>JAWDJD010000004.1:303239417-308649417 GCA_035047305.1 Bradypodion pumilum | reverse complement strand
ATCTGAATCATATCTATGGAGTACTAACAGATATAGGCTTCTAATGATACACTATCTTTTACACTGAGTTTGGCCCTTAGTTCGATAGGTCTTCTGTAAATATTTCTCTCTCTCAGTACTCTAGCAAGCACTCAGACTGATATGCATTGCACATACGTGTGCTATCCCAAAGCTACTAGGGTGAATGAAAGTTTAAAGGAGTGAACTCCAAAGATCCATTTTCACTGAACTTTGTTAGTTCATAACAGAGGTCTCTTCTATGATGGACCACTTAACAAGCATGAACATACAAGATAGAGCCATGTCACAAAAGTGGGACTGTAGCTTTGTTTGCAGAATGTTCTGAATTCAGTGCCTGACATCTATTTAAAAGAAGCCAGGAAGCTGCTACAGTACCAGTTAGAAAATTGGACTAAATGGATGAGGTATCTGATTTAATTACTGTAGGCTTTTTTTCTTCAAAATAATTGCACTTCTTGTGATAGTTTGCAAATAAGAAAATTCCATGTGCAAAAGAGTCACAGCCTGATATCTTGAGTTTCTTGACCTTAATTTTCTACTACCTTTAAACATAGGTTGAGTAAACTATGAGAGATTTAATAATGGCCCTGCTGGAATGATTTGAATTCTGTAGACATAACCATTTATCATACAGCAAAGTATATGAGGACATTTCAGAAAGAAACAGCAAGTTTTGTCATATAATATAGATAACCATTTTGCCATTACATTCTGTAATATGTGGTGCATGGTGTGAACTTGATTTTAGCTGAAGGCATCTTCCAAGATAGGATAATGTGAGTATAGATTCCCTGTGTGTTTATCATATTGCAGAATGACAGTTAAAATTGGAATCCCCACTTGTTTATTAGCATCTACTTGGAAGGAGTGGATTTATGCTCAGGTTCAAGCCACTTTTATGATGCTATGACAGGACATTAAGTGAAAGCTATTTCATTCTGAGTACATACATGAATACGATTAAATAGAGGTAGATACAGTATAATGACAAAAACTAGACAAACCACTAAATTATGGAGAAATAATAGTTTTTGTAAAAATGAATCAATGTATACACCCATTGGGCTGACTGGATAGCTCTGTGGTTGTAGAGCCAGATGTTGGTAGTTCAATCCCCCACTATGTCTCCCAAAAGAAGAATGATCCTATGTAGCTGTGTGCAACCTGCAAAGTTCCAATGCTTAGAATAATACTTCTATATATTCTGTAACACAAAAGTCCTGGAAAAGTGATGCCATAAGTCAGAATTAACTTGATGGCACACAATTATTATTATTATCAGGTACCCATTACAATGAATTAAACAGTCTATATTTTTCTCTCTCTGAAGTGATCAGTTAGTTTAAAAATAGGTACTCTTGAGAAAGATAAGCTGACATTAATCATACAAAGCTTTTATCTGCTTATTTTTAAAGGATTATGTAGTTATAACTGAAGATGCACAGAGGCAGGGAGGGAGAGAGAAATTGAAAATACTGAAAATGCTGAAGATAACAGACCTGGTGAAAACCACCGCTTTCCCATTTGCGCAACAAAGAATGTTCTAGCAACGTGGCTCCACCATCTCAGTTTCCACTATGTTTTCTAATCTTGCACACAGTTCAGTGTTAGACAACTAGAGAATCAAGATATCACAATCAAAGACAGTATGATGAGACATCTGGGGACAGAGGAGGCACCTTAAATTCAAAAGGAAGAAGGAGCTAAGATCCAAAGACTAGGGAGCTGTTTGGCTACAATTAAGTATCACAGATGGTGAAATATATTATTCCAGCTTTAATCATTCCAAGGCCAGTAGTTGAGTCAACAAACTGTGGATCAAGTAGATCTAGCCTCTTCATCAAGTTATAAATCTGTTGGTCAACATGTTTTTTAAAGTTTACTAGTATGAAGAAAAAATGCTTTAATTTACTCTTGTGAAACTTTACGTCTGGTTATTACAAATAGTAAATTCAATAACAATATTTTTCATAGACTATAATGATGATTGTGTGTCATCAGGTAAATTCTGACTTAAGATGTCCTTTATAAAGGCACAAGGTAGAGGAAAGGTGTGCCTTTGCTCTTCAAAATTAAGCAAGCTATGTAGAAACCCAAATTTAACCAGTAAAACTAAATAGGCCCTGTTAAATTTTTGAATTCACTACCTTGAGATTTAATAGCAGTGAATGTTATGGAAAACTACAAGGAGGGTGGGGTTAGGAAAAAAATTATGAAAGCTAAATCTGTTACCGGCTGTTGATGTTGATACTGGTCTGTTAAGTCCATTGCCAGAGGCTGTGCACCTGTCAATATTTGTTTCTGAAGAATATAGATGGTCAGATACTCTTGTATTTATGCCCTGGTTGTTAGTTTCCTAAGGAATCTGTTTGGCCACTGAGGTAACAGAATGTTATCTAGGTGGGACTTGGCCCGATCCAGCATTATTCCTCTTGAATTCTTAACCTTTCTCCCTAACATGTACTACCGAGATGAAGATTTACGTATGTAAAATATGCCATAAGACTGTAATTCCCAATTATTATCTTAAAAAACAACATTCAAAAACAGTTTGATTATAGAAATGTAATAAATATGTTAGTAATATATTTATGCTTGTTTATATTCTGTAGTATATAATATTTTTAAAAATGCAATTTTGATCAACAATTCATCGATTGCAACGGTTTTCACACAAAAACCACAACAAATTACATTCACTGAAGTACTAAAAATTTCAGTTAAAATTTTAAACATATTTTCATTTTCACACCACTGAAACACCTGTTAACATACAGTACTTTTTACATCATTGTACTCAAAATCCAGTTAGCAAGCATTTTCCCCCAAAAATATCAAGCTGGTAGATTCTTGTTTTCATAAAAATATTCACATTCACATAATGCTTCAAACTACCAAATATTCTATGAAAAACCATTTTCATATTTTAATTTAAAAAATTACATTTTAAGATTTTTTTGCATTTTATAAAAAAAACTTTTTATAATTTAATACATTTAAATTTTAAGTCTTATATTATATAGTTATTATAGCTTAAAATATAAATCAGTGTACTGAAAATATTGGAGTGGGTTTTCAAGGCCCCAAAAATCATAAAAATTTTGCTTCCCCCTATTACAAAACCCCCCAAAAAACACTAGCCCTCACCACCTATCAAAATTACAGTAATATCATCCCTCATCTCTATTATTTCAGTAATCACAATAAAACACACCCCGTACAGCATCTCCATCAAACAAACCCTAATACAAACCACATCCATTAAAATTTCTACAACCATAACAACAAGAATAATCTCAAACCTATTCCTAACAACTGCCCTATCTGTAATATGAGCAATCATACAATTTTCAACCTGATACGTTAGGGGTTCCCAAATTAAGGCCTGTGGGCCATATCCAGCCTGCAGTGCCATTTCATGTGGTCCCCACCCCCTCCAATGGCATTTGAAAAACAAAATGGCTGTTTCTTTGAAGCTGTTGGGGGGGGAATGGCCACCCCCATCATGCAGGCAGGGTAAAATGGCCATCCAGCCCTCAAAGCTGACTGAGAGCGCATGACCTGGCCCTCGGCTTGAAAAGGGTGGGGACCCCTGTGATACATAAAGGAGGATCCTGCAGAAAAAAACCTTTTTAAAATGCCTATAATATTTCTAATTTTAGCAGGAAGCCTATATCCACTCATTATCAGCTGAGAAGGAGTAGGCATCCTATCATTCCAAGCTAAGTCCTACAGTAAATGTGATGTTGCAATATGTATCTCTTGCTATGATTAACCAGAATGAAAACAAAAGCTTTATGAGACAGGCGGTTAACAGAGTTCATACATACACTCGTTTGTTTTTAGTAATTAGGCAGTGCTAATAGAAATAGCTACTTTAGGCAATAGTTGCTTATTTGCACAGAGAGGCCATATGTTCTGGTGGTGTGTGTGGGTTTGTTAATAACACGACTAGAAACTTCATGGATTTTTATTGGTGAAATTTCCACATTAGCTCCCTTCTCTGTAATGCATTCATTTTATTGAGCAATAGGCCACAGTTCCTATCTTAAACCTATTCTCTCTATTTAAAATGTGCTAAAGTGATTAAAAACGAGAAGAAATGCACAAACTGAAAGCTTTGGACAAGTTGACATTGAATTGCTTAAAATCAGAAACAAAAAAATCAGATCTTTCGAACTGCTTTGTACAGCGAGTGTATTCATGTATGTTGTCCATAAAACAAAATTCTGGGTTCATGTCACCCACCTGGTTTTATGACAGTTATTTATTTATTTATTTCCTCAAATTTCTATTGCCGCCCAACTCGGCAATGACTCTGGGTGGCTAACAGTAATCAACAACAACATCAGACAATTAAACCCCTTTAAAAACCCTTTAAAATCACATTTAAAATCACATTTAAAAATTCAAAATAATTTAAAATAATTTACCCACCCCATCCATTAAAAGAGATAGAGAATCTTGATTATATGAGCCAGTTAGCTACAATGCAGAAATATTTGCCCTCTGTTAGATGTATGACAAAGCTAAAAACAATTAGCAAGTAAAGATGGTGTAAGTAATGGTCCATGGGGTCGCAAAGGGTTGGAATCGACTGTGCGACTGAACAACAACAAAATGGAATGGGTAGAGCTCAGACTAGCAGTGGAGAAATCTTGGTTCAATTCCCCACAGGACAATGGAAATTCATGGTGGATTGCAATGGCAAACCACTTTTGAACACCTCGTATATCTCAAATATCCTATTACTGTAGTATCACAACACAACAACAACAAAAACAACACTTTTCATCCTGTACCTCTTTTTAAATATACAATGGTACCTCATACAGTGACTATAATCCATTCCACGGGGCTCATTGTTGTATGAAACAATTGCTATATTATACATGCATCGTATAGCAATTTTCCCTATGGGATGTATCATAAAATGTTTTGTGTTTTTTTTGTTTTTTTTGCTTAGTGGTTTTTCCCCTTGAAAAATTGTTGTACAATTTTTTTCCATAGGAAAATTGTTATGCGAGATGCCATTCCCCCCCCCCCAAAAAAAAAAAAACACCTAATTTTTAAACAATTTCATTGCTATACGGGGAAATTGTTGTATGAGGTTCCACTTGGTATAGTAGTTTAGGATATTTTTATTTTACAAATCTGCAAAACCAGTATGAATTTGAAACAGACTTACTATTATTTTCTTCGGGAGGTTCCTGGGACTTTGCAATTTGCCTCTGGCTATACAGGCTGGCTTTGCTTCTCAAAGG
Organism: Bradypodion pumilum; assembly: GCA_035047305.1. Classification (NCBI taxonomy): domain Eukaryota; kingdom Metazoa; phylum Chordata; class Lepidosauria; order Squamata; family Chamaeleonidae; genus Bradypodion; species Bradypodion pumilum. Next base: position 308,644,132 of record JAWDJD010000004.1, on the reverse strand, counting down.
CAAAGTGGGAATCAAACTCCCAACCTGTGGCTCAGATATATAACTCATTGAACCATCCAGATATATCTTTAACCATCATAAAGGTAAAGGTCACCCTTGCTCGAAAGCCAGTTGTACCCAACTCTAGAGGGCAGTGCTCATGTCTGTTTACAGCCAAAGAGATGTCTGCATCTGCAGACGTCTCCATAGTCAGGTGGCAAGCATGATTAGATGTCGAAGTCCACAGAAAACTGTTACCTTTCCCACTGAAGCAGTGCTTATTTATCTACTTGCAATTTCTTGCTTTCAAACCAAAACATACCAGCATGGAAAAGCTAAGAGCCCTCCAGCAGCACAGAAAAAAAGCTGCTTTGGATGGGGAAAAAATCCCACAGATGAATTTGATTCAGCCTTTGCATCATGCAGGCAGCAAAGAAAAACTCCTTGAATTCACCTGTGATATAAGAGGGAAAAATATGGAGAGTTTTTTTTATGGGGCAGACACAATCTACACCATAAGATTGTGGTGTTTTTGACCCACAATTGGGTATACCCATACCCGTCAAGTGCGGCTCCCAAAAATACGGGAAATTTCTGCGTGCACACGCAGAACCCATTTGTGCATGTGCAGAACACGTTTGTGCATGCATAAATGGGTTCTGCATGTACGTGCATGCAGTAACCCCTTTCCCTGCCATTCAAAATACAGGACAGTGGTGAGAAAGGGGAGGAACGAGCACCAAAATAAAGGATTTCCTGGCCAATCCGGGATACCTGACAGGTATGGTATATCCCAGACAATGGCAACTTGTGTCAGCTAGTCTTTCTCATACTAGGTCATGCAAAGGGAACTACAGAATGAATTCACCAGAAAATAGCTTTTATTTGGCAGTTTCACATCTGGTCGAGACAAGGAAGAAGAAGAAGAAATCTACTTGCAGCAAAATTGCTTTCTTCACCTTAAGGTCAGCCTCGACATTCTGATCACAGCTTAGCAGAATATGATCTACCCTTAGTGCCCAAAAAATATATCAGGGGGAAAATCTGCATCGTTATTGTGGCCCCTCTAATTCACACAATGGGCAAGGCTCTGCACTTTTCCAGTTTCTCTAACTCTGTGGCCTTCCTGACATATAAAACAATATCATCAGTTCTGGATATCCTACTTTGAGAAAGACTCATACAAGTGGAACAGGTTCAGAAGTGAACAACAAAAATGCTCAGGGGTTTGGCACCCAAGCCCCTTGAGGAAAGACTGAAATAACAGGATATGCTTAACCTTGTAAAAAGAAGGCTATGGGGGAATATCTTCACATATCTGAAAGGTTGTCACACAGAAAAAGGACAGGATCTGTTCTCACTCTTTCAGGACACAATAATGGGCTCAAATTACAGGAAACCAGATTTCAGTTGAATATCTTTTTTAAAAAAACTCTTTCTAACAGTTACAGCAGCACTGCAATGGAACCAATTACCTCACGAAGTGGTAAGTGCTCCAGCACTGGAAGCATTCAACAAAAAGGTAGATCGTTATCTGGCAAATACACTTTGACTTGGATTCCTACACTGAGCAGGAGGTCCTTATAGGACCTCCCAACTCCATTATTCTATTATCCACAATATACCTTTTCTCATTCTTCCTCTTTTCAGAAAATATTTGTTTAAGAATAATTCAATATGTAGACAGAGAACATATACAAGGAAAAGATCGTAACTACAAAAATAATGCTAATGATGACAAATCAAATGCTAAGGCTAAAACAATAAGAATTAAAATCAATGTTAAACAGAAATACAGGGCACGCTAAATTTTCCTCTTTACATTTATTTGCCCCTCTCTTTTTTAGGACAGGTCAGCAGTTCAAGACCCAAGTACTGCATGACAGAATGAGCACCCATCTCTATCCCAGCTCCTGCCAACTTAGCAGTTCAAAAGCAAGAAATTGCAAGTAGATAAATAGGTACTACTTCAGTGGGAAGGGAAACAGCGTCCCGTGCACTCCAGTGTCTAGTCATGCATGCCACATGTCCACAGAAGCGTCTGCAGATGCAGACACCGCTGGCTCTTTGGCTGTAAACAGAGATGCGCACTGAACCCTAGAGATGGAAATGACTGGCTTTCAAGCAAGGAGGCCTTTAACCAGAAGAACTCTAAGATGCTGAAACCCATTTTAAGCCATCTGCATGCAGTACTTATTATCTGATCCATTTCATCTTGTTTGCAAATGGGTAGTGGCAGATAGCAAGAGAATTTTTTAGGGAAGGCCTCACTTCTCATTTTTGTTTTTCAAACCCAATCCATTCATTTCCCCCACCAACTTGGCTATGAGCTGCTGTGATAATGGCCATGACCATTATTCTTAGCAATTGCACTGAAGATTAAAGGAACCTTAAAAGTTTCAGAATGGTAGACATACGTGTTGGGGGAAAGACAAGGAAAACCACATAAAACTCCTTTCTGAAGAACACAATTTTAAAAATTATTTTTACTTTTGTAAAATTTTATATGACTGAAAGAGATGCTATCTCAAGGCAGCAGATGTGAAGTGCTAACAAATGGAAACCAAGTCAGAATCCCTGCAATCTAAATGCTTTTTCAAATGTGTAAATGCCATATGCTAAAATAATTTCCCCCCTCTAAGGCTACTTTCAGAAGAGAAAGAAGGAAACCGTCCTTGATCATTTCATGAAGCTCTCCATTGTGAGATGGCAAGATATGTAAATATGTCATGACTGACCACATTGCCCTAAGATTCTATGTTTGATTCGAAAAAGTGGATGAGAAAAGAAAAAAACAGATCATACACATTGTGCAGCCTATGAAGAAAAGAAAGGAAGGGGGGATTATACGCCATCCTGAAGCATCAACCCAATCGACATACGGAAACATTTATATAATTCTCAAATATGGGTTTAGGGTTTGATTTTAGTTACGCATAAGTGAAAATCCAAATAAAACTATTGCCTTGATTCACTTAGAAGTCTTTCATGCTAAGTGAAAGTTCTGTTTATATGAATCAGGTAACATTAAAGTGGCCTACAATAACTTGAATCTACCACAATGTACATTTTTCTATTCCAGTGGCCACAGTGATTTTTCATGAAGGGGAAACAGCTTTTCCTCAGGGCGATCCGCTAACTCCACCCAAGAATCTAATTCTACCCCCAGGAATGTGATCCAGGAGGTTGGGTGCACCAGCAATAATGGAAATGTGGAGTTCATATCGCATTTGATACCAACTGCCTTTATTTATTAATTTTGGTCTATGCCACCTCTGGCATCACCTTTATTGATTTGAGGTTGACTAAGACAAACATCACTTAGGATCCCTCATAAGGTATGTGGAATTAGTTTGAGAAACCTCTGACAAATACTTAGTTTTTCCCCTTTTGTGGGTATTCCTTAAGCAGCCACTTAAGGGTTGAAATGAAAATTGATAAGGGATAAACACATGAACTAGCCCCTCACTCACAAAACCATCACTTGACTCCCCCTCTGCTTCTTCCTGAGCCTCATACTTTTGCCTCCCAGGACTAGTTGATGCTTTCTTCCCTGTAAGGTTTGGTGATTACCTGAGATGCACTTACATGATAGGCCAGAATGAGAGCTGAGGCAAGTGTCACAGTTATGCTCAAAATTGCATCTCATCTCACCTTTGTTTGTTTGTTTATTGAATTTATATACCGCCCATCTGGGTGTTATCCCACTCTGGGCGGTGAACAAACAGAAAATAAATGACAACAATATCCATGCAAATCAAAACCCACCACCAACAAATTCATCATTGACTAACCATACCTGTCAAGTATCCCAGATTGGCCGGGATTTCCTGTATTTCTGTGCTGCCTCCTCTACTTTCCTGCCACCATCCCGTAATTTGACCGATGGGGAAATTAGTACTGCTCTTGTGTGTATGCACAGAATCCTTCTGAGCATGCACAGAAGGGTTCTGCGCAGAAGGGTTCTGCGCAGGTCCCGTATTTTCCAGAGCCACACTTGACAGGTACGTGACTAACCTATACTAAACTAAAATAATTGGCGACATAGGACATCGAAACTAAACCTAGCTGGCTAATCTATTGACAGGGAACAATGCCCTGAAAGGCCTCCTTAAACAGGAATGTTTTAAATTGTTTTTTAAAGGTAGCCTGTGATGGGACCTGGCACAGCTCTGCTCTTTCCCTGTCAACTGAACTTCATCTCCAGGTGGAGCTTTTACCCTTTCTCAAGAGCCTTAAGACCTGGCTTGTGCAGCAGGTGTGGGGGTGGCTGGGAAGATAGCCATTCTGGGCTGGCTTGTTTAAGTATCGTCCAGGCTGTCAGCTTCTGTAATCTTGTGACGTGTCATTGGAGGGTACTTTGAAATTTTAAATTTTAAACAAATCTAATTTTAATGCTTTTAAATGTTTTGTAAAGTTTTTTATTTGTTTTAGCCACCTTGAGTCGCCTCGGCAAGGGAGCGGTAGTAGAAATGTGAGTAATAAATAAATAAATAAATAATTGTTAATTTGAGAAACCCAGCAGAAACTGTGGGTTCTCTTCTCCCTACTTCCCTATCTGGCATTTTTAGTAAGATCAACCCATTGTTTGATTTAGGGCCCCACAAGGACCAATCCTCAATATATCACTGAGCAGGTCAGTGTAACAAAGATACAATCAAGTTGTGGTAGATTAAGATTCCTTCACAAATTGTTTATTTTTCATTTCATTTATTTTTATTTTTATATTCATCCTTCATAAACATCCCAGAGTAGTAATGAAAAAAATTCAAAGCAGTAAATGAATGCCTAATAAAACCATCAACAGCAAGATTAATTGCAGTGAAATCTAATCACTCACCAAAGCCTGGAATATATTTTCAAGAATAATTTGTTAGCCATTACTTGCTGTTGCTATTTAAAGTAGATTTTTTTGTTATTATCTGTTACTCATCTTTAAAGTGTAATCGACTAGAACTGTATTGCTAACAGATTACTACTTAATTTCTTCTTTAAAATAAGTAAATAAAAAAACAATTTAAAGTTGCCTAAATGGTTCCAAGTTTTCTACAACAACTTCCCAATTATAACATTTTAGGATTAAATGCTAGTCACTAAATTAAAATAAACAAATAAATAAAATTACATATAATTGCAACATAACATTAGTACAGTGGTACCTCATACAGCATTTTTAATCCGTTTCACAGGGCTCGCTGTACGGAACAATTGCTATACGATATATGTATTGTATAGCGATTTTCCCTATGAGATGCATTGCACAACAATTTTTTTTTTTTTTGCTAAGTGGTTTTTCCCATTGAAAAATTGTTGCGTGATTTTTTTCCATAGGGAAAATTGCTATGCGGGACGCCATTTCCCCCCAAAAAACCTAATTGTTATGCGATTTCGTTACTATACAGGGCGATTGTTGTATGAGGTTTCACTGTACTTGTAACATGCTAATTACCAGCTCTGCTGGAGATCTGTCACATGGAAGATGGAAGTTTGTGTTCTATAGCTGCAGAGAGTAGCAACACACAGTAGTAACCCATAGAAATGGATTCAGATTACAGGAAATGCGATTTTGCCTAAAAATTAGGAAGAACCTCCCAACAGTGAGAGATAATCAGAAATAGAATTAACTGCCTTGGAGGATAGTTGATTTTCCAGTATCACAGGTGTTCAAACAGAAATTTGATAACTACCTGGCAGGGAGTTTAGGTGGGAATGTCCTACTTTGGCAGAGGCTGGACTGTATGACTTCTAGTCTTCTACAATTGTATGGGAGTGGGAACTTTAACACAAACAATCAGCTGAGGATAATGTTGACAGCTGCTGTTTGCATATACGAGATATATTAGAGGATTGGAAATTTCAGAGATTATGTTTACTTATTTTAAAAAAATCAACCATTTGTTCTGTGCTTGCTTTGTTGTTTGCATAGTTTTGTACAATTTGCAATATTTTAATAAAGTTTCTTCTTATAAAATCAAAATCTCTAGTTAAGACTGAATGCTACATTTGAAAGTGCCTAACTGACCACCAGATAGGGATCAGCCATGGACAGCCCTATATCTTTCAGAATATCCCATGAACAGAGCGGAAAAGTCCAGTTGTGTAGTGGCAGCCAAAGAGGCAGCAGGTGCTGCTGTTTTACGTAGAACAATGACAACTTGTTTAAACAAGTTTTGTCACAACATTCACCCTCTTTTTTTCAGGATATCTTTTAGATAGCCTACTACAAACAGCAGCCCATGGGACAAAGTAATTCTGTAACCATACCATCTAAAATTCAAATGTGGGACCTGGATGACTGAATATATCTCCCCTCAATGAAAGAACTCCCAGCATTTCAAAAGCAAGTTGCCAAGTAGATTCCTAGATTTCAGTGGGCAAGGCTGTGAACAGGGCTGTGCAGGGCAACATGGGAAGGTGCTGGACAGAGAGTGGTGGGGTGCCTATTTGGAGGGGTTGGGGGAATCCCACTTATTGATATTGGCACCTTAGGGCGCCAGAGGCGAGGGTGGGGTGGGACAAAGCCCGATTGCCTGATATACCAGCATGCACTTTGCTGTGAATCTTTTTTCTACAGAGAAATCTTCAAATTCTTTATCTTCTATGCAATAGGGTTTTGAGAAACTTCAGAAATTATTTTATCAGATAACCTGCTGTTTAGCAACATGGAATTCCTAAGAACTGGACTAAATGGCTTAGCAATGCACCTGGCTGGACTGTTTTTCAAGGTTTGGGGAGTTTTTTTTCTGGTGCTAATGGCAGGGAGCTACAGCCATGTATTATGCTGTAGAACAAGGATTCTCAACCTGTGGCCCATGGGCTGGATGTGGCCCACAACACCATTTCATGTGGCTCACCACATGAATAAGTTTGTTACCAAATCTACTTTCTGCCCTACAATAGATAATCCCTCCATTGAAGTATTTAAAAGACTGATCCTTCGAGATATTCAGACTTTAGAGAGAAACAAGTCCCATTGACACAGGAATATCTCAGCCCAGGATGTGGAAATACTTAAAAATTTAGGACAAAATCGTAATCAAGCAAGCAGATAAAGAGGGTGCCATAGTGATACAGAACACCACCAACTATCTCACAGAGGTGCATTCCCAATTATCAGATTCAAACTTCAATAAACAGCTTAGGACAAGTCCGACTCCACATGTAGCTTCGATTATTAGGATAGTTGTTTCTGAAGGGCTGGCTCTAAATTATATAACAGATAAGACTTATCAGTATTTGATTAATCAACATCCAAGAGTCCCTCTTTTTCATTTGATTCCCAAGATCCACAAGCCCAGGGAACCTAATTCTCCAATTAAAGGAAGACCAATAGTCTCAGGAATTAATTATTTACTTCAACCTTTAGCTATATATGTGGATTCATTCATTTCAGAGTTTGCCAAAGATACACTGACTTTTATTAGGGATTCTACAGACTTCATTTAAAAAGTTGAGGGTACCCAAGTTCCTAAAACAGCGGTACTTCTAACCATGGATGTAGCCGCCCTCTATACAAATGTAACTACAGATGAAGCTCGCTCTATTGTTTCAAACCTACTATCCACACGTCAACAGGCTAACCTCCCTACACACTTCATTATGGATCTTCTGGACATCGTGTTCAAACATAACTTTTTTAGGTTTGGAGACTCCTTTTACCTACAGGTAAAAGGAGTAGCCATGGGAAGCAATTAAGCGCCCTCAGTAGTCAATATCTATATGGTACACTTTGAAAAAAGCACGATTCTAAACCCTGATAGAAATCCATTTTTTTGAGCATATGGTACAATACAGGAGATTTATAGATGATCTTTTCTTCATATTGGATAATTCTTCTCATGTGGAAGGTTTTATTTCATGGATCAATACCCTTAACCCCCATTTGAAATTTACCTATTCTATGAACCATCGTACCTTACCTTTTTTGGACTTACAAGTATCAATTAATCATGAGCACAGAATCTCGGTCAGTTAGTTTCGCAAACCAACTGGCCATAATACTTATCTTAAATATGATTCACATCATCCTCCATTTCTTAAAACCAATTTACCATATGGCTTATTTGCTAGGATCAAACGGAATTCAACCAGAGATATTCGAAGTATGTTACTTCAGCAGGGTTATCCGGTAGACATAGTTGAAAGAGCATATATTAAGGTTAAGAAAACACCCAGGCAAAGAAAACCACACTCTGAGGTTTCTAGGATCTGTTGGTCCCTTGATTACATACCCCTGACTCAACAAATAAAAAGAATTGTGTTCCGGCACTGGCACATCCTGCCCCATATTCCCAGATGCCAAAACAAACCTCATATAGGCTTTCACAAGACTTTGATCTTTAAGGAATTATTTGTCGCACTCAGATATTTTGACCAATTTGGTTCCTCAGGTATCCTCACTCAGGGGGCATTTCAAATGTAACAATTGTGTCAACTGTAAATTCACGTGAGTTACCAAATAAATAATTTTTCCCATTTGAACTTTAAACATACACTTAACCATTTTTCCAATTGTTCAATGAAATTCTGTATTTATCTTTGGGTTTGCCCATGTGACCTTATGTATGTCAGGAAATCGTTACATCAGCTTAAAACGAGAGTGATCGAGCATCGCTCCCAGATTAAAAACCATGTAGAAACAGCCCCTCTGGTCAGCCACTATATGGAAAAGGGCCATACTGATCAACAGTTTAAATTTACTGTTTTAGAAACTGTACATAGTGGCTCATATGAAAAAGTAGACTTGGATAAAAAGTTACTACAAAAAGAAGCCTACTATATCTTAAGACTCAAGACCTATGCTTCATATGGGCTCAACATTAACATAAGAACAGCCTTGCTGGAACAGGCCACAGCCCATCCAGTCCAGCATTCTGTCTCACACAGTGGCTCACCATTTGCTTCAGGGTATTCCCAAGTAGATGCCTTCACCTGCTTAGGATTCCCTGGAAATGGCATTGAGAAATATCCTGCCTATCTCTCCAACCCAGAGGTTGTCCTTAGGTATCCATAATTATAGCCATTGATACCCTTGTCCTCCAGGAACTTGTCTAATCCTTTCTTAAAGCTGTCAAGACTGAGAGCTGTCACCACTTCTTCTGGCAGGGAGTTCCATAGACCAGTGATCCTCTGGGTGAAAAAGTACTTTCTCTTATTTGTTTGAGAACTAGTACCCAAAAGTTTCATGGAGTGCCCCCTAGTTCTAGTGTTGTGCGATAGGGAAAACATTGATTTTGATCTGACAAGTTACCTCTAGTGAACCCTCCTAATCACTTACACTTGTAAAATATTTGAATCAGGTCATCTTTGAATAGGGTCAACCTTATTCGTGGCCCATTAGAAACACCTGTTTAACACTTATAACTAGAACAGGTTTAGTAAGAGTTCTAATGTTCTATAGCCAAGTAAGATTGAGAGTTAGGTACAGAACGTGAAAGAGATTTACCATTATAAGAGGTAAGCATTTAATTTAATATTATACAATACGATGTTCATAGTGCTAAACAATCCAAACTACTGTATGCAGATTTCTTGGATTCAGCAACATGGAAGATTTCACTTTATCATGTTCTCTAAATTATGAAGTTTCATTGTACTATGTACTGTTTAGTTTAGAAGGTCTTAGATCCATTTACTTTGTTATATTGAATATGTAAACAGCTATTATTATATTGTATTACTTATTACTATTTTTCCATTATCATTTAATTACAGAAACATACACAACAATTTCTGATGAAGATTTTTATTATCCAAAAGTTTGAAACCGGCAAGCTTTATTTTATGTTGGTGTTCCAGTAATTCTTCATGAGTATCTGAAAAATAAAGATCCATTAATTTTCAATGGTTTTTGCTCATTTTTGCTTATCTTTGGATTTTGAAAACCGTTTCGCCCACCTCCTGTTTATGTGGTGGAGGAAGGGCAAAATGGCCATCCAGCCCCTGAAGCTGTCTGAGGGAGCGTGACTCAGCCCCTGGCTTTAAAAGGTTGAGAACTGCTGTTAAATGTGTTCATTCAACTCATAGATACAGATAATCTTGTTCATATGTATAACAGAATGCAAAATGCTTTGGTATTTGATCCTCTTTTTTCCTTTGCACTTTCAGATATAAAAGTAATATATTCCCTAAAGGAATGAATTGAATTTATTATTAGCATATGTATCTGTAGGCTATCAAAATAAAACAAAAACACTTTTTATAGGTAATGTAGAAATATACTTTCCCTGATCTGCATTTTAGGCTTATGAATTTTATTTTAATCCTTGATCTTCCAACACACAGCATTAATAACACTTTGATAAGCTATGCAGTAAGGTTATAAGATGAAGTGTAAAGAGCAAGAATTCCCTCTGTAGTAAGACAATGCTAGCAGTTGTTGGGATACTTCAGAGGTGTGTGTGTATGTGTATGTGTGTTTGCAAATAACTGGGGGGAGAGAAGCATAGGAAGATTTCTTGGAGGAGGCAATTCAGATCAGAGCAAATGGTCACTGTTGAACCATTAAGTACAAACAGGTCATTGCCTTGTTCATTGTCATCATCCTCAGGCCTGAGCTGGCTACCATTGGGGGGCATGGGCATAAGTCATTGGGGGACACCTATGGGGGGATTGGGGGGATCCAGGCCCCTGGGGCCAACAGCCTCCTCCTCCTCAGGCCAGGGACTTACTGGTTCAAGATCTCTCTCCACCCCACCAAGTTCCTGAGTTTCTCTCTCACCGCTTCATAGCGCCTCTGGCTGGGTGTCTCTCCTGCTTTGGCCCAGGGGAGGTGGTGGGAGGTGAAGGCAGGTTGGGTGGCTGAGGGCAGTGCCTGGATCAGCTCCACATCTTCAGCAAGGGAGAAGGCAGCAGCCATGGAGTGCCCAGAGCAAAGGTGAATCTGCCGAGCTGAAGGAGGAAGTGGTGGGATGGGCGATCAGGGTGGCGGCATACCTGTCAAGTATACCGGATTGGTTGGGATTTCCCGTATTTCAGCGCTCCATTCCCCCCCCCATTCCCGCTGCCATCCTGTAATTTTGGAGAGCAGGAAAGGGGTTACTACGCATGCGTGCCACTGCCTCTGATGGCCACACATGCGCAGTAACCCCTTTCCTGGCCAAATGGGTTTCTGTGTATGTGCACAGAGGTTTCCTGGAAACTTACTGTGCATGCATGGCCGGCTCCTGGATGGGTATGGGTGGCGGCACTGCCTTCTCCCCTGTCGCTAATGACTCGGGTCACTTGCTCAATATGCGGGGCAACAAAAGGGCAAAAACAAAAACCCCTTCCAACTTAGCTCTTCCACCCGCCCCCTTGCCCCAAAACACCTCTCAATTGGTGAACTAAGACACCAATTGACTATTGGCACACTCTTATGTAGCCAGTGACATAAGCTGTTACCAGGCATCTTTTGCCTTAGTGCACTTGGAAGAGCCAAGTTTGAAAGGCACCGCTTGCCTTCATTTTAAAAAAAAATCACCTGCCCCGCCTCTTCGGGACACTAGTCACTGTGGTGCACCGGGACTTATCCCAGTGTCCCAAATAGCTACCACAGGCCTGATCATCCTTCATGTTAGAAGCAATCCCGTGATGTTTCCTGAATGGTAAGATTGGCTAACAGGCAGTCCTAATGGCCCAGAGGATGCCCAAAATGTGTTCCAAGACCTCACATGCTTTGGGGAGGCTTCTTCTGGATCCCAGGTTTCCTGCTAAAATCAGGACATTTCCAACACTGCTTTTCCTTACAGTAAGAAATCAAGTTGGGTCTTCATTATATGCATTGCTATGTGATATATAGTTGGACTTTTTCTCACATTAGTGAAAATGTTAGGCTTACATTCGTTGGTTTTCAAGCAGAGGAAAGATCACTGGAGACTTATTGCATTTTGCAATATTTTAGTTAATTTACCAATGCATACCTTGAGTATTGGTGAAAGGAGGCTTTTCTAATTACTACAGGCAGCAAAATCCCTCTTTGGGTTTCCAGGTTAACTGATAATATAGGCTGTCTGTCCGGTAAGGGAATAGCAAATCAGCGTAACAAATGTGAACTTGAATCCAACCCTACTGGTTCAATAGGCTGTTAATAAAGGTCACAAATTCATTTGTTGGAGTTTTGCACAAAACACCATTTGTGGAAACATTGTTCTCAGCAATGCAACAATTCTTACTAGTAGCATCTGAAATGCAAGCGCGGCGCCAAAATGGCCGCCGCGCTCTTTGCGCCCCACCCGGACTCAGACATCCGGGTGAGTTAGGGGGCATGGCCACCCTCTTTAAAAGGGGTGGCCACGAGGCAGCTCGGCTGCCATTTTGTGGAAGCGATGGAGAGGAGAAGTTTTTCCCTCCACCCCCTCCCTAGTGGACAGTGTGATTTTTCTGGTCGCTTCGGGGCCGGGTGGGAATTTTTGGCTTGAACCTACAATTGGTTCTCTGGTTCTTGCTTTTTCGCCCATCCCACACTGTCGCTAGTGTTTGAGATAAGGGGTAAGTTGACTTTGGTCACTTTTGGTGGGTAGCACTGGTAAGGTAACAGATTTATGACCCATAGGTATCTGGCAGGTTTGCAATTGACTGGCCAACACGTAGATAGGTACAGGGGAATAAGATTGGCCGGTCAAGGGCGAACCATGGAAGGGCTGATGGCAGGAGCTGCACAGCCTGCATCACCCTGATATTGAACAGATACACGTCATAGGGTGGGGTCAGTAGATAGTATATTGACTCCGGTCAACAATTTGTTTGTGTCAACAAACAAATTGATACAAATAGATACATGTAGCCAATTTCCATTGGCATTTTGGGAGGAACCTTACCAGTGTTACTGCGGCCTGCTTGCCTTATAGAATTACAATTGGATGATACACCAATTGAAAGTGATAATTTGGACTAGGGCATTATTCAATAAAAGTGGCCCGATGCCTTTAATACAATACCGGTGTCTGAGTCTTTCTTTGGGGGGGGGGGCACCTGCAAAGAGCTCAGTCTTCTGTAGTGAAGGAATAACATTTCTGATTCCTTGTTCTTGCATGTGAAGATGAGGCAAATGAGGATTGCCACCTCTGACCTGGCAGCACTATCTGACTCAGTGCTAGGCAGATTCCAGGACAGAGAGAGGAGAGAAGGGACTGTATGCATAAACAAAAGGTTAATACAGGTCTTGGCCAATTAGGCTAAAATGTATTCATCCAAACAGGCTCCCATCACTTAATGTGATGAGGAGACAATTGAAATGCCTGGAATTTCTACCTATCTCAAAGGAGTGGCATGTATATTAATCAAAGATCCACAGAAAGTCTTAACAAAGAATGTGAACACTCCTTTGCTGTGTACTACTAAAAGATCTGGAAAAGGAACCAGAGCTCAGACAGCTGTGTTTTGTTTCCTCAGCTTCTGATGGCAAAGCCGTTATTTTTAGAATTTTAAGAAAACTTGTAGTTGTCCTTGCCAAAGTTTTTATTCCAAACATGGTTTGCCTATGTCTCATTTGGCCTAAGGCAAACTTTTAAACATTTGTCCCTCTACTCAGTGATGGCACTTTATAGCAATTAAAAAAACAGTACCATTACTTCAGTATCTCCATAAATTTTTGTTGACAAAGCCCCTTTAGTTTCTCCAAGTTTTCAGAGGGGTGATTTGTTGTGAACAAGTGGGCAGTTTCTCTTCTCAGATATCATTGGATTCTGTCACTTCTCTGGAGCTCCAGGTCTTGGTTTCCAGATGTTAAAATGATGGCTTGAGTGAGCCACACAACATCTGTTTCCAGCCTGAATTCTATTGACAACATCTCCTATTCTGTAATGCAAAACCATGGCAATTTCTTGATCTCTCCCAGGCTTGTTGGCATTTTAATGTGCTTTGGAGATTAGATGCTCTGGTATTTTTGCATGCACATGTTGTTTTAATTTCATCAGATTCCAGATTTACTTAGCAAATGGTTTCAATTTTGTTAATCTATGCCTATATACCATGATCAGAAAATAGCAAGTACCCTATTGCTGTACATTAATGTTAGGAAACTGATCATTTAACATTTTAATCCAGGGGCTCCCAACCTTTTACTGCCACAGGCCAGACCCACCCCTGACTTACAGCTGCATGGGCCAGAGGTGTGGTTCCTCCCGCTGCTCCAGTGCTTTTAGTGACTGCAGCGGTGGTGGCACAGCATTTTTTTCCTGCTGCTTTTTTGCTCCATTTTTGTAATTTTTTGCCGACCTGGAAGTGCCAAAAACGTGGTGAAAAATTACAAAAACAGAGCAAAAATGCTCTGTACACCATCCCACCACTGTGGGAAGTCACAGAGGCTGCCAAAGCTGCTGAAAAAATTGCCACACCACGACCACTGCAGACACTGGAATTGCCAAAATGCAATGTTTTTGCAGCGAAAAGTGGTGATTTTTAAAAAAGGAGTGAAAATGCTCCACACACCCTCCTACCACCATGGGAAGCAACTGGAAAAATGCCACCACCCCTGCCGCTGCAGAAACCAGAAGTGACAAATCACCGGTTTCTGCCACAGCATCAGCAATTGTGGTGTTTTTTGGGGGGTGGGTGGGTGGCTTTTGCAGCCTTCCCCACTTCCCATGGGAGGGTATGCTGAGCATTTTCACTCATTTTTTTTTAAAAAAAAATCGTATTTTGCTGCGAAAATGCGGCATTTGAGCACTTCCAGTGGCAGGGGGAACTTCCAGTGGCACCTAGGTTCTCACTATAGACTGGATTAATTAGTGCTGTGGGCTGGATTAGGCCCACAGGCCATAGGTTGAGAACCCCTGTTTTAATCTATCCAGTTCAGATTATTGCATGATAGGTCAGGAGTGAACAATTGTTGCATTGTAGATGTTTGGGTGCTGCCACTCTCATCAGCCGTATATACCATGTCCAAAGATAATTCTGGGAGTTGCAGACCCAAAAAGTAACTTTTTGAAGCTCTGCTTGTAAATTATATAACTCCCTCCTAAAAACATTGTCTTTTAGCTATATAGCATCAAACCTTCTCATAAAAACTCACAGCCAATTCAGGCAGTTGAGTTCTCCCATACCTGTATGTGTATCTGGAAGTATGTGTTGTATACATAAAATGCACATATAGGTGTAATATGTTGATACAATATATCTGTAATATGTGTAATATGTTGATACAATATATCTGAGTTGATACAATATATCTGTGTATACATATATACAGTGGTACCTCATACAACGATTTTAATCCGTTCCATTGGGCTTGTTGTTGTATGAAACAATTGCTATACTATGCATGCATCGTATAGCAATTTTCCCTATGGGATGCATCATAAAATGATTTTTTATTTTGCTAACTGGTTTTTCCCATTGAAAAAATGTTTTACAATTTTTTTCCATGGGGAAAAATTGTTATATGGGGCACCATTTCCCACAAAAAACTAATTGTTATGCGATTTCATTGCTATACGGGGTGATTGTTGTATGAGGTTCCATTGTATATGTATGCATATATGTATACATATATGTGTACATACACACACACACACACACACACACACACACACACACACACACACACACAGCTCAATGTTTTCCTGACTTTCCTTTGCCAAATGTCTTGGGAAAACATGGTCATACTACACAAGACATTTATCAAGAGATCTCCCTTAATTTATAAAAGATGCCATTTTTTCCTAGAACAAGATTCTCTCACCTCTGAGTTACATATATTAATTTTCTTGTTTTGCCATTGGTCAAGAGGTAAACATGCACCACATCTGGTAGTCTAATCTCTTTGGCATAAAGTTGTGAATAATTTTGTCCTGGGAATTTAACATCCTATCAAGTTTTGATTGTAAACTGACTGTGTTATCTATTTTGACTCACTTTTTCCACAGGTATACAAATGCAGCCAAAGAGAATGGCAGATGTTACAAACATTCGTACTAATCAACAAGTTTTACTTTTTGACTATGTGAGCCATGAATCTACTGTATCATTGCTTATAGCATATGACCAAATTCAATTGTTTACCTTCCCTTAAGCCAAGGTAAGCAGTGTGCTGTCATTCAATGGCAGCATGCATGGAGCACATGCTGGAGGCTATATGCTTAATCAAAAGTTTAAAAAGTTTACAAAGTTGGATAGTGAAAATTTTATAAGTTCATGTGAAAGAAATACAATCACCAGGATAGATAAAACTCTATGGATAAATGGGATGATATTGACATAGTTTCTTAAGGTCCACCATCCTCATCGAGTTCGTGGTATGTGTAGTTTTATACTCATGGTGGGAATGGGGGAACAATATTAGGGCAAAATGAAGACTTGGGGGAAAATGTATCCCTAGAAGCTGGCTCAAAACCCTTTAAAAAGACTTTTAACTTAAGTAATCTTATCAATTTATGTGTATCAATCCTGAAGCTAGTAGACATGTAAAACACTCTTGATTGTATGTATTATGTTTAGATATTGCAAGCGCGGCGCCAAAATGGCCGCCGCGCCCTTTGCGGGCCCCCCCCATAGGACGAAGGCATCCGGGTAGTTAGGGGCGTGGCCAGCTCCCTTATAAAAGGGCTGGCCATGAGGCAGCCGAGCTGCCATTTTCCGAAGCGACGGAGCGGAGAAAATTTTTCCTCTTACCTCCGTCGCTTTTACCTTTCCTGGGAAGCCTTTTGCTTGCTTGAAGAGGAAGGCGGCTGCGAGCGCCGCTCGTGAGGTTCTCGGAGGGACGCGGCCGCGCCTCCCAAGCGGCCGCCTTCGCCTGCATCCACCGGGACCGGTGGAATGGGGGTCTTTTTTCCCTGGCCGGAGACTGCTGGCCCACGCATGGGTCCAGTAGGGGCTGCGGCCCTCGGCCCGCAAGCGATGGACACCGTTCCTGGTGTTGCCCATTCCGCTGGCCCCTTCCTCTATAGGGGCGCAGCTCGCTCCGGGGCCTTCCAACCTTGGGGGGTGGTCCGGTCCCCTTCCCCTGGCAGGTTGCTACATCGGCCTTAACGGGCCCGGGTGTGGGGTTATGGCCCTATTCGGGCCCCGGGGTACAGGGACCTGTACCCATGCCTGCAGTAGGCGGGCCGGCCGGCCCTTTCTCATTTTGACGCGTCGTCTGCTGGGCAGCGGCAGGCGACGGGACGGGTCGAGCTGCTCGAGGCACATGGCACGACCTCGGCCACTGCCTCGCAGCTCCCCAACCTACAGGCCGGTGCGGGGCAGCCCCCAGTGTCGAGCTCTACTCGGTCGTGAGCTCCGACGCCCCCAGTGGGCCGGAACCCCCGGTGGGGGCGGCCCGCGGGGGTGCAGCGTGTGAGTATGCGGTCCAAACTAGTGCACATACACACATGGCCATGTTGGGGGGGGCGGCTTGCCAAGGGCCTTGGCCTCGCGTGGGTGGTGCGGCGGTACAGCCGCTGACGCCCCACCCGGCGATGATGACTACCACCCAGGGCCCCGTGGTGGTGGGGGGTGTTTCCTACCCGAGGGGATCGTTTTGGGTGGCTGGGTTGGTCCAAGCCCCTTTGCAGATGCCCGCAGTCTCTGCGGGCTTGTATCGGCCTTGCCGACAGCTGGGTATGCCTTACCGCTGGGTGACCATTTGGCACAGGCCACCAGAAAGTAAATTTGGCGGGGGGAGTACGCGGATTTATTCTCACTCCTAAACAGAGAGCCCACCAAGGAGGAAAGGGGGGAGCGGAAGGGGAAGGATAGTAGCAGGCACGTCGTCACAAGCCACCAACTACGTGGGCCAACTGGTTGCCGGCCTACCTCATAGGCATGGCGGTGTACCCTAGGGCCCGGCCGGATCTGGCATTTCCGATGGTCCAGTATTTGGACACTGTCTACTGGGCGATGGTTGACTTTCTGGGCCCATCGTGGTTGGCTTGTGACGAGGAACGCCGTAGGCTGATTTCCCCGCACCCCGAGATTAGTTGGAATGGGCCATGCCAGAGGCGGTGGCTTTCGTACGTGACGCCCACGCACCCTGTTCAGGGGGTTCCAGCCCGCCGGCTGTCCTGGACTTCCTTGTCCAATGGTTCCTACAATGAGGAGAATTGCAATTACAGACAGATGTGTTCCACATGTGTTGGCTCCCATGCAGCCCCTGCCTGTCCCAGGCCTGGAGGGATGCGGGGCAGAGGGAGGGGCGGACAGGGGGCTGGCAAGACTGCCGCAGATGGATCTAGTCCCCCGAAGGGCTCCCTCCCCGATTAAGGTGGGCATGTTGGAGCGTTGGCTCACAGCGCACATGAAGGGAGGGGACGCGGGTTATCTCCTTCAGTGTTCTAAGCAGGGGTTCCTGATCCCTTTCTGGGTGATAAGTCCCCTCAGGATGCCCACAATCTTTTATCCCTTAGGGGGAGGGAAGGGGTGGCTGCTGCCAGCTTTGACACAAGGGTCTATGCGGGCAGGGTCGCTGGCCCTGTCCCTGCACCCCCGTCCCGGGGAGCATATTATTTCAGTGATGCCGTGCCTTTTGGCTGTTCCATTTGGGCTCGGTATTCGAGCGTTTCACCACTTTCCTAGAGTGGGCTTCCGTCCGCAGGTCAGGGTCCCGGTCTGTAGCCCATTCCCTGGATGGTTTTATTCGGGGCTGAACGGGGCTGGGACACGTGTACACGTCTCCTCAACGCATTCAGACGCTAATGGAGGAACTTGGTGTCCCTTTAGCGCCCGAATAGACCGAGGGCCCATCTCCTCAGTTAGAATTCCTGGGGTGGAGAGTGACACGGTAGCACAGGCTTCTAGGTTGCAGCGGGATAAGGTGTCAAGGCTAGTGGCCCTTATCTCGGACTTGCTAGCCGAGCGCATGGCATCACTGAGGGAACTGCTGGTGCTACATGGTCACCCCACTTTCGCTGGCAGGGTCGTCACAACGGGCGGGGCATTTGCTCGGCGCTTGTGCGACGCCATGGCAGGATTATCCAGGCCCCACCATAGGGTTAGACTTACCCGGGGTACCGGGGCGGATGTGCTTGTCTGGCCACGGATCCAGAGGGAGTTCAACGGGGTGTCATTTGAGGTCTGGTCTCCTGGCTCCCCCTTGCTTTCAGATACAGTCCGATGCCCCGGGATCCCTGGGTTATGGGATGTACTTCAATTGGAAGTGGGCCTATGGTGGGTGGCCACCATCCTGGGCAGGCACGGGTCGCCTGCGTGGTCTCACGTATCTGGAATGTTTCCCTATCCTGGGTGCTCTGATGCTATGGGGCAAGGAGTGGACCAACCCGGTTGGGCATTTTTGGCGTTTCAATGTGGCTGTTGTCCACATCGTCAATGCTCAGACTTCCAAATCGCCCGGGGTTATTGACCTAATGCGCTAGTTTGGTTGTGCAGCCTGGGCCTCAACGTTCTCTTCAGGGTCAGGCATGTCCCAAGGGTTGATAATAATATTGCTGCTGCTTTGTCCCGCCTGCAGAT
The DNA here is from genome assembly GCA_035047305.1 of Bradypodion pumilum. Lineage (NCBI taxonomy): Eukaryota > Metazoa > Chordata > Lepidosauria > Squamata > Chamaeleonidae > Bradypodion > Bradypodion pumilum. The sequence goes on along the minus strand of JAWDJD010000004.1, from coordinate 308,624,788 downwards.
CTCCTGGTTCCGTGCCTCGGCCCCGGATGCGGAGGAATTTCCCTCGCCACTCCTGGACGAGAGATGGAACATTGGCAAGGAGGGGTGACCCGGGCGATTGGCCTGTCACTGGCGCCATGCATGAGTAAGGTGTATCACCACGCATTTAGTTCTTTCAGACCATTCTGTACCCAATTCGACTGCCAGGAACCTGGCTGATCCCGGTAGCCCATGTTCTGCGGTTCATGGTTTGCATGTATGCCCAGGGCCTTGCACCACGCACCATAGCATCTCAGCTGTCAGGGTTGGCTTTTGTGGCCAAAGTGGGAGGTCGTGTTGACGGCACCAATGACTTCCGTGTGAGACATGTTTTGGAGGGGTGGGTGCGTGTGCGCGGGCGTTTCCCGGGCGACCGCCACCCGATTTCCCCAGGGGTTTTTTACCCAATTGGCCCGGGGCTGGCATGGCCTCCGTTTTGATAGATGAGGCAGCCCATTTCATGCGGCTACTATGGTGGCCTTTTTGGGGGCGCTCCGCATCGGCGAGCTTGAGATGCTGAATAAGGCGGATGCAAGATTTTCCCAGGGTTTTTACCCAATTGGCCCGGGGCTGGCCTGGCCTCTGTTTTGATAAATGAGGCAGCCCACTTCATGCGGCTACAATGGTGGCCTTTTTGGAGCGCTCCGCATCAGCGAGCTTGAGATGCTGAATAAGGCGGATGCAAGATTTTCTCAGGGGTTTTTACCCAATGGGCCCGGGGCTGGCCTGGCCTCTGTTTTGATAAATGAGGCAGCCCACTTCATGCGGCTACTACGGTGGCCTTTTTGGAGCGCTCCGCAACAGCGAGCTTGAGATGCTGTATAAGGCGGATGCAAGTCGTAGGGCACTGGAACTCGAAGATGTCTGTCAGGACAATATTGGGCTCAGTTGGGGATACGCTCCCCTAAAACGAATCAGCACGGCGTAGGCAGTGGAGTAGACTGCTACGATGTTCATCGACAGACATCTGTCCGGTTGGTGCCCTACAGGATTTCCGTGCACTGTGTGGCACGCACCATGGCGCGTTTTTCTGTCACCGAGGTGGGTCTTCTATTACTAAATTTCAATTTGGGGGGTGCCGGGAAGGCACTGGACAGTGTTGGCCTCTCAGGGGCTCGTTGCGGCACCCATTTGTTCAGGATGGGGCGGCTTCTGCTGCAGTTGTTTTTGGGTACTCCAGGGCTTGATTACGCCGCAGGGGAAGGTGGGGATCACAATGTTTTCAGTTTTGTCTTCGCCCTTCTCAACTGTGAGTACCAGTTTTAGTCACTGCACTGTTTCTCCCCCCCTCCCCTTTTTACTTGACAGACCCTGGGTGTCGTTTTACACCGGTGACAGTAAGCCTGGCGGGCCGTAGCCACGTGCACAGGGCAGCGCGTTACGCTGCATGGGGCAGCGCGTTACGCTGCGGCGACAGAGTGGGACCCGACTGAGACAGGGTGCATCCGCACGTCCCAGGTGCTATGGTAAGCGCGGCATGTTATGGCGGGAACTGTTGCCATCCCTTTTCTACATCAGGGATGCTGCCTCGCCCGATGTCCTGGTTACGTACCTTGGGGGCGATGGTTGGGGCGGGTCACTGGCCTATCGCGGAAACTTGCGGTTCGCAGTGACCTGCCCTACTCACATTATGTGTGCCCTGCCACATCCCTCATGGGTCGGACACGATGCCGCGGTACGCTTACAGGGGGGCGTTCGGCTTTGGGGCTCTCGACTGAGCCGACGCTCCGTGAACGGGGCTATTGCCCAGTTCCTTTTGACAAGGGCGGGGGATGCGTCATTAGCCTCCCCGCCATCAGTCTGCAAATTTACGAGCTTTACTCGGGGGATGGGGCCCATCTGTCGCAGGGAGGTATGGACCTCTGGATTAGTGGACTGGCGAGCAGGCCTGTCGACCGAGCTGACAGTCTTGGGGGGCGGTGAGCCTTTTTGGAAGCCTCCCCGTGTGGCGGGTATCACTGGTAAGGTAAACATTATGACCCACAGGTATCCGGCAGGTTCGCAATTGACTGGACAACAATAGACAGGCATAAGTTGGTTAAACGTTGTCCGGTCAACGACGAACTAGGCGACGGGGTGATGGCGATAGCTAGACAGCATGCATCACCCCGTGATTACACGGATACGCATCAGAGGGTGGGGTCATTAGTTAGATATTGACTACGGTCAACAATTTGTTTGTTGTCAACAAACAAATTGATACAAATTGATACATTGTAACCAATTGCCGTTGGCAATTTTGGGGTGGTACCTTACCAGTGTTACTTCGGCCTGCTTGCCTTAAGAATTATGATTGGTCAATTACCAATAGAAATTTATAATTCGGACTAGGGCATGAATCAATAAATGTGGCCCAATGCCGTTATCCACTTTTACCAGTGTCTGAGTCCGTTATTGGGGGGTGCGCCTGCAATGCAAGTGCGGCGCCAAAATGGCCGCCGCGCCCTTTGCGGCCCCCCCCATAGGACGAAGGCATCCGGGTAGTTAGGGGCGTGGCCAGCTCCCTTATAAAAGGGGTGGCCATGAGGCAGCCGAGCTGCCATTTTCCGAAGCGACGGAGCGGAGAAAATTTTTCCCCTCCACCCCCTCCCTAGTTAACAGTGTGATATTTTGGTCACTTCGGGGCCGGGTGGGAATTTTTGGCTGGGACCCACAATTGGCTCTCGGGTCCTGGTTTTTTCGCCCATCCCACACTGTTGCTATGGTTTGATATAGGGGTTTCTGTGATGCTGTTGACTTTGGTCACATGGGCGGGTATCACTGGTAAGGTAAACATTATGACCCACAGGTATCCGGCAGGTTCGCAATTGACTGGACAACAATAGACAGGCATAAGTTGGTTAAACGTTGTCCGGTCAACGACGAACTAGGCGATGGGGTGATGGCGATAGCTAGACAGCATGCATCACCCCGTGATTACACGGATACACGTCAGAGGGTGGGGTCATTAGTTAGATATTGACTACGGTCAACAATTTGTTTGTTGTCAACAAACAAATTGATACAAATTGATACATTGTAACCAATTGCCGTTGGCAATTTTGGGGTGGTACCTTACCAGTGTTACTTCGGCCTGCTTGCCTTAAGAATTATGATTGGTCAATTACCAATAGAAATTTATAATTCGGACTAGGGCATGAATCAATAAATGTGGCCCAATGCCGTTATCCACTTTTACCAGTGTCTGAGTCCGTTATTGGGGGGTGCGCCTGCAATTTGGTTTAAAGTTCACAGCCAAACTAAAATGTGTTGTCAGAGTGTATGATTTTATTTTCATTTTATTGTCTACAGAAAAATACTTAAGATTATATCCTGATGAAGAACAATTCTTTTGAAAAACTGGCAATACCAGAACAGTTTTGATGATACTTTATTTCTTCACTCCTTCACATTCTTGCAGGAAAAAACAACCTTGATAGATACTCCTGCCACAAACGGTTTCTTTCTCTCATTTGCATCTGCACCATTTGGCCCTATTTTTATGTGGGTGGTAAAGGTAACAGCGTTTCGTCCACTCTAGTTGCTAGTCATGCCTGCCACATGATCACAGAAACATCTACATATGCAGACAACACTGGCTCTTTGGCTATGAATGGAGATGAGCTGAAAAGCGTTGAATATGAGTGGCTTTTGAGCAAAGGTAACATTTGCCTTTACTTTAGGGATGTGTGAGAACTTCTTTTGGTTCATTTTCTGGTTAAAAAAAAAGAACAGCATATAATTATTTAAGAGGATGATTTTGCTATTTTGTTTAAAAAAAAATCAAACATGGAGAAAAAGTTAAATAGACAATTTATCCAATCAGAAATCATAGAAATCATTGAAGTGCTGTGTTGGAAGGGAACGGAAGAGTTATGTAGTCCAGCCCCACTGATGTAGGACCAACACAGCCAAAGCTTCCTCTGTTCAAAATACCTCAAGTAAAAGTGAGTCTGTTACCTTCCAAGGTAGTCAGTTCCACTGTTGAGCAACTCATACTGTATGTAAGTTCTTTTTAATGGCTGGTCAATATTTTTCTTATAACTTGAATCCATTGATTTACTCGATTTGTGCTGGGTTACAAAATGGTTACTAAATGGACACTTCTCCAAGTGGAGGGAAGTAAAAAGTGGGGTCCCCCAAGGTTCAGTACTGGGGCCCCCACTTTTCAACCTCTTCATAAATGATCTAGAAGTAGGAGTAAAAAGCAAGGTAGCCAAATTTGCTGACGACACTAAATTATACAGGGTAGTGAAAACTGTGAAAGATTGTGAGGAGCTCCAGAGGGATTTCTTGACACTGGGGGAGTGGGCAAAATGGTGGCAAATGTGCTTCAACAGTAGTAAGTGCAGAGTGATGCACGTTGGGGCAAAAAAAACCACTTACATTTATAAACTGATGGAGTTTGAACTCTCTGTGACAAACCAGGAAAGGGACCTTGGTGTCCTGGTAGACAGCTCAATGAAGGTGTCAACCCAGTGTGCCTCAGCAGTGAAAAAAGCAAACTGAATGCTAGGGATCATTAGGAAGGATATAGAAAAAAGTCAGCAAGTGTCATTTTGCCTCTTTATAAATCTATGGTGAGGCCCCATCTGGAATACTGTGTACAGTTCTGGTCGCCATACCTCCAGAAGGATATTATGGAGTTGGAAAAAGTGCAGAGGAGGGCAACCAAAATGATTAGGGGAATGGAACACCTTTCTTACCATCTGAGGCTGCAACGGTTGGGCCTTTTCACTCTTGAACGACGGCGTCTAAGAGGTGACCTGATTGAAGTTTATAAAATCATGCACAGTGTGGACAAAGTAGATAAGGAAAAACTGTTTTCCCTATCACACAACACTAGAACTAGGGGATACTCCATGAAACTTTTGGGTACTAGTTCTCAAACAAATAAGAGAAAGTCCTTTTTTCACCCAGAGGATCGCTGGTCTATGGAACTCCCTGCCAGAAGAAGTGGTGACAGCTGTCAGTCTTGACAGCTTTAAGAAAGGATTAGACAAGTTCATGGAGGACAAGGGTATCAATGGCTATAATTATGAATACCTAAGGACAACCTCCGGGTTGGAGAGATAGGCAGGATATCTCTCAATGCCATTTCCAGGGAATCCTAAGCAGGTGAAGGCATCTGCTTGGGAAAACTCTGAAGCAAATGGTGAGCCACTGTGTGAGACAGAATGCTGGACTGGATGGACTGTGGCCTGATCCAGCAAGGCTGTTCTTAGGTACAAGCAAATATTCCTGAGCTTTGTGTTATATTTCATGTTGTTGTCGCCATTGTGGTGTACGTTTTCATGGTTGATACGGGGATTTGAACCCAGGCATCCTACGCTTTTGTCCATTACTTTATCCTTCGTACCACACTGGTATCCCAAGATTCATATAGAGTTGGGCAATTCTGTAAATTTACATTTCTCCCATATCAAAATGCTGGCAATCTCTGACAAGAATGAACTGGGCAGAAATGCTTAGCTATGCTTACTGAAAGGTAAAATTTGCCATTTTTGCTTTCCACCACATTTAAATATTATGAATTAGAAGAAATTTGGATTAACAACAGAAATGAAATGCCTTATTTATTTATTTTTACTCCTATCTTAATTTCCTGTTTTGGTCCTTAGGGCTAGTATACCAAGACACTATTTTTCAAACAAGAATAGCAGATTATAAAGTAGAAATATAGAAGGTGTTCTCATAAAAGATGGCTACATTGTAGTTGATTAACAGGCTTTTCATAAGCACATTGGTACACACTTTTTAAATTATCTCAGACTGTAAATGAGCATCAGCTGTTTTGCTATCACATTTCTCAGCCTACAAAGTGCATTCTCACTTCCAGATTACAGCTAGGAGTGAAAAGTGACAGAATTTGTAATGAGAGAACAAACAACATGCCATCAACACTTTTTTGCCAACAAAAACGGCATCACATCAGACCTCGAAATCATGTCTCTGCCACACCTTTGGGCATCCACAATTCCATCAGAGACCTCAAAATCTGCTATGTCTATCACCAGGTGCAGCCTCTGAATGTTGAAACGCGGTCTGCCGTGCTGGTTGGCATGGCAACAGTTGTCCAATCAACCCTTGATAATGTTCTTTAATTGATTGTATAAATTATTTCTGAGCTTTGCTATTGCAAAATGATGTTCCGAGTCTCTTAAGTGAGTGGCTCAGACTGCCTGCACTTAGAAATGCATTGCATTTACTGACCTTAGAAAGGAAACTGACCCTCTTACAAGGCTAGAGTACTCTGGATAAAGCATGAATGTTAAGTATTAAAAGGATAGGAGGAAAATCCGGAGCTGTGGCAAAGCTAATTACTATCCCAAGAGTATGTTAACTGCCCTTTGGACAAACAAAGTCACACTGTAGATAAGGAAAGGTTATATGTCAAATCACCAAAATAGCATAAATGTTTGCATGATTTTTTAAAATCATTATTTACTCTTAGGACATAGGTTGGTTTGACAAATATTAAATCCCCAGTGTCATCTCTGTATCATGTCAAGTGGGAGGGTTGTTTGGAGGAACTGCATAGCTTAATGGTAGAGCTCATCATGTTCCTTTTTTTAGAGAGAGAAAGACTTCCTCAATGTTTATACACATTTTCAAGAATATTTCTCTGAATAGACAGATTTTATATTTAATTTTGCCAAACATATATATTTTTCCAACAATTATCCATAATACAGTATAATGAATGTTGATATGTTGTTTTCACAACTATATATATATATTGAGCACATTGTTTTATATTTATATTTATATTTATATTTATATTTATATTTATATTTATATTTATATTTATATTTATATTTATATTTATATTTATATTTATATTTATATTTATATTTATATTTATGGAGAGCTGTTTTTCAATATGTGGAGAAATATAAACACCAGTGCATAGCTGTATTTCAGATAACATACAGATACAGTGGTGGATAGCTCAGTGGTTTAGGTATTGACCACAGAGCCAAGTGGTTGGGAGTTTGATTCCCCACTGTGATCCTTCCCAGAGAAAAGCAAGCCTGTGGAGACATGGACAAACTGCACAGTTCCAGGACACCTCCAGAAGAAAAAGATGGTAAACCACTTCTTAGAAGTTTTCTACTTAGAAAACCCTAGTAATGGTCACCATAAATTAAAATTGACTTGATGTTACACAATTGGTACACTGTCAACTAAATAGATTGGTTTGTTTTAAAATGAAAATGAAAATAATTTATGATCCATCCCAACTGGGCATGCAGGGTGGAAAGGATATTGATGTACATTCCTTATTCTTCTCAGCCATAGTTATTTTATTTATTATTTATTTATTTATTTAGTCGTATTTATATATGCCGCCCACTCAGGCAGAACCCGACTCAGGGCGGCATTACAACAAATTCTAAAAACATATAAAAACACTTTAAAAACCCCTTATCCCACCCATCCATCCCACCCACTCTAAAAAAGGAAGAGAGAGTTCTTAATTCTTTATGTAAGCCAGCAGGCGGGGACCGTGATCCCATTCGGGCCCCACACCTGCCCTGCCAGCCAGGTCTTCAATCCTTTCCTGAAGGGCAGCAATTCTCTTTGAAGTCTTAGATCTGTTGGCAGGAGGTTCCAGAGAGTTGGTGCGGCCACGGAGAAGGCCCTCCTTCGGGTGCTAGACAAATGTGCACCCCTAACTGATGGCATCATTAGAGAGCCCCTCCGGTCCACTCTAGTTGGACGGGCAGACACTCTTGGGACGATGCGGTCTCTAAGGTATCCTGGCCCACTGCCATATAGGGCTTTAAAGGTCAAAACCAGCACCTTGAATTGCACCCGGAGACAAACTGGTAACCAGTGCAGCTCCCGAAGTAGAGGTGAGGCATGGGCATATCGCCCACATCCCATCACCACCCGGGCTGCCGCATTCTGGACCAGCTGCAGCCTCCGAATGGTCGTCAAGGGCAGCCCCATGTAGAGCGCATTACAATAATCTAGTCGGGAAGTAACCAGAGCATGGGTGACCATAAGCAAGGAGCCCCGGTCCAGGAGCGTGCGCAATTGGCGAATCACCCGAAGTTGGGCAAAAGCCCTCCTGGCCACAGCCGCCACTTGTTCTTCCAGCAGCAGCTGTGAATCCAGAAGGACCCCCAAGTTGAGCACTGGGTCTGTCTGGGGCAAAACCGCCCCATCCAGTACCAAAGGTGGTAACTCCCTGGATAACACGGGGCCCCTTATCCACAGGCACTCTGTCTTGCTGGGATTCAGCCGAAGCCCATTGGCCCCCATCCAGACCCCAATGGCCTCCAGGCATCCGGATAGGATTTCAAAATGATTTTAAAATGATTTGGTGCCTCCCTGAAGATTCTTAAAGCCTGGTTAGATTCCTTGCCTGTAGCTAAAAGCAAGATGAAGATCAATGTTTATCCCATGTAATTTGCCTAATATACCTCTAGAATAAAGGGGCATTGGTGGCTTAGTGGTTAAGACACTGAACTTGATGACTGGAAGGTCACGAGGTCAGCAGTTCGAGACCCGAGTACTGCACAACCGAGTGATCTCTTGTCTCTGTCCCAGATACTGCCAACCTAACCATTCAAAAGCAAGAAATTGCAAGTACATAAATAGGTACCACTTTGGTGGGAAGGTAGACAGTGTTCTGTGCATTACAGTGTCTAGTCACACCTGCCACATGTCCACAGAAACTTCTGCAAAGGCAGACAGCACTTGCTCTTTGGCTGTAAACAGAGATGAGCACTGAACCGTAGAGTCAGAAATGACTGGCTTTCGAGCAATGGTGACCTTACCTTTACCTTACCTCTAGAATCTTTTCTCTTTGAAAAGAAAATGTCTCACACATGCATATTCATTCACACCACACAGCAAAGCACAGTGATATTGGCAGATTGCTGTGAAAGATTCCATTAACACACCTAGAGCCTCCAGTTCTGAAACCAAGCAACAGGTATCCTATTTGGAGTAATTCACACAGCTTGAAAATAGCAGAATTATGTGTCATGATCTTTTGTGTGAAACTTTGTTCTCAATAACATGAAGCCCCAGGAAATCTGTCACCACTCTCACCAGTGACAAGAAGGATACAGCAACTGGTCATTGTCACACTGCATCACCTACAACTCTATGGCCTATTATTTTCACTTTCTTCATTCCATTAATAAGAACCATGTGCTATCAAGTCAATTCTGGCTTATGATGACGGGTTCCAGGCGTTCCTTGATAGAGAACACATAGAAATGATTTACCATTCTCTTCATCACAGCCTTGGGACTGTGAATTTTTCTCAAGGTCACACAGGCTGGCTTTTCTCCTGGAAGACACAATAGGGAACTGAACTCCCAACCCCTGGCTTTGCAGCCAGATACCTAAACCCCTAAGCTAACCAGCTAGCTTTCATTCCATTATAAGTTGCTCTATATTTTCACCAAGCTCATTCAGGATCAAAGATCATGCATCTATTCCTCTTATTTCTTATTTATTCCTTTTCTCAACTCAAAACAGCCCTGTACATGCTGAGCAAAGAGGAAACAATGTCAATCCAGTACATATCTGAGTTCAGAGCTCCTACCTAAATGAAGATGAAATGTCCCATTTCTCAATCATTGTATTTTTTTGCTTAAATATTTAGTTCTGCACTTGTTTAGTCACAAAGTCAAATCTGGCTTACTTAAGCTGCTGAAAACAATGTCTGCCAAGGAGTACACAAAGAAGAACCAGACAGATTTCACCAATGACAACAAGACAAGCAACAAGGATTATGACTTCTGGAACATGGAATGTAAGAGGGTTAGCAGACAAGGAGGTGGAGTTGGTCAGAGAGATCAAGAAGACCTGAGTCCAGTTCTTGGCTATTACAGAAACCAAAAAGAAGGGACATGGATGTATGACCTTCGAGGACAACTTTATGCTGCTCTTTCTTAGCAGGACTGAGACCACCCATGCCCAGGCAAGAAGAAGACCAGACATGACCAAGTGCAAAATGTAACCATCAGACACAACCTGAACATTCAACCCCTGAGGAGTACAATCAAGAAGGATCAGTTATGCTGGTTTGGCCATGTCAACCAAATGGCTGGAACCAGGATCCTGCACCAGGCATGGGAGGCCTGAGTGCAGGGTGCAAGATCCTGAGGCAGGCCCTGCATCAAGTGGATTGACAACATCAAGGAGGCCCTCCATGTTCGTGGTAATGGCTTGAGGTGAACCATGGAGCTGTCTAAGGAGAGATCTTAATGGACATCCTTTGTGGAATCCTCTACACTGTAAGGTAGAAGAGGAGGTGATTAAATAAGTTCTGTGGTCTTTGCCTTTTATGAACATGCCTTCTACGTGGTTTATCTGGCCTGTGTTTGACTTCACCTCTTTGACAATCCTTGTTTGCTCTTATTCTGAACTGGACTTGCTGCTTGATTTTGGATTTTCCCCTCCTGGTTCTTAGGACTCACCAGCAGGTCTTTGTGTGTTTGTTCATTTGTTTTAGTTTGACCTTGTTCTCTGACTGTGGATTATTTCTCTCACCTGCTTTGCTGACTTGCTGTGCATGCCCTTGCCAGCATTGACCTCAGACTATTAAGACTTTGTCCCTGGGATCCAGTTGATCAGAAACAGAATGAAATTTTGGGGGTTGACCATTTGGATTTTCAAACCAGGCCCATTTTGTAAATGAAAACTTTGTGTGCACTGCATTGCTATTGGTTATGCTGGCAGCTGACATTTTATATAGAAAATGTGCTCTTAAACCCTTTCCTATAACAGTTCTGCTCGAATATACTTTCTTGATGTCTCTGAAGTAGCTTTACTTCCAATTTTCTCAGTCTGAAAAGATAAGAGTAAACCAATCTGTCTATTAATTCTCAGCTCTCCCAGGTGAAACCAGAAGAAACCAGGGAGAAGCCAACAGAGACCAACAGAAATGATTACAGCAGAATTTACTGCACATTTTAATAAAATAGATATGATTGTGACAAGCACATTCTTTATCTGTGTTACACTGTTGTTTACTATTTGTCTTGCTTTAGGGCAAATGGTTAGGGGATTCACAACCACCATTGTTCATCAACATTTGCCTAACAGTTTGAAACACACAATGCACTTTATGATTTAAGTTGTTACTTTTCCCATAAAATCCCTGTAATAATTTCTGATAATTTCTTTTTAACAAAGGAAGGACTGAAATTGAGGGGGATGGTAGCAAATGACTTTTTGCAGGGCTCATCTTCAACTACATCTCCCATTGTTGTTCATACAAAATATAGCTAATGGTAGCAGGATATATTGTAAAGTTGCTTGCAGCAGAGAAAAGATGTATCATCTAATCCATGGGTTCTCAATGTTTTCGCACCACAGGCCAAACTACATAGCTGTCAAGTATCCCTTATTGGCCAGGAAAACCCTTAATTTTACCCTCTTTCCCGCTGTCATCCCTTATTAATTAGACTGCAATGCCCTATTGCCACCATTGGAGGGCAGCACAGGATAAGCATAGCTGTCAAGTATCCCGTATTTGCTGGGAAATTTCGCTTATTTCCAAATCCAAAACTTGACAGGTATGGACTCCTCCTCCTCAGACAGCTGTGCAGGCTGGACATGTGGTTTTTCCCCATCATAAACACTGCCATAAACTACAGTGGATGCATTTGCGAATGCACATGTGCAGGCATGTTTACAGCTGTCATAAATGCTTCTGGGGTTCTTGCCATGGGTTGGATGACTTGCCGTTGTCAGCCAGGACCGGCCCATGGGCTATAGGTTGCAAACCCCTGATCTAATCTGTCACCTCCACCATTTTAACCAAGGTTCATTGCATTTCATGCTATTAATTGCCCTATGAATAAGAAAGGTTAAACAGCCACTTCTTCCTATCATTACTGACAACAAATTCGCACCCTCACAGAGAATCAAATTTTATATCCTCAAGTCAAATTTTACATCATTAAAAACAATGTCTTAAGCACTGGAGGATGTATGATGGCCACAGTGTGAACTTCTTGCATCTGTAGTTTGCAAATCAACTTGCTTTGTTTTTTGATTGGTCGTTGGGCAATAAACTCAGGCATAATATGTACAGTAAATAAGTATGAGTGCCGAACTTCTCTTGACATATTATCTGAAATTAAAAGTTTGATCCAGGAATTCAGTGTAATTTAGAAGAAAGTGAGCAGATGCAATGAAAAGTCTATTGTGTAATACATACCTTGTCCTATATAATGAGATGGAGAAAGAATCTATCTATGGTTGCTCACATTACAACAACATTATTTGTAGTCACAGAATTCATCTATGTGATACATAAAGACTACATAGAAGAACATCTCTGCACTACCTAGAAAATCTTGATGAAACACGATTGACTCATGCTTTTAAAATTTCATGCAGTGACATTTTCAACTCAAAAACTTTATTCACATAACTTTATTCACAGGATTATATCAAGGTTCCTATCATTTCAGTTATTTTACTCCCAAATAATTACATGCCTCCACCTTTGGGGTTTCGTTCTTAATGGCTCACCAGCTGATCAGAAAAAGGAAGTATAGATATCCCCTCAATTAAGAAGATGTAGGCAGATATTAGGGTCCCCCGACTCAGAAAGTCAAGTGATCCATAGCCTCAATTTCTAGGTCTATTTGTCTATATAATCTGAGCAACAAGACATAAGTAGATTTAATATAAAGTGGCTCTTCCTATGGCATTCCACTGGAAATCGGCACTGAAAAAACATCTGGTGGGACGTGTGGGGGAGTTTCCTTCTTCTCCTGCAGTGTGCAGTCTTCCCTCTGATGCCCTTGCCCTATATCACTAACATCCATTCTGCATAATTGCTACTGACTCTGCTCAATTTTCTTTTTCTCAAAGGAAGCTGTTTTCTCCTGTAGCCCTTTTCATTTTTGTTTCCGGAAGTCACCTGCCATTGCTTGTCATCACTGCTGCCACTGCTTGTCTCTTCCCACTCATTTCCTTTGGTCATTTTTGTCCAGTAGAACAGCTGTGTTGATCTCTTTCCCCCCTCATATTCTATATGTGGGGAGGGAGACTGCTGCCTTTCACCTGCTATGGCAGGCAGGGTAATGCCTCCCTGTCCTCTAGAGACATGAGGTTGTTTTCCTTTTTAGAGGGGGGCATTATGGATCACCTTGGGCCATTTCTGATGCCAATATAAAAACATGGATGCATTCTCTAAAAATTTAATTTAATTTTAATATTTCTATAGCCGCCCTGCTCGCAAGGACCAGGTTCACCCATTAGAACTACAGTAGAACCTCGGATAAAGTCCAAACTCTATTCCACAAGTTTGGACTTTATCCAATTTTGGACTTTATCCGAATCAAATGGGCGATGCATCAGATGTCCAAAAAATAGACTTTAATTTTCAATTTTTTTATTGAATTTATAAAACAACAACATAACATAATAATTCAGAAGAAAAGAAAATATACATCACAAATTACTAATACAAACCTTAAGAAAAATAAAAAATTACATTGTAAAGAGTAAAGTCATATAAATTCAGACAAATATATACATAAGCATGCAACAAAGACCATCTAAATTGTCAATCAATTCCATATATTCTTATTCAAATCTTATTCTCTTTTACTCTATAATCTTATACAAATATACTAAACTTATTACTACTATATTATTCACTATTGCATACTGTTTATTGTCTCTATAAGTTGCTATGCAACAACTGAATTAATATAAACTCCTAACTCCTAACTCAAACACTTTTACAATAATCACCCAGTGTATTTACATCATCATGGAGTTTGCAGGATATCACATTTATTTTCAACTTTTCCAAAAACTTATTTGATCCGGTACTAGGCTGCTCCTTTCTTCTCTCTTCAAGGAATAATCCACAAATGGTTGCCAAATTTTCCAGAATCTATTTTCTTTTACTTAACCCTTATATTTATTTATCTCCCATGTTAATTTGTCATTCAATGCAAGATCCCACATCTCCTTGTACCATTCTTCCATTTTTAAATTTCCTACTAGCTTCCAATTTCTTGCAATACACTGTCTTCCTGTGGTCAACATTATGGACAATAATTCTTTCTTATCTTTTAAATTCAAATTTTCCACTTCCATTAACATCACTGTACTTGACTCCAATTTAAGATCAATCCCCATAATAGCACAAATCTCCTTCTCAATTTTCCCCCAGAAATTATTTACCACATTACAACTCCACCACATATGTTCATATAATCCCAGAGAATTTTTTCATCTCCAACACATTTTGCTTCTAGTATTGTCCATTTGATGTAATCTTACCGGAGTCAAGTACCATTTCCACAACATTTTATAATTATGCTCCTTTATTCTAACAGACATGGATCTCTTAATTCTCTTCTTCCATTTATTTTTCCAGCTCGTTTCTGAAATTTTTATTTTAAGATCCTGTTCCCAATTTAATCTCAATGTTTCTTGCAGATTATCCGAGGTTCCTATACCAAATACCTCAGATAGTGTCCTTTTTTTGTTTGTTTGTTTGTTTTGCGGTTTTGGACTTTATGCAATGCATCACGTGTGCATGAAAACCGCTACTTTATCCGAATCGGACTTTATCCGAATTGGACTTTATCCAAGGTACCACTGTATCTCTTTATACAGAGGGTGCCAAAGATGTATACACATTTTAAGAGATGTTATCTGTGCCTTACTTTTTGAAGTTGAATTGAATTATGGTAACAATGTGTAGCATGATGTTCGCTTAAAAGAACAAATGCTAGCATCATTATGCAACAGGCAGGACATGAGACCTTACCTTGATCAGAATTTGCCAGACCAATGGATAGTATAAAGAAGTGAAGTTGAGTTTCCCTGAGGTTCTCTTTACTTAACACCCCTTGACTTCTACAAATGGGGGACCTTAGAGGATGTAGTGTACAACAGAAAACCAGCTACACTGGTGGTACTTCATGAAGGAATTGAAATGGCATGCACAGCTATACAAGTGGACACTTTGGTCAACATTGCTCAAGCAGTAGTTCACCATAATCAGAAGTGTCTGGATGCTGATGGTAAGAACTTTCAGCACCTCTTGTAATTGCAGAACTCAGTCATGACTTCTATTCATCTTTTGTTATTGGTATATATTGAGTACAGTATTACAATTTTAATTTTAAAAAATCCCTTTCTTAAAATGTATATACATTTTTTTACTCTCTGTATACACATTCATGCAGACTGAATACATTAATCAATTGATTCCCACAGCTGTTCACATATGAACCCACTGCTAAGTCCTTAGCCGGTTGACAATTCTGGATTGTTATTTTGCTCAGCTACTGATTTTTAAATTATGTTCCTGTACACTAAGACTAGAGAAACAATTGCCCTGCAGAGGTTGCAAAACCACAACTACTTTAATCACTGAGTGTGCTGGGTTAGTGGAAATTGTAGTTCAACAACATCTGGAGAGTGATGCATTCCCATACCTGTCTTAATCTGTCCACAAACATTTCGAACAAACAAGTATTAGACAGGACTGTGAAAAAGCTTAATATCCAAGCAACACAGTTTTACAAGGTGCCTCTATCTAGTTATTTCTTTTTTCTTAATCTTTTAAGAAGTTAGTTATTTGATCCAAGAACGGATAGGTGGAAATCACTGATTTAGCTCCTGGCTTTTTATAGCACCATATATGTGAAAGGTTATGTCTGTTCCAAAATATTATTCATGCTAACCAATTATGATTCTTTTTCCTTCTGTAATTACTTTTCAATTGATGTAGAACTCAAGATAACATCAGATTCAGCTCTTCTGATTCTGATAGTTGCTACTAGAGCATGTGTGAGAATTGGAAGGAGAAAAGAGCTAGAGAAAGGGTGATGAAGGATGCAAACATAAAAGTTTTTTTTTAAAAAAATGACATGATCTTTATTGGACATTCCTCCTTCTTATCTGGTTGTATTTTTCACTTTCAAGTTGATAACACCCAGACCAAGTTGAAATGCAGTGATATTTCTGCCATTCTCTTCAATGTTCATTGTGCTTTTTTTTAATGATCAGCAGAAATAGACAGTGACTGAATTAAGCAGGGGCTGCAAAACTTGGAGCTGGTGATAACAATACAAATGGATTTTCTCTAACAGAGAAAAACAGCTGTCTCCATTATTTGAATGCTTCACCTTTCTCCATTCCATTAATTGGGTCTTTGATCACAAGCTGAGGTGGAGAGGCCCTGATAAGAAATAGGTTATTAGTAAAGTAGCCTAAAGGAATGAATTGGGACAAGTACTTGCTAGGGAAGATGAGATAAACCAGTAACGCTTGTGTATGTGAGTGGTAGAGTGTGATAGGGCCCTCCGACTGCACAGAGCAGCTTGCAGAAGGAGAAAACTAATACACTCGCGCTATGATAGCTAATGCACTAAATAAATTTAGCTCCCGGGAATGGGAAAGGATGAAAATTCTATAAAGAGTTTTCTGTAAATGGCTTACACTTTTATATCAAACTGTGTCAGAGTATTCACTTTCATTTTAAAAAAAGGCTTCTTGATCTCACTGTGTTGAACACAACTGGAGACTTTCAGTATAAGGAGGGGGAAATTACTGTTAAATTTTTTTCGCCGAAACATTAATAAGAGCACCCTTTGAAGTGTGTTAAAGCTAAATTGGAGGAATTAGATTTGATTGAATCTAATCCTGTTTATTCCCTCCCTTCTTTCCCCCTCGACTCCCCAAATTTCTGTCAGGAAGGCATTGAATGATTTGTAATACTTCACAGGAACTTGCTATCAGGTAATCCATTTTTTATTATTATTATTTTGCTCAAGAATATGACCGCAGGGGAAAAGACCATATTGGTTTGTTGTTAATGTACTGGAAAGAGGTACTATGGAGAAAACAGTTAATATTAAATTACGAACACAGGGTTATCTTTCTGCTGCACATGCTCTATTGCCCTAGGCAGGGGTAATCTGTTAATAGCATTCAGCCAAAATGACACCATTAAGGAACTCAAGCTATACTGCTTTTGCAAGCTGAAGGATGTATAAAGCTGAGCTTCTGTCATCCAAGATGCCACGTATTAGCTACGCTGCTAAAAACTGATACAGAACCAGTGGCTGATAGAACTGCTGGCACCCCAACACAATTGAAAGGGTTGCTTGTCAAGACAGGAAATGAAGGAGGGGACTCCAATCAAACCAGCTTTTATATTTAAGTTATCTCCCTCTACCTTCCTTTGGTTTATATGGCATGTGTACCAGTACAGCTGCTGGCCATACAATGAAGCACACTGGTATTGGGGAAAGGATGGAGGAAAGGGAAGGAAAAGAATTGGGTAAGGGGAGAAAACATGTAGCAAAGATACAGCCACAACTAATCAGCAAATATTTAAATATTTGTAAATGAAAAGCGGGCATGGTATGAGCTAAACATGGAGCAACACTGTTATGACAAAGGTTTAAGTCCAATTTATTAGAAATGTTAAGTTTCAAGTGGGCAATAACCTCTTAAGCTGTCTAATAAATGGCCAGAATCCTATTAGTTTCGCTGAAGATATGGCTAATTGTAGCTCATTGACAAGGCTGAATTGTGTGACAGGATATGTGACCAGGCACACTACTTGCTGTAGCAAGTTATGCAGACATAGATATGTGTTGGCTAGGCTGCCAGCTAGGACAGTTGTACCCTTATACAACCAACTCACTTGCCAACAATTTGGTTCTTGGCACACATCAGAATGCCAGTTATCAGGTATAAAACCCACATAAGGAAGCAATGTCTCTCAGGATGCTGTTTGTTGCCTTTGAGAAGTTCATTTAATTGCCTTCATACCTCACCTCTTAGACATCTCTCTTCTGTACCTTGGGTGCTCTCCAGTTATTACTATTTATGACCCATAAAGATATATACAACTTGGGTCCAGGCTATCTGAAAAAAAAATATCCCTCCTCTATACATATTTGCTCAATAGTTTGGATCTGCAGGAGAGGTCCCTCTCTTAAGCTCGCCACTGTCATAGGCACATCTAATGAGGACACAAGAGAGAACCTATTGGTGACTGCTCCAGACTTAAAAAAATCCTTGCCAAGGAAGGTTAGGTTGTCCAAATTTCCAGTCTCCATCTGCTGCATACAAAATAATTCCTTTTCCAAATGATAGACTGTTAAAGACATGGACCTTAAATGATGTACTGTACTTTTCAATTCTTAATAGTTATTTGTTTTTCTAAATAAGGGTGTAATTACACAGTGAGGGAAATATGAATTAGCACACACTCTTTCATTCTGAAGTCACACCAGAGGATCTGTTTCTCTTTGATTTAAGTGGCCACACAGGCAGAGTAAAAAGCCTTCTAAATTCCCATAGGTGGCACAGTTCAAAGAAAGTGCCTTAAGAGGGCATTCCCTCTTTAATTTACTCATTTCATTATCTTATCTTGCTAACCATACAGCTTGTTACACTGTTAAGTAAATACATTCCAAGGGGAAACTGTTAATTTTTTTTAAAAAGAAGTGTCTTGAGAGAGAAAGAGAGTTTGCAGAGAGAGGTGAGTGCTGGTGGTGCTTATATGAGTCAACCTACATGTACACTCACTTTATCCTTGCTCATGAGGCAATAGATAAGGGGGGGAGGTACTTTGCCAAAGCACTGCTCAATTAGTCTTTCTTTTCTGCATCGCTTCAAAGTGATCACACACTTTCAACTGAAGTGAAATGATTTAACTTGTGGAAAGTAGAAGTTTCTCTTCTGGGGAGGAAGAACTACAGAATGGAACTGTGGGAGTATGGATGCCATATTTCCCTCCCCAAAAAACGGGGCAGGAGTAAAGTTTGCCTTTGCTCAAAAGCCAGTCATATCTGATTCTAGAGTTCAGTGCTCATCTCTGTTTCAAAGCCGAAGAGCCAGCGCTGTCTGCTTTTGCAGACGTATTCTGTGGTCATCTGACAGGCATGACTAGACACCAGAGCACACAGAACACTGCTTACCTTCTCCCTGAAGTGGTCCTTATTTTGTTGTTGTTCAGTCGCACAGTTGATTCCGACCCTTTGCGACCCCATGGACCATTTTCCTCCAGGCACCTCTATCCTCCACCATTCTCCTCAGCCCGCCAAGCTCTGTGCCCATTGTGTCCACAATACCATCTATCCATCTCATCTTTGGACGCCCCCTACTTCTCTTGCCCTCCACCTTTCCCAGCATCAAGGCCTTCTCAAGTGAGTCCTCCCTTCTCATTTGATGTCCAAAGTACTTTAGCTTCATCTTCACTATTTGTCCCTCCAATGAACAGTCAGGATTGATTTCTTCCAGTATTGATCTATTTGTTCTCTTTGCTGTCCAAGGGACTCTCAGCACTCTCCTCCAACACCATATCTCAAAGGCATCTATTCTTCTGCGCTCAGCCTTCCTATTCTTCCAGCTCTCACACCCATACATTACCACTGGGAATACCATTGCTTTGACTATGTGAATTTTTGTTTTCAAGGTGATGTCTCTGCTTTTCACTATATTCCCCAGGTTTCTCATTGCTTGTCTCCCCATAATCAGTCGTCTTTTTATTTCATGGCTACAGTCGCCATCTGCAGTGATCTTAGATCCCAGGAAAGTATAATCTGTCACTGCTTCTACTTCTTCCCCATCTATTTTCCAGGGACAGATGGGACCTGTTGCCATTATCTTGGTTTTCTTGATATTGAGTCTCAAGCCAGCTTTTGCACTCTCCTCCTTCAATCCAATCAAGAGGTTCTTTAGGTCTTCCTCACTTTCTGCCATTAGGGTGGTATCGTCTGCATATCTCAAATTGTTGATGTTTCTCCCAGCAATTTTGATCCCATATTGTGATTCCTCCATCCCTGCATTGCGCATTATGTGCTCTGTGTATAGAGTGAATAAGGAGGGTGATAAAATGCAGCCTTGTCTTACTCCTTTCCCTATTCCAAACCACTCTGTCATTCCGCGTTCTGTCCTAACTGTTGCTTCTTGGTTCGTGTACAGATTTCTCATTAGGCATATGAAGTGCTCTGGTATTCCCATCTCTTTAATTACTTGCCACATTTTGTTGTGGTCCATGCAGTCAAAAGCCTTGGTGTAGTCAATAAAACAAAAGTAAACTTGTTTCTGGTATTCTTTTGTTTTCTCCATGATCCAACGTATGTTGGCAATGTGGTCTCTAGTCCCCCTGCCTCTTCTGAAACCGGCCTGCACCTCTGGTAATTCTCTCTCCACATGTTGCTGCAGCCTATCCTGTATTATCTTGAGCATCACTTTGCTGGCATGTGGGATGAGCACAATTGTTCGGTAATTTGAGCATTCTTTGGCATTGCCTTTTTGGGGGATTGGAACGTACACTGATCTTTTCCAATCCTGTGGCCACTGTTTTGTTTTCCAAATTTGCTGGCATATTGAATGCAGTAGTTTGGTTCCATCATCTTTTAGGGCTTTGAAAAATTCAACTGGGATGCCATCATTTCCACTAGCTTTATTGTTTGCAGTGCTTTTTAGGGCCTTTCTGACTTCACTCTCCAGAATATTTGGTTCAAGTTCAAATTTCTCATTATTATTATTATCAGGAGTGTTGAGGTCCTTTTTGTAGAGTTCCTCTGTGTACTCTTGCCATCTTTTTTTGATCTCTTCTGCTTCAGCTAACTCTTTCCCATCTTTGTTCCTTATCATGTTCATTTTTGCTTTAAATGTTCCCTTGATTTCCCCAATTTTTTTGAAAAGATCTCTAGTCCTGCCTCTTTTGTTGTTTTCCTCCATTTCTTTGCACTGTTCGTTCAGGTATTTTTCCTTATCTCTCCTTGCTTTTCTTTGAAATTCTGTATTCAGGTGGTTGTATTTTTTCCTTTCTCCTTGGACTTTTGCATTCCTTCTTTCCTCTGCTATTTTAAGAGCCTCATCAGACAACCACTTTGCTTCCTTATGCTTCTTTTCTTTTGGTATGGTTTCTCTTGCTGCCTCCTGCATGATGTCCCACGTCTCTGTCCATAATTCTTCTGGTACTCTGTCTATCAGGTACAGGACATTAAATCTGCTCATGACCTCCACCGTGTATTCTTTAGGGATATTGTGTAGGTCATATCTGTCTGGTCTAATTGTTTTCTCCATTTTCTTTAGTCTAAGCCTGAATTTTGCGATCAGTAGGTTGTGATCTGAGCCACAGTCTGCTCCAGGTCTTGTTTTTCCTGACTGAATGGAGGCTCTCCATCTTTGACTGCAGAGTATGTAATCAATCTGATTTCGATGCTGGCCATCTGGTGATGTCCATGTGTAGTGTCGCCTCTTGTGTTTCTGGAAGAGGGTGTCTGCTATGACTAGTGCATTCCCTTGGCCTGTTATTCCATTTACTTTTTGATTTCCTACTTTGGCATTCCAATCTCCTAAGATAATGTGGACATCATTTCTTGGTGTCTGTTCTATGAGGTGTTGTAGGTCCTCCTAGAACTGGTCAAGTGTGGCTTCATCTGCACTAGTGGTTGGTGCATAGACTTGGATTACAGTGATATTGAAAGTTTTGCCTTCAATTCTGATTGACATCGTTCTATCATCTTTGATGTTGTATCCCATTACTGCTTTCCTCACTCTTTTGTTGACAATTATGGCTACTCTGTTTTTTCTGAGGTTTTCTTGCCCACAGTAGTAGATATGATGGTTTCCAGAGCTGAATTCACCCATCCCTGTCCATTTTAATTCACTGATGCCCAGGATGTCAATGCTTATTCTTTCCATCTCATTTTTAACTATTTCCAGTTTTCCTTGATTCATAGACCTCACATTCCATGTCCCTATGCAGTATTGTTCCCTGTAACACTGTATTTCTCCTCCCCCTTTTGTATCCCTCCCCCTTTTCAGATCTGCTGTGCTGAGCATCTCCTTGTTTTGCCTTTTGTTTTGGTCCATAGGGTTCTCTTGGCAAACTTTGTGGCGTGCCTTTCTAGTCTCTACGCCAGTCTGGTCCCTATTTATCTACTTGCAATTTCTTGCCTTCGAACTGCTAGGTTTGCAGGAGCTGGGACAAATACAGGAGCTCATTCCACATGCTGTTATTGCCACGACTTCAATAAAGGCGGCAATAAAATGGTGTGGGGTTTGTTTGTTTTTTGTGTCTTCCTTAGCCACCAAGCTACTACTGCTTTGCCACCTGCTGGTCAGTTCAATAGAAGTGCAGCTCCATGGCAAGAAAAAAGTGCATTTTTTTCTTCAAACCCTCTTGGTCTGAAAAGCGGGAATTTAAAATGTTTATTTAAACAGGGCTGGGACAGGTTCAAACCGTTAAATTCCCAGTTTTCCGTTATGTATGTCATCCCTATGTGGGAGTCCAAGGTGATTAACATTTCCTATAGCATCATGTGGTCAATGGAAACAAATGTGAATCATCCTGCTGCAGACCCATAGTATTTCGCCAGGTCCCCCCCCCCCTCTGTAGTCAGGCTCTAAGAAGCTTTTGTATGGATTTTAGTTACACTCTATTAAGATGGTTTAATGATATTTTAGCATTTACAGTATATTGGCTGAAATTTTTACTGGGTTAGTATAGTGAGTTGCAACTGTAGCAGACCCAACTGAGTCAATGGAAGTTATGGAGGAGCTGACTCATCAAAACACCACTGATTCAGTCCCAGATTTTGGGAGAAAGTGGCATAAAATGAAAGGAAGGAGCCCGGGGACGCAATAGTTAAACTATTGTACTGCAGCCCAAACTGCTGACATTGGAAGTTCGATCCTGACAAGGTTCAGTGTTTACTCAGTCTTCCATCTTTCCAAGGTTGGCATGTGAAGGGCAAAATGCTAATTACCTTGTGAACCACCCAGAGAGTATTATGGGGTGGTATATTAGTGTAATTTCTATTGCTAATAAGTAAATAAATAAGTAAGTCTGTCCTAGAGCCAACTCTGTGGCAGACCATGGGGAAGGTACTTCTCCAGTCTACAGCTCCCAGAATCCCCTCAGCCACTGTGGTTGTCAGATGAGTTAACTTTGGCTTCTGGGAAGTGTAGTCCAAAATAGGTAACTTTCTCAAGCTCAAGCTTCTAGGAGCTCCACAAAAGTTCCATCAAACAGTGGGTGTTCTGAGAGGCTTCAGTTGCTAGAATGCAAATTTGTAATTAAGATTTGGTCATACTTTAGATTCCTCTTGTATGCATTTATAACCCTTGAAGAAGATATCTGAATATTGACAAGCTGAAACACATCAGCTTCCTAAAGCAATAAAGCTGGCTTGTTAGCAACTTGACATGAGCATATTTTACCTGTGCGCATTTAATTTTCCTAGTGTTCTCTGTGAAGCCTCGTTGTGATAGCATAGGAATTTCAGTCACCTTGTGCTGTTCAAAGGGCTTGAGTAGAAAAATAACCTTGAGGGTGTTAGGACTCCAAAACACAAAACTAATTTTGGCACATGGATATCTCCTTTATTAATTTCAGTGTTACTAATGGCTCACTGGTAACAGGCAATATTTGTTGAAGGATACAGTACTAAATTTTCATCAGGGATTCTTCAGTTGCACATTTCCTGCCACTGCAGGACCCTTATAACCTTGTACAATTCTATTATTCAAGAGGAAAAGAATAGGAAAAAGAACGGATGGTTACTAGACTTTGGGCTTTTCATAACTTTTGGAGTAAGATTAGGAGCAGCATGACGTTATACCAAATAATTAGTTTTATTGCAAAATTATGCATTGGGATGCACACTTTTTTGTCTCGAGTTTTTGAAAAACACAAGACTGAGAAGTTGCTGATCTGGCAATCCAAGTGCAGGCAAATGCTTTCCATATTCATTGATAGGCTGTGATCCTCTATTTGGAAACTGTCCCTCTCCGGCTACAGTTAACAAAACAGGCCCGTAGTAACAAATTGCCCAGATTGGAAGTTTTCAAAGGTTTTTTTTAAATGTAAATTCATTATAGACAATCTGATTTCAGGGGGGTAAAAATGGATTTCAGCTTTTCATTACATGTTTTAATTCTACATGGCTTTCTATATTCTAGTCAATGAAATCCTTCCTACCATGTTGAATTAAACCTTTTCTCAGGAAACACTGTTTCAGCCCTTCCCTTTCAACTGATAGTTGTATATACAGATGTGTAAGTCATTAAGGAACCTACATTTGAAGTACCCCTTTAACAGTGTCATTACATTTTTCACACTCCAGCCCACAATGCTTTATTCTCAGTATGACTACTCAAGTTCAGAATCCCCCAGATGCTGCAGTGCATACACCCGCAGTATTAATGGCTTCCACTTGAGGGAACTGAAGAAAGAAAAGGAATTCACATAATTCCGCATAATGAATTCAGATATTAAGCAAGTACAGCTTTGCTACCAGTTTCATTTTAATCTTTTAAGTGTTGAAACTGGTAATCAAAGTTCTGGGGAGAAGGAGGGTCTCAATGCTCAAAAAGACAGCCACATCTCAATGCACCTATCTAGCTATGCGTTGCCTCTACATTAATAACCATGAAATCACAAGAACTCATTCAACTGCTGAATAAGTAACTGCATTTCTTTCAAATCAGTTGATCAATAAAAAGCTATAATTGTATGTTATTATAAAGGATGCAGCAAGTTTATTTTTCTCAAATGAAAAGAAGGTAGCAACTTGATGGTATGATATGATTCTTTAAAGCATACTGGGTAAAGAATCAGAGCATGTTAACATGAAAGAACAGCATTGTTTATATATTTGTAAATCGCTCATTTCCATTTCTGCTTAGTTTGCTCCTAAAAGCTCAACAGTTAAAAGTTAGAAATAAATTATACTGAGCTAGCATAACCAAATTGTATGGCATTGTGGCATTTCTATAAGATCCTCAAAAATATTAGCATTTCAAATGCTTCCACATAGCATTGCCAATTGTGCCATCTATAAAGAAGCAGAGTGCTGAAGTAACTAGCTATGAATAATGTAGATATGTGTAACTAGTTACTTTTAGGGTAATGAGTAATGTAACAAGCAATTGCACCATTAACAGTAAGAGTAGAGGAACAGGTATTCTCAAGGCATTAAAAACAAATAAAAAGCAGAAATATTGTGACACCATATAAAGGCTAACAAATTTCTTTCACCATAATCTGGTATCTTGTTAGTACTGTTAACTAATACTGACATTTCAGGAAGGCTTCTCGCCTAGACTCAGCTTTTGATCTCTGTTGGTATCCCATCCAGGTACAAACCAGACCCAAGCCTGCTTTGCTTCCAAAATCAGACAAAGTTGGGGAAGTTCAGATCGTATACATAACATGATGCTATGGTACTTTCACAACTGGAGCTGAGGTCTACCAGTATTCTTGCTTAGTGATTTCATAGCATCTTTTATTACCATATTGTCAAAAAAGGGAGGATTATTTTTTACAATTGTATGGATGATTCCTGTGACCAAAACCATTAAGAACTGTTATCAGTACTACACAACCATGTACAGTACTTAGATCAGTAAAAACTATTTTAAAAAAGTGTTTAGCATAGATTAACCCATTTTAATAGCTTCAATATAATCCAGATAAAATTATTTGCACTGAAGTGACAAATCTGAGTCTTTGCCTTTTCACGGTCTTCTCTTATTTCATATTTTAAACATATTTGCCACTTAGGGACTCATCAGAGGCACAGTTGTAACATATTTATTTGAACTGAACTGCTTCGGTTATCATTGAGCACCTTTATTATGCCATCTTGCAAGAATATTATTCTTTGAGGTTGTCAGTTTTTATGTACATTTCACTGCTCTGTTAAAATCCTATTCTTTTTATCCACTTAAAACAGGAGTTCTCAACCTTTTAAAGCTGGGGACCAGTCACACTCCCTCAGACAACCATTTTGCCCTTCCTCCACCACATGGCACTTCCTGGTAGAGGCAGTGGTAGAGGCAGTGGTGGGGGAGACATATGAAATGGTGCCATGGGCCATATCTAGCCCATGGGCTGCAGATTGAAAATCCCTGACTTAAAATGACAGATTTCTTTTATTTAGTTTACAAGCAGAGAGGGAGAGATGTGTACTATCAATCTATCCTTACATACATGCATATATACTATGTCATATCCCTGCCCAGGATAAAACCCTGTTCCCATGCACTATGGTAAATATCTTTGATCTAATTGGCTTAAGAAAAATTTAAGGTTTCATTCACACAAAGAACTAACTAGTTACTAAATTTCTACCATCCTTGCTTTCTTTTTTTAAAAAAAAATATTGAATAACAAAACATACAAACTTAGCTACAAATTAAACATAAAACACAGAATGGCATCTATATATCCTATCACCAGTGCTTTGTACAACAATACAAACATCAAATTTTAGCACAAGCCTTCTTAGTAAATTATTACTGACACTCATATGAGAAATTGCAGAGTCTCTGAAACTGTATACACACAGTCATTAATTTTCCTTCCAAAAAGATAAATGTTCTAGGGGTAGCCTGTTCCCTTTTTCTTTGGTTATAGTGTGCTCTATGAAATGCTTCCAGATTTCATAAAATTTGTTTTTACTTATATTACCTTTTTCATATTTATCTCCCAGGTGAGCTTATCATTGAGTGCGATCATCCAGATTTATGTATACCAATCTTCAATTTTTAGAGATTCTTCTCCTTTCCATTTAGTAGCTATATACATTCTTGCTGTTGTTATTATAATAGATAACAAGTCTGCTGCACAAGGATTTAGGTTCATGTTGTTAAATTCAAAAATTAATATGCTAGTTGCATCAAGTTTGATGTTAGTCCCTAATATTTCCGTTACTTCTTTTTCTACCATTGTACAAAACTGTTTCACTACTTCACACTCCCACCACATGTGGAGATATGTTCCAATCTCTTTTTTACACCTCCAACATTTATTTGACTTAGTTTGGTCCATCTGATTCAATCGAACCGGCATTAAATACCACTTCCACACTACTTTATAGTTGTGTTCCTTCAATCTAATTAATAGATTTCTCATAACTCTGTTTTTCCATCTTTGTTTCCAGCTTGTTTCATTAATGCTGATGTTTAGATCATTTCCCCATATCTCTCTCATAGTGTCTCCGGGATATTCCATGTTGTTCAATATTTTATACAGTTTGCCAATTAGACCCTTTCATTCTGTTGTTCCTGATCTTATATTAATTACTAATTTTTCAAATTCTGTCATATTTCTATTTAAATTTACTTCGTTAAAAAACCTACTATTCCATTTATTGATTGTTACCACTTGAATCCAGTTTAATTTCATTTGTGCAAAAATCTGTTGTTTTTATGCGTTTTTGCATAGCTCTATCCAATCTTTTAACAAAACTACTCCATTACGTTCAAGTATCTCTTTTGTTTTACCATTTAACACTATTGGGAAACTCTTTAGGTCCTTCAATTAAATTACAGCAATACCTCATACAAAGTCCGCTTCGTACAACATCAAATTCATACAACATCGCCTAATTTCTTGAAAAAAGTTACCTCATACAAAGTCACTCGACTTTGTATGAGGCATTGGGTTTTTCCCAGGTTGCATTGTGCCTGGGCAGTATAAAAGGCAGGACACATGCATGCATTGCTCTTGTGGGCTTTGCACAAGGCAAAGAGTGTTTAGGAGTAGTTTTGAGCACGATTTTGGATTTTTTGAATTTTTTCATCAGAATTTTTAGAAGCATGCCTGGGATTTTTGCAGCATTCTTCAGGTTCTTGGACAATCAGGGTTGTTTGACATGTTTTTGTAATGTATTTAGCCTTTAGACAATGATTTCTTAAAGTTCTGTCAGTTTCCTGTCTGTTTCCTTGATTTTGCCCTGAAGTCTGTTCTGTTACAGTACAATGTGTCTCTATGGAAACGACGTTGTATGAAGCATCGCGGCAAGGATTTGGACGTTGTATGAGGCATCGTGGCTAGGATTTGGACGTTGTATGAGGCATCGCGGCTAGGATTTTGCATGCCTCATACAAAGTCCAAATCTGTATAAAGTCCAAACTTGTGGAACCAAGTTTGGACATTGTATGAGGTATCACTGTATAGGTGAGATGTTGGGGGCGATTTTGCTCTTCATAGATAGCCATGTATCTGTTAGAGTTTTTAAAAATTTGTTGGCCTGATGAATTTTAACCTTATTTTTGTCTAAAAATATTGCTTTCCCAACTTCATTTAATTCATGCATTCCGATACTTTCCCATATGGTGTTATATGGCCTTTATGATTTTTTTTAGTTGATGTGCCTTGCAATAGTTTTTAGTATCTGGTAATCCCAAACACACACACACACACCATTTTTTGGCCTTTGTACCATATAGATTTTGAGATTCTCGTTTTTTCCCCATCATTGCAGTAATTGTTTATTAAATTTTGTAATCCCTTAAGGTCCTTCTCTTTAATTTGAATTGGAAAAGCTTCAAATATAAAATTAAGTTTTGGTATAAGCTTCATTTTAATTAGGGCTATTCTTCCGAACCACGATAACCTTAGTTTTTTGTATTGGGTTGAAATTCCTTTAATTTCTGATACAAACACATTGTAATTTAATTTTTTTAGTTCATTGTATTGATTTGAAATTTTTACTCCCAAATACTTCATGCTATCGTTTATATTAATATTAAAGATAGCCCTAATACTATTCTGTGTTTCTTTACTTATATTAAAAAGTATTAGTTCTGATTTATCCGAATTTATTTTTAGGCCGGTTGCATCTTGAAATTTTTAAAGGTATTTTGGCCAATGCACTTTGAGGTTCTTTAAGTATCAATAAAGTATTATCTGCTTACAGATTAATTTTGTTGTCTTTTATTCCCTTTAGCTCTCTATCTTCCCTAACTGCATTTGCAAACATTTCAATTACCATTATAAAGTATTGATAAGGGATCTCCTTGTTTTGTTCCTGATCTTAACTTTATGTCTGGAGCAAGAACATCATCCACTTTTATCTGTGTGTTACTTTGCTGATATAAATTATCAATTATTCTAATAAATTTAGATCCAAATTCAAAATTTTTCACTGTTTCCTTAATAGTCGGCTATTGGAGAGAATTGAATGCTTTACATATGTCTCGGGTTATTAATCCATTTTTTCCTTAATTTGCTCCGCTGTATGCATTAGTGTGATTACTCTCCTTGTTAAGTCGGATAGATACCGTGCTTTCATGAATCCTACTTGATCTGTTTTTATGTTATTTCCCATAAATTTGGTCAAGTAATATTATTAAAGAAGGACCGTTTGCTTTGGATGTTTTGGCAGAAGCTAATATTATTGAATGCAAGTCAAAGGAGTGGAATGAGTTTTTAAAAAGCCTTAACAAGTTTAGGATTTTATGAAAAGTGCAGTTCTGAAGTAGGTTAAAGTCTTCAATAAGCTAATAGTAAATAACTGGACAAAGAGCCAAGCGTGGCAAACACAATGCTCACTCCGTGGTTTTGTTGCATTCCCCTCCCCTCCTTGTTACACAAGGGCCCCTCTTCTTTTCTTTTTTGTTGAAAAGATGGGGAGGTTGATTATTAGTAACAAATGTTTGTGTGCATGCTTGTCAGTCAATACATGTGGGTTGTAGGATATCAGCTATGTGTATGTTCAATGTTTAAATGTAAATGCACAAATAGATGTCAATCATACTTAACTGTGAATGTTCTCTTGAAAAAGTTCACACAACAAAGAGTAAATTTTGATAACTATGAAAATGGTTAAAATATTAACTGTGAATGTGAAAGGCTTGGGTTCCCTAATAAAAAGAAAGCGTATAGAGGCCGCAATTAGGAAGGATAAACCAGATATAATATTTCTTCAAGAGACTCATCAGAAAAGTGAAAAAGTGAATAATTTATCATTAGGCTGGATTTGCAATTACGAGAGAGCATTTGGAATGTAAAGCAAGAGGAGTTGCAATATTATCAAAAAAATTAGGATTTGTCAATTTAAAAAGTATTATTGATCCAGAAGGAAGGTATATAATCATAAACGGATTAATAGATAATGAAGAAATTTTATTGGTAAACATATATGCCCCAAATCAGAAACAGGAAGAATTTTTGCAGACAGTGTATCAAATCATCTTGAAAGAAAACATGGATAAAATAATAGTGGCAGGTGGCTTTAATTTGACTAGATTATGTATGGACTCAACAAATGTAGTGAGACAAAAAACATATTGGACATGTGGATGAAACAATTAGGATTATATGATGTGTGGTGGGAATTAAAGGGTAAAGAAAAAGTATATACTTATTATTCACATGTCCACAATTCATATTCAAAAATTGATTATGTTATGGTCCCACATAAATTGGTTAATGCACTAGAAAATGTAGATTCTGGAATTTTTAGGGAATCGGACCACGCTAAAATGATAGATTTAAAAGTAGTGGTAAGAAAAGAAAATAATATTAAATGGAGATATGACCCAAAAATATTTAAGAATCAAGAAGACAAGGAGGTAGTAATTAAAAATGGGAGGAATGCTGGTTGCTAAATGATACAGGAGATGTATTCTTTGGGATATGATGAAATCAATCTTTAGAGGCGAAAGTATCAAATTAGGAGGTATTAAAAACAAACAATACAAAGAGAAACAAAAACAATTGGAAGAGGAGATCAAACGACTTCAGGAAGAATTTACAAAGACAAATGGCAAAAATACATTTGATAAATTGCAACAATTAAAAACAGAACTGATAGAAAAGGACATAGAAAAAGTCAAAAGAAATCTAATATATTTAAAAAGAAATTATTTTGAATGCAGTATCAGAAACTCCAAAATGTTGGCAAAGGCGGCTGAAGAAAAAAGAAAGAAAAAAGGGAAATGAGTGTTAATAAACAAGGAAATAGATGTAATACAATAAATGAAAAAGTAGAGATTGCCAGACAATTTTATCAAGATGTTTACTCAGAAAAAGTTAGAAATAGAAGAATTGTTGAAATATATTAAAAATTGGACTAAAGCCAAGGTCAGTCAAGAGCATAAATTGTTGATGGAAGAGCCCATATCTGAAAAGGAAATAATTAGTATCATAGAGAAATTAGGGATGTTGGAGTACCAGAAGAATTATGGACAGAGACGCGGGACATCATGAAGGAAGCAGCAAGAGAAACCATACCAAAAGAAAAGAAGCGTAAGAAAGCAAAGTGGTTGTCTGATGAGGCCCTTAAAATAGCAGAGGAAAGAAGGAATGCAAAAGTCCAAGGAGAAAGGAAAAAATACAACCACCTGAATACAGAATTTCAAAGAAAAGCAAGGAGAGATAAGGAAAACTACCTGAACGAACAGTGCAAAGAAATGGAGGAAAACAACAAAAGAGGCAGGACTAGAGATCTTTTCAAAAAAATTGGGGAAATCAAGGGAACATTTAAAGCAAAAATGACCATGAAAAGGGACAAAGATGGAAAGGAGTATATTATTATATAACTTCACCAATTTCGGGACCACCACCTCTTTAAATTCTTTATAGAACTCTGTCGGTAATCCATCATCCCCAGGGGCTTTCCCTTTCTTCAGTCCACTTATTACCTCCTTAACCTCTTTATCAGTTATCTTTTCCTCCATTTTCTCCCTGTGCTCTAGTTTTACTCCATTCCCTAACTGTCTCTCCAATATCTTTCTAAGCTTCTCCAAATCCACTTCCTTTTTTTCATATAGTGCCTGGTAAAATTCCCTAACAATTTTACATTTGTCTCTATTCTTATTGCACCTTGAACCTTGCCTATCAACCAATACCCCAATTTCTCTTTTTTCCCTTTTAGCCTTGACTGCTCTTGCTAAGAGTTTTGAGTTCTTATTACTAAATTCGAAATATTCTCTGTTTAGATAAATCAAATCTCTTTTAACTTTATCAATATCCTTACCCATTGCTTCTGCCTTAAATCCTTGTAATTTCATTTAAAAAATTATCTTTATTTTTTGCATGTTCCTCCTGTAATTGTTTTATTTCTCTTTCTTTTTCTATCTGTTCTGCTTTATATTTTTTATATTTAAAGCTTGCCAATTTTATACTTTCCCCCCTGAAAACCGACTTCATGGTATCCCATACAACGTTAAAATTGACCTCATTATTATCGTTCCACTGCCAACTTTCTTTCCAACTTCCCATAATTGCCTCTTTACTTTTCTGGTCTTTTAACAAATTAGGATCGTACCTCCAATTTCTTACTCTTCGAATATTTCTTTGTGCTTTCAATTCCAAGTATACTTTAGCATGATCCGATTCCTTAATAATCCCAATTTCCGTACCTTCTATATCCCCAATTAAATTTTCCGAAAGTAAAATATAATCTATTCTTGAGTAGGTCCCATGGACGTGTGAAAAAAAGGAATATGCCCTTTCCAAGCCCTTAAACTCTCTCCACGAATCCTTCAAGCCCATAACATCCATCCAATTATCCAGCACCTTCCCTTTCAAACCAATTCCGCTTCTAGCTATGTTTGTACAATCCAATCCTGATCTTATCAGATTAAAATCACCAGCAACAATAGTTTTTGCAACATTTTCCAACTCCACTATCTTCCGAATTTTTTCAAGAAACTCTGCTTGGTGGGCATTTGGAGCATAAATGTTTACCAGCATAATTTCCTCATCCTCTATTTTTCCTCTTAGCAACAGATATCTACCCTCTTGATCAGCAATCTTTTTTGTAATTTCAAATCCCAACTTTCTAGAAATCATAATTGCCACCCCTCTTGCTTTCGAAGTGCCAAACGCCATCTCATAATGTTGCATCCATCCCAAATAAAGTTTGTTTGTATCTTTTGACTTCTGATGTGTTTCCTGTAAAAACAATATATCTGGTCTATCTTTTTTCAACGTCAATTCCAATCTCCGCCTCTTAAGAACAGAACCTGTACCTTTCACATTCCACGATATTATTTTAATACTTCCCATAACCAAATTCTTTTCCCAGCTTTAAACTCTCCATCGGGCGTGCCACCAACAACCCTACCACCATACCAACTACATAAAACACACACTTTCACTCTCTCCACCTTCCCACGAAAAGCTGCCTCTGTTGCCAAAGAGGGGAGAGGGGGGACCTGCAAGATGCGCCTTGCTGTCGACGCTACGCGCTATTTACCCATTCTACCTCTATTGGCTACTTAAAGCTACTAAAATCTAATGCTCATTGCTCCTTACCTATCTCCTCCTCCACCATGATCAAAGACGGCTCCTCTTCCTCCTCTCCCCGCTGTGGTGTTCCACCTGTAGCCCCTCCAGCTTCCTCCCTCTCATATTCCCTCCCCAAAGCTCCAGACTCCATCAATTCCTTCTTAAGGTTTTTCCATTCTTCCGAGTCCACCTTTACCAATACCAGCAAGCTCAAATATTCCAATGGATTGGTGCCTTCATCAATAACTTGCATTCTTTTATCATAAAAAAACGCAATTGTTGCGGGAATCTCCAGTTGTACCTTATATTTTTACTCATCAATAGTTTAGGAACAGGCCTCATCTTATACCTCCATGTTCTTTCTTTTAATGAAATATCATTATAGACTTCAACATCAAATTTCAACGCATCAGGACCAACTTGTTTCAGATGGGCCATTACTTTTAACTTAACCAACACATTTCTTTGAACCACCCTCCCTCTTCTTGGACCCACCCGGAATACGCTTACAAGATCCTCCTGAACAAATTCTTTCCCCATATTCAAACCATTTAACCACTGAACCACCCTCTCTCTTAACAAGTCCAGCGTGCGTTCCACCACCTGACGGATCACAATGTTCTGCTTTCTCATCATGTCTTCCACAGCATCTATCCTTCTCTCTTGTTCCTCCAATTTCAGCTTATTCTCCCGCACCACCTGCTGAGTCCCTTTTACTTCCTCCTTTATGGCATTAACCTCAATTTGAACCACTTTCACATTTCCCTCCATTTTTTTCCAAAGTGAAATCCACCTTTTTTGAAAAATCTGCCATTGATGACATCAGCTTGTCTTGTTTTTTCATCAATTCATTTCTGTCTTTCACCCTTGAATCCTCATTTTTCTCCAATTTTTGAAACAACTTGCCAATTTCCACCATAATTTGAGTCTGATCATATGGCACTGTGGGCGGGGATGAAGACTGAGTGGATTCCTCCATTGGTACTTTTCCTTGCTTCTTAGGCTTTACAACTGGTTCATCTTCCTTTGCTTTCCCTCTTGTACCTTTATCCATAGTATTGTGATATGTAAGAGGCCCAATGCTGCAGTTCGTTGTGAAAGATAGTACCGAGATGAAGCTTGTAACACTGCAACCACTGGCTCCACAGATCCAATAAAGAAATTTATATGCAAACAGAAGATCAAAAAGTTACTGTAATCCACAGAGATAAAACAAAAGGAAGCAACTCTCCCAACAGGCAGATGCAGGGTATTTTCATATCATACAGCTTCTTGCCGCAACAATCTTAGCTCTTCTAGGCCTCTGCCCTTGGAACTAATCCAGCTCTTCAGCACTCCAAAGCTTCCTTCCAATTGCTATATTGTTTCAATGTAACCGAGTGTCCAAACAGATTATATCCAAATGCCCAGGAAACCAAAAAATACTAGGAAGGAAGCAACTTTAAAAACACTGATGCTGTTACTGTAACTCCAAAAGTGGTGATGAAAAAGAAAAAAAAAGGAGGAGAAGAAAAAAAAAGTATTACAGTTCCAATCTCCAAGCTCCAGTCAGAATTGTAATCCAGATAATGATCTAGAAACACCACTAAAGACACCACTTTTATAACTGAAAAATCACAACAACTGTATTCCCAAAATCAAAACAGAAAAAGAGAGGGGGAACGGTAGGGGGGAAAAAAGAAAAGTCCCCCCCAACTCCAAACCCCAACAACCCTTCAGGTGTTTCCAATTAGAGAAATCATCCAAACGGAGCAGATCCAACTGAGGGAGGAAATAAACAAGAGCAATGAGAAGAACAAAAAGAAGCTCAAAAAAATAAAATAAAGAAAAAACAACAGCCCACTTTCAGAACTCCAAGCCGCGGCGGCAGCTTTCAATCCTTCCCGAACTCAAACAAATCCAATCTTCTCTTCCTCCCGTTCTTTCGTACTCCTCCTCCACTCGTTTCACTTCACCCCCAAAACCTTCTTTCCAAACTACAGTCTTTGTTCGCCTTTCGGCACTATCAGCACATTTTTAACTTTCGTTCTTCGCCGCCATTACTCCTTCTCCCCTTCTCACCCACTGTAACTTCCGTACTCCTTCGCAACCTCCGCTCTCCTTCTTGCAAACTTACTTTTTCCTTCTAGGTTTCCTTCAACAGTCCTTTTTTAATTCAGTTTAAATTCCGGGCTCCGAAATCCACTTTTTTTTCTTTTGATTATAGAGGTCCCATCCAGCCTCGGAATGGCTCGGTCAGCACGGAATACACTGCGCCTCCCTTGCCGCCCGATCTCCAGACTCTGACCTCAAATCTCAGCCAAGTTCAGCCCCAGATATTTAGAGCTTCGGATTACCCACTTTTTAAACGAAAAATCCACATTACTTTAGGTTTTTCGCTTTAATTCCACATTGTCCAGCGCGAGCAGACCAAACTACGTGTTACTCCATCGCGCTCCTAGCCACGCCCCCGAAATTGGTGAAGTTATATAATTATATACTAGACGGAGGATCAATTCCGACCTCATGGTATAACACTACAATCGTTCTTCTGCCAAAGCCTGGTAAGAATTTGGAAAGAGTGGATTCGTACAGACCAATTTCACTTATAAATCAAGACGCGAAGATCTTCACAGCGATATTGGCTAACCGTTTAAATAGTTTTATGGGGGAATATATAAATGTTGATCAAGTTGGGTTTTTAAAAGGACGACACATGGCAGATTTGACTAGAAGGGTATTAGATTTAATAGACAATGTTAATCAAACAAAGGAAAAGGTGGGATTATTATCATTGGATATTTTTAAGGCATTTGATTCATTGCAGTGGTCTTCAATTAAGGAAATAGTTAAAAAATATGGGTTTGGGGATAAATTCAATAGGGTTATAGATTTATTATATCAAAAAGGAAATGCTTGGGTTAGAGTAAATGAGGAGTTTACGGATGTGGTAAAGTTAGAAGCTGGCACAAGGCAGGGCTGTCCATTATCTCCTATCTTGTTTATTATGGCAATGGAGATTCTAGCTAAAAGTATAAGGGAGGATTTAAATATAGAAGGGATTATGGGTAATAAAGTGAGTATGTACGCAGACGATACTCTGCTTATGGTGAAGCACCCGGAGCTGGTAATGGACAGGATTAAAGATCATTTACAGGTATTTCAAGCTATAACAGGATTAAAGATAAATTGGGATAAATCAGAATTGATGCTGTGTAATTTGAAATTAAGTGAGATGGGTAAGATAGTGTCGACACTTAATATACAAATTAAAGATAAGCTGAAATATTTGGGGATAACTATTTCAAACAAATTAGAAGAACTTAAACGATTGAATTATGACAGCTTGAAAGTGGAATTTAAGAATAAAATACAAGAGCTTCAGAAGTTAAAGCTGTCATGGTTCGGAAGGATTGCAATGTATAAAATGATATTGTTACCAAAGATTAATTTTTTATTTGATACATTAGCAATCCATCTGAAAGAGAAAGAAATTAATGAGTTTCAAAAGATGTTCAACAGTTTTTGTAATGGAGGTAAAAAATCTAGGCTACCAAAGAAGTTATGGTATTTGTCTCAAAAAAAAGGGGGACTGGGTATGCCAAATTTGTTAGCATATTATCGAGCTTTCCAAGTTAAGAACGTTGTGAAGATTTTGGCAAAAGAAAAGATAATATGGGAACAATTGGAGATGAAGGAATATAGAAATATTGGAAATATGATTTTTTTGGGAATAAAGGATAGGGTGAAAAGGTCAAATAATACTATGATGAGAGGTCTCATGGAGGTGTGGAAGAAGGTAAAAAAGGATATGGTCCCAAATCTCTCTCCAATTTTGGAATTGACTGATATGACGTGTTTCCCAATAAAGTTGGATAAGGAAAAAATGGAAATATTGGATAAAAACGGGATGCTTTTATTGAAGGATTGGTTAAAAACTTGTGATTCTGATGTTGAGTGGAAAAAAATATTTGAGATATTAAATTTGAATTGGTTTCAGAAGTTAAAGGTGGACAACTGGAACAAAAAATATAAAAAAAGAAGTAGGGTTAGATAGAACATATACAGAATTTGAGGAGTTGGTAAGGAAGATTAGAAAAGGGGAAAGTAGTATTAAAGGTCTTGTAAGTAAGCTTTACAACATATTGAATAGAGGTGTAGATCCACAGGAGGATTTGAAACGGAAGTGGGAACAAAATTTGAATATAACAATTGGGGAGAATGAGTGGAAAAATAAATGGAAAAAGAGGATTATGAGAACAATGTCGGTAAGAATTAAAGAACATAATTTTAAAATGTTGTGGCAATGGTACTTGACGCCATTAAGACTTTACCAGATGGATAATAAAAGAGATAAGTTATGTTGGAGATGTAGAGAATTTGATGGAACATATGAACATATGTGGTGGAGCTGTAAAAAAATAAGGGATTTTTGGGGAAGAATAGAAGGTGAGCTTGCTGAAATAATGGGTAGAAGTGTTAAGTTGGTGTCAAGTATCATTCTTTTAACGAATGTGGAAGGTTTGGGTTTAAACAAAGATGAAAAAGAATTATTGGAAATTGTATTGACAACGGGTAGACAATGTATAGCTAGAAATTGGAAAAATGATATAGATATACAGATTGGAGAGTGGTATAAAGAAATGTGGAGTTTAGCATTGAATGATAAATTGACATGGGAGATTAAAGTGAAAAGGGATAACCTAAAAGAGAACAGATTTTGGAACATATGGAAACCATTTGTGGATCATTCTTGTATGGCAAATGATAGTTCGGGACCAGTACCGTCCCAAAGAAGTTTCTGGAGTTGAGCAGAAAATAAACTCTCCGGGCATTGTATATATTCACAGGGTGATTATTATTTGTTCAAAGATTTGTGGTAGCACAGAAATTTTTTTATTATCTTGGATTTTGAAATAATAGTTTTTAATATTTGTTGGTTATATAGTAATTAATGAGTATAGATATTGTTTTGTGCTAACACTTAGTAATGTTTGTTAAGATGATATTATGGATTTGTTTATGTATTGTATTGTTAGTCATTGTTTTCTTTTCTTTTTTGTATGTCTTTGGGAAATTTTTTTTAATAAAAACTATTTAAAAAAAGATGGAAAGGAGTTAGCTGAAGCAGAAGAGATTTTAAAAAAAAGACGGCAAGAGTACACAGAGGAACTCTACAAAAAGGACCTCAACACTCCTGATAATAACAATAATGAGAAATTTGAACTTGAACCAGACATTATGGAGAGTGAAGTCAGAAAGGCCCTAAAGAGCACTGCAAACATCAAAGCTAGTGGAGATGATGGTATCCCAGTTGAATTTTTCAAAGCCCTAAAAGATGATGAAATCAAACTACTGCATTCAATATGCCAGCAAATTTGGAAACAAAACAGTGGCCACAGGATTGGAAAAGATCAGTGTACATTCCAATCCCCAAAAAAGGCAATGCCAAAGAATGCTCAAATTACCGAACAATTGCGCTCATCCCACATGCCAGCAAGGTGATGCTCAAGATAATGCAGGATAGGCTGCAGCAACATGTGAAGAGAGAATTACCAGAGGTGCAGGCCGGTTTCAGAAGAGGCAGGGGGACTAGAGACCACATTGCCAACATATGTTGGATCAT
Source organism: Bradypodion pumilum (assembly GCA_035047305.1). Taxonomy (NCBI): domain Eukaryota; kingdom Metazoa; phylum Chordata; class Lepidosauria; order Squamata; family Chamaeleonidae; genus Bradypodion; species Bradypodion pumilum. The sequence continues at coordinate 308,586,173 of JAWDJD010000004.1, read as the reverse complement.
GGAGAAAACAAAATACCACCAGAAACAAGTTTACTTTTGTTTTATTGACTACACCAAGGCTTTTGACAGTGTGGACCACAACAAAATGTGACAAGTAATTAAAGAGATGGGAATACCAGAGCACCTCATATGCCTCATGAGAAATCTGTACACGAACCAAGAAGCAACAGTTAGGACAGAATATGGAATGACAGAGTGGTTTGGAATAGGGAAAGGAGTAAGACAAGGCTGCATTTTATCACCCTGCTTATTTAGAGCACATAATGCGCAATGCAGGGATGGAGGAATCACAATATGGGATCAAAATTGCTGGGAGAAACATCAACAATTTGAGATATGCAGACGATACCACTCTAATGGCAGAAAGTGAGGAAGACCTAAAGAACCTCTTGATTGGATTGAAGGAGGAGAGTGCAAAAGCTGGCTTGAGACTTAATATCAAGAAAACCAAGATAATGGCAACAGGTCCAATCAGTCCCTGGAAAATAGATGGGGAAGAAGTAGAAGCAGTGACAGATTTTACTTTCCTGGGATCTAAGATCACTGCAGATGGAGACTGTAGCCATGAAATAAAAAGACGACTGATTATGGGGAGACAAGCTATGAGAAACCTGGGGAATATAGTGAAAAGCAGAGACATCACCTTGGAAACAAAAAATCGCATAGTCAAAGCAATGGTATTCCCAGTGGTAATGTATGGGTGTGAGAGCTGGAAGATTAGGAAGGCTGAGCGCAGAAGAATAGATGCATTTGAGATGTGGTGTTGGAGGAGAGTCCTGAGAGTCCCTTGGACAGCAAAGAGAACCAATAGGTCAATACTGGAGGAAATCAATCCTGACTGTTCATTGCAGGGACAAATAGTGAAGATGAAGCTAAAGTACTTTGGACATGAAATGAGAAGGGAGGACTCACTTGAGAAGGCCTTGATGTTGGGAAAGGTAGAGGGCAAGAGAAGAAGGGGGCGTCCAAAGATGAGATGGATAGATGGTATTGTGGACACAATGGGCACAGAGCTTGGCGGGCTGAGGAGAATGGTGGAGGACAGAGGTGCCTGGAGGAAAATGGTCCATGGGGTCACAAAGGGTCGGAATCGACTGTGCAACTGAACAACAACAACAAGAGAAATTAAAAATAGGGAAGACACCTGATGAAGACGTACTGGTGGTAGAATTTTATAAAGAGTTCAAAATATTTAATTATGTGTTTGAAAGAGGAAAGATTCTTGATACATGGTTGAGATCAATCATAATATTGATTCCCTAAGACCGGGAAAGATGAAGAGAGAATTGAGTCATATAGACCTATACCTGTATCATTATTAAATCAAGACTTAAACTTTTTTACGGCAATACTAGAAAACAGATTGAACAAATTTATGGGAAATTGCATAAAAACTTTCCTTGCTTTCTAAAGGCAACAATTAAATAGCATTGTTCAATATTGACCAGCACCATGTAAAACTCCCTCAGAAATGCTCTCCTTTTCTCCAGTGCCTGATTTGAAGTGCTCACTTGTGATCCTTCACAACCATTCAGAACACCTGCTCCTTTTCCAATAATCCTTTGAATCATAGGCCTTTGGCTCACCTTTTCCACAAAATCCCCACAACAACCCTGGTAAGGTAGATCAGACTGAAAAGGTGTGACTGGCCTTCTGGAAAGCCTCATGGCACTTATTATCATTTGTAGCATTCATTGCATATTCATTTTAACATTCTATTTCTGCAGTTTAAAGCTGCAATGCACTTTAATGCTATTATGGTCACATTTCCCCCTCATGTAGCAAATAGCTGGTGGAAAATCTTCACAGCTCAAGATTCTTAAGCTCTGCTGTGCCATTGATTTCTTTTCCTGCTTCCATCCAAGTCAGGCAAAAATTAATACATCAAAGAAAGCATCTCAATCAATCTCTTGATAGAGCAACTCACAGGTTTAGCCGGACCATCACAAATCCTTTTCAAACACAAAGTGACTTGTCAAATAAGAATGAGCCAGAGAAAGTTAAGTACATGTTTTAAAATATCCACTGGAATCAATGTATTTTAAATACACTGCCCTTTTCCACCATTCAGTTGGGTGACCAATATTCAGAAACTCCCAGATTGATTACTGTAACAGATTACTGCAACATACTGCATGTAAGGCTTTCCCTGAACAACTAGAAGGCTAATTCCTTAGTTCCATACAACAAAGAAAAATAATACTTTTACATATTTTGTTGTTTTTTTTTACATTATTTAACACTGATTTGATAGACAGTGTCAGATTCTGGGATGTGGGCAGATGGTAAATAACACCAGTATCAGTACCAGGGCAACCAAGACAACAGGCAAAAGAGCAATCTTATCCAGAATCCAAGTCCAGAATAAAACCCAAGGTAGGCTGGAACTACCTGCAGAGACTTAGTGCTTAAGACACTGAACTTGGTGACTAGGTGGTCAGCAGTTCAAGACCCAAGTACTGCACGACAGAGAGAGCTTCCGTCTCTGCAGTGGTGGGCATCAGCAGGTTCGCACCAGTTCACCAGAACCGGTAGCAGAAATTCTGGCTAGCCCCGCCCATCCATGTTTTGAAATAAAGTAGTCCTAATTCAGGTGCAACACAGGGATTTCCCCCTGGCCATGCCCATCATACCACACCCACAGTGTGGTAGTAATTTTTTTTGGAGCCCACCACTGCGTCTCTGTCCCAACTCATGCCAGCCTAGCAGTTCAAAAGCAAGAAATTGCAAGTAGATAAATAGGAACCACTTCAGTGTAAAGGTAAACAGTGTTCCGTCATGCCTGCCACATGTCCACAAGAACATATGCAGACACAGACAGTGCTGACTCTTTGGCTATAAACAGAGATGAGCACTGAACCCTAGAGTCAGATATGACTGACTTTCGAACAAGGGAGAACTTTACTCTACCTAGATAGGAATACAGGGTTAGTCCAGACAACAGAGTGTACACCAAGCAACCCAGAAGTCAGATGAACAAGAAAGCAGGCAAGTCAGAGTATAATTAGTGGCTGAGTCAAGGATGGGGTTAAAGAAACCAAGATCCAGTCAAGTCACAACAACAGTCTACAGGAACCAGAATCAGGTCAGGAAGTCTTCAGAAGCAGGAACAAGGCAGGAAATCTTCTAATTTAGGCACCAGGACAAAACAAGAGATTCAGGAGCCAAGCAACAGCAATTCCAATGACCCTCATTGTTGACACAGCATCTGGGAGGAAGAGATGATTCTTATATAGCTAAGCCATCCAGAGTCTCCAGGTGGAGCCTATAATGGTCCAGAACCTTCCCCAGGACTTGACAACCCCAGAGAGGGCCTAAGCAACTGCAGCAGGTTGAGGGCCCAACCCTACAAGCACTAGAGGTACCTTCCAGGCTGGAGATCCAGTCATGTGAGCATCAAGCTACCTCTAGAGATTTCATCCTGCAAATAGCAGAATTTCCTCAGATCCAAATAGATAGATGGATGAATGGATTGTATCAGCTATTTTGTAGGGCTATTTCCAAGGGGGGAAATGCAATGCCACAAAATAAAATAGGGATATTCCATATGTTGTTCATTTGCATGTTTGCTTTAATTGAAATTATTTCTCCTAACTACCATACCAGCCTCCCTTCCTCCCTACATACATACATACAGTACATGAAAAATCTAGGGACAAATTGTGTTTTAAGTATTTATTTCACACATCAAATTATATTTGCTTTCATTTATGTCATCATAACTTCAATCCATGACATTCAAGAGGCAACACTAAACTCATTCATGAGCTGGTCCGGCAAGAGCGAAATTTAACAGCACAATGATAGAAGCATGGTCCCCTTAATTTTGGGCCCTGCCAAAGAAACATTTTGCTGGCATAAGATGGATGAGAAGAAAGTAAGAACTGCTTTGCTTAGTCTGACTAGTTCTCACTACATAGGGCTGCTCACAGTTTTCAGCTCAATGTCAAAATATTAGTTGAAAAATGCTATTAGTGTGCTTTTGTGTCAACCACAGAATGGCCAAGGGGTGGAGCGAAGAGCCCTGGGCTGCTTGTGGGGTAATAAATAATAATATATAATATCCCACTGGTGGTGGATGTGCTTAATAGTTTATATAAGTTTTTTTCCTTATTGTTGTTATTTTTTAAAGATTTTGAAATTTGAATTTTTATGTTCTCATTTTTCTGTTTATGTATTTAATAAATATTTTTTAAAAAGATGTTCCTAGTTTTTGCCCTTCTCTTTTTAGCAATTGGGGGGGCATGTTTATGGAGGAAAAGGAGCATTCCATGTAGGGAGTGGAGGTTTAGTTCTTCCCCAACTGCAACTGCTAGCTACATTTTTGTACTTTGACCCTTACACTCCATGAATTTAATAAGCCACTAAGGACCAGTTCACATGCTATGCAGAGCTGGAAGATGCTGCTGAAAATAGCTTCTCCCTACTATAGTCAGATATAGAAACTATGGACCTGTGATGGCGAACCTTGGCACTCCAGATGTTCTTGGACTTCAATTCCCAGAAGCCCAAGCACCCTGTGAATCCACACAAATGGGTTTACTGTGATTCATCCGGCCCACGGAAGTAAAATGCATCCATACAGGCGTGTTTTACTTCCACTTCCGGGAGCAACGAGGGCAGCGTGGGCCAGATGAATCGCAGTAAACCCATTCATGTGGATTCACAGGGTGCTTGGGCTTCTGGGAATTGTAGTCCAAGAACATCTGGAGTTCCAAGGTTCGCCATCATGGCTATAGAAAATCCATAGTGCAAATGAGTCCAATCCTTAAATCTTCAAGTGCACTCTGAAGATTTAAAGTATGGGTTTCTGCGAATTCCAGGAGGTGACAGTAGTTTTCCACTGTGATACACAAACACTATTTCTTTTCACTTTTGTTCTGGAGGGGGCAGGTGGGACAATTGCCAGTGTGTGGGATTATCCCACACACTAAGAGGGCCTCCTCTATGACAGCACTGGTGAATTCCTAGCAGCTCCAGAATCCCAGTAATGCTGGCACATCCCATTCTGTTTCCAGATACCATTTTTAAAATGAAGTTAATGTGTACAGTACTTGGTTTACCCCCTGTTACCTGTGGGGGGGAGAGAATGGCACTGATGCTTTAAGAAGCTGATGGCAGGGAATGGAAGCAAATTAACTTTGTGCCCCACGTGCAACAGAAGGTACAAGGATAGATGAAGCCTGGGAAAATTGCTTTATGGACTACAAGTACCAAAATCTCCCTGCAGGGATATCCATTTCTAGTGCAAACCTTTTTGGAGCTCTAAATAAGAAACCTTCTCCATGGACACAATATAATAACTAGATTATTATAAACCTGGCATGGGTTCTTTTATAAACATATTTTCTTATCTGTTGGCATCTGCAGTCTTCCAACTTTATTGCAGAGTTGACTAAAATATAAAATCATGGCTACAGCAGGCAGGAAAAATGATTGATAAGGTAAACTTCAATTATCAGGAGGTGAAGGGTGGGGCCAGATCCACCCTTCAGTGGTGGTGAACCTATGGCACACGTGCCAGAGGGGGCACTCAGAGCCCTCTCTGTGAGCACACTTGCCATTGCCCCATAACAGGGGTCATCCCACACCTCTGCCCAGCAGCCCAATGGAAGCGCTTCCTCCCTCCCCCAGCACAGAGTTCACTCTGCCCCTCTGTGATGTGGATGGCAGCCTGTTGAGTTTGGGCTCTCAGTCTCTAAAAGGTTCACCATCACTGATCTATAACTTTGCCAGCTCTGTGTAGCCAGGGAATATACAGGCATTTCTTTCCTTCTGCCATTCCAACTGGCTTTAATATATCTGCAAGAGTGTTGTATGACCCAACCACGCACCGAGATTTTCCGCTCAACAGCTGTAAACCTAGGGTACCACCACTGAAGATGTCTATTGAACCTTTGGCAGGTGTACCTTGGCCTTCCACCCCACAACAGGAGAGCAGCAGTTCCACCACATTCAAAGTTTACGATTACTCTCTTTAACAATTCTAGTAGGATTTTTTTTTTGGAGGAGGAGCTTGAATTGGGTTAATTCCCAGGTATTTTTTGGCCCCTTGATCCAATGTACTTCAGGGTAGGAGTATGTTTGGGGTTGAGTTCAGATTTACAGTTCTAGAGATGACAATATCTTAGACTCCTTCCACTGCAGCTCTAATTACGGTCACTATAAATTGGTTCTTTTTAAATTAATTTTTATTATTTTTTTAAAAGGAAAAGTAATAAACAAAGAAAAAAGACATCAATACATAATAAAAAATAACATAGAAATTAAATTGCAAGTAAAAATTAAAAGTAAAATCACATACTTAAAAATACAGTAATAACAGATAGTGTATATTCATTTTACCTTATTTAAACTTTCTTGTTTAGACATATACTATTTTAATGTGAAAAATACACTATCTTAAAAAGAAAAACAAATCTAAACATAAGATAATACCCCAGTGCTATGTACATTGCCTTGGGAGTTGCAGAGCTGCCCAGCATCACATATTATAACCAAAAACCCATGTGACTTGGGGCTGGTCTTCTACCTTTACCTTCAGACAGTGTATAAACCAGAAATGGTTTCTAGATGATTCCAAATTTATTTTTATCTGGCATACCTCTTTTTATTTTCAATTCTCATGTTAACTTATCATTAAGTGCAAGATGCCACATTTCTCTATATCCACTGTAGAATCATTCTTTGAATTTCTAGCAATACATTATCTTGCAGTTATCAATATTATTGTTAATAGTTCTATATTGTGTTCTTCCATATTCATATTGTCAAACTCCATCAATAAGGCGGTACCTGACTCCAGCTTAAAGTTACTATCCATTATTTGTGATATTACATTTTCTATTTTAAGCCAAAAAGCTTTAACCACATCACAACTCCACCACATATGTTCATAAGTCCCCGCAACAGTCTTACATCTCCAACACATTTTCGTTTTAGTACAATCCATCTGATTTAACCTAACCGGTGTCAGATACCACCTCCACAACATTTTATAGTTATGCTCCATAAATCTCACAGACATAGATCTCATAATTCTTCTTTTCCATTTATACCTCCAACTTTCCTCCGAAATTCTAATATTCAAATCTTTTCCCCATTTTTTTCTTAATGTTTCCTCTGATCCGTCATCACCATTTAACATTTTATAAAATTTACTAACAAGGCCCTTAATTCCTACCTCTCCTTTTCTCATTTTAAATACCAACACTTCAAAATCTGTCCTTTCTCTTATTAAGCTGGTCTCCAAAAATATTTATTATTCCATTTATTCAATAAAATGACTTGAAACCATAAATTCTCAATCTTTTTTCTTTATTTCTACGTATCTGAATCCAATCTTTTAGCAGGAATACATCATTTTTCAGAAACACATCCCTCACTTTCCTATCCAACTTCAATGGAAAATTCCTCAAATCTTCCATTTCTGTAATTGGGGATACATCTGGTGCTAACTTCCTTTTGAATTTCTTCCATAAATTCAGTGTTATTTTTATCAATCTATTTTTAAATTCAATTTTTGTTAATATTTTGTCCCAAAAAAATGCTTTGCCAACCTGCTTCACTTCCTTCATCTCCATTTCCTCCCATATCATCTCTTCTTTCATTAATATGTTCACCACATTTTTTAATTGAAACGCCTTATGATAAGTATCTATATTTGGTATTCCCAATCCACCCTCTTTCTGTGCTAAATACCACAACTTTTTGATATTCTTGGTCTCTTCCCCCCATTACAATAGTCATTCAAAAAAATTTGAAAATCTTTTATCTCTTTATCTTTAAATTATATTGGTAAAGCATCTAACAAAAAGTTTAATTTCAGTAATAATTTCATTTTACACAGTGCAATTCTATCGAACCAAGACAGGTTCAGCCTCTTATATTGTTGAATTTTTTCCTTCATTTCTTTTTTCTGTTTTTCATAATTTAACTTTATTAAGTCCTCAAATTTATTTGATATGTTTATCCCCAAATATTTCAAATTGTCCTTAACCTAAATATGATATGTTAGTTTAGTCTCTTCTCTTTTCTCTTTATTCATATTACAAAATATTACTTCCGATTTATCCCAGTTTATTCTCAGTCCAGTCATTTCCCCAAATTCTTTAAGATGCCATTGTATTTTCGCTAAAGCTCCTTTTGGATTTTTCATAATTATTAGGGTATCATTTGCGTACAAACTAATTTTATTCCCTTCCAATCCTTCAATGTTTTTATCTTCCCTTATCATATTTGCCAATATTTCCATTGCCATTATAAATAATAGTGGTGAAAGTGGGCAGCCCTGACGTGTTCCAGCCTTAAGCTCTACCTCATCGGTTAAACCTTCATTTACTCTCACTTTAGCAAAACCATGTTGATAAAGTTGGTCTATAGTCTTTTTAAATTTCATACCAAACCCATAATTATTAACCATCTCTTTAATTGTAACCCATTGTAACAAATCAAATGCTTTGTATATATCAAAAAATAATCCCACCTCCTGTTTACTTTGAAGTGCTGAATCTATTAAATCTACTACCCTCCTTGTTAAATTTGTCATCTGCCTCCCTTTTAAAAACCCTGATTGGTCCCTGTTTATGTAGTCTGTCATAAAACTATTCAACCTTTTTGCAATAATGGCTGTAAATATTAATGAAATTGGTCTGTATGATTGTACTTTCGTTAAATCTTTCCCAGGCTTAGGAATCAATACAATTATAGTCCTCTGCCATGAAGTCGCCATCCTATCTCCTTCCAAAATAGAATTGAACAGCTTCAAAAGTTTAGGACCTACCATTTCATAAAACTCTTTATAAAACTCAGCCAGTAGTCCATCCTCCCCAGCAGATTTCCCTCCTTTCAACTTCTTTATAACTTCTTTAATTTCCTTCTCAGTTATGCTTTCTTCCATTCTATTTCTATGTTCCTCTAATAATTTAAATTTAGAACCCTTCTCTAAATATTTTTTCAACTTTTCCACATTAACTTCTTTTTCTGAATATAAATCTTGGTAGAAATCTTTTACAATTTTAAGTTTATCTTTTGTTTTATTACATCTAATACCTTCTCTATTTATTAATGTTCCCATTTCTCTTTTAGTCTTTTTCTCTTTTGCAGCCCTAGCCAATAATTTTGAGTTCTTATTACTATATTCAAAATATTCTCTCTTCAAGTAAATCAAATATCGTTTCACTTTTTCTATATCTTTCCCAATCAGTTCAGCTTTTAGTCTCAGCATGTTTTCATAAATCTTTATATTCTTAGTCTTAACATGTTCTTTTTGGAGCTGCTCAATTTCTTTTTCCAAATCTTTTTGTTTATTCTTTCACTGTCTATTTTTAATACTAGCTAATTTTATACATTAAGAACATAAGAACATAAGAACAGCCTTGCTGGAACAGGCCACAGCCCATCCAGTCCAGCATTCTGTCTCACACAGTGGCTCACCATTTGCTTCAGGGTATTATTCCCAAGCAGATGCCTTCACCTGCTTAGGATTCCCTGTAAATGATATTGAGAGATATCCTGCCTATCTCTCCAACCCGGAGGTTGTCCTTAAGTATCCATATTTATAGCCATTGATACTCTTGTCCTCCATGAACTTGTCTAATCCTTTCTTAAAGCTGTCAAGACTGACAGCTGTCACCACTTCTTCTGGCAGGAAGTTCCATAGGCCAGTAATCCTCTGGGTGAAAAAGTACTTTCTCTTATTTGTTTGAGAACTAGTACCCAAAAGTTTCATGGAGTGTCCCCTAGTTCTAGTGTTATGCGATAGGGAAAACAGTTTTTCCTTATCTACTTTGTCCACACCGTGCATGATTTTATAAACTTCAATCAGGTCACCTCTTAGACGTCGTCGTTCAAGAGTGAAGAGGCCCAACCGTTGCAGCCTCAGATGGTAAGGAAGGTGTTCCAGTCCCCTAATCATTCTGGTTGCCCTCCTCTGCACTTTTCCCAGCTCCATAATATCCTTCTGGAGGTTATGCGACCAGAACTGTACACAGTATTCCAGATGGGGCCTCACCATAGATTTATAAAGAGGCAAAATGACACTTGCTGACTTATTTTCTATACCCTTCCTAATGATCCCTAGCATTGAGTTTGCTTTTTTCACTGCTGAGGCACACTGGGTTGACACCTTCATTGAGTTGTCCACCAGGACACCAAGGTCCCTTTCCTGGTTTGTCGCAGAGAGTTCAGACCCCATCAGTTTATAAATGTAATTGGGGTTCTTTGCCCCAACATGCATCACTCTGCACTTACTAATGTTGAAACTCATTTGCCACTGTTTTGCCCACTCCCCCAGTGTCAAGAGATCCCTCTGGAGCTCCTCACAATCTCTCACAGTTTTCACTACCCTGTATAATTTAGTGTCGTCAGCAAATTTGGCTACCTTGCTTTTTACTCCTACCTCTAGATCATTTATGAAGAGGTTGAAAAGCAGGGGTCCCAGTACTGAACCTTGGGGGACCCCACTCTTTACTTCCCTCCACTTGGAGAAGTGTCCATTTATTGCTACCCTCTGTTTCCTGTCCCTTAGCCAGTTGCTGATCCAGGACAAGCCCTGTCCCTTTATTCCATGACTGGTAAGTTTATTCAAGAGCCTTTGGTGTGGGACCTTGTCAAAAGCCTTCTGAAAGTCCAGATAAACAATGTCAACTGGATCCCCCTTATCCACATGCTTGTTGACACTCTCAAAAAATTCCAACAGATTAGTGAGGCATGATTTGCCCTTGCAAAAGCCATGTTGGCTCTCCTTTAGCAGCGCCTTCTCTTCTATGTGACTATTAATTCTATCTTTTAGGATGGTTTCCATCACCTTACCTGGGACACATGTCAAACTGACAGGTCGGTAATTTCCTGGATCACCCCTGGATCCTTTTTTGAAAATTGGTGTTACATTCGCTACCTTCCAGTCATCAGGCACAAAGCCTGATTTGAGGGAAAGATTATATGTTTTGGCTAGGAGATCAGCAATTTCATCTTTAAGTTCCCTGAGAACTCGTGGATGGATGCCATCTGGTCCTGGTGATTTGTTAGTGTTTAGTTTAACAAGACATGCAAGGACCTCCTCCCTGGTTATTTCTATCTGGCTTAATTCTTCGGTTTCCCTCCCTACGAAGATAGGCTCTGTTTTGGGCATGTGGCCTCTGTCTTCTTCAGTGAATACTGAAGCAAAGAATTCATTGAGTCTCTCTGCAATCTCTGTTTCCTCTTTAATAACCCCTTGCCTTCCATTGTCATCTAATGGTCCAATGGCCTTCCTAGTTGGGTTCTTACTTCTAATGTACTTAAAGAAGTCTTTGTTATTTCTCTGAGTATTTTTAGCTATACGCTCCTCAAAGTCTTGCTTTGCTTTCCTGATTGTTGCCTTGCATTTGTTCTGCCAGAATTTATGTTTCTGCCTGCTGTCCTCATTCGGACAAGCCTTCCATCTTTTAAATGAGCTTTTCTTGCTCTTGATCACTTCCCGAACAGCTCCTGTAAGCCACATCGGAGTCCTCTTGGACCTGGCAGTGCCCTTTTTCCTTTTGGGTATGCATTCCAATTGAGCCTCTGTTATTGTTTTTGTAAACAGCCTCCATGCCTCTTGGAGTGTTTGGACTCTCTCAATTTTCCCTTTCAGCTTCTTTTTTACTAGTTTCCTCAACTTTGGGAAATTTCCTTTTTGAAAATTTAAGGTCTCTGTGTTAGATTTTATCAGTGACTTGCGGTCTATGATCAAGTTAAACATAATTGAGTTGTGGTCACTGTTCCCTATTGGATCAGCCACATTAACATCTTGCACCAGATCCTGAGTATTACTCAGGATCAAGTCAAGGATTCTTGTACCTCTAGTTGGGTCTTCAACCATCTGTCCCAGGGAACAATCATTTAGCATATCTAGGAACTTTATCTCTTTATCATGTGCTGAACAACAGTTCACCCAGTCTATGTGAGGGTAATTGAAGTCCCCCATTATAACCAGGCTTCCCTTCTTGGATGCCTCCTTTACAACATTCTCCAACTGCCAGTCTCCCTCAAGAGTTTGGGTCGGTTTCTCCTCTAAATACCAACTTCATGGCATCCCACACTACATTATAGTTCACTTCACCCGTATTGTTCCATTGACAACAATCTTCCCAATTTTCATTATTGATTCTTTATTCTTAGGGTCTTTGAATAGATTTATATCAAATCTCCAATTGTTTCCTCCCTGATTCAGTCCCTCCAAACTTAATTCTAACAACACTTTTGCATGGTCTGATTCTTTAAAAAGGCCCCCTTCCATCTCTTTCAAATTTCTAACCTTATTTTCTGTAACAAAAATATAATCCAATCTAGAATATGAATTATGAATTTGTGAAAAGTAAATGTACGATCTTTCTGACCCTTTAAGTTCTCTCCATGCATCTCACAATCTCAATAATTTAATCCATTTGTCAATCAAATGTGTTTTTACCCCAGATCTATATTTAGTCACATTTGTACAATCTATATCAGATTTTATAAGATTAAAATCACCTGCAACAATCATTTTTATTGACCTTTCTCTATCTATTATTTGATAAATTTTCTCCAAAAATTTATCTTGATGTTCATTTGGGGCATACACATTAACCAATGTGATCTCTTCATCTTCAATTGTTCCTTTAACTATCAAATATCTACCTTCTGGGTCAGAAATACTTTTTGTCATTGTAAAGCCCAATCTGTTCAAAATCAAAATCGCTACTCCTTGTGCTTTTGATGTACCAAAAGCTTTTTCATATATTTGTGTCCATCCCAAAAATAATTTATTTCTGTCTTCTGATTTTTGATGCATTTCCTGCAAAAAGATTACATCAGGTTTATCTCTTCTAAGGGTCATTTCCAGCCTTCTTCTCTTCAATTGGCAGCCAGACCCTTTGACATTCCAGGACAATATCTTTACACACTTCATAATTAAAATTGAATGAATTTTGCTAGGTCCTCCACAATTTCCCAAGGTATGCATTTAACTAAACATTTAAACCCAAATACCCTACATGTGAACATATATATACATAAACATAAAAACTCCATCATCTCCCCCATACTCTTTCTTTTCAGACTAAAGAAAAGCAGCCCTTGTCTTCCAAAGATGGGGGGAGACATGTAAGATGTTGAGACTTTTTATATTCTTCGCTCTAACTGCTCTACCCATTTAATAGCTTCATTTCTCATTTTCCTCCTCTTCCACCACCCTAAACTCCTTCCCTGTCACTCCAGCTACTATCCCTCCCACAGCACCCCTTTCATCTGCTTCATCTTCCCCCTTCTCCTCACCTCCCAAAGTCTCCAAATCCTCCCTCTGTTCACCTCATTCTTGAGAACCACTTTGAAACAGACTAATTGTTCTCAAATATTCCATTGCATCCATCTCTAAATCAACTACATGCATTGCAGGCGCACCCCCCAAAGAAAGACTCAGACACTGGTATATGGATAAAGGCATCGGACCACTTTTATTGAATAATGCCCTAGTCCGAATTATAACTTTCAATTGGTGTATTCATCCAATTGTAATTCTTTAAGGCAAGCAGGGCGCAGTAACACTGGTAAGGTTCCTTACCAAAATGCCAATGGCAATTGGCTAAATGTAACTATTTGTATCAATTTGTTTGTTGACACAAACAAATTGTTGACCGGAGTCAATAAACTATCTACTGACCCCACCCTATGACGTGTATCCGTTAAATCTCAAGGTGATGCAGGCTGTTAAGCTCCTGCCATCACCCCTTGCCTGGTTCGTTGTTGACCAGCCAAAGCTATTACCCCTGTACCTGTCTAAGTGTTGGCCAGTCAATTGCGAACCTGCCGGATACCTATGGGTCATAAATCTTTACCTTACCAGTGTTACCCGCCACACGGGGAGGCGTCTATGATGACTCAGCCCCCCCCAGACCGTCAGCTCGGTCACCACGCCTGCTTGCAAATCTTCCAGAAAGAGGTTCATCCCTCTAGCCGACAGGTGGCCCCCATCCCCTGCATAGAGATCATAATTTTGCAAACTTATCCTGGGGTGCCGGATGGCCGTCCCCAAAACCTTGTCTGTCAAGAACCGGGCAACAGCCCTGTTCACTGAGCGGCGAGCGCGGTCAAGGGCACGGAGGTCAATACCTCCCCTGTAATTATGTCGCGGCACGATGTCCGACCATAGCAGCCGTGTGGATGGCCAAACATAATGCAAATAGGCTAGGTCACTGCAGATCGTGAATTTTAAGGAAAGGCCAGTGACCTGGGCAAGGTCATTGCCACCGAGGTGCAGTACAAGGACATCAGGCGGTTCAGCATCCCTTATGGAAAACAGGAATGGCAACAGTTCCCGCCATCTCATTCTGCGCTTACCGTACCAACGCATACGTGCGGTTGCATGTAGTCCAAGCTGGGGTCCCCACTCTGTCGCCGCAGCATACTGTGTTGCCCAGTGCACGAAACTGTGGCCCACCAGCCATACTGCCACCAGTGTGCGGGTACACACAGGGTCTGTAAAAGAAGAAAAGAGAAGAGTGACTTAACTGGTACTCATACCTGAAGTGGGTGGACGTACAATGCAAAACACATGGATCCCCATCTTCCCATCCGGCGTATATCAGCCTCAGAGTACCCAAATGCAGCCGCAGTTGATGCAGCGCCTATCCTAAATGAATGGGTGCTGTAACGAGCCCCGGGGAGGCCAACACTGGTTAGTGCCATACCGGTCACCTTCCAAAATTGGAATTTAGTCAGGTGAGACCCATCCTGGTGGCAGAAAAGCAGGCCATGGTGCGCGCCACGCACTGCCAAAAACTCATGTAGGGCACCAACCGGACAGATGTCTTCAATAGAACATCGTAGCAGTCTAACTCCACTGCCTACGCCGTGCTGATCAACCTTTGAGGACCGTATCCTCAACTGAGCCCACTCCTTAGTGACATAGACATCGTCGAGTTCCAGTGCCCTACGAGTCACATCCGCCTTAGACAGTGGTACCAACTCACAGATGCAGAGCACTCCAAAGAAGGCCACCGTGCCAGCCGCATGAAAAAGAGCCACCTCATACCTATCATAACACAAGTTATGCCAGCCTCGTGCAAGGTGGGTCAGGACCTCTGGTGAAATTGGGTGACGAGTGTCCAGGCGGCGGCCACGTTCCCGTGTCCACCCCTCCAAAACATGACGTATGCGGAAATCATTCACGCAGTCAGCGAAGCCCCACACTTTGGCCATAAATGCCAGTGCCGACAGCCTGGATGCTATAGTACGAGGAGCCAGACCCTGACTGTGAAGATAGACCATAAATTGTAAAACCTGTTCGACTGGTATGGGCCACACTTCAGGCAACTGTAGTTGCTGACAAAAGGTTCTAAATTGTACAAAAGCATGTTGATACACATTACGCATGTGAGGTGCCAATGACATGCCGATCGCCCAGTTCACCTCTCCTCGCCAAACGTCCAAATCTCGGCCGGGAGTGGCGAGGGAAATTCCTCTGCTTCCGGAGCCAAGGCATGGAACCGAGGGATCTGCAGGCGGGATAAAGCATCAGCAATATCATTATTAATGCCTGGAACATGTCTGGCCTTAAACAGCACATTGAGGCGTAGGCTCCTTAACACGAATTGATGAACCAATGCCATAACCCTAGGTGATTTGGACGTCTGAGCGTTGACAATGTGTACCACTGCCGCATTGTCACACCAAAAATGGACCACTGAGTTGGCCCACTCCTTGCCCCATAGCATCAAAGCTCCCAGGATGGGAAGGAACTCGAGGAAGGTAAGATCGCGGAGGCGATCCGTGCCAAGCCATGCTTGAGGCCATCGGCCATAAGCCCACCTCCCCTCAAAATAAATCCCATATCCCAGGGAGCCGGAGGCATCCGACTGTACTTGAAATCTAGGGCAGACCATAAGGTCTGATCTCCAGAAAGATACCCTGTTAAAATCCCGCAGGAATGTAAGCCAAACCGAAAGGTCCACCCATATGCCCCTGGTCAGTCGGACCCTGTGGTGTCGGTTTAACAGGCCAGCCATGGCGTCACACAGTTGCCGGGCAAAAGCTCTGCTGGGTGTCACCACCCTGCAGGCAAAGTTAAGATGGCCATGAAGTACCAATTATATCTAATTTCCTGTTCTTTCAGGATCTTAGCATAAATTGGTTCTGACTTGACAATAAATTACATCATAACTAGCAACATCTTAGGTGCAATTTCTAGTCCTAGAAATAACTGTTGAAATTTCCACAGATATTAAGCATGGATTATCGATTTTTCTTCTTTTAAAAAAATAAGAAAAATAATCCCCTTCATCTCAGTAGGAAGGAAAAAAAGAAAGGATGCTTGTAATAACGTACAGCTCCTCTTAGTATTTATTCAACATTCCACTGTGGTTACATAAAAGTAACAGTGATGTTTCTCTGACTAAAAGACTTATCTTTGACCTCAGTCCCTTCCTGCCTCTTTTAGGAGAGAGGGAGATGGAGTTTCTTTGTTGTACAAACCATGGAGAAAGGCTGAAATGAAAAAAAATATTTATCTAAAAGTGTTGTTGTTTTGACAGAGCCATAGGCAGCAAATCGCTTGAGGGCTTTCGTTCATCTCTCTCTCTCTCTTGTTCAGAAACTTGTAGGGCTTTATAGGGAAAGTGCATTTGAATCTGTGGATTCAAAGAAAGCTTTCAGCATTTTGAAGCCAACACTGGAGGTGGTCTGGATTTTTTTTTTAAGTACTGAAAGAAAAAGAAAATGCCTATATTTTATTTCCTTGCCTCTCCATCTGCAGTGAGTCTTTTAGTTAGTGTGTTTGGAACAACGAGATAAACAAGGCCAAAAGTTCAAGAAGACACACAGAGAAGCTAAATAATTTCTAGAACAAATAACAACAGAAGAAGTGACTAGGATGTAAGTTTTTCCAAAACCACTAAGGGATTGCTGGAATAACTGGGATGCTGTACCTGGAAATATATTTGGAAGTCTGCTAAGTCAAATGAAGTTTAGTAAGGCAAGCAATAGTTTACAAGAAAACATTGCATTAACATTACCTACCTTTCTTAGAACCAAGTAGTAACTCTGTACATTTAGAAAAAGAGTTACAATGCCTTGCTTGTAACTAAAAAAATGCCTCTCATTGGTGAGAGATTTCTTGAAGCCATTTATGAGGTGTGTGTGTGTGTGTGTGTTTTGCACAAATCACAATTGCTTAAAATTGTGATGGTTGTTGTCTTAATTCATAGATTAAGCACTGGATGGGATCTGTTTGTACCATTACCCAGTCCTTCTATATTTATTTTCTCTGTGTGAGTTTTGCTTCTCAAAAGAAAATATTCTACTTTTGCAAAAATGTTTTCTGTGCAAATTGGCAACCATTGCCAACAATGAGGTCTTGAATTTCTACCATACAAGCAATGTGACTCACTGGTGGTTGTTGATAGGTAGTTAAATAGGCACCTTTGTTTATGTTCCACCATCTATTTTTTTACACCTATAATGTTACTAACAGGCTTCCTTCATTTTTGCCCAGGTCATGTCGTATTTCTTCTGGACCTTCATTTTATGCCAAGAGAAAGAGTAATAAAGACATAGCAGCAAACTCTAGGTGCTTATGTAACTAATCCTTTCCTCCCTACCCTATCTGTAAAGGGTTTTCCTAAATAACAAATGGTGGGCAAAATCTCATTCATTTGTTCTGTTCATGCATTAGTGATGCCTCTTTGTGCAACCTTAGAAACTGTCTTGCCACTCACACAATAGATTGTTTCACAAGCATACGGAATAAGTGAGTTTTTACTCTGCAAATTTCCTTATTTTTTTCTGGTCTTACTACCAGTCCCAAGAGTAGTTGCTCCCCTTTAGTAATTAGAACTTCAGTTCTAAACTACTGGGCTCTGCTAATGTAAATGCCAAATAATCCTAAACAAATTACTAATGTGGTGTTCAGTTTAAGCATTTTCTCCCCCCGCGTCCAGGTCTTTTCATTTAGACCAGTGGTTCCCAATGTGGGGTACATGCCTTACAAGGGGGCTTCAATTCCCAAAAATCTCAGTCACGACTTTGGCTGATCAGTGCTTTGGAGAATTGACTGAGGCTTCTGGGAATTGAAGTTCAAAAACCAAAGGTTGGGAAACACTGATTTAGACTACTATCTATGCTTACTTTGTCCTAACGCAACAGGGACACCACTTCTACATGACTTGCATCCTGATGTGAAATCTGTGTGTTTAGATTCACAGTATGTCATGGATGTATAAGAGGAAAGATGAGCAAATGTAGACAAATCAGACAGGTAAAGCTATAGGGAAAAGGACACAACCCACTAAATAGTGGGAGTAGAAAGTTCAGGGAGAACCTGGTGATCAAACCTAGCATACCATGCTGGTACTGTATGCATATGGCACAGGATTCTAATGTTTTATTGTAACTGCTGGGATATATTTAAAGGAAGGATTAGGTCACTTGTATCTTTTTGTCAGCATGTTTACCCTGTAAGAGTAGAGCTAGATTTGGACAACTTGGAGGGAAAGGGGTCACATAGTTGGACAGAGAAAAAGGGTATAGAGCAGGGGTGCCCAAACCTTTCTGGCCATGGGCCGGTCACTATGGCCTGTGGGCCAATCTGGCCCCCAATGTAATTCATCCAGCCTGCAAAGCCCTCATCGCTCCCAGAAGCAGAAGTAAAACGCACCCATATGGGTTCATTTTACTTCCGCTTCAGGGAGCGTTGAGTTCTACATGGGCCAGATTCAGCCCACAGGCTGTAGTTTGGGCACCCCTGGTATAGAGGAAGGGAGATTGAGATGAAGAAAGGATTGTCTTGCTACAAGGTAAAATCGTTTTGATGAAATCACTTTGCTCTGAAATCACACATGTTTTACCAAGCCTTGTTGGCTTAGAGCCAAAGAACTATCTGCTGGAGATTCTTTTTTTGAAGCCACCCCTGTGTGTTGCATCTTTCTGGGAGCGTGTAGTAGAGTTCTTGTCTGTAACACACTTGGTGTCTGCTAGGACTTACACACCCAATTGCATTCTACCTATTGAGACAAGAGTTGTCTACCTCCCAGAGACAATTTTGAGTAATGACTAAAAACAGAGAACCTCCTTATCTTAGCCAGCTTTTGAGACAAGGTGTTGTGTTGAGACAAGGTGTTGGCTGTTGTTAGGTGTGTCACGAGAAGACAGCTAGTCAAAAACCAAAACTGGACAACTTGAGTCAAGGCTAAATAATAGCATATCCTTTGATGATGACTCCTGCTCAGGCTATGGACTCATGGGTTATAGATGCATGTGCTTGCTGATGCAATGATAGCACCAGTGTCTATATTGAGTCAGAAGCAGTGATAAACTAGAGTTTTTACACTGCTTGTCTGTATTCATGTCAAGATTCTTGATTAAGTGTTTTCTTCAGTTGGCCATCCCCATAATGACACTAGTGTGACTCAACAGTTAAATTGGTATGGAAATAGGTCCTCATGTTAGATGGGTGACACAGTTCTGAACTGTGAATGTTTCTGGGCATGGTCTCTAAATACATATGTTCTGTGATCTTTAAATTCACCCACTTATGGCTGTGTTCTTAAATTTGCACATTCTACCCCATATCAGGGTTAGTAAAGGTTGTCCTTGCTCGAAAGCCAGTCATATCCGACTCTAGGGTTCAGTGATCAACTCTGTTTATAAGCCAAAGAGCCAGTGCTGTCTGCTTCTGCAGACATTTCTGTGGACATGTGGCAGGCATGCCTTGACACCGGAGCACATGGAATGCTGTTTGCCTTCCCACCGAAGTGGTCCCTATTTATCTACTTGCAATGTCTTGCTTTCGAACTGCTAGGTTGGCAGGAGCTGGGACGGAGGCTGGACCTCATTCCATCATGCAGTACCCAGGAATCGAACTCCAACCTTCCAGTCAGCGGGTTCAGTGTCTTAACCACCAGAGCCACTGCAGTCCCTATATCAGGGTTACACCACAAGAAAAAGTGAGATAAATCTTCAACTTCCAAGTCATTCTACTAAAAAAATAATTTCCAGTTTATGTCCAGAAGAAAAGTTAGAGATGACCTGTAATTAAGGCTAAAAGCATGGTTATGTTGCCGAGGGGTAACAGACGCAATGTTTCCATTTTCATGCAATCAGATTTTGAAGGAATCTGAAGCACAAATCCTGAAGATGAACAAGCAAACAAAGCATATTAATCTGCATAATTTTAAATTAAGAATAGCTCATGCTATGACAGTCACTCATGCAATAAAATTTTTCCTTTTATCCAGTCATGGACTCTCTCACACATATGTTTCAAGCCTTTAAGAAATAAAGTTGCAGACTACAATTTATCTTGAAGTTTGATTCTGTTGGTTTCAGTCTAAACTAAGGTACATTTTTCTTCAAATGTTGCATTAATCAGTTGCATTTTATGCCATGTAGCCAATGGCCATGGCAGTCTAAGCCCATTTCAGTTTAATTTGTGTGTGCCTAAGATTTCATTACAAAATACAAGATTCATAAACAGCTGCATGTTTATAAATACAGTGATAGCATCTAAAGCATTTACAGAGCCAAATCTTTAGAATCTGAATTCATCCAGACAAAAGAGAGCAACCTTCTTTAACTGTTTCCTTCTGACATGAATTATTACAGATAGAAAGTGTGTAACCCTCATCCTTACATGTCTATTTTGTCCATACAATTTTTAAAAAGAGCCCTATTTCATCTGTGTTTTTTCTCCAAAGACCCCCTAAGGTCTTCGCCAGATGTTTTATCCTCATTGTATTATACAGGGGCTCTAGTTTGTATGAGACATTCCACCTGTCTTAACCTGTATGGGCACATACAGTATGTTGAAAGAAATTATCAAAGGCAGCCTGGTGTGTGGGTTGCCCGCAGGAATAATTGGCAATTAAACCTCTGCTCAGGGGTTCGCTCGGTGTCAACAGATCCTGGGACCAACCGAGCTCAGCTGGAAAGGAAATTGGGAATATAAGTGGGCTAGTTAAAGATGAACCATAGCCCAGGCTGAGGGCAAATAGATCTGGGCAAGCAAGCAGGGGCAAACAGGGGACAAAGATTAGGTGCCCAGGTCAATACACATAGACTCCTAGTTTAGGGCAGGAACAATGGGTTTCGCCAACCCAAGGCAATTTAGTGCGAGTTGTCCATTAACCAACCAGGCAGTCACAGAGTAGCCCCCAGTCATGGAAACCACAGGACTCATGGGAAAATGCCACAAATGCAAGCCTTCTGTACAGGGGCGGAACGAGTGCCCTAGGCACTGGTCGAGGCTGGACTTCGCCACATGGCTGCATCCATGCATCTTCCTTCCAGCCCGCCATTGCAACATCTGGTGACCCCAACGTGATTCTGAAGCAAGAACCTGACATGATCTGAAGGAAGACACCCACCCAGCAGACCCCACACCACCGGAATGGATGCATTCCGAAGCCAGGGGACAGCCACAATCCTGAGCAACAGAGGCAGACCAGAAGCCCATGGCAGAGAGCCACCACCACGATCCTGACCAACTGACCAGACCCGAGGGACATTGTCCTGTGCACCATCCACCCCACACTTACTACCTCCATGGTGCGCCGACTCATCCTGCGGAAGCAATCCGGGAACCCCCTCAGGTAGTATGCGGGCATGCATGGGGGAGCATAATTCATCCATCAGGCAGCGAGCTCATGTGAGAAAGCTCAAAGACCTGGCCAGGCAGCATCAGATTGAGGGAAAATGTCCTGACGGAATTAGTGGTGTATATGGGGAAACACTGTCTGTTTTACCCAGAAGCAGGCATGATGGATCCAGAGGTGTGGGATAGAGTAGGGAAGTATTTAAGGGAAGAACCCTGAGCACCCGCAA
Source organism: Bradypodion pumilum (assembly GCA_035047305.1). Taxonomy (NCBI): domain Eukaryota; kingdom Metazoa; phylum Chordata; class Lepidosauria; order Squamata; family Chamaeleonidae; genus Bradypodion; species Bradypodion pumilum. The sequence continues at coordinate 308,564,360 of JAWDJD010000004.1, read as the reverse complement.
AAATCATAGGGGCTTGGAGCAAATATAGGCAGGTAATTGCAGCCGTGAGTCCAGCCCGGGTAGAGACTGAGAAACCCCCAGCTTATGCGGAACCATCAGCCCCAGCGCATCTCTATCCGACCATCCAGTTCAGACATGGGGGCTTGGAGGACTCCCCTTCTGTGGCTGCTGCAGAAGCCGCAGGGGCAGGCAGGAGCCTAGGAAGCGCAGGTGCTTCCCTGGTCACTAAGAGTCCTTTCCAATTGATGGTCGAGGAGGAATTGTGCAAGGGGGAATTGCCGGCCGCAGAACTGGCTGAGCTCCAGATGCTATGCTCAGTTCACTTAGAGATGGACACAATCACAGGCAATCAGTTGGCGGTATACACGCCTATCCCATAGAAGCTGCTTGCGGAGATCTGCAAAGCAATCACAGACATAGGGCTCCAGAACAGATTCACAAGGGGCACACTACAACAGCTGTGGGAATCTACCATGCTCATCCCTCATGACTGGAAAGTCACAATGAGGATGATGCTGACAGTGGGACAGCGAGTACAGGTTAGAAGTGCAGGCTAGGGCTGCCAGGATGGGAGGAGCAGTAATTCCTGAACAGCTATATGGCTCAGGAGAGTTCGATACCATCCAAATGCAGTCTGTCCTGCCAGTAGCCACACTCCAGCTGGCTTCAGAGGTTGCCTTCAAGGCATACCTCAAGGTACCTGCCACTGAGAATAGATATCCATGGAGCTGCTGTGGTATCTGACAACATTAGTTTCAGTAGTCCATTTGGGGAAAATGACAATTTTAGCCAGTACATCAATGAACATATCCATAACCTGGACTGAACGGTATACACTCCAGTTTCCAGCCTGGCTGCAGCATTAGAGATACTAGGTGGTATCTGAGGTGTAGATCTCAAGAATTTTGATTGGATTTTCTCTAAGCCGGCTATGTTATTAATAGTGAATGGCCATTTAGGCTTCCTCAATGTGACTAGGGGTTCAGTTTTTGTATAATAAAAATTATATGTCACGGGGAGGGGCATCAGGATTTTAGATATGCTTAGGTGGGGCATGGCCAAAAAGAGGTTGAGAACCACCAATTTAGAGTCTTTTCCCAAACTTCTTTGAGTTGCTACCCACTTTTATAACAACCAAGTAACCTCCAAGACTTACACCACTTTATATGCAAAATTTGAGATATACATAGTGAGTATGAATATTATAGTATTTGTTGTTTTTTGTTCACTTTTGATTTTTCCTTTACTTCATTACTTCAATTTATTTTTGTTCTTTTATGCTAAAGCTACAAAAGTAAAATTATTAAAAATAACTGAAGGAAGGGTATATAAAAATTCTAAACAAATAACTAGATAAGTTTTGATAGTATTTACTAATCCAGTTTGAATGTCTGTCAGTTTCAAATGTTTAACGTGCAATTATGTAGGACAGGGGTGGCCAACCTATGGCCCACAGGCCAGACCTGGCCTACAGCACCATTTCATGTGGTCCGTCACCGCCATCACTGCTACTAGAAGCAGAAGCGCCTGCTTTTATGACAGCCATAAAATGCACCTGCGCAAGTGTAAATACGCCAGTGCATGCTGTAAATGCTGCCGTAAATGCACCCATGGCTGTTGTAAACATGTTTGCAACAGCCGTGGATACATTTTATGGCAACATTTATGGCAGGAGGAACATGACTGGCCCACTCAGCTGTCCGGGGTGTGTGGTCCAGCCAGTGGTGCGCAAAGGTTGGGAACCCCTGATGTAGGAAAATGAGAACAAGCAAACCACTGCTTCCAAGTCCTTAAGTATGAGTCCCACAGAGTTGCTTTCATCTTCAAATCATGCAGATGGGTAATATTAGGGTGTATCAGCAAAACATCCTGTAAACAGAGCACATGTTCACATATTCAGAATAAATTGGATGTGTATGAATCTACTTGCTCATTCTACGATTTTCCCAAACAAACTTTGCAACTGGCTTTGCTGGCTTTTCATTTGTAGCCTGAAGTATCTTTTAAAATATCACTTCTATTAATTGATCAAGATTTAACAAGGAACACCCACTGTCAGAATGACTTCATCCCAGGGAGAAGAGGAAAGAAGCAATTTGCTCCTCATGCCTTTTTGTGCATCATGAAAACTGCTCAGGAGAGCAAGCAAAACCTCTGGAACTGGTGTTCAGACAGTGCTGAGTGCAGCAGGGAAGAGGGGAGCATTGTTGATTTTAAGGCCCTATCTGACATGGATGCCAAAGAATGTTCAAATTATCAAATAATTGAGCTCATTCCACACGTTAGCAAGGTTATGCTCAAGATAATACAGGATAGACTTTAGCAGCACATAGAGAGAGAATTACCAGAAGTACAGGCTGGGTTCAGAAGAGGTAGGGGAACAAAAGACCACATTGCCGACATACGTTGGATCATGGAGAAAACAAAGGACTGTCAGAAACAAGCCCTCTTCTGTTTCATTGACTACACCAAGGCCTTTGACTGTGTGGACCACAACAAAATGTGGCAAGTAATTAAAGATATGGGAATACCAGAACACCTTATATGTCTCATGAAAAATCTGTACAAGAGTCAAGAAGCAACTGTTAGGACAGAATATGGAATGGCAGAGTGGTTGAGAATAGGAAAAGGAGTAAGACAAGGCTGCATTTTGTCAATCTGCTTATTCAATTTATATACAGAGCACATAATGTGCAATGCAGGGTTGGACAAATCACAAGTTGGGATCAAAATTGCTGGGAGAAACATAAACAACTTGAGATATGCAGATGATACTACCTTAATGGCAGAAAGTGAGGAAGATCTAAAGAAGCTGCTGCTTAAGTTGAAAGAAGAGAGTGCAAAAGCTGGCTTGAGACTCAACATCAAAAAAACCAAGATAATAGCAACATGCCCTTTCAGTCCCTGGAAAATAGATGGGGAAGAAGTAGAAGCAGTGACAGATTTTACTTTCTTAGGATCAAAGATCACTGCAGATGGTGATTGCAGCCATGAAATAAAAAGGTGACTGATGCTTGGGAGACAAGCTATGAGAAACCTGGGGAACATAGTTAAAAGCAGAGACATCACCTTGCAAACAAAAATTCGCATAGTCAAAGCAATGGTATTCCCGGTCATAATGTATGGTTGTGAGAGCTGAACCATTAGGAAAGCTGAGTGCAGAAGAATAGAGGCCTTTGAAATGTGGTGTTGGAGGAGAGTTTTGAGAGTACCCTGCACAGCAAGGAGAACAAATAGGTTGATCCTAGAAGAAATCAACCCTGTCTGCTCCTTAGAAGGTCAAATAGTAAAGATGAAGCTGAAGTACTTTGGACATCAAATGAGAAGAGAGGATTCACTTAAGAAAGCCTTGATTGTGGGAAAGATGGAGGGCAAAAGAAGAAGGGAGCTGCTAAAAATGAGATGGCTAGATGGTATTGTAGACGCAATGGGCACAGAGCTGGGCGAGCTGAGGAGGATGGTTGAAGACAAAGGTGCCTGGCAGGCAATGGTCCATAGGGTTGCAAATGGTCGGAATCCACTATACGACTGAACAACAAGAAACAAAATCTGACATGGTCCTAAACTACAGGTCAAGAATAGTCTAGCAGAGGTATAGTTCACCATACTACCAATACCAAGATGGAGCCATGAGAGTTGTAATAGAACCAGACTTCCATAACTCTGGTATACATGTATTCTTTATGTGCCTCAGCATTCGGCTGAGGCATTTAAGTCTCTTTCTTGCTGAAAGCATAGGTTGAAAGAGGTCAAAACTCAAGGGAGTTTTAGATCTGTCTCAATATGTTTACATCTGTTTGCACTGTGGATTTATTCCCTAATAATTTTAACATCCAGCAGTCAATTCCATCTCACTTAAGGCAGGCCAGGCATGAACTGAAGTCAACTCCTTTTTGGAAATATGCAACAAAAACTTGCTGTAATAACAACACTTGAGAGACTAATGCTGTTCTTTTGACATTTGCAGCTTTGTAGAGTGTTGACAGTCTCTGGGTGAAAAGACTAAAACTCAATGTCTCCATTACAAATCAATTTTATGCCTTTCCCCCCAATGTCAAGAAGGCTGTCAGAAGCACACATCAGAAAAGTGTGATTTCTTGACAAGACCGATTTATGTACTAATGTTTAAGATGTCCTAAAAATCTGCTCTGCGATTTCTCTCTCCCATAAGGTTGAAAAATCTAAGGGCACCTTATGTTGATATTTGCCTAAGCTTTAGAAGAGCAGCTTCCCATGGCTGTCATCATGTTGCAAAGAAGTTCCCAGAAATAGGAAGGGGCTGGGCTGTTGTTGTTGTGTTTTTTTGTAATTGTTTTATCAAATTGTAGAATAATTATTTCATTTATTTGATTTATTTGACTTCACTTTTTCGCCACTGCTCTCCTGGCGAAGGGACCCAAGGCTGTTTAAAAATTATTTAAAATAAGTTGCAGCTTCTCTCTCTCTCTCTTGGGTAACAGTATAACTTTTTTGGCTTAGTGGTGATCATTTCCCCTTTCTTTAATGGATGAGAAAGTTGACTGTGCAAAGTAGTGGTCAGATTAAAATAGCCAAATTTATGAAACCCAAGGTTAGCCCCTTCCCCCGATTCAATTCTCAAATCTGCCAGCCAATCTGCCCACTGGCCTCAGTGGTGGTGGTGGATTCTCTGAACTGTTGTTCAAAAGAGGTAACTTCTCTGAATGTGGGTATTCAAACCAGCTGCAATTTTAAATGTTGTGGCACAGTTTTATTCTAAACTGGAAGAAGCTGTTCAGCGCATCTCTGACCTCTGTATGATACATAAACTGGAAGCCAGAAAATGTTTTGAAATTCATAGTATGTAAAGGTTAAAATGCATGTTACTTTAAAGAGTCAGTTATGTCTGGGTTTTTCACATATTCAAGGTGTAAGAATATAGGTGAAGTTATTGGGGTGGGGGGATAATAAAGCCTCTAATACTTCCCTGGACAGTTAGCAGTAACAGCTCTTATGTCAATAACACTCAAGCATTTTCAGTATTTTGGATTGTGACTTTGTTTTTGTTTCAGTTAAACTTTAAAGATTATTCTACACTATTTTTGAATTGGTTCCACTGACTGTAATGTACTCTGAGATTTATTTTATGTAGGAATCGGGGCCGTGAGGAGGCCCTTAGGATCCCAGAGGAGACTGGTCAAAGGAATGACACGAGGCAAGATGGAGCGAAGACCAGTGATTTATTGAGGGAAAATCATCAGTATATATTATGTTCAAGGCTGCGCATGGTAGAATGGTTATCTGACAGAAAATCACATCACCCATTTACCCGGGTTAATTGAGAACCTCTCTTGGGGAAGTTAATTAACTAAAACAAACACTGACCATTGTCTGAGGCTTAGGCTAGGGTAAATATGGCTTCTATTTGCACCAGGGATTAGGCTCTCCTTGGAGATGAGTGATTACCTTAATGGGTAACGGAGTTAGATATTCGCTCTCTCAGCAGAACCGCTGGTCAGGTCAAGGAATTGAGTGAATCAAACCCTATCATTAATCCACCCCCTTAATTTCTCTGCCTGCAGAGCCCACGGCTCAGGGAGCGTTCTCCCGAAGTGGCCTCTGCGCGGACCGTTCCATGCCATGCGGGCATGGGGAAACCATATCTCCCCTTTCTGTTTTACTTAAGAGCCTGACCGGCAATTCTGCGCAAGAGGGGCACTAGCTGATGAGCGGGAACGACGCTTCGGGGTTCCCTCCATGGGGGACATCTCGATAGCAGTGAGGGAATACATTGCACGAAACAACACACTTGTGCCCAGTATTGCCACCCCCACAATCACTTTGAGTGTCGTCTGAAGCCGTCCCATGGGAACCACGACCACAAGGAGTCCTACCACCCCCATGAAGAATCCTCCTTGATGTCCCTAACTAGGGTGTGGAGGTCCGTGAGCTGGCTCTGTATCTGGTGGGTATTGTCTGTGAGATTTAAGCAACACATGCTGTGGACAGATTCACAACCCAAATGATGTAACTACAGGGGGTAATCGATGGCTGCTTGATTATCCAGTATGGCATGGCGAAGCTCTGCCTGCTCCTGATTGAGCAGCGCTATTGCTGAGGAGGTGTGGTTAATGGCTTTTGCTAATCCGCAAGCCAATTGACCAATTCTCCGAGCGTTGCCTATGGCTAAACCTGACACGCTGACTGCAGCCTGGTTTTTCAGAGCTGTGGGTCTGAATCCAGACTGCTTTCTGTAGCAAGGCAAGATAATGAGATGTGTCACTGATTCTAAGCTATCTCTGCAGCTTCTGGCGTTGTGCAAATGTCTTTCTAGCACCTATGGAGAGGTGTGAAACTCACAATGGCTGGAGATAGCTGGCTACCGGGTGCTCAATCTTTCCAAGCAATGGGCCGGTGCAAAACATGGGCCGGTCTGGCTTCCTTTGGTGGAAGCTGGCCGTTATGAACATACAGAAATTCAAGTGTCCCTTGCAAATCCCAACTGGAGCATTGTACAAGGCATGTATAAATAAGGAGCAATTACAGATAATAATAGCAATAAAAGACATTCAGCAGCTTTTCGAAGGATGAGGCTTCTCTTCTTGGTGGGGTTTCATGTGTAGCTTGAGCTTGGAAAAGTCTTGTTTTGGGGAAAAGCATGGTCCTCAGAAGTAGCACTGAGTAAAGGAAGACGGACAGCTGATGACATCCAGGACAGTGACTGGTGCCGCTCTTTGCAATCATCCGGGTCTGACTCTGGCCTCTGGGACCTGCATGGGGAAGAGACTTGTTTGGGAGATAAAAATTCTGAAAGAGTTAGTTGGTTTTTGCACTTATAGGATAGCAATTGCTGTGCAACTATGGGACGTTGTTCCCCCCCTTTTTGTTTGTTTGTCAGTGCAGGACTTAAGCATCCGATAGACCCGTTCCACAATCGCTTGCCCCTGCTGATTGTAAGGAACGCCAAAAGTGAGCTTAATATCCCAGGTGGCCCTGAAGGTGGCCAGCTGCCTGGAGCTATAAGCTGGGGCGTCATAGGACTTCGTGTGCCGAGGTTCGCCCTTGGCCATGGGAAAGGAGATGCTGCTCCACATGGGGAGCCGTTACTCCCTTCTGTGCTGTTACCCAAACAAACTGTGGGAAGGTATGAATGCAAACGTGCATGTGCTGCCATTTGCCAAAATGTGGGGATGTGTGACGTCCATTTGCCACACCTGAATGGTCTCTGTCCCTCGTGGGTTGACCCCCCACGAGGCCCCCCCCGGTGCCCCTGCACGATGCAGGCAGGGACGGACTATGCCTTGGGCTTGGGAAAGTGGCAGGTTGAACTGCCTTGCGAGCGCTTTGGCATTTTGGTGAAAGAATGCATGACTCTGAATTGGAGTAGTGAGAAACAAACTTAGCAAATTTTTATCTATCGCGGGAGTGATGTATGCTCCCGGTAGACTGTGAAGCAAATTCCTAACCAACTGGCTGTCAGTAATTATGTTTAAGCGTTCTTTGGCAAAGCTGCGCAAAGCGAGGTTCATGGCTGCCAACTCTGCCCGCTTGCAGAAGAGTCAGGAGCGTGCGCCAAGCTTGGTCCTTTTGCCAAGTAAGAACCTAATATGTGCGACCCCCATGAGTGAAAACTGTCCTAGCCCCCTGAAGAGGAACCAGTGACATTAATTCACACAAGGTGACTGTCTGCGTTTGAAGCGAGACGAGTCTGGGGTCTTATGGCAAACCTTGGCGCATGAAGCGCCAGGCTTTCCTTGGGTAAATTTCTCATGAAGCCCCCCCTGCGCACATCTGCCCATGGCGGGCGTGCACACATTTAGAAGGGTGCCAGATGCTGGCTTAGCCTTTTGCCTGTGCTTAGACTAGCAGCAAAAGGGAAGGGGTGGCCTAAAAATGCCTGTATCTGATTGAAGGTGTGACCTGACTGCGCTCTTAAAATGGTCCTAGGCAGTCCTGGCTAATGGGTGGCACTCTGCGCATGCTCAGGAGCTTAGGGACTAATCCTTCCTCTGTGCTCTGGAGTTTGCAAAATGTGTCTGCTCACTAGAGAGGGTGCTGTAGGCCAGGTGCCATACTTAAAATGACCTAAGACTTATGAAAACAAGCCAACTATGACGTGCCAGCTGTAAGGAAATAATACACAAAAAAATGAAAAGACACACAAGTTAAACATTTCCAGCAGAGAGTTCCACTGGCGAAAGGAGGAAAGGAGGAAAGACAAGTCAGAAGTTAGCACAATGAGAATGCAACAACTCTTATCATGACGAAATCAGATTAGGTCAGGTAACTAAGACAACCGGGTCCTCCTGTTAAGAAATAACCCTGGAGCCTGTGAACGGAAGGAGTGTAAGGCTGTAGAAATAAATAAATTGGTTACTGGAGAGGAATTTTGTTCCTGTAAAAAAGGTAAGCATTTTCTGAATATACAGAGCGCAAGAATGTTTACGTGCTTTTTCCTGTGAAAGGGGTACAATGAGTGAGTTACTTTACACAGATTAAAGTCAAAATACCAGAACAGTATCTTTCCTAAGAGAATGAAGGAGAGTTAGAATGATTCTCAACCTGCGGCCAGATGTGGGCAAGTGGGCCGGAGGCAGCCCACGTTGCTCTGCCACTACCTCCACCAAGCCAAGAAGGGCTGCGTGGCGAAGGAAGGGCAGGATGACTGTCCGGACCCCCAGAGCTGCCTGAGGCCCCGGAACTTTGGCCCCTGACTTTAAAAGGTTGAGAACCGAGGTTACAAGATGATAACACAATACACATGAAGACAATGCAATTCTCTCACTCCTAGTGACTCCAAGACGCTAAGAGACATTCAAAAAACCTTAAAACACAGAGATGGGGGTTTGAGGAATGCAGACGTAGGGAGGGGCCCCATAGCTTATGATCTAGTGAGGAAAACTCATAGAAGTGATTTTTGTTTTCAGATCGCGCTTCTGAAAAGAAAAATCTGTAAGGGTTGCAGAACCGGTTTCCAAGAGTGACTTAATCCTTTGACAAAGAAAAAAGTCTCAAGGGAGGAAGGGGGAACCACCCCGCCCTATTGCAGGTTAGGATTCCCCCCCCCTCCTGCTGCCCTTAAGCTGCTAAGCAGGCAAGGCAAAGGGTTTCGTTCATCATGCTTTCTCAAACTTTAAATAGTTCCTGCCCATGAACAGAGTGCAAACTGTTTAACACATATTTCACAGTGACATTACCACGCAGTTACACACAAGGAACACTTTTCCAGTCATACTGTGGTCATAGAGACAAGGCTTTTGCAATCATACACAGTTCTTGCAGTCATACATTCAGTGGTGCACCACGCATACACACATTTATTTACGCATTCGCACATTCCTCCCCTGATCTGCAGCGTTCTATCCTACACATGAGGAGATGACTTTATACACAGCTGGCTATTTACAGCCATCTGGGTGCTTCTACTTAGGGGCAAGTTTCTCTGGGCTACTCCCAAGGTGAGACCAGCAGCTTCTGCCTGTGCCTTGGGGGAACTCGGGGTACTGTTGCTGGGATGGTTCTTCTGGCATAGCCAGGGCGATGGCTGCCTCCTTTCTAGCCTGGGCCAAATGCATGCCAGAGTGGCCATCTGGCGTTAAGACAACCTTTTGAGAATCTGCCTGGTCTAGATTGGCTTTCTCTTCTCAGGTGTCTCATTTTACCACACTGGAAGCAGGCGCCTTGGGGTTTTGGCACTGCTCTGCGCCTGAGTGTGGTAATGGGTCTGCTCTGGAGCCCTGCGTGGCCAGGGGCCGTGCAGATTTCCATGAGCAGTGGGCGCGGAGCAGCCCTGCCTGAACGTGTGTCTGCCTTCAGATAGGCTGAGCACAGCAGTTGGGCGCTAGCTATTGTGCCACTGGCAATTTCCCCGTGAATGGATCTTCCTCACCCATGCGCTGAATGGAGTTCTTAATTGGCAGGGAACTTGTAACTGTCAGAGAAGCGCCAGGGCCTCTCATGCCATGAATTCCTTCAGTGACGTCTGCAGCTGTCACTGAGGGAATGCTCCCTACACTGCCCTGCTTAAGCTGAAATGACGGATAGAGACTTCTTGGGGCTGATGGTTCTGACTGCGCTGGGGGTTTCTGGGTCTCTATCCGGACTGGGTCTACCTCTGCTGAGAGTTTCCTACATTTGCTCCATGTGCGGGTTATGCCCTCTGGAGCTTTCGGGGGTTGCTGAATGCAGTCTCCTATCTGATCCCAGAGCTCAAGGGTTAACGTACCTACTTCTGGGTAAAGCAGGCAGTGTTCCCTTAGGTACACCAAAAGTCTCGCTAGCTCTCCGCTGTGAAAACGCAACTTAAACACCCTGGCCAGGATTCTGAACTCTACCTCACGAGTTCTTTGGCTAGCGGATGGACGCTGTCGCTGAGGACAGGTCCCCATATTACCTGTGAAGGGTCCTCCGAAGTTTCCTCCTCGGGACGAGTCGACGCGTCTTTGGGCAAGTAATAGGTTCTGGCGACGATTCTCTGGGTAGAGCTCGGAGCGTGGACTGCGGCCACGGGCCCTCGGTGGCCACTGCGCTGTCAGGGGTTCACAGCAGGCCCTGAGCGGAACGCGTTTTTCCGTAACCTGCAAGCCGCCGCGAAAGTCGGGAGCAAGCTGTAGGATGCCTCTCTGTAATGCCTCACCGCGTAGCTGTCTTCCCAATCAGATGGCTTTCCGACTGGGGCTGCTGCTCTGTCCTCTGGGATAATTGGACACGGTTCAAGCGCAGAACCGGACCGTGTGATCGCTTACTCACGGGTAAGATCACGTCTCGGGGTCACCAGATGTAGGAATTGGGGCTGTGAGGAGGCCCTTAGGATCCCGGAGGAGACTGGTCAAAGGAACGACACGAGGCAAGATGGAGCGAAGACCAGTGATTTATTGAGGGAAAATCATCAGTATATATTATGTTCAAGGCTGCGCATGGTAGAATGGTTATCTGACAGAAAATCACATCACCCATTTACCCGGGTTAATTGAGAACCTCTCTTGGGGAAGTTAATTAACTAAGACAAACACTGACCATTGTCTGAGGCTTAGGCTAGGGTAAATATGGCTTCTATTTGCACCAGGGATTAGGCTCTCCTTGGAGATGAGTGATTACCTTAATGGGTAACGGAGTTAGATATTCGCTCTCTCAGCAGAACCGCTGGTCAGGTCAAGGAATTGGGTGAATCAAACCCTATCATTAATCCACCCCCCTTAATTTCTCTGCCCGCAGAGCCCACGGCTCAGGGAGCGTTCTCCCGAAGTGGCCTCTGCGCGGGCCGTTCCATGCCATGCGGGCATGGGGAAACCATAATTTTATTTTATTTTAGTCTCACCTTTCTCCCTTGTAAGTCCCAGGATGGGTCACACTATCAATTTAAAAAGGAGACACAATTTGAAATGCATTTAAGAGGCACTGATACAGTGTAGTTTAGATATATGCTAGTAAATAAGTACATAAAGAGACAGTTTTTTCTGTTTTCCAGATGCTGATAGCAAAAAGGAAAGCATTCTTTGCTGCCATCACTTTCCAGCAGCAATAGGCTGGCAGGTATTGTAGTCAGAGTGCTATTCTAGATTATCTTGATCTAATCCACATATGGAAGGGACAAGTCTCAAGATGCTACAAATATTTATTATTAAAACACTCAACATGTTTCAGACATTACTTTAAGGCCTTTTTCAAGGGGTAAAAAAAAACAATCTGCAGAAATTTGTGCTGGAAAGTTCTCTGATATTATGTTCTAGCAACTAAAAACATGCTGTTTATTCTCCAGAAAAACATAGAAAATAACTATGTAGCAGAAGATAAATCATACATAGTATCACTCCATCATTTATTCAGTAAATCAATAAATACCTTTCATTTCTGGAAGCATTGTCAAAACACATGTACACCACAATCTCACTTGCTCATCTTCAATGTACTGTATATGTACCTTATAGATCACTTAACTTTCTAGAGACTACTGCTATCCTGATTAATTACTAATGAATTCTAATGAAGGGTAGGAGGTGAATTTGTAGTGAAGTAAATTTACATGATGACTTATATGGGTTATTAGAAGAGGAGTTGTTATAAAAATGAATCAATCAATACATAAATATGGACAAAGCAGTTGGGTCTTTTCCAAACGGTTCCTGTGGTCTTCTTATAAGGTGGGTTGTGATATATATGGCGAGTGAGGCATTAAAATCAGCTTTGCAGAAAGGCCAGGAAAACAGCATAATAAGTCTAACAAGACGAGCAATGTCAGATTTATATTTCTGGGGATTTTATTTTATGGTTTACTGCTGTTTTTAAGGAAGAACCTACTTCTTAGTCAAGTATCTTATTGATGGCCACTTTAAAAGTTAAAGATGTGCTAATAAATGTGGCACATCCTGCCACATTTAAGTCCAATTTGGAAACATTGCTGAAAATTTGTTATAGGACCATGAAAATTTTTTATACTTCCACTTCCGGGAGCGACGAGGGCAGCACAGGCTGGATGAATCACAGTAAACCCATTTGTGTGGATACATGGGGGCTTGGCCTTCTGCTAATTGAAGTCCAATAAGATCTGGAGTTCCAAGGTTTGCCATCACGGTTATAGGAGATACACTAAAGATAAAGGCACTCGAGGTATTAGAGCTGTTTGATTTAATGTAAACAATGCAGATTTCCTTCCTGAGGAAATTCCAGCCCATGGAGAATCATGTGCTGTTCTTGAGGTAAAGAACATGTAGATTATGTAAAGTTTTAGGGACTACTTCTTATCTCTTCTGAAGAGCAAAATGAAATTAGAAGACGGAGGAAGGAGCTCACTGAACAAGGAACAACATTAAAGGAGAATATGGCTGAAGAACTCACCCTCCCCTATGTCACTTGGAGGACCCAGAATAGGGTGTGGGTTGGAGTTCCTAAATTTAAGATCAACATGTTCAAGTAGGGACTGGTGGGAGACAATAACGCACTGTGTGAATGTGAAGAGAGACAGAATCTGGCTCATTGGCTGGCCTTCCAATTGCTACCAGAAACATGTAACAATGAGGATTTAAGGTTGGCGAATGACAAAGCCAAGGCTTCATTTTGGCAGCATAAAGTTTGACCTGGACATGAAAGGGGAAAAAATCTCTGAATCTATCACTGAACAAGTTTAACATGATGACTTGAGGTCTTTCCTTGTGATAGTCTATCCCAGTGGTGGTGAACCTATAGCATGTGCACCAGAGGTGGCACTCGAAGCCCTCTCTGTGGGCACCTGTGCAGTCACCACAGCAAAGAGTTTGCCCCACCTCTCTGCCCAGCAGCCCAAGGGGATACTTCCTTCCTCCCCCAGCACACAGTTCAGTTCACCCCACTCCTCTGCCCAGCAGCTCAATGGGAGTGCTTCTCCCTCCCCCCAGCACAAAGTTCACCCTGCCCCTCTGCCCACCAGCCCAATGGGAGCATTTACTTCCTCCCCTGTTGCTGTGTTGGCACTTTGCAATAAATAAATGGATTTTGGGTTGCAGTTTGGGCACTTGGTCTCTAAAAGGTTCACCATCACTGGTCTATCCCCTCAGATGATGACAAACATGCAGAAAAGAAAAGAACATTAATAAGTGAAACATCTGAGCAAGCTGCTGGAATATTAATATTTACATGCTTTGCACTTTATGATTTATCTCTTTCTTGCTGTTTTGTTTTCTATAGCTTATAATTCCTGGAAAAGCTTTGAGATAAACGGTGACGTGAAAGTGACTGTACACTAGGAATATTTTATGTCCCTTTTACAAAATTCTGGTGAATAACACAGCAATGTTACCTAGAAAACCAGCTTTAGCTTCCCTTCTTCCATCTGGAACATAGTGGAAAATCAAAAGGAAGTTTCACTTTAAGAATACTTCTCTAAGGTCTGATAGTAAAACTTCTCCAATCACTCCCCTTTGGTTAGTCACTTCTTTGATCAAAACCAGATGGTTTCTCATGTCCCAAGCAGCCTGGGAAAGAAATATTGTTTGGTTAGTCTTTTCCCAAGCATGTGATGCTTGCAGCAAGAACTATACCCATGGATGATTTACTCTTCTATTTATAGCTTCCTGTCATTTCCCTCCTTTCCCCCACAAAAAATTCATGTTTCAGACAGGTTAGTGTCCATATCAGACATTTTGAGGTCAAAGTGCATTATTTTCACAGCTCTCTGTTTTAGATGCTTAGAAAGAGAAAGGACCTGCCATAAATGTTATAGTATTTTGTGGACCGTTTATTTTATTTTGTCTTCAATGAATATTTAATACAAGCATATTTTTAAAAATGAGACCAGGTCAAATCCCCAACAGGAAGGTCCATTAAGAATTCTAGAAATTTCTCAAACTTTTTTTTCCCACATCTTGCAGGAATGATTTTAAATTTCTGACTGAATTTGGTTAGAATAGTGAAATACCAATACAATCAATAGTGGGAATGGCCACAAAGCATTTAGGAGTACTAAATGCTACAAAAAAGGAGCCCTGGAGAGGCATACCTGTCAAGTTTTGGATTTGAAAATAAGGGAAATTTCCCGGCGAAAACGGGAGATTTGACAGCTATGTTTACCCTGTGCAGCCCTCCAGTGGCAGCATTAGGGCATTGCAGTCTAACTAATACAGGAGGAGGAAAGAGGGTAAAATATGGGAGTTTCCCAGGCAATACAGGACACTTGACAGCTATGTGGAGAGGTTCAGCATCTCAAACAGGGGATAGGAAGCATTTAATTATCTCTTTATTCATGTCAGATGCACCACCAGTATATTATAACATGCAAAGCTAAAATTAACACATTTAAAACAAAATGGAATTAAAAGGGCTAGATGACATCCACCCAAAATCGGGCCACATCAACAGCATTTCCTCTTGCCAACATAAGGTCCTCCTCAGTGCATGGTGAGCATTTAATTAATTTAATATAAATGTTACTGGCAGGAGTCAGTGACAGCATTAGCTTCCCCCACACAAAGTTGTCTGAATAAAATTTGAGGCACTGTGTGACCGTTTCAAATGCATGATCAAAGTTAAAATTGGCAGTCACACTTTTTAAAAATATTCTGATAATAGGGTGGAAATGTTGAGGAGCCACCAGAGGGTTTCTGACAACTATCAATAACAATTTGGATAAGACATATTCTTTTTGCCATTCAATCCAATCCAAACTCTAAACCTCAATTACCAAAACTCAGACTCAAGTGTTACCTGCCCAAGGTGCTACATAAAATTTCTTAGCTATATGAAAAAGCAGAACACGAAAATCTAAATCTTGTTGGTTTATATAACACCCAGAAACATGGAATAGGGTGGAAGGTGCCAAGTTACATAAAAGTAACAAAAATGTAATCACAAAACTATGGCTGATACCATCATACATAAAATGGACTACCTGTTTACTCTTCTGGGAAACAGATTCTATAGCTCAGGTGAACCTTTTAAGCAAATGTGGACTTTTCATGTAGAGTGGATTTTTGTTGTTGTTCAGTCGCACAGTCGATTCCGACCCTTTGCGACCCTGTGGACCATCGTTCTCCAGGCGCCTCTGTCCTCCACCATCCCCCTCAGTCCTCCCAGTTTTGTGCCCATTGTGTCTACAATACCATCTATCCATCTCATCCTTGGCCTCCCCCTTCTTCTTTTGCCCTCCACCTTTCCCAACATCACGGCCTTCTCAAGTGAATCCTCCCTTCTCATTTGATGCCCAAAGTACTTTAGCCTCATCTTTACTATTTGACCTTCCAATGAGCAGTCAGTGTTGATTTCTTCTAAGATTGACCTATTTGTTCTCCTCGCTGTCCAAGGTACCCTCAAAACTCTCCTCCAACACCACATTTCAAAGGCATCTATTCTTCTGCGTTCAGCTTTCCTAATTGTCCAGCTCTCACATCCGTACATTACCACTGGGAATACCATTGCTTTGACTATTCTAATTTTTGTTTTCAAGGTGATGTCTCTGCTTTTCACTATGTTCCCCAGGTTTCTCATGGCTTGTCTCCCTAGAATCAGCCGCCTCTTTATTTCATGGCTGCAATCTCCATCTGCAGTGATCTTAGATCCTAAGAAAGTAAAATCTGTCACTGCTTCTACTTCTTCCCCGTCTATTTTCCAGGAACTGATCGGGCCTGTTGCCATTATCTTGGTTTTCTTGATATTGAGTCTCAAGCCAGCTTTTGCACTCTCTTCCTTCAAACCGATCAAGAGATTCTTTAGGTCTTCCTCACTTTCTGCCATTAGGGTGGTGTCGTCTGCATATCTCAGATTGTTGATGTTTCTCCCAGCAATTTTGATCCCATATTGTGATTCCTCCATCCCTGCATTGCGCATTATGTGCTCTGTGTATAAGTTGAATAAGCAGGGTGACAAAATGCAGCCTTGTCTTACTCCTTTTCCTATTCCAAACCACTCGGTCATTCCGTGTTCTGTCCTAACTGTTGCTTCTTGGTTCATGTACAGATTTCTCAGGAGGCATATGAGGTGTTCTGGTATTCCCATCTCTTTAATCACTTGCCACATCTTGTTGTGATCCACACAATCAAATGCCTTAGTGTAGTCAATAAAGCAAAAATAAACTTGTTTCTGGTATTCCTTTGTTTTCTCCATGATCCAACGTATGTTGGCAATGTGGTCTCTAGTCCCCCTGCCTCTTCTGAAACCAGCCTGCACCTCTGGTAATTCTCTTTCCACATGCTGCTGAAGTCTATCCTGTATTATTTTAATGTAAATTCTGTTATAAGATATTTAAGCACTGAATTAAAAAGAATAGTTCTTTCTTCCCTTCTCTTGAATTAGACATGTTCATCTCCTTTTTTTGCTCATATGTTTGAAGAAGAAAAAAGAGCAAATGTGAGTTAGCATTACCATAACAATCATAGGCTGGTTCTAGACTCAATTATACTTAGAACAGGCCTAATCAAATAAACTGGACTTCATTTCAATGTGCCTAAAAGTTGGACTAGATCTAGAAGCAACCCAAAGTCAATTTGTGTTTTGCAATTTCCATAAATAGTTTCAAATTTTAATTTTCTTCCAATACATTTATGATCAAAACAGTTCATGGAACAGAAAATTTAAACTTAAGAACTGTACCTATAGTACATTATGCTGGAACATTAATGATTGAATTGTTAGTTTGTTGGAAACATCATGCATTTAAATGAGAACAAAACATATCAGTAATCATAACACTAGTAAAGGTAAAGGTAAAGGTTTCCCTTGCTCGAAAGCCAGTCGTATTCGACTCTAGAGTTCAGTGCTCATCTCTTTTTCACTATCTAATAGTAATATTAGCAATTTTCAATTTTGATATCTTAATAATTTAATTTATTAATCCTAGTGTCTTAATATCCATAAAATCTTGAATCTTTCTTAAGACGTCATCAGAGCAATTTATATTATAATGATATTACAACATATATTTACACCATGTGATGAAAGAACAGAAAATAACCACAAGGCAATTCAGATAACATTCCTCAAGCTTTGTGAAGATTAACCATGTTGGTTATAAATCAAGGTGGTAACATGTTGTAACTGTTGGTTTGTAAATTTTACAAATTTTACAAAACAACACAAAAGTACAAAATGTGTGAGTCATACCACAAGATGGATGACTGTGTGCACAGAGAAGTGTAGATTGGCCTTCCATGTGAAGGAAGGGACTCCACTGTTGGATCGGGGCTGCGAAGAGGCTGTTGGGTCCCGGAGGAGACTGGTCAAGCAATGAGACATGAGGCAAGATGGAGCGAAGACCAGTGATTTAATGAAGGCAAATCATCAGTATTTATCATGTACAGGCTGTATGCAAAAGAACTGCGATCTGACAGGATCCACATGCCATGTTTACACGAGTTAATGGGGAAACTCTTCAGGGGAGTTAATTAACTAACTTAATCAATGACAGGGGGACTCCATTGTTCCAAGCTATCTGGGGTAAACATGTGGCTGGTATTGGTTTTAGGACTTAGAGTAATCCGCAGATGCGAGATAACCTATTACATGACTAGTGAGTTAGTCATTAGCTTCCTATTGTCCGAGCTGCTTGTCAGGTCAGCTGTAGGTGAATTAAACCCTATCTAATATTCCACTCCCCCAATTTCTGTCCCTTCAGGAACCCCTGGTAATGATGTGATCACCCCTTACCGGGGTTCTGTCAGGGCAAAGTATACCAATTGTGTGTGTGGATACCACACTCCCCCTTTATTTGTTTATTTGGACCTGACAGATGGCTCGGCGTAGGAATGGTATCAGCTGACGTGGAGTGAGGACATTCCGGGGTTCTCTCCTTGGGGGACATCTTGACATCAGTGAGGGAATACATTGCATGAGACAACACACAGTCATTCCCAGTATTATCACCCCCACAATCACCTTGAGGGACATTTGTAGCCAACCCCATGGGAACCAGGACCATAAGGAATTCCACCACACCCACGTAGCATCTTCCTTGATGTTTTTAACCAAGGTATGGAGGTCGGTGAGTTGACTCTGTACCTTACGCGAGTTGTCCGTGAGGTTAAAACAATACATGCCATGGACAGACTTGCAACCCAAATGATGTAACAGTAAGAGGTAATCGATGGCTGCTCGGTTATCCAATATGGCATGGCGAAGCTCTATCTGCTCTTGATTAAGCAGCGCAAAGGAATGTAGTTCCAAGTATAAAGGTTACATGTAAAAAACCATCCTGAAGGCAAAGTAACATGAGCATACATTGAGCTAATAGTCTCTGGGTTATCACAAGTCCAGTTGCTGTTGCCGGGGTCGAGGCAATGGCGCTGTGGCCCTTCGACCATGGAACAGCCGGTCATACGAGCACAAGTAGAGTTCGGGCTGATCGCCACTCCGGGAGTGTAGAGAGTGGCCGCATCAGCCGGTAAGACTTTAGTGACTTGGGCTCCCCAGTGCACGTACGTTGAAAAGGCAGTCTTGTAAAATGGACCAAATATCCGCTTCACCAACCAGTCACCATTCCTGATGCATGCATCTGGGGAGTGACACACCGGGATGAGACAAATGCTCAGAATAGAGGCAGAAGTGGTGGTCTGCCTCAGGCAAAAATCGGACTGATTGACGAGGTTCGCCAATCTTTCCCAAATGTTGTACTGCAGCCAGGCAGCGAGATCTCCGCCTGGCATCAGCTTGTTGGCTTCTAGTGAAGCTGCTTGAACGCCTCCCCCCGCAAGCAGGGAAAGGATCAAGATGATGGTGGTCATCATGGAATTAGTTGTAATCAGGGAAAAGGCTGCAATCAAGATGTTCTCCGGTGTCGGCTCCTTGTCCTGCCGCCGAACGGCGTCCACCGCCTCCTGGCACAGGGACTTGGCCATCCCCCAGGTGATCTTCGGCGCTGTCATCTGCTGTCGCCACCTCCTCCGCTTGGCTCTCCCCATCAGGGTTTGTTCCTCCATCTCCGGGATTGGGTCCGGAACTGCCTGGGTCCACGCCATTGGACTTGAAGTGAGGCTTGACACACCAGGCTGGAATCCAGATAACGCCTGTAGGAGACATAATTGCAGCATACCCTCTTCCCCATGTTATGAGTGGTGCCGGGCCCTTCCAGGAAGGATCCGGTGGCACTCAGTAACGCACCATCAGCCGCGGGAGAGCCTCCGTGTGACAGAAGTGCTTCTCCTGCGGAGTGCAATCTGAAAAAAACATTAAGGTGATTGTACGTAAACAATACCTTGTTCAGACAATGTTGTGCCTGACCCTGATTTTTGGGGAGGGCTGGTGGTTTCTGTTTATTTGTCAATGTAGGACTTAAGCATTTGATTGACCTGTTCCACAATCGCTTGCCCTTGCAGATTGTACAGAACGCCAAAGGTGTGCTTAATGTCCCAGGTGGCCATGAAGGTGGCCAGCTGCCTGGAGCTATAAACTGGAGCATTGTCGATCTTCACGTGCCGTGGTTTGCCCATGGCCGCAAAGCAGGAAAGGAGATGCTGCTCCACATTGGAAGCCATTTCTCCCTTCTGCGCTGTAGCCCAAACAAACTGTGAAAAGGTGTCAATGCATACGTGCATGTACTGCCATCTGCCAAACTGCGGGACGTGTGTGACGTCCATCTGCCACACCTGGTTGGCCTCTGTCCCTTGTGGGTTGACCCCCCACGAGGGGCCCCCTACCGCTCCTGCACAATGTGGACAGGAACAGACTATGCCTTGGGCTTGGGAAAGTGGCAGGTTGAACTGCCTTGTGAGTGCTTTGGCATTCTGATGAAAGAATGCATGACTTTGAATTGGAGTTGTGAAGACTCCCAAAACTGACAGTTGCTGAATTTCCTTTGCGGCCGCATCCGCTCTGCTATTGCCCATGGAAATCGGACCAGGCAAGTCCTGGTGGCTTCTGATAGAGCGCTTCAGTGCGGTTCCGCAAGTGAAATTGAGTTGTGAGAAAAAGACTCAACAATTTTTTGTCTATCACAGGAGTGATGTACGTTCCCGGTAGACTGTGAAGCAAATTCCTAACATACTGGCTGTCAGTTATTATGTTTAAGCGTTCTTTGGCAAAGGTGCGCAAAGCGAGGTTCACCGCTGCCAACTCTGCCCGCTGTGCGGACTTCTGTGGAAGAGTTAGAAGCTTGGTCCTCTTGCCAAGTAAGAACACCATATGTGCGACCCCCATCAGTGAAAACTGTCCTAGCCCCCTGAAGTGGAACCAGTGACATTAATTCACACAAACTGACTGTCTGCGTTTGAAGCGAGATGAGTCTGGGGTCTTTCGGCAAATGGTATGCCAAGCATCCAGTGAATCCTTCCAATGCAATTGGAAGTGAGTCACCGAGCTGCATCAGTTGCTGAATTTGCTCTTTTGTGAATGGGACCACGATTTTTGCTAAATCGTGCCCTGGGATGTCCCTTGCTCTCAGCCTTCCTTGGTAAATCACCGCGGAGACCAGTTCCTGCGGAGGAACGATGTTTCGGGAAGAGGTGTGTGGTAAATACACCCATTCCACGATACTCGCCCCCCGCTCGGAGTCCACCCCTAGGGCTCCGGTAAACATGGATCCAGTCCAAACGATGTACAGGTTTAGAATCGGAGCATATGGCCCCTGACTAATCCTGCCCACCTATATCTGGCTGAGAACTTGGTTGACCTTTTCGAGAGTCAAGCGCGCCTCTCGAGGAATGTGTAGTCAGTCTGCCGGCTGCTTACCTAGCATTAGCAGCGAGAAGAGCGGTTTTAGAAGATCTGTATCTAGTCTAAAATACGGTCTGGCCCAATTAATATTCCCCAGAATCTGTTGCAATTCTACAAGGGTGACTGACTCTTTTAAGATGATCTGTGGCAAAACTGGTGCTGCAAAAGAACGGAGAAGCCGATGGCCCAAGTATGAAAATGGTTCGGTTCTATGAACTTTCTCCGGGGCAATGAGTAATCCTTTTTTTCCCCAGAGTGGCCTGGAGGTTTTTAAACATTTCGCTGCCGAGTTGCAGTGCTGCGACCAGGATGTCATTCATGAAATGACACACTAAGACTGTGGGGTGAAGGTTTCGGAACTTCTCCAGTGCGTTGTGAACGTAAATTTGGCACAGGGTGGGCGAGTTGAGCATCCCCTGTGGCAAATATTTCCACGCGTAACGTTGCGTAGGCTCTCTGTGGTTCACAACTGGCACTGTAAAAGCGAACCTTTCCCGATCCCTAGCATCTAAGGGAATTGTATAAAAACAATCTTTTTGGTCTACGACCAAGATCTCCCAACCCTCGGGGATCATGTTCGGATTCGGGATGCCGCATTGAAGCAGACCATTGGCTGGATACATTTATTGATCTCTCTGAGATCGTGAAGGAGTCGCCACTTCCCTGACTTTTTCTTGATAACAAATATGGGTGAATTCCAAGGACTGGTGGACTGCTCTATGTGTCCTGTGTCTAGCTGTTCTTTCACCAGTTGTTTCAGGGCGACTCATTTCTCCCCTACTAACGGCCATTGTTCTACCCAGACTGGCGTGTTGGTCAGCCATTTAAGCGGTAGAGCTATTACCCGAAGGTAAGAGTGGCATGGTACTGCTGCAGAATGTCTCACCCCAAAGGTTGACGTTCACGTCCAGAATATGCAGCCGGATGACCGCTGTGCCGTCCGCTTCAGGGATCGTGACTTCTACCCAATCTAAGTTTCTAAACGCTTCTTGAACACTGCCTACCCCCCACACATCGGAGACTGTCCCAAGAGCCCACTCACGCAGCCACTGACTCTGGCTGACCACGCTGACATCAGCTCCGGTATCTAGCAATCCAGTAAAAGGTTTTTTATTTAAAAATACCTTTATGACTGGCCGCCGCTTCCACTCTATGTTGGTCTCCACTGCTGCTAAGACCTGGTATCCTTGCACTGCCCCTTCTGCGCTCGAGCAGTCTTCCGACCCGGACTCTGAGCTGTCCCTGAGCCTTTCCTGGCTGCCTGCTGGCGAGTTACAAGAAACCATGATCAGTTGTGCTAACGTGTCTTCCTTGTGAATGGTTTGGGGTAGGTGTGTCCAGAGTTGAACTTGGAGAACACCCAAAAAATTGGAGTCAATGACTCCCGGAATTACAAGAATTCCTCGCGTTCCTGCAATACTACGGGGCAAAACTAAACCTATGTAGCCTTTAGGCAGGGGTCCCATGTACTGGGAATTGACCAGATAGACTGTGCCTGGCAAGTCACATGTGACTTCTGACTGGCAAGTCAAATCTAGTCCCGTGCTGCCTCTAGGGCTGGCCTGCACCTCCGGAATGCAGGGAATGTGACCAGAATTTAATCCAGCTCTGGCTCTCCCAGAGCGATTGAGGTCTCTGTTTGGACCGGGGCCAGAGACAAGCCCACGTTCTGGTTTCCCGAATTCGGGCAGTTTCTGGCCCAGTGGAAGCCTTTATTGCACCTTGGACATGGGGTGGTCAGAGTCTTGGGACAGCCGGCGTTTTGGCCGCTGCCCTTTTTGGATCGGCATTCCCTAGCGAAATAACCGATCTTGCCACAATTGTGACATGCTCCTTTGGTCTTGTTCTTGGGTTTCCTACCACCTTGTACCGCCGCTGCCAACAGACCCATTTTGTAGGAATCTGTACCAACATCAGCACAAGCCCTAATCATGTCCATGAGAGTCAGATCAGGACGATTGCCCAGTGACTGCAAGATCTTACAGCAGTCAAGGTTGGCATTGTCTTTTGCCAATTTCATCATGAGCTCCTGTTCGGCTTGCTCATTATTGATCTGTCTACTGACTGCTTCCTCCAGTCTATTGATAAAGTCCATGTAGGACTCCTGGGCGCCCTGTTTGACTGCTGTGTAATTTTTGGCTGCTTTGCCAGCTGCTGGGACCTTGAGATAAGCCCTGAAGGCTGTCTCAGCCGCCAACTGAAGGGTGGCGATTGGCAAGGTGGTCTGTGCATCAATGGATTCGAACGAACCTGAACCATATAGCTGGTCAGGGATTACTGCTCCGCCCATCCTGGCAGCCCTTGCCTGTGCCTCGAGACGATACTTGCTGTCCAATAGCAGATACTGGCTGGGGTTGAGTATCATTCGCATGATGGCTTTCCAGTCATACAGAATGAGCATCATAGTTTCGCACACTTGCTGAAGCGTGCCCATGGTGAAGCGACTCTGAAGTCCTGTCTCTGTGATGGCCTTCCGTATAGCCATGAGCAGCTTGTACGGAACTGGCAAATGGACTGTTTGCTGCTGACCCGTGAGGGCATCTATCTCAATGTGAACTGGGCATATCTGCCTAAGCTTAGATAGTTCTTCTGCTGGCAACTCCCCCTTACTGATCTCTTCCTCAACCATGCGCTGAATGGAACTCTTGGTAGCCTGGGAACCTGTAACTGTCAGAGAAGCACCAGCGCTTCTCATTCCATGCATTCCATCAGTGACGTCTGCAGCTGTCACTGAGGGAAAGCTCCCTACACTACCCTGCTTGAGCTGAAATGATGGATAGAGAGCCATTGGGGCTGATGGCTCTGACTGTGCTGGGGGTTCCTGGGTCTCTATCCGGACTGGGTCTACCTCTGCTAAGAGCTTCCTACACTTGCTCCATGTGCTGATTATGCTATCTGGAGCTCTCAGGGCTTGCTGAATGCAGGCTCCTATCCTGTCCCAAAGTTGGAGGTTAAGCATGCCTGTTTCTGGATAAAGCAGACAATGATCCCCCAAGTACGCCAAGAGATCCCTAACTTGGTGCTGTGAATGTGTGTCTGGGATACCCTGGCCAACGCCTTGAGTTCCATTAAGTGAACTCTCTGGTTAGCAGTCGGACATTGCCTCTGAGGACAAGTCCCCATATTACCTGCCGGTCCTTTGAAGTTTTCCTCCTCGGGATGAAGCGATGCATCTGAGTTCAGGTAACAGGTCTGGCGTGACGAACCTCTGGTAAGGAGCTCGGAGCATGGACTGCTTCCACAGGTCCTCGGTGGCCTCTGCGCTGAAGTCAGGGTTTCACAGCCGACCCTGAGCAGAACGCGTTTCCGTGGAGCAAGCTGCCTCAGAGCTTTGGAGTGTGCTCTGCCTCTCTGGAATGCCTCGCCACGTAGCTGTCACTCAGATCGGATGGCTTTCTGACCAGAGCTGCCACGCTGTCCTCTGGGACGATTCGGACACGGTTCTGGCATAGAACCGGACTGCGAAGATCGCTTACTCACGAGTAGAATCACGTCTCGGGGTCACCAGATGTTGGATCAGGTCCACGAAGCGGCTGTTAGGTCCCAGAGGAGACTGGTCAAGCAATGAGACACGAGGCAAGATGGAGCGAAGACCAGTGATTTAATGAGGAAAATCATCAGTATTTATCATGTACAGGCTGCATGCAAAAGAACTGCGATCTGACAGGATCCACATGCCATGTTTACACGAGTTAATGGGGAAACTCTTCAGGGGAGTTAATTAACTAACTTGATCAATGACAGGGGAACTCCATTGTTCCAAGCTATCTGGGGTAAACACGTGGCTGGCATTGGTTTTAGGATTTAGAGTAATCCGCAGATGCGAGATTACCTATTACATGACTAGCGAGTTAGTCATTAGCTTCCTATTGTCTGAGCTGCTTGTCAGGTCAGCTGTAGGTGAATTAAACCCTATCTAATATTCCGCTCCCCCAATTTCTGTCCCTTCAGGAACCCCTGGTAACGATGTGATCACCCCTTACCAGGGTTCTGTCAGGGCCAGTATACCAATTGTGTGCGCGCATACCACACTTCACACATATAAGATAATTTTCACTCCACCACATTAGTTTCAATGGCTGAATAGGGATTTCAACTCAGGTCTCTTGAGTTATAGCCCCATCACTCTATGCACTACACCTCACTATGTATTTATAACAGTTCTTAGCTGTGTGAAGAACTGAATACACAGGTCAGGGAAGATGGACACTGCCATATCTTCATAAGAATGTTAATTATGTAGACTGGCAGGAACTGCAGGATTGCTCATTTGTTCAGGTATCTGGATGGGGAGCCAAAGGATGGGATTTCAGTTCTCCGTTGTGCTCCTTTGGCAGGGGCTGGACTCAATCATCCATAGGATTCCTTTTAGCTCTGCAATTCTAAGATTAGGTGGTGCAATTCTAAGGTGCTCTACAGTTAGGTGCGCTGTAATTCTAAGATGAGGGTGGTGAAGCCCCACTACTTCAACACTCTCATTGCCTCTGTGGATAATCGGTCAGCTGCCCTGTTCCGGGTGACCAGGTCCCTCCTTGGGAAGGGGGGGTGGAACCTGGTTGGCAGGGCTCCACTGACAATTTTGCTAATTATCTGACAGAGAAAATTGCTCAGATTCGCTTGGGGTTTGACCCCAATGTGGAGATGGGATGTCGGGAGTTGGCCAGATCACAGTCTAGCCATTTTATCTGGGATCAGTTAGATTCAGTTGGCCCTGAGGAAGTGGGTAGGCTCCTTGGAGCTCTTCGTGATACCACTTGCTTGTTAGACTCTTGCTCCACCTGGCTTATCAAATCTGCCAAGGCGGTGACAGGCAGTTGGGTTGGAGTGATGGTAAATTCTTTTTTGCGGGAGGGGGTGTTTCCGGCATCTTTCAAACATGCACTGGTGCGCCCCCTGCTAAAGAAACCATTGTCCGACCCAACAGTATTGTCCAACTTTAGGCCTGTGTCCAACCTCTCCTTCCTGGGGAAGGTATTGGAAAAAGCAGTGGCACGGCAGCTCCAGGGGGTTCTGGATGAAACGGATTATCTGGACCCTTTCCAGTAAGAATTCAGGCTCGGTTATGGTACCAAAACTGCATTGTTCGCACTTATGGATGATCTCTGGCATGCGCGGGACAGGGGCAATCCCTCTGTCCTCGCTCTTCTTGACCTCTCGGCGGCTTTCTATACCATTGACCATTTTACTCTTTTAGTAGTGGTTTTTTTTTGTATGAAATGTTTTAGTTGATGTGAGCCGCCTTGGGTCGCCGAGGCAAGAAAGGTGGCCTATAAGTCGAATAAATAAATAAATATATTCCCCAGTTAATTGTTATACTCCCTAGATGTAAGAGTCTGGCTCTTTAAAAGTTCAAATTAAAGTTAGCAGTCCAAATCAGATAGACAGGAAATGTTCCCAGTCATGGTAACTGGGGTAGTCTATAATTTGATATCTATAAATTGCCTTTCCCAAAAAAAGAGCAACTTTCCCCATTGTTGCTATATGTTATACACATTTGCCCAGAAATAAGTTGCCATTTAATAGCTCATTAATATGGACTGAGCATATATGACTGCATTAGACTTTCTCACTCAGATGTTTTCCTTACAACTAAAATGTTGAATACTATGATGCCCTTGAAGAATGGCAAATTTAGAAATCTCAATGTTTCATCTACAATAACATTCATGGCCTTTAAAAAAATGTCTGCCTGAAAATGGAACTAAATTGCTGACACAATTTCTGATTAAATAAAACATTGGACACCTAGAGCTGTAAAATGGGCAATGAACTTTTATAACTTGAAATAAATAAGAATGTTCACAGAGGCTATGTGTAATTGGACAAGATACTCTTTCATCTCTCACATTCTGCTGTCTTTTCCTGTCTTAATTTAACCCAATATCCTCTGCTTCCTCTGTATTTCTTTTTTTCTTGGAATGTCTTTGGAAGAGAAAAAAATTATTGCACCAATTTGATGGAAGTTGCATTATTTATTTATTTGTTTGTTTGTTCAATTTCTACACCGCCCACTCGGCCAAGGCCGACTCAGGGCGGCTTACAATCAAAAAGTAAAACACCAAATAATACATACATACATACATACATACATACATACATACATACATACATACATACATACATACATACATACATACATACATACATACATACATACATACATACATACAACAATAAAGACAGGTTGATATATCCCATTAAGTAGGTGCAGTTACAGCTGCACAGTTCTAGTGGCATACATAACAGAAGAGTAGACTTTCAACACACACCCCCACTTTAAAAAAATAATAATGACCCAAATGTGTTCTAATGTTCAGAGTTTTCATGCAGTGAGGAATTTCTTATCAAAAGGAGCATTTCATAGATTTGTTGGTGTTGTTAGGCTACATGATCATATGTTGTTTGTTTTGTTGTTGTTGTTCAGTTGCACAGTCGATTCCGACCCTTTGCGACCCCATGGACCATTGCCCACCAGGCACCTCTGTTCTCCACCATCCTCCTTATTCTGCCCAGTATCGCGATCAGGGCTTCTGCTTATCCCAAACACGTGCCAACTTGGGTCCAGGCTGCCCCACCAGCCACTTTTCCACCTGCCCTCACTGATCGGCTGGAACTGGTGACCTTGTCCCTGGACTAGCACAGTTTCCTGACTCGGCAAGAGTAAGCAAAGCGGACTTTTAGTAGCATAGCAAAAGGGTGTCTTCACATAGTTTACCCAAGCAGGGAAAACCTCAGAAGGAGATGGGGTTCCAACGGGTAATGGCGGTGATTTATAAAATGTTGCAGATAGACTATTTCTGCAAAGCCCTCTGGGATGGGTAGCTGTTTTCCCCATTAGAACTTCTCCACCCCTATCTCGGCTTTCCATGGGAACTTGGCCTTTGATGTTTCAGTAAAGGTGTGTGGGAGTCTACTCACTGTCCTGAGAATGTGAGACACAGAGATCTCTCTCTCTACTACCTTCAGTGTTTATTCGGCCCAGCTGCACTTCTAAGCAGAAATAAGAAAAAGTCCGTCTTTGTGAAGTAACAAGGCCTTATCTGAAAAATTCCCTTTCAGCTCCCTTCTGTCTGAAAGGAGTTAGAAAGCTGCTCTTGACCATTCCTGTCAGATATCCTAGATTGGCTGGGATTTTCCGTATTTCCACGCTGCTTCCTCCACTTTCCCGCTGCCATCCCATAATTTGACCAGTGGTGGAAAGTAATACTACACATACACTTCTGAGCAGAACCCTTCTGCGCATGCGCACAATGGTTCTACGCATGTGCAGAAGGGTTCTGCACAGAAGGCTTCTGCACAGGTCCCGTATTTTCTGGAGCTGCACTTGACAGGTATGCTCTTGACAAAATAAGTCCATTTTAAAGATTTAATGAAGGAAAAAAGGCAGCTCCAAAATATAGAATAAAATCCTCTCTAAACTAATCTAAATAAAAGGACATTTTTCTAAGAAAGAAAACCTAAGTTCTAAAATAATACATTTCTAAAAGAGTGTGGCAAAGCCGCCCATCAAGGTTCAGGGTTCAGATCCAGGCTGGAAGTAAAAGGACAGCATCTCTAGATGAAATTGGAGATAGCTGTTCTGCTATATCTTTCCGGGGCTCGGAGCCTTGGCATTTATACATTTCTTAGTGAGAACTCGTGCAGTGTTATCTTCAGTGACAGACAACTCTATTTGAAGTCCGGTCTGAGACCAGAACATTTAATCTAAGTTCTCATCTCTCGACGTGAGACTCATGTCTTCCAACAGGTGGCTCGTCTAAGAACAGTGCTCTTCCCAGGTTGTTATCCCAAGAACAGACATTTTCTCAGCTTTGCTGTCTGTGAACGGAGGTCAGGCTGACCTGCCATGTTTAATTGGTCAGAAGTCAGCTTCTGTGCACTGAAGCCTTCCAAAATGGATCTGACTATGCTAAGCAAAGTTAAGCAAACTAGCAAAATGAAAGCAGAATAATAAAATAGGCAGATTAAACTCTAAATTTAATTTATTTTTATATTTCAACTTGTTCACCACCCACTCAGGCAAGCCCAACTCAGGGCGGCTTACATAATCTAAAACCCCATACAATAAAAACAGTTAAAACCCCCACCCACATTAAAAATCCCACCCACCCCGAGAAGCAGACAGAGGGTACATCTCATGGTAAAAGCCAGTGAGCAGGAGCCACATTGCCCTCAGGGCCCCACTCCTGCCCCACTAGCCAGGTCTTAAGTGAATGAACATAGTAAAGAATAAAATAAATTCATCCCAGCTATGAAATCCCTTACACCCAGCTCTGTGTCCATTGCATCTATAACACCATCTAGCCATCTCACTTTTGACTGCCCCCTTCTTCTTTTGCCCTCCACCTTTCCCAGCATCAAGGTTTTCTCAAGTGAATCCTCTCTTCTCATTTGATGTCCAAAGTACTTTAGCTTCATCTTTAATATTTGACCTTCTAAGGAGCAATCAGCATTGACTTCTTATAAGATCGACCTATTTGTTCTCCTCACTGTCCAGGGTACTCTCAAAACTCTCCTCCAACACCACATTTCAAAGGCATCTATTCTTCTGCGCTCAGCTTTCCTAATGGCCCAGCTCTCACAACCATACATTACCACTGGGAATACCATTGCTTTGACTATGCAATTTTTTGTTTGCAAGGTACATTACTGATATCTCAACAGGTTCAGCTCCATGCTTGAGGGGGTCCAAGGTCGAATACCTTCAGGTGGCCTTGTCCTATATTGTTGGGTTTACTTGATGGTCACAACAGCAGCACCTGTACTCTGATGATGACTGGAAGCTAGCAGATAAATAGCTCACAATGTTCTCAACGCCCTGACACTTTTGTTACTGTAATCTCTAGAGCAGTGTTTCCCAACGTGGGGCCCATGCTCCACAGGGGGACTTCAATTCCCAGAAGCTTCAGTCAGTACATTGGCTTTGGGGAATTGACTTAGGCTTCTGGGAATTGAAGTCCAAAAATCAAAGGTTGTGAAATACTGCTCTAGAGTCTGTTGGGGTTAGTCCAGTAGGTAGTTGTTGTTGTTCAGTCGCACAGTCGATTCCGACCCTTTGCGACCCCATGGACCATTTTGTCCAGTTTCTGTTCTGAAAGACAACAAAAGAGAGAGCTGAAGAAGAAAGGGACTTCTGTTCCTGTGGAAACAAGGTAAGACGATATATGTGCAGTAGGAGCAGTGAAGGGTAAATTCCTTGTGGTGGTATCATATGTCAGCTTAATGTATGATGTCATTGTGCATTGACATAAACTCTAGCTGTGAATTACTATTAGTTAACAACTTATCGTGGGTGTTAGTCATTATCATTATTATTATATTTACATTTCTATACCGCTTTACTTCCCCTAGGGGAACTCAAAGTGGTTTACAGCATATAAATACAATATCCAAAGTACAAAAGCAGCATACAAAATCTAAATTCAAACAATATACAAAATCACAATTATAAAATTATATGTAAAACATCAATTAATAGCATCAAAAAGTACATAATATATGAAATACAAAATGTCCAAATAGAAATCATTACAAAGTAACAATATAACAATATAAAGATAAACCCCAACACAGTCCCTTCCAAGTCCTTCTGTGTGTGTGTGGGGGGGGGGGGATGAAAGCATGCGTGCACAAGTCCTGGTGATCCTAGCCAGCCGGCCTCCTCACCTCCGCCGAGGCCAAGACCATGAGCAATGGTTTTGGCAAATCCAGTCGCTTGCCGCAGCGTCATCTTTTCCATGACAGCCTGAGGTGAGTCCTGGGAGTGCAAGGAAAAGAGGGCAGGCAGACCCCCTCCCCGCAGCTGCAGCAACAGTCCTCAGGGCAGTGGCAGGTCTTCAGCCTGGCCTGGCAGCCCATGGCCCTTCATCCTTCCCCACGGGGGATGGGAGAGGAGGGTACCCCTCCCCCACAGTTGCGGAAATGGTCCTTGGGGTGGTGGAAGGTCTTTACCTCTCCTGGCAAAGGGAGGAATGGTGGGACTCCCCTCAGCTGGTTAGAAGCTGCTGCCTTCTGCTGACCCAGGTGGCCCTTTACCTCTCCTGGCAAAGGGAGGAAGGGCGGGGTTACCCTCAGCTGGTCAGAGGCTGCTGCCTTCTGCCAGCCCGGGCAGCCCTTTACCTCTCCCGGCAAAGGGAGGAAGGGCGGGGCTCTCCTCAGCTGGTCAAAGGCTGCTGTCTTCTACCGGCCCAGGCAGCCATTTACCTCTCATGTACTATTGCATGAGTAATTCTTCTTCTTCATCGTCAAAACCCATACTGGCTCAATTCAACAACCAGTTAAAGCTATTCCCATCATGTTCCTGGGATTCTCACCGTTTGGCCCTCTTTTTCCTGATAGATGAGTGAATCTGTCAGATTAATTTATCCCCATATCTACTTTTAAAAACTTTTGTCAGGACATTTTTAACTTTTGGAAAACTTTTGTTTCAAAAATGAAGTGAACATAGTTTTCACCCATCTCTAAACTTCACATTTAATTCCATTACCCAAGTCCATTTAGGCATGTGACTATGCAGCTTCTACTTGGAAGAGAGTAATTCTGATTGCTTCCTCGTGTGCTTCTTTTAAATTTGTAGTTATAAGTGCAGTCAAAATGTCTAATAACAATATTAATAAAAATAATAATTTATTTTTACAGTTGAAAAGGATTCATCTGTGTAGAGACCCTTCCCAAAGACTTTGGACCCATGGAAAATCCTGGGTCCCTCCTGCCCAAGGAAAGTCTGGCAGAAGGGCATTTACAGAGACCTCATAAACTTTGCCCTGGTCACCCTTAACTAACTGTGCCATGGCAAAAGGCAATAACAGTTTCACCCTTGCTATAAATGACACTCTGCCCTGCTTTCAAGGCATCACTTCTGCCTGGCAGCAGCTGCCTCTTGCCCCAAATAGCATGTGCTTTCTGGTTCACCCATGCTCACTAGAGCATGTCCCCTCAGTCTAATATAGCCTGGCCAGTTTCAGTATATGCCCCATTCCTGTGCTCTTTGAAAAGCCCCTGGCATGCAGTCCTATCTACCGCAAGCATGGGGTGTTCACATATACACCTCAAGATATCCAATCCCGTAACAGCACGATGCTTTTGCTTTATGATGTAAGACCTTCTTCTTCTTAATAAATGGGCACAGCAAACTTTGTAAAATAAGCTGACTGCCCATTGACCTGCTCTCCGTGTCTGACTCTCCTTCATCTCTACTTTCCTTCACATCTGTATGAAAAGTGTAATGGCCTGGCAATCAAAGCCTGGGCAAGGCTTTTAGAAAGAAAGCAATGGCTTTACCATAAGTATGTCAGAATTTCTTTGTTCTGATGTATTTGCTCCAGTGTTTTATAGACCAAGTCTTCCCACCTGTCATTTTTCAAGGCCCCATAATGATTCCAGACTCGGTGACTATGGGAGACGACAGAATGCAAAGTGTCAGAACACACCTGAGCTTCCATTGCTCTTAGAGTGGTGATTATTAATGTGAAAAAGCCAGAATGTGAAGAAGTGTCCAAAATTATTTCTAGCAAAATTTATAGCTCACAGCTTTATCATCCCTTGGCCTTTACCAGCTGTTATGCACCTGGAAAAGGAAAGAAAAAATAGCTTCCCTCAATTTATCTTCCTTGTACTTGTTGCTTATGGGACTGAGACAGCAGGTGACAGAGAACTATAGCAGAAGTCTAAACATCCACATGCAGAGTGCTAATTCCTGCTGGAAATAATCCAAGCTCCAACTAGCGATTATTTAAGTAACTTATTCTTTTAAATCTACTTTGGTGGGGAGCCTAAGTTCATTGTATGCTGTATGTATTGTTCTGTTTTGTTTACCCCAGACAAAATTACATATCAGAGTCCAAAGCTTAGGGATTGTTTTCATTTTTAAAAAAAATTACACAGCACCAATATGCTTGAAGATTTCTCTCACAAAAAATCTGAGGGAAAGAAATGCTTGTAGGATATGTTGAGAGTTGCCCTCTGAACAATAAGAACAAGAGTGATTTGTGATGTTCAAAGTTTCCTCTCATATTTCAGCAATGTGGGACTCAGAGAAACCATTAAAAGCCCATCTGTTTCCTTACATAAGATGCATAGAGAATGTGGAAGATATATTTCAAAAAGGTAACTCTTGCAATCCTTTGTCTATTCCACTACTTAGTATTATTCCAATGTGGGTTCAGCCTCTGTGCCTGTAAAGAAGCAAGCCACATTGAGTCATTATTTAGCCAGCACAACAGTTTAAAAAGGAGATTCTACCACTTCCCCTCCAGTTCATTATTTTCACCATGTGGAAAGTGATGTGAACAACAAAATATAAAATAGGCACTCTAAATATAACCGGCCTAGGAAATAAAATAGAAGAAATTGTAGACATAATGGAAAAAGGGGATTAAGATGTCTTGTATCCAGCTGTATCCAGCTGGGCTGCAAGAGAGAAGAAAGGACTCTCAGCTGAGTGGGGGCGATGGGCGGATTCCCTCTGTGACTGGACCCCTGCTGCGTTTTCCCCATCGCCCTTACCATCAGCACTGGGAAGGAACTGGTTGCACTTGTGGAGGACGCCCCTCCCCCTCCCCCTTTGCCTTGCTTGGCTAGAGGATAATGGGGGATGCCTGCAGCACTGTAGGACTCTCGTCGAGACTGGACTTTTGCCATGTTTCCCCCGTCGCCCTCTCCACCGGTGTGGGGATGAAAGCAGTTATTATCCAAACTCCTTCCCTGGCCCAGCATTGGCAGCGGGGAAGTGGGAGTACTTAGGTGGCATGACTGGAAGGGTCTCTGTATGGGGCTTGTATTTTGTATTTTGTACTTGATATTGTATTTCTTTTTCCCTGACTTGTAAATTTGTAATTTGCTGATATTATTGTATTATTACTGTATTATGGTATCAAGTTATATTTTCTTGTGTTACTGTATTTTTATTGTGACTGTGTACACCACTTTGAGTCACCTGCTGGGTCGAGTAAAGTGGTATAGAAATTAAATATGATGATGATGATGATGATGACATCCCAGCTGCCCTTGCTTCTGTCCTTTCCCAGGATAGATCATGTGCTCATCTTCTGGTATCCTATAGCTCTGGGTAACTGCATGAAAGAAGTTTCTGTAGGAATTTATGTGTAGTGTATGTATATTTAAGCTTCCATTTTAAAAAGCCAGGACATTCCATCATTAAAAAACCTCTGTTTTAAAATTGTGGGATATTATGCTCTGTATCTGTATCTGTATCTGTATCTGTATCTGTATCTGTATCTGTATCGGGTACTGCAGTGGCTCAAGTCGCTAAGACTCTGACTGGGAAGCGGAAGGTCAGCAGTTCGATTCCCGAGTACTGCAGGACGGAAATGAGCTCCCGTCTTCATCCTAGCTCCTGCCAACCTAGCAGTTCGAAAGCAAGAAATTGCAAGTAGATAAATAGGGACCACTTTGGTGGGAAGGTAACAGCGTTCCGTGTGCTCCGATGTCTAGTCATGCCTGCCACATGACCACGGAAACGTCTGTAGAAGCAGACAGCGCTGGCTCTTCGGCTTAGAAACAGAGATGAGCACTGCACCCTAGAGTCGGATACGACTGGCTTTCGAGCAAGGGAAACCTTTACCTTACCTTATCTATATCTGCAATTTAAAATGCAAGGAAATGCATTTGTCACAGCTGGTTTCTTTTTTACAAATATGAATGGTAGTGAGCACAAAAGTAGACCATCTTGACTCCTGCCATTGGTGCCATTGGGTAGGAAGATCAAGGGCTAATCTGAGAAAGTGTGGTTTCCCTGTAGGTGACAGCCTATGTGAATGTGGAGAAATACAAACTATCTCCCATATGATACAATGCACACAATGCCCCTCAATGTGCACTGAGGAGGACATTATGTTGATAAGAGGAAATGCTGTTGATGTGGCCTGATATTGGGCAGATGTTATCTAGCCCTTTTTAATTCTATTTTGCTTTTCAATATGTTAATTTTAGCTTTGTATGTTATTATATGCTGGTGGTGCATCTAACACAAATAAAGAAAGAAATTGGTGTTACCCTTGCTATGTAGACCACCATTGACCATTGTCACTATTGCTATGTAAAGATTTACATCTTTTCCCCCTGGGCTGGCAACACAGGCATGATACTGTGAAACAATATTGGGTGATTTCCTGACATTTTAAATTGAGGATACAGAAGCACAATATCCCACATTCATAAACTTGACAGTTTTTGATGATTGAATAGTAATTCAGTATCTGTACAAAAAACAAATCATGAAATTGGTGTACCCTGCTGTTTTTTGTCCAATTAATGAATGGAAAGTTTTATTCCTCCAGCATCCCTTTTGTGGTTGTAATGATGCTGTACACCAAAAGCATCCTATAAATAGAAATCAAGCCATATATAAATAAAATAGTATCCCAGGAGGGCATGCCAATTTGTACACCAACACCCTGGACAATTAGGAACTAATGTCTTGTAAAATATCCCCTTGCCACAAAGGACACACGAACTGATTAGAGACAGAAACTTCTGTGAATGAGGGCACTGTTTGATGGAGAATCATGTTATAATAGAAACCAGATGTTTAAAATAAATTGAAAAACTTGGAGTTTGGGGAAGCAAGCTAAACAGACACATTCAGGCATTTTTCACCATAAAATAGATCCAATTATGAGATGTTCTCACTTCAGTTTTTTTAAAGAAAAAGATCCTTTATTGGTTTGTTTTTAAAATATTCTTATTTATACCAGTCTGTAACAAACTTGACTATAATATCATAGATGTCACAGTTGTTTGGACCATTGTAGTATCACTCTCTGTTAAAAGCAGTCAACAAACTCATTATCGGCTGCAACTCGTATCCGAGTTGCAGCCGATAATGTATTTTTTCCCTAAAGCAGGAAAAATGTCTTTGGCATGTATTTGTTTAAGGTGAATCCCAACTTGCCATGAAGTGACTGACACACTATGATCAAGGAGCCATCTCCTGTGGCAAATATGAAATGAGACATGCAGGATTTAACACTGGGACTGCAATGGACTGCCACAGCTTTGAGAATATGGACAAGATGCACCTTCACAGCCAGTGCATCTGGCATAGCCTCTTCTGCCTCCATGTCTGTTGGGAATCAAAGTTCCTCCTTCGCTCATTTTGCCGTTGGGCCCAATATGATGGTTTCCAGTGGCACTTCCTCCACTGAGGGGACCATCACCTACCTAAAGGGGCTCATCTGCCCATTGCCATTGGCCCCTTTAGAGAGTCAGGCTATTTACAGTCACCTAACACTCAGCATTGAGCTGTATGGTCTACTCAATTACCATAGTGGGATGGACAAACTGCAATTCATAATTCTAAAGTGCAGCCTTCCATCAGTCTTAGCCTCCAGAGTGAGCAGGGTGGAATGCTCTTATCTAACAATATCTGGACAGCCATGTCGTGCCCATCTTTACATTGTCAAAATGGAAAGATCCATTTTGGTAGATATTTTCTCCTTGGCATGTCTGCACAGAGCACATGAATGTTCAAAGACCCCTTGGAAGTTTGGAGAACAGTGTCTCTGTGTTACATAGTTACATCAGTTGGATGATGCATGAACTATCATGGCCCTACACTAACTACAAATCTCCTCCAGGAATCTGAGCATCTGTCTACATAGCCGAATTAAATTAATTTAATCCTCTATCCTTTGTCACATAGCATCTTAGGAACTGTGATCTGGGGAGCTCTCTAGCAGAAAATGCTAAGTGCCCCCAGCAAACTACAAATCCTGTCATTCTTTTTGATGGAAGCATAAAATCAAAGTGATAAAGCTTTATGGAGATACTTATTGACGTGATAATGCTGGGCTAGTCTCTCCAAGACCAAGGCCCTTTGGGAGAGAGGTGGCCAAGGAAATATTTTGGTCACTCCTCCTACAACACTTTGCTGCTTCAAAGCCAAGCAATATCGACATGGACAGCTGGAATGCAGCTGTAGTACACTGCAGTACAGAAGCAGGTAGGTAACAGTTGGCATGAAGCCCAACTGCACATATGATGGACATTTCCATGCACAGAGTAGGCAAGCAGTCTACTGAACTAAATAAACAGACAATTCTGTGTGCTAGACATACACCACATACACATCCTCAGATATACACACTGCAAAACTGCCATAAACATGGACATAAAAGTGTATATTCAAGTCTGTCTGATTTGCTCATTTTATTCCCACAGCATGATAATGGGGTTTTGTGGTCATTAAAAATGAAGGTTTTAAACATAAGCCTTTATAAGAGTGCATACATGTGTGTATTTTCTGGATGCCCTGGCTAAAGCCCACACCTCAGGAAACTGAAATTTGCCGTAATTGATACAATTACAGCAAGCCTGCTCGCTGTTGTTCACATCCACTGCCAAGATATCTCAATGGGTTTGGATTAGAAGAAAGAGGATTTTTACAAGGCTCAGGAGGGCAAATTGACACTGAATAGGAAAACAGTAATTATTATGTTTGGGCCATTGCAGAGAGAAAAGTTTTGTTAAATGTACAAAAGACTATTTCTTTTTTCCTTGCAGATTATTTGACAAGTCAAACACATAGAAATCATAAATTACCTGTGGTGGCAAAAATATCATTTATAAATAATCCTTTACAGCAGCAGGGCCACTGAATACCTCAATGACTTTGAAGTAATAACTATTGAGAAAACCAGAAAACAATCATAATGATTCAGGTTTCCCCTCTCCTCCTTTTAATTTTTTTTCTATTTCTTTACATTTTGTTCACTTCACAAAAATCTTGGAAGACATCTGGTATGTTTATTGTTGTATTCCAGATTGGAAACTGAAGCAATATCAAATATTCATGATATTTCTGAAGCCATGCCAGTCTGTACTCAGTTTGGATACAATAAGGTATTGCTTCATGCAACAATACATAACCAATCCAAGGCAACATTTAAGATAGTGAATTCCAAAACATACCCTCTCATCTCACCTTGGTGAATGAAAACAGTTATACATGCACAAGTACACTGACAGGATGTAAAATTATCATCTGTTGTTACAGTTTTTCAGGTATCAAAAATGTCATTGTTCAAGATTGCGTGTTGATGATTATGATCACTGTACTGTATTATGGACCACCATTGTAACTCCTGCCTGCTACCTGAATCTTGGTTTTTGTGGATATTGCAAAATGAATGCATCCTTGGAAGCATCTGTATTTGTGATATTTCATGCAAATTAATTTTTAAAAATCATAAGGAAAGCCAAAGCAGATACCATTATTTTCATAGTACTGTATTTTACTTTGTAGTTTTCAACTCCTTCATGAATCTAATGGGCAGAACTTATTAATGTCACAGAGGCGCATCCTGATGATGTCACAATGATAAGGTATAGAAAGATAGGGAAAGTGTGGTTCCCCTCCCCCAAATCCAGACTGTGCTGCTGCTGCACAGGACTTGTGTAACAAGAAGGCTGATGAGTCATGAAGGTAGTGATCCGCTCCATACTTTGCTCCAAACAGCCCAAATTTATCTAATGTCAGTATGCAAAAAAGCCAGAGTTAACGGAGGTGGGCAGAGAGCCAAGGGGTGCATTCACTTCTGCTCATCATGACATTTAGAGTTACACTCATGCAAACAGCTACTCCCTGAACCAATGAGTTGACTCAACTATGAATTGCTATTGCTGAATGCCAAGGTTTTAACACCACCTCACATGGTCAAATCAGTTATCTCTTTCTCCCACACTGTTCAGCCTGAGATTTGTCTCTATCTCAAGACTCATAGAAACACAGCACTTTCCTGACAGTTCAGTCAGCATCCTGAGATT
The DNA here is from genome assembly GCA_035047305.1 of Bradypodion pumilum. NCBI lineage: Eukaryota > Metazoa > Chordata > Lepidosauria > Squamata > Chamaeleonidae > Bradypodion > Bradypodion pumilum. The sequence goes on along the minus strand of JAWDJD010000004.1, from coordinate 308,525,510 downwards.
TAGTCCTGGCTCTTCATCTCCAGTGGCAGATACAGGATAGCATGAACTAAACTGGGTGAGTTGAAGATTTCACCTGTTGCATAAAACTCAGTAGTTTGGGTATTGCAAATAAAGATATGATATATGGCACAAATAGTGGTAGGATATCACTCCCCGTCTTATTACCCTTGGTATCATATAGGTAGATGAATTGGGTACCCAAACAAAGCAACAAGGAAACAGAGTGAGTGAATTCCTGATCATGATGCAAACTTTCAGGTTATGCAAACAAGGCAAGACTAAGCAGGGGAATTTGGAATGATCTAGGTTGTGTTTAAAAGACTGTTAGCTTTGTTGCAGTCTATTTCATTTTGTACTTGAGAATGCTTCCATTCACATGGCAGACATGTCTTTTCCTGTAAGAAGACCCCAGACAGCAGATCAAATTGTTCTGATTTCTCCCCATTTCAATTATGGATAACCCCCCCCCCTCCTCTGCTCCCTCCCTTGCCTTTTGCTATGGCTGTCATTCCATGATCAGAGGCAGCTTCCCTTTTTGTGGTGGTATTTAATTTAGTAAGTACCACAGCAATATATCAACTTACTATGGATATTCCCTTATATCTGAAACAGAAGTGTGCCACATTAGAGTATTATTTTTAAAAATGGTGGGAAAAGGAAATTTTTCAGCTAAACAAACTACTAGCTCTACATCATAGGCTTAGTAATAGCTGTAACATTATTAATCTTATGTACTAATTTTACTACTCTCTAACTCTGAGCAGAAATGCTCCTCTTTAAAATATATATTTAAATACCTTCATTTTAACTTCAGTTCCTTTTGCTGTACTATGCTGGTCTTTAACCATAATAAAATTTGATTGGTCGGTTGGTCGGTCGGTTGGTTGGTCAAAATTAGAAGAAAGGGTTTCTTTGCCATTCTTTCTATTGTCAAAACCCACTGTGTACATCACAGGATTGCCTACCAAATAAAATTCAGCCCACAGCTTTATTCAGGCATGAATTAAGCAGCCACACAGACTGCAAAGTAGGGTAACCAGGAGCATTCCCAACTGCACCAAATAAACTACAGTCCTAGAAATGTGCCAAAAAGGAGTGGAACAGCTTGCAAAATAGGCAGGGTGGAACCCTATTACTTGAAGCACTTCAGGTTGCTGGAAAACAGGGTGAACCGAGCCATATCAAAAATGAATCAAACATATTGCTAGATGCTCACCTGATTGCCACCCCCCCCCAACTATGTAGCACTATTCCTGTTTTCAAAATCTTACTTCAGACATATCTCAATATCCAATTGAGAACTTGGCTGAGCATATAGCAATAACATTTATATACTGCCCCATAGTGCTAAGTTTATGTAGTTTATGGGCAGTTTATGTAGCAGTTTATGTAGCATTTAGCTGTAAAATAGTTTCTTTCTTAGTCGTAGGTAGGTATGTAAGGAGATAGCTGGATAGCTCATTAGTTTAGGTATTTGGCTGTGGAGCCAGATGTTGGGAGTTCTATTCTCCACTGGCCTCCTGAGAGAAGAGCCAACCTGCATAATCATGTCCAAGCTGCACAGTCCCTGAATGACCCCAGAAGAAAGGAATGGAAAACCACTTCTGTGTAGTCTATCTAGAAAGCCCTGGAAAAGGTAATCACAAGTCAGAATGGGCTTGTCAGCACACAATTATTATTAAGCATGTGAGGAATGGAGAATCCAGATTGGATCCATGGCACAAGGGAAAGGATGGATTAAAATTTGTAGCCAGTTTAAAAAAAAGAAATCAGAAGCCTTCCTACCCTGCCCTACCCTTCCACTGGATCTAGCTTGACCCAAAGGAATTGGATAAGCAGTGGAACTCTTCTCTAGAGTTTTGCTAAACCTTAAGTTATTTTTCTCCCAGTGACAGAAATGGGGAAAGTTACTTTTTTGTAACACTCCCCAAATTTCCTGTCTTGTAGGTTGGGGTATTGCGGAACATATTGTAAAAAAAAGTAACTTTGCCAATTTTTTATAGATAATACCAAGGGGAGAAAGGACCATGATTCAGAATTATGGCTGAATACACCAAACCTAGACTTCTGCTAAGTGCTCAAATCCTCAAGCATGGATAGACTAATTTGCTAATTTTACTTTCTCACACATTCAATTCTTTTAAAAAAATCAAATGTTTTCCATTCTGAATATGAGGTCTCCCCTCTCGGCTTAGTGCCTAAAAAATCCTCAGGTGAATTTTGCTTGATTCACCATCTTTCCTACCCTGCGGGCTCCTCTGTCAATGACGCTATACCAGATGACCTTTGCTCGGTCCGGTATATGTCCTTTGACCAAGCCTTGCAGATGGTTCGCTCATGCGGTCGCGGGGCGCTACTGGCAAAATGTGATATTAAATCGGCATTCCGATTGTTGCCAGTACACCCCGACGACTTTGAGCTCTTAGGTTTTTGTTTTCAGGGCATGTTTTATGTGGACAAAGCTATGCCCTTCAGCTGCTCCATTTCGTGCTCGGCCTTTGAGCGCTTTAGCTCCTTTCTTCATTGGGCTTTCGTTCAAAGGTCGGGATCTCGGGCCGTGGCACACTACCTCGATGATTTTTTGTTCGGGGGGAAACGCGACTCGGGCACATGTGGACAGCTGCTTGCCGCATTTCCGGGGCTCATGGTGGAACTTGGTGTTCCCCTTGCCCCTGAAAAGACTGAAGGACAGCCACCACCCTCACCTTTCTAGGCATAGACATTGACACCGTCGCACAAACATCCAGGTTGCCAGCTGAGAAGGTGACTCGGATCTCAGACGCGATTTTGGCTATGCTAGCCAAACGCAAGGTGTCTCTCCGCGAGTTGCAGGTGCTTCACGGCCACCTCAACTTTGCCTGTAGGGTGGTAACACCAGGTAGGGCTTTTTCCAGGTGTCTTTGTGATGCCATGGTGGGTCTTTCCAAAAAGCATCACAGGGTCCAACTTACGAGGGGTCTGGCTCATGTTCCTGAAGTGCTTCAATGGAATTTCCTTTTGGTGGGCAGAGCAAATTGCCACCCCCCACTTTCAAGTACAGTCGGATGCCTCGGTTCCCTTGGATATGGGATTTATTTTAATGGCAGGTGGGCCTATGGGAGGTGGCCCCAGGAATGGCAAGGTACTGAGCGCCTACACGATCTCACGTTCCTTGAGTTTTTTCCGATTCTGGGTGCGCTCATGCTCTGGGGGGACATGTGGGCTAATCCTGTAGTTCAATTTTGGTGTGACAATGCTGCCGTGGTGCATATTGTCAACGCCCAAACATCCAGGTCCCCCAGAGTCATGGCCTTGGTTAGATAGTTTGTCCTCAGGTCCCTACGCCTTAATGTCCTCTTCAGGGCAAGACATGGGCCAGGCATTAACAACGATATTGCCGACGCTTTAGCCCGCCAGCAGATCTCCCGGTTCCATGCCTTGGCACCAGACGCAGAGGAACTTCCCTCTCCACTTCCGAGCGAGATGTGAACCTTTGGCGAGGAGAAGTGAACCGGGCGATCGGCATGTTTTTGGCCCCACGCATGCGTAAGGCGTATCAGCACATGTTCCTCCAATTTAGGGCTTTCTGTAGGGAGGTGCAACTGCCTGACATGTGGCCGATCCCAGTTGAACATGTTTTGCAGTATATGGTGCACCTTCATGATCAAGGTCTAGCCCCACGCACCATTGCCACCAGGCTTTCTGCTTTGGCATTTATGGCTAAGGCACGGGGTTATCACATGGGTGACTTCCGAATACGCCATGTCCTGGAGGGGTGGATGTGTGAACGCGGCCCCTGCCCTGACACACGTCAGCCTTTTTCCTCTTCTTTGCTGGCAAGTCTTGCCAGGGGTTGGCATAGCCTTTGCTATGATTGGTACGAAGAGTCTCTTTTCCATGCAGCCACCACCGTGGCTTTCTTCGGGGCTCTTAGAATCAGTGAGTTGGTCCCACTTTCCAAAAGGGACATGTCCCGTAGGGCACTGGAACTGGAGGATGTTTCTCTCAACCAGGTGTGGGCTCAGTTGAGGATTCGCTCCTCAAAGGCCGATCAGCAAGGGAAAGGTAGCAGCGTGATGCTTCTACGATGTACATTTGCTGATATCTGTCCAGTTGGTGCCCTACAAGCATTTGTGGCAGCGCGTGGTTCACACCCTGGCCTGTTATTTTGCCACCAGGATGGGTCCCCACTTACCAAATTTCAATTCTGGAGGGTCACCAGATTGGCACTTCGCAGTTTGGGGGTCCCTGGGGCTCGTTACGGTACCCACTCATTTCGGATAGGCGTCGCATCAACGGCAGCTGCATTCGAGTACTCAGACGCCGACATACGTTGGATGGGTAGGTGGGGATCTGCGTGTTTCGCTCTGTATGTTCATCCTCTCACCGTATGAGTGCCTTCCCTGTCCTCACTTTCTTTTCTTTTATTGCAAACCCTGTGTGTTTACGCACACCGGTGGCAGTCTGGCTGGTGGGCTACAGTTGCGTGCACTGGGCGGCACAGTACGTTGCTTCATCGGAATGGGGACCCCATCTCGGGCTACGTGCAACCGCACGTATGCAGTGGTATGGTATGCGCGGCATGAGGTGGCGGGAACTATTACCATTCCTGATGTCCATTAGGGACGCCAGACCTCCAGATATTTTAATTCTGCACCTTGGAGGCAACGATCTTGCACAGATCACCACCCTTGCATTAAAGACATCCGTGCGCAGTGACCTGGCAGTTCTCCATCACTTATGGCCGCACACGCGGTTGCTATGGTCAGACATCATACCGAGACACCACTATAGGGGAGGACTTGATCCTCATGGTTTGGACTATGCCCGGCGGTCAGTGAACAGGGCTGTTGCCCGGTTCCTTATTGAGAATGGTTTGGGGACAGCCATTCGTCATCCGGGGATAGGGTTACAGGACTATAGCCTGTATTCTGGAGATGGGGTTCACCTGTCAGCAAGAGGTTTGGACCTCTTTTTGGATGATGTGCAAGCGGGCCTGGTAACCGAAATGACGGTCAAGGGGGGCGGTGAGCCATCATGGATGCCTCCCCGTGTGGCGGGTAGCACTGGTAAGGTAAACTTGATGACCCATAGGTATCCGGCAGGTTCACAATTGATTGGCCAACACGAGGATAGGTACAGGGGAAACAGGCTTGGCCGGTCAAGGGCGAACCATGTGCGGGGTGATGCTAGGAGCTAGACAGCCTGCATCACCTTGATATTTTACCAGATACACATCAGAGGGTGGGGTCAACAAATAGCATATTGACTTCAGTCAACAATTTGTTTGTGTCAACAAACAAATTGATGCTGGGTGATGATCATACATACATATAAATATAATAATACAATAAATCAAACCACCCATCATATATACCACAATCCCAAATATAAAATCCCTGTAGTGTGTCCCAAAAGTCACCACGGGTAGGCAAAATTTCATAACAAAATCTGTATTAGAACATATTCACCATGAATGAGGGATAATACTGTGTGTGTGTGTGTGTGTGTGTGTGTGTGTGTGTGTGTGTGTGTGTGTGTGTGTGTGTGTGTGTGTGTGTGTGTGTGTGTGTAATGAGGGGGTCAATACGTAGAGAATATTTTGTAAATATTTTGTTTAAAATTTGAACAAATATGTAGTACATAAAGGTACATTTAGTTACAATTTTCCATTTTCCCTATGTACGGTGACTTTTGGAATTCCCTGTATATTTAAAAAGGAAATAAAAACAGTAAGTTAATAACTGAATGTGGCATTAAAATCAGCTACAGGGCAAGATGTCAGCAAAAGACTTTTAAAAGAGCTCTGTGACATTATTTTGCTCCATCAGTTCCCTCACAAAATGATGCACTGTAGAACTTCCTGACAGCTTGGATACAAAATTTTCCCTTTGGTGTTATTTTGCTGCCATAGTGTAGGACAGAACAATAGACTGAAGGCATAAGATTTAACATTAACTTGTGATAACTGCACCATTAACACATGTCATCAATGTTATCATGTGGTAACTTTAATCAATTTCAACATTTCCTCCTTTCCCCCCTTTTCTTCCCTGTTTTCCTTAAATGTCTGCTGGCATTAAGTTCAGACAAGGAATACCCTTGCATGACGAAAGAACATAAATTGAACTGTACAATGGAGAGTGCCAACTGTAATTTCAGAGGAGTCTGACTTCTAATTTAAAATGGCAATAAAGTATTCAGATAATAAGGATTTACAATATAAGTATTAAAGATAGGTCTTAATTCTCATGAGGTAGAAACCAGAACATATTTGTATAAATTCTGGATTATATTCTCTTGCTGTCTCTTGAACTTTTATCTGCTGCACACACCTGACCATCTGGTTTGCACAATGCACATCCTGATTTTGGCATAATAAGTGTGACATTTTGACACCACAGTTTTGATGCAGATTTAGCATACTTAGAATGCTTCCATTAAAATCAAAAGGACAGATTAGTTATAATGGCTAACCTGGCTATCATTGATTTCCATGACACTTATAATTCCTGGAGAAAATCCTATGTTCCGTATACATAAATAGCATTTTATATAAATTTTCATGTGACTGTTTTTACCCAAAAAAGTGAATGAATGCAGAAACAGTATAGAATTAGCTAGAGATTCAGAGAGTTCAACATCTTAGAATACAAAACAAAATAGATTCACAGGTAAGAAAAGTTTAAAAATTTTCTTCTCATGCGTTTTAGATGTGATTCAAATGGTTCTCCCACTTTAACAGCCATGTTGACATAGTGTTTAGAGAGTTGCACCAGGACATGAGAACCATGGCTTCTTTGGTGTTCAGAAATTGGAGACAATAAGCATTGAAAGTGAAATACAGCTCTTTATTTGGAGGGTCTGAACACAACTTGGATGGGGCAAAACATGGTCTTATATACATAATCAGAAAGATAAATTTACAGCGGATACAATGCTGATTGGACAGTTAACATATGTACACTTCTTAAACCCTTCATTTGCATTAAATAGATACATAGCATGCCTGTCAAACTTCAAACTGCGTGCTCTCCAAAATATTGCGATACTTCGCGATTTGCCGAGATCTCACGGCTATCAAACAGCGATGCTGTTTGACAGCAGTTTGCGTGGGAACTCAGCGGTTTGAATCTTTGACATTTCAGTAAACACAGTTATCATACATAACATTCCTCCCCCCTAGGTATAGACAAAGTCTTTTAACCAGGATGGCAGTCTGTTTTCCCTATTGGGTCGGACACTTGGTTGAGCCGGCTCAGGGGCCCTTAGGTCTAGCAATCTGGCTGGAGTGAGAGTTTGACTATTAGGAGAGGGCTGAAAACTCAAATCATAGCCCCATTTGTCATTATTATTATTGTTGTTGTTGTTGTTGTTGTTGTTGTTGTTAAGTTTTATTTCTATCCCGCTTTCCTGACACAAGTGCCACTCAAAGCGGCTTACAACATATATAAATACAATAAACAGAGCAAAATATACAATAGAATACAAAAGGCAATACACAATTAATACAATCAAAACATCAAATTATGCAAAAAATACAATACAGAATAAACAATATACAATACTGTATAATAGGAATATAATACATATAAGCATAATATCATACATAAAATGACAATGGGGGAGGGGGAGGGGGAAGTCACATAAAAATAATAATAATAACACATACATTATAAAAATTACAGAATTAACCTCAACCACCCAGCAGCCAGAGATTGAGCGCGGGCCTCTCTGCGGTGGCGGTGGCGGCAGCTTTTCACCCCTCCAGCCAAGTGTGGCTCGGAGGGGGTGGCGGCAGCAGCGGGCACAGGTGGGCTCAATCCCCGAGCGATGGTGTGGCTGCGGGGTGAGCGCGGGCCTCTCTGCGTCGGCGGCTTTTCACCCCTCCAGCCAAGTGTGGCTCGGAGGGGGGGCAGCAGCGGTGGGTGCAGGTGGGCTCAATCCCCGAGCGATGGTGTGGCTGCGGAGTGAGCGCGGACCTCTCTGCGGTGGCAGCGGCGGCGGCTTTTCACCCCTCCAGCCAAGTGTGGCTCGGAGGGGGGGGCGGGCGCAGGTGGGCTCAATCCCCGAGCGATGGTTTGGCTGCGGGGTGAGCGCAGGTCTTATTGGGAGGAGCAGGGGATCGCTCTAAATTAAAATCTAATAATGGAGGTGAAAATGACAACTGAGAGTCCCTCCTGTGTTTGCTAAGAGTGGAGGGCGACACAAAAAAATAGTGTTTATTTCTAACTTGAAACTCCAGCATTTTGGGATAAAACAATGTGGGGGTATCCTCAGCCTGAGTGGGGGAGCATCCTGCAAATTCTCCCTGTTCCCCAAAATCAACACCATCCCTGGAACTCACTGCTGGGTCTATGTTAGCTGGCTGTTGACTATTACCTCTGCCCCCTGGGTTTAAACAGGTGGGGGCCAACCCTAACATTGAGTATCTGTGTTCATCCAGTGGGTCCAGTATTCGGGGTCTCAACTGGTCTGCGTGCCATCTCCAGATCAGACCATTGGCTGTTTCAGACCATTGGCAGTGATGTGCCAAATAGCATTCCTTTCCATGAAGGAATGGAATTCTGCAGATGTGAACGTGGACGCGTTGTCAGACACCAGAACATCTGGGAGTCCGAACATAGCAAATAGCCTTCTTAAATGCATAATTGACATGGATGAAGTGGTGCTGGACACCTGGATTACTTCCAGCCACTTGGAATATGAGTCCACTGCCAATAAGAATAGAGCCCCCCCCCTGAAATGGTTCCACAAAATCTATATGTATCCTAGACCATGGGCCCCTGGCAGAGTCCAAATCCCGGGAGGGAAGATGAGATTGCTCAGGGCGAGAACATTGGCAGCTGGCACAAGTGCCAACCATATGTTCGATATCCTGGTTCAGTTGGGGCCACCAAAAATAACTACGGGTGAGCACTTTTGAATGAACAATACCTGGGTGACTGGTATGAAGTAATTTCAGAACCTTTTGGTGGAGAGTGACAGGAATGACCACCCGCTGGCCCCACAGAAGACAGCCCCGTTCAACAGACAATTCTAAACATTTGTGGTGAAACGTTTTAAACTCCTCAGCTGGAGGAGAAATGGGCCAGCCTCTTTGCACCCAAGATATTACTTTGGATAAAACCGTATCTTCTGCCATGGCTTTGGATATGTCAGATGGGACAACCAGAGGCAAGTCGAGGGCCTCAATCATTAGGACCTGGTGGTCCTGTTCGATCTTGCAATCCGGTTCCCTGACCCCGGGCAGAAGTGAGCACAACAGAGCATCAGCATGGCTGATGTCCTTACCAGGTCTGTGCACCAGAGTGAAATTGTATGCATTTTAAAAAAACACCAAGTGCAACATCTGTGGGGATAGGATCTGCGGTGTGGGCTTTCTGTTTGCAAAGATGCCAAGGAGGGGCTTGTGGTCAGTCATGATGGTAAAGGGCCTCCCATAGAGGTAATTGTGAAATTTCTTGGTGCCTGCCACAATAGCCACGGCCTCCCTGTCAGTTTGGACATAATTCTTTTCAGGTTTTGAAAGAGAACAGGAGCAAAATGCTATGGGGGCTTCCCTCCCATCATCCAACACATGGCACAGCACAGCCCCGACTCCCACACGGGATGCATCACACACCAAGATGACCCATTTTGTAGGGTCGAAATGCATTAGCACTGCATCAGAAGATAGTAATTTTTTTAGTTCTTGGAACGCTTTCTCCTGGCAATGGCCCCAGTGCCAAACAGTGTCTTTTTTGAGTAGATGGTGCAGTGGTTCAGCAACTGAGGCTTTGCAATGGAGGAAAGCATGATAGAAGTTGAGTAAATCCAAAAATGATTGTAATTCAGTTTTACAAGTTGGCCTGGGTGCATTCCGCATGGCCGCCACTTTTGAATCTGAGGGCATAATACCTTGGGGGGTAATCCTGTATCCCAGGAACTCTACTTCACTTGCCAAAAATACACATTTGTCTTTTTGAAGATGCAGACCTGCTCACTCAAAACATGACAATACTTTGTCGAGCCTGGCCACTAGTTCGACTGTGTGCTTAGAGGTGATCAGGACATTGTCAAAGTATGGCAAGACCCCTGGCAACCCCTTAAGTATGCGTTTGACTAAAGACTGAAATATTCTGGGAGCTGCATTCACCCCGAATTGTAATCTGGTCACCTTAAATGTCCCCTTATGCATTACAATAGTCTGTGCCGTAGCAGTGGCGGGTGTTACAGTCAGTTGTTGGTAAGCCTGGGCAAGGTCGAGGTTTGCGAAGCAGTTTCCTCCATGCAAGGAGGCAAGTAAATGACTTACCACTGGCACAGGATATGTGTTCGGGCGAATGGTTTTATTTATTGTGCATTTGTAGTCTGCGCATTTCCTGACCTCCCCATTGCTTTTCAGTGTGGTGACAATCGGTGTCTCCCATTTGGTGGAGTCAACTGGCACCAGGATGCCCTGCCCAACCAGTTTGTCCAATCCCGCTTCTATTTTTTCTTTGAGGGCAAAAGGCACTCGGCGTGGTTTCATTCGGATGGGCCGAATGGCAGAGTCAAGCTCAAAATCAACAGGGGGCCCTTTGTACAACCCCAAACCCTTCTTGAATACCTCAGGATGTGCAGCAAAGACATCCCGAATTGGGTCAGAATCTATTGCATGTATGCCAGATAGCCGGATCCCTAGGGGCTCGAACCATTGCATCCCTATCAGGTTGTTAGTGCCCTGCTTAACCACAACTAGGGGCAAGGTGGTGCAGATGGACTTAAAATGGACCAAAAAGTTACCCACCCCTAGGACCAGAATCTGGCAACCCTGCACATCCCAGAGGGAAGTCTTAAGGGACTTAAGTTTGGGCCGAGATACCGGGGGAATTCTCAGGAACTCCCGTTGTGGAATGATTGAAAATGAAGTACCTGAATCCACTTCCATTCTGAACGGAACGTCCTGCAAACTCAGGTCGACATAGAACCGATTGCTGATGTTGGACATCTGGCTCTGGTCTGGCTCGGAGGACACCTTGGCGATGGACGACTCTCACCGATGACCACACTTGGCTTCTGGCATTGGGGATCTCCACTTGCGCTGCCGACATATCTTGGTTATGTGTCCCTTCTGTCTGCAGTTGTGGCATTCTGCATTACGGAACGGGCATTTCTTGCGGTCATGTCATCCCCCGCAGCCATCGCACTTTCAGAGAGGCTTCTTCTCCTGGTTGATGCAGTGGACCACCCTGGACCACTCCTGGTGTCTTCAGTGGACCACCCTGACCTTCCTCTCATCGTCGCTGGACCCGGACAATGAGATTGATCCAGGAGATGCCAACGATGAAGAGGATGAGCAGTGATGGGCCTGGATGGCTGACTCAGTGGCACTGGCAGTTGCATGGTGATGCCAGAACAACCAGGACCGTGCAGCCTCAGACGCCAGTGCTTTGTCCAGCACGGACTTCAAAGTCAGCATCTGACGGATCATGAGGTGACGCTGGGCATCTTCATCCCTCATGCCGGACAGCAGACAGTCCCGGAGTGCCTCTTCAAGGTTGGCCCACTTGCATGGGGCAGCGCGGCAGCGTACTCAGTGATGGATTCTCCCAGGCGCTGCTCTCTCTGGTGAAACGCCACCCTGGCCAGGAAGATCGACACCTCAGGCTGCAGATGCATCCTCAGTGTTGCCAGGATCTCAGCGAGCGGCACTTCATCCACATCCCGAGGAAGGATGAGGTGGATTGCCAGCTCCAGGGTCTCAGATCTGCACTGGGATACGAAGCAAGAATGCATCTGAGCCCCATCTGTGATCTTCTGGGCCGCCATGGCATGGTGGAACCGGCGCTCGTAGATTGCCCACTTGTCTGGATGGGCCGCTTTGAAAGGACCGATGTTGCTTCCTTGTGGGGACGCCATCCCACCTTCGGCACCAATTTGGTGTTCAGAAATTGGAGATGATAAGCATTGAAAGTGAAATACAGCTCTTTATTTGGAGGGTCTGAACACAACTTGAACTTCAAACTGCGTGCAATCCGAAATATCATGATACTTTGTGATTTGCCAAGATCTTGCACGGGAACTCGGCGGTTTGAATCTTTCACATTTCGGTAAATACAGTTATCATACATAACAGCTTCAGAACATACTTGGCCATGAAGCTCACTGTGGTTGTATCACAGTCTCCCAGCCTGTACCACATTGTAAGGTTCTTGTAGAAAGAAAGCCAGCCATGTATGCCAGCTTGAATTTGTTAAAAGAAAAGTGAGGTGTACTTGTATTAAAATGAATAATGTGCATTATTTCTTTTAAGGGGGACTGACATTATTAAGGGTGAATAAAACATTATTAAAAATTTAAGATCCAACCACAGACCTACAATAGCTGACATCATATAGTGTGGCCTGTAAGTCCCTATTGCAGTCATGGCTACCCTTGGCACTCCAGCTGTTCTGGAACTTCAATTCCCAGAAGCCCTGATCTGCAGGAGTGCAGACTTAGGCTTCTGATAATTGAAGTCTAAGAACAGCTGGAGTGCCAAGGTTAGCCATCAGGGCCCTATTGAATCTTTTTCTAAATTTGCCACTTATTGTATCCAGGGTGTCACCAGCATTCTTGCACTCATGTACCCACGTACTTGTCACAATACGCTCTTCAAGTGTACATGGGCTAAAATAAGCCATATTTCTCTGAAAAAAAGAAAAAATATAATAAATATGGACTGGTAGTGACTTATGGGTTGCCCTGCAGGATTCTAAAATGTTACCCACACCAAAAGGTGCACATACTCCCAAAGATCTCATCAGCGACTCATTAATTGACAGCTAGAAGCAACTGAATGCTGCACTGTTTGCCTTCTGCATACAAAACAAAGCAATACAATCTCACCCAATATGTGATTTAATTTTGCCCTACAAGAGTGGTTTTCTTTAGTGTTTCACTTGGATCTATAGCAGTGGTTCCCAACTTTTTTGGGCCATGCCGCACCTAAGCATCTCTTAAATCCTGATGTCACCACGTGCTATATAATTCTTATTATTCAGAAACTGTACTCCTCTTTACATGGAGGAAGAAATACAAAATATTCACTATTAATAACTTGTTCTCGAATTGCCACCCTTAAAAATCAACCACCACCACTTGTAGGGCATGTGCCCCATGTTGGGAATCATGGGTCTAGGGCAAATATGGCTTCTAATTAGACCCAGACAGTGTAAGCAGCACTTTTTAAAAAATCTCCCAAGTAACCTTTCCAGTAGAAGAAACCTAAGAAAAGATTGATAAGTAATTCCAAGCACATAGGAATAGATTGAGGAGAGGCTCAATATTTCATCAGAAAGTCAATACTATATGATAAAAGAACTACAAAGAATTTAGTTATCCTGAGAAGTCATGTTCTGATGAAGCAATCATCTTAAAGATGCTTAACAGAGGAACAAGTCTTATTCAGAGACACCCACAGCAAGAAACCTGCAAAACATTTGTTTTTCTCAGACAAATAAGACTGTTTCCATCATCCCTCCAAAGCATTCAGAATTTGGGTGCGGAATTACATAATTTGAGTCATACGTCACTTTTGGAGTTGCTGATCTGATATCAGCCAGATAATCTGTCGTTATATATACATTTGTGCACGCCTCTAACCCTTCATATGTTCTCTGTTTCCCAAAGTTGTTTCTTCTCCTCCTCCTCCTCCTCCTTCCATTGCTGTTGCCACTACTGGTGTTGCTATTTTGTGTTCTGCCACTGCCTTTCCCCATGGTCTGCCATTTTGTTTCCTACCTGTATCCACCACTGACATGGGAAATAGCAGCTGAAGAACTAAGACATTGTGCAGCCACTCAAGGCCAAATAATGGGAGTGTGATTCAGATTTGAATGAATCTCAAATTTGCAACTAAATCCAGCTAATTTGAGGAGCTTTAGGAAATAACAAAATGGAAAGAGGACTTTCCCTAACCACTCCACTTTATCCAATCTAATATATTAGATATATTCAAGGATTAGCTTTGCAAGTGTCACTTCTCCCAACTGTGTTTTCATGACCAAATGTCCCTAAGCAAAGTTAATGGAATGTCCATACAGTGGTACCCCGCTTAGAGAGCATAAAGTGTTCCACGGGATTGCTCTTTAAGCGAGTTTGCTCTTTAAGTGAAACACCATTGTAAGTGACCGATTGTTGCTTCTGGCGGGGGGGGGGGGTTTGCAAACCCCAATTTAGTTGTTAAGCAAGTTTTTGGTTGGTTTTAGTTGTTAAACGAGGTGACCATTCAGAGAAAATTCTGCTCTTTAAGTGAGTTAGTCTTTAAGCGAGGTGCTGTTTATGCAAGGTTTTACTGTATATATGTTTTTTGGCATGGTAATAAGGGTTGATTTTTTTAAAAAAGTTTTATTAAATTTTATTTTAAAATATATACTACAATAAGATCACAAAAACACAACTACAACAATAATATTGTGTTGTACTTCACCTCTGTTTATAGCCAAAGAGCCATTTCTGTGGACCTGTGGCAGGCCTGACTAGACACGGGAGTACACAGAACACTGTTTACCTTCCCACCGAAGTGATCCCTATTTATCTACTTGCAAATTCTTGAACTGCTAGATTGGCAGGAGCTAGGACATTTCTCTATACAGTACTGTATCACTCTTCTAATTCCATTTTACTATCAGATTTCCATTTCATAGCTAAAGATAGTCTTGTAGTTACCATGATACTGATCATTTCTTTCTTTTCTCTCACTACTGTATTTGTTTACCTCCAAAATTCATCAGAATTGCTATTCTAGGACTCAGAATAGGAGTTGTTTTCAAGTAAACACAGAATTCAAGTGTTATTTAAATGTTTGGGTTCCAACCTTTCTATCTGGCAAGAGATGAATATAAACAAGGAGTGAAGGGGTGGTGTATGGGTGGGGGGATGAGAGTGAAAGGAAGTAAAATAGCATGAAAACACTACACACACACATGCACATCAAACTCCCTTTGGCTGCAACTGATGTATAGAAAAACCTTATGTTTCATAATTTAAAAAATAGTTCAAGTTGATCTGCAGGATCTCAGAAAGAGGGTGATCTAATCCATTTAACTGGAGATGTTAGGAATCAGAACTATCTTTAAGGTTTTGCTTCTATCTTGCAAACCAACAGTACTAGTTTTCCCTAATTAAGTCTAATGTTAAGTTATTTTCTCTTCCTTCTGCCCCATCTTTTTTTCTAATAATGTTCTTTTCCAGTAGGTTCTGCTTGTCGCAGGCTTCTCCTCTCTTAGACTAAACTACCCTGTGAGATTCTACAGACAGCAGTCTAAAAGATTTATAGTGCAGAGGCAGCGTAACACTTTCTCAGAAACCTCCCTGCTCAGGGTATCTTTTGCAGGCAGTGTTTTGAGGTACACTGATTCTCTGATTAATCAGCCTCAGCTGATTAAAAATAGCAATGAGGGATTTATGAGACTGTTTCTTCTAAAACCCAAACATCGCTTTCATACGCTACCCCTCCCGCTAAGGCACTCAGTGAGTCCAGCGTTACCTTGAGATTTAATAATTGCTTCAGTGCAGGAAGGTACCAGCAGAGAAAAAGTTGTTCTCCAAACAATCTTCGGAGAGGCCCAGTCCTCTTCTGAGCTGCTGGAATCCAGCCTTCCTGACAAAACCTTAAATTTATGGCTTGTGCTGGACTTCTAAAAATCTCCCCTTTTTCAGCTTAGAGGAGAACAAACCAGGAACTACTAATATCATCAAATTAGCATCTTTTATTGGTTTACAAAAATGAGGTAGATTATTATGCGGTTAAAATAGACATTTAAAAATACAAAATAGAAATCATAAAACAAACATGAATAACTAAGATGACTAAATAAAACTAAAGTCTGGGGCCAGTGACCCCTCCATAGAGATCAGACCGGCATTGTCCAATTTCTAAGGAAAAGAAAAGACAGGCAGCATTTCTCTTAGGCATGAGAAAATCTGACTCCCGAACACTAAAAGGTATCAGTATTTATATGTTTTTCCTTTCATACACCCACCATTGGAAAAATGTCAAAACTCCAAGTTATGTCATCTTGGCGACATTAAGACTGGGCACCTGGGCTCTGCCAGCTGCATCTTTGCACCTGCGTGTGTGCTTAAGATTTTTATCTCTCTTCCTGTGAGATAAATGTATCTGTCAGATTCTCAGACATAGGGTCTTCAAATCTTGGTGTCAATATGTGGGTGTGTGAAAGAATGCCTGGCTAGCACCTGGACAAGTGGAAATTAGCATTATATCATAGAATAAAAATCTAACTGGACATTTCTACTTCACACAATTAAAATTAATGAGAATAAATGTCTTCCTTTTTAATTTGCCTATCACACTGCTCAGGTCTTCCAAATGACCTATCCCATGTAGGGCTTCCTCTATCCCTTTTTAGGGCTTCCTTTATTTCTACTCCCCACCTTCCCAGCAATCTTCTCTTTTATCATCAGTTCTGAATTCTTACTATATGTGCACGGTAGGAGACCCTCAATTTACTGCACTTATTTTTGCTCTAGTGAATGTTCAGGCTTGACTTGATTGATCACCCACTTTTCTGCCTGTCTATGGTATCTGTAGAGGTTTCCTCCAACATCACATTTCCAATCAGTTAACCCCCCCCCCCATGTCTTTCATCCCTATCCTTCTTTTACATAGTTTAGATCCGTGATGGTGAACCTTGGCAGTCCAGATGTTCTTGGACTTCAATTCCCAGAAGCCCAAGCACCCTGTGAATCCACACAAATGGGTTTACTGCGATTCATCCGGCCTGCGCTGCCCTCGTCGCTCCCGGAAGCAGAAGTAAAACACGCCATCTGGACTGCCAAAGTTCACCATCATGGGTTTAGATGATTATTGGCTTTGCTAACTTTACTAACTCCCAGCCCACCTTGTTTTTATTTTAAAAGCAAGGGGATTTATTTATTTATTTTGAAAACTTGTAGGAAACATGTTCATAGAGCCTTTGAGTGTAGTTTTTCTTCCTCAGGTTATATAATTCTTATTATTCAAAAGGTGAACTCCTATTTAATTTAATTTCTATGCCGCCCACTCGGGCGAACACGACTCATGTGGATCCATGATCACTGCAGATAGTGATTGCAGCCACGAAATAAAGAGACACTTACTTCTTGGGAGACAAGCAATGAGAAACCTAGGTAGCATAATAAAGACTAGAGACATTACCCTGTCTACAAAATTCGCCATAGTCAAAGCAATGGTATTCCCAGTAGTAATGTAATGGCTGTGAAAGCTGGACCATAAGGAAGGTTGAGAGCAGAAGAATAGACGCCTTTGTATTGTGGTGCTGGAGGAGATTCTTGAGAATCCCCTGGACTGCAAGGAGAACAAAACAGTCAATCCTGAAGGAAACCACCCCTGACTGTTCATTGGAGGGACAAATACTGAAGATGAAGTTCAAGCATTGTCTTCCGTCCCATGGCTGGTTTCGGAAAGGGGATATTTTTCCCGGCTGTGCAGGTCCGTCGCAGCAACTACAGGGAGAACCTTGTGCCACCAGGACCGGGGGCGGGGAGGAGAACATCGGCTGCACCTGGGGTCGCTTGTGGCCCCAAAGATGGCGCCCCCCGCCATCTATGCAGCCACGAGCCTTGCGCTGCCAGGACTGGGGTGGGGAGGAGAGCATTGATTGTACCTGGGGTCACTTGCGACCACAAAAGCAGCCCCCTCCACCATCCCGGCAGCCACGAGCCTTGCGCTGCCAGAACTGGGGCGAGGAGGAGAACATTGGCCATACCAGGGGTTGCTTGCGGCCTCAAAAGTGGCACCCCTCGCCATCCCTGCAGCATCGCGCCTCATGCCGCGTGGACCAGGGTGGGGAGGAGAACTATGGCCCCACCTGGGGTTTCTTGGCGGCCTTAGGGGCGGCGCCCCCCCTCCCCATCACCCCCGTGGCCTTACAGCGCTTGGACCAGGGCCGGGAGGAGGAGACTCCCATCATTGGAGTTCTGTTGGGGAGGGGTGGAGGGAGTGAGAGGGTATGTTTTAAGTGGGTTAGGGAGGGAGGGAGGGGGAGATGGCCTTGCCAGCCAGGAAGAGAGGGCGACACTCCGTCTGGGTTAATGGTGGAGGTTCCAGGGGCTCATTTAGAGGTTGTGACGGGCATGGGGCGTTATAGCGGGAACCGTGGGGCGGGCCGCACTCAGGGAACGCGGGGCCGATGCTTAGTATCTGTCCCGCGTTCTGGCCCCCTGGTTTCACCTCTAGGTCCTGAGCAGCTGATCCAGGGTGACCTCGCCCTTAGGCTGCTGCCTAATACAAGACTCTATTTTGGGGGAGCGGGCCGACCTGGCATGCATCACTGAGACCTGGCTGAGACCTGAGGATGGGGTGCCTCTATCAGAGATGTGTCCGGCCAGGTTCGGTGTTTGGCACCAGCCTAGGGATATGGGTAAGGGCGGTGGTGTTGCCATTATAGCCAGGGAGTCATTGGGAGTCGCCAGGGCCACCGCTCCACAAATTTTGGGTTGTGAGGCTCTGCTCCTGCGGTTGGGCCCTAACTGACAGTTGGGGGTCCTACTCCTGTACCTGCCTCCTTGCAGAGTAAGGGACTCCCTGCCTGGGCTCCTTGAAGCCATCTCGGCATTGGCTTTGGAGTTCCCTAGACTTATGGTTTTGGGGGACTTCAATTTGCCTTTGCTGGGGTCTGGTTCCAAGGTGGCACAGGAGTTCATAGCTTCCATGGCAGCTATGGACCTGGCTCAGGTAATTCAGGGCCCGACCAGGGACAGTGGCCACACACCAGATTTAGTCTTTTTGTCGGGGCGGTGGCAGAGTGTTCTGAGTTTACAGAAGCTAGACATAACACCTGTGCCATGGTCAGATCACTATCTGGTGGCTCTAGACTTTCTGGGGGCGACACTTCATCGTAAGGAGGCAGGGTCGATTAAAGTGGCCCGCCCCCGGCAACTGATGGATCCGGATGGATTCCAGAGGAACTGGGGGAATTCCCTCTGGATTGGTGACACGATTCACCTGAGGCAATTGTTGACCTGTGGTACGGGTCGACGACATCTGCCTTGGATGTAATTGCTCCACTACGGCCTCTCAGAGCCCGTGGAGCTAGGTCATCCCCGTGGTTCACTGAAGAACTACGGGAGCCTCTAAGACGGTGACAGGTGGCTGGGTCGGGGCTATAATTAACGCGTCTTTTCGAGAGGAGATATTTCCTGCACTGCTGAAACATGCTCTTGTGCGCCCCCTCCTGAAGAAGCCATCCCTCGATCCAGCAATCCTAACCAACTACAGACCTGTATCCAACCTTCCTTTTTTGGGGAAGGTTCTGGAGAAGGCAGTGGCACGTCAGCTGCAGGGGGTGCTGGATGAAGCGGAATATCTGGACCCATTCCAGTCAGGATTCTGGCCTGGATATGGTACTGAGACTGCATTGGTCGCGCTGATGGATGATCTCTGGCGAGAGCGGGATAGCGGTCATCCGTCCGTCCTTGCTCTTCTTGACCTCTCAGCGGCCTTCGATACGGTTGACCACGGCATCCTTCTGGAACGGCTCCGAGGATTGGGGATCCAGGGTACGGTGTGGTCCTGGTTTTCCTCATTTCTGAGGGGCTGGACCCAGTTGGTGTGGTTGGAGAGTGAGAGGTCGCGTCCTAGGCCCCTAAAATATGGGGTGCCTCAGGGCTCGGTACTCTCTCCTCTCCTATTTAACATCTACATGAAGCCGCTGGGTGAGATCATCCGTTCCCACGGGGTGCGGTACCACCAGTACGCGGATGACACACAGTTGTACATCTTGGCCCGTGGGAACCCCAGTGATGCAGTCAAAGTCCTTTCCAGCTGTCTGGAGGCTGTTGGGGTCTGGATGGGGGCAAATGGGCTACAGCTGAATCCTAGCAAGACTGAGTGGCTATGGATAGGGGGTCCTGTGTTATCCCGGGAGCTACCATCTTTGGTTTTGGATGGGGCTGTTTTGCCCCAGACCAACCCGGTGCGCAACTTGGGGGTCCTCCTGGATTCGCGGCTGCTGCTAGAAGAACAGGTGGCGGCTGTGGCCAGGAGGGCCTTCGCCCAACTTCCAGTTGCACCCACTCCTGGACCGGGACTCTTTGCTCATGGTCACTCACGCTCTGGTGACCTCCAGACTAGACTACTGTAATGCGCTCTACATGGGGCTGCCCTTGATGACCATTTGGAGGCTGCAGCTGGTCCAGAATGCCGCGGCCCGGGTGGTGATGGGGTGTGGACGTTATGCCCATGCCTCATCACTGCTTCAGGGGCTGCACTGGTTACCAGTTTGTCTCCGGGTGCAATTCAAGGTGCTGGTTTTGACCTTTAAAGCCCTACATGGTAGTGGGCCAGGGTATCTTAGAGACCGCATCGCCCTAGGAACGTCTGTCCGTCCAACCAGAGCGGACCGGAGGGGCTCTCTAATTGTGCCATCAGCCAGGGGGGCTCGCCTCTCTGACACAAGGAGGAGGGCCTTCTCCGTGTCCGCACCAGCCCTTTGGAACCTCCTGCCTGTGGAACTGCGTCTCCAGACGGAGTTGTTGCCCTTTAGGAAGGAACTAAAGACCTGGCTGGCGGGCCAAGTTTGGGGTGCGGGTGGGGATGGGGGTACCGTTGGGTGGTTGGTATAGAGAAGTGTGCCTTCCCCCAAGGTCCCTTCGGTTCTTGCGCACCTTTTAGGGGTGGGGTTTTTTTTAACTTTTTTAACTTTTAACTTTTTTATCATATGTCTTTTATGTATTTACTGTCCGCTATGTAAACCACCCTGAGTTGGGTTGTACCTGAGTGGGCGGTATATAAGCGTGAAAAATAAATAAATAAATAAATAAATAAATAAATAAATAAATAAATAAGCATTTTGGCTACCAAATGAGAAGAGAGGACTCACTAGAGAAGGCCTTGATGCTGGGAAAGATAGAAGGAAAAAAGGAGAAGGGGGCACCAGAGGATGAGGTGGATAGATGCATTGTTGATGCAATGGGTGTAGATCTGAATTGGCTGAGGAGGATGGTGGAAGATAGAGGAGCCTGGCATACAATGGTCAATGGGGTCTCAAAGGGTCAGACTCAACTTTGCGACTGAACAACAACAAAACTTCATGTGGATGAAGAAATGCAAAATATTCACTGTTAACAACTCATTCTCGAATTGCCCCCCTTAAAAATCAAATTGCCCCCCTGTGGAGCATGTGCCCCATGTTGGGTAATATGGCTTCTAATTAGACACAGACAGTGCAAACACCACTTAAAAAAATCTCCCAAGTAGACTTTCCTTGCCTACCGCAAGGAATTGAACTGGAAACTTGAAGATAGCTTTCTCATCTGAGTGGATGGTAAATTGTTAATCTCAAAGAATTTACATGTATTTAGGACTGCTTCTAACTATGCAGCCCATTGCACATAACTCCCAGCCATTTACATTGAGAAAGAAGACTCAGCCATGTTTCTTCCGGACTGATGATCTTTTATGCTCGGGAGTGGAATGTAACACTTCCAGATATTGAGAGAAAACGAATTAACTCCCGTCTCTGTTCCAGCTCTTACCAACCTAGCAGTTGAAAAGCAAGAAATTGCAAGTAGATAAATAGGTACCACTTCGGTGGGAAAGTAAACAGAATTGTGTGCACTCTGGCATCTAGTCATGCCTGCCAGATGTTCTCTATGTTCTCTGACTTTCTCCTACTATTTTCAGGTTCTGCCCCATATCCGAGGCTGAATTGAGAAGGAAGAATCAGAAAAGTCCCTTTCGTGTGTCTTTTAGATAAAATCCAGATATCATGATCCTTGACAGGCCAAGAGAGCTCCCATCAAGATGAGGGAACATTTCCTTTGCATATAATTACGACTGCTTTTGTCTTTAGATTATTATTTTTTTAAGACTTGATTTTCTGTGGGGAAGAGAATTCCACATATCCTCAGATCCTTAGCCCAAGACTCCAAACATTTTCAAAACAAACTTTAGGAATCCTATTTCTTTTTTCCTTACTCATAGCCTAAAGGCAGCTGTTTCCATTTCTCTTGCTTTTACCTAGGCCAGTTACGAAGCATTCACATGGTATTACATGGACTATTCTCAATAGCAATCTAAGCTTTGCTGAACAAAAGATGTTTAGCAACTGCTCTTTGATCTTTGTACCAAATCAAGATCTGAAATGAGTCCAGGATACAGTTGTCTTGATGCAGAAACAAAATCAGTAATAATAAACCTTATATGAGCATTCAATCTGCTTATTATACAATAGACTGAAATACTGAATAAAGCTAGTCATATGTTAATTTTGTTTTTATCATGTGTACCATATAGCTTGTGCCTGATCTCACAATCTCTTTGTTCCTTCAACTTCTATATAATATTTGTCATTAATCAAAATGCTCAAGAAGATTATTAACATTCTCTGTGTTGCACTTGGTATAGAAAATAATTATCCAATTCTTCAGAAAAACAGTTTTATGAACATGGGATATTGTGCTTATATATCCATGGTTCAAAATGCCAGGAAATGGCCCAATATTGCTGGGCAATATCATGCCCCCTATGTCTGGCCGGACATCCCGCTATGGTAATGTAGTAGACCATACAGCCAGCAACTCAATGCCGAGTGTTGGGTGGTGGTAAATAACCTGACTCCCTAAAGGGGCCAACATCTATAGGCAGATAAGCCCCTTTAGGTGGGAGATGGTCCCCTCAGTGGAGGGAATGCCACTGGAAACCATCATATTGGGTCCAACAGCAAAGTGAGTGGAGGAGAAACTCTGATTCCTGATGGTCATGTAAGTGAAAGAGGCCATGACAGATGGACTGGCTGTGAAGGCACACCTTGTCCATATTCTCAAGGCTGTAGCAGTCCATTGCAGTCCTGGTGTTAAATCCTGCATGTCTGCTGTAGGAGATGGCTCCAAGATCATAGGGTGTGGGTCACTTCATGGCAAGCTGGGATCCACCTTAAACAAATTCACACCAGAGGCATTTTTCCTGATTGACTCGGAGGGTGAAGGTGGCCCAGAACCAGCTGGCCTCCAAGACCAGGCCTCCATGCACCCCGGGGCAGGAAAAAACCACATATACTTGGATCGAGTTGCAGCTGCTGATGACAACAACAACCATGCCCATATTGCCAGCAGGGGAAAGGATGTCAAACTTTACATAGCAAAGGGTAGCTTGAAAGTTGATTACACCAAAGTAAGCAGCCAAGATGGTCTACAGCAGTGATGGTGAACCTTGGCATTCCAGGTGTTCTTGAACTTTAATTCCCAGTAGTCCTGATCAGCAGGAGTGCTGACTTGGGCTTCTGGAAATTGAAGTCCATGAACACCTGGAGTGCCAAGGTTCACCATTACTGGTCTACATGATACCTTCTTGTGCTTGTTACCATTCACAAAGAGGCACCAAACAGGAGAAAATCCCAGAAACTGACTCCTTTGCTCATCGGTCAAGCATTTCTCACCCAAACACAAAGCAATTGTCAGGGCTGTTTTTCAACAAATTCTCTTGGAAAATATGGATGACCATCAAGTTCTGTGATAAAACCTATGCTTTTTTGTGGGAGGAGAGGCAAGGGCCTATAAATCCAGATGATCAGTCCCATTCATAAGTAGACTGGCCCTTGAGCTAATTACAGATGTGTATGGAGAAAGGTGGCTTTAACGTCACATTTCTTATATTTTGCAGATGGAGGTCTTTCCATTTTCTTCTCATCTGCATCAGGCACCTTCATTTTCTTTACTGAAGGACACACCAGATGAACTTGATCTTTGCTGCTGCTCTTGCTTTTGAATCTGGATGTGGTCAATGTTTTCAACACATGGTGTTGGTTCATACATTCTGGTATTAAGGAGGAGACTGAGAGAATAATTAACAATATTTGCCCCTCCATTCATCTTGATGTGGAGCAGCAAATGAGCAAATACAGGTGCGGGCGTTGAACTTAACATTTTTTCCCCACCCAAAAGGCACAACCAATCAGATGCCATAATTCAAACCATTTCCTTTTCTTCTCAGAATTTCAAAAAATCCCCAGTAAGCATCATTTTGCGAAGAACATCCCACCGTGCCCATTCCTGAGAGTGATTTAAATGGAGGTAATTTGCAACAAGTAGGCATAAAGGTAAAGGTCACCTATGCTCAAAAGCCAATTATATCCAACTCTAGGGATCAGTGCTCATCTGCTCAAAAAAGAGGTGCTTCTGGGTTGAAAGGATTAGCTGTTGCTACCATTGCACACATTAAGAACTTCTGTGCTAGCTTTATGTTACTCTGCAGGACAGTATGTTCTGCTAGTCCAGTGTGGTACAGCTCAAAGCATGCAAAGAAGGTGGATGTGGCCCTAAATAAAACAGCGAGATTGTTCATAGGATGCCGAAAAACAACCCTAATACAAAAAGTGCATTACTTAGCTGGCATCCCTCCACCAAAATTTCACCGAGAAAGTGCTGCACAGGAAGAGTGCGTAAAAGTAAGATCCTCGGAAACATACCTGCTATTCAATCACTAACCACCAAAGCAGTGACTGAAATCAAGGCACAGTTTCCTCATGACTTCTGCTTTCATTCCCCACCCCGAACAACCAGCCCCCACAGGCTGCCCTAGAACTTTGGGAACACAATTCGGCCAAATGGTGTAAAACAGCAACAGTACAGAAACTGCTTGAGGCGATGAATAAGAGCAATTCAAAGAATTTTAATGTAAAATAAAATTCCTTACTTCAGATTCAAAAATAGTAACTGTTTTAAATTTCACAAAGGAATAATCATGGCAACTCTTGCATCAGAGTAAGGTAACGTAATTGTCTTCACAGAAACCAAAATGAGCGATGATTTCACAATGTATCCATATTCATTAGGAACAAAGTGGAAGTTATAAAGTACAATTTTGAATGTATATTTCCTACATCAATATCAAGGAGAGATTCCAAAGTTGATCCCGGATAATCCAACTTTTCAGATTATGCTTTCATCAGGAAATCTGAATATGATATATAAATAATATTGCAATTAATCCTAGCAACAAAGGTGCATAGTAATCCACTAAAAATCCACATACAATAAAAATGCTCATACAATGAAAATAAACAGAATATGTCAGATACAAACATTCAAAGAAGTGACAATTAACAAATACAAGAAGGATATAATACATAGCAACAATTCTTTTTTAGTAGTAATATTATTATTATGAGCGTCGAAGCTTCAAAGAGTAACTTCATATGTGCTCAGGATGTTAAACTAAGTTAGTACATGAGATGAAGATATACCCCATCAGGGACTGAGCATACCTGTCAAGTTTCGGGAAATTTCTGTCAAACCCCCGTATTTTACACTCTTTCCCGCCGTCATCCCGTATTAGTTAGACTGCAATTGGACTGGAGTTAGACTGGAGGCCAGCACAGGATAAGCATAGCTGTCCAGTTTTCCGTTTTGGCCGGGAAATTTCACTTATTTGACAGAAATTTCCCGAAACTTGACAGGTATGGGACTGAGGCAGGTGTGGCTCATCAGAAAGTTACAAGGTGGTTACAGAAAGTAGGTGAACTCAATCTCATGATTTAACCCATGAGGTTCAAGAGCACGAAATTTATGAATATAGAAAGATTCCCTCTGTAAGAGTCTCTTATTAATGCCAAACTTATCAAAGCGTTTATATCTAATAGCCTCCAATGCAAAAAATGTAAATTGACTGTCAGTGTGTCTTTTCTTAATGTAATGCTCAACCAAGGGAGCGTTGAGGGTGTGGCTTCTAATATGAGAACGGTGTTCAATAATGCAGGTGTTCAGGTTTTGACTGGTAACACCGATGTAGATAAGGTCACAAGGACATATCCAGATATAAATAATGTTCTTAGTTTTACAAGTTGTTAGATTATTCATGTAATGTACATGCTCAGTACCAGGAATATTAATAGAGGTTACATCTGATGTGAATTTACAAACTGAGCAGTTATGACATCGGAAGTGTCCTCTGATCTCGTTAAATTGCGAAGTGTGCGGTCCTTTAAGATTGGTGCTAGTTAAAAAGTTATGCAAAGATTTGGTCTTTTTAAAGCCAACCCACGGTTTTTCCTCACAAAACGGCACATCATCAAGAATGTGTCAGTGATGCAATATAATTCTTTTAATGTCTGATGCCAAAGGAGAATAATACAAAGAGAAATGAATTCTATTAGAGTGACCATCAGAACCCTTTTCCCCTAAGAGCGCTCTCCGGGGAATAGACTTAACTTTTACAAAGGATCGATCAACTACAGTCTCTGGATAACCTCGCTGAGAGAGAAAGGTTTTAATTTGAGTCACAGCCTGTACAAAATCATGCTCACGTGAAGAATTTATTTTGGCTCGTGAAAGTAATCCAGTAGGTATGTTATTTTTTAAATGAGCCGGATGGAAAGAGCTGTAGTGTAAGTAAGTATTTTTGTCGGTGGGCTTGCGATACAGTTTAGTAAGAAGTCTATTGTTGGTGATAAAAACCAAAAGATCAAGAAATGGGATTGAACGTTGATCAGAATGAGATGTAAACTTTAAATGACAGTTCTGTTGGTTCATCCAATGTGAAAACGCACTCACACAGTCAGCAGAATCAAGGAGAAAGAAAAGGTCATCAATGTACCTGCGGTAAGTAAGAATGTGTTTATAAAATGGGTTAGTCAGTGGATCCAGGATACATTTCTGTTCGAATTCAATAATGTATAGGTTTGCTAGGGTTGGAGCGATAGATGAACCCATAGCGACACCTTTGGTCTGTAGATAAATGGTGTCACCAAAATGGAAAAAGTTGAAATCCAGCACTATATCTAGGAGATCGAGCAAAAAATGCGTAGGAGGATCGTTATTGTGGTGTAAGGATAAGGCATCCGCTGCTAATAACCTGGCTTCATCAAGTGGAATATTCGTGTATAATGAAGATACTTCCATGGTTAAAAGATAACTGCCTGGTGGAACAACAAACCCTTCCATCAATTGTATAAAGTGTGTCTTGTCCTGAATGAAGGATGGAGTAATACAACTGAAAGGAGCTAGAAAAGAGTCTAAATATTTAGATAGCGGCTCCAAAAGGGATTCAGTCTCGGAGACAATGAGTCTTCCTGGGATTACTTTAGAGTCACGAGACGCCTTGTGTATTTTAGGTAACAGGTAAAATATGGGTATGCATGGGTGGGCATTGAGGAGATGCTGAGAAGTCTTATTAGATATATAATGAAGCGACAGACCTTCAAACAACACAGCTCCTGCCAACCTAGCAGTTCGAAAGCAAGAAATTGCAAGTAGATAAATAGGGACCACTTCGGTGAGAAGGTAAACAGTGTTCTGTGCGCTCCGATGTCTAGTCATGCTTGCCACATGACCACAGAAATGTCTGCAGAAGCAGACAGCACTGGCTCTTTGGCTTTGAAACAGTGATGAACGGCTGGTTTTCAAGCAAGGGAAACCTTTACCTTTACTAATGTTTTGTTGACATTGCTTCTTCCTCTGAGAGCCACCAAGCAACAAGTATGGTTCTCTCAATATACTAGACTCCATTTCCCCTCCCATTTCCCCCAACTATAACTATAGATGGCAATTGTAAATAAAGATACATTTTTCTAGATAACTTTTATCATACAATGTGCTGTTTTGTGCAGGGAAGGCCAGTGGGGAGCAATGATGAGACTGGGCTAATCTGTCCATGTTTTCAATTCTATTGTTGTTTTTCTACCTAATACTGTACTCGGCTAACCAAAGAGAAATAATCAACATTCCCCAATATGTTTTGTATTGAATTGAGTGCATGACCTATTAAATCAATACAGTATCTTGTAAAATCTTTTTGAACCAGCTCTCTATTTTCACTTTATATTCCATGTTCATTTACTAATCACCTATTTAGTAGGTATCTGTTTTACCCACCCATGAACCCATGAACAATGAATCTACTTCATTGAAGATGCAGATCATTAAATCAATAGGATTTACTCTGCACAAGATCAGAGCATTAAATATATTCGGTTTTAGAATGGCAGTATACAATTGTAAGCAAATGCAAAATTACAAGAATTTTATACTATATTCATGGTATTCAAAAAGCTGTCTTCTTGGATTATTTTCTTGATCTCAGAAAAAATGCGAGTTTAGAACTGTACCAGTGTGGGGTTATTGCAGCAAGATTAACTACCCATGCCATCAGCAATTAATATAGCAGCACCCTTATGATTATTAATGGGAAATAAATGTGGATTGCAGATGTGCTCCCTCATTGTTAAATAAAGTGGGTGATTTATAAATTGTTGATTCTCAGACAGAATTCCCTATCTGCACCAAGCATCTATTTGGATTTATTTGGAAGGAATTCTCCACAGCAGAAGGTTTTATGTGTTGCCGTTGTTTTCCTTGTAAGCATTAAAGATATACAAGATCCATTATAAATCACACGCTGCATATAAAGTGCAGTTTTACTTGCACTCAGCAATTTGCTAAAAATAAAAATAAAATAAAGGCACCACATAAGTCCTGGAGGAAGCAAACTGATGATTTCTCTTGGGGAGAAAAGATATTTACAAATCATTTTGAGAACATGCTAATCTAAAAACACCTCTGGTCTCTTGTTCTCATTATTTGCTGATATTTGAAATATGACACATTTCTTCTCTTAAGCTTTCATTGCTATGTTTAGTTGCACAAATGGACATGAATTACATGTTCAGTTTCTGTTTGCTTCACGTTGTTCTTCATGTTTGAACCCCAAAGATCAGCTGTTGTCATCAGAGCCAGAAATTCCTGGAGCCATCTTTGGAAGATTTTCACTATTGCTACTTAAGGATGTCACAATGGGATTTTAAAATGTGGACATGGAAACTGTAAAAAACAGTTATTGCACCCAAACCAGTTAGGAAGGCTGTTTGACCAAGAAGTTCTTTTCCAGCATTCATGGCTTCTTTTCACTTATTTTACCTTAAGTGATCAGCTGTACAAATCCGTATGTTTTGTTTCTACTTATGTAACCCAAGCTGTCTGTCAGTAGTTTATTATTTTTGCTTTGTTAATTCTTTTTGGTCACCCTATGGATCTGCAAATATCTTAGTATTTTGTTATAAATCCACATTTCAAATTGGTTTATCAAAGGATGTGATAGTTGATGTGTGTTAAAATCTACAATTCCATGTCTTGAAGTAGAGCTGAGAATATATTGTTGTTATTATTCAGTCGCACAGTCGATTCCAACCCTTTGCAACCCCATGGACCATCGCCCACCAGGCACCTCTGTCCATTGCCCACCGGACACCGAATTTTATTGAGTGGCTCTTACACCATTGATCATTCAACCAACTTTTAAGTTACTTATATTGGTCAATATAAAATATTGTTTCCTTACTATTTTGGCCAGCTGTACTACAAGACTATTTAATTTATCACATAGCAATACTGTAGGCTTTACTGGAGACTGTCAACACCATTTTAGTATCTCAACAATCTTATATTTTAATTTTTCATTCCATCTTGACTTTCATATGTTTAAATTACGATAATGTTAATCTGTGATTTTGTGATTTGTAATTTTATGGAATGTTCAGTTTTTTTACATTTGTATACCTCCCCAATGACTTTGCCAGTTTGGTAGTATTTAAATACTCTGAGCAGACAAAAAACAGCAGATACTTTTGGATTCCTGTCATCTGCAAGCAACAATTTTCTCTTTTGGAGCTGTACCAGAGTGATACTTTCACCTGTTTGGATGACATTCCTTTAGTCTCTCCTGAAGGTCTCTCTTAAGCAATGTCACAGGTAGATAGATCTCTAATACGCCTTCCTTCTTTTTCCTATAACACAAAGAATATAAATCCTGACCTGGGGTATACTGTGGTTATTGCAATATAAGATCTCCCTGTTGAATTGTTGAAATTCTGTGCTCAAATAAACATGATGATCTCAGTTAATATTTATGCTCTTCACATCTCCACAGTATATACAGTAGGGATGTAAATCCTTACTTATTTCAATCTTGCAGACAGGGACAATAAATTGCAACTTTTTTTTCCTAAAGGCAAAACAGCAAAGAATTTCATGCCACTCCTATTAGAATTCTCGTGTTGATAAGAATAGAGTTTTGCACACACACACACACACACACACACACACACACACACACACACACACACACACACACACCATTTTGGTGCAGAACTATTTTTAATTTTAATTTTTATTGTCTGTTTTATTTATTTCATAACTCACCTATTTGCACCGTTGTGTGAATTGCCCCAGACTAGGATTATTTATTTAAGAATCAGAAGTACTAGATAGATTGTAGGTACATATAGTAACAGCCAGCCTACCCTTCTATGTTTGCTGCAGGTGGAAGAGTCGTTTGCTTCTCAAAATGAAATCATACTAAAATAATTTTATGCAAATTGTAGAGATCTTGAGGGGGAAATATTTTGTTGCTTTGAGCTGAAGACAAAAAAATTCATAGGATTCAAAAAGCCCTCACAGTGCAATGATTAAGCTGTAGTACTGCAGCCAGCACTCTGCCCATGATCTAAATTCAGTCCCAATGGACTCATGGTTGACTCAACCTTGTGCCATTCTTTGACCAGTAAAATGAGAACCCAGCATAATAAGGGCAAAAAGCTATGAACCCCCCAGAAATGGTAGTATATAAGTGTATAGTAATCGATATTGCTAATCAAGAGATCTCACCATGTTGATCCAGTCTATCTACGTAGGGCACATGTAAGCATGAAATCTGCTCCCAGTTCTCCGAAGACTACAATATGCTGCAGATATCCTGTCACTAGAAAACTGAATTCCTGTACTGAAAATTTTTGATTGTCATACCAACTATTATTTGAAAATTAGGTTATGTCCCCTTGTGATTAGTCATTGGAAAGTAAGTATTGAACAGACTTCTTCTGCGATATCTGAATCCGAATATTGGCGGTCCTCATAGCAATCAGCCATGAAAACAGTCCTGAGAATATAATGCAGTGGCCTTTCATCTGCCTTCTGCATCACGACTCCCATACTACTGATCCATTTTCTGTTCCTGAGCCCTTTTGACAAACCAAGTCCTCCTCAGCCCCAGGCCAGTATTGATGAAGCTGCTACCCTCCATCAAGATGGATTCAAGTGTGATTTAATCCACTTGGGGACCATCAATCTTCCCTGTGGACTTCGGGACCCATGCCATTAGTCTTCAGGGTTGTCAGGTCAGTTAACCACCACTTGACACTCAGCATTGAGTTGGTGGCAGTATGGTCTACTCTATTACCATAGCATGGTAACCTGGCCAGACTGTTGTATATAACTATTCATTCATTAATGTGTACTAAGATCCCATCTCTAAAAAAAGAAAACACCACCCTATTGGATTTCATCTTCTAATGATAAGCTATATGTACCATATATTTTGGCCCTCATGTAGAGGTGTTCCAGGCAGAAGGAGTCCTTGGACTAACCAAGAATGCTGCTGAAGAGTGAAGTCTGAATTAAACTTCCAGGATTTCCTTGTGAGATAATGTTATTTGTGTATTTCCAGTGTCTTCTGTTGAGTATTGTGGTGAGCAGAAGTCAGACACAGACTTGCTTGGTAGACCTATCTGTTTTAACAATAGGAGCAATAGAATAATGCACACTTACACTGACACCGCATCCTGTAGCTTTTAATTACATTTCTGAAATAGAGAAAGTGAAGAGCAAGTGAAATCAGACTTTTGTCTGAAATATTTGTGAACTGATTCACCAAACAGCCCAGAAGTCACAGATTGCTTCTGCTAGGTTCCACTGTGTGGATCTTGGGGTTGTCATATAAAATTGGGACACTGAAACCCTGGAAATTGTCCAAATGCCAACATGTGGCTTCACACAAAAAAATCATGACTAGGGAAGTAAAGTGCAATGTTATGTTCTCAGCCAATGATGGTAATTTGAGGACTGTCATAATCTTTCTGAAATGGTACCATGATGAATAAAACATAAGCACCAGAACCTCATCTTCCTGTCTATCAAATCATGTTCATAGATGCTACACCATCTTGACTGTATTTTTTCTATATTTTTACTAGCATACTATCAGATGCAAATTAATACTGACAAGATACTTAAGACACTTCTAATAAAAGTTCAGTTATGTGGAACTTAATCATCCAGGAACTGTTTTATTTTCAAGCCTTCAGTATTTAAAATAATTATTTTTCTCTCTCATCTTGTCTTGTTCTTGGAGAATGGATGAATCAGAATTTCTTCTTCAAGTGCCATATCAGATTCCAGATATTGGCTATCATCATGATAATAAGCCATGAAGATTGTCCTAGGAACAATATAATGCAGGGGCTTTTCATTTGCCTTCTGCATTGCAGTATGATACCCATACCACTGATCCAGTTCAGCAAGTCACTTTCTGGTCCTGAGCCCTCTTGGCAAGCAAAGTCATCATCAGCCAAAGGCCAGTATTAGTGAAGTTGCTGCCCTCCATCAAGATGGATTCAATTGGGATTTAATTCACTTGAGGACCATCACCTTCCCTGTGGACTTTTCCACCCAAGACCCTTAGTCCTCAGGGTTGTCAGATTAGCTAACCACCGCCTGATGATCAGCATTGAATTGCTGGCAGTATGGTTATTCTCTCTAAAAAGAGATTTATTTTTCTGGACCATAGCTGTCAAGTATCCCTTATTGGCCGGGAAAACCCCTTATTTTACCCTCTTTCCCGCCGTCTTCCCTTATTAATTAGACTGCAATGCCCTATTGCCGCCATTGGAGGGCAGCACAGGATAAGCATAGCTGTCAAGTATCCCTTATTTGCCAGGAAATTTCCCTTATTTCCAAATCCAAAAACTTGACAGGTATCTTCTGGACACCCACTGAATTACCAGGTTGTTGTTGTTTTCCTATGGTCTGTACCCATTCCACATTTAAGAGTGCCATATTGAACAATATATCTGAACATCCCCTGAAGCAGAGGTCCTTTAGGTAAAATAAGACTTTTGATTTATTTTAACATAGGCTTGCCTCAATCCATATTTTTCAAGCTTGCAGTTCTGAAAGATTTGTCTGTGTGAAGGAATAACATGAAAAAGGACTTGTGCGTTTTCCTTAAATATGCGATCAAATCTGAATCAATGATGACCACTATTCCCCCAACAAATTTATACACCATTTTTCATCTTTTAGAACATTTTTGTCTCTCTCTCTCTCCCTGTCTTCCCCACCCCCACCCCATTTCACCACTAGTTTGTTTAGTTGAAGTCCTCAGTTTACCCTCAATTTAGCTATAAATTCAGGATCAAGCTACATGGGCAAGCATGCTTTAGTGTATTGTTTACTGTTTATTACATTTTATAAACAGTAGCACTGTGAACACCCTAGTCAGTAATTTTACAGTAGCTGCTGATACAAAATTGTCTAATGGCATTTTAGAGTCCAACTTCTTCCTCCTCTGCCATCAGCAAAAGAGACTTTCCTTCTTTCATAGAAATCAACAGAGCTTCTACACCTACAAAATACTGGAACAATTCATATAGTTCAGTCATTTTAAAGTATAAAAGAAGCATCTGGTAAAATTCATTTTCCTTAGGATATTTTGCTTCCTAACAGGTTACAGTGGCTACTAAGTCTTAACATTTTCACATTCTTTCCAAAGATCACATTATAGAGTTTGAGACAGGGTTTCTTCATAGAATAATAAAATCAGGCATCTCTTAATTGCAAAAAATAAAATAAAAACAACAACCAACTCTCCCTCTAGATATTTACCGTATGCCATGAACTCTGCTTGAGAAATAGTCAGCTACTCCATTCCCTAGCTAGCTACATGCCTGGAAAGTAGAATCATAATTAAAACTGCATGTTCCTTCCCCTTTCCCCAATCCAACACCATATTCTATGTTGTGTTTTTAATCAGCACCATATTTTAATCCATGCCTCAGCATGCGAAAACTGTTATCTTTTGCAAGGTTTCAGTTTGGCAACATGCAAACATTTAAGCATATGGATATTATTTAGGACGGTCCTAGGTTTTATAGGCTATTATGGCAGGCAGATGGGGTCACAACATTCATACTCCTAACAGCAATGGGGCTGAGCACAATTCATATTCTTCTAACGCCAATATCCTATTCAGGTTGGCAGGAGCTGGGACAGACACATTGTTGCCCTGGCCCCATATCTGCTCCAACTAGAGACACCAAGTCATCAGAAGGCATTTACTCTAGCCTGCTGCCAGGCCCTCCCTTCTTCAGTTCTCGAGGGAAAGTTCCAAAGGACACCAATGTCAGAGAGACTATGCCCATGTGACTCTGGAGAAATTGAAACCACAGAACATGTTCTTTGTAGCTGCCTTTTCTATAGAGATATTCAGAGCAAGTTCATATCTCCACTGCTCTGCAAGTATTCTGGCCGAACAAACACTACATACACCTACTGGCTGCTCTCTGATGAAAGACCCACCTTCACCCACAACACTGCCAGATTCTGTGCTGCGCACGTACAGTAAGATCAGAAGAACAATCATGGCAGGACCATCAACCAAATAATATACTTGCACCACAGCATAGGTTAGTAATAATTGTAATACTAGTGACCTATTTTAGTATATGAGAGCCCAGACAAAGGAACAGCCGAAGGGTTGGCTTAACACATCTTTATTGCATGAGTGGTCAGAGGGAACATGAGGTAATGGCGGATGAGCAGCTCAATATATACGGTGGTTATACATTTGAATGTGGCTCCACGATAGGCCATTGGCTACCCCTTGGCGTGACGTCATTCTTGGTCACGCCCTTCTTGTCCAGGTGAGGTAGTGGCGGGAACCTTCCCGCGCTGTCGTTCTTTGGTGATTTATGACCTGTGAGCTGGGCGCTCGCTATTGCCACCGAGTGGTCATTAGCTCGCGTCCTGGTTGGAGCGGGTTGCATTGAAGTATGGTTTAAAGGCACAGTATGAAGAAACACAATGCATAGAATTGAAACACAACATTCCTCCCCCCTAGGATGAGACGAAGTCTCTCATCCAAGATGGTTTATTGCAAACGCGCTTTGGGCGTGTTGTGGGCTGGCTTGTCCCGGCTCCTTGTCCTGCAATGGGAGAGGGAGACTCGTTAGTGACTCGCCGCGGCTCAGCGGCTGTTGGGGAGGGAGACTCGTTAGTGACTCGCCGCGGCTCAGCGGCTGTTGGGGAAAGGGCAGAAAAACCGGGGGCACTGGGGACTAACGAAAAACCCCGCTTCTCGCTTGGAAGGGTGGGGGACCACTCCTGAAAACCCCCCCGGTTTTGTAACTGAAAATTAAAAGTGTCCCCTGGGTCTCCATTAGGAAGATTCCACAGGATTTCTCCGGGGGTTGCTTCGGACTCCTTTCCCTCCCCCCTAGGTGGGGACCACCGATCCCCTTCTCCTCCCCCTTGGGCTGAACGGGTGGGGGAGAACCCTAACGTTGAAGGCACTGCCGCGCCATCCGCGGGGCGGTCGTCTGGGACCCGGCGCCGGAGCTGGTCCGCGTGTCGCCGCCAGAATAGACCCGAACTTGTCTCGACACAGTACGACACGGGACCCGTCTGGCCAACGATGACGCCCGGGACCCAGGCTGGCCCCGCGCTAGCGTAGTTCCTGCAATGTACCGGGGCACCCACTGCGAAACTCTTCGTGGCTGCTAGCCCCACATTTCTCCCCGTGTCCTCCACCCTTGTGGGATCGAGTCTGGTCAGAATCGTTGACAGCTTCCTACGCATTAAGAGCTCTGCGGGCGAATACCCTGAAGCTAGGGGGGTCACCCTGTATCCTAGCAGGAACTGACACACCTGAAGGTTGAGGTCCCCTGGACCCATGCGCCTCAGCGCGTCCTTAGTGGTGCGCACGAGGCGCTCCACCTGGCCGTTCGTCGCCGGGTGGAAAGGGGCGGAGGTGATGTGCCGAATGGCGTTGATCTCCATGAATGCCCTGAACTCAGTGGATGTGAAACAACTCACGTTATCGCTAATTAGGGTGTCGGGTATACCGAACGTGCTAAAGACCCTCCGCAGATGCTTCACCGTCGTAGCTGACGAGGTGCTTGTAACTGGGATTACCTCCAGCCACTTGGAGTAAGCATCCACCACGAGGAGAAAAAGTGCCCCTCTAAATGGCCCCGCAAAATCAACGTGCACCCGCGACCATGGCCCCCTTGCCGCGTCCCATTCCCTGTGCGGCAGGCGCATTTCTTCGGGCCTGGAGCATTGGCATTTCTCGCAAGTGCCCACCATGTGCTCAATGTCGGCATCTAATTGGGGCCACCAAAAATAGCTCCTGGCCAGAGCCTTGGAACGAACAATCCCAGGGTGGCTGACGTGCAGCAGTTTGAGTACCCTGGACCTCAGGGAATCGGGGACCACCACCCGCTGGCCCCACAGAAGACACCCCCTCTCTAGGGACAGCTCTAGCCTCTTCCTGAAGAACGGGGTGAGCTCGGCCGTCGGGGAGGACGCAGGCCACCCTTTCTGCACCCAGGAGCTGACAAGAGCAAGTGTCTTGTCCTTGCCGGTCGCCTTAGCTATATCCGCAGGCACAATGGGGGGCGAATCCAGGACTTCGATCAGGAGCACTGAGCGGTCTCGCTCTTCGTCGGCTACGACGCTGTTAACATCGGGCAGAGGAGACCGCGACAGGGCGTCAGCATGGCTTATTTCGCTCCCCGGGCGGTAGACCAGCGCGTGCTGGTACGCGTTTAAGAAAATGGCCCACCGTAGCATCCTAGGGGACAGGATCTGAGGAGTTGGCTTGTCTGCAGTGAAGATGCCCAACAGGGGCTTGTGATCGGTCACAATGGTGAAAGGGCGGCCATAGAGAAAATCGTGGAACTTTTTCGTTCCCGCGATTATGGCGAGCGCCTCCCTGTCTGTTTGGGCGTAATTCCGCTCTGCCTGGGACAGGGATCTCGAGTAGAATGCGACTGGGGCCTCTCTCCCGTTTTCCAACACATGGCACAGCACCGCCCCCACCCCCACTGGGGACGCATCACATATCAGAACCACCGGTCTCTTGGGGTCAAAATGGGTAAGAATAGCGTCAGACGCTAGGAGTTGCTTCAGTTCAACGAATGCCCTCTCTTGATTCTCGCCCCACTTCCACGCCTCGTCTTTCTTAAGTAACTTGTGCAGTGGCTCTGCCACTGATGCCTTCCGCGGTAGGAAGGAATGGTAAAAGTTTAAGAGGCCTAGAAACGATTGCAATTCGTGCTTAGAGGTGGGGCGAGGGGCATTTCGAATGGCGGCTACCTTTGATTTGGAGGGTTTGATCCCCTCGGGGGTTACCCGGAAACCTAAGAACTCAACCTCCTTTGCGAAAAAAACGCATTTGTCTCGCCGCAACCTCAACCCCGCCTTTTCGAACACCGCCAGCACTTTGTCCAGCCTCTCAGCCAGCTCCTCCTCGTTTCCCCCTGTTATCAACACGTCATCAAAGTATGGCAAAACCCCCTCCAAACCCTTTAAGAGGCGTTCCACGAGTGACTGGAAAATACCGGGCGCCGAGTTCACGCCGAACTGTAGGCGCGTCACCTGGAACGCCCCCTTATGAGTGACTATCGTTTGCGCAGCAGCCGCAGCTGGGGTTACAGAGAGTTGCTGATAGGCTTGCGCAAGGTCAAGTTTGGCGAAACACTTTCCCCCGTGTAACCTGGCCAACAGATGGCTGACTACCGGCACCGGATACGCATTTGGGCGGATCGCCTTATTAATGGTGCACTTGTAATCAGCGCAAATGCGAACCTCCCCGTTGGCCTTTAGCGCGGTTACAATCGGAGTTTCCCACTCTGCGGAATCAACAGGAACAAGTATCCCCTGGCCCACCAATTTGTCCAGTTCCGTCTCTATCTTTTCTTTGAGTGCGAAAGGCACTCTGCGTGGCTTGAGTCTGATAGGGCGGACCTCCGGATTCAGGTCGAATGCTACTGGGGGTCCCTTGAACTTTCCCAGTCCTTTCTTGAAAACTTCGGGGTGCGCATCACATACCTCCTGAATTGGGTCAGTCCCGACGGCATGCACCCCCCCAATGAACAACCCCAGGGGCTTGAACCATTGAGTTCCTAGGAGGCTGCAACTTCCCCCTTTGAGAACGACCAGGGGCAGTTCCGCGGCGTGTTGCTTGTATCGGACCTTGACATTTCCAACCCCCAAAACTGGAATGCTATTTCCCTGCACGTCCCGCAGCGTGGACTTCAACGCTTTGAGCTTAGGGCGCACGTGGGGAGAAATTCCCAAAAACTCCCGCTGGGACATAATTGAGTATGAAGAACCCGAGTCTATCTCCATCCTAACAGGGGCCCCTTGCACCAGTACCTCAACAAAATAACGTGGGTGTCCCAAGGACACGCTGTACACGGGGGTCTCGTCGCCGCTGTCGTCGGAGATGCGGCCCACGCCGTCCTGCTTCCTCGCGGGCCGGGCGCCCTCCTTGGTCTTCGGCGGCCGGTCCGATGGGTTTCTCTGGTCTCTGCGCCGTTGTCTGCAAACCTTGGCGATGTGACCCCGGCGTCCGCAGTTGTGGCACTCGGCCTTCCGGAACGGGCACTTGATGCGGTCGTGGGTTGCTCCACAGCCGTCGCAGCGACGGCCGTCCTTCCGCACCTTCCGGACGTCCTCATCATCGCTACTCTCCGTGGAAGACTTCGGCGTGTGCCTGGCTGCCTGCACCGAGGCCGGGGCCTTGTCGGACTGCGGGGGTCTCTCTCTGAATCCCTTAACTCCGGCCCTCGTGGCCTCCGCAGCCTGGGCCGCCTTCATGACCTCGCGTAGCGTCGGCGGCGGCTCCTGGTTCATCAGTTTCCGTTGAACCTCTTCATCCCACAGGCCGCACAGCAAACGGTCCCTGAGGGTGATTTCGAGGTTTTCCCACTTGCATGGGCCGGCGGCCAATCTTAGGGCTGCCGCGAAGGCGGCGATGGATTCACCGGGCGCTTGAACCCTCTTCCAGAATGCGTCTCGAGCCGAAAACATCGAGACCGTAGGCTGGAAATGGTCTCGCATCACCTTTAGAAGCTGTTTGGCCGTCAGCTCGCTCACTTTCTTCGGTGCTACCAGGTCCACCAAGACTCGCTTAGCGGCGTTTCCCAGCATCCGAGTGAGGATGGCCCTCTTCTTCCCCTCATCTGTAATGTCGGACACCACCAGCATATCCTGGAAATCCATTTCAAAGAGCTCCCAGTCTTCCGGCTTGTTGACATCGAAACCGGCATGTGTCTTGGTCTCGTGGGAAGCCATGATCCCATCCTCGTCGCCAATTTAGTATATGAGAGCCCAGACAAAGGAACAGCCGAAGGGTTGGCTTAACACATCTTTATTGCATGAGTGGTCAGAGGGAACATGAGGTAATGGCGGATGAGCAGCTCAATATATACGGTGGTTATACATTTGAATGTGGCTCCACGATAGGCCATTGGCTACCCCTTGGC
This sequence comes from Bradypodion pumilum, assembly GCA_035047305.1. NCBI lineage: Eukaryota > Metazoa > Chordata > Lepidosauria > Squamata > Chamaeleonidae > Bradypodion > Bradypodion pumilum. Next base: position 308,486,187 of record JAWDJD010000004.1, on the reverse strand, counting down.
GTGACGTCATTCTTGGTCACGCCCTTCTTGTCCAGGTGAGGTAGTGGCGGGAACCTTCCCGCGCTGTCGTTCTTTGGTGATTTATGACCTGTGAGCTGGGCGCTCGCTATTGCCACCGAGTGGTCATTAGCTCGCGTCCTGGTTGGAGCGGGTTGCATTGAAGTATGGTTTAAAGGCACAGTATGAAGAAACACAATGCATAGAATTGAAACACAACACCTATGTACTAATTTTCCTCCTTAACACTGAGCAGAAATCCTCCTTTTTAAGCCTCCTCATTTTATCTTTTGTCTCTTGATACATTTTAGTTCCCCCACTTTAACTTCTGTTCCCTCTGCTGTTCTATGCTGGAGCAGAAATGCTCCTTTTAAGCACCCTCATTTTAACTGTCGTCTCCTGATATATTTTAGTACCCCATTTTAACTTCTGTTCTTTTTGCTGTTCTATGCTGGTCTTGGACCGTAATAAAGATTTGATTTGGAATATCCTATTCAGAGCTAAAGTGTCCCCCTTCTTCAGAAGCTACCACATCATGCAATCAATCATGTGACTGATTGCAGAACTGATCTCACAACCAGTGTGACTGAGACTGAAAGTGCCAAAGGGGTGCTTGGTAGAACAAAGAGAATGCTTATATGATTTTTCTTCTGTGATCCTGTAACAACCCAACAGAATACTAAATACTAAACAAATAGCACTTTTAGCTTCTGAATCATAGACTCACAAGATAGACAAAACACAGAACAGAACAAAAACTAAAGATAAAATCATTGTGACACATTAAAGCAGTCATTCTCAACCTTTCCCCCCCCCCCCCCCCAGATCAGGCCAGTCTTGCCCCTCACACACAGCTGCGGAGGCCAGAGGCAGGTTGCTCCTAGTGCTTACCGTTTTGCTGTCATCCGTGTCTAGAGGTGCCCGAGTTCTCACCATGGGCCAGATTAATTATATGCATGGGCTTGATTGGGCCCGCGGGTCGGGGATTGAGAACGCCTGCCTTAAAGACTAACTGCTATATTTAATTATAAGCTTTCATAGATCACGTCCACTTCCCTGGACAATAAAGGGAGATACTAAGACAGGGTTGGCCAACCTTGGTGTTCCAGCTGTTCTTAGACTTCAGTTACCAAAAGCCCAGGTCAGCACACTTGCTGACCAGGGCTTCTGGGAATTTAAGTCCAAAAACAGCAGGAACACAAAGGTTGGCTACACCTGCACCAAGAGATCAGAATGGTGGCCAACTATGGCACCCTTAGCTGGGAAAATTTACTTCAGAGTATGAGAAGTTTTAATAACAGCATCGGAAGAAAATTGTCACACTCCACTACCTCCACCATGGTGCCAAACTGGAATAGGTGTTCACAGTGCTACTGTTTATGAAATGTAATAAACAGTAAACAATACACTAAAGCATGCTTGCCCATGTAGCTTGATCCTGAATTTATAGCTAAATTGGGGGTAAACTGAGGACTTCAACTAAACAAACTATTTCAGATTTTTATTTTATTTTTCACTTTTTACATGGCCTCTTCACATCCTAAAATTGGCCCCCAGACTCCTGAAGTTATTGCTGAAGCATCATTTGCTGGGGCTGGCTTGAAAGAGGTGATAGATAGACCTAGTATTATAACTGTTGCTATTGCTTAGGATATGCCCATTTGTGGTTCAAAACTACCACAATCTTTGAGGAGGCTCTTTCTGTGTACCCCAGCCAGAGATTTTGTCTGGTGTTATTAGTGAACCACTGCCAAGACTGACAGCATGAACAAGTATAATATTGTTACTTATAATTCAAAGCTAGCCTGTGTAAAAACAGGCATGTGGTACGAGGAAAATGTAATTAATTTGGTGGTATAAGCCTTCATAAATTATCAAGTATTCCCAATAGCAGTCCTGGAAAACTTACAGAGAACATGAGCTGCCTTTCAATTACTCAATTTGCCTGCTACTGGAATTTTTTTAAGGTGGTGAGAGGCTGGTTGCATTACAGATGCTGAAACCATCCTCACCACTGACATATTGTTCCACCTTTAATCAAGACCGTAAAGTTCCTCTGGGCCATACAAAAGCCAGTAATCTGCATCCAGAGGCTGTCACTCTCTTCTCTAATGGAGTGCAGCACACAAAAATTAATTATAGGGGAAAGGTTGTTGTTCCAGCTGGGACTGAAATCTCTAGATTCCAGAGCAAATGTTTTGCTGTTGATCAAAATGAGAAGCTCTGTTTGCTGCAGCCACAACAGTATCTGTATTGTGTCGATTTCACATTTTTCCCCACTGCTTAAACCAATATTTTCAAAAGAAATAGTATTTTTTCTTTTGAAGTTGAATGGAAGTTAGTGTCTGTCTGCCTGTCTGTCTGGCCATCCATCATATTTTACCCTGCCTTTCTCCTATAAAAGAACTAAGAAGGTTTACATCGGGGTTCTCATCTGGCCTGTGACCTCACTCCAGCCACTGCTTCTGCCACCGATGCCTCAATCCTTGTCTTCTCCACTTAAATCAGTATTTGCATATACTGATTTAAACTAATATAAACAAATATTGTCACAATTAGATATTGCTGCTGTAATATAAGTGGAAATAAATTATTGTTTACTGTATTGCACAAGACTTGACTAGATAGCCACCATCAAACACAGCACTCAGATAAAATTCGAAATCCTATTGCGTAAATTGAATTACATTAGGACTGCTGCCACTATAGAACTTTTGTTGGCATACTGAGCAATCAGTTTTGCTTGGCACATTCAACTGATTGCAGATTCAAAAATGTAATTCTTTGTTTCTCAAAGTAATGCCCAGCACATTTACACTCGTAGAACTTTAAGCTACACTGCTACAAATGGGATCTCGGCCATTGTCAGCTGCCTTGCTTGCTCTTTAAGACAAAAGTATTTAGAAATATTTTAAGTAATGACTTTTGATTGCATATATATGGAACTAACTGACTTATGCATCATTTAGCTTCAGAGAAAATTTAGCCCTGGGAATTATCAAGTTGTCTCCTGATAAGAAGGTTCAATACACTAAACCTGGGCTTATGAACTTGATAGGCTACTTTCCCATTAAAAACCTTCTAAAGAGGTGTAAAGAAATTAAATGGCAAAATGCAAGCAAATAATATCTCCCAAAAAATTAATAATACTAAAACTGAACAGCAAATTAGTGTTAGCACTAAATTAGTATTTTCCTATATGTATATATATTGCAACAGTGAATCACCCAAAACACAATGGTAAATGTAAATGGTAAAGGTAAAGGTAAAGGTCGCCCTTGCTTAAAAGCCAGTCATATCCAAGTCTAGGGTTCAGTGCCCCACTCAGTTTATAGCCAAAGAGACAGCGCTGTCTGCATCTACAGAATTTCCATGGACATATGGAAAGCATGCCTCAACACCAGAGTGTACAGAATGCTGTTAACCTTTCCACCAAAGTGGTCCCTATTTATCGACTTGCAATTTCTTTGTTTCGAACTGCTAGGTTGTCAGGAGCTGGGACACAAACAGGAGCTCACTCTGTCATGCAGTACCCTAGAATCAAATTCCAACCTTCCAGTCAGCAAGTTCAGCATCTTAACCACTTGAGCCACCGCAGTCCCACAAAACACAATCTTTACCTATAAAAAAGGGGTTGCGTGGTACGTGTCCAGCATACGTGGCCACACCCGGCCCAACCATCCTGTACTGAGCCAGCCACACTTGCCTTAAGACCCTGCAAGCATCACTGCAAGGGTCTGGATGCCAAGAATGGGGCACCTGCCCCATGAACATGAACAAAAAAGCCCTATGTTTCCCAGCATCCTCCGTGCTGTGCAACCCCTCAGTCAATCAGGCTGAGGGACATGAGCGCAGAGGTGGCTGGAGCCGGCCTCACTGTAGCTTTGGCGAGGTAGCAGAGAGAAGAGCGGGAGCGGGCTCAGGAAAACACAGGCCAAGAACAGCACTCCATTGCAGGCGCACCCCCCAATAAAGGACTCAGACACCAATGAAAGGGGATAACGGCATTGGGCCACATTTATTGATTCATGCCCTAGTCCGAATTATAAATTTCTATTGGTAATTGACCAATCATAATTCTTAAGGCAAGCAGGCCGAAGTAACACTGGTAAGGTACCACCCAACATTGCCAACGGCAATTGCTACAATGTATCCATTTGTATCAATTTGTTTGTTGACCACAAACAAATTGTTGACCGTAGTCAATATCTAACTAATGACCCCACCCTCTGACGCGTATCCGTAAAATCACGGAGTGATGCATGCTGTCTAGCTATAGCCATCACCCCGTCGCCTAGTTCGTTGTTGACCGGACAACGTTTAACCAACTTATGCCTGTCTAGTGTTGTCCAGTCAATTGTGAACTTGCCGGATACCTGTGGGTCATAATGTTTACCTTACCAGTGCTACCCGCCACACGGAGGGGCTTCAAAGAAGGCTCGACGCCCCCCACCAGACCGTCAGCTCGGTCGACAGGCCTGCTCGCCAATCACCCAACAGGAGGTCCATACCTCCTCGCGACAGATGGACCCCATCCCCTGCATACAAGTCATAACTTTGGAGGCTAATAGCGGGGTGATGACTGACCCTCCCCCAAGCCCTGTCGACAAGGAAACGCGCCACTGCCCTATTCACCATGCGTCTAGCGCGGTCAAGAGCCAGGAGGTCAACACCCCCTCTGTAGGAATGGCGCGGGACCATGTCCGACCAAACAAGGGTTGTGGCGGGCCAGACGTAATGCAGGTAGGCGAGGTCCTCGCAAATCGCATGCTTCAGCGACAATCCGGTGACCTGGCCCAAATCATTGCCCCCCAGGTGTATGATCAGAATGTCAGGCGGGTCAGCATTCTGGCCTGAAAAAAGGAAAGGCAGCAGCTCCTGCCATAACATCCCGGGCTTACCATGCCATGAGAGACTTGCGTATGCACCCAGTCCCAGTCGGGGTCCCCACTCTGTCGCCGCAGCATAACGCGCTGCCCTGTGCACGTAGCTATGGCCCACCAGCCATACTGTCACCGGTGTAATACGACACCCCGGGTCTGTAAAGGAAAAATGAGGGAAAGTAGGTAAGGTGACTGGGTCGGTACTCACGGCAGGAGTGGGCGCACATAAAATTGAAAACATTGCGAACCCCACCATCCCATGCTACGTATGTCAGCCCCTGAGTACCCAAAAGCCGCTGCGGTCGAGGCCGCCCCTATACGGAATGAATGAGTGCCATAGCGGGCACCTGGGAGGCCCACCCTGGCCAGCGCTTTGCCCGTCCTTCCAAAATTGAAATTTAGTAAGGGGAGACCCATCTTGGTGACAGAAAAACGGGCCATGGTGCGTGCCACGCAGTGCCAGGAATTCCTGTAGGGCACCAACCGGACAGATGTCTGCCAAAGAACACCGTAGCAGTCGCACACCACTGCCGACGCCATGCTGATCGGTCTTAGAGGAACGTATCCTCAACTGAGCCCAGTCTTTGGCTACACAGACATCCTCGAGTTCCAGTGCCCTACGACTTGCATCCGCCTTAGACAGCATCACAAGCTCGCTGATGCGGAGCGCTCCAAAAAATGCCACCGTTGTGGCTGCATGGAACAGGGCTGCCTCATATGCATCAAAACAGAGGCAAGGCCAGCCCCGGGCCAACTGGGTAAGGACCCCTGGGGAAATCGGGTGGCGGTCGTCCGGGCAACGCCCACGCTCGCGCACCCACCCCTCCAAAACATGTCTCACACGGAAGTCAGAGGTGCTGTCCACATGACCCCCCACCTTGGCCATAAAAGCCAACGCTGAAAGCTTAGATGCTATGGTGCGAGGTGCAAGGCCCTGAGAATGCAGGTAAACCATGAACCGCAGAACATGGGTTACCGGGATCGGCCAGGTTCCTGGCAATTGAAATTGAGTACAGAATGCCCTGAAAGAATTAATTGCGTGGTGATACGCCTTATGGGTGCGTGGCGCTAGCGACAGGCTAATCGCCCGGTTCACCTCTCCTTGCCAATGGTCCATATCTCCTCCAGGAGTGGTGAGGGAAATTCCTCCGCATCCGGGGCCAAGGCACGGAACCGGGAGATCTGTAGGCGGGACAAAGTGTCAGCAATATCATTATTAACCCCTGGGACATGCCTGGCCCTGAACAGTACGTTGAGGCGCAGGCTGCGCAACACAAATTGGCGCACTAGATCCATAACCCTGGGCGATTTGGAAGTCTGTGCATTTACAATGTGGACCACAGCCGCATTGTCACACCAGAAATGCACGACCGAGTTGGACCACTCCTGGCCCCATAGCATCAAAGCACCCAGGATAGGGAAAAATTCCAGATATGTGAGATCACGCAGGCGACCCGTGCCTGCCCAGGCCGGTGGCCACCCACCATAGGCCCACTTCCCATTGAAGTACATCCCATAACCAAGGGATCCCGAGGCATCAGACTGAATCTGAAATTGAGGGGAAGCCAGGAGGTCATGCCTCCAAAATGAGACCCCATTGAACTCCCTCAGGAACTGTAACCAGACAAGCATGTCTGCCCTGATACCCCGGGTAAGCCTAACCCTATGGTGAGTCCTGGATAATCCTGCCATAGCGTCGCACAAGCGCCGGGCAAAAGCCCTGCCCGGTGCGACCACTCTGCAAGCGAAATTAAGGTGACCATGCAGCACCTGCAGTTCCCTCAGTGATGCCTTGCGCTTGGCCAACAAGTCCAAGATAAGGGCCACTATCCTTGACACCTTATCCCGCGGTAACCTAGATGCCTGCGCTATCGTGTCAATCTCCACCCCCAGGAAGACTAGCTGTGTAGATGGGCCCTCGGTCTTTTCGGGCGCCAAAGGGACACCGAGTTCCTCCATTAGCGTCTGAAATGTGTTGAGGAGACGTGTGCACGTGTCCCAGCCCCGTTCACCCCCGAATAAAAAGTCATCCAGGTAATGGGCTACAGACCGGGACCCCGACCTGCGGACGAAAGCCCACTCTAGGAAGGTACTGAAACGCTCGAAAGCCGAGCATGATATGGAACAGCCAAAAGGCATGGCCCTATCAAAATAATATTCGCCCCGAAATTTGAAACCCAGCAATTCAAAGTCGCCCGGGTGCACTGGCAAGAGGTGAAAAGCCGACTTAATGTCGCACTTAGCCAGCAGCGCACCCGGGCCACATGAGCGCACCATGCGCAGCGCGTGGTCAAAAGATGTATACCTGACTGAGCAAAGGTCGTCAGGGATAGCATCATTGACCAATCGGCCGGCTGGGTAGGACAAGTGATGGATAAGGTGAAACTCGCCTGGTGACTTCTTGGGAACCAAGCCCAGGGGCGATACCTTGAGGTTAGTGAACGGGGGTGCAGGGAAAGGGCCAGCGACCCTGCCCGCATTGACCTCCTTATTGATGCTGGCGGCAGCCACCTCCTCCCTCCCCCTAAGGGACAAAAGGTTGGGGGCATCCTGAGGGGACCTATCACCCATGAAAGGAATACGGAACCCCTGTCTAAAGCCCTGAAGGAGATAATCTGCATCCTCCCCCTTCGGGTACAATGCGAGCCAACGCTCCAACATGTCCACATTAATTGGGGAGGGAGCCTTTCGGTGAACCAGCTCCATCTGGGGCAGTCTTGCCAGCCCACTGTCCGCCCCTCCCTCTGCCCCGCGTCCCTCCAGGCCTGGGACAGGCAGAGGCTGCATGGGGGCCCGCACAGGTGGGACACTCATGTCTGTACTTGCAATTCTTCTTATTGCATGAACCATTAGACGAGAAAGTCCAGCACAGCAGGCGGGCTGGAACCCCCTGCCCCGCCACTTGGCGGGGAACCTGTGCTGGAGCCACTCGCTGGACCGCATGTCCACAATGGTATCTTTCCCCTGGCGCGGGGCGCGTGGGCGTCATGTACAGAAGCCAAAGCCTCTGGCATGGCTCATCCCACCTCATCTCAGGGTGCAGGGGAATTCGCATACGGAATTCCTCGTCATAAGCCAACCACGACGGGCCCGGAAAATCAACCATCGCCCGATAGATATTGTCCAAATACTGGACCATCGGAATTGCCAGATCCGGCCGGGCCCTCAGGTACACCGCCATGTAGATGAGGTAAGCCGGCAGCCAGTTGGCCCAAGTTCGTGGTGGCTTGCGACGACGTGCCTGTTCCTTATCCTTCTCATCTTGCCCCTCCCTCTCTTCCTTGGTGGGCTCCCTGTTTAGGAGTGAGAAAATATCAACATACTCCCCTCGCCATATTTTCTCTCTGGTGGCCTGTGCCAAGTGGTCACCCAGTGGCAAGGAATAGCCCGCTGTCGGCAAGGCCGAGACAGGCACAGCAGAAACTGCGGGCATCTGGAAAGGGGCTTGGACTAACCCAGCCACCCCCAAAACATTCCCCACAGGGTAGGAAACGCTCCCCACCCCGGGGCCCTGGGTGGTGGTTGACGTCGCCTGGTGGTGCGTCAGCGGCTGTACCGCCGCACCACCCATGCGAGGCCAAGGCCATTGGAAAGCCCCCCCAACGTAGCCACATGTGTAGGTGCACTAGTTTGTACCGCATACTCACATGCTGCACCCCCGCGGGCCGCCCCCACCGGGGGTTCCGGCCCACTGGGGGCGTCGGAGCTCACGACCGCCGTAGAGCTCGCCGCCGGGGCCCGACCCACGCTGGCCTGTTGGTTGGGGAGCTGCGAGGCAGTGGCCGAAGTCGCGCCACGCGCCTCAAGCTGCTCGACCCGTCCCGTCGCCTGCCGCTGCCCAGCAGATGACGCGTCAAAGTGCACCCCAAAAGGAGCCCCAGCGTGGCTGGCCCAAGCAAAGGAAGCCTCGAGTGCCGCCACGTGGGCCAGTAAGGCCTCCACACTGGCGTGGGGCCACGGGCCAGCCGGCCCGCCCGTTACGGGCGTGGGTACAGGTCCTTGCACCCCGGGGCCCGAATATGGCCATGACCTCACACCCAGGCCCGGCAGGGCCAGCGCAGGCACCTGCCAAGGGAGGGGACCACACCACCCCCCAAGGCTGGAGGGCCCTGGAGTGAGCTGCGCCCCGATAGAGGGAGGCCCAGTAGAATGAGCACCAGGAGCGGCGTCCGCCGCTTGTGGGCCGCGGGCCGCAGCCCAAGCTGGACCCCTGCTCGGGTCCCCAGCCTCCGGCCAGGGGGTAATAGACCCCATCCCACCGGTCCCGGTGGGAGCCGGCAAAGGCGGCTGGTGGGAAAGCACAGCCGCGGTCCTCCGACCCGGATTGCGCCTCCGAACCGCCCGAGCCGCGCTCGCGGCCGCCTTCTTCTTCGAAGGCATCTCAGTCGGACCTAAGGGAAGCCGAAAAGAGGAAGGTCAGCAGCCAAAAGGCTTCCCGATCAAGGTAAAAGCGACGGAGTAAGAGGAAAAACTTCTCCGCTCCGTCGCTTCGCAAAATGGCAGCTCGGCTGCCTCGTGGCCACCCCTTTTATAAGGGAGCTGGCCATGCCCCTAACTACCCGGATGCCTTCGTCCTGTGGGGGGGCCCCCACAAAGAGCGCGGTGGCCATTTTGGCGCCGCGCTTGCATTCTCAACCTTCATCTTGCGGAGGGAAGCCATTGCCTTCCACAGAGGGAGGTGGCCGAAAGCTTCAGCCCCCACCCACCAAGGAAAATAAACCATTTCCCCGGGAAACAAAGGCAGAAAACAGTGCTTCGTTTTCTGCCTTCGCCTCCTGGAGGGAAGCGAGCCCCATCAAAATTTGTCCCTTGCTTTCTCCGACAGGCAAGGGCCGAATGCGGAGCTCTGTTTCGCCCATGCCTGTTGGAGAAAACCCCCCTTTCTCCGACAGACAAGGGCAACATGGAGCTCTGCATTCGTCCCATTGCCTGACAGAGAAGGGGGTGGATTTCTCTGGCTGGCAAGGGCAAAACGAAGCTCCATTCCACCCTTGCCTGCCTGAGAAATCCACCCCCTTCTCCAACAGGCAATGGGACAAATGCGGAGCTCCCCCCTCTCTCCCCCTCTCTCTTCCCCTCTCTCTTCCTCCTCTCTCTTCCTCTCTCTCTCTTCCCCCCTCTCTCTTCCACCCCTCTCTCCCCCCCTCTCTCTGTGTGCACACCCCAAAATCACCCCAACCAAAAACATAAATTAAACCTGCCCGGCAGAGCCGGGCAATAAATACTAGTTACTAATATAGAACCATCTCACTCACAACCTTCCCTGGGATATTGTATTGTGTTGTTGTATATTATTATGTGTTGTTTTTGTATATTGAATTTTGTATATTGTAGTATTGTGTATTTACTGTGTATATTGTTTAATTGTCATGTGAGCTGCCCTGAGTTAATTTTCGCATACAAGTGCGAAAATTAAATTAAATTAAATTAAATGAATCTTTGAATTGATCTGCATGTAAACAAATACAGTATTTGGTAGTAATTTCCCCTGAAATTAGAGGCGAAAATGCTGAGATCTGTTATTTTCATGATCATGACCATTACTCTCCAGTCTTCAGTCTACAAGGACTCTCAAAATGATCTATAAAGGGATATTATCTAAAACAGATTAAGAAAATTTAAAGAAGACATTAGTTAAAGCAGATTTTTGAAATTCTCTGAGAGCCCATTTTAAAACCAGTTTTAAAGATTATACATTGTTTCAGAACAATGTATTGTTGATTGCTCATGGGAAGCTTAACAACAATGAAGCCAGCCTCATTTCTCCTTGGGAAGGACATTAACAAACAAGGTGCTAAGGGCCTATTAGATTAACATGGGGTGTCTGGGTGTGGTTTATGTATAACATAAATACCTGTGTTTTTTCTACAGCATTGTGCATCCTGATCAGGCTTCACAGTGACCCTCTCTCCCACCCTGATGTGCATGGTGAGAAGTAGCTGGTCGCTTCGGGGCCGGACAGGAATTTTTGGCTCACAACTAGATTGGCTATGTGGTGTGTTTGTTTTTTCCTATCCCTCCATACACAGAGGGGGTATTCAGCAATCGGAGGGAAGAGGTTGCTTTTAAGGTAACATTTGGCAGGTACTGCAGTCATTTTAAGTCCCCTAAGGGCCAATGGTAATACATGAAAGTGCATATGGCTGAACCAGTAGTCCCAGGGAGGGGTATACACCTGGGGACAAAGGCTGCCTCTTTCATGCCGTGCGTCATATGGATGGTCAGTAGCAGATGGGAGGGGAGTCTGAGCGATACACTCTGAGCGATTACTGAATTTAACTACAGTAATTTTACTACTTGAAGATTTTGTCATGCCACCTTAGTGACAGTCTCTATAAGCTGGTGGTGGAGTGAGCTTCCCCAGAACACCTTTTGATAGCACTATTAATGACAATTTTGCCACTTCCACATTTTTTACTACACAGCAGCCCTGTTTGAGTGTTGCTTATAGTGTAAATCTACTTCCCGATGAAATGGGGAGCCTAACAGCTCCAGAAACATTTTTCCAAACTTAAGGATGAGACATTTCTGTACAGTGTTTGCTGACCCTCCCATGTGATGAACAATTTTGGAAAAACAGGGAGACAATCTATCTATTCAGGAATCTCCTTATCAAACTCATTATTTCCCATGTGGGGAGAGAGTTGAAAGATGGCAGATAGCAAGTATGGTCTCCTCTTTTCTTCTTAGATCAACAAAATATGCAGTGTCTGAACATTTCTTGTGTGTCCATTGAATCCATTACTTGGAGTCCTACCGAATTGTTGTGTCCAAAGCTTGATTCTGTTTAAAAGACAAGCCGCACCAAAGTGGAAGAACAAGACGTGTGCCATTTCTAAAGGCGTGAAATTCAAATAACTGTCAAAGTGGGAAATGTTGAAATTTGCTTGTCCTCCGGAAGCCTGCCTAAATGTATCTTATTTTGTATATATAGAGGCCACCCCTGTACATACTCCCCAGTCCAAGTTATGAGCTGAATAAAGAATCACTGAGTTTAACTCAATCCTGCTGGTTTGAGTACTCCTTGCGCCAGACTCAACACTAATGGAGCTGCAGAAAACAAGCTAAATCCTGCTTTTGAAGCAAGAAATCTCTCTATAGATGCTAAGTAATCACAGCAGTGTATGAATCATTTGGGTCAAAAAGGGTTCCACAGCCTGTAGTAGAGAGTAAGTTGAAGATCAGCATCTGGCACCTTTCTTTTTTTTATAATATTTTTATTGAATTTTTGACAGACATACAGAAAGAAAAAAACAGTAACAATAACAATACAATATAATGATAAATCAAAAACAACATCAATACAGTATTGACTCAAATTCATAGGAGCTAGCACATAATAGTACTTAAACTGACTATTTATCATATAACCACCAATCTAAACACCGCATTATAAATTATTACACAATCATAAGAATAAAAGCTTTCTGTGCTACCACTATTATTATCTTTTGATAGTTACACATCACCCTGTGAATATATACAATGCCCGGAGAGTTTAGTTTCTATTTCAACTCCAAAAACCTCTTTGAGATGGTACAGGTCCTGAACTGTCGTTTACCATAAGAGAATGATCCACAAACGGTTTCCAAATGTTCCAAAACCTATTCTCCTTTAATCTATCTCGTTTTACTTTGATCTCCCATGTCAATTTATCGTTCAATGCTAAACTCCACATTTCTTTATACCTCTCTCCAATCTGTATATAAACATCATTTTTCCAATTTCTAGCTATACATTGTCTACCCGTAGTTAATACAATTTCCAGTAATTCTTTTTCCTCCTTATTCAAACCCAAACCTTCCACATTTGTTAAAAGAATGGTACCTGACACCAACTTAACACTTTTACCCACAATTTCACCAAACTCCCCTTCTATTCTTCCCCAGAAATCCCTTATTTTTTTACAACTCCACCACATGTGTTCATATGTTCCATCCGTTTCTTTGCATCTCCAACATAAGTTGTCTCTTTTATTATCCATCTGATAAAGTCTTAGTGGTGTCAAGTACCATTGCCACAGCATTTTAAAATTGTGTTCTTTAATTCTTACAGACATTGTTCTCATAATCCTCTTTTTCCATTTATTTCTCCATTCAACCTCCCCAATTTTTATATTCAAATTTTGTTCCCACTTCCGTTTCAAATCTTCATGTGGATCTTTACCCTTATTCAATATAGTATACAGTTTGCTTACAAGACCCTTAATACTCCTTTCCCCTTTTCTTATCTTTATTACCAATTCTTCAAATTCCGTCTTTATTCTATCTATCCCTGCTTCTCTTCTATATTTTTTATTCCAGCTATCCACCTTTAATTTCTGAAACCAATCCAAATTTAACTTCTCAAATATTTTTTTCTCTTAATATCATCATCACATACTTTTAACCAGTCCTTCAGTAAAAGCATCTGATTTTTATCCAATATTTCCTTTTTTTCCTTATCTAATTTTATTGGAAAACACACCATATCAGTCAATTCCAAAATTGGAGAGAGATTTGGGACCATGTCTTTCTTTACCATTTTCCACACCTCCATGAGTCCTCTCATCATAGTATTATTTGACCTTTTTGGCTTGTCCTTTATTCCCAAAAAAATCATGTTACCTATATTTCTATACTCTTTCATCTCTATTTCCTCCCAAATTACCTTTTCTCTTGCCAGAATCTTCACAACATTCTTAATTTGGAATGCTCGATAGTATGCTAACAAGTTTGGCATACCCAAACCCCCTTCTTTCTGAGACAAGTACCAGAACTTCTTTGAAAGTCTAGATTTTTTACCTCCGTTACAAAAACAATTAAACATCTTTTGAAATTCATTGATTTCCTTCTCCTTCAAATGGATCGCTAATGCATCAAATAAAAAATTAATCTTTGGTAACAATATCATTTTACAAATTGCAATCCTTCCGAACCATGACAGCTTCAGCTTCTGAAACTCTTGTATTTTATTCTTGAATTCGACTTTCAAGCTGTCATAGTTCAATCGTTTAAGTTCTTCCAATTTATTTGAAATATTTATCCCCAGATACTTCATCTTATCTTTAATTTGTATATTAAGTGTCTCCACTATCCTTCCCATCTCTCCTACCCCCATATTACACAGCATCAATTCTGATTTATCCCAATTTATCATTAATCCAGTTGTAGCTTCAAATACCTGTAAATGATCTTTAATCCTATCCATTACCAACTCCGGATGTTTCACCATAAGCAATGTATCATCCGCATACATACTCACTTTATTACCCATTATCCCTTCTATATTTGTATCATCCCTTATATTTTTAGCTAATATCTCCATTGCCATAATAAACAGGATGGGAGATAGAGGACATCCCTGCCTAGTACCAGCCTCCAGCTTTACCACATCAGTAACCTCTTCATTTACTCTAATCCTAGCATTCCCTTTTTGATATAATAAATCAATTACCCTTTTAAATCTGTCGCCAAACCCGTAATTTTTAACTATTTCCTTGATTGAGGACCACTGTAATGAGTCAAATGCCTTAAAAATATCTAATGATAATAAACCCACCTTTTCCTTCGTTTGATTAACATTATCGATTAAATCTAATACCCTTCTAGTCAAATCCGCCATGTGCCGACCTTTTAAGAACCCAACTTGATCAACGTTTATATATTCCCCCATAAAACCATTTAGACGGTTGGCCAGTATTGCTGTGAAGATTTTGGCATCCTGATTTATAAGTGAAATTGGTCTGTACGATTCCACACTTTCCAAGTTCTTACCAGGCTTTGGCAGTAGAACGATTGTAGTATTATACCATGAAGTCGGAATTAATCCTCCATCTAAAATATAATTATATAGCTTAACTAATTTTGGGACCACCACTTCTTTAAATTCTTTATAAAGAATTCTCTGTCGATAATCCATCGTCCCCCGGGGCTTTCCCCATCTTCAACCCATTAATTACCTCATTAACCTCTTTATCATTAATCCTTTCCTCCATTTTCTCTCTGTGTTCTTGTTTATTCCGTTCCCTAGCTGTCTCTCCAATATCTTTTTGAGCCTCTCCAAGTCTACCTCCTTTTTTGCATATAATGCTTGATAAAATTCCCTCACAATTTTACATTTATCTCTATTCTTATTACACCTTAAACCTTGTTTATTAACCAATACCCCAATTTCTCTTTTTTCCCTTTTAGCCTTAGCTGCTCTTGCTAGTAATTTTGAACTTCTATTGCTAAATTCAAAATATTCTCTGTTTAAGTAGATCAAGTCTCGTTTAACTTTATCAATATCTTTACCCATTAATTCTGCTTTAAGTCTTTGCAATTTCGTAAAGATTTTTTTATCTTTACTTTTTGCGTGATCCTCCTGTAACTGTTTTATCTCTCTTTCTTTTTCTGTCTGTTCTACCTTATATCGTTTATATTTAAAACTCACCAACTTTATACTTTCCCCTCTGAAAACCGACTTCATGGTATCCCATACAACGTTGAAATTAACCTCGTTATTATCGTTCCACTGCCAACTTTCTTTCCATCTTTCCATAATCTGCTCTTTACATTTTTGATCTTTAAATAAATTAGGGTCATACCTCCAACTTCTTCCACTTCGGGTATCTTTTTGTAATTTCATTTCCAAAAGTACTTTGGCATGATCTGATTCCTTTATGATCCCAATTTCCATTCCTTCTATATCTTTAATCAAGTTTTCCGTAAGAAAGACATAATCTATTCTCGAGTAGGTCCCATGAACGTGTGAAAAAAAGGAATATGCCCTTTCAGAGCCCTTAAACTCTCTCCAAGAATCCTTCAAACCCAACGCATCCATCCATTTATCCAACACCTTCCCTTTCAAACCGATTCCACTTCTTGCTATGTTCGTGCACTCTAACCCCGACCTTATCAAGTTAAAATCTCCCACCACAATAGTTTTTGCAACATTCTCTAATTCCACTATTTTCCGAACTTTTTCTAGAAAATCCGCTTGATGATCATTTGGCACATAAATATTTATCAACATGATTTCCTCATCCTCTATTTTTCCTCTTACAATCAAATATCTACCATCTTGATCAACAATACTTTTTGTAATCTCAAATCCTAATATTTTAGAAATCATAATTGCCACCCCTCTCGCTTTTGAAGTTCCAAACGCCATCTCATAATGTTGGATCCATCCCAAAAAAAGTTTATTCGTGTCCTTTGACTTCTGGTGTGTTTCCTGTAAAAACAATATATCAGGTCTATCTTTCTTCAGCGCCAGTTCCAACCTACGTCTCTTAAGAACAGAGCCTGTACCCTTTATATTCCATGATAGTATTTTAATATTTCCCATAACCTATCTCCTTTCTAAACTCTGAACTTTCCATCGGGCGTGCCACCACTAACCCCTTACCCCCATCCCACAAAAAATTACATATAACACACACTATCTCTCTCCCCACCTTCTTCAAAAAAAAGCCGCCTTTGACAACCAAAGAGGTGAGAGGGGGGACATGCAAGATGTGCCTTCCTACCAGTGCTACGCGCTACTCACCCTTATATATCAATTAAATACTTTAAATTTTAAAAATCTAATTCTCATTGCTCCTTACTTGCCTCCTCCTCCACCATAATCAGCGAAAGCTCCTCCTCCTCTTCCCCTCGCTGCGATGTTCCACCTGTTGCCCCACCGGCCTCCGCCCTCTCATACTCCCTACCCAAGGCTCCCGATTCCATCAATTCCTTCTTGAGATTTATACACTCCTCCGAATCTCTTTTTACCAGCTCCAACAAGCTCAAATACTCCAATGGATTGGCCCCTTCATCAATTACTTGCATTCTTTTGTCATAAAAAAGCGCAGTTGCTGTGGAAATCTCCAATTATACGTTATATCTTTACTCATCAGCAATTTAGTTACAGGCCTCATCTTATATCTCCACGTTCTTTCCTTCAATGAGATATCATTATAAACTTCTACCTCAGAACCATCAAATTTCAGAGCATCAGAACCAACACGTTTCAAATAGGCCATTACTCTTAGCTTGTCGGCCCAATTTGCAAATTTTACCAAAACATTTCTTTGAACCATCCTCCCTCTTCTTGGGCCCACCCGAAATACACTTACAAAATCTTCCTGAACAAATTCTTTTCCCATATTCAAACCATTTAACCACTCAAACCACTGAACCACTCTTTCTCTTAACAAATCCGGTGTCCGTTCCACCACCCCACGGATCACAATATTCTGCTTTCTCACCATATCTTCCACAGCATCAATCCTTCTCTCTTGTTCATCCAATTTCAGCTTATTCTCCCGCACCACCTCCTGAGTCCCTTTTATTTCCTTTTTTATGGCAATTACCTCATCTTGAACCAGTTTTACATTTCCCTCTATTTTTTTCAAACTTAAATCCACCTTTTTTGAAAAGTCTGCAACAGATGATACCACTTTATCTTGCTTTTTCATCATTTCATTTCTATCTTTCACCCTTGATTCCTCGTTCTTCTCCAATTTCTGAAACAGCTTGCCAATTTCCACCATAATTTGGGTTTGATCATATGACTCTGGGGACGGGGATGAAGACTGAGGGGCTTCCTCCATTGGTGCTTTTTCCTTCCTCTTAGACTTCACGGCTGGCTCTTCTTCCTTTGCTTTCCCTCTTGTACCTTTATCCATAATAATGCACAATATAAGAGTCCGATGTTGCAGAACGTTGTAAAACTTAATCAGTCAGACAGGATCTGCAACACTGCAACCCCTGGTACCACAAAACCAAGAGGGAAACTTGTATAAAGGAGGAAATCCAACAAAGAGTTAAGTACTGTAATCCACAAAAAAAGATAGAAGGAACCGAAGTGTACTCCCAACAAACAGCAAAAAATAAAAAATAAAAAATAAAATAAAATAATAATCCACATCAGATCCGTTTCCCCGAGGCACACATTCCAACTGATCGTCTTCCAAACTGCAAATGTAAAGGCTCCAAGGAAACAGTCACTCAAAACTTTTCTTTTAAGCCCAAACCGCCAAAAAAAAGGGAGGGGGAGGTATGAAAGAGAGAGAAGCCCAAAATCCAAGCAGGGAGGGGAAAAGATGTGAGAAGCGATGTGCTCAAAAAAAAGGTAATATTTGTAATCCACACGGTGAAGGAGCAAAAAGAGGACCAATTAATCCTTCTCTTGAGACGGACAAGTCAAAACGCCATTTTCCAGCGGTTACCTTAACTTTAGGGTAAAAAAACCCCTTCTTCTTCTGTGGAACGGCAAACTTTTCCCACATGCTTTAAGCTGGGAGACACACTGCTGCTGCTTTCCAATACTATAGCCTGAACAGGAACTTTTTAAACCACTTTGCTATCGACCAAACGCACCGCGGTTCTCCTGGGGTGCAGGGAAACCATAAACCCAAACACGATCACTTTCGTTTTCCAGGACCGCTGCCATTAACGAAACGACCACTTGATTTCATATACTTCCACCCATTTCCATTTCAAAGCCCAGGCTCTTCTAAGCAAAGTCCCCAGCTAGTTTTAAACTTTGACTTTCCTTTCATGCACTTACATACAGTTATTTTCTTGCCAGACAATTTCTTGCCAATTCCGGTGCTTCTCTGCTGTCTCGCTGGTCCCGTTCTCGGCTCCTTGGCAGAAAAGCCACGACTGCCGTCGCAGGCCTCACCCGCCCAGGAAAGCCTCCCGAACTTCGACCATCCGACCTCAAAACTTCCCAAAATTTTCCAAAAAGGCAGGCAGGAGTCTCGTCCACAGGAATTACCACTTTAAAAGTTTTCTATTTCATTCAGTCACATTAATTACCACTTTGCTAGGCGCAAGCGTCCGGATCAAGATGTTACTCGTCGGCCATCTTAGCCACGCCCCTCCGTTGGCACCTTTCATATTCCCATAATTTCATACAGTATATTTTACTGTTTTATTAAGCTATTGTTTATACCAGGTGTGGCTAAACTTTTCAAGTCATGGACCGGTCACGTGGTTCCTTCCACTGTAAAACACATCTGCAACTGTCGTAAGCTCATTTACAGGCGCTACTAAGCTACCCAGAGCAAAAAATTCAGTAACAGAAATCAGAGGGTATCCTGGCAGGACCCCTTAGTCTCCACCAACTGTGAGTCTTCCGACACAGACTTTCCCTCAACTTCCAATGATGAGGATTCGACCGCATCGATCTGCAGAGCCCCCATCACTCGACTAGCTTCGGCAGCCTCTGCATCTGGATCACAACCCTGCAGCACCAAACCTTTTTTTCCAAAGAAAGCCTCTCGCAAAAGGAAAACCTAGTTTTTAACCTATCTCGTAAGTCTTTTCCTCCTAGGGTGCTGGAATTACTTTCGTTAGGCTTTGGGTTTGTTCCCACCCCTAATTACAATCCGTTTGGCACTCGAGTAGATTTGTTTAAATTAATTCGACTACTCCGCTTGAAGAGCTTTTTTCATGGCAAAGAATTGGGTCAGGCAGACCAGTTTAAACCTAAATCGACCTTTTCTCCACCATCTAGTGATCCATCGATTGATGTATTTTACAGAGTTGTATTACGGGACTTGACCTCATGTGAAAAAGATAAACCGAGGTGGAGGCATAATCTAAGTTTGGATGATATTCGGTTACTAGAGGAGATTTCGTCTGACCAGGAGATTATCATTAAACAAGCTGACAAGGGTGGGGGGATTGTTATTTTGGATATATCTGAGTATGAGGGCGAGGCATTCAGGCAGTTATCTAACAACTCTTTTTACAAGGTGTTAGATAAAGATCCGACTGATAATATCTTGAATATCATTAGAAACCTGTTGTATGAAGGAGTTGCTATGGGCTACATCTCTGAAAAAAACTCATGACTTTCTGTTAAACAATAGCCCTAAAGTGCCCCTTTTCCACTTGCTCCCTAAAATACATAAGGATTGATCCCCTGATGGCCTCACACCAGGGAGACCTATAGTGGCTTCTATAGGTTCTGCCCTCGAGCCCACATCACAATTTTTGATCCACCACATCAGCCCGTTTGCTCTTGCCACCCCCTCTTATATTAAGAACACCACTGAATTCATATCTCAAGTAGAAGGGGTTCAGGTCCCCTTGGAGGGGGGTTTCATCACCATGGATGTCCAGGCTCTGTACACGAACGTGCCCCTGGAGGAGATTAAAGCCCTTGTACACAAACACTTAGCCACACGCACGGAGCTTCACCCACCCACGCACTTTTTGATGGAATTATTAGATTTAGTTTTGAATTACAATTTTTTTAGGTTTGGCAAAACTTTTTATTTACAAATAAAAGGCATGGCCATGGGTAGCTCAGTAGTGCCAAGTTTGGCAAATTTATATATGATTTCATTTGAAGAAGATTTTATTTTTAATTCCGATATCAATCCTTACCTTTCTCACATTATTTTTTACAGACGGTATATTGATGACCTTTATTTTATTGTAGATGTTTTATCAATAGCAGCTTTGTTTGTGTCCTGGGTCAACGGGCTAAACGACAATTTAAAATTCACTCATAACATCACAAAATCCTCCATTCCATTTTTGGATGTAGAAACTTACGTTTTTACCCAGCGAGAAGTCCTAGTTAGACTTCACAGAAAAACAACAGATAGGAACGCATACTTGAATTTCGAATCTTTTCATCCACATCATTTAAAACATAACCTCCCATATGGACTTTTCCTCAGAGCGAAATGTAATTCTTCCATTGAGAGTGACTTTGTCTCAGCTGCCTCTACCATCTGCTCTTTTTTTGCGGGATAAAGGATATCCTGATCAAGTAATTACTCATAATTTGAATAAGCCGAGATTGGTACCCAGGGAGCAGTTATTTCAGCAGAATGTGCAAAGACCAATTGAGAAAATCTTTTGCTCTTTTCAGTACTCACCGTTGGTGAGTAAAGTACAATCTATTATTAAGAAGCACTGGCATATCGTTAGCCACTTACCTGGTTGTGCTGCCTACCCCTTGATAGGGCTTAGGAAATCCAGGTCCATTAAACAGATTGTGAGTAGATCCGATCATGAATCCCGCATTCAACCAAGACGCCCAACTATTACAGGGCATTTCAGATGTGGTAACTGCACCCATTGCTCTTTAGCATGGCAAACTAAAACAGTTACGATCTCTAGCAGTGAGTTCACTTTGACTTTAAAACAATTTTCAAACTGTAAAAGTTTGGGGTTCGTCTACCTCCTCGTATGAACATGCAGCTTAGGATATGTGGGGGTCACTTCCCGCCAAATGAAAACTAGGGTGGGGGAACATAGATCGAAAATCTGCACTGGGAACATTTCTGCCCCTCTCATTAGCCATTTTTTGGAGAAAAATCATAAAGATCATGATTTTAAGTTTGTGGTGTTGGAAAGCCATAAACAAGATTCGTTTTTCCGCAAAGATATTGATATCTTTTTAAGACAAAGAGAGTGTTTTTTCATACATCGCTTCAATACCCTGTACCTTTCGGGCCTCAACATGGAAATTGATTACACATGTTTCTTATAATCTCTGTTCATAGCTCAGCTGTGTGGTTCAGTATTCCTTTAAATACAAGCATAGCTCACCATTAGTTTAACATCCATCAACACTGAATGAACTCACGATAGAGGTCTGGGACATGCTACAATATATTATTATTGCTTCAAAATCTTACTATTTACTGGGATACACAGGTAATTGATTTACTAATTATTGTTCAAGTAACTTTGCATTATGTCACAGCGGTAGAGATGCATCCAAGACTATGTATATAATGCACATATTGTATATACTGTATATAATGTATATAAGTTCTGACAGAGATATTATCAATTTGTTTTGACTTAGATCCCTGAAGAAGAATTGAAAATTCCTATATCGAAAGGAATTAGGATCTGTTATCATAAAGTTGATTTATTGGATTAAAAACTCATTATTCACCAACCAAGGCAAACGGTCTTCCTTTTTGCTGTTCACTCTATGTTTGGTCCCTCTCTGCTTGTGTAAACTCATTTACGACAGCTGCAGGTGCATTTAAGACAGCGTTTTGTGCATGCATGGGGCACGTCCACGTCCATTTCCGGTAGTGGTGAGGGTAGCATGGGCCAGATGATTTGGCACCATGGGCCAGATCTGGCCCACGGGCCATAATTTGGCCACCCTTGGTTTATACTGTCTGATATTTTTAATGGTTATAAGCTAAATAATTGTAAGGTAAATTTATAAGACTCTTTTCAAAGATTATATACCTTTAAAATAGGAAGAAAGATCTTCCTAGAATTCCCATTGTCCTTGGCCATACCGCCTTGGCCAATGACAGCTGTAGATGTACAAAGTCCCTAGTACCGGCATCATGGTATAACTCAGTTATTATTTTAATACCAAAAGTAGGAAAAAACGTGGAAAACATTGAATCATATAGACCGATCTCGCTGATGAATCAGGATGTGAAGATTTTTACTGCGGTTCTGGCCAATAGGTTAAATAAATTTTTAGGTAACTATATTCAAAAAGATCAGGCAGGGTTTTTGCGAGGTCGGTTCATGTCGGACCTGACAAGGAGGATACTTGACATGTCAATCATTGCACAGCAGCAAAGAGATCACACAGGTTTTATCTCATTAGATATATTCAAAGCTTTCGATTCCATCCAGTGGATTACCATAAAACAAATTATAGTAAAATATGGATTCGGTTCAAAATTTTGTGGAGTAATTGGGCAGTTATATCAAAGGGGATCAGCAAGAGTAAAAATAAATGATGAATTAACAGAGGAAATTAAGTTGGAAGCTGGCACAAGACAAGGGGATCCACTATCATCTTCACTGTTTATAATGGTCATGGAATTAATTGCTAACGTGGTAAGAGAAGATACAGACATGATAGGTCTAAATGGGATAAAAATTAGCCAGTATGCAGATGACACATTATTAACGTTAAAAAATCCTGAAAAGTCATTGGAAAAAGTATATGCACACTTAGAAAAATTTTATAGGGTTACGGGGCTTAAAGTTAACTGGGACAAATCAGAGGCAATTTTTTTAATGGGAATGTTGAAGCACAAGAAGTTATAAAATCCAGATTTAAATTACAGATTAGGTCTAGTATTAAGTATTTAGGAATAAACATTTCAAACAAGTACGATGATTTAAAGAGATTGAATTATGACAAATTGGAAAAGGAGTTAAAGGAAAAGATTATACGATACAAAAAATTAAATTTGTCCTGGTTTGGTCGAGTATCATTGTGTAAAATGAAATTGTTACCTAAAATAAATTTTTTATTTGATACTCTCCAAATTAATATTAAAAGGAAGGAACTAAATGTATTTCAAAATTTAATAAATAATTATTGCAATAACGGGAAAAAAGCTAGAATATCGAAAACGTTGTGGTATCTTTCACAAAAAAAGGGTGGTTTAGGAATCCCGAACATCACAAATTATTATTGGGCATTTCAACTGAAAAATATTTGTAAAATTTTAATAAGGAAAAAAATGATATGGGGGGAGATTGAATTACGTGAAAAATTGGGAGATGAATCACTAATATTTCTAGGCAAAGAAACTGTTAAAATTAATACCGAGAATAAAATGCTAAAGACACTCTTTAGAACATGGACACTATTGAAAAACAAATTATCCCCAGGGTTATCACCAATTTTGGAGTTAAGGGATTTAAAATCATTCCCACTACTCTTAGACCATAGGACTGAAGAAATAATGAAAGGATATAAAGTAACTTTATTAAAGGAATGGTTAGATGTTTGTGAGGATGAGGAGAAAATGTCAGAAATGTGTAAACAGTTGAAACTAAATTGGCTTCAAGTTGCTGCAATGAAAAGTTGGAATAAAAAATACAGGGAAGAAATAGGCTTAGACAGGAACATGACAAAATTTGAGGAGCTAGTATATAAGTTAAGAAATGGTCAAATAGAAATTAAAGGATTAGTTAGTAAATTATATAAAGTATTGGATGATTCTAACGAATCCCAAAAAGCATTAAGAGGAATATGGGAACAAGATTTAAATGTTAAAATCACAGATGAATGTTGGAATAGAAAGTGGAAAAGAAGAATCATGAAAACGTTATCAGTAAGGATTAAGGAGCATAACCACAAGTTATTATGGAAATGGTATATGACCCCTGTGCGATTACATTTAATTGACAAGACAAAATTAAATATATGTTGGAGGTGTAAGGAGGATATAGGAACGTATGAGCATATGTGGTGGGGGTGTAAGAAGTTGAAGCCATTTTGGACGAGTGTAGAGTATGAAATTGGGAAAATTTTGAATGAAAAGGTTAAATTGGATGCAGTTATAGTATTACTAACGGATGTTGATAAGGTGGAATATAGTAAAAGGGAATTAATGGCAGTCATGTTATCAGGTGCCAGACACTGTATAGCGCGGCAATGGAAGAATGATGTCACTCCAAAAATCGATGAATGGTACAATGAGTTATGGACTATTGCTTTAAACGATAAGCTTACCTGGGAAATAAATTTAAGAAAAGGACTAATAAAAGAAAATAAATTTCAGGACACGTGGAGATGTTTCACAGACTATATACTGCATAAGGATCAAGGTCAGAAGCCAACGCCGGATCAGCATTCCTTTTGGAAAGGAATCATATAAGAATTAAGTAACTCTGTCCCATATGGCAATGTAAATAGCACATGGTGAATGTCCTCTATTAAGTTGATGTATTTTTTTTGTTATTATGTAATGTGTAGATTTAAATAAAATTTAAAAAAAAAAACAAAGTCCCTAGTTTAGACAATAGTATCATTTTAAAAATCAACAGTGATGTATTCAAATGTATTATCAGTATTTGAAGGTCCTCAACCAAAACAATTAAAGTGAGGTGGAGGTTTGGATAAGGATTCATGTATATTGAAATGCAACTGTTGTTGGAGGCATCTTGCTGCTGCTATGATTATTATCACAATCTTTTACCATTTTAAATTTCTGAGTCCCCTTTATAGCAGTTGCAGTCACCATTAAATTGTGGCAGCACCTGAGATAATAATTAGACAAAGAGACACAGCTGTAAGTGTTTGACAAGGTTGCAGCTTCCAATTTCAATAGTCCTAATAAATAGCAAAGGAATCAACATTTGCAAGGAGAATGCAAAGCAGATGCAAATTGGCTCTTACTTTATTTGTCTGTTCTTTGTTTCTGTCTAATCCAAGCAGAGGTAATTGATCATGTGTACTACATACCTTTTAAAGCTCAGTGCTTCCATTATTCAAGGTGATTTTCCAGGGGGTGGGGGGAGAGGAGTGAGAAGTTCTTAAGAACAAAACAACCCCATTTCTGTTAGGTGGGGAAACTGAGAAAATTATAAAGCAAGCATCAAGTGCATCACCATGAAACTACTGAAGCATCAATTCTACTCTGCTTGCTAGACATGACTTGTATGTAAGTGTCTTTTTGAATATGACAGGTAGACTGTTCACAGAAGAAATCTGGGCGTGATTTTATCATCAAGCAAGTCAATGCATGAGAAAATTTACCCATGTAAAGAGCTTTGGAACATGTTGTATGATATAGTGTTGTTATTATTTTTTTGTTTATTTTATTTTATTAATTGTTTTTTATTTCATTTGTAAGCAGCCTTTCTTCAGGTGAGAGACTCAAGACAGTTCACAAAGATTAAAACAAGTTAGAATAATAACACAATAAATTACAATAGTAAAAAATAATTAAAGGCATAATAATAATTTCAAAAGTCATTTGTGTCAGGTTTTTTTTTGCATCATGTTCAAGGACACATTAATTTCCAATAATCAAAACTTATACCAAATGAGATGAATTAACATTTAAGGTAGAACAAGAATCTCTGTTGGTTTTGTTACAACTTACTATCACAGTTAGCCCTGTAGATATAACAAAAAATAACAGTTCCAGTCCGAGAGAGGAAGCAGAGGGAAGTGATAGAAAGTCAAGCCAAGTCAACTGAATTTAAGATCTACTACAGGGGTGCCCAAACTTTTCAGGCCGTGGGCCGGTCACATGGTTCAGGAAGCTGATCACTATGAGCCATGGGCCAGATCTGGCCCCGATGCCAATTCATCCGGCCCACGAAGCCCTTGTCTCTCCTGGAAGTGCAAGTAATTTGGGGGCATTTTACTTCTGCTTCTGGGAGCAACGAGGGCTTTGTGGTCCGGATGAATTGGCATCGGGGGCCAGATCCAGCCCACAGGCCGTAGTTTGGGAACCCCAATCTACAAAAAGAAATAGAGCAGAGAATATTACAGAAAGATTCATTTTCATGCAATGAAGTGTGTCTGAAAATTGAATCTATTAGGTTTTGTTGTTCAAAAAAGATAATGAAAGCGCGGTGCCAAAATGGCCACCACGCTCTTTGCGGGCACCCCCCACCCGGACTCAGACATCCGGGTGAGTTAGGGGGCGTGGCCACCCCTCTATAAAAGGGGTGGCCACAAGGCAGACGAGCTGCCATTTTAAAAAGAACGACGGAGAGAAGTTTTCTCCGTCGCTGTTTGTCTGTACTCTGTGGCTCTTTAGCCCTTGATCCTTCCTGGCTGGGAAGGGAGAATTAACAGAGCCTTAGCTTGCTTTGCTCTGTGTTTTTTGGCCCTAAGATTTTGATCCCTGGAGAGGGATCCTGCTCTTTCTGGGAAGATATGCCTCCCAAAAGGAAGGCCCCAGTGACGAAACCGCGGCCCAAGGGGAGGACTTTTGCGGGTCCTGCGCAGGACGGGGGGCAGCCTTCAGGTCGGAGGACCAGGGCTGCGCACCCGCGGCAGGGCACTATCACGGCCTTGCCCACTGATACCAGTGGGGTGATTCAGGCTGGTACTTGGCCCTTGGATGGCCAGCCTCTGGCCGGCCCCTCAGGGGCTCCGGCCCTCGGCCCGCAGTTCACTTGGCAGCCGGGCTCCAGCTCGATGGCTGGCCAGCTACAGGCCGGCCCCTCAGGGCCTTCAGCCCCCGGCCCGCCGTTACCGGCCATGGGTCAGGGCAGCGTGGGAGGACCTTGTGGTCATACAACCCATTTCCCCTCCGGCCCCTCATGGGCCGGAGTTTTGGGCATGGCCCTATTCTGGCCCTGGCTCGCCAATTTGGGTTACCTTTCCAACTGCCTAGTCGGCCGTCCGGCCCACCCGGCCCCCCTAATGCTAGCCCCCTCCGGAGCGGGGGGTGCTTCTCTTTTTTCAACAGGGGCCCCCTTCATCGACCCGGCTACCTTGCCGGCCACTATGCTTCAGCAGGCGGCCAACCGGGTTGAGCTGCGTGAGACGGTCCGGCCGGCTCAGCTAGTGTCTTGCAGCTCCCCGTTCTACCTGATATCCAGGCTGGAAGCAGTTGGGGGTGATCCCAGAGCTCGATTCCGGTCGCGAGCTCCGACGCCTGCTGCGGGCCGGAACCCCCGGTGGGGGCGGCTCACGGGGGTGCACCTAGTGAGTATCAGGTTCAATTTAAGTGCACCAACACCACAGCCCACTTACGGTGGTGGGGTTTAGTGGCCCTGGCCTCGTCAAGTTGATGCGAGCGGGCATCAGTTACCATCTTATCCCAGTATCCCATGGTGCTAAATGGTCCCTCGTTAAGGGCGGGGGTGTTTGCCCCCGGGGCAGTGCCGAGCATCGCAGGGGCTGTCCGGGTCCTGCTGCGTATGCCCTTGATACAGAACGTGCCATCGATGGCTTTGCCGACGGCTGGTTATTCCTTGCCCCTGGGTGATCACTTGCCGCAGGTCACGAGGGGTAAGGTCTGGAGGGGGATATGTGGATATTCTCCCTATTGAACTGTGAGCCCACTGAGGAGGAGAGAGAGGGACAGGACGACAGAGACAAAGAGCTGTCCCATCGTCGTAAGCCACCGCGCACCTGGGGCCAACTGGTTGTCGGCATACCTTATATATATGGTGGTATGCCGCAGGGCCCGGCCTGATTGGGCCATCCTGATGGTTCCATCCATTGCTAATATTTACAGGGCGATGGTTGAATTGATGGGCCCATCGCAGTTGGCTTACGACGAGGAATGTGGATGAGGGTGGCCCTACACCCTGAGAGGAGGTGGGATG
The DNA here is from genome assembly GCA_035047305.1 of Bradypodion pumilum. Taxonomy (NCBI): domain Eukaryota; kingdom Metazoa; phylum Chordata; class Lepidosauria; order Squamata; family Chamaeleonidae; genus Bradypodion; species Bradypodion pumilum. The sequence continues at coordinate 308,458,310 of JAWDJD010000004.1, read as the reverse complement.
AGCCCTGTCAGCAATTGTGCTCGTGTACATGACTCCCACGTGACTGGCGCCTGGTGATAGGTACCATGGTGGTCATGCTGTGAAGCAGGCTGCTCAGACACAGGCTCCACGCTAACTGGTCGGGCAGGGGTTTCCAGCCCGCCTGCTATGTTTGACCTACTCAGCTGGCGACGTGTGTACTAAGCGCCAGTGTCGTTACCAACTTGGTGTCCCCTTTTGCGCTGGCCCTTACGCCGCCTCCGCGTGCCCGCGGGTTGGTGGGTTACGGGGCAGAGGTAAGGGTGCACAGGGGGCGATCAGAGCTCCGTCTGAAAGAACTAGCCTTGTCAAAGCCCCCCCTCCCCAATTGGTGTACTCAGGCTGGAGCGATGGCACTCAGCTCATCCAAGAAGGGATGATGCGGGGTACCTGCTGGAGGGTTTTCAATGGGGCTTTTGTATTCCATTCGGGGGTGTTAGGGGTCCCAGGATGCTATTAATCTGGTTCCCTTGAAAGGTAACGAAGAGGTTGCTCCACTGTGCACAGCTACGGGAGTTGGGGCTATGAGAGTAGCGGGTCCCTTCTTGGAACCACCTTTCCTAAGTTGAACGTCTCCCCTATGAGGCTAGTACCGAGGTAGAACCAGGGTGAATGTCATTTAATCTTCCATTTAGCTCACCCTGTGGGTTATCCGGTTAGGGATGCCATTCCTGATGACCTTGTTCAGTCAGGTACTCGTAGTTGGTTCAGCCCCTATGGGTGGCTCGCTCATGCAGTCCCGGTGCTTTCCTGGCACAGTGTGATATGCACTTGGCTTTCAGATTACTGCCAGCGCACCCAATGGATTTGGAGCTATTGGGTTTTTAGGTTCCAAGGGGAATTTTACTTAGATAAGGCCAACCCCTTCTGACTGAGTTAATTCATGTTCAGCATTCAAATGATTCGGGACTTTCATTCAGTGGGCCTTTGCTCGCAGGTCGGGGTCTCGGTCTCTAGCCCATTACCTCGACGACTTTTGGTTCGGGGGTGAACGGGGCTCGGACACGTGCACGCGTCTCCTCACTACATTTTAGACATTCAGGTGGGAACTGGGTGTCCCCTTGGCACCTGAAAAGACCGAGGGCCCAGCTACTAAGCTCACATTTCTAAATCGACTCTGTCGCACGGGCATCCGGGTTACCCATGAATAAGGTGGCTCGGATCTCCGCGGCAATTTTGGCATTGATTGCCAAACATAAAGTGTTCCCTTGTGACCTGCCGTTACTTCATGGCCACCTTAATTTTGCCTGCAGGGTGGTTCCACCCGGCAGAGCATTGGCCAGGCGCCTGTGTGACGCCATGGCTGGCCTGTTAAAATGTCAACACAGGGTCTGGCTGATCAGGGGCATACGGGTGGACCTTCCGGTCTGGCTCAAATTACTCCTGGGTTTTAACGGGGTCTCTTCCTGGAGATCAGACCTGATGGTCTGCCCTAGATTTCAAGTACGGTCGGATGCCTCCGGCTCCCTGACTTATGGGGGTTTACTCTGAGGGTAGGTGGACTTACGGCCAATGGCAGCACCCATGGCTTGGCACGGATCGCCTCCGCGATCTTACCTTCCTTGAGTTTCTGCCCATTTTGGGGAGCACTGATGCTATGGGGCGATGAGTGGGCCTACTCAGTGGTCCATTTTCGGTGTGATAATGCGGCAGTGGTGCACATTGTCAACACCCAGACATGCAAATCCCCCAGGGTCATGACATTAGTTTGTCTATTCTTTTTGAGAAGCCTACGCCTAAATGTGCTGTTCTGGGCCAGACATGTTTCAGGTATTAATAACGACATTGCTGCTGCTTTATCCCGCCTGCAGATCCCCCGGTTCCGTGCCTTACTCCGGAAGCAGATGAATTCCACTTGCCACTCCCGGCCAATATTTGGACATTTGGCGAGGAGAGGTGAACCGGGCATGTCATTGGCACCTCGCATGCGTAAGGTGTATCACCATGCGTTCCTGCGTCGTGTTTTGGAGGGGTGGACACGGGAACGTGTCCGCCGCCCGGACACGCGTCACCCCAGTTCCCAGAGTTTCTGACCCACCTTGCACAAGGCTGGAATTACTTATGTTCGGATAGGTGTGAAGTGGCTCTTGGTCACGCAGCTACCATGGTAGCCTTTTTGGAGCGCTCCGGATCTGTGAGTGGGTGCCAGAGTTGGTACCATCTGTGTAAGGCGGATGTGTCTCATAGGGCACTGGAACTCGACGATGTCTCTGTCACACATTAGTGGGCTCAAGTGGGGATACGGTCCTCACAGGTTGTTCAGCACGGCGTAGGCAGTGGAGTCAGACTGCTACGAAGTTTTATTGGAGACATCTGTCCGGTTGGTGCCCTACATGAATTTTCAACAGTGCCTGCTGCGCGCCCCAGCCTGTTTTTCTGCCACCAGGGTAGGTCTACCCTTGCCGAAGTAATGTTACTGAGGGTGACCGGTGCCGCGCTTCCCGGTGTGGAGCCCCGTTTTGGCACCCATTTATTTAGGATAGGTGTCGCGTTGATCGCGGCTAGGTTTGGAGTACTCGGAGGCGGACATGCGTGTACGCGCAATTTCTTATATGTACGTGCCCTCACTGTACGAGTACCTAGTTATGTCCTTAACCTCTTCTCCCCTTTTACAGATCCTGTGTGTCTCTACACACCAGTGGCAGTGGGGCTGGTGGGCCGCAGCTATGTACACTGGGCAGCAGTATATGCTGCGGCGACAGAGAGTGGACCCCGACTTGGGCTGTGTGCATCCGCACGTATGCGATGGTATGGTATGCGCGGCACAAGGGGGTGGGAACTGTGGCCATTCCTGATGTCCGTCGGGGATGCTGGACCGCCCGATGTTCTTAATAGGCACCTCGGCGGCAACGATCTTATACGGATCACTGCTGTTACTAAACTGTCGAGGGGCTGTGACCTGGCGTTTTATATCACGTATGGCTTACACACGGTCGCTATGGTCTAACATCGTGCCGAGACACCAATTTAGGGGAGATGTGGATCTCCGTGGTTCGGACTGTTCCGGAAGTCAGTGGACAGGGCTGTTGCTCAGTCCCTTGCTGAGCATGGCTGGGAGGCAGCCATTGGACACCTGAGGATAGGCTTACAAAAATTTTGCCGGTCGGCAGGAGAAGGGGTCCACCTGTCGGCTGGAGGTATGTACCTCGTTCTGGGTGTGGTGCAAGCAGGCCTGGCGACTGAGCTGATGGTCTTGGGGGGGGGATGGTGAGTCATCATGGACGCCTCCCCGTGTGGCGGGTAGCACTGGTAAGGTAAAGATTTATGACACAGAGGTATCCGGCAGGTTCACAATTGACTGGCCAACACTTAGACAGGTACAGGTGTAATAGCTTTGACCGGTCAACGACGAACCAGGCAAGGGGTGATGGCAGGAGCTTTTCAGCATGCATCACCCCGTGATTTGACGGATACACGTCATAGGGTGGGGTCAGTAGATAGTTTATTGACTCCGGTCAACAATTTGTTTGTATCAACAAACAAATTGATACAAATGGATACATTGTAGCCAATTGCCATTGGCAATTTTGGGAGGAACCTTACCAGTGTTACTGCGGCCTGCTTGCCTTAAGAATTACAATTGGATGAATACACCAATTGAAAGTTATAATTCGGACTAGGGCATTATTCAATAAAAGTGGCCCAATGCCTTTATCCATATACCGGTGTCTGAGTCTTTCTTTGGGGGGTGCGCCTGCAATGAAATGAGACCTCAAATTCATAATACTTCTGGGCCTTTTGGCTAGTGTGTGTGTGTGTGTGTGTGTGTGTGTGTGTGTGTGTGTGTGTGTGTGTGTGTGTGTGTGTGTGTGTGTGTGTGTGTGTGTGTGTGTGTGTGTGTGTGTGTGTGTGTGTGTGTGTGTGTGTGTGTGTGTAAAACATACCTTCTACCTCAACCCCTGGGATTTCCCAAGCAGCTATTTGGTGAACCAACGATAAGATGGGTCAACCTTTTACACTGAACAAACCTGGCTTTTGCTGAACTTATCCATATTGATTTCCACTGTTTTCAGAAGTTTTCAGAACCAGACTTGGAGGAAGTTGCTTAAGTTAAGAAGTACAAGGAACTAGGAGTTTTACTCCTTTTCAATATGCATTATATTATAAAATCATGGTTGAAATTATGTTGCTTTCTTATGCATGTGAAAGCAAAAAATAATAATATTTATTCAGTTCTAGCTGACAATTAATGAGTCCCCACTGGGATTTTTGAGTGTGCACTAAGCAGCAGCAACTTATTAATTGCCAGCTAGGAGCAAGTTAAAGTTACATCATTTGCCTTCTGTAATGTTTAAAAAAGCAACAAGATTTCAGTCACTATTTCACCAGTTTTTTTAACAGTCATGATTCCTTTCCCTATGCATAAATATTTCTCATTCTTTTTCATACGTCCCTGCATATTCCACATACAATAAACTCTGCACTTCATCAGATACATTATTCATCATGGGAATGTGCAATTAGTTTTATTCAAAGAATTGTTTTTCCTTGTTTATGAGATAAAAAAATGAAATTCTAACACAATATATATATATTTATTTCAAGCTTCATATGGTTCCTTTGAAATCCTGACATGCCCATGGAAGGTCACATGTGTATACACTGCAGATCTCCCTGCTCCCCTTTAAGGAAACAGATTGTACTGGGCATATCAGCTGGGGGATGCTGGGAACTGTAGTTTCCAAAAGTAATCTCTGTGGTTTGTTAATAAGCATGTTTATATCTAGTTTCATTCAAAAAGACTTCCATTTTTATTTGCCTGTCTGATATCCATACAGGCAAAAATTACAGAAATTACAATCTTAAAACAAATTCCTATTATTTTGGGGTGGGGTATCATGCAAAGGTTGTTACACAAGCGCTTGAATGGCTTCTAAGCTTGCATAAGGAAGTAACTACTCCTTGTGCAAATTCAGAAACTATAAAACTGCTCATGAAATCGACCATTGCACTCACAAAAGGAAGAAACAGGGTTCTCCCCATAGAATTTTTAACTTGCAAGAGACCTTATAGGTCAACTGGTCACCTTTTATAGCAATCCAGGCATCTATATTAAAGATAACTGATGTAATTATTCCAATCAGTAAAGGCCTACTGGAAACATTGTAGGAACTACAATTGAGGAACAGATGCTAATTAAGAGTAAAACTATTTTTCATGATAGCAACAGTTGTGAAATTACCACCGAATGACATTTGCATTTTAAACCAAGCAGGTGTCTCTCAAAAAGAGAGAGAGATTAATACAATAGCAAAATCAGCCATACACTCCACCAGTGTCCTGGGTTTTGACACTATCTCTTAATTGACTTTTCTTAAGACACACTGGCAATGGAAAAGACTGTTGGCAAAGGCAAGTAGTCCCTACTGCCAGAAAAGTGTCAAGACATTTATCAAGCGAGCAAGCAAATGCCAGCAGTGTTATACTAATAATATATGAGAGAGGATTTCTTTGGCAATGGCTTTTCAGCTGCTGTGACAAATGGACAACTGCAGGTTCTGAGATGGCCTACCACAGGCTGTTCTGCTATGTTTTCCAAAAAGATTCTTCCATTACTGTGTCTCAGACCAATAGTTTTTATCACTCCTCATTGCTTTTTTGTTATATTGTTTTTTTATTAAATTAAACAGTCAATGTGGCCAGCATGATCATTTTACACTGTATCATACATGAATGCATGGGGGGGGGGGGATTCTTGTAATATTTGATTGAGTGGACAGGACCAATATAAATACACTACACTGGCAAGTCAAATCAAAGCAATTCAGCTTCACTGCAGCTTGATTTGCAGCCTATTTTATGCTTCTGTTTGGATTAGGTAATCACACAGAGATTGCAGATTGTTTTGTGCCAGTGTTCATACTGGCCCCTCAATTTAATGTAGTCTACATTAGCCTGCAGCCATTTTTTTATCCTTCTCCAATTCCTGGTTCTCTTTTTCTTTTTTTTCCTTTTTTTCTGATGGAATATATTTATTCAAGAACAAAGCAAACATAAATTCTGCACAGTAGTCAGTTTTCTTTAAACCAAAATGCGCCATAGAATAAGACAAGTAAAATGTAAGTGGAACGTAAAGTAGCTTATCACTTGGATGCATTTTTTTTAAAAAGCAAAGTTATTATTTTAGGTGAAGGGCAGTTCTTAGAGAAAGATACTCAAATTGACTACTCAGCAAACTTGGGGGAGATCTCACCATGTACAGGTGAAACTCAGAAAATTAGAATATCATGAAAATGTTCACCCAGTTCAGTAATGTAACTCAAAAGATGAAACAAATACATGAGACAGACCCACCACATGCAAAGCGACATAGTCCAAGCCCCACTTCATTATAATATTGATGCTTACCTTATGGCTTACAGCTTATGAAACCCCCAACCCCCTCATCTCATGCACCCCACAATCACCACATAATCCCATGTATGCTGTACGCCATGATCATCACAGTTATAACGAATTAAGGCATGACACACACCCCACACACTTGCCTCACCCTTCAAGTGAAATGAATGGACATTTCCACGACACTCTTTTTTGTTGTTGTTGTTAATAAATTTTTTATTGATTAATTTTTAAAAAAATACAAACATATATATAATATGACATAACAAAAATACATAAGCTTCGTAAAAAATAATCGCATAAATGATAATTGCATTATTGTCTGTTATAATACACATACCATTTAATAAACACATTAAAAATTAACACAGCGCCAATAACCAATTCATAAAACCTTTCCACAGTACTATAACTTGTTTGCAACTATCAACTTTTAATTTTCAACTACACATCACCCAGTGTTTATTTACAATGCCCCGGAGAGTTCGGACTCAATGTTATCTCCAAAAACTACTCTGAGATGGTACAGGTCTGCTATATTCCATACCCATAAGGGAGTGATCAACAAAGGGCTTCCAGATATTCCAAAATCTATTTGCCTTCAGTTTATCTCTTTTTACTTTTATCTCCCATGTCAATTTATCATTCAATGCTAGATTCCACATTTCCTTATACCACTCCCCCAATTGTATAGTAACATCATTTTTCCAATTTCTAGCAATACATTGTCTACCCGTGGTTAACATAATTTCTAATAACTCTTTTTCCTCCTTATTTAAACACATACCCTCCACATCCGTTAACGGTACCTGACACCAGTTTAATTTTCTTACCCATTATTTCCCCTGCCTCGTTTTCTATTCTTTTCCAAAAATCATTTATCATTTTACAGCTCCACCACATATGTTCGTAGGTTCCAACAGTCTCTTTACATCTCCAACATAAATTATCCCTTTTATTATCAATCTGATGTAACCTCTGTGGTGTCAAGTACCATTGCCACAGCATTTTATAATTATGTTCCTTAATTCTTACTGACATAGTTCTCATTATCCTCTTTTTCCACTTATTTCTCCATTCATCATTGCCTAGCTTTATATTCAAATCCTGTTCCCACTTCAATTTCAAATCTTCCTGTGGATCACTCCCCTTATTTATTAAAACATAGAGTTTGCTTACTAGACCCTTAATGCTCTTATCTCCTTTTCGAATTTTCAAAACCAATTCTTCAAAATCTGTCATTTCCCTATCTATACATAATTCTCTTCCATATTTTTTGTTCCAATTGTTAACCTTCAGTTTCTGAAACCAGTCCAATTTTAACTGCACAAACAATTGTTCTTTCTTGGTTTCATCTCCACAACTTCTTAACCATTCTTTCACCAGAGAAACTTCATTTTTATCCAATATTTCCTTTATTTTTTTATCTATTTTTATCGGAAAACACACCATATCTGCCAGTTCCAAAATTGGAGAGGCACCCGGAGCCAAATCCTTCTTTAATTTTTTCCATACATTCATGAGTCCCCTCATCATATTATTACTAGAAACTGTCGTTTTAACTTTATCCCCTAAAAAGATCATTTTACCAATTTTCCTATAATCATTCATCTCAATCTCCTCCCAAATTGCTTTTCCCCTCGCCAAAATCTTCACAACATTCTTAATTTGAAATGCCCGGTAATACGCTAACAAATTTGGCATTCCCAAACCCCCTTCTCTCTGAGGCAGGTACCAGAATTTCTTTGGCAATCTAGATTTTTACCTCCATTACAAAAATTATTAAACATTTTTTGAAACTCACTAATCTCCTTTTCCTTCAATTGGATTGCAAGTGCATCAAATAAAAAATTAATCCTCGGCAACAACATCATTTTGCACATTGCAATTCTCCCAAACCATGACACTTCACCTTTTGAAAACTCTGTATTTTAATCTTCAGGCTGTCTTAGTTCAATCTTTTGAGTTCTTCCACTTTATTTGAAATAAGTTTCCCCAAATATTTCAAATTATCTTTAATTTGTATTTTAGATAGGCCCTCCATCCTTTCCTTCTCCTCTTCCCCCATATTACACAACATCATTTCCGATTTGTCCCAATTTATCATCAACCCTGTTATAGCCTCAAAATCCTCGATTTGTGCTTTAAGCCTATCCATTGCCCCCTCCGGATGCTTCACCATTAATAATGTATCATCTGCATACATACTTACTTTATTACCCATTATCCCTTCTATACTTAAATCCTCCCTTATATTTTTAGATTTCCATTGCCATGATGAACAAGATAGGGGACAAGGGACAACCCTGTCTAGTACCAGCCTCCAGCTTTACCTCATCTGTAACCTCATCATTAACTCTAATCCTAGCAAACCCTTTCTGATATAATAAATCAATTACCCTTCTAAATCTATCCCCAAATCCATAGCCATTAACTATTTCCAGTGGGCCAGGATACCTTAGAGACCGCATCGTCCCAAGAGTGTCTGCCCGTCCAACCAGAGCGGACCGGAGGGGCTCTCTAATGGTGCCATCAGTTAGGGGTGCACATCTGTCCAGCACCCGAAGGAGGGCCTTCTCCGTGTCCGCACCAACTCTCTGGAACCTCCTGCCAACAGATCTAAGACTTCAAAGAGAATTGCTGCCCTTCAGGAAAGGATTGAAGACCTGGCTGGCCCGAATGGGAACACGGTCCCCGCCTGCTGGCTTATGTAAACAATTAAGAACTCTCTCTTCTTCTTTTTATAGTGGGTGGGATGGGTGGGTGGGATATGGGTTTTTTAAAGTGGGTGGGATATGGGGCTTTTAAAGTGTTTTTATGTGTTTTTAGAACTTGTTGTAATGCCGCCCTGAGTCGGGTTCTGCCTGAGTGGGCGGCATATATAAATATGACTATTAAATTAAATTAAATTCCTTGATCGAAGACCATTGTAGCAAATCAAATGCCTTAAAAATATCTAAAGATATTAACCCCACCTTTTCCTTCGTTTGATTAATGTTGTCAATTAGATCTAACACCCTCCTAGTTAAATCAGCCATGTGCCTTCCTTTTAAAAAACCTACTTGATCAACATTTATATATTCTCCCATAAATTTATTTAAGCGCTTAGCCAATATTGCTGTGAAGATTTTGGCATCTTGATTTATAAGAGAGATTGGTCTATAGGATTCCACTTTTTCCAAATTTTTCCCACTTTTAGCAGCAGAACGATAATAGTGCTATACCACGAAGTCGGTATTTGTCCACCATCTAAAATGTAATTATATAGCTTTACCAACTTTGGCACCACAACATCTTTGAATTCCTTATAAAACTCGGACGAGAGTCCATCATCTCCCGGAGCTTTCCCCAGCTTCAGACCGCTGATTACTTCCTTCACCTCTTTCTCTGAAACTTGTTCTTCCATTTTGTCCCGATAATCCTGCTTTATTCCACTCCCTAATTGCCTTTCCAAAATCCCTTTAAGCTTCTCCACATCTATCTCTTTTTTTGCATATAATGCTTGATAAAAATCCTTCACAATTTTGCATTTATCACTAGCTTTATTACACCTTATTCCTTGTTTGTTGACCAAAACCCCAATTTCCCTTTTTTCCTTTTTAACTTTGGCCGCTCTTGCTAGTAATCTTGAATTCTTATTGCTAAATTCAAAATACTCTCTTTTAGATATATCAGATCTCTTTTTACTTTTTCTATATCCTTACCCAATAACTCTGCCTTCAATCTTTGTAATTTAGCAAAGATTTTTTTATCCTTGTTTTTTGAATGTTCTTCCTGTAGTTGTTTTATTTCCTTTTCTTTTTCCTCCTGTGCTGCCTTATACAATCTGTATTTGTTACTTGCTAACTTTATACTTTCCCCTCTAAACACCGACTTCATGGCATCCCAAACCACATTAAAATTTACCTCCCCATTATCGTTCCACTGCCAACTTTCCATCCAACTTCCCATAATTTGATCTTTACATTTTTGGTCTTTGAGTAGATTGGGATCATATATCCAACTTCTTCCTCTCCTACTATCCTTTCGTATCCTCAGTTCCAAAAACACTTTAGCATGATCTGATTCCTTAAAAATTCCTACTTCAATACCCTCGATACTTTTAACCAAATTTTCCGTTAAAAATACGTAATCTATTCTGGAATAGGGCCCATGAACATGTGAAAAATAAGAATATACCCTTTCCAACCCCTTAACCTCTCTCCAAGAATCCTTCAGCCCCAGCGCAACCATCCAGTTATCGAGAACATTCCCTTTCATACCATCTCCACACCTTGCTAAGTTCGTACAGTCTAAATTTGACCTAATCAAATTAAAATCTCCAGCCACAATCATCTTTGCCACTTTTTCTAAAACCACAATTTTACTAACTTTTTCTAAAAATTCCACTTGATGTTCATTTGGAGCATAAATATTCACCAAAAGTATTTCCTCATCATCAATTTTCCCTCTCACTGTCAAACACCTACCCTCCTGATCCACAATACTTTTTGTTATCTCAAATCCTAATCTCTTAGAAATCAAAGTTGCGACTCCTCTCGCTTTTGAAGTGCCAAACGCCATTTCATAGTGTTGCATCCACCCCAAAAAAATCTTATTTGTATCCTTTGACTTTTGATGCGTTTCCTGTAAGAACACTATATCGGGTCTATCCTTCTTCAATGCCAACTGTAAGCTCCGCCTCTTAAGAATGGAACCTGTACCTTTTACATTCCAGGTTAATACCTTGATACTACTCATAATCTGTTACCATTTCACCTTCTCTAATTTCCAAACTCTCCATTAGGCATGCTACCACCAACCCCCTACCCTCAAAAAGAAAAATATATACAAAAAACACACAATATCGCTCTCCCCACTTTCTCCAGAAAAAAGCCGCCTTCGATATCCAAAGAGGGGAGAGGGGAAACATGGAAGATGTGCGTAGGAGTTAATGCATCACGCCACCACATCTTTCTACAATCTTAGATATAAAGAATTGTTGCATCAACACTTATTGGTCACTGCTCCTTACTTGCCTCCTCCTCCACCATGATCAATGACAACTCCTCCTCCTCTCTCCCCTGCTGTGCCCCACCCATAGCACCACCAGCATCCGCCCCCTCATAATCTCTTCTTATGGCCCCCGAATCCAGCAAATCTTTTCTAAGAGTTAGCCACTCCTCCAAACCCGCTTTAACCAAATCAAGCAGACACAAATACTCCAATGGGTCGGTCCTCTCATCAATAACTTGCATTTTTTTTAAAAAAAAAAAAGGCAATTGCTGTGGAAATCTCCAATTGTACCTTACACCTTTAGTCATCAACAGTTTGGTTACCGGTTTCATCTTATACCTCCAAGCTCTTTCCTTAATAGAAATATTGTTATACACTTCCATGTCAAAACCATCAATTTTCAGGGCGCCAGAACCTGCTTGTTTTAAAAAAAGCCATTACTCTAAGTTTGTCACCCCAATTTGCAAATTTAACCAAAACATTTCTTTGGACCACTTTCCCTCTTCTTGAGCCCACCCTGTATGCACTCACAATGTCTTCCTGTACAAATTCTTTTCCCATACTTAAATTGTTTAACCACTGGACCACCCTCTCTCTTAAGAGGTCTGGCGTCCGTTCAACCACGTGACGTATAACAATATTCTGTTTTCTCATCATATCTTCCATAGCATCAATCCTTTTTTCCTGTTCCTCCATTTTCACTTTATTCTCCCTCACCCCCTCCTGAGTCCCCTTTATTTCATTTCTCATAACCTTCACCTCATTTTGAACCAACTTCACATTTCCTTCTATTTTTTGCAAATTTAATTCTACTTTTTTTGTTAAATCCATAACAGATGCTACCACCTTATCTTGCTTTTTCAACATTTCATTTCTGTCCTTCACTCTTCCATCTTTTCCATTTTCTGAAACAATTTACCAATTTCCACCATAATTTGGGTTTGATCATAAGGTTCAGGTGGTGGTGATGACGACGGGGGGACCTCTTCCATTGGTAGTTTTTCCTTTCTCTTTGATTTCACCACAGGCTCCTCCTCCTTTGCTTTTCCTCTTGTGCCCTTATCCACTGAAAGTTCTAATGCTGCAATGCACTATATAGTTATTAAACACTCCAATTGAGCCTGGTCCAATGCAGCCAAAGCTGCCAGCAACCCTTTGAATATAGTGTAACCTAGTTAATGGAGAAGAGCCAGCAAATCAATTGTTGTAATCCACAAGAAGCAGGAAGCAGGAACCAAACAACCAGGAACCAAACAACCAGTAAGTATTTTTAATCCAACGGAGCCAACCACCAAAATCAGCCACTAAACATGCCCAGTATTTTCAGGGAGCAAATGCCCCAATATATCCACTTGTATCAGCTCAGCAGGGGAGAGAAAGAGAAAGGAGAAAAATTCCCAAGAAAAAATTAAAAGCTATAATCCACACAGTGAAGGAGTAAAAAAGAAAAAAGAAAATCCACTCTTAGGGCAAACAAAACAAAAGCCCTTTTCCCAGCGGCTGCGACGGCTTCAGGCTTCAAGGGGGAAGCCCCTCCTCCTTCTTCTTCCCCAACTCGGCAAACTTTTTTAAAAAAGAACCACTCTTCTTTACTTCAGCCTCGGCTTCAAAATGCTGAGATGACTGGCACCCCAAAACCAAACACTTTTCTTCAATAGCCACTTCCACACACCTCAAATCAATCTGCAGCTCCCCTGGATCTCTCAAAAGCCATTGTCCAAAAAGCAAACTCCACTTTTGATTTCCAGGATCGCCAACATTATCTCCTAGTACAACGCCCCTCTATTCTCTTCTGCCGACTCTTGCCACCTCCAATCACTTCAGGGCAAAACAATCCGCTGCCACCTCAAGCTCCCATCAATATATATATATATATATATATATATATATATATATATATATATATATATATATATATATATATATATATATATATATATATATATATATATATATATATATATATATATATATATATATATATATATATATATATATATATATATATATATATATATATATATATATATATATATCAGTTGTTTAACTCACTTTCTTGCTGGTGCCACTTTTATCGGTTCACCACCGTCTTGCCGGTCCCATTCTCAGCTCCTCGGTCAGGAGAAACCGCGGCTTCCGTCGCTTCCTCTCCCGCCGAGGATATCTCCCGATTCCTTCTCCAATTCCTGGTTCTCTTTTTCTGCTTCATTGTAAAGCCATTGGGCTTTTTAAAGTTTAGCTCAGTGGTATGGTAAAGCAACAGTTTTCCAAAGTTCTCCATAACATACAAACACATACATACAGCTGAAACATAGTGTCTGGTGTCATTTGTTTCTATTTTTTCTCTGTGCAGAGGTCTACTGCTAAACTAATGTATCAATGTACTGATAAGGCGATCTAGCACTAAACTCAGTTCTTTGTTTAAAGAAATAAAAATAATACTTTATGGAGACAATGGAGAAAGTTTGCATAGGTGGGTGTCCCTGCTGTCCAAATCATCACATCCATCTTAGTACCGGTATGTCACCAGAATACTCTCAGATGCCCCCCACAAAAAATCCTTTTAGAGAATGGAATAACTGATCATAAGGGGGGGGGGAGTCAATTTGAATTGTTCAGGCTTGAATTGTTCCCAGCTAAATGGGTTGTGGGGGAATCTCCACATTGGGAGCAAAATTGCTGGACTGGTTTGAATTGGCCTTTGCAATGTGTGATCATTGATTTTACACATTTTATACCTGCAACAAATGCCACAGTAGTCATAGCCCACATTAATATGTAATGATGAAAATGAATTATGTTGAAGACCTCCATTGACAGCATTTCTAGAAGGATCCCTCATCTTTGGGGCTTCTGCAGACTTTAATAGTTCCTATACTAGACAATAGTGGGCATGGTATTTCTAATGCAAGCAAACTTCAGTATTTGCATATATATAATAGCAATCAAATGGCCTTTAGTGTGCAGAATTTTAAAAATATTTGTTGCGAGAAAGCAATCTTAGTTGAATGTAGGTTTGAAATATAGAAAACCAAAAAACAAGATTGTAACTATTCCCAAAACAAAGCTTTTGCTGCATTATTCACATGCATATTGAGAGCAAGTGTGTGCAAAACAATTACTATTGTTGAGGATGAAATTGTGGGGAAGATACTAAATTTATCTCATCAGCATTTCCATTCACTACAATAATGGACATGTGTCAATGGCATATTGGTTTTGCTGCAGGATCTTTTCTGATAGGGAAGAAGCATGCCCAGTACGAAAACGGGCTTCCAGACATTTGGCACCAATCAAAATTAACGTGCATTCACTTGGGAACCATATTGTGGCTGCTTATGGCTGAAGAAAAGCAAATGAACAATTTTCAAATGAACATAAAGATCATACTTAAAAGTCTTCAAATGGAAAATATATATGTATTATCCAGCTTCCATCTATAAATTAATATGTACCATCTGGGATACACCTGGTGAAATAAAAGTGTTGTCTCATGAATGGTTGAAGTGTGAGAACCATGAAGCAAAGCTGAGCTGTGTTGGCAATGGTTATTCTGTAAAGGCAATAATGCTTAAATACAGGGCCAACTGAAAGTACACTTTTTCTGGTCATGGGACGCTCCGCAGCTGTTGTATTTGTGGGGGGCCTTCTCGCTGGTCCACTTCTGGGCTGACTTTCTCCGAATTTTCTGGGTGTCATCGTCATCGTTGCTGGACCTGGACCCCGAGGATGAGGTGGATGCTGGAGATGAAGATGAGCTGGACAAGCATGGGGGCAAATGGCAGGCGGCCTGCACAATGGACCTGGACCCTCCAGGTGCAGCAGGCTTCGCCTTGAATGGGGATGTCATTTTATTTTTATTTTATTTATTTTTTTGTTTCAATTTTTATGCCACCCACTCAGGTAAAAAGCTGACTCAGGGCAGCGTACAACCATAAAAATACATAAAAACAAGTTAAAACCCCACCCACCCATTACCCACCCACCATCCTTCCACTTCCCCTTTAAAAGCTAAAAAAAAGGGGGGGCAAGGGGAATACATAAATACAAAAAGAGGGGCATTGACTAAACTCAGTTTAACTAGGAATGAGCCAGCAGGCTGGGGCCACATTCCCATCAGGGCCCCACACCTGCCCTGCCAGCCAGGCCTTCAAACCTTTTCTAAAAGGCAGCAACTCCGTCTGAATCCTAAGCTCTATTGGCAGGAAGTTTGAGAGGGATGGTGCGGACACGGAGAAGGCCCTTTTCCACGAGCCAGAGAGGCGAGCCCATCTGGCTGATGGCACAACTAGGGAGCCCCTCCGGTCCGCTCTGGTCAGATGGGCAGACACTCTTGAGATGATGCGATCTCTCAGGTATCCTGGCCCACTGCCATATAGGTCAAAACCAACACCTTGAATTGCACCCGGAGACAAACTGGTAACCAGTGCAGCTTCTGGAGTAGCGGGGCGGCATGGACATAATGTCCACACCCCATCACCACCCAGGCAGCCGCATTCTGGACAAGCTGTAGTCTCTGAATGGTCATCAAGGGCAGCCCCATGTAGAGCGCATTACAGTATTTATTTTTTATTTATTTTATTTATATTCAAATTTATATGCTGCCCAATCAGGTAAACCCGACTCTGGGCAGCTCACAACAAGTTAAAACACACATAAAACAATACAACCAATTAAAACCCAACATACCCACCCACCTAACCCATTCCTCTTAAAAACCCACATTAAAAAACTGCCTTCATTGACAATTAAAAGAAATGGGGGCTTAATTTATAAGCCAACAGGCGGGGGCCCAACTTCCATCTGGGCCCCACACCTGCCCCATCAACCAGGTTTTTAGGTCTTTTCTGAAAGGTAGCATCTCCATCTGCTCCCGCAACTCTACAGGCAGGAGGTTCCACAAGGCCGGTGCGGACACAGAAAAGGCCCTCCTTCGTGTACCAGAGAGATGGGCCCCTCTGGCAGATGGAACAATTAGGGAGCCCCTCCAATCTGCTCTGGTTGGACGGGCGGACACTCTTGGGACGATGCGGCCTCTAAGGTATCCTTGCCCACTACCATGAAGGGCTTTAAAGGTCAAAACCAGAACCTTGAACTGCACCCGGAGGCAAACTGGTAGCCAGTGCAGCTCCCGAAGTAATGGTGAGGCACGAGCATAACGCCCGCGCCCCATCACTACCCGGACTGCCACATTCTGGACCAACTGCAGCCTCTGAATGGTTGACAAGGGCAGCCCCATGTAGAGCACATTGCAATAATCTAGCCTGGAGGTGACCAGAGCATGTGTGACCCTGAGCAGGGAGTCCCGGTCCAGGAGCGAACGCAACTGATGGATGACACGAAGCTGTGAGAAAGCCCTCCTGGCCCCAGCTGCCACCTGACTTGCTAGTAGCAGCCCCAAATCCAGGAGGACCCCTAAGTTGCGTACCGGGTCTGTCTGGGGCAAAACAGCCCCATCCAAGACCAAAGTTGAAAGCTCCCTGGACAATGCGGGACCCCCTATCCAAAGCCACTCTCAGTCTTGGAGGGATTCAATTGTAGCCCGTTGTCCCCCATCCAGACCCCAACCGCTTCCAGACATCTGGATAGGACATTGACTGCATCACTGGGGTCCCCATGGGCCGAGATATATAACTGGGTATCATCAGCATACTGATGATACCTTACCCCATGGGAACGGATAACCTCACCCAATGGCTTCATGTATATGTTAAATAGGAGAGGAGAGAGCACCGAGCCCTGACTGTAGGGGCCTAGCGCTGGACCTCTCACTCTCCAACCACACCGACTGGGTACGACCCTCCAGAAATGAGGAAAACCAGGACAGCACAGTGCCCTGGATCCCCAAACCTTTGAGCCGTTCCAGAAGGATACCATGGTCAATGGTATCGAAGGCCGCTGAGAGATCCAGAAGAGCCAGGACGGATGGATGACCCCCATCCCGCTCCTGCAAGAGGTCATCAACCAGTGCGACCAATGCAGTTTCAGTACCATATCCAGGCCTGAAACCCGATTGATAGGGGTCCAGATAATCCGTTTCATCCAGGACCCCCTGCAACTGCCGCATCACCACCTTCTCCAGTACCTTCCCTAAGAAAGGGAGGTTTGAGACCGGCCTATAATTAGCTAGAACCACTGGGTCGAGAGATTGTTTCTTCAGGAGGGGGCACACCAGAGCATGTTTTAAAGGTGCAGGAAACACCCCCTCCCACAGTGAAGCATTTATTATAGCCCCGACCCAGCCTCCCGTCACCCCCTTGGAGGCTTTCACCAACCAAGTGGGACAGGGATCCAAAGGGCAGGAGGTGGTGCGAACAGCTGCAAGAAGCCTGTCCACTTCCTCAGGGACAACTGGATCGAACCGATCCCAGATAACACTGCCAGACTGAGCTCTGATCCCCTCCGGACCCTCCCCATCCACGCCGGGATTAAACCCCGAGCGAATCCGAGCGATTTTCTCCACCAGATAGTCTGCAAAAACCTCAGCCGAACCCTGCCAACTGGGCACCGGCCCCTCCTGGCCAAGAAGAGACCTGGTAACCCGGAACAGAGCGGCTGGGCGATTATCCGTGGAGGCAATGAGGGCGGTGAAGTATTGTTGCTTCACCACCCCCATCGCCACCAGGTAGGTCTTAATAGCAGCCCTAGCCAGTGTCCAGTCGGAATCACTTTGAGTCTTCACCCAGCGACGCTCTCGGCGTCTCTTTGCCCGTTTAAGCTCCCGCAGTTCTTCTGTGAACCACAGGGAAGATCTATCTCTGCAGGCTCGGAGAGGCCGCAGTGGTGCGATTTCATCCAAGGCAGCGGTAGTCATCCTGTACCACAGGTCAACGAGTGCCTCGGATGAATCATGTAGCCAATCCAGAGGAAAATCCCCCAGTTCCCTCTGGAATTCATCAGAATCCATCAGTCACCAGGGGCGGGCCAATTTAATAGGCCCTGCCTCCCTGCGATGAACCCCCCCCCAGGAAGTCCAGAGTCACCAGATAGTGATCTGACCATGGCACAGGTATAGTGTCTGGAGGTGACCAGAGCATGAGTGACCATGAGTAAGGACTCCCGGTCCAGGAGTGGGAACAACTGGTGGATTACTCTAAGTTGAGCAAGAGCCCTCCTGGCCTCGGCTGCCACTTGCTCTTCCAGCAGCAGACGTGAATCCAGGAGGACCCCCAAGTTGCGCACCAGGTCTGTCTGGGGCAAAATTGCCCCATCCAAGACCAGAAGTGGTAACTCACTGGTTGTCCCTGGACCCCCTGATCCATAGCCACTCAGTCTAGCTGGGGTTCAGCTGAAGCCCGTTGTCCCCCATCCAGACCCCAACAGCCTCCAAGCATTCAGACAGGACTTTGACAGCACCACTGGGATCACCACGGGACGAGATGTACAACTGGGTGTCATCCGCGTACTGATGGTACTGCGCCCCGTGGGAACAGATGATCTCTCCCAGTGGCTTCATGTAGATGTTAAATAGGAGAGGAGAGAGCACCGAGCCCTGAGGCACCCCATATTTAAGGGGCCTAGGAATGGATTTCTCCCTCTCCAACCACACCGACTGGGTACGGCCCTCCAGAAATGAGGAAAACCAGGACAACACAGTGCCCTGGATCCCCAATCGTTTGAGCCGTTTCAGAAGGGTACCATGGTTGATGGTATCGAAGGCTGCTGAGAGGTCAAGAAGAGCAAGGATGGTTGGGTGACCACCATCCCACTCTCGCCAAAGATCATCCATCAGTGCAACCAATGCTGTCTCAGTACCATATCCAGGCCTGAATCCAGATTGAAAGGGGTCCAGATAATTCGCTTCCTCCAGAGCCCCCTGCAGCCGTCACGCCACTGCCTTCTCCAAAACCTTCCCCAAAAAGGGAAGGCTGGAGACTGGCCTATAGTTGGATAGGACAGCTGGATCAAGGGATGGTTTCTTCATGTTCCTGGTATGCTATGCAGTGCCTATGCTGCACTTCTTTTTGTGCATGTGTATGTATTAAACAAACTGTTTAGAAGTTCAGTTAAAATGTGTAGTATCTTAGGATAAGATAAGATAGAATGTTAGTAAAGTAGTTATAAGTTTAACTTGCCTTAGATTTAGAAGGTAGAATTGTGTGTATTTAGTGCACTTGCTTAGGAGTAGAGTAAAATGTTTAGATAAGTTGATAGTTAATCACTTAGTTGCTTTCTTAAGTTTGAAAAGGTTGAGAAACCAGCTTGTGCTTCTGCATTCCTTTCTGTCTGTGTATTCTCATGCTTTGCATTCCTGAGAGAGAAAGTAACCAGCAGGTGTTTTTCAACCAGAAATGATGAAGGAGGAAGGGAATTTTTCAACCCTTTCTCAACCTTTTCCCTTTGTGGCCAATTACCTCCTACATATGAGGTGGAAGGGGAGAGAGCAGAGGTAGGGAGAAATGGATGTTGGGACCCCACCTGTGAGAGAGCAGGTGCTTCTCCATTACCTAAAATGTTCCATTACCCAACAAATTCCTAAGGGGAGGGAGACATTCCTAGGGGAAGGAAAAATACTCATTTTGCCTTTATAAACTGAGGTTTTTTTGTACCTCAGTTCAGTTCTCTAACAGACTGCTGAAAGGCTATGACATTGGCTGAACCAAATCCTGAAAAGGAGGAATTGGCAGGTTGAGCCCTTTCAGGACTAGTATACTTGGACTAAAAGTTCTGTTTTGGGACTTTTACAACTTTTCTGAGTTGGTTTCTACTTGGGCATGGCTTTGGCACTCTGCTCTCTGCTTCAACTACACTGCTACTGCTACATGCATGCTACTATTGAAACAACTACACTCCCTGTGACTTGGTGAGTTAACAACCCTGGGTCTTTGGGAGAGGCGGTGGAGGTGTAAATAAGGGAGTTGCAGTGGACTACAACACACACAGCACTCTGCCACAACCAGTGCCTCTCAAGATCCTGTGATGGTTGTTTCAGGGAAATCTCAATGGGAGACCGAGGCACATTTCATTTCTTGGAGGCTACAGATAGCTCTGATGCTGTCATTTGTGCAGATTTGTTGTTTTACAGTTTTAGCCATCAGCCAAATGAGGAACAGGATTGTATTTTCTTCCCCAGACATTGAACTATATTAGGCTATCCATGTGATCGCCAAGTCTTCTGCTCCCAGACAAAGCATAACTGCTAAAAAAAACTAGTCAGAGTTTGCCATAATTGGGAAATTGTGGGAGCTGTAGTCCAAAAGAGTTCTATTCAAAAGCTCTGAAACTATAGTATGAGACTCAGTAGCCAAATTCCTTTTACATAGTCTCAGTGGCAGAAGAGAAATGGCATAACTCACAGTGGCAAATTGCCACTAATTAATGAGTCTCCACTATTTTGAGACTGGCTGATATCAAAGAATTCAAGAATATTTATTAGTAGTAAGTTGCTGCTATAAATTGTACCATTTCAATTCCACCAGCGTAATTATGCAACAGGTTTTTGGCTCCTATTTACTATAGCATTTTAATACTTATATAATGTATGAAAGGTACAATGTAATTAAGAATTAATATTGGGAGATGGGTCATTCAAAGGACAAAGTTTACTCAGACTGAAATCCAAGCTTGATAAGATTATGTGGCCATAATTCTTGCCCTGTATTCAAAGTGAATATTGAAAGGTACTGAGATTTCTGTTTCACTACAAAGAATAACAAAACATGGTGCCATTAGTTGCCTACAAGTCATCTCACTGCTAACAGCGAAGATCATCACAATCTGATTAAATGCACGCTGTTGTTTCTTAGAAGATTATTAATTCCTTTGGAGTGGAAATGGTTAGATATAACCCTTTGTACATTTAGGAATGACAGACACATTTTAACAAGGCATCTTCCCACCCTTGAGCATTGCCCAAACATCTGGTGATTTAGATCAGCATGACTCCATTGACTGCCATGAGGCCAAGTTCTGGAGGCTTAGAAAGCCAAAACCTCTTCAAGTATGAATGATTCACTTTAGGCTACAATAGACTTGGCAGCAAATTTGAATGAGATAGGACATATTTATAAGAAATTCTCATTCCCCTTAGTATAGTGTCTTTTTCCCCTATGGACTGTAACTCCCCCCCCCCCAAAAAAAAAACTGCTAGGTAATTGTACACACATTTCCCCTTCTTTCTTCCTCTCTCAAGATACCCCCCCATTCATGTCCAAAATATAAAACTTTTAAATTAAAAAAATGCATTTAAAGGATTTTAATTTTTCAAAAAAAGGTGCACAGCTTAGAAATCAGGTCCTTACGGAAATTATAAAAACAATAATTTTGATTCAGAGACCCAAGATTATGTAGTTTGATAATGATTTTTTTAAAGGCTTGGGTAAATCCATGTTTATATAAAACAGAAATTAATAATACACAAACAGGCCTTCATGCCTTGCAATGTAGATGTATTAATTAATGGCGGGTGTCAAGTTAAAACTATCTTGAAGCGTCCCTAAACATACCAGGCAGTTGTTACTCTGCAATATTATATCTCAGCATAAACTGTATAAGATTTAATAATAAGAGTCAGGCTAGGGATTTAAAATCTCCTTAGAGTCTTATTCTCCATAAATTGTGCCTGGAATTGGGAAAAATCAATTAATTTCAAATTGTATTCTCATTGAAACGTTTTGGTGGAAATTCTAGTCTAGACAAAAGCTTCTATACATCTAACTGGGATTAAGTATGGAAGGTTGATATGTACAACAGTATTTCCTAGGTGTGATGGCAGAATCAGGCCAAATGCAACTAGCTGGGATATTTGCCCACTCTCCCACCCACCAAGGCAAAACACTGTGCATTTCCATGCTCAATTATATGATGTTGGTCCAAAACATGGCATTGGTTTGTGGGGGGTTTTCCCCACCCATTATCCTTCTAAATCAGGGGTTCTCAATGTTTTTGCGCCACAGGCCAGACCACTCCCCCTCAGACAGCTGAGTGGGCCAGACACATGGTTTCCCCCCACTGTAAATGCTGCCGTAAATCACTGTAGGTGCATTTGCACATGTCTGAATGTGTTTACGGCTGTTATAAATGCATCCAATTCCACTTCCGCTTCCAGGGTCATTGTTGTGGGCCAGATGATTTGCTGTTGCAGGCTTGGGCCAGCGAGCAAACCATAGGTTGCGACCCCCCTGTTCTAAATCAATAAAGTTTTTCCTGGTAGGGATGTAAACGTGAACTTGTCTTTTCTTCCCTGGTAAGGATTGTGAACCACAAAATTACTCCCACTCCCCCAAGAGGATGAGGTGTTTTAAGAAACTCTCAACAAGAGAACAAAAATAATATTTCCACATGCAGATTCTGTCAAATTGTTAAAAAATAATGCAAATACAGTAACACACTCATCATGCAAAATGGCCAGGTGTGTGTGTGTGTGTGTGTGTGTGTGTGTGTGTGTGTGTGTGTGTGTGTGTGTGTGTGTGTGTGTGTGTGTGTGTGTGTGTGTGTGTCCTAAAAACAAGAAATTTTGTGGAACTTGAAAATTCATCATCAAGCTGTCTCTTGAGTTGAAAGATCCTAAACCCTTGAAAACAAATAATTAATGTGTGGGTTGTTGTTGTTTACATGATGAAATACCAACAAGATGCATAACACAGGTCAGCATGGGATATTTTTTTTCACAGCCTTTAGTGAGGCCATACACATGAACTACAACTACTACTACTACTACTACTACTACTACTACTACTACTACTACTACTACTACTACTACTTTCCTTTTTCCCTTTCTTCTTTTTTTCCTCATTCTTCTTTTTCTTCTTCAGGTGCCAAATCCATTCCAAATATTGGCTATAATCATGGCAATAGTCTTCTTAATGCTTTGGAACAGTTCTTCTGAGGACATGCCACACCAGTCTCTTAGGTTCTTCATCCATAAAGTCCATCTACACATGAACTACGCATGAAGTCTGCACATGAAGTCCATCTACACATGAACTAAAATAGTAATTAAAAGGCTACACTTACAAGACAAGAGGAACTTTTGACTTACCATTGTAATGCAATATAGTTATTAGAACAGGGCACCATCTTCACACCAGTGACTAATTCTAAACAAAATCATCCAGATTTAGACTGATTTCTATGAAATCCAGATCACAAGAGAATGCCAGATTCATGTCTGGGGGGACTGAAGCAAATTTATGAATCAGTTTGGATCCAGAGCATGTGGACTATGGTGGCTTAGTGGTTAAGATGCTAAACCTGAACACTGGAAGGTCAGTGTTCGATACCCAAGTACTGTACAACAGAGTGAGCTTCCGTCTCTGTCCCAACCACTGCCAACCTAGCTGTTCAAAAGCAAGAAATTGCAAGTAGATAAATAGGGATCACTTTGGTGGGAAAAGATCTTGGAGACATGAAAAGGAGCCTCATTCGGGTGTTCCCTGAATGGAGTTTCTCCAGGAAAAATCCTTTCAACCCAGAATAATTTCTGACATGAAATTATTATTATATTGTGAGACATTTGCAGGAGAAAGAATAAAAAATATTTCTTTATTTATAGTTACTGTATATACTCGAGGATAAGCTGAATTTTTTAGCCACAAAAAGGGTCATGACTTATACTTGGGTCAATGACCATGAGGGTCCCAAGACCGTGCCAGATTGAGATGCTCCAACAATTTAATTAATTTTAACATAATTTCATTTATTTTGATTATTGAAACTCACTAGCAGCTGCTGCATTTCCCACCCTCAGCTTATACTCAGGTCAATCTATTTTCCTGAGTTTTTAAGTCAAAATTAGGTACCTTGGCTTATATTTGGGTCAGCTTATACTCGAGTATATACGGTACTTGAAATTGCAAATGTGTGCATGCTGTTTTCTTTACTGCATGATAGTAACCATCTAAAACATGGGTTCTTAACATTTTTAAGCCGCGGGCCAGACCACACCCCCTCAGACATCTGAGCAGGCCAGACTGGTGATTCCCCCTGCTATAAACACTTCCATAAAACGTGTCCATGGCTGTCATAAATGCATTTACAACAGCTGTAGAGTCATTTACGGCTGTAATAAACGTGTTTATGATGGCCATAAATGAGTCCACCACTGATTCTGGTGGCAGCTGCAGCAACTGCAGGGATGGGTGGCGCGAGATCAGGGCCGGATTATTTGATGGGTGAATTGAGGTCAGAGCCCACAGTCCATAGGTTGAGAACCCCTGAACTAAACAGATTGATAGCAACCATTGATGACAATTAAAAAATAAGAATAGAGAACAAAGATGCGGGGAATGGTCTCTCTTTGAATTCAGAGGCAGAAATGTTAGTGCTGGATAAATAGGGACCACTTCACTCAAACCCAAAAAATCCCTCCCACACATTCCAACTACAGGCAGTTTATAAGGTTGTTATAAAACTCCCAACAACTAGGAGGTGTATGGACTAGAGATGCTTCAACTTGCAGTTTTGATTATCCAATGCATGTACAATGAATTTGTCAAACATATAGATCCATGGCACAAATCAAACTGGATGGAGCACAGATTGATGCAGACTGAATCAGGATAGGTTCTGAAATCCCATATCGGTTTGTAACCTCAATCGTGGATCTTTGCACAACTCTCATATTTATACCTTCATAATATGGGCAAGAAATTAACTTGTTTGTTTCTTTCACATACCTGCACAATAGTTGATGCCTAAAGCAGTGGAGTCTGTAATGGTGAACCGTTGATGGGTCTACTGTCCATTAACAGCAAATCTCCCCTTCTCTCTATTTTCATAACAAAGGCTATAAAACAATCTTCAGCAGGTGGAGGAGGCACATTCTTCAAAAACATCCATTCAGTGTCCTCCAATCTTCAGCTCAGGATTAGCTTTCAGGATTAAAGAAACATACAAACTGCTTGCACACACTAGTATAACAGGCCACACACAATTTACCACTGCTGCGTGCTGAAGAAGGTGCTGAAGCTGGTACAACTGGAACTGTACAGAATGGCAAGTTGTTGTCTGTGGTACAAAGTATGTTCCATGGGTTGTGTCAAACATAAAAGATAAGTTACTTTATGTCTGTACTTGTAGGTCATCTGAATAGGCCGTTATTCTGCTTTGTGCCATTTGCCAGTCTTTGTGAAAGAGAAACAGTGACATCTTGTGGAAAAGAAGCAGTTTCAGCTTCAGCCTGTCTGTCTAATTTTAACCTGCATTACGTTGTGTTGGATCTTTAAGAATAATCACTTTTGTCCCGCAGAACTGGGTCATTTGTGATTTTAGCTACCCTTATTAGCTATTAAGAGTAGAGATGTATGAAGGCAAATTTGTTATTTATTTATTTTTTTAAAAAGTTGCAACTGGAGAAAGTTAGGCAATTTTTTTCAGTTAAATAAATAAATAAATAAATATTCCATAGACTCATAGATTACAGTGCTAGAAAGGATCCTAAGTCCAGACAAGTTCTATCCACTGAAAAAGTGGGAAATCCACAGCTAAGCATCTCTGAAAGATGACAATTCAAGCTTTGCTCAAGAACTGCCATGAAGAAGAGTCCACCATGTTCTAAGCAATCAATTGCATTATCAAAAGCTCTACCTTTCAGGAAGTCCTTCCTTATACTTAGCACACAAAAAAATCTCCTTTCCTATTTGGCCTGCCCTCTGGAAACAGAAAATGAGCTTATTTCATCTTTATTTAAATATGGCCATCATATTACTTTGCAGCCTTCTCTTTCCCCAAGCTAAATGTTCCCAACTTCCTTAACCTTAACCATTCTTCATACAGGTTGGTTTCTAGTGGTTTCTGCCACTTTGATCACCCTCCTTTTGTCATATTTCAGCCAACAGCATTCTTAAACTTTGGTACCTAGAAGGGCACACAATATTCTAACCCAGTGGAATTGATGTCCAAAACCCAAGATTGGGAAACACTGGTCTAACCAAATCAGAAAGAAACAATCCTATTTGTTCCTTTGATCTGAACATGACACACCTCATAATACAGCCAAGCATTGCTTTCACTTTTTTTCTTTTGCCCCTGCATCACATCTTCAGTGTCATCTTATGTTTTACTAGGACCAATTGATTTTTTTTCACATGATGATATCAAACTCAACAGAGAGAAGATAAACCATCTTAGGTTTGCAGATGACATAGTACTGATTGCCAGAAATGTTCAAAGACTTCAAAAAATGCTGTGTGAGCTCGACGCAGAAAGTAGGACGGTTGGCTTAAAATGAATGGCACAAAGACAAAAATATGCTATCAAGCAACCAGAGGAACTTGCAAATAAGAATTTGGTGGGTACATGGGTTCTGGGGGGGGGGTCACAGTTTGGCCCCTGGAGGCACATACAGCCCAAAGGCTACATTCTGTTATTCTGATCTAGAGGTGAAAGGAGGGAAGAAAGAGAAAATGGAGTGGGAAGTGTCCAATAACTTTTGGCTCCTGGATAATACTGCAGAGAGAAGTGGGATTCCAAAGCCTTGGCAAGACATATATCTCATGATGAAGATTTAATGATCTGTAGGTCATGGGCAAAACTCACAGCTGTGTGGAATATGTCAGCCTGTTCTGTCTTATTTAAATGTAAAGTAGCAGTGGACCATATGCTTATTTTTCTATATACTCCAGAGCCTTCCAGTGAAAGTAAAATAAATAATTCCTTTAGTACAGCAACTTCTCATACTCCTGCAAGAATATTTTGGCTGATTCTGAGCTGTTTTACTAGCAATTGACCTGTAAGGGCTGCTCTGAATGCAGTCAGGTGATAGTTATACAGTAATAGCTGCTAATGGAGTCTCAGAGGACATTTACTCATACATGCCATATTCAATGAATATGAGGATGTAGAAAAGGATCTCTGGGGCCTCAAAAGTAATTCTGACATCTTTGGGGCCTGTGCATTTGCGTTTAATCTTAGGATGTTATCGGGAGAGTACTACTTACATATACAGTAGATGTATACTCTAAAGCCTGGGTAAGTTTCTTTTTTATTATTATTACAACTCCATGACTCCCTTAGCAAGCAGGCCATAATCACATAGCCATTCAACAAGGCTTCATAACCAACACCAGAAAAGCTTAATGGGTCTTTCATTGCTCATTCAAGAGTACAAACACTTTGCACAAGTACTTTGGATTGGGGAACTGTGGGGGTAGGAGTCCAAGTAAGGAATGTTTCCAGATTCCGGCTCAAGAATAGTTTGCTCATTACAACACATAGTTGCTGGGTTAATTTATCCTCTTCCTCACTCTTTCCTAGCTACTACACAGAAAGGAAAACAAACAGATAGGTTTGCCAGGTACCAGGTCACTGGCTGAAATCTCAAGGACGGCTGTTCATCTCTGAAGCTCCAGACAGGGATGCCAAGTTTAGGGTGAGTAGTATATGGAGTGCCATGAAATCCTGGGCACCAATTTCAGTCCATCACTAGCTGAGCTCACTGTGCAGTGAGAAGTTGTCTATGTATGTGCTTCTTGATAGATGAAGTGTGTGCATTCATTGAGTATGTTCCCAACCTCACTCACTCACTCTGGCATATAGGTATACAGTACCTATATTGGACCCATCATGTTGGCTGGAGCAAAGCAGGATATGGAGCACCAGCATCATGACTCCAGTGATTATGTTGTCAGTTTATCTGGGGTTAGGTATATAAAATGGATTAGGTTCCTCACAACTTCCAGGCAAAAAAAAAAAAAACAACTCAAATATTTTTAACATTTATAGATTGTCTCCATACAAACAAGAAATTGAAAGCAAAACAAAACACATCCTTTATCTCTTTTCCTTGAAAAGAAGAGGACTCTCTTTCTATAATCTTTACATTTCAAATTTTGTACTTAAAGCATAAAATGAAACAGGTTATGGTGGAGTTAAGAGAGCTCAAGAAAATTTACCTTTTTGGACTACAACTTCTAGGATTTTCCAGACACTTGAATGTGCAGGCTGAGAGATTATGGGACAGTCGTCGTCATCGGCTGCTACTCATATCCAAGCATATATTTTCCATTGGAAGTCATTTTCTCAGTTCATGGATGTGTCTCTGGTGACTCAGTAAACAGATCCTGGCATGAGACATGTGACTACACACATTACACTGAATAGATGGTGGAAGGCATAGTTGAGTTTGACTTATTATTATTATTATTATTATTATTATTATTATTATTATTATTATTATTATTATTATTATTATTATTATTATTATTATTATTATTATTATTATTATTATTATTATTATTATACCCTACCATACCTGTCAACCTTCCCGATTTGGCTGGGATTACCCTGTAAATTGACGCCGATTGACGTCATAACCCGGCCCCCACTGCCAAAGCCCCATAATTTGGCAGTGGGGAAAATGCTTTCCGCGCATGCCGGAAGGGTTTTATCCCTTCCACACATGCGCAGAAGTGCTATGTTGCTTGCGTAAGGGCTGCGCAAGCGGCGTAGTGCTTCCGCGCATGCGTGGAAGGAATAAAACCTTTCCACGCATGTGTGGAACGTGACCTGCGCACAAGCGATGTGCGCAGGTCCCATTTTTCTGGTGCTATGTTGCTTGCGTAAGGGCTGCGCAAGCGGCGTAGTGCTTCCGCGCATGCGTGGTTGACAGGTATGTACCCCACCCATCTAGGAGGTTTTTCTACTTTACTAACTTCACTTGACTAACAAGATGACCTTGCATATTAAAAAACATATTAGAAACACATATTAAAAATACAAAAATGCCAAAACCCTATTGACAGCGGGGAGAGACCAAATAGGACACCTAGCACTGAGCCATTGTTGACACCTTCTCAAAGGCCTCTTTAAAAAGAAACGATTTGAGCTGCTTTCT
Source organism: Bradypodion pumilum (assembly GCA_035047305.1). Taxonomy (NCBI): domain Eukaryota; kingdom Metazoa; phylum Chordata; class Lepidosauria; order Squamata; family Chamaeleonidae; genus Bradypodion; species Bradypodion pumilum. The sequence goes on along the minus strand of JAWDJD010000004.1, from coordinate 308,429,182 downwards.
GAATGTAGACAGGGATGGGGCCTGGAGCAATTCAACTGGGAGGGAGTTCCATAAAGTTTGTGCCACCACCAAGGAGGCTCTTCTCTGAGTCGAGGCCTTCCTTGCCAGTTTCAGGGTTGGCACTTGAAGCTGTGCTGTCAGGGAGGATCAAATGATGTGGGTTGATGTCCTGAGGGGAAGCTGCTCCACCAGGTAGGAAGATCACAAACCATTTAGGGCTTTCGTGCTTGTCACTTAGCCTCTTCATGTTTGTGGCATTCTCCTTCAAAGTGATCGGTAGCAGCAGAGATGGTTTGCTGCCATGGTGGGCTATCTACTCCACAAAGTAACAACCTCCAGATTCTGGTTATTACATTTTAGCCTTTATTTCAGTATGTGGGACTAGCATTCAGAGAAGCATAATCGTTCTACTAAATGTGTATTTTATTAACACTTTAAAGAAATACCTTACTTCTTCTCCTCAGTAAAGTATGTATATTATAGTCTGCTAAAGTGGGAGGAGAATGTGGTGAGCCTTATCCATTCCGGGTGATTATTGCAATGGAACAAAAAATTGCACACATTAGAAGTCATTGCCTCATAATTTAACATAGGCTTGGGAAAAAGCCAAATAGAAAGATGACTGGAGGCACCAGAGGGAGAAAAAGAGCCCCCACAGAAAACTGAAACTGAAATACAGCACATTGCAAAACAACAGACCAAGTTCTTGGCAATTAACTTTGACTCTGAGGGAGCCTGCAAATTAAGATTTTCATTTCTATTTACCCTCGCCACTAAATCTGTTAGACTGTGAGCTGAGAAACCAAGAGAGGAAAATCAAGACTCTGTTAAACAAGGGCTTTAAAAATTCCCCAAGGTTGCAGTGCATGTTATAAAAAGGGAATGAAGTGCTGGTTCCTGGGCAACCAAGCAAACATCTGCCTTCCCTCATAAGGCCAGGTGTTCCAAATCAGGACAAACCAAAGCCAGGCCAAGCGTTAATAAAAAAAGAAAGAAAGTGAAAGAAGCCAAGCGTAGCTTTTCCTCCACTTCCTGCTTGCCTGCATTCCCTGCTGTGACTACATCTGCAGCTGTAGTCACCTCTCAGCTGACTACACCACACCTGGACATGCTGTTGGGCAGTAGAGCAGCTGGCTGACACCCATGGATGAATTTCCCAGGGGGTGTCAGGTGTTTGCTTTACCCTTCCCAGGAGGGAACAGGGTGCTTCTTCACTGCACAAGCAGAGAAAATGTCAGCATGAATTTGTGTGTCGGCTCACGTTGCTGGGACATTCAGGTGAAAATCTCCATAGATAAGAAGCAAAGGTGTGGTGACACAGGGGAAAAAACATTTTGTTTTCTTCCTGAGCTATGCTTAATAACAATACAGCATTTTTCAGAGCTTGGAAAAAGCTACCTTTTAAGATGACAATGATCAGAATTCCTGCCAGACTGCCTGATCATTTCCAAACAAGCTGGAAGGTTCTGGGAGCTGTAATCCGGAAAAAAAACCTCCCTGTTTTGAGCTTGCTTGGTTAGAGATCTTGACTTCTGAAGACTAATTAATTTAAGCAAATTGGAAGCATTAGCTGGTTAAAGAAGGGCTGTTGTCTCACCCACAAGTTGAAATTAGATCAGCTTTCTTTTTAGGTTAATCGCCCAAAACAAATATGAATGGAACTATCAATTTTTAGCAACCTTATGTCTAAGCATTGTTCATTTTGTGGATTTGTAACTTTTCATGGTTTTGTTTGGAAAGAGAAAAGGTTGTCCATTCACATACAAGCCTGAAAACATGCACAGAGTCTGGACCAGTGGATTGCAGAGGACTGCTTTCAAAGTCTGCTTGGAAGCTTTCTCTGCTACCATAGGAATAGTGAATGCTTGCTTCTCCGGCTGCTGTTGGACAGCTACATCCATTAGTCCTACCTAGCATTGTTAATGGTGAGGGGTGAGGGGAATTGTAGCTCAACACCACCTGCAAGAGCTGTTCTAAAGCAATCTTTGTTAACCTGATGCCCTTCAGCTCCCAGCAGCCTGAGTGACTTTAGTTCCCAGCAGCCAGAGTGAGTCTAACCATGGAAGAAGGTTGGTTTAGGATCTCATTGGTCAGAACCCTAGCGGTGCTTGTGTAAGATTTGCAAATTTTGCATAAGGTGCTGGGAGATGTCTTGACCATGAGCCTGGACATGTGCCTGACTGCACAACTGAGATGCTTTACAGATCCTTGTGCATTTCCTCCTTATGCAAATGGTAGTTTTTTATTGCACCAAATTCTGGTGTATAGAGAGTATGAGTACAAACACATCTCCATTTCTCGTATACCATCATATTAGTCATCCTTCCCAGCATCCTCTCAATACTAGTAGACCCCTACAGAACCTGATTTCTCTTCTTGTGAGAGAGCCAGAAGAATGCTGAGTTTTCAGGTCTGCAAATAAACCTATAAGAATATAAAGAAGAGATAGTGCATATTTTGCTACAGATTTCCTGCATTAGTATTGCAAAAATAAACCTACAAAACATGGCAATAATTTCACATGATGATATAGCCTCAGAGAAACATTTTGAAACTCAGAGCAAATACATGCAAAACAACATGCTGCCGCTACCCCATCTGTGCGGGTGGCCAAGGATGTCTCCACCCCCCTGGACTCTCTCCACCTGTCCGGAGGGATAAAAGGGCCACTGGACGGAGCCACAGCCGAAGATGCTGCCCCGGCTGCACGGGTGGCTGCTGCCACCACCCTGGCTGTGCGGGTGGCCAAGAATGTCTCCGCCCCCGGACACTATCCACCTAGCCGGGTGATTGTATTGTATTGTATTGTATGTTTTATTTATATACCGCTTTTTTATTCAAAAATAACTCAAAGCGGTTCACAATATAAAAATATAGAATTACAGAATTATACAGTAAAAACATACAATCATATGTATCAAAAGTACAAAAACAAAGAAAAACAAAATACAACAAAAATCTACATATCTGTCCCAATATCAGCAAGTAAGCAAGGCACAATATACAAGTCACGACGAAAGCACAGTCAGAGGTAACTCAACGACCACAATATGTCAGATACAATATCAGCAATATCAACACATAAGGCAATAAAGGCATAAGTACAGCAAATATACAAAAATACATACAAGGTATACAAAATATATAAAGTACAATATCATAAGCAACCAGAGCAAAAATAATCTAATCACAAAAGAAACATTCAGAGACAAATTCAGTAACCAAGACCATCCTTAAAGAGATGGTCTCATGCCGCCATTCTTCTCCCCCCTGCTTTTCAGCTCCCGCCGATGCTGGGGCGGGGGCCTGGGGGTATGGTGGATCAGCATCCCAGACTGCCGGGGGTGTGGCCGCTGCCCAAGTCCCTCGCTGCCTCTTACCCCTGTGCTGCTTTTCAGCTCCCGCCGATGTGGTGGGGGGCGGGGGTGTGGTGGCTCAGCATCCAGGGCTGCTGGGGGTGTGGCCGCTGCCCAAGTCCCTTGCCGCCTCTCACCCCTGTGCTGCTTTACTTACTTACTTACTTACTTACTTACTTATTTATAATTCAAATTTCTATGCTGCCCAATCAGGTGAACCCGACTCAGGGTGGCTTCACCGCCTATCTGAACCTTCGAACCTTTGCTATGGCCAGGGTAGAAAGGCTGCTTTAGCGGTAAACAATACGACTTTGCCACCGCCATCCTTGGACTTGCCTGCAGCCGGAATGGAGAGGTCATTTGGTATTTTTGTATTGTGTTATGATATGTGCATTCAGAGAATGTATATAGTTTAATTATTGTCTATATTGTATATTGTATTCTGTATTGTTGTATATATATTGCATTGTTGTTGTAAGCCACCCTGAGTCGGGGGGCCCTGAGCAGGTGGCATATAAATGTGTAAATTAAATTAAATTAAACATATCTCTATTTGGAAGAAGAACTATATAGGTAGAGAAATACATTTGACATTTTTGACCAAATCTGTAAAGCCTGTAACGTAGAATTGGTTTTGACATTCTGATTGACATAAGATACTGAAGAAAAACCAGTTTCTGTGCACTCCTATTCTGAATCATTTTAATAATGGAATGTTTAGCAGACATTTTTAAAGTGGATATAAAACCAATGATAAAAAACCATAATAAAATATTTGCCAACTATTTTGGTAATCACAGTCCAAAATAGAAAGGTATGCAGAAGTTTGAAATGTTTACTTTTCCCTCCCAGAAATGCCCCAGCTACGTGAGATCTGTAGTCCAAAACTCTCAACTCAGCCAATACATTTGTTGAGGTTTCATAGTCAGGGATGATTTATTTTTAATTCAATATGTTATTTACTTAATGCCTAGTGTGCCTTAACAATTAATCTTTCTTCATTATGTAAAAGTGTTTAGCTTTAATTAGTTTAACCGGATCCATTTTGGAAGGTTGCTATGCGCAGAAGCCAACTTCTGCCCAATTAAAAGTTGCAGATCAACCTGCTCCTCGTACTCAGACAGTGAACTTGGGAAGATGTCTGCTCTTAGGCCAAGCGCCTGTGCGCCACACACCACACACTTCCCAGACTCACCACCTGTGGGTACACGTGAGAAGCACGTCTTTCTGATGGGAGCATTGATTAGGTGTCCTGTCTCACACTGGACTTCAAAAAGCATGTGTTTGTCAATCAGATCATCTCAGCACACGTTCTCACCCAAAACAGTATAAATATTTGGCTGATTGAGCCTAGATAGAGAATCACTCAGAGGGATAGGGCAGTAATCTCAGATGCCATCGAGATGCTGCTCTCTGCCTTCCAGAAACGATCCGACCTGTAACCCGTTACTTGGATGTGTGGCTAGCTCAGCCACACTCTTTTAGATAAGTATTGCTTTTCTGAAATGCTTTCTTATTTTCTTAGAATCATGTATTTTGCTTAGCATAGATTAGTGAGGATTTTTATATGTTGGAATTCTCTATTTTTATTCCAATAAACCTTTTAAATGATTTCTTCATCAAGAAGAGTTATTCTGTCACCTTCCGGCCATAAAGGAGCAGAAGGGGAATTTTTCAGATAAGGCCCTGTTAGTTTCAACACCGAAGATTTGTATTTCGGCCAGCGCAGCTGAAGCCTACAATCAAAGGAAGCTAGAGGGAAGAGATTTTGGAAGTCACGGCTTCCCAGCACTGTGCCTTACTCCCCCTCACCTAAGCTGCAACATCGAAGGCCTAATTCCCACCATATTATTTTGATAAGGGGTGCTAATTCTAATGGGCAAAGATGCTACCAGTCCCAGAGGGCTTTGCAGAGTTTTTCAAACTGCGACACTTTTTAAGGCACCACCATTACCCATTAGAACACCATTTTTCTTGCTGGTTTTCCCTGCCCGGGTTTACCCAGATGAGGCACTCTTTTGCAACACTACCAAAAGTCCGCCGGGCTTTCCCTCTCTGAGTCAGCAAACCATCCCAGCATTTTGGGGACGAGGTGACCAGACCAGGGATCAGCGGGGGAAGGTTTAGGTACAGCCGGGACAGGGACGGGTCCTGTGTTTGCAAGTGGCGTAGCAGACAGGGGCCTAGCCACGCATACCCGATAACATTTATTGAGCATCTTGGGGAAATCATTATTTCTCAGCTGATCCCAACCTTTCAGGGTTGTGGCCATAATAAATAACAGTGGGAAGGCTGCCCATAACTCTACAGAGTGCTATCTGGGAGAGAATGGCTAAATATCTGAGTAATTTAAAAATTGTTTTTAGAGCAGCAAAAATAAATCAGGAAGAGCAATCTTCTTCTTCTTGTTCCCTATCCAATTATGAATGTTTTTGATCATCATGGTGATCAAATATGAAGATTGTCCTGAGAATATAATGCAGTGGCCTTCCATTTATCTTCCACATCGCAGCATGACTCCCGTATCCCTGATCCAGTTCCATGAGTCATTTTCTGGTCCTGACCCTTTTTGGCACACAAAGTCCTCATTAGCCCAAGGACAGTATTGATGGAGCTGCTGCCCTCCCTCAAGATGGTTTCCAGTGGGATTTAATCCATTTGGGGACCATCACCCTTCCCTGTGGACTTCAGCACCCAAGGCTGTTAGTCCTCAGGGTTGTCAGGTTAGTTCACTGCTGCCTGACACTTGGTGTTGAGTCGCTGGGAGTATGGTCTACTCTATTATCTCAGCAGGATAACCTGGCCAGACTGTGAGGACAGTCAGGAAGAGCAATAAGAACAAAAAATGTATTTCCAAACCCAGTGTTCCAAACTCAGGCCCACTGTTACAGAAATGATATGTGAAATGCTAAGTGCTGAGGAGCCAGAACAGAGTTGAAGCATGTGCCATATCTGAGTTCTCCAGGGCAATTGCAGACAGCTGGCAACCCCAAGGATGAAAGCAAATGTGCTTCAGAATATCTTATGCTTCCAATGATTTAATCCTACAGGGATCCAAGTGAACGTTATCACTATGTTTTCAAATTCAAACTTCTTATCCAGGAGAATGTGGACACAAACATTTGTTGAATGTTTAGTGGGAATTAAAGAAACTGTTTTCTTTGCTTTTCTTTCTGTTATCCCACTACCTCCAGTTTTACTCTGAACTATTAGAAGGGATGTTTGTATGCTCTTTGATTATATGAATTTACCTATTACGGACATATTTCACAGAGCCATTACCTTTCCTAAGAGTGTTTTTCGGCTGCAGAGTTTATGGGTTTTGAGTGACTAGAAGAGAAATTTCCAGATGGTGGACTTGTTATCGTGCATATGACCTAACCATTACCAGCATAGTTAATGCTTAAGACATTTGCAGTTATGATGTTTGGTTTCACAATTTACTCAGCCCAATTAGCATTTTTCTTTAGGGGATAAGCTGTGCAATTTTGAGGAAACTGAAAAAAATGCAAGTTTATATCTGGATTTGTTTCACGTAGGCGAGTTGTGAGGCTTCATTTTAAAGAACATTTCCATATACTGTAACTACAAGAGCTGAGTGTGGGTTTGAGATCTAGGTAATGTTTGGAAACAGATCTTGAGACTATTAAATTGGGATATATCTCAAAAACCTTGTACATTTTGTAATGCCAAAAACTACTACTACCACCTGAAAGGTGAAATATAGACAAAGTCCAAAAACAATCTCAGCTTAATCCTGTATAATTTGACCATATATTCAATGCAGCACCATACTACTAACAGGAAATTGCAATTATGTGCCTGTGTGCATGCACTGACTGCAGTGGCTCAAGTGGCTAAGATGTTGACTGGAAGGCGGGAGGTCAGTAGTTCGATTCCCGAGTACTGCAGGACAGAATGAGCTCTTGTCTTTGTCCCAGCTCCTACCAACCTAGCAGTTCGAAAACAAGAAATTGCAAGTAATGTACTGTAGATAAATAGGGACCACTTTGGTGGGAAGGTAAACAGCATTCCATGTGCTCCGGTGTCTAATCATGCCTGCCACATGACCAAGGAAATGTCTGCAGAAACAGGCAGTGCTGGCTCTTCGGCTTTGAAACAGAGATGAGCACTGGACCCTAGAGTCAGATATGACTGGCTTTCAAGCAAGGAAAACCTTTACCTTTACTTTACCTGCATGCTATAGATTTCCGTGTATGGGATTTTACAAATGAACAGGACCATGTGCATCCACCTTTAGGGACTGCACAAAATGTATCATGATGGAATGTACCTGCATCATCACATCACATACTTTTTCTAGTATACTGTCAAAAGGCAGGTGCCCCCTCTTGGATTCAATCTGTAATGTGGCTTGACTGTTACAAGTCTGGACTCCTAGAAGAGCCACTAAAGGCAGAATGGTCAGAGTAGAGACACAATGCTAATATGCATCCATCTTCTTCAAGAATTAATCATGTTAGCAGAAGAGAATTGATAATTATAGTGATGATGAAAACATAAATTTGTCAGCATGAAATTGTGGAGAAGATGACAATGGAGGAAGATCTTTCATAGTGCTACCCAATCAAATGTTGTTTGTACTTTGCAGAGGAAAGCAGTGGTAATCTACTTCTAAATATATAGACTTCAAAAACATTGTGAAAAAGAATCCAAAGTGAAACCAGAGACACTGGAAAATATGTGTTTTATCTCCCTGTATCTTCCATCCATTTGTTGAACACATTATACAGAAAGCTGGAATAGATTCAAAGGGAAAAGTAATGAAAATTGGTGGAATGAGGAAATTACAAAAGCAATATTATAACTGAATATTAATAAGAAAAAATAATAATGAAAGAATAATTGGGGCACCCAGTGTGGGGTAGTAGATATAGTGCTGGACTAGGACTCTGAAGGCCTGAGTTAGAATCTCTGCTCGGCCATGACAATTCATTGGGAAGTGGAACTGGTAAAAACACTCTTTAAACATTACTTACCTTGAAAGCCCTATATCGCTTGCTATAACTTGGTTTTGACTTGATGGCACAGAACAGCAACATAGTAGAATTACATAGGGGGAAAAACAAAATTTTTAAAGATTTCTATACTTTGTCAAAAGAGAAGTCTGAACAGTTAGCCTCCAGATTAAAGGAGTGGAATTTGCTACAAAAGGGAACGACAACTTCACACTTTCGTGATCGTCACACATCGGACTTCAGTTTTGGATTCAGCACACTTGATTTAGTATAGGATACATGGATTAGATCAGGGGTGCTGTTGTATCCGGCCCTTGCAACCAATAGTCCAGACAGTGATGAACAAAACAGCAACAAGTCTTTATTTAACAGTCTAATCAAGATGAGTTTACAAGGCGTTCCAGACACAGAGATGGCTATGCAATCCCATGGAATCAGTCCCTCCAGAGGGTGCCAAGGAAGGAGGCAATACCTAGCTACATTAGGATTTGTAGCATAATGGAGGAGACCCAGGCTAGCACGTTGCTGGCTACCTGTACGGAGAGGGAAGTATAGATCTGGTCCGCCCCCACTCTTGTTTACCCGTGGGGTTTATATAGTGTCTCCCCGGCGGTAGCTTCTTGATACAAAGTAGCAACCTGCCAGACAACCGTAACTAACCAATCATAACAGGGAATATATGTATTTAACCAATGGAGAACAGGATCCAAAACTGTAGCCAATCACAGGACTTTGTTTAGCATAATGAGCGCACCCTGTGTTGGGGTTTTTGCCCCACTTTCTGCTCCTAATTTGGATGGTGGGAAACCGCCATTTTCCTCTTGCCCATGCTACTTGCAAATGTACCTGAATACACAACAGGTGTCCAAACTTTTCATGCCGTGGGCTGGTCACGTGGTTCAGGGGGCTGGTCACTATGGCCCAGGGGCTGGATTTGGCACCCAATCCTAATTCATCCAGCCTGTGAAGTCCTCGTTGCTCCCGGAATTGGAAGTAAAAGGTCGCTCCACTTCAGAGAGTAATGAGGGCTTCATGAACAGTACGAATTGGCATCAGGGGCTGGATCCAGCCCACAGGCAATAGTTTGGGCATCCCTGGATTAGACCAAGTAGCAGACAAAAAATTTTTTGTGATGCAGTGTAATCAGTCTAAATGGAGACTGAAGCCAAGGTTGAGACTTGAAAGATTGCTATGAAGGAATTAGAAGAGATCATGGAATGTAAGGATGTGTTGTAGATGAAGGACAAAATTATCTATAGCATGATTCCTTGAGGAATATCTATAGATGTCAAATCTAGATAGAGAAGTAAGCTGACTCCTCTTCCAGTAATTCATTTGAAATGTGATGTTGAAGAAGAGCTTTATCTGTTTCATGGACTTTCAGAAAGACAAGTAAGTGAGTGCTGATCAAATCAAGCTTGACCTCTCAGAAGAAACTCAAATGACTAAACTGAGTGTATTGCACTTTGGGCACATCATGAGAAGACAAGAAACACTGAAAGGACCATGATTGTAGGAGAAGTGGAAGACAGTAGGAAGATGGGAACATCTCACAGGAGATGGATGACTATAAAATGACAGCCTTAGGTTTGTAAGACCTGATCAGAGCTGTCAATAAAAGGACTTTTTGAAGGTACTAACTTGACATAATGCATTGCAGGCGCACCCCCCAATAAAGGACTCAGACACCAGTGAAAGTGGATAACGGCATTGGGCCACATTTATTGATTCATGCCCTAGTCCGAATTATAAATTTCTATTGGTAATAACCAATCATAATTCTTAAGGCAAGCAGGCCGAAGTAACACTGGTAAGGTACCACCCAAAATTGCCAACGGCAATTGCTACAATGTATCCATTTGTATCCATTTGTTTGTTGACAACAAACAAATTGTTGACCGTAGTCAATATCTAACTAATGACCCCACCCTCTGACGCGTATCCGTAAAATCACGGGGTGATGCATGCTGTCTAGCTATAGCCATCACCCCGTCGCCTAATTCGTCGTTGACCGGACAACATTTAACCAACTTATGCCTGTCTAGTGTTGTCCAGTCAATTGCGAACTTGCCGGATACCTGTGGGTCATAATGTTTACCTTACCAGTGCTACCCGCCACACGGAGGGGCTTCAAAGAAGGCTCGACGCCCCCCCCCCCCCCAGACCGTCAGCTCGGTCAACAGGCCTGCTCGCCAATCACCCAACAGGAGGTCCATACCTCCTCGCGACAGATGGACCCCATCCCCTGCATACAGGTCATAACTTTGGAGGCTAATAGCGGGGTGACGACTGACCCTCCCCCAAGCCCTGTCGACAAGGAAACGCGCCACTGCCCTATTCACCATGCGTCTAGCGCGGTCAAGGGCCAGGAGGTCAACGCCCCCTCTGTAGGAATGATGCGGGACCATGTCCGACCAAACAAGGGTTGAGGCGGGCCAGACGTAATGCAGGTAGGCGAGGTCCTCGCAAATCGCGTGCTTCAGCGACAAGCCGGTGACCTGGCCCAAATCATTGCCCCCCAGGTGTATGATCAGAATGTCAGGCGGGTCAGCATTCAGGCCTGAAAAAAGGAAAGGCAGCAGCTCCCGCCATAACATCCCAGGCTTACCATGCCATGTGAGACTTGCGTATGCACCCAGTCCCAGTTGGGGTCCCCACTCTGTCGCCGCAGCATAACGCGCTGCCCTGTGCACGTAGCTATGGCCCACCAGCCATACTGTCACCGGTGTAATACGACACCCCGGGTCTGTAAAGGAAAAAATGAGGGAAATAGGTAAGGTGACCGGGTTGGTACTCACGGGGGGAGTGGGCGCACATAAAATTGAAAACATTGCGATCCCCACCGTCCCATGCTACGTATGTCAGCCCCTGAGTACCCAAAAGCCGCAGCAGTCAAGGCCGCCCCTATACGGAATGAATGAGTGCCATAGCGGGCGCCTGGGAGGCCCACACTGGCCAGTGCTTTGCCCGTCACCCTCCAAAATTGAAATTTAGTAAGGGGAGACCCATCTTGGTGACAGAAAAACGGGCCATGGTGCGTGCCACGCAGTGCCAGGAATTCCTGTAGGGCACCAACCGGACAGATGTCTGCCAAAGAACACCGTAGCAGTCGCAAACCACTGCCGACGCCATGCTGATCGGTCTTAGAGGAACGTATCCTCAACTGAGCCCAGACTTTGGCTACACAGACATCCTCGAGTTCCAGTGCCCTACGACTTGCATCCGCCTTAGACAGCATCACAAGCTTGCTGATGCGGAGCTCTCCAAAAAATGCCACCGTTGTGGCTGCATGGAACAGGGCTGCCTCATATGCATCAAAACAGAGGCAAGGCCAGCCCCGAGCCAACTGGGTAAGGACCCCTGGGGAAATCGGGTGGCGGTCGTCCAGGCAACGCCCGCGCTCGCGCACCCACCCCTCCAAAACATGTCTCACACGGAAGTCAGAGGTGCTGTCCACATGACCCCCCACCTTGGCCATAAAAGCCAACGCTGAAAGCTTGGATGCTATGGTGCGAGGTGCAAGGCCCTGAGAATGCAGGTAAACCATGAACCGCAGAACATGGGTTACCGGGATTGGCCAGGTTACTGGCAATTGAAATTGAGTACAAAATGCCCTGAAAGAATTAATTGTGTGGTGATACGCCTTACGGGTGCGTGGGGCTAGTGACAGGCCAATCGCCCGGTTCACCTCTCCTTGCCAATGGTCCATATCTCCTCCGGGAGTGGCGAGGGAAATTCCTCCGCATCCGGGGCCAAGGCACGGAACCGGGAGATCTGTAGGCGGGACAAAGCGTCAGCAATATCATTATTAACCCCTGGGACGTGCCTGGCCCTGAACAGTACGTTGAGGCGCAGGCTGCGCAACACAAATTGGCGCACTAGATCCATAACCCTGGGCGATTTAGAAGTCTGTGCATTTACAATGTGGACCACAGCCGCATTGTCACACCAGAAATGCACGACCGAGTTGGACCACTCCTGGCCCCATAGCATCAAAGCACCCAGGATAGGGAAAAATTCCAGATACGTGAGATCACGCAGGCGACCCGTGCCTGCCCAGGCCGGTGGCCACCCACCATAGGCCCACTTCCCATTGAAGTACATCCCATAACCCAGGGATCCCGAGGCATCAGACTGAATCTGAAATTGAGGGGAAGCCAGGAGGTCATGCCTCCAAAATGAGACCCCATTGAAGTCCCTCAGGAACTGTAACCAGACAAGCATGTCTGCCCTGATACCCCGGGTGAGCCTAACCCTATGGTGGGGCCTGGATAATCCTGCCATAGCGTCGCACAAGCACCGGGCAAAAGCCCTGCCCGGTGCGACCACTCTGCAGGCAAAATTAAGGTGACCATGCATCACCTGCAGTTCCCTCAGTGATGCCTTGCGCTTGGCCAACAAGTCCGAGATAAGGGCCACTATCCTCGACACCTTATCCCACGGTAACCTAGATGCCTGCGCTATCGTGTCAATCTCCACCCCCAGGAAGACTAGCTGTGTAGATGGGCCCTCGGTCTTTTCGGGCGCTAAAGGGACACCGAGTTCCTCCATTAGCGTCTGAAATGTGTTGAGGAGACGTGTACACGTGTCCCAGCCCCGTTCACCCCCGAATAAAAAGTCATCCAGGTAATGGGCTACAGACCAGGACCCTGACCTGCGGACGAAAGCCCACTCTAGGAAGGTACTGAAACGCTCGAAAGCCGAGCATGATATGGAACAGCCAAAAGGCATGGCCTTATCAAAATAATATTCGCCCCGAAATTTGAAACCCAGCAATTCAAAGTCGCCCGGGTGCACTGGCAAGAGGCGAAAAGCCGACTTAATGTCGCACTTAGCCAGCAGCGCACCCGGGCCACATGAGCGCACCATGCGCAGCGCGTGGTCAAAAGATGTATACCTGACTGAGCAAAGGTCATCAGGGATAGCATCATTGACCGATCGGCCGGCTGGGTAGGACAAGTGATGGATCAGGCGAAACTCGCCTGGTGACTTCTTGGGAACCAAGCCCAGGGGCGATACCTTGAGGTTAGTGAACGGGGGTGCAGGGAAAGGGCCAGCGACCCTGCCCGCATTGACCTCCTTAGTAATGCTGGCGGCAGCCACTTCCTCCCTTCCCCTAAGGGACAAAAGGTTGGGGGCATCCTGAGGGGACCTATCACCCATGAAAGGAATACGGAACCCCTGTCTAAAGCCCTGAAGTAGATAATCTGCATCCTCCCCCTTCGGGTACAATGCGAGCCAATGCTCCAGCATGTCCACATTAATTGGGGAGGGAGCCTTTCGGTGAACCAGCTCCATCTGCGGCAGTCTTGCCAGCCCACTGTCCGCCCCTCCCTCTGCCCCGCGTCCCTCCAGGCCTGGGACAGGCAGAGGCTGCATGGGGGCCCGCACAGGTGGGACACTCATGTCTGTACTTGCAATTCTTCTTACTGCATGAACCATTAGACGAGAAAGCCCAGCACAGCAGTCGGGCTGGAACCCCCTGCCCCGCCACTTGGCGGGGAACCTGTGCTGGAGCCACTCGCTGGACCGCATGTCCACAATGGTACCTTTCCCCTGGTGCGGGGCGCGTGGGCGTCATGTACAGCAGCCAAAGTTTCTGACATGGCTCATCCCACCTCATCTCAGGGTGCAGTGGAATTCTCATACGGAATTCCTCGTCATAAGCCAACCACGACAGGCCCGGAAAATCAACCATCGCCCGGTAGATATTGTCCAAATACTGGACCATCGGAATTGCCAGATCCGGCCGGGCCCTCAGGTACACCGCCATGTAGATGAGGTAAGCCGGCAGCCAGTTGGCCCACGTCCGTGGCGGCTTGCGACGACGTGCCTGTTCCTTATCCTTCTCATCCTGCCCCTCCCTCTCTTCCTTGGTGGGCTCCCTGTTTAGGAGTGAGAAGATATCAACATACTCCCCTCGCCATATTTTTTCTCTGGTGGCCTGTGCGAAATGGTCACCCAGTGGCAAGGAATAGCCCGCTGTTGGCAAGGCCGAGACAGGCACAGCAGAAACTGCGGGCATCTGGAAAGGGGCTTGAACTAACCCAGCCACCCCCAAAACATTCCCCACAGGGTAGGAAATGCCACCCACCCCGGGGCCCTGGGTGGTGGTTGGCATCGCCTGTTGGTGCGTCGGCGGCTGTACCGCCGGACCACCCATGCGAGGCCAAGGCCATTGGAAAGCCCCCCCAACGTAGCCACATGTGTAGGTGCACTAGTTTGTACCGCATACTCACATGCTGCACCCCCGCGGGCCGCCCCCACCGGGGGTTCCGGCCCACTGGGGGCGTCGGAGCTCACGACCGCCGTAGAGCTCGCCGCCGGAGCTTGACCCACGCCGGCCTGTTGGTCGGGGAGCTGCGAGGCAGTGGCCGAAGTCGCGCCACGCGCCTCAAGCTGCTCGACCCGTCCCGTCACCTGCCGCTGCCCAGCAGACGACGCATCCAAGCGCACCCCAAAAGGAGCGCCAGCGTGGCTGGCCCGAGCGAGGGAAGCCTCAAGTGCCGCCACGCGGGCCAGCAAGGCCTCGACACTGGCCTGGGGCCACGGGCCAGCCGGCCCGCCCGTTACGGGCGTGGGTACAGGCCCTTGCACCCCTGGGCCCGAATAAGGCCATGACCCCACACCCAGGCCCGGCAGGGCCGGCGTGGGCATCTGCCAAGGGAGGGGACCACACCACCCCCCAAGGCTGGAAGGTCCCGAAGTGAGCTGGGCCCCGATGGAGGAAGGCCCAGCTTGAGCAGCAGGAGCGGCGTCCGCCGCTTGCGGGCCGCGGGCCGCTGCCCATACCGGACCCCTACTCGGGTCCCCGGCCTCCGGCCAGGGGGTAATAGACCCCATCCCACCGGTCCCGGTGGGAGCCGGCAAAGGCGGCTGGTGGGAAGGCATCTCAGACGGACCTAAGGGAAGCCGAAAAAGAGGAGAATAAGCAGCCAAGGCTTCCCGCTCGAGGTAAAAAGCGACGGAGTAAGAGGAAAAACTTCTCCGCTCCGTCGCTTCGCAAAATGGCAGCTCGGCTGCCTTGTGGCCACCCCTTTTATAAGGGAGCTGGCCACGCCCCTAACTACCCGGATGCCTTCGTCCTGTGGGGGGGCTCCCGCAAAGAGCGCGGCAGCCATTTTGGCGCCGCGCTTGCAATAGGTAAAGGTAAAGGTCGTCTTTGCTTAGCCAGTGGTATCCAACTCTATGGTTCAGTGCTCATCTCTGTTTATAGCCAAAGAGCCAGCGCTGTCTGTGTCTGAAGACCTTTCCATGGACACATGGCAGGCATGACTAGACACTGGAGTGCATGGAATGCTGTTTACCTTCCCACCGAAGTGGTACCTATTTATCTACTTGCAATTTCTTGCTTTTGAACTGCTAGGTTGGCAGGAGCTGGGACAGAGACAGAAGCTCACTCCATCATGCACACTTGGGTCTCAAACTGCTGACCTGCCGACTTTCCAGTCATCAAGTTCAGCATCTCAATTACTAAGCCACCGCTATAATAATATAATAACAGGAGCTAAAATCCCTCGTATTAGATCATGGACTTTTTATGAGGCAAATTAAACAGGAAAATGTTCATCTCAGAATAACAGATGAGTCTTTGTCTACCTAATGTTCTGTGAGCACCAAACAAGACACATTCCAAAGCAGATGATGGTGTATCTCACAACTGAATTACAAATATATCTAGCTAGAACAGGCTCATAGTAAACAGTGAGCGCAAAGCACATAAAGCTCACTGACCTCTAGCATCACCAGAATAAATGACTTCTGTAAACATCAGATGACCGAGAAGTCTCAGCTGTTGTTTTAAAAAAAAGGCAATAAGGTCAGAAAGTCAAAAAGAACCAAGACCTTAGCAAATTTCATAGGTCACTAAAAGGGATTTTCAAACCATATGCTGCTTAACAGGACAGCCTCATCAAGGGAATGTGAGACTGAAGAAATATGATCTTGCAGATCAAATCAGAGTAACAATTCTGGCAAGCAGCAGCATTCGGAACCATCTGTAGCCAGTTTAGCAAATAATCTAGAGTGTCACCAGGAACAAATTAAAATAGTCAATCCTGGAAGCCACGAAAGCCTACATAAGGGGAATGGATTAAATGGTTTTTGAGGGGATTACTGGTTTCTAGCAGCCTCACAACAGCTTTTTGAAAGCATGGCTCAGATTTTTTTTCCCACCAGAGCTTTGGTATGAAGATAAAAAGGAAAACAGAGGGCCGTTGGGGGAAAATGTTAAAAGAACAAGAGGTGGTGTAGTGTGCCCGCCTGCATGCAAGCAGGCTCAGAAAGTCAATCAGTCTCTCACAGTGCTTAGTGACAGTCCTACCATTAATGCAAGAGAGAGTATACTGCCTCCAGCTGACATTGACCCATCTATTATCTCCTGCGTTCTGTTCCACATATGGAGCAGGAACATTTAGAAAGAAAGAGTGTTGATCAATCCCACTGAGAAGAAACTGTGTCTAAAGATGCTGTCTGGTGTTAAAAGCATGTGGAACACCTGTAATCCCAGCACAGAGATCTGTTGCAAGCATAAAGTCAATGGTCTGGAGACAGGGGTGGAAAACCAGACATTGGATAAATATATAGTTCAAACTGGGTAAAGGGAATTTTAGTGTCTTGCACGGAAGACAAAGAAGGAGCTGCAGTGAGGACTAAAACACAGCTTTATTGCATGATGGTCAGGATGAACATGTGGTAATGGCGGAGGTATAGCTCTTTTTATACTGCAACAATATATTTGAAAGGGGTTACACGGTAGCTCATTGGCTGCTACCTGTGTGACATCATTCCAAGTCATGCCCTTCTTCTCCAGGTGTTCCTTGCGCTGGAAGGTTCCCACGGCTGCCGGTGATTGGGGGAATTTGAACCATGTGAGCTGAACGCTCGCAGCTGCCCTCTATGGGTAGCTAGCTCACGTTCCTTTAACAGCTGAGTTACATTGTGATCATTGTCAGGTTACATTCATACATTCTTAAAGTGATACAGTTACATACACAACAGGAATGTACTTATTTATTGTTGTGCAGCCAATGGCACTAGCTTTGGTCTTGCCTGGCACAGTATGTTACTATATGTTGTTAACTGGCAGTTAAGCACAAAGGATTTCATATATGTCATCATTAGCTTGTAGATCATCATTTGTCCCATTTTCATGTATGAGAATTGTTCTCCTCACATGCAAGCAGGCAAGCTATATTCTGTTGGTGCCAATGAGACTAATTAAGCTCTGCAAAACTAGAGCAGCTGCTGTTTTGTTTCAGGTTGATGTTCCATGTCATGAAGTCACTTCAGAACTATGGTGATCCCAGTAGGGGTTTCAAAGCATGTGAGATGTTCAAGGGGTGGCTTGCCATTGGCATCTTTCAAAGAGTTTCCATGGTTGAGTGCAGATTTGAACTCAAGTGTTTTGTCTCATGGATTTTTAAAAAACAGAATCATTACATGGGCTTCTAGTCTTGCTGTGTCTTTGTCTGTGGAAGAGGAGAAACCTCCTTGGGCTTTTACATTCCTCATCAAGGTGGTTCGACATGTCATAAGACAGCCTAGATCAGTGATGACAAACCATTTAGAGACTGAGTACCCAAACTGCACCGCAAAACCCACTTATTTATCACAAAATGCCAACACAACAATTTAACCTGAATACTGAGGTTTTAGTTTAGAAAATACAACTTACTTTCACTACAGACTCAAAAAACTGCCATCCACGCTGCACCCTCATGCTGCATGTGAGCCGCCTGCCTTACCCAAGGCAGGGGAGGAAGGAAGCACTCCCATTGGGCTGCTGGACAGAGGGGCGGGCAGAGGGGCAAACTCTGTGCTGGGACAATGGTGTGCATCCCTACAGAAACGGCTCTGAGTGCCCCCACTGGCATGCACCCCATAGGTTCTCCACCACTGGCCGAGATCAATGAAAGCATGGAATATATTCTTCACATTCCTTGCTGTATCTGTGGACTTTCAGGTTACTTATTTGCCCATCTACTACAAATCTTTCTACTACACATCTTTGACAGTGATGTACTGAGGCCAGTTCTGAATGGTTCTTGCAAACCGGTAGCGGAAATTCCAGGCCATGCCCACCTCTCATCCTCCCCCTCCCAGCGCTGCTGGAAATGCATCCCATTTGCCTCGCTGTTGTGTTCTAATATGGTTTTACCTTCCACATGGATTACAATGTATCTGAGCCAATGTAACCTTACCCATAGCAACAATGTAACCTTCAGCTGTATCATATAAACCCTGTAATAGGACGCGAGCTAATGACCACCAGCTGGCAGCAGCGAGCGTCCAAGCTCTCTTGGTCCGAACTCATCAAAGGCAACAGCGCGGGAAGCTTTCCCGCCACCACCTACACCTGGACAAGAAGGGCGTGACCCACAATGACGTCACGCAGACAGTAGCCAATGGGCTACCATGGCACCACGTTCAAATGTATTCCTACTGTATATAAAGAGCTATCGATCCGCCATTACCTCATGTTCCCTCTGTCCACGATGCAATAAACCTGAGTTAACCCAGCCCGAGGCTGTGTCCTGTGTCTTAGTTTGATACACTAAATTGGCGACGAAGGTGGGATAATGGATCCCCAAGGAGCAGCCAGGGCACAGAGCGGGTTCAACATCACCAAACCGCAAGACTGGGAGCTGTTGGAGATGGACTTCCATGCGGCGCTGGTGGAACTCAAAGTCAAGGAAGACGATGAGGAGAGGAAGAGGGCCATCCTCACCCGCATGCTTGGGATGGAGACCAAGCGGACGCTGGTGGGCATCATCGCTCCGAAGAAGGTGAGCGAATTTAAGGCGGACGACATCATGAAGCTGCTACGGGAGCGCTTCCAACCCTCGAGGGCGATGTTTCCCGCTCGGAGCGCGTTTTGGAGGCGAGTCCAAGCGCCGGACGAGTCGGTCGAGGCATTCGTGGCCGCCATGAGGGTAGCCGCCGCCCCCTGTAAATGGGGCAACATCCAAGAAATGGCCCTCAGGGACGGCGTGCTGTGCGGCCTGAAGGACAAAGAGGTGCAGCGCAGTTTGATGAATAAAGAGCCGCCACCCACGCTGGCAGAGGTCGTCGAGGCCGCAGAAGCCGCCGAGTCCACGAGTGCGGGAGTGGACGAGATGCACCAGTGGCGCGAGTGGCGTCCCAGGGCCGGCAAGGCGGAAAAAGCGGTGCACGCGACGCAACGGGCCTCAAAGTCGTCCTCAGATGGCAGCGACGGCGAGGAGGTCCAGAAGGTCCGAAAAGGGGGGCGCCGCTGCGATGGTTGCGGAGCGGCCCACGAGCGTGCGAGGTGCCCGTTTAGAAAGGCCGAATGCTACACCTGCGGCCGTCGGGGGCACATCGCCAAGGCATGCAGAAAACGGAAGGAGGGCCGGAGGCAGTCACCAGACCGTTCGACCAGGCCGGACCGTTCAGCGAGGCCCAAAGATGGCGTCCAGACCACGAGGAAGCCGGACGGCGTGGGCCGCGTCTCGGACAGCAGCGAGGACGACGTCCCAGTGCTCAGTGTGTCCGCGGAACAGTCCCATTATTTCGTTGAGGTACTAGTACAAGGGGCCCCTATCAGGATGGAAATTGACTCGGGGTCCTCCTATTCCATAATTCCCCAGAAGGAGTTCTTGAAAATCGACCCCCACGTGCGGCCCAAACTTAAAACATTGAGGTCCACGCTACGAGATGTACAGGGGAACAGCATTCCGGTGTTGGGGGTCGGGAAATTTCGGGTTGAGTTTAAGAGACACTCTGCGGAGCTGCCCCTAGTTGTCCTCAAGGGGGGGAGTTGTAGCCTCCTAGGGACACAGTGGTTCCAGCCGTTAGGCCTGTTTATAGGGGGGGTACATGCAGTGGGGGTGGACCCAATACAAGCGGTGTGCGATGCGCATCCCGCCGTTTTTGAAAAAGGACTTGGAAAATTCAAGGGACCCCCTGTAGCTTTCGACCTAGACCCGGAGGTCCGCCCGATAAGACTCAAACCGCGCAGGGTGCCCTTCGCACTAAAGGACAAAATAGAGGCGGAACTGGACAAATTGGTGGGCCAGGGGATTCTTATTCCTGTTGATTCCGCGGAGTGGGAAACTCCAATTGTAACAGCGTTGAAGGCTAACGGGGAGGTGCGCATTTGCGCTGATTATAAGTGTACAATTAACAAGGCGATCCGCCCTAACGCATACCCGGTGCCGGTGGTCAGCCACCTTTTGGCCAGGTTAAATGGGGGCAAGTGTTTCGCTAAGCTCGACCTGGCACAAGCCTATCAGCAGCTTCCCGTAACACCCGCCACGGCCGCGGCACAAACGATAGTCACACATAAAGGAGCGTTCCAGGTGTCGCGTTTACAGTTCGGCGTGAACTCGGCACCCGGCCTTTTCCAGTCGCTTGTGGAACGCCTCCTGAAGGGGCTGGAGGGGGTGTTGCCTTATTTTGATGACGTATTAATAACTGGGGGGAGTGAGGCCGAACTGGCAAAGAGATTGGACAAAGTACTAACGGTGTTCGAGAAAGCGGGGCTGAGACTGAGGAAGGACAAATGTGTTTTTTTCGAAACCGAGGTCGAGTTCTTAGGGTTCAGGATTACACCCGAGGGTATCAAGCCATCCAAATCCAAAGTGGTAGCCATCAAAAAGGCCCCTCGCCCCACATCCAAAACCGAGCTACAGTCATTCCTGGGGCTCCTCAATTTTTACCATACATTCCTTCCGCGGAAGGCGTCCGTGGCCGAACCGCTCCATCGGTTGCTTAAGAAAGAGGAGACTTGGATGTGGGGTGACGAGCACGAGAGGGCGTTCAAAGAATTAAAGCAACTCTTGACCTCTGACGCAATTCTAACGCATTTCGACCCCAAACGGCCGGTGGTCCTAGTCTGTGATGCATCACCGGTGGGGGTGGGGGCGGTACTTTGCCACGTGTTGGATGACGGAAGGGAGGCCCCGGTTGCATTTTATTCAAGGTCCCTGTCCCAGGCAGAGCGAAATTACGCACAAACCGACAGGGAAGCATTAGCAATTGTAGCGGGGACCAAAAAGTTTCACGATTTTTTGTATGGCCGCCCGTTCAAAATCGTGACGGATCACAAGCCCCTGTTAGGGATTTTCACGGCAAGCAAGCCCACCCCGCAGATCCTATCACCGAGAATGCTGCGATGGGCCATTTTTCTCAACGCTTACCAACACGAGTTGGTGTACCGGCCCGGAAAAGAGATCAGCCATGCTGATGCACTTTCGAGATCCCCTTTGCCCTTGTCGGACGACCAGAAGGCTAGAGTAGGAAGAGACCGCCAGGTGTTACTAATTGAGGTTTTAGATGCACCCCCAATAGTACCAGCCGATATTGCTAGGGCGACAGGCAAGGACAGAACGCTCGAGAAAGTCAGCTCATGGGTACAAAAGGGGTGGCCGGCATCGTCCCCAAGCACGGAATTCGACCCATTCTTTCGGAAAAAGCTAGAGTTGTCCCTAGAAAGGGGGTGCCTCTTGTGGGGCCAACGGGTGGTGGTTCCTGCAGCCATGCGGCCGAGGGTGCTCAAACTGCTGCACGTCAGCCACCCGGGCATCGTTCGTTCGAAAGCGCTGGCCCGCAGTTACTTTTGGTGGCCACAGCTGGACGCGGACATTGAGCACATGGTCGGCACTTGTGAGGCATGCCAGGGATCCCGACCAGAGGCGGCCCGCCTCCCGCATAGGGAGTGGGACACAGCAAGGGGGCCGTGGTCCAGAGTACATGTAGATTTCGCTGGCCCATTTAGAGGAACCATGTTTCTCCTGGTGGTGGATGCGTTTTCCAAGTGGCTGGAGGTTATCCCAGTAAAGAGCACGTCCTCCGCCACGACAATTAGCCAGCTACGGAGAGTCTTCTCCACGTTCGGTTTACCCGACACTTTAGTAAGCGATAACGCGAGTTGTTTCACCTCCTCGGAGTTCGGGGCATTCATGGAAGCAAACGCCATTCGGCATGTTACATCCGCGCCGTTTCACCCGGCCACGAATGGCCAAGTGGAACGGTTGGTGCGGACAACGAAGGATGCGCTTCGGCGCATGGGCCCGGGGGACCTGAATCACCAAGTATGTCAGTTCTTGTTAGCGTATAGGGTGACCCCCTTAGCGTCAGGTTACTCGCCGGCAGAACTATTGATGCGGCGGAAACTGACCACGCTTCTGTCCAGGCTAGACCCGACGAGAGTCGAGGACAAAGGGAAAAACATAGGATTGGCAGTCTCGAAAGGGTTCGCCGCTGGCGACCTTGTTTACTGCAGGAACTATGCAAGCGCAGGGCCAGCCTGGGTGCCAGGAACGGTAATTGAGCAGACGGGGCCAGTGTCATATCGGGTGGAAACGAGCACCGGCCTCCTCTGGAGGAGACACGCTGACCAACTGAGGCGCCGAGTGAGTGAAGGGCCGGTTAGTGGGGCTCAGCAACAGGATTCAGCGATAGGGTTCTCCCCCACCCGTTTAGCCCAAGGGGGAGACATTGAGGGACAGCAGTCCGAAACCGGGGGGGAAAGCGGTGGTCCCGACTCATATCCTTTTGATACCCCAGTTCTATCAGAGCCCGGGGGGAGGGAAAAGGAATGTGCGGCCGCCGCCGCGTCCCCCGAATGTAATTTGGATTTTGATTTTGGTTTTGCGAGCCGGGGGGGTTTTCAGGAGTGTTCCCCCACCCTTCCAAGCGAGAAGAGGGGTTTTTCGTTAGCCCCCAGTGCCCCCGGTTCCTCCCCGAGAAAGAGCACATCTCCCAGCAACGCCGCGGAGCCGCGGCAAGTCACTAACAAGTCTCCCTCTCCAATTACAGGGCAGGAAACCAGGGGACAAAGAGATGGTAGCAAACCCGGGGAAAGGCAGCCCGCATCGAGACCCCAGCGTGTTCGAAATAAGCCATCTTGGCTGAGAGACTTTGTCTCCTAAGGGGGGGGAGTGTGTTGAAGTGTGGGCTCGAGACATTGTCTCGTCCTAGGGGGGAGGGATGTTGTGTTCTAATATGGTTTTACCTTCCACATGGATTACAATGTATCTGAGCCAATGTAACCTTACCCATAGCAACAATGTAACCTTCAGCTGTATCATATAAACCCTGTAATAGGACGCGAGCTAATGACCACCAGCTGGCAGCAGCGAGCGTCCAAGCTCTCTTGGTCCGAACTCATCAAAGGCAACAGCGCGGGAAGCTTTCCCGCCACCACCTACACCTGGACAAGAAGGGCGTGACCCACAATGACGTCACGCAGACAGTAGCCAATGGGCTACCATGGCACCACGTTCAAATGTATTCCTACTGTATATAAAGAGCTATCGATCCGCCATTACCTCATGTTCCCTCTGTCCACGATGCAATAAACCTGAGTTAACCCAGCCCGAGGCTGTGTCCTGTGTCTTAGTTTGATACACTAAACTCGCCCAGGGCCGAAGGCGCGCTTTCACCTCCGCACTTCCCTCATGCCTTTGGCCCTGGGTGAGGCGAATGGGACGTGTTTCCGGCAGTGCTGGGAGGAGGAGGCCGCCGCCAGCCCACCAACCCGCCCCACCCACCTCCTAGCAGTGCCGCTGGTGAAAGCGCGCCCGCCCGGACAGTGAGAGGCTGACTGCCAACAGTGCCTGGCTGCTCTGGGACTCCGACTCCTCATCTCAACAAAGCAAGAGAGCAAGGTAGGTTTGGGGGGGGGGGGTTTGAGGCCATGCCCACAGATAGCCACGCCCACAGATAGCCACACCCACCGAGTGGGTAGTAAAAAAACTTACAGTGCATCACTTATCTTTGACCTTGGTACTATTGCTTTATAATATTTTGAATCATATGCTTATGGCACCATATAAAGGTTTTAATCATATATTGCTTTCAACTGTGATTGTCTGTAATCGCCCAAGACATTTGACTACTTGCAGTAAAACAGCTAATGACATACTCTTTCCCACCTGGCACTAACTCTGGTGAGGGTGAGTAGTGCTTATTTTGTCCCATGAGATAGAAAATCCCACAGACACATCTCCCCTGTCCTGACAATAAAAATATTATAATAATAAAGTTAGAAATAAAAAGTGTGCTGCCTTGTTTGTATCTACATCTGCTGCCTGAGCTGGTGGTATCACCTTTCCTAATGGTAGGGCTGGTCCTAATTTGTGAGTGTTGTGTGACAGTGTGGCAATGTACCACAGTAACATCTGTCACTATAAATCTGTGACTGGGAAAATTACCTTTGGTGACAATCTGCAGAAGCCCACTTCGGGCATGTGAGCTTCAAATATTTTGAGTTTTAGTCTTAAAATTTGGCTTTCATGTAGCTGAAAACGCATTTGCCTGTCTAAAAACAGCTCAGGTCAGGTATCAAGAGGACCACTGTTTTTCATGATGCTGGAGTAGCTGGTCTTCCAGCAGTGATGAAACAATGGCAGAAATCCTGTTGTACTGCTGTACAAAAGCGATAACTTTTGGAGGTTGAATGGCTTCAATTTGATAAATATCTATAGGCATTATCTGTTGCATGCTGAATCTTAACCTATAAGAAAGGGATGAATGTCTGCACCCGTCCAGCCTATCCCGTAATGAGCCAGCCACACTTACCTAGCCCAACTAAGACCATTCCCGTGAGGGTCCGGGGGCCAAGAGTGGGGCCTAAACCCCACAAAATGGAGGAAAGAGCAGAAACTACACCTCCCATGGTGCCATGGGAGAAAAATGGCAGTTTAACAGCCAGGCCTGGAAACAGAATGTTGGAGAGAGCTGATTTGCATGTTGGACTGTGATTGGTTGAGAGTGAATGACTGACAGGCAAAGGTCCTGGAATTCCAGAGAGAATCTAGCCAGGCCTGGAAACAGAATGTTGGAGAGAGCTGATTTGCATGTTAAACTGCAATTGGTTGAATTTGAGAGTGAATGACAGATGGGGAAAGGTCCTGATGCAGATGGACCTTCCATTTAAGCCTCTACAACCCTGGAACGAGGAACTATCAATATACATCAATGCTGTGTGAGTGAGAGACAGAGAGAGACAGGGAGTGTGTGTCTGTGTGTGTGTGCAAGACAATGCACAAGACAGTGGTTTCCGGATCATTCACTTGTGTGTGTGGGTGTGCCTGAATGAGAGAGAGAGAGAGAGAGAAGGTCTCTGTGTGTTGGGGTGTATCAGGGTCTGAAAAACCTAAACATACAACAAACACCCCCCAGCCAAGGCTGGGTAATTAGCTCTCATCCTTCCTTCCCTACCTCCAGCTGTTCTCCTCCCCTTCCTTCTTTCCTTCCCTTCCTCATTCTTACCCTCCTGTCTTCCTTTCCTCCTAAATTTCCCCCTTAATACCTACCATCCCTCCCTCATCATCACACCGGGGTGAGTCTGCTCAGGTTCCTTTTTATCCTGGAAAAAGGAAAAGCTGGAAAGCAAAGAGACTGCACACACAACTTGCTTCATATGGTTGGAAGACTATTGGGGATACTTGCTTAAGTGTCTCCTTGGCTCAAAGCCGTAATCTGTCTGGCCAGTTCCCAAGGCTGATGCCAAGTATCATAAACTGACACCAATTGGAGATTCCCATCTTGCTTAAACTAGATATCTGAGGAATTTTCCACATAGCTGAAAGGGTTTCCTGATAGTTATATCAGCTTATTGGAAAGTGGGAAGACATATCCTAAGGCAGTGGTGGTGAACCTATGGCACGCATGCCAGAGGTGGCACTCACAGCCCTCTCTGTGGGCACAAGTGCCGTCACTCCAGCACAGAGTTCACCCCACCCCTCTGACCAGCAGCCTAATGAGAGCGCTTCCTCCCTCCTCCAGCACAGAGTTCACCATTGTCCCTCTGGGCACTCAGTTTCTGGGCATTGTCCTAAGGTTTTAAGGAAGTTCATTATTGCTCGTTATTTTTAAACAATCCAGTGAAGTGACTCAAAACCAGTTGTTTCGGGATTTGTTTGTTAACAAGGTGATAAAAGCCACATCATAGCATTTTGTTCCTTAAGAAAAAGAACAAAATGGCACCCCTCCACTCCATGTGAAGACGTTTACTTGGACTTGGTGTTGTATTTACAAAGGTCATGAAGAAGATAGCATTCATCACCTAGGAGGAGAGAAAGAGAGAGCCTCACTTTGCCTAATGGGGAGGCTGCCTCTGTAATGAAGACTGGTTCCCTGGAAAATTTTAATTTTTTTTTTTAAAGAAAGACTTGCAGCTCCTATATGTGGACTATAGGTGCAGAAAATATAATCTTTCTCTGGGTCCCTTTGCTGTGTGATTTAATGAGAAGAGTAGTTTGTCAGCCTTGCATCTTACTAGACTCTGTGAATAAACTACAGCTTAAATTTGTGACCATTATTCACTAAGCCATGGGTGCCCAAACTACAGCCCAGGGCCTGGATCCGGCCCCCCAGCACCAATTCATCCAGCCCACAATGCCCTCATCACTCCCGGAAGCAGAAGTAAAATGCATCCTGGGCCATAGTGACCAGCCCCCTGAACCACATGACCGGCCTGGGGACCAAAAAGTTTGGGCACCCCTGCACTAAGCTGAGAGCAGCCAATAACTACAACCTGATGGTACTGTACAATTCAAAAGGAGAGAATGTCAGAGTTCACTTAAAATAAGAAAAATAAAAGAAACTGAGAAAAGGAGGGCACATTAGGTCCTTTTAACATTGCCTCTGGATCTTGTTCAGAATTAAAGCTCATAATGAATGCTTCAGATGGATGCTTTTGATGGTTCTTTTATTCAAATGAGGGGCAGAGCCCTTCCTCTGCTTAAGAATGTGTCAAGAGGGGTTTGAAGACACCATCAGTAAATTCAACAACAAGCAAGGAAGGAACTGAAGCTCCTTATGCAAATGTGTTTGGGGGAAACCGTGTTGGAACATTCCAGAGACGTGTGTGAGTCTCACGGTGGAGCTTGGCAGCCCTCCCTCCCTTGTGTACCGTGGAAAGAAGAGCTCCCCTTCCCCTTCACCCAAGTATGACAAAGCCACAGGGCACACAGGCAGGAATCTCCATGTGTTGTTCATTAGTCTCTTTCCCAGCAGAACAGGAAGCAGCTGAGACTAATGAAGGGCCTGCATGAAGCAACAGAGGAAATCCATGGGAAAGGGGGGCGGGACTGGATGGGCTTCCCTAATGTTTTGTCCAAAGACAACTGTTTCCCTTTAATATATATCTTTAACAAAGAATAGGCATGATGTGGGATTTACTCACCATATGAGATCTGGGGACATGCAGATACAGAGGAATCTGGGGAGGTGGGTGGAAAGCTGAATTGTGTTGTGTTGGCCTGATTTGAATAAACTCATTGTCGACTGCAAATCATATCCAAGAATGTATTTTTTTTTTCCCTGAAGCAGGAAAAATGTCACTGGTGTGAATTTGTTTAAGGTGGATCCCATCTTGCCATGAAGTGACCCACACACTATGATCTTGGAGCTATCGTCCATGGCCCACATGAAGCACAACATGCAGGATTTAACACCAAGACTGCAATGGACTGCCGCAGCCTAGAGGATATGGACAAGGTGCGCCTTCACAGCCAGTCCATCTGGCATGGCCTCTTCCGCCTCCATAACCATTGGGAATCAGAGTTCCTCCTTCACTCATTTTGCCATTGGGCCCAATATGATGGTTTCCAGTGGCATTTCCTCCACTGAGGGGGACCATCACCCCACCCAAAGGGGCTCAACTACCTATAGCCATTGGCCCCTTTAGGAAGTCAGGTTAGTTTACTGCCACCTGACACTTGGCATTGAGTTGCTGGCTGTACAGTCTACTCCATTACCATAGTGGGATGTCCAGCCAGACTATTTGAATAAACTATGTGCACCATTACAATACAGTGTGTTGCTGTACATTAAAATAATAAATGATTCAGGGTTTCAGAGAGCCTGTGCAGAAAAAGAACCCTTGCAGAACCCTCTCTGGTCGAAGCAGGTAAATTATGTATCCTTGAGCATATTTGCATCTTGACTCTCTCAGACTCCTCCAAGAAAGCAACCAACCAACCAACCAACCAACCATTAATTACTGCAGGAGAGTAGCCCATTTTTCAGATAAGGCATGACTGCCTGCACTGTTCATCAACAGAAATACCAATTTTTCAAAACTGGTCACCATTTGTCTATGCACAGATTGATTCTAAAAGCAGAGACTTGGCCCGTGTACCTGTCAAAACTGCCTGCCCCCTGCAAATATATCAATGCTACCAAAATGAAGAAAATCATTGTAGATCATGGGAGCTCTTTTCCTGACACCAACTCTAAATGAAGTTGTAAATGTTACAACAAAGACATTGATGCCAGGAAATAACCCATTATATTTTTCTGTACAGTGTTTATTAACCTGGGACTATCCCTAATTCATAAGGAATTTTCCTCACACTTTCTTCCTTTTAAAAATATATGACCCTCATACCACATACGCCTTTGCTGGAACTCATAACTTTTGTATTCATACCTAATACTAACAAATCCCAAGTTCTGAAAATTCTTCTCATCTTCCCATTCCTGTGAATGTAGATGTCTAAATGTCACTGAATGTGATGCTAAGGATCAAGGCATAGGCATACACACACTGAGGAAGCACATAAATGAATTGTATGAGGTTGCATGCTTACATAGGTAAAGGTAAAGGTTTCCCTTGCTTGAAAGCCAGTCGTATCCGACTCTAGGGTTCAGTGCACATCTCTGTTTCAAAGCCAAAGAGCCAGCTATCAAAGAGATATCGCTTCTACAAACATTTCCGTAGTCATGTGGCAGGCATGACTAGACACCAGAGCGCACAGAACGCAGTTACCTTCCCACCGAAGTGGTCCCTATTTATCTACTTGCAATTTCTTGCTTTCAAACTGCTTTGTTGGCAGGAGCTGGGACAACAAAGACGGGAGCTCATTCCGTCCTGCAGTACTCGGGAATCGAACTGCTGACCTTCCGCC
Source organism: Bradypodion pumilum (assembly GCA_035047305.1). Taxonomy (NCBI): domain Eukaryota; kingdom Metazoa; phylum Chordata; class Lepidosauria; order Squamata; family Chamaeleonidae; genus Bradypodion; species Bradypodion pumilum. Next base: position 308,399,965 of record JAWDJD010000004.1, on the reverse strand, counting down.
TCCCAGTCAGCGTCTTAGCGACTTGAGCCACTGCAGTCCCTGCTTACATATGTATGTACGCCATTGCTTACATACACAAACTATATTCATTTACCATTCTTAACTCTTGAACATAGTACCTGGAGAACACCCAAACTTGGAACTGAGATACTGGGCTTCAGGAACTAGTTCCATTTAATGAGTTATTTGTATAGTATTTTTATTTGTTATTATTGTATTGTTTTTATTGTTGTAAGCCACCTTGGGTCCTCTATGGGAAATAAATAAATAAATATCCACTCTTTTTTGTGGGCAACTGTAATTGTTTTAGGTACTTCTATAGTGTTGGAGGTGGCCTCCCTAGTTTGGTATGCTTTGTACTACAGACTCACAGCCTAAACATTCCAGCTCTTTTTCAGATCCCAGTGGATTGCAATTTTCCACCACCTGCAAATGTGGGCTCAGTCAATAAGTAGTGCAGTACAATCTCTAGTGATGTCAATAGTGTGATGGCACATCAGTCATTCAAGCAGGTGCTGCATCAAAAACTAATCAACTTGTGGGGTCTTCAATCATTTTGTCAGTCATCAAGTGTCAGTGGCTGTCAAGCATGGTGCTGGCGTTATGATGAGGATGCAATGCAAGAGGATTAATTGTCTGTCCTCTTTTCTAACGATACACTGGATAAAGCTTAGACAGTAATGTTCACCTCCAATCCCACCTTGCTTCTCATAGATGCCTAGAAAAGCTACTGTCAAAACCATCACATTGCACTAAGACAATCAAAATGACAAAGATAAAGTTTTAAGAATTAAATAACAAAGTAATATTCCCACAATCCTCTTTTTTTAATAAAAAAATGCCCAGTAACCTATTTCTGGTCTGGAAGAAGCAAGCAAGGAGTGAGCATAAAATGTAGTGGATGAAATTGTATTGAAGCATTGGGTCTTTGGGGAGCTCAGGGTAATGGAGAAGCTTTGAATTAAAAACCCAAAGCCTGCCCTTGGACACGGAGCGTTGCCTGACATCTGAACAGCTCTAATTGATTTCAGTGGGAGTTGCGTGAGTATATCCGAAGGCATGAATTTAGCATTCTGGGTTTTAAAATGCAGTAGCTCGATACATTTAATGGATAGAAAGAAAGAAGAAGCCTCTAGGTGGGGGCTGATACAGAGGTGTCATCAATGTGTGATGCCTTTGCCAAGATCTTGCTTGATAACGGGGGGGGGGGGGGGGTCATGAAGCATTTGAGATTTATACACCATGCATAGGAGCAGGTATTTTTAAAAATACAAATATTAGATAGCTTGAGACACAGGACAAAATGGCAGCATTGGAGGTATGATAAGTCAATTTTACTCCAGTAGGTGCAAGAGACAATGGTAAGAAAATGTGGACCAGTTTGGTGATAATGGTGTAATAAAGACTACTCAGGTGTGCAGAATGGGCATAATCTGGATACATAAGGACAGGGAACAGGCTAAACCCTCCCTTAATTCATTGCTCTCTGTGTGTGCAGAGAGGAATTTCTTCTCCTATGAAGCTTCTCCACACAATCCAGAATGCTGAAAAAATCAGTTTCAATGCCCAGGTGACAAAGTTGTCACTTCAGAAGGGATGCTGTCTTCCTAAATTTGTTATTCTGTACATACATAAGAACATAAGAACATAAGAACAGCCTTGCTGGAACAGGCCACAGCCCATCCAGTCCAGCATTCTGTCTCACACAGTGGCTCACCATTTCCTTCAGGGTATTCCCAAGGAGATGCCTTCACCTGCTCAGGATTCCCTGGAAATGGCATTGAGAGATATCCTGCCTATCTCTCCAACCCGGAGGTTGTCCTTAGGTAGCCATAATTATAGCCATTGATAGCCTTGTCCTCCATGAACTTGTCTAATCCTTTCTTAAAGCTGTCAAGACTGACAGCTGTCACCACTTCTTCTGGCAGGGAGTTCCATAGACCAGTAATCCTCTGGGTGAAAAAGTACTTTCTCTTATTTGTTTGAGAACTAGTACCCAAAAGTTTCATGGAGTGTCCCCTAGTTCTAGTGTTATGCGATAGGGAAAACAGTTTTTCCTTATCCACTTTGTCCACACCGTGCATGATTTTATAAACTTCAATCAGGTCACCTCTTAGACGCCGTCGTTCAAGAGTGAAAAGGCCCAACCGTTGCAGCCTCAGATGGTAAGGAAGGTGTTCCAGTCCCCTAATCATTCTGGTTGCCCTCCTCTGTACTTTCTCCAACTCCATAATATCCTTCTGGAGGTATGGCGACCAGAACTGTACACAGTATTCCAGATGGGGCCTCACCATAGATTTATAAAGAGGCAAAATGACACTTGCTGACTTATTTTCTATACCCTTCCTAATGATCCCTAGCATTGAGTTTGCTTTTTTCACTGCTGAGGCACACTGGGTTGACACCTTCATTGAGTTGTCCACCAGGACACCAAGGTCCCTTTCCTGGTTTGTCGCAGAGAGTTCAGACCCCATCAGTTTATAAATGTAATTGGGGTTTTTTGCCCCAACATGCATCACTCTGCACTTACTGATGTTGAAGCTCATTTGCCACTCTTTTGCCCACTCCCCCAGTGTCAAGAGATCCCTCTGGAGCTCTTCACAATCTCTCACAGTTTTCACTACCCTGTATAATTTAGTGTCGTCAGCAAATTTGGCTACCTTGCTTTTTACTCCTACCTCTAGATCATTTATGAAGAGGTTGAAAAGCAGGGATCATTTATGAAGAGGTATACAAAGGTGGAGAGACAGGGCTAGCCTGCTGTCCTCTCTTTTCACATTCAGATTAGCCTGATCTTGCAGTTAAACAAGGCTTCTGTTTCATCCACTTGTCCCCAGGTTGATAACATATATATGCACAACAAGCCTTCTCATCAGTGGAGAGGTTCTCACAGGTTCTGAATTTTCATTGTTTTCTGTTAGTTATTATTTTAAAATGTCCATGATCATCTTTCCTAACATATAAGATATGTTTGTTTTAACCTGGCATTTCCTTGGCTAAGAGCATATGTGATTGTGTTTATTTTCTTTGACTGTTATCAGATGTTGAGTTAATAGATACCAAATGCAACAAGAAGTCACAAATACCTCCTGTTTATGAGGCTTCTTTTTAGGATAACTTGCAGGCCATGAATTTTAAATTTGCAAATGCCAGCTGTGAGTTTGGCCCATACAACTGTGTTCCTTTTCTATGTGGTTTGGAAATTTCTGTTGTATATTAACTGAACCAAATGTTTCATTACTCCCTTTCCAAACCTGTCACAGACAGTCTTCATTTTAGTTTAACTTGTTATTTTGCTAAAGACTTTGTCCCCCAACCCCCCAGTAAAGACACGGACACAGTGTTGGATTTAAACTCAGGTCTACTTTATTAACTCATAACTTTATCAATTGTAACTCTGCATTACCTGCAACGGAGACCTAGTAGTGCTGGTCTAAGTGATGGAGCAAAGGTAATCACCTTTCACCTTCTCCACTCACATCTAGGTGCAAACCAGCTCCCCAGGACCATTCTGTTTTTTAACAGTCCCCATCCCGGTTCACCGATGCTATTCTTAAGCCTCAGGGCCGTAGACCAACAGCATGGTCAACAGGCCATTATCATACCAACCAGGCAGGAAAGGAAGCATAGGTTTCTGCATTCCCAGCAGTTTGCCATGCCATGCCCCATTCCCGAATAATCCTAGGCCTTCACCTACCATTTTACCCAGTACTACCTGCCAAAGTGACCAAATTTAGACATCAACCAAATTATACCCCATCCATGACAGTGTGAAGTGGGCAAAAACACCACGGTCCCAAAGGCTAATCAAGGACCAGTGCAAAAATTCCCACTTGGCCCCGAAGCAACCAGCTAATCCCACACTGTGATTTAAGGGTGGGAGGATGGGCTTCCATGTGCCTACTGACATGGAAGAGGCTGAGGCTTGGGAGGGGCTGCCTTTTAAGGCAACCTGGCTCCTCCTCCTCCTCTCCCCATCGGCCAGCATACCTCCGGGCATGCTGCGCAGGCTCTGTCTCCTCCCTGGTGAAGAGGGCAAAGCTCCACCCTCCAGCATATGCTGTCGTGCGGGGTCCCTTCTTGATGAAAAAGAAAGTGTGGCATTCTGAGAATGGAATGTTGGCTATTCGATTTGTCCCCTTGCTGTACTCTACTTGGAGTGGCAAATATCTTACTCATGTTTCACAACATTTCCTTCAGGGAGTGGGAGAAGTGTAGGTATGATCTGAAATTTATGAATTCAGTTATTTAAGGAATAATATTATAAGGAAAAGAATTGGAATAGAACCAATTTTAAACTATATACAAAGGCAACCAATATGTTGTAGTGGCAGAGATGGATGTCGTACAGCATAAGAAGGCATTACTACTCCTACTCCTACTCCTACTACTAGGCAAGGCAACAAATAAAATGGTTTGCCCATTTGGAGAGAATGTCTTGGAATAATCTTGACACCTGAAGGGATAGGAGGAGGAGGAGGAAGAGTCACTAAGGGACTTGGGCAAGATGAGCTTTTCATAGTTTATAGGTATAGATAACTTGGTCTTGTGAGTACATGGACTTCCAAGCAACTAGCATGTTCTGAGGTGTGGTGGGGTAGAGAAGATGTCTTTGTGTGTATCTGCAGTAACTATCTTGGAAATAAGTTCAGCTCCCAGAAAGAATGATACAGTTCATTGATCTAAAGCAGGGGTTCTCACCCTTTTCAAACTGAGGTCTGGATCACGCTCCCTCAGACAGCCTAGGGGGCTGGATGGCTATTTTGCCCTGCCTGCCATATGTGGCACTTCCAGGTTTGACGGAGAAAGTGGGGAGCCACATGAAAAGGTGTCATGGGCCGCTTCTGGCCCCCAGGCCGTAGGTTGAGAATCTCTGATCTAAAAACTATCGCTCTGGATAGGAGATGAAAACCAGATGGTTGTATATCTCTTCAGAATATATTTTAAGCTGCAAGACAAATTTGAGATAATATGATTTGTCACCATTACAGCCAGAATCAGTGAATGAATGAGATGTTTTCCCTCAACATTATACGTAATCACTCCTGCTAAAGTGTTGTGTTCTAATGGTTTTACCTTTCCACATGGATTACAATGTATCTGAGCCAATGTAACCTTGCCTATAGCAACAATGTAACCTTCAGCTGTATCATATAAACCCTGTAATAGGACGCGAGCTAATGACCACCAGCTGGCAGCAGCGAGCGTCCAAGCTCTCTTGGTCCGAACTCATCAAAGGCAACAGCGCGGGAAGTTTTCCCGCCACCACCTACACCTGGACAAGAAGGGCGTGACCCACAATGACGTCACGCAGACAGTAGCCAATGGGCTACCATGGCACCACGTTCAAATGTATTCCTACTGTATATAAAGAGCTATCGATCCGCCATTACCTCATGTTCCCTCTGTCCACGATGCAATAAACCTGAGTTAACCCAGCCCAAGGCTGTGTCCTGTGTCTTAGTTTCATACACTAAATTGGCGACGAAGGTGGGATAATGGATCCCCAAGGAGCAGCCAGGGCACAGAGCGGGTTCAACATCACCAAACCGCAAGACTGGGAGCTGTTGGAGATGGACTTCCATGCGGCGCTGGTGGAACTCAAAGTCAAGGAAGACGATGAGGAGAGGAAGAGGGCCATCCTCACCCGCATGCTTGGAATGGAGACCAAGCGGACGCTGGTGGGCATCATCGCTCCGAAGAAGGTGAGCGAATTTAAGGCGGACGACATCATGAAGCTGCTACGGGAGCGCTTCCAACCCTCGAGGGCGATGTTTCCCGCTCGGAGCGCGTTTTGGAGGCGAGTCCAAGCGCCGGACGAGTCGGTCGAGGCATTCGTGGCCGCCATGAGGGTGGCCGCCGCCCCCTGCAAATGGGGCAGCATCCTAGAAATGGCCCTCAGGGACGGCGTGTTGTGTGGCCTGAGAGACAAGGAGGTGCAGCGCAGCTTGATGAATAAGGAGCCGCCACCCACGCTGGCAGAGGTCGTCGAGGCCGCAGAAGCCGCAGAGTCCACGAATGCTGGAGTGGACGAGATGCACCAATGGCGTGAGTGGCGTCCCAGAGCCGGCAAGGCGGAAAAGTCGGTGCACGCAACTCAACGGGCCTCAAAGTCTTCCTCAGAGAGTAGCGACGGCGAGGAGGTCCAGAAGGTCCGAAAAGGGGGGCGCCGCTGCGATGGTTGCGGAGCGGCCCACGAGCGTGCGAGGTGCCCATTTAGAAAGGCCGAATGCTACACCTGCGGCCGCCGGGGGCACATCGCCAAGGCATGCAGAAAACGGAAGGAGGGCCGGAGACCGTCACCGGACCGCCCGACCAGACCGGACCGTGCAGCGAGGCCCAAAGATGGCGTCCAGACCACGAGGAAGCAGGACGGCGTGGGCCGCGTCTCGGACAACAGCGAGGACGACGTCCCAGTGCTCAGTGTGTCCGCGGAACAGTCCCATTATTTTGTTGAGGTACTAGTACAAGGGGCCCCTATCAGGATGGAAATTGACTCGGGGTCCTCCTATTCCATAATTCCCCAGAAAGAGTTTTTGAAAATCGACCCCCACGTGCGGCCCAAACTTAAAACTTTGAGGTCCACGCTGCGAGATGTACAGGGGAACAGCATTCCGGTGTTGGGGGTCGGGAAATTTCGGGTTGAGTTTAAAAGACACTCTGCAGAGCTGCCCCTAGTTGTCCTCAAGGGGGGGAGTTGTAGCCTCTTAGGGACACAGTGGTTCCAGCCTTTAGGCCTGTTTATAGGGGGAATACATGCAGTGGGGGTGGACCCAATACAAGCGGTGTGCGATGCGCATCCCGCCGTTTTTGAAAAAGGACTTGGAAAATTCAAGGGACCCCCCGTATCCTTCGACCTAGACCCGGAGGTCCGCCCAATAAGACTCAAACCGCGCAGGGTGCCCTTCGCATTAAAGGACAAAATAGAGGCGGAACTGGACAAATTGGTGGGCCAGGGGATTCTTATTCCTGTTGATTCCGCGGAGTGGGAAACTCCAATTGTAACAGCTTTGAAGGCTAACGGGGAGGTGCGCATTTGCGCTGATTATAAGTGTACGATTAACAAGGCGATCCGCCCTAATGCATACCCGGTACCGGTGGTCAGCCACCTTTTGGCCAGGCTAAATGGGGGAAAGTGTTTCGCTAAGCTCGACCTGGCACAAGCCTATCAGCAGCTTCCCGTAACACCCGCCACGGCCGCGGCACAAACGATAGTCACACATAAAGGAGCGTTCCAGGTGTCGCGCTTACAGTTCGGCGTGAACTCGGCACCCGGCCTTTTTCAGTCGCTTGTGGAACGCCTCCTGAAGGGGCTGGAGGGGGTGTTACCTTATTTTGATGACGTATTGATAACAGGGGGGAGTGAGGCCGAACTGGCACGGAGATTGGACAAAGTACTAACTGTGTTCGAGAGAGCGGGACTGAGACTGAGGAAGGACAAATGTGTTTTTTTCGAAACCGAGGTCGAGTTCTTAGGGTTCAGGATCACACCCGAGGGTATCAAGCCATCTAAATCCAAAGTAGTAGCCATCAAAAAGGCCCCTCGCCCCACGTCCAAAACCGAGCTACAGTCATTTCTGGGGCTCCTCAACTTTTACCATACATTCCTCCCGCGGAAGGCGTCCGTGGCCGAGCCGCTTCACCGGTTGCTTAAAAAAGAGGAGACTTGGATGTGGGGTGACGAGCACGAGAGGGCGTTCAGAGACTTAAAGCAACTCTTGACCTCTGACGCAATTCTAACGCATTTCGACCCCAAACGGCCGGTGGTCCTAGTCTGCGATGCATCACCGGTGGGGGTGGGGGCGGTACTTTGCCACGTGTTGGATGACGGAAGGGAGGCCCCGGTTGCATTTTATTCAAGGTCCCTGTCCCAGGCCGAGCGAAATTACGCACAAACCGACAGGGAGGCATTGGCAATTGTAGCGGGGACCAAAAAGTTTCACGATTTTTTGTATGGCCGCCCGTTCAAAATCGTGACGGATCACAAGCCCCTGTTAGGGATTTTCACGGCAAGCAAGCCCACCCCGCAGATCCTATCACCGAGAATGTTACGATGGGCCATTTTCCTCAACGCATACCAACACGAGTTGGAGTACCGGCCCGGAAAAGAGATCAGCCATGCTGATGCACTTTCGAGATCCCCTTTGCCTTTGTCGGATGGCCAGGAGGCTAGATTAGGGAAAGACCGCCAGGTGTTACTCATTGAGGCTTTAGATGCACCCCCAATAGTACCAGCCGATATTGCTAGGGCGACAGGCAAGGACAAAACCCTCGAGAAAGTCAGCTCATGGGTACAGAAGGGGTGGCCGGCATCGTCCCCAAGCACGGAATTCGACCCATTCTTTCGGAAAAAGCTAGAGTTGTCCCTAGAAAGGGGGTGCCTGCTGTGGGGCCAACGGGTGGTGATTCCTGCAGCCATGCGGCCGAGGGTGCTCAAACTGCTGCACGTCAGCCACCCGGGAATCGTTCGTTCGAAAGCGCTGGCTCGCAGTTACTTTTGGTGGCCACAGCTGGACGCGGACATTGAGCACATGGTCGGCACTTGTGAGGCATGCCAGGGATCCCGACCAGAGGCGGCCCGCCTCCCGCATAGGGAGTGGGACACAGCAAGGGGGCCGTGGTCCAGAGTACATGTAGATTTCGCTGGCCCATTCCGAGGAACCATGTTTCTCCTGGTGGTGGATGCGTTCTCCAAGTGGCTGGAGGTTATCCCAGTAAAGAGCACGTCCTCCGCCACGACAATTAGCCAGCTACGGAGGGTCTTTTCCACGTTCGGCTTACCCGACACTTTAGTCAGCGATAACGCGAGTTGTTTCACCTCCTCGGAGTTCGAGGCATTCATGGGAGCAAACGCCATCCGGCATGTTACATCCGCGCCATTTCACCCGGCCACGAATGGCCAAGTGGAACGGTTGGTGCGTACAACAAAGGATGCGCTGCGGCGCATGGGCCCGGGGGACCTAAATCACCAGGTGTGTCAGTTCTTGTTAGCTTATAGGGTGACCCCCTTAGCGTCGGGTTACTCGCCGGCAGAACTCTTGATGCGGCGAAAACTGACCACGCTTCTGACCAGGCTGGACCCGACGAGAGTCGAGGATAAAGGGAAAAACATAGGGTTGGCAGTCTCGAAAGGGTTCGCCGCCGGCGACCTTGTTTACTGCAGGAACTATGCAAGCGCAGGGCCAGCCTGGGTGCCAGGAACGATATTAGAACAAACAGGGCCAGTGTCATATCGGGTGGAAACGAGCACCGGTCTCCTCTGGAGGAGACACGCTGACCAACTGAGGCGCCGAGTGAGTGAAGGGCCGGTTAGTGGGGCTCAGCAACAGGATTCAGCGATAGGGTTCTCCCCCACCCGTTTAGCCCAAGGGGGAGACATTGAGGGACATCAGTCCGAAACCGGGGGGGAAAGCGGTGGTCCCGACTCATATCCTTTCGATACCCCAGTTCTACCAGAGCCCGGGGGGAGGGAAAAGGAATGTGCGGCCGCCGCCGCGTCCCCCGAATGTAATTTTGATTTTGATTTTGGTTTTGCGAGCCGGGGGGGTTTTCAGGAGTGTTCCCCCACCTTTCCAAGCGAGAAGAGGGGTTTTTCGTTAGCCCCCAGTGCCCCCGGTTCTTCCCCGAGAAAGAGCACACCTCCCAACAGCGCCGCGGAGCCGCGGCTAGTCACTAACAAGTCTCCCTCTCCAATTACAGGGCAGGAAACCAGGGGACAAAGAGAAGGTAGCAAACCCGGGGAAAGGCAGCCCGCATCGAGACCCCAGCGTGTTCGAAATAAGCCATCTTGGCTGAGGGACTTTGTCTCCTAAGGGGGGGAGTGTGTTGAAGTGTGGGCTCGAGACATTGTCTCGTCCTAGGGGGGAGGGATGTTGTGTTCTAATGGTTTTACCTTTCCACATGGATTACAATGTATCTGAGCCAATGTAACCTTGCCTATAGCAACAATGTAACCTTCAGCTGTATCATATAAACCCTGTAATAGGACGCGAGCTAATGACCACCAGCTGGCAGCAGCGAGCGTCCAAGCTCTCTTGGTCCGAACTCATCAAAGGCAACAGCGCGGGAAGTTTTCCCGCCACCACCTACACCTGGACAAGAAGGGCGTGACCCACAATGACGTCACGCAGACAGTAGCCAATGGGCTACCATGGCACCACGTTCAAATGTATTCCTACTGTATATAAAGAGCTATCGATCCGCCATTACCTCATGTTCCCTCTGTCCACGATGCAATAAACCTGAGTTAACCCAGCCCAAGGCTGTGTCCTGTGTCTTAGTTTCATACACTAAATAAAGAATGACAATTCTGAATATAAATTTGCTTCCAATAACATCAAAAACTTGTAAATATATTAGAAGCATAAAAACTTCCTCTAGCTTTAATGGACCAGAATTCTGTTAGTTTCAGGGGTTCAACAGCCTTTAGATTGTGTGTATTAGTATTTTTTAAAACAGCAGGTTTAGGTTTTACTTGTCTTTTGTTATGTGGCATGGCAGGCTCTTCACAAATGAAATGCATTTCAAGAGGAACCTTCTACATGCAGAGAAGGTATAAAACCTTTGGACGGTATAGGGCTAGATATTTGAAAAATGCCAGAAAGGAGAGTTAGTAGATAAAACTGGAATGTCAAAAACTACCTTTTTGAACTACAGCTCCCAACATGCATTGCTGTGGACAAGAAAGTCTAGGAGTTCTAGTCTTTAAAAGCAACATTTCAAAGCTCTGGTCAAAACCAGCACTTGCTTAGCAATTCCTACCACATACTAAATGTAATTTAAGGACAGGAATTTTGATGTTTGCAGATTGATACGCAGTAGGAAGCATTCATAGGACCAAACACATCTTTATTTTCAGGGCACACAATCTGAACATGAGGTAATGGCGGAGACGCAGCTCCTTTTATACAGCATAGTACATTTTAAACTGGTTACACGGTTGCTCATTGGTTACTGTATTCGTGACGTCATTGTGACACACGGCATTCTTCATCAGGTCTGCCTATGGCGGGAATATCTCCCGTGGCTGACTGTAATTGGATAACTTGTATCTTGTGGGTTGATTGCTATCAGCTGCCTCTCGATACCATCTAGAGGCAGCGGTAGCTCATTGTAACTGTTGTGATACACCAGGTTACATTGTTACATTCCATCTAAAAGGCATAGCATTCCATACATAACAGGAATATACTGTGCTGGTATTTATTTTAAATGATATAATGAGACTTGGGACATGGACTCACCAATTCCCTTCCTGATTCCTTCTTCTTCTTAGCTTTTTGGTGTGCTGTTATTGCACATATACAGTGATAAAGACACCTTTACATTGAACAGTGAGTCCCAATGCCAGTTGGGAATGAGTGGAGATGGGATGGATATCTGAGCATTAAATTATCCTCAGGGTGTGATAAGATGAATATTGGTCCTGCTGTTTGATGCACTGAAGGAGTGGATTGATCTACTGTTGGTTTTCCCCCAGCAATCACACAACATAATTGACCAATTTGCTCCCAGGGTGTCCCTAGCTATATTTTTTCTGAACTCTGGCTATGGGCTTCTATATTGTTGTGTGGGTAGTTGAACTCGAGTTCATTTCTAGCACATGCAACTGCTGTAAATAAACTATACTTAATCTTTGCAGATGTCAAAGATGCCAAGTCTACTTCTATTATCAATTTCCAGTATCATGAAGCCATCTAATAAACAAACCATTTCACCATATTGGGAAAAGTGAACACTTCCTTTGCTCCTCTGCAGAAGGGCAGGGGAATGGGATTTTTTAAACACTGCTAGACCATCACTTTTGCACTGAATCCTTTAGATTATTTTCCCCTTTGCCTTTGAGTGAAGCACCAATTGAAACCATAGCAGCAGGCAGTTTCTCTATTAGTGCAACGGAATATTTATAAATTTAATTTATAAAAATTCCTTATGGTCACACACACTCTGGTCACATTCCGACTGGATTATTGTCATGTGCTCTACATGCCCTTGATGACCATTTGGAGGCTGCAGATGAGGTGCGGGCGTTATGCATTGGTTGCCAGTGTGCCTCCAGGTGCAATTCAAGTTGCTGGTAATCACCTTTGAAGCCGTACATGGTGGTGGGCCAGGATACTTAAGAGACCGCATCACCCCAAGGACATCTGTCCATCTCACTAGAGCGGACTGGAGGGACTCTTTAAAAATACCAACTGCCAGAGAGGCTCGCCTCTCCAGCACTAGAAGAGCCTTTTTAGTATCTGCTCCGGCCCTATGGAAACCTCCTGCCTGTTGAACTGCATCTCCAGACGGAGCTGCTTCCCTTCAGGAAAGGGCTGAAGACCTGACTGGCAGGGCAGGTGTGGGGAGGGAGTAACTACCACCCCCACTCGCTCATTTAGAGTAGGAATCATTCATGCTTTTTAAAGTTTTAACTGGATTTTTAATTGGTGCAGGTGGGAATAGGTTGAAATTTTATGATGATGGTTGGGATATTCGCTGTAATGTTTCTGAAACACTTATGATTTGATATTTTGTACTGTAATTGTGACATTGTGTTTTTCTTTGTTAGCTGCCCAGAGTTGCTCTGCAAGTGGGGCGGCATACAAATTGCATTTAATTACATTAAATTGATCGAGTGATTCATCGGGGGAGCTGCTGCATTAGCAGTAGTATAGAACAAGCAAAAATAATAAATTCACTTCCCCTGCCTTTCTACAGAGGAACAGGTAGAGTGTTTAACTGGAAGCAGAAGGAATTGGGTGGACTCTTGAGGTCAATATGCCATTTGGACAGAAGGATTGAACCAAATGGCATATTGCTCCTCCCAGCATGCAACCAGCATGGCTGCACCCTCACTTACAAAAATGAAGACTCTCATTATGCTGCTCCTCAACTCTGATTTGTCTCCCTGACAGTATACCCCAAGAAACAAGAATTCCTTGAAATGTCAGCTGGTGTCCTTAAGCCTGGTGACCTGATTTGGAATTGATGCACATAGTATTACCTTCTGTTTAGGAACTGGGCAGCAATGAATCCTTTCTTTTAGTCAACTGTTGGCCAAGTTCACAATGCTTCTTTGATTAGACAAAATGATTTTATATGTTATGCCTTGGGATGTTTCTTCAGTTTCTACTCCTCCCCTTCATTCTGTCTCACACATTTATTTGGCCTCAAAAACTCTTGGTGTGCTGATTTTTGTTTGAAAGAATGAATTGTATGTATTGATTGGATAAATAATCTTCTAGTCAATCAACTAAAATGTATGTGACTAGAGCTGGCTGCAGTTTGAAGTTCAGGACTTTAATAATTATTTTCCTTATTTCTTTCCATTCTGGGGCAATTTATAGATAAAGAGGTTTTATTCTGAAGCAAACATGGTCAGAATCAGAGCTGTTTTCCCTGCAACTGTTGGTTCTTATAAGTTTGTCTGCAACTGCTAAACATTCAAATCCATCAAATGAAATGTAGTGTGGCAATGAAATACTTTGCTAAGACAAAGGAAAAATATCACCAGAAAGGTAAATGAAAAAGGAAACTGGTTTGCATGAATTTTGCATGTGCTTGTTTATGCTTGCAGTTGCAAATTTGGACAATTAAATGGATAGTTAAATAGATAAATGGAAACAATTAAATATCTTAAGACTAGTAGATAGACTATTCATCTGTGACTAGGTGACTTTCATGTCACCTAATGGCTTGCCTATCATGTTGTCCAGGTGTTAACTTTTCTTGGTTGCCTTTAAGACCCCTGTTTTATCTTCCTGTGATTCGTTTTCTTATTTTGTTTAGATTCAGACTGAGCAATCCTTCAGACAGAGAAATACCATCAAGTGCCAATTGCCCTCTATTAGCCTGGTTAATAAAGGGCTGCTCACTTTTAAAGTATCTTAAAATGAGACACTTATCCATCCTATCATCATGCTGGCTTGTATCTTTGTTCTACTGTAAGAATGTAAGAAGTGTCAATGTGTTCACTTTTCTCCCAAGCTGACTCCTTTGGGGACCCTGCACAAGTGTACCCTCAGTCTTATGTACTTTAGCAAACAGATATACAAAGGCAGCTTACCTTACTCTGAGAGGCGGTGTTTATAAAGAATTGCACATTTATTTGTAAGAACAAGTTGAGTACTTATTAAGCAATTTAAAGTCGCAAAATGTGCTCTCCAAGCAGATGTTCCCAAATTACCTCCTGCTATTGTAACCTTCTGAAAGGCAACCCCAATACCCTTTTCCAGTTTACTACTTTGCCCATATCTTTTTGTTCAACCAGCTAATGCTACAGCATAGGAATTCTGGGCTCTGGGAATTTTCCCACAGGGCCATCTGTGGTAGCAAACTTTGAAAGCTGAATATTTGAAAGTGACTTTGCAAATGGTATGGATGAAGCCAGGCATTGGGATGGAATGTATTAGGATGGTGTTGTGTTCTGTAAAGCTGTGCCTTTAACAATGTACCTTTGCCATGTGTTAACAATGTAACCTTTCTGTGTGCAACATTATAACCATCAGCTGTATCAATGTAAACCTGATAAGGGGACGCGAGCTAGTGACCACTAGATGGCAATAGCGAGCGTCCAGCTCTCATGGCTCAGATTCACCTGGTTCAGCAGCGCGGGAAGATTCCCCGCCACCTCTTCACCTGGTCAAGAAGGGCGTGACCTTCTACGACGTCACGCAGGCAGCAACCAATAGTCTGTCGATGAGCCACATTCAAATGTATAGCCAGCTGTATATATTGAGCTACTCATCCGCCATTACCACATGTTCCTCCGGATCATCATGCAATAAACCTGTGTTAAGCCAACCCTTCGGCTGTTTCATTGTCTTTGGTCCCTTACACTAAATTGGCGACGAAGGTGGGATATGGCAGCCCACGGGACCAAGACATGCGCCGGTTTCGAAATCAGGAAACCGGGCGACTGGGAGATCTTCGAGATGGACTTCCAGGCAGCACTGATCGAGTCCGAAGTCACGGAAGAGGCAAAGAAAAGGGCCATATTCACCAGGATGCTCGGACAAGAAACCAAAAGGACCTTGGTGGACCTGATTGCACCGAGGAGGGTGAGCGAATTCAAGGCCAAGGAACTCATGCAGATGCTGCGTGAGCACGTCCGGCCCACCACGGCGATGTTTCCCGCTCGGAGTGCGTTCTGGAGGCGAGTCCAAGCGCCCGGGGAGACGGTCGCTGCATTCGTGGCGGCCCTGCAGCTGGCGGCCGGCCCGTGCAAATGGGAGAATGCCGAAATCACCCTCCGGGACTGTGTGCTGTGCGGCCTGAACGACGCCGAGACCCAGCGCACATTAATGAACCAAGAGCCGCCTCCCACGTTGCAGGAGGTCGTCAGAGCGGCCCAGGCCGCAGAAGCTACGAAGGCCGGGGTCCAAGAACTCCAGGACTGGCGGCCGAAGTCGAGCAAGGCAGAGGCTCCGGTACAGGTGGCCCGGCGAACTTCGAGGTCGTCCACAGAGAGCAGCGACGACGAGGACGTCCGGAGGGTCCGGAAGGAGAGCCGGCGATGCGACGGCTGTGGAGCGGCCCACGACCGCGTAAAGTGCCCGTTCCGGAAGGCCGAGTGCCACAACTGCGGCCGCCGCGGGCACATCGCCAAGGTGTGCAGGAAGAAGCGCGAGACCCGAAGGAGCTCCGCAGACCGTTCCGCGGGACAAGACCGCTCATCGAGACCCAAGGACGGCGCCCAGGCCACGCGGAAGCAGGACGGCGTGGGCCGCATCTCCGACGGCAGCGAGGACGACGCCCCAGTGTTCAGCGTGTCTGCAGGACACCCCCGCTATTTTGTTGAGGTACTAGTCCAAGGGGTTCCCATTAGGATGGAAATTGACTCGGGGTCCTCATATTCAATCATTTCCCAGAGGGAGTTTTTGGGAATTGCCCCCCACAAGCGACCCAAGCTCAAAGCATTGAGGTCCACACTACGGGACGTGCAAGGGAACAGCATTCCAGTGTTGGGGGTTGGAGAATTTCAGGTCAAATTCAAGAAGCATGCCGCGTCCCTTCCCCTAGTCGTGCTCAAAGGGGGAGATTGCAGCCTCCTCAGGACTCAATGGTTCCAGCCCCTGGGTTTGTTTATTGGGGGGGTGCACGCCGTTGGGATGCACGCCGTGGGGACTGATCCAATTCTGGAGGTGTGCGAGGCACACCCCGAAGTTTTCAAAAAAGGACTGGGGAAATTCAAGGGGCCCCCAGTGACATTCAACCTGGACCCGGAGGTCCGCCCAATTCGTCTTAAACCACGCCGGGTGCCGTTCGCACTCAAGGACAAGATAGATGCGGAACTGGACAAATTGGTGGGCCAGGGAATCCTTGTGCCTGTTGATTCCGCGGAGTGGGAAACTCCAATTGTAACCGCACTAAAGGCCAATGGGGAGGTCCGCATATGCGCCGACTACAAGTGCACCATCAACAAGGCGATCCGCCCGAATGCATATCCGGTGCCGGTAGTCAGCCATCTGCTGGCCAGGTTACACGGGGGAAAGTGTTTCGCTAAGCTCGACTTAGCACAGGCCTACCAGCAGCTTACGGTGTCCCCTGCCGCAGCTGCTGCGCAGACCATAGTCACCCATAAGGGGGCGTTCCAGGTGACGCGCCTCCAGTTCGGCATGAATTCGGCGCCAGGAATTTTCCAGTCACTCGTGGAACGCCTCCTGAAGGGACCGGAGGGGGTGTTGCCTTATTTTGATGACGTGTTAATAACGGGGGGGAGTCGGGTTGAATTGGCCAAGAGGTTGGGGAAGGTCCTGACAATATTCGAAAAAGCGGGGCTGAGACTGCGAAAGGACAAATGCGTCTTCTTCGCAACCGAGGTTGAGTTCCTAGGGTTTTGTGTGACTCCTGAGGGAATAAAACCATCCAAGTCCAAGGTGGCAGCCATTAAGAAAGCCCCCCGCCCCACCTCCAAGCCCGAGCTGCAGTCGTTCCTAGGGCTGCTCAACTTTTACCACTCCTTCCTCCCCCGGAAGGCAGCGGTGGCTGAACCGCTACACAAACTGCTAAAGAAAGACCAGGCATGGAAGTGGGGCGATGACCAAGAAAGGGCATTTAGTGAGCTAAAAAGCCTCCTAGAGTCCGATGCCATACTGACCCACTTCAACCCCAAACGCCCAGTAGTTCTGACCTGTGATGCATCTCCAGTGGGGGTGGGGGCGGTGCTGTGCCACGTGTTGGAAAATGGAGGGGAGGCCCCGATAGCATTTTACTCCAGGTCCCTGTCCCAAGCGGAGAGAAACTACGCACAGACAGACAGGGAGGCACTAGCAATAGTCGCGGGGACGAAAAATTTCACGATTTTCTGTACGGCCGCCCCTTCACCATTGTAACGGACCACAAGCCCCTGCTAGGCATCTTTACTGCAGATAAGCCCACCCCACAGATCCTGTCCCCGAGGATGCTCAGGTGGGCCATTTTTCTCAACGCGTATCAGCACGCGTTGGTCTACCAGCCCGGGAAAGAGATCAGCCATGCAGACGCTCTATCTAGGTCTCCCCTTCCCCTAACGCCCAGCCAGGTGAGCAAGGGGGAGCGGGACCATCAGGTTCTCATGATAGAAGTGCTGGATTCGCCCCCCGTAGTGCCCGCCGACATTGCCAAAGCGACAGAGAAGGACAAGACGTTAGCGGCAGTTAGCTCCTGGGTGCAGAAAGGGTGGCCGGCGTCCTCCCCAGCGGAGGAGTTCGCCCCATTTTTCAGAAAAAAGCTAGAACTGTCCCTAGAGAGGGGGTGCCTCTTGTGGGGGCAGCGGGTGGTGATTCCCACTTCCCTTCGGCCACGGGTGCTCAAACTGCTGCACGTCAGCCACCCCGGCATCGTGCGATCCAAGGCGCTGGCCCGGAGTTACTTCTGGTGGCCCCAGCTGGACGCCGACATCGAGCACATGGTCGGCACTTGTGAAAGTTGCCAATGCTCCAGACCAGAGGAGGCCCGCCTTCCCCACAGGGAATAGGACGCGGCTAAGGGGCCGTGGTCCCGGGTGCACGTTGATTTCGCGGGCCCGTTCAGAGGCACCCTGTTCCTTCTCGTAGTGGACGCCTTCTCCAAGTGGTTGGAGGTTATCCCAGTCACGAGCACCTCCTCGGCCCAGACCATTAGGCATTTGCGGAGGCTCTTTTCCACATTCGGCATACCCGACACATTAATTAGCGACAACGCTAGTTGCTTCACGTCCTCCGAATTTAGGGCTTTCATGGAGATCAACGCCGTTCGGCACATCACCTCCGCCCCGTTTCACCCGGCCACCAATGGCCAAGTAGAGCGCCTCGTCCGCACCACGAAGGACGCGTTGCGGCACATGGGCCCCGGGGATCTGAACCTGCAAGTGTGCCAGTTTCTGCTAGGGTACAGGGTGACCCCATTGGCGTCTGGATACTCCCCCGCAGAACTCTTAATGCGTAGGAAACTGACCACCATCCTTACTAGGCTAGACCCCACGAGAGTAGAGGACAAAGGAAGGAACATCGGGCTAGAGGCTACAAAGAGTTTCAGTGTAGGCGCCCCCGTGCATTGCAGGAACTACGCCAGCACGGGCCCAGCCTGGGTACCGGGCGTAGTTGTGGAGCAAACCGGCCCCGTGTCGTACCGCGTGGAAACCAGCACAGGGCTCCTGTGGAGGCGGCACGCGGACCAGCTCCGACGCAGGGTCTCCGATGAGCAGGGCACAGACCAAATAGAGGAAAAATCAGCGTTAGGGTTCTCCCCCACCCGTTCAGCCCAAGGGGGAGGGAAAGGGGTCCGCGGGTCCCTACCAAGGGGGGAGGGGGATATCCTCATAGATACCCTGGGGGATCTTTCCGAGGAGGAGGAACCCGACCCCATACATATCTCGCGGAATGTCCCCACAAATGCGGATACCCCTACTAAGTTAGATTTTGATTTTCAGAACCGGGGGGTTTTTTCGGAGTGGTCCCCCACCCGTCCAAGCGAGAAGAGGGGTTTTTCGTTAGCCCCGACTGCCCCCGGTCTGCCCACAATGGAGTTTTTCCCTTCCCCTAAGGCCGCCAGACAGCGGCAAGCCACTAACAAGTCTCCCTCTCCCATTTCAGGACAAGGGACCAGGGAACAAAGAAGCAGTAGCGCCCCCGGGGGGGGTCAGCCCTCTTCACGGCCCAAACGCACATGCAACAAGCCATCTTGGCTGAGAGACTTCGTCTCATCCTAGGGGGGAGGGATGTTGTGTTCTGTAAAGCTGTGCCTTTAACAATATACCTTTGCCATGTGTTAACAATGTAACCTTTCTGTGTGCAACATTATAACCACCAGCTGTATCAATGTAAACCTGATAAGGGGACGCGAGCTAGTGACCACTAGATGGCAATAGCGAGCGTCCAGCTCTCATGGCTCAGATTCACCTGGTTCAGCAGCGCGGGAAGATTCCCCGCCACCTCTTCACCTGGTCAAGAAGGGCCTTCTACGACGTCACGCAGGCAGCAACCAATAGTCTGTCGACGAGCCACATTCAAATGTATAGCCAGCTGTATATATTGAGCTACTCATCCGCCATTACCACATGTTCCTCCGGATCATCATGCAATAAACCTGTGTTAAGCCAACCCTTCGGCTGTTTCATTGTCTTTGGTCCCTTACACTAAAGATGGAATATATTTTTATAAAAAGTTCCAAGCCTGCTTCTTTTCTGAAATAAAGCAGTTCACAAAGCAGACCACATTTCCATGGGTTAAATATATTACTTGCTGGACAATGGGGGATATTATGTCCATTTAGAACTCTCTTGTTACACATTCACTTCTATGTCTTGACTTTGATTCTGATCATGTGACTGAAGGATGAGCTTACTCTTAGAGCTACCACTGATTGTGACCAAAGCACACTAACTTGGAGGTTGAAGACATTCTTATGGAGTGTTGAAACCATGAAACCTACATATCCAGCATGAAGACAGATCATGGACAAAAAGCCCTTTGCACTGTCAATGCAGAGCACAAAACAATGGTCCCTATTTATCTAGAATATCTAGTGTTTTATATGCTGCAGAGTCAATATGTCAACAAAGAAAATACACATTAGCTAACAAGCCATCCTTGAGGAATTATTGATATCACTAATGATACAGCTGAACTAAAGAGAGAAGTTGGCAAAACAGAATCAAAAAAATATCATTAGATTCAGCTTTATTTAGAACACAAGGGATGAAAGAGTTGGATACAGATGGGGGGGATATAAAACCAATTGTTGACAATATTGGAATGCAGAATAGTTATCCAAGTTATTTATTTCTCAAACTGCATTCCAGGGAACTGTGGGAATCCCCATTTAAAAAAAAACTTCAGTGTTAAACAAATCTTGAAAGTCTCTTGTTCCACCATTGTTTTTATTTATTAATTTTAAGTCATGTTTATTGTTCTTATTTTATATGAATGTGTTGCTAATTCATTAGTAACAATTAATGTAAGAAATTGGTTTTATTACATGAATAAATTACTGTCTGAATTCCTAACATTAAAGACAGATGTGGAGCAGCTGCCATCCTCTAGTACAAGAAGGCTTGGCTATTGGCAGCATCAGGGTTGGGTCAGCAGCGAAGAGTCCTCATATGTGGCAAAAGCTGAGCCAAATGAGTTGGCCCTCCAGCTAAGAGCAACATTGTCAGCTGGTCAGTACTGAGGTAGCCAGGAAACCTTCAGAACTGGATGGTGACACTTGACTTTCCTGAAGAGCAGCTTCAGCAGCTTTGTATTTGCTGCATGCAAAGTCAAGTAGGCAAGGACTTTGCTGCCCTGATCCTGACTAGCCAAGAGCCTCCCAGCCCAGGCTGGTCAGAATGGAAGCCCTAATATGATTTCCAAGGTGCCATTTTTGAAATGCAGTAGGGCTTGCATTGTGTGCAGCAACAGCACTTCGTACAAATTCCTTTGACTTTTTTCCCCTCAGAAAGACAGGCATTGTATTTCACCAGCTTCTAGATGGCCTACCATTTTTCTTCCTGCAGCAAAGTGGCAAACATTAAACTTCCACAGAGAGTCATTATAATGCAAATACCAACTGGAAGAGCCCTTCGAGCAATGATGGTAGAAAGGCCTACAGATATGTGGAAAGTTGCTACAACTGCCTCCCTTTCCCTTTTTATTCAGGCAGATGGTATAATTTGAAGCTTTCAAGACTAATGGAAATTTCAGCCTATGGATCCTTGTGATGTGGCTGATTGATCTTGGGCAATAGCAGCATCTGCTGCTTTCTGCCTTATTTCTGAAATGCAACGGGAAACATCCCCAATTAGCAACCAAGGCCAGCTACACATCAGTTAAATTGCTATCTGGCATACATAAAACGTCTAAGCCCATTATGCAGACAGAAAGGAAGATCTACACAAGAAATCAGCCGAATATAGCAAATGGGTGAGTGGAGCTGAGATGATGACAAAACAAAACTATAAAACAAAAATATTATGTTAAAAAACACATATGCACACAAATGGACAAATGGCCTATTATTTAATGGCAAACCAAAGCATTCTTTTTCTCTCTCTGCCTTACTTCCCATGTCTTACAGAACTGAAAGAGACATTTTGCCTTTGTTGGCCTGTGTCAGAATTTGTATGTCCTGAGGTAAAAATTAGCTGTTTTGAAAAATTATAAAGCAACTATGAACAGGCAAATGCTTGGAATGGCTGAATTAAATTTTATGGAACAGATGTCATGTCCCAGAGTTCCATAGCTGCCGCCGGCTTTGTCTGGTGTCAGCCCTTTGGTAAATGGATATTCCTAATGAATTTAACTGCTAATTTGCACATAAAAATCTATGTTAAAGTAATGTTAAGATGCTGTCTCTTAAACCTACCAAAGCCATGCCGCTTAAGATAAATGGTTTCACCTGTCTTTACAGTGCTCCTCTTTCAGGATGTTGCAAAAAAAGTGTTGAACAGAAGGGGGTGGGGTGGGCCATTACTGGAGGCATCTCTTGTGGCAAGTTGAGTAACCTAGCTGCACATCTGGAAATCTTAGAGCATTTCATCCATGAAGCTTAACGAGGTTTTTGTTTCACTTGGCCACTATGCAAATGACATTAAAACAGTGGCCAGAATGCTATCTGAAAACTTCTTTTTCTGTTTTGCATCAATAACCAGGCATTCATATAAGCAGCAGGAAAGATGCGTTGGTGATTTAAGTGGAGAGCATTTGGTTCAAATCCTCATTTTGGCTGGATAACTTTCTACCTTTGACACGCTCACAGTCCAACCTCACAATCTGGGGTACAAATCAAATGAGCAAGGGAAGCTTTGAGCTCTGTGGAGTAAGTGTCAAGGAATCCCTATATAATTTCTTTTTAATAGGAATCTGGAAAGCTTTAACTCTCAATTTGATTGTATTTTTCCCTGTATCAGATATTAAGATTTATTGTTTGGCGCTGCCATTTTAGGTCTGCATTATTATTATTTTTTGTAATGTGCACTAGAACAGGGATCCTTGGCCCACAGCACCATTTCATGTGTGTCCCACACACACACACACTGCCTCCACCACACCAGGAAGTGCCATGTGGTGAAGGAAGGGAAAAATGGCTGTCTGGCCCCCGAAGCTGTCTGGGAGAGCATGACCTGGCCCCCGGCTTTAAAAGGTTGAGAACTCTTGTCCTAGAACATTGACTAAGCTGTGTTTTCTGCACCACCACTACCCATGCATGCATTTCAATTTTCCATTTTTGAAAAATATGCACATTATTTTGTGCACAGTCTGTTCCTCCAAAATATTCTGTCATCATTGTATATATGTGCATTTCTGAGGTGAGGTGCTTTTCTTCTCACACCAAGTCTTCCAAAGTATAAAAGGTTGTTTATCAGGATGTTGAAGCCATCAAGATTCATCTCCAACCCTACTTCCAGGTATGGTGTCCTCCTTGTGAATGAAAGCTCTCATGCCCTGATAGCACAGTAGAGTGTGCACTGGTGGCCCAGTGGTTAAACTGCTGTACTGCAGCCAAAACATTATGCACTCGATCCTGACATGGATCAAGGTTGACTTGAGTGCACTAAGCACTATGGCAGGGGTGGCCAACCTTTTTTTGCTTTGGGCCTGACCACGCCCCCAGACAGCTGAGTGGGCTGGACCACGCCACCAGAAGCGGGTGCATTTATGGCTGACACAAATTTATTTTACCCATGCCCCTCCATCCATTTCTCTAAAGCATCTCTTGGAAATGCAGGAGAAAAGAAGTCTGCCTGCTCTACTCTGTGACTTAACCCTTGCATGGTAATTTCACCTGTGGGATTTTACTGGCTTGACTAGTCTATGTCAGCCAATATTTAAAACCATGCAAAGACAGAGGTATGTCCTTCCACTGGTTTTTCAAACAGCAATAAGGAAGCCAGTGCCTTTATATGAGATTGACAGTAAAATGTTATGTAGACATTCCAAAACATGGTCTGTTTAACACAGAATATTAATTTTTTTAACACAGTGGATTAAGAGAGAGAGAAACCCTTTCTCCCTTCAAAATTATCTCACATTCCAATTTTATTTCTGTATAAATTTATTGTTGCATATGCTAATAACAAATGGAACAAAAAACACTTGAAATGCATTGTTAAACACACTGAAATGAGCAGATTGTCTTGTCCCTCCGAAAATTCATTGTAAGGGATATAGCAACATTTAATAACCATCTGAAGCCACAATTTTTCAAGGGGAACCCCCCCCTCTTTTTTTAGGTAGAGGGAAAGCATCCCTCCTAGCGAAGGCATGCTTTTCCAAACAACTCATTAGTATATTTTGCCAGGCAGTAAATGTCAAACAATATTCACAAATGCTTTTTGGCACATTAAGATTTTCATTAAAAATGGAAAGTCTCCTACATGGTAGATTTATGCCATCCAGCTCTGTCCCATCATCCAATAAATTATATTAAGGCAGCTGAATCTAGACTTTGCAGCACTTAATATAGGGATTTGGGGAGAAATAACCTTTAAAAGGAAAGTCACAGGATGAACATTAAGCATATTTAATTTGCATAGCAATGATCTTCGCAGGTCTCCCTTATTACATATTTATATCTAATTTATCATTTTCACTTAAGTTTTTTCTTTCCTTAACACTGGATTGAATTATAAAGATTCACACAATAGTAAGCTTTCCTTGCTCTATGTGTGTTTTCTAACATTCTGCAGATTTGGAACTGAGGACATGACTAGGTCTTAATTCTGACACACCAATCCAGTTCCACGAGACATCCCCATTTATACTAATCCCAGTCAACATAAATGACATCAGCACAACATCTGATTGAGTTGGATGTCATGTAGCAAGGGAACCAATTACAGCATTGTTCAGCACCAAAATACCTTGGTGTGACACTTGACCGGACACTCTCTTTTAAGCAACACTGACTGAATGCCAAAGCCAAAGTTAGTACAAGGAACAATATCATCAAGAAACTCACTAACTTTAAATGGGGAACTCAACCATCCCTGAGTGTCTCTGCTGCAGAGTATGCTGCTCCAGTATGGAGTGCATCCACACATGCAAAAGAAGTTGACATAGGTGTCAATGAAACCATGCGTATAGTGACAAGATGCCTCAAACCTACACTAATTGAGAAAACATACCCTCTTGTTGGTATCGCTCCACCTAAGATCAGGAGAAAAGTAGTAGTGGATGTTGAGAGAACTAAACAAGAGAATGACCCTTGAAATCCTCTGAATGGATATGAGCCTCAAGTCCTCCAGCTCAGATCCAGGAAAAGCTTTATTGAAAGAAAAACCACTGTTGAGGGTACACAAGAGCAAAACTAAATTAGAAGATGGAGGAAGGAGCTCACAGCATGGGCAAAAAGATCCCACCGCTGCCACCATGTAACCTCTTTCCCAACTTGGTAGCCCATCAGGCCGAACAGTCCCTCAATCAGACACTAAAACCAATCAGGAACACAGTATGGAAATTAGGGCCCTCCTACTTCAGATGACTCAAATATACCCCTGTTCCCAGGCCCAGGAGTTCCTTCAGATCATTATGAAAACCACAGCCAAGGTCCTTGAAAGTTGTTTTGAGGAAGAACCACCTGCCAATAATTTTACCAGGTGTTATATGCAAAAAAAGAAATAGATATGGAAAAGCTTAAAAGGATATTGGAGAGGCAGTTAGGGAATGGGATAAAACAAGAGCATAGGGAGAAAATGGAGGAAAAGATAACTGATAAAGAGATTAAGGGGGTAATAAGCGGATTGAAGATAGGGAAAGCCCCGGGTGATGATGGATTATCAACAGAGTTTTACAAAGAATTTAAAGAGATGGTGGTCCCGAAATTGGTGAAGCTATATAATTATATATTAGATGGAGGATCAATCCCGACTTCATGGTATAACACTACAATTGTTCTTTTGCCAAAAATTGGTAAGAATTTGGAAAGAGTGGATTCGTACAGACCAATTTCGCTTATAAATCAAGATGCGAAGATCTTCACGGCAATATTGGCTAACCGTTTAAATAGTTTTATGGGGGAATATATAAATGTTGATCAAGTTGGGTTTCTAAAAGGACGACACATGGCGGATTTGACTAGAAGGGTATTAGATTTAATAGACAATGTTAATCAAACAAAGGAAAAAGTGGGATTACTATCATTGGATATTTTTAAGGCATTTGATTCATTGCAGTGGTCCTCAATTAAGGAAATAGAAAATATGGGTTTGGAGAGAAATTTAACAGGGTTATAGATTTACTAGATCAAAAAGGAAATGCCAGGGTTAGGGTAAACGAGGAGCTTACGGATGTGGTAAAGCTAGAGGCTGGTACTAGGCAGGGTTGCCCATTATCTCCTATCTTGTTTATAATGGCAATGGAGATTTTAGCTAAAAGTATAAGGGAGGACTCAAATATAGAAGGGATTATGGGTAATAAAGTGAGTATGTACGCAGACGATACATTGCTTATGGTGAAGCACCCGGAGCAGGTGATGGATAGGATTAAAGATCATCTACAAGTATTTCAAGCTATAACTGGATTAAAGATAAATTGGGACAAATCTGAATTGATGTTGTGTAATTTGAAACCGAGCGAGATGGGTAGCACGGTGTCGACACTTAATATACAAATCAAAGATAAGCTGAAGTATTTGGGAATAATCATTTCAAATAAATTAGAAGAACTTAAACGATTGAATTATGACAGCTTGAGAATTGAATTTAAGAATAAAATACAAGAACTTCAGAAGTTAAAGCTGTCTTGGTTCGGAAGGATTGCCATGTGTAAAATGATATTGTTACCAAAGATTAACTTTTTATTCGATACACTAGCGATCCATTTAAAAGAGAAAGAAATTAATGAGTTTCAAAAAATGTTTAATGGTTTTTGTAATGGAGGTAAAAAATCTAGGCTTCCAAAAAAATTATGGTATTGGTCTCAGAAAAAAGGGGGTTTGGGTATGCCAAATTTGTTATTATATTATCGAGCATTTCAAGTCAAGAATGTCGTGAAGATCTTGGCAAGAGAAAAGATAATTTGGGAACAATTGGAAATGAAAGAGTATAGAAATATTGGAAACTTGATTTTTTTGGGAATGAAGGATAAGGTGAAAAGGTCAAATAATTTTATGATGAAAGGTCTCATGGAGGTGTGGAAGAAGGTAAAAAAAAGATATGGTTCCGAATCTCTCTCCAATTTTGGAATTGACTGATATGATGTGTTTCCCAATAAAATTAGACAAAGAAAAAAGGGAAATATTGGATAAAAATGGGACGCTGTTATTGAAGGATTGGTTAAAAGTGTGTGATGTTGATGCCGAGCGGGAAAAAATGTTTGAGATATTAAATTTGAATTGGTTTCAGAAGTTAAAGGTGGACAATTGGAATAAAAAATATAAAAGAGAAATAGGGATAGATAGAATACATACGGAGTTTGAGGAATTGGTAAGGAAGATTAGAAAAGGGGAAAGCAGTATTAAAGGCCTTGTAAGCAAGCTTTATAATATACTGAATAGAGGTGCAGATCCACAGGAGGACTTGAAACGGAAGTGGGAACAAAATTTGAATATAAAAATTGGGGAGATTGAATGGAAAAATAAATGGAAAAAGAGGATTATGAGAACAATGTCTGTAAGAATTAAAGAACATAATTTTAAAATGTTGTGGCAATGGTACCTGACACCATTAAGACTTTACCAGATGGATAATAAAAGAGATAAGTTATGTTGGAGATGTAAAGAAATTGATGGAACATACGAACATATGTGGTGGAGCTGTAAAAAAATGAGGGATTTTTGGGGAAGAATAGAAAATGAGTTTGGTGAAATATTGGGTAAAAGTGTTAAGTTGGTGTCGGGTACTATTCTTTTAACGAATGTGGAAGGTTTGGGCTTAAACAAGGAGGAAAAAGAATTATTGGAAATTGTACTGACAACGGGTAGACAATGTATAGCTAGAAATTGGAAAAAAGATGTAGATATACAGATTGGAGAATGGTATAAAGAAATGTGGAGTTTAGCACTGAACGATAAATTGACATGGGAGATTAAAGTCAAAAGAGATAATTTAAAAGAGAACAGATTTTGGAACATATGGAAACCGTTCGTGGATCACTCTATTATGGCAAGTGATAGTTCAGGACCAGTACCATTTCAAAGGAGTTTTTGGAGTTGAGTAGAAAATAAACTCTCCGGGCATTGTACATATTCACAGGGTGATTATTATTTGTTAAAAAGATTTGTGGTAGTACAGGAAAAAAATTTTTTTCTTTCTATCATTTTGGACTTTGAAATAATGGCTTTTAATATTTGGTGGTTAAATAGTAATTAATGAGTATAGATATTGTTATGTACTAGCATACAGTAATGTTTGTTAGTATGATACTATGGATTTGTTAGTGTATTGTATTGTTAATGTATTGTTAATGTTTTCTTTTCTTTTTTGTATGTTTATTAAAAACTCAACAAAAAATTTTTTTTAAAAAAAAGAACCACCTGCCAATAACGCAATTAACATTCTCAAGCCGAATTTTAAAATGGACACTTTTTTCCTTTTGTTGAGGCCTAGTGATGGCTTTATGCCACTAGAATTCATGTGCCTCACAGCAGAACCAAAGTATCCCGATTTTGCCAACTCTGGCCTCTTACAGGGAGAAAAAAAAAGATATAATCACTTCCTATAGTCTATTTTTGTGTACCAGTTTTGCACTATAGCTTAAAAGAGAAAATGAAAATAAAACCAGAAAGATTTGCAGTAAAAATGTGAGGGTATGAGAATATTGGGCAGGTAAGACAAGGAGAGGGTGACTGTGGTGGCTTAGTGCAGTGATGGCAAATCTTTTAGAGACTGAGTGTCTAAACTGCAACCCAAAACCCACTTATTTATCACAAAGTGCCAACACAGCAACAGTGGAGGAAGGAAACACTCCTATTGGGCTGCTGAGCAGAGGGGTGGGGCAAACTCTATGCTGGGGGAGGAAGTGCTCCCATTGGGCTGCTGGGCAGAGGGGTGGGTTGAACTCTGTGCTGGAGAGGGAGGAAGTGCTCCCATTGGGCTGCTGGGCAGAGGGGTGGGGCAAATTCTTGTGCTGGTGTGACTGCACGGGTGCCCACAGAGAAGACTCTGAGTGCCACCTCTGGCACATGCACCATAGGTTTGCCACCACTGACTTAGTGGTTAAGATGCTGAGCTTGGAAGGTCATCAGGTCAGCAGTTTGAGGCCTGAGTGCTGCATGATGGAGTGAGCTCCCAGCTCCTGCCAACCTAGCAGTTTGAAAGCAAGAAATTGCAAGTAGATAAATAGGTACTGCTTTGGTGGGATGGTAAACAGCATACCATGCACTCCAGTGTTTAGTCATGTCTGCCACATCTCCACAAAAATGTCTGCAGATGCACACAGCACTGGATCTTTAGCTACAAATGGAGATGACCACCAAATCCTAGAGTCAGATACGACTGACAAGGGTGACCTTTACCTATGTCAAGGAGGGAGAAGAAAAGATAATGAAGCAGGTGAGGAGAAGGCAGAGAAGGTAAGATAAAGGAGATGACAGTTTATGTTGGGAATGAGACCTCGGGGAGGTGTGTGTACAGTACATCCCAGTATATCCCAGTTCCTCATGGTATATCCAGTTTCAATTATATTCCCCATGTATGGACAGCAATACTAGGATGAACACTTCAGAACCACAGCAGAACTACTCTTAAAGCTGTCCAGGAGGCCAAACAGTTTTTAAATATCTTTTTCTCTTGGGAGCTCTGGGCTGCTTCATGTGTCCCAACCCAGTTTACACAGATGTAAGTGTTGCAACAACATGCACAATGCTCATGGATTATGGTAACATGCCATTATTCAGCTTTGCACTTAGCCGCCATCCCCTCCACCAATTCCTAGGCAAGTCAGCTGATATTACATATACACACACACTAAAAAAAAATAGTAGTGCTGTTAAGGACCTATTTTGGGGGTGGGTTCTGAATAATAAAGGTAAAGGTCATCCTTGCTCAAAAGCCAGTCATATCTGACTCTAGGGTTCAGCGCTCATCTCTGTTTATAGCCAAAGAGACAGCACTGTCTGCATCTGCAGATGTTTACGTGGACATGTGGCAGGCATGCCTAGTGCACGGAACACTGTTTACCTTCCAATGAAGTGGTACCTATTTATCTACTTTCAAATTCTTTCTTTCAAGCTGGTAGGTTGGCAGGAACTGGGACAGAGACGTGAACTCACTCTGTCGTGCAGTACTCGAGTCTTGAACTCTGACCTTCCAGTCTTCAAGTTCAGCATCTTAACCACTAAGCCATCACAGTCCTAGGTTTTGTATAGTTGTTAAACTAGTACTTATTTCCCCACATTATGGAGTGTCTTAAACCTGATCTGCATCAAGTTTGATCTCAACATATATTAACTCAGCCCTACAAGAAACAGTTAAATTTTATTTTTTGTTTTCTTCACTTTGCAAGCTATCCTCCTTTCATCTCCATCCCAACCTATATTGCAGGCGCACCCCCCCAATAACGGACACAGACAACATTGAAAGTGGATAACAGCAAAGGGCCACATTTATTGATTCAATGCCCTAGTCCGAATTATAAATTTGTATTGGTAAAACGACCAATCATAATTCCTAAGGCAAGCAGGCCGAAGTAACACTGGTAAGGTACCACCCCAAAATTGCCAACGGCAATTGGTTACAATGTATCAATTTGTATCAATTTGTTTGTTGACAACAAACAAATTGTTGACCGCAGTCAATAACTAACTCATGACCCCACCCTCTGACGCGTATCCGTAAAATCACAGGGGTGATGCATGCTGGTTAGCAATCATCATCACCCCATCGCCTGGTTCGTCGTTGACCGGACAACGTTTAACTACTTTATTCCTGTCTAGTGTTGTCCAGTCAATTGCGAACCTGCCGGATACTTGTGGGTCATACTGTTTACCTTACCAGTGCTACCCGCCCATGTGACCAAAGTCAACAGTAGGAACGAAGAAAGACCCCTATATCAAACCATAGCAACAGTGTGGGATGGGCAAAAAAGCCAGGACCCGAAGCCAATATGGGTCCCAACCAAAAATTCCCACCCGGCCCCGAAGCGACCATGATCACACTGTTAACTAGGGAGGGGGTGGAGGGGAAAAAACTTCTCCGCTCCGTCGCTGAGGCAAAATGGCAGCTCGGCTGCCTCGTGGCCACCCCCTTTATAAGGGAGCTGGCCACGCCCCTAACTACCCGGATTCTCTGTCCTGTGGGGGGGGGCCGCAAAGGGCGCGGCGGCCATTTTGGCACCGCGCTTGCATTGCAGGCGCACCCCCCCAATAACGGACACAGACAACATTGAAAGTGGATAACAGCAAAGGGCCACATTTATTGATTCAATGCCCTAGTCCGAATTATAAATTTGTATTGGTAAAACGACCAATCATAATTCCTAAGGCAAGCAGGCCGAAGTAACACTGGTAAGGTACCACCCCAAAATTGCCAACGGCAATTGGTTACAATGTATCAATTTGTATCAATTTGTTTGTTGACAACAAACAAATTGTTGACCGCAGTCAATAACTAACTCATGACCCCACCCTCTGACGCGTATCCGTAAAATCACAGGGGTGATGCATGCTGGTTAGCAATCATCATCACCCCATCGCCTGGTTCGTCGTTGACCGGACAACGTTTAACTACTTTATTCCTGTCTAGTGTTGTCCAGTCAATTGCGAACCTGCCGGATACTTGTGGGTCATACTGTTTACCTTACCAGTGCTACCCGCCACACAGAGGGGCTTCACAGAAGACCTGACGCCCCCCCCCAGACCGTCAGCTCGGTCAACAGGCCTGCTCGCCAGTCACCCAACAGGAGGTCCATACCTCCTCGCGACAGATGGACCCCATCCCCTGCATACAAGTCATAATTTCGTAGACTAATATCGGGGTGATGACTAACCCGTCCCCAAGCCCTGGTGGTAAGAAACCGTGCCACTGCCTTATTGACCGCGCGCCTAGCTCGGTCAAGAGCCAGGAGGTTAACGCCCCCTCTGTAAGAGTGGCGCGGAACAATGTCCGACCAAACCAGGGCCGTGGCAGGCCAGACATAATGCAAGTAGGCGAGGTCCTCGCAAATCGCATGCTTGAGCGATAAGCCGGTGACCTGGCCCAAATCATTGCCCCCCAGGTGGATGATGAGAATGTCAGGCGGGTCAGCCCCCAGGCCAGAAAAAAGGAAAGGCCGCAGCTCCCGCCATAACATCCCAGGCTTACCATGCCATGCGAGACTGGCGTGGTCACCCAGTCCCAGTCGGGGTCCCCACTCTGTCGCCGCAGCGTAACGCGCTGCCCTGAGCACATAGCTGTGGCCCACCAGCCATACTGTCACCGGTGTAATACGACACCCAGGGTCTGTAAGAAAATTGAGAAA
Organism: Bradypodion pumilum; assembly: GCA_035047305.1. NCBI lineage: Eukaryota > Metazoa > Chordata > Lepidosauria > Squamata > Chamaeleonidae > Bradypodion > Bradypodion pumilum. The sequence goes on along the minus strand of JAWDJD010000004.1, from coordinate 308,368,145 downwards.
AAGGGAGGTAAGGTGACTGGATTGGTACTCATGGCGGGAGTGGGCGCACATAAAACTGAAAACATTGTGAGCCCCACCTCCCCATGCTGCGTATGTCAGCCCCAGAGTACCCAAAAGCAGCTGCTGTAGAGGCTGCACCAATACGGAACGAATGTGTGCCATAACGGGCACCTGGTAGGCCCACCCTGGTGAGGGCTCTGGCTGTCACCTTCCAAAACTGAAATTTAGTAAGGGGAGACCCATCTTGGTGACAGAAAAACGGGCCGTGGTGCAAGCCACGCAGTGCCAGGTATTCCTGTAGGGCACCAACCGGACAGATGTCTGCCAAAGAACACCGTAGCAGTCTTACTCCACTGCCTACGCCAAGCTGATCTGTTTTAGAGGAGCGAATCCTCAACTGGGCCCAGTCTTTGGCGACATAGACATCTCCGAGTTCCAGTGCCCTACCACTTGCATCCGCCTTAGACAGCATCACGAGTTCGCTGACGCGGAGCGCTCCAAAAAATGCCACCGTTGTGGCTGCATGAAAAAGGGCTGCCTCATAATGATCAAAACAGAGGCCTGGCCAGCCCCGGGCCAACTGGGTAAGAACCCCTGGGGAAATAGGGTGCCGGTCGTCCGGGCAACGCCCGCGCTCGCGCACCCACCCCTCCAAAACGTGTCTCACACGGAAGTCAGAGGTGGTATCCACATGACCCCCTACTTTGGCCATAAAAGCCAACGCCGAGAGCTTGGATGCTATGGTGCGAGGTGCAAGGCCCTGTGCATGCAGGTGAACCATGAACCGCAGAACATGGTCCACCGGGATAGGCCAGGTCTCTGGCAAGTGAAATTGAGTAGCAAAAGCCCTATACGAATTAAATGCTTGTTGATACGCCTTACGCGTGCGTGGCGCTAGTGACAGGCCAATCGCCCGGTTCACCTCTCCTTGCCAATAGTCCACATCTCGTCCGGGAGTGGCGAGGGAAATTCCTCCGCATCCGGGGCCAAGGCGCAGAACCGGGAGATCTGCAGGCGGGACAAAGCGTCAGCAATATCGTTATTAACCCCTGGGACATGCCTGGCCCTGAACAAGACGTTGAGGCGCAGGCAGCGCAGCACAAAATGGCGCACTAGATCCATGACTCTGGGCGATTTAGAAGTCTGTGCATTGACAATGTGTACAACGGCAGCATTGTCGCACCAGAAATGCACCACCGAATTAGCCCACTGTTCGCCCCATAGCATCAAAGCCCCCAGAATGGGAAAAAATTCCAGGTATGTGAGATCCCGCAGGCGACCTGTGCCTGCCCATGCCGGTGGCCACCCACCATAGGCCCACTTCCCATTGAAGTACATCCCATAACCCAGGGATCCTGAGGCATCAGACTGTATCTGGAAATTGGGGGATGCCAGGAGGTCAGACCTCCAAAATGAGACCCCGTTAAACTCCCTCAGGAATTGCAACCAGACGAACATGTCCAGCGACCCTGCCCGCGTCTAATTCCTTTTTAATGCTGGCCGCGGCCACCTCCTCCCTTCCTCTGAGGGATAAAAGGTTGGGAGCATCCTGAGGGGATCTATCACCCATAAAAGGGATACGAAATCCCTGCTTAAAACCTTGGATGAGATACTCTCTGTCTTCTCCCCTTGGGTACGATGCGAGCCAGCGCTCCAGCATGTCCACCTTAATTGGGGAGGGGGCCTTTCGGAGAACTAGTTCCATCCGTGGCAGGCTTGCCAGCCCACTGTCCACCCCTCCCTTTGCCTCGCGCCCCCCCAGGCTTGGGACAAGCAGAGGCTGCATGGGGACCAGAACATGTGGGACACTCATGCTTATACCTGCAGTTCTTTCGAATGCAGGAACCATTGGACGAGAAAGTCCAGCACAGCAGGCGGGCTGGAACCCCCTGCCCCGCCGGTTGGCGGGTAACCTGCGCTGGAGCTGCTCGCTGGACCGCATGTCCACAATGGTATCTATCCCCCGGGGCAGGACGTGTGGGTGTCATATACAAGAGCCACAGTCTCTGGCACGGCTCATCCCATCTCATCTCGGGGTGGAGGGGAATCCTCATACGGAATTCCTCATCATATGCTAGCCATGAGGGGCCCGGGAAATCTACCATCGCCCTATATATGTTGTCCAAATATTGGACCATGGGAATAGCTAGATCCGGCCGCGCCCTCAAATATACCGCCATGTATATTAAATAAGCGGGGAGCCAGTTGGCCCAGGTACGCGGCGGCTTACGGCGGCGTGCCTGCTCCTTGTCCTTCTCATCCTGACCCTCCCTTTCTTCCTTGGTGGGCTCTCTGTTCAGGAGTGAGAAGATATCTACGTACTCCCCTCGCCATATCTTTTCTCTGGTAGCCTGTGCCAAGTGATCACCCAGTGGCAAGGAATACCCTGCCGTCGGCAAAGCCGAAAAGGGGATAGCCGGCCTATCAAAAGGGGCCTGAGTTAACCCTGCCACCCCGAGTATGTTCCCAGCAGTGTAAGAACCGAGGCCCACCCCAGGTGGCATAGTGGCAGTAGTTGTCGCCGGGTGGGTCGCCAGCGGCGTAGTCCCTACACCACCCGCGCGAGGCCAAGGCCACTGAAAGGCCCCCCCTATATTGGGAATGTGTGTGGATGTACTCGTTTGCACCATATACTCACATGCTGCACCCCCGCGTGCCGCCCCCACCGGGGGTTCTGGCCCACTGGGGGCGTCGGAGCTCACGACCGATGAAGAGCTCGTCACCGGGGCTTGACCCGCACCAGGTTGCTGGCTGGGGAGCTGCGAGGCAGTGGCCGGAGCCGCGCCACCCGCCTGCAGCAGCTCAACCCTCCCCGCCGGCCGGTGTCCTGCTGCTGATAGCGCCTCCAAAGGTACCCCAAAAGGGGCGCCTGCCTGACTGGCCCGGGCCAAAGACGCCTCCAAGGCCGCAATACGGGCCAGTAAGGTGTCTACATTGACCATGGGCAAAGAGCCGGCCGGCCCGCCTGACCCTTGCATGGGGACAGGTCCCTGCACCCCATGGCCCATATGTGGCCATTGGCCAGGACCGAAGCCCGTTAGGGCTGGTGAGGAAACCTGCCAAGGCAGGGTGCCGGGCCACCCCCCAAGGCTAGAGGACCCCGGGAGAGGCTGCGGCCCGAAAGCAATAGGCCCAACGGATTGGGCAGGAGGAGGAGCGGTGTCCACCGCTCGCGGGCCGCGGGCCGGAGCGCCCTCCGCGCCCGCACTCTGATCAGGCCAATGGGCGATAGACCCCAAGCCACCAGCCCCGGCCGGGGATGGCAAAGGTGGCTGTTGAGGAGGCGGCACCACGGTCCTCCGACCTGGGTTGCGCCTCCTAACAGCCCGGGCTGAATTCGCAGCAGCCTTCTTTTTGGAAGGCATCTCGAGCAAAAAAGGGAAGCTAGCTAGGCAAAATCGACCCAAAAGGCTTCCCGGTGATACCAACGAGCGACGGAGGCGCAGGGAAAAAACTTCTCCGCTCCGTCGCTGAGGCAAAATGGCAGCTCGGCTGCCTCGTGGCCACCCCCTTTATAAGGGAGCTGGCCACGCCCCTAACTACCCGGATTCTCTGTCCTGTGGGGGGGGGTCCGCAAAGGGCGCGGCGGCCATTTTGGCGCCGCGCTTGCATTATCTCTCTTCTCTACAAAAAATAAATAAATGGAGGGATAGCACCAAACCTATACCAATATCCAACAGATTTTCTCCCTTTGTATAGCACATCTATGGGTTTATAGTTTAACAGACTCTCCCAAACCTGTTGTTCCCAGGCTTAGGCAACATCAACCCAGTGTTCTGCAGACACCATTGTAAACACAGAACATATCCAACATAATGTGGAGGCAATTATTTAAGTGTGATTGCTTGGAGCTCTTTGGGCAGAACATGGATCCCCTGCCTTATTTGCAAATAAACAAATCATAGCCAGGAGTAGAAATGGCAGAGCTCGGCATTTTAGAATGATCAAACCAAGATGTTGGTGAATCACGTGACTTCCATACAAGACTGCCATTCATTTACAATTTCTATGCATAATGAGTAGAAATCTTGCTATGGAGGCAATTCATTCCATTCCAATGGGGGCACGGTAATAACAATAAATTTTGCACACATGCAATATTCACTACATTGATATAGATGCCAATAATATCCACCCAAAAAACAAAACTTGCATATTTGAGAGGGGCAAGCAAGTATCCATTGTCCATCTGTTGTTTGACAACCCGTTTGTGCACACAATTTGCACATAAATTATGAAGCAGAATGTCTAACTTCTCCTACTGTTATTGTGAGTCGCTTTCTGGTGGTGCTCCACGTCTCTGTTTCAGCAAGCAAGAAATGAATAGCTCACCTTGATGTCTGAACCCAGAATCCTAGCTGATTTCTCCTGAATAGGAAGGTAAACCAGTACTGTACATATTGTATTCTCTCTGGCAAGAGTGGCAAATATATAAAAAATTCTTCCTGCTGAGCATAAAAGTTATTTACATTTTCTCCATTTTGGGTCTTCTTTTGGTGAAAAATTCCATGATACTTTTTTTAACAAAGCATCAAAAATGGTATTTTTGGCACAAAAATATACATTTTTCTTCTAACACTAGTAAAGATGGGGGTGGGGAATCCCACGGGTCTTGTCACTCTTATGCAGGAAGAAAAATCTCACAGCAGTTCATAATTTTTTGTCCTTTTTCAACAAGATAAAGATAATTGTTACAGCCTTATTCTCCAAAACAGTCAGAATATAGCAAACAACTGTACTGGATATAATGGTAAAGATCCCTATTCACTCATAATGTCAATAATGGTTCAATCAAAAGTCATTCAAATAATGATTAGGGACCCTATTTATTTATAGTGCTACTGCATATCAATGAGGCTAAGTTAAGTAAGTGACAACATATGATGTACAACAATTATTCAGATCTATACTACTATGCATGTTTGGGCTAGGAGCATGATTTAGACATGCACAATGAAATGCAATGAGGTGATCTGGATCAGTTCTGCAAAAAAAATTGCACACCCACTTGTGAAAGCAAGTGTCCCAAACCTTTAAAAGTAATTTGCCAAAAAGATGAAATTGAACAATGCAAGATGGAGTGGAATTTCACTAGAATGGATTAACAGATTATGCACTACCATTTATTTCCAAACATTCTGTACCTCACATTAACGTATATTAATCCTGTATCAGTACAGTTCAACATGCCAGCAACAGCTTTTCATATATACTGTACATTACTGAAATGAATCGAATATTCTAGAATATAACACATTTGCATTTTTAAGTTTTAAAAGGCATTAATATCCTTCTTATTTTGCTCAAACAACTGGATCATTTGGGATTGTCTGGAATTAGTAAAGGTAAAGGTTTCCCTTGCTCGAAAGCCAGTCGCATTCGACTCTAGGGTTCAGTGCTCATCTCTGTTTCAAAGCCGAAGAGCCAGTGCTGTCTGCTTCTGCAGATATTTCCATGGTCATGTGGCAGGCATGACTAGACACAGAAGTGCACAGAGCGCTGTTACCTTCCTGCCAAAGTGGTCCCTATTTATCTACTTGCAATTGCTTGCTTTCAAACTGCTAAATTAGCAGGAGCTGGAACAAAGACGGGAGCTCATTCCGTCCTGCAGTACTCGGGAATTGAACTGCTGACCTTCTGCCTCCCAGTCAGCATCTTAGCCACTTGAGCCACTGCAATCCCAGTGTCTGGAATTAGGTAAAGGGACAGAGATAGGAGTTCATTGTCGTGCAGTACTCAGGTCTCGAACTACTGATCTGCCGACCTTCCAGTCAGTGTCTTAATCACTTAAGCCACCGCAGTCCCTTGTCTGTAATTAGGAAGGTTAAAATAATCCTTGTTTCATATGGGGGACTATCTGCTATAATTAAACCTAGTTAATAAAATGGCATTTTCATACTGCTCTATCAAGCTCTTAAAGAATGAAAAATATAGCTGAACTGATTCCAGCTTGGAAGAGTTGTATTGGATGTGTTCAAAACAACAAAGAACTGTTAGAAAACATGTCAATTTCATTCTACATTTACTTCCACAGAGGAGGTAGCAACAGAAGACTCTGGATTCATGAGAAAATAGATAAGATACTGGAGCACGCAGCCAATATTCAGTACAACCCATGATCTCACAGCTTCAATAGAATGTGAAAGGTGTTTGTCATGATTGCTCAAATGCATATCCTGGGTATGAAAATAAATCACAGCTTGTGTTTGCATCTAATAAGCTACAGATATTGGGTCAGATATTCTCCGTCGCACCACAAAATTCAACAATGCTGTATTCACCTGTGCACCAAATGATACAGTTAAGTTAGAATAAAAGAGAGCTAAAACAATATATATAACTGTAAGATTTTAACTTGCTTTATATTTTCTTTTCCTTTTTTGGAATTTAAATGCATACAAAATCACAAAAGATCAAAGAACAATCCAAGTTGTTGTTTTTTAAAAAAAAACTCTCATTGATATGAAAACAGAGAGCAACCTTCAGGAACAATGAAAGTGAACACTGTTGCTCATGGTGGTAGTGTTAAACAAATGATCACCAACAGAATCCCAATTGTAAGCTGCTGAAGAAATACTTTGGTATAGTTCCTTTTGTAGGCTAGCAGTTTGATTGATATACATGTTTATATATCAGGCTTGCATCAGACTTCAGTGTGTTCATTAACCTTGCAGAAATTCTAAAATGCAAAAAAAGAGAATATTTTAACTGTGAGCTATATATTCAGGAGTATCATTCAGAGGAATTGCACTTACCACAGAAGTCGTTAAAAATACACTTTACTTTGAATGCAATCTATAGTTTTTTGATCCCAAACCATCAGAGACACACATTCTACTGCAAAAATAATCATTGTACAACTTCTTCTTTACTTCATACCACTTCAGGTGTCATTGGGGAATAAATGTATAACATAAACACTAAAATCCACAAGAAGACTGGTTCTAGTAGTTCAAGAAGAACTGACCCATCTAAAGGAGTGAAGCTATTCCTCATTATATTTCAGTTACATTGTGATTTAATTATGCCTTTCTTATGCAAAACAGAATTACAAGTTACTTGCTATATGTAACTAGTTACTTCCAAAATCCAATTTGCATTTTGTAATCTAGTTGTGAGAACTGACTTATGGGTGACCCCCTTCATAGTATATAAAGATTGCAAACACTGAAAAACAATATCCCCTAAACAAAACTTGGTTTGACCTATAAGTATGGAAAGAAAAGCAAAGAGAACTTAAGTTTCAAATAGCTGCATTTACTTCTTTTTTCAATCTAGTTAAACTAATACTGCCAGTTGAGTTTAGTTCAATCAATCAGATTAAAGCATTTTTGGTGGAAGAAGAGGAAGAAGATTTTTCTAATTTAATTACTAAAATGTGCTTGTTCACTGTAACGGAATAGAAGGCAGCAGAAACAGAAAACAACTAGTTTAATTGGTCTTGGAGGGGACTTTGCCATGGATCTCAGCCAATTCTGCAGTCATCTGTAAAACTATGGAGACCAACACTCCATACACTGCTTGAACATTTGGTTTAATAACAGCAACAGAGAAAAGGCTTCCAGGAGTGTACATTAGGAGGCAAGTTAGAAGCTTAAGAAACTAGGAATGCAGGAACAGAGTTTATATAATGAAATTGGTTCCAACCCAAACAATCCTGGATCACTATGCATGGCAGTAACATGGTCTCAGATTTCTCAGTCAGCAGGTGTATGTAGCCATTAACAAATGACAATGGAAAACCGTGCAATTGAAGGCTAATGCAAAACCACGGTGGGTGGCCATTAGGGTTTCTAGCTAACTACAAATCCAGATGCCATGGTCAGGTTGTTATATCTTTCTTCCTTTTCTGTTGTTGCATAGACACAAGCAGACATCAGTTTTTGCAACAAAAACATCGTGTATATATTGGATGATGCCTGTGGGTGCATGCCCACTGATGTCCCTTTGCTTCACCTCTCCAGGGAGGAGGAGGACTTTGCTTGCATTGCAAGCTGATGGGGGGGGGTGAGGAGTCGGGAGTCAGCCCTATTAAGGCCCCTCACCCCCTGTCACTTTCTAACTCTCAGCAGGAAGAACAATGCCACACCCACACACCCCTGGTGGTCAGTATGAGATTACCTGGTTGCGTTCGCGCCGGATGGGATTTTTTTGCCGTTATCCCTTATTGGACTCTGGGGTAGGGTTTTTTTCCCACCCATCCTGCACTGATGCATGGGGGTTGTCTTCACAGGCTTTTGTGTGATGGTGATCATGCTTTGGCGACTGGTGGGTAGCGCAGGAAAAGGTATAAGATGAAGTCCCAATTACATTCAGGTAAGGACCGTGTGTGTGTGGGTGCCTGGCAGTGGTAAGGATCCGTAATGTTTGGATCATGGTACTCAGGCTAACCACGGTCCTTAGCGCTCGCTGGATCCAACAGCTCAGCAGCTGTCAGGCAGTGTATTTTAACACCCAAAGCAGTGGCAGGGAGATTAGCGCTGTTAGCAGGCAACTCCCAGCCTAGGGTATCATCACGGGGAAAGGATGTGGTGAGGCATATCCTGTTCTCGGCCTTTGTTCTGTGCTACATGGACACATTGCAGCTCATTGTGGTTGGTCACTAATTGTTGCTTTGAATAAAGTGGCCCAGATGTTTAGACCCATGTTCATGTGTCCGACTCTTCACTCAGGGGATGGTGGGCAATGTTGCTTTTGTCGTTATCATTATAATTGAGTTTTAAATTATAGACCTCACTGGGATAGTGAGTATTTGACAGGCTATCTGTCATCAAGATGACTTGCCTTGATTGAAAAAAAGATTATTTATAAAATGGCTTCACGTTCCTAAAACAAACTTAAATGAACAAAAGGTATGGGTGTTAATATTGCACAGGGCAAACACTACTATTGCATGGAGTAAGATGGTTATCTCACACAGAAGATATCAAGACATAGTAGGAAGAGCTTTCTCTTTTGTGGGTTTTCTGCCATGTGGCCTTCCCCATCCCTCCTAAGTTAGTCTGCTGCTTTCATGTATAGTGGAGAACATTGCCCAATCACCAGTGCCAGAGACAGATTTAGCTGCCATTTTAGGTGACTTGAATGAGAGATGGCCATCTTTTTTTTTTTTTGCCTTAGGTAGTAAAATGACTTGTGGTAGCTTTGGCCCTTTAATTCTGCCTGTGAGTTGTCCTGTAGTACCAAACGAACACTTTGAAATTAGGACTTGAGCTAGACAGAAAAGCAGAGGAACATAGCAAGGTGCCTTATGTCTGTCAAATGTGACAGACAGCAGCTCTCCACTGTTTCAGGCATTCGTTTGTTGGCCTATTTGAGAATCTCCATCATTCTCTAGTGGTCTCTCATCAATGGTTCAGTGGTTAAGAAGCTCGCCTTGTTAGCTGGAAGGTCGGCAAGTCAGCAGTTTGAGACCTGGGTACCACATGACAGTTTGAGCACCCGTCTCTGTCCCAGGTCCTGCCAACCTAGAAGTTTGAAAGCAAGAAATTACAAGAAGATAAACAGGGACCACTTGAGTGGGAAAATATCTTGGGGACGTGAAAGGAGCCTCATTTGGGCATTCCTCGAGTGGAATTGAGTCAGCCATGGGCCTGACTCAGGTAGTTCGGGGTCCGACCAGGGGCAGTGGTCACATGCCAGACTTAGTTTTCTTGTCGGAGCAGTGGCAGAGTGATCTGAGATTACAGGACTTAGTCATCTCACCTGTGCCATGGTCAGATCGCTCTCTGGTGACTCTTGACTTTCTGGGGGCGACGCTTCATCGTAGGGAGGCAGGGCCTATTAAAATGGCCTGCCCTCGGCGACTAATGGATCCAGATGGATTCCAGAGGGAACTGGGGGATGTTCCTCTGGATCGGCTACACGATTCACCCGAGGCACTTGTCGACCTGTGGAACAGGACGGCAACAGCAGCCTTGGATGAAATCGCGCCACTGCGGCCTCTCCGCGCCCGTGGGGTTAGGTCATCCCCGTGGTTCACGGATGAACTGCGGGAACTCAAATGGGCAAAGAGACGCCTAGAGCGCCGCTGAGTGAAGACCCAGGATGACTCCGATTGGACACTAGCTAGAGCTGCTATTAGGGCCTACCTAGTGGTGATGGGGGTGGTGAGGCGGCAATACTTCACCACCCTTATTGACTCCGCTGATAATCGCCCAGCCGCCCTGTTCCGGCTCAAAGGACTGGGGATCCAGGGCACCATGTTGTCCTGGTTTTCCTCTTTTCTGGAGGGCCGTACCCAGTCGGTGTGGTTAGAGAGTGAGAGGTCCAGCCCTAGGCTTCTCAAGTATGGGGTGCCTCAGGGTTCGGTGCTCTCTCCTCTCCTATTTAACATCTACATGAAGCCACTGGGTGAGAACATTCGTTCCCATGGGGTGCGGTACCATCAGTACGCGGATGACACTCAGTTGTACATCTCAGCCCGTGGGGACCCCAGTGATGCTGTTGAAATCCTATCCGGATGCCCGGAGGCCATTGGGGTCTGGATGGGGGCCAATGGGCTTCGGCTGAATCCCAGCAAGACAGAGTGGCTGTGGATAAGGGGCCCCGTGTTATCCAGGGAGTTACCATCTTCGGTACTGGATGGGGCTGTTTTGCCCCAGACAGACCCATTGCGCAACTTGGGGGTCCTTCTGGACTTGTGGCTGCTGCTAGAAGAACAGGTAGCGGCTGTGGCCAGGAGGCCAACTTCGCTGCCCAACTTCGGGTGATTCGCTAGTTGCGCACACTCCTGGACCGGGGCTCCTTGCTTATGGTCACCCATGCTCTGGTCACTTTCCGACTAGATTATTGTAATGCGCTCTACATGGGGCTGCCCTTGACGACCATTCGGAGGCTGCAGCTGGTCCAGAATGCGGCAGCCCGGGTGGTGATGGGATGTGGGCGATATGCCCATGCCTCACCTCTACTTCGGGAGCTGCACTGGTTACCAGTTTGCCTCCGGGTGCAATTCAAGGTGCTGGTTTTGACCTTTAAAGCCCTATATGGCAGTGGGCCAGGATACCTTAGAGACCGCATTGTCCCAAGAGTGTCTGCCCGTCCAACCAGAGCGGACCGGAGGGGCTCTCTAATAGTGCCATCAGCTAGGGGTGCACATCTATCCAGCACCCGAAGGAGGGCCTTCTCCGTGACCACACCAACCCTCTGGAACCTCCTGCCAACAGATCTAAGACTTCAAAGAGAATTGCTGCCCTTCAGGAAAGGATTGAAGATCTGGCTGGCAGGGCAGGTGTGGGGCCCGAATGGGAACACAGTCCCTGCCTGCTGGCTTATGTAAACCATTAAGAACTCTCTCTTCTTCTTCTTCTTTTTATAGTGGGTGGGATGGGTGGGTGGGATATGGGTCTTTTAAAGTGGGTGGGATGTGGGTCTTTTAAAGTGTTTTTATGTGTTTTTAGAACTTGTTGTAATGCCGCCCTGAGTCGGGTTCTGCCTGTGTGGGCGGCATATATAAATATGACTATTAAATTAAATTAAATTAAATTAAATTTCTCCAGCAAAAATCCTTTCAACCCAGAATAGTATCTGACATGAAATTATTATTATTATATCCAATTACTAACCAAGGCCTAACCCTGCTTAACTCCCAAAATAGATGACAATGATATTTATTTTTTTCAGGGAGACTGTAGTGGCCTAATTTTTGTTCACTGGTCTCCATCCTTCCCATGACACCCTCAACTTCTGTTTTCAACAACTGAAACTCACCCTCTTAACCTGAATAGCATCAACACCTGAAGAAACCGACTCAAAGAAGACAACACTATCAGATTCTAGCCTTCTGCTGTGTTTCAGTGCCTTTATGAGAGAAGCTGGAATAAAGAATGAAAGTGGCATTTTAGAAAAGGGACCATGGCACTAAAAACTTGATTTTCAAAATATATTCTTAGTGGAAACCAATCCTTGCCTTTGCAATTTGCCAGGAGCACATCAACATTTCTTTTTTTTGAGTCCATGTAAATCTAAAACAACACAAAAATAATAAATGAATTTGAAGTATTCGAATTTTATACATTCCTTTCCTCATCCTCTTCTTTCAGTAATTGGATTTTGCTGTTTGTTTGGTTTCTTCTTTTTAATTTTACATTCATTAATACATATAAATTAGCACAGCCCACCATCCTCAACTCTTGCTACGTATACATATATCATTCTGAGTTTCTTACCAATACATAACTTGAAGAAAAAATTAGAAAAAAATAGATATGCTACCTTGCAAATGGCCACCAGAGGGAACCAATCCATAATTATAAACATTGTTTAGAACTTAATTCTTTTGTGATGTGGAATGGAAAGGCTAAAACAGGGATTCGCAACCTACAGCCCACGAGCCAAACCTGGCCCTTGGTGCCATATCATGTGGCCCACAGCAGCTGCAGCTGCAAGCAGCACAAGCACTGAAAATGCACCGAAAACGCATGAAGGTACATGCAAGCACACATGAAAACACACAATAATACATGCAAGAATACACAAGAATACATGTGAGAACACGTGAAAATGTGACAATATGCATGAGAACATGCAAAAAAAGTGCAAGAACACATGTGAGAACATGCAAAACTATGCGAGAATATGTGTGGAGCCACATGACTAGCCTGCTCAGCTGTCTGAGGGGAGTAGTCCAGCCCGCGACCTGAAAACATTGAGAACCCCTGGACTAAAAAGTAAGAATGTGAAAATGAACATTGCTTTGATACACATGGGCTTCTTCTTAAGGGCCATTTCATCCAGCTCCTTGTTACTTAAATGCCTTCTGGGAAGACTACAAGAAAGGCTTGAAGACACTAGCTGCCTTCTGCTTGTATTTCCCATCCTAATTGCCTCTGCTAATCAATACTGTACCTATGAGCCTCCATGTAGTTTGTGTTTATTTTGTCCAATAATGCAGATGCAAAATATATAAACATGCATTTGATTTGCCTCCTGCTCATTGCTCTTAAAATATTATATGAATAGAGATGCCAAATCCAAATTTCTTTCATCCTTTTACATGATGAAGAGAAACCAAAAATTCCTTGCCACATTCCATAAGAGGGCAATGTATTTTTGGTGCTTTCTGGAGAAGGAGATGGGGAATTATTTGTTCACATATTCAGCAAAAATTCACAAATCGCAAAGAGTTACAAATTGCACACAATGATGACATGTGGTACTTTATTTGTTTGTTTGTTTTTTAAAAAAAAAGACTCAAATGACCCTTCTGGTGCTTCTTAACTAAAATGTTCATGTCCCAATAAGCCAGTTGCTCTGCAAAAGCTGTATGGGTATGGGTATGTGCTTTGCTTCTGAAAAGAAAGGGACATCAGTTTTGTGCAGAAACAATCTTCACAAATTATAGAGACCATGAAAAAAAATTCTATAAATTGTGCAAATGTCTCTGTGCAAAACTTGTGTCCTTCCATTTTGGAAAGGAAAGGCCACACATACACAGATATGTACTTCAGATGCTTATAAACGCATTAACAAAAAGTAGTTGCCAATTTGCATTACTTATTCAAAAATTGTTCTCACCAATGCATAAATGTTCCTAGAAGAATAGAGAATATTTTGCTGTCTTATTGGCGAGAAGAAGAAAAACTGTGGTTTTTATTTCTTGCCCACAAAAAATAGACAAATGAGGATTTATACACCTGTCAAAGAGACTTGCCATTACAACCAAGCAAAAACTTGGTGTTGACCTCTACAAAACTGATTCCTACTTTTCTCCTTGTGAGTTTTCCATCCTGCTTGTTGAAATGCCTAATCAGAGTTATATTCATGTTGGCACGATTCAAAGGTCACAACGGAGTAAGAACTACCCTGACATTAAGCTTTTGCTTAACATTCAACAGCAATAAAAAAAATCCAAAGAATTTAGAAATTCATGGATCATTTTGTGACAGTTTAGCTACCGGTAGTCCTAATAAACATACTTCTGGGGTACACAGAAAGAGCTTCCTTAAAGATTGTGGTATTTTGGAACCACAATCGGGTGTACCCTGGTAAGGGCAACCTTGTGTTGCTGGTTAATCTTTCTTACACTAGGTCAGGCGAAAGGAACTGTAGAATTAATTCACCAGAAAGTGGATTCAGTTTGGCAGTTTCATGTCTGGTCTAGACATGGAAGAAGAACATACTGCTGTTTTGCAACTACGTCTTGGATTCAAGATCTCTTACACAATTTGCTATTTTGGAAGTGCACTGGCAATTCACAGCAAGAATTTAAGGCAACACTTACCTATCCATTTTTTAATGCTCCTAGGTAATACTAAAGCTGCCCTGACAAGTTGCCAAGCATTACCTCAAGGCAAATCCTACCAGTTTCTACCTGATTAATAATTTCCATGAGAATAAATGTGAAAATGCAGACTAGAGTTATTCCCTGACTGGTTTGATTATTCAACCCCTTTTCTTTATAACTATCTCTCATCTACTTACAAAATAATAATACTCACATGACTGACTCATGAAATTTGAACAGTTCTTTCACCATTCCATAATTTTCCCAATTGCTAAGCCATCCAATCATAATTTTAAAAGCTGCCAAATGGCTTAAGAGGTCATTTTATGGGGGAAAGAAAGGGGTGAAAAAGGGAAAAGCAAATGGTAAAAGAATGAACTGGAAAAGAAGACATTTCCTAGAAAGAATGGACATATTGGTCTATTTCTGTTCAAGGTCAGGTTTGTCTTCGATTATGAGTGATTTCGGTTCCAATGTTATTTTTTGATTTGTCACCAAACACACATTTATCCTCTCAAACTATGATATCTAAACATATTTTACCCGAAAATATTCATTTTTATATCCCTTTGGATAACAAATTTATAAAACTAAGAACTGCAAAAAAAATTAAAAATGCAAAATTTGAAAAAGAAAGGAGTCCTGACCTACACATTCATTCACTAAACCAGATACTGTAGCTTATTAGAAAATGTGGACCAAAAAAATTCTCTGTATCTCAATGTCACAGAAAAAAATAAAGACTACTAGAGAATGACAGTGGGAGGAAAGATTCTAGAGATACATATTTATCAACTTGAGAAAAGACTCTGACATACATGCAAATGAGTTTGTTTCAGTAACGGCTTCAATAATAAACCTCATAAAAAATACATCTGAAGTAACATCTGACTGTGGAGAGCTATTGCATGGCTGGTAACCATCGTTTGATGTCCAAAACATTTTATGCCCATTCTGTGTACCTCACTCAAAGCTTAGGAAATGTACCTCTTTTTTGTCCTGGTAAGTCCCAGAAACGCTTAGCCAGCATTGGGCATTGGTCTTTCATTTATATGAGAAATTGTTCTTGTTCTTCTGTTCTCAAAAACACTACCAAATAACTTGCCCTCTCACACAATGAGAAAGAATAGTTTTATAGCTCCTCTTCTTTGTTTGCAGGGATTTTTAAAAATGTATTGATCCCTCTTCATAATGTATCTTAAAGCTGAAATGCAGGAAACTAATCAAATGAATGTTTGTTTTTGCATATTTTGCTTTTGAGCATGAAATCGGGCAGTTCCCCATTTACCATAAACAACCATTAGGTAGTGATAGAAGCAGGTCTGAACAGCCAGTTTACACCCTCCACATACCCGCCATATTTCCTTTGAAAAGAAAGTTCACACACAGAGGCAAAGGTTGTAATAACCTCCTCATTCAATTGATTGAACAACATCTCTATCAGTGGATTTGCACAATTGGATCCTGACCAGTTTGGTTAAAAGTCTTTGTGGGAGCTTCTCCCAAAGAACATACATAAGGTTGGGGGATACAATACAGTGATCATAAACTACTTGTCCCTTTGTGGAAGAAAGGCTGCCTAGAAAGGAAATTTTAAAAAATAATATAATATATGCATACCTGTATGAGCATAGAGATACCAGTGAAGTCAAAGAATGTCAAGCCACTGCAATCAAGTATTATGGTATGTCTTTCACTGGAATTCTGCTGTAATGATGATTCTCCTATATGGATGGTTGAAAGTTAAAAAGAAGCAGCAAACAAAAAGTATTTCTGAGATTCCTGTGCAATGTCCTTCTAGAGGACAGTTGTTGTCTTTTCAAGGTTTTTGGACTTCAGTACCCATTACCAGCTGTGGCTGATGGGAGTTGTAGTCCAAAATCTACAAGAAGACAACAGATGTTCAATTCTGCCCTAAAGTAGTGCAGATATCCATATAAACAGACTTACCGTATATACTCGAGTATAAGCTGTTTTTCAACCCCAAAAATGAGCTCCAAAAGGGGGACTTGGCTTATACATGGGTCAACAACCACGAGGGTCATTTGGATTAGGGCAAAGTCTCTGAACCTGTGTAATATTCTAGGTTTCATTTCATGCTGCAGTACTTCCTTGACATGGTAGACATGGGGAGACACAGCATAAAAGGCAGCAAGATTACCCAGGTGTGTCAAATGAAGATATTTGCAACTAAGGGTTTATGGGCTGGGACTTCCAGAATTGTTCTTAGGAGATTCTTAGAGAGAACCCCAAACCAATGGCAGACTGCTAGTATTTTATTCTTCTCCAAAAAAAAAAAATCAGATCATGAAATGATCTATTACAATGGCTTGGTATCTTTTTGTGAAAGACAGAAGACAATGACATACATATATGAAGTAATCTTCATTTATTTATACACTATAGTGCCATAAATCAGGGGTTCCCAACCTTTTTGCACCGTAAGCCGGACCACGCCCCCTGGACAGCTAATTGGGCCAGTCACATGGTTCTTCCCACCATAAACCTGCTGTATGTACCATCAGAACCTTTTACCATCAAAACTACGCATCCAAACAGAGCTGCTCACCTTCAGGAAGGCCCTTAAGACTTGGCTGTGCCAGCGGGCGTTACAGCCATCAGCTGTAACGGCCCAGTCCTGCTGGCTGGTATGATGGCCTGTTGTAACACACCTGTCTGTTTTTATTGCACCTGTCTGTTTTTATCTCTCCCCTTGTCCCGTTCCTTCCCCTCCTTTTTTTTAGCTTTTTAACATTTTAACATTACTTCTGGCATTGTTTAATTCTTTTTTTTAATCAGTTTTTAAATTTGTTTGTGTACCTTTTTTTCTTAAGGAGTTAAGGGGGTAGGGGTGGGTGTTGTTGTTTTTAACCTGTATGTATTTTAACTGCCATGTAAGCTGCCTTGGGTCATCCATGGATTAGGAAGGTGGGGTAGAAATTTTTTGAATAAAATAAATAATAAATAAATTCTGCCATAAAACATGTCCATGGATGTCCTAAATGTGTTTACAACAGCCATGGGTGAATTTACAACAGCATTTACAGAAAGCGGGGCAATTTATGCATTTGTGGGAGTATTTTACAGCTGTCCTAAATGTGTCCGCTTCCGCTTCTGGTAGTGGCTAGGGCAGTGGCTGGCCACATGAAAAGGTGCCATGGGATGGGGCCAGCCCACGGGCCTTAGGTTGACCACCTCTGCCCTAAATAAAGGAACTGAGGATAAAATGGTTCAAACCAGAAACCTCTGACAAAGCTTCTATAGCTATGTGAAATCTATTCAAGGAACTTAGTGCCAACATTGTATGAGTTTAAGGGGTCACAAAATCCTTGTGAAAAATTCGTCAATGAACCTGTGCTTTTTCAGTTTGCAACTCCAGGGGCTTATTGGCTTATTTTATTGTATGTGCATAAATACAACGCAAAGGGAGAAAGCTATATCAAAGAAAATAAATGCTATCCTGATGGTAACCAAGAATAGACTTAAGAGGACTTCTGTGCTTTAATGCTGTCCTCTATGCAGCCAATTCAAAAATGTCCAAAAGGCGGAGGGAGATAATCTCCACCACAAAGAGATAATGAAAGACCAACCATTATGGCAGAGATCATCAAAAGCTTTGAAAATTCCCGAGTTTTATTATTTTTTCTCCTGTGGTTACTGATTAACTTAAATAGAAGGGGAAGGACCGCTGTTGACATTTGAAGCCTCCAGGTTGTTCAAGACAGCTCCAAAAATCTTTTATTAGTTTTATATCGTACAAAATTCACAACTGTTGCATTGTTCACCTTGTATCAAAACACAATAGCATGAAAATGGGTGACTTCTTGAAATGTGATAAGCCTTTTTTTGTTTTTGTTTAGTGTATGTGTGGGTTACTTTAATATACAATAACACACACACTTAGTATCCCAATGAAATCAAGGAATCTTGCATTAAAATGATTCATTTTGGTAATAAAAGTGCTAGTTCTTTTAAGCAACCTGTTCTGCCAACCAAAGGGAGAAAATTCTGCCATATCTGAAACTTCATTTAAGACATGCTTAACTCTCTGTGCAATCCTATAGTCCTGTGATGGCGGACCTTGGCACTCCAGGTGTTCTTGGATTTCAATGACTAGAAGCCCAAGTCAGCACTCTGGCTAATCAGGGCTTCTGGGAATTGAAGTTCAAGAACAGCTGGAGTGCCAAGGTTCGCCATTACTGCTATAGTCTCTAGTACTTGCCAACCGGAAGCTTCTTGGGTAATAAAGGAGGTTTGGGAGAGCTCTAAACAATATGTCCTCTGAGGGAGCCCCTTCTTTCTTGATGGCTCCTGATAGTTTTAGCTGACTGCTTTGACAGTAATCTGAGAAATGCTGAACAGCCATATCTAACCATCCTAATAATTCCTAACTCTCTCAATCAATCAAATAATTAAATACAGGCATAGACTGGACATCATGACAGACCAGAGATTTCTAAGTGACTGCCAAGTTCAATATGAGAATTGGACAGGCTTTACTAGATATCTAGTCCAGCTTTCATAATTCAAAGGAGGCATAACTGTATCCAGTGAAGTAATAGAAGCTAGCTAGATAGTTCATTGAATTGGAATAGGGGTTAAGTTCAATTCCCCA
Organism: Bradypodion pumilum; assembly: GCA_035047305.1. NCBI lineage: Eukaryota > Metazoa > Chordata > Lepidosauria > Squamata > Chamaeleonidae > Bradypodion > Bradypodion pumilum. Next base: position 308,349,306 of record JAWDJD010000004.1, on the reverse strand, counting down.
CTTGATTCTTCTTGGAGAAGAACCCACTTGTGTGGCATTGGGGAAGGAACACATTCCAAAGGCACCATCAGAACAAGAATCTGGTAGCCTACTTCTGGTAAGAATTATTGGTAGCCTACTTCTGAGTACAGTACTTTATATCTAGAAAGCCATGAGAAGGTTTACCATAAGTAAGAATTATTGGATAAGTAAGAATTATTGGAGTTTTGAGAGTACCCTGGACAGCGAGGAGAACAAATAGGTCAATCTTAGAAGAAATCAACACTGACTGCTCATTGGAAGGGCTAATAGTAAAGACGAAGCTAAAGTATTTTGGACATCAAATGAGAAGGGAGGATTCACTTGAGAAGGCCCTGATGTTGGGAAAGGTGGAGGGCAAAAGAAGAAGGGGGAGGCCAAAGATGAGATGGCTAGATGGTATTGTAGACACAATGGGCACAGAACTGGGAGTGCTGAGGGGGATGGTGGAGGACAGAGGTGCCTGGAGAACAATGGTCCATAGGGTCGCAAAGGGTCGGAACCGACTGTGCGACTGAACAACAACAAAGAATTATTGGATAGTGGGCTGCAGTGGCTCAGTGGTTAAGAAACTCACCTTGTTAGGTGGAAGACTGACAAGTCGGCAGTTCGAGACCCGGATACTGCATGTGGATTGAGCACCCGTCTCTGTCAAAGCTCTTGGGGACATGAAAGGAGCCTCATTTGGGCATTCCCTGAGTGGAGTTTCTTCCGCAAAAATCCTTTCAACCCAGAATAATTTCTGACATGAAATTATTGGATACTAATAAGAGGCCAGAGGAAGGGACCTACAGCCCAGATGCATATAAATATATGGTTCTAGTGAATTCCAGAGCTATGTACACCCTAGAATCTAGATAATCTATGTCAGGTCAGGTAACTATACCACATGCTACTTTTGAAATGTTGCTTGAACAAAATATGTTGACAAATATTTTAGCCAGCAAAAATCTGGACCAGCCTGCTGAGAGCTGAAAGAGAGACAAGAAGCTTCATATCTCTAATCTACTGCACTAAGGTATGAAGCAGGGGCCTCCTTGCTCATAGCAGACATTGGATTTCTGTGCTAAGTACAGAGGGAGAAAGCTTTCTTTCTAAAGCAGGGATTCTCAATCTGTGGCTCATGGGGCGGATGTGGCCCACAGCACCATTTCATGTGGCCAACCACCTCCACCACGCCCAGTAGTGTCATGTGGTGGAGGAAGGGCAAAATGGCTGTCCGGTCCCCAAAGCTGTCTGAGGGAGCATGACCCAGTCCCCAGCTTTAAAAGGTTGAGAATTCCTGTTCTAAAGAGTCACTCACTTGTTTACACACAGTCCCATGATGTCCCAGATAATCAACTCGGTGTTTAAATACAAGACTGTTAGTAATACAGCAACCATAACTGGACTCCTTGGCTCCTTCATTTGAGAAAAATGCAGGTGCTTATATACTGTCCCTAGGTGCTAAATCACTCTTTGAATGGTTTGCAAGGTAATTGTGAAAACTGTAACTTGCCCCCCGCCCCCCCAAAAAAGAAGCTGGGTATTCAATTTACTGACATAGGAACAATGGAAGGCTGAGACAACCTCGAGCCTGCCAGGATTGAACTGAGATTATGACAAACTAATGACTGCATTGCTGCAGCTTAACCACTGCTCCACAGGGACTCTCTTGTGGGGAAAGAATACCTAGAGTTTTCAGTAATATAAAAGCAAGGGTTGATTTCTTCTGTTTTTCAATAATAATAATAATAATAATAATAATAATAATAATAATAATAATAATAATAATAATAATAATAATAATAATAATAATAATAATAATAATAATAATAATAATAATAAATTTCAAGTCAGAAATTATTCTGGGTTGAAAGGATTTTTGTGGAAGAAACTCCACTCAGGGAATGCCCAAATGAGGCTCCTTTCATGTATTCATATACTGTATTTTCTGGCGTATAAGACTACTTTTTAACCCCGAAAAATCTGTGCCAAAGTCGGGGGTCGTCTTATAGGACAGGTACTTAACTGCAGCTTGTTTCCCCTTGCTTCATATGTCCGGCGCATATGGTGGGGGGTGCCGCGGCCGAGTCCCTGCTCTATGTGGGGAGTATGAAGCAAGGGGAAGCAAGCTGCACACATCTTCCTGTACCTCGAGGAGAACATGAGCATGGATTGGCTCTCCACCAGAACCTGCCCATTCGACTCGCAGGGCTGCGTGTCTTGGTTGGGTGTGGGTTAATTTTTATTTGGTGTGCATTGGAAGAGGGGTAGTCTATATTTTAACTGGAAAAGTTGGGGGTCGTCTTATACGCCCAGTCGTCTTATACGCCCAGTCGTCTTATACGCCGGAAAATACGGTACATATATTCACACCAAGTAGTATCTCCAGGAAAATATGTGGGCAGACACAGTCATTTGATTTTTGAGCAAGCAGCCATTTATAATCTATTAGTGAGACCTACATTTTGACCTAGAAAATTAAGCTCCTTCCTTGTATTCATTTCTTAAATGATAAACTCACCACAGCAATTTCCATTAGATAATGGACTGAGCAAGGTGTTTGGTTCACACTGAAACAAAAAGAAAACCAAACATGAATACAGTATTTCTCCTTTTCCTTCTGCAAAATTTGTTATTCTGTTATGCTAACAGCAATAGAGGAATGTTACTTTGAAATATTTGAAGAGCATTATGGCAAGAACAAACATTCTTGAGGGTACACAAGAGCAAAACCAAATTAGAAAATGGAAGAAGGAGCTCACTGGACAAGAAACAACATTAAACGAGGATATAGCTGAGGAACTCAACCTCCCCTATGTCACTTGGAGAACTCTGAATAGAATGAAAGTTGGAGTTCCTAAATGCAAGACCTCCGTATCTGAGGAAACCACAGCGTTACAGGAGGAGGAGTTTAATCAGAAGAAATATGCATTACCCTTAACACCTAGTTTGATCCTCAATTGTTTCGTCATTGAACTATTTGCCAGCCTACAAGAACTTGGCATCATACACATCAAAATGTTAAAAGACATACAAGATACAGATTAAATAATAGCAAAGAAAGACAATTCATTAATATGAATTTGACTAATCCTATTCTAAGTTGATAGCACTGCTATTCACACTAGCATAGGTCCTACTGTCATATCATGCTTGTAGAAATCTTGATTTATTGTGCATAGTTGTTTTCTACTTCTTTTGGCCTTCAGCAGAAATGTGGGTGTGCAGTGTACTGAGCACCAGAAATACCAGTTTTAACTTTCTGGCACACATTGTATGCTGGATTCTATCTATGCTGGTTTCTAGATTCCTGGCTTTAACCGGGTTATTATTTACATTGGCCTGCTTCAAATTGTACGTCAGGATTCTTAACCTGGATCACCTCCATGGCCTCAAACACTGATTTGTGGGGTGGGATACGTATCCATATCAGAGGGGTTAAGTAAAGTGATGGATGACCCATAAACCAAGTTCTTGTTTTCTTGACCCTATACAACCTTAATCAACAGAAGGATTCTGCTTGTGTGTTAGTGGAATCTGGCCTGTATTTTGCCAAATCAAGCAAAATTAGTAAATTGGGGGGGGGGAATAAATAAAAAGTTTTATTCTCAGCTGTGGGAATTCTCTGTTCTGCAGTGAACTAAATTGCAGTGTGATGTTGGTTAGCTAACCTCTCAGCAAAAAAAAAGTCCAAAATCAGAGAGAAGGCAGTGTAGGCGGTCAGGTAACCAGAGGCTAACATAAGAACATAAGAACATAAGAACAGCCTTGCTGGAACAGGCCACAGCCCATCCAGTCCAGCATTCTGTCTCACACAGTGGCTCACCATTTCCTTCAGGGTATTCCCAAGGAGATGCCTTCACCTGCTTAGGATTCCCTGGAAATGGCATTGAGAGATATCCTGCCTATCTCTCCAACCCCGAGGTTGTCCTTAGGTAGCCATAATTATAGCCATTGATAGCCTTGTCCTCCATGAACTTGTCTAATCCTTTCTTAAAGCTGTCAAGACTGACAGCTGTCACCACTTCTTCTGGCAGGGAGTTCCATAGACCAGTAATCCTCTGGGTGAAAAAGTACTTTCTCTTATTTGTTTGAGAACTAGTACCCAAAAGTTTCATGGAGTGTCCCCTAGTTCTAGTGTTGTGCGATAGGGAAAACAGTTTTTCCTTATCCACTTTGTCCACACCGTGCATGATTTTATAAACTTCAATCAGGTCACCTCTTAGACGCCGTCGTTCAAGAGTGAAAAGGCCCAACCGTTGCAGCCTCAGATGGTAAGGAAGGTGTTCCAGTCCCCTAATCATTCTGGTTGCCCTCCTCTGTACTTTCTCCAACTCCATAATATCCTTCTGGAGGTATGGCGACCAGAACTGTACACAGTATTCCAGATGGGGCCTCACCATAGATTTATAAAGAGGCAAAATGACACTCGCTGACTTATTTTCTATACCCTTCCTAATGATCCCTAACATTGAGTTTGCTTTTTTCACTGCTGAGGCACACTGGGTTGACACCTTCATTGAGCTGTCCACCAGGACACCAAGGTCCCTTTCCTGGTTTGTCGCAGAGAGTTCAGACCCCATCAGTTTATAAATGTAATTGGGGTTTTTTGCCCCAACATGCATCACTCTGCACTTACTGATGTTGAAGCTCATTTGCCACTGTTTTGCCCACTCCCCCAGTGTCAAGAGATCCCTCTGGAGCTCTTCACAATCTCTCACAGTTTTCACTACCCTGTATAATTTAGTGTCGTCAGCAAATTTGGCTACCTTGCTTTTTACTCCTACCTCTAGATCATTTATGAAGAGGTTGAAAAGCAGGGGTCCCAGTACTGAACCTTGGGGGACCCCACTCTTTACTTCCCTCCACTTGGAGAAGTGTCCATTTAGTGCTACCCTCTGTTTCCTGTCCCTTAGCCAGTTGCTGATCCAGGACAAGACCTGTCCCTTTATTCCATGACTGGTAAGTTTATTCAAGAGCCTTTGGTGTGGGACCTTGTCAAAAGCCTTCTGAAAGTCCAGATAAACAATGTCAACTGGATCCCCCTTATCCACATGCTTGTTGACACTCTCAAAAAATTCCAACAGATTAGTGAGGCATGATTTGCCCTTGCAAAAGCCATGTTGGCTCTCCTTTAGCAGCGCCTCCTCTTCTATGTACCTATTAATTCTATCTTTTAGGATGGTTTCCATCACTTTACCTGGGACACATGTCAAACTGACAGGCCGGTAATTTCCTGGATCACCCCTGGATCCTTTTTTGAAAATTGGTGTTACATTCGCTACCTTCCAGTCATCAGGCACAAAGCCTGATTTGAGGGAAAGATTATATATTTTGGCTAGGAGATCAGCAATTTCATCTTTAAGTTCCCTGAGAACTCGTGGATGGATGCCATCTGGTCCTGGGGATTTGTTAGTGTTTAGCTTAACAAGACATGCAAGGACCTCCTCCCTGGTTATTTCTATCTTGCTTAATTCTTCGGTTTCCCTCCCTACGAAGATAGGTTCTGTTTTGGGCATGTGGTCTCTATCTTCTTCAGTGAATACTGAAGCAAAGAATTCATTGAGTCTCTCTGCAATCTCTGTTTCCTCTTTAATAACCCCTTGCCTTCCATTGTCATCTAATGGTCCAATGGCCTTCCTAGTTGGGTTCTTACTTCTAATGTACTTAAAGAAGTCTTTGTTATTCCTCTGAGTATTTTTAGCTATATGCTCCTCAAAGTCTTGCTTTGCTTTCCTGATTGTTGCCTTGCATTTGTTCTGCCAGAATTTATGTTTCTGCCTGCTGTCCTCATTTGGACAAGCCTTCCATCTTCTAAATGAGCTTTTCTTGCTCTTGATCACTTCCCGAACAGCTCCTGTAAGCCACATTGGAGTCCTCTTGGACCTGGCAGTGCCCTTTTTCCTTTTGGGTATGCATTCCAATTGGGCCTCTGTTATTGTTTTTGTAAACAGCCTCCATGCCACTTGGAGTGTTTGGACTCTCTCAATTTTCCCTTTCAGTTTCTTTTTTACTAGTTTCCTCATCTTTGGGAAATTTCCTTTTTGAAAATTTAAGGTCTCTGTGTTAGATTTTATCAGTGACTTGCGGTCTATGATCAAGTTAAACATAATTGAGTTGTGGTCACTGTTCCCTATTGGATCAGTCACATTAACATCTTGCACCAGATCCTGAGTATTACTCAGGATCAAGTCAAGGATTCTTGTACCTCTAGTTGGGTCTTCAACCATCTGTCCCAGGGAACAATCATTGAGCATATCTAGGAACTTTATCTCTTTATCATGTGCTGAACAACAGTTCACCCAGTCTATGTGAGGGTAATTGAAATCCCCCATTATAACCAGGCTTCCCTTCCTGGATGCCTCCTTTACAACATTCTCCAACTGCCAGTCTCCCTCAAGAGTTTGGGTCGGAGGCCGATAGTATATGCCTACTGTTAGACCATCCTTGTGGCCTGGTACTCTTACCCACAGAGCTTCTAATGGTGACTCTAAATCACCTAGATATTCCAATTCATAAGATTTTATCACTTCTTTGACATACAAGGCTACACCACCTCCTGTTTGCCCCTTCCTATCCTTCCTGTACAGTTTGTAGCCTGGGATAACTGTATCCCATTGGTTATCATCCGTCCACCAGGTTTCAGTGATACCAATAATATCAATATTCTTATCTATTGCTAAGTATTCCAGCTCCCCTATTTTGTTCCGGAGGCTTCTGGCATTTGTATACAAGCATTTATATATGCATTTCTGACACAGTCTTTTGTGTCCAGTTGCATTGTTAGACTGCCTCTTGCATCCTTCTGCTAGAATGCTAGTGACTAGCTCCTTGCTCTGCTCAGTAATTTTTGCATCCTCCTCACTACTCAAGTACACACTTTCCCGAACCGGATGCTGCCCAGCTCCTGTCGGCTTTCCCCCAGTTATCAGTTTAAAAGCTGCTCTGCAGCCTTTTTGATGTTGAGTGCCAGCAATCTGGTCCCATCATGGTTTAAATGCAACCCATCCCTCCTGAACAGATTTGGCTTGTCCCAAAATGTTCTCCAGTTCCTGACAAATCTGAAGCCCTCCTCTCGACACCACCGCCTCATCCACGCATTGAGGCTTCTGAGCTCTGCCTGCCTGGTGGGTCCTGCGCGAGGGACAGGCAGCACTTCTGAAAATGCTACCTTGGAAGTCCGTGACTTCAATCTTCTTCCTAACAACCTAAATTTGGCTTCCAGGACAGACCGCTTGGCCTTCCCAACATCATTAGTACCAACGTGTACCATGACAACTGGCTCGTTCCCAGTTCTCTCTAACAATCTATCTAGATTTCTTGTGATGTCTGCAACTTTTGCACCTGGCAGGCAAGTCACCATATGGTTATCATGTGCATCACAAATCCATTTCTCTGTATTTCTAATTATTGAATTGCCTAGTACAAGGAGCCTCTCTCCTGCAATCTGTTCATCTACATGCACCTCATCAACCATATTAAGGGAGAGAACCTCAGTTTGTTCCTGATGTTCATCTTCCTGGATCTCATCAAGTGTGATGAAGGAGAGATCATCAGGTGGAACCAGCTGTTCCTCTGTGTGTTCCTCGTCAGGTGTGATAAGGGAAAGAGCCTCAAATTTATTCTGTAATTTCAGACTCTCAGAGTGATCCCCTACTCTTCTCCTCCTTTGAGTCACATTCCTCCAACCATCTCCCTCCTGAGTTAGTGAAGTGCCTTCTCCCTCAGAACCGTGCCCTGTCTCTTCTTTGTCCAGCATAGTCTGCTCCGCTCTGTCCAAGAACAGCTCAAGCTCCTTAATTTGTTGGTGGTTAGATATGCGGGCCTCTAGCTGCTGGACCTTCTCTTCTAGTAGTGCAACCAGCTTGCACTTGCTGCAAGTGTAGTTCTCCATGTGCTTTGGCAAGAACACAAACATGGCACAAGAATTGCAGGTAACTACAGCTGTTCCCTCAGAATCCATTTTAACAAGTGCAGTATTCTGGGCCTCAAAAATGTACACGTTTACTACCTTTCTACCTAGTAAGACTATATTCTTCTTATGTTCCTAGTTTGTAATCTCGCGCACCGTTAGGCGCGCGGGCCTCTAAAGCAGCTCTACTCCAACTGCAAAACTTACCAGTGCTCACTTCCTTTGTTTGGCTCTCCTCAGCAGCAGCTCTGCTTAAGAGCACAACTAAAGAGGCAAACAAATCCAAAACCACAGTTTATGAAATATCCAAAGTCAAGCCAGTCCAAGGACTCATTCATATCAAGGGAATCAGCAACAACAGGGTCCCCATTAGGGCAGTACTACCAGTACTGCCGTATAGGGCCCGAAGCTGACAGGGGCCCTGCTGACGACGACCATAAGTTATGTGTGTGGGGGGGGGACAGGATTGCTCAGTATGGGGCCCAGAAATTTCTGATGGTGGCCCTGAGCAACAAGAATCAGCATTTGAAGCAGTCTCCATCCTGAGCTATGTTTCTGAGTTGTCATGTCTGTTCTTTACTCTTCAAGAGAGCTTGGAAACATTACTTTTAAAGGACTGCAATCCCCAAAGTCAGCAGTGAAAATGGCTAGTAGTCATGCCGATGATGTCATTCTAGGAGTTGTTAAAAGTTGTTAAAAGTTGTTAAAAGTTCACATTTCCAAGCTGTCTCCCAAGTCATGACCTCTTCTCAGCAATGCAATGTAGAGCCAAAGTATATTCTCATTTTTCTCTTTTGCTATATGAACACTTGAGGGGGAAAACAATACTAAGGAAATGCAAATAGTCACCACTTCCTGGCTAGGTGACCCTTACCTTGTTTACATCTCCCGATAGCTGCAGCATACATGTGCTCTCCTTCTGAATTATTTTTAATATATCATTGTGAAACTTCTTGGCATTCAGACAGATGAGAGGGTTATTCACTGACACTATTTTTAATTGCCGTGAAGACTCCTTTGGAATGGGGAAAAAAATTCGAAAATACAAACAATATTTTTAAACAACCAGGCAGATTCATTTATAACACAGGTGAACCAAAAGGTGTCCTCCAAATATCACTGGACTATGAGTTGTATTAGCCCTTGCTTAGCATAGGCCCATGATGGCGAACCTTGGCACTCCAGATGTTCTTGGACTTCAATTCCTAGAAGCCCAAGCACCCTGTGAATCCGTACGGGGGCGTTTTACTTCTGCGAGCGATGAGGGTAGCGCAGGACCGATAAATCGCAGTAAACCCATTCGTGTGGATTCAGCCAATGTGAAGATGTTCAAGCAAGCCATGCATGAAATTTAAAACATATCCACAAACATATCTATGTTTTAAAAAAGATAAGTAAAAAAAGGTAATGCCTCTTGCCAAGTAAAACAAACTAATGATGAGGCTGGGCAACATCTCTCTTTCTCTCTCTCTCTCTCTCTCTCTCTCTAAGCCAACGTTTATCTTTGTTTAAATATAAAGGAGGACAAACAAAATTAAGCTTACAGAATCTGCTTCTGTTTTAAATCTGTATTCCATGTCTTTCATGTGTTTCAGGCTCAATGTGGTTGCTCTGTAACAAATACATAAAGCGTGAGTGTGAGCATCTAGTATATATAGTGACTTAAACAGAGCTAACTGATAAATTTAAAGAAAGTGGATGCTATTGTTTGCTGCTAACATTTAAAAATGTCTCACCTTGGAAAACGAAAAACCACGATGAGTATGGTGCATAGCACGCCGTACAACAGCCCCACATTAGCAGCAAAGCAAATTGTAAATATATAGGTGCTCACCCATATGCCCTGTACGAAGCAAAAGGGAAAAAAATAGTTGAGCAAACTTATATTTGAGTCATGAGTCCTAATGCAAGTTGTTGCTAATGTTCTTATTCGCCAGTCAAAAGCCCAGATACCAGTTTTACACCCAAACTTTCACCTTCCACCATGGCAGTACTCATAGAACAAAACATATGGGTTGTTTTGAAAAGCATAGTTTTTAAAAAATTATTAGGATTATTATATGAAGGACCAGAATCCTATGGTGTGAACCTCATAGTCAAACTCATGCTACTTAAGGAGTTTGTACTAGTACTCTTTGTGCTTTCCTAAATCACACAACTGGTGCATGATAAGGAACACAAATAGTGACTCTTTAACCAGGGAATCAGCCACTGAAAATTATATCATTTATGTCATTGGTTTTTATGCTGCCATAGTAGGATTCTGTCTGAAGAATACTGAATTTATCCAAATATTGAACATTAAGGGTTATCCAGATGGGCTGCTTTCCGAAGTGATCAGTGGGTGGGCTGATCTGTATTTTCTATGGCATCCAAACGTTAGTTAAGGGGTTCCCAACCTAAAGCCCATGGGCCATATCTGGCCGATGGTGCACTTTCATGTGGCCCCCACCCTTCCAAGGACATTTGAGAAACAAAATGTCCACCCCTTTGAAGCTGTTGGGACAAAATGGCCATCCCCATTGTGCAGGCAGGGCAAAATGGCCATCCGGCCCTCAAAGCTGACTGAGAGAGCATGCCCCAGCTTGAAAAGGTTGGGAACCCCTATGTTAGATGGTGGAGGGGTCCCATTATACTCATCTCCCTTCTATTTTTCATTGTGCTCCCATATATGTAATTCCCAGTGCCTGTGGACACTGGGAACTCCATATATGGGAGCTTCGCAGGCTCAAAGCCTCCTTCCAGAGTAAACAGCAAATATCAAATAGCGAAAACTTCCCCTGATTATGTAGATCATTGCTGATGTGATGCATCAGTTCATTCAAATTTTAAAATAAGTCTTGTGTGTGTGTGTGTGTGTGTGTGTGTGTGTGTGTGTGTGTGTGTGTGTGTGTGTGTGTGTGTGTGTGTGTGTGTGTGTGTTGCCAATCGAATCCCCGCCTGCTTGAAGGAGGAGGGGAAGAAAGCATAAAGAACAACAACAATGGGAATGATGGAGTTAAAATGGAAAGACTATTCAAATAATAGCTTTAGACAGATGGCTTCTTTATCACATTTGTCTTCTATCTTCCCTCAAAGGAGCTCAGGGCAGTGTATATAAGATTTCCCATTTACATTTTCAGAGCAGCCCTGGAGAAAGGATTTTTAGGTCTTCAAGGGAAGTTTTCCTCTTAGTCCAACCAACCTCACAGGGACCCCTAGGGAGGATACAAGAGAGGGTGTTTTTGATGGTGACAGAACTGCTTTCTAAAAGAGGCCAGTAAGGACCCCTCCTTGAAGTCCTTTTGCCAAAAGCAAAGACCTTTTAACTAAATAAGGCTTTTGGCCTGAGGCTATTTGCCAAGAAAGGGGCTTCTATGAGGGATATTGTGCTTTTCTATTTTTCTAGTAACTTTACCAAGCTCTCCTAAAACTTACAGACATATGAAAAGTTAATCCTAAACTTTGCGATGCAATTAATATGTGCTATGTAGATCTATTCTACAGGAATTCAATACCTCATACTATTCGTCTTCTTGACTTTTCCTAGTCAGATTGAGAATGTTAAAGCACTGGTGCAGGGAACAGCATGACCCGAAAATAAGAAGTCCCCATTTACAAATTTGAAATTAAAATCTGTTGATTTTTTCCACATTTATAGTTAGTTTCAATGACTTTGTCTCAGTGTTTCTGAATTTCATACCTTTGCTTATTATTCCTAGGCCTAGTGTGTTGATGCAGTTTTGCTTCTCCTAAGAACCCAAGATTTATGTTGCAAGATGAGAAGTTAAACAAACACTTTTAAAAAGCCAAGTAAGTAAAACATTAAACTCAACCAAGAAAAATGTGTTATTTATATAGATAACAAAATGGAAATCTGAAGAATAATGACTGATAAGAATTTTCATTCTAGCATATAGCGTTGTTAGGAAGCCACACTAATGACTAACTGGTAGCTGATTGAAGTGTTCTGATTATTGCTGTTTCTTCCATTATGGTTGTCTTCCCATATAAACAACACCACAGTACACAGCCCTCAGAATCTGGAATAAATACTTTCTTTGTGATGGCAATTATATATGCAGACTGTTGGAGGAGAACACTTGCCTTTGAAAACACAGGACAACATATTTCTGCATATTTCTCCCTTTTTGAAGAGCCCTTGTGGTGCAGTGGTTAAACTGCTGTACTGCAGCCAGAACATTGTGAGTTCGATCCTGACCAGAGCTCAAGGTTGATTCAGCCTTCCATTCAGAGGTCGGTAAAATGAGTGCCCAGCATGTTGGGGGTAAAATGCTAATCAACTTGTGAACTGCCCAGAGAGGGCACCTTGCGCTATTGGGCGATATATAAGTGTACAGTAATTGCTATTGGTTTTTGCAGGGCGGGGGAGTGGCATATGATTTCATCTAATTGCATGCGAATCATGCACAGCCTGAATCATGCAGAGCTACACAACAGGATAGCAGCTAATGGTTTTGAGTTCCAAGGAGAAACAAGGAAAAATAGAAGAAAGGGGACCAAACAATCATTTATACCAGGATGGGCAAGCACTGGGGATGAATTGAGGATTCAAAATGAATCTGGAAGTGTTCTGAAGGTCCCTTTCTGCTTCTGTTTGGTTTTTTAACAAAATCTTTTAAAAAGAGCTTTATGGCTAAAAAAAAAACAAAACCACACACACACACACTTGGAAAGCACATGTTGTTCCAAAAGGAATTGCAACTCTAAAGGAAGCACATTCCCATAGGAGAATTACTTTTTGTGTGTGCAAACGTTTTCCCTTTAAGAGGGTTTTGAGAGCTGATGACAAGAGCCCTGGGGGCTTCATATGCTCTGTGACTTATCTGATTTTTATCTCCAGCTTTACAGAAAATTTTGAACACGAGAATATAACTCTAGCATTAACCCTAGAAAGGGACTAAGACTGGAAGAGCAGGGGTGGGGGGTGTTTAGCTTGCAGAAAAGGAAATTGAGAGGGGATATGAGAACAGTCTTCAAATATTTGGAAAAAATCAGAACAGGGCATGTTTAGCCTTAAGAAAAGGAGGCTGAGGAGGCATATGACAACACTTTTCAAATACTTGAAAGATCGTCATAAAGAGAAGGGGCAGGATCTGTTCTTGATCATCCCAGAGTTCAGGACATGTAATAAAGGGCTAAAACTACAGGAAGTGAGATATAGACTGAATATCAGGAAAAACCTTAACTGTTAGAGCAGCATGACAGTGGAACCAATGACTTCTGGAGGGGATGAGTGCTCCAACACTGGAGACATTCAAGAGAAAATTGGACAATCATCTGCAAGACCTGCTTTGATATGGATTCCTTCATTGAGCAGTGGGTTGGACTTGACGGCCTCACTGGCCTCTTCCAACTCTATGATTCTATGAGTAGACCTTGCAGTAGCACAGGGATAGGTTGGATGTGGGGCTGGAAGCCAGTTTTGGGGCCCAGGCATCAATTCAAGCTGCACTCAGCCCAGGAATGAGCAATGAAGGGAAGAAGAAAAATAGAGATTTCTGTGGTGGGGGAAGTTAGTGTGCATTCCTGAGAAGGTTTGGTATTCAAAACATGCTAGCCTTGTGGTTTGGAAGGAATGAAACCTAATTTGTGATATATATGTGATACTGTATGGTCATTGGCTGGATTCCTTTAGGGGAATGGCAAGAGGGTGGAACCTGTGTGAGGAGATAAAGCCCAGAGGGAGGGGCAGAACTTTCTCTTGATCCGGGGCTTTGTGCTAAGGGTGAGATGTGAACTTAGAAACATGTAGGGGCTTAAGCTTGAAAGGGGCCCCACAATTGCTTCCTTTAGTGTATGAGAACCAAGACACAGGAACAGCCGAAGGATTGGCTTAACACATCTTTATTGCATGGTGGTACGGGGGAACATGTGGTAATGGCGGACGAACAGCTCAATATATACGGTGGCTATACATTTGAATGTGGCTCCACGGTAGCCCATTGGCTACTGTCGGCGTGACGTCATTTCAGGTCACGCCCTTCTTGTCCAGGTGAGGTAGTGGCGGGAATCTTCCCGCGCTGTAGTTCTTTGAGGAATTGGAACCGTGTGAGCTGGGCGCTCGCTATTGCCACCAGGTGGTCATTAGCTCGCGTCCTAATTACAACGGGTTACATTGATACAGCTGGTGATTGTTTAAAGGCATAGTATTGAGAACACAACATCCCTCCCCCCTAGGATGAGACGAAGTCTCTCATCCAAGATGGCTTAGTGCAAACGCGTTTTGGGCGTGATGCTGGCTGGCTTGTCCCGGGAGTGCTACTGCTTCTCTGTCCCCTGGTCTCTTGTCCTGCAACGGGAGAGGGAGACTCGTTAGTGACTTGCCGCAGTTCTGCGGCTTTTGGGGAAGGGACAAACTCCATTGTGGAAAAACCGGGGGCACTGGGGGCTAACGAAAAACCCCGCTTCTCGCTTGGATGGGTGGGGGACCACTCCGAAACCCCCCCCCCCGGTTTTGTAACTGAAACTCGAACTCTTCTGCTGGGTCATTGGGGGGATCCCACAGGCTATCTACGAGAACAGTCTCCTTCTCCTCCCCCTAGGTGGGGACCACTGGCCCCCCTCTCCTCCCCCTTGGGCTGAACGGGTGGGGGAGAACCCTAACGTTGAATCCTTTTCTGTGCCGTCCGCGCGTTGGTTGACCGGGACCCGGCGCCGTAGTTGGTCAGCGTGCCGTCTCCAGAGAAGACCCGCACTGGTCTCTACACAATACGACACGGGACCCGTCTGCCAAACGACGACACCCGGGACCCAGGCTGGCCCCACGCTAGCGTAGTTCCTGCAATGCACCGGGGCACCTACTTCGAAACTCTTCATGTCCGCTAACCCGATGTTCCTCCCAGTGTCCTCCACCCTTATTGGGTCTAGCCTGGTCAGAATCGTGGTCAGCTTCCTACGCATTAGGAGCTCCGCGGGCGAGTACCCAGAAGCTAGGGGGGTCACCCTGTAGCCCAGCAGGAACTGTCACACTTGCAGGTTAAGATCCCCGGGACCCATGCGCCTCAGCGCGTCCTTGGTGGTGCGCACGAGGCGCTCAACCTGGCCGTTTGTTGCCGGGTGGAAAGGGGCGGAGGTGATGTGCCGAATGGCGTTGATCTCGGTGAATGCCCTGAACGCAGCGGACGTGAAACAACTAGCGTTATCGCTAATTAGGGTGTCGGGTATACCGAACGTGCTAAAGACCCTATGCAAATGTTTTACTGTCGTTGCTGAGGAGGTGTTCGTAACAGGAATGACCTCCAACCACTTGGAGTAAGCATCCACTACGAGGAGAAAAAGTGTCCCTCTAAATGGGCCCGCAAAATCAATGTGCACACGGGACCACGGCCCCTTTGCCGCGTCCCATTCCCTGTGAGGCAGACGCGCTTCTTCGGGTCGGGAGCATTGGCAGCCCTCGCAAGTGCCCACCATGTGCTCGATGTCTGCGTCCAGTTGGGGCCACCAAAAGTAGCTCCTGGCCAGAGCCTTGGAGCGAACAATTCCCGGGTGGCTGACGTGCAGCAGTTTAAGCACCCTAGGCCTCAGGGATTCGGGGACTACCACCCGCTGGCCCCACAGAAGGCACCCCCTCTCTATGGACAACTCTAGCCGCTTCCTGAAAAACGGGGTGAACTCCGCCACCGGGGAGGACGCCGGCCACCCCTTCTGCACCCAGGAGCTGACTAGGGCTAACGTTTTGTCCTTTCCGGTCGCCTTGGCGATGTCTGCAGGTACAATGGGGGGCAAATCTAAGACCTCTATCAGGAGCACCTGGCGGTCTTGTTCTTCCTCGCCCACGAGGCCACTACCGCGAGGAAGGGGAGACCTCGACAGGGCGTCTGCGTGGCTTATTTCCTTCCCTGGGCGGTATACCAACGCGTGCTGATATGCGTTTAAGAAGATGGCCCACCGTAACATCCTAGGGGACAAGATCTGAGGTGTGGGCTTGTCCGCAGTGAAAATGCCTAGCAGGGGCTTGTGGTCGGTTACTATGGTGAAGGGGCGGCCGTAGAGAAAATCGTGGAACTTCTTAGTCCCCGCTATTATCGCTAGCGCCTCCCTGTCTGTTTGGGCGTAGTTTCGCTCAGCCTGGGACAGGGATCTGGAGTAGAAAGCTACCGGGGCCTCTCTCCCGTTTTCCAGCACGTGGCACAGCACCGCCCCCACCCCCACTGGGGATGCATCACATATCAGAACCACTGGCTTCTTGGGGTCAAAATGGGTGAGAATGGCATCAGACGTTAGGAGTTGTTTCAGTTCCACGAATGCCCTCTCCTGGCTCTCACCCCACTTCCATGCCTCGTCCTTCTTGAGCAGCTTATGCAGTGGCTCCGCTACCGATGCCTTCCGAGGCAGGAAGGAGTGGTAGAAATTTAAGAGCCCTAGGAACGACTGCAATTCGGGCTTGGAGGTGGGGCGAGGGGCATTTTGAATCGCGGCTACCTTTGATTTGGAGGGTTTGATTCCCGCAGGGGTTACCCGGAAACCCAAGAACTCAACCTCTTTGGCGAAGAAGACACATTTGTCTTTTCGCAACCTCAACCCCGCCTTTTCAAACACCGCCAGTACTTTGTCTAGCCTTTCAGCCAACTCCTCCTCACTTTCCCCTGTTATCAATACTTCATCAAAGTATGGCAAGACCCCATCTAGCCCCTTTAAGAGGCGTTCCACGAGCGACTGGAAAATGCCCGGCGCCGAGTTCACGCCAAACTGTAGGCGCGTCACCTGGAACGCCCCCTTATGAGTGACTATTGTTTGCGCGGCAGCTGCAGCTGGGGTTACTGAGAGTTGCTGATAGGCCTGCGCCAGGTCAAGTTTTGCGAAACACTTTCCCCCATGTAACCTGGCCAACAGGTGGCTGACTACCAGCACCGGATATGCATTTGGCCGGATCGCCTTATTAATGGTGCAATTATAATCAGCGCATATGCGAACCTCCCCGTTGGCTTTTAGCGCAGTTACAATCGGAGTTTCCCACTCTGCGGAATCAACAGGAACAAGAATCCCCTGGCCCACCAATTTGTCCAGTTCCGCCTCTATCTTGTCCTTTAGTGCGGAAGGCACTCTGCGCGGCTTGAGTCTTATAGGGCGGACCTCTGGGTCCAGGTCGAACGCTACTGGGGGTCCCTTGTATTTTCCGAGTCCTTTCTTGAAAACTTCGGGGTGCGCGTCACACACCTCCTGTATCGGGTCAGTCCCAACGGCATGCACCCCCCCAATGAACAAACCCAGGGGCTTAAACCATTGGGTCCCAAGGAGGCTACAACTTCCCCCCTTGAGAACAACCAGGGGAAGTTCCGCGGCGTGTTGCTTGTATTGGACCTTGAATTTTCCAACCCCCAACACCGGAATGCTATTTCCCTGTACATCCCGCAGCGTGGACCTTAACGCTTTGAGCTTAGGGCGCACGTGGGGGGAAATTCCCAAGAACTCCCGCTGGGACATGATTGAGTAGGAGGAACCCGAGTCTATCTCCATCCTAACAGGGGCCCCTTGCACCAGTACCTCAACAAAGTAACGGGGGTGTCCCAAGGACACGCTGTACACTGGTGCGTCATCACTACTGTCGTCGGAGATGCGGCCCACGCCATCCTGTTTCCTCGTGGGCCGTGCGCCCTCCTTGGTCCTCGGTGAGCGGTCTGACGAGCCTTTCCGTTCCTTGCGCCGCCATCTGCAGACCTTGGCGATGTGCCCCCGGCGTCCGCAGTTGTGGCACTCGGCCTTCCGGAACGGGCACTTGATGCGGTCGTGGGCCGCCCCACATCCGTCACAGCGTCGGCCTTCCTTCCGAACCCTCCGGACGTCCTCGTCGTCGCTGCTCTCCGTGGGAGATTTCGGCGTTTGTCTGGCCGCATGCACCGAGCCCGCTGCCGTGTCAGACTGTGGGGGCCTTTCTCTAAACCCCTTGACTCCGGCCCTCGTGGCTTCTGCGGCCTGCGCCGCCTTCACGACTTCGCGCAGCGTCGGGGGTGGCTCTTGGTTCATCAACTTTCGCTGAACCTCCTCATCCCACAGGCCACACAGCATGCGGTCCCTGAGGGTGATTTCCAGATTCTCCCACTTGCATGGGCCGGCGGCCAACCGCAGGGCCGCTGCAAAAGCGGCGATGGACTCACCAGGCGCCTGAACTCTCTTCCAGAATGCGTCTTGCGCCGAAAACATCGAAACCGAGGGCTGGAAATGGTCGCGCATCGCTTTCAGGAGCTGTTTGACCGACAGCTCGCTCACCTTCTTCGGTGATACCAGGTCCACCAATACTCTTTTGGCGGCATTTCCGAGCATCCGGGTGAGGATGGCCCTCTTCTTTCCCTCGTCCGTAATGTCGGACACCACCAGCGCATCTTGGAAGTCCATTTCGAAGAGCTCCCAATCTTCCGGCTTGTTGATGTCGAAACCGGCATGACTAGCGTGTGTCTTGATCTTGTGGGGATCCATCATCCCACCTTCGTCGCCAATTTAGTGTATGAGAACCAAGACACAGGAACAGCCGAAGGATTGGCTTAACACATCTTTATTGCATGGTGGTACGGGGGAACATGTGGTAATGGCAGACGAACAGCTCAATATATACGGTGGCTATACATTTGAATGTGGCTCCATGGTAGCCCATTGGCTACTGTCGGCGTGACGTCATTTCAGGTCACGCCCTTCTTGTCCAGGTGAGGTAGTGGCGGGAATCTTCCCGTGCTGTAGTTCTTTGAGGAATTGGAACCGTGTGAGCTGGGCGCTCGCTATTGCCACCAGGTGGTCATTATCTCGCGTCCTAATTACAACGGGTTACATTGATATAGCTGGTGATTGTTTAAAGGCATAGTATTGAGAACACAACACTTCCACAATTAGAGAAGCTTTCTTTGTTTTGATGTGCTTTCTGAACTTTTGAAAAACTGTATTCTGTAACTGACTTTGATTACAGTATACTTTTAAAATACCAGAAGATGATTAGAGTGTTTACTTGGCTATGCACTACCTTATTTACAGCAAGCTAAAATCCTGAGTTGCTTAGCTAGGAGAGCGGCAGCTGAAAAGCAGGAATCCCAACCACTTGTGGGCCAAAATCCTACTCATAAGTAAAGGCATTCCTGACAGCCACCACTCCTGGAAGCCTCCAGAAATGAAACAGGCACTTTTTCATTTTTTAAAAAAGGAAACTTTCTTTTCTAAACTGATGAATACGAAGAGGTTGGCCTGCATTAGCAAAATGACTCAGTTGGATTCAAGCCATTACATAGGAGGGCTGACCTACATGAACTGGCCCTTTCTTTCTTTGCTTCTTTGTTACATTTGGTATAATGCAAAGTATGACATGTAATTGTTACTCTTTCCTGAACTAGTTCTGATTATATTTACAATGAATGATTTTCCACTAAAAATCCTATGAAGTTTGAAACATCAGACCTAAACTATAGTTGAACATATGTAATTATTATCTGTTTCAAGAAAAGTGTTGAGTACTTTACATTTCCTTCTCTAGCAATGCTATATCTTCATTTCAATCGTGATACAAACAACTGGATAAAACTTGCTAAACAACCATCTCCAATCACTCTTTTAAAATTTACTGTGGTCTCCAATTAGAATTCTTATTAATAAGATTATCAAGATATTGCCCTGACTTAGATTGAAACCGTGGAAGCTTCTAAGTTGTTTAGGTATCTAGCTGTGAAGCCAGAAGCTGAGAGTTTGATCCTTGACGGTGCCTCCCAGGCATAGAGCCAGTCTGTGAAATAATGGGTAAGCTGCACAAACCCAGGATGTCCACAAAAGAAAAGAATTTTAAAACACTTCTGTGTGTTTTCTACCAGGAAAACCCTGGAAAGGATTGCTAGAAGTCAAAATTGATTTGACCGCATATTATTATTATTATTATTATTATTATTATTATTATTATTATTATTATTATTATTATTATTATTATTATTATTATTATTATTATTATTATTATTATTATTATTATTATTATTATTTCTAGAAAGCTATCAGGAGCTGGCTAAACTGGCTGCATTATTCCTGTTTTGTAATAAAATATGTCTTCTTGGCAATACACTGTTGCACTTTATTTTTGCGCCTTCTCTTTTACATCTGTATTTTTAACTATTTTTCTGATCCCCAAACTTGCCCTATATGATGCCAAATAGTCATCAAACCAGATATGCAGTTCATTGGATTCCAGTCACGTTTCTACTCCATTCATCAACTGGAACATTCAGCACATGTGGATCACAGTGACTCACCAGTAATATCTAATGGATGTTTGTCTACCTGTAATAATCAACATATCACATCTATACAGATCTAAGCAGGCTGTCTTCTTGAGAAATTTCAGACCTGCCTAGCATTTTGAATTCTGAAAACAATTCATCTGCTTTGTATAACTTATTTTGGCACAGAGAACCAGGCTTCATTTGAAGTGATTTCTTTTGAAGTGTCCCTAAACTGCTGCAAAGAAAGTAATGGATTCAACTGGCCCCTGATATTGGATTTCAGTACTGGCGCCTTTATTTTGGCAATACGAAAGGGAAGATTTTGAGTATGAAGAGAAAGCAGAAAAGAAATTGTTCCATGACCTGAAAGCCCCATGAGTAGAATCTCCTAAGGTTAAACTTTACTTACCCAGTCTATTTTATCCACGTTCCAATATTTCTTTAAATCCCGGAACTGCATGAGCATCCCTTTTAGCCCCACTACGATAATACTTGCTAGGACACACTGCAATGAAAGAAGTGTTTGTGAGAATGTTCTCCAAATATATAGGTGACATTAGTTTGGCAAAAAGCATAGGCCAATTTTTAAGTGCCTACAGACCTTTCTCTACTATAGATATCAAGATACCAAATGTAAACAATGTAGAAGCACAAAGGTTTGACACACTTTTAAAAAAAAACTTGAAGCTATTCTTAAGATTTGTACTTAACTTGTGTTGCTGGTCCCCAGTCCCCCCCCCCCAGGACAGTTCTATACATTTCTATAGGCTTTCACTAATAGAATCTAGCACAGATAGCATCTTATTATTCTGTGCTGCTGAAGGCCACATCTGTAGTAAAGGTGCCCTCTTCATTGTATACACATTTCAGGACTAAGCTGCAAGTGCGGGAAAGGTCCTGGTAGCTGCTGTTTCAAAGATACACCTTTACTGATACCCCTGTACCACCCAGCAATGAAGATTTGGCATGCCCAGGCACAAATGAGCTCCATTCTTCTAATAGAGTAGAGCCAGTTCTACTGCTAGACTGATCACAGCAACAACATCAGGTGGAAGATACTCAAATTGTTCCACTTGAATTTATTGGTCATTTTTGTCTCTTAGAAGACAGGACTGGATGGTTATTATTTATTTAGTGGAAATTACACAGCTTTACCTACACCTCTAAACTGGCCTGTAACTATTTAGGTGGGCTGGAAGACATTATCCCATTATAAACATTGAAGTAATTCAGATACAGTCAGCAATCTTGTTCTGGGAACAAACATCTGGGAATGGCCCTGAGCTATACTTGTGTTGACCTGACAAACGTTTGGTGAGTTTTCATAGTTAAAAAACAATAATGGAAATCCATCAGCCTACTTTGTCTTAATATTTTATATTTAACATTCTATAGGACCAGTGACCATTTATGTTTAGGAAAGTCATTCATTTGGAGTACAGCTTCCAAAATTCCATAGGCTGCATGACTACTGGATTCTGAGGCTGTGGTTCAGAGAACGAGTTTTCTGAAGCTCTGAAGTGGCAGTACCTCTGGCCTACAGCTTCCTGTGTTCTCTGTTCAGATCATCCCACAAGGGGTCTTGCTTTTGGAACAGGCAGGTTGGCAGTGCGCATATAAAGAAAATGTAATAATCAGTTGTGTACATTTAGCAACACTGAGTATGATGTTTGACACTCTGTATTTTTATACTGTGTAATTGCTTTATGCATAGGCTAAATGCTTAAAATGAAGACTGTCTACAGTTTTTGTTTTCTAAGACTTTGGCTGAAATCCTGTTGTGCAAGATGTCAAACTAGAGTGGGCCCACTGAGTGAAATAGATATTGGGCAGCAAATGAATTCTGTTAATTAAATAAAAGTTACTAAGGGCTATACTGCATGTTACAAATAATCAGTCATCAGGAGTTCCTTAAAATGTTGAAAAAAATCTGATAATCAGGAGCTTCCCACACCACTTGCAATTAGCAAATTATACTGCTTTGTTGTATAATTGGTTACCGGAAGGTAAACACAGGTGCTTTGTTTTTAAACAAGATTGCTCAGCCATGAAGGTCTGTCTAAATTACATTTCTAGAACATTAATAGATTTCTGAGTCTGTCTAGAATGCATCGTTTGGCTTTCAGAAGCTAAGCCCCATAGAGCCAAACGGAACTTAATTCTTGATAAAAATTATGTAGGCCAAATGATTTTATTTATTACTATTTATTAATTACATTTATATCCTATCTTTCCTCCATTTCATCCTCACAGCAATCCTATAAGGGAGAGATTGAGAGAGCATAAGTAGCCCATGTTCACCCAGTGAGTTGCATGGTTTAGTGCAGGGGATGTCCAAACTGTTCAGGCTGTGGGCCAGTCATGTGGTTCAGGGGAATGGTCACTATGGCCCAGGGGCCGAATCCGGCCCCTGATGCCAATTCATCCAGCCCACCCGTATGGGCGCATTTTACTTCCGCTTCCAGGAGCGACGAGAGCTTTGTGGGTCAGATGAATTTGCATCAGGAGCTGGATCTGGGCCCAGGGCCATAGTTTGGGCACCCCTGGTTTAGTGGGAACTAGAACTTGGATCTTCCAAGTCCCAGACTGACATTCTTGAAAACAGGAAAGATGACAAACAGGAAAGATGCCACTGGCATGAATTTGTTTAAGGTGGATCACAGCTTGCCAAGAAGTGACCCATACACTATGATCACGGAGCCATCTCCTGCAGCCCATGAAATGAGACATGTAGGATTTGACACCAGGACTTCAATGGACTGCCACAGCCTTGAGGATATTGACAAGGTGTGCCTTCACAGCCAGTCCATCTGGCATGGCCTCTTCCGCCTCCATGACCATTGGGAATCAGAAACAATATGGAAGTGCAAACAATATGATTTTTTTAAAAGGAGAAACATACCATGGGCAAACAGTATAACATTGGTCCTAATATATAGATTACCACAAGCACCAGAATGCAAGATATTAGACAAGCCACCTAGAACAATTGGAAAGGAAAAGCATAAATAACCACATCATAAAAATTTGAAAGCATGTCTGAAATGAGATTAAAGGGCTTACTTTGTCAAAATTGCTGAGCATAATAAAACACTGCAGACACATAAAAATTCAAGAAGCCAAGAAAAAGGTTTTTGGCTCTCACATGGTCAGTAGAGTGGAAGCATCTGAAGATATTTAAGATTTTGACCCATCTAAAAGAGCAAATGTGATCAAATACTGTTCAATAAGCAAACACATGCACGTACAAAAATCTTCACTTTCTGATTGCACAAACAACTCAGGTAGAGCTTTTGAACTGGAAAACACACAGGAATCAAGAATTAGGGGTTTTTTAAAGCCATAAGCAACATGTACTCTCTTTGTGGTTATATTAGCATAATGCTAGCAATGCAAAGAAAGATATGTTGTACCCAAATCTCCTTGAAATCAATAATAGGGAGCTGGGTGGAGGATCATATGTTAAATGCATACATATGTAACAAGACCAAGCTTGATAACTTCTCATCATTCTTTTCTTCCAATCCATCCTACCAAAGGTGCGAGAGTTTTATATATTCTTAAAATGGCAAGCATAATTGGTTCCTCTTCCTTTTTATCCTCAAAAAACAGAGCTTGGAACAGCTACTTTTTGGGGCTAGCCAATCTAGATGGGGCTTCTGGGATTTGTAGTCCATAAAAGTAACTTTTCCAAGCTCTATTTACATTAAGTGAGCCTGTGGAAATTAGGTTACCCAAGAACAGTGGAGGCAGGATATGAATTTAGGGCACCTTCGTGAAAGTTAAAGTTGTTAGCCCAACAGATGTAGATGCACTAAATTAGTAGCCAGAATGGGGTACACAGAAAGAGCCTCCTCAAAGATTGTGGCATTTATGAACCACAATCAGATTACAGCTCCCATAACTTCTACCCAGCATTCTCAGTAACTACTCCCCTCCCCCTGCTACCTGTTTATTTCTGACGCTGTTGTCTAAAATGTGACCTCTTCATGTTTCGAGTCAATATTATCCTCTTGTTCCCATTTCTTCTGACAGTATAGTACCGGTAAGTGAATGTCTCTTGGAAATTCTCTAGAGCTTTTATCTATATCACCTGGGTTTTTGCTCCCGTGCTGTACAGAAGTGCAGTACGTCCCATGGCTGCTGCGCTTGGAATACAAAAGAAAAATGAAGGGATCACATTGCTGAGACCATGCGCCAAGAATTCCTGTAAAGTTATGCAAAAGAAGAACACAGGATGAGGCTTGCTTGATTGGACCCAGAATCTATATATTCCAACATCCTACAACTCGCATTGGGCTTGCAAGGCTGTCAACAGAGCTTAATGACTCTTTAGTCTACATGGTTTAGGGAAATTATTTTTCTGGACCACTACTTCTAGAATCCTCCAGACCAGGTTCAGACGTGGTACAGGGAGCTGGCCACATCCGGCCCCTGGTGCCAATTCATCCAGCCCATGAAGCCCTTGTCACTCCTGGAAGCAGAAGTAAAACGTGCCTGTACAGAAGTAAAACACGCCATATCCAGCCCCTGGGCTGTAGTTTGGGCACCCCTGCTCCAGATAATCTGGCCACTCCCCAATGAGCAATAATATCAATGCTCTAAATTACTGGCAGTTGCAAGGATTATTGGGGATTTTCCCGTCAAGCCAAGGCCATATATCTTAGAATGCTCTGATAGGGGCATCCTCCAAGAGGCCATGTTCTTCAGAATGAATGGCGACCTGGGCTCCAAGAAGTGCTATTCACGCAGAGAAGACAAAAATGGCAAGAGAATCACAAGATACTTTAAAGTGTTCTGGTGCTACAAGGCCTCTTGGGAGATATAGTACTGGCCATAAGCCTATGGCAGTGATGGCGAACCTTGGCACTCCAGGTGTTCTTGGACTTCAATTACCAGAAGCCCAAGTCAGCACTCCTGCTAATCAGGGCTTCTGGGAATTGAAGTTCAAGAACACCTGGAGTGCCAAGGTTCACCATCTCTGGTCTATGGGTTTCAACTAACTTTCCTGATATCTTGAAGTTTCCCCTGCAAGTAAATTCAGGAACTTTTTAAAAGAAACATTTGGAGAAGCATTTCACTCATTTGCAGTAACATAATGCTGGTGTAAATGCATCCTTTAAAACAACTGTAAGAGTGGTCATCTATGACTATGCCATAGCCCAGCATTTCCCAAACTATGTTCCATGGAACAGTAGTGGACCTGAATTCCCAGAAGCCTAAGTCAACACATTGGCTGATCAGTGCTTTGGGGAATTTCCTTAGGCTTCTGAGAATTGAAGTTCAAAACCCAAAGATTTGGAAATACTGCCATAGCCAATATAGTGTAGTGATTAGAATGCTGAAATGGGATTTGGAAGATCCAGATTCTCACTGGAAACTGTTAAACCCACTGTACAATGGTAGGCCATCACTCTCTGACAGCACAACCGACTACACAGAGTTGTCATGAAGGGGAACAGAGGAAAGGACAGACATGTGGACCTCATTGAGACAGTTTTTTAAAAAATAGCAGGATATAAATGTAACTAATAAATGAAAAATAAATGGGCTGTCATTGGTAGAAATAATAAAGAACTATACAGTACCTGGTTATCATCCACAAAGTAGTTAAACTTCTTAGCTGAGGCCTGGGCAAGGGCTAGTGATGCAACATAGCCAACTAAAGCCACCCCAAATGCTTCTGTGATTACTTCCGGGAGGATATCCATGGGTGGAGACCGTGGTGGTGGAATGCTGTAAAAAAAAAGGGACAATCTTATGTGGTGGAAACATATTATGTGTTAGCATATAGAAATGTAGTGACAAAAGCACTATCCAGTCTTAGAAAACTACCGGCAGTGCTATAGTTCCAGATGTTACTGGAACTATCTATAACTGTGACGATGAACCTTGGCACTCCAGATATTCTTGGACTTCAATTCCCAGAAGCCCAAGCCCCCTGTGAATCCACATGAATGGGTTTACTGTGATTCATCCGCACGGACGCGTTTTACTTCCACTTCCAGGAGCGCCGAGGGAAGCACGGGCCGGATGAATCACAGTAAACCAATTCATGTGGATTCACAGGGGGATTGGGCTTTTGGGAATTGAAGTCCAAGAACATCTGGAGTGCCAAGGTTCACCATCACATATCGATAATAAAATACTGTAGAAAGAGAGCATCTGGGAAATGTGACCTAGAGTAGCTATGCAAGTTGCTATGCCTTATCTCAAAAATAGATTCACCACCTGAAAAACTTACAAATTCATTCCATTAACATTATTTGGTATAAAATGGAGAAATATAAACATGTTTTCAATTCCAGGTCAGTAACATTGAAAATATGCTGAACATACCAAAGGTAGCACACATACACAAACCCTGAAATACCCCTATGCACATACCCTTCTGGAATATATCCCACAATGTCTAGGCCATAGTTGTGCTCCATATCAGCAGAATAGCAGGCAACAGAAGTAGCAATTATCTATAAAACAAGCATCAAGAAAAAAAATCAGTGACATGAGAGAACACTGTGCATTTTTCTTAAATTGTTTCTATCTGGCATTATACTTGCAGTTTCTAAATATGGAATAGAAGCCCTCATTTTGTAAGTTGAGCATCATATTAGATCCACTTATACCCAGATCAGTACTTCTTTCAGATAGTTTATGCAAACATTTACCTGCAACATGAGTAGATCAAAACTGGGAGGGGAG
The DNA here is from genome assembly GCA_035047305.1 of Bradypodion pumilum. Taxonomy (NCBI): domain Eukaryota; kingdom Metazoa; phylum Chordata; class Lepidosauria; order Squamata; family Chamaeleonidae; genus Bradypodion; species Bradypodion pumilum. The sequence goes on along the minus strand of JAWDJD010000004.1, from coordinate 308,322,504 downwards.
TATTCACAATAAGTTCTTCCCTCCAGTTTTGCTACAGTTTATGCTGCCTCACAGAATTTGTCTCCTTCTCCCCTGTATTGACTGGAGATCCAGTGCTTTCCCCTGTACTACTGTCAGGCTTGAAACTTTGCAGCAGAGCCTGTGACTGCATTTTGCAATGGCTTGGTCACATGAGAATGAATTAGCTCCATAAGGTTCCAAAAGCAATGCATGGGCAAACCAGCATGAGATTGTGCCACTTTGCAACCAACAGCAATGCAATAAACTCTACCTCCTTCCCCATCTTCTTCAAGTGCCCAATCTGATTCCCAGTATTGGCTACCATCATGGCGATCAGCCATGAAGATTGTCCTGGGAACAGTATAATACAGTAGTCTTCCATTTGCCTTCAGCATCGCAGCATGACACCTGTACCACTGATTCAGTTCCGCGAGTCACTTTCTGTTTCTAAGCCCTTTTGACACACAAAGTCTTCCTTGGCCCCAGGCTAGTATTGATGAAGCTGCTTCCCTCCATCAAGATAGATCCAAGTGCGATTTAATCCACTTGGGGACTGTGGGATCCGCACACACAATTGGCATAACTGGCCCTAACAGAACCCCGGTAATGGGTGATCACCTCGTTGCCAGGGGTTCCTGAGGGGACAGAAATTGGGGGAGCGGAATATTAGATAGAGTTTAATTCATCTGACAAGCGGCTTGGACAATAGAGAGCTAATGACTAACTCGCTAGGCACGTAATAGATAATCTCCCGTCTGCGGATTCCTTTAAGCCCTAGAGCCAATACTAGCCACTTGTTTACCCAGGATAACACGGAACAATGTATTTCCCCTGCCGTTAATTAAGTTAGTTAATTAACTTTCCCTGTAGACTTCCCCAATTAACTTGTGTAAACATAATGTGTGAAGCCTGCCAGTACAATGGGTAGCTACACTTTTGCATGCAGCCAGAACAGGATAAATACTGATGATTTGTCTTCATTAAACTACTGTTCTTCACTCCATCTTGCCTCATGTGTCGTTACTTGACCAGTCTCCTCCAGGACCCAACAGCCGCTTTGCGGTTCCGATCCAGCTTGCGCAACCCGCTTCGCGGCCCAGATCCAACAGGGGACCATCATCCTGTGGAAAGGGTGATGGCCACCCAAGGCTGTTATCCCTCAGGGTTATCAGGTTAGTTACAGTAACTGTTACCTGACAATCGGCTTTGAGCCGCAGGCAGTAGGGTCTACTCTATTACCATAAAAGGATTACCTGGCCATGCAATGCAATGCACTCTACCTCCCTCTTTTCAAGGTTTACCTAGGAATTTGCAGATTGCCTTGCTGGGGCCTGGGAAGAAATTGTCTCATGTCAATAGCACATTTTTTTCAACTGCTCTGAACTGAAGCCATCTTGACAGTTTCCTTTTGTGTTTTATTTTTTCAATACTATGCCGATGTCAAACCTGGTTGAGAAATAGTATACCTGGATTTATATACCTGTATACCATTCCCACCCTTATCATAATTATAAATCCATATGTTATCTGCTCTGCAAAAAAGAAGATAAAAAAATGCACCGGGGGCTAAAAGAACCCCTAATGTTATTTTTACTTACCAATACCAAATCAATGGGAAGGACTACTTTAATTTTTCTTTTATATTTTTCATTCAGCTCTTTAACAAGAATGAGGATTGCAATGCTCAACATGGACAATAACAAAGCTTCCAACTGAATGGATTTAATATTTTCAAAGATGTAGGCATAAATCTATAGGGGAAACAAAGACCATATGTTATCTATAAATAATGTGTTTTGTACAATCAATGAATTTTAATTTCCTCCTTGTCAGCAGCTTCCTTCTTTTTGTAAAAGAGCATCTCATATGCAAATCTCCATTCATGGGAAATATGGATTCAACCCAAAGTATAATGTTCCACTGCATTATCCATGGCATAATGTTTTAATGGCACCAACTTATGCAAGTGATTGGGTTGGCAGCTGAAAAAAACAGAGATAGTAAAAAATTCTAGTTATAAATACCAACAATGGGTAGAAATCTGAAAAGGCTACATTCAAGAGATGGTATATAGATTTCAATAATCAATATGTTTGTATTGAGTATGGAATACATATCCTACTGCTTTCCAACCTAATTTCATTATATTTCAAATTAATCTAAATAAAGAATAGGTAGTTAAACCCAGTGGTCCCAATAAAACAGACACCACTATGTCAAGGTCAGCATAAACTAGTGAAAAAAATTCACATGTAGGTATTAGTCATAACAATAATAATTTCATGTCAGAAATTATTCTGGGTTGAAAGATTTTTTGCTAGAGAAACTCTGCTCAGGGGACACCCGGATGAGGCTCCTTTCATGTCTCCAAGATTTTTTTCCCACTGAAGTGGTCCCTATTAGTCTACTTGCAATTTCTTGCTTCTGAACTGCTAGGTTGGCGGGAGCTGGGACAGAGACAGGCACTCAAATGGTCATGATGTATGGGGTCTTGAACTGCTGACTTGTTAACCTTCCAGCTAACAAGGCAAGCTTCTTAAACGCTGAGCCACCACAGCGCCTAGTTGTAATAACAAGCTTTAGTGTTCAAGGAATGAAGACGCAGATGAATGAAGTAGTGAAATTCAGCTCTTTATTAGTGGGGTTTGAACACACAGTTTGGATGGGGCAAAACTCGGTCTTATATACACTATAAACAGTAACAGTAACAACAATAACACAAGCCCATTGGCTAAAAGAGTGTGCACATTTTTTGATCCACTTATTTGCATAATAAAAGATACATGAGAAAAGATACATTCCGCTACTATCAGATTCTAATTTGAGCACCACATCAAAATCTCGTGAGACTACACTGTCTGGTGAGATTTCGTAGCCGTCAAACAGGGATGCTGTTTGACAGCTCGGAAAAGTGCGGGAACATGGCAGTTTGAATCACCTTGACAGTTTACAAGCACAGTTAACATACATAACATTCCTCCCCCCCTAGGTAAAAACAAAATCCTTTAACCAGGATGGCCGTCTAGTTTCCCTTCTGGGTCGGACGCTTGGCTGAGCCGGCTCAGGGGCTCATAGGTTGGGAGACCCGACTGGAGTGAGGGATTGACTAGAGGGGAAGGATTGTAAACCCAAATTAAAGCCCCATTTGTCAGATGGAGGAGCAGGGGATCACTCAAAACCAAAATCTAATTCTGTAGATGAATAAGACAACTCAGGGTCCCTCCTGTGTGTACTAAAGTGGAGGGTGACTACAAACAAAATTGGTCATCATCAATAAAGGAATCCAGAGTGCTAGGCTGGGACAGTGTAGGGGTACACCTGGCCGGAGTAGGGGAGCATTCCACAATTTCCCCTTGAAATCGGTCACTAGAACACACCTCTGGGTCTAAGTTTGCTTGCTGCTGACTATTACCTCTGCCCCCTGGGTTTAAATGGGTGGGGGCCAACCCTAACGTTGAGTGTCTGTATTCATCCTGTGGGTTCAGTACTCTGGGTCTCAATTGATCCGTGTGCCTCCTCCAGATCAGACCAGTGGCTGCTTCAATTCTGTAAGAAACAGGACCAGTCTGATTGATCACAAACCCAGGCACCCACGTAGGACCACCAGCTGCATAATTGTGACAATGTACAGGGTCTCCCGGAGAAAAAACCTTCTGGTGTTGGATCGCTATATTTGTGCCTTTGTCCTCCACCCTAGAGGGATCCAATCTGTCCAGCAAGGATGACAGTTTCCTTCGCTGGAGCAATTCAGCAGGGGACAGCCCTGAGGCAAAGGGGGTGAGTCTATACGTGAAAAGAAACTGGCATAGCTGGAGCTCCAAATCCCCTTCACCCATACGAAGAAGTGCATCTTTAATTGTGCACACCTGCCACTCCACCTGGCCATTGGTGGCTGGGTGGAATGGGGCAGCAGTGATGTGCCTAATTGCATTCCTTTCCATGAAGGATTGGAATTCTGCAGATGTGAACATGGATGCCTTGTCGGATACCAGCACATCTGGAAATCCAAATGCTGTTAAACAGCCTTCTCAGGTGCATTATTGTGGTGGCTGAAGTGGTATTAGGCACTCTAATCACTTCCAGCCACTTAGAGAATGAGTCTACAACCAACAAAAATAGGACACCCCTAAATGGACCTGCAAAATCTATGTGCAACCTGGACCACGGGCCCCTAGCAGAATCCCATTCCCGAGAGGGAAGGTGGGATTGCTCTGGGCAAGAGGATTGACTGCTGGCACAAGTGCCGAACATCTGCTCTATGTCTTGGTCCAGTTGAGGCCACCAAAAGTAGCTATGGGTGAGGGCTTTGGAACGGACAATTCCCGGATGACTTGTGTGAAGTAAATGTAAAACTTTTTTCCTGAGAGTGACAGGAATGACCACCCACTGGCCCCATAGAAGGCAACCTCATTCCACTGACAATTCCAAACACTTGTGGTGGAATGTTCTGAATTCCTCGGCTAGAGGAGAGACAGGCCAGCCTTTTTGTACCCAAGACATTGCTTTAGTCAATGTTACATCCTTGGCCGTAGCTTTGGATATATCTGAGGGGACGACTGGGGGTGAGTCAAATGCCAGAATCATAAGGACCTGGTGGTCGCTTTCGATCTCGCAATTGGCTTCCCCGACCCCTGGCAGTGGAGAACATGACAGGGCATCTGCGTGGCTGATGTCCTTGCAGGGCCTGTGCACTAAAGTAAAATTGTATGCATTTGGGAAAATTGCCCAATGCAACATCCTTGGGGACAGAATTTGAGATGTGGGCTTCCCGTTCACAAAGATTCCAAGGAGGGGCTTGTAGTCAGTTATGATGGTAAAAGGCCTTCAGTAACAGTAATCGTGGAATTTCTTAGTGCCTGCCAGGATTGCCAATGCACCCCTGTCTGTCTGAGCATAATTTTTCTCAGGCTTTCAGAGCAAACGGGAATAGAATGCTACGGGGGCTTCCCTCCCATCACTTAGTACATGGCATAACACAGCTCCCACCCCCACAGGGGATGCATCACACACAAGTACAACTTCTTTGTTAGGATCAAAATGAGTTAATACAGCATCTGAAGATAGCAGCCTTTTAAGTTCTAGGAAGGCTTTCTCCTGACAATGACCCCAGTGCCAAACAGTATCTTTCTTAAGAAGCCGATGTAATGGTTTGGCAACTGAGGCTTTGTGATGCAGAAAAGCGTGATAGAATTTTAATAATCCTAGAAATGATTGCAATTTGGCATTCAATTTCGCCCTAGGTGCATTCCGCACAGCCGTCACCTTGGAGTCAGAGGGCATGATACCTTGGGGTATAATCTGGTACCCAGGAACTCCACTTCCCATGCCAAAAACACACATTTGTCTCTTCTGAGACGCAGACCAGCCCACTCAAAACGTGACAGGATTCGATCGAGCCTGGCCGCAAGTTTGACGGTGTCCTTAGCGGTGATCAGGACATCATCAAAATATGGCAAGAGATTGAAATATTCCAGGGGCCACATTTACCCCGAATTGTAGTCTGGTTACCTTAAATGCCCCCTTATGCATTACTATGGTCTGGGCTATGGCAGCAGCAGGGGACACAGTTAATTGTTGGTACGTCTGGGCAAGGGCAAGTTTTGCGAAGCAATTTCCTCCATGCAAGGAGGCAAGAATGTGGCTTACCATGGGCACAGGATATGCGTTCGGCTGAATAGCTTTATTGATAGTACACTTATAGTCTGCACATATCCTTACCTCCCTGTTACTTTTCAAAGCAGTCACAATTGGTGTCTCCCACTCTGTGGAGTCCACTGGCACTAGGATGCCCTGCCCCACCAGTTTGTCCAGCTCAGCTTCTATCTTCTCCTTTAGGGCAAAGGCTACCCGTCATGGCTTCATCCGGATGGGCCAGATGGTAGGGTCAAGTTCAAAGTCAACAGGGGGTCCTTTGTATAAGCCTAAACCCTTTTTGAACATCTCAGGATGTGTAGCACAAATGTCCCGGATTGGGTCAGAGTCTATTGCGTAAATGCCAGAAAGCTGGATTCCCAGGGGCCTGAACCATTGAGTCCCAATAAGACTGTTAGTGCCCTGCTTAACTACAACCAATGGCAAGGAGGTGCAGATGTTTTTGAATTTGACCAAGAAATTTCCCACCCCCCAGGACCGAAATCTGGCAACCTTGCACATCCCGGAGGGAAGTCTTAAGGGATTTAAGCTTCGGCCGAGAGGCTGGGGGAATCCTCCAAAACTCCTGCTGTGGAATTATGGAAAAGGTAGTACCTGAATCCACCTCCATCTTGAAGGGGACGTCCTGAAGGCTCTGGTCTGCGAAGAAACATTTGCTGACAATGCCCACTTGGCACGGCTCAGACTCGGGTGACACTTTGGCGATGGACGCATTGTGGTGATGACTCTTCTTAAGATTGTGGTGATGACTCTTCTTAAGCTCAGGTGCTGGAGGTCTCCGCTTTCGCTGCCAGCATGCCTTAGCAATGTGCCCTCTTTGCCCACAGTTGTGGCATTCTGCGGTGCAGAATGGGCACTTCTTGCGGTCATGCCAGGCTCCGCAGCCATCACACTTGTGAAGTAATTTCTTCTCCCTATCGTCACGGCGTTCTCGGTGCTTTCGTTGGACCACTCAGACTTCACCCTCTACATCGCTGGACTCCGATGAATAGGTGGAACCAGGCGATGCTGAGGGGGATGAAGATGAACTTTGCGGAGCTTGCACCGCTGAGTCGGTGGCACTGGTGGTGGAGTGGCGATGCCAGAAAAGCTTTATCCTGGACCATGCGGCCTCAGACGCTACTGCCTCTTCTAAGATGGTTTTGAAGGTTAGCGTCTTTCTGATCATGCGGCAACATTAAGCATCTTCGTCCCTCATGCCGGCCAGCAGACGATCCCGGAGCGCTTCTTCAATGTTGTCCTACTTGCACGGGGCAGCAGCAATGTGCAGAGTGGCGGCGTAATCTGCAATGGATTCACTGGGTCACTGCTCCCTTCTGTGGAAGGCCACCCTGGCCAGGAAGATTGAGACCTCTGGCTACAGGTGCCTCCTCAGTGCGGACATGATCTCTGCAAGAGGCACCACATCCACATCCCTTGGAAGAACGAGGTGGGTTGCCAGCTCAAGCGTCTCAGATCTGCACTGTGCGAGGAAGCAGGAGCGCTTCTGGTCTTGGTCAGTGATCTTCTGTGAGGCCATTGCATGGCGGAACCGGCGTTCATATGTTGCCCACTTCTCTAGACAAGCTGGGTCGAATGGGCCAATGTTGCTGCCATGTGGGGATGCCATCCCATCCTCATCGCCAGTTTAGTGTTCAAGGAATGGAGATGCAGACAAATGAAGTAGTGAAATTCAACTCTTTATTAGTGGGGTTTGAACACACAGTTTGGATGGGACAAAACTCGGAATTATATACACTATAAACAGTAACAGTAACAACAATAACACACACCCATTGGCTAACAGAGTGTGCACATTTTTCGATCCACTTATTTTAATAATAAAACATACATGAGAAAAGATACATTCCACTCCTGTCAGATTCTAATTTGCGCGGCACATCAAAATCTCGCGAGACTACACTGTCTGGCGAGATTTCGTAGCTGTCAAACAGGGACGCTGTTTGACAGCTCGGAAAAGCGCGGGGACATGGTGGTTTGAATCGCCTTGACAGTTTACAAGCACAGTTAGCATACATAACACAAGCATACAGTTTCTTTGTGCTTGATGCAACACCAGCAAAACACACACACATTCTGTAATTGAATCAGACATTTGGCTGAGTAAGGAAAGAAACCATAACCTCTACCCACATGTGGTCCTTATATAATCAAACAATAAAGATGTTATAGTAGAGGGCTCTAGGCTTTGGCAACTAGAATGGCACAGTTGCCCAGAACTCTGGGTTGTTGACAGCATGTGGTTTAGACTCTATGCCCCACTAGGAGCTCTGACTGACAAGAACAAAAGACAGAAATTTGGAAAGCCATGTCAGAATGTCAACACAATCATCAGCAGCTCAGAAGTACTAAAACGCAGATTCAAAGAGCAGCCTAGCAAACAAAAGCAAAGAAGAGTTGGACAAAATCTCACCATCACCTTTAAATAGATGGCATACTCAAAGGTTGTACGTTATTTCAAACATATGGCTTTTATTGACAAAGTACCATATTTGTCAGTGCCTTCAGAGATACTAGGTTCTTAATGCTTTATGAATACATCTTGTAATAATGAGGATCAATATGGGAATTTAAGGACAGCAACTGCGTAGATGATCATCACCCATTTTGCTGTAGTCTGATGTTTGCAGAACTTTGTCACCACCAGGCTGGGGAGATATGCTCAAATTTTCTCACTTCCGTAATCAGCCTGGCTGCTGCATTCTGGACTCGCTGAAGTCTCCATAGCAGGGACAAAGGAAACCCCGTGTAGAGAGCATTATGGTGTAAGTCATCACTGTAATGAGGATTGCATCACTCCATCAATGTGGAGAGCCTCTCATCGTATTAAAAAAGTTTAAACTGAGCCTCCCCAGAGGGTAGAATTAGTAGATGTGACCAAGAAAAAAAACTCATTCAATTTCTAGCCCTGTTTCAAATTATTCTGAGCTTGTAAAAGTCAAAAATGGCACTTTGGATGGAGAGGGGGAACTGGTTGGCAAAGTTCACCACACTTCGAGAATCTGACATTTTGCTACTGAGTTACCAGCTATAGTAAGGACATTAGCAAAGGTTGGTCAAGCCAGACTTGTTAAACCAAACTTAAAACCAAAGTGAACCTTTTGGGGAAGGTTCTGGAGAAGGCAGTGGCACATCAGCTGCAGGGGGTACTGGATGAAGCGGAATATCTGGACCCATTTCAGTCAAGATTCAGACCTGGATATGGTACTGAGACTGCATTGGTCGCGCTGATGGATGATCTCTGGCGAGAGCGGGATGGCGGTCATCCATCCGTCCTTGCTCTTCTTGACCTCTCAGCGGCCTTCGATACTGTTGACCATGGTATCCTTCTGGAACGGCTCAGAGGATTGGGGATCCAGGGCACGGTGTGGTCCTGGTTTTCCTCATTTCTGGTTGGAGAGTGAGAGGTCAAGTCCTAGGCCCCTAAAATATGGGGTGCCTCAGGGCTCGGTACTTTCTCCTCTCCTATTTAACATCTACATGAAGCTGCTGGGTGAGATCATCCGTTCCCACGGTGTGCGGTACCACCAGAATGCGGATGACACACAGTTGTACATCTCGGCCCGTGGGGACCCCAGTGATGCAGTCAAAGTCCTTTCCAGCTGTCTGGAGGCTGTTGGGGTCTGGATGGGGGCAAATGGGCTACAGCTGAATTCTAACAAGACTGAGTGGCTATGGATAGGGGGTCCTGCGTTATCCCGGGAGCTACCATCTTTGGTTTTGGATGGGGCTGTTTTGCCCCAGACCAACCCGGTGCGCAACTTGGGGGTCCTCCTGGATTCGCGGCTGCTGCTAGAAGAACAGGTGGCAGCTGTGGCCAGGAGGGCCTTTGCCCAACTTCGGGTGATTCGCCAGTTGCGCACGCTCCTGGACCAGGACTCTTTGCTCATGGTCACTCACGCTCTGGTGACCTCCAGACTAGACTACTGTAATGCGCTCTACATGGGGCTGCCCTTGATGACCATTCGGAGGCTGCAGCTGGTCCAGAATGCCGCGGCCCGGGTGGTGCTGGGGTGTGGATGTTATGCCCATGCCTCACCACTGCTTCGGGGGCTGCACTGGTTACCAGTTTGTCTCCGGGTGCAATTCAAGGTACTTGTTTTGACTACATGGTAGTGGGCCAGGGTATTTTAGAGACCGCATCACCCTAAGGACGTCTGTCCGTCCAACCAGAGCGGACTGGAGGGGCTCTCTAATTGTGCCATCAGCCAGGGGGGCTCGCCTCTCTGGCACAAGGAGGAGGGCCTTCTCCGTGTCCGCACCAGCCCTTTGGAACCTCCTGCCTGTGGAACTGCGTCTCCAGACGGAGTTGTTGCCCTTTAGGAAGCTAAAGACCTGGCTGGCAGGCCAAGTTTGGGGTGCGGGTGGGGATGGGGGTACCGTTGGGTGGTTGGTATAGAGAAGTGTGCCTTCCCCCAAGGTACCTTCGGTTCGTGCGCACCTTTTAGGGGTGGGTTTTTTAACTTTTAACTTTGTTTTATCATGTGTCTTTTATGTATTTACTGTCTGCTATGTAAACTGCCCTGAGTTGGGTTGTACCTGAGTGGGCGGTATATAAGCATGAAAAATAAATAAATAAAAATAAATAAAAAACAATAACAAGCTCTCAGATACTCCTCCAACTCAGATTTTTATCCACATTGGAGTAAATTGGCCAGCTCCATTATCTTCCTTCTTCTTCCATATACAACCCCAGCTTTGGCCTTCCCCAGCAGTTAGTCTTTGTGGGAAGGTAAAATGGTCTCAGGAATTAATTCTGAGGGTGTAGCAGAGATTTAACAAACCAATTCCCATGTAGACCATGTCTACCGTCCCTCTACCAGATCTTCTGGAGAAAATGGAAGGAGATTGATGGATTCAGCTGTCACATTCTGGATCTCTTTCTGAGAGCAATCACTCTTCAGAAATAGCCCCATATAAAGGGCAAAATCCTGATCACTTGCACAAAAGTCCATTGCAGGAGCACTTGGATAGTCTCTAAGGCAGCACAGGGAGTTATTTCAAGTTTACAAGCTCTAAAGCTCATGTAACAGAACACTAGGATAACAATGAACAAAGACTAAAAAATGTTCTCATCTTTGAAGAAAATTCAGAATCACACTTGCTATTGAGATGTAGAATCACAAAGACTATCAGATTGCAAGCATAAAATAGGTAAAGGTCACCCTTGCTTGAAAGCCAGTCGTATCCGACCTTAGGGTTCATAGCCAAAGAACCAGCGCTGTCTGCATTTGCAGACATTTCCATGGACATGTGGCAGGCATGCCTCAACACTTGAGTGCATGGAACACTGTTTACCTTCCCACCAAAGTGGTACCTATTTATCTACTTGCAATTTCTTGCTTTCAAACTGCTAGGTTGGCAGGAGCTGGGACAGAGACAGGCGCTCACTCCATCATGCAATACTCGGGAATCGAACTCTAACCTTCCAGTCATCGAGTTCAGCATCTTAACCATTTGAGCCACCATAAAATGCAACAGAGCATATCGAACAATGAACAGTCATGTTGATATTTCAGCAAGTTAAAATATCAGCAAATATTAAGGCAAAGCATTAAGACGGGACTTCCAAAGGAGGGCAGCTAGAAAAGCAAACAAATTAATCAAAATACTTGAGTCAACCTAAAATCAATCAAATTTTACAAGCAAACAGTCCTCATTATATTGCTTAAAAGTGCTTCTCTCCAACATTTGGTAGCCAAGGGCAACACAGATTGGGAATAAAGCTTGCTTTGCAAAAACAATTTAAATCAAACACCTTGTTCAGAAACCTCTTCATAAGAATTAACAGGCCAGCTCTTTAATGGAAATATTTAGTTTTACCATTTGTAATTTTTCAGATTTTCTGTCTCTTGTGTTGATTTCCAGAAAACTTTCAGCACAGCATTCCAGATGCTGGAGTGACATAAAGCTACCCCTTGTCCTAAAAAACAAGTCTGGAATTTGAATGTTTAATGTATAATATTTCTTTTGCTATATTTTAGGAGGCTATACAGAAAGTTATGTGCAATTTGAGGTAGGCAGGTTAAAGTAGGACAACCTGATCCTGCAATCCTGCAATTCTTTTTTATCAGAGTAGGATTATATCCCAGGAGGCTCAAAAGAATTTCTGGCAAAATCAAATAGCAACTTTGTGGTGCACAATTGGGCTCTTACTCTGCTTTTAAGCCTTTGGAGGTGGTACAGACACATTTCTGAGAGCTATCCTTCATATACTCTGTTGGTTTTCCAACACAACTTTGCAGCTGGAGGTGGGACTTCGAAAAGTTGAAACAAGGATTTGGCTCTCTTTTTTAGGTACTTGTTGAAGCTAGCTTTCTCTTCAAGATGCTTGTCTTCTTTAGTATTTCTTTAGTACTCATCGGTCAGTTTGGAAGAAAGGTATGATGGCCAAAGTCAGATGTTATGGATTTTCAGAGGGTTACCTCAGGCCTGCCATCGGGGGGGCCATCAGGACTCCCAGCCTGGGCCCAGAGATGATGGGGGCCCGGCGCTGCCGGGAAACCACTGATGTGTGCATGCGCAAACAAACAACGCATATGCGGGAAACCACAGGGGCGTGGCCAAAATGTGGGGGCGCATACTGGGCCCGGAAATTTCTGATGCTCACCCTGGGTTACCTAATCCATACAGGCTATGACAAAGCAAACCAAGTCCTCAAACAACTTATTTTGTAGGTTGAGAGGCAGTATGATTTGGGCACAACTTCAAATAGTATTTTACTTGACAAAGTGCTACTACCTTTCAAACTAACTATGATGTTTTCTATTCACTCTTAATACAAAAACATCATAGAACCTTCACCCTAGCCTACCTAGATCTCTTCTATTAGCAGTACAAGAAGGGAAGTTCAAAAAGATCCCATGTTTTCAATGTAAATGTATCTGTAATTTGAGCAGAATACAAACAATAATACACACCCTTCTGCTTTGACCTTTTAATCTTTATATAGAGAGAATTTTTATAGAACCTCATTTAAAATTACTCCCTGGGTGCTCAGAGGGACATTATACCCTTTTATTCTTGTCAAGGCATAACATAGCTATTTGATCTAATGTAGTGACATTTCTTGCAGCTACTGTTAAAATTCACAAAAGGTTCTAACAAATTGATGACTAGTTTTAGATAATAGCAGGTAAAATGAGTACCCAGTATGTTGGGGGCAAAAATGCTAATTAATTTATAAACTGCCCAGAGAGTGCAGCAAGTGTAATTGCTATTTAGGTGACTAGCAGAGGTTGCCCGGCGTTGCCGGGCTGTTTTAAATTATGTTAATGTTTTTAAAAAATTGCTTAGTCTGTAATTTTAATTTTTAAAATGTTTATTTATGTAAAAAAAAATTAGGCTTGGCTGTTATTAACTGTGATCTGCTTTTTTGGGGTTTTTTGCGGATTAATAAAAGAACAAAGTATGATATAATTTTTTCAAATTGTTTTATGCAAGCGAATAATGTTTTAGTTTGTTGAATTTTTTTAATTAGTTGTACCGAAGGTAATAATTTTAATAATGTAAAAGTAAATGTTTTTTACATTCAATGTTTTTAAAATGTGTTTAGATGTTTTGTGTTTTAATTTGAGTTGAAACTCAGCACAGGATTTTTAAAAGTTTCTATTGTATTTTATTGACATATGTTTGTAATTTGTGTTAAAGTGTGTTTTAGTATAAATTTTTTTTACTTGTTTTTATTGGTGTGACCTTTTGTGTAAAATTGTGAATTTGTGTTATGTTTTTGATTTGTTTTTACTCTTGTGGCATTTTGTTTGGGGCTGTTGTGTGTTTTTGAATTGTTTTTACTATTGTGGCCAGCAGGTGGTGCTGGTGTTTTGACTGTTTTTTCTCTTCTGGCCTCTGGGTGGAGCTTCTTCTGGTAAGTAGTCTCTTTCTTTATTCATTTCTTTTCCGATCCTCGTGGGGGTAGGAAATCTTTTGGTAAGTTTGCTTGTTTTCTTTCTTTTGTGTGTGTGTGTGGGGGGGGGGTTGGAATTTGTATTTTTGTCTGTTTGTTTTGTTTTTATTGTGTTTTTGTTTACTTTGTATTGTTTTTGGTGTTGTTTTTATTTGTTTTTGTGTCTTTTTGGATGTTTTTGACTGTGTTTTTAGTAATTTTTAAAATATTATTTATTTATTTGGTGGTGGGGAGGGGGCATGGTCGTTGGGGGTTAGGAAGGGTGGGCTAGGTGGAGGGGAGGGGGGCATGGTCGTTGGGGGTTAGGAAGGGTGGGCTAGGTGGTGGGGAGGGGGGCATGGTCATTGGGGGTTAGGAAGGGTGGGCTAGGTGGTGGGGAGGGGGGCATGGTCATTGGGGGTTAGGAAGGGTGGGCTAGGTGGTGGGGAGGGGGGCGTGGTCATTGGGAGTTAGGAAGGGTGGGCTAGGTGGTGGGGAGGGGGGCATGGTCAGTGGAAGTTAGGAAGGGTGGGCTAGGTGGTGAGGAGGGGGCGTGGTCAGTGGGGGTTAGGAAGGGTGGGCTAGGTGGTGGGGAGGGGGCCATGGTCATTGGGGGTTAAGAAGGGTGGGCTAGGTGGTGGGGAGGGGGGTCATTGGGGGTTAGGAAGGGTGAGCTAGGTGGTGGGGAGGGGGCGTGGTCGGTGGGGGTTAGGAAGGGTGGGCTAGGTGGTGGGGAGGGGGCATGGTCAGTGGGGGTTAGGAAGGGTGGGCTAGGTGGTGGGGAGGGGGGCTTTATTGTATTATGGTGCTTTGATTGTGTGGAGTCGTGAAAGTAGATCGAGGTTTCCCCTTTAATATCAGTGGGTTGGGGGTTGCAATCCCCCTCTCCACTGGCTCCTCTAGGGTTGGGAGGTTTGTGGGGACAAAAAGGGTATGTCCCCCCAACCCTTCTGGACCCAGTAGATCAGGGAGAGTGGATCGATTCCCCCCCTTCCAAATAAAAAAACTCTGTTTTTAAAGAGAAGAAATTTAATTTAATTTAATTTAATTTTCACGCTTATATACCGCTCACTCAGGCGGACCCGACTCAGGGCGGTTTACATAGCGGACAATAAATACAAAAAATACAATAACATACAATGAATACAGTAGAAAATCATCAACCAAAAGTACAATTACAAAATCTCTGTCCACAATATATAAACTAGAAAATATATACTGCAGTCTGCACTTACATGTGCACTACAAGGGAGCTCAGGTGCTCGCCGTCCCCCCGCGGCAAATGCCGGACCGGACAGAGGCGGGGCCGGTTGCCGCAGGTGGCTCCCATCCTGGGCCGATGGTGGGGGCCCAGGAGAGCTTCAGCGCGGTGTCCCGTCTGCGGCGCGGCGTCTCTCTATCCCTCCGGTCGAGGCAGGGCCGGAGGGAGGCGGGGCCTGTTGCCGCAGGTGGCTCCCATCCTGGGCCGATGGTGGGGGCCCAGGAGAGCTTCGGCGTGGTGTCCCGTCTGCAGCGTGGCATCTCTTTATCCCTCCGGTCGAGGCAGGGCCGGAGGGAGGCGGGGCCGGTTGCCGCAGGTGGCTCCCATCCTGGGCCGATGGTGGGGGCCCAGGAGAGCTTCGGCGCGGTGTCCCGTCTGCGGCGCGGCGTCTCTTTATCCCTCCGGTCGAGGCAGGGCCGGAGGGAGGCGGGGCCGGTTGCCGCCGGTGGCTCCCATCCTGGGCCGATGATGGGGGCCCAGGAGAGCTTCGGCGCGGTGTCCCGTCTGCGGCGCGGCGTCTCTCTATCCCTCCGGTCGAGGCAGGGCCAGAGGGAGGCGGGGCCGGTTGCCGCAGGTGGCTCCCATCCTGGGCCGATGGTGGGGGCCCAGGAGAGCTTCAGCGCGGTGTCCCGTCTGCGGCGCGGCGTCTCTCTATCCCTCCGGTCGAGGCAGGGCCGGAGGGAGGCGGGTCCGGTTGCCGCAGGTGGCTCCCATCCTGGGCCGATGGTGGGGGCCCAGGAGAGCTTCTGCGCGGTGGTAAGAGCCCAATTGTGCACCACAAATGAAAACATGGCAGGCTAGACCTCAACAGAGTTGTGCTCGAATCCCTGCTCAGCCATGGAAGCTTGCTGGGGATGGCACTTATAAAACCCCTCTTTAAATATCTCACATACCTTGAAAAGTCTGCTAGGGTCAATATATGCTGGAAGCAACTTGGCAAGGCTTAGCAACAAGAACAATATAGTCCATTTAGAGAAAAGTAGAAGGTAAAATCAAAGGGGGAAAAATTCATTTTTCTCCTGGAGGTATGCTGTGGAACTAATGGAGGGAAAGAAAATCAGCTGGCTGGGTCGTTCTGGGCATTATAATCTATTTATTTATTTATTTATTTATTGTTAATATTTGTACCCCGCCCTATTGATGCAAGCACCACTCAGGGCGGCTTACAGTGTGAAGCAAATACAAGAAACATCTATGATGGAGCCTGGGCTCAATGTCCATGATGGAGCCCCGGGCTCAGTGCCCATGACTAATCCCAGGGCTCAATGCCCATGAGGGAGCCCGGGGCTCAACGTCTCTGGAGCAGAGGCGGCCGGAGCAGTGGCTCCTCCCTCCAGCCATTGGTGGGGGCTTGAGGGAGGCGACAAAGTCTTCTGTCAGGGCCATGGTGGCTCCTCCCTCCGGCCATTGGTGGGGGCTTGAGGGAGGTGATGAAGTTATTTATTATATAAATAACCTTTCCAAACTCTAGGATCTTCTGCCATCTGTTTACTCTGTTCAACCTGCTTTGCAGTCAGCCACTTCACTTCTGTTCTTGGAATTTAATTTTTATCAGCCACTTTGAGAAATGTTGCCTTACATGTAGGTTAAAATTATCCAAAGAATTTCTGCAAGCTAAGCATATGGTTGACAACCACTACGCTATCATCCTTTTGATGATGCCAGAGGATGGGGAAGCAGGAGTGGAATAGATCAAAGATAGAAGGTTAGGGTTTCAGATCTAGGGTAAAAGCAAAAAAATAGGAGGAGCAAATTCTGAAAGGGGGTTTACTAAAATACTTTTTTTAAAAAAAATAATTTTATGTTATTGATAAACAACATAAAACACAAAAAAGAAATATGAAAAATGCAAGCAAATAATAAACAACAACACTAAACTTAATAATAACATAATAATAAAAAGCAGTAATACAAGTGCTCCCACCACCAATAGGACATTATTATCTTATTCATATATCTAAACACATTTTCCCTTTCTTATTCAAAGCCTCTATTTCCAAAAAGTTAAATATTCTTGTCCTGGGTTTATCCCTTTAGTTTTAGCAAATATATAATCCATAAATTCACCCCGATGTCTATAAAATTATTTTCTTTATCAAACCTTTCTTTAGTTTTAATTTACATGTCAATCTATCATTCATAGCCATATTTCATAATTCTTTATACCAATCTTGTATTACCAATCCCAAATCCATTTTCTAATTTTTTAGCCATTAGTAATCTCATGGATGTAACCAAACTAATGATCATATTTTTTTTATATTTCCCTACTTTTATATTTCCAAAATCCATTAACAAAGCTATTCTAGGACTCATTGCTAAGTTTAAAGAAAATATTTGATTGGGAACATGAAAGTATATTGCATCAAGCTCCATCCTATCACAGATTAGTATAAAACTGGAGATAAAGCAAGTTGGAGGAAAGAAAGCAAATCAACTGAATGCTGCATTTGTGAATCACAACCACCAGATGGTAGTATTCTACAGTTTCTGTGTAGTTAATTTGAAAGGTTGTGCTTTACAAATGATAAAGATAAGGCTTCATATGATATTAGATCACCAGACCTGTTGAAGAGAACACCAGCCCCCAAAAGCTTATGCAAGTAAAACTTGTAAAACTTGCCCCAAGAGTCTCTGCTGTTTCTGCTGCAACAAATGAACATGGCTATCTCATTTCAGACGTATACAACAGTGCTGTTTGCTTACACGCTTCTCAATACATACTAGCAACAGCAATATCAATTACACTTACATACTGCCCCATAGTGTGCACTCTGGGCAGTTCACAACTTAACTAGCATTTTGCCCCAAACATGCTGGGTACTCATTTTACCAACATCAGATGGATGGAAGGCTAAGTCAACCTTGAGCCCTGATCAGGATCGAACTCACCACCTTCTGCCTGCAATACAGCAGTTTAACCACTGCACCACTACGGTTCATTAAACTTTGTTGTTGTTCAGTCACACAGTCGACTCCGACCCTTTGCGACCCCATGGACCATTTTCCTCCAGGCGCCTCTGTCCTCTACCATCCCCCTCAGCCCTCCCAGCTCTGTGCCCATTGTGTCTATAATACCATCTAGCCATCTCATACTTGGCCTCCCCCTTCTTCTTTTGCCCTCCACCTTTCCCAACATCAATGCCTTCTCAAGTGAATCCTCCCTTCTCATTTGATGTCCAAAGTATTTTAGCTTCATCTTTACTATTTGACCTTCCAATGAGCAGTCAGGGTTAATTTCTTCTAAGATTGACCTATTTGTTCTCCTCGCTGTCCAGGGGACTCTCAAAACCCTCCTCCAACACCACATTTCAAAGGCATCTATTCTTCTGCGTTCAGCCTTCCTAATTGTCCAGCTCTCACATCCATACATTACTACTGGGAAAACCATTGCTTTGACTATTCTAATTTTTGTTTGCAATGTAATGTCTCTGCTTTTCACTATGTTCCCCAGGTTTCTCATCGCTTGTCTCCCAAGAATCAGTCGCCTTTTTATTTCATGGCTGCAATCCCCATCTGCAGTGATCTTTGATCCTAAGAAAGTAAAATCTGTCACTGCTTCTACTTCTTCCCCGTCTATTTTCCAGGAACTGATTGGGCCTGTTGCCATTATCTTGGTTTTCTTGATATTGAGTCTCAAGCCAGCTTTTGCACTCTCCTCCTTCAGCCCAATCAAGAGATTCTTTAGGTCTTCCTCACTTTCTGCCATTAGGGTGGTATCGTCTGCATATCTCAGATTATTGATGTTTCTCCCAGCGATTTTAATCCCATATTGTGATTCCTCCATCCCTGCACTGCGCATTATGTGCTCTGTGTATAGGTTGAATAAGCATGGCGACAAAATGCAGCCTTGTCTTACTCCTTTTCCTATTCCAAACCACTTTGTTATTCCATGTTCTGTCCTAACTGTTGCTTCTTGGTTCATGTACAGATTTCTCAGGAGGCATATGAGGTGCTCTGGTATTCCCATCTCTTTAATTACTTGCCACATCTTGTTGTAGTCCACACAGTCAAATGCCTTAGTGTAGTCAATAAAACAAAAGTAAACTTGTTTCTGGTATTCCTTTGTTTTCTCCATGATCCAGCGTATGTTGGCGATGTGGTCTCTAGTCCCCCTGCCTCTTCTGAAACCAGCCTGCACCTCTGGTAATTCTCTCTCCACATGCTGCTGAAGTCTGTCCTGTATTATCTTGAGCATCACCTTGCTGGCATGTGGGATGAGCGCGATTGTTCGATAATTTGAACATTCTTTGGCATTGCCCTTTTTTGGGATTGGGACGTATACTGATCTTTTCCAATCCTGTGGCCACTGTTTTGTTTTCCAAATCTGCTGGCATATTGAATGCAGTAATTTGACGCCATCATCTTTTAGCGCTTTGAAAAATTCAACTGGGATACCATCATCTCCACTAGCTTTGTTGTTTGCAGTGCTCTTTAGGGCCTTTATGACTTCGCTCTCCAGGATGTCTGGCTCAAGTTCAATTTCTTCATCATTATGATTATCAGGAGTGTTGAGGTTCTTTTTGTAGAGTTCCTCTGTGTACTCTTGCCATCTTTTTTTTTTTGATCTCTTCTGCTTCAGCTAACTTCTTTCCATCTTTGTCCCTTATCATGGTCATTTTTGCTTTAAATGTTCCCTTGATTTCCCCAATTTTTTTGAAAAGATCTCTGGTTCTGCCTCTTTTGTTGTTTTCCTCCATTTCTCTGCACTGTTCTTTTAGGTAGTTCTCCTTATCTCTCCTTGCTTTTCTTTGAAATTCTGTGTTCAAATGGTTGTAGTTTTTCCTTTCTCCTTTGACTTTTGCGTTCCTTCTTTCCTCTGCTATTTTAAGAGCCTCATCAGACAACCACTTTGCTTTCTTACTCTTCTTTTCTTTTGGTATGGTTTTCTTTGCTGCTTCCTGCATGATGTCCCTCATCTCCGTCCATAGTTCTTCCGGTACTCTGTCTACCGAGTCTAAGCCATTAAATCTGTTCATCACCTCCACCGTGTATTCTTTAGGGATGCTGTCTAGGTGATATCTTTAAACTAGCAGAGTTTAAACTAAAGAGTAAATCAAATTTCTTGGATTCATGGGTGATACAAAGCATCCGTACATGATTCAATCACATATTGACAAATATAAACCAACTGTCTCTATAAACATGTAAATAATGGGACAATGATATGCAGTTATATTACAACTATTATGTAAGATGTTTGTTTTTATCTCTTCAAGTGGTAATGCCTTAGAACCCTGATGGTGAACCTTCCCAGAAGCCCAAGCACCCTGTGAATCCACACGAATGGGTTTACTGTGATTCATCTGCCCCACGCTGCCCTCATCGCTCCCGGAAGCGGAAGTAAAACACGCCCGTATGGCTCCTATCTATGACATGTCACAAACTGCTAAAGAATGCCCTTCCACTCCTAAAAGCGATTTGTCACATGATCTATGTAGCTACTGTGCAAGAAAGACCAACAAGCCCAAATAACCTTTGGCTGAAAAGAACCAGCTGTCCTTTTGAGCCTGGCCGGAGATTGTTGATAACAACACAACTGCTTAATGCAGCAGAGAACTAGAGTGGCATAATTTATTGGTAGGTCTAGCGGTAGCAATTTGCAGAAACAAAGTGCTGCCAAATTTGGCCAACAACCTCATTCTTTACAACGTTCTTTCCCATGCCTCTCATTATACCCTCATTATTCACATTTGTGTAGCTGGAGGGTCCTTCTATCTATTTCATTTTAGCGAAGCAGAATATTTAAGATGTTTCAAATTTATCCAACAGTGGCAAGTATTTTCACAACCCAAATCAAAATCTTCTTGTGATAAACTACAAGCAGAAGGATAATTGTATAATAATTTTGCCCTTCTGGTGGGCTGTCCAGCCTGTCCTCCACACAATTGGTCACCTGACTGATATTGCAACCAACACGTGACTTGCAGCCAAGAAGGAGTGAAACCACTTACACAATGCATTTCCCCGAAAGAATTCTATCCTTGGGTTTTAAAGTATTCCAAGACATGCAACATCATACATGCATAACATCAGCTATACAAGACATAATTCAGTTGTCTCAGTATTTCAGAGAGTTTACATTTATAATTGGTTTCACTTTTAAAATTATCATCATTGAATTTCCTCATTTCTGCTTTTGATACTCACTTGACAAATGTTTCCAGTGATTCACATTTTAATGATTAGAGATTTCCTGATAGTCTGATAATCCTGAGACATAAGCTAAAATAGTGGTATCCAGTCAATAAACATACAGTTAAAAGATGAACAAAGCCTGCAACAGAAACCTTACGTATTCAAAGGCCAATTTACATTTGCAGAAGTGAAATTACTTAAGTCATGTGGTTGAAAATGGAAACTAATTAAGGAAGTGCTGCTGGCATTCCTGAGTGCACACTTAATCCTGCAATCAGGCATACACCCAAAAATAATAATAATGAAATGAGCTCCACGTTAATGAGAGTTACTTTGTTATACAAGCATCATTGCAACTGTATTCTGGAGTGAAGGGCATAGAAGGAGCCTCCCTAAAGACTAGAAAGCATTGTGCATTCACCCAGGCACCCACTGGGCAATGGGTTGTAGCCAGCTAATATTTCCTCCCTTAAGGCCACGCAAAACTCCTCCAAGGCTACCTCAATCTAAGAGTGGCCTTATCTGATAAAATGAACTTCATGCCATAGACAACATTTGGGCCTCTAGGTGCCTAGATGAAGCAGCACAAGACCCTAGATCCGTGATGGTGAACCTTGGCACTCCAGCTGTTCTTGGACTTCAATTCCCAGAAGCCCAAGCCCCCATGAATCCACACAAATGGGTTTACTGCGATTCACCCAGCCCGCGCCGCCCTCGTCGCTCCTGGGAGCGGAAGTATAATGCACCTGTATGGGCATCTCTGTTTATAGCTGAAGAGCTAGTGCTGTCTGCATTTGCAGACATTTCTGTGGACATGTGGTAGGCATGCCTAGACACCAAAGTGTACGGAACGCTGTTAACTGTTGCTAAAATGAAAATAAATAACAAAGCAGCCTGGTCAATCTTCAATTAAAAAAACTCACATAAAAGAATCCTAGGGGTCCAGAGATGTATGGCATTTTCATCCCCAAAAGGTACTTCACTTGTGAGGTCACAACATGCGTGGCGGCTCCTGTTGTCATCGCGCTGATCACCGGTTCTGTAAGCAAGAAGGTGGCACTGCCCAAATGCAGCACAAACATTGCTACCTGAGAAACCAAAGATACAGAGCAGTGATTAGCTATGATCATGGATACTGATGCCAAGGCAAGAACAAAAAATACCCATTTCTTCTTTCCTTTTCCCCCTCATGGGTGGGAAATGAAACAGCTGCGTAAGCTAAGCAAATGATGAAGCTATTCAATTATGCATTGCATACTAGGAATAAACCTTTCAACACATGTCCACTTTCATACATTTATTATAGGCTATCTCTTTCATATCACTGGCTTGCCAGGCTGGGCACTGTGAGTAGTTATAAAAATTGCTGGCTCTGCCAATGTGTATTTAGCACAATGGCTTCTCTGAATATTAGTTCTGAGTGTTGTTTTTTCAGTTAACCCCAACATACAAAAACAATATGGAAGATTGAAAAGGTAAACCACAAAGCTAGGCCAGAGTTACTCAAAAACCTGTTCTATTCATAGTTTCTGTCAGATTCAGTTTCATAATGTACAGCCTTTTGAAGTTAGAGAAGGTCAGCTGTCTGGGCCCGAGAGGATGAAGAGATAGGAAAAAAATGGTTCTCAGCTGTGTTTCTGTTTTTGTTTTTGTTTTTAAATGGCTAGTTGTGTTTCTAAAACAATTGCTTTTGCCAATCAAACCAGCAGGATCCCCATGGACCCCAAAATGAGTTCTAGAAGGGTGTGTGATATTTTTATTTTTATTATTTTGGGTGCCGTGAAGCCCTGTGAGAGAAAGGGGAGATTGTTGTGGGCATTTGCTAGTGCAATACCGAACACAAGTCAATATACCATGTATCACTTGCACATCTGTTATTTCATTAGTGCAGGTAGTCTCTCCACCCATGCCATCTAAAAGTTTTCACCTAATCAATGTATTCATAGTTTCTGTGACCAATTCATCATCTAGAGTTCTCCATAAGTAGTTAGGCTACTCTTCAAACAGCTGGCTATCATCTCTACTTTTCCTCCTGGTCAACCTTAAGAGTGATAGTTGGAATCCATGAATTTGATACAATCATTTCTGTAAGTATGCAACAAATTAATAGTTTCAGACAGAGTAGTTATTGAAATGCACAAAAATAGAAAAATCTGGCATCAAGATGGACCTAAACATCATCAGGGTGTAAAGGTGTGACTAAACGATGAGGAAAATGCAAATTCACTTGCATTGGATCACTGTGGAGTTGCAGCGGGGGATTTGGATCTATTTGGTTTAATTTAGGGGTGCCCAAACTATGGCCCGAGGGCCGGATCCAGCCCCTGATGCCAATTCATCTGGCCCAAGAAGCCCTCATCGCTCCTGAAAGCGGAAGTAAAACATGCCAGTATGGGCACATTTTACTTCCACTTTGGGAATGACGAGGGCTTCGTGGGCCGGATGAATTGGTATTGTAGGCTGGATATGGCCCCCCCAGTCTATAGTGACCAGCCCCCTGAACCACATGACTGGCCCACACCCTGAAAAGTTTGGGAACCCCTGGTTTGACTGATCACACAAGGAGATAGGAGAAAATCCTTGTTTGCACATTTTCTACAGCTCTATGCTTGAAGCAGATAGAACTCAAAGGAATTGCCTTAACCAGCAGTACAAAAAAAATTCTATTGTTTCCTCCCTTGATTAGCTTTTTTTAGGGTGGTTAAGTGCTCAGCACTAGCACCAAGGTATTGCTAAATAAATAAATACATAAATAACTTGCTGGTTTTGCAAGCTGCTTTTAAGCTACAGGTATTGCAAAAAAGCTTTGTTCATTCTAAGCTGGGGAGATGCAGGATGGGGGAGTCTACCCAAGAATTTTAACACTCTTAAGTGTTTTTTAAAAAAGGAAAGTTTTGCCAAAGGACTTTGCTCACCCTTCCCAATTATATATTAGTGGGGTGATATTTCTCTATCAATTCAACACTGTCGAGAATTGATCAGTTATTTTGTGTTTTTTTAAAGGTAGAAGCCCCAGTGTCAAATGGAGAAACTACAGGTGGGGAAGACCCTTGGGCTGACTAGCACTTCCTTTTGCATCAGTTGAACAACAGGGAAGAAAGGGTGTATGTCCACCCCAAACGTGTGGCACATCCTGCATTTTTCCCCATTGTAGTTGCACTTTGAGGTAGCAACATCCTGCAGTCAAAAACCCCTATATCAATTGTGCCACTGAGATAAGAAAAAGTCTCTTTAATTCACAACTATGCTTTTGTAGTGTTAGCACAAGGACAGAATCTGGTGCACTTCTGAGGCACATGTGTGGTTGTGCAAAAGACTGCACATGTACACTGTCTCCTACCTGACCAACTTAATTAAAATGTTTTTAAAATGGATTGGCAAGTCAGTGATATTCCATTCTGCTGGATTTTAGAGTCTATCCAGTAAGAATGCTTGAGAGTCATGATGCTGGTTCTCCACCATTAATTTGAATAGCATCGTGATTCAAATCCTTATACTGTACTGTCTCTAATAGCTGTCTCTCCGGTCCCTTCTCTTGGTACAGGTGTAGCAGCTTAACAAAAATCTTCTCATGTTCCAGCATTGCTTCTTGAGAGTTGCCTGGGAACCCAGGGAAGAATAACAATTCCCTGAGATTTAAAGTCAGTGCTTTGAAATCTGCCAGCCTAGTCAACCTAGCAAATCCTAATGCTTTAGAATACAAACATCCACACTCTGAGTTGTGCTCAGGAATTAGCTAGGATTCAGTAAAATTCCAATAGCACTGCCTAGATGTGATTCCAGCAACTAATCCCATTTATTCGTTTAGTATCTACTCCTTTGACATGTACATGTCTATACAAACATAAGCTGAACTAACAAAACAAAGCTGTACTGGAAACTCTAGGGAAAGGCTAGACATTTATATTCCAAATATTGCTGAAAAGCCAATGTAACAGAACTCTCTAGTAAACCAAACCTGAAGATAACAAAGCATATTCATGATAATTTTTAGTAAGATAACAACAAGGGACAACATTCAACAAATGCTGGAAAATGTAATAAAAGCCCAGCCTACTCCTGCTCACAATAAAAGTTAACTTGTTAAATGTAAGTGTACTTTAAAATGTTTGTTGTGATCTTTAAAATCTTTTTATATTTCATAAAACTGTAACAACATTATTAACTGAACGATTCATTCTTTGTAAACAAAGGATTATCAGTGTAACTAGACCAATCCATTTCCCAGCCCAATTTCAGGGTTAAATAGAAGAGGGAACATTTCAGTGATGGCAGCTAATGAAACACAGTAAAAGTGGAGGCTTATTGGTAGCAGCCGGCAAAGGTCTTCCTTATCACAGTTATCTGCTATTTTCTTTCTCCAAATCAATCTGAAAAATCAGATTATGTTACAATTTAGCATTGTTTCCAAAACTTGGCCCTGCTCCTCCTATTGTCCCCCTGTGTGTCAGGCCTATCCCTTTATTTCTTACGTCCCCATGCTGCAGTTGAATTTAATAATACTGAAAGGCACAATATAAATTAGTATGGCTGGGGAAGAGCACAATTCACTTCCTCCCACTTTGTCACTGTTCACTGCAAAGGATCACAGGGTTTCCCTGGGATCCAGTGCAAACTCAGTTATGAAAGACTGGTTTTCTTCAGTATGTTTTAATTGTGTGCCATCCAACCAATTTTGACTTATAGTGACCCTGTTTCAGAGTTTTGTAGGTAGAGAGTATTTAAAAATTGGATTGCCATTCCCTTCTTCTGGGAGCATCCCCAGGAGTGTGCAGCTTGCCCAAGAACCACACAGGTTGACCCTTTTTGGATCCAGCATGGGGAATGAAACTCATAAACATTGGCTCTGCAATCAGATGCCTAACTCAATGAGCTATCCAGCCAGCTCAATATATTTTAGGTAAAGGTAAAGGTCATCTCTGTTTATAGCCAAAGAGTCAGCACTGTCTGCGTTTGCAGACATTTCCATGGACATGTGGCAGGCATGCCTAGACACCGGCATGTATGGAGTGTTGTTCTTGCTTTCAAACTGCTAGGTTGACAGGAAGCTGGGACAGAGACAGAAGCTCACTCCGTTGTGCGGTACTCAGGTCTCAAACTGCTGACCTGCCATCCTTCCAGTCATCAAGTGCAGCATCTTAACCACTAAGCCACCTCAGTCCCTCGCAGACCTTTAGGAAGCCTTTAATAAATATCTAAGAAATGAAACAGGAAGGCGGTGACATGAGACATGAGATGTGAATATGGGGAGGTGCACTTGATTTGATCAGCTCATCTAGTTACAAGTCACTGGCTGCAGTCTAACACAATGAGTGCTTCAGCCATTTGAAATCAATATGTCTGTTGGACTGTGGCCACCACTCAACAATGTTGAGCCAAAATTTTAAAACACTTTAACAATAAAGTCTTATACACTGCATATTTCTTGACACCATTGCTGCTGCCACAGAAAATGAACAATTATGATTTTTTTATATAAAAAAGGAACAAGTCCAAGGACAAACGGACATGGGAAACCCACAGTGTGCTTCCAAAATCAGCAATGTGAAATAGAAATGGCTTGTTCAGATGAATCTTTGGCCAAGAGCCATCTTGAAAAAGAATGAATTGGGCTAATTATATGAAAATATGCTAGGTTAGGAGTCAATCACTTTGGACAAGACCACTCAAGAACAGTGGCCTTTAAACTGCTTGGAATGGGCTTTCATGTTCACACTATGTTTCAA
The DNA here is from genome assembly GCA_035047305.1 of Bradypodion pumilum. NCBI lineage: Eukaryota > Metazoa > Chordata > Lepidosauria > Squamata > Chamaeleonidae > Bradypodion > Bradypodion pumilum. The sequence continues at coordinate 308,295,842 of JAWDJD010000004.1, read as the reverse complement.
GGATCAAGATCAAGAACATGATAGATTGCACCTTGAGCAACAGCAAAATGTGGCTAGAGACAATTTGGCACTAAACTATTTTGACAGATGAACACAATTTCAGCTTGTATGAAGAAAGTTGCCTTTCTAAGAGCAATAATTTCAAGGGATAACATTGGCTTCAAGGGAATAGTAAGCAGTTTTTCCTCAGTTTCATTCCCATTTGTTTATTCTCTACAGCTATCAGTCTCCCTGTAGGGGTACGCAGAAGTGCCTGCTCAAAGATTGTGGTATTTTTGGACCACAATCAGGCATACCCTAGTAACGGTACCCTTATGTTGCTGGCTAATCTTTCCCACAGGAGGTCAGGCAGAGGGAACTGCAGAATCAATTCACTAAAAGGTGGCTTTGTTTTGACAGTTTCATGTCTGGCCTAGACACGTAAGAAGAAGAAGCCTCCTTTTTAAAAGCCAGTTAAAAACTTGAGAATAAATTCACACAGGAATGTTCATCACTCAACAACCATAACACTATAACATACAAGGAGAGGTTTCAAATCAGCTGGCCTCATATTACATATTTTTCTTCCCTACAGCCACAGTTGACAAGTTTACCACATAACACACAGGTACATAGAATAGGCTCTTAGACCCTGTGAGTCTACCTGTGATCTAATGTGAAGAAATATGCACAATACATCCACCAGTGATGAATTTGTTGCTTTTTAAAAAAAAACTTGGAGGAGAGTCCAAAAGAATTATTTTAGTTACAGTAGCATAATTTATTAAACCCTGTTACTAAAAGGGATGGAATTTCAATAGCATAACTAACAGAGTCTTTTCAAGAAACATGTGAAGTAAAAACAGTTCCTTATTCTTTTTTAAAGCCCAAGTTCAAGCCCAAACATTTCTGTTACTTATCTGCAGTATTAAATGCCTACTTTATCTGGCATATGTTAAAAAGACAAAAAATGTTGAGATATTAACCTGCCATAAGCCATCTGTGCTTCTTATGGGTTCCCAAAGTGCTCTCAAAGCGTTGACAACACTTGGTGAGAGATGAAAAGGCATGGGGAAGGGAATGTTAATTCTTTTTCCTGTGATATTCCCCACATTATATCACAAAATGAGCATTATGTAGCTTAGATTTCAAAAAGAAAAGAAAAAAACAATCTGTTTACCAACCAGCTTCTAGAATAGGCTCTAAGGCTGGTTTGCAAATAGAAATAGCAATTTGCAATTATACACATATATACTGCCCATACCTGTCAACCCGTGGCTCCGGAAAAACGGGACCTGCACAGGTCGCTTGTGCGCAGGTCACTTTCCACACATGCGTGGAAGCGCTACGCCGTTTGTGCAGCCCCTACGCAAGCGGCGTAGCGCTTCCGCACATGTGTGGAAGGGTTTTACCCCTTCCATGCATGCACGGAAGCGCTACGTCATTTGCGTAGGGGCTGCGCAAGCGGCATAGCGCTTCCACGCATGCATGGAAAGTGTTTCCCCCCGCTGCCAAATTACAGGGGTTTGGAAGCACGGGGCGGGTTATGAAGTCAATAGACGTCAAATTACGGAGTAATTCTGGCCAAATCAGGATGGTTGACAGGTATGATACTGCCCCATGGTGCTTAGAGTACTCTCTGGACTGATCGCAAGGAACTTATTAAGATTAATTTTAAACTCCATCAGCTGGTTTATGAAACATTTTTTCCAGCTACTTTTTCTCAAACATTATATCATTGTCAAGACTCTTCCCATGGCCTGAAGAGTTTTCTGTTGTTGACAGGGAAATAAGATTAGACCTATTTCTATAATATACACTAGCATAGGTTGCCCAGCATTGCTGGGTTGTTATAAACTGTGATCAGCTTATTGGGGTTTTTTTTGTAGATTAAAAAAAAGAACAAAGGATGATATAATTGTTTCAAATTGTTTTATTTAACCAAATAATGTTTTAGTTTGTGGGTGTGTTTTTTTGTTAATACTTGTACCATAGGTAATATTTTTAAAAATGTGAAAGTACATGTTTTTTACATTCAATGTTTTTAAACTGTGTTTAGATGTTTTGGGTTTTTATTTGAGTTAAAACTGAACACAGGATGTTATAAATCTTATTTTATTTTTTTGACATATGTTTGTAATTTGTGTAAACTTTTGATTTATTGTTATTTTTTGACTTGTTTTTACTCTTGTGGCCTCTAGGTGGGGCTGTTGTGTCTTTTTGAGTTGTTTTTACTATTCTGCCCTGCAGGTGGGGATGCTAGTGGGTTTTTTTTTAAAGTTTCACTGTTTTTTCTCTCCTGGCCTCTGGTTGGGGCTTCTTCCAGTAAGTCATCTTTGTTTCTTCATTTCTGTTCCGGTCGTCGTGGTGGGAGGACGTTCTGGTGAGTTATCTGGTTTTCTTTCTTCTGGGGCTTTTCTTTGTTTTTTGTGGTAGTGGGCTAGGAGGTGTTTCTGTTTGTTCTTTTTTGTCTTGGTTGGGTTTTAGGTTTGTGTAATTGGTTTGGTTATTTCTGATTTTGTTTATTTTTTCTTATTTTGTTGTTTATTTTTGTAATTAGTTGTTGTTTGTGTAATTTGTGGGGGTTTTCATGTTGTAGTTAGGTGTTTTGTATGTGGTTTTGTGCTATTGTGGAAGTTTTGTTTGTGCATTTTGTGGTTTACTTTTTTGTTTATTAATGGGGTTTTTTAATTATTGATTTATTTTTGTTTTATTATTTTTTATTAATTTTGGTGTGTTTTTTTTTTTTTGGTGTTTACTTTAGCTTGAAGAATGGGCTGCCTGTCAGTTCCTCTTTTCCCCATTCCTGCTTTGAATGTTGGTTTAGATGCAGCAATGGGGGAAAGGAGGAGGAAGCAGTCAGACCGTTCTTCTCCCGGGAAGGTTCATTAGGTAGGTTGGGGAGAAGGAGGAGGCAGAGAAGAGCTTTTTCTGCCTAACGATGGTTCTCTCCTCTCTGTCTTCTTTTTCTCCCAGCTTACCTAACCAGAGATCGGCAGGCAGCGATCCGTAAGGGGTGGGGCTCTTCCATGCAGATTGCTGGCTGCTGCTTTTGTATTCGGAAGTACAAAGGCATCAGCCAGTCATCCGCCAGGGAGGGTGCTTCCCCTGATGAACTGCTGCCTGTTTTGGGGGGGGGTTTCCACCCCGGCTCAACTTTGCTTGAGGCTGGTGGTGGTCTCGCCGTGTCTTTGGTGGGGTAGCGTGGAGGAGAGGGAGTCCCTCTTCTCCCTATTGCTCCAAGAAAGAAGGACGGTGGGTATTTCGCGGTAGAGTTTTGTGGCTTTTTGTTTTGCATGGCTGTGAGGCGCTGAGTCTGCCTGCTGGGGACTTGTGCTCCCATTGCATTTTGTAAGTTTATTTTTCATGCGCCGGCTTTCTCAGCATTCTGCACGCTCATGGCACACAGGACGCTGGGACTTGTAGTTTTGCATTTGTGGTTTGCTTTCGTGCGGCGGTTTTTTTTCCTGCGGCTCGATTTCAATTGGCTGCGCTGTGTTTCCCAATGTTCTTTTTGCTCATGCCTCTCAGCCTGATTGGCTGTGGCGCAGCGTGGCGCAGAGAACATTAGGAATTGAAGTTGTTTCCCTTTGTTCACGTTCGTGGGGCTCTTGCCCCACTGGCGCATTTCTCTTTAGTGACCTCCGTACCGGGTTCGGGTGAGTGCAGGAGGCTCGGTACGGGATAGTGTGGATGGGTGTGGGAGCCTTTGTCACATTCCAACAGTTAATACTTGGATTTATAGGTATAGATTAAATATACATAACTGCTCCCCATTAGAAGATCACTGAAAACATGGCTATGTCAGCGAGTGTGGGGCATGAATGGTATGACCTCCCACTCCCGCTGGCTTGTCTAGCCCATGCCAGCAGGTTCGGGCCATGTCGGCTCTTTAACCTGGGTGTAGAAAGCGTAAGGATAGTTTTATTCAGATAATTTTATGTGATTTTCATATGGTTGTTTTAGCTATACAGATTTTACTTGTTGTTTTTATGTAATTGTTTTTATGTAATTGTTTTTATGTAATTGTTTTATTATGTTGGTAAACCGCCTTGGGTCACTTTTTTAAGCGGGGAAGGTGGTATAAAAATAGCGCAAATAAATATTTAATAAATATATAAGAAATAGAAGACCGTTTTTTTTTCACTTGCTCTTTTTTTGAGAGGGGGGAATGCTAAACTGTAAAATCTTATGACCTGCATTTTGGGTAGACTTTTTTGTGATTTGCTGTGATAATGTGTTCTATAATGTATGATATGGTAATATAATTATGCCGTTTTTGTTTGCCACAGTAATACAGTTATAGAGGGTTCTATTTTCACATGTACTATTACTAATAAATAGGACAGCATGCATGGGACAGATAGCAACAGTTCAAAAACCACCCTCATGGATGCATTACATCAGAAACAGAGAAACACTAAAGGCTATACAATCATAACCTGAAATGAAGGAATCTTGTGTAAGCAGAGAATACTGCCATTCACGTCTTTTATCTATACTGGATCCAGTGTGTCTTGTAACAAAGAAATCTGTTCAAGATACAGAGAGCAGCTTCATGTTAAGATGGTTCGATTACTCCAAAAATATAGTATTTTTTTAAAGAAGTGAACAGTTTTGGGAAAGCACTTGTTAGAAATGTGTAGTGTAAAGATGTAGTACAAAGTGAAGTTGTACTAGCTGGACAACAGTAAAGAAGATGTCTGGAAATGAAAAGAAGAGACAGGGGCTTCGAACATGGACATAAGGAACAGGGATTAGCCTGAGGGAATAGCTTGTAACTTTTATAACCATTGGAGCAAACATTTTGCAGGGCACAGGAAGATATCCATTATATGTTCAGAAACTTAACAAGCCGAACATGGCAACCTCACATGCTGCTATAACAAGAAAATAGCAGCATGTTAGGATACTGCAAGTATATATACATATGTGTATGTGTGCCACATTGCCACTGGAAAACATTGTAGCTATGAGATCAGCTGTATTGGAGGGGGCAGAAGAGTAGGGAGAAACTGAAGAGGATGGCAAAGAATACAAGGCATTTATAGAGGACTGGAGAATATATATCACAAGACAGAGGAATGAACGGGAAACACGTGGAAGAAAATCAGAAGGGCAAATAAAGTCGGGGGGCAAACATTGCTTGGTGTAGCCAACTGATCACAACACACTTTGGAACTAAGTATTATAATAATTCTCCTATGTGTGGCTCTTTTTGAAAAACCATGCATTGTGAAGTGTCAGTAAGAGATACAGAAAGAAATTGAAAGTAATACTCAAAATCACCACCAGCAGAAGAACCTATTTTAAGGTACATATCTCGGTTACACTAACTGACACTGAGAGGGATGAAATCAGTCTTTCCCAGCCTGGTGCTCCCCAGTGAAGCCGCATCTGGCCATGCTAGTGTGAGGTCGAGCACGGACCTCTAATTCAACATATTTGGATAACAATAGGCTGAGACAGCTGGACTAAGATATGCCTTGCTTGAAAGCCAGTCATATTCAACTCTAGTGTGAGGCGTTCATCTCCATTTACAGCCAAAGATCCAGTGCTGTCTGCATCTGCAGACATTCCCATGGTCATGACTAGATTCCTGAGTGCATGGAATGCTCTGACCTTTCCTGCCATCTACCTGCCTATTCATCTACTTGCAATTTCTTGCTTTTGAATTGCTAGCTTGGCAGGAACTGGGCCAGAGATGGGAGCTCACTCCATTGTTCACTCAGGTCTCAAACTGCTTACTTGCTGACCTTCCAGTTGTCAAGTTCAGCATCTTAACCACTAAACCACTGCAGCTCCACCTAGACTAAACACGTACAGTGGAACCTCGGTTAACAAACGGCTCGGTTAACATAAAAATTGCATAACAAAAGGAAATCCATAGAAAATAATGGCTCAGTTTACGGATTTTTCTCCGAAATGGATTAATTGGTTTTCAATGCAGTCCTATGGGAAACCATGTTTTGGTTAATGTATTTTGGTTTTCAATGCATTCCTATGGGAAATTAGGTTAAAGTGATTTTTGCTGTATGAAATGTCCTGGAGAACACATTAATTATGTTAACTGAGGTTCCACTGTATCAAATTCACTATGAAACAGGGAGAGACAGGGCCTGGATTATCTGGGGGGGCGGGGGGAGAAGGACAACAGAAGAAAATATACAAAGATCAAAACTAGAAAAGACAGAAATCCTGCCCTGACTGCTTGAAATAAAACTTTGAAAAAGAAAGACACAGAATTTCCCACAATCCCATAGCTATTGCGTGCTGCTTCAAAAGCATTCCTTACCTCTCTATTAGATAAACAGTGATTACAACAGAATTAATAGACTGATTAGCTTTTGTTGCCTGGTTGAATGAGAACAAAAGGTGTTTTCTTTCTGATAATTTTTTGGTAACAAATAACAAGGTCTTTCCAATGTGGGACTGGTTACAAGAGTCAGTATAGAAAAGCAGGGTTTCTTTTAAAAATACCATACTAAACCAGTATATATATTTATACTGTAATCTGTAAATACTGTGTTTGCTATGGCTCCTGAAGGCAGGGTGACACATGACCCAAAAAATCCTTTTTAGAAAATACTTTCATGTAGAGAACTGCAAAAATCCAGTGGCTGGATTCATCATATGTGTGCCACAGTCTGGCAATGTTATATGCTGTCTGGGAGTTATAGCAATGGGGGAAGGTGGGAGGAATCCAAGCTCTTGACTTCTGTATAAAATGGGAGAATTAATTTACCTCATATTTAATCGTAGCAAAATGAGGCACACAAGGCTCGTTGCTTTTATGAAATTGGACCAAATTGCAAATTCCATAGTGATCATTGGGGTAGGTGCTTTTGGACTTGCATCTGTGTGTGCAACCACTTGAATGTGACCCCCAGCATGATGTGTACACAGCACAGGTTTTTGAGATCCCATTTATAAGTCACAGAAACCTCTAAGCCAAATTCAAACAATTGTTTTTAAAAACATTTGGACATAATAAAAACATCTACATGCACATCCATTGGATATATCTTTGACTAGCCACATATACTGTTGACTCAGACATTTTTAATGCAATGTATGCTGACAAAGATGGCTTCAGGTGACAAACACTAAAGCACACAGTCTCACAAAAACACAAAAGGTTGGGGTTCTTGCAGTTCTTTTGTATCATTACAGGATAGAAACTCATAGCAAGTTTGGGAAGGTTTGAAGATTATTGCTCATATAGTTGCAGAAATAGTGTTTGGCTATTGAAATGACTACCCCAGTAGACTACCCCTTGTACATTCTGAAGAACTTACACAACTTACACAGACAGGATTCTTTCTCTCCTTGTCCACATTAGTATAGGCCATTCAAACTGAGGGCCGGGTCACATTCCCTCAGACAGCTTCAGGGGCTGGATGGCCATTTTGCCCTGCCTGCATAATGGTGGTGGCCTGCACATTAAAAAGGAACCACACATGGCACTTCCAGGTGTGGCGGAGGTGGTGGTGGGCCACATGAAATGGCACCATGGGCTGCATCTGGCCCGCAGACCGCAGGTTGAGAACCCCTGGTATAGGTGCTTGTTTTATTTCAGAACAATACACAAAAGTCTCTCCAAAGGTACGTGCATTTTCTTTTGCAGTGTGACATCAAGCAAAAAGCCTCACATGAACATGAAGAAGTGCTGACCCAGCATTCTACAAGGGCCAAGCCATTATCTTTTCATGCACAGCAAATGGCATGACACCGTCTCGCATATGCAGAGTATGTGGGTTTTCACATCCAGTGCAAAGAGATGCTTGATGAGCTTTTCTTGGATTCAAAGTAACTGATCACCTACACAACTTGTTTTTGTTGTTCAGTTGCACAGTCGATTCTGACCCTTTGCGACCCCTTTGTTGTTTCTAATAATACATCAATGTCAATAATACATGTTAGTATCTTGTGGTGACCATGTTGCCTAGCATGTATTATATGGTAGGCAACATGCCACCTTCAAACATGGAGAAATTGCCCAAAGTCAATTTGATGTGTCTTTAAAATACTGTGGTAAAGAAGGAGCCAAACAAGCTTATGATACTGGAATTTATAATCTGACATTATTTGGCAATTCAACAAGTAAGTTTTCAAAGGGGGGTGGGGTTTGCCTTAAGATGATAAAGAAAACTATGGGAGGAGAATCTTGATTTATGGAAACATGAAAATGAGGGATGCTCTCCTTCACTATGTGAAGGAAAGCATTCCTCTTTTTTTGGATATATCTGGATACCTCACATATATACACACATATTTTTTGAATAATGGCAAGTATCTCAACAAGCCTGTGTACTCCTTTTCCTCATTTGCTGCTGCTTCATCTGTCAAAAGCAGTCTCAAATCATTATCTCCCATTGACATGATACATTTCATACATGCCCAGAAATATATGACATGTGCAATGATTAGTGCCACATGCTTTAATGTCTGGAAAATACCATTATGTGTCAGTCCATATATTAACTGCCTTCTAAGTGGCCTGTAAAACACACCCAAAAATTTCAGCTCAGCTTTTTAGAAGGAAGTACATCAAACAAATAAAAAAGAGTGATAGAACCAGCTTTCTCAGTTGCTTTAGAGTATGAGAGTCAAGACACACGACACAGCCAAGGGCTGGGTTAACTCAGGTTTATTGCATGGTGGACAGAGGGAACATGAGGTAATGGCGGATGAACAGCTCTATATATATGGTAGTAACGTATTTGAATGTGGCTCCGCGATAGCCCGTTGGCTACTGGTCCGCGTGACGTCATGGCTGGTCACGCCCTTCTTGTCCAGGTGTAGGTAGCGGCGGGAAACTTCCCGCGCTGCGGTCTTTGATGGGTTTGGACCAAGAGAGCTTGGACGCTCGCTGCTGCCAGCTGGTGGTCATTAGCTCGCGTCCTATTACAGGGTTTATAGTGATACAGCTGAAGGTTACATTGTTACTCATAGGCAAGGTTACATTGGTTCAGATACATTGATATCACATGTGGAAGGTTACACTGTTAGAACACAACACTCCTCCCCCCTAGGATGAGACGAAGTCTCTCAGCCAAGATGGCTTATTTCGAACACGCTGGGGTCTCGGCGCGGGCTGCCCTGCCCTGGTTTCGCTCCCTCCTCTTTGCTCCCTGGCTTCCTGCCCTGTAATGGGAGAGGATGACTTGTTAGTGGTTTGCCGCGGCTCTGCGGCTTTGTTGGAGGGTGTGTGCTTTGTTTGGGACGAACCGGGGGCACTAGGGGCTAACGAAAAACCCCTCTTCTCGCTTGGATGGGTGGGGGAACACTCCAAAAAACCCCCCCGGCTAGTAAAATCAAAATCAAAATCAAAATCAAAATCGGATTCGGGGGAATCGGCGGCGGCGGCGGCCGCACACTCCTTTTCCCTCCCCCCGGGCTCTGATAGAATTGGCGTGTCAAAAGGATATGAGTCGGGATCACTGCTTTCCCCCCTGGTTTCGGGCTGATGTCCCTCACTGCCTCCCCCTTGGGCTAAACGGGTGGGGGAGAACCCTATCGCTGAATCCTGTTGCTGAGCCCCACTGATCGGCCCCTCGCTCACCCGGTGCCTCAGTTGGTCAGCGTGCCTCCTCCAGAGGAGACCGGTGCTAGTTTCCACCCGATATGACACTGGTCCCGTCTGTTCTATTATCGTCCCTGGCACCCAGGCTGGGCCTGCGTTGGCATAGTTCCTGCAGTGTACAGGATCGCCTACGCCGAAACCTTTCGAGACTGCTAAACCTATGTTCTTCCCTTTGTCCTCGACCCTCGACGGGTCCAACCTGGACAAAAGTGTGGTCAGTTTCCTCCGCATTAGCAGCTCAGCCGGCGAGTATCCAGACGCTAAGGGGGTCACTCTGTACGCTAACAGAAATTGACAAACTTGGTGATTTAAATCTCCCGAGCCCATGCGGCGCAGCGCATCTTTTGTTGTGCGCACCAACCGTTCCACCTGGCCATTCGTGGCCGGGTGAAACGGCGCGGATGTGACATGCCGAATTGCATTTGCCCCCATGAATGCTGCGAACTCAGCGGACGTGAAGCAACTGGCGTTATCGCTGACCAAAGTGTCGGGTAAACCGAACGTGGAAAAGACCCTCCTTAGCTGGCGAATGGTAGTGGCGGAGGACGTGCTCTTTACCGGAATGACCTCCAGCCACTTTGAGTATGCATCCACTACCAGGAGAAACATGGTCCCTCGGAACGGGCCAGCAAAATCTACGTGCACCCTGGACCACGGTCCCCTTGCTGCGTCCCATTCCCTATGCGGGAGGCGGGCCACCTCCGGTCGGGAGCACTGACATGCCTCACAAGTGCCAACCATATGCTCTATGTCGGCGTCCAGCTGGGGCCACCAGAAGTAACTCCGGGCCAACGCCTTGGAACGGACGATTCCCGGGTGGCTGACGTGCAACAGCTTTAGCACCTTTGGCCGCAGGGACGTAGGAACCACCACCCGTTGGCCCCACAAAAGGCACCCCCTCTCTAATGACAACTCTACTCGCTTTCGGAAAAATGGGTCGAATTCCGTGCCTGGGGATGACGCCGGCCACCCCTTCTGCACCCACGAGCATACCTTCTCTAAGGTTCTATCCTTTCCGGTCGCCCTGGCAATGTCGGCCGGTACTATTGGGGGTGACTCTAAAACCTCTATTAGTAATACCTGGCGGTCTCTTCTCACCCCTGCCTTCTGGGCGTCCGACAAGGGTAACGGTGACCGTGAGAGCGCGTCTGCATGGCTGATCTCCTTCCCTGGCCGGTATTCTAACTCATGTTGATATGCGTTAAGAAAAATAGCCCACCGCAGCATCCTTGGGGACAGGATCTGTGGCGTGGGCTTATTTGCAGTGAATATTCCTAACAGGGGTTTGTGATCAGTCACGATTTTGAACGGCCGACCATACAGAAAATCGTGAAATTTTTTGGTTCCCACTACTATCGCAAGTGCCTCCCTATCGGTCTGTGCGTAATTCCGCTCTGCTTGGGACAGGGACCTTGAATAAAACGCTATCGGGGCCTCCCTTCCGTCGTCCAACACGTGGCAAAGCACCGCCCCCACCCCCACCGGGGATGCATCGCAGACTAAAACTATGGGCCGTTTGGGGTCGAAATGAGTCAGGATGGCCTCGGACGTGAGGAGTTGCTTTAACTCTGTGAACGCTTTCTCTTGCTCGTCACCCCACAGCCATTTTTCCTCCTTTTTAAGTAACCGATGGAGCGGCTCGGCAACAGACGCCTTCCGCGGAAGGAAGGTATGATAGAAATTGAGGAGCCCCAGAAACGACTGTAGCTCGGTTTTGGACGTGGGGCGAGGAGCTTTCTTGATTGCGGCTACCTTCGATTTGGACGGCCTAATTCCTTCGGGCGTGACACGGAACCCTAAAAACTCAACCTCTGTTTCGAAAAATACACATTTGTCTTTTCTCAGTCGTAGCCCCGCTTTCTCGAACACGGTCAGGACCTTATCCAATCTGTGAGCTAGCTCGGCCTTACTCCCCCCTGTTATCAACACGTCATCAAAGTATGGCAACACCCCCTCCAGCCCCTTCAGGAGGCGTTCCACTAGCGACTGAAAAATGCCGGGTGCCGAGTTCACGCCGAACTGCAACCGCGACACCTGGAACGCCCCCTTATGTGTGACTATTGTTTGTGCCGCCGCTGTGGCGGGGGTTACCGGGAGTTGCTGGTAGGCCTGTGCTAAATCAAGTTTAGCGAAACACTTTCCCCCATTCAGCCTGGCCAGGAGGTGGCTGACCACCGGCACCGGGTATGCATTAGGGCGGATTGCCTTATTAATGGTACACTTATAATCAGCGCAAATGCGCACCTCCCCGTTAGCCTTCAGTGCTGTTACAATTGGAGTCTCCCACTCTGCGGAATCCACAGGAACAAGAATCCCCTGACCCACCAGTTTGTCCAGTTCCGCCTCTATTTTGTCCTTTAGCGCGAACGGTACCCTGCGCGGCTTGAGTCTTATCAGGCGGACCTCCGGGTCTAGGTCGAAGGCTACAGGGGGTCCCTTGAACTTTCCCAGTCCACTTTTAAAAACGGTGGGGTGTGCGTTACACACCGCTTGTATCGGGTCCTCCCCTACGGCATGCACTCCCCCTATGAACAGACCTAAAGGCTGAAACCACTGTGTCCCGAGGAGGCTACAACTTCCCCCTTTGAGTACCACTAGGGGAAGTTCCGCAGAGTGTCTCTTAAAACGAACCCGGAATGTCCCGACCCCCAACACTGGAATGCTATTCCCCTGTACGTCCCGTAGTGTGGCCCTCAACGCTTTGAGCTTGGGCCGCATGTGGGGGTCGATTCTCAAAAACTCTCTCTGGGGAATTATAGAATAGGAGGACCCCGAGTCAACTTCCATCCTAATAGGGGTCCCTTGTACTAGTACCTCAACGAAGTAATGGGCCTGTCCCGCAGATACGCTGAACACAGAAGCGTCGACCTCGCTGTCATCCGAGATGCGGCCCACGCCGTCCTGCTTCCTCGTGGTCCGGGCGCCATCTTTGGACCTCGCCGGACGGTCCGGCCTGGCTGAGCGGTCCTGCGACTGTCTCCGGCCCTCTTTCCATTTCCTGCACGCCTTGGCGATGTGCCCCCGACGGCCGCAGTTGAAACACTCGGCTTTCCTGAATGGGCACCTCACGCGCTCATGGGCCGCTCCGCAACCCTCGCAGCGGCGCCCTCCTCTCCGGACCTTCTGGACCTCTTCGCCGTCGCTGCTTTCGGAAGATGACTTCGAGGTCGGTCGGGTTGCATGCACCGACTGACCGGACTTCCCGTGCGACGAGTTTTCCGCTTTGCCGGCCCTCGGACGCCACTCACGCCACTTGTGCATCTCGTCTACTCCAGCATTCGTGGATTCCGCGGCTTCCGCGGCCTCTACAACCTCTTCCAGTGTGGGTGGTGGCTCCTTGTTCATGAGGCTGCGCTGCACTTCCTTGTCCTTCAGGCCGCACAGCACTCCGTCCCTGAGGGCCATTTCTAGGAAGTGCTCCCATCTGCAGGGGGCGGCGGCTACCCTCATGGCCGATACGAATGCTTCTACCGACTCGTCCGGCGCTTGGACTCGCCTCCAAAACGCGCTCCGAGCGGGAAACATTGCCCTCGAGGGTCGGAAACGCTCACGCAGCAGTTTCAGGATGTCCCCGGCTTTGAAATCACTCATCTTCTTCGGTGCAAGAATGCCCACCAGCGTCCGCTTGGTTTCCATTCCAAGCATGCGGGTGAGGATGGCCCTCTTCCGTTCCTCATCGTCTTCTTTGACTTTGAGTTCCACCAGTGCCGCCTGGAAGTCCATCTCAAAAAGCTCCCAGTCTTGCGGTTTGGTGATGTTGAACCCGCTCTGTGTCCTGGCTCCATAGGGATCCATTATCCCATCCTTCGTCGCCAATTTAGAGTATGAGAGTCAAGACACACGACACAGCCAAGGGTTGGGTTAACTCAGGTTTATTGCATGGTGGACAGAGGGAACATGAGGTAATGGCGGATGAACAGCTCTATATATGACGTCATGGCTGGTCACGCCCTTCTTGTCCAGGTGTAGGTAGCGGCGGGAAACTTCCCGCGCTGTGGTCTTTGATGGGTTTGGACCAAGAGAGCTTGGACGCTCGCTGCTGCCAGCTGGTGGTCATTAGCTCGCATCCTATTACAGGGTTTATAGTGATACAGCTGAAGGTTACATTGTTACTCATAGGCAAGGTTACATTGGTTCAGATACATTGATATCACATGTGGAAGGTTACACTGTTAGAACACAACAGTTGCTCATGCCAAAATGAATATAAAATAAGAATGGCATTATGAAGAAGTAGCAAGCAATGCAGCATGTGATCTTTGCACAAAATCTTTTCATGGTAAGAAACAGCCACCTGTCTAACGTCATGTACCAGCTTCTTTCTTTTAGGCCCAAATCAACTTGACCTACTGAGAAGAACTGCCACAATGGAAATTCTATATAATATGCCTAGCTGCTAGAAGACACAAAAGGAATTAAATTATCAAGACAAGCACACTTCAAATGCCAGTATACGACATGTGCAATGAACTTTTTAAAGGCACCCATAATATTTACATGTGCACATTCCATGTGGTTGTCCATTCCCAGTAAGTCTTCTTCATGGGGGTATTAGATAGAGCTGCAGTGACTCAGTGGTTAAGAAGCTTGCTTGGTTAGCTGGAAGGCTGGCAAGTCGGCAGTTTGAGATCCCAGTACTGCATGACCGTTTGAATACCCAGCTCTGTCTCAGCTCCTGGCAACCTAGCAGTTTAAAGCAAGAAATTGCAAATAGATAAACAGGGACCACTTTGGTGGAAAAAGATCTTGGGGACATGAAAGGAGCCACACTCGGGCGTACCCTGAGTGGAATTTCTCCAGTAAAAATCCTCTCAACCCAGAATAATTTGTGACACAAAACTATTATTATGGGGATAAAATCAGAATCAAGCACTACTCCTTATTTATAACAGCCCTAATGGGAAACAAAACACTACTGCAAAATAGAAACACTGTTGTTTAGTAGTAATAATTTTGTGTCGGAATTTATTCTGGGTTGAAAGGATTTTTGCTGGAGAAACTCAGCTCAGGAGATGCCTAAATGAAGCTCCTTTCAAGTGGCTAAGTGGCTAAGTGACTGGGAGACTAAAGGTCAGCAGTTCAATTCCTGAGTACTGCAGGACAGAATGAGCTCCCGTCTTTGTCCCAGCTCCTGCCAACCTAGCAGTTTGAAAGCAAGACATTGCAAGTAGATAAATAGGGACCACTTCGGTGGGAAAGTAACAGCGTTCCATGCGCTCCAGTGTCTAGTCATGCCTGCCACATGACCATGGAAATGTCTGCAGAATCATACAGCGCTGGCTCTTCAGCTTTGAAACAGAGATGAACACTGAACCCTAGAGTCGGATACGACTGGGTTTCGAGCAAGGGAAACCTTTACCTTTACCTCATGGTTAGAATGTTAGATTGCAAATTGGGAGACTAGCTCTAGTCTCTGATGAACCATGAAATTCTTGGTTTGTTCTTAGGCTGGTCTATCACTTAACTAATCTCACATGGCTAGTGTAAGAATAAAGTGAGAGGAAAGGATGACACATAGTTTACTTTTAAATTATTGGAGAAAAAGGTAGAATATAAATGTACTCTTTGTCAAAAGAGAGGTTGTCTACTATATCCAGTATGTAAATGATATACTGTTCTATGATCCTGTGATTCATTACAAACTGACTATTTAAATGGTCTGCAAATATTACTCAATAAAGTCATGGAAGTAAATAATGAATATGGTCTAAAAATAAATGTTTAGAAAACCAAGTTCATGATGATCAGTAAAAACATGTGGCCTAAGAAATGCTGCAAAATATCCAGAATGAAAGTATGTAGCATGATGGTAAATACTATAACTATCCTGCAATCAGGTGGAATGAACAACAGAACTATATCTCTGTAGTACAACTCGAAATGAAAGTGGTCTGGAGCAGGTTTCTTACAATGGAGAATACTATACACAAGAAAAACTTAAAATTTGTTTTAAGGATGTATATTTTATAAATGCTATTCATTCTGCTAGTCCAAATCAACTCTACAACATAGAATCATGGGTTTCAACATAGGCTAAAATTTTTTTTAAAAGGTATGCTAAGGATGCTAAGAACTTTTTGGACATAAAGAGCAATCAATGAAGTAATATTTAGACAAATGAGTAAAACCAAGAGATGATAAACCTAGGTGAAATGCAGAAAGCTAAAATGATTTTAGTGTGTAAGGTACAGAGTGTTTCAAATAATCATTCAGGATAAAGGAGTTGAGAAAAGAATTGCAAAAAAGAAAACCTATTGCCTAACAATAGGGGACTGGTTTAGATACAGAAAGGCACTATTGTACATTTATTGTGTTTCAGTGTAACCTTTTCATCTGTAATCATCTTTTTTGCAAGCTGCTTTGAGTCCCAATTCTGGGACAAAGGCAGGCTATAAGTCAAATAAACAAAGAAATGATTTTTGAAATTGTGTGTAGCATTAGGAGCCCTACAGGAAAGCTCAGCAACACAGCATTATGGTTTAGAGCTATTTTCCCTTCTGTTTTGGTTACAGAAGGAATACCTACTTGGATGAGTCCTCCTAAGAATGAAACTGCTGCAGCAACTCCAATTCTCTGCATTTCAAACTCTGATAAGCCCATGAAAGCAGAGGTATTGTTTGCTGTGAAACTGCTGTTCCTGGGAGGCACAAGGCGTTCAACAGCATTGGCAGATATCAAGGAAGTCAGAGCAAAGGTTCCTGTGAAAGAACAAGAAAGACAGTTTAATGTCCGCTTGGTACTGCCCTTATTTGTGGAGCTTCAAGGTCAAATAGATGATCCACATATCACATTATTCATAGTGGAAATTCCTTACCTGCTGGAAGGTAATTGTCTAATTGTCATACCATAAGCTTTGCCCATCTCCTTTGTTGTTGTTCAGTCACACAGTTGAGTCTGACCCTTTGCGGTCCCATGGACCACATCATGCTAGGCTCCTCTGTCATCCACTATACACCAGAGTCCACCCATATCTACGCCCATCGCACCAACCATACTGTCAAACCATCTCATCCTCTGCCACCCCCATTTCCTTTTGCCTTTCAACTTTCCTAGCATCAGAACTTTCTCCAGTGAGTCCTCTCTTTTCATTTGGTGGCCAAAGTATTTGAACTTCAGCTTCAGTATCTATCCTTCTAAGGTTGCAATCAGGATTGATTTCCTTTAGGATTGACTGATTTGATCTCCTTGCAGTCCAGGGGACTCTCAAAAGTCTTCTCTAGAACCATCATTCAAAAGTGTCTGTTCTTCTGTGCTCAGACTTCTTTGTGGCCCAGCTCTCACAGCCATACATTACTACTGGGAAGACCATTGCTTTAACTATGTGAACTTTTGTCAGCAGGATGATTGTGGTATCCGCGCACACAATTGGTATACTGGCCCTGACAGAACCCCGGTGATGGGCGATCACCTCGTTACCAGGGGTTCCTGAAGGGACAGAAATTGGGGGAGCGGAATATTAGATAGGGTTTAATTCACCCACAGCTGACCTGACAAGCAGTTCGGACAATAGGAAGCTAATGACTAACTCGCTAGTCATGTAATGGGTAATCTCGCACCTGCGGATTACCTTAAATCCTAAAACCAATACCAGCCACATGTTTACCCCAGATAGCTTGGAACAATGGAGTTCCCCTGTCATTGATTAAGTTAGTTAATTAACTCCCCTGAAGAGTTTCCCAATTAACTCATGTAAACATGGCATATGGATTCTGCCAGATCGCAGTTCTTTTGCATGCAGCCTGTACATGATAAATACTGATGATTTTCCTCATTAAATCACTGGTCTTCGCTCCATCTTGCCTCGTGTCTCATTGCTTGACCAGTCTCCTTGAGGATCCAACAGCCACTTCGCGGCCCCGATCCAACAGATGATGTGTTTACTTTTTGTTATGCTGCCTGATTTTTCCTTTTATTATGCTCCCTATGTTTGTCCTGTCTCCTTTTACCTTGCCAATAATATCTTGTCATGGTTCTTCCTGATCATCAGAAAATAAAGTCTGGTTGTTCAGTCATGACGTTTGGAGGAAACTGTCTTGTGGAAACACTAATATGCTTTCAGCTTTAAACAGTCTGCTATTGATCATCTAGTTCAGGGGTTCTTAACATTTTCATGCCACGGGCCAGGTTGTACAACCAGGTCACGCTCCCTCAGACATCCGTGGCTGTCATAAATGCATTTACGACAGCCGCGGGGACACTTAAGGCTGTTGTAAATGCATTTACTACCATCATATATGCATTTATGGCTGTCAAACATGTTTATGACAGCCATAAGTGCAGATGCAACTGTTTCTGCCGCTTCTAGCAGCAGCAGGAGCGAGGGTGGTGGGCTACCTAAAATGGCACCATGGGCCAGATCCAGGCCACAGGCCATAGGTTGAGAACCTCTGATCTAGTTAGACTTTCTATATATATAAAAGATAGAAGTAGTCAATGAAATATGTAAGCATTATAGGGGGCCAGTTGAGATTTAGAAAGCCTTATGCAGAATCATTTGTCATAATAATTTAGTTGCATATTTAAAGGGATCATTCCTTATGATGCACCATCAGATTTTTACACAGACACTTGACTCAAATCTCTTCAATATTTTGCACACTGTGATAGCTTTTTAGGCATTAAGTGAAAGTAAAGTCCAGTTCAATCTCATAACTGTTCCTGTATGGAACAGGCTGTGCCCAAAGATGTGATCCAGACAGGAAGAACCAGGCACAGTTCATATACTATGATGCAAACAGAATTCTTAGCCAGTCTACATTTAACAAAAATTCAGAATTCAATTTTGCATGTTTGCTTTTCAAGACTTTCAAATTCTGGTTTGGAAGTTTGACTGTTTTTGATACTCTTAAATCTCATGGCCAAAATTTAAGGCTACAGTGTGAAACAGCAGTTTGCAATAAATCAGCACAACATTTTGGACTCTGGCTAGAAGGAAAATACAGTAAAACTTTTAATTAAATCCACTATGTCTCTTCTCAGCAAACATCACAATGTACAAGGAGAAAGAAAACATAAGAACTAAAGGCAATGTTTGTTTCAGGGAGAGGACTGAATCTCCAAAATCCACATTTAGGAAGTTTGGGGCATCAAAAGAAGAAATAATTTAAATTTTGCAAGAAGATTTGAATAAGTTGTATCTGAGAATTGTTGACTCCTTGCTCTGGATCTATAGTAGCTCTAATATAGGGTACTAGCTGAGTGCCCGGCTTCACTCAGGGGTCTATTTTCTTTGTAGGAGGTATAGGTGTCTAACTAACACACACACACACACACACACACACACACACACACACACAACTCTGTTATCCCCACACACACACACACACACACTGAAGTTTTTCCTTTCCTCCCCTCCCTCCTCCCTGGCTGATGCCTTGGCTGTTGCCCCCTTGTCCCTGCGCATCGTCCCCAGTGCCACACAATGCATGGTGGGAATTGTAGTTGCCGTTGAGGCTCCCTTTGCAACTCCTGTTTTCATGGTGGCTACAATTCCCACTGCGAGTGGTTTGTGTCCGAAGCCCTCTTCCTTCTTCCACGAGGCACAGTCACATTGGGCCGCACCCTCCTCCTTCTTCTTGGAGCTTGTTTTGGGCTGTCCTCCAGGCCTGATGTCCCTCCCCCCCGGTAAGTATGGGATGGAAGGAAGGAAGGGTGGGGGGATACAACCTGGCTGTCCCTCGCTTGGCCTACCAGGTGGGTTGGAAGGGGAAGGGCCTCCCGGGAGGTGGAAAGGAGAAGAAGGTGGGTGAGGTATTGGCTGTCGACATTTTTTGACCTTGGTGATGCGCCCTTGGGGGGGGTGATGCCATCTGTGTTGCCCTGTGGCTGCGGCTTCCAGGCGAGGGCAGGCCAGGTGGCAGGCCCGCCCTGCGGCCTCCATCGGCACCAATGCCTGAGCGAAGGAAGGGCCAGGCCAGGCCAGGCCGAGTCCGCAGATTTGCTGCACCCCATAGTGGGGCTTCCCGGCCGCCCAAGCCACTCCATCATGGCTGGTGGAGTGGCTTGTGCATCAGGGAAGACCCATTGTGGGTCACGATGGTTCTGGGGACATGGCCTGGTCTGGCACTTCCGTGGCTCAGGTGAAGGTGCTGGTGGTGGCCACCGTGTGGGTCTGGCCACATTGGAGGCAGCCATGTCTTCCCTGCATCCTCTGTCCACGCCTCCATCTGAGCGACAGAAGGGCTGGGTCAGGGCGAGTTCACGGAGTCAACACGCCCCATAGTGGGGCTTTCCAGACGACCAAGCTGCTTTGCCATGGCTGGTGGGTTGGCCCCTCTCTCCCCGCCGAGGGCAACGCCAATGGGCCGCTCACCACGGCCCTGCACTCTCTTACTTGGGGCGCAGGATCTCCTCCTGGCTGCGTTCCTATCATGCGGTGGCCATTGGTTCAGTGGTTGGCCGGCCATTGCCCTGCCTTTTCCATGTTTGTTCCAGCTCCGGTGATTGCCTACGGCATGCCACAGTGGCTTCTGGGAGCTTTTTTGTGTGTTTTGGTGGTAGGGTTTTTTTGGGGGGGTACACACCACACTCAACACAAACACACACACAACACAACCACACACAATACACACACAACCACACACACAACACAACCACACATACACAACCACACAACCACACACACACTCAATGTCAGGTTGGATAGCCACTGTTCCCCAGAGGTAGAGTTTTTAATGATTAAATGTAGACCTTTTTATCTCCCCCGGGAATTTACAACAGCAGTATTAATGGTGGTGTATGTGGAACCAACTGCAAATGCACGCATGGCCATGGATATTTTGTATGGAAACATCAATACTAAACTGAGCAAATACCCAGAGGCCGTGCTGATCATCGCAGGAGACGACAATCATACAGACTTGAAGGCAGTATTCCCAAAATTTCATCAGCACATTAAATGTGCAACTAGGGGGGAGAATACTCTTGACAAGGTGTATACAAACATTAAACGGGCATATGAGGTTAAGCCCTTGGCACACCTTGGCAGGTCAGATCATGTGTCCCTGCTTTTGACACCAGCATACACACCCCTTAGGAAACAAGCCCCGATACAAACACGGACTGTTACTGTGTGGCCTGAGGGAGCCTCTCAACAGCTACAGGACTGTTTCCAGGAGACCGATTGGAATGTGTTTGACCATCAAGATCTGGAGACCTACACATCAATGGTCGGGGATTATATTAGATTCTGCACAGCCAACATCACCAGGGAAAAGCATGTAAAGATGTATCTGAACAGGAAGCCCTGGATGATGTGTGAAGTTCGGAGACTGTTGAAGGCCAGAAACTTTGCTTTTAGAGCTGGAGACCGGGTATTGTATAGTATAGAAAGGGCGAACCTGAAGAGAGTATAAGGAAGGCAAAAGCTGTGTATAGAAGGAAAATTGAAGATCACCTGAGTAGTCACGACACCAGACAAGTGTGGCAGGGGATCCAGCACCTTACTGACTACAAACCCAGTAATTCATCACCTGTAGAGAGCAGTGCTTCTCCGGTGGAGGAGCTCAATACCTTCTTCACCCGATTTGAGGTGACACCAGCAGTGGATCCAGCAGTGTTGCCAGAGTCATCATCATTACTCCCCTTAGGGAATGTTGCCAGGGTGGAAGAGGGAGAAGTGAGGCAAATATTAAAAGGGATAAATGCGAGCAAGTCTATGGGTCCTGATGGAGTGGCTGGTAGGGCACTGAGAGACTGCTCAGAACAGCTGGCAGAAACTTTTATGAAGATTTTTAATCGGTCTTTGGCCCAAGCCACGGTCCCACCTTGTCTGAAATCCTCTACTATTATACCTCTGCCTAAAAAGCCTAACATAGATAGTCTGAATGACTTCCGCCCTGTGGTGCTTACACCTGTCATAATGAAATGCTTTGAAAAGTTGGTGCGGAACCGTATTATGGCTTGTTTACCAGTTGGATTTGACCCTTGTCAATTTGCATATAAGAGAAAGAGATCCACGGAGGATGCTGTGGCTACGGCCCTACATGCTGTTCTGACCCATTTGGAGAAACAAGGAACTTATGCAAGACTGTTATTTGTAGATTTTAGTTCTGCTTTTAATACTATTCTTCCGCATAGACTGGTGCCCAAATTATTAGATCTGGGGCTTCCACCATGCTTATGCAGGTGGATACTAGATTTTCTATCAGATCGCTCCCAACGGGTCAGGATGGGCTCTCATGTCTCTGCGGATCTCAGTATAAGTACAGGGACGCCGCAGGGGTGTGTGCTGAGCCCGCTTCTGTACACGCTTTACACATATGATTGTGGTCCCAGTTACCGCAGCAAGAAGATCATCAAGTTTGCAAACGACACAATGGTGGTGGGTCTGATTACTGCTGGGGAGGGGGAGTCGGCTTACAGGAAGGAGGTTGGGATGCTGACAGAGTGGTGTAGGGAAAACAATTTATTCCTCAATGTAAAAAAGACAAAAGAGATCATTGTGGACTTTAGAAAATGCAAATTGAACATCCAGCCACTTATTATTGAAGGGAATTGTGTGGAACAGGTCTCGGTGTTTTGATTTCTGGGAATGGAGCTGAGGGATGATCTAACATGGGGAGCAGACACCAAAGATCTGATGAAGAGAGCACAGCAGAGGTTATACATCTTGAGAATCCTCAGGAAGAACAATCTTTCAAAGGACCTGCTGTTGGCATTCTACCACTGTACCATAGAGAGTGTGTTAACATATGGTCGGTGTGTATGGTTTGGGAGTTGTACAGTTAGGGAAAGAACAATGCTGTCCAGGGTCATAAAAACTGTGGAGGGGATAATCGGGCGTACTCTTCCCACTCTAGATCAAATCTATGCCACCAGGTGTTATAAGAAAGCTGTAGAGATTGTGCAAGATAGTACGCACCCCTGAAATGATCTCTTTCAGCTTCTGCCTTCTAGAAGAAGGTATAGGGTCATAAAGACCAGGACCAGCCACTTGAGAAATAGTTTCTACCCAAAAGCGGTTCTGGCTTTGAATACAGTGCAATGCAGTCTATGAGGGAGCTTCTGTATATAGCTTTTAGAGTTTTTAAAGTTTTAGAGCTTTTTAGGGGTTAAATGTGTATATGTGGGGTGGGAGTATGTTGACAATTTTGTAGAGTTGTATTTTCTTTAGGTTTTGTTGGGTTGATAAGTGTGTTTTTCCCCAATCTCGTTGTTCTGTGCAGGACAATGACAATAAAGATTTATCTATCTATCTATCTCTAATACACACACAACACAACCACACACACAAACAATATACACACACTCTTCACACACAGCACAACCACACACACACACTTAATTAACACACATACACAACACAACCACACACAACACAACCACACACACTCATTACACACATACACAACACAACCTCACATACATACACACACAACACACACACACACTCATTACACACATACACAACACAACCACACACACAATACAAACACACACACACCGACGCTGCATGGGAAAAGAAGGGGCTACCCCTCCCCTGAAGCTTTGCTGAGGAGACACACACACACACACACAACACAACCACACACACACAACACACACTCAACACAACCACACACACACACAATACACACACAACACAACACACACACTTGACTGGTGCTGGGGGGCTCACCAAAGCTTCGGGGGGAGCCACACACAACACAACCACACAACCAACACAACCACACACACACACACACACAATACAACCATACACACACAACACAACCACACACACAATACACACACAATACAACCACACACAACACAACCACAACCACACACACACACAATACACACACAACACAACACACATACATGACTGGTGCTGGGGGGGGCTCGCCAAGGCTTCGGGGGGAGCCACACACAACACAACCACATACCCAACACACACACACACACACACACACACACACACACACAGTGTGTTGTGCCATGGGGAAAAATGGCAGTTTATTAACAGCCAGGCCTAAAAATGAGAGCTGATTTGCATGTTGGACTGTGATTGGTTGGGAGAAAATCTGATCAGGCTGATTGGTTGCGTGGCACAGAGGATGCTGGGAACTGTAGTTATTTTTTCTGTCCACGTTCGTGGGGTGGCTGCCCCACTGGCGGCTGCCAGACCCTTGCGGCGATATATATATATATATCGAGAGAGAGAGAGAGAAGATATAGATATAGAATAGATAGATATAGATATATATGGCCACCATCAGAATGTCTACCTTGGGGGGGGGGCGTGTCATGATGGAGGGCTGAGAGGGACGAGCTTTTCTCCGCTCGGAAAGGAGAGAAAAGAAAGTGACTTTTTAAAAGTGAAAATAGTCCTTGAAACCGGCTGAAAAATGGATTAGGAAAAAGAGAAGGAAAATTAGCAGTGGAAAATATATTGGAAGCTCCAAAGCAGCGCCGAGAAAAAGAGGTAGGACAGAGTTTCGATCTTGAGAGTGGGGGGATGGGCGACCTGTAATGGCGACGAGTCCCCAGAGCTCCTGATCGAAGAACGGAAATTCTGGAAACGGGAGGAGAGCGGCGTTCCAGCAAAAGTGGTCAAAAGTGTGGGCAAAGCATAAGTGGACGTCGGAACGAAAAGTAAGCTTGTTGGGGGGCTGAAAGAAGATTCTGCAGCGGGCTCGCTCGGTCTCGCCGCCCCCCCCATCGGAGACGTATGGAGTTTCGAGGCGCTGGAAAGGAGCAAAGGGGAGAAGCGAAGAAGTTTGAGGGTGAGCAAAGCTGTAAAGATTTATAAAGAGAAAGGGGGAAATAGAAAGGAGAAGTAAAGAGACTGATTTTTTTTTATTCTTTTTCCCCTTTTGAAATGTTTTATGCCGGTGGGAGTGGACAAATTAGCGGCTAAGCAAAAGGGGCAAGACAGTATTCCCTGCTTTCCCTTTTTTTTTTCCCTTTTCCTTGCCTCCCCCTCTCGCTATTATGCTGTGGTCTAAGAGTATTGGTTTTTAAAGAAGAAGAGAGACGATAAGTCTGTCCCTGCATATATTTTTTTTGGAGATACAAAGAGAAGCAAGAAGGTGTTGTGGCGCAGTTTCCTGAGAAATAAACTGCTTGTAGATTGGAACTTTGGAGAACAGGAAAGTGAACTCATCAGTGTCATCTTTATTTCTGCTGACTCTCCCTTTTTCTCTCCTTAAAAGAGATTTGGATAACGTTTGCAATTTACAACAGAAAGTTGGCTCCCCCTACAGTTAAATTTTTGAGATAAAAAAAATTATTTTTTTTCTTTTTTTCAACTGCTGTTATTTTTATTTTCTTTTTTTCTTGTCTGGTTCGAAGCTTTTTAATTTTTTAAATATTTTTTCAAATAAGATTTTTCTAATTGCTTCTTTTTTAGTTTTTTTTTCTTTTTTCTTATTCCTTTTTGTTTTTATTTTTATTCTATTTTTACTTTTGTGGGGGGGGGGGAAATATTAAAGTAGATAAAAATATAAGAGGGAAATTAATTAAATTTAAATTGGGACCACGGAGGTTTGAATGACTCTCTGGGTATACATGTGTGTGTATATGTGTTTGTAAATACATACGCATATATAAGACAGAGAGAGGGAGGGGGAGGAGGGGATAAGGGTTAAGTACTGTATTTGGAAAGTTTAATAAAACTGATTAGAGTTAAAATATATGGTGAATTTTGAACGACTAAACTTTGTATGTAAATTGACAATAAGCAGTTAGAAATATATTTGAATGAAACGGCAGGGGAGAGGGAAAGAGAAGGAGAAGAAATTGGCTTGGACAAGAGTGCAAAGACCAACGTCCTCGGATAGAAGTTTCAGGAGGCTTACAAGATTGGATGAGGAGGAAGAAGAGATGAAAAAAGCAACGCAACAAGAGATAAAGGACTTGGAGGAACAGGAGACAGTGAAAAAGATGGCACAACAATTACAGCAGCAGCAGCAACAGAAGACAATAATATCACCAACGGCGCCTACTCCATCTGTGGTAAAATCAATCGTGATAACAACAGCAAAAGTAACAACGACAACAACAGCTATGACAACAGTGTCAACGACAGCGGCGATAGCAGGAACAACACCAACAACGATCGTAACCACGTCCACGGCCACAACACCAACGACATCGGCGACAGGAGGAGGAGAAGGAACTAAATCTGAATTTGAAACCCTTAACGAGAAATTTGATACCCTGGGGAATAATATTGGAAACATGATTGCTCATATTAGAACAGAATGGAAACAGGATTTGCAAGATATGTTAGTAAACATTATGAAGGGAATTGAAGGCATGAAAGAGGAAACAAAGACCATTAAAAAAGTGCAAGAAGAGATAAAAAAAGAACAAGCAATGATAAAAGTAGAGGTCATGGACTTAAGAAAGAAAGAAAAGGAAAGAGAAAATAAGGTTGGGGATCATGAAAAGAGATTGGAAAACGTAGAAGAACAATTAAGAAAAGCAAATGTTATAATTCGAAAATTCCCAGAGAATTCACCAGACAAATTAAAAGAAAGAATAGTGAAATGGCTTGACGAAATTATGGAAGATGGCTTCACGCCGCATGAGGTGGTAAATGTATTTAGGCTCGGTTCAAGAAGGGGCAAAACTGGGTCAAGGAATGTCATGTTAAAATTTGCTAATGTATCAGATAAACTGAGGTTAATGGCGCTTATACGTGAAAAAGGACCAGAGGTTTTAAAAGTAGAAGGCCATGATATTGAAGTGTACAACGACATTCCAATGGAGGATCGTTTTTGGAGACAGTCGATGAAGCCAATCACAAAAAGATTCCAGGAAAAGGGAATAAGATACAATTGGAAATTCCCAAGACAACTAAGTTATTTTTTATTTGGGAAGAAGATATTTAATTAATGAAGATATTAATGTCTTGGACGTAATGACAGATGCCAAATTATTGGAAGCAGGAACTAAAGAGTGGTTTGACTTGAAGGAAGAATTGATTATATCTGGTGGTTATAGAAGAAGGGATAGCAATGGAAATGAGAATATGCCAAAAGGGGCAGAAGGAGGAATAGCTCCGGACGGGGAGTAGGTTCAGGCCCAATCCAGACCCCTATGTATGACTGCACCCCCCCCCTCCCCCCTCTGAATTTCGGAGGCCATTTGTAAAAAAAAAGAAATGGGGAGGGAGAGTAGTAGATTGTTTAGTGTATTTTTTCTTTTAGATGTTTTTTCTTTTTTTATTATTACTATTATTTTTTTGTATAAGGTGAAGGAAATGTTATATGTTGATCACATGTCCGTAGGAGGAAGTGGGAATTGTAAAAAAAGGGTGGGAGATACATATTAGATGAAGGATGTAAAAGTATTAACATGGAACGTGAAAGGTACTGGTTGTCAAGTGAAGAGAAGGAGGTTGGAAGCGGCACTCAGAAAAGATAGACCGGATATAATTTTTCTTCAGGAGACCCATCAGAATTCGGAAAAAACTAATAAATTATTCTTAGGATGGACCCAAGTTTACGAAAAAGCATATGGTTCCTCAAAGGCTAGGGGGGTCGCAACTTTGATATCAAATAGAGTGGGATTCGAGATGATAAAAAGTATATCAGACCCAGAAGGTAGATACTTGATAATAAAGGGGAAAATAGAAGAAGAGGAAATAACGTTGGTGAATTTGTATGTGCCAAATGAACATCAAAATAGGTTTTTAAATAAGATATACCGAATATTAGAGAAGGAAAAAACAACAAAAATGATTGTAGGGGGAGATTTTAATTTAGTAGGATCAAATATAGATAGCACGAATATGAAGAGAAGTGTAGGTGGAAATAAGACGTTTGTGTTAAATAATTGGTTGAAATCCTTGGGGTTGAAAGATACATGGAGAGTACTCAAAGGACAGGAAAGGGCCTATACATATTTTTCACAAGTGTACAATACATATTCCAGAATAGATTATATATTTGTCACGGATAATTTGATAAGTAACTTAGATGGTATAGAAATTGGAATATTTAAAGAATCGGATCATGCAAAAGTATTGTTGGAATTGAAAATAGATGCTATAAAGAGCCCGAAAAATTGGAGATATAACGCCAGACTGTTTAGAGATAAAAAAAGTAAAGATCAAATGGTAGAAAAATGGGAAGAAAATTGGAAGTGGAATGATACAGGGGAAGTACGAATTGGTACCGTATGGGATACCATGAAAGCAATATTTAGGGGTGAAAGTATTAGGTTGGCAAGTATTAGAAATAAACAGTTAAAAAGTAAGCAAGAAGAAACAGAAAAAGAGATTAAAAGGTTACAGGAGATACATGCAATAACTAAGGATAGAAAAGTATATGAAAAGATGCAGGGACTAAGGAAGGAATTAATTGGAAATGACATGGAAAAGGTAAAAAGAGATCTAACATATTTAAAAAGAGAATATTTTGAATATAGTAATAAAAATTCAAAAATGTTGGCAAGAGCGGCTAAAGAAAAGAGAGGCAGAAGAGAAATAGGGATATTAGTGGATAAGGAGGGTATAAGGCATAATAAGACCAAAGACAAATGCAAGGTGGTCAGAGAATTCTATCAAGCCCTATACTCTAAAAAGAAGATAAACCTAGACAAATTAAAAGATAGATTGGAAACGCAAATCAAAAATAAAATAAGTCAAGAGCATAAACAAAGAATGGAAGAATTAATAACTGAAAAAGAGATTAAAAAAGTAATAAACAAACTGAAAGTAGATAAAGCACCCGGTAAGGATGGATTACCTGCTGAGTTCTATAAAGAATTTAAGGATATAGTAATCCCGAAATTGTTAAAAATCTATAATGGTATTCTTAAAGGGGAACAGGTACCTGCATCGTGGTATAGAACAATAATTGTCTTATTACCAAAACCGGGAAAAGATTTAGAAAAAGTAGAATCATATAGACCTATCTCCCTGATAAATCAAGACGCTAAGATTTTTACGGCTATATTGGCAAATAGACTGAATAGTTTTATGGATAAATATATAAATAAAGACCAGGCCGGTTTTGTGAAAGGGAGACATATGGCTGATTTAGTAAGGCGAGTACTAAATTTAATAGACGTGGCAAGACAAAATAAAGAGAAAGTAGGTATACTATCATTAGATATTTTTAAAGCATTTGATTCTGTACAATGGGTAACAATTATCGAGATAATTAAGAGTTATGAATTCGGTAATAGGTTTATAAAGACAATAGAACAACTGTACCAACAAGGATACGCTAAAATCAGGGTTAACGATGGTTTAACAGAAGAATTAAGATTAGAGGCAGGAACAAGGCAAGGATGTCCCCTATCTCCAATACTATTTATTATGGCGATGGAAATATTAGCTAACATAATAAGAGAAGACAAAAACATAGAAGGAATATTGGAAAATAAAATTAGTTTATATGCAGACGATACTTTGTTAATTATGAAACACCCCAGAAGAACCATGGAAAGGATTCAAAAGCATCTAAAGGATTTTGAACAAATTACAGGTCTGAAGGTAAATTGGGAAAAATCAGAATTGATTTTAAATAATATTGAAAAAGAAGAGCAAAGGAAAATCAGGGATGAATTTAAATTACAGATTAAAGGGAGCTTGAAATACCTGGGGATAAATATATCTAATAATCTAGAGGACCTGAAAAGACTAAATTATGATAAACAAAAGAAGGAACTTAAGACTAAAATTTCACAATATCAAAAACTGAAGTTGTCTTGGTTTGGCAGAATAGCATTGACTAAAATGATGTTACTACCAAAGTTAAATTTTTTATTTGATGCCTTACCAATTCAGCTGATAGATAAAGATATTGAGGAATTTCAAAAACTATTTGATAGTTATTGTAATGGGGGACGTAGACCTAGAATTCTAAAGAAAATGTGGTATTTACCCCAAAAAGAAGGTGGTTTAGGAATGCCTAATTTAAAGAATTATTATAAAGCCTTCCAGATAAAGAACGTAGTTAAGATATTGATGAAGGAGTCGGTTATCTGGGAGGAAATCGAGATGAAGGAAGTAAAGGAAGTTGGTAAGAGTCTTTTCTTAGACAAGGAAATAGGAAAAATATCGGTTAAAAACAGAATGATGAGATCTATGTTGGGAGTATGGAAGAAAGTTAAAATGAAACTGGCCCCAAACATCTCACCGATAATTGAAATAGAAGACCTGAATAACTTCCCAATAAGATTGGATAACGAGATTAAGGAAATTTTGTTGACAAATAGGGTTCTCCTATTGAAAGATTGGATATGAGTCTGCAAAGATGATGGGAGGAAAAGAGAGCTATATACTCAGATGAAGTTGAATTGGTTTCAAATAATTATGGTGAATAAGTGGAATAATAAATACTGGAGGGAACGAAGCTTAGAAAGAGACAGGACGGAATTTGAGGAACTAGTTTGGAAAATTAGGAAGGAGGAAATTGGTATTAAAGGGTTGGTTAGTAAAATTTATAAAATAATAAACACAGAAGGCAACCCACAAGAAACATTAAGAAATACATGGGAACAGGATTTGAACTTGAAAATAACGGAAAAGGAATGGCAAAATAAATGGAAAAAAAGAATTATGAGATCCCTATCGGTCAGAATAAAGGAACACAATTTTAAAATGTTATGGAGGTGATACCTGACTCCCGTGAGACTGCACCAGATGGATAAGAAGAACAATAAAATGTGTTGGAGATGTAAAAACAGTTTGGGCACATATGTTCATATGTGGTATGAATGTAAAGAGGTAGTAAACTTTTGGACAAAAATCGAGATCGAGATAGGGAAAATTATGGGAGTACGTCTCAGATTGGGGCCAGATACCACCTTACTGACAGATGTTGAGAATATTAAAATAGATAACGATAAGAAAGAGCTGTTGTCTATGATGTTAGTAATGGCAAGAATGTGTATTGCAAAAAATTGGAAAAGTGATATAATGTTAAAAGTGCAGGATTGGTACGGGCAGATGTGGGATCTCGCATTGAATGAAAAACTAACATGGGAACTAAACCTTAAGAAAGGTATAATAAAAGAAAGTAGATTTTGGAAAATATGGCGAAAATTTGTGGAATACTCATTGACAAGAGAAGGAATAAAAAAATTGACACCAGACCAAACGAAATTTTGGGAACAATAGAAATGAATGGGAGATCCCACAACCTCCTAGGACAATGTATATAGCACCAGGGTGATGAAGTCTGTAAGTGTATGTAATATACAGTCTGTCTTATTTTTTAAACTATGATTTTATTTTTATTAATTTTATTTTTATTCCCTTGTTGTGTATAAAATGTTTGTTTTATGTTTTATGCTTTAAAAAATTAATAAAAATTTAATTAAAAAAAAAAGAATGTCTACCTTAACATATTTTAACATAAGACTGAACGTTCACATGGCTTATTCTCAAATAATATCCAGAATCGTATTGCATTATGGGATCACACAGCAGCAACTGTGCATGCAGTTTCACAAAGCATAATCTTAGGCATGTTTATTATTTATTTATTTATTTATTGACTACATTTATATATCCGTCTCACTCGCTGAAGCCATCCCAGGCGGCTCACAGCTAAACATTAAAAATAAAAAAATATAGAAATATAAAACATCCCCAATTACAAAGTTCGTGAGCCGCGCCTCCCCGCCCCTTCCACCTGCGGGGAAGGTAAAAGGAGCCCAGCTGGGGCCAAAGTCGCTGTTTGTGAGCCGCGCCTCCCCGCCTCTTCCACCGGCGGGGAAGATAAAAGGAGCCCAGCTGGGGCCAAAGACGCTTATTTTCTATGGATTTAGGGATTGTTTATTATATTGTTATGTATATTGTACCTTAAACTTGTTGTAAACCGCCCAGAGTCAGCCATGTGCTGAGTGCGGCGGGATATAAAATTAAAGTTTATTATTATTTATTTATTATTATTTATTACAAAATACTTAAAACTTTAAAAACTATTAAAACCATTTAAAATACCCTCTCTATAAAATCAAGCCCGGGCAGCCTTATATAAGCCAGTAGGGGGGGCTGTCACACTGACAGCACCCCACACCCACTGCAATAGCCAAGTTTTTAGGCCCTTTCTGAAGGGTGGCAACTCTGCCTGTAGGCGCAAATCGGTCTGCAGGAGGTTCCAAAGGGCCAGAGCAGATACCAAAAAGGCCCTCTTTCTAGTTCCAGAGAGACGAGCCTCTCTGGCTGATGGAACCACTTGGGAGCCCCTCCAGTCTGCTCTGGTGGGACGGGGAGATGACCTTGGGGTAAGATACAGTGATACCTCATACAACATCCAAACTTGGTTCCACAAGTTAGGACATTGTATGAATCCCGACTTTGTATGAGGCAGAAAAGCGAGGAGGACGCCGTCGCTGCGAGAGGCTCCCTGTCTCGCAGCCAGGGGGTGAGGAGGAGGAGGAACAGCTGAGCTGCGGGGAAAATCATCCACCGCCACCGCCGCGATGCTGGGGGTGGTGGTCCCAGAGCAGGGCAACAAAGCAGTGCTGCAAGTCCAACTTCAGAGTCTTTTGCCACGCTGGGGGACCTTATGTCTCATTCAACGTCCGGCGACGTTGTATGAGGCACCTTTTTTCTAAGAATTGGGCGACGTTGTATGGATCCGACGTTGTATGAAGTGGACGTTGTATGAGGTATTACTGTATCTTAGTCCACTACCATGAAGGGCTTTAAAGGTCATTACCAGCACCTTGAATTGCACCCGGAGGCACACCGGCAGCCAATGCAGCTCCCGCAGGAGAGGTGAGGCATGGTCATAATGACCACACCCCATCATCACGTGGGCAGCCGCATTTTGTACCAGTTGTAGCCTCCGAATGGTCATCAAAGGCAGCCCCATGTAAAGCGAATTACAGTAATCTAGTCTGGAGGTGACCAGAGCGTGAGTGACCATAAGCAAGGAGTCCCGGTCCAGGAGCGGGTGTAATTGGCGAATGATGCGAAGTTGCACAAAAGCCCTCCTGGCCACGACTGCCACCTGCTCTTTAAGCAGGAGTCGTGAGTCCAGGAGGACCCCAAATTATGCACCGGGTCTGTCTGAGGCAAAAGAACCCCATCCAATACCAAAGATGGTAACTCCCGGGACAACGCGGGGCCCCCAACCCACAGCCACTCAGTCTTGCCAAGATTCAGTTGTAGACCCTTACAGCCTCCAGACACCTGGATAGGACTTCAACCACATCTCTTGGATCACCATGGGCTGAGATGTATAATTGAGTATCATCTGCATATTGATGATACTTCACCCTGTGGAAACGGATGATCTCATAAGAACAGCCTTGCTGGAACAGGCCACAGCCCATCCAGTCCAGCATTCTGTCTCACACAGTGGCTCACCATTTGCTTCAGGGTATTCCCAAGCAGATGGCTTCTCCTGCTTAGGTGAATCTCACCCAGAGGCTTCATGTAAATATTAAATAGGAGAGGCGAGAGCACCTCCTATTTCTTTAAAACCAAGAAAATGCAGCACTGCCTTCAGTGTGATTTACTCCTTGTCAAGTGTGCCCAAACTAATCATCTCAGCCATTGTGCTGCACAAGTTCTTTTTGCTATTTTTCCAAATGTATATTATTCTTTGAATTAATTATTAGAGAAATCAAGTTCCTTAAATGGTCTTACTTTGAGATCCATTATATTGTTATGGGAGAAATGTTCTCCTCCAGATGTTGTCATGGAACAACTCTCATCTGTGGGAGCCTCCTCAAAGACTGTGGACATATTTTACATTTTTGAACCAGAAGCGGGCATACCGTGGGCAATGACACCCTTGTTTTGCTAGTTAATCTTTCTCAAACTAGATCAAATCAAAGGAATGGAAGAATGAATCACTAAAAAGGTCTTTATCAAGACCAATCTTAGCAACAATATCAATAAATATTGAGGGATTTTTTTTTCAAGTAATAAACATGTACCAGTAATTATTTATTATTGGCCAATGACAAAGCCCAAAAAAGTTGGCTTCATTTTGGCAATTTAAAGTTTGATCTGAAAATGAAAGAAGAAAAAGAACTCCCATCTGCCCTACCGAGCCCAACCCATGATGAGGGATGGTAGGAATTGCAGTCCAATATCTTTTGGAGGGCCACATATCCACTGTTCCTGCCTTAGTAAAGCATAAGGCCATTCAGATGTGTAAGGAGTAGAATTTGTTCTTCTGAGACAGAAAGCAAACACAGCATGTCTAAAACAATGGGCTAATGAGTTTTTTCATTGCTTCACTCATCAGAATTTGCCTCTACATGCAATTCTGGCAATGCTCATTTCATCTAAAGGCATGCTGAGCAGAGCAGAACCTTTATCAATTCTATTGCAGAGATAGTCATCTCTGTAAAAAGGATCCAGCATATTTCCAAAGTACCAGATGGCCTAAATGACTTTGTTGAAGAAACCAATAGTCCAGCTTGTCCCAGTTGGGCAATTACTTCACTTAAAATGAAGTAACTATGTAATGTCTACTTTGATGATTCAGAGTTCTCAAAGCTTCCAAGGAACTTGCCACAAAATTCAAATCCAGTGTGCCAGTGAGTTGCAAGGGGCCTTTGACGATATGCTTTTGCATACGTTTTGATGCAAATTCTATGTACTTTGGACAGAAAGTTGTTTTCCTGGTAGACCTCATGGCTCCTACAGAGCTGTTAAACGTAGCGCTGAATGCACGTTTTGGCATACAGGCTATTTTTGAAAAACCACGCAATTACTCAGAAGACAATGATTGCTCCTTAGAAAGCATAATAACAACCAACGGGAATGTGCCTATAGATGGACTTTTCAGGCCCTGAGGGGTTAGCTTTGTGTGTGGTTCCACAGAAGACTGGATTTCCAAAGAGAAACACCCCTTCTCAATATCTGAACAACTGCCGCAGCTCATTCCCTCCCTCCATCCTTTCCAGCCTAAATTAACTAAAGGAAGACTACAACCCCATATACCCAACTCCATTGTTTTCTACAAATGGGACCAGATGGTTTCTTCTGGAGTGGGGTGGTGGGGGAGGAGGAAAACCTGCTTTTCATCTGGGAGGTCAAGGTCTCAAATTATTAGCTTGGAGAGACAGTTTTGGTTCAGATGGAGCCTTGCTCATTGAAATCTACCAGTAACAAGTACATTTTTTTTTGCTTTGTGGTGGTGGCTGCCCACTATCAACTGAAAGAACTGCTGCAAATTTGTTTTCAGCTTCAGCATCAACTAAAACTATTTTCGTAATTTGAATGGGCACTATCACAGTCCGTGCAACCTTCTCTGCCTATTAGACTCCACAGTCTACATTTCAACATAAGGACCTTATGGAGGGAAAGGAAGACAAGAGTGTAGAAGCAGCCACCAAGATTAGACTGGAGGTCTATTTAGTTCACCATTCAGTTGCACGTAGAAAGCTGACAAGCAGAACATTCATATATTGCAATGTCTGACTTACAGAGGCATCTTGTCTGTGCTACTGGAAAGCAGGTTGTGTTTCAGCTGAACAGCATACACATTGCAAGAAAAATGTCCTAGTACAGTAATAAAATAAAATGGCGGATCACTTCCTTCTTGGCACTACTCTTGTCTTTCATTGTCTCCTTCCTGTCCCTTCCCCATTACAGCTGCCATGTCCTACTTGCCTTCTTTCCCTCCAGTGGAACTTTGTTTATTATGACAAATGAGGTACTGTCTCTGCTCCCAGGCCTAGAAGTACTTCAGCTCAGCTCTTTGCCAGTCTGCCATCTACTAGTCTGCCATTTTCACTACAATATTGACTTACATGGAGGATAAGGATGGCTAGATGGGTGGCAAAGAATCAGGGAGGATGCTGAGGAAGCATGCTCAATCAACCTATGTAATGAATCAAAATGGAGCCTTTGCTTTTAGTGAGTTAAGATGGTCACTGGTTCTTTGCTCCCTGAGCAGGGGTGAAGAAAGTTTGGCTATGTGTCCTTCAAAGCCAGGTGGGAATTCCATTGCTCTTGGAATTCATAACAATTTAATACTATAGGAATGGAAGTGTAGAAGATGAACAACGAGGGTGAAGTTTTATTGGGTAACATACAGGAAGAGGTGGAATGAAAGGTGAAAAATGGGTTTGGTTAACTTAGAATGTTGTAGAAGAAACGCCATTATGAGTATGCATGTTCAAAATGGAGTGGAGACAGGAGTTACCTGTGCTTGCTTGTGAGTATAACAGTAGAAAGATATAGTCTTGATTTTGTTAGCTGGCTATGCCAGGAAATATAGATATATATGCTTTTCTT
The DNA here is from genome assembly GCA_035047305.1 of Bradypodion pumilum. Lineage (NCBI taxonomy): Eukaryota > Metazoa > Chordata > Lepidosauria > Squamata > Chamaeleonidae > Bradypodion > Bradypodion pumilum. The sequence continues at coordinate 308,260,125 of JAWDJD010000004.1, read as the reverse complement.
ATTTTATCCAGGAAAAGGAAAACTACAAAAATGTTCCTTTTCTATTTTTGTGATTCTGAACTTTAATCTATTTTTCCTTCAAATAAAAGCTGATTTGTAACAGAAGATGTTGTTACTCCACACACACCAGATACCAATGACACAAAAGTTTGCAACAGCAGCAACAGTTGAGGATTAAATGGATTATCCTCCATAGAATCAAACTGGCTTGGCTAGGTGAGCACTTATGCTAATTTTCTTTGTATGGTAATTTTCTTATGCCTAAAGGCTAAGAAGGTAAGTTTCTTTTATATATTCTTACTTTTAAGAACTTGATATTTAGAGGTATATTCTGTGTTTTTAATGTATGTTTTTATTTGTTAGTTTGCATATTAAATCAACATCTAAGGATGAGGACCTTGGTAGTACCACTCTCCTCCAATCCCAGTTTATAGCCATCCTATGTATGGGCAAGAGACCTTGGTGGCTTAGTGGTTAAGATGCTCATCTTGAGGACTGGAAGGTCAGCAGGTCAGTAGTTCACGACCTGAGTGCTGTGCGATGAAGTGAGCTCTCGTCTCTGTCCCAGCTCCTGCCAACCTAGCAGTTCAAAAGCAAGAAATTGTAAGTAGATAAATAGGTACCACTTCAGAGGGAAAGGTAACAACATTCCATGCACTCAGGCATCTAGTCATGCCTGCCACATGACTACAGAAATGTCTGCAGATGCAGACAGTGCTGGTTCTTTGGTTTTAAACGGAGATGAATACTCCCCACTAAAGTTGGACATGACTGGCTTTTGAGCAAGGGGGACCTTTACCTTTATATATGGACAGTTAATCTGAACAGACTCTTTTCTTATATTTGGATTTTCTAGGATTGTGACGCATGTGCCACCCTGAACCTCTGGGCAAGACTTCAGATCTGGAGAAATGCAGTCATTCTCAATTTCCAGAAACTTTAACTACTTTTTTGTGAGTCATGGTCCAATAACATATGGTATACTAAGTTTGAGAACCTCTGGTCTATAAGTCTTTGAAGCTTGAAAGAGAATAGTAAACCATCTTAAACCAGGGTTGTCCTTTCCTGTTCAATTGTATTCCTGTCATATATAATATGGGCTTGTGATTGGTTTATATTTGTTTCAATACATACAACAAAGAAAATCAAAATAGAACAAAGCCCTTTCTGAATAGAGTAGGAAGATCTCAGAATCTAGATAACCCAGTCAAAAGCAATAATTGTGCCTTCTGATTTTTAAGCAGACAAACACAGTGCTGCTCATGTTGTCTCCTCACAAGATTAGAGGCATTGTTTTTGGAACAGTCCTAATGAAATTTGAAGTTATAGTTTGAGAAGCACAGCAACTGAAGATTCATCTCATCAAGTTGCCCATACTCCATTTACCTCCATGGGAATCTGCATATGGTTACCACAAATAAATAGAAATGGAATAGTTACAACTTGATAGAATTTGCCCTGAGATTTTGTTCATTGTTTGCACAAGATAGCTGGGAGTAATTTTTTCTCTGTCCATTCCCAAGGGTAGGAGTGGGGAAACCCTGTTGCCTTTGTTTTATTCACATTATATTGTATATGATACTGTATCATACTGCAGAACTTGTCATTAAGAGAACCAGCTACCATTTTCAAAACAGGGCTGCAAAATTTGTAAAACACTAACCTGTGGCAACATGGCGTCCCATTCCAAATATGGCATAGATAATAACAGGGAAGAGAGATCCGTATAAACCGAACACAGGATGCACTGAAGACAGAACAGCAAAGGCGAGTCCTGTGGAGAAGGCACATGGGAAGTATTACATTTCTTATGTTCCATGTTAGTATTTTTTTCATATTACAGTACTCTCAAAACAAAGTTGCAGTCCCAAATCTAACATTTAGAGATGTGTCAGAACCATAAGAAGCAGTCTTATGGGAGTTCTAGTTTGATGCCTAATGGGAGACATAGTCCAACAACAAGTTCATAAGTTCCCTACTCTATATACTTTCTTTTCATTTTTATACAAGAAGATGCCAGATCAAATGCAGTCCATGGAAGCCACAGGAACCATGGGACAGAATGACAAACTCTTCAGTTACTCCAAGTCACTGCTAGCAAAAGGAGATTTCAGTGGCTGAAGTTTACTCCTTTTGTCTTGAGGCTCCCATGGCTTCTATGGGATGAAAGAACAGGAGTCTAAAAAGGCACAGCACAGAAGTAGGAAGTTTTCAATTACCAGAAAATACACCTTTCTGGTGACATCATCACCCTTCCACAGGCATAACTATTTCAGTCTGTCTACTATCAACCATATCAGAAGTTAAAAGCTACTGTATTTCAGGCAACCAAGTACACATGAATCTCCAGTGAAACAGTTAAATATGTCAGTGTCCATCTGACTTGCAATCAGTGCTGTACAAATTACATTACTGTGGCTATTTTACTTTTGTTGTTATTTACATAGCACCACTCAAACTCCTTACAGAACATCAGAGAGTAGGGACAAGCCATGCTATATCCCAGCACCACTCACAAAAAGGTCTTTTCAAAATCCAAGAACATACATTCAGCATCAGTAGAATCAGTGATTGCAGACAACATAAAAATCACATAGATACATAAATCTGCTCTGAAAAACCCTTTGATCAGTTTCATCCTAGGCTTTGACAAGTCATTCCTCACTCTCTGCAGCAGGGATTCTCAACCTGCAGCCCATGAGCCAAATGTGGCCCATGGTGCTATTTCAGATGTCCCCCACCCTGCTTCCACCACACCAGGAAGTGCCATGTGGTGGAGGAAGGACAAAATGGCTGTCTGCCCCCCCAAAGCTTTCTGAAGGAGTGTGACCCGGCCCCCAGCTTTAAAAGGTTGAGAACTCCTGTTCTGCAGTTACACAAGCTTTACATTGTATTGTTCTCCACCTGTAATCCCACCCTGCTTCTCTATTGCTACTTCCTTTGTATTCCTTAATGCAGAGAAAACATCAAAGAGGAAATGATGGAATAGTTGCATGGTATATTATAATTGCTTCAGTAATGAACTTTATGCCAGAAACACCTTTTCTCTTTTTGGGATATTTCCATGGGTTTGCAAATTTCACATGAAAGCTTTGGGAGAACTAACATTCTTAATCAGTCAAAAATATGCAACAGAAACAGTACAGTAAAATCAGTGGTGGGCATCAGCAGGTTCGCACCAGTTCATCAGAACCGGTAGCAGAAATTCTGGCTCCCCCCCCCCCCGCAAGTTTTGAAATAAAGTAGTCCTAATTTGGGTGCAAACAGGGCTTTCCCCTGGCCACACCCACCATACCATGCCCACAGTATGATAGTAATTTTTTTGGGAGCCCACCACTTAGTAAAATGATGTAACAATCTGCTCTGTCTGTAGACAAAGCATATCATACATAACACTTGATTAGATTCAGATGAAAGAGGAATGAAAACTGATAGGAGAAATATCAGTGATGCAAGATATGCAGATGACATCATATTGCTGGCAGAAAACAACAATGACTTGAAACAACTTGATGAAGATGAAAGAAGAAAGTACATAAGTGGAGGTGCAGTTGTACATAAAGAAGACAAATCATGACTATGGAAAATTGAAATTGTATATTTTGGTTCAATCATCAAACCAAATGTAGACTGCAGTCAAGAATTCAGAAGAATGACATTCAGAAGGGTATCTATGAAGAAACTGGAAAAGATATTTTATTGGAGATTGGGACCGAGATCATCAACACTTTACAATTACTATGTATAGCCATGAAAGCTGGATGGTACAGAAAGGAAATAGAAAAGGGGGGAGATTTTTTTAAGTATGGTATAGGACCGTGATGGCGAACCTTGGCACTCCAGATGTTCTTGGACTTCAATTCCCAGAAGTCCAAGGGCCCTGTGAATCCACACGAATGGGTTTACTGCGATTCATCTGGCCCATGCTGCCCTCGTTGCTCCTGGAAGCGGAACTAAAACACATCCATACAGAGGAAGGGTTAACCTGGAAGAGTCTTAACCGTACGGGTGCGTTTATGAGCAACAAGGGCAGTGTGGGCCAGATGAATTGCAGTAAACCCATTTGTGTGGATTCACAGGGTGCTTGGACTTTTGGGAATTGAAGTCCAAGAACATCTGGAGTGCCAAGGTTAACCATCACAGGTATAGGAGAACTTTATGTATACCATGAAAAATCACTGGGTTCTAGATCAAATCAAGCTTGAACTCTCTAGAGAAGCAAAAAATAGAATTGAAGGCTGCAGGAAAACAGAAAGACCAAATATGAGATGGATTAACTCCATAAAAGAAACCACAGGCTTGAGTTTGCAAAAGATGAGAGGGCTGCTGAGGACAAGACAATCTGGAGATCAATTATTCATTAGAGTTGTCATGGGTCAGAGGTGACTGGCAGCAACAGCAGGAGCAGTGCTAAATGCCATATCATAAGAATTCTGCACACATGATTACTTTAAGAATATTGCTTCAAGCAAATGTTGTACAGTGCTAGATGACTCATCACATGGTATCAGTGGTGGGCATCAGCACTGTGTGAACAACAAAAACACACTTGAGGCTATCAGGTATAGTGCCAACTTGAACTCCACTGCCATCTTTGAGAAATACTTTCATGTTGACCAAACACAGGGTCTTAACCATAAAGGCAAAGATGCTAACTCATGGCACTGTTGCATTATTGAGGGACTAAGCACTACTTTGTGCAGCCTTTTCTAATCTGGAATTATGTTTTGATGTTCAGCTATATCCAGGAAACTCAATGTGCCTGTATAATATGTGAGATGAAAACAAACTACTGTATTAAGTTGTAGTTGGTTTGAAATGAATTATATATATATATATATATATACATGTGTGTGTGTGTGTGTGTGTGTGTGTGTGTGTGTGTGTGTGTGTGTGTGTGTGTGTGTGTGTGTGTGTGCACTACATTCCCAAAATATCAAATTCGTCTGAGCAGTGAAGAAAATATGAACTGTAAACCTTCAGTTCCAGACTCTCGGTCAAGTAGACTCTTTCTCCAAGGCTTCAAAAATAGTTTTTTATCACATCTCCCAGAATTTTTCATCCAGTGAAGACACATGAGTTGTGCCCCCACCTAAAAAAAACTTTTCAAAGCTCAACTCCTTGCACTGGATGATAATTTTGACTCTGCATGTGCTCTTAAGCAGAGCTGCTGCTGAGGAGAGCCAAACAAAGGAAGTGAGCACTGGTAAGTTTTGCAGTTGGAGTAGAGCTGCTTTAGAGGCCTCTACTAATTTAAATTGATAATTGAAACTGCTGAGAGCCACCTCTGTTCAAACAGAGGAAGCAGTTTGAAGCTTCCAGAAGCAGGGGGGCAGGGCCACACCAGGCCCTTCCCTGAACTGTGACTCATAGGGGCGGAGCCACACTAGCCTTTAAAAGCTCTGAGCTCTTTCAGAGTCAGCCATTTTGACTCTGCATGTGCTCTTAAGCAGAGCTGCTGCTGAGGAGAGCCAAACAAAGGAAGTGAGCACTGGTAAGTTTTGCAGTTGGAGTAGAGCTGCTTTAGAAGCCTCTACTAATTTAAATTGATAATTGAAACTGCTGAGAGCCACCTCTGTTCAAACAGAGGAAGCAGTTTGAAGCTTCCAGAAGCAGGGGGGCAGGGCCACACCAGGCCCTTCCCTGAACTGTGACTCATAGGGGCGGAGCCACACTAGCCTTTAAAAGCTCTGAGCTCTTTCAGAGTCAGCCATTTTGACTCTGCATGTGCTCTTAAGCAGAGCTGCTGCTGAGGAGAGCCAAACAAAGGAAGTGAGCACTGGTAAGTTTTGCAGTTGGAGTAGAGCTGCTTTAGAGGCCCGCGCGCCTAACGGCGCGCGAGATTACAAACTAAGAACATAAGAAGAATATAGTCTTACTAGGTAGAAAGGTAGTAAACGTGTACATTTTTGAGGCCCAGAATACTGCACTTGTTAAAATGGATTCTGAGGGAACAGCTGTAGTTACCTGCAATTCTTGTGCCATGTTTGTGTTCTTGCCAAAGCACATGGAGAACTACACTTGCAGCAAGTGCAAGCTGGTTGCACTACTAGAAGAGAAGGTCCAGCAGCTAGAGGCCCGCATATCTAACCACCAACAAATTAAGGAGCTTGAGCTGTTCTTGGACAGAGCGGAGCAGACTATGCTGGACAAAGAAGAGACAGGGCACAGTTCTGAGGGAGAAGGCCCTTCACTAACTCAGGAGGGAGATGGTTGGAGGAATGTGACTCAAAGGAGGAGAAGAGTAGGGGATCACTCTGAGAGTCTGAAATTACAGAATAAATTTGAGGCTCTTTCCCTTATCACACCTGACGAGGAACACACAGAGGAACAGCTGGTTCCACCTGATGATCTCTCCTTCATCACACTTGATGAGATCCAGGAAGATGAACATCAGGAACAAACTGAGGTTCTCTCCCTTAATATGGTTGATGAGGTGCATGTAGATGGACAGATTGCAGGAGAGAGGCTCCTTGTACTAGGCGATTCAATAATTAGAAATACAGAGAAATGGATTTGTGATGCACATGATAACCGTATGGTGACTTGCCTGCCAGGTGCAAAAGTTGCAGACATCACAAGAAATCTAGATAGATTGTTAGAGAGAATTGGGAACGAGCCGGTTGTCATGGTACACGTTGGTACTAATGATGTTGGGAAGGCCAAGCGGTCTGTCCTGGAAGCCAAATTTAGGTTGTTAGGAAGAAGATTGAAGTCCCGGACTTCCAAGGTAGCATTTTCAGAAGTGCTGCCTGTCCCTCGCGCAGGACCTACCAGGCAGGCAGAGCTCAGAAGCCTCAATGCGTGGATGAGGCGGTGGTGTCGAGAGGAGGGCTTCAGATTTGTCAGGAACTGGAGAACATTTTGGGACAAGCCAAATCTGTTCAGGAGGGATGGGTTGCATTTAAACCATGATGGGACCAGATTGCTGGCACTCAACATCAAAAAGGCTGCAGAGCAGCTTTTAAACTGATAACTGGGGGAAAGCCGACAGGAGCTGGGCAGCATCCGGTTCGGGAAAGTGTGTACTTGAGTAGTGAGGAGGATGCAAAAATTACTGAGCAGAGCAAGGAGCTAGTCACTAGCATTCTAGCAGAAGGATGCAAGAGGCAGTCTAACAATGCAACTGGACACAAAAGACTGTGTCAGAAATGCATATATAAATGCTTGTATACAAATGCCAGAAGCCTCCGGAACAAAATAGGGGAGCTGGAATACTTAGTAATAGATAAAAATATTGATATTATTGGTATCACTGAAACCTGGTGGACGGATGATAACCAATGGGATACAGTTATCCCAGGCTACAAACTGTACAGGAAGGATAGGAAGGGGCAAACAGGAGGTGGTGTAGCCTTGTATGTCAAAGAAGTGATAAAATCTTATGAATTGGAATATCTAGGTGATTTAGAGTCACCATTAGAAGCTCTGTGGGTAAGAGTACCAGGCCACAAGGATGGTCTAACAGTAGGCATATACTATCGGCCTCCGACCCAAACTCTTGAGGGAGACTGGCAGTTGGAGAATGTTGTAAAGGAGGCATCCAGGAAGGGAAGCCTGGTTATAATGGGGGACTTCAATTACCCTCACATAGACTGGGTGAACTGTTGTTCAGCACATGATAAAGAGATAAAGTTCCTAGATATGCTCAATGATTGTTCCCTGGGACAGATGGTTGAAGACCCAACTAGAGGTACAAGAATCCTTGACTTGATCCTGAGTAATACTCAGGATCTGGTGCAAGATGTTAATGTGACTGATCCAATAGGGAACAGTGACCACAACTCAATTATGTTTAACTTGATCATAGACCGCAAGTCACTGATAAAATCTAACACAGAGACCTTAAATTTTCAAAAAGGAAATTTCCCAAAGATGAGGAAACTAGTAAAAAAGAAACTGAAAGGGAAAATTGAGAGAGTCCAAACACTCCAAGAGGCATGGAGGCTGTTTACAAAAACAATAACAGAGGCTCAATTGGAATGCATACCCAAAAGGAAAAAGGGCACTGCCAGGTCCAAGAGGACTCCAATGTGGCTTACAGGAGCTGTTCGGGAAGTGATCAAGAGCAAGAAAAGCTCATTTAGAAGATGGAAGGCTTGTCCAAATGAGGACAGCAGGCAGAAACATAAATTCTGGCAGAACAAATGCAAGGCAACAATCAGGAAAGGAAAGCAAGACTTTGAGGAGCGTATAGCTAAAAATACTCAGAGGAATAACAAAGACTTCTTTAAGTACATTAGAAGTAAGAACCCAACTAGGAAGGCCATTGGACCATTAGATGACAATGGAAGGCAAGGGGTTATTAAAGAGGAAACAGAGATTGCAGAGAGACTCAATGAATTCTTTGCTTCAGTATTCACTGAAGAAGATAGAGACCACATGCCCAAAACAGAACCTATCTTCGTAGGGAGGGAAACCGAAGAATTAAGCAAGATAGAAATAACCAGGGAGGAGGTCCTTGCATGTCTTGTTAAGCTAAACACTAACAAATCCCCAGGACCAGATGGCATCCATCCACGAGTTCTCAGGGAACTTAAAGATGAAATTGCTGATATCCTAGCCAAAATATATAATCTTTCCCTCAAATCAGGCTTTGTGCCTGATGACTTGAAGGTAGCGAATGTAACACCAATTTTCAAAAAAGGATCCAGGGGTGATCCAGGAAATTACCGGCCTGTCAGTTTGACATGTGTCCCAGGTAAAGTGATGGAAACCATCCTAAAAGATAGAATTAATAGGTACATAGAAGAGGAGGCGCTGCTAAAGGAGAGCCAACATGGCTTTTGCAAGGGCAAATCATGCCTCACTAATCTGTTGGAATTTTTTGAGAGTGTCAACAAGCATGTGGATAAGGGGGATCCAGTTGACATTGTTTATCTGGACTTTCAGAAGGCTTTTGACAAGGTCCCACACCAAAGGCTCTTGAATAAACTTACCAGTCATGGAATAAAGGGACAGGTCTTGTCCTGGATCAGCAACTGGCTAAGGGACAGGAAACAGAGGGTAGCACTAAATGGACACTTCTCCAAGTGGAGGGAAGTAAAGAGTGGGGTCCCCCAAGGTTCAGTACTGGGACCCCTGCTTTTCAACCTCTTCATAAATGATCTAGAGGTAGGAGTAAAAAGCAAGGTAGCCAAATTTGCTGACGACACTAAATTATACAGGGTAGTGAAAACTGTGAGAGATTGTGAAGAGCTCCAGAGGGATCTCTTGACACTGGGGGAGTGGGCAAAACAGTGGCAAATGAGCTTCAACATCAGTAAGTGCAGAGTGATGCATGTTGGGGCAAAAAACCCCAATTACATTTATAAACTGATGGGGTCTGAACTCTCTGCGACAAACCAGGAAAGGGACCTTGGTGTCCTGGTGGACAGCTCAATGAAGGTGTCAACCCAGTGTGCCTCAGCAGTGAAAAAAGCAAACTCAATGTTAGGGATCATTAGGAAGGGTATAGAAAATAAATCAGCAAGTGTCATTTTGCCTCTTTATAAATCTATGGTGAGGCCCCATCTGGAATACTGTGTACAGTTCTGGTCGCCATACCTCCAGAAGGATATTATGGAGTTGGAGAAAGTACAGAGGAGGGCAACCAGAATGATTAGGGGACTGGAACACCTTCCTTACCATCTGAGGCTGCAACGGTTGGGCCTTTTCACTCTTGAACGACGGCGTCTAAGAGGTGACCTGATTGAAGTTTATAAAATCATGCACGGTGTGGACAAAGTGGATAAGGAAAAACTGTTTTCCCTATCGCACAACACTAGAACTAGGGGACACTCCATGAAACTTTTGGGTACTAGTTCTCAAACAAATAAGAGAAAGTACTTTTTCACCCAGAGGATTACTGGTCTATGGAACTCCCTGCCAGAAGAAGTGGTGACAGCTGTCAGTCTTGACAGCTTTAAGAAAGGATTAGACAAGTTCATGGAGGACAAGGCTATCAATGGCTATAATTATGGCTACCTAAGGACAACCTCCGGGTTGGAGAGATAGGCAGGATATCTCTCAATGCCATTTCCAGGGAATCCTAAGCAGGTGAAGGCATCTCCTTGGGAATACCCTGAAGGAAATGGTGAGCCACTGTGTGAGACAGAATGCTGGACTGGATGGGCTGTGGCCTGTTCCAGCAAGGCTGTTCTTATGTTCTTATGTTCTTATGTTCTTATCTAGAAGTGATTTTATGAAGTGTGCCTAACAGCACATCTGTGCAGAGATGTTTCAGGAATCAAATTTGCTTCTCCCATAGTCCATAAAGCACTTGTGTTTCCCCAATGCTAGTGTTGCATCCCTATCCTTTGTAAGGTAATGGTAAAGGTTGCCCTTGCTCAAAGGCCAGGTGTATCCAACTCTAGGATTCAGTGGTCATCTCTGTTTATAGCCAAAAAGCAATTGCTGTCTGTGTTTGCAGACATTTCATGGACATGTGGCAGGCATGACAACTCCAGAGTGAATAGAATGCTGTTTACCTTCCCACTGAAGTGGTATCTATTTATCTACTTCCAGTCTTCAAGTTCAGCATCATAACCACTAAAAAGAGGACCAGCATAGATGGCATAACTAGCGAAATCAACCAAGTCCTCTTTTTTCACATCATTCTCACTTGACAGGTTTTTCTGTTGAGCAATAAATCTGCCCTTGGTTATGCCTGGCTGCTGGTGAGGGCGGGGGGGGGTATCTCTTCAGTATCCACCTACCATCATTTGCAATTGTCATTCCTGTGCTCAAAGGATGAATAATCCCTGTTCAGAGAACATTTGTCTTGAAAATCCAAGTCTCTAGCAGGTGTCCCAAACAGCTTATGAGTAAAATACCATCACCATCCAGACACTTCTAGTTATGGCAAACACCACTTGAGCAACATTGACCAAAGTGTCCACTTTTGTTGTGTATGCAGCATTTTGCTGTTTTTTGTGGCAAGCATGTAAACTGCGAGTCACTTTCTGGTCCTGAGTCCTTTTGACACGCATGAGCCCTTTTGACACACTGTATGTTCCACATTCCATTCACAAGAGTTCCCTATGATTGACTTCATGATATGGTCATCTGAATTGGTTCTAAGTACATAGGATAGGCCTTTATTTCTACATGATTCTGGTATTTTTAAAGTGTTCTGGAAGCTCCCTGACCCCACCTCCCCTCCCCCCCCAAAAAAAGACCAGGATAAAAATGCTGTTGTTGAAATAAATAGCATGTGGGAAAGGGGTTTAAGTATTGGGTTGGTGGGAACTGGATGGATGGAAAATGATGGTTGAGTGGAGCAAAGACTTGACATGGGGATTTTGGCAAGCACAATGGAAAAATACAGACTAATGGCAAGGGTAGTTAATAATTAGCTTCTGATATTTCTGCTGTCTTCCCCCTCCATCAAAAACATTCATTTTGCCATTCTGTCTGTATATAGGTTGCTACCTCGTCCCCTTATTCCACCAGTCCGAGTTATCCAAGCAAGCAGTATCCAAGCTGATAATAAGTCACTAATGTTAACCCCAAACTTGCTGTCGCGTTGCTAATTACCCTCAGATTCAACACTTTCCCTCTCCATTATTGTTTTTCTCACATGAAAAGTAAAACGTTATGGATATGAAAGAGATGCTACCCATGGAGGCTCTCCTTGTGAGTCAGAACTCTGATTTTAAACATTGTCTGGTTCACATTATGCGCAGCCATAACAGACAAGTCTTTCAGAGCCATCACTTTTCTTACATGCAAAGTAACAATGGGATTACGGGTACTGTGCTGTCCTCTTCATGGGTTAAATGAGCATGCTTAAGAATAGAGACCAGTGGTGGGCATCAGCAGGTTTGCATCAGTTCACCAGAACCAGTAGCAGAAATTCTGGCTGGCCCCGCCAATCCAAGATTTGAAATCAAGTAGTCCTAATTCGGGTGCAATGCAGGGCTTTCTCCCTGGCCACGCCCACCATACCACACTCACAGTGTGGTAGTAATTATTTTTTTTAGCCCAACACTGACAGAGACTGAACTGAGTTCATGCAAAGGTATGAGGTGCTTTGGCATTTGCTAAGGAAGTGGAGGTCTACCCTTCAAACAAGTCAGCTTTTACACTCTTACTCTGTGTATGTGCTCTAGCATTAACATATATCCTAACAAGAAAAGGAGTCCAAGATGGGTGGAAGTTTCTTTTTTTTTAAAGGGGGGGATGTGAAAAACAGCAAAAAAAAGACCAATGTGGCTTCACAAAAAGCTCAGAGTGGAGCTAAAAACAAAAAAGGACATATATAGAAAGTGGAAGGAGACTACAAAGGAAGAGTATAGACAAGTAGTAAACAATTGCAGGCATGATGTTAGGAAGGCAAAAGAACTGAAAAACCACAATAAAAAATTCCTTACATATGTCAGTAGTAAAAGTCAGAGAAAAGAAACAATGACTCAGCAGGAATGGGGAAATGACAATGGATAACAAAGAAAAGGCAGAAGTGTTTAATTCCTACTTCAGCTCTGTCTTTTCCCAAAAGGGAGTACAGTATTTGACCCTTCAGGCAAATGTGAAATACAAAGGGAAAGGACAGGAGTGCTTGGTGAGATTGATAAACAAATAATCAAGGAATACTTTATTAATAACTCAAATCCTCAGGGTCGGATGAACTTCATCAAGGATATTAAAGGAACTGGCTGAGTAAATCTCAGAACCATTGCATATAATTTTCTTGGTATCATGGAGGATGGGTAATGGGGCTGTGATAGCTCAGTGGTTAAGAAGCTTGCCTTGTTAGCGGGAAGGCTAGCAAGTCGGCAGTTCGAGACCAGGGTACTCCATGATGGATTGAGTGCCCCTCTCTGTACCATTTCTTGGGGGCATGAAAGGAACCTTATTTGGGCATTCCCTGAGTGGAGTTTCTTCCACAAAAATCCATCCAACCCAGAATATTTTCTGAAACGGAATCATTATTATGGAGGATGGTTGAAGGGCCAGATGATTGAAGAATGGCTAACATTGTCCCTGTCTTCAAAAAGAAAGGACTGAGGAACTACAGACCAGTCAGAGGAACTACAATAATCAATGCCAGGGAAAATACAGGAGCAGATTATAAAGAGATTACTGTACAAGCACCTTGAAAACAATACAGTAATAACAAAAAGCGAACATGGATTTGTCAAGAACAGATCCAGTGAGACTAATCCTATCTCATTTTTTTGATCAGGGTACTTCCTTGGTAAACAAAACCTTTAACAAAGTGCCTTGTGATATTCTGATTAGCAAATTAACTAGGTGTAGACTGGATAGCTCAAGTGTCAGGTGGATATACAGTTGGTTAGAGAATCATACAGAGAGTGTTTATCAATGGCTCCTTCTCAAACTGGAAGGGAGTAACAAATAGAATACCACAAGCAGTCCTAGACTCGATGTTCTTCAACATTTTCATTAATGTCTTAGATGAGGGAGTACAGTACTTATCAAATTTTCAGATGACACAAAATTAGGTGGAATTTTTCATACTTTGGAAGACAGGAACAAAATTCACAAAGATCTTGATAGGCTTTAGCACTGGACTCAAAACAATAGAATGAAATTTAACAGGAATAAGTGCAAAGTTCTACACCCGGGGTGGGGGAACCCAAATGCACAATTATAAGATAGTGGATACTTGGCTCAGTAATATTATGAACTAGAAGGATCTTGAAAATTTTTATAGAACACAGCTCAATGTGTTCTACAGTGTGGTGTGGCTGCAATAGAGGTTTTTGCTATTTCCATGAAGTATTAGTCCCCCGCTATTTGGTACTAATTAGGCCACATCTAGAATACTGTGTCCGGTTCTGGACACCACACTTTAAGAAGAATGGCAGCAAACTGGAACAAGTCCAAATGACATCAACAAAGATAATCAGAGGACTGAAAACCAAACCCTATGAGAAAAGACTGAAAGAACTGGGCATGTTTAGCCTTGAGAAAAGGAAACTGTGGGGGGGGGGATATGACAGCACTTTTCAAATACTACTTGAAAGATAGTCATAAAGAGGAGAGGCAGGATCTGTTCTTGATCATCCCAGAGTTCAAGATACAGTACATAATAACAGGCTCAAGTTATAGAAAGCCAGATGTTTGTTTGTTTAATTTATAACCTGCCAACAATTAGTGCTGAATTAGATATAGACTGAATATCACGGGAAACTTAACTATTAGAACACTGAAGCGCTCAAGAGAAAATTGGACAACCATCTGTCAAAATCCCATCCTGCTTCTCAGCTTTTCCTCATAGTCTCTCAATATGTTGACTTTAGGCCAGTCAAAAATGGTCTTACAGGGCAAATCAACAATAGAACATGTCAAAATGAGTTTCCTTAAAAGTAATGTTGAAAGGGCAAAAGAAAGAGCCTGGTGGAGTCGAGTGAATAAGAAAACAGAAGTCCTAGTACAGTATCTGAAACATGGTTGCGTATCCCAGAACCACACTGTCTGCTCAAATATATTACAGTAAAAACAAAAAACAGCTTTAGCCCACTTAAAGTTGCCTTCTGCAACAACTCACCTTAGATGCCAAAAGCTTATCAGAACAGAAAGAGATTTGCCTGAACACTGGGAGATGCCAACCTAGCCTCTCTCAGCAAGGAACTGTAGTGTCTCTCTCTCTCTCCTTTTCCCTCCTTCTTGCATCATGAGAGGTTTGTCACACGTCCATCCCTACACAGAAAGAGTGACAGCTTGGACACTTCAGAACACTGCTGTCATAAAAGCTTGTAAATTAAGGTTGTTTTCACCTTCCAGCAAACAATTTATTTATGTTATTTATCATATGATGAACTTCAGTTGTCCACATTAATGTTGATATATATAGTAAGCAGAAATTGTTCATCTCAAATTCCTAGCTAGAGTTCCACATCCAGGTTTCAAAGCCATTGAAGTTCTTCATCTGTAGCACTATGCAAGTCCTCCAAAGTGCCTCCAAACATGCATAAAGGACACCTAAATATAATTAGGTCCATGGTTTGGTCTTCTTCCCAGTCACATTGGGGAGAGGACTTCCATCCCCATGTGAACAGAGTGGCTTCGCATCTACCACAGCCAGTCCACACCCTGTTCAGCATCCTCCATTACCGCCTTGGAAGGGAAAATCCAGCTGGCCATTTGCAGGGATTCTTGATTATGTGATGATGAGGAATCGGAGAGAGAAGTTGTTAGAGTTCCATCCAGGAATCTGAGATATTGAAATGGTTATTCTGAAGGTTGATTGCAGTGTGCCAAGCAGGGTGTCTAGATTTTAATCATTGGGCTGAGTGAGCAGGTAAATCGGCATGGACTGGGAGAAGAGGATTGTTTACTATTTTTATCCATAGGTTTAATAATGCCAGTGATCTTCTTAGTGATGGTGGTGGAATATGGCTCAAGATGGGGAGCCAGTGGGTGATTGTTGGTCAAATACAGCCTGTGATGATACACATTGCCTAATTCACGTGTATGGCTATTAGTCCTGTGTGTGCACTATTAAGCCAAGATGAACAACAGTGACAGAATATGATAATGCTAGGGCAGTAGATCCAAGAAATTGAGCACTGGCACCCCAAGAAGCGCCTGCTAGCTTCTGTAAGATGTTATTTCTGGTTTTAATCTTTGCTGCCACATTGGAGAGGTGACACTTATAGGTCAAAGACCTATCTAAGGAGACTCCTAGGTATGTAAGGTTACTACAGTATTGCAGATTTTCTCCTCTGAATGATACAGATGGTTTATACCCCACGTTTCTGTTCCACAAATGAAAAGCTGACACACTCATTTTCTCAGGGTTTGGTCTGAGACTATTCTAATGGATTCTGATGAAAGCACTGACTCAGTCCCAGTGAAGCTTTGGTGTTGAGTGACCAATGCTATATCATCTGCAATTAGATGAATTTCCTAGATATAGTATTCGGGAGGTCATGTGTGTAGAAGTTAAATAGTAACGGAGCCAACACAGAACCCTGGGGAAGATCACCATTTATCGTGAATACTCTGCTCTTAGAGTCATCTGAAAATATCTGAAAATGTCTATTGCTCAGCATGTTGCTGAGTAACGCAATAAGTTTTAGACAAGGGATAATATTGATGAATTTTAGGAGGAGTTTGTCTCGCCAGCGAACAATAATAAAAATCCACAAAATACAAGGAAAACCAAGTGCTCTGACAAACAGATATCTTACATCTTTTGAAGGAGCACCAATTCTACAAACATGCTAGGCATTTTCTCTACTTTGACAACAAACCCTTTCTTGAAGCCTTCAAGTACCCAGAGAGAGCCCTGTTTTCTGTGTATGAGGGAAAGCAACATCAAAGATGAAGTAACTGCTTGAATCGGAGTCATATTCCGCACAGTACAAGATTGGGGAAGGTTCCTTCTATAAGTGAGATACTGTCTTCTAGTTTAAAAGGTCTGGCAGCACAGCAATAACATCAGATGGGTTCCCAAAACCTAAAAAATCGAAGCATATTCCCCTTGAGGGATATATGCAAAAACAAAGCAAAACAAATATGCTGAAAAAAGCAACTATCTAAGTGTTCCCTGTTACTTTTGGTTGGCTTTGCAAATATCACTATTTGCAGCATTTTAAATACAATTTATTTTCTTATGAGTATACAATTGGAGGACAGAGTTGCCTGGAGGACAATGGTCCATAGGGTCACAAAGGATCGGAATCGACTGTGCGACTGAACAACAAATACCATTGAAACAAGATATTTACAGTACTACAGAATTAATGTCTTTAATGTTAAATCATGCCAATGCAGATGTTCCTAATTACTCCAAAAACACAAATACTTACACAAACCGGTTAGTTCCAGCTGCAGAATAATTCAATTAAAGGAGCACTTATAATTGTCAATGCATGGATAGCTGTTAGAAAATCAGTAAAACAGCAACTATCCCAAAAGCTTTGTTTGCAAATGGTCTATAAACTATTTTCACAAAGTTCTGTATGACAGGGATTTCTGGAAATGCCACAACAGGGTAGAAATCTTTATATTTCCACAAACCATTTAAACAGTTTTATACTTTTGGTTTACTTAAAGTTAGCATATTGGTTTAGGATGCCACTCTGATTTATAATAGAGTTGGTTTTTTTAGGTAAGATGTCTCAGATGAGGTGTGGGAAGAGGAGTACAGGTATGCAGATTGAAAAGAGAGCTCCTTTTATGGCACTAGAAGTCTCATAGCTTGTAAGATATTGGTTTTTCATGGAAGTCTCAAGTAATAGTGTTGACAGTAATGTAGATGCTTCTTGTATCCACTTCTCTTGTTTGTATATTCTGAATGAGGGGGGAAATGAGCTGTTTCGAATGAAAAATGTCAGATTTTCATAAAATACTATGTTCATATACCAAAACATAACTTTCAACATTCTTCATGCCTATTATCCCTGTAAGCAGTAATCATTACAATTAATCCTAGAAGGGATGTCAGGCCAAATGTGTTCTTTTCTTGCATGAGATGAACAAAGTACTGGACAAAGACAGTGGAAAGTAGCTTGATTAATAAGGATTAATTACATACTCAAGTCTGGAGAGGGTATCCTGCTATGGTTATAGAATAGACCATACTTCCAACAACTCAACGTTGAACATCAGGCAGTGGTTAACTAACCTGACAACTCTGAAGACTAGCGGCCTTGGCGAAGATAACAGGGAAGGGTGATGGTCCCCAAGTGGATTAAATCCCACTTGAATCCATCTTGATGAAGGGCAGCAGCTTCATCAATACTGGCCTGGGGCTAAGCAGGACTTTGCATGTCAAAAGGGCTCCAGACCAGAAAGTGACTTGCGGAGCTGGATCAGTGGTACAGGTGTCACACTGTGATGTGGAAGGCAGATGGAAGGCCATGGCCTTATATTCACAGGACAGTCATCATGGCTGATTGCCATGATGATCGTCAATATTCAGAATTAGATACGGCACAAGAAGATTGCCAATATTCAGAATTGGATACAGCACAAGATGAAGAAGAATTACATACTCTATTAAATGGGGAAGAGGCTGAAACCTCAAAAACACACATATGATTGCACCGTAAGTTTCATTTCACAAACAAGAGTTTTGCAAAGATATCTGTACACAAATATGATCATTAAAAGGGAAAGACAAGCATTAACTTCTTTTGCATACAACATTAATTGGAGATTGAGGGAGAAACAGCACTCTATACTGCCTTGAGTTTAATGGTAGAAAGATGGAATATAATTATAACAAACAAATAAGAAATAGTGTATATACACAGAGAGACGCTTGTATTTGTTTTGATACAGTTCAGTCTCATAAAACAGAGGACTACCATGTCTCACTTGCCCACTATAGAATGAGAACTTGCATTTATTGCAGGAAGAGGAAAGCTGAATCCCTATGCGCATGTGCTGAGGAATGAGCCAGGAAAACTGGCAGACTTATTTCAAAATCAATGTGCATTGGGTTGTACTGCATACGTAATGGGTGCAGGGTCAGGCAAGGGGGAAGCCGCCTCCACCCTCATATCCACAAAAAGGAAACACAGAGGTTCTGAGCTGTCACTGCTGAGACTAGCACAACCCACCTTATGCAACACAAGCCATCAATGCCAATTTCCAACACCGTACCTTGCGTCACCTGTTGAACTGCAAGCATCATTCCAGAAACTGTATCAGGGAGCAAGTCTGTTTTCCAATGGTAGTTTTGTGCCCATTCCAAAAAAGGCAGCCTCCTCACACACCACCTTATGAAGTCTTCATAGCGAAGGGCGGGAATCCTGCTCCAGATGACATTCTTCTTTTTCCTCTTTGTCCCTGTCATGCTTTGTTCCCACTTTCCCCCTCTTCCCTTTGTATTCTTCCTTCTTCTGTAAAAGAAAGGAAAGCGGGGAGGGAGAGAAAAATGCCTCTATAGAATTGCACCAAATTGGTGAGAGCTCCAACTTCTCTCAGATGAGAGTTTCAGATCTAGTCAAATAGGCACATCTATGTTTTTTTTTCCTTTCCTTGCCAAATACTTGCTAAGTATGTTTGCTTCTAACCATGAAAATATCTAAAGGCTGCCCATTTTTAGCCTAATATTTTTCCCTCCCTTAGTGAAAAATGTGTTCTAGCCTTATGGCAGTTTATGATTCTCTTTGCAGGCATTTCTGCCTTATATTCAGTG
The DNA here is from genome assembly GCA_035047305.1 of Bradypodion pumilum. Taxonomy (NCBI): domain Eukaryota; kingdom Metazoa; phylum Chordata; class Lepidosauria; order Squamata; family Chamaeleonidae; genus Bradypodion; species Bradypodion pumilum. Next base: position 308,241,026 of record JAWDJD010000004.1, on the reverse strand, counting down.
TAGTGCTTGTACTTTTGGCCTGGATCCAGCATTAAAATGAGGTAGATCTGGGCGTATGTTCGATGTGGGATGGGTTATGCTAACATAAATAGGAAGGGCCCAGCTAGACCGGAGTCTCCCTGCCAGCCACTTAAAAAGAAAAACGGGGGGGGGGGGCGTGGGGGACAGAAATAGTTTCTGTCTCTTTTGTATAAAGTGGGAAATGCAGAACAAAACCTGCCTTTTATCTGTTCAAACCCAGGGCTGAACTGTGCACCGAAAAGTTCTCTGGAGCCCTGATGCTATCAAACATGTGCAAATTTGGCTAGCTTTGATTATTCTGTTTTGATTTCTCTCTCTCTCCCTTCCCCACTGATACCCCCCCACACACACACACACACCTGTAATACAGTATTTTATTTAAAATGTTACCTTTCCAACCAGAACTTCATAGATTAAGCTGCTAGCTCTTGGAAACAACAATACCAGCTGAAGGCAAACAGGCAAATGCTTTCAGATAAAAGGGATATGCAACTTAGTCCCAGCTGGAGAAAGGTTGCCAGGCATCAGGGGCGTGTTATGTGGGAATCTTGACCCAGCCTACTTATGTCCCTTTAAGAAAGGTATGATATGCAGCGGTGCTCAAGTGAAGATTTGTATGACATCAAGCCTTAGCAGGCTGGTAGGATTTTAAGGGTCATGTTGGCCAAGTGCTAAGTGTTACCACCTGAATATTGCTACAGATCAAGCTGCTATTTAAGAGACAGCTGGACTGGAGTAATTGAATTATACCAATGATGGCTAACCTTGGCACTCCAGGTGTTCTTGGACTTCAATTACCAGAAGCCCAAGTCAGCACTCCTGCTGATCAGGGCTTCTGGGAATTGAAGTTCAAGAACACATGGAGTGCCAAGGTTGGCCATCACTGATTTATACAATGGCCAGATCATTTATGCACCCCAGGTGTTTAGTCAGCCCTGGTTTTGTCTCTGCTAAGACACAGAGAAGTTTGCTTTCAATGCTGACTGAATGTGGGGGTTTTCTGCACACAAAACATGTGGATAGAATTATGATACTTACCCCTTCAAAAGCCTTCTACATACCTTATGTACAAGGAGAGGGGAATCATTACTAAGAGAATCATATATATTTTTTCTAGCCTGGAGCCATTTATAGTGTGTGAACTAGTGAAGGTTGGTATCTAGCATGTTTGGGGCAAAATGCTAATTAACTTGTGAACCACCCAGAGAGTGCACAAAGTACTGTGGGGCTGTATGTAAGTGTTATTGCTATTTCTACAAGCTCAAATGGAGCATCCACTGCATTAAAAACCAAATACACTGCCTGTCAGCTTCTGTGTAAATTAATGTTTAGGTTTTTAAAAAGAGGTTGGCCATGCCTTTCAACATCTTCCACCTGTGCTGATTCCAGTCTGGATCAGGAGCATCCAATCTTATTTACAAATTAAAAAACTACACCTTGCTGCATACTAACTGCTTAAATAGTGCCGGGAAAGGTCACCCTTGCTCGAAAGCCAGTTGTATCCAACTCTAGGGTTCGGTGCTCATCTCCATTTAGAGCCAAAGAGCCAGATGTTTTCATGGACACATGGCAGCCATGATTAAACATCAGAGTGCATGGAATGCTGTTTACTTTCCCAACAAAGTGGTACCTATTTATCTACCCTGTTTCCACGAATATAGGACACTGTCTTATATTTTTAAAAACTCCAAAATTAGCACAAGGTCTTATTTTCAGGGGATGTCTTATTTTTCCATGAAGAATAATACAGTACACATTTATTGCTGGGGAAAAAAGGAAATTTATTACCTTTATATGTTACAGGTCATCACAAACCAAAAAAAACTGTATCACAAACAAGAAAAACATGTACCGTATAACAATCTCCGCTCTCACCAGGGGAAAACTTCCCTTGGTTGTGAGCAAGGAGGCAATCGAGACTCCGATGCAGCAGGTCTCCTTATGGGCCATGCCGGCCCGCCTTACAGCTGAGACCAGTCTCGATCGCGTTTTCCCACTCACAACCAAGGGACGCTTCTCTTGGTTGTGAGTGTGAAAGCGGGATCGAGACTTGCCTCAGCTGTGAGGCGGCCGGCATGGCCTATAAGGAGACCTGCCGCATCGGAGTCTCGATCCCGCTCTCACCAGGGGGAAACTTCCCTTGGTTGTGAGCGGAGAGGCAATCAAGACTCCGATGCAGCAGGTCTCCTTATATGTAAGTACATATAAGCTAGGTGACAACCAATGTTGTGCTGATGGAATTGGTCAGAGAAGCTGACTTCTATGTTCCCTCCTTCTTCTAACATCTCCCACTGCCCTCTCTAATATACTCTATAGAAAGCTGGAGGGTGAACTCCAGTGGGTTGGGTGGTAAAAGGGGCTGAGCTAGAAAGAGAGATAACCACTATTAGCCCTAACTGTAGTTGAAATATTCATTGAATTGATAGCAATGGTTTTCTTTTGCTTTCTTTTAAAATTAATTGCCAAGAAAATAGGGATGGCTCAAAACCAGCAGTGATTCTTTCAAAGCCATCTCAATAATACTGAAATTAAATGGGGAAAGGGGGGGGATGACAAACTTAGTAAGAAAGTTATGCAAAAACCTAAGGATACGTCTTCTGAAAGCAGACCCAAAGTATGATACAGAACTAGCAATTAGCAGGTTACCAAAGATGCAAGGAAGGATCAATAGAAACCTAGATGTGTCTAATCCAGCATTTCCCAAACTATGTTCCACAGAACACTGATGTTCCACAGAGCTAGTCTTTAAGGTGCCACTACTACTTGTCTTTTTGTTGTTGTTTTTTGTTTGTTTACTCCCTTGCAACTGAAAAATCCAAATCTATCTTTCTATTACAAAACCCAAAGTGTTCCATTAAAATTTTAGGTGTTCCACAATAGAATAAGTTTGGAAAATGCTGATTATATTCAGCTGAATGCAAGGGAATGTAACTGAGATATTTTAAAATGAAACTTCTCTCATAATTTCTGAATCAAATTCATGTGTTGGCCAAACCACTATTTCCTGGCAGCTTTAAGAGGCACCTCATCTGGAACCACATGCTTGCTTGAAGCTGGTCTGAATGCGAAGTGACTTATCACAAGGCATAAACCCTACAGCACTTTAAAATGGTGAAGTCTGGAAACTCCGTTCAGAATATCAGCTGCTATCCATGTTGTCATGAGATACATGCAGGTTCTGCTACCACTACCCTGAAAAAAATCTAAAGCTGAGGCTCTGCTCTGGTCCTTTGTTCTTCCGCTAGCGAACTTGTGTAGAATAAGATTCCCTGAAAACCACAGGTTTTAGAAAACGCTGCATAGGATCAAGGTGACAAATTGCAAGGAACTTGCAAACTCACAGAAATGCAACTCAAGCCCATTGCCAATCTTCCTTGAAATTCCCTTCCTTCCCCCTGCACAAGGATTGCCAAAAAAAAAACCTCAATATTTGGCAGCACAAAGTGTACTGTTCTTCCCATTGTTATCCAGCCCAATGAGAGCCTAGTTTAGGTATCAGTTACAACCAAGTAGTGACTAGACTGAAAGTGCATGAGGTTGCAATCTTGCTGAAGCCAAGCAGGGCTGGATCTGGCCAGTATCTGGATGGGAAACTAATGCTGAGTCCTGTACTGTATATGCTCTCCCTCTGAAGACAGACACTGTATAATTGAAATACTGTACTTTAAAAAAGAAAAGGTCACCCTTGCTTGAAAGCCAGCCGTATCTGACTCTAGGATTCAGTGCTCATCTCTGCTTATAGTTGAAGAGCCAGCGCTGTCTGTGTTCTGTGACTAAATACCGGAATGCATGGAACGCTGTTTACCTTCCCACCGAAGTGGTCCCTATTTATCTACTTGCAATTTCTTGCTTTCAAACTGCTAGGTTGGCAGGAGCTGGAACAGACACAGGAGCTCACTCAGTTGTGTAGTACTCATGTCTCGAACTGCTGACCTGTCAACCTTCCAGTCATCAAGTTCAGTGTCTTAACCATTAAGCCACCACAGTCTCTCTAATACCTTAAATAAATATCCATAAAAGATACCAGCTTCACTCCTGACCCCATACCTCTTGTCACAAACCAGTAACAGAGGCTTGGAGAAAATCACATATGTGGCAACAGAATTGGGTGGAAAGTGACTTGTGACAATTAGCTCTGGAAAACTGGGTCTCAAAAAAGAAAATGGGGTACCTAATTTTTCCTACAGTCAGAAGAACAAACTCTGCAATTCGTCCTTGCACTTAGTTCATAGCCCTGTAAAGAATTACATCTGGCAATTTTAAAGGAACCCACTGCAAACAGCCAGACAGGCATGTGGTTTTCATGGCAGTGTGTGTGGGTGGGTGGGGTGGGGTGGGGGGCTTGAATTAACATGCTACAATAGCAGAGATTGTGAAGGAGCCACCATATCTGGCGTGGCAGTTACTCTAGCCCTGATAAATGCTGTTAGATATCTATACAACTCTTAATATGCAGTTTCTGCTTTCCTTGACTTATTCCATACCTGTTTAATCTTATCTCTCTTAGTTCTGCTAGAAGCACTTTATGCGGCAAATAAAATAAATATAGTACAGTCTTTAAGAGGACTGTTCTTTACGTATCTTTAATATTTAGTATTTTTCCTATTGTTCCTAAACTCATATTTCATCTTCCAAGTGCTTAGACACTACTATGCAGAATATACAGTATAACATAGAAATGTCTAGAGGTGCAAATATTGCAAATTCTATGATGGCTTCAAAGATTCTGGGAAATAATGGAATTTCTGTTAAAAGTGCACACTATGTATTTATGAGTCATGGAAATCATTAGGCAGTAAGGTACCAGTCCAGGAATCCATGGTACAGTATATAAAACTCATAAAGGATTTCAGCTCTCATCATTTGTTACTATTGGCCACACTGGCTGGCTGGGAGTTGCAATCCAAACTCAGACGGAGAACCACACATTCATTATGCTGACCTTAACATGCAGAACATTATAGTCATTTCTAACTCAGATTCAAAAGCAGTGAATTACTATCACTCCCTACTTTTGTAAAAAGGAAGCACTAAGACTTAGTTTAATATTTATTCATTACCTGACTGTTGCATCAGTTAGTTGTGTGCATGGCTATTGAAGATTAGACACCACAGAAAGAACTCCAATTTTTATCTCTTCATTCCAAATATAATGCTTTTCAGTGAAAAAGGTTCATATCTTAAAATCTTTTCAGCTGTTCAATTTAGATAGGATGAACGTGCAGAAAGAAACCTGGTGCAGAGCTAGCTACCTTAGAAACATTAATTTAAATTCAGTGAAGAACCATATTTCTACCTAGAGAAATAACATTTTTGGATTACAACTCCCAGGAACCTCTAGCCAGTACAGCCATTTTTCTAAGGTCTGGCTACATTCAAAGTCTTTCTGAAATTCAAAGTAACATGACAAAGTTGGTCTGCTACAAGAACACATATGCCTAGACTGAACAAAGCAACTAATTGTGTGTGAGGGGAGGGGGTGGACTGCATGTGAAATAGACCCAACACGCATTAGAAATCCCACTAAACCTAAAACTATACCCTGAAAGATTATGTGAAATTCATGGCTTCATTGTTGATTGAGTACAGGCTTAGCTCCAGAACATGTTTTGACTACTTGCTCCTGAACATTTGTTGGTAAAATAAAGAATGCCTCTGAACCAGTGAAGTATATGTCATCTCTAGGTTGGCGCTATATAACTTTACATATTTTGGCTTAAGAAGCAAACTTCATGCTAAAATGAAAAACATTCTAGATGCAAGCCGAAGCATTGTTTCTACTACACAATACCCAGTGTGATGCAGTGGATAAAGAGATGGAGTAGGACTTTTGATACCTAGGGTTCAAATTTCCCCTTTGCCATAGAAACTCACTGTGGAGAGGGTTGAACTAGTAAAATCTCTTCTTAAATATCTCACGTACATTAAAAACCCTATCTATATCTATAAAACAGAGGTGTGAGTTTGTATGTGTTCTATAGAAATCCACACCCCTAGACCTATTGCATTGAAATTCAGCACATATGTACCTTGGGTTGACGAGATCAGCACTGGGGGGGGTTATGAGCCCCATGGAGGGGTGTAGCCCCCGAAATTGATCTACAAAGCTGACAGGAGGGTGTGTGTGTTGCCCAGTGATGTCATAGTGATGCTAACCCAGGTAGGTTGAGATTGTGACATCATTGTGATGTAATTGAGCTGGCTAATGTCATAGTCCCAGGTAGGGATGCAAAGGGGACACCCCCACTGGCAGGGGCTGCAGACAAATGTATGGGAAGGATAAGGGCGGTAAGTGACCGTCGACGGGTGAGGGAAGCAGGACAGGTGAGGGAAGAGAGAGACGGAGGAAGGGAGGCTACCCTGAGTAAAGCCAGGCAATCTACAAGTTAAGGTATAAGTCAGTTCTCATTTGAGAGCACATTGACTATCTTTTTGTGGTCATGGTATGCATCAGAACAGTTAGCCTCTATACAAAGTTATTGAACAATTGTCCTGTCTTGTCTATAGGATAGATATCATAGCCATCCATTTGTAACTGTTTCCCACCACTTCACCTGAACCCTGCCTGTTGAAAAGAAAAAACAGAATAGACACATAATGCTTTTTTTACTAACATTACTATGGACCCATGGTTCCCAACATGCCCCACAGGGGGGAAATTTGGTTTTTAATGGCGGGGCAATTCAAGAACAATCCTTCTTTCTCCCCAGCCCACCACCAGCCGAGGAGAGTGGGATTGGGGAGGGAGAAGAATCCTTTAAGCCTGTGATGGTGAACCTTGGCACTCCAGATGTTCTTGGACTTCAATTCCCAGAAGCCCAAGCACCCTATGAATCCACATGAATGGGTTTACTGTGATTCATCTGGCCCGCACTGCCCTTGTCGCTCCTGGAAGCGGAAATAAAACGCGTCATGCAGGTGCGTTTTACTTCCGCTTCAGGGAGCAACAAAGGCAGTGTGGGCCAGATGAATCACAGTAAACCCATTCATGTGGATTCACAGGGTGCTTGGGCTTCTGGGAATTGAAGTCCAAGAACATCTGGAGTGCCAAGGTTCGCCATCAAGGCTTTAAGCCCATTTCTTTCCCACCAATCCCATGCTCCTCAGCTGGTGTGGAATGGGACTTAAAATGAGTCCTCCTCCCCCCCCATCCCCCCATCCCTGGTTCCTGGAGTTAATTTTAGAAATTCATGAAAAAATGTATAAAAATATTTTTTTCCTTTAAATTGTGTATAAAAACCAGGGTGCATCTTATACTCTGATGCATCTTATACAATGGCAAATATGGTATGTTACTTTTTAAAGTGTAATTGCATTCTTACTGAACAAAATCTAACTGCTATAAAACAAAAGAAAACACAGAGACAAGAAAAAGCCAGTGGTGTAAAATGCTGTACGGAATTGTGGGGTTCAGATGGGTGAGAATGTCAATATTATTTGTTTTTCCAGCTACAACTCACAGAATGCCTATCATCAACAGTGTAGTCAAAAACGTCTGTGTCCCAGCTGCATATTTGCTTCCCTACCAGTATTGTTAAGCCATCTATCAAAGCGTAAAATTCTGTGCCAGTTCAAGGCTCCAGAAGGCAAGGGTTTTTTTTCTCATCCACTGCCCAATCTGATGAGTCAGTTTTTGTCAAACACTCTTTTCAAAACCACTTTTGAAATACGGGCCATGACCAAAATATAACCAACAATGCTGCGTCAGCTTAGTAGACTCAAGCCACAGCCAGATTTTTTTTAACATTGAAGCACAAGTGTTAGCAGACTCTTTGAGCAGCATAAGAAAACTGAAAGTCCCAGCCTGTGTTCTGGATAGGATCTGCAGCAGTAGATGACCATGAATTTATCTAATTTTCCCTTTGAGGCCATCCAAATCCACAGCTATCACTACCTCTTCTGGCAGTGAATTACATGTCTTATTGCATGCTGTCAGAAGTGTGGTTTTTCTTTTTTTAAAAAAATGTCCTGAATATACTACCACTCAGTTTAAGTGGATCTTTAGATTCAGGAGCTTAGTGGTTAAGATGCTGAACCTGATGACTGGAAGCTTGGCAGGTCAGCATCTTGAGACGAGTGCTGCATAATGGAGTGAGCTCCCATCTCTGCCAACCTAACAGTTCAAAAGCAAGAAATTGCAAGTAGGGAAGGATAACAGCGTTCCATGCACTCTGGTGTCTAGTCATGCCTGCCACATGTCCATGGAAACATCTGCAAATGCAGACAGTGCTGGCTCTTTGGCTATACGGAGATGAGCAGAGAACCCTAGAGTCGGATATGACTGCCTTTCGAGCAAGGGTGACCTTTATCTTTGCCTAGATTCTAGTATTATGAGCAAAAGAAAAGTTTCTCCCTACTATTTTCTCTCACCATGCTGACTTTTGTTTCTAGGATCTGTAGCCCCACCACAAAGCAACTTTTCAAAGCTCTGGCACAAAAGAGAATGCTAATCTCGTTGTCCCAATCTCGTTGTTCTGTGCAGGACAATGACAATAAAGATTTATCTATTTATCTACCTATCTATCTAACAAATAGTAGACAGATGAGGAGTTTTGTGTCTCTAAAATAAGGATTATGTTTAATGTCAGTTCCAGGAAATGCATGCCAGTCAACTGTTACTTAACTGCAACTCCTGTTGTTCCTCACCACAGGGTATGCTGACAGAGCCTGATGGGAAATGCAGTCCAACATCTGGAGAGATGCATTTTATCAGCCCTGTTCCATGGAAATGTGGAGATATGGAATCTCTCTCCCTGTAAGGAGTTAAAATGATGAGACTGATAGAAATGGGGAGCCAATGGAGGCTATTAATAATTCAGTGCCATCAAGTCAATTCCAGAGTACTTAGAAGTGGTTTACCTGTCCTTTCTTTGGGTAGGGGGAGGGGGGAATAATCTGGCACTATGTAGTTTACTCAAGGCTACAATAGGTTGGCTCTCCTCCCAGGAAGCACAGCAGGGAATCAAACTCCCAGTCTTAAACTCTGCAGCCAGACACCTAAACTCAACAAGCAGATATCATAATACAGTAATACCTCATACAAAGTCCGCTTCATACAACATTGGATTCATACAACATCGCCTAATTCCTTCAAAAAAGTTGCCTCATACAAAGTCGCATGACTTTGTATGAGGCATTGGGTTTTTCCCAGGTTGCATTGTGCCTGGGCAGTATAAAAGGCAGGACACATGCGTGCATTGCTCTAGTGGGTTTTGCACGAGGCGAAGAGTGTTTAGGAGTGGTTTTGAGCATGATTTCGGATTTTTTTGAATTTTTTCATTAGAATTTTTAGAAGCATTCCTGGGATTTTTGCAGCATTCTTCAGGTTCTTGGACAATGAGGGTTGTTTGACATGTTTTTGTAATGTTTTTAGCCTTTAGACAATGATTTCTTAAAGTTCTGTCAGTTTCCTGTCTGTTTCCTTGACTTTGCCCTGAAGTCTGTGCTGTTACAGTACAATGTATCTCTATGGAAATGACGTTGTAAGAGGCATCGCGGCAAGGATTTGGACGTTGTATGAGGCATCGCGGCTAGGATTTTGCATGCCTCATACAAAGTCCAAATCCGTATAAAGTCCAAACTTGTGGAACCAAGTTTGGACATTGTATGAGGTATCACTGTACCATGAAGCATACAGGAGTTATAGTAAATAGTGTCAGGAAAATACCTAACTGCCTGATCAAGTTGCCAGGTAAGGAAGTGTTTCCGAACCTAGTGTGACTATATATCCTAGAAGCATCTCTCTTTCTGGCCAGCTTTCTGACTCTGCACACATTAGAGACATTTATGCATTTGCGACATGTACATACACTTTTTCTCCAAAACAGTTCAAGAATTTTGTGTATCATTGCTTAACATTATCAAACTGAGGTGGTTTGTCAGGCCAGAAAGAAGTGAAGTAAGCAGAAATAAAAAAACTGGTCTTTAGGGGGAAAGAGTCATGTATAAGTATAAATAACAACAATAACAAAGCATACTTACACACACACACACATTTATAAATACTACATTAGAGTAAATTATCCACCTTAATAAGTACAAACAGTACAACATAACAGTTTGTAGAACTCATACCATACAAACAAGGAAGCACTTGAAAAAGTAACTCTTTTGAATTACAACTTCCAGAATCTCCCAGCTCCTCTTGATATCAGCCATGCTAGCTGGGAATACCGAAAGCCATATCCAAGAAATCAGATTTCCAATCTCTATAAACTATAGTAAAAAAATACTACCTTGTCCAGTATGAAGAGCATACCCCTATACAGTGGTACCTCATACAATGATTTTAATCTGTTCCATGGGACTCGTTGTTGTACAAAACAATTGCTATACGATGCATGCATGCATCGTATAGCGATTTTCCCTATGGGATGCATCGTACAACAATTTTTTTTCACTAAGTGGTTTTTCCCATTGAAAAATTGTTGTACGATTTTTTCCATAGGGAAAATTGTTGTGCGGGGCGCTATTCCCCCCCCAAAAAAAAACCTAATTGTTATGCGATTTTGTTGCTATATGGGGCAATTGTTGTATGAGGTTCCACTGTATCTACATTTCTGCTTTCTCTTTTAAAAAAACCTCTCCCTACTTCTCTCCCACATGCCATCTCACAGGAAGTTTAGAAATATAGCAAAACTCTAGTTACGTAAAAGGTGTTCCGTAGGCTTTTATGTAAATGGTTTTTTTTTACTTAACTCGAAGCAAATACATAGGAACAATGAATTTTTATATAACTCAAAGCAAACCCATAGGAAAATAATGTTTATGTATATCGAAGCAACCCCATAGGAAAAATGATTTTTTTACGTAACTCAAAGCAAACACATAGGAAATTAATACTACTACTTACTTTATTATGGAAATTGTGTTATGTAAATCGGGACATTAATGTAAATCAGGACATGGTTTTAGTCCAAAAATCATTATGTAAGTCGAATTTTATATAACTCGAGACATATGTAAGTTGGGTTTTATTGTATATTTATTTTTCATATGTGACGTAATCTATGTAAACAGAGTGAAAGATCAGCTAACACAAATGAACATCTACTGACACAGGAGACAGACTAACTCAGACTAACTTGCTGGTTTGGGGGAGTGGGTGAGTAGGTTTGCTCGCCCATGCATATGCTGAATAAAAAAAAAATGCAAATGTCTTTCTTCCAACCCTAAACAGAAACACTAACAATGGAAATACACTTTCATTAAAGCTCATGCCGTAAACTGTTGCCATGTGCTGTTTGCACACACAACTGAGCCACAGAACAATGAAGTGCTGGATGTTTGCACAAGTTAAGTAATGGTACCAAAATGTACACAGCACATTCCATTAATGCATTTTATCACAAGGACACACGCTCTGTGAATACTAATCTCTTACAATTATTTGTCCAACTCAACTTGAATAAATTCATTTTTGATACTCAAGTGACATTTCATAGCCAATTCTGCTAGAATCTGATGACTCTAATAAAGCCCTCTTCGGAGTTCTGAATGATGCAAAACCACACAGCTTGCAAATCCTGTCACCAACAATGAAATGTCATATAATAATAATAATAATAATAATAATAATAATAATAATAATAATAATAATAATAATAATAATAATAATAATAATAATAATAATAATAATAATAATAATAATAATAATAATAATAATTTCGTGTCAGAAATTATTCTGGGTTGAAAGGATTTTTGCAGAAGAAACTCCGCTCAGGAAACACCCAAATGAAGCTCCTTTCATGTCCCCACTAGCTGGGACAGAGACAGGCACTCAGTCAGTCATGCAATACCCAGGTCTTGAACTGCCGACTTGCCAGCCTTCCAGCTAGCAAGGCGAACCTCTTAACCACTGAACCACCACAGCCCCTAATAAGTCATATTGATTTATAATATGAAAGGGTTTAGTACACTGCTCTTTTCTGCTTTTTCCCCTAAACTTACAAAGCAACAGTGACATCCAGTGGCTTCTACAGATAGATGTCTGATCACACTTCCTTGGATGGCATCCTGCTTTCTCTCTCAGTAAGAACATCCAACTTTGACATCATCCGCTTGCTACACAATGTATCTCTACAGCAGGAGTTCTTAACCTTTTAAGGCCAGGGGCCGGGTCATGCTCCCTCAGACAGCTTTGGGGGCCATATGGCCATTTTGGCACTTCCTGGTGTAGTGGAGGCGGGGGGGGGCACATGAAATGGTACCTTGGGCCACATCCTACCCGCAGGCCACAGGTTTAGAATCTCTGTTCTACAGAATATTAGAGTTCAGTGTCTCAAAAGGAGAGGCTGGTGACTCACACTATTGTTACAAAGGCAGTCATGGAAAATTATATGTTACTCCAACAGAACCCAAGAAGATAATGCAAGATGTCCTCAGAGGAACTGAGCAGGCACTTAGATAAATGGGTACCACTTCAGTGGGAACATAAACATTGTTCCATGCACTTCCATGTCTAGGCATGCCTGCCACATGTCCATGGAAATGTCTGCAAACACAGACAGCACTGGCTCTTCAGCTATAAACAGAGATGAGCACTGAACCCTAGAGTCAGATATGAATGGCTTTCCAGCAAGGGTGGCCTTTACCTTTACCCTAAAGGAAAGCTATTAATCCAGATCAGGGGTGAGCAATGTCTCTGAGGTTATACCCTATCACAGCTGTTGAGAGTGCTGCACTACTGAATTTTAGCAGCATGGTGGCAAGAAAATTCACTTCTCCAGTAAACAAACGTGCAGGGACTTTTTGCGTTTTCTTTTGGTTTTTTGCTACCACATGTATAGCTTCAGCCCAAATCTATGTATGCACAAACAAACTCTATGAGTGCAAAAAAATTAATCTTTAAGTAATCTTTACATGGATATTAGAATGCCCAGCAGAATGTGTACCAAAAAGACCAACACAGGAAAGATTGATTGTCAACACATTCAGACACATAAAAATATGCAAGTGATTCATGTTCCCATCCAGTGAACCGTATGTGTAGATAATTATATATGTGAATCCCTATAGCTAGATCAGGGGCATATGGCTTAAAGATGTCTTCCACCTCCCTTGGCAGGGAGTACAAATTCATATTATTTGGATTTGCAAATAATCATTTTAGTAGCCACTCTGGAGAATTTTCTCATTTTGTTCAAGCTAATGGATTGATGCATTCCTTCTTGGGCACTGCCTGAACTACTGAACCACAGATCAAACTAAGAAAATCTGTAAGGTAGATTTGGTCAATGACTATAATGTAAAACAGAATTTTAACAGAGCCATACCTGTCAAGTATCCTGTATTGGCCGGGATTTCCTGTTTTTCTGTGCTCGTTCCTCCCCTTTCCCACCGCCACCCCGTATTTGAATGGCAGGAAAGGGCTTACTGTGCATGTGCGGCCACCGTGCGCATGCACAAATGAGTTACTGCGCATGCATGGACATGGTGTGCATGTGCAAATGGGTTACTGTGCATGCGTGGACACAGTGTGCATGTGCAAACGGGTTACTGTGCGTGTGCATCCACGCATGTGCAGTAATTTCCCGTATTTTGCGGAGCCGCGCTTGATGGGTACGAACAGAGCTTGTCTCAGGTAAAGGTTTCCCTTGCTCGAAAGCCAGTCATGTCCAACTCTGGGGGACAGTATTCATCTCCACTTACAGCCAAAGAGTCAGCACTACGTCTGCAGTCATTTCTGTGATCATGTGGCAGGCATGACTAGATGCCAGAACACTATTATCTTTCCCGTCGAAGCAGTACCTCCTGCTGACCTTTGGGTTGTCAAGCTCAGCATCTTAACTATGTATTAAGCTACCGCAACCCTGGTCTTACCAGGCAGTAAATTATACAAAGCAAAGAAAGGCATTCTGTCTCTTTCATTCAGTTGCTGAAGAGGTTCCCTGTGTTGCAGTCAAGCACTATACTGTGAAAGGTCTTCAATCATTAGCATTGATAAAGCACTTCAAAGGGCAAACTACTTCACTAACCTCTTTACAATGGCCATAGGAGGAGGCCCAATAATACTGCTTCATACTGCAGGTAGAGGATTGTGGCTAAGAGACAGTGGCTTGCCACCTAACATGCCAACTTGAGTGGTAAACGTACTGGCGCTCCCTGTATTATATGTCAGGTTTCCACTTCTGTTCATAAGAATATTTTTTTTTTGTTGTTCAGTCGCAAATGTCCAACCTGACATATCTCGTTGCATGTACAAAATTTAGATTCTGTTCCTTTGGCCCACAGTTGAGATCTTACAATGAAATGTGCTCATTCACTTTTGTGTACTACAGATAAGAGAAGCCAAAGGGATGCACAATTTATACAATGCAGACCTGTGAAAGTGTATATGAGGTGTGCCAAGGATTCTTGCCTTGCTTCTCCTGACTATGTGTGGCCCTCAATCATTAGAAAGCACCACCGATAAGTGTATTTCTGTCCTTTGAAAAATTGTACAAAAATGGCATGCCTATAAAATTTGGATCAACAAAGACAAGAAGAGCTGTCCTCAAATCCAGGTTCGCAGCAACCAGCACCTTACCTTGCTGTGCAAACAGCTGTTGCTCATTAGTAAACCAGAAGACTATATGCTGTATGTAAAAGGAGTGTTCTATTTTTTAACAGAGATCCATAACAAGCACGCAAGTTCTGCATACTGTCAGCTGACCCAACAGACCAGAGCATACCATCCCCATAAATATCAGAATCAACATTCCAGTGCATGAACTGACCGTTTAAATCAGGGGTGCCCAAACTATGGGCGGGTTTTATTTCCGCTCCCGGGAGTGACGAGAGCGTTGTGGGCAAGATGAATTGGCGTTGGGGGCTGTATATGGCTCCTGGGCCATAGTGACCGGCCCCCTGAACCACATGACCAGCCCATGGCCCAAAAAGTTTGAACACCCCTGGTTTAAATATCCTACTGCTACATATCCTTGCCTGACCATTTTCCTGGCCTCTTTCCTGCCTGCCTTATAGCCCAACAATTTCAGCCACATTCTCTAGGCTTTTTCTCTTCTTGCATCAGCATGAATCCCCCATGGCTTGTTTCTGAACTTGGAGAAAACTTGTTCTGAAGAGCCTTTTAGTTCTCCTTCCTTAAGCCCCTTGCGGCTTTGGCTGTCTCGCTTGTATCCATAGCTAGGCAAAATGGTTTATTAGCTTGAAAGAAAGGCAAGGAACTGCCTTGTTTCTTGTTTTGTGCTGTCAAATGATTTCTGACTTATGGCTACCCTGCCAGAATTTTCAAATTATGTGACCTGCTCAAGATGTGGTTTACCATTGCTACCCTGTGGTGAGTTTCCATGATCAAGGAGGAACTTGAGTCCCGGTCTCCCAAGTTCTAGTCCAATACTTTCTCTACAGCAGTGTCCAATAATGTGGTGTGGTGTTTTGTTTTTTGTTTTTTGCACATTCCAGGGACCAAAGGCCAAATCCATTTACTCATGTACATGGTTCATGAGTTGCCACAAACAGAATATTTTGTTTAAAAAATTACCATCCCTCTACTTCTGTGTCATACACTGCCATGGGGTACACAGAAAGAGCCTCCACGAAGATTGTGGTATTTTTGAATTACAATCAGTTACAACCTGGCCAACAGCCACCTTGTGTGGGATAATCTTTTTCACACTAGGTCGGGCAAAAGGAACTCCAGAATGAACTCACCAAAAAGTGGCTTCATTTTGGCAGTCTCATGTCTAACCTAGACACGGAATAATAATAATGCATTGACATGCCACTTCTGATAATTGGAAGTAATATTTAGCCAGTGCTCTTGGGATCTGCAGACTTTTCCATGAAAATGTGGCAGGCATGACTAGACACCAGAGTGCATGAAATGCTGTTTACCTTCCCACCAAAGTGGTATCTATTTATCTCCTTGTAATTTTTTTGTTTTTGAACTGCTAGGTTGGCAGGAGCTGGGACAGAGATGGAAGCTCACCCCATCACGCAGCACTCAGGCCTTGAACTGCTGACCTGCCAACCTTCCAGTCGTCAAGTTCAGCATCTTAACCTCTAAGCAAGAGAGGATTAAATATTGGAAGGCACAAAGGATAATACACTTTCCTTCCTAAAGGATGACTTTTCTGCTTTTCATTGCAGTCTACTTATCAAAACATTGTAGTTGTTTTTCACAGATCTACTGTATCATGTTGATCCCCCCACTTAGGGATATATTTATTAGAATCAAATTATTAATAATATATTTTTTCCTCTTCCACAGTTTGAAATTTTACTGTCCTCACTGAGCTGTTATGCGGTCATTTTATGTGTAAACCGGCTCTGAGACAACGATAATTTATCCCCTGGAGACAGAGTATGCTTGTGTCTTCCTTGCTACCATCCATCCTCAACAGCTTTCACCTGTTTTAGCAAGTACTCTTCCCACTAGTGGTCTGAGATGAAACTCACTTACCTGTCTCATTTCTAGCAATTCTGGCTCTTCCTTCTTGTTTTATAGACTATTCTACCTATAATCCTGCTTTTGTAATTCAGAAACTGCAAATACTATATATACTCGATTATAAGCTGAGTTTTTTAGCCCCAAAAATGAGCTCCCAAAAGGGGGACACGGCTTATACTCGGGTCAACGACCATGAGGGTCCTAAGACCATGCCGGATTAAGATGTGCCAACCATTTATTTAATTTTACCATATTTTCATGTATTGTATTTTGATTAATGAAACTCACTAGCAGCTGCTGCATTTCCCACCTTCAGCTTATACTCGGGTCAATCTATTTTTCTGGGTTTTCAGGTCAAAATTAGGTCCCTCGGCTTATATTCAGGTCAGTTTATACTCGAGTATATACGGGTAATCCAAAGCAGAGTTGGAACAGAGCTAAAACATACCACATATAATTTGAAAATTAAGCAATTTTGGGAATCCAAATTCACCTTTCTCAAATTTCAGCCATGATCAAACTTTGTTCCAAAGAATGACACCTGGGAATTATTTAACAAAATGTTGATTTTTATTGTAAAGCAGTAAAATATTAAATACTAGTTTGCCAAATGGAGTAGCTTTTTATAGTTTAGTTGACATGCACGTTTAATCATAGCAAAATCAAGAGGTTGCATAACTAAGAACATTGGAGGAAGGGATTTAAAGTTGGAAACAAATCTAAAGTATTCTTCAGGTTGCAGCAAGAAAACAGATAGCCCACTACTGTGACAGTGCTTATACTGACAACTGTTTAAATTGCATCATGAGAAACTGCTACAAACATCTGTATTATTTTGTATGCTTTGGAACCATTACAGATGTCTGTTTTCTTGCTTCTTCCCAAAGGTGAGTCTCATAACACAAAATAACCTTTGCTAATGATGAATATATTAATAATGTTTTCCCCCCACTATATAAACTTTATAGGAGTTCTATGGTAAAGCAGCTATTACTTATTAATAAGCTTCATATTTCCTGGACCTAAGATTACAAAACATTTGCCACTTGGCAAACAGCAAAACTTTGTTGCTTGGATACCTCACCTAAATAATTATGTTACTAAAACTGCTTTCAACAAATAGTTGAACATTCAGCCTTGTGTGTTGTTATAAAGCCTCCTGAACTAACTCAAGAAAATCAAAGGCTTTTCTACAGGTTCTCACATTCCTAAACCAGTTCTGCAAGCCACCAGGCACATTTCTAGAGCTATTGTATCAGACTAGATCTGAAGGTTCACTTGTTGACAGATCAGCTGCTGATATCTAAAAATGGATATGAATGGAACATCACACCTTCTTCAAGCCTTGGCTTAATTTTGGCAGGAAATCTAACTCCAATGTTCTCAATTACCTAATCTGTACTTTTTCTCTCTCCTTTGAAGCTGTGTTTCAATACAAAGCTGTCACGCCCATATCAAAATGGAAAACAGAAGTATTTTCCCATCTTTATAAACCTACTTATTAACTGCTGAAGCTTCATTCCTACAAAACATCTACATCAATAAGTCTAGTAGATCAGTTACATGGCAGTAGGTTTGTAAGTCTGAGTTATTGTTTGTTGTATGAGCATTTGAGCCTATTATAGAAACCCACGAATCAAGGACCCTTTTTCAGATTTTAGCCACAGAATCTAAGGCCAAAGCATCATTAGAATGTGTAGATAATGGCTAATTGGATAACATTTTTGATCCTTGTACAGTTAGTGCTTATAAGAAATATTTTCATTTCCCTGTGCAGGGGTTAGCAGCTAATTTGGAACTTTCCATTACTGTGTTCTGGGATCTTGTCACTATGATATTTGCCAACATCCTGTTGTGTAGTTATGCCTGCATAACCTGAAGTTGAGCTGCAAGCTGTTGCACATTTTCCGATGAACTTATGCAAGTACAACTTTATGCTACATCAGGTCCAACAGGACTTTAACCAGATTCAGATAAGATATCTAGGTATTCAGTGGTAAGAACAGTATTGCCACTTCATGTTTGCCGTTGTGTGTAAAATCAGAATCATTTTGCTGAGGAGAGGAAGTTTCCCCCAGCAGTTTCCCCACAGGCTGTGGCTTTCAAATGTATTTCTGAGCATGTGGGGGAAGGCATACAGGAGAAATTGTAAAGGAAAAAAAAATCTAGATTAAACACTTCTAATGTCACTCATTCTTTTTCCTCTGCAAACCTTTTTGCCATCTGGCTTTCTATGTGTATGAGAGGAGATGATGATGATGGTGGTGGTGGTGGTGGTGGTGGTGGTGGTGGTGGTTGTTATTATATCAAATGTGTAGTCATATTAATTAAAAGTAAAATCAAAATGATACAAAGGGTGTCATCACTGGGTAAGAATGTGCTTTGTGATTGTGTCACATTGACCAGACAGAAAAGAGGATCCACAGCAGGTGACTCAAGATCTCCTGACAGGGTCAATGCTAACCACAACACGTGTCTCATGCTAACCACAAAATGTGACATGACTTAATGTACTAAAAAAGACAGTATCGGAAGGTATAAAAAGGAGGAGAAGAGAGAGACAAGGGGGCATTGCCAACACGGGATCCTTTTGGAACCTGTCTTTGCTTTGTCCCTATTGGCCAATCTTTATATTACTTGTATCTCTTTATTATTAAGGTATTGTACTTTATATATTGTGTTCTGATTTTATTTGGCTTATGCATACAATAAACTGCTTAATAATATTTTAAGATATTGTGCCTAAAGTCCTTTTGTATGTAGCAGCTAGGAATAATGGAAATAAAATTTCCTTCACAGAGGTTACTGAAAACAGGACTGAGAGCAAAGTGTCGTCTTATAATTTCACACTGAGAAAATGTGACTTAACTGCATTTGCCTCACTGTGTAGTGATACCCTAAGTCAGAAAATTAAATTAATATTTCAGAGAGAGTATGTATCTGTATAGAGCACTTTAAAATGGACAGCATATAGTTTTCCTAAATCTGTTATTGATATGATTTATTTCATTTAGAAAATACAAAGGAGAAATTTCACTCAAAACACCAACAATTACACATTATACTTGAATTCTCAGTGAGTTCAGGAAAAATGAGTTATACAAGTATAATTCTAAGACTACGTCTAACTCTCAATATATGGAATTTCCATGGGGTCAGAAAATACTTTGGAGCCCATTCAATAACAATACATTTGGATAAACGTTAAATTAAGTACTGCTGCTTTGTCCTCGACAAAGAATCTTGTTGCACGTTAAAGACTAGTAATTTTTATTTGGCATCATGTTTCATGGACTGCAGATCTATGATCCATCAGAATTCAACTACAGTTCATAAAAGCCTATGACAAAAAGCATGTGTTAGTCTTTTCAGTTGTCAAAAGACTCCTTGGCTTTTTCTGTTTGTTTCATTTTACCCTACTGCAACAAATAATATACTGTAGTTACCTTCCACCTGGGGAAGCTTTTATACTGTAAAACAAAAGAGGCTGAAATATCTAGTACTACTGATCCAATGTTGATGGAATATATAAGACACATATTTTAATAATTATAGGATAGTCTTTCAAAGCTGCAAAAATACTGATTTGGTAAAAATGATATCCAGATACATTCTATCTATCTATCTATCTATCTATCTATCTATCTATCTATTCTATTCTATTCTATTCTATTGGCCACATCATCTATATGCCCATTTCTTTTTCTTTGGGAAAATAACCATATACTGTATTATGCACAAGGAAACAAACAAGGGACATTTTGTTTAAATAGTAAATTAAGAATCAGCAATTTATGTTGCTGGACTTTGACTCCAGATCATCCCTTTTCTCTGCTATCCTGGCTAAGGCTATGGGAGCTGCAGACCAACATTTTCTAGGACACAGGTTACCCACCCCTGTATGAACACAAGTAAATCTTACTACCATTATTAAAAGGAAATACAAGTATCTTTAATATATTGAAATGAAAAAAAAATTCCCATAATTAAAAAATTGAAATAGTCTAGTATTTTATTATTGGACTAGGAACTGCAATCAGATCTATATAATTAGCACTCATGTCCTTAAGTAATTGTCTTATGGCTGCAATCTTATGTCCACTTAAAATGAGAAAACTCAGTGGACCTTACTTCTCTGTGAACATACAGATGACACTAAAAATACCTTATCCATTCAGATTTATGTCTATATATAATATTAATAACACACTTTTTTGAGTTTTGTAGAACACAGCTGAAAGTAATTCTTAAAGTATGACCAAATGATCAACTTTTTGTACAAGGAATTCCACTATCTATCAAGCAAATACAAAATTACTAACTACATTTGATACAATTAATCCATACCAATGGTAGCTGCTTGTGAATTATTTCTTTCATGTCTTCCAGTCCTGGGGAGAAGCAACTTGATCTGAACAGCACTTGTTTAATACTCTGGATACAATACTTTCAAGTGCTACTGCACAAGATGTTTTTCTCATTGCATTAGAAATGAAAGCAATCCACAGAGAACTGTGTGTTTAAACATGAATCAAATGGTCAGATATTTTATTGTTCATGTAAATAAAATAGATCAAGAAAATGAGCATGGCTGGACAAGCTTCAGTTCCTAATGAAAATTTGTATTAACCCTATGTCATTTTATTTTTGAATATATTGTTACTCGTTTACTTTTGAACTACATTCTGTTAGTTTTCTACAAAACCAATTGTGCAAGAGAACCCTCTAAAATTCAAGTAACCATAAATCATCGACATGAAAGTGCTTTTCAAGTTCTTTCTGCTCTAATGCAAAATTGAGAATCAAATTTTCTAGTACACCCAGTCATGGCTCCATTATAGAACTGAAATGATATTGTCAGTCTTCATGGTTTTTCTCAGCAGAGTGAAACCAGTATGTATACAACAATACCTGCTGAGCATGGTAGACATTTTATTCTATACAGTAGAACCCCCTACAGCAAATTAAATCTGTTCCATGGAGTTGATCGCTATGTGGTTTTCGTCATTGTACAATCTTCCTTATGGGAAAATCCATACAACGATTTTCCCTATGAGAAAAACCATACAACGATGTTTGGTGCTAAGTGGTTTTTCCCATTGGGAAATCATTGTACAGATTTTCCCATAGGAACGATCACTATGGGGAACAGCTCCCCACCCCACCCCCTCCAATCCTCATCGCTATGCGATTTCATAGCTGTATGGGGTGATCACTATACGGGGTTCTACTGTATCTGGAATTGTGCTGCATCAGTTATGAAAGTGTTTTTTTTTATTAAAAAAAATAGAGATTATGAAAATAGAAGAAGGGGACCTCTATCATCCATTTTAATGTCATAACCCACTACATAAGTCACAGAGTTGTCAACTCAGATACATAGGCTACACAGTGGGTTCACTGGGAAGACTAAAAAAAAAGCATGAAATGTAATTACACCAGTGTGGTGTAATAGATCAAATGACAGACTGGGGCTCATGAAACCTGGGTTCAAATCCCTTCTTATAAGTCAGTGCGCAAGCACGCATGCGCATGCATACATGCACACGTGCACGCACGCATGCGCGCATGCACACCCACCCACCATATTTTCATATTTAAATCTGTACATTTTATCAAGTAGATAAATTCAATCATATTCTGTCCAAAACCTTTTATCAGTGATGGTGAACCTTTTAGAGACCGAGTGCCCAAACAGAGGGGTGTGGTGAACTCTGTGCTGGGGGAAGGGAGGAAGTGCTCCCATTGGGCTGCTGGGCAGAGGGGTGGGGCAAACTCTATGCTGGGGGAAGGAGGAAGCACTTCCATTGGGCTGCTGGGCAGAGGAGTGGAGTGAACTCTGTGCTGGAGGGAAGAAGTGCTCCCATTGGGCTGCTGGGCAGAGAAAACTCTATTTTGGGGCAGCAGTGTGCATGCCCAGAGAGGTCTGTGAGGGGCCCCTATGGCATGCATGCCATAGGTTTGCCACCACTGCCTTACATGGTCTAAAATTGATTTGAGGATCTATACTGCTGCTAATAAATAGTTTCAATTACAGAACTTTCTGCTTGCATTCTGAAGACTTTATTTAAAGGGAGTGTCACTGAATATAAATTGTCTACAGACTAGGCAAGCACATGGTCTTATTTATTATTCTAAACTGAAATAAATCTTTCTCCATTTAGTTTACAACTTGCTCAATCTCTCTGTGTAAACTTTAAAGTAAACCACATGCTTGTATTTATGAATACGATCAAGCAACAGTTCTGTTTCCTGTCATTGTAATCTATACCTATAAGAAGGGCCTTGCGTGGTACATGTCTGGCATGCACATCCACACTCAGCCCAACCATCCTGTACTGAGCCGCCCACACTTACCTTTAGACCCTGCGAGCATTGCTGCAAGGGTCCGGTCATCGAGAGTGGGGCAACCACGCCACGAAGATGAACAAAAAAAAACCTACAAGGCCCAGCGTCCTCCGCGCCACACCACCCCTCAGCCAATCAGGCTGAGGGACGTGAGCGCGGAGGAGGCTGGGAAAGCGGCGTGTGTGAAATAAAATAAAACCTCACTCAGTGGGAGCGCAAGGCCGCCAAAGGCGGATGCAGCACTTTGCCACCCTTGCTTCCCCAGCTCCCCTGGCCTCAAGGTAAGTTGGGGGGAAGCAGCAAGCAGCAGTTCGTTAGGGGTGGGGGAAAGCAGCAGGTAGCACTTCGCTAGGGGAGGCGCTCTTCCTGGCGGATCGCTGGCTGCCGCCTTTGAATAATCCCCACCAAGAGCTAACATGAAACAGCGGTGGGGGTAATAGAAAGGCGGCAGCCAGCCATCGACCAGGGAGAGCGCATCCCGACAAAGTGCTATCTGCTGCCTTTGTATTTTCCCCATTAACTGTTTCGAAGGCTGACATGAAGCAGCCTTTGAAAAAGTTAATGGGGAAAAACTACCTTCCCTGCTTCCCACCACCACCACCCCAGGCAGGGAAAGGGGAAAAAAACAATTCTGCCTCCCCCTTCCCTGCCCCAACCCACCCCAGGCAGGGAAAGGGGGAAAACAATTCCACCTCCCCCTTCTCTCCCTACTCACCCGGGCTGTTTCTCTCTCTCTCTCTCTCTCTCTCTCTCTCTCTCTCACACACACACACACACACATATACACATACGCACGCACGCACGCACGCACACACACACACACACACACACACTATACCTGCCCCCTCTCTCCCCCCCTCTCTCTCTTCCCCTATCTCTCTCTCATCCCCCCTCTCTCTCCCTTCTCTCTCTCTCTGTTGTGTGTGTGGTTGTGTTGTGTTGTGGTGTGGGGTGTGTGTGTGTGTGTGTGTGTTGTATGTGCAGGGCCAGCCCTACCATAAGGCGAACGGAGCAGTCACTCCAGGTGCCCACTCCCAGGGGGCACCACAGTGGTAAAGGAAAAGAAACCCATATATTAGGGGTGACCAAGGGGGCGCCATAGTTGGATCTCGCTCCATCCTAAAACTTGCCTCGGGCCAGCACTGTGTGTGTGTGATTGTGGTGTGTGTGTGTACCCCCCAAAACCACCCCAACCACCAACACACACACAAAACCTGCCCGGCTTGCTGGGCAAAAAATGCTAGTTAGCTATAGATGACATGAGTGACATTGAGGTGAGAACACAAGTTATAAATTAAAAGGATAGTACTAAAACATTTAAAACATCCACAGGAATGAAAAAGAAAGGAAAGTTAATAGGAAAATTGAAAAAATTAGTTAGCATACAAGCATCCCATTTAACTGCTTTCTTCTCTGTGGAATTATGATTCCCAAAATCTGCCATCACAAAAAAACATTTTTCTATGAGCAAAGAAATCCTGAAGAAGTGGGTAACAGGCCACATGGGTTTATCCCAAATAAAACATGTTACTCTTCAAGGTATCACAAGGCCCCTTGTTTTTCTTCATATCTACCATTTTCCTTTTTCTTGTTTCAAATACTGTAACACATTTTCTTCTGTGTTTAAAATTTTGCATGCCGGATGTTAAAGCCAAGTTATGAACTTCTTAAAACACAGGCTTTATAATGGAAATCAAGGACTACATAATCACCAAAAATCTGTGCACTTTTAAGTTCCGACACCAGATTCTTGGGAGGGGTGGGGGACACTTAGTACGGTAGAATTTCATATTGGAGAGTAAAGGTTATAATAACATAGCAGCCAAAGAAACCACAGTAACCCAGGTTAATTAAGAGTTTACATTATAAAGCTTTACCTCACTGTTAAACAACGCCCTTGCTCAAATCATCAGTTTCAGAAGCAGAGTCAGGACTGCCAAAACAAACCACAGGTCCTACACAGCTGTGCAGAATAATTCCTGCCCACCACTCAGTCACATATTTGAAACCACTGCTCCAACATAACCATGTATTTTAAACTGAATATTGATGTAGCACTACATGTTAAGTTCAGCTTCAGTTCTCAAGAATGCCACACTAGTTACACGCTGGTTGAGACTTGCAATTCATTGCTTGACCTAAGGCGCAGCGATTCCAAAAAGTCCATGGTCACGGTGGTTAAAGCATTGGTACGAGCACAGAAGTGCCCTGACGGGTAAGAGATCCAAGTTTCTGCTAGTCTTCATTCGCTTTTAAATAAAAGAATAAAAAGGGGAAACATTACATTGCATTGGGGATTATAGCAGCTCTACAGAATATATTCTTTTTTATACATTAATAAAGGTAAAGGTCTGCAGTGGCTCAAGTCACTAAGACGCTGACTGGGAAGCGGAAGGTCAGCAGTTCGATTCCCGAGTACTGCAGGACGGAAATGAGCTCCCGTCTTCATCCTAGCTCCTGCCAACCTAGCAGTTCGAAAGCAAGAAATTGCAAGTAGATAAATAGGGACCACTTCGGTGGGAAGGTAACAGCGTTCCGTGCGCTCCGGTGTCTAGTCATGCCTGCCACATGACCACGGAAACGTCTGCAGAAGTAGACAGCGCTGGCTCTTCGGCTTAGAAACAGAGATGAGCACTGCACCCTAGAGTCGGATACGACTGGCTTTCGAGCAAGGGAAACCTTTACCTTTACCTTTAAAGGTAAAGGTTGCCCTTGCCTGAAAGCCAGTCGTATCCGACTCTAGGGTTCAGTGCTCATCTCTACTTATAGCCAAAGAGCCAGCACTGTCTGTGTTTGCAGACATTTCCATGGACATGTGGCAGGCATGACTAGACACCGGAGTGCACAGAACGCTGTTTACCTTCCCACCGAAGTGGTCCCTATTTATCTACTTGCAATTTCTTGCTTTCGAACTACTAGGTTGGCAGGAGGTGGGACAGAGATGAGAGCTCACTCCATCATGCAGTATTCGGGTCCTGACCTGCTGACATGCCAGTCTTCAAGTTCAGCGGTTTGACCACTAAGCCATATAAACCATACTGAAGGCTCCTTAAGAACCTCTCCTGTAATAATCAATATAGCGACATAGCAACTGAAAGAGTAATAAAGGACTACAGTACTGTACTTCATTGGGACAAGCCTTTTGAACAAACCTATCTACAGGCTTTTTAAAAAAAATTGTTCCCTAAAGTTTATACATTTTTTGTATTCATTATTTTTGTACACATCAGTGCAGCTCCCGATATATCCCTTGTTTATTTAACCCATTAGATTGGCTTGAACCAAATTTATTTGAACCAAGTGACCGTGTCTAGGCCAGATGTGAAAGTGCCAAAATGAAGGCAACTTTTGGTGAATTCATTCTGCAGTTCTTTTCGCCTGACCTAGTGTGAGAAAGATTAGGTGGCAACACAAGGCTGCCATTACCAGGGTATGCCCAATTGTGGTTCAAAAATACCACAATCTTAGAGGAGTCTCTTTCTGTGTACCCCACTACAGCACAGATATAGGTTACATAGAACCTACACAAGAAACCTGAAATCCAGTGTTGCACGGACATGTGGGGGTGTTAGGCAGAAGCAGTGCAGGGAAATATGAATGACATCCAAAAATTAGTAATTGAAGAAACAGAACAGTAAAAGTGAGAATCAAGATGCCCTAACATTGTGGATGAGGTGTTAAAAACTGCGTCAGACTTACCACTTCAACTCAAGCCTCTAGAAAGGGCATTAAGTGCTTGTCCTTTCAGAAACCTGTCCCAGGATAAATCTCAAATTATATTATGAAGTATCATAGCAGTTATGTGCAGAGACTCTGAAGTTCCATGATCTTATGTCCTCAATGCAGAGACAAAATTTAGTCATTCTGTATGTGAGGAAATTATATACAGTATATATGTGTGTGTCCTTTCCGTGCCGTCCAGCTGTGTGTCCTTTCCTTGCCAACTCGCCATGGGATCAGAACTGGCTGAGTGGTGGTGTATGCATCTGGTTCAGGCATTTGGTCAGAGACAAACAGGCCACGAGAGGTGCTGTGTTATTTTTCCCCCTGATTAAACAAACAGATTTTCAGGGGCTTTAACCCCTTGACCCCGATACCAGCAGCACCTAAATAACCATAAATAGTTATGTAGTTATGAGTATGAAATTAGATAAATCCTAATCAGAAAGTACACCGGGGGTGGGGGCGGAATCACTACTCTTAATGCACTGTCACTTTTGCCATATGGAAAGTAATATGCCTACAAAGGGAAACATGCACTCTTGCTCATATATAGAGCACATGATTAGGGAAATATTATTTGCATACATATTGCTTTCCAGAGGATTCTGAATTCTTTCCAGAGGAAAGTAACAAAGAGACTATGTGCTTCTCCCTTAAGTCTGATTATTTTAACCATATGAGTAATGCTTGAAATAAACTGATTTACACAATACCTTTTTTCTCCAGCATAGTAAGATGTATAAATATGGGATGCTGCCTTAAACAAAGTAAGATTTATAGCCCATCTCTGATTGATGGTAATGACCCTCTAGGACAGGGATTCTCAACCTGCAGCCCATAGGTCGGGTGCGGCCTGCGGCACCATTTCATGTGTGTGTCCCCCCGCCTCCTCCACACTAGGAAGTGCCATGTGGTGGAGGAAGGGCAAAATGGCCGTCCGGCCCTCAAAGGTGTATGAGGGAGCGTGAGCCAGCCCCCGTCTTAAAAAGGTTGAGAACTCCTGCTGTAGGATTTCAGGCTAGATTCTTTCCTAGTCCTGCCTGGTACTTCCTGGTGATCAAATGCCATTCAAATACCAATAGGGGCAATCTATTTAGCTTTCAGAATCACAATATAACAATATAAAGTATGTTGCAGATATTATGGTAAGTCATGGAAGTGCAGTAAAAGAGCACCGTTTCTCACTGAAACAAGCATTTTAAACAAACGTATCCACAGGCTCTCAAAAATTATTCCCTAGAATGTATATAATTTGTATTTTTCATATTCATTGGTTTGTACACAGCAGTGCAGCTCCTGATATATTACATACTAGCATATTTTTGCCCGGCACTGCCGGGCTTTTTTGTGTGTGTGTTTTGGTGGTAGGGGTTACACACACACAACACAAGTACACACACACACAATATACACACACACACAACAACAACAACAACAACAACAACAACAACACACACAACCATGCACACGCACAATACACACATACACACTGCACATACAACTCAACCAAACACACACACACAACACAACCACACTCACAAAAAAATCACACACACACACACACACACAATGCATACATACATGCCATAGCTCCGCGGGGAGAGGGACTCTCCCTCCTCCCCCCCCCGAAGCCTCAGTGACCACACACACACACACACACACACACACACACACACACAATCTTGCCAAAGTTGGGGGGAGGGGATCTCCCTCCTCCCCACCTGCCACAATCCTCGGTGACGACTCCTAGAATGCCGTGCCGGGTGGAAATGGCCAGCCAGCAAAAGGTAAGTGCAGTGGGGGTTAGGGAGGGGCTAGGTGGGGGGGCATGGTTACCGGGGCCGTGCTTTCCCCCCCCCCACTCCCTAACCCCCACCAACCGCACTTATCTTTTGCCGGCTGGGTCTTTCCCTCCCGGCACAGCCTTCTGCACTGGGAGACGCACCAGCCTGTCCTTTGTCCCTGCAGGCGTCAAGGCCTCCACGCCCACAGGGATGAAGGACAGGCTGGTGTGCCTCCCAGTGCAGAAGGCCATACCTGGAGGGAAAGACTTTCAAAGACCCAGCTGGCAAAAGTGCAGTTGGTGGAGGTTAGGGAGAGGGGGCTAGGTGGGGGGGCATGGTTACTGGGGCCGTGCTTCCCCCCCCCACTCCCTAACCCCCACCGACCGCACTTATCTTTTGCCGGCTGGGTCTTTCCCTCCTGGCACGACCTTCTGCATTGGGAGGGGCACCGGCCTGTCCTTTGTCCCTGCGGTTTTGGAGGCCTCGATGCCCGCAGGGACGAAGGACAGGCCAGTGTGCCTCCCAATGCAGAAGGCCACGCCGGGAGGGAAAGACTTTCAAAGACCCAGCTGGCAAAAGGTAAGTGCAATCGGTGGGGGTTAGGGAGTAGGGGGGACTAGGTGGGGGCATGGTTACTGGTGCCGTGCCTCCCCCCAACTCCCTAACCCCCCTTCCTACCGCACTTACCTTTTGCCAGCTGGGTCTTTGAAAGTTTTTTCCTCTTGGCGTGGTTTTTTTTTAAACCGCTGCACCGGCTGCCCCTCCGTGCTCGTACCCTTCAGCCTCATTGGCTGAGGGGTGGCGCAGCGCAGCGCAAAGGATGCTGGGCCTGGTAGGTTTTTTTGTTGGCCACGTTTGTGGGGCGGTTGCCCCACTGGTGACTGCCGGACCCTTGCGGCAATGGTCGGTCAGGGTAAAGGTAAGTGCGGGCAGCTCGGTAGGGGATAGTAGGGACGGGTGCGGGCGTGTATGCCGAATTCCAACGGTTAACGTCCCTCCTTATAGGTAAAATATTTACTCATTAGAGTAATACTGTACTTTAAATTTGACTTATACCCATGGCGTTGTAGTATGAAATGTCTGCTGCCAATTCTTGTGCTAGAGATTACAGTATTTTGTCCCTCGCCCATGATGTTTTTCATGGGAGAGATGTTTCACTACGTCAGTTACGACAAAAGGACTTAAACTATTTATTGTTTTGTGTTTTAAATTATAAGTAAATGTAAACACAATAGAAATGAAATTGATACCTTTATTGGGGCTCCGCTCAATGTGTGACTAAAAGGATATAAAGATTTAAAATTACATTAATTTCCTGAAATACAATCTCCAATGCAATTTTTTTGGAGTGAAACATCCCTTTCGAAGGCAGTTTTTTGGAAATCACATCACTTTGTGCGAGGCAGAAAGTTCATCAGCTATTTTATGAGTGATGTATTGTACTCCCTACATTTTAATCTGAACAAGGGGGAAATTAAAGATTGCAGTGCTAAAGGGGGGGCCGTGAACCAGCCAATGGTATTCAAGCCATTTACATCTCAATGGATTATGAACAAGGGCCTTGATCATTAAACACATTTCATCACAAATTAGGTTACTAGTCAGTTCAATGTTTGAAGTGTAAGATGAGCAACCTTATTTCTCTGCCCCAGCATTTGTATTTTTAAATATCTTTTCTCTTCTTCCAGACTATTTTGTCATTTTAACTGTGTCTTCATTCATACACACAAACACACTTTATCATAGCTTTTTATTTCTTTTATTTATCCTTTTGGTTGCTCTCTTTATCTATCTGTGTATGGGGGAGATGTGCAATTGTGTTCTAATCATTAAACCATATGGGAGTTAAATCATCTTTAACAATATCACAATAGTTTCTCATATTTTCCCATTAGTCTCACAAATATGGTTTTCCTTCATTCTATATCCATTCTTTCTATTACAGCCTGAACTGACTGAATTGAGGATGGAACTGGTGTGATTAACACAATGTTAAACCTGATTGTAGAAAAAGTTCGGTTTCACTTACCAGTGATAACTTTCGTTCTTTGAGTATATAGTTTGTGAATACACACTATTGGGTTATGCGCCTGCGCAGAACGCCGATCGGAGGCTTAAAAAGCTATTGGTCAAAAGTTTTGGCAGTAAGACCGCCCACCGCACCACCCACCCTGAGGCACCAGTGCGCCATTTTACCTCAGTTCCATACTTAAGCCAAGCACAGGATAAACCAATTGATCTCATCCGTGCAGCTCAAGAGGGGAGGCAGGGTGGATAGTGTGTATTCACAAACTATATACTCGAAGAACGAAAGTTATCACTGGTAAGTGAAACCGAACTTTCTCCTTCGTATAGTTTGTGAATCCCCACTATTGGGAGATTAGCAAGCTCACACTCACTTGGTCGGTGGGCAGTCGGATGAGATGACCCCACGAGGAGTATGATGGTCAGGTAGAGTGAACTGTCAAGGGCGATGAACCCGGAGCCCCCTGGTGAGGACGACACGGCCAAGCCTGGCGTCCGCAGTGGCTCTGGTGTCCACCCTGTAATGTTGGACAAACGTAAAAGGTCTGGACCAGGTGGCAGCCTTACATATGTCCTCCAGCGGTGTGCCCTCCAAAAAGGCAGTGGACGTGGCAACCGCTCTCGTAGAATGCGCCCTGACATGTGGCGGAGGTGGTAGTGAGGCCGACTCGTAGGCCAAATAGATGGTAGACGTGATCCACTTGGAGAACCTCTGGGCAGAGATGGGTTCACCCTTGGACCTCCCCCCATAAGCCACAAAGAGACGCTGTGACTTCCTGAACTCCCTTGTCCTGCTGGTGTAAAACAATAAAGCTCGTTTCACATCCAGCGTGTGCCAAGTCCTTTCTTGGGCGTTGGTGGGGTTCTGGAAGAAGGTGGGCAATGAGATAGTCTGTGCCATATGAAACTCGGAGACTACCTTAGGAAGGAAGGTGATATCCGTGTGAAGCACCACGCGGTCATTGAAAAACTGGAGAAACGGTGCGTCTGCCCGCAGAGCAACCAGTTCACCAGCTCGTCGAGCAGACGTGATAGCTACCAGAAATGCCGTCTTCCATGTGAGGAGACGAACATCCGCGGTAGCCATAGGCTCGAAGGGAGTCCTGGTGAGCGCGTTGAGAACTGCAGACAAGGACCATTGTGCTGTTGGAGCCCTGACCGGCGGGAAGACGTTCCGCAGACCCTTGAGGAAACGCTTTACCGTATGGTCGCGAAAAGCACCAGAGGCAGGGGAACCAGCCGGAGAGTGAGCTACCACCGCTGCGAGATGGACCCGGATGGAGGTGATACTAAGGCTAGACTCCGCCAAATGGAGGAGGTAGGCCATGATGACCTGTAGTCCCACCTGTGGGGGGGACGTCTGCTGGGATGCCAGGAAAGCACAAAAGCGTCTGTATTTGGATGCGTAAGACTTCCTTGTGGAAGGGCGCCGTGCTAACTCCAGGATCCTGGACAATCTGGGGTTATCCTCCATGCGGTGAGGTGGAGGCTGGGTAGGTCTGAATGGTGGAGCTGACCGTGTTCCATTTGGAGAAGTGTTGGTGATTCCGGCAGCGTGCGATACTGTGACAACATGTGTAACAGTAGCGGAAACCAGGGCTGGCGAGGCCATGCTGGGGCCATGAGAATTGCATTGGCCCGGTGTTGGTACATCCTGGTGAGGACCTTCTGGACCAGAGGAAACGGTGGAAAGGCGTAGAGGTAGTCCTGATCCCACCGTTTCATGAAGGCATCGCCCTCGGAGTTCAGTCCGATGCCTGCCCTGGAACAGTACCTGTGGCATTTCCTGTTGGACTCCGACGCAAAGAGGTCGACGCTCGGAGTCCCCCAGGCCCCGCAAAGGGACCGAAATACCTCGTCGTCCAGTTCCCATTCGTGGGTCGTCGAGGTGAGACAGCTGAGGTGGTCGGCCAAGACATTCAGCGTGCCCTGAATGTGCACTCCAATCGGAAAGATGTGTCTTTCCAGGCACCACTCCCAGAGTTGCACTGCAAGGTAAAGTAGGGTGGTGGACCGCGTTCCTCCCTGTTTGTTCAGGTATGCCACTGCTGTGGTATTGTCCGAGGCCACCTGAACCACATTGCCGGTGAGCAGGGCCTCGAAAGAACGTAGGGCCTTCCAAACGGCCAGCAGCTCCAAATAATTGATATGGTGCACCATCTCGTGAGGCAACCAAACATTGTTGACCGTTAGAGTCCCGCAGGCAGCCCCCCAGCCGAGGTTGCCTGCGTCGGTCAACACCTGCAACGAAGGTTGTGGGGGGTAAAAACTCTTCCCCATGGCCACATTGGGTGGCATCGTCCACCACAACAACTGGTCCATCAGCTCTGGAGACGGAGTCAGCCGTTTGGACTGGCTCTCCCTGAGCGAGTCGAATTCGTGGAGGAGCCACGACTGCAGGGACCGGAACTTTAACTTGGCGTGAGGAATTACCGCCGTTGTTGAGGCCATGAGGCCTAGAAGTCTCTGTGCCTTTTTCGCCCGGATGGACGGTTTGGTCCGGAAGTCGCCCACCCCTTGTGCAATGTCCAGCAAGCGTTTCTGGGGGGCGAAGGCTCTGGTAACAAGCGAGTCGAGTACCGCTCCAATGTACTCGACGCGCTGAGAGGGAATCAACTTTGATTTGGCGAAGCTGATCCTGAGGCCAAGACTCTCCATGAGGTGAACCGCGAATTGTGTGTCCCGAATGGAGGACAAGCTGGTGGGGGAGACAATCAGCCGGTCGTCGATGTACGGGAAGACCCTGATCCCCCGCTGATGGAGGAAGGCAGCCACCGGAGCCATGCACTTGGTGAAAACCCTCGGTGCCGTGGCCAGACCGAACGGAGGACACCGGTACTGGTACACAGAATTGCCGATTCGGAAGCGGAGGAACTGCCTGTGGTCCTCGAGGATGCCGACATGGAAGTAAGCGTCCTTGAGGTCTAAGACTGTGAACCAGTCCCCTTTGTTGATGAGGAGAAGGACGGTCTGTAGGGTCACCATCCGGAACTTCCTGGTGTGGATGCACTTGTTCAGGCGGCGCAGGTCCAGATTTGGGCGAAGTCCTCCGTCCTTCTTCTGAACCACGAAGTAGCTCGAGTAGAAGCCGTTGTCCCAAGCGGACGGTGTTACCCGCTCGATGGCTCCCTTGGACAGAAGAGTTGATATTTCTTCGTCCAAATGGGGGGACGAGGTGGTGAAACGATGTCTTCCTACCCGAGGCACTCGTACGAACTCGATGGCATAACCAGCGGACAAGATCTTCAAGACCCACCGGTCGTCCATGATGCCTGACCACACCTGGAGGAAGTTCCGGAGGGGAAGGTATGGGAGGTGGAGCGAGAGAGACTTGGCCATCGCAGCTTCAAACCCGGGACTTGGATTTCGCGTCGGAACGCTTGCCTTGTCCGTAAGGTTGGTAGCGAGGCTTGTGTTGGCGACGCTGTTTGTAGAACCCGGGCCTGGGCTGGTCAGTCGAGCCACCCTGTTGCTGTGGGTTCCCCCGATACCGGTGCGTAAAGGGTTGGAACCGTGGCTTGGCAGGCTGAGTCGGCGTGGTGAGCCCCAAGAACTTTGCCGTCGAATTCGTCTGTCGCAGTTCGTTCAGTACCATATCGGTATCCTGTCCGAACAGGCCCTGCCCATCAAACGGGAACTCCTCGATGAGCTTTTTCATGTCATCATCGAGAGAGGTGCCCCTGAGCCAGGCATGACGACGGAGTAAGATGGCAGAAGACATGTCCTTGGCCGCGTAATCATTAATGTGCCTGGCCGTCCTCATCTGCTGCTCTGCCAGAAAGTCTCCTTCTGCCGCCAGCGCGTCGAATCCTTTCTGCGCATCGGCAGGCAGTTTAGCAGCAAGGACCTTCACCTGGTCCCACAGGTGGGACTGATAGAGGCCCATGGCAGCCGAGTAATTAGCAGCTCGTAGGAAGAGGGAACCGGTGGTGTAAAACTTACGGCCCACCGCATCCAACTTCTTCCCTTCCGGAGTCGAAGGTACCGGAAAACCGCTGACGGCCGTTTTATGCTGGAAGGCCTTGACCACCAACGAGTTCGGCAAAGGGTGCGCCTGGAGAAACTCGACGTTTTCGTCCAAGACTCTATACATTCCGTCGAGCCTGGACGAAATGGAGTGTGACGACACCGGCTTCTTCCATGTTGCCTTCGCTGACGTCAACATGGATGGAAGCATGGTGATGTGGACCGGTTGAATCGCCTTTTTGTCCAATTTGGCGGTCATTTGGTCCTCGCCCTCCAGCGGCGGCTGGTCCACCTTCAGATTAAGAGCGGTCCCCAAACGAGTCAGCATTGCCGTGAGGGAGCGTTGATCCTCACCACGCGGTGGGTCAATCGCACCGATAGCCTGGTCCGGCGTCTTGTCGGCGTCGACGTCCCCCTCGTCCTCCTCCGAAGACGTGCTGGAATCATCGGAGGACGAGGGAGGAATCCTGGTATCCATGTCGGACCGCGCCAGTACGGCCTGGGCGGGTCGACGGGTTGGGAGCTCACCGCATCGACGTCTGGACCACACCAAGACGATATGGGTGGGCCAGCGGAGCGAACGCTCGACCCTCGGGAGGTCGGCGGAGCCACAGCAGGACCAACATCCCTGGGGCTTGCGGTGGTCGGCACCGGAGCCGCAGAGGCCGCAAGCATGGAGGCCTTGAACTGTTGGACAAACGATTTTGCCATAGCCTCGAACATCCCCTTAAAGAAGTCTACCTGGGATGCATCCACCGCCGATGGTTGGGACGAAATGGTGGCCGGCGAAACGGTGGTCGGAATGATCGGAGACGAAACGGTGGCCGGAATGGTGGTTGCAGGTTCGTCTATTGTCAGAGTCCTAGGCCTCGGGGAGACAGAAGCCTGCCTCGTGGGTAGACGGCCCCTCTCACGAGGCGGAGAAGAGAGTACCTGCAGTGGGCGAGCTGGAGCCCCAGCCCTGCGACCTTTTGCAGGAGATCCCGAAGAGGACCGTCCGCCCCACATCAAAGATCCAGGTGAAGGACATCTCGCAACCGAAAAAGGAGGCGAGGGCCCTGGAGAGACAGGACGGCGAGGCGTAGGCAGAAGAGATCGTCGTTTCTCCGACCCATGTTTCTTCTTCTTCTCCCCATTTTTATCCTTCTTTTTCTTCTTCCTGATGGGGAGAGTGGAAGAAGGAGGAGGAAGCGGCAGAGACCGAGAGGGCTGAGAGACACCAGTGGAGGTGGAGGCAGCCGCGGCAGGAGCCAAAGCGAGCTCCATAAGGTGCACTTTCAACCGGTTGCTCCGGTTCTGAACTGCAAGTCGTGTAAAGTTCTTACAGTGAGCGCAGGATTGGCTCTGGTGAGATTCTCCCAGGCAAAACAGACAGAGGCTATGCCCGTCGGAGGCAGGGAACTTCTTGAGGCAAGCAGAACACTGCTTGAAGGCTGCAGCCATCAAAAAATTCTTCCGACGGAAGGTTCGAGAAGGCGAGCACCCCGAAGGGCAGGCCAGCCGCCACCCCCTTGAGGGGGGAAACGGTGACCGGAGCGAGTAGGTAACTGAGTCCACCAGAAGGAAGAAACAGCACCGGGGTGGCAATCCTGCCCAAAGGACAAGATCGCCGAAAAAATTGTTAAAGTTCGTCAAAGACTTTCCCTCAGAAAAGACGAAAAAATTGAGGAAGCTCTCAACGATCGTCCTGCTGCTAAGGCGGAAAGAAGAGAACTGAGGTAAAATGGCGCACTGGTGCCTCAGGGTGGGTGGTGCGGTGGGCGGTCTTACTGCCAAAACTTTTGACCAATAGCTTTTTAAGCCTCCGATCGGCGTTCCTCGCAGGCGCATAACCCAATAGTGTGTATTCACAAACTATACGAAGGAGAACCTTAGCTAGACTATCACTGATTCACTGAATTACTTAACATTAAAAAAAAATTAAAAAACTTTTCTTTGTGTGAAGTACTGATTGGGAAATTGCCCACAGTCACAGTTTTGATCAGCATTTCACACAAAGGCAAAGAAAGTGGTTCAGTGCATTATTTATTTATTAGTTGAAATTTATATTGCATTAGCAAAACAGCCTTGCAGATATGTTATTATTTCACCTGCCCTTCGCAAATGAACAGGGAAGATGTTCAGTTTGCCAATGCCCTGAGGTTTCTCACTTACTAAGGCACTTCATTATACCAAAAATTGACCCTGGAAGAAGCCTTGACAGCTTTGACAGCTAGAAGGCTAATTTTCAGTCAGTTCCCAGTAATTACATGTTAAGAGATGGCGGGCCAATAGTAGAAAGCTAATACTGGAGTATATGCATCCTCCTTCTGATCCAGAAGGAACTGTAAGATTTTATCCACACATGCAGAAAGAGATGATAGATTTTGAAGACACATAAGGAAATCGTGCATCAAAATAGATCAATAAAAATCTCAATATGTCATTAATCTAAAGTTCAGTCTCCACACTAATTGAGAAGCCCACAGACACTACACAAGAACTGATTACATACAACTACAATGAAAAGTTTTTTAACAGCATGTTTTCCATTTATAATTAAGATCATACTCACTATCTTTCACTAATCAATTCCAATATTAGAATATTTTTGAAGTGATATTTTAACATAGTGTTAAGTCTATCTTAAGTAACAGATAAGACTACCCTGCTGATATGTATTCCTTTGGTATATTTATTCTCTGTGTTTTTATTAAGAATAAAATGTTTTTAAAACAAGAGAAAAAGGCTAACATAAATTCTCTATTCCTAGTCATTTTATGCAGTGTGAATAAATGATTTTAAATACTGGCATTATACCAAATAAGTATCTCTGTAATTCTTTGGAGATGTAGTTTTATATTCCAGACACTTCTTTTTTAACATTTTGGTTTATACTTCTTTATGTTCTCATAGATGTACAGCATCTAAATCTTTCTCAGAGACAGATGGCCAGAATTAGTTCAGCTTATGCCTGCCAATGGAATTCCATCAACCCAACTTTTAACAGCCAGTTGCCACAAATTAAAAAGTTAACACATGCATTTGCTATCACAACAATCACGTGACATGGTGTATGACAGCAAAAGCTTACACCTGCTTCTTTATCTTATAGCAATTTCCTGTTGAAATTTATGAACTTTATGGAGTTATGGCAGCAGAAATTTGTATTAAGATTCCAGCTGTTGTCTAATAAATTTAATAATAATAATAATAATAATACATTATTCATCAATTACCTGCTTTACATCCACGAACTGTACACATTCTAGCCACATACTCAGAAAGCTACAGCCACACTGAGCACATTTGCGTTTACTAGAAAGCACACGCTGAGCCTGTGGATTCTTCTTTAGAGCTCTGAATAAATACATTTTTTTGTTTTCCAGTTGATGGAAAATAAATCTTGCTGTTAGCTCCTATACAATTGAAAGAATAGATCAATATTACTTACAAGGCTCCTACTGAAGCTCAATACAATATTTCTGAGTCATGTACTTAGTAGGAGACTATATGAGTATGGTTCTATGTTTTAATAATAATCGTAATGACCCAAAGGTGTCATATGGCTTGTGAATCAGAAAGACAATGTTGCATTCCTCCTTTGATGCCTGTGCTTGAAATATGTTCCTGTGCCTGTGTAGAAGCAGGTATGCACTAATCACCAGCATGAATTCATGAGGGTTTTGCTTTAAACCAGTGTTTTCCAACCTTTGGTTTTTGGACTTCAACTCCCAGAAACCTAAGACAATTCTCCAAAGCACTGATTATTTATTATTTTATTTATTTATTCAAACTTGATGCCGCCCCTTAGAGCAGTGATGGGCAGTCTTGGCCCTCCAGCTGTTCTTGAACTTCAATTCCCAGAAGCCCAAATCAGCACTCCTGCTGATCAGGGCCTCTGGGAATTGAAGTTCAAGAACAGCTGGAGGGCCAAGACTGCCCATCACTGCCCTAGGGCAACTCCGGGCGGCTCACAACAACTTAAAAACATTTAAAAAAACTATTTTAAAACATTTAAAACCCATTAAAATCTATCACACTGATCAGCCAGTGTACTGATTTAGGATTCTAGGAATTAAAGTCCCCCTGTGGGGTGTGTGCTCCACATTGGAAACCACTGCTTTAAACCAATGAATCTATTACATTTCTATGTTTCCCACAGGCTTTCTCCTTCACTTATATGTTATTTATGAATTTCACAAAACATGCTGGACTTTTTGACCAATATGCAGACTATTAACCCTTACTCACCAGGACATTTTAGTCCCCCAGGGACTAAAGTTTTCTTACAGAATTCAAAGAAAACTATACCTACAAGGTAGGAAGAGACAGGGCAAGAGACAAAAAATGTATCAGTATCTTATTGCTCTTATCCTTTGGAGTACATTTCTGTCCAAGCCAATGTAATACCCTGAAATCAAGACTAAGATGCTGAGGAGCCAAACTGATACTCTGATTGTCAGTAGATTGGCCTTATTTGGAAACGGGCAGAAGCCTTGGAAAAATCAGCAAGTTTAGTAAATACAACAAATGTAAATTTAACTCAAATTCTAACCTTAATCCTAACCATAGCTCTCATCTTCAATACATGAGTTCTGAAAATACTCCAGAACATAATCAGTGCAAGTTTGTCATGCTACATGATGGCATGCTACAAGATATTTTTATACTGTACCTACTTACAAGACTCAATAGATTTTAAAGCAATATCCTTATGACTGTTAATATTGTCAAATTAATATTTAAATGTCTTGATCTAGGAGGGCAGCAAGTGTCTTCCCAACAATGCCCCTGGGCATAATAATTTTCCCCAGAATATCTCCTTTGAAAGTAGCTACACTTTTAAATTCTCAATTTTTCCAGGATAAATACTTATTTTGAAGTTATGGAAGGTTCAGTGAGCGCTTTGAATATATGCAGACTCTGCCAAAAGGAGATCATTTTGCAGAGCTTGGAAATATGTTTTTGATTTTAAAATCAGATATTTCTTTCTGGGTTTAGAAAAACAGGTTTGCTTTTAATTTATTTTTGTTGTTGTTTAGTCGCACAGTCGATTCCGACTCTTTGCGACCCCATGGACCATTGCCCTCCAGGCACCTCTATACTCTACCATCCTCCTAATCCCGCCCAGCCCTGTGCCTACTGCGTCCATCTAGCCATCTCATCCTTGGCTGTCCCCTTCTTCTTTTGCCCACCACCTTTCCCAGCATCAAGGCCTTCTCAAGTGAATCCTCCTTTCTCATTTGATGTCCAAAGTACTTCAGCTTCATCTTTGTTATTTGTCTTTCTAAGGAGCAGTTAAGGCTAATCTCTTCTAATATTGACCTATTTGTTCTCCTTGATGTCCAGGGGACACTTAAAACTCTCCTCCAACACCACATCTCAAAGGCGTTTATTCTTCTGCGCTCAGCCTTTCTAATAGTCCAGCTCTCACAACCGTACATTACCACCGGGAATACCATTGTTTTGACTATGCGGACTTTTGTTTGCAGTGAGATGTCTGTACCTTTAATTATGTTCCCCAGGTTTCTCATAGCTTGTCTCCCAAGAATCAGTCTCCTTTTTATTTCATGATTGCAATCCCCATCTGCGGTTATCTTTGCTCCTAGGAAAGTAAAATCTGTCACTAATTCTACTTCTTCCCCATCTATTTTCCAGGGACTGATAGGGCCTGTTGCCATTATTTTGTTGCTGTTTTTTTGATATTGAGTCTCAAACCAGCTTTTGCACTCTCCTCTTTCAACCTAATCAGGAGCTTCTTTAGGTCTTCCTCACTTTCTGCCATTAAGGTGCTATCATCTGCATATCTCAAATTGTTTATGTTTCTCTCCGCAATTTTGATCCCATATTATGATTCCTCCATCCCTGCATTGTGCATTATGTGCTCTGTGTATAAGTTGAACAAGCAAGGTGACAAAATGCAGCCTTGTCTTACTCCTTTTCCTATTCCAAACGACTCCATCATTCCACTCTGTCCTAACTGTTGCTTCTTGATTCATGTACAGATTTCTCATGAGGCTTATAAGGTGTTCTGGTATTCCCATCTCCCTAATCACTTGCCACATCTTGTTGTGGTCCACACAGTCAAAGGCCTTGGTGTAGACAATGAAGCAGAAATAGACTTGTTTCTGATATGCCTTTGTTTTCTCCATGATCCAACGTATGTTGGCAATATGGTCTCTAGTCCCCCTTCCTCTTCTGAAACCAGCCTGCACCTCTGGTAGTTCTCTCTCTACATGCTGCTGCAGTCTATCCTGTAATATCTTGAGCATCACCTTGCTATCTTGTGGGATGAGTGCAATTGTTTGATAATTTGAACATTCTTTGGCATTACCCTTTTTTTGGGATTGGAACATATACTGATCTTTTCCAATCCTGTGGCCACTGTTTCGTTTTGCAGATCTGCTGGCATATAGCATGCAATAGTTTGACTCCATCATCTTTTATGGCTTTGAAAAATTCAACTGGGATACCATCATCTCCACTGGCTTTGTTGTTTGCAGTGCTTTTTAGGGCCTTTCTTACTTCACTCTCTAGGATGTCTGGTTCAAGTTCAAATTCCCCGTCATTTTTATTTTCAGGGGTGTTAAGGTCTTTTTTTGTAGAGTTCCTCTGTGTACTCTTTCCATCTTTTCTTAATCTCTTCTGCATCAGCTAACTCCTTGCCGTCTTTGTCCCTTATCATGGTCATTTTTGCTTTAAACTTTCCCTTGACTTCCCCAATTTTTTAAAAAAGATCTCTAGTCCTCCCTCTTGTGTTATTTTCCTCTATTTCATTGCATTGTTCATTTAGGTAGGTTTCCTTGTCTCTCCTTGCTTTTCTTTGAAATTCTTTATTCAAGTGATCATATTTTTTCATTTCTCCTTTGCCTTTTGCATTCCTTCTTTCCTCTGCTATCTTAAGGGCCTCATCAGACAACCACTTTGCTTTTTTACACTTCTTTTCTTTTGGTATGGTTTTCCTTGCTGCCTCCTGCATGATGTCTCGCATCTCTGTCCATAATTCTTCTGGTACTCTGTCTATCTGGTCCAGACCATTAAATCTGTTCCACACCTCCTTAATGTTTCTTCCCAAAATTAAGGCTACACGCATACATATTTTAACAAAAACATTTTTCTCGCATATTAAACTCACAGGACTAACCAATTTAGGGGCTCAGTTCAACTGTTAATGCCAACCAGGCCAGGATCACTGAATAAATATGAGAATATATTTATTAATTGGTGCTTCTGACATGAACAAAAAATAAAAATAAAATTGATAATCAATATTGCTTAACAAGACCCATTCATTCAAAGAGGCTACTCCAGCTGGAATTAGAAGTTGAATTTAGCCCTATGCTTTGATCAGGTGTAAATTCTACAAATTTGGCATGCTATTTCTTTTAAAATCTGTCAAATTCATTTTTAAATGATTTAGTCCACCCATGACATTATCAATATTTTAGCCATATCCATCAAACGATATAAAGATTATTTAGAATTGTTTGACTAGAAAGGATGTGAATTAGTTTGAATTTTGAAAAAAAAAATAACTGCAATTTTAACTAGTAACCTTCAGAGTCAAAATGTCCTCCTCTTGTACAGCACTAACTGGGTTCCTCTCGAGCAGTGGATTATCTTCACAATAAAGTTCCTCAAGTTCAAGATCTTCCATCTGTTTAAATAACATAATGAAATATTTAAAGCAAAAAACAAGATGGACACATGCAATAAAATGTTTAGAAAATCTGATTTTGTAACTATTTGCCATTGCAACAACTCTAAAGCACCAGAATCAAAACAACACCAGCAGTTTTGCACTGTATGAGTTACGAGATACATTCTG
This sequence comes from Bradypodion pumilum, assembly GCA_035047305.1. Lineage (NCBI taxonomy): Eukaryota > Metazoa > Chordata > Lepidosauria > Squamata > Chamaeleonidae > Bradypodion > Bradypodion pumilum. The sequence continues at coordinate 308,198,956 of JAWDJD010000004.1, read as the reverse complement.
GCCCCAACTGTGAAGAAATTCAGGAGGGATAAGAAACGACCACACTAGACACTCAACCACATTAGCTAATTTGCTCCTGGCTTGGCTGCCTCACTCTCTGCAACTCCAAGTGTTTCTTTTCTTTATGTTCTGCAGAACCGGCAGCGTAAATTTCCCCAGGCCATGCCCACTTGGTTGGCCACATCCACCTCCATAGCCCATAATGCAGGATGTTTGGCCACACCCACATATTTGGCCACACCCACAGAATAGGCAGTAAAAAAATTTGCAGTGCATCACTGCTTTCAACCCAATACAACAATTTTCTAGGGATCTTTTCCATGGCAGGTCTCTCTTCCTCTTTGAAGGATACAGTACCTTCATTTGGACCAGCTCCCTGGTCCAAGGGTCATCTTTGAATATACCATCCTACCCTTGGGGGAAACCTTGCTTTTTCTCCTTTGGGTGCTCTCTCCTCCTTCTCTTTCCCTTTATCTACAGTACCTCTTCCATCTCTCTCTCTCTCTGGTTTCCACTCTTTTTACCCTCCAACCCCATCTATTCTGTCCTTTCCACCACTTCTGTTAACCCTTTCTCTTCTGTACTTATTTCCATCTTGACCCCATTTTTCTCTTCTCATACCTCTTTGACTTTCACAACCCCCCCTCGCCCCCTTTGAATTGTTTCTCCATTAGTCCATTGGGGAACTGGCCGTCCTCAATGGTGGCTAAAATCTCTTATCCTAGTCATGTGTGAAGGTTGAAAAACACAATTCTTGTTAAATATACACAGCTTAATCTGTTGCCCAAAGTTTATTTCAATACAAGCAAGAAAAAATTCAAAGAATGTCATTAAAGGATCACCCCCTCTTACATGAAGCTACAGTGGTACCCATACCTGTCAACCGCGGCTCCGGACAATCTGGGACCTGTGCAAGTTGCCTTCTACGCATGTGTAGAAGGCTTTTACGCTTGCGTAGAACCCTTTTACGCTTGCGTAGAACCCTTCTACGCATGCATAGCCTTCTACGCATGCGTAGAAGGGTTCTACGCAAGCGTAGGTTTCTACGCAAGCGTAAAAGGGTTCTACGCATGCGTAGAAGGCGACTTGTGCAGAAGGGATGCGCAGTACCTCCCCCCCCCCCCCGGCTACCAAATTCCGGGGTTTTGGCAGCTCCGAGCGGGAAATGGCCCAAATCAGCGCCAAAAATGGGAAATCCCGGCCAATCCGGGAAGGTTGATAGGTATGGTGGTACCTCATACAATGATTTTAATCAATTCCATGGGGCTCGTTGCTGTATGAAACTGCTATACGATGCATGCATTGTATAGCAATTTTCCGTATGGGATGCATTGTACAATTATTATTTTGCTAAGTGGTTTTTCCAATTGAAAAATTGTTGTACGATTTTTTCCATAGGGAAAATTGTTATGCGGGACACCATTTTTTTCAAACCTAATTGTTATGCAATTTCATAATTGTTGTATGAGGTTCCACTGCACCTGAAAGTTCAGTTCACCTAATTCTGTTTAGTATGTCCTCCATGGTCTAAAGCAGGGATTCACAACCTGTGGCCCACAGGCAGGATGCGGCCCATGGCAACATTTTATGTGGCCCCCCTCTGCCTCCAGCACACCTGGAAGTACCATGTGGTGGAGGAAGGGCAAAATGGCCGTCCAACCCCCAAAGCTGTCTGAGGGAGGGTGACCCGGCCCCTGGCTTAAAAAGATTGAGAACTCCAAGTCTGAAGGATGGTTGGAAGAAATACATAAGAGGGCCTTCTTTATTGCAACACTTTGGTGTCTTGCAACAGAAGACAAGCAGGAGCCGCAGTAAGGGCTAAAACCAAGTTTATTGCATCGTAGTAAGTGAACATGAGGTACAGGTGAAACAACAGCCTTATTTATAGTACATTTTGAATAGCCCGGGTAACAGTCCACGCCCATCTTTTCCAGATGCAGTAGAGGCAGTAGTATCCTGCCCGATGCAGTAGAGGCAGTAGTATCCTGCCCGATGCAGTAGAGGCAGTAGTATCCTGCCCTTGAGGTATGCAGGTGAATGGGTATCCTGTGTCCAACGCTGCTACTGCAGGCGCAGCATTGTTCTTTAACAGCTTGATACAATGAAACAATGATTGCTTACAGTATATACAATTGACAGATACAAATCCGTTAAAGGGATACTTATCACAGAACATTCAGTACATAACATCCCTCCCCCCTAGGTGAGGACGAAGTCCTCCAGCCATCGAGGCTTTCCGCACTTCGCTTTGGGCGAGGGGTGGCCGCACTCTGGGCCGGAGTTCCTGCATCGGAGGAACGTGACTCGTTAGCGGTTGGCTGCGAGTCATAAGCTGGGGATTGGGGAGGTCTAGGTGTGGGAGTAAACTCCAGGGATGTGAGACCGGGAGCTCTAGGGACTAAAGAAAAACCCCGCTCCTCATTTGGATGGGTGGGGGACCACTCCGAAAAATCCCCCCGGTCCCCTAACTCAAAATCTAACAAATCCTCGAAAACCCTCTCTTCTAAATTGTCCCTGTTACCCAGCATGTCTGAAGAATGCGGGTTTGTATCATTTTCCTCCCCACTGTGGCTTGTGTCTCCCCCTTGGAATAAACGGGTGGGGGAGAACCCTAACGCTGAGTGCTCCCTCTGGCTACTAGCATCTTGCCTTTCCACTACTCTGCCTCTGAGTTGGTCGGCGTGCCTCCTCCAGAGGAGCACTGTACCTGTCTCGACATTGTAGGATACTGGCCCCGTCTGTCCGACCACTATTCCCGGTACCCAAGTCGGGCCACCAGCCGCGTAGTTTCGGCAATGTACTGGCTGGCTGATCTCAAAACTCTTGGAGCCCCCCGTTTCTATGTTTCTACCCGTGTCCTCCACCCTGGTTGGGTCTAGCCTTGAGAGGATCGTGGCGGGTTTCCTCCGCATGAGGAGCTCGGCGGGCGAGAGCCCTGACGCTAAGGGGGTTACTCGGTACCTTAACAGGAATTGGCAGAGTTGCAGGTTCAACTCCCCGGGCCCATCCTATGCAGTGCGTCCTTCGTTGTTCGCACCAGGCGTTCCGCTTGACCATTTGTAGCGGGGTGAAATGGGGCCGCAGTAATGTGGCAGATCTTATTAATCTCTATGAAACCCTGGAACTCCGCTGACGTGAAAGTTGTGGCGTTGTCGCTCACAAGTACGTCAGGTAAACCGAAACAGCTGAATACCTTGCGTAATTGCTTAATCGTTGCAGCTGATGATGTACTAGCCATTGGGATTACCTCCAACCACTTGGAGTAGGAGTCCACTATTATGAGGAACAGGGTGCCTCTGAAAGGACCCGCAAAATCCACGTGTAAGCGTGACCACGGACCCCTGGCCGTGTCCCATTCTCTGTGCAGAAGTCGGGACTCCTCGGGGCGGGTGCTCTGGCAGTTCTTGCAAGTGCCTACCATGTGTTCTATATCTGTGTCCAGTTTGGGCCATCAGACGTAACTCCTAGCTAGCGCCTTGGTGCGCACGATCTCCGGGTGGCTGATATGCAGCATCTTTAGCACCCGGGAACTCAGAACTTCGGGGATTACCACCCGCTGCCCCCAGAGTAAACAGCCCCTTTCTAGGGAGAGCTCGTCTCTCCGCCTACCGTAAATCCTGAATTCCTCCATAGGGGAGCTTGCCGGCCAGCTTTTCTGTACCCATGAACTGACTAGGGTCAACGACTTATCTTTCGCCGTAGCCTTGGCGATTTCAGCTGGCAGGATTGGGGTTGACTCTAGGGCCTCAATCAGGAGCACCTGGTGGTCCTGTTCTACCTCGCACTCAGAATCCCCTGCCTGTGGGAGGGGTGACCTGGAGCATCAGCATGACTAATCTCCTTGCCGGGGCGGTAGGTCAGCGCGTACTGGTACGCGTTGAGGAAGATTGCCCAACGAAGCATCCTTGGGGACAAGATCTGCGGGGTTGGCTTATCTGTAGTGAAGATTCCTAAGAGGGGCTTGTGGTCGGTCACGACTTTGAATGGCCTACCGTAGAGAAAGTCGTGGAACTTCTTGGTTCCTGCAACGATCGCTAGGGCCTCCCTGTCAGTTTGGACAGGGATCTCGAATAGTATGCCACTGGGGCCTCTCGCCCGTTCTCTAGCACGTGGCAGAGGATTGCCCCCACCCCCACCGGTGAGGCATCGCAGACCAGCACAACAGGTTTCTTTGGGTCGAAGTGGGTCAACACAGCCTCGGAAGATAGAAGCTGTTTGAGCCCCCGGAATGCCCGTTCCTGACTGTCCCCCCACCGCCAAGCCGCATCCTTTTTGAGTAATCTATGCAATGGCTCCGCAATGGACGCCTTTCCCGGGAGGAACGAGTGATAGAAGTTAAGGAGTCCTAGGAAGGACTGCAATTCGGGCTTGGTGGTGGGACGAGGAGCATCTTTCACTGCCGCTACCTTGGATTCAGCTGGCTTAATGCCCTCAGGGGTTATTCTAAAACCCAGAAACTCTACTTCCTCAGCAAAAAATACGCATTTATCCTTTCTCAGCCTGAGCCCTGCTTTTTCGAACACTGTTAGCACGTGGTCTAACCTCTTGGCCAATTCCTGCTCCCCCCCCCCCCGGCTGTAATCAGAATGTCATCAAAGTAGGGGAAAACACCTGGGAGCCCTTTTAACAACCTTTCTACAAGGGACTGAAAGATCCCCAGAGCCGAATTTACGCCGAATTGTAGGCGTGTCACTTTAAAAGCTCCCTTATGGGTCACAATTGTCTGAGCGGTGGCTGTAGCTGGGGTTACCGACAATTGTTGGTATGCCTGGGCCAAGTCTAGTTTGGCGAAGCACCTCCCCCCATGCAGGGTTGCAAGCAGGTGGCTTACCACTGGTACTGGATACGCATTTGGGCAGATTGCCTTGTTAATCGTGCACTTGTAGTCAGCGCAGATTCTAACCTCCCCATTAGCCTTAAGTGCCGTAACAATGGGGGTTTCCCACTCGGTGGAATCCATCGGCACCAAAATCCCCTGACCCACCAATTTGTCCAGTTCAGTCTCTATTTTGTCCTTTAGTGCGAAAGGCACTCTTCTTGGCTTCATCCTGATGGGTCGAATGTCGGGGTCCAACTCGAAAGAAACTGGGGGGCCCTTCTCAAAGACGGCAGGATGTGCGTTACACACCTCCGTGATCGGGTCAGCCTGCACGGCATGTATGCCTCTAATGAAAACTCCTAGGGGCCTGAACCACTGTGTCCCCAGGAGGCAGCAGGACCCTTCCTTTAGAACTACTAGGAGCAACTGCGCGGAGCGCCTCTTAAACTGAACCTTGAACTCTCCCACCCCCAACACTGGTATACTTTTGGCCTAAACGTCCCACAAAATAGTCTTAAAGGCCTTCAGCTTGGGACGTGACTTCGGGGGAATACGCAGAAATTCCCTGTGGGAGACGATGGAGTACACCGACCCCGAGTCGATCTCCATCCTTATTGGGACCCCCTGAACCAGTACCTTAACAAAAAATCGGGGCCGCTGCAACTGCACACTGTGGACCGCCTGGTCGCAGCTCTCGGGAACCCGTCGAGATGCGCAGTGCTCCTGGGGCTCGTCGTCGAAGATGTGCCTGACCCCGTCTGCCTTGCATTGGGGCCGTTCCGCCTGGCCCTTGCCGTCGTCTCGACGACGCTTGCAGACCCTTGCAATGTGCCCGCGCCGCCCGCAGTTGTGGCACTCAGCCTTCCAGAATGGGCATCGGCTCCGGTCATGGGATGCCCCGCATCCGTCGCAGCGGCGGTTCTCTCTGGCGCGGTCTCGCCTCTCCGGCCTCCTCTGCACCCGTTGCACGTCCTCGTCCTCGCTGCAGTCGGAGGTGGACATGGAGGACTCGGAGGCCCCTCGCTCTCTGTGGGAAGAGCAGCTGTGGACTGGGACCGCCGGCAGGGGGCCCCCAACCGCGGCGGTCCTGGCCCGGCACACCCGTTAGCCTTGTTGTACTGATTCGGCAGCTTGGGCGATGCGCAGGACATGCTCGAACGAGATGCTCTCGTCTTTGGCCAGTAGTTTTTTCCTGGCCCCTTCATCTTGCAGGCCCAGCAGGAGCCTGTCCCTCAGCGCCTCGCTCAGGGATGCTCCCCACCGGCACAGCAGCCACCCACAAGGCTGCCACGAAGTCTGCCACGGACTCACCGGCCCGCTGGCACCGCTGCTGGAACGCCAACCTTGCCGGAAACACGGACACTTTCGGGCGAAAGTGCTTCCTCAACTCGGCGAGGATCTCATCTAAGGGCACGGCCCTGAGCGGTCTTGGCATCAGGAGGTTGGTTGCCAGTTCCAAAGTCTCTAAGCCGCACTGGGCCAGTAGGAATGCCCGCCGCTGGGATTCCTCCTCGATGCCCTCGAGGTCCAAAGTGTGGAGGAACTGCTCCTCGTAGAGCTCCCATCTCTCAGGCTTTGTGATCTCGAAGGGCGCGATGTTCACTTGTCGGGACGCCATCCCACCTTCGTCGCCAATTTGGTGTCTTGCAACAGAAGACAAGCAGGAGCCGCAGTAAGGGCTAAAACCAGGTTTATTGCATCGTAGTAAGTGAACATGAGGTACAGGTGAAACAACAGCCATATTTATAGTACATTTTGAATAGCCCGGGTAACAGTCCACGCCCATCTTTTCCAGATGCAGTAGAGACAGTAGTATCCTGCCCGATGCAGTAGAGGCAGTAGTATCCTGCCCAATACAGTAGAGGCAGTAGTATCCTGCCTTTGAGGTATGCAGGTGAATGGGTATCCTGTGTCCAACGCTGCTACTGTAGGTGCAGCATTGTTCTTTAACAGCTTGATACAATGAAACAATGATTGCTTACAGTATATACAATTGACAGATACAAATCCGTTAAAGGGATACTTATCACAGAACATTCAGTACATAACAAACACCAAGGTGTGTGTGTGTGAGTGAGTGAGTGAGTGAGTGAGTGAGAAAGAGGAAATCCATTTGGCTTTCCTCTGGAGAGCTGTTTATTACCTCCTCAACTTTTGTTTCAGCGAAACAGTCAATCATATCTGACTTTATATTTTAGTCTTTTAAACTATCAATCATAGCAACAGCAATAGCAATAACACTTACATACCATCCCATAGCTCATAGCACTTAATGTACTCTCTGGCCAGTTCACAAGTTAATTCGCATTTTGCTCCCAACATGCACGGTACTTATTTTACCAACCTCAGAAGGATAGAAGGCTGAGTCAACCTTGTGCCCTGTCAGGATCGAACTCACTGTGCCACCAGTGTTCTTCATGATACCTGCTTTGCCTATTTATTTCTTATATATTGATTATTTATTTATTTATTTATTATTAACTTAATTAAAATTTTAATCTTTGCTAACACTGTACTTTAACAAAAACATGGGTGAGATATAACAACAAATGATAAGGAAGACTGTCCAATGGTTAATAGCTCAGCAAATTGACTTTCCACAGCAAAGTCAATAAAAGGACCAGAGTAAAATATTCCAACAATCAATACAATACTCTTTCTTTCCTTTCTTATTAGTTATGTAGATATACATTCTGGTGCCATCCTTACCATGATCCCATTCTATGTTCGATTTTCCTCCTACAGCTCAAGTTTTAACATGCAAGACACATTTAATATATTTAATATTCATAGGACAGGATTCCATGACTTTCAAGATTTGGCCTAAATGTTTACGAGAGTAATTCTTAGACTACATTCAGACACAAATACCATCATATATCAGGATAATTTTATTGGGGAGGGGGGTGGGCTTTTATCTCTAAATATTCCTGCTGGAATACTAGGATTATTAAAACAACATATTGAGAATAGAACATGTTATACTATGATTGTGTAATGGTATTTTTTTCATGTGTGTTTCATTGTCAATTTGCAAGACCTAAGTCAAACTGGACATTACAGTAAAACCCCGACTTACAAATGCCCTGAGTTACATAAAATTCGACTTACATAATGATTTTGTGCTAAAATCATGTCTCAGTTTACGTAAATGTCCCGATTTACATAAATCTACGTAACACAATTTCCTATGGGTTTGCTTCGATTTACAAAAAAAAAATCATTTTTCCTATGGCTTTGCTTCGAGTTACATAAAAAACACCATTTAAGCAAAAGTCTACGGAACTGACTTTTTGTGTAAGTAGGGGTTTTACTTTTCTTTTAGTTGCTAGATGTTTGTGGGAAATGGCTGTTTCCATGTAGAATATTAGCTTTCTTCAATCATAATTTGCCATTTCACAGGCAAAAGAGAGTAGCATGGGAGTGGGAGTTTTGGCAACAGAAATTTTCTGGCAATCTGTAATGTGCAATAGAAAAGAGGCCCTGTCCCTCTACCATTTTCAACTATGGAACAACTTACATTCATTTAATTTTAACTAATTTCCATAGTTACCAAAGGAATTTTATACCCTGTGCTATTGGCTGGAAAACTATCCAAGAACATATTTTTTTTTCATGTTTTAAAGAAAATTCCCCAGAAACTGTTATTTCAAAGTTTTGAAATAGATGGTACTTCTGTAATATTTCTTTTCACACATTCTCAGCTGTGAATATTTTCTACTAATAAACATATCACAAGTTCATATGAAGGAAAAACATGATACATAAAAAAAATTAAGTCAGTTATCCTAGAGCTCCTAAAACCTTGCTTTAACATTACATAGGTTTTTAACTACCTAGCCTAATTTATCTTCATGACGGTTCAGTGGGTCATTACTGTAGATATGATTAATTAATACATCAAATAAAAAGGGGCAAAGTACTGCATATGCTTAGCAATGTTGTGGATCTATATACATAAAACCAAGGTGTCATGGGGTATGTTCCTCATACCCATCGACACCCCTGCACCGGCCGCGCTGGAAATTCGCGGGCGCCTACCTCGCCTGGGCAGGCTGGCCGGCGCGGGGGGACCGGCAGCCCATTTCGGGTCCCTTACCCCCAAAAAGGGGGTGCAAAGAGCACCCCCACCCACCAGCAAGGCCAGCAGGGAAAGATGGGACTGTACGTGCGCAACAGTCCCCAACCGCCCACAAGCCTGTGCGCACAAACCGGAAGAGCCGGCATACCACCCGCCCGCCAGAGCAGCGACATGCGGGGGCGCAGATGTCGGGAGCCACGGACTGGGGTTTCGGACGCAAAGCCCACAAATGGTGCGCTGCCTGACCAATGCCATACATGCCCTTCAAGGCGCACAACGAAACGGCGCATGTGTGCGCCCATAACAGTGAGCCGGCACACCGTTGGAGGCAGCATCCACGGCATCCATGGGAGGAACAAGCAGCAGCCATTGCCTGCCAATACGGGACATGCTGCCAGGCGCGCAGCCGCACGGACTGGGTAGACTGCACGCTGCCGGGAGACGCGGGTCATGGCAGAGGATGAGGCACAGGTAAGGCAACCACCATGGGGGGGGGAGTGACACCCGGTTTCCCAAAGGCCTCTACCTTCCACCAGCAACTGGCCTGCATGAGGCATCTTGCCCCCACCAAAACACCCACGCTGCCAGTAGTCCTCCCGGCATGAGTCTGTCCACCACCACTCCTTGCGCACCACCTGCAAGGACACATGTGCCCGCAGGGCGCAACACCCAGGGCAGCCTACAATGTGGGTGGCAGTGCCATGGGTTGGGCTGCTCGCAGGAGGGGCGGCGCTCCACACACACAACACACCACAGCACCGCGACCCCACTGGCGGCCTTAACGGTAGGGGCCCGGGCAGGCCGCGCCCTGTGGACAGCCATGAATGTGTCTGCAGCCAGGCACTCTGCTAATGTTATATAAAAAGGGACTGTGGTGACTTAGTGGTTAAGACGCTGAACTTGATGACTGGAAGGTTGGCAGGTCAGCAGTTCGAGACCCAAGTACTGTGTGACAAAGTGAGCTCTTGTCTCTGTCCCAGCTCCTACCAACCTAGCAATATGAAAGCAAGAAATTGCAAGTAAATAGGTACTACTTTGGTGGAAAGGTAAACAGTGTTCCATGCACTCAAGTGTTTAGTCATGCCTGCCACATGTCCATGGAAACATCTGCAGATGCAGACAGTGCTGGCTTTTTGGCCATAAACAGAGATGAGCACTGAACCCTAGAGTCAGATACGACTGGGTTTTGAGCAAGGGTGACCTTTACCTTTATATAGAAAACTAATTAGTATAAACAAAACCAGAAGGTTATGAATACTGTAGTTTTGTATGCTTTATATACAAGATTCTGTGCAGTTGGTATATCTGTAAAATCTTTTATAATTTTCCACCAATAAATTCCTGAGATTATGTAACATTATATAGTTCGTACTTTCTGGGCAAGATCAGTGAATAGGCAATTATGTTCTAGGTCACATAGTTTGTAGCCATCAACATAAAAATATATCAATCTGTTATAATATTTTTAAAATTATAACCATGACAGAATCCCAGAGGTGTAATCCAAAAATCTCCTTTACAAGGAACCTCAAAAGATGATTTCATTCTCATAAAATATAGTGAAGAACAGACCAGTAAGTTTGGAACTCCTGAAATCTATAGCTACTATAAATTCCAAATAAAAACCAACAACTAGATGTTTATGAAAATAAATTTAGCAAGTACTTACTAATGCAGAATCCAATCCAACCACATTTAAACATTTAGAACCCAACAGGATTTAATAGTGTTTAACTTCACCTGGATTTCACCAACAGTCCTTTTAAAAGGCACCGCTGGATACAAAATGCCAGGTATTTGCTTTTCTGGCAAACAGACTGTCATTTTACACTGCATAGCAACGTATGGTGCATAACAAGCAAAATTCAGCAGTGATTAGAAAGGGAGGAAAAGCAGGCCATGTGAATGCACAGATGACTGTTCAAATAGCAAATACAGGATGTAAATAATTTTCTTTCTTCTTTGTGGTCTCTGTGCATCCATAAAGACTAGCAAGCTAACCTGCAAAAAAAAAAGTTCTAGAAGGCAGACATATACTTACTGGAGCACAGCCAACAGAACTGCTGTCAAAGGAAGCATCTCTCTGAGTTCTAGTGTTGAGATGGTATGCAAAATAAATGTATACATCTGAGAATATATCAGTACAGGGCATAGATAAGAAAAATCACGGGCAGGCAGTAGAAATGGTCATTGTTCTTGGTGAAGTGAGAAGAGCTGGCAATGAAATTCTAGTCAGTTGGTGCATCAGCGTAATCATCTTTGCTACTGTATTTTGGAGAAAGTGGGAGTTCCTTTTCAGGACCACAGTGAACCAGAGACATGGAGGTTTCAAGGACTCTTTTGGCATCTAGCATGTGCAAATATTTTCCGGTAGCAATGTAGATTAGAGATTTTTTTAAAATGAAAGAACAGCACATTGCAGTTCGAGACCCAGGTACTGCATGATGGAATGAGCCCCGCCTCTGTCCCAGCTCCTGCCAACAGTTCAAAAACAAGAAATTGCAAGTAGATAAATAGGGACCACTTCGATGGGGAAAAATCTTGGGGACATGAAAGGAGACTCATTCAGGCGTCCCCTGAGCAGAGTTCTCCAGCAAAAATCCTTTCAACCCAGAATAATTTGACACAAAATTATTATTGCACATTGCAAGAAGTAAAAGTTTGAGACAACATTTGTTAGGAGTGAGAAGTCAGATCAGTGGATTATTTTGTCTAGATACCAAATTAGATAAATTTGGTCTACTGCTAAAGCACAGGGTTATCCTGTATGACTTGCTGCAGTAATGTTCACAGTGAAGGCTATTTTTTGCTATTATCCAAAAAGGCACTGGCCAGTGATTTGAAAGGAAGCTTCAGGAGTTGTGGTGAAGATTAAATCAAGGAGAAATTCCAATCTATAATTAAGCACAAATTGGTTTTTGATATATCATCCCCTGTTGCAAGTTTTTGATGGCTGGGAGCACGAAGAATAAGGTAATGTAATGGAAGTTTGAGAGACAGGGAAATATGAAACCAGGAGGATTGATAATGTAGCTAAATTAACTTTAGCTTGATGGTACTAGCATCTCTTTGATGTCAGACTCAGAATTGAGTGTTTCACCTTGCTTAAGGTGGATCTGAGTAAGGTGCTAATTTGTCATTCTGATAGTGCCAGTGTATTGTTGACTTGGTGAAAGAGAAAGTGCTACCAGTGAACTGCATGACTGCAGTCAAATATTGATGCCACTGATTGGGATCAGAATGGGAGTATTGTCAATGCCAAGGTGATCAGTGAGGTATCAGTTTCAGGACTGACAGTGATATCCATACTAAGGGCATTTTAGCAGGGAAGTCCATGGCAAAGTCAGCCTTCTCCAGAAGGAAGAATTTGATCCTCAAACTGTAGTTGTAGTGACTTAAACTGAAAAAGGACTTACTGGTCAAAGAGTCATAATACTCAGCTGCATCAAAAAAGGTATCAACTGTGTCCATCTGAAAGGACAACTTTCCCTTACAGAGAGAGAGAAAACACTGGAAAACACTGTAGGCTCATAGGCCTAAGGGAAAGGGAAGAAAATAAATCCATGAGAAAATAAATTAAGGGAATAAGAATGCAAATAAAATTAAAATGATCATACTAAGAAAGTCTATAAAAAGAATGATAATGAGTAAAAAGTGTGAAAAATAGAAGCATTCTGAGCTCTCCCTCTAGTCTAAAATGCCCTGCTACATGGGGCCATTGTGACAGATGCAGTAAAATGAGGGAAAACCTGCTGACCACAACTAACTGTCTTGAAGTTTCCAAATAATGATTCTGAGCAGGTATAGACCCAAAGGTGTGGATGTACAGAAACCACAAAAAGAATCAGCATTTCTTTATTATTGCCCAGATACAGTCTAGGCTTACAACTACAACTGCTTTACATTTTTGTAGTTCAAATGGGTAATATTTTTACAATGTTTACATTATAGAACACTTGCAACCTTCTGTTCCTTTCTAATATAACTAAATCCAGCAAATATAAAATGATAGGTCCAATTAATTCAAAATCTATTTGCTTTTATAATAGGTTTGTTTGCATTTCATAATTTTGTGGACACCTTCCCTCTGAAAGATTTTTCCCCGGTCATACATACTTTAAAGTTCAGCCAACAACTTTAAAAATGTCTTTACAGTGTGCATGATCTCTATCTCCCACTCTGCTACCACCAACATTACTAGCACCCAAAATCTCTTGTTCATGGCTCATCTCTGGAGTTTTCCAGACTATCCCTTTGCCCTACAACATTTCACACTATTAAACACCTGATGACATAGGTTGATGATTGTTTTCAGTTTACTTCTCTTCCTTCTTTCTTCCCTCCCCTTCTCCCTTTCATTCTTCCCTTCCCTCAATTCTGCCCTATTTTCATCTTCTTTCCATTCTCCACAGCGTCACCCCAGGATCTCTTCAACTTCTCACCCACCTCCTCCTTCCTCAACTCCTGCTACAGCTGTTCTTTGTCACTGACACAACCTTAGTCCTACTCCTTTATACCACACCACTCCAAGATCAGCAGTGGCAAAAACGCTATTTTCTCCCTCCCTCATATTCAGCTCTGATTTATCTAGTTCTGATTGAGTCTCTCTCTACAACAGAAAGGCACACAGTCCATGTGCACATTTCCCCCCTAAAGCAGGGGTGCCCAAACTATGGCCCAGGGGATGAATCCAGCTCCCGATGCCAATTCATCTGGCCTGCGAAGGCCTCGTTGCTCCTGGATGTGACGAGGTCTTTGTGGGGCGGATGAATTGGTGTTGGGCCGGATCCAGCTCCCGGGCCATAGTGACCAGCCCCGGAACCACGTGACGAGCCCACAGCCCAAAAAGTTTGGGCACCTCTGCCCTAAAGATTTTTGTATCTTCCTTTTTCTTGTCATTGCCTTTCTCCTTTTGATATGTTCTCTTTGCTCTTCTTGCATTAAGGGCCTCTTGCTAAGTTTCCACTATACAAAGTGACACCAAAACTTCCCACCAAATTCAGAGGGAACAAAAAGAGATGTAGAGACATGGGGAAAACACTGTGAGAATCATTCTGTGGAGAGTGAGAAAATACCAATAATACTAGCATGGTATCTAGTATCTAAAGGGGAACAAATGCTGCTTCTGGAACAACCCTGTGTTAGCTAATCTACAGTAGGTTAACATCTTGTAAAAAATTGTTTCTTTGGTTAACTTTTCTGTCTACATTCTAAAATATCAGAGTACTGTACAGTAACTGAGAAATATTGTGCTGCCCTCAGGTGACTACTGATAGCACTGCACACATGTACAGAAATAGTTTGTAAACTGTCTTGGGCTAATTTAAAAGAAAAAAATGGATAGCACATCTATTTAAGAATATTGTATGTATATATTCTTCATATTTCTTAAATTCATATTACTAATTTTTTGCAATTCACAGATTATTCCACTGAAGGAATTTATTAATACTTGTACTTACTGCTATGGGGAAAATCCGAATATTGTTTCCTGCTACATCCAGAACTTTAAGCCTCTTCAATTTACTAAGTCCCTAGTTAAAGGTGACAAAGAAACTTAATTCAAAATTTTAAAAAAAGTAAATTAATGACATTTACCAAGGTCTCCATGCCATTATTAGGTCTGATGTCAGACTGAAATGGATCTAGCTTCGTGGTTCCCAATGTGGGGCACATGCCCCACAGGGGGGCAATTTGATTTTTAAGAGGGGCAATTCAAGAATGAATTATTAACAGTCATCGGTCTTTTAGGCTCCCTTCATGTTTTGAATAATAAGAATTATATGTCATGGTGGAGGATCAGGATTTAAAAGATGCTTAGTTGGGGCATGGCCAAAATAAGGTTGGGAACCACTGATTTAGATAATCCATCTCATCCAGGAATCCCTGGAGAGTTCTGAACATCTTGCATATTTTGAACCTCTTGAATATCTCATATACAGTGGAACCTCATACAATAATTTCCCCATATAGCAATGAAATCGCATAACAATTAGGTTTGGGGGGAGGGGGGATGGTGTCCCACATAACAATTTTCCCTATGGAAATAATCGTACAACAATTTTTCAATGGAAAAAACCACTTAGCAAAAAAAAAAAAATCATTGTACGATGCATCCCATAGGGAAAATCGTTATACGATGGATACATCATATAGCAATTGTTTCATACAACAACGAGCCCCATGGAACAGATTAAAATCGTTGTATGAGGTACCACTTGTACCTTGAAAACTTTATTAGATTCACCATAAGGCAGTCACAACTTGAGGACACAAAACAATGTAATATTCTGTTTCAAATATAAAATAGCAGCAATTTACCTCCTTTTTTCTCTGATTATATAATCTAATTTCAGGTCCCCAGATTTTAAAAATATCAAGCACAAATTAAGATATATAGACAAACTGTTAACTCTGAGAACTGCTTGAGAAGGTGCTTCCAGACAGAGGGCTTTTACTGTTAACATGCAGAAGGCTTTCAGCAGCTAATCTATCTTTTCTTCCTTAAAGGATTTTTTCTGGTTAAAGAGAAAAAAAGAAAGAATGGGGCATGAGAAAACTCCAGGTTGGGAAATGGAAGGCAATGACATCTAGACCTTCCATAATGTTCTGCACATGTCAAGCACAAATGCACAGGAAAAGCATAATCTGAAAGCACACTGACTTGCCAGGGATGGGGAGGAATCCCTGTTGTTATGCTATGCCACTCATGCAAGGAGACTTTTTTACATCAGGGGATTGCAACCTATGACCTGTGGGCCGGACCCAGCCTGTGGCTCCTTTTCATGTGGCCAGCCACCCTCGCACCCGCCACCACCATCAGAAGTGGTGGAAGCGGTGAAAGCACCCCAAAATGTGCCACCCTCGTTCCCGCCACCGCTGTGAGAAGTGTCAGAAGTGGTGAAAACAAACAAAAGCACACCGTAAATGCACCCGCTGCTATCATAAATGCATTTACAACAACCGTGGATGCATTTTACGGCAGCATTTACGGCCGGGGAAACCATGTGTCTGGCTCGCTCAGATGTCTGAGAGGCCGTGATCCGGCCTGCAGCTGGAAAAGGTTGAGAACGCCTGTTCTACATGATGAGGTACATAAGAACAGCCTTGCTGGAACAGGCCACAGCCCATCCAGTCCAGCATTCTGTCTCACACAGTGGCTCACCATTTCCTTCAGGGTATTCCCAGGGAGATGCCTTCACCTGCTTAGGATTCCCTGGAAATGGCACTGAGAGATATCTCTCAAACCCCGAGGTTGTCCTTAAGTATCCATAATTATAGCCATTGATACCCTTGTCCTCCATGAATTTGCCTAATCCTTTCTTAAAGCTGTCAAGACTGACAGCTGTCACCACTTCTTCTGGCAGGGAGTTCCATAGACCAGTAATCCTCTGGGTGAAAAAGTACTTTCTCTTATTTGTTTGAGAACTAGTTAGTACCAAAAGTTTCATCGAGTGTCCCCTAGTTCTAGTGTTGTGCGATAAGGAAAAGTTTTTCTTTATCTACTTTGTCCACACCATGCATGATTTTATAAACTTCAATCAGGTCACCTCTTAGACGCCGTCGTTCAAGAGTGAAAAGGCCCAACCATTGCAGCCTCAGATGGTAAGGAAGGTGTTCCAGTCCCCTAATCATTTTGGTTGCCTTCCTCTGCACTTTTTCCAACTCCATAATATGCTTCCGGAGGTATGGCGACCAGAACTGTACACAGTATTCCAGATGGGGCCTCACCATAGATTTATAAAGAGGCAAAATGACACTTGCTGACTTATTTTCTATACCCTTCCTAATGATCCCTAGCATTGAGTTTGCTTTTCTCACAGCTGAGGCACACTGGGTTGACACCTTCATTGAGTTGTCCACCAGGACACCAAGGTCCCTTTCCTGGTTTGTCGCAGAGTTCAGACCCCATCATTTTATAAATGTAATTGGGGGTTTTTGCCCCAACATGCATCACTCTGCACTTACTAGTGTTGAAGCTCATTTGCCACTGTTCTGCCCACTCCCCCAGTGTCAAGAGATCCCTCTGGAGCTCCTCACAATCTCTCACAGTTTTCACTACCCTGTATAATTTAGTGTCGTCAGCAAATTTGGCTACCTTGCTTTTTACTCCTACCTCTAGATCATTTATGAAGAGGTTGAAAAGCAGGGGTCCCAGTACTGAACCTTGGGGGACCCCACTCTTTACTTTCCTCCACTTGGAGAAGTGTCCATTTAGTGCTACCCTCTGTTTCCTGTCCCTTAGCCAGTTGCTGATCCAGGA
This sequence comes from Bradypodion pumilum, assembly GCA_035047305.1. NCBI lineage: Eukaryota > Metazoa > Chordata > Lepidosauria > Squamata > Chamaeleonidae > Bradypodion > Bradypodion pumilum. Next base: position 308,181,793 of record JAWDJD010000004.1, on the reverse strand, counting down.
CAAGACCTGTCCCTTTATTCCATGACTGGTAAGTTTATTCAAGAGCCTTTGGTGTGGGACCTTGTCAAAAGCCTTCTGAAAGTCCAGATAAACAATGTCAACTGGATCCCCCTTATCCACATGCTTGTTGACACTCTCAAAAAATTCCAACAGATTAGTGAGGCATGATTTGCCCTTGCAAAAGCCATGTTGGCTCTCCTTTAGCAGCGCCTTCTCTTCTATGTGCCTATTAATTCTATCTTTTAGGATGGTTTCCATCACTTTACCTGGGACACATGTCAAACTGACAGGTCGGTAATTTCCTGAATCACCCCTGGATCCTTTTTTGAAAATTGGTGTTACATTCGCTACCTTCCAGTCATCAGGCACAAAGCCTGATTTGAGGGAAATATTATATATTTTGGCTAGCAGATCAGCAATTTCATCTTTAAGTTCCCTGAGAACTCGTGGATGGATGCCATCTGGTCCTGGTGATTTGTTAGTGTTTAGCTTAACAAGACATGCAAGGACCTCCTCCCTGGTTATTTCTATCTTGCTTAATTCTTCGCTTTCCCTCCCTACGAAGATTGGCTCTGTTTTGGGCATGTGGTCTCTGTCTTCTTCAGTGAATACTGAAGCAAAGAATTCATTGAGTCTCTCTGCAATCTCTGTTTCCTCTTTAATAACCCCTTGCTTTCCATTGTCATCTAATGGTCCAATGGCCTTCCTAGTTGGGTTCTTACTTCTAATGTACTTAAAGAAGTCTTTGTTATTTCTCTGAGTATTTTTAGCTATACGCTCCTCAAAGTCTTGCTTTGCTTTCCTGATTGTTGCCTTGCATTTGTTCTGCCAGAATTTATGTTTCTGCCTGCTGTCCTCATTCGGACAAGCCTTCCATCTTCTAAATGAGCTTTTCTTGCTCTTGATCACTTCCCGAACAGCTCCTGTAAGCCACATCGGAGTCCTCTTGGACCTAGCAGTGCCCTTTTTCCTTTTCGGTATGCATTCCAATTGGGATTCTGTTATTGTTTTTGTAAACAGCCTCCATGCCTCTTGGAGTGTTTGGACTCTCTCACTTTTCCCTTTCAGCTTCTTTTTTACTAGTTTCATCTTTGGGAAATTTTCTTTTTGAAAATTTAAGGTCCCTGTGTTAGATTTTATCAGTGACTTGTGGTCTATGATCAAGTTAAACATAATTGAGTTGTGGTCACTGTTCCCTATTGGATCAGTCACATTAACATCTTGCACCAGATCCTGAGTATTACTCAGGATCAAGTCAAGGATTCTTGTACTTCTAGTTGGGTCTTCAACCATCTGTCCCAGGGAACAATCATTTAGCATATCTAGGAACTTTATCTCTTTATCATGTGCTGAACAAAAGTTCACCCAGTCTATGTGAGGGTAATTGAAGTCCCCCATTATAACCAGGCTTCCCTTCTTGGATGCCTCCTTTACAACATTCTCCAACTGCCATATACTATCGGAGGCCGATAGTATATGCCTACTGTTAAACCATCCTTGTGGCCTGGTACTCTTACCCACAGAGTTTCTAATGGTGACTCCAAATCACCTAGATATTCCAATTCATACGATTTTATCACTTATTTGACATACAAGGCTACACCACCTCCTGTTTGCCCCTTCCTATCCTTCCTGTACAGTTTGTAGCCTGGGATAACTGTATCCCATTGGTTATCATCCGTCCACCAGGTTTCAGTGATACCAATAATATCAATATTCTTATCTATTGCTAAGTATTCCAGCTCCCCTATTTTGTTCTGGAGGCTTCTGGCATTTGTATACAAGCATTTATATATGCTTTCCTGATACAGTCTTTTGAGTCCAGTTGCATTGTTAGACTGCCTCTTGCATCCTTCTGCTAGAGTGCTGGTGACTAGCTCCTTGCTCTGCTCAGTAATTTTTGCATCCTCCTCACTACTCAAGTACACACTTTCCCGAACCGGATGCTGCCCAGCTCCTGTCGGCTTTCCCCCAGTTATCAGTTTAAAAGCTGCTCTGCAGCCTTTTTGATGTTGAGTGCCAGCAAGCTGGTCCCATCATGGTTCAAATGCAACCCATCCCTCCTGAACAGATTTGGCTTGTCCCAAAATGTTCTCAAGTTCCTGACAAATCTGAAGCCCTCCTCTCGACACCACTGCCTCATCCACGCATTGAGGCTTCTGAGCTCTGCCTGCCTGGTAGGTCCTGTGCGAGGGACAGGCAGCACTTCTGAAAATGCTACCTTGGAAGTCCGGGACTTCAATCTTCTTCCTAACAACCTAAATTTGGCTTCCAGGACAGACCGCTTGGCCTTCTCAACATCATTGGTACCAACGTGTACCATGACAACTGGTTCCTTCCCAGTTCTCTCTAACAATCTATCTAGATTTCTTGTGATGTCTGCAACTTTTGCACCTGGCAGGCATGTCACATGCATTTACATGCATGAGGTAGCTTTAGGTATTTTTATAACAGATGCATTTTATACCTTACCTAGTGTCTATATAGTATATTAAAATCTTGCACCATCAATGTTTGTACCATCATTGTTTGTAGAGCGCCTAGAGTGGAAAATATCCCAGATTCACGGTATGTATAAATTAATTAATTAATTCATGTACTTATTTTTAAAAACAAATCCCATTAGTGGCAACATATGATGTCTCAATTGTCTCAAAATGTGTTTTCCAAACTACACAAAGGACACTCACATCAGGGAGCTCTTCTATTTTATTTCTTGACAAAATCAGGATCTTGAGTCTTGTCAGGTATTTAATCTCTTCAGGGAGCCCTAAAATGGAATTGTGGGACAAATGGAGTTCTCGCAGCTTTCGGAGATAGCAGAATTCTTTGGGAATGTTTTTCAGTTTGTTATTGTTTAAACTCACACATTCAAGATTTTCAAGTCTATGGAAAGAACAAAGCATTCACTACAACAGCCACCAAGTCTTTTTCACTTTTATATTTTGCCTCTATGTGTCTATCAAATATTTGTGAATGATGGCCAAGACAGTTTGCATAAAAGATTCATTCTACTGTGTTTATCTGTATGCTTTTGTTACAGGACAGAGGCAACCCTATGATTTAAGTCCTCTAAGAACTTTTAAAAGGCTGTTGAGCTGCCAAGCCCATCTATATCATACACAAAACAGCTAGTCTTGGTTTTTCTCTTTGGACTTCCTTTTCTCTGACAAGGAGCCTGTTGTGTATGTAACAGTATTACTTTAAGAATGTATGAATGTAACCTGACAATGATTACAATGTAACCCAGCTGTTAAGGAACGCGAGTAAGCTGCCCATAGAGGGCAGCTGCGAGCGTTCAGCTCACATGGTTCACATTCCCCAAATCACCGGCAGCCGCGGGAACCTTTCCCGCGCAAGGATCACCTGGAGAAGATGGGCATGACTCAGAATGACGTCACGCTGGTAGCAGCCAATGAGCTACCGTGCAACGATATTCAAATGTATGTACTGCAGTATATAATGAGCTGTACCTCCGCCACTACCACATGTTCATCTTGACCACCATGAAATAAACCTGTGTTTTAGCCCCCTACTGCGGCTCTTTCTTTGTCTTCCGTGCAAGACACTAAATTGGCGACGAAGGTGGGATCCATGGCGCATCCCAAGGTCAAAAATCATCAATTTGATATCAGCGACCCAGAACAATGGGAGCTGTACGAGTGCCAGTTTCGGCACGCGATGGATGCTGCAGGCATCGACGACGACGCCAAGATGCGCTCGCACTTCCTTGCCCAGGTGGGGCCGGCCACGCTGCGTATCCTGATGAACCTGGTGGCTCCCTGGAAGGTAGACGTGGTGCCCATCGACCGCATCCTGGCGCTATTGGGCGAACACTTCCAGCCTCCAGTCTCGATTTTCCCGGCCAGGGTCGCATTCCACAGACGGGACCAACGCCCGGGGGAGTCCGTGTCCGCCTACGCGACGGCCCTCAGGCTCGCGGCGGTCAACTGCCAGTGGGAGGACCTGGACACGGCCCTCCGAGACCGCATGCTGTGTGGCCTGAGGGACGAGGAGGTCCAGAGGAAGTTGATGACCCGCGACCATCGCCTCACGTTCAACGAGGTACTGCGGGAAGCCCAAGCAGCCGAGGCGGCCAGGAGCAGGGTCAGAGTGTTCAAGTCCCGAGGGGCCGCAACCGAGAGGGCCAAGTCACCCGTGCAAGCGGCCCGGCGGACGTCGGCGAAGACGTCCTGGCGGGCACCCCGGTCGACCGCAGGCACGCCAGCGACCTCCGAGGAGTCGTCCACGACGGCGGACTCCTGCTCCAGCGAGGACGACGACGTCCAGAAGGTAAAGAAACGTGGGGAGAAGCACCAGACCAGCGAGCGACAAGGCCGCCGTTGCGACGGCTGTGGGGCATCTCACAACTGGACGAGATACCCTTTCCGGAAGGCCGAGTGCCACAACTGCAGTCGGAAGGGCCACATCGCCAGAGTCTGCAGGCGTGGGCGAACCAAGGACAAGGGCGCATCGAAACACCCTCGAGCACACCAGCGGAAGGCGGCCGGCATCGGAAAGGTCTCAGCCAACGACGGCGCGGAAGGCGTAAACCGCGTGGGCCTGGAGCACCGGCGTTTCTACGTAGAGGTACTGTTACAAGGGGTTCCAGTGAGGATGGAAATAGACTCGGGGTCGTCCTACTCCATCCTGTCCCAAAAGGAGTTCATGCGTATTCCCCCAAATGCGCGGCCTAAGCTGCGGGCCATGAAGTCAAACTTGCGGGACGTGCAGGGCTACGGGATCCCAGTGTTGGGGGTGGGGAACTTCACAGTGAAGTTCAAAAATTACACAGAGAAACTGCCCTTAGTGGTTCTCAAGGGGGGAAGATGTTGCCTTTTGGGAACCCAGTGGTTTGCCCCCCTGGGAATTGAACTGTTCGGCATTAACGCCATAGAGACTGACCCAATGCGGGACGTGTGCGATGCGCACCCGGACGTTTTCAAGAAGGGGCTCGGGACTTACAAGGGGCCCCCAGTTTCTTTTGAATTGGACCCAGAAATCAGACCCATACGCCTCAAGCCAAGAAGAGTGCCTTTCGCCCTCAAGGACAAGATTGAGGCGGAACTGGACAAATTGGTGGGGCAGGGGATTTTGGTTCCAGTTGATTCAGCGGAGTGGGAGACTCCAATTGTTACGGCCCTAAAATCAAACGGGGAGGTCAGGATTTGCGCTGACTACAAATGTACAATTAACAAGGCCATTCGGCCAAATGCATATCCGGTGCCGGTGGTCAGCCATTTACTGGCCACGTTGCATGGGGGAGGTGTTTCGCCAAGCTAGACCTGGCGCAAGCGTATCAGCAGCTTTTATTTATTTTATTTATTTATTTTATTGTCAAATTTCTATACCGCCCACTCAGCCAAAGCCGACTCCGGGCGGTTCACAACAATGGGTAAAAACATATAAAAACAAATAAAACAGATAAAAACCAGCAATAAGAACCCACCCCTAAAAAGAGAGGGGTGCAGGAACTGAAGAAACCGTGGGGCAGGCATCCTCCCCTATATTAACCACCCAACGGAAGCCACCCCTCCACCTGCACCCCAAACTTGGCCCGCCAGCCAGGTTTTTAGTTCTTTTCTAAAGGGCAACAACTCCGTCTGGAGACGCAGTTCCACAGGCAGGAGGTTCCAAAGGGCCGGTGCGGACACAGAGAAGACTCTCCTCCTTGTGCCAGAGAGGCGAGCCCCCCTGGCCGATGGCACAATTAGAGAGCCCCTCCGGTCCGCTCTGGTTGGACGGACAGACGTCCTTAGGGCGATGCGGTCTCTAAGGTAACCTGGCCCACTACCATATAGGGCTTTAAAGGTCAAAACCAGCACCTTGAATTGCACCCGGAGACAAACTGGTAACCAGTGCAGCTCCCGCAGCAGTGGTGAGGCATGGGCATAACGTCCACACCCCATCACCACCCGGGCCGCCACATTCTGGACCAGCTGCAGCCTCCGAATGGTCATCAAGGGCAGCCCCATGTAGAGCGCATTACAGTAGTCTAGTCTGGAGGTAACCAGAGCATGAGTGACCATGAGCAAAGAGTCCCGGTCCAGGAGCGGGCGCAACTGGCGAATCACCCGAAGTTGGGCAAAGGCCCTCCTGGCCACAGCCGCCACCTGTTCTTCTAGCAGCAGCCGCGAATCCAGGAGGACCCCCAAGTTGCGCACCGGGTCGGTCTGGGGCAGAATAGCCCCATCCAAAACCAAAGATGGTAGCTCCCGGGATAAGGCGGGACCCCCTATCCATAGCCACTCAGTCTTGCTAGGATTCAGCTGTAGCCCATTTGCCCCCATCCAGACCCCAACAGCCTCCAGACAGCTGGAAAGGACTTTGACTGCATCACAGTAACCCCAGCTGCTGCTGCTGCGCAAACCATCGTTACGCACAAGGGGGCATTTAAAGTAACGCGCCTGCAGTTCGGCGTGAATTCGGCCCCCGGGATCTTTCAGTCCCTTGTAGAATGCCTTTTAAAGGGGCTTCCAGGCGTGCTCCCATATTTTGACGACGTCTTGATAACAGCGGGGAGCGAATCAGAGCTAGCGAAGAGGCTAGACGGGGTCCTTTCAGTATTCGAGAAAGTGGGACTTCAACTAAGAAGGGACAAATGTGTATTTTTTGCGAGGGAGGTTGAGTTTCTCGGGTTCAAGGTAACCCCGGAGGGCATCAAGCCTTCCGAGTCCAAGGTTGCGGCTGTACAAAACGCTCCTCGCCCCACCGCGAAACCGGAGTTGCAGTCATTCCTGGGGCTCCTCAACTTTTACCACTCCTTTTTGCCGAGGAAGGCATCTGTTGCGGAGCCACTGCACGCGCTACTAAAGAAAGAGGCGGTTTGGCGGTGGGGAGACAGGCAAGAGAAAGCGTTCAAGGAGCTCAAAACGCTTCTGTCCTCAGATGCGGTACTGACCCATTTTGATCTGAGGAGGCCAGTGGTTTTAGTCTGTGATGCATCCCCAGTGGGGGTGGGGGCGGTGTTGTGCCACGTGTTAGAGAGCGGGCGGGAAGCCCAGTTGCGTACTACTCCAGGTCCCTTTCAAAGGCAGAGCGCAACTACGCGCAAACAGATAGGGAGGCCCTAGCCATCATCGCGGGAACAAAAAAGTTCCACAATTTCCTATACGGCCGCGAGTTTACGGTTGTGACGGATCACAAGCCTCTCCTGGGAATCTTTACCACGGGCAAACCCACCCCACAAATTCTATTCCCCCCGAATGCTACGCTGGGCGATTTTCCTTAATGCCTATCAGTATGAGCTAGTCTATCGCCCAGGGAAGGAGATCTCTCACGCGGACGCACTGTCCCGGTCTCCTCTCCCTAGTTTAGGAGATCCCGCATGCGAGGTACAGCAGGACCATCAAGTCCTGCTGATTGAGTCCCTCGACTCACCCCCCATAGTGCCGGCAGACCTCGCCAAAGCCGCGGCGGCCGACAAGATCCTGGCCCAAGTCAGTTCCTGGGTAAGGAAAGGGTGGCCCGCAACTCCCCCCGAGGAGCATTTCAAGGCATTTTTCAGGCGTAGAGTAGAGCTTTCCCTTGAAAGGGGCTGCTTGCTCTGGGGCCAGCAGGTGGTTATCCCCAAAAAGTTGCGGGCGAAGGTGCTGAGGCTACTGCATACCAGCCACCCGGGAATAGTGCGCTCCAAGGCGCTGGCAAGGAGTTACTTCTGGTGGCCCCAGATAGACGCTGAGATAGAGCATTTAGTGGGCACGTGTGAGAGCTGCCAGAGCTCTCGTCTCGAGGAATCCAGGCTGCCCCATAGGGAATGGGACACGGCCCAGGGGCCATGGTCCCGGATACACGTCGACTTCGCTGGCCCCTTCCGCGGGTCCATGTTTCTGCTGATAGTCGACTCGTATTCCAAATGGTTGGAGTGATCCCCATGACTAGCACCTCATCTGCCGCCACCATTAAACACTTGCACAGGGTGTTTAGTTGTTTCAGCCTGCCGGACATCCTCGTTAGCGATAACGCTAGAACCTTCACTTCTGCGGAATTCAAGGCATTTATCGAGAGGAATGCCATCCGCCACATTACCGCTGCCCCATTTCACCCCGCCACAAACGGTCAGGTAGAGCGCCAAGTGCGCACTACAAAGGACGCACTGCAGCGCATGGGTCCCGGTGAGTTGAACCTCCAACTGTGTCAGTTCCTCATCTGCTATAGGGCAACTCCCCTAGCTTCTGGACTTTCGCCGGCAGAGCTCCTCATGAGGAGGCAGCCGGTAACTCTTTTTGATCGGTTGGATCCGACTAGGGTGGAGGATGAAGGGAGGAATATAGTGGTAGAGAGTTCCAAAAGTTTTTCGGTAGGGGACCCAGTGTACTGCAGGAACTATGCGGCTTCGGGACCAACGTGGGTTCCAGGAACGATCATTGAACAAACGGGGCCAGTGTCCTATAGGGTCGAGACTCGCACAGGTCTACTCTAGAGAAGGCACACTGACCAACTCAGAAGGCAAGTCACTAGTGAAGGGGAATCAGCGTTAGGGTCCTCCCCCACCCGCGTAACCCAAGGGGGAGACACGGCAGCGTCCTCGGGTACAAATGCATACCCTAGATTCTCACCCGAGGAGGAGGATACTGTGAAAGAGTGGGATGAGTTTGATTTTACGTTACCGTACCAGGGGGGTGTCGCGGAGTGGTCCCCCACCCGTCCGAGCGAGAAGAGGGGTTTCAGTTCAGCCCCTGGTACCTCCAGTCCCCCCAGCCCTTTTGTTTTAGAGTATACCATAGCACCAAGCCCCCCGAGCCAGGCAGCTGGGGGAAGTTCACTCTCTCCATCCCCTAGAACTCCGGGTCAGGCAGCAGGGAGTGGGGCAAGGACGCCGGTTGCAGGCGCAAGGGACCGGGCGGAGGAAACAAGGGTGTCGTCGGTTCCGAGGTTCGTGCTGGGGGGGTCCCCGGGCGCCACGGGCAACAGGCCGGGTTTTACCTCTCAGCTGTATATTCCATTCCCTTCTCCCAATGCAAGGTTGTCGCAGAGCCCCCGCCGAACGACTAATGAGTCCCCCCTTTCCATTGCAGGACGAGACTCTGCGGAACTCGGAGCCCCTAGTTCCCCTGTGCTAAACCACGCAGCCGCACGCCCCAAGCGCACGTGCGGGAAGCCACAATGGTTGAGGGACTTCGTCCCATCCTAGGGGGGAGGAGTGTTGTGTATGTAACAGTATTACTTTAAGAATGTATGAATGTAACCTGACAATGATTACAATGTAACCCAGCTGTTAAGGAACGCGAGTAAGCTGCCCATAGAGGGCAGCTGCGAGCGTTCAGCTCACATGGTTCACATTCCCCAAATCACCGGCAGCCGCGGGAACCTTTCCCGCGCGAGGATCACCTGGAGAAGATGGGCGTGACTCAGAATAACGTCACGCCGGTAGCAGCCAATGAGCTACCGTGCAACGATATTCAAATGTATGTACTGCAGTATATAATGAGCTGTACCTCCGCCATTACCACATGTTCATCTTGACCACCATGAAATAAACCTGTGTTTTAGCCCCCTACTGCGGCTCCTTCTTTGTCTTCCGTGCAAGACACTAAAGAGCCTAAACTCTATAAGGCAGGGATTCTCAACCTCCGTCCTGTGGGCCGGATGCAGCCCATGGCACCATTTCATGTGGCCCCCCTCTGCCTCCAGCACACCAGGAAGTGCCATGTGGTGCGAAATGGCCATCCGGCCCCCAAAGCTGTCTGAGGGAACGTGACCCAGCCCCGGCTTGAGGGAACGTGATCCAGCCCCGGCTTTAAAAAGTTGAGAACTCCTGTTATAAGGGATGAAAGGTCCCAAAACGTTTCCAAAGAACTATGAGATTAGGGCCTGTGCATGAACCACTTGCATACATGTCTGTATACAAACGTAATATGATAATCTGGATTTTCACAGTGCAATATCAATTTGTGCAGAAGGAAAGCAGCATCTGGTGGAACTGGTAAGCCTTTGGCAAAAGTTAAGTGCACTAGACAGATGAAGAGTTGAGTTTGTTTTTTCTGCTGCTTACATTCTGAAGTGTTTGGAATTTGAAGGAAATAAGACCAAAATGGAATTATTTGGGTTCCATTATATGTAAAATATCTTCAACAAAGCACCCTTTTGATCACTCATCATGGCATTAAGGTAAATCATGGCTTAGTAAGGTTATGCCAGTACAGCCCAGGCTCCAGCCTATTTTACCAAGCGAGTAAGGTATCAAACATGGCCATTATGCAACAATCAGCCTACCTAAGTCTAGTAAGGTTTGTCACCAAAAAGTTTGACTTTAGTTGAAGAACTGGCCACAACAACTATGAACCCAAAGATGAGGAAGAATAGTTGCAATCTACATCCATGACGAACCTACTCATGTAAAGGAGAATCGTGACTCTTCAAGGTATATGGACTGGATATAATATATGTAACAACATGCAGTTAAGTGAATACCAATTTATGCAATCCTTTCCAGAGTTTTCTAGGTAGAGAACATACAGACGTGGTTTACCATTCCCTTTTTCTGTGCAACTTGCCCATGGCGACATAGGCTGGCTCTCTGTCCCATAGGCATAGAGGAGCACCAAACTTCTAATCTCTGGTTTTGCAGCCAGATACCTAAGCTATGCAGCCAGTTTATGGACAGAATACCAATTTATGTTTCCTGAATTAAATGAAGGTTGTACAATAAATGATTAGCATGCAGTCTTTCTCCACATAAATATGGACACATAATGAATCTCTCACCAAACAATACCAGTTATCGACATCTACCACTTGTTTTATATACCCAACTAAGATGAAATTATGACCTATAACAACTAAAATTACCTATGAATCTCGGGAGGAAGATGATTAAGTTGGTTGTTGTTCAGATTCAGGAGTACTAAATTCTGCAAGCCATCTATAAAAAAGATGGGTACATATATGGTATGTTAGAAAGAAATTTTTTAAAGAATCAAATAGCACTTCCAACGATCTGTCTTGTTTTTAGAAGAGATGATTAATCATTCAAAACATGTATTTCATATATTTTAAAGTAATTAATGAAACAAATATTCAAATATTATCGCAAAATATTACAGCATCTTTCTATTTTACTTATTTTTGCAGATTTTACATACAAATAAATGGAACTAATAAAGAAAAGGAAAACAAAAATAGAAAAAATTACAGTATATGCAATAGTACTCACTATAAACCACCTTTATAAACTTGCAATATGAATAGTTGTAATTATGACTATATATTAGGTATATATCAGTATAGATCTTCCAAGTGTCCTCATGAAATTGGTATCTGTATGATACTTGTTCATATGTGGCTAGATCCTCCTACCATTTTGTCATGGATGGTGGATGCTTAACCTAGGCTCTGAACACAAGTCTCTTAGCCACCATAAGAGCTCATAAAGTCAAGTTTCTTGCCCATTTGTTAGACCCCATAGATAGGATTATGATTAAAGAAAACATGATTATCTGCAAATACAAAATATTTCCCCAGTGCTGCATTCATGCATGCAATGACTTCAAATCAAAATGAATTGTTGGACAAGCTCAGATCATATGGCTCAAGGATGCATTTCCAGTATTATAGTACCAATATTTGTCAGAGTTCGACAATCCCATCCTAAACAACCAATGTGAGGTCCAATCTATACCTATAAATCTGTGCGTTAACCGTTGGAACGTGACAAAGGATGTTGCACCAGGCCCCACTAGCCCCGACCGAGCCTCCCTACACTCACCCGAACCGGGTTCGCAGGTAACTGTCAGGTTGAGAAATGTGGCAGTGGGGCAGGAGCCCCCCGAACGTGAACAAAGAAAAAGGACTTCAATTCCCAGTGTCCTTTGCACTGTGCAACCCCTCAGCCAATCAGGCTGAGGGATACGAGCACAGGGGAAGCTGGGAACGCGCGCTGACTTAAAAAAAAACAAAATGGTGGGAGCCAGAGGGAAAGACTTTGAAAGACGTAGCTGGAGGGAGCCAGGAAAAGATAAGTGTTAGGTAAGGGTGAGGGGGTGGGTGAGGAAGGCAATGAAAGGTGCTGGGTCCAGAAGGGTTGGGGGGACAGACCCCTTTTGTCACCCCAACCCTACCAAACCAAAGGGACCAGGGAGAGGAGATCGAATACACTCCCCCCACACACACACACGCGTGCACACACTCCAATTTAAAAGAGAAGAAACCACTTGGTTTCTTCTCTTTAAAAACGGAGTGGGGTTTTTTTTGGGGGGGAATGATCCCCTCTCTGCTGGGTCCCCTGGCTCTGGAAGGGTTGGGGGGACAGACCCCTTTTGTCCCCCCAACCCTACCAAACCAAGGGGACAGGGAGAGATCGAATACACCCCCCTCCCAAACACTCCGTTTTAAAAGAGAAGAAAGAGCTTGGTTTCTTCTCTTTAATAACGGGGTGTCCTGTGGGGGGAGGGAATCCCCTCTCTGCAGGGTCCCCTGGCTCTGGAAGGGTTGGGGGGACAATACACACACACACACACACACACACTCACTCTGCTTCTCTTTCTCTCTCTCTCTCTCTCTCTCACACACACACACACACACACACACCACTCCTGCCTTGCCAGGAATTTTTAATGTGTGTGTTGGTTGTTGTAGTGGTATTGTATGGGTAGTGGTGGTTGTGCACACCCAAAACCACCCCTAACCACCAACACACCTCTTTTTTACATAAATTACCAAAAAGAATTATCCCTTACAACACAATTTAAAACAGCCCGGCTCTTTACCAACATTAAGAAAAAAAACCTTCCAAAATCATTTAAAACAGCCCGGCACCGCCGGGCAAAATCTGCTAGTATACTCTAAATCAGTGTTGGTGAAACTTTCCACGCCACGGGCCGGTCATGTGGTTCCTCCCGCCGTGAAATGCATCCGCGGATGTTGTAAATGCGTTTACAACAGCCGTGGGTGCATTTACAGCAGCGTTATGTGCATGTGTGTGTGTGTTTTACTTCTGCTTCCAGGAGCAGTGCAGGCAGGGTGAGCCAGATGATTTGTCACCATGGGCCAGATCCAGCCTGCAGGCCATAGTTTGGCCATCCCTGCACTAAATATAGCACTGTACTACTTTTGTTGGATCAATCTCAATTTCAAATCCAAGGCAACATCCTCCATCAATTCTAACACAATTTCCCATCACTTAGATTGTTTGTTACCTTCTAATTCTGCATTTTTAATCTTTCTAAGCTCTTGAACATCTATCTTACAAATATCCATTAAATACTTATAAATAATGGCTACAGGCTTAGCATCTTTCTTTTTAGTTGTTCTGAATAAAAGAGTGTATCTCTTTTTCCAGACTTCATCATGTTTTTCTGAAGTCCTTTAAAGCTCCACTGTGTTCCATAAGGCCATATCTTTATCAGCAATTTAATAATTATACTTGTCAAAAATATTCAAATATATACTGTATTTGCTGGTGTATAAGACTCACTCTCTCTCTCCCCCACCCCTTAAAATACACTGGAAAATGGAGTGCTGTATATAGTGGCCTATAGTGGGCGATTTTGGTAATAGTGGGGTGTGCCTTATACTCCGATGCATCTTATATGCTGACAAATACGGTAATATGGGCATTGATTCAATTAGCTATGCAAGTATGTAAATAGTTTCAAGTGGGTGTCAAACAGGGTACCATGTTTGGCTCAGTGGACAAAGTGGTGGACTATGACTCTGGAGACCAGAGTGTGAATTCCTGCTTAGCCAAAGAAAGTCACTGAGGAAGTAGAACTGATAACGGTAAAGGTAAAGGTTTCCCTTGCTTGAAAGCCAGTCATATCCAACTGTAGGGTTCAGTGCTCATCTCTGTTTCAAAGCCAAAGAGCCAGCACTGTCTGCTTCTGCAGACGTTTCCGTGGTAAAACTGAAAAAACTATGACTTAAATATCTCATTTACTGTATCTGGAAAGCCCTGTTAGGGTCAAGACAAATCAGTTACGACTTGAGATCACATAACTAATTAACTAGGAGTCAAAAAGAATCCCACAATGAGCCTTAAGCACAAAGTGAACTCAGTATTGACTGGTAATAGCAATAGTCCCTTCCTTTGCAAAGCCATTGGGATGAAAGGGCCTCCCTATAGCTAAACACTGGCTACATTGTCATGGATGCACACCTGTCAAGTATCCCGTATTGACCAGGATTTCCCGTATTTTAGCACTCGTTCCTCCCCTTTCCCGGCACTGTCCTGTATTTTGAATGGCGGGGAAAGGGGTTACTGCACATGCATGCCCATCACAAAGTGGTTCTGCACATGCACAAAGGGGTTCTGCACATGCACATATGGGTTACTGAGCATGTGCATGTACATGCGCAGTAATATCCCGTATTCTCCAGAGCCGCGCTTGACAGGTATGCATGGATGTAGATGTGGAAGTAATGCTACCTAAAAAATAAGAACAGTGGGTGGGATCTGATTTGGTTACAAGGAGTCACAGGTTACAAGAACAGCCTGGCCATGACATACATATTAGCCACAATTATAATAAATTATTGGATTCTGGGAGCTATGGTACAGAAATACACATCTTAGAAAAGACATTATTATTACTGTTTCCTGATATTAGGAAATTATGTACTGTACATGATAAAAACAAGACATACTCTGTTTCATTAAAAATCCATTTTTAAAAATTATATGACTAATTGATTGAGTGAGACTAACAGTTACCAGGTAGTCATAGATTATGTATAGTTAATGAGCAGGATGTTATATGAACTTACCAAATATTAATGGTGATATTCTGGTGATCTTATTTCCAAACAAATGAAGCTTCTGTAGAGATATCAGGCATTTCAACTGCTCTGGAACCTCCTCAAATTCATTATTTCCCAAATTTAAAACCTTCAACTATAATCAGATAATTGATTAAACAATTGTGTCTCATTTCTCCTCTAAAAGTTGAAAAATCATTCATTCATTTATCATTAGTATGATTATGTCTTATTTAAACATGTAAGAACCTGAAATACTATATTAAAATTGAAAATATATTCAGTGAGTGGGGGGAAATTGACATGTACTATAATGTTAAAAACATCTTCTTTACATGCTTAAGTATATTAATTTCTACTGCTTTTTAAAGTGTTACCCTTTTTTAAGTTTTAAAATTAAGAAATGGACTATAACAAAACCTGTTATAATGGACTATAGCAAATGCTATATACAAATCGAATCAATCAATCAATCTTCTTGGATTAATTTGCAGGCGTCCTAGCTAAAACAGCCAGTTGTTAAAGTTTCTGGGAACTGTATTATTTCTGGGAACTGTATTCCAAGAACACTGTTCCCCAATCCTAGGTTTGGATATCTTCTTCTTCTTCAGGTGCCGTATCAATTCCAGATATTGGCTATCATCATGGCGATAGGCTTCTTGTTCTTAACTCCTCAGAACAGTTCTTCCGAGAACATTCCACACCAATTTCTCAGGTTCTTTAGCCATGAAGTCCATCTACGTCCAGGGCCTCAGGACAATCTTGACTTACAGCAACCCTTCCCAAGGTTTCCTAGGTGTAGAACACTCAGAAGCAGCTCATCACTCCTTCCTTCTGCATACACTATGAGAACATGTACTGTAGCTTGTCCAAGACCACAGATTATACTCTTACAAGGCAAGTGGAGAATCAAACCCCTGGCTCTGCAACCAGGTACTCCAAATTGCTAAAGGAAATCATAGTAACTTGCATTACTATGGGATTTGGTGAATCAACTTTTCTTTGATTAAAGTTCCTTAAATTCAAATAAGCCTTCTCTAGTTGCAACTTATTTTAGCATAGTAATCACAATTGGAGTAAGCAAATAGGTTTACTCTACTTGCATCTAACATTAACATAGTAAATTGCAGCTAGAGTCGGCTGATTTGGGTCAATGGAACTTACAGAAGTTTCCTCCACAAATCCCTATGATTCATTAGGCCAACTCTAACTATGATCTGCTACACAAACCAACAGGATTGAGCTGCAGTAGGGCATAAATCCTATTTAGAATTGGCTTTGAAACCCCTTTCATATTGCAATGATGAAACAAGTATCTTTTTTTCCCTTTCAAAACATACCTTAGGAAAGAGAAGCAATGAAAACTAAATGCTTCTAACATATAAATGAATTATGTGCCAAGGAAGAAAGCATGATAGGACTGACCCATTCCGAGAAGAGAAGCTGGCAGAGTGCCTCTCAAAATAATTATGTATTGTGGTATAGCCAGTACTTTCCACAACATTGCTTTCAGCATGAAGTATAAATATTTTACAATTGTGGAAAAATAAACATTTTCTTGCCACAGTAATGGGGCTTCGTGAAAGTATTTTGAAGTAATTTGAGTCTTACCAGAACATTTTCTAAAAGTACATATTAGTCCCAGGTTGAATTACAATAATGCCAAGTTTTTAGTGTATCATAAGAAGTTCCATAACCACTTTCATGACTCATTTAAAATAAAGGCTTAGAATGAAAGGTATACAGAACTCTTTACTCCCACTCTTAATCCAGTTGTTAATATTTCACTTCAAGCCGTTATGTGCCTATCAACAATAAGCTCATCTGAGCTCAGTTCAAAGTAAACTTGTGTAAGCTTACAGACAGTGCCTTCTAAATGATCCAGTAGCCATCTACAAATCATTGTAATGTATGCAGAGACCAAAACTGAGATACTTTAAGATTATGCTCTTCAGAATCAAAAGATTTTAATCAGAAATTTAAGCAAAGCCTTTAGTCTCTATCTCTCTCAGGAAAATTCTTCTCTCTCTTTAAAACCATTACCCTGTAGCATTTTCAGTCTAAAATTTAATAAGTGAATATCTATATCTGTATACACTACAATTTGTCTTGATTATACTGTATATGGTATATAATCAAGACAAGTTGTGGTGCCATCTAATTGTTTAAATAATGCTTCCCTGTGTTTCTCAAATATTCCCAAAAGGTTGCCCAAAATACAATAAGCCCATATATATTTACAGTTGTCCCTTGTTTTTAAAGCTGCGTGTCATCCACATTGCATATTGCCTGGTTGTAATATAGGTCCCCTCCTTTAAGCATTCCTCTCTGCAGGGACCCATCAAAGGAGAAGTCTCACTTTCCACATTTCCAAAGTCCTACATCTATCTTGTGCTCTTTTTTCCCCACCTAGATAAAGTTCTGAGCCATGGTATTATAGTTCACCTACAGTGGCTCAAGTCGCTAAGACGCTGACTGGGAAGCGGAAAGTCAGCAGTTCGATTCCCGAGTACTGCAGGACGGAAATGAGCTCCCGTCTTCATCCCAGCTCCTGCCAACCTAGCAGTTCGAAAGCAAGAAATTGTAAGTAGATAAATAGGGACCACTTCGGTGGGAAGGTAACAGCGTTCCGTGCGCTCCGGTGTCTAGTCATGCCTGCCACATGGCCACGGAAACGTCTGCAGAAGCAGACAGCGCTGGCTCTTCGGCTTAGAAACAGAGATGAGCACTGCACCCTAGAGTCAGATACGACTGGCTTTCGAGCAAGGGAAACCTTTACTTTACCTTTACAGTGACAGAAAGCTGTACTACAGCACCTAAACCTCCGGGAGAAATAGATTCCCCTCCCTCAGATACTGTACAGAATAAGGCTCCAAGCCTATGGACAGAAAGTGTGGCAATTGCTCTCTGCATAGGTGAGTTCAGTTTTATAGAGTACAAACCCAAAGAGCAATAAATCTTAGATGGGCCCTGGAGGCGCAGTGGTTAAACTGCTGTAAGGTAAAGGTAAAGTAAAGGTCTCCCTTGCTCGTAAGCCAGTTGTATCAGACTCTAGGATGCGGTGCTCATCTCTGTTTATAGCCAAAGAGCAAGCACGTCTGCAGAGGTTTCTGTGGTCATGTGGCAGGCATAACCAGACATGGAACGCTGTTACCATGGGAATTGTTGAACCGCTGCTATTCCGTTCTTTCTATTGTATGTTGTACTCGATTTTGCATTTAATCTGTATATTGAATTTATGACTTCTGTTACGCTGTATTTTTGAATATTGTATTCTTATGATTGTATTTTGTTGCTTGTAGCCGCTTTGAGTTGCCCATTGGGCTGAGAAAAGCGGGATATAAATTAAAAATATTTTTAAAATATTATTAATATTATTTTCCTGCCTATTTATCTACTTGCAATTTCTTGCTTTCCAGCTGCTAGGTTAGCAGGAGCTGAGACACACTCACTCCACCGCGCAGCCTGCCCTTGGGTCTCAAACTGCTGACCCGCGGACTTTCCAGTTGTCAAGCTCAGTGTCTTAATCACTAAGCCACTGCAGCCCCTAAACTGCTGTATGAAGCCAAAATTTCATGAGTTCGATCCTGACGGGGATCAAAGTAGACTCAGCCTCCCATCCTTCTGAGGTCAGTCAAATTAGTACCCAGCTTGTTGGGGACCAAAATGCTAATTACCTTGTGAACCACCCAGAGTGTGCACTCCTCGCTTATGGGGCGATATATAAGTGCAATTGTTAATTGCTATAATTGCCTCCGCCACCCATTAGGGAAGGATTTCACCTGCCATTTTATTTCCATAAATTGATGTGCCTCCTAATTAGGCTGCTTAAGAGACATGCTGGAGGGGGGGGGGAGAGTGGGTCGCCCTCCCCGATGCGGTTCTCACCCGGCCGAGCGCTTCCACCTCTTGGGGAAGGCGGCGCAGGTTGTTATCCCGCAGGTTCAGCCCCTCCAGGGCTTTCATGGCCCCCAGGCTTCGGGGGAGGCGACGGAGCCCTCGCGCTGTCAAAGCGAGCGAGCGAGCCGCGGGTCCACCGCCCCGCCTGACCCGCAGCAGCTGCCGCTCGGCGGCCATCGCTGCTTCCGAGTCCTCGGCCCAAAGCGCCGCCTGGCCATGACGGCGTCCACAGCAACGGGAGAGGTACACACGCGGCCTGCTCCCGTCGCCATGGAAACAGCCGAGCGCGGCCTTCACGGGAGAGCAGAAAGCTCGTGGCCATGGAAACAGCTGCAAACTACGGAAGCCGCGAGGAGCGAACGCTGAGATGGTTAGAGTGATTGCCATGACAACCGGAGGGAGAGGAGGAGAAACCATGATTTTGGTGGCAGCTTTCTTCTTCTTCTCTTCTTTACTTCCTCTTGTACTCTTTTCAGGTGTCAAGAGAGATACAAAGTTCTTGCTATAATTTTTTGAACTGGTAGCCATGTTAGTCCGTGCAAGAATATTAGAGTAAACAAAACAAAAGACAAGAAACGTTGTGGCACCTTAAAGATTAACTCCTGTATTTTAATGATAACTTTTGTGGATCAAGTCCACTTCGTCAGACATAAGAATGAGACTTTGTGGCATTATTTTATACATATCAAGGTTCTTGCTCTGACACTTCTAGCATCCTCCACCGGCGTTACTTGGCGTTTCACAAATGAGATATCTATACCTTATACGTGCAGGATATGTCCTACCACTCCTTCATCACATAATCTATATCTCACTATTTTGGAAACAAAAAGATAATTTTCACCCCAAAGAGGATTAATATGTTTAAAGGGATTCTGCCATTATTGTAGGAAAAATAAAGGTAAAGGTTTCCCTTGCTCGAAAGCCAGTCGTATCCGACTCTAGGGTGCAGTGCTCATCTCTTTTTCTAAGCCGAAGAGCCAGCGCTGTCTGCTTCTGCAGACGTTTCCGTGGTCATGTGGCAGGCATGACTAGACACCGGAGCGCACGGAGCGCTGTTACCTTCCCACCGAAGTGGTCCCTATTTATCTACTTGCAATTTCTTGCTTTCGAACTGCTAGGTTGGCAGGAGGTAGGAAAAATACTGACCCAAAAATCCTCTTGCTTGACATTGTAAATCACATTAGAATATGCCCGTTTAATCAGAAGGGATTCAGTGAGTCACCTTTTCCATAAGTTTCATTGATTGGGCCTACTTGAGTTGTGACTTACTTTAGCACAGTAAATCACAACTAGAACAGACCTATTTGAATCAATGGAATACAAAAGGGAGACTCCCAAATCCCTACTGATTAAATGGTCCAAGGTACAGTACTTTAATAAACAGCATTTCAGCCAGTGAGAGTTCAAATATATCCACAATTCATTAGGTACCTCACACTTGTATGATAACATGAACATTAAGATTGTTTTAGTAACTTCTGAAAACTTGTGCCCCATTATTGATACACAGACAGCTGGCATTAAATTGCATCAAGCCCAATTTTAATTTGAATACAGGATCAATGCCAATAAGTCAAAAGATGCATTAAAATATGGAAGTTTAAGTATCCACTGACCCGAATACTACATCCAGGTGCATGGATACATGTCTGCATAATGCAAAACCACATGCTTTTATAACATAGCCTTCACACTCATTAATAAGGTGCTGATCATACGCCTGGATGCACTTATCAGAAAAACAGCCAGCACCCTAAAAGCCACAGCAACCAACTACTGCTTGTTGACAATGTGCTAGGTGTATACATACATACTTGCCCAATTGCCTGCTCAGAAACACAATCAGCACCTTATGAATGACCAGCAATTTATCACCAAGTTTTACAGGATTTCTCCTGTGAAAGCAATAGGATTCTGGCCAATGGTTCATGAACCCAACAATATTTTCTTTGGAGAAAAGACACAATTATATAGCACCTTTACTCCAACAGTCAATGCTATAGCAGTAACTGTTATTTTTGTATAGCACCTACAATAATCAGGTTATCCCAAACGATACGCCCTGCATTCTGGACAACATCTTCTACAAGATGATGTTTCATCTCACCAAACTAGTTTATTTGAATGCAAGGCACAATAAAGTGCATGTACAGTCAACCCTCACATAACAACGCGTTCGGATAGCACAATTTTCGCTTAACAATGTGTCGTTATGCACATGTTCCCCCGCATAACGACGTTATTAGTGTTGTTATCCGGACAACAATGCTAAAATAACTGTCATCATCCGGACAAAAACGTCGTTATGCGGGAAACTCCATAGAAACCCGCATAACAATAAAAATTGCTTAGCAACGCTACTTGGGGAACCATGTAACGTCGTTATGCGAGGGTCTACTGTACCTATAGGCTCATCTAAAATCATCAGACTGTCTCAGATGCTAGATTTACCAACATACAAGAACTTAATTACAAGTATTCTCTATATCGATTTCATTTTAAATTGATAGCTTAGAAGACAAGAGCAATTAACACCAGCACTTACAGAATTAAAACTGATTTGTGCAAATCAGTTTTTACTGTGCAACTCATATTATTATACACAGATTTAACTGTACTGTATGTGGGTAGATAGTGGCAAGCTACTGTCACACATTATAGACTGGGCTGGACAACACATATGCTCCACATTTTCCCGCCCATCTTAACAAATTTGATGCCAATGCTAAAATCCAGCAATAAAAATGCTTTAGAAATTATTTTCTGCTTGAAACAAAGTATTAGGTGGTACACACTGTATTTCAAAAGAAAATCACAACCTATAAGTCTCCAGGAAGTATGATTTTTCCTTCAAGTCATGGTCCGCTGCCACCTTACCAGTTTTTATGTTAAGCAAAACTGCAGGCAAAATGAAACAACTGTCTATAGTGTCCAACTTAGATTTTGGTGACATGGCACAGCAGATTGCCTTCTACATACTAGCTGTCCCTGCAGCTACAGAAAGAAGCACCATTCCATTAAATATCCAAGGGGAAATAAAACAAGCTCTGAAAAAGTGACGATCTCTTCAAGAGATGATTGTAGCTTTATGGCAGTGTACATATTTTATATGCAGAAGATCCAAAGGTCACCGTCAAGATGGGGGGGGGGACCACTCCCTTCTGAAATTCTGGATTGCTGCTGCTAGTGCAAAGAAAGCTAAACTACATGGAACAGTGACTTTCATAAAAGCCTGTTTCCTGTGCTTCTATGACCAGAGTCAGCAGTTTCTGAATCTCTGAAACAGATAGTTTTGACTATTTTCCCATTTTTCAGGGAAAAAATTGATGTGAGGATTAAAATTGGTGTGAACAAAAGGGAGTTAAAGGTCACAACAAAAGGTTGTTTTTTTAATAATCAGTATTTATTATAAGTTTATTAATATATTGTTATTTCAGAGAATAACCATTCTTTCATTTTCTATTGTAATTATTTAATGGATGCTGTTTATCAGAAATAAATAGTGCAATGGAACAATGATATAATAGATCTTTGATTTTACCTCTAAATCAGAAGAAACAATGAAAAGAAAAACTTTTTGTAAGACACATATTTTTTAAGAATTGCACTGCAAATACTTTTTAAAAACATGATTTAGTCTCCACAGTGCTTACAGAATTTCAGCATATTAATCCTCTTTAATTTATGAAAGCTCTGAGCAAGATTAATTACTTGAAAATGTATCCAAAGACAAGTCACATAAATTGTAAAGATGCACTGATATTTCAATGTCTTCTGATGAATCACGCCTGCTAGCTTTCATTTTCTGTAGTCCTATCCAGGAGTGGTTTTACAGAATTATAATGTTCTCCTAATCCATATGCATGCCTCATATACCTAGAAGCAAAAACAGATATTACAGAAATTTAAAGATTACTTCCATACTAAAAGATTATATTCCACACTTGGTTCCAATGAGGAAAAGATATAGATCTTAATACTATCAACATTCACAATGTAGGTGTCAGTGCTTAACTATAGAACATTATTTGAATATATGTGTTAGAAAGAACATTTTCAGTAAAGAAAACTCACTCTTATCATTAGTTTTTATTACCTCCACCATTTCCCAGTAAATATGAAGTATCCAACACTGCAAATCTTTTTATTTTATTTATTTATTTCGACTTATTTTTCGACTTATTTTTTCGACTTATTTAACCACCCCCTCGCCAAGGCGACTCCGGGAGGTTTACACTGTAAGAAACCACACTGACATAAAAAACACTCCAACACACAATACACATAAATAATAAATAAAACATCATTAAAATCTTAAAATCTCAAATCTAAAAACCAGATGGTAGAGTTGACTGATAATCATATGAGCCAGCCTGGGTGGGTGGGTGGTAGGTCCAGTAGAAGCACCCCATACCCGCTGGGCCAACCATGTCTTTAAATCTCTTCTAAAGGTCAACAATTCTGTTTGGAGGCGGAGGTCAGTCTGCAGGAGGTTCCAAAGGGCCAGAGCGGATACCAAAAAGGCCATCTAGTGCTGGAGAGGCAAGCCTCTCCAGCCGTTGGTATGCATAGAGCTCCTCCGGTCTGCTCTAGTGTATACCTGTCAAGTATCCCGGATTGGCTGGGATTTCCCGTATTTTCGCGCCTCTTCCTCCATTTTCCTGCCACCATCCCGTAATTTGACCGGCGGGGAAAGTAGTTACTGTGCATGCACAGAAGGGTTCTGCACAGGTCCCATATTTTCCGGAGCCGCGCTTGACGGGTATGCTCTAGTGGGAACTTTTCTTTCTAACACCCATCTCAAACTTTTTGTTAACCTGGAAGCAACTTGTATACAAAATAGATCAGCAAAAATAGATCAGTTATTCCTGAGTGATTGTTTAAAGGGGGGGAGAGATCATCAATTACTAATCTTCTCCCATTTCAACTTTTTGATTTTACAAGTACGTAAAGTAGAGATCAAAACAATCTATGAGTTTGATGGTCATTTCTTTAAAAAGTATGTTTCTCAATTCAGCATAGGGTACCATCTAAGACTAGAGAAGGATCATTCCAACCCTTTATGTCTGAGAAAATGTTGTATTTTAAAATTAACCAGCAATGCAGTTCTTACTGTATGTGCATCACCATCAAGCTATAAATTCAAAGGTTAAACAAGAGTACTGAATCTACTTTCAGTTGTTATTTAAATTTAAAATCATTTGAACCTTTTTCTGACATGGAACAAAGTTGCAAAATTGTTTTGTAAAGTTTTGGTACCCATAATCCCAATGATGTTTTTTCACATTAATCTGAATCTATTCATAATAATTTGTATCTTTCCACAACAGGCATTCCAATTCAAGTCAAAAGATTTAAAGAACAAGTTAAAAAAAACTAGGGACCTCACTCCTATCTCCAATGACATTATCATCTGGTGAGTTCCCATCCTAACTTTTGTACAATTTTCTTTGATTTTAGAAGATTCCAACTTTCATTTACCCTGTTGGTATCGCTTCACCTAAGTCCAGGAGAGAAGTAGCAGCGGACGCCGAGAGAACAAAGCAAGAGACTGACCCTCGACATCCTCTGAACAAATATGAGCCTCAAGTCTGCTGGCTCAGATCCAGAAAGAGCTTTATGGAAAAAACATACATTCTTGAAGGTACACAAGAGAAAAATCAAATTAAAATATGGAGGAAGGAGCTCAGTGGGCAAGGAACATCATTAAAGGAGGATATAGTTGAGGAACTCAATCTCTCCTACATCACTTGGAGGACCCTGAATAGGCTGAGGGTAGGAGTCCCTAAATGTAAGACCAACATGCTCAAGTGGGGGCTACTTGCAGACAACTACACAGTTTGAATGTGGAGATTCAGAATCCAGCTCATCTACTGGCCTGTCAATTACTGCCAGAAACATGCACCAATGAGGACTTAAGTTTGGCCAATGACAAAGCCAAGAAAGTGGCTTCGTTTTGGCAGTCCAGGGTATGATCGGGACACGAAAGAAGAATTTCATTTAACTGGCAATTGGAGCTTCAGCTAAAATATGGAGGTGGTCCCACTAACCACTGATATCTACTTCCTTCAGAATGGATTTGCAACTGAATTCTGTCCTTGGGGTAAAAGAAGTTCTCCAACTTCACTCTAAAATAAGTTGCTGGAGAACACAAGTGGAAAGGTGATGCTGCACTTGTATTCTGTTTACAAATATCCCACAAATGTACATTTCCCTGCTGTCTGAGAAAAATGCTGGACTAAATCGCCCTTTTGTGTAATCCAGAAGAGCTCTCATTATGCTCTTGCATATGGTCAGATGATGAGTATCTTTCCATCACTACTTCCATCAAAGTATCTACTTACACAAGTATTAGTGGCTTCCCCTCATATTCTTCACCAACAATAATGGAAGGTGAATCCATCTGAACTATTTCAATCGCCATTTTTAAAATATGTGACAGAGCTCTTAGCTGGAAGACAAAATTGCAAGTTTATAAAATTTCTTTATGTTACCTGATTTGAAATGTGGTTCACAGCAAAAAGGTAAATGTAGTTTTCTACAACAATGGCAACAAAAGGTTTTAAATAATTAAATTGATAAATTTACATATCAGGTGCTTAAAAGGAAATTCCAGAACACAATTTTGACCCTGAAATGGAATGTTTTTTTTAAAAAAAGAGGGAAAATACTGAAATTTGGATTTTCTGTGATGTTCTACTGCTAATGGAAACAAGGAAAGAGGCAGCATTATCTGCCTAGTGGCATAAAAGCTCTACTGTACTGTACAATTAGCTCTTATTGATCCAACACAGACAATGCCAGAAAGCATAATGCACATTCTAGAAACATCCTAGTAAAAGCAATAGTATTTTTTACAATGTGGATCTATTATCCTGCCATGCAAACAAAAAGAAAAATTTGCTGTGTGGTGAGGCTTTTCAAAAAGTGAAGCCGCTTGTGTTTTAAAGCTTTCCCTTAAAGCAGTAGTTCCCAATGTGGGCCCATGCCCCACAGGGGGACTTCAGCCTAAGTCAGTACATTGGCTGATCAGTGCTTTGGGCTTCTGTGAATTGAAGGCCAAAAGCCAAAGGTTGAAAAACACAGCCTTAAAGCAATGAAAAAATTCTAAACCCACCTATCGCTGTGAAAATACCTTTTTGTTAATTAGGACTTTTCTCTCCTGAAAACATTTATATACAAACAATATGCCACTCAAAAGGAAAACAAGGAGGTGATTTAAGGGCACACAGTTGGAGGAGAAATCCATTACACTGGCAGATTGATGCTATTCTCATAAAATACCAAGGATTACTATTTCAGACATCAGGAAAGTATAATGCAGTATACATACTTCTAATTGTCCACCCCATGCAGCTGTGTTTGCTATGTCGTAACAGTATTTTTCAAATTCCTCTGAAAAAGAAAAACATATTGATTAAAGTTTTAAATCTAAATGTTGAAAAATAAAGAATTCAGCATTAGAGAAAAGTTTCTAATGGAAGCAAAGTATATAGGACAAACATTTTCACAGTAAAACATGAGATAAAAATGAAGACAGCTTGTAGGCCATAGGAAACAGATATGGAAGCAAAGGACAACAGAGTTAGGCAATATGCCAAAGAAAAAAGTACATAAAAAGAACTGACAATAAAGAGTTCACTATAAAAACTGTACTTCTTCTAGACCAGTGGTTCCCAACGTGGGCCACACTTCAATTCCCAGAAGCCTAAGTCAATATATTGGCTGATCAGTGCTTTTGGATTTTTTTGTCAGAATTTTTAGAAGCATTCCTGGTTTTTTTTTTTTGTTTTTTTTTTTGCAGCATTCTTCAGGTTCTTGGACAATCAGGATTGTTTTACATGTTTTTGTAATGTATGTAGCCTTTAGACAATGATTTCTTAAAGTTCTGTCAGTTCCCTGTCTGTTTCCTTGACTTTGCCCTGAAGTCTGTGCTGTTACAGTACAATGTATCTCTATGGAATGTATCTCTATGGAAACAACGTTGTACGAGGCATCGCGGCAAGGATTTGGACGTTGTATGAGGCATCGTGGCTAGGATTTTGCATGCCTCATACAAAGTCCAAATCCGTATAAAGTCTAAACTTGTGGAACCGAGTTTGGACGTTGGATGAGGTATCACTGTACCTGTAACATGCACAGGAGTGCAGTACTCATTTACAACAGCTAGATGGGGTCCTTAAGGTCTAAAGTAGTGTTTCCCAACCTTTGGTTTTGTTTGGGACTTGAATTCCCAGAAGCCTAAGTCAATTCTCCAAAGCACTGATCAACCAATGTACTGACTTAGGCTACTGGAAACTGAAGTCCCCCTGTGGGTTATGGAGCCCACGTTGGGAACCACTGGTCTAGTTTCAGCCACATGTAACTGAAATGGCCTTGATGCCAATTATCTTTGCAACAACAGTTGACATCATTTGTAAGAAGTACACCAATAAAGATAGAAGTTGCTAATCTACCTCGGCTGTACACATCTCCTGTATTTGGATTGGTCAGAAATGGGAGAAAATCCTCTATATGACTTCCCATATACTCTGCAGTCTGACTTCTAAGAGCTGCTACAGTCCAGGAATTCCGTTGCTCCTTGAGCTGATCCTCAATAGCTCTGTACATGCAGTGACCATCAGATGGAATCTGTTTAATTTCCAATTGTCTTGTGGCCAACATCTGTGTAAGTTTCTGGCTTTCCAGATGCCTAGCTCCTGTTAAATTTTCAACCTCTGCTTCTGCTATTCTTTCCTCTCTTTCCTTCTCCAAGGCCGCTTTTTTGTCCTGTTTGAAAAGAGTACAACAATGTTATCCACTCTATGAACTTTTAACTCTCAGAGTGTCTCAATACCAAACTGTTCTAAATCAATATACAGTGAAACCTCATATAACAATCACCCCATATAACAATGAAATTGCATAACAATTAGGTTTGGGTTTGTTTGTTTGTTTTTTTGGGGGGATGGCGTCCCACATAACAATTTCCCCTACGGAAAAAAAGTACGATTTTTCAATTGGGAAAACTGCTTAGCAAAAAAAATATAGTTGTACGATGCATCCTATAGGGAATCGCCATACGATGCATGCATCATATAGCAATTTTTTGCATGAGCCCCATGGAACAGATTAATATGAGGTACCACTGTATAATTGTATCAGTTTATGACAGGGGTGCCCAAACTTTTCGGGCTGCAGCCTGGTCACATGGTTCCTCCCACCCACCGGAAGTGGAAGTAAAACACACCTTGCAATCTGTTTTGCAACTGGATGAGATAGATTTTAGGCTGCCATTTTCTCTGTTTAAACCAAGGGTGCCAAACTACAGCTTGTAGGCCAGATCCGGCCCCTGACACCAATTCATCTGGCCTGCGCTGCTCCCGTCACTCCAGGAAGCAGAAGTAAACATGCCCGCACGGGCACGTTTTACTTCTGCTTCCAGGAGCGATGAGGGTGGTGCAGGTCAGATGAACTCATGTGGGGGGACAGATCTGGCCCACGAGCTGTAGTTTGGGCATAACAATATTTACCTTTCAAAGATCTGTAAATGATATGCCTAAAAGTAATGAAGTATTACTCTTCAGGTGCACACATGTTGCAGCTATACACGCTGACATTACTCACTTGAAATTTATTTTTGTCTTTTGCCATTTATCATACCAAAGGCAATTCTTAAAACTGCAGGGAAGCTGATGTACCTTGCTACAACAAATACACTCTGAAGTATTTTCTATTTGATTATTATCCCATAGCATGTAAGTAAAAAACTAACATGTTTATAACTGGATAAATAATATACAAGGATCCTTTACATGTTCGGCCATGAAATAATGGCTACCCAAAGAACAGCACTCTTATAGGTAATGGCAGGATGCCTCAAACCTAAACCAGTTGAGAAAATATATCCTCTTGCTGGTATTGCTCCACCTAAGATCAGGAGAGAAAGTAGCCATGGACACTGAGAGAACTAAGCAAGAGAATGAACCTCAACACCCTCTGAACGGATATGAGCCTCAAGTCTGCCGGCTCAGATCCAGGAAGAACCTTATGGCAAGAACAAACATTCTTGAGGGTACGAAAGAGCAAAACCAAATTTGAAGATGGAGGAAGGAGCTCACTGGACAAGGGACAACATTAAAGTATATAACTGAGGATCCCCAATGCCACTTGGAAGACCTTGAATAAGCTGAGGGTTGGAGTGCCTAAATGCAAGACCATTCATGCTCAAGTGGGGGCTGCTGGCGGAGAACATGTGGCATGAATGCTGAGAGATACAGAATCCAGCTCATTTACTGGTCTGCCGGTTGCTGCCAGAAACATGCACCTATGAGGACTTGGGCAACAACAAAGTGAAAAAAGTGGCTTCATTTTGGCAGTCCAGGGTTTGATCAGGACACGAAAGAAAAAGAAAATAGGTATGAAGAAGCAAGTAACTGGATTTGGAAAAGGGAAGATGTGATCTCTGCAATTCCTTTTCCTCTGCAACTGCTCTGAAAAGCAAGGAGACCCTTGGGAGGAATGAGTTACTTATCTGTAACTATGTTTCTCCAAGTGGTCATCTGTGAATTCACAATGATTTCTCGTGGATGTGCAAAGGCCTCCTTCAGAAACTTTCAGAGCTCAAAAGAAGGCATTAGCAACAGGATCACCCTACCACAGGGGTGGCCAAACTACAGCCCGGGGGCCACATCTCGCCTCTGACACCAATTCATCTGGCCCACAAAGCCCTTGTCACTCCTGGAAGCTGAAGTAAAACATACCCGCATGGGCACATTTTACTTCTGCTTCCAGGAGCGACGAGGGCTTCGTGGGCCATATGAATTGGTGTTGGGGGCCAGATCCGGCACCTGGGCCATAGTGACCAGCTCCCTGAACCACGTGACCGGCCCGCGCCCTGAAACGTTTGGGCACCCTTGCCCTATCCTACTGAGTATGACAGCGTGCTTCTCCAAAGGCAATGAGAATGTGATTCACTCATAAGTACAGTAGTTCAGTTTTTAAAAATATGCAGCTGAAAGATTCTTACCCGCCTTTTCTGTGCTTTTGATATTCTAGGAGGCTGAATCTGATCTTTGTCTTCAAGCACCAATTGTGCAATATTTAGAGCGGCTGAATGTTCCTAAATAGGAAGAGTTACCAAAAGTAAGGCACAAATTGTTTTGTTGATATTGTCACATCTCAATTTTAGAGCAAGTAGATATTCTAAGCTTGAGAACATGCAGAGTCCCTTAATATTTTGCACCATTCCTAACAGTACATGTTATTGTTTTGAATCACATTTTTTATACAATTCTATTCCAGTTCTATTGGGCCCTCGTTTTAGAGCGATATATTGGAGAAAGTGCTCCAATAAAACAACTATACTACTCAACCTTTAAAGCAGGAGTTCTCAACCTTTTTAAGCTGGGGACCGGGTAACGCTCCCTCAGACAGCTTCGGGGGCCGGATGGCCATTTTGCCCTTCCTCCACCACATGGCACTTCTTGGTGTGGTGGAGACGTGGGGGCCAACATGAAATGGCACCGTGGGCTGCAATCAGCCCATGAGCCACAGGTTGAAAATCCCTGCTTTAAAGCTTTGGACATTTTTCTACCTTACTGCAGAGGACATACTTGGCAAACGAGCCACAGAAGGAAGAAAGAGTCTTGAACATCTAACAGGAAGACAGGATCAACATATACCTCTAAACAGGGAACTAGTTCAAAGGGAATGCAATCTAATCCAACAGAGGCTGCCCAGTTAAATTTAAATCAGATTCACGTGATAATCCAATATCCAATAATAGCATATATGTGCTACCCCATAACAGTATTGCCATTGCATAATAATGGAATAAAAAGAGTGGTAAGATGAATACAGTAAAATTATAAGGCCTTAACATTTAAATGTATGTTTTTAATCATATATTTTATATAATTACATTTAAGAAAATAAAGAAAAATGAATATAACATAACTTTACTGACAATAAAAATTGAAAAGATTGAGGAGAGGTGACTACACTGTTCTAACAAAGTAGGATGGTGAGGACAATCATCTAACTTCACCTCCTCAAGGATTCCTTACACATTGTCAGAAATAACATGGAGTCCTAGCCACTCCCCAAACTGGTCCCAGCAAACTAAAATTCATATCAGAATGTTTATCTATAAAATTAATTGCTAACAGATTATGCTGATTATGGCATAATGTACACAGAGAACTAATCCAAATCCAGACACTCTAAAAAGCAAACAAGAAGTTTGTTGCCATTTGACAAGGGAGAAAGAAGCATCTATTTGCCCTTGAATTGGAATACAACATCAGCAGTATTTTCTGGCCAAGTGCCATACAAACTAAGCAACTGAAAGAGTTCAGCTCCATGGTATAACCCAAAACAGTAGAACTACAAGGACACAGGATAACTTTAATGCTCTTTCATTTACTATATCTCTAGGGAAAGTAATGTTCATCACAAGCATAACTGAAAGACAACAACCGAAATTCAGTTTCTTAAGTAGAAATAAAAAGCACCGATCACCTGCCAATATTCAACACAGTTTCAGCAGATATTCTGCGTAAGGCCAAAAATAAAAGCATGCCGATGAGATTTTAAAAATAATGTTTACCTAACACATACTTTATTCTGTTCAGGTAATGTCTCCTTTAGCATCTTTAGTTCTTCTTCATGTTTCTGTTCCAGCTCAGCCTCCAACTTGGCAACATCTTCTAAGAGTTGTTTTCTTCGCTTTTTATCATTTTTTGGAACAGTGTTTTTCATCCCTTGAATTTTGGCTACAAAATAATATGATCAACCGCTAACAATTATTGTCACAAATCATGGTAGTTTTTAGCTAAAGAAGCACTAACATCTTTTCAAATTTAACAGATTATCCTAATTTTACATAATTAAAAGGATCCAAGGCAGTTTAAAAATGGTTTTTAAAAGAGCCATGGATAAAAATGCAATAATTTATAATACTAAAATATAATTTCAATGCATTATTAATAATAACTGAACTAATACAATTCAAATGTACATCACAGGGGGCGGGAGGGAGATCGTATAACATCCTCCATGAAAAGCCTTCTCTTCTAAGGTAAAGGTCAACCTTGCTTGAACACTAGTTGTATCCCACTCTAGGGTTCAGTGCTCATCTGTTTCATAGCTGAAGAGCCAGCGATGTCTGCTTCTGCAGATGTTTCCATGGTCATGTGGCAGGCATGACTAGACACCAGAGTGCACGGAGCACTGTTTGCCTTCCCACCAAAGTGGTCCCTATTCATTTACTTGCAATTTCTTGCTTTCGAACTGCTAGGTTGGCAGGAGCTGGGACAAAGACAGGAACTCATTCTGTCCTGCAGTATTCGGATATCGAACTGATGACCTGCCACCTTCCAGTCTTAGCCACTTGAGCCACTGCAGTCCCTCTCTCTCCTAAACAGATCCTTAAATTGTTAAAATCCTGCCTTAAGGAAAGAACTTCAAGTGCCATGGAAAGGGGTTCTAACGCCCAACGTAATCACTGAAAAGACCACCTCTCATGTCTTCATCAGATTTGCCTCTGATACTGTAGTGGTAAATGTTCCAAATGAAAAATTAAATCTGCATAATCTGAGACAGGGATCATAAAAGCATACCTGTCAACCTTCCTGGATTGGCCGGGATTTCCCAATTTTCGGTGCCGATTTGCGCCATTTCCCGCCCGCAGCTGCCAAAACCCCGGAATTGGCAGCAGGGGGGAAGAGGTACTGCGTCTCCCTTCTGCGCAAGTCGTGTACTACGCATGCGTAGAAGGCTTTTACGCATGCGTAGAAGGCTACACAAGCGTAAAAGGGTTCTACGCAAGCATAAAAGCCTTCTATGCATACGTAGAACGCGACATGCGCAGAACCGTTGTGCGCAGGTCCTGGATTGTCCGGAGCCGCGGTTGACATCTATGCATAAAAGACTTTGAACATGACAGTGACATGCTGCTTCCACTGGGCTGCTGCCTGAATCCCAATACGATCTTGATCAAGTTAATCAAGTTAACCATATATTCTGATAACAGAACAGCCTTGTCTCGTCCGGACTCCTTTTAATTTAACTAATACATGTTCAGTAAATCAGAGAGTGAAGAAAACAAAACAACAACAAAAAATATTGTGGCACCTTAAAGACTAACTCCTGTATTTAAACGTGAGCTTTCGGGGATCAAGTCCACTTCGTCAGACATAAGAGTGAGACTTCTTGGCATCAATTTATACGTGTCAGGTACAGAGTGGTTGGTGTGTATAAATTGATGCCACGAAGTCTTTAAGGTGCCCCAACATTTTTTTGTCTTTTTTTTATTTTGTTTAACCTCTGATGTGCTTGCACAGGCTAACACGGGTATCCCTTCAAAAAAAAATCCAATATACTATCCCCAAACCTCTTTAAAAATCATATTTATTTACTTATTTATTCATGTCTTTAATACTTTTCTCATTCTTGCTTGGTAAGTGATTTGCTATTTCCCTCCAGCCTACCCCCCATCGCCTGGTCAGCTGTCAAGCCCTTCCTTGCCATTTAGGGCAGGGGTGCCCAAACTACGGATTGGGGGCCGGATGCGGCCCCTGACGCCAATTCATCCAGCCCGCGAAGCCCTCGTCGCTCCTGGAAGCGGAAGTAAAACGCGCCCGTACGGGCGCGTTTTACTTCCGCTTCCAGGAGCGACGAGGGCTTCGCGGGCTGGATGAATTGGCGTCAGGGGCCGCATCCGGCCCCCGGTCCATAGTGACCAGGTCCCTGAGCCATGTGCCGGGCCCGAAAAGTTTGGGCACCTCTGATTTAGGAGCTCAGCACCTTGGACGCCTCTTCTGTCCTTTCTTAAGCCCAGCCGCCCTCACCCTGCAGGTCGCGCTTCTCCTTGCGCTGCCGCCTGGCAAGCAGCTCCAGCGGGTCTCCTTCTTTGGCCCCGGCCGGCGGCGAGCCCTCTCTGTCCTCAGGCGGCCGCTCCATGGAGGCGGCGCCGCCGTCACCAATGCCCGCTTCCTCCTCTGCCCAGGTCGCAGCCAGCCTCGCTCGCGCTCGCCCCACGTGTAAGGCCCAGCTTCGCAGGGGCGGGGCCTAAGCCACCTGAAGCGGAAGTCCCGCCCTCCCAGTCGTCAGGGTGTGTGGAAACCCTAGAGATAGTCGAGGAGGAAGGGCGAAAGTGAACATAGAGATAGGCAATGGAGGGTTTCGTGTTCAAGGATTGAAGAAGCAGACGAGTGAAGTAGTGAAATTCAGCGCTTTATTAGTGGGGTGCGAACACAGTTTGGATGAGGCAAAACTCGGACGTATATACACTATAAACAGTAACAATAATAATACAACAAGCCCATTGGCTAACAGAGTGTGCACATTTTTCGGTCCATTTATTTGCATAAGAATAGATACATGAATAGACACAACCTAGCAGTTTGAAAGCAAGAAATTGCAAGTAGATAAATAGGGACCACTTCGGTGGGAAGGTAACAGCATTCCGTGCGCTCCGGTGTCTAGTCATGCCTGCCACATGACCACGGAAACGTCTGCAGAAGCAGGCAGCGCTGGCTCTTCGGCTTTGAAACCCTAGAGTCGGATACGACTGGCTTTCGAGCAAGGGAAACCTTTACCTTTTCTTTTACCTAGATACATGAGAAAAGATACATTCTGCTCCTGTCAGAAAACACAGTTAACATACATAACAGTGGGAGAGAAAGACTAAGAAAAGAAAATAACAGGCACAAGTTGGGGTGTCCAACCACACACAATATGAACTTCTGCACTAGCTTTATGTTACTCTGCAGGACAGTATGCTAGTCCAGTGTGGTGCAGATGCACGGCGGGCAGGTGGATGTGACCGTAAATCAGAGGCTTGCAACCTTTCCGCGCCAATGGCCGGACTGCGCCTCCTCACTCAGACAGCTGAGCATGCTGGACTGATTGGTTCCTCCCACTGTAAACACTGCAGTAAAACATGTAAGACAGCCACTGGTGCATTTTTGGCGCTTTTTTTTCCTTCTGTTTTTGCCACTTCCACTACTTCTAGTGGTGGCAATGGCAGCAGCAGGTGCATTTACTGCATGTTTTCGGCTGTTTTCAGTGCTTCTGCCAGTGGTGGGAAGGAGGGTGGTGGGCCACATGAAATAGCGCTGTAGGCCGGGTCCGGGCCATGGGTTGAGAACCCCTGCCCTAAATAAAACAGCGAGACTGGTCACAGGATGCCTAAAACCAACCCCAATACAAAAAGTACATTACTTAGCTGGTAGCTCCGGTGTCTAGTCATGCCTGCCACGTGACCACGGAAATGTCTGCAGAAGCAGACAACGCTGGCTCTTTGGCTTTGAAACAGAGATGAGCACTGAACCCTAGAGTCGGATACAACTGGCTTTCGAGCAAGGGAAACTTTTACCTTTACCTATCCCTCCATCAAAATTCCGTCAAGAAAGTGCTGCTCGCCAAAGCAAGATCCTTGGAAACACACCTGCTATTTGATCACCAACCACCAAAGCAGAGACAGAAATCAAGGCACAGTTTCTTCTCAACGTCTGCCCCTCTGAACAACCAGTCACCACAGATCGCCTTAGAACTATGGAAGGCAAGCAAGGAGCTACCAGATAACTGGGTAGACCCACATGACTCTCTACAGCCTAGCAAAGAACAACCATGGCCTGTGTGGAATGCTTTAAATAGACTGCATGCAAGGGTAGGACAATCAAGGGCTAATCTGAGAAAGTGGAGTTTCCCTGTGTGAATGCAGAGAAGTACAAACTATCTGCTATATGATAGAATGCCCGATATTGGGCAGATGTCATCTAGCCCTTTTAATTCTATTTTGTTTTTAGATGTGTTAATTTTAGCTTTGAGTGTTATTATATGCTGGTGGTGCATCTGACACGAATAAAGAAACAACGACACCACGGACAACCAGAAAGACTAATAAATAATAAGTTGAGCAGGGCGGAGACTGAACTCTAACCTGGAGGTGGGGAAATTATTAAACTGAGGTTAAGCCATTTTAAAAAGGTGAGACTCTCTTGAAAAGATAATACAGTGGTACCTCATACAATGTTTTTAATCTGTTCCACGTGGCTCATTGTTATACAAAACAATTGCTATACAATGCATGCATCGTATAGCGATTTTCCATATGGGATGCATCATACAACTTTTTTTTCTAAGTGCTTTTTCCCATTGAAAAATTGTGGTACGATTTTTTTTTCATAGGGAAAATTGTTACATGGGACGCTGTTTCCCCCAAAAACCTAATTGTTATATGATTTCGCTATATGAGGCGATTGTTGTATGAGGTTCCACTGTAATAGCCAAAAAAATGGAAGGCACTAGGAAAAGAGCAAAAATCTAAAATGAAATTGATTGCCTCAATAAAAGAAGCGAAGAGTTTTCGTTTTCAAGATTTGAGTAGGACTACTAATACTAGGACCTTTTGGAGGTCATTAATTCAAGGGCCACAAACGCTTAGTGGTTAAGTGATTAAAGTCGGCAGATCAGCAGCTCGAGACCCAAGAGCTGCAAGACGGAGCAAGCTCCTGTATCTGTCCCAACTCCTGCAAACCTAGCAGTTGAAAAACAAGAAATTGCAAGTAGATAAATAGGCGAGAAAGGTAACAACATTCCATGCACTCCAGTGTCTACTCATGCCTGCCACATGACCACAGAAACATCTACAGATGCAGACAGTGCTGGCTCTTTGTAAATGGAGACAAGCACCACCCCCTAGTGAGACACGACTGGCTTTCAAGCAAGGGAGACCTTTACATTTACTAATTCATAGGGACACCTAAGCGAGAAGTGACAAGACAGTACTTTAATGGTCATTAATTAATTAATTTGTTGGAAGAACTAAACAACTTCATTGCTAACAATTGTTAAAGATTGTGTATACCTTGGTTCAATCATTAATCCAGATAGGAGAAATAGAAGAAATCAGAAGAATAAGACTTAGAAGGCTGTAATGAAAGAATTAG
The DNA here is from genome assembly GCA_035047305.1 of Bradypodion pumilum. Lineage (NCBI taxonomy): Eukaryota > Metazoa > Chordata > Lepidosauria > Squamata > Chamaeleonidae > Bradypodion > Bradypodion pumilum. Next base: position 308,145,260 of record JAWDJD010000004.1, on the reverse strand, counting down.
AAAAGATCATCAGATGTAAGGATGTGTCACTGGAGACTATTGTGTTCCCACTCATCATGTTCAGATGCAAAAGCTGAACAGCAAAGAAAGCTGACGGGGGGGGGGGGTAATGATTTGTTTGAAATATGGTGCTGGTGGAGAGCATCACACAAAATTATGTGTTTCTTGGTCTCCTGAGATCTTTTTTTGGGGAAAAAATACAAAATTGTTTTGTTTATTTATATTTTTGTGTATTGCTATAGAAAAATAGGTTAAGAGAATATTTAAAAGATTTGCCATACCCCAGCCGGGGGGGCAGCCACCCCAGCCGGGGGTGAGGAGAGAGCCGGGCGAGCGGCAAAGGGGCCTGCCGCCGCCGCCGCCGCCGGGCAGACACCCCAGCCGGGGGTGGGGTGAGGAGAGAGCCGGGCGAGCAGCAAAGGGGCCCGCCGCCGCCGCCGCCGCCGGGCAGCCACCCCAGCCGGGGGTGGGGTGAGGAGAGAGCCGGGCGAGCGGCAAAGGGGCCTGCCGCCGCCGCCATCGCCGGGCAGCCACCCCAGCCGGGGGTGGGGTGAGGAGAGAGCCGGGCGAGCGGCAAAGAGGCCTGCCGCCGCCGCCGCCGCCGGGCAGCCACCCCAGCCGGGGGTGAGGAGAGAGCCGGGCGAGCGGCAAAGGGGCCTGCCGCCGCCGCCATCGCCGGGCAGCCACCCCAGCCGGGGGTGGGGTGAGGAGAGAGCCGGGCGAGCGGCAAACAGGCCTGCCGCCGCCGCCGCCGCCGCCGGGCAGCCACCCCAGCCGGGGGTGAGGAGAGAGCCGGGCGAGCGGCAAAGGGGCCTGCCGCCGCCGCTGTCGCCGGGCAGCCACCCCAGCCGGGGGCGAGGAGAGAGCCGGGCGAGCGGCAAAGGGGCCTGCCGCCGCCGCCGCCGCCGCCGGGCAGCCACCCCAGCCGGGGGTGGGGTGAGGAGAGAGAGCCGGGTGAGCGGCAAAGGGGCCTGCCGCCACCGCCGCTGGGCAGCCACCCCCGGGGTGAGGAGGAGGAGGAGAGCCAGAGTCCCAGGCAAAGGATAAGTAGCTGATATGCAAATGTAGACATAGAGACTTTATACTGACTAAAAATAGAAACTAATATAGCAACTGACATAGAGACTTTATACTGACTAAACATAGAAACTGACATAGAGACTGTGTTTAAAGTGTGATAATATGCATGATAATATGTTGTCCTAAATGTTTTAAACTTTTAAAAAATGTGATAAAATGTATGAGGAGAGAAAAATGGCGTAGACACCGGCAAACCACGCCACAAATCTTGCCAAGAGAACCCTATGAACCAAAACAAAAGGCAAAACAAAAGGGCAGGCTAGGTGATACAGGATGCTTAACACCACAGAGGGGAGGAATGGGAGGGACAGGAAAGGGGGAGGGGAAATGCAATGTTGTAAGGAGCAATACTGCATAGGGACATGGAATGTGAGATCAATGAACCAAGGTAAACTGGAAGTGGTAAAAAATGAGATGGAAAGAATAAGCATTGACATCTTGGGCATCAGTGAGCTAAAATGGACAGGGATGGGTGAATTCAGCTCTGGAAACCATCATATCTACTACTGTGGGCAAGAAAACCTTAGAAGAAATGGAGTAGCCATAATTATCAATAAAAGAGTGAGAAAAGCAGTAATGGGATACAACCTTAAAAATGACAGAATGATGTCAGTCAGATTTCAAGGCAAACCTTTCAATGTCACTGTGATCCAAATATACGCACCAACCACTGGTGCAGATGAAGCCACAGTGGAGCAGTTCTATGAGGACTTACAACACCTCATAGAACAGACACCAAGAAATGATGTCCAAATTATATTAGGAGATTGGAATGCCAAAGTAGGAAATCAAAAAGTGGAGGGAATAACAGGCAAATTTGGTCTTGGAGTACAGAATGAAGCAGGGCAAAGATTGATAGAGTTCTGGCAAGAGAATGCACTGGTCATAGCAAACACTCTCTTCCAGCAACACAAGAGGCGACTTTACACATGGACATCACCAGATGGCCAACACCGAAACCAGATTGACTACATACTCTGCAGCCAAAGATGGAGAACCTCCATACAGTCAGCAAAAACAAGACCTGGAGCAGACTGTGGCTCAGATCACAACCTATTGATCGCAAAATTCAGGCTTAGACTAAAGAAAATAGGGAAAACACGGAGACCAGAAAGATATCACCTAGACAGCATCCCTAAAGAATACACGGTGGAGGTGATGAACAGATTTAATGGCTTAGATTCGGTAGACAGAGTACCAGAAGAATTATGGACGGAGATGAGGGACATCATGCAGGAAGCAGCAAAGAAAACCATACCAAAAGAAAAGAAGAGTAAGAAAGCAAAGTGGTTGTCTGATGAAGCTCTTAAAATAGCAGAGGAAAGAAGGAAAGCAAAAGCCAAAGGAGAAAGGAAAAACTACAATCATTTGAACACAGAATTTCAAAGAAAAGCAAGGAGAGATAAGGAAAACTACCTAAAAGAACAGTGCACAGAAATGGAGGAAAACAACAAAAGAGGCAGAACCAGAGATCTTTTCAAAAAAATCAGGGAAATTAAGGGAACATTTAAAGCAAAAATGACCATGATAAGGGACAAAGAAGGAAAGGAGCTAGCTGATGCAGAAGAGATTAAGAAAAGATGGAAAGAGTACACAGAGGAACTCTACAAAAAGGACCTCAACACTCCTGATAATCACAATGATGAAGAAGTAGAACTTGAGCCAGACATCCTGGAGAGCGAAGTCATAAAGGCCCTAAAGAGCACTGCAAACAACAAAGCTAGTGGAGATGATGGTATCCCAGTTGAATTTTTCAAAGCGCTAAAAGATGACGGCGTCAAATTACTGCATTTAATATGCCAGCAGATTTGGAAAACAAAACAATGGCCACAGGATTGGAAAAGATCAGTATACGTCCCAATCCCAAAAAAGGGCAATGCCAAAGAATGTTCAAATTATCGAACAATCGCGCTCATCCCACACGCTAGTAAGGTGATGCTCAAGATAATACAGGACAGACTTCAGCAGCATGTGGAAAGAGAATTACCAGAGGTGCAGGCTGGTTTCAGAAGAGGCAGGGGGACTAGAGACCACATTGCTAATATACGTTGGATCATGGAGAAAACAAAGGAATACCAGAAACAAGTTTACTTTTGTTTTATTGACTACACTAAGGCATTTGACTGTGTGGACCACAACAAGATGTGGCAAGTAATTAAAGAGATGGGAATACCAGAGCACCTCATAAGCCTCCTGAGAAATCTGTACATGAACCAAGAAGCAACAGTTAGGACAGAGCACGGAATGACAGAGTGGTTTGGAATAGAAAAAGGAGTAAGACAAGGCTGCATTTTATCACCCTGCTTATTCAATCTATACACAGAGCACATAATGCGCAGTGCAGGGATGGAGGAATCACAATATGGGATTAAAATCGCTGGGAGAAACATCAATAATCTGAGATATGCAGACAACACCACCCTTATGGCAGAAAGTGAGGAAGACCTCAAGAATCTCTTGATCGGTTTGAAGGAAGAGAGTGCAAAAGCTGGCTTGAGACTCAATATCAAGAAAACCAAGATAATGGCAACAGGCCCAATCAGCTCCTGGAAAATAGATGGGGAAGAAGTAGAAGCAGTGACAGATTTTACTTTCTTAGGATCAAAGATCACTGCAGATGGGGATTGTAGCCATGAAATAAAAAGGCGACTGATTCTTGGGAGACAAGCAATGAGAAACCTGGGGAACATAGTGAAAAGCAGAGACATCACATTGAAAACAAAAATTAGAATAGTCAAAGCAATGGTTTTCCCAGTAGTGATGTACGGATGTGAGAGCTGGACAATTAGGAAGGCTGAACGCAGAAGAATAGATGCCTTTGAAATGTGGTGTTGGAGGAGGATTTTGAGAGTCCCCTGGACAGCGAGGAGAACAAATAGGTCAATCTTAGAAGAAATTAACCCTGACTGCTCATTGGAAGGTCAAATAGTAAAGATGAAGCTAAAATACTTTGGACATCAAATGAGAAGGGAGGATTCACTTGAGAAGGCATTGATGCTGGGAAAGGTGGAGGGCAAAAGAAGAAGGGGGAGGCCAAGGATGAGATGGCTAGATGGCATTGTAGACACAATGGGCACAGAGCTGGGAGGGCTGAGGGGGATGGTGAAGGACAGAGGCGCCTGGAGAACAATGGTCCATAGGGTCGCAAAGGGTCGGAACCGACTGTGCGACTGAACAACAACAACAACAAACCCCCAAGTCAGTCACACTTTGTAGTTCCAATGAGAACACATTTAAGCCTTGGAATTGAAGGCTTTTGTTCTAAAATGAGGTTTAAAAGAATAGCAGAAGGATTAAGAAAAAGAAAAAAAGAGGCACCATACAGAATACATTATGGGAACTTCACACCAGCTTATACTTCAAGATAAAAATGAGAAAAGGCTTCCATTTTTCTAAATAAAGACACTGTCACTGTAATAACTGCTGTCATGCTAAACCTGCCATAGTGTGAGGGATTGTATTTCAGCAACATATGCCAACTTAATGGCATCATGGTTTTGCATATAATGTAAAGCTTCTACAGTGTTAAATTAGAACCAAGTTTTGGATATAACTTAACTTCTTTTTCTTTGGGTGCCATATCCAATTCTGAACATTGGCTGTCATCATGGTGATCAGCCCTGAAGATTGTCCTGGGCACAATACAATGTAGTGGCCTCCATTTGCCTTGCAGCGTGACACCCATACCGATCCAGTTCCACAATCCACTTTCTGGGCCTGAGCCCTTTTGGCACACAAAATCCTCCTCAACCCCAGGTCAAGAGTGATGAAGCTGTTGCCCTCCATCAAGATGAATTTAAGTGGGATTCAATCTACTTGGAGACCATCACCCTTCCCTGTCTACTTTGAGTGGGGAAATATCGAGATGGGTGGGTTATAAATGTAATAAATAAATAAATAAATGGGGAGATAAGAGTAGAGCAGAATGAGAGAACCAAACAAGAAGACTTAATACATTGTTTCCCAACCTTTGGTTTTTGGTTTTCAGTTCCCAGAAGCCTAAGTCAATTCCCCAAAGCACTGATCAGCCAATGTACTGACTTAGGCTTAATCAGATACAGAATTAATCAGATACAGAATTAACATTAACTACCCATTGCATGCTGTGGTTGCTTTAAAATACTCAACATGAACATTTAACTGTTATAGTGGCTTCAGAACAGGTTTATCCGGTACAGTGGTCTGCTTGCCCTAGCAAGCTATTCTGAACAAGCAGGCTGAAGGACACAATGCTACAGCTGTTGGTTTCAGGGAGTGATGTAGGGAATGGAAGGGAAAGGAATGGAAGGCAATTGAAGGCAGATGTGCTCAGAGGTTCTCAGCTAAAAATGATTCAGCAGATAACACCACTATCTGCTGGTGAATTGAAAGAAGGGGGAAATGGTAGCAAGTTGTGAACTGGTGCCATCAACTCTCAGGTGGCACTGGTGGCCATGGCCAGTGTATGCTAGGCATGCATGTACATGCAGATCCTGACCCTCTTCTCTGTATGTTGTCTGTGGAAAGGATGGGGCACATAAGAACATAAGAAAGCCTTGCTGGAACAGGCCACAGCCCATCCAGTCCAGCATTCTGTCTCACACAGTGGCTCACCATTTCCTTCAGGGTATTCCCAAGGAGATGCCTTCACCTGCTTAGGATTCCCAAGAAATGGCATTGAGAGATATCCTGCCTATCTCTCCAACCCTGAGGTTGTCCTTAAGTATCCCTAATTATACCCATTGATACCCTTGTCCTCCATGAACTTGTCTAATCCTTTCTTAAAGCTGTCAAGACTGACAGCTGTCACCACTTCTTCTGGCAGGGAGTTCCATAGACCAGTAATCCTCTGGGTGAAAAAGTACTTTCTCTTATTTGTTTGAGAACTAGTACCCAAAAGTTTCATTGAGTGTCCCCTAGTTCTAGTGTTGTGCGATAGGGAAAACAGTTTTTCCTTATCTACTTTGTCCACACTGTGCATGATTTTATAAACTTCAATCAGGTCACCTCTTAGACGCCGTCGTTCAAGAGTGAAGAGGCCCAACCATTGCAGCCTCAGATGGTAAGGAAGGTGTTCCAGTCCCCTAATCATTCTGGTTGCCCTCCTCTGCACTTTCTCCAACTCCATAATATCCTTCTGGAGGTATGGCGACCAGAACTGTACGCAGTATTCCAGATGGGGCCTCACCATTTATAAAGAGGCAAAATGACACTTGCTGACTTATTTTCTATACCCTTCTTAATGATCCCTAACATTGAGTTTGCTTTTTTCACTGCTGAGGCACACTGGGTTGACACCTTCATTGAGTTGTCCACCAGGACACCAAGGTCCCTTTCCTGGTTTGTCGCATAAATATAGGAAAGACATCAACCAGCCAACAAAAGTCTGCATAGTCAAAGCAATGGTATTCCCAGTCCTGAACATCATACTCCGATGGCCTTTATCATTGAAACATGAACTACAGACACCACACCACTACAACCCCCTATTTATAGGAATATATCAACTGATCACATGGGAGAAAGCCTATTCAAATTGTTCCGGCTTGAAAAAGTATAAGACTCCTAGCAGCAGGGGGTGGGGGAGGAATCCACACTGGGATCAAAAAAGGCAGGACTGATTCAAACCAGCCTTTGCATCATGTGATTAGTAAAAAATAATTTGAATTCACTAATTTTAGAAGAGTAAATAGCACAATATTTGAAATGAAAGCACAGCTCAATTGGTGCATCAGACCAATATCTGAAAAAACAGGATGGGACATCAGAATTGCAGACTGTGACAGTGATATTGTTGGTAGAAAATCCAAATACTGTACTGTAAATAAATTGTAAGAAGGAGGCTGTGTTGGCTTAATGGTTAAGACGCTGAGCTTGAAGATTGGACGGTTGGAATTCGATACCCAAGTACTGCATGATGGAGTGAGCTCCCATCTCTGTCCCAGCTCCTGCCAACCTAGTGGTTTGAAAGCAAGAAATTACAAGTAGATAAATACTGTAGGCACCAGTGATGCACTGCAGCAGGTTCTGTCAGGTTCTGCAGAACCGGTAGCGGAATTTCCCCCAGGCCATGCCCACTTGGTTGGCCACACCCACCAACATAACCCATAATGCAGGATGTTTGACCACGCCCACAGATTTGGCCACACCCACAGATTTGGCCAGCCCACAGAGTAGGATAGTCAAAAAAAAGTACACCGGTAATTTTAAACTTTTCGGATATTTCCTTCATCAGACATACAGCTTGACTTTAACTTTTGATTTCTGTAAAGAATAAATAATAATATTCTAAATGTTACATTGTTAATATATCTTAGTAAGTCAGGTTAATACAAGGTAATTTAGCTAGATCTAGTTTAAAATTACCGGTGTACTTTTACATACATTCCTGGATACATTTGTGGAGTTTTGAACCATTGATATATTAAAAGTTCCAAGCCTCGAACGGTTTTCTTGCTTTAAGTTTATTCTATTAAACAGAGATGAACACTGAACCCTAGAGTTGGATACAACCAGTGGTGGGCATCAGCAGGTTTGCACCAGTTCACCAGAACCGGTAGCAGAAATTCTGGCTGGCCCTGCCCATCCAAGTTTTTAAATAAAGTAGTCCTAATTCGGGTGCAATGCAGGGCTTTTCCCCTAGCCACGCCCACCATACCATGCCCACAGTGTGGTAGTAAAAGCTTTTGGAGCCCACCACTGGATACAACTGCTTTTCAAGCAAGGTTGACCTTTACAAATTGTAAGAGCCTTTCCAGGAAATGGTTTTGCTTTATCTCGCTGAATTTTCTGCACACTCAAAATGCATATCAATTCATCCCATAACATTTGTTTCATAACATTTTTTTTTATCCACTCACAAATACCTGTTTTAGACAGTGCAGGAAATAAAACTTGCTAAGACAGCCCTTTCTATGGCACAGCAGGATACATTAGAATAACTCTTTTGTAAATATATTTCTAAAGACACAAATGGCCCATTGTAAAATGTTATCAAAGGTAAAGCTGATAGGCATTACAGGAGGACATTCCAGGCAAAGAAACGATGAAAAATTAGTTGTAACCATATAAAACAAGTTGGGAAATATCTGAGAGCTGCATGGGGACATGAAAGGAGCCTCATTCGGGCGCCCCCTGAGCAGAGTTTCTCCAGCAGAAATCCTTTCAACCATGAGTAATCTCTGACACAAAATTATTGTGTCTGCTAGATTCACTTTCTGTAATAAAAAAGCAGAGTGTGAATGTGTTTATTGATGTCAAACCCATGAAACCTAAACATCTAACACTTGGATTGTGTACTAAGGACACTATATCATTGTACACCTAGAGATCCTATGGCTATAAATTATATTGAAAATTTAAAGTAATTTGACCTTCTCTCTGTCTTCTATACCAGGAGTTCTCAACCTTTTAAAGCTGGGGGCCGGGTCACACTTCCTCAGACAGCTTCAGGGGCCGGACGGCCATTTTGCCCTTCCACCACCACATGGCATTTCCTGCTGTGGTGGTGGTGGGGGGCACACAGTGGTTGGATTTTTAAAAATTACTACCTACACTGTGGGCGTGGTATGGTAGGCATGGCCAGGGGGAAAGCCCTGTGTTACACCCGAATTAGAACTACTTTATTTCAAAAATTGGATCAGCGGAGCCAGCCAGAATTTCTGCTACCGGTTCTGGCAAACTGTGGGGAACCTACTGAATCCCACCACTGGGGGCCACATGAAATAGTGCTGCGGGCTGCATCCGGCCTATGGGCCGTGGGTTGAGAATCCCTGTTCTATACCTTTATCATTCACCAGTAGGTGTCAGACTTCCCTAACCAGTGCACAATTTTGCAGTCAATCGTATCACAAAGTGATAAGGGTTAATCTCTTTCCCTGCTGTGTGGGGCAGCTCTAACATATAAACACAAAGTGGGCACACTCTTCCATTAGAAGACTGTGGTAATGCAGAATGGTCTAAAAGTCCAAGCAGTCATGCTTCACGCAAACAGAGCAGTCCAAGGAGTTGATAGCACTCGTTCAAAGGTGAATAAAGTTCTGAACCTCAATTTCCATAGGCTAACAAGGTAGACTTTTGCAACCATAGTCTTCTATAACAAATACAACATTACCTAACTTTATGTTTTTTAAAATTTATATTCTGCCTCTACTGGAAGGTCCTAAAACCTGACTGGATTTCCTTTTACCACCATATCATCCTTGCAAAAACTATGTGGTGTAAGTTGGTGGTATATTTGGAACTGCAGGCGTTCATCATGATAGCTACCCTATCTCATTGAAAAGGTAAAGGTTGCTCTTGCTTGAAAGGCAGTCATATCTGACTTTAGGGTTCAGTGCTCTACTCCATTTATAGCCAAAGAGCCAGTGCTGTCTGCATCTGCAGACGTTTCCTTGGCCATGTGGCAGGCATGACTGGAATGCATGCCATGACTGCATTGCAAGGAATGCTGTTACCTTCCAACCAAAGTTGGAATTTCTTGCTTTCAAACTGCCAGGTTGGCAGGAGCTGAGGCAGAGACAGGAACTCATTCAGTTATGCAGTACTCAGGTCTTGAACTGCTAACCTTCCAGTCATCAAGTTCAGCGTCTTAACCACTAAGTAACTGCATTCCAAGGAGACCCAAAATATGCAGACTGCTAGATAGCTACATATCAACGAATAGAGAGCAAGTCTTTTGTCAAGCTAACACCTTTTAATTCCTTCTTCAAGACTAAACTACCCTCATATATTTTGTATTACACAAAGAACAGCTTGCAAACATACACAGTCCTGGAAAGACTCATTTCTCTCACAATCACTGTGAGGATTGAAGCTAATCTCAGAGATAACAGAAGCTTGAGGGAGCTGGCAGATTATTTCAAATTTCTTGCTATTAGAAGAAAGTCTTCTGGGTTCAGCCCTATCAGGACTGGCTCTGCTATGCCACTGAAGGTAAGTCAGACTGAGAATGCTAAGATCACCCAATGAATTTCATGGCCAAGTGAAGGTTTGTACCAAAATATACTAACCAGCATAAAAATAAATTCAAAGAAGTTCCAACTCAGTAAAATCTGAGATAAACGCTACAGCCACGATTTAAAACAGGGGTGTCCAAACCTTTCACAGCACAGGCTGGTCATGTGGTTGAGCGGGCTGGTCAGGTGGTTCCTCCCACTGTAAAATGCATCTGCGGCTGTGGTAAACAAGTTTACAACAGCCACAGGTGCATTTATGGCAGTGTTTACACATGCACGGGTGCATTTTACTTCTGCTTCCAGTAGCAGCGCAGGTGGCACACGCTGTATGATTTGGCACTGCGGGCAGGGTCCGGCCCACAGGCCGTAGTTTGGCCACCCCTGATTTAAAATGTCTGGGAAAATAATATGCTCCTTGCCTGGTTCCTTATCAACACCATTGAAAGGAGAATTCAGTAGGCAGTGTGGCATTAGCAAAATTGCCTTTAAATGAGCTGGGCAGAATCTAACATGGCAATTGTTTTAATTCTAAATCTAGAACTCTTGCTACGGATAAAAGAAAACCTTCAGCACTGAAATTGCTTGGCCTACTTCTCGGTTAATCCCCATGAAAAATATTTTGAAGATATTTTTATGACCATCCAGAAACCTTCCATTGATATCCCTATAAAGAAAGAAGAGAGCTACCAAAATTATTAATCCACTAAAAGAATATAAAGAATACTAAAAGTCTGTGCAAGATTTTGATCCTGCAAAAGATAACTACAACACACAATTATAAATTTTTAAAAACACACACACACAGAGAGAGAGAGAGTATTGCAAATGCAAGAACGGTTGTGGAACATATTTGTCAAGGCTGCATTCTTTCCCTTAGGAAAATGCCCAACATTTCTTTTTTTTTTTTAAACATACACAAACCACCACTTGCAAAAATCCCAGATCTGCCAATCATTCTAATCTTGTTCATAGGAATTTCCATAACTTATTATTAGTTGTATTTATAGTCTGCTTTTCCTCCAGTGAGCTCAAGGCACTCTGTAGGAATCTCTTCTCCTCCATTTTATTCTCACATTAACCCTATCAGGTATATCAGGCTGAGAGAGGGGAACCGGCCCAAAGTTTTATGGCTCACAGGGGACTAGAACTTGATAAAAAAAACCAAAGGTTGATTTCTAAACATATAAACAATTTATATATTTGATTACACCAGGAGTCGTCCTTATAACTTCTTCACTATTGCCCTCATATGTTCTAAGGCTACATCTATACCTATAAATCCAAGGGTTAACCATTGGAACTTGCTGTACATTTCTGCACCCGTCCACACTATCCCATACCAAGCCTCCTGCACTCACCTGAACCTGGTACGAAGGTCACTAAATGTTTGAGAAATGCACCAGTGGGGCAAGAGCCCCACGAACGCAAACAAAGGGAAACAACTTCAATTCCCAATGTTCTTTGCGCTGCGCCACAGCCAATCAGGCTGAGAGGCGCAAGCAAAAAGAATGTTGGGAAATGTGGCGTGGCCAATTAAAATCAAGCCACAGGGAAAAAACCGCTGCACGAATGCAAAGCACAAATGCAAAACTACAAACCCCAGCGTCTTGCGCGCCATGAGCTGAAAAATCCAGCACGTGAAAAATAAACTTACAAAACGTAATGGGAGTGCAAGTCCCCAGCAGGCAGACTCAGTGCCTCACAGCCACACAAAACAAAATGCCACAAAACTCCACCACGAGACACCCGCCGTCCTTCTTTCCCAGAGCAACGGAGAGAAGAGGGACTCCCTCTCCTCCACGCTACCCCGCCGAAGACACGGCGAGACCACCAGCACCAGCCTCAAGTAAAGTTGAACTGGGGTGGGAAAAAACCCCCCAAATAGGCAGCAGTTCATCAGGAGAAGCACCCTCCCTGGTGGATGACTGGCTGATGCCTTTGTACTTCCGAATACAAAAGCAGCAGCCAGCAATCCACAAGGAAGTGCCCCACCCCTTACGGATCGCTGCCTGCTGATCTCCGGTTAGGTAAGCCAGGAGAAAAAGGAGACAGAGAGGAGAGAACCATCGTTAGGCAGAGAAAGCTCTTCTCTGCCTCCTCCTTCTCCCCTGACCTACCTAACGAACCTTCCTGGGAGAAAAACGGGCTGACTACCTCCTTATTTCCCCCATTGCTGCATCTAAACCAAAATTCAAAGCAGCAATGGGGAAAAGAGAAACCCACAGGCAGCCCGTTCTTCAAGCTAAAGTAACCACCAAAAACAAACACCAAAATTATTTAAAAATAATAAAACAAAAATAAACCACAAAATATACAAACAAAAACATCCACAACAACACAAAACCACATACAAAACACCTAACTACAACACAAAAAACCCACAAATTATACAAACAAACAACAACTAATTACACAAATAAACAACAATGAAATAAGAAAAATTAAACAAAATCAGAAATAACCAAACCAATTAAACAAACCTAAAACTCAACCAAAACCAAAAAGAACAAACAGAAACACCTCCCAGCCCACCACCACAAAAACAAAACAAAGAAAAACCCCAGAAGAAAGAAAACCAGACAACTCACCAGCACGTCCTCCCTCCACGGCGACCAGAACAGAAATGAAGAAACAAAGAGACTACTTACCGGAAGAAGCCCCACCCAGAGGCCAGGAGAGAAAAAACAGTGAAACTTTTAAAAAAAACCACTAGCAGCCCCACCTGCAGGGCAGAATAGTAAAAACAACTCAAAAAGACACAACAGCCCCACCTAGAGGCCACAAGAGTAAAAACAAGTCAAAAACATAACAATAAAATCACAATTTTTCACAAATCACAAACATATGTCAAAAAATAAAATAAAAAGATTTATAACATCCTGTGTTGAGTTTTAACTCAAATAAAAACCCAAAACATCTAAACACAGTTTAAAAACATTGAATGTAAAAAACATGTACTTTCACATTTTTAAAAATATTACCTACGATACTACTATTAACACACACACACACACCCCACACACACACACAAACTAAAACATTATTTGGTTAAATAAAACAATTTGAAACAATTATACCATCCTTTGTTCTTTTTTTAATCCACAAAAAAAAGCTGATCACAGTTTATAATACTTTGGCAACACCAGGCAAACTATGCTAGTTGTTCTATAATATGTTGCACAGTCTGTCGTGGTGCCTCCACACTCACATGATGGTGATGGTAGTTTTCTCCATTTATGCAAAAAGTCCGCACATCTACCATGCCCTGTACATATTCTATTAAGGATAGGCTAGCCCATATCTTGTGAGGTTGATCAAAACTGGGTTGAGTTTTGGTTACATATTGAAAATTCTGGTATTGGTGTGGTGCTTTTTCCAACCATTCTCTTCTCCATGCATCCTGCAGATTGAACTATCCATTGCCTCCAATAGTAGCGCTGGCTAAAGGTAGATGTCTTGAACGGAGTCTGTTAATATTCAGATCTAAGATGTCAGAATTTACTGGTAGTTCTGGATTCTTAACTATTTTGTGGTACTCTCTTAAAACAGCATTTTTCTTGCAAAGTTCTGGTGGAAGAATGTTACTTAACGCTGGAAGCCAGTAAATAGGTGTGAACCTAATTGTTCCGGATATAATGTGCATGGTGCTATTAAGCTGTGCATCAACCTTGCTTACATGGGCACTGTTTAACCAAACAGGGGCACAGTATTCTGCTGTGGAATAAACTCACAGGTCATTGACGTAAACGGCAGGGGGGGGGGGATCTCATCCTGTCACTGGTGATTATAATATACAGTAATGACTGATGAAATAACACCTTTGTTACTTCTTCCTGACAAATATGTATATAAACTCTGCCAAATGGAACAACACTTTGCCCATCTAATGCGGGCTGCAATCTCTAAGTTTATAGCAAGGAAAACCTGCTAATATTTCACATACTGCTAGATTCCCTCTCTTTCCTTGTCTTTTGTTTTTTCTGTTTAAGTCCTAGAGCATGACTGTTCCATTTTAATTACTTCTATCATTACATTGCTGTAACCTCACTACCTGACTGAAGGATGAAGGCCATGCTTCAAATGGTGACATATACTATTGTCTTATACTCTGGTGTTGCTAATGGGGTGATGAAGAGGTGAACAAGAGGAGTTTGAATCACAGGCCAGCAACTGGTAACATTGAGGTGTTTTTAAATAACTAAAGTAACTATTTGGTTACTTTTGAGTAACAAGAAATTAAATAGTTTAAAATAGTTTAGAATGAAACAATAACTAAATAGTTTTGGGCATTAAACCATAACTGATTACAAGATAGGGGCTACACTGGCTTAGTGGTTAAGACACAGAGCTTCACAACCGAAAGGTCAACAGGTCAGCAGTTTGAGACCTGTAGGTGAAATGGAAAGGATAAATTACTCATAAATTACTCATTTTAAAAGATTACACTACACAAATGTACACCTCATACATACATTTTATATAGTTAATTTTTTTGTTTTTAACTCATTTAGGATAATCCTTATGATCTTGTTGTATAATGGGATCTAAGTTATCATTGCTGTTGGTTTTTGCTGTTGTTTTGGGACAGCTTTTTAATAAACTAGAAAAATGATTTTCTGTACTGACAGGGGGTTGGACTCAAGGTTCCAGGTCTGAGAGTAAATTAAACAAAACAAAAAAAGAAAAAAGTTTGTGGCATCTTAAAAGACTAACTACTTTTTGAATGTTAGATTTCATGGACCAAGTCCACTTTGTCAGACATAAGAGTGAGGCTTCATGGCATTAATTTATACATATGAGGTGGGGGGTACAGAGGTACACAATGGTTGGTTAGTATAACAGATAAAGGTTACAAATCAGTATGGTTTTTATACCTGGTGATGCCTGAAAATTGTTGATTGATATTCAGATTTATTTCTGTGAAGTTTGGCCCTGTGACATTGTAAATGGTTAGAAAAGGTAAAGGTTGCCCTTGCTTGAAAACAAAACTAGGGGCTGGTACTCATCTCTGTTTACAGCCAAAGAACCAGTGCTGCCTGCCTCTGCAAACATTTCTATGGTCATGTGGTAGGCATGACTAGACATTTAAGCACATGGAAAGCTGCTACCTTTCCTATCAAAGCAGTACCTATTTATCTACTTGCAATTTATTGCTTTCGAACTGCTAGGTTGGCAGGAGCTGAGCCAGATGACAAACCCTCACTCTATTGTGCAGCACTCAAGTATTGAACTGTTGACCTGCTGACCTTCCAGACCTTCTGGTCCTCAAGATCAGTGTCTTAATCATTAGGCCTAAGTGGATGCAAAATAATCATTGTGGCATTACACAATTGCCAATGAGCTCTTATTTCAGATCTATAGCATTTACACTTCTTTCCGGCCCCATAGCACTTAGTACACTCTCTGGGCAGTTTACAGTTAATTAGCATTTTGCCCCCAACATGCTGGGGGCTCCCGTAGATCTAGAATCCTATGGCAGGTTTTAAAACGATGGATGGAGGGTGGGCCAAAAGCCTGGCCCATGGTCCCCCAAACAGCTTCCCGGCCATAAATGTCCACCTTAACCTCTGGATCTATGCCCTCTGCCTGCCGGAATACATAAAGCAGGGGTGCCCAAACTATGGCCTGTGGGCCAGATCCGCTCCCCACCAGGCCGATTCATCCGGCCCGCGCCACCCTCATCACTCCCAGAAATGGAAGTAAAACGTCCGGTACGGGCGCATTTTACTTCTGCTTCTGGGAGTGACAAGGGTGGTTCAGCCGGACGAATTGGCATGGGGACCGGATCCAGCCCATGGGCCGTAGATTGGGCACCCCAGACATAAAGGGCCAGGACGCCCCTTCAACGATTGCAGAGCTTCTTGACAGTGAGTGCCTCGACCTGACTCGCACTTTAGAGAGGAACGGGTCTCCTCCTCCCTCCCTCCCCCTCCCCCGATTTCCCCTTCCCTCCTCAGTCTCTCCCCCTCCCTTGCCCTCCTCCCCGCCCCTGCTGCCTTGTGACACACACGCACATTGTGGGAGTGAGCGAGCCAGGGTGGGAGGGTGTGTGCGTGTGCGGCAACTCCGGCAGCCGGAGCTCTCCCCTCGGCTCGGCTCGGCTCGGCTGGGCGCCGCAGGGGAGCCATGGCTGCGGACGGCGTGGACGAACGGTCTCCGTTGCTCTCCGTCCCCAGTTCGGGCAACGTGACGCCGACGGCCCCGCCGTATTTCCCCGACAGCAGTCCCCGAGGTAAGGCCGGGAGTTCGCCCGGCTTCCCCCACCCAGTCTTTCCCCTTCTCTCTATCCAGCCGCGAAGACGAGAAAGCGGGCACCCCCCGCACCCCCCCCCCCAAAAAAAACAACTCCCTCGGCCTCTTGGCTGACCTGGCTAATTAAGGTTGATGACAGAGAAGTCATCAGTCGGCGCGAGGGGACCCATTAGACACACTCTCTCTAGGTGTGGGTGTGGGTGTGGGTGTGGGTGTGTGAGTGAGTGGAAGAAGATCGCAATGTGTGGCTCCCAGGATTTTAAGCCAGTCCAGAGCTTTTTGCGGCCCCTTCAGAGAAGAGAGGCCCAGGAGGTTTGGGGTGGGGAGTGATGAGTTTGCAGTGTATGTGCATGTGTGTATTTGTGTGTGTACTGGGGGAAATGGGATGGGGCGAGATGAGATTGGAATGTGTGTGTGTGTGTGTGTGTGTGTGTGTGTGTGTGTGTGTGTGTGTGTGTGTGTGTGTGAGAGAGAGAGAGAGAGAGAGAGAGAGAAATGGTATGGGGAGAGATGAGATTGCTGTGTGTGTGTGTGGAATGGTATGGTATGGGGAGAGATGAGTCTGCAATGGATGTGTGTGTGTGTGTGTGTGTGTGTGTGTGAGAGAGAGAGAGAAATGGGATGGGGAGAGTTGAGATTGCAGTGTGTGTGTGTGTGTGTGTGTGTGGAATGGTATGGGGAGAGATGAGTCTGCAATGGATGTGTGTGTGTGTGTGTGTGTGTGTGTGTGTGTGTGTGTGTGTGTGTGTGTGTGTGTTGTCTATTGCTGTCTTCACTGTCTTTCCATCAGCCGCCAGCGTGCCTTGGGAATGGCAAGGAGAGCTCCCTGTCCGGCTCTCTTCCAGGCTTGGGAAGGGAGGGAGGGAGGGAAAAGGGGGGGAGGGGGAGGGGAGGAGAGGGGGCGAGCCTAGCCTAGCCTTGGCGGCCCACGTGGGCTGGTGTGTGTCCTTGAAGGAAGGTTCTCTGCTCCAGAGCCTTTTTTCCTGCCCGCATTGCTTCTCGCTTCCCCGCCCCCAATTCTGCTGATTCAGGGGGGCTCTCCATAGAAAATAAGTAGGCGGGTGGGGTGGGGGGTGGCAGGGGGTACGCAATTAGCGTCAAGTATTGGCAAAGGAGAAAGGAGGATCCTGGACACGGAAGATCCCCCCACCCCACCCCCAGGCTGTGAATCGGGAAACCCACTCGCTTGTCTTTCCATTGGGAGAAAGTGGGCGGGGAGGGGGAGGCCTGGCTGGCTTGCACTGCTCGGGGTTAGGCGGAGATCATGTTGCCCACACAGTTCCTTCCACCTCCGCAGACGGAGGTTGGACCGGTGGGTGCTTAAAAGAAATCACAGGGTTCGGGATTGCTTGTGGTACAAGCTGAACTCTAAGCTTTCTGTGCCACAAGTCGCGCCCTCTGACCTGGAAGTGCTTTCTCCCCGTTCCTAATTAAATCTGCCGGCTGGCTAACTCTTAACATGCTTCATATACTCCTGCTAAATTTCCCAGCTCCGGTAACTAACTAGGACAAAGAGTCCTGTGGCATCTTGAAGACTGATCAATGCATATGGCATGAGCTGTCATTGAGACCACGGTTCATTTCATGGATGAAGAGTTCTATAGTCCCAGGAAAGGACTATATCAGGGGTGCCCAAACTACATCCCGTGGGCCGGATCCGGCCCCCGATGCCAATGCATCTGGCCCACAAAGTCCTCGTCGCTCCCGGAAGCGGAAGTAAAACGTGCCCATATGTGTTTTACTTCCACTTCTGGGAGCAATGAGGGCTTTGTGGGCCGGATGAATTGGTGCTGGGGGTCGGATCTAACTGGCCCATTGAACCACCTGACCGACTCATGACCCAAAAAGTTTGGGCACCCCTGGTGTACATACATTGTTTTTGAAGGGGCAGTCCTGTTAATCTGTGCAAGCATATCAGAGAGTAAACAAAACAAAGAGACAAAAAATGGTGTGGCACCTTAAAGACTAACTCCTGTATTGAATTGCATGATTATCTGTCATTCTGATTTAATCACTCTATGACTCTATCTGGTGTATATAAGCTCATATCTGCTACATTATTTCACTTTTATGTCTGATGAAGTAGTCTTGATCCATGAAAGCTCACATTAAAAATATAGCTGTTAGTCTTTAAAGTGCTGCGGAGTTTTTGTTTTTGCTTTCTGATATTCCTGTATTTAAATGTTAGCTTTCGTGGATCAAGTCCGCTGTCTGACAAAGTGGACTTGATCTATGAAAGCTAACATTAAAATACAGTCACAATATTTTTCATCTTTTTGTTTTGTTTACTCTCTGATATAACAAATTATAGTATTTGATATGCAATAGACTGCTTGATTTCCTTAGTATTTTCTGTGTTCTCCCTTTTCTATTTAAAATATGTATTGCTCTGTTAGCATAGGCAGCTCACAATCAGAGTAGGAGATTTTTTTAAAAAATAAAAATTCCAGAGTTATACAGGTATGTATGACTCATACTCCCAATTGGTTCACAAGATGTTCCTATAAGAGAAATGGTCCTTTGCCTTTATCATTACCCCCCCCCCCCCAATTCATGGTTGTGTACATAAAGGAGTTGGATATGTGGGGAATAGGAAATAGATTATCTTAAGTCATTATTTACTGATGTCCCTAATTTGACAGTTTAACCACACAGCTGAATATAATGAAAATGTGATATGAAAATTCCAGATGAGTGTTAAAATCTTGTTGCTGAGCACAATAAATTGCATTGGAGTAGGTACATTGAATCAATGGGAATTTGGGAATTTCAAACTGCAACTTACTTTAACATAAGTATGTCATAGTGTACTGTAAGCCCATTTGAATCGATGGAACCTGCGGAGAAGATTCACCAACTCCCATTGATTCAATTGACCTGTTTTAGTGCAATTTACTACAGTAAGCAGCAGGGTTGTGGCCACAGCATTATATATCCATAGAAGGGAGTTGAGTACCTCTCCAATTATTGTTGGGATCAATTCCCATCACTCACCAGTGGCTTTGCTTCTAAGTGCTGGAGAATGACTTCTTATGCATCCTGATCTGTAGTAGTGCTTGTACCAACAGTTCTAGCCTTATGTTCTGACTCTTAGGTAGGTGCCTAAAAAGCTCTAGAACAAGCAGGTCATTTTAAAAAGAAAGCAAGTTGGATCATATTGCCAGCACTTATATTTAGATTCATGTTTGGACACTTGTGTGTGTTTTGAAGTTGTAGGACAAACTGATCAATTCTAATGTTCAACAAACATGTGAAGTCTTGAATAATGATTCTGCTGATTTAATTAGGAGTGAACTTAAGGCAAGCTTTTTTGTTGTTCAGTCACACAGTTGATTCATGGCTGCAATCACCATCTGCAATCACCATCTGCAATCACAAGCTATGGAAGGGTAAATCCAGTTGTTGTGGCAAAGGTGCTGGAGTGAGTTTGAATCTAGGAAACTCAAGAACATTATTCAAATTCAGAAGAAAAAATGATAATTTTGTATCACTGACTTAAATTTTCCTGCTGATACTCTATAGCAGTGATGGCGACCCTTTAAGAGACAGAGTACCCAAACAGTGGCGTGGGGCAAACTCTGTTCTTGGGGGAGGGAGGAAGCATTCCCATTGGGCTGCTGAGCAGAGAGGTGGGGTAAACTGCTAGGGAGAAGGAAGAAGCACTCCCATTGGGCTACTGGGCGGAGGGGAGGGCGAACTCTGTGCTGGGGCTCTGAGTGCCCCCTCTGGTACACGTGCCATAGATTCACCACCACTGCTCTATAGGTTTCCTGAACAAAGATGTAACGGAATTGTTTAGTCTAAAATGAAGCATGTTATTTTATAATGGCAATTCCAGTCCTTAACATACCAGCTGAAAATTACCCACTGAACCCCCAGCTGGATTTACTTTTGAGTTAATATGTGCAGGTTATATATCTACTCAACCTAAAGCAGTGGCTTTTTGTCTATTGTTGAGACAGTGGCTTTCAGCCTTCAGACATGCAGCTCGGTGGTGGGCATCAGCAGGTTCGCACCAGTTCACCCGAACCAGTAGCAGACATTCTGGCTGGCCTTGCCCATCCATGTTTTGAAATAAAGTATTCCTAATTCGGGTACAACGCAGGGCTTTCCCCTTAGCCACACCCACCATACCATGCCCACAGTGTGGTAGTATTTTTTTTTGAGCCCACCACTGAATTGCAGATGTTTTAGGCTTCAATTTCCAGAAATTCCAATCAGTATGACCAGTAGTCAAAGTATGGGCCCAAAAGCATCTTAATGGCCAATGACTGATAAATACTATGTTACAGAATCCCTGCCAGATTTAATCTTTCTGCATATCCTGCCTGCCCATGCTTAAAAAGCAAATGTGCACAAGGACTCAAGCAAAATTCTTTGTGCATATGTGTCTGTCTGTCTAGAGCAGAGGTCTGCAAACTTGGCTCTCCAAATGTTCTTTGACTTCAATTCCCATAAGCCCTGATCAGCAGGAGGAGGGAAGGAGAAGACAAAAACTTTGTATATACTAAGTAACTATTCATAATATGAGAACTGAGAACTGTTGTGGAGCTTGCAGAGCTAAAGAAGATAAAAGCTTAAGTATAAAAAATAACCCAGGAGGACTCAGTGGACACATTCCTAGTAAAATATAGGATAGTATCCCCTGGGCATCATCCTAATGCCTGTCATGGTGTGCCCGTCTCCAGCTTTATAATAAAGACTAGCTATTTTGCCTGGCCTTCCCGGGCAAGTATTGTTTTGTTGTTGTTGGTGGTGAGGTGGTTTTGGACTCTGTGGAGAGGGGAGGCAGGGAAAGGGGGGATGTGGAAGTGATCTGTCCCCCTTCCCTGTCTTCGCCCGGGGGGGGGGATCAGGGAAGGGGGAGATGTGGAAGCAATCCACCCCCCTTCCCTGTCTTCTTCCGGGGGAAGGAGGCAGGGAAGGGGGAATGTAGCTGAGGGCGAGAGGGGTGACAGGGCATCGAAGAAGTGCAGCCTGACTGCCAGATCCCCTCCTCCCCTCTCGAAACAGCGATGGGGAAAAGGAGTTGACAGTCAGGCCGCACTTTGTCCAGGGACGCGCGTTCCCGGATGAAGTGTGGCCTGACTTTCAGCTTCCCTTTGCTGTTTTGAGAGCTGCTCTTGACACAGCGATGGGGAAAAGGGGAGCTGACAGTCAGGCTGCACTTCATCCGGGAATGCATGTCCCCAGACGAAGTGTGGCCTGTCAGCTTTCCTTTTCCCCATCGCTGTTTCGAGAGCTGTTCTAGACACAGCGAGGGGAGGAGGGAAGCTGGCAGACCGCTCTTCATCTGGGGATGCGCGTTCCCGGACGAAGTGTGGCCTGACTGTCAGCTTCCCTTTCCCCCCCTCCACTGTTTCAAGCACTGGCTCGAAACAGCAGAGGGGGAATTGTAGTGTGAGAGGCATGCTGAGGGCGGGAGGACATGGCAGGGCAGAGGCTGCTCTTATGGCACCACCTCACACGGTTGTGTCCTCAGGCAGCACAGAAGGGGCAGCAGGGGTGGCAGGGCAGAGGCAGCGCCTATGGCGGCGCCTCACCCAGCCGTGTTCTCAGGTAGGGAGAGCCCACGCGCAATGCGGCCATTATATTTAGCTTTTGTATGCTGGCTGTCCCGCCTCCTCCGCGCTCGTGTCCTCCAGCCTGATTGGCTGTGGCGTGTCGCAGCGTGGAGGACGCTGGGATTTGGAGGGTTTTTTGTTGGCGTTCGTTGGGTTAATGCCCCACTCTCGGCTTCCGGACCCTCACAGTGATGTTGTCTGGGAATTAAGGTAACTGTGGCCGGCTCATTACAGGATGGGATGGGTGTGTGTAGACACGCATTCCCGCCACGCACGGCCCAATGCATTCTTATAGGTATAGATATAGCATATGGCTTGTTTAAAATGCTTAAACTTATAGATGTATTTTCACTATTGTCAGTTGTTTCCACAGAAAAGTATATTCAAAACTGTGATTTACTGAAGGTTAGTACAAGGAAACCCTAGAGAGAGAACTGGTGAAATGTGATAGTTACTGTGAGGCAATGACAACAGCCTTCCTAGAGTGGTAAAAACATTTGTCAGTAAAGTCTATCTACACTACAGCCATGCTGATCTAGTGAAACTGTGAGTCTTGGGATTTGTAATGTTTGTAATGTAGCCAAGGAGAAAGGACTTACTCATTCCTGTCAAGAGTGAAGATTTGGTTTATTATATTTATTTATTTTAATTACATCTATATCCTGCCCACCTGGGATAGTTTCCCACTCTGGACCGCATATAACTTATTTAAAAAATCTTTACAATCAAAGGGGAGAAATGTTGGGAGTTGCAGCCCAGCATTATCAGGGGGCCACATTTTGCCCATCCTTGCAAGTCAACTTCTCACTGTGTCTTAGTATGTATCACAGTGTCACACCTGGAAAAGTCAAATTGAAGATAGTTTGTGCACTGAACTTTACTTTACAGATAGGTCACCCTTGCTCGAAAGCCAGTCGTATCTGACTCTACAGTTCAGCACTCATCTCTATTTATAGCAAAAGAGCCAGTGCTGTCTGCTTCTGCAGATGTTTCTGTGGACTGCAGACATTTCTGTGGACATGTGGCAGGCATGACTAGACTAGAGCACTAGAATAATGTTTTCCTTCCCACCAAAGTGGTACCTATTTATCTACGTGCAATTTCTTGCTTTCTAACTGCTAGGTTGGCAGGAGCTGGGACAGAGATGGGAGCTCACTCCCTCGTGCAGCACTCGGGTCTCAAACTACTGACCTGCCGACCTTCCAGGCATCAAGTTCAGCATCTTAGCCTGCTATTAAAGGGAGACTCCCTTAAGTACTCACAGGCCAACAGTTGCTTTGGTGCTGAGGTTTTTTGAGCTGATTTCATATGAATTTGATCCCCTGAATTCAAATATGGCATTAGTTTTTGCCCAGGAGCTCAAATTTCTAAGATACAACATTTTAGTGAGATACAAGTTATACTATCTTAAGTTAAATCCATGGAACAAATTAAAAAACTAAATACGGAATTTTTATTATTATAGTAGACAAATATTGTTATATACAAAGATAAAGAAAAAAGTCATTGATGAAACCAACTAGTCACTGAACACTTCGGAAGCTTCTTTTCTGTGACATTCTTGAGTGTATTTTGTAACAGTACCTTTTTAAACTCCAGCAGTAATCTGCCATCATGTGCATATCTCATCTTCCTTGGTAGCGGTCCTCCATAGTTTTAATATCCTGGTGAAATCTTTCACCTTGTTCCTCACTGGTGTCTCCTAAATTTTCAGGAAAACGGTCTAAGTGGCTGTGTAAATAGTGCACCTTAATACTCATGTTACACCCAAGGGATTTGAAACTGCTGAGCATCTCGTTTACAAGTTCAACGTAGTTTTCAGCTTTGTGTTTGCCTAGAAAATTTCCGACAGCTGCAACAAATGAAGTCCAGGCTTTTCGCTCAGCCTCATTCATCAAATGACAATAGGGCAAATATACAGGAACCAATCCTTGTATATGTGATTTAGAACTGCACAAAATGGAGTTAGAACTGCACATTTCACATAGAACTGCACATTAAAAAACACTGATCTAAAAAATGTAGAGCAGATAGAGAAAAACTGATTTCATATTTGGATTCAGCGACCCAAATATAGCTAAAATATGTTCTAAAATCTTAGGCACCAACAAATTTTTTCCCTTATAAAATGGAGTTAAGACTGCACATTTTGTGTAGAACTGCACATTAAAAAAACACTAATCTAAAAAAGTAGAGCAGATAGAGAAAAACTGATTTCATATTTGGATTCAGCGACCCAGATATAGCTAAAATCAGTTCTAAAATCCTAGGCACCAACAAAAAAACTTTTCTTGTAGCCCTGTGTTATATATTATTCTCACTCACTGTAATTTGTAGATTGGCTTGCTTTATTTATTTTATTTTATTTTTTGATGGCTCTTCAGGCATTAAGCAGATTATTATTTCATTAGTCTGATTTCTCAGACACAAAGGCCTGCTTCAGTTACAGTCTTATAGACCTCAATGTAATTTCAACTGTAATGATAGATTATCAATAATGTACGACTTGGCTCTGAGTTTGTTTTAGGCCCATTGATTACACTAGATCTACTCTAAGTGTGATGGCACCTGGACCCAAATCTAGGTTTTAAGCAAAATGTTTGTTATGAAGTACATTTCCCCCCTATATTCAAACAATAGAAAACAAAAACTTAAGTAATATTTAGTTAACATAACTAAATGGTTATGGTTTAACATCCTACATTAGAAGAATTTTCAAGTTTGCTTATTCCAAACTTGAATATTGGGAAAGTGCAAATTTTAAGGGGCATGCCATTAACAGACATAATATAATTTAGGCCATAAGGATATAGTGTGTTAGTGATTACTTCCTGCTCCACCAGTACCTTGGAGAAGCATGGTTGTCAACGGTTGGCAGGGCAGTGTGCCCTCTCCTCCCAACCTTTTGTCATTAGGTTCATTAAACAGGAGCAGATATTATAAGGGCTATAGGATAAAATGGGCAAAACCTACAAATTAAGTTGAGGGCATAAAATATTTAGATATTCTTCCTTATATAACAAACTGTTTTCTGGCAGACCACAGAAAAGTAATTGACCACAAGACCTAACCCAAATAAAATCTGTAAAAGAAGCTCACTTGCCAAACTCCGATCCATTTGGCCTTTCTACTCAAATAAGCACAGATCATCTTCAAACTGACCTCTGCCAGGTATTAAGCTTAAAGAAATCTCTTGTTGAATTCTGAGTGTAAGCAGTTACTCCCCCACCCAAAATAATAATAATAACAGTTCTGGCTGTAACAGCAGAGTGTGATTTGTTTGCCACAGAATGATCCTGTAATTGTCTGTTCTCAAAACTGTGTTTGATGTCTGGTGTGCGATGGTCCATGCGGTCGCAAAGGGTCGGATCCGACTATGCGACTGAACAGCAACAATAAACTTTTTCATATTCCCCTGTTCTCTCACCCTACTCTCATTGTTTTACACTTGAATAAAGTTACAGAACTGAGATTAACCCAGGGTAGTGTGGAGGTGAGGGTGGTTTTGAATTTCATTTGTGTTCTTGTTCTCTTCCTTCATCCAAGTACATGCTCAGGTGCATACACTGGATTGTGGCTTGGATCTAGAAGTGCACAGTTTGAACAGAGGTATTGTCATTTCTGGGAAACACTGCAGACATATTTCCATTTACTCCCGGTTATTCTTGTTTCTCCTTCAGCTCTGGAAGTCACACCTCATTATTATTGTTCCTGAGGCTCCCACAGCCTTCATAAACAGATTTATCTGAACATTTATATCTGGCCATTGCTCTAGTGAGCTCAAGAAGATGTTCGGGGTTTCCCTCCTTCTCTTTAACCTAACAACAAATGTGAAGTAGATCAGGCTGAGAGTGTACAACTAGTGTACCATCATTGAATGGTTTTTCAACATTATACTTGATATCCCAAATCATACAGCCCATGGCTGGTCCTTCAGACATTATACCAGAGTTTAGGAACTTTTGACACCCCCACTCCATTATCCCTAACCATTGGCCATCCTGGCAACAGCTGATTTGAGATCCAGTTCAACAACACCAGGATGGTCACTGGTTCTTCATCCCTGTTCTACATTATGCTTATTGGAGCTGTCTGTTATGTATGTACCTTGCTTAGTAGCTAGCCCTAGGGGTTGTTCTTTATTTAATTTCTTCATAAATTTCCTGCCTGTGGAATTATTAATGTTTGACTATTTATGCACAGTTTTAAAGTCAACCCCAATTCTCCAATCTATATTTCTTGCTCAGTGCCATTCGAATTGAATCGAAGTTTAATTTATATACCGCTTTTTTCGACCACCATGGGTGACTCAAAGCAGTTTAACAATGAGCTGCTGCTTTTCCTAGATAAGACTCTTAAGTCTTCTTATCTAGTTTGTTAATATAATACTATTGCCACATCATTGTTAATGAATCTTCAAAACACAGTATACTAAGGGCTGGTTCTGTTGAGCAGTCTGTCTTTCATTTATGTTTTTTACAAGTGTGCAAATGCTTCTCTTTCTTGCAGTGCTTTTGTCAAGGCTATGATTTCTCTGTAGTCATTCCAGATTATTTTGAGCAGTGACTGCTTCAAGTAGCCTTGATTGCAGAAGCCTGGTCTTTGTTTTTCTTGATAATGAAATTGCTCATTATTTTAATGAAAGTGTGTTGAAGCTATAACAGAGATGCTAACTTATGTTAATCTGCTGTCTCTTTTCTAGCATGGCAGTGGGTGTAGCAAACTCTATCTTGTCATAAGAAAGGGCTTCTTTGCATTTGTGTTTTGTTCAAGATGAGAGCCTATTGATAGTAATGTAGCATTGGTAGCTGAGCATCTCTATGTAGGAGGAAGTCAATGGTAGGATTTGTGGTGGAACTGTGGTAATTAATTACCTGCACAAGTGCTTTGGTTATACACTCTCATCTTCTGTGGGTTGTACACATCTGAAGGGAACTATGCTGGGAAAAGCTGTTTTATATATGCAATAAAATAATATTATTAATTTGTTTGGAGGCTAGGCATGATGACAGGCCCTCAGAACTTGGCAAAACACCTCCAGTGCTCTAGAGACTTTCAGGGCAAAAAGAACTCCCCCCTCCCAAATAGAAAACAATTGGGTACGTGTATACTGGGGCCTCAGAGGTGCTGTGGGGTCACATTTTGGCCATGTGATATGCATTTAGTCACATCACACATAATTAGTGGTAGAGTTGGATACGACTAGCTTTTGAGCAAGGGAAACCTTTACCTTTACCTTTAGTTGCTATTGATTAGACCAGTGATGACAAACCTTGGCATTCCAGGTGTTCTTGAACTTTAATTCCCAGAAATCCCAGCAGGAGTGCTGATTTGGACTTTTGGTATTTATTATTTATTTATTTATTTATTTTCTAATTTGTATTGCCGCCCAACTCCAAAGACTCTGGGTGGCTCACAGAAATAAAACCAATAGCAGCTTCAAAAAAACACACAATAAAAAAACCCATTAAAAAAGACTACTGATAAAAAAATTTAAAAGATAAAAAGCTTAAAAGAGACAGAATTGAAATCCAAGAACACCTGGAGTGCCAAGATTTGCAATCATTGGATTAGAGTAACAAATATTCTGTGGACTGCAGCCCACTTTACCAGTTACCAGTGGTTCTCTGTGTGAAAGAGAGATGGAGATAAGTAAACTATGAAGAGTGAAGGTAGAGAAAAATAAAGAGCATAAAGTATAGAGATTATTTCCTCATTAACAATGACCACTTACTAGTTGGGTAACATCACTGACATCCTTGCACTGGTAAGCTAATTAAAACATATTACAAGCTTGTTTCTAAATAACAAGCTCTGAGTCCTATTCTTTAGCAATGAGGTGTTTAGCATGAGAAAGGGAAAGAGAATGGACTGTCCTTTGGAAAAAGCCATGGTAACTGTATGTCAGTGTGAAATTGGACCCTTTCTTTCATCTTTTTGAGATATGTCTGTTCATTATATGTCAATTATACTCTGAGATGTCTGCACAACATCTAATGGAATCATATTCTTCAGATGAAAAACAGTGTTATGTGCTCCTTAAAATGCCTGCACGCTTTAAAGTAATAAAGCACATTTTTCTCAAATAATTTCTGTTCAACTTTATAATCTTTTCACTCAGTTTTAATCTGGGCAACTAAATGTTCAGTTTTATAAGGTAGTGATATTGAACATTAAATACTGTACAACAATGACATATGAAACATATAAATGCAAAAATATATCAATTTAATGCAAATATTAAAGTATCACACATGAATTTTGAATGGAATAGGTTTTTGAAGAAAGGCATAGGAAAAAAAAGATACGGTACTTCAGTGCATGCTCTGTTCTGCCTCTGGCCCTGTATTGGAAGCATGACAGAACACAGCTACCAATAATGCTGTCTTTCTGTTTCTGCTCTATTGCCACCCATTGTATAAATACAAGTAATTAAAAGGTTATTTTTAAACATACAGTGACATATTCAGTATCAGGGAGAAGAAATACAGTTAAACTCAATCTCTTTGTTGATTTGTTCTAGTTCTCCAGGCACATATTTAGTGAAATCAAGTAGAGATCAAGGAGGAGAGATTGTCATGTGTCTCATCTAAGGCTGATTCTGGGCTGCCTGTATTGGAAATTTTTGTGGGGCTGTTAACACCAAGTCCAAAGTTTGCAGCTGGAATCTGTATTGGCCACTGATTCTTCCTACTTCTCCCCCCTCTGCAAAAGCAAAGATTGCATCATTGCTGGGAAATGTACAGTTCTTTTTTTTAATTCATAAATTTTTATTGATTTTCAAAAAAAAAGGTAACATACAAATACAGGAAAAAAACATAGAAAAACATGTAAATAATACATTGACATTATCACTAAAAGGAAAAAAGAAAAAAAAGATCTTTAGACAATAGAATTAGATGTATATATGTCTAAATATAACCCTTTTGAAATTTAACATTTAACTTACTGTCTCTTTAATGTTTTATTATCACAATGATAAATATCCCAACTTTACTCTTAAACATTAGTAACCAATACTTCTTATTTTATCTAATTTCTATTCAAATCAAATTTATCCAAAACAATTATATTTCTGTTTCTATCCTTATCAATTTATTCCAATATTACATTCTATACATCATTCACCCCGTGTATTTACATTGCCCAGGAGGATGTGGTATTTCCCATTGATTTCTACTGTACCCAAAACTTCAATTGATCTGGTGTCAGTCTATTCTTCCCCTCTCCCTTCAAAGCATGATCCACAAACTGTCTCCATATATTCCAGAATCTATTCTCTTTAATTATTCCTTTTTAAAAATTCAACGCCCATGTTAATTTTTCATTCAATGCGAGATCCCACATCTCCTTATACCAATCATCTACTTTTAATATTATATCATTCTTCCAATTTTTTGCAATACACATTCTACCCATAGTAAGCATTATAGCCAATAATTCTTTTTTATCATCATCTAGATTCATATTATCTACGTCCGTCAACAAGATGTTACTTGGCCCCAATTTGAGAGATGTTCTCATAATATTAACCATCTCCTTCTTAATTTCCTCCCAAAATTTCTCGACTTTTTTACATTCATACCACATATGTACATATGTGCCCAATGTATTTTTACATCTCCAACACATTTTATAATTTTTTTATCTATTTGATTTAGTTTCAATGGAGTCAAGTACCATTTCCACAACATTTTAAAATTATGCTCTTTAACCCTGACGGACATGGATCTCATACCTCTTTTTTCCATTTATTTTTCCACTCTTTTTCAATTATACTTATCTTCAAATCTTGTTCCCAAGCATTTCTTAATGTCTCTTGTAAATTACTTTCTACATTTAATATTTTATAAATTTTACTAACCATACCTTTAATTCCAATTTCCAACTCAGTTCTAAAGGTAAAGGTTTCTCTTGCTCAAAAGCCAGTCGTATCTGACTCTAGGGTTCAGTGCTCATCTCTGTTTCAAAGCCGAAGAGCCAGAGCTGTCTGCTTCCACAGACATTTCTATGGTCATGTGGCAGACATGACTAGACGCCGGAGCGCATGGAATGCTGTTTACCTTCCCACTGAAGTGGTCCCTATTTATCTACTTGCAATTTCTTGCTTTCGAACTGCTAGGTTAGCAGGAGTTGGGACAAAGATGAGAACTCATTCTGTCCTACAGTACTCGGGAATTGAACTGCTGACCTCCCGCCTTAGCTAGACATTGCCAAATTGGGACTCCCATCATAGAGCTGAAATGGACATAACTTTTAGAAACTGAAGGTGGTCTGCAGCAAATGATCCTGATCTAAGTCTTAATGTATTTGCTTGAGTTTTGCATCACAATCATATGTTGAAGATTAGTTTCTAAATGAGAAGCTGAAGGCTGAAGTCATGTCCAAGTCTCTTCTTGGAGAAGTTATCTCATACCTGTTGATGTTTTGATAGTTGGCAGACATCCTTAGTGAAGGAGCTATGGCATTTTGGATATACAGTAGTTAGAGTTGTACGGTCTCAGCATGGGGAAATCTGTGAGGATACAAAACATTGCAGCCATACCCACTTCAGAAGTGAAGAGCTGCCACTGCCATGTTGTTACATCACACCTGGAGCCATGAACAATTCCAGAAGTAGTGGTTTCCCAGATTCGGTTTGCTTTGGGAGGCATCACTGTTGACATTTTGTAATACTGTACTATAATTTTATCCAATCCAATCCAATCTCAATTTATCACCATTTATCTCAAGTGGATAAGACGCTGACTGGGAGGCAGAAGGTCAGCAGTTCAATTCCCGAGTACTGCAGGACGGAATGAGCTCCGGTCTATGTCCCAGCTCCTGCCAATCTAGCAGTTTGAAACAGTGATGGGCACCAAAAAAAATTACTACCACACTGTGGGCATGGCCTAATTGGTGGGTGTGGCCTACTTGATGGCTGTGGCCTAATTGGTGGGCGTGGCCTAATATGTTGGCATGGACTGGGTGGCCAATCTAGTAATGCCTGCCACATTGCCCATGAAAACATCTGCAAACACAGACAGCACTGGCTCTTTGGCTGTAAATGGAGATGAGCACTGCACCCTATAGTGGGATATGACTGGCTTTTGAGCAAGGGCAACCTTTACCTTTACCTATTGTTAGATCCAAAGCTACCAGTCATATCTAACTCTAGGGTTCAGTGCTCATCTATTTATAGCCAAAGAGTCAGCACTGTCTGTTTGTAAATGTTTCTGTGGACATGTGGCAGGCATGACTAGACACCAGAATGTTGTTACCTTTCCCACCAAAGTGGTCCCTATATATCTACTTGTGGTTGCCAGGAGCTGGGACAGACGGGAGCTCAAACCATCATGTCAGCCTTCCAGCTTACAAGACGAGCTTCTTAACCACTGAGCTGCAGTGGCTCAAGTGGCCAAGGCTCTGACTGGAAGGTGGCAGGTCAGCAGTTCAATACTCGAATACTGTAGGATGGAGCAAGCTCCTGTCTTTGTCCCAGCTCCTGTGGAAGGCCACCATGGCTGGGAAGATGGAGACCTCTGGCTGCAGGTGTTTCCTCAGTGCGGACATGATTTCTGCGAGCGGCACCACATCCACGTCCCTTGGGAGAACGAGGTGGGTTGCCAGCTCAAGCATCTCAGAACCGCACTGAGCAAGGAAACAGGAGCGCTTCTGGTCTTCGTCGGTGATCTTCTGCGAGGCCATTGCGTGGCGGAATCGGCGTTTGTATGTTGCCCATTTCTCTGGATGCGCTGGGTCAAATGGGCTGATGTTGCTGCCGTGTGGGGACACCATCCCACCTTCGTCGCCAGTTTTGTGTTCAGGGAATAAAGAAGCAGACAAGTGAAGTAGTGAAATTCAACTCCTTATTAGTGCGGTTTGAACACAGTTTGGATGGGGCAAAACTCTGACTTATATACACTATAAACAGTAACAGTAACAATAATACAACAAGCCCATTGACTAACAGAGTGTGCACATTTTTTGATCCACTTACTTGCATAAGAATAGATACATGAGGAAAGATACATTCCGCTCCTGTCAGAAAACACAGTTAACATACATAACAGTCTCGAAGGAGAAAAGCCAGCCTGGATCAGTAATGGCGAACCTTTAGAGACCGAGTGCCCACACTCCAACCCAAAACCCACTTATTTATTGCAAAGTGCCAACACAACAACATGGGAGCAAGGAACCACTCCCATTGGGCTGCTGGACAGAGGGGCAGAGAGCAAACTCTGTGCTGGGGGGAGGGAGGAAGTGCGCCCATTGGGTTTCTGGGCAGAGTGGTGGGGTTGAACTCTGTGCTGGGGTGACTCCACAGGTGCCCACAAAGAGGGCTCCGAGTGCCACCTCTGGCACGCATGCCATAGGTTCGCCACCACTGGCCTAGATTGTCTTAGGCAAACTGCATAATCACAGAATGCCCCCAAAAGGAGAGAATGGCAATCTGCTTCTCACTGTTTTAGACGTAGAAAATCCTGGACAGAGTTGTGATAAGTCAGAATCAACTTGACAGTATGCAGTTAATTAATGTAAAAAAATGTGAGGAAGCAGGGTGTCTTTTCTTGCATCATCTCAGTGAAGAAAATGGTGGTGGCTGGCCACAGAGGCTTGAAATGCTATCCTTGGAGGAAGCTTTGGTTTGTTTGAAAATGACGGAGAGGAGAATACAGCTGTTTTATAGCCATCTGTCCACCATGCGTCTTAGAATCCTTTAATCCCTGGCAACCAGGAAAATGTCTACTAATGATCTAATAAGATCTGAGATAAATTCTAGAAGGAGCTCTGTTTTTCATCTTGTTGGACTCAATTATTCCTCTTCCCTACCTGCTTCTTTTGAATGGCTGATTGAAGTTGGGATAAAGTATAAATCTCAGAACGTTTAGTGCCAATAAGATGAAACAAATTTTTATTACTCCAAGGACACTAACAGACATGTAGCTTGTAAAACTAAGAGTTATGGGAAATGACTAAAAACTGTAATAAAGGAACAACTTCTGTGCATGTTGTCATAATTTTCATTTTATCGTCTTAACAACCAAACATCTGACTTCATATTCAAGTCATGGACAAATCTTGATTTATGTTCTTGGGGGAGAGTTGTCTGTTTACTTGTTTTCCCCCACAAACTCCTTTTGAATGTTGCTAATTTGATCTTGGAGGTTCTTCAAAGGCATATAGCATATATATTGCTATATGCATTTGAAGGACCTTGAAGAACCTTCAAATGCATATAACAGGTGTTTGCAACGTTTTCCCGCCAGGGGCTGGAACTGCCCCCAAAACTTCCTGCCAGGGGCAGGAGGTGTGGTGGCTCCCTGGATTTACGTTTCCGTAGTTATTGGCGGCACTCGGCAGCAATCACATGTTTCTTCAGGGCTTTTGAGGGTTGCGAATGCCTGGCATATAGCATATAGGAGCCCTGGTGGTGCAATGGTTAAACTGCTGTCCTGCACCCAATAGGTTGTGAGTTCGATCCTGACCAGGGATCAAGGTTGACTCAGCCTTCCATCCTCTGAGGTTGGTAAAATGAGTACCCAGCATATTGGGGGCAAAATGCTAATTAACTTGTGAACTACCCAGAGAGTGCATTAAGCGCTTGAGGCGGTATATAAGTGTGATTCCTTTGCTTTGCTATAGTAGCATAACAATAGCTGACAAAAGGTTCTTTTGAGCTTGGTTCAAAACATTTTGCTCAATTCACAGTCCACCTTGG
The DNA here is from genome assembly GCA_035047305.1 of Bradypodion pumilum. Lineage (NCBI taxonomy): Eukaryota > Metazoa > Chordata > Lepidosauria > Squamata > Chamaeleonidae > Bradypodion > Bradypodion pumilum. The sequence goes on along the minus strand of JAWDJD010000004.1, from coordinate 308,111,727 downwards.
TCAACGAAACTTAATGTCACCATTGTCTCTGTTGCACTGGCAATAACCAGGATTCTCTGTAACATAGAGGAACAGATGGAAGAGAGTGGGCAGTGGTGTTCACAACAACTGGAAATCTGCCAAAACTGAGTAGGGTAAAGAAGTGGGCTAGAGAGGGGGAAATATTTATTATGTCTTTTGTACTCTCTTTCTGCAACCCATTACTGATGCCTACAGCTGCCACTCAAATCAGGATTCCCAGAAGACTGGAAAGCATTGTAAGTAGACTCAGGCATCCCCTGGGCAATGGCATGCAGCCAGCTAAAACTTCCTATCCAGAAACAGTGCACTGTGCACTTGTTGATGGGCGTTAGAGACATTTGGTGTGCATTGTTTTGAACGGCAGCTCTTGCCTGCAGTTAGTAAATTTCTCTGAGATTGATTTAGAGTATTATTCTCTTAGAACAGGGGTAACTATACTTTTCAGGCTGCGGGCCAGTCACATGGTTCAGCAGGCCCATCACGTGGTTCCTCCCACGGTGCAGGTGACACAGGCCAGATGATTTGGTGTTGGTGGCTGGATCCGGCCTATGTGCCATAGTTTGGGCACTCCTGTCTTAAAGGAAAATATATTTTATTGCTGGGTACTCATTTTACCAGCGTCGGAACATGGAATTATACTTTGTTGACAGCTTTTATTGTCTTGATTTATAAAAATGTGTGATCGAGAATCAGTGTGAGAGGTACTCTTTTCATCCACCTTTAATTGCCATCATCTTGACATTTTTGGTGCCAATTATTGTGATTTGCAAAAAAAAAAAAAAATCCAACCTGGTAAATAGTGCAGCTGTTAATATTGAATATGTATTGCTTTTTAGGTTTCCCATAAGATTATTTTATGTACTTGAAGGATGTTGTACTGATTTTAGTTTCTTGAGAAACAGCTTTCCAAGGGGCAGAGGTTATAACTTAGTGGCATGACACATGCTTTGCATACACAGTCACAGGTTAAATCCCTGACCTCTCCAGTTAAAAAGGTCTTAGTGGGACGGGATAAAAAGCTCTCTCTCTGAGAATAAAAATTTGTTTCTGGTCAAAACAGACAATACTGTACTTGGTTGTTGGGCCAATAACTTTAACCAGTATAAGGTTGGTCGATACTAATCATGCCAAAATAGCCATAATCTAAAAGGAAGACAAATTCCAGAAAGAAAACAAAGCATATACATTGGTTCAATCTTAAGAAACACATGGGTACAATCTATTCTGGAGACAAACTGTCTTTCCTTGACATACTTGTGACACATTGGTAGAAAAACAGTCACCGAATTGCCTTTCCCTTTACTATCATAGATTTATAAAAGAGCAACTTTTGCAAATTGCATGTATTTTCCATTATACTGACAGAGTTGATCATTTCAATAATGAATGAAAATACTTCACACATCCTGCCTTTATGATTGTAATAATTTACTAACACCAGCAGGAGCTAATCAATTAATCGCTGGAATCTATTCCTGTTGAGAATGTCTTCTTTCTTAACACTCTTACACTGTGCTTTTACACACACAGCCTTCTTTAGCATCATAATAATTTAACATCAGTAGCATGCCTTGCCCATAACTTTGAAGTAATATGGAAGGGTCACTGTCTGCAGTTACAGCCACTTTTAAGGTTTAGTTTTTAAGGTAATAGAACTTGAGTCATATGATGATGGAAACAGAGCCAGAAATCATGAAGTTCTGGATGTCATTCAGGATTGTCTACAACTCTTATGTTGAAAACTCATTTATATGTTCAAACCAACTGCACATAGTTCATACATCTGGGGACACCTCTAATTTCAGAATACAGAAAGGAGATCACATGCTTGAATGTCATGCCTTTGAACTCCATACATGTGGAAGCATATCAAACAAAATTGCTTCTAAGCAAGTCTCATTAATTTCCAAGTTTAGGAAGAATTGTTGGGATTAATTTAAATTCAACTCTGCAACTCTTCAATGATCTTGTAGTTTCTTTTGTAGAAGGGGTATTAATTTTCCTGTAAGGTTTCTAAGAGCTGACTGGATAGCTTAGTGCAGGAGTTCTCAACCTTTTTTAAACCAGGGGCCAGGCCACACTCCCTCAGACAGCTTCGGGGGCCGGACAACCATTTTGCCCTTCCTCCACCACATGCAGTGATGCGCTGCAGCAGGTTCTGCAGAACTGTTAGCGGAAATTTCCCCAGGTCATGCCCACTTGGTTGGCCATGCCCACCTCCATAGCTGGATGCAGGATGTTTGGCCATGCCCACAGATTTGGCCCCACCCACAGATTTGGCCAGCCCACAGAGTAGGTAGTAATTTTTTTTGCAGTGCATCACTGACCACATGGCACTTCCTGGTGTGGTGGAGGCAGTGGGAGGCCGCATCCGGCCCATGGGCTGCAGGTTGAGAATCGCTGGCTTAGTGAGTTGGAATACTCAGCTGTGAAGCCAGGGATCAAGATGTTTTCTAAGTAGCAAAGGAAGTGGTTCACCATTCTCCTCTTCTTTGGAGGGCATCTTGCTCAGGACCACACAGGCTTGCTCTTTTGGGAGGCATAGTAGGGAACTGATCTCCCAACTTCTGGCTCTGTAGCCAAATAACTAACTCACTGAGCAATCCAGGCAGTTGTATTGGTAATGTAAAAGTGCTCCTTAAACATTTCACATGCCATAGATTGTATGCAACTTGACAGCATGTAACATCAACAACAGAATAAATAGTTAATAATATGTGCTCTTTCAAGACATTCTAAACATTCTTTTTTTAAATTACCACTGTACTTTCAATCAATTTATGTGATTGCATATTCTGATGTACTCTTGCTTTTCATCCTTGCAGCAGAACGTCCGCCACCTTATACCACCATTGCCAGTCCAGATGCCTGTGGTGTTCCTGTTATAAACTGCCGTGTGTGCCAATCACTAATCAATTTGGAAGGGAAGCTTCACCAGCATGTTGTCAAATGCACAGAGTGCAATGAAGCTACGGTATGTGGCTTTATTGGCCTTTTGCTCTGTAGACATGTTTTATTAAGCACTTTCTGTTTTGAACATGAGTATGTTAGTTGGTTGCCAGGGCCTCATATACAGTGATAAAGACTGTAAGAGGTTGCCAGCCACTGTTAACTCACTTGTTAAAAGAAAGGTGTACCAAGATGATATTCCTATTGTTTAGTCTTACAGGAATCAAATAGGAATTAGCCATGCTCCTCCTTGTGAGACCAATCATTAACAAAATGGGTGAGGTCATCATTTTTCTGTACTTTTTATATCTGAAATCAAACAAATAGAAGGCTTCTGTTCCAAATGATGCATCTACTTCATTAATGAAGATGGTCGTTTCCATAGGCTAATCAGATCTTGAATAAATAGCTCACCATCACCTCCTCCTCCTTCTTCAGCTTTCCGTAGTCACCATTTTAAGGCTATTCCTCACAAATCAAATAAACATACCAACTGTCATCTTAAGCGAAACCAAGACAAGTTCCTTTTTTGGCTCCAGATTCCAATATCCCCAATTGTCTTGGTCATGCTTGGAGAAAGTAACAATTATTTGCACATGAAGGGCAATCTTTCTCTCGGGCTGTCGATATATATGCGTCAGCACCAGGGCCAAGACATAATCATGAGGCATGCTGTCCTACCATGCATTGGGAACAGACTTGGATTGTTGTGACAGGCATGATCAGACAGCAGGTGTCGACTTTTTAAGATGTGTCTAGCAGAGAACAGAAGTGTATTGTGTCATCAAGCTGCTAGGTTTTCAGATTAATGAAGGAATGGGGAACATTTGGTCCTCTATATGGAACGTTGCAGAGAGGTGAAAGGAATGAGGGAAAGTGAAGAAAATTTGGACTTCGTGTTATACACCAATTACGGCCATTCCTAGATCGGGATTCCTTGCTCATGGTCACACATGCTCTGGTCACCTCCAGACTTGACTATTGCAATGCAGTCTACACGGGGCTGCCCTTGATGACCATTCGGAGGCTGCAATTGGTCCAGAATGCGGCTGCCTGGGTGGTGATGGGGTGTGGGTGGTATGCCCATGCCTTGCCACTGCTTCGGGAGCTGCACTGGTTACCGGTATGCCTCCGGGTACAATTCAAGGTTCTGGTAATGATGTTTAAAGCCCTACATGGTAGTGGGCCAGGATACTTAAAAGACTGTGTCACCCTGAGAATATCTGTCTGTCCCACCAGAGCAGACCGGAGAGGCTGGCTTATTGTACCATCTGCTAGGGAGGCTCGTCTCTCTTGCACCAGAAGGAGGGCCTTTTCAGTGTCTGCTCCGGCCCTTTGGAACCTTCTGCCAATTGAGCTGCATCTCCAGACGGAGTTGCTGTCCTTCAGGAAAGGGCTAAAACCTGGCTGGCAAAGCAGGTGTGGGGTGAGCCTTGCCTGCTGGCTGATTTCGTAAGAACACTCTCTCCCTCTTTTAATCTGTAGGGGTCAGAGTAATTTTTGGTGGCAGTTTTAATAGGGTTTTTATTGGTTTTTAAAATGTGATGGTTTTATTTTCTGTGAGCTGCCCAGAGTCTTCGGAGTTGGGCGGCAATATAAATCAGAAAAATAAATAAATAAACTGAGCACTTATTGTTTAAAGAAACGTAGTGTTTCAATTTATGCAGATTCAGTATATATGTTACAGTTATAACTAGTTTTCAGTTAAAACTAGTTTTCCCTAGTTAAAACTAGTTCTGACTAACTGTGTTTGTGAGAACTAGAATTAACTGACGATGAAAGATCAATTTCTAGTGAAAACTGCTTTTAACTAGTCAAAACTAGTTCTAACTAAATGGCTTAGTTAAAACTAGAATTTCCTAACAAGGAAAAAGATTCAGTTAAAACGAGTTTCCAGTTAAAACGGGTTTTGACTAGACAAAACTAGTTCTGACTAGTCAAAACTAGTTCTAACTAAACGTCTTAGTTACAACTAGAATTTCCTAATAATAATAAGTGAAAGTGCAAGGCTGGAGGAGCCTCGCTTAGTTTTAACTAAGCCATTTAGTTAGAACTAGTTTTGACTAGTTAAAACCAGTTTTCACTAGAAATGGATCTTTCATCATCAGTTAATTCTAGTTCTCACAAACGCAGTTAGTCAGAACTAGTTTAAACTAGGGAAAACTAGTTTTAACTGAAAACTAGTTATAACTGTAACATATCTGTATCACTGGTTCAATATTATTATTATTATTATTATTATTATTATTATTATTATTATTATTATTATTATTATTATTATTATTATTATTATTATTATTATTATTATTATTATTATTATTATTATTATTATTATGTGTCAGAAATGATTCTGGGTTGAAAGGATTTTTGCGTAAGAAACTCCGCTCAGGGAATGCCCAAATGAGGCTCCTTTCAGGTCCCCAAGAGCTGGGACAGAGACAGGTGCTCAATCCATCATGCAGTACCCAGGTCTCGAACTGCCAACTTGCCAGCTTTCCAGCTAACAAGGCAAGCTTCTTAACCACTGAGCCTCCGCAGTCCCTACTGTTTAAGTTATTGCATGAGAATATAATATGCTGTATCTTCATCCATCTTCTAGTTCATCTAGTTGTTGTTCTTTGCAGTCATGTATTCTGTCTTGAGTACACTGTAGAAAGGGGGGAGCTTAGAAGTGTATAATTAGTAAAATTAATATTTTGTTGAATCCTTGTTTTATAAATGGTCTCTATGGCCCAAATAGCACCCCAACTTTTTTACACATACAATGTGTTAAATTTTACACCAGTCTTTACATTTTGCTTAACAAAATATAGCAATCACCTATATGCCAGCTATTGTCCTTATAATATGCTAATTGTCCACTGTTGATGCTAATTGTTGTATCTGATTATTTTAAAAATTATTTGACTGGAGACATTTTCCCTACCTTTTCATTAAATCACCTGAGATGGCTTAACATAATATGAATGTTAGAAAATAATTCAGAAAACTACAAGTCAGAAATAAAAATTGAGACTTTTGAGCCTTCTTCTTCTTTCATGTCCCATCAAACTCTGGACTGCCAAAATGAAGCCACTTTCTTCGCTTTTTTTGTTGCCCAAACTTAAGTCCTCATCAGTGCATGTTTCTGGCAGTAATCGGCAGAGCAGTAAATGTGCCGGATTCTGTCCCCACTTGAGCATTTTGGTCTTGTATTTAGGGACTCCAACCCTCAGCCTATTCAGGGTCCTCCAAGTGACGTAGGGGAGGTTGAGTTCCTCAGCTATATCCTCCTTTAATGTTGCTCCTTGTCCAGTGAGCATCTTCCTTTGTCTTCTAATTTGGTTTTGCTGTTGTGTACCCTTTGAGCCAACTTAAACATTTGATAATGGAAATTTACTTTTTGTTATACACTGTTTAGTGGATTTTAATGTACACCCCTCAGATCTGAAGAGTGTGATATACAGTACATTCAATTACTAAATAGAGAAAATAGAGAAATTATTAAAATTTGAGGTTTTTGGCAGTTTTATATCCTATCTTTCTTAGCACAGGAAAGACGAAATACAAAAATGTAAAGTAAAAACACAAATGTTCTAAAAAAACAGCTCTTATAAGACTGTAGAACAATGGCAACAAAATTCTCTAGGACTACACCATCTATACCAATAAGGAAGGGATGTAAGGTACGTGACAGGAATGCGTACCCACACCCCTCAAGCCTATCCCATAATTCTCCATGCACACCTACCTTTTAAAACAAACATCAGAGTGGCGGGGGTCCGGGGACCGAGAGTGGGGCCTAAGCCCCACAAAGCAGAAAAAACAACTGCGCATGCGCAAACTTGAGGGGGAAACATGTCCACACGCAGTAGTGCAGCGATCCATTGAAATGCATGCGCCAAGAAAAAAACTCAAGGCAAAAACTCCAAGCATAATGATCTGCCCATGCCCGAATGTGTCAACGGGAAGCGGCCGCTGGGAGACTTCCGATGCTGCCACCAGCACGGCCTCCCCCAGCCTAGCAATTCCCCATGCTCAATGGGGATGCAAGGCTGCTGGAGGCGGCTGCCGTACACTGCGGCCTGCCAGGCCTCCCACCCGCCACCGCCACCCCCGGCGACAAACGGGGAGCTGAGGCCACAGGAGGCGGGTGCCAGGAGACTCCCGACGCTGCCGCCAGCCCAGCCTCCCACCCAGCCCAGCCCAGCAATCCCTCATGCTCAACGGGGACACAAGGCTGCCGAAGGCGGATGCAGTGCCCCTCATGCCAATGCGGCCCGCCCAGCCTCCCACCCATCACCACAAACCACTGCGAAGGATGGGGATGCGAGACCGCCTGTGGCCGCCGTGCCCCACCACCTCACGCTGCCGCCCGCCGGGCTGCCCACCCACCACCCCCACCCCCAGCAATGCACGGACCCGCAAGGCCGCCAGAGACAGCCGCTGCGCCCCTCCCAGCAAGGCAGAGAGGGAAGGTGACTCCCAGGCTGCTTTCCACCTGGGGATGTGCATCCCTGGACGGTTAGCTCTCTAACACTAAAATAACACTAAATAGCTTCCCTCTCCGCCTCGCTGTTTCGATGCCGGCTTCGAAACTGCGAGGCGGAGAGGAAAGGTGACTGCCAGGCTGCTTTCCACCCAGGAACACACCACCCCAGACGCACATCCCGGGGCGAAACTTGGGCAGAATTGCTAGTACTCAAATATATCCAAAAGCAGATAACAAATAGCATGTGTTTGAATGGCTTACAATGGAGGCAGGTCTTTCTGCTAACTTCTGCTGTTGGTGGGATGGGAAGTTACACTCTGCTAATAGCATTTTAAATAATAGCAATTAAATGCCTCTAACTCAATTCTTACTTATGCAACCCTTTCCACGGTTTTCTAGGTACAGAGTATTTAGAAATTGTTTAACATTTCAATCTTCTGGGCACCGTACAGCCAGATATTTGACTTACTGACCTACCCAGCAAGCTAACAGGGAGCTATTATTAGATTTCCACTTTTACTATGAGGCTTTAGTTTGGGCTGTTATTTTAGTGTTAGAGAGCAAAATTGCCACTGGTGAATGAAATGATCTTTTGGCACATAAGTTAGCTAATGAAATAAAAAGACCAGAGAAATCCTAAAAAAGCAAACAAGACTTCCCCCACAACTATAAGGATGGTTTGGTAATAATAGGAGAACATATGCAGTCTGTTGGGTACACCGGTCTCAAGTAACTTACAACTCTAATGTCAATATCAAGTCTTTGAATAAGCCTCAGTAGTTCTCTGGCAGCTACTGTGGTTGTTTCAAGGGATTAGGATGAAATTCTATTTTGTTGTTCTTCTAAAGTGCCCCACTATCTTTGAAGGCATTCTTATATAAAGGGCACTGTAGCAGGGTATCTAAACTGTTACTGTTGCGCAGATTAATGCAATCAGGCAATTCAGTCCCAGGAACCATGGCTGAAATTGGTCACTTCTGTTCTTTGTTATCTGAACTTCTAGGGCCGTGATGACGAACCTTGGCACTCCAGATGTTCTTGGACTTCAATTCCCAGAAGCCCAAGCACCCTGTGAATCCACACGAATGGGTTTACTGTGATTCATCTGGCCTGTGCTGCCCTTGTCGCTCCCGGAAACGGAAGAATAATGCGCCCGTATGGGTGTTTCTGGGAGTGACGAGGGCAGCGCGGGCTGGATGAATCACAGTAAACCCATTTGTGTGGATTCACAGGGTGCTTGGGCTTCTGGGAATTGAAGTCCAAGAACATCTGGAGTGCCAAGGTTCGCCATCATGGTTCTAGGGGCAGCTTGCAATTGAGGAGCAACTCCAAGCTACACATGTAACATGCTTCTTTAAAGAGGAAATGCTGCTTAATCCAGAGTTAGGCAGCTTCACTAATTCTAGGGAAACCACAAGCCTATAGAACATATGTTTTGTCTCTGGATTCATTTTTACTTTACCACTATACACCTAGCCCATTACTGTTTCAAATCACCGGAAATTGCAGAGGCTCCCCTGATCAAAGTTAACTGAAGAGATAGAGTTGGGTGTCATGTATAGTTTGATGACACTGTTCTCCCAAGCCCAAGATGAAAGTTCCCAGTGGTTTCACATAGATCTTAAACACTGTAGCATTAATGAACACAGACACCCTTCTCCACTGGAAGGGCTTGGTTAACATGGCTGTTATTAAAAAAAAAGAGAGAGAGAGAGAGAGAGAGGATGAAAATCACTCTGCTAAATCTTTCTATGGTAGTACCCTCACCTCTACCATTCAATCCCCTATTAACTGATATGCTTATTGTCTCAGACTAAATTTTTTAAAAGCCATCACAGTGCAGAAAAATTTAATAAAGCAGCATCAAGTACAAAAAAATAAACAAATCACGATTATGCCTTAGTTCAAGCATATTCAGCAATTCAAATTAAACATTAAATCATGCAAACAAAACTATGAATAGACTATTATGCAAAGACCAACCACATACATTTTCTAACATAAAAAATGATATTTTGCAACCTTAGGGAATTTCCCTTTCCTGACTGTTACTTAGGTAAAGATAAAGGTCGCCCTTGCTTGAAAGCCAATTGTATCCAACTCTAGGGGTAAGTGCTCACCTCAGTTTATAGCCAAAGAGCCAGCGCTGTCTGCGTTTGCAGACATTTCCATGGACATGTGGCAGGCATGCCTGCATGGAACGCTGTTTACCTTCCCACCAAAGTTGTCCCTATTTATCTACTTGCAATGTCTTGCTTTCGGACAGAGACAGGAGCTCACTCCATCGTGCAGTACTCAGGTACCGAACTCCAACCTTCCAGTCTTCAAGTTCAGCATCTTAACCACTTGAGCCACATTCCCTATTCCTGTTTTACCCTTAACTCCTTGTTTTGTAAGGGATATCCTATAAATTTTCATCTATCTTAAACCTGACAGCTGACATAACTGTTCGCTCACCTTGACTAATTTAATCTCATTTCTGTTCAGTGTTTTCCATAAGAATACAATAGTCCAGCTGTTTTCAAGATCTTGAGAACTGGTGACCCTTATCTCATCCCTTGCACTTTACTTGATCATTTTTTTCCATAGCAGCAACTTACTCACAGAATTCTTTCTTCCAAAAAATGTGTGTGGCTTCCTATTGACATTTTATTTAAAAGTTAAACATTTTTATTGCAACTTGAAAAGTTGGATACCATATTGGAAGAGCAGATCACCTGTAAGACAGTTTTAGCCATCCTTAACTTAAAAATATCATTGCACGTATAAAATCTCCCAAATATTTATGTATACTTACCTTAAACAAAATAAAATGTAAATATTGCCCATAGACTCAAGCAGAGGGTCAATTGAATAAAAATTGATAAAGAGTAGTTTTTTTTTAAAAAGCTACCACAAAATAAACGACATATATCCCAGATTGATTAAAACGTCAGCAGATGAAAAACTCTAACTTTGCTAAAAGTAATACTGTGATTCTCTTCTTAAAGCTGTATACTTCTGTTGCTCTGTTTGAATCACTGTATTTGGGTTGTGGGCTTTTTTCTGTCTTCTTTTGACAGTGAGTGCATTTGGTATGTAATTTCTTTTTCTTGTTTTATGTAGCCAATCAAAAACCCTCCTTCAGGGAAAAAGTATGTTAGATGTCCATGTAATTGTCTGCTTATCTGTAAAGATACGTCACGGAGGATAGGATGTCCAAGGCCCAATTGGTAAGAGCTAAAAAGTTACAATTTGTGGTTTTTATGTTGTTTTATGAAAAATATTTGAACTATCACAGTGGTATACATTACATAAACAACTAACTAAATAAACGTTGGCCCAAAAAATCTAGAGTGGAGAGACAAAATATTGTTTCATTTTAAAGACTAGCAGATTTTATTTCCCAGTGAGCTCATACTGAAATAAATCTGTTGCTGAAATCCACTAGTGAGCCATAAGTGGAGTAGGTCCACTGAATAGTGGAAATTGCTGAGGAACTGACTACCAAAATCCCGATTCTAGAAACCTGCTCTAGTTGTGACTTACTATTTGGCTTCAGCCTTTTAGTCTGTAAAGTGCTGTAATATTTTGCCTTTTGCCCTCTTCCCCCTTTGTTTTTGCAAACATGCTGAAGACGACTAATATGACTATTTCTTTGGGGAAAATGTGAATGATTATTCTGCTTGCTTATTTATCTTTTTAGTTTCTCACATAAATCTGTGTTTGACAGCTTGTATAAAACTTCAACAGACATTAAGACATATGTATTTATTTCAACCACTATCAACATTTCCAGAGGAACAGTTTACTATGAAGCTTGATGAATACTGTGTAGTAAAGCAAGCAAGATGGGTGTTTGCTGTACAGAACAAAAGGACTAGGCTTTATATTTGGGGAAAGAATGTGAAAATTTTGCACAAATAGTAAGCTAATGGTGTTTCCGAAGGAAGTTGTTCAATTGGCAACTTTACTAGATTTGCCTAACAATGATAAATAACCCATCCTCCTTCTGTCTATCAACAGATACTTCTTAAACATGCCAAATGCATTCTATCAGAATAATGAATATCAATTTAATTCTACATAGCAAAGTAATAATATGAATAAAAAAGACACTAACGTTGCCTGTTGATTCAATGGAACTCCCAGCTTAGCGTAGCGTAATACAGTAATGTAATTCTACATATGTTTCCTCAGAAAGTAATTTCCAGTGTGTTCAGTTTGTTTTACTCTGGCTGGGATTGCAGCCCAAATGAACCAACTTAATACTCAAATACAGTGTAACAAATTTAAGAATACAAATTAAATATTCAGGAGAAACAAAATAAAAAAAATATATTTATGCACACTGCAATTTTACAATGGTCCTTTGCTATCTTAGCATTGAACCAACATTAAGTAGGCATGTCTGGTGGGTTCCTGCTTTCAAAATTGGCAAACACCTAATCCTATCAGAATAGCTGCATTGGTCTTTTTTTTAGGGGGGGGCAGCAAAAAGTGCTCCCCCCTTTCCTTGACCATGGCAGTCTTCTCCCCAGGGAGCGTCACAGTCAAGTTACCTCTAGACACAGTGCACCCTAGCACCAAGAAAAGCAATTAGGAAAGGAGGTGGATGGTGGCTTCCAAGCATAGGGATAAGCAGCTTCAACGGTGCTTTTTGGCTAGAGGCTGTTTAGGGAAGACTGTTGCTCCAAGGCAGTGTCAACAGCCTAAGTATCCCTGTTTGCTAAGCAAGGCAATACATTTTAAAGAGCAACTTGCATTGTTTTCAAAGTATACAGAATTCTCATAGTCTGAAAGTGTGAGTATGCACAAATCAATACATGTTAATTTAATTAATTTCATGTTTTTAACTTTTCAACGTTAGCATGTCTTTTCTGTGTCTGACAATGTCATTTTGGGTTTTATTGTTGGATCTGATCCAAATTAGGTGGGCCAAATTAAATGATTAGATACCTAATCATTGGGACTCTCTTCCAGACCTACATTGAATGATAGGGCATATTCTCTTTTCTTCCTACAGCAGACGCATCATTAATCTTGGTCCTATTATGCTGATTCCAGAAGAACAGCCAGCACAGCCTGCCATACCTGCTCAACCAGAAGGGAGTAGAGTGGTTTGTGGGCACTGTGGAAACACATTCCTTGTAAGTAGACCCAGCAAGCACCATACAAAAGGACTAAACTGCTTTCTTCATGGCCATCATATACCCATACCTGTCAAGTTTTGGATTTGAAAATAAGGGAAATCTAGCAGCGCTGGGCAGTCGCTGCGCCAGTGTGCATGTGCAGTGCAGGTTTTGCCTTTTCCTTCCACACAAGGCACCATTGGGGCTGTAGTTCCTGGCCCATTTTTGCACCCGTGCACATGCGCAGTATGGGTTTTGCCTTTTCCTTCTGCGCAAGGCACCATGGGAGCTGTAGTTCCTGGCCCATTTCGCACCAGTGCGCACACACAGTACGGGAGAGAGAGAGAGAGAATGAATACGGGAGATTTACGGGAAAATACAAATACAGGATGATGGGGGGAAAGAGGGGTAAATAACGGGAGTTTCCCGGCCAATACGGGAGACTTGACACTGTGCAAAGAGAGGACACATCTGCTTCCATGTCTAGGCCAGATGTGAAATGACCAAAATGAAGGCATCTTTTGGTGAGTTCATTCTGCAGTTCCTTTTGCCTGAACTACAGGGAGAAAGATTAGCTGGCAACACAAAGTTGCTATGGCCAGAGTACGTCCGATTGTGGTTCAAAAATACCAGTTTTCAAGGAGAGAGCTGCACTCCTCATTACCACCTGAGGAGGAATGGCTACACCATTTGAGGACTGAGTTGTAATGTCAAGAATACGTATTCCTTATTTGTATTTGCTTACCTTTTATATCTTTTATGTATTATTGAGTTTTATCTATATATAATTATTGAGTTTTATCTATATATAATTATTGAGTTTTATCTATATATTTAGTGCTGTATATTTAGTGTTGTACCATACAACAAATAAATGAAATAAATGACTTTCATGGCTTCCACTCAATGAAATAGGTTACGTGCAAGACAGATAAGCCACAGGATAGAAGGAAGAAGTCTTATACAGTATTACCAAAAATTTATTCTGGTAGGGACATCTTCACCCTTCCACAGGTGTAAGCTTTCCCAATAGGAATAGATTGTATAACTGTGTTTTAACCAGTACTTTTGTATATGTTTACTTGTATCTGTATATCTATTAAATTTGTTTTGAGCAACTTTATATTCCATGTCTAAAAAAAGTCTACATATAAATCAAATCTATAAAAAAGTGGTTTTTGTTCCCAAGTATTTTAATATTCTACTAGTTACTATTGAAACTAAGTAAATCACTACTCTTCTGGAAATAAAATGAATTTTAGTAATGTTAACTAGTTATACTGTTTTTTCCTTGTTAGATGACATGATTCACCTAATTTCCCTTGTGCCTCTGCTTCTCATTTCATAAGTAATGTTAGTGCAATCAGTTATATGATAAAGTGTAGGACAACCTTGCAACTAAAAAGTCATGGGAAGTTATTTTGTACAGAAATCCCAAGAGTGTAGGGATAGTACCAAGAAAAGGGCATATCAGTGATGGAGAAAAATAAGGAACATGGTCTGTGTGAAGCATAAGAAGTAAATATTTTTCTGTGATCCCTAGTGACATGGAATGAAAATAAACATTTTTGATGGAACTTTTCCAAATCTTTTTTCCTTCTTTTTTATTTCAGTGGATGGAACTGAGGTTCAACACTCTGGCAAAGTGTCCACATTGCAAAAAAATGTAAGTTCTATTAACCTTAGTACTTCTACAGTTCAAATATTAGCGCTCAATTTTGTGGTAAAACTGTGCTCATATTATCTCACAGTATTGATAAATGTCAGTAGTCCCTTCTCTGTTCATTTCCCACTTTCTGAGGCAAGAATTATCGATAATTCTATTCTTTTTCAAATAGATTTTCTGTACTGGGAGTTATTAAAATAAAGAGATGACAATTTTTAAGATTCTTGAAATGTAACCATTTCATAATGAATAAAAAGATATATCAAAGTGGCATATTTGGGCACAAAGTGACAAAAAGTACAATTTTTAGTGACATGAAAAATGCAGCTGCTACCTTTCTCAGTGCAATAATTAACTTAAACTGGAATATCAAATAAATTGATAAATTAATTGAGCAATGCTGTTACAGTATTTAAATATTGCTGTGGAGATCATTTATAATATATCATCATAGTGTAGGTGTTTAGTGATACTGTATAGTACTTCTCCTAAAAGCTTAAAACCATCATTGTCCCACTAGAAAACTCATCTTTTATTTTCTCTTAGGTTGTACAGTAAAGAAAGACTTTCTTTTCCCATCATTAATGTTTTTGTGTTCCTATACTTCAAAAAGCAGAATTCTCCAGAGGACAAAAGCTTCAGTTTAAAGAAAAAAGTTATGGCTGGAGCTACAACCCCCAAAGCAAAGAAATTTAGTCCACAGTTCAACCCTGCTCAAAATATTTCTTCCGTGTCTAGGCCAGACATGAAACTGCCAAAATAAAGGCACCTCTTGGTGAGGTGTACCTTCATACCCTAACTTCTACCTTATAAGAGTACAAGAGGTGGATATGACTCTTTGATTCCCTGAAGAACAAAAACTCAGTTTTCCAGGTACTAAGTCCTTTCAAAACCCAAGAATTCTCTAAGCCAAATACAGATCTGTTGCAGTGGACCAGTTGGGGTACATAGAAAGCTTCCTCGAAGATTGTGGTATTTAGGAACTACATTTGGCGTACGCTGGGTAATGGCCACCTGTGCCATCTAATCTTTCTCACACTAGGTCAGGCAAAAGAAACTGCAGAATGAACTCACCGAAAGGTGGCTTTATTTTGGCAATTTCACATCTGGCCTAGCCATGGAAGCAGAAGAAGTGTCTAGACAAGATTATGTCACCATAGATACTACTGTACTGCAAATCTGCTAATTTTAGTACTGTATGCACTTCATTTTAGCTTTTCCACTAGCAATATACAGCGAGTAAGAGGAATAGAGGGATTATGCTTCACTGTTTTAACAGAAGTTTTAATTCATTTAAATTATATACAGAACAGTTGTAAACCTGAGACATGCTAAAGCCTGCAACAAGCAGCACCGAGGGACTTACCTTCTAGTTTGTAAAGCAAGAATTCCTTAGAGTAGTAAAGCTGCTTAAACCAATCAAACTGAAAACATTCCAACAAGATTTTTGTTTAAAAAAAAAATCTAATCACATGCTAGGCATGCTGTGTTTTTTTCTGTCATTTTAATTAACTTGAGCTGTGGAGCTTCTGGTCAGCCACATGACAGCTTACTGGTTCTAGAGATGTTACTGCTGCTAAGAATTTTGCTGGGGCATGAGTAACTAAATATATGATTCATCATAACAAGGAAGACTACACAGTGCTCACAGAATATATTTTGAAATCCTAGTTTAGAATCTATTAAGTCTAAACTGCTATTATATATTGTACAGCATTTAATAACCATCAATATGGTTATGCCAAAACTCATTTAGCATTTAATTTTGGTTCTGGTTTAATGTTCACTTGTAGTTCTTCTGTTGGATGTGCACTCCCACGAAGACGGTGCTGTGCATATATTACAATTGGAATGATATTTATCTTCATTGGAGTCGGATTAACTGTGAGTAATGATAATGATATCTAATATCATTATTCGTACCCTGCAGTTCAGCAGACTTAGTGGTATTTTGTTAGCTAATGGGTCCTCAAAAAAAAAAAAAAAATTCTGGAGAACAGTGCTTCTGGCTATCAAATATATCCTGAAACAAAGCAGTACAAAAAGAAAAGAAAGCTTCTTTGTGTCAGTGACAATGGCCCTCTACTATGACTTGAAACATATGTCTGCCCCAAAGAATCTAGATGGTGCAGACTATTGTGATTTAAAATGCCATGTGCTATATAAATGCGGTTCCCTGCATGAATACAGCCCATCCACATATGTTCTTCTTTCTGCTGGCTTCTAGAGGGGAGTGGTAAATTTAGCACTTCTATCCCATAGATTTTCTAAAGAAAAAAGGGCTTACAGCATCCCTTATTCAAAGATGTGGGCCGACACTTGATATATTTATATGTCTACCTCTTCAGTCCCAGGCTATCCACACACATTCATTGTAAAATGTATTTTGTTTGCCTTAGAAAAAATTCTTCTATGCTTTCTACTTGCAAGGCTTAATACTCACTACCTTGCATATGTTAACAGGAAAGGAAGCAAGAAAATACAATGAAATGCCGAGCACATGTGGTTTCCAGCTTTTTTTACTTTTATTCTGATAGAAGAAATACAAAAATGAGCAGATGTTTCCAAGTAGCTATACATTTCTACATTTTCATTTGATCTGGATTCTCAGATGCATGAATACAGTAAAACACTGATTTACATACACATCAATTTACATAAAAATTGACTCAAATAACGATTTTTTGGGGAAATGTATCCCATTTTACACAAATAAATTGTTTTATGTAAGGAGTTTCCTTGCATCTTGTAATTCTAAAATGTCACCACCACCATTTTAAACTCTAAACTCACAGCCCTGCACCATTTAGAATTAAAAATTCCACCCCGAGGCACCCACCCCCGCCACCAGAAGGCACAAGACATTACTTACCGTGACGACGGCAGAGGCACTGCCAACGGTCGCAGCAGTTTTGCCATGTTTTCCAGAGTCCCCGCTGCTTCTACTGGCACTGGCAGAGCACAGAGGACATGTCCACTTGGTTGCGCTCTTCGTCCGAGGTTTCTCCGCTGCATGCTTTGGCTGGGAGCGTGTGTCAGGCAAAGACTGCTCCATCCCATTTTTTGTCCAACGCACATTCCCAGCTAGAGTACACCACGGGGGGACCTCGGACAAAGAGTGGAACCAAGCGGTCATCACCCGACACACATTCCCTGCTGGAGTGCGTGGCAGGGAGGCCTTAGACGGGGAGCGCGGCTGAGCGGATGTGCCCCTCCTGCATTCTACCGGTGCCAGTAGAAGCAGAGGTGACAGTGGCAGCAGTAGCAGTGCTGGTGGCGGCAGTGGTTCCCGCTTCCCCGACAGGCAGACAAACCACTTAGGAGGAAACAGCAGCATGGAGGAGATTGCGAGGAGCTCCAGAGGGATCTCTTGAGACTGGGGGAGTGGGCAAAACTGTGGCAAATGAGCTTCAACATTACTAAGTGCAAAGTGATGCACGTTGGGGCAAAAAAAAAAAACCCAATTACATTTATAAACTGATGGGGCCTGAACTCTCTGCGACAAACCAGGAAAGGGACCTTGGTGTCCTGGTGGACAACTCAATGAAGGTGTCAGCCCAGTGTGCCTCAGCAGTGAAAAAAGCAAACTCAATGCTAGGGATCATTAGGAAGGGTATAGAAAATAAGTCAGCAAGTGTCATTTTGCCTCTTTATAAATCTATGGTGAGGCCCCATCTGGAATACTGTATACAGTTCTGGTCACCATACCTGCAGAAGGATATTATGGAGCTGGAAAAAGTGCAGTGGAGGGCAACCAAAATGATTAGGGGACTGGAACACCTTCCTTACCATCTGAGGCTGCAACGGTTGGGCCTCTTCACTCCTGAACGATGGTGTCTAAGAGGTGACCTGATTAAAGTTTATAAAATCATGCACAGTGTGGACAAAGTAGATAAGGAAAAACTGTTTTCCCTATCGCACAACACTAGAACTAGGGGGCACTCCATGAAACTTTTGGGTACTAGTTCTCAAACAAATAAGAGAAAGTACTTTTTCACCCAGAGGATTACTGGTCTATGGAACTCCATGCCAGAAGAAGTGGTGACAGCTGTCATTCCTGACAGCTTTAAGAAAGGATTAGAAAGTTAATGGAGGACAAGGGTATCAATGGCTATAATTATGGATACCTAAGGACAACCTCTGGGTTGGAGAGATAGGCAGGATATCTCTCAATGCCATTTCCAGGGAATCCTAAGCAGGTGAAGGCATCTGCTTGGGAATACCCTGAAGCAAATGGTGAGCCACTGTGTGAGACAGAACGCTGGACTGGATGGGCTGTGGCCTGTTCCAGCAAGGCTGTTCTTATGTTCTTATGAAAAGGTAGGCAGATTGCTTCGTTATTCCCTTTGTGCTGATTATTTTCTGGATTATTTTTGGTCCAGTTTTTTTATTTTTTCAATGTATCCCTATGGAAATGCATCATTTTACGTAAAAAAGCTATTATATAAAAAGCTATAGAACAAACCTTTTACATAAATCAGAGTTTTACTGTACTTTCAATCTGCCCATCACATGGCCACTGCAAGAGGCAGGGTGTGGAGCTAAAACTTTCTCTGCCCAGGCTTTCAAATTAACTTCTGAGTTAATAAAAAGGGCTTACACAGTACAGTACAGTAATAGATTTCAGATACTTTATACAATTTGAAGAATAGGACTCATTGAAATAAATTAATCCAGAAGTTAATGTAACTGAATCAGATAACTATATGGACTAAGACTGAATTTTTATACTGATATTTCAATATTTTATATTGAATGTATTAAGTTATACATACACATAATCTATTGTCTGAAATATTTAATTCTACAAGAATTAATTATGTTTTTCTTTTTCTTGTTTTTAATAGGTTGGTACTCAAGATTTTGCAAGGAGTTATCATGCCACATACGTTTCTTGGGTTATCACTTACCTTTTAGGCTTAGTCTGTCTAATTAGAGCCTGCTACTGGGGAGCCATAAAAGTTAGTTATCCAGAACACAGTTTTGCATAGATCTTAATGGTGTCTTTAAAAAAAAGGCACTGACTCTGAGAATAATCTGAAGATAGTATGAGCTAAGTAATTTAAACCTCTTTTTTCATGTTAATGTTTCCATTCTGTTACAAATAATTTTAAGGCTGGGGATCCTTCTAAGAACAAATGTTCTTTGCACTACATTGTATGCAAATAGGTTGTTTTGCTGCTAGATCCCCAAGCTCTGAATACTTAAGCTTTGTTTACATTACCATACACCTATCTTTACCAATGATAGTTAAATTCAAATCAATTCTACAGAATTCATTTTTCTCTCTGTATTAAGCATCTGTCTGAAACATTTGGGGATGAGTATGCAAAAGGAAGAAGTATTTATAGATGTTTCTACAATTGCTTCACACGTGTATGTACACTTGTAAGAAAACTGTGTCAAAGCTGCTGCTTTATATTTTTAAGCAATAAGCTTTCTGCTTATTTTCCGAAAATCAGAATGACAATGAGTGTGCATCTTTTTTTTAACAGTGGAGCTTTTGCTTGAGAGACATTATTGTAAACACAGTATGCTTCCAAATTTTTAAGTGGAGAGATGCAGTATTTTGGTAGTCCAGTTTAAGAAAAAAGTTCATTTATCCGTCATGGAAATTCAAACTTGGCTACTCTTTTCTTTCTAGGACCTTGGGACTTAATATTTTTTAATCTTTTTACAGGCAAAGCCATGATTGGATTGATGGGACTTATCTCCAGTTATTTGTATGAGTTCCTTTACAGGGTCTAAGTAAGGGAAGTATTTAATATTAGTCGTTTTATACATTTAGATGACTAGAGGGTGAGATTGGATTACCTCTTAGCTTGTTTTAGTGTTTCTTTTCCATTATGGGGGGAATAATTCTATGATCACTCAAAGAGAGATATTATAGCTTTACAGTAACTGATCTGAAATGGAAATGAAGTAAACAGATATTCTAATCAATCTGTCAATATATAACAGGTCAACATAATAGTAACAAATTACATTGCAAAAACTGAAGACACTTTTCTCAAGGTCTGTTCTCAGCCTGATTATGGGGACCAGTTGTTGCACTGCCCAGCTCTGAAGTCTTACACAAAATGTTTTTCTAGATTCTGGAACAATAGCTAGAACAGTTTAGATTACAATAGTCATTAGATTATGGGGTTAAGAAGGTAGATATGTATGTTTCAGGATTGTGTATAATATTTCCAATTATCTGTATTCCTGCTTGGAGGTAAAGGGATGGTTGGATGAGAATTTGGAGCACAATAAATGTATCCTTCAAATGATAAATTAAAATATTTGTATAATGTTAAATGTACAAAAACAGTAGCTCAGGATTACCATGTACCTTTTAAAATACATTAATAAATATTATTATTCAAATTATTATTTCTGGGCATCAATAAATTTTTACGATCTTCACCGTGGTAAACTGAAGGGTTTGCTATTATAAATCCCTACTTTGGTCTCAGAGTTCCAGATTATTCAAAGATACAGATTCCAAAATGTGAAAAGTGGCAATGCAGCATGAGCAGTGTCAGGGAAGATAAGTAACATGTTATTTTAATTATTTTTTATTTGTTCTATGCTAATTAATTGTGTGTACCACCCAGAGAGTGCACTAAGCACTATGGGATTGTATACGGTAATAGATATTGCTATTAATAATAATTAACTAAACAGAGTTGTTTATTATTATAACCAAATTGCACCCATTCTGCTCTTTTTGTTGTTGTTCAGTCACACAGTCGACTCCGACCCTTTGCGACCCCATGTACCATTTTCCTCCAGGCGCCTCTGTCCTCCACCATCCCCCTCAGCCCTCCCAGCTCTGTGCCCATTGTGTCTACAATGCCATCTAGCCATCTCATCCTTGGCCTCCCCCTTCTTCTTTTGCCCTCCACCTTTCCCAACATCAATGCCTTCTCAAGTGAATCCTCCCTTCTCATTTGATGTCCAAAGTACTTTAGCTTCATCTTTACTATTTGACCTTCCAATGAGCAGTCAGGGTTAATTTCTTCTAAGATTGACCTATTTGTTCTCCTCGCTGTCCAGGGGACTCTCAAAACCCTCCTCCAACACCACATCTCAAAGGCATCTATTCTTCTACGCTCAGCCTTCCTAATTGTCCAGCTCTCACATCCATACATTACTACTGGGAAAACCATTGCTTTGACTATTCTAATTTTTGTTTTCAAGGTGATGTCTCTGCTTTTCACTATGTTCCCCAGGTTTCTCACCGCTTGTCTCCCAAGAATCAGTCGCCTTTTTATTTCATGGCTACAATCCCCATCTGCAGTGATCTTTGATCCTAAGAAAGTAAAATCTGTCACTGCTTCTACTTCTTCCCTGTCTATTTTCCAGGAACTGATGGGGCCTGTTGCCATTATCTCGGTTTTCTTGATATTGAGTCTCAAGCCAGCTTTTGCACTCTCCTCCTTCAGCCCAATCAAGAGGTTCTTTAGGTCTTCCTCACTTTCTGCCATTAGGGTGGTATCGTCTGCATATCTCAGATTGTTGATGTTTCTCCCTGCGATTTTAATCCCATATTGTGATTCCTCCATCCCTGCACTGCGCATTATGTGCTCTGTGTATAGGTTGAATAAGCATGGTGACAAAATGCAGCCTTGTCTTACTCCTTTTCCTATTCCAAACCATTCTGTCATTCCGTGTTCTGTCCTAACTGTTGCTTCTTGGTTCATGTACAGATTTCTCAGGAGGCATATGAGGTGCTCTGGTATTCCCATCTCTTTAATTACTTGCCACATCTTGTTGTGGTCCACACAGTCAAATGCCTTGGTGTAGTCAATAAAACAAAAGTAAACTTGTTTCTGGTATTCCTTTGTTTTCTCCATGATCCAGCGTATGTTGGCAATGTGGTCTCTAGTCCCCCTGCCTCTTCTGAAACCAGCCTGCACCTCTGGTAATTCTCTCTCCACATGTTGCTGAAGTCTATCCTGTATTATCTTGAGCATCACCTTGCTGGCATGTGGGATGAGCGCGATTGTTCGATAATTTGAACATTCTTTGGCATTGCCCTTTTTTGGGATTGGGACGTATACTGATCTTTTCCAATCCTGTGGCCACTGTTTTGTTTTCCAAACCTGCTGGCATAATGAATGCAGTAATTTGACGCCGTCATCTTTTAGCGCTTTGAAAAATTCAACTGGGATACCATCATCTCCACTAGCTTTGTTGTTTGCAGTGCTCTTTAGGGCCTTTATGACTTCACTCTCCAGGATGTCTGGCTCAAGTTCTACTTCTTCATCATTGTGATTGTCAGGAGTGTTGAGGTCCTTTTTGTAAAGTTCCTCTGTGTACTCTTTCCATCTTTTCTTAATTTCTTCTGCATCAGCTAGCTCCTTTCCGTCTTTGTCCCTTATCATGGTCATTTTTGCTTTAAATGTTCCCTTGATTTCGCCGATTTTTTTGAAAAGATCTCTGGTTCTGCCTCTTTTGCTGTTTTCCTCCATTTCTCTGCACTGTTCTTTTAGGTAGTTTTCCTTATCTCTCCTTGCTTTTCTTTGAAATTCTGTGTTCAAATGATTGTAGTTTTTCCTTTCTCCTTTGACTTTGGCGTTCCTTCTTTCCTCTGCTATTTTAAGAGCCTCATCAGACAACCACTTTGCTTTCTTACTCTTCTTTTCTTTTGGTATGGTTTTCTTTGCTGCTTCCTGCATGATGTCCCTCATCTCCGTCCATAATTCTTCTGGTACTCTGTCTACCGAGTCTAAGCCATTAAATCTGTTCATCACCTCCACCGTGTATTCTTTAGGGATGCTGTCTAGGTGATATCTTTCTGGTCTCCGTGTTTTCCCTATTTTCTTTAGTCTAAGCCTGAATTTTGCGATCAGTAGGTTGTGATCTGAGCCGCAGTCTGCTCCAGGTCTTGTTTTTGCTGACTGTATGGAGGTTCTCCATCTTTGGTTGCAGAGTATGTAGTCAATCTGGTTTCGGTGTTGGCCATCTGGTGATGTCCATGTGTAAAGTCGCCTCTTGTGTTGCTGGAAGAGAGTGTTTGCTATGACCAGTGCGTTCTCTTGGCAGAACTCTATCAATCTTTGCCCTGCTTCATTCTGTGTTCCAAGACCAAATTTGCCTGTTATTCCCTCCACTTTTTGATTTCCTACTTTGGCATTCCAGTCTCCTAGTATAATTTGGACATCATTTCTTGGTGTCTGTTCTATGAGGTGTTGTAAGTCCTCATAGAACTGGTCCACTGTGGCTTCATCTGCACCAGTGGTTGGTGCGTATATTTGGATCACAGTGACATTGAAAGGTTTGCCTTGAAATCTGACTGACATCATTCTGTCATTTTTAAGGTTGTATCCCATTACTGCTTTTCTCACTCTTTTATTGATAATTATGGCTACTCCATTTCTTCTAAGGTTTTCTTGCCCACAGTAGTAGATATGATGGTTTCCAGAGCTGAATTCCCCCATCCCTGTCCATTTGAGCTCACTGATGCCTAAGATATCAATGCTTATTCTTTCCATCTCATTTTTTACCGCTTCCAGTTTACCTTGGTTCATTGATCTCACATTCCATGTCCCTATGCAGTATTGCTCCTTACAACATTGCATTTCCCCTCCCCCTTTCCTGTCCCTCCCCTTCCTCCCCTCTGTGGTGTTAAGCATCCTGTATCACCTAGCCTGCCCCTTTGTTTTGCCTTTTGTTTTGGTCCATAGGGTTCTCTTGGCATGCTTTGTGGCGTGGTTTGCCGGTGTCTACGCCATTTTTCTCTCCTCATACATTTTATCACAGTTTTTAAAGTTCAAAACATTTAACACAACATATTATCATGCATATTATCACACTTTATACACAGTCTCTGTGTCAATTTCTGTATTTAGTTAGTATAAAGTCTCTATGTCAGTTTCTATATTAAGTCTTCTACATCTGCATATCAGGTACTTATCCTTTGCCTGGGGCTCTGAGTCTCTCCCCCTGCTTTTCCTCCTCTGCCCTCTTCCCGTCTTTCAATTGGTCTTCTCTTGGCCTTTCCGCTGCTCAACCGGCTCTCCTCCTCCTCCTCACCCCCCGGCTGGGGGTGGTTGTCCGGCGGCGGCCGCGACTGGCCCTTCCGCTGCTCGCTTGCCCGGCTGGCTGGCTCTCCTCCTCACCCCCCGGCTGGGGGTGGATTGTCCGGCGGCGGCGGCGGCTGGCCCTTCTGCCGCTCGCTTGCCCGGCTGGCCGGCTCTCCTCCTCACCCCCGGCTGGGGGTGGTTGTCCGGCGGCGGCCGCGGCTGGCCCTTCCGCCTCTCGCTTGCCCGGCTGGCCGGCTCTCCTCCTCACCCCCCGGCTGGGGGTGGATTGTCCGCCGGCGGCCGCGGCTGGCCCTTCCGCCGCTCGCTTGCCCGGCTGGCCGGCTCTCCTCCTCACCCCCGGCTGGGGGTGGTTGTCCGGCGGCGGCCGCGGCTGGCCCTTCCGCCGCTCGCTCGCCCGGCTGGCCGGCTCTCCTCCTCACCCCCCGGCTGGGGGTGGATTGTCCGGCGGCGGCGGCGGCTGGCCCTTCCGCCGCTCGCTTGCCCGGCTGGCCGGCTCTCCTCCTCACCCCCGGCTGGGGGTGGTTGTCCGGCGGCGGCCGCGGCTGGCCCTTCCGCCGCTCGCTCGCCCGGCTGGCCGGCTCTCCTCCTCACCCCCCGGCTGGGGGTGGATTGTCCGGCAGCTTCTGCTCTTTAGAACATGATATTATTTTATTCTTCACCCAAATTCACATCAGGAGGCATAACCATGGACATGACTGTGAAAATGTACTTAATTTCCTCTTAAACAGGAAGCTCTCCAACTCATAAAATTGTTTGTTAATGTACTTCATCCACTGCACCACAGAAGATGACCCATGCAACTTAGATGCAAAAGAGCAGGATGAATGGTTTCCCCAATAAATACATTAGATGGGATTAATATTTGCTGCCAACTCATAACAGGCTTACAATTTCTACAATACTTTCTATGTAATAATCCAGATTATCATGCTCAGTAGGCCCCTTTTGGAGTATACAGTACTGGATTTTCAAAACCATCCAGCCATGCCCCATTCCTATTAATGTATCTTCACACAGCGAACCTGACAGTTGTTGCATAGTCATTAGTACTGTTCTGATGGTTTTGTGACAGTAGACATTTTTACTCACACATGATGCTTTTAGAATAAAAATGATTACTATAAATGTTTCCTGATATATTGTCAGGAGAATCAGCTTGGGTACCAAACAGTAACTGAAGACAGTGAATTCCAATTGTCACTTTTGACAGAAAACCTAGTCCTCAACTTTTTCTTCCATGAATTCCATGTAGTGGGATACACTATTTCCTCCTAGAACTCTTATCAGCAAGCCAGCTGCATCCTTTCCTAGATAGAGAAGTCCTGGCATTGTTCACATTCTAGTAACAATACATTTTTTGTAAGAGCCCTGGTGGTGCAGTGGTTAAACTGCTGTACTGCAGCCTGAACATTGTGAGTTTGATCCTGATCAGGAATGAAGGTTGACTCAGCCTTTTATCCTTCTGAGAATAGTAAAATGAGCACCCAGCATGTTGGGAACAAAATGCTAATTAACTTGTAAACCACCCAGAGTGCACTAAGTGCTATGGAGCTGCGCCAGGAGGGAGCCTGCTGGGATCTCTGCTGCCTCGGCGTTCCGGGCCCCCTCCCAGGACTCAAAAGGCGACCGGCTGGGGATGGACTCTTGCTGCCACCCACGAAAAACCTGCGGCAGGAGGGATCCTGCTGGGACCTCCGTTGCCTCGGCATTCCGGGCCCCCTCCTCCCTCCCTGGACTCAAAAGGTGACCAGTTGTGGATGGACTCTCGCTGCCGTTCTGGACTCCCCCCACCACTCTCCCCCCCCCGACCCTCACCCTCTCCCTTGGTTTTTGCCAGGAGGGAGGAAATGCCACCATACTACCATCGCCGTCAACAAGTTACATCTGTGACTGGGCTTGGTCTTTTTAAAAATATATTTTTTATTAATTTTTCACATAAAAAACAAGATAGATATACAAAGAAATTACAATAAACATAGTAATAATAATAATAATGTATAGAAATAAACATAAACAAAACAACAAAACAATTATATAAAAATTATCAAACATTACATACTCAACATTGATAATGCTCCCCTTTATTTTTCCTTTAACATTCTATCTTGTCAATTTCGTCCCCTTTCAATAAATGACCTTTATAATGCTTACCACTTATGAATATAAAATTATATTTCTATTATTTCCTTCTAAATGTCTATAACCTTGGGATTATATAAGGGAGCGCAAACCCATCCAATAAACAATACAAAATATAATAAAAAACATCCAGTGATATATACAAGCCTTGAGGATCTCAGTCTTACAGTTCTAGTCTTTCCAAAAACTCATATGGCATGGTACTGGTTTGTTTCCTTTATCGTCTAGTAATACAAATTCCACAAATGGTCTCCATATTTCCAATAACTTATTCTCTTTCATTATACCTTTTTTATATTCAATTCCCACGTCAATTTATCATTTAAAGCAATTTCCCACATTTCTTTGTACCAATCCTCCAATTTTATATCTAAATCATTTTTCCAATTTTTTTGCTATACACTGTCTTGCCACGGTTAACATTATAGAAAACAATTCTTTTTTGTTTGTACATACATTCATATTATCTATTTCTGTCAACAAGCCAGCACCTGACTCCAACTTTATATCCACTTTCAAAATTCCCACTACTGTACCTCTTTTTCTATTTGTTTCCAAAAAGCACTTGTCATTTGGCAACTCCACTACATATGTTCATATGTCCCAAGGTCGCTTTTACATCTCCAATTCTTTGCTTTGGTACGGGGCTTGGTCTTCAAGATGCAAGAGCCCTGGTGTTGGCTCTCGCTGGACCCTCTCACCTGGTTTTGCGAGACTTGCCACCAACGCTGTACCAATGGTCACCTTCTTAGCTCCTCCTCTGGCCCGTCCAGCTATGGGAGGTGAGAGCACAGTTGGTGGTCAGGGAGGTGGCGGGGATGGGTGCCATAGAGGGGGGGCTACAGGAGACATTGACAATGTGTTTTCCTTAGGCTCTGCTCCGTATGCGGTGGGATTAAGGGTGGTTTCTTTGCTATAAATTTCTAGTATAAATTGTTTTGATTTTTAATTTGTAATAGGGGATTTCATATATTTTATATATATTGTTTTATCTCTTGCCATGGCGTTGTACTGTTATTTACGCTGTATTTGTTTAGTACCATGATTTTGTTGAATATGCTGATGATAAGATACTGTATTTGTATTGATTTCATTGTAATGTGTATTATTTTTGTATTATATCATTTATTGTAGTTATATTGTACTTATTTTGTATGGATATAGGGATTGTTTATTATATTTTTATTGTATATTGTACCTTTAATTTGTTGTAATGCCATCCAGAGTTGGCCGTGTGCTGAGTGGGGCGGGGTATAAATTAAAGTTGAAATGAAAAATGAAATGAAGTGTCCCATAGACTACTCAAAAACAATGTTTTGTTCAAAATATGGGAACAAGGTGCATGCATCTTCTCAGAACCAGGTGATCTTTCTAATTTTGTCAGATGTTTTAATGACTTTTTCACAGCTATTATTTCAGAAGTTGCATTCTCTGATATCATGTAGCTACATGCTTTTAATTTTATATTTCTGCTACATCTGCTTTGCAAGTCCTGGAACTAAAGAGGAAGCAGCTGATAATAAACAAATGGTGCTGTGTTGCCTTAATAATAATTTTGTGTCATCAAGTCAATTCCGACTTGCAGTAACCCTTTCCAATCTATACCTATAAATCCAAGGGTCAACCGTTGTAACTTGCTATATGTTTCTGCACCTGTCCATCCTATCCCGTACCGAGCCTCCTGCACTCGCCCGAACCCGGTCAGGGTTGAGAAAGGTGCCAGTGGGGCAAGAACCCCATGAACGCAAAAAAGGAAAAGAACTTCACTTCCCAACGTTCTCTGTGCCGCACCACGCCACAGCCAATCAGGATGAAGGGCATGAGCAAAAAGAATGTTGGGAAACGCCAATTAAAATTGAGCCGCAGAGGAAAAAACCGCTGCATGAACGCAAACCCCAAACACAAAACTACAAGTCCCAGCATCCAATGCTCCATGAGCGCGCAGAATGCTGAGAAAGCCGGTGCACGAAAAATAAAATTAAAAAACGCAACGGGAGTGCAAGTCCCCAGCAGGCAGACGCAGCACCTCACAGCCTCGCAAAACAAACACCCACAAAAATCCACTGCAAGACACCCGCCAGCCTTCTTTCCCGGAGCAACGGGGAGAAGAGGGACTCCCTCTCCTCCACGCTACCCTGCCGAAGACATGGTGAGACCACTGCCGGCCTCAAGGTCAGTTGAGCCGGGGTGGGAAAAAAACCCCAAAACAGGCAGCAGTTTGTCAGGGAAGCACCCTCCCTGGCAAATGACTGGCTGCTGCCTTTGTACTTCCAACAGAGGTAATACAAAAGCAGCAGCCAGCAATCCACAAGGAAGAGCACCACCCCTTACGGATGGATCACTGCCTGCTGATCTCCGGTTAGGTAAGTCAGGAGAAAAAGGAGACAGAGAGGAGAGAACCATCGTCAGGCAGATAGCTCTTCTCTGCCTCCTTCTCCCCCGAACCTTCCTGGGGAAAGAGCCAGCTGACTGCCTCCTCCTCCTTTTCCACATAGCTGCATCAAAACCAAAATTCGAAGCAGCAATGGAGAAAAGAGGAACCAACAGGCAGCCCATTCTTCACGCAAAAGTACACACCAACAACAAACACCAACAAAAATAAAAATTAATAAAACACAAATAAATCAATTAAAAAAAACATTAATACACAAAAACAAAACAAAGAAAAACCCCAGAAGAAAGAAAACCAGAGAACTCACCAGCACGTCTTCCCTCCACGAGATCGGAACAGAAATGAAGAAGCAAAGACTACTTACTAGAAGAAGCCCCACCTAAAGGCCAAGAGAGAAAAAACACGTGAAATGAAACCAAAACCACTAACAGCCCCACCTGCAGGGCGGAATATTAAAAACAACTCAAAACCAATAAAGCCCCACCTAGAGGCCACAAGAGTAAAAACAAGTCAAAAATAACAATAAATCAAAAGTTTACACAAATAACAAACATATGTTAAATAAATAAAAACAAAGATTTATAGCATCCTCTGTTGAGTTTTAACTCAAATAAAAACGCAAAACATCTAAACACAGTTTAAAAACATTGAATGCAAAAAACATGTACTTTCACATTTTAAAAAATATTATCTACGGTACAACTACTAACAAAAAAAGTCACATACTAAAACGGTATTTGATTAAATAAAACAATTTGAAACAATTATATCATCCTTTGTTCTTTTTTTAATCCACAAAAAAACCCCCAAAAGGCTGATCACAGTTTATAACAATCTATGCTCGTCTTTATCTATAAAATGGTGGATGGGCCGTGCGTATCCGGCATCTGTGGCCACACCCATCCCTACTATCCTGTAATGAGCCAGCCTCACTTACCTTTTGTCCCTACGAGCATCACTGCAAAGGTCCGGAAGCTGAGAGTGGGGCAAATGCCCCACGAACACGAACAAAAAAAAAAAAAACCCTACGAGTCCCAGCCAATCAGGCATAAGGACATGAACATGGAGGAGGCCGGGAAAGCTGGTGCATGCAAAATTTAAAAACCGCCTCACGCAGTGGGAGCGCAAGGTCACCGAAGGCGACTGCAGCGCTTCGCCGCCCTCACTTCCCCAACCTTGCCAAAGCCACAGCAAGGCCAGCGCCGGCCTTCTTCCCCGGGGCTGCGGAGAGAAGAGGGACTCCCCCTCCTCCCTGGCCGAAGCCACGGTGAGACCAGCGCAGGTTTGTCCCGGGGGCCACGGGGAGAAGAGGGGCTCCTCCTCCCCGCCAAAGCCATGGTGAGGCCTTCATCCCTGGGGCTGTGGGGGGAAGAGGGGCTCCCCCTCCTCCCCACTGAAGTCTCAGCAAGGCTGGCGCTAGCCTCAACTTACAGTGGTGGGTTAAGTTGAGGGGGAAATACAAAGGCAGCAGGCGGCGGTTCATCAGGGGAGGCACTCTCCCTGATGGATTGCTGGCTGGCGCCTTTGTATTACCCCCACCGGTTTCGAGAGCTGACACGAAACAGCAGTGGGGGTAATAGAAAGGCAGCAGCCAGCGATCCACTAGGGAGAGCACATCCCCTTACGGATTGCTGGCTAGCGCCTTTGCATTTCCCCATTAACTGATTCGAAGGCTGACACGAAGCAACCTTCAAAACAGTTAATAGAGAAATACAAAGGCGCTAGCCAGCGATCCGTCAGGGGAGGCGCTCTCCCTGGGGGATCGCTGGCTGCTGCCTTTCTATTACCCCACCGCTGTTTCGTGTTAGCTCTCAAAACAACGGTGGGGGTAATAGAAAGGCGGCAGCCAGCGATCCATCAGGTGGAGCATCTCCCCTGACAAAACTCTGCCTGCCGCCTTTGTATTTCTCCCTCAACTATTTTGAAGGTTGACACAAAAAACCCTTGAAACAGTTGAGGGGGATCAAAGGCCTCCCACCCCCCATGGCAGGGAAAGGGGAAAACGGAAAGCTTCCACCTCCCACCCTTCCCTGCTTCCCCCCCCCCAAAGCAGGGAAAGGGGAAAATAAAGGCTTCCGCCTCCCCCCTTCCCTCCCTACTCACCCAAGTGCAGCCTCCTCACCTGCAGCCTCCTCTCTCTCTGTCTCTCTCTCTCTCACACACACACACCTACCTGCTGGGCTGCTTCTCTCTCTCTCTCTCTCTCATACACACACACACCTGCTGGGCTGCACATTCCAAACTTGCCCAGCAAGACCGGGCACAATAGCTAGTATTTTCTAAGTAGAGAATATTCAGAAGTGGTTTACCATTCGCTTCTTCTGGGATGCACAGTGGAGAACTAAATTCCCAATCCATGGCTCTACTGCCAGTTACCTAACTCATTGAGCTATCTGGCCAGCTGCTTTACGTAAAAGCATGCTGAATGTACCTTTGCATGAGTATGCTTGTAAGATCACAATAGTTCTTCAAAAAGCCCTTCAGTTTCTAAATGTCGGATACTGTGCTTCCGTATCCTTAAGTCAAAGCACCAGGTAATGGATCAATATTGATGCACAATATTGTACCCACATTGCCAGCAGGAAAAAGATGGCAAGCTTTACATAGCAAAAGGCAGCCTGAATGTTGACAATACTAATGGCAGCAATAGATGTCTGAGAAACTAGACACAGGAGTTGAAAACAAGGAATCAACATAAATCAGAGTAGGAAGCATAGTCATAGATGTGGACATCTATTATTTAGTGGGGATTATTCTGCCAAAAAAACCACACCTCATATATTTCAATTAATTTTAAATACCATTAGTACACACAGTTAAAACAGTACTAATATTGCTATTAATCTAAAGTGGCATTGTAAAATAGTTGCTAATTATTATGGCTACTGATAACTCTATAGCACTATTCATACACTTATAACAGATACCATTATTTATCACGTTAAATAACGGAGAAATGTAAACTAACTCATTAAGTAAGAGAGTAGCAGACCCAGCAATGGGTTGAGACAATTTTTTCTCACCTGCTCCAAATTCACACTTAGACTACAAATCTATGGGATTCTAGCTGTGAAGGGTAAATTCATTAATCAAATGTGTAATGCCACAATGTCTCTTTTGCATCCATCTACACAAATGGTCGGACTTGACTGTGCGACTGAACAATTAGCAATTACATTTATATACCGCCACATGGTGCTAAGTACACTCTTTGGGTGGTTCACAAGTTAATCCGCATTTTGCCTCCAACATGCTGGAGATTCATTCCCTGACCTCTGAAAGATGGAAGAGGTTGAGTCAACCTGGATCCCCGTCAGGATCAAACTCACAACCTTTTGGCTGCAGGACAGCAGTTTAACCCCATGCATCACCAGGGCTGCTAACCATTTGCAACTGAACATGGCGAAACTTCACAGCAAATATGAATAACCAACCAGGGATGTTCTGCTATTGATGTGCCTATAAAAGGGGTTGTAAAATATTCCTGAGTGTGGATTATTCTCTTTCTATTTTTGCAGGTGGCCCCCCTGGTTCTTTGTTCGCCCAAATAAAAGTTCTATTTTTGAAAGGCGTTTCCACTTTACTTGTCTTATTGGAGAACTGATAGGGGAAGAAATCACTGACCACAACATTTTATTTATTTATGTATTCGAACTTGTATGCCGCCCCCTTGCCCTAGGTGACTCCGGACGGCTCACAAAAACATAAAAACATCTTTAAAACCCACTTAAAATGCAATTTAAGAAACCACCACCCACCCATCAGTAATAGGGATGATATATCTTAGAAAAGCCAACGGGAGGGAGCTACCCCCCCCGCCCCGTCAGCCCCCCACACTTGCCCTGCCAGCCAGGTTTTGAGTCCTTTCCTGAGGGGCAGCAATTCCGTCTGCAGTCTTAATTCTACCGGCAGGAGGTTCCAAAGGACTGGAGCAGACACGGAGAAGGCCCTCTCCTTGTGCTAGAGAGGCGAGCCCCTCTAGCAGATGGTACAATTAGGGAGCCCCTCCGGTCCGCTCTAGTTGGAGGGGCTGAAACTCTTGGGGAAACGCGGTCTCTTAGGTATCCTGGCCCACTACCATGTAGGGCTTTAAAGGTCATCACCAGCACCTTGAATTGCACCCGGAGGCAAACTGGCAACCAGTGCAGCTCCCAGAGCAGAGGTGAGTCACCACCTGGGCAGCGGCGTTCTGGACCAGGTGCAGCCTCCAAATGGTCGTCAAGGGCAGCCCCATGTAGAGCGCATTGCAATAATCTAGTCTGGAGGTGACCAGAGCATGTGTGACCATGAGCAAGGAGTCCCGGTCCAGGAGTGGGTGCCAACTGGTGAATTACAAGAAGTTGTGTAAAAGCCTTCCTGGCCACGACTGCCACCTTCTTTTCGAGCTGTAGTCATGAGTCCAGGAGGACCCCCAAGTTGCACACCGGGTCTGTCTGGGGCAAGGGTGCCCACACTGTTTGGGCCGTGGGCCAGTCACGTGATTCAGGGTCCCAGTCACTATGGCCCAGGAGCCAGATCCGGCTCTCAAAGTCAATTCATCTGCCCCACGAAGCCCTCGTTGCTCACAGGCGTGTTTTACTTCCGCTCCCGGGAGCGACAAGGGCTTCACGGGCTGAATGAATTGGCGTTGGGGCCTGGGCCATATTTTGGGCACCCCTGCTTTAAGATGCCACAAAGTTTATTAATTTATTTATTAGGGGGCGTGACTAAGATGGCCGACGAGTAACATCTTGATCCGGACGCTCGCGCCTAGCAAAGTGGTAATTAATGTGACTGAATGAAATAGAAAAATTTTAAAGTGGTAATTCCTGTGGATGAGACTCCTGCCTGCCTTTTTGGAAAATTTTGGGAAGTTTTGAGGTCGGATGGTCGAAGTTCGGGAGGCTTTCCTGGGCGGGTGAGGCCCGCGACGGCAGTCACGGCTTTTCTGCCGAGGAGCCGAGAACGGGACCAGCGAGACAGCAGAGAAGCACCGGAATTGGCAAGAAATTGTCTGGCAAGAAAATAACTGTATGTAAGTGCATGAAAGGAAAGTCAAAGTTTAAAGTTTAAAACTAGCTGGGGACTTTGCTTAGAAGAGCCTGGGCTTTGAAATGGAAAAGGGTGGAAGTATATGAAACCAAGTGGTCATTTCGTTAATGGCGGCGGTCCTGGAAAACGAAAGTGATCGTGTTTGGGTTTATGGTTTCCCTGCACCCCAGGAGAACCGCGGCGCGTTTGGTCGATAGCAAAGTGGTTTAAAAAGTTCCTGTTCGGGCTATAGTATTGGAAAGCAGCAGCAGTGTGTCTCCCAGCTTAAAGTGTGTGGGAAAAGTTTGCCGTTCCACAGAAGAAGAAGGGGGGGGTTTACCCTGAAGTTAAGGTAACCGCTGGAAAATGGCGTTTTGACTTGTCCGTCTCAAGAGAAGGATTAATTGGTCCTCTTTTTGCTCCTTCACCATGTGGATTACAAATATTACTTTTTTTTTTGAGTACATCGCTTCTCACATCTTTTCCCCTCCCTGCTTGGATTTTGGGCTTCTCTCTCTTTCATACCTCCCCCCCTTTTTTTGGGGCGGCTTGGGCTTAAAAGAAAAGTTTTGGGTG
The DNA here is from genome assembly GCA_035047305.1 of Bradypodion pumilum. Taxonomy (NCBI): domain Eukaryota; kingdom Metazoa; phylum Chordata; class Lepidosauria; order Squamata; family Chamaeleonidae; genus Bradypodion; species Bradypodion pumilum. Next base: position 308,077,358 of record JAWDJD010000004.1, on the reverse strand, counting down.
ACTATTTCCTTGGAGCCTTTACATTTGCAGTTTGGAAGACGATCAGTTGGAATGTGTGCCTCGGGGAAACGGATCTGATGTGGATTATTATTTTATTTTTTATTTTTTGCTGTTTGTTGGAAGTACACTTCGGTTCCTTCTATCTTTTTTTGTGAATTACAGTACTTAACTCTTTGTTGGATTTCCTCCTTCATACAAGTTTCCCTCTTGGTTTTGTGGTACCAGGGGTTGCAGTGTTGCAGGTCCTGTCTGACTGATTAAGTTTTACAACGTTCTGCAACATCGGACTCTTATATTGTGTATTATTATGGATAAAGGTACAAGAGGGAAAGCAAAGGAAGAAGATCCAGCCGTGAAGCCAAAGAGGAAGGAAAAAGTACCAATGGAGGAAGCCCCTCAGTCTTCATCCCCGTCCCCAGAGTCATATGATCAAACCCAAATTATGGTGGAAATTGGCAAGCTGTTTCAGAAATTGGAGAAGAATGAGGAATCAAGGGTGAAAGATAGAAATGAAATGATGAAAAAGCAAGATAAAGTGGTATCATCTGTTGCAGACTTCTCAAAAAAGGTGGATTTAAGTTTGAAAAAAAATAGAGGGAAATGTAAAACTGGTTCAAGATGAGGTAATTGCCATAAAAAAGGAAATAAAAGGGACTCAGGAGGTGGTGCGGGAGAATAAGCTGAAATTGGATGAACAAGAGAGAAGGATTGATGCTGTGGAAGATATGATGAGAAAGCAGAATATTGTGATCCGTGGGGTGGTGGAACGGACACCGGATTTGTTAAGAGAAAGAGTGGTTCAGTGGTTAAATGGTTTGAATATGGGAAAAGAATTTGTTCAGGAAGATTTTGTAAGTGTATTTCGGGTGGGCCCAAGAAGAGGGAGGATGGTTCAAAGAAATGTTTTGGTAAAATTTGCAAGAGTAATGGCCCATTTGAAACGTGTTGGTTCTGATGCTCTGAGATTTGATGGTTCTGAGGTAGAAGTTTATAATGATATCTCATTGAAGGAAAGAACGTGGAGATATAAGATGAGGCATGTAACTAAATTGCTGATGAGTAAAGATATAAGGTATAATTGGAGATTTCCACAGCAACTGCGCTTTTGTTATGACAAAAGAATGCAAGTAATTGATGAAGGGGCCAATCCATTGGAGTATTTGAGCTTGTTGGAGCTGGTAAAAAGAGATTCGGAGGAGTGGATAAATCTCAAGAAGGAACTGATGGAATCGGGAGCCTTGGGTAGGGAGTATGAGAGGGCGGAGGCCGGTGGGGCAACAGGTGGAACACCGCAGCAAGGGGAAGGGGAGGAGGAGCTGTCGCTGATCATGGTGGAGGAGGAGGCAAGTAAGGAGCAATGAGAATTAGATTTTTAAAATTTAAAGTATTTAATTGATATATAAGGGTGAGTTGCGCGTAGCAGTGGTAGGAAGGCACATCTTACATGTCCCCCCTCTCCCCTCTTTGGTTGTCAAAGGCGGCTTTTTTTTTTGAAGAAGGTGGGGAGAGAGATAGTGTGTGTTATATGTAATTTTTTGTGGGATGGGGGTAAGGGGTTAGTGGTGGCACGCCCGATGGAGAGTTCAGAGTTTAGAAAGGAGATAGGTTATGGGAAATATTAAAATACTATCATGGAATGTAAAGGGTACAGGCTCTGTTCTTAAGAGACGTAGGTTGGAACTGGCGCTGAAGAAAGATAGACCCGATATATTGTTTTTACAGGAAACGCACCAGAAGTCAAAGGACACGAATAAACTTTATTTGGGATGGATCCAACATTATGAGATGGCGTTTGGAACTTCAAAAGCGAGAGGGGTGGCAACTATGATTTCTAAAAAATTAGGATTTGAGATTACAAAAAGTATTGCTGATCAAGAGGGTAGATATCTGATTGTAAGAGGAAAAATAGAGGATGAGGAAATCATGTTGGTAAATATTTATGTGCCAAATGATCATCAAGCGGATTTTCTAGAAAAAGTTCGGAAAATAGTGGAATTAGAGAATGTTGCAAAAACTATTGTGGCGGGAGATTTTAACTTGATAAGGTCGGGGTTAGATTGCATGAACATAGCAAGAAGTGGAATTGGTTTGAAAGGGAAGGTGTTGGATAAATGGATGGATTGTTGGGTTTGAAGGATTCTTGGAGAGAGTTTAAGGGCTCTGAAAGGGCATATTCCTTTTTTTCACATGTTCATGGGACCTACTCGAGAATAGATTATATCTTTCTTACGGAAAATTTGATTAAAGATATAGAAGGAATGGAAATTGGGATCATAAAGGAATCAGATCATGCCAAAGTACTTTTGGAAATGAAATTACAAAAAGATACCCGAAGGGGAAGAAGTTGGAGGTATGACTCTAATTTATTTAAAGATCCAAAATGTAAAGAGCAGATTATGGAAAGATGGAAAGAAAGTTGGCAGTGGAACGATAATAACGAGGTTAATTTCAACGTTGTATGGGATACCATGAAGTCAGTTTTCAGAGGGGAAAGTATAAAGTTGGCGAGTTTTAAATATAAACGATATAAGGTAGAACAGACAGAAAGAGAAAGAGAAATAAAACAGTTACAGGAGGATCACGCAAAAAGTAAAGATAAAAAAATCTTTACGAAATTGCAAAGACTTAAAGCAGAATTAATGGGTAAAGATATTGATAAAGTTAAACGAGACTTGATCTACTTAAACAGAGAATATTTTGAATTTAGCAATAGAAGTTCAAAATTACTAGCAAGAGCAGCTAAGGCTAAAAGGGAAAAAAGAGAAATTGGGCTATTGGTTAATAAACAAGGTTTAAGGTGTAATAAGAATAGAGATAAATGTAAAATTGTGAGGGAATTTTATCAAGCATTATATGCAAAAAAGGAGGTAGACTTGGAGAGGCTCAAAAAGATATTGGAGAGACAGCTAGGGAACGGAATAAAACAAGAACACAGAGAGAAAATGGAGGAAAGGATTAATGATAAAGAGGTAAAGGAGGTAATCAGTGGGTTGAAGATGGGGAAAGCCCCGGGGGATGATGGATTATCGACAGAGTTTTATAAAGAATTTAAAGAAGTGGTGGTCCCAAAATTAGTGAAGCTATATAATTATATTTTAGATGGAGGATCAATTCCGACTTCATGGTATAATACAACAATCGTTCTACTGCCAAAGCCTGGTAAGAACTTGGAAAGTGTGGAATCGTACAGACCAATTTCACTTATAAATCAGGATGCCAAAATCTTCACAGCAATACTGGCCAACTGTCTAAATGGTTTTATGGGGGAATATATAAACGTTGATCAAGTTGGGTTCTTAAAAGGTCGGCACATGGCGGATTTAACTAGAAGGGTATTAGATTTAATCGATAATGTTAATCAAACGAAGGAAAAGGTGGGTTTATTATCATTAGATATTTTTAAGGCATTTGACTCATTACAGTGGTCCTCAATCAAGGAAATAGTTAAAAATTACGGGTTTGGCGACAGATTTAAAAGGGTAATTGATTTATTATATCAAAAAGGGAATGCTAGGATTAGAGTAAATGAAGAGGTTACTGATGTGGTAAAGCTGGAGGCTGGTACTAGTCAGGGATGTCCTCTATCTCCCATCCTGTTTATTATGGCAATGGAGATATTAGCTAAAAATATAAGGGATGATACAAATATAGAAGGGATAATGGGTAATAAAGTGAGTATGTATGCGGATGATACATTGCTTATGGTGAAACATCCGGAGTTGGTAATGGATAGGATTAAAGATCATTTACAGGTATTTGAAGCTACAACCGGATTAATGATAAATTGGGATAAATCAGAATTGATGCTGTGTAATATGGGGGTAGGAGAGATGGGAAGGATAGTGGAGACACTTAATATACAAATTAAAGATAAGCTGAAGTATCTGGGGATAAATATTTCAAATAAATTGGAAGAACTTAAACGATTGAACTATGACAGCTTGAAAGTCGAATTCAAGAATAAAATACAAGAGTTTCAGAAGCTGAAGCTGTCATGGTTCGGAAGGATTGCAATTTGTAAAATGATATTGTTACCAAAGATTAATTTTGTATTTGATGCATTAGTGATCCATTTGAAGGAGAAGGAAATCAATGAATTTCAAAAGATGTTTAATTGTTTTTGTAACGGAGGTAAAAAATCTAGACTTTCAAAGAAGTTCTGGTACTTGTCTCAGAAAGAAGGGGGTTTGGGTATGCCAAACTTGTTAGCATACTATCGAGCATTCCAAATTAAGAATGTTGTGAAGATTCTGGCAAGAGAAAAGGTAATTTGGGAGGAAATAGAGATGAAAGAGTATAGAGATATAGGTAACATGATTTTTTTGGGAATAAAGGACAAGCCGAAAAGGTCAAATAATACTATGATGATAGGACTCATGGAGGTGTGGAAAATGGTAAAGAAAGACATGGTCCCAAATCTCTCTCCAATTTTGGAATTGACTGATATGGTGTGTTTTCCAATAAAATTAGATAAGGAAAAAAAGGAAATATTGGATAAAAATCAGATGCTTTTACTGAAGGACTGGTTAAAAGTTTGTGATGATGATATTAAGAGGAAAAAAATATTTGAGAAGTTAAATTTGGATTGGTTTCAGAAATTAAAGGTGGATAGCTGGAATAAAAAATATAGAAGAGAAGCAGGGATAGATAGAATAAAGACGGAATTTGAAGAATTGGTAATAAAGATAAGAAAAGGGGAAAGGAGTATTAAGGGTCTTGTAAGCAAACTGTATACTATATTGAATAAGGGTAAAGATCCACATGAAGATTTGAAACGGAAGTGGGAACAAAATTTGAATATAAAAATTGGGGAGGTTGAATGGAGAAATAAATGGAAAAAGAGGATTATGAGAACAATGTCTGTAAGAATTAAAGAACACAATTTTAAAATGCTGTGGCAATGGTACTTGACACCACTAAGACTTTATCAGATGGATAATAAAAGAGACAAATTATGTTGGAGATGCAAAGAAACGGATGGAACATATGAACACATGTGGTGGAGTTGTAAAAAAATAAGGGATTTCTGGGGAAGAATAGAAGGGGAGTTTGGTGAAATTGTGGGTAAAAGTGTTAAGTTGGTGTCAGGTACCATTCTTCTAACAAATGTGGAAGGTTTGGGTTTGAATAAGGAGGAAAAAGAATTACTGGAAATTGTATTAACTACGGGTAGACAATGTATAGCTAGAAATTGGGAAAATGATGTTGATATACAGATTGGAGAGTGGTATAAAGAAATGTGGAGTTTAGCATTGAACGATAAATTGACATGGGAGATCAAAATAAAACGAGATAGATTAAAGGAGAATAGGTTTTGGAACATTTGGAAACCATTTGTGGATCATTCTCTTATGGTAAACGACAGTTCAGGACCTGTACCATCTCAGAGGTTTTTGGAGTTGAAATAGAAACTAAACTCTCCGGGCATTGTATATATTCACAGGGTGATGTGTAACTATCAAAAGATAATAATAGTGGTAGCACAGAAAGCTTTTATTCTTATGATTGTGTAATAATTTATAATGCGGTGTTTAGATTGGTGGTTATATGATAAATAGTCAGTTTAAGTACTATTATGTGCTAGCTCCTATGAATTTGAGTCAATACTGTATTGATGTTGTTTTTGATTTATCATTATATTGTATTCTTATTGTTATTGTTTTTTTCTTTCTGTATGTCTGTCAAAAATTCAATAAAATTTTTTTAAAAAAATTATTTATTTATTAAAGTGGTAGCCGTGTTAAGTTTGGTTTTGGGGTTTTCAGTTAACTCTCAAAACATAGTTAAGGCTGCTGCAAAGCCACGGGGACGGGACTCTCTCAGGTGGCTCTATGAGGGGCGGGCTCTGGGAAGCCTGAGCTGAAGGAAACAAACCGACCCACCCTTTCCACCATGGAGGTATAAAAAAACCAGATTAGCCGGCTTCAAGTCTGTGACGTCATGTCATCTCCTGTTTTATCATACCTCTATGCTTTCCAACCCCTACAGTGGGGGAGGGTCGAGAGAGGAAAACTCAACAACCAACTGTCGGCCATCTGCTGCGCATACCTGTCAACGAACCCGTTTTTCCCGGGAAAACCCCTTATTTTTACCCCTCTTCCTGCCCCCTCCCATTTTATTAATTTCCCCTTAATATCCCTTATTTTTTTAAAAAAAATAAAATCCTGACCGGAGCCCTCACAGGCGAAGCTGCAGTATGTTTTTCCTGCCACCAGAGGCCGCTGTCTGTGGCTTTTCACTGAGAGAGAAGGTGGTGGGGGCCCTCCCTGTAATTCCTCTTTCATTTCCCTGCCACCACATGGTCATGGGAGGCTTCTTTTTTGCTGCTGAGCTGGTCGGGACGGGGAGTCTACTCTAGGTGAGCGATATTTCATATATGCAGGTGCAAATCAGCTTTTGGTCTTTCACTCTCATGGTTTATTGAGCTGTTTCTGCCCTGCCTCCTGGCTGGAGAATTTTTTTTCTGTTCTTGATCACTATATGAGAGAGAGGGGGGTGTTCGTTTCTGTTCTAGAGTTAACTTGGGAGGGGAGCGGCGGAATGTTGCTTGATCACTATATGAGAGAGAGAGAGCAAATTAATTAAAAATGAGTAAGGTAAAGGTTTCCCTTGCTCGAAAGCCAGTCGTATCCGACGCTAGGGTTCAATGCTCATCTGTTTCAAAGCCAAAGAGCCAGCGCTGTCGCGTCTGCAGACGTTTCTGTGGTCATGTGGCAGGCATGACTAGACACCAGAGTGCACGGAACGCTGTTACCTTCCCACCAAAGTGGTCCCTATTTATCTACTTGCAATTTCTTGCTTTCGAACTGCTAGGATGGCAGGAGCTGGGACAAAGACGGAAGCTCATTCTGACCTGCAGTACTCGGGAATCGAACTGCTGACCCAGTCAGCATCTTAGTCACTTAAGCCACTGAGTAAACAAGAAAGAAAACAAAACAAAAGTCCCCCAAGAAGATGGGGAAAGGGCTCTTTGGCCCACACAGCTTTGTGCCCATTGCATCTACAATACCATATAGTCATTTTATTTTTGGCCACCCCCTTATTTTGTCCTCCACCTTTCCCAGCACCAAGGCTTTCTCAAGTGAATCCTCCCTTCTCATTTGATGTCCAAAGTACTTTAGCGTCATCTTTACTATTTGACCTTTAATGAGCAGTCATGGTTGATTTCTTCTAGGATTGACCTATTTCTAACACCACATTTCAAAGGCATCTATTTTTCTGTGCTCAGTTTTCCTAATGGTCCAGCTCTCACACCCATACATTACCACCGGGAATACCATTGCTTTGACTATGCAATGTTTTGTTTGCAAGGTGATGCCTCTACTTTTAACTATGTTCCCCTGGTTTCTCATAGTTCATTTCCCAAGCATCAGTCACCTTTTTATTTCACAGCTGCAATCACCATCTGCAGTGATCTTTGATCCTAAAAAAGTAAAATCTGCCAGACATATCCAACTCTAGGGTGCAGTGCTCATCTCCATTTACAGCCAAAGAGCCAGTGCTGTCTGTGTTTGCAGACATTTTCATGGCCATGTGGCAGGCATGACTAGAGCCCAGCAAGTCACATGGCTATATTTGGCCACGCCCACAGATTTGGCCACACCCACAGAGGGGCGGGACCAAAATTTCCCTTATTTTCAAATCCAAAAGTTGACAGGTATGCCATAAGGCAATGTTTTGGGCCAACTAACATGGCGGACTGTCAGATTAGTTGACTTCAAGTTTGTGACGTCATGTCATCTCCTGTTTTATCATACCTCCATGCTTTCCAACCCCTATAGTAGGAGAGGGTCGAGAGAGGAAAACTCAACAACCAACCGTCGGCCACCTGCTGCGACAGGCACGTGATACCAAAGACCTCTCCCTTGTCTCCCTCCCCTATCTCGACAGCCGCCGCGAGGCCAGCACGCGCGCTGAATGACTTCAGAATGCCGGTGGGCACGTGAAGGAGACGTTAGCCTTGGAACGTGTTGAGGCGGCTCGGGCTGAGCCAAACAAGTCTGGCTAGGGGGTTGCTGCCATCGCAACCCGCCAACCCTGGAACCTCAAAATACCTACGGCCTTTTTGCCCCCCCCCCGCCCCCTTGAACTAGTCGTCGCATGAGCGTCTTCTCGAGGTGTGAAGGCGTTTTAAATTTTTTAACCCTTTGGGCTCCCGGCAGGCAGACCTGACGGTCTCTGGGACAAACACAGGAAGGCGGGCACGGGGCGGGGCGTGGGGGCGGGGCGCCCCCCCCGGGAGGAATAGGTTTTTGAAGAGGGTGGGTTTGGTTGCCGCTGGCTCGGAGCGAGCGCTCGGGCAGAGGATAGTGCGCGCGGGCACGAGCACGAGTTGGCGGGAGCGGCGCGCGAGGCTCGTGCCCGCTCAGGCTGCGGTCCCCCCCCCCCCCCCCCGTAGTTTCTTGCTTTTACGTTTGTGCTCAGCCTCTTCTGCTACGGTTATTATTACTTTTCTGTCAATACAGCTGGCGTTTATTTATTTATATATCTAATTATTTATCGTATGATGAATTTCTGTTGCCTAGGTAAAGGTCGCCCTTGCTCGAAAGCCAGTCCTATCCGACTCTAGGGTTCAGTGCTCATCACTGCATCCGCAGATGTTACGGTGGACATGTGGCCGGCATGACTAGACGCCAGAGTGCACGGAACACTGTTTACCTTTCCCACCGAAGTGGTCCCTTTTTATCTACTTGCAATTTCTTGCTTTCGAACTGCTAGGTTAGCAGGAGCTGGGACAGAGGCGGGAGCTCACTCTCATGCAGTACGTGGGAATCGTACTCCGATCTTCCAGTCAGCGAGTTCAGCATGTTAACCACTTGAGCCACTGCAGTACTTTCAGTTGTCTAATGTTTATCAGAGAATAAACAAAACAAACGCTGTTGCACTTTCAAGACTAACCGTTACATTTCAGTGTAAGCTTTCGTGGATCAGACTTGACCCCTGAAAGTTCACATTGAAATATAACAGTCTTTAAAGTGCTACAGCGTTTTTGTTTTGTTTAGTCTTTGATATGCCTGAACGCAGACAAATACGGCTACTATTCCAAAAAATTCTACTTTAATGCCGATATATACAGTGAGCACAAATTAACCACTTGAAGTTCCTAACTAGAGTTCCACGTCTAGGTTTGAAAGCTAGTGAAGGGCTGTGACATGATGCAAGTCCTCCAATGTGCCTCTAAGCAAGCGGTCCCCAACCTTTTTATGCTGGGGGGTGGGGGCTGGTACATGCCCCCCCCCAGACTGTTGAGGGGCTGGATGTGTGGTCGGGCCACCAGCTGCGGTGAGTTGGGGTGGCTCATGGCGGTGGGACCATCCCAAGCCCCCATCACTTTCCCTACCACTCAATTCAGCATCCTCCACTTTCATTTGGGAAGGGGAAATCTGGCTGGCCACTTGCTGTTGTTATACTTCTTTCATGTCTAGGCCAGATGTGAAACTACCAAAGTTGAAGGCACCTTTTGTTGAGTTCATTCTGCAGTTCTTTTTGCCTGACCTGGTGTGAGAAAGATTACTGAGACCAGATCTAACAAAAATTGCACTCCCATGCGGTCTCAATTACTAAATCCATTCCAGCCATTTGATTGATTGCATTTTATACCACTCATTTGGGAAATTTCCCACTGGGCGGTGCACATACTGTACAAATATAAAAATAGCATAAAACTTTGGGTGTGTCCCTTGCTGTCGCCCTATGCGTTTCAAGGACCAGAAGTGTGTCACGTTTGTATGTGACACTACACACATTCACTATTAAGGTAAAGGTCTCCCTTGCTTGAAAGCCAGTCATGTATAGTAACGACTCTAGGGCGCGGTGCTCATCTCCATTTACAGCCAAAGAGCCAGCAATGTCCACATCTGCAGGCATTTCTGTGGTCATGTAGCAGGCACAAACTAGACTCTGAAGCACACAGCAAGTGGTTACCTTTCCTGCTGAAGTGGTACCTGTTTATCTACTTGAAAAAGTTTGCTTTCAAACTGCTAGGTAGGCAGAAGCTGGGACAGAGATGGGAGCTCACCATCGTGCAGCACTTGGGTCTTGACCTGTTGACCTTCCAGTTTCAAGTTCAGCATTTTAACCCCTAATTCACCATGGCTCATGTCCACTAGTGGAATACTCTTATTCCCAGAATGTTTCTCATTATATATAATATTTTGAGATCATTGTTAAGGTAATCCTTTTTATTGATAAAAAAGATTTTTATTAGTCCTTGTGGATTGGATAGGGAAGCGAAAAGGTTGGACAGGGTAAAAGACTGGAGGATGTCAGGGGATCAGTAGACAAGAAGATGGAAAGGTTTCTAAATGCCACTTTCCCCTTAAATTCTATAAGTTTGTAATGCATGTTTATCTGCTTTGTTTTTTATAGTACGGCATCTTGAAGCATTTAAAAATGGGGGAAAAAATGATGATTGGTATGTCTCTCCAGCCAGCAAGACCTGTGCATCATCTCTGCTCGAATGGTAGGTGTCTTGATTATTATAGAATATTTGTTCAGAAATGCTAGGTCAAAATCCATGCTAATTTTACAGGATGGAAATACATGTTTAATTTAATAATACAAAAATAAATGTATTAACTTATTTCTATAGAATCCATTCACACGATATCAGCACCCAGTTTCACCTTCCTGCCTCAGTTTCAGTGCAGTAGTCAAGCATGTTTGTCTAATGAAATCAGCTCGGTAAGTTTATTAGAAAATTAATGCCTTTAGCATATCCTGGATTTCTCTAAATTGGAGTTTAAACTTGCTACCTAGCCTGCTGGTCTCAATTCTCTTGTAACAGAGAAGCATGTTTTCATGCTCTGTTGGACGAAGCTTTTCTAACTTGCCCTGCATTCTCAAAAGGAAGGTTTCAACACACACACACACACACACACACACACACACACTCATGTGCACGCACATGTGTGTGTAAGACAACAACATAGACAAAAATGTGGTACTTTAGAGACTGCTATATTTTAATGCAGAGGTTCCCAACCTAAGGCCTGCGGGTTGGATGCAGCCTGCGGCACCATTTCATGTGGCCCCCACCCCTCCAATGGCATTTGAGAAACAAAATGGCCACCCCCTTTGAAGCTGTTTGGACAAAATGGCCACCTCCATTGTGCAGGCAGAGTAAAATGGCCATCCTGCCCTCAAAGCTGACTGAGAGTGTGCCTCAGCCCCCGGCTTGAAAAAGTTAGGAACCCCTGTTTTAATGTGAGCTTTTGTGGATTTAAGTTCACTTTTCAGACATAAGAGACTAAAGGTAAAGGTTTCCCTTGCTCGAAAGCCAGTCGTATCCGACTCTAGGGTGCAGTGCTCAGCTCTGTTTCTAAGCCGAAAAGCCAGTGCTGTCTGCTTCTGCAGACGTTTCCGTGGTCATGTGGCAGGCATGACTAGATACCAGCGTGCATGGAATGCTACATGGCAAATATTTATACATATATACATGATCTCAAAATAAGGAGAAGGTAGTTGGTCAGTAAATAAAACTTATATGAGTAAATGTGACATTTTGTGCCTTGTAGTGACTTACATTTGGAAATGGCTAAAGAACACGTGACTAATATTCAGACCATTGAGATGGGAACCCAGCTTTTTTGTCTTTATTATTATTTTTTGGTTTTGGTTTGGTTTGTTGTCTGATATATTTAAACAGATTAACATAGCTAACACAGTAGTTGAAAGCTGTGTTTGACAGTATCATTTGTTCCTTCCCGGGTGAAAAGGAGTTTATGAGCAGTTTATGCATTGATGGGTCTTTGCAACTTCTCTGTCAAATGTTGGTACTCACACCAATAAGACAGTACTGTATATCTCTTAATACATTCTGTTAGGCATGCATGCCACTGCTTCTTTCTATCCCATCACACACCTCTCCTCTTCCTCTAGTACATGGCAGAGCACTTCATGGCCATATCTGCTCCCTTGAAGATTTCTGTCCTTAAGTGCCTCACAAAATATCCATGGTGGCGGGGGTGAGGATGTCATATCAATTCTATAGTTCTAAATGCAGGGCATGTTCTTAAATACAGTGAAACTCTGCTTTACGGACAGCTTACTTCACAGACCAGAAATCCATAGAAGATGACCACCTGCTTAAAGACAAAAATCATGAAACAGACTGGATTTCTCCGGGGTGTGAAACTTTTTTGGGCTGCTTGGACACACCCCAGCCGCTTTCCATGACGGCATTCAGCACTTCCAGGGTGGTGGTGGAAGAAAACAGCTATTGTGATCTAGTCCTCGTCAGACTCTGAGGATGGCCTGGATCACGGGGCACTCCCTATGCCCAGCCCAGTTCTGCCTGCACCCGAACCTGAGGATGTCCTGAGCCATGGATCTCAGCCTACACCTGGCCCAAGTCTGTTTCCACCTGCAGCTGATCTGTCAGATCAGGGATCTGGCTCTTACAGTGATCAGCCCTTAGTCAGGGAGAGATCCAGAAAAGAGCTACCTGGTGGGAATCAGCAGGTCCGCTCTGGTCCGACCGGACTGGTAGCAGACTTGGCTTGCCACGCCCACCTCCCTCCCACACAACGCCCACCTCCTCCTCCTCTCCGGGCATGACCAGGAGCCAGGAAGAAGAGAAAGATGGAAGAGGTGCCGCAGACAGAGCCAGGGAGGAGGAGGGGCCGCCACTTGCACAGAGCGGCTTGACTGAAAGGACCTTACCATGCCGCTCTGGGATGCTGCGCTGGGCTCTAGAAGAGCCTCGTCCTCCAGACAAGGAGGAGGAGTCCCAGAGCTTCCAGGCTCACCGTCCTGGTGCGCTTTCACCTCTGCACTTCCCACGCTCCTTCGGGGGGTGGTTGGACTGGCGGGCTGGCGGCCTTCTCTTCCCAGCAGTGTCGGCAACGCTTCCCATGCTCCTCACCCACCCCCTGAAGGTGCCCCCACCTTCCCCAGCCCTGTACTATTACGAGGGAATGGGAGCACTTGTGCCTGGCCCCACAACAATGGGTCCCTTCCCCAGCCCGGCGTTGGCCGCGGGGAAGGAGGGAACACCTTGGCTCTACGGCATGCAGACTTAAGAGCAGCCACCACCCCCGCCTCGCTTGAATCCCTTCCCCGGCCCGGCATTGGCCGCGGGGAAGGATGGAACATCTGGGCTTCGCAGCATTGCCTTGCTCAGCCGCCGCCGCCTAGAATGCTGAGCCGGGCTCCATTCTTGGACGTCGGGCCTTGTGAGGGCGCTGTGCCTGGGTTTTGTTAAGCTTTGTTAAGGTCGTTGAGCCTTCGGCTCCGACCCCCTGGATTTATTTATCATGTAACTTTGTATGATATATATTTGTATTCCTGTACTGTGATTGAGTAAATTTTTTATTTATTGTATTTATTGTATTGTATTTTGATACACTGTATTTTGTATGCTTTATCTACGTTGTAATTGCCGCTTTGTGTCGCCCATTGGGTCAGGGAAAGCGGGATATAAATAATAAATGAAATGAAAAATGAAATGAAATGAAAAAGACAAAAACGTTGTGGAACCTTAAAGACTAACTGCTGTATTTTTATGTGAGCTTTTGTGGATCAAGTCCATTGGCTCTTAGGCTATAAACGGGTGAGTACTGAACCGTAGATTTGGATACGACTAGCTTTTGAGCAAGGGCAGCCATTACTTAATAACAGAAGAGCTCTGTTTGGTATTCAAATTTGCTGTGGTTAGTAAAGATAAAGGTCTCCCTTGCTCAAAAGCCAGTCGTATTCGACTCTAGGGTGCAGTGCTCATCTCCATTTGCAGCCAAAGAGCCAGTGTTGTTTGTGTTTGCAAATATTTTCATGGCCATGTGGCAGGCATGACTAGATCACTAGATCACATGGCCACCCCCAGCAAGTCACGCCCACAGATTTGGTGCCGCCTATAGATTTGGCCCTACCCACTTAGTTAGCCCCACCTACTGAGTTAGCCCCGCCTACGGTGTGGAAGCAATTTTTTTTTGGTGCCCACCACTGGCTACACCTGAGATGCAGGCAGGCTAGAGCAAAGTACCAAAGAAGGCTCCCAGCTGACACCGATTAGCTGGGAGGCCTATAAGTAAGCTTGTTGCAGCCTGCCAGCGTCGGTATAACTCTCCATACGCCGGCTGCCTTCCGAACAGAGTGCCCGTACGCTGGGTGCCTTCCGGAGAAGGCAAGGCAGAAGGTCCGCCTTGCCTTCTCTGGAAGGCAGCGGCCAAACGGTCGCCCCGCACGGCCTCTGCTGTTCGCTTGGCTGGTTCCCTTCCCGGAGGGCCAGAGGGTGTCTGCGCTCAATTGCCAGCCCTCCGGGAAGGGAAGCTGCCAGGCTAACTTTTTTTTAGCATTATCCAATGCATGCATCAGATAACACTAAAAATCTGATAACGCTAAGATTTGTGGAACCAAGTTTTAGCGTTATCCGAGGTATTACTGTATTTCCCCCCTAAAATCAGAATGACAATGAATGTGCATCCTTTTTTTAACAGTGGAGCTTTTGCGTGGGAGACATTATTGTAAACACAGTATGCTTCCAAAGTATTAAGTGGAGAGATGCAGTATTTTGGTAGTCCAGTTTAAGAAAAAAGTCCATTTATCCATCATAGAAATTCAAACTTGGCTACTCTTTTCTTTCTAGGACCTTGGGACTTAATATTTTTTTATCTTTTTACAGGCAAAGCCATGATTGGATTGATGGGATTTATCTCCAGTTATTTGTATAAGTTCCTTTACAGGGTCTAAGTAAGGGAAGTATTTGATAGTCGTTTTATACATTTAGATGACTAAAGGGTGAGGTTGGATTACCTCTTAGCTTGTTTTAGTGTTTCTTTTCCATTATGGGGAAATAATTCTATGATCACTACAAAGGGAGATATTATAGCTTTACAATAACTGATTTCAAATGGAAATGAAGTAAACAGATATTCTAATCAATCTCTGCCAATATATAGCAGGTCAGTATAATAGTAACAAATTACATTGCAAAAACTGAAGACACTTTTCTCAAGGTCTGTTCTCAGCCTGATTATGGGGACCAGTTGTTGCACTGCCCAGCTCTGAAGTCTTACACAAAATGTTTTTTTCTAGATTCTGGAACAATAGCTAGAACAGTTTAGATTACAATAGTCATTAGATTATGGGGTTAAGAAAGGTAGATATGTATGTTTCAGGATTGTGTATAATATTTCCAATTATCTGTATTCCTGCTTGGAGGTAAAGGGATGGTTGGATGAGAATTTGGAGCACAATAAATGTATCCTTCAAATGATAAATTAAAATATTTGTATAATGTTAAATGTACAAAAACAGTAGCTCAGGATTACCATGTACCTTTTAAAATACATTAATAAATATTATTATTCAAAATTATTATTTCTGGGCATCAATAAATTTTTACGATCTTCACTGTGGTAAACTGAAGGGTTTGCTGTTATAAATCCCTACTTTGATCTCGGAGTTCCAGATTATTCAAAGATACAGATTCCAAAATGTGAAAAGTGGCAACGCAGCATGAGTAGTGTTCATGGAAGACAAGTAACATGTTATTTTAATTATTTTTTATTTGTTCTATGCTAATTAATTTTGTAAACCACCCAGAGAGTGCATTAAGCACTATGGGACAGTATATCAGTAATTGATATTGCTAATTAACTAGACAGAGTTGTAGTGCAGTAAAACCCCGACTTACGAATGCCTCAAGTTACAAATGATTCGACTTACAAAAGGGTTTGTATTGAATTTCATGCCCCGATTTACGAAAATGCCCCAATTTACGAAATTCAGCAAAACCTTAACGCAATCTTTAGAGATCAAAATGGTGCTGCTGCCATTTTGATTACTTAAAATCCACCCACCGCTACCACTGGAAGTCTCAAGAAGTGACTTACCATGGCGGCAGTGGAGGCAGCTGGCCCCTGGGCGGTGCTGCAAGAGTCCTTCATCGGCTGCAGGTTTTGCCTTGCAGCACCGCCCAGAAAGGTCAGGGGATATTGGAAACAGTGCAGATTGGGTCTCCCGACCCTCACAGAGGCGGCAGGGAGGCGGAGAGCCCAAAATGGGAGAAAAAAATTCTGCCACGACTGAGTCTTTTCTCCTATTTTGGGCTCTCTGCCGCAACCGCCACCTTTGTGAGTGCCGGGGGACCCGATCCGTGCTGTTTCCGATGTCCCCCAACCTTCCCGGGCAGTGTTGCAAGGCAAAACCTGCAGCCGACAAAGGACTTTTCCCCCAGTACTTTGCCTTGCAGCACCACCTGGGAAGGTCGGGGGACGCCGGAAACAGCCCGGATCGGGTCCCCTGACCCTCGCAGGGGTGGCGGAGTGCCTGAAATAGGCAAAAAACTCGGTTGTGATGAATTTTTGCCACTTCAGGCTCTCCGCCCCCCTGCCGCCTCTGCGAGGGTCGGGGGACCCGATCCGCGCTGTCTCCGACGTCCCCCAACCTTCCTGGGTGGTGCTTCAAGGCAAAACTGGCAAACAACGAAGAAGTCCCCCCTTCCCGGCCTTTTGCCTTGCAGCACTGCCCGGAAGGGTTGAGGTACATCGGAAACAGCACGGATCAAGTCCCCTGCCCCTCCCAGTGGTGGCGGAACTGCAGCAACAGCAACGGCACGTTTTCCACTCTGGAGAAGCAGGAGGAAGCAGCAGCAAAGGTAAGGACATCGCTCCATTACAATTATTATTTTTTCTATGCCTTCTAATGAGGATGCCTCGAGTTAGGAAAAAATCGAGGTACGAAAAAGGCCAAGGAACCGATTTTTTTCATAACTCGGGGTTTTACTGTATTATAACCAAATTGCACCCATTCTGCTCTTTTGAACATATTATTTTATTCTTCACCCAAATTCACATCAGGAGGCATAACCATGGACATGTCTGTGAAAATGTACTTAATTTCCTCTTAAACAGGAAGCTCTCCAACACTGATAATATTGTTCGTTAATGTATTTCATCCACTGCACCACAGAAGATGGCCCATGCAACTTAGATGCAAAAGAGAAGGATGACAGGTTTTCCAAATAAATACATTAAAAGGTAAAGGTTTCCCTTGCTCGAAAGCCAGTCATATCCGACTCTAGGGTGCAGTGCTCATCTCTGTTTCTAAGCCGAAGAGCCAGCGCTGTCTGCTTCTGCAGACGTTTCCGTGGTCATGTGGCAGGCATGACTAGACACCGGAGCGCACGGAACGCTGTTACCTTCCCACCAAAGTGGTCCCTATTTATCTACTTGCAATTTCTTGCTTTCGAACTGCTAGGTTGGCAGGAGCTAGGATGAAGACGGGAGCTCATTTCTGTCCTGCAGTACTCGGGAATTGAACTGCTGACCTTCCGCTTCCCAGTCAGCGTCTTAGCGACTTGAGCCACTGCAGTAGATGGGATTAATATTTGCTGCCAACTCATATCAGGTTTACAATTTCTACAGTACTTTCTATGTAATAATCCAGATTATCATGCTTAATAGGCCCCTTTTGGAGTATACAGTGCTGGAATTTCAAAACCACCAAGCCATGCTCCATTCCTATTAATGTATGTTCACACAGTGAACCTGACAGTTGTGGGATAGTCATTAGTAGTTCTGATGGTTTTGTGACAGTAGATATTTTTACTCACACATGATGCTTTTAGAATAAAAATGATTACTATAAATGTTTCCTGATATATTGTCAGGAGAATCAGCTTGGGTACCAAACACTAACTGAAGACAGTGAATTCCATTTGTCACCTTTGACAGAGAACCTAGTCCTCAACTTTTTCTTCCATGAATTCCATGTAGTGGGATACACTATTTCCTCCTAGAACTCTTATCAGCAAGTCAGTTGCATCCTTTCCTAGATAGAGAAGTCCTGGCATTGTTCACATTCTAGTAACAATATATTTTCTGTAAGCCCTGGTGGTGCAGTGGTTAAACTGCTGTACTGCAGCCTGAACTTTGTGAGTTTGATCCTCCTGGGATAAAGGTTGATTCAGACTTCCATCCTTCTGAGAATAGTAAAATAAGCACCCACCATGTTGGGGACAAAATGCTAATTAACTTGTAAACCACCCAGAGTGCACTAAGCGCTATGGAGCTGTATACAAGTGTAATTAGCTATGTGTCCCATTGACTACTCAAAAACGATTTTGTTCAAAATATGGGAACAAGGTGCTGGTATGTTTTCAGAACCAGGTGATTTTTCGATTTTGTCATGTTTCAATGACTTTTTCACAGCTATAATTTCAGATATGTAGCTACATGCTTTTAATTTTATATTTCTGCTACATCTGCTTTGAAAGTCGTGGAACTAAAGAGCAAGCAGCTGATAATAAACAAATGGTGCTGTGTTGCCTTAACAATAATTTTGTGTCATCAAGTAATTTCTGACTTACAGTAACCCTTTCCAATATTTTCTAGGTAGAAAATATTCAGAAGTGGTTTACCATTTGCTTCTTCTGGGATGCACAGTGGGGAACGAAGTTCCCAATCCATGGCTCTACTGCCAGTTACCTAACTCATTGAGCTATCCGGCCGCGTAAAGGCATGCTGAATGTACCTTTTGCATGAATATGCTTGTGTTGTTCAGTCGCACAGTCGATTCTGACCCTTTGCGACCCCATGGACCATTTTCCTCCAGGCACCTCTGTCCTCCACCATTCTCCTCAGCCCACCAAGCTTTGCCCATTGTGTCCACAATACCATCTATCCATCTCATCTTTGGACTCCCCCTTCTTCTCTTGCCCTCCACCTTTCCCAGCATCAAGGCCTTCTCAAGTGAGTCCTCCCTTCTCATTTGATGTCCAAAGTACTTTAGCTTCATCTTCACTATTTGTCCCTCCAATGAACAGTCAGGATTGATTTCTTCCAGTATTGACCTATTTGTTCTCTTTGCTGTCCAAGGGACTCTCAGGACTCTCCTCCAACACCACATCTCAAAGGGATCTATTCCTCTGCGCCCAGCCTTCCTAATGGTCCAGCTCTCACACCCATACATTACCACTGGGAATACCATTGCTTTGACTATGCGAATTTTTGTTTTCAAGGTGATGTCTCTACTTTTCACTATATTCCCCAGGTTTCTCATAGCTTGTCTCCCCATAATCAGTCGTCTTTTTATTTCATGGCTAGTCGCCATCTGCAGTGATCTTAGATCCTACAAAAGTAAAATCTGTCACTGCTTCTACTTCTTCCCCATCTATTTTCCAGGGACTGATCGGACCTGAATATGCTTGTAAGATCACAATAGTTCTTCAAAAAGCCCTTCAGTTTCTGAATGTGGGATAGTGTGCTTCCCTAGGGGCACGTTTTACTTCCGCACCCGGGAGCAACGAGGGCTTCGTGGGCTTCATGAATTGGCGTTGGGGGCTGGATCCGGCCCCGGGCCATAGTTTTGGCACCCCTGCTTTAAGATGCCACAGTGTTATTTATTTATTTATTAAAGTGGTAGCTGTGTTAAGTCTGGTTTTGTTTTTTGGGTTCACACTCAGCAAAGCCACGGGGACATGGGACTGTCTCAGGTGGCTCCTTCATGAGGGGCGGGGGCTCTGGGAACGAAGCCTGGCCGGCTGAGGGTCTCCAACGCACCAAGAGGCCGCTTTCTCCCTCCCACAGTGGGGGAGGGGGAAGAGAGGAAAACTCAACCACCAACTGTCGGCCACCTGCTGACAGGCGCGCGTGACACCAACGAACGCTCCCTCCCTCCCTCCCCCGGCCAGGCCCTCGGGCACGTGAAGGAGAGAGACGTTACCCACAGAAGGCGTTGAGTTGGCTCAGCCAAACTTCTTCAAGTGGGTGGGTGGGTGGGTGGGTGTGGCCTTTTTGGCTCCTCCTCCTCCGCAGCTCCCGCCTTTGCCTTTCCGCCCCTCCCTCCCAGCTCTTTCGCGCCCCCTTTTCGAGGCGTGAAGGCGGTGGCTGGCTGGGGTTGTTGCTGCTGGTATTTAACCCTTTGGGCTCCTGGTAGGCAGACCTGACCCGTCTCTGGGACAAACGCAGGCAGGCAGGCGGGCACGGGGGGCGGGGGGGACGAGGCGGCGGAGGAATAGGTTTTTGAAGAGGGTGGGTACAGGTTTGGCTGCTTCCGCCGCCGGCTGGGAGCGAGCGTTTTGGGCAGAGGTAGTGCGCGCGGGCACGAGCACGAGTTGGGAGCGGCGCGCGAGGCTCGTGCCCGCTCAGGCTCCTGTCCCCCCCCCCCCTAGTTTCTTGCTTTTAAGTTTGTGCTCAACATCTTTCTGCTACGGTTATTATTACTTTTCTGTCAATACAGCTGGCGTTTATTTATTTATATATCTAATTATCGTATTATGAACGTCTGTTGCCTAGGTAAAGGTCGCCCTTGCTCGAAAGCCAGTCGTATCCGACTCTAGGGTTCAGTGCTCATCTCTGTTTCATAGCCAGCGCTGCCTGCATCTGCAGATGTTTCGGTGGACATGTGGCAGGCATGGCTAGACACCGGAGTGCACGGAACACTGTTTACCTTTCCCACCGAAGTGGTCCCTTTTTTATCTACATGCAATTTCTTGCTTTCAAACTGCTAGGTTAGCAGGAGCTGGGACAGAGGCGGGAGCTCACTGTCATGCAGTACGTGGGAATCAAACTCCAATCTTCCAGTCAGCGAGTTCAGCATGTTAACCACTTGAGTCACTGCAGTACTTTCAGTTGTCTAATGTTTATCAGAATAAACAAAACAAATGCTGTTGCACTTTCAAGACTAACCGTTACATTTCAGTGTGAGCTTTCAGGGATCAAGTCCACTTCATCAGACTTGACCCCTGAAAGTTCATATTGAAATACAAAGTTAGTCTTTAAAGTGCTACAGCGTTTTCATTTTGTTTAGTCTTTGATATGCCTGAACGCAGACAAATACGGCTACTATTCCAAAAAATTCTACTTTAATGCCGATATATACAGTGAGCACAAATTAACCACTTGAAGTTCCTAACTAGAGTTCCACGTCTAGGTTTGAAAGCTAGTGAAGGGCTGTGACATGATGCAAGTCCTCCAATGTGCCTCTAAGCAAGCGGTCCCCAACCTTTTTATGCTGGGGGCTGGGGGCTGGTACATGCCCCCCCCAGACTGTTGAGGGGCTGGATGTGTGGTCGGGCCACCAGCTGCGGTGAGTTGGGGTGGCTCATGGCGGTGGGACCATCCCAAGCCCCCATCACTTTCCCTACCACTCTATTCAGCATCCTCCACTTTCATTTGGGAAGGGGAAATCCAGCTGGCCACTTGCTGTTGTTATACTTCTTTCTTGTCTAGCCCAGATGTGAAACTACCAAAGTGAAGGCACCTTTTGTTGAGTTCATTCTGCAGTTCTTTTTGCCTGACCTGGTGTGAGAAAGATTACTGAGACCAGATCTAACAAAAATTGCACTCCCATATATATTTCATGCGGTCTCTTAATCATTAAATCCATTCCAGCCACTTGATTGATTGATTGATTACATTTTTATACCGCTCATTTGGGAAATTTCCCACTCTGGGCGGTGCACATACAAATATAAAAATAGCATAAAACTTTAGATGTGTCCCTTGCTGTCCCCCTATGCGTTTCAAGGACCAGAAGTGTGTCACATTTGTATGTGACACTACACACATCCACTATTAAGGCAAAGGTCTCCCTTGCTTGAAAGCCAGTCATGTACAGTAATGACTAGGGTACGGTGCTCATCTCCATTTACAGCCAAAGAGCCAGCAATGTCCACATCTGCAGGCATTTCTGTGGTCAAGTAGCAGGCACAAACTAGACTCCGAAGCACACAGCAAGTGGTTACCTTTCCTGCTGAAGTGGTACCTGTTTATTTACTTGCAAATTCTTGCTTTCAAACTGCTAGGTAGGCAGAAGCTGGGACAGAGATGGGAGCTCACTCCATCGTGCAGCACTTGGGTCTTGACCTGTTGACCTTCCAGTTTCAAGTTCAGCATCTTAACCCCTAATCCACGGTGGCTCATGTCCACTAGTGGAATACTCTTATTCCCAGAAAGTTCTTCAATGTATATTGAAATCATGGTTAAGGCTATACTTTTTATAGACAAAAAAGATTTTTATTAGTCCTTGTGGATTGGACTGGGAAGCGAAAAGGTTGGACAGGGTTAAAGACTGGAGGAGAAGGTCAGGGGATGAGTAGATAAGAAGATGGAAAGGTTTCTTAATGCTACTTTCCCCTTAAATTCTATAAGTTTGTAATTATATACATATTTATCTACTTTGTTTTTCATAGTATGGCATCTTGAAACATTTAAAAATGGGGAAAAAATGGATGATTGGTAAATCTCTCCAGCCAGCAAGACCTGTGCGCCATCTCTGCTCGCATGGTAGGTGTTTTGATTTTTATAGAATACTTGTTCAGAAATGCTCGGTCAAAATCCATGTTACATTCACTAGATGGAAATACATGTTTAATTTAATAATACAAAAATAAATGTATTAACTTATTTCTATAGAATCCATTCACACGATATCAGCACCCAGTTTCACCTTCCTGCCTCAGTTTCAGTGCAGTAGTCAAGCATGTTTGTCTAATGAAATCAGCTCGGTAAGTTTATTAGAAAATTAATGCTTTTAGCATATCCTGGATTTCTCTAAATTGGAGTTTAAACTTGCTACCTAGCCTGCTGGTCTCAATTCTCTTGTAACAGAGAAGCATGTTTTCATGCTCTGTTGGACGAAGCTTTTCTAACTTGCCCTGCACTCTCAAAATAAAGGTTTTGAATAGAAGGCAATTAGATTAGTTTGTATGCAGACAATACACTGGTAATACTGAAAAATCCTAAGAAATTATTAGAAAGGGTACAGATGCACCTGAATGAGTATGAGGAAATGACAGGATTAAAATTAATTGGGACAAATCTGAAATAATATTTTATAATATAGATAAAGATGAACAGAAAGAGATAAAGGATAAATATAACATTCAAATTAAAGATAATTTGAGTTACTTGGGGATAAATACTTCAAACAAGTTTGATGAACTTAAGAAACTGAATTATGAAAGACGAAAGGAAATTAAAGACAAAATATAACAATATAAAAAGTTGAATTTATCTTGGTTTGGCATGGTTGAATTATGTAAAATGAAATTATTACCAAAACTTGAATTTTTTGTTTGATGCCCTGCCAATTCAACTTAAAAGGAAATTATGACTTTTCAGAATTAGTTGAATAATTATTGTAATGGAGGGAAAAGATCAAGAATATAAAAAAAATATGGTATTTATCTCAGAAAGAAGGCAGATTAGGATTACCAAATCTTAAAAATTATTATAGGGCTTCTCAATTAAAAATATGGTGAAAATCTTAATGAGAGAGGAGGTAATTTGGGAAGAAAACGAGATGAAAGAATTACATGGGGTAGATAAAGCAATTTTTTAAGATAAAGTAAAGATTTGTTTCAAGAATAAAATGTTAAAGACAACGATGGAGACATGGAAGACTTTGAAGAAGAAATTGGCCCCAGATGTATCTCTGATTATAGAAATGGAAGATTTAAAAAGTTTCCCAGTGAAGATAGATTGAAAAGTGGAGAAAGTTTTTTCTAGAAAGGATGTGTTCATATTAAAGGACTGAATGCGGATTTGTAAAGATAGAAAAAAGAAATAGAGGTATATAGACAATTGAATTTGAACTGGTTTCAAATTGTGTTAGTAAATAAGTTGAATAAAAAATATTTAGAAGAATCCAGTTTAGAAAGGGGAAGGACAGAATTATTTGACGAAATGTTTTATAGTATAAGAATGGGTCAACTAGGGGTTAAGGGCATGGTTAGTAAGATATATAAGATGTTAAATCAAGAGGAAAGACCACAGGAAGTTTTAAAAACCATTTGGGAACAAGATTTGAATATTAAAATTATGGAATTGAGTTGGAAAAATAAGTGGAAGAGAAGAATTATGAGAACCTTGTCTGTTAGAGTTAAAGAACATAATTATAAATTGTTATGGAGGTTGTACCTGACCCCAGTACGGTTGCATCAGATGGATAATACAAAAACTAAAATGTGCTAGAGATGTAAGCATATATTGGGGACGTATGAACATATGCGGTGGTGGGGTTGCAATGTCTTAAAGGATTTTTATGTAAATTAGAGAAAAAATTAAGCTGGGATCAGGTACAGTCAGTAGACTGATGTAGATAATTTGAATATTGATATGAATAAAAAAAAGATTTGTTATCTATTATATTAACAA
The DNA here is from genome assembly GCA_035047305.1 of Bradypodion pumilum. Lineage (NCBI taxonomy): Eukaryota > Metazoa > Chordata > Lepidosauria > Squamata > Chamaeleonidae > Bradypodion > Bradypodion pumilum. The sequence goes on along the minus strand of JAWDJD010000004.1, from coordinate 308,053,257 downwards.
CAGCAAGGCAATGTATTGCAAGAAATTGGAAGAGTGATTCTTCGATAAAAATGGAAGATATATAAAGAAATGTGGGAAATTGCACTGAATGATAAGCTTTCCTGGGAACTGAACCAGAAGAAGGGTATAATTAAGGAAAATAAATTTTGGAATATATGGATGCCATTTTTGGAGTATACATTGGTGAAGGGTAAAGGGGGCAGACCAGCACCAGGTCAACTAAGTTTTTGGAAACAGTAAGTTAGTTATGGAAAAACGCAATCTCTCCAGGGCATTGTAAATATCACTGGTGATCTTATTTTGTTTTTGCTTTTGTTCTTTGGTTTACTTATTATTATTGTGGCATTTAATGTGAATGTTTTTTTATATTAGAATGTTAGAAATAAAATATACATTTATTGAAATTAAATTATATTACAGTAAAACCCCTACTTACGAAAAAGTATGTTCCATAGGCTTTTTCTTAAGTTGAATTTTTATGTAACTTGAAGCAAACCCGTAGGAAAAAATATTTTTTATGTAACTCGAAGCAGACTTATAGGAAATTGTGTAAATCGGGACATGGTTTTAGCACAAAATCATTTTGTAAGTCGAATTTTATGTAACTCGGGGCATTTGTAAGTCGGGGTTTTACTGTAGTTATATTTCCCCCTACTCCCTAAAAATATAACTAATATAATTAGTTATAATTCCCCCTAAAACATGAGTGGTTATACATTATAATACTTATATAAAGAGTATATATTTGATGAATGATGAATGAATTGTTAAAATGAGATCAGTTCAAAATAATGAATATGAAAAGGTTTATTTTTCTTATATGCATTGTATTCTGTTCTGTATTACATTGAAATGTAATGGTTTGAGTTTTTTGTTTTGTTATTTCTTTTAAAAATTAATAAGAATTATTATTAAAATATGGAAAGTTTCAACACACACGCGTGTGTGTGTGTGTGTGTGTAAGACAACAACAGACAAAAATGTGGTACCTTAGAGACTGCTATATTTTAATGCAGAGGTTCCCAACCAAATGGCCCCCACCCCTCCAAGGGCATTCGAGAAACAAAATGGCCACCCCCTTTGAAGCTGTTTGGACAAAATGGCCACCTCTATTGTGCAGGCAGAGTAAAATGGCCATCCTGCCCTCAAAGCTGACAGAGAGCGTGCCTCAGCCCCCGGCTTGAAAAATTAGGAACACCTGTTTTAATGTGAGCTTTTGTGGATTCAAGTTCACTTTTCAGACATAAGAGACTACATGGCAAATATTTATACATATATACATGATCTCAAAATAAGGAGAAGGTAGTTGATCAGTAAATAAACTTATATGAGTAAATGTGACATTTCATGCCTTGTAGTGACTTACATTTGGAAATGGCTAAAGAACACTTGACTAATATTCAGACCATTGAGATGGGAACCCAGCTTTTTTGTCTTTATTATTTTTTGGTTTTGGTTTGGTTTGTTGTCTGATATATTTAAACAGATTAACATGGCTAACACAGTAGTTGCAAGCTGTGCTTGACAGTATCATTTGTTCCTTCATGGGTGAAAAGGAGTTTATGAGCAGTTTATACAATGATTGGGTCTTTGCAACTTTTCTGTCACATGTTGGTCCTCACACCAATAAGACAGTACTGTATATCGCTTAATACATTCTGTTAGGCATGCATGCCACTGCTTCTTTCTATCCCATCACACACCTCTTCTCTTCCTCTAGTACATGGCAGGAGCACTTCATGGCCATATCTGCCCCCTTGAAGATTTCTGTCCTTATTCAAGTAGCTCACAAACTATCCATGATGGCGGGGGTGAGGATAGCAATTCTATAGCTCTAAATGCAGGGCATGTTTTTAAATACAGTGAAGCTCCACTTTACGGACAGCTCGCTTCACAGACCAGAAATCCATAGGAAATGACAACCTGCTTCATGGACAAAACTCATGATACAGACTGGGTTTCTCTGGGCTGTGAAGCTTTTTTGGGTTGCTTGGACACCCCCGTGTTGTAATGGTCCACGGGAGTCGTGGTGCTGAACTCGAGGAAGGCACGTGAGACTGAAGTATAATGGAAAAGGCCAGCCCCGATACCCTGGGGTGGTCTATTTATTGACTACAATCGGGAGCCATCACGTTTACCCTTCGTGCGACCCCCGTGACAGAAAGCTGCTATGTGGCACTCGACTGGTTGGGTTACACTTACTAGCCTGCGTGCCCAGGTTAGCCATAAGCATACTAATCAGCGGATTGTGGCGAGACTTATTGTTCCCGCCTTATCAAGGTCCTGGAAGACTCCGTGTACCTATGCATAGCTATTTGGTCTAGCTGCGGTTGGTGTCTGCTCAGCCCTACACGCAGATGTGAGCCAGACACCATATGCTGTTTATGAGACCTTGGGTCTCTTACCTCCTGATATTTGTCCTACTGCTGTCAAGCCCCCAGCCAAGGAAAACATGGAGTCGCTAATGCTCCCTACTGCTATTAGCCTGTACCCAATTTCCTTTCTGGTAAAGTCCGGTTGGTCTTAGAGGCGGTGTTCTCGCCAAAAGAACCCATTGGGAAAGGTAGTTGTCCAATCAGTGACCCGGGCAAACCACACCCTCAGCTGCTTTCCATGATGGCGGGAATGTATTTGGAGCATTTCCATTCTGCTTCTGGATTATTTCGTTTTTACATCCCGTTTTCGCTGCAATTCAGCAGCTTAAAAGTAGCGTTCAGCACTTCCAGGGAGGTGGTGGAAGAAAACAGCTGTTGTGGTCCAGTCCTCGTTGGACTCTGAGGATGGCCTGGATCAGGGGGCTGTCCTTTTGCCCAGCCCAGTTCTGCCTGCACCTGAACCTGAGGATGTCCTGAACCAGGGGTCTGGCTCTTACAGTGATCAGCCCTTAGTCAGGGAGAGGTCCAGAAAGGATCTACGCCTGAGATGCAGGCAGGCTAGAGTGAAGTACCAAAGAAGGCTCCCAGCTGACACCGATTAGCTGGAAGGCTTGTAAGTAAGCTTGTTGCAGCCTGCCAGCATAGGTACAATTCTCTTGTGAAGACTGACATCTTGCTTGACTCCAGACTGACTGCCTAGACCCTCAACTGCCTGCCATGGTCCTGACTTCTCTGCCAACCCTGACAATGCCCCTGGACACCCTTTCGATCAGACGCTTTCTTGAACTACTGGTAAACAGACCTCAGCTTGCCTTTTGGACTTTGATATCTTGACTCTTCTTGAATAGACTCTGTGTAGTGCTGCTGTGTGTTGACTGTGCCCGCTCAGGTGGGTCAGCAAAACAGCTGACTGTCGGGCCATTACCACAGCTGGCCACTAAAGGGTGCAAAGTGTGGTTTCCCATAGGAATACATTGAAAATCAATTTCTTCTGTTCTGAAGGTCAGAAAAAAAGACAAAAAAACTATTTTTTTTCTGTTCAAAATTCTTCATAAAGTGCACTTTGGAATTTGTCACCACTTTATAAAGAGTTTCAACACTTAAACCAGGGATTCTCAGCCTGTGGCCTACGGGCCAGGTGTGGCCTGTGGCACCGTTTCATGTGGCTCCCAACCACCTCCACTACACCATGAAGTGTCATGTAGCGGAGGAAGGCCAAAATGGCTGTCTGGACCCCAAAGCTGTCTGTGGGAGCGTGACCCGGCTTAAAAGGTTTGAGAACTCCTGGTTTAAACCATTATTTTTGGCTTTTTTCCTAATGTCTGGAACTCCTCCCCCCATGCATTCCTATGGGAAACTGCAGTTCGCTTTAAGGACAAACCAATGGAACGGATTAAGTCTGTAAAGCAGGGGTTCGCTGTAGTCCTATTTCTGTGCATTACATCTCTAAATACTTGCCATTTATATTTAATGTTTTTTTATTCTCCCTTTGTTGATATTCCAGGACAGTCTATTGATCTCTGTTCAGAAATAACAGATGAGCTTACCTGTGGATAGTTGGGCCTGAAAATGTTATATCTTTTCTTCCAATTTGCAATTGATGCACTTAACAGCTTCTGTATTCTTAGACAAGAAAATCAACATGGCACTGTTTCCATTCACTGTACAGAGTCCTTCACCTGATTGTTCACTCTGTGTATCTGGTGTATCTGGCACTGTAGTGCATCTAATTGTTACATGCTGTCAAGTTGCATTCTATTATTCTTCCTTATACAGCCTTTGTAGGGTTTGCAAGGTACAGTATGTATGATACTTAACAAGTGGTTTTACCATTGTTGTCCACCAGTACGTTTTCACGGCCAGTTGGCGATTTAAACCTAAGTCTGTCCTCATCTGTCACTTTGCCCACTACATCAAATTGGATCTCCAGCATGCCTAAACTTCCTCATTAAAATGTCTTATTTATTTCCCTTACCCATTCATTCCTGCTCATGTGCTTGTTCTGTGGAAGGTTCTTAAAGGCAAATTTTCACAGTTGCTGTGTATTGGTGATGCTTGAATTTTTTAAGACTAAATACAGTATGATTTTTCTGCTGATATGTTTTAAATTGGCTAAAATAAATAGTATAATAATTAAGTAGTTTGCCACTATTCTTTTTATAAGGGTTACCCAAAAAAATTCAAAACCTTTGTCAAACATCAACATTCCTTGTTCAATTTTAGATGTATGGTATGCTGGTCTTAAATGAAACACTGATTTCAGGCTTACCAGAACAGCACAAACCTGAAGTGACAAAAGGTAAACATCCTATGCATACATGCTGGAAAGTATTGCTAAATGATGAGAAATATGAAATAGTGCTAAATATTGTTTTATTTGGGGCATGTCCTAATATGCTTATTGATAGTGCTTCACATTTCTAAAGCAGAAGTATCAGGTATCTGGCAAGTAAAATAAAAATATCTTCAAAAACTCATTCAGAGTACCTTAATTGAAATTAAGTACTGTAGTATGTTGCAGCTCGAGTAGGCCTGTTGAATCAGTGGAACTTAGGGTGGCAACTACAAGAGTAAGTAATATGGGATTTGCTGTGGAAGTAAAATGGATGCATTTGAATTTTGTTTACACCGATCACACAACACAAATGACAACATGTATCAGCCTAGCCCTTTTTGCTTCTGAATGGGAGCCCGCCCCCCCGACACTTTAGGCTTCTACTTTTTTAGTTGAACTGATTTGAATGGTCAGTTGTTTCATTCTCCAAAAACATGGGTGTATGTGACTGGGTAATATTTGGTAGGTACTGTTTTATGTTTTGGACAGGAACACTCGCCCCTGCAATCTTTCTGTCTCCTTGTCCCACGTTGTTTTAAACAAGCTACTTTGTTTATTCATCACTGCATTAATACTAGTTTAACACTACATCACCTCTGCACCGACAAAAATATAAAAGTCAACACAAAACAGAAACAACTCCAACAAACTGCAATGTTTTTGGAGGGTGTGTTTGTAAGTTATGGAGGATTTTGACACGCTCCCTCTTCCTTAATGCCATGCATCACTTTAAACAGACTACTGTGAGAGAGAGGTGGTAGCCATCTTTTTCTTGGCCTCTTTGCAGTCCTTATCAAACCACAGCCTGGAAGAGCATATGATTGCCCTGGCATGGGAGCTGATCTTGCGTCTTAGATGTTGCTGGCATTCCCAGACTATGTTTGCATATGTTGCCACGGGATCCTGGATGGTGTCCACAGACAATAGGTCCTGTAGAAGGTTCTGCATGGGTTGTTTTGTTAGCAGTTTTTTCCTTTCATCTTCTTGTCAAGGAGTGGAGACCATCTGATGTGGCATTTGCCTTGTCCTGAGGGTAGGATGGGTAGAGGAAATTATTTCTCCAGCTAGTGCTGTTGAGTGGGGAGGATAATTTGGAAGCAGATAGGAAAGTGGTCACTTTTGAGATGGGGACTAACTTCAAAATTCTCTCTCAGAGAAAATAGGTTCCTGAAGATGAAGAAGTAGTCCACTGTGCTAGTTTAGTTTGCCTTCTGATCTTTAGAGATGCGGTTGAGGTGAGGAAGTTCAGCCTCCAAGTTGGGTGGGGGAAGGTGATAGCATGCAAACAGGGCACTATCATCTTGCCCCTTTCTGACATTGAAGCCAGATAAACAAAAATGCTTTTGGATGGGTCAGCTTTAGCTCAAGAATATAGTTTCCAAGTTAGGTCCAGATGCTGTTACTTTTGGATTTCTTACATTGTGGAGGTAGGTATACATTTGTTACCAGTCGTGTAATGACTCCTACCTGGATCTCGACAGGAATCGCCAGTTGATGGAGAGGGCTAAGCACTGTGATGGTTGCACACAGAGAGGTAGATAAATTGCTTCCCAGCCTTTTGGCCAAAATAGCAATAGCAATTATACTTATATACCGCCCCATAGCACTTAATGCACTCTCTGGGCAGTTCACAAGTTAATTAGCATTTTGCCCCCAACATGCTGGGTACTCATTTTACAGACTTTGGAAAGATGGAAGGCTGAGTCAACCTTGACTCCTAGTCAGGATCAAACTCACAATGTTCTGGCTGCAGTATAGCAGTTTTAACCACTGCGCCAAGTGTAGTAGGATAAACATTGTGTCAGTTGTTTGATTTTTCCTCCACAAGTCCTAGGCTTTAAAACTATCTGTTAATTCTTATACTGTACTGTTATAATCCATTCACTGTAGATTAAATGAAATCTGTATAATGTCCAACTCCCCCCCCCCCAAAAAAAATCTATTGATGCTGAATTTAGATTTTCAACTTCCACATACAGTGGTACCTCGCTTAAAGAGCATAATGCGTTCCACAGATTGCTCTTTAAGCAAAACACCATTGTAAGTGACCAATTTTGACTTCTGGTGGTGGGGACTGCGAACCCCGATTTAGTTGTTAAGTTTTTGGTTGGTTTTAGTTGTTAAATGAGGCGACTATTCAGAGAAAATTCTGCTCTTTAAGCGAGGTGCTCTTTATGTGAGGTTTTATTGTAATAACTGTTTTGATCATATAAGAATAACAAAGTTGTGCCTACTTTTTTAACTTCCAATTTTGTTAGAAAACTATTTGGTTTTATATCATACAGTACATCTGTGTACTTTTCTACTCAATAATTTTTAATCCTCCAATTTTGTGTCTGCAGAAAGAATAACATATAGTAGAGATTTCCTTTTGAAACTATCAGAGGTTTCACTTGCCCAAAAGAAACCTGAATTTCTTCCTAATCACCCCGTTGTACTTGAAAAACCAGTAAGTATTTGCCTCTCAGACTGTTTCTGAAAACGTTTAAGTGATGTCTGATTATGTAAAAAGGAATATAGGATAATCAATTTCCAAACCTCACAGTATTCCTCCTAAGTGCAAGGGGAATTCTTGGTCTTCTTTTCCTCAAAGGACCCTCAAAAAGTGCCAGTAGTAACCAATCTCTCACTCACAGTTAAATTTCTGCATCTGTACAAGGAGGACAGGAGTAGTTCAATATATTCCTCCTGTGCATGATTATTTTGTGTGATCCTTGGCTGCTTAATTCAGTGAGTTAGGCATCCAGCTGCAGAACCAGAGGTTGGTAATTCAGCTCTGCACTATTCACACCAGAAGAGACAGCTTGTATAAGTACCATGTTCTTAGAAAAAGGGAAGGGCAAACCTCTTCTCAGTATTCCCTGCCTAGAAAACCCTAGTAAAAATCTACCATTAGATTCACAATCAAATACTGTACTGTTATAAAATTAACAGTATAGTGGTACATCGCTTAAAGAGCATAATGCATTCCACGGGATTGCTCTTTAAGCGAGTTTGCTCTTTAAGTGAAACACCATTGTAAGTGACCAATTGTGACTTCTGGTGTGGGTGGGGTGGGGGTTGTGAATCCCAATTCAGTTAAGTGAGTTTTTGGTTGGTTTTAGTTGTTAAGCAAGGTGACCATTCAGAGAAAATTCTGCTCTTTAAGCAGTTAGTCTCTAAGTGAGGCGCTCTTTATGGGAGGTTTTATTGTATATAGCAGCTAATAGCAAAGTTGTATATATATATATTGGTAAAATTAGGATATTCAAGTCCAATAAATCCAAAATTTCCAAATATCTTGTGAGTCCTTCAGATAGTGCTCCAACGGTTTCTATCACTATGGGTACAACAGATTTCCTCCATAAATGCTCAACTTCAATTTGCAAATCGCAATATTTTCAAATATTCTCCTTTTGTTCTCAATTTGTGCATCTCTTGGTATAGCAATGTCAATAAACCAAACCTCCTTCTTTTCCACAACAGTTATATCAGATGTGTTGTGAGGCAGTTGTCTGTTTGAATTTTAAAGTCTCACAGGATCTTGACGCTCAGTTTCTAAAACTTTCTCTGCTTGATGTTCCCAATGATTTTTACTTGGATTCAAATCTAAACTTCTGGCAAAGTTTCAAATGAATAATTTTTGCAACCCTGTCACAGCGTGGGACTGCAGTGGCTCAAGTGGCTAAGACGCTGACTGGAAAGCAGCAGGTCAGCAGTTCAATACCCGAATATTGCAGGATGGAATGAGCGCCCGACTTTGTCCCAGCTCCTGCCAACCTAGCAGTTTGAAAGCAAGAAATTGCAAGTAGATAAATAGGGACCACTTCAGTGGGAAGGTAAACAGCGTTCCGTGCACTCCAGTGTCTAGTCATGCTTGCCACATGACCATGGAAGCAGAAGCAGACAGCACTGGCTCTTCGGCTTTGAAACAGAGATGAGTGCACTGAACCCTAGAGTTGGATACGACTGGCTTTCGAGCAAGGGAAACCTTTACCTTACTGTCTGTTTCACCTGTAGGAGTCCTTTGCCACCCTCAGCTCTTGTTGAGTACAAACGATCATTGTTATTTTTTGGGTGCAGTGCATGATGCATAGTCATTAGCTTTCTTGTTTTTCAGCCTATGGCTGGCTGTCTAATTCCATTTGGGTCCAATCAATTATTCTAGCTGAATATTATATAACAAGCACTGCCCAGGTATTGATTGCCTTTGTGATATTGCCTCCACTCAGTTTTAACCTCAAGATTTTCCAGACCCGCTTTATATATTTTGTAGAAGTTGCTCTTTTTACTTCGTGTGTAGCAGGTCAGAAGCTTCCAGAACTCCCTGGTGCTAGTATCCCTCTTCTGATGTTATTGCTTTGATACATTCTTCATTATCTAACTCAAATCCATCATCTTTTTCAATTTTTTCTGACTGAACAATAATTGCTGCACACTTGTCAATTCCAAATTGCATTCCAATGTCTTTACTAAATTTCTTTGCACTTTCCAGCAATGTATTTAATGCATCTCTTGTCATTCTTAAATTGTCCATATAGAGCAAATGTGAAACCTTCAGTCCTTCCTTAGCCTATATTTATACAAATCTACTATTCAATTCACAGTCGAGGACTGGTATGAAATTAACAGTTCAAACCCTAACCAAGGACCTAAGAACTTTAAAGGTAACATCCAAGTATACAGGTGAAACTCGGAAAATTAGATATCGTGCAAATGTTCATTCATTTCACTTAAAAGGTGAAACAAATATATGAGATAGACTCACTACATGCAAAGCAAGAGATGGCATGCCTTAATTCGTTATAATTGTGAAGATCATGGCGTACAGCATACATGAGATTATGGGATGATTATGGGGTATGTGAGATTGGGGGCTGGGGTTTTCATAAGCTGTAAGCCATAAGCATCAATATTATAACAAAGTAAGGCTTGAACAATCTCGCTTTGCATGTAATGAGTCTATCTCATATATTTGTTTCACCTTTTAAGTTGCATTACTGAACTGAATGAACATTTGCACGATATTATAATTTTCCGAGTTTCACCTGTATATGCAGTTCCTAGTGTAAACGCTCTGTACACGCCCACTGCTCAGGTCCTTAATCTTTGCGCTCTATAGATGAGTCCAAATTAGACTGTGGTTCCGATCTATCCCGACTGCATAGTGACTGTCACTTGAGGTGGCAGGTTTCATGTTAACTTTTAGTCCCAACACATGTTCAGTGCCCAGGGAGTAGCTCTATAGATTTATATAAATTAGTTGAATTCCTAGAAGAGACAGATAAAATTTCCCCCACAGTGTTGACTATGAGAAGAAAAGTATTGCATTATATATTAAGATTTCTTGTACCTCAATATTTGCTTTTCCAGTAATTCTAACATTCCTCTAACATACATGATTATATTTGCTGCAGATATAATCAGAAACCTTTCTGTATAATACATTTAATCCTTTAAAAGTATGCTTCAGGATTTTATAACTTCTATGGTCAAAATGAATGACATATAGAAACTGATTCTGATAAAAGTATAATTGTATTTCCTGATTATTACCTCATCATCTTGTGTGAGTACCTAAAGAGCATACTGTATTTTTGGACCATAAGACGCACCTGACCATAAGATGCACCCAGTTTTCAGAGCAGAAAAACAAAAAAAACATATTTAATACTGTATTTTGCACCAGCAACCAGTGGTGGCACTGCAGGAGAAATGGGCAGGCCAGGCCAATTGCACTGAGGAAGGAAGTGATACTCTAGCCTAGCCTCTTGCTCTCCTTTCAACCAGGAAGCATGTTTTCCCCCTCCATTTTGTCCACGTGGAGTAGAGACAAAGGCATCAAGGTAAGTGAAACCCTTTCTTTTTAAGCACAGGTTTGGTTTCCCACTTAAATGCATTGGGAACATACAAACAGAAAACTTTTGAATACAAGAAATTTATTTCCAATGCATTTAAATGGGAAATTGTAATTTTCGCCCTCTAGTGGTCACTTGTTTTTCATATGTCCCCCCCCCCTGTCCCGAACAGCTGAGAGGCAGCAGTAGTAGTCTTCGGCCAGCTGCGGCTCTTGTAAAATATCCTTTTACAACAGCTACAGCTGGCCGAAGACCAGCATTTGGACTATAAGACACGCTCTCATTTTCTCCCCACTTTTGGGGGAGAAAAAGTGCGTCTTATGGTACAAAAAATACGGTATATTTACTCATTCCTTCCTGCTGTTAACTATTTTAGGTAGACTGTGTACTTTGAGTTCTTAAGTTAACTGCTCAGTATATAATTCTGAGGCATGTTTAAAAGATTGATGCAAATACTTTAATTTGTTGGATTTTTTGTTTTATAGAAAAACTGTTTACTTCCTACTTCAAGCAATGGTAGATCTTTCTGAAGAGATGTCTTTTTTTCACCACTGAAGATTAAGGGAATCTGATCTGTAAGCCAATAGGTTAATCAGTCTTTTACAGTTGGTATATTCATCAAGTCATGTCAGAAGTAAAGTTATTTTCAACAGAAAATGTATGTGAATCAACTTCAAATTTCTCTGACTCTGCAGTAATATTTCACTGAACTTTTGTTGTGATGAAGACAATTGCTGAAATGAAGCAAGATCACTATCATTTATAAACTCTAGGATTATTGGACAATATAATGTGTAGCTACTTGTGCCTTGAAAATTCAGTTTCCTTTACCATTTTTGCTGAAACAAATTAAAAGCCAAGACTTATGAGATCACAACACATGACTAGCTGCTACAAGCAAACTACTTCTTGCAGTTTCATCCACCCTGTGGTAACTGCATGTTCATTTGTTCTCAAATGCTGTATATGATACTGCACTCACAAGCGTATCTAAAATATTTTATGATCCCACAAAGTTTTTGGGTTTTTTTCTTCATTTTCTGATATGCCTAAAATATTTTAAAAGCTCATATTTAATATCCTGAAGCAACTGACACTTTAAAGTTCTTTAATTTAGTTGGACTGTGTTCTTTTTGTAACACTGTTACTATTTTCTGTTTTGTTTTTGAATGTGTGACATCAATAATGATGTATTAACTGTTAATAATTTCATTTCAATGCATGCCATTTTTCTCCATGTTTCAGATTTTTCTTTTTATCTTCTAGAAGCTAGATGATATTATCTAAGTACCCAATAAGTCGTTGAATGTAAAGATCAACCAGCTAAATTGCTGTTCTCTTTCTCTAAAAAAGTTTTTTTTAAAAAAATTACTGTAACCCTTCCTAAGTAAATAAGTTTGGGGTATTATTAATTTAAAGCTATGTAAGATCTAATGTGATTATAAACTACTAATCCAGGGCTTTCTAGTAATAGAGTACTAAACGATTTACCAGTCTCTTCTTCTGGGGACTGCTCTTATGCTGTGCAAATCAAACTCCCGCCCTCGGGCTAAGGAATGGAAAATAGAGAAAAGGAATGTAATAATGGCAGAAAAAAATCTAGTTTTTTGTTAAAGCTTTTTTACATTGGGAAATAAACAGTAAAAATTCTACTAGCCTTTTAAAATCAATATGGGCATGGTAATTAATATACTACCAGTGGACGTCGCTAGAAGTGCCAGAGCAAGAATGTTGCATCTCCACTGACACCTGATGGGGTAAAAGAGGAAGCAAAGAAGATGAATTAATATACAGTGGTACCTCATACAACAATTTTAATCCATTCCACGGGGCTAGTTGTTGTACAAAACAATTGCTATACGTTGCATGCACCGTATAGCGATTTTCCCTATGGGATGCATCGTACAACAAATTTTTTTTGCTATGTGGTTTTTCCCATTGAAAAATTGTACGTTTTTTCCATAGGTAAAATTGTTATGCGGGATGCAATATTTTTTCAAAATCTAATTGTTATGCGGTTTCATTGCTATACGGGGCGATTGTTGTATGAGGTTCCACTGTACTCAGTTTTTTAGTGTTTTGTAAAATATTAGCCTGGTTGTGACTTTGGATGCAATTCTAGAATTTAACACTGTCAACACTACTTTCTCTTGTGAACTTCTGAATAATGTTGTGATATATGCCTTTTGCTTGCAAGCATTCAATGTGACGTGTATAAAGCCTATTAAGATGTCCTATTAAAATCTTAATTGAATTTTTATGTAGTTTTATTTCTGTGAAGTTACATGATAATAGGTCCCAAGTCCAGCTGAAGATTTTCATCATTGGATATGACTTTTTGCATTTTACAGGTGGAGAGCAATGTATCTGTAGAAGAGAGGTTCACATATAGCCATGATGGTGAACCTTGGCAGGTGTTCTTAGACTTCAGTTCCCAGAAGCCCACGTCCTTGTGAATCCACACAAATGGATTTACTGCGCGGACATGCAGTAAACCCATTTGTCTTGGGCTTCTGAGAAATGAAGTCCAAGAACACCTGGAGTGCCAAGGTTTGCCATCACTGATATATAGGCTCTTTATCCAAGCTGGAATTCTTGAAAATCAAGGTTGGTATTTCAGTGCACAGCCTGCATGTAATCCAGAACATCTCCTCTGCAGATACATTTTGTATATTTGAACAAATTTCCCATGAATGCCATTAACAAATTCTTAGATTTTCTAAATTCAGAACACTTCAGTTTATGGAAAGTAACTTCCTAGGAGGTTACTGTTTCCCCAAAATAATAGCTCTAATCTCTTGTTTATAAACTCGGATTATCCTTGGTTCACTTTTTTTCCTTGCCATTTGCCTTTGCAGCTACATTTGTTTGGTATTATAGTAGATCAGTTTCTCTATTGACGTTAGGAGAAATGAGACTAGTAAACAGCCTTTGGAAAAGATATGAACAAGTCTGAAGATTAAGTTTATCTAGATTTTTTTTTAAAAACCTTGTTTTAGTGTTCCATAATGCTGGAATGAAATACCATTTATTCTTCTGGGCATTGTTTTCCTAAGATCCTGTCTGTAGGCTTTATAGCTGATGCCTCAGCTTTAGTCAAATAATTCTGGCCAGACATCCCGCTATGGTAATGGAGTAGACTGTACAGCCAGTGACTCAACACCAAGTGTGGGGCAGCGGTAAATAACCTGACTCCCTAAAGGGGCCAATGGCTAAGGGCAGATGAGCCCCTTTAGGTGGGGTGATGGTCCCTTCAGTGGAGGAAATGCCACTGGAAAACATATTGGCAAAATGAGTGGAGGAACTCTGATTCCCAATGCTCATGGAGGCGGAAGAGGCTATGCCAGATGGACTGGCTGGGAAGGCGCACTGTGTCCATATCCTCAAGGCTGCAGCAGTCCATTCCTGGTGTTAAATCCTGCAAGTCTCATGTGCTGCAGGAGATGGCTCTGAGATCATAGTGTGTGGGTCATTTCATGGCAAGCTGGAATCCACCTTAAACAAATTCATGCCAGTGACATTTTCCCTGATTGCCTCTGAGGGCAAAGGTGGCCCAGAACCAGCTGGCCTCCAAGATCAGGCCTCCCAGTGCCATGGGGAAGGAAAAAAATGTATGCTCAAATCGAGTTGCGAATGACAATGATGAGTCAAATAAGGAGTTCATTGCACACAAGAGCACAGCAAAAGATGAAACTAGATGTCAGCTGTTTATTAATATGAAGATGGAAATACAGAAATCAAACTTTTTCCCCCAAATGGCTTTAACATTACTAGATGCATGTTTAGCTGGCTTGATTTAGTAAGCAAAGGCAGCATTGTCCAATGCAAGCTTATAGCATATTTTGGTAGTTATATCTTGCTTTCCATTAAAAAAAATTCTCATGACACCTTACAGACTAGTTTATAGTTTAAATCTAATAAATAAATATACCTACAGTAAACTACAATATATAGATCAAAAATACAAACACTGTATTAAATAATAAAACCAGTTCATGCTCTTCTTGAAAGTGACTGTCAGAATTTGCAAAACATGTCCCTGATATTACATGGAACATTCACCCATGATGGATCTGTTATATGAATGTGTAAAAGCACGGATACAATTTCAGAATAACGTTGAGCTTGTTATGAGAAGCTTCTAGTTGTTTAGAACCAACCAGGATGCTGGAAAAAAAAGTAATGATGGTCAGGCTTCTTTTACTGATCTTTTTTCCTTTGTACTAATTACTATTGTTGAGATTGCAGGTTGCTACTTACAGATCAAGGACAATTTTGCAATATGTCAAGTGATACCAGTTTATCTTTTAGCCCACAAATGTAGAGCAGATCATAACATGATATCATGTATATAAGGTATAAAATAGCATGAAAAGTGAAATTCCATTAAGATTAAAATATAATTAAACATGGGTGCTCTTCATGCTGGTTTGACCATTGCCTCCAAAAGACAACAAAATAATAATGGTGGTGTACTTCCACCTCTGTCCCAGCTCCTGCCAACCTAGCAGTTTGAAAGCAAGAAATTACAAATAGATAAATAGGGACCACTTTGGTGGGAAGGCAAACAGCGTTCTGTGCACTCCGGTGTCTAGTCATGCCTGCCACATGTCCACGAAAACATCTGCAGATGCAGACAGCGCTGGCTCTCTGGCTATAAATGGAGATGAGCATTGAACCCTAGAGTCAGATACACCTGGCTTTTGAGCAAGGGTGACCTTTACCTTATTTCATAATGGATAGCATTACTTTCCAGTGTGAGGTCTATACTGTGGATTTGCATTGCCTTGTATTGAATATATATGTTGGTTTCATTTGATGCTTTTGTTTCGACCTACTTTATATTATTTTTCACTACTAAAATTATTTATAAAATTTGCTTGGTACTCTAATGACTTCTTATAGAAGGACTAGATGGTATTGTGTTTCCCTCTGATACAGGTCCAACAGTAGTGCCTAAATTGGTTTATTTATTTATTTACTAGCATGGGTTGCCCGGCGATGCCGGGCTTTTTTTTGGGTTTTTTTAAAAATAAAACAATGCCTTTTTGGGGTTTTTTTTAATAAACACTCCTGCACCACACGTGGAAGTGCCATGTGGTGGAGGAAGGGCAAAATGGCCATCCGGTCCCCAAAGCTGTCTGAGGGAGTGTGTCCTATCGTGTTGGATACTAAAGGCTTTCGTTTATTTGTTGAAGCAATGGTGATGTGCTGTTTTAAATGGTGGTGTATTTTTTTTCGAATAATATTTATTTTTAAATTTAATTTTGTTTTTTAAAATGTTCTTTTTTTTGTTTTGGTTTTTCATAGTGAAAAGTGGCTTTATTTTGGTAATTTTTGAGATTAGTGTGGTTTTTTTTTTGAATGTTTGTATAAATTATGTTATTAAATGTAGAATTATTATGTTTTAAATATTGTAGAATGTTGTTTCTGTTTTGGCCGCTGGGTGGTGGTGTTGAGCTTTTGAGCTGTAAGTTTCCTCTTTCTCATTTGTGTTCTGGTTCTCGTAGTAGGAAGACGTCTTTTTGTAAGGTATGTGGGGGTTTTTTTGGGGGGAGGGGTTGGGGGTTGATTCTTTTTGGGGGGTGTATGTGTGTGTTTATCTTCCTCATATTTGGCTGTTTGTGTGTTTATTGTTTTGGTTTTGGTGTGTTTTTGAATGGTTTTGTTTTGAGATTGTTTGTGTTTTTTCAAGTGTGTGTGTGTGGGGGGGTGGCTTTCTTTCTCGCAGGCCATGCTGGATGGCCCGTGGGAAGGAAGGCCAATTGCGGGGATGTTTTTTTTCCCCATGGGCCATGCTGGATGGCCCGTGGGAAGGATAGGCATTTGCGGGGAGGCTTTCTTTCCCACGGGCCATACTTGCTGGCCCATGGGAAGGAAGGGCAGAGGCAGTGGGGTGTTCATTCTTTTTTCCCGCGGGCCATACTGGCTGGCCCGGTGGGAAAGAAGGGCAGTTGCGGGGGGTGGGTGGGTGGGTTGTTTGCTTTAAGTTTTGGTGCTGTGGCTGGCCCTTCGAAGGGAAGGGCAGCGGCGGCCGGGGGTGCATTATTTTTTTGTTTGTTTCTGGTTTTTTTGGCCCGCCGGCTGGCCCTTCGATCGGAAGGGCCATGGTGGCGGTGGGGGGGGGTTTCCCCCACGGGCCATGCTGGCTCGGCGGTGGGCTTTTTTTTAACTTTTATTTTTCGTGCGCCGGCCCTTTGAATGGAAGAGTAGCGGCGGCGGGTTCCCCCCCCCACGGGCCATGCTGGCTCGCCCGTGGGGTTGAATGGTTGTGGAGGCGGTTTTTTTTAGTTTTGTTTTTGCGCGCCGGCTGCCTCCTCGTTCTGCTCACACATTGCGCGCAGGACGCTGGGGCTTGTAGTAATGTGTTGGTGCTTTGTGTTTGTGCTGCGTTTTTTTAAAATCCTTTTCTTTTGATTGGCTGCGGCGCGTGTTCGAACGCTGCTCAGTGCGAGAGCCTCTCAGCCTGATTGGCTCTGGCGCGGCGCGGCGCAAGGACTTTCGGGACGTGAAGTTTTTTACGTTTCTTGCCGTTAGTGGGGCTGATGCCCCAATCGCGATTTTTTAAATCCTTCGTTGACCTGCGTAGGGAATTCGCCCGTGCTCTCGAAGGGAGGGAACGGGTAAGTAGGGCGACGCACAGCAGCCCATAGCCAATTCCAACGGTGAACACTTGGTTTTATAGGTTAAGATAACCCACCATAATTAGCACACACATGCTACGTTAGGCAATTTACAATAAATACAGGAGAACACAAACAAATGTATCCCCAAAAAAGTATTACAAGCATGTTGTAACATGGGGGTCAGTGAATGTGGCTCTCCAGATGTTCTTAGACTTCAATTTCCAGAAGCCCAAGTCATTACACCTGATAATCAGGGCTTCTGGGAAATGAAGTCCAGGAACATCTAGAGAACCAAGTTTGCTGACCCATGTTGTAACAGGTCTCTCAGGATTGTAGTGTATCATCTAAGCTGGCTCCTAACCCTGTGGGAAAATCTGGCCAAACTACTTTTTGAGGGCTGAGTGACAGGGTAGTATACCTATTTGCCTTTGCTTCTATAGACCCAATAAAGAGCACTCATTTGAAGTTGGACAGTACAGTATTTACTGTGATACATAAACCACTTTTATTCTATTTAACGTCATTGCTCTCAATTTCCCAGTATGCCATAGAGTCAACCGAACTCTACATTGCATGAAAGGATGCTTGGTAGTGATAACCAATAGTTTCAGTCGTCTGTTCCAGCCCATATCACAGTGAGGGGAAAAAACTAACAGGAGTATAAGATGCAAACTGAAAACTCCTTGCATGTGTTCCTTTCTCAAGTGAGGCTGTGATATATTAACATTATTTCCCTACACCTTGGAAATTAAAATACACGTTTAACTCTCATACTAACCCTGAAAATGGTGACACCACAAAGAGGCAGACAACAGTGGCAGCATTTATTTATATAGGTTATTTTTACTGAAGTCCTTTTGGTATTGGTTTCAGAAATAGGGGTTTCTGCACATTATCCATAAACCTGAATGGCTGTACATTTGTCCCTGTGGGACTAACAAATGTTTTATTGGGAGAGTTAAATTAGAAAAAAGTCTTCGAAGACTTTACCTTAGTGCCTTCATCACTCAGTTTCAGCACGTAGGAAGTGGGAGATTCTGATCAAAATTGAAACAACAACTGTTGGTTTCAACGTAATAGTATTTATGCCCTATTGTCAATAATAAAATGTGTGTAAGCTGCTGCTGCCTATGGGCATGATGTATCTCAGTTGCAGCCAGGAGTGTCACCAGGTACGTGTCTGAGGGGAATTCCAACACATTATATAAAACCTTGGCAAACACCGATAGGATTTTGGTTATTGAATCATCAAGCTGATTGAACTTACTAATTATGTTCATCAGTTAAGTCTACAGAAACAATCACGGTGAAATCAATGTTCAAAAGTATATTTCTGTGTTTATAAAGTACATTGCTATGCTATAGTGCAGCGGGTGGCATTATAATGCAGGGGGGCAGCAGCAAATAATCGGGGGCCCGCCCTCACTCCAACTGCCGCTTCCACCACCTGAAGCAACCACCAGTCCGGCCCCTTCAATTTTCTGAGGGAGCATCACACACACACACACACACACTTTAAAAGGTTGCCCACCCGTTATAGTGCAATCCTATGCATATTGCTCAAAAGCAAGTTCTAATACCTTCAGTGGAACACATGCTGTAATAATTGTGTTTAGGCCACAGTCTTATGGAGTAAGCCCCAATGATGTTTATCTTAGAGTAAACTCCATTGAATATTTTAGGACTTGCTTCTGAATGAATATGCGTAGGATTGATAATCAGGGATGCAGTCTTAGTTGTAAGGAAACGTGATGGGAAAGGGATTTATTCATCTGCTGTTGTCCCTGCAATGGAAAATATTAATAAGGGGGAAATAACATGATTTTTTTAAAAATACGGCTATTACCAGGCACTAGCATAGTTGTAATGTGTTCTGGAGTTTCCAGGCAATCCACATTATTCCTTTGGAACGTCTTGCTGTAGTTCATTTGGAGGTGTCTGTAGAAATAAGTTATAATACTTTCAGTCTTTTTTCTTCCTATTTCAATTACATTTAAAATTGTCATTGGACAATAGTTTGCAAGTCTTCAGATGTTTTGTTATAATATGACTGCTGGATAAAATATGCACTACTGATCTGCCCATGACATGTTAGGAAATATAACAATCTCACATACATTCTAACAATGGATATGAGTGGGAGTAGGGCTTTCAGTAGCTACGGTGCGAAAATTAAATTTGAGCAGGTGGCAGCCGTGGCTAGGAGGGCCTTTGCACAGCTCCGTGTCGTTTACCAATTATGCCCGCACTTGGACCGGGGCTCCTTGCTCACGGTCACTCACGCTCTGGTCACCTCCAGATTGGATTATTGTAACATGCTCTACATGGGGCGACCATTTGGAGGCTTCAGCTGGTCCAGAGTGTGGTTGCCCGGGTAGTGATGAGGTGCGGGCACTATGCTCGCACCTCACCACTGCTCCGGGAGCTGCACTGGTTGCCAGTTTGCTTCTGGGTGCAATTCAAGGTGCTGGTTTTGACCTTTAAAGCCCTTCATGGCGTTGGACCAGGCTACCTAAGGGACCGCATCGCCACAAGGAATTCAGCTCGTCCTACTAGGGCAGACAGGAGGGGCTCACTGATGGTCCCAACAGTGAAAGAAGTTCATCTTAGCGGGGCCAGGAAGAGAGCCTTCTCCGTGTCTGCCCCAGCCCTATGGAACCTCCTACCACCTGAGCTGCATCTCCAGATGGATCTACTCCCTTTCAGAAAGATGCTGAAGACGTGGCTTTGTCAGCAGGTGTGGGGCACGCTAGACTCCACTAGTCAAGCCCGCTGGCTGATTTAGCCTATGCTAGGGACCTTTTCCGGTTTCGTTACTCTGTCTTATGTGGGTAAGGGTGGGGTCAGTTGTTTTCTTTTAATGACGATTTGCTGTTGTTCTGTTTTAATGCTGGTTTTAGCTGGGAGGGGATTGGGTTCTTGTTTTTAGCTGCGGTTGTTTTAATTGTTTTTATATTGTATTTTTTTATCGTATTTTCTCTCTTTCCCTTCCCCCTTTTGTTGTTAGCCGCCCTGTGTGGTATACCCACTAGGAGGGCGGGATATAAATGTTTAAAATAAATAAATAAATAAATAAAGGCGTTTGTCTCTTGCTACTAATCAACAGGATTTGTTTTTTCTCCTGCATTTTTTGGCAAGCTTTGTGCTTCCACCCCTCTTCTTTCTGCCTTTTAAAAAAAAATTGCATCCACTGTTGTTTGTTGGTTGCTGTTAGGTCACTGACCATGATGCATGTGGTCAGGCTTTATCTGCCAGCCACGTAGCTGAGAGAACATTATCTTATTTGTGTTTCTGTCTTTGTGACTACTCATCAGAACTAGAAGAAAAATAAGTTTTCTACTTAAGATGTTTCTAAAGATTTTTTTATTTTCACTATTTTAGGTACCTAGGTTCGCAGTGGCAAACCTTGGCATTCCAGCTATTCTTGAACTTCAATTCCCAGAAGCCCTGATCAGCAGGTGTACTGACCTGGGCTTCTGAGAATTGAAGTCCAAGAACAGTTGGAGTGCCAAGGTTCGCCAGCACTGTCCTAAGTAGCTAAAGGGAGTACATCCTGAAAACATGTGGCTTTTCTTTTTACACTTTCTCCACTGCTTTTCTAAATTCTGATAATTAGGAAAAGAACCAAAATGACAGTATATATATTTAATTCTCAATATAATACAAGGCTTTAAGGAGTTTCCACTTTAATGTTTTAAAGGTCCTAAAAATAAATGGGCTCATGACTAGCCATAGTTCATATAGAGATTTATTTATAAGAATGATGTCTCCATATGGGACCTGTGGTTTATGTCATGACCATTATTTTATGAAAACTAATGGTGATAAATTGTTTTCCTTGAGTGTTCATTTGATTCCCATTGATAAGTGAATTTTACCAGAAATGCTATTTTCATTCTAAAATAGCCCCACATATTATTAAACATGTCTTAAATGTCTGCAAACGCTGATATCGCTGGCTCTTCGGCTATAAAACAGAGATGAGCACTGAACCTTAGAGTTGGATATGACTGGCTTTCGTGCAAGGGTGACCTTTACCTCAGAGTTTTGATGCATTAGTAATTTTATCTTGTTTAAATCTATCAGAACTGATGGCATGCTTTGATCTATTTTATTAATACCTCTAATATCTTAAGAATTGATACAGATGTAGTAGAAACTAACATTTTGCAGAAAACTATAGTAATATATTGAATATTTCTGCAAAATATCTCTTTTTAAATGGTTAATGTATTACACTTTTGGGGGACATTAACCTGATATTCTGAAGCATTGATTTATAATTATGCCAATAATCAGAAATGTGCATGATAATATGGTTACCTATTCCAGGCATTTTTCTCCCAGAATTCATATACAATGAAGTGGGATTCACTTGAAAGCTTCTGAATGGAAACACTAAGAAGAGGAGGACAGAGTTAATTTGATGAATTAAAAAACTCAAGCCAATATAAATAAGTAATAGGCTTGCTTCATTCAGACATAGCAGGACACCTTTTTCCCCTTACTCATAACAATGAGCTGTGGCAACACATATCCCCTCCCCTTTCATCTGTGAGAAGGACTGTAGCTGAGAAGTTGAGCACTTGATTTACAATCCAGAAAAACCCAAGTTCAGTCGTCAGCAGAATAGGAAAGTGCCTAAATTTATTGAGGGCAACTACATGCCATTGTCAATAGTGCTAGGCCAGGTATAGCAATTGGATCAATGGCTCAAGTGGACTGGAAGGTGGGAGGTCAGCAGTTCGATTCCCGAGTACTGCAGGATGGAATGAGCTTCCGTCTTTGTCTCAGCTCCTGCCAACCTAGCAGTTCGAAAGCAAGAAATTACAAGTAGATAAATAGGGACCACCTCAGTGGAAAGGTAAATAGCATTCCGTGTGCTCCGGTCTCTAGTCATGTCTGCCACGTGACCATGGAAATATCTGCAGAAGCAGACAGCGCTGGCTCTTTGGCTTTAAAACAGATGAGCACTGAACCCTAGAGTTGGATATGACTGGCTTTCGAGCAAGGAAAACCTTTACCTTTATAGCATCTTCAGTGTATAATTATGAGATCGTTTCAGTTGCACAACACTTACTAGAAAAAATGATGGTGTACATAAGTTTGAATACTTTTATAAGAATAATATCATTAAAAAAATTTCTGATACCTAAGAATACTGTGGATAATACAGATCCCCAATGAAAGATATTATTTGACTACCCTTGAAATTTGAATTTTGGATTGAATGAACCTTATTAACCATTGCCGATTCAAGCGGTTTTCTCTTTCTGCATTGTCTAGTCTTGCCTGCCACATGACCACGGGAATGTCTGCCTCACAGACAGCGCTGGCTCTTTGGCTTTGAAACAGATGAGCACTGAACCCTAGAGTTGGATATGACTGGCTTTCGAGCAAGGAAAACCTTTACCTTTATAGCATCTTCAGTGTATAGTTATGAGATCGTTTCAATTGCACAACACTTACTAGAAAAATTGATGGTGTACATAAGTTTAATCACAGAATAACTCCATGCATTTGAAATAGTGTATGATTTAGAGCAGGGGTCCTCAACCTTTTAAAGCTGGGCCCCAGTTCATGCCCCCTCAGACTGTTGAGGGGCCAGACTGTTGGTCCTGCCATCACTGGCATCAGGACCACCTCAAGTCACCTACCACTCCACCCCAAACTGCTCCTCTACTTACCAGCCTGGAGGAGCTGCATGACATGGGTAAAGGAGGGGTCCAGGCTGTCCTTGCCCGCGCTCAGCCAGAGCAGACCCTGGGAAAGATGCAGGCAGCCACAGATGGCCCCTGGGAAAGATGCGCTCGGACAGAACAGCCCCTGGGAAAGATGCGGCTGATGCGGCTGCATGTGTCCACCGCCGCCTCAATCTTTTCCCCCTCTGCTTGGCTTGGCATGTCCCTAATGGCGCTCCATAGCAGGGTGGATGTTGTAAGACTTAAAACATGTGCCCTGCTATGGAGCACTGTTAGGGACAAGCCAAGCAGAGGGGACAAGGATTGAGGTGGCGTTGATTTGGTGCCGCGGGCTTGATCCGGTCTGCAGGCCGTAGGTTGAGGAACCCTGATTTAGAGAGTTGGACTACAGCTGAAGAAGCCAGGGTTCAAATCCTTACTTTGTTATGAAGTTTACAGGCTGATTTTGGAACAGTCCACACTCTAATCCCAACCTGTCTCTCAAGCTTGTGGGAACAAGGACACAATTTGCATCTCTTTGAGTTCACTGGAGCAAGGGCGGGATATAAAGGTAATAAATATATACATGAGGGATAACAATGCAGTTAACACCTTAGACTACAAGGAGAAGACAGCAAATGCAGGTAGGTTTTAATCACTGCAGCTGCAAAAAATAATAATACACTGACAAATTTGAAGCATCCAGCAGGTGGCACCATATATCTGGAATACTGTGCCAAGCATGGTAGAAATATCCTTTTGTGAATTTGAAACAATATTTTTAGCACGTTAATTTATTGTACAGAGTGTCCCGTAAGTCTCTACCCATCCATATATTTTATTTATCCAGTGTATCTGTGGGCTGTGTGGGTAGGGACTTACGGGTCGTAGTTTGGGCACCCCTGCTTGAAGTGCTCACGGACATTTATTTTGTTTACTCTCTGACAATGCTTGCACAGACTAACACAGTTACCACTTCAAAAAGTTCTCAGGTGTCTTTTTAATTATGCATTTACGGTAATTATATATAAATTGTTTTTAAAACAAGATGAGAGTATGTTGAAATGATTAAATTTTAATAGACTGCCTATGCTCAAGATAGTGGGTATTTTTCTTTACCATCTCTACAACTATTTTATTGTATGTTAGTTGCTGCTATTGTATAAGAAGTAGGATTAACCATGAAGAAGATATTAAAAGTATTGTAAAATAATTAGTTTATTTTTCTTTTTTGTGTCTTTGAATGTTTGACCTAATTGTTTTGCCATCTTGCATTGATCCTTGTTCACCTTGTTAGTGTTTGAAGCAGGCTGAAATTGGAAATTGACCTTTAGGACAAATGTTTATCCAAAACGTTACATTTCTTCATGATCAGACACATTTGCCTAGAGCAGTGATGGTGATCCTTGACATTCCAGCTGTTCTTGAACTTCAATTCCCAGAATCCCTGGAGTGCTGACTTGGGCTTCTGGTAATTGAAGTCCAAAAATAACTGGAGTGCCAAGTTTCACCATCACTGGCCTAGAGTGTGGTTACAGATCAACCAATGCCCAACATTAGTAGAGGTAAAGGTTTCCCTTGCTCGAAAGCCAGTCGTATCCGACTATAGGGTTCAGTGCTCATCTCTGTTTCAAAGTCGAAGAGCCAGCACTGTCTGCTTCTGCAGACGTTTCTGTGGTCATGTGGCAGGCATGACTAGACACCGGAGCACACAGAATGCTGTTACCTTCCCATCAAAGTGGTCCCTATATATCTACAGTACTTGCAATTTCTTGCTTTCAAACTGCTAGGTTGGCAGGAGCTGGGACAAAGACGGGAGCTCATTCTGTCCTGCAGTACTCGGGAATTGAATTGCTGACCTTCCGCCTCCCACTCAGTGTCTTAGCCAATTCAGTAAACATTACAACCTACTTTAAACTCTATACACCAACTTTCTTATCAGGTGCATAGGTCAGTATTTGTCCTATTGAAACCAAATGGAGTTTACTAGTTTTGGTTAATCTGACCCATGGGGGCCCAGCGCCACCAGGAAACCATTGATGTGTGCATGCCCAAACAAACCACACATGTGCAGAAAACCATAGGGGCGTGGCGGTGCCTGGAAACCACTGATGTGTGCATGCGCAAACAAACCACACATGCGTGTGTGTACCGGGCTCAGAAATTTCTGATGTCGGCCCTGCAACTCCTTCATCAGTAACCTCTACTCGCTAACCTAAATGGAAATTTCCTACTGCAACCTACATTTTCTCACCCACTTAGAGCAGAAATGTACTTACTGCAGACAGTCATCCTGAGAAGAGGCTGAGTCTACATACTGCTTCAGAGCAAATCTGAATTGCTCTAGTTCTTCTGGTATTACTGACATTTGACGCTGAACTATCAGTATATGCTTTAAAAAAAGATTCAAACAGTATGGTTTAGTAAACTTTGGTTAATTGTACTCCTGCCATCACACTAACAAACTCTAGACCAAGTCTTGTAGAAATTTACAAATATAATCTAGTTGCTGTTTCCTGTATCAGGATTATTTATTACAAGGGGACCTGTAATAGAACACTGCACTGTAATATACAGTATTCTTATTTAATAAGCCTATCAACCAGCAATCCCTTCTTTCAGAATGCTTCATTCATTTTTCCTTTCCTGTTTTTCTGGCATTGCCCACCAACAGACACATAATACAGCAGTGACTGATAAGTGCTCATTGGTCAATATGCCTACCCCGTATTTGGGCTTCCAAAAACACTGGCATTTCCACAAGCCTGCTGATTTATCCCTCCTGTGGATGGCTTGTGCCATTTGAAACCGACACACGGCCCATACATTCCTAATTGTGGGCATGGTCACTTGTTTGTCTAGTGACAGCATAAAAGAGGTAAATAGTGTCAGTCAGATTTTCCCCAACATCACTCTTGAGACCTTAGTATGTTTAGAAACAGCAATAAAAAAGGAATGATAGAAAAGGAATGATTAAAAAAATAGCAAAATAAGAGCCCATATTTCATAGGCAGGACGGCAGTGTGCATAACCCTGGTTATTGGATTTACAGAAAGAGCAAAGTTGTAGGATGAAGCTTAGTTTAGTGATGGAGTGTATCATTTGCACACAGGTCTTTGTAGTTCATTCTTGTCCTTGGAAAGACCTACATTTGAAAACTTGGAGTTCCACTGCCAGGTAGTAATGCATACAGGTAATATTGAGCTTGACAAAGTAGTCTTACTCAATATAACTAAACTTTGTTTACTACCACTTGTGGTGCACTTTCAGTCCTACACTAAGAATGACAGCTTGGAAAACCAATATAATTCCACAGATCTGTCTGGATTTTTGATTTGTTATTTGGCCACAAGGCTCTCTCTGTGAATTTTTGTCCCTCAACACCTGAAGGGGCAAAAGAAGTGAAGAAGAAATGAATTTTTAGGGATGCTTTATGATGTGCTTATGAGTGGGACTGTGGTGGCTTAGTGGTTAAGATTCTGAGTTTGATGACTAGAAGGTCAGAAGGTCAGCAGTTTGAGACCCAAGTGCTACATGATGAAGTGAGTTCTCATCTCTGTCCTATTTCCTGCCAACCTAGCAGTTCAAAAGCAACAAATTGCAAGTAGATAAATAGGTACCACTTTGGTGGGAAGGTAAGCAGAATTCCGTTGTCTAGTCATGCCTGTCACATGTCCATGGAAATGTCTGCAGATGAAGACAGCATTGGCTCTTTAGCTATAAATGGAGACGATCACTGAACCCTCGAGTCAGATACGACTGGTTTTCAAGCAAGGGTCACCTTTACCCTATGATGTGCTAAGACACACCACGTCCAAATAAAGAGTGCACAGATCATGGCTGTCTTGCCTTCTACACTTTTGGTGACATCCCACCTGATTTTTTTCTGGGTCCAGGACAGTATTTGTTTCTGGTTCCCTTGGAAGACCTAATTCCTGCAAGTAGAGGAATCTACATGGCAAGGACAAATTTTATTTTTATTCCCCCACCCACCCTAGCTGCTTTTCTAGCCACCAGGAGAAAGCCACAATTGGCTTTCTGAAGCAGTCAATACAGTAAGTGTAAGTGAGCAACTTTAAAAGCATAATGGACACAGTAATCCTTGATTCTTTCTTATAAGAGCAATACAGGAAGCATGCTCTTCTACTTTCCCTGTCCATTCTCATTTTACTCCCACTTACTGCTCCTTGGATCAGAAATTAGTGGTGCTGGAATGGTGCTCTAAGACTTTAGACTTAGTTAATCCATGATTTTTAAACAGGAAAAGCAAGGAAGGTTCTTTTCTAAGGGTGAAGGAAATGCAAATTAACTTGCATTCTCTCACTGCAAAGTCACATTGGGTTATTCCGTTCTCTTCAATTTAAGCAGCCACACGGACAGGGGAAAAAAATCCCTACTAAAATGTCACACTTTATGGGATATTCCGCACAATTACAGGGAAAAACAAAAACCCCACAACTTACAGATTTAGTGTTTCCTTCTGACATTACTTCTTCTAGTGGTTCGAGCTTTAGTTCCTTGTCAACAGGATGAGGCAGAAATGCAAGCAAAAACAAACCACAAGGGATTAGTTCTCTTTTGTTATAGGTGGACATAAAAACAGGCATTGAAGATTGTGTGTCACTTGAGAACACAGGAGAAGTAAATACATATTTTGAAAGAGACTTGGGAACAACATTATTTTTTGCCTATTCTACTGTTTGCAATTGATTTTTCAGTAGAACTTTTTCTGTCTACCAAGTATCAGGGATAGAAATTTACATTTTAGCCATGAGGGAAGTATATCATAAATGTGCATAAAATACCTAGTTCTGATGGTTCTGTGTCATTTTAGAGAAGAAAGCAAGAAACAAAGGTTCATATTCTTCCAATACATTTCACAAAACAGAATGTGAATTACACATTTGTAATATAATGTCTTTTCTTGAAATACCACATTGATGCAGAATGTTATTACTGTGCTTATCTGTTTTTGGACTACAGCTATGAACCCAAAAACAGAAATTTACTACTCTATTGAAAATTTCACAATAGGGCTTTCATCTGAGCAAACACTCAGAAATTAAAGCCATTCCTCTTGACAAACAAAATGTGCCAAGAAAATGTGTTGATTGTGCTTGACCGTTAAAACTGGCACTTTTCTCACCTCCTGTAATT
The DNA here is from genome assembly GCA_035047305.1 of Bradypodion pumilum. Classification (NCBI taxonomy): domain Eukaryota; kingdom Metazoa; phylum Chordata; class Lepidosauria; order Squamata; family Chamaeleonidae; genus Bradypodion; species Bradypodion pumilum. The sequence goes on along the minus strand of JAWDJD010000004.1, from coordinate 308,025,246 downwards.
TGCAGATCAGTTTGTATTGTTTTGTGCTTGCCCTTTAGTCCATAAATACATTCTCTAAAATACTGCTTCTACCTCCACCACCCTCTCATCTAGAACATAAATGTGATTTTCTCTCTGATGGGGTGATCTCTCAATCATATAATGTGGCCTTTCAGAGACAGGTGCTGAGTTCAGTTCTTGCAAAAGATGTTCCATGTGCTCCACAACTATCATGAATGAGCAGGGAATGTGATGCAAAAAAAGCACAGAGATTTTTTTTGGTGAAATAGAGGGCATTAAGCACACCTTCTGTTCCAGTCTGTCAATAAGCCTCTCAAGTCTGTTTATTTGGGTCACCCATAAGTTGTCTTCCTCTAGCCATCCTTTCAGAGAAATAGATAAGGCATGTTAACCATTGTTGGAAGGTAAGACTTCATTTACTTGTCAATTGAGGTTAATATGCACACTTGTGTCTTTGGAAGGATAGTCAGATGGCTTCTAATATATTTAACCAGGTTGCATCCTCCTTTGATTGTTACTAAGGGATAACATATTGCAGCATAAATAATTGGTACAATGTGGCTATTTTCCCCAGAGACAAAAACATAACTGTTGGAGTGACAGCTCCAAAATGATCAGAAGTACATTTCACATGAAATTAAAACTAATTTGCATTTTCATTTTATATGACTGTTTTCTGGGTGCTTGAAATTTAAGGAGCACTTATACTTAATTTCAGTCTGAGTACAGTATTTCAAAACACAAAGGAGCAAAAAAGCAATGCCTCCTTAAACAATATTACCTGAGTTAAAAAGAGGACTAACTGGAGAGAAGCTGTTATTCCTCTGTAGTCTTCGACTTGTCCGTCTCCCGGTCTGCTGAATTTTGAGAACCTCTGGCTTTGCTGGCACTTGCCTTAAGAAAAACATACATAATTTATAAATCAATCTATCTCACATTACTAATTCTCTCTCCAGCCTTATTCATGGCAAGATAATAACTCCACACAGAACCCAGAGAGTGAAACCTCGAGATAATGTGGTAAAAACAATAACAAATGCAGCCTCCACAGAACACGGTGTTCCTTATTTGTGTTGTTATTGTTAGAAGAAATAGGGGAAATGTTAGCTTACGGTATGTCTTTTAAAGTTCCTTTCATTTCTTTTAAACCAATGTAAGTTTCTTATATGAAAGCAACTGACAATGCTTCGTGATTCATAATGGAGAACCTGGAATTGTATTAAGAACATTGTCACAGGTCCTACACACTGTGTCTGCTGGATCACCATATGATACATTTGCCCAATAGCTTTCATGAAGTTATGAGGCACAGACCAGATGTCCAGCTACACTGAAGTAGGATAAAGATTTATTTAGTAAAAAAATAATGAATTTCAAATAACCTCTTGATATCAGAAGTTTGGGTAGATACCAATTTGACAAGGTTCTGAAGCACAGTAGAGGGGTCTCCAGTACACCTCTTGTATAATCACAAAATACATTGATCTTATTAACTATACTGTAATTTTAAAATCAATTAGCCATGCAATCCATTTAAGACTGTCCATAAGTATGGAACATCAAGTGCAAAGTTGCTTATAGGGTACATTTCTGCACTTGTTCCATCTCTAGGTCAGACCTGAAACTGCAAAACAAAGCCACCTTTCACCTGACCTAGTGTGAGAAAGATTAGCTGGCAAAACAAGGTTGCCATTGCCCAGGATACCCGATTGTGATTCAAAAGATACCACAATCTTTGAGGAAGCTCTATTTTTGCAATGTTGAAAGTGCACTGCTTGTTGTTTGTTCTGTACTGTCAACTTGGCACCAACTTATAGCATCCCTAATAGGGCTTTCAAGGTGAGATATTGAAGGAATGGTTTTACCAGTTTCACTTCCTTGGTTTTCCATGACCAAACAGGGATTTGATCCCCAGTCTCCTGAGTCCTAGTCCATCACTCTATCCACTACACCACCCTAAAAGTGCATAAAAACCCCCAAAAGACCAAGGCAACAGAGGCAGTCTCATGGAGAGCTCATTTGAAAATGGTATTACAGATCAGATAAAGTGTGAGTTAAGTATATGGCTGCAGAGCCAGAGGCTGGGAGCTCAATTTCCCACTTTACCTTCTAGGAGAAGAACCAGCCTGTGTAGCTTTGGCCAAACCTGGAGTGCATCCAGAAAAAGGAATTCATAAACCACCTCTGAGTATTCTATACTAAGACTATCAAAGAAGGGGTCATCATAAGCCCAAATTGATTTAACAATGCATAATAATTTTTAAAATGGATTGTTGAACTTGAATGGAATTCTACTGTTGCTATGTTGTGGCCTTTGAACTTTCCTGAGATTTTTAAAATACTGTACCATCAGATTATTCTGTAGTAAAGAGAGGAATGTAAGTTAGGTTTCAGATTGATTCCTTACTCTGATATTCCTGCAGAGCCTACACCTTTATAAAAGAACCTGTGAAGCCTTATCACAGTGGCATTTAGAGAAAGGGACTTGAAATATGCTAAATTAAATGCCCAGCCTAGAGACAAGTTTGTTGTTGTTGTTCAGTTGCACAGTCGATTCCGACCCTTTGCGACCCTATGGACCATTGTCCTCCGGGCACCTCTGTCTTCCACCATCCTCCTCAAGCTGTCCAGGTCTGTGCCCATTGCATCTATAGTACCATCTAGCCATCTCATTTTTGACCGCCCCCTTCTTCTTTTGCCCTCCACTTTTCCCAGCATCAAGGCTTTCTCAAGTGAATCCTCTCTTCTCATTTGATGTCCAAAGTACTCCAGCTTCGTCTTTACTATTTGACCTTCTAAGAAGCAGTTAGGGTTGATTTCTTCTAATATTGACCTATTTGTTCTCCTCGCTGTCCAGGGGACTCTCAAAACTCTTCTCCAACACCACATTTCAAAGGCATGTATTCTTCTGCGCTCAGCTTTCCTAATGGTCCAGCTCTCACAGCCATACATTATCACTGGGAATACCATTGCTTTGACAATACGAATTTTTGTTTGCAATGTGATGTCTCTGCTTTTCAGTATGTTCCCCAGGTTTCTCATATCTTGTCTCTCAAGAATCAGTCGCCTTTTTATTTCATGGCTAAAATCTCCATCTGCAGTGATCTTAGAGCCTAAGAAAGTAAAATCTGTCACTGCTTCTACTTCTTCCCCATCTATTTTCCAGGGACTGATAGGGCCTGTTGCCATTATCTTGGTTTTCTTGATATTGATATCTTGGTTTTCTTGATATTTCTTGATATTGAGTCTCAAGCCAGCTTTTGCACACTCTTCTTTCAACCTAATCAGAAGCTTCTTTAGGTCTTCCTCACTAGATGGCATATTTCCTTTGAAACTGATCCTAACAAATAAAAATTTGTCACAATGGTTATCCTATTGCATAGGTAAATATAACGTTCTGTCTCTCTCCATGCATATGCATCCATCCATCTCTACAGGTTAATGCTTAGTTCTGTGTGTTTGTCCAGTGTTTTTTAAAAAAATCTTTCATCTACTTTGTTACTGTTTTGAGATACACCAAGTGCTGGTTGCTGAAATTCATGAATGGGAGATTGGTGCTTCAGCTGTTGGTGGGCCACTGTGCAGATAGAACACTGGATTAGCCTTTGATCTGAATCCACACAGTACTTCAATTCCCTTGTTCTGAAATGGCAATAAGATCCTAAAAGTTACCCACCTGAAAATCTCTATGTACTTAACAACAAAAATAGACATGTGAAAGACAGCAGTTTCCTTGGACAAAAGTCATCTGATCACCACTATCCTCTTATGATAAAATAGATTTCTGGAGGTAGAATTGTGCTTTTGGATCAATAGGCAACAAAAAATGGGACTTAATGGCATTGCAAATTATGGTTCAGCCAACAGGAAGTTAAGTTTTAAAGCTGCCTTTTTTCAAGTGAGGCAAATGAAGCAATTTTAAAAATACCATCTTGCAAGACTTGGATTCTTTAGCGTCAGTGGAAATTGCTGGTTTCTATATGAGTGGTTTCTATATGAGTCGCTTAATGTTGAAGACACTGAATTTGATGACTGGAAGGTCGGCAGGTCAGCAGTTCAAAACTTGAGTGATGCACAACAGAATGAGCTCCCGTCTCTGACCCAGCTCCTGCCAACCTAGCAGTTCAAAAGCAAGAAATTGCAAGTAGATAAATAGGAACCACTTCGTTGGGAAGGTAAACAGCATTCCATGCTATCCAGATTGTCCCTTAGGGGCAGAATAGATTCACAACTTCACTGATATTAGGCACAGATCCATTTGGAAGGGAGCATTTCATTATGGAAGAAAACATTAAGTTGAAAGAGTTTTTCCTCCCTACTTGTATGTCCTAAAATGTGACTGTTCAATCTGTTCTTATGAAATTCTTAGAAAAAGTTTTTATTTCATTCATATCTGGAGTCTTAAAAATGTAGTAGGAAAAATTTCTTCTTTCATAATGTTGCGAACAATTGAGGACGCAATTACCCTGCAGTAGTTCCTACCTGTAAAAAAATCATGTTATTACTATCATTATGTAGGAGAAAGGCAATAGGAACTTCACTTACTTTTCCTGACGAGTTTGTTCCTCTGTAGTTTCCATGGCACACTCCAGAGAACCATGGAGAGATTGCAGCTGATTCAGGGTTTCTTTCAGCAAAAAACGAGTCACAAATTGTTCCAACTTAGAAGCCTCCTGATACTTCTGCATAATAATAATAATAATAATAATAATAATAATAATAATAATAATAATAATAATAATAATAATAATAATAATAATAATAATAATAATAATAATAATAATAATAATAATAATAATAATAATAATAATAATAATAATAATAATAATGTTAAAAGACACTAGCAGGAAAGCAACCCTTAATATTTCACAACTGTGCATGCTTCCTTCTAATGTTTGCAAGCCAAAGAGAACCCCCATGGGTTATATTTGGGCCATGGGTCAGTTATTTGTCTTAGAACAATTCATTATGATTTCCAGTTGTCCTTATGTCCTCTTAATATTTCTGTTTTTTTAAATTATTTCTGCATATTAAATATTTCCACTAAAGTACAATAGCATCAGAATAGGATTCCACAGCTGTCAAATGCAAGTGTTATACAACTCAAACAAGTGTTTACTTCTCTATAGTTTTCATAGAAAGTGTGGTCTGAAGATAACATAAAACAATATGCAGGCCACATATGGCCTACTATTTTTTTTTAAATAATCCCTTGACCCCCGAACTCTGAAACTTAACCAGACAGGCATAAAGGCTGCTGTCTGCTGTGTGTTAGTATGAATTAGCTTAATCCCCCTCCCCTGGCAAACGGACATGTTGGATGATATAGTAATCCCAGCTGCTTGCAAAGGGTACCTTCTGAACCTCAATCAAGGGCTTCAACTGTATCGGCATGCTCCCATATATGCAGCTCCCAGTGCTTGTGAATGTTGGAAATGACACATATGGGCTTCTTCCAGTCATAAAAAGTTTGCTTCTGCTGTAAACATCTAGTATGCTAGAGGAGCTAATAAATCTTTTCAGCATATCAGATACAGGAATTAAACATTTCCCCATCTCCTCTGCTCCTATCTCTTGTTTGTAATGCTGCATTGGTGCATTTCCCTCTAGAAAACAAATTGAAACTGCAACTCTGGGCACTCGATTGGCGCTACAAAAGAAAAAGAAAAAAAATCATCTCCAAGCTGATGTAGCACTACATCAGTCAGTTAGAATTAAAAAATTACACTTCCCCTGCTCATCTGCAGAGGAGCAGGGGAAGTGTTTAATTTCCCTGTATCATACTGTGGCTTGTCAGCCACTTACCAATGTGCACAAAGGTCCTTGCTCTGTTTGGATGGTGGGTAAGGGTTAGGGTTTAACCTGTTCCTGTGGGAACAGGCTAAACATGATTTAACTTCTACCCCATCCTCAAGCAACAACAAAACCAATGACTCCTGACTGCCCCCTAAGGGACAATCTGGAAGTGAAAAGCCTGGAAAATCCATTTACAACAAACACAAATGCTTGTGTTATAACCATTTTCTTAGTTTGTTGTAGAATTTCAGCAACACATGTGAGGGAGTGCAAATGTTGTTTATTCTTGGTCTGAAAACATGATAAAGTTTAAGACTTAGATAGTGCTTCAACAAGACACAGTTTGAGAATATCATGTATTTTTGCAAATTTAGTTAAGGAAAGAAAGGAAGAATTTACATAGGATTAACGAAGTGTCAGCACACACACACACACACACACACACACACACACACACACACACACACACACACACACACACACACACACACACACACACACACCATTCCTCTCTCAATTTATGCCACATCAAATACCTTTACTAATTTAGAAATATATGCTATTCAGGTTATTCTGTTCTCCCTAGAAAGTCAAGTGAAATCCCATCTGTTTGGCTGTCTCATGAATTATCTATGTAAATTGTGTATCTGCAAGTATTATATTCACCGCCTATGTTTATTTGGCACCAATGTACATCAATCAAGCCTGTGATATCACAGAACAATATAGCTGCTGTTTCTAAAGTCCATTGAGAAAAACCTGGCAGGACAGCTTGCATTTCCCTCCTTTTGGCATTCTGTTGGAACTGACACCCGAGCTGTGTGAAAGCATTTGTAACAACCTTTTGAAAGTGACAAAACTAATTTGTACCAGTAAGGCTAATGTTTGCCTCCCTCTAAATTATTTGACATGGTTCCCTAAACTGAATTAAAGCTGCTGTATTTGGCAAGCCTAATATCATTGCTGGAAGCTTTGATGCTCTGTGACACATGTCCCAAGAAATGCATGGGAATATTGTCAGACAGAGGCAATGAAATTCAAATTCTACAGCAGATATCTGTTACAAATGATTCCCTTTGAACAGCAGTGTTCTTTCCTGAGAAATGAATAAAATATAGGCATTTTCAGGAGACAGGCCTTTTCTGTATGAGTTTCGACAACATAAAATATGTTTTTCAGTGAAGTATGATCAAAGGATGTCCATATTCTATCAACATTACAGATATCTTCCTGGACAGCAATTCTCAAGGGACAGCTTTCTAGACATAAAACTAAATTCAAGGGGGAAGGATTATTTAGATTTCACTGCCACTCTATCCTAGACATGGAATAGCTTTTGAATAAGATCCTACTTTGTTTATATCAAGCATTGCAGTTTTTGCAGATGTTAGTTACCCCATGTATTTCATGAATAAAATCGGAGGGAAATTGCATTGAAGGAATTGGTTAACATGCAGCAAGATCTCAGAAAGATGCAAGGGTTTAAAAGGTATTTAAAAGCATGTCACACTTAGTGGCACATCCCACACACATACATTTGAAATTCTCCAAAGGTTTGAGGACATATTTTTATATTATAAACGTTTATTTTAACTTTAAACTCCTGTTGCAAAGTTACATCGGCGCATACCTGTCAAGTATCCCGTTTTTCCTGGGAAAACCCCTTATTTTTACCCCTCTTCCCACCCCTCCTGTTTTATTAATTTCCCCGTAATATCCCCTTTAAAAAAAAAATCCTCACTGGATCCCACACAGGCGAAGCTGCAGTGTGTTTTTCCAGCCACCAGAGGTCGCTGTGTGGCTTTTCGCTTGTGGAAAGGGAGAGAGAGAAGGTGGTGGGGGCGTTCTGTAGTTAGTTTCGCTTTCATTTGGTCGTCCGTCGACACTGAAAGAATTTATGAGGTCTGGGACTCGTTTGAATACTTCTATAAGAATAATATCATAAAAAAAAATTTCTGATACCTAAGAATAACTGTGGATAATACAGATCCCTGACAAAAGATATTATTTTGAAAATTCCACTATTGAAAGGAATTTGGATCTGTTATACTGGATTATTACCTTGGTTTGACTACCATTGAAATTTGAATTTTGGATTAAATGAACCTTATTAACTATTGCCGATTCAAGCGGTTTTCTCTTTCTGCATTGCTATTCACCGTTTGGTCCCCTTGTCCTCAGGCATGACTAGACACCAGAGCGCACGGAACGCTGTTACCTTCCCACCAAAGTGGTCCCTATTTATCTACTTGCAACTTCTTGCTTTCGAACTGCTAGGATGGCAGGAGCTGGGACAAAGACAGGAGCTCATTCCGTCCTGCAGTACTCGGGAATCGAACTGCTGACTTTCTGCCTCCCAGTCAGCATCTTAGTCACTTAAGCCACTGAGTAAACAAGAAAGAAAACAAAACAAAAGTCCCCCAAGAAGATGTGGAAAGGGTTCTTTGGCCCACACAGCTTTGTGCCCATTACATCTACAATACCATCTAGCCATCTTATTTTTGGCCACCCACTTCTTTTGTCCTCCACCTTTCCCAGCATCAAGGCCTTCTCAAGTGAATCCTCTCTTCTCATTTGATGTCCAAAGTACTTTAGCGTCATCTTTACTATTTGACCTTTAATGAGCAGTGATGGTTGATTTCTTCTAGGATCGACCTATTTCTAACACATTTCAAAGGCATCTATTTTTCTGCGCTCAGCTTTCCTAATGGTCCAGCTCTCACACCCATACATTACCACCGGGAATACAATTGCTTTGACTGTGCAATTTTTTGTTTGCAAGGTGATGCCTCTACTTTTAACTATGTTCCCCAGGTTTCTCATAGCTTGTTTCCCAAGCATCAGTCACCTTTTTATTTCACTGCTGCAATCACCATCTGCAGAGATCTTTGATCCTAATAAAGTAAAATCTGCCAGTCGTATCCAACTCTAGGGTGCAGTGCTCATCTCCATTTACAGCCAAAGAGCCAGTGCTGTCTGTGTTTGCAGACATTTTCATGGCCATGTGGCAGGCATGACTAGAGCCCAGCAAGTCACATGGCTATATTTGGCCATGCCCACAGATTTGGCCACACCTACAGAGGGGTGTGGCCAAAATTTCCCTTATTTTCAAATCCAAAACTTGACAGGTATGCATTGGCAGAAGGGCAGTGCTTGGAATCCTCATTAAATGACAAGTAGTTGGCTTGGCATACTATAGGATGTCACCAATGGTGACTTGTTAATTAGTGGCAATTTGCTGCTGTCAGTTACACCACTGTCCTTCTGACAGTGTAATTTTAAAATAGGATTTTGGCCATTGTTTTCACACAAAGTGCCCATCATTTTGACAATTAAATTAAAGCCATTAATTTAATTAAGAAAGCATCCATGTTCTTCAGACACTGAAGATTTCTCTCGCATAGATCATCACAATCTCATGAAACAACCTATGTAGAAAGGGTATTAAACTTTGAATATATACCTGAAGATGGAAGGTAAAGGTTTCCTTTGCTCGAAAGCCAGTCATATCCAACTCTAGGGTTCAGTGCTCATTTCTGTTTCAAAGCCGAAGAGCCAGTGCTGTCTGCTTCTGCAGACGTTTCTGTGGTCATGTGGCAGGCCCATACCTCAATTGTAAGATACATTTTGTATGCAGAGGTATTACATATAATTCCAGTCTCTAGTTAAGGTTGAGGAAATTCTAATAACACCTGACTAAGCAATGTCAGGAAGGATAGGAAGCACTAAGATACATGAACCAATGGATTACAGTATTGTGTATTCTTGCCTGGAGTAGCCTTTTCTTTTAAGGCTGCATTTAGCAGTGGACTGAATGAGTGGAAGTATTAGTTGATGTTTAACAGTTGTTCTTTGGGAATCTAAAGTAGGGTGAATGCTGATGTTGTCTGCTTATAGAGCTCTCTTTGCTTCTGGTATGCTCTATTAGTATAACAATAGGATATAGTCCAGGGATTCACAACCTATGCCCCCCTGGGCTGGCCTCGGCCCCCAAGGCCATTCCATCTGGCCCATTGCCACCTCCACCGCTCCCAGAAGCAGCAGATGTGTTTACACATGTGCAGGCATGCAAACACAAACACCCACGACTGTCATAAATGTAGAAGTGGACACATTTACGACAGCCGTAAATGTGTCCGTTTCCGTTTCTGGGGATGTGATCTGGCCCACTCAGCTGCCCAGGGGTTGTGGTCAGGCCCTCGGCCAAAAAAGGTTGTGAACCCCTGATATAGTCTATGAGCAGCCATAGGAAGGAGGAAATGAGAAAAAAATACTGCTGTTTTATATAGCTACCTATTAGAAGAGCTGCCTGATAAGCTACATAGCATGGGAGGATCTAAGTAAGTCTATGAGAAGGACTCATAGTTGCTTTGATCTGGTGGAGAGAGAACCTCTTCTTCTGTGTTTAGGCCAGGCGTGTAACTGCCAAAATGAAGCCACCTTTTGGCAAATTCATTCCGTAGTTCTTTTTGCTTGACCTAGTGTGAGAAAGATCAGCCAGCACAAGGTGGCCATTTCCCACGGAACGTCCAATTTTGGTCCTAATATACCACCATCTTCGACAAGGATCTTTCTGTGTACTCTGGAAAGATAACTGTAGTCATTCAGAAAAACAAAAATAGAAAATGTTTTTTGATTGTTATTGCTACTAGTGAGTTCTTTAAATCTGTGCTTTTTATATAGAAAAACAGACCATTCATACATTTAAAATTATCTGTATTGATTTATCTGAGTGTATCATTGTTTTGAGAGTTCTGACTGTTACACAAGCAATTTCATCAGTTAGAATAGATAATGCTGACAGAGAAAGCCAGTGGTTTTATTCTACATGCTATAGTTTTGTTTTGTTTATTGCGGTCATTTTTTAGAACCACTCTTCAACCAATCACACAAAAAGTAGTGTACAAAGCATCCATATATATCAATAAGTTATTAGTTTTGCTTCTTGTAATAAAGGAAATTGAATTGCAGCATATAACGTGTAGTATCATGTTCATAGGAACAAAAAAAAGGTCATGATGACCCAGAACAGATCGGTGGCTTGGCATTAGTTTAAAATACTCCTTATAAAGAGTTGGGAAAACTTCCAAACATTAGTAAGAACTCTAGCTGTCTTTTTGAGTGATATATTAAGTATTTGGATCTGTTGATGAAAACCTCTGATAAGTACACTCCGAGAAGAAACACTAAAGATAAGAGTAGCCTAGATTTGAACCCGCACCTGGGTTACCACATTAGGATAAAGAAGTGACATATGTTATGAAGTGACGTATGTTATTTGGGATAAGAATCATGTGAACAGGACTGGATCAATAGGCCTCTCCAAGTAGAATGTAACCTCCTTTAAGGAGGAGGGTTTCTGGTTTTACATTTCCATGTGTAAGAAGATATAAGGCCAACTTATCTACTGCTTAATCATGCCTTCTTGATAAAACATCATAAGTTAGATAAAGTAATAAAATGCTGCTTCATTTAAACTCAGAGTAAAAGGCTGTCTCCAATTATTTTAGACAAGTCTGTTAATAGCACTTCTCTCATCAGAGCAGTGGTGAGCAACTTCATGATGACTATGGGCCAATTTCACACATTCCCCTTAACCTAGTAGGATTCCAAACTCTAATTGTTAGGGGGCAATGAAATTTGGTGGTACAGAAATGATGGAAGTACAAAAAACAGAGCTCAGAAGTAACTTGTTCCAAAAAAACCAAGTTGCCTATATAATTAAATATTTTCTTGAAAGATAAAGTCATAACTAAATTATATTATGATTGCAACATAATCACCGGCTTAGCCACAGCAATGAGAATTATGCTATGAAGAGTGAAAGGTGAACTTTTTATTTTATGGTTACCAGAAGCTATTTTCTTTATTTTCTGGAGGTTTATACTGGAGAATAAAGAGCTACACAAAATAACCCCTCAGAGTACAGTATTTGGATTTTAATACTCTGGTTTGGGACATCAGACAAAGAGATGGCGAAACACAGATCTTTCCAGTACCTTTGATCAGGCAAATTGCAGCCCGATAGATGTAAGACAAACCTGTCTCAAACCAATTGTTAATCTAGTCACAGTTCACTTTTGCAACAGAAATGACTCATAGTAATTCATCTTCAGGACAGAAATAAAGGGATTTATATACCACACTGCATGGACTGCAGTGGCTCAAGTGGCTAAGACACTGACTGGGAGGCGTAAGGTCAGCAGTTCGATTCCCGAGTACTGCAGGACAGAATGAGCTCCCGTCTTTGTCCCAGCTCCTGCCAACCTAGCAGTTCGCAAGCAAGCAATTGCAAGTAGATACATAGGGACCACTTCGGTGGGAAGGTAACAGTGTTCCGTGTGCTCCAGTGTCTAGTCATGCCTGCCACATGACCATGGAAACGTCTGCAGCAGCAGCGCTGGCTCTTCAGCTTTGAAACAGAGATGAGCACTGCACCCTAGAGTTGGATATGACTGGCTTTCGAGCAAGGGAAACCTTTAACCTTTATACCACACTGCATCCCACTTCTTCCTCTCCGCAGATAGTCTGCCTCACCTTGGGTGTGCCTCCCAATAGCAAGGTATCAGCCAAATATGTTTCCGTAAGGAATATTGTGGCTTAGTGGTTAAGACGCTGAACTTGATGACTGGAAGGTTTGTGTAGGAATGCATCTGGATTCTGTCAGGCTGTCTTCTGACACATTTTGTAAACAAAAGCCTCTTTGCTTACTGAGAGACAACGCTAGATTTTGGGCTCTGACACTTCTGATTGGCTGTATGCCCTGAGTTTTGTTTCTGTTAAGTTTCGTTTCTGGTATACTCTGCTTGAATAAGTTTCGTTTCTGAGACTCTCTGCTTGAATAAAGAGAAGGCATTAGTTTCCTTTGTTCAGCCAAAAGACCAGCGTGTGTGTTTGCTTTTCTCTCTATCTGTTTCCCTTCCTACTGAGCCTAATGAAGCTGGACTTCGTGGACTCTGAAGTTTCTATCTTAAAAGATCTGATGATATAAACTGCTACTTCATGAGACTGATTGAGACATGAATCAGATTTCTACAAGTGGCGCTCCGTGTGACGCTTTGAACTACAATGAGAGAGCCTTCTTTGAACTCTACTTCAGCAATTAACACCTCATAATTGGCGACCAGGGACAAGGTCTTCACTCGCTTCGACCAGAGGAAAGGTCATAAATCGAGCGCTTGAGAATTACAACTAGGTGAGTGGAAAAGTGGAAAACACAATTTAATTATGGGGTGCATATTGTCTTCGCAAGGGAATGAACTTTGTAAAGATATCTCAGATCTTTTGATTAACAATGGGCGAAAGGCTGATGAGAAGAAGATACAGCAGCTGGTTAAAGCTATAGAAAAAATCAGTCCTTGGGTTAAATATGATCAATGTCTGGACTTAAAACAGTGGAAACAGATTGGGATAGAAATGCAGAAGCATAATGGAATTCCTATATCAATATTATTTACATGGGAGGAAGTCAGAGACTGCCTTCAGAGACTCACTCCGAAGAATATGTTATTCTCTCAGAGGCTTGATGGCCCCCTCCCAAAGCTTTTGCCACCAGACAAGGGAGGGGCTATGGCAACTGCTCCTCCATCATATGAGAAACAACAGCCCCCTGATGGGGGTGGAGGTGGAAATGGAGATGGGACATTATATCCTGCCTTGCAGCAATCAAGCACTTTTAGCCCTACAAAAGACCTGTTCTCTGCTGCAATACTGCCTGCCGAGTCTAAAAAACAGCTAGTGCCAGCTGATGGGGAACAAATGGTGGGGACCTCATCACAGATTGAAGCTATTCATGCATGCAGAGTGGCAGGAAGCAAGAAGTGTGTTTCAAAGAGCAGCATAGGAGATCTCAGCCCCCCCCCGTGAAGCAACCCTCATCACAAAAGCAGGAGAAGCTGAGTAGTAAATTTGATACCTCACGTTTGGGCAGGAAGATCCTGCAGAAATGGAAGGATGGCCCAAAGGAGGAACGCACAAAACCCAAGACAAAAAAGGGGTGCAAGTACAAACTAACAGATGCAGTTTGTCATAAGGTTGAGAATCAGATGCTGGAGATGAAAGAAATACAGAGGAAGAGGGGGGTGAATATTTCCTCGATGGACAGCAGGCTGTTGCAAAAATACAAGGAGGAAGAAGACATACAGTTTTTGGCTGATTTTGAACTGCCCAACCCTCAAACAAAGAGATCCAGAGTGAGCTGTCCCAAGTTTCAAGCATCAGGATTTCAGGGAAAGCAACTTGGAATTCCCTGTGATTTTCTTCTGTGTGAAATTACTTGCAACTTCTGGAGAATTTGTTCTTTGTGCCTTCACACCTCATCGGCCTGCCTTAATGCAGATGGGTGTGGCTGGAGCATGAAGGAATGTGTGTTTGCCTGAAAAGCTGAAAAGGGAGGTTGTGTGGGATTGTCTTGTGAATTCAGTGAGACTTAATTTATGGCTTAATTTCAACCTTTGCCATGCCAAGAACTGTGCTGGAGAGGAGAGAGTGTTTAAGGAAGCTTCAATCAAGATTTGGACTTTTAATTTGGACATTTTAATTGGACTAAAAAGAAAAAAAGTTTGTGTGGACTTTAAAAAAGAATTGGCTTTGTTTGCATTATAAAACCTGACAGCCTTTTTTAAGAAATTGTCTACCTGCTCAGGCTATGAGTGTGAAATGCTTTAATGAGATTTGTACTGTATTTGAGTTACCATGCTATGCTGATTATAAGTTATTGAATGCTTCTTTCACTCACACCAGTGGGAGAAGAAGAAATTTAATGCCTTACTCATGTAATTGGGGAAGTGAGAAATGCTTTCTAAAATGCAACCGGACCTCCTTCATGTAAGGAAGAAAAGAAATGTTCATGTTTTGTTTATGCTTAAATGTTTGCTTATTCTCTTGCAGGAGAAAGACCTGTCTTTGCTTATGTTATATTTTGTCTTATGAAACTGCATATCTCAAGGTACCTTCAGAAGTACATGGCAGAGTTTTCAGTACCCTACACATGTAAATGGGTTTGTGATATTGCATTTGTGTTATATGTCACTCATGTTTCACGTTTAGTTACATGGTACTAGTAATAACAGGGCATGCTCCTGTTTCTTAGGGGAGTGTCTTCCTAAGCCATTGGTCGTTTATTGGCAACAAGGGAATCCTGAGTGGAAGGATTCCTGCTCGAGCGATCCGCCCATGGAGAGAGAAGAAGGTTACTCAGCTCCAGGATGGTGGTTCACCAGTAGACTAAATGTGCTGACATTTGTTTTCTTTCTTACTGTGCTTCCAGCTGTAAGAACAATACCTCATGGGGGCAACCCCAACTTTTGGATTCGTCATGCTAACTATATGTTTGAGGTTCATGGTAAGAATGCAACGTTATACTATGAGCATCCACTGGCAGTGTCTCAAATGGCCTTTCTTCCGGCATTGTTCAACACGCCGGAGTTGGTTATTGGACATTTGCAACATCTTGATAGGTCTACGCTCTTCTCTAATCCTCCAGAACAATTTAACAACACCCGCTGGCGAAGCATGACATTCAAGAAATACACTAAAGGACTTTGTTTCTGTTGTCATAGTTCTGGAGTCTGGAATAGTAAATGGAAGTACTGGACTCAAGCACAAAGAGTTTTGCGGAGTGTAGGCAATTATACGGGTTGTGATGATTATTTTTGGTTATGGGGTAGTTATAACAGTTCTTATAAGCTTAATTATACCTTGTTTAACACTACTATTGAAGATATATATGATGTGTTTCCTATGTTTACTCCTGATTATTCTGCTATAGATAGTGGTTCAATTTGCAATGGATGGCAAATCAAGGATCCTAACATGTGGTTCTTTTTTAATGGAGTTGCCACGAATTTCCATCCAGGACAATATCAATGTGCAGCATTGGGTTATTTTATCTGAATAATACTATTGAGAAAGAACTTCAGAATTTACAGGAGAGCATTACTAACAATGTACACACTGATGTTAATCTCTTTGATTGGGTGACTTCTTGGTTGCCTGATTTATCTGTCCTTAGACAAGTTTTCTTTTATGGGTTCATTATTATTATCTGCCTTATATCTTTGTGTTTTTGCATTACTTGTATTCCGAACCTTATTTCTATGTGTAACACATGTCCACTGCGTAGAAGGGAGACATCGAGTTTTGCACGACGGCAATTGTACTCAATGAGGTATCATCCTCCGGAACAAGGTACCATGAGTCAGGAGGGGTACGATGTCCAGGAGGACGGTGATGATGTATATGGAGGAGTAGTTATGGAGTATGATGACATGCAGGGGTATGATTAGCCGTCCCTCTCTCAAATTTAAATGAAAAAGGAGGACATGTAGGAATGCATCTGGATTCTGTCAGGCTGTCTTCTGACACATTTTGTAAACAAAAGCCTCTTTGCTTACTGAGAGACAACGCTAGATTTTGGGCTCTGACACTTCTGATTGGCTGTATGCCCTGAGTTTTGTTTCTGTTAAGTTTCGTTTCTGGTATACTCTGCTTGAATAAGTTTCGTTTCTGAGACTCTCTGCTTGAATAAAGAGAAGGCATTAGTTTCCTTTGTTCAGCCAAAAGACCAGCGTGTGTGTTTGCTTTTCTCTCTATCTGTTTCCCTTCCTACTGAGCCTAATGAAGCTGGACTTCGTGGACTCTGAAGTTTCTACCTTAAAAGATCTGATGATATAAACTGCTACTTCATGAGACTGATTGAGACATGAATCAGATTTCTACAGGTTTGTAGGTCAGCAGTTTGAGACCTGGGTGCTGCAAGATGGAGTGAGTTCTTGTCTCTGTCCCAGCTCCTGTCAACCTAGTAGTTCAAAAGCAAGAAATTGCAAGTAGATAAATAGGTACCACTTTGGTGGAAAGGTAAACAGTGTTCCGTGCACTCCGATGTTGAGGCATACCTTCCACATGTCCACGGAAATGTCTGCAAATGCAGATAGAACTGGCTCTTGGGCTATAACCAGAGATGAGCACTGAACCCTAGAGTCAGATATGATTGGCTTTCCAGCAAGGGTGACCTTTATTTATTTATTTATTTATTTTTCATACTTCTATCGCCGCCCAACTCGACAACAACTCTGGGCAGCTTACAGAAATAGACAATAACAAAACAACTAAAAACACATAAAACCCCATTAAAACACATAAAACCCCATTAAAACCCTACCCACGCACATAAAGAGAGGGAGGGAAACCGAAGAATTAAGCCAAGGGAGGGAAACTGAAGAATTAAGCAAGATAGAAATAACCAAGGAGGAGGTCCTTGCATGTCTTGTTAAACTAAACACTAACAAATCACCAGGACCAGATGGCATCCATCCACGAGTTCTCAGGGAACTTAAAGATGAAATTGCTGATATCCTAGCCAAAATATATAATATTTCCCTCAAATCAGGCTTTGTGCCTGATGACTGGAAGGTAGCGAATGTAACACCAATTTTCAAAAAAGGATCCAGGGGTGATCCAGGAAATTACCAACCTGTCAGTTTGACATGTGTCCCAGGTAAAGTGATGGAAACCATCCTAAAAGATAGAATTAATAGGCACATAGAAGAGAAACCGCTGCTAAAGGAGAGCCAACATGGCTTTTACAAGGGCAAATCATGCCTGACTAATCTGTTGGAATTTTTTGAGAGTGTCAACAAGCATGTGGATAAGGGGGATCCAGTTGACATTGTTTATCTGGACTTTCAGAAGGCTTTTGACAAGGTCCCGCACCAAAGACTCTTGAATAAACTTACCAGTCATGGAATAAAGGGACAGGTCTTGTCCTGGATCAGCAACTGGCTAAGGGACAGGAAACAGAGGGTAGCACTAAATGGACACTTCTCCAAGTGGAGGGAAGTAAAGAGTGGGGTCCCCCAAGGTTCAGTACTGGGACCCCTGCTTTTCAACCTCTTCATAAATGATCTAGAGGTAGGAGTAAATAGCAAGGTAGCCAAATTTGCTGATGACACTAAATTATACAGGGTAGTGAAAACTGTGAGAGATTGTGAGGAGCTCCAGAGGGATCTCTTGACACTGGTGGAGTGGGCAAAACAGTGGCAAATGAGCTTCAACATTAGTAAGTGCAGAGTGATGCATGTTGGGGCAAAAAAAAATTACATTTATAAACTGATGGGTTCTGAACTCTCTGCGACAAACTAGGAAAGGGACCTTGGTGTCCTGGTGGACAGCTCAATGAAGGTGTCAACCCAGTGTGCCTCAGCAGTGAAAATGCAAGCGCGGCGCCAAAATGGCCGCCGTGCCCTTTGCGGGACCCCCCCACCAGACGAAGACATCCGGGTAGTTAGGGGGCGTGGCCAGCACCCTTATATAAGGGGCGGCCACGAGGCAGCCGAGCTGCCATTTTGCGAAGCGACGGAGCGGAGAAGTTTTTCTCTCTTACCTCCGTCGCTCTTGCCTTGCTCGGGGAAGCCTCTGGCTGCTGATTTTCTTGACTTTTAGGCTTCCCATCGTTAGCTGCTATGCCCTCGAAGAAGAAGGCGACTGCGAACGCGGCTCGTTCTGCGCGGAGGCGCCAGCCGGGTCGGAGGACCGCGGCTGCGCCTCCCCAGCAGCCTCTTTTGCCTGAGCCCACCGGGACCGGTGGGATGGGGTTAATTACCCCTTGGCCCGAGGCCGGGGGTCTGCGTACCGGCCCAGCTGGGGCCGCGGCCCCTGGCCCGCAAGCAGTGGCCACTGCCTCTGGCACGGCCCATTCTGCGGGGCCTTCTTCCATGGGTCCGCAGCTTCCTGCGGGGGGTTTCAGCCATGGGGGGTGGCTGGGTTCCCTCCCCTGGCAGGGCACCCCCCCGGCCCTGCAGGGGCCGGGCCTGGGGTCGTGGCCGTATATGGGCCCCGGGGTCCAGGGACATGGACCAGTGCCTGCACCCAGTGGGCCAGCTGGCCCTTTGCCCCCACTTGGCTTAGGGGGCTACGTTAGTGTTGAGGCCCTTCTGGCCCGCGTTGCGGCCCTCGAGGCATCCCTCGCGAGGGTTAACCACCCGGGGGTGCCTTTTGGGGTGCAGGTTGATCCGTTGTCTGCCGGTCAGCGGCAGGCGGCAGGAAGGGTCGAGCTGTCCGAGGCGCGTGGGCCGGCTTCGGCCACTGCCTCGCAGCTCCCCACTCAACAGGCTGATGCTGGTCAGGCCCCGTCGACGAGCTCAATTGCGGTCGTGAGCTCCGACGCCCCCAGCGGGCCGGAACCCCCGGTGGGGGCGGCCCGCGGGGGTGCTGCATGTGAGTATGCGGTTCAATCTAGTGCACCCACACACCTACCCACGTTGGGGGGGGGCATTCCAGTGGCCGTGGCCTCGCATGGGTGGTGCGACGGTTCAGTCGCCGACATCCCACCCGGCGACTTCACCGCTCACCCAGGGCCCAGTTGTGGGTGGTACCTCTTATTCAGTCGGGAATGTGTTTGGGGTGGCTGGGTTGGTCCAGGCTCCTTTTCAGATCCCCGTGGTTCCCACTGTGCCGGTGTCAGCATTGCCGACAGCGGGGTATTCCTTGCCCCTGGGGGACCATTTGGCCCAGGCCACCAAAGAGAAGATCTGGCGTGGGGAGTATGTCGACATCTTCTCCCTTCTTAACAGAGAGTCCACCAAAGAGGAGAGGGAGGGGCAGGATGAGAAGGATAAGGAACAGGCACGTCGTCGTAAGCCGCCACGTACGTGGGCCAATTGGTTGCCGGCGTACCTTATATACATGGCAGTCTACCTCAGGGCCCGGCCGGATTTGGCAATTCCGATGGTCCAGTATTTGGACAACATTTACCGGGCGATGGTCGACTTCCTGGGCCCGTCATGGTTGGCTTACGACGAGGAATTCCGTATGCGGATTCCCCTGCACCCTGAGATGAGGTGGGATGAGCCCTGCCAGAAGCTGTGGCTTCTGTATATGACTCCCACGCGCCCCGCGCCTGGGTACAGATACCATTGTGGACATGCGGTCCAGCGAGCGGCCCCAGCACAGATACCCCGCCAGGTGGCGGGGCAGGGGGTTCCAGCCCGCCTGCTGTGCTGGACTTTCTCGTCCAATGATTCCTGCAGTAGGAAGAATTGCCGGTACAGGCATGAGTGTCCCTCTTGTGCTGGCCCCCATGCGGCCTCCGCCTGCCCCAGGCCTGGAGGGGTGTGGGGCAAAGGTAGGGGCGGACAAGGGGCTGGCAAGACTGCCGCAGAGGGAGCTGGTCCACCGAAAGGCCCCCTCCCCAATTAATGTGGACATGCTGGAGCGTTGGCTCGCATCGTACCCGAGGGGGGCAGATGCGGTTTACCTGCTTCAAGGTTTTCGACTGGGGTTCCGTATTCCTTTCCAGGGTGATAGGTCCCCCCAAGATGCCCCCAACCTTTTGTCCCTTAAGGGGAGGGAGGAGGTGGCTGCCGCCAGCATTTCTAAGCAGGTTGATGCGGGCAGGGTCGCTGGCCCTTTCCCTGCACCCCCGTTCCCCAACCTTAAAGTGTCACCCTTGGGCTTGGTGCCCAAGAAGTCACCGGGCGAGTTCCGCCTGATCCATCACTTGTCCTACCCAGCCGGCCGATCGGTCAATGATGCTATACCTGATGACCTTTGCTCGATCAGGTATACATCTTTTGACCAAGCGCTGCGCATGGTGCGCTCATGTGGCCCGGGTGCGCTGTTGGCTAAGTGCGACATTAAGTCTGCCTTTCGCCTCCTGCCGGTTCACCCGGGTGACTTTGAGTTGCTGGGTTTTAAGTTCAGGGGTGAATATTATTTCGATAAGGCCATGCCTTTTGGCTGTTCCATATCGTGCTCGGCCTTCGAGCGTTTTAGCACCTTCCTACAGTGGGCTTTTGTACGCAGGTCAGGGTCCCAGTCTGTAGCCCATTACCTGGATGATTTTTTATTCGGGGGTGAACGGGGCTGGGACACGTGCACACGTCTCCTCAACACATTTCAGACACTAATGGAGGAACTGGGTGTCCCTTTAGCGCCCGAAAAGACCGAGGGCCCATCTACACAGCTAGTCTTCTTGGGGGTGGAGATTGACACGGTAGCGCAGGCTTCTAGGTTACCAGGGGATAAGGTGTCAAGGATAGTGGCCCTTATCTCGGACTTGCTTGCTAAACGCAAGGCATCACTGCGGGATCTGCAGGTGTTGCATGGTCATCTCAATTTCGCTTGCAGGGTGGTCGCACCGGGCAGGGCATTTGCCCGGCGCTTGTGCGACGCCATGACAGGCTTGTCCAGGCCCCACCATAGGGTCAGACTAACCCAGGGCATTAAGGCAGATATGCTTATCTGGCTCCAGTTCCTGAAGGAGTTCAATGGGCTCTCATTTTGGAGGTCTGACCTTCTGGCTTCCCCTCGTTTCCAGATACAGTCCAATGCCTCTGGGTCCCTGGGTTATGGGATGTACTTCAATGGGAAGTGGGCCTATGGTGGGTGGCCACCAGCCTGGTCAGGTACGGGGCGCCTGCGGGACCTCACGTACCTGGAATTTTTTCCCATTCTGGGGGCCTTGATGCTATGGGGTGATGAGTGGGCCAACTCGGTCATTCATTTCTGGTGTGACAATGCGGCCGTTGTCCACATTGTCAACTCACAGACTTCCAAATCACCCAGGGTGATGGACTTGGTGCGCCAGTTTGTATTGCGCAGCCTGCGCCTTAATGTACTGTTCCGGGCCAGGCATGTCCCAGGGGTCAATAATGATATCGCTGACGCTTTGTCCCGCCTGCAGATCTCCCGGTTCCGCGCCTTGGCCCCGGATGCAGAGGAATTTCCCTCGCCACTCCCGGACGAGATATGGACCTTTGGCAAGGAGAGGTGAACCGGGCGATCGGCATGTCGCTAGCGCCACGCACGCGTAATGCGTATCAACACGCATTCAATTCTTTCAGGGCGTTCTGTGCCCAATTCCGGCTGCCAGATACCTGGCCTATCCCGGTGGCCCATATACTTCAATTCTTGGTTGACCTGCATTCCCAGGGCCTTCCACCTCGAACCATAGCATCCAGGCTGTCAGCGCTGGCTTTTATGGCCAAAGTAGGCGGACATGCGGACAGTACCGCTGACTTCCGTGTGAGACACGTTTTGGAGGGGTTGGTGCGGGAGCGTGGGCGTAGCCCGGACGACCGCCACCCAATTTCCCCAGGGGTCTTACCCAACTGGCACGGGGCTGGCAGGACCTATGTTTTGCTAGGTATGAGGCAGCCTTGTTTCATGCGGCTACAACGGTGGCCTTTTTTGGAGCGCTCCGCATCAGCGAGTTTGTGATGCTGTCTAAGGCGGATGCTAGTCGTAGGGCACTGGAACTCGAAGATGTCTATGTGGCCAAAGACTGGGCTCAGTTGAGGATACGCTCCTCTAAGACGGATCAGCATGGCGTAGGCAGTGGAATAAGACTGCTACGGTGTTCTTTGACAGACATCTGTCCGGTTGGTGCCCTACGGGAGTTCCTTGCACTGCGTGGCACGCACCATGGCCCGTTTTTTCTGTCACCAAGATGGGTCTCCCCTTACTAAATTTCAATTTTGGAGGGTGCCGGTAGGCACTAGCCAGTGTTGGCCTCCCTGGGGCTCATTGCGGCACCCATTCATTCAGGATAGGGGCGGCTTCTACTGCAGCTGTTTTTGGGTACTCCAGGGCTGACATGCGCCGCATGGGAGGGTGGGGATCACAATGTTTTCAGTTTGTGTTCGCCCTCTTCAACTGTGAATACCAGTTTAGTCACTGCACTGTTTCTCCCCCCCCTTTTTTTTTCCTTGACAGACCCTGGGTGTCGTATTACACCGGTGACAGTGTGCCTGGTGGGCCATAGCCATGTGCACAGGGCAGCGCATTACGCTGCACAGGGCAGCGCGTTACGCTGCACAGGGCAGCGCGTTACGCTGCATAGGGCAGCGCGTTACGCTGCGGCGACAGAGTGGAGACCCCGGCTGGGACTGGGTGCATCCGCACGTCTCAGGTGCTATGGTAAGCGCGGCATGTTATGGCGGGAACTGTTGCCATTCCTTTTCTACATCAGGGATGCTGACTCGCCGGATGTCCTGGTTATGTACCTTGGGGGCGATGGCTTAGGGCGGGTCACTGGCCTATCGCGGAAGCTTGTGATTTGCAGTGACCTGCCCCACTCACGTTATGTGTGGCCTGCCACAACCCTCAATTGGTCGGACACGATACCGCGGTACGCTTACAGGGGGGCGTGCGGCCTCGAGGCTCTTGGCCGAGCCGATGCTCCGTGAACGGGCCTATTGCCCGGTTCCTTTTCGACAAAGGTGTGGGACGCGTCATTCGCCTCCCCGACATCAGTCTGCAAAATTACGAGCTTTTACTCAGGGGATGGGGCCCATCTGTCGCATGGAGGTATGGACCTCTTGTTAGTGGACTGGCGAGCAGGCCTGTTGACCGAGCTGACGGTCTTGGGGGGGGGGGGGCGGTGAGGCCTTGATCTGCTGGTGTAAAACAATAAAGCTCGTTTCACATCCAGCGTGTGCCAAGTCCTTTCTTGGGCGTTGGTGGGGTTCTGGAAGAAGGTTGGTAAGGAGATAGTCTGTGCCATATGAAACTGGGAGACTACCTTGGGAAGGAAGGTGATATCCGCTTGGAGCACCACGCGGTCATTGAAAAACTGAAGAAACGGTGCGTCTGCCCGCAGAGCAACCAGTTCACCAGCTCGTCGAGCAGAGGTGATAGCCACCAGAAACGCCGTCTTCCACGTGAGGAGACAAACATCCGAGGTAGCCATAGGCTCGAAAGGAGTCCTGGTGAGCGCGTTGAGAACGGCAGACAGTGACCATTGTGCCGTTGGAGTCCTGACCGGCGGGAAGGCGTTCCGCAGTCCCTTGAGGAAACGCTTCACCGGTTGGTCACGAAAGGCACCAGAAGCGGGTGAGCCAGCCGGAGAGTGAGCCACCACCGCTGCGAGGTGGACTCGGATGGAGGCAATGCTAAGGCCAGACTCCGCCAAATGGAGGAGGTAGGCCAAGACGTCCTGCAATCCCACCTGTGGAGGGGACGTCTGCTGGGATGCCAGAAAAGCACAAAAGCGTCTGTATTTGGAAGCATAAGACTTCCTTGTGGAAGGACGCCGTGCTAGCTCCAAGATCCTGGATAGTCTGGGGTTATCCTCCACGCGGTGAGGTGGAGGCTGGGTAGATCCGAATGGTGAAGCTGGCTGTGCTCCATTTGGAGGAGCGTTGGTGATTCCGGCAGCGTGCGATACTGTGACGACATGCGTAACAGTAGCGGAAACCAGGGCTGGCAAGGCCATGCTGGAGCCACAAGAATTGCCTTGGTCCTGTGTTGGTACATCCTGGTGAGGACCTTCTGGACCAGAGGAAACGGAGGGAAGGCGTAGAGGTAGTCCTGATCCCACCGTTTCATGAAGGCATCGCCCTCGGAGTTCAGTCCGATGCCTGCCCTGGAACAGTACCTGTGGCACTTCCTGTTGGACTCCGACGCAAAGAGGTCGATGCTCGGCGTCCCCCAGGTCTCGCAAAGGGACCGAAATACCTCGTCGTCCAGTTCCCATTCGTGGGTCGTCGAGGTGAGACGGCTGAGGTGGTCGGCCAAGACATTCAGTTTGCCCTGAATGTGCACTCCAATCGGAAAGATGTGTCTTTCCAGGCACCACTCCCAGAGTTGCACAGCGAGGTAAAGAAAGGTGGTGGATCGCGTTCCTCCCTGCTTGTTCAGGTATGCTACTGCCGTGGTATTGTCCGAGGCCACTTGAACCACCTTGCCGGTGAGTAGGGTCTCGAAGGAACGTAGGGCCTTCCAAACGGCCAAAAGCTCCAAGTAGTTGATATGGTGCACCATCTCTTGAGGCGACCAAACGTTGTTGACCGTGAGAGTCCCGCAGGCAGCCCCCCAGCCGAGGTTGCTTGCATCGGTCAATACCTGCAACGAGGGTAGTGGGGGGTAAAAGCTCTTCCCCATGGCCACGTTGAGTGGCGTCGTCCACCACAGCAGCTGGTCCATCAGTTCCGGAGATGGAGTCAACCGTTTGGACTGGCTCTCCCGGAGCGAGTCGAATTCGTGGAGGAGCCACGACTGCAGGGACCGGAACTTCAACTTGGCGTGAGGAATTACCGCCGTCGTTGAGGCCATGAGGCCTAGAAGTCTCTGTGCCTTTTTCGCCCGGATGAACGGTTTGGTCCGGAAGTCGCTCACCCCATGTGCAATGTCCTGCAAGCGTTTCTGGGGGGCGAAGGCTCTGGTAACAAGCGAGTCGAGTACCGCTCCAATGTACTCGACGCGCTGAGAGGGAATCAACTTCGACTTGGCGAAGTTGATCCTGAGGCCAAGACTCTCCATGAGGTGGACTGTGAATTGTGTGTCCCGAACAGATGACGAGCTGGTGGGGGAGACAATCAGCCAATCGTCGATGTACGGGAAGACCCTGATCCCCCGCTGGCGGAGGAAGGCAGCCACCGGAGCCATGCACTTGGTGAAGACCCTCGGTGCCGTGGCCAGACCAAACGGTAGACACCGGTACTGGTACACAGAATTGCTGATGCGGAAGCGGAGGAACCGCCTGTGATCCTCGAGGATGGAGACATGGAAGTAAGCGTCCTTGAGGTCTATGACTGTGAACCAGTCCCCTTTGTTGATGAGGGGGAGGACGGTCTGCAGGGTCACCATCTGGAACTTCCTGGTGTGGATGCACTTGTTCAGGCGGCGCAGGTCCAGAATTGGGCGAAGTCCTCCGTCCTTCTTCTGAACCATGAAGTACCTCGAGTAGAAGCCGTTGTCCCAGTCGGACGGAGTTACCCGCTCGATGGCTCCCTTGGACAGAAGAGTTGATATTTCTTCCTCCAAATGGGGGGACGAGGTGGTGAAACGATGTCTTCCTACCCGAGGCACTCGTACGAACTCGATGGTGTAACCAGCGGACAAGATCTTTAAGACCCACCGGTCGTCCGTGATGCCCGACCACACCTGGAGGAAATTCCGGAGGGGAAGGTATGGGAGGTGGAGCGAGAGAGACTTGGCCATCGCGGTTTCAAACTCGGGACTTGGATTTCGCGTCGGAACGCTTGCCCTGCCCGTAAGGCTGGTAACGGGACTTGTGTTGGCGCCGTTGTTTGTAGGGGCCAGGCCTGGGCTGATCCGTCGAGCCACCTTGTTGCTGCGGGTTCCCCTGATACCGACGCGTGAAGGGTTGGAATCGCGGCCTGGCAGGCGGAGCCGGCGTGGTAAGCCCCAGGAACTTGGCCGTCGAGTTCGTTTGGCGCATTTCGTTCAGCACCTAATCGGTGTCCTGTCCGAACAGGCCCTGCCCATCGAACGGGAACTCCTCGATGAGTTTTTTCATTGCATCATCGAGGGAGGTGCCCCTGAGCCAGGCATGACGACGGAGCAAAATGGCAGAAGACATGTCCTTGGCCGCGTAATCATTGATGTGCCTGGCCGTCCTCATCTGCTGCTCCGACAGAAAGTCCCCTTCGGTCGCCAGCGCGTCGAATCCCTTCTGGGCATCGGCAGGCAGCTTAGCCACCAGGACCTTCACCTGCTCCCAGAGGTGGGACTGATAGAGGCCCATGGCAGCCGAGTAATTGGCGGCTCGGAGGAAGAGGGAACCGGTGGCGTAAAACTTGCGTCCCACCGCGTCCAGCTTCTTCCCTTCCGGAGTCGAAGGTACCGGAAAACCGCTGGTGGCCGTCCTATGCTGGAAGGCCTTGACCACCAACAAGTTCGGCAAGGGGTGCGCTTGGAGGAACTCAATGTTTTCGTCCAGGACTCTGCACATTCCGTCGAGCCTGGACGAAACGGAGTGTGATGACACCGGCTTCTTCCATGTTGCCTTCGCTGACGTCAACATGGATGGAAACATGGTGATGTGGACTGGTCGAATCACCCTTCTGTCCAGTTTGGCGGTCATTTGGTCCTCGCCCTCCAGTGGAGGCTGGTCCACCTTCAGGTTCAGGGCGGTCCCCAAGCGGGTCAGCATTGCCGTGAGCGAGCGTTGATCCTCACCACGCGGTGGGTCAACCGCGCTGATGGCCTGGTCCGGCGTCTTGTCGGCGTCGACGTCCCCCTCGTCCTCCTCCGAAGGCGCGCTGGAATCATCGGATGACGAGGGAGGAATCCTGGTATCCACGTCGGGACCGCGCCAGTATGGCCTGGGCGGGTCGACGGGATGGGAGCTCACCGCATCGACGTCTGGACCACACCAAGACGATATGGGTGGGCCAGCGGAGCGGACACTCGACCCTCGTGAGGTCAGTGGAGCCACAGTAGGACCAACATCCCCGGGGCTTGCGGTGGTCGGAGCCGCAGAGGCTGCAGGCATGGAGGCCTTGAACTGTTGGGCAAACGATTTTGCCATGGCCTCGAACATCCCTTTAAAGAAGTCCATCTGGGATGCATCCACCGCCGATGGTTGGGACGAAACGGTGGCCGACGAAACGGTGGTTGGGAGGATCGGAGACGAAACGGTGGCCAGAATGGTGGCTGCCGGTTCATCGATTGTTGGAGTCCTAGGTCTCGGAGAGACGGACGCCTGCCTCGTGGGTGAACGGCCCCTCCCACGAGGAGGAGACGGGAGAACCTGAAGTGGGCGAGCTGGAGCCCCAGCCCTGCGACCTTTTTCAGGAGATCCCGAAGAGGACCGTCCGCCCCATATCGAAGATCCGGGTGAAGGACATCTCGCGACCAAAAAGGGAGGCGAAGGCCCCGGAGAGACGGGAGGGTGAGGCGTCGGCGGGAGAGATCGCCTTTTCTCCGACCCATGTTTCTTCTTCATCTCCCCATTTTTATGCTTCTTCTTCTTCTTCCTGATGGAGAGAGTTGAAGAAGGAGGAGGAAGCGGAGGGGGCTGAGACACCAGCAGAGGTAGAGGCAGCCGCGGCGGGAGCCAAAGCAAGCTCCATAAGGTGCGCTTTCAACCGGTTGCTCCGGTTCTGCACTGCAAGTCGAGTAAAGTTCTTACAGTGAGTGCAGGACTGGCTCTGGTGAGATTCTCCCAGGCAAAAAAGACAGAGGCTATGCCCGTCGGAGGCAGGGAACTTCTTGAGGCAAGCAGAACACTGCTTGAAGGCTGCAGCCACCAAATTTTTTTTGTTCCAACGGAAGGTTTGAGAAGGCGAGCACCCCGAAGGGCAGGCCAGCCGCCACCCCCTTGAGGGGGGAAACGGTGACCGGAGCAAATAGGCAACTGAGTCCACCAGAAGGAAGAAACAGCACCGGGATGGCAATCCTGCCCGAAGGACAAGATCGCCGAAAAAATTATTTGAAGTTAGCCAAAGACTTTCCCTCAGAAAGGGCGAAAAATTGAGGAAGCTCTCAACGATCGTCCTGCTGCTACGGCGGAAAGAAGAGAACTGAGGTAAAATGGCAGACTGGCGCCTCAGGGTGGGCGGTAGGGTGGGCGGTCTTACCGCCAAAACTTTTGACCAATAGCTTTTTAAGCCTCCGATCAGCATTCTGCGCAGGCGCATAACCCAATAGTGGGGATTCACAAACTATACGAAGGAGAAAGTATTTTTTCACCCAGAGGATTACTGGTCTACGGAACTCCCTGCCAGAAGAAGTGGTGACTGCTGTCAGTCTTGACAGCTTTAAGAAAGGATTAGACAAGTTCATGGAGGACAAGGGTATTAATGGCTATAATTATGGATACTTAAGGACAACCTCCGGGTTGGAGAGATAGGCAGGATATCTCTCAATGCCATTTCCAGGGAATCCTAAGCAGGTGAAGGCATCTCCTTGGGAATACCCTGAAGGAAATGGTGAGCCACTGTGTGAGACAGGATGCTGGACTGGATGGGCTGTGGCCTGTTCCAGCAAGGCTGTTCTTATGTTCTTATGTTCTCAACTGTTCAACCAGCCAGCAGGTGGGTGTCACTCCTCCGTCGGCGCCCCACACCTGCCCCTCCAGCCAGGTTGTAAGTTATTTCCTAAAGGGCAGCAATTTTGCCTGCAGCCGTAAATTGACTGGCAGGAGGTTCAATAGGGCTGGTGCGGACACGAAGAAGGCCCTCCTTCTTTTGCTAGAGAGATGAGCCCCTCTAGCCGATGTACAAGTAGAGAGCCCCTCCGGTCCTCTCTGGTTGGAAGGGCTGAAACTCTTGGGGAGACTCTTAGGTATCCTGGCCCACTACCATGTAGGGCTTTAAAGGTAATAACCAGCACCTTGAATTGCACCTGGAGGCAAATTAGTAATCAGTGCAGCTCTTGAAGCAGTGGTGAGGCATGAGCATAACAGCCACATCCCATCATCACCCAGGCAGCCGTGTTCTGGACCAACTGCAGCCTCTGAATGGTCGTCAAGGGCAGCCCCATGTAGAATGCATTGCAGTAATCTAGTCTAGACCATGAGCAAGGAGTCCCGATCCAGAAGCGGGCGCAACTGGAGAATCACCAGTTACTTTACCTTTACCTAAGGTATGCTTACTATTTAAACCCTATTTATCAGAAAGGAAATTGCCTTTTAAAGAGTTTTTATTCATCCATTTTATAAGGTCTCAATTTAAACAGCTTGGATAGCTTGGGCAATAATACCCCCTGGGTTGAAAGTGCTGTTGCTGGATGTCAGGCCAGTGAAAGGAAAAAGACCAGCCAGCCAGGACTTGATCTTGAATGAACATGCTGACCTGGCTTGGATTACAGAGACATGGTTGAGGGAAGCTGGAGTGTGTGTGTGTTAGTCTTTCTCAGCTTTGCCCACTTGGATTCTCTGTGCAGCAGCAGGCTAGATCTAGGAGGAAGAGAGGCGGAGTTGATGTAGTCTATTATGATTCTGTCTCCCTCATTAGATGCTGTCCCGCAATTTGCTGGTTCTAAGTGTGTATGCCTGAAAGTGAGTGGTTGGGACAGAGTAGGGGTTCTCTTGGTCTATGATCCACCTCACTACTCAATAGTCTCCCTTCCTGAACTGGCAGAGTTGGAGACAGGTGTGTGTTGGAGTCCTCTAGGGTTATTATACTGGGATACTTCAATATCCACACTGAGGCCACCTTACTAGGAAGGCTCAGGGAAGCCAAACGTTTTCTCACAAATCACATACACATGTATTAGAGCATTAAGAATCATCACCAGATGATAACCTACTTTCTTGGTTGTATCCATTGCCTTCAATATAGATACATTGAGATCTTCCAAAGCAGACAGTACAGTTTCATACTCTCCCAAGTGCTGGGAAAAATAATCTGGGGAAAAATAATAATGTTCAGTTAATGAATGGGAAGAGGATCTTTCCTGTGTAAAAAGAGAGACAGAAGTCAAATGTTGGGTAAAATGTAGTGGATCCTCTGGTCTGTATTCTCACAATGAATCCATGTGACACACTCAAGCCTCTCTCGCTTGGGTTGCTGCCTTACTGTAATGCACAGGGCTCCAGTTCACAGATCAGCCCCTTCTAATACTTGCAGTCCTTCATACCATTGTCAAAACACTTAGAGCCATGATGGAGAACCTTAGCACTCCAGATGTTCTTGGACTTCAATTACCAGAAGCCCAAGCACCCATGAATCCGCATGAATGGGTTTACTGTGATTCATCTGGCCCATGCCGCCCACGTCACTCCTGGAAGCAGAAGTAAAACACACCCGGACAGAAGTAAAACGCGCCCATGCGGATTCATGGGGGCTTGGGTTTCTGGGAATTGAAGTCCAAGAACATCTGGAGTGCCAAGGTTCTCCATCACAGACTTAGAGAGTACTGCTATCCCCAGTTACCAAACTGGAAGCCTCTTCTCTAATGATGTACTTTTCTTTTACTCTCCCTTTTACTGAGTTATGGCCAAGCAGCCAGGGTGTTTTCTATTTGATAGCTACCACCAGGAATTAAAGGCATGTGTAATGTACAAATACATATAGCAGCAGCAGCAGGAGAAAAAGTATTGTACAAAACAATGGGTATTTTATTTTCTGATATAATAAATGCCAGAAATTAAAGTAGTAACAAAGCATTATTGCAATCTTCCAATAAACCCACGCTAATCTTTTTTACAACTTGCATCTTCTTTATTTCATATCAATTTCTAGTCTAGCTTGCATCTATCTAGAGTTGACAACCCCAACAAACATTCTCAATCTCGTTAATTAGTTAAAGTTCCTAATCCTACTTGAGGAAAGTAAGCATTCACTCATTCCCTTCCCTCTCACCTGGACTGGGGAAAGCAGCCAATCATAAACAAGTCCCATTGAGGCAGACTCTTTCTTCAACAGTCATAATAGCCATTAATTGTCACTCATTCAGTAATCACCTGTCAATCAACCCATTCATTATACCATGCAACCATTTAACTTATCTACCCATGCACAATAAAACAAACAGAAGATGACTGGAGCTGTCACAAGTGATTAACTTCTCAAAGGAAGAGAAATGGAGGAAAAGAGAAGGGGAAAGAAATGGAACAAAATGGAATGGCATGGAAAGCCAACTCTAAACTGGCTCAAAAAAGCAAATAGTCACTCAGAGTCACAAAGCCACCCACAAAGCCACCCAGAGTCTTTGTGAGTTGGGTGGCTATAGAAGTACAATAAATAAATAAATAAATAAATAAATAAATAAATAAATAAATAAAGGAAGGAAGGAAGGAAGGAAGGAAGGAGATGCTACTCAAGCAGATACCCAACAAGAGATTATTAAAGCTAGGCACAAATGTAATGAATTTGCTTTTTCATTACTGCTTCTCCTAGAGTTGGAAAGGGGTCTTGTATGCCATCCAATCCTGATAAAGAAAACTTCTAAACCTCGAGCCCAATTTGGCCTCTAGAAGTCTCAGTATCCGGTATTCCAGAAGTGCTGTGCCCTTTTCCCATCCCTGAACCCCTATACTAGCTGATTAGAGATTGAGGAAACATTCACAGCAACATAGAATAATGGAATTGGAAGAGGCATATTTGTCTAGCTCAACTGGAACCATTTTTGCCTGTCAGCTTTATTTACTGTCCAGTTTTTACACCCATACATGGTGAATGGGAACACAATAGTGTGGATGGTCTTGGTCTCCAGTGAAACATCCTTACACCTGATTATCGTTTTAAAATTCCTTCTTTGCTTCTCTTCCAAGTCTGTCTTCTGATTTCTTGTGTTCACTTCCAATGTGTGTTGATGATTGAATCAAAGTCTTCCTTGTCAACTTTAATATTGTGTAGTTCTAGTGTAGAGATAATTTTTATTTTATTAATATACACTTAGTGTCCATTAAAGTGATCCTTTTCAGTGTGTCTCTTCTAAGAAGTGGTCTGGTAGAGTAAAAGCTGTTTGGATTAACACATGAGACAGGTTTTAATTCTGTATCATCCATCATAACCTGCATGTATGGCTTTGGCTCATCATCCATAGTTCTTGGCACCTTTATTTGATATAATTAGAAGGTATGCTCAAACAGGAAGCTACTCTGGCAGTAGAACGGTTTCTTGTTTCGCCTGTATTTTGTAGCACCCCAAAAAGTGAACAGTTTGGCTCTTTCATTCAAGTTAAAAAGTGACTTACCAAATATTTCTTCAGTGTCAAGATTGCTGAAAAGAGAAGTACAGTTTAATATGAGTAGTAAAATTTTGTTTCCAGCAAAAAAAATTATATCTGTTTACTTCATTCATGCTGTCTTTCTTTCACAAAAGGAATTTGCGGTATGTCCTAGGTATGTCCTAGGACTGTGATGGCGAACCTTGGCACTCCAGATGTTCTTGGACTTTAATTCCCAGAATCCAAAGCACCCTGTGAATCCACATGAATGAGTTTACTGCAATTCATCCAGCCCATGCCGCCCTCATCACTCCCAGAAGCGAAAGTAAAATGCGCCCATGCGGGCATGTTTTACTTCCGCTTCCGGGAGTGACGAGGGTGGCGCAGGCCAGATGAATCACAGTAAACCCATTTGTGTGGATATACGGGGGCTTGGGCATCTGGGAATTGAAGTCCAAGAACATCTGGAGTGCCAAGGTTCACCATCACAGGCCTAAGTCAATTCCCCAAAGCTGATCAGTGCTTTGGGGAATTGACTTAGGCTTCTGGGAATTGAAATCATAAAATCAAAGTTTGGGAAACACCTCTGTAAGGCTAAAAGGCTGCTTGGACATTCATAAATCTTGTTTTCTACATCTCCGCTTCACTCCAAAGACTCTCAGACTCTTGATTATTTAACACGGAGGTATGGAAAGAAGCCCGTAAGCACATTCAACGGAACGTGCTTATGAGACAAAGACTACGGACAACTTCTGTAAGGTCTGTGGGAGGCTAAGCACTATGGCAGGGCAGCTCAAATTTCACCACTCCCCCATGCACACAGGCAACATGGAGCTCAGGCCCATTCTTGTGAGACTGTGAAGCAAGCCACAGACTTTTTGGCTATGCAGCCCTGCGGCTTTGGCTATGACAGGAGAACAGCTTCCAGTGTTTCACATAGGAGAGCTTTGGAGCGGGAAGGTTAGAAGCCTCAGCTGGTGTTAATCAGTGTAATCAGGATTGCTTAGTAAAGGTGGCTGCTGGCTTGAAGCAGGGCCAGCTAACACCAGCTGAGCCCCAAATCTCAAATTATAATTTCAAATCCTCTTAGAGGAAAATGCTTATTCCCCTCCAGCATAATGCCGGGGGAAATATGTAAGGATGGTTTTCGTATGCTTGTTTTAAGCTTTTAACTGAATAAACTGTAAGAAATGCCTACTGAGAGATAGGTATTTTTGGTCGACATTTTCCCCAACCCAAGTCTATAGCAGCTCTAACTAGTAAGTAGGCAATTACTTCTTTAAATTCCCAAATGGTAGTATTCTCCTCTGAATTTTAACCTTAAATTGTGTTTCTTCTCCCTTACTTTTCCTGCCAAAACTTGTATGCTTTTAGTAGTTGCATGCAGTATTCAGCCAGAAATAAGTTGACATACATGACTCTCAACCAAATAACTAAACAACCAGGACTTGTGCATGTTATATGTGCCAATAGGATCATGCAGGGCCGTAGCCAGGGGGTGGCCAGGGTGGGCTTTGCTCACCCTGAGTTAGGCCACTCTCAACCTCCCAGCTGCTTATACATATGATATATATATACTGTATATATATGACATTGTTGCCCATCCTGAAAAAATATTCACCCACCCACATCTAGAATCCTCGCTACGGCCCTGGGATCATTCATGGCCTTAGCATTATTGCTGAACATCAAACTTCTTCCTGTTCTAAAACTTGAAAATTCACTGTCCATATGTTTGGTCTCTTTACTGTCAACTGAAATGTCTTCTGCAAAACACAAAACCCTCAAAACATTGTAAAGAGCATGGGAAGAGGGGTATAGCATAAGAAGTGGACCCAACAACATGTATGAAAGGCCTACAGAATAATGTCCTGCTGTGTTATAAAACAAAGGAGGGGTACTCTTCTCAATGCAGGCATACATTTGTGAGAATGTAAAACTCAGGAGTAAATTTTGTCTCATTTATTCCTGCAACATCCTTTCTAAAAAAAAAAAATCATCAAGCAAAGGCAGTAATTATTACAAAGAATGTGAAATGGAATCCAAGGCATAATTATGTTGTTTGTAGACTCAATATTTAACTAGATTACGGCAGACTATTAAAACCATATTGCTTTTTAAACTGTTACGCCTTTGTCATCAAAGAACCTTTAAAGAAATGCTACCCACTCTGTATTGTTTATGTCAATAGTGTGAAACAGCTCATGGAGTTCGTCTCTGGTCAAGATTCCATCAGCAAAGTAAGCTCTGAATTCGTCAAAAGATAGTTTGCCATCATCTGAAATAAAATAAAAAAATCAGAAGAAAAATTTCACAGGACTCTATGTAGTTTTGGAAGAAGAATAGGGCTCACAGCAAGAGTAAATGGTATAAGCATCAGTCCTAAATTGTCCCGGTAGTGAAATTGCAAGCACCACTTGCCTTAAGATTTCTCTTGGGTACAGAAATGAGCACAATAGATTTCAGAAAGCTCCCTGAAATCTTGCAGACCATCCATACACACACGGCTTGTTCCAGAACAGAATTTCAGCCCACTCTCGAAGCTATTTGGTTAGTCATCCTCTTTACTCTCATTTTCTTATACCCCCACCACTCATAGAGTGTGTGAAATCTGGAATTCAGCATGAGAAGAATGTAAGTGAGGCTATCATCTTTTGTCTCAGGAAGGAAAACATGTGGGAGTGGGTTAGCTGAGAGTCACCTGAGCCCAGCATTGGATAGTCACCCATTCACCCTAAAGGACCAGACTCCGCCATAGCTGATATGGCGACTTAGAGAAACCAAGCAAGGACAAGGTGTGTATCACTGATGTCAGGAAAGACTCTGTGGAGTCCCAAGGCTGGTGGAGAGATATAGCTGGTTAAGAAAAGGCAAAGATAAAGGTCTCCCTTGTTTGAAAGCCAATTGAGTCCAACTCAAGGGAGTGGTGCGCATCCCCGAAGTACCTCTTTATCTGCTTGTAATTTCTTGCTTTCCAACTACTAGGTTGGCAGGAGCTGGGACAGACAACTGGTGCTCAGTCGAATGCACAGCACGTGGGTCTCAAACTGCTGATCTGACAACTTTCTGGTCATCAAGCTCAGTGTCTAAGCCACTAGGCCACTGCACCTTCTATAGTTGGTTTACATAGTTAGAAATTAGTTACAGTAAAACCTCGCATAAAGAGTGCCACGCTTAGAGACTAACTCACTTAAAGAGCAGCATTTTCTCTGAATGGTTGCCTCACTTAACAACAAAAACCAACCAAAAACTCACTTAACAACTAAATTGGGGTTTGCAATCCCCCCTGCCAGAAGTCACAATTGGTCACTTACAATGGTGTTTTGCTTAAAGAGCAAACTTGCTTAAAGAGCAATCCTGCGGAACATATTATGTTCTTTAAGTGAGGTACCACTGTATTTCAATGGTTCATGAAGAAAGGATGAATCTTCTTCCATCTACCCAATCATCCTAGTCAACCAAGCCCTGATGGAACCCATGGTTTACTACCTGCACTGTGCACTCCTTGTCAACCCTACTTCTTGGATCCCAACAACAGATCACTCTTGTTTGCATCATGCCTCACATTTTCACTGGAGTAGTTTTCTATGAAGTAGCTCTGTTAGTCCATTTCGGCATTTAAAATAAAAACCACAAAGTTGTGGCACCTTAAAAACTCGCAGGCTCATTTCAGTGTGATCTTCCATGGGTTATAGGCCATTCACTCGGCCACACGGAGCCCAATAGTTAGGCCACAATTTGTAACAAAGAAGGATATGGTAGAGGTTTGAGGACCAAGTCAGATGGGGAAAGGAGAAGGGCAATTACCATTGCAATGGGGTTTCAACATGACAGCAATCGGATTGTTAACACCAGCAGTGATCAGTCAAGGTACTGATTACACAGATATTCTCGTTTCAGCAATCAGCCTTGCTATTGCTATCTTGCTATCAGCAATCAGCTTTGCTATCTGCAAGCAAATGGCTTTCAGACAGCATGCCAATATAGTTATGTCAAAAGAAATAATGTTTCAGTTATCACTATACCCAAGATTGTTAATGAAGCCAGAGAACTTTAGCACAGAAAATCAGTCTATAGTAGGCCCACTCAATCAATGAGGATTTGGTATGTCAACTCCTCCATAAGTTCCATTGATTCAAATGAGCCTATGCTACCTGTGATTTACTTTGGAATAAAGGAGCAATTAGAACAGGCCAGTTTCAATCAATGGAACCTATGGAGCAGCCAACTCATCAAATCTTCATTGGTTCAATGGGCACACCCTAGTGTGATTATAATGTGATTGGCTCAATGGGCACACCCTAGTGTGATTACTATGATTACTGCACACCCTAGTACGGGCACACCCTAGTATGATTACTATGATTACTGCAGCTGGTCCAGAATGTGTCTGCTTGGGTGGTGATGGGGTGCAGGCAGTATGCCTGTGCCTCACCACTGCTTCGGGAGCTGCACTGGTTACCAGTATGCCTCCGGGTGCAATTCAAGGTGCTGATAATGACCTTTAAAGCCCTACATGGTAGTGGGCAGGATACCTAAGAGACTGCATCACTCTGAGAACATCTGTCCGTCCCACCAGAGCAGACCGGAGATGCTCTCTCATTGTGCCATCTGCTAGGGAGGCTCGTCTCTCTAGCACCAGAAGGAGGACCTTCTCAGTGTCTGCTCTGGCCCTTTGGAACCTCGACCTCCTGCCAATAGAGCTGCATCTCCAGACGGAGTTGCTGTCCTTCAGGAAAGGGCTAAAAACCTGGCTGGCAAAGCAGGTGTGGGGCACCAGCGATGTGGTAACCCCTGCCTGCTGGCTGATTTAGTAAGAACACTCTCTCCCTCTTTTAATTTCTTTTAATCTGTAGGGGTCAGAGTAATTTTTGGTGGCAGTTTTAATGAGGTTTTTATTGGTTTTTAAAATGTGATGGTTTTATTTTCTGTGAGCCGCCCAGAGTCTTCGGAGTTGGGCGGCAATATAAATCAGAATAATAAACTAAATAAATATACTAAGCTCTCTCTTTTAATCTTTTAATCTCTTTTAACTTGTGTCAGTAGTCTTTAATGGGTTTTTAATTGCCTTTTAAACTGTGATTGGTTTTATTTTCTGAGAGCCACCCAGAGTCATTGGAGTTGGGCGGCAATACAAATTAGAAAATAAATAAATAAATAAATAAATAAAATGATGAGCAGCAAGACTTTGGCAACTGTCTGCTAAGAATTCTTGATAACGGTTTTCTTTTTGTAGCACATTGCAATCAATGGTCAAAACCCCCTTGGTGTTTATGTAAGCTCTGTGTAACTAACTGCCTCAAATCCTAGGCAGTCACACAATAACTGGCATGTCTGGGTTGTAAGCCTTGTCATACACCTGATTCAACCATTGAAGAATGCCCCAGCATCTCATCAATTAGCCACAACAAGTTATGCATGACTTTCATAAACCCTGATGAGACTCTGGCCTGTGAAAATAGCCCACTCTTTCTTCTGTGTCTTTCTCAAAACATCCTTTTCTCCATAATCTGGAGTGGTCAAGGCATCAAAATCCACAGCATGCTACTTCTGCTCCTCCTCCTCCTTGTGTTTAGCCAGACATGAAACTGCCAAAATGAAACCACCTTTTGTTGAATTCATTCCACAGTTCCTTTTGCCTGACCTATTTGTGAGAAAGATTAACCCCAGCATGCTACTAGGATGTTTTTTTTTAAAAAAATTGTGCCACACATCAAACTTGTTATCTAAATACATCTTTCATTTGGCATCAGCGTCCAAATATGAAACACCAAGTTCCAATAATGAATTTTCCTTAATAAGTGACAAGAAACAAAACAAAAGTAAAAACAACAAGAAAAGAGACAAAAAACTTTGTGGCACTTAAAGGCTAACAGGTATATTTTAATGTCAGCTTTCGTAGATCAAGTCCACTTCCTCAGATATAAGACCAGGAATGTTGTCTTTATTATTGTTATTTTTTGTTTTTACTCTACTCTAGTTTTGTTTCAGCTGCTGGGGCTCAGTGGTTAAGACACTGAGCTTGATGACTGGAAATTCAGTCAGTCAGCAGTTTGAGACCTAAGTGTCGCATAATGGAGCGAGCTCCTGTTGTCTGTCCCTGCTCCTGCCAACCTAACAGTTCAAAAGCAAGAAATTGCAAGTAGATAAATAGGTACAGTAAAACCCTGGGTTACAACCGCCTTGATTTAAGTTTGCTGGGGTTTACAATGGCAAATCCTATGGAAATGCCATCCGGGTGTACAAAATTTTAATGTTTTTTTTTTTACAACGATCAATTCAGGACCATATTTAAATTTTTCAATGCATCCCTATGGATGTTTTGGCTTACAATTTTTTTCGGGTTACAATGGAGGCTGTTGGAACAGACCTCCGTTGTAACCCGGGGTTTTACTGTACTGCTTTGGTGGGAAGGTAACAGCATTCCATGCAGTCTAATGTCAAGTCTAATGTCTAATGCCTGCCACATGACCACAGAAATATCTGCACCACCACCCAGAATTGGACATGACTGGCTTTCAAGCAAGGGAGACCTTTACCTACTTTAGTTTCGCCTCTGAGAAGTCTGCCCAGACTAACATGGTTACCAGTGGTGGGATTCAGCAGGTTCGCCCCAGTTCACCAGAACCGGTAGCAGATATTGCGGCTGGCCCCAACCATCCAAGTTTTGAAATAAAGTACTCCTAATTCAGGTGCAATGCAGGGATTTACCCCTGGTCATGCCCACCATACGACACCCACGGAGTAGGTAGTAAAAAAAATTGAAGCCCACCACTGATGGTTACCACTTCAAAAACCTTTATACTGTAAATGGTTAGTTTGGATATAATTTGGCTCACAAAATATCCTCTGAGAAACATATTTGTTCACTTTTTATTTCTAGTGCTGCTCAGGTTCTCCTGCTACCTGAGGTAGAAAGAGAAGATACTTTGTTTTCTTCTTTAGTGCTACCGCCATTACCAACATCCACTGGCAGAAACAGGCACAGTGGGGGTTGTGCTGGCAACAGAAAATGTAGTAAGAATGGTTTTATAGAGCCAAAAAAAGGTATGTTAGAGATGGCCCCAGTGGTGGGCTTCAGCAGGTTCGCACCAGTTCATCAGAACTGGTAGCAGAAATTCTGGCTGGCTCCGCCCATCCAAGTTTTGAAATAAAGGAATAATTTGGGTGCAACGCAGGGCTTTCCCCTCTGGCCATGTCCACCATACCACTCCCACAGAGTAGGTAGTAAAAAAAATTGAATCCCACCACTGGGTGACCCCAATTACAAGCATATTAGATAGTAAATAAAACAAGACAAAAAATAAAAAAATAGTTGTGGCATCTTAAAGCCTATTTATTATATTTTAATATTAGCTTTCATGGATCAAGTCCACTTCTGGGCAGATGAGGAGTCAGTTAAGGCTAAATAATGCACCAGAATTCAAATTCAGACTTTAAGAACTAAGCACTTAAAAGCCCTCTGCTCTGATTTATAAATCTTCCAATTTCCACTTCTCTTACATTCACTGTTTTTAAAAATCTCAAGTTCTTGCTTTTTAAAACAAAATAATAAAGAACTTTTCATGTGTAAAGGTATTGTTACAGAATGATACTCAGAAATATATAGTGGTACCTCAGTTTACAAATTTAATACCTTTTCTGGGACGTTTCGTATTGTGAAAAAAATCGTAAGCTGAAACGCACAGGGCGGTGCTATAAACCTCCCAGGCAGAATGCATCCTGGGGAAATTAGCTTTATATTGCAAAAATATTGTAAACCGAGGCATTATTTTCAATGGATTTTCATTTGTAAACTGAAAACTACGTTAACCGAGGCAATCATAAACCAAGGTACCAATGTAATTCAATTCTTTAAAAAAGACACCTCAAGTTTATGAATGTAGCATATTATGCTTCTATACAAACAATTCAAAATGCCAGGAAATGCATTTATTTATTTATTTATTTATAACCCCAGTGTTATTTAACACCCACATGAAGCCATTGGGATTGGTCATCCAGAGGCTTGGAGTTTAGTGCTATCAATATACCGATGACACTTAACTCTATTTCTCCTTTACATCATCTGCAATGAATGCAGTTCAATCCCAAAATGATTGCCTTGCCTCAGTAGTGGAGTAGACAAGATCAAACAAGTTGAATCATGACAAGACGGGGTCCTGCTGTTGGTGAGAGAAGTGTCTACCTGACTAAGATGTCTAGACCATGTCTAGACCTTTAATTGGACTGAGTTATTTTTCCTTTGAGGGACCAGGTTGACAGTTTAAGAGTCATTCTTGATCTGGCCCCCAATTTGGAATTACAGATTGCAGTAGTTTTTAAATCCACCTTTTTCCAACTACGTCAAATTACTCAACTGGGCCCCTACTTGGACAGATGATCCATGCATTGACTACTGTAATGCTCTCTATGTGCAGCTACCTTGTTCCTGAAATAGAGATTACAATGGGTACAGAATGCAGCATCCAGGCATATATCCGCAGTAAGGAAATTTGAGCATATTTCCTCAACCTTGGCACTGGCTTCCCATACCTTTCTGTATCAGGCACAATGTAGTAATTTAGCATATAAAGCCCTAAAAGGTTTAGGACCTTGTTATGTTTGGAACGTCTCTTCCAGAGACCATCTACCCATGCCACCTGATCTTTTCAATCAGTGCAGCTCCAGGTGCTAGCACTGGGAAATGAGCCTTCTTGGTGGCGGCACCAACATTGTTGAACTTCTTACTAATGGAGCTGAACCAGGCTCCATTATGTTTGAAAACAAAATATATTTTTTTAAAAAAATAATTAAAGACCACACTGTTCAAGGAGACTTTCAAAATTTTCTCCCTGCAACAGCCATTTAGTTTTTGTTAACATTAGAGCACCAAACCTTAGAGTCAGATAAGACTGGCTTTTGAGCAAGGATGACCTTTACCTAATGTTAGATAGTTAAGTCTTAGTTAAATTAAGATGTTCTTATTTATATGTTCCCTTGTAACGGGAGAGTTTGAAACGGATTATGTTCTACACTATGGATGTCAGAATTGTAAGTGTGTGAACCGCCTAGAGTGGGAATAGCTCCCAGCTGGGTGCTGTATAAGCGAGCGAGCAAGCAAGCAAGCATGTGAGCGAGCGGTAAAGTGCATTCTGAGAAACAGTGCAATGCTACACAGTCCTGGGAAGAAATGTTTTATGGAGATACTAGATGTGTAAAATGGCACACAGAGAAACAGAATGTTCTAAAAAGAGAGAAACACAAAGCAATAACCCAGGAGCTGAAGCACTCATGAGGACACTTAGAAACACGGAGAAATTATAGGTTGCATGCCATTGATGATCTGCCATGAAAACTCCTTCAAGCTTGAACAATAAATCACAGTAGAGAATTGCAAAGAAAATATATAGTATCCATTTCAATGACTATAACTCGAATCTGGGGCCTAAAATTGTTAACTAACTTTATGTATTAAGTTATGAAAGGGTTCTAGACATCAAACAGCGTCAATATTTTCCTATTTTATTTAGGGGATTATGCTTCCTTTATTCAAAAGTGCCAAGAAATTAATGGAATTTGTTTTGGTGCCCTAGATCATACAACATCCATAATTCTCGTCAATTTCTTCCGAAGCGTTCTTATTTCTAAATTTGAGAACTGTGAAATTAAGCAGGAGTACAAATAATTTGAAGCTGAAATACCAGCTAGCACCTTATAAGTCAATATTATTCCTTCTTTTCTTTCTGCCTGAATGCACGGATCTCACGAACTGATGATTACTCAGAATCTGATGCTGCTTTAGCTACAGCTCTTTAAAGCTCAGTTGCTAGTGACTACAGAATAATCAGTCAGTCAAAGTCTAAGAGTGCAATCCAATCTATATAGGCTCTGTTTAATTCAATGAGTCTTGCTCCCAAGGAATCTGTGAATTAAGCCCTGTGGAACTGTTGTGTTCTAATGGTTTTACCTTCCACATGGATTACAATGTATCTGAGCCAATGTAACCTTGCCTATAGCAACAATGTAACCTTCAGCTGTATCATATAAACCCTGTAATAGGACGCGAGCTAATGACCACCAGCTGGCAGCAGCGAGCGTCCAAGCTCTCTTGGTCCGAACTCATCAAAGGCAACAGCGCGGGAAGCTTTCCCGCCACCACCTACACCTGGACAAGAAGGGCGTGACCCGCAATGACGTCACGCAGACAGTAGCCAATGGGCTACCATGGCACCACGTTCAAATGTATTACTACTGTATATAAAGAGCTATCGATCCGCCATTACCTCATGTTCCCTCTGTCCACGATGCAATAAACCTGAGTTAACCCAGCCCGAGGCTGTGTCCTGTGTCTTGGTTTCATACACCAAATTGGCGACGAAGGTGGGATAATGGATCCCCAAGGAGCAGCCAGGGCACAGAGCGGGTTCAACATCACCAAACCGCAAGACTGGGAGCTTTTTGAGATGGACT
Organism: Bradypodion pumilum; assembly: GCA_035047305.1. Classification (NCBI taxonomy): domain Eukaryota; kingdom Metazoa; phylum Chordata; class Lepidosauria; order Squamata; family Chamaeleonidae; genus Bradypodion; species Bradypodion pumilum. The sequence goes on along the minus strand of JAWDJD010000004.1, from coordinate 307,982,637 downwards.
TCCAGGCGGCGCTGGTGGAACTCAAAGTCAAGGAAGACGAGGAGGAGAGGAAGAGGGCCATCCTCACCAGAATGCTCGGGATGGAAACCAAGCGGACGCTGGTGGGCATTATCGCTCCGAAGAAGGTGAGCGAATTTAAGGCGGACGACATAATGAAGCTGCTACGGGAGCGCTTCCGACCCTCGAGGGCGATGTTTCCCGCTCGGAGCGCGTTTTGGAGGCGAGTCCAAGCGCCGGACGAGTCGGTTGAGGCATTCGTGGCCGCCATGAGGGTAGCCGCCGCCCCCTGCAAATGGGACAACATCCTAGAAATGGCCCTCAGGGACGGCGTGCTGTGTGGCCTGAAAGACAAGGAGATTGGATAAAGTATTAACTGTGTTCGAGAAAGCGGGGCTGAGACTGAGGAAGGACAAATGTGTCTTTTTCGAAACCGAGGTCGAGTTTTTAGGGTTCCGAATCACTCCCGAGGGCATTAAGCCATCCAAATCCAAAGTAGCAGCCATCAAGAATGCCCCTCGCCCCACATCCAAAACCGAGCTACAGTCATTCCTGGGGCTCCTCAATTTCTACCATACATTCCTTCCGCGGAAAGCGTCCGTGGCCGAACCGCTTCATCGGTTGCTTAAAAAGGAGGAGACATGGATGTGGGGTGACGAGCACGAGAGGGCGTTCAGAGAACTAAAGCAACTCTTGACTTCCGACGCAATCTTAACGCATTTCGACCCCAAAAGGCCGGTGGTCCTAGTCTGTGATGCATCACCGGTGGGGGTGGGGGCGGTGCTTTGCCACGTGTTGGATGACGGAAGGGAGGCCCCGGTTGCGTTTTATTCAAGGTCCCTGTCCCAAGCAGAGCGAAATTACGCACAAACCGACAGGGAGGCATTAGCAATAGTAGCGGGGACCAAAAAGTTTCACGATTTTCTGTATGGCCGCCCGTTCAAAATCGTGACGGATCACAAGCCCCTGTTAGGGATTTTCACGGCAAGCAAGCCCACGCCGCAGATCCTATCCCCGAGAATGCTGCGCTGGGCTATTTTTCTCAACGCATACCAACACGAGTTGGAGTACCGGCCCGGAAAAGAGATCAGCCATGCCGATGCACTGTCGAGATCCCCCCTACCCTTGTCGGACGACCAAAAGGCTAGAGTAGAAAGAGACCGCCAGGTGTTGCTAATTGAGGTTTTAGACGCACCCCCAATAGTACCAGCCGATATTGCTAGGGCGACAGGCAAGGACAGAACGCTGGAGAAAGTCAGCTCATGGGTACAGAAGGGGTGGCCGGCATCGTCCCCAAGCACGGAATTCGACCCATTCTTTCGGAAAAAACTAGAGTTGTCCCTAGAAAGGGGGTGCCTGTTGTGGGGCCAACGGGTGGTGGTTCCTACATCCATGCGGCCGAGGGTGCTCAAACTGCTGCACGTCAGCCACCCGGGCATCGTTCGCTCGAAAGCGCTGGCCCGCAGTTACTTTTGGTGGCCACAGCTGGACGCGGACATTGAGCACATGGTCGGCACTTGTGAGGCATGCCAGGGATCCCGACCAGAGGCGGCCCGCCTCCCGCATAGGGAATGGGACACAGCAAGGGGGCCGTGGTCCAGAGTGCACGTAGATTTCGCTGGCCCATTCCGAGGAACCATGTTTCTCCTGGTGGTGGATGCGTTCTCCAAGTGGCTGGAGGTTATCCCAGTAAAGAGCACGTCCTCCGCCACGACAATTAGCCAGCTACGGAGAGTCTTTTCCACGTTCGGTTTACCCGACACTTTAGTCAGCGATAACGCGAGTTGCTTCACCTCCTCGGAGTTCGGGGCATTCATGGAGGCAAACGCCATTAGGCATGTCACATCCGCGCCGTTTCACCCGGCCACGAATGGTCAAGTGGAACGGTTGGTGCGTACAACAAAGGATGCGCTGCGGCGCATGGGCCCGGGGGACCTAAATCACCAAGTTTGTCAATTTCTGTTAGCGTACAGAGTGACCCCCTTAGCGTCTGGATATTCGCCGGCCGAGCTGCTAATGCGGAGGAAACTGACCACACTTTTGTCCAGGTTGGACCCGTCGAGGGTCGAGGACAAGGGGAAGAACATTGGTTTGGCAGTCTCGAAAGGTTTCGGCGTAGGCGATCCTGTACACTGCAGGAACTATGCCAACGCAGGCCCAGCCTGGGTGCCAGGAACGATAGTAGAACAGACGGGGCCAGTGTCATATCGGGTGGAAACGAGCACCGGCCTCCTCTGGAGGAGACACGCTGACCAACTGAGGCGCCGAGTGAGTGAAGGGCCGGTCAGTGGGGCTCAGCAACAGGATTCAGCGATAGGGTTCTCCCCCACCCGCTTAGCCCAAGGGGGGGACAGTGAGGGACATCAGTCCGAAACCAGGGGGGAAAGCAGTGATCCCGACTCATATCCTTTTGATACCCCGGTTCTATCAGAGCCCGGGGGGAGGGAAGTGGAATGTGCGGCCGCCGCCGCGTCCCCCGAATGGAATTTTGATTTTGATTTTGCGAGCCGGGGGGGTTTTCAGGAGTGTTCCCCCACCCATCCAAGCGAGAAGAGGGGTTTTTCGTTAGTCCCCAGTGCCCCCGGTTCTCCCCCAAGGAAGAGCACACCTCCCAACAACGCCGCGGAGCCGCGGCAAACCACTAACGAGTCTCCCTCTCCAATTACAGGGCAGGAAACCAGGGGACAAAGAGAAGGTAGCAAACCCGGGGAAAAGCAGCCCGCATCGAGACCCCAGCGTGTTCGAAATAAGCCATCTTGGCTGAGAGACTTTGTCTCCTAAAGGGGGGGAGTGTATTTCAAGTGTGGGCTCGAGACGTTGTCTCGTCCTAGGGGGGAGGGGTGTTGTGTTCTAATGGTTTTACCTTCCACATGGATTACAATGTATCTGAGCCAATGTAACCTTGCCTATAGCAACAATGTAACCTTCAGCTGTATCATATAAACCCTGTAATAGGACGTGAGCTAATGACCACCAGCTGGCAGCAGCGAGCGTCCAAGCTCTCTTGGTCCGAACTCATCAAAGGCAACAGCGCGGGAAGCTTTCCCGCCACCACCTACACCTGGACAAGAAGGGCGTGACCCGCAATGACGTCACGCAGACAGTAGCCAATGGGCTACCATGGCACCACGTTCAAATGTATTACTACTGTATATAAAGAGCTATCGATCCGCCATTACCTCATGTTCCCTCTGTCCACGATGCAATAAACCTGAGTTAACCCAGCCCGAGGCTGTGTCCTGTGTCTTGGTTTCATACACCAAAGGAACTTAACAGCAGGCACGTCTGAATAGATATAGATAAAGGTAAAAGGTAAAGAGCTCTCTTGCTTGAAAGCCAGTCTTGTCCAACTCTAAGGATGGTGCGCATCTCTGTTTACAGCCAAAGAGCCAGCACTGTCTGAGTTTGAAGACATTTCCGTAGTCATATGGCAGGCATGACTAGACACTGGAGCACACAGAACACTGTCACCTTTCCCGCTGAAGCAGTACCTGTTTATCTACTTGCAATTTCTTTCTTTTCAACTGCTAAGTTGACAGAACCAGGGGCAGACAATGGATGTTCACTCTGTCATGCAGCACTCGGGTCTCAAACTGCTGACTTGCCACTCTTCCAGTCATCAAGCTCAGTATCTTAACCACAACTGCACTATTAATCATACTTTGAAACTAAGCAAAAATCTAACTTCCTATCTAAATAAATAAAACCATTCCCACTAAAAACATTACTGTTTGGTTACTGTCTCCAAATTATATATAAGCTGTTTTTTTCCAAGCAAAGTAGAAGCCTAATTAGAGAGGTGACTGAAATAAAATTACCAGTTTTTATCTTAGAAAAAAGCCCAGTCCCATCTAAACTTACCTTGAAAGTCATAATTTAATGTTCAGCTGGGTTGGAGGGGAGATCACAAGGTTACAGTGCTAAGCTGTTAGCTATAAACTGGCCTGTTGGGCTCAAAAATGGGTCCTTCTATGGAAGAGTTACCTTTTGTTTCAGCTTATCATGGAAGAGAGACATTTGTCAGTGTGTCACAGAAAAGTTATCATGTATTATTAAGACATCAGGCAGGCATGGTTTGGTCCCTCACAATCCCACCAAATTGGGTATAAGGAACTCATGGCTTTCCGTCAAATGTTAGACTGCTGCTCTCATCGCCTCTCTTCAACAACATCTAGAAGGGCACCTATTTTTCACCTCTGCACCTAAACATAAAGCTCCATTAAAAATATGAACCTCCATATTATATTTGCTTATTATGGCCTACATCAAGATGTAACATTTGTTGTTTGCCTCCTTTCAGCACAGCTGTTCTCCACTTGAATAAAAATAAACCAGATTCACATCATGTATTCTCAACCATTCCTGTTGTGCCTTTCATTTCTTAATCATTACATTTTCAAGCCGATGTCTTCAGGAATGCTATTAGAAGGAAGTGTAAGTGCTGCACAGATGCTTCACAACAACCTGTTTCTATGTGTTAAATTTTGCTGTATTGTGACTGTTCAAAAGACAGAGGTCTTGTATGACTTAGAGAGGCATTTCACTGTTTAGAATAGGAACATGAATACAGGAGCTAGAAGACAGCCCTTCAAAAATTGGGTTTTACTGTGAGACAGCAAGATATTTTGGATTTCTCTTGTGTAAGAAAATTTTTGTGTAAGAAAATTATTGTTTAGCAAAACTACAACAGCTACTGTTATTGTTGTAATGCTCCCCCCCGGAGGATCGGAGCGGCGGCAAGGAAGGTACACAAGACAGATGTGTGGTGGAAAAAGCCAGTCCCAAATCCTTGGGTGATCTGCATTTATTGACTACATTCTGGATCACTTGCGCACAGACTGCGCATGACTCCGATTACAGAAGGCTTGCTTATGTAGCATGTTGCTGGCCAAAGTACATTTGCCAGCCTAAGAAAGTACTGCGTGCCTAGGTTCGCCATAGGCAGACTAATCAGCATATGTAGTGAGACTCACTGTTCCCATCTTATCTCAGAGTCCTTGTAACTCTGGGCATCTATGCTTAGCTGTTTGGTCTAGCTGCAGCTCTGTGTCTCCACGGATGTGAGTGAGATACTGTGTGCTGTTTAGTAGGCATTGTGACATTCGGGTGACTTCTGTCCTACTTCTCTCAGCACCCCCAGCCAAGCAATATGGATTCTCTATTGCTGCCTAATGCTATTGGCCCGCAATCCCATTTCCCTTCCAGCCGAGCCAGGTTGGTCTCGAGCCGCCATGCGTAGCCCGACAAACCCTTTGGGAAAGGTTGATAGCCAATCAATAACGCGGGCAACCCACAGTTATAGGTAAGCATTAGATGGGTTGTTTGCATGCCTTTGATAAATCAGTCAACCTTTCTGTGCTTGCTGTGCTTTCAGCTTTGCTTCACAAGGGGAGGGGACACTACATTGTGAAAGCTTCAGAGTACCTGGAGAAAGAACTTTGGTGGGGGAAGGGGCCCTCCTTGTCTCGTACTTGCACAAGAGGTACAACATCTCAGAGAAGATGTCTCTCAACAGTTTGTCTCAAAGTGGCAAGATGGCCTGCTCCATCATAAATTAATAATTTGGAAAGATTTCAAATCCTCATTATAGAGAAAAGTCGTTGTCGTCTGCAATTTGCATCAGAGAATGCATTTTCCCCCTGAAGCAGGAAAGATGCTATTGCCGTGAATTTGTTTAGGGTAGATTCCAGCATGCCATGATGTGACCCACACACTATGATCACAGAGTCATCTCCTGCGGCACATATGAAATGAGACATACAGGGTTTAACACTGGGACTGCAATGGACTGCCACAGCCTTGAGGATAGTGAGGACGATATCAAGGATATTATCTGATTCCCAACAGTCATAGAGGTGGAAGACGCCATGCCAGACGGACTGGTTGTGAAGGCACACCTCGATAATATCCTTGATAGACAAAAGTAGTTCTCCCAGAAATACAGTTCTTCCACAAGGGAGAGTAAAAACTGAAGTGCAATTCCTCTCTCTCTTTAAGATTGCGTGGTTCCCCATCCTGCTGTAATGAATACAAGTTTAGATATAGACTTCTTGTGGAAAATATAATTAAATGTTCCACTGCGTGCCTGGCCATTTTATTCTCTGAAAATGAAGTTAAAAACTGGACTTACCATTTTTGTCTGCTCGTCTCAGTATCTAAAAGAAAATAAATTAATAAGGGTTGCTTTTAGTACTTCATAGATAGAAGAGAGAAAAGATTGCTTACATTGGGTACACAACCCTAAACTCTTCACATGACTTGGTCTACAACTCCTGTAAGTACTGGCCAACAGGACCAATGGTAATTGATCATGGGAGTGGTAGTCTAAACATCTTAGTACTGAGTTGTCTACTACTCAATATAGGCAACATTTTTGACAGAACATATATTTTATGGTAAGATTGTCACTCATGTTGATAAAATTGATTAGCTTTCTGGGTGATTTATGATCTTAGTTTGGGACTGGTAACCAGGCTGTGCTTGTGTAATGTTTGCTTGTTCATAGTTAACTATATTTTAATGGAACTTGTTACCCTCCACAACATTCTTTTTGTTTGAGTACTCTGAGGGCCCTTTTGAGTTAAAAACATGATTATTACATTTTGATATGATGTAATATTATACCACATAAGTACTTATTATTTTCCATTTAAACCTGCATATCCAGAAGGAAGCAATCAAAACAATATTTAAAAAGCTACAGGTCCTGATCCTTTAAAGGAGTTCAATGAAAATAAATTGTTCCTTTCTATTATACCCAAATGGTGTAATACATAGCTAATTTTATACAAAGATAAACTAAAATTATTATTCACTGAGAACTAATATTATTTTTATTTTCTGCTTCCCCCATTTTGATTTAGCTCTGTTTATTTCTCCATCCACAAAAATGCACCAAAAGAACAGAATTCATTTTACATACAACAAAAGCAGTCTCTTCCTGTCAAATTAAGCAAAACTTCAAGGACAAAAAAGGTTTTTAACTAGGTTATTTTAAAAAAAAATACAACAAAATGTTACTTATCAAAATACCCTGTTGCCTGGCACAATAAAACATAATATAAACATAACCCCAAAATGACTGATGCACTGAAGATTACTTCAATCTGATCCCCACCTAAACTACATCAGAGGTTTACTCAGCATTTTACTGAGAAGGCACTCGAGTCTGTTCTGAATTTAAATAATACAATCCCAGTGGATCTATTCAACAGGTTTTACTCTCTGGAACAGTGTGGCTAGGATTGTTACCAAAGGGCTCTCTATATTTCTCCAATCCCAAACAATAGCCCCCAGAGAGCTACTCTAAACTACACATGATGCTGGAAGTCAGTGTTCATACTGTCTTTGCTTTCTTCTTCTTTTTGTAACTGTGTGTGTGATGGTCTTTGTTGGTCTTTTTTAATCTGCTCCTCAGAGCTGAAGGTGAACAATTGTCACTGCTACACCTGCCTCACGCACTGGCCTAAACCATCACCATTCTGGGAAAGGTTGAGCTCCAGGAGTTTCTGTTCTTGAGATTAGTTAGGGAAAGGTCACCCTTGCTCGAAAGCCAGTTGTATCCAACTCTAGAGTTCAGTGCTCATCTCTGTTTATATCCAAAGAGCCAGCGCTACCTGCATCTGCAGACATTTTCGTGGATATGTGGCAGGCATGCCTCAACATCAGAGTGCACGGAATGCTGTTTACCTTCCCACTGAAGTGGTCCCTATTTATCTACTTGCAATCTCTTGCTTTCAAACTGCTAGGTTGGCAGGAGCTGAGGCAGATACGGGGGCTCTCTCTGTCATGCAGTACCTGGGAATCAAACTCCGACCTTCCGGTCAGCGAGCTCAGCGTCTTAACCACTTGAGCCACTGCAGTCCCTTTGAGATTAGTTGCACCCATGCAATTAGTTTAGGAGCTAGATGTCAAAGGATGGTTTGACAGGATGATTCCCTGAAGAGGGCAGGCTCCTTGAGTTCTCAATAGTTAAAGCACTGGGCAGATAGATAGACAGACAGATAGAGAGAGTCAGTGGATGGATGGATGAAGTTGTCAGAGCATAAAAGGTAAAGGTTTCCCTTGCTCTAAAGCCAGTCGTATCCAACTCTAGAGTTCAGTTCTCAACTCTGTTTCAAAGGAGAAGAGCCAGCGCCAGGGCCGCAGCCAGGGGGTGGCCAGGGTGGGCTTGGCCCACCCTGAGTTAGCAGTTTGCCCACCCTGGCAAAGTGCAGTTTCCCATAGGAATGCATTGAAAAGAGGCTTTGTTGTCCATCCTGAAAAAATATTTGCCCACCCCGGGCCGTAGTGAATTTTTCCCCAGGAGGGGCAACAATGTCACACACACACAACATTGGCATCCCGGAGTGGGTTGTGTGTGTGTGTCTGTGGGGGTGGGGTGGGGAGCTGTTAGCTCAGGAGGGTCCCCCCACCCCGCCTTCCTTGGCTACAGCCTTGGCCCACCCACATCTAGAATCCTGGCTACGGCCGTCTCCGTGGTCATGTGGCAGGCATGACTAGACACCGGAGTGCACGGAGCGCTGTTTACCTTCCCACCGAAGCGATTCTCTATTTATCTACTTGCAATTTCTTGCTTTCGAACTGCTATCTCAGAGCATAGATAGATACAATCGACAGCCCACAAGTGCAAAGTCCTGCCGCACGAAAAGGTCGTGCGAGGAGGAGAGAGAGCTGCCTGTTGCAATAAGGGGCACAGGCGTGTTAGGATCCGTGCCAACCTGCCCAGCCCAGCCCAGAAGAAACGCTTCTTGAAGGCAAAGCCACGTCCACCCATCGAAGCCCAAAACGCGCCCAGGAAGGAGAGGGAGTTGAGAGAGAGAGAGAGAGAGAGAGAGAGACTAGGGAAGCCCCTCCGTGCTTACGTCGAGGAAGATGGAGAGCCCTTTGGTCCTGGTCGAGGCAGAGCGGAGGACCTCGGAGGAGGAGGAGGAAGATGAGGAGGAGGAAGAAAGGGACGTCTCCTCACTGCCACTGCCGTCCATGCTGGCTGGTGGGCCCTTCCCGCTGCCCGCAGCTGCTGCAGCTGCTTCAGGAGCTCTTTTGCTGGGATGGATTGGGAAGGAGGGGAGGGAGGGCACTTGAGTTGGCAAGTGCCTCCTACCCACCCGCCCACCTACCCGCCCACCGTCGCAACCACCCAACCCTTTTGCCTTTGGGAGCATCAGAGACTCAGACCTGTGTCAATGCCTGGCAAAGGTGTGTGTGTGTGTGTGTGTGTGTGTGTGTGTGTGTGTGTGTGTGTGTGTGTGTGTGTGTGTGTGTGTGTGTGTGTGTGTGTGTCCCTCTCCGTCGCTCCCCACCGCCCCACCAGGCAACCACCCACTCCCGCGTTCGTGGCCAAAAGAGCCGCTTTGGAAGCGAGGGAGCTTGGCGAACCTTGGCACTCCAGCTGTTCTTGGACTTCAATCCCCAAAATCCCCCGCGACTCCACAGGAATGGGTTTACTGCAATTCATCCGGCCCGCGCTGCCCTCGTCACTCCCTCGTCACTCCCGGATGGGTGTGTTTTACTTCCGCTTCCGGGAGCAATGAGGGTGCTGCGGGCCGGATGAATCGCAGGGGCTTCTGGGAATTGAAGTCCAAGAACAACTGGAGTGCCAAGGTGCAGGACTCTAGGGCACCCCTTCCCTCGGCGCTGCCTTTGCCTGGAATTGGGGGGCAGGTTTATAGCTCAGGGGGGCTACGGCCCTGGGTACAGATGGTCTTGGACAACAAGTCCCACTTATGAGGAGGATGAAAGCTGGTTTGGAATTCCTGCTGGACCATGGAGACTCAGGGGAAGGGTGTGTGTGACACTGGTGAAACAACTCCTTAAATATCCTACTTGTCATGAAGACCTTATTAGGATTGTTACAAGTCAGATCTGATTTAATAGCAGCTTGACAACCGGAAGGTCGGCGGTCTGGTAGTTTGAGATCCAAGTGCTGCGTGACAGAGTGAGTGCCCATCATCTACCCCAGCGCCTGCCAACCTGACATTTTGAAAGCAAGAAATTGCTAGTTGACAAATAGGTACCGCTTTGGCAGGAAAGGTAACAGCATTCCTTGCACTCCAGCATCTTGTCACATGACCATAAGTATATATATATGACATTGTTACCCATCCTGAAAAAATATTCACTCACCCACATCTAGAATCCTGGCTACGGCCCTGTGTAGACACAGACAGTGCTGACACTTTGGCTGCAAATGGAGATGAGCACCGCATCCTAGTGTCAGACACGGCTGGCTTTCGAGGAAGGGAGACCTTTACTAGCATATGTGTAATATAGGTAACACTCACTGATGTTGGAAACTTTAACTGTCTTGCTGGATGAGAGGAAGTCTTTGGTTAGCCTAACATCTTCTCTTCTTCAGCAGCCAGCCAGATCCCTTTGGAAAGTTCAGAAGTGGAAACTGAAGTCATTTGGCATTGCCTGCTGCTGCTTCCTTAGTTGTTGGTATGCAAAGGTACTCTGTCCTTTAACATGGAGGTTCTAAATAAGTACAGTACCATCAACACTGCCGGCTCCCCACCCTGACTTGCCTTGGTCAGGGGTGGGTGGGAGCATGCCGCAGCTGCCCCGAGTTCCTGCGCGGGGCTAGAAGAGCCGCCACCGCCGCCGAGCCGCCACAACACCCCCAGCTCCCCACCCTGACTTGCCTTGGTCAGGGGTGGGTGGGAGCATGCCGCAGCTGCCCTGAGTTCCCGCGCGGGGCTAGAAGAGCCGCCGAGCCGCCACAACACCGCCGGCTCCCCACCCTGACTTGCCTTGGTCAGGGGTGGGTGGGAGCATGCCGCAGCTGCCCCGAGTTCCCGCGCGGGGCTAGAAGAGCCGCCGAGCCGCCACAACACCGCCGGCTCCCCACCCTGACTTGCCTTGGTCAGGGGTGGGTGGGAGCATGCCGCAGCTGCCCCGAGTTCCTGCGCGGGGCTAGAAGAGCCGCCACCGCCGCCGAGCCGCCACAACACCGCCGGCTCCCCAACCTGACTTGCCTTGGTCAGGGGTGGGTGGGAGCACAGCTGTTCCCTGAGTACAGCTGCCATGTGGTGGGACACCCCCTTTCTTTTCAGATGTGACATTTTTAGGGGCTTCGTCTTAGACTTGTAGTAGCCGAGGGTACTAGTTGGTATTAAATGATAAATTGTATTGTGTCAGGATCAGTATTAGTCTTTGTAATTTTGTATCTTTAACATTGTAGAAATTGCCATATTGTGGAGAGTTCTAGTGTAACTTATTTGCTTTTCCCCTTTACTTATATTGTTTTTCCTGACTTGTAATCTTGTAATTTGATGACATTATTGCTTTACTATTGTATTGTTCATTTATTGTGTTATGTTTACCTGTATTATTGTACTATCTTTAGTGTATGGGACCAAAGACGACCGGACAACCGAAGGGTTGGTTTAACACAGGTTTATTGCATGAGGTTCCAGTTAAGCATGAGGTAATGGCGGTGATACATCTCAATATATACAGTAGCGTTCTTCATTTGAATCCTGTAGCACGGTAGCTCATTGGCTGCTACCGGCGTGGCCTCACCCAGGCACGCCTCCTTTCCTGCTGCTGTTTGCGGGGAAGGTTTTCCCGCGGCTGTCCGTGATTGCGCAATGTGAACCATGTGAGAGTGAACGCTCGCAGCTGCCCTCTATAGGCTGTCTGCTCGCGTTCCTTTACAGCTGATATCGTTTGTATCTGGAGTGGTTACAATCTTGCCTTTACAGTATCATGAGCATGCATACATACATACATAACATCCCTCCCCCCTAGGATGGGACGAAGTCCCGCAACCATTGTGGCTTGCCGCACGTTCGCTTGGGGCGTGCTTGCGCCTGCCCTAATTCTGGAGAGCCCGTGATCCCTGACTCCGCGGGTGCTTGTCCTGCAACGGGAAACGGGGATTCGTTAGTGGCTCTGTGGGGCGTCCGTGCCTGCCTTGCGCTTGGGGAAGGGAATGGGATGAACAGTTGGGAGGTAAATCCCTGCCTATTGCCCTCGGACCCCGGGGACCCTCCTAGTGTGAACCGCGGAACCGATGAGGTCGCCCTTGGGGAACGGCTACCTTCTGATCCCTGCTCGGGGGACCTTAAGACTGTGGTGGGCGGACTCGCTGATGCCTCCGGTCTTGGAGGTGTCGGTCTCCGGAACATGGGCGCTATGTTGCATTCTAACTCACAGGGGCTACTGGGACTGGAGGTACCAGGGGCTGAACTGAAACCCCTCTTTTCGCTAGGACGGGTGGGGGACCACTCCGCTAACTCCCCCTGGTACTGTAAATCAACGTCTAAACTTCTATGGGCCTCTGGGCCTCGGGGGGACTTCCGCGGCTTCCGCGGGGTATGAGTGTGGTTGGGGCTCCTCCTTTCTGACGGGGACTCCCGCAACCCGGGGCTCCTCCTCTCTGGCGGGGACTCCCGCAAAAGATTTCCGTGGATCGATTCCCTTTCCTCCCCCCTTGGTGGGGACCCATGCTCCCCTTTTCCTCCCCCTTGGGCTAAACGGGTGGGGGAGTACCCTAACGCTGATTCAATGCTGATCTCATCCGCGTCTTGCTCTCCGGGGACCCTACGCCTGAGTTGGTCCACGTGTCGCCTCCACAGGAAACCTGTACTGGTCTCTACGCGGTATGAGACGGGGCCGGTTTGATCTACTACGGTGCCCGGCACCCAGGCTGGCCCCGCGCTGGCGTAATTCCTGCAGTGTACTGGGGCGCCTATGCTGAAACTCTTTGTGGGTTCCACCCCTATGTTCCGCCCTTTGTCCTCTACTCTCGTGGGGTCTAGCTTGGATATCCCCGTGGCCAGCTTCCTGCGCATCAACAGCTCTGCGGGGGAGTACCCTGACGCTAAAGGGGTGACCCTGTATCTCAGCAGGAATTGGCACAATTTCAGGTCGAGGTCTCCGGGACCCATGCGCAGTAGCGCGTCTTTCGTGGTGCGCACGAGGCGCTCTACTTGGCCATTGGTGGCCGGGTGAAAGGGGGCGGAGGTGACGTGCCGAATGGCATTGCGCTCCATGAATGCCCTGAACTCGGCGGACGTGAAACAGCTAGCGTTATCGCTGACGAGGGTGTCGGGTAAACCGAACGTGGAAAAGACCCTCCTTAACTGTTTAATGGTTGTGGTCGAGGAGGTGCTCGAGACTGGAATGACCTCCAACCACTTAGAGAACGCGTCCACCACGAGGAGGAAAAGCGTTCCCCTGAACGGGCCAGCAAAGTCTACGTGAACTCGGGACCAGGGTCCCCTCGCAGCGTCCCATTCCCTAGGTGGCGAGCGAGCCTCTTCTGGCCTAGAGCTTTGGCACGCCTCGCAAGTGCCGACCATGTGTTCGATGTCGGCGTCTAACTGGGGCCACCAAAAATAACTGCGGGCTAGTGCCTTAGAGCGTACGATCCCCGGGTGGCTGACGTGCAGCAGTTTAAGCACCCTCGGCCGGAGAGACGTGGGGATCACTACCCGCTGTCCCCACAAGAGGCAACCCCTCTCCAGGGACAACTCTAATCTCTTTTTGAAAAATGTGTCGAATTCCGCTGCTGGGGAAGACACGGGCCACCCTTTCTGCACCCAGGAGCAAACTGTGGCCAGCGCTTTGTCCTTGCCTGTCGCTTTGGCGATTTCGGCCGGTACTACTGGAGGGGAGTCTAGGACCTCTATCATTAAGACCTGGTGGTCCCTCTCTACTCCGCCCACGTGGCAGCAATCCCGGGGAATGGGGGACCTCGACAGAGCGTCGGCATGGCTTATCTCCCTCCCGGGCCGGTATACCAACGCGTGCTGATACGCGTTGAGAAAAATGGCCCATCTGAGCATTCTCGGGGACAGGATCTGGGGTGTGGGCTTGTCTGCGGTGAAGATGCCCAGCAAAGGCTTGTGGTCAGTCACTATGGTGAAGGGGCGGCCGTACACGAAATCATGAAATTTCTTGGTCCCCGCAATTATTGCTAGCGCTTCCCTGTCTGTCTGAGCATAATTCCTCTCCGCTTGGGACAGGGATCTAGAGTAGAAAGCTATCGGGGCCTCCCTACCGTTCTCCAGCACGTGGCAAAGCACCGCCCCCACCCCCACCGGGGATGCATCGCATATCAGGACCACCGGGCGTTTGGGATTGAAGTGGGTCAGTACAGCATCTGATGCCAGGAGTCGCTTCAGGTCATTGAAAGCCTTTTCCTGGTCGTCGCCCCACTTCCATGCCTCGTCCTTTTTTAACAATTTGTGTAGCGGTTCTGCCACGGCTGCCTTCCGCGGAAGGAAGGAGTGGTAGAAGTTGAGCAGTCCGAGGAACGACTGCAACTCGGGCTTGGAGGTGGGGCGAGGGGCCTTTTTGATGGCGGCTACCTTGGATTGGGCTGGCCTAATTCCCTCGGGAGTAACACGGAACCCTAGGAACTCAACCTCTGTAGCGAAGAAGACGCATTTGTCTTTCCGCAACCTCAACCCCGCCTTTTCGAATATTGTCAGGACCTTTCCCAACCTTGTTGCTAATTCGGCCCGGCTCCCCCCTGTAATTAATACGTCATCAAAATAGGGTAACACCCCCTCCAACCCCTTCAGGAGGCGTTCCACCAATGACTGGAAAATCCCAGGCGCCGAATTCACGCCGAATTGGAGGCGCGAAACCTGGAACGCCCCTTTGTGGGTGACTATGGTTTGTGCAGCAGCTGCGGCGGGGGTCACCGGGAGTTGCTGGTAGGCTTGGGCCAGGTCGAGTTTGGCGAAACACCTCCCCCCGTGTAACCTGGCCAACAAGTGGCTGACTACCGGCACCGGATACGCATTAGGGCGGATCGCCTTATTGATGGTGCACTTGTAATCAGCGCATATTCGGACTTCCCCGTTGGCCTTGAGCACTGTTACAATTGGAGTTTCCCACTCCGCAGAATCAACAGGAACAAGAATCCCCTGGCCCACTAATTTGTCCAATTCCGCCTCTATTTTGTCCTTTAGTGCGAAAGGCACTCTGCGCGGTTTAAGTCTGATTGGACGCACTCCAGGGTCCAGGTCGAAAGTCACTGGGGGGCCCTTGAATTTTCCTAGCCCCTTTTTAAAAACCTCGGGGTGCGCGTCGCACACGCTCTGTATTGGATCAGTCCCGGCGGCGTGTGCTCCCACGGCGTGCACCCCCCCAATGAACAACCCCAGGGGCTGGAACCATTGAGTCCCGAGGAGGCTGCATTTACCCCCCTTGAGGACGACTAAGGGAAGCGTTGCGGTGTACTTTTTGAACTGGACCTGGAACTTCCCAACCCCCAACACTGGGATGCGGTTCCCTTGCACGTCCTTCAGCGTGGCCCTCAACGCCTTGAGCTTGGGCCGCACGCGGGGGGCGATTTTCATGAACTCCCCCTGGGAAATAATGGAGTATGAAGAACCCGAGTCCACCTCCATTCTAACAGGGGCCCCTTGTATTACTACCTCAACGAAGTAACGGGGGTGCTCCGTGGAAACGCTGCAAACCGGCGCGTCGTCCTCGCTGTCGTCGGAGACTCGCCCTACTCCGTCCCGCGTCCTCGTGGTCCGGGTGCCGTCCTTCGGCCTCGTGGTGCGGTCCTGCCTCGTGGTGCGGTCCTGCCTCGCCGAGCGGTCTGGAGAACTCCGGGTGGCCTCGCGTCGTTTCCGGCAGACCTTGGCGATGTGCCCGCGCCGGCCGCAGTTGTGGCACTCGGCCTTGCGGAATGGGCATTTGGTGCGGGCGTGGGCGGCGCCGCAGCCATCGCAGCGCCGGCCCTCTCTCTGGACCCTCCGGACGTCCTCGTCGTCGCTGCTCTCTGCAGACGAGTTCGAAGTCCGCCGGGCCGCGCGCACCGAACTCTCTGCCTTGGCGGTCTTCGGGCGCCAGTCCTGAAGCTCGTGCACCCCGGCCGACGTGGCCTCTGCGGCCTGTGCCGCGTCGAGGACTTGTTGCCACGTGGGAGGCGGCTCCCTTTTCATCAGCGCGCGCTGAGTCTCTGTGTCCCTCAGACCGCAGAGCAGGCAGTCCCGGAGGGTGACGTCGGGGAGTTCCCACTTGCATGGGCCGGCGGCCAACCGCAGGGCCGCGGCGAACTCATCGACCGATTCCCCGGGTGCCTGGACTCGCCTCCAGAACGCGCTCCGAGCGGGGAACATCGCTATTGCCGGCCGGAGATGGGCGCGCAGCGCCGCCAGGAGCTCTGTGGCCTTGAGGTCGCCCACCTTCCTCGGCGCGATCAGGTCCACCAAGGTCCTCTTGGTTTCTTGTCCGAGCATGCGGACGAAGATGGCCCTCTTCTTGGCCTCGTCTGAGACTTCGAGCTCCACCAGCGCAGCGTTGAAGTCTATCTCAAACAGCTCCAAGTCTCCCGGCTTCCTGATCTCGTAGCCGGCGCATGTCTTGGTCCCGTGGGCAGCCATATCCCACCTTCGTCGCCAATTTAGTGTATGGGACCAAAGACGACCGGACAACCGAAGGGTTGGTTTAACACAGGTTTATTGCATGAGGTTCCAGTTAAGCATGAGGTAATGGCGGTGATACATCTCAATATATACAGTAGCGTTCTTCATTTGAATCCTGTAGCACGGTAGCTCATTGGCTGCTACCGGCGTGGCCTCACCCAGGCACGCCTCCTTTCCTGCTGCTGTTTGCGGGGAAGGTTTTCCCGCGGCTGTCCGTGATTGCGCAATGTGAACCATGTGAGAGTGAACGCTCGCAGCTGCCCTCTATAGGCTGTCTGCTCGCGTTCCTTTACAGCTGATATCGTTTGTATCTGGAGTGGTTACAATCTTGCCTTTACAGTATCATGAGCATGCATACATACATACATAACATCATCCTATTGTTATTATGTACACCGCTTTGAGTTGCCCGCTGGGTGAGTAAGCGGTATAGAAATTAAACTTGAAATGAAATGAAATGAAATGTTTAGAAGGCTGTGAAGGACATGTTATTCATCTACCACTACCCTTTAAAACAGGAAGAGGAAGTAAAACGTGCCCCACAATCTGTTTTGCAACAGGCTGAAACAGATTTTTAGGCTGCCATTTTCTCTGCTTAAAGCAGGTGTGCTCAAACTATGGCCCATGGGCCATATCCGGCCCCTGACACCAATTCATCCACCCCGCACTTCCCTTGCCCCTCCTGGAAGCGGAAGTATATGGGCACATTTTACTTCCGCTTCCAGGAGCGGTAAGGGCAGCGCGGGGCGGATGAGTTGGTATCAGGGGCTGGATATGGCCCACAGGCTGTAGTGTGAGCACCCTTACTTTAAAAGCTACATAAACACATAGCCATCACAATATCTTAATGCAGCAAATTCTGTGAATAGTTGTAACACCTTGCTTGCTTAAGTGATCTGAAGATCTCAAAAGCTTCATTTCCATTTTCACCTTCACCCTCAATTTTGATCACCCTGTGGTCAAGCTACCTCTTTATATATATTGTGTACTCTTCATGTCTATCCTGCAGTTATGTGCAGTCAAGTTTCCTTTGACTTATGGTGACCTGATGAATAAGTGACCTCCAAAACATTTTGTCCTCAAAAACCCTGCTCTGATCTAGGAAACACATACTGTACCTATGGCTTCACTTAAGGAATCATTTCCCCTCATATTTGCTCTCCCCCCCCGCCCCCCAATAGCAGGATTGTCTTTTCCTACATGTTTTCCCCTCACCTAGTCTACTCCCAGCTCTTTTAAGTTCCCAGTGCCAAGTGAAAATTTAACTTACCGAGCAGTGAGCAAAATTTAAAGTTCATCAGAATTCTTTATGGTGCTGGTTGTTAAGAGAGAAACTAGGCAACCCCCCCCCAAATAATAATAATAATAATAATAATAATAATAATAATAATAATAATAATAATAATAATAATAATAATAATAATAATAATAATAATAATAATAATAATAATAATAATAATAATAATAATAATAATAATAATAATAAAAGAAAAGAAATGGAGGTATGAAGACAGAAAGATGTTGGGATGAAATAACTGATGGTGTTATGTTTTCAAAAGGAGAACAGTCTCTGAAGTTGTGCCCTTGGATCATGCAGGCAGGATGTGGGCAACATATAGCCTTTGGCAGCCTTCAGCGATAACACAAGCCACCCACCCAGTGTTTGATGCATCCAAATGTTTTTCCTTTCACATGCCAAACAACCCACCAAACACTTGGTTGGAATTCAGCTGGAATTCAGCTGTACAGAGATGTGTGGGAGGCGCATCAGTTGCATAGACTTTCCTCCAGCCAACACTTTTGGGTGGCCTGATTTAGCCAGTGCAGACAGGATGCAGAGAGGGGAGGGTTAATTCTACAGATTAGGTTTTCAGCATTAAGGAGCTACTAGTCCCACATTTGGGCAGGAACCCCTCAGGGTGAATTATCGGACTGCAAACTGTCAAACTGGCAGGAGATAGAACCAGGGCCATAGCCAAGATTGTACATGTGGGTGGGCGAATATTTTTTCAGGATGGGCAACAAAGCCACTTTTCAATACATTCCTATGGGAAACCACG
The DNA here is from genome assembly GCA_035047305.1 of Bradypodion pumilum. Taxonomy (NCBI): domain Eukaryota; kingdom Metazoa; phylum Chordata; class Lepidosauria; order Squamata; family Chamaeleonidae; genus Bradypodion; species Bradypodion pumilum. The sequence continues at coordinate 307,964,186 of JAWDJD010000004.1, read as the reverse complement.
CTATGCTAGGGTGGGCAAACTGGTAACTCTGGGTGGGTCAAGCCCACCATGGCCACCCCCTGGCTACGGCCCTGGGTAGAACTGTCCTCTCAGCAACATGCCATACTGCTTCATTACATCCTTTGAAAAATGCCCAGGTGCACCTTTGTGAGTTGCAAGGATTCCCTGTGACTTGCAAAGGTCCATGGGGGGAATGAGTTCCAATGGAGTGTTTGGAAACAGCCTCCATTGGAACTTGTTTCCCTATGCACAGGGAATCTTCACAACTTCCACAATACAATGAGGCAATTTTCTATTGGAGCGTAGAAGTGGTGCTGGAATACAATGAGGTAAGAGGGCTGTTCTGACAACTGCCAGTTTGATGGCTCTCAGTCTGATAATTTGGCCAGGGTGGGCTGGTTACTAGCTGAATTAAAGGTACTATCTACCTTTAACCTGATTGATCAATGTACAATGCCAATTATTGGAGTTCATTGATTCCAAAAATCCCATCTCTAGTTAATTTTCACCACCATCTGTACAGCTCTCTCCCAAAAGTCTGTATCTGAGACTGTGGCAAGGTGTGGAAGACACTTGCCATCCTAGGTTCCACCCATGTCTGCATTCATCCCCTATCCCCCCCTTCACCCTTCCGCATATGATCTTCAGAAACATTTTGTTCACACTGTATTTGATGCAATTTTTCCATGTTATCTCTCCTACAACAATGACAATAATCTTTGAACTACATAGCTGGAAAGGACTCTATGGACCATTAAGTCCAGCCCTTGTCAATGAGGAACAGTGGAGAATCAATGCCCAGAGTGGTGCATAAATGAGCTATTAAGCAAACAATTGAAGTCCCAGATACTGAAACCATTAGTTCATGATGGGAGTTACATTTTTATGTCTTTGGGGCAACAACACACCCACATACCCTGCAATTATTCACTGTTGTTGTTCTACCTCTTAATCAACAAATCTGCTGGAAAAGTTGGTCTCTACCTTTAACCTGATTGATCAATGTACAATGCCAATTATTGGGTGAAAAATTATTCTAATCTAATCCCTCCAGTGGCTAAATGCCTAAAATGCTGACTGGGAGGTGGAAGGTCAGCAGTTCAATTCCAGAAATCTGCAGGATGGAATGAGCTCCCGTCTTTGTCCTAGCTCCTGCCAACCTAGCAGTTCGAAAGCAAGAAATTGCAAGTTGATAAATAGGGACCACTTTGGTGGGAAGGTAACAGCATTCCATGTGCTTCAGTGTCTAGTCATGCCTGCCACATGACCACGGAAACATCTGCAGCAGCAGACAGCGCTGGCTCTTCGGCTTTGAAACAGAGATGAGCACTGCACCCTAGAGTCAGATACGACTGGCTTTCGAGCAAGGGAAACCTTTACCTTTACCTTAATCCCTCCACCTTGAGCATAACCAGTTTACCATGGAATCAATTTGATCTCGGAATGTGTTTCTTAAGGGAAAACTTTCACCAGCATCCCCTTAAATGACACTTCTCTCTACTTTGTGAATAGATATGCTTTCCTTAGAAATCCAGATAGAATTGGCTTGGAAAACTAGTCTGGTTTCTGAGTGAGCCTGATGTTTAATGTTGCTGTTGACTGTTTGCATTGTTATTTTTATAGTGGCAATGCAGAAGAACCATGTTAAGAACATAAGAACAGCCTTGCTGGAACAGGCCACAGCCCATCCAGTCCAGCATTCTGTCTCACACAGTGGCTCACTATTTGCTTCAGGGTATTATTCCCAAGCAGATGCCTTCACCTGTTTAGGATTCCCTGGAAATGGCATTGAGAGATATCCTGCCTATCTCTCCAACCCGGAGGTTGTCCTTAGGTATCCATAATTATAGCCATTGATACCCTTGTCCTCCATGAACTTGTCTAATCCTTTCCTAAAGCTGTCAAGTCTGACAGCTGTCACCACTTCTTCTGGCAGGGAGTTCCATAGACCAGTGATCCTCTGGGTGAAAAAGTACTTTCTCTTATTTGTTTGAGAACTAGTACCCAAACGTTTCATCGAGTGTCCCCTAGTTCTAGTGTTGTGTGATAGGGAAAACAGTTTTTCCTTATCTACTTTGTCCACACCGTGCATGATTTTATAAACTTCAATCAGGTCACCTCTTAGACGTCGTCATTCAAGAGTGAAGAGGCCCGACCGTTGCAGCCTCAGATAGTAAGGAAGGTGTTCCAGTCCCCTAATCATTCTGGTTGCCCTCCTCTGCACTTTTTCCAGCTCTATAATATCCTTCTGGAGGTATGGCGACCAGAACTGTACACAGTATTCCAGATGGGGCCTCACCATAGATTTATAAAGAGGCAAAATGACACTTACTGACTTATTTTCTATACCCTTCCTAATGATCCCTAGCATTGAGTTTGCTTTTTTCACTGCTGAGGCACACTGGGTTGACACCTTCATTGAGTTGTCCACCAGGACACCAAGGTCCCTTTCCTGGTTTGTCGCAGAGAGTTCAGACCCCATCAGTTTATAAATGTAATTGGGGTTCTTTGCCCCAACATGCATCACTCTGCACTTACTAATGTTGAAGCTCATTTGCCACTGTTTTGCCCACTCCCCCAGTGTCAAGAGATCCCTCTGGAGCTCCTCACAATCTCTCACAGTTTTCACTACCCTGTATAACTTAGTGTTGTCAGCAAATTTGGCTACCTTGCTATTTACTCCTACTTCTAGATCATTTATGAAGAGGTTGAAAAGCAGGGGTCCCAGTACTGAACCTTGGGGGACCCCACTCTTTATTTCCCTCCACTTGGAGAAGTGTCCATTTAGTGCTACCCTCTGTTTCCTGTCCCTTAGCAAGTTGCTGATCCATGACAAGACCTGTCCCTTTATTCCATGACTGGTAAATTTATTCAAGAGCCTTTGGTGCAGGATCTTGTCAAAAGCCTTCTGAAAGTCCAGATAAACAATGCCAACTGGATCCCCCTTATCCACATGCTTGTTGACACTCTCAAAAAAATCCCAACAGATTAGTGAGGCATGATTTGCCCTTGCAAAACCATGTTGGCTCTCCTTTAGCAGCGCCTTCTCTTCTATGTGCCTATTAATTCTATCTTTTAGGATGGTTTCCATCACTTTACCTGGGACACATGTCAAACTGACCGGTTGGTAATTTCCCGGATCACCCCTGGATCCTTTTTTGAAAATTAGTTACCTGTATGCTTTGCCTGTAGCCCACAGTGTACCCTCAAACTTTACTTTAAAAGGCTGAAGGGTCTTACGGAGCAGATATGGAAGGATTGGGTTGTTATAAGGCAAGGGAAAGAAGGAGAAAATCCTTTTTTGTGAGCAGAAGTTGGCTTTGGAAACATGTAGGACTAATCTGACTATGGACTAATTCAACAAGCCCCTCACAGGGATTACTTCCGACCAGAGTGATAAATTCTCCTTGTTTCTGAAGAAGCAGCCTTTGATCCATGAAAGCACACTCTGAGATCTATCTGTTAGTCTTTGAAGTGTCACAATATTTTTGCTTTTTTCCTAGTGCTCCTCTGCCTTTTCCTACTTTGACTTTGCCAACATTCAGATCTTTGTTTACAAGCATCTGTAATGCTTTTTGATCACATTCTTTTTGAGATGGTGCCACTGTCTAGGCATTAGACTTTTCTACTTTTAATTGGCTTTTCCAGCCAACACCTTTCACAGTAGCTTGCTATGCAGATATTAGGTAAAAGTAAAGGTTTCCCATGCTCGAAAGCCAGTTGTATCCGACTCTAGGGTTCAGTGCTCATCTCTGTTTCAAAGCCGAAGAGCCAGCACTGTCTGCTTTTGCAGATGTTTCTGTGGTCATGTGGCAAGCATGACTAGACACCGGAGCACAGGGAATGCTGTTACCTTCCCACCGAAGTGGTCCCTATTTATCTGCTTGCAATTTCTTGCTTTTGAACTGCTAAGTTGGCAGGAGTTGGGACAAAGACGGGAGCTCATTCCATCCCGCAGTACTCGGGAATCGAACTGCTGACCTTCCACCTCCCAGTCAGTGTCTTAGCAAGTGATAATGTTTGTCTCTCTATTGCAAGAAATGCTTCACCAGCTGGTTTGTTCAGAGATATTTACCACCCAGACATGTTAGGGAAATCATCACACAATTCACACCTCATAATGTGTTACTCTTTTCTTTCAAGCAACCTTTATGGCAGGGGAAAACAATGGTTATGTCCTCCCAGATGTTACAGAAATGGATTGCTATTCCTACTAGCTATGGTAGCTAGACATAAAGGTTGTTGGGAGCTGCCCAATAAATTTATGTCAGCACCACAGTAGCAAGATCAGAATCTAATTGCAATTGTTTCTGTATGTTTCAAAATAAAACTGCATTATATAATTCTGGTGCTTTTCTTGACATCTAATAACAAGGAAAATCCAAGAACATATTAGACCGTAAGACAAGCCCTGATGGATTAGACCAAAGGCCTGTCAAGAATGATCCAGCATTCTGTTCCAGTTGCCAATCGGATGCCTATGAGAAGCCTGAAATCAAGAAGTGAGTATAATAACACTTTCCCAGTTATGCTCCCCAACAATTAATATCCAGGGTCATACTACCCTTCAATATGTTGCCATCATGATTACTAGCCATTGATGGCTATATCCTCCTGTTCATAAACTTTTCTCTGCTTTTGTCATCTTTATGATACTGGCACAATGATGATGTCTGTGTGATTTCCCTTTAGTTGGATAACTCTTACATGGCCCAGGTATGTAATGAAGTTTCTAATGCTATATTTACATCTTTCCTTTGTCTGCTTATATTTTTTTTTACTATAACTGCAAATCCACAACAGTTTTGTGTATCATTACCTTGGATACCTTGGAGTTGTTATTCAGCAAGGAGTCCGTGCATTGGTAGATGTCTCCGTGACGACATTCCACACATACAAATGGACTTGAGAAATCAAGTCCATCTGCATGCAATTTTTTAGCCATTTGAATATCATTTCACCCACTTTTATATATATAAAAGAGAGGTGTACATTTGTGGGTCCGGGAAAGGAATCCACACCCCTGGACCAAACCCCCTGCAATTTGGCACACACCTACCACGTCATCTGCGCCCTGCACTGTCAGGGTCCAGACCGGAATTGGGGGCTCTGTGCTCCACAAAAGAGAAAAACGAAGGGACTACATGTCCCAGTGGCCCGTGCAGCACAGCACAGCCAATCGGAGAGGTTTGGTCCAGGGGTGTGGATTCCTTTCTCAGACCCACAAACGTACACCTCTCTTTTACAAGAGGGTATCTCATTTTGATTGCTGCCATTGGTGTTGTCAACATTCAGACTGTCCTTTGCAGCATAAGCTTTGGCATCTATTTCCCCGCTGGCAACGTGGGCAGAATAGTGGATTCAGAGGCATGATATCCCACATACATAAACATTGGGTTTTGTAAGCATTTGAATTCAGATATTAGCTGATGTTTACTTTTCACGTTTTCTTCCCAGTAGAAACAATAAGTAGAGTCTGTGCTTTCTTTTCCCTTTTTGGTAACTCTTTCTGGGGGGAGGGAAGAGAGTGTTATTTCCCAATGATGCAGTTCTCCCTCAACTTGGAAAGGCTTTCTGCCTTTCACCCCATTTTCTAACAGCCTCCTAACAGGTAGGTTAGCTTCTGATGGAGCTCATTCCCTTTTTTTTTGGGGTGTGTTTCCATCACTACAACTACATTAGCAAATTTGCAGGTTTCTTAAAGTTCTTCTCTTATCTTGCCATTGGCATCTACATAGTCTCAGTAAAAATAAACAGATGTACCAATTTTTTTAAAAAATAAGGGAATACTATTAAAACAATTTTACCCACTTGAAGACAAGGCTAAATGGTTACATTTGAATGTATGAGAAGTTAAATGGTTTAATATCTTGAAGAGTGCTGCTGAGTGCCAAAATGGTCTCCTAACAAACAACAGTCTACCTGTATGACAATTTAAAGCAGGGGAGAGAGTTTCCAATGTTACGTGGCTTTTGTTGTTGTCCAGTCGTATAGTCGAGTCCGACCCTTTGTGACCCCATAGACCATTGCATGCCAGGCACCCCTATCCTCCACCATCCTCCTCAACCCTCCCAGTTTTGTGCTCATTGCTTCAACAATACCATCTAGCCATCTCATTCTCTGCCGCCTCCTTCTTCCTTTGCCCTTGACCTTTCCCAGCATCAAGGCTTTCTCAAGCGAATCCTCTCTTCTCATTTGATGTCCAAAGTACTTTAGTTTCATCTTCAATATTTGACATTCCAAGGAGCAGTCGGGGTTGATTTCTTTTAAGATCGACCTATTTGTTCTCTTTGTCATCCAGGGTACTCTCAAAATTCTCCTCCAACACCACATTTCAAAGGCATCTATTCTTCTGCACTCAGCTTTCCTTATGGTCCAGCTCTCACAACCATACATTACTACTGGGAATACCATTGCTTTGACTATGCGGACTTTTGTTTGCAAGGTGATGTATCTACTTTTAACTATGTTCCCCAGGTTTCTCACAGATTTGAGTACAGTTAACTCAAGAATTCCTTCTCTTGCTGTTACATATATGCAAATTCTCTGTCAAAAAAAGCTAGTAGGTTGCATTTTATCCTGGGAAAAGACATGTATTGGGGTGGGGGACTTTATGTATGCAAATCAGACAGTGTTCCTTTGATGGAATTCTAATACAGCAAAAAAAAAAAAAAGTCCCTTTAAAGGGAATTTAGATTGCTTTAGCAATTTTCAGTCTTTAGCCCACCAGACACTTTTGACTTCAGTTTCCAACCAGCATGGGTAATGCCAAGCAATCACACTTATATACTGCTCCATAGTGCCTAGTGCACTCTCTGGGCAGTTCACAAGTTAATTAGCATTTTGCCCCCAATATGCTGAGTACTCATTTTACCGACCTTGGAAGGATAAAAAGCTGAGTTAACCTTAATACCTGGTCAGGATCGAACTCACAACCTTTTGGTTGCAGTACAGCAGTTTAATCACTGAGACACCAGGACTCTTTCCTTTTCTAATGAAAACTTAATGACCTAACAAGCTATAGAAGAATTAGTAGACAAACAAGACATCCCTCCACTACACTCACATGAAGAAAGACAGAGAGGATTATGATCAGGGTAATGATCAGGTCTTCTAAGAGGTAAAACATAGAATTTGCAGAGGACCAATCCTAAGAGCTACTTTCCCAGTCCGTTCACAGAAGGCGATTCCCCCTTACGTCTGTAATCTATTCCCTCTTATGTTCAGGGGGATAGTCTCCAGTACTCAGAATGACTTCTTTAAGAGTTTGCGGGAAAGAAGGGGGACTAAAAGCTCCCTTCATTTATCATACCACCATGTGAAATCCTCTTTCTTTCTTCATGTGAGAGTAGTGCAGGAGTGTGTTGTTTGTCTACTCTTTCTTCTATACCTTGTTAGGTCATTAAGTTTCCATTTGGAAAAAGGGAGAGTGCTATACTGAGATCTCAAGACTGTACAAATGATTCAAAACAAGAAGCAGGCAGGTAGAATGTCATGATTTGTGCTTCCAGCTGGGGAAAAATCACTAGCATTGAAGTGAATATTAAATTGGCAGTTTCATAACTACACTATCATCTATAGTTATTGGGGCTCTTTCAAAGATTTCCTTTCAAATGAGCAAATTTAAACAATTTCCATGTCTAACGAGGCAACCAAATCATTTCTTAATGGCTAGTGTTCATCATGTTCTAAAATGATGGGGAAATGCACTGCATAATAGCTGTATCAAAAGTGGAGTCTGGGACATCATTAAAGATCAAATACTTTTTCTAGCCCTTAGATCAGGGGTGCCCAAACGTTTCAGGCCGTGGGCCAGTCACATGGTTCAGGGGGCTGGTCACTATGCCCCGGGGGCCAGAGCCAGCCCCTGATGCCAATTCATCCAGCCTGAGAAGCCCTCATTGGCTTTGTGGGCCGGATGAATTGGCATCGGGGGCTGGATCTGGCCCATGGGCTGTAGTTTGAGTACCCCTGCCTTAGATGGACAGAAAGGCTGGGAACTGGGAGTAAAAAGAGCCTCCTGAACAGGTTGATTGTATCTTCTTTAACAAACATAAAATGGAAAGAGGAGACTTTGCAGCCATCACTTTACAAAGTTACTGCAGAGGACACAGGGTATATCCTACTTTTATTTAACCAAAGGGCAACAGGAGAGTAGCTTATATAGGCATTTATGTTGCTGGCTAGATGATCACTTTGTCTGATCACCTTCATCAGGTATCAAGGGAATAAAGTCACTCCACTGAAAAGTCTGACATCCAAAGCTGTATGGAGCCTCTATTTGTTCTAGTTCTTCCACTTAAGGATATTATGGAGCTGGAAAAAGTGCAGAGGAGGGCAACGAGAATGATTAGGGGACCGTAACACCTTCCTTACCATCTGAGGCTGCAATGGTTGGGCCTCTTCACTCTTGAACGATTCTTTAACTGATGAATGAATACAGCCCAAAATAAAAAAGGTTGCCATGACATGACCTTATCTTTTGGTCTCAAAAGAATATACAGAAGATCAAAATGGATTAAGAGATAAATTTTGCCAAAGTAGGAATCTTGTTATCTCAACAGGGGAGGGCTGCTTCATCCCTGCTTTTTGGGATTCCTCCTCTGCTGGGATTATGGGCTGCCCTTGTCAGTCACTAAGTGCAGTGTTATCTACAATGAACTATTTTCTAAATTAGTGGGTTTATCCTGATTCAGACTTTTATTATTGAATATATATAAATGTGAGGGTTGGACTCGACTGTGTGACTGAACAAAAAAAATTGTGAGGGCTGAAATTCATTAGTAAATCTCAACTACAGTAAACTCATTGAGCTAGTGGGCACTTGGTGAGACAATATCTATATAAGTTAAATTGCTTTAGTGGGTCTACTGTATGGCAATGTACTAATGGATTTCAACCAATGCTTTTATTTATTCTTACTGTAGCAGCATGATTAAAATGAACTGTCCTATTCTATAACATTTATAGTATAAACATTAGGCTGGTAGTATCTAATCAACTGAGCAAATAGAATAATTGATCAAAGATCTTCTGGTCAGTTACAAATATGTTGCTTGACTCATGCTTGACTCATGAATGCCCTATTAACAAAGGCATTCTGCTCCCTGTCCCCAAAAGTCTTAAAGATTTCTGACTTTGTTTTTCTTTCCATTTTAGAGATCAGGACATAGCACAAGGTTTAAACAAGTGATTCAAAGTTTGTTTTCATGCCAATTTCGTTTGCTAGTCTTTGCCTCAAAGAAAAGTTTATCCAGCCTGGAAATGTTTATCCAAGGAGAGACGGTGCAGTTGGCAATTTCCAAGAAGAATGAAATTCTGCAGGTTATTGGATAAATCCCACTGCTATCAGGACTGATCCAAAAAAACAACAACAAAAAAAACAAACACCAAACCAACAACATTATTTCCTCTCCTGAAAAACTAATGGTGTTTTGCAGATATAGATTTGTGCAATTGTCCTCAATTAATCAATCCCATGATTAAAATGTAGCAAAGCCGAGGTGACAACATAACTAAATGGGATGAACATTTTTAAATGGTACCTGTGTTAATCTATGCAAACATGTCAAACAGTAAATAAAACAAAACAAAATTGCCAAAAACTTTACAGTTAATCTACTGTATTAACCACAGGAGTCTGGCATGCTGTGGTCCATAGGGTCACAAAAGTTGGACTCAACTGTGTGACCGAACAACAACAAAACAGCTTTCTACTTGAGGCATTTCAAATTTGATAATGTCCCCAAACTCCTTAAATAATATTCAAACCTTTGAGATGGATATTTAGCATGTATAGGTATTTTATCTCTGCTGTCTCCCTCTGGATCCTTGTCTTGTAATTTTTCTGTTTCAGAATGCAATGTGTCCAGGTAGATTAAAATGATTTGAAATGGGTTTCCATGTATTGCCCTTCCTGATGTCTGATTTTGTGTCCATTGACTCTTTTGCACAAAGATCCTCCTGTTTGTCCTATGCAGAGGGGCATTGCTGGTAAGAGATAGTATAAACCACATTGGCAGAGGAACAAGTAAAAAAACAGCCCTTAACATTGTGTGTGATATTGTTGGGTCCTTAATTGTGTTGCCAGAATAAATGTGAGGCATAGCTGGCATCTGGTTTTCTCTTCTGGGCCTGTCTTGCAGTAGGTTGCTTCTGGGTTTTCGTCTTGCCTGGTTAATTTGTTCTTTAACCATATTGGGTTGTTATTTTAGTCTAAGAAATGCATTTTGTAGATCCATTATTTAGAGCAGGGGTTCTCAACCTATGGCCCGCAGTGCCAAATAATCTGGCTCCTGCCCTTGCTCCAGCTCCCACCACTGCTGCCGGCGGAATTGGCCGCAGACTCATTTACAGTAGCTGTAAGTGGCTGGGGTAGGTGACAACCAGTCCAGCCCCCTCAACTGTTTGAGGGAGCATGACCTAGCCAACAACTTAAAAAGGTTGAGAACCCTGCTTTAGAGCCAGGTCCTCAATAAATAACAGCACCCACAAGACGGAGACTCCAAGTTCAAGGATCTAATAACTAATAGGTTGTTATATGCTATATTTTTGGGGTGCATGTGTGTTTTGTTGTTTTATTTACTGTTGTGATATAAAAGGAGTGACTAATCCAGTGACAATCCAAGTAAAATATCTGTTGTGCATTTCATTTCAAGAGATGTTTAGATTTCCATGGTGCAGATACAAATTTTCTGCAGATTTTAAGAAATCTGTTAATCCAAAAGTATTTGTGCTGAAAACACTTTGCCGGAATTTTTGATCCATAATCTCAAAAAGCTAAAATAAAATTTCTTCAGCAAACATGCCCTCTTCTGGTTTGAAGATAAAATTGTCTCAGTTGTTGAATATAGTTTGTGAATTTACTTGATTCATTTTATCACAATCTTCACTGAAAAGATACATAGCATCTTAAAGACTATAATAGGATATGAGTGCAAAAAGCACTCTCTCCTCTTGGTTCACAGAGACTGGTACACAAATATTACCTTTGATACTAGAGAGAAAATGCATCTCCCCATGAACATAACCACTGATATCTTCAATTTGTCCTGCCTGTTTTCATTAAACTATATCTGGCTACACAAGAGAGGGCTGAGAAATGTGTGGCCTTCCAGATGGTTAACTGCAACAACTTCCATCTCTCCATAATAGCTACAATGGCTAGGTTTGGTGCACTTAATAAACACAATGAATATAGAGCTTAGGTTCTCAATGTTTTCACACTGCAGGCTGGACCATGCCCCTTCAGACAGCAGACAGCTGAGCAGGCTGGACACATGGCTCCACCACCATAAATGCTGCCATAAAACACATCTGCAGCTGTCGTAAACACATTTACGACAGCCATGAGTGCATTTAGGGTGTGTTTTAGGCTTTTTTTCTGCTTCTGACGCTTCTGGCAGTGGCAGCGGGAGCGAGGGCAGCTCATTTTCAGCTGTTTTTGCTGCTTCCGATGGCAGGAATGAGGGCAGTGGGCCACATGAAATGGTGCCATGGGCCAGGTCCAGCCCGAGGACTGTAGGTTCCGAACCTCGGATATAGAGGGAAACATGCTCCCCCAGCCCTACTGTAGGATTTCATACAGGAATCCTTTCCAGCACCAGTTTATATAGAATACTGAATATGGATTTTTTTCCATGCAATGCATCTGCTTAAAAAAGTTGTTCTCTAAAAATAAATAAATCCAAAACATAAAACTGCCTTGTTGTGCATCTTGTCCAGCCTCATCAATTTCTGGGTAACAGAAGTCTTCCAGGATCTCAGGCAGAGAACTTTCACATCCTAGATTGCAAATGATCGCTAGATCCTCCGTCCAATCCCTTGGGCAAGGTGAAAGCGGAGGGCACACGTCATGGTCCAGCTAGCCAGCAGGTGACGTGCTATCCAAATAGCTAAAAAAACTGCATGCAAGTGAACTTGATTCTAAAGTCCATTTGCATGTGCAATGTCATTGTGGGACATCTATCAATGTGCGGACTCCACACTGAATAATGACTCCAATGTATCCAAGGCCTAGATTGATTTGTGGTGATCTTTTGCATGGAAAACATGTACTCTACTACTAAGCTATAGATACTTCCCTGGATGTACTATCAGCCTTGGTTAAAGTATTATTACTCTTCTGTGATCCATATTTGTTTAACTGCCTGAACTGTCTTTATTTGGAAGTATGTTTTATATACATAAGTAAATAGCCTATATTTCCTTTTGTTTGTAATCACTTTCTTCTAAAGCCTGATACTTTTTTTTTAAAAAAAAAGAAGAGAACTCTTCATCCACCCACATCATTTATAGAGACATATATTAATCTGTATAATTTCTCTAATACTTGCTCATCCTACTTTCTAATTCCACACTACTCTAAAGATAACCAATAAATTTCTTCATTTTCCTGTTTTGTTGACATTTGGAAGAGCTTTTTTTATTAATTGAACTGCAGTGTGGCATTTAGTTTTGCAATCCACAGTTCTTTATTTTGAGTTAAGCTTCTTTTCTTAATCTACTCATTTTTCCTAGCTAAATGCTTTGCAAATGCACTCTTTTGCTTCTCACAGGTAACCATGATGATTATAGAAGAAATTCAATTCAGCTTTACTGATTGACACAAGTGAAAAATATTTGACTGTTTGAGAGACAGTACCTGATCTATATAATTTGTTCAGAAGAAAATCCCATCAAATTTAGTAAAGTACCAGATTATAGCCTAAAGATACTGCCTTGGGAGTGAGTCTCTTTCAAATCCATGGAACTTATTTTGAGTAGGGATGTAGTGCTTTGTATTGTAAGAATTATTCAGTTTTGAAATTTGGTAACTAATTGGCCAATATCAGAATAAGCTTCTTGAAGAATTCAGGTATGTTAAATCTAGAAGAAACTATTAAAAAGAAGTGACTTTCTAAGACTTGTACCTAGCAAGAAGACATCATGCCATGCCTGCAGAAGGGATTTTGGATCTCGAAAGCTTGCGGCATTTTAATTTTCAGTGATCCAATAAAGGTATTGCCTTCCGCCTGCATTTTTTTGCATTTTTCTTTTCTGTATCTTAAAATAACAATGATGAATATATTATGCCAAGAAATGACAGCCAAAATGTACTTCATTACATTGCTTTAAAATTGTAGCTTTGTAACACCTAAGATATATATTTGTGCAGCTTCTACCCATTTATAGGACATCAGAGCCCCACAGCAACAGATTGCCACTAATTAAAAGTCTGCCTGTGATCCCCCATATAGTTCCTCATTGTGCTTGAATTGAGCAGCTTCATGTGTGACACAGGATTTAAACAGTCTCCACTAAAATTCCAGCCTCAGGTAAACCATTCTTACTCACAACTGGTATAAATTAGAGATGAGGATTTTTCATATTGTTTTAGATGCAATTTTCAACATGTTTTTGCCTGATTGTTATCTGATTTCGTTTGCAGCGCCAACCTATACATATTGAGATCTAAATCTGATTGGCCTAGGTTTAATTATTAGTGTCAACTAAAGTAGATTTGTTGAATCTGTGGGACTTATGTTAGTGTTGATTTACCATTCAGCAATAGATTAAATGGACCTAGTCTGGTTAGGACTAGCAATTGGATTAGGTAACTGAATTAACTCCCAGATAAATGGATATATATGTCACATAGCCTTAATCTCATAAACTTAATTTTGTCATCATTACTAGTCCCACATTCAAACAAACCAAACAGGATAGGAACAAATTGTATTGTCTCTTTACAAACAAGAGTGCTAATTCTAAGTAATTGTTTTATTTCTATGGGGACTGTGATACAATGTGATTCAAATACTGTAGTTAGAATCCCTTCCAGCTGTGATTCATACTGTGTTGGTAAGAACTATCAGTGTGGCTAACATGGGCCAATGTGTGTGGGTTTTTGTTTTTGTTTTACAAATTTATGAGTCATCCCAAGGATAGTTGTCATGAGGTTAGTAGTATTCAGTTATTCAGTTATGTGTCCCAGTTGGCAAAGATGGCAAAAAATCAGACACAACCTGGTTCCTTTAAATATATTAGACTATAACTGCCATCATTCAGCACAAAACAAGACTGCAGAAGCTGGTTTAAGTGATAAACAGGGATTATTCACCAGTATCACCACCACCAACAATGACAAATGGAGTAGACAAGTCTGTTCTCTATATTAAAAAAGAAACTAAAGGACAACCCTACTATTTACTGTATCCAAGAATTCTCTAGTGATTCTCATGGAAATCTGAAGGAAAGACGAGTCTGTTGCCATCTGTGCTACGTCTCTCTGCTGATGCTATATCTTATTTTTTTATTTATCGACTTGTATGCTGCCCCACTCGCGAAATGCGACTCTAGGCGGCTTACAAACATATCATATATATGACAATAAATCACCAAACATTAAAAAATAGCAGAAGTTTCCAGTTACTTCATTCTGAGATAATGAAATTCTGACAAAAACACATGGATCCCTGGGATTCCTACCGGGAAGAGCCTGTTTATGTTTACACAAAAGATGAAAACACAAAAGAGGTTCTTTTTCTCATTTTCATGTTCTTCCACTGATTCCTGGAAAAGAGTGTCTTAAACACAAACGGTCCATATTAACAAACATAGAATACATAATTATTTTGTAGTGTTTTTCTTTTAATTCCCTCTGTTGTTTAACCTTACTTCACCCATGGATAGTCAGATTGTTGAGGACATTTTCCAATAGTGTCATGAAGCCTGCTGTAAGCAGCCAGTCATAACATCCAGAAAGAAGTAGGCATTTTGAATCTCTAAAAGGGCCTGGGTTAGTTGGAAGTCAGTGAAGAGGAAAGCTCTTTGCTTCTGTTACTCTTGCTGGAATCTGAACTATCTCCTAGTACTTTTATTTGCTTGTCTTGGTTTTTGGGAGAGGTAGCTGTGTGTGAACTTTTTAAATAACTCTCTCCCTCCATCTCTCCTTCCTTGTGTAACATATATTTTGCTTTCCCTGTTTGATAACTTTTGAACAGATCTGAATGGTACAAATGAAGAATGATGAACCTGTAAGTGAAACTCAGCATCTGCTTATAGCTTATACCAGTATGTGTTGATGATTATTGCACGCTTAATAAACAAAACAGTCCTGTGTTAATGCTAATATTTGGTAAATTATTCTCAGGACAGTTGACCTCTGGCTGTGCCTCTCCCATTAAGCTTCCTTGATTAACCCATTAGCAGATGTATAATGTCAGAATGTTTATTTTGCAAAAATAGAACCTAACTTCTCAAACTGACTCTCATCAGATTTACTGCTGTAAATATCCAAACTGATTGCATGTTATTGCTGGTTGTAAATGACTCATTGATTTGCATATCCATCTTGACCCAAACTCTGCCCAGCTACTCTGGGCCTCTATACCAGATTTGTATAAAAATATACCATGATATCCACTATTATGTCGGATGAAGTGGAATTGATCCACAAAGGCTAACATTAAAATACAGGAGTTAAGGTGCCACAGTGATTTTTTGTTTTGTTTACTCTCTGATATGTTAATATTGGTGTGCTTCTTTTGTGAAAGATTAGTAACCACACTATTTCCCACAATTTTGTTGCTTTTTATGCAATGCAGACCAAATTTTAATGCAAGTTATTCTTCCTAGTTTCATAATATTTGTATACTGCTTTTCAACTGCAATGGTTCTCAAATGGTTCAAGGTTCTATTAGCACCTAGTGCTATTACTGATCCATGAGAAGTTCTCAACTATCGTACTTGCAGCCTGTCTCGAACTCTCCCATGCCTTTTGCCTCGAACGCATATTTATCACTTCAGAGTCTTGAGAAAAATGTATTTCTTTCAAGAAGGATCCTGGAAAGGAAATACCTACTCCAGAAGTCCATAAGATTGATATCTCATGCTTGTGTTCTACAAAGCCCACATATTCTATATTTACACACTCTGCCCCCAAGTGTTGTTACTGCTGTTATAGTTTTATGTCATCAAAGTTGCTAATGACCTTCATATCAATGGCTTAGAAAGTTTCCTGTTAACCTCCCCCTCCCAACAATCCTCTTTGATGATTTTGTCTAAAGCTCCTTCTCAAGACTGAAACGGAAAATCATCTGGCTTCAAATGAATTTCATCTTGTGATAAAACATTATGCTACCATCTGAGCCACAGTAACTTGGCAGAAACAATCTGAGGAAAGGCATGTGGAAAATTTTTGCTATTTTTAATTTAGGAGCTCAGTCAGGAAGGATAAAGTCCAGTAGCAATCTAACACCCAGCTGAAATCAAATGTTGACTTTCCACTAAGAGATTTATGCAGCTTCACTGCTTCTGGAATAGAATGGCATCTGTCCTAGGCCTACAAAATAAAAAAAATTCCTCCCCTCTGCTTAGCTGGCAGTAGTAAAGCAATAGCAGCAACAGCTGCTAAGGAAAGGATAGAGCAGTTAATTCATAAACATTAACATTAGTACATCGTAATCAAAAATACCTTGATAAGGATTACCTCAGCCTAGGGCTCCAGCAACACATGCTTCTACTGGAGGATCTTTCCAATTTCCTTCATAGCCGCTCTATACATTTATAATGTATGCATGCATAATATATAATACTAGCAAAGGTTGCCCGGCGTTGCCGGGCTGTTTAAAATGGTGTTGGAAAGTTTTTGTTGTTGTTGTTGTTAATGTTTGTAAAGAAGAGGTTAGTCTATAATTGAAATTTTTAAAAAAATTTATTTATACAAATTTTTTTTGATGGCCTGATGAGTGTTGTTTGGTGTTTTGGTTTTGTGGATGAAAAAAAGAATAAAGGATGATATACTTTTTCAAAAAACTCTTGGGGCCTTTTGTGTGGGGCTATTGTGTCTTTTTGAATTTTTTTTATTATTGTGGGCAGCAAGTGCTGCTGGTAGGGGTTATCTTGTATTTTGACTGTTTTTTCTCTCATGGCCTCTGGGTGGAGCTTCTTCCAGTAAGTAGTCTCTTTCTTTATTCATTTCTTTTCCAGTCGTTGTGGTATGAGGTCTTGTGGTGGTGAGTTGGCTGTTTTTCTTTATTTGGGGTGGTGGTGGTGTTTGGATTTTGTGGTGTTTGGCTGGGTGCTGGGTGTGTTTGAAAATGTTTGTTGTTGTTTACTTTTTTGGTGTTATTTTTGTTTGTTTTTGTGTATTTTTGAATGTTTTTGATTGTTTGTTTTTTGTGTTTTTTGGTGTCCTATGGGGGGATCCCCTCTCTGCCATCTCCCCTGGCTCTGGAAGGCTTGGGGGGACAGACCCCTTTTGTCTCCCCAAACCTTCCAGACTCATGGGACCCAGGAGAGGGGATCGAATCCAGGCTACCCTCTGATATTAAAAGGGAAATCTCAATTGTGGTTTCCCCTTTAATATGGGGGGGGGGTGTTTGTGGTCCCCCTCTCCGCTGGCTTCCTTGGGTTTGGGAGGGTTGGGTTGAGAAAAGGGGTCTGTCTCCCCAACCCTTCCGGACCCAGGAGAGCCATCAGAGAGGGGGATTCCCCCCCAAAAAAACTCCGTTTTTAAAGAGAAGTAACCGCTTGGTTTCTTTTCTTTAATATGGGGTGTGTGTGGGGGGAGGGGAATCCCCTCTCTGCCAGGTCCCCTGGGGTCAGGAGAGTTGGGGAGACAGACTCCTTTGGTTCCCCCAACCCTCTCAACCCCAGGGGAGCCAGTAGAGAGGGGGAGCACAACACCCCCCCCACCCAGTGAGATTAAAGGGGAAACTCCGATCGGGAGCTTCAGGCGCCGATGGGGAGGGGGGCTTTGGTTCCAGCGGCTTGGCGGACTTGCTCTCCTGGTGTTTTTTATTTTTTGGGTGCCGGCTTCCTCAGCATTCTGCGCGCTCATGGCGCGCAGGACGCTGGGGCTTGTAGTTATGGGTTTGTGCTTTGTGTTTGTGCTGCGTTTTTTTTAAAACGGTTTTCTTTTGATTGGCTGCGGCGCGTTTCCGAACGTTCCTTGCGCCGCGCCGTGCGAGAGCCTCTCAGCCTGATTGGCTCTGGCACGGCACGAGGAATGTTGGGAAAGGAAGTTGTTTCCCTTTTTCCGCGTTTGTGGGGCTGTTGCCCCACTGCCTGTTTTCTCAATCCTTTGTTGACCTGCGGACCCAGATCGGCCGTGTGCACGAAGGGTGAGTGCAGGCAAGTAGGGCGAGGCATAGCAACCTATAGCAAGTTCCAACGGTTAACCCTTGGTTTTATAGGTTAAGATATACTGTAAAGTACTGTACTAGCAAAATGAATTAACATTGGGAATGTTCAAAAGAATGTATTCTGAATTGTATCCTTTTACACAAGTGGTGAAAATAAAGTTACTTCTCATTAATGACAGAAATATTGTTTCAGCATTTGCTCAAGATACTGAACCTGCAGGACTTGACATTTACTTGCAGGTAAGACCTGCATGCTTTCCAACCTTTCACAGAGAAAAACAGGGACATCCTTATAAGAGCATCACAACCATCTGAGTTCTCAACAATCTGATATCTATTGTAGTTTTGTTCTTTGTCCTACTGTATCTTTAAATATCTGTAAACCACTTTGGGTCACCCGCAGGGTGAGGAAGGCGATATATAAATATAATAATACTGAAAGCTGCACTCTACATGTTTTATATACAAGGTCCAACTGACTGTTGGACACCAGCAGCTTACATCTGCAGTACAAATACTCAGTTTCTAGTACTCCACACTTGGTAAACTGAGCTTTGACCTTTGAAAATATCACTGCACTGTCAGTTTGTTTGGAGGTATTTATTCTGATAATCTCAGAGGCCAATCTGGGCCTAACTGGACTGTCTAGAGCAGCGATACTTAAACTACGGCCTGTGGGCTGGATCTGGCCCGATGCCATTCCATCCGGCCCATGCCACCCTCAGAAGTAGATGGGGGATGCACCCACTAATTCGCATGCATGTCTGGAACCACTTCCGGGAGTGGCGCGGATGCATTTGCACATAGGCAGGGACATCCAGAACCACTACTGGAAGTGGTGTAGACACATTTGTGAATGTGCAAACTTGTCCCCATCACTCCCAGAAATGACTCTGGACGTGCATGCACAAACGCACCTGCTTCTGGGGGCATGGTCAGGCCCGCTCAGCTGTTCTGGGGGCATGGTCAGGCCCCTAGCCCAAAAGATTTGGGCACCCTTGGTCTAGAGCAGTAGTTCCCAATGTGGGGCACATGCCCCACAGGGGGATTTCAATTCCTAGAAGCCTAAGTCAGTACATTTGCTTATCAGAGCTTTGGGGAATTGAAGTCCAAAAATCCAAAGATTGGGAAACACTGCTCTAGAGCATGTCTGAACTACAGTCTCTGGAGCGAGCACCTTGCACTACCAATTCCAGTTCTTATACTTTATCTTCACATGGCTGTTTTCAACTTTTATGCTATGTTCATTTGCTTGTTTCCCATGCCAGCTGAGGGATTGTTGGAACTATAGTCCAAAAAAGTAACCTTTCCTATCTCTGTTCTGCCTTCCTGATCTACGTTTGCACTCTTGATTGTTGTCCAGTTTTGACTCTTTGCTCACCTGGGTCACAATGCCTTCCTCATTTTAGCTGATCCACTTGGATTAATAACTAGTACTACTCTGGCCCTGAGTCTGGTTGCTTGTCACCTAAAGCTAGCTGAGGCCTGCTAGCAGGTCATTTATTTACCCTATACCTAGATTGTACCCGCTCATTTGGTTAAAGGTAGTCTTTATTTTTTATTTATTTTTAGCCAAATAGGTAAACATATTTATGTTTGTGTTAATGACAAAAGCAGCATCTTACACGAAGGGACAGGTGCTTCTCACCTCTGACAGTGGCACTATATATGTGAAAAGGCATTTGTGTGTTGTGCACAGGCACATCAGAGGGTAAACAAAACAAAAGACAAAAAAGTGTTGTGTTACCCTAAAGACTAACTCCTGTGTTTTAATGTGAGATATCGTGGATCAAGTCCACTTTGTTAGACATAAGAGTGAGGCTTCATGGCATTAATTTATCAGGTACAGAGGTATACAACGGTTGGTTAGTATAACAGATAAGTTTACAAATCAGTGTGGCTTTTAAACAACCATTA
Organism: Bradypodion pumilum; assembly: GCA_035047305.1. NCBI lineage: Eukaryota > Metazoa > Chordata > Lepidosauria > Squamata > Chamaeleonidae > Bradypodion > Bradypodion pumilum. The sequence goes on along the minus strand of JAWDJD010000004.1, from coordinate 307,944,141 downwards.
ATAACAGAATATTATTGTTTGGGGTTCAGATTTATGGCTCTGAAGTTTGGTTCTTTTGAGTAGTAAATGCTTAGATGGATGCAAAATAAACACTGTGGCATTACACCTCTGCTAATTGAGGATGATGTGAGTGACCAATTACTTTCATCCTTGAAGTGATTGATTGATTACATTTATGGCATGGGAATCACTGACCATCTTTTGGAAGTTTGTTCTGTAAAGGTGGTATGTGTAAATTACAATATACAACAACATGCTAGTTGCAGCATTTTAATTTTATTATGACCCAGAAACCCTTGACTAATATCCAAACCTTTCAGATGAGTGTCCAGCATATGTATTTATCTTTCCTGTCTCTCTCTGGATCCTTGTCTTGATACCTATAAATTAATGCCATGTCTGACAAAGTGGACAAAATCCACGAAAGCTAACATTAAAATAGTTGAAAGTTTAGAAGTGGTAACCATGTTAGTCTATGCAAGCATATCAGATGTCACTCCAACTCTCAAAGGGATGAACAGCCTTTTAAGTAAATAAAATCAGCCAGAGAGGTTTTGAAATGGAAAAAGAGAATGTTTATCTAAGTTTTTGAATTATAACGTAACATACATTGCATAGAATTTACATGATCATGATGTGTGTACACATGGTGCCCGATTCCGTGGGAATTGAGAACCATAATGAGCATTTTGACAAGACTTTTATATCTTCATGAGCCATGCGCACGTGTCTTCAGTCCAGATGGTGCAGGTGGGGTAGGCATTCCATACCTTATCTTGATGTTACATATTCTAACTTACATATGCAATGACGTACTGTGTATTCTCTCTCTGTGCCTTTTGCTTGTCACGTATATTCTAACATGTCCAGTGGTAAACATGTCTGCTTACTTAAGACCCTTTTGAGTGTGTTCCTCAGTAAACTAGCTGTAAACAACTTTTAACTAGAGAGGCTTTCATAATTCCAAGATGGCTTTACAGTACTTACGTTACAGCCTGGTTTCAATTGTATACATTGCTTTGTAAAGGGAATATGGTTAAATAATTAATTTTAGTTAATTTTGTACTCACACAGAGAGTGAACCAAACCAAACTAAAAAAGACAAAAACGTGGTGGCACCTTAAAGACTAACTCCTGTATTTAAATATGAGCACTTGATCCACAAAAGCTCACATTTAAATACAGTAGTTAGTCTTTACAGCGTCACATGTTTTGTCTTTTTTGGTTTTGTTTACACTCTGGTATTAAAATACAGGACTTAGTCTTCAAGGTGCCACAACATATTTGTCTTTCTGTTTTACTCTGATATTAAAATACCGGACTTACGGTAGTCTTCAAGGTGCCACAACAGTTTTTTGTCTTTTTGTTTTACTCTGATATTAAAATACAGGACTTAGTTTTCAAGGTGCTACAACGGTTTTTTGTCTTTTTGTTTTACTCTGATATTAAAATACAGGACTTAGTCTTCAAGGTGCTACAACGGTTTTTTGTCTTTCTGTTTTACTCTGATATTAAAATACAGGACTGTTGTGTTCTGTAAAGCAGTGCCTTTAACAATGTACCTTTGCCATGTGTTATCAATGTAACCTTTCTGTGTGCAACATTATAACTATCACCTGTATCAATGTATGCTTAATAAGGGGACGCGAGCTAGTGACCACCAGAGGGCAGTAGCGAGCGTCCAGCTCTAATAGATCATAGCCACCTGGATCAGCAGCGCGGGAAGATTCCCCGCGACCTCCTCACCTGGTCAAGAAGGGCGTGACCTCCTATGACGTCACGCAGGCAGCAACCAATAGCCTGCCAACGAGCCACATTCAAATGTATAGCCAGCTGTATATATTGAGCCACCCATCCGCCATTACCACATGTTCCCCCGGATCATCATGCAATAAACCTGTGTTAAGCCAACCCTTCGGCTGTTGTCTTGTCTTTGGTCCCTTACACTAAATTGGCGACGAAGGTGGGATATGGCAGCCCACGGGACCAAGACATGCGCCGGTTTCGAAATCAAGAAACCGGGCGACTGGGAGATCTTCGAGATGGACTTCCAGGCCGCACTGATCGAGTCCGAAGTCACGGAAGAGGCGAAGAAAAGGGCCATCTTCACCAGAATGCTCGGACAAGAAACAAAAAGGACCTTGGTGGACCTGATTGCACCGAGGAGGGTGAGCGAATTCAAGGCCAAGGAACTCATGCAGTTGCTGCGTGAGCACGCCCGGCCCGCCACGGCGATGTTTCCCGCTCGGAGTGCGTTTTGGAGGCGAGTCCAAGCGCCCGGGGAGACGGTCGCCGCGTTCGTGGCGGCCCTGCGACTGGCGGCCGGCCCGTGCAAATGGGAGAACGTCGAAATCACCCTCCGAGACTGTGTGCTGTGCGGCCTGAACGACGCCGAGACCCAGCGCACATTAATGAACCAAGAGCCGCCTCCCACGCTGCAGGAGGTCGTCAGAGCGGCCCAGGCCGCAGAAGCTACGAAGGCCGGGGTCCAAGAACTCCAGGACTGGCGGCCAAAGTCGAGCAAAGCAGAGGCTCCGGTACACGCGGCCCGGCGAACTTCGAGGTCGTCTACAGAGAGCAGCGACGACGAGGACATACAGAGGGTCCGGAAGGAGAGCCGGCGTTGCGACGGCTGTGGCGCGGCCCACGATCGCGTGAAATGCCCCTTCCGGAAGGCCGAGTGCCACAACTGCGGCCGCCGCGGGCACATCGCCAAGGTGTGCAGGAAGAAGCGCGAGTCCCGGAGGAGCTCCCCAGACCGTTCCGCGGGACGAGACCGCCCAGCGAAACCCAAAGACGGCGCCCAGGCCACGCGGAAGCAGGACGGCGTGGGCCGCATCGCCGACGGCAGCGAGGACGACGCCCCAGTGTTCAGCGTGTCTACGGGACACCCCCGCTACTTTGTTGAGGTACTAGTCCAAGGGGTGCCCATTAGGATGGAAATTGACTCGGGGTCCTCATATTCAATAATCTCCCAGAGGGAATTTTTCGGAATTGCCCCCCAAAAGCGGCCCAAGCTCAAAGCATTGAGGGCCACGCTACAGGACGTGCAAGGGAACAGTATTCCAGTGTTGGGGGTTGGAGAATTTCAGGTCAAATTCAAGGAGCACGTCGCGTCCCTTCCCCTGGTCGTGCTCAAGGGAGGAAATTGCAGCCTCCTCGGGACTCAATGGTTCCAGCCCCTGGGGTTGTTCATTGGGGGGGTGCATGCCGTGGGGATGCACGCTGTTGGGACTGATCCAATTCAGGAGGTGTGCGAGGCGCACCCCGAAGTCTTCAAAATGGGACTGGGGAAATTTAAAGGGCCCCCAGTGACTTTCGACCTGGACCCGGAGGTCCGCCCTGTTCGCCTAAAACCACGCCAGGTGCCGTTCGCACTCAAGGACAAGATAGAGGCGGAACTGGACAAATTGGTGGGTCAGGGGATTCTTGTGCCTGTAGATTCTGCGGAGTGGGAAACTCCAATTGTAACTGCTCTAAAGTCCAATGGGGAGGTCCGCATATGCGCCGACTACAAGTGCACCATCAACAAGGCCATCCGCCCGAATGCATATCCGGTGCCGGTAGTCAGCCATCTGCTGGCCAGGTTACACGGGGGGAAATGTTTCGCTAAGCTCGACTTAGCACAGACCTACCAGCAGCTCACGGTGTCTCCTGCCGCAGCTGCTGCGCAGACCATAGTCACCCATAAGGGGGCGTTCCAGGTGACGCGCCTCCAATTCGGCGTGAATTCGGCGTCAGGAATTTTCCAGTCACTCGTGGAACGCCTCCTGAAGGGACTGGAGGGGGTGTTGCCTTATTTTGATGACGTGTTAATAACAGGGGGGAGTCGGGCTGAATTGGCCAAGAGGTTGGGGAAGGTCCTGACGATATTCGAAAAGGCGGGGCTGAGGTTGCGAAAGGACAAATGCGTCTTCTTCGCAACCGAGGTTGAATTCCTAGGGTTTTGTGTGACTCCTGAGGGGATAAAACCATCCAAGTCTAAGGTGGCAGCCATCAAGAAAGCCCCCCGCCCCACCTCCAAGCCCGAGTTGCAGTCGTTCCTAGGGCTGCTCAACTTTTACCACTCCTTCCTTCCCCGGAAGGCAGCGGTGGCCGAACCGCTACACAGGCTGCTTAAGAAAGACCAGGCATGGAAGTGGGGCGATGACCAAGAAAGGGCATTTAGTGAGCTGAAAAGCCTCCTGGCGTCCGACGCCATACTGACCCACTTCGACCCCAAAGCCCAGTAGTTCTGATCTGTGATGCATCTCCAGTGGGGGTGGGGGCAGTGCTGTGCCACGTGCTGGAGAACGGAAGGGAGGCCCCGATAGCATTTTACTCCAGGTCCCTGTCCCAAACAGAGAGAAACTACGCACAGACGGACAGGGAGGCATTAGCGATAGTCTCGGGGACGAAAAAATTTCACGATTTTCTGTATGGCCGCCCCTTCACCATCGTGACGGACCACAAGCCCCTGCTAGGCATTTTTACCGCGGATAAGCCCACCCCTCAAATCCTGTCCCCAAGGATGCTCAGGTGGGCCATTTTTCTTAACGCGTATCAGCACGCGTTGGTCTACCGGCCCGGGAAAGAGATCAGCCATGCGGACGCCCTATCTAGGTCCCCCCTTCCCCTAACGCCCAGCCAGGTGAGCATGGGGGAGCGGGACCATCAGGTTCTCATGATAGAGGTGCTGGATTCGCCCCCCGTAGTGCCCGCCGACATTGCCAAAGTGACAGAGAAAGACAAAACGTTAGCGACAGTAAGCTCCTGGCTACAGAAAGGGTGGCCCGCATCCTCCCCAGCGGAGGAGTTCGCTCCATTTTTCAGGAAAAAGCTAGAACTGTCCCTAGAGAGGGGGTGTCTCTTGTGGGGGCAGCGGGTGGTGATTCCCACTTCCCTTCGGCCGCGGGTGCTCAAACTACTTCACGTCAGCCACCCCGGCATCGTGCGATCCAAGGCGCTGGCCCGGAGTTACTTCTGGTGGCCCCAGCTAGACGCCGACATTGAGCACATGGTCGGCACTTGTGAGAGTTGCCAATGCTCCAGACCGGAGGAGGCCCGCCTTCCCCACAGGGAATGGGACGCGGCTAAGGGGCCGTGGTCCCGGGTGCACATTGATCTCGCGGGCCCGTTCAGAGGCACCCTGTTCCTCCTTGTAGTGGACGCTTTCTCCAAATGGTTGGAGGTAATCCCGGTCACGAGCACCTCCTCGGCCCAGACCATTAGACATTTGCGGAGGCTCTTTTCCACGTTCGGCATACCCGACACGTTAATTAGCGACAACGCTAGTTGTTTCACGTCCTCCGAGTTTAAGGCATTTATGGAAATTAACGCAGTTAGGCATATCACCTCCACCCCTTTCCACCCGGCCACCAACGGCCAAGTAGAGCGCCTCGTCCGCACCACGAAGGACGCGTTGCGGCGCATGGGCCCAGGGGATCTGAACCTACAAGTGTGTCCGTTTCTGCTAGGGTACAGGGTGACCCCGTTGGTGTCAGGATACTCCCCCGCAGAGCTCTTAATGCGCAGGAAACTGACCACCATCCTTACTAGGCTAGACCCCACGAGGGTAGAGGACAAGGGGAGGAACATTGGGCTAGAGGCTACGAAGAGTTTTAGTGTAGGCGCCCCCGTGCATTGCAGGAATTACGCCAGCACGGGCCCAGCCTGGGTTCCGGGCGTAGTTGTGGAGCAGACCGGCCCCGTGTCGTACCGCGTAGAAACCAGCACAGGGCTCCTGTGGAGGCGGCACGCGGACCAGCTCCGACGCAGGGTCTCCGATGAGCAGGGCACTGATCAGGCAGGAAATAAGTCAGCGTTAGGGTTCTCCCCCACCCGTTCAGCCCAAGGGGGAGGAGAAGGGGACCGTGGGCCCCCACCAAGGGGGGAGGAGGATGTCCTCATAGATACCCTGGGGGATCTTTCCGGGGAGGAGGAACCCAACCCCATACATATCTCGCGGAAAGTCCCCACAAATGCGGGTACCCCTACCAAGTTAGATTTTGATTTCCAGAACCGGGGGGGGGGTTTCGGAGTGGTCCCCCACCCGTCCAAGCGAGAAGAGGGGTTTTTCGTTAGCCCCAACGGCCCCCGGTTTCCCCACAATGGAGTTTTTCCCTTCCCCTAAGACCGCCAGACAGCGGCAAGCCACTAACGAGTCTCCCTCTCCCATTTCAGGACAAAGGACCAGGGAACAAAGAAGCAATAACGCCCCCGGGGGGGGCAGCCCTCTTCACGGCCCACACGCACACGCAACAAGCCATCTTGGCTGAGAGACTTCGTCTCATCCTAGGGGGGAGGGATGTTGTGTTCTGTAAAGCAGTGCCTTTAACAATGTACCTTTGCCATGTGTTATCAATGTAACCTTTCTGTGTGCAACATTATAACTATCACCTGTATCAATGTATGCTTAATAAGGGGACGCGAGCTAGTGACCACCAGAGGGCAGTAGCGAGCGTCCAGCTCTAATAGATCATAGCCACCTGGATCAGCAGCGCGGGAAGATTCCCCGCGACCTCCTCACCTGGTCAAGAAGGGCGTGACCTCCTATGACGTCACGCAGGCAGCAACCAATAGCCTGCCAACGAGCCACATTCAAATGTATAGCCAGCTGTATATATTGAGCCACCCATCCGCCATTACCACATGTTCCCCCGGATCATCATGCAATAAACCTGTGTTAAGCCAACCCTTCGGCTGTTGTCTTGTCTTTGGTCCCTTACACTAAAAGGACTTAGTTTTCAAGGTGCCACAACATTTTTTGTCTTTTTTGTTTTACTCTGATATTAAAATACAGGACTTAATCTTTAAGGTGCCGCAACGTTGTCTTTTTGTTTTGTTTACTCTGGTAAAATACAGGAGTTAGTCTTCAAGGTGTGCCACAACATTTTTTGTCTTTCTGTTTTACTCTGATATTAAAATACTGTACAGGACTTAGTCTTCAAGGTGCCACAACGGTTTTTTGTCTTTTTGTTTTACTCTGATATTAAAATACAGGACTTAATCTTTAAGGTGCTGCAACGTTGTCTTTTTGTTTTGTTTACTCTGATGTTAAAATACAGGACTTAGTCTTCAAGGTGCCACAACGTTTTTTATCTTGACTAGTACGGCTACCACAGCAAAAATTTTGCCGTGTGCAGGGAATGGCTCCGCCGGGAGTGTGTCCTGAGCGAGCGGGGGACCGTTGCTACTTTCTGGGGCGGGGAGTGGGGGCGACGACTTTGGCGCAAGGAGGCCGTCAGCCCTGCCTGCGTGGGCAAAGCCACCACGCTGAGGCGAGCCCGGCTCCGGCTGGCTGGCGGGCCTCCCTCCCTCGCTGGGCCGCGTAAGGCGGCGCTCCTGCTCCTCCGCCTCGGCCTTCCCCTCCCTCTCCCTGCCTGCTCCACCCACACAGTCCTCTCTCCCCAGCCCGCCGCCCGCGTTCTTCCCGCCCCGCCGGGCTCTTGCCACCTCGCCGGGGCGCTTCTCAGCATCATCCACCCGCCGCCGCCGTGCCCCTGAGAACCGCCGGGCCATGGAACTCCGACGCCGCGGCCTCGGCTCGTCCTGCCCAGGCCGCAGCTGCCGAGGCCGCCCGTTTCTGTCCACCGTTTAGTTTAACCGCTGGCGGGGAGGCCGCCGTGGACGGCTCTGGGTCTCGGAGGCGGCCCGGCCCAGGAGGAGGAAGAGGAGGCCGGTCCTCGCGTCGCCTTAGCTCGGCCCCGCCGCGTCGCCTCCTTGTTCCCCCGGAGCCCTCCTCCTCCTCCTCCTCCTTGGCGGCGGCGATGAGCAAGCGGGGAAGGCGAAGCCGCGGCGGCCCGACCACCCGCTCCTCCTCCCGCTGCCGCCGCCTTGTCCCTTCGCCTCCTTAAGACGACGCCGGTCGCCGGGCCATGTGGAGCTCCGCCGGGGCCGCCGCCTCCTCGCTGTTCTCGCGGGCGGCCAAGCACGCTTTCGCCCCGGGAGCTGCCCGGCAGAGCCTGAGCCGGTGGCTAGTGCCTCGGCTGGGCAGCGGCGGCGGCGGCGGCGGCCCAAGTTCGGAGGCGCTTCTTTCGGGGGAGCCGAACGGGCTGCAGCCGCCTTATCCTGCTCCTCCTCCTGCCGCCCCTAGTCCGGAGCCGTCGGTGGAGCAGCTCCTGCTGTGCCAGCTGCCTGAGGAGGCCGGTCCCGGTCCCGGCGGGTGGCGCTGCTCGGGCTGCTGCCTCCTGCTGGGCACCTGCTGGTGCCGGAGCTGCCTGGGCGTCTGCTTGCTGGCAGCACTATGCTTGGCCTCGCTGGCCCTGGTGCGCCGCTACCTGCGCGGCCTGATGCTCTGGGCCGAGAGCTTGGGCAGCCTGGCCGGGGTGCTGCTCTTCACCGTGGGCTTCGTGGCGGTGTCATTCCCCTGCGGCTGGGGCTACATCCTGCTCAACGTGGCCGCCGGCTACCTCTACGGCTTCGTGCTGGGCATGGGCCTCATGGCGGTCGGGGTGCTCATCGGCACCTCCGTCTCCCACCTCATCTGCAAGAAGATGCTGGCCCGGTGGGTGCTGGCCAGGATCCAGGGCAGCGAGAAGCTCAGCGCCGTCATCCGGGTGGTGGAAGGCAGGAGCGGCCTCAAGGTGGTGGCCCTGGCCAGGCTCACCCCGATACCCTTCGGGCTCCAGAACGCACTCTTCTCTGTGAGTGGCTCTTGTCAGAAGAAGACCTTATTATTATTATTATTTATTACATTACATTTCTCCTGCCAACCTAGCCATTTGAAAGCAAGAAATTGCAAGTAGATAAATAGGGACCTCTTTGGTGGGAAGGTAACAGTGCTCTGTGCGCTCCGGTGTCTAGTCATGCCTGCCACATGACCACGGAAACATCTGCAGAAGCAGACAGCGCCGGCTTTTCGGCTTTGAAACAGATGAGCACTGAACCCTAGAGTCTGATACGACTGGCTTTCGAGCAAGGGGAACCTTTACCTTTACTACATTACATTTATTAATATAAATGTATAATTTATATAAATGAGCGGAGGAGGAAACACTTTCTGATTCCCAATGGGTCATGGAGGCGGAAGAGGCCATGCCAGATGGACTGGGTTTGAAGGCGCACCTTGATAATATCCTCAAGGCTGCGGCAGTCCATTGCAGTCCCGGTGTTAAATCCTGCATGTCTTATTTCATACGTGCCGCAGGAGATGGCTCCGTGATCTTAGTGTGTGGGTCACTTCATGGCAAGCTGGGATCCAAGTTAATGCCAATGGCATTTTCCCTGCTTCAGGAAAAAATGCATTCTCGGATACGAGTTGCAGCCAACAACTACAACGACATTTATATCCCACTCATCTGGGATATTTTCCCACTCTGGGCAGTTTACAAGATTTTTTTTTTAAAAAAACTTTACAATAGAAAATTAAACATGAATAATAAACAAACTAAATAAATTATAAATAGCAACAAAAATAATGCTCCCCCCCCCTCTTTGGTGGCAGGGGCAGAAAGGGGCCCCAGAGGAGGCTCCTTGGCTCTCCAAGGCCTTGCTGGTATAAGATGTTAGAATAAGGTCTGTGCTGTTGTATATTGTAATTTACCCACACCACCTTTACAGAACAAACTTCAGAAGGATGGTTAGTGATTCTCTGGCCATTTCACAGAACAAAGTAAGTACAGTAATTGGCCTCTGACTAGGTCACTCACACCATCCTCAGTTGCCTTATTAGCAATGGTTAAGATGCTGACCTTGGGGGTAGATCAGCAGAGCATGACTGAGTGAGCTCCCGTCATCTGTCCCAGCTCCTGCCAACCAAGCAGTTGGAAAGCAAGAAATTGCAAGTATATAAATAGGTACTGCTACACAACCAGGGAAATGTTTGCAGATGCAGACAACACTGGCTCTTTGGCTGTAAATAGAAATAAACACCCTAGACTTGGAAATGACTGGCTTTCGAGCAAAGGAGACCTTTACTACAGGAAGGAAAGCTGTTTTTCAGCTGAGCTCATATTCTTGCCAATGTAGTTAGAAGAACTAAACTAGGGGTAAAGTGGATGCAAAAATAAAATCCCTACTAGAATTGGAAACATTCAAGCCTCAGGATTAATTTCCTCCCTCTGCATCAAAGTGGTTTTGAAAAGTGTGCCACTGGAGATTGTGTTATATGAGAATACAGTATTGTATCAGCACTGATTAAACAGGAAAAGAGCCATAAGGAGCGAATGTTTGCATGCCAGGTTAACTGTTAATTGCCCAGCAACCTGTTCTAAATGTCTAGAAGGTTTGTGTTGGACGTAACTGAAAACTGAGACATAAAGAGATGGGGATGTACTAGATCTTCACTCCCTGTGGCTTTTCTCCTCTGTGGTTAAAGCCAAATGTTGGGGAAAGCTTGTATATAAAAAAGACATTTAAGTATTGTGGTTCCTTGAAAATTAACAGATTTATTTCAGTTTCAGAAGAATTAAGGGGAAGAATAGAAGAAAAAGAGCAAAAGATTGTGTCATTTTAAAGAAAGATTTATTTCAGCATGAACTTTCATACAGTAAAGGAGACATTAAGTGTGGGTAGTGACGGAATTTTAAAGTGGTGGTAGTGTTATTAGCACAAGTAATGGAGGATGAGAGTGTCAGTTAATTAAATATCCTGGTAATTGCTAGAATTGAGCAACTGACTGCCAAGTAAGCAGAGCTTGTCTTTGAAGTGAGCTGATCAAGGAAATGTAAGAAAGTCACACCCTAAACATTTTCCCTTGGGAGTGAGCATCACTGTGCTAAGATGTACTTCTAAAAAAACAAGAAACAAAGATGCAGGGGATCTATTTTTTCAAATGAGTAAACGGACAGAAAATGTTTATGCAATCCTTGTTTTGCCTTGTTAGGGCTCATTTTTATCATTTGCAAAGAATTTGTTAGATTATTCTTATGGATGTATGCAGCAGACTAGAATTGGTATTAAGCTCCTACTGGTTCTTGCAGCTTTTCTGAAAAATCTGTGTTTTTAAAAAATTTCACATTATTTGGAACTCCTCAGAGGGAACTTTTGGAGGAGTTTATTCAGGAGGTTTTACCACCAAAGTAAGTTTGCCTCTCCACTGTTGAGAGAACAGAGAGAATTCTGTTTTGTTGTTGTTGTTCAGTTGCACAGTCGATTCAGACCCTTTGCAAACCCTATGGATTATTGCCCACCAGGCACCTCTGTCCTCCACCATCCTCCTCAGTCCTCCCAGCTCTTTGCCCATTGCATCTAGCCATTTCATTTTTGGCCACCCCCTTCTTCTTTTGCCCTCCACCTTTCCCGGCATCAAGGCTTTCTCAAGTGAATCCTCTCTTCTCATTTGATGTCCAAAGTACTTTAGCTTCATCTTTGCTATTTGACCTTCTAAGGAGCAGTCAGGGTTGATTTCTTTTAAGATCGACCTATTTGTTCTCCTCGCTGTCCAGGGGACTCTCAAAACTCTCCTCCAACACCACATTTCAAAGGCATCTATTCTTCTGGGCTCAGCTTTCCTAATGGTCCAGCTCTCACAACCATACATTACTACTGGGAATACCATTGCTTTGACCATGCAAATTTTTGCTTGCAAGGTGATGTCTCTACTTTTCACTATGTTCCCTAGATTTCTCATTGCTTACCTCCCAAGAATCCGTCATCTTTTTATTTCATGACTACAATCACCATCTGCAGTGATCTTTGATCCTAAGAAAGTAAAATCTACCAGTGCTTCTACTTCTTCCCCATCTGTTTTCCAGGGCCTGTTTAGTTCGGTTTTATGTGGTGCTGGATTTCATATACAGTATGTGTATGTAGTCCTCTTGAATGGAAAAGGTTAAGTATCTTCCTGTAAGAAAGAGACAAGTACTGCTTTGCATAGTATTTTTTAAAAAATCTTTGCTCTACTTTCAAATCACAGTAATCCCTGTGGTTACTTCTTGTGTTCTGCCTGTTCAGTGCCATGAGATACTTTGTAGTGAAAAAGCCTATGCATGCATCTAAACAGGTGGTGGTTATGCAAGGTTTTAATTTCAGTTAAAATATTTGTAATTTTTATGATTGAATTAAGAAGCAAAAATGTTCTCAATTTCAGAGCATCAGTATTTTGTGATTTTAGCTCTATCTAGGATACAAACATATATTTGAAATAAATGAATGATACTTTAAAGGAGTAACTACATGGTTTCTTTTTGGTTGAGAGGGAATTACAGGGACATGGTACATTTTTTAAAAAAATTGGGCAATTTTAATTTATCTATTTTTGGCACATTGAAGTGCAATATTGTGCAAGTTTAGGCTATGCATGTTAAAAACTAATAGGAGTTGAGAATTTGGTAGCTAATCTAGATACAGTACTCTTAAACTTGTAGATTTTCCTTAATGATAGGTATGATTAGAACTGTGTTCTCAACTACTCATTTGGAGCTTACTGTGGTTGCCGAGTTTATAGTTGTTCTTAATTACATTTCTCTCTTTTCTGCGGTTCTCTGCTATTGTCTTCCCATTGGAGTTGTTTGTTAGTAAACAGAAGCTTTGAGTTAAAATGATCAAACTGTATGGATGGCAGTCAGGATAGTATCTCTAAGGAAATGGCCTACATCTTTATGGTTTATTATCTATCTTGTCTGCCCACCATGTAGGAATTGTTTATAGCCAGGTGGCTAGCTTTGTATGTAATGCAACTGTAGCATTTCAATATAAGACAATACCAATTTTTATTCATTTACCACCCATATGGAAGATATTCCCACTCTGGGCAATTTACATGGTTAAAATGCCAAAATACATAGAATATAACCCCAATACCCAGTTGAGCAGTGACATGTTAAAAAAATCAAATAAATCCCACCACCACCACCACCCCGACATGTCTGGCAAGTGTACTGAAACTTCAGCTAAGACTGAAACTTAAGTTAATTGGCTGCAGGGAGATGTTTTTAAAAAGTCTCCCTAACCGTTGCAGTATTGTTGTTTCTTGACTATATCCAGGGATGGAGCCTGTTGCAGCTCCACTGGTAAGGTGTTCCATAATGTGGGTGCCACCACCAAGAAGGCTCATTTCCTTGTTAAATAGTTCTTTGCCATTATCATCCTTGGTACCTGGAGCTTCACAGTTTGCGAGGATTAGACGATGGAGACAGGTTCTTTGGGACAGACATTCCAATAGGTAGCAAGATCCTTAGACTTTTTATGCAAGGGCAAAAAGGTTAATATCATATGAGGTGAATTAGAGAGAAAGAGTGTAAGGGTGTTTGTGCATTTCTGTGCACACACACACACACACACACATGCCCTCTAATGGATAATAGTATTATAATAACCAATTTTAAAAAGTAGTGGTGGAATTTGCAGTGGCAAAAAGATGAACATAGTGGAAAAGATTAAATTACATATGTGGCACCATTAATGAAAAATCATACTTTAAGAAAATGGTTTGGAGACAATTTTGGTTTATATAGTTCAGTAGAGTTATAACTTGCCAACCTAGCAGTTCGAAAGCAAGAGATTGCAAGTAGATAAATAGGGACCACTTTGGCGGGAAATATAACAGTGTTCTGTGTACTCTGGTGCTTAGTCATGCCTGCCACATGACCATGGAATGTCTGCAGAAACACAGTGTGGCTCTTCAGTTATAAACAGAAGTGAGCACTGAACCCTAGGGTCAGATACAACTAGCTTTCAAGCAAGGGCGACCTTTACCTAGAGTCATAACATTCCAAATGGGACTGCTAGTGAACCAAAATAACTTTTAAAAAGCACTTCAAGAAAAGCAGGTCTATATGAAAATATAATAAATGCATATAATCTGACATACATGAACACATAATTCAGTTATTTGTCATAGAATAACTGAAATCAGTAACAATAAAATTTATTTTAGGCTGATAATAGCAGTTAAGTGTAGTCTATTGATTTAATTTAGCCTGAAAACATGGCACTGTTTCTGCTTTCTAGCAGCTATTTATGTATGCGGCCAAGTAGTTACATACATTATGGCATTACACTCATTAAATAAGTACTTTTTCTCTTGATATGAATGATTAATATTCCAATTGAGGGGATTTTCTTTCAGAATTGGTTAATACTGAGCTGCTGAAATAAAGATAAGTTTGGGTATTCATTCCACAGAAACCTAAACTTGTTTACTTGAACAGAAGTACCTTCAGTTCACGTCAACTGAATCCCTAGTAAGTAAGTTCAGAATTGCAGCCATAAACCAGGCTCATGGTTGTAAAAGGCAAACATGTTAAGAACTTTGGATTTAGATAGTTATTGCTTTTAGTTTTCTTCTTCACTATTCTGCAATGTGGTACTTTGGTGAGAGTTACTGAAGTTTTTGTCTTTGATAGCGAAAAATTAAGGTACGAAAAATCCACATGCAGTGTCACTGATATCCTCAGGATCCAAAAGTTTTACTACAAGTACAAGGGTGAATTGTTTTAAATCAAAATGGATAAGGGAGGTTCACATCATTGTGAGTTAATATTCCCTTTTTAAAAAATCACCCATGCTTTCCTTTGCAAGTATGTTTACAGTTGAAAATACTGGTTAACAAGTTCTTAACAGAGCTTATTCTGGGAATGTAGTCTCAAATCTTTGATCATGCAGCTTTGCGCTACATAATTTTATTTCCTGGATCAGGGCAAAATACTGTTATGAAACTAATTGATATTAAGTGGAATCAACTGGATTCATGCTGTCCATATATAGAGTATACTAAGCAGGTGTTACAATTTATGAGATTCATAGCCGAATCTATGGATGGGATTTTTTAATTTCTTGGAGGACAGATCCCATAATGCTCCATTCTGAGAGTTTCACCAGAGAGGCAAACAACTTTTTCTTCTTCTTCTGTGTCTACGCTGGAGTGAAACTACCAAAATGATGCCACCTTTGGGGAGTTCATTGTGTAGTTCCTGTCGCCTGATCTAGTGTGAGAAAGATCAGCTGGCACACGGTTGTTGTTGTCCTGAGTATGCCCGATTGCGGTTCATAAATACCACAATCTGTGAGGAGGCTAACTTATTTGACACTAGCATAGTTTGCCCGGCATTGCCAGGCTGTTTTAAATTGTGTTGTAAGGTGGTTTTTTTTTGGTAATGTATGTAAAAAAGAGGTTAGTCTGTAATTGTTTTTTAAAAAATTTTAATGTATTTTTTATGTTGTCATTTGTTAAATTGTATTCTTTTGAAACTATAAAGTAATAATAACTTGTAGTTTGTATTTTTCTAATGTATTTTTGAATATTTGTTTTAACATATATGTTATTTTTAGTTGCACATTTTTTTTTAAAAAAAGAATAAATATATTAACATTTATTTTTTTGGGTTTTTTTGTGGATTAAAAAAAGAACAAAGGATGATATAATTTTTTCAAATTGTTTTATTTAACCAAATAATGTTTTATTGTTTGGGTTTTTTTAAATAGTTGTACCGTAGGTAATCATTTTAAAAATGTGAAAGTACATGTTTTTACATTCAATGTTTTTAAACTGTGTTTAGATGTTTTGGGTTTTTATTTGAGTTAAAACTCAGCACAGGATTTTAGAAATATTTTTATTTTATTTTTTTGACATATGTTTGTGATTTGTGTAAAATTGTGATTTATTGTTATGTTTTTTACTTGTTTTTACTCTTGTGGCCTCTAGGTGGGGCTGTTGAGTCTTTTTGAGTTGTTTTTACTATTCTGCCGTACAGGTGGGGCTGCTAGGGGTTTTGCTTTCATTTCACGTGTTTTTTCTCTCCTGGCCTCTGGGTGGGGCTTCTTCCAGTAAGTAGTCTGTTTCTTCATTTCTGTTCTGGTTGTCATGGAGGGAGGACGTACTGGTGAGTTGTCTGGTTTTCTTTCTTCTGGGTTTTTTCTTTGTTTTGCTTTTGTGGTGGTGGGCTGGGAGGTGTTTCTGTTTGTTTGTTTTTTGTTTAGTTTTAGGTTAGTTTAATTGGTTTGATTATTTCTGGTTGTGTTTAATCTGTTTTATTTCGTTGTTGTTTATTTTTGTAATTAGTTGTTGTTTGTTTGTGTACTTTATGGTTTTTGTGTGTTGTAGTTAGGTGTTTTCTTTGTGGTTTTGTGCCATTGTGGATGTTTTTGTTTGTGTATTTTGTGGTTTTTTTTTTGTTAGGTAGGTCGGGGGAGAAGGAGGAGGCAGATGGTTCTCTCTTCTCTGTCTCCTTTTTCTCCTGGCTTACCTAACTGGAGAACGGCAGGCAGCAATCCGTAAGGGTTGGTGCTCTTACTTGCGGAATGCTGGCTGTTGATTTTGTATTCAGAAATACAAAGGCATCAGCCAGTCATCCACCAAGGAGGGTGCTTCCCCTGACGAACTGCTGCCTGTTTTGGGGTTTTTTCCCCATCCTGGCTCAACTTTACTTGAGGCTGGTGGTGGTCTCGCCGTGTCTTCGGCGGGGTAGTGTGGAGGAGAGGGAGTCCCTCTTCTCCCCGTTGGTCCGGGAAAGAAGGATGGCGGGTGTCTCGCGGTGGCGTTTTGTGGCTTTTTGTTTTGCATGGCTGTGAAGCGCTGAGTCTGCCTTCTGGGGACTTGCGCTCCCGTTGATTTTTGTAAGTTTTTTTTTGTGCACCGGCTTTCTCAGCGTTCTGCGCGCTCAGGGCGCGCAGGACACTGGGACTTGTAGTTTTGCGTTTGTGGTTTGCTTTTGTGCAGCGTTTTTTTTCCTGCGGCTCGATTTCGATTGGCCGCGCCACGTTTCCCAGCGTTCTTTTTGCTCGCGCCTCTCAGCCTGATTAGCTATGGCGCTGTGCAGCACAAAGAACATTGGGAATTGAAGTTGCTTCCCTTTCTTCACGTTTGAGGGGCTCTTGCCCCACTGGCGCATTTCTCAAACATTTGTTGATCTCCGGACCGGGTTTGGTCGATTGCAGGAGGCTCGGTACGGGCTAGTGTGGCCGGGTGCGGGAGCCTTTGTCACATTCCAACAGTTAACGCTCGGATTTATAGGTATAGATCTAAATGTGGTTAGATGTCCTATAAGGTGGAAGGTCCCAACTGGAAACCTTTGAGGCTTAGCTAGGTCTAGCTCTGCCTAACTTCTAGTTCAGAAAGAAAACTCAAGTAGAATGGGGGCAAGAACAGTAAGCTTCAGTGAATTTCTGGTCCAATAAATCCACAAATCCCATTTCTACTAGAATCTTCTGTATTATTTGTTAAAAACTAAATCCCATTATATTCAGTTGGTTTTATTCCTAAATGAAAGTGTATATGATTAAAGCCTAACACCATGATTTTACATGTGTTTGAGCTAACTTCATAGAATAGTTACTTATATTTAACATTTATTTAATTAGGCTTTTATAGTTACATTCCTATATTATAGCTTTTTATAGTTAGGTTTTTTTGAACATAGCTAGGCAACCATTTACACATTTATATCTACTTGCATATGCTTATTCACTAAAAAGGATAAAAGTAGAGATTCCTTTGAACATCCAGTTTGCCTGTTTGACATATGGCAAATAGGTTATTCAGAAAAAGGGAGAATTGTACAAGGTGGATCATATCTGAATGGGTCATACTGGCATTACCCTTCTGAGACAGATGCCAGCTGTGACTAACACAGGCTTCAGAGTTTTCCCAGGTGGTCTATAAAGTTCTGTGGGACTCTTAGGGTGAAGTTCAGGCATTGGTTTTATTAATCTGACTGGTGTGATGCTTAGTTTTATTAAATTTGCTTGTGTAAATATAGTGACTTACAATATATAAGCATAGTTTTTGGGGAAGGAATGGTGTGGAGCAAAAGGTATTGATGCAAATGGTTTAGATTCTAGGCTGGGTAAGAAAGAAATAGGTGAGAGGACTGAGAAGGCAAAATGTAGAGTTGGAGAGGATTGAATAGTGAGAAGATGGATAAGAATTAGATTACTACATTTTACCCTGTTTCTGCAGTAAAAGTTACCTGGCTTAGTTCAAGCCAAGTGGTGTAGAATATTGATTACCTGAGGATTTGGAGATGTTGGAGCATGAATGGCTGAAACCAACACATAGGAGCAGCTTGGTGGCAGTGATGAGTGAAGATTGCAAATGAAAAGCTATTAAAATGCATGATTATTCATGTGATCGGTGGGCAGATGAAAATGGTTCTTGAGCCTTGCTACAATTGCTGCCTGGCTATTACCTGCTAAAATCTTTTGAAAATAATAGTCTCTCCTTCCCCAAATTAAAGCAAATAAAGGAAGTCACAGTTGGTACAATATGCCTCCAAAGGAGAAAGCTCAGGACCCATGACATTTATGATATTGGAAAGGAGAGTTTTTAATCTCTTACAGGTCTTCAGATATTGTAGAATAGCCATTGGGTTGGGTGGACATAGGGACAACATGGTAGCAGTATTTTTTTATCCCTATGTTCTGACATAAGCATATAAAACAATCATGCAATATAAAACAACAATTCATATGTAAGATGGATACCCTAATCGTTAAAAACTGTTAATGTTTGAATTAAAAAAGCATTCATGTTTTGCAGTAAAGTTTTAACTACGATATATCTTACGAATGGTTTTTCCATGTATATTTATTTCTTTGTTATATTGATTTTTGAATCATTCTTTGGATAAAAACTGAAGCAGAGATCATGATCTACGAAGATATAGTTGTACATTAGCCTGGGAACAGTACATTATAGTTGTACATTCCTGTTAGCCTGGGAACAGTACAAGCAGAACTGTGTACTGTTGGGAGATGTTCCTCTAATCCTTGTGATTGCTTTCAAGTACAATCAAATTTAATGAGTGCCCTACTTAGCATATCTGGTTTCTGATTTAATATGGAATAGAGAAAGTGCTAGTTGCATCCTCCAGAGATTAAAGTAGGTCTCCCTTTCATAAGCCTCCACAGTGTCCCAGATTTGGATGGAATTACAATTTATCATTGACTTGCAGATATGTATGTAGCTCTAGTGCTTATTCATGTGTTTGTTGGTAGAATGCACTGTAAAACTTCCAATTCAAATTGAATGTGAGGGATGCAGGCCTGTGCACTTAGTTTAACTGTTCAAAATAAAACTATGTCCAGCCTTTTCCATGATCTCCGCCAAGTTCAGGTGCAGTACAAAACTTTTAATAACTTTAAATGCAAACAAAATTCTCAACATTTAAATATGTACTTTAGCTTTTGGTCTAAGGGACCTTGTTTCTTCGTGAGACTGTCTTTCACTAAGAGCCCATCCACCCCAAATCCTCTTGGTCTTCAGTATGTGAATCCAAAGTCATTTGCTGTGTACAGTGAGAACAGGTAGCACCACAAGTTCTTCGGTGAACGCTAACCCAGAGACAGCTCAACGTCTGCCACTGGACTCTCTTTGTGCCCATTGGCTCTCACCACTCTTTCCCCCCAATTGGACAGCTTTCATAGTTTCTCCTTACTTGCTTGCTTTCCGGCTTCTTCCAAGGTTACTTGTAAGCGGACTTCCTCTCCCATTCCGTTAACTGCACTTCATAAAGTTTTCAAAAGTTAAAAACTTGTTGTATGGTTTGTCCCCTAAAATCAGGGTTGTTTGACATGTTTTTGTAACATATTTAGCCTTTAGGCAATGATTACTTAAAGTTCTGTCAGTTTCCTGTCTGTTTTCTTGACTTTGCCCTGAAGTCTGTGCTGTTACAGCACAATGTATCTCTATGGAAATGATGTTGTATGAGGCATTACGGCAAGGATTTGGACGATGTATGAGGCATCGCGGCTAAGATTTTGCATGCCTCATAGAAAGTCCAAATTCGTATAAAGTCCAAACTTGTGGATCCCAGTTTGGACGTTGTATGAGGTATCACTGTACTGTATTAGAAAAAGTCTATATAAATGAAAGATTGTAGGGAGATATCTGTATAAGATAATCAAATATGTAGTTACAAATAGTATAGTCTGTTCTTGGGAAAATGAGCACATTGCAAAAAAAGTTTCAAATATTGTACTTTTTAAAAGTTTATATAGTTTGGAGGAATTTATTATTTAAAAACAAAATAAACATTGAAGATCAGAGGAATCTGACATGAATTCTATACGTAATTCAGTAATTACTGGAATTACACTGAATAATAAACACTATGAGAAATTATTCTAGGTTGAAAGGTGTTGTATCAGGGGAGGCCTTCACACCAGCCTCCCCGATGGGTTCACACACAGAAAGATCACAGACATGCATGCACAAACAAATAAATAGACAAACACACAAACACCAACAGACCCAGAGTCGACTTCCTGGGGCTGGAGAGAGATCTCTGAAAACAAAGCCCTCCCAGCTTGTTTTATTAACTGCACAATAACAAGGCAGGAAATGGGGTG
Source organism: Bradypodion pumilum (assembly GCA_035047305.1). NCBI lineage: Eukaryota > Metazoa > Chordata > Lepidosauria > Squamata > Chamaeleonidae > Bradypodion > Bradypodion pumilum. Next base: position 307,923,933 of record JAWDJD010000004.1, on the reverse strand, counting down.
GAGAAGGTGCTGGTTGATGCAAGCAGTCATGTGACATTACATATTGGCTGGGCAGTGGTATAGTCATGAGGAATGACATGTGCTCGTGATCAAACTGGTGAATAACAGGAAATTAGGTGACCCTCTATTTTAGGGGAGATGACTCATAGGGCTGGTCTTCGGCTAAGTTTTCATGCCCTCGTCTTCGTAAGACACTTCCACCTTTTGGAAGACAGCCAGGGATTCCTACAGAAAGCACTTTTCCTGGATAAACTCTGTTCAGGGGATGCCCGAATGAGGCTCCTTTCATGTCCCCAAGATCTTTTCCCACCGAAGTGGTCCCTATTTATCTACTTGCAATTTCTTGCTTTTGATCTGAAAGGCTGGCAGGAGCTGAGACGGAGACAGGTGCTCATTATTTATTTATTATTTATTTAGTATATTTTTATGCTCATTATTTATTTATTTATTATTTAGTATATTTTTATACTGCTTTCTTCACCTATTGATGACCCAAAGCGGTTTACAGACAGACAAAGATGGTAAATTACATAAAACTTGAAATACAATTAAACATTGTGGCTGAACATCCGAGGGTGCCTACGGCATCCAGGTTCAACGTCAGTGACGGAACCTGATACTCAACATCCTCGGGCATCTTAAGGCCCATGTCATGGATAACAGCTGCTCCCACTCCCCTCCAACCGGCTGAGGGGAGGAGCTAAGGGGGCTCTGGCAGGGACAAAGGTGCAGTACCCGGGTCTTGCTGGTCTTCCAGCTAACAAGGTGAGCTTCTTAACCACTGAGCCACCACAGTCCCATATAAACACTATATGATCCAGCGTACACAAATAAAGAAAGGACAATGAAAGTTTTAATTAGAAGAATTATTTGGAACATTTTTAAAAATGCCTTGCATGAAATTTTCCATGTTAGCAATTTTCTGCCCAGACTCCAAAATGTAAACTGACACGAATTTCTACTGATTTGAAATCAAGAGTACTAATGATTGCATCCCTGGTTTTAGAGCTAGAGGTCAAGAGTTGGATTTTTCCACTCTGTCTTGGAGAAGAGCAAGCTTGTGTTGCCTTGGGAAAGTTGCAGAGTCCCAAAGCCCATTTCCATCCAAAGGAGGGGATGGTAAATGTCCAAATACAGTACTTTATAGCTTAAAAAAACAAATAAACAGAAAGAGGCGCCACAAGTTAGAATCAACTTGACTGCACGTAATGAATAGTGCTTATTTTGAGATGTTTGAAGATTGGCAGTCCTGACATTGAAGGAGTCTGAATAAGCCTTGGTTTCATTCATATTGAAATCATATGCAATTAAGTACCAATTGTCTTTGCTACCTGAATCTTGTCTTTGCTGCCTTTTAAAAGTGTTCCTTAATTATTCATTTCATTTGTAACTTGGCACTCTGTCCCTATCTGTGAGGCAAATTATGTATAAATCTAATAATCTTATGTTAACTTTTCATTTAATTTTCTCAGTTTGGTTTTTAATATTTATAACCTGTTTTGAAATATTTAAGCCAATTAAAATGTAAAAATAACTAACTGTTGGATTTATATATTTTCTGAGATATTATCTAGTTTATAATGCAAACCAAATTTTAATTAACACATGCCTAAATGTGAACATTGTTTTGCTACTTTTGAATTTTAACTAAAAAGGAAAGTAATAAAAAATAGAAAGAAATTCCTAATGGCTTAGTTAATTAGAATTAAAATATATTTCCTCTGTGGAAACATTAACAGCATAAATATATATGTACTTTATCAGTTCTCTTTTTCTGCATTTCATTGAGACCTTTTGAAGACTACTTCAAAACATCCTCTTAATTTATACTGTTTAGAATTTTGTGCTTATGGTGCAGGAAATATTTATTGTTTTTAGAAGTATAGAATTCTCTCTTGTTAAAATACAATGATGTCTGATGCTTTATATTTTTAGGAAATACTGTTAAAGTTTTCTTTCAGCTCAGCTAGTTAAAAGAGGAATATATATAAAAATAAAACTTGCTGCATATTAACTGTATGGTACATTTAATTCTGAATTCTTGAAACGAATAGGTAAAAAATGAAATATCTACTCAATTGCTTTATGTTTTGGACCCAGAGGTATTTTATGCCATTTCAGTTGAATTGGTTAATTTATTTTCAATTGCACTAAGAGATTATAAAGGTTAAATGCTTTAAGTTTAAATCTCACTATTCCAAAGAACAGCATGCTTTTTATTGGTAGTACTTTAGTTGGTGAGAAGTAGTGAGAGAGTCAAATTGATGCTGATGAACTTGGTTTTTATTCAGACATAGTCAAAGCCAGATACAATTATATATTGTATTTTTAAGTAATAAAGAAAAAATATAATTGAATAAATCTTAAAGAGAACCAAATATACCAGTTTCATTATCTTTTTTGTTTAAATAGCTGAACAGTTTACTGTAGCCAATATGTACGGTATAAAAAAAAATCCAGGCCAGAATCCTGTTGTAAGTACAGTCAACCCTCACATAACAACGCATTCGGATAGCATCAATTTTGCTTAACCGCGTTGTTATGCACCATGTGTTCCCCCGCATAACAATGTTTTTAGTGTTGTTGTCCAGACAACAATGCTAAAATAACCGTCATTATCCGGACAATGACACTAAAAACGTCGTTATGCGGGAAACTCCATAGAAACCCGAATAACAACAAAAATCGATTAGCAACGCTACTTGGGGAACCAAGTAACATCGTTATGCGAGGGTCTACTGTATTGCTTAACTTGTTGGGATAATGTAACTTATTGATAATCAACTTGGTTGCATAGTCAGACTCATAAGCAGGTAAATAACTAAGGTGCTCTGAAACGTCATCAGTTAGCCATAGTTAGCTGTAGCAAGTTATGCAAATCATATGTGACCACCAGTAGGATTCTGGCCATTAAATGTATGGATTGCACATGTAGATATAACATAGAAATTCAGGAACTATACATTTATTCATTTTTAGGATTTGTATTGCGGCCCAATTCCAAAGACTCTGTGCGGCGTACTGATATTAAAACCATCACAATTTTAAAATCACAATTAAAACCCCATTAAAAACTACCACAAAACATTCCCTACCCTCCCACCAGTTTAAAAAGAGGGAGAGAGCATTCTTAAATCAGCCAGCAGGCTGGGGCCACAGCACTGCTGGTGCCCCACATATCTGCCAGTCAGGTTTTTAAACCTTTTCTGAAGGGTAGCTACTCTGTCTGGAGACGCAACTTGGTTGGCAAGAGGTTCCGTAGGGCTGGAGCGGACACTGAGAAGGCCTTCCTTCTAGTGCTAGAGAGACACACCTCTCTAGCAGATGGAACTATTAGAGAGCCTCTCCTGTCCGCTCTGGTGGGACGGACAGATATTCTTGGGGTGATGCATTTTCTTAAGTATCCTGGCCCACTACCATGTAGGGCTTTAAAGGTAATAACCAGCACTTTGAATTGCACCGGGAGGCATACCAGCAACATCATTTAGATTTTTTTTTGAAGTAATATTCATTCACTGTCAGGGGCTTTGGTGTGAGTCTTTTGCTAGTTTTCCATATTGACACCTGAATTAGACTCTTCTCCCCAGATCCTGAAGCTGAAATATCCATAGTTAATATGGCTCTTACTTGAAGAAGTATGGAAAAATTGCTCCCCTTCCACTGGTCAATTTTAATGCATTCTTCTTGTTTAGATCACAGATCTTTCACTGCCAAACTACCTGATGGCTTCTTCCATTGGATTGCTTCCAACTCAGCTCTTAAATTCCTACTTGGGCACCACATTGCGAACTATGGAGGATGTTATTGCAGAACAAAGTGTTAGTGGCTATTTCATTTTTAGTTTACAGGTGAGTGATTTTGGTTTTATTTTGTTTGGCCTTATTTGTCATGTTCATTTGATACATTTTAGCATGTTCTTGGGTTTAATCAAAAGCCAATTAACTCGTTCATAGTTAAATATACTGAGCTGTGTATTAAATATTGAAGGCTTTCATATTCTGGTGTTGGGTTGGCCTCATGTGACTTTCCATATGTTGTTAACTGCTGCTGATATTACTGATCACCATTGGTTGCGCTTGATAGAGTTGATGGGAATAGCACTTCAGTAGTGTGTGGAAGACCACAAGTTGCTCATGCCAGCAGAAAGTGTGGGTAGGTGAATAGGAGGTGCTTCTGGCTAACTCATCCTACTTGTACGTACACAGACACAAAAATGCAAGAGACCACTGCGCCCCTAGGAACTGATTGGCAGAGAACACAGAGGGCTTTAGGACAAGGGGAAAATAAACTAAAGTCATTTGTGTCCTTTCTGTTTATGGGACTGGTCCAAATTTGTTCTTCATTGGCAAAAAGCGTATCTAGAGTTATTTTTATGTTACTATGCAAAATACTGAAGAGAACTCTGGAGGTTGGGTGTGATAATCCTTGAGGCCCATCTGTCTCTATACTGTGACTCTACGATTTTCTTTGTGAGGCTGTCCTCAGTTTACCATCTGTGCATGCCCCCATATCTTCCATGGGGAAGGGATCATGAAAAGGTCCCCCAGTTCTAGACATGAAGACAGATGCCAAAGCTGCTGTTCAACTCAAGTTTATTAAACAAACTCAATGATGTAACATCACACTATCTCAACTATGATGGTCCTCTGCCAACTCTCCCAGGTCTGGTTGGGTCCTGATCTCTTCAGTCCTAAGCCAGGAAGTAGTTAACTCCCCCTCCCCCAAGTGTCTGCATGGGGGAATAATATTCTAATATTATCTTTGCTGTTGCCCACATTTTCAAGGGGGAGTTGACTACATATTGGAATTTTCAGAATTAGTGAGCTGTAGCCCTCAAATGTCTGCCCATTAGAGTTGATAGTGCCTGGATAGCCTGCACTACAACTTCTAGGTATCAAAACTGTCTCTATATCTTCTATCTCTGCAGCAGTATTGGAATGGGAGTTGTTGGAGTGGAGTTGGGAGGGCAGTTATATAGCTATTCGGCAATGGCACCCTTTCGCCAACTGAGGCAAGAAACTTGTAAGGTTTCTTTTTGTGCCACCAGTTGGGTTCACATTGGAGCCTCCATCTAGGTTTCCCTTCTTTTTCTTACTCAGCCTCCACCCCAAGACTTTGCTGACACCAATTTCCAGTCTATTATTCTCCCTTTATACCAGGGGTCCCTAAACTTTTTACACTGTGGGCCTGACCACCAGCTGCAGGCACATTTATGCTGATGTAACTATGTTTATGCATGTGCGAGCATGTTTTACAGATATTGTAATTGCGCCTGCTTCCACTTCTGGGTGCAGCAGCGGTGGGCCACATGAAATGGTGTTATGGGCTGGGTCTGGCCCATGGGCCATAGGTTGGGAACCCCTGCTTTATACTTTTGTACCTCTTTCCTCCCTTCTGATTCCTGTACCCTGCCCTGTCCAACCCTACCCTGAGTGAGTCCTTGAAGCCTTAATAGTTTCTGAAGCACTTGTTATAAAATGTAAGCTTTTTGGAATTACTGTTAACATTTTCTGTTAACTACTTTTGAATGTCCCAAGTGCTTCACCTGTTTATCTCATATTAGATAAGGAATGTGTGGATGTGCATATCTGCCTCAGTGCTATAGATGTGGTTTGATCTGAAGCCATAAAGATTCAAAGTCCATTTTTATAATACGACACAATTATTTTCTCGGTAATTGCAGAGAGTGGAGTCTTTGTTATTTGTATCTTTTTCCTGCCCTATTCCTTTCCGGATAGTTATTGGGCATACAGTATGTATGTCACTTTATACTCTTTTTTTCCCAAGACAATCACTGACTCTTGTTATTACATGCCATTAAGTTCCTTCTGACATACCCTGTTTCCCCGAATATAGGACCTCCTCCCATAATAGGACACCCCCTTTTTTCCCCTGCCTTTGAAATATAAGGCCCCATCCAAAAATAAGACCTCCTTACCTCCTGGCTGAAAGGCAGCTGGCGTGGCCCATAAGAAAGCCTGCCTCATCGCAGTCTTGATTGCCTCCCCGCTCACAACCAAGGGAAGTTTCCCCTGGTGAGAGCGGGAATGAGACTCCGACGCGGCAGGCCTTCTTATGGGTCACGCCGGCCGCCTCACAGCTGAGGCCAGTCTCGATCGCGCTTCCCCACTCGCAACCAAGGGACGCTTCCCTTGGTTGTGAGTGGGGAAGCGCGATCGAGACTGGTATTCTTCTTCATGGAAAAATAAGACATCCCCTGAAAATAAGACCTTGTGCTAATTTTGGAGTTTTTAAAAATATAAGACAGTGTCTTATATTCGGGGAAACACGGTATGATGACTAATAAGGTTTCTAAAGTATGTGAGCTGTTCAAGGAATGCTTTGCCATGGGCAAGCTGGTATTTAAACTTAGGTCTTCTGAGTCAACAATTAAATTCTGCATCTGTCCACCAAATCTCAATCACTGCTGGTGTCACTTAAAAATACTGTTTATAAGTTATTCTTTCCCTGATGTTCAACATTTTCTTAATTTCCTTTTTCAGTGCTGGAAATATTAAGCAAGTGCTTCTGTTTCATTTGCAGATTATAATAAGTATAGGCCTCATGTTCTATGTTGTCCACCGGGCTCAAGTGGAATTGAATGCAGCCATAGTTGCATGCGAAATGGAAATGAAGACATCATTTGTTAAGAGCAGTCAATCAAGCAAGAGCAACTCAACATTTTACAACAAGAGGACACTTGGATTTTCAGGGGGAGGAATCAACATAGTATGATTTGTCCTTTTCAAACCTATTATATTAAGATTTTGTGAACCTGTTTTACTATTGACAGACTTTTTTTCTGCCTGGACATTTGAATAAGACATTAAATCTCAAAACAGCTGGATGAAATGGTATGGTACAAATCACCCTGGCATTTTTTTAATTGCAAAATGGGTGACTTTTGTAAGAATCAGTAGATGGCTAACTAATTTTAAATGTAGATGAAAGTCTGGCTGCACCTTTCATTATTATTATAATTGTCATGGTCTGTAGTTTGCACTTTAGGTTTTGTTCTGTGTTTGCCTCTACAGACAGATAAAAATATTCCAGAAGCAAATATTTTTTCTGCGTAGCATTATTTATAAAGCTAACTAATAATAATATACAATAGATCTTTAATACTGAATAAGTGTAATGTATGCAAATTCAAGTGCAGTACTCGATAATGTGCTTCGCTTTCAAAATTTCCAGAAAGGTGTATTATTCTCCCTTCAGAAGTAGGGAGGCATTCAGTACAGAGAAAGTCCCATTTCTAAGGCTGGGAAAGCAAGACAAGTACTTTTGGAGGAGGAGGGATTGCTCTCTGTATTTGGTCATTCTTCCTGTCTGTGACAGGTTAGAGCAGGGGTTCTCAACCTATGACCGGCCCCAGCCCATGGCACCATTTCATGTGGTATGCGTCATTGACGGAAACGGACACAATTACGACGGCCGTAAATGTGCCCCCGGCTGTTGTAAATGTGTTTATGACAGTCGCGGAAGCATTTTACGTCAGCATTCATGGCAGGAGAACCACCAGTCCGGCCCATTCAGCTGTCTGAGGGGGCGTGGTCCGGCCCGTGGCTTTAAAAGGTTGAGAACCCCCGGGTTAGAGGGTTTCTCTGGCACAGGGGCAGGGGTGGGATATTGCTAAAAACGAAAGGGTATTTGCTACTTTTGGAATCTGTTGACTTGCTTACTGTTTTTTTAATTTGGGGTGGGATGATGAGGGGAATACCATATACAGTATAGACCTTTGGCTGAATGTATTTTTGTAAGCTACCAAAATGTCGTGGAGCCATTCATAATTTTTCACATGCGTTTAAATCCTACCTAGTGGGACTGAAGTGCTCTTATATAATGTTTTAAGTTACACTGTAATATGCAAAGTAAAAGGGAAACTATAGAGTACTTACATAGTTCATGGCAAACAGTGTTCTGGTGGAGACCTTGTTGATGAAATACAAGTTTTAGACCTGACTTTATCATCCTTGAGAATAATAAAAGGGCTCTTCCATTATAATTCTGCTTCAGAAAAAGCTTTGAGGAGTGTAGATCAACTATCCCTTTGTTCTCTACCTTGTAAGAATTATAAAATAGGAGGAGTAAACCCTCTATGAAAACATGATGGTACTAATAAATCAAGTGGCCTTTATTTTATAGGGAAGACCTTTTGGTTTTTCTTTTGATAAAAGCTTTAAATAAACATAATCCCTCCCCTGTACACATTTCTCTGATCATGAAAAAATGCTCTTCATTATGTGTTTTGTGTATTACCCTGAGACTTGTACCAGTGGAGTGTTGTGAAGATGATATTTGTCCCTTCTTTGCACATGTTTTAAACATGTGCAAAAATTAAGAAAACATTTTCCGTTTTTACAAAAAGTGTAAAGAAAAGGACAAAATGTCTTCAAGGCTCAGGAAACAATAAACATTTTTAAAAATACACTTCATGTTATGTAATAGATCCTGCAGAAGGCTCACCAAGTTGCTTCTTTGTGGGTTTGGATGGAATAAGCCTAAGTATATTTTGTGTATATCAGTTCCATACTTCTTTACAGATATGTGTTGGTATTCCTGAGATATATTCTCCCAAATATTCCATAGCAATTGGGATCAGCACAAAACTACTTTGGATTCAATCTTTTTTTTTGTCTGCAGTCTCAATTAGTTTGTTCTAAACAATAAAGTACACTTCTGACTCTTATTATTTTGTGTAACTTATTTTTCCTCTCATTACTTTATCTTTGTATAAGATTGCCATCAGGATGGATAAGTATTGTAATCTCTCTCTTTTTTGTCATTTATTTGTACGCTGCCAAATCTAGAAAACAAGAGCTACAGTCTGGTACCAGCTGAGGCCGATTAAGTCCATTGACTTGAATGGGATCAATGTCTACTTACTTTGTATTGTTTTGTGGAAAAATATTTTAAGGGCTGGGACAGAGTTGGGAGCTCACTCCATCATGCAGAACCCAGGAATCGAACTCTGACCTTCCAGTCAGTTCAGCGTCCTGTGCAAAAAGCATGTCTGCCACATGTCCACGGAAACGTCTGCAAACGCAGACAGCGCTGGTTCTTTGGCTATAAACAGAGATGAGCACTGAACCCTAGAGCCAGATATGACTGGCTTTCAAACAAGGGTAACCTTTACCTTTACTTATTTTAAAGGCCAACCTTAATCCAGGATAATCTTGTATTGAGCATATACTATGTATACGGGGGGAGCTACATATTTTAAATATGCCACTGGTTCTTCTTTATGGTCACTGAATGCGCACTAATGGTATGCTTTCCATTCCACGGGAATGTCCTTGGAATGGTCTTTAACCCATTAGTGTGAATTCAGAGGTGATCATTTGAACTACAGTTACAGGTAAGCAATTTATCCTTATTTTACAGTGATTATCTTGGAAACACTTATTTTGTTAACTCTGGAGCATTTTGCAAGTAATAATTTTGGAGAGTTGGGCATCATTCTTTAAATCTTCATTATCATGGTGTTTGAAAATTGAGAGTTTGGTAATTATGGATAGGGTACTGTTTGATAGGGATCCTTTTATAAAAGTGATTTTTATTTTTTAAAATTCCAATAAGTAACATAGATATTTAATTTTAATTTAATTTAATTTAATTGTTCGATTTCTACACCACCCACTCTAGGCCGACTCACTTAAGATTTTATCTCACTTAAGATTTTGTTCATGCGTGTGTGTGTATGTAATTAGCACACATGCATGAACAAAATGGCTGGGTAATTAGCTCTCATCCTTTCTTCCCTACCTTCAGTCATTTTTCTCCCCTTCCTTCTTTCCTTACCTCCCTCATTCTTACCCTCCTGTCTTCCTTTCATCCTAATTTTCCCCCTCAATACCTACCATCCCTCCATCATCACGCCAAGGTGAGTACCCAGCTTCCTTTACTGAGAGCCAGGGGGCATCACAAACGGTGTGGGGAGAGGCAAAAAGGAAAAAATCCCTTCCCAAGCCACCCCCACCCCATGGGTTGAGATCCCCCCCCCCCAAAAAAAAAGAAGCCATCTAAAACGGGCACCTATGCTTGTATGTGTGTTGTACAGACAGAACACATTACAAAGCTGTATTAGTAAACAGTTCTAATTCCATCATGTAACCAGAATAATTCACTATACAGTATAAACATTTATTGACAATAGGTTCCTTGAAATTTCTCAATTTTGTGTGATAACATGTGTAAGATAATGGAAAAATATATATAAGATTTTTCATACATTGCCAATCATTTTATACAATAAATGCATTATGTTTATTTAAATAAATATATAGGTGCTGTATATATGAGGTATAGTAGGATAATTTTCTTGCAACTTAAAAAAAGACATGTCAACATAGAGGAAAAGGACACATGGAGGGGCAGTAATGAATTACAATAGTAATTTGTCATGCCGCTTGTTGTTCAGTCGCATAGTCGATTCCGACCCTTTGCGACCCTATGGACCATTGTCCTCCAGGCCCCTCTGTTCTCCACCATCCTCTTCAGCCCACCCAGTTCTGTGCCCATTGTGGCTACAATCCCATCTAGCCATCTCATCTTTGGCCTCCCACTTCTTCTTTTGCCCTCCACCTTTCCCAGCATCAAGGCCTTCTCAAGTGAATCCTCATTTGATGTCCAAAGTACTTTATCTTTATTATTTGACCTTCTAATGAGCAGTCCAGGTTGATTTCTTCTAAGATTGACCTATTTGTTCTCCTCGCTGTCCAGGGGACTCTCAAAACTCTCCTCCAACACCACATTTCAAAGGCATCTATTCTTCGTTTAGCTTTCCTAATGGTCCAGCTCTCACAACCATACTTTACCACTGGGAATACCATTGCTTTGACTATTCGAATTTTTGTTTGCAATGTGATGTCTGCTTTTCACTATGTTCTCCAGGTTTCTCATAGCTTGTCTTCCAAGAATCAGTCGCCTTTTTATTTCATGGCTGCAAACCCCATCTGCAGTGGTCTTTGATCCTAAAGAAAGCAAAATCTGTCACTGCTTCTACTTCCCCATCTATTCTCCAGGGATTGATAGGGCCTGTTGCCATTATTTTGGTTTTCTTGATATTGAGCCTCAAGCCAGCTTTTGCACTCTCCTCCTTCAGCCCGATCAAGAGATTCTTTGGGTATTCCTCACTTTTTACCATTAGGGTGGTATCGTCTGCATATCTCAGATTGTTGATGTTTCTCCCAGCAATTTTAATCCCATATTGTGATTCCTCCATTCCTGCATTGCGCATTATGTGCTCTGTGGGTGATAAAGTGCAGCCTTGTCTTACTCCTTTTCCTATTCCAAACCACTCTGTCATTCCGTGTTCTGTCCTAACTGTTGCTTCTTGAATCATGTACAGATTTCTCAGGAGGCATATGAGGTGCTCTGGTATTCCCATCTCTTTAATTAATTAAAGAGCAGTCATGCCGCTACTGCTGTTAAAAACCTGTTATGCAACAGTACATTGACATTTTTAAAAATATATATTTTATTTAATAAGATATAAAACAAAAACAAAATGTGAAGCCAGAGCATTAATGTGTTAGTGATTATTATAAAAATCTGTTATAATGCAACCGATGCATGTATCGTATAGCAATTGTTTCGTACAACAAAGAGCCCTGTGGAACGGATTAAAATCTTTGTATGAGGTACCACTGTACTTGCTAATATGTGAGCATGTGTTTTGGGTTGCAAATTCATGTAATTCCAGAATTAAATTTAAGTAAGTTATCGTATTTAATGGCACAAAGCAATCATACAATTCCAAGTGAAATTGGAGTAGATTGAATGCATACATTACATACTTGAAATACATATTTCCTTACATTCACCTGTTTATATTTATTACATAATGACTGAAATCCAGTAGTAGGTTGCAATTAGAAAAGGCTCATCAAATCAATAGAATTTAAGGAGTTGGCTCTTGAAATCTACAGTGTGCGCAACAATCTGTCAGGTACTATTGCTTTAAGATCTGTATTCTTATGTCAGCATATTGTTCTGCTTTTGATTGATAATTTTAAAAGCTTTAAGCTCTTAAGAGACTGGTATGTATGATCAGCTGCTTCCAAGGGTGCTGTTGGTCAATGATGGCAAACCTTGGCACTCCATATTTTCTTGAAGTTCAATTCCCAGAAGCCCTGATCAGAAGGAGTGCTGACTTGGTCTTCTGGTAATTGAAGTCCAAGAACACCTGGAGTGCCAAGGTTAGCCATCATTGATGTAGGTCCTTTCTTCCTTCACTTGCATCAGCTCAATAATCATTCTGAATACTCAAGGTAAAGGTAAAGGTTTCCCTTGCTCAAAAGCCAGCCGTATCCGACTCGGGTTCAGTGCTCATCTCTGTTTCAAAGCTGAAGAGCCAGCGCTGTCTGCTTCTGCAGACGTTTCCGTGGTCATGTGGCAGGCACGGAACGCTGTTTCCTTCCCACTGAAGTGCTCCCTATTCATCTACTTGCAGTTTTTTGCTTTTGAACTGCTAGGTTGGCAGGAGCTGGGACAAAGATGGGAGCTCATTCCGTCCTGCAGTACTTGGGAATCGAACTGCTGACCTTCCGCCTTCCAGTCAGCGTTTTATTTTTTTATTTATTTATTTATTGTCAAATTTCTATACCGCCCACTCAGCCAAAGCCGACTCCGGGCGGTTCACAACAATGGGTAAAAACATATAAAAACAAATAAAACAGATAAAAACCAGCAATAAGAACCCACCCCTAAAAAGAGAGGGGTGCAGGAACTGAAGAAACCGTGGGGCAGGCATCCTCCCCTATATTAACCACCCAACGGAAGCCACCCCTCCACCTGCACCCCAAACTTGGCCCGCCAGCCAGGTTTTTAGTTCTTTTCTAAAGGGCAACAACTCCGTCTGGAGACGCAGTTCAGCCACTCTAGCCACTGCAGTCCCTTGAGTACCCAAAGTGAAATATAATTGTTATACTTCTGTTAGTTTAGAGTGAACACACAAAAAGAACCAACTACCATCTCCTAGGAAACTACTTTTACCAGAGCAACTGAAGGATGTAGAAGCCAAAAGGTTTTCCTTAAATATTTCAGTTATTAACAGTTATAGGTGTTTGTATAAACTTGGAAGTGCATGACATGTTCATTATATATCATATCTTTCTTCCACAGAATACTAGCCTTCTGCCTCAGTGTGAAATGGAAATGTTCCTGGGCGCTTGTGCCCAGGAGCTCTAACAATCTAGCAAGGCTTTGAATACTGCATGGTGGCAGCAGCATGAGCCTAACAAAGTGTGAGTGACTCACTGCCTAAAGATTGGGTGTTGGGTGATGAATTGGCCACAACAGCTGTGAAACATAATGTTACAGTAGAATAGTTGTAGTCATATAGGGATGAAGGGGCTGCTTGCTCCGAAAATGTCACAGATCTTCATAGTATTTCAACTTTATTCGTTTCTCACATACACCAAGATCAGAGTAAAGCAGGGCTTGCTGTCTTAGGAGCCTAACAGTGTTATTGACTGGGGTTAAGAAAGTGGGACTTTCCAAGGTTTCCTGCCTTGTAGGCACAATGTGTAGTACAGGGGTGCCCAAACTACATCCCATGGGCCAGATCCAGCCCCCAATGCCAATTCATCTGGCCTGCACAACCCTTGTTGCTCCCGGAAGTGGAAGTAAAACATACAGGTGCGTTTTATGTCTTCCGGTAGCGGTGAGGGTGATGTGGGCTGGGTGAATTGGCATCAGGGGCCAGATCTGGGCTGCAGGCCATAGTTTGGGCACCCCTGGTTTAAGCAGAGAAAATGGCAGCTTAAAATCTATCTCATCCTGTTGCAAAACAGATTGCAAGGCATATTGTACTTCCGCTGTCAATGGGAGGAACCACATGACTGGCCCGCTGAATCATGTGACCGGCCCACTGAACTGTGTGACCGGCCCACAGCCCAGAAAGTTTGGGCACCCCTGGTATAGTACATGCATCATTACATTGTATCATGCCTGATTTCAGTATCTTTCTAGAGCTCGGAGAAGGACCTGCAAAGAAACAAAATACCACATCCTCTAAGAAATTTAATTAATTAATTAAGAATAACAAGGTGCACTTGGTCCATCCTCTCAAATATTGTGATGTGTGAAGAGGACAGGTACATGGATGTCTGACCCCAGACATGAGCTGCATTCCTTGTCTATTGCTGAACTTCCAACAGAGTCCCCCCTGACAGGAGGATGAAGGGGAAACTATCACCTGTTATTCCCACAAGAGTAAAGGTAAAGGTCTCCCTTGCTCGAAAGCCAGTCATGTCTGACTCTAGGGGGTGGTACTAATCTCCATTTACAGCCAAAGAGCAAGCACTGTCTGCATCTGCAGATGTTTCTGTGGTCATGTGGCAGGCATGACTAGACATAAAATGTTATTATCTTTCCTGCCTAAGCGGTACCTATTTCTCTGCTGGTACTTGCAAATTCTTGCTTTTGAACTGGTTGGCAGGAATTGGAACTGGCAACAGGCGCTCGCTCTGTCGCACAGCACTCGGGTCTTGAACTGCTGACCTTCCAGTCGCCAAGCTCAGCATCTTAACCACTAAGCCACAGTGGTCTCCTTCCCACAAGAGTGCGCCCCGAAATACCTTTGTGGTAATGTTGGCCCTGGGAACTTGGAGTTCATTTGGCTCTGGTGGATGAGAGATATAAAGCTTGCCCTGCCACTAACAGTGACAGAATCACAGGAGGCTCCCATAAAAGAAGGGAAAGTGACACTTGTGCAAAGACGTAAAACAGGTGAAGTATGATGGATCCTTGAAGTAAATGTTCATAGGCTTAGAACAGCTGTGATGCCCGTGGAAGTGCTGTCCAGTTAAAAGTCTGGTGGTAACTTTCTACTTGGTAGAAAAAGGATGATGAAGCTTTGAAACATTTGGACAAGAATAGATGCAAACAGTGGCCTATTTCTCTTTTGTAGCAAAACCGGAAAAGGAATAGGAAGAAATCAATGTTTAATTTGTAATGTTTAATGTACAGCAAGCTTGTGCCTTCATTTTTGATGGGTTTAGATTAGTCCTGAAAGGTGGCCCACAAATGTTGAGACAAATGAGATGTTTGTTTGCCTGTGTATCTTTCTGTCTGTCGACTGTTACACTAACAGCAGAGAAAGCTGTTTTGTTCTAATAAGGCAGGGGTAGCCAAACTATAGCCCGGGGGCCTGATCTGACCCCAATGCCAATTCATCCGGCCTGCACCACCCTCATTGCTCCCAGAAGTGGAAGTAAAATGTGCCCGTACCGGCACGTTTTACTTCCGCTTCTGGGAGTGACGAGCATGGCGCAGGCCAGATGATTTGCCATTGGGGGCCGGATCAGGCCCCCAGTCCGTATTTTGGCCACCCCTGAACCATGTGACCGGCCTGCGGCCCGAAAAGTTCGGGCACCCCTGTAATAAGCATTTAAGACAAGAGACCAAGCTTCATTTTCCCATTTGCTTCATGATACAACACTGTCGAATTTGTCTCTCAGATTAATGGTTTGATCTCAGAAAGGTTTCTGGGACACCAGGTGTTTCTTGATAGGCATTTCTTAAGAGTCAACCCAGACACAAAGATTGAGAAGGGAGTGCAGCTAAAAATTAGAGGCATTAGTGTTCTTCACTAATGCAGCTGTTGACAGTTTGCAAACCACAGTAGTCTGGTTGCTGTTCAGGAATACCATCACAAGAATAATAACAAACTGTGAGATGAAGTGCAATAACTTTCAGTAAGTGAGCATGGACAGAAAAAACAGCTTTTACAAAAATCTAATGTGCCCTACACAATTAATTGAATTTACCTATCCTGCCTCCATATGCAACACTCAACACAGCCTATAAAAAGGTTTTAAAATGTGAATTGTACATAGGCTTGAAGGAACTATTACATTTGCAGAAGTTAAAAAAAAGTTTATGAGAAAAATTCAAGGTGAGACACTCAGCCTGTACAAACTTGGCTTACACAGTAAACATGGACTATCAGGAAATTTAAAAAATGTTCCTGAAAGTCTGAAACAAAGATTAATAGGAATGACTTGTTTACAGAGCCTCCTCGAAGATTATGGTATGTTGAACCACAATCAGGTGTCCCTGGTAATGGCAACTTTGTGTTGTCAGCTAATCTTTCTCACACTGGGTCAGGCAAAAGGAACTGCAGAATGAACTCACCAAAAGTCTTCATTTTGGCAATTTCACATCTGGCCTAGACATGGAAGAAGAACCTGCTGAAGGAAGGCATACCAACCTAGTTAGAACCCTTAGATACTTTTGTCAGAAAAGAACAAAGGGATCAATTAATTATTTAAAGTATTTGAATGCTGACTTCCTCCTAAAATGGACCCAAGGTGGCTCACAAGAAAAATATATGAAAAGCTAAAACAATAATTTATTAGAATTCTTTTTTAAAATATATATATTAAAAACCTGAAGGAGAGGATTCAGTTGAGATCACCAGGATGTGGATGATGGATTAAATTCCCCGTGCACACACAAACAGCAGAGGTGCAGGTGAACCTGCTAATTGCAGCATCCAATATGCTGATGGGATTTGTTAAGTTGTCAGCATACCAGATTAAAGCAATGGTCTTCCCAGTAGTAATGTATGGCTATGAAAGCTGGACTATAAGGAAGGCTGAGTGCAGAAGACACCTTTTAACTGTGGTGCTGGAGAAGACTCTTGAGCAGGGGTTGGCAACCTACAGACCATGAGCTGAATCTGGCCCACCAAATCATCAGGCCCCCACCCTCGCTCCAACAGCCACTGCTGCCGTCGGAAGCAGCCACAGACGCATTTACAGCTGTTGTAAACATGTTTATGGCAACATTTACAGCGGAGGGACCGGCCCCCTCAACTGTCTGAGGGAGTGTGACTCAGCCCCCGACTGAAAAAGGTTGCCGACCCCTGCTCTTAAGAGTCCCCTGGACTGCAATGAGATCAAATCAGTCCATTCTAAAGGAAATCAACCCTGACTGCTCCTTGGAAGGACAAATACTAAAGCTGAAGCTCAAGAAGAGAGGACTCATTGGAGAAGGCCCTTATACTGGGAAAGATCGAAGGCAAAAGAAAAAGGTAACAGGATGAGATGGCTAGATGGCATTGTTGATGCAGTGGGTGTAGATCTGGGTGGGCAACAGAGGATGGCACATGGCAGAGGAGCCTGGCGTGCAGTGATCCATGGAGTCGCAAAGGGTCAGACTCCACTGTGCAACTCAACAACAACAACATAACAGATATTTACCTTGACTGCAAGACTCCCTTTATACATCAGTGGGATTGGCATATATTCAGTGCAGAATAAAATTGGAACCCACTTCTTCCGTGTCTAGACAGATGTGAAACTGCCAAAATGAAGTCACTTTTGGTGAATTCATTCCATAGTTCCTTTCACCTGACCAGGTGTGAGAAAGATTAGCAGGCACAAGGTTGTCATTTCCTGGAGTATGCATGATTGTGGTTCCAAAATACCACAATCTTCAAGGAAGCTCTTTCTATGTACCCCAGTTGAACCCACTTGTAGGGGTTCAAAATAAAAAGCACACAGGAGGTTGCAGCATTCCATTTGGTGCAATCTGGATACATGGAGCTCAGACCAACCCCGACTCTTATTCTTTTATCAGTGGAGAAGGCAGCAAATTACTGCCAATAGAAGGCTGTCTACAAAAATTACTTTCAATTGAAAAGTAATAGCACATCACCCTTGGATTTGAAAACTCAACAGCCATTTCCAGGGGAAAGAGCAGTCAATTTAGATTTGCTAGCATCTTGGGCTTTGAAGAAGCATGAGTCAACATGATTTCAAGGTTTCTTTTTTAAGTTGTTTACTATCCTGAAAGAGTAGGCAATGCTTAGCCTGACATTGATAGTGACAGCGCATTGACTTCTCAAAGATTCACATTCTCGTTTGTCAACGTCAGTGATGTTCGGGTGGAAACTATGGAATAAAGAATCCACTTGTCCCACAACCTTGTCCTCAGCTACATCTAGAAAAATTACTTCTTTTGCACACAACTTCAGAAAAACTAACTTTTCTAAGGTCTGTTTTCAATTTTATAGTGACTGCATGTTTACCTCAGGTGTTCAAGTGCTCTCAAGCATTAGGTTTCCTTGAACAACACTTGAACAACACTTCGGACTTTGGGGACATCGCACATATATATTTTTCCGTCACAGCTGTGCGGGTTTTTACACGTGCGGGTTTTGTGTTTGAGGTTATGAAGTAATATTATACTCAGCCCAGCTTGCAGTGTATTTTGACGCTGGCCACTGATGTTTTTCTTTAGCAACACATTAGTTTAACGTTGTGAAGCGGAATAGTGCATTTACGTTTTTCCTCACCTCTACACAAGTTCATTTTTAAAAGGCAACATATTTTTGTAAAAAAAGGGGCATAATAGGAGTTGATGGACCTCTGAGCAGATAGCAGTGAGCATAAGTGGTCCTCCAACTTTTGGAGGTTGTTTACCCCTTCTTTGCACCATTGGGAAGATGGATTCAGCATCATAGCAATCAAAAACCAAATACAATCTTCTCAACCTGATATTCTCAGAATATGTTCCTAGATGAGTAATATAGAAGTAAGTAAACCCTAATCACCTCCAGCTTGCTACAGGGCTGAGGATGGTGTGATTTGGAGTCCAAGTCATCTGGAGGATCCATGGTTGGGAAAGAAGATCAACAAGATGCATGAAAGGTGCAGAATTTGTTAGTCATATCTATTACCCCAATTCTAGACTGTCAGTGTCCAAGCTATGGGAAACCAAATAACACAGGCACCAGGACCCAGGCCAATTAGGCTAAAGCCCAAACAGCAATCCTACACAAGTCCAAGTAAAGGCTGGGAATAAACAGGGAAACAAAGCTAGGCCAGTCCAGTAGACAAGACATAGTCCAGACATCTGAGGAATCAATGTGAACAGGAGCAGAATATCTTAGGGCTAGAATGGGAACAGGAGCAGAATCCAGAAACAAGTCCAGAAAACAGGGTTCACAAGCAACTGAGCAGAGCAGCACACTGCAACAAGCCAAGATACCTTCATTAATAAGACAGCTTCTGAAGGGAACAACCAGTTCTTATATAGCTCTTTTCCCAGGACATCCAGATGGTGCTCATGAGGGGCCTGGCAGCTGCAGTAGGCTGTGGGTCTAATCCTGCAACTACTATGGTCGTTCTTCTGGTATTCAACCATCAGATGGAGCCCCGAAGCTGCCTCAGAACCTGAGAATTTGGCTTTATACATACAGTAGTTTGCTTTAAATAGCATGTCTCTAAACTAACTGCAAAAATAAATAAATAAATGGTGTTGTCAATCTTAGAGAAGCATTATGAAGAATGCCATTATTCATCTTCCAAATGGTACACCTTGTTGATGAGACCAGCCTTTGACATTTTCCTGCCTGAGGCACATGAGCAAATCACAATGTGTTCCCATTTTCTGTTGCCTCAAGTTACCATGTCACTCCACTTAAAGGTAGGGCAACTGCTGCCATTTGGGCAAATTTTAGACAGCAGTCCTACATGTACTTATGTGAAAGCAATTGCTCTATTCTTTGAGAATCAGTATATCCGAGCAATATTTTTAAAAATCTAGAGGAAATCAACAGCATTGTTACTTTTCTGAGTCATTGACAATGTGGAAAGAAATGGCTACAGCAAGTATAGCACATATGTTAGGATGCTTGGTCAGAAAAATGCTCACATGAGAACAGACCTGGAGGTAAGTCTAATGGGGCTGTTAGACACATACAATATATGGGCACAGTCTGATGATCTAAATGTGGAAATTGGGAGAGCTTCTGCCATACATCTGGCTCCCTAATCTTTCTTAAGGAGGTACCACACCAACGGCTTGGGGAAGAAGAAGCCAGGGCAGGTTGAGGACTTCACCACCCCTCCCCCTGAGCCCACACCAATGGCCCCGGGGGAAGAAGAAGCCAGGGCAGGTTGAGGACTTCGCCACCCCTCCCCCTGAACCCCCATCAACATATTGTAATGTAATGTATTGTTTGTAAGCCACCCTGAGTCACTATGGCAAGTGGGCGGCAATATAAATTTGAACTAATAAATAAATACAATTCAGTGGAGGAATTTTTATGTTGTTTTTGGACCCCAACTCTCAGAATCTTCCAAGAAGTCTTCTGGAAGGTCCTTTTCACATACTGATACCTAATGTCACTTGCTTGGAATAGTCCTTATATTCCAAGCTGTCTCAACTTTGGCCATGTTTTCTGAACAAAAAGAAAATGGCTTCATGCTTCCAGGTAGGCTTAGGCTTTCATGGGAGATATAGACCTGCTGCAGGTTAGGCTCTATATTGGATACCTCCAAAGAACTATAACTTCCACCAAGTCTTATGCCTCCCAGGAAACACTGGGTCAGTTTCCTTTTTGTATAGGAACCTCAAGACAGGTCTGTTCCAGGTGACTGAAATGTTAGTATATCTAGATGCCTGTAGAAGTGTGTGTTTTTGGGCTAGAACACAGAATTCTTCCTGGAGAATTCTGGAAGAAAGAGAGAAGGAGAAGGGTACACCCTTTTCTTTTGTCTATTGCAATACTGTAGGGACCTATGTGTCACAAGGGGAAAGTGATGGAGACTTTTTTTTATTAGCAGGGACTGTGAACTGCCAGAGTTCACCATTCTTTCTGAGTTTAGCTACAGTCCTAAAAGTAAATAAGAGGAAATAAATGTTCTCAGCAACAATATATTAATATGAACCATCTCTTTTGTAGTGCAATGTATCCCATTCATGGATGGCAGGTAAGATATTTTAGTTTTAAAAAAAGATCTGTTCTAAATGAAATATCATATCCAGTACTTCATTAAATTTAAAAAAAATGACAAGATGTGCTTGGAAGCAAACATTTAATTATGCTGCCAAATGGTGCATCTTCCCTCTAATGATCAAATCTTAATTACTGTTTACGTTAGTCATGGATACTAAGTTTTATGATGCATCACCATAATATTTAATATTCAGATGGCATCATGAAGGAGTTTCAAAGTCTAGAACTATGTAGCACTGTAAAAAAAGTAAATACAAAAAAATCTATTGCTGTTGATCATGGAGAAAAAGATTTGACAGCCTAATATTTAGAGACCACTCTTAATCATATTTCTGATCACTAAAGGAAACCCTTATAGTATTAAATGTTACAATGGAAATGCTTTTGCTGTTGCCATATGTCTCAGCATAGTGAGCTGCTAAATAATCTTGCAGAAGAGATGATTTCACAAGACGCCATGAAGTCGCAATAGTTCCTCAACCTTTTGGCATAAAAAGCACATTACTGTTATTATTATTATCATTATGTGTGTTGGGAAAAAATGAAAATCTTAACCTATAAAACCAAGGCTTAACCATTGGAAGTTCATATAGGTTCCTAAGCCTGGCCCTACTAACCCGCACCCACCCTTCGTGCACATGGGTGAACTGGGTCCGCAGGTCAATGAAGGATTTAGAAAACTGGCAGTGGGGTAACAGCCCCACAAACGTGAAAAAGGGAAACAACTTCATTTCCCAACATTCCTTGTGCCGCGCCGCGCCAGAGCCAATCAGGCTGAGAGGCTCTGGCACAGTGCGGCGCAAGGAACGTTTGGAAACGCGCCACGGCCAATCAAAATAAAACCATTTAAGAAAACGCAGCACAAACACAAAGCACAAACCCATAACTAAAAGCACCAGCGTCCTGCGTGCCATGAGTGCGCAGAACGCTGAGGAAGCCAGCACGTGAAAAATAAAAATTAAAACCACAACGTGAACACAAGTCCACGCAAACACCCGCCAGCGTTCATGCATGGAGCAAAAGGGAGGAGAGGGACTCCCTCTCTTCCACGCTACCCCACCGAAGACACACCGAGACCACCCCCGGCCTCAACAAAAGTGGAGCCGGGGTGCAAAAATACCACAAAATCAGAGGGAGTTCAAGGGGGAGGGGAAGGTATTGATCCCTTTGCCCCCCTTGAAAGAAAAACAATTCCTCCCCAAAGCAAAGGCACCAGACGGCGCTCCGCCCGGTGCCTTTAATTTAACAGTAAGGGTTTCACTTACAAGGGAGGGCGAAGGCATCATTGCCTTTGCCCAACCTTGAAAGTGAACCCATTCCCAGGTATGCAAAGCCAGCGGATGCCACTGTGCCCGCTGACTTTACTTACCCCAAAAGAGTTTCGCTCTCAAGCAGGGGCAAAGGCAATGGTGCCTTGCCCCCCCTTGAAAGTAAACCCATTCCCAGGTAAGCAAAGCCAGCAGACAACACTGCACCCGCCGACTTTACTTACCCCAAAAAAACCATTAATTAAAAAACAACAACAAAAACATCCAAAAACAACAAGAAATAACACACACAAACATGCCCCCAAATTGTTTTACTTACCCCCCCAAAAACCATTAATTAAAAACAACAACAAAAACATCCAAAAACAACAAGAAATAACACACACAAACACCCCCCCCAAAAAAAATAACACTACAAACCCCCAAAAGAAATTAAACCAGAGAACTCACCCAAACGACCTTCCTCCACGACGTCCAGAACTGAAATGAGGAAAGAAAGAGACTACTTACCGGAAGAAGCGACACCCAGAGGCAAGTAGAGAAAAACAGTCAAAGTAAAAGAAAACCTCAACAGCACTACCCAGAGGCCACAGGAGAAAAAACAGTCAAAAATATTCACAGAAAAAAATCACTAAATAATATAATATAAAACATTTCTAAAATCCTGTATACAGTTTTCGCTCAAAAACAAGTCGAAACATATAAACACAGTTTTAAAAAAATTAAATTTAAACAAACATATACTTACACATTTTAAAAATTCTTATCCAAGGTACAACTATTAAAAAAAATTCACAGAGTAAAACATTATTTGGTTAAATAAAATAATTATAAAAAATTATATCACCCCTTTCCTCTTTTTTTAATAAAACCCCCCCAAAAAAGCTAATCACAGTTTATAACAGCCCATGCATATAAATAAACATTTTAAAAATCACAATTACAGACTAACCTCATTTGTATAAACATTAAAAAAACCACCTTTCAACACCATCTAAAACAGCCTGGCAATGCCGGGCAACCTCTGCTAGTGTCAACATATTATCAAAAGCCAAAGAGCTGTGTTACATTTTGTTATTGGCTTGTGAAAACTATATCTTAGTAATTATAGTTCTTCTATATTTAGAGGCCATGTGTCGTCAGCACATCCATGTATACATCTGTATGTAAACATATGCTCTACTTGTGCAATCTGTCTCTATATTTTCTGTGGCAAATATATTTTATTTTTAAATAGTAGGAACTCTCTGTCTAGCATCACACCCATTCCCTATCATACATTGTTGTAAGGTGAGAGACAAACCTTAGGAAAGATTTATTTTAATACATATGTGCTCCAGCCTCTTCCCTTGCTGGCTTGGAAAAATAAAGAAATTAATTGTTCCAAGCTCAAAAAGGGAGGACTATGCAAACCAATCTCAATTCAAAATGGAGCTCAAATGCAGTAAGGTCCTTTGTCTTCTTTTTTAACTAGAGTTTGGAGTATCATTCTCAGATATTGACAAGATGTGACTATAAGGTCAAGATCCATTTGTAGGAGCTGCCAGAACATTTTCTGGGAGCTGCTGCTATTTACAGTACAGCCTTAGCATCTCAATCTGGTTTGAGCCTTTCTCTGCAAGTATTCTGTCCTTCCTGAGACAATACCTCTCCTCTGGGATCAAGGCTCAGTTAAAAATACTGTGATTCTTTTCACTTGAAGAATAGGCATTTTATAGCATGGTATCTGTTCAATGTTACTGTTGATGTAAACGGTTAGCAGAGTGGTATGCAGTGGCCAGCAAGAGGTTCGCACCTGGCAAGGTGGCTCCTTGTGAGAAAAACAGGCAGACAGATCTTGGTGCAGAAGAAAACTCAAAGTAGGTTTACTCAGGAAGTAAAAAGGTGCAAGTATATACAGTGCAACAACTGTAACACAAAACAGATATATTCTCTTGGGGTGCACAGTTGACATCACTGCGCCTCTGGGCCCATAACCAATTTTGATGTAAACGGTTAGCAGAGTGGTATGCAGTGGCCAGCAAGAGGTTCGTACCTCTTCATACTGCATATGATTTTTTTCTAAAGCCAAAGAGAAAGAGAGAGAGAAGGGTGGATCTCTTATCAGTTGTTTCTGATAACATATTGTATTTCGTATAACATTGCTTCTTTACTGGTAAAACTGCAGTTTCCTGACTAAAAAAAACCAAACACCTTATTTTGTTGGTGGTGGAAATGACAAGTCTTTCCCAATTAGTGCAGTTGCAATTGTAAGAGCTTTCTAGCAACCAGAGATATATCAGACATGTCATCAGAAAATGGGAAACGAAAGGTTGGATGGGGATTGATGAGAATTTTGTTTCCGTTTATTTTGATAAGAGTTCTCTAAAACTCACAACATTGTTCACGTTGAGGGTAAAAAAGAGAGAAAACACACAACCTAAATGTGGAAGAAAATGAAACTGACAGATGCTTGCCATTCTGGTTCATGGCTGTTAAAAATCTGGAGTTGAATTACCATGCACCAGTCATACCAGTCGATCGTTTCTGTCATTAAACAGCAACATATGTCAAGAGTTTAATGTGAATTTACAATCATTCTAGGCATCTCTGGAAATTGTTAGCATTCAAAGAATGGTAGTTCCTGACCTCAGTTGTGCTGCAACTGAAAACTCAAAGATATCAGCCAGCTAGGCTGATTATGGGATTTTTGAATATTTAGGGCTTCCTTTTTTCTTTTTTGAAACCAGCTAACTGTAAGAAACAGCGGGTTCTCAAAACTATGGGAGGTAAGAGACAATACTGGGAGTAGAATCAGGGCTCTTATGAGGCTAGTCATGTAAAATATTATAATATTGTTTGACTGTTGAGAAATGCCTCCATGTATTTTCATTTTCCTTATACTACTTTTGCAGTTTTAAAATTATGCTCAAAAACCTGTCTCTGGTTTTTATCTAACTTGTTGAATGTGTTCCACAGTTTTTCTTTCAAGTTACAATGATTAGTTCCTTCTTAGAAAAAATCCAGCCTGATCATCGCTCTCGGCTTGGTTCAAATGCAAGTTAAGAGAAGGGGTTGAAAGCCAGGAAAGGTGCATTTTTTGTTTTGTTTTATGTATAGTACTTCCCATAGAAGGAGGCAGACTCCTCAGCATCCATCCAGCTATCATAATTGGTGACTTGTTCGACTTGGATGGATGAAGGAGGTGGAGATGGTAAGAAGCTACTGATTCTAAAGGTTGGCGTTTCATAGTGGCTGCCTAGTGTTATAAGCTTTACAGCAAGTTCTTGCTGAATTGAGATTTTTCACCTTTTTGTTTCCTCAGTTCATCTTCATCTTTGGCAGACAGGTACAATTAGAATCATCTCCATGCTGGGAATAGATGTACCTGTTAATGAATCTGGTTAGGCGATAGGTAGAGGTTTCCCTTGCTCGAAAGCCAGTCGTATCCGACTCTAGGGTTCAGTGCTCATCTCTGTTTCAAAACCGAAGAGCCAGCGCTGTCTACTTCTGCAGACGTTTCTGTGGTCATGTGGCAGACATGACTAGGCACCAGAGTGCACGGAACACTGTTATCTTTCCACCAAAGTGGTCCCTATTTATCTACTTGCAATTTCTTGCTTTCGAATTGCTAGGTTGGCAGGAGCTGGGACAAAGACGGGAGCTCACTCCGTCCTGCAGTACTCAGGAATCGAACTGCTGATCTTCCGCCTCCCAGTCAGCGTCTTAGCCAATTTAGCCATTGCAGTCCCTGGTTAGGCGATGCTTTCCTTTTATTTATAGGATACAGTGCAATTTGCAAATAGAAAGGATGAAAAAAAATAGACTTCTAAAAACATTCAGATTTCAATGAGAGTGAAATTGACGGATATGAAACATATGGGACAATCATAAAAACTTTATTTCATTGTCCCCACTCTTTTTGGAAATCCACGGAAGAAGGACTTACTGGCTGAAGAACCTGGAAGAAAATTATACATGCAAGTCAACATCATATCTTAGAGCAGCTGTGTGCAAAGTCCAAACAGCCATGATGACATCCAGGAGAAGAAGAAATTAGTTAATAATTACATTTTGTCAAGTTGATTCCGGTAACCTCCAACGACTTTCTAAGAATCAATTACTCAGAGGTGGGTTACCAAGCTCATTCCCCAGAACTACTCTGGTATTGTGCAGCTTTCCTAAGGTCACACAGTTGGTAGGACACATAATCCCATCAACCACACACATTCAAGGTGATCTGGTTTTGCAACTGAAAAAAAAAAAAGACACAATAGGAATTCATTTTCTGAGCCCTTGCTCTTCACTCAAGCACTCCAACTTTCTAAACCAGGAGTTCTCAACCTTTTAAAGCCAGGGGCCGGGTCACACTCCCTTAGACTGTTTCAGGGGCCAGACGGCCATTTTGCCCTTCCTTCACCACATGGCAATTCCGGGTGTGATGGAGGCAGTGGGGAGCCACATGAAATGGTGCCACGGGCCACAGGTTGAGAACCCCTGTTCTAAACTATGTCTGCACAATTCTTCTTCCGTGTCTAGGCCAAACTCAAAACTGCCAAAATGAAGGTACCTTTTGGCATAACTGTCAAGTATCCTGGATTAGCTGGGATTTCCCGTAATTCAGCGCTGCAAACTACTTTCTTGCCCCCATTCCGTAATTTGATGGCGGGGAAAAGTAGTTACTGTGCATCCCCTTCTGCGCAGAAGCCTTCTATGCATGCGTAGAAGGCTTCTGCACAGTAGCCTTCTGTGCAGAATCCGTCTACGCATTCCTAGAAGGCTTCTACGCATGTGTAGAAGGATTCTGCGCAGAAGGCTACTGCGGAGAACCCTGCTACGCTGCGTAGAAGGCTTCTGCGCATGAATAGATGGTTTCTGCACAGAAGGCTACTGCGTATGTTCTGTATTCTCTGGAGCCGCACTTGACAGGTATGCCTTTTGGTGAGCTCATTGTGCAATGTTTCTGTGATTGTTATTTTGTAATTGCAACTGTGATATTGTGAAATTGTGTTTCCTTGTTAGCCGCCCAGAGTCGCACTGCTAGTGGGGAGGCATACAAATTGAAAATTGAATTGAATTGAATTCCTTTCGCCTGACCTAGTGTGAGAAAGATTAGCCAGCAACACAAGGTTGCTGTTACTAGGGCATTACTAGGGTATTCAAAAATACCACAATCTTTGAGGAAGCTCTAATCAATGAAAATTAACAAGTTAACTCTTCCATAGGATGCTTTGATTCAAGTATGCCTACCCTAGTTGCAACTTATTTTAGCTTACTGAATCACAGAATAGGCCTATTTGAATTAAAACAACTTTTGGAGAAGTTGACTCACCAGATCCGTGACCCTATTGTAATGTGATTTAGTATGCTATGCGCCTATCGAGTAAGCATGATAGAATTGACACTATTTATTTATATATTTGTTTATATGTATACCCTGCCTTTTTCCTTGAGAGGACTCAAAGTTCTTTATAATATTAAAACAAACAAACAAATAAAAATATAAAGACTAGAAGGGAAAGAACAGTGGTGTTCTCCTCTTAGGCAGCCAGTTATTTGACAAAAAGTGTGTCTCTTTGCCAGCACAAAGAAAGTAAAGTAGAGACAAACATGACGTCTTGTGTGAAGGAGTTCCATAGCTTAGGAGCATTGACAGAGAAAACACAAATCAAGACATGCTAATTTATTAGAATTTTTGTGAATTGAGAATCCTGGCCTGCACAGGTTTCAGTGCAATGGTTTTAATGTTTGAGTGTTAAAATGTTGTGTCTCTTGATTTTAATTTTCTAAATATATTATGTCTTTTTAAAAGTTTATATAGCTTTGTATCCTACCTTAAGATCCTATGGTATAGGGCAGACTATAAATGAAACAAATAAGAAAGGCATTATTCCTTGATGATTTTAAAGCTCAAGCAGGCTTGCAAACAGAGATGCACTCTTTTAAGTAGATTTGATGCAATTTATTTAGGATTTTGTAAGTCAAAATGGTCTGGAAGCCAGTGAAGTCTATAAAAGTCAAACATTTAGGTATTTACTTGTCCATTTAACATCCTCTCCCCCCTCCCTCATGTGACACATGTTCACAAATCTACCTGCTTCTCATCACTTTTTATTCTGCAGAAATCAACCCATTTTTTTAAAAAAAACTTAATATCATTTTTGGAAGATTATATATTCTTCAATTCTTTAGATATTTTCACTGATTAGAAACAGAAATCAGACAACACCACATCAGTTTCACTTTATTTTAAACAGGAGATTAGTGAATCTGATAATTCTTCAGGACAATATTTTTCCTAGACCCTGTCTGAAGAAGACTAGATGTTACAGATGAAGGACCTGTGAAATGTTTGTGCAAAGGAGTGGGTTTTGATGGATAAATCTGAAGCCCAATCCAGAATGTCTGGAAGGCTATTTAATTCTCTGTCATGTCTTTCCCTTGGAATGTTAAATACTATCTGACACCATGGGGAAGGAGGGGCATGATTACAGGAAGCATGAAACTGATGAGACAAAATTTATCATTTACCTTAATTTACCATATAAGAAAACAGACTGTGAAGTGGTTGTTAAATGGAAATGACATTCACTCCAAGGTGCAATAATGATCAAAGTCAGGAAAGGACAATTCTGAGTCCCACCTTATATTTTATGGCAGAGTGGTTAAGATGCTGAATTTAACGACCGGAAGGTCAGCAGCTCGATTCCTGAGTACTGCAGGACGGAAAGAGCTCCCGTCTTTGTCCCAGCTCCTGCCAACCTAGCAGTTCTAAAGCAAGAAATTGCAAGTAGATAAATAGGTACCAGTTTGGTGAGAAGGTAAACAGTGTTCCGTGCACTCCGGTGTCTAGTCATGCCTGCCACATGACCACGGAACTGTCTGCAGATGCAGACAGTGCTGGCTCTTTGGTTATAAACAGAGATGAGCACCGAACCCTAGACTAGAGTCAGATGTGACTGGCTTTCGAGCAAGGGTGACTTTTACCTATTAACATTGAGATAAAGTAGTTCCTGTGAAGTAAGTGATTGTAAACTTATTTAACTGAGCACTATCACAGGCAAAGCTTTGTCTCTAATTTATCATCATCTTTTGCAAGTATTAAATGTGAATACTTTAAAATTGTGATGTTGGTTGATAGCAACAGGACCTCTCAAAATTTGGCTAACTAGTTTATGTATGAATACTGTACTAGATATACGCACATAATGTGCATTACTAGTTGGCACCTGAAGATGGCAATCTTGTGACACTTGAAATATTATTTCATCTTTACTGCAGATGTTGGTTACTAAGCAATTGCAAAGCTGGGAAAAGTTAAATCTTTTGAACCACATTTCCCAGAGTCCTAGAGCCCACATGGTCAGTGTCAGAAGAATATATTCTAGCAGAGCAGGGGAACCTGCTGGGGGACCTGGTAGGATTGCATTTCCAATCAGTGCCAGTTAGTCTGGACAAAGGTGAGGAAGGAGGGCTCTCCATATAGGGCAGGGGTTCTCAACCTTTTTGCACCATGGGCTGGACCATGCCCCCTCAGACAGCTAAGCAGGTCAGACACGTGTTTCCCCCACTGTAAACACTGCTGTAAACTGTGGTGGTGTGGGGGTGTTTGTGCAGGTGCAGATGCGTGCGCGTTTACGGCTGTCGTAAGCATGTCCACTTCCGCTTCCTTGGTTATTGCCATGGGCCAGATGATTTGCCACCACAGGCCAGGTCCAGCTCATGGGCTGTAGGTTGCGAACCCCTGATTTAGGGTATCAATGTGCTATCAAGTTGGAACTGACGTATAGCGACCCTAATAGGGCTTTCAAGAGAATGCAAGCGCGGCGCCAAAATGGCAGCCGCGCACTTTGCGGGCCCCCCCCCCACAGGACAGAGGATCCGGGTAGTTAGGGGCGTGGCCAGCTCCCTTATAAAAGGGGTGGCCACGAGGCAGCCGAGCTGCCATTTTGCCTCAGCGACGGAGCGGAGAAGTTTTTTCCCCTGCGCCTCCGTCGCTCGTTGGTATCAACGGGAAGCCTTTTTGGGTCGATTTTGCTTAGCTAGCTTCTCTTTTTTGCTCGAGATGCCTTCCAAAAAGAAGGCTGCTGCGAATTCAGCCCGGGCTGTTAGGAGGCGAAACCCAGGTCGGAGGACCGCGGTGCCGCCTCCTCAACAGCCACCTTTGCCATCCCCGGCCGGGGCTAGTGGCTTGGGGTCTATCGCCCCTTGGCCCGATCAGAGTGCGGGCGCGGAGGGCGCTCCGGCCCGCGGCCCGCGAGCGGTGGACACCGCTCCTTCTCCCGCCCAATCCGTTGGGCCGATTACTTTTGGGCCGCAGCCTCTCCCGGGGCCCTCTAGCCTTGGGGGGTGGCCCGGTGCCCTGCCTTGGCAGGTTTCCTCATCAGCCCTACCGGGCTTCGGCCCTGGCCAATGGCCACATATGGGCCATGGGGTCCAGGGAACTGTCCCCATGCAAGGGTCATGTGGGCCGGCCGGCTCTTTACCCATGGTTAATGTAGACACCTTACTGGCCCGTATCGCGGCCTTAGAGGAGTCTTTGGCCCGGGCCGGTCAGGCAGGTGCCCCCTTCGGGGTACCTTTTGAGGCGCTATCGGCAGCAGGACAACGGCCGGCGGGTAGGGTTGAGCTGCTGCAGGCGGGTGGCGCGGCTCCGGCCACGGCCTCGCAGCTCCCCAGCCAGCAACCTGGTGCGGGTCAAGCCCCGGTGATGAGCTCTACATCGGTCGTGAGCTCCGACGCCCCCAGTGGGCCGGAACCCCCGTTGGGGGTGGCCCGCGGGGGTGCAGCATGTGAGTATATGGTACAAGCAAGTACATCCGCACACATTCCCAATATAAGGGGGACCTTTCAGTGGCCTTGGCCTCGCGCGGGTGGTGCAGGGGCTACGCCGCTGGCGACCCACCCGGCGACAACTACTGCTACCATGCCCGCTGGGGTGGGCCTCGGTTCTTACACTGCTGGGAACGTACTTGGGGTGGCAGGGTTAACTCAGGCCCCTTTGGGTAGGCCAGCTATCCCCTTTTCGGCTTTGCCGACGGCAGGGTATTCCTTGCCACTGGGTGATCATTTGGCACAGGCTACCAGAGAATAGATATGGCGAGGGGAGTATGTAGATATCTTCTCACTCCTGAACAGAGAGCCCACCAAGGAGGAAAGGGTGGGTCAGGATGAGAAGGACAAGGAGCAGGCACGCCGCCGTAAGCCGCCGCGTACCTGGGCAAACTGGCTCCCCGCTTATTTGATATACATGGCGGTATATTTAGGGCGCGGCCGGATCTAGCTATCCCCATGGTCCAATATTTGGACAACATATATAGGGCGATGGTAGATTTCCCGGGCCCCTCATGGCTAGCATATGATGAGGAATTCCGTATGAGGATTCCCCTACACCCCGAGATGAGATGGGACGAGCCGTGCCAGAGACTGTGGCTCTTGTATATGACACCCACACGTCCTGCACCGGGGGATAGATACCATTGTGGACATGCGGTCCAGCGAGCAGCTCCAGCGCAGGGTACCCGCCAACTGGCGGGGCAGGGGGTTCCAGCCCGCCTGCTGTGTTGGACTTTCTCGTCCAATGGTTCCTGCTGTCGAAAGAACTGCAGGTATAAGCATGAGTGTCCCACATGTTCTGGTCCCCATGCAGCCTCTGCTTGTCCCAAGCCTGGGGGGGCGCGAGGCAGAGGGAGGGGTGGACAGTGGGCTGGCAAGCCTGCCACGGATGGAACTAGTTCTCCGAAAGGCCCCCTCCCCAATTAAGGTGGACATGCTGGAGCGCTGGCTCGCATCGTACCCAAGGGGAGAGGACAGAGAGTATCTCATCCAAGGTTTTAAGCAAGGATTTCGTATCCCTTTTATGGGTGATAGATCCCCTCAGGATGCTCCCAACCTTTTATCCCTCAGAGGAAGGGAGGAGGTAGCAGAGGCCAGCATTAAAAAGGAATTAGACGCGGGCAGGGTCGCCGGACCTTTTCCCGCACCCCCTTTTACCAACCTTAAGGTTTCGCCATTGGGTTTGGTTCCCAAAAAGTCCCTAGGTGAGTTTCGCCTTATTCATCATTTGTACTACCCAGCCGGCCGATCGGTCAGCGATGCGATACCTGATGACCTTTGTTCGGTCAGGTATACATCGTTCGACCATGCGCTGCGCATGGTGCGCTCGTGTGGCCCGGGTGCCTTGCTGGCCAAGTGCGACGTTAAGTCAGCTTTTCGCCTCTTGCCGGTGCACCCGGGCGACTTTGAATTGCTGGGTTTTAAGTTTAGAGGGGAGTATTATTTTGATAAGGCCATGCCTTTTGGCTGCTCCATATCATGCTCGGCTTTCGAGCGTTTTAGTACCTTCCTAGAATGGGCTTTCGTCCGCAGGTCAGGGTCCCGGTCTGTAGCCCATTACCTGGATGACTTTTTATTCGGGGGGAACGGGGCTGGGACACGTGTGCACGTCTCCTCAATACATTTCAGACGCTAATGCAGGAACTTGGTGTCCCTTTAGCGCCCGAAAAGACCGAGGGCCCGTCGACCGAACTAGTATTCCTGGGGGTTGAGATTGATACAGTAGTACAGGCTTCTAGGTTACCGGGTGATAAGGTGTCCAGGATAGTGACCCTTATCTCGGAATTGCTGGCCAAGCGTAAGGCATCCCTGAGGGAACTGTAGGTGCTACATGGGCACCTCAATTTTGCCTGCAGGGTGGTCGCACCGGGCAGGGCTTTCGCCCGGCGCTTATGCGACGCCATGGCAGGGTTATCCAGGCCCCACCACAGAGTCAGGCTTACCCGGGGTATCAGGGCAGACATGTTAGTCTGGTTGCAATTCCTGAGGGAGTTCAATGGGGTCTCATTTTGGAGGTCTGACCTCCTGGCATCCCCCAATTTCCAGATACAGTCTGATGCCTCAGGATCCCTGGGTTATGGGATGCACTTCAATGGGAAGTGGGCCTATGGTGGGTGGCCACTGGCATGGGCAGGCACAGGTCGCCTGCGGGATCTCACATACCTGGAATTTTTTCCCATTCTCGGGGCTTTGATGCTATGGGGCGAACAGTGGGCTAATTCGGTGGTGCATTTCTGGTGCGACAATGCTGCTGTTGTACACATTGTCGATGCACAGACTTCTAAATCGCCCAGAGTCATGGATCTAGTGCGCCATTTTGTGCTGCGCTGCCTGCGCCTCAACGTCTTGTTCAGGGCCAGGCATGTCCCAGGGGTTAATAACGATATTGCTGACGCTTTGTCCCGCCTGCAGATCTCCCGGTTCCGCGCCTTGGCCCCGGATGCGGAGGAATTCCCCTCGCCACTCCCGGACGAGATGTGGACTATTGGCAAGGAGAGGTGAACCGGGCGATTGGCCTGTCACTAGCGCCACGCACGCGTAAGGCGTATCAACAAGCATTCAATTTGTATAGGGCTTTTGCTACTCAATTTCAATTGCCAGAGACCTGGCCTATCCCGGTGGACCATGTTCTGCGGTTCATGGTTCACCTGCATGCACAGAGCCTTGCACCTCGCACCATAGCATCCAAGCTCTCGGCGTTGGCTTTTATGGCCAAAGTAGGGGGTCATGTGGATACCACCTCTGACTTCCGTGTGAGACACGTTTTGGAGGGGTGGGTGCGCGAGCGCGGGCGTTGCCCGGACGACCGGCACCCTATTTCCCCAGGGGTTATTACCCAGTTGGCCCGGGGCTGGCCAGGCCTCTGTTTTGATCATTATGAGGCAGCCCAATTGCATGCAGCCACAACGGTGGCATTTTTTGGAGCGCTCCGCATCAGCGAACTCGTGATGCTGTCTAAGGCGGATGCAAGTGGTAGGGCACTGGAACGCGGAGATGTATATGTTGCCAAAGACTGGGCCCAGTTGAGGATTCGCTCCTCTAAAACAGATCAGCATGGCGTAGGCAGTGGAGTAAGACTGCTACGGTGTTCTTTGGCAGACATCTGTCCGGTTGGTGCCCTACAGGAATACCTGGCACTGCGTGGCATGCACCACGGCCCGTTTTTCTGTCACCAAGATGGGTCTCCCCTTACTAAATTTCAGTTTTGGAAGGTGACTGCCAGAGCCCTCACCAGGGTGGGACTACCGGGTGCCCGTTCTGGCACACATTCGTTCCGTATTGGCGCAGCCTCTACAGCGGCTGCTTTTGGGACTCTGGGGCTGACATACGTAGCATGGGGAGGTGGGGCTCACTATGTTTTCAGTTTTATGTGCGCCCACTCCCGCCATGAGTACCATTCCAGTCACCTTACCTTCCTTTTTCTCAATTTCTTACAGACCCTGGGTGTCGTTTTACACCGGTGACAGTATGGCTGGTGGGCCACAGCTATGTGCTCAGGGCAGCGCGTTACGCTGCGGCGACAGAGTGGACCCCGACTGGGACTGGGTGACCACGCCAGTCTCGCATGGCATGGTAAGCCTGGGATGTTATGGCGGGAGCTGCGGCCTTTCCTTTTTTCTGGCCTGGGGGCTGACCCGCCTGACATTCTAATCATCCACCTGGGGGGCAATGATTTGGGCCAGGTCACCGGCTTATCGCTCAAGCATGCGATTTGCGAGGACCTCGCCTACTTGCATTATGTCTGGCCTGCCACAGCCCTGGTTTGGTCGGACATTGTTCCGCGCCACTCTTACAGAGGGGGCGTTAACCTCCTGGCCCTTGACCGAGCTAGGCGCGCGGTCAATAAGGCAGTGGCGCGGTTTCTCACCACCAGGGCTTGGGGACGGGTTAGTCATCACCCCGATATTAGTCTGCAAAATTGTGACTTGTATGCAGGGGATGGGGTCCATCTGTCGCGTGGAGGTGTGGACCTCCTGTTGGGTGACTGGCGAGCAGGCCTGTTGACCGAGCTGACGGTCTGGGGGGGGCGTCAGGTCTTCTGTGAAGCCCCTCCGTGTGGCGGGTAGCACTGGTAAGGTAAACAGTATGACTCACAAGTATCCGGCAGGTTCGCAATTGACTGGACAACACTAGACAGGAATAAAGTAGTTAAACGTTGTCCGGTCAACGACGAACCAGGCGATGGGGTGATGATGATTGCTAACCAGCATGCATCACCCCTGTGATTTCACGGATACGCGTCAGAGGGTGGGGTCATGAGTTAGTTATTGACTACGGTCAACAATTTGTTTGTTGTTGACAAACAAATTGATACAAATTGATACATTGTAACCAATTGCCGTTGGCAATTTTGGGTGGTACCTTACCAGTGTTACTTCGGCCTGCTTGCCTTAGGAATTATGATTGGTCGTTTTACCAATACAAATTTATAATTCGGACTAGGGCATTGAATCAATAAATGTGGCCCTTTGCTGTTATCCACTTTCAATGTTGTCTGTGTCCGTTATTGGGGGGGTGCGCCTGCAAATGAGATGCTTAAGGAATGTTTTTACCAGTTCCACTTCCCTAGTGTGCTTCCACACTAAGTAGGAATTCAAATCCACACTTCCTGAGTCCTAGTTCATCACTCTGTATAGTCTAATACAACCACACTGGGTAACCCCCAGTAGGGCTGCTAAAGGTTTGAAGATTCTTTTGAATGTATAATGGTACATTATACTAGTAATAGAGTTACATAGGGAAGGATGTACTGATGTCATGGAGAGAAAAGTCAAGGGAAGACACTTGAAAAATCATGTTGTGAACCAAACAGATTTAAAAATAGCCTCAGGAGGCTGCAGAAAAAGGGAATATTTCTGTATCTTTAGCAATCACATAGTAAGGAGAATGGCAAAAGGTCTACTTTGAAAGACACACTTCAAATGCCATCTTCAGATTCCTCTCAATGTTTGTATCTTATACCCCTACAACCAACCAAGTTTTTCATCTTTTGTTAAAAAGATTCTGAATTGTCCTGTGACAGAAACAAAAAACCACTTCTCCTGAAGAAATGCATAGGTTTACAGGGATTCCGTTAGCATACCTATCATTTAGGGTAAGCTTAGTAACCAAAAAGGTACAGTAGAATTGTGACAAGTAAACACAAACTAAAATAATAGGTTGATTAATAGCTGGAAATAGCTGGAAATTTTTGTGAAAGGATTTAAATATAATCAGACAAGGGAGAGCTATTTTAGAAATTCTGAAAAGCACAATAAGGGCAGAAAACTCCACACCACTCCACCGGCCAGGGATTCGAGGCAGCTGCTTGCTGATGCTGTCTTCCCCCCCTCCCAGCCCTGCCTGTGAGAGGGTTCAAAAGGCGCCCGCAATTGAAACCATGGGGCTGAAGGACTTCACTGCCTCTCCCTGGAGTCCACTCCACCGGCCAGGGATCCGAGGCAACTGCTTGCGGATGCCGTCTTCCCCCTCCCAGCCCTGCCTGCAGGAGGGTTCAAAAGGCCCCTGCAATTGCAACCATGGGGCCGAAGGACTTTGCTGCCTCTCCCTGGAGCCCTCTCCACAGGCCAGGGATTCGAGGCAGCTGTTTGTGGACGCTGTCTTCCCCCTCCCCCTCCCAGCCCTGGCTGCGGGAGGGTTCAAAAGGCACCCGCAATTGCAAACATGGGGCTGAAAGACTTCGCTCCCTCTCCCTGGAGCCCACTTCACTGGCCAGGGATTTGAGGCAGCTGCTTGTGGACACCATCTTCCCCCTCCCAGCCCTGCCTGCAGGAGGGTTCAAAAAGATGGCCACAGCTATGGGTCAAAGGACTGTATGTTCTATGGACTTAGGAGGTGGGTTCAGGTTGAGATGCTTTATAATGATGTGATTCTGTAATTGTTTGGGAGGGGTTGTAATTTTTTGAAATGTATTTTCTGCAGTGTGATGTTTCTGATGTTCTGTGATTATTATTATTGTATATTATTATTTTTTTGAATTGTATTTTATATTGTGCTTCTGTATTCTTCTGATCTGTAAAGTATGTAGTATAACTTATGCATTATTGTTTATTGTATATAATGTCTGGATAGTGCATTTATTTCTATTGGAAGCTGCCTTGAGTCGCACTTGTGCGAGTAAGGCAGGGTATAAATTTAATAATAAATAAAATAATAAATAAATAAAATAATCTTTTGAATACTAGTGGTGTAGTTGATGACATTAGTTGATCTTCAAGATTTTTGAGAAAGATTGCAAACTCCACATCCACCAGGAACTCCTCAGCCAGCACTATTGGTGACTCTGGTTTAACCAGGGTGGTGAATGTGCGGCAGATTTTAGTCTCATCATTATAGGAGCTATCCAAGTTTTTGAACCTATTTTGGAGAGAAGATTCAGAAATTTGGATTTATTCTTTAAGGATCCGATTAAAATCTGGAGCCTATTGCCTGACTTTGCAAACCCAGAGCAGGTTGTCCCTGTCCTGACATTTCTCAACTCCTGGATCCACACAATGAAATGAACACTGTGCACCCAATTTCTTTGTAACATGAGTGCCAGGGAACTTTTATTAGAATAGAGTAAACCATCCACTTTACACTAGATCAAGGGTCAGCAAACTTAGCTCTCCAGGTGTTCTTTGACTTCAATTACCAGAAGCCCAAGTGAGTACTCCTGCTGAATAGGGCTTCTGGGAATTGAAGTCCAAGAACATATGGAGAACCAAGTTTGCTGAGCCCTGCACTAGATGATTGACCTCTAGCTACCTTGCATGTTGTCATCTTTTGATGTCCTTAACTGGTGGCAATGGTGGTTTGAGCTTGGGACCATCATGGTAGTGGGCCAGGATATTTAAGAGACTGCATCACCCCAAGGTTTTCATCCCGTCCTACGAGAGTGAACTGTAGGGGCTCCCTAGTGGTCCCATCAGCTAGGGAGGCACATCTCACTGGGACCAGGAGGAGAGCCTTCTCGGTGCATGTTGTGTCCAAGTGTTAATTGCTTTGGTTTTGCAATCAAGTTGTTACTGCAAAAAGTGCAAAAGGCAGTTACAAAAATCAAATCAATAAATAAATGCAGAGCAGATATTCTGTCTCTGAACTGGTCTTCTCTCGTAAATCCCAGTATTTTAACTGGGGCTGACTCAAAGGACTCCATGGATAGGTTTACATATAAAGGCAGCAATTCTGAGAAGAAATGTCACTAATTGTTTTGTTCAGGTAGATAGTGCTGTTAGCCAAGGGAACAAATACACACAACATAGCTTTCTTTTACAGTTCAATATTTATTTATTTATTTATTTATTTATTCATTCAATCATATATATGTATAAACCACTCTCACTTTTTCTGATAACAAGCTGCTGCTGTAATAACATTTTGTTATCTCAAACTGTCATGGAGAAGTTTCTCTCTTTGGCAGGTTTACTGGAAGATGCCCTTCCTTTATAAAGCCACGTTTTTAGTTAATTAAACGCAGACATCTATTCATATTCTGATGCCTGTTGCACTCTAGATAAGACAGAATAACAAAACATTCCATCCACACTTCAAAATACTAAGTGATGAGGAATCTGTGGGGAATACAGTAGATCAGAAAAACCAAGTAGACAGTGCAGCGCTAACTTTGAGTCAGGGTCGCCTTTCTACACAAGGTAAGTTCTTCTACAGTTCACTGTGGAACAAGAGATAAGCACTGTTCTATAGATGGCCTTATTGTTAGCATCCTACTAAATATTTAGACTTGTCAGCTGTTTTGTAGAATGCCTGCTCTTCACTTAGTGGCTTTAGTATCAATCTCTTAAATGTAGAAATGAGCTTTCACAAACCAACACCACAGACAGAACTGCTGTTATCATGTTGCATTGAGTCAAATATGATATTTCTCAGTGGAAGAAACTTCACAAATTCTGTAAACAGTCACCTGTATATGACAATATATCTTCAAGAGAGATCTATATATCAAGGATAATAGGCTTTTCACTCTAATAAAGGGAGAAACTCTGTTAAGGTAGCCTCTTAGCGGAGAATCAGAGCATGAATTTTGTCCATGTAGAAGATTCTTCTTTACAACTTTAGTTAGTCTAATGAGCCAAGACAGGACAGGCTAAGACGAGAACAAGTGTCATCCAGACTGTTCTGTCTTGGCTCATTAGACTAACAGGAAAATGTAGTTTTGTGTTCCAAATATGTTTACCCCAAATTTGGATTGTAAAGAAGAATCTTAAAAATATTTCCCATGCCATTTTTCAGCAAATTGTATTGCCAGGAAGCAGAACTCTGGTCATCAATAGGTTGAATAAGAATTATTTGTGGGTTCAGTAAACACAAAGTTTGTAAATTTGACCAAGTCTCAGATATAGGTCTGGTGAGTCAATCAATACTTTGGCATTCTCATGAGGTGAGAACACATTCTATAACTCACTTAACAATAAAGGGAAAAACACCTGAATGAGTATTAATCCAATTCAAGTACAATGTATACACAAGTTCTTATTCAGTAGTAATGATGTAAGGAGCTGGGAAGGCACAGAAGTTATCAGTTTAGAAGTATTAAACAATCTGTTTTGGATCAGGATCCTACCTTTTATATTGTCTCTTGACAATGTGCTATGTTATATCTTCCCTACTTCATTCTTTGTATAGCTACTTGCCAAAATATAGAATTTTAAAGTTATAAGAGTTTGGGAAAGAGTATCCAAGGTTAACTTCAAATATCTAGTAATAGGTTTTAAAGCATTTCCTTCTTCTTCTTGTGCTGTATCTGATTTATTATTATTATTATTATTATTATTATTATTATTATTATTATTATTATTATTATTATTATTATTATTATTATTATTATTATTATTATTATTATTATTATTATTATTATTTCACACTTATATGCTGCTCACTCAGGGGAACCTGACTCATGGCAGCTCACACAGTAATTATACAATATACACAATAATACACAGTGCACAGTAATGCAATATACACAAATTATACAATATTCAGTCTAAACGAACAACATATAATAATATATAACAATAGAATACAGTACTGGACTGCGATGGCCTCTCCACCCCGGCCACAGACAAAGTCCAAGGGTGGTGCCATAGTGATGTTTTCAAGCCAAGGGCGAGGCCCAGGGGTGCTGGTGATGGTAGGGTCCTGGTGCCCGCTGCTGCAGTGGCCTCTTTGGACCAGCAAAAGCAAAGTCCAGGGGTGGAGGAAGCAAAGTCCTGCTGCCCGCTGCCGTGGCAGCTTTTTCAAGCCCCGGCTAGGGCAGGGCCCAAGGGCACCAGTGGTGGTAGGGTCCTGGTGCCCGCTGCTGCAGCGGCCTCTTCGCCCCGGCCGAAGCAAAGTCCAGGGACGGAGGCAGCGAAGTCCTTGATATACAGATCTCTCTTGAAGATATTGGTGATCATCATGGTGATCAGCCATGGAGACTGTCCCAAGAATAAAATGAAGTGGCCTTTCATCTGCTTTCCACATAGCAGCATGACACCCGTACCACTGATCTAGCTCTGCAAGTTACTTTCTGGTCCTGAGCCCTTTTGGCCCACAAAGTCCTCCTCAGCTCCAGGCCAGTATTGATGAAGCTGCTGCCCTCTATCAAGATGGATTCAAGTGGGATTTAATCCACTTGGGGACCATCACCCTTCCCTGTGGTCTTTGCCAAGGCCTCTAGTCCTCAAGGTTGTCAGGTGAGTTATGGTCTACTCCCCTGGTGGCTAACCTTGCTATTCCTGCTGATCAGGGCTTCTGAGAATTGAAGTTCCAGAACAGCTGGAGTCAAGTGGTCTACTCTATTACTCTACATCACTGGTCTACTCTATTATCATAGCAGGATAACCTGGCCAGACTTTCAGCTAACTAACATTTCCTAGCTAACTAAATACAGATCTGGCTCCTGGAGTTCAGCAGTCCTTTAAGTAATATCACATCTTTCTCTGGACTGTAACTCAGGCCTTGATATTTGCAAACCTGTTAGGTATGTATGTACGCATGTTCATTATACTGTAAAGGCAAGATTGTAACCACTCCAGATACAAACGATATCAGCTGTAAAGGAACGCGAGCAGACAGCCTATAGAGGGCAGCTGCGAGCGTTCACTCTCACATGGTTCACATTGCGCAATCACGGACAGCCGCGGGAAAACCTTCCCCGCAAACAGCAGCAGGAAAGGAGGCGTGCCTGGGCGAGGCCACGCCGGTAGCAGCCAATGAGCTACCGTGCTACATGATTCAAATGTAGAAGGCTACTGTATATATTGAGATGTATCACCGCCATTACCTCATGCTTAACTGGAACCTCATGCAATAAACCTGTGTTAAACCAACCCTTCGGTTGTCCGGTCGTCTTTGGTCCCATACACTAAAAAACCTCTCCCTCCAACACACAGCAGTAACAACAACAGTGATAATACTGCCATTCCTCATGCCAGGTAATATATTCAAATAAAGGTAAAGAGTGTAAACATGCACATTAGTACTGCACCATGTAAAATAATCAGCTAAAAATCATGGGGGAAAGATTGACCTTTTAGTTCCTAACCTGATCAGAGGTAGCGGTCCTCAGCAAAACTTAGCTGATAAACTAAGGCACTTTGGATACTAAATAAAACCCATGAGATAGAGATTGCGATTTCAGGGCTTCTGCTTCCTTTATTAAAGACACCTTATCCCACAGAGGTTACCCAGCAGATGTAGTCAATAAGTCTTTGACCAGGGTTGCAAGAATTCCGAGAAATAAATTATTTGAACGCAAAAAAAAAGAAATAATACATCAGGTTTATATTGGTCCATTATTACTCACCTTTAGCTAACCATATCAAAAAATTTTTTTTAGACATTGGCACATCATTGACAATATCTCTGGATGCAAGGAGAAACCTTTTATTGGTTTTCGCAGGACCAAGACATTAGGCAATATTGTCCCCCGCTCAGATTGTACTTCTAATCTAGTTCCCTTGAAGACACAAATTAATGGACATTATAAATGTCATAACTGCATTTCTTTGCAAATATGTTTGGGAAATGAAGACCTTGTCACTTCCTGCAATTAATTTCACTTTGATTCTGAAAGATTTTACAAATTGTAATACGGAAAACTGTATTTATCTCTGGTCCAGTGAACATCGTTTGAGGATAAAAAACAGAGTAATGCAAGCCCCTTTAGTGTCTCACTACATTGAAAAGGGACACACGGAGGATCAATTTAGATTTGTTGTTATAGAGGTAGTCCTTCAGAAAACCTATGAAAAAAACAATTTAGAAACAGTACTCCTACAAAGGGAAGCATTTTATATCCATAGATTAAGAACCATTCACCCTTTTAGGTTCAATTATGAGCTTGATTTGTCGTGTTTCTTGTAGTTTGATAGCTCTTTAAATATTTTGCACTAGAAAATTAGAGAGTATATCCACCTGTAGAAAACACGCACACGCACACGCACACGCACACGCACACGCACACGCACACGCACACGCACACGCACACGCACACGCACACGCACACGCACACGCACACACATATATATATATATATATATATATGTATGTATAAAACCTTCAGTTCTTCAGTTTCACTGATGTTCATTAGCCCATAAAGAGTATTAGCATGTTTTAAGGCTACGAATGCAAACATAACAGATAAAAATAACAGGTATGTAGTGCATGTGTGTAGATTATTTTTGAGTATAGAAAATTTTGTACTTTGGTTGTCTATGAAATTATATCATTTTCAATCACTGTTTATAATTAATTAGTAATGTATTATAAGTCTTATTATATTCATTGCTCTTGCAGATATATCAAACATCTTCCTGATGAAGAAATTGGTTATTTTGAAAAGATCCGTTACTGGTGGACTTTGAGTGCTTTGTAAATAATTTCTGCAAGTAATTTTTGAGAAGACGTTTTTGAGTGCTTTGTAATGAACTCTATAATATTTTTTGCAAGCAATTTCTAAGAGTGCTTTGTAAATAATTTCTGCAAGTAATTTTTGAGAAGACGTTTTTGAGTGCTTTGTAATGAACTCTATAATATTTTTGCAAACAATTTCTAAGAGTGCTTTGTAAATAATTTATGCAAGTAATTTTTGAGAAGACGTTTTTGAGTGCTTTGTAATGGACTCTATAATAATTTTTGCAAGCAATTTCTAAGAAGACATTGTTTATTGACATTTTGTGCCTTATTTCATTAACATTACATAAGATAAATTTATTATTATTATTAAATGAACTCATTAAGGTATATTTTTGCCTCAAATGGTCTCTTTGTTTCTTCTCTTGAAGAAAGGTGATTAGACAGAATAGCTTGGGCAATCCATCATGACTACGCATGAATATTTCACCTCCAATTGCTCCTGTGGATATTGGCTCCTGTGAACAGACAAGGTTCTCATGAAACCTTAAGAGGAAATGCCGTATTGAACAAATCTGCCCGCACCTGTTTAATAAGTTCTAAACAACTAATTCACGACTTTGTTCTCCTTCTGCAGAATTCTAATAATATTTTATCATTGTTTTTACACAAATGTTCCTAGCAATGGGATGTGAATGTGAGTTTATATACTCTGCCAGGCAGAATGTATAACATTGGACTAGAGAATCTTCCTGCAACCTGGCACTCTGTAAAAAGAGTTGGGTTATAATTATGGCTAATGGAAGTCTAACACATCTGGAGGGCACAAGGTGGGCCAAATGAACCAACTAGCCTCCTCAGTGTTAGGCAACTTTCTG
Organism: Bradypodion pumilum; assembly: GCA_035047305.1. Lineage (NCBI taxonomy): Eukaryota > Metazoa > Chordata > Lepidosauria > Squamata > Chamaeleonidae > Bradypodion > Bradypodion pumilum. The sequence goes on along the minus strand of JAWDJD010000004.1, from coordinate 307,880,383 downwards.
TGTTCCAATTTGTCCAGGCTGAAATGTGTTCCTCTGTGAAAACTCCCCTATCCCATGGGCCAGATCCAGCCCACGGGCCTTAGGTTGGAAACCCCTGGCATCGACTATAGCTATTCCATGACTACAGTGTTCTCCCATTACACAAATGCTCAGGATATAATCAGAAGGTGGGTGATGTTGTAAACTTGTGAAGCTAAGTAGGATTTGAACCTCACCAGTGGGAGGATGTCTTGAGTTCTATAGTGGAAAAAAGTAGAATACATAATATATACATGTGCTAAGCTCTATAAACTAGAATTGCACTACATCTGTTTCAGCCTTTTTGTTGAATCCTGTTGGGTTTGCTTTTTTTATGTGGAGGAATGATGAAGAGTCTGTGGCTCTGGTACTTCTGCACTATGTACTGCACTCATTACAACTGATGTCCACTTTCCACGTATGTACAGGTAGAAACAATCAAACCAACCAACCCCACCTTAATTTAGTCAGAAACTGTTACAAGATGCTCCCTTTGCTTCTTTTCTCACAGCACACAAATATATTCTGCAGGCAAGGGAATTCATAACATGAAAATGCCAATCTCTGCAGCCAAACAAGGTTCTTGTTTCAAAATATGAGCCTAGTGAGAAGACACATAGTTATGGCAATGGAATCAAATCTTCATTGAGCTGATGGGGAAGCTAAACAGATACGTTGGCATGCATTCCCTCCCTCCTCCCTTTGGTGATGTGTTGAATTTCCAAGGACAAGAACAGAATAATAAATATATGTGAACATTAAAATCAGAACACCATGAAGTTCAACTTGAATCCTGCACATCATTGACAATAAACATATAATTTCTGCCAGAGAACTTCCGTTAGGATGATACAAACAAGGAACTCTAAACAAGTCAGGAATATCATGTTAACTCATTGTTTTGAAAGAGTGCTTAAAATGCATTACATCAGAAATGTTTCCTGTAGTATGGGATAGATGGAAGCATTCATCGTTTTGGCAGTACTGCAAATCCTCTTTAGATTTTCTAGCATTCTGGGCAAAATTAATATTATTTAATTGTCTTCCTGCTGACAAATCCTTAATCTATGACCTTCACATTAACTAATCTTTCACCTTCTGTCTAAACATGCACAAGCTGTTCCTCACAGATGCGGCATTTTCTTTTCATGCTATAGTGATAATTATTCCAAGCAAAGTAGAGTAAAAACAAGGTGATAACTAGTGTCATTTCCACTGCTGGGTGGCTAACTTTTGCAAGAGGAAGTATGGAAATAATAAGCACGTTAGATCATGGTGACCAAGAATTTATACACCACGTGAATAATACAGGCAAAAACTGACTATGGAAGGAGTGTCTATTCTTGTATGAATCTTCTTTTCAAAATCTTAATTAGATGGTTTCAATCTAAATGCCTGACCTTTTGTAGTTAAACAGATTATGACTGGAGGTAGTGCCACCAATAGCTAATGTCTGAGCAGGGGAAGTCCCTACTTCCACAGAAGTAGTGGGGTTTCTGCTTGCTAAGACTATGCCCTCCACTAAATGTAAAAGATACATATAGAATGTAAACTACATTTAGTGGTTACATCCCAGCTGTAAAAAAAATGTTTTCCCCAAAATTAGTCACCACCTGGTTTGTTGATCTTCTGCTGCCAGATAAATATTTTCATAGTCACCCAAATTTTGATTACATCAGGGCCATGGAGCATGTCACCTTCTACACGTTGTTACCAATTTGTTACTTAGTGAAGAGACTGCTGTTACATCACAACAACACTGCTGCCACCATTAAAAAAAAGTTTACTAGGAATGACCTATATACTTAGATGTTACTTAGGTAGTTCTTAGGTCCTTGGTTAGGTTCTTGAACTGTTAATTTTATACTAGACTTCAACTGTGATGAGCTGATTCTGTATCTCTCCACATTCACACCGCGTGTTGTTGTCCACCAGCAGCCCCCACTTGAGCATGTTGGTCTTACATTTAGGGACTCTGACTCTCAACCTATTCAGGGTCCTCCAAGTGATGTAGGGGAGGTTGTGTTCCTCAGGTATATCATTAATGCAGCTACAGACGCCAATCCTTACTTGAAGGAACATTGCCCATCCTATGTAGAAAGCAATGTAGAACCTTCACATAATCTTTAGGACAACACCCATTCACTGGGGTGCATTACACCTTCCTTCCTTCCTCTTTCCCTCCGCCCCTCACCTCCTGTTCATCTCCGATGTCCAGGTATGTTTGTAAGAGTAGATGTCAAAAGGACAGCATTTACACCAATTTCACATCAGGTGGTACCTTGTCTTCCCAGTCATTCAATCATACTCCATTCCTTGAAATGCTTCTCTCCCCCTGTTATGTACTGAATGCTTTGTGATAAGTATCCCTTTAACGGATTTGTATCTGTCTATTGTATCTACTGTAAGCAATCAGTGTTTCATTGTAACCAGCTGTTAAGAACAATGCTGCGCCTGCAGTAACAGCGTTGGACACAGGACACCCATTCACCTGCATACCTGAAGGGCAGGATACTACTGCCTCTACTGCATCGGGCAGGATACTACTGCCTCTACTGCATCTGGAGAAGATGGGCGTGGACTGTTACCCGGGCTATTCAAAATGTACTATAAATAAGGCTGTTGTTTCACCTGTACCTCATGTTCACTCTACTACGATGCAATAAACCTGGTTTTAGCCCTTACTGCGGCTCCTGCTTGTCTTCTGTTGCAAGACACCAAACCCCCCATTTCTGCTGCAAATGCATGCACCACAGACATGCTTTCTATTTGCTGCCTTGGCCAGCACGGATCCTTTTGCAATCTCTTTCCCCAGATGCACACCTATATGGAAGATCTTGCCACTGCTCTTGACCTTGCTTATTGGGGCAATGTAAACATGTCAATACAACCTTGAGATCGAGATAACTACTGTCACAATGGCAACAGCAAACTCCCACCAGACATTGTTTTGAGCATATGGAGCATAGAGGAGGACCACTGCCCCCACTTTAAATGTGGCAATTATTTAGATGACATCACCACAAGGCAGATGCTCTAGCCTGGTTAGTCTGACAATCAGGGGACAGGAAGGAATCAGCTGCAAAAGCTAGTGATGGTATAGGTTGGGAATCACATCCACAAAACAAGTGATTTGACCATTGTTCTACCTGTAAATCCCAACCCATGCCCACTGTCTATCAGAAAGTAAGCAAAGCACTACACTATACCACCACACCTTCAAAAAACAGATATGTCATCACCAATAGTAATTAACTCCCATGCGTCATCTGGAAGCATAACACAATGTGTTGCAAGCCAATATCTGGATTTTCCTGCACAGCCTCGAAGGAGCTACCCATTGCACTGACATGGCCAGTCTTGACTAGAATCTCAACAATAGCAAGCTTTCGTCACATCCCATCTGTGATACTACAAAGTACAGTAAAACCTCACATAAAGAGCACCTTGCTTAGAAACTAAATCACTTAAAGAGCAGAATTTTTTCGAATGGTCGCTCTCACTTAACAACTAAAAACAACCAAAGACTCATTTAACAACTAAATTGGGGTTCACAATCCCTCCCACTAAATTGGGGTTTGCAATCCGCCCCACCAGAAGTCACAATCGGTCACTTACAATAGTGGCAGCAGCACTTTTTCCAAGTGTTTCACTTAAAGAGCAACTCGCTTAAAGAGCAATCTCGTGGAATGCATTATGCTCTTTAAGCGAGGTACCACTGTATCTTTATCTGATTTTCCAACATAATCTTTATTTCAGGTTGATAGATTTAATTGACTTGATTTGCTATGGACTCCAGTAATTTAAAAAATGTGCACACACATGCACAAATTTATCGTGAGGGGCTGGGGAATAAAAGAGTTATTAAGTAGGTCATAATATCTTAGATCTTTATTAAAATGGCTTCAGGTTTTTATATAAGTGAAGAGGAGTTCTGTGATTCAGGAAAAAGAGAAATGTCTCCTTAGAAACAGCTAACAAACAGTTTGTTACTGCAGTTCAACAATGGTATTTCAAGCACCATAATGATGTTTTTGATAGGAACTAGATGAATGAAAGCAAATAGGAAGAGTATTTGTGAGGGTTAAACATTTCAGCTGGCATTAAATAATTTCCAGTAGCTGAGAGGTTAGAGAAAACATAAGATATAATTTAACTGATCTAAATTTGCTAAAATTGAACAATGTTTCCAAGTTAAATCAGGAAACAAAAAGCCTCCAGCAAAAATTGTAAAGCATTTCTCAAAGGAGTAATGTAAAATAAGGGCTTTCTACAAGAGACAATTGTTTTTTTGTCTGGTGTTCACAGCTAGCTCTACTTTATCTTATAAACAAATAATGAAGACAAATTATCTCAAGGACAGATGGTATGTCAATATTCAAACAAATGAATACACCTGCCCCAAAGTTTAAACAAAAAACCAAAATAAAAAACACCACAGCAGGAGCAAGAAACATGTTGCTTTTTAAAATTAAAACTGAAGTGGAAGTATTCACCATTAACACCAAAAAGGGCTTATTTTGAAATGGGTGTTCCTCTCCCTAAAAGCCTACCATTTTCTATATCATTATGATAAAATATTAAATAGAAATATTTTGAACACCATGCCAAGACATCCCAATCTCCTTCTTTCCTTGTGTATGTTGTAATGGTAAACTTCTGTGTATTCTCTACACCAGATGTTCCCAACCTAAGGCCCGTGGGCCTGATGTGGCTTGCAGTGCCATTTCATGTGGCCCCCAACTCTCCAAGGGCATTCAAGAAACAAAATGGCTACCCCCTTTGAAGCTGTGGGGACAAAATGGCCACCCCATCATGCAGGCGGGGCAAAATGGCCAGGGCAAAATGGCCAGCTGGCCCTCGAAGCTGACTGAGAGAGCGTGATCCGGCCCCTGGCTTGAAAAGGTTGGGAACTGCTGTTCTACATAGAAAACCTTGGAAAGATTTGTGATAAGTTAGTATGTACTTCAACACATTATTATTATATCAAGATGGCAAATCTAGAACACAGTACAAAGTGTACAGAGATGATGTTGTGCCATCTTCTAGTCTGGAGTCATGAAGTGCTAAAGTAATAAATTTCATGTCAGAAATTACCCTGGGTTGAAAGGATTTTTGCTGGAGAAACTCCACTCAGAGGATACCTGAATGAGGTTCCTTTCATGTCCCCAAGATCTGTTGTGCAGCACTCGGGTATCAAAACCTGATCTCACAGTCTCCAAGCTCAGTGTCTTAATCACTAAGCCACCTTGTTACACCTATATATTCATCAGCTTTCCCTTTCCACCCATAATGGTTTTTGTTTTCTTGAAATTTCTGTTCTAATGACCAGCAAACTTGATAGACTGCAATGATCTGAATCAAAGAGGGCAACGACTGGTTGTTTCAGTTAATCTATTCAAGACTGTAGAATTGTAGTCCCTGATGTGTTGTGTATACATAATCTGGTTCTGTTTGTTTTCATATTGTAAGTGGCATTCTAGAAGACTACTCTGAATATCATTAATTAGATTACTAAACCTGCAGATGACATTCTGTTTTATATAAATTCTACCAGTCACAGATAAAAACAGGTGATACCATACTTGGATTCACAAGATGTGATCTACCATAGTTGACCAGTGATTGGAGGACATCTCCCACAGGTAAACTGGGATGGAGGATAGATTCAATTGGTAGGTAGCAGCAAATCAAAAAGCCAAAAGTACAAGCTTGATTTAGCTTAAAGCACTTGTCTGTCAGTAATTAAGGTTTGCTGCTGTTATGTGGCATCAAGTTGCTTCTGATTTATGGCATCTTTACTGGGATTTTTGAGGTCTGTGAGATGCCACCCTAACGGCCAAATGTGAGTTTAAACTAGGTCTCTTGGATCCTCAGGACGTCTGTCCGTCCAACCAGAGCAGACCGGAGGGGCTCTCTAATTGTGCCATCAGCCAGAGGGGCTCGCCTCTCTGGGACAAGGAGGAGAGCTTTCTCCGTGTCTGTGCCGGCCCTCTGGAACCTCCTGCCAACAGAGCTACGTCTCCGGATGGAATTGCTGCCTTTCAGAAAAGAACTTAAAACCTGGCTGGCGGATCAAGTGTGGGGTGCAGGTGGAAGGGTAACCTCCATTGGGTGGTTGGTGTAGAAGAACTCCTCCCCATGGTGCCTTTGGATCCTGCACCCCTTGTTTTTAGGGGGTGGGTAGTTTTAACTGTTTTTAACATGTGGTTTTTTTAAATTTTTATTGTGAACCGCCCTGAGTTGGCTTTGGCCGAGTGAGCGGTATATAAATGTGACAATTAAATTAAATTAAATTAAATTAAATCCTACCCTCTCACTCTATTCACTATATCATGGTAGTTCTCAACTATTCCTTAGTTTAATTATGTGCCAATAAATTGCAACTGACTTATAGTGACCCTAATAGGGCTTTCAAGGTAAGTGCAATACAGTAGAATCCCGCATAATGAAAAAACTCTGTTCTGCTGAGCTCTTCACTATGCAGTTTTTTGTTGTTGTGTAGATCCAATGGGAGACGCCCCGCATAACGAAAAAAATTGTTATGTGGGGTATCACCATTGCATAACGAATGCTCCATTGTGTGAAATTTTCGTTATATGAAACGTTGGTTATGCGGGGTACCACTGAATTAAAGAAGTGGTTCTACCTGTTCCAATCCCCCAGTAAATCTCCATGACCAAGTAGGAATTCAAACCCTGGTCTCCAGAATCCTAGCCTGTTGCTTTATCTACTATACCACACTGGGTACTGACTATTCCTTAGAAGAGACATTTCCTAGGAAGAAAAACCATCAAAACCCACCAAACAATGATTTCACAGGAAAGGCAGCATTGCCATCATCAGAATCTAGAAGGCTAGACTGGGGTCTCTGGAGATCCAGGTCTTGATGCTCTTCACCACTCATGTACATGAACTTCTATAGATTGGATTCCAATCCAGATAGCTGCTAGCAAATAAAGGGTCAGAGATTGGCAGCCACAGGAATCTATTTCATTAATGTTTACCTCATGATATATTAGCAGTTCTGTCATGTCAAACCAATATGGTCCATTATACAGAATGGAAATTATATAAATCTAGATGTGATCAGTGACTGAGTAGGAGGAAGATTAAGAATTTAACTTAGCTCTATGGGGAAAATGGGAGCTATAAATATAAGACCTAAGTTTTTACTTTACGTGAGATCCAATTTCTATCCACCACAAGTGGAAAGAAACCTGTTTTGCTGTAAGCCTCTTATTCCTTACAGTGCTCACTGTCTTAAGGGGGCTCCAATCCAGTTCATGAAGGAGAAGTGGCTTACCATTTGGAGAAAAGGCTAGAATATCCTTGTAGTTCAGATTTAGAGACGAGTTAACTAATTTAGCAAGTCCAGTCTAGAACAAAGTAGCTGCGAGTCATTCATTGGTATCAACAGGATTTAAGTTGTGCTCATAGCTTTCAGTGGGACTTCATGGTTTTGGCCAGCTACCTGGATTGAGTCTACTCTGTCACACTACTTATAGATAAGAAACAAAGAGGGAAGGGGGAAGCAAAGGAAAAAGAGACTGAGTGAGTGAGAGATACCTAATAGAATTAGGACACATTAATACACCTTAATTTCTCCTGTATATTTTTGAATGAAACAGAACATAAAATGGAATACTTCCTAAGACTGGTATTATAGAACATCAAAAAGATAAGCATCAGCTGGCATGTGGCAATTTATTAGAAATCTGCAGTGGCAACTTACAGAGAAGTCTCTAATTTTAACAAGTCTCCAGCTGAGGAAATAACCTAAGTCATTTTCTCTCCTTGAAGGAATTGACATTTGAAAATCTAAAAAGGGATCAAAGGGCAAGTGTGGGAAGCATGAGAAGAAACTCAGCAGACATGACTGTGTGTACCTGGACGTCTGAGGAGACAACAGAGGAATTGATTTTCTTTTAACTATTAAGTGAAGGAAGGGGGAGAATTTAGACTTTGGTTTAATGGCCAGTTTTTAAAGGGTGGAAAAGCAAAGCTCTGACCTGTCTAAAAGTCACACCCTGTAAACAAAGTTCAAGGCCCCTGCTTTCAGGATTGAGCAAAAGGCGTGTGGTTCATATGGATTACTCTTCTTATTGGGAGCTCTTAGAAACTCAGGAGTTGGCCCTTGGCATTATGAACAATTACCAGAAATGATTTTGAATAAAAAGACATCCTGTTGCATCATATTGTTATACCAGGAGATGCACGAAATGAAGACAAACAACTGGATATCACAGAATATCATTATTTGCAAATTAAAGTTGAGCATCTATGGAGGAAGAAATCTGTTGTTGTGCCCATAGTGATCAGAACTTGACCCTTGGCATTATGAAGAATTTCCAGAAATGATATTGAACTAAAAATACACCTTGTGACATCATATTTGTGGTCACAACAAGAAAAGGAGCACAGCGCAAATGGTTAGAAGGGTAAAGGTGAGCGAATCTCAGGTGCCATAGGAATCATTTTTGCTGCTGTGCTTACTTTTAGAACTGGTAACCCTACAGTTGTTTTGCCTAATACTTTGGATACCTTGGAGTCATTATTCAGTGAGAGGTCTGTGCAATGGTAGACATCTCCATGACATTTCACACATGCAAATGTTTTTTTTAGCCATTTGGATATCACGTCACTCGCTGGCTAGGCAGAACATGACATGTGCCCTCCGCTATCACCTTGTCCAAGAGATGTGACAGAAGATGCCTTGGTGAGTCTTAGTCCTGGCCTAACATCACTGACAAGTGACCACTCAATACAGAACAGTACAGAACAGTGTCAACCAGACATGAAATTGCAAAAATGAAGGCACATTTAGGTGAGTCCATTCTGCAGTTCCTTTGGCCTGACCTAGTGTGAGAAGAATTAGCCGTCAACACAAGGTTACCATTACCAGGGTACGCCCGATTGTGGTTCAAAAATAACACAATATTTGAGGAGGCTCTTTTTGTGTACCCATACTATGAAGCTTGCCTTGAGAATATAATTATATGCAGTGGCACCTTGGCTAACAAACATCTTGGTTAACACAAAAATTGCATAACAAAAGGAAATCCATAGAAAATAGTGGCTCGGTTTATGGAATTTTTTCCGGAACAGATTAATTGGATTAATTGCATTCCTATCTAGAGTTGGATATGACTGGCTTTCGAGCAAGAGTGACCTTTACTTTTTATGGTTAATGCATTTTGGTTAATGTATTTTGGTTTTCAGTATTCAATGCATTCCTATGGGAAATTCGTTTAAAGTAATTTTCGCTGTAAGAAAAATCTCAGAGAATGCATTAATTATGTTAACTGAGGCTCCACTGTATAAAGTATTATATAACCTCTAACCTCTGTTAAAGTCTTATTGTGTTGGTTACTAAGAAATTACTAAGTAAGAACTCAAATGCAATACCACAATAAAAAAGGAAAAATAATAATTAATTGTTTCCTTAAGACAGAGCTTCAAGCTTCCCCTCAATAATGGAAATAGTATCTCCCACCTGTGGGAAAAAGATGGATTTTGTGTTGTTTGCTTGCTGTTTGTTTGCATGACCATCATTTATTGTAAGCTCTTGTACTTAGTGTTGTCATGGCTACTGGCCAGGATCTGAAATGGGTGCACAATATGCTTTCCATTTGGCCATAATTACATCAAGTCAAGCAGTCAGCCTCTCGTAATTAAAGTAGACAGGCATGAGGGGGCTTGATGGAAATAATTAACAATACAGATGATCAAAACCACTGGTGGGTTGTTTTTGTTGGGTTGCCTGATACTAACAAGGAAGCTAGCTCAAAATTACAGATGTTGCTGAAAATGAAGTACTTCATTTTAGCTATAAGTGGCATCCTTTCAGAATTTAATTGCCATAGCAAGGTCCAGGCAGAATCACTAAAACAAATATGTGTTTAAGTAGAAACGAAACAGTTAATCTGCTTTGTTTTTTTTATACTTTTCCAAAGTACTCTTTCCTGATTTTAGGACTAAACACCAGCAAGACTAATATTAAACCATTTTTAACAAGGATATCGACTCAGTTACCATCTTTGCAAGCTCACTGAGTGTCATCAGGTTCCTTCTTATCAGAGATTGGACAGCATCATAGCTATTCTGGCTCTGGATGAAGCAACTCTAAACAAGAATGTTCTACTTGACCTAACTAATTTCTAACATGTTTAGCCACTGTCAGTGAGGGTGAACCTTGGCATGACATGTGTTCTTGGACTTCAATTACCAGAAGCCCAAGTCAGCACCCCTGCTGATCAGGGCTTCTGGGAATTGAAGTTCAAGAACAGCTGGAGTACCAAGGTTTGCTATCACTGGTCTAGGGCATTCTTAAAGCTCTCCTCTAGCACAATAGCTCAAACAAATCATTTTTTTCTGTCAGCTTTTACTGTCCAGCTTTCACAACCATACATGGTGATTGGAAATACAAGAGTATATATGTCATTAGCATATAGAAAATGTTTGATTGTTACAGGAGAATGCTTTCATAACTCTTGGAGTATGCAAACCAACTTGTTCTGTTTTGTGAAATGTCATGGTGAGGGTATAAACATAAACTTTATTTGCAACTACAGTTGATCAGTCATGAAGGTTCCCCTAAGTCATGTCTCTAGAACTCTAGTCTAATACCAGGCTACTTTCAAGGCATATTCTATCCTTAAATAAATAGCAGCAAACTGATGACATATTTTTCACTGTGTTTAACCATTAAACCAAGTTTCTCACTTCAGTTCAAAGTTCAGATTTCTTACAGCTAAACAAGGAGCTGTTGGAAAATTGAAGACTGAGCCAGACAAATAGGTTACTAAGGGTCATGTATGCCAGCCCAGATTAGGTGAATACGGTATTTCATAAACCTTTCTTGTTTAAACAGTACACACTAAGCTCACTGTTATTTTTGGAAGGTGACTGTTTCTAGTCCTGAAAAACAAGAATTATTAGTTTCATTCACTCATTTGCTTATTCAATAAATGTATAGTCAAAGCCTCAATGGATTAAAGTAATAATGAGATAGACCAGAATCCTCTTTGTCCACTTTGTCTGTTATGCCCTCTCATCAGGTACAAGGGAAACCTGAAGATCATGCAGAACTTCATTGGGGAACAAGAACACTTTGCCTGAAGGCTCCTGGCCCACAGTATGTTCTACTATTTATCAAAATAGAGAGACGATTGCCACTTAGGCATGCTTCTCAAGAGGGTACAAAATTAGCATAAAATTTACACACTCTGGCTAATAATTCCAAAAACAAATTTACAAGTAATTGCTATGATTTAAATCAGGGGTTCCCAACCATTTTACACTATGGCCCTGACCACGCCCCCCAGATAGCTGAGCAAGCCGGTCACATGGTTCCCCCCGCTGTAAATGCCACCGTAAAATGTGTCCGTGGCTTTTGTGGCAGACACATTTACAGCTGTCGTAAACATGCCAGCTTCTGGTGCATCGGTATTGGCATTGCAGGCCACATGAATGGTGCTGCGGGCAGGGTCCAGCCTGTGGGCCATAGGTTGGCCACCCATACATTTTCCCATACAGGGAAATACTGTGACTTCATTATTTCATTGTGTGCTCAGGTTGCTGATCCAGGTTTTAACTGCGTCAATGGGCCTATCTTCTTATTGTTTTCCTTTTTTTGAAAAAAACAAACAAACTTGGATAAGTCAGCCTGAAAATAAGAATATTGTATATTGAGCAGTGACTTCTATAAAGTAGGACACATGGACACCCTACAAGAAGAGAAAGATAGAGTTGGGAATAATAGGGCAAGGCTAATCATCCAGTTTAGGTGTAGATTCATCATTATTTCCAAAAGAATTGTCCTCCCAACTGGGATTTATTCAAAGGATATTTTATACAATTAGTTTTTATCATTGGACATATATTTTTAAGAATATGTGGTGTGGAAACTCAGGTTTCAGTGTGGCTTAGGTTAAAATGAAATATCATTTAATATAATAATGTCGTGCCAGAAATTATTCTGGGTTGAAAGGATTTTTACTGGATAAACTCTGCTCAGGAAACACGTGAATGAGGCTCCTTTCATGTCCCCAAGATCTTTTCCCACCAAAGTGGTCCCTATTTATCTACTTGCAACTTCTTGCTTTCAAACTGCTCAGTTGCCAGGAGCTGAGACAGAGATGGGTGCTCAAACCATCATGCAGTACCCGGGTCTCAAACTGCTGCTTCTTGGCATTCCAGCTAACAAGGTGAGCTCCTTAACCACTGAGCCACTGCAGCCCCTATCATTTAATAAGAACAGGTATCAGCCTAGGCCAGCACCTTGCAGGAGAAGACACACATACTTCCAGCACAATTTATTCCACATCACTAGCAGATATCTCAAGGCAGAAAACATGTATTGAGATAATGACCACAATCAAATGAAAGCGCAGCGCCAAAATGGCCGCCGCGCTCTTTGCAGCCCCCCCACCTGGACTCAGACATCCGGGTGAGTTAGGGGGCATGGCCACCCCTCTATAAAAGGGGTGGCCACGAGGCAGCCGAGCTGCCATTTTAGAAATGCGACGGAGCGGAGAAGTTTTCTCTGCCACGTTTCTGCTTCTTCACCCTTCGTACCTTTGCCTTTGAACAGAGTTCGCTCCTCTTCATTACCGCGGTACTCAGGGCATAGGAACTGATCCCTGGCCAGGGATCCATCGCTTCTTTGGGAGCCATGGCTCCCAAGCGCAAAGGCCCGGTGGTCAAGCCGCGGCCTAGGGGAAGGGCTTTCCCACCCCCTCCTTCTACCGGGGGGCAGCCATCGGGTCGGAGGACTTGGGCTGCACTCCCCCAACTGGGCAGCGGGACGGCCCTGCCTGCTACTGCCAGTGGGGCCGAGCAGGCTTCCACTGGTCAGCCGGGCACAGGCCTGTTATAATAAGTTATAATTCGGACTAGAGCATTATTTAATAAAAGTGGCCCGATGCCTTTATCCATATACCGGTGTCTGAGTCTTTCTTTGGGGGGTGCGCCTGCAAAGGCTAATGGCATTTTGTACTTGTGGGCAATCCCTGTTCAACTATTACACACTCAAACCGTACTTCAGTCATCTGTTATTTACCATTCTTTTCTTCAATAGACTATTATCTATCCTATTGCTAAGTGCAGGAGTTCTCAACCTTTTTAAGACAGGGGTTGGGTCACGCTCCATCAGACAGCTTTGGGGGCCAGACAGCCAATTTGCCCAGTGATAGGTATCGACCGGATCAGACTGGATCGGGCGAACCAGTAGTGGACCTGTCTGGTCACACAGTCTCGCAGCTGGTGTAGAAGAATTACCACCTCTGCCACAGGCCTCTGGGCCTGAGCCACCACGGGGTAAGTGACAAAAGGTGAGAGGGTCTACTGAATGTGTTAAGAATAGGGTGCCTCTCCCCAGAAAGCTCATATTGAAAAATACAGAAGTTAGTCTTTAAGGTGCCACAACAGCTTTTGTCATTTTTTTACTGTTCTGTTTACTCTCAGATATGCTTGCAGACCAACACTGAATTTGCCCTTCCTCCACCACATGGCACTTCCTGGTGGGGTGGTGGTGGTGGTGGGCCACATGAAATGGTGCTGTGAACCGCATCTGGCCCATACCTGTCAAGTTTCAGGAAATTTCTGTCAAATAAGGAAAATTTCCCAGCCAAAACAGGAAACTAGACAGCTATGCTTATCCTGTGCTGGCCTCCAGTCTAACTCCAGTCCAAATGCATTCTAACTAATATGGGATGATGGCGGGAAAGAGTGTAAAATACGGGGGGTTGACAGAAAATTTCCCAAAACTTGACAGGTATGATCTGGCCCACAGTCCACTGGTTGAGAATCCCTGGCCTAGTGGGATTCTGCTTTCATGTTAATATTGATGCCTTTAGGCCCAATGTCTGTTGGGAAAACAACAATCTTGCATGGTTATATTATTAACACTAAGCATCAGTGAGAGGACTGGGTTTAGGACCAAAATAGATACTTTTCTCTCTCCAACTCCCCCCTCCCCAAATAAACTCAGGCAAGTTATGACTCCTCTTCCAGTTTGTTCAGCTTCATTTCTCTCCTTTATGTAGGCTCTCTTCCTACACATCTCTGCTGCTTGCACCTACTAACTTATAGCACATAGCAACAGCATGGAAGGCAGAAATGATCATTTAACTTTTATTCTTCTCTATATAAATGGCTCAACTGTAGTCACTGAAAAGATTGTGAGACTGTGAACACTTGGGTGTCTCCTGGGCAATCACAGCACCCCATCTGCTGATTGGTCCAGTCCATGTGAGTTGAGTTGCTGTACACAGAAAGAGCCTCCTCAAAGATTGTAGTATTTTTGAACTACAATCAGGCATACCCTGGTTACGGCAACCTTGTGTTGACAGCTAATCTTTCTCACACTAAGTCAGGTGAAAGGAACTACAGAATGAACACACCAAAAGGTGCCTTCATTTTGGCAGTTTAATGTCTGGCATAGCCATTAGGAGGAGAAATTGTTGCTGTAGGAGACCAAGAGAAGTGGGATCACATTTGGAATCTGGAGTGGCCAGATTTTGCCAATTCCTGAAGCAAATGAAGTGGCACACACATACTCTGGCAAGACCAAGCTCGGCTGGCAATTTGTTTATTCCTCCCTCTCATGCCAATGTTCCTCAACTTCCCCTCCTTTGCTTCACAGTGTTTGTGAATGAATGGCATTATAAAGAGTACGGAAATGGGCAGTGGGCTAGTTCTAAGCAGCTCCATGACATATCTGGCAGCAGCTGCAATTTCTTTCCCATCATGAAGACTGGCACTGAGCAAACTCTTGGCTGTTTGTCCCTTACAGCATCTCTGCTATAAGCTAAACCTATTTACATGGGCAAGAGCACATTGTACAATCTCAACTGATTGGATCATTTCAGGGATATGGTAAATTTGTGGCAGTAAAGAACAGCATTCCATGCTTGCCAGTGTCTAGTCATGCTTGCCACATGACCACAGAAATGTCTGCAGAAGCAGACAGCGCTGGCTTTTTGGCTTTGAAACAGAGATGAGCACTGAACCCTAGAGTTGGATACGACTGGCTTCAAGCAAGGGAAACCTTTACCTTTAAAGAACATCTGGCAATCAAAGCTTCACAAACAGCTCTCAGAATTCATCAGCAAGCAAGGACATTAGTGGTGAGATGTGTATCCCTAGGATATGTAGTCCGAAAAGTAACTACTTGAAGCTCTACTGACAAAACACAAGCTATCTTCCTACTCTGCTCTACTCATTTTATATGGGCTACTTTTAATGTGTACATAAAGTGCAACTGCATAGGAAAATAACACGGTTATTTTATTAAGTTTTTTTAAAAAATGATTTACTTGAATGTTCAGGCTGTCATTTGATTCAATATTTACGTGTCTGAATTCCCCAAGATGCCCATTAAAATATATGAAGGAGTTGCAGAATTGCTAAACACCTGTTTATGAAAATATAATTCAATCACAGGAATTCATTTAAGCAGAAACCAGTGCTCCAAATAAACTCTAAGGTTTATTGCAGCTTTTCATCATATTCATAACTCTGTGCTGTCACCAGCTCAATATGCCACAGTTCACTGGAAATTTTAAAAACTGACTAAAGAAACAGGAACAATTATTTGGGTGTTTTGAACCCCCTCCCCTTTCCAGAGAGTAATCCTTTCACTATGGGTATGTCAATCAGATTATGGAACAATGAAGGAAAAATGCAGAATGAGAATAGCAGTGTATGTCTCTCGAAATTCAGTAGGCATTTGCAATGAATGTGTCAAGATTTTCTGCTTACAGGAAGAAAAATAAAACGAAGAAACCAAGTGATAATGTCAATCACAAAAACAGCTATCGCCATGGGATTTCTCAAATGCTATTAACATCCCATTGAAATGGTGCTTTAAATTAATTGAAAAGATCACTTGCTTGTTAACTGCTATTAAGAAGAACAGAAAGCACGATCACTTTGCTAAACTTATACATACCAGAAATGCAGACAGATACACATGCACACAGATACACATACACATCTGAGAAATAAGAGTTAAGGAAAGTTACTTTTCTGGAGTATAACTCCCTTGGGTCTGCTGGTCTGGTTGATTCTCAAAGTTGTAGTCCAAGAAAATAGGTTTCCCAAGCTCTGTAAATATTAGTACAGCCATTTATTTCAGGCAGGACTTTGCAGGCACCCCCCCCCCAAAAAAAAAAAGGACTCAGACACCAGTATAAGTGGATAACGGCATTGGGCCACATTTATTGATTCATGCCCTAGTCCGAATTATAAATTTCGATTGGTATTCAACCAATTATAATTCTTAAGGCAAGCAGGCCGCAGTAACACTGGTAAGGTTCCTCCCAAAATTGCCAAAGGCAATTGGCTACAATGTATCCATTTGTATCAATTTGTTTGTTTACAACAAACAAATTGTTGACCGTAGTCAATAACTAACTACTGACCCCATCCTCTGACGCGTATCCGTAAAATAACGGGGTGATGCATGCTGCCTAGCTCGTGCCATCACCCCATTGCCTGGTTCGTCGTTGACCGGACAACGTTAACCAACTTGTGCCTATCTAGTGTTGTCCAGTCAATTGCGAACCTGCCGGATACCTGTGGGTCATAATTATTTACCTTACCAGTGCTACCCGCCCATGTGACCAAAGTCAACAGTAATAAACCCCTGTATCAAACCTAAGCAACAGTGTGGGATGGGCAAAAAAGCCAGAACCCGGGAGCCAATTGTAGGTTCCAGCCAAAAATTCCCACCCGGCCCCGAAGCGACCAAAATATCACACTGTTTACTAGGGAGGGGGTGGAGGGAAAAACTTCTCCGCTCCGTCGCTTTTGCAAAATGGCAGCTCGGCTGCCTCGTGGCCACCCCTTTTAAAGAGGGCTGGCCACGCCCCCTAACTACACGGATGTCCAAGTCCGGTGGGGGGGGTGCCCGCAAAGAGTGGGGCGGCCATTTTGGCGCCACGCTTGCATTGCAGGCACCCCCCCAAAAAAAGGACTCAGACACCAGTATAAGTGGATAACGGCATTGGGCCACATTTATTGATTCATGCCCTAGTCTGAATTATAAATTTCGATTGGTATTCAACCAATTATAATTCTTAAGGCAAGCAGGCCGCAGTAACACTGGTAAGGTTCCTCCCAAAATTGCCAACGGCAATTGGCTACAATGTATCCATTTGTATCAATTTGTTTGTTTACAACAAACAAATTGTTGACCGTAGTCAATAACTAACTACTGACCCCACCCTCTGACGCGTATCCATAAAATAACGGGGTGATGCATGCTGCCTAGCTCGTGCCATCACCCCATTGCCTGGTTCATCGTTGACCGGACAACGTTAACCAACTTGTGCCTATCTAGTGTTGTCCAGTCAATTGCGAACCTGCCGGATACCTGTGGCTCATAATTATTTACCTTACCAGTGCTACCCGCCACACGGGGAGGCTTCAATAAAGACTCACCGCCCCCCCCCCAGACCGTCAGCTCGGTCAACAGGCCTGCTTGCAATTCTTCCAAAAAGAGGTCCATACCTCTGGGCGACAGATGGACCCCATCCCCTGCATAAAGATCACAGTTTTGTAGACTAATGGTGGGGTGTCGGATGACGCGCCCCCAACCCTTGTCTATAAGGAACCGGGCTACTGCCCTGTTCACCGAGCGACGAGCACGGTCAAGGGCCTGGAGGTTAAAGCCCCCTCTGTAAGTGTGACGCGGTATGATGTCCGACCAAATCAGGGTTGTGGCAGGCCACACATAATGTAAGTAAGTCAGGTCACCGCAGATCGCATGTTTCAGCGACAGGCCAGTGACCTGGCCTAAATCATTGCCCCCAAGGTGTATCACCAGGACATCAGGCGGGTCAGCATCCCTTATGGAAAAAAGGAATGGCAACAGTTCCTGCCATAACATCCCGCGCTTACCTAAGACATGCGGACGCACGTAGTCCCAGCTGGGGTCCCCACTCTGTCACCGCAGCGTACTGCGCTGCCCAGTGCACGTAGGTGTGGCCCACCAGCCATACTGCCACCGGTGTGATCCGACACCCAGGGTCTGTCAAAAAAAAAGGAAACAGGACAGTGACTACTGGTACTCACAGTTGAAGCGGGCGAACATACAACTGGAAACACTGGGATCCCCACCTCCCCATCTGGCATATCTCGGCCCCAGAGTACCCAAATGCAGCTGCGGTAGAAGCAGCACCAATTCTAAAAGAATGGGTGCCGTAACGAGTCCCGGGGAGGCCGACCCTGGACAGTGCCTTACCGGTCACCTTCCAAAATTGAAATTTAGTAAGGGGAGACCCATCCTGGTGGCAGAAAAACGGGCT
This sequence comes from Bradypodion pumilum, assembly GCA_035047305.1. NCBI lineage: Eukaryota > Metazoa > Chordata > Lepidosauria > Squamata > Chamaeleonidae > Bradypodion > Bradypodion pumilum. The sequence goes on along the minus strand of JAWDJD010000004.1, from coordinate 307,862,051 downwards.
ATGGTGCGTACCACACAGTGCAAGGAACTCTCGTAGGGCACCAACCGGACAGATGTCTGCAATGGAACATCGTAGCAGTCTTACACCACTGCCTACACCGTGCTGATCAACCTTTGAGGAGCGTATCCTCAACTGAGCCCACTCATCGGAAACATAGACATCTTCGAGTTCCAGTGCCCTACGTGTCGCATCCGCCTTAGACAGTAGCACAAGCTCACTGATGCGGAGCGCTCCAAAAAAGGCCACCATGGTAGCCGCATGAAAGAGAGCTGCCTCATACCTGTCAAAACATAGGTCATGCCAGCCTCGTGCCAGGTGGGTAAGGACCCTCGGGGAAATCGGGTGGCGGCTGTCCGGGCAGCGTCCACGTTCCCGTGTCCACCCTTCCAAAACGTGTTGTATACGGAAATCAGTCGTGCTGTCAGCATAACCCCCCACTTTGGCTCTGAATGCCAGTGCTGACAGCCTGGATGCTATGGTGCGGGGAGCTAGGCCCTGGTTGTGTAGGTAAACCATGAATTGAAGGACATGTGCAACTGGAATGGGCCAAATCTCAGGCAAACGGAATTGCGCACAAAAAGCCTGAAATTTAGTGAATGCATGGTGATACGCCTTACGCGTGCGGGGCGCCAGCGACATGTCGATCGCCCGGTTCACCTCTCCTTGCCAAACGTCCATATCTCGTCCGGGAGCGGCGAGGGAAATTCCTCTGCGTCCGGGGCCAAGGCGCGGAACCGGGTGATCTGCAGGCGGGACAAAGCATCAGCAATTTCGTTATTAATACCTGGAACATGTCTAGCCCTGAATAGAACATTGAGGCGTAAACTGCGCAAGACAAACTGGCGCACCAACCCCATGACCCTGGGCGATTTAGACGTCTGCGAGTTGACGATGTGCACGACCGCAGCATTGTCACACCAGAAATGAACAACTGAATTGGCCCACTCCGCACCCCATAGCATCAAAGCTCCCAGTATGAGAAGGAACTCGAGGAACGTAAGATCGCGTAAACGATCCGTGCCCCTCCAAGCTGGAGGCCATCGGCCATAGGCCCACCTCCCTTCAAAGTAAATCCCATAACCCAGGGACCCCGATGCGTCCGACTGAACCTGGAAGCAAGGGGACACCAGAAGGTCAGATCTCCAAAATGACACCCCGTTGAATCCCTTAAGGAACTCGAGCCAAATCAGCATATCTTCCCTCGTGCCCGTGTTCAGTCGGACCCTATGATAGGGCCTGGATAGGCCAGCCATGGCGTCGCACAAGCGTCGAGCAAAAGCCCTGCCCGGCGCAACCACCCTGCAGGCAAAGTTAAGGTGACCATGCAGTACCTGGAGCTCACGAAGTGAGACCTTGCGTTTGGCCAGTAAGGCCAAAATCAATGCAGTGATTCTGGAAACCTTGTCAATGGGTAACCGGGATTCCTGTAAAACGGTGTCAATTTCAATACCCAGGAACGTGAGCTTGGTTGATGGGCCCTCGGTCTTTTCGGGCGCTAAAGGGACACCAAGTTCCTTCATTAGCGTCTGAAATGTGTTAAGGAGACGCGTACACGTGTCCCAGCCCCGTTCACCCCCGAACAAGAAATCATCGAGGTAGTGGGCTACAGACCGAGACCCCGACCTACGGACAAAGGCCCACTGGAGGAAGGTGCTAAAACGTTCAAACGCCGAGCAAAAGATGGAGCAGCTAAAAGGCATGGCTTTATCCACATAAAACTTGCCCCGGAATCTGAAGCCTAGTGACTCGAAGTCGCCCGGGTGCACCGGCAGCAGCCGGAATGCCGACTTAATGTCACACTTTGCCAATAATGCACCCGGGCCACAAGAGCGCACCATGCGCAGGGCCTGGTCGAATGATGTGTACCTGATCGAACAAAGGTCATCAGGGATGGCATCATTGACCGAATGGCCAGCCAGGTACGACAGGTGGTGAATTAGACGAAATTCCCCCGGTGTCTTCTTGGACTCTAACCCCAAAGGGGAAACTTTCAGGTTGGGAAAGGGTGGAGCCTGGAAGGGGCCAGCAACCCTGCCTGCCTTGACCTCCTTAGCAATACTCAGGGTGGCCACCTCCTCCCTGCCCCTAAGAGACAGTAAGTTGGGGGCGTCTTGGGGGCACCTCTCCCCTGTGAACGGAATACGGAAACCTCGCTGGAAACCCTCGAGGAGGTAACCAGCATCTTCTCTCCTCGGATATGTTGCGAGCCAACGCTCCAACATGGCCAAATTAACTGGGGAGGGGGCCTTTCGGGTGACCAGTTCCCTCAGCGGCAGGTCTGCCCGCTCCCTGTCCACCTCTACCCCTGCCCCGAGACCCGCCTGCTCGCGGACACGCAGCGGCGGCGTGGGGGCCAGCGCAAGAGGGACACTCGTGCTTATAGCGACATTGTTTTCTGTTGCACGCACCATTGGCCGAGAAGCTCCAACACAGCAGGCGGGTTGGAACCCCCTGCCCCGCCACCTGGCGGGTTGCCTGTGCTGGAGCGGCTCGCTGGACCGCGTGTCCACAATGATACCTCTCCCCAGGCGCAGGGCGCATGGGGGTCATGTACAGAAGCCAAAGCTTCTGGCAGGGCTCGTCCCACCTCATCTCCGGGTGTAGGGGCACTCTCATTCGAAATTCCTCGTCGTAAGCCAACCACGATGGGCCCGGGAAATCAACCATTGCCCTGTAAATATTGTCCAAATATTGGACCATCGGGATGGCCAGATCGGGCCGGGCCTTGAGATAGACCGCCATGTATATGAGATATGCAGGCAACCAGTTGGCCCACGTGCGTGGTGGCTTGCGACGGCGATACTGTTCCTTGTCCTTCTCATCCTGCCCCTCCCTCTCCTCTTTGGTGGGTTCCCTGTTCAATAGGGAGAAAATGTCTACATATTCTCCCCGCCAAATCTTCTCCCTCGTGGCCTGGGCTAAATGATCCCCAAGGGGCAAAGAATACCCAGCTGTCGGGAATGCCGACACCGGCACGTTAGCAGTGCGGGACATCAAGGAAGGGACCTGGACCGTCCCCGTGACCCCCGTTGCTTGCCCTGCAGCGTAAGGCCCCCCACCCACCGTGGGACCTGCAAGTGGCAAAGCTGCGCCCGGGTAAGTCGGGGGCTGCTGTCCCCCCGCCCCGACTTGACGGGGCCATGGCCACTGAAGACCCTCACCAGAGGTGAATGTTGGTGTGGGAGCATTAACTTGAACTCACAGGTTGCACCCCCACAGGCCGCCCCCACCGGGGGCTCCGGCCCACGGTGAGCGTCGGAGCTCGCGACCGCAACCGAGCTCTGAAGACCCATCTGACCACCACCCTCCGGTGGTGCCTGCTGCACGGGGAGCTGCGAGGCCGCGGCGGGCGCCGAACTGCGTGCCTCAAGCAGCTCAACCCGGCCGGCCGCCTGCTGAAGACCGTCCGCCCCCGTAGTGACCTGCCGGCCCAAAGGTGCCCCGGATGGGCTGGGTATTCCTAGGGATGCCTCCAAGGCCCGCTGGGCGCCGGACCCGGGCCAGGTGCCGGAGTACTCGTACCCGGGTAGGGCCATGCCCAAAACTCTGGCCCCCGAGGGGCCTGGGGCATGCCCTGCCAGGGCATTGTGCCCAGCCCTCCCCCCTGGTTGAACACTATGGCTGGGGAATGCGGGCCAAGGGCCGAAGGCCCTTGGGGCCATGCCCACCCACCTGCCCCAAGCCCATGGCCGGCGATTGCTGGCCGGGGGCCGCAGCCCCCGCAGGGCCGGTCTGGGGCTGCAAAGCCTCGGGCCATGGGCTAATTTGTCCCATCCCACCAGTCCCGGTGGGAGCCTCCGCAATGGGGGCCAGTTGGGTGGTCGCAGCTGTGGTCCTCCGACCCGGCTGGCTCCTCCTGGGCGGGCGAACCGAGTTCGCCATAGCCTTCTTCCTTGAAGGCATAGTAGTCACTGGGGAAGCCTGAGGAAAGGCAAAGAGCGAAGCTGCTTGCCGCCGAAAGGGCTTCCCTGCAAAAGCCGAGAGCGACGGAGAAAAACTTCTCCGCTCCGTCGCTTTCGCAAAATGGCAGCTCGGCTGCCTCGTGGCCACCCCTTTTAAAGAGGGCTGGCCACGCCCCCTAACTACCCGGATGGGGGGGTGCCCGCAAAGAGCGCGGCGGCCATTTTGGCGCCGCGTTTGCATTCTTCCTAATGTTTATGTTTATGTTTATTGGATTTATACCCCACTCTACTCGGCACAAGCCGACTCAGAGCGGCTTACAGCTAGTTAATATAAATACAATAACAATATAATGATACAGAAAATAAATAGTCAATACGCTTACAATAGATTCCACAATAATAATATAATATCTCAGCACAACATGTCAGAATAACAACAATCAATATATCAAAAGGGCATATCCAACGTGAAAATACAACACAATGCAATACAAGTACAATTCCACTATCACAAAAAGCAAAAAAATACAATATGAATGGGCTTACTGTGATTCATCAGGCCCGCACTGTCCTCATCGCTCCCGGAAGCGGAAGTAAAATGCGCCCGTATGCTCTTTATTTTCATCCGTATGCTCTTTATTTTCATCCCATGCTCCTTTGGCTGGAGCCAACAAATCTTTCAAATAGAAGAATTTGATCCATGCTTCAGTTTTAGTCTTTTAAAATGAGATGCATTTCTTTCTCTATATGCTGACTAATGTGTGGCTCAGAGAATTTGTTTGAATTCTATAGGTACAGTATGCTGCTTTAAAATGAGCCAGATAATTTAATAAACTAGCAGAGAAATAAAAGGGCAAAAATGTTGGGATAATAGCAATCTTGCATGCACTAGCACTGGATATCAGTGAGAGGGGGCTTTACAACCTAATGTGATTGGCAAAATTCTGTCCCTGGCATTTAATGCACGCACATACCCCCTTCCTGCTTATTTTCTACTATTGTTTTGTTTATAGTCCCTCTTCTTTCTCTGTCCTTGGAATCATGACAAGCATGAATTTTCTCTCTATGTGGTTGCAGCTGGACACTCCATTTCCCTTTTTCTTCTGACTCTAACTGTAGATGACAACTGTAAGTAAAGATTTTTTTCTACTTTAAGTGCTTCTAGGGTACAGGAGCACACTCTGCCATAGAGTACTTGGGTCTCAAACTGCTGACATTCTGACTTTTTAGTCATCATGTTCAGTGTCTTAACTACAAAGCCACCACAATCATGAGGGGACATGGCTAAGATGCTGACTGGGAGGCAGAAGGTCAGCATTTCAATTCCCAAGTACTGCAGGATGGAATGAGCTCCCGTCTTTGTCCCAGCTCCTGCCAACCTAGCAGTTCGAAAGCAAGAAATTGGAAGTAGATAAACAGGCACCACTTTGGTGGGAAGGTAATAGCATTCCGTATGCTCAGGTGTCTAGTCATGCCTACCACATGACCATGGAAACATCTGCAGAAGCAGACAGCGCTGGCTCTTTGGCTTTGAAACAGAGATGAGCACTGAACCCTAGAGTCAGATATGACTGACTTTCGAGCAAGGGAAACCTTTACCTTTACTAGGGTACTTTCATCATTTAAACTGCTAGTTTGTGTGGGAGAAACCAAGGAGGTGTGTGTGATGAGACTGGGCTAATCTCATCATGTTGCTGTGCTGCTAGATTTTAAAAAAACCTCATATTCTGCTAAGTAAGAGAAATAACAAAAAAGTATACTATTGCCAAATTGGGAAGGGAAAAAGGTGCGTTATCAAGGCATTTCACAGTGGCAGTGGGTGGGTTCTAATTGCTTATTTTCACAAAAAGATGCTCTTTGATAGAAAGATTTCTTAGGAGTTTGACATTTAGATAAAAATGAGATTTTGCATTAAACATTTGAAAGCTTCCACGAATGAATATTTGGAGGAAACTTTTAACCTTAATGGAATGAATATAGTTATGTGGAACTATTAGGAGAGAGAATAAGATGAAACAAATTAAATGCATTAAAATATAGCTCAACAATACTATTAACCTTTCCAAATTACAGCACAAATACAGCAACACATTAACTTAATGTTGCACTTGCATTTGCTTGATTAAAAAATACTGTAAACAAACATGACAAATATATTTAAGTCTATTCAGGGTTGGCTTATGTTCCCCTCAAGATTGTGGTGGCTTTGTGGTTAAGACACTGAACTTGATGACTAAAAAGTCAGAATGTCAGCAGTTTGAGACCCAAGTACTGAATGGCAGAGTGAGCTCCTGTCTCTGACCCAGGTCCTGGCAACCTAGCAGTTATTTACTTATAATACTTATTTTTCAAATGTGAAAAATTAGAAATGAGAGCTCTAATAAAGTGATTTGTTAGGGTAACAACTACAGTATTGTCAATACATTTCCTTCAGTGATGGGGAAAATAAGGAACAATTGTGTTGTTTTATAACTAACTGACTAACACTGTTACATATTTGGCGGGGGAGGGGGGGAGGAGTGTTTCTTTTTACCTCAACCTATCGCATGGCAGGAGGCCTTTCCATCCATCCATGCTGTGGCTTACTTCCCTATAGTACAAACTAATTCGCAGAGAGCAATGGGACACAGGAAGTGGAACAATCTGTCAGCCATGCTTCTTGCAGTGACTAAGAGCCATAGTATGCAAGCCACTGCAGGAGGTCCTGGAAGCAGGCTGGCTTCCATTTCATGTGTCTCTCTGCTAGCCATTCTGTATCAGTAGGAAGGCAGCCACAGGGTCCTGCAAAGTTCTTCAGCACATGAACCTTGTTTAAAAGTTTAAAAATAAGGGGCAGGGGTTCCAAGCTGCTCATATAAATTAAAGGCAACACTTCCCCAATTTTTCAAGCTAAGTGAAATAAAATGTTACTAATGAGTAATGCAACATGTTACCCACCCACCCCACAACTAGCAACAAAAGAACTACAGTGGTACCTCATACAATGATTTTAATCCATTCCACGGGGTTTGTTGTTGTACGAAACAATTGCTATGCATCCCACCTTTCTTCCATGGACGCCAAGGCACCAGAAAGGATTCATTTCCCCTCACTATATCTTCAGAACCTTTTCAGGCCGCAGAGGCTTGAGCGGTCTAACTAGGCAGTGTTGCCCATCTCTTGTCAATGATGTTAGGACGGGACTAAAACTCATCAAAGCATCCTCCGTTGGATCCCTTGGGCAAGGTAAAAGCAGAGGGCATATGTCATGGTCCGCCTAGCCAGCAGGTAACATGATATCCAAATGGCTAAATAATCACATTCAAATGGACTTGATTTCTCAAGTCCATTTGCATGTGTGGAATGTTGTCACAGAGACATTTACCAATGTGTGGACTCCTCACTGAATAATGACTCCAAGGTATATCCTCACAACAACCCTGTGAGGAATATTAGAGGGGAGAAAGATGGTTCCAAGACCACCCAAAAAGATGGACAGTCCTAGACTGATACTGAAGAACCATGGTGAGAGAATTAAGACCTTCCAGATATTTTTGGATCTGACTCCCATCAGTCCTAGTCAGTCTAGCCAGTAGCAAAGCATGCTGAGAGTTGCATTCTAGCAACATCTGGGGAGAAATACTTTGCTCATCCTGCCCATAAAATCTTCTGAGAGAACGGAAAAGGAAATAGTGATGTGGAAGACCCACCCTGTGTACAATGTAACTAAGGAAGGCATCACCATAGCCAAATCACACATCCCTAGGATTGATGTGCACCAACCTCAGTTATGCCAGCATTAGAAGAAAATGAGTTTATTGTCATTGTGATAGGTTACTATAACCCAGTGGTGGCTAACCTTGTCATTCCAGTTGTTTTCGGACTTCAATTCCCAGAAAGCCTGATCAGTGGGTGTGCTGACTTGGGCTTCTAGTAATTGAAGTTCAAGAACAGCTGTAGTGTCAAGGCTAGCCACCACTACTATAACCCATTCTACATGCCTCTAGATATATCATTGGGTCCAAGATGTGATGGCCAATGCTCTGGTTGGGTTCAGTTTCAGGGGCCATTCATGCTCCTCCTTACAACAGCTTCACTGCCATTTCCAGGCACAAGTAAAAGTGTTGGTGATGAAATTCTGTGTAGCTTTGCTTGAGATTATTAGAAGGGCTACATCACCCAAATTGAGCTTTATTAGTTGTTAAGATCTTCAGAGAACTGTTCCTCTCAGACCCAATACTTTCACATCCTCTTTTGACGAGGGCAAGAGAGCAGGCCTTTTTCCATCCTTTCACCAGCAGTTGAAGATTATGTTATTAAAGCAGGCTTTTGTCAACTCATTGACTGATGAGAAAGGGCCTTTTAAAGGAAAGTTCTATAGTTTATCACAAATGCATTTTGAAATTGTCTTAAAATGATGTTTATTATGAAAATGTGTTTAACTGTACTTCAATATTTCCACTTACTGTGTTTGTATTTGTTGTTTAACTTTATTGTGGCTTGCCTCGAGTCTGATACTGAGAGAAAGGTGTGACAAAGAAACAGGTTATTTTCTCTGGTAGTCTCACACCACAGATATCTGGGACAGAAAACTAACAACAATTTTCAGGCAAAAACTGATGCCAGATTTCTCACTTGTATTCTTTCATCATGCACTTTTGGTAGATCTTGCCAAACAGATGGGTCTCCTTATATTCCTGTCCAGTAAAACCCAGCAGTGGTCAAGCAAGCAGTGAGAATCCCAGCACAAAACCAGCCCCCTGCTTAAAAATGAAACTAGGACCATGATGGTGAACCTTGGCACTCCAGATGTTCTTGGACTTCAATTCTCAGAAGCCCAAGCCCCCTGTGAATCCACACAAATGGTTTTACTGTGATTCATCTGGCCCACACTGCCCTCATCACTCCTGAAAGCGGAAATAAAACGCGCCCGTATGGGACAGAAAACAACCTAGAATGCCTGGGATCGTACCATTTAGGAATAGATGAAACCATTGCCATGGCAACACAAAGAATAAATTATTCAAGAAGAAAAGGACAAAAAGAAAAGGAGGGCTATTAAAATGCAGGTAGTTGAGTCTTCAAAATAAAAATGCATGTTTATTATTATTAAGACAGTATATATAATGTATGTGTTTGTGAGGAAGAGAACTACTGCAAACAGGATGAATTAATGCTGGTTTTCTAAGTCTGTCCTTTTCACTGACTGGAAAATTCCACCATCCAAGCAAGGTTTGGCCAAAAACATTTTGCTCCCTTAGGCTAAGGGACTTGGCACTCCTCCGCTATATTGAAATGAACTAGATCGGGAGGTTAAATTTTATTTCAACACTGCTACTAAAACAATAATTTCCATGATACTGGAGAGCTGGAAGATACTTTTAGGCATATGGTCATAGATAATAATGGTCATAGAAGTCACTCTCCTTTTTTTATTGGAATCTCCTTGAACCCCACCATCACCATGGCCAGCATCCATGCTAACTGTGGGGTTTGGAGAGCTGTAATTCACAAGGGACTGTGGTGGCTTAGTGGTTAAAATGCTGAACTTGATGACTGGAAGGCCGACAGGTCAGCAGTTTGAGACCTGAGTGCTGCATAATGGAGTGAGTTCCCATCTCTGTCCCAACTCCTGCCAATAGAGCAGTTCAAAAGCAAGAAATTGCAAGTAGATAAATAGGTACCACTTCAGTGGGAAGGTAAACAGCATTCCATGCACTAGTCATGCCTGCCACATTACCATGGAAGCATCTGCGGATGCAATACTTGTTGTGAGCTGCCCAGAGCCGCCCTAGGGCAAGGGGGCGGCATATAAATCTAAATAAATAAATAAATTAAATAAACAGCACTGGCTCTTTGGCTATAAATGGAGATGAGCACCGATCCATAGAGTTGGATATGACAAGCTTTTGAGCAAGGGTGACCTTTACCTAATTCACAAGTAAGTTTCCTGATATGTAGATACAATCATGTGGTACATACATTCTGCCTTCAACTAAAGGAAATTGCTGCCACCCACTAGCAACTGCTACCTGAGGCAGTTGCCTCTTTCTACCTAATAAAGTACTGGTACTATCAACTTCTCGTCTTTGCCTGTTTTCGAAGCTAGGAATCCAGGCTGAAGTCTGCTTTGTTTACAAGCAAGACTTTCATTGTTTCATATCTAGACTTTATTTCAGGAACACATGTTTAAGTGATGGATAGGGTTGTTTTACATTTCCCTTGTTAGATAATACTTTGCTGTCTGTTTAAATAGGGAAAAGTTAAACAAGGGCTTCAGGAATTAAATAGTTTTCCATCACTGCTGGGGATATGAAAAGCCGCCCTGCCGCCCTGGATGCTAGCGCCTTCAGCTCCCTCCTGTGGCTCTGCTGGTCACGGGAGGTGGGAGCGAAGTCCAGCTGTCTCCCATCACAACCGGGGCCGTGAAAAGCTGCCCCGCCGCCCCGGACACTAGCCTCTGGGGATGTGGGGATGTGGCTGAGGACTGTCCCATTATGGCTGGATGTGTTGGACTCACGGGACCCCCGCACCTGGTGAGTGCGGTGGCAGGGAGGAGAGACTGACCCTGTGGTGAGACGAGCGATGTGGCATCAACAGCTCTGTCACCTGGGGACTTTTGTCTTTTGGGATGTTATGCTGACGTTATATTTTGGAAATTTTGTATTGCTTTACTTGTTTTTGCAATAATGTATTTTTTGTTTTATTATTTTGTATCTTTAGATTATAGTTTTGATTATATTGTCATACTGTATTTCTGAATTTTGTATCTTATTATTGTATCTTTAAATGTCTTGTAAGCTGCTTCAAGTCATCCATTGGATTGAGGGAAGCGGGATATAAAGAAAACATTATTATTATTATTATTATTATTATTATTATTATTATTATTATTATTATTATTATTATTATTATTATTATTATTATTATTATTATAATTATTATATGGAATTCAGTATGTTTTTATAATTAGGACACATGTCACCATTATATACAAACACTTGTTTGCCTTTCAAAATTCAGTTCATATGTGTAGACTCATTAAACCTTTCCCCCACATAAATCACCAAGTGCCTTAGCTCCTATGAGCGATGACAGAGGCAGCTTGAGGCTCAGCATTAGACACTAATTTATTGTACATCAGTACCTAACAACTGGTAGGCCCAAAATAGTGCCTATACTTATCACATAAGCCTGTTATATAATCATAACCTTGTCATATTTCCTATAATTCTGATTTCACCACTTTGACAGGCTCCCACTGGTTCAGCAGCACTTGTGTAATATCACAGTTTTTGATGTCACAATGAACCTAGAAAGCCGTCAGCTCCACAATTGAAAGCCATGGATTTTACGTTGCAAATAAATGAGGGCTGGAATTTATATTTGTTAGAAGTCTTCAAACAAACAGCACCACATTGCATATTAGACAAAGATTTTTTAAACCAAAGCATGGAAATGTTTCTTTAAATTACAGGTCGCACCATTTTTCAGGAGGCATAAAGGATTTGGAGAACTGTAACACCGTGGTGGCTTAGTGGTTAAGATGCTGAGCTTAAGGACTGAAAGGCTGGCAAGTCAGCAGTTCGAGACCCTAGTGTTGCACAATGGAGTGAGTGCCCATTGTCTAACTTCTGTCAACCTAGCAGTTCGAAAGCAGGAAATTGCAAGTAGATAAATAGGGACCATTTCAGTGGGAAAGGTAACAGCATGTGCACTTCAGTGTCTAGTCATATCTGCCACACGACCACAGAGACGTCTGTGGATGCAGATAGCACTGGCTCTTTGTCTATATACAGAGATGAGCACCAGCCCCTAGAGTTGGACATGACTAGCTTTAGAGCAAGAGAGATCTTTACCTTTACCTAGTCCCAATCACAACTTCTCCAAACAGCCTTTTGATTCTCCTTCAAACAGCTGAGCAACTTCAGACTATTTCCCTGGAAAGGACACAAATGTATCTAGCTGCTTATAGTGGCCATTGTACCCAGCTGCAATACTTGGCAAACTGGGCTACAAGGTAGGGGAGCACGTGAGCATTGGGGACTTATAACACCGACTATGAAATAATAAGGTTAGAATATTACCATTATTTATTAAGTAATGGACTCAGCTCCCATCGACTAACTCAAACAACCTACATTGCTGTGATATTTTTAGATGAGGTTGTCCCTTGAGTCCCCAATCTTATTTTACAATGACTTTATTATCACATCACTCCTTTTATAGTACAGTACTTAACAAGAGATGAATTAAGAGAGGATTTGAGGCAGGGCTTGAATTGTTTTTTTGGGAAGAACCTCGAGAGTTATGTCCCAGCAATCAGCAACAGTAAATCACATCTTCCGAGTACTCTCCCTAAAGGTAAAGGTTTCCTTTGCTCGAAAGCCAGTCGTATCTGACTCTAGGGTTCAGTGCTCATCTCTGATTCAAAGCCGAAGAGCCAGTGCTGTCTGCTTCTGCAGACATTTCCGTGGTCATGTGGCAGGCATGATTAGACACCGGAGCGCACGGAATGCTGTTACCTACCCACCGAAGTGTTCCCTATTCATCTACTTGCAATTTCTTGCTTTCGAACTGCTAGATTGGCAGGAGCGGGGACAAAGACGGGAGCTCATTCCGTCCTGCAGTACCGGGGAATCGAACTGCTGACCATCCACCACCCAGTCAGCATCTTAGCCACTTAAGTCACTGCAAAGCCTAAAATGGGTTGCCATAAGTCTGAATGGATTTGATAGTATGCAATTGAGTGTGGCAAAACCTGTCAGATCTCTTATTCTCATGCCTTCTTATTATTAATTAATTAATATATTTACATCACACCTCTTCATCTAGTGACTTTAAGGGCTTTATTCTTCATCTCCCTACTTGAGCCTTGCAAGGTGAGATGTCTGCGGATGCAGATAGCACTGGCTCTTTGTATATATACAGAGATGAGCACGATCGCTGTGGCTCATGGCACACCATGGTCCTAAATCGTGGGTGATCGTTCTCCTTACCTCATCTGTTTTTACCGTAACTTAGAGGCCCCAGCTTGGGCCTCTAAGCATTACTCCAGGCCTTCTGGCCCTCCCTACCATGCCCAGGGTAGCACGCAGCTTCTGACCAATCAGTAAGGTGAGCACGAGGCAGGCATGCTGATATTTAGCCAATTAAGTAACCTTATGCTATCGCAGGTAACCAATAAGGATATATTGCATACCCTTCTCTGGAATTTTCTTTGTCCTGTTATTCCTAATAAACTCCGTTCGGGCTATCTTGCCCTATGCCTCTTCATGAATCAAGCCTCCGCTGTCTCCTTGATCCCAAAACACAACATCTGGTGACCCGCGACACGATTGCTGGATCCCAACTCCCTGACTCACCGGCTGGAATAGCCCCCTGGTGCACCTCTCAGCTTTCGAGCTCCCGATTGTGAGTGTGGGGGGGGGGAACTTTCTTTAGGGCAAAAGACCCATGCAAAAGAATTGCAGAAAATCATCAAGGAGAGCGGATGTCCAGACATCACGCTTAATAGTCTTGAAGACTTCATTAAGGAAGTTGAATGCCAATGTCCTTGGTACCCAGAAATTGGATCACTCAAACGGGATGATTGGCAAAGAATTGGAATAATTTTATTGGAAGAACCCAGGGCAGCGGTTCATCATTTATTGATTTGGCAAAGAGTTAATGAGGCAGTCAGGAAATTGGTACCAGCAGAGGCATCCCTGACCAATCCTCTGACTCATCCACCCGAGGACCCACCACCTCCTTATCCAAAAGTGCTGCCCGCTATTTTACCACCTACGGCACCATTGGTGCCGCCCATCCCGAGCCTGGTTCTCCAGGCGCCGCCTGCCTACCCTAGCGGTGTGATGGGAAATGTTCGCTCTGCTATACATCGAGCCAAGAGCGATGGGGTTTTGTCCCTGGAGGAGGCGGAAGAGTGGCAAGGAGAGAGTCCTTCTGCTTTTCCCATTACGGTTGAGATGGGGGTGGGGGCGGATGGGAATCCAGAGGAACGTATCCATTGGCAAGCTCTGTCATATACAGTAATTAGGGAACTTAATAAAGCTGTTAGAGAGGCTGGTGTCCGATCAAATTTTGTGCAAGGGTTGCTTGAGGGAATTGGAAATGGGTACACAATGTTACCCCAAGACTGGAAAAACTTGTTTCGAATGATTTTGACTGCTTCACAGTATGTTGTTTGGGATAGTGAATTCCGAGCGGCTGCAGTGGCGGCTGGTACGCCACAAAACACCCCTGAGCAGATTTATGGAGCAGGTGCATTTGCTACCCTCCAACAGCAGATGCAACTCCCTCGGGAGTCTTTCCACCGCACCTTTATGTGCGTCATGAGAGCCTTTAGAAGGGTCCCCGTCTCTGGGAAAGCCACACGCTCCTTTACTTCCACACGGCAGCAGCCCACTGAACCCTACTCACAGTTCATTGATAGATTGAAGGAAGCAATGCAAAGACAGATAGATAACCCTGATGCCCAAGGAGAACTCCTGAAATGGCTGGCTTTTGAGCAGGCCAATGCCGATTGCAAGAAGATTTTGCAGAATGTCATTCACCGCCCTGAGTATAGTTTAGCTGACATGATTCAAGCCTGTATGGAGGTGGGCACTCAAACACATGCAATGGCCCTTCTGGCTGGAGCGCTTCGTGCCGGAAACAAGCCCACTGGCAATTGTTTCAACTGTCAGAAACCGGGCCACTTCAAGAAAGACTGTCACGCCCCCGGAGGGGGAGCGCATAAGGGGGGTGGAAAGGATGTCAGGCGCCCCAGCAAGAAGTGCCCCCGGTGTGGCAAAGGCTACCATTGGGCTAGCCAGTGCAGAGTCAACCCCTCACCACAGGGAAACTAGATACCAGGCCCTCCCCGGGCTTCGGAAAAATAAAGGGGACACGGGTCGATCAGCGCAAGGCTGCTACTGCTGGCAGCGCTGGTCTCAATCTCGTTAACACACAGGACATGACAACTGCATTGCCTGGGGAGCTTATCCTGATGCCTGCCGACCTTACTGGCCCCTTGCCAAAAGGGACCGTTGGTTTGGTACTGCCACGTTCATCAGCGGCCAAACATGGCATCATGATAGTTCCTGGCGTGATAGACGCAGACTACACAGGCATCATTTATGTACAATTTTGGAGTCACCTCCCATTGCAACTGCGCAAGGGGGACTCCTGGGCACAATTGATCATTGTTTCTTATGAGACCCCAGGGGGAGCGGAGCCCGCCCTTCGCAGAGGGGTGTTTGGTTCCACCCGTGCCGGGGCCGATGGAGACACCTATCATCCACAGGTTGCCGCCCTTCAAGAGCAGATAGGACAACAGAAGCCGACCCGTAAGTATTGGGTAAACGGTAAGTTGTTGGAAGGATTGTTGGATATGGGGGCGGATATTTCTGTGATAGCCGCTGGGCACTGGGATCCCTTGTGGCCAACCGAAACCGCTCCCTCAGTTTGGGGCATCGGTGGTAGCCAGGCCTCCCGGAAAAGTGCTCAGTGGTTATCTGTCAGTCTCCAACCTGGCCGGCCTGAGATCGCTCGCATCAAGCCCTGTATTTTACAAATTGATCTCAACTTGTGGGGGAGGGATTTGCTGGCACCACCCTCATAACTCATGAATAGCCATCAACATTGTGCTCTTCCACTCTCGTGGAAGACCGATCAAGCCGTGTGGGTGGAGCAATGGCCACTTCCGCAAGAGAAGTTGACTGCGCTTAAGCAGCTCGTTCAGGAACAACTGGACACGGGTCACATTGAACCGACTAGTAGTCCGTTCAATACCCCGGTATTTGTCATCAAAAAGAAGTCTGGGAAGTGGCGGTTGCTCCATGACCTGCGGGAGATCAATAAGATAATTGAGCCGATGGGCTCGCTCCAGTGTGGAACCCCGAACCCAAATTTGATACCCCATGATTATGAGATGGCTGTCATTGACCTTAAGGATTGTTTTTATACCATTCCCCTTCAGGAAAAGGACTGGAAGTATTTTGTTTTCACGGTCCCAGTGTTGAATAACTCCCAGCCCACAGTCCAGTACCATTGGAAGGTATTGCCAATGGAAATGCTCAATAGCCCCACCATGTGTCAGTTTTATGTAAATGCAGCTCTCATGCCGTACAGAAAGGCTTACCCTAATTTGATCATATATCATCACATGGATGAAAAACTGACCGTTTGAAGACTGATAACGGCCCCGCCTATTGTTCTACTGCCCTAGCAGAGTTTTGTACCCGCTGGCAGATTGTCCACACATTCGGCATCCCTTATAATTCTCAGGGACAGGCCGTGGTCGAGCGGGCCAATAAAACACTGAAAGATGCGCTAGATCGCCAAAAAAGGAAAGGGGGAACTGTTCCCCTCTCACTTCCGGAAAAGGAGGAGTGGGTGCTAGTGTACTGTTTACGCTAAACCACCTTAACTTGTCTCAATTTAATTCTCAATTTTTATCCAGGGCTCAGCGTCACTACCGCCAGCTTGAGGTTCTGCCTACCCCCCAGGTCCAGTACAGACGCCTGCCGGACCCAGAGTGGAAAGGGCCTGATCCCCTCATAACCTGGGGAAGGGGCTACGCCGCCGTGTCTACGCCAGAAGGTCCTCTTTGGGTCCCTGCCCGGTTTGTTCGACCGTGGAAACATGGCATGGCATCAGGGTCTCAGCAACCCCATTCCAAACTTCAACCTTCACCTGCACGAGCTCCCGGAGAGGAGACGGAACCGAGGGGGAAGGCGAAGGGGGCAGAATCCACCGATAACCTGGGGCCAGGTGAAAGCATTGTCGGATGAAGCCCAGTCCGTGCTGGACGAAATCCGGGTGGAAAAGACTCCTGAGAACTTTGTTGTTGCTATCATAGCTTGTCTGAATGCTAATTCTATAATGATTCTTTGTTGCTACATGCTTCTCTTTCCAGGGGCGCTCGCCGTTCAAGATGAGCTGTCCCAACGCTTTGAGTATAACCTGTGGTATAAGCTTGCCCGCATTTCTAATCAAACTGAGTTTTGTCTTAAGCAAAGTGTTGACTCCTATCACCTGTTAAGCACCTGTCTCATTCCCATTTGCTACACTCCCCAAAACGTAAGTAGGTCAGTGTTGGGTTACGATATGGCCGACTTTAATGACAAGGTCAAAAACAAATATGCTCTTAGCCCCCTTTGGGGAAAGGCAACCAAAAGGCTGCCCATTGATGCCCTGTCTCTCTATACTCCTGTTGTAGCTGTTAGTAATGCTAGTAAATGTCCAGGGTTGTGAACTGTACTCAACATAAGTCAAAGCCTCGCTGTTTCCAGCCCGGTCGAGGCCTTAATTGCACTGGGAGAGAAACAGAGGACCTTCATTTTAACTTTCAGCACATTCTGTTGCTTTCTGGGTGGTTCTGGACCTGTGGGTCACGAACTTGGAACTATATTCCTGCTAACCTCTCTAAAACCACTTGTTGCCTTAGTCGTATGATTGTTGCTTTGCCCAACCGCACTACGCTGGTCCGTCAGCATCCCGCCCGCAAACGCATCACCCGGGGTACTGCCGCTGAGCAGTTACCCTCTAATTGCGATAGCACTGTTAAGGTGCTTTCCCAGGCCGAGTACACATCTTTGGCCATCAGTTTTGTTGGCGTGCCTGGCCTGGAAGCCGGGAATGCAAGGCAGCTTGGAAAGCTTGCTTGTGCATTTGTAAAGGCCGTTAATCACACTTCCCAAGCTATTAGCCTCCTGAACAGGGAGCAATTTCAGCTTCGCAACACCATTTTAGATAACCGCGCCGCGATCGATTATTTGCTGATGTTGCACCATCAAGGTTGTGAGTCTGTGCATAATATGTGTTGCTTTAACTTATCCGATAATTCTAATAAGGTACAAAACCAATTGGATTCTCTAACCAAAATTGTTTCTGATATTAAGCAAAATCCTCTGCCTTCATGGTGGAGCACTCTTTGGTCCTGGCTTCCCAATGGAGCCTGGGTACGGACCATTCTGCAGTATGGTTTAATTATTCTTGCCATTCTGATAACTGCCTGTTGCTTTATTCAATGCATACCTTCGTTGCTAGCCACCTGCCTGCAAGGATTTCGCTTCTGGCCTCATGCACGCAAGGACCAAATTTATTATGCTTATAAGCTTCTTAAAAACAGAAGGGGGAGATGTGAGGAGGTTCACAGCACGATCGCTGTGGCTCATGGCACACCATGGTCATAAATCATGGGTGATCGTTCTCCTTACCTCATCTGTTTTTACCGTAACTTAGAGGCCCCAGCTTGGGCCTCTAAGCATTACTCCAGGCCTTCTGGCCCTCCCTACCATGCCCAGGGATGGCACGCAGTCATTCAGCCAGCACGCAGCTTCTGACCAATCAGTAAGGTGAGCACGAGGCAGGCATGCTGATATTTAGCCAATTAAGTAACCTTATGCTATCGCAGGTAACCAATAAGGATATATTGCATACCCTTCTCTGGAATTTTCTTTGTCCTGTTATTCCTAATAAACTCCGTTCAGGCTATCTTGCCCTATGCCTCTTCATGAATCAAGCCTCCGCTGTCTCCTTGATCCCAAAACACAAGCCCCTAGAGTTAGACATGACTAGCTTTAGAGCAAGGGAGATCTTTACCTTTAACCTAGTCCCAGTCACAACTTCTGCAAACTCTGTTTCAAACAACCTTTTGAGTCTCCTTCGAACAGCTGAGCAACTCCAGACTGTTTCCCTGGAAAGGACACAAATGTATCTAGCTGCTTATAGTGGCCATTGTACCCAGCTGCAATACTTGGCAAACTGGGCTACAAGGTAGGGGAACACGTGAGCATTGGGGGCTTATAATGCCGACTATGAAATAAGAAGGTTAGAAAAATTAGCATCATTTATTAAAGGTGAGCTAAGCTGAGTGTGGCCTAACGTTATGCAGCAAGTTTCCTGGCTCAGTGGAGATTACAGTCATAAAGCCTCAAAGTCCAGTTCTCTACCCACTATATTGCACTGGCTCCCTGCTGAACTTTTGTTAGGGAACGTAAGTTTTCACTGATCTCCCTAACTGGTTGCAAGGCATATTGTGTCTGTGATGCCTTTAAGACTTTACTGCTGTGGCAACACAAGTGCTGGGAGTTTTCCCTGATGTGCTCCAAGGGCCAGTGTATTTAGGACAGAGCAGGATTACAAACCTTCAGCTACAATACTCAACTTGCCTGAGCTTTAAGGCTCCCCTTTCTTTGAGGACAGTCTGGACAAAGATTCCTGTATCTTCTGGAATCTGCTACTTTTGCCACTGTTTCTGCTGATGGCTTTTGCTGGATATGCCATCTGTGCTTACTGGACAAAGCAGTAAGCCTCCACCAGGAGGACAGAAGCTGCAGAACTCTTTGGCTTTGTTTGTGGCTGAACTGAACTGTTGCTGAACTGTTAATTGACTTGTATATAGCACAACTGTACTGTCTCAGTGAGGTCAACTGAGCAGCCTGAGAGAATATATCTGTTTTGTGTTACAGTCATTGCATTGTATATACATGCACCCTTTTACTTTCTGAGTAAACCTACTTTGAGTTTTCTTCTGCACCAAACTCTTCTGCCTGTTTTTCTCACAAGAGACCACTTGGCCAGGTGCGGACCTCTTGCTGGCCACTGCATACCACTCTGCTGACCAATTATACCAACAACTTTATGTATAATCCTTTTTTTGAACTGCTGATTCAGACTTTCCTGTGTCATTTGTGTCTCAGACATCATCCACGTATAACAAAGTTTGTACTCTATTGTTCCAGTGTGCTTCCCTTTTAACCTATCTTGAGCCATGCTGGTGCCAAGGCTTAAACTCTCCCTTTCCCTTGGTAAAGGTAACAGTCACCCTTGCTCAAAAGCCAGTCATATCCAGCTCTAGGGTTTGGTGCTCATCTCCATTTACAACTGAAGAGCCAGCACTTTCTACATCTGCAGACATTCCCGGGGTCATGTGGCAGGCACAACTAGAATGTTGTTGCCTTCCCACCGAAGTGATGCCTATTTATCTACTTGGCAATTTCTCCACAGCAGTCACATGAGTGAGTTTAGAGAGACCATTTTATAACAATCCCTTTTTGTTTTTAGAAGCTTGAATAAGTGTCATTAACAAACTAGGACACTTTACTGTTCAACCCTAACTTCAGATTAGTTGTGGCAATTGCAAATAAATATTCTTCCACGTTTCTAGCTCTACAAAGCATTAACTCACCTTTTCCTTCCAATTTTACATAGATATGGTGTATCTTCTCTAGGGTTGTCAGTTTCTCCTCTGATTCTCACTATGTGAAATGAAAAGGAAACAGATGATCAAGCACAGTTTGTGTCAGCAGTTTGAGTTCTTGGTGATAAAGGCAAGAGAGCACTTTTGATGTCCTACTGTTAATTCTTCATCTCCTCCCCAAATTAGGATGGCCCTTTCATCTCCTATTAATAAAAGCACACCATCTGGTTTCAATTAGCCAATTCTATAGTTAGAATATCTATATCAGTTCTAATTCTGAAATTTTCCTGTAGAAGGCACAGTAGAGTTAACCAAGAGTGAAACAATTTCCTGCATGTTAAAGCTTTAAAGATGTATTGGTTATTCTGATGCATGTCTGGCTGGAAAACCCGCTACGGTAATGGAGTAGACCATACAGCCAGCGACTCAATGCTGAGTGTTGGGCAGTGGTAATTAATCTGACTCCCTAAAGGGACCAACAGCTATTAGCAGATGACCCCCACCCCCCCTTAGGTGGGGTGAGAGTCCCCTCAGTGGAAGAAATGCAACTAGAAACCATCATATTGGACCCAACAGGAAAATGAGTGGAGGAGGAACCACTTTCTGATTCCCAACATCATGGAGGTGGAAGAGGCAATGCCAGATGGACTGGCTGTGAAGGCGCACCTTGATAATATCCTCAAGGCTGTGTCAGGCCATTGCAGTCCCAGTGTTAAATCATTGCATGTCTCATTTCATATGTGCTGCAGGAGATGGTTCCTTGATCGTAGTGTGTGGGTCACCTCATGGCAAGCTTGGATACACCTTAAACAAAATCACACCAATGGCATTTTTCCTGTTTCAGGGGAAAATGCATTCTTGGATACGAGTTGCAGCCACCGACAATGACTTCTGATAAACATGTAAGGAAGGTTAAGTTTGTTAACACTTCTACAATGATTATCTCTATGTTTAAACGCATCAAATGAATGTGGAATAAAAATGTTTTGAGAATTTCCACTCTCATCCTGTATTTTTATGAAAATAAATCACTGAATATTCAGGAAAGAGTAGCTCCTTCTCCAAGGATGGGAAACATCACTTCTCTGGACTGCAAGCTTTAAGAAATCCCACAGCCAACAACAATGGTGAGCAACAATGTTGGCTGTAGCATCACAAGAGTTGTAGGGTATTTTTTTAAAAAAATGTTATCTTCCAAAGCTCTGATCTAGCTCTGATCTAGCTGGCTGAAGGATCCCAGCAAAGCATCACATGTGCACGATACTTGATGTGGTCTAAATAATTGACTTTCACACAGAGAAAGTATGGAAACATATGGCTAAATAAAATGTGGATGTTATTTGAGGATATATTCCTAGCAAAATAAGGTTGTTTACTTTCCACCTTGCATTTGCTAATCAACAAGTGGCTTATTGAAAATAAAAAAGAACACATTAAAATTCAAGGGTTCAAGTGGGATCAAGGGTTTGTTAATATATGGATTTCATCCATAGGATATCACTTGAACTTCCATGAGGACATCCTGCCAACCTGAATATGGTCCTGTTTGAAATGGCTTTAGATTGAAGGATACATGTTTAATTCATGAACTAGTTCTTCTAAAATGCTGAAGAGTTTCCATGCCTACAGCCTCAAACTAAGAAACATCTTTTCTACCCTTTTATTAAATGTAACCATTTTAATCCAGAGCATTGAATGTGACAACATAGCTAGCAAAAAAAAAATATCATTTAATTTAGAATCATCATGCCTGGTGCTATGCCAATGTGTTGAACTACAACTCCCAACCCCTTATAAGAGCATTATTAGTTTCTCAGAAGGGTGTTAAGTGACATTTTTCTGTCCTTTGGTGAAAACCTAATCTAGCCAATGTTTAACAGTGCTCTGTCCAAGGTCCTGACCACTTCTTCCTTGTCTAAACCAAACTCTTTTGTACTTTAGTAATCCTGTTGTTGACATACTTTAAAATGGTCTTTTTTTAAAAAAAAAATCTAATGCTGCCAATATGAGTGAGAAAATTATTACTTGACTAATGGAATCAGATAGTATGAATTCTCTATTTAGTTTCATAGGGATAATATTTTCTTCTTCCATCTTCACAATTTTTTCCACACCTGAATACAGATCCCCAATTGTCTCTGTGGGTGCCAAAAGCAATATTTGTAGCAATTATCCTTCTCTGAAGAAAGCCTGGGAAAACAGCCAAAGCCATTAATGTTCTCTTTATAACTGCCCAAACACTATTAAGAGATAAAAACACTTTGTATTGCATTTTGAGCACCAGCATAAATATGAAGTTTCCTCTCTTTGAATAGGGATTGTGAAACAAACCATTAACCTCACTACAGTATGCCTAAACATTGTGTTTTCTCATCCAAAATATCATATAGTGTTCTACATCTCTTACAAGTAATAAACGGATATGGTTGGTGATTCATTTTTAAGATTAGATAGAAAATTCTGCCTGCATCTCCATTCCAGAGAGCAGCTGTACTAAAAACTGAAAGATCTCTATCTCTATATTTTATTTTAAAAATTACTTTAAGATAATTATTTTTGAAATTGTTGTCATAAATTGGAAAACTATATGAGCTACAGACATGTGGAAAAATATTGATCTCTGATCAAGTGTGGTCATCTGAGATGTACATATCTCTTTGCACATTTGATATTAATCCAGACATTACAGTATAGCATCGTTGATTAACTGAATCTATTCCCCACTGTACAGTGTACTCATCATCATCAGCTGCTACTCCTATCCAAGCATATATTTTTCCTGGAAGTCGTTTTCTCAGTTGATGGATGTGTCTCTGGTGACTCAATAAACTGATCCTTGCATGAAACATGCGATCACACACATTACACTGAATAGATGGTGGAGGGCATAGTTGCGTTTGATGAAGTTTTTGTGTTTGTCGCTTAGCCTCTTGATATCTGCAGCATTCTCTTTTAAAGTGATTTGTAGCAGCAGAGATAGTTTGGTGCCAAAGTGGGCGATCTATGGCCACTGCCTCCCAGGTGTGTGGGTTTATACCTGACACCTTCATGGTTTGTTTCAGCTGGTCCTTATAACACTTCAAAGGAGCTCTGCGAGGTCTTGTACCAGAGCAAAGTTCCCCATAAAGAATTTGACGAGGAAGCCTGGAACCATCCATATGGTGGACATGCTCTATCTATCTATGACAAAGGCCTATGATGGCAGCTTCAATGCTATTGACATGTGCCTTCTCAAGAACTGCAATGTTGGTGACATAGTCAACCCATTTGATGTTCAAGGTGGACCTTAGTTTCTGTTGGTAGTACAATGTAGTACTTTACAAAGAATTACAACAATGCACAAACTAAAAACATCAGTTAAACAACTAAAACCAGGAATAATAATAATCACATGGTTTCAAGTTGATTCTGATTTATGACAGCCCTTTTCAGGGTTTTCTAGGTATAGGGTACTCAGAAATAGTATACCATTTCCTTCTTCTTGTGGTGCTCTGAGACTATATATTTGCCCAAAGCTACACAGGCTGGCTCATCTGTTGGGAAGCACCGTGAGGAATCTATCTCCCAGCCTCTTTCTCTGCCATTAGGTACCCAACTCACTGAGGGACAAGCCAGCAAGTCACATTAACCAGAACAACTACACAATGTGCAGGAAAATAAAAATATTGTTCCTCTACACAATAAGAAATGTTGTCCAATTCGAATATCTTTTAAGAGGTAATTCTACAGATGGAACATAACAGAAAAGCTCCTAGCTCTAGTTACTGCTTCTATGAAAGTGTGAGCACCTGAGATGGACTTCTGACAGCTACCGAAGATGAAACAGAAGTGATATTTGTCCCTTTAGTTTCATCACAATGACAGCAGTTGGAATTGGCCAAGCCAGTCCTGGATTTATAATTAAGTAAGTTATTGTCAGGGACTTAGGTTATATGAGTCACCTGAATACCAAACTATTAGTAATTAATTTCCAAGTTGGAGTTTCTAGAGCAGTGGTGGTGAACCTATGGCACACATGCCAGGAGTGGCACACAGATGCCTTTCTCCTGGCATGTGCACCATGGAGGGGAAGCCCCGCCCCCAGCCTGCACCACTTCCCCAATACCACCCTCTGCCAAAGGAGAGGCAAGAGGGGAGGTTGAAATCCTGGCTGGTAGGCTGTGGCTAGAAGAGGTAAGGTGGGGAGCACAGGGGGTGGGCACCCGGGGGGGGGGGTGTTAGGAAGGCCCAACAGGCTCTGATGGGAGGTGGGAAGGCCCGTTGGGGGTGGGAAAGCTGTACGAGGCTTTTCCAGAGTCTGGGAGGCCTTTCCGGCAACCATTTGTATCTTCTCCAGAGGAGGCCTTTCTGGAGGCCAGCATGGTGCTTGTCACGGGGTGACGGTGGGGCCTGACATGGCGGTGGGGGCTTTTCCGGGGGGGGGGGCTTCTCGGGTGGTGCAAAGCTTGATGGTGTGAGGGTGGTGTGCATGCATGTTCACATGCACAGTTGACGTTCAACAGTGACATCAAGTGGGTGTGCATGCACCCACGTGACGTCACCAGCATGCATGATGCCTACCACACTTCTCCCCCCCTCCTTGGGCACTCAGTCTCTAAAAGGTTTGCCATCACTGTTCTAGAGCATTACAAATTTTTAGTAATGCCAGAGAGTGTCTTACATTTTGAGAAAATTTAAAGTTTTGTTTAAGTCTTAATATGAGTCTTGTCCAAACCACCAGCATATCTTCATTCTTGAATTTCCATATGCTAAATTTCATAGATGGGCAGTGTGGTAGAGGTAAATTTTCTGTGCAGAACTTGAAGAAAATACTTTTTAGGGGGTTATGGTTTTTGGAATTCCTTACCCAACATAGCTCATTATTACTCCTTCATCTCCTTATGGAATCTGGCAGATGTTGTCATTGTTCCTTTTCTTTAAAATGTTGGAGGTAGAGAAGGATTTAAAAATTATTGGTGGGGAAATTAATCCCATTCAGGGTTTGGTTAACTTGGGTCATTACTGCATTTTAAAATAAAACAGCAGCACACAATTAACAAGTAGTATGCTATTAATACAGTATGCTGTGGTTAAAATCCAGTTACACTGTGTAAAGTCGATGAATTAGCTGAACTTATTTTTCAGAAACAAACAAACAAACAAAAAATATCAAAAAATCAAATTATCTTGAAAGGTCCTAGGACCTTCATCATGCATATTACCCTGGGCAACTTTTCTCATGTTCTGTAGGATAGACATTTGTCTGTATGTGAATATTTAATTATCAATTATGATACTTTCCTTTCTGTATATATATTTTTTAACAATATGGCCTTGTATTTTTAAATGATACAATGTTCTATAGGGGTATTTTTAAATTATTGTTTTAAAATCAAAGAGAAATGTTCCCATGTCTTTCAATGCAATAATATATGACTATTGGCATGCACGTGGCACATGAATTTCAACAGGTTACGGTTACAGTTACTGTAATAAAAAAATAATGACCAGAGTTATGATACATACTTAAATGACACATCCTGTTTCACCATTCTGCGATGATGTGTGAGCAGCTTTTCTGACATGCAAACTTCTACCAGCTGTCTGATCTTTTAATCTGTTACATATGCTCTACCAAATCTCTCACTGCGCTGCTCTCATCACTCCCGGAGGCGGAAGTAAAACATGCTTGTACGGGCATGTTTTACTCCGCTTCTGGGTGTGACAAGGGTGGCGTGCTGGATGAATTGCAGTAAACCCTTTTGTGTGGATGCATGGGGACTTGGGCTTCTGGGAATTGAAGTCCAAGAACATCTGTAGTGCCAAGGTTTGCCATCACGGCCATAGAGTTTTCTGGGGGAATTCCCAGAAATGGTATGTAATCAAATGAGCAAGGAACCACGAGACCAGACAGTCAGCCAACATGTCCTCAGTTAGGCCATTTAATTTTTACAGGTAATTTGTGCAGGTATAAATACCCAATAGGTAGAAAAATAATGCAACAATTGTACTGCTTAATTTGGATAATACTGCTGATTTGGACATAGTTTTGGAGAACTGAGATATCAAAATAATCAATAAAGGTAAAGATCACCTTTGCTCGAAAGCCAGCCATATCCGACTCTAAGGTTTGGTGCTCATCTCTGTTTATAGCCAAAGAGCCAGTGCTGTTTGCATCTGCAGATGCTTCCATGGTCATGTGGGAGGCATGACTAGACATGCTGTTTACCTTCCCACCAAAGTGGTACCTGTTTATCTACTTGCCATTTCTTGCTTTCGAACTGCTAGGTTGGAAGGAGCTGGGACAGAGATGGGCACTCATTCCATCATGCAATACTCAGGTTTTGAACTGCTGACCTTTCACCTCCTAGTCAGCATCTTAACCACTTGAGCCACTGCAATACAGGTCTTCAAATGGGTCCTATAAACCTCCCTGCTTATCTATACTTGAGCAATAGTTTAGTTAGGACCTAACTGGTTTTTATTACCTTTAATTTACCTCAATATTTTATTGTGTTTTATTATTTTTATACAATTTGTTGAGTGCCAAAATTTAAAAAAATCTTTTAAGCAAATAAGCAAATACAGTGATACCTCATACAATGTCCAAACTTGGTTCCACAAGTTTGGACTTTATACGGATTTGGACTTTGTATGGCATGCAAAATCCTAGCCACGATGCCTCATACAACATCCAAATCCTTGCCGCAATGCCTCGTACAATGTCGTTTCCATAGAGATACATTGTACTGTAACAGCACAGACTTCAGGGCAAAGTCAAGGAAACAGACAGGAAACTAACAGAACTTTAAGAAATCTTTGTCTAAAGGCTAAAAACATTACAAAAACTTGTCAAACAACCCTGATTGTCCAAGAACCTGAAGAATGCTGCAAAAAAACCAGGAATGCTTCTAAAAATTCTGACGAAAAAATCCAAAAAAATCCAAATTGCGTTCAAAACCACTCCTAAACACTCTTCGTCTTGTGCAAAACCCACAAGAGCAATGCACGAATGTGTCCTGCCTTTTATACTGCCCAGGCACAATGCAACCTGGGGAAAACCCTAATGCCTCATACGACTTTGTATGAGGCAACTTTTTTCAAGGAATTAGGTAATATTGTATGAATTCTATGTTGTACGAAGCGGACTTTGTATGAGGTATTACTGTAAATACTAACCCAAAATGTCAATGATACATAGCAATTGTAAGATTACAAAACAAAATACAGCAATTCACTATGCATTCGGAAATGGTGATATGCAAAACATGCAAACTATTTTACTCTAAATGTGGCAGAATTATTCTTTGAAAAAAGAATGTTGTATCCAGCAAATTGTTTTTTTCTAGTCTTCGAAGAACTGACACATTCTTGTTAAGGCAGCACCTGGCCTTTTAGTTTCTCACACTTGATTCACTCATTTTATGACACTACACTTAATTCACCAGACTGTTCCTTGAGGTGTCATTAATTATGACACCATATAATCAGGTGAAAACTGAGTTAGCAATTATGATGACAGATATCTCTTGGATAACAAAAGCACAATCCCATGTACAGAGACACACTGATCCTGTCCTAGAATGAATGGGCAAGAGAGCACTTAATACACAGCACACATACTCTATAACAGGGGTGCCCAAACTTTTCTGGCTGTGGGCTGGCCACGTGGTTCAGGGGGGTGGTCAATATGGTCCGGTACCCTGATCCAGCCCCCAATGCCAATTCATCCAACCCACAAAGTCCTTGTCACTCCCGGAAGCGGAAGTAAAATGTGCCCATATGGGCGCATTTTACTTTCGCTTCTGGGAGCGATGAGGGCTTAATGGACCAGATGAATTGGCACTGGGGGCCAAATTCAGCCTCCAGGCTGTAGTTTGGGCACTCCACTCTATAACCATAACCTTGACCATAAGCTCTATCTGTTCCATCTTGTGCCAAACAACATGATCCTTCCCACACAGAATTTCTCCCTCCTCCTTATCAATTTGCTTAGTTTCCCCAAGGACGCCTGCAATAAAGTTCATGCACACACACCTCCCCCACAAAAAAGGTTCACAGAGAGTAGCAACTCCAATTATGGAGGTGCTGTGAATTATTTCTGGGTTGAGACAGAATTTATCAAAAGTGCTGAACCTATTCCTCAAACAGGCTCAGGACCTTCAACATCTCCTTGAAAGTATGGAGTAATATACAAAATGGATTGACAGAATTTCTAAAACTAGCATCACCTGCCTGCCTGCACTTTTCCCAAGGCCCTCCTCCTCCTCCTCCACCACCACCACCACCACCATTATCATCATGTTTAATTTGTATGCCGCCCACTCGATGAGTGACTCAGGGCGGCTACCAAAAACAACAGAGCATAACACAATGAAATACAATAGCATAAAAACGTTACAATAGAGAAAAAAAATCATTCATTTAGAGATACAATAATAACAACAATAAAAGTCCCAAGTTTCTTCTTCTTCTTTTGTGTCCAGGTTAGACTGTGAACTGTCAAAATGAAGCCACATTCTTGGCTTTGTCATTGACCAAAGAAGTTATATTTTCCAAATATTCAAACCCTGAGGGATGAACATGTCTGCATTCTCTGCTTCTATTTATGAATCTATAATTTGGGCAGTGGAAAGTGTCCTTCCCCACCTCCACAGTCTGAATGCATTTCTAGGTCCAACTAGAGTTGACCTATGGAATCAATAATATTGCATAAGTGGATGCTAAGCCATGTAGGAGGTTGTTGGAATTTTCTTTATAAATTATGCAATCCATACATGCCTGTAGCCTTGGAAAAACTGGTTACAACGACATGAGTCTGTTGCTCCATCTATGGCCACGGTTGCCTAAGACTGAAATGTTGGGCATGATATATTGCCTCTAGATGGCAGTGCCCATCAAGTTGGAGTATAAGAATCCTCCTTGTCCGTTAGGTCTGTTTCATCTTGCTCCATCTTCCAGCCTAAGCAGTCCAGATCAGATAGAGCAAATCCAAGAAATCCTGCTTGCAGTAAGAAGGGTGGACACTTGCCAGTACTTATTCATTATTGCACAAATGTTCTTCTCAATGGACTGTCAGACCAATGTTTTTTTGAATGATAGTATCCACATCTGATAGACAGAGGACAGATACTTGGCACACTACTATCCAACAGTTGAATGGGTAGACTTTTCAGTATCCAGTATTTTGAATCACAGATCCACCAAGATCATTTGTACTCTTTAAGGTACACTGTTGAACAAGAAATTTAGGCACTTTGTGCCGGTGACCTCTTGTGCATGCACCTGCAACTGTGCAATTGCACACAGATAAATGTGCATGCATGTACACGCATGCACACAAACACACATGTGGTATTATTTGGAAGCAGGCTTTCTCCCTGTGCATGCTTATTATCTCTTACATCAAGTGGCCCTCCGCATGCCACTGAATTGTTGTTCCCATTATTCCACACCCTAGGATAAGCCTCCTATGGATGATGGGAGCTGTAGTTCAACAGTATCTGGCAGTCAGTTTCCCTGGATCTCTTTTGTTTTATCTGCTTGGTTAGCACTTTTTTAAACTTAGTGCATAAGAAGTTCTTACATGAACATGAAAGCTGGAGAGAAGTTCTGTCTACTTAATCTCTTTAATTCATCCTGTTATTCTGGGCAAAGGGACAGGATTCCTGACCTCCATTATACCTCCAAGACAGGACAAACCTGCCATTGTTATTTTCAATTTATATGCTAAGCTTGCAAGATGTTAAAAAACTCCAGAGGTCTAGGTAAGAGGGTAAGATTCTTGCATGATAACCCCTCATTGCCATTTTCTTTTTCTTCTTCCTGTCCAGAACAGTTTCTGTTTGTACCTCATTAAGCTATTGCTTATTCCAGCCTCCCAGTTTTAGTCAGGCCTGACTGTACAGTTCCCTAGAGCCTTCTAATATCTCTGCTATTCAACAGCGCCACACCAACTGGCCAAAAATAAAATAAAAAAATCTCAGGGCTCAACTTCTGTGCCTTTGCCAACATCGTTCTTTGCAGAAGGAGAAGGAAAAACATTTCACAGCATGGAAGAGTAAACAGACATTAACACCAGCTGATATTTTTCTGCAGCTTAGATACACTAAAGATAAGATACGGGAACAGGAATATGTAAAATCTTAGCAGCTCTCTTCTCACCACATTATCCCCCAATAAAATAAATGAATGGGTACCATATTCTCCCCCATTTCATCTAATTTGGTTTTTAATAACCACTAATTAACATGTTCATTATTAATTCCTATGCAGGACCTAAGGGCAGAAGCCAAATGTCCATTGCAAAGACAATGCTCTGTCTTGCTTTCCAATACAACGGTGGGCAACTTGTAGCTTTCCAGATGGTGCTAGATTACAACGCCCATCAGCCTTCAAAAATTAACTGTCTTCACTATGGCTGACTCCTGCCAACCTAGCAGTTCGAAAGCAAGAAATTGCAAGTAGATAAATAGGGACCACTTCGGTGGGAAGGTAACAGCGTTCCGTGCACTCCGGTGTCTAGTCATGCCTGCCACATGACCACGGAAACGTCTGCAGAAGCAGACAACGCTGGCTCTTCGGCTTAGAAACAGAGATGAGCACTGCACCCTAGAGTCGGATACGACTGGCTTTCGAGCAAGGGAAACCTTTACCTTTACCTTTACCTTTACTATGGCTGAATAAAGGTGAACTCCAACAAGATCTGAAGGGCCACATGTTTTCCACCCCTGCTCTGTGTAATTCTGATCTTCGCATAAATTCAAACTAATGATAGTTGCCTCTAAAATCTAAATAGTTTGGGATTAAAGTTCTGCACTTACAGTACAATACATATACATCAAATATGCAGTCAGTTTGGGTCTGAACAAATATCTTTATTTGTTGATCCAAGGAGTTATTCTATTGGAATTTAATGTTCATGAATTTCACTCCCTGACCAGAATCCTGTTATGCAAATTTATGCTCTGTGACTTGGATGATGGCATCGTTTGTGGCTATTTTGGCCAACTATGTATTTCCTATTCTCTCCTCCCCCTATTCTGAGATTCCTAGGATGCCTTTCATCCTAGGGAAGCCATGAGGATCCATAGAATGGTAGTGGTGGTGAGTACTGTTTAACGTTGAAGAATTGCCACTACATGTCCTATTCCAGTGATGGCCAACCTTGACACTTCTTGGACTTCAATCCCCAGAAGGCCTGACCAGCAGGAATGAACTTTGGCTTCTGGTAATTAAAGTCCAAGAACACCTGGAGTGCCAAGGTTGGCCATCACTGTCCTAGTCCAACCACCTGGATTGGCAGTGATGATATTCCAACATGAAAATGTGTCCCTGTTCTACAGCTTCTAAAGGCTTCTCCAGGATGAGAGAGATCACTAGGCATTCCTGGAATCTGGACAAGAAAATTCAATTCCCTCCAAACCAGAGATGGACAGTCTTGGCCCTCCAGCTGTTCTTGGACTTCAATTCCCAGAAGCCCAAGTCAACACACCAGCTGGTCAGGGTTTCTGGGAATTGAAGTTCAAGAACAGCTGGAGGGCCAAGACTGCCCATTACTGCTCCAAACAGTTGCAGATTATGATGTCATCTGAATTTTACAGCATAAAGTTGTACAAGAGGAATTTGGCCAATGTTTATTATTATTATTGTCCCCAATCTGTTCTTATTAAAGCCATTTCCAGAGTGAGGGCCTAGATCAGTGACGGCAAACCTTGGCACTCCAGCTGTTCTTGAACTTTGATTCCCAGAAGCCCAAGTCTCTGTGAATCCACACAAATGGGTTTACTGCGCATACATGTGTGGATTGACAGGGACTTGGGCTTCTGGGAATTGAAGTCCAAGAACAGCTGGAGTGCAAAGGTTCACCATAATGGGCCTAGATCCTTACAGCAGTTCCAACAGAGGTTTTTGGGGTGCATGATGCTGAAATTCCGAAAGCATGATGTTACTCCACCTCTGCATCTTGTATATGGAGAAATATTTGGCCTCCTAAAAAACAATCTTAAAGCTGTTTAAAACACAAAGTCTCTGCCAGGATTAGAAAAGAAGAGAGAGGAATGGAAATCCTACCCGTTGATTTTAATTAAAGGCTGGAAGCTTAAGGTATCCCAGTGTGCTTTACAAAGCTGTTGTGAAATAGACATGCTGAGATCCTGCTTATTAAAATGGGGCAGTTGTTTTCATTCTTCTTTCTGGGTCTGCAAATCTCCTGGGTGCCTCTTCTATCTATCCATTTTCAAAGCAGTTTTTCCTTTTGGGTCCAGCTTTTGCTTAGTTTATTGTCCGATGTAGATGTGTAACACTTGGAAAGGGCTTGTAGTTCTTCAGTAATCTTCTTCAGCCACGGACTGAAGGGCAGCGGATTACATCGTCTTAGGAAATAAGAAAGCCTTTCACCTGTCTGATAGCTTGCTTGGTTGATCTCTCACAACAACTGACACTGTTTTCATTTGTTGCAAATGGCAAGCTATCTCTGCCCCAAGACTTATTGCACAGACAGATGAGGAACTTTGCGGGAAGGAGGTCCTGCAAATCCAGCGAAGAGGTGATGCTTTTTGTAAGCAGAGAAGCTATAAAATTATGAACCTCCTCCACATGCTTCAGAAAGCAACGGGCACTTTGCAAACACAAGTGCCAACTTTGGAAACATCTTCTTTAGCTGTTGTTAGTTACAGCTTCCAATATAGTAATTAGGAAGCAATGATGTTTAGCTTCAGGGGATCAAAGTGGCACTTCCTGGCTTTAGCATGTCAAACATCTGTTAAAAAGACTGGGATGACAGCGGTGATCTCGCCAGGTGATAACACTGCATCGTGACAAATGTTCTTCTTCTACTTGGGGTCACTAAGGCCACCTGGATGAGACTTATTTCAAGTCTGAGTCTTGATAAGAGTGCTACAGCTTTTGAGAGAGTCAGGTATCCATCTTGAGCAGGGGTACCCAAACTATGGCCTGTGGGCTGGATCCAGCCCCCAATGCCAATTCATCTGGCCCATGCTGCCCTCGTCGCTCCCGAAAGCAGAAGTGAAACATGCCCGTACAGGCATGTTTTACTTCCACTTTTCGGAGTGATGAAGGTGGCATGGGCCAGATGAATTGGCATTGGGGGTCAGATCCGGCCCATTGAGGAAGACTATGGCTGGCTGAACTGCTGTGGATCTGCTGAATCTGAGGTTCAGAGCCTTCCTGTTCATTGAAGACTTCAAGACTGCTGTTATCAAACTTAGGGTAATTTATATTTAAACTGGGCTTGGCAAGACAGTTCTTGAGCCAGGTGGATTTCTTTTACAAAGTAGGATGTGTGGCTATTTTAGGAGCAGCATAATTGAAAAGACAGGTCTGCACTTCGGTTACATACCTCCCTGGATTACAATCTGCTTCTTCAAATGCAGCCAAATGCCCTTTCAGATGCTTTACAATCTGAAGACATGGCCTTTATTCCACAAAAGCTCACAAAATTAGCAATTGATGCAGTTACTGTGAGACTTTTCCTTTTCGATGTACTGAAGCAGCTAATGCAGTTATAACGCTGAACATTGTTAAAAGCAGTTTGGATTGCAATGTTCCCCTAACTGCACCTAGGATTGCAAGTTTTCCTGTTGCTACTGTAGAAGAAGGTTGAGGTGTGATTTTATGTTCTGAAGAGGCAACCTGCCATCTTGGAGAGACAAAGCCTTTATTTTGGATTTGAAGGACAGAAACTCAACAGTATTTGCAGGCTGTATAGTTTATTTCATTCATCTTTCAACTTGTGCAGAACCCGACTTAATAATAATTATATGCCATCAATTACATTCTGACTTATAGTAACCCTTTCCAGAGTCTTCTAGGTAGTAGTTTACCATTCCCTTCTTCTGAAGGCACCAAAGAGCTTGCCTGTCACTACACAGGTTGTCTCTTCTCATAAGAGGAACAGTGGAGATTTGCATTCCCAGCCTTTGGCTCTGCAGCCAGATACTGTACTTTGTTCCTTCTCCATTTCAAAGTTTCATACCACCTAACAGTTTTTAAAATTCTGGCCAGAGGTCATCGCCATTGCTTTTGAGTGTGCAGTCTCCAATAGGAATGAAAATTATAGATTCAAGTTAAAATAAAGATGCCAAGATAGCAGTTTAATGTATTTTCCATCTCTATATGCAGAATACAGTCTGTGATCTCTGGAGATCTGACCATTGCTTTGGAGAAAAATACAGAGGTTAAAGGTAAAGGTTTCCCTTCCTCAAAAGCCAGTCATATCCAACTCTAGGGTTCAGTGCGCATTTTTATTTCAAAGCTGAAGAGCCAGCACTGTCTGCTTCAGCAGACGTTTCTGTGGTCATGTGGCAGGCATGACTAGACACCAGAGTGCACAGAATGCTGTTACCTTCCCACTGAAATGGTACCTATTTATCTACTTGCAATTTCTTGCTTTTGAACTGCTAGGTTGGCAGGAACTGGGACAAAGACGGGAGCTCATTCCACCCTGCAGTACTCGGGAATCAAACTCCTGACCTTCTGCCTCCCAGTCAGCATCTTAGCCACTTGAGCCACAGCAGATCACCCATAATTGTAGAACAGGAAAATGGAAAGCACCAGAGCAATTTTTATGCCAGAAAAATAGGAAATCAAATTTAGACAAAACCCACTTGTTTTAAGAATCAATTAAGGTGAAGTTGATGAGGGTGTACCTAGTGGTTAGATGAGGCAGAATACTTTCCTGTAGTGCAGTTATAAAGAAAAGCATCTTCCTCTGGCAGTAGAATCTATTCCATAGATTTTACTTCCACTGGCAGTAGAATCTATTCTGGTTCGGTTTCCTATAGCAAAAATGGCCATATGATCCAAAGTGATAGTTTTACTGGAATATTCAAGCAGCAGCAGGAGGAACTATACAACAAGTCAACATCTCAAGTTCTTCTGAATTGTCATCAGAGTTACCTCTGAACACTTAAGTCTGTCAAACAGCAAAGGTGGGCATAGATCGGGGTGCCCAAACTATGGCCCATGGACTGGATCTGGCCTGCGGCACCAATTAATCCAGCCCTCACCGCTCCCGGAAGCAGAAGTAAAATGTGTATGACTGGCCCATGGCTTGAGAAGTTTCAGCACCCCTGCTATAGATGATGTTATCTGGTTGGTATTGGCCACTTCAGTTGGATATTTAACCCTAGCTTAAGAGATAGGAGCCTTTGACCTTCAAGGCATCTTGGTCTCCCACTCCCACAGTCATTTACCACTGGCTCTCTGGGACTGGCCAATGGATGTTGTAGGCCCAAACATTTAGTTGGGAAAGGTTCTCTACTCTGGTTCTAGGTTGGCCCTGGGAAAAAGAAAATTCAAAAAAGAGATGGAAAGGAGATCTTGTTGCAGAAAAATGCCAATGTAAAGCTTGAAAGAAAGAAAGAATCATGTTTTCATGTTTTTGTCTTAAAAAGCTATTTTAGACAATCCTCCCAATTAACTCCAGCATTAATAGCTTTACAACCAAGCTCAAAACAGTTAAAGAATCTGGGGAAACAGCAATGTCTTTTAAAATAATTGACCTTGCTTCTATGCCTTATAAACACAATTAGAGATGTAGAAATAAAAGAGGCACAGTTTTCCTTTCCATTATCCTCATTCAAAGAAAATCTTTATAAATGCCTATCTATCCATCAAACTGTAATTAGAAGACTGAAAGCAAGCCAAGGGGAAAGATGTGGCAACATGAATGGAAGAATTCATGCTGCTAAGAGAATAGACTAGTGATAACAAAAATAAACATCCACATTTCATTATTGTATTGTGTTATACTATATCAAAAATAGCCAAGTGAGTACATAAAAATTTAATCTTGATGCTATAAAAAGAAACACACATAATCAATGAGGAATTATGAGCGTCCTCTGTACAATCTGCTAATTTGATGTTCACATTTTGAAACTAAATCTTAGCTGTACCCACTAGAAAGACTAGTATTTTTACCATCATAACTTTGTCATTAAAAAAAAAGCAAAATAACAACTTTTATAGCTTCTTGTTATGGGGAAATAATGGGATTAATGTTTATGTGGAAGTGAAAGAAAAATTGATAAATCATTATACCCTTCTATGTTATTTTTAAAAATGAATTGTATTTTCATGTTAGAACAATCTTTCAAGTGCTAAAAGGAGCATTATATTTTATAAGGGTCCACTCCAAATCAAAACTCAGTGTGGACAGAGGGGCAGATTCATCCTTTCCTTTTTTTGGAAACTGCCCCTCCAGCTCTAGTTATTTGCCCCAAGAAGGAAGCTAAATTCATCACACATAATAAAATCCCACTAGAAACACTGACATTTGTTCCTGAGTAAACATGGTTAAAATGAGGAGTAATGAGGCTTGGGGAAGATGTTTTGCATCAAAGCTTCAAGTGATTCACTGCTGGATCAGATATCCAGGCTTAAACAGCACCCAGTGAAGGAACTGTATATGTAGTTTCCTTGATAATGACTTGGGACTGTGGTGGCTTCATGGTTAAGACACTGAGCTTGATGACTTGAGGTTTGGCAGGCCAGCAGTTCAAGACCTGAGTGTTGCATGATGGAGAAAGTTCCTGTCTGATAAATAGGTGCCACTTTAGTGGGAAGGTAAACAGTGTTCTGTGCGCTCTGGTGTCTAGTCATGCTTGCCACATGTCCACATAAATGTCTGCAGATGCAGATAGTGCTGGCTCTTTGGCTATAAACGTAGATGATCACTGAACCCTACAGTCAGATATGACTAGCTTTTGAGCAAGGGAGACCTTTACCTTTATCTGATAATGACTGTTTCAGAATTCTGCCTGTAGAAGCCAACAGGGAGAAAGCTGTGCAAGATCATGACATGGTTGGGGATGTGCAACAAGATGTTGCAGCATGTTTAAAATTCCAGCCCTTCACAGCTTCTTCCAAGGCACTCCCTTCCATTAAGACCTGCCCCATTGCTTTTCTCACTTTCCCCTTTGGAGTCAGTCACCACTCAGTGAACTTAGTACTTGGCATGGTTAGTCCAATCTTTATTATGGTCCAAGACCAGCATAGTACAGCAAAAGACAGAAGTTAAGATGAGAATACATAAAAGTTTGATCTAGTGTGTTCCCGTTACTTAGTCCTTGTTCTTGCTACTTGTAGAGGTTGCTTTTCCTGAAAATTTGTTGCTTCTGTGACAAACCTTGGCACAGTTCTGTGCCTGCCAATACCTCCCTGTGGTGTTATGTATAGCACCAATATTTCTACATAACTCTTGTTCTGAGAATATGTGCTATAAAACTTGGAAAAATTACTTTTTTGGACTACAAGCCCCCCAGGCCAGTCTGTAAATGTAAATTTCCCAAACTCTTCTTCTTATTGTTCTGCCCTATCATCATGGCGATCACCATGAAGACTGTCCTAATAATATAATACCGTGACTTTGTATCTGCCTTCCACATCGCAGCATGATACCAGTATATATCTGTCAAGTGCGGCTCTGGATATTACGGGACCTGCGCAGTAGCGTTCTGCGCAGAACCCTTCTATGCATGCGTAGAAGCCTTCTACACATGCGTAGAAGGCTTCTATGCATGCATAGAAGGCTTCTGCACATGCATAGAAGGGTTCTGCGCAGAGGGGGATGCAGAGTAACTAATTTTCCCCACCATCAAATTACGGGATGGCGGCGGATGATGGTGGGAAAGCAGAGTTTGCGGCGCTGAATTACGGGAAATCCCTGCCAATCCGGGATACTTGACAGGTATGCACCAGTACCACTGATCCAGCTGATCAACAAGGAGGGAGGTGAATGCCCCCTCCCTCCCTCACCACTCCATGCATGTCTCTCCTAAAGCTGCATGCTCGATAGAAGAGGACATCCATCCCAGATAGAAAGAGTGTACCATCATTATCATTCTCCCTCTCTCTCCTCCTCCTCCTTCTTGTGCCATATCCAATTCCAAGTAGTGGCAATCATCATGGCGATCAGCCATGAAGACTGTCCTGTGAATATAATGCAGTATACTTTCATCTGCCTTCCACATCGCAGTGTGACACCTGTACCACTGATCCAGCTCCATGAGTAACTTTCTGTTCCTGAGCCTTTTTGGCATACAAATCTCTCATAGGCCACAGGCCAGTATTGATGAAGCTGCTGCCCTCCATCAAGATGGATTCAGGTGGGATATAATCCACTTGGGGGCCATCACCCTCCCCTGTGGACCTTGGTACCCAAGCTGTTAGCTAACCTGACAATCCTGAGGACTAACTGCTGCCTGACACTGCCTGAGTTGCTGGCTGTAGGGTGTATTCTATTATCAATCAATCAATCAATTCTTTATTATGGCCAGTGGCCAGTTACAGTAGAAAGAGTTAGGTCAGGCCAGTGTTAACAAAGTACAGTGGTACCTTGTATAAAGTCTGATTCGGATAAAGTTGTGGTTTTCATGCACACGTGATGCATTGCATAAAGTCCAAACCCACTAAAAATGGATTTTATCCAAGGTATTTGGTATAGGAACCTTGGATAAAGTCCATTTGATTGCATCACCCATTTGATTCGGATAAGGTCCAAAATCGGATAAAGTCCAAACTTGTGGAAAAGAGTTTGGACTTTATCTGAGGTTCTACTGTATGGCTTAATCAGGACGTTCATTGGAGTCATAACCAAATATGATAAAATCCAAATTTAAAAATGCAGCAAATTCTTAAATAAAATTGCGACAACATATTAAAACCTTTAAAAGTGGACAATTATAATACAATTGTAAAGTACAGATAAAATGACAATATGTACAAGTACTTGAGGCATACATAGAACTGAAATTGAAAAGTAGATAATGATTGTTAGCATGGAATAGAATCATTTTTATTGGCTTTTGGGCTGTCGCTGTAACTGATTCACTCTGATGCTGCATACCCTGATGGTCCTCCAGGCAAATCTGGCTACAGCAGCCGTCAGGTCATTAGATCTATCGGACAGCATAACTCTGAACATGTGGCTGTTCAGCTCTAACTGTGGGAATGCAGCAAGAAAATCACGTCTGAGGCTGTCATAGAATGGGCATTCTAAAAGCACGTGCTCAGACGTCTCTACCCTTCCAGCCAGCCAGCCATAAACAAAGACACTCCTGAACAAGGACTTTCTTAAATAGTACCTTTCTAAAAGCTGAAGTAACATATTATAACGAAGAAGAGTATAAGTTCTCCTGTGGTCAGGGTTACTTATGGTAGATAAATAAGATAAAGGTCTAGTGTTGTTAGGTAAG
Source organism: Bradypodion pumilum (assembly GCA_035047305.1). NCBI lineage: Eukaryota > Metazoa > Chordata > Lepidosauria > Squamata > Chamaeleonidae > Bradypodion > Bradypodion pumilum. Next base: position 307,822,782 of record JAWDJD010000004.1, on the reverse strand, counting down.
GGCAATTCAAAAAGTGGACTAGTTATTTTGTTTAAGTCTTGTTGGTGATGAATATTCAATATCCTTTGCTTAATTATCTCTTTGGCTCAGATTGGATTGACTCAAGTGCTATCATATGGCAACTGTGAGGGTCTGTCTCTCCTCTCCTGGAACATTATGGGATGGGGTAGTAAGATGTTGGATCAAATCACCTGTAATTATCTTTCCAGTTTTGATATTATTCTATTCTATTACCATAGCAGGATAACCTGGCCAGATAATTCCCAACCTCTATTACAGATAATAATACAACAGTGGATTTAAATCAGAAGTTGCCACTTACAGCAATGGCTACTTTCACAATTGTGTAGTAGACAATGAAATGTAGGTGCAGTTTATTATGTAGGTTAGAGAAAAGCTTTACTGCAGGGGTGCCCAAACTCTGGTCCGTGGGCTGGAACTGGCCCCCAACACCTATACAGCCTGTGCCACCCTTATGACTCCTGGAAGCGGAAGTAAAATGTGCCCATATGGCTACATTTTATTTCCACTTCCAGGAGCAGCAAGGGTGCCATGGGCTGGATGAATTGTTTTCGAGGGCCAGATCCAGCCTGTGGGCCAAAGTTTGGGCAACCCTGGTTTAAGCAGAGAAAATGGCAGCCTAAAAATCTATCTCATCCTGTTGCAAAGCAAATTGCAAGACATGTTTTACTTCTGCTTCTGGTGGGAGGAACCATGTGACTGGCCTGCTGAACCACATGACCGGCCCACGGTCCAAAAGGTTTGGGCACCCCTGTTATACTGGCTCAAGTGGCTGCCTTTCCTTCACAAATCGCACAGAAATTTTATCCTCTTCTGCATCTCTTGGTCCCTTTCTGTGTAGTACAAACAGTCTGGGAGTTGAGCAAATGAGGGAGGGCTACTGTCTCAATTTGTCAGTTAGGAAAGTCAGAAGATTAAAGTGCAGCTGGATGTCATGTGTGCTAGGTCACTACACCTATTAATCATTATTACTGTGCATTGATAAGTATGCTGATTTTTACTCTCAAATGAAGTCAGGAAGGAGGGAGGGAAAGAAGGAAGGAAGGGAGGGAACAAACCACCTTCTTTAATGTGACTGAAACTACAACATTTAGTGCTTCATGCAATATGGATAATTTTTATTTGATTCTCTTTTTTTCACCATCAATTTAATTCCTATACTGCAAATGTAAAATTTAACCTAATATTTGATTTGTTTATTTAGAAGATTTATACCCGTGATAAAATGCTGCCAATCAGAGTATGAAATGCAGGCAATGGAATTAAGGGCCAGTTAATACTACCAATATATCAGTTTCAAAATGCTGGTGTTTAATCTTCATTAAGAGCAGATATTTTGCAAAGCAAATGAGTCTTATGCATCCCTTCAAGATTAAGCCATCCTCAAATATTTTACTTTACATTGACAATTCACAACAATGTATTGTTGGCAGAGAAATTAATTATACAGTACTGTGTTTTTATTCTATGCTTTTCAAAGCAGTTTAGAGCAAACTACAATATAAAACCAAAATTTCTATAAAGCTTTCTTCACCACTTGTCCATGAATCCACAACGTGACAAGCCATAATCCAGCTACCACCAAACTGATGCCCTCCAGATTTTATTGTCTTTGACTATGTTCTGTCCCAGACAGCATGACCAAAGTTCAGGGATCCTGAGAATTGTAGTACAAGACAGTGGGGAGCTACTTCTGATTCCTTCCCAAGAGGCTTTCTTTCTTCACTGGAGGATTCTGAACAAAGTCTGGACAGTTATCTTCCAAGGGGACCTAAGATGTCTATTTGCTACATGGGCACAGGGTTGGAACAGACAGCCTTGGTGATCCTTTTAACGCCATAAATTCCAGATTGAGGAAAGCTATCATAGTTACCTAGCCAATAGATGGAGCTAGATCATACCTGCCTTCCATGCTCAGTCCTATGTTTGATACCTGTCTGTTTTTATGGTTATGACAAGGATAGATTTCCCTTTCCCCTGATACCCTCCTTGGGAGAAAGAGGGCTGTGATTAATGTCCCAATGACCTGTGATTTTCTGATTAAAGGTCAGAAGGGCCAGTGTGTACTTCCAGAAATTTCAACAAAATCTTATAATGGAAATGGCTATAAATAATCACTTTTTGTACGCATGGTCATAATTCATTCTTAGGCTGGCATCTTTTCCTTCTTTTTTTAAAAAAGCAAACTGATTATGCTGGCATTCAGTAGAACAAGCTCTTTCTGGCTGGCAGGCAAGTAGTACAAGTAGTGAAATAAATTTATGCTATGCTTCCCTAAGCATTTCCAGATGTGTGTGAGTGTGCACTTTTAAAAAGTGTACAACATAACCCTCCCTAGCTCATGGAGTTTAATAATAGCCCCCAGGGAATGTCATCTTCTTTTCCTAAAATTACAGCATTTTCTTTACCACTTCCTCTGCCTTTTTCCCCTCTTGCCATAGGAAAATGTAGTAAGAAAAAGTTGGAACAACTGCACCATGACTTTTGATTAGTAGCATTAGGAGTTGCCTACCTAGAAACACCTCTGTACAAGTAAAGCAAAAGTGGAAATCTCATGGCTCTACATCACCAAAAAGGAGGGGAGGTATTACTGCCGAAAAGCAGTATTTTGTTGTGATTTGTGTCAGAAAGGTAGCAATTTGCATTAAATTGCAGTTGCGAAGTTACACTACAGCTAGAAATAGTTTGCAAAATTAAAACAAAAATATGGTGCATTCTGGAATTCACAGCCAAACAGTTGAGTAGAGAACACTGTGGCCAAGTAAAATTGTGTGAGTCTCTGGACCAGGTGTTCATTGCAGATGGCAAACCTCCTGGTCCCTGGTATTTCTTCTAATTGTGCTTCATCTGTAAATCAGATTTACCATCAGAAAATGTATTTTGTTTATGCAGGCCTTTGTCTTCAATAATGAAGGTGACAATTCTGTTTCCATTGTTGAAGGGTTGCTCATTAATTATTATTTGTACACTACTTTAAAACTGCTCTAAGTTCTTGTTATATTTATTAAACACACATTTTAATTTTAATTGGAGAAAGATTTTGATTATTTCAAATAGGATACAAGTACTAGTGAGACCACATCTAGAATACGGTATCCAGTTCTGGACACCACACTTTAAGAAGGATGCCAGCAAACTGAAACAAGTTCAAAGATAATCAGGGGACTGGAAAGACTAAAGAACTGGGCATGTTTAGCCTTGAGAAAAGGAGACCCCCTTTCAAATATTTGAAAGATGGTCATAAGCAGGAGGGGCAGGGTCTGTTCTTGATCATCCCAGAGTTCAAGACATATAATAGCAATTGATGATGGCATTACGCCAGGAAGACCTATTGTCTCCTCGATTGGTTCCGCTCTTGAATCCACATCACGTTTTTTGGATTACCATCTTAGTCCATTTACTATGAACACTGCCTCATATATTAAAAACACGACAGATTTTATCACACAAGTAGAAGGCTTGCAGGTGCCCAGAGGTGGGGGATTTATTACTATGGACGTCCAGGCGCTTTACACCAATGTGCCATTGGATGACATTAAAGAAATAGTATTTGGATTTTTGGAAACACATAATGAGCTGCACCCCCCCCACACACACACACACACTTTTTATTGGGACTTCTAGATTTGGTTTTAGACCACAATTTTTTTAGATATGGCAAAACAATTTATTTACAGATTAAAGGAGTGGCCATGGGGAGCTCAGTAGCGCCCTCTCTGGCCAACCTATATATGATCAAGTTTGAAGAAGAATTCCTTTTAAAAGAAGAGAATAACCCTTTTTTTCGACACATTATTTTTTACAAACGTTTCTTAGATGATCTTTTCTTCATTGTCAATGATCTGGGCATTGCGCCTCAATTTGTGGGTTGGGTCGACACTTTAAATATGAACCTTAAATTTACTTATAACTTTGGGGCAGTCTGAATTCCATTTTTAGATGTTAGTACGTACGTTTCAAAAGAGCGGCAAGTGAGGGTCAGATTATATAGAAAGAAGACGGACAGAAATGCTTACTTGAACTTTAAATCATTTCATCCATATCACCTGAAATACAATTTGCCCTATGGATTGTTTTTAAGAGCCAAAAGGAACTCTTCTATTGAGTATGACTTTGAGAGGGCTAGTAATAATATTACCTCCTACTTACAACATAAAGGTTACCCAGATAAGATTATTAAAGACAACCTAATGAGAGCTAGGGCAATACCCAGGGACAGATTGCTTCAAAACACTGTTAGGATACCAGAGAATAGACTACACTGTTCATTTGTTTTTTCACCATTGTCAAGTCAAATACAGAATATCATCAACAAACATTGGCACATTGTCAACCATATACCAGGTTCCTCCTCTCCACCTCGGATAGGCTTGAGGAAATCGAAATCTATTCAGCAAATAGTAAGCAGAACAGACCATGTTGTTCGCTCTTTACCTAAGCAACCTTTAATATTAGGACATTTTAGATGTGGACAATGCACACATTGCTCTTTGGCATGGCAGACTAAAGTAGTCTCGATCCGCAGCAGCAACTACATTTTACACATAAATCACTTTTCGAATTGCAATAGCTCGGGTTGCATCTACCTACTAACCTGTTCCTGCGGATTGGGTTATGTGGGGGTAACTTCCCGAAAAATTAAAACCAGGGTGGGGGAACATAGGTCCAAAATCCGTAATCAGAATCTGTCTGCACCATTAGTCAGCCACTTCATGGAAGCAAATCATAATGACCAAGATTTTAGATTTGTAGTGCTTGAATGCATTAAACAGCAACCTTATCAGCATATTAACATGGATATTGCTTTAAGACAGAGGGAGAGTTTCTTCATTCACCGGTTCAACACATTACACCCATATGGGCTAAATCAAGAAATTGATTACACTTGTTTCTTATAATTAATCAGCTGTGCAAAAGGTTCTTTTAAAATGCTCTCTGAATTAGATTGGGTAACGTCCGTCGACACCAAAAGAACAAACAAGTGAGGTCTAGGACGTGATATTATTAAGAAACTTTAAAAAACTTTACTAAGTACTTCAACACTATAGGTATGTATAATTTGTCTATCCAAGATCATGCATATATTTATATATGTATATTGTAATTTATTTGATGGAATAGTAATTATATTTAAATTATCATTTAGATCCCTGAAGAAAACTTTTGAAAAATCCTATATCGAAAGGGTTTCGGATCTTTTGTGTTACATTATGAGAAGACTCCTATAATAAATCTATATCTGACAAATGGTTCCAGTGATTTATACAGTACTACGTTTGTCCCCACACATTTTTTGCTGAAACTATAGGAAGCCAGATATAGGCTGAATATCAAAGAAGAATTCTTAACTGTTAGAGCAGTACAACAATAGAACCAATTACCCTGGGAGGTGGTGAGTGCTCTAATGCAGGAGGCATTAAAGAGTAAGTTGAATAAGCATCTGTCAGATCTGCTTTGATTTTGATTCCTGTCTTGAGCAGGGGCTTGGGCTCAATGGCCTTATAGGCCTCTTTCAACTCAGTTAGTCTATGATTCTACTAGAAAAATTAAAAAAGCCTACAGTTTAATACTATGTGTTAATCTATGGAGTACTTTTTTTGCAAAATAAAAAGTAGGGAAAGAGTCTTGTCTCTTGATTCTTAAGTGAAACCACTGAGTAGATAGATCTTTGATATAATTTTTGTTTTGATCCCTTGTTGTTTCAGTTTGAGCGAGTCCAGTATGAGGTTCAGTATGAGGGAGTTCAGTATGAGGGAGTCCTCATAGCGCAAGCACTCTCTGGATGGTTTACAACATATCAAATCACATTAAATGAACAATACAAATACAATATACAACAAAGATCATAAAATGAACAAATTCCTGTCACTAGCTAAAACCTGTATACAAAGTCTGCATGGTATTTTTTCAGTTACAGTAAAACCCCAGGTTATGATGGAGATCCATTTCAACAGCCTCCGTCGTAACCCGAAAAAAAAAACATCCACAGGGATACATTGAAAAATGAAAAATGGTCCTGAATTGATCATTGTAAACTGAAACAAACACATTAAAAATTTGTAAACCGGGATGGCATTTCCATAGGATTTGCCGTTATAAACCAGGACAAACTTAAACCAAAGCAGTTTTAACCCAGGGTTTTACTGTATTCCCCACTGTGTGAATAATATCCATGTTCAGGCTCTGAAGCTTCTGTTCTAAGAAAACAATACTTGAAAAAGAAAGCTGATGTTCCTCTTAACTTAGTTTATATGATACCAAAGATGAAGTAAAGGAAAAATGACACGTGGAAATATGTATAATAGATCCATTTTGTATTGCTGTTTACTTCTTAATTACTTTTTCTTATATCTTTTTCTAAAGACAGCGTCTAACTCTGTTGAAATGCTGGTTTAGTTTTAAAGCACAGAGGCAGTAACATTGCCTAACATATCTATAAGCTCTGACATCTGGCCTTTCCAAACACTGTTTAGGATCTGATCATACCAGCCAATGAATGACATAGAATCTTTCACTCAGTGTACTTCAATAAATGAAAATTAGAATTTCTCCATTTCACATATTCCTCTGTGACATCAGAACACTTTAGGCAAGCACAATTTTGTTACTCAGTTAAGTTTTAAGCATTGAAGGGTATACTGGGTTAAGACTTAAGGGTTTATGACCTGGATAAAACTGCAGATATAGGGACCTATGGAATGAGCTACAGACCTGTCAAATGGAATGCATTAGAAACTTATTACATGGAATGGAAGACATGGGTGAGATCATCTGTTCCCATGGGGTGCGGTACCACCAGTACGCAGATGACACTCAGTTGTACATCTCGGCCCATGGGGACCCCAGTGATGCTGTCAAAGTCCTCTCCAGGTGCCTGAAGGCCGTTGGGGTCTGGATGGGGGCCAACAGGCTACAACTGAATCAGCTTGTCCAGAATGCAGCTGCCCTGGTGGTGATGGGGTGTGGACGCTATGCCCACGCCTCACCACTACTGTGGGAGCTGCACTGGTTACCAGTTTGCCTCCGGGTACAATTCAAGGTGCTGGTTTTGACCTTTAAAGCCCTATATGGTAGTGGGCCAGGATACCTAAGAGACCGCATCACCCCAGGATTGTCTGTCTGTATAGCCAGACCAGACCAGAGGGGCTCTCTGGTTATACCATCAGTTAGAGGGGTACATCTCTCTAACACACGAAGGAGGGCCTTCTCCATGTCCGCACCAGCCCTCTGGAACCTCCTGCCAGCAGAGTTAAGATTACAGACAAAACTGCTACCCTTTAGAAAAGGCTTGAAAAACTGCCTGGCAGGGCAGGTGTGGGGCCCTAATGGTAATATGGACCCCACCTGTTGGCTCACACCAAGATAGAAATCAGGAGCCTTTCTCTTTTATGTACAGGGTGGGTGGGATTGTGGGGTTTTATGTGTTTTAATATGTTTTTAAACATGATGTAAGCCACCCTGAGTCGGGTTTGCCTGAGTGGGCGGCATAAAAATTTTAATATTAAATTTTTGTTCCACAAACAATATGCCTGATTGATGGAAAAGCAGGCAGAGGACTTCTTTAAGGCTGGATTTTTGGACTGTGGAATGAGCAAAAAGAGAGACATTTGGTTGCTGTGGTAACAAGGTCTTGGCCAAGTTAAAGCATAATGGAACAGTGCAGACAAAGTATAGAGTAAGATTATTTCAAAAGATTAATATCCAGAGCATATCCTGATAAGATGCCACAATCACATTAATTGCCCCAGGACAAAGGGATGCTGTTTCTGGGCAGTAAAGAAAAGTGATGAAATGCATTCCCGCCCCCCCCGCCCCCACCTTTCTGACTTGCCAGCTACCAATACAGAACTGAATATTAGTGATGGGGGAGGATGCAGGAAAACTAAGGAAATTAGTGCAACAAGAAGCAATTACGTTATCAGATTGATGCAGACTTTTTCTTCTCATTTTTCCCTTTCAAGCAATTCTTTTTGAGCATTTTGGAATTTTGGGACCTTAGTTTTCATTTTTACCTGTACTTTGAGAGAAATTTTAGTTTTTACAATTGCCAAAGTTTCTTTTTTGGGGAGATTCTAAAACTTCCTAACTGACAATTCACCTTGTGATTTTTCTACAGAAATAGGTTTTCCCTATGTGTTTAAAGCCTATGCTTTAAACACATTTGGATTTCTTTAAATTCTGTAACTTCCTATCTCTTCAATTTTTATTTCCTTTCTTATGATGGAGATATAAAATGCCAGACAGTGCTCCTATACGTTTAATAGGTGACAGAAGAGGACATTTCAGCAGGTGTAATTTGCCCTGTACTTCACTGCACCTGGCTAAACAACTCCCCACCCTGTTATGTTCATACGTCACTACCTTATTTTACATTACTCTTTTAATTTCCACAGCCAAATTATCTTGGGCCAATTATCCAAAGGTCTTAGAACAGTATAGCAATAGGAAAAACAATAGCAATGTCACTTATTTGCCACTCCATAACACTCTTCAGGCAGATCACAAGGTAATTAGCATTTTGCCCCCAACACGCTAAGTACTCATTTTGCAGACCTTGAACACTGGCTTGAGTGCTGATTCTTTTAGAGGACATTATTACAAAAACCAGAATTTCAGTCATATACTTTGTGGAATTGCTGCCAACCAGGGTTGCTTTGGTAAATTACATAACTATAAGCTGAAACACTGACCAGCTTCCAGATTTCCTACAGTGGAGATTTGCCTATTTCAGTTGGTAATCCGGAAACACACTGCAGACAGGGATTTACAGTGCCAGGTCACCCAGGGACCTCTTACTTTTCCCTTCTCCTAGAGGTCATTTTCCCTTGGCACACTTTCTGTGTCTACACAAAGAAAAGCAAATATGATTTGATCTCATGTTTCAGATATATTTGTATATTTTCAGTATATTATCAGGAATGTGACTATATTCTCTTTCTGGAGCTCAAGCTCTGTTGATGTAAACACTCCTAATGTTAAATCAGGGGTGACTTATGGATGAGAGCAGGTTGAATTTACCCCAAAATTTCAGGAGGGGAACTATCCCAATTACAAGTGAAACATGAATTCTCTATAATTAACATATCCCTTCTGTGACAATATAATGACAGAGCAAAGTGCACGGACAAACAGACATGCAAATAAAGCTTTTATTTACTTCCTAGCAACCAATCATAAAGCAAAGCTTTCTGGAATGCAAGATAGGGAGCTGGGTGAAAACACATGCTCTGACAATTAGATGTCGTTTAGCAATTGAGAAAGTACTGGTTCCAATGATGACCTAACTGTATCATCTAGTCCGAACTCACTCAGGACATTTTTGAATTAGGTTTACCAATAAAGGATTACTTTAGGCTTTGACCCTATGTTACCTGAGACTAGTTTTACCATTAATAATAATTCTCCTCCTGCTGCTGATTCTGTTTCTACTGCTGCTGCTTCTGAGGACCCCCCCCCCCCACACACACACACTTTATTTTCATCCATTTGGGTATATTATGGCATAGTGGAATATTCATCAACATTCTCACTGTTTTGGAATTTCAGCTTCTATTACTTCAGCCCTAAGGGCAGCTAGAGCTATGAACTGCTGGTGAGAAGAGGTGCAGAGAAATAAGAAGCATTACTTTTACTATAGCAGTGAACTGTTTTTTCTATCATTTCTGTGGAAGTGGAGAGGAAATATGGTTTCTTTAGTAACTCTATGTGGGAACTGGAGAATGCTCAGATTTTTTAAATCAGTCTGAATTCTCAATTTGCTTAGAATGATACTTTTCGTGTGCTCATTTGCTCCATTAACGTGCATTCAGATTTAAAGAATGTAAAGTACAAACAATTTTTGTCAAGAATAAGCTTTATGGCACTTAATTTCAGAAGATGACTGGTTGATGAATGCATCGTTATGTCCTGGCTTCACCTAGCTATCATATACAGTGGTACCTTGGATAAAGTCTGATTCAGATAAAGTCCGATTCGGATAAAGTCACAGTTTTCATGCACACGTGATGTATTGCATAAAGTCCAAACCTGCTAAAAAATTGATATTATCTGAGGTATTTGGTATAGGAACCTCAGATAAAGTCCATTTTTGGATGTTATCCGATGCATTTGATTCAGATAAAGTCCAAAATCGGATAAAGTCCAAACTTGTGGAATGGAGTTTGGACCTTATCCAAGGTTCTACTGTATAATAATGGTCCAACAGGGGAAGGAGATCAACAATGAAAGAAAAGACCTAGGTAGATGTAAAACTGACAACAACAGTAATGTGGAAAAGAAAGAAAGGGGAACCTGATGTGGAAGGTGAGAAGATAGCACAAGACAGGTGTTAAAGGGAAAATAATATGGTGAAAGAAAGGAAGATGATCCTGGCATCACACAGAATGGACTGGAGTAATATTACATTTAGCTAGATCATTACTTACACTTGTATCTCTTTTGGCACAATAGGAATGAAAGACATATTAAGAGCAGAGGTGTCTAGACAAGCATCTCCTAGACTCCATCTGTAGCCGTAAAACCATTTCAGTGATTTGAGGGGTTTTATTGGCTCACATATTCCAAAAGGAATCACATCTATTCTAATAGTCTATTCTAGCCTGCCATCCTGCTTTATGGCCAATTCTGTGCTAAAAAAAACCTAAGCTCTATCCTGGGGTCACACATTGAGTCCAGTGAGGAAGGGGTCTGGCCAGTGGTGGGACTCAAATTTTTTTTAACTACATACTCTGTGGACATGGTATGGTGGGCCTGGCCAAGGGGAAAGCCCTGTGTTGCACCCGAATTAGGATTACTTTATTTCAAAACTTGGATGTGCGGGGCCAGCCAGAATTTCTGCAACTGGTTCTGGTGAACTGGGGCAAACCTGCTGAAACCCACCACTGGGTCTGGCCCATGAAAGTTTACGTTGTTTCATTTTTTTCTAGTAGTGTAATAAAAATATTACTGGTTCCTACATTGAAGGTAGTTAGGAATCTTCTCTGTAGCTGTTTGATAACTACATTTCCCATTATCCTGGATCAAATAAAAATAGCTGGAGCCCTGGTGGTGCAATGGTTAAACTGCTGTACTGCAACCAAAAGGTTGTGAGTTCAATCATGACCAGAGAGCAAGACTTCCATCTTTTCGAGGTTGGTAAAATGAGTACCCAGCATTTGGAGGGTAAAATGCTGATTAACTTGTGAACGGCCCAGAGAGTGCACTAAGCACTATGGAGTGGTATATAAGTGTGATTACTTTGGTTTGTGCTATTTAAAACAGAAAGTTAAAAATAATATCTGTATATCTAAACTCTAAATTGGGGTACACAGAAAGAACATCTTCGAATTCTAGCATGTCTTTCTCATACTAGGTCAGGAGAAAAGAACAACAGAATGAACTCCCCAAAGGTGGCTTTATTTTGGCAGTTTCACATCTGGCATAGACACGGAAGAACTGTACATTAAGCAACCCCCCCCTTCCCAAAGAAGAGCATGCCCACTCCCCAGTTACAACAATGAGGAATATTCAGTAGAACAACCATGTAGGGTTCTCAAAAAGGAGGCATTTGATTTCTGGAGTTGCCAGATACAATAGATGATATGTCCGTACACAGGAGGGAAATTTGACAGGGGAAATCTTGTAGGGATTGATAAACTGCCTGAGAAACTGAACTGAACTGCATTACAGCAAATTCATGTATTTGAAGACACCTATCACAGTCAAATGAATGAGCAGCCTTCTAGGCTCACATCTTAATCAATCATCACTCATCAAGGAAGTGAAAAAGCAGAAGAAAATGGAAAGAACTGGAAGGCTGAAGAGGACAGATTGGTTAGTAGGGCCGTAGCCATGATTCTAGATGTGGGTGGGCAAATATTTTTTCATATATATATGAGCAGCTGGAAGTTTGAGGGAGGGCAAATGGCTAGCTCCCTGGCTATGGCCCTGTTGATTAGCCAAGAAGGTGCTGCTGTGTAAGAGGTTAGATGAGATTAGGCAGGTACAGCTAAGGTGAGGAAAGAACTAGAAGGGAGCTATGAGGTGACCTTAAACCAACTAATGATAGAAATACTTTTTGAGAAAAATGAAACTCTCAATAATTAAGTAACACATAGAAAGAAAAACATGAATCCCAGTCTGGCATCTCTCCCAACATCTCTAGTTACAATGGCTACTCCCTATTTCCTGCCACTGTCCTGTCTCTAAGGAATGCTTCATTCTAAATTGTTCCCATGTCACCCACATTTGAGTCCATTTTCAAGCTGTTTTCTCCCCACAGAATTCTAGCATGTCTTTGCAGTTGAATAAAAATGTTTTTAACCTGTTTTTATATGTTTTTAAATGGTGTATGCCGCCCTTAGTCGGGTTTACCTGAGTGGGCAGCATAATTTTTTTAAAAATAAATTAAATTAAATTTAAATTAAACTTCTTGAACTATATCCTAAGAGTTCCCTAGAATTATTGTGCAGGAATGCTTTAGCCTATAACTCTATAGAGTACTCAGGAATTTACACCACAAAGAACTTGGGGGTGGCTTCTTAGAGTTTTAATCAGTGTTTCAGAGAAGCTGTCTGCATCCCCTCACCAATTGCTTGAATTTTGATTTAAGGCAATTAAAAAAAAAACAATGCAGAAAAAGAGGTCAATTTGCACAGGGAAACCCTTATTAGATGTGGGGGCTGACCCTTTGGGAAGAGTTCCTATTTACATATATATAGCAGAAAGCTATTATCAAACTGTAATGCGATGTGTTAGTAAAGGTAAAGGTCACCCTTGCTCAAAGGCAGTCATATCCAACTCTAGGGTTCAGTGCTCATCTCTGTTTCATAGACAAAAGAGCCAGCGCTTTTTGCTTCTGCAGACATTTCCATGGTCATGTGGCAAGCATGACTATACATGGAACACTGTTTACCTTCCCACCAAAGTGGTCCCTATTTATCTACTTGCAATTTCTTGCTTTCAAACTGCTAGGTTGGCAGGAGTTGGACAAAGATGGGACCTCATTCCGTCCTGCAGTATCCGGGTATCAAACTGCTGACCTGCCGCCTTCCAGTGGAACAAACCTTGGCTATAGCTACAACCTGCTCATTGCCATGTTACTGGTTATCTTCAACAAGTTGCATCCCATACTCTGGGTAAGTGCTCTCACTTCCTGCCTCAAAACTGTATTTTCTCAGAGCTGCTTTTCTTCGTAAGAAGTACTCATAGGGTTTTACACATACCTTTGTTGGGGATGTGCTGCTTAGATCTGAAAGCTCTGAAACAGCCCAATGCATGAAAGAAAACACAAGTCAATTTAAATAAAGAGAGGAAAGGAAATGTTTAAAAATATCTTTTTCCTTGGTGGCTCTTATTAGGCCACACGATTTAATTCCTTAACAATGCAATCAAATAAACTGTCCTGGTTTACTTTATAAGAACAGGCTGTGCAGTGGATTCTGCAAAAAATGAGGAGGCTTGAAGACTGATTTATTCATATCCCATTTCCAAGTTGTATCAGGCTGCATATCAAAGCGTAATCCCATATCTCATAGATTTGTGCATGTTAATTTATATTCATGGATTAATTATTATTATAATAAAAAGAAATACTAGAATCTCATTGTAGTGAGGAAGGCTGTGACTCATTTGCCGGTGTAGGTTCTTCTTATTGTTGATGGACAGCTTCCGAGCTAAGAAAAACACTTTTATGGCTCCCAGAAAACTGTATCACTGCAGCCACTGTCCTTGTCCTCTAATTTTGCTCCACACTATTCTTTACAACACTTGAAAAAGGCCTGTATCTGTTTATCTTTCTCTAAATTTCCTTAAAATGTGACCCTTTCCTCAATCTCTCTGCAATTTGGGAGGTTTTGGCCATGAAGGAGTAGTAAAGGTCTGAAAACATCATATTATTTGGAATAAGGGCCATTTATTTATTTATTTGTTCGATTTATATAACCACCTTTTTTCGCCTAAGCGACCCAAGGTGGCTCACAACATTAATTAAAACCCATACCCGATACTAGTTAAAAGCCAAATACTATAAACTCTAAAACATGCATAAAACTTCCCCAATCCCCTTAAAAGAAGGATACCCGGGCAGGAGTAAATAAAAATAAGAAACCCTGGGCAGGGCTAAATAAACCAGCAGGGCTGGGTTGTGGTACCTGTTGTACCCCACACCTGCTGGCATAGCCACATTTTTAAGGCCTTCCTGAAGGGGTGCAACTCTACCTGGAGGCACAGTTCAAGTGGCAGGAGATTCCACAGGGTCGGAGCAGATACTGAGAAGACTCTCCTCCTGGTCCCAGTGAGATGTGCCTCCCTGGCTGATGGGACGGGACCACTAGGGAGCCCCTACGGTCTGCTCTCATAAGATAGGTCAAAAACCTTGGGGTGATGCGATCTCTTAAGCATCCTGGCCCACTACCATGAAGGGCTTTAAAGGTCAAAACCAGCACCTTGAATTGCACCTGGAAGCACACTGGCAGCCAATGCAGATCCCGTAGCAGTGGCAAGGTACGGGCATAATGCCCACACCCCATCACCACCCGGGCAGCTGCGTTCTGAACCAGCTGTAGCTTCCGGATGGTCACCAAGGGCAGCCCTATGTAGAGCGCATTACAATAATCCAATCTGGAGGTGACCAAAGCATGTGTGACTGTAAGCAAGGAGTCCCGGTCCAGGGCAATGACTATGTTTGGACCATGAAATATTCTAAACAGTTTGTGGAAGAAACCTGAATACTGTTGTAAGTTTGAGAGCAGGCTGGAGCATTTCCAACTTTATTCTTCCTGATGAATAAATATTATGGAGGAAAAATGATTTCATTTGTTATCATCTCTGGCCAAACAATACAGGTGACAATTATAATAGGCAATACAAAGTACAGGTGGGAAAAATGTGACCAATTATATGCTTGAGCAACTGATTAATGTATTGGAGGTAGCTCACACTGATTGACATCCTAAGGATTACCAAGATCCACATGTAAATGGAAACCATCTGCTTTCCTCAATAACACGATGGTGTTTTCAGTCTCTGTGGGGACAACATTTGCACAAGCAAATGAATTAAAGATGTGCTTTCCTTTGCTGATTTTAATCTTGTCTTTTCCAAAGCAGTTGCTGTTTGTTTGTGGAGACAATATGAATTTGTTTGACCATGGATCCATGTTACTGATTTTATTGTACTATGGGTAAGATGGTTTTGTTCAAGTTTAGGAAGTTTTTTCACAGTCAAGAATGGATCTGTGATGGATTCATGGACCAACTAAGGGGGATTGGAGGAACAGGTAGGTAATGACAAACATAGTCATTGTCTGTTTTGAGTCATCACCATATGTAACTGCTTTGACTATGCGGTTTTTGTTTGCAAGGTAATGTCTCTACTTTAACTATGTTGCCCAAATTTCTCATAGCTTGCCTCCCAAGAATTAGTCGTCTTTTTATTTCATGTCTGCAGTGATCTTGGATCCTAAGAATGTAAAGTCTGTCACTGCTTCTACTTCTTCCCCATCTATTTTCCACGGACTGATAGGGCCTGTTGCCATTATCTTGGTTTATATGGTTTTTGTCATAGTTGGCTGTTTCTGTAACACATGAAACACTCAAATGCAGAGGTTAGCTGGTGCTGGATGGATGTTTACCCTTGAATATCAAGGTAAGATAATCCACACAGATGAAATTCCTGAAATATAGGGACATGAATTGATCATTTGTGTAAATGTTAAAAAGCAATTGTGTCAGGATACTATCCCAGGGCAGACAGTTCCTTTGATTTCTTCAACAACTGTGCCTCTCTTGAAATTCAGCAAAGACTCTCTAGTTTTGCTGCAGAAGAGTAACCATTTCTTTTACTCTCTGATCTTTAGTAAAGCTTTTTGAGCAATAATTGATGGTGAGCAGTGTCATTTCCTGATGTAAGGTTGACAAATACTTTCCCAGGTATTTTATGTGTTTAAAATCCATCTTCTAAATGCTGGGTTAGATTTAAGATTTGAAGCAGACATTTTTTGCCAGGTTTAAAACCTGCCTGTTCTGGAATTGGAAGAGGTTCAATTTTAGGGGCTAGACCAGGGATTCTCAACCTGCGGCCCGTGGGTCTGATGCAGCTGCAGGACCATTTCATGTGGCCCACCTCCACCACACCAGGAAGTGTCATGTAGTGGAGGAAGAGCAAAATGGCCATCCGGCCACCAAAGCTGTCTAAGGGAGCATGACCCAACCCCAGCTTTAAAAGGTTGAGAACTCCTGGGCTAGACAATTTAATATCACTCATTCAAACATTTTGTATAAGTGACACAGTAGGGAGATAGGCCTGCTGTTTTTAAGATCTGATAGTCCTTTACCTATTTGCAGTACGGTATAGCAATAATTTTTGTCTTCTGCCATATTTTTGTGATTTGTTTGCTGTCCAACTGTAACTAGAGAGTTCAAAGAGCCATTCCTTTGTGTTTTGCTCAGAATGATAAATTTGCTAGAGCTGAATATCACCTTGCCATTCCTATATCTTCTAATAGTTTTCTCTCGACCCTCCAATATGAAGGAATCAGAAAGATTATTGGATAAACTCTCCATGAGACACGGAGTCCCTTCCCCCGGTCCTGTTCGCTGGGGAGAATGGGGACACCTGTGCCAGTTTCATGCGGCCATAAAAGAACTGTTGCCGCTGCCAATGCCGAGATGTAGAGCCTCTTCCCCTGGTCCTGTTTGCTGGGAAGAACGGGGACACCTGTGTTGGCTTCCCGCAGCCATAAAAGAAATGTTGCCACTGCCAATGCCAAGACATGGAGCCCCTTCCCCTGGTCCTGTTCGCCGGGGAGAACGGGGACACCTGTGCCGGCTTTCTGCGGCCATAAAAGAACTGTTGCCACTGCTGCCACCTCCGAGACATGGAGCCCGAGGATGTTGAGCATTGGCTCTGTCAGGACCGCAAGGAAGTGATTATGTGCTGCTTTCTAGATTGATTTTTGCACACTGTATATTGTACTACTGTATTATGGTATTTTTCTATTGTATACTGTGTATTATATATTGCTAATTTTTTTTCTCTATGTTGTAAGCCGCCGTGAGTGGTGCTATCACCAGGAGGGCGGGGCATAAATACGATCCAATCCTTATGATAGAGTTGATTTTCAAAGTCTCCTCCTCCAACGGGAGGCTTTTTATATACATAGGTTTCGTACAATTATCCCGTTTGGTTTAAATACTGATATGGATCTTTCTGCGTTCCTTTAAATTCTAAGGTTTATATATTCCGTTCTCCTTTAACTCATTGTTACTTTGAATCACATGTGTGGCTTATTGAGTTTACTGTCTTTATAATCCCAGTTTTTCTTAGTCTGTTTAACGCTGTTACCTTATAAGGCTGTTCACACTAGAGGTTGTATTCAGCGCGACAATACTATTATTCAGGTATTTTACTACTTGCTACTATGTATCAATTTCTGTTTATGCTATTTATCAATTTCTGTTTATGCTATGTATGTTTGTTTGTACTTCACTTGCCCGTTCTTGTTATACTAGTGAGTGTTTTAACCTTTTCACAGACTCTTGACAAAGTCAATGAAATATCCCATTACCGCAGATGGATATCGAGACTGAGTTCTGTTTCGCCCATCGTCTCCTGTTTGAGTAATTATTCATTCTCCTATTCATTCTCATTGGACTTTATGGATTTTTGACAGTTTATGACCATGGAATGCAACATTCTATATATTCAGCGTTTGTAATCTACTTTATATTGTCGTTAACTCTCTGGGGACTTTGTGGTTTTAATATTAAATACTTTTCATACATTGGTCGTTTCATCTTTTTGAGGGTGTTTTTCCTCTTCCTGTGCTCCCACACCCTAGCCGTTTTTCTTTTTTCCATGAGAGGGAGAGGCATCTCCCCTCTAGATTTTGGGAATGATGCACTCTCCCTGTTGAATAAATGAGTACTGCTACCCATGAACTATAATCTCCTTCTACAAATGACATACAGTATTCAGAAAAATTGTCACTAGAATGACAGTGAAAAATTGTTTAGATGTACATGTTAGCTTATAACATCAAGTGGAATGAATTGAAACATATTTGTATAACAATCCCCAATACTTCCAATTGTCTATATACAGAGAACACTTTTGGTGCCAGAAAATAAAAAAAAGCAGACACATGTCTGGTGGTGATGCTACGGCTATTATTATTTTTTTGTAACAGGGGAAGGTTCTAATGAAGTCCTTCAGGAAAAAGATGTGCTTGCTGTATCTTTTGAAGTGGAGAAAAGGTCAAAAGTAATCCCATTACACCAGTCAGCATATGGCAGACCTTCCTGAAACCTTCTTTGCTCCTTCTCAAATTTCTGTAGAAAACAACATTCCATTTAATCCCTACTTTTATTAGCCCTGTCATGAAGCAGCAACCAGGACACCAATGCACTGCTTCCTCCACAGCAACTTCCTTAACTATGTCACAAACATTGCCCTATTGTAGAAGCTTATATGTGGACTCTTTGTTGAGATGTGGGCCTTAGAAATACTTACCAGTCCTGCCACAATACCTGTGTGGCAATGGTTCCATTCCCTGTACTAGAACACTTGGCAACAGTAGGACATTCTCAGGAAGTTTGCCAGATATGTAGCATCCCATTTCCTATGATGTCAAGGCCCAAGCTTGAGATCTAAGAACAGATCCCAGAATGACACAGCCAGCAGCCCATTGTGATGTTGGGGAGCAGACATTATAGGACATTGCAAATAGTGCGTAAGAGCAACAAAAAATAGAGAAACTGTGATGAATGTAAAAGCTACCATGTGTATTCCAGAGTAATAGCTCTATACTGTTCAAGATAATTAAAAAGACAAGGATACTACTTCTTTTTCTGTGTCTAAACCAGATGCAAAACTGCCAAAATAAAGCCACCTTTTGGTGAGTTCGTTCTGCAGCTCCTTTCACCTAACCTAGTGTGAGAAATATTATCTAGCACCAGATGTCCATTGCCCGGGATACACACAATTGTGGTTCAAAAATACCACAATCTTTGAGGAGGTGCTTTCTTTGTACCCCAAGGGTGCCATTGAGCATGTCTAAATGGAAAGTGTTGATGCCATGAAAATTAACCTTAGCATTTAGAAGTAATATTTTATGTGCAAAGCTCAAGATCCAGAGAAGGAACCCTGAAATGTGTCTGGTACTGTACAATGCTAATATCTGGCATTTTCTGAAGGCTTTAATCCAACAAAGGAGATCTAGAGTTACCTCACCTTGGTCCTCCATAGAGTTATAGCTCATTCAATAATTCCCTCAATGTACACAAGGAAAGAGAAAGAAGGAACATTTGTAGACACCACTGTTCAACTGAATAGTAATAATACCCTTCTGAAAATAATCCTGAAATAAATCTTAGAAGCCTTCTCAACCTTTGAGTTTGTCAGGTAGGTTTGTTCTCCCCTAGGATCTGGATTAAGGAGTCACAGTGGCTCAGAATCTTCATGGAAAATATCAACCAAAAGTAAGATCTAAGTTTGGCCCTTCAGAGCCAATTATACTACTTTATTTATTAAAGGAACACCACTAAAGAGGAAAGTCAGAGCTTTTGCCATCAAGCTTTTTAGGTCTAAGATATAGCTGTATTTGACAGGCATGTCTATCATCTTTTGTCACTTGGAAGTTATAGTTTTGAGAAACTATAGCATGGTGCAATGTTGTATTTGGGAATCTATGGCCTCTCGGAGTATGGGTGATGTATGACTTGCCCTTGTGCCACAGGACCACTATGGCACCCACGAAGCCCATCCTGGCTCACCCTGAAATTACTAGGCCAAAGGGGCTCTGATGAAGATGTGACAGTCCCAACAAGCCAGCAACAGAAATCCATTGCTAAAGAAATGCAAATACAGTAAGGTAACTTAAATAAACAAACAAGTCATCAAAGTTATAACAGACCCTTGGTTTGACCCTGCTTAATCCACAAATTGCAAAGAATCTTGAGTCTAATGGTGGCCTATATAGTGAATTAACAGGAAGGAAGGAGAGAGAGATTGACTTAAGGGCAGGTGAAATTAAATACAGGTGTCTCAGCAGCATTAATGCTTTCCTTTGTTCTTTCCTCATTGAAGTTACCAGTCATGCCTACAAGACATTTTGTTGCCGAAGGGATTCAGTTCTGCACAATTCACAGTTTGCCAAGACAAGCTGACTACAGGATAATTCATTGTCAAACAATTGTGCTATAGGTGTCTTTGAAAAAAGGGTGACTCAACATTGCCATTAAGGCTCTTGGATTTCAAATGGAAGGAAGGTGAGGAAATCTCAACAGCTGCCTCAATGGTAGCCAAAAATAACTAAAAATGACTGATGATAGAAGCACCCACCCAAACTTTATCAGACCAATTTTTTCATGTCTCTTAACACAATGGTCAGCAAGCTATGCGTTTTGGGAATTAAAAGACAAATTGGCACCATCTGCCCTAAAAGGCCATTCCAGCTGCAATATAGATGGCAACAGATTTCTGGGGTGTAGTGAAGATGAGGGTTGGGGGGGGGACTTTGTAAATTATTTTGTAAATTAATAGCTGATCCAGTAGCATAACATACTCTATGTAAAACCAATGGCATCATCAGTCATGGCTTTCCTCCCAAAAAAGAAACAAAACACTACCCCGGAAGATCCCAAGATTCTTTTGGGGTCCTCTTTGTTGTGCGAAAGCTTTTGGGGGCTGTGGGACATGGAAGGGGAAATCTTTAATTTCTGAAAAATTGATACCAGCAGTTTGAATTTAACTATGGAGGCAGTTTTATAAAATTATCATCTCCTTAATATCCTGTACCTCAAAAAAAATTCCCAAGGGAATGATTGCAGCAGATGACATCATTGACCTTACGCTGCTGGATAGCAGCCAATGTCTACCTGATTATTTTGTAGTTTAATTCAGAGCCGGATGAGACATCCTGGTAGCAATCACATTGTAAAAATTATTGTTGGGATAGAATGAGTCCTCTTGAGACCCATTTGGGAGAGATTCTAGAGCCCTCATGGCGCAGTGGTTAAACTGTTGTACTGCAGCCAAAACTCTGCTCATAATCTGAGTTCAACCATGAAGGGGATCAAGGTTGACTCAGCGCTCCATCCTTTCGAGGTCGGCAAAATGGGTACCCAGTATATTGGCAGCAAAATGCTAATTACCTTGTGAGCCACCCACAGAGTGCCCTAAGTGCTACGGGGGAGTATATAAGTGCAATTGTTTTACTATTCTAAGCTACTGCCAGCTTTCTGTGAGATTCAGTGGCATTTAGGAGTGGTACAAACAGATGAGGTAAAATTCACAGATTGCAGTTAAATCAGTACAAAGATAGAATGAGATGGTAACAGAAAATTAGATAAGGATATTACTTTGAACATCTTGAAAACCCATGGTGATATCTATTGTCTTTCTACCAAGATAGGCAGCAATTATTTCACATGATTAATGTGCTAAAAATTGCTCTGGGTAATTTGTCCCCTGTTGTCCCTTGTTTGCTTTCTGGTGGTAAACATCGGTGAACTTAGCTAGATTGATCTTCTGATGGCAAATGCAACATCTCCCACCATTGCTTATTCAAAGTCTTATTAGCTTGATAGAATATGATCAACTTCAATTCCTGTGCCTTCTAATCGATATGCTTGAATATATAAATATAACCATTGTAAACCACTTTCAGAAGTCATTGTGCTAATATTAATCAATCAATCAATCAATCAAAGACATTTCTGCACAATATCTAGACCTTTTGTTACTGGACAAGGGGGTAGGGTGAGAGTTACATACAGTATTGGGTGAACATTAACTTTTAAGACAGGGGTTCCCAACCTAAGTCCAGCCTGCAGCACCATTTCATGTGGGGCCCCCATCCTTCCAAGGGCATTCAAGAAACAAAATGACCACCCTTTTGAAGCTGTTGGGACAAAATGGCCACCTCCATCATGCAGGCAGTGCAAAATGGCCACCCAGTCCTCAAAGCTGACTGAGAAAGCATGACCCGTCCCCTGGTTTGAAAAGATTGGGAAACCGTGATTTAAGAACTCACCGAATCAATATTGGGTCCCACCCACAAAAAAATTAGGTCATCTAGGGGCAAACACATCAATGGTCCTGGATTATATTAGATTCTGCACAGCCAATGTCACCAGGGAAAAGCATGTAAAGATGTATCCGAACAGGAAGCCCTGGATGACGAGTGAAGTTCAGAGACTGTTGAAGGACAGAAACTTTGCTTTTAGAACTGGAGACCAGGTATTGTATAGTATAGAAAGGGCGAACTTGTAGAGGGGTATAAGGAAGGCAAAAGCTGTGTATAATGAAATATTTGAAGATCACCTGAGTAGTCACGACACCAGGCAAGTGTGGCAGGGGATCCAGCACCTTACTGACTATAAAACCCAGTAATTCATTGCTTCTCTGGTGGAGGAGCTCAATACCTTCTTTGCCCGATTTGAGGTGACACCAGCAGTGGTTCCAGCAGTGTTGCCAGAGTCATCATCATTACTCCCCTTAGAGAATGTTGCCAGGGTGGAAGAGGTAGAAGTGAGGCGAATATTAAAAGGGATAAACGTGAGCAAGTCTATGGGTCCTGATGGAGTGGCTGGTAGGGCACTGAGAGACTGCTCAGAACAGCTGGCAGAAACTTTTATGAAGATTTTTAATCGGTCTTTGGCCCAAGCCACTGTCCCACCTTGTCTGAAATCCTCTACTATTATACCTCTGCCTAAAAAACCTAACATAGATAGTCTGAATGACTTCTGCCCTGTGGTGCTTACACCTGTCATAATGAAATGCTTTGAAAAGTTGGTACGGAACCGTATTGTGTCTTGTTTACCAGTTGGATTTGACCCTTGTCAATTTGCATATAAGAGAAAGAGATCCACGGTGGATGCTGTGGTTATGGCCCTACATGCTGTTCTGGCCCATTTGGAGAAACAAGGAACTTATGCGAGACTGTTATTTGTAGATTTTAGTTCTGCTTTTAATACTATTTTTCCGCATAGACTGGTGCCCAAATTATTAGATCTGGGGCTTCCGCCATGCTTATGCAGGTGGATACTAGATTTCCTATCAGATCTTTCCCAATGGGTCAGGATGGGCTCTCATGCCTCTGCAGATCTCAGTATAAGTACGGGGACACCACAGGGGTGTGTGCTGAGCCCGCTTCTGTACACGCTTTACACATATGATTGTGTTCCCAGTTACACCAGCAATAAGATCATCAAGTTTGCAGACGACACAACAGTGGTTGGTCTGATTACTGCTGGGGAGGGGGAGTCGGCTTACAGGAAGGAGGTTGAGATGCTGACAGAGTGGTGTGGGGAAAACAATTTATTCCTCAATGTAAAGAAGACAAAAGAGATCATTGTGGACTTTAGAAAATGCAAATTGAACAGCCACTTATTATTGAAGGGAATTGTGTGGAACAGGTCTCGGTGTTTCGATTTCTGGGAATGGAGCTGAGGGATGATCTAATATGGGGAGCAAACACCAAAGATCTGATCAAGAGAGCACAGCAAAGGTTATACTTCTTGAGAATCCTCAGGAAGAACAATCTTTCAAAGGATCTGCTGTTGGCATTCTACCACTGTACCATAGAGAGTGTGTTAACCTATGGTCGGTGTGTATGGTTTGTACAGCTAGGGAAAGAACAATGCTGTCCAGGGTCATAAAGACTGCGGAGCGGATAATCGGGCATACTCTTCCCACTCTAGATCAAATCTATGCCACCAGGTGTTATAAGAAAGCTGTAGAGATTGCACAAGATATTACGCACCCCGGAAATGATCTCTTTCAGCTTCTGCCTTCTAGAAGAAGGTATAGGGTCAGAAAGACCAGGACCAGCCGCTTGAGAAATAGTTTCTACCCAAAAGCGGTTCTGGCTTTGAATGCAGTGCAATGCCGTCTATGAGGGAGCTTCTGTATATAGTTTTTAGAGTTTTAGAGCTTTTTAGGGGTTAAATGTGTATATGTGGGGTAGGAGTATGTTGATAATTTTGTATAGTTGTATTTTGTTTAGGTTTTGTTGGGTTGTTAAGTGTTTTTTCTCTCCCAATCTCATTGTTCTGTGCAGGACAATGACAATAAAGATTTATCTATCTATCTATCTATCTATCAAATTTCTATTGGCATCAGCTCCAGGGCCATATACGATGGTTTTCTCCACCCTAGCTTGCTTGAAAATATTTTAAAACAAAGGTGACCAGGGAGTGAAACTTCAGTGCTTACAGAGTAGCAGTTTGAGCTCTCCTCCTGCCTTAAATGGGAGGGGGGGGGGAAATTGCCAATCCTCCATGTCCCACTACCACTGCAGCCCCCTTGGCTGCCCCTCCTTGATAAGTGCCAGTGTCGCCCACCTTCTATCTCACTTTTAAGAATAATACAGAGAGTGGAAGCATCAACTTCCCATTCCATAAAGTTGACTGATTTCCGAATGCCAGGCGGCGACAGCACCACCATTCGCCCAGGTCATCCTGCCTAAAATGCCTGGATTGGAGAAGAAGCCCTCCAGAGCACAGCATTTGTGAATTAGCAAAGCTAGTATATGATCCACATTGCAGTGTGACAGTGGCTGTCCAGGGTTAGCATTGCCCCTGCTTGGATGAGGTGGAAAGCAGAGGGGCTTGCCAGTCCTGGTTTTCTTGTGCATTGCCTAATAAGAGGACAGCTCTGCTCTTATGCATGCAAAACACACTCTTTTGTAGAGAAATGCCCTGGTCCTGGCATGAAGCTATCCTCAATTAAGGGAATCAGGACATCTGGCAATGGCTTTCCAGTGTTTTCAGATGGCTTATCTAGACTTACCTGAAGTTCCTTGAAATACAAAGGTTTGAACGGGGACCTTCTGCATACAAAACATGGCCTGTACCACTGAACCAAATCTCTCTCCATTCAAGGGGTATGTGGAATGGACAATCCAAAGGCATTGTTTTTCTGTTTGTTGCCTTCCTTCTCTTTCTTTGTCACATTCTGATTTGCCCATTCCTGATATCACCACCTCATTTCTTTGTTAAAGATAAGTATTAGAAATAATGCTATAGTTGCTATTCATGGATAGAGTAGATGTGAAGCCCCCAACACAAAAAGATCATGTCCCAACATAACTGAAAACAAGAATACAGGACTTCTGAAGTATCATCAGCTCAGATTTGGGATAAAGAAAAGACTTTGAGAAGGACACGTAACTAACTAAATTCATATAAATTTATTCAAGAGTTTTTAGGAGAAGAATAGCCTCTTCTACAAGGCAAATTTCCACTTCAACATGCACCATAAAATGTGATCATATGTAAGGAACCCCACATTGTATCATTGCCAGCTCATTCTCAAAAGACGTGGAAATTAAGGGCACAGTTTTGCAGGCTTAGCTAAGAGAGGATACTAGCCTTAGTGAACACAGTGTAACTTACTTCTGAGTAAGTATGTATAAGGTTGCAGTGAATATTATTTTCAGAACATAAAAATGTAAGACATTACCTCATCAGGCAATTCTGCAAGACTAAATGTTTGACCACACAGGAAAATAGATTGCATTTTGGATCACTCATGGAGCAGTCCAGTGCGGTCTTTCTCCTGGCGCTCTTGGACTCAGGGCGAAATATGTATTCCAGCCTAATCCCAATCTGGACTGAAGTGACTCCCCAGATGACAGATAGGTCACTTTAAGGGAAATTGATCCCTTTAGAGCAATTCATTCGGGTGCATGTCCCTTTGTTGCCATCTGATCGCAACCTAACTTTATCTCAAAAACCACGAGGAGGACAGGTGTATGAATATAAACCCAACAGATTTGCACTTCTGAATCTAAGCAACATTTCCAAAAGAAGCAGCTACTTTGCAGACTGGAAAAATCACTGCATGTGATCATACCTGCGCTTATCTTATGCCTGCTTGCAGAATGAATTTGAACTATAATCTCTCCCCCCCCCTTCATGTCAATGACGCATTTTTGTGTTTTTTAAAAAGGGAATTGTATGCCATTTTGCAGAGCTGGTGTCAGCTTTATAACCGTCATCAAGGACAAGATCAGTAATGCATGAATAAACGCCTTGTTATTCCTAGATATTATTATCTGAAGTGCAACACTTTAATATTTTTCATTTATTATCTAATAGGGTCCAAAGGTTGTGAATGCAAAACTGAGCTACTGCTAGGCAAAGAAATCTACCTTTTTTATTGTGGCTCTTTGCAAGAAAGCAAATTAATTACATCAGCACAAAACCCAGTTAGGAATCATTTTAATTGTTCTAAAAGAGACTATGGAACAGGTGAAATGTTCACTTCATAAACTTTTGTGATGATTATGTGTTCAAAATTAAATGAAATAATAATATTAATAATGTGCTGTCAGGTCAATTACACCACATGGTAACTCCTGTCAGGATTTTCTAGGAATAATGTACTGAGAAGTAGTTTACCCTTATCTTCTTTTTGGGACAACCAAGGATCATGTAACTTGTCCAGGACCCTCAATGGTTGGCTTATTTTCCTACAAGTCACAGTGGAGAACCAAAATCCTTATTGCTGCTCCATTTTTGTTCTGTGTTAACAGGTGTCCACTGTCACATTACTCATCTGCTATAGGTTACTTGCAAAGGAATTAGTAAATTTTGGCAAAATTTCCCTGTTTCGTTTTTATTTAATTTGACTGAATACTGACCAACAACTATTGGGCAATTCTAGAGCCCACAACTACATGGACACTTTTCTTACTTTTCTTAACTCCCACTTCTTTGGACAAATCACATACATTTTTTTTTTTTTGCTATGAATTTGTCACCACAAGGTGACTATTTCCTTCAATACACTTCTAAAAACAAAGATGACTAAAAACCCTAAATGGCAAAATCTCAAGCCACCACATTATGAAGCTTGCTTGTTTTCAAAATATTTGATCATATGGACCAGGAGACCATTTCAGAAGACCACTTGACTCCATGAATACTGAAAGAGGAAGAAATATCTCCTTCCAAAAATGTTCAAGATTTTGTTGTTGAATTACAAAACTGTATAGAACTAGGATAACCTGAAGGCAGCCTATGTATACCTAGTCAATTCCTGAAATTTTCAGCAGAGGTCTTATTGGTTGTTCCATAATCAGCAGAATGCCTTCACGTAACACCACGAATAAGGTCTTCTCAGTGATGGCACATAGCCTTTGAAAGAGTCCCTTCAATATGGCTAAACACAGAAGAGAGTTCCCAGCTTTCCATGCCTGTTGAAAATATGTTTACAATGACATTGCTTAGATGAAGTTAACTGCTCAAGTTTTACTGCATTTTTATTTTGTTTTATTTATTATTTTTAAAATTATTTTAGAACTCTTCTACACAGTTTGAATGCTGTTTTCAACACCTATCTTAATGTAAATAGCTCGGGGATTGTACTATACCAAGAAGGAAGGAAGGATCCACTCATCCATCCACCTTATGGGATATCTTACTATTGAAATTGAAATATGGACACTGTAAAGATACTTTTAGGCTGAATTAAAAAGAAAATTTAATTTGTATCAATTATTCTGGGAGTTATAGACTTCAACCCAATCTATCTAAGTCTTCTATGCATTATTACCAAGTGGAAGGGAATTTGAAGGCTATAAATGCAGCTAGAAGAATAGTCTTGGCTGGTACTACATAATCATGCATCCTTAAAACTCTTTGCCTTGAACCCCTGAGACCTGGTGACAGCTGGGAATGGAGGGAGAAAGGCATTTTAAAGTAGGGTTTTGTAACCTATGGCACAAAAGTGGCAGAAGCAGCAAAAACAACCAAAAAATGCTGTGAATGCATGTAAACATGCTGTAAACATGTTTCCACAGCTGTTGGAAACATGTTTACAGCAGCCACAGATGCATTTTCCAGCAGTGTTTATGGTGGGGGAACCACATGTCTGACCCACTCAGCTGTCTGAGAGGGTGTGGTCTGGCCCGCAGTGGGATAACATTGAGAACCATTGCTTTAAAGCCATCTTAAACACAAAAAACAAATCTCTCTTCCTCCAACACTGCTCACCTGAGACTGATCTCTGCCTGGAGACACACACAAATCCCTGAGATTTCACTTTGTAACCCTAATCTAGGGTGTGGTTTCAGGAGAAGAGGTATAGCAACAACTTGGAAAAAACCAATTTTTGTGGGGTTACAATTCTGAGAACCATTGACCTGGTTAGCTAGGGGTCTTCTGTGAGATGTCATCCAAAAATTTTAATTTTTTCAAACTATCACTCTAGGCTGGAACAAGTCCAACAATCCAAATGGAGAAAACTTGTTGAATTTGACTCTCTCATTTTTTAAAAAATGAAAGATTCCTTTTCTTCCCAGGACTATTTTCAATTACCAGCAAAAAAACAACAACAAAAACTTGGTTCACCAAAGCAGGACAGAAAATGTGAGCCATGCACCATCCTTTTTGGACAATTTTCATCTCACTCTGCCTAATGGTAGAACCTGCCCTCTGAACATAAACCTTGGAGTAGGAGCAGCCCATGAAGGGCTGAGGTAGGTTTGGAGGTATGTGAAAGTACACTCAAAGACTCACTTTACAGTTCTATGAAGGGCAAGACAGAATTCTCTAACCACCACTTTTATCAGAGTAAAAATATTGGGTGATAACAAAGAAAGGAAGCTAAAATTTACTTTTAGATGAAATTGGATAGTAGTGGACATCAGCCAGCATGGAGACAGTATTACAATGCTCTCCGACTGTACTGTAATAACTTTAGCTCCCCTTCCTACATTATCTTACACCTGAGATGTCTTTACTATAACCTTTCCATATTACTCTATCCATGCAGACGTTTTACCTAACTGTAAATACTGCATCTGGTAGCATTACTGCGAAGAGAAAGTGAGAAATAAAATACTGTACAACCACATCAGTTTCCTAAACAGGAAACCTTGAAAACTGTCTTAGCAACAAAGTGGGCAAATTCTTGAGTACAAGGTGATATAGAAGTCAGCCTTGGCTGATAAGAGGAATCAGAGACTTATTTTTCACAAATAGAAATTGCGCTTTTCAAAATTGAACAGCTAGAAACAGCCATAAATAACAAAGGCCCTCACTTCTCTTAAGCTTTGTTCTGATTTATGGCAAAGTATAAATATTTTACAGGCAAACACCAAACAAACTCCTAAAGATACTGCTGGTGTCAGAGGTGGTATCATTGGAGTGAAGATGGCAAGCAGGAAATGACCACGGACTTGAGAAAGAACACCTTTCTAGCAAAAGTGTAAATCAGGGGTTCTCAAACTTTTAAAGCCACAGGCTGGACCACACCTCCTCAGACAGCTGAGAGGTCTGGACTGTTGGTTCCCCTGCCGTAAACGCTGCCGTAAAATGTGTTCAATTCCAGCGGTGGTGTGAGCCACATGTAATGGTGCTGCAGACGAGGTCTGGCCCACAGGTGGTAGATTGAGAACTGCTGGTATAAATGGATCCTTAGAAAACAGCCTTGGACTTTCCTTACTGCAATCAGGGGTTGCCTGCATTTTCTCTTGCCTTGCTGCTTCTGATTGCCAAATAGCCTCTTGCAGACTCCTCTGGTGTACTTTATAGCTCCTTAAGGTCATAAACAAATATAAAGATAACTATATATATACAATCCTGCTGACTTTGCAGCAGGGACTCTAGGAAATAATCAGCTCTAATAGCTCTGTCCAGACACTTTATACTACCATGTTAAAAGAGCAAACTGTCTAATAGCAGAGGACACCCCTTTGTTTCCACCGTGGGCCTAGCCAAAGTTCTTTATCCATAAAATGATGATGATGATAGCAGTTACACTTGTCTCATCATGTGAAATGTAATAAGGATTTTGCAAAGCACTATTCACTTTACATAGTGGTGGAAAGCCAGGGGGTCATGTGAAGTCTTGAATGCCTCCAGTATGCCACTGCTACTCAATACAACATTCTTTTAGTCCCCCATCCCCAAAAAAGGCCTTTCCTGCTGTCTAGGGAATATGGGGCAATCCCACTATGCTTTTAAGGACTATTTTCTGGGTTTGGGTTCTGAGAGTATTTTTACAAAACTGCAAATGATTTCTAATGAAAAATCTCTCCTATAGGCCTAAAATAAACCAAGGAGCTACCAAAATAGTAGAATTGACCCCCCCTCCATTTCCCTGGAAGGTATAAAGAACTTTTGTGGTGGTTATATAAAATATGCTTTGGCATGAGTTGGAGTATGAGGAGCTTAGCCTTTCAAGATTTGGAGGCCTACTAAAGGTGTATGTAGAAGATTCTAGATTGTTTTGACTACTTAATGTGATTTTAAAGTGAAGTATTTGAGATTTCACTGTAGATATGCATTAGAACATTGTGGCTGGAAGTTTTAATCTAACTGGCTTTGGAGAAAGAGTACATTATCAAAATTTGGTTTTAAACTGGAATATATATATACTATCTCAGTATAAATGATGCATGTGCACTGGAGAAGCAAAGCAAATGGCTATGGCCAATAAAGTTCCTTTTCATGACTGAAATTAGTTTATACCAGAAGAGATGTGTCCATGTTTTTTCTAGTGTTAACTAAATTAGAAACTATCAGAATCCAGGACATGATGACTGACATGCAATAAAAACACCAGAAGCCAGGACCACCAGGTAACAGGCCAAACAGTGACAAAAACTCAGTCCAAAATCCAACCAGAGATACAGGATTAGTTCAGGCAACAAAAAATTTAGTCCAAACAAGACAGAAATCAGGCACCCAGGAGAACAGACGCAGCAGAGAATCCTCAGAGGCTGAAGCAAGACAAGAATGGAATTCCTGGAGCAGGGATCAAGGCAAGTCAAAGCAATATTCCTCAATAAGAGGTCAAGGAGACTTCAAGAACAAGACAGAAGATCTTCTGGAGCAAGGCACATATCATCAACAACAGTCTGCTGACTTTTCTTGCTCATACAGCTTGTGGGAGGAAAGGCCAGTTCTTATATAACTAAGCTACCCAGGGTCTCCAGGTGGAGCCTATGTAGATCCAGAACCTTCCCCCAGGGCTTTCAGGTGGGGCTCAGCAGCTGCTCCCAGGCTGAGGGCTCCAGTCCTGCAGGACTTAAAGCACTGCTTGCAAATCCTGAGAGAAAATCAGAATGTAATCCAGTGGGCATTTGTTCTGTTGTTTGGTCCACTGCAGGGATAGGCTGGT
This sequence comes from Bradypodion pumilum, assembly GCA_035047305.1. NCBI lineage: Eukaryota > Metazoa > Chordata > Lepidosauria > Squamata > Chamaeleonidae > Bradypodion > Bradypodion pumilum. Next base: position 307,791,648 of record JAWDJD010000004.1, on the reverse strand, counting down.
TCTTTCCTTTTTCTGGCAATTAGATAGATTTGCTGTCCCCTGTTCCCAATGCATGCCTACCTACATATTTCTGGGTCCCTTTCAGCCTCTTCTACTTTTTTGGAGCAAGTAGGATCCCTCTATTTTGGTTTGTTTCCAGTGCATGTGACCAGTGGAAATGAAACAAAGCCAGTTTGTGCTGTCAGTTTGCCTGCCAGTATCAATTGGCCAATATCATTAAGTGAATTTTAAAAAACAGCTTAGCCGCTTTACAATTTTGGGAAATTAAATATTTCCTCTGCTCTGTTGAGGGGCAGAGGAAGTAAAAGCTTTTTAAAAGGGAACAATGACGAAGATTGTATTTTCCCCTTTTATTCTTCTTAAAAGAGTTAGACCAAACAGGGTTGTGTGAGATGCACATACCATTTAGATGCAAGGATCACACCAAACGGCATATGTGACCCAGTGGTGGGCATCAGCAGATTAGCACCAGTTCGCCAGAACCGGTAGCAGAATTTCTGGCTGGCTCTGCCCATCCAAGTTTTGAAATAAAGTAGTCCTAATTCAGGTGCAACACAAGGCTTTTCCCCTGGCCATGCCCACCATACCATGCCCGCAGTGTGGTAGTAATTTTTTTTGGAGCCCACCACTGATGTGACCTCTACCCAATCGCAAGCAATCTTGTTTAGCCCATACCAACCCACTCCAAATGAGTCTATGTAGAGAAGATTTAAGACTAAGTGTCCTTTTGTCAATGTTCTAAGTAAACATATAGAAGGAAAGCATGTTAACCCTCTCCTTCTCATATCTGTTTTGTTGCTGAGGCATGGATCTGAAAGCTAAAGTTTTACACCTGAAATGGCCAGGGCAGTGGCAAAAGTCGATGAAGGTGACCAAAGCATGAGAGGTGTGTGTGCTTTGCTTGCTAGATCAACCACACATTCAGGAATTTTGCCTGTAGCAAATTCAGTCATGAGGCAGGCAAGTCACTGGTGGAAATAGCAAAAATGTGTTGGCAGTTGCAAATGTCCCAGAAGCCATGTGCTGCCCACACACTTGGTTTACTGGCTGTATCTGTGGCTTAGTCCATGGTTTCCATATACAAGATCCTGAGTCAGTTCCTAACATCTCCAGATAGAGCTAGGAAAGACTGCTGTCTGAAAATAACAATAGCAGTTGCCAGTTGGAGTCAATATTACTGAGCTAGTGATATCGTCTTCTAACCTGATATAAGGCAGATTTGTATTTTACTGCGCAAGAGAAGGGATTTTTGTAAAAGGATCTTATGATACTCTACTTAGCAAATTGTAGAGCCATCCCAGATTCACAACAATAAAAAGTATATATGATCTTATACAAAAACAAGAGTAAATGTTACACCAAATATAAAATAACTTTCTGTGGGAGTTATAAACATGAATAAGGATAGTAAGTAGGACACTGCTTGTCTGTCAGACACTCTCTGGGATAGGAAGAAAATGATTTTGTTGTTGTTGATTTTCTAGTGTCTCTATTTAGATCCTTAACCTCAACTTGAAAATCAGATCCTTCCTGACTAATCTGTTTTCATACCTTCAACAGCAGCTGATGCCTACAGCAACCTAACTTAGGTTATTTAGCTTGTGGAGCCCTGGCTACACTTAGTCAGACCTTGGGAAAGGGTTGATTTTATGGAATATAACTCCTAGAATCCTTTACACTGTCTCACCAGGTTATCCTGCTATGGTAATAGACCATACTGCCAGCGACTCAACACCAAGTGTCAGGTGACAGATAAGTAACCTGACAACCCTGAGGTCTAACAGCTTGGGTGTCGAAGTCCACAGGGAAGGGTGATGGTCCCCAAGTGGATTAATCCCACTTGAATCCATCTTGATGGAGGGGAGCAGCTTCATCAACACTGACCTGGGGCTGATGAGGACTTTGTGTGCCAAAAGGTCTCAGGACAAGAAAGTGACTTGTGGAACTGGATGAGTGATACAGGTGTCATGCTGCGATGCAGAAGGCAGATGAAAGCCACTGTATTATATTCTCAGGACAGTCTTCATGGCTGATTGCCATGAGGATCACCAAGTTATGGCAAAAAAAACAACAAGAAGAATCCTTTACACAGCAACATTTACTAGTTGAAAGAATTCTGGGAGTTGTATTTTTTTAAAAAAAATAGTTCAAACCTTTGTTTTCTTTGCTCAGCATGACCCACAGCTGAAGGATTTAATGCTATAATAGAGTTTTGAAAATGGACTTCTTTCTTAAAGCTCATGCAAGGAGTGGGTGCTTGCTTATATTTCTCTGCATTGTTCTTTGATGAAATGGTACTTACTGATCATTTTTTCAGCAACTGCATCTGCAATTCTATTGCTATTTACAAAAGTCAAAAAAAGTAGCTGTACTGTGATATTTATATTAAAACCTATCATAGTTTGACACCTGGGTATCTGAACTACTGCATCCAGCTGGTTGCTGAAGTTGTGTTTTGAAACCCTTTTCAGGTGACCTTTAAAAATTCAATGAGTGCTGACTAAAGCACAGTCTTCTTCAATTATGATGCAGGTGGTTTAGGTAAAGGTAGCCCTTGTTAAAAAAACCAGTTCTATCCAACTCTAGGGTTCAGTACTCATCTCTGTTTATATCTAAAGAGCCTGTGCTATCTGCATCTTCAGATGTTTTTATCGATGTGTGACAGAAATGGCTAGACATGGAATGCTGTTTACCTTCCCACTAAAGTGGTACCTACTTTATCTACTTGCAATTTCTTGCTTTCAAACTGCTAGGTTGGCAGGAACTGGGACAAAGACAAAAGTTCACTCTGTCATGTAGCACTCAGGCCTCGAACTGCTGACCTGTCAACTTTCCAGTCATCAAGTTCAGTGTCTTAACAACTAATCAATCTATTTCCACATTAATAACTTTAACTTCTGTTAGATCCTTCATCACCACCACTTTGACTTTGCTATGTTTAATAAAGGGATTACTTCAATGCTGCAACTCACTTTCATAATTAAATATTATCTCCCCGTGTATTTTGCAAGTTGCAGTATGTCCACCCCCTCCAAAGACAACCCTAAACACCTCAGTTCCCATGTGATCTTTTGAAGCAGCAGGCCATGCATACTTAGATAAATTATCCACTGCCATTAAAATACATTTATAACCTCTGTTGTATTTCAGTAAATGTTGAATAGTTGATAGATCTATTTGCCAATGTGTAGCTGAATATGAAACAAATAGCTTGTTTATTTTCAAGTTAACTCTTGCTGGTTTATAAGGGTGTAAATGTCCTAGTCTTTGAGCAATTCTTTACCATGGCTTTTAGTTAGCATTTTCTCAAAAGAAATTCTCAGGAACTTAATCAGAGGGGCATTACCCATTGGCCAATGTTAGTCATGCTGTTCCTCCACATGTTCACTAAATGTACAAAGAATATCTGAGAATGATGTTGAGAGTTTCTCTAACTTTGTTACGCTACAGGTATTTGTTTTGTCTTCTGATTCATCATGCTATACTCCTTACACTTTTTACTTAACTGCATTGATTTAGAAGTAAATGTTTGTGGATGGGATTTCAAGGAAAGGATGTACATGTTTACTTAGAAAAAAGTGTGGTTTCACTCATTAAGATTTAGTACCAAATCAGCAATGCTATATACATGGACTTTCCATTAATTACCACTTAACTTTGCGAAAATACTTTCACGTATGATCAAGTTACCTTCTTATTCAATTCATCTTTCACATGTGTATGCTTTTTAATCATGACTGATGGTACTGCTTAGATCAGTACAGGTGTACTTTTAAGAAACATAATTAATTTCAAGTTGTGATTTCAAAAGAAGGGAGTTTTCTGTACCCTTACACATACTGATACACTCTTGACTTTTTGTGCTCTCTCAGACTGGTTTTAACTCATTAGCAAAATCTATTGCTACAATGAATACTTCAGAATAAATACACAAGCATAAGTTTTTTTTCATCCGCTCTTCATTAATTTGTATGGAAATCAGCAGCCTTAGACCCAGCTACATTTTTCCAAAATGGAGAGTTCTGACAACGTTTAATTATCTGCTGACAAATGTGCCTTAATTGTTTACATTTTGTCTACTCTAGGATAAACATGGTAATTGCTGTGCTTATGCTCATAGAATGGGAAATTTAGAGAGAAGGGCATTTGCCAGGTTGCAGCCAAAAGTAATATTCACTGGGTGATTGTGAAAAGTTTGAACAACTCAATGACAGTTACAGACATGTAGAGTTTAAATGTTGCAAACAACAAGTGCCTGCTTTTAATATGAATTTGTATCGCTTCTATTTCCCTTAAAGGTAAAGGTTTCCTTTGCTCGAAAGCCAGTCATATCAAACTCTAGGGTTCAGTGCTCATCTCTGTTTCAAAGCCGAAGAGCCAGCGTTGTCTGCTTCTGCAGATGTTTCCGTGGTCATGTGGCAAGCATGACTTGACACCGGAGCACACAGAACACTGTTAACTTCCCACCGAAGTGGTCCTATTTATCTACTTGCTTTCAAACTGCTAGGTTGGCAGGAGCTGGGACAAAGACAGGAGCTCATTCCATCCTGCAGTACTGTGTCCCTTACAAAGGAAAAAAACCAGGGAAAGTTTTGAGTTGATTACACACAGTCAGAAATGAAGGTGTTTATTTTTAGAACCAATGTATTCTGAATCATTTCTGGGTTGGAGAATTTATGAATTTGTTTTTCAGGTCCAAGTAGATGCTTTTAAAGTAAAATAAGTTGAGTGGTTTCAGTTTTTTTGGCAATCCTCTCACCCATAATTTATGGATTGGTGTTAGAGAAACATAAGACATAATGCTTGCTTTTATGCTTGCCTTGACATCTTTGCTATTCTGATGAGAATCGTTCCACAAAAATAATTTTCCATGGACTATCCATATACTCTGCCCTGACTTTGCTTGCATATATGTTCTGTCACAAAGTGGAGTAGACTATGAATTGTTTACATTCCTTGCAAGATTAAGCTTATAACGAGTATTACAGCCCTGAGAAAATGTTGTGTACACTGAATGTTATCCCTTTGACACCAGTTACACACAAGCCTGTGGAAATGTAGGGGTCATTATCATTACAGGAGTCATTCTGATGATTGAATTAATTAATAAAATTCATTTAAGGACTACATGTCATTCATATGTCCATCCAGCACCTCCTTTTTGACTTATCCCAATCTCTTCATTTTATGAACATTGCAAAAATTTATATGGAACACAAGTCCCATCAATTTCAAAGGAACATGCTGAATTTTCCCATTGAGTGAGAGGGGGCATATAACTATGGATTTAACCATTATCCCTAATTTTTCTATACACTAGGTGTAGAGTGGAAACCTTGCTTGTGTTTGTGATTTTTTTGTGGCCAAATAAAGATATCAGCCACCTTCATCTTCAGACTATGTAAAAGAATCATGCGGAATGGTCTTGAACTTCAATTCCCAGATCAGCAGGAATGCTGACTTGGGCTTCTGGTAATTGAAGTCCAAGAACAGCTGGAGTGCCAAGGTTCACCATCACTGCTATAGAAGATACTCTGAATAGCCAACAGAGAAGCTAGGACATTTAACTTTGACAAGTAAGACTGTGAACAGGAGGAGGGCAATATCTTTATCCAACCACTAGTTAATACTTTTAATTTGGCTGCAATTGGCTTAGATAGTCTGTCAACTAAATTTAATACCAATTTTTCTGATATTGAGTTTGCCATATTTGTGTGCTTCTGTTCCCACCCAAAAAGGAGACTTTTTTGATGCAGAGCCAGGGGAATAAGAGTTTTCTGGATGATTGACAAGCCTTTGATTAGCAACATTGAGTAGCATATTCTAATCTACATCGCCAGAGCTGAAATCTGACACTCAGCCCCCATTGCTTTCAAAACATCTATGTTTCTTCACCACCACCCACAGCTCTACAATGCCCACATTAGTGAAGTCTCACATGAAGTCACAAGTTAATGTTTATTTTTATTTGTAACCTCTCCCTAGAAATCTGAAAAAGAGTCAGAATTGACTTGACAGCACAAAACAATTATTAATAATAGTATCTTAGAGACAAGGTTTGTGCATGTCATTGGAAAGAGGGTTCTTTCCGCTGTTGCAATTGATATGATTCCTACATGATGTATATTACTCCTCAAGAAAAAACTGTACTGTCATGGTGTAATTGCTCTTTAGCACAGGCCTAGAAAATGAGATTGTATTTGACTTACACATTCTGTCATTAAATACCACTTCAGCACTCCTATGCACACACAGATATTCCTGAGGGACAGCAACTCTTTCCTCTCTGACTTAGAAGCTCAGCAACATGTATATATGAAGCGTTTCCATGGTAATGACCTCAAGATGGTGGCACTACATTTTCAGCTTTTCCATTACTAGTATGACAAATCCTATGAACCTAGAAAAGCAATACTTTACAATGGAAAAACTCATGATTTGTCTCATGATGTCATTCATACTCTAACATGAGTTGCTGTCTAACGAATGTGCAGTCACATATTTTTACTATCCCTCAACCTTGAAAATAGATAAATATAACAAAAGGACAATGAATTAATCACATTCATTCTTGGAACAAGATCCAGGCAAGGCAAAAACAGTCCACAGGAAATGAGCAAAAGTAAGAAATTGGAACAAGGAGACAATCTTCTAGAAACCAAGCAAGGGATCTTCCAGAAATCAGGCAAGATGCAGAAGCAAAACAACAGCAGGTCTACTAATCTTCTTTCTAAAGGTAACCTCTGGGCAGAAGGGCTTGTTCTTATATAGCTAAGCCACCCAGGGTTTCCATGAGGAGTTTATGAAGGTCCAGAACCTTCCCTATCAGGTGGTGTTTAGCAGCTGCAGCAGGGCAAGGGCCAAGTCCTGTAGTACTTAGAGAAGCTGCTCCCAAGCTGAAGGCTCCAGCTGTGCAAGATTTATAGCAGCTGCTGCAAATCCTGACACTACTGCACACAGATTTTGAAAAGTCCCCATGCCTATGTTATGTTCTCCAGAATACAAGCAGATGGTGCAAAAAGGTTTCAACATATACTTGTATATGCTGTGTGTATTGGGATATGGCAATTCGGCATGCAAAGGGTTAACACATAATCCTTGAGAAGAGGGAGATTCTGTTACCAGGACTAACTTGCTTGCATGTTTTCTTTGCTAACGAATCAGAATAAGCCCCTGCCTCACTGACTGATTGCCAAACCCCAATCCCTTGTCTCGTGTTTCTTGGAAACACCATGTCTCCCCACTCACCCCCAGTCACATGACTGTAACAAAGGAAAACTCTTCATTTTCCTCTTGTAACTAATCTAAATCTTGATCCTCTTCTTAGAAACATGAAACCAACCTTTTACGATTACTGAGCATATAATAAGAAAAAATACTTTTTTCTTTTACCTCGATTTTTTGGTCTGAGTAATTATTTTTGGCTGAGAAGCATGCTAAGCATGAGGGGGACTTTGGGGTAAACTTGCAAACAACTCAAACTTCAATAATTTCCCCACTTTCATTGTTCAACTACATTTGACCAATGAGAGAGATGAAACAGATAAACAGGCAAAATGACAGATGGATAGATAATGTGATTCTCCTTCTTCTTCGCTTCCTCTTTTACTCCATTGGATGTTGAGGGGATAATGTGATTAGTAGAAGATAAACTATTATCAGCCTAATTTTTAGTCTTCCTGTGGTTTTGGTGTGAGTAAGGATCAAAATACAAATTAAGAGGGATATTTATTCCCTTCTATCAATGTTTTCTTTCACACAACAGGATTTCCTCAGAGTTGGACTTGAAAATGTAATGCATGTTTACCTTCCAATGACTAATCAAAAAACAAAGTATGATAAATGCAAGGCACACAGTTGTAGGGGAAAACACACATGCTCTGGCAAATAGACACAGTTTTTTGTTTCTTTTTGGACTATAGTTCTAAGAATTTGGCAGGAATTTCTTCAAGCAGAAGCTTGGGAGATTTTAGTGTAAGGGACCAAAGACAATGAAACAGCCGAAGGGTTGGCTTAACACAGGTTTATTGCATGATGATCCGGAGGAACATGTGGTAATGGCGGATGAGTAGCTCAATATATACAGCTGGCTATACATTTGAATGTGGTTCGTCGACAGACTATTGGTTGCTGCCTGCGTGACGTCGTAGGAGGTCACGCCCTTCTTGACCAGGTGAAGAGGTGGCGGGGAATCTTCCCGCGCTGCTGAACCAGGTGAATATGATCCATGAGAGCTGGACGCTCGCTACTGCCCTCTGGTGGTCACTAGCTCGCGTCCCCTTATTAGGTTTACATTGATACAGCTGATGGTTATAATGTTGCACACAGAAAGGTTACATTGATAACACATGGCAAAGGTACATTGTTAAAGGCACAGCTTTACAGAACACAACATCCCTCCCCCCTAGGATGAGACGAAGTCTCTCAGCCAAGATGGCTTGTTGCATGTGCGTTTGGGCCGTGAAGAGGGCTGCCCCCCCGGGGGCGTTATTGCTTCTTTGTTCCCTGGTCCCTTGTCCTGAAATGGGAGAGGGAGACTTGTTAGTGGCTTGCCGCTGTCTGGCGGCCTTAGGGGAAGGGAAAAACTCCATTGTGGGCAGACCGGGGGCCGTCGGGGCTAACAAAAAACCCCTCTTCTCGCTTGGACGGGTGGGGGACCACTCCGAACCCCCCCCGGTTCTGAAAATCAAAATCTAACTTGGTAGGGGTACCCGCATTTGTGGGGACTTTCCGCGAGATATGTATGGGGTCGGGTTCCTCCTCCTCGGAAAGATCCCTGAGGATATCTACGAGAACATCCTCCTCCCCCCTTGGTGGGGGCCCGCGGTCCCCTTTTCCTCCCCCTTGGGCTGAACGGGTGGGGGAGAACCCTAACGCTGACTTATTCCCTGCTTGATCTGTGCCCTGCTCGTCGGAGACCCTGCGTCGGAGCTGGTCCGCGTGCCGCCTCCACAGGAGCCCTGTGCTGGTTTCCACGCGGTACGATACGGGGCCGGTTTGCTCCACAACTACGCCCGGTACCCAGGCTGGGCCCGTGCTGGCGTAATTCCTGCAATGCACGGGGGCGCCTACACTGAAACTCTTCGTAGCCTCTAGCCCGATGTCCCTCCCTTTGTCCTCTACCCTGGTGGGGTCTAGCCTAGTAAGGATGGTGGTCAGCTTCCTGCGCATTAAGAGCTCTGCGGGGGAGTATCCTGACACCAATGGGGTCACCCTGTACCCTAGCAGAAACTGACACACTTGTAGGTTCAAATCCCCTGGGCCCATGCGCCGCAACGCGTCCTTCGTGGTGCGGACGAGGCGCTCTACTTGGCCGTTGGTGGCTGGGTGAAAAGGGGCGGAGGTGATATGCCGAACGGCGTTAATCTCCATGAATGCCCTAAACTCGGAGGACGTAAAACAACTAGCGTTGTCGCTAATTAACGTGTCGGGTATGCCGAACGTGGAAAAGAGCCTCCGCAAATGCCTAATGGTCTGGGCCGAGGAGGTGCTCGTGACTGGGATAACCTCCAACCATTTGGAGAAAGCGTCCACTACAAGGAGGAACAGGGTGCCTCTGAACGGGCCTGCGAAATCAACGTGCACCCGGGACCACGGCCCCTTAGCCGCGTCCCATTCCCTGTGGGGAAGGCGGGCCTCCTCTGGTCTGGAGGATTGGCAACTTTCACAAGTGCCGACCATGTGCTCGATGTCGGCGTCCAGCTGGGGCCACCAGAAGTAACTCCGGGCCAGCGCCTTGGATCGCACGATGCCGGGGTGGCTGACGTGAAGCAGTTTGAGCACCCGCGGCCGAAGGGAAGTGGGAATCACCACCCGCTGCCCCCACAAGAGACACCCCCTCTCTAGGGACAGTTCTAGCTTTTTTCTGAAAAATGGAGCGGACTCCTCCGCTGGGGAGGACGCGGGCCACCCTTTCTGCAGCCAGGAGCTTACTGCCGCTAACGTTTTGTCTTTCCCTGTCGCTTTGGCAATGTCGGCGGGCATTACGGGGGGTGAATCCAGCACCTCTATCATGAGAACCTGATGGTCCCGCTCCCCCTTGCTCACCTGGCTGGGTGTTAGGGGAAGGGGAGACCTAGATAGAGCGTCCGCATGGCTGATCTCTTTCCCGGGCCGGTAGACCAACGCGTGCTGATACGCGTTGAGAAAAATGGCCCACCTGAGCATCCTCGGGGACAGGATCTGAGGGGTGGGCTTATCTGCGGTAAAGATGCCTAGCAGGGGCTTGTGGTCCGTCACAATGGTGAAGGGGCGGCCATACAGAAAATCGTGAACTTTTTTCGTCCCCGCGACTATCGCTAGTGCCTCCCTGTCCGTCTGTGCGTAGTTTCTCTCTGCTTGGGACAGGGACCTGGAGTAAAATGCTATCGGGGCCTCCCTTCCGTTTTCCAACACGTGGCACAGCACCGCTCCCACCCCCACTGGAGATGCATCACAGATCAGAACTACTGGGCGTTTGGGGTCAAAGTGGGTTAGAATGGCGTCGGATGCCAGGAGGCTTTTTAGCTCGCTAAATGCCCTTTCTTGGTCCTCGCCCCACTTCCATGCCTGGTCTTTCTTAAGCAGTTTGTGTAGCGGCTCAGCCACCGCTGCCTTTCGGGGGAGGAAGGAGTGGTAAAAGTTGAGCAGCCCTAGGAACGACTGCAACTCGGGCTTGGAGGTGGGGCGGGGGGCTTTCTTGATGGCTGCCACCTTGGACTTGGATGGTTTTATTCCCTCAGGAGTCACACAAAACCCTAGGAACTCAACCTCGGTCGCGAAGAAGATGCACTTGTCCTTCCGCAGTCTCAGCCCCGCTTTTTCGAATATTGTCAGGACCTTCCCCAACCTCTTGGCCAATTCAACCTCGACTCCCCCCCGTTATTAACACATCGTCAAAATAAGGCAACACCCCCTCCAATCCCTTCAGGAGGCGTTCCACGAGTGACTGGAAAATTCCAGGCGCTGAATTCACGCCAAACTGGAGGTGCGTCACCTGGAACGCCCCCTTATGGGTGACTATGGTCTGCGCAGCAGCTGCGGCAGGGGACACCGTAAGCTGCTGGTAGGCCTGTGCCAAGTCGAGCTTAGCGAAACACTTTCCCCCGTGTAACCTGGCCAGCAGATGGCTGACTACCGGCACCGGATATGCATTCGGGCGGATCGCCTTGTTGATGGTGCACTTGTAGTCGGCGCATATGCGGACCTCCCCATTTGCCTTTAGAGCGGTTACAATTGGAGTTTCCCACTCCGCAGAATCTACAGGCACAAGGATCCCCTGGCCCACCAACTTTTCCAGTTCCGCCTCTATCTTGTCCTTAAGTGCGAACGGCACCCTGCGTGGTTTAAGGCGAATTGGGCGGATCTCCGGGTCCAGGTCGAAAGTCACTGGGGGCCCCTTGAATTTCCCCAGTCCTTTTTTGAAGACTTTGGGGTGCGCCTCGCACACCTCCTGAATTTGATCAGTCCCAACAGCGTGCATCCCAACGGCATGCACCCCCCCAATGAACAACCTCAGGGGCTGGAACCATTGAGTCCCGAGGAGGCTGCAATCTCCTCCCTTGAGCACGACTAGGGGAAGGGACGCGGCGTGCTCCTTGAATTTGACCTGAAATTCTCCAACCCCCAACACTGGAATACTGTTCCCTTGCACGTCCCGTAGTGTGGACCTCAGTGCTTTGAGCTTGGGTCGCTTGTGGGGGGCAATTCCCAAAAACTCCCTCTGGGAAATGATTGAATATGAGGACCCCGAGTCAATTTCCATCCTAATGGGAACCCCTTGGACTAGTACCTCAACAAAGTAGCGGGGGTGTCCTGTAGACACGCTGAACACTGGGGCGTCGTCCTCGCTGCCATCGGAGATGTGGCCCATGCCGTCCTGCTTCCGCGTGGCCTGGGCGCCATCCTTGGGTCTCGTTGGGCGGTCTTGTCCCGCGGAACGGTCTGCGGAGCTCCTCCGGGTTTCGCGCTTCTTCCTGCACACCTTGGCGATGTGCCCGCGGCGGCCGCAGTTGTGGCACTCGGCCTTCCGGAAGGGGCATTTCACGCGGTCGTGGGCCGCTCCACAGCCGTCGCATCGCCGGCTCTCCTTCCGGACCCTCCGGACGTCCTCGTCGTCGCTGCTCTCTGTGGACGACCTCGAAGTTCGCCGGGCCGCCTGTACCGGAGCCTCTGCCTTGCTCGACTTTGGCCGCCAGTCCTGAAGTTCTTGGACCCCGGCTTTCGTAGCTTCTGCGGCCTGGGCCGCTCTGACGACCTCCTGCAACGTGGGAGGCGGCTCTTGGTTCATTAACGTGCGCTGGGTCTCAGCGTCATTCAGGCCGCACAGCACACAGTCTCGGAGGGTGATTTCGGCGTTCTCCCATTTGCACGGGCCGGCCGCCAGCCGCAGGGCCGCCACGAACGCGGCGACCGTCTCCCCGGGCGCTTGGACTCGCCTCCAAAACGCACTCCGAGCGGGAAACATCGCCGTGGCGGGCCGGACGTGCTCACGCAGCATCTGCATGAGTTCCTTGGCCTTGAATTCGCTCACCCTCCTCAGTGCAATCAGGTCCACCAAGGTCCTTTTTGTTTCTTGTCCGAGCATTCTGGTGAAGATGGCTCTTTTCTTCGCCTCTTCCGTGACTTCGGACTCGATCAGTGCGGCCTGGAAGTCCATCTCGAAGATCTCCCAGTCGCCCGGTTTCCTGATTTCGAAACTGGCGCATGTCTTGGTCCCGTGGGCTGCCATATCCCACCTTCGTCGCCAATTTAGTGTAAGGGACCAAAGACAATGAAACAGCCGAAGGGTTGGCTTAACACAGGTTTATTGCATGATAATCCGGAGGAACATGTGGTAATGGCGGATGAGTAGCTCAATATATACAGCTGGCTATACATTTGAATGTGGTTCGTCGACAGACTATTGGTTGCTGCCTGCGTGACGTCATAGGAGGTCACGCCCTTCTTGACCAGGTGAAGAGGTGGCGGGGAATCTTCCCGCGCTGCTGAACCAGGTGAATATGATCCATGAGAGCTGGACGCTTGCTACTGCCCTCTGGTGGTCACTAGCTCGCGTCCCCTTATTAGGTTTACATTGATACAGCTGATGGTTATAATGTTGCACACAGAAAGGTTACATTGATAACACATGGCAAAGGTACATTGTTAAAGGCACAGCTTTACAGAACACAACAGAGATAAACAGTAGTTTAAGGATGCTATCTTCTCCCTTCCATCACTATTATGTTGGCCTTTCAAAAAGAAGGAAATGGCTCCTAGTGGTGTGTGGAGAGGCAATGTTTCATGGGATTGATAGTCTCATTTCCTATTACAGGTATATTCTAAAGCAGGGTTTCCCAACCTTGGGCTCCCAGATGTTCTTGGACTTCAATGACCAGTGTAACAATAGGATGCCTTACTCTCAAGTAGGCCTTATCATTCTTCTGGGTTGCAGCTCCCTGGCTGGACAACCCAGGCATCTAGATATGTGTAGATAAGGTAGCATCAAGCCAAATAACCTAGTCTCTTCAGGTATTTTAAAAGTATATTGAAATCAGAGCAAAATTCAGAATAAAGCATCAGAAGCTTAGAAAACATTTCAAAACAAATAAAGAAAGCTGGTTATTCAAGGGATTGCCAAAGGCCCTCCTCTTTCTTTCTCAAACATCTACATTTTTGCATTTTAAAAGCACAGCACCTAAGAAAGTGTCTCAGTGTATGTGTGCGTGAGTCTCTGGCTTATATCTCCCCCCATAGGGTCCTCCTTCTGGCTATCCCCCTTAGGGATTCCAACCAATGATCTTACAGCATGACATGTCTATCACACACTAAGTTTTGGTTCTTTGAAACCATGAGGCAACTCATGAGGCAAGGATGTTTGCATTCCATTCTCTCTCCCCCTGATCTGAAATCCTCACATTGAATGATGCTAAAGCAAGGGTAATTAGATGGACAAAAAGATCATGAAAAAGCACAGTTTAAAACAGGGCTTTTTTCATGACAACCAGAAGTCCAAGTCAGCACACCAGCTGATCAGTGCTACTGGGAAGTGAAATCCAAGAACATCTGGGGACCAAAAAAGATTGGGAAACCCTATTCTAAAGAGAGACCCTCTCAAACTGCTACCCATCCTTTGGTCTTTGAACACTCCTATGAACTCTTGCTGTACCCAGGCACAAATGAAAGCTACTTCCATCTCTTTGAAAGGCTGTAAGGGAGGGGATAAAAGGTCCTCATTAAAGCAGGATCCTGCTTGGAGGAGTTCCTTCCAAATTTTGGAAGTGACAATCCAAAAGAAATGAGAGTGCTGCCCCTAACTGCAAACAGGCATCTTGTATTTCTTAAGGGAGCATATCTTCCAAAAGAGTGCTTTGCGCCGGACTCAACAGTATATCATCGACATTGACTCAGAGAGATGCTACGACAGGGACAAACCATACCAGCAACAAATTAGTCTACCCCAGGAGTGCCCAAACTACGGCCCAGGGGCCGGATCTGGGGCCTGGGCCATAATTTGGGCACCCCTGGTTTAAGCAGGGAAAATGGCAGCCTAAAAAATCTATCTCATCCTGTTGCAAAACGGATTGCAAGACACCTTTTACTTCTGCTTCTGGTGAATCTATATTAAAAATACTACAGTATATAGGACTGCATTTCAAAGTACAAAGGAGTCAAGCTGCCACAAATGGAAACAAATACTGTATATTGAAAAAGTCAGTCAGTGGCTGTTTCCTTCCAACTTTAGAACAGACTCACTTTATTTATGATGGTTATTCCTTCTAGCACAAATATTCATGAATTTGGTCAACAACAACCATTGTAGCTGATTATGATTTGATACTGCTGTTGCCACATGTTCTTCAATTAGCTACTTGTCAAAAGTAACCCTTTTCTGAACACCACCTACATTACCATGTTGGAAAAAGGCATCAGCTGCTTGGCTGTTGTTTGAGCAGGTGTACAGGGCCACAGGGCATCTCTGAAGGGAAAATTAGCAACCTTGGGTTACCCTAGCTGCATACCTTGTTCTGAATGTTTAATGAAAAATGCCACACTTCATCTAATGGATGGCCTATGTTCTCTGTTTATTTAATGAATAAAAATCAATAGGTATGTGCAAAGGAGAGAGTTGATCGTTCTCTTCTATATCTTTTGAAGGTAATGGAAAGGGAGGCTGTGTGTTTTAAGGGGAAAATTATGCCTAAAGTGAATTCTGAAACAACTGTGTCATACGGAAACTTATCCTTCCACGATCCTTATCTGGAAACTATGGGATATTTGTTCCATTGAACGTCACAAGGATAACATCAGTCTAAAGTCTCATGTTAGCTACTGGTGTGAAACCAATAAACCTGGGGAAAGACTTTACTGGTCATAAAATGAAAACAGGATTTACGGCTTTTGAGCAAAATTGTTTGTGAAGTTGTTTGGAACTTTAAAATATAGCTTATACGTAATTCACCAGGTTAATATAGACACTGTTTTGAGCAATATTTGAATTACTCTTCAAGGTAGACTAAGTTCCACCATAGATATGACATTTATTTCAAACATTCAGGAAGTATTAATAGTACAAATTTACTATTTCAGAATGTTTGGGTAGGGGCCACAGTAACTTTGACTGATACTAAACTGTGTTTTTCTACTTTAAAAACTTCTGACTTGCTAGTTAACATTAATATCAGTTGTTGTACAACCACTCCTTCAGTATGAACAATGCTTCCCTTTAATTAAAGGCACCACATAGTTTTGGCACATTCATATTTTATTCACATTTTGGCTGCAGTATAGGTTTCAGGAGCCTCATTCACAGGAAGTGTTGTGGCCTGTTCTTCTTCTTCTGCCATATATGAATATAGGCGATCATCATAGTGATCAGCCATGAAGACTGTTTTGAGAATATAATGCAGTGTCCTTTCATCTGCCTTCTGCATCACAACATGGCCCCCATAACACTGATCCAGTTCCGCAAGTCACTTTCTGGTCCTGAGCCCTTTTGGCGTGTGAAGTCTTCATCAGCCCCAGGCTAGTATTGATGAAGTTGCTGCCCTCCATCAAGATGGATTCAAGTGGAATCACCATTTCCTGTGGACTTTGGGACCTAAGGCCATTTGGGACCTAAGGCCATTAGTCCTCAGGGTTGTCAAGTTAATTACCTGCTACCTGAAACTCAACGTTGAGTCGCTGGCAAAATGGTATACTCTATTACCATAGCAGGATAATCTGGTCAGACATTATGGTCCATACCTGTCAAGTGCAGCTCCGGAGATTACAGGACCTGCGCAGAACGTTTCTGTGCAGGTCCATTGTATGCATGCGTAGAAGGCTTCTACGCATGCATAGAACGTTTCTGTGCAGAACGTTTCTGTGCAAGTCTGTTCTACGCATGCGTAAAAGCCTTCTACGCACATACAACGGACCTTGCAGAAACATTCTGTGCAGCTCACTTCTACATGTGCGTAGAAGGCTTTTATGCATGCGTAAAAGACTTCTACACATGCGTAAAAGCCTTCTACGCACACGTAGAAGTGAGCTGCGCAGAATGTTTCTGCACAGGTCCGTTGTATGCATGCGTAGAAGGCTTCTACGCATCCCCTTCTGCACAGAAACCTTCTACGCATGCGTAGAAGTGAGCTGCACAGAAGGGATGCTCAGTAACTCATTTCCCCCCGCTGCCAAATTACGGGGTAGTGGCAGCTCCGGGCGGGAAATGACGAAAATTGGCGCAAAAATACGGGAAATCCTGGCCAATCCGGGATACTTGACAGGTATGTTATGGTCTGTTACAAGCATGTAAATAGGTTAATACAAAAAGGTTAATACATGTACATATTGGCCTAAGTTGGTATATAAAGATTGAAATTTCATGGAAGTATATATCTAGACATAAAGTACAGGGTATACCAAAAGTCGCATGCTTGCATAGCAACAAATATCTCGGAACTTGTTTGCCATGCATAGGAGAAAAGATTTCATGTATGTGTAGAAAGAGGTGGCCAAAACATAGAGAATATTTTGTAAATATTTTGTAATGAATATTTTGTCAATTAAGGTACACATAGCTACAGTTTTCTATTTTCCCTATGTATGGCAACTTTTGAGGCACCCTGTATGTACAGAATATGTGCAGTATAGCACATTTCAAAAGCTTCCAGCTATTCAAAATGATCTTTGTAAGTGTCACAACAATGTACCCAAATACCATTTTAAATATATTTCAATCTCCAAAACATAAATTTATCATTTGATTACTACATTCTGTTTGCAGGGTTTGAATCTACCATATTTAATTAAAAGTATTCAGCACGGGCTTAATTAGAATCATGCTGTCTATTACTGTTTGCCTCATTTTACTAATTAAAGAAAAATACCTATTTCTACCTGACAGCACAACAGGACGATCACTAGTGAATGGAATTACCTTGGGTGGTCAGCAGCCTCCCAGATTTCATGGCTTTGCCTTACTTGTTAATGAACTTGGATTGACTACTGCAAATTGGAACCTGGAACACATTGATAATTAGCCTAATTCATCCAGGCTTTTTGAATTTTTTAATTTAATTTTTAATTTAATAGTCATATTTATATATGCCGCCCACTCAGGCAGAACCCGACTCAGGGCGGCATTACAACAAGTTCTAAAAACACATAAAAACACTTTAAAAGCCCCATATCCCACCCACTTTAAAAAACCCATATCCCACCCACCCATCCCACCCACTATAAAAAGAAGAAGAGAGAGTTCTTAATTGTTTACATAAGCCAGCAGGCGGGGACCGTGTTCCCATTCGGGCTCCACACCTACCCTGCCAGCCAGGTCTTCAATCCTTTCCTGAAGGGCAGCAATTCTCTTTGAAGTCTTAGATCTGTTGGCAGGAGGTTCCAGAGAGTTGGTGCGGACACGGAGGAGGCCCTCCTTCGGGTGCTGGACAGATGTGCACCCCTAACTGATGGCACCATTAGAGAGCCCCTCCGGTCCGCTTTGGTTGGACGGACAGACACTCTTGGGACGATGCGGTCTCTAAGGTATCCTGGCCCACTGCCATATAGGGCTTTAAAGGTCAAAACCAGCACCTTGAATTGCACCCGGAGACAAACTGGTAACCAGTGCAGCTCCCGAAGTAGCGGTGAGGCATGGGCATATCACCCACATCCCATCACCACCCGGGCTGCCGCATTCTGGACCAGCTGCAGCCTCCGAATGGTCGTCAAGGGCAGCCCCATGTAGAGTGCATTACAATAATCTAGTCGGGAAGTGACCAGAGCATGGGTGACCATAAGCAAGGAGTCCCGGTCTAGGAGCGTGCGCAACTGGCGAATCACCCGAAGTTGGGCAAAAGTCCTCCTGGCCACAGCCGCTACTTGTTCTTCTAGCAGCAGCCACGAGTCCAGAAGGACCCCCAAGTTGTGCACTGGGTCTGTCTGGGGCAAAACAGCCCCATCCAGTACCAAAGATGGTAACTCCCTGGATAACACGGGGCCCCTTATCCACAGCCACTCTGTCTTGCTGGGATTCAGCCAAAGCCCATTGGCCCCCATCCAGACCCCAATGGCCTCCAGGCATCCGGATAGGATTTCAACAGCATCACTGGGGTCCCCACGGGCCGAGATGTACAACTGAGTGTCATCCGCGTACTGATGGTACCGCACCCCGTGGGAACGAATGATCTCACCCAGTGGCTTCATGTAGATGTTAAATAGGAGAGGAGAGAGCACCGAGCCCTGAGGCACCCCATACTTGAGGAGCCTAGGGCTGGACCTCTCACTCTCTAACCACACCGACTGGGTACGGCCCTCCAGAAAAGAGGAAAACCAGGACAACACAGTGCCCTGGATCCCCAATCCTTTGACCCATTCCAGAAGGATACCGTGGTCAACGGTATCGAAGGCCGCTGAGAGGTCAAGAAGAGCAAGGACGGATGGATAACCCCCGTCCCGCTCCCGCCAGAGATCATCCATCAGTGCGACCAATGCCGTCTCCGTACCATACCCGGGCCTGAATCCTGATTGAAAGGGGTCTAGATAATCCGCTTCCTCCAGGACACTCTGCAGCTGGCGCGCCACCGCCTTCTCCAAAACCTTACCTAGAAAGGGCAGGTTGGAAACCGGCCTGTAGTTGTTAAGGACAGCTGGGTCAAGGGATATTTTCTTCAGGAGGAGGCGCACCAAAGCATGTTTTAGCGGTGCAGGAAATACCCCCTCCCGTAATGATGCATTTATTATCGCCCCAACCCAGCCACCTGTCACCACCTTGGAGGCTTTCACCAACCAGGTGGGACAGGGGTCCAAAGGACATGTAGTGGCACGCACAGCTGCAAGGAGCCTGTCCACTTCATCAGGGACAACAGGATCAAACTGATCCCAGATCGTACAGCAAGACTGTGCTCCGGTACCCCCCCCCCGACCCTCCCCATCCACGCCGGGATTCAGTCCTGAATGAATCCGATTGATTTTCTCCACCAAATGGTCAGCAAAGTCCTCAGCCGAACCCTGCCAACCGGGCACCGATCTCCCCCTACTGAGGAGGGACCTGGTTACCCGGAACAGGGCGGCTGGGCGATTATCAGCGGAGGCAATAAGGGTGGTAAAGTATTGCCGCCTCACCACCCCCATCGCCACTAGGTAGGCCCTAATAGCAGCTCTAGCTAGTGTCCAATCGGAGTCATCCTGGGTCTTCACCCAGTGGCGCTCTAGGCGTCTCTGAATCAATCTGGATGAAGAACTCATTCACAAGCATCCTCTGCAAATGCATTATTACTGCAAATATGGCTACTCTGTCATATCCTCTTCTGTGCTCAGAATGAAGAAAAAGATTTGGAATCATCAACAGAAAACTATTGACATGGAAGACAAAGCTTTATTAGAAAAGTAGATGTTATCTCATTTCCAAGGAGGTATCCATGTTATTCTGATCCAGCAAACCCAACAAAGCCTTCTATTCCTTTTCCTTGGGGGAGAAGAAAGATAGGATTTGCTACTACTGGTGACAGAACCAAGAGACTTAGAAGATTAATGCAGCAAATAAAACGAGGCTCTCAGCATATAGGTAAGGAAGGGGGGAAAACAGGCTGTGTAGGCAGGGAACATATAAAAGAAATCTAAATACCTGTCTCCTTCAGTTGCCCTCAGAGAAGTATAGTTTTTACATAAGTGGCATTACCCATTTCCTTGACATTTGATTCGCTGTAAATAAAACTGTTTCATGTTACAATCACTCTTTGATAACTGTAATTAGAATCAATCCAAAATACTGTCTGTTGAGAAGCTGTGTATAGAGGGAAAATTGAAGATCACCTGAGTAGTCACAACACCAGGCAAGTGTGGTAGGGGATCCAGCACCTTACTGATTACAAACCCAGTAATTCATCGCCTGTAGAGAGCAGTGCTTCTCTGGTGGAGGAGCTCAATACCTTCTTCACCCGATTTGAGGTGACACCAGCAGTGGTTCCAGCAGTGTTGCCAGAGTCATCGTCATTACTCCCCTTAGGGAATGTTGCCAGGGTGGAAGAGGGAGAAGTGAGGCGAATATTAAAAGGGATAAACGCGAGGAAGTCTATGAGTCCTGATGGAGTGGCTGGTAGGGCACTGAGAGACTGCTCAGAACAGCTGGCAGAAACTTTTATGAAGATTTTTAATTGGTCTTTGGCCCAAGCCACTGTCCCACCTTGTCTGAAATCCTCTATTATTATACCTCTGCCTAAAAAAACTAACATAGATGGTCTGAATGATTTCTGCCCTGTGGCGCTTACACCTGTCATAATGAAATGCTTTGAAAAGTTGGTGCGGAACCGTATTATGGCTTGTTTACCAGTTGGATTTGACCCTTGTCAATTTGCATATAAGAGAAAGAGATCCACGGAGGATGCTGTGGCTATGGCCCTACATGCTGTTCTGATCCATTTGGAGAAACAAGGAACTTATGCGAGACTGTTATTTGTAGATTTTAGTTCTGCATTTAATACTATTCTTCCACGTAGACTGGTACCCAAATTATTAGATCTGGGGCTTCCGCCATGCTTATGCAAGTGGATACTAGATTTCCTATCAGATCTTTCCCAATGGGTCAGGATGGGCTCTCATGTCTCTGCGGATCTCAGTATAAGTACGGGGACACCGCAGGGGTGTGTGCTGAGCCCGCTTCTGTACATGCTTTACACATGTGATTGTGTTCCCAGTTACCCCAGCAACAAGATCATCAAGTTTGCAGACAGCACAATGGTGGTTGGTCTGATTACTGCTGGGGAGGGGGAGTCGGCTTACAGGAAGGAGGTTGAGATGCTGACAGAATGGTGTAGGGAAAACAATTTATTCCTCAATGTAAAAAAGACAAAAGAAATCATTGTGGACTTTAGAAAATGCAAATTGAACATCCAGCCACTTATTATTGAAGGGAATTGTGTGGAACAGGTCTCGGTGTTTCGACATTTTTTTTGTGCATTCTTTTTTTATTATAAATTTTTATTAAATTTTAAACAATAATAATACAACTTATGAAGTAAAACAACGATTATACATAAAAATACAGACCGTTAACTTACTAACACAATATACTAACTAAAACAATAAAAATATCATAAAAATACAGTTTAATTATGATTTAGTAGTACAACAGCTTCCCCATTCTTCCTTACATCTTTAATTAATTGCTTATATTTTCAGAAAAGGAAATTTTAAATGCTTATATCAGTCAATATACATATTCCAATTTATATATTCTTACTACTATCCCAATATACAAATTCAAACTCAATTCTTAAACTCCAAAATTTAATACATCTACTAAATCAAACTAAAAGTGCAATAACTGAATACAAATACAAAAATTAAGATACTAAACATTTTACAAAAAATATCCACCCAGTGTTTTATACAATGCCCTAGAGAGTACGGAGTGTCTCATTTATTTTCATTCCCAAAAACTCCTTTGACCGGGTACTGGTCTGTTCCCTTCATCCCCCTTCAATGAGTAATCCACAAAAGCTTGCCAAACATTCCAAAATCTATTCTCTTTAACTATGCCCTTTTTCTTATTTATCTCCCATGTTAATTTATCATTCAGTGCCAAATCCCACATTTCCTTGTGCCATTCTTCAATTTTTAAAATTACATCATTTTTCCAATTTCTGGCAACACATTGTCTACCCATTGTCAACATTATCGATAATAACTCTTTTTTATCCTTATTTAAGTTCATACTTTACACGTCTGTCAACAAAACAGTACTTGACCCCAATTTAAGTCTCATACCCAATAATTTCACAAATCTCTTTCTCAATTTTTCCCCAAAAATCTTTTACCACATTACAACTCCACCACATATGTTCGTACGTTCCCAGTGTATCCTTACATCTCCAACACATTTTATTTTTCTTATTATCTATCTAATGCTACCTCACTTGGGTCAAGTACCATTTCCACAACATTTTATAATTATGTTCTTTCACTCTAACAGACATATTTCTCATAATTCTTTTCTTCCATTTATTTTTCCAAACCTCATCTGCTATCTTTATTTTCAATTCTTGTTCCCAGCTTGTTTTTAGCACCTCTTGTGGATTACCATCTTTGTTTAACATTATGTAGATTTTGCTTACCAAGCCCTTTATACCCCTTTCTCCCTTTCTTATCTTTAATATCAATTCTACAAACTCTGTCCTGCCTCTTTCTAAACTGACTTCCCTCAAATATTTACTATTCCATTTATTTACCAACACTGTCTGAAGCCAGTTCATCCTCAACTGTGCATAAAGGTCTACTTTTCTCTCCCTATCTCTACAAGCCCATATCCAGTCTTTCAACAGGAAAACCTCATTTCTATAAAGTACTTCTTTTACCCTTTTATCTATTTTTATTGGAATTTTTAAAATATCTTCAATTTCAATAATAGGAGATGTATCTGGAGCCAATTCCTTCTTCACCTTTTTCCATATTCCCAGTCTTGTCTTCATCATTTGTTTTTTGTAACAATTTTCCCCATGTTACTGTCCAAAAAGACCATTTCCCCCATTTGATTAAGATCCCTCATCTCAATTTCTTCCCATATTACCTTTTCCCTCACTAAAATCTTTACAATATTCTTAACTTGAAAGGCTCGATAATAATTCCTCTAATTTGTTATTCCTAATCCTCCTTCCTTCTGAGATAAGTACCAAAGTTGTTGTTGTTGGTTTTTTTTGCTAGCATTCTTCCACCATTACAAAAATTATTCAGCATTTTTTGAAACTCCTTAATTTCCTTATGTTTTGATTTCTGGGAATGGAGCTGAGGGATGATCTAACACATACCTGTCAACCTTCCTGATTTGGCCGGGATTACCTGATAAATTGACGTCGATTGACGTCATAACCCGCCCCCTGCTGCCAAAACCCCGTAATTTGGCAGCGGGGGAAATGCTTTCCGCACATGCATGGAAGGGTTTTACCCCTTCCACGCATGCACGGAAGCGCTACACTGCTTGCGTAGGGACTGCACATAGCGCTTCCATTAAGTGCGTGGAAGGGGTAAAACCTTTCCACACATGCGTGGAACACAACCTGCGCACAAGCGATGTGCGCTGGTCCCATTTTTCCGGAGCCGCGGGTTGACAGGTATGATCTAACATGGGGAGCAAACACCAAAGATCTGATGAAGAGAGCACAGCAGAGGTTATACTTCTTGAGAATCCTCAGGAAGAACAATCTTTCAAAGGACCTGTTGTTGCCATTCTACCACTGTACCATAGAGAGTGTGTTAACCTATGGTCTGTGTGTATGGTTTGGGAGTTGTACAGCTAGGGAAAGAACAATGCTGTCCAGGGTCGTAAAGACTGCGGAGGGAATAATCGGGTGTACTCTTCCCACTCTAGATAAAATCTATGCCTCCAGGTGTTACAAGAAAGCTGTAGAGATTGCGCAAGATAGTACGCACCCCGGAAATGATCTCTTTCAGCTTCTGCCTTCTAGAAGAAGGTATAGGGTCATAAAGACCAGGACCAGTCCCTTGAGAAATAGTTTCTACCCAAAAGCTGTTCTGGCTTTGAATGCAGTGCAATGCAGTCTATGAGGGAGCTTCTGTATATAGTTTTTAGAGCTTTTAGAGTTTTAGAGCATTTTAGAGTTTTTAGAGCCTTAGAGATTTAGAGCTTTTTAGGGGTTAAATGTGTATATGTGGGGTAGGAGTATGTTGATAATTTTGTATAGTAGTATTTTGTTTAGGTTTTGTTGGGTTGGTAAGTGTCCCCCCCATCTCATTGTTCTGTGCAGGACAATGACAATAAAGATCTATCTATCTATCTATCTATCTATCTATCTATCTATCTATCTATCTATCTATCTATCTATCTATCTATCTATCTATCTATCTATCTATCTATCTATCTATCTATCTATCGTTATCACCAAAGCCTTTCTTTTTGGAAACCAAACTTATACTGGAGAATCTTTTCCTGCCACATAACATGGCCACATCGCATATAACCAAATGGGGAAAAATATATACAGTGGTACCTCATACAATGATTTTAATCCGTTCCACGGGGCTCGTTGTAGTACGAAAAAAATTGCTATACGATGCATGCATCATATAGCGATTTTCCCAATGGGATGCATCATACAACAATTGTATTTTGCTAAGTGGTTTTTTTCCATTGAAAAAATGTTGTACAATTTTTTTCCCATAGGGAAAATTGTTATACGGGATGCCATTTCCCCAAAAAACCTAATTGTTATGCTATTTCATTGCTATACGGGGTGATGTATCCATTACAGATATTGGCTATCATCATGGTGATAGTCTTCCTATTCTTAACTCCTCAGAACATTTCTACTGAGGGCATGCCACACCAGTCTCTCAGGTTCTTCAGCCATGAAGTCCGTCTACGTCCAGGGCCTCTCTTCCCAGGGATCTTTCCTTGAAGAATGAGGTGGAGTATTCTATGTTTTTTGTCATTCCTCATGATATGGCCAAGGAGATGATCAAGCATGATATTGTAATCTCTCAAATACATCCTATTGTTGGTCTCAACTAAGAGCAGATCCATGGAATCAACCATACAATAATAAATCAACACTCATATAAATCCCACCGAATCAATGGATCAGGGTTATGGCCACTATTTTATGGATAAAAAGGTCTGTCTCCATATAAATTGTTGTTTTGAAGGTGAATGGTTGATTATTTTCCTGGGAGGGGAGGGGAGGGGAGGGGAGGGGAGACATCATTGCTAACTAAAATAGGAATGTATATTTAGACTCCTGTTGCTTCATGCTCAGTTAATCTGTGGGTAGCAGTCTGTGACAGCAATGGGTGTTAACCAGCCTGCTGGTGTGTTGCCTGTAGGACTGCTAACTCTTTAATCTGAAGCTAAAAATAAATCTTGCACACTAAGTGAAGTTAATGATATCTGACCGAGCTAGTTTTCACCATCCCCCTCTGTGTCCTTGTTTTTAACAGTGGCCGCAATTGGTTCAGTGTCCTGGCAGCTGTTTTGTATATGATATAGAAAGAGAAATAGAATCCCACTGAGTTGGACAGGACCTTGAAGTAGAACTTGGTACCCAGGGAATTCTGGGTGCTGGAGTCTTTAAAAAAATCATCCCAAAGGTGGCTTAGAAGTCATGGATTGTTGCGAGCCAGGTCAGTATTAGGAATCACATTTTTGCAGGCTCATGTCTTTATACATGACAGGGAATGTTATAATACAGCAGAGTGTGACCCTAATGCAGTGGTGCCCAAACCTTTTGGGCCGTGGACTGGGCATGTGGTTCAGGGGACCAGTCACTATGGCTCAAGGGCCAGATTCAGCCCCCGATGCCAATTCACCCAGCCTGCGAAGCCCTCATTGCTCCCAGAAGAGAAAATAAAATGCGCCTGTACAGGCACGTTTTACTTCCACTTCTGGAAGCAATGAGGGCTTTGTGAGCCAGATGAATTGGTATTGGGGGCCAGATCCAGCACTTGGGCCGTAGTTTGGGCACCCCAGCTCTAATGCCTCAACAAACTATTCCCCATAATTTGTGATCCATTAAGATGAAAATGCCAGCTGCTATGCTTCTCACTCCACCCACTGTGGTATGCTCAGGTTGCCTGGCCAAACATTGTGTTTACATGTGCATTAAACAAACACCATGCTAATTTTAAATGGCTAATTTCTGGAAATTGGTGATTAACTAACTGCTTAATTTTGCTTATGGATGTTGTTGTCTACAGAACCTGGGAGTGGTCTTAGGCTCAGCACATTTTGAAAACAAGCTGTCTGAGACATCACAGTGCCCTGCCCCAAAACACGTGTATCTATCTATCTATCTATCTGTCTGTCTGTCTGTCTGTCTGTCTGTCTGTCTGTCTATCATCAGTATTGCAGGCACAATACTGTTTTTGTATGTATGCATGTATGTATGAGCTATTTGCATGCAACAAAACTGGATGCTAAAACTTGTATAGCCTGAATTCTTTTCACCAACAGCTCACAAGTTGCTATAAGAATTAAAGAAGAATTTAAATGTCTCTTTGAATCAAAGTGAGAACTGAAACAGGACAAATACAAAAGAGAGGAATCTACTCCATGTTAAATGAACCTCAGAAACCATAAACCTAGGTGGTCAGGGTCTTACCATTATCCAGAAGAACAGCACCTCCTTTCCCTCCAACTGTCCTGCCCCTTCCTTGGATTTTCCCATACATTGGGCCTAACTACAGGGTGGTCCATAAATTCCATATCTGTCCATATCTATTATATATTTTTCTTTTTTCCAGAGAAAAATGGCCAATTTAAACCCATTGTGACAAGTATGTGAGGACATGAGTGCAAGAATACTGGTGACACCTTGGATACAATAACTGGCAAATTTAGAGAAAGAGTCAATAGGAATTTACAGGTCACTCTGTAAATAATCCATAGGGATTACACATAAAATTTGTGGCAAACTAAACTAAGTGTTGTTTTATCTCTATTTGATGGCAGATAATATTTACCTAACCCTTCCTCTTAATGTGTAATGACCGATTATAGTCTAGCATAGGGATTCTCAACCTGTGGCCCATGGGCTGGATGGGTCACCACTGCCTCCACCACAGCAGGAAGTGCCATATGGTGGGAAAAGGGGAAAATGGCTGTTAGGCCCCCGGAGCTGTCTGAGGGAGTGTGACCCAGCCCCTGGCTTACAAAGGTTGAGAATTCTTGGTCTAGCATATAGACATAGGTTTCCACACAACACTATAATCTACACCAGGGTTTTTTCAACCTTACCGTACCATGGGCTGGACAACTCCCCCTTAGACCACATCATGGGCTGGACGCAATGGCAGCAAGCATGTTTGCGTAAGTGTGGGTCATACCTGTCAAGTTTTGAATTTGGAAATAAGGGAAATTTCCCAGCAAATACGGGATACTTGACAGCTATGCTTAACCTGTGCTGCCCTCCAATGGTGGCAATAGGGCATTGCAGTCTAATTAATAAGGGATGACGGCAGGAAAGAGGGTAAAATAAGGGGTTTTCCCAGCCAATAAGTGATACTTGACAGCTATGGTGTGGGTGTGTACACTTCTGCTTCCAGAGTTGTTGCCACAGGCTGGATGGAATGGTGTTGGAGGCCGGGGCCAGCCCACAGGCCCTGATCTACAGTATAAATGGCTAGTGAGCATTTTTATGTCACCTTGGGTGGCTGCTGATTCACACCTGCAGAAATGAACTATTATTTGATACACTGTCTTTCAGTATGTCTACTAACTTTATATAAGGGGAAGACATATAGTTTAGTCTTGTTTTATGTCCCTAAATCTCTATTTATTTGACAGTCTTCAGGCACCATTCTTCATGCATGTTGATTTCCATATAGTTTGAGATATCCAAGTTTCTATTATTATGCATATTGTTGTTGCTGTTTTGAACTACACCCTTCCTTTCTTATTATTTCACTTATGGCTTGTCTGGCTTGCTCCAAAATGTTGTCGTCTGCCTCAAACTGGCTTTCAAAACCCTAGTTTAAAGTAATTTTCATTGAGGTAGTTGTGTTAGTCTATTTCATCATGAACTGCAAAAATAAAAGTAAAAGAATTATGGCACTTTAATGCATTTAAATCTAGTTTTAAATTCATTTCTTTTCCTCATATATACTATAAATATTTCGTTAAGGTAGAGCTGGGCCTATAATTAAGCGGAATGAAGCAGCAGACTTTAAGTGCCATGAAACAGTAGCAAATAGTTGGTCACTTTGTTATTCTTATATTCTGAGCGACACAGATGGGAAGAGGTGTTTCTGGATTTTGTATCTCATTTGTGCAAATAACTTGTCTAATATTGAGTCCTATTACCTTTGAGTTGGGAGTAACATTTCCATTTGCTGCTCTGCCTCTGGTAGCAAACTGTACTGGTCTGGCCCTGAGTTAGAGCAAGTGATTTCCTTTCAGCTTTTTGCTTCTTGCTGCAACCATTGCTTTATGGATTAAAGTAATCACTGTACTAGCATCCCAACAGTGAGTGTAAGAGATCTCCCCACATTCTACAACAACTGTATGTGTGCGCGCGCATGCATGCACACGCACGCACTCACGCTCACGCACACACACACACACACACACACACACACACACATGCACACACACATGCAGCAATATGGTGGTCTGGCACCATGCATGTTCCTATTAGCATATTGGAAATCCTGTAGGAATAAAGTACAGTGGGGGACAATTAATTGTATGTTGTGATGGATGGCCAGGCCATTATAAGCAGCACTATGGGACTAATCCAACTACAGTATCTAGATATAATAAGCAATACAAATAAACTTCTTTATGTCTGTGTGAAACAAACAAGTCGAAGGGATTATAGAGCAGATAACCCTGGACCTCCATGCTACAGCTTTGAGCTAAAACTCCCTGTAGCTTCTGTTTGCTCTAATTTATTACTTCACATTTTCCATTCCCAGAGTGTTGTTAATATCACTCTGATCCAGTAATGCTCAGGGATGGGTTCTGATCTTTGCTCCCAAAATATCCAGTCGCCTTTATGTGTATACTGTTGACCTCTCCTTTTTTCTCCTTTTAAAATAAAAGTTTCCATAGGCAAGGGCAGGGATATGGCATTTACCTGCTGCAAGAAGGGAACGATGTACTGAACTCTAGCACAGTCAAGAAGAAAAAGAAAACAGGACATTAACGATCCATACCACTTACAATAAAAAGTGAACTTCCTAGAAAGTTCATAACTTTCAGGTAGAGCTTGGGAAAGTGTTTTTGGATTACAATTTACACAGTTCTTTAGCAAACATGGTCAGAGTAAGTGTATTAACTAAAAGATTTGGAGAGTCCAAAAAGGTAACTTTTTACCTAATTCTCATTCAGTACTATTCTGTTCCCACGTGCTTAATAAATAAAGAGTAGTCTTTATAATTGGTTTCTTTTAAAAGAATGAATTAATTAATTTCAGGCCAAACCCATTGGTCAGAACCAGCAGTGTATTTCAGCAAGATACAACTTACACTCAACAATTATGTTATACAAGCAATAGGTTTAGTTTCAGAAGCCACGCTTTAGGTTTTCCTAGTCTTGTGGTGGGTGGAAACTGATAGAAGTTATAATAGAGACTGCATGTTTTACATTGGATGCAAGTTGCAGATATACTGTATATGTCTCATTTTAAGAAAAGAATTGATGAACAAGTGCAGCCTAGTTGTCATTACAGGATTCAAGGGTTTTGTTGGATTAACTGTTAGGACTCCTTCCAACTCTTCTTCTTCTGTATCTAGGCCAGATGTGAAACTGCCAAAATGAGGGCACCTTTTGGTGAATTCATTCTGCAGTTCCTTTCGCCTGACCTAGTGTGAGAAAGATTAGCCAGCAACACAAGGTTGCCGTTGCTCAGGTTACGCCCAATTGTGGTTAATTTTTTAGGAATTTTTGAGGAGCAAGAAGATAATCTGCAGCCCTTTTCTGCCCAAATCTGAATCTTACAATTATGGAATTAGCCTACAAATTGAATAAAAGAGAGAGATGATTCTTTAATGAAAGGAATGAGTCTCCATTGAGTTTCTCTGTGCTTAGCTTTATGCCATGTAGTCACCAGTTTTTATCCGTGCTAAAACCCTTGCTCAAAAGCCAGTCATATCTGACTCTAGGGTTCAGTGCTCATCTCTGTTTCCAGCCAAAGAGCCAGCACTGTCTGCATCTACAGATGTTTCTGTGCACATGTGGCAGGCATGCCTTAACACTGGAGTGCATGGGATTCTGTTTACCTGCCCACCAAAGTAGTCCCTATTTATCTACTCGCAATTTCTTGCTTTTGAATTGCTAGGTTGGCAGGAGCTGGGACATTGACGGAAGTTCACTCCATCATGCAGTACCCGGGAATCGAACTCCGACCTTCTAGTCAGCGAGTTCAACATCTTAACCACTTGATCCAGTCCCTTAAACCAATGTAAACTGTGAGGTAAATGGCCAATGTTCCTCTCATGTTTTTCACGCCCCAGTTTTACATCTGTACACTGTAACTTGGAATGTTCATAGTCTTTAATGACACATCCATACACTTGAGAATCTTTTCTAGTTTCTTTATAGCTGTCTTTCAAAATCTCAATCTTCTTTTGATTTCCTGGCTGCTCTTTGCAGGCGCACCCACCCAAAGAAAGACTCAGATTGGATTAAAGGCATTGGGCCACTTTTATTGAATAATGCCCTAGTCCGAATTATCACTTTCAATTGGTGTATCATCCAATTGTAATTCTTTAAGGCAAGCAGGCCACAGTAGCACTGGTAAGGTTCCACCCAAAATGCCACTGGTTATTGGCTACATGTATCAATTTGTATCAATTTGTTTGTTGACACAAACAAATTGTTGACCGAAGTCAATATACTATCTACTGACCCCACCCTATGACGTGTATCCGTCCAAATATCAAGGTGATGCAGGCTGTGAAGCTCCTAACATCACCCCTCTCATGGTTCGCCCTTGACTGGCCAATCCTGTTTCCCCTGTACCTATCTACGTGTTGGCCAGTCAATTGCGAACCTGCCGGATACCTATGGGTCATAAATCTTTACCTTACCAGTGCTACCCGCCACACGGGGAGGCATCCATGATGACTCACCCCCCCCAGACCGTCAGCTCGGTCACCAGGCCCGCTTGCACGTCCTCCAGAAAGAGGTTCATACCTCTGGCCGACAGGTGGACCCCATCTCCTGCATACAGGCTAAAATCCTGCAACCCTATCCCCGGATGTCGAATGGCTGTCCCCAAGCCATTCTCAACAAGAAACCAGGCAACAGCCCTGTTCACTGACCACCGGGCACGGTCCAAACCACGGAGATCCATGCCAACTCTATAACAGTGTCTCGGCATGATGTCAGACCATAGCAACCGTGTGTACGGCCATAAATGATGTAGAAACGCCAGGTCACTGCACACCGACATTTTTAAGGAAAGGCCAGTGATCTGTGCGAGATCATTGCCGCCGAGGTGCAGAATCAGAACATCAGGCGGTCCAGCATCCCTGATGGACATCAGGAATGGCAACAGTTCCCGCCATCTCATGCCGCGCATACCATACCACCGCATACGTGTGGATGTACGCAGCCCGAGATGGGGTCCCCACTCCGATGATGCAGCATACTGTGCCGCCCAGTGCACATAACTGTTGCCCACCAGCCACACTGCCACCGGTGTGCGTAGACACACAGGGTCTGTAAAAGAAGGAGAAGGAATTAAGGCCATAACTAGGTACTCATACAGTGAGGGGACGTACATATAAGGAAAAACGCGCGGACCCCCCACCTGCCCATCCAACATATATCAGCCTCAGAGTACCCAAACGCTGCCGCAGTTGATGCAGCGCCTATCCTGAATGAATGGGTGCCATAATGAGCCCCAGGGAGGCCCACACTGTGAAGTGCTGTACCTGTCACCCTCCAGAACTGAAATTTGGTAATGGGAGACCCATCATGGTGGCAGAACAACGGGCCAGGGCGCACACCATGCACTGCCAAAATTGCATGTAGGGCACCAACCGGACAGATGTCAGCAAATGTACATCATAGCAGTCTAACACCACTGCCTACTCCATGCTGATTGGCCTTTGAGGAACGAATCCTCAACTGAGCCCACTCCTGGTTGATAGACACATCTTCGAGTTCCAGTGTCCTACGAGACACGTCCCCCTTTGACAATGGGACCAGCTCGCTGATTCTCAGAGCTCCAAAGAAAGCTACGGTGGTAGCTGCATGAAAAAGAGACTCCTCATACCTATCGTAACACAGTCTATGCCAACCTCGTGCAAGGTGGGTCAGAATACCTGGTGAAACAGGGTGACGTGTGTCCTGGCGGCAGCCACGTTCACATGTCCACCCTTCCAATACCTGGCGTATGCGGAAGTCACTCACCCAGTCAGTAAAGCTCCTGTGCCCTGGCCATGAATGTCAAGGCGGAAAGCCTGGTGGCGATGGTGCGTGGGGCCAAACCCCTGATCATGAAGGTGCACCATATACTGTAAAACCTGGTCAACCGGTATCGGCCACATTTCAGGCAACTGCCTTTGCCTACAAAAAGTCCTAAATAGAAGGAGTGTGTGCTGATATGCCTTACGCGTGCGAGGTGCCAAAGACTTGCCAATCGCCCGGTTCACCTCTCCTCGCCAAATGTCCATATCTCGGCCGGGAGTGGAGAGGGAAGTTCCTCTGCATCCAGAGCCAAGGCATGGAACCGGGAGATCTGCAGGCGGGATAAAGCGTCAGCAATACCATCATTAATGCCTGGCACATGTCTGGCCCTGAAGAGCACATTAAGGCGCAAGGACCTAAGAACAAATTGGCGAACTAAGGCCATAACTCTGGGGGATTTAGACATTTGGGCATTGACAATGTGCACTACCGCAGCATTGTCACACCAAAAGTGAACCACCGAATTAGCCCACCTGTCCCCCCTGTGCATAAGGGCCCCCCAAAATTGGAAAAAACTCCAGGAACGTAAGATCGCGTAAGCGATCCGTGCCCTGCCATGTCTGAGGCCATTGGCCACAGGCCCACTGTCCTTCAAAATAAATCTCATAGCCCAGGGAGCCGGAGGCATCCGACTGTACTTGGAACTGGGGGCTGACCATAAGCTCAGATCTCCAGGAGGATACACCATTAAAGTCCATTAGGAATGTGAGCCAAACCGAAAGGTCTGCTCGTAAACCCGTAGTCAGCCGTACACTGTGTTGTTGTTTAGAAAGGTCCACCATAGCGTCACACAGACGCCTGGCGAGGGCTCTGCCTGGTGTCACCACTCTGCAGGCGAAATTGAGGTGGCCGTGAAGCACCTGCAACTCCCGGAGAGACACCTTACACTTGGCAAACCTTGCCAAAATCGCATCAGAGATCTGCCCCCCCTGACCGACAATTCGGTCACCAGGCCCGCTTGTACGTCATTCAAAAGAGGTGCATCCTCTTGCTGATAGGTGAACCCCATCTCCAGAATACAGGCTAAAATCCTGTAACCCTAACCCCGGATGACGAATGGCTGTCCCCCAAGCCATTCTCGATAAGGAACCAGGCACGGTCCAACCACGGGGGTCAATGCCTCCCCTATAATAGTGCCTCGGCGCGATGTCTGACCATAGCAACCGTGTGTACGGCCATAAATGGTAAAGAAACGCCAGGTCACTGCACTCAGAATTCTTTAAGTCCAGGCCAGTGATCTGTGCAAGATCATTGCCTCCGAGGTGCAGAATTAAAACATCTGGCAGTCCAGCATCCCCAATGGACATCAGGAATGGCAACAGTTCCCACCACCTCATGCCATGCACACCATACCACTGCATATGCGCGGTTGCACGTAGCCCGAGATGGGGTCCCCACTCTGACAAAGCAACGTACTGTGCCGCCCAGTGCATATAAATTGTGGCCCACCAGCCACACTGCACCGGTGTGCGGAAACACAAAGGGTCTATAAGAGAAGGAGAGAGAATTAAGGGCATAACAAGGCACTCATGCAGTGAGGGGACGAACAGGCGGAGAAAAAAGGCGCAAATCCCCACCTGCCCATGCGACGTATGTCAGGCTCCGAGTACCCAACTGCAGCCGCAGTTGATGCAGCGCCTATCCAGAATGAATGGGTACTGTAACGAGCCCCAGGGACCCCCGCACTGTGAAGCGCCGTCCCGGTAACCATCCAGAATTGTAATTTGGTAAGGGGAGACTGATCTTGGTAGCAGAACAACAGGCCAGGGCATGAACCATGCGCTGCCACAAACGCATGTAGGGCACCAACCGGACAGATGCTACTACCCTTTCCCCGCTGACCGGCCCTCGAGGAGTGAATCCTCCACAGAGCCCACTCCCGGTCGAGCGACACATCTTCCAGTTCCAGTGCCCTGCAGAACATGTCCCCTGTTGAAAGTGTGACCAGCTCACTGATTCTCATAGCCCCAAAGAAAGCAATGGAGGTAGTTGCCTGCAAATCGACTCTTTGTACCGAGCATAGGTGCTGGCCGCGTAGGGGTCATATACAGTAGCCACAACTGCTAGCAGGGCACATCCCACCGCATCTCAGGGTGAAGGGCCACCCTCATCCTAAGTTCTTCGTCATAGGCCAACCATGACGGGCCAGGGAAATCAACCACAGCCCGGTAAACATTGTCCAGGTACTGGACCACTGGGATGGCCAAATCAGGATGGGCCCTTAGATATTCTGCCATGGATATCAAATAGGCCAGTAACCAATTGGCCCAAGTGCGAGGTGGGTTACGACGACTGGACAACTCCTTGTCCCTGTCGTCCTGCCCCTCCCTCTACTCCTCAGTGGGTTCACGGTGCAGGAGGGTGAAGATGTCAATATATTCCCCACGCCATATCTTCTCCCTAGTAGCCTAGGATAAATGGTCCCAAGGGTAGGGAGTAACCGGCCGTCGGCAGGGCCGCTGTTAGCATGGATTGGAGTGGGGGAACACATAATAGGCCCTATCGGATCCCCAAGAAGTTAGGCAGAAACATTGGGGTGGTCACCCCTGTAAGAAACTGGGGGTAATTGGCCTGTTCCGGCCATGGCCACCGTACCTCCCCCCCAGTGTTATGAGCTAGTGTCACGGTGTGCTGATTTGACCAGGATACTCACTCGGTGCACCCCCATGGGACACCCCCACTGGGGGTTCCGGCCCACGGTGGGCATCAGAGCTCGCGATGGCCATCAAGCTCTGTGTCCCGGTGCGTCCCTGCCAAGCAGGACCGGTCCCCGGCGGAATGCCCTGCTGTAATGGCCTGATGGGGAGCTGCAAGGCGCCAGCCTGCGCTGGCCTGATGGCCTCCAGCAGCTCAACCCTGTTAGTGGCCCGCTGTGCGGCCGTGGCCGGCATGTGGGCCGGAGCTGAAGAGCTGCCAAGCCCACCAACCAAAGGTGGTGGAGCAATTCCTATAGATGCCTCGAGTGCTGATATGCGGGCAAGGAGAGCATCCAGAGCATCAGACCCACCAGAATAAGGTGGGCCGGATGGGCCGGACGGCCTGCCAGGCAATTGATGAGCGGGCAGAGGGATAAAACCGTGTGGCAATCCCTGGCCAGAATAGGGCCATGCACAATAATCTGGCCCATGGGGGGAGCGGTGGAACAGTGGGGCGCAATCCCGCGCCGCGCCCAAATGGGCTGCTATGCCCCATGCCGGGCAAAGGTTGGATAAGGGTAGAAACCCCAGGGAAGCAGGCCTGCGCAGCCCCCACCCGAGTCCTCTGACTGGGCGGGTAGGCAGAGGCCTGGTCACCCTCATTGGTGGCAGTGGGGATTATAACCCTGCCACCCCCTCTGGGGTGGCCACCTGAGCCCTCCGGCCCGGTGGTTGCCCCAAGGAGGTCAAGGGGGTGGGCCGAGCCTTCCCCCTTGGTCACGGCCTATGGGCCGCCTGAGACTTGCGCTTGGGTGCCATAGCCATCCAAGCAGTACCACGCTGATCGGGAGAGAAATATCCTCCGATCAAAGTTGCAAAAGGGAAAGGCGATCAAGCCAGGGGGAGAAGCATCGGAGTGAACTTCTCCGCTCCGTCGCTTCTCTTAAAATGGCAACGAGGCTGCCTCGTGGCCACCCCTTTTATAGAGGGGTGGCCACACCCCCTGACTAACCTGGATGTCTGCGTCCGGGGGCCCCTGCAAAGAGCGCGGCAGCCATTTTGGCACCGCGCTTGCATTTTATTTGGATTGATAATTGAACTCAAATACTGTACAGACATTTTTAAATCTACTTTAGGTTCTTCATTGGCAACATTAAAGTTATGCAATTCTTCTAAAGTTGTGTCCCCCCCCCTTCTTAATGATCAACTGCAATATTTGTAACACCTTACTGTCTGTAGTTAAGCCTAAAATAAGCATAGCATCCATAAACTGCTGGATAAGTATACTGTATTTTCATCTGTTTCAGGTTTTATTTCTCTATTAGGTACAGCTATTATTTCCTCTGAAGAATAAATATTTTTAGCCCTGAAGTACAAGAACAGGAAAGCATATAAATACAGAGTTTGGCCTTTAGTATCTCAAACATGAGCGAGAAGGTAAAAGCATTGTTTTGTTGTATTTCTCTGAGGATATCTCTTTGGTAAAATATTTATACTCTTCATCTTTACTTGTTTATTATTTATTAGAAGTATTCATTCATCACTTTTCTGTCAACCAGTATCCTCAGAGCACTGTATAATAAAATAGATACATTTAAAAAACAATTACAAGGGTGTTTTAATATAGTTTTAAAATCAGTATGTGCAGTAAACCCATTCCTGTGGACTCACAGAGACTTGGACTTCTAGAAATTGAAGTCCAAGAACATCTGGAGTGCCAAGGTTTGGCATCACTGGCCTAGCTAGTTAAGATTGTACCCTGTAGATTGTACCCTATAGCTCTGTTCCGCCTTCTTTCATTTCTTGCCAGGATTTAATTTTTCCTTGTGGATTTATTGTATCTCTAATCTTTACCTATAAGGAGAAGCTACCTTGGTTTGTGTTCAGCAATAGCGGCCACACCTGGCCCTACCATCCCGTACCGAGCTGGCCACACTTACCTTTAAACCGTCCAAGGGTCACCACAAGGGTCCGGTCTCCGAGAGTGGGGCAACCGCCCCACAAACCAGACCAAAAGAAAAAACTGTAAGGTCCAGCATCCTCCGCGCCATGCAACCCCTCAGCCAATCAGGCTGAAGGGCGTGAGCATGGAGGAGGCAGGGCAGCCGGCGTGCACGGTTAAAAAAAAACGCCAATGCACTGCAAGCAAACCAGTTCCTCCCTGGAGAAACTTTGTCTCCAGGAGGGAAGCCATTCCCCACAAGAAGGCCTCCACCACAGCAGGCGGGCGGGCGGGCAAGTTAGTTGCTAGCTGAAGTGCCTGCTTTTGGTGCCCCCCAACCGACCGGCAAAAGCCTCGGTGCCGGCAGAGACAGAGGACAGGCCATGCCACGAAACAAATGACCCCAACCATTAACAGGTACGTGGGAAGGAGGACACGGACTGAGGTGGGGAAACAGGCCCAGGGACCATGCCGCCTGCCTGTTCTCCCCATCAGTCCCTGTCCCCCACTGCACCTACCTGTTGCCGGCTGCCTCCGTGGCATGGCCTCACCTCTGTCCCCGCTGGCGCCGAGGCCATTGCCGGTCGGGCAGGGGCCACTGAAAGCAGGCAGCCCAGCCAGCAAGTGATATGCCCACCCGCACAGCGAAGGCCACCACCATGGCGGCCGAACACACCCTCTGTGTGTGTGTGTGTGTGTGTGTGTGGCATCTCTGAGGCTTGGGGGGAGAAGGGAGAGCCCCTCCTCTCCCCGCACAGCTTCGGCATATGTGTGGGTGTGGGTGGAGTCGCCGAGGCTTCGGGGGGGGGGAGGAGAACCCCTCCTCTCCCCAAGCAGCTTCGGCGTGTGTGTGTGTGATTGTGTTGTGTGTGTGTGTGTGTGTGTTTGTGTTGTGTGTGTTGTGTGAGTGTGTATTGTGTTGTGTGTGGTTGTGTTGTGTGTTTGGTTGTGTTGTGTGTGTATTGCGTGTGGGGGGTTGTGTTGTGTGTGGGGGTTGTGTTGTGTGTGGGGTTGTGTTGTGTGTAGGTTGTGTGTTGTGTGTGTGGGGGTTGTGTGTGTGGTTGTGTTGTGTGTGTGTTTATTGTGTGTTTGTGGTGTATGTGGGGTTGTGTGTGTCTGTGTGTGTGTGCGTGTTGTGTGTGTATGTGGTTGGGTTGTGTGTGTACCCCCCAAAACCACCGCAAACCACCAAAACACACAAAAAACCTGCCCGGCAAAGCTGGGCAAAAATACTAGTACAGTACATTATAAAGTCATCATTCTTCCTTATGTTTTAATCATAATATGCATCTATTGGTGATATTATTGAGGGACTAATTCTTTTTAGTAAAGCTAAAGGTTTCCCTTGCTCGAAAGCCAGTCGTATCCGACTCTAGGGTGCAGTGCTCATCTCTGTTTCAAAGCCGAAGAGCCAGTGCTGTCTGCTTCTGCAGACATTTCCATGGTCATGTGGCAGGCATGACTAGACACCGGCACGCATGGAATGCTGTTTACTTTCCCACCGAAGTGGCCCCTATTTATCTAATATTTCTCATATTCTAAATAGGTTATCTCTAATTTTATGTCCTTTATTGTAAATTGTGAATTGATTGCTCACTTCAAAGATAATTATGCAGGCCATTGTCCAAATTTGTAAATTCTAATTTATTAGGTGTGCATTTCTTCCTACCCAAGATTATTTTAATTTAGACTATCTTTCAAAATTTTAAGTTTTTGACCAGAATTTCATATAATTATCC
The DNA here is from genome assembly GCA_035047305.1 of Bradypodion pumilum. Classification (NCBI taxonomy): domain Eukaryota; kingdom Metazoa; phylum Chordata; class Lepidosauria; order Squamata; family Chamaeleonidae; genus Bradypodion; species Bradypodion pumilum. Next base: position 307,752,966 of record JAWDJD010000004.1, on the reverse strand, counting down.
TTTAAAAGTGTATCACTTGTTGGACTAGTCAGGTTTATTCTCAAATATTTAACTGGATTGTTAGCTTTGAGCCCTGGTTGTGCAGTGGTTAAACTGCTGTACTGCAACCAAAAGGTTGTGAGTTCGATCCTGACCAGGATACAAGTTTGGCTCAGCCTTCCTTCCTTCTAAGGTTGGTCAAATGAGTACCAAGCATGTTGGGGGCAAAATGCTAATTAACTTGTGAACCATCCAGAGAGTGTACTAAGTGCTATGGGGCAGTATATAAGTTTGCTTTGCTTTGCTTTGCTTTGCTCTAATGTTGTTTGATCCCCTGGTGCCAATTTCTTCTTATCATCACTTTCAGCGAATCCCATACAATCACCTGACTACAGCTTTTCCTATCATTTGTTTCCCATAGCTCCATCATCTTTTCTATTCTAGTCTTTCTTGCATGCTTGCTTGCTTGCTTCCTTCCTTCCATCCGCCCGTCCATCAGTCCATTTATTTATTTGTTTGTTTGTTGCTGAATAATACCAGTATCTAATCTCCCTTTTTCGGCTTCTTTATCATCAAATCTAATTTTAATGTCCGTATTTAATAAAGCATGTTATTTGTATTATTACAATCTTTGTCTTAACCACTCTTGAAATCCAATTATTAGGTCCAAATATATAGTCTATTCTGAAATAACACTTAAAAGAGGATTAGAAGAACATCCCCCCTCCCATTTCTTCATTTAACTCTGCCTTAATTTCCTGGGTGTTCTGCTTCGTTATTTTATTCATTTCCAGAAATAGTGCAGCATTTTCTTTCACCATCTTTTGTTTCTTTTTAGAAATGGCTCCAAGCTTACCCAGAAGCAGCTCTTCAACCTCCCCCCCCCCCAAAAAAAAGTGCACTTCCTGGTTTTACTAGTAATTATGCTTTGTTTTCTGTTCCACCACCAAGTTCAGGCAGATCAAAAGGTTTCTCTTCTTCCTTCTCCTCCTAACCTTTGAATCTCTGAGCATGGCTCAGAATCTTCAAGAGCTTTAACTGTTTCAAGTCTCCATAGCCTTGCTCAACCCAGATCTATTATTGAGAGATAGGTAAAGGTCACCCTTGCTCAAAAGCCAGTTATATCTGACTTTAGGGTTCGATGCTTATCTCTGTTTATAGCCAAAGAGCCAGGACTGTCTGCGTCTGCAGACATTTCAGTGGACATGTGGTGGGCATGCCTAGACACCGGAGTGCATGGAATGCTGTTTACCTTCCCACCAAAGTGGTCCTTATTTATCTACTTGCAATTTCTTGCTTTCGAACCGCTAGGTTGTCAGGAGCTGGGACATTGATGGGAGCTCACTCCATTGTGCAGACTCGGGTTTCAAACTGCTGACCTGTTGACCTTCCAGTCATCAAGTTCAGCATCTTACCCACTAAGCCGCTGCAGTTCCTTGTTTGAGAGATAAGGTAAAGGTAAAGGTTTTCCTTGCTCGAAAGCCAGTCGTATCCAACTCTAGAGTTTAGTGCTCATCTCTGTTTCAAAGCCGAAGAGCCAGTGTTGTCTGCTTCTGCAGATGTTTCTGTGGTCATGTGGCAGGCATGACTAGACACCGGAGTGCACGGAACACTGTTACCTTCCCACCAAAATGGTCCCTATTTATCTACGTGCTATTTCTTGCTTTCAAACTGCTAGGTTGGCAGGAGCTGGGACATCCTGCAATACTCGGGAATCGAACTGCTGACCTTCCACCTCCCAGTCAGCGCCTTAGCCACTTGAGCCACTGCAGTGAGATTGGATGAGATATATCACTCTTCCAAGCTTTTCTTTCCCCTCCCAACTTCTGCGGTTTATGCCTACGAGCTGCCACAAATTTCTCACAGAAGGGAAAGCTAAATACAGTAGAAATCTTCACCCTCCTGATAGATATTAGAAAGCTGATTTCCCCCCTCTTTCAAAAAAATGTATACTCACAGTTTCAGAACTGTGGTAGGAATTGTTTATTAATTCTTTTCTAATGATTTGGGAGCTGCTCAGTTTAGCTCCTAGCCATGACCAAACCAGAAATACTCCTTCCCTTACAGATGTATGTTTTTTGTGAGTGATGGTCCTGCTAAGTCTTGCTGCCCAGGTTTTTACTGCTGATGAGTAACTTCAAAATTCTTGTTTTGCTTATGCTTTTTAGGGTTCTTTAAACCTCACTTAGGCTAGGCAGGCTTTCAAAGCGTGGATTATCCTCAGATAGCTCTTCAGATGGTGCATTGTCCTATGTAATCTATGATATAGGGCTATCCTACTTTCTTTCTTTGTGCCAGACACACCACATGCATATAATAATATGCAAAGCTAAAATTAACACATCTAAAACAAAATAGAATTTAAAAGGTTAGATGACATCCTCCCAATATTGGGCCACATCAAGAGCATTTCCTCTTACCAACATAAGGCCCTTCTCAGTGCACATTGTGGGGCATCATGTGCATTGTATCATATGGGAGATAGTTTGTTCTTCTCCGCATTAACACAGGCTGTCATCTACAGGGAAACCCCACTTTCTCAGATTAGCCCTTGTTCTTCCTACCCTTACACACAGTCTATTTAAAGCTTTCCACACAGGCCATGGTTGTTCTTGGCCAGGCGGGAGAGAGTCATGTGGTTTTGCCCAGTTATCTAGTTATTTAGTAGGCTATCCTATTAAAGTCTCAATTTTATTTCATGCTTGCACAATGCTGTGCCAGCTGTCAATGTGTCAGGGAGAGGAGGAAGTTTAGATACTCTTGATGAACAATTTTGAGGCTTCTGTCCTCTCCCTTGTTTATGTTTTTTAAATGATTCTTTCTTTATGGACCACACAGATCTTAGAAGAGAAGATGATTTCAAAGACTTTCCTGTGAAAGGCATGACTTAAAGTTACCCTAATAGTGAAACTAATTAGAGGCAGGAGGAGTTCATCACTCCTGACAAAAACAAAAGATATAAAACAGAAATTTGGTACAGACAAATTCTTCAAACTCTGATTACAAAAAAAAAAGTCAAGTTGAAAATTGTATTTTATAGCTCTCAACAGAAACTAGTGATAGATACTTCACTATGCTAATACTCACCATGATAGCAGACAGCAAATAAAAATTGTCTGCAGTGGAACCCTCCTTTTAACACTTCGGCAGATCTTCAATAATGGGCAGCAAGGGCTTAAAGTGGCATGCAAGAACATATCTGTGACTGATAATGAAATGTCTCTACAGTAAGACCCCGACTTACAAAAAAAGTCGGTTCCATGGCCTATTTCGCAACTTGATTTTTTTGGTAACTCGACGCACCCCATAGGGATGCATAGAAATAAATAAATAAATAAACGGAGAGATTTCCTACTTTGTGGCTGCTGCTGCTTCCTTTTCTTACACTTCTGGCGGTGTGGGTGAGTGGCTGGGATGTGATTTTTAGTGCACAAAATGGTGGCACCACCATTTTGAGCACTAAAAAACTGTATTTTCGTATGCCGGGTTTTTCCGTAACTCAGGGTTTTTTTGAAAATCGGGACCCCAATTTACAAAAGAAATTCATAGCTCAAGTTTTTAGTAACTTGAGGTGTTCATAAGTTTGGATTTTACTGTATTATGGATCTGCTCGGTCTTCTGACAAATGTACAAATATAGACCAAATTGCGGGTACTTGTTCTTTTCGAGGGAGACTGTGGTGTGGAGCACAGGCCCCAAAGCCATTAACTCCATGGATCAGCACTCCATGGATCTCTAGTGTTTAATCCACTTTGCAATTAAACTATTAGAACAGGGGTTCTCAAACTATGGCCCATGGGCCAGATCCGACCCTTAACACCAATTCATCTGGCCTGTGCCACCATTGTCACTCCCGGGAGCAGGGCCGTAGCCAGGGGGTGGTCAGAGTGGGTGTTGCCCACCCTGAGTTAGCATTTTGCCCACCCTCAAACTCCCAGCTGCTTATATATATGACACATACTGTATATGACAATGTTGCCCGTCCTGAAAATAATATTCTCCCACTCACACCTAGAATCTTGGCTACAGTCCTGTCCTAGAGCAATGAGGGCAGCATGAGCAGGATGAATTGGTGTTGGGGGCTGCATCCAGCTCACAGACCATAGTTTGGGAACCCCTGGTTTAAACAGTGAAAATGGCAGCCTAAGATATATCTCATCCTGTTGCAAAACATATCTGTTGCAAAACAGATTGCAAGGCACGGTTTCTATAGGAATGCATTGAAAACCGATTAATCCATTAAAAATTTCCCTATAAACCAAACCACTATTTTCTATGGATTTCCTTTTGTTATGTGATGTTTATGTTAACCAAGCCATTTGTTAAGTGAGGTTTCACTGTGTTTGCAAAAGGAATATATCTGTGCTTATAACTGCAGCCAGGAACATTTTTATGATTGCCGGTAGAACAGGTTTATGTTTGAAATGAAGGTCAAGAATGTATTTAGGCTTGGAAGTTGGATTTACAATTATGTGAAAAATCAAATGCAAAAAGGCTATTTTCATCCATATCACAGCTAACTCCACCACTGGAGCTACTGATAACTTCATTAGGTGTGCGTTGAAGCCCTCATGCAAATTTCCATCTCCACACCCAGTCCAGTTTTGAAGGAAGCAGCATTTTCAGTCTAAGGAGAATTTTATTATAGCAGCATTTACGACATCGTGCTGAGTCTAGTAATCATAAGTTCAGCAGTGGTGTAAGATTAACTTGCTCACTCATGCAGTGTTTGCCTTCATTATTGGTTTTTCCATATTATGCTTTATTCAGACTTTAGTCAGGTAATTCCAGTGCGCTCAAGTCACAAGCACTTGACCTGCAATAAAGGAATTTGGAATAAGATAACCCACTTTTTCCATTATTCTCTTGAGGGCTGAGAATATCTATTACAACACACACTCATACATTATAAAGGTGCTTAAGTGTATGCTTTCCCAACCAATAATTATGCTAAATTGGATTTTTACAGTGCAGGATTTGTCTGGAACTATACCAGCAAGAGTCCAAAACCATAAAAGGTTCAACGAGTTATTGTTCAAGTAATACAATCCATTTTTCCTCTAAGGCAATAGGCTTTATTCTACAGAGGTATTCCTAATGCTCATTTCCCAGTAAGTTTTGAGATTTTAAAACCTACAGTGGTTCTCTCTGAACATTTATTCAGAAGAAAGTCCCAGTGTGTTCAGCATACTCTATTTGAAAGGTTGCCCAATCGAAGTTTGGTTTGAAAGTAAGGAACCATAGAAAGGGTGGGCAGGAGCATTGAAGTTGCTCATCTACATGACAGCTGATGGAGCAGGAACACGGGTATATTATTCCGGCCTTCCCTTCAACACTGACAAACCATATCTTTCTGCCAAGAGTTCCGTGCTCCCTATGGGAGGTGTCTTGCCAACTCTAGAGACATACCTAGCATTAGGGACTGTGGTGGCTTAGTGATTAAGATGCTGAATTTGATGACTGGAGGGTCAGCTGGTTAGCCATTTGAGATCCGAGTGCTGCATCTTGGTCCCAGCTCCTGCCAACCTAGCAGTTTGAATGCAAGAAATTGCAAGTAGATAAATAGGTACTGCTTTGATGGGAAAGGTAACAACATTCCATGCGCTCCGGTGTCTAGTCATGCCTGCCACACGACCATGGAAACATCTGCAGACAGAGACAGTACTGGCTCTTTGGCTGTAAACAGAGATGAGCACCACACCCTAGAGTCAGATACAACTGGTTTTCAAGCAAGGGCAGCCTTACCTAGCAGAAATGGATGTAGCCTAGGAGGAGGAGTCCAAACCAGGATGAATAAAATCATGTTGTATTACTGTTTATACCAATAATTGTGTGCCATCAAGTCAGTTACAATTTATGGCAACCCTTACCAGGGGTTTCTAGGCAAAGAATACACCGAAATGACTTACCATTCCTTTCTTCAGGGGCACTCTGGGACAGTGCAGTTTGCTAATATGTAGCCTTGCTGACAGAAACAGAATTCATCACCTGCTTCTTCTCCCCAGCGATTCCTCCAGATCTCTCAAAATGCCACAAAAGTTCAGGAGACCCTGAAGAATGGCATGAACAGCAATGTGATGGGAAGAGAGAACATTCCCCCTAAATCTTAATGGGGAAAAACTTCCATGAGCAGAACCTACCTACTAGCAAAAAGTAGATTATGGATCCAGTTAATTCTAATTGACAACCGTACATATAAATAAGTAGGTGTGAATGTTATGCAATTTGTGTCCCTTCTTTTTTTAATCAACTTGTACAGTGATGCTTGCCTCTTTTTCTGGTGTGTGCACAGGTATGTGATGAAATTAATCACTTTTGGTTTAATGTGTAAGTAAATACATATGTTGGAAAGTGACAAAACTCATGCAATAACAAAAGTGATCTAACAAGAAGCAGCAAAAGTGAATAGACTGGATATCCAGCATCTTCCACCTAAACTCACTTAGCCACTTCTTTATAAAAAGAGAGGAAAGGAAAACATATTTTGCAAATTGCAATAGAATGACATTTGGAAACAGTAACAGAACATATATAAAAATGTTGGTGTGCAGCTGAAGAGCACATCCATTTTGCCTTTGATCACACGTATTTAACATAGAATAGAATCTCTAGGCTCTGTGCATTGAATGAAACAGGGACCATAATATTCCACACTCTAGACCAGTGTTTCCCAATCTTTGGTTTTTGGACTTCAATTCCCAGAAGCCTAAGTCGATCCCTCAAAACACTGATCAGCCAATGTACTAACTTAGGCTTCTGGGAATTGAAGGAGCTGTTCGGGAAGTGATCAAAAGCAAGAAAAGCTCATTTAGAAGATGGTAGGCTTGTCCGAATGAGGACAGCAGGCAGAAACATAAATTCTGGCAGAACAAATGCAAGGCAACAATCAGGAAAGCAAAGCAAGACTTTGAGGAGCGTATTGCTAAAAATACTCAGAGAAATAAGAAAGACTTCTTTAAGTACATTAGAAGTAAGAACCCAACTAGGAAGGCCATTGGACCATTAGATGACAATGGAAGGCAAGGGGTTATTATAGAGGAAACAGAGATTGCAGAGAGACTCAATGAATTCTTTGCTTCAGTATTTACTGAAGAAGACAGAGACCACATGCCCAAAACAGAGTCTATCTTCATAGGGAGGGAAACCGAAGAATTAAGCCAGATAGAAATAACCAGGGAGGAGGTCCTTGCATGTCTTGTTAAACTAAACACTAACAAATCACCAGGACCAGATAGCATCCATCCATGAGTTCTCAGGAAACTTAAAGATGAAATTGCTGATCTCCTAGCCAAAATATATAATATTTCCCTCAAATCAGGCTTTGTGCCTGATGACTGGAAGGTAGCGAATGTAACACCAATTTTCAAAAAAGGATCCAGGGGTGATCCAGGAAATTACCAACCTGTCAGTTTGACATGTGTCCCAGGTAAAGTGATGGAAACCATCCAAAAAGATAGAATTAATAGGCACATAGAAGAGAAGGCGCTGCTAAAGGAGAGCCAACATGGCTTTTACAAGGGCAAATCATGCCTCACTAATCTGTTGGAATTTTTTGAGAGTGTCAACAAGCATGTGGATAAGGGGGATCCAGTTGACATTGTTTATCTGGACTTTCAGAAGGCTTTTGACAAGGTCCCACACCAAAGGCTCTTGAATAAACTTACCAGTCATGGAATAAAGGGACAGGTCTTGTCCTGGATCAGCAACTGGCTAAGGGACAGGAAACAGAGGGTAGCACTAAATGGACACTTCTCCAAGTGGAGGGAAGTAAAGAGTGGGGTCCCCCAAGGTTCAGTACTGGGACCCCTGCTTTTCAACCTCTTCATAAATGATCTAGAGGTAGGAGTAAAAAGCAAGGTAGCCAAATTTGCTGACGACACTAAATTATACAGGGTAGTGAAAACTGTGAGAGATTGTGAGGAGCTCCAGAGGGATCTCTTGACACTGGGGGAGTGGGCAAAACAGTGGCAAATGAGCTTCAACATTAGTAAGTGCAGAGTGATGCATGTTGGGCAAAAAACCCCAATTACATTTATAAACTGATGGTTTCTGAACTCTCTGCGACAAACCAGGAAAGGGACCTTGGTGTCCTGGTGGACAGCTCAATGAAGGTGTCAACCCAGTGTGCCTCAGCAGTGAAAAAAGCAAACTCAATGCTAGGGATCATTAGGAAGTGTATAGAAAATAAGTCAGCAAGTGTCATTTTGCCTCTTTATAAATCTATGGTGAGGCCCCATCTGGAATACTGTGTACAGTTCTGGTCGCTGTACCTCCAGAAGGATATTATGGAGTTGGAAAAAGTGCAGAGGAGGGCAACCAAAATGATTAGGGGACTGGAACACCTTCCTTACCATCTGAGGCTGCAACGGTTGGGCCTTTTCACTCTTGAACGACGGCGTCTAAGAGGTGACCTGATTGAAGTTTATAAAATCATGCATGGTGTGGACAAAGTAGATAAGGAAAAACTGTTTTTCCTATCGCATAACACTAGAACTAGGGGACACTCCATGAAACTTTTGGGTACTAGTTCTCAAATAAATAAGAGAAAGTACTTTTTCACCCAGAGGATTACTGGTCTATGGAACTCCCTGCCAGAAGAAGTGGTGACAGCTGTCAGTCTTGACAGCTTTAAGAAAGGATTAGACAAGTTCATGGAGGACAAGGGTATCAATGGCTATAATTAGGGATACTTAAGGACAACTTCCGGGTTGGAGAGATAGGCAGGCTATCTCTCAATTCCATTTCCAGGGAATCCTAAGCAGGTGAAGGCATCTCCTTGGGAATACCCTGAAGCAAATGGTGAGCCACTGTGTGAGACAGAATGCTGGACTGGATGGGCTGTGGCCTGTTCCAGCAAGGCTTTCTTATGTTCTTATGTTCTTATGAAGTCCTCCTGTGGGGCCTGGACCCCATGTTGGGAACCACTGCTCTAGACACTTGGTTGATTTATGAAAATATGTACCCTGTTATCTTTCTGCCCCAGAAGGGTCCCTTGGGAAGGATTTCTGAGGTTCAATACAAAAAACAAAACAATATTTTAGGGCACCCCACTTTGCAGGATGGGGTGAAGTCTTGCAGGAAGAGTCCGAATTGGGAAGAATTTAAAAAGATTCTCTGTGCTTCAGCTTTTGTTTATCTAAGTTGCTTAATTATCTGGGGTTCTCCTGAGTGCTTCAACATTGGGTATCACCACCTTTCATTTTGGGTGTTCTGCTATTCGGATTACTGTTCTTGTTATGTGCCATTAAATTGCATCTGATGTATAACATTCCTATTAGAGCCTTCAATGTTTACAAGATACTTAAAGATCAGTTAATACCCCCAGTGAGTTTCTATGGCCAAGCAGGGATTTAAATTCAGGTCTTCTGAGTCCTCATCTTTCGTGTTCAGGGAATGAAGAAGCAGACGAGTGAAGTAGTGAAATTCAGCTCTTTAATAGTGGGGTTTGAACACAGTTTGGATGGGGCAAAACTCGGACTTATATACACTATAAACAGTAACAGTAACAATAATACAACAAGCCCATTGGCTAACAATGTGTGCACATTTTCGATCCACTTATTTGCATAAGAATAGATAAATGAGAAAAGATACATTCCGCTCCTGTCAGAAAACACAGTTAACATACATAACATCACCCCTCACTCATTTATTACACCACCACAGATAATGATGGCTGGGTACATGATGTAAAATAAATGATCATCTTTCCCATTATGTGTTTTTCAAAGAATTGCATCACCTCTATTACACATACTTAGATTTGGGCATTCTGAGTACTACCTTTATCTGATATATAAAATATATATTTTATATGGGACTGGGCATGCTAGCAGAAAAAGCAGACAAGGTGATAAAGTAATGTACAGGTAGTTTGTTTTTTTTAAAAAAATTACAAACACCCCAATTGTTTTTTATTCTTTATCTACAGCTGATGCCACTTCGTTTTGTTCTGTTCTCATAACAGCCCTCATACAGGCTGAGCTGAGAAAATGTCTATGGTCTGAGATGATCCAAGGGTATCGTGGCTGACCAAACCTTTCAACAGCACCCACATTCCCCACCCACACTCTGCCTTTGAGTCATAATGTCAAACTGCCTCACACTCTTTCTGTAAAATAGTCCAAGAAGACAGAGCATGAACCAAAACAATTTTCCTGAAAGAGAACATTTTCTGTTCTCTGCAGAGGCAAAGAATTTTTGCACTTGTAGAGAAGACAGGGACATACAAAAGGCTCTGCTGGCTCAGGTCAGAAGCCCACCTCATCCTGTATCCCGCTTGTCACAGCGTCTGATCAGATGAGTTCAGGAAACTTACAAGCAGGACACAAGGGCAAAAGCACCATTCTGTGGTTGTTTTTCCTCAGCACCTGGTTTTCAATGGCATCCTGGAGATATCATATAGCCATCACGAGTAATCCAATACCATATGGAAAGTGTATTTAAAGCTGATAGGTGACTACAATCAGCATCAGTGAAGATGAATGAGTGTATCTAGGAGACATGTCTTTTAACATAACCACTGTGCTTCAGCCATACAAGTTCCTTTTTGTTGTTCTGTTTTGTCCAGAAAAGTGGGAACACATTTCATTATAAAAAGAGAAAGAAAATAATTGCCCAGTTAACAGCCACCATGTTGATCTCTGCAGTGATGTTGCTGTCGCCCCTTAGTCCACTTCACACCCCTCCCTTATCTCCAGGCAGGGGAAAAAGCTCTAGTTACCTAGCAACCACAAGACATTCATTCTTCAGAAACTTTGACAGCCTGTGAAAAACAACAACCTGAACCATTGTTTATCCTTATGTATGCAAAAATTGAAGTTGCTCTCTTTGCTCTGAAGAAATGTCTCCCCAGAATTCCTTCAGTCAGTGAAATCTGTGATGGAGCCCTGGCTAGTTACAATGCTTTTTATGTTATCACAGTCAAACCTCAACATAAGAAGAGCTCGACTTAAGAAAAACTCGAGATACATTTGGAAATCTCAGGAAAAAATCAGGTTCGAGATATGAATTTTTAATAATATTTTTTTGAGATACGAACTTCAATGTATTCCTATGGGAAATTGCATTCAATGCATTCCTATGGGAAATTCAAGATAAGAGGAGGAATGAATTAAATTCGTATGTAGAGGTTTAACTGTATATCTTTGGCCAATGGTAAAATGGATGGAGGAGGAACCACTTCACTATTCTGGTTTCCAACAGTCATGGAGGCGGAACAGGCCATGCCAGATGGACTGGCTGTGAAGGTGCACCTTGTTAATATTTTCAAGCTGAAGCAGTCCATTGCAGCCTCGGTGTTAAATCCTACATGTTTCATTTCATATGTGCCACAAGAGATGGCTCCGAGATCATAGTGTGTGGGTCACTTCATGGCAACCTGGGATCCATCTTAGACAAATTCATGCCAATGGCATTTTCCATGAAACTTTCAGGGGAAAATGTATACTCAGATATGAGTAGCAGCTGATGATATCTTTTTTAAAAAATACTGATTTCTTTTTTAATAAAAGAATAAATGCAAATGTAATGTAGGGCTTAAATAAATTTGTTGGCCTCAATCCAAAAGGTGATCCTGGATACAATAAACCTGGCTAATCTCAGGTGAAAGGAACTGCAGAATGAACTCACCAAAATGTGCCTTCATTTTGACAGTTTCACGTCTGGGCTAGACACAGAAGAAGTGGTGTGAAAGATATCTAAATTTCTCTGTGGTCACCATGGAATCTTCATTTCTTCATACAGTATACAGAATTTATACCCTACACATGCAAATAAATGAGAGAGTCAAGGTCTTCCTTTTTATGTTTGTTTGCAGAAAGCTAACATTGCAGTGCTGTCTTTATTGTTTTCAACATTGTTTATCTACTTGCCTTGTCCATTTAAAATGCACTGTTTCCTGCACACAGGGTATGTATGCATCTATTATAATGGATGAAGGCCTATAATAGAAGCTTCATAATTTAGTTAATGTTTTGTATATCTTTCCAATTGAGTTAGTTAAGAGAGTTATCTATGATTGAAATGTTAATACTTATTTGGAGATTTGGCATAAAGTTAATTGTCTTCTAAAAATAGGATGGTAGTTATTTCATTATGGCTATATTATGATAATCCATGCTGCTCAAGGACCTTTCATATGGTTCTTCCATATTTTTGGTTGCCAAAAATTATACACTTTCTGGAGCTGTTCTAATTGCTTTTTCCATTGTGAAAGGCAAGTAAACCCTCCGGAAAATATTTCTTTTTAAGACATGTGTTTAATTACTACTGTTTGTTAAAGCAGGTGATATGCTAATTATCTGGGAAGAAGGTTAAGTTCATTTTGCTGAAGAGGAAAGTAAGTAATGACTTTCATGATTTTAAAATGTCCTTTTTTTGTAAAGCTAAATAAACCGTAGTCTTAAGTGCCATGATACTCCTGAGTTGTTTTAAATAAATGATCATTGTTTTAGCCAATGTTACAATTCCAAAATATACTGAGGGGCTGTAGGGAGATACAGAAGTTCTTGACACCAGCTAAATTGATTTAGAATTATTTTATTTTCCAGAGAATCATCTTTCTCATGATGTGTCAAAAAATAGGATAGCCTCAGTTTCATAACTTTTGCCTTCAGAGCTAATTCATGCTTGATTTTTCTAGGATCCACTTGTTTCTCTTTCTGGCAGTCGAGGGTATCCACAAAGCTTTCCTCCAGCATCTTATTTCAAATAAATCATTTTTTCTATCAATTTTCTCTACTTTCTAGCTTTTTGCACCCATACATAGTGTTTGGGAATGCAATATTATTGGGTAAATAACCAATACATATTGATGGTTTATGGTTTGCCCTCTAAGACCACTCTGGGACATGGTGTGTGTTGAATTAAGGAGTAGGTTCAAATTCCTATTCCTTGTGCAAATAAGACCTCTCTTCATGCCTGCTTTAGGCCATAATTTTATATATCTTGGAAAATACAGTTATAAATTTGTGTTGACATAAATGGAATCATAGAACTGTAGATGAGTTGGAGGAGACCCCAGTGATTATTTAGGCTGAACTATTGTCTAAACAGGAAAGCAACTTTAACAGATGGCTATCCAATTTCTAATTAATAAGATCTAGTGAAGTAGTACTCACCGCCTTCTAAAATAATTGATTTCACTATCAAACAGTTCTAACAACCATAATGGTTTTTTCCTAAGTTAGAATCTCCTGTGTTGTCATTTGAATTCATTGATTCAGGTCCTACACTTTGGAAGTTTAGTCCACTTTCCATGTGATAACCTATCAAATATCAGAAGATGATAGTCATCTTATTTCCCAGTCTTCTTTTCTTCAGATTAAGCATACCCAACTCTCTCAACTTTTCCTCATAGGGCTTGAACCCCTGCTCATACATTTATTTCCATGAAGATGCAAACACTAGGAGCCATAGAAATTGATCAAGCCTTCATTAGAATAGAGACCCGTAGAAATCAATGGCACTTAATTACTAATAGCTGGCTTAATTTCCATTCATGTTAGTGGGAAATAAATAGATCAGAATTATCATATGAACCAAACTGACTTGAGTGGATCTATTCTAAGTATGATTAAGTTTGTGTACCATCCATATTTTTATTCAATCATACTATTTAATTTCAATGCTTGTGGAAATAGATAGTAATTAAATTTGCAATGTAGCTACATTAATTATTTTGGGTTTTTCTTTCTGTAAGAACAGTTAAATAGAAACACATGGAATGTGGTTCAAATCTTAGTAGACATGGAGGTTTTGATTGGAGGTAAGGCACAGAAGTGATTGTTTTTCCATTTAAATGCCTGTTACTTTTATTGGTAAGTGAAAACTGGTTTTAAGTCCTGAAGTAGAGAAATTGTTCACCTCCTGCATGAAATATAAATGTGACTTTGTTACCTAGTTTGAAAAAAAATAGAGAGAGCGACAGTGTTAGTGTTATAGTTTCTCAGTCATTACAGGGCAGAATCTAAGATGGGAAGATAAGGTAAGTAGACAGGAAGAGACAAGAGGGCAAATAAGGACAATATAAGAACAGCAAAAGAAGGGTCCAGGAAGTACTTTAAATAAATACTTCTAATGTTTATATACTTGATTTTGAATTTTAAATGGTTTGTTTTGTCATTTTAAATTTTTGTGTGCCAATTGAGGAGAAATGTTGCTTAAAAACCAGCTGTCCGTCTGTCCGTCCATTCAACCAACCAATATGCACATTTAAGATCTGACTGCTCCAACACTTCAGTCCTAATAGTCCTAAAGCATTCAACATAGTTACAGTATATGTCAGTTGATATTGCGCTAGTCTTTTACTGTGCTAAAATTAAACCTATTTATGTCCATTGATTAAGAGATTTTTTTGTTATTCTATTGACAACTAATGATGAAATCATTATTTGACTTTTGAAATGGTTAAGTTTAGACACATTTCTTCCTATTGGATATATTGAGTTGATAAACCAACTCACCACTCATTGTTCACAAGATCATTTTGAAGTGTCCTTTTTTAATTTTTTTGGTAAATTTATATTCCAGAAATAAACTGCTTTGAATTAATTCATATACTCATATACTGTATTGCCCATCTGATATAAATGTCACTTTTCATGATGTTCAAAGTGTTAACATAAAAATATATAGAAAGTCCCAACCCCAAATACATAGCATATTACATGAAGCTGCTTAAACCAGTTGAAGTCTGTAACTCTAGTTGCCTTTCAGATAACTAAAAATTTAATATTAAATGTGATGCTACACTTCAGGGTCAGAAGCAGGTTGAGGGAACTAACTAACCCAAAGTCTTTTTAAGAATAATTATTGTGGCTACTGAATCAAATATCTGAGAAACTTTTCACTCTCCTATATAAATATGATTGAGGAAAAAGAATAGAATTGAGCTGACCCAACTTTTCTGAGTTACAAATTAGAGATCAATGTAAGGGAATGCATTCTCTAGGTCATTTCAGAACAGTGTGCTGCCAGTAGATAGACCAATGTCAACTGTTACAAATTCCTTAAGGTTCTTTACAGCTGCTTAGGGGGTTGTATATCAGAGATAGAATGCCACAGAGACCAATTGGATTTTAATGCTATCTAGTTTATTTTTGGAGTATGCAGTGAATCACGATGATACACACACAAACATATTTACATCCCCTTCTGCTGCCTGGCCAGGTGAAACAAAGAGGTGTGGGGGAGATGGCATTACCTTGATGACTCTGTGTGTGTTTCTCCAAATGCTTTCTCATTATTTCCAAATCATGTCTTCACCTGCTGATATCCTCTAATTACTGTTAAGTCTTTGTTCTTAAAGTCATAGAATAATGGGGTTAGAAAGGGCCAATAAGGCCAATTTGTCCAATGTCCTGCTCACTGTAGGAACCTAGGTTAAACTAAATCTGACAGATGGATGTTAGCTTTCTCTTGAATGCCTCCAGTATTGGAAAGCTCACTACCTTCCAATTGTTTCCATTGTCCTTACTGGCCTAACAGCTAGGAAGTTATTCCTAATATTCAGCTAATATCTGGCTTCCTGTAACTTGAACTCATTATAATGTTCCCTGCACTCTGAAATGACTGAGAATGGATCCAGTCCCTCTTCTGTATGACAATCTTTTAAATCAGGGGTTCCCAACCTTTTCGGGCCGTGGGCCAGTCACGTGGTTTAGTGGGCTGGTCACTTGGTTCCTTTCACCTAGAAGCGAAGTAAAACATACCCTCGCATGCGCAAAAAGCATTGTAAATGTACCCATGGCTGTCACAAATGTGTTTATGACAGCCATGGGTAATTTACAGCAGTGTTTTGAAGATGCGCGAGTGTATTTTAATTCCATTTCTGGGAGCAGCGAGGGTGGCATGGGCCAGATGGTTTGGTGCTGCAGGCCAGATCCAGCCCATGACTCATAGGTTGGGAACCCCTGTTTTAAGTACAGGTATTTAAAGAGGGTTATCATGCCTTCCCTCGATCTTCTCAAGGGAAAACAAGCTCAGGTCTTCCAATTTTTCCACACAGCGCTTGATTTCCTGACTCTGACATTCTTGTTGCCCTCCTTCGAATCTGTCCCAGTTTATTAGCATCCTTCTTAAAATACAACATCCAGGAGTGGACACAGTATTCAAGATAAGGCCTAACCAATTAGAGGACAGCTATTACTTCACATGATTTGGAGACTTTACTTCTGTTAATACAGTCTAAAATAGTATTGTATTTTTATGCTGCTGCATCGCACGTTTGGTTCATATTCAGCTTGTGATTTAGAACAATTCCAGGATCCTTGTTACACATAATATTGGTGAGCAAAGTTTTCCACATCTTTTAGCCATGCATTTGGTTTCATTTTCCTAGGCATAGAACTGTGCTCTTGTCCTTGTTAAAATTTCTTTCTGTTGTTTTCAGTCCAGCGCTCCAGTGTATCAAGATATTTTAGAATGTTGTGTCTGTTTTCCAGAGTAATAGCTCTTCCACTCATTTTTGTGTCATCCAGCATTCCCTGAATCCCACTATCTCAGTACTAACAAAATTGTTGAAGAGCATGCGTCTAGGACTAAGCCTTATCTGTTGCCTTCTCCCAGTCTTAGAGGGAACTGTTAATAAGAACTGCCTCTGTGACCAAATATGTAACAACTTGGTACTTGTTCTATGCAGCCCAAACATGGAACACTTTGTCAAAAGCTTTGCTGACTGGTCTATTGTTTCCAGGTTCCTCTTTTTCATTCTTTATGAAGATAGGGATTACAGCAGGGATTCTCAACCTGCGGCCTGTGGCACCATTTCATGTGGCCTCCCACCACCTCCACCACACCAGGAAGTGCCATTTAGTGGAGGAAGGGCAAAATGGCCATCAGGTCCCCGAAGCTGTCTGAGGGAGCATGACCCGGCCCCCGGCTTATAAAATTGAGAACTCCTGGATTACAGTATCCATACTCCAATTCTCTGGCACTTCACCCAGCCTCCATTATTTCTAGAAAATAATAGACAGTGGTTCTGAGAGTTCTTCAACCAGTTCCTTCAGTATTCTTGGATGCAGTTTATCTGGCTCTGGAGACTTTAACTCATTCAAAGTAATGTGGTATTCTGTGATTAGTTGTTTATCAATCTCAAGCTTTGATCCTGTTCCTTCCATTTGTATTTCCCATTTGTCAAAAGGATATAAGACATAATTTGGGAGGAGACTGAGCTACAATAGGAATTGAGCCTTTTCTTTCTCATCTCTTCTCATTTCTTCATCCCCATTGAGCATCTGAGCATTTTCTATTTTTTTGCTACACATGTATCTAAAGAATGCTTTTGTTGTTGTTTTTATCATTTCTTGCTAATTTCAGCTGATTTTCAGCCTCTGCTTTTCTAACATAATTCCTGCATTTTTTTTTGCTATCTGTATGTTCTCACCTTTCATAGTCTGATCTTCCTTCAACTTCTTCAGTTTGGATGTCTTTCTTTATAGGATCTCCTCCCATGGGATCTTACTTACCCTTGTTTTGTGTTTATTAAAGTCAGCTTCCCTAAATCCAATTCATACATGTGGCTATTCCCATCCCCCCCCTTGAAATTAAGTACTGTACTCATGTAAAATGTGGGCACTTTACTTCTGTGTTCCCCTTACTGCAATTCACCGACCAGGCCCTTTTGATTAAAACCATGTCAATGACAACTCTCTTCCTCCACTTTCTGCAGGAGAAAATTATAAGCAATACAAGCCAAGAATTTCTTTGATGGGCCATATTTCACAGAATTTGCCTCCCCACAGATAATAAGAGTAATCGTTTGTAGTGATGCCTTTAGAATGATCTTCTTCTTTTTTTAGATCTTCTGACCCATCTTGGACTCATTTTCTCATTTATTTTGAGAATGAGCTGAGGTTAGCGGCAAGCACTTTGGCCTTTTCTTTTTGTTGTTGTTTATTAGTTCCTCTTCTGGTGACCTATTAGTTCAAAACCTGCTTACAATCTGCATAGAGCACTCTGCCCTTTGCACATTTATCTTGTACAGTTCAGGTTCCTTTCTCAGGAAAACAATTCTATTGTTCTCCAGCGGTGCCCACCCTTGTCTTAGTTAACTGCATTAATGCCTATTACTACTAATGTCAGGCAAGAAACAAAACAAAATAGAAGCAAAAACCACAAACAAAAGAAGACAAATACA
The DNA here is from genome assembly GCA_035047305.1 of Bradypodion pumilum. NCBI lineage: Eukaryota > Metazoa > Chordata > Lepidosauria > Squamata > Chamaeleonidae > Bradypodion > Bradypodion pumilum. The sequence continues at coordinate 307,734,848 of JAWDJD010000004.1, read as the reverse complement.
TTGTGGAACCTTAAAGACTGTTACATTCTGATGTGAGCTTTCATGGATGAAGACCACTTCCTTAGACATAAGAATGGGACTCCATGGCAGTGATTTATACATGGCTCAAGATAAAGTGGATGCAGGTTGCATATTTTGTGACTCAATGGGAAATTTCCTGCCTTCTGATGACATAAGACTCTATTTGATATTAAATTATTTTCCAATGGAGATGCATTCAGTAACAATGGTAGGTGGGTGCAGGAAATTCAAGCTATAGCTAACAACACAGATAATCGTGTGAGTCAATGTGACATTTTTCCATCTAGTGAGATCTCAAGAGGCTAGTATGATATCCAGTCCTTTTAAAATGGGACTCTGTTCTTGAAAACATATTCAGAAAAAGCGGCATTGATTAGTTGGAAAGGAATGATCTTGATTAAGAAAATTATCAGCAGGTAACAACAAACTGTGGCATTTTACATTTGTTAATGACTTAAGAACCATTGACAAATATTTAGTCTGTTGAGATGAGTGTCAAGTATTTTAATATATTTTAGCTAAACTGTTTTCCTCTGAAATCTTGTTCTGTAATGTTTCTTCTTCAGGATCTCAACTTTCAAAAAAATATTGAAGAGTGTCGAGGTAGATTGAGATGATTTTAAACAAGTTTCTGCGTATGATCATTCCTGATGTCTGATTTATGTAGAGATTGTTCCATTTGTCCTAAGCAGAGTGCAGATAGGCATTGTTGGCAAAACACAACATAACACAACAAGTAAGATGACAACGGAAACTGGTTCAGTGCAGAATTTCCAATAGGAAATGGTGCTAGAAGATGAAATTCTGCACTGCACTGAGAAATTCAATATACCTGGCAAATATAAAAGGTCACCTCATTGGAAGTAGTCTCACAACAACAACAAAAAGATAGAATGCCAATTCTGCCATTCTTTTTCACCTCCCAGCATCTTCTTCCAGCCCTCCAGCTTGTGACTGTCTTTAGGGTATACTGATTGGTCCCTGAAAGACTTCTGCCAAATGTCATTACCCTCTTGCATACCCAATATCCTTCTCTCAGTCACTGCTAGAACATCTAGAACTTTCCTAGAAGTTTTCTTAACCATGTATCCAAAAGAAGCCTGGATAAATTTTTGCATTGTGGCAGGTTTCTGAGGCATGGAAGTAACTATTACTTAGCACTTTGCAATGCTAGAATGGCCATTAATAGAAAACAAAATTGTTTTTTTTTTTTTTTAAGATTGTTGAACATTTTAGCTTGTCATTACCAGAAGCCATGACTGTATTTCCACTGGATCATATTGCTTCTACTAAATGGTAGTCTAAAATAAGTTCAATACAAAAGCATTAAAATAAGTTCAATACTTACTCAGTAATTGTACATACAGGGTTCCTCAAAGTGACAGTGACTCAACCACAGAGTGCTGTAACTAGTCTATGGCTATTATCATCAGCTTCTGAAATGAAAGCATTCACTGTCTACATATAATCCACTGTCTCAAAATTTTACTTGTGATTTCAAATACTTCAAAGTATACTGAGATCAGTTGACTTCCTGCACCATTGAAACAGCTGAAAAAGAAGAAGAGGAGGAGGAGACTTTTGGCTATAGAGAACCTCCATATTCAGTGATGCTATACCACTTGGATTCAAACTACTGGGGAAAGAGAGGTAGACAGAAGAACTAGTTCTTAAGGTGTCTGGTGGATTTCCCAGGTACATCCAGTTGGTTACAATGTGATAAATAAAACCTGGGACTACACTTTGACTTGATTCTTTTGTTGAGGGAGCAAAGTTGGAGAAAGCAAAACTCCTGAGGTGAGGATCAAAGTTGCTTCCTGAGGTGGGGACCAAAGCTGGAGAGAGTTCAGCTGCATTGTCTCTATTACTTTTCTTGGGGCAGCAAGATGTTTGGGTTACACTTAGAACAACCCTCCCCCCTTTTTTTGTTCTTCCAGTATGCATGCCCCAGAGTGGTATGGGATTTCCTTTTGGTAAAAGCCCTGGAGCAGGGGTGCCCAAACTTTTCAGCCTGTGGGCCGGTCACATGGTACAGGGGTGCACAAAGTATGGCCTGTGTGCCGTATCCTGCCCCCAACGCCAATTCATCCAGCCCCCATACCCTCATCGCTCCCAGAAGCGGAAGCGTCAGGGGCTGGATTTGGCCCATGGGCTTTACTTTGGGTATCCCTGCCCTAGCCTGATGCTTGGCCTTTTTTTTAATAAGAGGGTGGAGAAAAGTAGAAGAGGACGAACACCAAGCAGCAGCAGAAGAAGGGCTGAGATTGCTCGGGGGCGTGGCTTGAAGAGAAGAGGAGCAGAGCGGATAAATAAGAGAGCGCGCTCCGGTCGGAGAAGCCGCTTAAGCAGGACTCGCCCGACCGGAGCCTCCGTCAGCACCTCGGACAGCGCCAACACCGCCCAGCCGGGGAGACCTCGCCGCCCGTCCTCCTCCTCTCTTTACGCATCGCCCGAGGCGCACGCCATGGCCGCGGAGACTTACCTCCAAGCCGGGGAGATCTCAGCTTCTCAGTTTTTCGAGATCTGGCGCCACTACGACTCTGATGGTGATTCCCATCCCTCCCCCCCCTCTCTCCCCCCTTGTTCTTCTCTCGCCCTGTCCCAACTCGGAACTCAGCCTGGGGTGGAAGGGCTGTGGAGGGCTGGCTCCGCAAAAACTGACACGAGGAGGAGGAGGAGGAGGGAGATCCAAGCTGGCGGACTTCCTGCGCTTCTCTCTCGCAAACTTGGAGCCGCCAGTAGGAGCCCAAATTTCCCCTCATCTCGTCTCAAAAACTGAAGCTGGAACAACGGGGACCTGGAGAAGCCGGTAGCCTTGGAAGGCTGACAGGTGGACCAAGTTCAGCCTTGGGTTGAGAGGAGGAATCTCCTTTTGGAAGTCTTGGGGCGGACCCTACTTCAGAAGAAAGTCCCTTCTTTCCTCTAGGAAGGCTTTGAGAAAGTTGAAGCGCCTCTAATTGTTGAAACAAAAATCTAGAAGCCAAACAGAATGTCCCTTTCTTTGGGGAAAGGGACGGAAGTTAAGGTTGCAATCCTTACAGCAATCCCTGATGTGTATAAATTGGTGCCATGAAGTCTCTCACTCTTATGTCTGACGAAGTGGACTTGATCCACAGAAGTTAACATTAAAATACACCAGTTAGTCTTTTAGGTGCCACAACGTTATTGGGTTTTTTTTTTGCTTTTTGTTTTGTTTACTCTCTGATATTCTTTTAAATCAAACCTCTTTGAACTTAGCAGGGCTTTCTTTGGAGTAGATTCTCAGTGTGCTGGTTGAAAAATGATATTGCTTTGCAAGCCATAAGTTATGTGTCCCCACCCCATCCCAGCAGGAAAGAGTTTGTGAGAGGAACCTCTAGAGCTGTAGTTTAACACAATGCACTCTCTTTTTTTATGTTCCAGGCAATGGGTTCATGGATGGGAAGGAACTGCAGAGTTTTGTCCAGGAGTTGCAACAAGCACGAAAGAAAGCAGGTTTGGTAGGTGTCAGGGTTGTTTTTTCTTCTTATTCTCCCCTCATTTCCCCCTCCCCACTTCTTTCAATTAAAGAAAAAATTTCCTGTAGTTAATCTTTGCTAACAGGGTGAATTCTTTCCTTTTGGCCATAAACCTGTCTTTTAAAGTGTCAATGAACATGATTTAGCAAGTCTAAGTGAAATTAAGATACTGAACAATCTGGGTGAGATGGAACCTAGATAATAAACTAAGTTCCATAGCCCTTTCTTTCTGCATCTTTTAGATGATGTTAGGATACAGCCCTTGATGTATTGCTTATCAAGAAACAATTAAATTCTCCTACAGATTCCTTCCCCCTTGCTCTGGTTAAAAGAATGCTCATAACTAGGCAGTTGTTTCTTTACTATATGGGTTGAAATACGTTTCTGCCCCTTGGTGGCCAATAAACTGATCTGCACATAAGTTATATATGATATAATAGTTTACATTTTGGAATTGGGAGCATTTGGGACCAGTGCAAGTGACAAATATATTTTATTGGGGTAAATGTTGCAAATCAATGTATTACAATAGGAGAATTTCCAGGAATTTTGAGACACAAGGTTATATCCACTGTTAATCAGACTTAGAGTAGAATTAGCTGAGATTATCACAGTTCTTAGTACCACTGATTTCAATGGGCCTATCCCAGATTGATTTTAAATGCAGTATATATTTGTAAATGATGGGGGGGGGATTGTTTTAAATCAGCATATGTAGGATCCAACCAGAAATTGATAGCATAAAGCTATATTGGCTAAAACATGAAGAAAGACCTATTAATGAATAAATGTGCCTTTCCATGAAACAAAATAGACTCTACAACACATCTCCAAAGTACCATGAAAATCTAATTAGATAATTTAGCTGTGATAGTTAACCTCCCTTGAAATGTCTCAAAGTCATTATGTGCATTTCTAAAATAGTGGTGCATGTTCTGTTAAGATTTTAGTTTTTAAAATGAAAATTTGACTTGTTCTGTAATTAGGAACATTATAACTTAAAAACATAAGTCTCAAATACAATTCTTTACTCAGTTTATATTGGTTCTAGTTGATAATATGAGTAGTCATCACAATCACACAAAAATCTAACTTTGTAGAAATATGGATATGATTACTATGAAGAACTGAAAGATGTGATTTAATAAAGAATTCACAGTATATTATATTTGCAAATTAACTGGTGGTTAGTCCCTCTTTGTGGAGTCTTTGCTCTGGTGTCTTTTGCAAAATGAGTCATGAGCATATCAATTAGGATGAAACAAATGGATTCACAGTTTAGTTTTATAAGTAGATCCTATTGAATTTACTTAATTGTGGTAAGATCTTAGAAATTTTCAGCTGACAAGAAGGCATTAAAAACAGCACCCAATTTCTCGGTGTTAAAAAGTGGTGTCAAGCTCTCATCTAAAAATTAGAACAGTTGCAAAGTGAGATACCAATCCCTGTGGGCACATTCTTGTGTGTGCCACCTACGGTATCATTTAAGCCTTTTTATAGATTCCGCCTGTACGCCTGCCTGTACTTTGAAAGTGCTCAGATGTTCTTATTTAGTTTTCCATTGACATTGCTCCTCTAGAAGGCTATTTCTGGAATCTTCTGAAAAGAACAGCACCAAACTCCAGTTCTCTCATTGGATCTTGAGAGATGCTTGGTTGCTGAAGTCTTTTCTGGCCTGCTATGGGCCAGCCCATCAGAAGTTTCAAATCTGATCTGATCCTTAGATTTGAAGGTTAACTTTCCAAAGAAAGGTCTCAGCAGTTCACCTTCAATTCAGTCCTATGCATTTTGGTTGGAAACCACTCCCATTGAATTCAATGAGTGTTATTGTCAGATAAGTGCATATAGGATTGCAGATTTACCTTGCCTCATTGGCTAATGTTTCATGCAGTGTTGAATCCCATATTCTTTGCCCAAGAGAGGATCTCTGGAGAAATTCATGGATTGCCAACAAACATTTATGGGTTAGGTCATTGTCTCTTTCATTGTCCAATGTCTGGCTTGATTTTTTGTTTGGGAAACTTCCAGTCCTTTTCCTTTTACAACTGTACTCAATTGATCTTTTGCAATGGAATTGAAGAGTTCTTCAGCTTTGTAAAGATTTTCCTTAGTTCTTTAAATTACTAAAAAAATAAAGTTGCAATCCTGTACATCAGGTGTCCCCAAGCTGAGGCCCAAGGGCTGCATGGGGCCCCTGACCTCTTTTTATGCAGCCCTCCAACCTGCTATCAACCTCAAGGCCTTTTCCTTCAGATCCACACTGTTTTTCCTGACTCAGGCAGCACCATCTACTGATGTTTTGGAGACCCTTTCTTACAAACAAAAAAAAAAAAAACCACACACAACACAGAATAATTTCTCCATGGTTCCTTCTGTCAGCCCCTCTTGGTCTTATCTTCCATATCTGCATTTTGACCATTCTGGGTGCTTTGCTAGCCAGCAGAATTCAGGTACACATAACATTAACATTTCTTCATTAACAAAATGAAATTTTGTTACATTTTGATTAAAGATGTAGCCCCCTTTAGGCATTGAACACTCTAATGAGGATCCTATGTCCCAGAAGGTTGTGGACCACTGCTATACATGTTTGAGTCTGTCCTACTAAACTTGGTGGGCTTTATGACTGAACAGAGAAACATATTCAGGTCTGAAAAACCATGCAAGTAATTTTCCCTAAGGTAAAGGTCGTCCTTGCTCGAAAACCATTCATATATGATTCTAGTGTACAGCGCTTATCTCCATTTACAATCAAAGGGCCAATGCTGTCTGTGTCTGCAGACATTTCTGTGATCATGTGGCAGGCATGACTAGACACCGGAGTGCATGGAATACTGTTACCTCCCCACTGATGTGGTTACTATTTATCTGTTTGCAATTTCTTGCTTTCAAACTGCTAGGTTGGCAGGAGCTGGGACAGAGCTAGGAGCTCATTCCTTTGTGCAGCACACTGGTCTTGACCTGCTGACCTTCCAGTCATCAGGTTAAGTGTCTTAACCATGTTTTCCCTAAATTGTGGAAAATGTATTGCTTCTGAAGATTTTCAAATATGCTAAGGAACTATGGCCATTCTGACTGGGGATGATTATAGTCCAAAATATAATATTTAGACGGTACCTAGTTGAGTAATGTTGGCCTAAGCATGTTGTATAACTGACTGTATGAAACCAGCTATTTGTGGCCAGTCCATCCTTAACTACTAGCAGTTACATCTCAGCAACTAGCTGCAAGTTTATTTCTATTATCATTTAATTAATTACTCTGAGCACTCTTTTTCAAGGAATTCTAAATGAGAGAAAGAATTATTATTATTATTTTAAAAACACCTCTTTTTCTTCTTATCTTGCTGTATTTTCCTGCCTTCCCCATATGAGGATTTACAAGATACAGAGGAAACACTGTTCATAAAAAGGATATTAATAATTTGAACACTTTGAGTTATTAGCATCTCTTTTTTGCACAGAATGCTTAAACAGACTAAATGATAATGTAGTGTTCTGAGATTCATTATTCATTATGAATAAGATCTAAACCAGTGCAGTAGCATCTAGATGCCTTCCACAGTTGGACTAATTTTATACCTGCCAGTAGCAATTGCTTTCATCTCAATGTTCAATATTATTTATCTTCACCTTTTATTTATGCCTCATAATTGAACTGTGACTCCACAGTTTTTGTCAGTAAGGTTTTTTGTCATTGAGGAGAACTTTGAAATGGAGTACAGTACTGTATAGGATTTATGGTTAAAATGTTGCACTGAAGTCAGTGGTGGACTCATGAAAGATTTCTCGGAAGTCAGAGTATAATCACAGGGGAGAACAGATAGACATTTGGAGCACTTATGGGGCAGTTTGGTCTGAATCTCTTTCTTGGCAATCACACAACACAACAGGTAGTCCTCTCCAGCCCCACCCCAATACATGCTCAAGGGTGGGTCTTTTTGGTCCAGTCATTGGGCTTCTAATTTTGGGGGCCCAACTGAAATGATTCTCTAGCAGACAGAAGGATCCTTTTAAGGAAGATCTTTTCTCTTATGATTGTGCATGAACAGGGTCATACATTTGCAGCCATCTGATTGCATCCTCAGTTCCAGTATATTGTCATTCTGAGAGGTCATGCTCTGATCTTCTGAGAGATCAGTGTGTACGATGGCACCAAGTTGACAAAGATCAACTATCCTAAATACATGATTTATTTTATTTTAATAATGTAAGGGGTTGATTCTCATTGCCAAAGAATGGAAATTAAAAACATGGGTTATGTTAAGTAAACACTAAATTAGTTTTTTTAAAATTGTTGTGACAAGGGGATTCATATGTGTCAGAGTATGTGTTCACATATCTGATCAATGTTGGCAATCATTGTGAATGTTGACAACCAGAGATACATTTCATGAATAGCAAAAGATTCATAAATAGCCCTGTGCATGCTGACAGTTCAATATGTATACCAACATTTGCTGATAAGTTCTTGGAAAAGGGGGGGGGAACAGTTTTAAGACATTCACAAAATTTGCTTAAGACCATTTGGCATTCACATGTAAAAGTAAGCACAGATGTTTGTGCAACAAGTGTAACATACTCATCAAATATCCAGACAGATTTTTGCAGTAAAAGCATTTTGTGACAGTTGTGAAAGTGTCAATGAAGAACTTTCTTCCATTCTTCTGAATATCTTATTACACATGTATTATGGTATTTTTGAACCACAATCAGGTTTACCTTGGTAACGGCAACCTTGTGGTGCTGGCTAACTTTTCTCACACTAGGTCAGGTGAAAGGAACTGTAGAATGAACTCACCCAAAGGTGGCTTCATTTTGGCAGTTTCACGTCTGGCCTAGACACAGAAGAACAAGAATTTGGCTGTTGCTTTTTAAGAACAACAATAGTCAGGAAAGATTTTTTTCTGTTTGATCCCAAACAGTTAGGGAGCCTATGAAAAAAAATATTATGACAGAATGATAAACAGAAGGTGGAGAAATCTGAAAGGGAGAAATTCTGCAACACGTGCTTATTTCTTAACCTTTCCTAACTTAAAGACAGACTTCTTCAGGCTTAGGATATCAGTAGACAAGAAAGAAGTAGCAGAATGTATTGTTATTTGATTATAAGTCACCATTTGAATTGGTTTTCTTACATGAGTTGGTACTCAGTATACTAGGAAATTCCTAGATCTTCTCTTAGGCAGCCCTTCATGTCTGTGGAATGTCCAGCAATTGATGTCCTGTCAGCTTTGATCCTAAGCATTAATTACTGCATTATATATTTTCAGGACCTAACTCCAGAAATGAAAAAGTTTGTGGACCAGTTTTCACAGAGTTCTGGTGGCAAAATAGGAATAGTAGAGGTAAGATCCATTCTTTTATCAATTCATTGGTTTTTATGCGATGGTCATAGCTCTTTAGTGATATGAGAGTATCTTTAAATTTCTAATATTATTTGCTTTGACATTTTAAAGGAAAGAGTTCTCTTTGTTTTATCATCTTGGATATTTCCAAATGATGGAATCCAGTTTTTCTTTCATATGTGGAGCATTGCTGGTGGTGCCTAACCAGTGATGGCAGCCATGGATGAAGTCCCAGATGTTGGATACAGCTGGAAAGCCTTGTATAAACCTGTATATATGTCAGCATAATACACCACATGTGTACTTGACAGCCTGCTTCAGATCTCATAAGGCCAAATAAAATTATGGCTGAAATCCAGTAGTAAGTCACAAACAGAGTAAGCCCATTGAATCAATGATGATTTGGTAAATCAGCTTCCTCATAAGCTTCTTTGGTTCAGTGGTCCTACTCTAGCTGTTTACATATATCAAAATAGCTAAATGTATTTCAATATTAACTATTATATCCTTTGTTGTTGTTACCATCCAATCACTTGGTGACCCTAAATTTGGATTTCAGGGTGTTTGAAAAGTGGTTTATCATGCCTTCCAGTAAAGTTACCATGACCATGCAGGGATTTGAACCTGGTTTCTGAGTCTTAATCTGATACTCAATCCACCACACCATACTGGCCTTTATTGTTTCTTTTGCCTGTGATTTTCTAATGGAAAACCAATGGTAGAGATGCAAATTTTTGTGCTTAGATTTGCTTTTGATAATTATGAGGAATGTTACTGTTGTTTCAGAAGCTTTGGAGCATGCTGCACAGAGCAAACTTATTTTGTGATATATTCTAGATTTTTTATTATGGAAAAAGGTGGCAAATTTATATAAAGTGGTGCCTCATACAACGATTTTAATCCCTTCCACGGGACTCATTGTTGTACGAAACAATTGCTATAAGATGCATGCACCGTATAGCGATTTTCGCTGTGGGATTCATTGTACAATGATTATTATTTTTTTGCTAAGTGGTTTTTCCCATTGAAAAATTGTTGTACAATTTTTTTCCATAGGGAAAATTGTTATGCATGACACCATTTCCCCCAAAAACCTAATTGTTATGCGATTTTGTTGCTATATGGGGCAATTGTTGTATGAGGTTCCACTGTAATAATGTTGCACATATTTCAAAGGGTGAATATGTTGTAGCTTTCGTACTCAAACCAATAGATTGTGAAGTTGCTTTGGATTGATTGGTCCATGCCCAATGTGTTCAATATACCTGTACAGGTTTAGCAATATGAACATCAAAAGGGTAGATACTGATTTAACAAACAATTTACTTTTATTTGGTAAGCTTTATGTCAGAAAGTAGAAGAAATGAGTAGTAGAGAAGACTTAAGAGTTCTAGGTTATGTTTTACCTTCCTGAGACTCACGGCAACAGATTGGTCAAACTGGACAAGCCATTAACTCACTTAAAGTGAATACAGTACTATTATTTGCTATTGCTACTAATAAGCAGGAGTAATAGGCAATAATTATCTACTTGCTGATGTAAATTTTAATGTTTACTTATTTTCATGAAAATAGTGTCGAATGTATACAGTGCTTCCATACCAAGTTGCAGACAGCAACAACTTGTGGATGGGCAACTAATCAACAATGAAATCTATTCAATATGGCAAAAAATGCAATACAGTAGAACCCATATAATGAAAATAATTGGTTTCACTAGGCATTTCGTTATATGATTTTTTCATTATACAATGCATGCATCATACAACAAAAATCCCTATGAGAAAAATCGTACAACGAAAATCTCTATGGGATGCATTGTACAATGAAAAGTTATTTGTTGTACGATTCCCATAGGGTTGCATAGCATCGTACAACAAAAAATTTGTTTTCCCCCAAATTTCTTTCGTTGTGCGGTTTTGTTTTGTTTTTGTTGTTGTTGTTTTATGTTTTTTTGCTGTATGATTCATTCATTATATGGGGTTCTACTGTATAAGAATCAAGTGCAGCAGATAAAATGGAGGCATCAGATAGCAAATTATCTGGCTGATAAAAACAAAAACCTGTCAGATCAGGAAGACATACAATTTAGGTCCAGAAATATTGGAACCAGGATAACATTTTTGGCATGTGGTCTCTGTACCCTATCACAGTGAAGATGAAAGGAAACACTCAAAATGCAAGTAGAGTCAGAACTGTCACCTTTAATGCAAAAGGTTTGACAAAAGTGGGGGATTAACTATTCAGAAAGTAAAACCATTGGTGTGTATGCACACGCATGCACACACACACCATTTTTGGTGGCTCGTAATAATGGAACAAACTAACATCCATACAAACAGAAGGATTGCCTTCAATACTTGGTTGGAAATCCTTTGCAGTCAATGACTGCCTAGAGCAGTGATTGGCAGTCTTGGCCCTCCAGCTGTTCTTGGACTCCAATTCCCAGAAGTCCAAGTCAACACACCAGCTGGTCAGGTGGAGGGCCAAGACTGCCCATCACTGGCCTAGAGCCATGATGACAAACTTTAGTACTGCTGGTGTTCTTAGCCTTCAATTCCCAAAAGCCCAAGTCTCTGTGAATCCACACGAAACCCATTTGTGTGGATTCACAGAGACTTGGGCTTCTGGGAATTGAAGGCCAAGAACACCTGGAGTGACAAGGTTCACCATCAATGGCCTAGAGTCTGGATCCCATGGCATGACCAAATGCTGAGTTTATTCCCTTAACATGCTTTGCCTGGCCTTTACTGCAGCTGCCTTCAGATACTGATTGTTTGTGGGTCTTTCTGCACATTGAATTGCATCATTGTTCTTAGTCCAACAAAGAGTTCCACACTGAAGTAGCAGTGCATGTGTAGATGCACCAATCTTGTCTCCATGAGTCATGCTTAATCTATGATAATTTATTTATTTATTTATTTATTTATTTATTTTCCAATTTGTATAGCCGCCCAACTCAAAACGACTCTGGGCAACTCACAACATTAAAAACAGCACAGCAGTCCAAAATTAAAAACCCATAAAACCCAATTTAAAAAAAATACAAAGATTAAAAGTACGAGGATCAAAAAGAGCGAGGGAGCGATATCGCTATTTTATCAGCCAGCAGGTGGGGGGTCACCACACTTGCTTTGCCAACCAGGTTTTTAGTTCTTTCTTGAAGGGCAGCAACTCTGTCTGGAGTCGTAGCTCAATTGGCAAGAGGTTCCATAGGCCTGGAGCAGACACAGAGAAGGAAGACCCTCTTTCTGGTGCTAAGAGAGCCTCTCCGGTCCGCTCTGGTGATGTGCAGTCAAGTCAGTTTTGACTTATGGTTATATTTATTATTTATTTTATTTTATTTTATAAATTTATACCCTGCCCTCCTGGTGAAAACACCACCCAGGGCGGCAACAACAGGTAAAAAATAAAAAATAAAACAGCCAGAACATTTACAATTAAAACACATACACAACCTACAATTAAAAAAGACAAGATTAAAAACAGCATAAAACTGGCTATATACTTAAAAACTACCCTCACCCTCCCTCCCCACACATTAAAACAAAAACAGAAAACACCAGAAGGCTCTCCCAGCGAAATTAGACAATCCATGCTTTTCAGGGATTTCTAAGTAGAGAGTATCCATAAGTGGTTTACCATTCCCATCTTCTGGGGGCACCCTGGGCGTATGCAGCTCTCAGGCATGCTCAAGGCCACACAGGCTGGCTTTCTGGGATGTACACTGGTTAACTGAAAACCAAACCTCTGCCTTTGCAGCCAAATAACGCATTAAGCTCTCTAGCTAGCTATTTCATTTAAAGCTGGGACATAAAGAACTTCCCATTAATTAAATCTTAGAGTCCACACACTTTGGTATGTGTACAGACAGTCTCTAAAGTAATTTTAACAGACCACTGAAGACTGTAAAGATAGATAGTCATCAGCACTTTGGATTATGCGTAGAAACAAATTGTTAATCAGGGCAGTCCTTGCACAAAGTTAATACAATTGTATTGACTTGACTCACCACTGTCCTCATTGTTGCATTTTGAACCCATGTTATTTCCAAAGAGTCTTCAACAGTAGTGCCACATAGAACCTATTAAGGTAAAGGTTTCCCTTGCTTGAAAGCAATTCATATCCGATTCTAGGGTTCAGTGCTCATCTCTGTTTCAAAGCCGAAGAGCCAGCACTGTCTGCTTCTGCAGACGTTTCTGTGGTTATGTGGCAGGCATGATTAGACACCAGAGCACACATAATTTATTTATTCATTTATTTAAAATATTTATATCCCGCTTCCCTCACTCGGGAGTTACCCGAAGTGGCTCAACAACATAGTTAAAACAAACAATAAAACAATTTGACTAACCCCATTAAAAAACTTGGGCAGAGAGGCCCAAGGGGGAGGTGAGTAAAGGATCCAGCCCCTCCCTCCCCATCCAAAGACCTGGGCCTAGAGAGGAAGAAAAAGGAATCAACAAGGCTCAGCTCTACTGCTCATCCCATGCAGAGAGGCCCAAGGGGGAGGTGAGTAAAGGATCCTGCCGCTCCCTCCCCATCCAAAGACCTGGGCCTAGAGAGGAAGAAAAAAGGAATCAACAAGGCCCAGCTCTACTGCTCATCCCATGCAGAGAGGCCCACAGGGGAGGTGAGTAAAGGATCTTGCCCCTCCCTCCCCATCCAAAGGCCTGGGGCCAGAGAGAAGGACACTTCCGGAGACCCCCGACCACCCCCAGGAGATACCATCCACAACCACCATCACAGCGAGGCCCGAGCCGGCGCCTTTGACCGACTCCATGCGGCCGAAGAGAGGCAAGAGCTGCTGTGTGCATGCAAAGGATAAGTAATCGAACTGAAATAATATAGTTGACTAAATATAGATGGCTTATGGCAACTGACATAGTGACAGTACAAGAAACTGACTTACATAGAGACTTGATATAGTGGACTTTTTCTTTCTCTCTTTCTTTCTTTCCCTTTCATTAATTAGTTCAACTTTTACTTTGATACTATGTGACAAACTGTGATATTGTGCATGATAATACTTTGTTTTAAAACTGTTTAAACGGTGATAACATGTGTGATGGGAAAAGACTGGCGTAGAGACCGGCAAGGCACGCCACAAAGTCTGCCAAGAGAACCCTATGGACCAAAACAAAAGGCAAAACAAGGGGATGCTCAGCACAGCAGATCTGAAAAGGGGGAGGGATACGAAAGGGGGAGGAGAAATACAGTGTTGCAGGGAACAATACTGCTTAGGGACATGGAATGTGAGGTCTATGAATCAAGGAAAACTGGAAGTGGTAAAAAATGAGATGGAAAGAATAAGCATTGACATCTTGGGCATCAGTGAGCTCAAATGGACAGGGATGGGTGAATTCAGCTCTGGAAACCATCATATCTACTACTGCGGGCAAGAAAACCTTAGAAGAAATGGAGTAGCCATAATTGTCAATAAAAGAGTGAGAAAAGCAGTAATGGGATACAATCTCAAAAATGACAGAATGATGTCAGTCAGATTTCAAGGCAAACCTTTCAATGTCACTGTGATCCAAATATACGCACCAACCACTGGTGCAGATGAAGCCACAATGGACCAGTTCTATGAGGACTTACAACACCTCATAGAACAGACACCAAGAAATGATGTCCAAATTATATTAGGAGACTGGAATGCCAAAGTAGGAAATCAAAAAGTGGAGGGAATAACAGGCAAATTTGGTCTTGGAACACAAAATGAAGCAGGGCAAAGATTGATAGAGTTCTGCCAAGAGAACGCACTGGTCATAGCAAACACTCTCTTCCAGCAACACAAGAGGCGACTTTACACATGGACATCACCAGATGGCCAACACCGAAACCAGATTGACTACATACTCTGCAGCCAAAGATGGAGAACCTCCATACAGTCAGCAAAAACAAGACCTGGAGCAGACTGTGGCTCAGATCACAACCTACTGATCGCAAAATTCAGGCTTAGACTAAAGAAAATAGGGAAAACACGGAGACCAGAAAGATATCACCTAGACAGCATCCCTAAAGAATACACGGTGGAGGTGATGAACAGATTTAATGGCTTAGACTTGGTAGACAGAGTACCGGAAGAATTATGGACGGAGATGAGGGACATCATGCAGGAAGCAGCAAAGAAAACCATACCAAAAGAAAAGAAGAGTAAGAAAGCAAAGTGGTTGTCTGATGAGGCTCTTAAAATAGCAGAGGAAAGAAGGAACGCAAAAGTCAAAGGAGAAAGGAAAAACTACAACCATTTGAACACAGAATTTCAAAGAAAAGCAAGGAGAGATAAGGAAAACTACCTAAAAGAACAGTGCAGAGAAATGGAGGAAAACAACAAAAGAGGCAGAACCAGAGATCTTTTCAAAAAAATTGGGGAAATCAAGGGAACATTTAAAGCAAAAATGACCATGATAAGGGACAAAGACGGAAAGGAGCTAGCTGATGCAGAAGAAATTAAGAAAAGATGGAAAGAGTACACAGAGGAACTTTACAAAAAGGACCTCAACACTCCTGATAATCACAATGATGAAGAAATTGAACTTGAGCCAGACATCCTGGAGAGCGAAGTCATAAAGGCCCTAAAGAGCACTGCAAACAACAAAGCTAGTGGAGATGATGGTATCCCAGTTGAATTTTTCAAAGCGCTAAAAGATGATGGCGTCAAATTACTGCATTCAATATGCCAGCAGATTTGGAAAACAAAACAGTGGCCACAGGATTGGAAAAGATCAGTATACGTCCCGATCCCAAAAAAGGGCAATGCCAAAGAATGTTCAAATTATCGAACAATCGCGCTCATCCCACATGCCAGCAAGGTGATGCTCAAGATAATACAGGACAGACTTCAGCAGCATGTGGAGAGAGAATTACCAGAGGTGCAGGCTGGTTTCAGAAGAGGCAGGGGGACTAGAGACCACATCGCCAACATACGCTGGATCATGGAGAAAACAAAGGAATACCAGAAACAAGTTTACTTTTGTTTTATTGACTACACTAAGGCATTTGACTGTGTGGACCACAACAAGATGTGGCAAGTAATTAAAGAGATGGGAATACCAGAGCACCTCATATGCCTCCTGAGAAATCTGTACATGAACCAAGAAGCAACAGTTAGGACAGAACATGGAATAACAGAGTGGTTTGGAATAGGAAAAGGAGTAAGACAAGGCTGCATTTTGTCACCATGCTTATTCAACCTATACACAGAGCACATAATGCGAAGTGCAGGGATGGAGGAATCACAATATGGGATTAAAATCGCTGGGAGAAACATCAATAATCTGAGATATGCAGACGATACCACCCTAATGGCAGAAAGTGAGGAAGACCTAAAGAATCTCTTGATTGGGCTGAAGGAGGAGAGTGCAAAAGCTGGCTTGAGACTCAATATCAAGAAAACCAAGATAATGGCAACAGGCCCCATCAGTTCCTGGGAAATAGACGGGGAAGAAGTAGAAGCAGTGACAGATTTTACTTTCTTAGGATCAAAGATCACTGCAGATGGGGATTGCAGCCATGAAATAAAAAGGCGACTGATTCTTGGGAGACAAGCGATGAGAAACATGGGGAACATAGTGAAAAGCAGAGACATTACATTGCAAACAAAAATTAGAATAGTCAAAGCAATGGTTTTCCCAGTAGTAATGTATGGATGTGAGAGCTGGACAGTTAGGAAGGCTGAACGCAGAAGAATAGATGCCTTTGAAATGTGGTGCTGGAGGAGGGTTTTGAGAGTCCCCTGGACAGCGAGGAGAACAAATAGGTCAATCTTAGAAGAAATTAACCCTGACTGCTCATTGGAAGGTCAAATAGTAAAGATGAAGCTAAAATACTTTGGACATCAAATGAGAAGGGAGGATTCACTTGAGAAGGCATTGATGTTGGGAAAGGTGGAGGGCAAAAGAAGAAGGGGGAGGCCAAGGATGAGATGGCTAGATGGTATTATAGACACAATGGGCACAGAGCTGGGAGGGTTGAGGGGGATGGTAGAGGACAGAGGCGCCTGGAGGAAAATGGTCCATGGGGTCGCAAAGGGTCGGAATCGACTGTGCGACTGAACAACAACAACAACAACAATTAAAAAACCCTTTTTAAAAACCATCTAAAACAAATCCCATCCCACCCAACACAGTTAAAAGCAATCAGGACAGAAACCAATATAGGCTAAATAAGCCAGCGGGACTGGGAAGTTGATACATCCATGCCCCATGCCCGCTGGCATAGCCATGTTTTCAGTTGTTTCCTGAATGGGAGCAGCTCCGTCTGGAGGCGTAGTTCGAGTGGCAAGAGGTTCCAAAGGACCAGGGCTGACATGGAGAAGGCCCTCCTCCTGGTCCCTGCAAGGTGGCCTTCTTTCGCTGAAGGGACCATAGCCGAGCCCCTCCAGTCTGCCCTTGTAGGACGGGTATGACACCTTCGGGTGATGCGATCTCTTAGGTAACCTGGCCCACTGCCATTAAGGGCTTTAAAGGTCAAAACTAGCACCTTGAATTACACCCGGTGGCACACTGGCAGCCAGTGCAGCTCCCGGAGCAGCGGTGAGGCATGAGCATAACACCGTCCCATCACCACCCGGGCAGCCGCGTTCTGGACTAGTTGAAGCCTCTGAATGGTCATCAAGGGCAGCCCCATGTAGAGCGCATTACAATAATCCATTCTTTGGAGGTTTCTTAACTTATGCTGTTACCTTCCCACTGAAGTAGTCCCTATTTATCTACTTGCAATTTCTGGCTTTCGAACTGCTAGGTTGGCAGGAGCTGGGACAAAGACGGGAGCTCATTCTGTCCTGCAGTACTCAGGAATCGAACTGCTGACCTTCCGCCTCCCAGTCAGCATCTTAGCCACTTGAGCCACTGCAGAATCATAGAAGAAGAATGGGAAAGGTCTACAAGCATAAATGAGCCCAGCTCCTTGCTAAAGCAGAAAAATATAGGTTAAAAAACCTACAAAGAAAGCCCATCACCTCCTGAAGAAGTCCATTTGATTATATTTTTCCTAAAGTTTAGGAGAAATGATATAGTGGTTGGCATCCAGCCTAAAAACTGAATAGAGGTACTCCTAAATCAGTGATAGTGAACCTTTTAGAGTCCGAGTGTCCAAACTGCAACCCAAAACCCACTTATTTATTGCAACGTGCTAACACAGAACAGGGAAGAAAGGAAACGCTTCCATTGGGCTGCTGGGCATAGGGGCGGGATGAACTCTGTGCTGGGGGGAGGGAGGAAGCACTTCCATTGGGCTGCTGGGCAGAGGGGCGGGGCGAACTCTGTACTGGGGTGATTGTGCGGGTGCCCACAGAGATGGCTCTGAGTGCCACCTCTGGCACGCATGCCATAGGTTTGCCACCACTGTCCTAGATACAGTGATCACCTGAGCATCCAGGTGCAAAACTGAACCAAGAAATCTCCCTTAGACTTCAAGCAGAGTACTGAGCAATACCAAATTGGCTGAATTCATATATCAGGTCTGTTCCTTTATCTCTCTTGGGACATCCCATCTTCTATGGATTTTGTCAGTTCATTGGTGCTCATTCAGCCTGTTTTTGGTTCCAGAGACGCATCAAACATTTTTTTCTGCAATGAGGACAACTGTGACATCCATTAATTGGTCACAGTGCAACAGATGTCTACAGACAATCTTTCCTAGCAGTCCTAGTAGATTTAAATAGCATAGGCAATAAGAATCTTTAGAGCAGGATCCAGCACCCGATGCCTATTCATCCAGCTCGTGCCACCCTCGCCACTCCCAGAAGTGGAAGTAAAACATGCCCGTGCAAAATACTACCATCATTCTAGGCATGCATGGGCATGTTTTATTTCTGCTTCCAGGTGGGAGGAACCATGTGACTGGCCTGATCAGCTGTCTGGGGGGGCATGATCAACCTGCAACCTGAAAACATTGAGAACCCCAGCTTTAGAGAAACCATTTATCAAAGGAGAGAAGATAGAACAAGAGCCAATATCCTCTTCTAAAGATCTGCCATGAACAATATGAGCAGACGTAATAAATGCACCAAACAACATAGATTGAAATGAGTATCAAACATAATCTGAAAAATGTTAATACCTAAATATGTGTGGGTGGCATGAACAGGTAGAAAATGTACCTAATAAAAATAATACTAAAATAACATTGGGACCAGCACACCCAGGCACTCTGATAAACACATAAGAAGGGCAAGATTAGGACTGGAGAACTGAAAGTTGAGTGTTGGTGTGATGAACAAAGCAGAAACAGAAACAACAATAAACATGAAATTTTCAACAAATACTAAGGAACATATTTTTAAAACTGATCAGGAAGTACTGATCATGCCCAGTCCAAATTAGAAGCTGAAGGAGTAGAGGAAGAGTGTAAAGTTGTTGTTGTTGTTCAGATGCACAGTCGATTCCGACCCTTTGCGACCCCATGGACCATTGTCCTCCAGGCACCTCTGTTGTCCACCATCCTCCTCAGCCCACCCAGCTCTGTACCCATTGTGTCTACAATATCATCTAGCCATCTCATCTTTGGCCGCCCCCTTCTTCTTTTGCCCTCCACCTTTCCCAGCATCAAGGCCTTCTCAAGTGAATCCTCCCTTCTCATTTGATGTCCTAAGTACTTCAGCTTCATCTTTACTATTTGACCTTCCAATTAGCAGTCAGGGTTGATTTCTTCTAAGATTGACCTATTTGTTCTCCTTGCTTGTCCAGGGACTCTCAAAACTCTCCTCCAACACCACATTTCAAAGGCATCTATAGTTCTGCGCTCAGCTTTCCTAATGGTCCAGCTCTCACACCCATACATTACCACCAGGAATACCATTGCTTTGACTATACGAATTTTTGTTTTCAAGGTGATGTCTCTACTTTTCACTATGTTCCCCAGGTTTCTCATAGCTTGTCTCCCCAGAATCAGTCGTCTTTTTATTTCATGGCTCCAATCACCATCTGCAGTGATCTTACATCCTAAGAAAGTAAAATCTGTCACTGCTTCTACTTCTTCCCCATATATTTTCCAAGTACCGATCGGGCCTGTTGCCATTATCTTGGTTTTCTTGATATGGAGTCTCAGGCCAGCTTTTAAGACATAAAATTTGGAAATGAAGCAACAGTGACTAAATTAGTAGCAGGCACTAAAATATTTAACTGCAGTTTTTCCAATTATCTCCTATTAATAAAGAAAAGCAAAAGAACAAAGAGCTGCATAAGAAAACAGAATATATAACTTCACTGCCATCACACAATCCTTCTCTGTAAGTACTATGATTAAAAAGCATCAGTGAGATTTTTGCCTAAGACTGAGCCCTTAATAAGCAATAACCAGAACTCTTTCTTCCCTTTTCATTACGCTAAATTGCTGTTTTCTTTATATGGCACTGTTTTATGATTTTATGGAGATACACTCTTTGGTTCTTATTTTAGAGTCTAAATTGCAGGCTTGGTCCAAAGTGTTTTGAACTGAACATGCCCAAGCACCTTGCCAGCAAATAACAAAGTAGGAATATAGGAATCTGTCTTATATTTAGTTCTTCTAAGTCTGGTATTTTCAGCCAGCTAGAAGTGGCTCTCTCTTTTAGGGAGCATTCTTTCCTAGTCCTACCTGGCAATTACTATTATTACCTGGTGGCCTCCCAACCACAGACTAACCAGCAAGATTACTACTTATATTTTGTCTTCTGCCTGTCATTTATTTCCTATTCTCTCTCTCTCTCTCTTTTTTTTTTAAAGGAAAGTAAGCAAGTTGGTTGAAGAGCCTTTGACTACAAGGAGGCATGTTTCCTCCAAAGGTTTAAAGCAGTGGTTCACAACCTACAGCCTACATTCCGGACCCGGCTCATGGCACCATTTCAAGTGGCCCACGTCACAGCCACTGCCACCAGATGCAGAAGCAGAAGCAGACATGTTTATGACAGCCGTAAATGCACCTGCGGCTGTCATAAATGTATTTACAACAGCTGTTGATGCATTTTACGGCAGCGTTTACAGCAGCGGGAACTATCACTCTGGCCCGCTCAGCTGTCTGAGGGGGTGTGGTCCACTTACGGCTTGGAAACATTGAGAACCCCTGGTTTAAAGCCACCCCATGGCTGACGGCTACTTCTAGCTCCGCCTGCTGTCAGAGTAGTAATGGCAAGGTTGCAACAACACTGGTGCTAAGTCTGTTGCAGGTGGATTGGAAAGGGAGTGTTGCTGTAACCATTATTTCTCCAGTGGTCTCCCAGGTGAGCAGAGGAGAGATTCGCTGAATTGCAGAAGGAGATGTTTTAGTTTAAAGGAGCATCTAAGAAGGCAGGCTGGTAACCCCCCCCCCTTCAAAATTCTCCTTCCCCCCCTCCATATGGTCCAAATGTAGTGTTTTCAAAATATGGACAGTCCTATGGAAAGATGTGTTGAAACAATTAAGAGGCATTATGAGCAGCTTAACAAAGTACATTTGTAGCACTGGCATTGCTTAAGCCGAGTGAGATTTTAAGAGCATCTTCAACTGTGTGCATTAGTGTGGTCCATTTCCTGAGCTTTTATCCTTCGGCCCTCTGGCTAATGTGTGGAGTTTGACAAGCCACTTGCTCTTTTCAAAGGTTCACCTCTTGCACTCCAGTTTATTTGTTCACGTCATTGACTATGCTGGAGCAGACCTTCAAAAACATATCCGTTAAAATTACAATGCTGCATTTATTCTACCATTGAACAATGTAACTGTATTTCTTCTAGGGAAAGAATGGAAAGGGCTGGCACACCGGACATTTTCACACTATTTTCCCTTTCTTCACACAGACAGTCCACTCTCTCTTCTGTTTGTTTCTGAAGCACAATAGTACAATTAATAGATACAGTACTGTGCAAAAGTCTTAGGCCACCACCGGCTGGTTTGGGGGAAATTCAATCATTGATTTGGGGGCAAACTCAGACACCCTAACTTCAAACTTCACCAAACTTGGAGGGGGTTGAGAAGAGAGTCAGCAGAAGTGTGGTGTGTCTAGGTTGCTTGGGGGATGGGCTATGCCACCTCAAATCACTCACTGAATTCACCCCAAAATAGCTTGTGGTGGCCTAAGACTTTTGCACAGTACAGTATATCAGATATTTTCCACCTAGTAACAGGCGATATCAAGGGCATTTGGGACACCTTACACCAGGGATTCTCAACCTGCAGCCCTTGGGCCCAATGCAGCCCATAGCACCATTTCATGTGCACCCCCCCCCCCCGCCTCCACCACACACTGAAGTGCCATGTGGTGGAGGCAGGGCAAAATGGCCATCCGGCACCTGAAGCTGTCTGAGGGAACGTAACCCTGCTTTTCAATTTCCATGTATTGATGGAATACATGAAGGTCCTCGTGGAATATGAACCTGATTGTGAAGACTTTAGCTGGAACTAACAATTCCAGTTGTTAGTGCCAACTAAAGCAGACCCATTAACCGTATGGGACTTAATCAGCAACTGTGTAGGTCTCATTAATTCAGCTGGTCTACTCCAGTAGGGACTAGGAAATAGATTTGGCCCTCAATTTCCTAAAACTTTATAGGAAAAATTGGCATTTATTTCACGTTCTCTTTTAGGATGCAGCAATTATATAAAGCTTTCAGGCTATTGTTCTCTACAAAAATACAAAATATAACAGTTCACCATCACACTTTCAATCCAAGTATATTGATTCCATACATTCAAAACTGTGCTCCTTAATGAAACCTTTGCAGTGATAATCCTGCAAACACTGACATTCTATTTCCAGCCCATCTAAATGTGTTCTAGCAACAGCCTATGGATTAGGAGATGGGAGATGGGGACAACTAAGGTCCTACTGTCTTGAAGACCTTCAACAAAGGCAATAAGCCAAGAGGTGAATTTGGGTTCAGATCAGACTGAGTCAAGGTGTTAAGAGCCAGGTTTTTAACTCCAGTCTCAGACAGAAGTCACTGAAGGACACTTTCAGATCTGGCACAGCTGTGAAGCAGGGAAAGGGAAGAACAACAAGGATTAAAAATCCCTAACTGTTTCTCTTCTACTGCACTCTCCCTTAAAAGCATAGGACTTCAAAGAAAATCTTGGGATACAGTGAGGAACATATCTTTCACCTTGGCTGTATTTCATTTTTTATGTCTGAAGCTGGTGGTTGGAAGCATTAGGAAGAAAGCAGCCCCTTAAAACACTGGATTTTTCTTTTCCTTTCTTTTTCAGTCTGTTCTTCAACTTAAGGCTAAATATCTTTGCAGAAAAAGCAATTAGCCTTCTCATTAATGGAAAATGTGACTGAAAATCTCTATGTGATTATGAAACCTGACTTTCATTAGAATATGATTATCTAGGGGGTTAGTTTTTAAAATAAAGATTTTGAAATACTTAAAAAAGGATAATGTGTACATTTAAAAGTTATCCAGAGGCCCTGTATGTTGAATCCAATAGTTCGTTTACTCTGATTGAAGGCTTTTTCTGTTGGCAATAAGAAACCCATGGATCTAGTCCAGTGATGGCGAACCTTGGCACTTCAGGTATTTTTGGAAGCCCAAGTCAACACTCCTGCTTATTAGGGCTTCTAGGAATTGAAGTTCCAGAATACCTGGAGTGCCAAGGTTCACCATCACTATGACCATTTGATTTCCTCTCTAGTACTGGAATTAACAAGGGACTGCAGTGGCTCAAGTGGCTAAGACGCTGACGGGGAGACGGAAGGTCAGCAGTTCGATTCCCGAGTACTGCAGGACGGAATGAGCTCCCATCTTTGTCCCAGCTCCAGCCAACCTAGCAGTTTGAAAGCAAGAAAATGCAAGCAGATAAATAGGGACCACTTTGGTGGGAAGGAAACAGCATTCCGTGCGCTCCGTTGTCTAGTCATGCCTGCCACATGACCACGGAAATGTCTGCAGAAGCAGTCAGCGCTGTCTCTTCGGCTTTGAAACAGAGATGAGCCCTGAACCCTAGAATCGGATACGACTGGCTTTCGAGCAAGGGAAACCTTTACCTTTACTGGAATTAACACAAAACATTTCAGAATTCCAATTTATATCACTGTGGTGAGTTCAGAAGAAGGATCTGGTGGATTGTTGAGTCTTCAGTTCACTGCATTTGATGTATTTGTTGCTATTTTGTTGTTGCTGCATTGTATTATATTGTATTTTTATTGTATTTAATTTTAAATGTATTGTGATATATTGTGATTGCTGTTAGCCGCCCTGAGTCGCCTAGCCGAGTTGCCAATAAATCAATCAATCAAATCAATCACTGGCTACTGATAAATACAGTATTCAAGTTAATTGATTAAAAAACATTTTCCCTGTGCTTTAATGAAGTACCTCTCATTTTCATTCCAGAAACAACGGATGTAAACAAAATTTACGTTTAATCTTTTACAGCTTGCTCAGATATTACCAACAGAAGAGAACTTCCTCTTGTTCTTTAGGTGCCAGCAGCTGAAATCGAGTGAAGACTTTATGCAGGTAAGCTCTGCATAAGATCTGGGTGTTTTTTTAAATTAAAAAATGTAAATAAAAAGGATCTGTGTTTATTCTTTTTGTTTTAAATGTCTAACTTCCCAATTCCAGACATGGCGAAAATATGATAGTGACCATAGTGGCTTTATTGATGCTGAAGAGCTTAAGGTAGGAAACTCTATATTTATTTTAACAGCATAGCCTAGACCAGTGATGGCAAACCTTTTAGAGACTGAGTGCCCAAACAGAGGGGCGGGGCAAACTCTGTGTTGGGGGAGGGAGGAAACTCTCCCATTGGGCTGCTGGTCAGAGGGGTGGGGTGAACTCTGTGCTGGTGGAGGGAGTAAGTGCTCCCATTCGGCTGCTGGGCAGAGGGGTGGGGTGAACTCTGCTGGGGCAACGGCATGCATGCCCATAGAGAGGGCTGTGAGTGCCCCCATCTGGCACACGTGCCAGAGGTTTGCCACCACTGGCCTAGACCCACAAAGGGTGGATGACAGGACAAGATACTGAGTACTTTGTACTAGAAAATTCTGGAAATAATTGCAAGAAGTCAGTATTTGTAAATATTTGTATCAGTGCTAATGAATATACTAGGAATTGTTTAATATGTATAAAGTGTCATTAAGAATCATTTCAAAGTATTTTAGAGATTGTAACAGTTCACATGGGAAAAGTAAATTTTGTGGGGAGGATCTAGCCCTATTTTAGCAAAATGATAAACTATGGGATTTTTAAATCAATGTATTACAATTGAAATCAGTTTTTCAGTTTTTAAAGTTTTTCTAACCCATGGCTGGGCTACCTTTCAATGCTCAGTAGCTGTGCAAGATCACATCTGGACCATGACTCTCACACCTTCATTGAAAAATCAATCAATCAAAAAAGCTCCTTAATGCCCTCTACTGGATATAGAGGGTAATTAAATTGTTTTTACCATCCCTTTGGGTTATTTTATGTCCAGGAGATATTTTTATTTTACTTGTTTGTTTATTTACTTATTTGAAAACTAGAAGTGATGAGAAATCACTTTGAGCCATAAGAAAAGCCCACCTCCATCCTAAAGCAGTTCATAAGGCAATCTGAGCAGGTTGGCTGGGTTTTTTTTTGTTTTTTTGTAAAATTGCATTTTAAAAATATTTATATGCACCAGCAAAGTGCATGACTGCTTTACAAGGCAGCCATTCTCATTATTTGATTCTAAAGATAACCCTGTAAGGTAGGTTTGACAGAAAAATCTTGAATGGCCCAAGTAAGTTTTGTAACTAAGCAGGGGTTTGAATTTAGACCACCTTCTTTCAAGTCTTGTACTTTAAGCATGACCCTATATTGGCTTTCACAGGTAAATGGTTACTATATAAATAATGCTAAGGCTAAATCATCATGTTACAAAAGCAGTGAAATGATTATTTTGCATAGTATGGGAAAGCCATATGAATTTACTTAATATACAAATGCCCAAATAATGCAAATAAGATGATCTGATTTGCATAATACACAAGTTAGGTCACATACTTTAAA
Organism: Bradypodion pumilum; assembly: GCA_035047305.1. Lineage (NCBI taxonomy): Eukaryota > Metazoa > Chordata > Lepidosauria > Squamata > Chamaeleonidae > Bradypodion > Bradypodion pumilum. Next base: position 307,709,049 of record JAWDJD010000004.1, on the reverse strand, counting down.
AAGCTAGAGTATAAGAACTCATTCTAATCTGCTGGAGCCAGATTTAGGGGATGATAAATGTAGGTATGTCAGATGAGCAGCATCCCATTCAATAATATCTAGGGTCAAAACATGAGATTGATTGAACTCTAGCAATGTCACCAAGGGGAGGATGGGCATAGATTTGAAGGCAGCCAAAACTGCTATTGAGACACTGGCATAACCTGACTTATCAGGTTATAAGGGTATCCTAGAGTCAAGCAAGCAGCAAAATGTTCCCAGCAGTTGTAGTGGTTACTGCCAAGTCCATTAGAACTTGCATTCCATGCAGCTTTCTCTATGGCACATATAGTGTATGAGGATTTTATCCAGGCTCCAGATTGATATTGAGGCTTGACGAAGGCTCTCAGAGCTTGTGCAACAAGAAGAAAAACAAGTTGTCACTCTGATGCTTGTCCTCCTATTTTGCTCCCTAAAGCACAATGTCCCTAAGACTCTGTCCTTTTTCTTTTCTCCTGGGTTGTTGGTGTTCATCACACAAACACTTTTATGCTGAGCTATTGTGGTGGCTTAGTGGTTTAAGATGCTGAACTTGACGACTGGAAGGTTGGCAGGTCAGCAGTTCAAGACCCCGAGTACTGCATGACGGGGTGAGCTCCCATCTCTGCCCCAGCTCCTGCCAACCTACCAGCTTGAAAGCAAGAAATTGCAAGTAAATAAATAGGGACCACTTTGTTGGGAAGGTAACAGTGTTCCGTGCACTCCGGCAATTATGAGAGATCTCAGGTCGGAGGCTAAGATCTCGTAGTCTTACACAGTGGAGAGGAAAGTCAGTCCTTCCTACTTACTCCAAATTCCAGTTTCACTATCACAAACCCATTGTTGGATCTTAACCTTAAACGACATTACTGATTCTCCTTCTTGCAGGCAAACAACATCAAAAAGTTAAATATCATATAGAAAGTGTCAGGTTAGCTCTTTCTTGACATGCTGGGTTCTATGTGCAAGAAGGACATTCAGTCATGCATTTCCACTCTTGCAGATCAAAGTGATACAATCCTTGAATATTTTAAAGGTGAAGTGAAACTTTAGCGAGAGAAACTCTCTGAGTAACAAACTGGTAACCTGTATTTTGATAGTTATTTACAGATGTCCTAGGACAGCCTCCTCCTATGTTATGTCCTGCAGATAATAAGATGCGACTTTCCAGAAGCTCAGTTCCCATTTGAGGAATAGTTTCTTAGAGATCATTAGTTGTGTCTTTCACTGGCTTCAGGTTTGCAAGATGGTACTTGGGCTCCTGCCCACTGGTTCTGCATACTATTAAGAGCAAACCTTTCCCTTCCTAATTGCAAGTTAAAAATCTGCTACAATATATCGAAAAGCAAAATACTCCAAAGAATAGCATTAAGAGGTTAGAACAGGTGTGTCTGTTTTGTTTCTAGCCAGTGGGCATACCCAATTCCCAAGGTCTCCAGATTTGTTTCTTAATAAAGAATTTTAAATGTCACGAAACTAGGACAATCAGCTGATCTTCTGGGAAAACCAAAGTGGGGTGTGTTTTTCTGAAGGTCAGCAACAACTTCTTTCCCTCATTCAAATTTATCAGCAGAGAATGGAAACTGCAGGTACAGAGCCTGTCTTTGAAAGAGAAGACTTTAACTGAAATGGGTGACAATGGCATTAAACTCTAGGCAAGAGAACAAAACCATTTTAATGAGAGTGTGATTTCAACACAGGTAGAGAATCACATTATCTTAGGAAATCAAAGGACATCTAAATGGAGAGGTGGATTTCAAAGAAAACGAGAATGCAAAAGGTTCTACCTTCTCTCACATTTGTTCTCACACATATATTTCTAGCTGGACTGGGTATTGTACATATAACACTATGCCACAAATACACATCTCTACGTGATCTGATCAATGTGCTTTTCCCCATCAACAACTGCTGGTAGGATGAGTCACATGCTTAGAAGGGCAAAGGGGAGACTCGATTTAATCTGCTGTCATCATATGCCCATCATAAGGGATGGAGATGCAGGACATGAAATAATAGGCTCACGTTAAAAGAACCCAGATTTCGATAGAACTATTAGAGCTGTATGGCGGTGGAACCAATGATCTCAAGAGGTTGGGTGCACTTCAACACTGGAGATATTCAAGAAAAAAAATAGACAATAATTTGTCAGATATATTTTGATTTGAATGCCTGCGTTGAGCAGGGAGCTGGACTTGATAACCTTATTGGCTTCTCCCAACTCCATTAATCAATGGTTCTATAGTGCTCTGGTAGCAAACCTATGGCACACGTGTCAGAGGGGGCACTCAGAGCCCTCTCTGTGGGCATGCGCACCATCATCCCAGCACAGATTTCTCCTCGTCCCTCTGCTCAGCTGCCCAATGGGAATGCTTCCTCTCTCACCCCAGCACAGAGTTCACCCCACACCTCTGCCCAGCAGTTCAATGGGAACACTTCCTCCCTCCCCTGTGGGTAAGGTGGTGGCTACATGTGGCATGAGGGTGTGGCGCAGATAGTAGTTTGGGCACTTGGTCTCTAAAAGGTTCACCATCACTACTATATTGAAACCAATTGATGCCTAGGATAGCTGATGACCTGATAGAACTGCAAATGTGCAACCTGGGATGAGCCAGGGTGCTCTATTTTGCACTGAAGGACTGTCTGTGTGTGCATCCTCCAAGATTAAAATGTAGCCTGCAATGTGACATAGGGTCAAATCAGAAACGATCACTTTAACAATCAATAGGAAAGCAGAATCATTGGGTTTCTGTTTACTGAAGAGCCTTCATTGTGCATTCTGTGCGAGCAGGGAGGGAGGGTTGAAATTCTCATTCCCTGGTAGTTATTTCATTATCTGCTTGTATTGTAACCCAGGACCCAACCTGGGAGTTAATTGCTAGTTAGCCTCAGAGGAAAGGCATGTGACTGTTGGAGCAGAATTCTTTCCTTCCCATCTGCTTCTAGAGCTTAAACAGGAGTCATGGCCCAAATCCAATTTGACTCATCATAATTTTTGGCCCCTGCCCCCTATTGAACTCTATCCAAAATTGGAAACCCTGCTGGAGACTTCCCCAGTACAATTGTTTTCTAAAGAAAAGGGGGCAGGGTTGTGGGTTGGGGAGGTGCTACAGGATGGAAAGAGGAGATGTACCTCTCAGTGCTTGTGCTTGCAAAAACTATTCCCATGGGCACAATAGCTTTGGTGAATTTACATTGGGATTCTTCCTGACAGATAACAGAGGCCACTGGGCCTAATCTACAGCCCAACTTGGGGTGCATGCAATGCATTTCAACCATATATTCAAATCACAGGAAAAACCCACAGCACTCACTTGTGCTGTGCCTGACCTGAGATTTCTGCCACTCCATTAGCAAGTGGGCTGGAAGGAGTATTAGTAGAGATACTGACCAGAGTTTGGATCTATGTCTTCCGCTATGCCCTATGTATTGTTTTTAGTATTGATTGTGGCCATTTTTACCCCATGAAGCCTTTACAGCAGGGGTTTGCAACCTACAGCCTGCAGGCCAGATCCGACCCACAACGCCAAATAATCCACCCCCTGACCTCGCTCCAGCTGCCGCTGGAATTGGCTGCAGACTCATTTACAACACCTCCCCCAGTGGTATAGTGGTTAAGGCACTAGGCATGGAGACCAGAAACATGGGTTTGATTCCCAAGAGCTGCACAATAGGGGACATGAAATTAGCCCACCTGTAATTCAGGCATCCCTGCAAAAATCCTTTCAACCCAGAGCAATCTCTGATACGAAAATGAACGAACAGCCATAAATGAGTCCATGGCTGCTGTAAATGCATTTACAACAGCCACGGATTTGTTTTATAGCACCAGTCTGGCCTGCTGAACTGTCTGAGGGAGCATGGTCTGGCCTGCAGCTGGAAAATGTTGAGAATCCCTGCTTTACAGTGTTTTCTCCCTACTGTGTCCACCCTGCTCTGTGATGTAGAAACAATACCAATGATGGATTTAATGCCTTGACTTTTCAAAATAATACTGAATGTCCAGAATTAGAGTTTTGGCAATGGAAAGTTTTGTCAGGATGTTCTGGGAGTTATAGTCAAAAATGTACTTTCTATCTCTGTCATAACTTCATTTTTTAATATGATAATAAATGCAATCCTTTGTATATGTACATTTTATAAAGTTCAGTTGAACTTTCGTCCAACTAAATATGAAAAGAATGAAAACTTGTATGCATAGATCATCTTGAAATTGAATCAGAATTGAGAAACAAAATTTCTCCCAATTTCTAAATCAGGTAAATTACTGTCTTTTGACACAATTTGTTTTGTTACAGAGCTTTTTGAAAGATTTGCTACAAAAAGCAAACAAGCAAATTGATGATGCAAAGCTATCAGAATACACAGACATCATGGTAAGAGTACTAACAATTATTATTTTGTTCACGTACTGAATAGTAAAAAAACACACAACAATATCTCAATGAAGAAAGATCAGAAATCCTGATCAGGAGAATTTTTGGGAATAATAGCCATGTTAGTCTGTGTTGCAAGCATATCAGAGAATAAACAAAACAAAAACACTGTAGCACTTTGAAGACTGTTATATTTTGATGTTAGCTTTCTTGGATCAAGTCCCCTGACGAAGTGGACTTGATCCATGAAAGCTAACATCAAAATATAATAATCTTCAAAAGAATCTTCAAAGTGCTACAGCATTTTTGTTTTTGTTTAGAGCTAGAATTTATAGTGCAACCTAAATTTAATTTAACAGAGCATGTCCTGTAGAACGGAAGCTAGCTGTGCAGCTGGGGTATTATTTAGGACACTTTCAACTATGGATTGCACTGTATACATATAAAAAGATGTCCCACTTTGACACAGTGGCAGTGTTTTTATTAAATTTCATTGTGGCCATACTGCCATTTAATTTCTGCAAATGGCTGTCTTGTTTGTTGTGGGTGGGGGACAATAACCGATGAAATTATCAAAGATAAAAAGTTTCTCCTAATTGGGCAATTTTGGAAGAAGTTATACTTTTTTTAAAAAAAAATCTCCCTATATATTAAGTATTGAATACATTTGGCATTTGCTTAACACTATTCAGAAACCTTAAAATAAGCAGTGTACAATATACTTTTTAGAACACCAATAAAAATTATACATGTACTGCCCATTAGCAATTAGAGCACTCTTTGGGTGGTTCACAAAGTAATTAGAATGTTGCCCTATAACATTGGGAACACACTTTACCAACCTTGGAGAGATAAAGGCTGAGTCAACCATGATCCCCATCAGGGATCAAACTCAGATTGTGAGCAGAATTTTGATTGCAATTTATTTATTTATTCTTCAAATTTCTATTGCCGCCCAACACAGCAACGACTCTGGCCAGCTAACAACAATTGAAAGCAACATCAAACTAATTTAAAAGCCCTTATAAACCCCATTAAAAATTATAAATAATTTACCCACTCACCCCATCCATTAAAAGAGAGAGAGAAATCTTTATATGAGCCAGCAGGCGGGGGTCACCCCTCCATCGGTGCCCCACACCCGCCCTGTCAGCCAGGTTTTCAGTTCTTTCCTAAAGGGCAGCAATTCCATCTGCAGCTTAACCACTGTGACACATCAAACTTGTAGATATAGATTAAAAATATCTTCCTATGAATGGAACGGTCTTGGATCCAGCAGAAATCCAGATGAAAGTGAGAGAAGCATTGGATCTCTACATCATCACTACATTCCAGTGTAGACTGTTATAGTGCTGGGAAGGGAAACAAGACCAATGGTACCTTCTTATTTAAGCATCCCACTCAATGGAAACAAAACTTGCCAGAGAAGAAGGAGCACAATTAAAAATTCTTGTTTTGAATCTACTTGCTAACTACAACTGGAGGAGACCTATTCACTCAATGGTATCTGCATGAGTCTTACATTACCAGATCATTGAGTCTACTCTGATTTTGGATTTACACTGTTATTTAAAAATCCTGAAATCAAATCAGTTTCAGTGCTTCCCAAGGGCCAGGTTTACTTTTCTAATTAGTCCAGTTCAATTACATTGGTTTGCAATTATTGCCAGGAGACAAAGTGATATTGATCTTAAGGAAATATTGTTTTTTCTCTGCTCATACCCAAAATATTGATACATATCCGCAAATAATATTTCAGCTTAAGATGTTTGATGAAAACAATGATGGAAAACTGGAATTGACTGAAATGGCCAGGTATGTATATTTAGAGGGGAAGGCGTAGCAGTAGTAGAAAGGGGCGGCAGAGGGGAGGAAGTAACTGTATAATGTAGTAGGTTAAGTGACATCATAGGATTTCGGAGACCTGCATTCAAATTCATGCTCAGCTATGAAATGTCTCTTAGATTGCCGTAAATTAATTCTAACTTGACACCACATAAATAGCACACAGTGTCAATTATTCGATAAAATGTTACTTACTTGGTTGATCAGTGTTTCACACGTCAGGTTGACATGGTGTATTGAAGCATCGTCTTCCACTGTTTCCGATCCCATGCCATTCTCATCCAGGGCCTCAGGAACTTTGCCCTGAACTGGTCTTCCCATATGGTTGCTGGCCTTCCTAGTGGTCACTTTATGTCAAGGGGTATTCATTCTGTGTCCACCTGCCACCTTTGAAGTGGCACACATGTGTGCCGCTTCAAAGATAAAATGTAACAGGGGAAAATTACCTCATATTTTTTAAAAAGGTGTCTGTGAACTACAAAAGTTGAATACATTTAGGGAACAAAAATTTCTCCTTATTTTTATGGTTCCTAAAAGATTGCTCATGCCATGTACAAAATCACTTGCAGTCTTATAGGATGTCGGCTGCAGTGCTGAACATAGACATAGTGTAGTATTCAGTGTAGTATTCAGAGCCTAGTTGGACTCACGGTGGCAGAATGTGCTTGGTTATAGGTGCTGTATTTCCCATCCATTTTGTGTCTGGGTTGTATAGTTCAAAAATTATTCCCTGCAGTGGCTCATGTGGCTAAGATGCTGACTGGGAGGCGGAAGGTCAGCAGTTCGATTCCCAAGTACTGCAGGATGGAATGAGCTCCCATCTTTGTCCCAGCTCCTGCCAAACTAGCAGTTCGAAAGCAAGAAATTGCAAGTAGATAGATAGGGACCACTTCGGTGGGAAGGTAACAGCATTCCGTGCGCTCTGGTGTCTAGTCGTGCCTGCCACATGACCATGGAAACGTCTGCAGAAGCAGACAATGCTGGCTCTTCGGCTTTGAAACAGAGATGAGCACTGAACCCTAGAGTCAGATACGGCTGGCTTTCGAGCAAGGGAAACCTTTACCTTTATTGGAAGTAATGGAGGAAGAAAATTAATTATTCCAGCTTCAGGACTAAAGTATACCTCTCTGTCTTTTGGAGTGTTTCTAGGGAATGTATATCTCGGCCCATGGGGACCCCAATGATTCAGTCAATGTCCTATCCAGATGTCTGGAAACGGTTGGGGTCTGGATGGGGAACAACGGGCTACAATTGAATCCCTCCAAGACTGAGTGGCTTTGGATAGGGGCCCCCGCATTATCCAGGGAGCTACCAACTTTGGTCTTGGATGGGGCTGCTTTGCCCCAGACAGACCCGGTACGCAACTTAGGGGTCCTCCTGGATTCGGGGCTGCTACTTGCAGATCAGGTGGCGGCCGTGGCCAGGAGGGCTTTCGCACAGGTTTGCATCATCCATCAGTTGCATTTGCTCCTGGACCGGGACTCCCTGCTCAGGGTCACACATGCTCTGGTCACCTCCAGGCTAGATTATTGCAATGCGCTCTACATGGGGCTGCCCTTGATAACCATTCGGAGGCTGCAGTTGGTCCAGAATGCTGCAGCCTGGGTGGTGATGGGGCATGGGCGTTATGCCCATGCCTCACCATTACTTCGGGAGCTGCACTGGTTACCAGTTTGCCTCCGGGTGCAGTTCAAGGTGCTGGTTTTGACCTTTAAAGCCCTTCATGATAGTGGGCCAGGATACCTTAGAGACCGCATCGTCCTAAGAGTGTCCACCCATTCAACCAGAGCGGACCGGAGGGGCTCCCTAATTGTTCCATCTGCCAGAGGGGCCCGTCTCTCTGGCACACAAAGGAGGGCCTTTTCCATGTCCGCACCGGCCTTGTGGAACCTCCTACCTGTAGAGTTGCGGGAGCAGACGGAGCTGCTACCTTTCAGAAAAGACCTAAAAACCTGGTTGGCGGGACAGGTGTGGGGCCCAGATGGAAGGATGGTCCCCACCTGTTGCCTTATAAAATAAGCCCCCATTTCTTTTAATTGTTCAATGCAGGCAGTTTTAATGTGGGTAGTTTTTTAAAGTTGAATGGGGTAGGTGGGTGGGTATGTTGGGGGTTTTAATGGTTTAATTGTTTTTATGTATGTTTTAACTTGTTGTGAGCCGCCCTGAGTCGGGTTTACCTGATTGGGCGGCATAGAGATCTGCATTTAAAATAAAATAAAATAAAAATAAAAACCTTTCATCAATCACTTTAATTCCTAATTTGCTCCCATTTTTTCCCTTCAATAGGAAGGTTAAATGCTGCAGAAGTTTCTATTGGAACTTCAACTGTTGAATTGCCCCTTCCAGAACAGACCTTTGTCTGTGTCCTCAGAGGGGGAAATCTAAGTAAACTCTATGACTACACTCTCAGGAACTATAAAGTTGCAGCTAATGAGGTTTCCACGGAAAGTATTGTCTCTAATATTCAAATTTCTCACTTGATTCTCTGTAATTGTTTTGAATTCTTCTTTTTTGTCCAAAGATTGCTTCCTGTACAGGAAAACTTTCTCATTAAATTTCAGGTATGCAATATTATGCTTCAGAGTTGAAATATGTATTATTATATGCACACATAACCTATGCATTCTTATTCTAACCCTTTTTATTCTTTTGAATATTAGGGAATCAAAATGTGTGCAAAGGAGTTCAATAAAGCATTTGACACATTTGATTCAGTAAGTATACTTTTTTAAAAAAAATATCTATGAATCAAATACATTCAACATGCTCTACAAACTGAAATTATCCATCTGAAGACTGCAAGCCAAAGAGAACACTAAAATCAGTTGTGTCATCCTGTGTTTTTTAGGATGGGAATGGCTACATAGATGAAAACGAGTTAGATGCTTTGCTGAAAGATCTCTGCGAAAAGAACAAATCGGTAATTCTATATTCCTTCCTTATTTGCACCAGAAATGCATTTAAATTGTACTTTTAAAAGACACAGTGCAGACAATGACAATGATCAACTTTGAAAAGGTTAGCATAGCGTGCTGCCGGTAATGGTGGCTAATTAGTCCCGAGTTGTGTCTTAGCTGCACAAATGCTCATGAGATTCATTGCGCAGCTCAGCACTCTGCCAATTAGCTGAGAGCCACAAGGATTTCAGCCAATGATTAGAATTCTGATGATCTTTGTATATCTTGCTTTGGCTAATTGCATCTCATTAATGAGGTGCTAGGTTACCACTCAGTTGCATAACTGGCAGACTGATACACATGGTAGTGCCTCATTAAGGTGTAGCACATTTTGCAGGCCTTAGGCAGACATGAGAGGGATTCTAGCCAAAATCTGGAATACCAACCATCAGTAGTTTACTCCAAGAGTACAATTAGTGCTGTACAGTATTTCTTTTATACACTGATTAGCAGTGTAACATCTGTCAGATAGCTACCATTCCTCATAACCTCCTCTGAGGAGAACAAGCATCTTCCTCTTTTGAATCTACTTTGTGATGTCAATGTAGCTTTGAGGAGGGATATGGCAGTCCAGGAAAGAAAACAGCCACCTTGCACACAAGGTGCTTGGCACTGTCTTTTTCAAGCAGCCAGGCAGATACAACAGTAAAACAGAAATTTCCACTAGGTAGCCTTGAAGAAGAAGGGAAGAAGAGATGGCTAGGGTGTAACCATAAAGGGATAGCAGGAGGCAACCACCCCAAACAAAGGAGTCAATCAAGGAATAGAATCAAAGCATTTAATATGCGGAAGCAGAGCAACCCGGACCAAATCCAAATAGAGCAGCTGAGAAATGGGATGTCACAGTTAGAAATTCATGCTGGTCAGACTAAGTACTGAGTGTGGTGATCAAAGAAACAATGAATAGTACAAATACGGTAAATACTAAGTGACCACAATGCAATCATACATAAACCAATAAGTATCCCAGCCTACTCTAAAGAAATACATAGAACGGTAAATATCAAACTCTCCAGACCAAGGTTTTAATCAGGTTACAAATACAATCTATACAGAATGGTGATACCCCCAGCAGGTTTAGAAAGTCCAAATAATCAAATGTGAAATGAGAGGTCCGAGATCAAATAGTCCGTATGAGTCTGTGCAATGACTAATCCGAGTGCTACTGCGTAGTTCAATCATCTTGAGTTAAGTCATGCAGAAAAGTAAGTCAGTCCGTATCCTTCCGGTAAAATGGATATTTCGTAGTCCTTTATCAAGACTCTGCAACAGTCAAGCAAAATACAGATACAGTACACTATAAGCAAAATCTATCATTCTCACACAGCAACAAAACAACAAATTGACAATAAAAGAGCTACCTGTATAAGTTTGAAAAGACGCGCTCTACCGGACCTTCTTAGTGTAATTTCATGTTGGGTCTGAACGTTGTTAGGCAATAGTACAAAGTGCTAAATATAGTTTGCAGTTGACACTATAGAGGTTGTTTCCTTTTTGTATCTCGTGTCTTTAACGTGGGGCTTTCGAATTTTCAGTCTCAGGTGTGGGTTGCTCTGCTTCTGCATATTAAATGTTTTGATTTTATTCCTTGATTGACTCCTTTGTTTGGGGTGGTTGCCTCCTGCTTTCCCTTGAAGAAGAAGGGGGCAGCCAAAAATGAGATGGCTGGATGGTATTGTAGATGCAATGGGCACAAAGATGGGCGGGCTGAAGAGGATGGTGGAAGACAGAGGTGCCTGGCGGGCAATGGTCTATAGGGTCGCAAAGGGTTGAATCAACTGTGTGACTGAACAGCAACAAAAAAAAAACTTGTTACTTCATTGCAGGGGGTGGGGAGACAGTCACCTTGAAGGAAAAGGGTCAACCCAGACATTACTGTGAATCCATCATTAAAAGGGGAGCTTCCTTAAAGAGATCTGTTTGTTTTTCCTAGCCCAAGGTTTCTCAACTCTATAAGTAACAAATAGCTTGCTTATATTTGATGATTGGTCACTTGAAGGCAAGCACAGACATCATTGACAAGTTGACATGCAGACAGGATAGCACTGAAGGAGGGTGGATTGGCATTTTACCAGAAAACACCTGAACTTACAATATTTTGAAAGTAATGTTAAATGGTTTAAAAGTCTCTTTTAACGATGTTATTCTTTAGTTGGTTTGTCCTGTTATTGCAAAGGCAATTTTAAGGTTAGCATGCTGTATCTCACATATTATTTCCAAGATGTGCTCTAGATGTTGATGAACCACAACTTCTATCAGTTTTACTAAGTATAAACTATGTAGAGTGGATATGGGGATTCTGATTCAAAAACATCTAGAGTCATAACTGCCCAACCTGTTTTATATGGTGATTTTGTGGCTAGGATCTGATTTTATTTACAGTATTTATATTTTGTGTGGATAGTCTTAGAGCTGGAAGTAGAAAAGAGCAAGAACGGGAGGGCAGTTCATTGGGCAGGAACCTTGGCAAGAGTCCAGGTCTTACAGCCCTTTGCTCCCTTGTGAAATTTTAATCTTGATTACGCATATACACCCTGCTCCATAAATGCCTCTTCTTCATATTAAAAAAATCCACATGATTGCTAATTGCATGGTGCCTCATGGGCTTAAAGCATCTTGCTTACAGAGATTTATAAAATATTTTCAGGTATTTTGTATCAAAATATGCTTAATCTATTGCAATCCACAAGGTACAAGAATTACTTTCTTTCATATTTAAATGGAACAGACAAGGTAGGGTAGTGATGGCTAACCTTGGCACTCCAGGTGTTCTTGAACTTCAATTCCTAGAAGCCCTGATCAGCAGGAGTGCTGACTTGGGTTTATGGTAGTTGAAGTCCAATAACATCTGGAGTGTTGGACTAGGGTTATAGAATCTTCATACATTACTATCACTTTCTACTATCATGTTGGTAAGTTAACATTATTATAAATCATTACCTCTCTTTACAAACAGGTGCTAGATATCAACAGTCTTGCACAGTACAAGAAGAATATCATGGCCTTGTCTGATGGAGGAAAACTTTACCGAACAGAACTTGCTCTTATTCTCTGTGCTGGAGAAAACTAGAGCCATCTGATCACATCTTAACTTTACTAGTGATATATCTTTAAAACAAAAACAAATAACAATAACTGTGCACTATAAGGGAGTAGGCTTTACTTTCTTTTATACCTTGTAAATTTAAAATTGCATATAGATAATTAGCCAGGATATGTGGCACATTCTTTTGAGCTTGTTTCTATACTGTTTGTAATGTACAGTTTTTGTAACTCTAAGATCGATAAAGATAAAGAGGATGTCTATGTTTGGGTCAGTCTGTCAATTCATTTACAAACAAAAACAACATCCCAACAAAGGATCATGTCATCATGGAGAGTGGTGGAAGAACGTTGTAACACTCAGCCAAGACTGTTTTTAACTTGTTCTTTCCTTTGATGCCTGCTACTGCAGCAGTAATGGTAGCCATTCATTACATGGCTTTTTGACCATGATGGAGAGAATCACAAGTTCAGAATCAATGACATTATTCTCAAAAGAACCTATGACGGGGGTGGGCAAAATGTGGTCCTCCAGATAGATGGACGTTCTTAGTGCTCCTCACTATGAGCAGCATAGGCTAGGGCAGCTGAAAGTTGCAATCCAGAAATCAGATAAGCACACCTTACCCTCCCACTGACTGTTGACATGGGTGGCTGACTTGTGGAACTGTTGTCACAAGGGGAAAGCACAGCAGGAAAGAGAAGACAGACAGGCTTGGCTATGGTCTATATCAGTGTTTCCCAACCTTTGGTTTTTGGACTTCAATTCCTAGAAGCCTAAGTCAATTCCCCAAAGTACTGATCAGCCAATGTACTGACTTAGGTTTCTAGGAATTAAATTCCCCCTGTGGGGCATGTGCCCCGCATTGGAAACCACTGTTCTATATTCCAGACAGTGCTGCTGCCTGCTGGCTCAGTCAGTAGATTACAAGGAAAACCTTTGTTAAAGATTTGGGGAATGCCTAAGATATATGGAAGTGGAACTCCATTTGGTCGTCAGACTTCACCTGTAGCATATTTGCACCAAAGACTGGCCAATTCCCACTGACTAATTATTTGAAGTGGTTGACGAATGTTCAGAAAATAAGGCTATTACTTACATTGCATTACATTACATACAGTGTTCCAGCTAAAGGGAAGAGGTTTAGGGTTCATGACATATAAGCATAAACATTAGGAAACTTAGCAGTGCTATGGCTTGCTTTCCTAAAAGTAATTCTCACTGAATTGTTAATGTAATGGATAGTCAGTTTCCTGTCATGCATACACTAAGGTCAGAGGTGCCTCAGCACATGGAGGCAAAGAACTTCATGAGAAGCCTTTAAGCTACTGTTGTAGCCCCACAAATGTAACAGTGTCTTTTTCCGGACAAACTACAAACTGATAAGCAAAATAATACAACAAACTAAATGCACATAGAATAATTCAAACACAAATTGGCCTTGCACTATACCATTACCTTTTGCTTTCATGAATGCTGCTATATCAGATAATATAACAATCCACTTTCTAAAACTTCCAAATTTTGCAGAATATTCTCATTCTTGCAAATTGCTGTTTTTAAAATCATTCTGTGTAATCTGTAATTAAATTTAATATACTAAGAATACTGGTGTCCAGTCTGTCTACTTCCTATATTCTGTTATTGAGCAGGTAATTAAAAATAACTCACATTTGTACAGATTGATGAACAACAAAGTTAAGCTTCCATTTAAACAGGTTAATTGGGTGACAATGTATCAAAACTCCACTTAAATAGTCCTTCTTTTTCATCAAGGCAGGTTTTCATTTTGTTGAAATTTATGGGACATAGTCACCAAATCTAAAGTTGTTCCTCTATATCTCCTCAGCTGCCAGCAAACATCAGACAACATAGCAAAAGTTAATTCTAAGTAAATTAGAATCAGAATCAGCCAAGAAACAAAACCAAGGAAAAAAATGTAAAGCCAAAAACATTGTGGCACCTTAAAGAATAACTGCTATGTTTGTAAGAACATAAGAACAGCATTGCTGGAACAGGCCACAGCCCATCCAGTCCAGCATTCTGTCTCCACACAGTGGCTCACCATTTGCTTCAGGGTATTCCCATGCAGATGCCTTCACTTGCCTAGGATTCCCAGGAAATGGTATTGAGAGATATCCTGTCTATCTCTCCAACCCAGAGGTTGTCCTTAGGTATCCATAATTATAGCCATTGATACCCTTGTCCTCCATGAACTTTCTAATCCTTTCTTAAAGCTGTCAAGCCTGACAGCTGTCACCACTTCTTCTGGTATGGAGTTCCATAGACCAGTGATCCTCTGGGTGAAAAAGTACTTTCTCTTATTTGTTTGAGAACTAGTACCCAAAAGTTTCATGGAGTGCCCCCTAGTTCTAGTGTTGTGCGATAGGGAAAACAGTTTTTCCTTATCTACTTTGTCCACACTGTGCATGATTTTATAAACTTCAATCAGGTCACCTCTTAGATGCCGTCGTTCAAGAGTGAAGAGGCCCAACCGTTGCTTTCATGAATTTTATGGATCAAGTTGACTTCTTAGGTCTGAGAAAATCGACTTGATCCACAAAGGCTCACATTAAAATTTAGCTGTTAGTCTTTAAGGTGCAGCAATGTTTTTGTCTTTATTATTTTGTTTGTTCTGCCTTTTCTTTGGTTTCTTGTCTGATCTGTCTGCAAAGACTAACACAGCCACCACTCTGAAAAATACAAAATCAGGCTGCATGTTACATTCAGTTATTCTCACTGAAACTCCATTTGACACGTCTTTCTCAGTCCATTGAAAGTATAGATTGAAATACATCATATTACATTACATTACAATACAATACAGTAAGAGGAAAGGAAATGACATTTACTTGGTTACAAATGTATTTTGCATTATGCTCACTGACTGCAAATTAGGCTACACAGGATATTTGAGGTTTGTCAGCTACGCAGGCTAGTCAAGTGCCTCCTACATGAATTGAGGCATGTAGGAACAGTGGTATGACCACTATAGTTACTTCTAGAAACATGAAACCGGCATCATGTTTATTTTAAAAAGTGGGTACAATTCATTTTGGGAACACTATTTTTTTAGGACTACAGATCCCAGAATATTCAAATTGGCAGGAGCATGATTAAATGGGGGGGGGGAGGCACACAAAAAAGTAGTTCCCAGAACCTGATCTAATTTTAGGAAATAGTTTTTGAGAAAATAAACTCTGCTCCATTATCGTAGTGCCCCATTAAATCACAGCTTGAGATAGGTATGCATTTTATATTAACATGAAAGGGAAACCAAATGTGTAGTTTTCTTGTTGATTTAAATGGGCACCTCTACTTAACCTTTTCTTATGAATAGACTTAAGCTAAAATCGTTGCTTTAAAAAAAACACTAGACAGGTGTTTTCCAGCAAACAAGAATACTGATTTTATGCTGACATACAGAGACTAAAATTCATTTCACAAAGCTACAAAGGGCCTCCAAAAACAAGTGCCTTGTGTTCCATATCTTATATGTATACTAAATTGAGTATGCTTGTCTTTTGGGGAGAAAAGGCTTTACAAATTAAGCAGTGTAGTGAGGTTAAATGGCCCTTCTGGACAATTTCAGGTCAAGTACAGTGGTCTTAATGCCTGGCATACCATCATGCTATGAACATTTGGGACCATCCTTGATAATTTTCCTGTCCTATCCATAAGTAACCGATGCATGCCTGCCTGAAGAAGTGATCTTGAATCATGAAAGCTCACAATGATTAGTTTTTGAGTGATCCAATAAAGGTATTGCCTTCCTCCTACGTTTGTTTAATGCTTCATTTTCTCTCACCTCTGATTTCTCTATGCAATGTAAAATATGAATATGTATTTTAAAAGAGGAACAGTTATGTGCATATCTGCCTAGCAGAAAAAATATGAATTACAAAATAATTAAAACTTAGATTGGAAATGAAATAATTTGATTTGTCTTTTCATGCTTAAGCAAAAAGGAAAATATTTTATTATTAACAATTATAATGTAAGATACTTGCTTGTTAAATTGATTTACCCTAGCGACAGGCTTAAAAGTTCCAATCATTTGGTTTTTCTTCTTAAATCTTCTTGCATTATGAACTTTTGGAGTTGCCATTTATCATTGGGATATCAAGGATTGCCAGGGCACTTCAAAGTCACCCAGAGGTCTGATACCTTTGCTGCTGATGTGACCTAAAACAAAATAGCCAAAATCCTATTGGCATAATTTTATTCCATGAAAGCAGGATGGCTACTAATTAAATTAACTGAAAACTTCCTAACCCATTTTCAGGTTCAAAGTCTCCCTAGGGCTTCCTTTTGCCCTGGGGAACCCTTTGAGAGTCTTGGGAAGGGGTGGGGAGTATTTAATAACCAAAAACCTCTATCTGGCAGCCATTTTTAAATATATATATATATATTAACACACACCATCCTGAGTATCCCAAAGGCTTGTCTAGGTCAAAAGGAAGTCCTAGGAAGATTCAGACCTTGAAGGTGGATTAGAAAGCTTTACGTTAAGTTAAACTGAATATCCAAATGATGACGTTTTCTGGTTTATGTGCAGTAAAATTACATCAAGATAATTCTGGCCATAGAATTCCTCCCTGTAAATGAGTCCAACAGAATAACTTTTGAGTATGGATACCTGACATGTATATGGCTACATTCCCAGACACTTCAAGGAGGAAACTTAGTTTAGTGTTGATCTGGTCTGCAATGCTGAGTATGATTGCTAGGGATTATGCTCCATAGTAAACACAAATAGGATTATGTTCAACAGGCTCTCTCAGACACCATAGTCCAACCACCAGATGGTGAGGCTGGTACTGTGATTAAATAGATTTCCCAACTCTCCTCTAGTAATCTCAGAATGAGGTGTGTTTTTCTTCTTTCCCATGGTATCCTTTGAACAACTCTTTGTGTTAAGTCAGTGTGAACAAACATTAGCAATTACACTTATTTACCACACCATAGCACTTGTGGACTCCCTAGGCAGTTCACAAGGTAATTAACGTTTTGCCCCCAACATGCTGAGAACTCATTTTATTGACCTCAGAAGTATGGAAGGCTGAGCCAACCTTGAGCCCTGTCAGGATCAAACCCATAATGTCAGCAGTTTTGTCTGCAGTACAGCATAATTTTATTCCATAACATAACACACAAAATTGAAAAGGAGTTTTCTACCATTCTAGATTCTACTGTGCTAGTTTCTGTAACTTAAAACAAGGCTCCTTAATTTAATTGATGTGCCCCATTTAGTACAAACCCCTTAAACTTTCTAGAACATTACCTAAGAAGGTAGTCACAAACGGTTAAGGGTTTAGGCTACTTTTACGTCTCCCGTACTTCAGATGCTGGGATTTGTGGTGTCTAAGCAGGAGAAGCTACCTAGAAACTGAAACAATTGCTACTAGAATGTGTCACAATAAGCAAGGCAGAATAATGGTTTTCCAGGTAGAAGACAACTTCACTGAAGAATTGCTTCACTTATTAGTATTCAGTATTGCAAGAAGTGCTGTACTGTACTTCAAGAAGCAAGTCTTTAGCTAGTTAGTAAATTCCATAAAACACCAACAAAAGACTGGAACTTTATATATTTTTATGTAAATACAAGAGGAATTCATCTTAACATGATATTAATCATTTGTACTATTCAAAATTTAATTTAATTTAATTTAATTTTCCAATTTATATAGCTGCCCAACTCAGAATGACTCTGGGCAGTTTACAACAATAAACTCAATACTACAATCTAAAAACTTAAAACCGGTAATTAAAAATACAATAAGAAATTACTCCGGCAGCTAAAAAGAGCAAGGAAGCAGTATTACTATACTGTATCACTATAAAATTGCATTTATTATCACACACATTTAGTAATTATCGTCAATATCAGAAGCCAGACGGATAATGAATTACCAGTTCAGTGACTTAAAATATTACTCAAGAAGGAACCTATAATTAAGCTTCTAAATATACGTGTCCTGATTTTTGCAGCTGCCACAATCCCAGTGTAACAAATGGAGCAGCCAGTGCTATAAACATTTGCAAACCAGGCCAAGGCAGGTCAAACACCATCATACTTTACATTATTTTATGGATACAAATTTAGACATGTTTGTTTCTCTTATTTCTGCCATTCGTATGTTGACCCGAGACTGTGTGATTTGTGGCCTGCATTCTTTTGCACATTTTAATGAAGATATTATGTAATTATTATTATTATTATTATTATTATTATTATTATTATTATTATTATTATTATTATTATTATTATTATTATTATTATTATTATTATTATTATTATTATTATTATTATTATTATTATTATTATTATTATTATTATTATTATTATTATTGCCTACATTAATTGTTCCTGGAAATGGCAGCTAAAGATTTAGCTCAGGGGTGGCCAAACTACAGCCCACAGGCCAGATCTGACCCATGGTGCCAAATCATCTGGCCCATGTCACCTTTGCCACTCTCAGAAGAGGAAGTAAAATGTGCCCATGCGTGAACAAAACGCTGCCACGGGTGCATTTACGGTAGCTTTTTGTGCATGTGTGGGTGCATTTTACTTCTGCTTCTGGTGGGAGGAACCACGTGACTGGCACGCTGAACCATGTGACCGGCCCACTGTCTGAAAAATTTGGGCATCCCTGATTTAGCTGGTTAGATTTAGTTCAAATTGAGATAGTAGATGTACTATTCAATTAGCAGGTTTATTATTTTGTCAGCATGCCATTATCAATGTCATAATCTCAGTAAACAGCCCGTGTTATCACAGTAACTCATCAATGGTTTAGTGTGGATCACAGATAAGATGGCTACATTTTTGATTGGAACAAAGGATGAAAGATGTAATGCTATTCCTCCTGTCCTTCCTCCAACAGTCACTTTAACAATTCTTTGGTTGAGATGTAGAACTGCTTAACAGAATGACAATTCCTTTGGAAGCTTCTTAAAATTTTAAAATCAGAATTCCAGCTAGAAAGGCTCATTTTTAACATGGGTTGTTAACCAAAATTACACTTGTTGTACAATACAAAACTGTATAGCAGAATAATTTTTTAAAAATTATCAAACATCTAGGATTACAGTTTATGTAAATAAATCCTCTCACTCATCTTTCAAAATAGAGACATCCCACTTGTATTACTATTACTATTAGCTTTGATGTATAGAAAAATCAAAAGCACAGTAATTTGGGAAAGACTTTCTATAAAAAGCACAGTTCAAAAAAGTAATGTGCCT
Organism: Bradypodion pumilum; assembly: GCA_035047305.1. Lineage (NCBI taxonomy): Eukaryota > Metazoa > Chordata > Lepidosauria > Squamata > Chamaeleonidae > Bradypodion > Bradypodion pumilum. Next base: position 307,689,562 of record JAWDJD010000004.1, on the reverse strand, counting down.
TTTGTTTTCCTTATAGTTTCTTCTATCATTTTCCACTCTTCATTGGTAACCTAGCAAAGAAAGAAAAATCAGTTCAGCTATTAAATTCCAGTTTTTCTTTGTTGACATTACATTTAAAAGCATGGAAATGACCTCTCAAAAGTATACACTTTTTAAATCCCATTGCTATCAAGATAAAGCAAGTGCTTATAATTCTCCCCCACAAAATCAATAGGACTGTGAAGGAGACCTCAGAGGACAAGGCCACCGGCAGACAAGGGTTCAGAGTTTGAGACCCTGGGTTCCCCAGTGGACTGGGGTCAATGACTCAGATGGGGCTGGGCCCCCCCCCCACCACCACCACCACCATGGTGGAACAGTTGTGGGAAGAGGAGGACAGAGAAAAGGTAAAGTGGTGGAACAGGAAAATAAAATGTTAACAGCAGTGGTGAAAGGGATGGAAGAACTGGGATTCATGACAGAAAGGAAAGAAGAGATAAAAGGGACAGACAGTGATAGAGAAGAAGTACTGTATGAGGAAAGGGACCCAGAGCAGGAAGCGTGGATGCTGTTTCCAGGATTGATATTTATACTTTAAAAAGACTGAAGGACTGAGAAGCTGGTCTGAATCAAGGTTCCTTTGGAAAAAGCAGAGCACCAAGCCAAGGATAAGATACCTAACAAATCCTCCTACTGGAGGGAAAGGGAGTGTTGTGAGTAACAACAAGATTGGGGAGACCCAACAAGCGATCTGGGTCAGTGGACAATTGCATGAGGGGAGTACCATTCAGAATTGCCCTCTTAGTGTTAGCTGATTAATTTCTTGGGCAATTTGCTCCCCTATGTCTTAGATCATCACTCTCATCATTCATCACCACTTCCTATGCTGGTTAAGGCAAATGGGAATTGCTGTCCAGGAACATCTGAAGATAGCTAGCTCCCCTTCCATGCTTTATCAGATGAAATATAAAATTATTTTGGAAGTTATAGCTAGAAAAAAATCCAATTTACACCTAGATATCAAGAATGGAATCCACATGGAGCCATACTTAACAACATAAAAGCCTAAAATTAGATATTGGTGAATATGGATCCTTTGATATTCCATTAAAATGAATGAGATGTACCTCCCAAATAAATCATATTGGGGCTCAGAGAATCACTTATTGAAAGTCAATTGAATGTCAACCATGGATCCTTAATGGCTAAAAACATACCCTTGTCTTTATTGGTCCTGACCGAATCGTATTCAATCTCATACCGTTTTTGCCCCATTTGGCTGCAAGAGACCTAGAAATTCATTACAAACACTTTATCAAGTTTTTTGCATGTAATCTCCATAGATAATACAGAAGCTCATTATGTATTATTTTTATTCACTTATGGGTCCGTCCATATTTTCCTCACACATACTGTGGTTTACAAGTGGTGGGTGATATCTTTAAATTCTAGAAAAATCCAACAGTTTATGAGGTGATGTGTGGATGTGAACTAACAATACAAAATTAGCTGAAATTTTGGCAATGCTGTGTCCCCAGCCTGCTGACTGATTTAAGAGCACTCTCTCCCTCTTTTTTAAATTGGTAGGAGGGTAGGGGAATATTTTTTGTGGTAGTTTTTAATGGGATTTTAATTGGGATTTTTAAAATTGTGCTGGCTTTAATGTCTGTACATTACCCAGAGTCTTTGGAATTGGGCAGCAATACAAATCCACAAATAAATAAACAAATGTCAATCTACTGGGATATGGGAAAGAAATTTATTACTGCTACACTTCCAAGCTACTTCACAGTAAGTACTGTTAGTTCTTTTTTAAAACAAGCAACTCAGCCTCTTCCATTATAAAAAGTAACTAAAAAGTTTTAATACCATTTTACCACTTGTATCATGACCTAATAGGCCAAGAGTGGGCAACCTATTGCCCGTGGGCTGGCCATGGATGCATTTTACAGCAGCATTTACAGCGGGGGGGGGGGCACCAGTACAGCCTGCTCAACTGTCTGAGGAAGCGTGACCTGGCCCATGGCTTTAAAAGGTTGAAAACCCCTGTAATAGGCCATGGGGAAAAATATACCTAAGTAATGACATTACACAAGTATAAAAATAAAAGAAATATTTAGTTACTCCATACAAGAAGGGACATTATACATTTTAACATTACAATTTTAACTTAGTTACACTGGATTTGTAAAAAAACAAGAATTTAATTAAAAGTGATGTGTTATTTTTAATAAATTACTCCCAAGCAGCATCTGAGCCAATGTCCAAGCACCTTCTTATCTCATGCTGAGTGGTCGGCATTTCATTCTTTTGGCGAAAAATACCTTAGATATCATTTGGTATGCAGCATAGAATTCGCTGATTAAGGGTGAACTTCTGTCAATCCAACTTATCTTTCTTTGTTTTAATCAGTTCTTTCCCAATTTCTAGAGTTACAGAAACAGTACCATTAAGAACAATTTCAGGGATTGCTCTCCATGCATTTGCAGAAAGTCGTTCAGAAGGAGCAATAAAATTTCCAGCTGCATTGTTGATTATAACCTGAAATGGAGAGGGAAAGATTTATTCCATTGTGAAACTGGTCCTATGCACATTTGAATTAAGATTGTGTTGTTTTGGAGCTTCCACTAAAAGCCAAGGGAGAAAATGAACATCAGCTAGCAAGGGTTTAAATAATGAAACCACATGACACAAAAGGCTAATACCTAACAGCTTTATATTTAGGAAATGTTTAACACATGCAGTCAGACAACTGTTAGTTACAAGCCAGATGGACACATTTTAATTATGCTACAAATATATGAACAGAACAACTCCACCTGCTGAAATATATGCAGACTAACTAATCAGATTAGAGAGATGATGATTGTATAAAGAACCATCTAGGATTACAATCCCCACCACCCCCAATTTGGGATTATAAATTGGCCAAGCAGATGAAATATAGAAACAATTTTTAGGAGATCTTGGTTTCACTGGTCTCATGCCTTCCTTAAAATCATGTTGTGACCCATTAGTACAAATCTGACTCAGTAGGCATTGTAAATTGTTGTAGACATCAGAATGAATATTAATTTTGAAAATAATGTGTTTTTGGTAATCTAAAGCAAATATCCTAAAGTATACGTTGGCATCTAACACCACAGGTAATTGATCTTTCTTCTTATTCCCTCCTGCTGTGATGCTCTATGGTACCAAAAAATATATGTTCCAAAGGCTTTCCCCAGATCTCTGGACCGGGTTTTTTAGTGCTTAGGAAACAGTAGGAAGAAGGGACAGATGTCAATTCTGACATAATCATCTGGGTTTAGTGGCACTGCACCTCTGGATTTTGGCTGACGGGGGAATACTAAATTGGCAATTCCTATATCAATGCATAGTTTTAAACTAGTTACTTTTCTAGCATTACAGGTTATCTTCCTTTTGAATTCTATGAAAGCTATTTTAAGGTGTGATGAATCAATGTTCAGCTAGGGTACTTTTATATCGGGAAGTCCAGCCATACTGATTAACTGAGAAACCGCACTGCTAACAGAAGCTGGATCTCTCACATCACACTGGACTGCGTGTACCTGTGCAAAAAAGTCTCATCAGCATCACCACAACAAAAGTATCTGCACACTAAAAAAAAGAGGCAGGTGGGAAATTAATCCAACTTTTAAACAAAATGCATTGCACTCATAACATTTCTAGATTCAAATATCATGTGTAAACAGTAAAGGCAATTGTGAAATGATACCTCATTTTCTGTTTGAGATGAAATTTCTTCAGCAGTTTGTTTCAGTACATCAAGTTTCCTGTAAATAATTATATACTACAGCTCAGTTTCTCAAATATTATTATTATTATTATTATTATTATTATTATTATTATTATTATTATTATTATTATTATTATTATTATTATTATTATTATTATTATTATTATTATTATTATTATTATTATTATTATTATTATTATTATTAAACACACAGCCAACAAGATAACAATGCTGGATTTTGTATCAAAATCACTAGTCGAACACTTCCCAAGTGTTTAGGACTAAATGATGTATTGGCGAATTATGTGAACAGATCCCAGCAGGGTGGCCTTCTGCAGCTGACTGATGGTGATTTTGTCAACTTTATCATCATCATCATCATCATCATCATCATCATCATCATCATCATCATCATCATCATCATCATCATTATTATTATTATTATTATTATTATTATTATTATTATTATTATTATTATTATTATTATTATTATTATTATTATTATTATTATTATTATTATTATTATTATTATTAGTGCTCAAATGAATATAAGATCATGAGACACATAAATAGTCTTTAAGAGAAAATTAGACTACCATCTGTCAGGTCCGCTTTGACCTTAATTCTTGCATTGAGCAATAGGTTGGACTTTATAGTCTCACAGGTCGCATTATTCTATCATTCTATGAACATACATACAATGCTGTAATACAATATTGCCATGAAATGTTTGAGTCTTAATATAGCTCACTCTAGAGCAGTGTTTCCCAGCCTTTGGTTTTTGGACTTCAATTCCCAGAAACCTAAGTCAATTCCCCAAAGCACTGATCAGCCAATGTACTGACTTGGGCTTCTGGGAAGTGAAGTCCCCCTGTGATACCTGAGCCCAATGTTGGGAACCACTGTTCTAGATGGCCCTAACCCCTCTTCAGTTTACAAAACACAGATCACTAAGCTTATATTTCTCAACAAAAGGCCACAGCCACTAGAAAGAAGCGACTGAAAATAAATGGACAAGCAGAGCAATCAGCAGTTGTTCTACTCTGTTCAATGAAACCTACGTTCAGCTAGTGACCACTGGGCCACAACATGGGAGAGATATCCTCAGATTGAAAAACCGGACAGTCTATAGAATGCAACGCTGATATATTTACCGGCTTGCTATTATACATACTGCTCCCATACTGGAAAGAGCGCTTGTCATTCCTTTCCCAAGGCCTGTACCACCACCTGTGATAAAGGCCTCATTTCCTTGAAAAGCATCTGGTGGCAACATCGTTTTCTAAAGAGGTGGAAAGAAGGCAGCTTGAGGAGCGTTACTTTGACACATTGCTTTCGTTCCATGGCTTAAGCCCTGAAAAGGGAAAAAGAAATGTTTTATTATTTTTCCTTAAAGGTTTCCCTTGCTCGAAAGCCAGTCGTATCCATCTCTAGGTTTCAGTGCTCATCTCTGTTTCAGAGCTGAAGAGCCGGTGCTGTCTGCTTCTGCAGACGTTTCCGTGGTCATGTGGCAGGCATGACTAGACACGGAATGCTGTTACCTTCCCACCGAAGTGGTTCCTATTTATCTACTTGCAATTTCTTGCTTTTGAATTGCTAGGTTGCCATTTTTCCTTAGAGGCTTATAATTAATTCTTAGCTCTAAAACTACTGTGAACTGTAAGAAGTCTATACAAAAATTAATAATAGTAATAGTGGTAACAATAATAGTAATACTAATATACTTCTTGAAATAAAAACTGATTTTATAAACATGTCATTTCGCCAACAAATGTGTGTAACTTCTCTCTTGATATTTAGGCTTGATACTTTAATTGATTCCTCTTTGTACTAGCAATGCTGAGAAGTAAGAAAGGCAATATACTAATAATACTAAATAATATCTGACAATTGTATAGCACTTTCAAGAGTGCTTCACATCTATTGTGCAGCTGCAATCTTTATAACAACCCTGTAAAGCAAAGCATTAAGATAATCCATAATGCAGATAAAAAGACTGAGGTTTAGAGAGTGTCAGCTTAAGGTAACTGGTGTGGATCCCGGGTACCTATGGAACTGCTTCAGCCTAGAGAAACTGTGATAGGCTTCACGCACTGACTGTTTGAGCTTGCAAACCAGCCAGATCAGGTAGGACACGCAGTCCAAATGAGTTATGGTAGCTTAAGGTAGTTTAGGTAATTTATAGTAGCATTTCCAAGACACCAGATTTCCTCCAGCCAGTTTAGCTCTCTATAAGGACCAGAGATGATAGTTCTGGGTTCAAAACATTGTTTTATTTAGTGCAGTTATTAAGTTTCAGAAGATTAAATAGTAGGAACGTAGTTGCAAATACCACTCCAACATTAACACAAAAACTTCTCTAGCTGCTTGCATGGCCTGGCCTGGCCTGGGATATTAACATAAAGATTACATATTTACTAACTTTATACACAAGCTTCAGTCCGATGCGAGCGAGTGATCCAAAAGCATGGTGAAATCCTCCTTCTCCCCCACCTCTTCTCCCACATGAAAAACACATTTTGCCATTCATCCCTCCTTCTGAATTACAATTACAGTCCAACAATTACAGTCCAGCATTTCATACCCATCAAATTTAGTTCCGTTTCCACAGACTACATCTTAGTCGCACAGTCGACTACATCTTAGTCGCATAGTCGACTACAGCTTAGTTGCACAGTCGACTACAGCTTAGTTGCACAGTCAACTACAGCTTAGTCGCAGTCTTGTGTTTAGTCGCACAGTCGAGTCCGACCCTTTGCTACCCCATGGACCACCACATGCCAGGCTCCTCTTTCCTCTGCCATCCTCCGCAGCCTGGCCAGATCTACGCCCATCACATCAACGATTCCATCCATACACCTCATTCTCTGCAGAATACACATTCAACAATCCACCCAGCACCTGCTTTGAAGGTAACATTCCTTCTCTGCCACTGGGCACAAGAAATCAGAAATCTACTTTAATCTTAAAAATGCAAAGCACCCTGACCCCTCTATTCCTTTACAGTAACCAAATATGTTTGTGGCAGAGGTAATATTTAAATGGAGGATTTCCTGTTTTTTGGCCTAGTCTACTACAGGTATATGAGCTCTCCCCCATCAACAACAGTACTGTATCTTTATTCTTTTGTGTGTCTGTTAGCAAATAAGAGAAGCTGTCTCAGACTGTACAATATAGAGTCAGAAAACGTCATCTTAAGTCATCTACCTTTCCCCAAAAGTGGGTTCAATGGCTACATTCAGCCAGCAGGATCTTATGCTTATCTCCCGAGAATATCGTGTTTGGGGGACAGTCTAATTATCCTTGATTAGTCAATATGTCTCTAAAAGAATCTGGTGATACAGTGCCAAGTTACTGTTCAGATGTTGTAGTCTGGAGACCTTTCACCACTTTTCCCTCTAGTAACTCTATAAAGTGTTTGGGATGGTTTCTTCAGTGTTTCACCAAGTTTAGCAGTAATGGGAAGGTGACTGTTGGCTGCCAATGCTCCTGGCTTGTCAAAATACATGGAGACCGCTAATCCAGTATTAGTTTAGATATCATCCTGAAGGCGTATGCTTTGGCACGATGACACAATTGCTGGCCACTTCCGTAGCTCTATCTGTAGGAATCAGAAAGTTGCCTCATCCACAACAATGAATAGTTCTAGTCAATTACTAAAGCACTAAATGACAAACATCCCCCCCCCCACATGTGCAAGTTTCCACTGCACATACTGTAATACCAAAGCAGCCTCATGTTTCAGAATCCATCCCAATCTGTATAAAGACTGCAATGTACTGTAGACTATGTAGGGATGTTTCCAAGGAAACACAATGGAAATGCTAGTGGTGGGAAGTTTCTATAGCCTTTGAAGTTTGAGGATTAACAACATCTTGCAGAATGATAAAGAAGAATTATTGGGTTAAGAAACTGACCAACACAGAAGTACTAAAATAGATTTATCATGTACTTGCACTGCCACATGTCAACGGAAACATCTGCAGACACAGATAGTGCGGGCTCTTTGGCTATAAACAGAGATGCGCATTAAAGCCTAGAGTTGGATACAACTGGCTTTTTAGCAAGGTCCACCTTTATGTTTACCAGCATGCAGCTTCCCCTTGTGATTTTTCCATGGCCAAACAGGGATTCGAACCCTGATCTCCTGAGGTCTACAAACTGAAATGAACTTCCAATCACTTTGATTTGGCTACAACTAGTATACCTAGTGATTAAACTAAATTTAATCCCAATTTCCCTGATGGAGGGCCCTGGGTCTTTCTGTTGCCCTTTTCTGTGGCCAAACAGAAACTTACTGTTTCAACAGAAAGCCATCTGCAGTTGGGGTGGGTGGGTTATGCATATACAGTGGTACCTCGGATAAAGTCTGATTTGGATAAAGTCTAATTCGGATAAAGTTGTGGTTTTCATGCACACGTGATGCATCACATAAAGTCTAAAACCACTAAAAATGGACGTTATCCGAGGTATTTGGTTTAGGAACCTCGGATAAAGTCCATTTTTGGACGTTATCTGATGCATCACCCATTTCATTCGGATAAAGTCCAAAATTGGATAAATTCCAAACTTGTGGAACTTGTGGAATGGAGTTTGGACTTTATCCGAGGTTCTACTGTACTGTACTGTGTTTTCTGTGTCTGTGGAATGGGAGATGATATCAGATGCTGCCTGTTGTTTTTTTCCATTTCAAAAAGCAAAGCATGGCACATCTTGCCATGAACTTTGGGACTCTCATTGATAATTTCCCTGCACAATCCACAATGAGACAGGAACTTTTATCACAATAGCATGCTTAATGTTTGATATTTCAGTGATTCAGTGATTCAATAAAGATACGGCCTTACTCCTGCATTTGTATTGTGTAAAAAGATCACACACACTATTATCCCTATCCATTCAAGGTAAAATAAAAATGGAAAGGAAAGCAGGGGAAAAATGACTTAAATTCTCTGGAAGTGGTCTGGATACATCACAAGGGCAGCTGCTGTAGCGAAAGTCATTCTTGCCACCATGAGACCCAGCTTGCCACATGAGAGGAACAAAAAAAATCTAATAGCAATACCATGTTATAAAATAATCCAAAATAAAATATAATGCCCTTGTTTGCACCACCAATTCACTTCCCTGGCTTTGCGAGTGCAGATCCCACTTTAACAAGAAGTGTGTACAAAAAAAGGAGCAATTAGGGAAAACTCGTGATCTTTCTCGGCAAGACTATTTCAAAGATCTCATTGTATTCTGGCATATAGAGACAGGATGCCTCAAATCTACACCAGTTGAAAAAATATACCCTATTGTTGGTATCACTCCATAAGGAGAGAGGTAACAGCAAACGCTGAGAAAACTAAGCAAGAGAATGACCCTCGACATCCGCTGAATTGATATGAGCATCAAGTCCAAAGGCTCAGAACCAGGAAGAGCTTTATGGCAAAAACAAACATTATTGGACTTAAAGTAAAGGTCACCCTTGCTCGAAAGCCAGTCTATTTGACTCTAGGCTTCAGTGCTCATCTCTGTTTATAACCAAAGAGCCAGCATTGTCTGCGTCTGTAGACATTTCTGTTGACATGTGGCAGGCATGTCTAGACACCGGAGTGCATGTAATGCTGTTTACCTTCCCACCAACGTGGTACCTATTTATCTGCTTGCAATTTCTTGTTTTCAAACTGCTAGGTTGGCAGGAGCTGGAACAGAGATGGGAGCTCACTGTGTCATGCAGTACTCGGGTTTGGAACTTCTGACCTTCCGACCTTCCAGTTGTCAAGTTCAGCACCTTTAACCACTAAGCCACCGCAGTCCCAAGAGCAAAACCAAATTAGAAGTTGGAGGAAGGTACTCACTGGACAAAGAACATTAAAGGAGCATATAGCTGAGGAACTCAACCTCCCCTACACCACTTGGAGGACCCTGAATAGGCTGAGGGTTGGAGTGCCTAAATGTAAGACCAACAAGTGGTGGCTGCTAGCGGACAACAACCTGTTGTGTGATTATGGAGAGCTACAGAATCTGTCTCATTTACTGTTCTGCTTCTTACTGCCCACAACATGCACTGATGGGGTCTTACATTTAGCTAACAACAAAGCCAAGAAGTTGGCTTCATTTCGGCAGTCTAGGGTGGTGATGGCGAACTTTGGCAGTTCAGATGTTCTTGGACTTCAATTCCCAGAAGCCAAAGCCCCCGTGAATCCAAACGGAGGGGTTTTACTGCGATTCATCCGGCCCGCGCCGTCCTCGTTGCTTCCAGAACTGGAAGTAAAAAGCACCAGTATGGAGGGTTAACCCGTAAAAGTGTTAACCGTACGGGCGGGTTTTACTTCCGCTTCCGGGAATGACGAGGGCAGCCTGGGCCGGATGAATTGCAGTAAACCCCTTCGGGTCGATTCACAGGGGCTTGGGCTTCTGGGAATTGAAGTCCAAGAACATCTGGAGTGCCAAGGTTCGCCATCACGGGTCTAGGGTTTGATCACACAAAAGAGGAATAATTTTATCCCGACCTGGGCAGTTCCTTCCTAATCTCTCACGGGTTCCCATTCCCCTGTGTATCCTAAAGGTAAAGGCCACCCTTGCTCGAAAGCCAGTCGTATCCGAGTATCCTACTCTAGAGTGTTCAGTGCTCATCTCTGTTTCACAGCCGAAGAGTCGGCGCTGTCTGCTTCTGCAGACGTTTCCGTGGTCATGTGGCAGGCATGACTAGACACCTTTGGTGTACTGGAACCAAAACAATAGAAGCTGCCGAAGTCTGGCTCAACACATCTTTATTGGCACACCGGTAGACTGAACACGTGGTAATGGCGGAGGTACAGCTCCTTTTATAATGCAACAATACAATTGAACCTGGTTACACGGTAGCGTATTGGCTGCTACCTGCGTGACATCATTCTGAGTCACGCCCTTCTTCTCCATATGTTCCTTGCGCGGGAAGGTTCCCGCGGCTGGCAGTAATTGGGGAATTTGTACCATGTGAGCTGAACGCTCGCAGCTGCCCTCTATGGGTAGCTAGCTCGCGTTCCATTAAACAGCTGAGATACATTGTGATCATTGTTAGGTTACATTCGGACATTGCAGTGGCTACATTCATTCTTAAAGCAATACAGTTTCATACACAACACTCCTCCCCACTAGGATGGGACGAAGTCCCTCAACCATTGTGGCTTCCCGCATGTGCGCTTGGGGTGAACGACTGCTTGGCTGGGCTCAGGGGAACTAGGGGCTCCGAGTTCCGCAGACTCTCGTCCTGCAACAGAAAGGGGGGACTCATTAGTCGCCTGGCGGGGACTCTGTGGCACCCTTGCGTTTGGAGAGGGAAATGGGAGATGTACCTGGGATGTGAACCCCTGCCTATCGCTCATGGCACCTGGCGACCCCCCCAGCACGAATCTAGGAACCGATGAGGAGACCCTTGCTGTCTCGCCCCGATTTCTTGCGCCTGCAACTGGCGTACTTATGCTACCCCCTGCACAATCCACAATGAGACAGGATCTTTTATCACAATAGCATGCTTAATGTTTGATATTTCAGTGATTCAGTGATTCAATAAAGATATGGCCTTACTCCTGCATTTGTATTGTGTATAGTGCGACCGCATCTTCCCTTCGTCGTCGATGCCTGCAGCATCCATCGCGTGCCGGAACTGCCACTCGTACAGATCGCATTGCTCAGGATTGCTGATGTCGAATTGGTGTTGCTTGATCTTGGGATACGCCATTATCCCATCCTCATCGCCAATTTGGTGTACTGGAACCAAAACAATAGAAGCAGCCGAAGTCTGGCTCAACACATCTTTATTGGCACACCGGTAGACTGAACACGTGGTAATGGCGGAGGTACAGCTCCTTTTATAATGCAACAATACAATTGAACCTGGTTACACGGTAGCGTATTGGCTGCTACCTGCATGACGTCATTCTGAGTCATGCCCTTCTGCTCCATATGTTCCTTACGCGGGAAGGTTCCCGCGGCTGGCGGTAATTGGGGAATTTGTACCATGTGAGCTGAACGCTCGCAGCTGCCCTCTATGGGTAGCTAGCTCGCATTCCATTAAACAGCTGAGATACATTGTGATCATTGTTAGGTTACATTCGGATATTGCAGTGGCTACATTCATTCTTAAAGCAATACAGTTTCATACACAACAACACCGGAGCGCACAGAGCGCTGTTTACCTTCCCACCGAAGTGGTCCCCATTTATCCGCTTGCAATGTCTTGCTTTCGAACTGGTAGGTTGGCAGGAGCTGGGACAAAGACAGGAGCTGGGACAAAGACGGGAGCTCATTCCGTCCTGCAGTACTCGGGAATTGAACTGCTGACCCTCCGCCTTCCAGTCAACGTCTTAGACACTTGAGACACTGCAGTTACATTTAAAACAACACAGGCTACAATCCGATCAGTGACTCTCTCCACTTCTTGGGTGATTTCACGCGCTACGCACAGCGACACTGCGAGCATCTAAAGGCGAGCTCGGGACGGGGCATCATCTTACCCTCCATGGAGAAGCAAGCAGGCAAGGGATGAGCCTCATCCCCGAGCCCATTGCTTTTCCAGTTTCAGGCGGCCCAGTGGTGGCGGGCGGCAGCTGCAAAAGTCTGCCCTCATGGTTCATTTTTAGGGTCCCAATAGAGGCGGGGTCAGAGCGAGGAGGAGTGGGACCACCTCTTCACCAGGGGGCATGGCCTGTTCTTCCACAGGCCACGCCCCCTCCGGTCAATTGACCAGGCGGGAGGTTATTATGGGGTACCTTCAAGATCCAAAATCTGGTAGTGGAATTAAATTTCATCGACAACGTTTCTCTGGAACCAAAAATGAGAAGGAAAAAAACTGAGGTTGTCCTGCTTTGGACACAACATGAGAAGATAACACTTGGTGGTTATTTCTTGCAATATTTTTTAATTTAAATTTTTATTAGATTTTTAAAACAAAAATTACATACATAATAAACAAAAAAAATTCAGAATAAGATAACATAGAAAAGCCATAAAGGAAAATCGACAAGCTCAAATTCATCAGGTATCACTTACTGTTCTTATCCATATACTGTTACCTTAAGGTTCAATTTCTCATTTTTTTATTTCCACTTGCATATCATTAATATATCGTATTACCATAAACTTCAAATCTCATTTTTTAAAATAAACATCTCATTTTTATCCCTTTTTCAATACCTGATGTCAGTTACTTTCTCTTATTTTGTGCTGTTACTATTAAATTTTTTAAAAAATCAAAATAATCACCCCTGTGCTATTTACAAAGTCCAGAATTCACCATTTATTTCCCAAATCTTCTTACTTTTCCCAAAAGCTCAATGTGTCTGGTGCTTGTTTACTTTCTTTATTGTTCTTCAATGTGTGTACCATTTTTATTTATTTATTTTCAAATTTATAGCACTGATCTGCTTACAGGAAATCAGCTTTGCTAATATATTAATTATAATTATTTTGGGTCAGAAATTATTCTGGGTTGAAAGAATTTTTGTGGAAGAAATTCCACTCAGGGAATGCCCAAATGAAGATCCTTTCATGTCCCCAAGTGCTGGGACAGAGACAGGCGCTCAATCCGTCATGCAGTACCCGGGTCTCGAACTGCCGACTTGCCAGCCTTACAGCTAACAAGGAGAGCTTCTTAACCACTGAGCCACCGCAGCTTTGCTAATGTCGGTATAGTTTGTTTTGGGTGGAGAAACAAATGAGCATCGAAGTTTGAACGTTTTATCAAATTGGGTGGCTATTGCCATTGGTTTATGATTTTTAAGTCCTCCCTTTATATTATGTATTGAACATATTGTCATCTGTTTAATATTACTTAGAATTCTTTAAAAATAATACCGGTAAGCAGTGCAAAAAGTCACTGTTAAAAATCAACCTTTGTGAGTTTAAATGTAGAAGTGTCCACCTGTGAATGGAATGGTTTTCAATCTAGCAGAGATTTTTCATGGATGAAAGTAGGGGAAGCACTGGAATTATACATCATCACTACCACTTTCCAGTGTAGATAATAAGGTACTGGAAAGAGAAAGAAGACTGATTGATCCTCTTCTTTCTCTGGATTAACATCGAATCCAACTTGATGGAAATAGGACTTGTCTGGTGGGGTGGGGAGGTGTGTTTAAAGAGCCTTTTCTGAAATCTAGTTGTTGATTCCAACTACAGTAGTCCAATTCATTCAAAGGATCTTGGATAAGTTTCAGTTTGCTCATTTCCCATAGACTTATTGTGTTTAGTCTAATTTGGACTAATAATTTAATTTACTTTGGTATTTAAAATGCCTCTTGAAATCAAAACAGTTTCAATGCTTCCCCTACATTGGACAACCAATATATTTATTCCCCAAATATATTCAACTTTTGTAGTTTGTAGATGCATTGTTATGAGGTAATTTCCCCTTCCTACATTTCATCTAGTCACTATGTGCAGCCAAATCACAGCCAATTTACAGGTATAGTGACTGTGACAGGGTGTTCAAGGTAAGTGAAATATTTCCTTGGTTTTCATCACTGCCAAGCCCTCTGTGAGTTTCTGTAGCTGAGAGGGTAAATGAGCTCAAGTCTCCCGAGTCCTATAGCATCATTCTATTTATTACACCACAGGGTACAGTGAATGGTGTTCCTCCCCCCCTTTCAATATACATACTTGGCCATTTCAAGGACTGCAGTGGCTCAATTGGCTAAGATGCTGACTGGGAGGCGGAAGGTCAGCAGTTCGATTCCCGAGTACTGCAGGATGGAATCAGCTCCTGTCTTTGTCCCAGTTCCTGCCAACCTAGCAGTTTGGAAGCAAGAAATTGCAAGCAGATAAATAGAAACCACTTCGGTGGGAAGGTAAACAGCGTTCCGTGCGCTCATTTGTCTAGTCATGACTGTCACATGACCATGGAAATGTCTGCAGAAGAAGTCAGCGCTGTCTCTTCGGCTTTGAAACAGAGATGAGCACTGAACCCTAGCACTGACTGGCTTTCGAGCAAGGGAAACCTTTACCTTTAATTTAGGATGACAGATTCCCCCCTTTTTATTGGATTTGTTCTCCATAAGCAACAGAACTTGCACATTGTTTCCAGGTCAGAGAGACATGAAGTCACACAACTGTGTAAATTGTGCAATACCTTCAAGAATTTGCACAGAGAACATGATTTTGCTGTGCACTCTCTTTCTCTATTATGGTTCCACCTGGTGGCAGTTTCTGTTTAGGATTGTGTGGAACAGAATAAATGCCTTGCAATCCCTTGGGAATCTGAAAATAGAGCCATAGGTTAGGAGTTTGATTTCTCGCTGTGTCTTCCAGAAGACCTGTATGACCTCGGGCAAGCTGCACAATCCCCAGAAAAAGGGAATACGGTATAAACCTCTTCCAGGTATACTTTACCTAGAAAACATGGGAAAAGTGCCATGAGTAGACACTGACTTGATGGCACACAGTTATTATTAACTTTGTTATGCAAATTTACAATAGAAGTATGAAGCGGCAATAGAAGTATGAAAAATAAATAAATACGCATTTCTTAAATCTTTTGGATTTTAGCCCAGTTTATGAACTGAGTTTCTAGGACTCAGTTGCCAATGATGAGTTCTATTAAAAAAAAATATTTCATGCATGTACATGTAGCTTTGCAGACTGGGAGGATTTTAGTTTTTATAAATTCATGATGGTGTCTAGTTATTACTGCATTGCTTTCAATGTGTTTGCTGAGTGACTGCTCCAGAAATTTCTCTGGGATTAATGTCAAGCGGAAAGGTCTATGTTCCCAGGTTCCTCTTTTGTGCCCTTTTTGAAGATAAGAATGTATGCTGTACTTTAATTATCTGGCACTTCAACCATTCTCCACAATTTAAAGGCAATAATAGAAAGTGGTTCCGAGAGTTCTTCACTTAGTTCCTTGGTTGCAGCTCATCTGGCCCTGGAAATCTGAACTTGTTCAGAGAAATATGGTATTCATTGACTATTTGCTTATCAATTTGAAGTTACAATCCCATGCCCTCCACTTCTACTCCACATTTGCCTTCTGAGTCATGTACATGTAGATCTGTGGACTGGGAGGATTTGGTTTTTGACAAATTGATGATGGTGTCTAGTTACTACTGCATTGTTTTTAAGGTGTTTGCAGAGTGAAGTGTCTCGGGGAAGAGACAGGTGAAGTAGGAATCGAACTACCTTTTCTTTGTCTTGTTATAATTTTCCCATCCAAGTTGGAACAGCTGAGCTATTGTTTCATCTTTGTCTTTTGCGATGTTTGTAACTGAAGAATGCTTTTTTGTTGCTTTTAGCATCGCTTCATAACCTCCACTAATTCTCAACATTTGCCCTCCTAATGCCACCCCTGCAATTCTTTGCTCCTTTGGTGATCCTTTCCTTTGCGGCGTGACCTTCCACTTCCTATATTTGTAATTTTTTTAAAAAATCATCAGGTCTCCTCGGAGCTTTTTGGCCTTTTAAATATTTTTGCTGTCTTCCATCATTTTTTTTTAGCTGTAGTTATTTGTGTCTGCCTTTAGAAGTTCCTTTTTAAAGAAACTCCCATCATGAAATCGAAATAATATCGAAACAACAATAATGAACATATTTTCCTGTTGAGGTCTCCTGCCATTGGACCTTCTTTATAACCTGAGTTCTGAGTTGATTAAAATTGGCTTTCCTAAATTCCAGTTTACAATTGCAGCTACTTTCTGCTTTTGTTTCCTTTGAAATCAAGAACTCAAGTAGAACATTGTCACTTTCTCCAGAGTTCCCCTGTTGGTCACCTCTATCGGTCAGAATCTAGTCATGGATAGTTATAGTTTTTTCCCCCTCCACTTTTTGTATGAGAAAAATATCAGAAACACAGTCTAGGAATATATTGGAAAGGCCTTATTTGGTAGAATTTGCCACCCAACAAATATTAGGATAACTGAAATCTCCCATTACTACTACGTCGTATGTCTTGGAAATTTTGCAACCTGCTTTTCAAAGGTTTCATCAGCTTCTGCCTCTTGACTGGGTGATCAGTAATAGACTCCAACTACTTTGTTTCTTTTCAGATACTCTCAATAGTACAACCAATGTCATTCTCCTGTATTTCTGAGCAAGAATATTTTGATAATACTGTGAATCCACCTTTTTATTTTCTGTTCTTTTTGAACAGTTTATATCATCCAATTACAAAAATTTCAGTTCTTCCTATTTCTCATACACCAGTGGTGGCAAACCTATGGCATGTGTGCCAGAGGTGGCACTCAGAGCCCTCTCTGTGCACTTGTGCAGTTGCCCTAACACAGAGTTTGCCCCACCCCTCTGCCCAGCAGCCCAATGGGAACATTTCCTCCCTCCCCCAGCACAGAATTCACCCCACCCCTCTGCCCAACAGCCCAATGGAAGCATTTCCTTCCTCTCCTGTTGCTGTGTTGGCACTTTGTGATAAATAAGTGGGTTTTGGGTTGCAGTTTGGGCACTCAGTCTCTAAAAGGTTCGACATCACTATCATACACCTACATCCATATATAGACATATTCACGTATAGATATCAGAGACTGTGTAATTTGTGGCCTGCTTTCCTTCATACATTCTTATGAAAGCAGTATGAAATTATTATAATACTAATCTTAATTAACCGTAACTGGAAAAAATAGTCAAAGATTTAGCTGGGTAGAGTTAGTTGAGATTGATATAGTAGATTCCCTATTCAATTAGCAGATTATTTCTTTGTCAACATTTCTTTATAAATGCCATAATTTCAACAAGTAGTCCATGTTATCTCTGTAACTCAGTAATGGTTTGGGAGAAATAAAATGGCTGCTATATTTTTGCCTGGTACAAATAAAGGATGAAAGATGCCTCCCTCCCTCTTTCCCCCACACACTTTAATTGATGCTTTGATTGAGATGTGCAACTGCTTGACACAATGACATGACAATCTCCTTGACAGTTTCTTAACACTCTAAAATCAGAATTCCAGCTAGGAAGTTCCACTTTTAATGTGGGTTGTTAACCAAAATTATACCACGCAGTGCAATACAAAACTGTATGCTAGAAGAAAAAAAATCATTAGTTTTATTATAAAAAACATTGAAGATTACAGTTTATGAACATTAAACCTTCTCATTCATCTCTCTGTGAGAACACAGTTCTGTCAAGGTCAACATTTGGACCCAGATGAGAACCAGGATCCCCTATGCTGAGTGCACAATAAATGCTTGTCCTCCATCCCAAAATCAGATTTTAGGTTCTTTGCCAAAACCCAAAGTTCTCTATGAGAATGTTATGATACCAGCATCTATGCATAGGCAAACTTGTAGGCATACATCCTTTCACAGTCATGGAGAGGCAGAAAATATAACAAAGATTTTTTTTCCCTTTAACATTTATTTAACATGAAAGGCTAAACTACTTTTATGAGGATGACAGAAACAATATTAGAAAGTATTATTAGCAGAGTAAATATGAGTAAGTATGACAATTAGGTATTATAGCAAAGGTATATGGCTTTATAGAATAGTCATAAGTGCAACTGAGTAACTTAGAAAAATGTAACGCATTTATAATATTAATAGGATATAATTTGATTTCTATGCCTTATGATTAAATTGAAACTGAACTCTCTTCAGCACAAACTGAACTCTAATCAGAACGATGATTGAGACATGCTTATTCAGTGACTAATAACAAGAAACATACTGCTTAGGCTAAATACAGGGGGAGGAAGCATTTAAAACAAACGTTAGATCTCAAATTCACTGGCACATTGGGCATGTCAGGGCACACTTGAGTGATCAACAGAAAAAGAAAAGGAAGGAAAGCAATCCACTTTCTAAAAGCTGCACTTTCAATTTTGAAGCAGGAAGCCATCACAAACTTTAAATCACAGCTTACTTTAAATCAGAATGAAAAGGCACCCTTTAAAATATCATGGTTCAAATTCCTGCACTTGAACTTTCAAACCAAACGTTTTGTTTTAATTGAATCCAAGTAGAAACCAGGCAATACTGTCAAATACAAGGCAAATTAAATCCTAAACCTGCGGTCTCTGCTTTCAAAGCACCCCCGATTGCTAATACAGTACTGGATCATATTACAACATAGAAATCATACCCTCCTCCTAGCCTGGTGACATTGTGGGCAGCCGCTTTCTCCAGGAGTTGATCAATGCTAAAGCTTAGCTGGTGGAGAGGGAGGCCTGACTTATATAGCATAAAAGGGAGTCACGTGTCTGAAATCCCCCTCCTATTTTTTGAGGGGACCTTAATGCAGGCTTTTGCAATTCGCAAGATCGGAAAAACAAGCCAGGAAGATTCCTTATGTGGGACATTTCCTCCTTTCTGCTTTACTGAACTGTTTCATCTTGCTTCGATGCGTCATTTAAGAGACAATTAATTGCTGTTACTGCTTTTTCGGAAATTGATGTGATCAGGCCATTTTTGTTAACAGTGGGATCCTAACATCTCAAAGCAGGCACACCACATTTATTTTCATCATTATTTCTTTTAATGTGTAAGAAAATCCAAACCACAGTAGTTTGGGAAGCTTTCTGTCTCAAAGAGTAGACTGAAAAATTTATGAGCTTTTTGTTTTCTTTATCATTTTTTCCATCATGTCCCATTGCTCATTGGTAACCTAGAAGAGAAAAAATATATAGTTCATATACTTACTTCCAGTTTTTCTTTGTTTATATTATATTTAAATGTAAAAGAAACTACCTTCCAAGATAAACACTTTTGAATCCCATGGATATCAAGATAAAGCTGGTGCTTAGAATTCTCCCCACTGAAATCAATAGAACTAGAAGGCTTAACTTAGGTTCTATGTCTACAATTCTTTTATTTCTGACATTCATGTGTGAATGTAAGTAGCTGTCCAGGTAGAAAAACCGTGCCTGATATACAATGGAGGAAGGATGTAAAATCAGGTGGTGGGAAAGAGTAGCAGAATGTAATATCTTGAGGACAGGAATATTCCACAAAATACTATGTAATGTAATGTTAACTTACCTTAAGTAGGCTATTCAACTGTCCAGCCATGCACACATATTCACCACCATCCATTCTGATGTCCTGAAATGTTAATGGAGTTTTCAGTAACAGGTGAAATACAATGCAGTGTAGACATATGCACAAAATACCTATGCAGTACTGAAGATACTAGCCCTGGTGACGCAGTGGTTAAACTGCTGTACTGCAACCCAAAAGGCTGTGAGTTTGATCCTGGCCAGGACTCAAGATTGACTCAGCCTTCCATCCTTCGAAGGTCATTAAAATGAGTACCCAGCATGTTGGGGGCAAAATGCTAATTAACTTGTGAACTACCCAGGGAGTGCACTAAGCACTTTAAAGTAGCTGACACTATGAGATTTATACTGCACTTCTGTCCCACTTTTCTTTGGTACTCCAAAGTGATTTCTACTGAATTTACATCAAACCCATTTAGCTGCAAAGATGATATGAAAGTGAAATATCTTGCATATAAGGTGCAAATATCAGTTATAACTTACTGCTCCATTAATCCAACTTGCATAATCACTACAGAGGTAGCTGGCAAGGTTGGCAAGTTCTTGTACAGTTCCCAAGCGACCACAAGGAATTCTTTGGATCATATCCTTCTCAAATTCCCCTGTTGGGTCAAGACGGCTGAAAGCTCCCTGTAGAAAAATATTGAGAAAATTGTTTTATGGTCTTCTGTCAAAACACTCCATAGAACCAAGGTATCTTACAGCAGGACAGCCAACTATTTCAAGATATTGGGCTTAACATTTTAACTGGGGCTGGCTAGGGCAATGCTGCTTATGACAACCATGTATGTTACTTTAGGTAAGAAGCAAACCATTAACATCCCTCCCTGTATAAAACCATCTTTCAGAAATGCTTCTGTACTCCTGATATGGGAGGGCAACAACACGAATTAGCTTTCCCACTGAACAAGAAAATAGATACATTTGTTCATGTCCAGTAAATTGTGCCATCACAATTATAAGGTATAAAATGGTGAATGTGTATGCTGCCCTGAAGTAAATCCATTAAAAAATATGGCAGTAACCAGTATTTCCCTGTTGGGAACAAAATTGCCCTTAACATGTTATTGTTGCTGCCATCCACCATTGCTTTCTGATATACTGGTAACACACACATATAAGAATATTTATTATGGAACTCCGCCATTGCCGGTCCCAGGCCTGGAGGGTTGTGCATCAGGCTAGCACCCTGGCCCTATAAAACCTTATTGCTGAAAAACCAATGAGGAGCCTAATTGCCTGATATGCTGTAGTGGCGGAGACGGATGCCAAACAAGCCTGAAATGGAACTACTACTATTACTACTACGTGTATTATAAGATCTTGTTGCCACTGCTGCTACGAACCCAACCCCCCACCCCCAACGTTCATCCGCAGGTTTGCTCCCATTGCTGGACTTTTTCTGCAGCGCGTCCTTGCCGTGAGGGAGATAGGGGGAACAGCTGTTGTTGTCAGGCTTTGTAATTGTTTTTCGGCTTTCGTGATGTATACTGCGCTTATATTAGGATATGATATTGTAAATTGGATTGTTATATGATATTTGTATTGACTATTTTATTGTATTGTCTAGGTGATACTTTGATACATTCTGTATTTTATTGTAATTGTATCTCATTGCATTCCTTGTATTTATTGCATTACACATTTTGCGGTGTTGAGAAAGTTTTCTTTTGTTGTAGAGAGCTTTCTCTTGTTATGTTGTTATCCGCTCTGGGTGGCGCTCACGCCAGAAGGGGGGATATAAATAAACCAATAATAATAATAATAATAATAATAATAATAATAATAATAATAATAATAATAATAATAATAATAATAATAATAATAATAATAATAATAATAATAATAATAGAGCAAGTGTGTGTCAAGCAGGGATGAGGTAGAATGTTTTTGAAAGTAAAAAAAAATCCCCTTGTTTTGAGTACATTAATTAGCAATTAGGAAGAAATGCCACTACTAGGCCAGCTTGGCTATTTCCAAGGTATATTATTTTTGGAGACTGTTTTTTAGTGCATTTATTAGAGGGAAAAGACACAATCTTTTGTTGATTTGTAAATATGGAATAAAGGAAAACCACAAATGCATACAAGTATCCAAATGAGAATTTAAATTATAATTCAGATGATTGTACTGTACAGAACAAATACAATTACATTTCTTCTTTCCTTTCAGTTTTCACAACTAAATCTGTACTGTGCAGTGGTCCATGGGGTTGCAAAAGGTTGGAATCAACTGTGTGACTGAACAACAACAACAATAAATAGTCACTTCTGCCCAGATCTCCCTCCTTTGTACTATTCGGGAGGATTAGAATACAGTGGAACCCTGGGTTACGGAATCAATCCATTCTGGGACATTTTCTGTAAAGCAATTTTTCTGTAACGCGAAGCACAATTTCCCATAGAAATGCATTTAAAATAAAAAAAATGTTCCGGAGGTTAGAAAAGAGCAAAAAAAACCAAACCCTCTAATTTTTCTGTTCAAAACTCTTTCTAAAGAGGCGAAAACACAGCGAAAAAATCCAAAGTGCATGTTAGAAAGAGTTTGGACCAGAAAAAAAGGGGTTGTTTTTTTGGCTTTTTAGTGAGCTTTGGAGCTGATTTGTTTTTATTTTCAAGGCATATTTGTCACATTTCTGTCAGCACCATCTAGTGGCCAGACCTGGTAATTGCAGTAAATGTCCGGGGGGGGGGGGGGATTTCCAGTGTTTCCTCGTTGCAGGGAGAGCTACTGCCGGAGCCAAAAAACGATGAAAATTTTCAAAAATGGAATGGAAATTTTCCAGGCACCCACCCACCACTCTGGGAATCATCTGAACACCCCCAAAAAAATTTGTATTGTGAGTTTTCCCCGCAAATCAAGATGCCATTTCCTCAGAATTTCCTTCTGTAAGTCGAGTTTTCCATTACCCGAGGCATCCATAACCCAAGGTTTTACTGTTAGCTGATTAATTACTTGTGCAACTTGCTCTCCTAGGTATGTCTTAGATCACAACTCTCACCATTCCTCACCACTTGCTATGTTGGCTAAGGCAAATGTGAATTACAGTTCAGGAACATCTGGAAGATTGCTAGCTAGCTCCTCTTTCATGTTTTTATCAGATGTAATATAATTTTTTTGGAAGTTATAGAAAGGGGAAAAAATCCAGTTATTAAGAACGAAATCCACATGGAGCTGCACTTAACAACATAAAAGCCTGAGATTAGATTATCATGACTCTAGGTTCTTTGATATTCCATTTAAAAGAATGAGATATACCTGCCAAACTAACCATATTGAGGCTCAGAGAATCAGTTATTAAAAGTCAATTGAATGTCAAAGTTGATTCGTTAATAGCTAAAAACATACCTTTGTCTTTATTGGGCCTGGCTGAATCACATTAAATCTCATACCATATCTACCCCATTCAGCTGCCAGAGACCTAGAAATCCATTACAAAGACTTTATAAAGTTTTTGGCATGTACTCTCCATTGATAATACAGATGCTCAATATGTTTATACTGTACAGTAGTAGGATTTGTATTCACTTAAAAATCTTGCAGTTTTTTAGGTCTATATTTTCCACACATAAACTCCAGTTCACAAGCAGTGGAGTTATCTTTAAATTCTACCAAAATCCAACAGTTTATGAAGTGATGTGTGGAAGTCAATTGATTTATGGATAAAAACATGCCTTTGTCATTATTAAACCTGGTCGAATCATATTAAATCTCATGTCATATCTACCCCATTCAGCTGCAAGAGACCTAGAAATTCATTATAAGATGTGGTTACATTTGTCATGTGTTCTTGGACAATAAAACTAGAAACCATAAATCCTGAAACCATTATTTCTGTTCAATTAAAGATTTTTGGATTCATATTTTATAATACAAGAAAGGTAATTTCCCTGCCCGAATTCAGTTCACAAGCAATAGAGGCTTCTTGAACCTCTACTGTAATCCAAGAATTTATCAGGCAAAATGAAGAAGTGAACTAACAATACAAAATGAGCTTTTTTTTGCATCAAATTGAACATTTCATAACATTTTCCAATGTTTCTACTGTATACACTTTATTTCACAGAATTCCATCAGATTATTATTATTTTATTACTTCATATTTCCTGCCTCCACCGTTAGGTTTTGCTAAATTCTGTACATTTAATTCATGGGGTGTCAGCTGGTGGAGACTGATGAATTTCAGATTTTTGGATTTATATTTATAATTCTCCATTCTGGGAATTTCAAGTGACATAACAGACATCTAAACATGGCTCACCAACGCCAAAGGTTTTGTGGCCTACTTAGGCCAGCATCCTGTATAAAATCAGTGGAGCAGCTTTGTTTTTGAAAGCCAGATTTAGGGGTCCGCAATATTAGTTTGAACTCCCAGAACTGCGAGTTATGAGGTTTGTAGTCCAAAATATAAAAAAAATTCATGTCTAGTAAATTGTGGTGAGCAGCTCAGTGGAAAAGTTGACCTACTGTGTAGCTAATGTTGAAAAGGAAAATTAGGAATTGCTGTGACAGAAAGTGAAAATAAAACTGGCAATATAAATAAGGATCTTATATAGATCTACAATGTAACCAAGCTAAGAATTTTATATGTAGTTCTGATCAAAACAGATAAGCTAGAAATTACCAACATACAAAAGTCAATCAAAATGATCAAAGAAGCACCACTTGCATGATCCTTAGGTTTTCCTTGGGGAGTCCCATTGATAGTTAACTAATGGGTGAACAGAATTCTGAAGACAAACGTTTTGGTTTTTCACTTATAAGGCCCCCTCATGAGTAAAGAGCTCACAGTGGGAAATATACCATAGCCCATATCCCTTATTACAGGCCTACCAAGTTTTTTTCAAAAGAACAGACACGATTTCTAGCAATATTTGGCTTGGAAAAAAAGGACGATACTAGATCTAAAATTTTTGTGATTCATCTCTTAAAGGTTCTTTTTTTAAAAAAAAATCTTACCTTAGCTTGGAGTTGTTATCCAGCAAGGAGTCTGTACATTGGTAGATGTCTCCATGACAACATTCTGCACATGCAAATACTTGAGAAATCAAGTTTCTTTGCATGTGATTTTTTAGCAGTTAGGATATCACGTCACCCACTGGCTAGGTCTGTGATGGTGAACCTTGGCACTCCAGGTGTCCTTGGACTTCAATTCCCAGAAGCCCAAGTCTCTGTGAATCCATACAAACAGGTTTACTGCATGTACGCAAAGTAAACCCTTTTGTGTGGATTCGCAGAGATTTGGGCTTCTTGGAATTGAAATCCAAGGACACCTGGAGTGCCAAGGTTCACCATCACTGGGCTAGGTGGACTATGATGTGTGCACTCCGCTTTCACGTTGCCCAAGGGATCCAACGGAGGACACTTTGGTGAGCTTTTAGAAATATTTTGCAGTACCCCAAGCAGGTCCTCCAAGGGGCAGAACGTGTGTATCCATAATTTCTGGAAGTCACTTCCATGGATTTAATCAAACAACATCCTTATCATAACTCTAATCTTGACCTTACAACTAATCCTCAATACGCTGTAATTTTTATGGAGTCAGAAGACACCCCACTACTCATTTGTTGAAAGCATTTTAATCTGGTGGGAGGAGATTAAAGAAAGAATTTTAAGTCTTATCTAAATGAAAACAGGGAAGGAACTTGAGATGGAATTGCAGAGACATCTGAAATGCTCAGTTCAGTGAAGGAACGTCACAGTTGATGAACATCCTATCTCTAAAGACTGGTAGACTACTCACATATAAAGTGCTTCTACTCCTGCTTTGGCAGAAGCACTTGGTGACACAAACCCAGATCCGCTTCTTGTATAGGTTGTGGTAATTGCCAGAAATGCTGCTCCTAAAAGATGCAGGAGAAAACAGGCTGAGCACCAAGGCACTGCTCTGATCCTACAGCGCAGAATCACCAACAAGCCAATCTCACCTTTCTTTGCTTTAATCAGTTCTTTTCCGATTTCCAGAGTTACAAAAGCAGTACCATTAAGAACAATTTCAGTGATTGTCTTCCACGCGTTTGCAGAAAGGCGTTCTGAAGGAGCAATAAAATTTCCGGCTGCATTATTTATTATAACCTGAAATGGAGAAGAAAAGCTTAACACCATCAGGAAATTGGTCCTCTGCACATTCTAAATAACTTTGGTTGGTTTCAGAGCTTCCAGAAAAAGTTAAGACAGAAAATGAGCATCAGCTAGTAAAAAACAACAACTTATACAATAATGCAAGACTAGCAGGAGAGAGACCAAGGAAATATGCCTGCATCTGTGGTTTAAAGGGATTAAAGGCTTTTTCTGCAAGCACTACAACTATAATTAAATATTAACCAAAATAGACTTTGGTATAATTCTTCTTCAAGAGTTTACACCATAAAAAACAACAACAAAGCTGAATACCAGATTTTATATTTATTTGCTTCTGCCAAGAATTAAAATAGATTGTACTATCTTAATGGTTAAGACGTTGAAATTGATAACTGGAAGATTGGCAGGTCAGCAGTTCAAGATCAGAGCAGTGCATGATGGAGTGAGCTGCCATCTCCTGGCAACCTAGCAGTTCGAAAGCAAGAAATTGCAAGTAGATAAATAGGTTCTGCTTTGGCAGGAAAGGTAAAAGTGTTCTGTGCATTCTGGTGTCTATTCATGCCTGCCACATGTCCACAGAAATGTCTGCAGAGGCATACAGTATTGCCGCTTTGAATTCTATGAAGGCTATTTTAAGGTGTGGTAAACCAATCTTCAATTAGAACACTTACATCGGGAAGTCCAGCCACGCTGATTAACTGAGAAATCACACTGCTAACGGAAGCTGGATCTCTCACATCACACTGGACTGCATGTACCTGTGCAAAAAAGTCTCATCAGCATCATAAAAACAAAAGTATCTACCCACTTATAAAGGCAGGCGGGAAATTAATCCAACTTTTAAACAAAACATATTGCACTTTTAACATTTCTAGATCATGTGGAAACAGTAAAGCAATTAAGAAGCAATACCTTATTTCCTGTTTTAGAAGAGATTTCTTCTGCAGTTTGTTTCAGTACATCAAGATTCCTATAAATTATACATTACAGCTCAGTTTCTCATATGTATTACAATTTGTGCTCAAATGAATATAAGATCACGAGACACATTAATATAGTCTTTAAGAGAAAATTGGACTACCATTATTCTGGCATTGAGCAACAGGTTGGACCTGATGGCCTCATAGGCCCTTTCCAACTCAATTATTCTATCACTCTATGAAGATACAAAAATGTGGTAATTCACTTCATACAATATTGTCATTAAATGTCCGAATCTTAATATAGGTCACTCTATATCTGTGGCTCCCAATGTGGGGCACACACACCACAGGGGGCATTTTCATTTTTAAGGAGGGGGGAGGGGGGGAAACAAGAATGAATTATTAACAGTGAATGGCTGTTTAAGCTTCCTTCAAGTAAATAGTTCATTTTTTAATAATAAGAATTATATGTCACGGGGTGGGGGACCAGGATTTTAGAGATGCTTAGGTGGGGCATTGCCAAAAAAAAGGGTTGGGAATCACTGCTTTAGATGGCCATAACCCCATGATGACGAACCTTGGTACATCACATGTTCTTGGTCTGCAATTCCCAGAAGCCCAAGTCAGTACTCCTGCTGATCAGGACTTCTGCAAATTGAAGTTCAAGAACTGCTGGAGTGCCAAGGTTCACCAAACTGTCCTAAGCCCTCTTCAGTTTGCAAAACACAAATCACTAAACTTATATTTCTCAACAGAAGGCCACAGCCACTAAAAAGAAGGAACAGAAAAGAAATGGGTCTACAGTTGGTCTACTGTGTTCAGTGAAGCCTAAGTTCAGCAAGTGACCACTGGCCTGGGTCACAACATGGGAGAGATATCCTCACATTGAAAAGCCGGACAGTCTATAGAATGCAACGCTGATGTATTTACCGGCTTGCTATTACACACACTGCTCCCATACTGGAAAGAGTGCTTGCCATTCCTTTCCCAAGGCCTGTACCACCACCTGTGATAAAGGCTACTTTCCCGTGAAAAGCATCTGATGGCAACATCGTTTTCTGAAGAGGTGGAAAGAAGGCAGCTTGAAGAGAGTTACTTTGACACATTGCTTTCGTTCCATGGCTTAAGCTCTGAAAAGGGAAAAATAAATGTTTTATTATTTTTCCTTACAGAAAATTCATAGCTCTAGAACTGCTGTATAATAATAATAATTTTGTGTCAGAAATTATTCTGGGTGGAAAGTATTTTTGCTGGAAAAACTCCGCTCAGGGGACACCTGGATGAGGCTCCTTTCATGTCCCCAACATCTTTTCCCACCGAAATGGTCCCTATTTATCTGCTTGCATTTTTTTTGCTTTTGAACTGCTAGGTTGGCAGGAGCTGGGACAGAGACAGGCACTCAAACCCTAGAAGTAGCTGTGGCAATAATAGTAACAATATATATTTGTGGAAGTTACCAAAAAAAAAAAAATCTGTGATTTTGAAAAAATGTCATCTCACCCATAGGTTTTTGACTCTTGGTGTTTATGCGTCACCCTTTGGTGTCCCCAGAAAGCGCCAGCAATTCTGAGAAGTAGGAAATGCAATATACTAATAGTTCTATAATATATTTGACATCAGTATAGAACTTTTAAGAGTAATTCAAAGTGTTTCACCTCTGTTATGTAGCTGCATTCTTTACAACAACCCTATAATGGCACTAAAATCATCCATAATGCAGACAGATTGAGATTTAGAGAATGTCTGCTTAAGGTATCCAATTATGATTGTTGCAAAGGTGACATTTAAATGGGAGACTTGCTGTTTTGTGGCCTAACACCGTACCACTATATGAGCTTTCCATGCACAAGTTTTACTCAATTGAAATGTAAAATCATGCTGTCTCAGATTATGCAATATAAAGCTGGGAAAATCCATTTTAGGTCAATTGCCTTTAACAAACAGTGGGTTCAAAGTCTATATTGAAGCAGAGGGTCATCCAGTTACCTCCTGGAAACAAAATCCGATTGGAGGCATAGTCTGAAAACTATTTATTTTAAATTAGTCTATGTGTCTCCAAGTGATGCAGTGCTACTGAAACAGAACCCCAGTGAGTTTTGGACTCTGAAAATATTAGCGAGACATACATGGTTGACTTAAACTCACCAAGAATGGCAGGGATCCAAATAGCTGCTTAAGCAAAGGAAATTGTGATTATTATTATTTTTAAAAATTAATTTTGAAAAACTGGACATCTTCCACAATATCTTCTCTAGTAACTCATTATAAAGTATTTGTGATGAGTTTCCACAGCCAAGCAGGAATTCAAACCCAGGGCCCCTGAGTTGAGTCCTAATCTGACATTAGATCCAATACATTACATTGGGTATTGTAACATGTAAAAATCTAGAATATTCAGCCAAGAATGAATTATACACATCGTTAAAGCTGAGTTAGGTAAAATAAAAAGGAAAACAAAAGTAGGAAAGAAAATAACTTCCTGATTTAAATTTTTTGGGATTCATCTGGATACAACACAAGGGAAGCTACAGTATCTACAGTCAGAAATGCAACAATTATGTCCAGTGTCTCTGAGTTTAAGAACCAGAAAATCAAAGAACAATTCTATGTTAAGTAAGGCAAAATATTGGGACAGTTAGCTCCGCTCTTACAACACAAGGCAATACTAGCCAGCACAAAGAAACATCCCATACAAAGCATATTCATTCCCGCTTTATGTTACCAGTGCATAATATGGACGCTTACAACTAAACATAAACCAAAGCTGTTCACCACAGAAATGAGATGTCTGAGAAACTGGAGTGACTAGAAGGGATAAGATTAGGAATGAGATTATAAAGGAAAGAATGGGAATAGAACCAATCCTAAACTACAGAGACAACAAACTAAGTAGTTTGCCCATGTAGAGAATGTATTGAAATTCCATACCTTAGAACCATGATGGCGAACCTTGGCACTCCATATGCTCTTGGACTTCAATTCCCAGAAGCCCAAGCCCCCATGAATCCACATAAATGGGTTTGTTGTGATTCATCCGGCCCATGCTGTGCCACCCTCGTCGCTCCGGGAAGCAGAAGTAAAACACGCCCGTACGGGTGCGTTTTACTTCCACTTCCTGGAGCAATGAGGGCAGTGTGGGCCAGATGAATAGCAGTAAACCCCTTTGTGTGGATTCACAGGGGCTTGGGCTTCTGGAAATTGAAGTCCAAGAACATCTGGAGTGCCAAGGTTCGCCATCACAGACTTAGAAGGCATATGTGGAAAGAGAAGGACAAAAGAGCCAGAGGGAGACCCAGAGGAAGGTGGAGAGATAACAGCGATGACATAGTACAAGAACACTAAATAATGCTGGTGGAGGCTGCAAGAAGTAGCAGAAGAACCTTGCATTGTTCTCAAAACCCAAAGGGGTAAAAAAGAAAGTGAAGAAGAAGAATTCTATGTGGTGAAATAATACAGAGTAAAACAAACACGCTGCCTTTGTTTGCACAGTCAGCAGCACACTGTATTGCCCTGAGCTTTGTTTGCATGAACTCGCCTTAGCAATACACGTCTACAACCAGAGAGTGGCATTTGGGGAAAGCCACATGTCACTTATCCAAGGGAGTGTTTCGGGGACTAGTATATTTTAAACTCCCCGTGTAACGTTACGTTACATTTGGAACAACGTGGCAAACTGACGCTACAATCCGAGTTGCTAAGTCTCGTAAAGGTTTCCCTTGCTCGAAAACCAGTCGTATCCGACTCTAGGGTGCAGTACTCATCTGTTTCAAAGCCGAAGAGCCCAGCGCTGTCTGCTTCTGCAGACGTTTCCGTGGTCATGTGGCAGGCATGACTAGACACCGGAGCGCACGGAACGCTGTTACCTTCCGACCGAAGTGGTCCCTATTTATCTACTTGCAATGTCTTGCTTTCGAACTGCTAGGTTGGCAGGAGTTTCGTAAGAGGCCCCCCAAAAAAGTTTTGGCGTTTGCATAGCTTGCTGCTCCCACCTTTGGGAAACGAAAGAAATGAGCTGGGGAAGGCCTTCCTCCTTACCCGCGAAGGAGAACGAAGCAAGTGGGGGGGGAGAAGCCGAGCGCTGGCGCCCAATCGCATCAACAGAGACATCGGCGCCATCTCAGCCTCTGCAGAAGACGAAGTCAGAGCGTCAGACACGCCCACCCCGGAACGCTCTGAGCGAGAAAAGTTGCAAAGGACGCCCACTTAAGCCCCGCCCCTAAGGCTACTGTCCAATAGGAGCGGGAGGAGGAGTTTAGGGGCGTGGCACGACCGTCCAGCTCAGGTTGTGGCCACGCCTTCTCCCGGGAAAACACTGGCTTCTTCCACAGGCCACGCCCCTCCATTGAACTGCTGTCGGGGTGGGGGACGACGGGTGACGCTATTGTTGCCGAAGTTGATAAACGTAAAGGTTTCCTTTGCTCGAAAGCCAGTCGTATCCGACTCTAGGGTGCAGTGCTCATCTCTGTTTCCAAGCCGAAGAGCCAGCGCTGTCTGCTTCTACAGACATTTCCGTGGTCATGTGGCAGGCATGACTAGATACCGGAGCGCATGGGATGCTGTTTACCTTCCCACCGAAGTGGTCCCTATTTATCTACTTGCAATATCTTGCTTTCGAACTGCTAGGTTGGTAGGAGCTGGGACAAAGACGGGAGCTCATTCCGTCTTACAGTACTCGGGAATCGAACTATTGTAGCCAAAATTCCTTCTAGGTAGAAAATGGAGAAGTTTTTTAAAAAAAATAAATAAATCAGAGAGTAAACAAAATTTATAAATAAATAACGTTGTGCCACCGTAAGACTAACTCAATACAGCAGTTAGTATTTAAGGTGCTACAACGTTTTTTGTCCTTTTTCGATTTGTTTTTACTCTCCGATATGCTTACAGATTAATAATGCTAAGGTTTCCCTTGCTCGAAAGCCAGTCGTATCCGACTCTAAAGGTCAGTGCTCATCTCTGTTTCAAAGCCGAAGAGCTAGCGCTGTCTGCTGTCTGCTTCTGCAGACGTTTCCGTGGTCATGTGGCAGGCATGACTAGACACCGGAGAGCACGGAACGCTGTTACTTTCCCACCGAAGTGGTCCCTATTTAAGTACAGTACTGTACTTGCAATTTCTTGCTTTCGAACTGCTAGGTTGGCAGGAGCTGGGACAAAGACGGGAGCTCATTCCGTCCTGCAGTACTCGAGAATCGATCTACTGACCTCCCGCTTCCCAGTCAGCGTCTGAGCCACTTGAGCCACTGCAATACGGCTACCACTTCAAAAAAGAGTGTAAATAGTGAAAAGTCGTACCTTTGAGCATATGTAAGGTAAAGGTAAAGGTTTCCCTTGCTCGAAGGCCAGTCGTATCCGACTCTAGGGTTCAGTGCTCATCTCTGTTTCAAAGCCGAAGAGCCAGCGTTGTCTGTTTCTGCAGACATTTCTGTGGTCGCTTGGCAGGCATGACTAGACACCGGAGCGCATGGAACGCTGTTTCCTTCCCACCGAAGTGGTCCCTATTTATTTACTTGCAATTTCTTGCTTTTGAACTGCTAGGTTGGCAGGAGTGAGCATGTGTAGAATGCTAAATAAATAAATAAATCCCAATGAATGACTTTCGTCAATTCCTTCCTTATGGTTTCATCTTGAAAATCTCTGAGAGGAGACCCGAGACTGTGCTAAACCTTCACAACTAACCCGAATAACAACCAGAGATCTTCTATTAGGTAAAGGTTTCCCTTGCTCTAAAGCCAGTCGTATCCGACTCTAGGCTTCAGTGCTCATCTCTGTTTGTAGCCAAAGAGACAGTGCTGTCTCCGTGTGCAAGCGTTTCCGTTCCGTTGACATGTGGCAAGGCATGCCTCAACACATGAGTGCACGGAACGCTGTTTACCTCCCCACCGAAGTGGTCCCTATTTATCTACTTGCAATTTCTTGCTTTCGAACTGCTAGGTTGGCGGGAGCTGGGTCAGAGATGGGAGCTCACTCCATCATGCAGTACCTGGGAATCGAACTCCGACTTTTTCAGCGAGTTCTGCTATTACCAGTTGTAAGAAGGCATATTGATATGCTTAGTTATCTGTTACCTGACGTGTATAAATTGATGCCATGAAGTCTTCTATGTCTGACGAAGTGGACTTGATCCAAGAAAGCTAATATTAAAATACAGCAGTTAGTCTTTTAAAGTGCCACAACACAACATTTTTTTAATTTTTGTTTATTTTCTCTTTTTTATTATTATTATTATTATTATTATTATTATTATTATTATTATTATTATTATTATTATTATTATTATTATTATTATTATTATTATTATTATATGCTTAAAAAATTAGTATTTTCCTGTTGGCCACCCCCAGGTGGCGCTGTTCTGCCTGACAAGCTCCTCATCATCGGAACCTGATCTCTATGGTCCCGGAAGGCGCCGCTGGGGGAGTGCGCATGCGTGGTCCTGGGAGGTGTGTTTCTTTCCGCCTGAGTGAGGGGGGGGGGTCTCCCGGGAACTTGAGGCGGTCGGCGGTCCCTGCGGGTTCCTTCTCCTTCAATTCAGGATGTGGAAATTGTGTCCAGCAACTACGGCTGGACCAGGTGAGGCGAGAGGTGCCTAAAAATGTCTATCAGTATATAAACATGTAATAAATAAACGTATTGGCTGCTTCAGTGTGGACAAATGCAACACTTTAGACCAAAACCAGGTCCTGACAGGAACTAAAACACCTATTATTATTTTTAGGAATGGTCAAATCCACTTGATAACAGAGATGTTCAGGGACCTTATTTGATTTTCTCTGATATTAATGACTGGCAGCTTCGTGTAGGGATCAGTTTGATTAAAAACGGTGTGTTTGGGTGAGAGATATTATGGCATTTATATTATATTATATTATATTATATTATATTATATTATATTATATTATATTATATTGTTATGTTATGTTATGTTATGTTATGTTATGTTATGTTATGTTATGTTATGTTATGTTATGTTATGTTATGATGGCGACTGTAGCCATGAAATAAAAAGATGACAGATTATGGGGAGACAAGCAATGAGAAACCTGGGGAATAGAGTGAAAAGCAAAGACATCACCTTGAAAACAAAAATTCGCATAGTCTAAGCCAGTGATGGGCAGTCTTGGCCCTCCAGCTGTTCTTGAACTTCAATTCCCAGAAACCCTGACCAGCTGGTGTGTTGACTTGGGCTTCTGGGAATTGAAGTTCAAGAACAGCTGGAGGGCCAAGACTGCCCATCACTGGTCTAAGCAATGGTATTCCCAGTGGTAATGTATGGGTGTGAGAACTGGACCATTAGGAAAGTTGAGCGCAGAAGAATAGATGCCTTTGAAATGTGTTGGAGGAGAGTCCTGAGAGTCCCCTGGATGGCAAAGAGAACAAATAGGTCAATATTAGAAGAAATCAACACTCGGGGGGGGGGGGACACAAATAGTGAAGATGAAGCTAAAGTACTTTGGACAGCAAATGAGAAGGGAGGACTCACTTGAGAAGGCCTTGATGCTGGGAAAGGTGGAGGGCAAGAGAAGAAGGGGGCGTCTAAAGATGAGATAGATAGATGGTATTGTGGATGCAATGGGAACAGAGCTGGGCGGGCTGAGGAGAATGGTGGAGGACAGAGGTGCCTGGAGGAAAATGGTCCATTGGGTCACAAAGGGTCAGAATCAACTGTGCGACTGAACAACAACAACAAAGCTTCGTGTAGGGATCAGTTTGATTAAAAACGTTGTGTTTGGGTGAGAGATATTCTGGCATTTATGTTATGTTATGTTATGTTATGTTATATTATATTATATTATATTATATTATATTATATTATATTATATTATATTATATTATATTATATTATATTATATTATATTATATTATATTATATTATATTAGACTGCTATGAGTTAGTGGTTAAGATACCGAACTTGACGACTGGAAGGCGGGAGGTCAGCAGTTCAATTCCCGAGTACTGCATGACGGAATGAGCTCCCATCTTTGTCCCAGCTCCTGCTAACCTAGCAGCCCGGAAGCATGAAATTGCAAGTAAATAAATAGGGACCACTTCGGTGGGAAGGTAAACAGCGTTTTGTGCACTCCTGTGTTGAGGCATGCCTGCCACATTACCACAGAAACGTCTGCAGAAGCAGACAGCACTGGCTCTTCAACTTTGAAACAGAGATGAGCACAACCCTAGAGTCGGATATGACTGGCTAGAGTCGGATATGACTTGACTATTCTATCTGTCATCACATGGGGACACTAGCATTCATTTTTTTGAGCAAACGTCTTACTGCACATTGCTACTATAATTCAGTTCAAACTTCAAAAAGTAAGACATAGGTAACATCTCTTAAAATGTGTATACATTGTTTTGGCACCTTCTCTATACACTGTATGTTGAAGCACCAGGAACATACCAACAAACTGGCACTTGCCTCCAGTTCAAAGGCACATTAACCCTCATTCCAGTGTGCTCTTTTTCCTGCATTTGTAGAACAATATTCCTTAATGAAGATGACAAATATTAGTTTTCATTTTCTTTAAATATTTTTAGGTATTGGGAAGTGCTTTCTAAGTGCTGGTAAGCCCTCCAAAACCTGTTTCCAGTATAGTGCTGCAAGTTGCTGGGGAGTGCGATTGAAGAAATTTCTGTGGTTTGTGGTGGTGCTACACTGAATTTAGACCAGGGGTTCCCGATGTTTTCAAGTCGGAGCCCATGTCACACTCTTTCTCAGTCAGCTTCAAAGGTCAGATGGCCATTTTGCCCTGCCTGCATGATGGGAGTGGCCATTTTGTCCCAACAGCTTCAAAGGGGATGGACATTTTGTTTCTCAAATGCCCTTGGAGGGGTGGGGTGCCACATGAAATGGTGCCGCGGGACGGATCCCTTAGTTGGAAACCCCTGGTTTAGACTAATAAGAAAAAGAGTTTTGACTAGTATAGTTCTAGTCACAGTTTGTGTATAGTTCTTTAATTCATGTAGAACTCTTAACATAGAAATGTAGTTTTTCTGATTTAATTTTAGCCTTGTGCCTGGATACTTCAGCAGACCTGCCATTACATATTTTTTTTAGCTGTGGAGAATGCTGTTACTTCTCATTTCAGATAAATGTTTAAAATGAAGTCGTTTTTTAATTTTAGGAGAGCCATATTGGCTTCTTGTTGGTGTTGATTATGTTGTTGGACGTAAGAACTGCACGATCTTAATTCAAGATGATCAGTCAATCAGCCGAAGTCATGCAGTCCTTTCTGTTAGTCATCCTCAAATGAACCTTGTAAGTGTCAGCCATACAATGTTAGAAATTAATTGTGAAATAGTCTTTCTGTCAGTCACATTTCCTGCCAACCTAGCAGTTCGAAAGCAAGAAATTGCAAGTAGATAAATAGGGACCACTTCGGTGGGAAGGTAACAGCATTCCGTGCGCTTCGGTGTCTAGTCATGCCTGCCACATGACCACAGCGCTGGCTCTTCGGCTTTGAAACAGATGAGCACTGCACCCTAGAGTCGGATGCGACTGGCTTTCGAGCAAGGGAAACCTTTACCTTTACTCAGTCACATTCATTGTGAAATTAAATCTGTACATTGAACAGTTTCAGAACATACAATGCAATCTCAGGCAACTCACAATATTTGGTAAAGGGCATAAATTATTCTTTGTTACTATCAAATTTTTGCATTGGATAACGCTAAAACTGCATCGCGTTAAGCAATCTGGAAAAAAATTGCATCGCATAACGTTAAAATCCTATGGGATGCATCAGATAACGTTTGCTAAAGCCTGTGCAGTTACAATGTATCTCTATGGAGTTTTAATGTTATGCGGTTTATCCCATAGGATTTTAATGTTATCCGATGCATGCATCAGATTTTAACCTTATACGATGCAGATTTCCCCCAGATTGCTTAACCTTATGTGGTTTTAGCGTTATCCGATGCAAACATTATCCTAGGTATTGCTTTATATTAAAAGAGACTAAAAATTTGATAGTAACAAAGAATAATTGATGCCCTTTACCAAATATTGTGCATGCATTGGATAATGTTAAAACTCGGAAAACACTAAGACTTGTGGAAACAAGTTTTAGCGTTATCCGGAGTTTTATTGTAAGCCTATATAACACTCACCAGGAAGAAAGTAGAGAATACAGTGTTACCTCATACAACAATTTTAATCCATTCCACAGGGCTCGTTGTTGTACGAAAAAAATGCTATAAGATACATGCATCATATAGCGTTTTTCCCTATGGGATGTATCATACAACAATTTTTTTGCTAAGTTGTTTTTCCCATTGAAAAATTGTACAATTTTTTCCCATAGGGAAAATTGTTATGCAGGATGCCTTTCCCCCCCAAAACCTAATTGTTATGCGATTTTGTTGCTGTACGGGGTGATTGTTGTATGAGGTTCAACCGTGCTAAGCCGTAGTTAATTTTCCCCTTCTTCTGAGGGCATCTTGGGACTGTGCAGCTTGTCCAAGGCCCCATAGGCTGGCTTTTCTCCCAGAAGGCACAGTGTAGAATCAAACTTCCAACCTTTGATTATGCATCAAAAGTGTGTTAATGCTGAAGACAGTAGAGATCAAGTTTAATTTGTGTCTAGTGGATAAAAGTTACAAAAATAAAGTATGTAAAATTTTAACATTTTGTTCAGCATTTCGAGAAGAAAATAGTCATTTAAGTGATATATCAAAATGACTGCTGCAGAATAATGAATCTTCAAATGTTAGTATGGTTATTTTTTTGTGAATGCACTAAGAGATTTGAAAAGATTTGAAAGAAAAGCAGAATTTGAAAATATAGAGAAAATATATTGAGTATTGTATCAAAAACTAGAGGATATGCAAAAAAATGTAGCTAATTGTTTTTGGCTATTTGAAGAGTGTTTTTAAATATCATTTTCAGAGTCAGTCATCTTTGTTTCCTGTGTTAACATTAAATGACACATCTAAATATGGCACCTTTGTTAATGAAGAAAAACTTCAAAATGGTGTTCCTAGAATATTGAACTCTGGTGACAGAATAACATTTGGAGTCTTTGGAAGCAAGTATAGGTATGATAAATGTCTACTCACTTTAAAATGTTTAGAGGAAACCTTTTGAGTCTGGGCTATTCTTCAGAAACCATGCAGTAATCTAAAGATAACCGTGCAAGGGGGGAAAACATTATAATTACTCATTATGAAATTCTTTGTTGTTATAAGGGGGCAGAATCCTGTTGTTCATTAGAGGTGAATTGTCTCACATTAATAAATCTTCTATTACACACTAAGCCACATGACTTTTAACATGATTTCAGCCAATAATTGCTAAATTCTTTTAAACTGTAATTAAATGTGCAATTCTGGCCAGTTTAAAGAAGTCCCACAATCCAGGATCACCGTCTAGGTTTCAGTAAGCCTATCTCCATGTGATCCTTGTCCACTTTCACAACTGTTGTGAAAGCGTAGAGGTATTTTAACGGTTTTTAATGCTTTTATGGTTTTAATTGTTATTGTGGGGATGCTTTTATATTTTAGTATTCTTATTGATTGGACTGTAAACTGCCCGGAGTCGCCTTGGCGAGGGGGCAGCAATAAAAATTCAACTAAACAAATAAATAAATCCTGAATTAACTCATACAACCTCCAGACATCTTCTCCATGTTTAAGAGATTCTGCCTATTCCCCTTCAGTGTAATGTGTGCTTTGGAGAGCCACAAGATATTTTTTATTATGCCACTGCTCATATTTCTTTCAAAATGAGTCTTTGGCTCAATCCTCTAGTTCTCTTAGCTTTGCAAAGC
Source organism: Bradypodion pumilum (assembly GCA_035047305.1). Taxonomy (NCBI): domain Eukaryota; kingdom Metazoa; phylum Chordata; class Lepidosauria; order Squamata; family Chamaeleonidae; genus Bradypodion; species Bradypodion pumilum. The sequence continues at coordinate 307,651,089 of JAWDJD010000004.1, read as the reverse complement.
TTTCTCTTGGAGCTATATAGCTAATACCAATTTATTTTTGTTTTTATTTTTCATTGCAGAGTAGAGTATCAACCTTTGGTTGTATGCTCTTCTTGCTTAAATGTTTCACAGAAAACTATTTTAAATAAAAATGTTCTTCAGTTGGGAGGCCATGTAGTAAATGAGTGGAAGGAAGGATGTACTCATCTTGTTATGATCTCAATCAAAGTTACTGTGAAGGTAAGTTCTATGTGTTAAATGTTCCTGATAATTCAAGCATAGTCCAATTTTTCCTGGAGAGTTAATGACAATAAATGACTTATTGTTGCTCAGTTGCACAGTCGAGTCCAACCCTTTGTGACCCCATGGACCACAACACACCAGGCTCCTCTGTCATCTCCAGAGTCTGCCCAGATTTACACCCACCTTCTGTTCCTTTCCCACTGATTCATTGCAATACTCATCATGGGGTTAAAATGCTGCCTGGCACCAGGGACTAATTAGAGTATTGTAATATTATATGAAGCATCAGACTTGAATTCTGTAAGAGGTCACCTTACAATGTAGTCTCATATATATTTCCATTGAAGTAAGTTTCATTGTAATCAATGGGATTTACTTCTTAAAACAGTGATGGCAGACCTTGGCACTCCAGATGTTCTTGAACTTCAATTCTTAGAAGCCCTGATCAGCAGGAGTGCTGACTTGGGCTTCTGGTAATAAAAGTCCAAAAAACACCTGGAGTGCCAAGGTTCACCATCACTGGCTTAGAAAGTAGTGGCATTTTTTTAATTAAAGGTGCCATTTTGAAATGGAATAAAGAAATGATAGTGGTAATTGGGCAGTGGGATTTAAATGCTTTTGAGATACTGAAATATGAAGAGCTGTCACTGAGAGACATTTATTGAACAGCTTGTTAGGGATAAATAGCAAATAGAAATTTGGATATAATGGAATATAGGTCCATGGATAGCAGGTGTGTTACAAGGAGATTGTACATGTTTTTGACAAGAAAACCTCCTTGTGCAAAAGCAAAGCAATCACACTTCTTTACCGCCCCATAGTGCTTAGTGCACTCTCTGGGCAGTTCACAAGTTAATTAACATTTTGCCCCCAACATGCTGGGTACTCATTTTACCAACCTCAGAAGGATGGAAGGCTGAGTCAACCTTGAGCTCTGGTCAGGCTTGAACTCACAACCGTTTGGTTGCAGGACAGCAGTTTAACCACTTTACCACCAGGGTGCAAGAATGCAAGAATGAAGGTCTGGTTGTGTAAAGATAGCAAGAAACCCAGGAAGAAATTTAGAGTATAGGAGTGAGAAGGATGAGTGATTCACAAGTGGGCAGAAGATAGGGGTTTGTGGGACTCAGATAAATGGTGAAAAAGTGCATTGCAAATGTTTGCTGTTTATAATAGAGTTACACTATGCCGTTGACTGGAGGCAGCAATAAGCCAATGAAAATCATATCCATGGGCCATGATACTAAAATTCTGTTACCGTCCTCTTATATACAGTACTGTGAAGCCTTTAACTGGGGGTGGTAGGGTGAGTTTCTGTTTAACAGGATGCTGCAAAACAAGGAATAGGTTAATATATGCTAAGGATGAGAAGAATAATGTAAAATCAGCGTGAGAGCGTTAGTTTTATACTATTGTGAATTATAATAAGAGTTTTCTGCTTTCTTTGTAGACAATATGTTCATTGGTTTGTGGTCGACCCATTGTAAAACCAGAATATTTTTCTGAATTAATTAAATCTGTTCAGGCAAAACAACAGTTACCAACACCAGAAAGGTAATGGACTATAAGATATCTTCCCGATATTTAAAGGACTTTACTGTTGGGGTCTATTGTGTAGTTCTTGTCAAGATTATGTAAGATTTTTTTAAAAAATTCTGAATTCACATCATATAAGCTGATCATGAACTGGCCTATATTATACATGAACCTGAATCCTTCTGCTTGCAAAGCAGAAGGCACCGAACTATTCTTCCTTTCTTAAATAATCTCACATAGCCATTCTGCCATCATAACACCCCCAAACTCCTGTCAGGTTCTCACTGTAGTTTTGTGTAGGTTGAATGTATTCATGTGAAACTCTTCAGGAGGGCTTTGAGGAGATAGATTTCCCTGAAAGTAGCACAGCAATTTTTCAGCACTAAGACATATGGCTTTCTAGTGAAAAATCAAGCAGAATCTTGTGAAAGCAAGAGTTTGCTACAGAAAGGATATGAGAATAGTGGTATTGAAATCCCCTGAGGGCTTCAAGAAAATAAGTTCATACTCATACCAAGATAAGGTGAGCAATATCAATCAATCAATCAATTTAATTTGTACCCCGCCCTACTTAGCACAAGGCCGACTCAGGGCGGCCCCACAACATATCACAAAAATTACACATTTTCAAATTTACAAATTACAGAACACAATTCAGAAAATATAACATACAATTAAGCAAAGTTCATACCGAAAACAAAGTTAAACCCACAACCCCAAACACAGCCAGGGCTCCATGTCCAAAATGTACTCCAAAGAAAACAACATTGTCCCCTTTTGGGGGAGCCATGCACCAGCTCGCGTCTCCGGGGCCGATGGAGTAGGTCCCGGAGCAGGCAACGCGGCGGGGGCAGCTTCGGCATCTGCTCCTCCCCCCCCCTGGCAACAAGCACGGGAGGGCGAGGGCGACACAGCTGTCCCGCATCTCCGGGGCTGATGGAGTGGGTCCTGGAGCAGGCAACATGGTGGCGGCAGCAGCTTCGGCGTCTGCTCCTCTTACCCCCTCCCCGGCAACAAGCACGCTCAGGACCTAGAGATGTAGGGGGCGGCGCTCCCACTGGTGTGGCTGGGAGGAAAGGCAGCGTCCTGGCAGTCCATGGCGGGGGTTGGCAGCAGTTCTCAGAAGCCTCAATATAGAGAATAGCGGTAGACTTCATGTTTGGTACCATCTATCTAGGTCTGTGCTACTGTGCATGATGCGAGCAGATAGGGAGGAGAAGCAGATCTTTCTTGCTGGGTCCATGAGCAGATCTGCTCATGATTAAAAAGTTTGTAATATAAACATCTAAAACGAACTAAATGTACCATAGAAATTTGTGAAAAGGGCAAGGGGCAAATCATTTCCTTTTCTTTTGTAAGCACATGATAGCATGCCAAAAAAACCTTTCATTTGACAATTGACAGAAAAGTCAGTGCCATGTAATAGTACTAAAATATAGGGTATATTTTTATTTTTATAAATTGTCTCTTCCATCTACAGTTTTTCTCCTCCAGTTGATGAGCCAAGTATTAAGAATGAAAAAATAGAACTGTCATTCTGTCCTGGAAGAAAAACAATATTCAAGGAGAAAACTTTTGTGTTCCTAACTACTAAGCAGGTAACTGGCTCTGTGACACCTTTTGAAGTTGGGGTATTAGGGTAGGGATTGGGGTAGAATTAAAAATGCACCACATACAGAGATTATGCTGGTATTTCAAGGATCTACGCGCAACATATAAGGACTTTGTGTCAATAATGAGAATGGAAACTACACTACTGGCCCCAACCTATACCTTATTTGACAGTAAATGTGGAGTGGAGCAATGACCTCTAATAGGCATCTACTGTACTTTCATTTTGTGGATGTCCAAAAGGATAAAATCAGTGGAGGCATGTTGGAGGCTAGCTAGCAGTTTGGCTGTAGTTCCTGTCATCTAACTAAAAGCTATTGTTGCAAAAGTGGGTATTTATAACTTTAAGTTTATTAATGTTTATTAATGTGTGTGGGAGACCCTATTTAATGTCAGTTCCTTCCAAAGGTAGCTAATAATGATTTCTCAATAAATTTCTACACATATGGCATTTTCAAATCCAAACAAGGAGTTTTTGTATTTTTCAAGGCCTGAACTTAACTTCTTAAATGAATGAATGTGATTCAACAGATTATGTAAAAGAAAACCAAGAACTTTTGTACTTGGCTTGATTCCAGGTAACTGGTTGAACTGCATTCATGCAAGTGAAAGCAAATGGACATAGAGCTTTCAAAAGTATGTAGAAGACTGAAATGCCACTGATTCTGTGCAGGTGGATCAGAAATGGTTCTTTTGCTTGCATATTTCTTTCCATCCCTTTATCACTTCCATTACTGTATGTATAGTAGAATGCCAAAACTGATGACTCTTGTATTTATTTTTATTTATTTTTGGGGGGGAACTCCCTGCTGCCTTTTCTGTCAAGAAAGAGAAGTTCAAACCACAAGTTTTAAGAGTATCTTTGGTGCTATAAAATAATAAAGTAGTAAGATAGAAAAAAAACTGAAATAAGTAACTTTCATTCATTAAAGTGATGGGGTCCCTTTATTGAATATTTAACTTTCTAACTTCTCTAAATTCCAAAGTGATCTGTGCATTTATCATAGAATATTGTTAAATAAATCTAAGCTTGTTATTTTGTAAATTTAATATTTATTTATTTTATATTTATTTCTAGCATGCAAAACTGAGCCAAGCCATTAAACTTGGAGGAGGAGAAGCAAAGCTGATAACAGAAGGAGAAGAGAATGATGATGTATTTTTAGCACCTGATGTTTGTGTCATTGAAGTAGGAGCTACAAACTCCCAAGCATCTATATCTGATTCGGAGAGGAAATGGATCGATTCGATCACAGCTATCTTAGAAAGGTGTGGTAATATTGTCTGTGACACAATTAGGACCACTGAGATCTTAGTAACCCGATGATGTGGCTTTTTCTAGTGGCATGGAGTATAGAACTGTTAAAGCTGCAATACTACTAACAGGCAAAACATTAAGTTTTATAGGTGTATTTTTATAAATGTACACATGTACATGCACAGTTTTTCACATTCACATTGTAACTTAAGACTATCTGTTGTTTATTTTTCATAAGCTTTCATATGCCCAATATTACTTCAGATGATGTTTGCATTCAAGAAATCACTGCATTTGGATGAGAATTTCTTTTATTGCATTTTTCCAATCCAGTGATTGGAAGAATGAAAGAAATTGAAGAAATAGTATTACACTGTTACATTTTTGTAGTAGACAAATCAGTTCTTAATTGCAAATGATATTGGGGTCAGTAATTCCCAACAAAATGCTTTTAGAAATATAACAGAAAGCTACAGAAGTAGAACTGAATGCTTCACTTGCAGTCAGTGGGGCTTGTCTATGCTGCTAGAAGATAAATTCTGGCATGTATACATGTAGGCCTGTGATGCCACATGTAGCTACAGACCCTTGTACTATTCTGAATGTCAAGAGAAGATTTTCAAAATTAGGAAGGAAATGACTTGATATGTGCACTATTTGTATTCTGGCTGCATGAAAGCCTGCCCTTAAGTAACAACTGCTAATTGATCTGCAGTTGAGAATGCTCTGTTTGTTCCTGACAATGAATTTTATTTTTAATAGGAATAAATATAGGACAATTCCAGAAGCAGAAATTGGCTTAGCAGTTCTCTTTGTATCTACAGAAAGATATTGTAATCCTCAACATCCACTTGATGCAGGTAAAATATATTAGGAAATCTTTTTTTGGTGGCCTTTAAAACTTTTCATAAGACATGAAGAACATAGCATTAATTTTTCCTTGGTGTTTTAAATCTGTAGGTGTGAAACCTGTTTCTTCATCATCAGTTGTTCGAGGACCAAGCCTTTCTCAGAGCGCAGTCATAGATGAAACTGTAATGCCCACAGGTATGGGTGACATCACAGCATATGTAGCTGATACAGAAATGGATCAACTGATGGATACATGGTAAATTATTGTTGGAATGTTTTTGAAAATTTCAAGGACAAGCTGTAGTTAACTGAATATCCAGATTCTTCATCTGATATTATTAAAGCCAGAAATCTCTTAGGTAGATTGGGTAGAAGCAGAAATATTCTTCTTCAGGTGCCGTATCTGTTCCAGATATTGGCTATCATCATGTTGATAGCCTTTTTGTTCTTAACGACTCGGAACATTCTTCCGAGAACATGCCACACCATTCTCTCAGGTTCTTCAGCCATGAAGTCAGTCTACGTCCAGGGCCTCTCTTCCTAGGGATCTTTCCTTGCAGAGTGAGTATTCTTTGTTTTATGTTGTTTCTCATGATATGGCTGGCCAAGGTATTGGAGCTTTATTTGCTTAATTGTCTTAAAGAGTTCTTTTTTTTATCCATCTGGCGCAATACTTCTATGTTAGTCACATGATCAACCCATGATATCCTTAGAAGCCGTCTGTAGATCCACATTTCAAAAGCTTCGATTCTCTTTTCAGATGCTTTAGTCAATGTCCAAACTTTGACTCCATATAGCAACACTGAGGATACGTAACATCTCACTATTCGGATTTTTGTAGCAAGAGTTAGATCTCTACTGCATAATAAGTGTCACATTTTTATGAAGGTGGATCTTGCTTTTTCTATTCATATTTTAATCTCTACCTTGGGATCCCAATTTTCATTTAACATACTCCCCAAATAGTTTTATCTATTCTTTCGATTTCTTGTGTTCCTGCCATTATTTCATTTTCATTTCACTTTTTATTTGTATACCGCTTTATTCGGCTCGAAGGCAACTCAAAGCAGTTTACACCATTGCATGCTGTCTGCACAGCAGACAGCAGCAGAAAAAAGCGAAAGAGATACAATAATGACAATATAAAGAATAAGTACATAATACAAAATCCACTAAACAGCGTAATCAATACAAAACAAGGAATACAGTAAGAATCAATAAAAAGTTCAAACAGCAAGTACAAGCCCGCGCTTACGTCACGACAAAGACCGGACAAGCAAAAATCCTTGAGAACAGCGGCAAACAGCAGGCATAGGCAGCTTCCATCCCCGGAGCAATGGCGTGGCTCCGGGGAGAGCACAGGACCTCCATCCGGTGGCGGCGGCTTTTCTCCCCTCCAGCCAGGCGTGGCTTGGAAGGGGGCGGCAGCGAGCACAGGTAGCTCCCATCCCCAGAGCAATGGCGTGGCTCCGGGGAGAACGTGGGACCTCCGTGCGGCCGCAGCTTTTCTCCCCTCCAGCCAGGCGTGGCTCGGAAGCTTGCCTTGAGTTGGTATTTGGCTTATAAACAGATATTTTGTCTTCTTGATGTTGAGATCCAAAACATATTCTGCACTTGAAGCTCTAATTCTATCCAGCCTCAATTTAAGATCTGCAATACTCTCCGAATATATATTAAATAGTGTTGGGGATAACACACAGCCTTGTCGCACACCTCTGCGAATTTGAACCTGCTCTTCAACTCTGATTTGAACTGTCTGATTCCAGTAAAGGTTGGTGATGATTCTGATATCTTTATCATCTACACCTGTTTTCCTCAGTGCTGTGATCATCTTCTCATGCTTGCATCTCTCAAAGGCATTTGCATAATCTATAAAACATGCATGCATGTTACATCTCATGTCTCTACATCCTTGTGTGAGGATCTGTATCGTAAACAGTGCCTCCCTGGTACCCGTAGAATTCCAGAAGCCAAATTGTGTCCTGTCCCCCCCCCCCCCCCCGTGCTTTCTTTACACTTCTTATAAATTCTACTATGGATGATTTTCAAGAAGACCTTAAGAGCATGGCTTTTAATATTTTTTGCCATACAATCCTAATTTATCCACATCAAGAAACCAAGTTTTGTATCCTGAAAGCATTTGCTTGTATATATTTCTAATTTACTAGTCATGGGGATTCTTAACTGAATACTTATCCTCTGATAGATAGATAGATAGATAGATAGATAGATAGATAGATAGATAGATAGATAGATAGATAGATAGATAGATAGATAGATAGATAGATAGATAGATAGATAGATAGATAGATAAGTCTTCATTGTCATTGTCCTGCACAGAACAACGAGATGGGGGGGGACATCAACCCAACAAAACCTAAACAAAATACACTGATCAGTGTAAAGAGATCATCCTGTGGCTATTATTTTGAAACTTCAATTGAAATTCTGTACACTCTTTACTTGGGAAGCTCACTGGAATGGATTTTGTAACAATTAGGTTTTACATATATACACATCTGTTGTTTTATCTTTAGCCTGCTTTTTTTCTACTGCATTCACAGCAGTTCTAACTTATTTCATGATTCTTCCAGGCAGCTCATAAAGTTCTGTCTAACATTCTAGCCATTGCTGGACTACCAGTTGATAAGTAGGGAGGAAATTGTCAAGGAAAAGGTCGGCATTTTACTGCTATCTCTGCATTGACTGTCAATGTACTTTTCCTTTTGAAATATCAGCAGTATTGTTTTTTGGAATACAGAATAACACAAAATCTGAAATATTTTCACTGCTCTTTACATATTACTATGTTGTGGGCATATTTAATCTTAATATGTAAATTTTGGTCATTAAACAGTATTTTCTGCTGATCTGGTTACTTTTCCTCTATTTATACAGCATGGAACTGACAGGAGAAAAAAGAAATAAAGAAATTACTTTAAAGGATCAAAGAAAAAAGCCCAGTCAACAGTACATAACAACTGTAAAGGAAACCCCAACAACTACTGGCACTGTTGGCATAGGAAAAGAATTGCCTAGATTGAATAAAAGGTGTGATATTGACCATAAAAAACGGTCATACTCACCATCTAAAATTTCGGAACACAACAAAAGTAGAGAGAAGGATTCACATCAACAGTTGAATTCGATTAAAACATATTTCCAGGTAGCTTCTAAAAAAAGGTATGTTTAAATGAGTCTCTTACTATTTCCCTAAATTTTGCTCTTACGGGCAGAAAATAAGCATCTATTTATTTCAGTATTGGTAGCTTTCTTTGTCAAAAATCTAAGGACAAAATCCCATATATTAGCTCTACCAATGTAAATCCTGGTGACAGATTGCCACAAGTTAAAATGTATCTAGGCATTTGTCAGATTGACAGCTCAGTCTAGAACAGGAGTTCCCAACCTAAGGGCCAGGGGCCGAATCCGGCCCACAACAGCATTTCATGCCCCCCACCCCTCCAAGGGCATTTGAGAAACAAAATGGCTACCTCCTTTGAAGCTGTTGGGATAAAATGGCCAACCCCATCGTGAAGGCAGGGCGAAATGGCCGTCCGGCTCTTGAAGCTGACTGAGAAAGCGTGTCCTGGCCCCCAGCTTGAAAAAGTTGGGAACCCCAGGTCTAGAAAAACAAAAGCCCAGAGAATTTACTAACATGCAGTAATTTGTCACTGAGATTTGTGCTAGTTGCATCATACTGTTGTAAAACTTGTTAAGATTCTCTTGTGTTTCTACTGGTATACTATCAGCAGTGTAACTTTCAGCAGCAAATTGCTGTAAAAGTTGTAAGCATTTCTTATCTCATACCAGTTATGTGACTTAGTATGCAATAGGACATGCCTATTCTGATTTCTTAATTTGTAGCAGTTCACCACTAAAAGTTATGCACTGGTGTGATGCTGCTGAAAATACACAGTGGGATCCCAGCAATAAGATTTTGTCCAATGTCTCCTACATGCATGTGTAGTAATTTCACTGAAAAATCCAAAATTTCTAATTTAAAGTCCCTGCCTATCAACTCTCCAAATCTTTACGCAAAGAATGCACTTTACATGTTCATCAGCTTTGAAGCGTGTTATTTTAATAGCAATGATATGCAGCTTTCTATAGGCTTGCTTAATGATAAAATCAACAACTTTTGGTCAGTTGCTAAAGTCATCTCAGAGAAGCGTATTTCAGTGCACAATTAAAATCTTACTGCATTTATTTATCTGTGTTATGTGCCATCAAGTTGCACCTGACAACTTGGCAACCCTAATAGAGTTTTCAGAATATGTGGAATATTTAAGGAGTAGTTTTAGCAATGCTACCCCACCCACTCCTGTGAGCTTCAGTGACTGAGTGGGGGATTTGGATCAAGTTTTCTGAATCTAGTTCATCACTCTATTCAGTTATGCCATATTGTCTCACATTTGATCTCTAGTACCATTATTTCTAGTATTGATTTATACTTGTTTGTGTCTGATGGGCTGAACCCAGACTAAGTCATGAGTAATTTTGTCTGTAAATTTCATTGGAACTAAAGCCTGAGCATTGTTGTCTGGATCCAACTAATTGTATCTCAGTTTGTATTTAATGAGTGTCATTTTAAAAAGTGAATATGTATAATTAGTACAGTATCTATATCTAAAGAGAAAAATACTTACTTTCTTAGAGAAAGAAATGAGGATGGTGAAGCATCAGTTTCCAAATATGCAAAAAAAGGGGAGAATTCTTCACAGGCTTCCAATAATACTCAACCTGTAACTTCCTTGCTGTTGGAAAACAACCCAGAAAGCTCTCAAAAAGGGCAGTGTACATTGGACCAAAACATAAATGAGTCTATGTCATACATAGATACAAAGAGAAAGTCTATGACAGAGAATGAAAAATTAGAAAAAACTGCTACGGAAAGTATTGCTCCTGGAACAGATACATCAAAAAAGAGGAAAAAATTGGATGATTCGGGAGAAGATGCAGCTTCATTACAACTTATTTTTGCAAGCCAAGACCTGGACTGGGAAGAGAATGTAGAAGGTCATAGTGAAAATAGTGTAAAGAAGAAAAGGAAATTAGAAAATAAAGAACAGCTTTCAGCAGATAGCGAGGCCGGAAGAGTTTTGGTAAGAATATTTTTATTATCTAATATGTTTGTTGGGTTTTTCAACTTGCAACCAAACCATATATTTTATAGTACTTTACAGTATTGGTCTTCTTGCATAAAGATGAAATAATTATTTTGAAGTATTAAAAAGAAAAGACAGAACTGTCAAATTCTTTGTGCCATCTTACAAATAGGATAGTATATCTAATTTAGATTTCTGGTATATTTGGGAAACTGAGGTTTATTGAGCTTTACTACAAGTTAGTTTAAATAAAAAGTGGAATGAGAAGACCAAAGCGAAAATATAAATGAACTAAATGGCCTCTTTTAAAAATGTTAGACAGTTTTGTACATCAGCAAAAGTGGTCATTTTTTGTTGTTTTTAAAGCCTTGAATGTTTCTTGTTTAGAAACTCAAGAAAAATGTAAGACTCATTTCAACAGTTTTTGAAATAAAGATAAAATTGAAAACTGACCTTCTGTAAAGCAGTTGAGAATTGAGCAGATACTCCAATTGATATAGTTTTCAGCTTTCAATTACATTACAGTAATGAAGAATAGATATTATATATTTTACAAGTATTGCTCTCTCTTTTTTTGCATACTGTAATAGCAAGAAAATGAGCAGTCCCTTCCAACTTTAAACCAGAAACAAGAGATAAAAGAAGAACTACCAAAAGCTGTAAGAAATGGCTTGATTGTAATAAATTTACTTATTTTAGCCTTTTATTTTTGCAAGAGGATTATCTAGAAGAACATTTGTTCCTTTAAATTAAAGGGGTATTTGGGCACCAAGAATAGTAAAATGACTTTTTTGAATTAGTGCTTTATATAAATTTTGGATAACTTTAAATGAGAATTTCCTGCTAATTTCCTGTCAACCTTCCAGTCATCAGGTTCAGTGTCTTAACTACTAAGCCACCCCAGTCCTTGGTCACCTTAGTCAGTAGTCACTGGAAAAAAAACCTTGCTGCAGAGAAGAGTCTTTCCCTGCCTGCAGAAGGGAAGCCTAACTTATGGGAGAGAATTCTGCAGTTTGGGAGCAGTGACAGAGAAGAATCAGGCTGTTAAAGCCTGTTTTGAGATTTTACATCAGAGTTGGATGATCGCAGGGAAATTGGGAGACTAAACAGTGCTCTGCATGAACTACGCCAAGGTCAGAAGTCTAGCTCCAGCCATGAGCAAGAACTACATCACTGTTTTGTTTTGATTTGGGGGGTATCTTTGGGGGCCTTGTAGGCTGAACAAATGGAGGGGTGGAGAGCATGTGATGATAACCCTGGTATTAGATGGTGCTGTGGGAAGGTCTCTTTTTTTAAAGGTGGCCCTTGAAGCTTAAAATGTAGTTTAAATAATGCTTTCATTCTTCAACAGAAAATGATGAGTCAGTTGTTTTAACTAAGACATTTCGTATGAATTACCTCAATAACTACTCTCTTATTCCTTCTTTCTCCTTAAATAAGACTCCTGATCAATTTACAGGGGATTCTCATCTACCCAGTAGGCTGTTGCTGGCTGAATTTAGATCTTTGGTTGTGAGTCAGCCAAGAAAAGATGGTGGCCGTACTACAAAAACAGATTATTCACTTCTGAACAACTTTAAAAAATTTAAAAAGGTTCGTATATGCTCTTATACTGTCAAGAGAAGGCATTGTATAAAATATTTTTTAAAAACTGGTTATGTTTAAATTTAATGATTTTCTTGTATATGCCTCTTTCAAGGGCAGCAAAAGTGAAAAAGATTGTCAATTCATCTTAAAAACTAACATGGGACATCTGAGAATATGTTGCCGATAAGCAAGTTCTAATTAAAGAATAGCATAAGTCTGTTATGGTTTTAAGATTCTGTTGAATGAATTATCAGTGACATGTATAATGGGTCTCTGCAATTAACACATGAGAAATTTATGCTGTATAACTGTGGACAATGGGAAACTCAGAATTCAGTTGCTTGACTGTGAAGGAGTAAATTAGTTAACGGTGGGAGGGTCAGTCCTGCGTACAAACGGACTATTCTTGAAAACCTCACTTCCTGGTTCCAGTGAAACTCTGCATTTGATACTGTTCACACACAAAAAAGTGCTGAATGTGCTTCACCTCTTGCTTCATTCATACATGACCTTGGAAGCTTAGGATCAAAGTTGCAATGTTGAGTGGGATTCTGGGAGCTATAGCCTGAAAAATATTAAACTTCTCAAACTCTTGTTCAGGGATTCTCAACCTGAGGCCTGTGGCACCATTTCATGTGCCCCGAAGCTGTCTGAGGGAGCGTGACCTGGCCCCCAGCTTTAAAAAGGTTGAGAACTCCTGCTCTAGTTATATGCTTCAAGGAGGAGAAACTAGAGCAGAATTTTTAAAATTTAATTTTAATTTAATAGATAGATTTATATACCGCCCTAATCTGATGGACTCTGGGCGGTGTACACAAGTTAAAACCAATATAAAACAACTAAAAACCGACTAAGGTGGCATGGGCCAGATGAATCGCAGTAAACCCATCCGTGTGGATTCACGGGGTCTTCTGGGAATTGAAGTCCAAGAACATCTGGAGTGCCAAGGTTCGCCATCACGATCTTAGGGGAATTAACTTAGGCTTCTGGGAATTGAAGTCCCAAAACCAAAAGTTGGGAAACACTGTTCTAGAGGAAAGGAGAGAACGACCACTTGTACAAGCTGATGCAATCACTGAGTATGAGCTAGTGAAAGTTTGTCCATATTCTGCCCAACAGGTAGCTTATCCTGGAGCAGGGCAGCTTCCACACATTATTGGAGGATCAGATTTGATAGCTGCTCATGCTAGAAAAAATTCTGAGATGGAAGAATGGCTGCGGCAAGAAATGGAGGTAGAGAACATTGATACAGTACTTATTTTTCTTTTCAATGGTTATTTGCAGAATGTTAACATTTGACTTAATTTTAATCCTTTGTCATTTCTGCTGCTTTGCCCTTAATATTCCTTTTTCTTTTTCCTCATTTTCCCCCAAAGATCTCCACATTATCTTACAGTTTTTCTTACACATTTTCTTATATACTACACTTTCATCCTTACAGTAACTGTGTGAAATAACCAAGCTGAGAGATAGTGGAGGGCTCAAGGTTAGCTTCATGTTGAAAAGTTATGAATGTGTCTCTATCAAAAACTAACCCCTCACAGGCACAAAATGCAATTATACTTAAAGATGACAGAATATAGATGTTTGTATACTAGAATTGATAATGCCAAGGAAGTGAATGATGTGAGGGGTGACTTTACAGGTTTTATTGCAACCATCTTTGGCGTTTTTTCAAGTAAAAAAGCAACAGATAAATGTGTAAAATAGGTTCCATATGTAAGTAGACCAGAAATCAGGTGAAAGTATAAGGTAATAACATAAAAGAAGTCTGTGACTTGCAAGGGAACATCTTAATCCTCCACACCCATTTTCTTTAGTGCTGCAAATAATTCTTATTATTTTGTGATATTCTTATGAGAAGTACCAAACATCAGCTATCTGAACATACTTGTGCATTCCTGCGTTGGGCCAGATCTTTCAGAAAGCCATATATCCAAGTCTCAAACAATGGCATATTTTTCTTTATCTATAAGACCACTGCTACAGTTATAACCATGAATGATGACTTAAATAGGTAGTTTGGGAATGTGGAAGATTGAGCAAAGACCATATATGTATGCTGTCTCTACCACAGTGATGGTGAACCTTTTAGAGACTGAGTGCCCAAAAGGGTGGGGTGAACTCTGTGCTGTGGGGAAGGGAGAAAGCACTTTGATTGGGTAGAGGGGTGGGACAAACTCTGTGCTGGGGGAGGGAGGAAACGTTCCTATTGGGCTGCTGGGCAAACTGCGCTGGGGTGACATAGGTTCACCATTACTGCTCTACCTGATTTCCCTACTCTCATACTATTCCAAGGCTTGCTTTTGGGATTTCAGGCACACAGAACAAGCTTCTGGTGGGACATATAGAGTGGAATGGCGAAATTGAGAATTCTTCTTAGATAAGTAGGCTTGTACTTTTCCAGCTATGGAGTTGTGCTGTTGCATTTACAGTTGAGGTCATGTGTTTGGTATAGATAAAGTCATCCTTGGCAAAAAAATTATTTTTATAGGAACAATCACGCCATTCAAGAGAAGAATCACTTGCAGATGATCTCTTCAGGTAAGGGATTTGTTTTCAGCAATAGCTCAGACTACTTCCTTTGCATGCGATTATATCACAAATGTTTCTGAAGATAAGGCCTCTAACTGCATGTGATTGTCAGTTCTTGCTAAAATCATCACAATCATGAATACCAACAGTACAATTGGCTGTAGCTTTTAATTTGCTTCCTGTCCACATTTTTTCCTTCGCTGCTGAGGAGCAAATTTTAGAATCAAATGCATTCATATTAATTTTGGGTAGTGCGATCATTTGTGCTGATGTGGAGAGGTGTGTAACCATTGTATTTAAAACCTCTCCAGCTGGCTACATCAACAGTGAGAAAGGCAGAGCAGCATGGAACCTGGCTGCTATTTTAATCCTCTCCTCCCCATACTTGGTGCCTGAGGCTACTTTCATTTTCCTTCCTTCCTCTTTCTCTCTTGAAACCCCAAGCTGTCTTGTCACTGCTAACTTTTTTGGCAAGCAGTGAAGAAATACCTATTTCAATAATTTTGCTGCTTATTGAGGAGTCCTTGTGGCACAATAGTTAAGAAGCCAGCGCTCGACCCAAAAAATAATGGCCAACTATCGGCCGGTATCCAACCTCCCCTTTTTAGGGGAGGTTTTGGAGAAGGCAGTGGTGTGGCAGTTACAGGGGGTTCTGGATGAAGTGGATTTTCTGGACCCCTTTCAGTCAGGTTTCAGGCCCGGATATGGTACTGAGACTGCATTGGTTGCGCTGTTGGATGATCTCTGGCGGGAACAGGACGGAGGTCATCCCTCCATCCTTGCTCTTCTTGACCTCTCAGTGGCCTTTGATATCATTGACCACGGTATCCTGGAACGGCTCCGAGGATTGGGGATCCGGGCCACTGTGTGGTCCTGGTTTGCCTCATTTCTGAGGGGCCGGACCCAGTCGGTGTGGTTGGAGGATGGGATGGGATTATCGTACACGGCGACCAGGTCTCGGCTTGTCCCAACACCGCCAACACGGGACCTGCCGTCACAACGAGCGTTACTCCAGCTGCCCTCACTGATCGGCTGGAACTGGTCACTTCGTTCCCGGACTGCGAAATGAAAGCAGAATAATAACATAGGCGTTTCAAACTTTAAATGAACACAGCTATGAAATCCATGACAGAAATGTCCAGCCCTAGGCCTCTCCAATATGGGGTGCCTCAGGGCTTGGTGCTCTCACCTCTCTCATTTAACATCTAAATGAAGCCGTTGAGGGAGATAATCCATTCCCACAGGAGGAAATACCATCAGTACGCAGATGATACTCAGCTGTACATCTCGGCCTGTGGTGATCCAAGCGATGCTGTCAGAGTCCTATCCAGGTGTCTAGAGGCTGTTGAGGTCTGGATGGGAGACAACAGCCTTCAGCTGAATCCCAGCAAGACTGAGTATCTATGGGTTAGGGCCCCCACATTATTTATTTATTTATTAGTTCAAATTTATATTGCCGCTCACTCGGCGAAGCAATTCAGGGCGGCTTACAAACAATATATTAATATAATATGTTGGTGTAGGCACAGAGAATGGGGCGGCAAAGTCATCAACCTGCCCTGGCTTCTTCTTCCCCCGGCCGTTGGTGTGGGCTCAGGGGGAGGGTTCTGGATCTTTGGTTCTGGATAGGGCTATTTTGCTCCAAACATACTCGGTGCATAATCTGGGGATTCTCCTGGACTCGTGACTCCTGCTCGATGAGCAGGGGGCAGTCGTGGCCAGGAGGGCTTTTGCACAACTTCGTGTCATATGCCAGTTATGCCCGCTCCTAGATTGGGACTCCTTGCTCATGTTCACGCATGCTCTGGTCACCTCCGGACTGGACTATTGTAATGCGCTCTACATGGTGCAACGCCCGCCCCATGGCCCCGCCGGTCAGAGGGAGGCAGGAACACCTGGCGCAACACCGGGGCTTCAAAAGCCGACCGCATTTGCTGCCGAGAAGCTGCAACGCCCGCCCCATGGCCCCGCCGGTCAGAGGGAGGCAGGAACACCTGGCGCAACACCCGGGCTTCAAAAGCCGACCGCCTCTGCTGCCGCGAAGCTGGAACGCCCGCCCCATGGCCCCGCCGGTCAGAGGGAGGCAGGAACACCTGGCGCAACACCGGGGCTTCAAAAGCCGACCGCCTTTGCTGCCGCGAAGCTGCAACGCCCGCCCCATGGCCCCGCCGGTCAGAGGGAGGCAGGAACACCAGGCGCAACACCCGGGCTTCAAAAGCCGACCGCCTTTGCTGCCGCGAAGCTGGAACGCCCGCCCCATGGCCCCGCCGGTCAGAGGGAGGCAGGAACACCTGGCGCAACACCGGGGCTTCAAAAGCCGACCGCCTTTGCTGCCGAGAAGCTGCAACGCCCGCCCCATGGCCCCGCCGGTCAGAGGGAGGCAGGAACACCTGGCGCAACACCCGGGCTTCAAAAGCCGACCGCCTTTGCTGCCGCGAAGCTGGAACGCCCGCCCCATGGCCCCGCCGGTCAGAGGGAGGCAGGAACACCTGGCGCAACACCGGGGCTTCAAAAGCCGACCGCCTTTGCTGCCGCGAAGCTGCAACGCCCACCCCATGGCCCCGCCGGTCAGAGGGAGGCAGGAACACCTGGCGCAACACCCGGGCTTCAAAAGCCGACCACCTTTGCTGCTGCGAAGCTGGAACGCCCGCCCCATGGCCTCGCCGGTCAGAGGGACGCAGGAATTCTTGGTTTCTCGACTTTCCATTTGGTCTGGCCGTTCATTTGAGGTGAGGGCATTTTTGGTGGTTTCCATCGTGGCTAGGACAATAGGAGCCATTACCAACTCAGCTCCACAACGTCCCAACCTTTGTCGTTCGGGCGGGGTCTAAAAGTAGGATGGTACGTTGGACTTCATGCCCTCTTGGACTATCTTTACCTTCATTGCCTCATCTCCCTCCCCCTTTTTTCCTGGTTGGACTTAAGGACTATGTGGTGGTGGGAGGTTGGTTTATCTTTATCTCCCCCCCCCTGTCCTAGTGGTCTGGTAGGAAGGGATGGGTAGTAGAGTCGCTTATCTTTGAAACTGATTGATATGTTGTTTTTTGATTTCATTAGTACATTATATTATTATCTTATTGCTGTTCAATTCATGATTATGTGTTCATGCCTTGATTATTGTATTTATAATGTATTTTTGCTTGATTGATCTATTTTTATTATTGTTTCATAGGTTTTGCTGATATTCTGTTATATTTTTTATTGTAATTTGAATATTGTATCTCACTTATAAACCCTGTGGGGTGTCCCGGGGTCATTTATATGTTGTCAGCCGCCCTGAGTCGGCCTTGTGTTGAGTAGGGCGGGGTATAAAATTGAATAATAAATAAATAAAATAAAAAATGGGGCTGCCCTTGACCACTCGGAGTCTGAAACTGGTCCAGAATGCGGCTACCCGGGTGGTGATGGGGTGCGGACATTACGCTCGTGCCTCACCAATGCTTCGGGAGCTGCAATGGTTACCGGTGTGCCTCCGGGTGCAATTCAAGACGCTGGTAATGACCTTTAAAGCCCTATATGATAGTGGGCCAGGATACTTAAGAGACTGCGTCACCCTGAAAAAATCTGTCCATCCCACCAGAGTACACTCAAGAGGCTCTCTTATTGTGCCATCTGCTAGAGAGGCTCACCTCTCTAGCACCAGAAGGAGGACCTTCTCAGTGTCTGCTCTGGCCCTATGGAACCTCCTGCCAATTGAGCTGCATCTCTAGACAGAGTTGCTGCCCTTCAGGAAAGAACTAAAAACCTGGCTGGCAAAGCAGGTGTGGGGCACTGGGGATGTGGTGACCCCCACCTGCTGGCTGATATAGTAATATCGCTCCTTCGCTCTTTTTAGTTGTCGGGCTAATTTTTTATTGTATTTTTAATTGGGATTTTTACTGGTTTTAAGTTTTTTATAGTTCTCTAGTGGGATTTATGTAGTTCGTGATGTAATTGTTGTATGCCGCCCAGTGTTGCTTGCCGAGTGGGCGGCAATGCAAATGTGACTAATAAATAAATAAACAAACAAATAAACTGCTATACTACAACCAAAAGGTTGTAAGTTGGATCCTGACTAGGGCTCAAGATTGACTCAGCCTTCCTTCCGATATTAGTAAAATGAGTACCCAGCATGTTGGGGGCAAAATGCTAATTAACTAGTGAACCGTCCAGAGAGTGCAACTAAGTGCTATGGGGTGTGATTGCTTTGATTTGCTTTGTTATAAGATTCAGTTATTCTGTTATGATTTCATGATTTGATTTATTACATTTGTATTTACCATTCAGAGAAACCTGTACTGCAATCTTACAACAGACAGAGAGAGAAAAGAGACTCTTGGATCTGCTAGGGATCTGAACATACAATCCTCAGTCCAAGACAGACAAAGTACTACATTGTTCAGGCTTCTTTATGCTTTTGAGGCATTTTCTATTACTTTGTTATAATTGTCTTATTTGTAGTCAGTTACCTTGAAAATATTTTTGTTAGAAAACCATAGATAAAAATACCGTATTTGCTGGCGTATAAGATCCACTCCCTCCCCTTAAAATACATTGGGGAAAAGGAGTGCATCTTGTATTGTATAGTGGGCTATTTTGCTATTAACAGGGTGCGTTTTATACTCTGATGCGTCTTATACGCCGGCAAATACAGTACTTTTCGTATATACATAAGCTAGGCAGTTTACAGTCCAGATTAATAAACTGCATCTTTAACTTTAGAGTTTACAACTAGGTATTTTTATACCCTTTTTTCTTTCCCCTTTTTATAGATATGATCCCCATATAAAAAGAAGATAACCATTTCTTGGACCAGACCTACAGAAGAAAACATTTCCAGTCTCCTTGCTAGATATAAACTGTGGCATCAAAGAATTGGTTTCATGTTGATCATGCCTCCCGGAAGTCTCTCTTGACTTCAAGACAAAGAAAGGAGGTTTGTGGCTCAAAGACTTTGTAGTGCTTCAATTATAATAACAACTAGCAACAAGTTGTAAGTAAATCTGATCACAGATTAGAAGGATTTTGTAATGTTGGTCGCTTTTGCTGTTCTCACTTCAGTACAAAGGAACCATTGAGATTTGACCCAGAGAGGAACTTCAGTTACCTACCTTCTACTAATTCTGCCCCCACCCACCCCCACTTCAAGCTCTTTCTTACCCTCTTACTCAGTTTGGTGCTCTGGCAACAGAAATGGCAGAGAAATTTCACCTTTGCCCAGAATGATATGCTGTGAGTACAGTGCCAGGTGCAAAGCATTGTGGTATGTGTAAATTTCCCCAATTTACAGAAGAACTAACATCAAGCATTCCTTTTGTTGGCATACAAACATTTAGGTGGTCTTCCACCTATTGCTATCATTGTCAGAATAGCAAGAAAATTAGGTATAGTGAGGAAGAGCAGGAAGGGTGTATTCAGTAGTTGGATGGTCATACACAAGGTTTGAAAGAAGTGTTCAATTGCTTTGAAAAGTCCATGTTCCTTTCCAGAATGTTGGCATCACCATTCTGATTGTTTAAATAGCCCATTTCTGATCCTCACTGGGTGTTCAGTCATTGCTAATTGAACTGCACACATCAAGGCCTGTTAAATTTATTTTCAAGCTGCATTTTAGAAACATACCATGTTTCAACTTCTGTTTTCCTAGAAGCATAGAAAGAAAAGATCACAGTGGTTCTTTTTGAAAATACTTTTGTTTTAACATGCTGTCTTTTTTCTTGATACAATTGTCCACATAATCAGGATTGACGTTTTTTAAAAATATGATGTGGAATTTGTAGAATGGATTGCTGACTCTTGTATTATTTTGCGCCTCTCAGGTGAGTGTTGGTTCATTTTATTAAATTAAGATGCTTTAATTTTTAGGGTAATGAGAAATATTTCCTTGTGGTCTTTGGTCCTTATAATGTTCATCAGTTAACTAATTCTCACCCAGACACAAAACAATTGTCAGGGTTGTTCGTCAACAAGTTATCTAGCTATCTGTTTCTTGGAAAATATGGTATGATCAACAAGTGCTCTGATGAAACCTCCCCTGGAGGTGGTAGCTGAAAAGGACTGCATGTCCTACCTGATCTGGCTGGTTTGCAAGCTCAAAGAGTCACTGGGTGAAACCTTTCACTGTTTCTCTAGCCTGAAGCAGGTGGTCCATAGGTACCCCAGGAGCCACACCAAGGTGTGTGCTTCAGATAGGGGTGCAGGCCGGCAAAGGCAGGCAGAGTTATGTGGTAGGGGCTCAAAGGCAAGGGGCTTGAGACCCATATCACCCTGTCTTCACCATTACAGTAGCTGCGATATATAGGGGCTTATATAGCTAGATGGTCCACCACACTCATGAATGAATTGGTCCTTGAATTGATTGTATATGGAGAGAGGTGGGTTTGACTCCACATTTTAGATCTTAAATTTGCAGATTCAAACCAAGACCCCTGGGATGCGATGCAATCCCTCTGTGCCAACTAACTTTGAAAGGGCTGTTTTGGATTTTAAAAAGCAAAAATGTGAAAGAGCACAACATAGTTGGCAGATGTAAGAATAACACACCCCAGTTAACCCCACTATCATAGGACTCATTCCACCTTCCAGAAACCTGTGCTTCAGAGTACCCGTGGCCCTGCTCTAGGCTAGAGAAATCTATGATAGGTTTCAACCACTGAGTGTTTATGCTTACAAACCAGCCAGATCAGGTAGGACATGCAGTGTGAATTAGCAAAGTGTCACATTGCCAATAAAGGAATTAGAAATATCCCACCAGCTTTGGCTCTATATAATAAGTACAATGTCTTCTGGCTCATTCAGGTTTATTTAGATGAAAAAAATAGAAAAGTTCAGGATCAGGTACAAAATAGAAAAAAGGAACATTTTTACTTTTCCCTTTCCCGGAATAAAACAAGAAAGGCATATCTAAAGCTATATTTCCTGGCTTGGCCTAGCCAGCTAATACATTTGACTACGCTTTTCTAATGTTTACTCACAAGCACACACAATGTTAGTTTGATGGATATGCCAGCTGCTCTCCAAATGATCAAGATGCTTAGATAATATAGTCCTCTGCGTGAATATGTCCCTTATAAACTTTTGGGAAATACTTGTTTTAAAATACAGTGGAGTCCCAGGTTACGGATGCTTCGGGTAGTGGACTTATGGAAAGTGACTTATGGAAAGAAATCCATTGAGAATAATGCCTCGTCTTACGGAATTTTTTGGGAATTTTTTTGGTGTTCAATGTATTCCTATGGGAAACCATGCAATGCATTCCTATGGGCGCTTCACGATAAGGGATTTTTGCTATAAGGAAAACCCCACGGAATGGATTAATTCTGTACACCCAGGGTTTTACTGTACTGTATTTCTGAAAGGAACATGTTCTGTGAGATTCACAAAACTCTTTAATGCTGGTAAGTACTGTAGGTCTTTTCTGCATATAGCTCAGTGAAACTGATTGGATATCTGGCTTTTAGTCATGCTTACCTTGAAAGGTACATTAATAATTTACAGTTGATACTGCCGTGTCTGTTATGCTGTTTAAAATTGGAACTATCTCTGATGCTAGAAAAAGTCCTTTATAGTTATCTGCCCATTCCAGTGCAGTGGAAAACTATAGTATCTAAACCTCAGATATCCTTAAATGATATTTAAGCAAGTATCACAAGATATTCCACTTGAGGCCCTTTAGCTATGTTACAGGAGGAAAAGGAATGCTGTTAATCCTTATGTTAGAATTTAAGATGTATGAGACTCTTTAGAGCTGCTTTCTCGTTTTAGAAGTTTGGTACGCTGGAAAGTATTTGAACCAAGACTGCTGTCTTTTTTCAGTTCAAATAAAACATTTACTTTTTCAGTTCTTTCGATATATTTTGATGTCCTATTAAAGAGAATGTATGTTGTGTGGGGATAACAATCTTGCATATGATTAACATTGGGTATAAGTAAGGGGTTCATTTAGAATTCAAAGGGATTTCCCCCTTCCATTACCAGTGTTGTATTTTTCCTGGATCTAGCTCATTCTTCCTTTTTTTATTTGTTTTTACTTTGTTCCCTACCTTTGTAGTCCTTTCCTTATATTTTAGCCATGTGGCCATTATGGGCAGCCTCTCCCATGTGTAAACTGCAACTTCCCTTTATTCTTGTTTGTAACTGCAAACCGTAATTGTAAGTAAAAGTACCTTTTATTATTTTTTTTACTTAAGATGTCTCAAGAATGGTGTTTCTGTATAAATTCATAGTGCTGTGAAAACCACAAGAGCACTAGGTAAAGGCTTCACACTTTCTTTTGCTATAACTGAGTTTTGTTCTTTATACTCTGCTAAACTAAAAGAATTAACCAAAATTCAAAATTTACTCCAAAATGTTGCATAATCTTTGTTGTTAGAAATTTGTAGCAGATATGTTTTCCTAGCTATGATTCTCTGCGCTAAGGATTTTAAAGATGTCATTTTACCTCTCAAGAATAATTGATTCTCAAGACATATCTGCCCGGATTCGCTCGGGGTTCAATCCTGGCGTGGATGGAGAGGGTCGGGTGGGGACCAGAGCTCAGTCTGGCTGTGTTATCTGGGATCAATTTGATCCAGGTTTCCCTGAGGAAGTGGACAGGCTTCTTGCAGCTGTTCGCGCCACCTTCTGCCCTTTGGATCGCTGTCCCACCTGGTTGGTGAAAGCCTCTAAGGTGGTAACGGGAGGCTGGGTCGGGGCTATAATCAATGCATCACTACGGGAGGGGGTGTTTCCTGCACCTTTAAAACATGCTTTGGTGCACCCCCTCCTGAAGAAACAATCCCTCGACCCAGCAGTTCCAGGTAATTATAGGCCGGCCTCCAACCTCCCTTTTTTGGGGAGGGTATTGGAGAAGGTGGTGGCGCTACAGCTGCAGGGGGTCCTGGATGAAGCGGATTATCTGGGCCCCTTTAAATCAGGTTTCAGGCCCGGATATGGTACAGAGACGGCATTGGTCACACTGGTAAATTATCTCTGGCGGGAACGGGACGGCAGCCATCCGTCCATCCTTGCGCTTCTTGACCTCTCAGCGGCCGTTGACCACGGTATCCTTCTGGAACGACTCAAAGCATTGGGGATCCAGGGCACTGTGTTGTCCTGGTTTTCCTCATTTCTGGAGGGCCGGACCCAGTCGGTGTGGTTGGAGAGTGAGAGGTCCAGCCCTAGGCCCCTACATTATGGGGTACCTCAGGGCTTGGTGCTCTCTCCGCTCCTATTCAATATCTACATGAAGCCGTTGGGCAGAAATATCCATTCCCATGGGGTGAGGTATCATCAGTATGCTGATGATACCCAGCTGTACATCTCGGCCCGTGGAGACCCCAGTGATGCGGTCAATGTCCTATCCAGATGTCTGGAAGCTGTTGGGGTCTGGATGGGGGACAACGGGCTACAATTGAATCCCTCCTAGACTGAGTGGCTATGGTTAAGGGGTCCTGCGCTATGCAGGGAGCTGCCAACTTTGGTCTTGGATGGGGCTGCTTTGCCCCAGACAGACCCGGTACGCAACTTAGGGGTCCTTCTGGATTCACGACCGCTGCTTGCAGGGCAGGTAGCGGTCGTGGCCAGGTGGGCTTTCGCACAGCTTCGCGCCTTCCGTCAGTTGCGTTCGATCCTGGACCGGGACTCCCTGCTCATGGTCACACATGCTCTGGTCACCTCCAGGCTAGACTATTGTAATGCGCTCTACATGGAGCTGCACTTGACAACCATTCGGAGGCTGCAGATGGTCCAGAATGTGGCAGCCCGGGTGGTGATGGGGTGTGGGCGCTATGCTCGTGCCTCACCATGGCTCCAGGAGCTGCACTGGTTACCAGTTTGCCTCTAGGTGCAATTCAAGGTGCTGGTTTTGACCTTTAAAGCCCTTCATGGTAGTGGGCCAGGATACCTTAGAGACCGCATCGTCCCAAGAATGTTGGCCCATCCAACCAGTGCGGACTGGAGGGGCTCTCTAATTGTTCCATCAGCCAGAGGGGCGTGCCCCTCTGGCACACGAAGGAGGGCCTTTTCCGTGTCCGCACCGGCCCTGTGGAACCTCCTGCCAGTAGAGCTGCGGGTGCAGACGGAGCTGCTGCCTTTCAGAAAAGGTCTAAAAACCTGGCTGGCGGGGCAGGTGTGGGGTCCGGATGGAAAGGTGGCCCCTGCCTCTTGGCTTATAAAATAAAGCTTCCCTTTTAATGCAGGTAGCTTTTAATCTGGTTTTATTCTGTTTTATACTTGTATATACCTCTGATTGTTTTTAATTTTTTTTTAATTATGATGTTTGCAGCCCTGAGTCGGGCTTGCCTGAGTGGGCGGCATAGAAGTTTAATAAATAAATAAATAAATAATGTTAGCTTCAAACAGAAAAAGGAATATCAATTTGCAATGGCAAAGCCTTCAAGAAATACTAGAGGCCAAGCAACAGCTTTTTTGATTAATCAAATTTCCACTTACATAAAAGCATTTCCATTTTAGTATTACTTCAGTCAGTAAAAATTGTAAATGTGTTACTTCAACACTTATTTCAAAATCCAGAGATTTATCTTAACAGTAGGCGCTTTAAATTTCAGTCTGCCTTTGGTTTTATAATGAAGCACTTTAGCAAACTAAAGGAGCTTAG
The DNA here is from genome assembly GCA_035047305.1 of Bradypodion pumilum. Classification (NCBI taxonomy): domain Eukaryota; kingdom Metazoa; phylum Chordata; class Lepidosauria; order Squamata; family Chamaeleonidae; genus Bradypodion; species Bradypodion pumilum. The sequence goes on along the minus strand of JAWDJD010000004.1, from coordinate 307,625,804 downwards.
CATTAGTGTTTGGGTAGTGCTTAAAATTCAAGACTGATAGCCACCATAATATGTGGTTAATGAGACTCATATAAGGTAACCCCTTCAGCTGTTTAATGAGTTGCAAAACAACTGACAATTACCAAAGGTTTTGACTCTTTTCTTCCTGGCACATGTTTCTCTGAATACTAACTTTGGTTTCCTTATACCTTTATCATGAAGCCTTGCTTTGCCTGAAAGTAAATACTGTATGTTTTGTGGTATGCCAACTACAGTGGTACCTCGGATAAAATCCGGTTCGGCTAAAGTCGCAGTTTTCATGCACACGTGATGCATCGCATAAAGTCCAAAATTGCTTAAAAATGCATCGCCCATTTGATTCGGATAAACTCCAAAACCGGATAAAGTCCAAACTTGTGGAACGGAGTTTGGACTTTATCCGAGGTTCTACTGTATTATGGAAAACAGTACTGTATTATTATGCAGATGGTAGCATGGCAATTCCACAGAAGTGTTGTGAGTATACTATTCATTTAAATGAGAAAAATGTTACTTAAAATTTGAATGACAGAAATTACCTGCTTTGACATTCACTCTGGAACAAGTAGGCAACTCTAACTCTCCAGATGTTTTCTCTTCTGCATCTTCCATATTTCTTCATCATTAGCTTTGTTGTCTAAGGCTTATAGGAGCTCAGCTACAGACAAAAACAATTCATAAGTAGCCCTCGTGGTAGTGGTTAAACTGCTGTACTTCAGCCAAAACTATGCACACGATCTGAGTTTCCCTCCTTCCGATGTCAGTAAAAAGTACCCAGCATGTTGGGGGCAAACGTTCTAATTAACTTGATAACCTCCCAAAGCACTATGAGGTGGTATATAAGTGTAATTGCTATAAGGACACAGGTGCCCATTTTGTCTCTTTGAAAAGTCTGATAGCTACCATAATACAGTACGAGATTAATGAGACTCATGTAAGGTAACCCCTTCAGCTGCTTAATGAGTTGCAAAACAATTGTTATAAATTCTAAAGGTGGTGAATTTCATGGAAAAAATAGCCACATACATTTTACTTGTCAGAGGTATCAGCTGAGTTGCTTATATGTTCTGCTTCCGTGACTAAAGCATTGAAATCTGTCTACTGTGGAGTATACTTGACATGTATTGAGGGATTGCAGTCAAAAGAACAAAAACTAGAAGAATTCTATATGGCTTTTTTGTTGCAAGAATACAAAATACTGTAACTAACACCCCCTACCCCCATTGGGTGAGAAGCTTCATGTAGTCTAGACTTAATATTAGAATGGTCAATACGTGATAGCATGGAGAGCTGTAGAAATAATCTCTCTGCGTGTTAAATGGCTGTTGATACGTTATAGGGGATTGTATACATCTTTGTTCATTAAATGGTACTCTGGATTATTAGTCCCACTCCTGATCTACAATTTAGCCTTGATTTAGTTAAACATTTATTTTTTGTAGAAGTTACATAAAGCATCACTTTCTTGCTGAACTGAAATGGTAGTACTGTACTGTAGAACAAATATTTCCTGCTTTCCTAAACGTGATCTGTTATAACTGAAAGTAGTAACTCGTTAAGAGAGGCCTTATTAGCCCAAGTAGAAATTGTGACATACTCTATTGTACAACATCACAAATATTGTACAAAATCACAAGTTGGGATCAAAATTGCTGGGAGAAACATAAACAATTTGAGATATACAGATGATACTACCCTAATGGCAGAAAGTGAGGAAGACCTAAAGAAAATCCTGCTTAGGTTGAAAGAGGAAAGTGCAAAAGCTGGTTTAAGACTCAACATCAAGAAAACCAAGATAATGGTAACAGGCCCTATCAGTCCCTGGAAAATAGATGGGGAAGAAGTAGAAGCAGTGACAGACTTTACTTTCCTAGGATCAAAGATCACTGCAGGTGGTGATTGCAGCCATGAAATAAAAAGGCGACTGATGCTTGGGAGACAAGCTATGAGAAACCTGGGTAATATAGTCAAAAGTAGAGACATCACCTTACAAACAAAAATTCATAAGGTCAAGACAATGGTATTCCCGGTGTTAATGTATGGTTGTGAGAGCTGGACCATAGATGCCTTTGAGGTGTGGTGTTGGAGAAGTTTTGAGAGTACCCTGAACAGCGAGAACAAATAGGCCGATCTTAGAAGAAATCAAACCTGACTGCTCCTTAGGTCAAATAGTAAAGATGAAGCTAAAGTACTTTAGACATCAAATGAGAAGAGGATTCACTTGAGAAATTCTCGATGATGGGAAAAGTGGAGGGCAAAAGAAGGGGGCGGCCAAAAATGAGATGGCTAGATGGTATTTTCAATGCAATGGGCACAGAGCTGGGTGGGTTGAGGAGGATGGTGGAGGACAGATGCCTGGCGGTCAGTGGTCCATGGGGTCACAAAGGGTTGGAATCAACTGTGCGACTGAACAAGTCTATTGTAAAGGCTAATGAAGCAACACAACTACTTTAAAACCTCATGGATGCTTAATACATAATACACAATACTGCCTTCAGAAATGTGTCTGCTTATGACTGTGCTAAGTGCTTTGAAGCGGAAGCATTAAGCACTGTGTAGCACTATAGCAAACAAGCTGACAAAGCTGCAAAGAATTAGGTCTTCAAGCTTTTGCATTTATTATATTACACCACAATACTTTAAAAAGGTGGGACTTAGCTGCTTATATGCACATAAACTCAATATATATACATGGGTACTAAGTAAAAGTAGTATATTTTTGGAGGGGGACTTTGTAAAAAATAATGAATATTGATCTATGCAATTGCTCTTGCATGTAATGAGTTGCTTTTTTGGGACACAATGAATTTTACTTTTATGTTTTTGAGTCCGAGGTGACAAACCTGTTTACAAGCATAACATTGGCAATCTGAAGTCCAACTGATAGGCACAGCGTTTAGGCATACAGAGAGTATTTGAGAAGTGAAAAGTTATCTTTTATTTAAAACCTATTAGGAGATCCTGAGGTTCTTTGTATTAATGTACTGTACAAAATAGGTAAGCAGGCAGATTTGCAAAAAAGAATTCCACTGACATCAGGAGTATGGAACATCCTTTTAATCTCACATGCAACTTGAATTCAGAACTACTAGATTATGGATTCCAAAACAGACAAATGCCCCACCCCGGATTACCAGAAATGTTTTCTCTTTTCTTAGGTTATTTTTAGCCTTATCCCTTGTCCCATAAATGTAACACATTTATGTTTTCCTCACACTTGTTTAATTGCTAGAAGACATTACAGGCTTAAGAAGTTTCATTAGTAAACAAATTCACTGCTTAAAAAGGTATGCAAGCATTGTGGATGAGAGAATGAACAGATAATGTATCAGGAGAAATATCTGCTGTGGTGCATAGCTGACATGTATTGACGCAGACTGCAGTCAAAATAACAGAAGTATGCTTATAACACAGAAATCACTGGAATTTTACAGCTGAAGTATGGATATGTATCAAGATTTTTTTTGGAGTATTTAAAGGAATCACATGCTGTCTGTTTCTATGTGTTGCATATCAACACTTGCCTGTATTGTAGCTTAGTACTGTAGTAACGAAAATGGATAAATTCAAGGTTTTCCCCTTTATATGCATCTCTGAAGATGACTGGGTTGAAATCTCAGATTTAGGGTATATGAGATTAGGGTATGTGTTTTCCATAACTGGTACCTTAGCACTGTTGCCCTCCCAATTTCAGATCTGAAAGATTAGGCACAATTAATAGTGAGATCCTGTCACACTCAGAATGAACCCAACTCTCCTGCTGGCCTTCACTGACACATTTTACCAGTAAGTGTACTGAAACTGAACAGGCTATTAGATACTGTGCTCCAGTGATGGCCAACTGTGGCACTCCAGATGTTCTTGAACTTCAATTCCCAGAAGCCCTGATCAGCAGGTGTGTTGACTTAGGCTTCTGGGAATTGAATTCCAAGAACACCTGGTGCACCAAGGTTGACCATCGCTGCATAGTCCATATGTATTTGTCTTACAGTATTCATTACAGTATCTTTCATGATGCTGTAGTAAGAGCACTTACAGCACTTGGTTTATCATTGCAACAGAGGCCAAATCACTGGCACATATTTGATACAGTGTACAGTACAGTATCTCCATTTTAATTACTATTTCTAGTTACAAATGGAGGCTAAATTTGTGGTATACTCTCCGCTAGAAAACAAAACTTCACAGGCCACATAAAAAGGTTTGGTGTAGTTGTTGCCATTATAGCCAAGATGAAATAAATATGTTCTGGCAGCAAATATGATAGTGAATATTTATTTTAAGGCAAAGTTCTTAGACTTTGGCCTAGTTTTCGGTAAGAAAGCAACTAGCTGATAGGTAGCAACTTTCTTTTGCAGAGAGGCAAGTATATTCTTACTAGGAGATGGAACCAAAGCAACTCAACAGGAATATCATAGTTTACTCTTACTTGAACTGGAAGCAGCACTAGAAAAACTTTATTTTTGTATTTTGTAAAGGCTGGAATAATCTTCCTCTGAAAGGCAATGCAAGTATGCAAAACTGGTAGACCGAACAAAAACAAGGCTGCCAAAGACTTTAGATGCCAATGCATCATTTGTTAGCATATTCTATAGTTCTTTGTTGTTCATGGCTACTTCCTTTAAGGTACTCCATCTATTTCTCTTTCAACAATAAGTGGATGCTTTTTCTTCAGCTTTGTAGCTAAATACTGTGTAATACCCAGTGCTCCTCCTTTTAAAAAGCGTACAAAGTTGTCTCCAACCAGTGGACCTACTGCAAAAAGATTGGGCTCCTTTGTGCACTCATAGGTATATGGATCAATTTCAATAGGGTTACCCTTGCAAGTAATTAGTTCATTTGGGTTATGGCCTGTACCCTGGCCTTGGTCCTTTAGGAAGCATAGGTTGGGATGTGAACCTATTAATATTACGGCTACAGAGAACTTTAAGATCTTCTTCAGTCCAGAGGCACTCTGAAGGACACACTTCATATCTGGCTGAAATGAAATAACTCGATGTTCAGGAAAACTGGTATAGCCAGAATGTAAATCATAGTCCAGAGTAACTGACTGAGTACACATCATATGGTAGACCTTATGATATTCTGGGTAAATATTTTTAGGCAACTGTTTAAAAACTAAATTTGGGTCAGAGACTCTTCTACGGAATGCATGAATTACAGGAATGTTGTTGTTACAAGCACAGAGAACTGCATCAGCAGCTGTGAGTCCACCACCTACAATCAAGACTGGGTCAACGTTCCCATGTAATATTCCTTTGTTGATGGATGCACCAAACTCAGCTATGGAATGGAGCACAAAGGGAAAGTCTTCTCCTTCAACTTGGAGCCATCCAGGAGCATCAAATGTTCCAGTAGCAAGAGCCACATTCTCAGCAAACAAACAGAATGGCGCATGAGAGCTATCTGCAGCTTTCTGATAGCCTCTGATTTCCCAGTTTCTCTTGATCAGGGTCTTTTGTCCACTTTGCTCTTCTGACTGCAAATGTTCTGGCAAAACATCTTCATGTACTTGACTTTCATCTTCCTGTTTGCGACTAAGCCTTGATACAGATGTTACATAGGTATTTTCTCTGAAGTTTTTCTGCAAGCCCATGACTTTAATATAGTGCTTGTAATAACTAGCAACTTCTTCTGGCAGAATTCTGTCAAACTTTATATTTCTGAAACAAGATAAGGTTTCTAGTTATCCACATTTAGTTTAATTCTCACATTCATAAAATAACCACTCACAACTTGTGAAACTTACTTTTTGAACTACAACTCCCAGCATTCTCCAATTGGAGGAATTTTCTATAAACCTTCCTCAACTCCAAGAGTGTTTATACTGCCACTTTTAAGTCAGATTCCCAAGGAAAGCATTTTGAAATTTGAAAGAACACTGCACTTGTTATTTATTCTCAGAAATGTTTCCACTGCTTATACCAGGTTGGAAACCTAGTGTATGAAAATATTTCAACTTAAGAGCTCTTAAGCACTGTAAAAATGAGCATTTAGCTGTCACACTCATAATGTAATCAAATGTAATGAGCTAAATGTTAACTATAGCTCCTATTTATATAGTATCACTGTTTCAATACAGCCTTGGAAATATGTGCAAGCAGATGCTTATTGCTGCAAGTTTCAAAATAGCACACCAAATCCAAGATTAAAAATCGCCCTTTAAAGCAATCCGATCCCAACACAGAATCATTTATTTTAAATAATTATTTTGTAACAGCAAAATTGATAATGGCCAAAATCCTACAGCATTACATAATTCTTCTTTTTCTGCCATATCCAAATCCGAATATTGGCAATAATAATAATTTTGTGTCAGAGATTACTCTGGGTTAAAAGGATTTTAACTGGAGAAACTCTGCTCAGGGGACGCCCGAATGAGGCTCCTTTTATGTCCCCAAGTGCAGCTCTCAGGTATCGAAACCCGACCTTCCAGTCTCCAGCTCAGCGTCTTAACAACTTAGCCACCGGGGGAGCATTACATAACAGAAATAAGCCAAGCAATTAAAGGCATTTTGCTCACTGCTCTAATGCACTTTGTAGTCTTCTAGATTTACAGACAGGCACACAAATGACAGCCAACTAACTGAAAACCGTACCATTCCACTTTGTAACAGGATTCTGGCTAAAGCATATTGCCACATCTTGAAGATATTTCATAAACTACAAGCATTTCTTTAGATTCCCAATGAAGTTCACAAAATCGTACATGAAATAAATCTTACTAGTTTTTAAGGTGCCATGAAACTCCTAACTTTTCTTGTTGCAGCAAACTAAAACAGAAATTCAGAACAACTGATCTCAGGACATTGGGGGGCAAGGGACAAGATTTTTTGAATCAGGGCTAAAGGAATTTAGTTGCACCTATGGTTGTGATTTTGTTTGGCTGTGCTGAATTTCCAGAAATGCCTGTACTGTATATATTTCTCTGTTCTTCAATGCTTTTGTAATTTTAAGCTGTGCATAGAGACATGTCTCTGTGATCTTTCTTTTCCTGTTTGCTGGATGTGACACTCTTCTTCTAAGATACAATAAAGTTTAGTCTGTCCTAATTATAATCCAGCCTGTTAGCATTTGCTTGTTACATTTCTCAGCTAAAGGAAGGGAAAGCAAGCCCCGTCTTGGCCTTATTTTTCAGATTCAGAGGAGGAGACAGGAGCTCAACCGAATTCCTCCTGACTGTTGAAACAGGGCCCCGGTCAAGAGATGGTGACAGCTACTAGTGTTAAGGTTTTTTGACATCAAGTAACACACACAGTCCCTTGGCTTTTCATAGAAACTGGGTGGTGATAGAAGCTATATTGGACAATAAAATCAAAGCAGTTATGTCAAAAATTTCCACCAAAACAAATTGCACCAAATAGAATGTACAACAAAAGAACAAAATGTTTGAATGTATGCATCATTCTTAAATCATGAAGGGAAATGTCCAGCCTAAGAACTATGGACCTGATTCAGTGGTTTGTTGGCACCATATCGTCATGTATCCAAATGTGATAAGTGGCATTGTATGATACTTTTACGGAACTTACATTTTCAAACACATTTAAAAAGTGGAAACATATCCTTACAATAATTTGAATACAGTGGTACCTCATACGATTTTAATCCGTTCCACGGGACTTGTTGTACCAAACAATTGCTATACGATACATGCATCGTATAGTGATTTTCCCTATGGGATGCACCGTACAACATTTTTTTATTATTATTTTTTGCTAAATGGTTTTTCCAATTGAAAAATTGTTGTATGGTTTTTTCCATAGGGGAAATTGTTATGTGGGACACCATTTCCCCCAAAACCCTAATTGTTATGCGATTTCGTTGCTATACGGGGCAATTGTTGTATGGGGTTCCACTGTACTGCCAATTTCTATACAGTATTTCCAACTGGCCATTTCTATTTCTTCAAGAAAGAAAAAAGGAGCAACAGATGAACATATACATCCTCCTAAGAAGATAATAGGAATTAAGTTACTAAAAAGATTACAACTGGTAATCTTTTAAAAGGCAGCTGGAAACAAGCACTGTTTCCCCTCCCCTAATGCCCATTGTCCTCCTTGTAAATACTAAAGGAATGTACTCAAATGCTCAAAGCTATTTAAAACTAATGCCTAAAGCAGTTGTACTTGACTCTTAGAAGCACCTAATTTAGCATATTTAAGCTGTGATTTAAGTGAAATCACTCAATTTTCTAAAAGAATAATGGCATTATTGAAATTGGGCAGGTTTAAACCAAGGAAAGAGATCTGGTGGCTGGTCCTCCTATGTCTGAAATTTGCACCTCCATTAGCCCAAAAAAGAACCAGTGCCTAATTATCTGATTTATGAGCTACATACAGGGCATAAGTTATACAGCAAAGCAAAAATTTAAAGCAGGGGTTCCCAAACTTTTTGCACCTTGGGCCTGACCACACTCACTGGGCAGCTTTCAGGAGGCTTTTTCTGTGTACCCTGTCATGAACAAAATAGACTGTAATCCATGACCACTTATGGTATAAGTCTAGAGGTGTGTTAATCTTTAAATTATTACAAGGTTCTTCGTTGCTTTTACTGTAGCTAAGTAACACAGCTGCACATCTGGAAATTATTATATTATATTATTCTCACCGTCGCTTAGTAGCTGCCCAGTCTTTAAATGAATATCCAGGTAGTTCCATCCAGTCTCCAAAACTGATAGTTCGCATAGAACCTTCCATACACTAAGGAAAATAAAATTTAGACAAGCCCCACATACATTAAAAATTATTTCAATTAATCTCATCCAGTAACAATCTGGATAATAATCTCATTCAGTAACAATTGATATTGAGTTTAAAATGATGGTATGGAAAAAACGCATGCATTGTGATCCTGTCTGTAAACTGCATTACCTCCCTGCCAAGAGGCATCCGCATAATTCATTAATGCAGTAACACTAAATAAGGTATAATGGTAATAAATACCAATAAGATGGCAGTACGCAGTGACAGCCTGAAATTAATTAAAACTAGACCTTAGGAGGCTGATGTTTAAATCCCAATGCAGCTATGGACAACAAATATCTGGTTGGATAGATGCCTGGATAGTTAAAGTATCTGGCTGTAGAGCCAGAGGCTGGGAGTTTGATTCCCACTGCACCCCCAAAAGAAGAGCCAGCCTGTGTGGTCCTGGAGATGCATTTTAACCAAATTAACCTTTCAGAGACTCGCACTAATCTGCTTTGCAGCCTTCCTTATTAACACTAATCAGCTTGTAAATAAGGCATGGCAATCCTTGCATGTTTTGTTTCAAAAGATTTTTTGTTTTGCAACTATAAAACTATTTAACTTTGGTGGGAGGGCACCAAGAGAAATAGGCAGGAAGCCAAAGGACCAGAGATTTGCCTACCTATCACCCATGCAGATGTGCCCAAACTTTTTGGGCCATGGGCCAGTCATGTGGTTCAGCGGGCCGATGATGTGGTTCCTCCCACTGGAAGCAGAAGTAAAATGCACCTTGCAATCTGTTTTACAACAGGATGATAGATTTTAAGCTGCCATTTTCTCTGCTTAAACTAGGTGTGGCCAGATCCGGCCCCTGAATGCAATTCATCTGGCTCACGCCACCCTTATTGCTCCTGGAAGCAGAAGTAAAATGTGCCCGTACTGGCGCGTTTTACTTCCGCTTCTGGGAGCAACAAGGGCAGTGTGCCAGATGAATTGCCTTCAGGGGCCGGATCTAGCCCATGGGCCGTACTTTGGGCACCACTTGCCTAGATACTCACAGGCCATATGTCACCTAAAGTTCTCCAATCAAATACCAAAAATAAAAATTTCAAATATGAAAAATGAAAGTTTTGCTCACATGCCAAGCCCCACCAGGTGGTCCTTTGCCAAGGACGATATGGGGAATATAGTGGTGTGGTTCAAGTTTCCAGTCAAGAACAGGTGGATAGTGAAATCCAAAGTCAGCATCAGGATGAAGCAGTGTGTCAAAGAGAACTGCAACAGGATTTGAAGAGCGCCCTTCTAAACCTTCTGCCAAGTACTCCAATTCCTGTTTTGGAAAATTAGATTTAAATAGCCATGCAACTTTTCCACAGAATATAATTCTGAGCTTTCATTTCTTTTGCCCATTAGTCTCCTCTGCCCTCAATCTATATTCATTTCTATAGGTTAATTCTTACCCACATTCTGTGTTCTTGCCAGGATGATGGGTTAATGCCATGGTATTGCTTCACTGTTTTAATACTGACTGAAGAACCCTTTAAAGATATAGGATTGACTAGTCTGTGTGTTTCTCAGGTTTAACTATTTAGTCAGATCTTCATCTTCCAAATCTGTATTACCTGTTAACTATTTTTTAACATCCATTGTTTTCCAGGTACACAAATCTACTTCCATTATATCAATAGGCTTTCCCCCATCAACTTCAAGCTCAGTCTCAATAGAGACAATTTCAATGGAACCAAGATCTGAACTATATTCTATATTAGAGCAGCTTAGAATATAAATATTGTTGTTGTTCGGTCACACATTCGAGTCAGACCCTTCATGACCCCATGGGCCACATCACACCAAGCTTCTCTGACATCTTCCAGTTTGCCCAGATCCACTTCATTTCTTCTAAGGGATTCTTGCCCACAGTAGTCGATATAATAGTCATCTAGGTTATGTCCACTCATTCCCGTCCATTTTAGTTCACTGATTCACTGACACTGAAATGTCAATTTTCAGTCTTGCCATCTCATGTTTGACAACATCCATCTTACCTTGATTTGTACACTTTACATTCCAGGCTCCTATGAAATTGTATTTTACAGCATTGGACTTTCCTTTCACCGTCAGACACATCCACAGCTGAGCATTCTTTCTGGGGCTACTTGTACTTGCTCTTCTTCAGTAGCATATCGGATACCTACCAGCCTGGTGGGCAGATCTTCCTGCATAATATCTTTTCTCCTTTTGATACTGTCCATGGAGTTTTCTTGCAAAGATACTGGAGTGGATTGTCATTTCCTTCTCTAGTGGATTGCATTTAGTCTGAGTTCTCTGCTATGGCTTGTCTATCTTGGGTGGTCCTGCATGGCATAGCTCATAGCCTCATTGAATCACACAAGCCCCCTTGTCATGGCAAGGCAACCATCACTGTCTATTCGGCACTTCTGAGGTCTTCTCTTTCATTCAGTTGGACCAACAATAACTTTTATTTTTAGTAATAAATTGTGTATTACATCACAAATTAAAGTAGTACACCAAACCACGCTAGCTTAGGTCACTTGATAAACCATCTATACCAGGGGTTCCCAACATGGGAATTCCAATTCCCAGAAGCCTAAGTTAGTACATTGGCTGATCAGTGCTTTGGGGAATTGACAGGTTACTAGGAATTGAAATCCAAAAACCAAAGGTTGGGAAACACTGATCTAAACAAATTAATTAAAATAGGTATACTAATTGCTTCATATCATTTGTCTCATTATGAATTTATCCAAATGTTAAGTTCTTCAAGAGAGGCTTTTTTGAGAATATCATCACCTGTAACATCCTGCTTGACGGCCTTATGGGACAGGACTTTATGTAGCTTCAAGATAGTGAATGCATTTCCTTTAGAGGCGCAATAAATTTCTGCTCTAGTTGCCTTTGAATAGGTGTAAAATCTTTTCAAACTGAAATTTTAAACATTTTTAATGTTTATTATTGCAACAATTTAATGATTTTTATTGCTGCAACGATTTAATGATTTTACTGTATGTTTCTAATTTTTTATTAGCTACCTTGGTTGAAAGGCAAATTGTAATATCAGGATACTAAAATAAATATAATGGTCATTTATTTATGACAGGCCTCGATATTGATCACCAAGGGTTTTTTTGTTGGTGGTTGTGGTGAGGGGACAAATACTAAGAGGACGTCTTGCCAGAACAGACATATCTTTGGTTATCCTTTTTATATTTTTACTTGTTTATTTCTCAAAAATAGCTTTAATAGTTTTACTTTATTGGAAAAATGAAAAAAGTAGAATATTCATCATCTATTATAGTTCTCACCAGAAAAGCAGACGCTATTTTTTCAAGCTAGAAATAAAACATTCCCCCCCACCCCCAATTGACATACCATCATAAAGATACAGTATTTCAGAAGCACCTATATCAAATATTTTTACTTTTTTTAGTGGCATCTACATTAATCAACTAAACAGAAGATTAGCAGGACCTACCTGATCAACAATAGAAATATGACTAGCTTCTTTAAGTTTATTATGCAAAATAAGATTTGGATGCTCAGCTTCGGAAGACAAATAAGGCCTGTATCCAGATAGCATGTAAGAGAGGCAAATCCCTGAAGGTCCATTACCTGTTGTTTAAAGATATCACAAAGATTTTTTTCAGAGCTTAAAACTGAATATTATCATATGCCCACTGCTTTCTCCAACAGCCATTGTCAAACCAAAGTTAAAGTGTAGAAGAACCAGTAGACCATAATTTTTATTTTTTTGCACTTAGTCATCCACTGATAATACTCAAGGCTTTTGTTAGAACACTGGAATGTTTGCCAGTAGAACATAGTAATCCAGTGAAAACAGAGAGGGCAATTTTCTATTTGCGTTGCAGGCCCATGTGGCCTCCCAAAACTAGTCTTCAAGGATTTACAAAAAATTCTGGAGCCAGTTTTTGGTGTTTAGAGGGACGGGACGGAATAGGGAAGGAAGTTCCACTGCACTAGTACTCCACTGCCAGCAAATGATTTGAATTAGTCCAATGTAATTATTTTATGGAAATGGGATATGGAACTTAAGCATTTGTATCTAGCATCTGTTTCTGCTTTTGAAATTAGTCTAACTTCCTCCTATTCTCCACAATAAAGCAGCCTGGGGGACCAAACAGGAACAGAAAATGTCAAAGGTTCATACACCCATTTCTGCCCTCAAATCTTCTCAAATCTTTGGAGAAAGTTTTTTTTTTTAAAAAGTGGTTTCAGATAGAACTGACTCAGTAACATCAGCTTTGAGATACCGTGCTTCTATTTCTTTCCTTGCCATCTAATAAAACAAATATCTGAAATCATTTTTACCACACAAGCAGCTTGGGAAGTAATGACTTTAAACATTAGAAGAGGAATTAAGTACACCCACATCTCTGTTCCCAGTCATGACCAGCTTTACCTAATAAAAAGAGGGGCATCATTTTGAGTTCAAATACAGGGAAAGGTGATGGTTCCCAAGTGGATTAAATCCTACTTGAATCCACCTTGATTAAGGGCAGCAGCTTCATCAATACTAGCCTGGGGCTGAGGAGGACTTTGTGTGCCAAAAGGGCTCAGGACCAAAAAGTGACTCATGGAACTGAATCAGTGGTACAGGTGTCATGCTGTGATGAGAAAGGCAGATGAAGGACCACTGCATTATATTCGCAGGACAATCTGCATGGTATGGGTTCACAGAAAGAGCCACCTTGAAGACTATGTTATTTCTGAATCACAATTGGGCATACACTGGTAATGGTAACCTTGTGTTGCCAGCTAATCTTTCTCACACAAGGTCAGGCCAAAGGAGCTGCAAAATGGACTCACCAAAAATGGCTTCATTTTGGCAGTTTCACGTCTGGCCTAGACATGGAAGAATTACATGTGACTGCATGTTGCTATTGCTAATTTGCACTTATGAAGCACATTTATTTACAGTCTACAGATAATAAAATTATGACGGCATAACATCTTGCTTACAGGATGACAGTATGAAAAGAATGGGGGGGGTTAAGAAAAACAGCTGCCCTTTCATTCACTAATTAATGACTGAGGCCATTTTGCACGTGGTGGATGTTGAGCCCTGGGGAATGAGATTTAGCAAGGAAAGAATTCAACTTGATAATTCTTCAACTGGGAACATTTTCCCAATTCCTTGGAATAAACTATGCTAGTTCAAGTCTGTTTCTCACCAGTCTCTAACTTATCAGTATAAAAGGGTATAGATGACCAGTTATCAACTATATCAGTTTCTCAAACAATCTAGCAGAAGACAAAGTTGTCAAATGAATATTGCTATAGTTTAACATGCTCGAGTATTTCAGATTCATAATCACATTAGTCCTGAAGTTGCCAGAGAATTACCTACCAATTACTACCATTGGTAAAGTCAGTGGTGGGTCCACAGGCAGAGTAGTTTCTTCTAGTAGAGGCATTGTTTTAACATTCGTCCCAAGGTTGTTGCCAAAATATTGTGCTAAGGAGTCTAAAAAATGTCCTTCAGTTTCAGCGTTACTGTAGTTCCTATTGAAATGGAAATAAATTATTTCATAATTATAAAACATCCTTAATAAAATTAACATGTCAAATTGTTGTCTGAATGACAATGCAACCAAAGGGATAGTTGTTGTCAGTAAGAAAAATACCCGTTGAAAATCCACCAAAACTCTTCATAATAGATCAGGGGTTCTCAGCCTGTGGGCCGGGGCCAGCACCGGCCCGCGATACCATTTCATGTGACCCACTGGAAGTGGATGAATTTACGACAGCCATAAATGCGCCCGCAAATGTTGTAAACATGTTTACGACAGCCGCAAACACGTTTTAAGGCAGCGTTTACGGCAGGGAGAACCACCAGTCCAGCCCACTTAGCTGTCTGAGGGGACATGGTCCAGCCCATGGCTTAAACAGGTTTAGAACCCCTGTAATAGATGTTACTCCTTCATCACACCAGAAAAAGTAATTTCTGTTGTCCATGACAGTTTACAAAACAATACAGTCCATTTTGATTAACACACAACTTCTTCTGTAACAATATTGCCTGACATAATCTTTACATTAGTGACTTAGGTGCCAAATCTCACATTTAATGGCCAGAATCTTATTGGAACTGTACTCCAACATTAGCGAAATCATGTAAGTCATGGCAGCAAATTGCAGCTAATCAATGAGTAGCTGGGTTTGTGCTTGACTCCATGACTAGGCAAATAAATTCATACTATACATTTTAAAAGAAATCAGTCACATCATATGCATTACACATCTATAGTATATTACCTAAAAGAAAAAAGCTAACCATCCAGAAACTACCATAGATATATTTATGATAACAACCAGTGACAAACTCTTCTTGCAGTCTGACTGAAAATTCAGTCACTGGGACAACATCTAGACTAGAGGGTAAAATTGCCAACCTAAGTCTTGATCGGTGGAGTAGCATCCACAATGATTCTGTTACATGTGCCTGTATAACAAGAGAAGAGAATGTCTTCCTTGAGAAAGTACTGATATGTCAAAAATACACACACAGCAGAATCCTGACAAGAAGTACTGTATCAGCATGCCACTATCAAAATTCTCAATATTGAGCTTGAGAGAAATACTGAACGCATGCTGAGCATCTTGAAACCCATTTCTGAAGCTTTAAATAAAATCCAGAAAAATAAATCTTTAATTCCTGATGCTGCTTGAAATGTATATGCATTTCATGAAATTATTATTAAAAAAATCAGTAATTTCATATAACTATAAGACTTATCTGCTGGGACTGCGGTGGCTCAAGTGGTTAAGATGCTGAACTCGACTGGAAGGTTGGCAGGTCACCAGTTCGAAACCACAGAGTACTGCATGATGGAGTGAGCTCTCATCTCTGTCCCAGCTCCTGCCAACCTAGCAGTTCAAAAGCAAGAAATGGCAAGTACTGTAGAAAAATAGGTACCATTTCGGTGGGAAGATAAACATTGTTTCATGCATTCTGGCATCTAGGCATGCTTGCCATGTGTTCACGGAAACATCTGCAAATGCAGACAGCATGGCTCTTTGGCTGTAAACAGAGATGGATACGACTGGCTTTTGAGCAAGGTTGACCCTTACGTTTTTTACCTGACTTATCTGAAAAATTGTTACTTTAAAAGTGAAACCTTTATGTGTTTATAAATACATTATTAAGAATGAGTCTTTAGATAGAAAGGTAACGGATGCCCTTACTCATCTCTTGTTTATAGCAAAGAGCCAGAGCGCTGTCTGCAGACGTTTCCGTGGACATGTGGCAGGCATGCCTCAACACTGTCCAGAGTACACTGAATGCTGTTTACCTTTCTACCGAAGTGGTCCCTATATATCTACAGTGGAACCTCATACAACAATTGCCCCGTATAGCAACGTAATCACATAACAATTAGATTTATTTTTGGGGTGGGGTGGGGTGTCCGGCATAACAATTTTCCCTATGGATACAGTAATGGACAAAGTGACAATGGCTATCAGGCTATTAATAAATGTCAGGCAGCAGTCTAAAACAGGGGTGCCCAAACTATGGCCCGGGGGGCTGGATCCGGCCCCCAACGCCAATTCATCCAGCCTGCAAAGCCGGGCACGTTTTACTTCCGATTCCAGGCGTGACGAGGGCCTCACAAGCCAGATGAATTGGCGTTGGGGGCCGGATCTGGCCCCCGGCGCATAGTGACCAACTCCCTGAACCGTGTGCCCGGTCCACAGCCGGAAAACTTTGGACACCCCTGGTCTCAAAAGTAATACCTTGCATAGCACAAGCCACCGCAGTCCTTCTTCCGGGCGCGTTTTACGGACACAGTTTACTTCCGCTTCCAGGAGCGAGGAGGGCTTCACGAGCCGGATGAATTGGCGCTGGGGGCTGGATCCGGCTCCCAGGCCATTGTGACCAGCTCCCTGAACCAATGTGCCCGGCCCGTGGCCTGAAAAGTTTGGGCACCCCTGGTCTAAAAAGTAATACCTAGCCTAGCATAACTAGCCACGGCGGTCCCTCTTGGCTGCAGCAGCCCAGCCGTTTTTTGTTTGTTTTTTTAACCCCTGCTGCGCCACCAGGGCTCTACTAATGCTAATCTCCACCAGGCCGCGGCGGCCCCTCTTCTTCCAACCCAGCCCCGTCCCGCACCTTTCAGGAGGCTCCCTCCGGCCGGCCCGTGCCTCCAGTCCTCCGGCCTTTCCCTCGGCTGGCCGGCCTGCCTGCCTTCCACGCCGGCTCTCGGCAGGAAAGGACGGCTGCTGCTGCCCGGCATCATCATCCCCCGGAGCGAGGGAGGAGGAGCCGGAAGGGGAAAGGATTGATGGAGAAGCCGGGCCGTTTCTCTCACAACTCGCCCCCCCCCCAACTCTCAAGTTACCTCACAAACCGCCCTTATAAATAATGGTTTATTTTTAAATACCCTACTACTGACCCACAAACCCATTCCCCTCACCACCACCCCGGTTAGCCCTCGCCTCAAGGAACCGAGTCCGACCGTTACCTGAAGTGACTGGCCAGGGAACACCGGCAGCACCAAACCGTCATGAGGGGATTAAATGGCGCCGCCTCCTGCTCTTTTCTTTCGGACCCGCCGCCGTTGTCCTGGGGGCCCCGCTGTGGCTTCGGCCTCTCCCTCACCTACCCTACCTACTGGCCCACCACCAGGCTCACCACGCAGGATAACTCTCCCGCCCTCCTTCCTTCCCTCCCTCTCCCCCTGCGGCACTAGTCTAGGCCAGTCACACACGGCAGGGAGGAGTCTGCGAGTGCGCTGGGAGCCGGGCGAGGAAGGATGATGATGGTGATGATGGCGGCGGGGTTGTGTGGTGGTGGGAGGCGAGGAAGGCCGGATTGTGTGTCTGAATGAATGAAGGCCGCCGCCATTGCCGCTGAGCAGAGCGGGCCATACACTAAATAAAATAAATAAGGCTCATCGTCCGCCCTGGGCGCGTGTTTATGAGGGCGGGAATGACCTGAGGTTTGTTTTTAAAATCCTGATGAAATGGACTTGGTTTATTTTATTATTTATATTTATACCCCGCCCTACTGGTGCAAGCACCACTCAGGGCGGCTTACAGTGTGAAGCAAATACAACAATAAACATTTATGACGGAGCCTGGGCTCCACGAAAGCTCACAGTTAAATACAGGAGTTAGTCTTTTAAGGTGCCACAACATTGTTTGTCTTTTTTTTTCTGTTCTGTTTTTATTTAATCTCAAGGGGCTGCAGTGGCTCAAGTGGCTAAGACGCTGACTGAAAGGCGGGACTCGGGGAGGGAGGTCAGCAGTTCGATTCCAGAGTACTGCAGGACGGAATGAGCTCCCGTCTTTGTCCCACCCAGCTCCTGCCCAACCTAGCAGTTCGAAAGTAAGAAATTGCAAGTAGATAAATAGGGACCACTTCGGTGGGACAGTAAACAGCGTTCCGTGCACGTCGGTGTCTAGTCATGCCTGCTGCCACATTATCACGGAAACATCTGCAGAAGCAGACAGCGCTGGCTCTTCGGCTTTGATTTGAAACATGAACATTGAGCCCTAGAGTCGGATACAACCTGGCTTTCGAGCAAGGGATACCTTTACCTTTGTGTTTAAGATGGCACAACATTTTTATTATTATTTTGCTGTTCTTGTTTATTTACTCTCAGAAGCCCAGAAGATTTTTTTGCTGAAGGAACTCCGCTCAGAGGACACCCCAAAAAGGCTCCTTTCATGTCCCCAAGCTTCCCCCCCAAAAAAATGGTCCCTGTTTATCTAATTGCAATGTCTTGCTTTCAAACTGCTAGGTTGGCAGGAGCTGGGACAGAGACAGGCGCTCACTCCGACATGCAATCTTGAACTGCTGACTTGCCGACCTTCCAGCTAATAAGGCAAGGTTCTTAACCACTGAGCCACTGCAGTTGCATTAGGACCTGAGGTATTAAACCAGGGGTTCCCAACCTACGGCCCATGGCCAGACCTGGCCTGAGGCACCAGTTCATGTGGCCCACCACTGCCTCCGCTTAATACAAGCCCAGAAGATGTAAAAATTGGGGGCAGTTTTGGTTTGTTAAACTATTGAGATTTAGATCCTCGCCTTCTCACTTCTCTTTTCCTTTGTGCATCTAGCACTTAAAGTCCTGATTGTGTAGGAAAGGTGACCAAAAGAGAACCACTAAGCTCTGACCTGGTCCCCATGTAGAAAACTCTATGAAGAAAGATGGGCTCCTAGTTACGGATAACACGAAACTGGTACAGTATTTACTTTCAAGTAGTGGTGTACAAGTTACCAGGGTTTAGGAGGCACATTCCTCCTCTACTGAGGAACCTATCTTGCACTGCAATCTTCAGACATTGCTGGCTCCTGGACGTAAAAATACAGTAAAACCTCTGCATATGAAATTTGTCTGTTCCACAAGGTTATTTGTACTGTACAGTATGTCAAAAAAAATTTGTATGTCGAAAACATTGGATTACCAGAAGTCACCGTATATTTTTTGTATGTTGAATTATTACTTTTTAGCAGGATTTCTATTTGTATGTTGAATTTTTTGTAAGTTGAACCGTTTTTATGTCGGGGTTTCACTGTACCTTGTTTTCCAGTAGAATTGCACCCCCCAAAAACCAACTGGTACACAGTTCGGCTGAGAAGACAAGCTTTCCTCACATGGCATGTTTTCTAGCTTTCTTTCTTTATTCGTGTCAGGTGCACCACCAGCATATAATAACCTACAAAGCTAAAATTAACACATCTAAAACAAAATAGAATTAAAAGGACTAGATGACATCCGCCCAATATCAGGCCACATCAACAACATTTCCTCTTGCCAACACAAGGTCCTCCTCAGTGCATATTGAGGGGCATCCTGTGTATTGTATCATATCGGAGATAATTTGTACTTCTCCGCATTCTCACAGGCTGCCATCTACAGGGAAACCCCACTTTCTCAGAATAGAGAAACTTTCTACACAGGACATGGTTCTTGGCCAGGCAGTAGAGAGTCATGTGGGTCTGCCCAGTTTTCTAGCTCAATCACTGAGATATCACCTGCCATGCTCCATGATCAGTGAGTGGCTCCTTTCTATAACCACTCAAGTAAACTTCTCTTGGGAGAGGGTAAATTGTGATGATGACTATTAGCAGAATCTTGTGGACTGTAGGGATAGCATATGACAGTGATGGCTAACCTATGGCACACGTGCCAGAGGGGGCACTTGGGGCCCTCTCTATGGGCACCCATGCAGTCAACACAGCACAGAGTTTGCCCCACCCCTCTGCCCAGCAGCCCAATGGGAGTGTTTTCTTCCTCCCTTGTTGCTATGTTGGTACTAAATAAATAGGTTTGGGGTTGCAGTTTGGGCACTCGGTCTTTAAAAGGTTCGCCATCACTGGCATACGAGAACAGCTAGCTGAACTACTGTAACTTAGTGGGGATGAGCTAGAACTAATTTTATTTAAATTTCATTTAAATGATAAAATTAAAAGAAGTTTTACAAAATTTTATCTAAGATGATAAAATGCACACAAATCCTGGACATGTATATCAGTGCTTTCCTAACCAAGAATATTTCCATTATTCTGCTGTCACTCATGGTACAGTTTATCCTTAAAAAATGTCTTTGTCTGTTGATTTCCTGGCATATGTACTAAAGGAGTATTAGCTTCAGTATCTATTTGTTCTTTCCAAATGCTGTAAACAGAACAATAGCTTTTTAGTTTGCTGTGAACGTTTTTGCGTGTTATGCTCTGTTCAGTGAATTCCTTTGCATTTGGTCATCTTTATAGTGAATTGAATATGAGACAAAAGAACATGACTCAAAATATTGAGGTTTGAGTTTCTTTTACAAAAGTACATAAAGAACTTAGAAACTGACTTACCATTCGCTTTTAATTAAACATATAATAGCAATAGCTATAGTAATTGCGTACATTTATATACCTCCCCATAACACTTAGTGCAGTCTCTGGGCAGTTCACAAGGTAAGTAGCATTTTGCCCCCAACATGCTGGGTACTCATTTTACCAACCTTAGAAGGATGGAAGGCTGAGTCAACCTTGTGCCCTTCTCAATATTGAACTCACAACCTCGGCAGTTTTGATTGTAGTACAGTAGTTTAACCACTATGCCACTAGAGCTCAATGTTCTCTTACCACAACACTCTTTGGCTGGAATCGTGTATCTATTTACCCGTGGCTTACTTTTCAGCCAACATGCGTAAGAATTCACAATAAAACACTTGCAGAAAAATAACAAGTTAGAGGTACTAGTAAAATTGATCTTTATTCAATCATTAAAACCAGAGCATTTGGAGCTGTCCCATAATTTATTCCTTTGTTAGCTCAATTTGTATTTGAAGTTAATATTACCTTAGTGGATTAATTTGTGGAACTAAGAGTTACAGTCCTGCTGCTCATGTCCTGCCATTCAAATAAAAAAGGAAGCATCTTTCACAACACAAGTATTAGCTTGGAGAATTGGGTTCATAATGAATACCTTCAAAAACTTTTTGCATTGTAGAGTGCTCTCTTCCAGGGCTCCAAGAAACCAGGCAGGCGCCCTCTTTTCCAAGGTACATAGTTCCTCTACCTCCCTTGCTTTTTAATGAAATTCTCAACAGACACTTATAAATCTTTGGTTTTGGAATATGCCCCGTCCTATTTTATTACAGGTTATCTTTACTGAAAAGTTTGAACTTGGGCATGCTTTCCCAGTTTTTCCATCCTCTGTATTGTCAACATCACCAAAAGCAAAGTGGCAACCTGCCTGCCTAACTATGAACTAACTAAAAAACTATGTATCTAATGATTGTAATCAAATCGTTCAGTCATCTTTTCTTTACCAAAGGATCCTGTCTTCCCTTGAGTTGCTATTTTTTGTCTGTAGATGCTCAGTGCGATTGCAGATAGGTAGTTGAGTGTCTTCAGCAAATGGACTTTTTATTACAAAAGGGAAATGAAGGATAATGGTGTGTAGGACTTTACACACACACACACACACACACCCCTTGACATGTGAAAAAGTACATTTAGAAGCAGCGTGCAATGTGGCAAATAGTCCATCGCTTTTCTGGCCATTATTCAAAAAAAAAAAAAGATGTTAGAAGATACCATAGTAAACTAGCTGCATTAAACCCTAATACTGAAGATAAAGGGATATAGGCTGTTTTCTTACAAAATATAAGTGGATATTTTACCTCTGACATAAATTGGAAACAACAGAACAAGGTTACCAAAACATAAAGATGGTCTTATTAATACAACTCCATCTGCTTCTTGTCTCTCTTTCTTCTAAACACTTGAAGGTCCGGGGCCATGCAGACTGAGGAATTCTGGAAGTTTTAGTCCTCCAAAATAATTAATCTCCTAAACCCTGGCTGAATGAAAAAGAGGACAGGGCTATTGCACTTTTAAGAACTGTCTAGAACTGTGGTTCCCAAAATGGGGCACATGCCCCACAGGGGGGCAATTAGATTTTTAAGGGGGTAATTTGAGAATGAGTTATTAACAGTACTTTTTTTTGCATTTCTTGTTTACACCAAGTTATTGGGCTTTCAGGCTTCCTCCAGGTAAATAGGAGTTCACTTTTTGAATAATACGAATTATATGTCATGGGGGAAGGGGGCACAAAAAGGTTGTGAGCTACTGGTCTAGAAGAAAAAAGTTAAGCAAGAAATTGCAAGTAGATAAATAGGTACTGCTTCGGTGGGAAAGGCAACAGCGTTCTATGTGCTCTGGCATCTAGGCATGCCTGCCACATTACCACAGGGATGTCTGCAGATGCTGACAGTGCTGGCTCTTCGGCTGTAAACAGAGATAAGCACTGAACCATAGAGTTAGATATGACTGATTTTCGAGCAAAGGTGACCTTTACTTTACAACTTATTTTATCCCACTCTATATGTAAATTTATGTTACCGTTGAAGGCAAATCCTTTCCAAAAGCACTTTTCTCTCCAACAGAATGGGTTCTCAGTTCCACACCTGAATGTCTACCTTGCTTTTGATCGTGTTAGATTCTAGATCAGGGGTGCCCAAACCTTTTGGGCCGTGTTCCGGTCACGTGGTTCAGGGGACTGGTCACTATGGCCCACAGGTTGGAGCTGGCCCCCGGTGCCAATTCATCCAACCCGCAAAGCCCTCATTGCTCCCAGAAGCGGAAGTAAAATGCACCCTTATGGGCACATTTTACTTCCGCTTCCAGGAGCAACAAGGGCTTTGTGGGCTGGATGAATTGGCATCGGGGGATGGATCTGGCCCACAGGCTGTAGTTTGGGCACCCCTGTTCTAGATTTTCCCCAGTTCTCACTCTGCTAACAGTTGCTCTTCATCACTTCATAGAAGCCTACTTATGCTTTTGGGGCAAAAAACCCCAATTACATTTATAAACTGATGGGGTCTGAACTCTCTGCGACAAACCAGGAAAGGGACCTTGGTGTCCTGGTGGACAGCTCAATGAAGGTGTCAACCCAGTGTGCCTCAGCAGTGAAAAAAGCAAACTCAATGTTAGGGATCATTAGGAAGGGTATAGAAAATAAGTCAGCAAGTGTCATTTTGCCTCTTTATAAATCTATGGTGAGGCCCCATCTGGAATACTGTGTACAGTTCTGGTCGCCATACCTCCAGAAGGATATTATGGAGTTGGAGAAAGTGCAGAGGAGGGCAACCAGAATGATTAGGGGACTGGAACACCTTCCTTACCATCTGAGGCTGCAATGGTTGGGCCTCTTCACTCTTGAACGACGACGTCTAAGAGGTGACCTGATTGAAGTTTATAAAATCATGCATGGTGTGGACAAAGTACGTAGATAAGGAAACACTGTTTTCCCTGTCGCACAACACTAGAACTAGGGGACACTCCATGAAACTTTTGGGTACTAGTTCTCAAACAAATAAGAGAAAGTACTTTTTCACCCAGAGGATTACTGGTCTATGGAACTCCCTGCCAGAAGAAGTGGTGACAGCTGTCAGTCTTGACAGCTTTAAGAAAGGATTAGACAAGTTCATGGAGGACAAGAGTATCAATGGCTATAATTATGGATACCTAAGGACAACCTCCGGGTTGGAGAGATAGGCAGGATTTCTCTCAATGCCATTTCCAGGGAATCCTAAACAGGTGAAGGCATCTCCTTGGGAATACCCTGAAGCAAATGGTGAGCCACTGTGTGAGACAGAATGCTGGACTGGATGGGCTGTGGCCTGTTCCAGCAAGGCTGTTCTTATGTTCTTATGCTGTAGTACAAAGGAAATGTTCAGCTCATTTGGCAATATGTTGAGGAAGGACTTTCTCTAGAATTACTCAACATTCCTTCGAGTCAATATTTCCTGACTTTATAAGCAGTTTACAGTGCCATGTTTCTGGACAAGAAGGATTGGCTGGCTTTACATTATTGCTCAGAATAGACTTTAAGGCGAAGTAGGAAGATCAAAGAATAATCAAATAAAATAAGGCTACTTGGATACAGGACAATCCTATCTCCTTCACAAATCTCTAGGTAGAAAGCTGAAAATTTGCTCCAGTACTTATTATTTAAGTTAAACATTTATAGGTAAAGAACACCAAAGTGTGATATATTTATTGAAATAAACATTATTAAATAACATTTAATAAGAAAAATAATGTTACATTTTGGATAAAAAAACACTTTGTCCCTGATCTGATTTGATCTGGCATAAAATGATATTAATTTTTTTAAACCAGGTATGCTACATATTCCTTTCTCCACTGTTGGAGGAAGTATTTTACATTTACACACATGTTAAATACCATATATACAGTATTCTGATTGTTGAAAATATTCAGGCAGCATTTACCAACATATGAATATAGAATAATTTTAAAGAGTTTTTTTGAAATGAAAGTTTCTCTCTAAGAAAAATAATTAATTAATCATTTTGGGTTTTACTTCTTCTGTTTATTGTTCGTTTCCGGCCAACACCAAGAAAAAAAAAGATTTTATCCAATTTATTCAAAACTGATGTGTATTTAACTTTTGACCTTCTATATTAACATATAGATACAGTACACCCTCGCATAACAACGTTACTTGGTTTCCCAAGTAGCGTTGCTAAGCGACTTTTGTTATGCGGGTTTCTATGGAGTTTCCCACATAACGACGTTTTTAGCGTCGTTGTCCGGTTATTTTAGTGTTGTTGTCCGGACAACGACACTAAAACCTGTTGTTATGCGGGGGAACACGTGGTGCATAATGACGCGTTGTTAAGCGAAAATGATGTTATCTGAACACATTGTTATGTGAGGGTTGACTGTATAGCATATGTTTGTTTACAATTCCTTGTCTAGAAAAACAGATCTTGTTGATTGTTTCCCGTTTTGCGTGTTTACTATAAGCAATGACATCCAGGAGAAAAACTCAGTCATTTGGCACAGATAGTTATGAAAGGTCTTAAATAAGCTTCTTTATCTGTATGATCATGGAAGCTGAATGTTCTAAAGAAGCATTAAACTGGGCATGTAGAACAGATATCCAACCCTGCTTCATTTCTAAGATATGTTCGAACATATTATACATCCTGAGTGGCTTAAAACATTTTGCAGCCAAATGCAGTGGACAAGATGCGTAGCAGATCCCTTCTATGAACAGAGGCTGACTGCAGGTGGAATGACTGTTGAGCCTTAGTTCAAGAATGGCAGTGGGACATGACATCTGGCCAGACTCCTGTAGCTATGACCTTCAACAGAGGAGAATGCCAGGAATCTCTGGCTGAACAGCTTTGGGGCTGTAATGCTAATCCCTCTCCTTTGTTGCTTAGGGTAGCTAATGTGTTTTGCCTAAGAGTAGGGCTGGCTTTGCAAGAAAGGGAAAGTGGTGGTATAATGACTAATTCTGAAGGTTAGGTTTATACCAGTACAAGAGCAAAATGTTTTCTTTATGTGTCACTGGCATCCTTCTGCTGATTTCTATGACACATTGCCACAAGGAGCTGTATTTCTACACCAGGGGTTCTCAACCTTTTTAAGCTGCGTGCTGGACCACACACCTCTCAGACAGCTGACCGGGCTAGACTAGTGGTTCTCCCCGCCGTAAACACTGCCATGAAACATATCCACAGCTGTCGTAAACACGTCTGCTTCTGGTGGCAGTGGTGACATGGGCCACATGAAATGGTGCTGTGGGCCAGGGTCAGCCCATGGGCTGTAGGTTGAGAACCCCTGTTCTACACATTCAGACATAAGATTTAGTTTGCTTACTAAAAATGAAGAATACAGTATAAGACTACTAGAATGGCAGCCTTGCAAAATTTTACAACTTTTGGAAGGGAAAATATGTAGGTGGTATTTTTAGTTTCTGTTCTTGACATTATATTATGTTTTCAAACCCAGAGTTTTGCCTTTAACTGATAACTTTGAGTCACCCTCATAATCCGCTTTTGAAAACCTAGCACTATGGTGCTTGTTCTAACACACTTCATCTTAAAATAAAAAACAAGGGAAGTGTGTAAATACGAGTTATTGGATCCGTACAAAGAAGACTTCACAAACTGGTAATCAGACAAAGGAAAGGCTAGTTATGTAGCATGAATTAAGAAGTATCAAAATTATGCCTATTGTAGTTGGATGTTCCTTGTTATGGCTCAAGAGCACCACATAGTATTTCCTGCCATGTGGCTATTCATGAATCAAGTGTAGAAGCTGCTGAAAGAACTCTCTACTTGGCTTTGGTTTCTGGTATCTCTTTTTCAAAGTCCAAATCTGTGAGACAGCAAAAGAACAGCATTTGAACATATTTTGTGGTTGTAGCTGCAAGATAAAATGGCAAAAGGATGATATTATAAAATCTTAATGTTTATTCATGTTTTCCTTATTCATTCATTCATTCATTCATTCATTCATTCATTCATTCATTCATTCATTCATTCATTCATTTATTGTGCTGCCTATCTGGGATTCTTTCCTACTCTGGGCATTGTACAACAATGAAAAACAGATATATGCAACCAATAACAGTGGATGGTATCCAAGGTTGGCAAAAGCCAAATATACAATTATTCGTTCATTATTCATATTATGTAATGCATCTTATTAAAAATGTGGCAGGCCTTCTGATTTTTAGAATAATCTAGCCATTGCCAAGAGGATAATAACAATAGAAGACTGATAATAACTGAAAATTATATTTTCTATCCTAAAAATCCAGTAAAGCATACTGTATTTTGTTTAAATGCTTTTAACATAGAGTGTAAGCATGTGGAGATGATTCTAAACAAAAATGAAATGACAGAATATTAGTTATACGTTTTAAATAAATTATGTGTTACATACCAGAAAGCCACCGAATGTACTGTGGTCTCTTCTCAAATGGTAGATAGACACCCAAAAAATAAACTGGTATTCCAGACAATGCTATGCCAATTCCAATAAGGGAATTGATTGTGTCACTATAGAGAGGGACTATGACCAAGAAAATGGAGCAGAAACAATATACAATGGGAAAGAAGAGGCTGAGCTGCAAATACAAAACAGGAATGCATGTTAATGGAAAATGCATAAATCTCTTTATTCACTGTAAATAATTTTATAGCAACTAGTTTGCTTTTTAATTAATTCACTTCTGATAGAGATAAGAGATCCTCCATCTAATACTAGATCCTCATATATGAATAGAGTCAGGGGCTACTTTAAGATACTTAAAATGGGACCTACATATAGTATTGTGCAAAATTCTTAGGCCACCATCAGGTAGTTTGGGGAAAATTCAATGAGATATTACTCAGCCCCCAAGCCACCTAGACACACCAACATTGAAGAGCGTCTTCTGCTATCTCTCTTCTCAATTGTATCCAAAGTTGGCATTAGGGTGTCTAAGTTATGGCTCTCCAAGTCACGCCCTGAATTTTTCCCAAACCAGCTGGTGGTAGTGTAAGACTTTTGCACATTACTGTATATTTGATCACAAATTGAGCCAAATGTTGAAGTGACTAGCCTGGCTTGTTTCTATGTCACAAAAGTACATTATACACATAAGGAAAATTATATGAGACAAATAAATAATGCATCCTAATGAAATTTCTAAATGAATAACTTATTGGTTTTTTGGTGTTCGAAAACTGTATTTAAAATATTTGAACAGTAAGATGGTTTGCTTGTTCCTTGTTTAAGGATCTGTGGCCAAATCTCTAGGTGGTTTGCAATAGATTTGAAACATTTTCCACCTCCCGCTGATTTAATGGCAGTAACATCAAAAAGGTTTATTTTCCACTGAAATAAGGAAGTTGAAAACTTGAGAGGAAAGGGGAGTTGCATTACATGTGTGATGGCTTTTCTGTAAGCTCCAGATATGCTGCTGAAAACAAGTTCATAGAGGGAGCACATGTTCTGAGCAGAACTGTGAAACATTGGTTTTTTTTTTAATAGAAGCCATGTTGGCAGGGGCACCCAAGATGTTGTACTCTAAAAAGTAACTTATCCAAGTTTTGGCTCAGAGTCATGGTTATGCAATTATTATTATTATTCTGCCACATCCAAATCCGAATATTGGCGATCATCATGGTAATCAGCCACGAAGATTGAACTTGAATTTTAATGCAGTGGCCTTTCATCTGCCTTCCACATTGTAACGTGACACCCCTACCACTGATCCAGTTTTGCGAGTCACTTTCTGATACTGAGCTCTTTTTGATACAGAAAGTCCTCCTTGGCCCCAGGCCAGTATTGATGAAGCTGCTGTCCTCCATCAAGAGGGATTCAACTGAGATTTAATCCACTTGGGGACTATCACCCTTCCCTGTGGACTTCAGCACCCAAGGCCGTTAGTCCTGAGGGTTGTCAGTTTAGTTAACTGCTAACACTCGGCGTTGAGTCACTGGCAGTATGGTCCTCCTCTATTACTATAGCCACTTTCTGAGACACTGTTTTTTGCCGATCTTCAATTAATGACGTACGAGTTCCAGTGAAAAACAGTACTGCAAGTCTGACAACCTTAAAATCATTCCAGTCCTGGTTTGGAGTACAGGAGATATATGTCTGCTCCGTCCATTGTTTCCATGACATGGTTAATTCCAGTCCTGGCAAGATCAAGCGGAGTTTTATAAGGAATTTAAAGATAGTGTAGTTCCAAGATTAGTGAAATTGTTTAACTATATATTGGATGGGGGAAAGATACCGACATCATGGAACAGAACTATAATTGTTTTGCTGCCAAAGCCTGGAAAGGATGTTGAAAAAGTGGAATCTTATAGGCCTATTTCTCTGATAAATCAAGACGCTAAGATATTTACAGCAATAATAGCAAAAAGATTAAATGGGTTCATGGGCAATTATATAAAGGAGGATCAAGCGGGATTTTTGAAAGGACGTCATATGTCTGATTTAATTAGGAGGGTTCTGGACTTGATTGACATAGCAGGGCATACAAAAGAGAAAGTTGGATTATTGTCATTAGATATATTTAAGGCTTTTGATTCTCTGCAATGGGTTACAATTAAAGAGATAATTCGATGTTATGGATTTGGAGATAGATTTTGTAACATGATAGATCAGTTATATCAATTTGGATTTGCAAAAGTCAAGGTCAATGATGAAAATACAGGAGAGATAAGATTAGAAGCAGGTACAAGACAGGGTTGCCCATTATCCCCAGTATTGTTTATAATGGCAATGGAGTTGTTAGCGAATATTATAAGAGGGGATAAAGGCATTCAAGCGATGGCTGGAAATAAAATAAGTTTGTATGCAGATGATACTTTGATAATAATGAAGCACCCTAGAAAGGCATTGGAAAAAATACAAGGACATCTAAAAGATTTTGAAGAGAGAACAGGTCTGAGAATCAATTGGGATAAATCAGAAATGATAGCCTGTAATGTTGAGAAGGAGGAACAAGAGAGAATTAAGGCTAAATTTAAAATTCAAATTAAAGAATGTTTGAGATATTTAGGAATAAGTATCTCAAATAAAATTGAGGACCTTAAGCGAATAAATTATGATAAACAGAAAAAAGAAATTAAAGAGAAAATAGAATTGTATAAAAAAATCAAATTGTCATGGTTTGGTAGGATAGCGTTAACTAAAATGATGTTGTTGCCAAAAATAAATTTTTTATTTGATGCGTTGCCGATTAGGTTGTTTGATAAGGAAATTAAAGATTTTCAAAACATAATAAATAATTATCGTAATGCAGGAAAAAAGCCTAGAATTGCTAAGATTTTTTGGTACTTATCTCAGAAAGAAGGAGAATTGGGAATACCTAATTTAAGGAATTATTATAGAGCTTTCCAAATTAAGAATATTATAAAACTTTTAGCAAGGGAGAAGGTTGTCTGGGAAGAAATAGAGATGAAGGAGTTAAAAATGGGTAAAGGGGTATTTCTAGGCGATAAGAAAGGGAAAATTATTGTTAAAAATAGAATGATGAAAACAATGTTGGATGTTTGGAACAAGGTCAAAAAGAAATTGAGTCCAGAACTATCTCCTATAATAGAATTAGATGATATCAAAAGTTTTCCGATACAATTAGATAATAGTTTAAAGATGGTATTGGAAAGGAAAAATGTTTCTTTGTTGAAGGACTGGGTTCGTGCCTGTAAAGATAGCGAGAATAAAGCAGTAATTTATTCACAGTTGAATCTGAACTGGCTTCAGAAGGTAATGTTGGATAGATGGACTGATAAATACAAGGAAGAAAGTAGTTTAGAGAGGGATAAAACAGAATTTGAGCAACTGTTGTTAAAAATACGAAAAGGAGATATGGGATTAAAGGGTATAGTAAGCAGGATTTATAAAATTTTAAATAATGAAGGTAATCCACAAGAAACTTTGAAGTCATGCTGGGAACAGGATTTGAACATAAAAATTCAGGAAAAAATTTGGAAAGATAAGTGGAAAAAAAGATATATGAGAACTATGTCGGTAAGAATGAAAGAGCATAATTACAAAATGTTATGGAAGTGGTATTTGACTCCTGAGAGATTATTTCAAATGGACAATGCTAAAAGTAAAATGTGTTGGAGATGTAAAAACTCTTTAGGAACATATGAACATATGTGGTGGAATTGTAAAGTGGTAAAAGAGTATTGGGGGAAAATTGAGAAGGAAATATGTGATATTATGGGGTAGAATGTGAATTGAATTTAAATATGGTGTTGTTAACAGATGTGGAGAATTTGAAAGTAAATGAAGAGAATAAGGAACTAATAGCTATTATGCCGATATCAGCTAGAATGTGTATAGCAAGGAGCTGGAAACTTGATAGAGTTCTAAAAGTAGAGGAATGGTATAAAGAGATGTGGGATCTTGCATTGAATGACAAACTGACATGGGAAATAAACAAATATAAGGGAAAAATTAAAGAAAATAGATTTTGGAAAATTTGGCAACCTTTTGTGGAATACTCATTGAATGGAGATCAGAGCAATAGCCTTGTACCAGATTATATATATTTTTGGAAATGGTAAAAAAGGCAATATCCCGCAGGCTCTTATAACTTGTAAATACACAGGGTGATTATTAGTGTTTATGTTATGTTTAATGTAATTGGATTCGATAAAAATTGAATATGTTTTTTTCTTTTAAATTACGTGTTCTCTTTTCTGTATTTTCTTCTTTTTTGTAATGTTTATCTTTTTATATTCAATAAAAATTTATTAAAAATAAAAAAGGGAGATATATGTCTGCTCCGTCCATTGTTTCCATGACATGGTTAATTCCAGTCCTGGCAAGATCAACCTTTTCCTGAAAATATCTACAATTCTGTGGTGGGGAAAAACAGGGAAACAGCTCTTTGTTTAATCATAGTCACTGGGGCATTTGAAGAGTGCAAATGTGAAACAATGAGGGCAGGAGCATTAGATTTAGTGCAGCTTCCCACAGAAAAATTGTATCTGTGACTGAGCTCGGGAGAAATTGCTTTTCTGGATCACAACTCCTCCAATGCTTCAGCCAGCATGGCATACTTGAGGAGGGCAGGGGGACACTTCTGAGTGGGATATAAGACAAATAAACAAACAAACATTGTAAACATACTTTGTAAACATTAGTTCTGTCATTTACTTACTTTAATGGGCCGTGGCCTGTCAGGCTGGGTATATCTTAAGTATATTAATCCTGCAATGGATAATCCAACAAAAAACCAATAGCTGAAGCAATAGTAATTAATCAGGAGAAAAACATCATCCACAAGGAGATATACCAAAGTCATTAAACCCTACGGAGAAATAAAATAGAAGAGAAGTAAAAAGGGAAAAATCCAAGCACATTTTAAAAAGTCAAGGTGCATAAATATTTGTCTCAGTTTTTTTTTTTGGGGGGGGGGTATAACTTCCACAGGTCTTTTACATTGGCCATGTTGGAAAGCATGATGGGATAGGGCAGTGATGGTGAACCTTTTAGAGACTGAGTACCCAAACTGTAACCCAAAATCCACTTATTTATCACAAAGTGCCAACATAGCAACAGGGGAGGTGAATTTTGTCATGGGTGAATTTTGTGCTGGGGGAAGGGAATAAGTGCTCCCATTGGACTGCTGGGCAGAGAGGTGGGGTAAACTCTGTGCTGGGGTGACTGCATGTGTGCCCACAAAGAGGCCTCCAGGTGCCACCTCTGGCACACATGCCATAGGTTCGCCATCACTGGGATAGTGCATTTGAAACATCCAAAATTTCCAAATGCCCATTATGAATAGAGTCATAAGGTAGGTTAATAGATAATTTGTGTCCTTCTGTTCAATCAATTAAGTCTAAAAGAAACAGGCTGTCAAGAAATACAAAAACTCTCCAGACCTCCCAAATAACCCCAAAACCAAAATATCCTAGCAGGGAATTCTGGCCCAAAACTTGTCTGGGTGTCAGTTTCAAAACCAGCAAATCGTTAAGTATAGTGGTGCTCCAGAACTTTGTTTTCTTATTCTCTGACCTGTAATTCTTACTTACATTGAAAAGAAGAGCAGGAACGGGTGTGAAACATTTTAGATGAATCAGACTCAAGCTATCAGGAAGGTGCCCTTCTCTGGCTCCAACGTAAATAAGCCTATTTCAAGATGAGCAAAGTGTATCAGTACTCAATCCTACTATATGGCATTCTGGAGGAAATACTGGTC
This sequence comes from Bradypodion pumilum, assembly GCA_035047305.1. Taxonomy (NCBI): domain Eukaryota; kingdom Metazoa; phylum Chordata; class Lepidosauria; order Squamata; family Chamaeleonidae; genus Bradypodion; species Bradypodion pumilum. The sequence goes on along the minus strand of JAWDJD010000004.1, from coordinate 307,593,073 downwards.
TCATAGGTATAAATTGTGGAATTAACTACAGAAGTAGAATTTTCCTGGTGTTGATGGAAAAGTATAGCTGGTATCCTGTTGAGTATTTGTGCTTGGAGTTCCAGCTGTAGAAGTTTCCACTATGACCTGACAAGATGCCAGTCCCATACATTTAGATGACTGGTCACATGACTTGGTCTGATCACCATGGCAGCTTCTGCGTTTGGCACTTGATGTATACAAATACCAAACAGGATTCGGGCCTCTATATCTTGAAGCATTAGAAAGCCATGCAGAAAGTAATAATATGTTGTCTCTTGATCCTACAAGAGTCCTATGTTTAGCCTTGATTGATATTAGGTCAATCATCAATACTGAATCAGGTGCACAGCTTTGGGAAATGAAAAAAAAAACTTGGAGAGGTGCAAAGTGATGAATATTTGTCATATGGTATACAGCCTCTTTATTATCTCATTTCAAGTAAATACTGGTATGATTATGAGACTTTCTAATTTTATTAAAAAAACCAATGGGTGCCCTGCTCTCTCTTCTTTTCAATTGATATGGTTTTGCATCTGACTGTCTTTCAGTACTGTACATGTATTTTCACCCCAAACAGATAACAAAAAGGTTCTCTTCTTGCGTCTCAAACCAGATCTTGTAAACACCTTTCAAAGTTGGAACAGAAATTAAAGAAGTATAGTAGGGGTTCTCAACCTTTTTTAGTTGTGGGCCGGGCCACACTTCCTCAGACAGCTGAGTGGTCCAGACTGATCCCGGACTGTTCTCACTGTAAAAGCTGTTGGAAAATGTGTCCACAGCTGTCATAAACACATTTACGATGGCCACGGACTCAACACGTAGTCAACATGTTTATGACAGCTGTAAATGAGTCTGCAGCCAATTCCGGCAGTGGCTGGAGTGAGGTCAGGGGGCTGAATATTTGGCCCTGTAGGCCAGATCCAGCTTGCAGCTGAAGGTTGAGAACCACTGAAGTACTGTATAGGTTTTTAGGAATTTGGAAGTTCTATTTTCACAAACAAATGGTAGGTGCAAGATTTATAATTTATCAAAGGGAAAGTGGCAAATAAAGTTTTGGATACTCAATGTTTCCATAGGACAGGAGGTGGCCTTTAATAACACTACAACACACCCTTAAAACAAAGTGAAATGTGTATTGATAGAAAGGTCATCATACTGGACAAAAAGTGTTCATATTAGCATGCTTGGTGTAGGTCAAAACTGAGGAAAATGCAACTGTTGGGTGTCTGCTTTGATCCAACCTAGGCTGCATAGCTGGAAGTGAGCAATGATGGGAACTGCCCATTAGCACTATCTCATAGGCAACACATTCCTTAGCCTTAGTGGAAAGAAAAGATTTCTGCCGATTTCTAGAAGAGGCCACCAGATGGCAACAAGTTCCCTTCTGAGAACACGGTTAAACTCCATGTTGCTGAACCATTGCTGCCTAAGTGCTGTATTGATTATGTTTATTTCAAATATTTCTAAAGTATCTTTCAAGCAGGTATGAGTTGGATCTGGGTTTCCTGTACACTCACATGGACTGAGCAAGGGTGCCACACACCGCAACTTGTGGGGCAGCAGCTGTTCCCACTTATTCTTTGAATGTGATGTCTATTATGATTATTTTATTTTTAACAATGGAATGCATAGAAAAGGGGAGAAATACTAGAACTATTGGTTGCATTTGTCAAATTTGTTTTAAGAGACACAAATGTCTTAAATTTTAAACATGTATTTTTTTAAAAACACATTTCTGATTTCTGACTTTGTCCTTGGCTGGGCAAGGAGGCCCACCGGCTTTGAGCACAAGGACCCGCAACACCTGCCAGCACTCCCGGGCCCAGCCTTGGGCCTAGTTAAAAGATTGCCATGGCGGCGGGTGGAAGGACTCGCCACCGCCGCCCACGGACTTCGTCCTCAGCTGGGGCAAGGAGGCCTGCCGGCTTCGAGTGCCAGGACCTACAACACCTTCTGGCGCTCCTGGGCTCTGCCCCCTTTAGGCCTGGAAGGGACGAAGAGGCCTCGCAGCGACGGACGCGGGGACCAACACCATCGCCAGAGTCTCAGGCCCCGCCTCCGGTCAGGACTTAAAAACCGTAGAGGCAGCTGGACCTTCACTGCCGCCTCTGGTCTTCTTTGCGGGGCGAAGAGGCTGTGTTGTTACTGTACTCTATTGAGATGTTACTGGACTTTTTTTTATCTTGTATTTTGTTCTTTGCTATATTGTATTCACTATTGTATCTTATATTTTGTTTTTGCTATATTGTATCTTTGTTCTGATGGGTTGTGAGCTGCCCTGAGTCAGCGTTTGCTGAGTAGGGGGGTGGCATATAAATCAAATAAACATAAACATACATAGCAACACACAAACACACAGAAAGCATTTTGATATTTTTGTGATTGGTCATTCGAAAATAAACATGGGTTTAATGCCAATCTGATAACAAAGATATGCAAAGCACAACAAATTTATGTGGTGGGAGGAAAAGTGGACTAATCAGAGGCTGATGTTAAGCTCTGATGCTGAATTCTAGGTGACTGCTGGGCTCCTAAATGTTCCTGCCACTTGGAAACAGAGTGCTTGTAGGTGTGTAAGTGTGCATACGTAACAATATTTTATTGATATTGTAAAGTTTGCTGTTGTATTTATTTTTTATGGGGTGAGTGAAAACTTTATCCAATTTTGTATATAAGGGAAGAAGTGCCAAAATAAAGCTTCATAATGTAGTGACATGAACCATTATTCTATGAGATCATTTGCTACAAGATCACCGTGCTCTGCACAGACCACGCTTCTCAATGTCTCATACCTGGAAGCTGCAATGATGGATGAGTTTAAACCTCCATAGCAAGACATAGCCACTGCAACTGGGATGATCCACTTAGCATGGCTAAGAGTTTCATTACCAAAAGTCTGCAATTGAGAAAAAGAGAAGTTATTTCAGCTAGTTTTGATATGTCAGCCAAATGTCATAGAAACTGATAACATAAGGTCCAAGCCATTTATGAGCACAATGCCATCTTAAAAATTAATGAACAAATTAATGAATACAAATCTTTTGAAAAGCCAAGCTAGTATAATGTCAATTAAGTACAGTGAACATTTTGATTAAACAAGAAGACAAAGTGAATGTTATGTTTGTATTAGAACCATCATGATTTAGAAATGGGATTTAATAACTACCATGGGATCTTGTAAACTCCCAGACTGCCTGCTAGATAGCAAAATAATTATTACATGTACGAAATAGACTTATTAATCAGTGGCCATGAAGGTGCTAACAAACTATTATTTTGTGATCTCCTTTGACATTAACAGTAGCAAAATGCAGGTACTTGTTAAAGAAAACCTGGCTCCTTATGAAAACCTAGTTTCCAAGCACAGATGAACACAGTAGAGTAGTCACAAATTTAGAAGTGCATTTGCGCACATGCCACAGGGCTCACTGTTAGTGCATGCACATGCATGCATGCACCCATATAGAGTGTTGGGTGGAAGAGAAGGAGAGAAGATTCCCAAAGCAGGAGAATGAGTGAATTTTTTATTTTTTATTTTATTTTTTATTGTTAAATTTCTATACCGCCCACTCAGCCAAAGCCGACTCCGGGCGGTTCACACAGTGGGTAAAAACAGATAAAAACAAATAAAAACAGATAAAAACCAGCAATAAGAACCCACCCCTTAAAAGAAAGGGGTGCAGGAACCGAAGAAACCGTGGGGCAGGCATCCTCCCCTATATTAACCACCCAAAGGGAAGCCACCCCTCCACCTGCACCCCAAACCTGGCCCGCCAGCCAGGTTTTTAGTTCTTTTCTAAAGGGCAACAACTCCGTCTGGATACGCAGTTCTACTGGCAGGAGGTTCCAAAGGGCCGGTGCGGACACAGAGAAGGCTCTCCTCCTTGTGCCAGAGAGCCGAGCCCCCCTGGCCGATGGCACTATTAGATAGCCCCTCCGGTCCACTCTGGTTGGACGGACAGACGTCCTTAGGGCGATGCGGTCTCTAAGGTAACCTGGCCCACTACCATATAGGGCTTTAAAGGTCAAAACCAGCACCTTGAATTGCGCCCGGAGGCAAAAGGGTAACCAGTGCAGCTCCCGAAGCAGTGGTGAGGCATGGGCATAACGTCCACACCCCATCACCACCCAGGCCGCCGCATTCTGGACCAGTTGCAGCCTCCGAATGGTCATCAAGGGCAGCCACATGTAGAGCACATTACAATAATCTAATTGTAAGATGGTTCATTTTTTTAGATTTTAGTTGACAGCTTGCGCATGGACGCTGACCAAGAGCATGTCCAGACAGAGCATATAGCCTGCTCATTGGAGCACTTGGGAATTGCTCATAGTTATGGCCAGTGGTGGGCACCGAACGGATCACACCAGTTCACCCAATGGGGTAGTAAAAAATTCTCCAGGCCACATCCACTTTCCAGCTTGCGCATGCATGCCACCAGAACTCAGCGCGCATGTGCTAAGACACAGCTTAGTGCATGCGTGCCAGGCCCACACTGATTTTTGAACCCCCTCCCCCCAATCTACTTTGGGGGATGACATTCACTTTTAGCCCATCCACATCAAATGTGGTTACTGAAAACAGGCTAAAAGTGATCCCTGCAGCTGTCAATTGGCTGCTTCCCGTGTAATGAGCTACTTTAAAGGTAAAGGTTTCCCTTGCTCGAATGCCAGTCATATCCGACTCTAGGGTTCAGTGCTCATTTCTGTTTCAAAGCCAAAGAGCCAGCGTTGTCTGCTTCTGCAGAAGTTTCTGTGGTCATGTGGCAGGCATGACTAGAAACCGGAGCGCACGGAATGTTGTTACCTTCTCACCGAAGTGGTCCCTATTTATCTACTTGTAATTTCTTGCTTTCAAACTGCTAGGTTGGCAGGAGCTGGGACAAAGACGGGAGATACAGTACTTTAGGATATCCGAAATTGAACACTTCAATCAAGGCATTTCCATTTTTTCCCTCCTGTTTAGATTAGGAAGTTTACTGCAATGTAGTTGAAGAATCCTGCTCAATTGGTGGCTTAAATTGAGAAAAATATATTAATAGGGTGTCTTTCCCTATTAATATATTGACCAACTTTGAAGATCTCAATAAACCAGTTGTAGTTTGTTGAATTCTTGCATTTTGCTCTGTCCAACCCATCTCCATGAATAAACAATGGTTTGCTACTCAGTTACAGACCACTGCTGGAAGCTGATTTGTTGTTAGCTTATCAACTCTAGATTGTTTAAAACATAGCTTGTCATTACATATGAACCCCAAGCTGTGGCTTATTGTCTGACAGTTTCCCCCAGCTGTTGCCCTTAAGACAGAATCTGACAAAAAAAGGGGGGGGATAGAGGCAAAGACCAACATAGGGGGATTAAAATCTGGTTTGCTTTATAGGACTGCCGTGGCTTAGTAGTTAAGATGTTGTGTTTGATGACTGTTAGGTCAGGAGATCATCAGTTTGAGACCTGAGTGCTACACAATGGAATGAGCTTCCATTGTCAGCTCCTGCCAACCTAGCAATTCGAAAGCAAGAAATTGCCAGTAGATAAATAGATACCTCTTTGGTGAGAAAGGTAAACAGCATTCCGTGCACTCTGGTGTCTAGTCATGCCTGCCACATGTCCACTGAAACACGTGCAGACGCAGAGAGCACTGGCTCTTTGGCTATAAATGGAGATTAGCACCACCCTCTAGAGTCGGATACTGCTGGCTTTCAAGAAAGGAAGACCTTTCCCTTGCTTGATCATCTTCAGGATATTGCATGGCTAAGGTGACAAACCATGGCTAACATAAACCATGGATTAAGTAAAAATTTGGCTTATCATGACATACAAATGCAACCATACTGTTCCTTATGGTGCCAGTTAATTATGTATGCTTTGCAACATACCACAGCCACTGCATCACTTGCTAACAGAGCAGTCATGTCCAGCGCAACATAATAGGCCACATTAGTCAACAGGTAAATGACTGTCACAACAGGCATTGAAATTGTAATGGAAATTGGGAGGTTTCTGTGGAGGAAAACAAAACCATACAACACATTATTTGTCGAAGAATGAATTTGTGCATACCTCTTCACACATGTAAATACCATGAAAAATATATATAGAAGTACTATATGCACATACCTTTCAGGGTTTTTCATTTCTTCAGTGACAAAATTCAGCGTATCCCATCCAGAATATGAAAATAGTGCTGAGTATAAAGCAAGGGCAATTAATCTTGCATCTGTTGTAGATCCTTCAAATGGCTCCCTGAGGTTTTCTGTTTCACCTGTGGAAACATTAAAAAAAAATCTCCTTGTAATTATTTACACCCATGCACACATATAATATATAATATAATATATAATATATGTCTTTATTTGAAATGAAGGCACTATCAGAATGTTTGCTTTGTGTGTCTTCACCATGAACCAACTACTTATAGGTTACCTCCACTTTACATCTTTAATTGCATATTTACCTGTTCTGGCAAATGGCCATCTTATATGAACTGGCTATTTGAAAAGGAAAGTTCCCGAAGTTTATAGGTTAGTTTTTGTGAGCAGAAATATCTATTTCTGGAGTACCTTCCATATACTCAAGTTGGTATGCAATCATCTGTGAATTTTCTCTAAAATAGAGCTAACAGAGATAGACCTTTCCCAATCGAACTAACAAATGTAATGCATGAAGTAGCTCCAAGGGTGATTTCTAATTGGGACTGGATGTGTATGTGCCTTCCTCTCAAATTTTAGGAATAGATAAGCAAGACACCCCCAATTGGCTCCAAGTCAAGAAAACCATGAAGGAGTGTCTAGGCTGGAACATATTTGGATTAACTAGGATAATTTTTACAATCTTGTTTCATCAGATGTGCTGTACTCTGTTCATGTTTGCTAAAAAAAAATACAGTTCTGAAGGATATCTTAAGAAAGAAAGATGAACAACTATTTGGTACATCAAATGGAGCTTTGATTTTCAGGGGAAACAGAAGCAGATATAGATAATCTATTGGAATCATCCGCAGGCAAGGATTTCTATGAAAGATGCAGAGAGTGCTAAAGTGATTAAAGAGGGTGTAAAAAAAAAGCAGCACAAACTAGATAAGGAAAAACTGTTTTCCCTATCGCATAACACTAGAACTAGGGGACACTCCATGAAACTTTTGGGTACTAGTTCTCAAACAAATAAGAGAAAGTACTTTTTCACCCAGAGGATTACTGGTCTATGGAACTCCCTGCCAGAAGAAGTGGTGACAGCTGTCAGTCTTGACAGCTTTAAGAAAGGATTAGACAAGTTCATGGAGGACAAGAGTATCAATGGCTATAATTATGGATACTTAAGGACAACCTCCGGGTTGGAGAGATAGGCAGGATATCTCTCAATATCATTTCCAGGGAATCCTAAGCAGGTGAAGGCATCTGCTTGGGAATATCCTGAAGGAAATGGTGAGCCACTGTGTGAGACAGAATGCTGGACTGGATGGGCTGTGGCCTGTTCCAGCAAGGCTGTTCTTATGTTCTTATGACCTGAAAATATAAGTACTGTACAGTTAAAACTGAAGCCTAGGCAATAATTTACATAAGTTCATTGCAAAGCTGTTATCTAGACAGACTTGAAAGCAAGATCATATCCTTGGCAGATGAACATGCTTTTATCTTGCAATATGTAAACATGTGGATAAAAAAATTAATTTAATTTAATTTTCAAACTTCTACGCCGCCCACTCAGTCGAACCTGACTCAGGGTGGCTTACAACAATTCTAAAAACATATAAAACAGATTTTAAAAACCCAATTATCCCACTCACCCCACCTTATACATAAAAAGAGAAAGGGGCTCCTGATTACTAACTTGGTGTGAGCCAACAGGCGGGGGCCGTATTTCCATTAGGACCCCACACCTGCCCTGCCAGCCAGGTTTTCAAGCCTTTTCTAAAGGGCAGCAATTCTGTCTGTAGTCTTAGCTCTATTGACAGGAGGTTTCAGAGGGCTGGTGTGGACATGGAGAAGGCCCTCCTTCATGTGCTAGAGAGATGAGCCCCTCTAGGTGATGGTACAACTAGAGAGCCCCTTCGGTCCACTCTGGTTGGGCGGGCAGAAAAAGGAAGAAAACATTAAAAAGGAAGGAAACATTAACTCTATCTTTTGAAACTTGCAGTATTTCACAATCCTTTGGTGTCCACTTTTCCGGACGTACAAGAAGTGTTTCCAGCACTAGCTGGACTCTCCAACCTTTATAGAATTCCAGTCAAAATAATGCAGGAATAATAATTCATGGGTCACATGGCTGATTTCTGCTTATTCAGTCAAAATAAATTACATTATTGTTTTGATGGAAGTTTGCAAACATCTGCCACATCAGCCAGACTTTGCAAAACAAATGGAAAATTCCACTCTGGAAGTCCAGACACTTGGTTTATCAGAGCCTGTTAAAAGGTTTATTTATCTTCAGTGAGAGACTGTGGTGGCTCAGTGGTTAAAAAGCTCACCTTGTTAGCTGGAAGGTTGGCAAGTCAGCAGTTCAAGACTCGAGTACTGCATGACGGAATGAGCACCCGTCTCTGTCCCAGCTCCTGCCAACCTAGCAGTTCGAAAGCAAGGCATTGCAAGTAGATAAATAGGGAAAAGATCTTGGGGACATGAAAGAAACCTCATTTGGACGTCATCTGAGCAGATTTCCTCCAGTAAAAATCCTTTCAACACAGAAAGTGTCTTTGTGTGCTTATGACATGATGGAAAAAAAATCGTTAGGGAATGCCAATAAAAAGTATAAATAATGGCCAGAAAGACAGCCAAGTGAACTCCAGCAAATTGTCATCATAACAACACACTGCACGTGTTGTTGACAATAGGTAACATGTAGGAGCAAGGCAGCCAGATTTTCCACAAACCAACAATACAGATACCATTACGTAACATTTCGCAACAGCAATAACAGCGGGGCGGGGGGGGGGAAGGGAGCATAGAGTTCCCTCCATAGATCCATAGATTCAAACTGGCATGGCTGGGTGAGCATTTAAAATATTTTTTGTGTCTTCATTTAACTATGCTAAAAGGCTGATTAATGTATTTTCTTTCATATATTTGTATCGTATATATTTTTACTTTTAAGAACTTAAACACTTAAGAGATGTATTATCTGCCTTTTAAACTGTGCCTTTTAAGTTTTTGCACTTTTATTATGAAAGTTAAACATCCTTTTAAATATTTTATTATATTTTTATTTATTTAGGTTTCTGGTCCTGATGTTTTATGGCAAGCTCGTAATGTTTTGCAAGTTGCGAGAATATATGTGTATTTTAAGCTTTCTTTTTCTTTTTTGTCTTTTCATGCTTCTGTATTTTAGATTCAATTCTAACTTAAATATTTGTCAGCGACTTAAGTTTAGTTTTTACATGTTCTAAAGCATTTGTATCTTCAGTTCTTCATGGCTGCAAGAGACTTTTAAATATTTACTGTGCACTAACTTTTTGATTATGGAACAGGGAAGCAATGGTGGTAAAAAGCTTATTGAAATAGACATGCTGATCTTGCCTGGAATTATTGCAACATTGAAAATAACACTGGTCATGAAGATGTAAAGTGACAAGCATGGAAGCTTCGTCAAACAACCTCACCCGCTACCATCTATTCAGTGTAATGTGTGTGGTCGCATGTTTCATGCCAAGATCGGCTTATTGAGTCACCAGAGACGCATCCATCAACGGAGAAAAGAATGACTTTCAGGAAAAAAAGTATGCTCAGACACAAGTAGCTGATGATGATGATGATATTTTGATACCCAGATAAATTTTGTTATGATTGGAAATGATTATCTAGTTTCACTCTAGATTTAACCCTTTACTGGGATAAGTGCCAGCTGTGATGAACACAAGCTTCTGATATTTTCCCTAGAGGTCTACAAAGTTCTGTAGGAGTCTTGGGGCAGTGGTCAGGCATCAGAACCTCTAACTTGACACCCCAGTCTTGTGTCTTTCAGGTGTTTCGGGCTATAACCATCATCATCCTCAGCCAGGATGCTTAACATGCAAACTCCCTTGGGTTAAATGGAAGGGGGAATCTGAAGAGCTCTATGGTAGTACTGCTAATCTATAGATTAATCTGTTCAAAGGATTATTGTGGAATGAACATGTGCACAAGTACTGAGGTGGTACCATCTGTACACATATCCAAACTCTACAAGACTAGTTGTATTATATCCTCTTCCTACTGAGCTTCCAATGGGCAAATAAAACTGCATTTTTCCATATGTCTTGAGGATTGTTTTTTTTAAACTGGCTTTTAGGGAATGTTTTGAATCTTATTTTAAATAAGGTTTTCGATTTGTTTTAATAATTATTATATTTTGTGTATTTTAATTGATCACATTACCAATGAGGAGGTGCTTCGAAGAAGTGGCTCATGCAAATTACATAACATTGTTGCACAAAGAAGATTTCAAATGGCAGGCCACATTTTCCGTACGGACAAAAACAAGATCCCTAAGGTGGCAAGACGTTGGATCCCTCCTAATGCCAAACGGCAATGAGGACGCCCTCGAAACACATGGTGAAGAACTTTCACGACAGATTTAAAGACCCTGGAAATGACATGGAAGGATGCCAAAGTACTCACCCATGACTGAAACCATTTTATTTATTTATTTATTTATTTTGTATAGCTGCCCCAATCAACATGCGACTCTGGGTGGTGTACATAAAACCCCCAACATTTAAACTATAGAAACCCTTAAAATTCTTAAAAACATTGAAAAACTACCTCCCACCTGCACCAATTAAAAATCTAGTTAGAAACTTTTAAAAGCATGAGTGATCCTGCTCTAAATGAACCAGTGATAATGGTGGTGGTGGTGGTTGCTCCCTCTTCACCTCCCCACACCTGCCCTGCCAACCAGGTTTTCAGCTCTTTCCTGAAGGGCAGCAGCTCTGTCTGGAGACGCAGTTCAACTGGCAGGAGGTTCCATAGGGCCGTAGTGGATACCGAAAAGGCTCTTCTTCTAGTACTAGAGAGGCAAGCCTCTCTAGCAGTTGGTATTTTTAAAGAGCCCCTCTGGTCCACTCTAGTGAGACAGGCAGATATCCTTGGGGTGATGCGGTTTCTTAAGTATCTTGGCTCACTACCATGTAGGGCTTTAAAGGTAATTACCAGCACCTTGAATTGCACCTGGAGGCACACTGGCAACCAATGCAGCTCCCATAGCAGGGATGAGGCACGGGCATAATGCCAGCACCCCATCACCATTGGAAATCCATTACTGCCTGACATGCTACATAGCATGGGAGGGTCTAAGTCTAAGTAAGTGTGTTTTAAACAGCTTTGGCAGACCTGGTGGGCAGAGGGCAACAGGCAAATGCTACACACAAGCAAGGGAAGAAGCAAGTAAGCAAGTATATTCTTCTACATGATCACAACTCAAGTATGGTTTCAGCTTATTAGAAGTTATTTTAAGTTTTGGTAAAGTTACTTTTTCTTTGAGAAAGTCTAGGAACATGGGTTCTCAACCTGTGGCCCTTGGCACCAAATAATCCAGCCCCTGACCTTGCTCCAGCCACCGCCAGCGGAATTGGCCATGGACTCATTTACAGCCATTGTAAATACGTTTACACTGGCTGTAAATGAGTCCATGGTAATCGTAAACACATTTACGACAGCCACAGACATGTTTTATAGGAGCGTTTATGGTGGGGGTGAACCACCAGTCTGGCCTGCTCAGCTGTCTGAGGGGGTGTGGTCTGGCCCATAGCTGAAAAAGGTTGAGGACCCCTGGTTTGGAATGTCTGAACCAGTATGGGATTTTCAAAAATGTAATCCCAAAAGGCAATTTTTTCTTGGTTCTGGAGCTGACCTAGAGTAGTTTATATATGCTGTTTGGTTTTGTTAGCATTTTTACATGGTGAATATTTTCTTACCTTGGCTAATTTTGTAAAGACCCACAGCTATCACCATAATAAGAGCCATAACTTTTGCATATGTGAAAAGATCTTGTACTCTGGTTCCCCACTTCACACTGACACAGTTAATAAATGTCAGAGAGCCTAATGAGAAGAATGGATACAAACAAGATAAGTGCAGTTAGCTGTACCTCTTTACCATCAGGATTACCCGAATACGTTCTATTAACAGGATTTGAGCTGTTGCTTTGAGAAATCAACTGAAGAAGAAGAAAAGTAGAGTTATCCAAATTTCATACCAAAAATGATTTTACAAGAACTAATGATTTTACAATAAATTAGCACATCCATATTACTACAACAAAAAAATATGTACTTTGATAAGTAAATTATGGATTTTTATATTATCTGCTTTATAAATAGTGCTGGTGCCCTAAAAATCTCAGATCTATAGAGGAAAAAACCCTTCAAGTCAAGACACATTATAATTTATGCTAAGAAAGCACTGTACATGGATTTCTAGAGTTAAACCTCTTCTCTAACAGTTTTCACTACCCTGTATAATTTAGTGTCGTCAGCAAATTTGGCTACCTTGCTTTTTACTCCTACCTCTAGATCATTTATGAAGAGGTTGAAAAGCAGGGGTCCCAGTACTGAACCTTGGGGGACCCCACTCTTTACTTCCCCTTGCGGATTACGTATAATGTGTCTTAAGGAAGGCATCCAGATGACATTAGGGGATATTTTCAGTGGTGGGCATCAGCAGGTTTGTACCAGTTTGCCAGAACGAATAGCAGAAATTCTGGCTGGCCCCGCCCATTCAAGTTTTGAAATAAAGTAGTCCTAATTTGGGTGCAACGCAGGGGTTTCCTCCTGACCATACCCACCATACCACGCTCACAATGTGGTAGCAAATTTTTTTTGGAGCCCACCACTGGATATTTTCCATTTAATATTCCTCACTAAGAATTAATGTATTTTGGCAATTTGGGTAGAAAGACTATTGGTCTCACTTTGTAAGGCATTTTTCTAGGCTCTAAACCATTTGCATGTATTGGTTTGATTGTAAAATCATATTTCCTCTCCTAAAGGGCTGGTAGTACCCAAACTAGAGTCTGAAGGCTCTATCAATAAAACCATCACATTCAGATAAACTCTGCCCAAATAACCAACTCATGTTTTGTTCCAACCTTCCCCATCCTTCCAGATTCCACCACTAATTCAGAGAATTTCTGTCGTGTCTCTTGGCTATGACCACCACCCCTTCTCAATCTAGAAAGCCACTATTTTTTAAAGAAAACAGAAAGTCAAGGAAAGCAGTCAACTGTACTTTCCATATGCATACCCAACAAATATCATTAATTTGGGATGGGTGGTGGTGGTTGATATATCAAATGAAGTTTTGCTTTTTAGAGGGAGCTTCTCTTTTTTAATATGTCTGTAGGGTGAACCTTGTTGAGTAGATGCTCTTTCTATCAATGTTCTGTTACATTTAGAGATCAGATTGCAGCTTGCTATAAAATACTGTATTGCCTAAATGCAGTGATTAGTTCCACCATAATAGAAGACCCATAGAACCTATGGTAACTTTGGTAACACATGAATGTATCAGCTATATACAAGATATTTTAGGACTATATTTATTTCTAAGAATAAGCAACATACCAATGCTATGATTGCATGTACTTCATTTTACCCACAGAAGACAATATTCTACAAGTGCTTTGATGTCTATGCTCTTACATGGCTTGAAAACAGAGGCAGTACCTTCAGGCAATGGATAATTTAAGACTGGGATCTTAAATGCCTTTATGCCCCTCTCCTTACTAAAACAGCCCTGTTGCATTCATTCAGTTCTGAAGTCCATGAGTACAACGGCATTGATATTCCTTATTGGGGGGGGGGAGAGGGAGGGTTGTTGATCAACATGAATTTTAGAAAAACAGCCTCTAACCTTGTGCATTTTGGGGGAAGGGGTAAAATCCAATTATTACTCCCAATGAGAGTGGAACATATAGTACTTGTTACATCAATCATTACTGTAAGTCCCATTGATATGATTGTTTATCATTTTCATTCCTATGCTGTTCTTCTCTCCAGAAAGGCTCAGAATGGCATACAACATAAACCAATATACATAAAACATACACAACAATTAAAAAAAAACCTCCATAAAAATGATGAGATGCAATGAAACTTGGCAAAAATGTAAACAATTTTACACCTAAAATGCTAGCCAGATAAGTGATGGAATAGCAGTTTCTAGCCTCCAAAGGTCTGTTGAGACAATTCTACCTCACATTCCCTCTCAAATCCCTGCAAGGATACCAGGAGGAGAATTCCAAATCCTGAGTGCAGCAACGTGGAGAAATCTTTTTCAAATATATTCAAGCTGGACTGCTTTGATGGCCGGCACCTTTAGAAGGGCAGTTCTGGAAGGCTTCACCTGTTTTGGAAGGCCAACACCAGGAGTTGAAATGGGAAAACTACTTGTAAGTAATGCAACTGGTGCAGAGTAAGTGTCATAGGACCGTGATGGTGAACCTTGGCACTCCAGATGTTCTTGGACTTCAATTTCCACATGCCCAAGCACTCTGTGAATCCACACGAATGGATTTACTGTGATTCATCCGGCCCATGCTGCCCTCGTCACGTTTTACTACCGCTCCCGGGAGCGATGAGGGCAACATGGGCCAGATGAATCACAGTAAATCCATTCGTGTGGATTCACAGGGTGCTTGGGCTTCTGGGAATTGAAGTCCAATAACATCTGGCATGCCAAGGTTCGCCATCACGGTCATAGGATCATGACAGACAGTTAATTGCCTAGCTGCTGTTGCCTTACCAGTTATAACTTCCAAATTGTCTTCAAGGTCAAGCACTCCATCACAGAGGGATTTACTAATGATGTAGTTGGGATTAACAACAGGATTTTACCCTTTCCATTTTAAACTTGCTTAAATTAAGTTTGCTTCTTCTGCCTCGGTCCATTTTCTTAGGAATAAATTTAGGAATAAAAGAATAATTGCCTGCCAAAGAGAGGGTTGCCCTTGTACCATTCACTACATCATGACTCATTGTCCTATTCTCTCTCCTCCTTCCTCTTCTCTTTCCTAGCTCAGTAATTAACTACTGTGGAAACAAATCCATCCCTTACCTGTAATCCTTATACTTGTTCTGTGGAGCTAATGGGAATTAGGTTTTCTCTCCAATGAAATGGTTGCAGGCTAAGGGTTCACTCCTGTACCAACTTTCCCCTCAGTGCTCAAATAAAACCCTTGTTCATTTTCCAAATGTGTGTAATCAAATGAACTTGTCTCATCGACCAACCATGATTTTACTTACAGATGCAGGCAGCTGCAATCAACCTGACCGCTCCATAAGGTGGCTCACAAAATGGAAACATGGGCTGAACAATGTAGTTAGCAAAAGTGATGGCTATGACAGCCTGAGTGGTGGGTTCAATAATCAGCAAGGATGACCAGAGTCTGATAAAGGCTATAAAACCTCCGAAGGCTTCTAGGATGTAGGCGTAGCTTGCGCCTGATTTAATAATGGATGTCCCCAGTTCAGCATAGCACAGGGCTCCAAACAATGAAAAGATCCCACCAACGGCCCACAGAAGGAGGGAGAGTCCACACGAGCCACTGTACATCAGAACTCCCTTGGGAGACACAAAGATGCCAGAGCCAATCATGTTCCCTACGATTAAAGAAATGCCATTAAACAAACTGATTTCTTGTTTCATTTGCATTCTTTCTTTCTTCTTCTCTGCCACCAAGTCCAATTCAGGTAAGCCATCACTCGGGATCTTCTTTTTCTTGCAACAGGTTGTCCAAGGGCCTGCCATGTTTAGTTAACCATTACCTGGAGATGGGGAGAAAGAGAGAATGTTTGTCTGCAGTAAAATAACACCAAAAACAGCAAAGTGCACAGGCTCAAAGGATTACTATAGTATAAATCCTTAGCTACATGGTGACTGTTGCCATGTGGAGAGTAGCCCCTGGATACTTGGCAAACTTTGTGTTACTATCACAGATTGCCTCTGTCCACATAAAATGTTATGTGGTTGCAATATGGGTTTGCTAATTATCAAGGTGCTACTTGCAACGATCAATGAAGACAAATCTTCCAGAAAATCTGTATTTCCCAAGTTTACAATGCTTTCACTCCAATCTCTTCTGCTATTTGTGTTTTAGTAGTCAGATTTGCAGAAAAAGCTCATGTTTATAAACAGTAAAACCCCGACTTACATATGCCTCGAGTTACATAAAACAGGATGCTTAACACCACAGAGGGGAGGAAGGGGAGGGACAGGAAGGGGGGAGGGGAAATGCAATGTTGCAAGGAGCAATACTGCATAGGGACATGGAATGTGAGATCAATGAACCAAGGTAAACTGGAAGTGGTAAAAAGTGAGATGGAAAGAATAAGCATTGACATCTTGGGCATCAGTGAGCTAAAATGGACAGGGATGGGTGAATTCAGCTCTGGAAACCATCATATCTACTACTGCGGGCAAGAAAACCTTAGAAGACATGGAGTAGCCATAATTGTCAATAAAAGAGTGAGAAAAGCAGTAATGGGATACAATCTCAAAAATGACAGAATGATGTCAGTCAGATTTCAAGGCAAACCTTTCAATGTCACTGTGATCCAAATATACGCACCAACCACTGGTGCAGATGAAGCCACAATGGACCAGTTCTATGAGGACTTACAACACCTCATAGAACAGACACCAAGAAATGATGTCCAAATTATATTAGGAGACTGGAATGCCAAAGTAGGAAATCAAAAAGTGGAGGGAATAACAGGCAAATTTGGTCTTGGAGTACAGAATGAAGCAGGGCAAAGATTGATAGAGTTCTGCCAAGAGAACGCACTGGTCATAGCAAACACTCTCTTCCAGCAACACAAGAGGCGACTTTACACATGGACATCACCAGATGGCCAACACCGAAACCAGATTGACTACATACTCTGCAGCCAAAGATGGAGAACCTCCATACAGTCAGGAAAAACAAGACCTGGAGCAGACTGTGGCTCAGATCACAACCTATTGATCGCAAAATTCAGGCTTAGACTAAAGAAAATAAGGAAAACACGGAGACCAGAAAGATATCACCTAGACAGCATCCCTAAAGAATACGCGGTGGAGGTGATGAACAGATTCAATGGCTTAGACTCAATAGATAGAGTGCCAGAAGAATTATGGACAGAGATGAGGGACATCATGCAGGAAGCAGCAAAGAAAACCATACCAAAAGAAAATAAGAGTAAGAAAGCAAAGTGGTTGTCTGATGAGGCTCTTAAAATAGCAGAGGAAAGAAGGAACGCAAAAGTCAAAGGAGAAAGGAAAAACTACAATCATTTGAACACAGAATTTCAAAGAAAAGCAAGGAGAGATAAGGAAAACTACCTAAAAGAACAGTGCAGAGAAATGGAGGAAAACAACAAAAGAGGCAGAACCAGAGATCTTTTCAAAAAAATCGGGGAAATTAAGGGAACATTTAAAGCAAAAATGACCATGATAAGGGACAAAGAAGGAAAGGAGCTAGCTGATGCAGAAGAGATTAAGAAAAGATGGAAAGAGTACACAGAGGAACTCTACAAAAAGGACCTCAACACTCCTGACAATCACAATGAGGAAGAAGTAGAACCTGAGCCAGACATCCTGGAGAGCGAAGTCATAAAGGCCCTAAAAAGCACTGCAAACAACAAAGCTAGTGGAGATGATGGTATCCCAGTTGAATTCTTTAAAGTGCTAAAAGATGACGGCGTCAAATTACTGCATTCAATATGCCAACAGATTTGGAAAACAAAACAATGGCCACAGGATTGGAAAAGATCAGTATACGTCCCAATCCCAAAAAAGGGCAATGCCAAAGAATGTTCAAATTATCGAACAATCGCGCTCATCCCACACGCCAGTAAGGTGATGCTCAAGATAATACAGGATAGACTTCAGCAGCATGTGGAAAGAGAATTACCAGAGGTGCAGGCAGGTTTCAGAAGAGGCAGGGGGACTAGAGACCACATTGCCAACATACGATGGATCATGGAGAAAACAAAGGAATACCAGAAACAAGTTTATTTCTGTTTTATTGACTACACTAAGGCATTTGACTGTGTGGACCACAACAAGATGTGGCAAGTAATTAAAGAGATGGGAATACCAGAGCACCTCATATGCCTCCTGAGAAATCTGTACATGAACCAAGAAGCAACAGTTAGGACAGAACATGGAATGACAGAATGGTTTGGAATAGGAAAAGGAGTAAGACAAGGCTGCATTTTGTCACCATGCCTATTCAACCTATACACAGAGCACATAATGCGCAGTGCAGGGATGGAGGAATCACAATATGGGATTAAAATCGCTGGGAGAAACATCAATAATTTGAGATATGCAGACGATACCACCCTAATGGCAGAAAGTGAGGAAGACCTAAAGAATCTCCTGATTGGGCTGAAGGAGGAGAGTGCAAAAGCTGGCTTGAGACTAAATATCAAGAAAACCAAGATAATGGCAACAGGCCCAATCAGTTCATGGAAGATAGATGGGGAAGAAGTAGAAGCAGTGACAGATTTTACTTTTTTGGGATCAAAGATCACTGCAGATGGGGATTGTAGCCATGAAATAAAAAGGCGACTGATTCTTGGGAGACAAGCAATGAGAAACCTGGGGAACATAATGAAAAGCAGAGACATCACACTGAAAACAAAAATTAGAATAGTCAAAGCAATGGTCTTCCCAGTAGTAATGTACGGATGTGAGAGCTGGACAATTAGGAAGGCTGAACGCAGAAGAATAGATGCCTTTGAAATGTGGTGTTGGAGGAGGGTTTTGAGAGTACCCTGGACAGCGAGGAGAACAAATAGGTCAATCTTAGAAGAAATTAACCCTGACTGCTCACTGGAAGGTCAAATAGTAAAGATGAAGCTGAAATACTTTGGACATCAAATGAGAAGGGAGGATTCACTTGAGAAGGCATTGATGTTGGGAAAGGTGGAGGGCAAAAGAAGAAGGGGGAGGCCAAGGATGAGATGGCTAGATGGCATTGTAGACACAATGGGCACAGAGCTGCGAGGGCTGAGGGGGATGGTGGAGGACAGAGGCGCATGGAGAGCAATGGTCCATAGGGTCGCAAAGGGTCGGAACCGACTGTGCGACTGAACAACAACAACATAAAATTCAACTTACATAATGATTTTGTGCTAAAACCATGTCCCGATTTACACAATTTCCTATGGGTTTGCTTTGAGTTACATAAAGATTCTTTTTCCCATGGGTTTGTTTCAAGTTACGTAAGAATTCCTTTCCCTATGGGTTTGCTTCAATTGTCATAAAAATTTCATTTTCCCTATGGGTTTGCTTCAAGTTACATTAAAAAAAAACCAATTTAAGCAAAAGCCTACAAAATGGAATTTTTTCGTAAGTAGGGGTTTTATTGTATTCCAGTGATCAACCACAAATCTGCTTTAAACATACTGTACATTCATAATCAGACACCATTAACCATTTGAAGGAGTACTGCTTCTAGATAAAGGATCAACATATTGTTTAATTTTGCCTAACCTATCCGTGCAGTTAATTACTATAAAAGTATTATCCTCCTATGCATGTTTACCCAAGATTGAGATTGTTACAGCATGATCCTCCTATGAATGTTTACTCAAAAGTCAGTTTCACCCACTAGTCACTAACTGTAAAGGTCTCCCTTGCTTGAAAGGCAGTCGTGTCCAACTCAAGGGGGTGGTACAATGGAACCTCATATAACGAACACCCCCTATAGCAACTAAATCGCATAACAAATAGGTTTTTAAAGAAAATGATGCACCGCATAACGATTTTTCCTATGGAAAAAAATCGTACATCAAATTTTCAATGTAAAAAACCACTTAGCGAAAAAAATCATTGTACGATTTTTTCCCATAGGAAAAATCGTACAACGACAAAATTGCATAGCGACCAGACCTGTGGAACAAATTAAAATCATTATACGGGGTTTTACTGTACTTGAAAGCCAGTCATATCTGACTCTAGGGTTCAGTGCTCATCTCTCTTTACAGCAAAAGAGCCAGCACTGTCTGCATCTGCAGACGTTTCCATGGTCATGTGGCAGACATGACTAGATGCTGAAGAACAGGTACCACTGTTACCTTTCCCACCAAAGCTGTACCTATTTATCTACTTGCAATTTCTTGCTTTTGAACATCTAGGTTGGCCGGAGCTGGGGCAGACAACAGGAGCTTACTCCATGATGCAGCACTCGGGCCTCGAACTGTTGACCTGCTGACAACCTGGTCGTCAAGCTCAGTGTACTACTAAGTTAATGTTCAAAAGATTGTAACCAAACAGGAGAGTCTTCTCAAAAGTAAGTCCACTGGATTCGGTGGATCTTCTCCCAGGAGACAAAATATAGGCCTAAACCCTTGATATGTTTCTACTCGGAGAAGGAGCTGACTCACTGAATGGCTTCCATCTAAATTCACAACCAATAGGAATTGGTACTCCATGATAAACTTCTAGGTGACAACAGTGGTAACACTGATGATAATTAAAGAATACCATATTGTTTTATGAGCATCATTATAGGACCTCAACCAAAAAAAGTACTGTAGCTGTGTAGTCCATGAGCAAGCCTCAAAATGTATGTGTTTTTGTATGTCTACTGCACCTACTGCTCATGCTCTCCCCGGAGCCACGCCATTGCTCCAGGGATGGGAACCACCTGTGCTTGCTGCTGCTGCCGCCCCCTTCCGAGCCATGCCTGGCCAGAGGGGAGAAAAGCAGCTGCTGCACAGAGGTCCTGTACTCTCCCCGGAGCTACGCCATCGCTCCTGGGATGGTAGCTGCCTATGCCTGCTGTTTGCTGCTGTTCTTGAGGACTTTGCCTGTCTGGTCTTTGTCGTGACGTAAACATGGGCTTGTACTTGCTGGTTGAACTTTTTGAACTTTTTATTGATTCTACTGTATTCCTTGTTTTGTATTGATTATGCTGTTTAGTGAATTTTGTATTATGTACTTATTTACTCTTTATATTGTCATTATTGTATCTCTTTCGCTTTTTTCTGCTGATGTCTGCTGTGCAGACAGCATGCATTGGTGTAAACTGCTTTGAGTCGCCTTCGGGCCAAATAAAGCGGTATACAAATAAAAAAAATTAATTAAATTAAATCTATACCTAAAAGACCCTGGGAGGCCTGCCATGTTGGAATTGTCTTCACACCAGGTAATTACTATTATTAAGAAAGGAGAATAGGTACTTTAAAAAAAACCGACTCACAGTTAGGTTCTGGGCAGTAGATAGAGCTAGTCATAGACTTCTTCACTCTGCGTGGGATATACTGTATTGTACAGTATTTCTCTTCAAACCACAGTAATAAGTAAAGTAAAGTTTACCAGAAAATGGAAGAAGAGAAATGAACAGAAATAGGCCTGAAGTTTTATGTGGAAGAGTCTTTCCTCCCTCTGCACTATGAACTTCATAATATAAATCATGGTTTTTATTTTGGAATAAAATAATGACATATAATTTGCTATCTGTCTCACACTTCGTTTTGCAACGATTAATTAATACTGGCACCTGAACTATAATGGATAATCCATGTGATTTAGCTATTACCTCTTGCGTCTACTGACGAAAGATTGGTGGTAATTTGGTTTGGAACTTGTTATACTAAGACCATTGTATGTTGCAAAAATTAAAACAAACACCTCTATAGACCTTCTAGGTCCTGTAAATATTTAGTACTGTGCTGATGTGACCTACATTATGCTCCCAATCCCAGACAGTTGTAAGTGTTAATGAGCTCAGATATACACAGAGCCAAGACTGCCCCAAAACATGAGGCAAAGAAGCAAACCACCTTTCCAGTCCCTCAGGTACAACACTAGGCAATTAATTATTATTATATAAATCTGAACTAATAAATAAATAAATAACAATATAAATTTGAACAAAATAAATAAATTATTTTAAATGAGGTGAACATTCTATTAGGTACCATCCAGATTGGATTATTCTAATGCGTTCTACATGGGGCTGCCCTTGGTGACCATTCAGAGGCTTTAACTGGTCCAGAATGCGGCTGCCCGTGTGGTGATGGGGCGGGGGCGGTATGCTCATGCCTCACCGCTGCTTTGGGAGCTGCACTGGCTGCCAGTGTGCCTCCGGGTGTAATTCAAGGTGCTGGTTCTGACCTTTAAAGCCCTTCATGGCACTGGGCCGGGTTACCTACGGGACCGCATCACCCCAAGGCATTCTGCCCGTCCAACGAGGGCGGACCAGAGAGGCTCTGTGGTGGTCCCCTCGACGAAAGAGGCACATCTGGCGGGGACCAGGAGAAGAGCCTTCTCTATATCTGCCCTGGCCTTATGGAACCTCTTACCCCCAGAATTGTGCCTCCAGACAGAGTTGCACCCCTTTAGAAAGGTACTTAAGACTTGGTTGTGCCAGCAGGTCTGGGACCAAACTTGTGGAACCGCCCAGGCCAGATGGTTAGTGTAGCCACCTAAGTTTGCCTTCTGTGTTAAGCCTGCCTCCTGTGATATGTCGGTTTTTTAAGAAATATGTCTGTTTTTATTATTTTTATTTTTCTCTTAAGGGGTTAGGGAGGGTCTTTTAATAATAATAATAATAATAATAATAATAATAATAATAATAATAATAATAATAATAATAATAATAATAATAATAATAATAATAATAATAATAATAATAATAATAATAATAAGTTTAATTTCTACCCCGCTTTCATAGCACAAGTGCCACTCAAAGCGGCTTACAACACATATAAATACAATGTTACAAATATAATTACATAATTACACGAACAGATTGAAAATTAACACATTACAAGAAAAAAGAAAAGAAAATCCCATACAGTTAATCTCAAAAAACGCAAGCCCCATACTACCCCCCCCTCCAGTGGGAGCACCCAAAAGCTCCCACTTCCCCACATCCCCACAGCCAATGCCGGAGCAGGGAAAGGCTCGGGTGATGGCAGCTACCCTCCCCCATAATTGCAAGCGTCCCTCTTCTGACCACTGGCTGGACAGGACCAGGGGTGAGGGAACAATGTCCGCATGTGCCACCCATTCCTTCCCCACGCCGACCCAGCAAGGTCCAAGAATCGCTGCAGCGGCTCCCACCTGTCTCCACTCCCGGGCCGATGGCATGGCTCCGGGCGAGACAGGGAGCTCCTCGAGGGCCGGCGTCGGCGGCGTCCTTTTCTGCTCTCCGGGCGGGCGGGCCCGGAGAGCGAAGGCAGCTGCGACGGCTCCGGCGGCGGCTCTGGCGGCTCCCACCTGTCTCCACTCCCGGGGCCGATGGCATGGGCTCCGGGCGAGACAGGGAGCTCCTCGAGGGCCGGCGTCGGCGGCGTCCTTTTCTGCTCTCCGGGCGGGCGGGCCCGGAGAGCGAAGGCAGCTGCGACGGCTCCGGCGGCGGCTCCGGCGGCTCCCACCTGTCTCCACTCCCGGGGCCGATGGCATGGCTCCGGGCGAGACAGGGAGCTCCTCGAGGGCCGGCGTCGGCGGCGTCCTTTTCTGCTCTCCGGGCGGGCGGGCCCGGAGAGCGAAGGCAGCTGCGACGGCTCCGGCGGCGGCTCCGGCGGCTCCCACCTGTCAGCTCCCAGCTGTTTTTAAGGGTTTTTAAGGGTTTTTAATATTTTGTATTGTGCTAAGATTGCTCTCCTAATTATAGGGAGAATTCTTATTGATTTTGTTTGCCACTCTGGGTTGTGAAGGGCGGGATAAAAATATCTTAACTAAATAAATAAATCTACGTCTACTTGGGAGTGCAGCCCTCAAGCTGCCAGAAAATCTGAAAACTGGCCTTCAACCCTTCTGTCACCTCCCCTTTCTGTCATAGCACAGGGATGGGTGGAAAGGCTTCATTATGGTGGACTTGTTTTTATTTATTTTATTTAAACTAGAGTCAAAGACTTCCTGACCCTAACCTTGTACAAAACAAAAAGAACCGATATTGGATGAAAAAAGAAGATTTAATGTTTATTAACTCAGGATATATTTTAGGGAAACTCCTCACCTTATTTTCTATTCTCTTCTCTCCCTTGTTCAGATAACTTGCCACATGTGTGAGTGGTCTTTCGAATAAACAACCCTGTTTATTTCAGTGCTAATGTGTTGTTTATCCTCATCTCAATAAACCAGGGACTGACTTCTCCAAAGCTAGTTCCTATCTTTTACCTCCTTCATTTAAAAAAGGGAAGAACCTTCTTGCCATTCAAGCACCTCTATAGCATAAACGATGACATGTAAAAACATTACTCTCTGCAAAAAAAAATCCCCAATGCAGTTTTACAAAGCCAATGATATTATCCCCAATATTCTTCTTCTGCCATATCCTAATCCGAATATAGACAATCATCATGGTGATCAGCCATGGAGACTGTCCTCAGAATATAATGCAGTGGTGTTTTATCTGCCTTCCACATCGCAGCATGACCCCTGTACCACTGATCCAGTTCCGTGAGTCACTTTCTGCCCCCAAGCCCTTTTGGCGCACAAAATCCTCATCAGCCTCAGGCCAGTATTGATGAAATTCCTGCCCTCCATCAAGATGGATTCAAGTGGGATTTAATCCATTTGGAGACCATCACCCTTCCCTGTGGACTTCACCAACCAAGGCCATTAGTCCTCAGAGTGTCAGGTTACTTAACCACCATCTGACACTCAGCGTTGAGTCATTGGCAGGATGGTCTACTCTATTACCATGGCAGGATACTTAAATGTTTGAATCCTTCCTCCAGCTTCTTCTGCTTTAAATTAATAAATTGTCCCAGGAAGTGACATTTTCTTACCTGAAGTTGTTTCCTGGCACCAACCATTTAGTAATCTTGCTACTTCATTCAGACACCAAATCCTGCTTTCTTTTACCCTAGATTGGGTAGCTTCATCCCTTCCTTTCCCAGTACCTCCTGCTTCCCTTGCATTTGGCTACATTTAAAATGCTTCCATTGGAATCAAGGAAGCCAGAAGCTCATTTAAATCAAACTTCTTGTTTGATTCAAACAGGTGGTGAATCCAGGATAGTGAAGCCAGAAATGTTTGTTGGATGCCTCAGCTCCCTCATTGCTGCCTTCTTAGTAACCTGAATTGCTACCAGTGAGAAGTTCATCTGAGGTAACCCACATGGGATAACTTAGAGCAGTCACTTACCAAAAAGAAGCAAATGATTAGCATGATACAAAATCAGAAGAGAGTAAAATAGAACAAATATTGTATTATTTTTTTAAAAAAGGCATATCCTAAATGGTTTGATCAGGATTTGGTGAAGATTGATATATTAAATCTGACATGACATACCCATGGAAATTCAGTTTTGCTTGCTTGTATCAAAATGTCAAACACACAGGGGGAAATATGTTATCAAGCACGTTGTGAAACAGGGATAAGCCAAGTGTACAGAACAAGCCTTGAGACACATCATCATGAAATCTCTTCCCCTGATAATACTGATTATACAAATGCTATATTTGTATAATGTAAATTATGTGCTAATTTACATTTATACCCACTTATTCAACGCCGAGTGTCAGGCAGCAGCTAATTAACATGACAACCCTGAGAACTAACGGTTTGGGTGCTGAAGTCCACAGTGAAGGGTGATGGTCCCCAAATGGATTAAATCTCACTTGAATCCATCTTGATGGAGGGCAGCAGTTTCATAAATACTGGCCTGGGGCCAAGGAGGACTTTGTATGCCAAAAGAGCTCAGGACCAGAAAGTGACTCGCGGAACTGGATCAGTGGTACAAGGGTCATGCTG
This sequence comes from Bradypodion pumilum, assembly GCA_035047305.1. NCBI lineage: Eukaryota > Metazoa > Chordata > Lepidosauria > Squamata > Chamaeleonidae > Bradypodion > Bradypodion pumilum. The sequence goes on along the minus strand of JAWDJD010000004.1, from coordinate 307,567,387 downwards.
CAATGCAGAAGGCAGATGAAAGGCCACTGCATTATATTCTCAGGACAGTCTTTGGGTTGCCAAACTTTTAAAGTTTGGGGCTGGGTCACACTCCCTTAGACAGTTGAGGGGCTGGACTGGTGATCCCCCCCCCCCCCGCCATTTATGGATGCCATAAACATGTCCGCGGCTAATTCCAGTGGTGGCAACAGTGGCTGGAGCAAGGTCACAGACCAGAGTAATTGATGCCATGGGCTGCAGCCAGCCTGTGGGCCATAGATTGAGAACCCCTGGCCATGAGGATCACCAATATTCAGATACAGAAGAACAAGAAGAAGACTCTTTTATAAAAAATAGGACATGTCTCCCAAGAAACGGTGGTAAAATACATTTTTCTGCCTTTCTGCTTGGCTATAATGTTCAAAATATTTATACACTGGCTTGATTGCAAACCAATCAGTGCATGCACTATGTTTCAAAATTCAAAATCCACTTCATCCAATATCTTTATTAGAACCAACTCAAATTTCGTAGTGTGCAAGCTTTTGAATTTTCCCAAACTCCTCATCCACTGAGGTGATAAAAACAGGTGTTGAGGAGATAATTGGAACAACAGAAATATGATTGTATGTAGTTTTTGGATTTCTATGCTCCCCACCCCCATTTTCTATTACTGGCAGGAAGTCTTTTGTTCTAAAGAACTCAAAAACATGCACACTATTTCAGAACTCTACCATTGTGGAATTGTAATTGCTCCTAATATAGGCCTGACCTGCCTGTGGATTTTGCATTTTGTTTTTGCTCTTAGGAATCAATGCTCATAACTTCATTTTTTTTGTCGTTGTGACCATATCTACACATCAAATGAGCTATCTCTAACATATTTGGAAATATTTTTATTCTCCGCTCCAGCAAACAAATATTAAACAAAACCAGAAGTATTAAGGTTTGCTTACCGTGTATCATCAACGCCGTATTTCATTTACTGATAAAGCTATTGTACATTCAGGAATTGAACAGTGATTTCAGGCTCTAAGCAAGCAAGCAGCTGCCTTGTGAGGAATGGTAAATGATATGAATATGAATGGCTCTTCTCCCTCAACCCCCCCCCCCCACTGCTGTTGCTATTTGTGTCCCAAAGTAAGATCAAGCCACAGCACCAACAACACATAGTACAAACACCTTTCTCTCATATACTGTATGTCATGTTTACCAATAAGCAACATGCAGAATGGAAAAAGTTAACTCTTTTTGGTTGGCAACTCCCAAAAATTACCCAGCCATGGACATGAACATTGAGAAATACTGGGGTTCACAATTCAAATCTCAAATTTTCCAAGTTCTGGCCTTATCTATCAGAGTTACAGCCAAGCTGCCTTCTCAGGATTTCTAGGAAGTGCACTGTGCTAAAAACAAAAGTGATTGCCTCAATGTTTATCGAGTCTTCCTCCTAAATTCCCAGCATTTTCCACGATGACCTTTGATGCTTAAGTCTGGAAGCAACTGCAGAGGGTTCCACAGAGGAGGCTGACTTGAAGAAATCCATTTCCAGAGCAAAAAGGAGGATGAAGGTTCAAGTTAAATGTGGCAGAGAAGAATTCATTAATGAGTCAATAATTTAGTTAAATTGGCAAGGCTGTTTAGAAAGTTCAGCAGCTGGCCTGTCTCATGACATAATAAGTCAAGGATCACAGGGTATGACTGCATAAAAAGTGTTAATGTCCAGCTTTCAAAGGCATGATATGGTACTATTAAAGCAGGCCGAATGAATACAATTTATCCAGTGAATCATATGTACACCTTCCTGGGACAAGCTCTGTTTAAAAAAAATGGAACCTTTTTTGGGGGGTGGGTGGGGGTGTTAGGCAGACACATGACCATTACACTGTCAGTGTAAATGTAAAGAGCCTGCGCTGTCTATGTCTGCAGATGTTTTCATGGACACATGGCAGGCATGCCTGAACACAGAACACTGTTTACCTTCCCACCGAAGTGGTACCTATTTATCTACTTGCAATTTCTTGCTTTCAAACTACTAGGTTGGCAGAGACAGGAGCTCACTCCAACATGCAGTACTCAGGAATCGAAACCCGACCTTCTAGACCAGTCATCGAGTTCAGTGTCCTAACCACTTGAGCCACTGCAGTCCCTAACAAATTACAGGAGGAATAAATGTTGAGAAGTCTTTTCCTATGGTCTTTCTTTGCTTTCTGCTGCTACACTGCTGGAATTAAAGCAGGGCTGAATTAGATGCAGCAGAAACTCATCATTAGAAGAAACAACTTTACAAGATGTCTGGCCACAACTTTTGCTCATCTTCCAGAGCTTGTCAACTAGTTAGCTTCGTTTTGTGATTGGTCATCAGGAACTAAATAGTGGTTTAGATGAAGATTCATGGAGCACAAGCATGTTGTCTGTTTCTAATGGTGTATTAACTATAGTGGTTAAGATGCTGAACTTTACGACTGGAAGGTTGGCAGGCCAGCAGTTCGAGACCCGAGTGCTGACAGTGGAGTGAGCTCCGTCTCTGTCCCAGCTTCTGCCAACCTAGCAGTTCGAAAGCAAGAAATTGCAAGTAGATAAATAGGTACCACTTCAGCAGAGCCCTACTCTCTTTGTGACCGGGTAGGGACTTACAGGCTACCCTGTACAAATACTTCTAACAACACATTGTACCCCATATGATTATACTGGTTCCTACTGAAGAAAGAACCACTTGAACAAGATATCAAGGCAGGCACATATGATAAACTCACAGGATGGATGGAATACAGTACCGTGGATCATCTGTGGTTCAGCAGGAAAAGACAACGTGAAAAGAAAGCAAATATGTGGATTGGAGTCTTTGTTCATGAAATGATAAATGTAAGGAAAGAACACATTTTGCGAGTTCCTGACAACAGCCACAGTCAAGTATTTGGAACATAAATTCTCTTGAACATGCGGGCCAGTCTCATCCTGTTCTGTTGATGCTGGTGGATGTACCACCCACGTTCCCAACCATTGTATGATCTCAGAGGTTGGGAAATTCATTTCTGGATTATAGGTACAAGAATTCCCCAGGGAAAAACTAATTCTCCAGCTACTCAACAGAGACATAGTGCTCACTTCACAGGGATAGGAAACCTCATAAAGCTTTCCTCTGCATAAAAGCTGATGCATCTATCTCATTGTAGATCCTCCGGTGGTGGCTTAGTGGTTTAGGCGCTGAGCTGGAGACTGGAAGGATGGGGTTCAATAGCCGAGAGATGCACTTGGGGATATGAAAGGGGCCTCATTTGGGTGTCCCCTAAAAATATTTTCAACTCAGAGTAATCTTGGACACCAAAACACACATCTATCTCATTCTGCACTTTTCATTCTCACAACAACCCTCTAGGGGGAGTTTTGTGGACTACTGCAAACTAGAAACTCAGTTTCTCAAATTCAGCTCTGGTCTTCTAACCCAGGAGTTCTCAACCTTTTAAAGCCGGAGGTCGGGTCACACTCTCTCAGATAGCTTTGGGGGCTGGATGGCCATTTTGCCCTTCTTCCACCACATGGGACTTCCTGGTGTGGTGGAGACAGTGGGGAGCCACATGAAATGGTGCCACAGGCCACATTCACCCATGGGCCACAGGTTGAGAATCCCTGTTCTAACCATTTCACTATGCCAGTCCTCACAGTCAGACACAGTCATTGCTTCTTAGCTCATCGATGGAGTAGCTGCTCTGATTGTCCCACATGTGTAACACATCCCTGGATAGGTGGTATGTTATCTGAACCTGTTCTTTGAGTTAGTTTAACAACACTCGATAAAATAAAGTAGAACTTACCAAAGCCCACAGATTAGATGTCCTCTGCGATTATAAAACCTCTTGGTTAGGGTGAATTCAAAGACTAGACTGAAGCAGAATACAACACAGCCCAAGAATCCGAGCAACTTAGAAAACAAGTTATGTCAAGTATTTTGTGAGCAGCAGCTTAAGAAGTTAATAAATGTCGGAGAACTATGAGGCAGTCAAAACAAGGAACATTAGGGTCAAGGAATGACTCTGTTCTTAAAGTCAAAGAGCAGCTAGAAGACATGGCACAGTCATGGGGAGGAAAGCTTAAGCTAGCCTGGTCCTGCCCTCTTCTTGCTGACTTTAAAAGCATCATGATTATTTCCCCAGCATATTAAACATAATCCCTGTTTCCACATGAATTCCAGCAGCTGGGTTTATAATCATACCAGTGCTTACCAGGAATAGGAAGTGTATGTGAGAGAGAAATAGAGAGGGAGAGGAGATAGATAGATTTTCAGTTAATGGTTAGATAGCTTTTTCATTAAGCCACAAGGAAGAACAGGGTGAGCATTTGTTCATTTAAAAAATAAGGCTGTTCCAAAATTGGCTGAAAGAGCATGAAATTGAAACTGAAAAAGAAAACAGAATTGTCACGTTTGCCATTAATAGCGATAGCAATTACACTTATATACCGCCCCACAGAGACTGCGGGGACTCAAGTGGTTAAGACACTGATCTTGACAACTGGAAGGTTGGCAGATCAGAAGTTTGAAACCCGAGTACTGCACAGAGCTTCTGTCTCTGTCCCAGATCCTGCCAACCTAGCAGTTCAAAAGCAAGAAATTGTAAATAGATAAATAGGTACCACTTCGGTGGGAAGGTAAACAGTGTTCCGTGCACTCCAGTGTCTAGGCATGCTTGCCACATGTCCACAGAAACATCTGCAGACGCAGACAGCGCTGGCTCCTTGGCTGTAAACAGAGATGAGCACTGAACCCTAGAGTCAGACAGTGGCTTTCGGGCAAGGGCGACCTTTACCTTTACTGCTCCACAGCGCTTATTGTAATATCTGGCTGGTTCACAAGGTAAATAACATTTTGCCCTCAACATGCTGGGTACTCATTTTACTGTCCTCAGAAGGATGGAAGGCTGAGTCAACCTTAACCATCAGGATTGAACTCACAATGTTTTGGCTGCACTACAGCAGTTTAACCACTGCACAAACAGGGCTTTGGCCAGTGAGCTTGTGAGTGCTCAGCTTTCAAACTCTAGCTTTATTGAAAACAGCAACCATGTTTATTGCCTCCACATGGTATTTCCCTAGTGCAGATACCATGTGATTTATTTTTGAGGAAGACCTTTCCAAAATACACATATTCTTCCATAAATAGAATGGTTGGGGGAAACCCTTGAGATTTTTTAAAAAACTGAATGATTGAAGAAGAGGACCTTATTCACCTATCTTTAACCTCATCTTACTAGACTCTGAGTGAAAACGGAAATGGAACCTCAGTATTGAAGATGAATTTATTTGTTATTTATTGATGGCAGAACACATATCCCATACCTGTCAACCTTCCCGATTTGGCCGGGATTACCCCGTAAATTGATGTCGATTGACGCCATAACCCAGCCCCTGCTGCCAAAACCCTGTAATTTGGCAGCGGGGGAAACGCTTTCCGCGCATGCGCGGAAGGGTTTTACCCCTTCCACGCATGCGCGGAAGTGCTACGTTGCTTGCCTAAGGGCTGCACAAGCGGCGTAGTGCTTCTGCGCATGCATGGAAGGGGTAAAACCTTTCCACGCATGCGTGGAACACGACCTGTGCACAAGCGATGTGCGCAAGTCCCATTTTTCCGGAGCCGCGGGTTGACAGGTATGCATATCCTGCCCTTCTAGTATTTATATAGCACTCAATGCAGATGACAGCATCTAAAATTATGGTCTGTGTTGTAATACAATTGCACTGCAAAAATTTTAATAAAACCATAATGGTTCAATGTTATACCTAATTACAGTCAACCCTCACATAACAACGCATTCGAATAACATCATTTTCGCTTAACAACGCGTTGTTATGTACCACATGTTCCCCGCATAACAATGTTTTTAGTGTTGTTGTCCACACAACAATGCTAAAATAACCAGACAACGACGCTAAAAACATCGTTGTGCAGGAAACTGCATAGAAACCTGCATAACAATAAAAATCGCTTAGCAATGCTACTTGGGGAACCAGGTAACATCATTATGCGAGGGTCTACTGTAATTAAGTTCATGCTTATCTGAAAATAAAGGTCTTTATTATGTGGTAAAATGCAGTCAAAACAGGCTGGCAGCCAGGAGTGTGCAGGGCACCATGGGAAGGGCGCCTATTTGGGTTTGGGTTTTGGGGGGGAATCCCATACATTGCTATTGGCACCGCCAGAGGTGAGGGCAGGGTGGGACATAGCCCGATTGCCCGATATACCAGCACGCGCCTGCTGGCAGCTGACTCATAATGTTTACCTTACCAGTGCTACCCGCCACACGGAGGGGCTTCAAAGAAGGCTCGACGCCCCCCCCAGACCGTCAGCTCGGTCAACAGGCCTACAAGTCATAACTTTGGAGGCTAATAGCGGGGTGACGACTGACCCTCCCCCAAGCCCTGTCGACAAGGAAACGCGCCACTGCCCTATTCACCATGCGTCTAGCGCGGTCAAGGGCCAGGAGGTCAACACCCCCTCTGTAGGAATGGCGCGGGACCATGTCCGACCAAACAAGGGTTGTGGCGGGCCAGACGTAATGCAGGTAGGCGAGGTCCTCGCAAATCGCATGCTTCAGCGACAAGCCAGTGACCTGGCCCAAATCATTGCCCCCCAGGTGTATGATCAGAATGTCAGGCGGGTCAGCATTCTGGCCTGAAAAAAGGAAAGGCAGCAGCTCCCGCCATAACATCCCGGGCTTACCATGCCATGTGAGACTTGCGTATGCACCCAGTCCCAGTCGGGGTCCCCACTCTGTCGCCGCAGCATAACGCGCTGCCCTGTGCACGTAGCTATGGCCCACCAGCCATACTGTCACCGGTGTAATACGACACCCCGGGTCTGTAAAGGAAAAATGAGGGAAAGTAGGTAAGGTGACTCACGGCGGGAGTGGGCGCACATAAAATTGAAAACATTGCGAACCCCACCGTCCCATGCTACGTATGTCAGCCCCTGAGTACCCAAAAGCAGCTGCGGTCGAGGCCGCCCCTATACGGAATGAATGAGTGCCATAGCGGGCGCCTGGGAGGCCCACACTGGCCAGCGCTTTGCCCGTCACCTTCCAAAATTGAAATTTAGTAAGGGGAGACCCATCTTGGTGACAGAAAAACGGGCCATGGTGCGTGCCACGCAGTGCCAGGAATTCCTGTAGGGCACCAACCGGACAGATGTTTGCCAAAGAACACCGTAGCAGTCGCACACCACTGCCTACGCCATGCTGATCGGTCTTAGAGGAACGTATCCTCAACTGAGCCCAGTCTTTGGCAACACAGACATCCTCGAGTTCCAGTGCCCTACGACTTGCATCCGCCTTAGACAGCATCACAAGCTCGCTGATGCGGAGCGCTCCAAAAAATGCCACCGTTGTGGCTGCATGGAACAGGGCTGCCTCATATGCATCAAAACAGAGGCAAGGCCAGCCCCGGGCCAACTGGGTAAGGACCCCTGGGGAAATCGGGTGGCGGTCGTCCGGGCAACGCCCACGCTTGCGCACCCACCCCTCCAAAACATGTCTCACACGGAAGTCAGAGGTGCTGTCCACATGACCCCCCACCTTGGCCATAAAAGCCAACGCTGAAAGCTTAGATGCTATGGTGCGAGGTGCAAGGCCCTGAGAATGCAGGTAAACCATGAACCGCAGAACATGGGTTACCGGGATCGGCCAGGTTCCTGGCAATTGAAATTGAGTACAGAATGCCCTGAAAGAATTAATTGCGTGGTGATACGCCTTACGGGTGCGTGGCGCTAGCGACAGGCCAATCGCCCGGTTCACCTCTCCTTGCCAATGGTCCATATCTCCTCCGGGAGTGGCGAGGGAAATTCCTCCGCATCCGGGGCCAAGGCACGGAACCGGGAGATCTGTAGGCGGGACAAAGCGTCAGCAATATCATTATTAACCCCTGGGACATGCCTGGCCCTGAACAGTACGTTGAGGCGCAGGCTGCGCAACACAAATTGGCGCACTAGATCCATAACCCTGGGCGATTTGGAAGTCTGTGCATTTACAATGTGGACCACAGCCGCATTGTCACACCAGAAATGCACGACCGAGTTGGACCACTCCTGGCCCCATAGCATCAAAGCACCCAGGATAGGGAAAAATTCCAGATATGTGAGATCACGCAGGCGACCCGTGCCTGCCCAGGCCGGTGGCCACCCACCATAGGCCCACTTCCCATTGAAGTACATCCCATAACCAAGGGATCCCGAGGCATCAGACTGAATCTGAAATTGAGGGGAAGCCAGGAGGTCATGCCTCCAAAATGAGACCCCATTGAACTCCCTCAGGAACTGTAACCAGACAAGCATGTCTGCCCTGATACCCCGGGTAAGCCTAACCCTATGGTGAGGCCTGGATAATCCTGCCATAGCGTCGCACAAACGCCGGGCAAAAGCCCTGCCCGGTGCGACCACTCTGCAGGCGAAATTAAGGTGACCATGCAGCACCTGCAGTTCCCTCAGTGATGCCTTGCGCTTGGCCAACAAGTCCGAGATAAGGGCCACTATTCTTGACACCTTATCCCGCGGTAACCTAGACGCCTGTGCTATCGTGTCAATCTCCACCCCCAGGAAGACTAGCTGTGTAGATGGGCCCTCGGTCTTTTCGGGCGCTAAAGGGACACCGAGTTCCTCCATTAGCGTCTGAAATGTGTTGAGGAGACGTGTGCACGTGTCCCAGCCCCGTTCACCCCCGAATAAAAAGTCATCCAGGTAATGGGCTACAGACCGGGACCCTGACCTGTGGACGAAAGCCCACTCTAGGAAGGTACTGAAACGCTCGAAAGCCGAGCATGATATGGAACAGCCAAAAGGCATGGCCTTATCAAAATAATATTCACCCCGAAATTTGAAACCCAGCAATTCAAAGTCGCCCGGGTGCACTGGCAAGAGGCGAAAAGCCGACTTAATGTCGCACTTAGCCAGCAGCACACCCAGGCCACATGAGCGCACCATGCGCAGCGCATGGTCAAAAGATGTATACCTGACTGAGCAAAGGTCGTCAGGGATAGCATCATTGACCGATCGGCCGGCTGGGTAGGACAAGTGATGGATAAGGCGAAACTCGCCTGGTGACTTCTTGGGAACCAAGCCCAGAGGCGATACCTTGAGGTTAGTGAACGGGGGTGCAGGGAAAGGGCCAGCGACCCTGCCCGCAGTGACCTCCTTATTGATGCTGGCGGCAGCCACCTCCTCCCTCCCCTTAAGGGACAAAAGGTTGGGGGCATCCTGAGGGGACCTATCACCCATGAAAGGAATACGGAACCCCTGTCTAAAGCCCTGAAGGAGATAATCTGCATCCGCCCCCTTTGGGTACAATGCGAGCCAACGCTTCAACATGCCCACATTAATTGGGGAGGGAGCCTTTCGGTGAACCAGCTCCATCTGCGGCAGTCTTGCCAGCCCACTGTCCGCCCCTCCCTCTGCCCCGCGTCCCTCCAGGCCTGGGACAGGCAGAGGCTGCATGGGGGCCCGCACAGATGGGACACTCATGTCTGTACTTGCAATTCTTCTTATTGCATGAACCATTAGACGAGAAAGTCCAGCACAGCAGGCGGGCTGGAACCCCCTGCCCCGCCACTTGGCGGGGAACCTGTGCTGGAGCCACTCGCTGGACCGCATGTCCACAATGGTATCTTTCCCCTGGCGCGGGGCGCGTGGGTGTCATGTACAGAAGCCAAAGCCTCTGGCATGGCTCATCCCACCTCATCTCAGGGTGCAGGGGAATTCGCATACGGAATTCCTCGTCATAAGCCAACCACGGCGGGCCCGGAAAATCAACCATCGCCCGATAGATATTGTCCAAATACTGGACCATCGGAATTGCCAGATCCGGCCGGGCCCTCAGGTACACCGCCATGTAGATGAGGTAAGCCGGCAGCCAGTTGGCCCACGTTCGTGGTGGCTTGCGACGACGTGCCTGTTCCTTATCCTCCTCATCCTGCCCCTCCCTCTCTTCCTTGGTGGGCTCCCTGTTTAGGAGTGAGAAGATATCACCATACTCCCCTCGCCATATTTTCTCTCTGGTGGCCTGTGCCAAGTGGTCACCCAGTGGCAAGGAATAGCCCGCTGTCGGCAAGGCCGAGACAGGCACAGCAGAAACTGCGGGCATCTGGAAAGGGGCTTGGACTAGCCCAGCCACCTCCAAAACATTCCCCACAGGGTAGGAAACGCTCCCCACCCCGGGGCCCTGGGTGGTGGTTGACGTCGCCTGGTGGTGCATCAGCGGCTGTACCACCGCTCCACCCATGCGAGGCCAAGGCCATTGGAAAGCCCCCCCCAACGTAGCCACATGTGTAGGTGCACTAGTTTGTACCGCATACTCACATGCTGCACCCCCGCGGGCCGCCCCCACCGGGGGTTCCGGCCCACTGGGGGCGTCGGAGCTCACGGCCGCCGTAGAGCTCGCCGCCGGGGCCTGACCCGCGCTGGCCTGTTGGTTGGGGAGCTGCGAGGCAGTGGCCGAAGTCGCGCCACGCGCCTCAAGCTGCTCGACCCGTCCCGTCGCCTGCCGCTGCCCAGCAGACGACGCGTCAAAGTGCACCCCAAAAGGAGCCCCAGCGTGGCTGGCCCGAGCAAGGAAAGCCTCGAGTGCCGCCACGCGGGCCAGTAAGGCCTCCACACTGGCGTGGGGCCACGGGCCAGCTGGCCCACCCATTACAGGTGTGGGTACAGGTCCTTGCACCCCGGGGCCCGCATATGGCCATGACCCCACACCCAGGCCCGGCAGGGCCGGCGTAGGCACCTGTCAAGGGAGGGGACCACACCACCCCCCAAGGCTGGAAGGCCCTGGAGTGAGCTGCGCCCCGATAGAGGGAGGCCCAGTAGAGTGAGCACCAGGAGCGGCGTCCGCCGCTTGCGGGCCGCGGGCCGCAGCCCAAGCTGGACCCCTGCTCGGGTTCCCAGCCTCCGGCCAGGGGGTAATAGACCCCATCCCACCGGTCCCGGTGGGAGCCTGCAAAGGCGGCTGGTGGGAAGGCGCAGCCGCAGTCCTCCGACCCGGATTGCGTCTCCGAACCGCCCGAGCCGCGCTCGCGGCCGCCTTCTTCTTCGAAGGCATCTCAGTCGGACCTAAGGGAAGCCGAAAAGAGGAAGGTCAGCAGCCAAAAGGCTTCCCGATCAAGGTAAAAGCGACGGAGTAAGAGGAAAAACTTCTCCGCTCCGTCGCTTCGCAAAATGGCAGCTCGGCTGCCTCGTGGCCACCCCTTTTATAAGGGAGCTGGCCACGCCCCTAACTACCCGGATGCCTTCGTCCTGTGGGGGGCCCCCCGCAAAGAGCGCGGCGGCCATTTTGGCGCCGCGCTTGCATTTGTTTCACTTGTAGCAGTTCTCATCTTTCTTCCTTTGGTGGCAGAGATAATTTATCCACATACTTTGTGGATAAAGAGCAAGATTTGCATTCATCAGTGTCGAGATTTCATAGCCAGGGAAGAATTAATTTTAATTCTTTATTCTATTTACTTAATGCTTAGTATGCTTAGATCATTAATCTGTTTTTATTCTGTAATAATGTTTAGCTTTGATTAGCTTAAACAGTTCCATTTTGGAAGGCTGCTGTACGCAGAAGCCAACTTCTGTCCAATTAAAAGCGGCAGGTCAACTTAGCCTCCGTTCACAGACAGTGAAGCTGGGAAAGTGTCTGTTCTCACAGTTAGCACCTGGGAAGAGCATGGTTCTCAGACGAACCACCTGTTGGCAGACGTGAGACACACATCTTTCTGATGGGAATGCTGATTAAATGTCCTGTCCCAGACTGGACTTCAAAAAGGGTTGTCTGTCACTCAGAACACCTGCACACTTCTCACCATGAAAAGTATAAATATCGTGGCGATGAGCACTGATTATCGAAGGGGAGAGGGCAGTTACCTCAGATCATCTCGAGATGCTGTTGTTCGTCTTCCAGACCAGATCCAACCCTTAATCTTTATGGGCGGCTTGCTAAGTATTGCTTTTCTGAAATGCTATTTTCTTTCTTAGAAACATGTATTTTTCTTAGCGTAGTGTAGTGAGGATTTTTATATGTTGGAATATTCTTTCTTTTATTCCAATAAACCTTTTAATAATTTCTTCGTCAAGAGCGGTTATTCTACCCTCTTCTAGCTGAGAAGGAGCAAAAGGGGAATTTTCAGATAAGGCCTTGTTACTTTAAAACACGGACTCTTTGTTTTTCCGGCCAGAGCAGCTGAAGCTGCTAATCAAAGGGAGCTAGAGAGGGGAGAAATTTTGGGGGTCTCGCCTTCCCAGGACAGTGCTTTCCTCCCCCTCACCTAGCCACAACATCGAAGGCCAAATTCCCATAAGAAAACCGTGATAGGGGTGTATAGGATCTAATGGATGAAGCCGCTACCAGTCCCAGGGGGCATTGCAGAATTTTTCAAACTGCGACACTTTTTAAGGCATTGCCATTACCCATTAGATCCCCATCTTCCTTACTGGTTTTCCCTGCCGGGGTTATCTTAGTAAAGGCACCCTTTCACAACACTACCAAAAGTCCACTTTGCTTTCTTTCTCTGAGTCAGCAAACCATTCTGTTAGTCCTGGAATGAGGTGACCAGACCAGTCGATGAGGGAGAGCAGGTGAAGAAGCGGCTGCCACTAGGCCGGGTCTTGGGCAAGCCAGTGTCGGAGCGAGCTGGGGCTTGGTTGTCGTGTGCGATAATCAGTTTCTTTGTTCTTTATTCCAAAGCATCCAACTCAACCACAGACCATTCTACAACACCAGCACGATATCTTATCACTGCATTAGTCTCCCTTTTCATTATTGCGTGGTTTATGCTTGTAAAATCCCAAATATAGTTTATCATATCCAAGATTCTGTATAGCCCTTCCCTCTGCCAACTGTATTCCTTCTGACTCAACAAATTTTCCCCTTCTTACTGAAGTTGCATGATTTTCTGTTCCAAAATACATCACAATATCATTGCTGAATATTTGGACCGTGTGCACAAGTTATTTGATTTATTGTGTTGCATTAGTATTAGTATTAGTATTAGTATTAGTATTAGTATTAGTATTAGTATTAGTATTAGTATTAGTATTAGTATTAGTATTAGTATTAGTATTAGCAACAGTAGTATACTTAAATATAACTCACTGTAGCAAATTGTCACTAATTAACAAAGCGCTATTACACTGTAAGAGACACATCTAACTGTGTACTAGACAAATACCTAGTAATGCAGAGGGTCCCTCATTTGTTAACAGCAATTTGACATGGTGAGTCAAACAATTGAAGTGTAAATGACCCACAGGATTTACAAATGTAAATTACAAACAGGATTCTGACTTTGTGCCAGCACTGGGTAGTTTTTTTGTCCCAGACATCATAACTTTTAAAAATGTTTCATGTCATTTTCAGCAAGCTGATGTTTAACTTATGCACACAGAAATCATGAACAGGATTTGGGCCAGTAGATTTAGTTGGACAATTTTCACCCAAGGTGGGTTTTGACTGTAAGAAAGCAAAATCAAAAACAAATTGCATGTAGCAAGTGGCTAAACCTTGACTCTTCAAGGAACAATGTTTTAGGAATGGCCACATGGAAGGGCGATTTGATGAGGATACTGTAACTCTAGGAGACTCAAATGTCCCATCCTGGTGAGTGAGGGTTAAAGTTTGCTATTGTGGGTGCATGTACAGTACTGTGCAAATGTTTTAGGCCACCACCAGCTGGATTGGGGAAAATTCAGTGAGTGATGGGGAAGGGGGTCATAACTCAGCCCATGTGCCACCGAGACACACCAGTCTTCTGCTGACTCTCCTCTCAACACTCTCCAAGTTTGGGGAAGTTTGGAGATAGGGTGCCCAAGTGATGCCCACCCCCCCACCCCAAAAAACCACTCATTGATTTTCTCCATACCAACTAGTGGTAGCCTAAGACTTTTGCATAGTACTGCAGACAGCAGCAATTAGCAAATTACTAGTATGTACCCTGTAATTTGGGGGGGGGGAATTAAATAAAATGTATGTTCATCTGATAGTTGTAATAGGCATAGTGAAAGCCCCTGACTGTTAAAAAAATCCATTGTGGGGCAAGTCATATTGAAAAATGGTAGTTCCATTAGCTAAAAGGACTCATACTGTAGCAAGGGAGACAATTATCTGAAATGAACAGGCATAATTTAAAAATGTTCTACTCTGAAGATTTCAGAGAAGAATTTGAAGAGACTTTCTCTGTTTTTATAATTGGTTTCCAAGGAACATAGAAGATAGTTTTTTGGTTTTTTATTCTAAACTTTTGTACTGAAAGCAAATTGCACTGGACTGCAAAGCTTCCAGTATAAAACTGCAAGGAAGACAAAATAGCCATGTATATTAAAACAGCTAAATTGTTTTTGCTTTTTGAAACCAATTGCATAATAATTTGAGAGGGCTTGTAATTGGAACTATTTCTATTTCTAGGAGATCTTTTCCTCCTGTATTGCAGCAACAACTATTTTAAGCCTGCAGGAGATGACAGTATGATGAAAAGCCACGTGATGGCACAAGTTGGACCAGTTTGTGTTAGGTAAAATGTATTACAAATCAGACTTCATAAAACTCTCCCCACCCTTCCAAACTGGGATGCACACAGAACTCACTGGACAGGGAGAAAAATTCTGCACACAGCAGCCTGTACTCACAGTAACTCCTACTAAATGGCAGCCACACTAACACAAGGGGCAGCCCAAGGCATTTTGCTGCCTGAATAGTACCAATAAATGGCACCTCCCCAATAGCTAAGGCAAGGAACATAGCATCTGTAAGGAATGAATGTATTTAAAATAGATGGATGGATGGTCGCATGTGCAGAGTGCTGGGTAAGAATGGCTAGAATGTAGCCTTGGTGATGTGCAGGAAGAGACAGGGAAGACTGCAAGCAATGGGTAGAAATAGAATGTTGAGAAGGGCTAATTTGCATAAAGGATTAGTTGAGAGTGAATGATTGATGGGGAAGGTTCTAGAGCACCCTGAGGTAAATTAAGAAAAGGGGTCACAAAGAAGAAATGATCCAGCTGAGGAGAAATAAGGAGGAAGAAAAATGGAGGGGTTTTGAAAGAGCTGCTGTCCAGGAATCATCCAGTTGAATAGGAATAAGAAGGCTTCCCTAGTAAGAGAAGCTTATTATTTTGCCAATGTGTGGGTAAAGCGTGGAACTGTCTTGCCTGAAGTGCTTTTATACTATTTGATAAAGCTGCCTTTTGTTTTCCCCTTTTTGAAATCTGACTGTTGATTTTTGTAAATACCTCAATGTTATTAAATAAGCTTTTTTAAAAGATCTCATGCCCTTGTGTGTATTCACACCTGTAAAGGGAGTTTACTTCTTTTTAGTTATATGGTAGGAACGCAAAAGGTAAAGTCAAAAGAGAAAAATTCAATCAATTGAATAAAGATTTTCAAAGAACAGCAAGGAGAGATAAGAAAACCTTCCTAAATGAACAGTGCAAAGCTATAGAGGAAAACAACAGAAGGGGAAGAAAGTTCGGTTTCACTTACCAGTGATAACTTTTGTTCTTCGAGTATATAGTTTGTGAATACACACTATTGGGTTATGCGCCTGCGCAGAACGCTGATCGGAGGCTTAAAAAGCTATTGGTCAAAAGTTTTGGCGGTAAGACCGCCCACCGTAACGCCCACCCTGAGGCGCCAGTCCGCCATTTTACCTCAGTTCCATACTTAAGCCAAGCACAGGATAAACCAATTGATCTCATCCGTTGTTGTGTTCTGTAAAGCTGTGCCTTTAACAATGTACCCTTGCTATGTGTTATCAATGTAACCTTTCTGTGTGCAACATTATAACCATCAGCTGTATCAATGTAAACCTGATAAGGGGACGCGAGCTAGTGACCACCAGAGGGCAGTAGCGAGCGTCCAGCTCTCATGGCTCAGATTCACCTGGTTCAGCAGCGCGGGAAGATTCCCCGCCACCTCTTCACCTGGTCAAGAAGGGCGTGACCTCCTATGACGTCATGCAGGCAGCAACCAATAGTCTGTCGATGAGCCACATTCAAATGTATAGCCAGCTGTATATATTGAGCTAACCATCCGCCATTACCACATGTTCCTCCGGATCATCATGCAATAAACCTGTGTTAAGCCAACCCTTCGGCTGTTTCATTGTCTTTGGTCCCTTACACTAAATCCGTGCAGCTCAAGAGGGGAGGCAGGGTGGGTAGTGTGTATTCACAAACTATATACTCGAAGAACGAAAGTTATCACTGGTAAGTGAAACCGAACTTTCTCCTTCGTATAGTTTGTGAATCCCCACTATTGGGAGATTAGCAAGCTCACACTCACTTGGTCGGTGGGCAGTCGGATGAGATGATCCCACGATGAGTATGCTGGTCAGGTAGAGTGAGCCGTCAAGGGAGTTGAGCCCGGAGCCCCCTGGTGAGGACGACACGGCCAAGCCTGGCGTCCGCAGTGGCTCTGGTGTCCACTCTGTAATGCTGGACAAATGTAGAAGGTCTGGACCAGGTGGCAGCCTTACATATGTCCTCAAGCGGTGTGCCCTCCAAAAAGGCAGTGGATGTGGCAACCGCCCTCGTAGAATGCGCCCTGACATGCGGCGGAGGTGGCAGCGAGGCCGACTCGTAGGCCAGGTAGATGGTAGACGTGATCCATTTGGAGAACCTCTGGGCAGAGATGGGTTCACCCTTGGACTTTCCTCCATAAGCCACAAAGAGGCGTTGCGACTTCCTGAACTCCCTTGTCCTGCTGGTGTAAAACAATAAAGCTCGTTTCACATCCAGCGTGTGCCAAGTCCTTTCTTGGGTGTTGGTGGGGTTCTGGAAGAAGGTTGGCAAGGAGATAGTCTGTGCCATATGAAACTGGGAGACTACCTTGGGAAGGAAGGTGATATCCGCTTGGAGCACCACGCGGTCATTGAAAAACTGAAGAAACGGTGCATCTGCCCGCAGAGCAACCAGTTCACCAGCTCGTCGAGCAGACGTGATAGCCACCAGAAACGCCGTCTTCCACATGAGGAGACGAACATCCGCGGTAGCCATAGGCTCGAAAGGAGTCCTGGTGAGCGCGTTGAGAACGGCAGACAATGACCATTGTGCCATTGGAGTCCTGACCGGCGGGAAGGCGTTCCGCAGTCCCTTGAGGAAACGCTTTACCGTTTGGTCACGAAAGGCACCAGAAGCGGGCGAACCAGCCAGAGAGTGAGCCACCACCGCTGCGAGGTGGACTCAGATGGAGGTAATGCTAAGGCCAGACTTTGCCAAATGGAGGAGGTAGGCCAAGACGTCCTGTAGCCCCACCTGTGGAGGGGACGTCTGCTGGGATGCCAGAAAAGCACAAAAGCGTCTGTATTTGGAAGCATAAGACTTCCTTGTGGAAGGGCGCCGTGCTAGCTCCAAGATCCTGGATAGTCTGGGGTTATCCTCCACGCGGTGAGGTGGAGGCTGGGTAGATCCGAATGGTGAAGCTGGCCGTGCTCCATTTGGAGGAGCGTTGGTGATTCCGGTAGCGTGCGATACTGTGACGACATGCGTAACAGTAGCGGAAACCAGGGCTGGCGAGGCCATGCTGGAGCCACAAGAATTGCGTTGGTCCGGTGTTGGTACATCCTGGTGAGGACCTTCTGGACCAGAGGAAATGGAGGAAAGGCGTAGAGGTAGTCCTGATCCCACCGTTTCATGAAGGCATCACCCTCGGAGTTCAGTCCGATGCCTGCCCTGGAACAGTACCTGTGGCATTTCCTGTTGGACTCCGACGCAAAGAGGTCGATGCTCGGCGTCCCCCAGGCCCCGCAAAGGGACCAAAATACCTCGTCGTCCAGTTCCCATTCGTGGGTCGTCGAGGTGAGATGGCTGAGGTGGTCGGCCAAGACATTCAGTTTGCCCTGAATGTGCACTCCAATCGGAAAGATGTGTCTTTCCAGGCACCACTCCCAGAGTTGCACAGCAAGGTAAAGAAGGGTGGTGGATCGCGTTCCTCCCTGTTTGTTCAGGTATGCCACTGCCGTGGTATTGTCTGAGGCCACTTGAACCACCTTGCCGGTGAGTAGGGTCTCGAAGGAACGTAGGGCCTTCCAAACGGCCAAAAGCTCCAAATAGTTGATAAGATGCACCATCTCGTGAGGCGACCAAGCGTTGTTGAGAGTCCCGCAGGCAGCCCCCCAGCCGAGGTTGCTTGCGTCGGTCAATACCTGCAACGAGGGTTGTGGGGGGTAAAAGCTCTTCCCTGTGGCCACATTGAGTGGCATCGTCCACCACAGCAGCTGGTCCATCAGTTCCGGAGACGGAGTCAACCGCTTGGACTGGCTCTCCCGGAGCGAGTCGAATTCGTGGAGGAGCCACGACTGCAGGGACCGGAACTTCAACTTGGCGTGAGGAATCACCGCCGTCGTAGAGGCCATGAGGCCTAAAAGTCTCTGTGCCTTTTTCGCCCTGACGAACTGTTTGGTTCGGAAGTCGCTTACCCCTTGTGCAATGTCCAGCAAGCGTTTCTGGGGGGGCGAAGGCTCTGGTAACGTCCGAGTCGAGTACCGTTCCAATGTACTCGACGCGCTGAGAGGGAATCAACTTTGATTTGGCGAAGTTGATCCTGAGGCCAAGACTCTCCATGAGGTGAACTGTGAATTGCGTGTCCCGAATGGCCGACGAGCTGGTGGGGGAAACAATCAGCCAATCGTCGATGTACGGGAAGACCCAGATCCCTCGCTGGCGGAGGAAGGCAGCCACTGGGGCCATGCACTTGGTGAAGACCCTCGGCGCTGTGGCCAGACCGAACGGTAGACACCGGTACTGGTACACAGAATTGCCGATCCGGAAGCGGAGGAACCGTCTGTGGTCCTCGAGGATGCTGACATGGAAGCGTCCTTGAGGTCTATGACTGTGAACCAGTCCCCTTTGTTGCTGAGGGGGAGGACGGTCTGTAGGATCACCATCCGGAACTTCTTGGTGCGGATACACTTGTTCAGGCGGCGCAGGTCCAGAATTGGGTGAAGTCCTCCGTCCTTCTTCTGAACCACGAAGTACCTCGAGTAGAAGCCATTGTTCCAATCGGTTGGTGCCACCCGCTCGATGGCTCCCTTGGACAGAAGAGTTGATATTTCTTCCTCCAAATGGGGAGACGAGGTGGTGAAACGATGTCTTCCTACCCGAGGCACTCGCACGAACTCGATGGCGTAACCAGCGGACAAGATCTTTAAGACCCACCGGTCGTCCGTGATGCCCGACCACACCTGGAGGAAATTCCGGAGGGGAAGGTATGGGAGGTGGAGCGAGAGAGACTTGGCCATCGCGGTTTCAAACTCGGGACTTGGATTTCGTGTCGGAACGCTTGCCCTGCCCGTAAGGCTGGTAACGGGACTTGTGTTGGCGCCGCTGTTTGTAGGGGCCAGGCCTGGGCTGATCCGTCGAGCCATCATGTTGCTGCGGGTTCCCCTGATACCGACGCGCAAAGGGTTGGAATCGCGGCCTGGCAGGCGGAGCCGGCGTGGTAAGCCCCAGGAACTTAGCCGTCGAGTTCGTTTGGCGCATTTCGTTCAGTACCTTATCGGTGTCCTGTGCGAACAGGCCTTGCCCATCAAACGGGAACTCCTCAATGAGCTTTTTCATTGCATCATCGAGGGAGGTGCCCCTGAGCCAGGCATGACGACGGAGCAAAATGGCAGAAGACATGTCCTTGGCCGCGTAATCATTGATGTGCCTGGCCGTCCTCATCTGCTGCTCTGACAGAAAGTCTCCTTCGGTCGCCAGCGCGTCGAATCCCTTCTGTGCATCGGCGGGCAGCTTAGCCGCCAGGACCTTCACCTGCTCCCAGAGGTGGGACTGATAGAGGCCCATGGCAGCCGATGCGGCTCGGAGGAAGAGGGAACCGGTGGTGTAAAACTTACGTCCCACCGCGTCCAGTTTCTTCCCTTCCGGAGTCGAAGGTACCGGAAAACCGCTGACGGCCGTTCTATGCTGGAAGGCCTTAACCACCAACGAGTTCAGCAAAGGGTGCGCTTGGAGGAACTCAATGTTTTCGTCCAAGACTCTGTACATTCCGTCAAGCCTGGATGAAACGGAGTGTGATGACACAGGCTTCTTCCATGTTGCTTTCGCTGACGTCAACATGGATGGAAGCATGGTGATGTGGACCGGTCGAATCGCCATTTTGTCCAGTTTGGCGGTCATTTGGTCCTCGCCCTCCAGTGGTGGCTGGTCCACCTTCAGGTTCAGGGCGGTCCCCAAGTGGGTCAGCATTGCCGTGAGCGAGTGTTGATCCTCACCACGCGGTGGGTCAACCGCGCTGATGGCCTGGTCCGGCGTCTTGTCAGCGTTGACGTCCCCCTCGTCCTCCTCCGAAGACGCGCTGGAATCATCGGAGGACAAGGGAGGAATCCTGGCATCCACGTCGGGACCGCGCCAGTACGGCCTGGGTGGGTCGACGGGATGGGAGCTCACCGCATCGACGTCTGGACCACACCAAGACGATATGGGTGGGCCAGCGGAGCGGACGCTCGACCCTCATGAGGTCGGCGGAGCCACAGCAGGACCAACATCCCTGGGGCTTGTGGTGGCCGGCACCGGAGCCGCAGAGGCCGCAGGCATGGAGGCCTTGAACTGTTGGGCAAATGATTTTGCCATGGCCTCGAACATCCCTTTAAAGAATTCCATCTGGGATGCATCCACCGCCGATGGTTGGGACGAAACGGTGGCCGACGAAACGGTGGTTGGGAGGATTGGAGATGAAACGGTGGCCGGAATGGTGGCTGCCGGTTCATCGGTTGTTGGAGTCCTAGGCCTCAGAGAGACGGAAGCCTGCCTCGTGGGTGAACGGCCCCTCTCACGAGGAGGAGAAGGGAGTACCTGCAGTGGGCGAGCTGGAGCCCCAGCCCTGCGACCTTTTGCAGGAGATCCCGAAGAGGACCGTCTTGCCCCATATCGAAGATCCGGGTGAAGGACATCTCGCGACCGAAAAAGGAGGCGAAGGCCCTGGAGAGACAAGAGGGCGAGGCGTAGGCGGGAGAGATCGCCTTGTTTCTTCTTCTCCCCATTTTTATCCTTCTTTTTCTTCTTTCTGATGGAGAAAGTTGAAGAAGAAGGAGGAAGCAGAGGGGGCTGAGAGGCACCAGTAGAGGTAGAGGCAGCCGCGGCGGGAGCCAAAGCAAGCTGCATAAGGTGCACTTTCAACCGGTTGCTCCTGTTCTGCACTGCAAGTCGAGTAAAGTTCTTACAGTGAACGCAGGACTGGCTCTGGTGAGATTCTCCCAGGCAAAAAAGACAGAGGCTATGCCCGTCGGAGGCAGGGAACTTCTTGAGGCAAGCAGAACACTGCTTGAAGGCAGCAGCCATCAAAAAATTCTTCCAACGGAAGGTTCGAGAAGGCGAGCACCCTGAAGGGCAGGCCAGCCGCCACCCCCTTGAGGGGGGAAACGGTGACCGGAGCGAGTAGGCAACTGAGTCCACCAAAAGGAAGAAACAGCACCGGGGTGGCAATCCTGCCCAAAGGACAAGATCGCCGAAAAAAATTGTTAAAGTTAGCCAAAGACTTTCCCTCAGAAAGGGCGAAAAATTGAGGAAGCTCTCAACGATCGTCCTGCTGCTAAGGCGGAAAGAAGAGAACTGAGGTAAAATGGCGGACTGGCGCCTCAGGGTGGGCGGTACGGTGGGCGGTCTTACCGCCAAAACTTTTGACCAATAGCTTTTTAAGCCTCCGATCAGCGTTCTGCGCAGGCGCATAACCCAATAGTGGGGATTCACAAACTATACGAAGGAGAACTAGAGATATTTTTTTAAATGGGGGAAATTAAGGGAATATTTAAAGTAAAAATGACCAGCATAAGTGATAAAAACAGGAGAGATTTAGCTGATGCAGAAGAGGTTAAGAAAAGATGGCAAGAGTACACAGAAGAACTCTACAAAAAGGATCTCAACAATCACAGTGATGAGAACTTTGAACTTGAGCTGGGCATCCTGGAGAGTGAAGTCAGGAGGGCCCTAAAAAGTACTGCAAATAACAAAGCTAGTGGAGATGATGATATCCCAGTTGAATTATTCAAAGCCCTAAAAGATGATGGAACTAAAGTATTGCATTATATATGCCAGCAGATTTGGAAAACACAACAATGACCACAGGATTGGAAAAGGTCAGTATACGTTCCAATCCCAAAAAGGGCAATGCCAAAGAATGCTCAAATTATCGAACTATTGCGTTCTTCTCACACGCTAGCAAGGTCATCCTCAAAATACAGGATAGGCTTCAGCAGCACGTGCATAGAGAACTACGAGAAGTGCAGGCTGGGTTCTGGAGAGGTAGGGTAACTAGAGACTAAATTGCCAACATATGTTGGATCATGGAGAAAACAAAGGAATACCAGAAAGAAGTCTACTTCCATTTCATTGACTACACCAAGACCTTTGACTATGTGGACCACAATAAAATGTGGCAAGTAATTAAAGTAATGGGAATACCAGAACACCTTATATGTCTCATGAGAAATCTGTACATGAGTCAAGAAGCAACAGTTAGGACAGGATACGGAACGACGGACGGAGTGGTTTGGAATAGGAAAAGGAGTAAGACAAGACTGCATTTTGTCACCCTGCTTATTTAACTTGTATACAGAGCACATAATGTGCAATGAAAGGCTGGTCGAATCACAAGTTGGAATTAAAATCACTGGGGAAAACATCAACAGTTTGAGATATGCAAATTATACTACCCTAATGGCAGAAAATGAAGATCTAAAGTAGCTCTTGCTTAGGCTGAAAGAAGAGAGTGCAAAAGCTGGCTTGAGACTCAACATCAAGAAAACCAAGATAATGGCAACAGGCCCTACTAGTCCCTGGAAAATAGATGGGGAAGAAATAGAAGCAGTGACAGACCTTACAGTCTTAGGATCTAAGATCACTGCAGATGGAGATTGCAGCCATGAAATAAAATGGCGACTGATGCTTGGGAGACAAGCTATGAGAAACCTGAGGAACATAGTTAAAAGTAGAAACATCACCTTGCAAACAAAAGTCTGCATAGTCAAAGCAATGGTATTTCCAGTAGTAATGTATGGTTGTGAGCGCTGGACCATAAGGAAAGCTGAGCACAGAAGAATTGAAATGCCTTTGAAATGTGGCGTTGGAGGAGAATTTTGATAGTCTCCTGGACAGCAAAGAGAACAAACAGGTCGATTGCTCACTGAAAGGTCTAATATTGAAGATGAAGCTAACGTAATTTGGACATCAAATGAGAAGAAAGGATTCACTTGAGAAAGCCTTGATGCTGGGAAAGGTGGAGGGCAAAAGAAGAAGGGAGCGGTCAAAAATGAAATGGGTAAATGGTATTGTTGATGCAATGGGCATAGAGCTGGGTGGGTTGAGGAGGATGGTGGAGGATAGAGGTGCCTGGCGTGCGATGGTCCATGGGGTCACAAAGGTTCGTACTCAACTATGCGACTGAACAACAACCAAGATTAGGTCAAAACACTGGTTATTATCTAATCCTAGGGAAGGGGCAGGCTGTATTTTGTCAAGGCAGCCCGGGATTGAGCTATTGAATAGCCCAGGGCTTGTCTGGTGTTGAGATGAGCACTGAACCCTAGAGTCAGATACGACTGGCTTTAGAGCAAGGGAGACCTTTAGCTTTACCTGTCTGGTGTTAAGAAAAATCCAGGCCAGCAGCAGACAGCGCTGGCTCTTCGGCTTTGAAACAGAGATGAGCACTGCACCCTAGAGTCGGATACGACTGGCTTTTGAGCAAGGAAAACCTTAGCTTGGTATGATCCCTGACCATACCTGTCAAGTTTTGGATTTGGAAATAAGGGACATTTCCCAGCAAATAAGGGATACTTGACAGCTATGCTTATCCTGTGCTGCCCTCCAATGGTGGCAATAGGGCATTGCAGTCTAATTAATAAGGGATTGTGGCAGGAAAGAGGGTAAAATAAGGGGTTTTCCCAGCCAATAAGGGATACTTGACAGCTATGTCCCTGACCAAGATTTTCTTAGAAAAACGGGATGGCGATTGTTACAGCATCTATAGATAATCAAGCTTTTTTGGCATATGACACTAACCAACCAATCTAAATAAGGAGCCTTGGTGGTGCAGTGGTTAAGCTACTGTACTGCAACCAAAAGGTTGTGAGTTCTTTCCTGACCAGGGCTCAAGGTTGACTCAGCCTTACATCCTTCCAAGGTTGGTAAAATGAGTACCCAGCATAGTATGTTGGGGGCAAATGCTAATTAAGTTTTGAACCACCCAGAGAGTGCACTAGGCACTATCGGGTGGTATATAAGTGTGGTTACTTTACTTTGCTTTAAATACCTTTCTCATCCTTGTAAAATGTTATTCACTCTCCTTTCACGACATCTATAACACATTGATATTTTTCAGTTGCATCACCCTGTGTAATGGTTAGGGTTGCAAGGTCTCAGTATATTGGCTGAAACTGCTATGCTGGTTCTTCAGGTAGGGAGACAAATTTCAGGTGAGCTGCAGCGGAAGAGGCTAAAGGTAGGTTTTTGTGTAGGAGGTGGCTTTAAAGCATGAGCACCCACCTTAACTTACTCCCAACTGTCAGCAGGGCTCACTGGCTTAGTACAGAAGTGTTTTGTGCTTGCACAAAATTGTTCCAAGAAAAAGCCAAGAGTGAGCAGAGCAGTGAAGAGCATGTCATGAGAGCAGATGAGTGCATGCATTGCTGCCCATGATGCCATCTGGAGCACATTGGGGAGTGGAGCACTAGCCTCATGTCTCATGAGCTTTCTTGTTGTACAAACCCTGGAGGCAGCAGAAGCAGCACAGGGCCCACATCAACAAGAAGAACAGCAGCAACAACATTATCATGGAAAATCAGTGAGGCATCTATCTTCATGTCCCAGAAGCAGCATGGGGCCTTTGAAAGCTCTGTGTTGCAATAATGGTGTGTTACAGTGCGTTGGCAACTCTGTGTGGGATTCAAGCCCTAGCACAAATTGCAAAAACTATTTCAGTTATAAAGTGCATTTTATAACTATGTCTTCTTTTTGTTCTGCCATATTTTATTTATTTATTTTATTTTTGCACATTTATATCCCGCCCTCCTGGTGGGTACACCACTCAGGGAGGCTAACAATATAATAAAAATTACAATAAAAACAATTCAATGACAATAACTAAAAACAAACCTAATACCCCAATTAAAACCAGCATTAAAACACAAACGTATCTGAATCTTGGCAATCCTCATGGCGATCAGTCATGGCGATCAGTCCTGAGAATATAATGCAGTGGCCTTTCATCTGCCTTCCACATCGCAGCATGACACCCGTACCACTGATCCAGTTCGGCGAGTCACTTTCTGGACCTGAGCTCTTTTGGCACACAAAGTCTTCCACAGCTCCAGACTAGGATTCATGAAGCTGCTGCCCTCCATCAAGATGGATTCAAGTGGGATTTAATCCACTTGGGAACCATCACTCTTCCCTGTGAACTTTGGCATTCAAGGCTGTTAGTCCTCAGGGTTGTCAGGTTAGTTAATCACCACCTGACACTTGGCATTGAGTCTCTGGCAGTAGGGTCTACTCCAGGGGTGCTCAAACTACGACCCACAGGCTGGCACCAATTAATCTGGCTCTTGATGCTCCTGGAAGCAAAAGTAAAATGTGCATCCATGCGTAGAATGCAGCCGCACATATGAAGAATGGTGCATAAATTACCTGCAGCTGTCATATTGCATTTATGACAGCCAAGGATAATCTGTGACTGCATTCTGCATTTGCACATTTTACTTCTGCTTCTGGGTGGGAGGAACCACATGACTGGCATGCTTGACCATGTGACTGGCCCGCGGCCCGAAGTTTTGGCACCCCTGGTGTAATCCATTACCATAGCAGGATAATCTTGACAGACATGGAGTTTTGCTATATGCCTCTGCCTGGCCACTACAAAATACAGTGATACCTCATACAATGTCCAAACTTGGTTCCACAAGTTTGGACTTTATACGGATTTGGACTTTGTATGAGGCATGCAAAATCCTAGCCGTGATACCTCATACAACGTCCAAATCCTTGCCACAATGCCTCATACAATGTCGTTTCCATAGAGATACATTGTACTGTAACAGCACAGACTTCAGGGCAAAGTCAAGGAAACGGACAGAAAACTGACAGAACTTTAAGAAATCATTGTCTAAAGGCTAAAAACATTACAAAAACATGTCAAAAAACCCTGACTGTCCAAGAACCTGAAGAATGCTGCAAAAATCCCAGGAATGCTTCTAAAAATTCAGACGAAAAAATTCTAAAAAATCCAAAATCACGCTCAAAAGCACTCCTAAACACTCTTTGCCTTGTGCAAAACCCACAAGAGCAATGCACACATGTGTCCTGCCTTTTATACTGTCCAGGCACAATGCAACCTGGGAAAAACCCCAATGCCTCATACAAAGTCGCAGCGACTTTGTATGAGGCAAATTTTTCAAGGAATTAGGTGATGTTGTATGAATCCGATGTTGTATGAAGTGGACTTTGTATGAGGTATTACTGTACACTAAAACCTCACATAAAGAGCACCTCGCTTAGAGACTAACTTGCTTAAAGAGCAGAATTTTCTCTGAATGGTCGCCTCGCTTAACAACTAAAACCAACCAAAAACTCGCTTAACAATTAAATTGCTTCTTAACTAAACCATACTAAACCAGAAGTCACAACTGGTCACTTAAAATGGTGTTACGTTTAAAGAGCAATCCTGTGGAACGCATTATGCTCTTTAACCAAGGTGCCACTGTACAGCTTTCTAATTATTCCACTATCTGATTTGCTGGTTTTAACCAGATTCTGAGTACATTTACACAATATCTCCTTCTTCCCATTTCTATCATAACTTGGTCCTGAAGCACTTCCAGACTGCTTCCTAATCTTTGTCTGTCCCACCATGCTAAACATCATAAAGGTCTGCTCAGGGATTCAGTAAAGATCCACCTCTATTCTGCCTACAATTCCTCAGAGCAGGATGCTGTTGAGCTGGCCACATTGACAAGAACACAGATATATACTTGGCAGATGGTGCCAAATCTGGCAATGCTTTAGAGCATACTTCGGCCCCATACTTCAGTGTGAGACAAGAGAAAGTGATTCATGAGGTTTTTTTTCTAGAGCAGGTGGTTGCTAGTTGAGCCAAACTCTGTATCATGTTTAGGTCACAAGAACTGTGGATGTGTCTAATCTGACTATGTTATTATACTTTAAACTAGGCTTGCAATATTTGCGACTTGCCAAGCACAACAAAAGAAAAATGCTACCCAAACTCTATTATGATAATATTTTAATGGGAGCAAGAAGTAACAAGAACAATAATAAAGGGTAAATTGAATAAAAATTCTAAATGAGAAAAACAGGGATGAAGTTGAGCTATGCCTTTCCATTTCCCACATTTTCAGCAAATGATGTCTTTTACACAATTAATAATTATAACTAAGTCCTTGGATGTTTTTATCTCTTAATGTGTTTTTTAAAATGTTTTTCATGTTTTAATCTTGTTTTTAATCATTTAATGTACTTTGGCTATCATCATCGTTTGTTTTTTATATGTAAATTATGTTTTAATTTGATCTTATTAATATTTTGAGCCAACTTGAATCCCCCATCAGGGGAAAGGTGGCCTATAAATACTACAAATAAAAATAAATAAATTTGCTTGATCTGAATACACAGGCTATAGAGGACAATGAAGATGATTTACTTCATGGAACTCCTTAATTGTGCAAATTGACAACAATCTAAGTAACATTCATCAGTTTTTGTGATTCATACGATACACACTCACATTACGCCTTTATTAAACATGAGACACTGAAAACAGGTGTAGGTTTCAACATCTATATTTTCTTCTCATGTTGGAGTCATGATGTGATACTTCAAAAATGATCAATTTCTTTGAAGAATTGTTTCCAATTTATGGCTACCTTTGGAATACTTTCTGACAGGCATCTACAGTGAAAGTTATCTTACATGTTGGTAATTGGGGGAAATGGGGAATCTCATGGTTGAGAGGATATCTGCCTGGGCATCAGACCATGCTCATATATTTGGACTGAACTATATATTTAAGGTAAGTCTGGCCAGGTGATCCTGCTATGGTAATAGAGTAATAAAGTAGACCATACTGATGGCGATTCAATGCCGAAGTCCACAGGGAAGGGTGATGGTCCCCAAGTGGATTAAATCCTACTTGAATCCATCTTGATAGAAGGCAGCAGCTTCATCATCAATACTGGCCTGGGGTTGATAAGGACTTTGTGTGCCAAAAGGGCTCAGGAACAGAAAGTGACTTGCAGAATTGGATCAGTGGTACGGGGGTCATGCTATGGTGCAGAAGGCAGATGAAAGGCCACTGCATTGTATTCTCAGGACAGACTTCATGGCTGATCACCATGAGGATTGCCAATATTTGGATATGGCAGAAAAAGAATGTATTTCAGAATTAGTGCTTACATTCTTTTCAGCCCAATTTTTAGCAAGTTGGTGACCTTTTCATTGAGTTGGCACTTGGAAGAAGACAGACCACAGTTGGCGCTATGTTTTTGCCAAACAGTAAGCGTGCATCTCATTAACCTCATGTTGGCACCTAACTGGCACCTAACAACCTAACATGATCTGAGTCACCTGACATGGACATTGAATCTTGATTTGGGTTCCTCTCCATGATTCGATGCAGGCTCTCAACTCAAACAAATGCTGGTAAACCTAACATAGACAACCAGAAAGATCCCCCCATTCTACCAGGATTTTGATTGGTTCAGATGAATTTTGAGTGGAATTCCATTGGAGGAGACTATCTGGTTGGGTAAAGGTCATATGGCATGTTTCACCAGCATAGAGAAAGCTCCATCAATTTCTAACATAAGTTTGAACTCCTCCTATATTTGTTTTACATATATTTTATTAAATAAATTGTTAACTACCCCCCATCCTAGGACCTAGGATATCCAGGGTGGTGTACAAGAAATGTAAAATAAAATAAAAGTGTGCTAAAATATAGTATGAAATATTTGAATAAATACAGCCAGAAGCCTACCAACAGCAGAGCAAACCAATCATGTATTGAAATAACAACATGAAATGCTAAGATGAAAGCCAAATCACAAATATGTTGCAACATTTCCCTGATGGGATGTAATTCCTTCAAACATTTGTGCCTGAGCAATTAGACTCATAAATGAAGCCTGTGCTTACCTCCCTTTAGTGTATGAAACTAAGACACAGGACACAGCCTTGGGCTGGGTTAACTCAGGTTTATTGCATCGTGGACAGAGGGAACATGAGGTAATGGCGGATCGATAGCTCTTTATATACAGTAGGAATACATTTGAACGTGGTGCCATGGTAGCCCATTGGCTACTGTCTGCGTGACGTCATTGTTGGTCACGCCCTTCTTGTCCAGGTGTAGGTGGTGGCGGGAAAACTTCCCGCGCTGTTGCCTTTGATGAGTTCGGACCAAGAGAGCTTGGACGCTCGCTGCTGCCAGCTGGTGGTCATTAGCTCGCGTCCTATTACAGGGTTTATATGATACAGCTGAAGGTTACATTGTTGCTATAGGCACGGTTACATTGGCTCAGATACATTGTAATCCATGTGGAAGGTAAAACCATTAGAACACAACACCCCTCCCCCCTAGGACGAGACAATGTCTCGAGCCCACACTTCAACACACTCCCCCCCCTTAGGAGACAAAGTCTCTCAGCCAAGATGGTTTATTTCGAACACGCTGGGGTCTCGATGCGGGCTGCCTCTCCCCGGGTTTGCTACCTTCTCTTTGTCCCCTGGTTTCCTGCCCTGTAATTTGAGAGGGAGACTTGTTAGTGACTTGCCGCGGTTCCGCGGTGTTGTTGGGAGGTGTGCTCTTTCTCGGGGAAGAACCGGGGGCACTGGGGGCTAACGAAAAACCCCTCTTCTCGCTTGGAAGGGTGGGGGAACACTCCTGAAAACCCCCCCGGCTCGCAAAACCAAAATCAAAATCAAAATTACATTCGGGGGACGCGGCGGCGGCCGCACATTCCTTTTCCCTCCCCCCGGGCTCTGATAGAACTGAGGTATCAAAAGGATATGAGTCGGGATCACTGCTTTCCCCCCCGGATGCGGACTGATGTCCCTCATTTTCTCCCCCTTGGGCTAAACGGGTGGGGGAGAACCCTATCGCTGAATCCTGTTGCTGTGCCCCACTGACCGGCCCCTCACTCACTCGGCGCCTCAGTTGGTCAGCGTGTCTCCTCCAGAGGAGACCGGTGCTCGTTTCCACCCGATATGACACTGGCCCTGTTTGTTCTATTATCGTACCTGGCACCCAGGCTGGCCCTGCGCTTGCATAGTTCCTGCAGTAAACAAGGTCGCCGGCGGCGAACCCTTTCGAGACTGCCAATCCTATGTTTTTTCCTTTATCCTCGACTCTCGTCGGGTCCAGCCTGGTCAGAAGTGTGGTCAGTTTTCGCCGCATCAAGAGTTCTGCCGGCGAGTAACCCGACGCTAAGGGGGTCACCCTATACGCTAACAAGAACTGACATACTTGGTGATTTAGGTCCCCCGGGCCCATGCGCCGCAGCGCATCCTTTGTTGTACGCACCAACCGTTCCACTTGGCCATTCGTGGCCGGGTGAAACGGCGCGGATGTGACATGCCGAATGGCGTTTGCTCCCATGAATGCCTCGAACTCCGAGGAGGTGAAGCAACTCGCGTTATCGCTGACTAAAGTGTCGGGTAAGCCGAACGTGGAAAAGACTCTCCGTAGCTGGCTAATTGTTGTGGCGGAGGACGTGCTCTTTACTGGGATAACCTCCAGCCACTTGGAGAACGCATCCACCACCAGGAGAAACATGGTTCCTCGGAATGGGCCAGCGAAATCTACATGTACTCTGGACCACGGCCCCCTTGCTGTGTCCCATTCCCTATGCGGGAGGCGGGCCGCCTCTGGTCGGGATCCCTGGCATGCCTCACAAGTGCCGACCATGTGCTCAATGTCCGCGTCCAGCTGTGGCCACCAAAAGTAACTGCGGGCCAGCGCTTTCGAACGCACGATGCCCGGGTGGCTGACGTGCAGCAGTTTGAGCACCCTCGGCCGCATGGCTGCAGGAACCACCACCCGTTGGCCCCACAATAGGCACCCCCTTTCTAGGGACAACTCTAGCTTTTTCCGAAAGAATGGGTCGAATTCCGTGCTTGGGGACGATGCCGGCCACCCCTTTTGTACCCATGAGCTGACTTTCTCGAGCGTTCTGTCCTTGCCTGTCGCCCTAGCAATATCGGCTGGTACTATTGGGGGTGCATTTAAAACCTCAATTAGTAACACCTGGCGGTCTCTTCCTACTCTAGCCTTCTGGTCGTCCGACAAGGGTAAAGGGGATCTCGAAAGTGCATCAGCATGGCTGATCTCTTTTCCGGGCCGGTACACCAACTCGTGTTGGTAAGCGTTGAGAAAAATGGCCCATCGCAGCATTCTCGGTGATAGGATCTGCGGGGTGGGCTTGCTTGCCGTGAAAATCCCTAACAGGGGCTTGTGATCCGTCACGATTTTGAACGGGCGACCATACAAAAAATCGTGAAACTTTTTGGTCCCCGCTACAATTGCTAATGCCTCCCTGTCGGTTTGTGCGTAATTCCGCTCTGCCTGGGACAGGGACCTTGAATAAAATGCAACCGGGGCCTCCCTTCCGTCATCCAACACGTGGCAAAGTACCGCCCCCACCCCCACCGGTGATGCATCACAGACTAGGACCACCGGCCGTTTGGGGTCGAAATGCGTTAGAATTGCGTCAGAGGTCAAGAGTTGCTTTAATTCTTTGAACGCCCTCTCGTGCTCGTCACCCCACATCCAAGTCTCCTCTTTCTTGAGCAACCGATGAAGCGGTTCGGCCACGGACGCCTTCCGCGGAAGGAATGTATGGTAAAAGTTGAGGAGCCCCAGGAATGACTGTAGCTCGGTTTTGGATGTGGGGCGAGGGGCCTTTTTGATGGCTACTACTTTGGATTTGGATGGCTTGATACCCTCGGGTGTGATCCTGAACCCTAAGAACTCGACTTCGGTTTCGAAAAAAACACACTTGTCCTTCCTCAGTCTCAGCCCCGCTTTCTCGAACACAGTTAGTACTTTGTCCAATCTCTGTGCCAGTTCGGCCTCACTCCCCCCTGTTATTAATACGTCATCAAAATAAGGCAACACCCCCTCCAGCCCCTTCAGGAGGCGTTCCACAAGCGACTGAAAAAGGCCGGGTGCCGAGTTCACGCCAAACTGTAAACGCGACACTTGGAACGCTCCTTTATGTGTGACTATCGTTTGTGCCGCGGCCGTGGCGGGTGTTACGGGAAGCTGCTGATAGGCTTGTGCCAGGTCGAGCTTAGCGAAACACTTTCCCCCATTTAGCCTGGCCAAAAGGTGGCTGACCACCGGCACCGGGTATGCATTAGGGCGGATCGCCTTGTTAATTGTACACTTATAATCAGCGCAAATGCGCACCTCCCCGTTAGCCTTCAGAGCTGTTACAATTGGAGTTTCCCACTCCGCGGAATCAACAGGAATAAGAATCCCCTGGCCCACCAATTTGTCCAGTTCCGCCTCTATTTTGTCCTTTAGTGCGAAGGGCACCCTGCGCGGTTTGAGTCTTATCGGTCGGACCTCCGGGTCTAGGTCGAAAGCTACAGGGGGTCCCTTGAATTTTCCAAGTCCTTTTTCAAAAACGGCGGGATGCGCATCGCACACCGCTTGTATTGGGTCCACCCCCACTGCATGTACTCCCCCTATGAACAGGCCTAGAGGCTGGAACCACTGTGTCCCTAGGAGGCTACAACTCCCCCCCTTGAGGACAACTAGGGGCAGCTCCGCAGAGTGTCTCTTAAACTCAACCCGAAATTTCCCGACCCCCAACACCGGAATGCTGTTCCCCTGTACATCTCGTAGCGTGGACCTCAATGTTTTAAGTTTGGGCCGCACGTGGGGGTCGATTTTCAAGAACTCTTTCTGGGGAATTATGGAATAGGAGGACCCCGAGTCAATTTCCATCCTGATAGGGGCCCCTTGTACTAGTACCTCAACGAAATAATGGGACTGTTCCGCGGACACACTGAGCACTGGGACGTCGTCCTCGCTGCTGTCCGAGACGCGGCCCACGCCGTCCTGCTTCCTCGTGGTCTGGACGCCATCTTTGGGCCTCGCTGAACGGTCTGGTCTGGTCGCACGGTCCGGTGACTGCCTCCGGCCCTCCTTCCGTTTTCTGCATGCCTTGGCGATGTGCCCCCGACGGCCGCAGGTGTAGCATTCGGCCTTTCTAAATGGGCACCTCGCACGCTCATGGGCCGCTCCGCAACCATCACAGCGGCGCCCCCCTTTTCGGACCTTCTGGACCTCCTCGCCGTCGCTGCCATCTGAGGACGACTTTGAGGCCCGTTGAGTTGCGTGCACCGATTTTTCCGCCTTGCCGGCTCTGGGGCGCCACTCACGCCACTGGTGCATCTCGTCCACTCCAGCATTCGTGGACTCTGCGGCTTCTGCGGCCTCGACGACCTCTGCCAGCGTGGGTGGCGGCTCCTTATTCATCAAGCTGCGCTGCACCTCCTTGTCTTTCAGGCCACACAGCACGCCGTCCCTGAGGGCCATTTCTAGGATGTTGCCCCATTTACAGGGGGCGGCGGCTACCCTCATGGCGGCCACGAATGCCTCGACCGACTCGTCCGGCGCTTGGACTCGCCTCCAAAACGCGCTCCGAGCGGGAAACATCGCCCTCGAGGGTTGGAAGCGCTCCCGTAGCAGCTTCATGATGTCGTCCGCCTTAAATTCGCTCACCTTCTTCGGAGCGATGATGCCCACCAGCGTCCGCTTGGTTTCCATTCCAAGCATGCGGGTGAGGATGGCCCTCTTCCTCTCCTCATCGTCTTCCTTGACTTTGAGTTCCACCAGCGCCGCATGGAAGTCCATCTCAAACAGCTCCCAGTCTTGCGGTTTGGTGATGTTGAACCCGCTCTGTGCCCTGGCTGCTCCTTGGGGATCCATTATCCCACCTTCGTCGCCAATTTAGTGTATGAAACTAAGACACAGGACACAGCCTTGGGCTGGGTTAACTCAGGTTTATTGCATCGTGGACAGAGGGAACATGAGGTAATGGCGGATCGATAGCTCTTTATATACAGTAGGAATACATTTGAACGTGGTGCCATGGTAGCCCATTGGCTACTGTCTGCGTGACGTCATTGTTGGTCACGCCCTTCTTGTCCAGGTGTAGGTGGTGGCGGGAAAACTTCCCGCGCTGTTGCCTTTGATGAGTTCGGACCAAGAGAGCTTGGACGCTCGCTGCTGCCAGCTGGTGGTCATTAGCTCGCGTCCTATTACAGGGTTTATATGATACAGCTGAAGGTTACATTGTTGCTATAGGCACGGTTACATTGGCTCAGATACATTGTAATCCATGTGGAAGGTAAAACCATTAGAACACAACACTCCCAAAGGCCAGTAATTAAGTTAAAGCAAGCTATTTTTTATACAAAACATAGTGGATGAAGCTAAAGCTTTTCCACTTCAGCCTTAAACCTATGGCGACACAGGAGGAATATCCACAGCCTTTTAAATTTTCCATACTGCCTCAGGGTATTAGCTTTGTGAGAGTTTTGTAAGAATTAAAGCCATGACAGTTTCCAGAGCAGCCCCCCACCCAGCATCCATGACAATGCCAATTCCACCTCAATGTTATTCTTAAAAAATAAATAAAAAATCACAGGTCAAACCATTGGGAGCCGTATGGGAATCATGGCAATTGCCCAAAGTACTCTAACTCCAGGTTTCACACTCTTATTTCTTTTAAGATGATTTTTGACCAGAAAAATATAACAATATTAGGTTTGCAGGTAATACAATGAATATATCTCATGATACTGTATTTTGATAGAGTGTACACCTCATGCCGTGTGTCACCATTCCCAGGAATCTATTGAAACAGATGGATTTGCTCAATAAAACTAAAGTGAAAACCTCCCACAAAACTCTTCCTGTTATACAGACGCTATTGTTAAACTCTCATTAAATGGGAAAAGGCAATAATAATGGGCTTGGCTCCATTAAACATAGACAATATTTACTTTTCTGCTCCAAATGATTTTCTATTAGAAACCTAACAGGTTCCAGGAGCTCATATGAAATTGTTCTCTTCACTTTCTCAGTAAATCAGGAAATGCGTTTTTCGTATGTAAAATCTTAAGTTTATAACCACTCATTAAATAGATATTTCTCAGTAGTTTATTGATAGCCTTGCATTGGGCTGATTTAGTCTGCATAAATCCATCTCTGCCACTGTCACATGAGCACATTTGTCCACCTGTCTCACAGCACACTATTCTATGGCTGCATTTTGCTCAGAATCTTTGAATATTGAACTTGGGAGTCTTTTATATGCAAATCATGGAATTATTGGACAAAGTGGGGCCACTGCCTCAGGCTTCAGATGGAAGAGAGGAGTTAACAACAGCCCTCTTTGGGTTATTTTCCCTTAATATCCTTTTGTCGAGCTTGGTAAGACACAAATGAAAGCTAGGCGAGAGCCATGTCAGGGTGTGGGGGGTTTGAGCTGTCTAACTAGACTGTGTTGCCCACGTCTTGTCAATTATGTTAGGCTGAGACTAAAAATCATCAAAGCATCCTCCATTGGATCCCTTGGGCAAGGTGAAAGTGGAGGACACATATCATGGTCCGCCTAGCCAGCGGGTGATGCGATATCCAAATGGCTAAAAAACTGCATGCAGATGGACTTAATTACTCAGGTGCATTTGGATGTACGGAATGTCATTGCAGAGACATGTGCAGACTCCTCGCTGAATGACTCCAAGGTATCCAAGCTAAAGGTCCTTGACATTCCTCTCTGACTTAATATTATTAATTCCTCTAAAGAGGTCCTGCTGGTTTCTCTTCATCATGCCCTCACATTAACTCTAAGTCAACCTGAGAGTGTGGTTGTTCGAAAGACACCTAGAAAGTCCAACACTCTGACCACTACAAGGCAGGATTTAATTTAATATTTCAATTTGTTCGCCGCCCACTCAGGGGGAACCCGACTCAGGGCGGCTCACATACTTTAAACACCCCCCCCCACATAAAAACAGATTAAAACCCCTAACCCACATTAAAAATCCCACCCGCAGATATTTAATAGCTATAGGGAAAATAAAGGATGAAGAGATAACGTTGGTAAATATATACGCCCCGAATGATCATCAAGAAGAATTTTTAAATAAAGTATTGGGTATATTGGAAAAAGAGAGATTAGTTAATATGATTGTGGCAGGAGATTTTAATTTGATAAGGGCCCCGGAGGATTGTACTAATGTAGCTAGAGCTGGAAGACCAGTCAAAATGAAGATACTAGATAAATGGATGAAGTGTTTGGGATTAAAAGATGTTTGGAGGGAAATTATGGGACAAGAGAGGGCTTATACTTATTTTTCACAGGTGCATAATACATAGATGATGTAGAAATCGGGATTTTTAAGGAATCTGATCATGCAAAACTCTGGATGGAATTGAGACATGATGGGGGGGGGGAGGATAGGAGGAATTGGAGATATGATGAAAAATTATTTTATGATAAAAAAGTAAAGAAAAGATAATTGAAAATTGGAATGAAAGTTGGGCCTGGAATGATAATGGAGAGGTTAGCTATAATGTGGTTTGGGATACCATGAAGTCGGTATTTAGAGGGGAATGCATTAGGTTGGCTAGTATTAAAAATAAAAAACGTAGAGACAAACAGTCTGAGATAGAGAACGAGATTAAGCATTTGCAAGAGGAACATATAAAGACCAATAGTAAAAAAGCATTTGATAAAATTCAAAGGTTAAAGTCCGAGTTGATAGGAAAAGATATGCAGAAGGTAAAAAAAGATCTATTATATTTGAAGAGAGAGTATTTTGAATATAGTAATAGGAATTCTAAATTATTGGCAAGAGCTGCTAATGAAAAGAGGACGAAAAGAGAGATTGGAATTTTGATAAATAAATTAGGGGTGAGATGTAATAAGGCTAATGATAAGATTGAGATTGTAAAAGATTTCTATCAGAGTTTGTATACTAAAAGAGATATCAATATAGAAAAGGTGAGAGAACAGTTAGAAAAACAGGTGCAAATAAAAATAGAATTGGAACATAAAAATAAAATGGAGGAGCGAATAACGGAAAAAGAGGTAAAAGATACAATAGCCAACTTGAAGCTAGGTAAATCCCCGGGTGAGGATGGACTGACAGCGGATTTTTATAAGGAATTTAAAGATAGTGTAGTTCCAAGATTAGTGAAATTGTTTAACTATATATTGGATGGGGGAAAGATACCGACATCATGGAACAGAACTATAATTGTTTTGCTGCCAAAGCCTGGAAAGGATGTTGAAAAAGTGGAATCTTATAGGCCTATTTCTCTGATAAATCAAGACACTAAGATATTTACAGCAATAATAGCAAAAAGATTAAATGGGTTCATGGGCAATTATATAAAGGAGGATCAAGCAGGATTTTTGAAAGGACGTCATATGTCTGATTTAATTAGGAGGGTTCTGGACTTGATTGACATAGCAGGGCATACAAAAGAGAAAGTTGGATTATTGTCATTAGATATATTTAAGGTTTTTGATTCTTTGCAATGGGTTACAATTAAAGAGATAATTCGATGTTATGGATTTGGAGATAGATTTTGTAACATGATAGATCAGTTATATCAATTTGGATTTGCAAAAGTCAGGGTCAATGATGAAAATACAGGAGAGATAAGATTAGAAGCAGGTACAAGACAGGGTTGCCCATTATCCCCAGTATTGTTTATAATGGCAATGGAGTTGTTAGCGAATATTATAAGAGGGGATAAAGGCATTGAAGGGATGGCTGGAAATAAAATAAGTTTGTATGCAGATGATACTTTGATAATAATGAAGCACCCTAGAAAGGCATTGGAAAAAATACAAGGACATCTAAAAGATTTTGAAGAGAGAACAGGTCTGAGAATCAATTGGGATAAATCAGAAATGATAGCCTTTAATGTTGAGAAGGAGGAACAAGAGAGAATTAAGGCTAAATTTAAAATTCAAGTTAAAGAATGTTTGAGATATTTAGGAATAAGTATCTCAAATAAAATTGAGGACCTTAAGCGATTAAATTATGATAAACAGAAAAAAGAAATTAAAGAGAAAATAGAATTGTATAAAAAAATCAAATTGCCATGGTTTGGTAGGATAGCGTTAACTAAAATGATGTTGTTGCAAAAAATAAATTTTTTATTTGATGCGTTGCCGATTAGGTTGTTTGATAAGGAAATTAAAGATTTTCAAAACATAATAAATAATTATCGCAATGCAGGGAAAAAGCCTAGAATTGCTAAGTTTTTTTAGTACTTATCTCAGAAAGAAGGAGGATTGGGAATACCTAATTTAAGGAATTATTATAGAGCTTTCCAAATTAAGAATATTATACAACTTTTAGCAAGGGAGAAGGTTGTCTGGGAAGAAATAGAGATGAAGGAGTTAAAAATGGGTAAATGGGGTCTTTCTAGGCGACAAGTAAGGGAAAATTAGTGTTAAAAATAGAATGATGAAAACAATGTTGGATGTTTGGAACAAGGTCAAAAAGAAATTGAGTCCAGAACTATCTCCTATAATAGAATTAGATGATATCCAAAGTTTTCCGATACAATTAGATAATAGTTTGAAGATGGTATTGGAAAGGGAAAATGCAAGCGCGCGCCCACAGGACAGAGAATCCGGGTAGTTAGGGGCGTGGCCAGCTCCCTTATAAAAGGGGTGGCCACGAGGCAGCCGAGCTGCCATTTTACCTCAGCGACGGAGCGGAGAAGTTTTTTCCCCCGTCGCTCTGTCGGACCCCTGTGGCTCAGGGGATTAAGATCCTGAACTCGCTGCCTGGAGGGTCGGAGTTTGATTCCTGAGCACTGCAAATGCTCTCGTGCTCCGGCTTTCCAGTCAGTGGGTGCTGAGCCCTGGATAGGGATCGTGTTGCTCTATACTCCTTGAATGGCTGGTGAGTGCAAAAATAAAGCGACGGTGAGGAGGAGTTTTTTCCGTCGCTTTATTCCCTTCTGCCTCTTTGCAAGAGGCTTGAGTTGCCAGCCTTTGTTCGAGGCTTCCTTTCGGCTTTCCAGCCTATTGCCTTCAGAGCGCGGGGGAGCAGAGAAGTTTGCTCCGTCGCTCACTGATTTTTCCAACTTAGGGGTGCCCAAACTTTAAGTAGGACTGCAGTGTATCCAGTGCTACAGAAGCTGACTGGGTTGTTTAAGGTCAGTGTTTCAATTTCTGCGCATGCAGGACAGGATGAGCTCCCGTGCCGTGCCGTTTTCAACCCCAGGCCGGCCCTGCGGGGGATGCGGCCCTTGGCCCACGGCGGCCCGCCAGGGGCCGGGACAATTGGGGGGAGGGCCTGGTGCTGCCTCACAGCATGTTTTTGCCAATTAGGGGCTGGAATTTTGGGGCATGCCTTATTCGGGCACAGGCTCTGAATTCAGGGCCTCTGGCACACTTCCTGTCGGGCCGTCCGGCCCGCCTGGCCCACCTACTGGGGGTTTACTGTGGCTGGGGGTGCCTGGTTGGCACGTTTGGCTGTACTGGAGGCATCCTTAGCAATCCAGTGGGTGGGGGGTCCTTTTCCGATCTACCGGGCCCTCCTGTCCGCCGGCTACTTCCACCGCTGTCACTCTGTAACAGGCGGCCGGCTGGGTCGGGCTTATGGAGACAGTCCAGCCTGTGCCTGCCGCTGCCTCGCAGCTCCCTGTTTGTCCGGTACAGCGATTGGAATGCGTTGGAGGTCGTCCTAGAGCTCGATTTCGGTCGCGAGCTCCGACACCCACGGTGTGCCGGAACCCCCAGTGGGGGCGGCTCACGGGGGTGCAACTAGTGAGTATGGGGTCAAGTTGAATACGCCCACATCTCAGTCCACTTTCAGCGGGGTGGTTCAGTGCTCTTCGCCTTGCCAATTAGAGGCTAGTGGGGCATCACTTGTCATTCTATCCCAGTGCCCTTGGTTGCATTATGGCACGACCCTGGGGGTGGGGATTTCTGCCCCGGGGCAGTATTTGGCACTGCATGGGCTATCCAGGTCCCGCTGCGCATGCCTGGTCTACATTTTGTACCGACAACGGCCTTCCCGATGATTGGCTAGCCACCACGCACGTCGTGGTTGGCTTATGAAAAAAAAAAAAAAAGAATTCCGTACAAGAGTGCCCCTACACCCGGAGATGAAGTGGGATGAGCCCTGTCAGAAGCTGTGGCTTCTGTACATGACCCCACGCGCACTGCGCCTAGGGAGATGTATCATTGTGGAATTGCGGTCCAGCGAGCTGCTCCAGCGCAGGCACCCCGCCAAGTGGCGGGGCAGGGGGTTACAGCCCGCCTGCTGTGCTGGACCTTCTCGGACAATGGCTCCTGCAATGGGAAGAATTGCAAATACAGACAGGAGTGTCCCACCTGTGTTGGCCCCCACGCGGCCTCTGCCTGTCCCAGGCCTAGAGGGATGCGGGGCAGAGGGTGGGGCAGACAGGGGGCTGGCAAGACTGCCGCAGATGGATCTAGTCCACCGAAGGGCTCCCTCCCCAATTAAGGTGGACGTGTTGGAGAGTTGGCTCACATTGTACCCGAAGGGAGAGGATGCGGGTTATCTCCTTCAGGGTTCTAGGCAGGGGTTCCGGATCCCTTTCATGGGTAATAGGTCCCCTCAGGATGCCCCCAGTCTTTTATCCCTTAGGGGGAGGGAGGAGGTGGCTGCTGCCAGCTTTCACAAGAGGGTCTATGCGGGCAGGGTCGTTGGACCTGTCCCTGCACCCCCGTCCTGGGGAGCATATTATTTCAATGATGCCATGCCTTTTGGCTAGTCCATGGGGGCTCGGTATTCGAGCGTTTCACCACTTTCCTAGAGTGGGCTTTTGTCCGCAGGTCAGGGTCCCGGTCTGTAGCCCATTCCCTGGATGGTTTTATTCGGGGCTGAACGGGGCTGGGACACGTATACACGTCTCCTCAACACATTTCAGACGCTAATGGAGGAACTTGGTGTCCCTTTAGCGCCCGAAAAGACCGAGGGCCCATCTCCACAGCTAGTATTCCTGGGGTGGAGAGTTACACGGTAGCGCAGGATTCTAGGTTGCAGCGGGATAAGGTGTCAAGGCTAGTGGCCCTTGTCTTGGTCTTGCTGGCCGAGCGCGTGGCATCACTGAGGGAACTTCTGGTGCTACATGGTCACCCCAGCTTTGCTGGCAGGGTCGTCGCACCGGGCAGGGCATTTGCTTTGCGCTGGTGCGACGCCATGGCGGGATTATCCAGGCCCCACCACAGGCTCAGATTTACCCGGGGTATCGGGGCAGACGTGCTTGTCTGGCCATAGGTCCAGAGGTAGTTCAACGGGGTGTCATTTTGGGGTCTGATCTCCTGGCTCCCCCTTGCTTTCAGATGCAGTCCGATACCTTAGGATTCCTGGGTTTATGGATGTACTTCAATTGGAAGTGGGCCTATGGTGGGTGGCCACCATCCTGGGCAGGCAAGGGTCGCCTGCAGGGTCTCACGTATCTGGAATGTTTACCTACCCTGGGTGCTTTGATGCTATGGGGCAAGGAGTGGGCCAACTCGGTTGTGCAATTTTGGCATGGCAACGCGGCTGTTGTCCGCATCGTCACTCCACAGATTTCCAAATCGCCCGGGGTCATGGAGCTAGTGCGCTGGTTTGTGTTATGCAACCTGCGCCTCAACGTTCCCTTCAGGGCCAGGCATGTCCCAAGGGTTGATAATGATATTACTGCTGCTTTGTCCTACCTGCAGATCTCCCGGTTCCATGCCTCGGCCCCCGGATGCGGAGGAATTTCCCTCGCCACTCCCGGACGAGAGATGGAATGTTGGCAAGTAGAGGTGAACCGGGCGATTAGCCTGTCAATAGCGCCATGCATAGTAAGGCGTATCACCACGCATTTAGTTCCTTCAGAGTATTATGTACCCGATTTCGATTGCCAGGAACCTGGCCGAGCCCAGTAACCCATGTTCTGCGGTTCATGGTTTACCTGTATGCCCAGGGCCTTGCACCACGCACCATAGCATTCTCAGCTGTCGGGTTGGCTTTATGGCCAAAGTGGGAGGTTGTGTGACAGCACCAATGACTTCCGGGTGAGACATGTTTGGAGGGGTGGGTGCGCGTGCGCGGGCGTTTCCCGGGCGACCGCCACCCCATTTACCCAGGGGTTTTTTACCCAAGTGGCCCGGGGCTGGCCTGGCCTCTGTTTTGATAGATGAGGCAGCCCATTTCATGCGGCTACTACGGTGGCCTTTTTGGAGGCGCTCTGCATCAGCGAGCTTGAGATGCTGAATAAGGCGGATGCAAGATTTTACCAGGGTTTTACCCAATTGGCCCGGGGCTGGCCTGGCCTCAGTTTTGATAAATGAGGCAGCCCACTTCATGCGGCTACAACGGTGGCCTTTTTGGAGCCCTCCGCATCGGCGAGCTTGAGATGCTGAGTAAGGCGGATGCAAGATTTCCCCAGGGTTTTCACCCAATTGGCCCGGGGCTGGCCTGGCCTCTGTTTTGGAAATGAGGCAGCCCACTTCATGCGGCTACAACGGTGGCCTTTTTGGAGCGCTCCGCGTCAGCGAACTCGTGATGCTGTCTAAGGCGGATGCAAGTGGTAGGGCACTGGAACTCGAAGATGTCTACGTAGCCAAAGACTGGGCCCAGTTGAGGATACACTCCTCTAAAACAGATCAGCATGGCGTAGGCAGTGGTGTAAGACTGCTACGTTGTTCTTTGGCAGACATCTGTCCGGTTGGTGCCCTACAGGAATTCCTGGCACTGCGTGGCATGCACCACGGCCCGTTTTTCTGTCACCAAGATGGGTCTCCCCTTACTAAATTTCAGTTTTGGAAGGTGACAGCCAGAGCCCTCACCAGGGTGGGCCTACCAGGTGCCCGTTATGGCACA
This sequence comes from Bradypodion pumilum, assembly GCA_035047305.1. Classification (NCBI taxonomy): domain Eukaryota; kingdom Metazoa; phylum Chordata; class Lepidosauria; order Squamata; family Chamaeleonidae; genus Bradypodion; species Bradypodion pumilum. Next base: position 307,524,531 of record JAWDJD010000004.1, on the reverse strand, counting down.
CATTGGTTCCGGATTGGTGCAGCCTCTACAGCAGCTGCTTTTGGGTACTCTGGGGCTGACATACGCAGCATGGGGAGGTGGGGCTCGCAATGTTTTCAGTTTTATGTGCGCCCACTCCCGCCATGAGTACCAATCCAGTCACCTTACCGCCTTTTTTCTCAATTTTCTTACAGACCCTGGGTGTCGTATTACACCGGTGACAGTATGGCTGGTGGGCCACAGCTATGTGCACAGGGCAGCGCGTTACGCTGCGGCGACAGAGTGGGGACCCCGACTGGGACTGGGTGACCACGCCAGTCTCGCATGGCATGGTAAGCCTGGGATGTTATGGCGGGAGCTGCGGCCTTTCCTTTTTTCTGGCCTGGGTGCTGACCCGCCTGACATTCTAATCATCCACCTGGGGGGCAATGATTTGGGCCAGGTCACCGGCTTATCGCTCAAGCATGCGATTTGCGAGGACCTCGCTTACTTGCATTATGTCTGGCCTGCCACAACCCTGGTTTGGTCGGACATTGTCCCGCGCCATTCTTACAGAGGGGGCGTTAACCTCCTGGCCCTTGACCGCGCTAGGAGCGCGGTCAATAAGGCAATGGCGCGGTTTCTTGCCACCAGGGCTTGGGGACGGGTTAGTCATCACCCCGATATTAGTCTACAAATTATGACTTGTACGCAGGGGATGGGGTCCATCTGTCGCGAGGAGGTATGGACCTCCTGTTGGGTGATTGGCGAGCAGGCCTGTTGACCGAGCTGACGGTCTGGGGGGGGGGCGTCAGGTCTTCTTTGAAGCCCCTCCGTGTGGCGGGTAGCACTGGTAAGGTAAACAGTATGACCCACAAGTATCCGGCAGGTTCGCAATTGACTGGACAACACTAGACAGGAATAAATTAGTTAAACGTTGTCCGGTCAACGACGAACCAGGCGATGGGGTGATGACGATTGCTAACCAGCATGCATCACCCCTGTGATTTCACGGATACGCGTCAGAGGGTGGGGTCATAAGTTAGTTATTGACTACGGTCAACAATTTGTTTGTTGTCAACAAACAAATTGATACAAATTGATACATTGTAACCAATTGCCGTTGGCAATTTTGGGGTGGTACCTTACCAGTGTTACTTCGGCCTGCTTGCCTTAGGAATTATGATTGGTCGTTTTACCAATGCAAATTTATAATTCGGACTAGGGCATTGAATCAATAAATGTGGCCCTATGCTATTATCCACTTTCAATGTTGTCTGTGTCCGTTATTGGGGGGGTGCGCCTGCAATGCAAGCGCGGCGCCAAAATGGCCGCCGCGCCCTTTGCGGCCCCCCCCCACAGGACAGAGAATCCGGGTAGTTAGGGGCGTGGCCAGCTCCCTTATAAAAGGGGTGGCCACGAGGCAGCCGAGCTGCCATTTTACCTCAGCGACGGAGCGGAGAAGTTTTTTCCCCTCCACCCCCTCCCTAGTTAACAGTGTGATATTATGGTCGCTTCGGGGCCGGGTGGGAATTTTTGGTTGGGACCCATATTGGCTCCGGGTCCTGGCTTTTTTGCCCATCCCACACTGTTGCTATGGTTTGATATAGGGGGCTTTCTGTGTTCCTACTGTTGACTTTGGTCACATTGGCGGGTAGCACTGGTAAGGTAAACAGTATGACCCACAAGTATCCGGCAGGTTCGCAATTGACTGGACAACACTAGACAGGAATAAATTAGTTAAACGTTGTCCGGTCAACGACGAACCAGGCGATGGGGTGATGACGATTGCTAACCAGCATGCATCACCCCTGTGATTTCACGGATACGCGTCAGAGGGTGGGGTCATAAGTTAGTTATTGACTACGGTCAACAATTTGTTTGTTGTCAACAAACAAATTGATACAAATTGATACATTGTAACCAATTGCCGTTGGCAATTTTGGGGTGGTACCTTACCAGTGTTACTTCGGCCTGCTTGCCTTAGGAATTATGATTGGTCGTTTTACCAATGCAAATTTATAATTCGGACTAGGGCATTGAATCAATAAATGTGGCCCTATGCTGTTATCCACTTTCAATGTTGTCTGTGTCCGTTATTGGGAGGGTGCGCCTGCAATGTTTCTTTGTTGAAGGACTGGGTTCGTGCCTGTAAAGATAGCGAGAATAAATTTATTCACAGTTGAATCTGAACAGGCTTCAGAAGGTAATGTTGGATAGATGGACTGATAAATACAAGGAAGAAAGTAGTTTAGAGAGGGATAAAACAGAATTTGAGCAACTGTTGTTAAAAATACGAAAAGGAGATATGGGATTAAAGGGTATAGTAAGCAGGATTTATAAAAATTTAAATAATGAAGGTAATCCACAAGAAACTTTGAAGTCATGCTGGGAACAGGATTTGAACATAAAAATTCAGGAAAAAATTTGGAAAGATAAGTGGGAAAAAAGATATATGAGAACTATGTCGGTAAGAATGAAAGAGCATAATTACAAAATGTTATGGAAGTGGTATTTGACTCCTGAGAGAGTATTTCAAATGGACAATGCTAAAAGTAAAATGTGTTGGAGATGTAAAAACTCTTTAGGAACATATGAACATATGTGGTGGAATTGTAAAGTGGTAAAAGAGTATTGGGGAAAAATTGAGAAGGAAATATGTGATATTATGGGGGTAGAATGTGAATTGAATTTAAATATGGTGCTGTTAACAGATGTGGAGAATTTGAAAGTAAATGAAGACAATAAGGAACTAATAGCTATTATGCTGATATCAGCTAGAATGTGTGTAGCAAGGAGCTGGAAACTTGATAGAGTTCTAAAAGTAGAGGAATGGTATAAAGAGATGTGGGATCTTGCATTGAATAACAAACTGACATGGGAAATAAACAAATATAAGGGAAAAATTAAAGAAAATAGATTTTGGAAAATTTGGCAACCTTTTGTGGAATACTCACTGAATGGAGATCAGAGCAATAGCCTTGTACCAGATTATATATATTTTTGGAAATGGTAAAAAAGGCAATATCCCGCAGGCTCTTATAACTTGTAAATACACAGGGTGATTATTAGTGTTTATGTTATGTTTAATGTAATTGGATTCGATAAAAATTGAATATGTTTTTTTTAAATTACGTGTTTTCTTTTCTGTATTTTCTTCTCTTTTGTAATGTTTATCTTTTTGTATTCAATAAAAATTTAGTATAAAAAAAATAATCCCACCCACCCCGAGAGGCAGAAAGAAGATACATTTCATGATAAGAACCAACGAGCAGGAGCCACATTGCCTTCAGGGCTCCACACCTGCCCTGCAAGCCAGGTCTTAAGTCCTTTCCTGAAGGGCAGCAACTCCATCTGCAGGCGTAGTTCTACTGGTAGGAGGTTCCAAAGGGCCGGAGCGAACACGGAAAAGGCCCTTTTTCTTGTGCCAGAGAGGTGGGCCCCCCTGGCTGATTGAACAATTAGGGAGCCCCTCCAGTCCACTCTAGTTGGACGGACAAATGTCCTCAGGGCGATGTGTTCTCTTAGGTATCCCAGCTCACTACCATATAGGGCTTTAAAGGTCATAACCAGCACCTTAAATTGCACTCGGAGGCAAACCGGTAACCAGTGCAGCTCCCGGAGCAGGAGCGAAGCATGGGCATAATGTCCACACCCTATCACCTCCCGGGCTGCTGCATTCTGGACCAGCTGCAGCCTCTGAATGGTCATCAGGGGCAGCCCCACGTAGAGCGCACTGCAATAGTCTAGTCTGGAGGTGACCAGGGCATGTGTGACTGTAAGCAAGGAGTCCCTATCCAGGAGCGGGAGCAACTGGCATATTACACGAAGTTGTGCAAAGGCCCCCCTGGCCACCGCTGCCACCTGTTCTTCTAGCAGCAGCCGCGAGTCCAGGAGGACCCCCAAGTTGGGTCTGTCTGGGGCAAAATAGCCCCATCCAAGATGCACCTCAATCCATGAAATTTTCTATTAAATAATGGGATTTACATTGGAGTTTTATGAAAAAAGAATACTGTGTTATCCTGTATAACGAACACTTTTTATAATGAAAAAATTATATAACAAAGCGTTTTGGCGCTATTGGTGATACCCGCATAATGAATGGTATACCCGTATAACAAACATTTTTTCATTACATGGGGTATACCCCGCATAACAATTTTTTGTTATGTGGGGTGTTGCCAATATGATTTGCATTAACAAAATTTTTTGTATAACGAAGAGCTCTGTGGAACGGAGGTTTTTTGTTATACGGGGTACTACTGTACTGTGGTTTTCATCTGAAAACACAAGCAATTTGCGGAACCAACTACACTATTTCTTCTTTAAGAAAGGTAATGTGAAGGTTCTTTCAGAGAAAAAGATTGCTTTGATTCCTTGAACTATAGATATTGTACCATTTCTGATTATTATTTTTTGAATGCTACCTCGCCAAGGAAAGCAATGGAAGGTGTTTTTCAGGACTGGTGTTCAAGAAGTCAAGTCAGTATTCCAAAGGAATTTAAACATCACCTTAAAACACACCTAATAATTTCCTTCAAGGTACAAGGTTTCTGGAGCAGTCAGACAAGGCTTGTCAGGACAGACAAGTCATTCCAGAAAGGGTTCATCTCCAGCTAGAAGGCTAAGCTAGCCCATGAATATAGTAAACCTGCCGTCTTGTTCTTCCTTTAGTGTCAGATTATATTTTACTGTTAGTATGGTAAAGGTCTCCCTTGCTTGAAAGCCAGTTGTGTCCAGCTCATCTGTTTATAGCCAAAGAGGTAGCACTGTCTGCATTTCTGTGGTCATGTGGCAGGTGTGACCAGACAATGATGTGCATGGAACACTGTTATTTTTCCCGCTGAAGTGGTACCTATTTATCTACTGGCAATAACTTACTTTTGTACTGCTAGGATGGTAGGAACTGAGACAGATGATGGGTGCATCTCTCTGTCATGTGGTCACTCGGGTCTCAAACTGCTGGTTTAGCTCAGCGTCTTAACCACTAAGCCACTGCAGCCCTGTATATGTCAAAACAATCTTATTGACAAGCAAAGCCTGTGTTTACCTTCTGCTGACCAATCACAGAAAGAGCCTCCTTGAAGACTGTGGTATTTATGAGCTGCAATTGGGCATACACTGGTAACAGCAATCTTAAAGTGTTACTGGCTAATCTTTCTCGCATTAAGTTGGGTGAAAGAAACTGCAGAATGAACTCACCAAAAGGTGGCTTCATTTTGGCAGTTTCACATCTGAACTAGACACAGAGGAAGCTTTCTGTGATAATAATGCACGGTTCGACTGGCGGCCAGCTGGAGGGAAATGAGGAACACTTGAGGGCTGCCTCGACACCCTCAAAAGCTGCTCCCCGCCACCGCTGAGACCAGGGCGGTTCGACTGCCGGCTGGCCAGAGGGAAACGAGGAACACCTGAGGGCTGGCCAACACCCTCAAACACCACTCCCCACCGCCATCGAGAACAGCGCGGTTCGACTACCAGCCGGCCGGAGGCAGACAAGGAACACCTGAGGGCTGCCTGAGGCCATCAAAAGGGGCTCCCAGCCAATGCTGGAACCAGCGTGATTCGACCAGCGGCTAGCTGGAGGAAGTCTCGCCTTCGCCTTTGCTGCTGTAGGCATGAACATCATGGTGGGCTGATCCCAGGAGCTCCCGGACCGAACTGACTTCGCCTCGCCCTGCTTCTGTGGCTTGAGGCAGGAACATCTGCGGTGGGGCACTTCCGAAGGGACTTTGGGAGCGCCACTGCCACGGTGCTGAACCAGTCTTGCCTTTTGGGTTGGAGGCAGGTTGTCCAGGAGGAACTCAAAAACTGTCGCTGCTGTCGCCCTGCCAGGGCCCCTTCCCCGGTCTGGCATTGGCCGCCAGGAGGTTGGGATCATCTTGGACTTGCAGCACCACCTTGTTGCCTCACTCGGCCAACATTGTATAATAATAATCCTACTGCATTTCTGCAGTACCCTCTTCTAACAATATACTATCTGTAAGGCTATATTTGAACTGAAAAATCAGCTTTGACTGCACCCAAAAACAAGTAAAATGCATTATGCTTTATATTTTCCCCTCTTGCAGGTCCACACAATACATGTGTATCCAATAATGAAACTTCAAGTGTGTGGAGTAAAAATAATTCATTCTTTTTTAAAATAAATTTTATTTTACAACAAAGATAAACACATAATACTATAATACAACAGAGAAACATCAACAGTAAATAAAAAACCTACATTAAAAAACACCCCCCCAACAAACAAAATCCTCCACCCACCAACACATAACACTCTAAACTCCCACCCCCCGCCCACCAGGTTAAATACTGCATGGTCACTCCCATTTAGGGACTGGGGGGGAGGAGGAGGGAGAGCCTATCCCTTCTATTCTAAGTTCCTTCTTTTGCTATTCCCCATCTCCTTCTCTTAATTTTTCCTCTATTTAAATTATATTGGTCCCTATTCTATTCATATTCCTAAATTGTTACCACTTTATTGCCTGTGCCTATTTATATTTGTTTTTTTTACTTTTTGGCTTTTTGCTTTCTCTTTGCACCAGACACTTCTGCATCTTTCTCTTCTTCTCTTATTTCCCCTCCACTTCCATAACTTAAAGGTTTCTCCCTTCAATGGTCTCTCCCCTTTGGATCCTCTGCTCTAACCACCTTCCCATCATGAAATATCTTTAAGAAGATAGGGAAAACCCATTGATATCTTATATTACAATGAAACAAAATTTCAGTTATCGGATTCATCTCTCTTCTCCATTGAATAGTCTCATTACTTAAATCATGATATACTTGTACTTTTACTTCTATCTTTAATGCACAGTCGCCATGCATCCTTAAATAGTCCACTACTTGATCTTTTTTATAACATGATACAAAAGTATTCGTTAGATTATGTAATTATAGTCTTTTAATTCCAACAGAGTCAGATCTCCACTTGATTTTTCCTTAGAGGGTAGTCTTGCCTCCATATTTTCAGTTTCTTCTTTATTTGTTGGGATGTCGTTAGTGCTGACAAAATGTCTATATGCTTTATCAGATACAGTCTCTTTTTTCCAGACTCTCTTCTTCAATTGTTTTGAACCTCCACCACTGCAGTAACCTTTGTAAGCCTCTCAATGAAAATATGATTGGGAAAAGAGTATCTTACTGTTGTCTCTTCCAGTAGATGATACTATTTGCTCGACAACCTGCAACTATCAATAGTCCACAAATATTTTTTCACCAGCTACTAAGAGGATTAAAAAGCAGAACTGCAGCTTTGTTTTAATTTACAACCACAGAGCTTTATCTTATCATGAAAAGCACCCGGGCTTCCTGCTAGCTCTGTCGGCTCAGCCCAATATGGCGGTTTCTCCCTCTGAAGTTAGCACAACAAAAAAACAGCTTTAGTGGACGAACTGTAGACTGTAAACACTCTTTCTCCAAACCAATCTTGCATCAAACCTTTTCCTCCAAAATTGTATCAGAGGCAAAGAGGTGAAAAAGCAAGTCCGCACAGCAACAAAAGGAAGATGGCAGTTCTATTGCTTTAAAAAGTCTTGCAGCCAAATGCCTCTGCTTCATAGCACTTTTCTCCCCAGTCTTTTTCAACAAAACGTTTATCAACAAAAGACCTTCAACACCTCCCACGGTACCTTATCATCCAAAGGACTGCAGTAGCTAGCTTTTGGCAAGTTCCATGGTACTTTTAACCCAATTAGGACCTTTTTTCTTTGTCTACAGAAGGAGACGACAGAAATCACTCCAAACACCTTAGGCTCCTCTCTTCTCCTTCACCCGCCCCTCAAAGAGAACAAGCTTGTCATGCAGTTGTTTCACTTACCAGAAACATGCTGAGCATGTCAGTCTAGAGTGATATGGCAGTAATATATAAAGTGACATTTCAAAAACAGAAATCAAACTTCAAAGAACACATTGCGAGTTCTTTACACTGATATTTATCATATCGAAAATGTAGATCAACATGTAGATATATTTGGATAAGGCTGAAGTCCCAGCTGTTTATTGTCTTTTAGTTTTTGTACTATAACTCTAGCAACTTCTTCTCCTTGACTATCAGTAGTATCAAGCAGTTGCCTGACTTTTGAAGTCCTTGTAGGTTTGGTGCTGATCAGTTCGTAATCTTCTCGCATGATTAAATCCCGTGCAAGTAGGGCATCCAAAGATTGATTAAGACAAGCCTCTGTCATCTGGTTGACTATTTCTTCTCTTTTGTTCTGAATCCACTGATGAGCTACAGGCACCTCATACTTAGGCATAGACCTCAATGCAAGATCTAACAAAGATATATATATATATTTTAAAAAATGAGTTAACAAAGTTCTGACAAAAATACAGCAAGAAATAAAATGTGATGCTTTCTATTAAAATTTTAAAATACTATATTAAACCTCCACTAAGTGAGAGCCTTGTTGGGGCGCGGTGACTTGAGTGGTCTAACTAGACAGTGTTGCCCATCTCTCGTTAATTATGTTAAAGGTAAAGGCCACCCTTGCTCAAAAGCCAGTCATATCTGACTCTAGGGTTCAGTGCTCATCTTTGTTTCATAGCCGAAGAGCCAGCGCTGTCTGCTTCTCCAGACATTTCCATGGTCATGTGGCAGACATGACTAGACACCGGAGCGCATGGAACACTGTTTACCTTCCCCCCGAAGTGGTCCCTATTTATCTATTTGCAATTTCTTGCTTTCGAACTGCTAGGTTGGCAGGAGCTGGGACAAAGACTGGAACTCATTTTGTCCTGCAGTATTCGGGTATCGAACTGCTGACCTGCCACTTTCCAGTCAGCGTCTTAGCCACTTGAGCCACTGCAGTCCCTTGTCAATGATGTTAGGCTGGGACTAAAACTTACCAAAGCATCCTCCATTGGATCCCGTGGACAATGTGAAAGCCAAGGGCACACGTCATTGTCCACGTGGCCAGCGGGTGACCTGATATCTAAATGGCTAAAAAACCACATATAAATGGACTGGATTTCTCAAGTCCATTTGTATGTGCGAAATGTCATCGCAGAGACATCTACCAATGAACAGTCAACCCTCACATAGCAACGCGTTCGTATAACATCAGTTTCACTTAACAATGCGTCGTTATGCACCACGTGTTCCTCCGCATAACAATGTTTTTAATGTTGTTGTCCAGACAACAATGCTAAAATAACCGGATGACGCTAAAAACGTCGTTATACGGGAAACTCCATAGAAACCCGCATAACAACAAAAATTGCTTAGCAACACTACTTGGGGAACCAAGTAACATCATGATGCAAGGTTCTACTTTACTGACTCATCACAGAATAATGACTTCAAGGTATCCAAGGTATATTAAACTCATAAATTGAAAACCACTTGCCTTAGAGCTTGGTTAAAATAAACTCTGAAATTTAACCTCATTTTTATCTGTAGCATTTGTCCATTTTTTGATAGGCTGTCTTGATGTGTGAAGGCATCCTATTTTACTGAGGGTACGAAAATTTGTGACTTTTCATTACATCCTCACTTAGAAGAATTACTAATTACTCTGCTCCTACATCACAACCCAAAGAACTTTTTAAAAGAAAAGACTCATGGCTAAACATAAATTTTGTCCTGTAGAAGAAAGCTTCACCATGGGAAAGTTACATTGTTGTTGTTCAGTCGCACAGTCGATTCCGACCCTTTGCGACCCTATGGACCATCGTCCTCCAGGCGCCTCTGTCCTCCACCATCCCCCTCAGTCCTCCCAGTTCTGTGCCCATTGTGTCTACAATACCATCTATCCATCTCATCCTTGGCCTCCCCCTTCTTCTTTTGCCCTCCACCTTTCCCAACATCACGGCCTTCTCAAGTGAATCCTCCCTTCTCATTTGATGCCCAAAGTACTTTAGCCTCATCTTTACTATTTGACCTTCCAATGAGCAGTCAGTGTTGATTTCTTCTAAGATTGACCTATTTGTTCTCCTCGCTGTCCAGGGTACCCTCAAAACTCTCCTCCAACACCACATTTCAAAGGCATCTATTCTTCTGCGTTCAGCTTTCCTAATTGTCCAGCTCTCACATCCGTACATTACCACTGGGAATACCATTGCTTTGACTATTCTAATTTTTGTTTTCAAGGTGATGTCTCTGCTTTTCACTATGTTCCCCAGGTTTCTCATGGCTTGTCTCCCTAGAATCAGCCGCCTCTTTATTTCATGGCTGCAATCTCCATCTGCAGTGATCTTAGATCCCAGGAAAGTAAAATCTGTCACTGCTTCTACTTCTTCCCCATCTATTTTCTAGGAACTGATCGGGCCTGTTGCCATTATCTTGGTTTTCTTGATATTGAGTCTCAAGCCAGCTTTTGCACTCTCTTCCTTCAAACCGATCAAGAGATTCTTTAGGTCTTCCTCACTTTCTGCCATTAGGGTGGTGTCGTCTGCATATGTCAGATTGTTGATGTTTCTCCCAGCAATTTTGATCCCATATTGTGATTCCTCCATCCCTGCATTGCACATTATGTGCTCTGTGTATAAGTTGAATAAGCAGGGTGACAAAATGCAGCCTTGTCTTACTCCTTTTCCTATTCCAAACCACTCTGTCGTTCCGTGTTCTGTCCTAACTGTTGCTTCTTGGTTCATGTACAGATTTCTCAGGAGGCATATGAGGTGCTCTGGTATTCCCATCTCTTTAATCACTTGCCACATCTTGTTGTGATCCACACAATCAAATGCCTTAGTGTAGTCAATAAAGTAAAAGTAAACTTGTTTCTGGTATTCCTTTGTTTTCTCCATGATCCAACGTATGTTGGCAATGTGGTCTCTAGTCCCCCTGCCTCTTCTGAAACCAGCCTGCACCTCTGGTAATTCTCTTTCCACATGCTGCTGAAGTCTATCCTGTATTATCTTGAGCATCACCTTGCTGGCGTGTGGGATGAGCGCAATTGTTCGATAATTTGAGCATTCTTTGGCATTGCCCTTTTTTGGGATTGGAACATATACTGATCTTTTCCAGTCCTGTGGCCACTGTTTTGTTTTCCAAATCTGCTGGCATAATGAATGCAGTAATTTGATGCCATCATCTTTTAGAGCTTTGAAAAATTCAACTGGGATACCATCATCTCCACTAGCTTTGTTGTTTGCAGTGCTCTTTAGGGCCTTTCTGACTTCACTCTCCAGGATGTCTGGCTCAGGTTCAATTTCTTCATCATTGTGACTATCAGGAGTGTTGAGTTCCTTTTTGTAGAGTTCTTCTGTGTACTCTTTCCATCTTTTCTTAATCTCTTCTGCATCAGCTAGCTCCTTTCCGTCTTTGTCCCTTATCATGTTCATTTTTGCTTTAAATGTTCCCTTGATTTCCCGGATTTTTTTGGAAAGGTCTCTGGTTCTGCCTCTTTTGTTGTTTTCCTCCATTTCTTTGCACTGTTCTTTTAGATAGTTTTCCTTATCTCTCCTTGCTTTTCTTTGAAATTCTGTGTTCAAATGATTGTATTTTTTCCTTTCTCCTTTGACTTTTGCGTTCCTTCTTTCCTCTGCTATTTTAATAGCCTCATCAGACAACCACTTTGCTTTCTTACTCTTCTTTTCTTTTGGTATGGTTTTCTTTGCTGCTTCCTGCATGATGTCCCTCATCTCTGTCCATAATTCTTCTGGCACTCTATCTATTGAGTCTAAGCCATTGAATCTGTTCATCACCTCCACCGTGTATTCTTTAGGGATGCTGTCTAGGTGATATCTGTCTGGTCTCTTTGTTTTCCCTATTTTCTTTAGTCTAAGCCTGAATTTTGCAATCAGTAGGTTGTGATCTGAGCCACAGTCTGCTCCAGGTCTTGTTTTTGCTGACTGTATGGAGGTTCTCCATCTTTGGCTGCAGAGTATGTAGTCAATCTGGTTTCGGTGTTGGCCATCTGGTGATGTCCATGTGTAAAGTCGCCTCTTGTGTTGCTGGAAGAGGGTGTTTGCTATGACCAGTGCGTTCTCTTGGCAGAACTCTATCTATCTTTGCCCTGCTTCATTCTGTGTTCCAAGACCAAACTTGCCTGTTATTCCCTCCACTTTTTGATTGCCTACTTTGGCATTCCAGTCTCCTAAAATAATTTGGACATCATTTCTTGGTGTTTGTTCTATGAGGTGTTGTAAGTCCTCATAGAACTGGTCCACTGTGGCTTCATCTGCACCCGTGGTAAGTTGCATTGCAATATATAAATTTATCCCCAGAAATAATCAAAACATAAAAGAGAGAAATTTGTAAGTATTTACATAGATGGCACCATTTCCTGCAAACTTACAAACCTGACTTAGTTACTTTGCATATGATGCTATACTGCAATAGCCTAATAGTAGAAAACTGATAATATGAGTGTGATGCAAATATTTTGCCTGTGTACCTGAATTGTTTCCTGGTGATTGCAGCATATATGGCCCAGAGTTTGATGAATTAGAACTATTTGTGTTTGTTGAGGAAGAACTCCGTAGAGATGTATTAGGAAGAGTATTCTGACACAGTTCAATGAGGCTGCGTAATGAGCGTGGTTCACATAACGAGTCATCACTACCTTTAAAGGAGAAGGAAACGTATTTTTGAGTTGACAAACTAAATAAAAAAATACTAAACAAATCTAGAACCAGCATGACAATCTGTACATGTTATTTAGGACCAGTGATGGGCACCAAAAAAATTTACTACCACACCGTGGGGCGTGGCCTAATTGGTGGGCGTGGCCTAATCAGTGGGCGTGGCCTAATCAGTGGGCATTTGACTGGGTGGCCAAACTGGTAATGCCTGCCACATTGCCCATGAAAACATCTGCAAACACAGATAGCACTGGCTCTTTGGCTTTAAATTGAGATGAGCACTGCACCCTATAGTGGGATATGACTGGCTTTTGAACAAGGGAAACCTTTACCTTTACTGTTGTTAGATCCAAAGCTACCAATCATATCTGATTCTAGGGTTCAGTGCTCATCTGTTTATAGCCAAAGAGTCAGCACTGTCTGTTTGTAGATGTTTCTGTGGACATGTGTCAGGCATATCTAGACACCAGAATGTTGTTACCTTTCCCACCGAAGTGGTCCCTATTTATCTACTTGCGGTTGCCAGGAGCAGGGACAGAGACAGAAACTCAAACCATCATGTAAGCCTTCCAGCTAACAAGGCGAGCTTCTTAACCACTGAGCTGCAGTGGCTCAAGTGACTAAGGCTGCCTGGAAGGTGGCAGGTCAGCAGTTCAATACTTGAATACTGCAGGATGGAGAAAGCTCCTGTCTTTGTCCCAGCTCCTGCCAACCTAGCAGTTCAAAAGCAAGAAATTGCAAGTAGATAAATAGGGACCACATTGGTGGGAAGATAACAGCATTCCGTGCACTCCGGTGTCTAGTCATGCCTGCCACATGACCATGGAAATGTCTGCAGAAGCAGACAGCGCTGGCTCTTTGGCTTTGAAACAGAGATGAGCAACCTGAACCCTAGTGTGGGATATGACTGGCTTTCGAGCAAGGGAAACATTTACTGCTTCAATCCAAAGGTTATGAGTTCAATCCTGACCAGGACTCTAGGTTGACTCAGCCTTTCATCCTTCCAAAGTCACTAAAATGATTACAAAGCATGTTGGGTAAGGTAAAGGTTGCCCTTACTCAAAAGCCAGTTGTAACTGATTCTAGGGTTTAAAAATTAAATTAAATTCAGCCAAAGAGGCAGCACGTGGCAGGCATGACTAGACACCGGAGATGCACGGAACGCTGTTTACCTTCCCACCAAAGTGGTCCCTCTTTATCAACTTGCAATTTCTTGTTTTTGAACTGCTAGGTTGGCAGGAGCTGGGGCAGACGATGGGCGCTCAGGTGTCTAGTCATGCCTAGAAATCTGTCCCCCTCCCCCCCACACATTTACCCCCTCCCCAACGGCAGAGCCGTGGCCGGAGCAATGGAGGAGGTGAGCGGCAGAGGAGCTTCGGCATTGGGCAGGCAGACAAAGAAGCAGCGGTGGTGGGTTTGAGTCGCGACCATGCTACAGTCATGCTTGCCTTGCCCCAGACCCAGGGGAACGGGGGGGGGGAGGAAGAGGCTCCTGATCCTGCCCCCCACCCCCTCTCGTCCTCTCCTCCCTGGGTCATGGGAGCCTCTTCCTCCCCACCCCAGGCCAGCTGTTGGCCCCGACTCAAACCCACCACCGCCGCTTCTTTGTCTGCCCGCCTGATACTGAAGCTCCTCTGCCGCTCACTCGTCCATTGCTCCGGCCACATCTCTACCCGACACTGACGTCTCTGATGAGGAGTGGCTGCAAAGGGACTCTGGTGCAAGGCCGCCGCTGCGCCATCACCGCCGGCCTCAGCCACAAGGCCTCCTCCTCCGCCTCCTCCACGAGGCCTCTGCCTCTCCTCCTCCACCCCCGACCAGGCGAAAACCGCGACCACCCGACGTCTGGCCTGGGGCGGCAGGGAGGGGAGGAAGAGAGGCTCCTGCCGCCACTACCACCCCCACCCCTGACCAAGGGAGGAGACGAAGAGGGAACCGCGATCGCCCAACAAGGCCTCCCTGCCCGATACCTCCACTTTGCTGCCACCTCCAAGGTCAAAGCAGGAAATGCCAGCACACATGTGGAAGTGGCCGAGGCCAATAGAAATATTTAGCACCACCCCTCCTGGACCGGTGCGGACCGGTAGCTGCCCACCACTGTTTAGGACCCAAATAATTAGTTGTCCACAATAAAACTATTTGGATGCTGACAGAGAACCTTCCCTCCTCCCAGACTTCCTGGTTCTGAAATATGAGCCATGTGCTGTTATGGCATACACTGTATGGGACAGGAGTCTATTAATTTTTAGAATAAACCAAATTTAGAAGCCTTTGGGCTCACAGTCTAATTCTCTACTATATACTGTATTCTATAGAATGTGAAGGGTAAGATGCTGAGGGGACATTGGTGGTTGTAGCCATTTTACTAAACTAGTGATACCCGTGGCATAGTAACTGTTCCTATTTAATTATTATACAGGACAGAAACAGTCAATGAAGGCAGCTGCCTCTTCAAGTGGCAATAAATATTTCTCTTTTTAAAAGGAAGATAAATTTAAGGAACACCTTTACCACTTTGTATCATAGAGAGTATTTCTCAATCCTTCCCAAAATCTATTGGATTTTAAAAAGTGGAGAACTGAATGATTTGGCCCAGCTAAAGTATTGCCATTGTTGGGTATGCTGTAGTAAGTAATAAAGAGTTTGTTGAGAGGTGGACAGACAGGAAAAACCAGCTGAACTGCCACGGCCCCTAAATCTTTCCACTTAAAACTTCCATTCCTTGTTCAACCAGTTTGTATTCCTTCTTCTACTGTTCAGTGCCATACCTGTCAAGCGCGGCTCTGGACAATACGGGATTTGCACAGAACCGTTCTGCACAGGTCCCTTCTACGCATGCGTAGAAGCCTTCTACGCATCCCCTTCTGCGCAGAACCCTTCTACGCATGCGTAGAAGGGTTCTACGCATGCGTAGAAGGGTTCTACATATGCGTAGAAGGGTTCTACGCATGCGTAGAAGGGACCTGCGCAGAAGGGATGCACAGTAACTACTTTTCCCCACCACCAAATTATGGGATGGCGGCGGCTCCAGGCGGGAAATGAAGAAATGAGGCTGCGTGATGAGTGGACCGGAGCGGACCAACCAGAGTGGACCGGAGTGCCATCAACTAGGGGTGCACATCTATCCAGCACCCGAAGGAGGGCCTTCTCCGTATCCGCACCAACGCTCTGGAACCTCCTGCCAACAGATCTAAGACTTCAAAGAGAATTGCTGCCCTTCAGGAAAGGATTGAAGACCTGGCTGGCGGGGCAGGTGTGGGGCCCTAATAGGAACATGGTCCCCGCCTGCTGGCTTATGTAAGCAATTAAGAACTCTCTCTTCTTTTTTATAGTGGGTGGGATGGGTGGGTGGGATATGGTTTTTTTTAAGTGGGTGGGATATGGGTCTTTTAAAGTGTTTTTATGTGTTTTTAGAACTTGTTGTAATGCCGCCCTGAGTCGGGTTCTACCTGAGTGGGCGGCATATATAAATATGACTATTAAATTAAATTAAAATTAAATGAAAGAAGTGGCGTAAAATTACGGGAAATCCCGGCCAATACTTGACAGGTATGTTCAGTGCCAATAAATCTCCTATGTAGGTCAATAAAGACAAGCTCTTTCAAGTTATGCTTGATTAGTTTGGCTTGTAGACAAACACATTTTTTCATTTTTATTTATTATTTGCCTGGACACTAACCTACACAGAACATTAGAGGAAGTTTATTTTCAATCTAATCAAGCTATACTGGGGGTAAATTTGGTGCTTATTCAATACAATCATCGCCCTTTGCTTTTGTTAGTTAACAATATTTGCTATAGTAAAATAAATTATTTGACCAGGAAGATACTAGGCAGTGCTCAGCGATGGGAATGAGTGGCCTTTCAGATATTGTTGGCCTGCAACTCTTTCTTATCCCCCACCAATGACTATATTAGCTAGTAGTGATGCAGAGCTTTAGCCCAACAATATCTGGAAAGCCATATAATCTCCACCTGGGAAGTAGCTGCTTCATACTAAAACAAAGTTCCATGCCTAATTGCTACTACCTAAAGCTATCTAAAAGGGGCCATGGTGGCTTAGTGGTTAAGATGCTCAGCTTGATGACCTGATGGTCAGCATGTCAGTAGTTCAAGACCCAAGTGCTTTGTAATGGAGTGAGTTCCTGTTGTTTGTCCCAATTCTTGCTAAACTAGAAGTCAGAAAGCAAGAAGTTCTTCTTCTTCCAAGTCTAAAAGACCTGTCAGGCCTCAGCTGGCCAAAGACTGCTACTGCCACTGCAGCTGCCCAAGGCCCCACCCTTCCCCTGGCCAGGAAGGGGTAAAAGACCTGTCCAGCCTCTAGGTAAGGCATGAAACTGTCAAAATGAAGCCACTTTTTGGTGAGTTCATTCTGCAAATCCTTTTGCTTGACTTAGTATGAGAAAGATCAGCTGGCAACACATGGTTGCCATTACCAGGGTATGCCAGATTGTGGTTCAAAAATACCACAATCTTCTAGGCGGCTCTTTCTGTGTACCCCAGCAAGAAATTGCTAGTAGATAAATAGGTACTGCTTAGGCAAGAAAGGTAATAGCATTGTGTGCACTCCAGCATCTAGTCATGCCTTCCACATGACCACAGAGATGGTTGGCTTTTGAGCAAGGGAGACCTATACCTGGACCTAAAGTTGTCTAGATCAAAACACATACCTTCTGAAAGGATATTGCAGTGTATACCTGGTAAAACCTTTCGCTGAGAATATCTGTCACTTTGGGATGAAAAGTCACAGGTTTCCTAGGATGAACACAGTTAAAGGGAGAACACAAGTTGAGCAATAACATTTCAATTTACTCCCTACCTTTCCACCCTCCTTCCTCTCCTAGTAGCAACCAAAACAAACTTTCCCTGGGACATACTTGTTGCAGAGAATGTGATGGTTGTTGCTGTTTCCACAAAAAGCAATCACATAAAGGGGGATGCAGTGGCTTAGTGGTTAAGATGCTGAACTTGATGACTTTACCAAGGGTCAGCAGGTCAGCAGTTCGAGACCCAAGTACTACCTGACAGAGTGAGCTTCCATCTCTGTCCCAACTCCTGCCAACCTAGCAGTTCGAAAGCAAGAAATTGCAAGTAGGTAAATAGGGACCAATTCAGTGGGAAAGTAAATAGTGTTCTATGCACTTTGGTATTTAGAAATGCCTGCCACATGTCCACAGAAACATCTGCAAAATTCAGATAGTGCTGGCTCTGTGGCTATAAACAGAGATGAGCACTGACGCCTAGAGTCGGATACGTCTGGCTTTCAAACAAGGGTGACCTTTACCAAGCAATTTATCTTTGGAAGTAAAGGGTGTACTTCAGAGCAGTGAAAGACTCCTGTTTGATACCAAGTAGAACCACTGCCAGAGACATGAAACAGGAAAGGTTGAAATTAAGACGCCTGTTCTGATTGCTGACTGTGGAAGGAAACTTGTTCAGTAACACAACACAGGCTTTGCATTTTTGCGAGTTCTGCCACTCCAGTCCAAAGGATCAAGAAGCAGATTATCAGAGAGACACCACCCAAGACACTGGAGAACTGTTGCTTGTCAAAGCGGACTGGACAAACAACATCATAGCTGCCTGATCCAGAGCCAGAAAATATTTCAAAATTTCTAAAAGAATACCTACTGTGGTAAAAATCTTTCCTCGGTTGCCCAGTATGCCTATTGCCCTATCATTATACATTCATTTCTCTCCACACCTAAAACAGTGATTGCCTACGAATGAAAAAGTTCTGAAAAAATACACAGACGAGAACATTGCAAATGCTGCAATATGGCTTCTGCAAAAAATGGTGTTTTTTTTAAAAAAGTTATGTACTTTTGGTTTTCATTTGTTATTTAATCCTAATTAGTGAAGATGGAACTGCCAATGATTAGTCCTTTAAATGTTAATGAGATGTAACAACGAATGCTAGAAACAGCCTAATGCTGAATCCACACACCTGAAATTTAATCACTGTTTTCAAATGTACCTTTAAGTGAGTGTAGAAAATCACAAAATGAATTCATATCAATGCTGTTTAAGGAGGCTTTTAAGATTGTTCTTTCTCCTAGCTAATGTATGTTGATAATGGCAACAGGCCCAATCATTTCCTGGGAAATAGATCGGGAAGTAGAAGCAGTGACAGATTTTACTTTCTTAGGATCAAAGATCACTGCAGATGGGAATTGCAGCCATGAAATAAAAAGGCGACTGATTCTTGGGAGACAAGCTATGAGAAACTTGGGGAACATAGTGAAAAGCAGAGACATCACATTGCAAACAAAAATTTGCATAGTCAAAGCAATGGTCAATCTTAGAAGAAATCAACCCTGATTGCTCATTGGAAGGTCAAATAGTAAAGCTGGAGCTGAAGTACTTTGGACATCAAATGAGAAGGGAGGATGCACTTGAGAAGGCCTTGATGCTGGGAAAGGTGGAGGGCAAAAGAAGAAGGGGGAGGCCAAAGGCTAGATGGTATTGTAGACACAATGGGCACAGAACTGGGAGGGCTGAGGAGGATGGTGGAGGACAGAGGCACCTGGAGGACAATGGTCCATAGGGTCCCAAAGGGTCGGAATCGACTGTGTGACTGAACAACAACAATGTCAATCAGGATTTCTTTTGTTTATTTGTTCTCTGGATTTAAATTTTTGTCTATTATTGGTTAAAGTGCTCGAGTTAAGATTTAGTCACCAAGATGCTTTAGTAATATTAGTAATAATTTTATTTTTGATTCATTTGATGATTAGTGTCATGTTTTAATGTTATAAGCCACCCAAAGTGGGAAGATATCTCAGATGGGTAGTATATAAATAATTAATTAATCTCTGCAATATTTAAAATATTCAAGCAGGAAAGGATGAATGTAATCTATGATTACTTATCTGAGCGGAAACACTGAATTACGGTATATTCTGAACTATGAACTAGCAGGCAGGACTTCAGAAATTTCTGGGCCAAGTACGCCCCCCCCCATTTTGGCCACACCCCTGTGGTTTTCTGTGCATGCGTGCTTTGCTTGTGCATGCATATATCAGTGGTTTCCCAGTGGCGCCACACCCCTGTGATTTTCTGCTCATGTGTGGTTTGTTTGCGCATGCATAGATCAGTGGTTTCCCGGCATTGCCGGCCCCCCGTCATCTCCAGGCTCGGGACGGGAGTCCTGAAGGTCCCCCCTGATGGTAGCCCTGCTAGCAGGCAATACACAGGGTTGTATTTTTAGGTCTTAAGTCACATGAGTTCACTTGAGTGGCCTGGTAAATAGGGTTGCTAGGAGCTCTAGTATGCAATTGGTGTGATCCTTGATTCCAAATGCTATAAGGATTTCAAGTGATCCTATTTGTTCTGCAGCAGCCTACTGTCAACTTGCTAGTAATATGAAATGGTTTAAGAGGAGACTCAGATTAGGATTTTTGGCAAATTAAACACTTCCTTGGCTCTGTGGAGGGGCCAGTAAAGTGGGGGTGGGGGACCTTTTAAAATGTTTTACGGCAGCACACATGGAATGCATCACTTTAAAAAAATAAAGACAAATAGAAAACTTCTTTGAGGAAGCGGTAGGGTACTGGAGATAATAATGAAGGGGATTTTTAGTCACCAACCAGACCATTAAGAGAAAACCTCTAAATGACCATATAGCAGGGTAAATGTCCACATAGACACTATCTTAGTCTCTTAGTTTGCACAGTTGGAAACTTCCATACACCTTAGGCCTATGCACACGAACAATGGTTGTTCCTAAATTTTGTCTCTTTCCTTTAAAAACAGGCATTAACTTTGCATAAGAACCACACAGGCCAATTTTTTTTTATCTTTCTCTTTCTTTCATTTTCTTCTTCTCTCACATATATCCATCTACTCCATTTCAATGATACACAGTGCCTCAGTGCTGTAAATGGCTGGCCACAGATCTACAGGGTGGCCTGTAAGTCCCTATCCGTCCTCTCCATGGGCATGTGCCCCACCCCTCTGCCCAGCAGTCCACTGTGAGCATTTCCTCCCTCCTCCCAGCACAGAGTTTGCCCCACCCCAATGCCTGGCAGCCCAATGAGAGCACTTCCTCCCTCCCCCAGCAGAGCCCTACATTCTTTGTGCTGGATAGGGACTTGCAGGCCACCCTGTACAATTCCTGACATAATTAAAGCAAGAAACTCTTGATATGGTCAGAATGTATTAGTATTTGCCCCAAGCAATGGCTTTAACAAAATCTAAACATAGTTCAGTCAAAGGTATTCATGCTTCTGCACAAAAAACTATTTTAAGTATTTAGGGCTTTTGTCTTTTCAACATTTCTTGTATGCTCTGTTTTTTTGTTTGGTTTGCTAACATCAATACAGAATGTCTCTTTCCTATTTCTGCACTCTGTTAGCAGCACAGACTCAAGCTCTTAATAAGTATGAACTGAATGTAAGGCTGGGGCATTGTCTCTTCCTTTTGCAGGATTATTTGTTTTCCTCATTCAGCTGGAAACATTGGCCAAAATTCTGTTGCAAAGTTACATAAAACGTAACCTTTAGCAACTGATGACCTTAAGTTAAAAAATCTCTACAGATATTATCTGCTGCATGCAATTCAGTGTGTTGTAAATACTGCCTATGGTGATTTCTTAATTTATAACAACCCCTCCCCCAAGACTTTAAAATTATCAATTTCTGGTCCTGGAAAATTTCAGAAATAATGATTTGTTTAATATTGGGGGCCTGGGTATGGCATCCCTTAAGTCTCCTGCAGCCCTTAAAACCCAAACAAAACAAAACAAAAATAAATATCTGGACATTTTTGTTCTTAAATGTTCAGAAAATACTACTTCTGGGCTCTTTGAGGTTCACAGATGGGTCTGGGATAAAATTTCAACCCCAGTTCTGCTGAGCCTGCCCACTCTGTGTTACATCAAGAGATTTAAATTAGTCTTAATCTTGAGTGTCCTCTTCTTCTTCTTCCATATCCAAATCTGAATATTGACAATCCTCATGGCAATCAGCCATGAATACTGTCCTGAGATTTATCTGCCTTCTACATCACAGCATGACACCTATACCACTGATCCAGTTCCGCAAGTCACCTTCTGGTCCTGAGCCCTTTTGGCACACAAAGTCCTCATCAGCTCTAGGCTAGTATTGATGAAGCTGCTGCCCACCATCAAGAAGGATTCAAGTGGGATTTAATCTCCTTGGGGACCATCACCTTTCCCTGTGGACTTTGGCACCCAAGCCATTAGTCCTCAGGGTTGTCAGGTTACTTAGCCACTGTCTGACACTCGGCATCGAGTTGCTGGCAGGATGGTCTACTCTATTACCAAAGAAGGATAACCTGGCCAGATTCTGGATCTAGTCCTAGGAATATAGGAAGAGTTAAAATGTTGGGGATTGAACCAGGGACTTTCTTAATGTATAACATGTGCTTTAACAATAAGCTAAAGGCATTGTGCATTACAAGATGACTAAAAGATTAACTACACCTTGAGAATTGTTGTTATGTGCCATCAATTCAGAACTGACAATTTACAATCCTAATAGGGTTTTCAAGGTAACTGAGATACTTAAAGAGTGGTTTTACCAGTTCTTCTCTGCAGTTAAGCTTCCATGGCAGAGCTGGAGAATCAAAGCCAGGCCTCTTGAGTCTTATCAGCTACACTACACTCTATCCACAATACCATGGTGGGCACCCAAAGTGATAATTGCTCTTTAAATTTCTCAACGTTATGACAGAAAGGACACTGAAATCCCAAGTACTGTATGTCCATTTTCAAAGTGTCATACAAATACAAAAAAGAAGGCGGGGAAAAAGATGATTCTGACATAAATTCTACTATAGCCGCCCTGAGTCGAGTTTCCTGAGTGGGCGACATATAAGTACGAAAATTAAATTAAATTAAAATTAAATAGAAATAGAAAAAGATTACCTCCTGAAGGCTAGGATTTAATGGTATATTCAGAGGTATCGATTTGTCATTCGATGTGCTGCTAGACAAGTGGAGGCACCGCCAGTCGTACTGAGACTGAAAGAAATATTGGCACAGTTATGTCAATCAAAAGGGGGCTATGACACCAGGGTACGGCTTCAGTTACATAGAGATCATATTTTTTGTGGACAGAGAATTTCTACTTGTAAATTTTTATGCCAGGTTACAATGAATTCTTACTTTGGCCTTCTTTAACTGTATCACTGCTTGAAGTATAGTGATCTCATCAAAGTTTCTCAGCAGAGGTTCAAGCTCTATTAAGCATTCTGAATAAACCAAGAAAAAAAGGTTTATGGCATTAGACGTCTAACAGTAAAACTGTCTATTTTATAATCTACCCTTCATCCATATGAGACAAGGATAGTGTGTGTGATGTGTTTAACCATCATCGCCATCCTATCAGCTAAGTTTATATCCTGACTTTCCTTCAGTACACTCAAGGCAGCATACATGACTTTGCTCTTTCCCCTTCATCCTTATGCCAGCCCAGGAATGTAAGTCATGCTTGGAGATTGGCCCAAAGGCCAAACAAGAGATTATATGATTATACAAATTTACACCCCCCCACCCCCCAAAAAAAAACCAAGATAGCAATTATTTTCTTTCAGGTTTTACATTGATTATTACAAAATGATAGAAAGCTGAAGAGCAGCATTGAATAGTTCCACATTTAACATGTGACATAAGACAGTTTGCTATTGCAAACAAGCGGCAATGAAAAGATTACCACAATTTTTCTCCAAAAGGGAAAGGGACAAACATTCCTGGAAATCTAAAAAAGGAACATTTTACTTAAACATTGCTTAATACTGGTTAATACTTTGTAGAATGCTAAAAAGAAAACACAGGAGGCAGCCAATTTGAATACTTTTAAATTGAGAAATCTGAAATAAATCAATTGGCCAACATTAAATCAATATCCTTGCTATCAATCTCTATTACTGGTATATATTCACTATTCTAACTTGCATCTTCTAATGCTTTATGTATACTGCACAGCAGGACAAAGAAATAAGCATTTCAAATTATGAATGAGACTTTTAGGCAGCAGACAAAGCCTTGTTTATACCTGAAAGTGGGACAATGTGATTTGTGACATGGGGGACTCAAAAAGCTTTGCATTTTAAAACAACCCAGAATGCTAAAAGGAACAAAAAAGCTGCTACACAAGATTGTGATGCTTGTTCATTCACATAAGGGATTCTTAACCTTTTTACAGCCAGAGAGAGACCTGAGACATTTTGAAAAGGCTTTCAAGCTTAAGCTGAACAAAGACTAAACACTTATTTTTTTGCTGCAACAGCACACAATCACAACAGTTCAAGTAACTTCAGGTTTTAAACTTTTTAGAGTCAACAAATGGCAGCATAGACAAACAGTGTCTAAGTGTACAGGTGAAACTCGGAAAACTAGAATATCATGCAAATGTTCATTCAGTTCAGTATTGCAACTTAAAAGGTGAAACAAATATATGAGATAGACTCATTGCATGCAAAGCGAGATAGTTCAAGCCTTACTTTGTTATAGTATTGATGTCTATGTCTTAGTTTATGAAAACCCCAACCCCCCAATTTCATGTACCCCATAATCATCACATAATCTCATGTACGCTGTACGCCATGATCCTCACAATTATAATGAATTAAGGCATGACATATCTCGCTTTGCACGTAGTGAGTCTATCTCATATATTAGTTTCACCTTTTCAGTGAAATGAATGAACATTTGCACAATATTCTAATTTTCCGAGTTTCACCTGTATATAATGTCTGATGTGACCTCTAGCTCAATTCAATGCAAAATGCCAGGATCTCTATTGAGTTGTTCTAGGCTTTTTGTGAGGAACAGTGAGAGAGAGATAAATCAACTGAATTGAACAATAAATACCCATATATATCGTCTTGCTTCTAAACTCATTATTAATTTCTACATCAAATGTATGAGGATTACATCTCTGTATGTAACCTTCTACTCAAATACCCATAGGAAGTAAGAACTTCCTATGATTAAGTACAGTACTGTATTTTGATGCTAGGGCATCTATAATTTTTTCAATTAGATATGTTTGGGCAGTATTATTACGGGCTTCTCTCAATCCCATAATAAAATGGTCAAAAATTATTTTGCTTAGTTATGCCTGAAAAAGACAAACAGTGATTCTTTCTGGAAATTAGTGAGTCTCTACTACTGCAGTGGTTTAGTAGTTAAGATGCTGAACTTGATGACTGGAAGGTTGGCAGGTCAGCAGTTTGAGACCAGAGTACTGCACGGCAGAGTGAATTCCTGTCTCTGTCCCAGCTCTTGCCAACGTAGTAGTTTGAAAGCAAGAAATTGCAAGTAACACTTTGGTGGGAAGGTAGTAACGTTCTGTGCACTCCGGTGTCTAGTCATACCTGCCACATGTCCACAGAAATGTCTGCAGTCACAGACAGTACTAGTTATTTGGATATAAATGGAGATGAGCACCAAACCCTAGAGTTGGACACGACTGGCTTTCGAGCAAGGGCGACCTTACTTAGCAGCATGTGCTAAATCAGTCATGCATGAACCAAAATTCCATGTGAGGAATCTGTTAGTTGCTACTGAGTAGCCCTTGTAGCTCATACAGTTTGCTAACACAAGCATAATGATGTCACAGTATTTTGAGAAATTCAACATAGCAATGCAAATGGACAGTGCATGCCATGCATTAGCAGTTTGCCTCATGCTACAGGATGAAAAAGACTACATAAAATGTTTGCATAACTCTTACTGACCTGATCTACAAGATTACCCATACATTTCTATATGAATAGAAAGGAAAAGTCAAATACACTTTAATAGCCTACTGTAGACTCAAAAGCTTAGTATTATATAAGCCAGACCAAAGCAGGCCCACTGGCTCACTGAGAATTTGGTGAGTCCTCCTCTGTATATTAAACATAGGACTTACTATGTTGAGCAGCAGTTTTGGCACAGTGATATTTATGTCAATATAGTGCTACTCCTCAGAATGAATCTAGAGCCACTAACAAAGAGCTCAGGGTAGCTCCAAACTATGCAAAACTTACAACACAAGTGGAAACTGTGTTCGATCCCTTTCCCCCATGTGCAAAGTCTAGACCCATGATGGAGAATCTTGGCACTCCAGATGTTCTTGGACTTCAATTCCCAGAAGCCCAAGCCCCTGTGAACCCACACAAATGGGTTTGCTGCGATTCATCCAGCCCGCACCACCCTCATCACTCCCAGAAGCGGGCACGTTTTACGGGCACATTTTACTTCCACTTCCGGGAGCGACAAGGGTGGCGCGGGCTGGATGAATCGCAGCAAACTCATTCATGTGGATTCACGAGGGCTTGGGCTTCTGGGAATTGAAGTCCAAGATCATCTGGAGTGCCAAGGTTCACCATCACGGGTCTAGAACATTGGTTCCCAACATGGTTTCCCATGCCCCACAGGGAGAATTCAATCCCCAAAAGCCTAAGTCAGTACATTGGCTAATCAGTGCTTTGGGGAATTGACTTAGGCTTTTGGGAATTGAAGTCCAAAAACCAAAGGTTGGAAAACACTGGTCTATAACTTTGCTACTGACAGCAGTACAGCACTTGACTAGAGGAAGGACACGTTGGATGATGATACTAGATATGCTTAAATTAAACAGGTAGCTATTGTGCCTACTTTGTAATGTCAAGTGGGAAACTCACTTGAAAAAAAAGGCCTTTCATCTGGATTTTGTGCCCAGCCCGATTCCATTAATGATACCATCAATCCTCGGTGTGGAATATCAAAGGGCAAATATTCTTCACCAGTGTCTGGACGCCTTCCTTGAGATACACTATACATAATCTGCAAGGGGTTTACAAGATCTGTCAAAGTAGATATTATGTACTTATTAGAAATATATGTAACTCTTATCTAGTAGTGAAAAACACAGATGAGCAAAGAGAAAATAAATCGCATTTTAGAATATATTATTTTGTCATCAAAGGTCTCTTTGAGAACCCAAGAAGGCTGTTCCAATACAAAATCTGACCTAGCTCACTATTGCAACTCTGACCAGCAGTTACTTTCCAAGAAGGGTTTCTAGTCTTTTCCTAACCTTCCTTGAGAATGCTGGAAGCTGTCCAGTGGTCTTTTGCTTACAAAACATGAACTGTGCCATTAAATTATAGCCGCTCTTTAGTTAATCTGGCAAAGCATATCATCTCCCAAGCTTTTATTAAATCATTTATTTAACTGCATGAGAAAAAATATGGTAAAAAGGGAAATAATGGCCACTAAAAAAATAGATATGGTTTATATTATTGGGCCAATTCCCACTGCTATCTTTACCTATAAGGAGGGACGTTAACCGTTGGACTCCGGCATACACGCCCGCATCTGTCCATACTATCCCATACCAAGCCGCCCACACTTGCCTTTACCTGGCCTGACCATCACCGCAAGGGTCCGGCAATCGCCAGTGGGGCAATTGCCCCACGAACACAAACAAGACAAAACAGCTTCAAGTCCCAACGTCCTCCGCGCGGCCTCTCAGCCAATCAGGCTGACAAGCGAGAGCAAGGAGAACGTTGGGAAAGCCGGCGCGCCCAATACAAAATGAGCCGCAAAAAAAAAGCCATTGCACAAATGCGAACAAAAGAAACAAAACTTCAAGTCCCAGCGTCCTCCATGCCATGACCACTTCAGCCAATCAGGCTGAAGGGCACGAGTGCGCAGAATGCTGAAAAAGTCGGCACGTGAAAAATAAAATAAAATAACGCCTCCCACAACGGGAACACAAGGCCACCGCACTCCCGCAATGGGAATGCAAGGCAGCCGCAGGTGGATGCAGCGCATCACGGCCTCACTAACCCAAACCCGCAAAAAACTATGGTGAGACAACCCCGGGGCTTCTTTCCCGGAGCAACGGGGAGAAGAGGGACTCCTTCTCCTCCCCACTACCCCGCCAAAGACATGGCGATACCACCGCTGGCCTCAAGGTAAGTTGAGCTGGGGTGGGGAAAAAACAAGCAGCAGGCAGCAATTCGTCAGGGGAATCACACTCCCTGGCAAATGAGTGGATGCTGCCTTTGTACTACCCACACCGCTGTTTTGAGAACTAGCACGAAACAGCGGTGGAGGTAATAGAAAAGCAGCAGCCACCACCCTTTATGGATCGTTGCCTGCTGATCTCCCTTTAGGTAAGCCTCGGAAAAAGAAGGCCGAGAGGAAAGAACCATCGTGAAGCAGATAGCTCTTCTCTGCCTCCTTCTCCCCCGACCGACCTAACGAACCTTACCAGATGAAGAGTGAGCTGACTGCCGGCTCTTCCTTTTCCCCATCGCTGCATTGAAACCTAATTTCGAAACAGCAATGGGGAGAAGAGGAAAAGACAAACAGGCCATTCTTCACCCCACAAAACACAACAACAACAAAACAGTTAACCAGAATGCCAAGCATCAAAAATAATAAAACACAAATAAACAAACAAATAATTAAAATAACCCCAATAAACAACAAAACAATAAACAACAAACTCAACGAAAAACACCCGAAATTCCAAAGGCTAACGAAAAATTATAAAAACTCACTAAAAAAATCTATCTACAACACTAAAATACGTAACTCAACAAACAATAATATCACAAATTTTAAAAAATAAATACAGAAAAAATCAAAAAAATAAATAACAACCAGAAATATCCAAAACAAAAAAACAGATCTAAAATCCAAAATAAACACAAAAGAACAAGCAAAAACACTTTGGAGGGGGGCTTAAGTAGAAACTCTCTACTTAAACCCCCCAGCCCAGCACCCCAAAAATAAAAAATAAATCAAGAGCACTTACAAAAGACATCTTCCCTCCATGCCTCCGCAACAGAACTGAAGAAAGACAATCGCAGTACTCTTAATCACAGCCCCACCTAGAGGCCTGAAGAGTATGCAACAGTCAAAAAATATTTAAAAACTCCAAATAGAAAATAAATAAAATAAAATAAATAAAATTAATTCAAAAACCACAAATTCAAATCACCACCACCCAAACCACCCAAACCACCCCCTAACCAAAAACACACACACACAAAATTTATATACTTTGGGTGGCTTACAGTGTAATTAGCATTTGGCCCCAAACATGCTGGATACTCATTTTACCAACCTTGGAAGGATGGAAGGTTGAGTCAACCTTGTACCCTGTTAGAGTTGAACTCAGAATGTTTTGGCTGAAGCACAGCAGTTTAACCACTGTGCCACCAGGGCTCTTGTATGGTATTGACATATAAATAAAATTATATAATAATAGGAAACAAAAGAAACTGACCGTCAAATGGCTGTTTCCTCGACATCACTTCCCACATAATAATGGCGTAACTGTTCAAAGCAAAAATATACATATTTGCAAATGGCATATAAAGAGTTTAAGAATAAAAATGCTCTGCTGGAATTGGCACCAAATGATTCTACATCACAACAGCAACCAGGCTCAGTTGCTACCATTTAGGAAAGAATTGAAGACGTGGTTGACAAAATGGGTCTGGGGGCCGGGATTGTCAACAAGCTCCCCTTTTTGGCTCGTTTGAGGCTTCCCCCCTCCTGTAATTAATTTTTTTTAAAAAAATTGTTTTTTAAAAGGTTTTTGTAGATTTTATATGTTTTTAGATAATAGATGGCACGGCGGGGTGGGGGTAATATTGTTATGTTTTTAAGGTTTGTTTTTTTTAATTGTTTTACCTGTGTGTTGGTTTTTATCTTGTGTACACTGCCCAGAGTCCTTTGGATAGGGCGATATATAAATCTATTAAATTAAATTAAGTTAAATTACATTAAATTAAAATTAAACCAGAGATTGCTACAACTCAAGGCCAACTGATCCTGTCTTAATGAACATATCACACATCATATCCTGTGGCTATGCTTCTAAAAGCCATGAATGGAAACATGCATGAGAAACACACATATGTGATTCAACCTTTTTGATGTCTAGAGACATTTTGAAAACTTAGCACAGTTTAATGATATAAAAATTACTATTCAAAACTGAAGATGATTAAGGAAACATATTTTATAGTATTTGTTGATAGACTTTCAATGCAGAAAGGAGAAGAAAATGTTCCAGATGACACATATGATTTAAAACTCTATAAAACCAGTTTCCTTACTGACTCACTTACATTGATTTTAACCTTCATGCAGGGATCTAAAACAACAATAGTAGCATGCTGTCATGTCAATTCCAACCCTTACTTATGTAAAAAGTCTGTTCCGTAGGCTTTTATGTAAATCGTTTTTTTACTTAACTCGAAGCAAACCCATAGGAAAAATGAATTTTTACATAATTCGAAGCAAACCCATAGGAAAAAAGATTTTTTTACTTAACTCGAAGCAAACCCATAGGAAAATGATATTTATGTAAATCGAATCAACCCCATAGGAAAAAGGAATTTTTTATGTAACTCGAATCAAACCCATAGGAAATTATGTTATATAAATTGGGACATTTATGTAAATTGTGACATGATTTTAGTGCAAAAATCATTATGTAAGTCGAATTTTATCTAACCCAAGGCATATGTAAGTCAGGGTTTTACTGTAATTAGTACTCAGAAATGGTTTACCATTGCCTTTTTCTGTGGGTATCCTGGAGCTGCGCAGCTTGCCTAAGGCTTATACATTCCATGAAAATATTAAATTGTGAGGAAATGTTTTCCAAACCTTACTATGTCCAACACACTGTGTTTCTTAATACGTAAAATGAAAGAATATGCACATATGTGTGTTTTCACACACACACAAACACATATTTTTTCTTAACCCCATAATAAATATTAAATACCTGTATATATCATGCTTTACACTTGCACGTGATTTTTGACTGCCATCATAACCTTCAGGAGGCATATAGACAATAGTTCCTCCCTCAGGCATAGATTTCTCACTCCGGGATTGTGACATGGACACCATGCGCCATTTTGACAAACCAAAATCTGCAATCTTATAAGGAGAGGAAGGAAGGGAAGAAACTCAGGTCATGCTAAACATAAGGAGCCTTTCATATCTGTTGTAATATACTGGGTTAGTCCAAAGGTTTTGTTCTACAACAAAAGCAATGCCTGTTCACTGAAGGAGTGGACACAGATCCAAAGTTCTGAACAAAATGTTGGAATCTGTGCTATTATTTCAAAACAGGAAAGACAAAACAGAGACCCCATCATTTTAAAAATTGTTGCTAATTAGTTAAAAGGCTCAAGAGTTAGAATTTCGTGCTAGTCTTCTGCAAATCACCCAGATATCTTTGAGTAAACATTTACCGCTGGCCCATCGTTGCTCTAGCCATATAGCTTCTCATTTTACACACAGAATATAACATTTTATACAAAGACAAAGGTACTCCTCACAACATGCTGCTATTGGCACTAACAAAGGCCATACATACAAATGTTGAAGCATATTTACAGCATGCCACTTCTCACAAACATATATTTAAGATGAAGCAGGTCTCAGATATATAAAAAAGAAAAATCCTGCAAATCTTTACATCTTCCCAGAGCTTGGAAATATGACTTTTTGGGGAGGGGGGGGACACACCAAAATAATGAGAATCCCCATGTCAACCATCCCATCTTTGGATATTACAGCATCCTACACTGCAGAGGAACCCCAGCATCGAAAAGCAAAAACTGGCCCATACCTTAGCATGAAAGTCACCATCAAGTAAAATATTCTGGGTCTTCAGATCATGATGCAAAAGTGGCGGAGTCATGTTGTGAAGGTAGTTCACTCCCAAGGCAATTTCATAAAGTATGCGAAACCTCAGTGACCAAGCAATATCAGGATACACATTTTTCTGTTTTAAAAGAGGCAGATTAAAAGATTAAACATGCACATTTGTTTACTTGAATTTATAACTAAGATAATATAAGGCAATCCATATTTAAAGGCACTCATTTTATTCCATATTATGCTTGCCCATATTAAAAAGCCTTGTACAGATTCTGGAAAGGGGGCACATATTCAACAGCCTTCCAGAGCTAGGATGGGAACTTCTGCTTTACTCAGATGCTTTGGCCTACAACTACCATTATGCCCAGCTATCATGGCCAATGGTTAGCGAATGCTGGACTCAAGCAACCTAAAATATTTAGTGAACCAAATGTTCCTCACACATAATTTAGGAGCTATCAGATAACAGGATTCCCGTTCATATTAACATGGACCACTAGAGTTTGGTCTTATTCTTTCCTTAGGTGCTTGCAGAACTGAACACTTGCTGAACAGTCTTTATTGTTAACTTCCAATTAACCATCCTGATTAACATTAACATTACCTAAGCACTTAATAATCATGCTACTAACACACTGGTCATACTTACACCATGTAAAAGGTGATTCAATGACCCACTTGGCATATATTCTGTTACAATGCCCAGGAATTCAGGTTCATTGCAAATTCCCAGAATTGGTAGAACGTAATTGAATCTTGCCTGGTGTAAAATTTCTGCTTCCTTTAAGAGACTGGCTCTTTCACTGCAAAAACAAAACACAAAAGCAAATCAATTTGACTATTCCTATAATGGATTACAGGATCAGGTTAGACATATAGATTACTTCTTGGGCTATAGTGCTATTGTCTGAAATATAAACTTTTGGTGTAGTAAGGAAAGTATGCTTATATACTGTCCAGAGTAGAAGCAGCTCCCAGATGGGTGGCATATATGCAAAACAAACTAATTGCATTATCACATGTTAATTTGAGAAAACTATACAGTACAGTGTACAGCAAGGAATGGCAAAGTAAGTGCAGAATATCCTTTTTTAGATGTATGTATAAAAATGTATTAATTTTCTCTCTGTATTAAACCAGAGTTAAGGTGGTTTACAACCTTATCAAGATTAACCTATACCTATTAACAGTGGCCTTAACCGTTGGGTTCGTTCAAAGGCTCCTGTACCAGGCCAACCATCCCCAACCTAGCCCTCCACACTCACTGTAACCCCTGCCTTCCCAACGCCGCGGGGTTCCAGTGGTCGCCAGTGGGGCAGCAGCCCCATGAACGCAACCAAAAAAATAAAACTATGAGAAAGCAAAGACAGTGAACAGAGCCCCATTCGCTGTCTTTGCTTCCAGGGAAAACACCCCCCCCCTGCAGCAGCCGCTGCCACAAGGATTCCCATGGTCTGGCCACCAAAGGCCACGGGAACCCCCTCCCCCACCACCACTGCAACAGCAGCCAAATTTGCTGCATCCTGGCCAGCAAGGCAAGGCCACAGTAAACCCTCCCAACACAATCCACCCCCCAACATACACACACACACACACACACACACACACACACAAACAAACACATAAAACCCACCCACCAACCAACCAACAAACCCACCCACCAACCCACCATAATAACAACAACAAAAATCAAGCTTACCTGAATGGAGCCACCCTCACACACATCCGTCCTACATGACTGCCTCTTCCATCTGAACGTTAGTGAATGTATTCCACCAGAGGAAGCTACTATTAGTTAGAGATACTGTTCAGTGAACACTATCTCTAACTAAAAATAGCACCCTCTGGTGGACTACATTCACTAACTATCACTCTGTCTCTCTCTCTCTCAGACACACGCACAGAGACACACACACACACAGAGTGCTCTTCTATTTTTCTCTCTCACACACAAACACAGACAAACACACAGACACACAAACACACACACACAAACACACACATGACACTACTGTCTTAATTTTTTTTTAAATGTGTGTGTTGGTGGTTGAAGAGGTATTTTACGTAGGGGTGGTGGTTGTACAGAACCAAAACCACCCCAAATCACCAACACACACATTAAAAATGCCTGGCAAGGCCGGGCAAACTATGCTCGTGATCTATAAAACATCATCTTTTTTTGAATGTGTCTCAGAAGCTTCATGGAAGATTACAATTATACAGGTCCTACAAGAAGCCAAACCAGCATCATTCTATGACCTTTCTTGGCCTTGCTGTGAGCTTCTCAAACTAGTTAGGATCTAAGTGCAAAATAGCTTATAAGCTAAGAGGGTCCACTGGAAAGGAAGGAAACATTTATTACAGTTCACATCACCACATACAGTACTACTATGCCAATGCAGGGGTCACTATATGTCTAACCTGATCCTGTAATCCATTATAGGAGTAGTCAAATACCAGTGCCATGTCTATTTAAAATGGTTCAGTCTCAATAAAAATGGGACTCCATAACATATAATTTAAATCTAGTTTAAAAATCATATTGTAGATCTAAAAGGTTGAAATGCTCAGTGTTGTTAGGAAATTCTGCAATTGATAACATAACTATATTCAAGAAACTATTTATCAATGGTTCTTTGTCAAACTGAGAGGGGATAATAAATGGGTACTTGGGCTTGATGCTCTTCAACCTTTGTATTAGTGACCTAGATGAGGAGGTCCCTGGAATGCTTATCAGATTTGGAGATGAGACGGAACCAGGGGTGAATAGTTAATACCATAGATGACAGAAAGAAAAATCAAAGAGATCTAGATAGGCTAAAGCACAGGGCTGAAAATAACAGAATGAAATTTAACAAGGGCAAATTCTACACTTTGGAGAGAGGGGGGAACCAAATGCACAGGTACAAGATAGGGGTACTTGGCTCAGAAATACTGCATGCAGGAAGGATCTTGAAAAGATCACAAACAGAATATGGTACAATATGACACGATTGCAAAAAAAGAAGAAGAGCAAATGCTATTCGAGGCTACATTAACAGAAGCTTATAGGGTGACTTTTGAAAAATGTGTAAAGTTAGGGGGCTGACCCTCTGTGCAGTCAAAAAACTATACTTTTCTGTAGTCTTGGTAGTGGTCCCCTCCACAGGCTAGCTTTCCCTCATCTTCCCCATGGCTAGGTGGTTGGTGTACCATGTCCTGCTGCTCACCCTTTTGCCTGCTGCCACCATCATGGTTATGCTGCAGGAGCCTGGCTGCCCTAGCAATGAAAGCTCCAGTAGCCAGCCCAGACTTTTGGAGCTAACTGCTGGTAACCACAGTGCCATGATAAGAGGAAATCTTTGGCTTTTTCTACTGATGTTCCTAGAAGATTGCTGTTGTGCAATAGTGATCATCTGGGACAGTGATGGAGAACCTTTTAGAGACCAGGTGCCCAAACAGAGGGGTGGGGCAAACTCTGTGCGGGGGGAGGAAAGAAGCTCTCCCATTAGGCTGCTGGGCAGAAGGACGGGTGAACTCTGTGCTGGGGGAGGAAGGAAGATCTACCATTGGGCTACTGAGCAGAGGTGCAGGGGCGAACTCTGCGCTGGGAGGAAGTGGTCTCATTTGGCTGCTGGGCAGAAGGGCGTGGTGAACTCTATGCTGGTGTGACTCTCTGCATGCCGACAGAGGGGTCTGTGTGCCCCTTCTGGCACGCGTGCCATAGGTTCACCACTACTGATCTAGGAACTTCAGAGGAAAAGCATATAAATGAATCCATGCAGTTTGAACCCATGATCTTTGAGAGTAGACTGTAGTCTCCAAATAACATGAATACTAGTTTCCCTACATTCAGCACAAGCTAAGTCTCATCTTTACTATATTGTGTCCAGTTCTGGATACCATAGTTAAAGAAGGTCATGGACAAACAGAAACAAGTTCAGAAGAGGGCAACAAGGATGATCAGGGGACTAGAATCAAGCCCTAAGAGGAAAAACTGAAAGAACTGGATGTTTAGCTTTGAGAACAGATGACTGAGGGAAGATAACACTCTTCAAATACTTGAAAGGTTGTCTTAAAGGAGGAGGAGCAGGATCCATTTTACTCTGTAAGCCTCCAGTCATCACAGTACTGTAGCTTCTAGAGATCATGAGCTTTGACCTGCACTAAAGAGGAGATCATTTCTGTAAAGACACAAACAAGGAAACCCTTTCATATTATCACAATTACTCAAGGTGGACAAGAAGGGGAGAAACATTCCAACTTAAAAAAACAGCCATTTGACTGAAGATACAGAGATGATTTGTTATTTCTTGAAAATACAAAATTTGGGAACTTACACCAAAGGTCCTGGTTCAATCTGTTGGCAGGATTGGAAAATCATAAATCAGAAATTTTGGATGACAGAGCTGGTCAGTGTGGACCAGCAATTCCCAACCTTTGGTTTTTAGACTTCAATTCCCAGAAGCCTAAGTCAATTCCCTAAAGCATTGATCAGCCAATATACTGACTGTGTGGTGTGGGGAACCACTGGTGTAGTTTCATTGAGCTAATGCCCAAAATAAGGAATATGAATTTTAGCTCTGTATTTTGAAAATGAAGCCAAAGCCACCAGCAAGATGATTGATTCAAACAATCTTGATTAAAAAACAAGAACTATGGCAGCTCAGAAAGGTTCACTCCAAGCTCCTTTGGTTAACTTGAGGTAATTAAATATGACACTGGTGCTGGGGAACTATCACTTCCAACATCTGCAAAGCTCAGCTTGAGGAAAGCTTGTGCATGTGGTTCGGGAAGTGAGCCAGTGACTACTATCAAGTTGCAACTTAAACTATAATGGATTGCAATATTTATTTATTTATTTAATCGTATTTCTATTGCAGGCTCCTCACCGAGGTGACTCTGGGCGGCTCACACATTGGCAATAAAACTCTACAAAAGCATCTAAAACATTAAAAAGAAAACCAATCAAGTTAAAAATTCTTTTAAAAAATATCTTTAAAAGTTTTAAAACCTAGACAAGCCAACCCAAGGTGGCTGTCCTCCCAGCTGCCCCCCCCCCTCTGCACCAGCCAGGTCTTGAGGCTCTTACAGAAAGGGAGAAGTTCTGCCTGGAGGCGAAGTTCAGTTGACAGGAGGTTCCACAGGGCCGGAGCAGACACAGAGAAGTCTCTCCTTCTTGTGCTAGAGAGGCGAGCCTCTCTAGCCGATGGAACTATAAGAGAGCCCCTCCGGTCCGCTCTAGTGGGGCGGGCAGATGTCCTAGGGGTGATGCAGTCTCTTAAGTACCCTGGATCACTACCATGTAGGGCTTTAAAGGTAATCACCAGCACACTGAATTGCACCCGGAGGCACACTGGTAGCCAGTCCAGCTCCCACAGCAGTGGTGAGGCATGGGCATAACACCCACATCCCATCACCACCCGAGCAGCCGCATTCTGGACCAGTTGCAGCCTCCGAATGGTCATCAGGGGCAGCCCCATGTAGAGCGCATTGCAATAATCAAGTCTGGCGGCAATGCCACCATCCTACAAAAAAGAAGAGACGTAGCTCTACAAATGTACATTTAAACTAGATACCAGACTATAAAGATTAAAGACAGATATTAATTTGAAACATAGTTTGACTACACAATGCTGCTATAATACGTAATGCTCAATAATAATAATTTTGTGTCAGATATTATTCTGGGTTGAAAGGATTTTTAGGGGATGCCCGAATGAGGCTCCTTTCATGTCCCCAAGTGCAGCTCTGTTATCAAAACCCGACCTTCCAGTCTCCAGTTCAGTGCCTTAACCACTAAGCCACCGAGGGAGCTGTGCAATGATCAATGAAACAAAACAAAACAACCACTGTAAAAATATAACAATGAATGAATTTAAAAGGGTTTTAATTTCATTATTATATTTTCAGCAAAAAAAAGGTGCAATACAAACAAAATATGTATATATATATATGGGATTGGGGAAATTACTAACATTAGGAAAGCATATCCTATCCAGATGGTGCTAAAGGCCCATGTTGGCTATCCCATTCACTGATGACACAGATCACCCCTCCACTCTCCCATGATGAACGTATGTTTGATGGCCATCATAAGGAGTTCTCTCTATATATATCTGCAACTGTGAGAGCATCTCTACGTGAGAAGGGACTCAGATTGGCCAGGGTCTGTCTTCATGAGTAGAAACAACCATTCTTCCAACAATATTACAGAACTTTATAAACCTCTAGAGAAAAAGTTAGAAGTCTGTGTTCATTGCAGCTGGGATTTATCCCAATAAAGGGTTAAACCAGAAAGAAATCAGAAAATCATTTCCAATCATATCAAAACTCATCTGGGTATCATTGTGTTTATTTATCTAGTCCCTTCATTCTATGGGCTCAAATTCCAACATCTGCTTGTCTATTTCTACAAGCTTTTCAAAATCAAGTTTGCCTCTGTGTGTCATAAGCACAAAAATATTTCCAAGTTGTGAAAACGTACAGCCGTAAAAACTATAATGCTGAAAAAATACTTCAATTGCATACTAAAAAAATATAGGAGCATATAGCCTAAAAAGGCACATTGAAAAAGCAGAGAATGTAGTCAAAACTATTTCATTTACCAAAATTAGTTTTAGAATAAAAAAGGGCAGCACATGACTACAGGCCACAAGAGCCAAGGAATTATTTAGTTACAGTCCAAAAGTAACTTTTCTGAGCTCTGATACAGATGTATAAGCATACATACATTGCTGAGTCTATACACCCACATCAAAATCCTTATGCAATAGGATAATAGGCTGGGCTATATGTTTATGTGTATTGGAATTATATCCCGCTCTACTCAGGCATAAGGCCAACGCAGAGCAGCTACAACCAATTAATATACATACAAATTACAACAATTTAATAATACACATAATCAAGATACCAAATAAATAATCAGAAAAATCTACAATGGTACAAAGTATAACAAGAAGATAATAATCAACCCCTAATTATAATACAATAATCCAAAATGGCAAAATAATACATCAATATGGATCCAGCAAATACAACACAATCATAAATCAATATCAGCATCACGAAACACTACAATAGGATCCCTAAAATACAAAGATTCAATCAGCCTATGCAATACAATACAGTAGCAAAAGTAGAAAAAACATACAAAGCATGCCAGGAACAAACTGCTCTCCCATCTCACTCCCGGTGATGATGGGCCACAGGGGAAGTCCAACGGTGGGGGAAAAACCCTGTGGACAAGCAGGGGGCATCTGTAGCGAGGGCGGCGAGTTCTTCTCTATATTTTTTGATAGCTGGTTGGATAGCTCAGTGAGTTGGGTACCTGGCTATGGGGCCAGAAGCTAGGACTATCATTCCCCACTGTACCAAAGCAAAACAATCACACTTATATTCCACCCCACAGCACCTAGTGCACTCTTTGGGCGGTTCACAAAGTAATTAACATTTTGCCCCCTACATGCTGGGGACTCATTTTACCAATCTCGGAAGGATGGAAGGATGAGTAAACCTTAAGCCCTGGTCAGGATCGAACTAATGACCTTTTGGTTGCAGTACAGCAGTTTAACCACTGCGCCACCAGGGATCCTGGGAGAAGGCCAACTTGTTGTTTTGAGCAAGCTGCACAGTTCCATGCACTTCCCTGTAAAGACCACTACCATTAATCCAAGTTTTACTTTCTTCTTCTTTCCATAGGTTCATGGTTGTACACTTAATAGCTCACTTCTTGGAACTGGAGGCCTTTAGGCCACAAGGTGGGGGCTGGAAAAGATAGCTATGTTTGCCTCTTTGGTCTCACTGGAGAAAAGATGGGATATAAATGTGACAAATGAATAAAAGAACAACTAAAGCAATGTTTGAGGTAGATTAGGTTGAGAGAGAAGCCTATTTCAAACTTTACAGCAATCAAATCATAACACTTAGAGGGGAATGCTTTGTCCCTCCACTCTATTGCCATTTTCATCAGAAGACTGTAGGAATAAGATGTTATTACTATTATTAAATTTGTACCCCGCCTTACTCGCACAAGTGCGACTCAAGGCGGCTTCCAATACAAACAGCATTCAAAGTAACAAAAGCAAAAATACAATGTAAATAACAAAATACAAATAAATTACAATTACAATAGAAATCTCCACAATATGGCAAATTCTCTAATACAGGGTACAATAAGTACAAAACAAAATATAAGAAATATAAAGCAAAACTACTTCCTGATGTATAGCCTTTATGTGCAAGTGAAACCCTTAGAAAACTGAGATTCTTCCTTGCATGGAAAGTCTACACAGCAGGAACCTCTTCATGTGGAGAGATTAGTGTCCCAGACAAGTGTGGTAATACACTCCACACAAAGTAGGTAAGATGAGTCTATCTGTGAAAAGAACGCCTGACTAGCGCTTAATTGCTACACACAGCTAGTAATTTGTAACTCATTCCCTTGACTGTTTAACTCTCCCACTCAACCTTTGACTTCATGACACACACACTGGACAGAGCTGATGGTTATGTATAATGTTTAAAATGGAAAGGAAACATATCATTGTATAATCCTTATCTGCCCACACACTCCACCACTGCAGCATGAGGTAATGAAATCCAGTAAACCATTCATTATTGAAAGTCACAGAAAAGTCTACTTCTCAAAACACATCTCCCAAATACAAATGGACTTAGGTACAGTGGTACCTTGCTTAAAGAGCATAATGTGTTCCACGGGATTGCTCTTTAAGCAAGTTTGCTCTTTAAGCGAAACGCCATTGTAAATGACCAATTGTGCCTTCTGGCAGGGGGGGGGGGATTGCAAACCCCAATTTAGTTGTTAAGTGAGTTTTTGGTTGATTTTAGTTCTTAAGCGAAGTGAACATTCAGAGAATATTCTGCTCTTTAAGCAAGTTAGTCTCTAAGTGAGGCGCTCTTTATGCAAGGTTTTACTGTACTTCTACTTCAGTTGAAATGTCCTTATGCCAATGGTCAAAACTTTTAAATCCTTTTTGTTATAGTTATGTCATGTCATGCAAAACTAAGTAGAGTGAGAATTACTCCATGTAAAATCAAGCAAATGAAGTCATAAATACTTTCACCTTCTTGCAACTGAAATTATTCTAATAGCTTTTGACCATATGGCAACTTTTCAGGCTTCCCTCAGAGTGGTAATCTGAAGCCCTAGAACCTGGAAAGATTGGGTGATCCAAGGTAAATTTAGCTGAAAGGCATGCTCTGCCAGCCCCCTCAAGGACTGTTGCCTTGCTGTGGCAAGGGAGCTTGTGTGGTTCAATGAGGCTATGGGCTATGTCGTGTAGGGCCACCCAAGATGGACAGGCCAAAGCAGAGAACTCAGACTAAACACAATCCATTGGTGAAGGAATTGGCAACCCACGCCCAGTACCATTGCCAAAAAAAACCCCTCCATGGACAGTAGATGAACCCCTCAGGTCCGAAGATGAGCCCCTCAGATCCGAAGGTATCCAATATCCTACTGGGAAGAATGGGCACATCTAAGAAGGAAAAAGGCAGACTTGGCCACAGTGGATATGTTTCTCCAATGAGAGAGCAGTGTCTAAGATAATTCCAGATCCCGGATTCTTCAGGCCAAACTTATATGAAAGTTTCACCATGAAAAATGGAATTCTTTTGCTGAACCAAATGAGTTACAACTGAATATTGCAGTTTACCCACATTACCTACCAGGAGTGCTGCTGACCAGAGGTCCAGCCAAGCAAACCCTTCTCTAAAGCAAGCTGAGTTTATTGGACTATGTGCTCCTTCGGGGTTTTAGACTTGCTATTTTGCATCCCATCAGATCAACCTCTGCATGCTGGTACCCACTTGTTTGTCACTATGTCCATTTTTTGCTTTGATAATAGCAATTATTCTTGTATATTGCCCCATGGTGCTTAGAGCACTCACTCTCTGGTAACAAGGTAATTAGCATTTTTGCCTCCAGCATGTTTGTGCTCATTTTTACCAAACTTGGAAGGACAGTAGGCTGAGTCAACCTAACACAGAGAAAAATGGAGAGGAAACAATATTTTTCAAGTTATTTTTTTCTTTTCTGCTTTAGATTAATCTACAGAAGATTACTTTCAGCAAGTGCATAAAAAGGCATGTGCTTTTATTCACTAGTTCCTATCACAACACTATCACATAAACTAGTGTCTTTATAATATTACTTTCAGTTGGGTTGAGGCTAAGAAAGGTTTGTCTAAAACACAGTGAGGTCATGCCTAAGCCACAGCAATAAGACAGCACACATGCTTTGAGCACAAAACATCTTAGGTCCAATTCCTGGCACTTCCTGTTATGACTGGGAAGAAGTTACTGCTTGGGGAAAAAAAGCCAGAGGAGCTGTTCTATAGGCAGACTGTTGGTTTGACTCTGCAAAGTTTAGGACTTGAAATGGGTGCTTAACAACTCATAGCCTGTAGGTTTAAGAATCTGCAAAACATGTGTGTGTTAGAATGTTTACGTAAAGCATATGTGTAATCGATTCATATATCCATATAAGCGTCATGACTGCAATGAGACCTGTTGCTTGCCCACTGATGAAATAGAAGTTAGAACTTGAATAGAGGCAAAGAGAAACACTCAGAGAAAGAAACATTTCCTGCTTCTGAGACATGTTATTAGGTGCCAAAACATGTTACAGTATAGGAAATGCCCAAAGTTCCCCTTTTGAAGAAACGGATGCAGAAGCGCCCATGTCACCAGCCTTACTTACCACTTCTCCATAACATCTGAAGCTGTTCTCAGAATCCAACTATGGGGTAAACTACAATGGACAAGTTATTTTAAGGATGGTCAGCTTCTTTAAAACTTGCCAAGTCTTTGTCAGACAGTTTGACACCTATAGAATTTATTTCATTAGTACTGTATATATTTGAGTATAAGCCGAGTTTTTTAGCCTCCAAAATGAGGTCCAAAAAGGGGACTTGGCTTATAAATGATTCAACAACCACGAGGATCTAAAAATATGTTTTCTAAGTGATTCAGTAGTTTAAAAGTAAGCTTCGGCACTGCTCTGGCAAAACAGCTGAGGCGCAATTACCACAACTTTTCACAAGCAGGCTGAAATCATGATTTTCCATAAGAATACATTGAAAATTAATTTCCTCTATTCTGAAGTATGTTTTCAATTCATTCCTATGGGAAACCACAGATGGAGAAAGAAGCTATACAATGCAATCACGTCCCCCTTCCAAACTGGTGTGGAAAAAGAACGGATTTCACTTACCATCGTGTTTTTGCAGGCGCACCCCCCCAATAACGGACACAGACAACATTGAAAGTGGATAACAGCAAAGGGCCACATTTATTGATTCAATGCCCTAGTCCGAATTATAAATTTGTATTGGTAAAACGACCAATCATAATTCCTAAGGCAAGCAGGCCGAAGTAACACTGGTAAGGTACCACCCCAAAATTGCCAACGGCAATTGGTTACAATGTATCAATTTGTATCAATTTGTTTGTTAACAACAAACAAATTGTTGACCGTAGTCAATAACTAACTCATGACCCCACCCTCTGACGCGTATCCGTAAAATCACAGGGGTGATGCATGCTGGTTAGCAATCATCATCACCCCATCGCCTGGTTCGTCGTTGACCGGACAACGTTTAACTACTTTATTCCTGTCTAGTGTTGTCCAGTCAATTGCGAACCTGCCGGATACTTGTGGGTCATACTGTTTACCTTACCAGTGCTACCCGCCCATGTGACCAAAGTCAACAGTAGGAACGAAGAAAGACCCCTATATCAAACCATAGCAACAGTGTGGGATGGGCAAAAAAGCCAGGACCCGAAGCCAATATGGGTCCCAACCAAAAATTCCCACCCGGCCCCGAAGCGACCATGATCACACTGTTAACTAGGGAGGGGGTGGAGGGGAAAAAACTTCTCCGCTCCGTCGCTGAGGCAAAATGGCAGCTCGGCTGCCTCGTGGCCACCCCTTTTATAAGGGAGCTGGCCACGCCCCTAACTACCCGGATTCTCTGTCCTGTGGGGGGGGGGCCCGCAAAGGGCGCGGCGGCCATTTTGGCGCCGCGCTTGCATTGCAGGCGCACCCCCCCAATAACGGACACAGACAACATTGAAAGTGGATAACAGCAAAGGGCCACATTTATTGATTCAATGCCCTAGTCCGAATTATAAATTTGTATTGGTAAAACGACCAATCATAATTCCTAAGGCAAGCAGGCCGAAGTAACACTGGTAAGGTACCACCCCAAAATTGCCAACGGCAATTGGTTACAATGTATCAATTTGTATCAATTTGTTTGTTAACAACAAACAAATTGTTGACCGTAGTCAATAACTAACTCATGACCCCACCCTCTGACGCGTATCCGTAAAATCACAGGGGTGATGCATGCTGGTTAGCAATCATCATCACCCCATCGCCTGGTTTGTCGTTGACCGGACAACGTTTAACTACTTTATTCCTGTCTAGTGTTGTCCAGTCAATTGCGAACCTGCCGGATACTTGTGGGTCATACTGTTTACCTTACCAGTGCTACCCGCCACACGGAGACCTGACGCCCCCCCCCAGACCGTCAGCTCGGTCAACAGGCCTGCTCGCCAGTCACCCAACAGGAGGTCCATACCTCCTCGCGACAGATGGACCCCATCCCCTGCATACAAGTCACAATTTTGTAGACTAATATCGGGGTGATGACTAACCCGTCCCCAAGCCCTGGTGGTGAGAAACCGCGCCACTGCCTTATTGACCGCGCGCCTAGCTCGGTCAAGGGCCAGGAGGTTAACGCCCCCTCTGTAAGAGTGGCGCGGAACAATGTCCGACCAAACCAGGGCTGTGGCAGGCCAGACATAATGCAAGTAGGCGAGGTCCTCGCAAATCGCATGCTTGAGCGATAAGCCGGTGACCTGGCCCAAATCATTGCCCCCCAGGTGGATGATTAGAATGTCAGGCGGGTCAGCCCCCAGGCCAGAAAAAAGGAAAGGCCGCAGCTCCCGCCGTAACATCCCAGGCTTACCGTGCCATGAGAGACTGGCGTGGTCACCCAGTCCCAGTCGGGGTCCCCACTCTGTCGCCGCAGCGTAACGCGCTGCCCTGAGCACATAGCTGTGGCCCACCAGCCATACTGTCACCGGTGTAATACGACACCCAGGGTCTGTAAGAAAATTGAGAAAAAGGAAGGTAAGGTGACTGGATTGGTACTCATGGCGGGAGTGGGCGCACATAAAACTGAAAACATTGTGAGCCCCACCTCCCCATGCTACGTATGTCAGCCCCAGAGTACCCAAAAGCAGCTGCTGTAGAGGCTGCGCCAATACGGAACGAATGTGTGCCATAACGGGCACCTGGTAGTCCCACCCTGGTGAGGGCTATGGCTGTCACCTTCCAAAACTGGAATTTAGTAAGGGGAGACCCATCTTGGTGACAGAAAAACGGGCCGTGGTGCATGCCACGCAGTGCCAGGTATTCCTGTAGGGCACCAACCGGACAGATGTCTGCCAAAGAACACCGTAGCAGTCTTACTCCACTGCCTACGCCATGCTGATCTGTTTTAGAGGAGCGAATCCTCAACTGGGCCCAGTCTTTGGCAACATATACATCTCCGAGTTCCAGTGCCCTACCACTTGCATCCGCCTTAGACAG
This sequence comes from Bradypodion pumilum, assembly GCA_035047305.1. Taxonomy (NCBI): domain Eukaryota; kingdom Metazoa; phylum Chordata; class Lepidosauria; order Squamata; family Chamaeleonidae; genus Bradypodion; species Bradypodion pumilum. The sequence goes on along the minus strand of JAWDJD010000004.1, from coordinate 307,479,805 downwards.
CATCACGAGTTCGCTGATGCGGAGCGCTCCAAAAAATGCCACCGTTGTGGCTGCATGAAAAAGGGCTGCCTCATAATGATCAAAACAGAGGCCTGGCCAGCCCCGGGCCAACTGGGTAAGAACCCCTGGGGAAATAGGGTGCCGGTCGTCCGGGCAACGCCCGCGCTCGCGCACCCACCCCTCCAAAACGTGTCTCACACGGAAGTCAGAGGTGGTATCCACATGACCCCCTACTTTGGCCATAAAAGCCAACGCCGAGAGCTTGGATGCTATGGTGCGAGGTGCAAGGCCCTGTGCATGCAGGTGAACCATGAACCGCAGAACATGGTCCACCGGGATAGGCCAGGTCTCTGGCAAGTGAAATTGAGTAGCAAAAGCCCTATACGAATTGAATGCTTGTTGATACGCCTTACGCGTGCGTGGCGCTAGTGACAGGCCAATCGCCCGGTTCACCTCTCCTTGCCAATAGTCCACATCTCGTCCGGGAGTGGCGAGGGAAATTCCTCCGCATCCGGGGCCAAGGCGCGGAACCGGGAGATCTGCAGGCGGGACAAAGCGTCAGCAATATCGTTATTAACCCCTGGTACATGCCTGGCCCTGAACAAGACGTTGAGGCGCAGGCAGCGCAGCACAAAATGGCGCACTAGGTCCATGACTCTGGGCGATTTAGAAGTCTGTGCATTGACAATGTGTACAACGGCAGCATTGTCGCACCAGAAATGCACCACCGAATTAGCCCACTGTTCGCCCCATAGCATCAAAGCCCCCAGAATGGGAAAAAATTCCAGGTATGTGAGATCCCGCAGGCGACCTGTGCCTGCCCATGCCGGTGGCCACCCACCATAGGCCCACTTCCCATTGAAGTACATCCCATAACCCAGGGATCCTGAGGCATCAGACTGGATCTGGAAATTGGGGGATGCCAGGAGGTCAGACCTCCAAAATGAGACCCCATTAAACTCCCTCAGGAATTGCAACCAGACTAACATGTCTGCCCTGATACCCCGGGTAAGCCTGACTCTGTGGTGGGGCCTGGATAACCCTGCCATGGCGTCGCATAAGCGCCGGGCGAAAGCCCTGCCCGGTGCGACCACCCTGCAGGCAAAATTGAGGTGCCCATGTAGCACCTGCAGTTCCCTCAGGGATGCCTTACGCTTGGCCAGCAATTCCGAGATAAGGGTCACTATCCTGGACACCTTATCACCCGGTAACCTAGAAGCCTGTACTACTGTATCAATCTCAACCCCCAGGAATACTAGTTTGGTCGACGGGCCCTCGGTCTTTTCGGGCGCTAAAGGGACACCGAGTTCCTGCATTAGCGTCTGAAATGTATTGAGGAGACGTGCACACGTGTCCCAGCCCCGTTCACCCCCGAATAAAAAGTCATCCAGGTAATGGGCTACAGACCGAGACCCTGACCTGCGGACGAAAGCCCACTCTAGGAAGGTACTAAAACGCTCGAAAGCCGAGCATGATATGGAGCAGCCAAAAGGCATGGCCTTATCAAAATAATACTCCCCTTTAAATTTAAAACCCAGCAATTCAAAGTCGCCCGGGTGCACCGGCAAGAGGCGAAAAGCTGACTTAATGTCGCACTTGGCCAGCAAGGCACCCGGGCCACACGAGCGCACCATGCGCAGCGCATGGTCGAACGATGTATACCTGACCGAACAAAGGTCATCAGGTATCGCATCGTTGACCGATCGGCCGGCTGGGTAGGACAAATGATGAATAAGGCGAAACTCACCTAGGGACTTTTTGGGAACCAAACCCAATGGCGAAACCTTAAGGTTGGGAAAAGGGGGTGCGGGAAAAGGTCCGGCGACCCTGCCCGCGTCTAATTCCTTTTTAATGCTGGCCTCGGCTACCTCCTCCCTTCCTCTGAGGGATAAAAGGTTGGGAGCATCCTGAGGGGATCTATCACCCATAAAAGGGATACGAAATCCTTGCTTAAAACCTTGGATGAGATACTCTCTGTCCTCTCCCCTTGGGTACGATGCGAGCCAGCGCTCCAGCATGTCCACCTTAATTGGGGAGGGGGCCTTTCGGAGAACTAGTTCCATCCGTGGCAGGCTTGCCAGCCCACTGTCCACCCCTCCCTCTGCCTCGCGCCCCCCCAGGCTTGGGACAAGCAGAGGCTGCATGGGGACCAGAACATGTGGGACACTCATGCTTATACCTGCAGTTCTTCCGACTGCAGGAACCATTGGACGAGAAAGTCCAGCACAGCAGGCGGGCTGGAACCCCCTGCCCCGCCAGTTGGCGGGTACCCTGCGCTGGAGCTGCTCGCTGGACCGCATGTCCACAATGGTATCTATCCCCCGGGGCAGGACGTGTGGGTGTCATATACAAGAGCCACAGTCTCTGGCACGGCTCATCCCATCTCATCTCGGGGTGCAGGGGAATCCTCATACGGAATTCCTCATCATATGCTAGCCATGAGGGGCCCGGGAAATCTACCATCGCCCTATATATATTGTCCAAATATTGGACCATGGGAATAGCTAGATCCGGCCGCGCCCTCAAATATACCGCCATGTATATCAAATAAGCGGGGAGCCAGTTAGCCCAGGTACGCGGCGGCTTACGGCGGCGTGCCTGCTCCTTGTCCTTCTCATCCTGACCCTCCCTTTCTTCCTTGGTGGGCTCTCTGTTCAGGAGTGAGAAGATATCTACGTACTCCCCTCGCCATATCTTTTCTCTGGTAGCCTGTGCCAAGTGATCACCCAGTGGCAAGGAATACCCTGCCGTCGGCAAAGCCGAAAAGGGGATAGCTGGCCTACCCAAAGGGGCCTGAGATAACCCTGCCACCCCAAGCACGTTCCCAGCAGTGTAAGAACCAAGGCCCACCCCAGCTGGCATGGTGGCAGTAGTTGTCGCCGGGTGGGTCGCCAGCGGCGTAGCCCCTGCACCACCCGCACGAGGCCAAGGCCACTGAAAAGTCCCCCCTATATTGGGAATGTGTGTGGATGTACTCGTTTGCACCATATACTCACATGCTGCACCCCCGCGGGCCGCCCCCACCGGGGGTTCTGGCCCACTGGGGGCGTCGGAGCTCACGACCGATGTAGAGCTCATCACCGGGGCTTGACCCGCACCAGGTTGCTGGCTGGGGAGCTGCGAGGCCGTGGCCGGAGCCGCGCCACCCGCCTGCAGCAGCTCAACCCTCCCCGCCGGCCGTTGTCCTGCTGCCGATAGCGCCTCAAAAGGTACCCCGAAAGGGGCACCCGCCTGACTGGCCCGGGCCAAAGACTCCTCCAAGGCCGCAATACGGGCCAGTAAGGTGTCTACATTAACCACGGGTAAAGAGCCGGCCGGCCCACCTGACCCTTGCATGGGGACCGTTCCCGGCACCCCATGGCCCATATATGGCCATTGGCCAGGGCCGAAGCCCGGTAGGGCTGGTGAGGAAACCTGCCAAGGCAGGGCACCAGGCCACCCCCCAAGGCTAGAGGGCCCCAGGAGAGGCTGCGGCCCGAAAATAATCGGCCCCACGGATTGGGCAGGAGGAGGAGCGGTGTCCACCGCTCGCGGGCCGCGGGCCGGAGCGCCCTCCGCGCCCGCACTCTGATCGGGCCAAGGGGCGATAGACCCCAAGCCACCAGCCCCGGCCGGGGATGGCAAAGGTGGCTGTTGAGGAGGCGGCACCACGGTCCTCCGACCTGGGTTGCGCCTCCTAACAGCCCGGGCTGAATTCGCAGCAGCCTTCTTTTTGGAAGGCATCTCAAGCAAAAAAGGGAAGCTAGCTAGGCAAAATCGACCCAAAAGGCTTCCCGGTGATACCAACGAGCGACGGAGGCGCAGGGAAAAAACTTCTCCGCTCCGTCGCTGAGGCAAAATGGCAGCTCGGCTGCCTCGTGGCCACCCCTTTTATAAGGGAGCTGGCCACGCCCCTAACTACCCGGATTCTCTGTCCTGTGGGGGGGGGGGGCCCGCAAAGGGCGCGGCGGCCATTTTGGCGCCGCGCTTGCATTCTCCCTGCTCTGGCCAAGATTGAGGGGAAAGCATGCTTCTTGCGTGCAGGGGGAGCAAGATGCTAGGCTAGAGCATCACCTCCTGCCTCAGTGCAATTGACCTGCCCACCCACTCTCCCTGCACCACCACCACTGTTTGGGTGGTGCAAATATAGTAAAAAAAATGCACTAAATTAATTAATTTTACTATATTTTCATATATTTTAATTATTGAAACTCACTAGCAGCTGCTGCATTTCCCATTCTTGGCTTATACTCAGGACAATCTATTTTCTTGGGTTTTCAGGTCAAAATTAGGTACCTTGGCTTATATTCAGGTCAGCTTATACTCAAGTATATCTTACTTATTTCTGTACGGCACCCCCTCTTTAATTTTTTTACAAAGGAAACTACACAAAATGCACAAAAATGCAAATGTATTAAAATGAAAAGTCAAAGGCTAAAGACCATGTTGTCTGGGGAAAATTTGAGGAGCTGTAGTTTAAAAAGCTAACATTCCTAAGCTGTGCTCTTTACATACACATCTTCAAATCTTCCTTGCACTTACAGTCAACTATCAGCAGTTATCTCTCTGTAGGTTTTGGCTCCATTTCCAAGCCAATAAATAAGATATCCCTGATGCCATGACTGTTCTGTTAAGAGTCAGACTGAACAGTAAACAAGATTATAACATGAATGAATTATCTTCTATCAGGTAATACTACTTCCTGGAGGGGAAATGGTACTAATTTTGTAGCAGGAAAAACAGCAGACTTCTTGGGCATAATAAAAGCAAAGCAATTCACATTCATATGTTTTGTGGAGTTCTAGTGCATGAACTATTTACTATCTTGGAGTAAGTCCATCCAATGCTCCCATGCACTGCCAAAAAGTCTGGAAAGTTACCTTTAAGTCAAATTAATATAAAGCCATCCATGTTATAGTGAATATGAGATGGATTGACTTCATAAAGGAAGCCACAGGCTCAGAGTTTACAAGAGTTGAGCAGAGCTGTTCTACTTCTCCTTCCATGTCTAGACCAGACGTGAAACTGCCAAAATGAAGGCACCTTTTGGTGAGTTCATTCTGCAGTTCCTTTCACCTAACCTAGTGTGAGAAAGAATAGTTGGCAGCACAACAATTCTCACTTGTTTTATTGGGAAATTCACATGACTATTCAAATGAAATGAGTCACTTAAAGTGACTAAGCATGATTCAGAAAGTAGTTTTAAGTATAAGTACAGTATCTGTTTTGTCTCCAGCACTAAAGTGAACCAATTCAAACTATAGTTTAAGACAGAATACTTCTACACATTTTATTGATCCAAGAACAACTAATTCATCAAGATGACTTATGCATTTTCATGTTCCATCCAGAATCAATTATTTAAATTTTGCCTAGTCTTCTCTGCTACATCACTTGTAAAGGCATTTAATACTAATGCTGCTGCTTCTACATCTAGTAGTAATAATAATAACAACAGTGTGCCATCAAGTCAATTTCAATTTATGGTGACTACTTCTAAGGTTTTCTAGTTAGAGAATACACAGGACTGGTTTACTATTTCCTTCTTCAGCGGGTGTCCTGGGACTGTACACCTTGCTTGTGATTACAAATGCTGGCTTTTGTCCCAGAAGGCTTAGTGGGGAATTGAGCTCCCAATCTTTTGGTTCCAAAGAAAGATATCTGTCAGTTATGGAGTGGTCAAGGCGCAGCTCTCCAGATGTTGTTGGACTGCATGCCATCGGCCCGGGATGGGAGGCAGCTGCAGCTACCGGCCCTGCCTCCCTCCAGCCCTGCCTGACTGGAAGGATAAGAGGGACGCTGGAGCCACCGCTGAGGAGCCTTGCTGCGCCTCTCCTGGGTCCACACCAATGGCCCGGGATGAGAGCCAGATGCGGCCACCAGCCCCTGCCTCCCTCCAGCTCTGCCTGACCAGAGGGATAAGAGAGCCACTGGAGCCACAATGGTACAGTGGTATCCCGGATAACGATGCATTTGGATAGCACCAAAACCGCATTAACAATGTGTTCATCGTGCACCACGTGATGCACCACATAATGATGGGAAAATTCAAAAAAAAGTTGTCATGCACTGGATAACAATGTTTTTTGGCTATTTTTTTGTTGTTATCTGGGGCATCTCCCATAGGGATCGCATAATGTCAAAAAAAAAAAAACGGGATTCCACTGTATTACATATTGTTATATTCCCCCCTATGCTGTAAGCCGCTCTGAGTGGTGCTCACACCAGGACAGCGGGGTATAAATAAACTTTTAATCTAATCTATTTTAGCTTACATTAACCTTTCCCAACTGGTATTCTCCAGAGGTGTTTGACTCTTAGAATCCCTTAGCCAGAGCCAAATGGGCAGTTCATGAAAATTATAGCATACTTCCTCTGAATGGCATCAGATTTGGGAGGACTGACTTAGTCCAGGGGTGAACAAAGTTTGGCCCTCCAGATGTTGTCAGCATTCCAGCATTCTTTATCGCTGGTTTTTCTGGCTATGAGCATTGCAGTCCAACATCTGGAGAGCTGCGCCTTGACCACTCCATAACTAAGACAGGTTAACATGGCTACTTTTTCAAAAATTCTCCATAGCTAAGGTTATTGATTTTCTTTCACTTAGCTCTTACCATATTAAAATATGTTTTCCATTCTTCAAAAACCAGAGAGAATAGAGACAAAAAACGAAGGTAAAGAGAAAGTAAAACACTGGTTGAGCAAAAGTATTTCAGTGTGCGAAGGACTATATGGCCAGGTTATCCTGTATGGTAATGGAGTATGCCATGCTGACAGTGACTCAATGCCAAGTGTCAGGCAGTGGCTAACTCACCTGACAACCCTAAAGATTAACGGCCTTGGGTGCCAAAGTCCACAGGGAAGGGTGATGGTCCCTAAATGGATTAAATCCCACTTGAATCCATCTTTCTGGAGTGCAGCAGCTTCATCAATACTGGCCTGGGGCTGATGAGGACCTTGCTTGGCAGAAGTGCTAAGGCCCAGAAAGTGACTTGCAGAACTGGATCAGTGGTATGGATGTCACACTGTGTTGCAGAAGGCAGATGAAAGGCCACTGCATTATATTCTCAGGACAGATTGCCATCATGAGTGCCAATATTTGGATTCAGATACAGCAGGAGGAGGAGGAGGAGAAACAACAACTGTATAACTAAAATTCACAGCTGCAGTTTCATCACACAATAAGGCAAGTTAGTTTCTTTTCCTTACATGCATAGGATTCTGATCGAAAAATTATCCTCACAGTTTTAAGATTCAATAACGTTCCATTAAAATCAGTAGCTTTGAAGTCAATTGGAAGCCCTTTCACTGTTTTCCCCCAACCAGCCTTTCTCAGATTATGCCCTTGATTCTTGTTTGTCTACCTACCCCCCACCCTTCATTGTTGATTAAACTAGACTCCACAAAATTACGCTAGGTCAATAAATCCATGAAGATAAGATTTATAAATAAGGTTAAAAAACCCCATAAAACAGCACTTATCAACAGAAAGCATTTAAATTTTTTACAGAAGAGCTCCAGTAAAGATAAAACGCTAGGTATAAAGTACTGTATCTCAACAATGTGTTTCAAACTGAGGAGCAAGGCATGTTTCCTATCAATTAAGCTACCAACAACAAAAATGTATGCAACCCCTAACAAACCACAGAGTAATAAGGCACAAACATAATACCTAGCTCATCTTGCAAGGCTATACCTGCTTAACTAGGAACAAACCCAAAGTCTCTTTAATTGGAACATACTGGGCAGACACATACCGGATTCTGCTGTTAAAACTCTCAGAATACTGTAGTATAAGCACAGTAAGAACAGTTCTGTAGTCCCCAACTTTCTGGGATATGGGGGCTCCAATGCCGAAATCAAAATGTAACAACATTATAAACTTACTAATTTAGACCAAAAGTAAACATTCAAAGGTTAATGAAGAAATATTAATGTAACAGGAATAAAGCTCTGCTGGCTAGCAAAGCACCCATAGAGGCCAAAATGTTAGTAGGGAGGATAAGATCAAGAAGGGGCCAAACCATGGAGACCAAAAGAGACAATGTTGCTATTGTGTGTTTTGTAAGAAAGGGACAGGAAAAACAAAAGTAGATTTTGCCAGTTGAGGTTAGGAGAACAGTGTAGGTCTGAGGGGAAAATGCCTCAAAGGTGATGGCAATAAAGCAGCTTTGAGGATGGCACATAAAGAACTTAGGGGCCTTGTGCAGCCTGCTGGTATCTATTTATCTACAGTACAGTACTTGCAATTTCTTGCTTTCAAACTGCTAGGTTGGCAGGAGCTAGGACAGATGACAGGTGCTCGCTCCATTGCACAGCACTCAGGTCTGGAACTGCTGACATGCTGACTTTCTGGTCATCACACTCAGCATCTAAACCACAAGCTACCACAGCCCCTTGTTCAGAATTCGGCCCCTACTAAATTCAATGAGACATGGCCTGGAAGGCCTAAAAACCAACCCTATCTATAGTTTTAAAAAACAACACCCCATAAGTACCTCTAATTTCAAATGCCATACCCCTTCACCCAATGCTGTCATCTATCCTGTACAGTTTGTTTCTTTAAAAAAATCTCTGTAGCTGCCTACAGCTCTTGGGAGAAAACAAATGAGAAGGAAACAACACCTTTTGATAACAATCTTGAAATGCAGAATCCAACCCCAATCCAACATGAACAAAACACAAGGCTTTGAGTCAAAAGAAATTTTGCAAATGGTTATACTGTTGGGCGCATATAATGCTCACTAGGTGTTGTGTATACATGCAGTTCAGCTGTTCGCCGGTAGCACAACTGACGGAGTTCACGTGACTCCAATTCCTCCAGTGGGTAACTACCGCGGGAAACCTTCCCGCCACAGATGAAACTATCTCAGGTATTGTTATGAATGTACAATGTTGCTTTAAGAAATGTATGAATGTAACCTGACCACAATTACAATGTAGCCCAGCTGTTAAAGGAACGCGAGTTAGCTGCCCATAGAGGGCAGCTGCGAGCATTCAACTCACATGGTTCTCATTCCTCAAATCACCAACAGCCGCGGGAACTCTCCCGCACTAGCAAACAACTACGGAAGAGGGGCGTGACTTGGACGACGTCACGCTGGTAGCAGCCAATAAGCTACCGTGCAACAAGATTCAAATGTATTGCACTACTGTATATAATGTGATGTACCTCCGCCATTACCACATGTTCATCCTGATCATCAACCAATAAACCTGTGTTAGTCCTCACTGCGACTCCTTCTTTGTCTTCCGTGCAAGACACTAAATTGGCGACGAAGGTGGGATCATGGCGAATCCCAAGGTCAAGCCTTACCAGTTCGATGTCAGCGAGCCCGAACAATGGGAGCTCTACGAGTGCCAGTTCCGGCACGCAATGGAAGCTGTGGGCATCGGCGACGACGCGAGGATGCACTCCTACTTCCTGGCCCAGGTGGGGCCGGCCACGATGCGCATCCTGATGAACCTGGTGGCCCCAAAGAAGGTAGAAGAGGTGCCCATCGACCGCATGCTGGGGCTGCTGGGCGAGCATTTCCAGCCTCCCGTGTTGATCTTCCCGGCCCGGGTCGCGTTCCACAGGCGAGAGCAGCGACCGGGCGAATCCGTGTCCGCCTACGCGGCGGCCCTCAGGCTTGCAGTGGTGCACTGCCAGTGGGACGACCTGGACCAGGCCCTCCGAGACCGCATGCTGTGTGGCCTGAGGGACGAGGAGCTTCAGCGGAAGCTCATGACCCGCGACTATCGCCTCATGTTCAACGAGGTACTGCGGGAGGCCCAAGCGGCCGGGAGCGGGGTCAGAGTGTTCAAGTCCCGAAGGGCCACGTCCGAAAGGGCCAAGTCACCAGTACAGGTGGCCCGGCGGACACCAACGGCGTCCGGGGAGTCGTCCACTACGGCAGACCCCTGCTCCAGCGAGGACGACGACGTCCAGCGGGTCAAAAAGCGAGGAGAGAAGCGACAGACCCGCGAGCGGCAAGACCGCCGCTGCGACGGTTGTGGGGCATCCCACGACTGCACGAGGTGTCCGTTCCGAAAGGCCGAGTGTCACAACTGCGGCCGAAAGGGACACATCGCCCGAGTGTGCAGGCGCGGGTGAGTCGAGGACAAGGGCAATTCGAACCATCCCCAGACGCACCAACGGAAGGCAGCCGGCACCGGGAAGGTCTCGGACGACCACAGCATGGCAGGCGTGAACCCCGTGGGCCTGGAGCACCGGCGTTTTTTCGTAGAGGTACAGTTGCAGGGGGTCCCAGTGAGGATGGAGATAGACTCGGGGTCGTCCTATTCCATCCTGTCCCAAAAGGAGTTTATGCGCATTCCCCCAGAGGCACGGCCCAAGTTGCGGGCCATGAGGTCACACCTACGGGACGTGCAAGGGAACGGGATCCCAGTGCTGGGGGTGGGGAACTTCAAGGTGAAGTTCAAGAATTACTCCAAGAAACTGCCCCTAGTGGTCCTCAAGGGGGGGGAGGTGCTGCCTGTTGGGAACGCAGTGGTTCGCCCCCCTAGGAATCGAACTGTCCGGCATTAACGCCATAGAGACTGATCCAATGCGGGACGTGTGCAACGCACACCCGGACGTTTTCAAGAAGGGGCTCGGGACTTACAAGGGGCCCCCAGTCTCATTTGACTTGGATCCAGACATCTGACCCATACGCCTAAAGCCAAGAAGAGTGCCGTTCGCCCTCAAGGACAAGATCGAGGCGGAACTGGACAAATTGGTGGGGCAGGGGATTTTGGTTCCAGTTGATTCGGCAGAGTGGGAAACGCCGATTGTAACAGCCCTTAAATCAAACGGGGAGGTTAGGATTTGTGTGGACTATAAATGTACGATTAATAAGGCTATTCGGCCAAATGCATATCCGGTACCCGTGGTCAGCCATTTACTGGCCACGCTTCATGGGGGGAGGTGTTTTGCCAAGCTAGATCTGGCCCAGGCATATCAGCAGCTCTCTGTAACCCCGGCTGCTGCCGCTGCGCAAACGATTGTAACGCACAAGGGGGCATTTAAGGTGACGCACCTTCAGTTTGGCATGAATTCGGCCCCCGGAATTTTCCAGTCCCCCGTGGAACGCCTTCTAAAGGGGCTTCCAGGCGTCATCCCATACTTTGACGATGTGTTGATAACAGCGGGGGGCGAGTCAGAATTAGCGCAAAGGCTAGACAGGGTCCTTTCTATATTCGAGAAAGCGGGCCTCCGACTGAGACGGGACAAATGTGTTTTCTTTGCGAGGGAGGTCGAGTTCCTCGGGTTCAAGGTAACCCCAGAATGCATCAAGCCCTCCGAGTCCAAGGTTGCGGCTGTGCAAAACGCCCCTCGCCCCACCGCGAAACCAGAGCTGCAGTCGTTTCTAGGGCTCTTAAATTTTTACCATTCCTTTCTGCCGAGGAAGGCATCCGTTGCTGAGCCACTGCACGCACTATTGAAGAAAGAGGCGGTTTGGCGGTGGGGAGATAGGCAAGAGAAAGCTTTTAGGGAACTGAAGGCACTCCTATCCTCGAGTGCCGTCCTGACCCACTTTGACCCTAGGAGACCAGTAGTTCTAGTCTGTGATGCGTCCCCAGTGGGGGTGGGGGCGGTTCTATGCCACGTGTTGGAGAGCGGGAGGGAAGCCTCGGTAGCGTACTACTCAAGGTCCCTCTCGAAGGCCGAGCGCAATTACGCGCAAACTGATAGGGAGGCCCTAGCCATCATCGCGGGAACGAAAAAGTTCCATGACTTTTTATACGGCCGCGAGTTTACGGTCGTGACGGATCACAAGCCACTTCTGGGGATCTTCACTACCGGCAAACCCACACCGCTAATTCTCTCCCCCAGGATGCTGCGTTGGGCCATCTTCCTCAACGCCTACCAGTACGAGCTGGTCTATTGCCCAGGGAAGGAGATCTCCCATGTGGACGCACTGTCCCGATCTCCCCTCCCTAGTGTAGGGGACCCCACATGCGAGGTAGAGCAGGACCACCAAGTCCTACTGATCGAGTCTCTTGACTCACCCACCATTCTCCCGGCCGACCTCGCCAAAGCCACGGCGGCCGACAAGACGCTGGCCCAAGTTAGTTCCTGGGTGAGGAAAGGGTGGCCCACTACTCCCCCCGAGGAAAAGTTCAAGCCATTTGTCAGGCGGAGAGTAGAGCTTTCCCTGGAAAGGGGCTGCTTACTCTGGGGCCAGCGGGTAGTGATCCCAGAGAAACTGAGGGCCAAGGTACTGAAGCTACTGCATACCAGTCACCCGGGGATCGTGCGCTCCAAGGCTCTGGCCAGGAGTTTCTTCTGGTGGCCCCAGATAGACGCGGATATAGAACGTTTAGTGGGCACATGTGAGAGCTGCCAGAGCTCTCGGCCCGAGGAGTCCCAGTTACCCCATAGGGAATGGGACACGGCCCGCGGGCCATGGTCCCGGATTCATGTTGACTTCGCTGGCCCTTTCCGCGGGGCCATGTTTTTGCTGGTAGTCGACTCCTACTCCAAGTGGTTGGAGGTAATCCCCATGAGCAGCATCTCCTCTGCGGCAACCATTAAACAATTGCGCAAGCTTTTTGCCTGTTTCGGCCTGCCAGACGTTCTTGTCAGCGATAACGCTAGTACCTTCACGTCTGCAGAGTTCAAGACGTTTATTGAGCGGAACGCCATCAGGCACATTACCGCTGCCCCGTTTCACCCTGCCACAAACGGTCAGGTAGAGTGCCAAGTGCGCACTACGAAAGACGCACTGCGGTGCATGGGTCCCGGTGAGTTGAACCTTCATCTGTGTCAGTTCCTCATCTGTTACAGGACAACCCCCTAGCCTCAGGATTTTCCCCAGCCGAACTCCTCATGAGGAGGCGTCCGGTAACACTTTTTGACCGGATGGATCCGTCCAGGGTGGAGGATGAGGGAAGGAATATAAACATAGGGGGAGAGAGCTCCAAAAGTTTTTCAGTAGGGGACCCGGTTCACTGCAGGAACTACGCAGCCTCGGGGCCAGCGTGGGTTCCAGGGACAATCATTGAGCAGACGGGGCCAGTATCCTACAGGGTCGAGACTAGCTCGGATCTACTCTGGAGAAGGCACGCCGACCAACTCAGAAGGCGAGTCACCAGGGAAGGGGAATCAGTGTTAGGGTCCTCCCCCACCCGCATTACCCAAGGGGGAGACACGGCGGAACCCGCGGATACAAATGCATATCCTGGGTTCTCGACCACAGAGGAGGATACTTTGAAAGAGAGGGATCAGTTTGATTATGATTATGAGTTGCAGTACCAGGGGGTGTAGCGGAGTGGTCCCCCACCCGTCCTAGCGAGAAGAGGGGTTTCAGTTCAGCCCCTGGTACCTCCAGTCCCCCCAGTCCCTTTGTTTTAGAATATCCCATAGCGCCAGCTCCCCGGAGACAAACACCCCCAAGACAGGCAACGGGGGGAGTCCGCCCACCACAGTCTCTAGAACTCCCGGGCGGGTAACGGGGGGTGGCATGGCCACGAGGGCCTCTTCGTCGGTCCCGAGATTCGTACTGGGGGGGACCCCAAGCTCCTCAAACGGTAGACAGGGTTTCACTTCCCAACTGTTCATTCCATTCCCGTCCCCTAATGCAAGGTTACCGCAGGGCCCACACCGAGCCACTAATGAGTCCCCCCTTTCCGTTGCAGGACAGGACTCCACAGAACCAGGCTCCCCAGTGTTAAGTCAAGCGGCCGCACGCCCCAGGCGCACGTGCGGCAAGCCACAATGGTTGAGGGACTTCGTCCCATCCTAGGGGGGAGGGATGTTATGTATGTACAATGTTGCTTTAAGAAATGTATGAATGTAACCTGACCACAATTACAATGTAGCCCAGCTGTTAAAGGAACGCGAGTTAGCTGCCCATAGAGGGCAGCTGCGAGCGTTCAACTCACATGGTTCTCATTCCTCAAATCACCAACAGCCGTGGGAACTCTCCCGCACTAGCAAACAACTACGGAAGAGGGGCGTGACTTGGACGACGTCACGCCGGTAGCAGCCAATAAGCTACCATGCAACAAGATTCAAATGTATTGCACTACTGTATATAATGTGATGTACCTCCGCCATTACCACATGTTCATCCTGATCATCAACCAATAAACCTGTGTTAGTCCTCACTGCGACTCCTCCTTTGTCTTCCGTGCAAGACACTAAAGATATGCATTACATCAGAAGGACGTCACCTATACTGTAACCAATAGTGCGCCTCCGGACAAATTTCAAATGTACTGTGTACTACCGTATTTATTCGAGTATAACGCGCAAAATTTTATACCCAAAAAAGGACTCAAAGTTTGGGTGCGCGTTATACACGAGGACTGGGTGCGCGCCTCTTTTAAACGAGCCTCAAGGGTAGGCACGGAGCACGCCGCGGCCCTCCTCCCAGGCGGCGGCAGGCGCCCAGGTCCCGCTGCCGCCGCCGCTCACCTGCACGCACCCGCCGGGTCGAGAAGGGAACCCTCCGGGGGAGGCGCTAACGCCAGCCACCCGCGCTCCCGGGCCGCGCGACTGAAGCCGGCGCCGGGTAGGCACGGAGCACGCTGCGGCCCTCCTCCCAGGCGGCGGCAGGTGCCCAGGTCCCGCTGCCGCCGCCGCTCACCTGCACGCACCCGCCGGAACGGTAAGGGGGAGGCGCTAACGCCAGCCACCCGCGCTCCCGGGCCGCGCGACTGAAGCCGGCGCCGGGTAGGCACGGAGCACGCCGCGGCCCTCCTCCCAGGCGGCGGCAGGCACCCAGGTCCCGCTGCCGCCGCCGCTCACCTGCACGCACCCGCCGGAACGGTAATGGGGAGGCGCTAACGCCAGCCACCCGCGCTCCCGGGCCGCGCGACTCAAGAGCCGGCACCGGGTAGGCACGGAGCACGCTGCGGCCCTCCTCCCCAATTGTCGTCTAGCGCCCAGGAGCTCCACCCGCCGCTGCCCCACTGGAACGGTACGGGAACCCTCTGGGGGAGGCGCTACCGCCAGCCACCCGCGCTCCCGCGCCGCGCGACTCAAGAGCCGGCAAGGGTAGGCACGTTTCTTATGTCAATTTCAATGCGTGGTGTGAAACAAAATTTTATACCGAGGTTTCATGGAAAATTAGGGGTGCGCGTTATACACGAGTGCGCGTTATACTCGAATAAATACGGTATATATAAGGAGGCAAGGCTCCGCCATTGCCTTATGTACAGATTGACCATGTTATAATAAAGTAGTGTTTAGCCCGCCTGCCGGCTCGTGTGCATTCAATCTGCCTACATCAAACTAGGCTTGATTGAAAAGAGGGTGTGTGCCTCATTGAAGTACTGAGAACCTAGTACAGCCACCTCTAAGCTAATACTCTCCACAATAGAAGGCTACAATGCTTGTTCTCAGCATAGATGTTGGCATCTATGCTGATTTGGGTATAAAGGAGAATTTAGAATGATGCCAGATTAGGGGAGGCTGCAATAAGAACAGAAGAAAGGAAGTCTTAGTCCAGAAACTGTAATGCAGGGGTTCTCAACGTTTTTCAGTTTCAAGTCGGACCACACACCCTCAGACAGCTGAGTGGGCTGGACTAGTGCCGTAAAACGCATCTGCAACTGTTGTAAATGCATTTACGATGGCTGTGGAATGGCTGTGGACTCATTTATGGCTGCATAAATGCATTTATGACAGCTGTAAATGAGTCTGTGGCCGATTCTGGTGGCTGCAGGGGTGGCTGGAGCGAGGTCAGGGGCTTGATTATTTGGTGCTGTAGGCCAGATCCGGCTCACGGGCCATAGCTTGTTAACTCCTGCTCTCATGTTTTCAAATTGTGGAATTTTAGGTTTAAAACCTTATGAATCTATTCTCCCATAGGATTCTCCTGAAAGTATAATGCCTTTATTTCATTTTATTTATTTGGATTTCACCTTTCCTCCCAATTCCTGAGGATGGCCACTCCCCTTCGACTCTCACAACAGCTCCATGGGATGGGACAGATCAGACTGCGAGGGTGTGACAAGATGGCACAATCAAGTTTCACTGAGGGATCTGAGGAGGTGTTAATCTGTGCAAGCACATCGGAGAGTAAACAAAACAGTTGTAAAAGCCAAACTGATTGTAAACATCTGTTAACCAACCCTTGTATGATAAGTATAAATCGATTCCATGAGGTCTCTCACTGTTATGTCTGATAAAATGGACTTGGCCCACGAAATCTCACATTAAAACACAGCAGTTAGCCTGGATGCAGCCCGGTGCCATTTCATGTGCACCCCCCACCCCCACCACACACCCCGCCTCCACCACACCGGGAAGTGCCGTCCGGCCCCCGAAGCTGTCTGAGGGAGCATGACCCGGCCCCTCCGGCTTAAAAAGGTTGAGAACTGCTTTAAAACGCCACGATGTGTTTGTCTTTTTTTTTTTTGCTTGTTTAGGTAAAGGTTTCCCTTGCTCGAAAGTCAGTCGTATCTGACTCTAGGGTTCAGTGCTTATCTCTGTTTCAAAGCCGAACTCGAAGAGCCACTGTTTGCTTCTGCAGACATTTCCGTGGTCATGTGGCAGGCATGACTAGACACCGAAGCGCACGGGACGCGGTTTACTGTCTGATAAACTTTCCAGAGGTGGGAGGCAGGCGAGGCCTACCCTTCCACCTCCACCACCACCACCTCCCCCCCAGCGACCCGCTTACCTGTCTAGCAGGGGACCCTGCAGACACTTGACCGCCACCGGGACCCGCCAGTCCGCGTGGCGCGCCGAGGAGACCGTGCCGTGGGCTCCGCGGCTGATGAAGCGCAGGTCCGGGAGCTTGTTGGAGGAGATGGCGGGGAGAGTGTAGCTGAGGGTGAAGGAGGAGCGGCCGCCGTTGCCGCCGTCGTCGCCCCTCATGCTGCTGGGGCCAGAGGCCATCAAGCCAGGGCGCTTCGCTTCTCCAAGCGGGGCGGGGGGGGGGGGAGACGCCCAGCAGTCAGTCCCTTCCTTCCTCCGCGTCACCCAAGGGAAGGGGCAAAGGGGGGGGGAGAGGACAAAACTTAAAAGCCCACCCCCAGTGCCCCACCCTCCACAAACACACACACCTCCCCTCCCTCAGGCCGGGCTAAGCTCGCCCAACAGCCCGGAGCTCAACCCACCCACCCTGGTCAGCCCCCCCTCGCCTCACGACCGACTGACCCCCGCCCCCCTTCGGAGAAGCCTCGTCGCCGTCCTCCCGGACCCGCTCCCCCCCCTCCTCCTTGGTCCCGAGTTGTCCCCTTCCCACGTCCTTCGTTCGCCCTCAAAACCACCAACGGGCGGCAAAGCCCAGACCTCCCATCCCCGGAAAACGAAGGCTGCCCACTCCACTCCCCAGACAAGTTTCGGTCCCGGGAAGCGGCGGGGTGGCGCCTCTTCCTTTCAGCCGCGCGTCCCGCAGCTTTACCACCCCGCCCACCCGTTCAGGGCGCTGTTGCATAAAACAACAACAACACAAGCCACCCCACGTATAGACACAGACACGCAAAAGCAGCTGCCAAGCGACGGCCTCAGGTCTTCTGGCGACACCCGCGTCCCGCGCGCGCCAATGGCGACTGACTGGGGCAGAGAGTGGACGGCGAAGAGCCCCCCCTCCCCCCCCCAGCGGTGACTCTCGCCTTTCAGCGGGGAACCCCCGCCCGGGCCCACTCTCTCCTTCCCGTTCCCAGGCCCAAGGAGGAGGAGGAGGGAGAGGTGTGGTGGCAGCGGCTGAGCTCTCGAGGGGCACGACGACCGCCTCCTTCTGGCAGGAAAGCCGCCGCAGCCGAGACGTCCGGGAAAGGCCGGCTTGTCCCGTGAGGGAGCCAAAACGTACAGGCGGACTCAGCTCTAGCCGTTGGAGGGGAGAGCTCTGTCTGCGCTCTCTCCCGTGGCTTTCTTAGCCGGTGACTCCTCCGCTTTACTTAACCCGGGGTGCCCAAACTAGGGATCCAGCCCCCGACACCAATTCATCCAGCCCACGAAGCCCTCGTCACTCTCAGAAGCCACATGGGCACGTTTTACTTCCACTTCCAGGAGCGATGAGGACTTTGTGGGCCGGATGAATTGGTGTCAGGGGTCGGATCTGGCCCACAGGTCATACTGAATGACCGGCCCATGGCCCCAAAAGTTTGGGTACCCATGACTTAAGCTGACAGTGAAAGATAGCAATAGCAACAGCAATTACACTTCTATTCCGCCTATAGCTCTTAGTGCACTCTGGGGCGGTTCACAAGTTAATTAGCATTTCCCCCCAACATGCTGGGGACTCATTTTCCCGACCTCGGAAGGATGGAAGGTTGAGTCAACCTGGAAACCTGTCAGGATCGAACTCACACCATTTTGGCTGCTCCCATCTTTGTCCCAGCTCCTGCCAACCTAGCGGTTCAAAAGCAAGAAACTGCAAGTAGATAAATAAATAAATAAAGATAAATAGGGACCACTTTGGTGGGAAGGTAAACAGTGTTCTGTGCACTCCGGTGTCTAGTCATGCCTGCCACGTGACATGGAAACGTCTGCAGAAGTGGATAGTGCTGGCTCTTCAACTTTGAAACAGAGATGAACTCTGAACCCTAGAGTCGGATACAACTGGCTTTTGAGCAAGGGAAACCTTTACCTTAATACAATGTAACCACTGTGCCACCAAGGCTCATTGGGGGCCACCAGGGCTCATGATAGGCTTCTTTTCCGATTTTCTTAACCTCGAGTAACTTTCCAGGAATGTTGCTGGGTTGATCACAGATAGTGATCTGTACTCCTATTAATTTTAGTTTGCAACTTGAGGTTGTGGTTCAATTTTTCACAAAAAAATTCTTCTTGCGGATCCAGTGCCAGTTTTACCAGGACAGAATGTTAGGATTTTAAAGAACTGGTTAGATGTTCAGGGTCAAAATCATTTTACCTTGATTTAAACAGAGTTGTCATTTGACAAACAGTTTGGGGGGGGGAGGATATTTAAGAGCAACATTTCATTAGTTAAACATGAATTTCTTAGCCAATGCTACAGTACTACCTGTAGAACATGACCCTAATTAATGTTTTAAGAAGGATTCATCTTTGAAAGCAGGAAATTGCAAGTAGATAAATATACTGTACAGTATAATACTTCAGCAGGAAAAGTAACAGCATTCTATGCATTCCAGCATCTAATCATGCCTGCCACATGACTATGAAAACATCTGCAGAAGCAGACAGTGCTGGCTCCTTGGCTGTAAACAGAGATGAGCATCGTCCTCTAGAGATGGATATGACTGGCTTTCGAGTAAGGGAGACCTTAACAGAAAGCAAAAGTGAATAAGGGTCAGCACCATTTGCTCCCCCTTGTTGACCTCTGTCTTCAAATGAGCAGTCATCATTACAGGTACTCCAGAGGTGCCCAAACTATGGCCCATGTGCCAAATCTGGCCCCAATACCAATTCATCTGGCCCATGCTGCCCTTGTCGCTCCCAGAAGTTGTAAAACATGATGGACGTGTTTTACTTCTGTTTCCAGGAGTGACAAGGGCAGCGTGGGCAAGATGAATTGGCATTGGGGGTCAGATCTAGACCACGGGCCATAGTTTGGGTATCCCTGGTAGACTCAGATATACACATGGAGCTCAATGCAACTTACTCCCAGAAAAAATAAAGAAATCCATGATTTGGCAGTGCTTTTATTAGTATAAAAATGTACAAAATTGTGGAGCTATATTGGAGATCTCAAGATCTCTGCTTCAGGCAGGATGTAACCAAAAAGTGAATTGTGGAAGTGAAAGGGGGGGGGGGTGTGACTGGTCACTTGATACTGAAGTCATGAAGTCTACATGCATAGAATGCATGGAGGGAACATGTGTAAATGTGGGCTTGCATAAACAGAAACTAATAATACATTTCTAAGCATGGCAACTTAAAAACATATGCATAGAGTTATTACCTAGCTTTTGTTAAATAAACATGAACATTTTTTGTCTTTTAAAATACATATTTTCCTTTAAACTGAAGAAAAAAAACCAACTCAAAATTCCCCTTCATACATGTTTTCTGGAGCACTATTTTGGAAACAGCAGTTTACAGTCAAGAATGGTGTTTTGGCTTCCTTGTTGGGGCCAGTTTGGATCACATGTGCATGCCAAGTTAGGGAGGAACTGAAGGGCGGCTTTCTGGAAAAACACACGCAACTCAGAGTAAACTTTCTGGAGGAGGCAGAGATGCTATCTGTCTCTCATGCAGACAGGGAAAACAGGTTTTAAATAATACCATGATTTCTATTTAATTTTATAGACGAAATAATTATAATTATTTTATAGATAAAATAATGCCTTGTTCTTCAGTATGGAGATATAAAGCAGGAAAGATTATTTCTTCTTTCCTAAAGCAAAAAGTATCTAAAAAGAATACCCTTACAGTACCATTCTTTTAGCTGTGTTGGCTGATGGGGACTGTAAATTTATTGTTTAAATAGAATTACAATGTGGCTCCCTGGAGTGTCCAGATAACCTGTGTGCCAGCCAAACTGGCTATTCTGATGCTCACTGTAGATACATGAACTTTAAGACTCCTGGCCTTCCTCCTTATGGTTCTTTGTCTTTAAATCAGACATGGACAGTACAGCAGTTCAAATGCAGGATGCTCAAAGGTAGGATTCTGTTGAGGTTTGTGGTTTTGCAGCAAAAAGCAGGGCAGGTTTCAGGCTTAGAATTATTAGCTAGTTCCCCAAGAATTCCCTTTTACCTAAGTAGACCAGCCGAAAGATCAGTCAGATGATAGTAAAATGAGACAATGTTTACTTACAAAGACTGTGCTCAAAAATCTGGACATAAAGGCATAGTATTGATAGTGATGAAAAGTGGCATCATTTAGTCCAGGGGTGCCCAAACTATGGCCTGAGCTCCGGATCTGGCCCCCATACAGGCGTGTTTTATATCTGCTTCCGGGAACAATGAGGGCATCGTGGGCTAGTTGAATTGGAATCGGGGGCAAGATCCGGACCTCAGGCACAGTGACCGGCCCCCGGAACCGGCTCATGGCCCAAAACATTTGGGCACCCCTGATTCAGTCTAATAATTTTTTAGAAAACGTTTTCTCTCTCTACTACATGGTTGAGGAGGGAGTTTCAGAGAGCATATGCTACAGGACCAGCTGCAGGTCAGAGAAGAAGCAAAATAAATAAATAAAATGAACCTCAGAGTGAAGAAGACTAAGCGCCTTTAAAAATCTGGGAAAACAAGAAGTTTGTTGAATGGCTAAATTAGGACAAGCAAACAAACAAGTTAGTTTTCCTAGAGAGGTTCTCTTTTAGCTTCTAAGAGGGTCATGTGATCAACTGTGTTAGTAATTAGTCCAGGCATAACATGCTGGGTTGCTACACATTTCCAAAGATTGCCCCCCCCCAGCAATCTCTCCAATGGTAGACTGTTCTCCAAGAAAGAGGACACATGGCCTTGGGTTACAAATGGAAGAGGCAGCTGCCTGGAATCCTCCTAAAATTCTGTGTTTAAGCCAGTGGCTTTTCCTAACAAAAGCCTGAACACACCTTGTGCTGATGCAGCAGCTAATATCTATATATCTTGTGTATGCACATACTGTACTAGAATTCCAAGCTTTAGAGAAACTAGAGTCCTGTGATATTGTAAGTTACAGGAATATAACTTCAAGTTTTACATTTACAGTCTGTGCGTTGGTAAACAGAATCTTTTCAACTTAGCAAAATAAGAATGATAAGAAGAAGATACAGTAAAACCTCTACATACGATTTCCCCCCCGTTCCACAAGGTTATTTGTATGTCAAAAAATTTGTATGTTGAAAACTCATTGAATTACCAGAAGAGGCCACTAGATGTCACTGCACTTATTTGTATGTCGAATTTTTCCTATTAAAATTTGTATGTCGGGGTTCTACTGTATCTGCTTTGGTTATATCTCCCATAGGAGGGGTACTCCAAATTTGCGTGAGTCCATAGAAAAGCCACTTTCTTTGTAAATGTGTAATGTATTCCATAGCATGCAAAGAACTGCTAAAAGCTACTTTAAATTGCATCATATCCTCTTCTAATCTGGCTTGTGTTTTGAAATTTGTAAAATTCATAGCTGTCAAAATAAACACTGGCTTGAATATATAATACTTTGATTTGCCTTTGTTTTAGCAATGATTCAGCTTCCTTTTTAAAAAGTTGTCTTGTTACTTGTCAGCAAGTAAAAGGAGGCCTATTTAAAAATTAAACTTCAGTATATTTGTGGCCTACCTAATGGAGAAAAGAGTGCAACTTCTTGTGGTCTGGATGACCCAAATCAGTTTTCTGCATTTATTTATTCAAACATCTCTGTTCTGCTTTTCCCCTTTAGCTCAAAACTAGTTTTGTCTAATACCAGGTACGAACAACATCATATCTGAGCCAATTAATTTTCCTCTTTTTCACAGATCAGTTTTGGTCAGCACCAGTTATTCAAATGCCTATAAGATTTTATCCAGTGACTCTTGTGGTGTAACCTTTGGGTCAAACCTCAGCACTTTCAATTTATAACATTCCCTGCAACTGAGTAAAATATGACTCAATTTGACAACCACAAGCCACAACATTTCTAATTTCTCTTACACTTTTCTACTCGGATTTAATAGTTTCTCTAATAAGCTAGCCCCACCCTGGCTGGGCTGGCCATGTTCAGCCAATCTGTGTGAGTCCAAGAGTGCAAGCTAACCTTTCTATAGAATTGACCCCTGTATTGTCCCCTGTATTGCCTGAGTATAAAGGCAAACTGGAAGACCGTGGTAATTTGAGGAGTTGGGTGGCACATGTCAATTCCCCAACATGCTCTAGTCTTAAATGGTTAAGATTAAGTATGTTTAATTAGCTGAGCTGGCTTGTTTAGTGAGGAGAGGAATGCTTTCCAAACTGTCACTGACAATTTTTGAGATGTTTAGATGTTTAGATTATGAGTAGTTGGACAACGCAGAGAGAGAAAGCCCCCCAATTGGATGAGATAAGCACGAAGCAATTAATGATACAATTCCAAGCCTTTGAAGTGGACACAATACCAATGTCCTCCCTGTCACACCTATGGAGGCATTTATATCAACTCAAAGATGCTTATGTTAGCACTAACGGGGTACCCGCTTTGCTGGGTAGTGGATCCTTACCTGCACTCGGGGTGGCGGCCGCCTGCGGCAGCCTTGCTTCAGACAGTGGTGCCATGGTGGGTGCTGTGTCGCCACTGTGGTTTCTGTGCCTGTGTCGGCCTTGGCTCGGGCGCCGGTGTGTATTGCCAACCGGAGTACCCCGTTTTGAGCACTCCATTCAGCGGGTATCCTCTGGATTACCCTCCACTGGCTGGCCGTCATTTCAGCCGGAGGACAGCCCTTCTCTGGCAGGCATGGGTCAGCCCATGCCTGCCAGAGAAAGTGAGGCAACCGGACCTTCTCCGGGAGGCCAGGGCAGATCAGAGGGCTCCACTCGGCCCCCCTCCCGGAGAAAGCCTGGCCACCTCACTTTCTCTGGGAGGCCGGGGCAGATCGGAGCACTCCATTCAGCCCCTGCCTCCTGGAGAAGGGCCAGCCGCCTCAGACACACACTCCCTGTCTCTCTCACTCACACAGCATTGATGTACATTGAAAGTGTCTCGTTCCAGGGCTGTTGAGTCTTACATGGAATGGGTTTGTTCCATCTGCATCAGGACCATTCCACATCAGTCATTCACTCTCAACCAATCACAGTCCAACATGCAAATCAGCTCTCTCCAACATTCTGTTTCTAGGCCTGGCTGTTAAACTGCCATTTTTCTCCCATGGCACTATGGGCATACCTGTCAACCTTCCCGATTTGTCCGGGATTACCCCGTAAATTGACGTCGATTGATGTCATAACCCGGCCCCCGCTGCCAAAACCCCGTAATTTGGCAGCGGGGGAAATGCTTTCCGCGCATGCGCGGAAGGGTTTTACTCCTTCCACGCATGCGTGGAAGCGCTACGTTGCTTGCATAAGGGCTGCGCAAGTGGCGTAGCGCTTCTGTGCATGCGTGGAAGGGGTAGAACCTTTCCACGCATGCGTGGAACGCGACCTGCGCACAAGCGATGTGCGCAAGTCCCGTTTTTCTGGAGCCACGGGTTGACAGGTATGACTATGGGAGTTGTAGTTCCTGCTTCTTTTCCCATTTTGTGGGGCACAGGACCCACCTTCGACCTCTGGACCTTCGCACAAATCATCGCGGTCAGGGAAGGATGGTGTGTGCGAAGCAACATGGGATGGTCTCCAGGGATGTGGCCATGATTGAAGGACACACATGTCTACTTTCCTTCCTTATAGGTATAGATGAAGATGTTTACTTTGCCCCTGCTGAGTGCCAGCAAAAAAGTGGCTCAAAGACAGGAAGATGAGACGACCACATTCCTTCATAAGGATATAAAGGGAGCAAACCCCGTTCTTAGCTTTGAAGCTCTCCACAGGCCAGGGGATGCTGGGTGTTGTGGGGTTTGAAGCTCTCCACAAACCAGAGTTGTGAGGCGTTGTTAGCCTGTTGGCCCCTAGGGGCATTCTTCACTACCTTCTCATGGATTCTAGGTAACTGATTGGAGAAGCTTTCTTGGTAAAAGGTAAAAGTCACCCTTGCTCGAAAGCCAGTTATATCTGACTCTAGGCTTTAGTGCGCATCTCTTTATAGCCAAAGAGCCAGCACTGTATGCATTTTCAGATGTTTCCGTGGACATGTGGCAGACATGCGTAGGCACTGAAGTGCACAGAACATGTTTACCTTCCCACCAAAGTGGTACCTATTTATCTACTTGCAATTTCTTGCTTTCCAACTGCTAGGTTGGCAGGAGCTCGGACAGAGACGGGCGCTCATTCCGTCATGCAGTACAGTACTCGGGTTTTGAACTGCTGACCTTCCGCCTACCAGTCAGCATCTTAACCACTGGTATGCACTGCTATTTAATTGCTTAATTTCTTGCTCAATATTAATTGCCTGTTAGTGGAAAGATATGTGTCTAATAAAACCTTATTTATTCAACAATTGAGTGCTTGTTGTCTCCAGATCCTAAAAGAACCCGAGCCCATCCGGCTTAGCTGGTCTGCTGGTCAGCCCCCCCCCCCTGCTATCATACAAAAGCACCCATCATCTCCTCCAGTAGTAAATAAGGGAGCTGATGAGTATTACAAAGAAGAGTGGACATTTTGGTGAGTTGCCTGGTGTCCTAAATACCAATTTACACCCAAAATGTCTGCAATCCCACCCACCCCTGGGAACCAGTCTGGCCAGGTTTTCCTGCTATGGTAACAGAGTAGACTAAACTGCCAGTGACTCAATGCTGAGTGTCAGGCAGTGGTTAACTAACCTGACAACCCTGAGGACTAATGGGTTATACACTTCAGAATTTAGACTTTTAATTACTTAACTTCCATTGCACTGGGGGAGGGAGTTAACTTGCTCATTCTGTTGAATACAGCCCTGATATCATCACTTTTTCCATATTGTTGCTATGCAAACATTTGACACAGCCCCTAAACTATTTTATGTGCTTTCATGCCAAATCCAAGTTAGGTAAAGTCAAAGGTCACCCTTGCTCACAACGCAGTCGTATCCAACTCTAGGGTATGGTGCTCATCTCTGTTTACAGCCAAAGAGCCAGCGCTGTCTGCATCTGCAGAAATTTCTATGGTTATGTGGCAGGCATGACTAGACACTGGAGCACACAGTTGCAGCAACCCTAATAGAGTTTTCAAGATACATAGCATATTCAAGATGTGACATATAGTCTTATCACTCTATCTTCTACACATCACTGTCTACCAAGAAGTATAAGGAATGCTTTTTTAAAATAGTAAAACACAAATCACAGTGAATATCACACAGGGGGGCTGAGCAATATAGAGAAACAAGCTGCTGGAATGTGTAAAGGATTGGGAAGAAATTAGAAACTCCTAAGGCATAAGGAGCTAGCTGTGCTTCATGCAAGGAAACCCCCAGGAAAAACATTCCCATACGTAATTTGGGAAAGTTCTCTTGCTGCATGTTATTGGCATTGACCTTAGCAACTGAAAAAGCAATAGAAATGCTACTGGCCTTGTTAATAAATAACCTGGCATACATTTTTGGAGCATAATGTCATTCTGATCACTACAGACTGAAAAGAAGTTGAAACTAGAATTGAATCAAGATTTCATTCTCATGCTAATTCTATGCATGATGTAAATTGCAACACATATATATTGATTATGTCCTCACTTCTATATTATGTATAAATTAAGTATCCATTAACTATGTTTATATTCCACATATATGGCATCTCTCACCACTTTTTCCTACATATTAAAGTCATGACCTGGTTCATTCTTGTGTGCTAAAATAGAAAGCAACTACACCTAGTTCTACTCACCAAGGGAAGCAAGATAATTTTGGGGCTGGGGCTGGGGCTGGGAGTGGGGTTGATGGATGAAGACTAGTCTTAAAGGTCCCAATAATTATCAAGAAGCAACAGTTAGGACAGAACATGGAATGACAGAGTGGTTTGGAAAAGGAAAGGGAGTAAGACAAGGCTGCATTTCAATCAATCAAATTCTTTATTACAGCCCAAGGCCAGTGTTCAAGGCTGCATTTTATCACCCTGCTTATTCAATCTATACACAGAGCATATAATGCGCAATGCAGGGATGGAGGAATCACAAAATGAGATCAAAATAGCTGGGAGAAACATCAACAATTTGAGACATGCAGATGATACTACCATAATGGCAGAAAGTGAGGAAGACCTAAAGAACCTCTTGATTGGATTGAAGGAGGAGAGTGCAAAAGCTGGCTTGAGACTTAATATCAAGAAAACCAAGATAATGGCAACAGGTCCCATCAGTCCCTGGAAAATAGATGGGGAAGAAGTAGAAGCAGTGACAGATTTTACTTTCCTGGGATCTAAGATCACTGCAGATGGCGACTGTAGCCATGAAATAAAAAGACGACTGATTATGGGGAGACAAGCAATGAGAAACCTGGGGAATATAGTGAAAAGCAGAGACATCACCTTGAAAACAAAAATTCGCATAGTCAAAGCAATGGTATTCCCAGTGGTAATGTATGGGTGTGAGAACTGGACCATTAGGAAGGCTGAGCGCAGAAGAATAGATGCCTTTGAGATGTGGTGTTGGAGGAGAGTCCTGAGAGTCCCTTGGACAGCAAAGAGAACAAATAGGTCAATAGTAGAAGAAATCAACCCTGACTGTTCATTGGAGGGACAAATAGTGAAGATGAAGCTAAAGTACTTTGGACATCAAATGAGAAGGGAGGACTCACTTGAGAAGGCCTTGATGGTGGGAAAGGTGGAGGGCAAGAGAAGAAGGGGGCGTTCAAAGATGAGATGGATAGATGGTATTGTGGATGCAGTGGGCACAGAGCTGGGCGGGCTGAGGAGGATGGTGGAGGACAGAGGTGCCAGGAGGAAAATGGTCCATGGGGTTGCAAAGGGTCGGAATCGACTGTGCGACTGAACAACAACAAAGTATCATGACTTGGTGTGAAGTTTGTATATGAACTCCCTATTCCCAGCCCAGCACTTGAACCAGGACACTCTATTAACTCTCACTATAGATGACAAATGTTTTGGAAGATGTCTTCTTTTGTGACCTCAAGCTTGACCACTTTTGATTATAAAACAGGAGAATTAACTGCATGCAAATGTAATTGCCAGCCTTTCCCAGGAGATGGCAGGAGTTGTAGGAGAACTCATGTGTAGAGTTCCAGGTGGGAAAGGCTGGAGTCTACATGAATAAGCTGATAGTAGTTCTATTGATGCCACAGAAGCCCCCTTCATTTGTTCCTTGTTGATACATAAGAAATGGCATAGATCTAAATCCCATTAGTAGTTTTAAGTAGAGTATACCCATTGAATCTGTGGGATTTGTATAAGTGTTAACTCACCATTCAACAACTGATGCAATAGATTCACTCTAGTTGGACAAGCAATAGGATGTAGACCATAGAGCAGTGTTTCCCAATCTTTGTTTTTTGGACTACGATTCCCAGAAGCTAAGTCAATCCCTCAAAGCACTGATCAGCCATTGTACTGACTTAGACTTCTGGGAATTAAAGTCCCCCTGTGGAGTGTGTGTCCCATGTTGGAAACTAGTGTCACAGACAGAGCCATATGTTACATACTCTGTCGGTCCCTTATTGAGCTCCAATCGAAGAGAAAGTCCTGCCAGCAGAACAATGTGGATTGTTCCACTTCTACTGTACATTATAAGCATAGTCTCTGCTCAAGCAGTGGCCTCCACGAATGAAACCTGCCCCCACTTGTGCAATAGCAATACTTGTACAAACAATGTGATTCCAGGTTGCTACTCTGGTGGGAGTTTCTACTCAGTAGAAATTAGAACAGCGCACCTACATGTTCTGCATGGAGTACATACAAGATTATGTATAGGAGGCAGAACCTGGGAAAGTTATTTTTCTGGACCATAGTTTCCTGAATCCTGCCAGCTGCCCCCACATGCAATAGAAAATCCTGTTTGGTTAGAGCAGGGCCCCTGAAACTATGGCCTGTGGGCCAGATCTGGCCCATGGTGCTAATTCATCAGTCCTGTGGGCCAGATTGCCACCATCGCCAGAAGTGCCCTCCACCACCAAAAGTGTGGAAATCGCGCAAAAACCATACCAAAACGCTGTGAAAACACAGCATAAAAATTCAAAAACATGGCAAAAATGTGTCGCCTTCACTCCTGCCACCATGGGAAGTGGTGGAGGCAGCAAAAATGACCAAAAAACGCAGTGAATTCTCCCGCCACCACTGCTGCTGCCATCAGGAGGAACCACGTGACGGCTCTCTCAGCTGTCTAAGGGGGCGTGGTCAGGACTCTGGCAGGAAAAGTTTGGGCACCCCTGGGTTATACTAGAGTAATGTTCAGCTCCTTTTCTCTAGGTTAATGTACATGAAAATGGATGGAGCACCATCTTGTCTTTTACTCCAGACAGAAAAATGTTTTGGGTTATCCTCCTCCTCCAAGATAGAAGGTTCCTAGTCCTAGTAGAAAAAATTAATGAGCGAAAAAAAATGCATAGGAAAATAGGGAAGTTTTTTTTTTTGCTGTCTTAAGAATTTTACACCACTATTTCATGCATATAAACTGAATTGATTTTCCTTGGAAAAATGATTTCTTTTGACCAATATGTCAGGCCAGGCAGAAATGCTGGGAAATTCTCATATTACCCATCTCCTCCAGTTTAGCAGGCTATCAACAGAAGTAGGGAAAGAGTTCAGTATTACTGAACTTTGAAAGGAAGTCCTGTACAAATAATATATTTCTGCAGTTAATGATGATGACCATCAACAATAGCAGCAGCAGCAGCAACAACAAAAAACACCACCACCACCAACAGCTGAGCAGGAAAAGACCCTATTGGTCATTGGGTCCAGTCCTGTCAGGGAGGCACCTCGGGGAATCAAACTCCCAACCTCTGGCTCCATAGCCAGATCCCTAACATGTTGCTTTGGATAGTAAAGGTGAAAACCTCCATCTGTGTACAGTGGGACCTCGGTTAACAAATTTAATGCATTCTCTGGGACCTTTTGTACTATGAAAAGTTTGTAAAATGAATTTCCCATAGGAATGTATTGAATGCATTGAAAACCAATTAATCCGTTCTGGGGGAAAATTGTTAACCGAACCACTATTTTCTATGGATTTCCTTTTGTTATGCAATTTTTGTGTTAACCGAGCCATTTGTTAAGCAAGGTTCCACTGTATGTCTTTATGGTGCCACAACATTTTTGTCTTTTGTTGTTGTTTTGTTTACTCCCTGATATGCATGTATAGTATAACCACTTGTAATATAGTGTCAAGGGCACTATACAAGATCATAGAAAAGTTTCTTTTTCAGTACATCTCCAAAATCCTCAATCAGCATAATTATTGAGATTCTGTTGTGATGCAAAAAATGTAGCTTTTCCAAGCTTTGTTTATGCAAAAGTGAAAAACAAACTAATTACACTCATATACCGCCCCAGAAGGCTTAGTGCAATTTCTGGGCGGTTCACAAGTTAATTAGCAGTTTATCTCCAACATGCTAGGTACTCATTTTACTGACCTCAGAAGAATGGAAGGCTGAGTCAACCTGGCATCCAGTTATGATTGAACTCACAACATTTTGGCAGCAGTACAGCAGTTTAACCACTGCACCACCAGAACTGTGCAAGATGTTAGATTTCTTCCTGTAAAAGCATAACATAAATTAAAAAAATCAGTAACATGGACCTGGACATCTATAACAAGAGGGAGAATTTTGTAGGGATCGTTGGAATCTTCTTCATTCACTGACATAAGAGGGGCCAACATGAATCCTGCTCACCATACTAGAGACTGATTTTATTCATTACTGAACTTTTAAAGGAAGTCCTGTACAAATACTGGTCTATGGAACTCCCTGCCAGAAGAAGTGGTGACAGCTGTCAGTCTTGACAGCTTTAAGAAAGGATTAGACAAGTTCATGGAGGACAAGGGTATCAATGGCTATAATTATGGATACCTAAGGACAACCCCCGGGTTGGAAAGATAGGCAGGATATCTCTCAATGCCATTTCTAGGGAATCCTAAGCAAGTGAAGGCATTTGCTCGGGAATACCCTGAAGCAAATGGTGAGCCACTGTGAGACAGAATACTGGACTGGATGGGCTGTGGCCTGTTCCAGCAAGGCTGTTGTTGTGTTCTTATGTTCTTATGACTTCATGTTCCCTGCCGAGCTTAGTTGGTTAGAATTCTGTTGTTGATGTATACTACGGTAATTTAAGTGAGATAATGCAAATCTCAGTGCCAAATTGCCATTGATTAGCAACTTGCTCCTTGTATTTCTCTTTGTGTACCAAACTGTGACAGGTATATGTTGAGGAATTGTTGTGTTCTCAATACTATGCCTTTAAATAATCACCAGCTGTATCAATGTAACCCGTTGTAATTAGGACGCGAGCTAATGACCACCTGGTGGCAATGGCGAGCGCCCAGCTCGCACGGTTCTAATTCCCCAAAGAACTACAGCGCAGGAAGATTCCCGCCACTACCTCACCTGGACAAGAAGGGCGTGATCTGAAATGATGTCACGCCGACAGTAGCCAATGGGTTACCGTGGAGCCACATTCAAATGTATAGCCACTGTATATATTGAGCTGTTCGTCCGCCATTACCACATGTTCCACCATACCACCATGCAATAAAGATGTGTTAAGCCAATCCTTCGGCTGTTCCTGTGTCTTGGTTCTCATACACTAAATTGGCGATGAAGGTGGGATAATGGATCCCCACGAGATCAAGACACACGCTAGTCATGCCGGTTTCGACATCAACAAGCCGAAAGATTGGGAGCTCTTCGAAATGGACTTCCAAGATGCGCTGGTGGTGTCCGACATTACGGACGAGGGAAAGAAGAGGGCCATCCTCACCCGGATGCTCGGAAATGCCGCCAAAAGAGTATTGGTGGACCTGGTATCACCGAAGAAGGTGAGCGAGCTGTCGGTCAAACAGCTCCTGAAAGCGATGCGCGACCATTTCCAGCCCTCGGTTTCGATGTTTTCGGCGCGAGACACGTTCTGGAAGAGAGTTCAAGTGCCTGGTGAGTCCATCGCCGCTTTTGCAGCGGCCCTGCGGTTGGCCGCCGGCCCATGCAAGTGGGAGAATCTGGAAATCGCCCTCAGGGACCGCATGCTGTGTGGCCTGTGGGACGAGGAGGTTTGGTGAAAGTTGATGAACCAAGAGCCACCCCCGACGCTGCGCGAAGTCGTGAAGGCGGCGCAGGCCGCAGAAGCCACGAGGGCCGGAGTCAAGGGGTTTAGAGAAAGGCCCCCACAGTCCGACACGGCAGCGGGCTTGGTGCATGCGGCCAGACGAACGCCGAAATCTCCCACGGAGAGCAGCGATGACGAGGACGTCCGGAGGGTTCGGAAGGAAGGCCGACGCTGCGACGGATGTGGGGCGGCCCACGACCGCATCAAGTGCCCGTTCCGGAAGGCCGAGTGCCACAACTGCGGACGCCGGGGGCACATCACCAAGGTCTGCAGACGGCAGCGCAAGGAACGGAAAGGCTTGCCAGACTGCTCGCCGAGGACCAAGGAGGGCGCCGGCCTGCGAGGAAACAGGATGGCGTGGGCCGCATCTCCGACGACAGTAGTGATGACGCCCCAGTGTACAGCGTGTCCTTGGGACACCCCCGTTACTTTGTTGAGGTACTGGTGCAAGGGGCCCCTGTTAGGATGGAGATAGACTCGGGTTCCTCCTACTCAATCATGTCCCAGCGGGAGTTCTTGGGAATTTCCCCCCACGTGCGCCCTAAGCTCAAAGCGTTGAGGTCCACGCTGCAGGATGTACAGGGAAATAGCATTCCGGTGTTGGGGGTTGGAAAATTCAAGGTCCAATTCAAGCAACACGCCGCGGAACTTCCCCTGGTTGTTCTCAAGGGGGGAAGTTGTAGCCTCCTTGGGACCCAATGGTTTAAGCCCCTGGGTTTGTTCATTGGGGGGGTGCATGCCGTTGGGACTGACCCGATACAGGAGGTGTGTGACGCGCACCCCGAAGTTTTCAAGAAAGGAAAATACAAGGGACCCCCAGTAGCGTTCGACCTGGACCCAGAGGTCCGCCCTATAAGACTCAAGCCGCGCAGAGTGCCTTTCGCACTAAAGGACAAGATAGAGGCGGAACTGGACAAATTGGTGGGCCAGGGGATTCTTGTTCTTGTTGATTCCGCGGAGTGGGAAACTCCGATTGTAACTGCGCTAAAGGCCAACGGGGAGGTTCGCATATGCGCTGATTATAAGTGCACCATTAATAAGGCGATCCGCCCAAATGCATATCCGGTGCCGGTAGTCAGCCACCTGTTGGCCAGGTTACATGGGGGAAAGTGTTTCGCAAAACTTGACCTGGCGCAGGCCTATCAGCAACTCTCAGTCACCCCAGCTGCAGCTGCCACCCAAACAATAGTCACTCATAAGGGGGCGTTCCAGGTGACGCGCCTACAGTTTGGCGTGAACTCGGCGCCAGGCATTTTCCAGTCGCTCGTGGAACGCCTCTTAAAGGGGCTAGATGGGGTCTTGCCATACTTTGATGACGTATTGATAACAGGGGGAAGTGAGGAGGAGTTGGCTGAAAGGCTAGACAAAGTACTGGTGGTGTTTGAAAAGGCGGGGTTGAGGTTGCGAAAAGACAAATGCGTCTTCTTCGCAAAAGAGGTTGAGTTCTTGGGTTTCCGGGTAACTCCTGTGGGAATCAAACCCTCCAAATCAAAGGTAGCCGCGATTCAAAATGCCCCTCGCCCCACCTCCAAGCCCGAATTGCAGTCGTTCCTAGGGCTCTTAAATTTCTACCACTCCTTCCTGCCTCGGAAGGCATCGGTAGCGGAGCCGCTGCATAAGCTGCTCAAGAAGGACGAGGCGTGGAGATGGGGCGAGAGCCAGGAGAGGGCATTCGTGGAACTGAAACAACTCCTAACGTCTGATGCCATTCTCACCCATTTTGACCCCAAGAAGCCGGTGGTTCTGATATGTGATGCATCCCCAGTGGGGGTGGGGGCGGTGCTGTGCCACATGCTGGAAAACGGGAGGGAGGCCCCGGTAGCTTTCTACTCCAGATCCCTGTCCCAGGCTGAGCGAAACTACGCCCAAACATACAGGTAGGCGCTAGCGATTATAGCGGGGACTAAGAAGTTCCACGATTTCCTCTACGGCCGCCCCTTCACCATAGTAACCGACCACAAGCCCCTGCTAGGCATTTTCACTGCGGACAAGCCCACACCTCAGATCCTGTCCCCTAGGATGTTACGGTGGGCCATCTTCTTAAACGCGTATCAGCACGCGTTGGTATACCGCCCAGGGAAGGAAATAAGCCACGCGGACGCCCTGTCGAGGTCTCCCCTTCCCCGCGGTAGCGGCCTCGTGGGCGAGGAAGAACAAGACCGCCAGGTGCTCCTGATAGAGGTCTTAGATTCGCCCCCCATTGTACCTGCAGACATCGCCAAGGCGACCGGAAAGGACAAAACGTTAGCCCTAGTCAGCTCCTGGGTGCAGAAGGGGTGGCCGGCGTCCTCCCCGGCGGCAGAGTTCGCCCCGTTTTTCAGGAAGCGGCTAGAGTTGTCCATAGAGAGGGGGTGCCTTCTGTGGGGCCAGCGGGTGGTAGTCCCCGAATCCCTGAGGCCTAGGGTGCTTAAACTGCTGCACGTCAGCCACCCGGGAATTGTTCGCTCCAAGGCTCTGGCCAGGAGCTACTTTTGGTGGCCCCAACTGGACGCAGACATCGAGCACATGGTGGGCACTTGCGAGGGCTGCCAATGCTCCCGACCCGAAGAAGCGCGTCTGCCTCACAGGGAATGGGACGCGGCAAAGGGGCCATGGTCCCGTGTGCACATTGATTTTGCGGGCCCATTCAGAGGGACACTTTTTCTCCTCGTAGTGGATGTTTACTCCAAGTGGTTGGAGGTCATCCCTGTTACGAACACCTCCTCAGCTACGACAGTAAAACATTTGCGTAGGGTCTTTAGCATGTTCGGTATACCCGACACCCTAATTAGCGATAACACTAGTTGTTTCACGTCCGCTGAGTTCAGGGCATTCACCAAGATCAACGCCATTCGGCACATCACCTCCGCCCCTTTCCACCCGGCAACAAACGGCCAGGTTGAGCGCCTCGTGCGCACCACCAAGGACGCGCTGAGGCGCATGGGTCCCGGGGACCTTAACCTGCAAGTGTGCCAGTTTCTGCTGGGCTACAGGGTGACCCCCTAGCTTCGGAGTACTCGCCCGCGGAGCTCCTAATGCGTAGGAAGCTGACTACGATTCTGACCAGGCTAGACCCAACGAGGGTGGAGGACACAGGGAGGAACATCGGGTTAGCGGACACGAAGAGTTTCGAAGTAGGTGCCCCGGTGCATTGCAGGAACTACGCTAGCGCGGGGCCAGCCTGGGTCCCGGGCGTCGTCGTTGGGCAGATGGGTCCCATGTCATATTGTGTAGAGACCAGTGCGGGTCTTCTCTGGAGACGGCATGCTGACCAACTACGGCGCCGGGTCCCGGCCAACCAACGCGCGGACGGCGCGGAAAAGGATTCAACGTTAGGGTTCTCCCCCACCCGTTCAGCCCAAGGGGGAGGAGAGGGGGGCCAGTGGTCCCCACCTAGGGGGGAGGAGAAGGAGACTGTTCTCGTAGATAGCCTGTGGGATCCCCCCAATGACCCAGCAGAAGATTTAGAGTTTCAGTTACAAAACCGGGGGGGGGGAGTTCGGAGTGCTCCCCCACCCATCCAAGCGAGAAGTGGGGTTTTTCGTTAGCCCCCAGTGCCCCCGGTTTCTCCACAATGGAGTTCGTCCCTTCCCCAAAAGCTGCAGAACCGCGGCAAGTCACTAACGAGTCTCCCTCTCCCGTTGCAGGACAAGAGACCAGGGGACAGAGAAGCAGTAGCACTCCCGGGACAAGCCAGCCAGCATCACGCCCAAAATGCGTTTGCAATAAGCCATCTTGGATGAGAGACTTCGTCTCATCCTAGGGGGGAGGGATGTTGTGTTCTCAATACTATGCCTTTAAACAATCACCAGCTGTATCAATGTAACCCGTTGTAATTAGGATGCGAGCTAATGACCACCTGGTGGCAATGGCGAGTGCCCAGCTCACACGGTTCCAATTCCCCAAAGAACTACAGCGCGGGAAGATTCCTGCCACTACCTCACCTGGACAAGAAGGGCGTGACCTGAAATGATGTCACGCCGACAGTAGCCAATGGGCTACCGTGGAGCCACATTCAAATGTATAGCCACTGTATATATTGAGCTGTTCGTCCGCCATTACCACATGTTCCACCGTACCACCATGCAATAAAGATGTGTTAAGCCAATCCCACTGGCCCCCCTCTCCTCCCCCTCGCCATTGCCACCAGGTGGTAATTAGCTCGCGTCCTAATTGCAACGGGTTACATTGATACAGCTGGTGATTGTTTAAAGGCATAGTATTGAGAACACAACATCAATTCACAGCAATTTGTGCCTCAGATTTACACCATTCTACTTGAAACCAGTGGATATAACCAATAGCATTCTGGCCAATATTTCTTAAATGACTAAAAGCTCACTAGCTCTTTTTGTTAGCATGTTTCTTTTTTCCTGCAAAGCTCTTCACTGTGATGCTGACAATATTGCTCTTTGGGTGACAAATTTGAGCTAATTGCTAGGGCCATCTGCTTAGCTTTCTGAGAACACAGCCTTAATTGCAACATTGCTTATATTATTATTTGGGTACTTGAGGAATAATGCAAATAGACTTTCTGGGCTTATTATGACAAACCTCTGAAACATTGTTACCAGGACTGTATCTAATTTATCCACAAGCAAATTTTTTTTTTTTGGGGGGGGGAATGGTGCTCTGGGTTTTCAAAAAGAATCTTAAAGTCGTTCTTATCCTTTGTAATTGACTTTGTCCTATTCATTGCTAAACAGCTTCTTTCTTTTCTGACTACATGATCTTAGGCTAGGCTTCTTGCAAATGTGTTTGATTTTCAGTCCCATCATATTCAGCCAGCATGCCCAGTGTTCCTCCCCCAGCATAGTCTTTATGTGTATGTGAGCCACCCTGAGTCGGGTTCCCCTTGAGTGGGTGGCGAACAAATTGAAATATTAAATTATTATTATTATTATTATTATTATTATTATTATTATTATTATTATTATTATTATTATTATTATTATTATTATTATTATTATTATTATTACTACTACTACTACTACTACTACTACTACTACTACTACTACTACTACTACTACTACTTTAAATTTATATACCGCTTACCTTATCATCTGACAACTCAAAGTGGTTGTACAGAGATACAATAAATGCAAAAATACAACATAAACTATACAATAAAAATATCTAATACAATACCCCCCAATACAGACAGAGGAGCACAAAAATAAATTCAATACAAAAATCAATAACCTCGAATTAATAACAATATATAAAATATTAAATTAAAATTACACTTAGTATAGCACTTAACCCTCCAAAACAACCGCCACTACCTCCCACGGCCAACCGGTCCACAAAGAGAAGCAAAACAGCGACAGCTGAATGAGTGTCATCATTGGCTTCTGATGCCAAACCTTCCTCCATTCACACTGCACCTCCTCCCGCCGGCCCAGCCAGGAGGAATGAGGGGTACTCTGACTTCAATAGTTTTTGAAGATATCCCGGACGGTCAAAGCGGGGCAGCTCTTGTAGGTGACCCGGGCCACCAGCTGCGACCAATCTCGCCATCCCCCCGCCGCACCGGTGAAACTCGCTTTAATATTAAATTAAATTAAATGTGTGTATCACAAAACAGTGAGATTTGGTTATATGATAATCTTAAGGAATCAGCTCTGAGTGAAGACCAGACTCTAGGTGGACACTTATCTCTTCCATTCATATCTTTGTTTCTCAGAAAAACAGCCAAGAAAGAAATCTTAGGGAACAGAATTGTGAAAAATGCTTCCTACTTTGGCTTAGCTAATAATTTCTATTGCTGCCTCTACCCAGTATTATTCATGGGTCCTGTCTTAGGGAAGAACACACCAAATAACCAGTGATGCACTGCAATTTTTTTTACTACCTCCACCATGGGCATGGCTAACTCTGTGGGCATGGCTAGCTCTGTGGGTCACACCCACTTGGCCTCCCTATGCCATGGCCTGGGGTAGGGAGGTGGGCGTGGCCTGCCAAGTGGGCGTGGCCTGGTGAAAATTCCACTACCGGTGCCCGGACACCTGTGGGCACCTGGAGCAGCTCAACACTGAGAATATGTACTGGTATATAGAGTTCAGAGTCATGGTTAAGACGCTGAGCTTGATGATCGGAAAGTCAGCAGGTCAGCAGTTCAAGATCCGAGTGCTGTGCAACAGAGTGAGCTCCCATCATTTGTCCTAGCTCCTGTGCCAACCTAGCAGTTCAAAAGCAAGTAATTGCAAGTAGTTAAATAGGTACCACTTCCACAGGAAAAGTAACAGTGCACCGGTGTCTAGTCATGCCTGCGAAACGACCATGGAAACTTCTGCAGATGCAGACAGCGCTGGCTCTTTGGCTGTAAATTGAGATGAGCACCGCACCCTAGAGTTGGACATGACTGGCTTTCGAGCAAGGGAGAACTTATACATTTTTAAAACAGTACTCATCTCTAATGTATTTTTTTTATTCACTGGAAAGAAACAACAGAGGAAGGCTGCCTATGAAAATATTTGTGTATGTTCTGGTTGCCCTCTAGTGGTAGAAGCCTGATAGAGTCTGTTTATTTAGGGAGATCTACTTCACACATATGTAAAAAATAATTAAGATTATTGTGGTATTACTATGATTTTTTGCTTTATGTTCTGTTTTGTGACTTCACATACAGCAATCTTGAGCTGAGTTTAATTCCCCCCAAACAACAGCACATTTAATGCAATAAGGTTTGCAACTGTCATGGTCATATATAGGTTATACACTGCCTATTTTGTTCCTTTTTGAAAATATTTAAAGTATAATGAAAATATCAGTGTTTCCATGGGGTACACAGAAAGAGCCTCCTCAAAGATTGTGGTATTTATGAACCACAATCGGGCATACCCAGGACAACAGAAACCTTGTTGTGTTGGCTAACCTTTTTCACACTAGGCCAGGAGAAATGAACTACAGAATGAATTCACCAAAAGGGAGCTTTATTTGGGCAGTTTCATGTCTGGCCTAGACACGAAAGAAGATGTGTGTCCATTTTTGAATGAGGAGGATGGATGCAGATAGAGAATGTAAGTGAGGACCACAGATTGAACTGTCCTGTGTCTTTTAAGAGACATTCTGACCAATTCCATACAGAGTCTGTGACATCAGTAGTTTGAATATTATCTATCTTTCACATAAGTCCATAAATGTTCTGACATGAATAAAGAAAGATTTCTTGTTCACTTCCAGTTCTCCATCAGAGCAAAAACAAACAAATGACCAATCTCCCAAAACGAAAGCAAAAGTTCTTCAATGCAAAAGAGGGAACAAGTCTGTTATGGCTAGGGCAGCACATCTGTTTCAGGGAAATAATAGACCTTAACATTGTGGACAGAATTCCAGTAGGCATCACTGTACCAAAACTGAGAGGCGGGGGAGAGAAAGGGAAAAGATGATGGGAGGAAAGACAGTCTCTGATGCTTTAATTCTGCAACCTGTCCATTCAAATCCCATCTAGCAATATCTTTTAATAAGCACTTAGAAGTTTTATGCTGGATGGATAAAGAACAAGAACTGTTTAAGACCATTAAGCAAAGGAAGTGCCAATACCTTGGCCATATCATGAGGAACAACATAAAGTATAGAATACAGTAAAACCCTGACTTACAAATGCCTCAAGTTTATTTATTTATTTAGATTTCTAGCGCTGCCCCACTCCCCAGCAGCAACTCTGGGTGGCTCACCACAAACAATAAAAACATCAAAAACATCAACATTTAAAAAGAATTAAAATCTAAAAAATCTTACATAAAATTTGACTTACATAATGATTTTGTGCTAAAACCATGTCCCGATTTACTTAGAGTTACACAAAAATTTATTTCCCTGAGTTTGCTTCGATTTAAATAAAATTTTCATTTTTCCTATGGGTTTGCTTCGAGTTACGTAAACATTTTTTTCCCTATGGGTTTGCTTTGAGTGTTATAAAAATTCAATTTAAGCAAAAGCCTACGGAACAGACTTTTTTTTTCATAAGTAGGGGTTTTACTGTACTCCAACTTGCTCTGCAAAGAAAGATCCCTGGGAAGAGAGGCCCTGGATGTAGATGGACTTCATGGCTGAAGAACCTGAGAGACTGGTGTGGCATGTCCTTGGAAGAACTGTTCTGAGGAGTTAAGAACAGGAAGACTATCGCCATGGTGATAGCCAATACAGTGGTACCTCGGATAAAGTCTGATTTGGATAAAGTCCAATTCGGATAAAGTCGCGGTTTTCATGCGCACGTAATGCATCACATAAAGTCCAAAACCGCTAAAAAAGGGATGCTATCTGAGGTATTTGGTATAGGAACCTCGGATAAAGTCCATTTTTGGCTGTTATCTGATGCATGACCCATTTGATTTGGATAAAGTCCAAAATCGGATGAAGTCCAAACTTGTGGAATGGAGTTTGGACTTTATCCGGGATTCTACTGTATCTGGAATGTATACGGCACAAGAAGAAGAAGAAGAAGCAGCACTTACCCACTTAACAATGTAATACGATTTGAAAGAACTTTAGTAAACAAAGCTGAGTGAGAGGATAAGGAGAAGGAGGAAGGAAGACTGTTTTACTTTGAAAAAACATTGTTGGGTACAAATGAAGGAAGTCTTTCATTTTCCCTTCAGCTCTGCAAAATGGTTGGCATAGTCACTACAAGAGAATACATACTGATTGAGTCTTCCTCGTGTTGGGTAGAATCAGCTTTCACTTTTGTTTTGGCAACGGGAATGAGTCCAGTGTACTGATAGTTGTTTCACTTTTATTCAGTTAAAATCACAAATCTTTTCTTTAGAAACAAACAGAAGAGAAAGCTTCCATTGTGATGTTGCTTTGTCTTGTGGATGAATAGCAATGCTTTGCTCTACCTTTTAGCATACTTGTCAACCTTCCCGATTTGGCCGGGATTATCCCATAAATTGACGTCAATTGATGTCATAACCCGGCCCCCGCTGCCAAAACCCCGTAATTTGGCAGCGGGGGAAATGCTTTCCGCGCATGCGTGGAAGGGTTTTACCCCTTCCACGCATGCGTGGAAGCACTGTATCGCTTGCGTAAGGGCTGCGCAAGCAGCATAGCGCTTCCGCGCATGCGTGGAAGCGGTAAAACCTTTACACGCATGCGTAGAACGCAACCTGCGCACAAGCGATGTGCGCAGGTCCTGTTTTTCCGGAGCCGCGGGTTGACAGGTATGCTTTTAGTCACTTGAAAATTGAACAAACGCCTTGTTGATACACTTTTGAAGAAGCTACAGAATTGTCAACATGAGGTCTAGCCACTTGGTGTCGCTCTAATCCCAAATTCTCTGATCTTCTCTAAACAAAGGGTAGATATTTATCTCTCATTTATGATATTATATTAATAAGAGCTTGAATGCAACGTTTCCAGTTACTTATCTCTCTTCATAAACATTTTATGAATAAATTGGCCCTGTTTAAAGCAATTCTCATCACATCTTTACTTTTAAAAAACGGTTCAAGTACTTGTTGAACCTAGCATCCTCTGTTGCTATTTTTATTTCATTCATCTGCCTTAACTGATTTTTAAACAGCAATTACTGCTACCATTCTTAGAGTGCTCTCAATTATAGAGTGTGAGTGGTAACATCCTGGCCATAATTCAAGTTAGCATTGCTAATTAGAGAATGCATGTTTGTGTTGTATTATAATCTTAGACCTGCAGAGCTGGAAGCAACCCTCTAGAGATCATCAGGTCTTGTCTCTGTCAAGGAGCCACAATGGGAAATTGAACTCCCAAGCTCTGGCTCCACAGCTAAATACCTAAACCACTGAGTTAACTCTATGGCAAACCTTTCAGAGACCGAGAGCCCAAGGGGAATGAGGCAGTGCATGGGCAGGCACCGCACATGCCCACACACCCATGTGATGTTGCTGGTGCACTTCTGGTGAAGTCACATGGGTGCTCACCCCAAGAGTGTGCCTGCCGCCCCCAGGTGCTCCCAACCCCCTATGGGTGCACTCAACTCCCATGGGTTTTCCCAATCCTGCCGTGGATGTGCGTGACCCCACCATGGGTGCACCCAATTCCCCATGGGCATGCCTGACCCCTCACAGGTGCACCCAACTCCTAGGAGGGGTGGGTGGGTGGGGTGTTTGGTCACCTCCTGGGTGTGATTTCTGCCTCTCCTCTCACCTCCCCATCTACAGAGGGAGAGGGTTTGTGGGGAAGCAGCACTGCCATTGGTTGGGCTTCACCTCGACGGTGCACATGCCAACAGAAAGAGCTCTGTGTACCACCTCTGGCACACATGCCATAGGTTCACCACCACTGTTCTATGGTATTCAAACTACTCATGCAATGGTTATCTGAAAGGTGGTATTATTCCATAGGAGGCTGACTTTATCCTCCTTTAGGAGGATGGCCTAGTTTTGAGATCTTTGGTCAAGGTCATTCTCTGAATTCTTCTCTCCTTAGAGGCACGTTTAGTAGGAATGAAAGAGAAGACTTTCTTAGTGGATGATCCCCAGTTGTGATACTTGCTTCCCAAAGAAGCCATGTTGGTCTTTTATCTCTCGTCCTTCTTTTTGCAGACAAAGACCTTTTTAATTTGGGGGTGAAGGAGAAAAAGAAAGTCGAAATGCTAGCCCTTGCTATGGGAGGAAATAGAAGTCAGCTGAGCCTATTGCAAGAAAAAAGGTCACTGGCAGTGGGATTGTCCCCAGAAGGAGAGTTATGGAAGGGGTTGGGGAGGAGCCCAACCCTTTGGAAGGTCTAGAGGAAGAGGTCGTGGAAGAGGAGATCAGGGAAGGCGTATTGGAAGAAGGGATCAGCAAGGTGGAACCCCTCCCAGATGGATAGGAACTGACAGAAGAGGAGGAAATCAGGACAGATGGACAGACAATCCACACACTCAAGGTAGAGGAAGAAATATGTACAGTGAAGGACAGGAGGATCAGGAGGCCTTGATCGGCCTGGCAGAAATGGAATGGGATGATTGAAGGGGCCACAGACTCCGTGAGGCACCTGCGGAGCCTATGGTGGAATTACGAGTGGCAGGACAGAAGTTAAGTTTGATAGTGGGTACGGGAGCAAGCTGCTCAGTCTTTGGCAAATGCCCAGTGATTGAAGAAAGGAATTTTTTACCAGTTGGGAGAGTTATTTCTCTTATCAGTATTATTGTTTAATGTTTTTAAATTCCACCTTTAATTCAATTCTGTATTATTATTGTAAGCAAAAAATAATAATTAAAACAGTGTTTAACATTTTATACTGCTTGAATATTAAATACTTTTAATATTTAATTATTCAAGTTGACCGTTACTCATTCATTCCTGGACAGAAAGATGGGAGGGAAATGCAGTCAGTCAGTCAGTCAGTCAGTCAGTCATTCAACTAACCAATCGATTTGCAAGATGCAGCCGTGTTCGTTGGTTAACAAGAACAGCAAAGACCTTACATAATTTATTTATCATGCCATCTTAAAGACGTAAAATAACTTATTGGACATATTTACACTGACTGTAGCTCACTTCAACAGACACATAGAGTATTACCTAAATAAACCGATATTTCTTAAGGTTGATTAATTTCCACTCAATATGGTAAAGGTTTTTCTATTCTGAAAAAAGAAAAAAGAAAAAAGAAAAGGGGAGTTAGCAATTTGACACAAGGAACAATAAATTAATTAGGAGGACAATGATGAGTGTGCCAGCTTCTCTCTGTTCTTTATTGCTAGCCTCATAACTCTCCATGAATTAAAGGGGAAAAATCTGCAGTGATGTTTCATGCACAGTGTGTAAGCCTGGAAAAATTAGGATTCTGATTTACTCACAGATTTATGTGAATAGAAATTATTCTCCAGCTTGTAGAAATCAGAGGAATTTTGAGGGATGGGAGGAAAAAGGCCTAATAAATCTGTCCTTATTTTTTTTTCATTGTATGAATAATGGAAAGGTCTGAATGGGATGAATGAGTTTGTGCCAGGACTGAAGTTGAAACTTGATTGCTCCATGTCTAACCATTCAAACCAACCAACCAACCAACCTACCTACCTACCTGTACCTACCTACCTATCTAGCACCTTGCTTTCCATAAAAAAAGGTATTCAATAATAAAATGCTCATTAAAAACAAAATTAAATTAAATTTAGACATACACAATGTACTAAAATAAAAGCCACTCCCAGCAGCAACATAAATAACGGGCGTGACTGGCTGTGAGAATTTTTCCATGAAGTGCTGCAAAGCCCAATTTTATATTGCATGTTGTTCAGTGGCCATATCAATTCAAATGTGTGGACCTTAGCACTTGTTTTTCCTGATGCTTAACCTGTATCAAGGACAAAACACTACTTTTAGGGCAGAATATGAAGAAACAGTGTCCCAGCTAAGTAGAGCCACTGATTTAATTACTAACTGATAAGTTAACATTTATGTAAATCCTATTGATTGAG
Organism: Bradypodion pumilum; assembly: GCA_035047305.1. NCBI lineage: Eukaryota > Metazoa > Chordata > Lepidosauria > Squamata > Chamaeleonidae > Bradypodion > Bradypodion pumilum. Next base: position 307,435,816 of record JAWDJD010000004.1, on the reverse strand, counting down.
TAAGCAACAATTCTCCGTAATTCGACTCTTGTTGAGATTACAAATCAGCCAATGTTTGGGCATGCATGGTCAATATAAGCTATAATAATAATAATAATAATAATAATAATAATAATAATAATAATAATAATAATAATAATAATAATAATAATAATAATAATAATAATAATAATAATAATAATAATAATAATTTCATGTCAGAAATTATTCTGGGTTGAAAGGATTTTTGTGGAAGAAACTCCGCTCAGGGAATGCCAAATGAAGCTGCATTCGTGTCCTCAAGAGTTGGGACAGAGATGGGCACTCAATCTGTCATGCAGTACCCGGGTCTTAAACTGTCAATTTGCCAACCTTCCAGATAGAAAGGCAAGCTTCTTAACTTCTGAGCCACTGTATCCCCTTTAAATATATGTTAATCCATTTTGCCATTGTGCAAGTGCTGACTAATTTTGATTTGTATCTCCTTTTCTTTTTGGTCACTATTGATGCTTCATTCTCAATACTGCATGCATTTCTTTCAGGCAAAAAATGGATTGATTATTGACATAATAATGTTCACAGAAGTAGCTTTGTGGAAGTCAGATTCTCTGCATGAGTTATTATGTTGCTATGCTCTCAGCTTTAAGACAGCTATTTTATGTAAACTTTAAAATTCAGTTTAAATGATATAAAAGTTTCAGTCTCTGAGCACCAGAATGTCTATGCTTAGAAGCCATATTTTAGCCAAGATTTGTATGATTTCGCTTTTCTTTGTTTCCCTTTAATTTCATGAGAAATGCTTTGCTGGATCATATCCAAAGCCTGTCTTCTTCAGCATTTTATTTCCACAGTGGTCTTTGGGAAGCCCACCAGCAGAATAAGAGTGTCTGGCATTAACCAGCAATTGATTTACAGGGCCTATCCAAATGGAACATTTGTTCCTGTAAAAGTATCAACTTTATCACTGGTGGTTTCAGTATTTTTCTAGCCATCCAGATGATGCAGGGCTTGATCCAATATCATTTAGAGCAAAACCCCGACTTACGAACAACTCAAGTTACGAACAACTCGAGTTACAAAATGGATTTTTCATAAACCGGGGTACTGATTTACAAAAAAAAACCAACTTAAAAATGTTTTTTCCTAACCCGGGATACCGATTTACGAAAAACCCCGGGTTACGAAATTTTAAAAAATGGCCTGGCTGCCATTTTGGTATGTAAAAATCATATTTTCAGTGCCAAATTGGCACCGCCGCCATTTTATATGGGGATGCCTCAAATTACAAAAAAACTCGAGTTACGAATGAGGCCAGGGAACGGAGTTTTTTCATAAGTAGGGGTTTTACTGTATATACTAAAGTAATACTTAAATAACCACTTTCCCAGGGGATATTGTTCCTCAAGCAAATACTGTCTATTTTGTTTCTAGGGAGGCAGAGATTATTTCAATGGTACTTACTCATACAGTTACTATGTTAAAAAAAGTCCTGTACAGTACATTTTACTTCTGCTTCCAGGAGAGACGAGGGTGGCGTGGGGCAGATGAATTGGTGTTGGGGGCCAGACCCAGCCCACAGGCCTTAGTTTGGGCACCCCTGATTTATACATTCATTTCCTATCTAATCATGTTGTTTAAGCGTCATCATTGGTCTGCCCCCCCCCCCCATACCAGCTAATAGTCGGAAGACAACTGGGACAAGAATTTTGATGGCATTACTAGCCTCAATCAGTTGGCACTTTCTACAGCTTTATTGTTAATTTACAGAACACCCCCCCCACACACCTCTTTTGACCCTGAAGAGGAGAACTACTAAAATAAGTATGTTTATGGCATATCTAATTATCTCCACTATTTGACACATATTATATTTTACCTCATGCTTAAATTTAAGAAGACATCATAAATTTCATTTTTAGCAATGGTATCCCTATTGTACGAGCCATGGTGGCTTAGCAGTTAAGACGCTGAGCTTGATGGCAGGAAAGTCAGAAGGTCAGCAGTTCAAAAGCAATAGCAACTACAGTACACTTATATAACACCCTATAGCGCTTAGTGTACTCTCTGGGCAGTTCACAAATTAATTAGCATTTTACTCCCAACATGCTGGGTACTCATGTTACTGACCTCAGAAGGACAGAAGGCTGAGTCAACCTTGAGACCTGGCCAGAATTGAACTCACAATGTTCTGACTGCAATACAGCAGTTTAACCACTGCACTGCCAGGGCTTTTCAAGACCTGAGTGCTGCATGATGGAGCGAGTGCTTGTTGTCATGCCTGCCATATGACCACTGAAACATCTGCAGATGCAGACAGCACTGGTTCTTTGGTTATAAACAGAGATAATCCCTGCTCCCTAGAGTTGGACACAACGGACATTTGAGCAAGGGAGACCTTTACCTATCCCTATTGTGAAATCTTTTTAAAGCCTAATCGTAGTTGCGGGGGGCATTTAAGGGTACCTTTACATGCTATCCCTCCCTTGAAACATGATTCTCCTTTCACAGAATTACAGCCAAAGGAGTTGTAAAATAGCTCCTAACTGCATCACTTACGAAGGCATTTTCAGAAGTAGAGAATGTTGAAGGGTGGGGAAAAGTAAGAGGGAGAAAATGAACGAATGTGCATTTACATCTAAAATTCATTTCGCCTAACTTTATGTCATGCAACAAGGACTGTGTCATGGTATCAATATTGTTTATCTTCATCTAATTATAATTTCTTTTTCTTCCCTTCGTTTCAGATTCCAAGGCTCCTTAGGAATCCATTTTGCCCTGGGAAATTCTTAGAGAGCCTTGGGATGGAAGGAAAAACCTTTCACACCAGAAAGCTGCCACTGATTTGCTGGAGGCAGGAAATTTTAAATTAAAGTAAAATCCACCGTAATGCCACCAGGTGATGACTTCATTCAAGTTGTGTGGTATAAAATTACACAACATAATTTTAGAATCTGTGTGTTTGCATTAGTGGATGTGGCCCCAACCTAGCCTTTATTTATAACAATAGTGGCAACCCTACAATGTATTATATGTTACTTGTAATAACATCTTGTGTTAGCATTAGTGTTACTTTGATGATGCCAATGATCTGCTTCTTACTCCCCACTATCCTCTTATATGCCATCATTTGCAAAAATAGCATGATTGTCATTCTAGAAGATGGCGAACCTTTTAGAGACTGAGTGTCCAAACTGCCGTCCTTGCTGCATGTGAGTTGCTTGCTTTACCTCAGACAGGGGAGGGAGGAAGCACTCCCATTGGGCTGCTGGGCAGAGGGGCGGGGTGACCTCTGTGCTGGGGGGAGGGAGGAAGCACTCCCATTGGGCTGCTGGGCAGAGGAGCGAGGTGAACTCTGTGCTGGGGCAATGGTGCACGTGCCCACAGAGAGGGCTGTGAGTGTCCCCTCTGGCACGTGTGTCATAGGTTCTCCACCATTGGTCTAGAAGAACTCCATTGGCAAATGCAAAATTCAGCATACAACAATAATAGCAGCTGCCTGTATAATGTAACAGACCAACAGAAAGATCCAATTTCTACCCCAAAGTCATTTAACCATGTTAATTGTAAGAGCAGAAGATTTGCCTTCTTGAGACATTGCTGGTTTTCAGTGTAGTTTTTGTTGTTGCAATAATAAATTTCCTTGCACAGTGATTTACAATACTACCATCCTTTTTATTGACATAAAATATTGACTAAGGCTGATGGGGCACCTATTATTCCAGAGCTGGAAATAAAGAATTTTGCATTTCATCATCATAGTGTTTCCCTTTGGCTTTATGGCTTGTAAATAGTTGGAGCTGTGGAATATGCATCATATCTCAAGATTTCAGTGATATACTTTATAGAAAATCCTTAGTTCTTGAAATGCTACAATGTTGCAACAAATCTATTACAGCATCCCAAAGCAACTCTGATTTATGAGCTGTGATATAGCTGTGTGTTATTACTCTTGACTTATCTCTTTCCATTGTTTCTTGGAAGCCTGGCTAAATTTATGGCAGGAGGTCATGCTTGCTTTCATATCTGCCACTCTCACATTTTTTCTGTTTGCGCTATAAACCCATTAGTTTCTTATTATTTTGTCAAAGGTGCAGTTTTCATTTGTGACTACAACATTTCATCTTACAAAGGTCAGCTCAGGCGGTGCAAATCCACCCTCAATTTCTCTTGTTCATGCAACTCTGCTTTCATATGAAGTGAAGCAGAAAAGTGACTATGGGAGGGGAGGTCCTAGAATAATGCTGCTTAGATATGGCTCTCAAAAGTAAGAATGAAACACACACACACACACACACACACACACACACACACACACACACACACACACACACACACACACACACACACACACACACACACACACACACACACACACACACACACCCCGAAATGGACATAGCTTGAAAACATAACATTTTAAAATGAAATGTCCCAATTCCCTCAGCTGTATTGCAGAATCACACCGTTCAGAAAAATCCTTGGCAAATCACTACAAAATATTAAAGACTGAAAAAACACTCGTTGCAGTTTTCAAGTTGTCTTTAACTTTCTTATTCAAAACATAAGTGTGCTTAATCTTCAGTGGTAAGTATCATAGTCCATTCATATATCATTGTAAATGCAAAAATAACTCCAAGAAAAAACTTCAAAATAACTCCAAGAAACTTCACGAAAAACAGAACTTCCTTATATTTCAGGTAATATTATAAAGTTGTAAAGACTTCCTTTTGAAGAGAATTCGATAAATCTCTTTTCATATTAAATATCATCAGGAAAGGAAGGTTGACGAAGTTCTGTAGAGACATATAAGCATATGAGCAACTTAGTTTAATTGTAACATAATCCAGAAACATATTAATGTAAAAACAGTATTAATGTAAAAACAGTAACGTTTCGAATTCCCTCAGCCAGCATGGCTAGTGATCATAATATTTGAGAGATTGTAATAGTTATAGTCTAAAACTGTAATTTTCCAAACTCCTACAATGGGCAGTTGCCAGATCAAACAAATATCTTATGGAATCTCATGACTGATATGAGAAATTGACCATTAACCTTGTCATGGATGTGTGGTGATAACTTGGCTTTTTTGACCAGTATGGCCTGTAATTTTTTAAAAAGCATAGAAAATACACACACTGGCTGTCTCAAATATTAGATAACTGTTGACTATAGCAAGGTATCCAATATAGGGGCTGAACGGTGATATAACAAGTTCCAAAAATTGCAACTGTTCAAGAAAATCAAATGCGTTCCTTATATCAATCCAAAATAAATGTTTATTAATTCATGTTCATAAATCCAAATAAATGTTCATTAATCCAAAGCCCTTCTGGTAAATTCTTGGCTTTTCAAATCATTTTTCCCCCATCAAGGATCATATGAATTGTTATTCTTTTTTCTTTTTGGGCTTTGATGTCAGAGCCCAGAAAGAATAAACTTGTGGAGGCATAATATAGTAATACCTCATAAAAAGTCCGCTTCATACAACATCGGATTCATACAACATCACCTAATTCCTTGAAAAAAGTTGCCTCATACAAAGTCGTGTGACTTTGTATGAGGCATTGGGGTTTCCCCAGGTTGCATTGTGCCTGGGCAGTATAAAAGGCAGGACACATGCGTGCATTGCTCTTGTGGGTTTTGCATGAGGCGAAGAGTGTTTAGGAGTGGTTTTGAGCACAATTTTGGATTTTTTTGTCAGAATTTTTAGAAGCATTCCTGGGATTTTTGCAGCATTCTTCAGGTTCTTGGACAATCAGGGTTGTTTGACAAGTCTTTGTAATGTTTTTATCCTTTAGACAATGATTTCTTAAAGTTCTGTCAGTTTCCTGTCTGTTTCCTTGACTTTGCCCTGAAGTCTGTGCTGTTACAGTACAATGTATCTCTATGGAAACGACGTTGTATGAGGCATCACAGCAAGGATTTGGACGTTGTATGAGGCATCATGGCTAGGATTTTGCATGCCTCATACAAAGTCCAAATCCGTATAAAGTCCAAACTTATGGAACCAAGTTTGGACGTTGTATGAGGTATCACTGTACGCGAAAAACGAAAAACGAAAAACAATTCATATGATCCCTGATGAAAAAAATTGATGTGAAAAGCCAAGAATTTACTGGAAGAGCTTTGGATTAATGAACATTTATTTGGATTTATGAACATGAATTAATAAACGTTTATTTGGGATTGATATAAAGAACACATTTGATTTTCTTGAACGGTTGCAATTTTTTGGAACTTAACTATAGCAAGGTGCCAGAAGGGGCATTTTTGTGTCATATACAATAACACCTCACATAACAAACACTTTGCATAATGAAAAAATCGCATAACGAACCATTATGCGGGGTTTTTGGTAGCCAGGGTATACCTGGTCAATGTGAACCCCGGATAATGAACATTTTTTGTTCATTATTCAGGGCATCTCCCATAGGCTTCACATAATGGGGAAAAACCACATAGTGAAGTAACTCGCAGAATGGAGTTTTTTCGTTATGCAAGGTATTACTGTATCTCATACTGTATCTCTTAAGCTTTTTCTTCTTCTCCCGTGTCTAGGCCAGATGTGAAACTGCTAAAATGACGGGTATTCTACCTGTCCTATGCGGGCAGATCAGAGAGGGTCTGTGGTGGTCCCTTCGATGAGAGAGGCACACTTGACTGGGACCAGAAGGAGAGCCTTCTCTGTGTCTGCCCCGGCCCTGTGGAACCTCTTACCACTGGATCTGCACCTCTAGACTGAGCTGTTCCCCTTTAGAAAGGCACTTAAGACCTGGCTTTGTCAGCGGGTCTGGGATCCGATAGGTGGAACAGCCCAGGCCCACTGGCTGGTTTAGTTGCCTCATTGCTGTGAACTTTGTATGTGTTATTTGTTTTAATGCTTTCTTTTAATATGGATTTTATCTTTTTAAACTCTTGTCCTTTTATCTTCTTAAGGGGCTAGGGAGGGCTAGGGAGGGTGCTGGAAGGTTTTAAGAATGTGTTTTTATTTTAGTGTACTTTTTGTATCTAGTGTGTTTATGCACTGTTGAATTGTTGAGATTGCTCTCTCTCTCTTGTAAAAGAGTTTTCTCTTCTTTTGTTGTCAGCCGCTCTGGGTGGTGTTCACACCAGAAGGGCGGGATATAAATAAACCAAATAAATAAATAAATAAACCAATAAGCCATATTTTGGTGAGTTCATTCTGCAGTTCTTTTCGCCTAACCTAGTTTGAGAAAGATTAGCCGACACAAGGAGGCTGTTGCTCGGGGTGCACCCGATTGTGGTTCAAAAATAGCACAATATTTGAAGAGGCTCTTTTGGTGTACCCCACCTCTTAAGCTACCATGCTGCCTTCAGGTACAATGTAGTATACTGCTCTACTGCTAGTGTTTAGTGGTAAAAAAAAAATTCCAATGCGATTTATGGTGGCCTGATGTCTTCTTTTAAGGAAGACAAATTTCCCTTTGAAGAGCTTTTAGAGGACATGTCTCCCTTGGAAGTTATCCTCTGTTGTGTTCAAGTTTGCTTTAAACATAAAGAACTATAATTGAAGAGATCAGAGTCTCTGAAGGTGTCCATCTACAATAAGCAGCTTGAAAATAGGCTCAGCAACTATGCAGGGCACCCAAGGCTGTTAGTCTTCTGGGTTGTCAGGTTAGTTAACCGTCACCTGACACTTGGCATTGAGTTGCTGGCAGTATGTTCTACTCTATTACCATAGTGGGATAACTTGGCTGATTGCCATGATGATTGCTAAGATTTGGATTTAGATTTGAAGAAGAAGAAGAAGAAGAGGAAGAAGAATTTAACCATTAAGTCACATATGTAACCATAGAATCATAGCCATATATCTTTTCTATTCTGCAGTCAGACTTTGCTGCTTAGTCTAATACATACCATTTTCCACATCTGCAATAATCAGAGGACATAAATCTTCTGTGGGTCAGGATACATAACAAAATGAATTGATAACCCACTATGTCTATAAGAGCAAAAATCCTTCACTTCTCTTTGCAGCCAAGCCAAATGCTGTGTGGAGTGTGTTTTATGCTGTTTCAGATTTTATTTTCATGTTATTATTATTATTTTTTTAATTACACCCAAACTTGCTGGGGAATTCTGGTAATGGTATTCCACTCCACCCAGGAAAGGTATTTTTTTTCAGGCTCTCCTTTCTCCCTGTATCTACAATGACTAAAGTTTTGTCAACACTTTGTAGTCATATTTTGCCCCATAGGAACAATGGTATATCCAAGCAAGGCACCGTATATACTCAAGTATAAGCCGACCCAAATATAAGCCAAGATACCTAATTTTGACCTGAGAAACTAGGAAAATAGATTAAACTGAGTATAAGCTGAGGGTGGAAAATGCAGCAGCTGCTAGTGAGTTTCAATAATCACTTCTACATGAAAGCCTGTCGCTGGCAGGAAAAAAAAATAAGATAGCTGCAGCCATGATCCAGATCTAACCACTTCCTAACCAAGACAGGAAGTGGTTCCTAACCTGGACAGGAAGTGCAGATCTCCCATGCAGCCAGGTAAATACCGTAGAGCAGAATACTCAAGTATAAGCAAAATCTGCTTTTTCCCCCAGCACATTTTTGGTGCTAAAAAAAAGGCTTATACTTGAATATATACGGTATATCATACTAAGCCAAATGGTATTCTGTTCACTGACTGAAATGATTTTTCCAGTTTTCTGATTTGCTTTACTTCATTTTTCTTTTCTTTGATCCTATCTATCTAGCTGTCTATTTTTCTATCTAGCTATCTGTCTATTTGCTATTTGGTATAGCTATTTTTATATGGTCTCATCATTTAATATTTTCCTAAGGCTTCACTTGTTCTATAACTTTTCCTTCATGGCTCAGCTATTGCTTCTGTTTCATTATCTTTTCACTGTTCCCTGACATCATTGTCTGTCCCCACAAATATTTGTTCCTCTACCAATTATCTCACTTTCCCAGTATTTGATGGATTTTTCAATCTGCCGCTTGTTGAGCTGCTCTCGTTCAAATGTATTTCCCATTTTTCTTTCTATTTAATGTCAACATTAGGGACACTTGTTTGCCCCTTCCTATGATTCACATCTCATTTGGATCTCATTAATCTGTAAATGGCAGCAGAATGGGGGCTGTTGTTAGGTTTTGGACGTTAACACATGACCATCATATTAATTTATGTTGTCTAAGTTTAATTCTGTCTGGCCAGGCTATCCTACTATGGGAATAGAGTAGACCACACTGCCAGCGACTCAACGCCAAGTGTCAGGCGGCAGTTAACTAACCTGATCACCCTGAGGACTAACGGATTTGGGTGCAGAAATCCACAGGGAAGGGTGATGGTCCTCAAGAGGATTAAATCCCACTTGAATCCCTCTTGATGTAGGGCAGCAGCTTTATCAATACCAGCCTGGGGCCAATGAGCACTTTGTATGCCAAAAGAGCTCAGGACCAGAAAGTGACTAATGGAACTGGATCATTGGTACAGGTGTCATGCAGATGGAAAGCCACTACATTATATTCTCAGGCCGATCACCATGATGATCACCTATATTTGGATTCAGATATGGCAGAAGAAGAAGTTTATTTGGGAGGTACAAGACAGGAAGACTATTCAGTATCGTTTTCTGATTCAAGTTGTTGCTTTGTGGGCTAGACCAGGGGTCAGCAAACTTGGCTCTCCAGGTGTTCTTGGACTTCAATTACCAGAAGCCCAAGCCACTATACCTGCTGATCAGGGCTTCTTTGAATTGAAGTCCAAGAACATCTCGAGAGCCATGTTTGCTGACCCCTGGGCTAGACAATATCCAGGGCTAGCCCTACATGAAGCAACTTGTCATTTAATTTGTTATTATTTTTTCCTGTAAAAGTTGAGAAGTGCTTGTGAAATTGTTTTTTCTGTGGAATTCTCTGATGGTATTGCTGCCATGGCTGGCTCCTTTCTTTGCCTTGGCAAAGGACATTTAAAATTAAGCTCTGGGATTTCTGAATGGCTTTCATTTCATGAAACAGATTTTTTTAAAAAAAACTGTGGTGTTGGAGGAGAGCTTCTGGTGATTCCATGGATCACCAGAAAGATAAACAAATGGGCTCTAGATCAGATCAATCTTGAACTCGAAATTAAATTGCCTCTACAAAGGTGATTGCATTTGGATGCTTCTTGGTAATATAGGATTCACTGAAAAATGTAAAAATGCTTGAGCAAAGCTGAAGAAAGCAGGAAAAGAGAAAGACTAAACATGAAGTGGACCAACCAACCAAACAATAGTCTTTAGTTTGCAAAACATGAGCAAGGATGTCATTAATCCATAGGGCCACCATAAATCAGAAATTATTCGACATCAAATAATAGTAAAAGGATTAATTTTGGTCATCATGGATTGAACAGTATTTTATGAAATGCCATGGAACGATTTTGAAATAACAAGTCTGTGGAAAGGAAGTACAGTATTTGACTATTTAAAATATTATAAAATAGATAAAATAGTTTTAAATATTTATAAAATGGGCAGTAAATGGGCAGTAAAATAAGTAGCTTATTGTCTAAATGCAGAGTAGAAGGGAAATTGCATAAGTATCTCTTCTGCTCTGGTGGGCTTCCCATTGAGTGATTTGCTGTATGACCAGTTGAACAACCGGTGCAAGAATAAGCTCATTATGGGAACCTTCAGGAGCATGAAGGACATATGATTTCCCTTCTGCTTCATGTTTAGGCAACAGGATACAAGCCATTCAGCGTACTGTGTTTTTTTTTAAGTTTAAATTTCAGCTTTGTGCATCACTTGAACAAATGTGTCACTAATACCTAAGTTGTTGTTGGCTGCAACTCGTATCCGAAAATGCATTTTTCCTGCTTCAGGAAAAATGCCATTGGCATGAATTTAAGGTGGATTCCAGCTTGACACAAAGTAACCCACACTATGGTCACAGAACCATCTCCTGTGGCACATATGAAATGAGACATGCAGGGTTTAACACCAGGATGCAATGGACTGCCACAGCCTTGAGGATATTATCAAGGTGTGCTTTCACAGCCAACCCATCTGGCATGGCTTCTTTTGCCTCCATGACCATTGGGAATCAGAGTTCCTTCTCTGCTCATTTTGCTGTTGGGCCCAATATGGTTTTCAGTGGCATTTCCTCCACTTAGGAGACCTTCACCCCACCTAAAAGGGCTCATCTGCCCATAGCCATTGGCCCTTTAGGGAGTCAAGTTATTTACTGCCACCCAACACTCGGGGTTGAGTTGCTGGCTGTACGGTCTACTCCATTACCATAGCAGGATGTCCAGACAGACATGTGATACCTAAGTACAATTCTGGTAAAAGAAGTAGATTGTTAAGTAAGCCCAAAGAATACTGTGCACACAGATTGAAATGTTTCAATCCTGTCCATTTCTAACATCTATCTTGTGTGCCCATTCATCCAATTTCTTACCTAAGTGTTCTACCATTTGACAGACACAGTCCACCAAAGGATGTTGTAGCCAATAACAGTATTGAGAGATGTTACAATGATGAATGAAGATTGATAGTCTGGTTGTTACTGATGGTATTTTGTTGTCTCCTCTGTTCATGCCAGAAGCAATCCAGTGGTGTTTCTCAAGTGGATTGATAAACCCACAGCATACTATTCTTGTCCAGATGGCACCTGGATGTGTTCACTCTCCTCATATTCTTTGGGGAGGCTCTTACCATGTCTCCCAATCTAATTGTGTCATTGAGAGACTGAAAGAAAGAACATTGCCAGTGCTGTTTGCTATACAGTTTATTTCATTTAGCATCTCCCGGGGTATTCCAAACAAGAGAAGATATTTCAAACTAGGAGCCATTTTATTGGCTTGCTGATAGTTTCCCCCCACCTTCAAGCTTGTGTGGACATGGGAATACAGTATATGACTTTCCATATGTTGTTGGAGTGAAACCCTGACCATCCACAGACAGTGGCAATGGATTTATTTATTTATTTATTTACTGTTAAATTTTTATACCACCCACTCAGCCAAAGCTGACTCCGGGCGGTTCACAACAGTGGGTAAAAACAGATAAAAACAAATAAAATAGATAAAAACCAGCAATAAGAACCCACCCCTAAAAAGAGAGGGGTGCAGGAACTGAAGAAACCATGGGGCAGGTATCCTCTCCTATATTAACCACCCAACGGAAGCCACCCCTCCACCTGCACCCCAAACTTGGCCAGCCAGCCAGGTTTTTAGTTCTTTTCTAAAGGGCAACAACTCCGCCTGGAGACGCAGTTCCACAGGAAGGAGGTTCCAAAGGCGAGGTGCGGACAAAGAGAAGGCTCTCCTCCTTGTGCCAGAGAGGCAAGCCCCCCTGGCCGATGACACTATTAGAGAGCCCCTCCGGTCCGCTCTGGTTGGACGGACAGACATCCTTAGGGTCATGCGGTCTCTAAGGTAACCTGGCCCACTACCATATAGGGCTTTAAAGGTCAAAACCAGCACCTTGAATTGCACCTGGAGGCAAACGGGTAACCAGTGCAGCTCCCACAGCAGTGGTGAGGCATGGGCATGATGTCCACATCCCATCACCACCCGGGCTGCCGCATTCTGGACCAGCTGCAGCCTCCGAATGGTCATCAAGGGCAACCCCATGTAGAGCGCATTACAATAATCTAGTCTGGAGGTCACCAGAGCATGAGTGACCATGAGCAAAGAGTCCTGGTCCAGGAGCGTGCGCAACTGGCGAATCACCCGAAGTTGGGCGAAGGCCCTCCTGGCCACAGCCGCCACCTGTTCTTCGAACAGCAGCCGTGAATCCAGGAGGACCCCCAAGTTGCGCACCGGGTCACTCTGGGGCAAAATAGCCCCATCCAAAACCAATGATAGTGCCAGGATAGCACAGGACCCTCCATCCACAGCCACTCAGTCTTACTAAGATTCAGCTGTAACCCATTTGCCCCCATCCAAACCCCAACCACCTACAGACAACTGGAAAGGACTTTGACTGCATCACTGGGGTCCCCACGGGCCGAGATGTACAACTGTGTATCATCCGCGTACTGATGGTACCCCGTGGGAATGGATGATCTCATCCAGCGGCTTCATGTAGATGTTAAATAGGAGAGGAGAGAGTACCAAGCCCTGAGGCACCCCATATTTTAGAGACCTAGGACTGGACTTCTCGCTCTCCAACCACACCGACTGGGTCCAGCCCCTCAGAAATGAGGAAACCAGGATCACACAGTGCCCTGGATCCCCAATCCTCGGAGCCGTTCCAGAAGGATACCGTGGTCAACGGCATCGAAAGCCGCTGAGAGGTCAAGAAGAGCAAGGACGGACGGATGACCGCCATCCCGCTCTCACCAGAGATCATCCATCAGCGCGACCAATGCAGTCTCAGTACCATATCCAGGTCTGAATCCTGACTGGAAGGGGTCTAGATATTCTGCTTCATCCAGTACCCTCTGCAACTGACGCGCCACTGCCTTTTCCAATACTTTCCCCAAAAAGGGGAGGTTGGAAACAGGTCTGTAGTTGGTTATGACTGCTGGGTCGAGGGATGGCTTCTTCAGGAGGGAGCGCACCAAAGCATGTTTCAACGGTGCAGGAAATATCCCCTCCCAAAAAGACGCATTAATTATAGCCCCGACCCAGCCACCTGTCACCGTCTTGGAGGCTTTTACCAGCCAGGCGGGACAGGGATCCAATGGACAATTAGTGGCGCAGACCGCCGCAAGGAGCCTGTCCACTTCATCTGGGGCAACAGGATCAAACCGATCCCAGATAACACAGCAAGACTTGCACTGGCTCCCCCCTGACCCTCCCCATCCACGCCAAGATTAAACCCTGAGCGAATCCGATCGATTTTCTCCACCAGATGGTCAGCAAAGTCCTCAGCCGATCCCTGCCAACCGGGCACAGCCCCCCCTACCAAGGAGGGACCTGGTCACCTGAAACAGGGTGGCTGGGCGATTATCAGCGGAGGCAATAAGGGAGGTGAAGTATTGCTCCTCACCACCCCCTCGCCACTAGGTAGGCCCTAATAGCGGCTCTAGCTAGTGTCCAATCGGAATCATTCCTGGTCTTCACCCAGCGGCGCTCAAGGCGTCTCTTTGCCCATTTGAGCTCCCGTAGTTCTTCCGTGAACCACGGGGATGACCTAGCTCCGCGGGCTCTGAGAGGCCGTAGTGGAGCGATTACATCCAAGGCTTGATGTACATCCAAGGCATCAATGTCATACTCTAGACATGGGACTTCATGTAATGGTTTTAGGAGAATGCTTACTCTGAAATGTGGTAAGTGAGCCCTGCTGCATCTGGGGCACCTCCGACTCCTTTTAACGAGAGGGACCTTGGTCATTTGCCTCAAAGTTGGCATCCCAGAATATTAGAGATGGAGATTCAACTGCTTGGAACTCTGTATGAGGAATCCTATAAGCTAATTCATTATATGTGCATTTCTGTTTAGGTGTCTGTAGAAGATGTCAGACTGGGAGAAAGTGGCTTGCATCTTGAAGAAGTAGTTAGGATGATAATGATTTAATCCAGCTTTTACAGCCTTCAGCACCACCCCTACCACTCATGTACCCTGGAGCTGGCCTCCAGAAAGATCCCTTGGTGCTGCATTGTTCATAGAAGCTGCCAGGCTTTGAGGCATCAGCACATTCAGTTCTACATTTGCTAATGCTTCATACCCCATTAACCTGCAATGTCTGTGCAGCAGTCTGTTGAGAAAGTTCATTTTGATAACCCTTGCTAATTGTACATTTTGCAAAGCAAGCTATATAAAACAAAAAGCTGTGTGTGTGTGTGTGTGTGTGTGTGTGTGTGTGTGTGTGTGTGTGTGTGTGTTTTGCTTCCTATCCAAAGTCATGACAGTTTTAAAAAGCGGAGCTCAAATGTTTCATTTTCATTGAGTCATTTATAGTCCAGTGTCAAATGAGCAATGGTCCGTGCTCTTTTATGAAACAGAGACCATTTTTCCCATTTCACTTACATTAAATAGATGATTAATAAAGTAATATAACTGCCCTAGTTTATTCTCAGGTTCCAAATAGGCATCACACAAGGATCTATGCAATATTAACATGATGACCCTTTAGAACAGAAACTTTAAGGTTTCCAGTGGGGCTGAGGCAAGCTTTAGTGTCTTGCAAGGAAGACAAGGGAAAGAGACATAACAAGGCTAAACACAACTTTATTGCATGATGGTCAGGGTAAACATGTGGTAATGACGGACAAACAGCTCTATTTATATTACACTGTACATTTGAATATGCCGGTGTGGTAGCTCATTGGCTACTGTCCGTGTGACATCATTGGTCGTCACGTCCATCTTCTTCAGGTGTGGTGTGGCGGGAAGGTTTCCCGCTCTTCAGGTATTCTGGGAATCTGTACCATGTGAGCTGGATGCTGGCTACTGCCACCTGTGGTCACTTAGCTCGCTTCCTCATATAGCCTGTTACAATATGTTCCTGATTAGATACAATTGGATACATTGACTGGTTACATTCCATTAAAGGGGTTGTTTCAACATTTCCTTGGTATTGCATTCAGTACATAACACCCCTCCCCCCTAGGTAAGGACAAAGTCCTTCAACCAATTAGGCTTCCCGCATGTTCGCTTTGGGCGAGAGGCAACCGTGCTTTGCCCTGGAGTGGCTGCATTTTCCTGATCGCTATGTCCTCGTCCTGCAACGAGAGAGGGTGACTCATTAGTGATTGGCTGTGGGCTCTGAGCCTGGGATTGGGGAGGTCTAGGTGTAGGAGTAAACTCCAGGGATGTGAAACCAGGGGTCCTATGGACTAAAGTAAAACCCTGCTTTTCAGTCGGACGGGTGGGGGACCACTCCAAAAACTCCCCCCGGTTCCCAAACTCAAAATCTAACTTTTCGAAATTCCCCTCTTCCAAATCATTCCTGTAGCTAGGGGTCCAAAGGATTCAGATTTGTGTCATTTCCCTCCCCCCAGTGGTCTGTGTCTCACCCATGGGATAAGCGGGTGGGGGAGAACCCTAACGTTGAATCTCCTGTTTGGTCTCTCATGTCTTGCCTGTCTACAACTCTACTCCTGAGCTGGTCGGCGTGTCTCCTCCAGAGGAGGCCTGTGCTCGTCTCGACATTGTACGGGACTGGCCCCGTTTGCCCGACCATTACTCCAGGAACCCAACTCGGCCCGGTGGCCGCATAATTCCTACAATGCATGGCCTCACCAACCCCGAAACTCTTAGTGCAATGTTTCTACCCATGTCCTCCACCCTGGTTGGGTCTAGGCGCGAGAGGATCACGGCGGGTCTCCTCTGCATAACAAGTTCGGCGGGCAACACCCCCAACGCGAGGTGGGTCACTCGGTACCTTAATAGGAATTGGCATAGTTGCAGGTCCAAATCTCCGGGGCCCATCCGACGCACTGTGTCATTCATTGTTCGCACCAAATGTTCCGCTTGACCATTTGTAGCGGGGTGAAAGGGGGCAGAGGTAATGTGGTGAATCCTATTAATCTCTATAAACCCCTGGAACTCTGCCGACATGAAAGTTGTGGTGTTATCGCTCACAAGCACGTTGGATAATCCGAAGCAGCTGAATACTCTCCGCAATTGCCTGGATGTACTGGACATTGGGATTACCTCCAACCACTTGGAGTAAGCATCCACTATTATTAAGAACAGGTTGCCCCTGAAGGGTCCCGCAAAAAGTCTACGTGTAGGCGTGACCATGGCCCTCGGGCTGCGTCCCATTCTCTATGGTGAAGTCAGGACTGTTCGGGGCGGGTACTCTGGCAGCTCTCGCAAGTGCCAATCATGTGTTCTATATCTGCGTCCAATTTGGGCCACCAGATGTAGCTTCTGGCTAGCGCTTTAGAGCGCACGATCCCCGGGTGGCTAATGTGTAACATCTTGAGCACCTGTGGCCTCAATGCTTCGGGGACTATTACCTGCTGCCCCCAGAGGAGGCAGCCCCTCTCTAGGGACAGTTCGTCTCTCCTTCTGCCATAAACCTTGAACTCCTTCATGAGGGAGGTGGCTGGCCACCCCTTTTGCACCCATGAACTGACTAGGGCCAATGACCTGTCCTTTGCTGTAGCTTTAGCGATCTCTGCTGGCAGTATCAGGGGAGTCTCTAGGGCCTCGATCAGGAGCACCTGGTGGTCCTGCTCTACCTCACACTCTGGGTCCCCTGTCTGTGGGAGGGGTGACCTGGAAAGGGCGTCGACGTGGCTGATTTCCTTGCTGGGTCGGCAGGCCAATGCATACTGGTATGCGTTGAGGAAGATAGCCCACCACAGCATCCTCGGGGATAAGATCTGTGCAGTGGGCTTGTTTGTGGTGAAGATACCTAGCAGGGGCTTATGGTCGGTCATGACTGTGAATGGCCGACCATAAAGGAAGTCGTGGAACTTTTTGGTTCCTGCAACTATCGCCAGTGCCTCCCTGTCTGTTGGCGCGTAATTGCACTCCGCCTTGGACAGAGATCTCAAATAGAACACCACCGGGGCTTCCTGCCCGCTCTCTAGCACGTGGCATAAGACTGCCCCCACCCCCACTGGTGAGGCATCGCAGACCAACACAATGGGCTTCTTGGGATCGAAGTGGGTTAAGACAGCCTCGGAAGACAGAAGCTGCTTGAGCCCACTGAATGCCCATTCCTGGCTTTCGCCGCACCGACAAGCCGCGTCTTTTTAAGGTAGCTTGTGCAGCGATTCTGCCACCAACGCCTTTCCTGGCAGGAAAGAGTGGTAAATTTTAAGAGTCCCAGGAAGGACTGTAGTTCGGCCTTGGTGGTGGGGCGAGCGGCGTTCTGCACTGCTGACACCTTTGACTCAGCTGGATTAATACCCTCAGGGGTTATCCAGAAACCCAGAAACTCTACTTCTTCTGCAAAAAACACATACTTATCTTTTCTCAACCTGAGCTCCGCTTTCTCGAACACGGTTAGCACCTGGTCTAAGCTCTTGGCCAATTCTTGTCCCCCCCTGCCATTATCAAAACATCATCAAAGTAAGGGAAAACACCTGGGAGCCCTTTCAAAAGCCTTTCCAGGAGGGACTGGAAGATCCCGGGGGCTGAATTCATGCCAAATTGGAGGCGCGTTACTTTAAAGGCTCCCTTATGAGTAACTATGGTTTGAGCGGCGGCTGCAGCTGGGGTCACCGTTAATTGCTGGTATGCCTGTGCTAAATCTAGCTTGGCGAAACACCTCCCTCCATGCAATGTTGCTAACAGGTGGCTTACTACCGAATTGCCTTATTAATCGTGCACTTGTAGTCAGCACAGATTCTGACCTCCCCGTTAGCCTTTAGTGCCGTAAGAATGGGGGTTTCAGACTCGGCAGAATCTACAGGTACCAAAATCCCCTGGCCCACCAGTTTGTCCAGTTCAGTCTTAATTTTGTCCTTTAGTGCGAAAGGCACTCTCCTTGGCTTGAGCCTGATGGGCCAGATGTCGGGGTCCATGTTGAAAGAAACTGGGGGCCCCTTGAACTTCCTGAGTCCCTTCTCGAAGACGGCAGGGTGTGCGTTACACACTTCTGCAACCAGGTCAGCCTGCACGGCGTGTATGCCTCCGATGAAAACCCCCAGGGGGCCAAACCACTGCATTCCAAGGAGGCAACAGGACCCATCCCTTAAGACCACTAGGGGCAACTGCGCGGAGCACCTCTTGAATTGCACCTTGAACTCCCCCACCCCCAAAACTGGGATACGTTTCCCCTAAATGTCCCATAGGTTTGTCCTTAGGGCTTTCAGCTTGGGGGGTGAGTTTGGGGGAATATGCAAAAATTCCCTGTGGGCGATGATGGAATACAATGACCCCGAGTCTATTTCCATCCTAACCAGGACCCCTTGTATCAGTACCTCAACAAAAAACCGGGGGTGCCTCAAGGGCATGCTGCGAACTGCCTGGTCGTGGTTGTTGGGAAATCTTCGAGACACATGGTGCTCCTGCGGTTTGTCGTTGTCAAAGATCCTGCCGACCCCATTTGCTTTCCATTGCGGCCATTCCGCCAGGCCCTTGCCGTCGTCCTGTCAGTGCCTGCAGACATTTGCGATGTGCCCGCGCTGCCCGCAGTTGTGGCACTCTGTCTTCCGGAATGGGCACCGGCTCCAGTCATGAGATGCCCCGCATCCGTCGCACCGGCGGTCCTCTCTGGTGCGGTCTCGAACCTTGGGCTTCCTCTGTACTTGTTGCACGTCGTCGTCCTCGCTGCAGTCAGAGGTGGACGTGGTGAACTCGGGGGTCCCTTCTCCCCATGGGAGGAACAGCTGTGGACTGGTACCACAGATGCCCCCCCCAGCTGTTGCGGTCCTGGCCCGGCACACTCGCTCACCTTGTTGCACTGACTCGGTGGCTTGGGCAATTTGCAGGACGTGCTCGAAGGAGATGCTCCCGTCCTTGGCCAGTAATTTTTCCTGGCACCCTCATCTCACAGGCCAAGCAGGAGCCTGTCTTGCAGCATCTCACTCAGGGATGTCCCCCACCGGCAAGGCACGGCAGCTACCCTCAGAGCTGCAATGAAGTCGGCCACGGACTCACTGACCTGCTGGCTCCGCCGTTGAAATGCTAGCCTTGCCGGGAACACCGACACCTTTGGGCGGAGGTGTTTCCTCAGCTCAGTGAGGATCTCGTCTAGGGGTACCTCTCTGACCGGCCTTGGCGTCAGGAGGTTTGTTGCCAGTTCCAGCCTTTCCAGGCTGCAATGGGCCAGCAGGTACGCTCGACGCTGGGCTTCTTTCTCGATGCCCTCAAGGTCCATTGCATATAGGAACTGCTGTTCGTAGAGTTCCCATCTCTCTGGCTTTGTGGTGTCGAAAGGCGCGATGTTCATTTTGCGGGACACCATCCCATCCTCGTCACCAATTTAGTGTCTTGCAAGGAAGACAATGGAAGGAGCCGTAACAAGGCTAAACACAACTTTATTGCATGATGGTCAGGGTGAACATGTGGTAATGGTGGACAAACAGCTCTATTTATATTATACTGTACATTTGAATATGCCGGTGTGGTAGCACATTGGCTACTGTCCGCGTGATGTCATTGGTAGTCACGCCCATCTTCTCCAGGTGTGGTGTGGCGGGAAGGTTTCCCGCTCTTCAGGTATTCGGGGAATCTGTACCATGTGAGCTGGATGCTCGCTACTGCCACCTGTGGTCACTTAGCTCGCATCCTCATACAGCCTGTTACAATGTGTTCCTGATTAGATACAATTGGATACATTGACTGGTTATATTCCGTTAAAGGGGTCATTACAACATTTCCTTGGTATTGCGTTCAGTACATAACACAAGCCAAGCTCCAAAAGTAAAGTCAAAGCAGCTCAAGATTCTTATTGGCAGGATCTTAACAGTGGGCAGAATATCAGGCCACAGCAAATACATATGTAGGGTCAGAAGGCAGTCCATGGTTAAACAGAAAGGAAGTCTAATTGAGCAAAATCTAGCAAAGTTTTTGCCCCCAGTAGCTGTCATCATTTAGGAATGAAACCTATAAGCCCATGATGGTGGACCTTGGCACTCCAGGTGTTCTTGAACCTCATTCCCAGAAGCTATGATCAGCAGGAGTGCTGACTTGGGCTTCTGGTAATTGAAGTCCAAGAACACCTGGAGTGCCAAGGTTCACCATCACTGCAATAAGCAACAAATTTTGTGAGCCTCAACCAAGATTCATCTGCATATCATTAGCAGCATTCCGGCAACCCTGCTTTTAAGTAGGGATGTTCCCAAGAGGAAACCTTTACTTCTGAGATGAAAAGAAGCTACCATGTGGCATAATGGAGAATTTTTCTTTGTTTTCATTTGTATGCAGCTGCATGGCATAGTGCTGTTCAGTATGTTCTGCTTTTTTGCATGTTTTGAGCCATGCAGCAGTTATTTGGCCTTATCAGAACAAATACCATTCTTACTAGTGGGACTGAATTGTAGTAATCTAAGGCTAGTGAATAGCATGTCTTTTAATTTAAGGATTTTTTTATTATTATTAAATGGCCTATTTGTCCATTGCAAATCTATGATTTTACACAAACTATACATGCCTGCACATTTCTTCATACTTATTATTATACATTTTGATGATTGGAAATCAAATGAGTAAACTGATTTCTACTCATTTGATTTCCAGTCATCAAAGTGTATAATAATAAGTGTGAAGAAATGTGCAGGCATGTATAGTTTGTGTAAAATCATAGATTGGCAATGGACAAATAGGCCATTTCAGTTTACTCATCAGTTTACTCATTTTACTCATTTGCTTGTGAAATGACTAATGTGCTTGTGAAGTGACATGAAACTTTTGCCTATGATAATAATAATTTTGTATCAAAAATTATTCTGGGTTGAAAGGATTTTTGCTGGAGAAACTCTGCTCAGGTGATGCCCGAATGAGGCTCCTTTCATGTCCCCAATATCTTTTTCCACCAAAGTGGTCCCTATTTATCTACTTGCAATTTCTTGCTTTCAAACTGCTAGGTTGGCAGGAGCTGGGACAGAGATGGGCGCTCAAACCGTCATGCAGTACCCGGGTCTTGAACTGCTGACTTGACGGCCTTCAGCTAACAAGGTGAGCTTCTTAACCACAACAAAAGTCATCACATGTTGTTATATTTATAAGCTAGTGGGCAGGATGTGAGAACCAGCCATAAGGATCACCCACACCTAAAATGTGTGAAGGGAATATACACTGAATCTCAGCTTAATTCTTATTCTGGAAATTACTTCTTTCACTCAGGCTGACATTTGTGGTTCAGATATTAATCCAACAGGGCACGCATGAATTCCCAGAATAAAATGTGTCTGCATTTGTGTCATTTCCTAACATCATCCAGACAGCAGTAGATGTCACTGCAGTCAATAAGAAATATACAGGAGAAACAGTTGCACAAAACAAATGAACACTAGTGTTTAGAGGTCTGCTGAAAAATTTCTTGCTCAAACCAGGCCCTTCAGAGAAAATGTTGTCCTTTAGTATTTTCATTTCATTTCACTTTTATTTTGCATACCGCTTTATTCAGCCCGAAGGCAACTCAAAGCGGTTTACATTAATGCATGCACAGCAGACAGAAGTAGAAAAGTGAAAAAAGATACAATAGTAACAGCATAGAAAGTCAAGTACATCAAACACAATACAATAAAATAGCATAATCAAGTAAAAAATACAACATTCAAAATACATATAATCAAAGGCCCAAATACAAAATTAAGCAAGTACAGCCCACGCTTAGATAAAAAACAGAGTCCAGACAGACGAGTCCTCTAGAACAGTGACAAGCAGCAGGCACAGCTGGCTCCCATCCCTGGAGTGATGGTGTGGCTCCGGGGAGAGCACGGGACACCTCATGTGGTGGTGGTGGCTTTTCTCCCCTTCCAGCTAGGCATGGCTTGGAAGGGAGGCCCCGGCAGTGGCGGCTCACAGGTGGCTCCCATCCTCGGAGCGATGGTGCAGCTCCGGGGAGAGCGCGGGACCTGCCACCCCAGACTAAATGCTTTTTTGGGAAAAAAAATAATTTTTATTAGCTTATTCAAAAATATACAAACATACATACAAAAAGAGAAAAAACATATATTTCATAAAACATAGTCTCATACATAGTACTTTCCCTTGAATTTCACCCAGTGTTTATTTACATTGCCCTGGAAAGCTCGTTCCCAATATTTACCTCCAGAAACTACTTTCGGTTGGTACAGGTCTACTACTTTCTACACCCATGAGTGAATAATCTGCAAAAGGCTTCCAAATACTCCAGAATCTGTTTTCTTTCAATTTATCCCTTTTTACTTTTATCTCCCATGTCAGTTTATCGTTCAGTGCTAAATTCCACATTTCTTTATACTATTCACTCGTCTGTATAGTTACATCATTTCCCCAATGTCTAGCAATGCATTGTCTACCCGTTGTTAACATTATTTCTAATAATTCTTTTTCTTCCTTGTTTAAACTCTTACCAGCCACATCTGTTAACATAATGGTACTTGATTCCAGTTTAATTTTTTTACCCATTGTTTCCCCAACCTCTTTTTCTATTCTTCTCCAAAAATCGTTTATTATCTTACATCTCCACCACATTTGTTCATAAGTTCCAATAGGGTCTTTACATCTCCAACATAAATTATCCTTTTTATTGTCAATCTGATGTAACCTCAGTGGTGTCAGGTACCATTGCCACAACATTTTATAATTATGCTCCTTGATTCTTACTGACATGGTTCTCATTATCCTCTTTTTCCACTTATTTCTCCATTCACCTTTTCCTATCTTTATGTTCAAATCTTGTTCCCACTTCGATTTCAGAGCTTCCTGTGGCTCAACCCCCTGTTTAATACAACATAAAGTTTTCTTAGTAGTCCCTTAATACTTCTGTCTCCTTTTTGAATCTTTGAAACCAATTCTTTAAATTCTGTCTTTTCTCTATCTATATCTAATTCTCTCCTATATTTATTATTCCAATTATTAACCTTCATTATCTGAAACCAATCCAATTTTAACTGTTCAAACAACCTTTTCTTCTTATCTTCGTCCCTACAGATCCACAACCAATCTTTCACCAGGGAAACTTCATTTCTATCCAATATTTCCTTTGTTTCTTTATCTATTTTTATCGGAAAGGATGCCATATCTGCTAATTCCAAAATTGGAGAGACACCTGGAGCCAAGTCCTCCTTTAATCTTTTCCACACGTTCACGAGTCTCTTCATCATTGTGTTGCTAGTAACCACCGTTTTAACATTACTTCAAAAAAAAAACATTTTGCCTATATTCCTATAATTTTTCATCTCAATCTCCTCCCAAATTACTTTTTCCCTTGCCAAAATCTTCACAACATTCTTAATTTGAAAAGCGCGATAGTAAGCTAATAAATTTGGCATTCCTAAACCCCCATCTTTCTGAGGTAGATACCATAATTTCTTCAGTAATCTCGGTTTTTTACCTCCATTGCAAAAATTGTTAAACATCTTTTGAAACTCATTTATTTCCTTTTCATTCATTTGAATTGCAAGTGCGTCGAATAGAAAATTAATTCTCGGTAACAACATCATTTTGCAGATTGCAATCCTCCTGAACCATGACAACCTTAACTTTAGAAGACTTTTTATTCTAGCCTTACATTTCATTTTCAAACTATCATAATTAATCTTCTAAATTCTTCCAATCTATTTGATATAATTATCCCCAGATATTTCAATTTATCTTTAATTTGTATACTAGTTAATCCCGCAATCTTTTCCCTCTCCCCTTCTCCCATGTTACACAGCATCAATTCCGATTTATCCCAATTTATCCTCAAGCCCGTGATATCCTCAAAATCCTCAGGTTGTATTTTAATCCTATCCATAACCCTCTCAGGATGCTTAGCCGTTATCAATGTATCATCTGCATACATACTTATCTTATTACCCAATATCCCTTCTATTTTTTCATCTTCTCTTATACTTGTGGCCAGAATTTCCATCGCCATAAAAAACAAAATAGGAGACAAAGGACAACCCTGCCTGGTACCTGCCTCAAGCTTTACCTCATCTGTAACTTCATCATTCACTCTAATCTTTGCAATCCCTTTCTGATATAGCAAATTGATTACCCTTCTAAATCTGTCCCCAAATCCATAGCTTTTAACTATCTCCTTGATCGAGGACCATTGTAAAGAGTCAAATGCCTTCAAAATGTCCAAAGAAATTAAGCCCACTTTTTCATTCGTTCGGTTTACATTATCAATTAAATCTAACACTCTCCTAGTCAAATCCGCCATGTGTCTCCCTTTTAAAAATCCTACCTGATCTGCATTTATATATTCACCCATAAATTTTTTTAACTGATTAACCAATATTGCTGTGAAGATCTTAGCATCTTGATTTATAAGAGAAATTGGTCTATAAGATTCCACTTTTTCCAAATTCTTTCCCATTTTTGGCAGCAGAACGATCGTAGTCCTATACCATGAAGTTGGAATTTGTCCACCGTCTAATATGTAGTTATATAACTTTACCAGCTTTGGTACCACCACATCTTTAAATTCCTTAAAGAATCAGTCGGTAATCCATCCTCTCCCGGGGCTTTCCCCAACTTCAAATCAGTAATTATCTCCTTTACCTCCTTCTCCGAAACTTGTTCTTCCATTTTGTCCCTATGTTCCTGTTTTATTCCACTCAATATTTGCCTCTCCAATATCATTTTAAGCTTCTCCACATCTATCTCTTTTTTTGCATATAAGGCTTGGTAAAATTCCTTCACAATTTTACATTTATCACTAGTTTTATTGCACCTTACCCCTTGATTATTAACCAAGACTCCAATTTCCCTTTTTTCCCTTTTCGCTTTTGCAGCTCTTGCCAATAATTTTGAGTTTTTATTACTGAATTCAAAATATTCTCTATTTAAATATATCAAATCTCTTTTTACCTTTTCTATATCCTTACCCATCAATTCTGCCTTCAATCCTTGTAGTTTAGTAAAGATTTTTTTATCCTTCTTTTTTGAATGTTCTTCCTGTAGTTGTTTTATTTCCTTTTCTTTTTCATCCTGTGCTAACTTATACTTTTTATACCTATTACTTGCCAACTTTATACTTTCACCTCTAAAAACCGACTTCATGGTATCCCAAACCACATTAAAATTTACCTCATCATTATCGTTCCACTGCCAACTTTCCATCCAGCTTCCTATAATTTGTTCTTTACATTTTTGATCTTTAAATAAATTAGAATCATACCTCCAATTTCTTCCTCTTCTATTATCCCTTTGTAGCCTCAAATCCAGAATTACTTTAGCGTGGTCCGATTCCTTGAAAATTCCTATTTCAATCTCCTCAATATTTTTAACCATGTTTTCCGTTAAAAACACATAGTCTATTCTAGAGTAGGATCCGTGAACGTGTGAAAAGTAAGAATACGCCCTTTCCAAACCCTTAATCTCTCTCCAAGAGTCTTTCAATCCTAGTGCAACCATCCAATTGTCCAAAATATTCCCCTTAATACCTGCTCCACACCTTGTTAAATTCGTGCAATCCAAATTTGATTTTACCATGTTAAAATCGCCAGCCACTATCATCTTTACCGCTTTTTCTGTTAACACAATTTTACGAACTTTTTCTAAAAATTCAACTTGATGTTCATTTGGAGCATAAATATTCACCAGAGTTATTTCTTCATCATCTATTTTCCCTTCAGGGTCCGAGATGCCTTCAGGGTCCGAGATGCTTTTTATTCTCTCAAATCCTAATCTGGTGGAGATCATAATTGCAACTCCTCTTGCTTTTGAAGTACCAAATGCCATTTCATAATGTTGCATCCATCCTAAAAAAAGTTTGTTTGTGTCTTGTGATTTCTGATGGGTTTCCTGTAAAAAAACTATGTCGGGTCTGTCCTTCTTCAAAGTCAGTTCTAACCTCCTCCTCTTAAGAACAGAACCTGTACCTTTTACATTCCAAGTTAAAACTTTAATATTTCCCATTTTTAAATTCAAATTCACTCTCTCTTACTTCCAAGCTCTCCATTGGGCGTGCTGCCTCAAACCCCTCACCATAAAAATAAAAAAACATACAGAAAACACACAATGCCACCCTCCCCACTTTCTTCGAAAAAAAGCCGCCTTTGTTCTCCAAAGAGGGGAGGGAGGAACATGCAAGATGTGCATATAGTTGGTGCACCGCGCATCTTCCCCTTTCTAAAAACCTGATTATATAAAAAATTTTAAATAAAATTTTAAATAAAATAATCAATTACTCACTACTCCTTACCATGATCACTGACAACTCCTCCTCTTCTCGTCCCTGCTGCCCACCACCTGTGGCACCACCTGCATCAGCCCCCTCGTAATCTCTTCTTATGGCGCCCGATTCCAACAAGTCCATTCTGAGAGTTACCCAGTCCTCAGAACCCGCCTTAACCAAATCAAGCAAACTCAAATACTCCAGTGGATCAGTCCCTTCATTAATAACCTGCATTTTTTTCCATAAAAAAATCTTAACTGCTGTGGAAATCTCCAATTATACCTTACCCCTTTTTCATCAATATTTTGGTTACCGGCTTCATCCTGTATCTCCAAGCTCTTTCCTTAATAGAGATATCGTTATATACTTCCACATCTGAGCCATCGATTTTCAGAGCGCCAGAACCAACTTGTTTTAAGAAAGCCATTACTCTAAGTTTGTCTCCCCAATTTGCAAATTTAACCAAAACATTTATTTGAACCACTTTTCCTCTTCTTGGGCCCACCCTATATGCACTTACAATATCTTCCTGTGCAAAATCCTTTCCCATTTTCAAATCGTTTAACCACTGGACAATTCTATCTCTTAGCTGGTCTGGCGTCCTTTCAATCGCATGACGTATCACAATATTCTGCTTTCTCATCATTTCTTCCATAGCATCAATCCTTTTTGCATGATCATCAATTTTCACCTTATTTTCCCTCACCCCATCCTGTGTCCCTTTTATTTTGCCTTTCATAGCCTTCACCTCATTTTGGACCAATTTCACATTTCCTTCTATTTTTTTTGCAAACTTAGTTCTACCTTTTTAGAGAAATCCACAATAGTAGAAACCACCTTGTCCTGTTTTTTCAACATTTCATTTTTGTCCTTCACTCTTGCCTCTTCCATCTTCTCAATCTTCTGAAACAATTTGCCAAGTTCAACCATAATTTGAGTTTGGTCATAGGGTTCGGGTGGTGGTGATGATGATGGAGGGACCTCCTCCATTGGTGCTTTTTCCTTTCTCTTAGATTTCACCACTGGCTCCTCCTCCTTTGCTTTTCCTCTTGTGCCCTTATCCATGATAGTATCACCTAAAAGCTTTAATGCAACAATACTCTTGACTCTCGGTGAACCCTCCCCTTGAACCTGTTCCACTGCTGCCAATATTACATCCTATGGTGATTATAATCCTTTAATCTTGATAACACTTGATTGAAGAAAAAAAAGAAGAAAAAAATTAATTGTTGTAATCCGTGGGCATCAGGAATCCAGAAAAAACCAAAGAGTATTGTAATCCACAAACGACCAACCTCAAAAAAAAAGCGCCAATAAATCCTGGTAAGAAAGAGCTCCTAAAATTTCTCAAATTTTAAAATTTGACTTAAAAAGAAAAAAGAAAAAAAATAGTTCAAAACTTTTTCAAAAGCCCCACTTTAAAAAATCCAGATCAATAATTGTGTTTTGAAACTCCAGCCAAGAACAAAAGCGGAAAGAAGAGGAGGTAAATCCAAAAATAAAGGAAAAGAAAAAAAATATATATCCAGGTTTCAATAATGGTGTTACCGAGTAGCCATATAGCTATATTTCCAATGAGCCAAATTATATCCAAATATATCCAATCGTATCCAGAGCCACAGAGGAGGGGAAAGAAAAATCCACAGTATCCAAATATTTGAAGAAAAGAAAAAAAAACAGGGGTGAGAGCTATAATCCACCAAGCAAGGAGTATAAACAAAGACTCAAATTGTAAAGCGCACACTTTCACTTTTGCCTCTGCCTCGGCCACGGCTTCAGGGGGGAGCCCCTCCTTCTTCTTCCCCAAACCAGCAAACTATTAAGCCGCTCTCTTCCTTCCTTCCGATTCTCCAGCACACAAGCCAAACAATACTTCTTAATACACCTCTTTCCTTCTTATGTCTACTTTCAGGGCTCCCAAAAGCACTTTAAAGCTCCCGAAGGTTACTCAAGCGCCATTATCCAATGGCGAACACAGCTCTCGAATTCCACCATCGCCGCCATTGTCGTCCCATCCACCACCCTTCCGTTCCTCTTTCACTTGCTCTTGCTTAATCCAGCCTTTTCGAAGCAATCAAATGCCCCCTCCAACCACCGCCGTAGCATCAATTACTTATCTCGTTTTCTCACTGATTTCTTCCACTTTTCTCACTTCGCCTCTGCTCATCCCGCTGGTCCCGTTCTCAGCATCTCAACCGGAGAAGCCACGGCTTCCGTCATGTGCCTCTCCAGGCGAGAATACCTCCCAAACTTTGACCGCTCCACGGCTACTTTTCCAGGCAAACGAGAGAGAATCTTCTCACAGCAAGAATTTTCTAACCCTTATTCAGTTTAAATCAGGTTTCTCATTGATTTCCACTTTGTAAAGCACAAGCACACAAATCCACGTGTTACTCGCCGGCCATCTTAGCCACGCCCCCCAGACTAAATGCTTTTGAATTGTATTAATGTTGTGCATTTCAGACAGTGAAGGAAAGATAATGTTGCTAATGAATAGAGACAGATATTGCTTCGGTGTTTTATCTCCCCCCCCCCAACTCATTTTCCATGTTGCACAAATCTCAGTCCCAAATTTGGGTCCCATATGTATTTTTCTAAAAATCTGATATATTTACTAAATAGAAATGACATTTTAGCAAATTTCTCTGCTGTAGTCACATGATTGGCTAGGGAGATGAAATAGGCAACCCCCTGCCAAAATTTTCAGATGTGCTTAATGGAAAATTTATAATTAAAACCTTCAACCAGGTCAATGTGGCATCAGTTATTACAGACAGGATTCAGAACAGTAATTATTTACAAATCTAAGCATAGAGGCAGAACAGATATGATTGTGTATTCCAGTTTTAAAGGAGGGAAATGGCGACTCTTTAAAAATCAGTATGCAAAAAGAACCTCACTATGCTCACATACAATGCCAAGCCATGATTTATGTTAAGAATGATTTATTGCTTTAGCCATGAATTGTTTCACAGAAGACCAAACTATTTACACTCCATTTCTCCCATTTCGATATTATTTTTCTCTAGCTTGTTTTGTCAGTTTCTGTTTTAGGGTGGGCACCTGGGGAAACAAATCAAGGAGAAGTCGTGGTCCTGGATTTAGATCAGGGATTCTCAAACTGTGGCTCATGGCACCATTTCATGTGCCCCCCCCGCCTCCACCACACCAGGAAGTGCCATGTGGTGTAAGAACAGCAAAATGGCTGTCTGGCCCCCAAAGCTGTCTGAGAGAGTGTGACCCGGCTCCTGGCTTAAAAATGTTGAGAACTCCTAAATTTAGATGAAACAGTAAGTCATAGCTGAAACAGAGCTCATAAGACAACAAGGAGCATTGTTTGATTGTGACTTGTGGCTGGCTAAGAAAAAGTACCTTTTAGAATCTTTTATTTACTGTTTTTTCACATACATTAATTAATATGTGAGCTGATGTTTGGTATTAGGAATTCATATACAATACACAATTAATCGTGGGGAATGAACAGCATTTAATGAGATAAAAATAATGTTACTTATCAGTTCTACATATATTAAGTGAATATATTGAATACAGTACATATTTCCTTATACTAACCTTGTCTAACATATTTCAGAATGACTGAAACTTTGTTGCTTAACACAGTAAATTGCTCTGTCCCAGCTCCTGCCAACCTATCAGTTCAAAAGCAAGAAACTGCAAGTAAATAAATAGGTACCACTTTGGTGGGAAGGTAAACAACATTCCGTGCACTCTGGCATCCACTCATGCCTTCCACATGACCAGGGAAACATCAGACAGCGCTAGCTCTTTGAATATAAACAGAGGTGAACATGAACCCTAGAGTAGGATTCAACTGGCATTAAATAGGGATCTTAGGGGGAGGGGGAAAGAGTAGAGGTAGCAATGGCAGAAATTTCTGTATATTCCTTTTCTAACTTGAGTTTTCAGAATAACTGGAATTATACTTAGTCTTTTTTAAAAAAACTTTCCCATAACCCTCCCCTGGCACTGCCATTGTAGAAGTGATGGTTTCAGGAAAGAGACATGCTCCACATACTTTATCCTTTTCTCTCTCACTGTCAAGAGCTTTCTCCTCTCACCTAGTTGAGAGATTTCAGCAGTTGAGAGATCACCTTAGAAGAGTTTAGTATTTTCCATTCTGTCTCCTCTCAAAACATTTAAAACAGACTTGTTAAGCTGCTTCTGTCCTTGTAGAAAACCAATTCCTTTGTGTAAATTGATTCACTGAGTAGCTCTCTTTCACTTTTTGTAGTCTAATGTAACAAGACCACATGAAGGGGCCTCTTCTAAAACAAAGGGCAGGTATCTAAATAACTATTGCATGAAAAAAAAGACCACAACCAAATCTCAAAGATTTGGCAGGGGTGGAACAATGTGTGGTAATTTATCCAGGTTGTATAAGCTAGAGCTCCTCAGCAGGTAAACATTTAGTAAGGATCTGTTGCTGTTTTGTGTGTCTTAAGGTAGGGGTGTAGGACCTGCAACCATCTGGGTATTGTTATCATTGTTTTAGAACACATAATATAAACATGCCCTTTTTGTGGAGTATCCTTTTTTGGTGGTCTGTAAACAGCAGATTGTGTCTTTGGGCGAAACTGGCAGAAGCCAGTTGCTGGGTTTAAACCATAAAGAGGCTTGTATTTATACTTTGAGGAGGTGATGTATTTCACCCCCATCCCCTTACCGAGCTACCTTGGTGGATATAGTTTGGCAGGGTCAGTTTTGACTGGCATGGGCTTTCTCAGCCTCTCCCTTCAACTAACATCTCTGGTTTTTCTTACCATGTCAAGCAGTTTCCTCCCTCATCCAAACATCACTTTACACCATATTTACACCATATTACAATACAAGCAAATTAGTCCTCCCATCTGATCACTATTGCACTGCTTTGGTTAGGAGAACAAAATCTATTTAATTTTTTCCCTTCCTCTTTCTCTAAAGAGCCAATCGAAAAACTGCTTACAGCCATGTTTTCAATTGATGCTACAGAGGAAGAGGAAAGAAAAAACATTCCTCCCCTCTCTTAACTGATGCAGTTCTGCAATGGTCAAATAGGAAGGGGGATCTACACTTTCCCTACACCTCTGCAAAGGAGCAGCAAAAGTGCTTAATTTCAATATCTGATGCACTGAAGAGGCTTGTTAGCCCTTTCAGCATACTGGATGTTCACACCAAAATCAATCTTTCATAGCTGCAAAGTTTCTATATACTATTCTCAGCATCAACAGGCATTTGGAATGGCATATATCAGAGTGCACAGAAAAGTTTAACCCCCTGATGGTAGGTACTTGGAACCACTCTAGCATCAATGTGTCTGAACACCAAAGTGGTGGCCATGGGGGGAGGGGTTGGGCTGTAAAGAAAGTATAGAATTAATTTCTAATTTCTTAACAGCAGCAAGACTAATAATAGCTAGGAAATGGAAAATACAGTATGATTTTCAATTAAATGAATTACAAAAAGAGGTTTTTGATAAATTGACCTGTAATATTAAAGTTAAGAGATTATTGAAGCAGAACAATTTTAAAGACATCTGGAGAGGATTTATAGATTATATTTTATTAAAAGGGAAAGGATCGACACCTTCACAAGAATCGATGCAATTTTGGAAAATGCATAAAGATCCATAAAGATATTGAAAATGGTTATGTAACTCTGTTAGTCCTGGGGCACTTTTTCTTTAAAATTGTTCTGTTCTTGTTTGCATTGGTAGTTTATAGTGTTTTTAAGTTTTTATGCTTTATTTATGTTTATGCAAATGAATGGGTGAGTGAATGAGTGAGTGAGTGACTGAGTGACTGACTGAATTGGAATCAGGTGCAAAGTAATTTAATAATAATAATAAAACAATAAATATTAAATATTAAAATAATGACAAAATAGAGTAAAACAGCCATGGTTTCAATTGATTCATCTGAAGAAGTGTGCTGGGACACAAAGAAGTTTATGAAAAATGAAGACTAGTTGGATTGTATATGGTTTCTAGTTTCTATTTTAAAAGGGACTGTGGTGGCTCAGTGGTTAAGAAGATTGCCTCGTTAGCTGGAAGGTTGGCGAGTCGGCAGTTCAAGACCCGAGTACTGCATGACGGAATGAGCACCCATCTCTGTCCCAGCCCCTGCCAACCTAGCAGTTTGAAAGCAAGAAATTGCAGGTAGATAAATAGGGACCACTTATGTAGGAAAAGATCTTGGGGACATGAAAGAAGCTTCATTCGGCTGTCTTCTGACTGGAGTTCCTCTAGCAAAAATCCTTTCAACCTAGAAAGTTGTGTGCTTCTGACACACACAAAAAATCTATTTTTTTGCTACAGCAGACTAAAAGGGCTAACTGCTAGATTATCTTTTAAGGTTCATCATAATGGCTCAAAATGGTGGTGTGGGAGGACTCAAGGGCAGCATGGATCAGTTGGTTGGGTTTCGTTTCCCCCTTTCCACGGAAGGGGCTGAGCAGTTCCCAGGGACATTCTCATGTTCAGAAATGTATTTCTTTTGAGCACATGCTCACCCTCACTTTTTGCTTTTGGTACTGGAACTGAGTTCAAAATTATTTCACACACCAAAATGTGTTTGGTCTTCTTTCCATCTAATTTAGAAAGAAAAGGGAGCTTTTGGTCACTATCTTAAAACAAAAGGGGCTTCAAAACTCTTCCAAGACTACTTAAACTGCCTGGAGAAGTAGCATCAGAAGCTATTTCTGGCCAAGATGGTTTCTGTGGTGTGGGTTCTTTCACCTTATTGCTCTTCCACTCTAGCCAGATTATGGTTTTTAGCTGTTTAATTAGATTGACCTAAATGTTAATGTGCTGTTTTAATTGTTTTTGAATCGCTGGGAATTTCCTTGCAATGTATTTTCACAGTTGAAACATCTACCACCAGAGCCAGTACTGCCCTTAGTCAGAATCAGGCAGCCGTCTCAGGTGGCAGCTGGGGCAAACATTCTGCTTTCATGTCTGCCAAGGAAGGTCTCTACTAATCTGGAAAACTGCTATTTTCCAGGTGAGGCTGAATGCTTTGCACCAAGACTCTGGTTTTTTATAGAATAAGATCTGAAACATAATGTACCAGTCCCATACCTCCAAGGAAGAAAAAGAGAATGGAGATTCTTAGAGAAACCTCAAAGGGCCCTGATTTTGAGGACCCTCCCAGTCACACATCTTGAAAATCTAGTTGCTGAAGGTGGGGGCTGCTAGGCCTCTTGATCCTCCCTCAGGGAAAAACTATCCCACCACACTTCCAATTCAGTTGCACTGATGCAAGTTTGAAGGTGTTAGATTCATCCCTTTCTATTATACTTGCTTTCTACTATACGTGCAGGGAAGGGTAATGGTCTCCAAGTAGATTAAATCCCACTTGAATCCCTCTTGATGGAGGGCAGCAGCTTCATCAATACTGGTCTAGGGCTGATAAGGACCAGCAAGTGACTTGCGGAAATGGATCAGTGGTATGAGTGTCACTCTGTGATGCAGAAGGCAAATAGAAGGCAGTACAGTCTTCATGGCTGATCACCATGAAGATCACCAATATTTAGATTCAGATACGGCAGAAGAAGTTGTTGTAGTTTCCTCAATATTTCCTTTTGAAGCCTACTTGATAAGAAATGGAGAGAGGCTGGTTCATTTGCTTAAGCAAGAAGCAACAAGAAACAAGAATGTAAAAAGCCTCCTTTTTCTTGGTTCTGATTTATTATTATTTTTGCCACAGTATTGACTGTAGCATAGGCATTGTCTCTAACAAAGGATTTGAACCTGGCCAGATTTTGCTTGCTATTGAAGAATGTGCAAAATGCTCTCTTCAACTGAGGTTATATAGAGAACCCTTAAGCTGCTGCCAGAAAATGGAAGTTGGCAGATGGTGTGTGTGTGTGTGTGTGTGTGTGTCTTTATATGTTTTGGGACCTTTCATAGTCATGGTCAAAATGTGTACATCATACACAGTATGCAAGTTTATATAAGATTACAAATACAGTAGATGGCATTTCGACTTCTCTCATAGCACTACATATTTTGCAGAATATGTTTCTTCATAGCACATCAATTGTTTTTGTAATTCCAATGGTAAATATGTTTTGATTGTTTAATTGTATTCGCATCTGCTTCTACTGGACAGGCGTTTTGAAGAAGAAAACACAAAATCACAAAACAAGAGGAAAATGGAATGAGAAGGTCAACAGACAGCATGGGATAATGAGATTCCTTGGCCTGCTGGTAGTTCAAGAATCATGAACACAAGTTGTACACTTCTATCATTTTATAAATGTACACATTCATTTTCTGTATACACCTGGTATGTAATTTTATTTTAATTTATCTTTCCTCATCTACTGCTTGGAAAATCTATCAGTGTGTTTAGCTGTTTTTTATTTTTGTTTTTTTGTTTTTACAAATGGTGAATAGTGGAAAGCTTATGTTCTCTTTCAAACCTTTGAAGATCTCCTCCAGGGCCATGATGGCTTAGTGGTTAAGATTCTGAGCTTGACAACTGGAAGGTCAGCAGGTTAGCAGTTCAAGACAGAATGAGCTCCCATCTCTGTCCTAGCTCCAGCCAACCTAGCAGTTCAAAAGCATGAAATTGCAAGTAGATGAATAGGTACTGCTTCTGTGGTAAAGGTAACAGTATTATGTGCACTTTGATGTCTAATCATGCCTGCCACATGACCATGGAAATGTCTGCAGATGTAGACAGCACTAGCTCTTGGGCTGGAAAGAGAGATGAGTGTCCTCACTAGAGTTGGATATGACTGGCTTTCAAGCAAAAGAGACCTTTAAGATCTCCCCTTGCTGTTTGTAATAAGGCCAAACATGACGATTTCAAAGAAAAGTTATAAATTAGTGTAGAATTCCAAGAATGGTCGGAAACACAGCACATGTGTTAACAGCTGTTTTTGTGGCTGGAGACTTCTATTTCCTCAGGCTGATGAATGACTCAGTCTGTTGCTAGGTGCCTATCAACCTACGGGAAAACTATATTCACTTCAGTCACTGAGTGTGTTTAAATTCATAAATGGTAGGGGAGAAAATTCAGCAGATTTATGCCAAAACATTTCCCCCAATAAATGAAAAACAGAAGTAGCTAGCTTCTTTAGACTATAATGATGACGACAATGATGATAAATCTTAGAACTGCAGAGCTGGGAAGGACCCAATCAATTGTGGAGTCTGGTCCTTGTCAAGGATGCACAGTGGGAAAATGAACTCCCAACCTCTCCTAAATCATTGACCTGTCTAGCAGTCTATACAAAGATAGAGAAATTACCTTGGATTGTATATAGATAACTAGTCAAGGTTTCATCCTTCCCCTGAACTGTCAAAGGCATCTTTTGATGTTACATTGCCTTTTCCAAGGCAACACAGTGTAGCTAGAAGTTATAGGTTAGATGCAGAACATCCATTTTAGTCTCTTTTATCTACACATGGAGAATAAACACAGCAATTATTGCACATGTTCTGATTTTACAGTAAAAAAAGCATTAAACAAAGCTGAACAAAACCATGCACAGTTTATGAAATTTACATTATAGCTTTCTATCCATACTTCATGGAATAATTTGTAAAAATGATTTATTTTCGTAAGCAGACTTATGAAATGTTTGCTGTAAGGTTATATATGGTATCCCTGCCTCCTAACCATTCTAAAGCTCTTTATTTAATTTGAGCCAAAAGCAGTCACATTATCCAATAGCAATTAAATGTCAAATACAAAAAGTCTGACTTTTTATTTCTGGTAAAGCACAGCAGTCATTGAAGCTGTGTGGTTTTTCATGACTCCCTAAAAAAACAAAAAAACAAAACTGATTATGACACAGAGAAACAAGTGATTGCCAAGCTAGTTTACATACGTTTGCCATTATTTGCCACTTGTTCTGGAAGTCAACAGATCAATGCTCAAAGAGAATGTGGGTAAAAACATTTTTTTGCATGACAGTGTAAGGCAGGGATTCCCAACCTAAGGCCCATGGGCCGGATCCAGCCCATGGCACCATTTCATGTGCCCTCCACTTAGAGTTGCCATAATTCTCTCCCACAAAACCGGGACAGAAGTGTACTTGACAAAAATGGGCAGGTTATCTACAAAATAGCCTTTTTTAAAAAAAAAAAAGAAACATAATATAATGACCTCTATAAAACACTTTCACATTAAATATATCAATACATAAATGAATTTATTTACAACAGTTAATTCTTACTGTTAAATGATCTGTTGTACTTCTTAAAAATCGCATCACAGTCAACTCTTAACGTCCTGAGTTCCAGAAAACACATTGGTCACACTTATCGGGTGGTGGTGTGAGGCAAGGAAATGTGGCAGGAAATTGTTCATTTGATGGTGAGAGTTCAAATTTATTTTAATGGTGTGTTATAATACACAACCAGTAAGTTTTAACATGATTTTTATCGAACTGGCTGGGATGATTTTTCCGATCTTGATTCCGGGACAATCCCAGTTTTCTGGGACATATGGCAACCCTACCCCCACCCCTTCAAGGGCATTCGAGAATCAAAATGGCAATCCCCTTTGAAGCTGTTGGGACAAAATGCCCCCCCCCCCATGTGCAGACAGGGCAAAATGGCCATCTGGTCCTTGAAGCTGACCAAGAGAGCATGGCCCGGTCACCGGCTTGAAAAGGTTGGTAACCCCTGTTATTCCCAATGGACTGGTAGCCTTATCTCCTTCCAGAAGACTCTCTGAAGCAGGGAAATCCAAGGAAACAAACAGCAGGACATGTTACCTAAGTGGGAGCAAAGGAGGAGGAGGAGGAGTCACAACTGGAGAGTGAGGCCATGTGATGGAGCCATGCAAACCATGGATAAAGGAAGAGATGAAAGCTTGTCAGAATCAGGATCAGAGGAATGATTGAGGCTTGGGAAGAGCTGCTTCATCTCTTTGCAGGCGCACCCCCCCAAAAAAGGACTCAGACACCGGTATAAGTGGATAACGGCATTGGGCCACATTTATTGATTCATGCCCTAGTCCGAATTATAAATTTCAATTGGTACTCAGCCAATTATAATTCTTAAGGCAAGCAGGCCGCAGTAACACTGGTAAGGTTCCTCCCAAAATTGCCAATGGCAATTGGCTACAATGTACCCATTTGTATCAATTTGTTTGTTTACAACAAACAAATTGTTGACCGTAGTCAATAAACTATCTACTGACCCCACCCTCTGACGTGTATCCGTAAAATCACGGGGTGATGCATGCTGAAGAGCTCCTGCCATCACCCCATTGCCTGGTTCGTCATTGACCGGACAACGTTAACCAACTTGTACCTATCTAGTGTTGGCCAGTCAATTGCGAACCTGCCGGATACCTGTGGGTCATAAATATTTACCTTACCAGTGCTACCCGCCACACGGGGAGGCTTAATAAAGACTCACCGCCCCCCCTCCAGACCGTCAGCTCGGTCAACAGGCCTGCTTGCAAATCTTCCAAAAAGAGGTTCATACCTCTGGGCGACAGATGGACCCCATCCCCTGTGTAAAGATCATAATTTTGGAGACTAATGGTGGGGTGTCGGATGACCCGCCCCAAACCCTTGTCTGCCACGAACCGGGCAACTGCCCTGTTCACCGAGCGACGAGCGCGGTCAAGGGCCTGGAGGTTGATATCCCCCTGTAAGCGTGACGCGGTATGATGTCCGACCATAGCAGGGTTGGGGCAGGCCACACATAATGCAAATAAGCCAGGTCGCTGCAGATCGTATGTTTTAAAGAAAGGCCAGTGACCTGGCCCAAGTCATTGCCCCCGAGGTGCAGCACCAGGACATCAGGCGGTTCAGCATCCCTGATGGAGAAAAGGAATGGCAACAGTTCCCGCCATAACATTCCGCGCTTACCATACCACCTGACACATGCGGATGCACATAGTCCAAGCTGGGGTCCCCACTCTGTCGCCGCAGCGTACTGCGCTGCCCAGTGCACATAGCTGTGGCCCACCAGCCATACTGCCACCGGTGTGCGGCGACACACAGGGTCTGTAAAATAAAAAGAGACAGGACAGTGACTTAACTGGTACTCATACTTGAAGAGGGCGAACATACAATTCAAAACACTTTGATCCCCACCTCCCCATATGGCATATATCAGCCTCAGAGTACCCAAATGCAGCTGCGGTAGAAGCAGCTCCTATTCTAAATGAATGGGTGCCGTAACGAGCCCTGGGGAGGCCAACACTGGACAGTGCCTTACCGGTCACCTTCCAAAATTGAAATTTGGTGAGGGGAGACCCATCCTGGTGGCAGAAAAACGGGCCAGGGTGCGTACCACGCATTGCAAGGAACTCTTGTAGGGCACCAACCGGACAGATGTCTGCAATGGAACACCGTAGCAGTCTAACACCACTGCCTACGCCGTGCTGATCAACCTTTGAGGACCGTATCCTCAACTGAGCCCACTCATTGGAGACATAGACATCTTCGAGTTCCAGTGCCCTACGCGCCGCATCCGCCTTAGACAGTAGCACCAGCTCACTGATGCGGAGCGCTCCAAAAAAGGCCACCGTGGTAGCCGCATGAAACAGAGCTGCCTCGTACCTGTCAAAACACAGGTCATGCCAGCCTCGTGCAAGATGGGCAAGAACCCCTGGAGAAATAGGGTGGCGATTGTCCGGGCGGCATCCATGTTCCCGTGTCCACCCCTCCAAAACATGTCGTATACGGAAATCATTCGTGCTGTCAGCAGAGCCCCCCACTTTGGCCATGAATGCCAGTGCTGACAGCCTGGATGCTATGGTGCGGGGAGCTAGGCCCTGACTGTGTAGGTAGACCATAAATTGAAGAACGTGTGTAACTGGAATGGGCCAAATCTCGGGCAACCGGAGTTGCGCACAAAAAGCCTTAAATTGACTGAATGCATGGTGATACGCCTTACGCGTGCGGGGCGCCAGCGACATGTCGATCGCCCGGTTCACCTCTCCTTGCCAAACGTCCAAATCTTGTCCGGGAGTGGCGAGGGGAATTCCTCTGCATCCGGAGCCAAGGCGCGGAACCGGGGGATCTGCAGGCGGGATAAAGCATCAGCAATATCGTTATTAATACCTGGCACATGTCTGGCCCTGAAGAGCACATTGAAGCGTAGGCTGCGCAACACAAACTGGCGAACTAACTCCATGACCCTGTGTGATTTAGATGTCTGGGAATTGACAATGTGCACTACCGCAGCATTGTCACACCAGAAATGAACCACTGAATTGGCCCACTCCTCGCCCCATAGCATCAAAGCTCCCAGTATCGGGAAGAACTCAAGGAACGTAAGATCGCATAAACGATCCGTGCCCCTCCAAGCTGGAGGCCATCGGCCGTAGGCCCACCTCCCCTCAAAGTAAATCCCATAACCCAGGGACCCTGAGGCATCCGACTGAACCTGGAACCTAGGGAAAACCAAAAGGTCAGATCTCCAAAATGACACCCCGTTGAAGTCCCTAAGGAACTTAAGCCAGATCAACATGTCAGCCCTCATGCCCTTGTTCAGTTGGACCCTATGATAGCGCCTGGATAGGCCGGTCATGGCGTCGCACAAGCATCGAGCAAAAGCTCTGCCAGGCGCAACCATTCTACAGGCGAAATTAAGGTGACCATGGAGAACCTGGAGCTCACGAAGTGACACCTTGCGTTTGGCCAGTAAGGCCAAAATCAATGCAGTGATCTGGGTAACCTTGTCCATGGGTAACCTGGATGCCTGCGAGACCGTGTCAATTTCAATACCCAGAAATGTGAGCTTGGTTGATGGGCCCTCGGTCTTTTCGGGCGCTAAAGGGACACCAAGTTCCTGCATTAGCGTCTGAAATGTGTTGAGGAGACGCGTGCACGTGTCCCAGCCCCGTTCACCCCCGAACAAGAAATCATCGAGGTAGTGGGCTACAGACCGAGACCCAGACCTGCGAACAAAGGCCCACTGAAGGAAAGTGCTAAAACGTTCAAATGCTGAACAGGAAATAGAGCAGCCAAAAGGCATGGCTTTATCAACATAAAATTTTCCCTGAAATTTAAAACCCAATAACTCAAAGTCGCCCGGGTGCACAGGCAACAAACGGAATGCCGACTTAATGTCACATTTTGCCAAAAGTGCACCCGGGCCACAAGAGCGCACCATGCGCAGGGCCTGGTCAAATGATGTATACCTGACCGAACAAAGGTCGTCAGGAATGGCATCATTGACCGAACGGCCCGCCGGGTATGACAGATGGTGAATTAAACGAAACTCCCCAGGGGTCTTTTTGGGCACCAACCCTAAAGGGGAAACCTTCAGATTGGGAAAGGGTGGCATGGGAAAGGGGCCAGCAACCCTACCTGCATTAACCTCCTTAGCAATACTTAGGGTGGCCACCTCCTCCCTGCCCTTGAAGGAAAGTAAATTAGGGGCATCTTGGGGGCCCCGCTCCCCCCTAAATGGGATGCGGAAGCCCAACTGGAAACCCTCGAGGAGGTACCTAGCATCCTCCCTCCTTGGGTAAGTTGAGAGCCACCGCTCCAACATAACCACGTTAACCGGGGAGGGGGCCTTTTGGGTGACCAGCCCCATCAGCGGCAGGTCTGCCCGCTCCTTGTCCACCTCTACCTCTGCCCCGTGACCCACCGGCTCGCAGACACGCAGCAGTGGCATGGGGGCCAGCGCAAGAGGGACACTCATGCTTGTATCGGCACTGTTTTCTATTGCATGCACCATTGGCCGAGAAGCTCCAACACAGCAGGCGGGCTGGAACCGCCTGCCCGCCAGCTGGCGGGGGGCCTGAGTTGGAGCAGCTCGCTGGACCGCATGTCCACAATGGTACCTCTCCCCAGGTGCCGGGCGCGTGGGGGTCATATACAAAAGCCACAGCTGCTGACAGGGCTCATCCCACCTCATCTCTGGGTGGAGGGGCACTCTCATTCGAAATTCCTCATCGTAAGCCAACCACGATGGGCCAGGAAAATCCACCATTGCCCTGTAAATATTGTCCAAATATTGGACCATAGGAATGGCCAGGTCAGGCCGAGCCCTGAGATACACCGCCATATATATGAGATATGCAGGTAACCAGTTGGCCCATGTACGTGGTGGCTTGCGACGGCGAGACAGTTCTTTATCCTTCTCATCCTACCCCTCCTTCTCTTCCTTGGTGGGTTCCCTGTTCAATAGGGAGAAAATATCTACGTACTCCCCCCGCCAAATCTTTTCCCTTGTGGCCTGGGCCAAATGATCCCCGAGGGGCAAGGAATACCCGGCTGTCAGCAATGCCGACACCGGCACGGTATTGATACGGGGCATCAGGAGAGGGGCCTGGACCGTCCCCGCGACACCCGTTGCAGTCCCAGGGGCGGAAACCCCCCCACCTAATGTCACACCAGTATGAGGCCAAGCTGCACCCGGGTAAGCCAAGAACTGATGCCCTCCCGCCCCGACATTACGAGGCCATGGCCACTGGAACCCCTCCCCAGAAGTGGAGTGTGATGTGGGCACATTAGCTTGAACCTGATACTCACTGGGTGCACCCCCGTGGGCCGCCCCCACTGGGGGTTCCGGCCCACGGCGGGCGTCGGAGCTCGCGACCGAGATCGAGCTCTGAGGACACATCCGACCACTACCTGACTGTAGTGCCTGCTGTACGGGGAGCTGCAAGGCCGCGGCGGGCACCGGCCTGTGCGCCTCAAGCAACTCAACCCGACTGGCCGCCTGCTGAAGGTTGGCGGCTGCCACGGTCACCTGCTGGCAAAAGGGGGCCCCAGATGGCAATGCAGCCCCCCCAATGGGGTTATTGGTTATCCCTAGGGATGCCTCTAGCGCCGCCACGCGGGCCAGTAGTGCATCCACTGTCGCAGATCCCCCTGCATAAAGGGGGCCAGGTGGGCCGGACGGCCCGCTGGGCAATGGCCCAGGGCCCCTGGCTTGAGAGCCCGGCCCTAAGTAGGGCCATGCCCAAAACTCCGGCCCATGAGGGGCTGGGGGTAGGCCCTGCTGTGCACCCGCACCTGGCCCTCCCCCCTGCTCGAAGCCCATGACCGGTAAATGCGGCCCGGGGGCCGAAGCCCCGACCGCACCAGGCCCTCCCCCCTGCTCGAAGCCCATGGCCGGCAACTGCGGGCCGGGGGCCGGAGCCCCTGTAGGGCCGGTTTGAGGCTGGAGAGCCGCGGGCCACGTCCTGAGCTGCCCCATCCCACCGGTCCCGGTGGGTGCCTCCATTAAGGGGTCCTGTTGGGGAGGCGCAGTCGCGGTCCTCCGACCCGACTGCTGCCTCCTAGTTGGGCGAGCCGAAGTCGCCATAGCCTTCTTTTTAGGAGGCATAGCAAGGCGGATCTCTTCCCAGGGATCAGAACAATGGTTGGGAAGCTGAAGAATAAGAAGCGAAAAGCGCGCTAAGCTTCTTGCCACCAAAAACGGCTTCCCCGAAAAGGCGAAGAGCGACGGAGCAAAACCTCTCCTCTCCGTCGCTTTCGCAAAATGGCAGCTTGGCTGCCTCGTGGCCACCCCTTTTAAAGAGGGGTGGCCACGCCCCCTAACTACCCGGATGTCTGAGTCCGGGTGGGGGGCCCCCGCAAAGTGCGCGGCGGCCATTTTGGCGTCGCGCTTTCATTTGCACCCTAGAGGAGAACCAGTTACTGCTCCTCCAA
The DNA here is from genome assembly GCA_035047305.1 of Bradypodion pumilum. Taxonomy (NCBI): domain Eukaryota; kingdom Metazoa; phylum Chordata; class Lepidosauria; order Squamata; family Chamaeleonidae; genus Bradypodion; species Bradypodion pumilum. The sequence continues at coordinate 307,392,613 of JAWDJD010000004.1, read as the reverse complement.
GATCCTTGGACAGGAGAATGTCCATTACTTTCTCTGACCTGGACCCTTGTAGTAGCAGCAGTACAGTAATGACAAGTTGACAACAAAGGCTCACACCAACCCTGGAGGGAGAAAGAGCAACACTAGTGGCTTATGCAGCTGACATTGGAAAGAAAGCAGCAGGTCTGATTGGAAGACCTTGGCTGGAACTGCTGACCCTCATTAAGAGGTGTCAAATGACTTGGGCTAGTGCCTAAAACTTGGCCCCAGCTCCTGACACTGGGGAGCTAGTCCTTACAACTTGGCCTCAAAAATGTACACTGAGTCACAAGGGGTTAATGTGAGGAACTAAACCCCATGTTGACTAGAGGAATGGGGATCAAGGCATGCATTCTAAGAGAATACTGCACTTCCCTGCTGAAGGATAGTTGCACCTTATCTAAGTGTCTGGAATCTAGTAAGCCTATGATTGAAGACATTATGCTGGCTACATTGTTCCTCAGAGAGTGTGGTGGATATAATAGAGAGCTTCCAGAATCTACTATTTTATGTGGGTACTAGCCATACAGCGTGAGAAATCCTGGAAGTTTCTATGTAGTCCAGAAAAATAACTCTTCCAAGCTCTGGGTGGGCTGTGATAGATTAGCAACCGACTTCTTTATAATAGACACATACACTTCCTACATCATCTCAGGTGGACATAATTGAACTGGATCTAATCATATGATTTTGCTTTTTTCTTATAGTTTGAATACAGCATCGAACAACTAAGCCACAGCACTACACAACATTGTATACCTGTTTCAAATATCTCTCTACACCCCATTCCCAGCTGTAGAGACACACCTACCATGACTCCCCTCAACAGCTTCTCTCAAATATGCAAACACATCATTGATTCTGAGAACTGCAAAATAAAAGCAAAAATAAATGCTGCTCAAGGGATCACAAAGGTGTCTGGCCAGGTTATCCTGCTATGGTAATTGTTATGTATTGAATGTAATGATGCAATGCTCCCTTTAACAGAATGTAACCAGTCAATGTATCGAATTGTATCTAATCGGGAACACATTGTAACAGGCTGTATAAGGATGCGAGCTAAGTGACCACAGGTGGCAGTAGTGAGCATTCAGCTCACATGGTACAGATTCCCTGAATATCCGAAGAGCGGAAAACCTTCCCGCCACACCGCACCTGGAGAAGATGGGCGTGATGATCAATGACATCACGCGGACAGTAGCCAATGAACTACCACACCGGCATATTCAAATGTACAGTGTACAATAAATAGAGCTGTTTGTCCTCCATTACCTCATGTTCACCCTGACCATCATGCAATAAAGTTGTGCTTAGCCTTGTTACGGCTCCTTCTGTTGTCTTCATTGCAAGACACCAAAGTAATAGAGTAGACCATACTGTCAGTGACTCAACACTGAGTGTCAGGTGGCAGTTAACTAACCTGACCACCCAAAGGACCAATGGTGGGATTCAAATTTCTTTACTACCTACACTGTGGGCATAGTATGGTGGGCATGGCCAAGGGGAAAGCCCTGCATTGCACCCAAATTAGGACTACTTTATTTCAAAACGTGGATGGGTGGGGCCAGCCTGAATTTCTGCTACAGGTTCTGGTAAACTGGGGTGAACCTGCTGAATTGCACCACTGCTGAGGACTAATGGCTTGGGTGCCAAAGTCCAAAGGGAAAGGTGATGGTCCCTAAGTGGATTAAATCCCACATGAATCCCTCTTGATGGAGGGCAGCAGCTTCATCAATACTGGCCTGGGCTCAATGAGGACTTTGTGTGCCAAAAGGGCTCAGGACCAGAAAGTGACTCGCAGAACTGGATCAGTGGTATGGGGGTCATGCTGATATGCGTAATGCAGATGAAAGGCCACTGCATTATATTCTCAGAACAGTCTTTATGACTGATCACCTATATTTGGATACGGATATAGCAGAACAAGAGGAATGCATGGAACTATCCGTCCAGTGAGTGAGAGGACTCACTCAAGAAGACCTTGATGTTGGGAAAGATAGAAGGCAAAAGGAGAAGAGGACGGCAGAGGATGAGATGGTTAGATGGCATTGTAGACTCAATGTGCATAGAGCTGAGCGGGCTGTGGAGGATGGTGGAGGATAGAGGTGCCTGGTGTGCAGTGGTCCATGGGGTCGCAAAGAGTCAGATTCGACTGTGCGACTGAACAACAAAATCATTCCAGTGTGGGTTCAACTTGATTGACCATAGGAAACTACTCTATTTCCAGCCAGACCATTGGCCCCTCGAGTTCATTATTGTCTGTTATGACTTCCAGCAGCAATCCTGGTCTCAGGCAGAAGTATTTCTAGAGCTTGACACTAAGGCAGTACAGTGAATTAAATGATTAGGAAAATTTAATTCGTATTCATCCTAACATTGGGTTTTTGAATCAGTTTCTCTCTAGTAACAAATTAGTCAGGCATGAGAAAATGTAGGGAAAGAAAGATGTTGCTTGGTAACAGGATCATCAATGAATGACATAAGAAAAAGTCTGCTTTTTCCCTCCCACTCAGCCTGATAAAGAATAAAGGGTAACAAGATGAGATTAAAAGGAAAGAGAACAGGAAAGAAGGAGAAGTTTTTATGAATGGGTTGTGGGGGAATGGGATTTCTAAAAATGGATGGCATTTTACATGGGAAACCTTTGTTGTAGAATTGTAATATAAATTTGAACGAGAATCCGGAGGTTTTTTTTAAAAAAACAAACTATGTAAACATCATTAATTAGATTTTTAACTTGTTAATGATTATCTTAAGGTATGTCCATTTTCCCTCTTCTTCTTCTATTTTTTCTTCTTCTGCTTCTTCTTCTTCTTCTGCTACTGTATCCGAATCTGAATATTGGTGATCAGCCATGAAGTCTGTACTGAGAATATAATGCAGTGGCCTTTCATCTGCCTTCTGCATCACGGCATGACACATGTACCACTGATCTAGTTCTGTCCTGAGCCCTTTTGGCATGCAAAGTCCTCATCAGCCCAGGCCAGTATTGATGAAGCTGCTGCCCTCCATCAAGAGGGATTCAAGTGGGATTTAATCCACTTGAGGACCATCACCCTTCTTTGTGGACTTTTGCAAACCAAGCCATTAGTCTTCAAGTTTCTCAGGTTAGTTAACCATCACCTGAACTTGGCATTGAGTTGCTGGCAATATGGTCTACTCCAGTGATGGCTAACCTTGACACTCCAGGTGTTATTGGACTTCAGTTCCCAGAAGCCCTAATCAGCAGGTGTGTTGACTTGCGCTTCTAGTAATTGAAGTCCAAGAACACCTGGAGTGGCAAGATTAGTCATTACTGGTCTACTCTATTACAATAAGCAGGATAACTTGGCCAGATTTTCCAAAATCTGAGTGTTTCCAATCTGATCTATCTGATCGCAGTGTACAAGGGGTTCATGGTTAATTAAAGGATGTTAATACCTTAAGCAATATCAAATTTAAGTGGTCTTATACGATTGCCAAAAACACCTATCATTATAAGAGCTATGTAAAATTTGAACTTTCTTTTTTTTTAAAAAAGTATTTACAAATCCTCACAAACTGTGTGCCCAAACCGTATCTTAATGAACTATGTGAGATTGGATCATCTTCATATAAAATATATGTCCTCAGTCTAGGTCACTGTGATTTCCCAATACTAAGATATTGGAGTTAAAGCAATTACGTTTCTTCATTAGTGGTTAAGACATTGAGCTTGGAAACCGGAAGGTCGGTAGTTCAGCAGTTCAAGTACTGCGCGATGGAGCGAGCACCCATTGTCTCTCCCAGCTCCTGCCAACCTAGCAGTTCGAAAGCAAGAAATTGCAAGTAGATAAATAAATACCACTTTGGTGGGAAAGGTAACAGTGTTCTGTGTTCCCTGGCATTTAGTGATGCCTGCCACATGAAATATCTGTAGACACAGACAGTGCTGGCTCTTTGGCTGTAAATGGAGTTGAGCACCGTCCCCTAAAGTAGGACACAACTGGCTTTTTACCTTTACCTTGCTAAAATAGTCACACCCCACATATTTTTGTATTGTCTCAGCAGTACACCACTATGCATCTCGGTAGCAATTTAGGTAGTATCGATATTAGACCACAGTGATGTGCAAGGCAGTTGCAAATAACAAATAACATAGTGCTAGCATTTTAATGTTGTTTAAGAATAGAACAGGCAAGCTACCAAGCTCCTGTGATTTAGGTTAAGGAGTGGAATGTGCAGCTATGCTGGCAAAATATTTTGTGGTGCCCTCCTGCAGTTTATAGCTACCATTTGCTATTTGGAGACAACCATTTGAAGGCAGGCAAGTTCAGACTTTCCAGTGCAGTTCCGAGGATGGATTTGGTACTCACAGATGCAGCCGGTTGGATGCAGAAGGGCACATAACTCTTCACCAGCAGGGGTGAACTAAATTTTCTGGACAAATATCACCTTATAGTTCTCTGGTTTTTGTTTTTGTTTTTTTGCTCCTGCAATCAGTTGCAGGAAAGCTAGACATTAGAGGGGGGGGGGGTGATATGCTGACGACAGAAAACTCATCAACAAGACATATTGGAATGTTTTTCGTTTTGGCCTATTCTTAAATAAAAAAATATTTTTAAAAAATAAAATGATATACTTTTGATAAAATCAGGGGGGTGGGAAATTAGCATTTCTTCAAGAGGCTTGAACCCCATGTTAGTTTTCTGCATTCAACTTCTGCAAAAGATGATGGGGAGGTGTTTTTTTTAAATAAAAGCTAGATATGGGCTGTATGTAAGACATCCTAAAGATAACCAAAGCAGATCCTTAGATCCTCAAAATAAAGGAGATATATTTATATCTTCACCATAATCATACTTGAAATCAGAGCTACGGAGAAGTCTGTCATATCCTCAGTTGATCTATTAACTGTCCAGTCTGCATTTCATCATTATGCTAGTTTTCTTCCATGGAGTCCCTAGTTTGGGGGGCAAAATCTGAGACCTCAGAACACATTTTGGGTTTTCAACTAAAAAGAGAGGGAAAAGGAACAAATTGAGAAAATTTCAGAAAACATTTATTGATTCATGGCATAACACTCATAGTTTATTCAGATCATACATTCTCACATCTTACATCTTATAAACCTATGCATTACTTTATCTCTAATGGGATCCACTTCTGAGTATCTGAAAAAACATCCTTACCAGAATATTTTTCTTTAAATGAACACATCAATATGGGGCACAAACAATTTCTGTGTTTCCTAAAGCCTTAATCAATTGTAATTAGACTGTATAGCAGCTGTTCCTTGGAGCTTGTCAGGAAAGCAATTATTTTTAAGAATGTAATAATGCAATTTAATATTGAGGGGACAGTGCATCATGCATGATTCCATCAAAGCATTTATCTTCATTGTTACTTTACACTTGCGGTAAGGGTTACCTTCTTAATGGCCACAAAGATAAATGACAGTGTAATGTACTGTCATTCTTCTCCTCCCAGGTATACTGTATGGAAGCTGAGATCTACTGGCCAAAAAACAATTTAAAAACTATGCTTCAACACTCTGTTGAGACACATTTTCCCTCTGAATTTACATATGTTAAGAAGTCACTGTAAGCTTTTGCACAAAGATACATACATTGGATCTAAAACAGCATATGGCTACCAGTTTCTTAGCTTAGCTTCTTAGAAACTGATGGCTGAGGTTTACTCCAATGGTTGGTTTAGCTAATAGGCTTCGGGCCATTGTATATGTATACAGTATGCCCAACATAAGCCTACTTAGAAAACCATCTTTTGTCAATGCCTTTTCCCTTTAGAAACATACGGGAACTCTAAGCAATAATGGTAAAGATCAGTAGGAAGTTACAGCAGAAGATCAAAACCATATCTGACAGTATAACAAAGAAGGAATTATTTCCTGTTTTGCTTATTAGCAATATACAGTACTGTGCAAAAGTCTTAGGCCACCAGCAGCTGCTTTAGGGAAAATTCAATGACTGATTTTGGGGAGTCATAACTCGGACATCTTAAGTCCAAAATTCACCAAACCTGGAGATAATTTAAAAGAGAGTCAGTAGAAGCCTTTCTTCAATTTTGGTGTGTCTCGGTGGCTCAGGGCTCATTTCCACACACACACACACACACACACACACACACACACACACACACACACACACACACACACACACACACACACTCTCATTGATAAATGTGTTTATTTATGTATTTAAATTTATATTGCCGTCCAATTGACAGGCGACTCCAGGCAGCTTTCAAGACTGTTTCACTTGACTATGTTTCAAAAACAAAACAAGCAAAACCCCATAGAACAAAAGCAGCATTAAAGCAAATAAACAAAACTGGTAGTTGGGCATATGATAACATTGATGTTTCCATGGCATAGTGGCAGTGAGCATGACAGTGATTAACATTAGGCTACTATCTATTGCATATGTAGTATCTGCATATTTGTAGGATTTATAGTAAGTACATCTCATCAAGGTCTCATTAATTTGCAAAAATCATCTTCATACACTACTGCTCTAAGTTCCAAATTAATGAAATAAAAAGAATGTTTCAAACTCAGGGCATTTTACAAATCTGCAACATGCCTTAACCTTATTTCCCATTAGACAATTTTAACATCTTATGAATTATATCTACAATACTGCCCCCAGGATTACTGAAATGGGACTGAGCCTGCTCTAAACAACTAGATAAGACTTAACATTTTCCTTTAAGACAGGATTAAACTGAAGAAGTGTAATCCTAAACAGAATTCTTCTTAAACCCCTTCATTTTTTGGCTGATTTTATTACTTTTTTTATCTGCTCATATTCGTTTGGTTTGTATGGTTTTCTTCATGTACAGTCTTATGGCTCTTGGAGTGTGTTTCATGAGTTGCAGCATTACAGCTTGCAAAAAGTTACTTTTGTGGACAACGTTTCCCCAAATCCTTTAGCCAACATGGTCAATGCTTTTTGGATGATTCTAGGAATTGTAGCTCAAAAAGTCACTTCTCCAAACCGTGTATAGGGTATGACAGATCTAATCTCCCATGGATAGACAAGGTAATGGATTGCCAAAAGGAAGTTCCACCTACAGAGAGAGGAAGGTCTGCTGTGTAGAACAGTTTTTGGTGGGCAGGGAAAAGTTGGGTATCTATGGCTCTCCCATCATTGTATGCATAAGAAGAGGAGCCGTTGGGGGGAAAGAGGCGGCTTTTCCATCAGCGCCGCCCCCCCTCTCGCCCACCTAAGGCCTGGGTGGGCAGAAGAGGAGCCGTTGGGGGGAAAGAGGCGGCTTTTCCATCAGCGCCGCCCCCCGTCTCGCCCACCTAAGGCCTGGATGGGCAGAAGAAGAGCCGTTGGGGGGAAAGAGGCGGCTTTTCCATCAGCGCTGCCCCCCCTCTCGCCCATCTAAGGCTTGGGTGGGCAGAAGAGGAGCAGGAAAGAGGCGGCTTTCCCATTTGTGCTGCCCCCCCGGACTTTTGTCCACCTAAGGGTCTTTGCCGCGTCTCTCCTGGGCTCATTCCACTGGCCCAGGATGGGAGATGAGCGACAGCTGAAGCCGCCGGCAGTCCGTTCCCTCCTGGCCCCACCCGCCAGGAGGGCTTCAAAAGAGAGCAGGAACAGCTGCAGCTGTGTAAGGGCCAGGTGTTCCTTGGCTTTGCTGTGGTTACGGACATTCAGCCTTTGGCTATGTTGCGGACTTTGGCAGCTGAAGACACTCTTAGGCTTGTTAAGGTTGTTGAGCTTGGGCTCCGACCTTGCCCCCCCCCTTGGATCTTTTTGCTTATTCTGATTTAACTTGTACTGTATGATTCCTGACTTTGTTTTTTCTTCCCCCATTGTATTTATGCATTATGTTTTACTGTAATTGATATGTTGTATCATTGACATTTTGTATCTTATTTGTATATTGCTTTGTATTATTTGTATCGCATTTTGTATTGTTTAGCATTATTATTGTAAACCGCTTCGAGTTCCCTTTTCGGGGAGTAAAGCGGTATAGAAATCTAAACAATAAATAAATAAATAAATAAATATCCAAGCTGGACACATTCCAGTCAAGCTTTGAAAAATGTTTTTCTGATGTTCGTGTTGTTCTATGTCAGTGGTGGCAAACTTTGGCACTCCAGGTGTCCTTGGACTTCAATTACGAGAAGCCCAAGTCATCACTCCTGCTGATCAGGGCTTTTGAGAATTGAAGTTCAAGAATACCTGGAGTGCCAAGGTTCGCCATCACTGTTCTATGCCACATTATCAGAATCCTCTTTTAGTGACTCCAATAGAACTTTCAAGGTAAGTGAATTATCTAAGGAGTGTTTTACTAGTTCCACACTCTCAGTGAGCTTCCATGGCTGAGTGGAGAGCTGAACTCATGTCTCCTATGTACTAGACCACCATTATATCCACTGCACCACATGTCGAATTTTTAGAGTAGAAGTCCAGTAACACCCCCAGTGATTCTGGAAGTATTTTTTGTCCCATATGATATTTTCAAAACCTGACTTGGGTAAGTTTCAGGACATGTTGGGGTTCACTGAATTCAAAGTTCCTTGTTTGTTAGACTAGATCCCTCTGATTGGAAGTAAGGGGAATAAGCCACTCCTGCAACTGTACTTATTTTCATTGTGAAGCCACAGTGAAAGCAGGTTAAAAAAAAAAGGGAAAACCAGAAAGGAGAAAAATGGGGAAAGTAAAAGCTGCTGTTCTGAGACACCGTTAACTAGAGTATATGTCAGAAGGGAACTGGGTGGCTTAGTGGCTAAGATGCTGAGCTTGATAACTGGAAGGATGGCAGGTCAGCAGTTTGAGACCTGAGTGCTGCATGATGGAGTGAGCTTCTGACTCTGTCCCAGCTCCTGCCAACCTAGTAGTTCAAAAGCAAGAAATTGCAAGTAGATAAATAGGTACCACTTTGGTGGGAAGGTGAACAGCATTCTGTGCCCTCCTGTGTATAGTCATTCTTGCCACATATCCACAGAAATGTCTGCAGACGCAAACAGTGCTGGCTCTTTGGCTATAAACAGAGATGAGCACCAAACCCTAGAGTCAGATATGACTGGTTATTCGAGCAAGGGTGACCTTTACCTATAATATGGCATAATTGATAAATGACAGATGACAAACATCAGAAAGCATGAAAAGTACTTATCACCTATATTGGTTGCTTACAGAGCAATGTTGAGTAGATGTGAGTTCATATGTGTTAACTAAGTATTTAGATGGCAAATAATAGTATTAAAATACTTATTGAGTAAATATTATATATTTAACATGTATACAAGAATATATGGATATATATTGTAACCACTCAGCTCATGTAAGTGTGATCAAATGGCTTAACATGCCTATAGCATTAACAGAATATAAATTGATTGATTGACAATTAAACTAAATAATAAAGAAGAACCTGTAATTTATTAACAGGGTAATTATGAGTAAATGCACAATTTAACATTTATATCATTGCTGGCCTTAGATGTCATGTGACAGACTGGCCTTAGATGTCTATAATATTAGCAACATATGAAATAGCTACTGTGCTTCACAATTAGGTTTCCCTTGCTTGAAAGCCAGTCATGTCTGACTCTAGGTTTCAGTGCTCATCTTTGTTTCAAAGCCGAAGAGCCAACACTGTCTGCTTCTGCAGACATTTTCTTGTTCATGTGGCAGGCATGACTAGACACAGGAGCACATGGAACGCTGTTTCCGTTCCCACTAAAGTGGGAAGTAGGCAGTAAAGAAAACTTGCAATTTCACCAATGCAGTGCAATGGGCCTAATTTTAGTCAATGTTACAAAGTTAAGCAGAAAACAGGATTAACATATGCACCCTACAATTAGCACTTATTTATAGCACTTACTATATATATAATTCACCATTATTCCATGATGGGGTGGATTTGGTTATCTCACCACCTGTGAGCTCTGGCTACTACTCCTGCTCAGTTAACCAGAGAGAAAAACAGGAGAACATTTTCAAATACATCAAACACATCACTGTCAAAAGTTTTACTTTCAGTTATTCAAGAAAAGTTAACACAACATCTAATTCACAGCAAATTAACAAAATGAAAGAACACTTAAAAGACTTTATGTTTCAGTACTTAAGCTTTTAAAAAAGTATTTAACATATTTATTTTAATCAGAATGCATCAACATTGTAGAATGCAAAAGAAAACTGAAATACAATAATTTGCATCTACCTATTTAAAATCTTGTTGCATACTGTAGTAGGTCACAACTAGAAAAGGCCATTGGAATAGTGGGAGTTTGGTGAGTCAATCCCTCTATAAGTGCCATCGATTCAATGGGCCTATATTAATTGTGACTTACTAGTAAAGGTAAAGGTCACCCTTGCTTGAAAGCCAGTAGTATCTGACTCTAGAGTTCAGTGCTCATCTCTGTTTATAGCCAAAGAACCAGTGCAGACGTTTCCGTGGACATGTACACAGCAGGATTTCAGGCAATGACTATATGTTATTTTGGGTGCTGCAATGTATCTCTTTTGACATTGTTTAAATAGCTCTACCTTTCTATCTTGGTAGCTTGAAAGCAGCTTCATTTTCGATGAGGAAACCAACTGAGTGATTAGTGTTGTACGTGAGCTTAAAAAATGCAACAAAATAAGTGAGTATACATAATGCAAGCGTGGTGCCAAAATGGCCGCCGTGCTCTTTGCGCCCCCCCCCAGACTCAGGCATCCGGGTCAGTCAGGGGGCGTGGCCATCCCTCTATAAAAGGGGTGGCCACGAGGCAGCCTCACTGCCATTTTAAAGAGAAGCGACGGAGCGGAGAAGTCCGCTCCGACGCTGCTCCCCCCAGCTTGCTCCTTTTACACATTTGATCGGAGGATATCTCTCCTCCGATCAGTGCCTGCTTGGGTGGCTATGACACCCAAGCGCAAGTCCCAGGTGGCCCCTAGGCTGCAACCTAGGGGGAGGGCTCGGCACACCCCCTCGACCTCCTTGGGGCAACCACCGGGCCGGAGGGCTCGGGCGGCCGCCCCACAGGGGGGTGGCAGGGTTACAATCCCCACTGCCACCAATTAGAGTGACCAGGCCTCTGCCTACCATCCCAGTCAGAGGACTCGGGCGGGGGCTGCGCAGGCCTGCTCCCCTGGGGTTTCCATTTGGGTGCGGCACGGGAATGCACCCCACGGTTCCACCGGCCCCCCATGGGCCGGATTATTGGGCATGGCCCTATTCTGGCCAGGGATTGCCAGGGATTGCCACACAGTTTTATCCCTCTGCCCACTCATCAATTGCCCGGCGGGCCGTCCGGCCCATCCGGCCCACCTTATTCAGGTGGGTCTGACGCTCTGGATGCTTTCCTTGCCCGCATATCGGCACTCGAGGCATCTATAGGAATTGCTCCACCACCTTCGGATGGTGGGCTTGGCAGCTCTTCAGCTCCGGCCCACATGCCGGCCACGGCCGTGCAGCGGGCCGCCAACAGGGTTGAGCTGCTGGAGGCCATCAGGCCAGCGCAGGCTGGTGCCTCGCAGCTCCCCATCAGGCCATTACAGCAGGGCATTCCACCGGGAACCGGTCCTGCTTGGCATGGACGCACCGGGACACAGAGCTCGATGGCCATCGCGGGCTCCGACGTCCACTGCGGGCCGGAACCCCCAGTGGGGGCGGCCCATGGGGGTGCACTGAGTGAGTATCCTGGTCAAATCAGCACACCGTGACACTAGCTCATAACACTGGGGGGGTATAGTGGCCATGGCCGCAACAGGCCAATTACCCCCAGTTTCTTACAGGGGTGACTGCCCCAATGCTTCCGCCTAACTTCTTGGGGGTCCGATAGGGCCTATTATGTGTTCCCCCACTCCAATCCGTGCCAACAGCAACCCTGCCAACGGCTGGTTACTACCTACCCCTGGGACCATGTATCCCAGGCTACTAGGGAGAAGATATGGCGTGGGGAAGATATTGACATTTTCACCCTCCTGCACCGTGAACCCACTGGGGAGTAGAGGGAGGGGCAGGACGACAGGGACAAGGAGTTGTCCCGTCGTCGTAACCTGCCTTGCACTTGGGCCAATTGGTTACCGGCCTATTGGATATCCATGGCAGAACATCAAAGGGCCCGTCCTGATTTGGCCATCCCAATGGTACAGTACCTGGACAATATTTACCGGGCCGTGGTTGATTCCCCTGGCCTGTCATGGTTGGCCTATGACGAAGAACTTAGGATGAGGGCAGCCCTTCACCCTGAGATGTGGTGGGACGAGCCCTGCTAGCAGTCGTGGCTATGCTCCGTACGAAGAGTCTATTTGCAGCCAACTACCTCCGTGGCTTTCTTTGGGGCTATGAGGATCAGTGAGCTGGTCACACTTTCAACAGGGGACATGTTCTGCAGGGCACTGGAACTGGAAGATGTGTCGCTCGACCGGGAGTGGGCTCTGTGGAGGATTCGCTCCTCAAGGGCCGGTCAGTGGGGAAAGGGTAGTAGCATGATGCTGCCATCTGTCCGGTTGGTGCCCTACATGCGCTTGTGGCAGCGCGTGGTTCATGCCCTGGCCTGTTGTTCTGCTACCAAGATCGGTCTCCCCTTACCAAATTACAATTCTGGAGGGTTATCGGGATGGCGCTTCACAGTGCGGGGGTCCCTGGGGCTCGTTACGGTACCCATTCATTCCGGATAGGCGCTGCATCAACTGCGGCTGCAGTTGGGTACTCGGAGCCTGACATACGTAGCATGGGCAGGTGGGGATTTGCGCCTTTTTTCTCCGTCTGTTCGTCCCCTCACTGCATGAGTGCCTTGTTATGCCCTCAATTCTCTCTCCTTCTCTTACAGACCCTGTGTGTTTCTGCACACCGGTGCAGTGTGGCTGGTGGGCCACAATTTATGTGCACTGGGCAGCACAGTACGCTGCTTCGTCAGAGTGGGGACCCCATCTCGGGCTACGTGCAACCGCGCATATGCAGTGGCACAGTGTGCACGGCATGAGGTGGCGGGAACTGTTGCCATTCCTGATGTCCATTGGGAATGCTGGACCACCAGATGTTTTAATTCTGCACCTCGGAGGCAATGATCTTGCACAGCTCACTGGCCTGGACTTAAAGAATTCTGAGTGCAGTGACCTGGCGTTTCTTTACCATTTATGGCCATACACATGGTCAGACATCGTGCCGAGGCACTATTATAGGGGAGGCATTGACCCCCGTGGTTGGACCATGCTCTGCAGTCAGTGAACAGGGCTGTTGCCTGGTTCCTTATCGAGCATGGCTTGGGGGACAGCCATTCGCAATCCGGGGATAGGGTTAAGGATTTTAGCCTGAATCCGGAGATGGGGTTCACGTGTCAGCAAGAGGATGCACCTCTTTTGAATGACGTACAAGCGGGCCTGGTGACCGAATTGTCGGTCAGGGAGGGCAGATCTATGATGCAATTTTGGCAATGTTTGCCAAGTGTAAGGTGTCTCTCCGGGAGTTGCAGGTGCTTCACGGCCACCTCAACTTCGCCTGCAGAGTGGTGACACCAGGCAGAGCCTTCGCCAGGCATCTGTGTGATGCTATGGTGGGCCTTTCTAAACGACAACACAGTGTACGGCTGACTAGGGGTTTACGAGCAGACCTTTCGGTTTGGCTCACATTCCTAATGGACTTTAATGGCGTATCCTCCTGGAGATCTGAGCTTATGGTCATCCCCCGTTTCAAGTACAGTCGGATGCCTCTGGCTCCCTGGGCTATGGGATTTATTTTGAAGGACAGTGGGCCTGGGGCCAATGGCCTCAGGCATGGCAGGGCATGGATCGCTTACGCGATCTTACGTTCCTGGAGGTTTTTTCCAATTTTGGGGGCCCTTATGCTCTGGGGGGCTAATTCGGTGGTTCACTTTTGGTGTGACAATGCTGCGGTAGTGCACATTGTCAACGCCCAAACGTCTAAATCCCCCAGAGTTATGGCCTTAGTTCGCCAATTTGTTCTTAGGTCCTTGCACCTTAATGTGCTCTTCAGGGCCAGACATGTGCCAGGCATTAATGACGGTATTGCTGACGCTTTATCCCACCTGCAGATCTCCCGGTTCCATGCCTTGGCTCCAGACGCAGAGGAACTTCCCTCTCCACTCCCGGCCGAGATATGGACATTTGGCGAGGAGAGGTGAACCGGGCGATTGGCTTGTCTTTGGCACCTCGCATGCGTAAGGCGTATCAGCATACACTCCTGCTATTTAGGACTTTTTGTAGGCAAAGGCAATTGCCTGAAATGTAGCCGATACGTGTCGACCAGGTTTTACAGTATATGGTGCATCTTCATGATCAGGGGTTGGCCCCACGCACCATCACCACCAGGCTTTCCGCCTTGACATTCTTGGCCAGGGCACGGGGCTTTACTGACTGGGTGAGTGACTTCCGCATACGTCGTGTATTGGAAGGGTGGACATGTGAACGTGGCCGCCGCCTGGACACACGTCACCCTGTTTCACCAGGTATTCTGACCCACCTTGCACAAGGTTGGCATAGACTGTGTTACGATAGGTATGAGGAGTCTCTTTTTCATGCAGCTACCACCGTAGCTTTCTTTGGAGCTCTGAGAATCAGCGAGCTGGTCCCATTGTCAAAGGGGGACGTGTCTCGTAGGGCACTGGAACTCGAAGATGTGTCTATCAACCAGGAGTGGGTTCAGTTGAGGATTCGTTCCTCGAAGGCCGATCAGCATGGAGTAGGCAGTGCTGTTAGACTGCTACGATGTACATTTGCTGACATCTGTCTGGTTGGTGCCCTAAATGCAATTTTGGCAGTGCGTGGTATGCGCCCTGGCCCGTTGTTCTGCCACCAGGATGGGTCTCCCATTACCAAATTTCAGTTCTGGAGGGTGACCAGTATGGCACTTCACAGTGGGCCTCCCTGGGGCTCGTTATGGCACCCATTCATTCAGGATAGGCACCGCATCGACTGCGGCTGCGTTTGGGTACTCTGAGGCTGATATATGTTGGATGGGCAGGCGGGGGGTCTGCGCGTTTTCCTTATATGTATGTCCCCTCACTGTATGAGTACCTAGTTATGTCCTTAATTCCTTCTCCTTCTTTTACAGACCCTGTGTGTCTACGCACACCGGTGGCAGTGTGGCTGGTGGGCCACAGTTATGTGCACTGGGCGGCACAGTATGCTGCATCGTCGGAGTGGGGACCCCATCTCGGGCTGCGTGCATCCACACGTATGCGGTGATATGGATGTTGCCATTCCTGATGTCCATCAGGGATGCTGGACCGCCTGATGTTCTGATTCTGCACCTCGGCGGCAATGATCTCGCACAGATCACTGACCTTTCCTTAAAAATGTTGGTGTGCAGTGACCTGGCATTTCTACATCCTTTATGGCCGTACACACGGTTGCTTTGGTCTGATATCGTGCTGAGACATTGTTATAGAGGAGGCAGGGATCTCCGTGGTTTGGACCGTGCCCGGCGGTCAGTGAACAGGGCTGTTGCCCGGTTTCTTGTTGAGAATGGCTTGGGGACAGCCATTTGACACCCGGGGATATGGTTGCAGGATTTTAGCCTGTATGCAGGAGATGGGGTGCACCTGTCAGCCAGAGGTATGAATCTCTTTCTGGAGGACGTGCAAGCGGGCCTGGTGACCAAGCTGTCGGTCTGGGGGGGGGCAGTGAGTCATCAAGGACGCCTCCCCGTGTGGCGGGTAGCACTGGTAAGGTAAAGATTTATGACCCATAGGTATCCGGCAGGTTCGCAATTGACTGGCCAACACGTAGATAGGTACAGGGGAAACAGGAATGGCCGGTCAAGGGCGAACCATGAAAGGGGTGATGCTAGGAGCTTCACAGCCTGCATCACCTTGATATTTGGACGGATACACGTCATAGGGTGGGGTCAGTAGATAGTACATTGACTTCGGTCAACAATTTGTTTGTGTCAACAAACAAATTGATACAAATTGATACATGTAGCCAATAGCCATTGGCATTTTGGGTGGAACCTTACTAGTGCTACTGCAGCCTGCTTGCCTTAAAGAATTACAATTGGATAATTGCAAGTGATAATTTGGACTAGGGCATTATTCAATAAAAGTGGCCCAATGCCTTTAATCCAATACTGGTGTCTGAGTCTTTATTTGGATGGGTGCGCCTGCAAAGGAATTCTTCGTGTTTGAGGCTCAGCCCTACACCATTTTCTGACTTCTGTAAAATATAAGCCACTTTACATGATACCTAGTAGTGGAAAGGTGAGATATAATAATGAAAGTAATAATAACTTTCATTTTAAATGCATCACATGACTATTCTTCAGAGCAATTGGCTAAGTCCTGTTGTACTGAAAAGAAACCATAAAGCTAATTTCCATTTGTTTGCTAACTTATAAACTTGTTAAAGCAGAGAATTGCTTTTTACTTTGCTACTTTTTTCATTAAACACTAGATATCTACTTCATATTATCTGAATGAAATTGAAATCTTGACCATCTGTTAAATGGGTGAGAGAATACTCTGTTAAGAAGCGATGCTGATTATACATACTTTGAATCCTAGATAAGAACAAATACATCAAATTATTTCTTAAAATCCAGCCTCCATCCACAAAATTCAACTGAATTTTTTCTAGTAGCATTCCAGGCCCTTATGTCACAAAAGAGCAATTCAATTAAGTCGGTAGACTGCTTTGTAATTGCCTGCAGTCGAGCTATTCTATGGCTTATTTCAAACATTAGCCCCAATGGAGTGATCGCTCTGTCAAAGTCTGTTTGTTTGAGGTTTTTCATCTAGGTCTTGGAAAGAGTCACCAAGGCAAGTAGAACAGGGGAACTTTCTCCTGGATTCTGGGAATGTTATCTATTTTTCAAAAAGAGAAAAAAGTACCTGGCTGTGGAGGCAGAGGTTGGGAGTTTGATTCCTACTGTGTTTCCTGGGAGAAGAGCCATCTTCTGTAGTCATGGGCAAGCTGCATAATCCCAAGACAATTTTAATTTTTTAAAAATTATCAACACAATATCAATATAATTGGTAAGTACAGTAGAACCTCGGATAAAGTCCAAACTCCATTCCACAAGTTTGGACTTTATCCGATTTTGGACTTTATCTGAATCAAATGGGCGATGCATCAGATAACGTCCAAAAATGGACTTTATCCGAGTTTCCTATACCAAATACCTCGGATAACATCCGTTTTTACCGGTTTTGGACTTTATGTGATGCCTCACGTGTGCATGAAAACCGCGACTTTATCTGAATCAGACTTTATCCGAGGTACCACTGTAAGTAAATAAAAAATTGTGGAAAGGCAGGAGGAGAGTAGAATCTTCTTCTTTCATGTCCTGATCAAACCCTGGACTGCCAAAATGAAGTCACATTCTTTGCTTTGTCATTGCCCAAAAACAAGTGCTCATTGGTGCATGTCTCTGGCAGCAATCGTCAGACCAGCAAATGGGCTGGACTCTGTGTCTCTCCACATTCACACCGTCTGTTGTTGTCTGCCAGCATTCCCCACTTGAGCATGTTGGTCTTGCATTTAGGGACTCCAACCTCAGCCTATTCACGGTCCTCCAGGTGATGTCGGAGAGATTGAGATCTTCAGCTATATCCACCTTTAATGTTGTTTCTTGCCCAGTGAGCTCCTTCTTCCATTTTCTAATTTGGTTTTGCTTTTGTGTACACTCAAGAATGTTTGTTCTTGACATAAAGCTCTTTCTGGATCTGAGCCATCAGACTTGAGAGAGTAGAATGAGGAACAAAGAAAGGCTAGAGGAATGATTGGCACATAGGCTGCTGATCAGCAGATGACTAGCTCTCACTGGATAGCCCCACTTCCATAACATATGGTATATTCTTTCCATATATGATTGAGATTTGACTGGAGCAAAGCAGAATTGAAACATGGCGCTGTAACAAAAGACTCATGCAGATCCTAACTGAAAAGCCAGGGTCCATAAATTGCCCAGGCTCAAGCGGCTAAGACGCTGACTGGGAAGCAGAAGGTCAGCAGTTCGATTCCCGAGCACTGCAGGACGGAAATGAGCTCCCATCTTCGTCCCAGCTCCTGCCAACCTAGCAGTTCGAAAGCAAGAAATTGCAAGTAGATAAATAGAAACCACTTCGGGGGGAAGGTAACAGCGTTCCGTGCGCTCTGGTGTCTAGTCATGCCTGCCACATGACCACAGAAACATCTGCAGAAGCAGACAGCTCTGGCTCTTCAGCTTAGAAACAGAGATGAGCACTGCACCCTAGAGTCGGATACGACTGGCTTTCGAGCAAGGGAAACCTTTACCTTTACTTTAATTGTGAGCAACTGCACAATCTCTAGAAATGACACAGGATGCAATGACGAAGCATAATGACATGCTTTTATAGATGAGATTCGACAATAACTTTAAATTTCCTGCCTTTTGTTGATTTTGTCACAACCATAAGATTTTTTATTTAAAAAAACCTAAGGAATCATTAGGTTGCAAAAAAAATATACACACCCTGCTGCATTCTAAACAAGATTTATTATGCTATGGTGAGATAAATCTTGGTTTTATATTTGCATAATAGCATGATTTATTTCCACAGCAGCTGAAGGGTCAAAAAAAAAGGATATAGATCTGAATGAAAAATAATACTGGTTAATGCAAATATGCAGAATTTTTCTAGCTACTTAAAGGAAAATACATCCAGTACAAAGAATGAATAAATCAAACTTCAGAGCTGTGATATTTTGCAGATTCTTTCCTAGAGGACACACACACAAACAAATTTTCAGAGAAAGAGTTTCCTTGGGGCTGATTCACACTTCTTCTTTGTCTACATGATTAGTTTTTACCCAAGCATAGGCTTTTATAAAGGAATATCATGCACGAATAGAGAAATTATTGAGATAATCAGGAGCCATTCCCATGTCTGTAAGGTATGATTTTTCTCATTTCATTTCCCCCTTCATTCAAAGCTAATCCAAATAGATTTTTCAATTATGAACACACATTTATGTCAAGGGAAGAATTATTGGGATCTATAAAGAACCATGCTGTGCAGTTTTGATGAATTGTAGATGGCAGTTTACTGATATACTTTTAGGCCCTGGATTGATTCTGTCCACTCAAAATGCTGATTAGATCCTTCAAGTGGTGGGAGAAATGTGCTCCCTTCTACTTTAGGCTGCCTAAATAGTTGGATTTTGAAGGACTCACATATATAGGCAAGCTGAGAAGGAATGTTGGTTCAAAGCAAATGCTAACTTGCTCAAAGAGGTTAGGATAGAAAAGGATAGGGACAAGGTTTGCCTGTTTAGGATTACCTACAAACTGCTGTCTTTGTAGGATAGCAGTAGGAATAGGTAGCTGAAATGCAAGAGTTAGACTTTTTTATGTCTTAAGTCGAATGCATACATTTTACACATATATTCTTCGCTATATAGACATGTTAAAATCTACTGGTTTCTAGAAGTTTACGCCACCTATACAAGAGCTGCATCCCTTTATCTTCACAACAGCCTTTTAAACTACATTAGGTCAATTTTTACTACGACACTGTGGGCATGGTATGGTGGGCATGGCCAGGGGGAAAGCCCTGCATTGCACCCAAATTAGGACTACTTTATTTCAAAACTTGGATGGTGGGGCCAGCCAAAATGTTTGCTACTGGTTCTGGTGAACTGGTGCGAACCTGCTGATGCCCACCACTGCATTAGGCTAGGAAAATGTCCCTTTTGGCCATAGCTGTCAAGTATTCCATTTTGGCCAGGAAATTACCTTATTTTACCACTCTTTCTCACCACCCTATTTTCCATTATTATTATTATTATTATTATTATTATTATTATTATTATTATTATTATTATTATTATTATTATTATTATTATTATTATTATTATTATTATTATTATTATTATTATTATTATTATTATTATTATTATTATTATTATTATTATTATTATTACCATTCCCACAGTGTCGTAGTAAAAATTGACCTAATGTAGTTTAAAAGGCTGTTGTGAAGATAAAGGGATGCAGCTCTTGTATAGGTGGCGTAAACTTCTAGAAACCAGTAGATTTTAACATGTCTATGATTGGCTCATTGTCTCTTCTTTCTCCTGAGAAAGAGGGTGTTAAAGGGAAGAGACAATGAGCCAATTGGCTTCAAGTATATTTGCATACAACATAAATAGGATATTTCAGTGGTCCTGTTTTAAACACAGATTTTTTAAAAATTAAATTGAGGTACACAAGGCTAAGACAGTAGATAATTAACTGATATAAGTGTAAAAAACAGTTCTGTAAAAAATCACCATATTATGAAATGATGTGGGGGCGAATGGGGAAAGGGGTTTAAAATTATAGCATTTACCTCCTCCCTGGCTCTGGTGGCTCCTTATCTTCTAGGCTCTTGGATGTGCCTGGATTGTGGGGAGGAGGGGGCATGGCCTAGTGGGGAGGGGCCCACAATTTCCCTTATTTTCAAATCCAAAACTTGACAGGTACGCTTTTGGGCCATTTGCTTGTGAGTTTTGTGGTCAAAATGGATGGGGTGGAGATGTGGGAACACAGGTAAACCCTCTATCCAATGCCTCCACATACCTGAAAGTATCTTAGACCAATGTATGTTGAAGGTCTGCAGAGGAGGCTTTACACTTGTTAGTTGAAAAGGCTTACAGAGTTCTTGTGACCAGGAGCCTTGTCTTGTTACGGTGTCCTCATTATACATGTATAATTGTGCTTATGCTCTTCAGTTTCAGTCCTCTCTAAACCTGCACACTCGATGTGAGAAGGTCTACATGACTTCTACACATACGGGGATGTTTGATTGACTTGGCTTATAGATAAACCTTCTTGTCTGCCATCCATTTGGTCCTAAATACATTGAGACACACTCCCGAATATTACAAGAGTAATAGGTCTAAGGATCTGAAGAGGGTTTCATAACTGAGAGGGGGATTAGATTCCAGATCCCCTCCATTCAACCAACATTTGAACCACTGAACCATATTACCATCTCCTCTCGGCAGAGGCACACATTCTTGAGTACTAGTTTTGCACCTATTCTTCAGTACTGTAGTTCCATAACAAAGGGACTAGAATCCCCATGTTTCTGACAGCCTTGTTTCACCTTCCTGCCCTTCTTTGACACACTGATACTGAAGAGCACAGAAAGAGCCCTTCTCAGACCAAAAGCTTATATAGTTCAGATTTCTACCCCCCCAGGAGCTGAACAAGGTGCTTTGGGAAGCAGAAAAGTACTTGTATTAAAATATTTATATATAGATTCTCCTCTCTTCTCCTTTCCTGGCCTTTCAGAATTTTCTTCTTTCAAAAACAGTGTCTCACTTGTATCTCATCTTTCTCTTTCTCACCAATGTTTTTTCCTTGAAGTATATCAGAGGCAAGGAGACAGACTATAAGAATCAGTGAGGTGACCAGATCATCCTTTGAAAGAACATTTGTACCAGGAAAGGGCCATGAGAGGGAAAGTGTATGAATTCTTGGGAAGAAAGAATTCCCACTCATGAAAAGAGCTCCTGGTGTCTTGGCAGGTAGTTCTCTTAACCCAGAAGCTCGATGTACTGCAGTGGTCTAAGGCAAACTAGATATGACAGAAACTATCAATGCAACCTTCATGTTCCTCCATGAGAAGCACTTAAGATAAAATAATTTTAAGGTACAGTATATGGGATGTTACAGGACTGGAATGATCTTCCAGTGCTATGATGCCTAATAGCATGGTCTAAGGACCAGAGGTTCTTGTAGAAGTTCCCTTAAGGATTTATTAAACAAAGAAAGTCATGTTCTGTAGTTTGCAAGAACTGAGCAGGCATATTAGTGACACAATGGAGCTACCATGACTTAGAGGTTGCAATTTTCCCTTATAAGCAGGAGGTTGTTGGTTTGAATCCCCAGAGGGGAGTTGAAATTAGAAGGTGAGTGGAAACGTATATATTTTGTTAGGGTTAGACGCCCTCATCACTCACTGTCCAGTGCCCTTTTAGCATATTGAAATTCTACTGTCAAAATCAAGGGACCTTACTATCCTTTGTGAGAAAAGTAGCTTCTGACACTCCAGATCGTTCTAAGTCAAATCCTGAACTACAGCCCATTCCTAGTATGTCCCCACCCATTGGACCCAACCAGAAAGTCATTGGGGGCTACAAACAAAAACATTATAAATGTTTTTAACTGATTGAAATTCAATAATGATTCTAATGGGGCTATGAATTGAATAATGTTTGTAGGTGAAATGTTTGCACGTTCTTAACTTTCAATGTGAAAGGCTATGACCTCTCTGCTACCTAGTGCCACTCTCATAACCTAATTCCCATGAACAATAATTTATGCTGACTTTTCATACCACTGTGTCATATTAATATCAATTTATGGAATGGGGTGGATAAATAAGTAAATGCAATTGCCAGTGAGCTCACTATTTGTATAATAAAACATTGAACTTACCTATTCATTAGTAGAGTGGCTTGATGCTAATTGACTCATGCGTGGGCATTAGCCAGAACATAAAGGGTTGCAATGCAACTAATCAATAGAAACTCCCTTGAGAGCATGTAAAATCTAATCATAAACTCTTTTTTGTACAGGCACTTCTTCCTCCTGTCTCCCTTTCATGTCACACTGTTAGTTCCACTTATGAAGATCTGTTTCCCTTCTTGACCTTTCTGTTCCATCTGTGCTGAGTTATTTATCCCAATTAGCTCAGTGCTATTTCCGGGTTCAGTATATGGCACTGTGCATCAATGAAACACATGTGGCAACAAATAAATTACTTTGCTCATGAATCCTGCAAATTTCAGTCACATCTGACCAAAATTCTGCTTGAATGAGTTGATGTCTAATGCAATCTCTCTCTCCAACATCTATTAATGCTATTAATAGCCTAAATAGACAACATGGATATTTAACATCAGCTTGTGAAAACAGGAGCCCCATGGAATCAGTCTTTCTTTGCACAGCTTGGGTTTAAAACTATGAGCTTGTGTCATACCTGAGCATGTGGCATAAAAGGTAAATGTGTACAATGTAGGGATATAAAGAAACTTTGCGAAATTATTCATTCTTTGCATGGTGCATTGCCTCTGCTGTTGAATCATCTACAGAAAAATCTGGGGCCAGGAGACAGATGTAGCCATAAATGAGTCTGCGGTGCTGTGGCCAGATCCAGCCTATGGGCCATAGGTTGCCTGCCCCTGCCTTAGATGCTTGGGGATTCTCCACTCTGTTTTATTTGTATCAGCCCTGCTATTGTGAAATGTGGTGAGAGCAAGATAAAAAGACTGGCAGGAAAGACATTCTTAATACCTCTTAAATTATATTTTTTCAGTACTTCAGAATAGGATCTTAGACCTTGTAGAACTGGAACATCCTTACCCAGTTCTCTGACAATTGTAAACCAAGACTGGTGGCTCCTTGATAGATAGTTGCTCAGCCTTGGCTTGAAAGTTCTCAGAAAACGAGACATCACCATGATTTAAATCATAGATTCCATTCTTGGAATGGTCTTACTGTCAAGAAGTTTCTCCTAATGTTCAACTGATACCTACAGTCCTGTAATTTAAACCTACTAGAGCTAGTCATTTCAAATTTACAGTTTTGTCATATTCAATGGGTTCAGCTATATCCTTAGTTTCTTGGTCAAGCAATGGTTGTTTCACCAGCACATACAGATAATACAGAGCAGTGATGTACAGTATTTGGAACGTTAAACTTGGTTTTTGGAGGTCAAGTTTCTAACTTCCATTGAGTCATAAATGGATGGTCTCAGGCTAGTCACTGTGTCTTTATGTCTTACATCATTTTTGTAAGGCTAAAGTAAGGAAGGAAGAGAGGCATGTATACTACTTTGAGCTCAGAAGGGAAAATACAGATTGTTTGTAATGAAAACAAAATATAGGCCATAATTCCATTACTTACCAATCTTGACATGAGGACAGCAGCATATATATTAGCAATGAATGACTGGTAGTTCAGAAGTCACTGGTTGTATTTGTTGTGACACATACATTGTGCAAATTGGTACTCAAAAAGGTGTATAAAAAGGAACTCCTAAACTAGGAACAATTCACAGCTGTGATTTATATTGCTGCACTTATGCTGGTTAACCTAAGAAATAGGATTCTGGCCATAGCATCACTCTACCGAAGTACTAAAATGTAAATGCTTACTATTCAGAAATGGTCAACACAAGAAGAACATTTCTTTATAGTCCTGAAGAAAAACACAAGTTTAAGTACTGGAAAATTGAAGTGCTCTCAAAAGCCAGTTTATGAGAAAAAAATTATGGACAAAATTTAAACAGCTCTTAGGAGAGGCTGCTAGAAAAGGTACAAACAAATTCTTGTGAAAAGGAAAGTGGATGGAACATAGCAACACAAAAGCTGGCTTCAGGCTTAGTATTGTTAAGGGTGATTCTTTCTGCCAATTACAGACAAAATGGAAGTTTCTGTTGAGTTTTGCAAGTAGTTGAAAAATCTTTTTTAATGGTTCTATGTCTAGAGGGAAGGCATAGTTAGAAAAAGAAGGGGAAAGAATACAAGATGTATGAATTCCCCACATGTCTAATAGATGTTTGCAGAAATGTAACCTGGTATTTCATTATTATCTGTACTGTCTACAATACTATGTTTATTCCTCACTGTCAGACTATGTTAAAAGAGACCAATATTTCAGAGTTGTTGTGAAGACAAGATACAGACTGTAAAATGCTCAGAAAATTAAAGGCTTTTCATAAATGTTGATGTCTTGATGTCTTGAGTGGAACTACATAAAAATAAACGACCAGTAAATCACTCAGTAAAAATAATCCTATATTTTCATATGGCTGCCTGGAGCTGAAAAATAATTGTGTGGTGCATGAATGAAATAATGTTTTCTAGGAAAAAAAAATCTGAAATGTGTTTATGTGCTGGATGAATAGTACCTCTAGTCAATAAAAGCAGAAGGACAGAGAATGGTGATAATTATGTTTTGAATTTGAAACCTCAGTTCAGACTTTGAAAATTAAGTCTAAACATGCAGTTGATATGGAGGGATGGACCCATCCTGAATGGGGATTAATAGGCAAGAATAAGCATGTTGGATTCTACATGGAAATGAATGCATGCAACTGCAGTTGCGATGAGCAATACCTGTTCTTATAACCAGCTCTGATTGATATTTTGGACTGGCTAAGGTTCTCAAAGGTGGCCCTGTGTACTTTAAGAGCAACCAAGACAGGATGCAACTAATCACCATGACCAGGACAGTGCATAACTTGCACACTAGTACTGACTGTCCATGCACATCCACCCCCAAGTCCTGGGCATCTTCTAGGCTGTATTTGTTTCTTAAATAATTCTTGTATTTATAGAAGTTTTAGGAAGAGGAGTTGCATATGGCTGCCTTGTATGATGGGAGTGCCTTCATTGTTATTCACTGAGATTCCAAAAGACTTTGCTTGCTGGTTAGTATTTTTAGTCATCGTGCAGAATATTCATTAAGGACATATTTGAAAGCTGCGTACAGTGCACTGCAATAATCCAGATGGGATGGAAAAAAAGCAAATGTTACTCTAGTCAGATAAACATCTAAAACAGGGGGTCTCAGCCTTTTCAAGCTGGGGGTGGGGTCATGCTATCTAAGTCAGATTTAAGGGCCAGAGGGCCATTTTGCCCTGCCTGCACCATTTTCTCCTAACAGCTTCAAAGCTTCATTTTGTTTCTTGAATGCTCCTGGTGGGGCACATGAAATGGTGCCATAGGCCACATCTGGTCCACGGGCCTTAGGTTGGGAACCTCTAATCTAAAAGAATGGGCACAGCAGGATTGGGGGGAAGGCAGCTGAAGGGCTAGCATGCTTATTGGCTTCATGGGGTAGCCTTTATCTGATGAAGGGAATGAAAGGGAAAGGAAGAATCAGATGCACTTTCCTTGTATAAAAGGAAGCAACCAAAGTCACCTTGGCTTGCTGAATGAGCCAAAGTGTTGACAGACTATTAATATGGTGATGATTCATTATATATTATGTTCTCATGCACATTTGCTCAGCATTCCAGAGGAATTATCTGTTTAAGAAAGAAAACATAAATCAGGGAGCAAAAAAAGAGAAAAGGAACAAATGTAATGATTTCCTTAGTCATGAAAGCACATTGTCTCTGAACTCACGTGTTTCTATCCGACCGGCTTTGTGACTAGTCATCTGAAAGAAGTCTAATCAGCAAAATAAGCTTCTTTAATAGGGCACATACTTAATACAGTAAATGCAAAACTGCTAATCCACAAGTAGATTTAGGCTTGGACACAGCATTTTCTTTTTGAAAACTTTTTACATACTTCTCTCTAGATATTTATATTTGAATTTATATTAAGCATTCTAGTTCAGATCTATTTTAGAAAGAAAATGTAGCTTCTGATCCAATCTAAGTGACATTTGTTTACCAATGGGCTCACATATGTTCATCCTGTCCTGGATCAGAAATTACATTGCAATGAGGGCACAATATTGTGAAGCAGTATCACACCATTTCTTGGTGTTTTGAATCAAGGACACAGAAGCACAATATCCCTCATTTATAAACCAGTTTTGATCAATTGAATATCAATATGTCCACTGTTGTTTGGGCGTGTCCACTGACTGATGTTTTGGTTACTCTTACTTAGAAGAAGTAGATGGATGAAGATTAGGATATTTGTGTAGCCTCCACAACTCTAGGGTTCAGTGCTCATCTCTGTTTCAAAGCCAAAGAGTCAGCACTGTCTGCTTCTGCAGACGTTTCCATGGTCATGTGTCAGGCATGATTAGACACCAGAGCGCACTGAATGCTATTTACCTTCCTACACAAGTGGTTCTTATTTATCTATTTGCCATTTCTTGATTTCAAACTGCTAGGTTTGCAGGAGCTGGGACAAAGAGGGGAGCTGATTCTGTCCTGTTTGTGTAATGACGCCACAAGAAAAGGCACACACCCTTCTTTCTTTCTTGTTCACTGCTGCTCACTGCTTCCACCTACTGGTGGTTCCAATGGAAGTGCATGAAAAATGTGTGGATTTTTTTCTCTCCAAATCAAGTGGTTTTAAAACCACGGATTTTCAATGTTTTTTATGGACCTGTGCAGGAGAGTTATAAAATGTGAAGTTCATGGTTTTCTGTGGCATATGAAACTTTACTACTAGGACAATTATTAAGGCTATGCTGTCACTTTGGTCAGGACTCTTCTGGATGTCCACAAGAGAAAAATCTTACCAGGTTTCTCTCAGTAGCAGTGGATACATGGGCTTATTAGTCCCACAATAAAGCAGAAGAAGTAGTTAAAAGTAAGCAAGAACCCTTTATTAAGAAACTTTCATTCATTCATACATTCTCTTTGACTAAAGAGAAATCTGCCCCAGAGGGCACATGGGAAAAGAGTAATTGCATAGTATCCAGCATGTTGGGGTGTGTGTGTGACTACTAATTATTTTGTGAACCTTTTAGAGCAGTGATGGCGAACCTTTTAGAGACTGAATTCCCAAACTGCATCCCAAAACCCATTCTTTGCTGGGAAGAGGGAAGAAGCACTCCCATTGGTTTGTTGGGCAGAGTGAATTCTGTGCTGGGGAGAGGGAGGAAGGGATACCATTGGGCTGCTGGGCAGAGAGGTGGGGTGAACTCTGTGCTGGGGCAATGGCGCACATCTGAGTGCTCCCTATGGCACATGCGCCATAGGTTCACCACCACTAGAGAGTGCTTTAAATGCTATGGGGTGGGAAATAAGTGTTATTGCTATTGATATTACTATCGTTGACTGCAACTCATATGTGAGAATGCATTTTTTTTTCCTGAAGCAGGAAAAATGTCACTGGTGTGAATTACTTTAAGGTGCCATTAAGTGACCCACACACTATAATCTCAGAGCCATGACCCACAGCACACATGAAGCACGACATGCAGGATTTAACACCAGAACTGCAATGGACCGCTGCAGCCTTGAGGATATGGGCAAGTTGCACCTTCACAGCCAGTCCATCTGGCATGGCCTCTTCTGTTTCCATGACCATTGGAAATCAGAGTTCCTCCTCTGCTCATTTTGCCACTGGGCCAATGATTAGACAAAGTATGAGAATATCAATCTAACAATAACTGCTGTATGAAGTGGAGGTCAGAGGGTCAAAATAACAGACAGTTTCACATCTATTCTCAAATGCTCTTTGTGGTCATCTGACCAGGGAAGATGCAAAGAGATGATTCTTGAAGAACATCAGACCAACAAGATATGAGGTGTAGAGAGAGATGCGTGTGTATTTGGAGTGTGGGATATTTTGCAAAAGTGTATGTTATCTTACCAAGCAAAGGGGATTCAAGAAAATTGTCAGGTCTCAGTATTTCATCCTGAGACTCAATCTTTGGGGTTTATTCTCCAGGTCTAAACCTTTGTATCTGAAGTCTCAAGAAAGGAGAAGAGATAGCTTTGATGGTTTGGGAGTTTATCCTGATATACTGCAGATCACCCCGAGATTATACTAGATCCGAGTCAACTTTCTTCTTACTCCTAGTTTAGAAAACAGATTTTGTCTCACATTCAGCATCTGCTTCCCACTGAGAGTTGAAACCTTCTGCCTGGAAATATCTCCCAGTAGACTCAGAGGCAGAAGGCTTGGTAGCAATAATTTGTTGCTAGTGCTACATTGTTGGTTAAATGCATAATTTATATCTCCACATTCTCTGACATACAAATTAAAAACCTTGTAATTGCTGGTGAAAAGTTTCCCCCATGATATCACAAAGTTATCACCCGCTCAAGACAGTATGGCACAAGTAAATAAATTTTGCAAAGATCTGAGCTCAGCTACACACTGCTGTGTAAGCGCAAAATAAGCAGGATGTCTGCCACCACCAACGTGACAAATCATTCTGTGACCTAGGATTTGAATGCAAAAAATCTTGAGTCTTCAAGAAAGAAAGAAACCTACTGACCAAGTACAATAGAGTTCTGGTACTATATATCTATCTTACAAAATAGTGTAATGTTCTTGTCAGAAAAAAATGCTTTATGGCAGCTTTCTTCCTCCACAACAAACAATATAAACATCGACATTACAATACACTAGCAAAGTTATATAATATGTTTACATTTGATAAGTATTATCTAATTTTAAACTGTAACTATATGCTGGCTATTAGCATTTTTAAAGTAGGAGGTACAATGTGTCATAAAGCTTTAATAGGATGTAAAATGCTTCATTAAGCATTATCTAACACTGAGAAGAAAATACAGGTGAAAGATGTTCTGCTTCAAATTTTATTCTACTTTTCTCAAGCATCATATGTTTAATTACATCCCCCAGTGATTAATTTCCACACTTAAATGAAAGTAGAAAATGAAATTCTTTACTTTGGAACGTAAATGCTTTTCTGCGTTTGAAAAATAATGAGAGGCAGAAAATGGCCTGTGCAAAAATTATTGTGGGCAAGTGAGCATGTGGGCAACTGGTACCCAAATGAGGTAAGATGAGGTAAAGGGATAAAATCAGCAAAGAGCAGGACAAATGGCTTTGTTTCAAGACATCTTGCTGAGGTTAAATGACTTGTGGTGCCACTGTGTGTGAATGAAAAGAAAGGAGGAAGAGGCTAGGTCTGAAATTTCTCCTTACCTCATCTGTTGTACAATAGTGACTGGAGATGGGCTGCTGTTTGAATATCTCACTTATTTGAGAACAAAAGAGGACAGGGTTTCAAGAGGATCTATTTTCAATCCGTACCAGCAGATCTCAGAATTCCCTAGGAGTCATCCCTCCACATATATCAGACAAGAAACAAAAGTAAAAACCAAACAAAAAATAAAGAAGACAAAAATGTTTTGACACCTCAAAGCAGGAGGTCTCAACCTCTTAAAGCAAAGGGCCAGGTGACGCTCCCTCAGACAGCTTTGGGGGCCGGATGGTCATTTTGCCCTTCCTCCACCACATGACAGTTCCTGGTGTGGTGGAGGCGGTGGGGGGCCCACATGAAATGGTGCTGTGGGCCACATTCAGCCTGTGGGCCACAGTTTGAGAATCTCTGCCTTAAAGACTAACTGTTATGTTTTAATGTGAGCTTTCATGGATCAAGTCAACTTCCTCAGACACAAGAGTGAGACTTCATGGCAATCATTTATACATGGCCTCATGATAAAGAGACAGTGACTGGTTGGACATGCATGGCAAATGATGTGAATCAATGAGGAATTTCCTACCTTGTGATGACATGAGATCCCTGTTTGATATTTAGTCTTTTTCCAATGTAGTGACAATAGTGTTCTTCTCCATGGCTAACTTTTCCTTTCTTTATCTCTTTGAGTAGCATTACATCATCAAATATCATTCTGGGTATTCTGGGTCATATGGTGACCTCAAGGGTAATTGTTGCCTCCCTCCCCCCACAATATGCCCCAAAGGTTGCTGCTCCAAAACAACATTGTACCACTCACGAAGCCATTATGAAGAGTGAAATTACATCATGGGGTCTCTCATTAAAGCATTATGGTGAGAAATTGCACTTACCAAGTAATAGACAATGAGAGGAACAATCGTCCTTAAAATGTAAGTTTTCTTCACTTTTAGAATATGCTTCTCTGTAAAATTAATAAAATTAACACCAATGGTTTGTTCCATCACACAGTTGAGTCCTACTCTTTCTGACCCCATGGACCACTGTATGTAAGGCTCCCCTGTCCATTGTCCACCCAGATCTATGCCCACTGTGTCAAAGATGCCATCTAGCCATCTCATCCTCTGCCGCCCACCTTTCCTTTTGCCTTCGATCTTTCTCAGCATCAGGGCCTTCTCCAGTGAGGCCTCTCTTCTCATTTGATGGCCAAAGTACTTGAGCTTCAGCTTCAGTATTTGTCCTTCCAAGGAGCAGTCAGGATTGATATCCTTTAGGAATGACTGATTTAATAGCCATACATTGCTACTGGGAAGAACATTGCTTTAACTACGTGGACTTTTGTTGGCAGGGTGATGTCTTTACTTTTTATCATGCTGCCTAGGTTTCTCATAGCTTGCCTCCCAAGAAGTAAGCATCTTTTTTTCATGGCTGCAGTCTCCACCTGCAGTGATCATAGATCCCAAGAAGGTAAAGTCTGTCACTGCTTCCATTTCTTCCCCTTCTATTTGCCAGAGAGTGATGGGGCCAGATGCCATGATCAACATTTTACCATTCATAAATGGATCAGCAAAAGAAGGTGAGGTATCTTGGCCCAACTAGGACTGGACCTTCATATTTAATTTAAAGGCTGAGATAGTAGAGAAATAGCCCTGAACATATATTAAAACTATAGAATGAAAATAATTTAAAACAAGATTTTTACAAGAAGATAAAGCTATAGTATCTCTTATTTAAGAATCTCTTCCTTGACAGCCAACCGCTTATTAAAGTCTGCCAGTCTGCAGCAGAAGGACAGCAAAAGGGGTCTTGGGAGTAACTGTCAAATGTTGCAAAAACACACACTATGTGTCCCATTTCCTCCCCAAACATGTGTTCGAAGGAGAAAGGTTTCTAGGAAAATGTTAAAACTTTCCTAGGGAGACTCACATGAGAATATTGCTGCATATTATTTAAATCTGCTTGCCACTGAGCATCTACTTTATATATAATGGTCTTGTTTCTTATTTCTTACGTATTTCTTATTTATTATTGATAGGATGTTGGGGTGCTGAGGGTACCCCAGTGAGGCTTGGCTGTGTTTAGCAGAGCAAAGCGGCTAGCTGTGTACGCAGCAACAGCTGGGAGAGATTTCCACACAGACAAGCAGGTTGTATAAGGAAAAGAAAATATCTTTACTTTTCAGCGAAAAACACAGGAGAAGCAAAAACACATTCCTGAGATAAGCAGCTCTCAGTACAGTTGGCAGCAGTCCATAAGAGATAGCAAATGTTCAAGTATTTACAGTATTCACAGAGATTACCTCTGGGCAGATGCAGAGAGCAGTTTCCTTCTAGTTGCACTAAACAGTCTTAGTTATTCAGTTGCAAACATGAGGCAAACAGAATTCAGTCCTAAGAAGTCTTTAGTAGTATCATTGCAGTCATTCAGTATTCAGCCTCATAGCTTATAGTTCCAAAGCTTACTATAGCTTCCAGCAATGTAGCAGCATAGCAGTATAGTCCTTGAAGAGACTCTAGCCCTTGGATAATATTCCCCTGGATAATATTCCCAGAATATACCCAAGAGAATGTTCAGAGTGTATTTCCTTTATAGCAGCAAAACTGCTGAGCCACTCTCTGATTCAGTTCAGCTGGGGCAGAGCACAGAGAGGCTCTTAAAGGAACAGACTGCAATCCAATACAATACAGTAGGGATTACATAGCCCATGTATCCTAACATTCTCCTCCTATTGTATGGAGCGCAGTTGGCAACAGTACAGCAGGTACATTTTATACATACGATACATTTACACCAACAACTTAATGCCCAGTTTGTTACACAGAACACTGTGTCTTTCTCCAGGGAGAGCCTTTGTAAGAATATCTGCAATGTTGTTTTCGGACTCACAGTAAACAAGTATTATAAGCTTGTTTTGTACACATTGCCTTACATTGGCGTACCGGATATCTATGTGGTGTGACCTGCTACTAATGGCAGCATTGGTCGCAATAGGTATTGCTGCTTGATTGTTCTCAAATACAGTAACTGGGGACAATATCTTTACACCCAGATCAGACAGCAACTTTTTCAAACAGACTGTCTCAGTACAGGTCAAGGAAAGACAGGCCATTTTTGATTCTGCGGTGGACAAACTAATGTGCTGTTGTTTAAGTGAACGCCAGTGGATGAGTGATCCACCAAAGAACACAGCGAAACCAGATGTAGACTTCCTGGTCTCCATGTCAGCAGCATATGAGGCATCTGAAAAGATCACTAGCCTCAAATCCTTGCTTGGCTCTAAACACAGGGCATAGTTAGCAGTGCCCTTTAGATACCGCAAAACCGTTTTGGCGGCTTGCCAGTGTTTCTCACATGGACTATCACACTTCCTAGCGAGCTGGTTAACCACATAGGAGATGTCAGGCCACGGCCATTGGGCCAAGTGCCCAAGACTACCCAATAAAGATTGGTATAACGTCTTATCAAACACAGGACTGTCAGATACATTATTTATTTATTTCTCAAATTTCTATGCCGCTGAATCAGGTAAACCCGACTCAGGGCAGCTCACAACAGGATTAAAACATACATATTAAAAACAATTAAAACCCCAACATACCCACCCACCTATTAAAACTAACCACATTAAAACTGCCCGCATTAAAAAGATGGGGAGGCTTAATTTTATAAGCCAACAGGCGGGGGCCACTCTTCCATCTGAGCCCCACACCTGCCCCGCCAACCAGGTTTTTAATTCTCTTCTGAAAGGCAGCAGCTCCGTCTGCTCCCACAACTCTACTGGCAGGAGGTTCAACAAGGCCAGTGTGGACACAAAAAAGGCCCTCCTTTGTGTGCCAGAGAGGCAAGCCCCTATGGCAGATGGAACAATTAGAGAGCCCCTCCGGTCCGCTCTGGTTGGATGGACAGACACTCTTGGGATGATGCAGTCTCTTAGGTATCCTGGGCCACTACCATGTAGGGCTTTAAAGGTCAAAACCAGCAACTTGAATTACACCCGGAGACAAACTGGTAACCAGTGCAGCTCCCGAAGCAATGGTGAGGTGCGAGCATAACGCCCGCACCCCATCACCACCTGGGCTGCTGCATTCTGCACCAGCTGTAGCCTCTGAATGGACATCAAGGGCAGCCCCATGTAGAGTGCATTGCAATAATCTAGCCTGGAGGTCACCAGAGCATGTGTGACCATGAGCAGAGAGTCCCGGTCCATGAGCGAACACAACTGACGGATGACGCGAAGCTGTGCGAAAGCCCTCCTGGCCATGGCTGCCACCTGCTCTACAAGTAGCAGTCCCGAATCCAGGAGGACCCCTAAGTTGCGTACCGGGTCTGTCTGTGGCAAAGCAGTCCCATCCAAGACCAAAGTTGGCAGCTCCCTGGATAATGCGGGGCCCCCTATCCATAGCCACTCAGTCTTGGAGGGATTCAATTGTAGCCCGTTGTCCCCCATCCAGACCCCAACAGCTTCCAGACATCTGGATAGGACATTGACCACATCACTGGGGTCCCCATGGGCCGAGATGTACAGCTGGGTATCATCAGCATACTGATGATACCTCACCCCAGCGGCTTCATGTAGATGTTGAATAGGAGAGGAGAGAGCCATGAGCCCTGAGGCACCCCATAACGTAGGGGCCTAGGGCTGGACCTCTCACTCTCCAAAGACACCAACTGGGTCCGGCCCTCCAGAAATGAGGAAAACCAGGATAACACAGTTCCCTGGATCCCCAATCCTTTGAGCTGTTCCAGAAGGATACCATGGTCAACGGTATCGAAGGCCACTGAGAGGTCAAGAAGGGCAAGGACGGACAGATGGCCACCGTCCCGCTCCCGTGAGAGATTATCTACCAGTGCGGCCAATGCCGTCTCTGTACCATATCCAGGTCTGAAACCTGATTGAAAGGGATCCAGATAATCCGCTTCATCCAGGACCCCTTGCAGCTGTCGCGCCACCACCTTCTCTAATACCTTCCCCAAAAAGGGGAGGTTGGAGACCGGTCTATAGTTAGCTGGAACTGCTGGGTCGAGGGATTGTTTCTTCAGGAGGGGGCGCACCAAAGCATGTTTAAAAGGTGCAGGAAACATCCCCCCTTAGCGATGCATTGATTATAGCCCCAACCCAGCCTCCCATCACCACCTTAGAGGCTTTCACCAACCAGGTGGGACAGGGATCTAAAGGGTAGGAGATGGTGCGAACAGCTGCAAGAAGCCTGTCCACTTCCTCAGGGACAACTGGATCGAATTGATCCCAGATAACACAGTCAGACTGAGCTCTGATCCCCTCCTGACTCTCCCCATCCATGCCAGGATTGAACCCGGAGCGAATTTGAGTGATTTTCTCCACCAGATAGTCTGCAAAAACCTCAGGCGAACCCTGTCACCCGGGCACCGGCCCCTCCCAGCCAAGGAGAGACCTGGTAACCCGGAACAGGGCAGCTGGGTGATTATCCATGGAGGCAATGAGGGTGGTGAAGTATTGCTGCTTCACCACCCTCATCGCCACCAGGTAGGTCTTAATAGCAGCCCTAGCCAGTGTCCAGTCAGAATCGCTCCGGGTCTTCCCCCAGCGGCGCTCTCAGCGTCTCTTTGCCCGTTTAAGCTCCCGCAGTTCTTCTGTAAACCATGGGGAAGATCTATCCCTGTGGGCTCGGAGAGGCCGTAGTGGTGCGATTTCATCCAAGGCAGCGGTAGTCATCCTGTACCACAGGTCAACGAGTGCCTCGGATGAATCGTGTAGCTGATCCAGAGGAAAATCCCCCAGTTCCCTCTGGAATTTGTCAGAATCCATCAGTCGCCGGGGGCGGGCCAATTTAATAGGCTCTGCCTCCCTGCGTTGAACCACCGCCCCCAGGAAGTCCAGTGTCACCAGATAGTGATCTGACCATGGCACAGGTATAGTGTCTAATTTCTGTAGTCTCAGATCACTCTGCCACCGCTCCGACAAAAAAATTAGGTCTGTTGCGTGACCACTGCCCCTCGTCGGGCCATGAATTACCTGAGTTAGGTCCATGCTGCCATGGAAGCCATGAACTCCTGTGCAACCTCTGAACCAGTCCCCAGCGAAGGCAAATTGAAGTCCCCCAGAACCCCAGGAAAGATTTACAGTCTGTGTCTTCATGGTGTGTGGTTTCTCACCATTATTATCATCCTCCAGAACATTTTCCTCTGGGGTGGGAGTTAAGAAACAGCTTAGAAAAGATTTACTTCACACAGGAATCTCCTTACTCACCCCCATAACTACTACAGTACTTCAGAACCAAACTTCTGGCCAGATAGCTTCCATTTTACACATTGATTTCAAAGGTTTGATTTGAAGGCTCTTCCTTCTCCTCTAGTGGAAGCTCAAAGAGTGTTTGGACCAGGAGGGGCCAAGATTTCCATGCTCCAATTTTTCTTCATTCTGGCAGACCAGTTTCAAAATCCACCTATTCTGCAGAGTTCATTCAAATGACTGCAGGATGTCTGAACCACACCATGTTTTCAGACTTCTGACAAACTGTCTTTATATGGTGGCAACAATTACCTTGTATCTCACACCACTACTGAGGGCAGACTATACTCCAGTTTGCCATGGATGTGGTTTCAGGGCTAGTTCTTGATGTGCCATAAATACAAGAAAACACTTTTTTCTTATAGCTTTGGGAGCTTCAACCAGTAATCCCATTGAAATGTGCAAAAGAGCCTGGACAAAGCCCCTGGACCATAGTTTCTTTGGAGGGTACAAATCTTACTAGGTTTCAACTGGAGCTTTTCTACCTTGTGTTTGTGTTTTCAGAGGTGGGAAATGTTTCCCTTTTATCTGCATAGTGCCTGCATTCTCTGTCTTCTCTCTTCAGAGTTTTTCTGGACCTCCCAAATCCTTCAGTTTCTCCACTCTCCCCAGTATATCAAATGATGTTGTGAGTGTACGGGGTCTATGAGAATCTAAAATGTCCTCACAAGTGCAGCATATGCCCCTCTCCCCTGGAAGTTTAGCTTTAGGACTAAGATTTCCACCCATGGCTTGTTGCTTAAGTAGAGGGGGTGGAGAGGGGCATCAATCATTCTTGAGAGGTGCAGCATTACCCTACGGTTCTCAACCTACAGCCTGGGGGCCAGATGCAGCCCACGACACCATTTCATGTCACTCCACTATTTCCGCCACACCAGGAAGTGCCATGTGTGGCAGGCAGGGCAAAATGGCTGTCTGAGGGAGCATGACCCGGCCCTCGGCTTGAAAAGGTTGAGAACCCCTGCCCTACTACTTGCATTCTTTAATTTCAAGTTAGCCCTTTTACAAATCTTGCAAGATATATTTTTGAGGAAAGTTCAGGTAATGCCAGTGCTATAATACTGTATATGGAATCAGAGGCCTTGCTATGGACCATAGTTTGTTGGTTTTTGAACACTTGAAATCTTTTGTTTTGGAAGAAACAATTTGGATACTCTCATCATATAGCGCATGGCCTAAGCTCCCTTGCAGGTTTCCGCCCCCCTGCTCACGATGTGACCCATCTGAATTATTTCCTGTGAGAAGAAGAATCTCCAGTACAGTAGAACCTTAGATAAAGTCCAAACTCCATCCCACAAGTTTGGACTTGATCCAATTTTGGACTTTACCTGAATCAAATGGGCGATGCATCGGATAACGCCCAAAAATGGACTTTAATTGAGGTTCCTATACCAAATAGCTCGGATAACGTCCATTTTTTAGCAGTTTTGGACTTTATGTAATGCATCACGTGTGCATGAAAGCCGCGACTTTATCTGAATTGGAATTTATCCGAATCGGACTTTATCTGAGGTATCACTGTATTTGCATGGCACTGCTTCATACAAAAATAATAGTTTTCTGATGGAGAAATGCTGATTGAAGATATGTGTGCTAGCTCTCTGGAATATAAAATCAACCATCTTGACCATGAAGCCTGAACAACAGCAAAAACAGTCTAGTTCAGATTTAGCTAATGGTAACCCTTTTTTCCTGGAATTATATTGAAAAATTATGATCACTTATTCTAAAGTTGCTTTTTTATCATGAATCCAGCATCCTTTGCCAAATCCATGTGCTTCCATCCCTGGAGGCATGGCTCAAATATATTTTAAAGATTTCAGCTAGTAATTCTTCTTTCCTGACTCTAATCCACACACGGAGTAATTTATTCTTATCTGGAATATTTCACACAAATACTAGTGAGAGGCTTAGTCCCAAATAGGATTGTAACATAACGTCATATGAAGAACTTCTCTTAATAAGAAAGTTAAATGTCACTTAATAAGTATGTATAGGTTTGGGTTTACTGAATTGATGTTTCCATGTTCACAAGTGACATGCACACTGGAGTCTCTGCTGGAATGTGCCACGAGTGGTGGAAAGAAAGGAATCTTGATTTCAAACCAAGACTATAAAAATAGAAGACCAGCTCCTGAAATATGACATGCTTAGCATCTTAAGCTACCACCTGATTGTAAGAATATTAATTCTCAAGCACTGGTCTTAATGAGGTTGACTTCCAAGCTTCAGGCTGGCAACTTCTGGCAATCTATCAGGAAAATATCACCATATTATTATTCTTCATTTCACAAGCAGTTCCTAAATAATCTTATTGTTGTTCCACAATTCCTTATCTTACATTGCACATGTAGAAACAGTGGTTGCTTACCTAATAAAAATTTCAACTGCTTAGAAAGATGTTCTTCCATATTGATCCCAGAGGGA
This sequence comes from Bradypodion pumilum, assembly GCA_035047305.1. Classification (NCBI taxonomy): domain Eukaryota; kingdom Metazoa; phylum Chordata; class Lepidosauria; order Squamata; family Chamaeleonidae; genus Bradypodion; species Bradypodion pumilum. The sequence continues at coordinate 307,354,404 of JAWDJD010000004.1, read as the reverse complement.
AAAAATAATTGGAATAATTGGAAAAAATACATTTATACAGATATTATATTTATATACTGGCCCATAGTGCTTAGTGCACTCTATGGGTGCATTTTGCTCCAAACATGTTGGGTATGAAGTCCAAAAGTTTGATCTGGACATGAAAGAAGAAATATTTACATGCTTATTAGATTTTTAATTTCTTTGTTTGCATTTGTCTTTTATCAGTTTTATAAAAAATAAACACATTGAAATATTAGCTGTGAAAATATTCAAAATACTGTTAACCTCTGACTTAGACTGAATTTTCAGTGTGTTGAACATACTGAATTTTACTGAGCACTTTTTTGAGCTGAACAAGTTGCTTCTTCCTGTAATCAGCAATGTAAGGGGCAGAAATGCAGTTGAGTATTAATGTAAAACATAGTACTACTAATTTTTAAGCCTAATCACCTGTTTTCCCTCCTTCTCGTAACATTTTTGTGTGTTGCTTTTCATTGCCTTTTCTAGTCAGATCCTATGAGCTGCTGGATTAATAATCACTCACTGGACCTCATGCTTAAGAACCACTGCTGGAATGAGAATCCAGAATGATCCTGTTCTCACAATATAGCTGACTGAGAAATCCAGCCTTGGTTACAGTCTATGTGAACTGATTTGATCTATGCCTAAGAGAAATTTACCCTGAATATAACAGAACATATCTGATTTTGGAAGCAAAATAAGGTGAATTGGTCCTGTTTAGTACTGGATGGAAGACAATCAGAGCTCCTGCTTGCCCTGGAAACATAACTGCCAGCCAGAGTTGACCTTTGGTTAGGTGTACCAAGTATATTATGACGATAATAAAGCAACATAAATTTTACCTTCATTCCTCTTTTCTCCTCAGAGTGGCACCTTTGATTTATCAAATAAACATGGGTCTATATCAGGGATTCTGAACCTACTGCCTGTGGCACCATTTTATGAGGCCCCCCACCGCCTCCATCACAGCAGGAAGGGCAAAATGGTCATCCAACCCCCAAAGCTGTCTGAGGGAGTGTGACCTGGGCTCCAACTTAAAAAGGTTGAGAACTCCTGGTCTATACTGAAGCCCAATTGTAGGAAAGAAAGGCATTTGTTTAAAATAAAACAAGAAAAGAAAGAACACATTATTAAAAGCTTCCGTGTTTGAATACTTGGAAAAAAAATCTTCCTAATGCAGATGAATAGAATTGACTGACAATTGTGTGTTTAATAAAAGAAATCTGTAAAAATTTGCCTCTCTCTCTCTCTCTCTCTCTCACACACACACACACACACACACACACACACACACACACACACCGTCATCGCCGCTGCACAGTCGCACAGTCATACAGTCGCAAATCGAGTCCTACCCTTTGTGACCCCATGTACCATCATACGCCAGGCTCCTCTATCTTCTTCCATCCTCCTCAGCCCACTCAGATCTACACCCAATTCATTGACAATGTCATCTATGCACCTCATTCTCTGGCGCTCCCTTCCCCTTTTGCCTTCGATCTTTCCCAGAATCAAGGCCTTCTCCAGTGAGTCCTACCTTCAGTATTTGTCCCTCCAGTGAACAGTCAGGGTTGATTTCCTTCAGGATCGACTGATTTGTTCTCCTCACAGTATATCAGGAATCAAAAAACAAAAACACTGCAGCACTTTAAAGACTAACTGCTATATTTTAATGTGAGCTTTTGTGGATTAAGTCCACTTCATCAGACATAGGAATGAAGTGGCAAGGCATGAACTTATATACACCAGATACTGGCTGTGGTACTTTCTCTTCTCCACTCATTCAGTATACACATATACACAGGTGAGAAGAAGATTCACTGTGCTAAGATTTTATTAAGAAACTGTTGTTCTCTATAGAATCAGCTACATTCGCTTGGGCTTTCGATTCTCTGCTGACTAATTCATTTTTTGATCTTTACTAACCTTTGCTAATATTTCAGTCCTTTGGCTTCCGATGAGACAAAAGCTTTAGTGGTGTCCTTGTTCCCATAACACATTCATTTTTCTCCAGCACATTTGAATAAATGCTGTCCACTTCACTTTTGGTCTCAACAGCTGTGCAGTGAATTTTGAATGGAACAAACCATGCTCAAGAACATGCCTCTTTCCTGAATTTTCCCACTAATGACTTCCCAGTTGATAATAGATATAATATAACTCTTGTCATGATCACTAACCTACCAATTTTAGAAATTTCCTTGATCTGCTCATAAACATTTCCTGGTTTTTCTTCTGTTCATCTCCAGAAAGCATTTGGCAGTATCCAAGGATCAATTTAGTTCTATATTTAGATTTTTGCTACAAATGTCCTTTTTATTAGTCCACACCTAATTCATGGTTTTTCACATTCAGTGAGCTTAGTTCTTTTCTTCTGCAATATTTCAACCTTACTGCTGATATCTGATTTTAACAATTTCCCACCATTCTGGAGAGAATCAACATGTCTCACAGTGAGCCAAACAGTAGGCTAAATGCCTGGTTGATCGCATCATAAATCCTCTTGCCTAAAAAGCTTACTGAGAACTAACATTCTATGTAAGATTGCTCTGTTAATACATTGAGACAGGCTGTTGTGTGATCTACTCTATGTTAGGGAAATAACATTTCTTTTGTCTCATGATTTCTCTGCACAAATTAAGCAACTGTTTACATAAAATTTCCAATTTCCAATTTCCAATTTAATTTAAAGCTGACTCAAGGCGGCAAACAACATATTAAATCATACAATAATACATAATAACAATCAATAAGCATAAAATACAACATACAAATTTCAATACAATCAAGATAATTAAGTAAATAATAACATAGTAGAATTAATTAATTACTGGCCCCACAACAGGGTGTGTGGAGGGTGGGAAAGCCAACAGGTGTGCAATCCTAACGCTCCTGGTTGTTGGACCTCCTCATCCCCACCGAAAGTCCATGGGCAGCGGCGAGTCCAGCCATCCCCCATGGCGTCAGCCCCCCCATGGCGGGGGTGGGGCCCAGGAATGCAAGGAAAAAGTAAGAGCAGAGCCCCCCACAGCCATGGCAACAGTCCTCGGGCAGCATGGGCGGCGGTCTTCGGCCCGGCCCGGTAGCCCACGGCCCTTGTGCTTTAGCACAAAATGTACAAAATGACGATACATACCAAATGTCTGTACTTTTCAGGATTAGAAGCACTGGAGGGATTCTTTGCATCTTTTAAATCAATCACCGAGTCATCCTGTGCTTGTTTTGTGTGCTTGTACTTTGGTTTTGAAGGAGAAATGACAAGATGAAAGCAGAGGGCACACATCATGGTCCGCTTAGCTAGCAGATGACGTGATAGCCAAATGGCTAAAAAACCGCATGCAGAGGGATTTGATTTCTCAACTCCATTTGCATGTGCAGAATGTTGTCACAGAGACATCCACCAATGCACAGAGTCCTCACTGAATGGTGACTCTAAGGTATCTAAGGTATATAACTGACTATGAAGACTTTAGAGAGTATTCTTTGCATCCTTCTTGCATGCTTGCCCAAGTGTAAATACAGTCAATGCTCAACAGCTAAGCTTATATGTTAAATTATAATTTTAGAGATGTTTATGGTTACAGTGAGGATCCATATCACAATAAATTCTTAGGGCATGCAGATTAGCATATCATATCAATTTCATTACTCCTCTCCCTACCCACATTTGGCTTAAAAGACAGGAAATCACCACATGCGAATCAACAGCAAAGTAAGGCCTCCATAGTCATGGTATGCTGAAGATGCATGCCATTGCCTTCTACCTCCACATGGAACAAGAATCACAGCAGAAATTATCCACTCTTCTTCTTTGTGTCCCAAACAAACCCTGGACTGACAAAATGAAGACACTTTCTTCGATTTGTCATTGCCCAAATACAAGTCCTCATCAGTGCATGTCTCTGGCAGCCATCGGCAGACCAGTAAATGAGTCGAACTCTGTGTCTCTCCACAGTCACACCATGTGTTGTTGTGCACCAGCAGTCCCCACTTGAGCATGTTGGTCTTGCATTTAGGGACTCCAAACCTCAGCCAATTCAGGGGCGTCCAAGAGATATAGGGGAGATTGAGATCTTCAGCTATATCCTCATTTAATGATGTACCTGTAATTTAATATGTAAAATCCACTCTGACTTTATCCTAATTATTTCTGCTCGTTAGAAACAATGTGGCTACCAGTATGTATGTACTGAAAATGTAACAAAGTTTCATAGTTTTGATCTAGAACCTTCAAGATGGCAGTGCCTTAATATGTTCTGAGCTGCTCATGATGGCAGGTATTCTGGACAGCTTTATTTAGATTTGGAATACAGCTCAAATTTCTTTTCAAGTATTCTCTAATCTGGTTTATAACAGAGCCTGTAGCAGTTTATGCTGCAATAAAAAGATATTGAAAATGGCAGGCTGTTCATCTGCTGGAATCAATGCACACAAATGGAGATGGGCACCTCCCCAGAAGCATTCAGTATATTACAAACACAGACAAAGTGCATGTGAACAGAATACAGATGCAAGGTGTAAATACAATCAAGTACTCCTCTGTATATGCTCTATACACCGCAAAAGAACACTTTGCAAGTTATGGGGGAATTTACTAATTAACCATAGAAATCCTGCTTATTTCTATTAATCATCAGGAATACATTGACACTTGCTTCAGTCTAGCATTTCAGGACAGATTTTGCTGTCCCCCCCAATGAGAACTGTTAAAGTTTAATTCTGAAAGCAGAGTATGAGACACAATATATCACACAAAGTATTTCACCACACCTCTAACTTCTCCCTCCCTTTCTGTGCTTAGGGAGTTGAAAGCTTAGTTCAATTTTGTTCAATTGTTCAGTTTGTGCTAGTTCAAGACTTAGTGGCCACTCAAGGAGAAGTGAAGGCAGCTTATTTCAAACATTACAGAACTGTTTAAGTGTCTTGCATTGATGACTAATGTACTGCAATGTTCCTGTTTTCTCTAAAACACCATGACAGTGTATATCTACAAGGTATTTCCCCCAAGGCCAGTTCTTTTTGTTTCAAAAATGCTGAGTCCTACAGAAACAAAATCCAAGGAGGCTGAGAAATCTTGCCAAGTTTAGTTAAACGATTTCACAGTTATATCTTTTACTAAACAAGTATAAGGGGTTGATTGATTTATGGAGCAATTTTTTGCATCATTACCTAACTTGATTGTGTACAAATAGTTTTTTTAAATAAATGTTTATCACTGAAATATGCTGACCATGTTTCTTCCATCCTTACTATTTTTTCCAGCTCTGTCATCTCAATACATAGAACTGAAAGGGATGAAGTCTTTGAGCTTAGCTGTGCCAATGTCATTCAAGGTTGTTTATTAGACTTTTAAAACATTTAATGGCCTTCCATAAGGAGGAAAGGCAAACACATTCCCCTTTCTGCTATGGCTAATCTTTATCAAAGATGATAAAGGTAAACTTCAGGCTAGCTACTGAATAAATAGGCAATGCATTTCAGAGATGACTTTCACTAGTTAACTATCCTGAGGTTTCTCAGAAACTCTTCTCTGGAGTGCAGGCACTTTCACCAAGATGTGTCACTAAAAGATCCTTGAATGAATCTGTTTGCAGGCGCACCCCCCCAATAACGGACACAGACAACATTGAAAGTGGATAACAGCAAAGGGCCACATTTATTGATTCAATGCCCTAGTCCGAATTATAAATTTGTATTGGTAAAACGACCAATCATAATTCCTAAGGCAAGCAGGCCGAAGTAACACTGGTAAGGTACCACCCCAAAATTGCCAACGGCAATTGGTTACAATGTATCAATTTGTATCAATTTGTTTGTTAACAACAAACAAATTGTTGACCGTAGTCAATAACTAACTCATGACCCCACCCTCTGACGCGTATCCGTGAAATCACAGGGGTGATGCATGCTGGTTAGCAATCATCATCACCCCATCGCCTGGTTCGTCGTTGACCGGACAACGTTTAACTACTTTATTCCTGTCTAGTGTTGTCCAGTCAATTGCGAACCTGCCGGATACTTGTGGGTCATACTGTTTACCTTACCAGTGCTACCCGCCACACGGAGGGGCTTCACAGAAGACCTGACGCCCCCCCCAGACCGTCAGCTCGGTCAACAGGCCTGCTCGCCAGTCACCCAACAGGAGGTCCATACCTCCTCGCGACAGATGGACCCCATCCCCTGCATACAAGTCATAATTTTGTAGACTAATATCGGGGCGATGACTAACCCGTCCCCAAGCCCTGGTGGTAAGAAACCGCGCCACTGCCTTATTGACCGCGCGCCTAACTCTGTAAGAGTGGCGCGGAACAATGTCCGACCAAACCAGGGCTGTGGCAGGCCAGACATAATGCAAGTAGGCGAGTTCCTCGCAAATCGCATGCTTGAGCGATAAGCCGGTGACCTGGCCCAAATCATTGCCCCCCAGGTGGATGATTAGAATGTCAGGCGGGTCAGCCCCCAGGCCAGAAAAAAGGAAAGGCCGCAGCTCCCGCCATAACATCCCAGGCTTACCATGCCATGCGAGACTGGCGTGGTCACCCAGTCCCAGTCGGGGTCCACTCTGTCGCCGCAGCGTAACGCGCTGCCCTGAGCACATAGCTGTGGCCCACCAGCCATACTGTCACCGGTGTAATACGACACCCAGGGTCTGTAAGAAAATTGAGAAAAAGGGAGGTAAGGTGACTGGATTGGTACTCATGGCGGGAGTGGGCGCACATAAAACTGAAAACATTGTGAGCCCCACCTCCCCATGCTGCGTATGTCAGCCCCAGAGTACCCAAAAGCAGCTGCTGTAGAGGCTGCACCAATACGGAACGAATGTGTGCCATAACGGGCACCTGGTAGGCCCACCCTGGTGAGGGCTCCGGCTGTCACCTTCCAAAACTGAAATTTAGTAAGGGGAGACCCATCTTGGTGACAGAAAAACGGGCCGTGGTGCATGCCACGCAGTGCCAGGTATTCCTGTAGGGCACCAACCGGACAGATGTCTGCCAAAGAACACCGTAGCAGTCTTACTCCACTGCCTACGCCATGCTGATCTGTTTTAGAGGAGCGAATCCTCAACTGGGCCCAGTCTTTGGCAACATAGACATCTCCGCGTTCCAGTGCCCTACCACTTGCATCCGCCTTAGACAGCATCACGAGTTCGCTGACGCGGAGCGCTCCAAAAAATGCCACCGTTGTGGCTGCATGAAAATGGGCTGCCTCATAATGATCAAAACAGAGGCCTGGCCAGCCCCGGGCCAACTGGGTAAGAACCCCTGGGGAAATAGGGTGCCGGTCATCCGGGCAACGCCCGCGCTCGCGCACCCACCCCTCCAAAACGTGTCTCACACGGAAGTCAGAGGTGGTATCCACATGACCCCCTACTTTGGCCATAAAAGCCAACGCCGAGAGCTTGGATGCTATGGTGCGAGGTGCAAGGCCCTGTGCATGCAGGTGAACCATGAACCGCAGAACATGGTCCACCGGGATAGGCCAGGTCTCTGGCAAGTGAATTGAGTAGCAAAAGCCCTATACGAATTGAATGCTTGTTGATACGCCTTACGCGTGCGTGGCGCTAGTGACAGGCCAATCGCCCGGTTCACCTCTCCTTGCCAATAGTCCACATCTCGTCCGGGAGTGGCGAGGGAAATTCCTCCGCAGCCGGGGCCAAGGCGCGGAACCGGGAGATCTGCAGGCGGGACAAAGCGTCAGCAATATCGTTATTAACCCCTGGGACATGCCTGGCCCTGAACAAGACGTTGAGGCGCAGGCAGCGCAGCACAAAATGGCGCACTAGATCCATGACTCTGGGCGATTTAGAAGTCTGTGCATTGACAATGTGTACAACGGCAGCATTGTCGCACCAGAAATGCACCACCGAATTAGCCCACTGTTCGCCCCATAGCATCAAAGCCCCCAGAATGGGAAAAAATTCCAGGTATGTGAGATCCCGCAGGCGACCTGTGCCTGCCCATGCCGGTGGCCACCCACCATAGGCCCACTTCCCATTGAAGTACATCCCATAACCCAGGGATCCTGAGGCATCAGACTGGATCTGGAAATTGGGGGATGCCAGGAGGTCAGACCTCCAAAATGAAACCCCATTAAACTCCCTCAGGAATTGCAACCAGACGAACATGTCTGCCCTGATACCCCGGGTAAGCCTGACTCTGTGGTGGGGCCTGGATAACCCTGCCATGGCGTCGCATAAGCGCCGGGCGAAAGCCCTGCCCGGTGCGACCACCCTGCAAGCAAAATTGAGGTGCCCATGTAGCACCTGCAGTTCCCTCAGGGATGCCTTACGCTTGGCCAGCAATTCCGAGATAAGGGTCACTATCCTGGACACCTTATCACCCGGTAACCTAGAAGCCTGCACTACTATATCAATCTCAACCCCCAGGAATACTAGTTCGGTCGACGGGCCCTCGGTCTTTTCGGGCGCTAAAGGGACACCAAGTTCCTGCATTAGCGTCTGAAATGTATTGAGGAGACGTGCACACGTGTCCCAGCCCCGTTCACCCCCGAATAAAAAGTCATCCAGGTAATGGGCTACAGACCGGGACCCTGACCTGCGGACGAAAGCCCACTCCAGGAAGGTACTAAAACGCTCGAAAGCCGAGCATGATATGGAGCAGCCAAAAGGCATGGCCTTATCAAAATAATACTCCCCTTTAAATTTAAAACCCAGCAATTCAAAGTCGCCCGGGTGCACCGGCAAGAGGCGAAAAGCTGACTTAATGTCGCACTTGGCCAGCAAGGCACCCGGGCCACACGAGCGCACCATGCGCAGCGCATGGTCGAACGATGTATACCTGACCGAACAAAGGTCATCAGGTATCGCATCGTTGACCGATCGGCCGGCTGGGTAGGACAAATGATGAATAAGGCGAAACTCACCTAGGGACTTTTTGGGAACCAAACCCAATGGCGAAACCTTAAGGTTGGGAAAAGGGGGTGCGGGAAAAGGTCCAGCGACCCTGCCCGCGTCTAATTCCTTTTTAATGCTGGCCGCGGCCACTTCCTCCCTTCCTCTGAGGGATAAAAGGTTGGGAGCATCCGGAGGGGATCTATCACCCATAAAAGGGATACGAAATCCCTGCTTAAAACCTTGGATGAGATACTCTCTGTCTTCTCCCCTTGGGTACGATGCGAGCCAGCGCTCCAGCATGTCCACCTTAATTGGGGAGGGGGCCTTTCGGAGAACTAGTTCCATCCGTGGCAGGCTTGCCAGCCCACTGTCCACCCCTCCCTCTGCCTCGCGCCCCCCCAGGCTTGGGACAAGCAGAGGCTGCATGGGGACCAGAACATGTGGGACACTCATGCTTATACCTGCAGTTCTTTCGACTGCAGGAACCATTGGACGAGAAAGTCCAGCACAGCAGGCGGGCTGGAACCCCCTGCCCCGCCGGTTGGCGGGTAACCTGCGCTGGAGCTGCTCGCTGGACCGCATGTCCACAATGGTATCTATCCCCCGGGGCAGGACGTGTGGGTGTCATATACAAGAGCCACAGTCTCTGGCACGGCTCATCCCATCTCGTCTCGGGGTGGAGGGGAATCCTCATACGGAATTCCTCATCATATGCTAGCCATGAGGGGCCCGGGAAATCTACCATCGCCCTATATATGTTGTCCAAATATTGGACCATGGGAATAGCTAGATCCGGCCGCGCCCTCAAATATACCGCCATGTATATTAAATAAGCGGGGAGCCAGTTGGCCCAGGTACGCGGCGGCTTACGGCGGCGTGCCTGCTCCTTGTCCTTCTCATCCTGACCCTCCCTTTCTTCCTTGGTGGGCTCTCTGTTCAGGAGTGAGAAGATATCTACGTACTCCCCTCGCCATATCTTTTCTCTGGTAGCCTGTGCCAAGTGATCACCCAGTGGCAAGGAATACCCTGCCGTCGGCAAAGCCGAAAAGGGGATAGCTGGCCTATCAAAAGGGGCCTGAGTTAACCCTGCCACCCCAAGTACGTTCCCAGCAGTGTAAGAACCGAGGCCCACCCCAGTGGGCATGGTGGCAGTAGTTGTCGCCGGGTGGGTCGCCAGGGGCGTAGCCCCTGCACCACCCGCGCGAGGCCAAGGCCACTGAAAGGTCCCCCCTATATTGGGAATGTGTGTGGATGTACTCGTTTGCACCATATACTCACATGCTGCACCCCCGCGGGCCGCCCCCACCGGGGGTTCTGGCCCACTGGGGGCGTCGGAGCTCACGACCGATGAAGAGCTCATCACCGGGGCTTGACCCGCACCAGGTTGCTGGCTGGGGAGCTGCGAGGCAGCGGCCGGAGCCGCGCCACCCGCCTGCAGCAGCTCAACCCTCCCCGCCGGCCGTTGTCCTGCTGCCGATAGCGCCTCAAAAGGTACCCCAAAAGGGGCGCCTGCCTGACTGGCCCGGGCCAAAGACGCCTCCAAGGCCGCAATACGGGCCAGTAAGGTGTCTACATTGACCATGGGCAAAGAGCCGGCCGGCCCGCCTGACCCTTGCATGGGGACAGATCCCTGCACCCCATGGCCCATATATGGCCATTGGCCAGGACCGAAGCCCGGTAGGGCTGGTGAGGAAACCTGCCAAGGCAGGGCGCCGGGCCACCCCCCAAGGCTAGAGGGCCCCGGGAGAGGCTGCGGCCCGAAAGTAATAGGCCCAACGGATTGGGCAGGAGGAGGAGCGGTGTCCACCGCTCGCGGGCCGCGGGCCGGAGCGCCCTCCGCGCCCGCACTCTGATCGGGCCAAGGGGCGATAGACCCCAAGCCACCAGCCCCGGCCGGGGATGGCAAAGGTGGCTGTTGAGGAGGCGGCACCACGGTCCTCCGACCTGGGTTGCGCCTCCTAACAGCCCGGGCTGAATTCGCAGCAGCCTTCTTTTTGGAAGGCATCTCACCGCAGCAAAAAAGGGAAGCTAGCTAGGCAAAATCGACCCAAAAGGCTTCCCGGTGATACCAACGAGCGACGGAGGCGCAGGGAAAAAACTTCTCCGCTCCGTCGCTGAGGCAAAATGGCAGCTCGGCTGCCTCGTGGCCACCCCTTTTATAAGGGAGCTGGCCACGCCCCTAACTACCCGGATTCTCTGTCCTGTGGGGGGGGGCCCGCAAAGGGCGCGGCGGCCATTTTGGCGCCGCGCTTGCATTTCCAAAGGCAAATTATGTTACTCTGTAGCCTTTACACAATTTAGGAATAGCCTTAGGACACCTAAAAAATAGCCAGGTTTATTTACCACAAGCACCAGTAGTCCATTTAAAATAAGAAGAATGCATAAGAAGCAACATTTCCACCCAGCCCCTATGACAACAGGCCCATGCTACTGACCCACTCTCTGGTATTTTGTTTGTTGTTGTTCAGTCACACAGTTGGTTCCAACCCTTTGCGACCCCATGGACCACCGCACGCCAGCCACCCCTATCCTCCACCATCCTCCTCAACCCACCCAGGTTTGTGCCCATTGCATCAACAATGCCATCTAGCAGCCCTCTTCTTCTTTTGCCCTTGACCTTTACCAGCATCAAGGGTTTCTCAAGTGAATCCTCTCTTCTCATTTGATGTCCAAAGTACTTTAATTTCATCTTCAATATTTAACCTTCTAAGGAGCAGTCGGGGTTGATTTCTTTTAAGATCAACCTATCTGTTCTCTTTGCTGTCCAGTGTACTCTCAAAATTCTCCTCCAGCACCACATCTCAAAGGTGTCTATTCTTCTAAGCTCAGCTTTCCTTATGGTCCAGCTCTCACAACCATACATTACTACTGGAATTACCTTTGCTTTGACCATGCAGACTTTTGCTTGCAAAGTGATGTCTTTACTTTTAACTATGGTTGCCAAATTTTTCATTGCTTACTTCCCAAGAATTAGTCACCTTTTTATTTCATGTCTGCAATCACCATCTGAAGTGATCTTGGATCCTAAGAATGTAAAGTCTGTCACTGCTTCTACTTCTTCCCCATCTATTTTCCAAGGACTGATTGACCTGTTGCCATTGCAGGCGCACCCCCCAATAAAGGACTCAGACACTGGTAAAAGTGGATAACGGCATTGGGCCACATTTATTGATTCATGCCCTAGTCCAAATTATAAATTTCTATTGGTAATTGACCAATTATAATTCTTAAGGCAAGCAGGCCGAAGTAACACTGGTAAGGTACCACCCAAAATTGCCGACGGCAATTGTTACAATGTATCTATTTGTATCCATTTGTTTGTTGACAACAAACAAATTGTTGACCGTAGTCAATATCTAACTAATGACCCCACCCTCTGACGCGTATCCGTGAAATCACGGGGTGATGCATGCTGTCTAGCTGTAGCCATCACCCCGTCGCCTGGTTCGTCGTTGACCGGACAACGTTTAACCAACTTATGCCTGTCTAGTGTTGTCCAGTCAATTGCGAACCTGCCGGATACCTGTGGGTCATAAATGTTTACCTTACCAGTGCTACCCGCCCATGTGACCAAAGTCAACAGCAGCAACAGAAACCCCTATATCAAACCATAGCAACAGTGTGGGATGGGTGAAAAAACCAGGACCTGAGAGCCAATTGTGGGTCCCAGCCAAAAAATTCCCACCCGGCCCCGAAGCGACCAAAATATCACACTGTTAACTAGGGAGGGGGTGGAGGGGAAAAACTTCTCCGCTCCGTCGCTTCGCAAAATGGCAGCTCGGCTGCCTCGTGGCCACCCCTTTTATAGAGGAGCTGGCCACGCCCCCTAACTACCCGGATGCCTTCGTCCGATGGGGGGGGCCCCGCAAAGAGCGCGGCGGCCATTTTGGCGCCGCGCTTGCATTGCAGGCGCACCCCCCAATAAAGGACTCAGACACTGGTAAAAGTGGATAACGGCATTGGGCCACATTTATTGATTCATGCCCTAGTCCGAATTATAAATTTCTATTGGTAATTGACCAATTATAATTCTTAAGGCAAGCAGGCCAAAGTAACACTGGTAAGGTACCACCCAAAATTGCCGACGGCAATTGTTACAATGTATCTATTTGTATCCATTTGTTTGTTGACAACAAACAAATTGTTGACCGTAGTCAATATCTAACTAATGACCCCACCCTCTGACGCGTATCCGTGAAATCACGGGGTGATGCATGCTGTCTAGCTGTAGCCATCACCCCGTCGCCTGGTTCGTCGTTGACCGGACAACGTTTAACCAACTTATGCCTGTCTAGTGTTGTCCAGTCAATTGCGAACCTGCCGGATACCTGTGGGTCATAAATGTTTACCTTACCAGTGCTACCCGCCACACGGGGAGGCTTCCCAAAAAGCCCCCCCCCAAGACCGTCAGCTCGGTCAACAGGCCTGCTCGCCAGTCCGCTAACCAGAGGTCCATACCTCCCTGCGACAGATGGGCCCCATCCCCTGAGTAAAGCTCTTAATTTTGCAGACTGATGGTGGGGAGGCGAATGACGCGTCCCCCACCCTATTCAAAAAGGAACTGGGCAATAGCCCTGTTCACGGAGCGTCGGCTCAGTCAAGAGCCTCGAGGCCGAACGCTCCCCAGTAAGCGTACCGCGACATCATGTCCGACCACTTGAGGGTTGTGGCAGGCCACACATAATGTGAGTAGGGCAGGTCACTGCAAATCGCAAGCTTCCGCAATAGGCCAGTGACCTGCCCCAAGCCATCGCCCCCAAGGTACATAACCAGGACATCAGGCAAGTCAGCATCCCTGATGTAGAAAAGGAATGGCAACAGTTCCCGCCATAACATGCCGCGCTTACCACACCACCTGAGATGTGCGGGTGCACCCAGTCCCAGTCGGGGTCCCACTCTGTCGCCGCAGTGTAACGTGCTGCCCTGTGCAGCATAACGCGCTGCCCTATGCAGCGTAACACGCTGCCCTGTGCAGCGTAACGCGCTGCCCTGTGCACGCGGATATGGCCCACCAGCCATACTGTCACCGGTGTAATACGACACCCAGGGTCTGTCAAGGAAAAAAAAGGGGGGGAAACAGTGCAGTGACTAAACTGGTACTCAGGTTGAAGAGGGCGAACACAAATTGAAAACATTGTGATCCCCACCCTCCCATGCTGCGTATTTCAGCCCCGGAGCACCCAAAACAGCTGCAGTAGAAGCCGCCCCCCTTCTGAACGAATGGGAGCCCCAGGGAGGCCAACACTGGCTAGTGCCTTCCCAGCACCCTCCAAAATTGAAATTTAGTAAGGGAAGACCCACCTTGGTGACAGAAAAACGGGCCATGGTGCGTGCCACGCAGTGCAAGGAAATCCTGTAGGGCACCAACCGGACAGATGTCTGCCAAAGAACACCGTAGCAGTCTTACATCACTGCCTACGCCATGCTGGTCTGTCTTAGAGGAGCGTATCCTCCACTGAGCCCAGTCTTTGGCAACATAGACATCCTCGAGTTCCAGTGCCCTACGACTTGCATCCGCCTTAGACAGCATCACAAGCTCGCTGATGCGGAGCACTCCAAAAAAGGCCACCGTTGTGGCTGCATGAAATGGGCTGCCTCATATCTATCAAACAGAGGCCAGCCCAGCCCCGGGCCAATTGGGTAAGAACCCCTGGAGAAATCGGGTGGCGGTCGTCCGGGCAACGCCCACGCTACCGCACCCACCCCTCCAAAACATGTCTCACACGGAAGTCAGCGGTACTATCCACATGACCTCCCACCTTGGCCATAAAAGCCAACGCTGACAGCCTAGATGCTATGGTGCGAGGTGCAAGGCCCTGGGCATGCAGGTAAACCATGAACCGAAGTACATGGGTCACTGGGATCGGCCAGGATTCTGGCAGCCGGAATTGGGTACAGAAGGCTCTGAAAGAATTGAATGCATGGTGATACGCCTTACGCGTGCGTGGCACCAGTGACAAGCCAATCGCCCGGTTCACCTCTCCTTGCCAATGGTCCATATCTCGTCCGGGGGTGGCGAGGGAAATCCCTCCGCATCCGGCACGGAACCGGGAGATCTGCAGGCGGGACAAAGCGTCAGCGATATCATTATTGACCCCCGGGACGTGTCTGGCCCCGAAGAGGACGTAGGGGCGCAGGCTGCGCAACACAAACTGGCGCATTAGGTCCATGACCCTGGGCGATTTGGAAGTCTGTGAGTTGACAATGTGGACAACGGCCGCATTGTCACACCAGAAATGGACGACCGAGTCGACCCACTCCTCGCCCCATAGCATCAAAGCCCCCAGGATAGGGAAAAATTCCAAATACGTGAGATCACGCAGGCGACCCGTGCCTGCCCAGGCTGGTGGCCACCCACCATAGGCCCACTTCCCATTGAAGTACATCCCATAACCCAGGGACCCCGAGGCATCAGACTGGATCTGAAAGCGAGGGGAAGCCAGGAGGTCAGACCTCCAAAATGATACTCCATCGAACTCCCTCAGGAACTGGAGCCAGATAAGCATATCTGCCCTGATACCCCGGGTGAGTCTAACCCTATGGTGGGGCCTAGATAAGCCAGTCATGGCGTCGCACAAGCGCCGAGCAAATGCCATGCCCGGTGCGACCACCCTGCAAGCGGAATTGAGGTGACCATGTAGCACCTGCAGTTCCCTCAGGGATGCCTTGCGTTTAGCAAGCAAATCCGAGATAAGGGCCACTATCCTTGACCCCTTATCCCCCGGTAACCTAGAAGCCTACGCTACCGAGTCAATCTCCACCCCCAGGAATACTAGCTTAGTAGATGGGCCCTCGGTCTTTTCGGGTGCTAAAGGGACACCGAGTTCCTCCATTAGCGTCTGAAATGTGTTGAGGAGACGTGTGTACGTGTCCCAGCCCCGTTCACCCCGAACAAAATTCATCCAGGTAATGGGCTACAGACCGGGACCCTGACCTGCGGACGAAAGCCCACTGCAGGAATGTGCTGAAACACTCAAAGGCCGAGCATGATATTGGGTAGGACAAGTGATGGATCAGGCGAAACTCGCCCGGTAACTCCTTGGGCACCAAGCCCAAGGGTGACACCTTAAGGTCAGGGAATGGGGGTGCAGTGAAAGGGCCAGCGACCCTGCCCGCAGGAACCTCCTTGTTAATGCTGGCAGCAGCCACCTCCTCCCTCCCCTTAAGGGACAAAAGGTTGGGAGCATCCTGAAGGGACCTATCACCCACAAAATGAATACGGAACCCGAGTCGAAAACCCCGAAGCAGGTAAACCGCCTCCTCCTCCTTCGGGTATAATGCGAACCAACGCTCCAACATGTCCACCTTAATTGGGGAGGGGGCCATTCGGTGAACCAGCTCCCCCTGCGGCAGTCTTGCCAACCCCTTGTCCGCCCCTCCCTCTGCCCCGCATCCCTCCAGGCCTGGGACAGGCGGAGGCAGCATGGGGGCCGGCACAAGAGGGCCACTCATGCCTGTACCGGCAATTCTTCCCATTGCAGGAACCATTGGACAAGAAAGTCCAGCACAGCAGGCGGGCTGGAACCCCCTGCCCCGCCACCTGGCGGGGTGCCTGCGCTGGGGCCGCTCGCTGGACCGCATGTCCACAATGGTATCTCTCCCCAGGCGCAGGGCGCGTGGGAGTCATGTACAGAAGCCACAGCGTCTGGCAGGGCTCATCCCACCTCATCTCGGGGTGCAGGGGAATCCGCATACGGAATTCCACATCATAAGCCAACCACGACGGGCCCAGGAAGTCGACCATCGCCCGGTAAATGCGGTCCAAATACTGGACCATCAGAATCGCCAAATCCGGCCGGGCCCTGAGGTAGACCGCCACGTATGAGGTAGGCCGGCAACCGGTTGGCCCACGTACGTGGCTGCTTGCGACGACGTGCCTGCTCCTTATCCTTCTCATCTTGCCCCTCCCTCTCCTCTATGGTGGGTTCTCTGGTAAGGAGGGAGAAGATGTCCACATAATTCCCATGCCAGATCTTTTCCTTGGTGGCTTGGGCCAAATGGTCCCCCAGGGGCAACGAATACCCCGCAGTCGGCAATGCCGACACAGGAACGGCGGGAACTGCGGGCATCTGAAAAGGAGCCTGGACCAACCCGGTCACCCCTAAAACCTTCCCAACTGCGCAAGTAGTACCCCCCACACTGGGGCCCTGGGTGAGAGCTGGAGTCACCGGGTGGGCCGTCGGCGGCCGAACCGCTGCACCACCCGTGCGAGGCCAAGGCCATTGAAACCCCCCCAACATTGCCATGTGTGTGGGTGCGCTAGATTGAACCACATACTCACATGCTGCACCCCCATGGGCCGCCCCCACCGGGGGTTCCGACCCACTGGGGGCGTCGGAGCTCACGACCGCATCTGAGCTCGCCAATGGGGCCTGACCAGCACCGGCCTGTCGATCGGGGAGCTGCGAGGCAGTGGCCGATGCCGGGCCACGCGGCTCAGTCAGCTCGACCCGTCCCGCCGCCTGCCGCTGCCCAGCAGACGATGGACGAATCTGCACCCCAAAAGGGGTCCCCTGGGTGGTTACCCTGGCCAGTGAAGCCTCGAGGGCCGCAACGCGGGCCAGAAGGGCCTCCACACTGACGTAGCCCCCCAAGCCAAGAGGGGGCAAAGGGCCGGCCGGCCCACTAACTGCAGGCACGGGTCCAGATCCCTGGACCCCGGGGCCCATATAGGGCCATGATCCCAGGCCCGGCCCCTGGGCCGGGGAGAACCCTGCCAGGGGAGAGAGCTGAAACCCCCCGCAGGCAGCTGCGCACCAACGGGGGAAGGCCCCGCAGAATGGGCCACGCCAGAGGCAGTGGCCACTGCTTGCGGGCCGAGGGCCGCGGCCCCTACAGGGCCGGTACGCAGACCTCCAGCCCCAGGCTAAGGGGGAATCAACCCCATACCACCGGTCCCGGTGAGCTCAGGCAAAGGAGGCTGCTGGGTAGGCGCGGCCGCGGTCCTCCGACCCGGCTGGCGCCTCCGCGCAGAACGAGCCGCGTTCGCAGCCACCTTCTTCTTAGAGGGCATCGCAGCTAACCGATGGGAAGCCGAAAAGGAGAAAATTCAGCAGCCAAGAGGCTTCCCGGTGAAGGTAAAAGCGACGGAGGTAAGAGGGAAAAACTTCTCCGCTCCGTCGCTTCGCAAAATGGCAGCTCGGCTGCCTCGTGGCCACCCCTTTTATAGAGGAGCTGGCCACGCCCCCTAACTACCCGGATGCCTTCGTCCGATGGGGGGGCTGCAAAGAGCGCGGCGGCCATTTTGGCGCCGTGCTTGCATTATCTTGGTTTTCATGATGTTGAGCCTAAAGCCAGCTTTTGCACCCCCTTCTTTCAACCTAAGCAGAAGCTTCTTTAGGTCTTCCTCACTTTTTGCCATTAGGGTAGTATCATCTGCATATCTCAAACTGTTGATGTTTCTCCCAGTGATTTTAATTCCAACTTGTGATTCATCCAGCCTTGCATTGCACATTATGTGCAATGTTAAATAAGCAGGGTGACAAAATGCAATGTTAAATAAGCACGGTGACAAAATGCAACATTGTCTTACTCCTTTTCATATTCCAAACCACTCCATCATTCCGTATTCTGTCCGAACTGTTGCTTTGTGACTCATGTACAGATTTCTCATGAGACATATAAGGTTTTCTGGTATTCTCATTTCTTTAACTACTTGCCACATTTTATTGTGGTCCACACAGTCAAAGGCCCTGGTGTAATCAATGAAACAGAAGTAGACTTCTTTCTGGTATTCCTTTGTTTTCTCCATGATCCAATGTATGTTGGCCATTTTGTTTTAAGTATGATGTAGCTTTGCCATTTATTGTGCAGACACTTAGTGGAATGCACATTGAGGGGAAAAGGAAAGACCTGCCCCCAAAACATAGGTTCCGTTTTAATGCATTTAACTTTGCTATACTTACATTATTTGAAGAGAAGAGTGAGTAAAGTTGCTTTTTGGCAATAATAGTGTAAATGAATATTTTGATGGGCATTGACATACTGACTGGGATATTATGGGAACTACAAACCTGATAAGTAAAATTTATCATATCAGCTGAAGAATGCTGTAGTAGAAATGCTATAGTGACAACATCCATCCATCTGTCTGTACCATCTTACCAGCATGGGGATGATGGGATGTATAGTTCAGCACATGTGTGGAGGGTACTGCCATATTGGAAAAGGCTGATGCCTACAGGCTATACTTTTAGGCTTCAGTTCTTGATTTTATTCTTGGCAAGAAAATGACTAATTCATAAGAAAAGCAGTTGTTCATACACTTCTTTAATAAACATTGGCTGGAACATTTTATGTTGTATTCCATAATCAAATTTAGTCTTTATAAATCTCAGAATCTCATCCAACATATGCTTGCTGATCAGCCAACAAAAGCGTTTCGACCAGGTTTTCATTACACATGTACAGTGATATTAGATTAGAACATTTGCTTCTGCAATAATCCTCCCATTGAAGTGCAGTTCATGTACAGTTTGCAACAGCACTCACAAACAATATGGCTACTAAGATTTCTCATTTTAAAAAACCTTTTTGCTGTTCTATATGTAATAGGGGGAAAAACCTTGGTAAGATCTTTGAAAACTCTATATTGATGTATTTTGCTTTATAAAAAGCTGTGAAGGAAAATTCTTTCCAATGTCTTGCAATTTCTTCCTACTTCATTCCTGGCACATTCAAAGTTCATAGTTGCCAGCTACTAGAGAGGAAACTCCAGGGAACAGAGAAGAACTGACTTCTGCGTAAATATGTCTTCTTTGTATTCACTTGGCTGCTGCCAACCTGTCTCTACAACTTGATTTTTACAATTCAGTGTCAAAAAACAATTGCTTTTCTCCTTGGCTACAAAAGTGTTTGATCCTATCCTTAAGGAAATTACTGACACTGGAAAATGAAGTATAAGAAATTCTTGAAAGAAGAATTCAGAATGAAATGGATTTAGTATTTTTGCAATCACTGAAGAAGACCTGTCATTTATTCACAAGTTGCAAACCACCTCATTTCCTTAGTTCCTTGGTTTGATTATTAGGGCAAGAAGTTTAGAATTCAAAGTAAGAGGTTAGGTTCTCTAATCCAGAGGTTAGGAAAGTCATTTTTAAAATTCTTCTTCTTCTTTTGGACTGCCACACACAGAATTTCCCACTCTTATGCTTCTTAAGTCCAAATATAGTTAGATCTATGTAATTGCTATGAAAAAGGGCTATAGTGGCTTACTGGTTAAGATGCTGAACTTGATGAATGGAAAGTCAGCAGGTCATCAATTCAAGACCCGACTGCTGCATGACAGAGTTATCTCTTGTTTCTGTCCCAGCTCCTGCCAATTTAGCAGTTTGAAAACAATAAATTACAAGTAGTTAAATAGGTACCACTTTGGTGGGGAGGTAACAGCATTCCATGCATTCCAGACATGACCATGGAAACATCTGCAGATGTAGATAGCACAGGCTCTTTGGCTGTAAACAAAGATGAGTACCATTCCCTAGATTGGCTTTTGAGCAAGGGAGACCTAATTGCTATGAATTCACTTTTAGTATTTAAGATATTGCTCATCTCTTGAAGATTAAGTATTAACTAACATGATAGTAATAATAATTTTGTGCCATCATGTCAATTCTAGGTAGAAAATATGTAAAAGTGGTTTACAATTTCCTTCTTTTGTGGGTGCTCTTGGACAGGGTATCTTAGAGACCGCATCGCCCTAAGGTCGTCTGTCCGTCCAACCAGAGCGGACCGGAGGGGCTCTCTAATTGTGCCATCAGCCAGGGGGGCTCGCCTCTCTGGCACAAGGAGGAGGGCCTTCTCCGTGTCCGCACCGGCCCTTTGGAACCTCCTGCCTGTGGAACTGTGTTTCCAGACGGAGTTGTTGCCCTTTAGGAAGGAACTAAAGACCTGGCTGGTGGGCCAAGTTTGGGGTGCGGGTGGGGATGGGGGTACCGTTGGGTGGTTGGTATAGAGAAGTGTGCCTTCCCCCAAGGTCCCTTCGGTTCATGCGCACCTTTTAGGGGTGGGTTTTTTAACTTTTAACTTTGTTTTATCATGTGTCTTTTATGTATTTATTGTCTGCTATGTAAACCGCCCTGAGTTGGGTTGTACCTGAGTGGGCAGTATATAAGCGTGAAAAATAATAATAATAATAATAATAATAATAATAATAATAATAATAATAATAATAATAATAATAATAATAATAATAATAATAATAATAATAATAATAATAATAATAATAATAATAATAATAACTTGCCCAAGGCAAAATGGTTGACTCTTCCCCTGGGAGGCACAGTGGAGAATCAAAGTCCCCATCTCTGGTTCTGAAACCAGATACTATGGTCTTTGGACATGTTGCACAGTCCCAGGATGTCTCCACAAGAAGTAACTAGTCAATTGCTTCTGAATGTTTTCTGCCTTGAAAACCCTGAAAAAGGATCACCACAATTATTAATATGCTAATCTTTATAGCTGAGAATTGGCTGGCTAAGTAAAGAATGATATGAAGTGTGAATGTGTTTAACATTAACTGTACTGTCAGACTTTGCAGGCGCACCCCCCCCAAAGAAAGACTCAGACACCGGTATATGGATAAAGGCATTGGGCCACTTTTATTGAATAATGCCCTAGCCCGAATTATAACTTTCAATTGGTATTCATCCAATTATAATTCTTAAGGCAAGCAGGCCGCAGTAACACTGGTAAGGTTCCTCCCAAAATTGCCAATGACAATTGGCTACAATGTATCCACTTGTATCAATTTGTTTGTTGACACAAACAAATTGTTGACCGGAGTCAATAAACTATCTACTGACCCCACCCTCTGACGTGTATCCGTCAAATCATGGGGTGATGCATGCTGAAAAGCTCCTGCCATCACCCCTTGCCTGGTTCATCGTTGACCGGTCAACGTTATTACACCTGTACCTGTCTAAGTGTTGGCCAGTCAATTGCGAACCTGCCGGATACCTATGGGTCATAAATATTTACCTTACCAGTGCTACCCGCCACATGGGGAGGCTTCAATGAAGACTCACCGCCCCCCCCCCCCCGGTCTGTCAGCTCGGTCAACAGGCCTGCTTGCAAATCTTCCAAAAAGAGGTTCATACCTCTAGCCGACAGGTGGACCCCATCCCCTACATAAAGATCATAATTTTGTAAACTAATGGTGGGGTGTCAGATGACCATCCCCAAACCCTTGTCTGCCAAGAACCGGGCAACAGCCCTGTTAACCGAGCGGCGAGCGCGGTCAAGGGCACGGAGGTCAATACCTCCCCTGTAAGAATGACGCGGTATGATGTCCGACCATAGCAGCCTTGTGGAGGGCCACACATAGTGCCAATAAGCTAGGTCACTGCAAATCGTGAATTTTAAAGAAAGGCCAGTGACCTGGGCGAGGTCATTGCCCCTGAGGTGCAGTACAAGGACATCAGGTGGTTCAGCATCCCTGATGGAAAACAGGAATGGCAACAGTTCCCGCCATCTCATTCCGCACTTACCGTACCAACGTATGTGTGCGGATGCAGGCAGTCCAAGCTGGGGTCCCCACTCTGTCGCTGCAGCATACTGCGCTGCCCAGTGCACGTAACTGTGGCCCACCAGCCATACTGCCACCGGTGTGCGGGGACACACAGGGTCTGTAAAAGAAAAAAGAGAACAGTGACTTAACTGGTACTCATACCTGAAGAGGGCGAACATATAATGCAAAACGCATAGATCCCCATCTTCCCATACGGCGTATATCAGCCTCAGAGTACCCAAATGCAGCCGCAGTTGATGCAGCCCCTATCCTAAATGAATGGGTGCCGTAACGAGCCCCGGGGAGGCCAACACTGGATAGTGCCATACCGGTCACCTTCCAAAATTGAAATTTAGTAAGGGGAGACCCATCCTGGTGGCAGAAAAACGGGCCAGGGTGCGTGCCACGCACTGCCAAGAACTCCTGTAGGACACCAACCAGACAGATGTCTGCAATGGAACATCGTAGCAGTCCAACTCCACTGCCTACGCCGTGCTGATCAACTTTTGAGGACCATATCCTCAACTGAGCCCACTCATTAGAAACATAGACATCGTCGAGTTCCAGTGCCTTACGAGTCGCATCCGCCTTAGACAGTAGTACCAACTCACTGATGCGGAGCGCTCCAAAGAAGGCCACCGTGGTAGCCGCGTGAAAAAGAGCCGCCTCATACTTATCAAAACACAGGTTATACCAGCCTCGTGCAAGGTGGGTAAGCACCCCTGGAGAAATTGGGTGGCGAGTGTCCGGGCGGCGGCCACGTTCCCGTGTCCACCCCTCCAAAACATGTCATATGCGGAAATCATTCATGCAGTCAGCAAAACCCCTCACCTTGGCCATGAATGCCAGTGCTGACAGCCTGGATGCTATAGTGCGGGGAGCTAGGCCCTGACTGTGTAAATAAACCATAAATTGTAAAACTTGTTCCACTGGAATGGGCCACACTTTGGGCAACTGAAGTTGCACGCAAAAAGTTCTAAATTGAACGAAAGCATGGTGATACGCCTTACGCGTGCGGGGCGCCAAAGACATGCCGATCGCCCGGTTCACCTCTCCTTGCCAAATGTCCAAATCTCGGCCGGGAGTGGCGAGGGGAATTCCTCTGCGTCCGGAGCCAAGGCACGGAACCGGGGGATCTGCAGGCGGGATAAAGTATCAGCAATATCATTATTAATGCCTGGTACATGTCTGGCCTTAAAAAGCACATTAAGGCGTAGGCTACGTAACACAAACTGGCGGACCAACGTCATCACCCTGGGTGATTTAGACGTCTGAGCGTTAACAATGTGCACTACCGCAGCATTGTCGCACCAAAAATGGACCACCAAAAATGGAGTCGGCCCTCTCCTCGCCCCATAGCATCAAAGCTCCCAGGATAGGAAAGAACTCAAGGAATGTAAGATCGCGGAGGCGATCCGTGCCCCGCCTTGCTGGAGGCCATTGGCCATAAGCCCACCTCCCCTCAAAGTAAATCCCATATCCCAGGGAGCCAGAGGCATCCAACTGTACTTGGAACCTAGGGGAAACTAAAAGGTCGGATCTCCAAAAGGAGACCCCATTGAATTCCTGCAGGAATTTGAGCCAAACCAAAAGGTCAGCCCTCATGCCCCTGGTCAGTCGGACCCTATGATGGTGCCCTGACAGGCCAGATATGGCGTCACATAGGCGCTGCACGAATGCTCTGCCAGGCGTGACCACCCTGCAGGCAAAGTTAAGATGGCCATGTAGTACCTGAAGCTCACGAAGTGACACTTTACGTTTGGCCAGCAAGGCCAAAATCATCACGGAGATCCGGGTGACCTTGTCAATGGGTAACCGGGATGCCTGTGCGACCGTGTCAATTTCAATACCCAGAAATGTGAGCGTAGTGGATGGGCCCTCGGTCTTTTCGGGCACTAAAGGGACACCCAGTTCCCGCATTAGCGTCTGAAATGTAGTGAGGAGACGCGTGCACGTGTCCGAGCCCCGTTCACCCCCGAACAAAAAGTCATCGAGGTAATGGGCTACAGACTGAGACCCGGACCTGCGAACAAAGGCCCACTGAAGGAAAGTGCTAAAATGTTCGAATGCTGAACATGAAATAGAGCAGCCAAAAGGCATGGCCTTATCTACATAAAACTTCCCTTGGAATCTAAAACCCAATAGCTCAAAGTCCCCCGGGTGCACTGGCAACAATCGGAATGCCGATTTAATGTCACATTTTGCCAGGAGGGCACCAGGACCACAAGAGCGCACCATCCGTAGGGCTTGGTCAAAAGACGTATACCTGACTGAACAAAGGTCATCAGGAATAGCATCATTGACGGAGTAACCCGCCGGGTACGATAGATGGTGGATTAAACGAAATTCCCCTGGGGCCTTTTTAGGTACCAACCCCAGAGGGGAGACCTTCAGGTTGGGGAAGGGTGGTACAGAAAAGGGGGCCGCTACCCTCTTGGCCTCTACCTCTTTGGCAATACTCAGGGCAGCCACCTCCTCCCTACCCTTCAGAGAAAGTAAATTGGGGGCATCTTGGGGTCCCCGCACTCCTTTGAATGGGATACGGAAGCCCCACTGGAAACCCTCCAGGAGGTACCTTGCGTCCTCCCTCCTAGGATAAGTTGAGAGCCATCGCTCCAACATACACACATTAACTGGGGAGGGGGCCTTTCGACTGGCTAGCTCCATCAGCAGAAGCTCTGCCTGCTCCCTGTCCACCTCTACCTCTGCCCCGTGACCCACCAGCCAGCGGGCACGCGGCGGCGGCGTGGGGGCCAGCGTAAGAGGGACACTTGTGTTTATATCGGCACTGCCGCTTATTGCACACGCCATTAGCCAAGAAGCTCCAACACAGCAAGCCAAGAACCCCCTGCCCCGCCGGCTGGCAGGGAGCCTGTGTTGGAGCAGTTCGCTGCATGACATGGCCACAATGGTACCTATCCCCAGGCGCCGGACACGTGGGGGTCATGTACAAGAGCCACAATTTCTGACAGGGCTCATCCCATTTCATTTCGGGGTGCAAGGGCACCCTCATTCTAAATTCCTCATCGTAAGCCAACCACGATGGGCCAGGGAAATCCACCATCGCCCTGTAAATATTGTCCAAATATTGGACCATAGGAATGGCCAGATCAGGCCGGGCCCTAAGGTACACCGCCATATAAATAAGATATGCCGGCAACCAGTTGGCCCAGGTGCGCGGTGGCTTACGACGGCGGGACAGCTCTTTGTCTCTGTCGTCCTGTCCCTCTCTCTCCTCCTTAGTGGGCTCACGGTTCAATAGGGAGAATATATCTACGTACTCCCCCCGCCAAATCTTTTCCCTCGTGACCTGGGACAAATAATCACCAAGGGGCAAAGAATAACCAGCCGTCGGCAAAGCCGTCACCGGCACATTAGGTACATGGGGCATACGCAGCGGGACCTGGACAGCCCCTGCGATGCCCGGCATTGCCCCGGGGGTGGAAACCCCCACCCTCAATGAGGTGCCATTATGAAACCAAGGGGCACTGGGATAGGCTGGTAACTGATGCCCACTCGCCTCTACTTGACGAGGCCAGGGCCACTGAACCCCACCACTGGACGTAGGCTGTGATGTGGTTGCATTAATTTGAACCTGATACTCACTAGGTGCACCCCCGTGAGCCACCCCCACTGGGGGTTCCGGCCCACGGCGGGCGTCGGAGCTCGCGACCGGAATCGAGCTCTGGGGCCACACCTGACTGCTCCCCGGCTGCAGCTCTGGACGAACAGGGAGCTGCGAGACACCAGCAGGCGCAGGACGGAGTGTCTCAAGCAGCTCAACCCAGCTGGCCGCCTGTTGCAGTGTGGCAGCCGTCAAGGTGGCCGGTGGACACGAAGGGCCCCCATCCGAGAGAGAAGGGCCCCCTCCCATAGGGTTGTGTGCAATCCCGAAAGATGCCTCTAGCACAGCTAAACGTGTTAGTAACGCATCCACTGCCAGAGATCCCCCAGCATAAGGCGGGCCGGGTGGGCCGGAAGGCCCACTAGGCATTTGACAAGGAAGACCAAAGTGAGAGCCTGGGCCAGAATAGGGCCATGCCCAAAACTGCGGCCCATGAGGGGCCGGAGGAGGAACGGGTTGCGCTCCCGCACCAGGCCCTCCCCCACTGTCCTGACCCATGGCCGGCAATTGTGGGCCGAGGGCCGAAGCCCCTGAGGGGCCGGCTGGAGGCTGGCCAGCCAAGGCCGGCTGCCAAGCACCAGCCTGCATCACCCCACCGGTATCGGTGGGTAGAGTTGGGGTAGTGCCCTGCCGCGGGGGCGCAGCCCTGGTCCTCCGACCTGAAGGCTGCCCCCCGTCCTGCGCAGGCCACGAAAAATTCCTCCCCTTTGGCCGCGGTTTCATCACCGGGGCCTTCCGTTTGGGAGGCATATCTTGAAGAAAGAGCAAGATCCCTTTCCAGGGATCGAAAACCTAGTGCAAAAAAGCACAGAGCAGCCAGCAAGCTAAAGGCTCTGTGTGAATCCTTCCTTCCCAGCCGGGAAGGACCA
This sequence comes from Bradypodion pumilum, assembly GCA_035047305.1. NCBI lineage: Eukaryota > Metazoa > Chordata > Lepidosauria > Squamata > Chamaeleonidae > Bradypodion > Bradypodion pumilum. The sequence goes on along the minus strand of JAWDJD010000004.1, from coordinate 307,327,546 downwards.
AAGGCTAAACAGCCGAAGACTCGAACAAACAGCGACGGAGAAAACTTCTCCTCTCCGTTGCTATTTCTAAAATGGCAGCTCGGCTGCCTCGTGGCCACCCCTTTTATAGAGGGGTGGCCACACCCCCTAACTCACCTGGATGTCTGAGTCCGGGTGGGGTGGGGGCCTGCAAAGAGCACGGCGGCCATTTTGGCGCCGCGCTTTCATTGTTGTGCCAATGCTATAGAAAATGCAAGAATTGCTAATTATCATTATACTGTATATATGTTGGACACAGCGAAGAACTGTCAGGCTTATCACTACTGCTTCCTGTTGTGGTCAAGAAGACTAAATCAGTCTCCAATGAACAGCATCAAATTTGTATACTCTTACTTCTTACAGTCTTAGCTCCACAATGTCTTAAGAATTGAAACAATTATACATGTTCATATGGTGAAGATTCCCCGTGCCCGGTTGGGCATCAGTGGCTTCTGGCAGAGGTTAAACCAGTGAGCAAACTCCTGGCCTCTGGCCCTTGTCAGGGCGTAAGGGGGGTGGATTAATGATAGGGATTAATTCGGCCGCTTGTAGCCTGACCGACGATTCTGCCGAGCAAGCATCTCGCAGACCCCAGTTATCCATTGGAGTAATCACTCATCCCCTGGCCAAGGTAATCCCCGGTGTAAATATCAGCCATATTTACCCTTGCTTAAACCCTAAACAATGGTCTTCCTTGCCCCGTGTTTGTCCAAGTTAATTAACATCCCTTTGAGAGGTTCCCCATTAACCCGGGTACGTGGGTGAGGTAATTTTCCTGTCCGATGACGGTTTCGCCACCGTTGCGCTTTTCCCCCTATAAATGATGTTGCCTTTTCCCAATAAAGTACTGATCTGATCTCGCTCCATTTGCCTCGTGTCGTCACTTGATCAATCTCCTCCGGGACCTTAAGGCCACCCCAGTGGCCCTGATTCCTACAATATGGCTTGTGGTAACACTGCACTGAGCATGTTTTCTTCAAAAGCTATAGAGATCCAGTTAAAGCACTCAGTCAAGAACTACAGCCTTGGACCTATGCTACTCCACAGGGGAATATACCAGCTCAGTGTAGTATATTTCAGCAACAGGTATATGTAGTACTCAGTGATAGCTGTAGAATAGGGGCGTCCAAACTATGGCCCACTGGCCAGATCCAACCCCCAATGGCAATTTATCCGGCATGCACTGCCCTCGTCACTCCTGGAAGCACGTTCACTTCTGGGAGCTACGAGGATGGCGTGGGTCAGATGAATTGCTGTCGAGGGCCAGATCCAGACCATGGGCTATAGTTTGCATATTCCTGGTTAAGCAGAGAAAATGGCAGCCTAAAATCTATCTCATCCTGTTGCAAAACATCTTTTACTTCTGCTTCCAGTGGGAGGAACCATGTGACTGTCCCGCTGAACCACGTAACCAGCCCACCACCCGAAAAGTTTGGGCACCCCTACTGTAGAAGCCTTACTGAATTGAATGCCTAAAGCCAATCTCTATTGAAAAAATCATTTATGTAGCAAGCATTGTGCCTAGTGACATATGGAGAGAGGTGGCAGCTAATAGTGAAAGCAACACATTACCTCAAATATGCCCCCTATTTTAGTAACCATTCTGCCCATTCCAGATTAAGATCAAGGAAAAGTTTTTCTCCCACAGAACATATGTGAATCTTGAAGAAACAGCAGAGAACATGACGACTATAATGTGGAAAGAGAGAACTATTCATTCAAAGAGAGAACTATTCACTTGATAGGCTGATTGGATTTGATAGAACTAAAGTATACAGATGAAAGTTGGGTGTTTTTACTGGCACAGTCCTTTGTGACTGCATTGTGTTTTAACAGAACTTGTTTCCTTTTAGTTTTCTTGTAAAGTGTCCTAGGTCCCATGATATAAATGAAATAAATAAATGCAATAAATAAAATATTGTGTAATGCTGAATTTAAATTTGTAGTTGTATTTCAATAGGTTTAATGTATAGATGTGGATTGAACAGCTGAATTTTAAAAGTGAGACATTGCAATTAGATAAATAGGTACCACTTTGGTGGGAAGGTACTCTAATCATGCCTGCCACATGCCCACAGAAACATCTGCACAAGCAGACAATGCTGGTTTTTTGGATAAGACTGGCTTTCAAGCAAGAGCAACCCTAATATGTAATGAACTTATGTGCAGCAACACTCATGTGCTGCCTGTGGGATTCCTGCTGGCAGCTGGTTGGCTACTGGATGAATATAATGCTAGAATAGATATATGTTTGGTATGATAAAATATGTGGTGTAGTGGAACCAGGGATCACAGAGATGAAGCCCCAGGTCATTTTAAGGAGGAAGGGCCCTTTTCCTTCTGTAGTTGGGAAACAAATTGATTTTTTCTAAGGTAAGTATCATTTTACAGACTATCCCTTTTATAATATAAAGTGCTTGAGACCTATCTGGTCTTAAATAGGCAATTGAGAACCATTGGCTTGACAAAAGAAACATTTATTGTTTGTTGATATGAACCAATATTGTTATGTTGTTATTATGTGCTTTCAAGTTGGAACCAACTTATAGTGACCCTGAGCCAGCTTTCAAGGGAGGCAACATATTTAAAGAGAGGCTTTACCAATTCTATATCCACGTGTGTTTTCACAGCTGAGTGGGGATTTGAACCCAGGTTTCTTGAGTTCTAGACATCACTCTGTTCACTACATCATACTGGACATTATGGACCAATATCCTCACCTGATTTTTTCTACTTTACCAAATGGGGTTAGAAGACCTCTTTTTCATATTTACCACTACATCACTGAAAGCAACATGGTTCTCATGTTCTTAGATATATAAATAGCATAGATCCAAACATCAACTTGGACATGAGAGGATCACCAGTTTGTTCCAGTTCTGTACCTCCTCAACATAGCTGCAATCTTTTGCACTAGCAATAATAGATTTGGTATTACTAGGGATGTTTATTTATTTATTTATTTATTTATTTCAACTTATATTGATTTCAAAAAGGATCATTGACTCATTTTGCTTGCTAGCACATTTACAATGCAATGCATCTGGATCGGAAAGATCCAACTGCACACCATTGCCGAGGGGATGACTGAGTGGACTCCAGATGCTTTCAACTTTTGGGGGAGGCTCCTTCTATATCACTCAAAAGTCTATTTGAAAGGGACAGCAATCAAAAACTCTTAGCTCAGATGGAGAATAATAAAAAACATATTAATGAGTGCGCTCACACCTGATGTTAGCAGTCAAAGACAGATAATGGACTGAGAACGTTTTATTGAATTTCTCAGGGGTGCAAAGCAAGAAATGGCTCAAAACCAATAAAAAGTTTAAGAATGACATTTTTATTATAAATATTTTAATCATGATCATATTTCATTCTTGGTTCTAGTAATTTCCTGTTCTTTCATATGTTACTCACACTGAATGGGTGCAAACTCATCTTATAAAATTATAGACCTGCTTTTTTGGGGAGGTGGGGAATAGCCCCCATTTTATATAATGGCAATATTTTTTTAAAAATAAATAAATAACATCTATTGGCAAATCATTAAAAAGAATGAAGTAACAAATGTGTTTTATCCGAGACTATTCCAAAATTTTCTGCCCATAAATTGATTCACAACCTTGATCTCAACTGGCTTTGTTCTGTCCCTCTTGAGCAACCTGGGAAATAGAACAGTGTCTACAACACTACCTGTCTTGCATTCCTTAAACTAGTCCAGTGATGTCTAACTTTGGCACTCCAGGTGCCCAAGTCAGCACTCCTGCTGAGGGGCCATTCAACAATTACGTGATCCATGTAATCTGACTGTAATTTTCACTTCAACCCCCCCTCTTTTTGTTGTTGTTCAGTCGCACAGTCGATTCCGACCCTTTGCGACCCTATGGACCATCGTTCTCCAGGCGCCTCTGTCCTCCACCATCCCCCTCAGTCCTCCCAGTTCTGTGCCCATTGTGTCTACAATACCATCTATCCATCTCATCCTTGGCCTCCCCCTTCTTCTTTTGCCCTCCACCTTTCCCAACATCACGGCCTTCTCAAGTGAATCCTCCCTTCTCATTTGATGCCCAAAGTACTTTAGCCTCATCTTTACTATTTGACCTTCCAATGAGCAGTCAGTGTTGATTTCTTCTAAGATTGACCTATTTGTTCTCCTCGCTGTCCAAGGTACCCTCAAAACTCTCCTCCAACACCACATTTCAAAGGCATCTATTCTTCTGCGTTCAGCTTTCCTAATTGTCCAGCTCTCACATCCGTACATTACCACTGGGAATACCATTGCTTTGACTATTCTAATTTTTGTTTTCAAGGTGATGTCTCTGCTTTTCACTATGTTCCCCAGGTTTCTCATGGCTTGTCTCCCTAGAATCAGCCGCCTCTTTATTTCATGGCTGCAATCTCCATCTGCAGTGATCTTAGATCCTAAGAAGGTAAAATCTGTCACTGCTTCTACTTCTTCCCCGTCTATTTTCCAGGAACTGATCGGGCCTGTTGCCATTATCTTGGTTTTCTTGATATTGAGTCTCAAGCCAGCTTTTGCACTCTCTTCCTTCACACCGATCAAGAGATTCTTTAGGTCTTCCTCACTTTCTGCCATTAGGGTGGTGTCGTCTGCATATCTCAGATTGTTGATGTTTCTCCCAGCAATTTTGATCCCATATTGTGATTCCTCCATCCCTGCATTGCGCATTATGTGCTCTGTGTATAAGTTGAATAAGCAGGGTGACAGAATGCAGCCTTGTCTTACTCCTTTTCCTATTCCAAACCACTCTGTCATTCCGTGTTCTGTCCTAACTGTTGCTTCTTGGTTCATGTACAGATTTCTCAGGAGGCATATGAGGTGCTCTGGTGTTCCCATCTCTTTAATCACTTGCCACATCTTGTTGTGATCCACACAATCAAATGCCTTAGTGTAGTCAATAAAGCAAAAATAAACTTGTTTCTGGTATTCCTTTGTTTTCTCCATGATCCAACGTATGTTGGCAATGTGGTCTCTAGTCCCCCTGCCTCTTCTGAAACCAGCCTGCACCTCTGGTAATGTATAGGGTTTTGTATGAGAGTCAAGACACAGGAAACAGCCAAGGGCTGGGTTAACTCAGGTTTATTGCATGGTGGACAGAGGGAACATGAGGTAATGGCGGACGAACAGCTCTATATATATGGTAGTAACGTATTTGAATGTGGCTCCACGATAGCCCATTGGCTACTGCCCGCGTGACGTCATGGCGGGTCACGCCCTTCTTGTCCAGGTGTAGGTAGCGGCGGGAAACTTCCCGCGCTGTGGCCTTTGATGGGTTTGAACCAAGAGAGCTTGGACGCTCGCTGCTGCCAGCTGGTGGTCATTAGCTCGCGTCCTATTACAGGGTTTATAGTGATACAGCTGAAGGTTACATTGTTACTCGTAGGCAAGGTTACATTGGTTCAGATACATTGTTATCACATGTAGAAGGTTACACTGTTAGAACACAACACTCCTCCCCCCTAGGATGAGACGAAGTCTCTCAGCCAAGATGGCTTATTTCGAACACGCTGGGGTCTCGGCGCGGGCTGCCCTGCCCCGGCTTCGCTCCCTCCTCCTTGCTCCCTGGCTTCCTGCCCTGTAATCGGAGAGGATGACTTGTTAGTAGCTTGCCGCGGCTCTGCGGCTTTGTTGGGAGGTGTGTGCTTTGTTTGGGAAGAACCGGGGGCACTGGGGGCTAACGAAAAACCCCTCTTCTCGCTTGGATGGGTGGGGGAACACTCCAAAAACCCCCCCCGGCTAGCAAAATCAAAATCGTAATCGAATTCGGGGGAAGCGGCAGCGGCGGCCGCAAACTCCTTTTCCCCCTCCCCGGGCTCGGATAGAGCTGGCGTGTCAAAAGGATATGAGTCGGGACCACTGCTTTCCCCCCTGGCTTTGGACTGGTGTCCTTCTCTGTCTCCCCCTTGGGCTAAACGGGTGGGGGAGAACCCTATCGCTGAATCCGGTTGCTGAACCCCACTGATCGGTCCCTCACTCACTCGGTGCCTCAGTTGGTCAGCGTGCCTCCTCCAGAGGAGACCGGTGTTAGTTTCCACCCGATACGACACTGGTCCCGTCTGTTCTACTATCGTCCCTGGCACCCAGACTGGGCCTGCGTTGGCATAGTTCCTGCAGTGTACAGGATCGCCTACGCCGAAACCTTTCGAGACCGCTAAACCTATGTTCTTCCCTTTGTCCTCGACCCTCGTCGGGTCTAACCTGGACAAGATCGTGGTCAGTTTCCTCCGCATCAGCAGCTCAGCCGGCGAGTATCCGGACGCTAAGGGGGTCACTCTGTACGCTAACAGAAATTGACAGACTTGGTAATTTAGATCTCCCGAGCCCATGCGCCGCAGCGCATCTTTTGTTGTGCGCACCAACCGTTCCACTTGGCCATTCGTGGCCGGGTGAAACGGCGCGGATGTGACGTGCCGAATTGCATTTGCCTCCATGAATGCCGCGAACTCAGCGGACGTGAAACAGCTAGCGTTATCGCTGACCAGAGTGTCGGGTAAACCGAACGTGGAAAAGACCCTCCTTAGCTGGCCAATGGTAGTGGCGGAGGATGTGCTCTTTACCGGAATGACCTCCAGCCACTTTGAGTACGCATCCACTACCAGGAGAAAAATGGTTCCTCGGAACGGGCCAGCAAAATCTACGTGCACCCTGGACCACGGTCCCCTTGCTGCGTCCCATTCCCTATGCGGGAGACGGGCTACCTCCGGTCGGGAGCACTGACATGCCTCACAAGCGCCAATCATATGCTCTATGTCGGCGTCCAGCTGGGGCCACCAGAAGTAACTCCGGGCCAGCGCCTTGGAACGGACGATTCCCGGGTGGCTGACGTGCAGCAGCTTTAGCACCTTCGGTCGCAGGGACGTAGGAACCACCACCCGTTGGCCCCACAAGAGGCACCCCCTCTCTAATGACAATTCTATTCGTTTTCGAAAAAATGGGTCGAATTCCGTGCTTGGGGATGACGCCGGCCACCCCTTCTGTACCCACGAGCATACTTTCTCCAGTGTTCTATCCTTTCCCGTCGCCCTGGCAATTTAATTTTAATTTAATTTAATTTAATTTAATTGTCACATTTATATACCGCTCACTCGGCCAAAGCCAACTCAGGGCGGTTCACAATAAAAATTAAAAAACACATGTTAAAAACAGTTAAAACTACCCACCCCCTAAAAACAAGGGCTGCAGGATCCAAAGGCACCATGGGGAAGAGTTCTTCTACACCAACCACCCAATGGAGGTTACCCTTCCACCTGCACCCCACACTTGACCCGCCAGCCAGGTTTTAAGTTCTTTTCTGAAAGGCAGCAATTCCGTCCGGAGACGTAGCTCTGTTGGCAGGAGGTTCCAGAGGGCCGGCGCAGACACGGAGAAGGCTCTCCTCCTTGTGCCAGAGAGGCGAGCCCCTCTGGCTGATGGAACAATTAGAGAGCCCCTCCGGTCCGCTCTGGTTGGACGGACAGACGTCCTCAGGGCGATGCGGTCTCTTAGGTAACCCGGCCCACTACCATATAGGGCTTTAAAGGTCAAAACCAGCACCTTGAATTGCACCCGGAGACAAACTGGCAACCAGTGCAGCTCCCGGAGCAGTGGCAAAGCATGGGCATAACGCCCACACCCCATCACCACCCTGGCTGCTGCATTCTGGACCAGCTGTAGCCTCCGAATGGTCGTCAAGGGCAGCCCCATGTAGAGCGCATTGCAATAATCTAGTCTGGAGGTGACCAGAGCGTGAGTGACCATGAGCAAGGAGTCCCGGTCCAGGAGTGGGCGCAACTGGCGAATCACCCGAAGTTGGGCGAAAGCCCTCCTGGTCACAGCCGCCACCTGTTCTTCTAGCAGTAGCCGCGAATCCAGGAGGACCCCCAAGTTGCGCACCGGGTCTGTCTGGGGCAAAATAGCCCCATCCAGAACCAAAGATGGTAGCTCCCGGGTTAATGCAGGACCCCTTATCCATAGCCACTCAGTCTTGCTGGGATTCAGTTGTAGCCCGTTAGCCCCCATCCAGACCCCAACAGCTTCCAGGCACCTGGAAAGGACTTTGTCGGCCGGTACTATTGGGGGTGAATCTAAGACCTCTATTAGTAATACCTGGCGGTCTCTTCCTACCCCTGCCTTCTGGTCATCCGACAAGGGCAACGGAGACCGTGAGAGCGCGTCTGCATGGCTGATCTCCTTCCCGGGCCGGTATTCCAACTCATGTTGGTATGCGTTAAGAAAAATAGCCCACCGCAGCATCCTCGGGGACAGGATCTGTGGAGTAGGCTTATTTGCAGTGAAGATTCCTAACAGGGGCTTGTGATCAGTCACGATCTTTGAACGGGCGACCATACAGAAAATCGTGAAATTTTTTGGTTCCCGCTACTATCGCTAATGCCTCCCTGTCGGTCTGTGCGTAATTCCGCTCTGCTTGGGACAGAGACCTTGAATAAAACGCTATCTGGGCCTCCCTTCCGTCGTTCAACACGTGGCAAAGCACCGCCCCCACCCCCACCGGGGATGCGTCGCAGACTAAAACTACTGGCCGTTTGGGATCGAAATGAGTCAGGATTGCCTCGGATGTTAGGAGTTGCTTTAACTCTGTGAACGCTCTCTCTTGCTCGTCACCCCACAGCCATTTTTCCTCTTTTTTAAGTAACCGATGGAGCGGCTCGGCAACAGACGCCTTCCGTGGAAGGAAGGTATGGTAGAAATTGAGAAGCCCCAGAAATGACTGTAGTTCGGTTTTGGATGTGGGGCGAGGAGCTTTCTTGATGGCGGCTACCTTAGATTTGGACGGCCTAATTCCCTCGGGCGTGACACGGAACCCTAAAAACTCAACCTCTGTTTCGAAAAATACACATTTGTCTTTTCTCAGTCGCAGCCCCGCTTTCTCGAACACGGTCAGAACTTTATCCAATCTATGTGCCGCTCGGCCTTACTCCCCCCCGTTATCAACATGTCATCAAAATATGGCAACACCCCCTCCAGCCCCTTCAGGAGGCGTTCCACGAGCGACTGAAAAAGGCCAGGTGCCGAGTTCACGCCGAACTGTAAACGCGACACCTGGAACGCCCCCTTATGTGTAACTATTGTTTGTGCCGCCGCTGTGGCGGGGGTTACAGGGAGTTGCTGGTAGGCCTGTGCTAAATCGAGCTTAGCGAAACACTTTCCCCCATTCAGCCTGGCCAGAAGGTGGCTGACCACTGGCACCGGGTATGCATTAGGGCGGATCGCCTTGTTAATTGTACACTTATAATCAGCGCAAATGCGCACCTCCCCGTTAGCCTTCAGTGCTGTTACAATTGGAGTCTCCCACTCCGCGGAATCCACAGGAACAAGAATCCCCTGACCCACCAGTTTGTCCAGTTCCGCCTCTATTTTGTCCTTTAGTGCGAACGGTACCCTGCGCGGTTTGAGTCTTATCGGGCGGACCTCCGGGTCTAGGTCGAAAGCTACAGGGGGTCCCTTGAACTTTCCCAGTCCACTTTTAAAAACGGCGGGGTGTGCGTCGCACACCGCTTGTATTGGATCCACGCCTACGGCATGCACCCCCCCTATGAACAAACCTAAAGGCTGAAACCACTGCGTCCCGAGGAGGCTACAACTCCCCCCTTTGAGCACCACTAGGGGAAGTTCCGCAGAATGTCTCTTAAAACGAACCCGGAATGTCCCGACCCCCAACACTGGAATGCTGTTCCCCTGTACGTCCCGTAGTGTGGCCCTCAACGCTTTAAGTTTGGGCCGCACGTGGGGGTCGATTTTCAAGAACTCTCTCTGGGGAATTATAGAATAGGAGGACCCCGAGTCAATTTCCATCCTAATAGGGGTCCCTTGTACTAGTACCTCAACGAAGTAATGGGGCTGTCCTGCAGACACGCTGAACACAGGAGCGTCGCCCTCGCTGTCGTCCGAGATGCGGCCCACGCCGTCCTGCTTCCTCGTGGTCCGGGCGCCATCTTTGGACCTCGCTGGACGGTCCGGTCTGGACGGTCCGGTCTGGCCGAACGGTCTTGTGACTGTCTCCGGCCCTCTTTCCCTTTCCTGCACGCCTTGGCGATGTGCCCCCGACGGCCGCAGTTGTAGCACTCGGTTTTTCTGAATGGGCACCTCACGCGCTCATGGGCCGCTCCGCAACCATCGCAGCGGCGCCCTCCCCTTCGGACCTTCTGGACCTCCTCGCCGTCGCTGCTTTCCGAAGACGACTTCGAGGTCCGTCGGGTTGCGTGCACCGACTGTCCGGACTTTCCGTGCAACGAGTTTTCCGCTTTGCCGGCCCTCGGACGCCACTCACGCCACTTGTGCATCTCATCTACTCCAGCATTCGTGGATTCCGCGGCTTCCGCGGCCTCTACAACCTCTGTCAGTGTGGGTGGTGGCTCCTTGTTCATCAGGCTGCGCTGCACTTCCTTGTCCTTCAGGCCACACAGAACTCCGTCCCTGAGGGCCATCTCTAAGCAGTGGTCCCATCTGCAGGGGGCGGCGGCTATTCTCATAGCTGTTACGAAGGCTTCTACCGACTCGTCCGGCGCTTGGACTCGCCTCCAAAATGCGCTCCGAGCGGGAAACATTGCCCTCGAGGGTCGGAAACGCTCACGCAGCAGTTTCATGATGTCATCGGCTTTGAAATCACCCATCTTCTTCGGTGCAATAATGCCCACCAGCGTTCGCTTGGTCTCCATCCCAAGCATGCGGGTGAGGATGGCCCTCTTCCTTTCCTCGTCGTCTTCTTTGACTTTGAGTTCCACCAGTGCCGCCTGGAAGTCCATCTCAAAGAGCTCCCAGTCTTGCGGTTTGGTAATGTTGAACCCGCTCTGTGCCCTGGCTCCTTGGGGATCCATAATCCCACCTTCGTCGCCAGTTTAGTGTATGAGAGTCAAGACACAGGAAACAGCCAAGGGCTGGGTTAACTCAGGTTTATTGCATGGTGGACAGAGGGAACATGAGGTAATGGCGGACGAACAGCTCTATATATATGGTAGTAACGTATTTGAATGTGGCTCCACGATAGCCCATTGGCTACTGCCCGCGTGACGTCATGGCGGGTCACGCCCTTCTTGTCCAGGTGTAGGTAGCGGCGGGAAACTTCCCGTGCTGTGGCCTTTGATGGGTTTGAACCAAGAGAGCTTGGACGCTCGCTGCTGCCAGCTGGTGGTCATTAGCTCGCGTCCTATTACAGGGTTTATAGTGATACAGCTGAAGGTTACATTGTTACTCGTAGGCAAGGTTACATTGGTTCAGATACATTGTTATCACATGTAGAAGGTTACACTGTTAGAACACAACACTCCTCCCCCCTAGGATGAGACGAAGTCTCTCAGCCAAGATGGCTTATTTCGAACACGCTGGGGTCTCGGCGCGGGCTGCCCTGCCCCGGCTTCGCTCCCTCCTCCTTGCTCCCTGGCTTCCTGCCCTGTAATCGGAGAGGATGACTTGTTAGTAGCTTGCCGCGGCTCTGCGGCTTTGTTGGGAGGTGTGTGCTTTGTTTGGGAAGAACCGGGGGCACTGGGGGCTAACGAAAAACCCCTCTTCTCGCTTGGATGGGTGGGGGAACACTCCAAAAAACCCCCCCCCCGGCTAGCAAAATCAAAATCGTAATCGAATTCGGGGGAAGCGGCAGCGGCGGCCGCAAACTCCTTTTCCCCCTCCCCGGGCTCGGATAGAGCTGGCGTGTCAAAAGGATATGAGTCGGGACCACTGCTTTCCCCCCTGGCTTTGGACTGGTGTCCTTCTCTGTCTCCCCCTTGGGCTAAACGGGTGGGGGAGAACCCTATCGCTGAATCCGGTTGCTGAGCCCCACTGATCGGTCCCTCACTCACTCGGTGCCTCAGTTGGTCAGCGTGCCTCCTCCAGAGGAGACCGGTGTTAGTTTCCACCCGATACGACACTGGTCCCGTCTGTTCTACTATCGTCCCTGGCACCCAGACTGGGCCTGCGTTGGCATAGTTCCTGCAGTGTACAGGATCGCCTACGCCGAAACCTGGCACCCAGACTGGCACCCAGACTGGGTGTTCTACTGTCTGTTCTACTATCTCTTTAAAATTACATAATCCAAAATTTTGTATCGAAACCCTAATTTTTAGAGCTTTTCACTATTGGTGTCTAATGCAGAACGTATCGCGACTGGGCTCTACAGTGCCACACCATGCCTCACTCAGTGTTGTAAACAAAAGTGTTCGGTGTCCATCATGCCAAGCTGCAGAACCACTGCCCGCCCAATGTGAAAGTATGAGATATTATACGAATTTCTGTCGGTTAGAAATAGACTACACAAGCAATTCAATAATCTCAAATCAGATCAAAATTCCCAGAGATAATTTTTAAACTGAAAAAGTGCCATGTTTCAAAACCACAACAGCTCCAAATGGATTATGTAATCTTTGACCTGATCCACCCAACCCACATAATTTTCTGTAATTCAGATGGCAGACCCCCCCCCCTCGAGGATCACGTAACTGTTCAATGGCCCTTGATCAGGAGCTTTTAGGAATTGAAGTCCCAGAACAGCTGGATTGCAAAGGTTAACCATCACTGAACTAGTCTGTAGTCATTGGGTGCAGTAGAAGATCTATTTCTGTTGTTCATTGTATTCAAATCAGATTCAAATGTCTATCTATGTATGATCCACTTGTGGAAGACAGGAAATGAACAGAGGGGTAGCACAAAATTTAGAATGGCAGATGCTACTCATGAAAGTCCCCACAGCCACAAAGAGAGTCCAAAAAACCCTGCCATGTTGTTCCATATTGTATGGATGGGTATCCACAAACAATCCAAGAGCAGCAGTAACTAGTGGAATTCTGAATTCATTAGGGTCAGATGACAGTAACCAAATGCCAGTGAAATCCCAGGTTACAACCGCCTGGGGTTAAGTTTGCTGTGGTTTCCAATAGAAAATTCTACAGAAATGCCATCCCAGTTTACAAATTTTTAATGTCCCCCTTTCGTGTTCAGGGAATGAAGAAGCAGATGAGTGAAGTAGTGAAATTCAGCTCTTTATTAGTGGGGTTTGAACACAGTTTGGATGGGGCAAAACTCGGACTTATATACACTATAAACAGTAACAGTAACAATAATACAACAAGCCCATTGGCTAACAGAGTGTGCACATTTTTGATCCACTTATTTGCATAAGAATAGATACATGAGAAAAGATACATTCTGCTCCTATAAACAGTAACAATAATACAACAAGCCCATTGGCTAACAGTGTGTGCACATTTTCGATCCACTTATTAGCATAAGAATAGATACATGAGAAAAGATACATTCTGCTCCTGTCAGAAAACACAGTTAACATACATAACACACACCCTCCCCTGGTTTACAACGATCAATTCAGGACCATTTTTTATTTTTTCAATGCATCCCTATGGTTGTTTCAGTTTACATTTTTTTTGAGTTACAACTGAGGCTGTTGGAACAAACCTCTGTCATAACCATGGGTTTTACTGTATTGAGTTTGTGAGGCAGACCAGCATGTCTTTGGCCCTGCAAGAAGATCCTTCCACTCAAACTTGTGAGGAAACCAAGAACATACACAATGGAAGTGTTTTCCTATATCCATAATGAATACTTATGAGTGGAGAATACCTAAATAGAGCACATGATTTGGATGGGCATTATGGCTAAGTAGAGCTAGTAGAAATCAATGTGCAAGGGAAGTGATTCTTCTACAAGAAGGAAATGCAGGTGGGACCACACATGCTCAAAGCTCATTTTTTAATGTCCAGACTGTAATTTAGTAGTGACATCTGACCTCAGGGGAACAATAAGTTTGGAAACTAGTTGATCAGACCTGCTTCCAAGTCATCAACACATTTTCTCCTATTTATTTTATTAATTTTAATACAAAATGAGAGAGAGAGAGAGAGAGAGAGAAAGGTAGTCAGAAAAAGGTAGTGAAAAGAATCTTTGTGCTAGTACTTCAAAGGGTTAGATGCTAACCTTAGGACACATATTCTTCTTCTACATGTTTGCAAACAGCTGAGAAGAAGAAGAAAGACTAGATTAAAACCAGGGCACCTCTTCATAGAGTGATATAGGTTACCTTAATTGGTTTGTGCCACTCCACGGAGAATAGCAGCGGTGCAGTTCTGAGCAAAATTCTTCAGCAAGTAATTACCACTTCCTAGAAATGGATCCAGCAAAGCTCCCCCGGAACAGCTGCAGGTAATAGCCTCTAAAATAACAGTAACAGCAGGCTATGGTAAAATAAGACCATTTACCAAATCACATGGTGTGATTCTTCACCTGCATACATGACCTGATGGAAATAAGATAGAAAGGGTTACATAAACCAAGTTTGACTTGTAGAGAGAAACAAAGAACACTGTCTATTTTGCATGAAGAGCAATAAAGGATGTCCTTTTCATGGATTCCAGCATGCTATTCTAGCACAGCAAAATGGGAGACAAATGTTAGGGTAGTAAATGATACAAGAAAAGGCTTGTGTGCTCTGTGCCTGTAAATTGTTCATTTAATGGTTGGCTTGATTATTGCATGCTGGAAGCAAAAAGCACAGCATGATTATTGAAGAAGGCAACACCATTAGCACAAAAGGGAACGCAGCAATTGACCGAGGTGCACAGAAAATTACTATGAATTGTTTACAACTTTGAACAGCTCTGTAATAATTCTAAAGTGTAGGGAAAACCTTGAACATAGTTTGCAGGATATAGTTACTCTTGGAAAGGCTTGTGGCATCAGAAGAGTCTCATAGCTGAATAAATCTTTCATGTTCAGGGAATGAAGAAGCAGACGAGTGAAGAAGTGAAATTCAGCTCTTTATTAGTGGGGTTTGAACACAGTTTGGATGGGGCAAAACTCGGACTTATATACACTATAAACAGTAACAGTAACAATAATACAACAAGCCCATTGGCTAACAGAGTGTGCACATTTTCAATCCACTTATTTGCATAAGAATAGATACATGAGAAAAGATACATTCCGCTCCTACAACAAGCCCATTGGCTAACAGAGTGTGCACATTTTCAATCCACTTATTTGCATAAGAATAGATACATGAGAAAAGATACATTCCGCTCCTGTCAGAAAACACAGTTAACATACATAATATTCTTGCCCCCTAGGTAAAAACAAAATTCTTTAACCAGGATGGCGGTCCAGTTTCCCTTCTGGGTCAGACTCTTGGCTGAGCCGGCTCAGGGGCTCGTAGGATGGGCGACCCAACTGGAGTGAGGGATTGACTAGAGGGGGAGGATTGTAAACCCAAATTAAAGCCCCGTTTGTCAGATGGAGGAGCAGGGGATTGCTCAAAACCGAAATCTAATTCTGTGGATGAATAAGACAACTCAGGGTCCCTCCTGTGTGTACTAAGAGTGAAGGGAGACTCCAAACAAAATTGGTTATCATCAATAAAGGAATCCAGAGTGCCAGGCTGGGACAGTGTAGGGGTACACATCGCCGGAATAGGGGAGTATTCCACAAATTCCCCTTAAAATCGATTCCTAGAAGACACTTCTGGGTCCATGTTGGCTGGCTGCTAACTATTACCTCTGCCCCCTGGGTTTAAATGGGTGGGGGCAAACCCTGGCATTGAGTGTCTGCATTTGTCCTGTGGGTCCAGTATTCTGGGTCTCAATTGATCCCTGTGTCTCCTCCAGATCAGACCAGTGGCTGTTTCGATTCTGTAAGAAACAGGACCAGTCTGTTCCATCACAAACCCAGGCACACATGTAGGGCCATTAGCTGCACAATTGCGACAATGAAAGTGCGGTGCCAAAATGGCCGCCGCGCTCTTTGCGGCCCCCCCACCCGGACTCAGACATCCGGGTGAGTTAGGGGGCGTGGCCACCCCTCTATAAAAGGGGTGGCCACGAGGCAGCCGAGCTGCCATTTTGGAAAAGCGACGGAGAGGAGAAGTTTTCTCCGTCTCTCTTCGTTCCTTTGAGAGCCGCAGTTGGCTGTAGAGCCTTAGCGGGTATTCTGCTTCTCAATCTTTGGCTTTTCAGCCATCTGGCGCTGATCCCCGGAACGGGATCGTTTCTTCATTATGCCTCCCAAGAAGAAGGCTATGGTGACTCAGGCTCGCCCGAAAGGGAGACAGCAGTCGGGTTGGAGGACCGCGACTGCGCCCCTGCAACAGGACCCCTTATCGGATTCGCCCACCGGGACCGGTGGGATGGGGCAGCTTCGGCCATGGCCTGCGGCTCTCCAGCCTCAGACTGGCCCTACAGGGGCTTCGGCCCCCGGCCCGCAATTGCCGGCCATGGGCCTTGATCACGGGGGAGGGCCTGGTGCGGTTGCACAGCAGGGCTTACCTCTGGCCCCTCATGGGCCGGAGTTTTGGGCATGGCCCTATTTGGGACCTGGCTCTCAAGTCGTGGTCCCTGGACCATTGCTCAGCGGGCCGTCCAGCCCGCCTGGCCCCCTTTATGCAGGGGGATCTGCGACGGTGGATGCATTACTGGCACGCGTAGCCGCGCTAGAGGCATACCTAGGGATCACCAATAACCCCATGGGGGGGCTTCACTGCCATCTGGGGCCCCCTTTTGCCTGCCTGCTACCACGACGGCCGCCACTCTGCAGCAGGCGGCCAGTCGGGTTGAGTTGCTCGAGGCGCGCAGGCCTGTGCCCGCCGCGGTCTCGCAGCTCCCCGTACATCCTGAACTGCAGACAGGTAGTGGTCGGATGTGTCCTCAGAGCTCGATTCCGGTCGCGAGCTCCGACGCCCACCGTGGGCCGGAACCCCCAGTGGGGGCGGCTCACGGGGGTGCACCCAGTGAGTATCAGGTTCAAGCTAATGTCCCCACATCACACTCCACTTCCGGGGATAGGTTTCAGTGGCCATGGCCTCGTAATGTCGGGGCGGGTGGGTATCAGTTCCCAGCTTACCCGGGTGCAGCTTGGTCCCATACTGGCATAACATTGGGCGGGGGGGTTTCCGCCCCCGGGGCTATGCCGGGTGTCGCAGGGACTGTCCAGTCTCCTCTCCTGATACCCCGTGTAAATACTGTGCCAGTGTCGGCATTGCCGACGGCCGGGTATTCCTTGCCCCTCGGGGATCATTTGTCCCAGGCCACAAGGGAAAAGATTTGGCGGGGGGAGTATGTCGATATTTTCTCCCTATTGAACCGGGAACCCACCAAGGAGGAAAAAGAGGGGCAGGATGATAAGGACAAAGAGCTGTCCTGCCGCCGCAAGCCACCACGTACCTGGGCCAACTGGTTACCCGCATATCTCATTTATATGGCGGTGTACCTTAGGGCTCGGCCTGACCTGGCCATTCCTATGGTCCAATATTTGGACAATATTTACAGGGCAATGGTGGATTTTCCTGGCCCATCGTGGTTGGCTTACGATGAGGAATTTAGAATGAGAGTGCCCTTACACCCGGAGATGAGGTGGGATGAGCCATGCCAGAAATTGTGGCTTTTATACATGACCCCCACGCACCCGGCGCCTGGGGAGAGGTACCATTGTGGCCATGCAGTCCAGCGAGCTGCTCCAACACAGGCTCCCCACCAGCTGGCGGGGCAGGTGGTTCCAGCCCGCTTGCTGTGTTGGAGTTTCTCGGCCAATGGTGTATGCAATAGAAAACAGTGCCGATACAAACATGAGTGTCCCTCTTGCGCTGGCCCCCACGCCGCGGCTGCATTCTGCGAGCCGGTGGGTCATGGGGCAGAGGTAGAGGTGGACAATGAAGGGGCAGACCTGCCGTTGATGGAGCTGGTCACTCAAAAGGCCCCCTCCCCGGTTAACATAGCTATGTTGGAGCGGTGGCTCTCAACTTACCCAAGGAGGGAGGATGCTAGGTATCTCCTCGAGGGTTTCCAGCGGGGCTTTCGCATCCCATTCAAAGGGGAGCGGTGCCCCCAAGATGCGCCTAATTTACTTTCCCTGAAGGGTAGGGAGGAGGTGGCTGCCCTAAGTATCGCTAAGGAGGTTAATGCAGGTAGGGTTGCTGGCCCCTTTCCTATGCCACCCTTTCCCAATCTGAAGGTTTCCCCTTTAGGGTTGGTTCCCAAAAAGACCCCTGGGGAGTTTCGTTTAATTCACCATCTGTCAAACCCGGCGGGCCATTCGGTCAATGATGCCATTCCTGATGACCTTTGTTCTGTCAGGTATACGTCATTTGACCAGGCCCTGCGCATGGTGCGCTCTTGTGGCCCGGGTGCACTTCTGGCCAAATGTGACATTAAGTCGGCATTCCGGTTGTTGCCAGTGCACCCGGGTGACTTTGAGTTATTGGGTTTTAAATTCCAAGGGAAATTTTATGTTGATAAAGCCATGCCTTTTGGCTGCTCTATTTCCTGTTCAGCATTTGAACGTTTTAGCACTTTCCTTCAGTGGGCCTTTGTTTGCAGGTCTGGGTCCCGGTCTGTAGCCCATTACCTCGATGATTTCTTGTTCGGGGGTGAACGGGGCTGGGACACGTGCACACGTCTCCTCAATACATTTCAGACGCTAATGCAGGAACTTGGTGTCCCTTTAGCGCCCGAAAAGACCGAGGGCCCATCAACTAAGCTCACATTTCTGGGTATTGAAATTGACACGGTCTCGCAGGCATCCAGGTTACCCATGAATAAGGTTATCCGGATCACTGCGTTGATTTTGGCTTTACTGGCCAAACGCAAGATGTCACTTCGTGAGCTCCAGGTTCTACATGGTCACCTTAACTTCGCTTGCAGAGTGGTCATGCCTGGCAGAGCTTTTGCTCGACGCTTATGCGACACCATGACTGGGCTATCCAGGCGCTATCACAGGGTCCGACTGAACAAGGGCATGAGGGCTGACATGTTGGTTTGGGGAGGGACTTCAACGGGGTGTCATTTTGGAGATCTGACCTTTTGGTTTCCCCTAGGTTCCAGGTTCAGTCGGATGCCTCGTGGTCCCTGGGATATGGGATTTACTTTGAGGGGAGGTGGGCCTACGGCCGATGGCCTCCAGCATGGCGGGGCACGGATCGTCTACGCGATCTTACATTCCTTGAGTTCTTCCCGATACTGGGAGCTTTGATGCTATGGGGTGAGGAGTGGGCCAATTCAGTGGTTCATTTCTGGTGTGACAATGCTGCGGTAGTGCACATCGTCAATTCCCAGACATCTAAATCACCCAGGGTCATGGAGTTAGTTCGCCAGTTCGTGTTGCACAGCCTACGCCTCAATGTGCTCTTCAGGGCCAGACATGTACCAGGTATTAATAACGATATTGCTGATGCTTTATCCCGCCTGCAGATCCCCCGGTTCCGCGCCTTGGCTCTGGACGCAGAGGAATTCCCCTCGCCACTCCCGGACGAGATTTGGACGTTTGGCAAGGAGAGGTGAACCGGGCGATCGGCATGTCACTGGCGCCCCGCACGCGTAAGGCGTATCACCATGCATTCAGTCAATTTACAAACTTTTGTGCGCAACTCCGATTGCCCGAGGTGTGGCCCATTCCAGTTGAACACGTTCTCCAATTTATGGTCTACCTACACAGTCAGGGCCTAGCTCCCCGCACCATAGCATCCAGGCTGTCAGCACTGGCATTCATGGCCAAAGTGAGGGGTTTCTGCTGACAGCACGAATGATTTCCGTATACAACATGTTTTGTAGGGGTGGACACGGGAACGTGGATGCCGCCCGGACAATCGCCACCCTATTTCTCCAGAGGTTCTTACCCACCTTGCATAAGGCTGGCATGAACTGTGTTTCGACAGGTATGAGGCAGCTCTGTTTCATGCGGCTACCACGGTGGCCTTTTTTGGAGCGCTCCGCATCAGTGAGTTGGTGCTACTGTCTAAGGCGGATGCGGCTCGTAGGGCACTGGAACTCGAAGATGCCTATGTCTCCAATGAGTGGGCTCAGTTGAGGATACGGTCCTCAAAAGTCGATCAGCACGGTGTAGGCAGTGGTGTTAGACTGCTACGATGTTCCATTGCAGACATCTGTCCGGTTGGTGCCCTACAAGAGTTCATTGCAGTGCGTGGTACGCACCCTGGCCCGTTTTTCTGCCACCAAGATGGGTCTCCCCTTACTAAATTTCAGTTTTGGAAGGTGACCGGTAAGGCACTGTCCAGTGTTGGCCTCCCCGGGGCTCGTTACGGCACCCATTCTTTTAGAATAGGAGCTGCTTCTACTGCAGCTGCATTTGGGTACTCTGAGGCTGATATACGCCGTATGGGGAGGTGGGGATCGAAGTGTTTTGAATTATATGTTCGCCCTCTTCAAGTATGAGTACCAGATAAGTCACTGTCCTATCTTTTTTTATCTTAGAGACCCTGTGTGTCCGCGCACACCGGTGGCAGTATGGCTGGTGGGCCATAGCTATGTGCACTGGGCAGCGCAGTACGCT
This sequence comes from Bradypodion pumilum, assembly GCA_035047305.1. Taxonomy (NCBI): domain Eukaryota; kingdom Metazoa; phylum Chordata; class Lepidosauria; order Squamata; family Chamaeleonidae; genus Bradypodion; species Bradypodion pumilum. Next base: position 307,307,232 of record JAWDJD010000004.1, on the reverse strand, counting down.
GCGGCGACAGAGTGGGGACCCCAGCTTGGACTACGTGCCTCCGCATGTATCAGGTGGTATGGTAAGCGCGGAATGTTATGGCGGGAACTGTTGCCATTCCTTTTCTCCATCAGGGATGCTGAACCGCCTGATGTCTTGGTGCTGCACCTCGGGGGCAATGACCTGGGCCAGGTCACTGGCCTTTCCTTAAAACATACGATCTGCAGCGACCTAGCTTATTTGCATTATGTGTGGCCTGCCACAATGCTGCTATGGTCGGACATCATACCGCGTCACGCTTACAGGGGGGGTATCAACCTCCAGGCCCTTGACCGCGCTCGTCGCTTGGTGAACAGGGCGGTTGCCCGGTTCTTTGCTGACAAGGGTTTGGGGCGGGTCATCCGACACCCCAACATTAGTCTCCAACATTACGATCTTTACACAGGGGATGGGCTCCATCTGTCGCCCAGAGGCATGAACCTCTTTTTGGAAGATTTGCAAGCAGGCCTGTTGACCGAGCTGACGGTCTGGGGGGGGGGGGCGGTGAGTCTTTATTAAGCCTCCCCGTGTGGCGGGTAGCACTGGTAAGGTAAATATTTATGACCCACAGGTATCCGGCAGGTTCGCAATTGACTGGCCAACACTAGATAGGTACAAGTTTGTTAACGTTGACTGGTCAACGACGAACCAGGCAATGGGGTGATGGCAGGAGCTCTTCAGCATGCATCACCCCGTGATTTGACAGATACACGTCAGAGGGTGGGGTCAGTAGATAGTTTATTGACTACGGTCAACAATTTGTTTGTTGTAAACAAACAAATTGATACAAATGGATACATTGTAGCCAATTGCCATTGGCAATTTTGGGAGGAACCTTACCAGTGTTACTGCAGCCTGCTTGCCTTAAGAATTATAATTGGCTGAGTACCAATTGAAATTTATAATTCGGACTAGGGCATGAATCAATAAATGTGGCCCAATGCCGTTATCCATATACCGGTGTCTGAGTCTTTTTTGGGGGGTGCGCCTGCAATGAAAGCGCGGCGCCAAAATGGCCGCCGTGCTCTTTGCGGGCCCCCCTCCCACCCGGACTCAGACATCCGGGTGAGTTAGGGGGCATGGCCATCCCTCTATAAAAGGGGTGGCCACGAGGCAGCCAAGCTGCCATTTTGGAAAAGCGACGGAGCGGAGAGGTTTTTCCCTCCACACCCTCCCTTGGGACTGCTTGCCGGACGCGGGGCTATGAATAGCCGCCGCCACCGAGCCCCGAGAGCCACGCTACATCTTCGGCTCCCTTCCCTGGCCTGCCCGGTCAGGGAAGGTGGGAGCACAGATGGGACTGCTTGCCGGACGCGGGGCTATGAATAGCCGCTGCCACCGAGCCCCGAGAGCCATGCCACATCTTCGGCTCCCTTCCCTGGCCCGCCCGGTCAGGGAAGGTGGGAGCACAGTTGGGACTGCTTGCCGGACGCGGGGCTATGAATAGCCGCCGCCACCGAGCCCCGAGAGCCACGCTACATCTTCGGCTCCCTTCCCTGGCCCGCCCGGTCAGGGAAGGTGGGAGCACAGCTGGGACTGCTTGCCGGACGCGGGGCTATGAATAGCTGCCGCCACCGAGCCCCGAGAGCCACGCTACATCTTCGGCTCCCTTCCCTGGCCCGCCCGGTCAGGGAAGGTGGGAGCACAGCTGGGACTGTTTTCCCAATAGTGGGGGCTTTAGGGCTTCGGTGAGAATGTTTCGAAGCCAGGGTTTTTTTCTCATGGACGGGAGGGATCTGAGGGTTTGGGCAATTGTTCTTGGGATTCAGTACTGTATTTAATGGTATTTTGTATAATTTATATTTGTATTTGCTTTTGAACTTTGCATTTGGTGTAACTGTTTAATGAATTGTATTGAATATATTGTAATGTATTGTGATATATTGTATTTTTGGTGGGATTATTGTGACATTATTATGCTGTATTATTATGTTGTATGTCTAACTTGTAAACCACATTGAGTCGGTCCTTGGGCTGAGAATTGCGGTATATAAATTAAAATTTCATTCATTCATTCATTCATTCTGTGCATGCTTAGAAGGCTTCTACACATGCACAGATGGGACCAGCGCAGAAGGATTCTGCTCAGGTCCCGAATTGTCCGGAGCCACGCTTGACAGGTATGCAGAATGGTTAATTTTAAATGGGATGATGGAATCTTATTAACATCTGATAAATTCATAGATAATTTTCTTTGTGTATGCTAGGGATGTGTGGATGCCTATTTTACCAGAACAAATAACACAGAGATAAGATCCAACCTCTCCTGGACACTTAAAAAGGCATTCTGTCTCACTTGGTCCTTGCACCTGTGACATTATTTGTGTGTCCCAGCATCTCCAGTTTAATCAATAACAACATTCTTGCAAATGAGGAGGAAAACTGAAATAGTCCTGCTGCAATCTTTAAGTCAAGGCCTTCATTACATTACATCACCCTAATTGTGAAGGTATCCACTCAGAGCTACCATAACAGTCAACCTTCTACAATCACATACACACTCAAACTTAGTAGTATATTAATCTTTGTTGTTCAGTCTCATAGTTGAGTCCAACCCTTTGTGTCCCCTAGGACCACATCATACCAGGCTCCTATGTCATCCATCTGCCATTCTCCATAGTCCATCCAGATCTACGCCCACTGTGTCAACAATGGTGTCTAATCATCTCAACCTCTGGCACTCCTTCTCCTTTTGCCTTCAGTTTTTATTAGGATCAGGGCCTTCTCCAGTGCGTCCTCTCTTCTCATTGTGTGGACAAAGTACTTGAGCTTCAGCTTCAATATTTGTCCTTCTAAGAAGCATTCAGGGTCGATATCCTTTAAGATCGACTGATTTGACCTTCTTGCTGTCCAGGAGACACTCAAAAGTCTTCTCTAGCACCACAGTTCATAAGCGTCTATCCTTCTGTGCTCAGCTTTCCTTATAGTAAAGCTGAATGGATCATTGTGAGACCGAGAACCTGCTGGACCAAATATAATATATTATTTTACGTTAAAGAATCCACATTTACCTTGATTTACCTTTTGAAAGCTGTTAAATTCCAATAAGCTCTTGTCAGCTTTAACACATCTTATTAACAGCTTCCATTTAGTAGATTTTGAGAGGTGTAAATTAAATGGAGACCAATCCCAGCTATTTAGCTGGAAATAAAGATCCTATTGCTACAAAATTCCTTTTAAAACTTCATAGTTCTTCCATTTTAATTACTGCATTTGCATTGTGAATAAACAAAGAATAAATTAAAGGTTACTTCGCGCTATGTAGTTTTTCTTCTACCTCTTCCCCTTGACTCATTTTGTAACTTTATTATGATTTCCTAAGGTTTACTATATCAGATAATTTATCTCCAAAGTGTGATGAACTATCCAGAGTAAAGCTAGACTCAGCTCTACTTTTATGTTAACTGGCAAGCCTTCTCTTTTACCATAACATTGACTCCAAGGCTGATGAAATCCTCCACATGAAACCTTTTGGTAATTACATTCTTGAGCAGACTTATTGACAATGGTGGGTGGCATGTTAGCAGCAGTTTATCCCCATCTGTGTTGGGTATCTGTGGATGCACAGTTTAATAACTCAAAATGATCCCACACCTATGACACTGTGAATCATTAAAATGGTGGACAAATTCAGAAAACCTACCATCTAGTGAAGAAGGCACAAGCCCTGGTGGCTCCCACTTGAGCCAAGGTAACTGCTTGAGGATGTTCCAGCCATTCTCTACCCCAATCACTTTATGGGAAGCTTCTAAAGCTTTTTTTATGTATTGCTAGGATAATGTCGTATGTCTAGAAACATAATCCCTTCATGTTCAGAATCATTCAAATCCATTCTTCCATCCCCCTGGCATAACAGAGGTTTTATGCAGTGGTGGGCATCAGCAGGTTCACACCAGTTCGCCAGAACCAGTAGTAGGAATTCTGGCAGGCCCCGCCCATCCAAGTTTTGAAATAAAGTAGTCCTTATTCGGGTACAATGCAGGGCTTTCCCCGGCCACACCCACAGTGTGGTAGTAAAATTTTTTGGTTCCACAACTGGTTCTATGTCTGGGAGCGAGTGATTCTATTAAGCCTTGCTCTTCAGAGAATCCACTTCACTGATTACTGCTCCTTGCAATGAAACTGTATTGTTCAGGCTACCCTGCTTCTACAATACTATCATGGCTGTTTTTATTATCTCTGTTAATTTACAAACAAGATGCCAGTACTGGACATTCCTGTAGCTGTGGAGACCAAAAACAACAAGCTGGGTCGAATGGGCCGATGTTGCTGCTGTGTTGGGACGCCATCCCACCTTCATCGACAGTTTAGTGTTCAAGGAATCAAGAAGCAGACGAATGAAGAGTGAAATTCAGCTCTTTATTAGTGGGGTTTGAACACAGTTTGGATGGGGCAAATCTGGACTTCTATACATTATAAACAGTAACAGTAACAATAATACAACAAGCCCATTGGCTAACAGAGTGTGCACATTTTTCGATCCACTTATTTACATAGGAATAGATACATGAGAAAAGATACATTCCACTCCTATAAACAGTAACAGTAACAATAATACAACAAGCCCATTGGCTAATAGAATGTGCACATTTTTTTGATCCACTTATTTGCATAAGAATAGATACATGAGAAAAGATACATTCCGCTCCTGTCAGAAAACACAGTTAACATACATAACAATATGGCAGCTATTTCACAGTAGGGGCCTTCTCAGAAGTAAGGGGTCTCCTGGAGAAATCTTAAACTGAAAGGCCTGCAGCAGAGCCCAAGGTGGAACTCGGGGATCTCAGCTACAGTGATGGTGAACCTTGGCACTCCAGATGTTTTTGGACTTCAGTTCCCAGAAGCCCTGATCAGCAGGAGTGCTGAGTTGGGCTTCTGGTAACTGACGTCCAAGAACAGCTGGAGTACCAAGATTTGCCATCACTGTGCTAGAGGAACTCCTGGAAATAAGGTTTGTATTTGTCTCTACATCAGGGGTTCTCAACCTTTTCAAACCATGGGCCAGACCTCACCCCCTCAGACTGACTGGTGGTTTCCCCCTGCCATAAACGCTACTGTAAAATGTATCCATGGCTGTTGTAAACACATTTACGACAGCCATGGGAGCATTTAGAGCTGTTGTAAACACAACTGCTTCTGGTGGCAGTGGCAATGGCAACGTGGGCCCCAAACACTACTGCAATGTTTGTGCTTTAAGATTTCTGTAAATTACAACTATAGCAACACACTGCCAGTAATGTAAGTAAATAAGTGTCACCATTTCATTTTCTATCATAGTGCTATCTGTGATGGTGGGACTCTTTGATTGAATGATTAGTGATTGTTGAAAATAGGACATGGAAGGCTGAAGCCAACTAATGTAGAGCAAGGATAACTACCCATTATGTACCAAGGCTAGACCTTGGACTTTTTTGTAGACTATTTGTTGGACTTTTTACATGAATGACTTTTTTTCTTTTGTCTTAATGTTTTATGATGGTTGTGATTTATGATGCTATGACTTACATGCTGTCATGATTTATCTGATACTGTGATTTATTTTTATGATTGTAATCTATTTGTATCCCATTTCATTGTATTGTGATATGTATATTTTCTGATATGATATGCATAATGTGTCTTAGATGTGGTATTGCTGTGAGCCACCCGGAGTCGCGTCGTCGAGTGTGTGTCATACAAATCCTAATCCTAATCCTAATCCTAATCCTAATCCTAATCATAATAATAATAATAATAATAATAATAATAATAATAATAATAATAATAATAATAATAATAATAATAATAATAATAATAATAATAATAATAATAATAATAATAATAATAATAATAATAATAATAATAATAATAATGTTTGATGGTGACAAGACTTTTGGGAAACTGGGATGCTCTCTTTCAGGATAACATTAAGGAAGATGGAACATGAAAGCGCTGGTGGCAGTTCCGATGACTGTAAAAGAGTTACTGAGCCTTGGAGGAATCAAGTTTAAATTTGATACTTCAATTGTGTTTCATTTTAGACTTAAAAACTCTCAGACAGTTGTATTGATCTCAGCTCTGGGAGACACTTGTGGTCTTAAAAAAATAAAATAAAACCAAAATCTCCCAGACTGTGATCCTCTAAATATAGAAGATATATTTTACTAGAAATTGAACAAGACAAAGGCATAGACAGAAAGACCTAATTTATAGGGTTCCATTAATATAAATCCACAGCATAATAATTAACACTGACAGACAATTATACTTGTTTAGATAAGGCAGGTCATTTTATTAGTTAGATTTGTGTTGATAAAAGCACCATAGCGCATTTCTTACTCATTCAAAAATCACAGAAAACCAATTAACCCATGACACTCTCTTTAATTTTCCATTTCAGTTGTGTGTTTATTTTAAACATATCATTGACTAGATATGCTTCTTCTTCACAGAAACAAACAGAAGTAGCTGTGTTGATCACCAAACAAATTTCAAAGTCATATAGAGGTGGGTAGGTGGATACCTTTATTGGCCAACTAAATGCCCCCTCCCAAGGTTTCAAGTCACTGACCTGCTCATAAGGCAAGATGTCACAGAAATAATGATTGTGAGGGTTTCAGGAGGAACCCTAGAGTGATATGTAACTCCCAATGATCCCCACATGCAAGTTCCTGACCTTAGAGTCTGCCATAAACATAAACCATCATGTGGACTGGTCCATGCTGATGTGGCTAGAGCTGAAGGATTCTGAAAGGGAGGAAGAGGAACAGTAGAAGGTTTAAGCAGTGGTGTGATTCATTTTTTTTTACTACCTACTCTGTGGGCGTTGTATGGTGGGCATGGCTGGGGAAAGCCCTGTGTTATTTCAAAACCTGGATGAGTGGGTGTTGTGTCCTCAATACTATGCCTTTAAACACGTAACAATCATCAGCTAACCCAATGTAATCAGGACGCGAGCTAATGACCACCAGGTGGCAATAGCGAGCGCCCAGCTCACACGGTTCCAATTCCCCAAAGAACTACAGCGCGGGAAGTTTCCTGCCACTACCTCACCTGGACAAGAAGGGCGTGACCAGAAATGACGTCACGCCGACAGTAGCCAATGGGCTACCATGGAGCCACATTCAAATGTATAGCCACTGTATATATTGAGCTGTTCGTCCACCATTACCACATGTTCCCCCGGACCACCATGCAATAAAGATGTGTTAAGCCAATACTTCGGCTGTTCCTGTGTCTTGGTTCTCATACACTAAATTGGCGACGAGGATGGGATTATGGATCCCCACGAGATCAAGACACACGCTAGTCATGCCGGTTTCGACATCAACAAGCCGGAAGATTGGGAGCTCTTCGAAATGGACTTCCAAGATGCGCTGGTGGTGTCCGACATTACGGACGAGGGAAAGAAGAGGGCCATCCTCACCCGGATGCTCGGGAATGCCGCCAAAAGAGTATTGGTGGACCTGGTATCACCGAAGAAGGTGAGCGAGCTGCCGGTCAAACAGCTCCTGAAGGCGATGCGCGACCATTTCCAGCCCTCGGTTTCGATGTTCTCGGCTCGAGACGCGTTCTGGAAGAGAGTTCAAGCGCCTGGTGAGTCCATCGCCACATTTGCAGCGGCCCTGCGGTTGGCCGCCGGCCTATGCAAGTGGGAAAACCTGGAAATTGCCCACAGGGACCGCATGCTGTGTGGCCTGTGGGACGAGGAGGTTCAGCGAAAGCTGATGAACAAGGAGCCACCCCCAACGCTGCGCGAGGTTGTGAAGGCGGCGCAGGCCGCGGAAGCCACGAGGGCCGGAGTCAAGGGGTTCAGAGAAAGGCCCCCACAGTCCGACAAGGCAGCGGGGTCAGTGCATGCGGCCAGACGGACGCCGAAATCTTCCACGGAGAGCAGCGACGACGAGGATGTCCGGAGGGTTCGGAAGGAAGGCCGACGCTGCGACGGATGTGGAGCGGCCCACGACCGCATCAAGTGCCCGTTCCGGAAGGCTGAGTGCCACAACTGCGGACGCCGGGGGCACATCACCAAGGTCTGCAGACGGCGGCGCAGGGACCAGAAAAGCTCGTCAGACCGCTCGCCGAGGACCAAGGAGGGCGCCCGGCCTGCGAGGAAGCAGGACGGCGTGGGCCGCATCTCCGACGACAGCAGCGACGATGCCCCAGTGTACAGCGTGTTCTTGGGACACCCCCGTTACTTTGTTGAGGTACTGGTGCAAGGGGCCCCTGTTAGGATGGAGATAGACTCGGGTTCCTCCTACTCAATCATGTCCCAGCGGGAGTTCTTGGGAATTTCCCCCCACGTGCGCCCTAAGCTCAAAGCGTTGAGGTCCACGCTGCGGGACGTACAGGGTAATAGCATTCCAGTGTTGGGGGTTGGAAAATTCAAGGTCCAGTACAAGCAGCACGCCGCAGAACTGCCCCTGGTTGTTCTCAAGGGGGGAAGTTGCAGCCTCCTCGGGACTCAATGGTTTAAGCCCCTGGGTTTGTTCATTGGGGGGGGGGGTGCATGCCGTTGGGACTGACCCAATACAGGAGGTGTGCGACGCGCACCCCGAAGTATTCAAGAAAGGACTCGGAAAATTCAAGGGACCCCCAGTAGCGTTCGACCTGGACCCGGAGGTCCGCCCAATAAGACTCAAGCCGCGCAGAGTGCCTTTCGCACTAAAGGACAAAATAGAGGCGGAACTGGACAAATTGGTGGGCCAGGGGATTCTTGTTCCTGTTGATTCCGCGGAGTGGGAGACTCCGATTGTAACTGCGCTAAAGGCCAACGGGGAGGTTCGCATATGTGCTGATTATAAGTGCACCATTAATAAGGCGATCCGCCCAAATGCGCATCCGGTGCCGGTAGTCAGCCACCTGTTGGCCAGATTACATGGGGGAAAGTGTTTCGCAAAACTTGACCTGGCGCAGGCCTATCAGCAACTCTCAGTAACCCCAGCTGCAGCTGCTGCGCAAACAATAGTCACTCATAAGGGGGCATTCCAGGTGACGCGCCTACAGTTTGGCGTGAACTCGGCGCCGGGCATTTTCCAGTCGCTCGTGGAACGCCTCTTAAAAGGACTGGATGGGGTATTGCCATACTTTGATGACGTATTGATAACGGGGGGGGGGAGTGAGGAGGAGTTGGCTGAAAGGCTAGACAAAGTACTGGCGGTGTTTGAAAAGGCGGGGTTGAGGTTGCGGAAAGGCAAATGCGTCTTCTTCGCAAAAGAGGTTGAGTTCTTGGGTTTCCAGGTAACACCTGCGGGAATCAAACCCTCCAAATCAAAGGTAGCCGCAATTCAAGGTGCCCCTCGCCCCACCTCCAAGCCCGAATTGCAGTCGTTCCTAGGGCTCTTAAATTTCTACCACTCCTTCCTGCCTCGGAAGGCATCGGTAGCAGAGCCGCTGCATAGGCTGCTCAAGAAGGACGAGGCGTGGAAGTGGGGCGAGAGCCAAGAGAGGGCATTCGTTGAACTGAAACAACTCCTAGCGTCTGATGCCATTCTCACCCATTTTGACCCCAAGAAGCCGGTGGTTCTGATATGTGATGCATCCCCAGTGGGGGTGGGGGCGGTGCTGTGCCACGTGCTGGAAAACGGGAGAGAGGCCCCGGTAGCATTCTACTCCAGATCCCTGTCCCAGGCTGAGCGAAACTATGCCCAAACAGACAGGGAGGCGCTAGCAATAATAGCGGGGACTAAGAAGTTCCACGATTTCCTCTACGGCCGCCCCTTCACCATAGTTACCGACCACAAGCCCCTGCTAGGGATTTTCACTGCGGACAAGCCCACACCTCAGATCCTGTCCCCTAGGATGTTACGGTGGGCCATCTTCTTAAACGCGTATCAGCACGCGTTGGTGTACCGCCCAGGGAAAGAAATAAGCCACGCGGATGCCCTGTCGAGGTCTCCCCTTCCCCACACTAGCAGCACCGTGGGCGAGGAAGAAAAAGACCACCAAGTGCTCCTGATAGAGGTCTTAGATTCGCCCCCTATTGTACCCACAGACATCGCCAAGGCGACTGGAAAGGACAAAACGCTAGCTCTAGTCAGCTCCTGGGTGCAAAAAGGGTGGCCAGCGTCCTCCCCGGCGGCAGAGTTCGCCCCGTTTTTCAGGAAGAGGCTAGAGTTGTCCATAGAGAGAGGGTGCCTTCTGTGGGGCCAGCGGGTGGTGGTCCCCGAATCCCTGAGGCCTAGGGTACTCAAACTGCTGCACGTCAGCCACCCTGGAATTGTCCGCTCCAAGGCTCTGGCCAGGAGCTATTTCTGGTGGCCCCAGTTAGACGCCGACATCGAGCACATGGTAGGCACTTGCGAGAGCTGCCAATGCTCCCGACCCGAAGAGGCGCGTCTGCCGCACAGGGAATGGGACGCGGCGAAGGGGCCGTGGTCCCGGGTGCACATTGATTTTGCGGGCCCATTTAGAGGGACACTTTTTCTCCTCATAGTAGATGCTTACTCCAAGTGGTTGGAGGTCATTCCAGTTACGAGCACCTCCTCGGCAACGACAGTGAAGCATTTGCGTAGGGTTTTTAGCACGTTCGGTATACCCGACACCCTAATTAGCGATAACGCTAGTTGTTTTCATGTCCGCAGAGTTCAGGGCATTCACTGAGATCAACGCCATTCGGCACATCACCTCCGCCCCTTTCCACCCGGCAACAAACGGCCAGGTCGAGCGCCTCGTGCGCACCACCAAAGACGCGCTGAGGCGCATGGGTCCCGGGGATCTCAACCTACAAGTGTGCCAGTTCCTGCTGGGCTACAGGGTGACCCCCCTAGCTTCTGGGTACTCGCCCGCAGAGCTCTTAATGCGTAGGAAGCTGACTACGATTCTGACCAGGCTAGACCCCACAAGGGTGGAGGACACAGGGAGGAACATCGGGTTAGCAGACACGAAAGTTTTGAAGTCGGTGCCCCAGTACATTGCAGGAACTACGCTAGTGCGGGGCCAGCCTGGGTCCCGGGTGTCATCGTTGGGCAGACGGGTCCTGTGTTGTATTGCGTAGAGACCAGCACGGGTCTACTCTGGAGACGACATGCAGACCAACTCCGGAGCAGGGTTCCGGGACACCAGAGCGCGGACGGCGCGGAAAAGGATTCAGCGTTAGGGTTCTCCCCCACCCGTTCAGCCCAAGGGGGAGGAGAGGGGGGCCATTGGTCCCCACCTGGGGGGGGAGGGGAAGGAATCTGTCCTCGTAGATATCCTGCGGGATCCCCCAAATGACGTCCCAAGAGATAATTTTGAGTTTCAGTTACAAAACCGGGGGTTTTTTTCGGAGTGGTCCCCCACCCATCCAAGCGAGAAGCGGGGTTTTTCGTTAGCCCCCAGTGCCCCCGGTTTTTCCACAATGGAGTTTGTCCCTTCCCCAAAAGCCGCAGAACCGCGGCAAGTCACTAACGAGTCTCCCTCTCCCGTTGCAGGACAAGAGCCCAGGGGACAGAGAAGCAGTAACACTCCCGGGACAAGCCAGCCAGCATCACGCCCAAAACGCGTTTGCAATAAGCCATCTTGGATGAGAGACTTCGTCTCATCCTAGGGGGGAGGGATGTTGTGTCCTCAATACTATGCCTTTAAACACGTAACAATCATCAGCTAACCCAATGTAATCAGGACGCGAGCTAATGACCACCAGGTGGCAATAGCGAGCGCCCAGCTCACACGGTTCCAATTCCCCAAAGAACTACAGCGCGGGAAGTTTCCCGCCACTACCTCACCTGGACAAGAAGGGCGTGACCAGAAATGACGTCACGCCGACAGTAGCCAATGGGCTACCGTGGAGCCACATTCAAATGTATAGCCACTGTATATATTGAGCTGTTCGTCCACCATTACCACATGTTCCCCCGGACCACCATGCAATAAAGATGTGTTAAGCCAATACTTCGGCTGTTCCTGTGTCTTGGTTCTCATACACTAAAGTGGGGCTCGCCAGAATTTCTGCTACAGGTTCTGGTGAACTGGGGCAAACCTGCTGAATCCCACCACTGGGTTTAAGTGTGGAGACAGAGCCAACTTGGGGGTTAGAGGGTATTAAAGTACCCTTAGTAGAAAGTGCAAGGGAATATATCCAGCTAGAGGAGGTCAAGGATGAGATGGGAGTGGAAATCTTAGGAAGGATGGCATAATACCACAGCAGACATTAGAAAGGCTACATGAGGCCACAGAGGAATCTGTAGAATGAGGTTCCCACTCAACAGACACCTCTTCTCACTGTCAACAAGATACAGTACTATTGTGATAATAGCTTCCATCACTATTCTGCTGTAGAGTGATGGAAGCTATTATCACAATAGTACTGTATCTTGTTGAAAGTGAGAAGAGGTGTCTGTTGAGTGGGAACCTCATTCTACAGATTCCTCTGTGGCCTCATGTAGCCTTTCTAATGTCTGCTGTGGTATTATGCCATCCTTCCTAAGATTTCCACTCCCATCTCATCCTTCACCTCCTCTAGCTGGATATATTCCCTTGCACTTTCTACTAAGGGTACTTTAATACCCTCTAACCCCCAAGTTGGCTCTGTCTCCACACTTAAACCCAGTGGTGGGATTCAGCAGGTTTGCCCCAGTTCACCAGAACCTGTAGCAGAAAGGACCCGGAAAGTTAGAAAAGTTTCGCTCATCAATTTAGACCAGTGGTGATGAACCTATGGCACATGTGTCAGAGGTGGCACTTGGAGCCCTCTCTGTGGGCACCCATGCAGCCGCTCCAGCACATAGTTTGCCATGCGCCTCTGCCCAGCAGCCCAATGGGAGTGCTTCCTCCCTCCCAAGCACAAAGTTTGTCCTGCCCCTCTGTCTAACAGCCTAATAGGAGTACTTCCTCCCTCCCACCAGCACAGAGTTCACCCCGCCCTTCTGCCCAGGACCCCAATGGGAGCATTTCCTCCCTCCTCTGTTGTCATTGTTGGCACTTTGCAATAAATAAGTGGGGTTTGGGTGCAGTTTGGGCACTTGGTGTCTAAAAGGTTCGCCATCACTGATTTAGACCATACTAATCCCTCCATCCAACACAGTGTTGTTTCTATCCTATGATATCTAGTCCCAGGTAATTGTACATAGGGTTGCAGACTAAAATTAATATATCCCTAATAAATTAAGATTTCTATAATTAGGTTGGAAATCTGATCAATGCAATTTCACAATTCATAGAGGTAAGAATAGGAGCAATCTCCAAATAGCCCTGGGCCCCTAACAATTTTAATAGTTTTCAAATGTTATTTAATGTGCTTATATGTGTATGGTTTTGTCTATTTATGTTTTAAAAAAAGAATCAAGAGAGACTGGGAATCCATGGGTGGACACAGAATATAATTCTCCACATGGAAGCTTCCCCCATTGTGGCCATGGAAAACCATGGCTGTTTTTGCTGCTTTTTCACTGAGGGCAAAAAAGCAGTAAAAGATAAAAGTTACAATGATTAAATCAGGGTCGTTACCTAAACCCGTCAAGAGGGACATGTCCTCCATTCTGATCATAATAATAAAACCAGTGGACAAGGGTGGGAGGATCGTCCTTGATAAATCCGATTATCTTAATGAGGCATACCAACAACATTCGAACACCGAGTACTATCAAAAATTACCAGGTAATCCCACCGCCTCAGTGTCCAATATTATCAAAGTGGTACTCCAGGAAGGGCTTGCCCTCGGGTACGTTAATGAAACCACCTATAGATTCTTGTATAATAAATCACCTTGGGTCCCGATCTTCCACCTGCTCCTCAAAGTTCGTAAAATGTCACCCCAATCGACCAATATTCCAAGCCGCCCCATCATATCAGCCATAAACTCCCTCCTCGAGCCGTTATCTAAATACATTGACCATTATATTAGAGAATTCACCCAAAATACACCTTCCTTCATTCAGGATGCTTCAGACTTCATTACACAGCTTGAGAATTTTTTGTACCAGATAAGGCTGTACTTCTGACATTAGACGTTGCCTTTCTATATACAAACATTCCACTACAAGATGCACACTGCATTCTTTTGGATGTCCTTTCTTCTCGCACTGTTTTAGATCCCCCTACTCATTTTCTTTTAGATTTAATTGACATCTGCTTCAAACATAATTTTTTTCAGATTTGAAACCAAATTTTATTTACAGCGTAAGGGGGAGTCAATGGGAAGCAATTTTGTTCCTTCTGTGACAAATATTACATGATTCAATTTGACAAATTAGTCATCTTGGACCCCCTCACTAATCCATTTTTTGCACAGATTTTAATTTACAAAAGATACATCAATGATTTGTGTTTTATTTTCGATGATTCCACACAGGTGCAAGTATTTGTTTCTTGGCTCAACTCACAGAACAATAATCTTACTTTTACCCACAATGTAGACTGTCTATCACTTCCCTTCTTGGATGTGAGGGTCTACATCTCATCAGACAATAAGCTCAAGATGTGACTCTTTCATAAGGACACAGATAGACATGCCTATTTACAATATCAATCATTCCACCCTCACTTCTTGAAAAAACAACATACCATACAGTATTTTACTCAGAGCTAAAATAAACTTGACTGACCATAGTGACTTTTAAACAGCAGCTAGTGACATAGGACGCTCTCTACGCAGCGGGGTTACCCTGGCACAATTGTAGATGGAGCTTTCCATAAAGTTCGGGCAAAACCTAGACTTTCACTCTTTCTTCGGCAACAAAAAACCACAGACTCCAATATATTTTCCAGTGCTTCCCCCCTGCAGCAGCCATTTCCACAGTCAAAGTCTTGGTGATAAATTGCTGGTTGCAATCTTGGATGTAGATCTGATCACAGGACTAGCAACATGTACAGCAATACAACCAACTGCTTGTTAACAAACAGCAATTTGCCCCTAAGACTTATACAATTTCCCTACCTCTGGTATAATTCAAAAATATAATTCTGGAGAATTGTTCACTTTTCAAAACTGAATAACAATGGAATGAATTACTTTTCCAGAATAAATTTTAGATTTGTTTTAGATTTCCAAAGCAAGTATGTTGTTGTTATCATTACAGATTTCTATGGAGTGGTAATATTGACATTGCATAATATGCCTGTGCAACAGTTGGACCATATCTTTGATTCCAGTTGCTATAACAACCATAGGGAAACCATAGAAGCAAAGTAAAGGCAGAAAGTTCATTAACCAAAATGTTATAAAAATAGGAAAAGTAATGACTGCCTTTGATTGATGCTGTCAAGAGCATTTTTCTGAATAATCTCAAAGGTAAGGAATCTTTCCAGGGAAGGAAAAATCTATCTAACAAGCTCAATGTCAGATAAATCCAAAAAAGAGAGCCAGTATCAAACAAAAGCCAAACAGAAAAACAAAATATAACTATATGAAACATTATTATATGAGACTGAGTTCACAGAAGTGTCATGGCTTAGTTTAGCATTTATGCTACATATAAACTGAACAAACAACATGAAATCCAAACATATTGTCAAATGTTGGAGGAATGTTTCATCTAACCACATAGGATCAGTTTGCATGAAATGGTGCAGGGTGCCTAATCTTTGCTTGCAGCAGCAAAAAATAATAAAAAATAAAAATCTATGTACAACCTATATTTCACAACCAACAAGCCAGGTATGAAAAATTAGTTTCTCAACTCTAGATCTTCAAACTGCAGGTAAAGCTTCCTTTGAGTGAGTAGTCAAATTAAAACCAAAACCAACACGGGAATTATTCCATACCAAATGCTAACTAGAGTGTTATGTTAAATACATAGGTAATTCTAGCTGTTTCCCAGCCTACCCATGTTTTGGAGGTCTGGACAGCTATAAGATGGTGGAGAGCCTTGAAAACTGAAAGTGATAGTGAGAGATATAGGATAAAAAATCCTGAAGCCTGAGCAAAGCAAATGTGAATTTGCAAATTTGCTTAATAGCTGAGAAACTCTGCGGAGCAAGTTTTTAGTACCAAACTGATTTGGAGGAAGAAAGGCCAAAAATCCCAATAGGATCCCTTGAGGGATTTTGTGTTTGGACAGTGAGAGAAGACTGCATGTATTTTGTGTCCTCCCTCATCTGAAGAAATGCAGTTCCCATAGAGCTAGCTGGCCAAAATCGTGTAACGTATGCCTACTGGTGTAAGTCAAGTGGTGCAAATATCAGCACCAGATTGTCACCAGTTGAGATGTCAGTGAAGGTATTTGGTATAACATAACATAATTTCATGTCAGAGATTACTCTGGGTTGAAATGATTTTTGCTAGAGAAACTCCACTCAGGAGACAACCGAATGAGGCTCCTTTCATGTCCCCAAGTGCAGCCCTCAGGCATTGAAACTCGACCTTCCAGTCTCCAAGTTCAGCATCTTAACCACTAAGCCACTGAAGGAGCTATGGTATAACACAATGGGAGTATAACACAATGGGAAAGGCCCTTTATTGGTAGGTGAACATATCAGTGAAGGCCACCTCTTTCCTCTTTTATCATTACCTCGTGCCACTGCAGAATCTTCTTTATATGGTATGCTTATGTTCTATTTCCCTTTCCTTACATTTATAACGCTAAAAAACCCAATAATGCTGAAATTACTGTGCTAATTTATGGCAAACTGTGAAGCAGTTAATTAAATAGTCAGCAACGGTACCATGTGTGCTGATTTACAATATGAGCAAGGCCACAAAATCCTTTCTTTGCTCACCTCAGCCAGTTTCCAAAGTGGCGTCTTTTAATCTTCATTTACAGGAATTTCACTTTGTCTCCTGCTAATACTGTACTGGTGGCAAGCTGCCCAATTCACTGATAGGTTGCCACACTGTATGAAAGAAATAATATGGATTTGGCTCTCTTGATTTCCAGAGCACCAGAGGAGAAGGTTTGGGGATGGGGTATAGAGTGGATTTAAATGCAACAGAGTCAGTCACAAGCTGAACACTTGGTCTGTCTTGAAAATGTTTTTCCTAGGATGCTGTTAATTTACTTAAGGAAGTTGCTTGTTCATTGAATTCCCACAAATGCACTCCATAGCACATGGTATACCGAAATGAAAAATAGCAATCATTTGTTTAATTTGCTTTTACTCATCCCAGACTTGTTTAGTTACTTAGTTGGTTGCTTACAGTGAATGTAGGTAAACCTAAGGCCAAAACCTAGCATTTGGTTCTCCTTATTTCTTTAACCCCTTCAAATATTTTATTTACAGGATGTCAACCTATTTTCCCACTAGAAAGCCCAGGTGGGGGATAATTTCTTCATTCCTTAATATTATACTCACAGTTAGGACAAATTATAGCAATTGTTCACCCAGAGAGCTTCATGTGGGAATGTGAACCAGAGCCTAGTGTTCCCCAGGCTTCATCCAATCTGACACCAAATATGTTGTAATAATGTGTCAAAAAGCAGACAATAACTTTTTAAAATTGTTATATGTTCGTAAGTAATCCTCAAAGTGTTTGTGTAGTTGGCCTCTCAGGGCAACTTCTTCTTCTGCCATATCCCAATCTGAATATTGGTGATCCTTATGGCAATCAGCCATAAAGTTTGTCCTGAGAATTAATGCAGTGGCCTTTCATCTGCCTTTCACATCACAGTGTGACCCATGTATCACTAATCCAGTTCCACAAGTCACTTTCTGGTCCTTTTGTGTTCAGGGAATGAAGAAGCAGACGAGTGAAGTAGTGAAATTCAGCTCTATCAGTGGGGTTTGAACACAGTTTGGATGGGGCAAAACTCGGACTTATATACACTATAAACAGTAACAATAATACAACAGGCCATTGGCTAACAGAGTGTGCACATTTTCGATCCACTTATTTGCATAAGAATAGATACATGAGAAAAGATACATTCCGCTCCTACAACAAGCCCATTGGCTAACAGAGTGTGCGCATTTTCAATCCACTTATTTGCATAAGAATAGATACATGAGAAAAGATACATTCTGCTCCTGTCAGAAAACACAGTTAAACATACATTACAGGTCCTGAGCCCTTTTAGCACACAAGGTCCTCATCAGCCCCAGGCTAGTATTGATGAAGCTGCTATCCTCCAGCAAAATGGATTCAAGTGGGATTTAATCCATTTGGGGACCATCCTCCTTCCCTGTGTACTTTGGCACCTAAGGCTGTTACTCCTCAAGGTTGTCAGGTTAGTTAACCTCCAGCTGGCACTCGGCATTGACCATTTACCCTGAGATTTGCATCTGATTTGTCTCTACCTATTGTATTTCCTTCCTTCCTTTATAAGCCTTTCAATTCCGTGCTGCAATAGATTATTGGCAGGTCACTTTGGAAAAATTGCCAATTAGCACCTCACCATATTAAATGCAGCTTCTGCATTTATGCAAAGACAAGCTTTCATTGCTCAACCTTGCAATGCTACAATACAGGGATTCTCAACCAGCGGCCCATGGGCCGGGTGCAGTCCACAGCTCCATTTCATGTGGTCCCCCACCACCTCCACCACACTAAGAAGTGCCATGTGGTGGAGGAAGGGCAAAATGGCTATCCGGCCCCTGAAGCTGTCTGAGGGAGCATGACCTGGCCCTCGGCTTAAAAAGGTTGAGAATCCTCGCTATAATGGTTTGTCTTCGGGATGGCTACAGTGATTTCACTTGTAGAAATCAACAGGGATCAAACTAGAAAATCTCTGTATTACAGTGGGTCAAAACATATTTTCTTGCTGTGTAGTTGCAGCTTTAAGTTATAAGATGCAGTCTGCAGATCATAAGGATGGGGTCTTCAGAATTAGCAAACTCCCAAGTCCCAAAATTCAGCAAGAATCAGGCTGAATTACAGGATTAAAGTAAAGGTCTCTCTTGTTCAAAAGCATCTGCAGACATTTCCATGGTCATGTGGCAGGCTTTACTAGATGTTGAAGCACAAGGAACAGAGTTACATTTCCTGCCAAAGTGGTACCTATTTATTTACTTGCAATTCCTTGCTTTCAAACTGCTAGGTTGGCAGGAGCTGGGATAGATGATGGACACTCACTCTGTCACGTAGCACTTGGGTTTCAAACTGCTGAACTACTAACCTCCTGGTTGTCAAGCTCAGTGCTTTAACCACTAAGCCACTACAGTACCATGGATTACAGGACTGAGAGCCATTAACCCACCAGGAGAATCCTTAGAAAAGTGGTCCACTGAATCACAGCAGTCACAAGCATTCCTTGAGAGTCACAAAGTTGCATGGGACTAGTGAACATGTTTAAGCTTCAAATCTCTTCTCATGATTAGGAGGTTACAAGGTCATGATAGATGAGGCGATCAGCCTAGAAAACTAAAATGGGCTAAAAGAAAATTCATTGTTATGAGAGTCAGAAATTTAGGAAGAACATGCTTTCTTTCTAGTTGCCTAGTAGTAGGAAAGGGAAATGCAAATCACATATATGAGTGGAGATGGGTAGCAGACAATCAATTCAGGCCATCTGAAATTTCCCCACAATCTGAGGAAGAAAACCCCAATGGGGTTCTTGTTTCTGGTGTGTGTGTGTGTGTGTCTATATTTTATATATAAAATGTGTGACTATTTTTAATGTGTGAGTTTTGTGTTGTTAGCCACCCAGAGTAGGAAAATCTAGATGGACAGGGTATAAATATAATAAAGAAATATAAAGAAATAAAACATTCTGGTGTCTCAGTACCAGTATATGGCAACCATGTGACTATGTATTTTGCAGGCGCACCCCCCAAAGAAAGACTCAGACACCGCTATATGGATAAAGGCATTGGGCCACTTTTATTAAATAATGCTCTAGTCCGAATTATAACTTTCAATTGGTGTATTCATCCAATTGTAATTCTTTAAGGCAAGCAGGCTGCAGTAACACTGCTAAGGTTCCTCCCAAAATGCCAATGGCAATTGGCTACATGTAACTATTTGTATCAATTTATTTATTTATTTATTTATTTATTTTTAAAATTTATATACCGCAATTCTCAGCCCAAGGACCGACTCAGTGCGGTTTACAAGATAGGAATACAACACAGTAATACAGCATAACAATCCCACAAAAAATACAATATATCACAATACATTACAATATATTCAATACAGTTCATAAAACAGTTACACCAATGCAAAGTGCAAAAGCAAATACAAATGTAAATTATACAAAATATCATTAAATACAGTACTGAATCTCCAGAACAATAGCCCAAACCCTCAGTTCCCTCCCGTACATGAAAAACCCCTGGCTTCGAAACATTCTCACCGAAGCCCTAAAGTCCCCACTACTGGGAAAAACTGTTCCAGCTGGGCGGGCCAGGGAAGGGAGCCGAAGATGAAGCGTGGCTCTCGGGGCTCGGTGGCGGCGGCTGACACAAACAAATTGTTGACCGGAGTCAATAAACTATCTACTGACCCCACCCTATGACGTGTATCCGTTAAATCTCAAGGTGATGCAGGCTGTTAAGCTCCTGCCATCACCCCTTGCCTGGTTCGTCGTTGACTGGCCAAAGCTATTACCCCTGTACCTGTCTAAGTGTTGGCCAGTCAATTGCGAACCTGCCGGATACCTATGGGTCATAAATCTTTATCTTACCAGTGCTACCCGCCAAAGTGACCAAAGTCAACTAAACCCCTTTGCTCAATCACTAGTAACAGTGTGGGATGGGCAAAAAAGCCAGAACCAAGGTGCCAATTGTAGGTTCGGGCCAAAAATTCCCACCCAGCCCCGAACCGACCAAAAATTCACACTGTTCACTAGGGAGGGGGTGGAGGGGAAAACTTCTCCTCTCTGTCGCAAATCTAAAATGGCAGCTCGGCTGCCTCATGGCCACCCCTTTTATAGAGGGGTGGCCACGCCCCCTAACTCACCCAGATGTCTGAGTCCGGGTGGTGGGGCCCCCCGCAAAGTGCGCGGCGGCCATTTTGGTGCCCCGCTTTCATTGCAGGCGCACACCCCAAAGAAAGACTCAGACACCGGTATATGGATAAAGGCATTGGGCCACTTTTATTGAATAATGCCCTAGTCCGAATTATAACTTTCAATTGGTGTATTCATCCAATTGTAATTCTTTAAGGCAAGCAGGCTGCAGTAACACTGGTAAGGTTCCTCCCAAAATGCCAATGGCAATTGGCTACATGTAACTATTTGTATCAATTTGTTTGTTGACACAAATAAATTGTTGACCGGAGTCAATAAACTATCTACTGACCCCACCCTATGATGTGTATCTGTTAAATCTCAAGGTGATGCAGGCTGTTAAGCTCCTGCCATCACCCCTTGCCTGGTTCATCATTGACCGGCCAAAGCTATTACCCCTGTACCAGGCTAAGTGTTGGCCAGTCAATTGCGAACCTGCTGGATACCTATGGGTCATAAATCTTTACCTTACCAGTGCTACCCGCCACACGGGGAAGCGTCCATGATGACTCACTCCCCCCCCCCAGACTGTCAGCTCGGTCGCCAGGCCTGCTTGCACCTCGCCCAGAAAGAGGTACATACCTCCAGCCGACAGGTGGACCCCATATCCTGCCTACCAGCAAAAAGTTTTGTAAGCCTATCTGCAGGTTTCCAATGGCTGTCTCCCAGCCATGCTCAGCAAGGGACCGGGCAACAGCCCTGTCCACTGACTGCCGGAACGGTCCGAACCACGGAGATCCACGTCTCCTCTAAATTGGTGTCTCGGCACGATGTTAGACCATAGCGACCGTGTGTAAGCCATAAATGATATAAAACACCAGGTCACTGCACCTCGACAATTTAAGGAATATCAGTGATCCGTATAAGATCATTGCCGCCGAGGTGCAGAATAAGAACATTGGGCGGTCCAGCATCCCTGATGGACATCCGTAATGGCAACAGTTCCTGCCCCCTTGTGCCGCGCATACCATACCATCACATACGTGCGGATGCACGCAGCCCGAGTCGGGGTCTACACTCTGTCGCCGCAGCATATACTGCTGCCCAGTGTACATAGCTGCGGCCCACCAGCCCCACTGCCACCGGTGTGTAGAGACACACAGGATCTGTAAAAGAGGAGAAGAGGTTAAGGACATAACTAGGTACTCGTACAGTGAGGGGACGTACATATAAGAAATTACGCGCACACCTATATCCGCCTCCGAGTACCTCAAACGTAGCCGCAGTCAGCGCGACGCCTATCCTAAATAAACGGGTGCCAAAACGGGCCCCACACCACGAAGCGCAGTACCGGTCACCCTCCGTAACTTTACTTTGGTAAGGGTAGACCCATCCTGGTGGCCGAAAAACAGGCTGGGGCGCGCAGAGGCACTGCCAAAAATCCATGTAGGGCACCAGCCGGACAGATGTCTTCAATGAAACCTCGTAGCAGTCTAACTCCACTGCCTATGCCATGCTGAACAACCTTTGAGGACCGTATCCCCAATTGAGCCCACTCATGCGTGACATAGACATCGTCGAGTTCCAGTGCCCTACGAGACACATCCACCTTACACCATGGTACCAACTCTGGTACCAACTCACTGATGTGGAGCGCTCCAAAAAAGGCTACCATGGTAGCTGCGTGACCAAAAGCCACTTCATACCTATCCTAACATAAGTTATGCCAGCCTCGTGCAAGGTGGGTCAGAAACTCTGGCGAACTGGGGTGACGCGTGTCCGGGCGGCGGACACGTTCACGTGTCCACCCCTCCAAAACACGACGCATGCGGAAGTAACTCACGCAGTCATTAAAGCCCCTCACATTGGCCATAAATGCCAGTGCCGAAAGCCTAGAGGCTATAGTACGGGGGGCCAAACCCTGACTGTGAAGATAAACATGGATTGTAAAACCTGGTCCACTGGTATGGGCCACACTTGAGGCAACTGTAGTTACCCGCAAAAGGTTCTAATTCATATGAAAACATGTTGATACACCTTATGCGTGCGAGGTGCCAATGACATGCCGGTCGCCCGGTTCACCTCTCCTCGCCTAACGTCCAAATATCGGCCGGGAGTGGCGAAGGAAATTCCTCTGCTTCCGGAGCAAGGCATGGAACCGGGGGATCTGCAGGCGGGATAAAGCATCAGCAATATCATTATTAATACCTGGTACATGTCTGGCCCTGAACAGCACATTTAGGCGTAGGCTTCTCAAAAAGAATTGACAAACCAATGCCATGACCCTGGGGGATTTGCACGTCTGGGCATTGACAATGTGCACCACTGCCGCATTGTCACACCAAAATTGGACCACTGAGTTGGCCCACTCGTCGCCCCATAGCATCAGTGCTCCCCAAATTGGTAAGAAACTCAAGGAAGGTAAGATCGCGGAGGCGATCCGTGCAAGCCATGCTTGAGGCCATCGGCCGTAAGACCACCTACCCTCAGAATAAATCCCATAACCCAGGGAGCCGGAGGCATCCTGCTATACTTGAAATCTAGGGCAGACCATAAGGTCTAATCTCCAGGAAGAGACCCCATTAAAATCCTGGGGGAATTTGAGCCAGACCGAAAGGTCCGCCCGTATGCCCCTGGTCAGCCGGACCCTATGGTGGCATTTTAACAGGCCAGCCATGGCGTCACACAGGTGCCTGGCCAATGCTCTACCGGGTGTCACCACCCTGCACGCAAAGTTAAGATGGCCATGAAGTAGCTGCAGCTCACGAGGGGACACTTTACGTTTGTCAATCAATGCCAAAATCGCCGCGGGGATCCGAGTCACCTTATCCATGGGTAACCTGGATGCCTGTGCGACAGAGTCAATTTCAATGCCTAGAAATGTGAGCTTAGTAGCTGGGCCCTCGTTTTTTTCAGGCACTAAGGGGACACCCAGTTCCCGCATGAGTGTCTGAAATGTAGTGAGGAGACGCGTGCACGTGTCCGAGCCCCATTCACCCCCGAACCAAAGTCATCGAGGTAATGGGCTAGAGACCGGGACCCCGACCTGCGAGCAAAGGCCCACTGAAGGAAAGTACTGAATCGTTCGAATGCCGAACATGAAATAGAGCAGCCAAAAGGCATGGCCTCATCTAAGTAAAATTCCCCTTGGAACCTAAAATCCAATAGCTCAAAATCCCCTGGGTGCACTGGCAGTAATCGGAGAGCCGATTTCATATCACACTTTGCCAGGAAAGCACCAGGACCACATAAGTGTACCACTCGTAGGGCCTGGACAAACAACGTGTACCTGACTGAACAAGGTCTTCAGGAATCGCATCACTGACCGAAGAACCCGCAGGGTAAGCTAGATGGTGGATTAGACGACATTCACCTGGGTTCTTTTTCGGTACTAGCCCCAGAGGAGAGACCTTCAAATTACGGAAATGTGGTTCTAAGAAGGGGCCCGCTACTCTTATAGCCTCAACTTCCTTAGCTATGCTCAGTGCAGCAACCTCCTCATTACCTTTCAAGGAAACTAAATTAGGAGCATCTTGGGGCCCCTAACACCCCTGAATGGAATATGAAAGCCCCATTGGAAACCCTCCAGCAGGTACCTCGCATCATCCCTTCTTGGATAAGCTGAGAGCCATCGCTCCAGCATGAGTACACTAATTGGGGAGGGGGGCTTTTACATGGCTAGTTCCGTCAGATGGAGCTCTGATCACCCCCGTGCACCCCTACCTCTGCCCCGTGACCCACCAGCCCACGGGCACATGGAGGCGGCGTGGGGGCCAGTGCAAGAGGGACACTCGTGTCGGGAACGACACTGGCGCTTATTACACACGTCATTAGCTGAGAAGCTCCAACACAGCAGGCGGGCTGGAACCCCCTGCCCCACCGTTTGGCGGGGAGCCTGTGTTGCAGCAGCCCGCTGCACAGCATGACCACAATGGTACCTATCACCAGGCACCGGTCACGTGGGAGTCATGTACAAGAGCCACAATTGCTGACAGGGCTCATCCCACCTCATCTCAGGATGTAGGGCCACCCTCATCCTAAATTCCTCATCGTAAGCCAACTACGATGGGCCCGGGCAATCAACCATCGCCCTGTAAATATTATCAAGGTATTGAACCGGAATGGCCAAATCAGGCCGGGCCCTGAGGCATACCACCATATATATAAAGTATGCCGGCAACCAGTTGGCCCAGTTATGCGGTGGCTTAGGACGACAGGACAGCTTCTTGTCTCTGTCATCCTGTCCCTCCCTCTCCTCCTTAGTGGGCTCACGGTTCCAGAGGGAGAACATATCAACGTACTCCCCTCACCAAATCTTGTCCCTCGTGACCTGTGACAAATGATCACCCAGGGGCAAGGAATAACCAGCTGTCGGTAAAGCCATCGACGGCACAGTTTGTATAGAGGGTATACGCAGCGGGACCTGAACAGCCCCTGCGATGCTCGGCATGGCCCCAGGGGCGAACACCCCCGCCCTGAACGAGGAACCATTTGGGAACCAGGGGTTAATGAGACAATGTGGTAATGGCTGCCCACCCACATCAACTTGACGCGGCCAGGGCCACTGAACCCCCCCCAGTGTAAGTGGACAGTGGTGGTGGTGCACTAAATTGAACCTGATACTCACTAGTCGCACCCCCATGAGCCGTCCCCACCAGGGGTTCCGGCCCACGGCGGGCGTCGGAGCTCGCGACCAGGATCGAGCTCTGGGCCCACCCTTGGCTGCTCCCAGCCTGTACATCAGGTTGCACGGGAAGCTGCGAGGCACCAGCCGGGGCTGGCCGGACAGTCTCAAGCAGCTCGACCCGGTTGGCCGCCCGCTGAAGCATCCCGGCCAGCAAGTTGGCCGGGGTCGACGAAGGGGCCCCTGTGGAAGAAGCGGTAGCGCCCCCCTCAGAAGGTGGCTGGGCAATGCCCAAAGATGCTTCCAGCACTGCTATACGTGCTATCAAGCATCCACTGCCTTGGAGCCCCCAGTACAAGGTGGGCCGGGTGGGCCGGATGGCCCACTAGGTAGTTGGGGCAAAGGCAACCCAAAAGGGGAGCCAGGGCCAGAATAGGGCCAAGCCCAGAAGTCAGGCCCGTGGGGGGCCGGAGGAGCTGTGGGGCGGACACCCGCACCAGGCCCCCCTGAGCCATCCTGTCCTAGGCCCTGCAAAGGCGCCCTCTGGGCCAAAGCCCCGAGGGGCCAGCCTGCACCTGCCCAGCTATGAAGCTGGCACCCGGCTGCCAAGTGGTAGCCTGACCGGCCCCACTGGTACCAGTGGGCAAGGGTCCATCACTGCCCTGCCGGGGGGCGCAGCCCTGGTCCTCCGACCCGAAGGCTGGCCCCCAAGCCAAAGGATCCCTATCCAGGGATCGAATTCCTACGCAGAAGTACTGCGGTAGCCAAGGAGAAATTCCAAAACGGCTCCGGGTACGAGGTCTTTCTCATTCCCAGCCGGGAATCGAACACGCAGACCTCCAGCGACCAAAGCTAAAGAGAGAATGCGACGGAGAAAACTTCTCCTCTCCGTCGCAATTCTAAAATGGCAGCTCGGCTGCCTCGTGGCCACCCCTTTTATAGAGGGGTGGCCACGCCCTCTAACTCACCCGGATGTCTGAGTCCAGGTGGGGGCCCCCCGCAAAGAGCGCGGCAGCCATTTTGGCGCTGCGCTTTCATTCTCTCAGTATGCATTCCTTTTCACTAGAACTATGTCTTAGCTGCCTAGATAGCTCAATGGTTTAGGAAAAGTTGTGAGTTTGGAAAACCCTACTGTGCATCCATGGAAAAGAACCAGCCCATGTCACTATGAACAAACTGGATATTCCCAGGATGACCTCTGGAGAAGGGAATGGTAAACTGCTTCAGTTTATTATCTAACTAGAAAACCCTGGAAAGGAGCACCGTAAGTCAGAATTGACTTGATGGCACACAAGGATATCTTTCTCCACCACTTTCAGTTTCTGTTGTTCTTCTTATCATAGTTGTCTGTTCCACAGGTGAGCTGACAGGTGATCAAGGGCAGATTCCTTCTTACCTGCATCACTCAGTCTCTTGGCCTGCAAAGGAAGGCACAGCTGTGTAAGGAGCAATGACAAGCAGTATTTGAGAAGCAGAACTTGACAATTCCTGTCTCTGGTCATTCCACAGAAATATGAATCTTGGCAATCACCCAACTGCAGGAACCTCCTTAGATAAAATATTACCCCTAAGCAATACTACAGTATACTAAAACATTTTAAAAGAATTCTTTAGAGTGACTTCTGCAGCATGCAAGATACATCTTAGGAGGAAAAGGGAAGGACCATGAATCTTTCCTTGCAGCTGTCTGTGTCTCCCTGTGGACCCACAATGTACAATGTAATGAGTATTGAATTGAATATGCTATTGAAAACTAATTCGTTTCTAATGAGCTCCATATGTGAAACAAAATAAGAATAGGATTACATAATTAATAATTCTATTAATTTATGTAGAACCATCTGTATTCATGGTACTTTAACATTATATCATGGGCAAAAGGAAGAATACACACAGCTGCTTGACAAGTGTTAACATCGTAGACTCTTGACCTCCCATTTCCATACCCCATTCTTAGATGTTTCGTGTATGAACATGAAAATAATTTATTTTAGCCACATGCACCATGACTTTGTTTTATTTTAGTTTTAGAGGAAGTGGTGAGAAATCTTTGGTCCTAATGAACATTCCAGCATATTTGGGGTTGGCGCCAGTAAAATTAGCATGAAAGGTTTGGTGTATGAAACCAAGACACAGGACACAGCCTCGGGCTGGGTTAACTCAGGTTTATTGCATCGTGGACAGAGGGAACATGAGGTAATGGCGGATCGATAGCTCTTTATATACAGTAGTAATACATTTGAACGTGGTGCCATGGTAGCCCATTGGCTACTGTCTGCGTGACGTCATTGCGGGTCACGCCCTTCTTGTCCAGGTGTAGGTGGTGGCGGGAAAGCTTCCCGCGCTGTTGCCTTTGATGAGTTCGGACCAAGAGAGCTTGGACGCTCGCTGCTGCCAGCTGGTGGTCATTAGCTCGCGTCCTATTACAGGGTTTATATGATACAGCTGAAGGTTACATTGTTGCTATGGGCAAGGTTACATTGGCTCAGATACATTGTAATCCATGTGGAAGGTAAAACCATTAGAACACAACACTCCTCCCCCCTAGGATGAGACAACGTCTCGAGCCCACACTTAAATACATCCCCCCCCTAGGAGACAAAGTCTCTCAGCCAAGATGGCTTATTTCGAACACGCTGGGGTCTCGATGCGGGCTGCCTTTCCCCGGGTTTGCTACCTTCTCTTTGTCCCCTGGTTTCCTGCCCTGTAATTGGAGAGGGAGACTCGTTAGTGACTTGCCGCGGCTCCGCGGCGTTGTTGGGAGGTGTGCTCTTTCTCAGGGAAGAACCGGGGGCACTGGGGGCTAACGAAAAACCCCTCTTCTCGCTTGGATGGGTGGGGGAACACTCCTGAAAACCCCCCCGGCCAGCGCCGCATGGAAGTCCATCTCAAACAACTCCCAGTCTTGCGGTTTGGTGATGTTGAACCCGCTCTGTGCCCTGGCTGCTCCTTGGGGATCCATGATCCCACCTTCGTCGCCAATTTGGTGTATGAAAGTTAGTTGAAGGTCCTAGTGCTGTGATGGTGAACCTTGGCACTCTAGATGTTCTTGGACTTCAATTCCCAGGAGCCCAAGCCTCCATGAATACACACAAATGGGTTTAATGCGATTCATCCGTCCCATGCCTCCCTCGTCATTCCTGGAAGCGGAAGTAAAATGCGCCTGTAAAGGACCTAGTGTATTCTTGCATTACTTGAACCAAATGAGAATTCCAGTTTCCCACATGCTCCCAAATGGAACAACCTATCAGTAATAAAAATATGTCACTTTTTCTTCTCACCATTACAGTTCAAATAAGGAAATTTTTGTTCTAAAACAGTATAATGACTGGCTGGCACAAAAGGTACTCTTGTGGCAAAATGCAATAGAGTGGCTGTTACTTATTTGCACATAGAAAATGGTTAAACCTTAGGATATTGTTTACACTCTTTAGATGGCATTGCTACAAAAAGCCAGAATTACAGGTTCAATTCTATGTGAGACCTGAAGCCAAATATTACCTTAAGGGAGTAGGTTCCCATCTTGGTTTCTGATAGTCTCTCTCTCTCTCTTTCATGTCCTGATTAGACCCTGGGCTGCCAAGATGAAGCCACTTTGCTTTGCCATTGCCCAAACGAGAGTCCTCATTGGTGCATGTCTGTTTAAACTTGTCTCAAGACAAGTTTAAATAACATAAATAAATACATAACAAATAAAAGTGAGGAAAAAGCTCAGATGGCCATTTGTAGCACTGTACTGCGAGTAAAGAAACAATGCCATCTAATGAGTGGCAATTGTGAGTGTGCCCTATTATATCCTGTTATAATGAAAAGACACAAAGGCATAAAAGAGAAAAGAACATCATGGAGCTGTAAATCATCTAGTTACTATCATTGAAGGCTAAAATGTGATATGATGAAACAGAGCAAATACTATATGTTTTGAAGTATTCCAAGGTCAAGTGTCTTACTCCAAGACAATATAAGTGCAGATACCTCTGGGATGTTGGATAACATTTACATTGTTGTGAAAACAATGTCAGGATTTTTTTTTAATGCCAGCATGAAAGGGACAGCAAAATGTACATCTTATAAGTTTTGAGGTTTGGAAGTATGTGAACAGACATAAAGATACATGAAAAGAGCCACAGAATCTTCCCAGGCAATGGTTTCTTATTTGCTTTAGGGATAACACTTCCAACCCAAAGCACTAGCCCTATGAAATGCTAGGGGGACAGCAAGGCACTCTGAAACAAGGACCAAGATGGTAGCCTGTCTTCTTCCATGTACAACAGCCAACTGGACTTCCATTTGAAACTTTTTTTTAACAATGGCAATGAGACTTGATCAACCATTGTACCTGGAGGCAACAAGCTAGCTAACAAGATGGAAGTCAAACTGTGTGGCCTATTCAAGCTGGAAACTGAAAACCTTAGATATGCAAACAACAAGGCTTTCATGAGTGGTAGTTTTCACTTTAGAGACCTTTAGGTGTCCCCCCCCAAAACTTGCAACCTTCAAACCCCAAAAACAGAATCAGAAGTACTTCTTGAGATACACCATCCTTGTTTGTTTGCTCATGTGT
This sequence comes from Bradypodion pumilum, assembly GCA_035047305.1. Classification (NCBI taxonomy): domain Eukaryota; kingdom Metazoa; phylum Chordata; class Lepidosauria; order Squamata; family Chamaeleonidae; genus Bradypodion; species Bradypodion pumilum. Next base: position 307,277,303 of record JAWDJD010000004.1, on the reverse strand, counting down.
TTCTTTGTTTGAGAGAGAGAGAGAGATCTATTGTCAAAGGCTTATGTTAAAACCCTTGCTGGTGATATGTTTAATGAATTTGCTTAAAATACCTATGGATTAGTGCCTCATAAAGTTCGCAGTAACTCTGCTAGTGTTTTTTTATCACCACAATTCCAAGATCTTAAACAGAGATCTTTTGTAATTCATGTGTTGAAATCTGGAAGTTGAAACTTCCACAACTGGGCAAGGATTCCTTGATACTCAAATTTGGTACAGAAGTGGAAGAAGCTTGGCCCCTTGAAACTGGGAACTTTAGACATGCAATCAATGTTTTATCATCCCCAAATGAGCCAGCAATAAATCCAGCAGTGACTGAACTGTTGACATAGTATAGCAATGTTTCAGATACTACCTGTGGAGATTTTTCCTGTTGAACTCCCAGTTTGGTTTAAAACATAAAACATAGAAGCAGAGAAATCTCCAGGACAAATATATACCCTGAGAGAAAGTATAGTAAACCATGTTAACTGCAGTTATCATTTTTGTTAGAAAAATTAAATGTTCTTAGTCAAAGATACAAAGACTACAGGAGAGATTTCTATAGAAATGAATAAATGTTGAATATCCAAACATTTCCTGCTGTGATCTTTGTTTGGCCTTTCTCATCATAACTTCTATAGCAATGAGTCATGCTAATTTTCTGCTTCAGGACAAGAAGAAAGCAAGATGATAATTAGGAAAATCACCCTTTGTTTCAGTACAGAAATGAAGTTAGAAGCCAATTAAAAAGGTGTCATGGTGCTTCATGTAGGCAGATAGTGGAGATAGCATTGCTTTACTGAGATGAGAGCAGATCTTATTGCCATCACCCAGTCATTTTAGAGGAGCAGATGTTTCTTCTCTGGGAAATAAAGCCTAATCTGCAATGGCAGTTGTTTCCAAAGAGTACACAAAGAGAGAAACCCTTAAGGTATGGGCTTCATGATGGGAAGCAGAGTTTGGGAAAGATCTGTTTTGAACTACCAAGAATTTTCTAGCCAATATCCAGTCTGGCTGATGGATTCTGTAAGCTGTAGCCGCCCAAAGTAACTTTTACAATCTCTGAAAAGATAGTTTTGTTTTATTTTTGGCTGGCATTTAGTAGGAAAATATTAATATCGCAGGGGCTTCTGAGTATATGATGCCTAATCAGATTATTTATCTATCTTAATTCTGTCTACTGTGACTTGCAGTAGTTCTTCAGAGAATGAAATATAGGTATTTTTGTCACATTTGTTTTACTAAGAAATGGTCACGGAAGAGAGATTCATTATTCTTATCTTAGTAATAAGGGATAGTTTGGCTGCTAGACAGTTTCCCAAGGGAACCTAAAATCGAGTAGAGTCGATTACATTCTATAAGACTTATTTAGCATAAAAGCAGAAGAAGAAATAAAAAGGATGCAATTAAGAATCTGAATCTCATATTAAGATACTCTTATTCCTACTTTCTCTTGGAAATATAGTCAACCTGGAACCTTCTATTTTGAAAATATTGTATAATTGAGTCATGGACCCTTGCAACATTTCATATAGCAATAGAAATTACACATATACCGCCCCATAGTGCTTAGAGCACATTCTGGACAGTTCACAAGTTAATTAGCATTTTGCTTCCAACATGCTGGGTACTCATTTACCGACCTGAGACGGCTAGACTCAACCTTGATATCCATCAGGATCAAACTCACAACATTTTGGCTGCAGTACAGCAGTTTAACCTCTGTGCCAGTATGGCTCGTTGTGTGAAAGGAGAAGCTATTGTACCTCACATATAAAGTGTTATAGAACAGCAAATAGGAGATGTAGAGGACATAGAAGTAGTCTACCTAAAGACTGGAAAGCATTGTAAGTACATTTACGCATCACTTGGGCAACAGCACAGAGTCGGCCAATCCTTCTGATCAGGAAACATTTCACTGTATTTTGCAGTGATCTGAGACAGAAAAAGAAAAGTGAATAGTAAAGTAAGTTTCATTTCCTGAAAAACGGTTTTCTTTAAGGTTTTCCTTGGTGGATCTCACTGCTGATGCACAAAGGCTGCCATTCTTCAGGATAGTAATGCATGTAGCAAATAACTAAAATAAAACATGCCAAAAAATAGATAATAATAACAATAAGACATTCAGAAAAGCATTCTTTCATGCTATTACAAGCAGCAGCAATGTTATCAAAGCATTTAAGAGCCCTGCCATAGAGGTAAATTATTTTGAAATACCGCTTGCGTCTCTGTGCCAAGTCCATTTGCAGAGTGTGCCTGACAGATGGATGAAGATCATTAGAGTTCTGCTCCGTGGTCCATGGAAATTCTTCAGTGTTTCCTGAATATGCAGCCTATTCTATATAACCACATCCCACGCATTAATGTCATAGCACCATATTTGCTCAAGATTTGTAATGCTAGGAGAGGTACAGCAACCCATTAATCAAAGGTGTCTTTCACACTTAGAGGAAGGCAGAGCTATCTGAAGCTTTAATCTGTTTGAATTTCACCTGCACTTCACTTTTTCTCCTCCAGATTTTCCAAAGGAGAAAAAAGTTTGGCAAGTGTTTAAAATCAAGGTCAGGGACAAACTTGGTCCTACAAAGGGAGTCTGCTGTCTTTTGCAGAAAATTTGGGATGCCATTATAGGATAGACAACAAAGTGTTTGGTTTTGGTTTGATTGTTGTTGTTTTTTACTGATAGAGATGAGAAGTGATGATTGGGGGATTTTCTGCCTTCCATGTTAAAACATCTTGGCTGGTATTAAATAGTATGCACCTACCTTTTGGTAGGTTATGATACATAATACCTTTTGAATGGCACCATAATGGTGGCACACCTTTGCTATGTCATTTGCTGACCTCTTTAATGCAGTGAAATAGCTTGTGCTGGCTTTAATTGGGTGGGTGGGGGGGCTAATATCTTTTCCATGCATAAATAAAATTTGCAAGCAAATATCTAGAACAGTGGGTTAATTCCTATGTAATGCTTATGTCTGAAGAAGGATGCGGGAGCAACAAGGGTTAAAGGCAAGAATGGGATTATAATGGGCAGAATTGGAATAGACCCAATTTAAAACTCTATAAAGAGGCAAAACAAAATAAAGTGGTTTGTCCATTTGAAGAGAGCATATGTAATAAGACCCAGAGGAAGGTGGAGAGATAACATCAAAGAAATATAACAAGAACACCAAAAAATGGTGATGGACACCACTAGAAGTGCCAGAGCAAGGACATTGTATCTCCCTTGAGATACAAGGTCCCTTGTCTCCCTTGAGATACAAGGTCCCTTGACACCTGAAGAAGAAGGAGAAGACAAGTAACCTTTCCAGCCCATCTTTTCTGTCTCTTCTGTTTTCTCAGGACTCAGTATCCATAGAACAAGATAATGTTTATTGGATGGACAGATACCATGCCCTAGATCAGTGATGATGAACCTTGGCACTCCAGGTGTTCTTGGACTTCAATTACCAGAAGCCCAAGTCAGCACTCCTGCTGATCAGGGCTTCTAGAAATTGAAATTCCAGATCACCTGGAGTGTCAAGGTTCGCCATCTCTTCTCTAGATGGTACTTGAATCAAAGCACTTGTTAGTGTTGTATGAAGCACAGGTGAACTAAAGACATCATGACTTGAAGTAAGATTGCCTTTCAGAATTGGATCTAAGACTACAAAAACATTTGGATCCCATCCACAGAATACCTTCCATAATGAGAAACAACTATTCAGGACGTTGGGCTGAAACGCTGCTTGCACTTTAAATGATTACCAAGTAGCTAGCCTGCTTTTGTGGTGGAATGAGCAGGAAGGAGTGTTCAGTCTCCTATTATGCATCTGCAATGTATGAATATTTCTGTGTTGTGTTTGTAATACATGGCCCACTCATGTGTTTGCTCAATGTTTGTGCCCACTCCCAGCCCTCCTTTTGGGTAAATAAAGGAGGAGAAAAGACTATAGTATAGTATAGTCTACTATCATATAGTAGACTATATGATACCCAGTGTGGTACAGCAGATAGAGTAATGAACAAGAACTCATGGCTCTACCATGGGTACTCACTTGGGGTATGGAATTAATAAAGCAGGTCTCCCTCACTTGAAAACCAGTCATGTTTGATTCTAGGGGGTCATGCTCATCTCTATTTACAGATAATATATTATCTATTAATTTGGATAAGTGTCTGTGAATTGGATTGTTATCTAGCTTTGAAGATTTGCAGTTACATTAGCAAACTGAAAAAAGAGAAGAAAAAGAATTGATTATAATCTTGGTTACAGCAGCAAGATTAATTATAACTAAAAATTAGAAAGCCAGTTTCAATTTTCAACTTCATATAAAGAAATTTGAAATATAGCTATTAATGATAAATTGACAAGTGAGTTAAACTTGAAAAAAGTATTGGCAAAAGATAATAGATTAAAAAATATATTGAGAGAGTTTTTGGAATATGTCCTATTGAAAGTGAAAACACCAGTACAGGAAACAGTGAATGAGAATTATGAGAAAACATGATAAAAAATTAAAACTGTTCCAAAGACCCGTGGGTGGCTGGGTGTAAGTACAGTTATTATTTTGATTTGTTGTATATATTTTGGTTATATGTGTTTATAACTAAAAAAATAAAATAATAAGGAAACAACACCTAAATATTTATCTCTCATTTTACATTTGTCCACTTTTCTTTGTTTTTGTCTACCAACTCCTCCTCTCAATCATGAACTACTTTTAAGTATTACATTTGTGAAGTCCCTCTTTATTTCTCAAAATATTCTAGGATTAATTTGTTTCTCAATACCAGATTATTTTAATGTGACAGGAAGGAGCTTCTTCTTCTCTGTGAGTAGTTTGCACAATCTACCATCATGCCTGTCCCAAGGGTCTGAGAACATGCCTTGATTTTCTGGGTCAGTGATACTTCTTCTGTTTTTAAAGTCATAATCCAGTCCAGAAACAATTCATTCATCTGTTAACTGACTTCTTGTTCATCATTTTGTTGGCATTATTCAAAAATCTCTCTAACAGCTCTACACTTTGTGATTTGTTCAACAATGTCTTGTCTGCATGGAAGCAGAAGAAACTGCATGCTATGTACTAGACTTCTCAGTGGAAGAATTATTTTCTTATTCATAGGTATGCTAGCTCTCAAGAGTCATGTCTAGGCCACTGAGAGGAATATGTCTCTTCTGCAGTGATAGGAGAAACTGGGAATATGTAGTGCTTAGACATGCCAGGTATCTTCCCTTTTTGCATGCACAATAGCAGGAGTTCAGGGATTTAAGACAAAAACAAAACTTGCATTAATAGGTCAAGGAATTTTGATTACTTATGAGAGAGAGATGAGACTTATCAGATGAGCCATGCAAATATTTTGCAGCCTGAGCCAAGGGACAAGATGGTGGATTTTCAAGAGTCCTTGTGGAGCACTGGCTAAACTATTGTAAAGCTGGCCTTGCTTGAAAGCCAGTCTTGTCTGACTCTAGGGTTCAGTGCCAAGAAGAATTCAGATATTCAGACTGCTGAATCAGTCTACATCAAACTGTACAGGTATCTCAGTTTGGAAGGAACAGGGAAGTTTGGGAGGGGATAGATGGAAGACTATACCATGGTGCCTGCTACTCAGAAAATTGTGGAGTTTTACTTATGTTAGCCCTGGTTTTGTTATACCACTGTTCCTGACCCAGTTTTCTTCCAATCAAAAGGCTGTTTGCAACGCAAATTAATAAAATTAAATGAAGAGATGCTCTACTCACTAGTTTAGTTAATATTGCAAGAAATTACAGTGCCTATTTAGTTAGGAAAATAGAATCTCCAGGGTATGAGGAGAACCTCTATGCTTAATGCTTGGTCGGAGGTCAGACAAAAGACTCTTAAAAAAACACAATGGGGTGGGGGGTGGGGGAGGAGAAAGGAGATGGGGGCAAGGGTTTGCCTCACAAGCAGACCTTTACCAATCAAGATAGTGGCAAAAAACTATCATATAAGACTATAAAACCCCCTTCCCACTGATATCCAGTGTAGTATATGCATGATTGTTATTAACCCAACACATACTCCAAAGTCCTTACTCTAAAGTCCACAGAATTGCATTCTGAATAAACACATGAAGAAGACTGTCTTCTCCATACAAGTAGGACTGGGGGCTTAAAGTAAATGTTGATGTGATGACATAGGTCTGCTGCTATGCAGGAGTGCCCCTTGTTTACTTATATTTACACTTTTTTTTACATAGCTGTAAATGAAGCCAGTAGTTACACATCCACACAAATACAACATCATCAACATCTAATGAAGGTCAGACCACATAGCATTACTCATGGAACCTCTTAGAAAGACCAACACACTCACAGAGAAAGAAAGAGTCAGAGACAGACAGATGAGCAACTCAGCCATTCACTCTTTAGGCTACACAAACATACAATGTAGAGAGCACACTACCCTCTCTCCATCTACCTTTACTCACCTCTTGTGGAGAGTGGCAGTAGCAAGGAGTTTAATTTTCCTGTGTTTGGAACTGTACAGAGAGCTTCCATGTGTTGGGTAGACTCTCTCCTTTTAATGGCCACACTTTGTGTGTGGAAAGTAAAATTGGGAAAAAGAAGAAGGGCAGAGACACCTAAATAGCCATGCACTTCAGGTTTGCTGAAGACTGCAGAACTTGCAAAGCTATCATACCATTTATGTGAAATAGGTTTTTGCATAAGGACATAATGAAGATACTTCAATAATTTTCTTCATCTCTCCCTCACGCACACACACACACACCCCTGTTGTGGAAATGAAAACGAGACAAACCCACATTCCAGCTAAGACAGATAAGAGATTTATTATTATTTCGCCAAATAGATTCAGGGGGGCTTTAACAAGCTAATAATCCCCCTGAATGACAATACATTTTCAGAGCCATCTTTTTATACCATTTAATTAGGAAATTTCTACACATTGCATCACTATGGGATAAGCCAAAATTATTAATTAATCTTTTGACATTGTCATGCAGTTCAGGTTAGAACATTCAGAATATTTGTTCATGTCATGTCACACAAATATTATTCAGCATTATGGTTTCCTGAGTCTAAGAGAAATCCCTGTCAGCTGTACAAACTGTATTTTATTTACTGGGCTTGTGGACACAAGGCCTTCTGTTTACTTTAGCCTCATCATCATGTTCTATATTAGGTCAATCTAATCTGTTTAACTTTACAGAGTAGCTGAGAAAATGATTTTTACTTTTAAACCAGAATTAATATCAGAATTAATATCTTAATCCTTTCACTCCTATTTCACCCCATTTTGTTCCCTGTGAGTAGTTTCAGAACAAAGGCTACTCCTCCCTGAGTAGTTACGCATTTGGTTTCAATTCTAGGAACCAACAAGGCTTCTGGGAACAATTCATGCATATAATGTGAAATATAGCAGAACTGTGCATTTAAATATAGTACAAAATGTATTTTCTTCATAAATTAGTGTACTGAATGAAGCAGAGGTGAGGAGTTGAGGTAAAAATCCTAGTTAATTTCTTGAGTTCTTCTTAGATCCAAGAACCAGTAACACAGTAGTCTTCATTATATTTCAAGCAAATGTCCTAACTGATATTTGCAGATTATTGAGGCATATCTGTAGAATGACAAAGGAGGTTGTCCCCCATATATGCAAGCAACAAATATTATGGAAGTTTGTGGATCAATGTGCAGCATGGTGCATAGTAGCGTTCTGGGTGAGATTGAGGGGTTGTACCTGGTGGCAAATATCAATTTTACAGCTTCTGAGACTGAAAGAAGGAACAGAGGGCATAGTACCTTGGAGAAATATGTGTCTGAGGCTTGCAATTCATTTCAGGGAAAGGAATGAGCTCAAATCTGCAGGTAAATTTGAAAACTGTGTATGATTCAAAATGCGAACATTCAGAAACACATACGTATAAGTCAGTGGACAAATGCACACCAAAATGCATCCCTGAAGGAAAAGTGTACAAAAATTGTTGCAAGCCACCTAGAGTGGGGCATGCACCAATTGTGGTGGTGTATAAAACAAACAAACAAATTTTGCAAAAAGGCACACAAAATGCACATTAAGCTTCATGCAGGAAAGGAAAATATCTTCTTGCAATCAAACGTTGACTTATGATGGTATGAAATGGTGGGTGGGATTTTGAAAAATATAAAGAGAATCACTGACAGATTTTCACATCCCTCATTAAACTTGCTGTCAATGTGTGGAGCATAGACTCCTTTCTCCCTTCCTCAAATGTATCATTCCCAAAGAATTAAGGAAATATGACATGTCTTTTTTTATTTTTTTGGTGCTTTTGTAAGCTTGGCACTATGTGATGTTTTGCAGCTGCACTTGAATACACAGCACGTGGTGATCACAGGAAAACTTGACATCTCCCCAGATACCTTAAAATCTTTGAATTTCAACCAAGTGGACAACCCGTACTGCCCCACTGAGTGAGCCGGGATTTTCCTTTAGATCTTTCTGTGATGTAAGTGAGGTCCATTTCAAGAATGCACATGAGATAATAAGCAAATAAACAAAGAAAGTGTAAAATAAGTGATTTCATCATAGAAATCTAGCATATTGAATATTAATTTTATTTCTGAATAATAAAATGATGGCCCAAAATTGAAAGAAACAACATGGAATATGTTTAATCAAATTAGTGCATGCTTTAAGCAATTTTGCAATGGAGTGTACAATAACAGGATGTGCATTCAGATTTTTTCAAGCCTTTCTTTGTTTTCCTTCTTCCTTTATTTCATCTTCTTTCCTAAGGCAGAATTGGCAACTTCAGGGGACTCAACTCTATTTTCCAAAAGCTGTTGGAAATTTGTTTTAGCTTTACCTTCACCTCGTGTGTTGGAATCAGGGCCGCAGCCAGGATTCTAGATTGGTGTGTGTGTGTGTGTGTGTGTGTGTGTGTGTGTGTGTGTGTGTGTGTGAGAGAGAGAGAGAGAGAGAGAGAGAATTTTCAGGAAGGGCAACAATAACACACTCACATATATAACATTGGGTGGGTGGGGGCTGTTAGTTAATGAGGGTTTTTGGCCCCCTTGTCCCCCCTGGCTATGGCGCTGTTTGAAATCCATAAGAAAATTGGTTTCTTCCAGGAGAAAAGGCCTCTCGACTAAAGTCGTACTGTTGATGCTACTTTATAGAGAAGTCACCTGCTGGAATAGCTATCATGATCATCCTTTGTTTGAAGGTACTGTATCTCCTGTAGATCTTTCTGCCTTGAGTTTACAAGGGCTGCTCATGATAGTACCTTTTGAGGACACTCATTGATAAATTTGCCATAAGCTGGAGGTAATTTTGCAGTACTCCACCACCACCACCATAGTAGTTGGAGTAAGTACCCAGAAAACCTATTCATAATTGTAGTTGCCAGCTATGGTGAAATACCACATATTTATCTCCTGTTTCTAGATGTTATTTCTACATGAATCTCTGTAATGGTGATTCCCAACTGCTTTATGGAGGTATATCAGGATTTCAGGGAAGACAACAAAAATTTGAACAAAATCAAAACAAAACCTTATTTAATATTATCATTTATTTTTTATTTGGAAAAAGAGAGAAATATTTGGAAAAAGAGAGAAATATGTCCACTTTTTGAGTGTATAGCTTTTTTACATCATCCAGTAATATATAGTAGATCAAAGTCATGCCTCACCCAGTCATGCCTCATGATATTTTGAATTTCATACAAATTTATTGAGAGAGGTAGGTTTGAAGGGGATGTGAGGTTTTTTTTATCAAAAGATGGCATGAGCAAAAAGATTACAAAGTACTTGTTATACATACAGTTTTTTTGGAAGATGCACATTTTATGCAACATCTGAGACTAATTTTGACCTCTCTTTTTGTTACATATAAGTGACCATGCTAGCTCACCTACCTTTAATTTAACAAAAATCCAAGATACTGTACTCTTGAGTCAAACATTTCACTGTAATGTGATTAGAATGTTAGGAAGGACTTCATGGACTATTACTCTAACTTGATGATTGGCAATTGTCAGAAGTTTCTAACAGAGATCCTGTTAAAATAAAGGGGAAATGTAGAATGCCTTATGCCAGCTGGTGTAAATCTTGTTGAATTGCCACCACTTAAGAAGTCAGCATGTGCACAACAACATGCCTACACTGACATTTTAATTTACAGTAATTTGCCTCCAATATTTATTCTCCATTGTATCAATGGAATTTACAGAGGATTTGACTCATCACTTCTCCACTGATTCAGTGGGCCCACTCTGTGACTCACGTCCGTAAGTAACAGGATTTCAGCATATGAAGAAGGGTGGGAATGGGCATAAGAACATAAAAATATGATAATCCTGGTGCCAAATTAGACCTAGCATGAATTTCTACCATCATGAATCAGATGTCCACAAACAAGACTACATTGTAAGAACTCCTAGTTGCTTGTCCTCCCTAGTAATTGATATACTGAAGCCCAGTGCCTCTGACATTGGATGGGGGATGTGTGTGTGTGTGTGTGTGTGAGAGAGAGAGAGAGAGAGAGAGAGAACTTGGAGCTGTTCTTGCTGTCCATAAATTTATCTTACCCTTTTCACAGTTGTCTAAAACAGCCATTATTATTAAAACCTGTGGTAGCATATGCTATTTTTTAAAATATCCACAAATATACAAACATTCTTTCCTTTGTCTGTTTTGAAATCTTTCACCATTCAAAATTCTTCCACACTAATTATTTTCCTTAAAATGTTATCAGATCATTAAGATACGTGCTGTATTTTCCCCATCATCTCTCACCTTGGTTCATGGAATGCCTTTCCGTAGGTCTTTCTGGACCCTTGCATTCCTCTTGAAAACATGGTTTCTTTCAGTATCATTTAGCTTTGAGGAGAGGAAGAGTTTAGATGACAAGAAGCTTTCAGTTAGCATTATGCTACCATTCAACAATAATAAACTTATTGCTGTGGTGCATCTATTTATTGTGATGGTTCTTCTCTGACTATTATGGATCAAATCCATGAATAATGATTGGGAGAAAATCTATGTTAGGGGCATTTTCCAGGCACAAGGAGCAGATTTCTACAGACAGTCCATAATTAAATTAGTATTCAGTTGGTTGAATAGAATCTCATTGCAGGCGCACCCCCCAACAAAGGACTCAGACACCGGTATAAGTGGATAACGGCATTGGGCCACATTTATTGATTCATGCCCTAGTCCGAATTATAAATTTCAATTGGCACTCAGCCAATTATAATTCTTAAGGCAAGCAGGCCGCAGTAACACTGGTAAGGTTCCTCCCAAATTGCCAATGGCAATTGGGTACAATGTATCCATTTGTATCAATTCGTTTGTTTACAACAAACAAATTGTTGACCGTAGTCAATAATCTATCTACTGACCCCACCCTCTGACGTGTATCCGTAAAATCACGGGGTGATGCATGCTGGAGAGCTCCTGCCATCACCCCATTGCCTGGTTCGTCGTTGACAGGTCAACGTTAACAAACTTGTACCTATCTAGTGTTGGCCAGTCAATTGCGAACCTGCCGGATACCTGTGGGTCATCAATCTTTACCTTACCAGTGCTACCCGCCACACGGGGAGGCATCCATGATGACTCACCGCCCCCCCCCCAAGACCGTCAGCTCGGTTGCCAGGCCTGCTTGCATCACACCCAGAACAAGGTACATACCTCCAGCCGACAGGTGGACCCCTTCGCCTGCTTACCAGTAAATTTTTTTTGTATAAGCCGGTGTCTCGGCACAATGTTAGACCAAAGCAACCGTATGTAAGCCATACGTGACAGAAATTGCCAGGTCACAGCACCTCGATGGTTAAGTAACAGCAGCTATCCATATAAGATCAATGCCGCCAAGGTGCTTGTAAAACATTGCGCGGTCCAACATTGGCTACAGTTCCCGACCCCATGTGCTGCACCTACCATACCATCGCATACGTGCGGATGCACACAGCCCAGTCGGGGTCCACTCTCTGTCGCTACAGCATATACTGCTGCCCAGTGTACATAGCCGCGGCCCACCAGCCCCCTGCCACCGGTGTGTTGAGAGACCTAGGATCTGTAAAAGAGGATAAAAGGGTAAGGGCATAACAGGTACTCGTACAGTGAGGGGACGTATATATCAGAAATTGCGCATACAGGCATATCCACCTCCGAGTCCCCTACACGCAGTCGCGACCAATGCGACGTCTATCTTAAGAAAATTGGGTGCCAAAACGGGCCCCACACCACGGACGCGGCACCGGTCACCCTCAGGTACTGTAATATGGTAAGGGTAGACCCATCCCGGTGGCAGAAAACAGGCTGGGGCGCACGGCAGGCACTGTCAAAATTATGTAGGGCACCAACCGGACAGATGTCTCAAAAACTTCGTAGCAGTATACACCACTGCCTACACCGTGCTGAATAACCCGTGAGGACCGTATCCCCACTCGAGCCCACTCATGCATGACAGAGACATTGTCGAGTTCCAGTGCCCTACGAGACACATCCACCTTACACCTGTGGCACCAACTCTGACACCCACTACTGATGCGGAGCGCTCCAAAAAGGCTACCGTAGTAGCTGCGTGGGCAAGAGCCACCTCACACCCATCTGCACATAAGTAATGCCAGCCTCGTGCAAGGTGGGTCAGAAAATCCGGGAACAGGGGTAACGCGTGTAAGGGCGGCGGACACGTTCCCGTGTCCACCCCTCCCAAACACGACGCATGATGCATAGTGATACGCCTTACGCGTGCGAGGTGCCAATGACATGTCCGGTTCCCTTCTCCGCGCCAAACGTCCAGCCATCGGCCAAAAGTGGTGAGTTAAAACCCTGTACTTCCAGAGTATGGTACGGAACCGGGCGATCTGCAGGTGGTGGAAAGCAACAGTAATGTCATTATAAATACCTAGAACATGTCTGGCCTAGAACTGCACATTTAGGCGTAGGCTTCTCAAAGGAATAGACGAACAAATGTCCTGACCCCGGGGGATTCGCATGTCTGGGTTTTGACAATGTGCACCACTGCCGCATTGTCACACCAAAAGTGGACCACTGAGTAGGCCCACTCCTTGCACCATAGTATCAGTGCTCTCCAAATTGGGAAAAAGTGCAAGGAAGGTAAGATCGCGGGGTGATCCGTGCACCCACCCTCGGAGCAAACCCCATAAGTCCTGGAGCCGGAGGTATCCGGCCGTACTTGAAATCCAGGGCAGACCATCAGGTCTGATACCCAAGAAGAGACCCCCCAAACCCAGGAGGAATGTGAGCCAGACCTGACCAATGAGGGTGGCCATAAATTAACTGCAGCTCACGAGGGCACACTTTATGTTTGGCAAGCAATGCCAAATTCGCCCCGGAGATCCAAGCCACCGTACGTATGGTTAACCTGGATGCCCGCGCGACAGAGTCGAGTCAGAAATGTGAGCTTAGTAGATGGGACCTCGGTCTATTCAGGCGCCAAGGGGACACCCAGTTCCCACCTGAGTGTCTGAATGGTAATGAGGAGACGCGGGCGCGTGTCCAAGACCCGTTCACCCCCGAACCAAAAGTCGTCGAGGTAATGGGCTAGAGACCGAGACCCCGACCTGTGAGCGAATGGCCACTGAGTGAAGTCCCCAATCGGTCTAGTGCTGAACCTGAATTAACTCAGTCAGAAGGGGGTTGGCCTTATCTAAGTAAAATTCCCCTCGGAACCCAAAAAACCCAATAGGTCTAAATCATTGGGTGCACTGGCCATAATCTAAAAGCCTAGTGCATATCACACCGTGCCAAAACAGCACCTTAACTGCGTGAGCATGCCCCATAGTAGCCAACCCAAATACGAGCACCTGAGTGAACAAGGTCATCAAGAATGGCATCCGTGAATGGGGAACCCACAGGGTAAGCTGAATGGAGGCTTAAAGGACATTCCCCATAGTATAGCTCCATATGAGCTCATGGGGGAGACATTCGACTTAGGAAAGATAGTTCCAAGAAGGGCCCCCGCTACTCCCATGGCCCCAACTCCCTCAGCGGTGGACAGTGGAGCCCCCTCTTCGTTACCTTGCAAGGGAACCAGATTAGTATCATCCTGGGACCCTAACACCCCCGAATGGATATAAAAGCCCCCATAGAAAACCCACCAGCAGGTATCCCGCCCAATTCCTTTTGGGATGAAATGAGTGCCGTCTCTCCAGGCTGATTATAACCATTGGGGCGGGGGGGGGGCTTATGACAAGGTTAGTTGCTTCAGACGGAGCTCTGATCGCCCCTGTGCACCCCTAACTCTGCCCTGTAACCCACCATCCCGCGGGCGCGCGGAGGCGGCGTGAGGGCCAGCGCAAAAGGGGACACGAAGTCGGTAACGACCGTGGTGCCTAGTACAGCATCAGCAGCTGAGCGGGCCGAACATAGCAGACGGGCTGGAACCCCCCGCCTGACCAGTTAGCGTGGAGCCTGTGTCTGATCAGCCCGCTGCTCCACAGGACCACCATGGTACCTCTCACCAGGCACCCGTCCCGTGGTATTCACGTACACGAGCACACTTGCTGACAGGACTCATCCCACCTCCCCTCAGGGTATAGAGCCACCCTCCTCCACCTTCGTCACCATGAGCCCACTGCCCTGGGCCCATCTGATCAACATCAGGATGGCCCAAGCAGATCAAGCCCTGCGGCATACCACAATACATACAAGGTATGCCGACAACCAGTTGACCCAAGGTGCGCAGTGGCTAAGACGATGGGACATCTCATTGTCGCAGTCGCCCTGTCGCTCTCTCTCCTCCTAGTGGGCTCGTAGTTCAATAGGGAGAATATCCACACGTCCCCCTCCATCCCTTACCCCTCCTGGCCTGCGGCCAATAATCAACAAGAGGCAAGTAATAGCCGGCTGTTGGCAAAGCCCTTGATGGCACGTTCTGTCTAAAGGACATACGCAGCCGGACCCAAACAACCCCTGCGATGCCCAGCACTGTCCCAGGGCGGACGCCCCAGTGCATGGTGGCTCACTACGGCGGGACCACACCATGTCTCTGTCCTCCCGTCCGTACCTCCTATCCTTATTGGGATCCCAGTTCATAGGGAGAATAAATCCACGCATTCCCCCCCCCCCACCAAATCTTTCCCTTCCTGATCTGGGTCAGATGATCACCAGGGGGCAATGAATAACCAATCATCGGCGAGGCCGTTGCCGGTGCATGATGTACACAGGGCATACGCAGCGGGACCTGGACAGCCCCTGTGATGCCACGCACTGCCCCGGGGGCAGAAACCCCCACCCCCAACGTCGTGCCAGAATGCAACCAAGGGGCACCGGGATAGGATGGCAAGTGATGCCCACCAGCCTCTAATTGGCAAGGCCATGAGCACTGAACCACACCGCTGAAAGTGGACTGTGATTTGGGTGTATTCAACTTGACCCAATACTCACTAGTTGCACCCCCGTGAGCCGCCCCCACTGGGGGTTCCGGCACACGGTGGGCGTTGGAGCTCGCGACCGAAATCGAGCTCTGGGAGGACCTCCAACGCACTCCAGTCGCTGTTCTGGACAAACAGGGAGCTGCGAGACAGCGGCAGGCACAGGCTGGACTGTCTCAAGAAGCTCAACCCGGCCGGCCGCCTGTTGCAGAGTGGCAGCGGTCGAAGTAGCCGGCGGACACAAAGGGGGGCCCGGTAGATAGGAAAAAGGACCCCCACCCACTGGATTGCTAAGGATGCCTCCAGTACAGCCAAACGTGCTAACCGGGCATCCCCTGCCACAGTAAACCCCCAGTAGGTGGGCCAGGTGGGCCGGACGGCCCGATAGGAATTGTGCCAGCGGCCCTAAATAGAGCCTGTGCCAGAATAAGCCATGCCCAAAAATCCAGCCCCTAATGGGAAAAACATGCTGTGAGCCAGCACCAGGCCCTCCCCCCAATCGTTCCGGCCCATGGCCGGCAACCGTGGGCCGAGGGCCGCATCCTCCGAAGGGCCGGCCTGAGGCTGAAAACGGGAGCTAATTCTGTCCTGCAGTACGCAAAAATTGAACCACTGACCTTACACAACCCAGTCAGCGTCTGAGGCACTTGAGCCACTGCAGTCCCATGTAAAGTTTGGGCACCCCTGGGTTATGGAAAAGGAGTCAGCGACGGAGCAAACTTCTCCGTTCCGTCGCATTCTGAAGCCAATAGGCTAGAAAGCCAAAAGGAAGCCTCGAACAGAGGCTAGCAAACTCAAGCCTCTTGCAAAGAGGCGGAAGGGGATAAAGCGACGGAGAAAACTTCTCCTCCCCGTCGCTTTTCTAAACTGGCCAGCTAACTCGAGGAGCAGGGAAAAGCACGATCCCTATCCAGGGATCAGCACCCGCTGGCTGGAAAGCCGAAGATCAAGAGCCTTTTGTAATGCTCGGGAATCGAACTCCAACCTTCCAGGCAGTGAGTTCGGCATCTTAATCCCTTGAGCCACTGCAGTCCCACAGAGCGACGGAGAAAAAACCTCTCCTCTCCGTCGCTTTTCTAAAATGGCAGCTCGGCTGCCTCGTGGCCACCCCTTTTATAAGGGAGTGGCCACGCCCCCTAACTAACCCGGATGTCTGCGTCCGGGTTGGGGGGCCCCCGCAAAGAGCGTGGCGGCCATTTTGGCGCCGCGCTTTCATTCTCTTGCTTTCTCAATTGCTTTTTGGATTGGCAAGTCTCAGGCCATAACTTGAGTTCCAGGGGATTTGTAAGCTTCTCTGGATCTCTTGGGGATGAAACAAATCTAAGGGTCAGCAGTATTGCAGGAGGTAAGAATTTAGTTCTTTAAAGCCAGGTTTGCTTATGCCAGCTCCAGCTTCACATAGCATGCCATTTGGCACAAGAAAGGGAATGAGCCACCAGCATCTTGATTCTTGATTCTTCTTGTTGTATATCTCCTGGTAGCAGTAGTGCAGGCCTTAGGGGATGGAAGGTTCTATGAACCAGCTATGTGTCTTCTATGAGCCCTGAAGAAGCATTAAGACCTGGAAAAGTGCCCATCTGTCATGTACACTCTGAGTTCACTGTATCATCAAAACAGCTGAATATTATTTGCCTTTGGAAGCTATTCCCCCAGATTGTTCGCACAGCCATTTCCTCAATCAGCTAGCCCAGATGTAGTTCCACTCTTCCTCACTGTGACATGGTGAGGCTTGCCTTCCTGGTTTCCAGTTGTGGCCTGACTTTCTCAGGGAACATGTTGCTGTTTACTCCATAACCCTGCCCTGGGCTTATGTATATACAGGTCTAGCAGTTTTCAATCAAATGCCCCACAACCCTCATCGTTTCACTGCACTTTTGTATGAAACAAATTCCCTATGGATTTGTCACTCATAACTGATTGAACATATACCACAGTTATTTCATTCAAAGGCTTTTAAAGCTGGTTGTTACTCAGGAGTGACAATGTATTGGTAAGTTGCCCAGCTCGAAAGGCTGGAAGGCACTGCTTAGAGGCACATATTTTGCAGACCATCAGCACATGGCTCTCATTTTTCTCCTGATTCAGTATACTTCCTTTAATCACTTTTCAACTTTCCCCCTCCTTAAAATATCATAAATACACGTTGGGGCATATCTTTGTCTGGAATAGATTTTCAACTCTACTATATACCATTGCCAGCAAACCAGAACACAACCATTCTACTCGTAGTGGGTTTCTGCTTGATAATTAATTAAGGAAAGTCAAAGGAAATACTAGCTAAGTATTTTGGGGATGGGTAGTGGTGGGGGAGGACTTAATGAATAAGTCTATTAATTTAAAAAGATTTAGCAATTATGCATTCTCTAATATTGATTTCTGCTAAATCCTATCTTGAAATTAAATAAATGGATAATAAAATCTGCCTCCCCTCCTCAGCATTACTGTGACAGAGCTGATATGTTGGCTGACTGCAATCCTCCAGCACTACAATCACTTAGAAATAAATGGTGTAATTTATTATTAGCAGAAAACAGAAAGTTATAAGTGAAATTAAAGAAGGAGGAAGGAAGCAGATGCAGGCTAGCTTGACTAATATGTTAATGAATGGGAGACAATGTCTTTGGGGCATCTGGGGTAAAGCTGCAAATACTTCATTTTGTTTTGTTAGGGGTGGGAAAAGTACTCTGTGTTAAGTTATACTGTATGTAGCAGCAGCACCGTAAAATGGGGCAGGTTTTAGGCAAATCTTAGTTTGAATGCAAGTTCACTTTCTCTCTGTTTAGTCCAGCCAATGAATACACTTGCAATTCAAGTGGCCCAATTGGAATGCATACCCAAAAGGAAAAAGGGCACTGCCAGGTCCAAGAGGACTCCAATATGGCTTACAGGAGCTGTTCGGGAAGTGATCAAGAGCAAGAAAAGCTCATTTAGAAGATGGAAGGCTTGTCTGAATGATGACAGCAGGCAGAAACATAAATTCTGGCAGAACAAATGCAAGGCAACAATCAGGAAAGCAAAGCAAGACTTTGAGGAGCGTATAGCTAAAAATACTGAGAGAAATAACAAAGACTTCTTTAAGTACATTAGAAGTAAGAACCCAACTAGGAAGGCCATTGGACCATTAGATGACAATGGAAGGCAAGGGGTTATTAAAGAGGAAACAGAGGTTGCAGAGAGACTCAATGAATTCTTTGCTTCAGTATTCACTGAAGAAGACAGAGACCATGCCCAAAACAGAGCCTATCTTCATAGGGAGGGAAACTGAAGAATTAAGCCAGATAGAAATAACCAGGGAGGAGGTCCTTGCATGTCTTGTTAAACTAAACACTAACAAATCACCAGGACCAGATGGCATCCATCCATGAGTTCTCAGGGAACTTAAAGATGAAATTGCTGATCTCCTAGCCAAAATATATAATCTTTCCCTCAAATCAAGTTTTGTGCCTGATGACTGGAAGGTAGCGAATGTAACACCAATTTTCAAAAAAGGATCCAGGGGTGATCCATGAAATTACCGACCTGTCAGTTTGACATGTGTCCCAGGTAAAGTGATGGAAACCATCCTAAAAGATAGAATTAATAGGCACATAGAAGAGAAGGCGCTGCTAAAGGAGAGCCAACATGGCTTTTACAAGGGCAAATCATGCCTCACTAATCTGCTGGAATTTTTTTTGAGAGTGTCAACAAGCATGTGGATAAGGGGGATCCAGTTGACATTGTTTATCTGGACTTTCAGAAGGCTTTTGACAAGGTCCCACACCAAAGGCTCTTGAATAAACTTACCAGTCATGGAATAAAGAGACAGGTCTTGTCCTGGATCAGCAACTGGCTAAGGGACAGGAAACAGAGGGTAGCACTAAATGGACACTTCTCCAAGTGGAGGGAAGTAAAGAGTGGGGTCCCCCAAGGTTCAGTACTGGGACCCCTGCTTTTCAACCTCTTCATAAATGATCTAGAGGTAGGAGTAAAAAGCAAGGTAGCCAAATTTGCTGACGACACTAAATTATACAGGGTAGTGAAAACTGTGAGAGATTGTGAGGAGCTCCAGAGGGATCTCTTGACACTGGGGGAGTGGGCAAAACAGTGGCAAATGAGCTTCAACATTAGTAAGTGCAGAGTGATGCATGTTGGGGCAAAGAACCCCAATTACATTTATAAAATGATGGGGTCTGAACTCTCTGCGACAAACCAGGAAAGGGATCTTGGTGTCGTGGTGGACAACTCAATGAAGATGTCAACCCAGTGTGCCTCAGCAGTGAAAAAAGCAAACTCAATGCTAGGGATCATTAGGAAGGGTATAGAAAATAAGTCAGCAAGTGTCATTTTGCCTCTTTATAAATCTATGGTGAGGCCCCATCTGGAATACTGTGTACAGTTCTGGTCGCATACCTCCAGAAGGATATTATGGAGCTGGAAAAAGTGCAGAGGAGGGCAACCAGAATGATTAGGGGACTGGAACACCTTCCTTACCATCTGAGGCTGCAACGGTTGGGCCTCTTCACTCTTGAATGATGACGTCTAAGAGGTGACCTGATTGAAGTTTATAAAATCATGCACGGTGTGGACAAAGTAGATAAGGAAAAACTGTTTTCCCTATCGCATAACACTAGAACTAGGGGACACTCCGTGAAACTTTTGGGTACTAGTTCTCAAACAAATAAGAGAAAGTACTTTTTCACCCAGAGGATCACTGGTCTATGGAACTCCCTGCCAGAAGAAGTGGTGACAGCTGTCAGTCTTGGCAGTTTTAAGAAAGGATTAGACAAGTTCATGGAGGACAAGGGTATCAATGGCTATAATTATGGATACTTAAGGACAACCTCCGGGTTGGAGAGATAGGCATGATATCTCTCAATGCAATTTCCAGGGAATCCTAAACAGGTGAAGGCATCTGCTTGGGAATACCCTGAAGGAAATGATGAGCCACTGTGTGTGACAGAATGCTGGACTGGATGGGCTGTGGCCTGTTCCAGCAAGGCTGTTCTTATGTTCTTATGTTCTTATGTAATTAATGGTTAGAGAAAGAACAAAATATAATTTACTCACAATTAAGTCAGAGAAATTGCCTATCCTTTTGTGCTCAAGATTCTTGATGAGATTGTTTTTAGAAAGAAGTAAAGTCTTTAGGTCTTTTAAGTATTTTAGGCCTGCCATGTGGCCCGCAAAATGGAGGAGCTTAAATAAACATCTTTCCTCTTCCAAAGGCAAAAGAAGAAGAAAGAGAGAGAGAACATGCAAAGCCTTAATACATGCAAATAGATCAGGTGACCCCTAGAGCTGGGGAGACAGGAAACTTTCCAATTGGTTATTTAGGGACAAACAATATAAAACAACGTCCTTTAGTTTAGGCTACTATATTTGTGCTAATACCCACTTAATGCTGGGTTGCACTAAAGTACTCAACACTATGTTCATCCCCAATTAGCTTTTTTATTGAGTGTGGGGAAGGTGTGGATATGAATGATGGGATGCCTTACTCCAGTTTGGAGAGGGGACACTTTCATTGCCCCAGTCCCCAGTTGTCATTGATACTGAGATCATTTATATAGAAAACTTGATAAACTCTCCACTGTAATATACTTGTTAGATTTAACTAATATCAACAAACAATCACTATCATCTTCATCATCAACATCATCTCTCACAACCTGAAATTAAGCAAATTTAAATACTGTAAATGAGAACCAGCATTGCAATGGTTCTAATGCCTCCTTTTCGAAAAAATGATTTTAAAAAAAGTCTGGCTCACTACATGAAGCCTGTGTTGTTGTTTGCCACCTACAAGCAAAATGATTGCAATTATATACCCATTCCAGATAGAGTTGGCCTAATCTAAGAAGGGGAGGAGGTATTACACCTTGGCCTTGATCATGCTGCCTGAAGGATTTGTGGGATTTGTAGACCCAAAAGCAGTTTTCCAAGCTCTGATGCTAAACAAAACATGTTTCTTCTCTTATGTTCTTTTCATGTCAAATTTTGTCTGAATCATTTTCTTTAAAATGAAATCTTTAGGGATAGAGACTAACCCTGCTCCTTCTCTTCAATAACAGACAAATTGATTCTGTAAACAAATCCTTCTAATCTGTCTCCCTGTAAGGCCTGGATGGAACTCAGGCAACATCTATCCCTGATTCCCCACCACCACATAGTCAAGAACCCCTGCGAGTATCCAACCGGATTTCCCCTTCCCAGATGGCCATGGAGGATGC
Source organism: Bradypodion pumilum (assembly GCA_035047305.1). Classification (NCBI taxonomy): domain Eukaryota; kingdom Metazoa; phylum Chordata; class Lepidosauria; order Squamata; family Chamaeleonidae; genus Bradypodion; species Bradypodion pumilum. The sequence continues at coordinate 307,255,710 of JAWDJD010000004.1, read as the reverse complement.
TGAACAAAGTGAGGGCCAGCTGTGGTAGATGCAGATCCACTCTGTTCACATGGAGATAGAAGTCCTCTTTCCAGTGTGACTGTGGAGAAGAAGACCAAACCATGGACCACATTATATTTAAGTGTCCCTTACGTGCATTTAGAGGCACATTGGAGGATTTGCATGGCAAACCTTGGCACTCCAGCTGTTCTTGGACTTCAATTTCCAGAAGTCCAAGTTCCTGTGGATCCTCACAAATGGGTTTACTGTGTGTACAGTAAACCCATTCGTGTGGATTCACAGTGACTTGGGCTTCTAGGAACTGAAGACCAAGAACAGCTGGAGTGCCAAAGTTCACTGTCACGGGCATAGTGCCACAGAGGAAGCCCTTCAATGGCTTTCAAACCTAGATGCAGAACTCTAGTTAGGAACTTGCGATGGTCAATTTGTGCTCACTGTATATACCAGCATTAATGGAGACAACAGAAGTTCATCATATGATAAATAAATAAATGGCCACTTTTAACTCAATGGACCCAAATTTCCCCATGTGTGATTTCACAGCAAGTGAATGAGAGTAAATTCACACTTGCTGTGAAGCCACACTCTTAGACCACCATCCTAGCCCCCAGTTAGAGTTTGGTCTCCCTCTGCTAACCTAAGAGGCTACACCATTGCAAAGGTCTTTTCTGGATCCAAAGAGATATCGGTGAGTGAGGAGATACCATTAGACTGTTCTGGCAAGCTCTCAGTCCAAAACAGACCATTCCAGACTTGTACCTAAAGTTTCTGAATATTTACTTCTATGGCCACAATAGCCAGCATCTCACAGATGACATAGGAACTACCTTTTGATCCACTGGACCCAATTGCTCTCCTTTCTCCCAAGAAGGGCCTCTGAATTACACCAACTTGTATCTGGCAAAGCTAAACCTCTCTTCCACCATTGTTTTTGGTGAATTTAAATGGAAAATTCTTCTATAATTGGACGATCATGGATCAGCAGGACTTTAAACATGTAGCAAAAGATCTGCTAGTTGTTCCTTCTGGACTGTGTTTAGGAGTCCCGTGGGCATTGTAATTAGAGCAGACATATTTTAATTGATGGGACTTTAACTAGTCATTAACACAAATCCTTTTGATTTTCACAGATGTGCTCTAAGTATGACTAAATCAGCATTAAGCCAAGTAAATCCAAGGTTGCAATTAATTTATTTAAAGCAAAGATATGGCCCAATGTACTAAGAGAATGAATGAGGAAAGTTCTCTTCCTATCTCTTCAGCAAAAGCATAGAAACACATGGAGCTGATATACATTTGTCTGCCGACAAGACTGATTTCACCAAGATTTTGGCAGATAAATAAACAGTACCTTTCTATAAATGTTTTTACCCTCCAACAAAGACTTAACACTCCACAGATTGAATACTATTACTTCTTTTTAAAGCTTCTGACTATTTTATCTCCCTGAAAACTGGATGCAATATAATTACATAAAGCAACATATATTCATTGCTTCTTAGGGTACAATCATTAGCTTAGATAAAATAACTATTATTCAAGGAATGGAAATAGTTGTATATGTGTATAGGAGTCTAATATTCTTTAGTATTTGTATTTAAAGTTGCAAGAAAGGCAGTGCTTTCTGAAATTGCATGCTTCTTTCACTGTCACATACCTTGACATAGGTTGCAGTAAATCAGAAACAAATTTTATATGTTCTTGATAGTGAAAGCTGGTGAATCCCCTCTGGATTTTGATCTGAACTTTAAACAGAGTGCTGGACCCTCTCCCCAAACTAAGATGACTCCTATAAAGTTTAGACCAGTGTTTCCCAACTTTTGGGAGTTTTTTTGGATTTCAATTCCGAGAAGCCTAAGTCAATTCCTCAAAGTACTGACTAGCCAATGTACTGACTTAGGCTTCTGGGAATTGAAGTCCCCTTTGGGGCATGGGCCCAATGTTGGGAACCAATGGTTTAGAATAAAATGCAAAGTAATGGTGATAGAGTAGACCATACTGCCAATGACTCAATGCCGATAATCAGGCAGCGGTTAACTAACCTGACAACTTTAGGACTAACAGCCTTGGGTTACAAAGTAAACAGGGAAGGGTGATGGTCCCCAAGTGGATTAAATCCCACTTGAAATCCATCAATACTGGCCCACAGCTGAGAAGGACTTTGTGTGCCAAAAGCACTCAAGACTAGAAAGTGACTTGCGCAACTGGATCAGTGGTACGGGTGTCACACTGCAATGCGGAAGGCAAATGGAAAACTACTGCATTATTTTGCACCCAGGACAGTCTTCATGGCTGATCACCATGATGATAGTCAATATTAGGAATTGGATACAGCAATCGAAGAAGAAGAAAGTGCAAAGTAGTTTCACTGCCCCACTGCAGTTGTGTAATGGAAAAAGATAGTGGTGGTAGGGAAAGCCTATCATTTGTCTCCATATGTTTCAGGAGAGCCAGGTAGCACATAGTCCCCTAGGTCAGGGGTGCCTAAACATTTTGGGCCACGGGACAGTCACATGGTTCAGGGAGCCAGTCATTATGGCCTGGAGGCCAGATCTGGCCCCCAACACCAATTCATATGGCCTACAAAGCCCTTGTCGCTCCTGGAAGTAGATGTAAAACGTGCCTGTACGGGCACGTTTTACTTCCACTTCCAGGAGCAACGAGGGCTTCGTGAGCTGGATGAATTGGCATCGGGGGCCAGATACTGCCCCTGGGCCATACTTTGGGCACCCCTGGTCTAGGTGCTGTTGACTTACAGGGCCCATAATTTCTCGCTACTCACTATACTAGCTAGGGCTAATGGGAATCACCATTCAACAATATGAGAGGGGCACAATTTGCCCACCCTTGTGTTGGAAGAAGGTAACTGAAGAGAGCCAGGGGAATATCAATGATTAATTTTACAGAAAATTCAACTCCAGTAAAGGTTTATCACTTTCCCCACTCTCAATATCTTATTTCAAGCATGGAAAACTGGCAGTCAGTTTGGGTTTAGTTTCTGCATCTATAAAATTCATAGGGGAAATTGGCATGCTGATAGCAGTGCAACTAATGGCAGCAGATTATCTCTCCTCTGAATAATAGCAGATGCAGGAAGGGGAATTTAACCCTTTGCTGACCATGGTCCTGACTTTTCACCCAGATGCATTAATATTGTAGTGCCTCCTTAATAAACGATTTGAAATGATCGGCACAAGGAAGGGTTATTACATGAAGGGTATATACTAAAACAGCCTTGCCTAATCATTTTGTAAATCTGAATGTGAGAGGGGGGGGGAGAGAAGTGCGGGTTCCGCGCACACAATTGGCATACTGTCCCTGACAGAACCATTACTTGGGAGATTGTCCAGAGGGGGAAACTTCAAAGGACCGGCAGGTAATATGGGGACTTGTCCTCAGCGGCAACGTCTGTCCGCTAGTCAGAGAATTCACTTAATGGAATTCAAGGCCCTGGCCAGGGTATACCAGACAAGCATTCACAGCGGGGAACTAGTGAGACTTTTGGTGTACTTGAGGGATCATTGTCTGCTTTACCCAGAAGTAGGCATGCTAACCCTTCAGCTTTGGGATAAGATAGGAGTCTGCATTCAGCAACCCCTGAGAGCTCCAGATGGCATAATTCGCACATGGAGCAAATGTAGGAAGCTCTTAGCAGAGGTAGATCCAGTCCGGATAGAGACCCAGTGCCATCAGAGCCCACGGCTCTCTATCCGTTATTTCAGCTCAAGCAGGGTAGTGTAGGGAGTTTTCCCTTGGTGACAGCTGCAGACGTCACCGGAGGAATGCATGGAATGAGGAGCGCTGGTGCTTCTCTGACAGCTACGGGTTCCCAAGCTACCAAGAGTGCCCTTCAGCGCACAGTTGAGGAAGAGATCAGAAAGGGGGATTTGCCAGCAGAAGAACTAGCTGAGCTTAGCCAGATTTGCCCAATTCGCTTAGAAATAGATGTCCTCACGGGCCAGCAGCAAGTAGTTCATTCGCCAGTTCCGTACAAGCTTCTCATGGCTATATGGAAGGCTTAGGAATGTATCTGGTTTCTGTCTTGCCTGTCTGCCTTCACATTGTGTAAACAAAAGTCCTCTTTGCTTGCATGAGAGACAACGCTCCTTATCTCTCCTTATTTGGGTTCTGACATTCTGATTGATTATGTAGGTTAAGTTTCGTTTCTGAGATACTCTGCTTGAATAAAGAGAAGCGATTAGTATCCTTTGTAAAGCCAAAGACTGCAGTCGTGTTTTCTGTCTCTCTCTGTTTTTTCCTTACTCTGAGCCTAATGAAGCTGGACTTCGTGGACTCTTAAGTTTCTATCTTAAAAGATCTGATGATATAAACTGCTGCTTCATGAGACTGATTGAGAAGAGATCTTTACATGAATCAGATTCCTACAACTGGTGCCCCGTCGCGAGGCCATTGAATGAAAGTCAAAGGAATGCTTTGAAGAGATCTGCTTCAGCAATTAGCACCTAATTATCACCTCATCGACCGGGACAAGGTCTTCATTCACCTCCGACCAGACAGGTCCGACCGGGAAGGTCATAAATCGAGCGCTCGAGATTCATCCAAAGTCAACTTTGGGTCCCACACTAGGTGAGTGACATCATGGGGTGTGTGCTTTCTTCGCAAATGCAGGAACTTTGTAAAGATATCTCAGATCTTTTGAATAACAATGGGCGAAAGGCTGATGAGAAGGAGATACAAAAGCTAGTCAAAGCTATAGGGAAAATCAGTCCTTGGGTTAAATTTGATGAATGCTTGGACTTAAAACAGTGGAAACAGATTGGGAGAGAAATGCAGAAGCATAATGGAATTTCTGTATCAGTGCTATTTACATGGGAGGAAGTCAGAGACTGCCTTCAAAGACTCACTCCAAAAATATTCTGTTGTCTCAGGGGCTTGCTGGCCCCCTCCCAAAGCTTTTGCCACCAGACAAGGGAGGGGCTATGGCAACTGCCCCTCCATCATATGAGAAACAACAGCATAAGCCCCCTGATGGAGGTGGAAATGGAGATGGGACATTATATCCTGCCTTGCAGCAATCAAGCACTTTTAGCCCTACAAAAGACCTGTTCTCTGCTGCAATACTGCCTGCCGAGTCTAAAAAACAACTAGTGCCAGCTGATGGGGAACAAATGGTGGGGACCTCATCACAGATTGAAGCTGTTAATGCATGCAGAGTGGCAGGAAGCAAGGAGTGTGTTTCAAAGAGCAGCATAGGGGATCTCAGCCCCCCCGTGAAGCAACCCTCATCACAAAAGCAGGAGAAGCTGAGTAGTAAACTTGATACCTCACGTTTGGGCAGGAAGATCCTACAGAAGTGGAAGGATGGCCCAAAGGAGGAATGCACAAAACCCAAGACCAGAAAGGGGTGCAAGTACAAACCAACAGATGCAGTTTGTCATAAAGTTGAGATTCAGAAGCTGCAGATGAAAGAAATGCAGAGGAAAAGGGGTGTGGATCCATCCTGTATGGACAGCAGGCTGTTGCAAAAATACAAGGAGGGAGAAGACATACAGTTTTTGGCTGATTTTGAACTGCCCAACCCTCAAACAAAGAGATCCAGAGTGAGCTGTCCCAAGTTTCAAGCATCAGGATTGCAGGGAAAGCAACTTGGACTTCCCTGTGATTTTCTTCTGTGTGAAATTACTTGCAACTTCTGGAGAATTTGTTCTTTGTGCCTTCACACCTCATCGGCCTGCCTTAATGCAGATGGGTGTGGCTGGAGCATGAAGGAATGTGTGTTTGCCTGAAAAGCTGAAAAGGGGGGTTGTGTGGGATTGTCTTGTGAAGTCAGTGAGACTTAATTTATGGCTTAATTTCAACTTGCCATGCCAAGAACTGTGCTGGAGAGAAGATAGTGTTTGTTTAAGTGTTTAAGAAGAAAGCTTAATCAACATTTGGACTTTTAATTTGGACATTTTAATTGGACTAAAAAGAAAAAAGTTTGTGTGGACTGTAAAGAAGAATTGGCTTTGTTTGCATTTTAAAGTCTGAAAACCTTTTTTAAGCAACCTGCTCATGCTATGAGTGTGAAATGCTCTAATGAGATTTGTACTGTATTTGAGTTACCATGCTATGCTGATTTTAAGTTATTGAATGCTTCTTTCATTTACACCAGTGGGAGAAGAAAAAATTTAATGCCTTACTCATGTACTTGGGGGGTGATAAATGCTTTCTAGAATGCAACAGAAACCTCCTTCATGTAAGGAAGAAGAGAACTGTTCATGTTTTGTTCATGCTTAAATGTTTGCTTATTCTCTTGCAGGAGAAAGACCTGTCTTTGCTTATGTTATGTTTTGCATACTGCATATCTCAAGGTACCTCCAGAAGTACATGGAAGAGTTTTCAGTACCATACACATGTAAATGGGTTTGTGATATTGCATTTGTGTTATATGTCACTCATGTTTCATATCTAGTTACATGGTACTAGTAATAACAGGGCATGCTCCTGTTTCTTAGGGGAGTGTCTTCCTAAGCCATTGGTCATTTATTGGCAACAAGGGAATCCTGAGTGGAAGGATTCCTGCTCGAGCGATCCGCCCATGGAGAGAGAAGAAGGTTACTCAGCTCCAGGATGGTGGTTCACCAGTAGACTAAATTTGCGGACATTTGTTCTTTTCTTTCTTACTGTGCTTCCAGCTGTGAGAACAATACCTCATGGGGGCAACCCCAACTTTTGGCTTCGTCATGCTAACTATATGTTTGAGGTTCATGGTAAGAATGCAACGTTATACTATGAGCATCCACTGGCAGTGTCTCAAATGGCCTTTCTTCCGGCATTGTTCAACACGCCTGAGTTGGTTATTGGACATTTGCAACATGTTGATAGGTCTACGCTCTTCTCTAATCCTCCAGAACAATTTAACAACACCCGCTGGCGAAGCATGACATTCAAGAAATACACTAAAGGACTTTGTTTCTGTTGTCATAGTTCTGGAGTCTGGAATAGTAAATGGAAGCACTGGACTCAAGCACAAAGGGTTGTGACGATTATTTTTGGTTATGGGGTAGTTATAACAGTTCTTATAAGCTTAATTATACCTTGTTTAACACTACTATTGAAGATATATATGATGTGTTTCCTATGTTTACTCCTGATTATTCTGCTATAGATAGTGGTTCAATTTGCAATGGATGGCAAATCAAGGATCCTAACATGTGGTTCTTTTTTAATGGAGTTGCCACGAATTTCCATCCAGGACAATATCAATGTGCAGCATTGGGTTATTTTACCTTACCCGTACAAGTGCAAATGCCGCTTCGGGCAGATGCACGGCGCCGGAGAGCTACTGCCGGCCCGATGGGTTCTGGTTGCAATGATGAAGTGATAATCGATGTTCAGCTTTCTGATGGTAGCTCCTGGGGGAGAGCTATAGGGAGTGCTATCACTGGAGCACTCACCTTGGGATCATACCCAGGTGTCATTTCCCAGGAGAATAGAAGGTCCATTTTGGGACTCACCTGCAGGCTGGAGAAATCAATCAATGCCACAGGGAGGGTCATACGGGATCTTCAAATGGAAATCACTGAGCTTCATCAAGACCAAATGCAGGACAGACTGGCCATAGATTACCTGTTAGCAAAATCCGGAGGATTTTGTAAACTGGTCGGGAACCAGGGATGTCGGGTAAAATTCCAGGATCTGAATAATACTATTGAGAAAGAGCTTCAGAATTTACAGGAGAGCATTACTAACAATGTACGCACTGATGTTAATCTCTTTGATTGGGTGACTTCTTGGTTGCCTGATTTGTCTGTCCTTAGACAAGTTTTCTTTTATGGGTTCATTATTATTATCTGCCTTATATCATTGTGTTTTTGCATTAATTGTATTCCTAACCTTATTTCTATGTGTAACGCATGTCCACTGTGTAGAAGGGAGACATCGAGTTTTGCACGACGGCAATTGTACTCAATGGGGTATCATCCTCCGGAACAAGGTACCAGGAGTCAGGAGGGGTACGATGTCCAGGAGGACAGTGATGATGTATATGGAGGAGTAGTTATGGAGTATGATGACATGCAGGGGTATGATTAGCCGTCCCTCTCTCGAATTTAAATGAAAAAGGAGGACATGTAGGAATGTATCTGGTTTCTGTCTTGCCTGTCTGCCTTCACATTGTGTAAACAAAAGTCCTCTTTGCTTGCATGAGAGACATAAGAACATAAGAACAGCCTTGCTGGAACAGGCCACAGCCCATCCAGTCCAGCATTCTGTCTCACACAGTGGCTCACCATTTCCTTCAGGGTATTCCCAAGGAGACAACGCTCCTTATCTCTCCTTATTTGGGTTCTGACATTCTGATTGATTATGTAGGTTAAGTTTCGTTTCTGAGATACTCTGCTTGAATAAAGAGAAGCGATTAGTATCCTTTGTAAAGCCAAAGACTGCAGTCGTGTTTTCTGTCTCTCTCTGTTTTTTCCTTACTCTTAGCCTAATGAAGCTGGACTTCGTGGACTCTTAAGTTTCTATCTTAAAAGATCTGATGATATAAACTGCTGCTTCATGAGACTGATTGAGAAGAGATCTTTACATGAATCAGATTCCTACAGAAGGCCATTTCAGAGACAGGACTTCAGAGTCACTTCACTAGGGGCAAGCTTCAGCAAGTGTGCGAAAACACGATGTTCATTCCGCACGACTGGAAAGCCATCATGCGAATGATGCTCAACCCCAGCCAGTATTTGCTATGGGACAGCGAGTATCGTCTCGAGGCTTAGGCAAGGGCTGCCAGGATGGGCAGAGCAATAATTCCTGACCAGCTATATGGCTCAGGTGCCTTCGAGTCCATCAATGTGCAGACCACCTTGCCACTTGCCACCCTTCAGTTGTCAGCTGAGACAGCCTTCAGGGCTTTTCTCAAAGTCCCAGCAACTGGCAAAGCAGCCAAAAATTACACCGCAGTCAAACAGGGCGCCCAGGAGTCCTACATGGACTTTATCAATAGACTGGAGGAAGCAGTCAGTAGACAGATTTATAACGAGCAGGCCCAACAAGAGCTCATGATGAAATCGGCTAAGGACAACGCCAATCTCGACTGCCGTAAGATCTTGCAGTCACTGGGCAATCATCCCGACCTGACTCTCACGGACATGATTAGGGTTTGCGCCGACGTTGGCACAGATTCCTACAAAATGGGTCTGTTGGGAGCGGCAGTGCAAGGGGGTAGGAAACCCAAGAACAAGACCAAAGGAGCATGTCACAATTGTGGCAAGATCGGTCATTTCGCTAAGGAGTGCCGATCCAAGGGCAGCGGCCAACATGCCGGCCATCCCAAGGCTCCAACAACCCCGAGGTGTAACAAAGGCTTCCATTGGTCCAAATTCTGTCCGAATTCGGGAAACTGGAACGCGGGCATGTCTCTGGCCCCGGTCCAAACAGAGACCTCCCTTGCTCTGGGAGAGCCAGAGCTGGATTAGATTCCGATCACATTCCAGACATTTCGAAGGCGCAGGACATCCCCAAAGGCAGCAAAGGGCTAGACTTGACTTGCCAGTCGGAAGTCAAATGTGACTTGCCAGGCACAGTCTATCTGGTCAATTCCCAGTACATGGGACCCCTGCCTAAAGGCTTCATAGGCTTAGTTTTGCCTCGTAGTGTTGCAGGAGCACGAGGAATTCTTGTAATTCTGGGAGTCATTGACTCCAATTTTTTGGGTGTTCTCCAAGTTCAACTCTGGACACACCTACCCCAAACCATTCACAAGGGAGACACGTTAGCGCAACCGATCATGGTTCCTTGTAACTCGTCAGCAGACAGCCAGGGAAGGCTCAGGGACAGCTCAGAGTCCGGGTCGGAAGACCACTCGAGCTCAAGTGGGGCAGTGCAAGGATACTAGGTCTTAGCAGCAGTGGAAACCAACATAGAGTGGAAACGGCGACCAGTCATAGAGGTATTTTTAAATAAAAAAACCGTTTACTGGGTTGCTGGACACCGGAGCTGATGTCAGCGTGGTCAGCCGGAGTCAGTGGCCGCAGGAGTGGGCTATCGAGCCGGTCTCTGATGTGTGTGGGGTAGGCAGTATCCAAGAAGCATTTAGAAGCCAGGAGTGGGTAGAGGTCACGATCCCTGAGGCTGACGGCACAGCGGTCATCCGGCCACACATTCTGGACATACACGTCAACCTTTGGGGGTGAGACATTCTGCAGCAATACCGTGCCACTTAAATGGCTTACCAACACGCCTGTCTGGGTAGAGCAATGGCCGGTAGTAGGGGAGAAATTAGTCACCCTGAAACAGCTGGTAAAAGAACAGCTAGACACAGGACATATAGAACCGTCCACCAGTCCTTGGAATTCGCCCATATTTGTCATCAAGAAAAGTCGGGGAAGTGGCGACTCCTTCACGATCTCAGAGAGATCAATAAATGTATCCAGCCAATGGGTCCGCTTCAATGCGGCATCCCGAATCCGAATATGATCCCCGAGGGTTGGGAGATCTTGGCCGTAGACCTTAAGGATTGTTTTTATACAATTCCCCTAGATCCTAGGGACAGGGAAAGGTTCGCCTTTATGGTGCCAGTCGTGAACCACAGAGAGCCTATGCAACGTTACGCATGGAAATATTTGCCACAGGGGATGCTCAACTCGCCCACCCTGTGCCAAATTTATGTTCACAACGCACTGGCAAAGTTTCGAAACCTTCACCCTACAGCTTTAGTGTGTCATTTCATGGATGACATCTTGGTCGCAGCACCGCAACTCGGCAGCGAAATGTTTAAAGATCTCCAGGCCACCCTGGGGGAAAAGGGTTACTCATTGCCCCAGAGAAAGTTCAGAGAACCGAGCCGTATTCATACTTGGGCCATCGGCTTCTCCGTTCTTTCACAGCACCAGTTTTGCCTCAGATCAATTTAAAGGATTCAGTCACCCTGGTAGAGTTACAGCAGGTTTTGGGAAACATTAATTGGGCCAGACCGTATTTCAGATTGGATACTGATCTTTTGAAACTGCTCTTCTTGCTGCTGACGTTAGGTAAGCAACTGGCAGACTGGATACAAATTCCTCGAGAGGCGCGCTTGATTCTTGAGCAGGTCAACCAAGTTCTCAGCCAGAGATGGGTAGACAGGATTAGTCAGGGGCCATATGCTCCGATCCTGAACTTGTACATCGTTCGGACCGGATCCATGTTCACCGGAGCCCTAGGAGTGGACTCCGAGCAAGGGGCGAGTATCGTGGAATGGGTGTATTTACCACACACCTCTTCACAAAACATCGTTCCCCCTCAGGAACTGGTCTCCATGGTGATCTACCGAGAAAGGCTGAGAGCAAGGGACATCTCAGGGCACGATTTGGCAAAAATCGTGGTCCCATTCACAAAAGAGCAAGTTCAGCAACTGATGCAACTCGGTGACTCACTTCCAATTGCCTTGGAAGGATTCACTGGATGCTTGGCATACCATTTGCCGAAAGACCCCAGACTCGTCTCGCTTCAAATGCAGACAGTCAGTTTGTGTGAATTGATGTCACTGGATCCACTTCAGGGGGCTAGGACAGTTTTCATGGATGGGGGTCGCACTTATGGTGTTTTGACTTGGCAAGAGGACCAAGCTTGGCGCACGCTTCTAACTCTTCCACAGAAGTCCGCACAGCGGGCAGAGTTGGCAGTGGTGAACCTCGCTTTGCACACCTTTGCCAAAGAATGCCTAAACATAATACCTGACAGCCAGTATGTTAGGAATTTGCTTCACAGTCTACCGGAAGCATACATCACTCCCACGATAGACAAAAATTTGCTGAGTCTGTTTCTCACGGCTCAATTTCACTTGCAGAACCGCATCGAAGCGCTCTATATCGCCCACATCAGAAGTAACCAGGACTTGCCTGGTCCGATTTCCACAGGCAATAGCAGAGCGGATGTGGCCACAAAGGAAATTCAGCAATGGTCAGTTTTGGGAGTCATGCATTCTTTCACCAGAATGCCAAAGTGCTCGCAAGGCAGTTCAACCCGCCACTTTCTCAAGCCCAAGGCATAGTCCGTTTCTGTCAGCATTGTGCAGGGGCAGTAGGGGGCCCTTGTGGGGGGTCAACCCACGAGGGACAGAGGCCAACCAGGTGTGGCAAATGGATGTCACACATGTTCTGCAGTTTGGCAGATGCACGTCTGCATTGTACATGCATGTCTGCATTGACACTTTTTCACAGTTTGTTTGGGCAACAGCACAGAAGGGAGAAACGGCTTCCCATGTGGAGCAGCATCTCCTTTCCTGCTTCGCGGCCATGGGCAAACCACGGCACGTGAAAACCGATAACGCTCCAGCTTACAGCTCCAGGCAGCTGGCCGAATTCATGGCCACTTGGGATATTAAGCACACCTTTGGCGTTCCATACAATCCACAGGGGCAAGCGATTGTGGAACGGGACAATCGGACACTTAAGTCCTACATTGACAAACAAACAGAAAGGGGGGAACCACCAGCCCTCCCCAAATCTCAGGGTCAGGCACAGCATTGTCGGAACAAGGTATTGTTCACGTACAATCACCTTAATGTTTTTCCGGATTGCACTCAGCAGGAGAAGCACTTCCGCCATTCGGAAGCTCTCCCGCGGCCGATGGTGTGTTACCAAGTGCCACTGGATCCTTCCTGGAAGGGCCCGGCGCCACTCGTAACATGGGGAAGAGGGTATACTGCAATTATGTCTCCTACAGGTGTCATCTGGATTCCAGCTTGGTGTGTCAAGCCTCACTTCAAGTTCCATGGCGTGGACCCAGGCCATCCCAGACCCGATCCCGGAGATGGAGGACCTCACCCTGATGGGGAGAGCCAAGCAGAGGAGGCGGCGACAGCAGATGACAGCGCCGAAGATCACCTGGGGGATGGCTAAGTCCCTATGCCAAGAAGTGGCGGAGGTTGTTTGGCGCGAGTACAAGGAGCCGACACCGGAGAACATCTTGTTTGCAGCTTTTTCCCTGATCACAGCTAATTCCGTGATGACCACCATCATCCTGATCCTCTCCCTACTTGTGGGGGGAGGCATTCAGGTGGCTTCGCTGGAAGCCAACAACGTGATGCCAGGCAGAGATCTCTCTGCCCGGCTGCAGTACAACGTTTGGGAAAGATTGGCGAACCTCGTCAATCAGTCCGATTTTTGCCTGAGGCAGACCACCGCTTCTGCCTCAATCCTCAGCACATGCCTCATCCTGGTGTGTCACTCCCCAGATGCGCGCATCAGGAACGGCGACTGGTTAGTGAAGTGGATATTCGGTCCATTTTACAAGACTGGCTTTTCAATGTATGCGCACTGGGGAACCCAAGTCACCAAAGCTTTGCCGGCTGATGCAGCCACTCTCTACACTCCTCGAGTGACGGTCAGCTCGAACTCTACTTATGCTCGAATAACCGGCTGTTCCGCAGTCGACGGGCCTCAGTGCCGCTGCCTCGACCCCAGCAGCAGCAACTGGACTTGTGATAACCCAGAGACTATTAATTCAATGTATGTTCATGTTACCTTGCCTTCAGGATGGTTTTTTACATGCAATCAGTATACTTGGAACTACATTCCCGCAAATGTATCAGATTCCACATGTTGTATCAGTCGCTTGACATTGTTGCTTCCCACTAGAGGCATGGTTGCACAAAGCACGAATGTTCCTTTACACGTGCAGCACGCTCGTGCCACCCAGTTAGACAGCTCATGTGATAGTAATATTAGAATTCTGAGCAAGGCTGAGTATGTTTTGTTAGCAGTCAGCTTGCTTGGCATGCCAGGCTTAGCCGTTGGCAACACTCAGAGAATTGGTTAATTGGCTTGCGCTCTGGCAAAAGCCATTAATCACACCTCCTCGGCGATAGCGCTGCTTAATCAAGAGCAGCTAGAGCTTCGCCATGCCATCTTGGATAATCGAGCAGCCATTGATTACCTCCTGTTGCTACATCATTTGGGTTGCGAGTCTGTCCACGGCATGTGTTGCTTTAATCTCACAGACAACTCGCACAAGGTACAGAGTCAGCTCACAGATCTCCATACCTTGGTTAAGAATATCAAAGAAGACGCTACGTGGGGGTGGTAGGATTCGTTATGGTCCTGGTTCCCATGGGGATGGCTACAAATGACACTCAAGGTGATTGTGGGGGTGGTAATACTGGGCACAGCAGTGTGTTGTTTTGTGCAATGTATTCCCTCACTGATGTCGAGATGTCCCCCATGGAGAGAACCCCGGAATGTCATCACTCCACATCAGCTGATGCCACTCCTTCGCCGAACCGTCTGTCAGGTCCAATCAAACAAATAAAGGGGGAGTGCGGGTTCCGCGCACGCAATTGGCATACTGTCCCTGACAGAACCATTACTTGGGAGATTTCTCCTTCGAGACTTGGTTCCGAGGGGACAGAAATTGGGGAGCGGATTAATAGCCATAGTTTAATTCACCCACAGCTGACCTGGCAAATAGCTCGAGCAAGAGGAAATTGGATGGCTGACTCGTAAGTCCGATAACAGATAATATCACACCTACAGATTATCTACAGCCCTAAAACCAACAGTGGCCATGTTTACCCCAGGATAAGCATGGAACAATGGAGTTCCCCTGTCAGTGTTTAATTTAGTTAATTAACTTCCCCGGGAGAGGTTCCCAATTAACCCGTGTAAACATGAGATGTGATTCTTGTCAGATGACGATTCCATTACACGCAGCCTCGCTTTCTATATATGCTGATGATTTTCCCTCAATAAATCACTGGTCTTCGCTCCATCTTGCCTCATGTCTCATTGCTTGACCAGTCTCCTCCGGGACCCAACGGCCGCCTCGCGGCCCCAATCCAACAGAGAAGTCCACAAATCTTTAAGGAATATATTCCCCCCCCCCATTTCCTTCTTTCTATTCCAGTGAAAAATATATTCAGGTAAACAGGATCTTTTATCATTTGTTTTAAAGCTTCACATCCATTCTCTGCTGTGATTTGTACGCTGTCATTACCATCAGACATAAAAGGTCAATTTGCTATACTGAATCCTTAGAGCTAATTGAAAGAAAAGTAGTATATTGTCAATACCCATCTCCTCTGTAGTGAGCGAACCTTGCCTTTTAAAACTATTCTAGTTTTTAAAAGGAGGATAATGATACTAGAGCTGAGATTCCTACACTTTGGGGCAGAAACCAGGAAGACAGATGGCTAATTAGGAAACAATTACAGCTTGGAAAATTTACTATTTTGATCAAGAATTCTAAAGATTCCCCACACTGGGGAATTTAGAGATCTGCTATGCAAAAAGATTTATTTTCTAAGCTTTGGTTTACACACAGAGGCCCCTACTCCAAATATATTCTCTAGTTATGCGTTCCATCTCCTTATTCTTCCAGTTATCTTTGGAAGAAGTTGGTTTGGGATGGAAGGCAGCCTGAGATGGTAAACAACATGTCACAATCTTTTAAATGTATTTATTAGATTTTTCATCTTTCCATCTATCTTAAAATCACTTTCAGAATCAAATCAGATATTATACTGGGGCAAATCTAAGTTCTATCCCCTCCACCACTCCATTTTAACAAAAAAAAATTTCTTGTTAAGGTAATAGATAGAAGACCCAAGGATTGCATATAAGAGAAAACAGTGATATTGGGAGAAAACATATTTTAATAGGAAAATTGCATAAAGAATTCACTACGGTGGGCTATTTTTACAACATGTGGAGTCATTATCTTCACCATCAGCACATACAAATATTAATATATAAATATATTTTATAAACATGAAAGTATAAATACTGTTGGAATTGCCAGAACGTCTGAGTCGATGGAGAGATGTGGTTTGGGTGTGTAAGATCTAAAGCTATAGACCTAATCCAGTTGTAAACTTCCCCAAAATTAGGTACACAACATCAAAGGAAATGTTGGAAGTTAATGGTTGTGTAATTTTCATTCATTCTGTTCTAATAGCTGGGAGTAATAACTTTACTGGGCCATAGGTCTCCTATGGTTCTTACATTTCTTGAAGTTTTCAAAGTGGCAGCAGCACTAGTCTGTGCAAGCACATCAGGCAAAAAGCAAAACAAAACAAACAAACAAAAGGAAAACAAAACCATTGAGGCATCTTAAAGCTATTTTAAGGTGATTTTAATGAATATTCCCTCTCCTTTCTGCTATCACCCAGAAGGACCAAGCTACAGTTATTATCATAGCCAATCACTTTGCCTCATCTTTAAAAAACAGTACAGTATTTCCTAATATCCTCCTAAAGGTAAAGTTCTCTTCTTGCTCGAAGGCCAGTTGTATCCAACTCTAGGGGCTGGTGCTCATTTCTGTTTACAGCAAAAGAACCAGTTTTGTCCACATCTCCAGATGTTTTTGTGGTCCTGTGGCAGACATGACTAGATACCAGAGTGCATGGAATGCTATTACCTTTCCCACCAAAGCAGCACACATTTATCTACTTGCAATTTATTGCTTTCGAACTGCTAGGTTGGCAGGAGCTGAGACAGATGATGGGGGTTCACTCTGTCACACAACACGCAGGTCTCAGACTAATGACCTGTCAACCTTCCAGTTGTCAAGCTCAGTGTCTTAACCACTAAGCTAATGCAGCCCTCCTACACCATATCCCCTCCTACATCATACCAAAAGAGGTGCTCACTTTCCATCCTATATAAAATATTAAAATGGATATAAGACCAGAGGTGCAGTATATCAACAGTGCTAGTCTTTTTGTTTTGGTTCAGAGACCTGGAGCATGAGCCTGTGCCTTCCCCATCAGCTTGACAGGGTTATTTCTTCAAAGGCCTGGCTCAGAAGGACGTGTCAGAGCACAAGCACTGTGGGAGGGACTGCCTAAAAAATTCTCTTTGATGGTGGCAATGGACAGGTAGCATGTGTGTGTGCATGTGAGCAACAGGTAACCCAGGGCCACCAATGGCCTCATCTTTCCCCCATCTTTGTTTTGAGACACTGTGATATCTCAGCTCTGCTTTATTCTTCCTTGTCCACCTCTTCCATGGCTTCTACTCTTGCCACCCACTTGGGGAGCAGAAGGAAATGACTTTTGCTAATGAAGTAGTTGCTACTGCATCTCCATCTGGCTGCCGCCACCACTCTCTAGTGGCTGTATTAGACAATATTTCTGGGTGCTTTTGGTGTCTTGCACAGAAGACAAAGAAGGAGCTGCAGTGGGGGCTAAACACAGGTTTATTTCATGATGGTCAGGATGAACATGTGGTAATGGCGGAGGTACAGCTCATTTTAAACTGCAGTAATACATTTGAAAAGGGTTGCACGGTAGCTCATTGGCTGCTACCTGTGTGACGTCATTCTGAGTCACGCCCATCTTCTTCCAGGTGATCCTTGCGCGGGAAGGTTCCCGCGTCTGCCAGTGATTGGGGAATTTGGACCATGTGAGCTGAACGCTCGCAGCTGCCCTCTATGGGTAGCTAGCTCGCGTTCCTTTAACAGCTGGGTTACATTGTGATCATTGTAAGGTTACATTCATACATTCTTAAAGTAATACTGTTACATACACAACACTCCTCCCCCCTAGGATGGGACGAAGTCCCTCAACCATTGTGGCTTCCCGCATGTGTGCTTGGGGCGTACGACTGCTTGGCTGAGCTCAGGGGAACTAGGGGCTCCGAGTTCTGCAGACTCTCATCCTGCAATGGAAAGGGGGGACTCATTAGTCATCTGACGGGGACTTTGCGACAACCTTGCATTGGGAGAAAGGAATGGAACATGCAGCTGAGATGTGAACCCCTGCCTGTTGCTTGTGGTGCCTGGGGACCCCTCCCCCCAGCACGAGGAGACCCTTGTTGTCTCGCCCCGGTCTCTTGCACCTGCAACTGGCATACTTGCGCTCCCCCCTGCTGCCTGACTTGGAGTTCTTGGGGATGGAGAGAGTGAACTTCCCCCTGCTGCCTGGTTCGGGGGCCTTGGTAATAGGGTATACTCTAAAACAAAAGGACTGGGAGGCCTGGAGGTACCAGGGGCTGAACTAAAACAACACTTCTCGCTCGGACAGGTGGGGGACCACTCCGCGACACCCCCCTGGTATGGTAACATAAAATCAAACTCATTCCACTCTTTCAAAGTATCCTCAGCCTCATCTGAGAATCCAGGGTATGCATTTGTACCTGAGGATGTCCCCGTATCTCCCCCTTGGGTTATGCGGGTGGGGGAGGACCCTAACGCTGACTGCCTTTCACCAGTAACTTGCCTTCTGAGTTGGTCAGCGTGCCTTCTCCAGAGTAGCCCTGTGCTAGTCTCGACCTTATAAGATACTGGCCCCGTTTGCTCAATGACCGTTCCTGGGACCCACGTTGTTCCCGAGGCTGCGTAGTTTCTGCAGTGGACTGGGTCCCCTACTGCAAAACCTTTGGAGCTCCCGATCTCTATATTTTTCCCCTCATCCTCCACCCTGGTCGGATCCAACCGATCAAAAAGCGTTACCGGCCTCCTCCTCATCAGGAGTTCGGCCGGCGAAAGTCCCGAAGCTGCCCTATAACAGATGAGGAGTTGCCCTATAACAGATGAGGAACTGACACAGTTGGAGGTTCAACTCACCGGGACCCATGCGCCGCAGTGTGTCTTTCGTAGTGCGCACTTGGCGCTCTACCTGACCGTTTGTGGCGAGTTGAAACGGGGCAGCGGTAATGTGCCGGATGGCATTTCTCTCGATGAACGTCTTGAATTCCGCAGAAGTGAAGGTACTGGCGTTATCGCTAACAAGGACGTCCGGCAGGCCGAAGCAGCTGAACACCTTATGCAATTGTTTTACGGTTGCGGCAGATGAGGTGTTTGACATGGGAATGACCTCCAACCATTTGGAGTATGAGTCGACTATCAGCAGGAACATGGACCCGCGGAAAGGGCCGGCGAAGTCGGCGTGCACTTGGGACCATGGCCCGCGGGCCATGTCCCATTCCCTGTGGGGCAGCCGGGACTCTTCGGGCTGAGAGCTCTGGCAGCTCTTGCATGTGCCCACCAAATGTTCTATATCTGCGTCTATCTGAGGCCACCAGAAGTAGCTTCTGGCCAGTGCTTTGGAATGCACTATTCCCAGGTGGCTGGTATGCAGGAGCCTCAGCACCTTAGCTCGTAATTTCTCTGGGATGACTACTCGCTGGCCCCAGAGCAGGCAGCCCCTTTCAAGGGAAAGCTCTACTCTGTGCCTGAAAAATGATTTGAAATGTTCCTCGGGGGGAGTTGTGGGCCACCCTTTTCTCACTCAAGAACTGACTTGGGACAGGATTTTGTCGGCCGCCGTGGCTTTGGCGAGGTCTGCCGGAACTATGGGGGGCGAATCGAGAGACTCGATCAGCAGGACTTGGTGGTCCTGCTCTACCTCACATTCGGGGTCTCCTAAACTAGGGAGGGGAGATCGGGACAGTGCGTCCGCATGGGAGATCTCCTTCCCTGGGTGATAGACCAGCTCGTACTGGTAGGCGTTAAGGAAAATCGCCCAACGTAGCATTCTGGGGGACAGAATTTGTGAGGTGGGCTTGCCTGTAGTAAAAATTCCCAATAGGGGCTTATGATCAGTCACAATCGTGAACTCGCGGCTGTATAGGAAATCGTGGAACTTCTTTGTTCCCACGATTATGGCCAGGGCCTCCCTATCTGTTTACGCATAGTTGCGCTCCGCTTTTGAAAGTGACCTGGAATAGTAGGCAACCGGGGCTTCCCACCCGCTCTCCAACATGTGGCACAGCACCGCCCCCACCCCCACTGATGATGCATCACAGACCAAAACTACTGGTTTCCTCAGGTCGAAATGAGTCAGAACAGCATCCGAGGATGGGGCGCCTTGAGCTCTTTGAATGCTTTCTCCTGCCTATCTCCCCACCGCCAAACCGCTTCTTTCTTAAGTAGCCCGTGCAGTGGCTCTGCGACGGATGCCTTCCTTGGTAAGAAGGAATGGTAAAAATTCAGGAGCCCTAGGAATGACTGAAGCTCCAGTTTCGCCGGGGGGTGAGGGGCGTTTTGCACAGCCGCAACCTTGGACACGGAAGGCTTGATGCCCTCCGGGGTTATCTTGAACCCGAGAAACTCAACCTCCCTCACAAAGAACACACATTTGTCCCTTCTCAGCCTAAGCCCCGCTCTCTAGAACACAGAGAGGACCCTGTCTAGCCTCTTCGCTAGTTCTGATTCGCTCCCTGCTGTTATCAAGACATCATCAAAATATGGGAGCACACCTGGAAGCCCCTTTAAAAGGCGTTCCACAAGGGACTGGAAGATCCCGGGGGCCGAATTGACGCCGAACTGTAGGCGCGTTACCTTGAATGCCCCCTTATGCGTAACAATAGTTTGCACAGCGGCGGCAGCTGGGGTTACTGTGAGCTGCTGATATGCCTGCGCCAGGTCTAGCTTGGCAAAACACCCCCCCTTGCAACGTGGCCAGTAAATGGCTGACCACCGGCACCGGATATGCATTTGGCCGAATGGCCTTGTTAATTGTACATTTGTAGTCAGCGCAAATCCTGACCTCCCCATTGGATTTTAAGGCTGTTATAATTGGAGTTTCCCACTCCGCCGAATCAACTGGAACCAAAATCCCCTGCCCTACCAATTTGTCCAGTTCCGCCTCAATCTTGTCCTTGAGGGCGAAGGGAACTCTTCTTGGCTTGAGGCATATGGGCCGGATTTCTGGGTCCAACTCGAAGGAAACTGGGGTCCCCTTGTAAGTCCTGAGCCCCTTCTTGAAAACGTCTGGGTGCGCATTGCACACGTCCCGAATTGGGTCAGTCTCTATGGCGTTAATGCCGGACAGTTCAATTCCCAGGGGAGCAAAACACTGGGTTCCCAAAAGGCAACATCTTCCCCCCTTGAGAACCACCAAGGGCAGTTTTTCTGTGTAATGCTTAAACTTCACCGTGAAGTTCCCCACCCCCAACACTGGGATCCCATAACCCTGCACGTCCCGTAAGTGTGACTTCATAGCCCGCAACTTGGGCCGTGCATTTGGGGGAATGCGCATGAACTCCTTCTGGGACAGGATGGAGTAGGACGACCCCAAGTCTATTTCCATCCTCACTGGAACCCCTTGTAACAGTACCTCTACGTAGAAGCGCCGGTGCTCCAGGCCCATGCATTTCACGCCTTCCGCGCCATCGTTGGCTGAGACCTTTCCGATGCCAGCTGCCTTGCGTTGGTGTGCTTGAGGGTGCCTCGATGCGCCCTTGTCCTCGGTTCGCCCGCACCTTCAGACTGGCGATGTGGCCCTTTCGGCTGCAGTTATGGCACTCGGCCTTCCGAAATGGGCATCTCGTCCGGTCGTGAGATGCCCCACAGCCATTGCAGCGGTGGCTTCCTCGCTCGCCGGTCTGGTGCCTCTCTCCACGCTTCTTTATCCTCTGTACGTCATTGTCCTCGCTGGAACAGGAGTCCGCTGTTGTGGAAGACTCCTTGAATGTTGCTGGGGTGCCTGTGGGCGACTGGTGTGCCCGCCAGGCCGCTTTCGTCAAAGTCCGCTGGGCCGCTTGGACGGGTGACTTGGCCCTCTCAGGCGCGGCCCCTTGGGACTTGAACACTCTGACCCCGCTCCTTGCCGCCTCGGCCGCTTGGGCCTCCCGCAGTACCTCGTTGAATGTGAGGCGATGGTTGCGGGTCATCAACTTTCTCTGGACCTCCTCGTCCCTCAGGCCACACAGCATGTGGTCTCAGAGGGCCGTGTCCAGGTCCTCCCACTGGCAATTGACAGCCGCCAGCCTGAGGGCCACCGCGTAGGCGGATACGGATTCTCCTGGGTGCTGGTCCCGCCTGTGGAATGCGACCCGGGCCGGAAAAATGGAAATGGGCGGCTGGAAATGCTCCCTTAGTAGCTTCAGGATGCGGTCGATGGGCACCACGTCGACCTTCCGGGGAGCCACCAGGTTCATTAGGATGCGCAGCGTGGCCGGCCCCACCTGGGCTAGGAAGTGCGAACGCATCTTCCCCTCGTCGTCGATGCCTGCAGCATCCATTGCATGTCAAAACTGGCACTCGTACAGCTCCCATTGTTCTGGATCGCTGATATCAAACTGGTGAGGTTTGATCTTGGGACACGCCATGGATCCCACCTTCGTCGCCAATTTGGTGTCTTGCACAGAAGACAAAGAAGGAGCCGCAGTGGGGGCTAAAACACAGATTTATTTCATGATGGTCAGGATGAACATGTGGTAATGGCGGAGGTACAGCTCATTTTATACTGCAGTAATACATTTGAAAAGGGTTGCATGGTAGCTCATTGGCTGCTACCTGCGTGACGTCATTCTGAGTCACGCCCATCTTCTTCCAGGTGATCCTTGCGCGGGAAGGTTCCCGCGTCTGCCAGTGATTGGGGAATTTGGACCATGTGAGTTGAACGCTCGCAGCTGCCCTCTATGGGTAGCTAGCTCGCGTTCCTTTAACAGCTGGGTTACATTGTGATCATTGTAAGGTTACATTCATACATTCTTAAAGTAATACTGTTACATACACAACAGTGCTGCAGTCCAAGAACATCTGGGGACCCAAGATTGAGAACCACTGCAAGACCTCTCAGCCACCTTTTCCTAACCAGTCATTTACAAACCATCTTCTCACCTCCTGATGTTTCCTCTAAAGTAGGAATGGCCAAACTATGCTCAAACTATGCTCAAAATGTGGAAGTAAAGTGAGCATGTGCAAAAAGCCCATGCATCCACAAAACGCTGCCATAAGTGCACCTGTGTCTGTCATAAATGCATTTATGACAGTCACTGACGTGTTTTCCAGCAGGAGGAACCACGTGACCAGTCTGCACACCCACATGACCAGCCTGTGGCCTGAAAAGTTTGACCATCCCCACTCTAAAGAGATGCACACTTTCAACCAAGTTTCTTTTTGTTTGTTTGTTGTTTGCTCCTTGGTTTTTAAAGTCAAGTATTGCAGTGATTTGTGTGAGCTACATGTAAAAATATAACACCCTGTCCAGCAAGAAAGCAAGTCAGTTTCTGTGGAATTTTGGGCCAAAGCCTGAGAAACTAGTTGCCTTAGGAGCAGATGCGGGGGAACAAAACCATTCTCTTCCAATGGAGAAGAGGAGCAACAAGGTCAACTCTGTGGCCAACCACAGACTGTTCTTTATTGGCATCTTCCTTTCCTAATTCTCAGTTAACCGTCTGCTTATTTTCACTCAGAACAGTTTAAAGAATGACCTACTTTTGTGATAATTTCCTGTAAAGATGAGAAAGGGGGAAGATTTTTTTTAAAAAAAATTCCCTTTCCTTTCCCTGAAATCTTCATCAGTCTGTCCCAGATGGTTTAATATTGGAACATGGTGGAAGCCTTGGGGAGCATATGTGACCCAGAAAACCTCCTAATCAAGCAGGCAATGAAGCAGATTGTATTACTGTCTGCCTTTTCTCCTTAGAAGGGAGAAAGAGAAGGAGGGGGGGAATTCAGAAGACTAGTTTGAGACTTCTAAGCCTCACAGAGGGTGAGACAAATCACAATTTATCCACCTCAAAATAGGGTACATCTTAGTTCTTGTCTTCATTTCAAAATGTAATTTTGGAGCATTCTTGACCTTATATTGGCATAGTCGTTGAATAACAACGCCCTAATCTGAATACATTTAATGTTACAGGCATTTTGCATTGGATCCACTGTGAAACTCACCTTGTTTACATCTAACTTTTTTCTCTGGTCTATGAATTTTTACTCCCTGATCCTCTCAAGCAGCAAAAGTTGATCCACTTACCAACTGGACCTCTTCCTGTTGTTATGTGCTGCCCCACTAATGGTGATCTATCAGTGAGTCAAATGTTCTGTCATTTTATGTCTCATATCTTTAGAAGGAAATTTCTTAAGTGCTGAGAATGTCTTGTTGTCATAGCTGGTCATGTTCACACTGTCGTGATGCCCTGATGAACCAGGCAAATCTCTGCTCTAATCCTTTTGTTCTAACAGCACTGACAGGCAGGAGTTTGCAGACAGCTTCTCTTTTGCTTACATATTTCTATTTGTTTGCATATTTCTACTGAGATAAAGCTCCACGGCTCAGCTAGGCAGGAGCGGTATGACAGCTAGCCTCGTTATCTCTAAGCTAGTAGAAGCCTGCCAAGAGAAGCTGTGTTATCTTTATGCTAGGGGAAGCCTGCCAAAAAGGCATGATTATCACTTATGTGCTTCTTAAACTGATTCCATGTTTTGTCTCTTAGAGAACAGGTAGATCTTTTCAGTACATGCTTAAGTCTTTCCCTCTAGTCAGCAAGATTTCTTACTAGTCAGCAAGATTGCTTTCCCATGTAGGTCAGCAAGATTGCTTTCCCATAGGAGGGGGCGAGAGACACTCTCAGACTGCTGAATCATCAGGGGGCAGTCCTTTGGAGAGCTCTATAAAAGAGGGAGCCTGACACTATTTAGATGGGTGATCTTCACTGAGACTCCCTGTTTTGTTATTTATCACCTCCTTATCGTCATCTAATGGGAGCATTTCCTTGCCTGGGGAAATAGCTAAGAGAAAGAGACTTTGAAATATTCTATCTTTGTGTGTGTATGTCTTTTGTACTTTGTTCTTTTGTCAGATGCTTTCAGAAATAAAACTTTGCTGCTACAGAATCTGAGTAGAATTCAGTCTTTTAAAAGCTCTCTGCCTAAAAATAAAGCTACCAACACTTTGAAATTGCACATTCCCTGAAGGAAGGAGATCCCACCCGGAGCTGGTGCAGGCACTGTGAGGTTCGGTATTGCTGCATGAGGGAATGGCATGTTGAAACAAAATTAAAGGAGCAGCTACCATACTTACTAAGCCTCACTTTACCAGGTACCAGCAGCCGGTGTAGAGGCAGCAGATAATTAACTAAACAGAATTCTTCACCCAACTTCAATTTCTTCAATTTATTAAAAAATCTCAGTTTCTTTTCAAAGAGAATAAAATTGCAAATGTTGTTAATTTTTAAAAAGAAAAATAATTACAACATCACAATAATTTCAAACCAAGCAAATCAAAAAGCAAAGCAATCACACTTATATACCACTTAGTGCACTCTCTGGTAGGTTCACAAGTTAATTAGCATTTTGCCCCCAACATGCTGGGTGCTCATTTACCAGCCTCAGAAGGATGGAAGGCTGAGTCAACCTTGATCCCTGGCCAGGATCAAACTTGATCCTTGGCCAGGATCAAGCTTGTTTTCAGGACAGCAGTTTAACCACTGCGCCACCAATTCTGACTCATGGTGACATTTTTCAGGGTTTTCTAGGTAGAGAATACAGAGAATACAAAATGAGAGTTTGTTTATATAGCTGAGTTTTTAAATAAATATATTTAAAATAATTAAGTCTTATACACTCAAAATTTGACTGTCTCAAATGATCTCTGAACCTATAAGCACCAGAAACATTTTGCTCAGATACTACAGATATCATAGTTTACATGATCTGGCCATGATGATAGTGGGATTCCTGCAATGGTGGGCTCCAAAAAAAAATTTACTACCACATTGTGGGTGTGGTATGGTGAGCATGGCCAGCTGGAAAGCCCTGCATTGCACCCGAATTAGGACTACTTTATTTTAAAACTTGGATTCTGCTACCAGTTCTGGCGAACTGGTGTGAACCTGCTGGTGCCCACCACTGGATTCCTTGAGTTATAATTCTCTTCTAATGGGCCATCAAGTCAGGTATGACTTATAGCAACCATAAAATAGATTTCAAGGTAAATGAGATATTTAAGGAGTGGTTTTCCAGTTCCACATTCCCAGTGAGCTTCCATGGCTTAGCAGAAATTTGAAGCCAGGCCTCCTGAATCCTAGACCATCATTCTTTCCATTACACAACACTAGGTGCCTCATAATCCTCTTAGCAAAATAGTAACAGCAAGAAACTCTAAATTTTTCTATAGAAGCTATGGAGTTCTCAACATGGGTCTGGTATGTCCCAAATGGTTAGCTGTATTGTGGGAAATGGAACTGAAGAAAGTTACCTACTGGGAGTAGCATTCCATTTACCAACAGCTATTTATGCACAGATATTGCTGATTTCCCACTAAAAAGACAAAATAAATTATGTCTCAACTATTAATGCTTGTTGAAAAACTGTGGAAGGTGTAATTTAAAGGAATTTTACTTGTATCTCATGTGTTCTGTGCTGAGTTCTTGTGTAGATGAAGAGAAAAAATGGGATGGGAAGAATTCAAATGTGGTAAGAGGAAAGGTAGTGCATGCAGAGTTAAAATTATGAGTTTCTGACTTAAACAAAGTATATTAATGAGACCCATACCCTGTCCTTAAAGCTATGAACTGGAACTCTCAGGGCCAGATGTTGCTATCCTTGCCAAGCAACATTAGATAACACTCAATGTAATACAAGGCACAGCATGATGATAGACTGCCATATCTCTTGACCCTCTATGATTCCTCCCCCCTGCCATAAATTTGCAATCCTGGGCAATGAAACTTGGCCAATCTCTCTTGATGACTTTGAGGAGAGCTACTCTATGGGAGGCAACCACCTGCTATGAATCATTCCTGAGTTCCAACACTTTATTCAAATTTAGTCAGGATGTCTTTTATGAGCTGTTGCAATGAACATCTATTAACAATGTACAGTATGCAGGAACTTCAGTATTTTCATGTGGACTTATAATACCTGCTAAGCTTTGGCTTATACCACTAGGGAGAAGACTGCACTGCCCAACTTGTAAATGTGTTTTACTGTGATTTCTACCTGGGAAGAATCTGTCTCTCTCGATTATCTAAAAATAACATTAAAGTACTTGTGTCATTGTTTAATTTTTCTGGATATCAAATAGAATTTGTAAAATTAAAGTTTAAACATGATCAGCTATAAACTGTATAATATATAAAAATGTGTAAGGTGCAATATATAGTGGTGATGAGAAGAAGACAGAAGACAGTAAATACAGGTATTTCATTTATAAAGAACAAATATTCACCAGGAACCAAGCTCTTATTAAGAAATCTCATTTCCCATTGAATTTAATGGGAAAATGAGATTCAATGTTAAAACACTTTGTTTTACAACCATCACCAGGGATTTTTTTTAAAGTGAGGAGTTTGAATGTAGTGTGCCCCCACCCAAGTGATCACATTAACTAAAATGACATCAGTGGAGTTTTTAACAGGAATCTAACAGTCCTATTTTCAGTTTTTCATATCTGGGGCAGAGCTGAATTCTACTGGTAATTCAATTTAAAGATTAAAAATACAGTTTGTATTTAAGATAAGAGGAAAAACAAACACAAGTAGAAAAAGACAAAAACATTATAGGACCTTAAAGATGAACTGCTATATTTTAACATGAGTGTTTGTGGATCAAGTCCACTTTTTCATACTACACCGATTGTTTAGACATGGGTTGTAAATTGTGTGAGTCAATGTAGACTTTCCCATCTTGTAATGACCTAAAACTCCAGTTTTATATTCAGATCTTCTGCAATGGAAATTAGTTCAGTAAGAATGGCAGATGGATACAGGAACCTCAGGCTATAGATAAAAAACCCAAAGCAAACTGTGTAAGTCAGGACATGGTTACCTATAAAAAAGATTGAGATCTACATCACATTTTTTTAACTTAATGCAAACTTGATTTCAGTCATGTGTAAAATATATTGATAGATGGGTTCACACAACGCTCTATGGATATAGTTCATTTAAAATATTTATTCAAAGTAGAATATTGCTACTTCAGATAAATATTTTAAAAGATGATTATGGTAGATCAGCTGAGAAGGAGCCCAGCTGATTGGTGGGCAAGCTGGACTATCTTTCAGCTAATTCTTGGAGGTCTGCAGTGCACTTGATAAGAACTTCAGCTGATCTGAGGCAGTACATACCCATGGATCAGCTAGTACCATTATTGGGGAATCCAACAGTTCCCCATGGATCAGCTGAGAAGGGGTTGAGCTTGATCCACTGATCTCACTGACCCACAGCTTCATTTTTTAAAATTGTTTGAAGTGGAATATTACTACTTCAAATAGATATATATATATTTTTTAAAAAATGATTGGTTCACATCTGTGAGGCACTGGGCAAGGGCTCTTGCTGATCATGGGCACATGTCGTCATGGATCAGCTGGAACTCTTTTCAGCTTTCCCATAGATTGATCTTTTCAATGCAAAGTAAACAACCCCAGCAGGTTGTTCAAAATAACTCACTTGGACCAGAATAATGTGGTCTACTTTCATCCCTGTGTAAACTATTTAAAGAGAAACCAAAATCCACATGTGCATTATGTGAACTTCAATCTTTAAATTGCCAACCTAGCACTTCGAAAGCAAGAAATTGCAAGTAGATAAATAGGGACCACTTCGGTGAGAAGGTAACAGTGTTCTGTGCACTCTGGTGTCTAGTCATGCCTGCCACATGACCATGGAAACGTCTGCAGAAGCAGACAGTGCTGGCTCTTCGGCTTTGAAACAGAGATGAGCACTGCACCCTAGGGTCAGATATGCCTGGTTTTCGAGCAAGGGAAACCTTTACTTTACCTTTACTTAATAATATCTTAAGACCCTCATACAAGAGCCAGTTCTTTTCTCATGAAGTTTTGTTCTTGGAAGCTAGTTCTGAAAAAGAGGCAACAGTTAGTTGGGAAGCAACTTGGGTTGTGAAAAACCCAGTTTACATTTGGTAAACGCTTAAGAATCCTTGACTAATACTTTATCCATTGAGATGGATATCAAGCATATGTATGTATATATTTTACCTCAGCTGTCTCTTTCTGGATCCTTGTTCTGTAATGTTTCTTCTCCAGGATCACAACTTTCAAATCCTGCAAAGAGTGTCTGGGTAGATTGAAATTATATAAAACCATTCTCTTTGTATTGCCATTCCTGATGTCCATTGTGTACAGAGATTGTCCCATTGGTTGTAGGTAAATGCAGAGGAGCATCATTGGTAAAACTGGCATAGACCACATTAGCGGTGGTTGGGGGGAAATAAAAGTGCTCTTGATGTTGTGTGTGATATTGTTAGGTCTTCTAATTGTTTTGCTAGAATAGATGTGAGGGAAGAGATGGCATCTGGGTTTTTAGTAGGGTATAGCCCCTATCCCTGCATTAGTATTCTGTAAGCCCTTGTATGTCAATAGTTGCTTGACATTGAGGGGGCTGTTTTCTCTTCTGAGTCTGTCTTGCAATAGGAAGCTTTTGGGTATTTGTCTTGCCTGGTTAATTTGTTCCTTATTCATACTGGGTGAGTACCGTAGGCTGAGAAAAGCATTTTGCCAATTCTTGTTTATGAAATCTGTATCTTGTGGGTATGAGCAGATGCGATTGTGTTTGAGGATTTGGCTGTAAACAACAGATTGTGTAGTGTATTCAGAATGGAAGCTGGAAGCATGCAAGTAGGTGTGTTGATTAGTGGCTCTTTGATATAGTGTGGTGCTAAGATATTCATGTTGCAACTTCATGGCATTGTCTAGAAAAGAAGAGAAAACCACCAAACCATACCTGTCAAGTTTTGGATTTGGAAATAATGGAAATTTCCTGGCAAATAAGGGGTACTTGACAGCTATGCTAATCCTGTGCTGCTCTCCAATGGTGGCAATAGGACATTGCAGTATAATTAATAAGGGATGACAGTGGGAAAGAGGGTAAAATAAGGGGTTTTCCCTGGCCAATAAGGGATACTTGACAGCTATGCACCAAACACTACTAGTTGTCACATTCACCTACAACAGAGACAACTTTTAAAAGGAAAATTGGAATGAGTTCAGGCAAAAAGAGACAGGGACAAATGTTGCCAGGCATGGATTCAACATTGAGGTAGGAAATAAAGTCTACAGATGCCCTAGTACCCTGGCAACCAGACTTATTAGACTTTTCTGCTTGATACCCTCCCCCACAAAGCAGGAGGGGAAAGGCAGAGGGATTCTCATACCTGGATCAGGAATCCACTGCTGTTTTTTTATAAAAAATAAGGTCAATCCTTATTATGGCTCCATGCTATTTTCTTCATCTTCATGAGTCCAACACCTGTGGAGGTAGGGTGTCCATTTGCCACTAAGGGAAGGACCTCCATGACTGTACTGTCTCTCTGTATTATTTGTGCTGTGCTGTGGATTTTTAGTCTGTACTCCTGCTGCTGGCTACAAGGGTACTGAGTCTTAGTCTATACTGCCCCAGCCATAATTGTCAGTGCTCTCTGTATTCTGAAGGTGACCCCAGGAACTCAGTTTGTCAGTTCTCTTAATGCTATTGTCGGTTTCTGAACTATTGTCTGCTCTCTGATTCCTTGTGATTTATTTTTTCCTCTATAAGGCCAAACAGTGTTAGCATGTTTTTCATTCCAGGTACTAATATCAAAAATAACAATACAAACTGTTATGCCAGCTTCTTTCTCCATGTGAAGAATTAACTTTCAAATTATGGTTTCTGGAGAGAGAAATATCAATCTCCACCCCAGTCAATATACTTGACTTTGGATAAATCCAGGGCCGGCCATTCCAGGGCCCATTTCATTTTCAATTCTAGACATCATCCATCAAAGTTATATATTTGTTGAAAATATTTATAGGTCACTTCTTGAGAGTGAACTCTCCAAAGGTAGTACAGTGTACAACAAAATGTGAAAACATAAGATAATAAAACATAGCTGGGAACAGCAACATCAGTTAAAAGAGAGAAAGATTCTGGCTTGCTAAAAAAAGAAAAAGCCAGCCAGATACAAACAAGATGTGGAAGTAGAAAGAGAATTAGTCAATAGATGAGGATGTTATAAATATGCAAATCTGCATTTGCAAGTGCCCAGCAGCCTCTTCTAGATAAATTTGAACAGCAGAAACCCCTTTTGAGAAGTATAGTGAATAGTATTTTCTTTGCTCCTGAGTAATTCAATAGGTGTCAAACATAGAGGTGAAGTTAGTGAGCAAGCCACCTAGTGAAAGGGTGGTAATTTCAAATTGAA
The DNA here is from genome assembly GCA_035047305.1 of Bradypodion pumilum. NCBI lineage: Eukaryota > Metazoa > Chordata > Lepidosauria > Squamata > Chamaeleonidae > Bradypodion > Bradypodion pumilum. The sequence continues at coordinate 307,224,915 of JAWDJD010000004.1, read as the reverse complement.
ATTTATATTCTATCAGCTTATTTATTTTCTTTATACTCCTACTAGCTTTGTTTCTTTCGCTCCTAAATAGAATTGAGAAATACCTCAAAAAGATAAGACTTCTATCCCTAATATGTGAAAAAATATCTACAGCAATAAAATTCTTTCTTGAAATTCTTTTGGAGAGCTGGATGTAACTCATGATGTCCACCAGACCTGACAGAAAAGTTCTAGTGGTCCCCAAAGACCTTTAGTTGTTCTTTTTGTAGTTAAAACTTTTTATTGATACTATTAATGCACCCAATGGGTTAAAAGAGGAAGCAAAGAAGAGAAGAATGTTTTATTCTTAATTCTCATTGCTGTTCAGGATAGCATCCATTTCTAACCAGAATCATATTGCCCCACACCATCCACAAACCACTTCTTTAGAATATTGAACAAAGAGATATCCAATACCTTTTACCCAAGAATAAGCCCTGTTGATCACAGGAAGGATCTCTGCTTTGTTTGAGCACAAGTTAACTGTCATAGGAGTTCCCTCAAGAGTAAAGCCTTTTGCTTTACCTTGCTGAACAGGATACTTCTGCACATTATCCAGGCAACTGTGGCCTCCTCTTCAAAGAAGCTTATGTGTCTGTTACAGGAGAATAGAATTCCCTTAACTTTATTTGTCCTTTGGTCTGAAATTTCTTTTGTTTCCTTTGCTGGATCAGCCTCTCTAGGTAACCAAATACTTATTCCTGGAACAAATGAGCATAAAAATTGCCCATGGTCATCAAGCATAAACACCACAGCAACCATTGGGGTTTCAAGGAATGGGTAAGCAGATCTGAGGTAACTGGGAGCTTCTTGGAACACCATGAAGATAAACCAGAAATACAAATACAGGTTCTAAAAAAGTCCTGATAGTGGTTGATAAGACAGAATAGTGGGTCAGAAAACTATACCACCCTTTAGTGTAAGGGACCAAAGACAATGAAACAGCTGAAGGGTTGGCTTAACACAGGTTTATTGCATGATGATCCGGAGGAACATGTGGTAATGGCGGATGGGTAGCTCAATATATACAGCTGGCTATACATTTGAATGTGGCTCGTCGACAGACTATTGGTTGCTGCCTGCGTGACGTCGTAGAAGGTCACGCCCTTCTTGACCAGGTGAAGAGGTGGCGGGGAATCTTCCCGCGCTGCTGAACCAGGTGAATCTGAGCCATGAGAGCTGGACGCTCGCTATTGCCATCTAGTGGTCACTAGCTCGCGTCCCCTTATCAGGTTTACATACAGCTGATGGTTATAATGTTGCACACAGAAAGGTTACATTGTTAACACATGGCAAAGGTACATTGTTCAAGGCACAGCTTTACAGAACACAACATCCCTCCCCCCTAGGATGAGACGAAGTCTCTCAGCCAAGATGGCTTGTTGCATGTGCGTTTGGGCCGTGAAGAGGGCTGACCCCCCCGGGGGCGCTACTGCTTCTTTGTTCCCTGGTCCCTTGTACTGAAATGGGAGAGTGAGACTCGTTAGTGGCTTGCTGCGGTCTGGCGGCCTTAGGGGAAGGGAAGAACTCCATTGTGGGCAGACCGGGGGCAATCGGGGCTAACGAAAAACCCCTCTTCTCGCTTGGACGGGTGGGGGACCACTCCGAAAACCCCCCCCCGGTTCTGAAAATCAAAATCTAACTTAGTAGGGGTATCCGCATTTGTGGGGGAATCCCGCGAGATATGTATGGGGTCGGGTTCCTCCTCCTCGGAAAGATCCCCCAGGATATCTACGAGAATATCCTCCTCCCCCCTTGGTGGGGACCCGCGGTCCCCTTCTCCTCCCCCTTGGGCTGAACGGGTGGGGGAGAACCCTAACGCTGATTTTTTCTCCGTTTGGTCTGTGCCCTGCTCATCGGAGACCCTGCGTTGGAGCTGGTCCGCGTGCCACCTCCACAGTAGCCCTGTGCTGGTTTCCACGCGGTACGACACGGGGCCGGTTTGCTCCACAACTACGCCCGGTACCCAGGCTGGGCCCGCGCTGGCGTAATTCCTGCAATGCACGGGGGCGCCTACACTGAAACTCTTCGTGGCCTCTAGCCCAATGTTCCTTCCCTTGTCCTCTACCCTCGTGGGGTCTAGCCTAGTAAGGATGGTGGTCAGTTTCCTACGCATTAAGAGCTCTGCGGGGGAGTATCCTGACGCCAACGGGGTCACCCTGTACCCTAGCAGAAACTGACACACTTGTAGGTTTAGGTCCCCGGGCCCCATGCGCCACAACGCGTCCTTCGTGGTGCGGACGAGGCGCTCTACTTGACCATTGGTGGCTGGGTGAAACGGGGCGGAGGTGATATGCCGAACGGCGTTAATCTCCATGAATGCCCTAAACTCGGAGGACGTGAAACAACTAGCGTTGTCGCTAATTAATGTGTCGGGTATGCTGAACGTGGAAAAGAGCCTCCGCAAATGCCTAATGGTCTGGGCCGAGGAGGTGCTCGTGACTGGGATAACCTCCAACCACTTGGAGAAAGCGTCCACTACGAGAAGGAACAGGGTGCCTCTGAACGGGCCCGCGAAATCAACGTGCACCCGGGACCACGGCCCCTTAGCCGCGTCCCATTCCCTGTGGGGAAGGCGGGCCTCCTCTGGTCTGGAGCATTGGCAACTTTCACAAGTGCCGACCATGTGCTCGATGTCGGCGTCCAGCTGGGGCCACCAGAAGTAACTCCGGGCCAGCGCCTTGGATCGCACGATGCTGGGGTGGCTGACGTGCAACAGTTTGAGCACCCACAGCCGAAGGGAAGTGGGAATCACCACCCGCTGCCCCCACAAGAGGCACCCCCTCTCTAGGGACAGCTCTAGCTTTTTTCTGAAAAATGGGGCGAACTCCTCCGCTGGGGAGGACGCCGGCCACCCTTTCTGCACCCAGGAGCTAACTGCCGCTAACGTCTTGTCCTTCTCTGTCGCTTTGGCAATGTCGGCGGGCATTACGGGGGGCGAATCCAGCACCTCTATCATAAGAACCTGATGGTCCCGCTCCCCCTTGCTCACCTGGCTGGGCGTTAGGGGGAGGGGAGACCTTGATAGAGCGTCCGCATGGCTGATCTCTTTCCCAGGCCGGTAGACCAACGCGTGCTGATACGCGTTGAGAAAAATGGCCCACCTGAGCATCCTCGGGGACAGGATCTGTGGGGTGGGCTTATCTGCGGTAAAGATGCCTAGCAGGGGCTTGTGGTCCGTTACAATGGTGAAGGGGCGGCCATACAGAAAATCGTGAAATTTTTTCGTCCCCGCAAGTATTGCTAGTGCCTCCCTGTCTGTCTGTGCGTAGTTTCTCTCCGCTTGGGACAGGGACCTGGAGTAAAATGCTATCGGGGCCTCCCTTCCGTTTTCCAACACGTGGCACAGCACCGCCCCCACCCCCACCGGGGATGCATCACAGGTCAGAACTACCGGGCGTTTGGGGTTGAAGTGGGTCAGTATGGCATCGGACGCTAGGAGGCTTTTTAGCTCACTAAATGCCCTTTCTTGGTCATCGCCCCACTTCCATGCCTGGTCTTTCTTTAGCAGTTTGTGTAGCGGTTCAGCCACCACTGCCTTCCGGGGGAGGAAGGAGTGGTAAAAGTTGAGCAGCCCTAGGAACGACTGCAGCTCGGGCTTGGAGGTGGGGCGGAGGGCTTTCTTAATGGCTGCCACCTTGGACTTGGATGGTTTTATTCCCTCAGGAGTCACACAAAACCCTAGGAACTCAACCTCGGTTGCGAAGAAGACGCATTTGTCCTTTCGCAGTCTCAGCCCCGCTTTTTCGAATATTGTCAGGACCTTCCCCAACCTCTTGGCCAATTCAACCCGACTCCCCCCCGTTATTAACACGTCATCAAAATAAGGCAACACCCCCTCCAGTCCCTTCAGGAGGCGTTCCACGAGTGACTGGAACATTCCAGGCGCCGAATTCACGCCGAACTGGAGGCGCGTCACCTGGAACGCCCCCTTATGGGTGACTATGGTCTGCGCAGCAGCTGCGGCAGGGGACACCGTAAGCTGCTGGTAGGCCTGTGCTAAGTCGAGCTTAGAGAAACACTTTCCCCCGTGTAACCTGGCCAGCAGATGGCTGACTACCGGCACCGGATATGCATTCGGGCGGATCGCCTTGTTGATGGTGCACTTGTAGTCGGCGCATATGCGGACCTCCCCATTGGCCTTTAGTGCGGTTACAATTGGAGTTTCCCACTCCGCGGAATCAACAGGCACAAGGATTCCCTGGCCCACCAATTTGTCCAGTTCCGCCTCTATCTTGTCCTTAAGTGCGAACGGCACCCGGCGTGGTTTAAGATGAATTGGGCGGACCTCCGGGTCCAGGTCGAATGTCACTGGGGGCCCCTTGAATTTCCCCAGTCCTTTTTTGAAAACTTCGGGGTGCGCCTCGCACACCTCCTGAATTGGATCAGTCCCAACGGCGTGCATCCCAACGGCGTGCACCCCCCAATAAACAAACCCAGGATATGGAACCATTGAGTCCCGAGGAGGCTGCAATCTCCCCCTTTGAGCACGACTAGGGGGAGGGACATGGCGTGCTTCTTGAATTTAACCTGAAATTCTCCAACCCCCAACACTGGAATGCTGTTCCCTTGCACGTCCCGTAGTGTGGACCTCAACGCTTTGAGCTTGGGTCGCTTGTGGGGGGCAATTCCCAAAAACTCCCTCTGGGAAATGATTGAATATGAGGACCCCGAGTCAATTTCCATCCTAATGGGAACCCCTTGGACTAGTACCTCAACAAAGTAGCGGGGGTGTCCTGCAGACACGCTGAACACTGGGGCGTCGTCCTCGCTGCCGTCGGAGATGCGGCCCACGCCGTCCTGCTTCCGCGTGGCCTGGGCGCCGTCCTTGGGCCTCGTTGAGCGGTCTTGTCCCGCGGAACGGTCTGCTGAGCTCCGCCGGGTCTCGCGCTTCTTCCTGCACACCTTGGCGATGTGCCTGCGGCGGCCGCAGTTGTGGCACTCGGCCTTCCGGAACGGGCACTTTACACGGTCGTGGGCCGCTCCACAGCCGGCTCTCTTTCCGGACCCTCCGGACGTCCTCGTCGTCGCTGCTCTCTGTGGACGACCTCGAAGTTCGCCGGGCCGCCTGTACCGGAGTCTCTGCCTTGCTCGACTTCGGCCACCAGTCCTGGAGTTCTTGGACCCCAGCCTTTGTAGCTTCTGCAGCCTGGGCCGCTCTGACGACCTCCTGCAACGTGGGAGGCGGCTCTTGGTTCATTAATGTGCGCTGGGTTTCGGCGTCGTTCAGGCCGCACAGCACACAGTCCCGGAGGGTGATTTCGGCATTCTCCCATTTGCACGGGCTGGCTGCCAGCCGCAGGGCCGCCACGAATGCGGCGACCGTCTCCCCGGGCGCTTGGACTCGCCTCCAGAACGCACTCCGAGCGGGAAACATCGCCGTGGCGGGCCGGACGTGCTCACGCAGCATCTGCATGAGTTCCTTGGCCTTGAATTCGCTCACCCTCCTCGGTGCAATCAGGTCCACCAAGGTCCTTTTGGTTTCTTGTCCGAGCATCCTGGTGAAGATGGCCCTTTTCTTTGCCTCTTCCGTGACTTCGGACTCAATCAGTGCTGCCTGGAAGTCCATCTCGAAGATCTCCCAGTCGCCCGGTTTCCTGATTTCGAAACCGGCGCATGTCTTGGTCCCGTGGGCTGCCATATCCCACCTTCGTCGCCAATTTAGTGTAAGGGACCAAAGACAATGAAACAGCCGAAGGGTTGGCTTAACACAGGTTTATTGCATGATGATCCGGAGGAACATGTGGTAATGGTGGATGGGTAGCTCAATATATACAGCTAGCTATACATTTGAATGTGGCTCGTCGACAGACTATTGGTTGCTGCCTGCGTGACGTCGTAGAAGGTCACGCCCTTCTTGACCAGGTGAAGAGGTGGCGGGGAATCTTCCCGCGCTGCTGAACCAGGTGAATCTGAGCCATGAGAGCTGGACGCTCGCTATTGCCATCTAGTGGTCACTAGCTCGCGTCCCCTTATCAGGTTTACATTGATACAGCTGATGGTTATAATGTTGCACACAGAAAGGTTACATTGTTAACACATGGCAAAGGTACATTGTTCAAGGCACAGCTTTACAGAACACAACACACCCGCAGTAAAATTCTTTCACAGCACTATCAGTTCTGAACCACTGTTATCTCCAATAGCATGAGACTGCAGCACTGACTTTCTTGCCTGATCCTATAAACTGAGCTCCTGCTGCTGCTGAATCTATATCAGAGCCTGAGAATATTACTTTTCAGACTACCACTCCTGGAATCTCCTGACAAGCACAGTCAGTGGCCAATATAGCAGCAAAAGACCAGATGTTGTCTTCCGAATGATCTTCTTTGAACTTTGCATCTTTATATAAGGGGAAAACTTTGATAGAACTTACTTGAGATTTGGTTCCTAATCCATTTAGAGAGATGTTGGAAGACTTTTTTTTTGTAAGTGGCTCCTACACCAGTCCCTTTGTTCATGGAGTTTATGGGCTATTCTATTTTATTCAAGTTCTATTGGCCCTCCCTCCCTTTATTTGATCACATTTGTAAATCTTTGTAAAGTTTATTTTGTTAGCCATACTCATTCAGAAAATGATCCCATTATGGCCTCTGGGGTTTTACATTTGATGGTTTTAAAAAAAATCAACTTTCTCTTACCCACAAAACCATCTTAGCTGGAAAGTTCTGTCATTTTCATCCACCCTCGCAGCTGTGTGTACCATCTATACTGATTATTTCTCAGTATAGATTAATTATTCATTGAAACACATTCATTTACTTACATACTTACTTATTTGCTCGCCACTAGTAGAAACTGCTACTCTGGGCAGTTCACACACACAAAAACAGAATTAAAATATACAAAAAAATTACACTAGAATATAAAATAAATGCAGGATAGAGCAAAAAATCCTCCCTAGCTTGAATCTTTTCTCACAATAGTGAGCCCATTTATATGTTATCAAAGAAAAAAGAATTGCCCCAGCAGTAAAAAGAGAGATAAGTAACATACATTTGCATAAAGTTCACAGAGGTATACTTACATGTATAAAGACACACTTGGAAGTAATTGCTGTGGTTTAAATAGAAGCAGAATACATCTCATCATAGGTAGAATGGCACACAGGAGCCACTGACTTCTACACCTGCTCAGTCCAGGTGCCGTTGACAGGCAATGCCATCACACCTGTTTTCTTTTTTAAAAAAATCTTGTTTTATATGGAGTTTGTCTGGATTAGATGGGACAACCCTTCAAACAGAATAGAGTTTAGCAATATAACTTTTTGAACTATGGCTTTCAGAATATCCCAAGTTCTATGGTTGTGACCATGTAACCTGGGGAATTCTGGAAGCTGTACTTTCAAAATGTAACTTGTACAAGTCCTGAAACAGAGGGCTGTATTTTTGGAAATTAGGATATAATTTTTAATTGGCAATGTCTTTCTATACAAACCAAGTTACTGTTGACCTAGTATTCCTCCCTTCTTTTCTTAGGCAATAATTTTTGTGTAAGGATTACTGGAACAATATATGCCAAGCACATTGAACACTTGAAATGTATGCATATACTCCACTAGTACTGGAGTAAAGGTGTTCTCTTCTTCTAAATCACCCTCCCCCTTTACCTTTAGGATCCAAACATGCTTGTACAGAGGAAACTGGACTCTCTTGGGTTTTTCTGGTCTCATTTTAATTCATATTTAACATTTCCATTAGACTGGAACATTTTAATTTAAATTTCACCATCCTTAACATTTTTGGTTGTGAATTTTCCACTCTGTTGTATAAGCTAATTTTAATCACACTGTTTTGTATTTCTATGTCAGGCATGATTTCGCATGGATTGTCTTTCTTCACCTCTTTCTTTTCTTTCTTCTATCTCATTCAATGGAGCTGAGTAAATACAGTAAAAGTGACAAATTAAGTGACAGACTATAGCTTTTGCATGATTGCAGACTGGCCACTCAAACCTGTTATGTATTTTCTTCCAAAATTATTCTGTTATACCTGTAGGAAACAACAGTTGGTCTGCAAAAGCCAGTTGTCTGGGATGAGCAATCTCCAAAATATAGATTCAAAATATATTTAATCTCTCCAATGGCAGAATTATTGGAAGAAGTGAGGCTGAGGCCAATAAACAAAGTGAATTTGAAGGCAGGTTTTTTATTGCATTGTTTTGCACTTATTTGTATATTCCAAACTTAGAGACTGCTTTATTGCTTCCAGCTCTCTTATTTTGGTTGAACAGGTCCAGTGGAAATAGGAGAAACATGATTTTTCTAGACCTATGTTGATGTCCTGGCTCATTATGGATGAGGTGGTGTGAATGGGGTAGGGACCTTCCTGCCCATCATTTCATTTCTTCTTCATTTCATTTAAGATCAAATAGAAACACTTTTAAATAATGTTTCCCATAGGGAAAGGCTATGAAGAAAATGGCCAAATGGACTGAAGGGAAATGCAGACATTTACCAACCAATAATATGGTAGAATGGCACATGCCTACCACTGATTGGGCTCCAACCATCTGATCACCAGCAGGTGTGGGAATAAAAGCCTCTTTCCAGCTGATGGGGGAACTGTTTCCCCCATCAGCTGGTAAGCTGGCTGCACTCTATCCCATCCCTGGTGTGTACACACACTGAGAACAGAATAAACACAGTGGAGCAATTCAGTTAAGCCTCCTGATCGGTTTTCAAAATGGGGCAGTTTGGCCCCATGGAAGTGGGCATGTGATCAGACCAAACCACTCTAACCCACCTCAACAGTGGACTATGTGCTTGAGTAGATACCTTCTTACTTACTTATTTACTAAGCAATTCTTTTTCTTGCATGGCCCTGGGTGGTTCATATCAGATAATCTCCATAACCATTACCACACACCCCAACAAAAACAGCAAGGAAAACAGCAGTAGCAACTATCATAGTTAAAAAATACAATAAGTTATGGTATAAAAGTAGTAGTAAATAGATTACTGCATTCTAACTATGCAGAATTAACATTTGGGGGGGGGGCTGTGGTGGCTCAGTGGTTAAGAAGCTTGCCTTGTTAGCTGGAAAGTTGGCATCTCAGCAGTTCAAGACGTGGGTACTACATGATGGTTTGAGCACCTCTCTCTGTCCCAGCTCCTGCCAACCTGGCAAATCAAAAGCAAGAAATTGCAAGTAGATAAATAGGGACCACTTCAGTGGGAAAATATCTTGGTGACATGAAAGGAGGCTCATTCGGGCATCCCTACCGCAGAGTTTCTCCAGCAAAAATCCTTTCAACCCAGAATAATTCCTGACATGAAATTATTATTACCAGAATTTTAAAGACACAGCTAAAAAGTGTCAATATGCAGGCATCATTAAAACACTCTTTGCCATCAACAGTAAGTAGTCAAAGGCCAGTCTAAATAAAAATGTGATCAGAAGAGCAACAGGGATGGGTTAAGCCTAAGCTCTCTGGGAAGAGGATTCCATAGCCTGTGAGAAGGCTTTTGCTTGCATTCTCAGCAAACATGCTTATGAGCAGTGATGCACGGCAATTTTTATTACTACCTACTCTGTGGGTGGGGCCAAATCGGTGGGTGGAGTCAAATCTGGTGGTGTAGCCAAACATCCTGCATTATGGGCTATGGAGGTGGGTGTGGCCAACCAAGTGGGTAGCGCCTGGGGGAATTTCCGCTACCAGTTCTGCAGAACCTGACAGAACGTGCTGCAGTGCATCACTGCTTATGAGGGTCACAGGACAGAGGGAATGAATAATTTTGAAATCCAAGGAGGCTCGAGCTGGAACTCAGTAAGGAGACACTAGGAGAGCATACCAAAAAGGGACAATGTTTGGAGTTACACACTTAACAACAAAACAGCTCACAGATCAAACCTAGAGGGTAAAACCTGACACCATCTATTTACTTTAAAATGCTCTGTTCTCTGTATTTTAGAAATGATACTTCAAATACAGCACACTTATATTCAGAACAACTGAAGAAGGCAGAAGCCAAAACATCTTGTCATCCTATTCCACTTTTCCATTTAGTAACAAAGCCGCTGCTTGCATCTCTCCTTCAAGTTACTGATAAAGATCAGTGGGCTGAAGTGCTTGAAGCTGGCAGTTCAGGTTCTCACCATGCCTCTTAGGAGAGGGTCCAAGCAAGATTGTCCAGAACATTTGCAGCGGATGGGACCTAATTCCTCACCCAAACTTTCAGCAACATTTGGTTCTGCTTGACTTTCCACTTTTGTGTTCCTGTCATCCACAATTATCAGCACCTATTGTTTTGGTGTATGATCAATTTCCTCTTGGACACTTTAATCCCCCCCTTTTTTAGCATCTTCAGTTGGAGCATTGGCTTGAATGCTTGTTATGTTGATGGATTTTTCCAGATGTTTGAAGGATTTTATTCCTAACTCTCTGTTCTACATCTTGCTTCCATATGAAAGCTACTCCACTTCTTCTGAGTTTGTCTTTTCCAAATTAAAACACTTTGTAGTTGGCTGATGCAAATGTCCTATTGCAATCCACTTCAGTTCATTCACACCAACTACTGCAACGATTAAATATTCAATTTCTTGCTTTATAGTTTCCAATTTACCTTGGATTATATTTCTCATGTCCCATAATCCAATTGTAGGTGCTGTGCAACATTCGATTTTCCTTTCACCTTGTTGCATTTAACAGTATGAGTCAAGCTTAAAAGAAAAAAAACGCTACATATGATGCACTAACTCTTGAAAAGTGTCTTTACTTTTTAACATTTAAGTGTTCTTTTAAAGACCACATTATTTTGCCTTCATCAGAGCAGTCCAATCTTCATTAAGATCATTTAATTTAATTAAAACCATTATTCAAAAGTTCAATCTTGCAACAAAAAATTTAAAACAGAAACATTTCACTCTTTCTTCTTGTAGCTGAGTACTGTATAAGATGAGCTTCACTGTCCCAGTGACTGAGTCTGTTGCCATAAAAATGTTTGAAGTCAGTACAAAGTTCAGACTGGAATAAAGGTGCACACTTTGGCCTTATCACATTCAAGAGTTGTAGAATGTAATTCCTCTGGTCCCAAGTTTTACGTCTGGCCTATACATGGAAGAAGAAGATGTCCAACAACTGAAAGATACAGCTCATGTGGACAAGAGGTAATTTGGAATTTGTTTCGCTATTTGCAGAATGTGAAACCTGTTGTAGGGATTTCTTAATATCGGGCAATTCACATTCAAATATTGTGATTTTTGCATGGCAGCATAACTGGATTTCAACCAGTATTAGAAATTATGTGTACATATGTGTGTATATTTGCTCTGCTCTTCCCCCAACAGCAGCACACAGAGTACAGCCACAATACTTATGGCAGTGGCACTAAACAGAGTTTTTCTTCTCACTAAGACTTCATGATCAAAGCTATCTTGGTAGAAACTACACACATAGCATGACTCATAAGAAGAGCATTTATGCACTTCAGATGCAGCTGAAACAGGAAAGCAATAGGAAAGAAAATGCTGGTTGTCACTGTGTTCCATTTTTAAAGAAATCTACATTTGAAAGCTGTGCCAACTCTTCATTTTAATGGTAGAATGCAAGGTGGTTGGGTTCAGTAGCTACACATACATAAAGAAAATTTTGGAGTAACCTTGCTTACTTGCAGCTGCTTTGAAGGAGATATTCTAATTAAACTGCTGTCCTACAATCAAAAGCTAGTTGGAGTATTCTATACATTATGTTGTTCCTCATGATAGGATTAAGGTATTGGAGCTTTTTTTGCATAATGGTCTTCAACAGTTCTTGTTCTTTATCCATCTAGCAAGAACTGTTGAAGACCATTAAGCAAAGAAAGCTCCAATACCTTGGCCATATCATGAGGAACAACATAAAGTATAGAATACTCCAACTAATTCTTTATCCATCTAGCAGATGGTTTGAGCGCCCGTCTCTGTCCCAGCTCCTGCCAATCTAGCAATTCGAAAGCAAGACATTGCAAGTAGATAAATAGGGACCACTTTGGTGGGAAAAAGATCTTGAGGACATGTAAGGAGCCTCATTCAGGCATCCCTTGAGCAGAGTTTCTCCAGCAAAAATCCCTTTAACCCAGAATAATTTCTGACATGAAATATTATTATCCATCTAGCATATGATTAGTGTAATCCAGGTTAAATAAAATCATTAAGCTTTTTAAATGTGCAAACCAAACATGAGTTCTCTGTTTTGATATCTGAAATTCTGGGTAACACTCAGGGCATCTGAAGCTCACAGTTTGTCAGCCCACAAGGAGATATTAGGGCTATTATTTTAGCTTTCTGCAAGAACAGTTTGTAGCAGTTGCTCAGTACAGCCAGATGGGTCTGTCCAGATTTCGTGCCTCTAGTATTTGTTTCCTGTGCCAGATGCCTCTTTTCTTCTCTCCCTAACCCAGAAAATGAGAGATGGGAGAGACAAAGAGATTGTTCTGTTTCTCAGAGCTTCGAGATCTGACAGTCTGAGTCAATGCATGCCACTGTCTACTGGAGCTTGCTCATTCAAATGATGTGCTTGCTCCCAAGTTGGCAATGTTAAGCTTTGTACCCTTTTAAACTGTTGGATCTGGGCAGCAATTTTGGATTAGTGCTGGTTTAGATGTATAGCTATTTTAAAATATATTCTCTACTGATTGCTAATTACAGCTCAGGCTGAAACCATGTCAGCTGAAAATGCTCCTTGGGCTTGTTAAGTCTGAAAGGTGGTTAACCACAGCTGCACATTAACATATCATCTTCCATTAAATTATATCAAAAAGGATAAACATTGATAAAAGACATCTGCTGACACTTAAAAGGGCCTACAATTGCAACTTCATTTTGCATTCATAGTGACTGCTGTCATCAGTCAGAATTTGTGGGGTATTCATTATCGCTTTTACATAGGTGTTGAACTGCAATTAAGAGCTAATGAATGGACACAGTATTTTAGAGGCTACACATGGAACTGCTGTTCCACATAAAGAACACAGGAAGAATTGGCTGCAGCATGTTTTTGAAGATCCTTCTAACTGCAATGGTCAATCTAAGTTTTTGGGATTCTTATGTATGTTGGAATCCACATGATGATGGAGCTATTTATAAAGCAACTCTGGTGGAAAGGTTTCAGTGTTTATTCTGCTGAGCCTGAAAATATACAGTTAAGGTACAGGTTGAGACTGGGCCTGTGGTGGCTTAGTGGTTAGGATGCTGAGCTTGAAGACCCCAAGGTTAGCAGCTTAGCAGTTCAAGAGCTGAGTTCTGCTTGATGGAGTGAGCGCCCATTGTCTGTCACAGCGCCAGCCAACCTAGCAGTTTGGAAGCAAAGAAAAGGCAGATAAATAAATAGGTACCACATTGCTGGGAACGTTAACTTGGGGGTCTGTTATGTATGTTAACTGTGTTTTCTGTCAGGAGCGGAATATATATTTTCTCATGTATCTATTCTTATGCAAATAAGTGGATCAAAAATGTGCACACTCTGTTAGCCAATGTTACTGTTACTATTTATAGGAGCAGAAAGTATCTTTTCTCATGTATCTATTCTTATGCAAATAAGTGGATCGAAAATGGCGACGAAGGTGGGATGGCGTCCCCAAATGGCAGCAACATTGGCCCATTTGACCCAGAACATCCAGAGAAATGGGCAACATACGAACGCCGATACTGCCAAGCAATGGCCTCACAGAAGATCACCGACGAAGACCAGAAGCACTCCTGTTTCCTCGCTCAGTGCGGTTCTGAGATGCTTGAGCTGGCAACCCACCTCGTTCTCCCAAGGGACGTGGATGTGGTGCCGCTCGCAGAAATCATGTCTGCACTGAGGAAATCATGTCCGCACCTGCAGCCAAAAGTCTCGATCTTCCCGGCCAGGGAGGCTTTCCACAGAAGGGAGCAGTGACCTGGGGAGTCCATTGCAGACTACGCCACCACTCTGCACGTTGCTGATGCCCCGTGCAAGTGGGACAACATCGAAGAAGCACTCTGCGACCGTCTGCTGGCTGGCATGATGGACGAAGATGCTCAATGTCGCCTCATGATCAGGAAGACGCTATCTTTCAAGGCTGTCCTAGAAGAGGCAGTAGCGTCTGAGGCCGTACGGTCTGGCATCAAGCTTTTCCGGCATCGCCACTCCACCACCAGTGCCACCGACTCAGCTGTGCAAGCTCAGCAAAATTCATCTTCATCCTCCTCAGCATCACCTGGTTCCACCTCTTCATCGCAGTCCAGCGACACAGAGGGAGAAGTTCGAGCGGTCCGACGAAAGCACCGAGAGCACCGTGACGATCGGGAGAAGAAATTCCTTTGCAAGTGTGATGGCTGTGGAGCCCGGCATGATCGCAGGAAGTGCCCCTTTCACACTGCAGAATGCCACAACTGCGGGCAATGAGGGCACATTGCTAAAGTATGCTGACAGTGAAAGCAACGAAAGTGCGGCGCCAAAATGGCCACCGCGCTCTTTGCGGGGGCCCCCACCTGGACTCAGACATCTGGGTGGGTTAGGGGGCGTGGCCACCCCTCTATAAAAGGGGTGGCCACGAGGCAGCCGAGCTGCCATTTTAGAATAGCGACGGAGAGGAGAAGTTTTCTCCGTCGCTGTTTTTTCTCTTAGTCTTCGGCTATTGAGCCATTGCAGTTCGTTTCCCCGCTGGGGAAAGGAAGATTAAGCACGCGGAGCCTCGGACTGCTTGGCTACCGCGGTGCTTGAGCATTAGGAGTTCGATCCCTGGCTAGGGATCCAGCCTTTCTTCTCCTAGGGAGACATGGCTCCCAAGCGGAAGGCCCCGGCGCTGAAGCCGCGGTCGAGGGGAAGAACTTTTACCGGCCCTGCGCTGGATGGGGGACAGCCTTTGGGTCGGAGGACCAGGGCTGCACCCCCTCGGCAGGGCAATGTGCCAGCCTAACCCACTAGTACCTGTGGGCTGGTCAGGTTGACACTTGGCAGCCTGGCCCCAGCTTGGCTGGTCAGCCACAGGCCGGCCCCTCCAGGGCTTCGGCCCTCGGCCCGCCTTTGACAGGCATGGGGCAGGGCGGCCTGGGGGGGCCTGGTGCGGGTGTCCAACCCACTGCTCCTCCGGCCCCTCATGGGCCGGAGTTTTGGACATGGCTCTATTCTGGCCCTGGCTCTCCTTTTGGGTTACCTTTTCCTCAAATGCCTAGTGGGCCGTCCGGCCCACCTGGCCCACCTTATGCTGGGGGTTCTGGGGCAGTGGATGCTCTGTTAGCACAGTTAGCAGTGCTGGAAGCATCCTTGGGCATCGCACAGCCTCCTTTGGAGGGGGCGCTACTCTTCCCATTGGGGCCCCTTCGATGGCCCCGGCTACCTTGCCGGCCGCAACGCTGCAGTGGGCGGCCAGCCGGGTTGAGCTGCTTGAGACGGTCCGGCCGGCCCCAGCGGGTGTCTCGCAGCTCCCCGTTCGTCCCGATGTCCCGACTGGGAGCAGTCAGGGGTGGTCCCAGAGCTCGATTCCGGTCGCGAGCTCCGGCGCCCGCCGTGGGCCGGAAACCCTGGTGGGGGCGGCTCACGGGGGTGCACCTAGTGAGTATCAGGCTCAATTTAGTGCACCAACACCACAGCCCACTTACAGTGGTGGGGTTCAGTGGCCCTGGCCTCGTCAAGTTGAGGCGAGTGGGCATCAGTTACCATCCTATCCTAGTGCCCCATGGTTTCAAAATGGTCCCTCGTTAAGGGCGGGGGTGTCCGCCCCTGGGGCAGTGCCAAGCATCGCAGGGGCTATCCAGGTCCTGCTGCGTATGCCCTCTATACAGAATGTGCTGACGACAGCTTTGCCGACGGCTGGTTATTCCTTGCCCCTGGGTGATCATTTGTCACAGGTCACGAGGGATAAGATTTGGCGAGGGGAATACGTAGATATATTCTCCCTGTTGAACCGTGAGCCCACTAAAGAAGAGAGAGAGGGACAGGATGATAGAGACAAAGAGCTGTCCCGTCGTCGTAAGCCACCACACACTTGGGCCAACTGGTTGCCGGCATATCTTATTTATTCGGCGGTATACCTTAGGGCCTGGCCTGATCTGGCCATTCCTATGGTCCAATACTTGGACAATATTTACAGGGCGATGGTTGATTTCCCTGGCCCATCATGGTTGGCTTACGATGAGGAATTTAGAATGAGGGTGGCCTTACACCCAGAGATGAGGTGGGATGCGCCCTGCCAGAAATTGTGGCTCTTGTACATGACCCCCACGCGTCCGGCAGCTGGGGATAGGTACCATTGTGGCCATGCTGTGCAGCGAGCTGCTCCAACACAGGCTCCCCGCCAGCCGGCGGGGCAGGGAGTTCCAGCCCGCTTGCTGTGTTGGAGCTTCTCAGCTAATGGCGTGTGCAATAAGCGGCAGTATCGGTACAAACATGAGTGTCCCTCTTGCGCTGGCCCCCATGCCGCCTCCGCATGCCCGCGGGCTGGTGGGTCATGGGGCAGAGGTAGAGGTGGACAGGGGGCGGGCAGGGCTTCCTCTGATGGAGCTAGCCAGTCAAAAGGCCCCCTCCCCAGTTAATGTGTATATACTGGAGCGATAGCTCTCAACTTATCCAAGAAGGGAGGACGCGAGGTACCATCTGGAGGGTTTCCAGTGGGGCTTTCGTATTCCGTTTGAAGGGGTTCGGGGACCCCAAGATGCCCCCAATTTAATTTCCCTGAAGGGTAAGGAGGGGGTAGCTGCCCTGAGTATTGCCAAAGAAGTGGAGGCCAGGAGGGTAGCGGGCCCCTTTTCCGAACCGCCTTTCCCTAACTTGAAGGTCTCCCCTCTGGGGCTAGTACCTAAAAAGACCCCGGGTGAATTTCATTTAATTCACCATCTATCGTACCCGGCGGGTTCTTCTGTCAGTGATGCTATTCCTGATGACCTTTGTTCGGTCAGGTATACATCGTTTGACCAGGCCCTACGGATGGTGCGCTCTTGTGGTCCCAGTGCCCTCCTGGCAAAATGTGACATTAAATCGGCATTCCGATTGCTGCCAGTGCACCCTGGGGATTTTGAAGTTCTATGTAGATAAGGCCATGCCTTTTGGCTGCTCTATTTCATGTTCGGCATTCGAACGTTTTAGCACTTTTCTTCAGTGGGCCTTTGTTTGCAGGTCCGGGTCTGGGTCTGTAGCCCATTACCTCGATGACTTTTTGTTCGGGGGTGAACGGGGCTCGGACACGTGCACGCGTCTCCTCACTACATTTCAGACGCTAATGCGGGAGCTGGGTGTCCCCTTAGTGCCTGAAAAGACTGAGAGCCCATCTACTACGCTCACATTTCTAGGTATTGAAATTGACACGGTCTCACAGGCATCCCGGTTACCCATGGATAAGGTCACCTGGATCTCCGCGATGATTTTGGCATTGATGGCAAAACGTAAAGTGTCACTTCGTGAGCTCCAGGTACTTCATGACCATCTTAATTTTGCTTGCAGGGTGGTGACACCCGGCAGAGCATTTGCCCGGCGCCTATGTGACGCCATGTCTGGCCTGTTAAAGCGCCACCATAGGGTCTGACTGACCAGGGGCATGCGGGCTGACCTTTTGGTTTGACTCACATTCCTACGGGATTTTAACGGGGTATCTTTCTGGAGATCAGACCT
Organism: Bradypodion pumilum; assembly: GCA_035047305.1. Taxonomy (NCBI): domain Eukaryota; kingdom Metazoa; phylum Chordata; class Lepidosauria; order Squamata; family Chamaeleonidae; genus Bradypodion; species Bradypodion pumilum. Next base: position 307,207,347 of record JAWDJD010000004.1, on the reverse strand, counting down.
TATGGTCTGCCCTAGATTCCAAGTACAGTCGGATGCCTCCGGCTCCCTGGGATATGGGATTTATTTTGAGGGGAGGTGGGCTCACGGCCAATGGCCTCCCACATGGCGTGGCATGGATCGCCTCCATGATCTTACCTTTCTTGAGTTCCTTCCCATCCTGGGAGCTTTGATGCTATGGGGTGAGGAGTGGGCCCACTCAATGGTCCATTTTTCGTGTGACAATGCGGCAGTGGTGCACATTGTCAATGCTCAGACATCTAAATCGCCTAGGGTTATGGCGTTGGTTCGCCAATTTGTGTTATGAAGCCTACGCCTAAATGTGCTGTTTAAGGCCAGACATGTTCCAGGCATTAATAATGATATTGCTGATGCTTTATCCCGCCTGCAGATCCCCCGGTTCCATGCCTTGGCTCCGGAAGCAGAGGAATTCCCCTCGCCACTCCCGGCCGAGATTTGGACATTTGGCGAGGAGAGGTGTCCTTGGCTCCTCGCACGCGTAAGGCGTATCAACATGCTTTTGTACAATTTAGAACCTTTTGCGTGCAACTACAGTTGCCTGAAGTGTGGCCCATTCCAGTGGAACAGGTTTTACAATTTATGGTTTATCTACACAATCAGGGTTTGGCTCCTCGTACTATAGCATCCAGGCTGTCGGCGCTGGCATTCATGGCTAAAGTGAGGGGTTTTACTGACTGCGTGAATGATTTCCGCATACGTCATGTTTTGGAGGGGTGGACATGGGAACGTGGCCGCCGGCCGGACACTCGCCACCCAATTTCACCTGAAGTCCTGACCCACCTTGCACGAGGCTGGCATAACTTGTGTTATGATAGGTATGAGGTGGCTCTTTTTCACGCGGCTACCATGGTGGCCTTCTTTGGAGCGCTCCGCATCAGTGAATTGGTACTACTGTCTAAGGCGGATGCAAATCGTAGGGCACTGGAACTCGACGATGTCTATGTCACTAATGAGTGGGCTCAGTTGAGGATACAGTCCTCAAAAGTTGATCAGCACGGCATAGGCAGTGGAGTTAGACTGCTACAATGTTCCATTGCAGACATCTGTCCGGTTGGTGCCCTACATGAGTTTTTGGCAGTGCGTGGCGCGCACCCTGGCCCGTTTTTGTGCCACCAGGATGGGTCTCCCCTTACTAAATTCCAATTTTGGAAGGTGACTGGTATGGCACTAACCAGTGTCGGCCTCCCTGGGGCTCGTTACGGCACCCATTCATTTAGGATAGGTGCTGCATCCACTGCGGCTGCATTTGGGTACTCTGAGGCTGATATACGCTGGATGGGGAGATGGGGATCCATGCGTTTTGCATTGTATGTTAGCCCATTTCTGGCATGAGTACCAGTTAATTCATTATTCTCTTTTCTTCTTTTACAGACCCTGTGTGTCCCCGCACACCGGTGGCAGTATGGCTGGTGGGCCACAGTTATGTGCACAGTTATATGCTGCGGCGACAGAGTGGGGACCCCAGCTTGGACTACGTGCAACCGCACGTATACGTTGGTATGGTAAGCGCGGAATGAGATGGCGGGAACTGTTGCCATTCCTGTTTTCCATCAGGGATGCTGAACCACCTGATGTCCTTGTACTGCACCTCGGGGGCAATGACCTCGCCCAGGTCACTGGCCTTTCCTTAAAATTCACGATCTGCAGTGACCTGGCTTATTTGCATTATGTGTGGCCATCCACAAGGCTGCTATGGTCGGACATCGTGCTGCGTCATACTTACAGGGGAGGTATTGACCTCCGTGCCCTTGACCGCGCTCGCCGCTCGGTGAACAGGGCTGTTGCCCGGTTCTTGTCAGACAAGGGTTTGGGGATGGTCATCCGGCACCCCACGATTAGTTTGCAAAATTACGATCTCTATGCAGGGGATGGGGTCCACCTGTCGGCTAGAGGTATGAACCTCTTTCTGGAAGATTTGCAAGCAGGCCTGGTGACCGAGCTGGTCGGGGGGGGGCGGGTGGTGAGTGTTCATAGACGCCTCCCCGTGTGGCGGGTAGCATTGGTAAGGTAAAGATTGATGACCCGTAGGTATCCGGCAGGTTCGCAATTGACTGGCCAACACTTAGACAGGTACAGGTGTAATAGCTTTGGCCGGTCAACGACGAACCAGGCAAGGGGTGATGGCAGGAGCTTTACAGCATGCATCACCTCGTGATTTGATGGATACACGTCATAGGGTGGGGTCAGTAGATAGTTTATAGACTCCGGTCAACAATTTGTTTGTGTCAACAAAAAATTGATACAAATAGTTACATTGTAGCCAATTATCATTGGCATTTTGGGAGGAACCTTACCAGTGTTACTGCAGCCTGCTTGCCTTAAGAATTACAATTGGATGAATACACCAATTGAAAGTTATAATTCGGGCTAGTGCATTATTCAATAAAAGTGGCCCAATGCCTTTATCCATATACCGGTGTCTGAGTCTTTCTTTGGTGGGGTGCGTCTGCAAAGAACTCCAGCACCTGAGTCCAAGAAGAATCATCACCACAAAACGTCAATCGCCAAGTGTCACCAGAGCCTGAGCTGTGCCAAGTGGGCATCGTCAGTGAGCGTTTCTTTGCAGACCTGAGCCTGCAGGACGTCTCCTTCAATATGGAGGTGGATTCAGGTACTACCTTTTCCATAATCCCACAGCGGGAGTTTTTGAGAATTCCCCCTGCCTTTTGGCCCAAGCTCAAATCTTTTAAAACTTCTCTCCGGGATGTGCAAGGTTGCCAGATTCTGGTCCTGGGGGTGGGAAATTTCTTGGTCAAATTCAAAAACATTTGCACCTCCTTGCCATTGGTTGGAGTTAAGCAGGGCACTAACTGACTTATTGAGACCCAATGGTTTAGGCCCCTGGGAATCCAGCTTTCTGGCATTCACGCAATAGACACTGACCCAATCCAGGACATTTGTGCTGCACATCCTGAGGTGTTCAAAAAGGGTTTAGGGTTATACCAAAGACCCCCTGTGGACTTTGAGCTTGGCCCAACCATCCAGCCCATCCGGAGGAAGCCACGCCGGGTACCCTTTGCTTTAAAGGAGAAGATAGAAGCCGAGCTGGACAAACTGGTGGGGCAGTGCATCCTAGTGCCAGTGGACTCCGCAGAGTGGGAGACACCAATAGTGACTGCTTTGAAAAGTAATGGGGAGGTCAGGATATGTGCTGACTACAAGTGTATCATCAATAAAGCTATTCACCCGAACGCATATCCTGTGCCCATGGCAAGCCATCTTCTTGCCTCCTTGCATGGAGGAAATTGCTTCGCAAAACTTGACCTTGCCCAGGCTTACCAACAATTGACTGTGTCTCCTTCTGCTGCCATAGCCCAGACCATAGTAACGCATAGGGGGCATTTAAGCTAACTCGACTACAATTTGGGGTGAATGCGGCCCCCGGAATATTTCAGTCTCTTGTAGAACGTATTTTAAAAGGTTTGCCCGGTGTCCTGCCATATTTTGACGATGTCCTGATCACCACTTACAACTCCGTCAAGCTAGCGGCCAGGCTCGATCAAGTCCTCTCATGTTTTCAGAGGGCCGGTCTGCGTCTCAGAAGAGACAAATGTGTTTTTCGTACAAGATGTGGAGTTCCTGAGGTACCGAATTACACCCAAAGGTATCATGCTCTCTGACTCCAAGGTGGCGGCTGTGCGAAATGTAAAGCTGAATTGCAATCATTTCTAGGATTGTTAAACTTCTATCATGCTTTTCTCCATTGTAAAGCCTCAGTTGCCAAGCCATTACATCGGCTACTTAAGAAAGATACTGTTTGGCACTGGGGTCATTGCCAGGAGAAAGCGTTCCTAGAACTTAAAAGGCTGCTATCTTTGGATGCTGTATTAACTCATTTTGATCCTAACAAGGAAGTTGTACTTGTGTGTTATGCATCCCCTCTGGGGGTGAGAGCTGTGTTATGCCATGTACTAAATGACGGGAGGGAAGCCCCCATAGCATTCTATTCCCGTTCACTCTCAAAGCCTGAGAAAAATTATTCTCAGACATACAGGGAGGCATTGGCAATCGTGGCTGGCACTAAGAAATTCCACGATTACCTTTACCTTTTTCCATTGTAACTGACCATAAGCCCCTCCTTGGAATCTTTGTGAACGGGAAGCCCACGCCTCCAATTCTGTCCCCAAGGATGTTGCGTTGGGCAATTTTCCTAAATGCATACAATTTTACTTTGGTGCACAGGCCCGGCAAGAACATCAGCCATGTTGATGCCCTGTCACGTTCTCCACTGCAAGGGGTCAGGGAAGCCGATTGTGAGATCAAAAGCAACCACCAGGTCCTTATGATTGAGGCTTTCAACTCACCCCCTGTCGACCCCTCAGATATAGCCAAGGCTACGGCCAAGGATGTAACATTAACTAAAGTAATGTCTTGGGTACAAAAAGGCTGACCTGTCTCTCCTCTAGCCGAGGAATTCAGAACATTCCACCACAAGCATTTGGAACTGTCAGTGGAACGAGGTTGCCTTCTATGGGGCCAGCGGGTGGTTATTCCTGTCACTCTAGGGAAAAAGGTTTTATATCTACTTCACACAAGTCATCCAGGAATTGTCCGTTCCAAAGCCCTTGCCCGTAGCTACTTTTTGGTGGCCTCAACTGGACCAAGACATAGAACAAATGGTCGGCACTTGTGCCAGTTATCAATCCTCTCATCCAAAGCAATCCCACCTTCCCTCTCGGGAATGGGATTCTGTTCGGGGCCCGTGGTCCAGGTTGCACGTAGATTTTGCAGGTCCATTTAGGGGTGCCCTATTTTTGTTGGTTGTGGATTCATTCTCTAAGTGGCTGGAAGTGATTAGGGTGCCTAATACCACTTCAACCACCATGATAATGCACCTAAGAAGGCTGTTTGCAGCATTTGGACTTTCAGATGTGCTGGCATCCAACAACGCGTCCACATTCACATCTGCAAAATTCCAATCCTTCATGGAAAGGAATGCAATTAGGCACGTCACTGCTGCCCCATTCCACCCAGCCACCAATGGCCAGGTAGAGCGGCAGGTGCACACAACTTAAGTATGGGTGAAGGGGATTTGGAGCTCTAGTTATGCCAGTTTCTTTTCACATATAGGCTCAACCCCCTTGTCTCAGGGCTGTCCCCTGCTGAATTGCTCCAGCGAAGGAAACTGCCATCCTTGCTGGACAGATTTGATCCCTCTAGGGTAGAGGACAAAGGCACAAATATAGCAATCCAACACCAGAAGGGTTTCTTATCCGGAGACCCTGTTCATTGCCGCAATTATGCAGCTGGTGGCCCTACATGGGTGCCTGGGTTTGTGATCGATCAAACTGGTCCTGTTTCTTACAGAATCTAAACAGCCACTGGTCTGATCTGGAGGAGGCACGCAGATCAATTGAGACCCAGAGTACTGGACCCACAAGACGAATACAGACACTCAATACTAGGGTTGGCCCCCACCCATTTAAACCCAGGGGGCAGAGGTAATAGTCAGTAGCCAGCCAACATTGACCCAGAAGTGTCTTCTAGTAACTGATTTCAAGGGGAATTTGTGGAATACTCCCCTATTCTGGCCAGATGTGCCCCTACACTGTCCCAGCCTAGCACTCTGGATTCCTTTATTCATGATGAACAATTTTGCTTGGAGTCGCCCTCCACTCTTAGTACACACAGGAGGGACCCTGAGTTGTCTTACTCATCCACAGAATTAGATTTTGGTTTTGAGCGATCCCTTGCTCCTCCATCTGACAAACGGGGCTTTAATGTGGGTTTACAGTCCTCCCCCGCTAGTCAATCCCTCACTCCAGTCGGTTTGCCCATCCTATGAGCCCCTGAGCCGGCTCAGCCAAGCGTCCGACCCAGAAGGGAAACTAGACCGCCATCCTTGTTAAAGGATTTTGTTTTTACCTAGGGGGGAGAATGTTATGTATGTTAACTGTGTTTTCTGACAGGAGTGGAATGTATCTTTTCTCATGTATCTATTCTTATGCAAATAAGTGGATCAAAAATGTGCACACTCTGTTAGCCAATGGACTTGTTGTATTATTGTTACTGTTTATAGGAGCGGAATGTATCTTTTCTCATGTATCTATTCTTATGCAAATAAGTGGATCGAAAAATGTGCACACTCTGTTAGCCAATGGGCTTGTTGTATTATTGTTACTGTTACTGTTTATAGTGTATATAAGTCCGAGTTTTGCCCCATCCAAACTGTTCAAACCCCACTAATAATGAGCTGAATTTCACTATTTCATTTCGTCTGCTTCTTCATTCCCTGAACACGAAAGGTTCCTGCTGGACTCTCGACTGCCAAATGTTCTTGGACTTCAATTCCCAGAACCCCAAGCCACTGTGAATCCACACAAAGTAGTTTACTGGGATTCATCTGCCCCGCCCTCGTCGCTCCCGTCTAGGCGCGTTTTGCTTCTGCTTCTGGGAGCGACAGGGGTGGTGTGGGCTGGATGAATCGCAGTAAACCCCTTTTTGTGGATTCACAATTATCTTGTGAACCGTCAGGAAGTGCACAAGTACAATTGCTAGTGCTATAACTGGCACAGAATAATGCAGCTGAAAGGGACCAATATCAATTATCCTTTAAGATGGTATATTAAGATATACTTTGCTATAAGAATGTGTGACTTTTCAGCAACTTTAGGCACATCAACTATTGCTCAAAATTATAATTTTACTTTCTTAAGCTTTAAGACAGCCATGATGAGGATGATTCATTTGTAATCACCCTGCAGTGCACCTTGGGCAATAGTTTTGCAAATACAGTTTTTAAAAAATCTATTTCCTAAGCAGGGATCTCAAATTTCTTGCACTTGCTTAAAAAAATGCCATCACTCATCCACAGTGCTTGGCTTTGCAGAGCCAGCAGCAGAATGCCATCTTTTACTTTAATTGATAACTTACTTCCTTGCCTCTTGGATTAACTGTTTTAAAAGTGCTGATGAAAGGTGCTGTCTTGACAGTCCCATAACCTCAGTATAATTACAGGGTCTACAGCAGGAGTTCTCAGCCTTTTTAAGGCAGAGGCCGGGTCACGCTCCCTCAGACAGTTTCAGGGACCAGATGGCCATTTTGCCCTTCCTCTAACACATGACACTTCCTGGTGTGGTGGTGGTGGTGGTGGGCCACATGAAATGGTGTTGTGTGCCACATCTGGCCCATAGGCCACAGGTTGAGAATCCCTGGTCTACAGTTTAGGTACAACAGCTGAGTGCTGCAACAGTTGAAAGAGAAATTAAAGAAATGCTGGCCAAGTTTCTTCTTGGCAGAAAAAACACTTTCCAGAGCAAAATGAGAAGCAACATTAATAGAAGGCACGATGAACAGTTGCATGACACAGCCTGAGTCAGCAGTAAGCACTAAGTTGAGTGAAAGTGGTCATTTTAAATTAAAATGCATCTTGACCATGAAACCATAGCCAACAGCAGGCAGAGTCAGAGCCACTAGGAAATGCAACCAAGCCAAGTAATTCTGGTTTTATTTCCATCTTTCCCATTGGAGCATGGCACTAGATCCGTGATGGTGAACCTTGGCACTCCAGGTGTTCTTGAACTTCAATTCCCAGAAGCCCAGGTCTCTGTGAATCAACACAAATGGGTTTACTGAAGTCCAAGAACAGCTGGAGTGCCAAGTTTCAGCGTCACTGCACTTGATAGTACAGCCTGATCTTCAGTTGTTGCTAACCTTATGAATCGTACTGGTAGGAAAAGTGGTAGGTCTTCTAATCAAGTTGCTTTGTCTTTATGTACTGGGTGAAACCTCTGTGCTTCTTCCGGTCTGTAATAGATGTATCAGGTCAAGAATTTGATGTAAAATCTCCCTGTCTCCAAGCTTCCCCCCATATTATAGTGAATTTATATTAGACCTGAAGCTTAGATGAAAATTGGTCAACTTTGCAGAGTCCTCCCCAGCTGACAGGGAGGCAAGACAATGCCACTTCTTTAGCATATCTGCCCTTCCAAAAATACCCTAGCAGACAGGGTTTAAAATAAATTGTGTGCTGTCAAGTTACAGCCAATTTATAGCAATCCTAATGTTAAGGTTAAGTGAGGTATTTAGGGAGCCCCTGGTGAGTTTCAATGGTCGGAGGAAAAAAAATTCAAACTCAGCTCTTTCACTCTATCCACTATACCACATTGGGTAACTAAGGGCACAATCCTAACTACACTGACTATAGGCTGGATGAGCAGATTTAGGATGGCAGGTGTTATGTTGTATCCAAACCCATCCCAGCACAGAAGGGGAGGGACTTCAGCTGGCCTAGGAAAAATATTGCCCAAGATTAAAAAAACAAAACAAAACCACAAGCCCAGCACAATCACAATAAAAACTGATTTGAAAGCTACCAAAGAGCAGCTAGCAGCCAACACAAGAGGTTCAGCCAGCCTAAGGACATTTGTGCTGGTACAAGGGGCTTATGCCCTACCCAAACCGACCCTAGTTATTCTTATTTTGGAGTTAGGATTGTGCCATAAAACAAATTAGGAGCTCTTGTATTGGGTCGCTCCCTTTCTTCAGCTAGGACTGTGTGTCTCTTGTGTGTCAAATAAGTGAAGCTCACAAACTGTTTTCTGAAGGCAATATGCCCTGAAAGGTGGGTTAATTATTTAAACATTTTAAAATAAATATTAGATAATTCCATCACCACACTAGGATGAATCTTGTTCTTCTGCTTCAAGCTATAATTTTAATTCCACAGAAAATTCATAGATTCAGCATCCCAGACTTGAAAAAAAATATACCGTAGAAACCAAATCTGTCACCCAAATCCTGGTGTTAATAAGAAGACTGTGATAGCAATTAGAATATAAGTGTAATTGCTATCACTGTTACATTTGAAATGGATGTCTTTTGTCCTTCCAGCAATTAAAAACATTTTAAAATTATGCTTGTCATATATCACCAAATGAAATAAATAAGAAAGTTATTAACTGATGGCTCATAAACACTTTAAAAATAACATAGTTATTTTAAACTTTAAAGGGCCAGTGATTCATTTTGCTCAATTATTAATGAACATCAATTATTGAATTAGTCCAGTAATGGAATTAAGGTTTGAAGATGGACATAGACTCCATGGGGACTTACACACTGAATGTAAAAGTATATTCTGCCAGCTGGACAAGGGACAACAGTCTAGGCAGTGAAACAGTTAATAGGAAAATGTGGGTTTGGATCATTAACCACCTCTACCAAAGACTAAGCAGAGTGTAGATACCCTCAATCTTTGGGGTCCTGCTGAGAACCAGATGGTCATGAGTGAAGAAAGCAGAGCACAGGGGCACTTATAATGTTGTGGTTGTTCAGTTGCACAATCAAGTCTGAGCCTTTGTGACCCTATGGACCACTGCACCTCAGACACCCCTATTCTCCACAAGCCTACTCAGCTCTACACCCATTGCGTCAACAATGCCATCTAGCCATCTCATCTTCTGATGCCCCCTTCTCCTTTTGGCGTTGATCTTTCCCAGCATCAGGGCCTTCTCCAGTGAGACCTCTCTTCTCATTTGGTGGCCAAAGTACTTGAGCTTCATCTTCGATATTTGTCCTTCCAAGGAGCATTCAGGATTGATTTCCTTCAGGATTGACTTACTGTATTTGATCTCTTTGCTGTCCAGGATACCCTCAAAATTCTCCTCCAGCACCACATTTCAAATGGCTGAACACCAAATGAATTAGGGATGTGCATGGACTCCCCAATTATTATTATTATTATTATTATTATTATTATTATTATTATTATTATTATTATTATTATTATTATTATTATTATTATTATTATTATTATTATTATTATTATTATTATTATTATTATTATTATTATTATTATTATTATTATTAACATTTGCATGTCACTCAGTTGACAATGCGACCCAGGGCGGCTCACAACAATACCCATCTAATACAATAATAAAAAGTCAATCATCTAAAAAAAATCAAAACAGAGGAGTCCAAGGCCTAGACTGGCCAGGGGGTGATGTCCAGCTTCCTGCCCCAAAGGCCAAGTCCCCAGCACCAAACAGCATAAACCCCCATGTGTGTGTGGCTTGGGTTTGGCAGTGGAATCCTTTGCTGCCCACAGCCACAGTGGCTCTTCAACCCTGGCTGTGTGTGGGGCCTGTGGTTGGCGGCGGCATCCAGTGTCACTTGCAGCTGCAGCAGCTCTTCAACTCCAGCCATGGGTGGGGCCCGGGGTCAGCGGCAGCATCCTGTGCCACCCGCGACCGCAGCTGTTCTTCAACCCAGGCCAAGGGTGGGGCTCGGGATTGTCATCCAGTGCCTCCCACGGCTGCAGCAGCTCTTCACTCCTGGCTGTGGGTGATCTGATACAATCTGATCTGAATGCCAATTTGGAACTTGGGAATGTCTCTTTATTTAACCAAGAGTGATAGCAACTGCTCCGGTGGCTTAGTGGCTAAGATGCTGAGCTTGGAGACTGGAAGGTCGGGCTTTGATACCAAAGGGCTGCATTTGGGGACATGAAAGGAGCCTTATTCAGGTGTCCCCTGAGCAGAATTTCTCCAGCAAAAATCCTTTCAACTGAGAATCAACTCCGACATGAAATTATTATTACAGAGAGTGATTTGTACTTCATATGATTTTGTTTGTGCCCAAGGTCTGAATTGATTGGTAAGGATTCCATTGGCATTCCCTCAAAATCTAAAACAGCTGTAATATTTGTTTTTGTAACGATAAATGAAAGTTAGAGATCTTATAGATACCAAAGAGAGGAATAGACATGCCAGATTTCAAATAGCTATGTTCTGGGTTTACATACTAAGAATCTTTACAGTTTGGTTTAAAAAAAGAAAAGGACTGGCATGATATGTGCCTCACCTAGTTCAATTTGTAGTTTGGATGCAATTTGGTTTTGTTAGGGGGTGTGAGTCTTCGCTTCACACCCTAACTGGTTGCAAGGCTTATTGTGTCTGTGATGTCTTTAAGACCCTACTGCTGGGGCACATAGGTGTTGGGACTTTTCCCTGATGTGCTCCATGGGCCAGTGTATTTAGGTCACAGCGGGATTGCAGACTTCCAGCTACAATGCTCATCTTCCTCTGCTGACAGTCTGGATAAAGATCCCTGCGTCTTCCAGAAGCTGCTACGAGGACTGAATCTTTGCACTGATCCTGACGATGGCTTTTGCCTGATATGCCATCTGTGCTTGCTGGACAAAGAAGGATTGTTTGGGGTAAGCCTCCACCAGGAGGACAGAAGCTGTAGAACTCTTTGGCTTTGTGAGTAATTACAGCTTGCATTTACCCTGCTGGACTGGACTGCTACTGAACTGTATGGACTTGTATATAGCACAACTGAACTGTCTCAGTGAGGTCAACTGAGCAGCCCAAGATAATATATCTGTTTCATGTTACAGTTGTTGCATTGTATATAGTTGCACCTTTTTTACTTCCTGCGTAAACCTACATTGAGTTTTTCTTCTGCGCCAAGATCTGTCTGCCTGTTTTTCTCACAAGGGACTTCCTTGCCAGGTGTGAACCTCTTGCTGGCCACTGCATACCACTCTGCTAACCATTTACATCAACAGGTTTGCAAAGTTGCTTTGCTCTGGAAATGAATCTGGCCATTCTACTTCTATCCAGGTGTTATTCAAATAAGTGCAACTGAAGATGATTCAGTTACTAAGTCAATATTTACCCAGATCTGGTGTACCGTGCCAAAGTGAATCATAATTACATTCTAGCCCCAGCTCACACAACTGTTACAAGCTCGGGGTAACTCTTGCATCTCTCATGTCTTTCTGTGGCTTCCTGAAGGGCATCACAAAGCATGCAACTTGGCGATATACCTTCATTGTTAATCAGAGCTGTTGCCACATTTGCCTGCAAGAATAGCTTTTCTATTTACCTCACTCCCAGACTAATTTATAATCCAAAATGAGGCTCCTTGAAGAAGAACAGCCTGTCTGCCACCAAGTGCAAAAGCAAGACCATGAATATGTACCATTAAGCCCCCCTAAAGTACACAATACCAATTCAGTCAAGTTATATCTGAATAATCTGTGTCCTTTTCCTTAAGCTATGGGTGAACAATCTTGATGATTTCTGTGACCAATTTCTTTCCATGGAACCTGTCAGACATTACATAATGGTAACAAAAATTGTGTGCCACCAAAACAGTTGTGAATTATGGTGACCTTTTTCAGGTTTTAGATTACCATACCCTTCTTCTGGAGGCACCTTGGGTACACAGTCTGACCCTTCTGGGATTCACCATGGAGACTAATACTGTACTCCCAACCTCTAGCTGTTCAGCCAGATACCTAACACATTGAGCTATTGTACATACCACCACTTTCAAAGTAGGAATCTGAAGTGGATATAATCTTATTTTTTTCTGGTGTAGGATGCGAAATTCCACTTTTAGTGAAGAGTTTCCTTCCTGCAGACTTCAGGGAGAGTAATTCTCCTTGTTTTAAGATCTTCTTTGCTTCCTCTTTTATCCCATCAAGTGTCGAAGTTGCAAGGTTCTTGTTCTGGCACTTCTAGCAGCTTCCACCAGTGTTATTTGGTGTTCTTGTAATATTTCTCTGATGTTATCTCTCCACCTTCCTCTGGGAGTACCTCATGGTTTTTTTCCTAACTGCTTTTTCCACATACAGTATGCCCTATATGGTATGGAATGGAATTCCAAGACATTCTCTCCAGATGGGCAAACCCCTTTGTTTGTTGTTTCTCTATGTAGTTTAAGATTGGTTCTCTTCCAATCCTTTCCCTTATAATCACATTCCTGATTTTATCCCTTCTAGTCTCTCCAGCAGCCTTCCTCAGACATCTTATTTCCATGGTGACCAACTTTTGTTTATGCTTTGTTGTAAGTGTCCATAAGTAAATACAAAGGTTGTGGTTGGCAGCCCTCGTAGACCTCCAAGCCTTCAAAAAGCCTTCATGTGGCCCTTGGGTCATGAATCTCCTATTTTTGTTTAATTACAACTCAACCCTCCTCCTTTGCTTACTTTTGGCTTAGCAGAGAAACTGCAGTAGGCCTATGTCAGACAGCTCTGCTTCAAATTTGTATTGCATCACTCACACCTCAATGTTGGCACAGCTTCAGGTTCCAACCCCAAGACTGGCTAGAAAGGCCGTGATGAGGAGAAGGGCCTTCTCAGTGGTGGCACCAATGTTGTGGAACACCATTCCAGCTGAGCTATGTCAGGTCCCATCCCTGCAGTCTTTTAAAAAACAACTAAAAACAGATAGCGTCAGATAATCTTACGACTATAGAAATATTCATAGTAAACACTATCAGCAACAGTATGAGAAAGTCATAACAATCCAAAAAAGCCTGGGCCAACACTAGGTAATTCTAATGATCTTATAGGCCTTGAAAGGTTTGCTGGCACAGGTAAGTCTTTAGTGACTTATGGAATCTTAATAATGTAGGATTAGTTTCAGCCGGGCAGGGGGAGGCCAGCCATTTGCCCCGCCACGAGCCCTCCCGAGCCCGGACGCCACCATCCCCAGCCGGGCTGGTGAAGAGGAGGAAGACCAGCTGGGTGGGGGGAGGCCAGCCATTTGCCCCGCCGCGAGCCCTTCCGAGCCCGGACACCACCATCTCCAGCCGGGCCGGTGAAGAGGAGGAAGACCAGCCAGGCAGGGGGAGGCCAGTCATTTGCCCCACCGCAAGCCCTCCCGAGCCCGGATGCCACCATCCCCAGCCGGGCCGGTGAAGAGGAGGAAGACCAGCCAGGTGGGGGGAGGCCAGCCATTTGCCCCGCCGTGAGCCCTCCTGAGCCCGGACACCACCATCTCCAGCCAGGCCGGTGAAGAGGAGGAAGACCAGCCGGGCGGGGGGAGGCCAGCCATTTCCCCACCGCGAGCCCTCCTGAGCCCAGACACCACCATCCCCAGCCTCCTGGCACCAACCAAGCACCGAAGGAGAGGATCAATTGGCAGAAGGGAAGAAGGCAGAGGAGGAAAACTAGGGGACGAGACTCAGAGCCCCATGCAAAGGATAAGTAGCTGATATGCAGAAATGTTGATGACTTAATATAATAACTCACATAAAGACTTTATACTGACTTAATATAGCAACTGACATAGAGACTGTGTTTAAAGTGTGCATGATAATATGTTGTTTAAAATGTTCTAAACTTTTTAAACTGTGATAAACTGTATGAGGGGGGAAAATGGCGTAGAAACTGGCAAACCACGCCATAAAGCTTGCCAAGAGAACCCTATTGACCAAAACAAAAGGCAAAACAAAGGAGCAGTTTAGATGATACAGGATGCTTAGCACCACAGAGTGGAGGAAGGGGAGGGACAGGAAAGGGGGAGGGGAAATGCAGTTTTGCAAGGAACAATACTGCATAGGGACATGGAATGTGAGATCAATGAACCAAGGTAAACTGGAAGTGGTAAAAAATGAGATGGAAAGAATAAGCATTGACATCTTGGGCATCAGTGAGGTAAAATGGACAGGGATGGGTGAATTCAGCTCTGGAAACCATCATATCTACTACTGTGGACAAGAAAACCTTAGAAGAAATGGAGTAGCCATAATTGTCAATAAAAGAGTGAGAAAAGCAGTAATGTGATACAATATCAAAAATGACAGAATGATGTCAGTCAGAATTCAAGGCAAACCTTTCAATGTCACTGTGATCCAAATGTACGCACCAACCACTGGTGCAGATGAAGCCACAGTGGACCAGTTCTATGAGGACCTAGAACACTTCATAGAACAGACACCAAAAATGATGTCCAAATTATATTAGGAGACTGGAATGACAAAGTAGGAAATCAAAAAGTGGAGGGAATAACAGGCAAGTTTGGTCTTGGAGTACATAATGAAGCAGGGCAAAGATTGATAGAGTTCTGCCAAGAGAACGCACTGGTCATAGCAAACACTCTCTTCCAGCAACACAAGAGGCGACTTTACACATGGACATCACCAGATGGCCAACACCAAAACCAAATTGACTACATACTATGCAGCCAAAGATGGAGAACTTCCATACAGTCAGCAAAAACAAGACCTGGAGCAGACTGTGGCTCAGATCACAACCTATTGATCGCAAAATTCAGGTTACGACTAAAGAAAATAGGGAAAACAAGGAGACCAGACAGATATCACCTAGACAGCATCCCTAAAGAATACACGGTGGAGGTGATGAACAGATATAATGGCCTAGCCACAATAGACAGAGTGCCAGAAAAATTATGGACAGAGATAAGGGACATCATGCAGGAAGCAGCAAAGAAAACCATACCAAAAGAAAAGAAGAGTAAGAAAGCAAAGTGGTTGTCTGATGAGGCTCTTAAAATAGCAGAGGAAAGACCAAATGCAAAAGTCAAAAGAGAAAGGAAAAAATACAATCTTTTGAACACAGAATTTCAAAGAAAAGCAAGGAGAGATAAGGAAAACTACCTAAAAGAACAGTGCAAAGAAATGGAGGAAAACAACAAAAGAGGCAGGACTAGAGATCTCTTCAGAAAAATCGGGGAAATAAAGGGAACATTTAAAGCAAAAATGACCATGATAAGGGACAAAGACGGAAAAGAGCTAGCTGATGCAGAACAGATTAAGAAAAGATGGAAAGAGTACACAGAGGAACTCTACAAAAAGAACCTCAACACTCCTGATAATCACAATGATGAAAAAATTGAACTTGAGCCAGACATCCTGGAGAGCGAAGTCAGAAAGGCCCTAAAGAGCACTGCAAACAACAAAGCTAGCAGAGATGATGGTATCCCAGTTGAATTTTTCAAAGCTCTAAAAGAGGATGGCATCAAATTACTGCATTCAATATGCCAGCAGATTTGCAATACAAAACAGTGGCCACAGGATTGGAAAAGATCAGTATACGTCCCAATCCAATAAAAGGGCAATGCCAAAGAATGCTCAAACTACCGAACAATTGCACTCATCCCACACACCAGCAAGGTGATGCTCAAGATAATACAGGATAGACTTCAGCAGCATGTGGAGAGAGAATTACCAGAGGTGCAGGCTGGTTTCAGAAGAGGCAGGGGGACTAGAGACCACATTGGCAACATATGTTGGATCATGGAGAAAACAAAGGAATACCAGAAACAAGTTTACTTTTGTTTCATTGACTACACTAAGGCATTTGACTGTGTGGACCACAACAAGATGTGGCAAGTAATTAAAGAGATGGGAATACCAGAGCACCTCATATGCCTCCTGAGAAAGCTGTACATGAATCAAGAAGCAACAGTTAGGACAGAAGACGGAATGACAGAGTGGTTTGGAATAGGGAAAGGAGTAAGACAAGGCTGCATTTTATCACCCTGCTTATTCATTCTATACACAGAGCACATAATGCGCAATGCAGGGATGGAGGAATCACAATATGGGATTAAAATTGCTGGGAGAAACATCAACAATCTGAGATATGCAGACGACACCACCCTAATGGCAGCAAGTGAGGAAGACCAAAAGAATCTCTTGATTGGGCTGAAGGAGGAGAGTGCAAAATCTGGCTTGAGACTCAATATCAAGAAAACCAGGATAATGGCAACTGGTCCGGTCAGTTCCTGGAAAATAGATGGGGAAGAAGTAGAAGCAGTGATAGATTTTACATTCTTAGGATCTAAGATCACTGCAGACGGAGATTGCAGCCATGAAATAAAAAGGCAACTGATTCTTGGGAGACAAGCCATGAGAAACCTGGGGAACATAGTGAAAAGCAGAGACATCACATTGCAAACAAAAATTAGAATAGTCAAAGCAATGGTATTCCCAGTGGTAATGTACGGATGTGAGAGCTGGACAATAAGGAAAGCTGAACGCAGAAGAATAGATGCCTTTGAAATGTGGTGTTGGAGGAGAGTTTTGAGAGTACCCTAGACAGCGAGGAGAACAAATAGGTCAATTTTAGAAGAAATCAAGGGGGTTTGGCTAAGATGGCCGCTGTGTAACATCTAGTTTCGGACGCTCGCGCTCAACAAAGTGGTGAACGATGTGAATGAGCGGAATAGAAAAATTTTCAAGTGGTAAAGCTTAAAGTTAAGATCCTTGCCTGTCTCCTGGGAAAGTTTGCTGAGCTTTCGAAGCTGGATGATCGAAGTTCGGGAGGTTTTTCTGGGCGGTTGAGCTGTGACGGCAGTCGCGGCTTTTCCGCTGGAGAGCCGAGGAACGGGATCAGCAAGAGTGAGGAGAAGGCTTTGGAACTGGTTTTGGAAGTGGCAAGAAGCGGCTGGAGTGAAGGCAATTTGTGTGTAAGTGCCTGAAGGGAGCTACATTCTTAGCTATAAGCTATAAAACCGGCTGAGTTTTTCAGAAGAAAAAGAAGGGGGGGGGGAAGAGCTGGAGGTACTGTAATGGCGACGGTCAGGGAAAACGAAAGTGATCGTGTATAGACTGTGGTTTTTTTTTCTACATACCAGAGGACCGCGCCACATTCTGAAATCAATAAGGTGGATTAATTTTCCTTTTTCTTTTTTTCCACCTCCTCTCTGGACTGGAAAAGAGCAGAAGCTGTGGGAGTTTGTTTTTTTTCTTTCTCTTCTCTTCTGCCTAAGATGCCTGCTCATTTAGGGAAGAGGGGGAAGAGGGGGGGCCTCTTCTCACTTCAAAGTTAAGGCACTCGCTGGAAAAGGGTGCTTTGATTATCCACTTCAAAGGAAGGATTATGTGGCTTTGACTTGAAGGGTTCCATCACTGTGTGGATTACAAATAGCTGCTCAACTTCTCACCTTAACCCCTTGGTGGCTGGATTTTTCTTTCCTTCTGAGCTCCCCCCCCCTCAGCAACCTGATTAACTGTTTTTCTGAAGCCTTTTTGCTGTGGTTGGAAGACGTCATTTGACTGCTGGCTTTGTGGGAAAGGATTATTTGTGGTTAACAATTTTTACTTTTAAACTGCCTGTTTGGAGAGCTGTTTTCTTTTGTTTTCCTTTGTTTCATCGTTGTGGATTACAGTAAATTTTGGATCTTCTGCTGACATAAGAACTTGCCGGTTGTATTGGTGGAACCTATGGCTGCAGTGTAGTAAGCCTTACTGTATTGGAATTGTTACAGCGATCTGCATCATTGGGTTTGAAATATATTACATCACTATGGATAAAGGTACGAGAGCGAAAGCAAAAGAAGAAGAACAGGTTGTAAAACCTAAGAAGATTGAAAAAGCACCAATGGATGAATCTGTTCAGCCAACAGCTCTGCCCACAGTGTCATTGGACCAGACTCAAATTATGGTGGAAATTGGCAAGTTGTCGCAAAAAATGGAGAAAAATGAGGCTTCAAGGGTGAAAGATAAAAATGAAATGTTTAAAAGGCAAGAAAAGATGATGTCAACACTGACAGATTATACCAAAAAGGTGGACCTAAGTTTGAATAAATTTGAGGGAATGCTGAAAGTGGTTCAAATCGAGGTGGATGCGGTAAAGAAGGAAGTAAAAGGGACTCAGGAGGTGGTGCGGGACAGTAAGTTAAAACTGCAGGAACAAGAAATGAGGATAGATGCTGTCGAAGATATGATGAGAAAGCAGAACATTTTGATCCGTCAGGTACCGGAACGCACTCCGGATCTGTTAAGAGAGAGGGTGGTTCAGTGGTTAAATGGTTTAAAAATGGGGAAGGAATTTGTTCAAGAGGATTTAGGAAGTGTATTCCGGGTGGGTCCAAGAAGAGGGAGAGTGGCTCAAAGAAATGTGTTGGTTAAATTTGCAAATTGGGCAGATAAATTAAAAGTAATGGCTCATCTGAAAAGTGTTGGTTCAGACGCGTTGAAATTTGATGGCTCAGATGTAGAAGTCTACAATGATATTTCACTAAAAGAAAGAACATGGAGATATAAGATGAGGCCTGTTACTAAATTATTGATGGGTAAAAATATAAGGTATAATTGGAGATTTCCACAACAATTGCGCTTTTTCTATGATAAAAGAATGCAAGTTATTGATGAAGGCACTAATCCATTGGAATACCTGAGTTTGTTGGGATTGGTACAAGTAGATTCGGAAGAATGGAAAAATCTTAAGAAGGAAATGATGGATTCTGGAGCTTTGGGGAGGGAATATGGGAGGGAGGAGCCCGGTGGGGCAACAGGTGGAACACCACAACGAGGGGAGGAGGAGGAGGAGCCGTCCTTGATTATGATGGAGGAGGAGATAGGTAAGGAAGGATGAGCATTAGATAGTAGTAATCTTAATTATCTAATAGAGGTAGAATGGGTAAGTAGCGCATAGCGCCGGCAGTAGGGCGCATCTTGCAGGTCCCCCCTCTCCCCTCTTTGGTTGACAGAGGCGACTTTTCGTTGGAAGGTGGGGAGAGTGAAAAATGTGTGTTTTATGTAGTGGGTATGGTGAAGGGTTTTTGGTGGCACGCCCGATGGAGAGTTTAAAGTTGGGAGAAGAATTTGGTTATGGATAGTATTAAAATAATATCGTGGAATGTGAAAGGTACAGGCTCTGTTCTTAAGAGACGGAGGGTGGAATCGGCGTTGAAAAAAGATAGACCAGATATTTTATTTTTACAGGAAACACATCAGAAATCAAAAGATACGAATAAACTTTATCTGGGTTGGATGCAACACTATGAGATGGCGTTTGGAACATCTAAAGCAAGAGGGGTGGCAACTATGATTTCTAGGAAGTTA
This sequence comes from Bradypodion pumilum, assembly GCA_035047305.1. Classification (NCBI taxonomy): domain Eukaryota; kingdom Metazoa; phylum Chordata; class Lepidosauria; order Squamata; family Chamaeleonidae; genus Bradypodion; species Bradypodion pumilum. The sequence goes on along the minus strand of JAWDJD010000004.1, from coordinate 307,187,778 downwards.
GGATTTGAAATCACAAAAAAGATTGCTGATCAAGAGGGTAGGTATCTGTTGTTAAGAGGAAAATTGGAGGATGAGGAAATATTGTTGGTAAATATTTATGCTCCGAATGACCACCAAGTAGTGTTTCTTGAAAAAATTCGGAAAATAGTGGAGGGGGAAAATGTTGCAAAAATTATTGTGGCTGGTGATTTTAATTTGATCAGGTCAGGAATGGATTGCACAAACATAGCTAGAAGTGGAATGGGTGTGAAAGGGAAGGCGTTGGACAAATGGATGAAAGTTATGGGTTTGAAGGATTCGTGGAGAGAGTTTAAAGGCTTGGAAAGGGCATATTCCTTTTTTTCGCATGTACATGGGACCTACTCGAGAATAGATTATGTTTTTCTGTCGGAAAACTTAATTGGGGATATAGAAAGTACGGAAATTGGGATTATTAAGGAATCGGATCATGCTAAAGTATATTTGGAATTGAAAGCACCAAAAAATATTCAAAGAGTTAGAAATTGGAGGTACGATCCTAATTTGTTCAAAGATCAGAAAAGCAAAGAGGCAATTATGGAAAGTTGGAAAGAAAGTTGGCAATGGAATGATAACAATGAGGTTGATTTTAACATTGTATGGGATACCATGAAGTCAGTTTTTAGGGGGGAAAGCATAAAAGTGGCAAGTCTTAAATATAAAAGGTATAAAGCAGAACACATAGAAAAAGAAAGGGAAATAAAACAATTACAGGAAGAACACGTAAAGAGTAAAGATAAAAAAATTCTCTTGAAACTACAAGGACTCAAGGCAGAAGTAATGGGTAAAGATATTGATAAAGTTAAACGAGATCTGATTTATTTAAATAGAGAATATTTTGAATTTAGTAATAAGAACTCAAAACTATTAGCAAGAGCAGCTAAGGTTAAAAGGGAAAAAAGAGAAATTGGGGTGTTAGTTGACAGGCAAGGTTCAAGGTGTAATAAGAATAGCGATAAATGTAAAATAGTTAGGGAATTTTACCAGGTGTTATATGCAGAAAAAGAAATAGATATGGAAAAGCTTAAAAGGATATTGGAGAGGCAGTTAGGGAATGGGATAAAGCAAGAGCATAGGGAGAAAATGGAGGAAAAGATAACTGATAAAGAGGTTAAGGGGGTAATAAGTGGATTGAAGATAGGGAAAGCCCCGGGGGATGATGGATTATCAACAGAGTTTTACAAAGAATTTAAAGAGGTGGTGGTCCCGAAATTGGTGAAGTTATATAATTATATACTAGATGGAGGATCAATCCCGACTTCATGGTATAACACTACAATTGTTCTTTTGCCAAAACCTGGTAAGAATTTGGAAAGAGTGGATTCGTACAGACCAATTTCGCTTATAAATCAAGATGCGAAGATCTTCACGGCAATATTGGCTAACCGTTTAAATAGTTTTATGGGGGAATATATAAATGTTGATCAAGTTGGGTTTCTAAAAGGACGACACATGGCGGATTTGACTAGAAGGGTATTAGATTTAATAGACAGTGTTAATCAAACAAAGGAAAAAGTGGGATTATTATCATTGGATATTTTTAAGGCATTTGATTCATTGCAGTGGTCTTCAATTAAGGAAATAGTTAGAAAATATGGGTTTGGAGATAAATTTAATAGGGTTATAGATTTACTATATCAAAAAGGAAATGCCAGGGTTAGAGTAAACGATGAGCTCACGGATGTGGTAAAGCTAGAGGCAGGTACTAGGCAGGGTTGCCCATTATCTCCTATTTTGTTTATAATGGCAATGGAGATTTTAGCTAAAAGTATAAGGGAGGATTCAAATATAGAAGGGATTATGGGTAATAAAGTGAGCATGTACGCTGATGATACATTGCTTATGGTGAAGCACCCGGAACAGGTAATGGACAGGATTAAAGATCATCTACAAGTATTTCAAGCTATAACAGGATTAAAGATAAACTGGGATAAATCTGAATTGATGTTGTGTAATTTGAAATTGAGCGAGATGGGTAGGACGGTGTCGACACTTAATATACAAATCAAAGATAAGTTGAAGTATTTAGGGATAATTATTTCAAACAAATTAGAAGAACTTAAACGATTGAATTATGACAGCTTGAGAATTGAATTTAGGAATAAAATACGAGAACTTCAGAAGTTAAAGCTGTCATGGTTTGGAAGGATTGCTATGTGTAAAATGATACTGTTACCAAAGATTAACTTTTTATTTGACACGCTCGCGATCCATTTAAAAGAGAAAGAAATCAATGAGTTTCAAAAAATGTTTAATGACTTTTGTAATGGAGGAAAAAAATCTAGGCTTCCAAAGAAACTATGGTATTTGCCTCAGAAAAAAGGGGGGTTGGGTATGCCAAACCTCTTAGTATATTACCGAGCATTTCAAGTCAAGAATGTTGTGAAGATCTTGGCAAGAGAAAAGGTAATTTGGGAACAATTGGAAATGAAAGAATACAGAAATATTGGAAACTTGAATTTTCTGGGAATGAAGGATAAGGCGAAAAGGTCAAATAATACTATGATGAAAGGTCTCATGGAGGTGTGGAAGAAGGTAAAAAAAGATATGGTTCCGAATCTCTCCCCAATCTTGGAATTGACTGATATGATGTGTTTCCCAATAAAATTAGACAAAGAAAAAATAGAAATATTGGATAAAAATGGGACGTTGTTATTGAAGGATTGGTTAAAAGCATGTGATGTTGATGCCGAGCGGAAAAAAATGTTTGAGATATTAAATTTGAATTGGTTTCAGATGTTAAAGGTGGACAATTGGAATAAAAAATATAAAAGAGAACTAGGATCAGATAGAGTACTTACGGAATTTGAGGAATTGGTAAGGAAGATTAGAAAAGGCGAAAGTAGTATTAAGGGTCTTGTAAGTAAGCTTTATAATATATTGAATAGAGGTGCAGATCCACAGGAGGATTTGAAACGGAAGTGGGAACAAAATTTGAATATAAAAATTGGGGAGACTGAATGGAAAAATAAATGGAAAAAGAGAATTATGAGAACAATGTCTGTAAGAATTAAAGAACATAATTTCAAGATGTTGTGGCAATGGTACCTGACACCATTAAGACTTTACCAGATGGATAATAAAAGAGATAAGTTATGTTGGAGATGTAAAGAATTTGATGGAACATATGAACATATGTGGTGGAGTTGTAAAAAAATAAGGGATTTTTGGGGAAGAATAGAAAATGAATTTGGTGAAATAGTGGGTAAAAGTGTTAAGTTGGTGTCGGGTACTATTCTTTTAACGAATGTGGAAGATCTGGGTTTAAACAAGGAGGAAAAAGAACTACTGGAAATTGTACTGACAACGGGTAGACAATGTATAGCCAGAAATTGGAAAAACGATGTAGATATTCAGGTTGGAGAATGGTATAAAGAAATGTGGAGTTTAGCATTGAACGATAAATTGACATGGGAGATTAAAGTCAAAAGAGATAATTTAAAAGAGAATAGATTCTGGAATATATGGAAACCGTTCGTGGATCACTCTATTATGGCAGGTGATAGTTCAGGACCAGTACCATCTCAAAGAAGTTTCTGGACTTGAGTAAAAAATAAACTCTCCGGGCATTGTATATATTCACAGGGTGGTTTTTTTTTTATTGGTTAAAAAGATTAGTGGTAGTACAGAAAGTTTCTTTCTATTATTTTGGATTTTGAAATAAAGGTTCTTAATATTTGGTGGTTAAATAGTAGTTAATGAATATAGATATTGTTATGTGCTAGCATATAGTAATGTTTGTTAGTATGATATTATGGACTTGTTAGTGTAATGTACTGTTAATGTATTGTTAATGTTTTCTTTTCTTTTTCTGTATGTTTATTAAAGATTTAATAAAAAAAATTTTTTTTTTTAAAAAAAGAAGAAATCAACCCTGACTGCTCATTGAAAGGTCTAATAGTAAAGACGAAGTTAAAGTACTGTGGACATCAAATGAGAAGGGAGGATTCTCTTGAGAAGGCCTTGATGTTGGGAAAGGTGGAGGGCAAAAGAAGAAGGGGGAGGCCAAAGATGAGATGGCTAGATGGTATTGTGGACACAATGGGCACAGAGCTGGGAGTCTGAGGGGGATGGTGGAGGACAGAGGCGCCTGGAGAACAATGGTCCATAGGGTCGCAAAGGGTCGGAATCGACTGTGCGACTGAACAACAACAACAACAACAACAACAACAACAAAAACACTGTTCTTTGAGGAGGCCTTTGTGAATGTGCTGCCTATTTCTGGTTGTTAGATATGCTGCCTGGCTCCTTTTCGTCCTAAATAGGTTGCATTTTAAGGATTGCTGTACTTTCTGGCTATTGTAATGTGTGGTGATGATTTTATTGGGAGTTTTATCGTGTGTAATTTTTAACTTTTGATTGTTATATGACTGGTTTTATGATGTTAGCCGCCCTGAGTAGGGATGATTTTTCCCTAGAGGGGCAGGATATAAGTGTAAATAAATAAATAAATAAATTTGTTTAAAAGCCAATGAATTTTCAAGTACAATTGTTACGTTTTGGTAGAGAATATACTTCCTGGTCATTGTTCCTGATATGACGTGTAAAAATGCAATTCTTTACAAAAGAATTAAATGTGAAACAAGTTGAAAATAAAGAATGTTATTTTTTCCTATACCAGAAAAAGATCATGTTTGTTCATTTTAAACTTTTATATTTATTCAATTTAAAAAAAATCTTTGTTGTTATCCTGAAATGTTTAAACATGTAATTCATGAGAGAGCTAAACTATAATTTCTTATATAAGTCCATAAAACAAGAATACAAAATATCACCACAGTAAAGGATTGCTATTTAAGTTTTAGGTAGTTCATCCTGGCAGGCAGGCAGGATTAAATGAATTCCTTCTCAGATGCCTTCATCTGTATCTTGAATGTGCTGAAGCAAGAGCTGAGGTGAGATGGAGAAAGACACTTTTCAGATTACTTAGCAACACAACAAAGTAGCAGGGAAGGCAGTAAATATTGATTAGAGGTTAAAGACAATTAAAATAATGGAACTGTGAATGGCGAGTCCTGCCAAAGTAGTCTTGGCATTGGGTGCATTTACTACATAAGAAATGACTGTCAGATCTAAGGAGCAAACATATTTTCCAGGAATAAGTATTTAATATTAATTCTGCTTGATTTTACAGAACACAGGCATTTGTGGATTAACACTTTAGAAGTAGATGACTACAAGGGATGTGGTGGCTGCAGGTTCAGGCTAAACATATCAGGAGGCCAGCAACATCTGCACCATGTTTAATCCATGAGGTAAAAATAGAATGTGCTGGCCTCTTTGTACTCTGTTTCCCCTGCCAGCCTCATATTAATTAAAGGTCTTATACATTTTCAGCCAAAGAGCCAGCCCTGTCTGCCTCTGCAGATGTTTCTGTGGTCATGTGGCAGGCACGACTAGACACTGTTACCTTTCCCACTGAAGCAGGGCCTATTTACTTACTTACAATTTCTTATTTTCAAACTGCTAGGTTGGCAGGAGCTGGGGCAGACAATGGGAGCTCACTCAGTCACACAGCACTCGGATCTAGAACTGCTGATCTGCTGACCTTCCAGTTGTCAGGCTCAGCGTCTTAATCACTAAGTATCTGTCAAAAAATGGTATACTGTCTAGTCACTAAATCATATACTGTCTAGTCACTAAGTCACTGCAACTCCTCCCTCATAATACTCCCCCAAAAATGTGTTTCATGTTTAGTTTCTGACCCGGCTTCAGTCTTATCATGGGAGAAATGCTCTTAGGTGATATGCAAGTTAACTGAGCCATCTCTTCCCTTCTAACCTCTCCAGCAGCCTTCCTCAGCCATCTCATTTCCATGGTGACCAACTTTTGCTTATGTTTTGTTGCAAGTGTCCATGTTTGGCACTGGTAAGCCAAGGTGGAAATGAATATGCTTTGTATAAGGTGTTTTTTTGTGTTGATTGGTATTGCCTTGTGTTGTATGAGAGGAGCTAACTGTCCCAATATTTGTTTTGCCTTACTGCACCATATATTAATCTTTTTGTCCACTTTGCCATTTTCAGCCAATGTTGTTCCTAGGTATTTGAATTCTGCCACTTGTTTTATACTTGTTCCCTCTATCTAGATATCTAATCTATGTTGTTTCCATCCAATTGCCATTACCTCAGTCTTTTCTTTATTGATTCTCATATTATTTATCTCATATTCTTGGTTCAATCTTACATTCTTGGTTTTTCTGCACTGTCTATAAAATAATGGTGTCTAGTCTGAAAAAGTAAATTTCCCACCACCACCACAAAAGCTAGCTGGATGTTTGATTATATATATATTTTTTTAAAAAGTGGTCTAATAAAGTTATCACCTAGTCTAATTTATGCTACACAAAAGGATTTTGGCTTTTCTATAGTAGGGTGTTTTATGAAACCTCTGGATTCCCATTGAATATTACGTGAACAAAAGACATATGGGACTAACTGTGATTTAACATTAAAATCATATCTATTTCTTATTAAATTGTGGCTTTATGGTTCCTGAAAGTACATACAAATGAATTCTAAACCTCCTCATTCCGTATGCCGTGCTAGGTTTTCTCTCTTCTTCTTGTCACTTGTAATGCTTGTAAGGCATTGTATACTTCAATGATTTTTTTTATTTCTATGTCACATGAAATTATTGCAGAAGAAAGCCTGAAAAGTATGGTGGGTAAAACTAATATTTTATTAGTAATGCTTGAAATATTTGTTATAGCCAAGAATGTTACTAGATGCTTTTCTGTGTTCCATCGTGACACAATGAGACAGATTAGTCTCAATATGTTTGTTGGTATTTAATAAAACATAAGATGCCTGAACACATTGGGCTTTGCATGTCCCTGATGTAATCTCATTATAGTTATTGGAGTACACCCAGGGTGAATTTGGCCCATTAATATTTATCATCCAGGGCTGCATTTCAAGCATATCAGAGATGCTGGAACTCTGTTAGAATGCAAATGTCTTATATGAGGCTTTTCCTCAGCTCTACTGCAATGGAAAAAAATAATTCATATGTTTTCAATAATGGTACTTATCTATAGCCATTGTGCCATGTAGCATTTTTCCAATCTCACTCAAATTTAGAACATAGCCTTAGATTTAATTATGACTTATGTGTATCACTTCCATGTGCATTTAAACAATGTACATATGTATATATCAACAGAAACATGGTGTTCAGAAATATGGTATCCAGGCAGTACATCTAGAACTATAATAGATGACTGTTCAAGAAAAAATTGGAAAACCATCCTTCATATCTGCTTTAATTTGGATTCCTGCATTGGCCAGGGGGTTGGACAATGATCTCATCAGCCTCTTCCAACTCAGTTTTTCTATGATTTTATGACAATAGAATAGAATAGAAATTTATTTATACCCGGCCCTCCCGGTGCAAGGGCTACTCAGAGCAGTTTACAACATAGAGAAAAAAGCCACAATATAGAATGCATAATATACAATAAATACAAAAATATAAGTACAATAAATACAATACACAGTATAATAAGAAATATAAATATGGATACAGAGCCTGGCTCAACATTCATGATGGAGCCCAACGCTCAACGTCATGGACGGGGCCCAGGGCTCAATGTCACGGTGCTCCTGCCTCCAGTCCCTGGGCCAGTGGAGTAGGCTCCGGGGAGAAGCGAGTCGGTGGCATCGGCGTCGCTGCCATCTTTTCAAGCCCTCTGAGCAGGCAGGGCTCGGAGGGTGGAGATGGCTCACCTGCCTCCCATCCCCAGGCCAGTGGAGTGGGCTCCAGGGAGAGGTTGACAAGTCCTCGGGTGGCAGCGGAGGCAGCAGCAATGGTGTTCTTTTCAAACCCTCCAGCAGGCAGGGCTTGGAGGGTGGGGATGGCATGCACACCTGCCTCCCATCTCCAGGCCGATGGCGTGCCTGAAATAACATGTCCATTTTGGTCAACCCAGTTCTGGTATATGATCTTCAGAGAATGGGATGTAAACAGTGGTGGGATTCAATTTTGTTTACTACCTACTCTGTGGGCATGGTATGATGGGCGTGGCCAGGGGGAAAGCCCTGTGTTGCACCTGAGTTAGGACTACTTTATTTCAAAATTTGGATGGGCGGGGCCAGCCAGAATTTCAGATACCGGTTCTGGCAAACTCTTGCAAACCTGTTGAATCCCACCACTGGATGTATAACAGGAAGCTGGTCACTATGGCCTGGGGGCTGGATCCAGCCCATGATGCCAATTCATTTGGCCCGCAAAGCCCTCGTCGCTCCTGGAAGCGGAAGTAAAATGTGCCTATATGGGCACATTTTACTTCTGCTTCCAGGAGCGACGAGGGCTTTGTGGGCTGGATGAATTGGCATTGGGGGCCAGATCCAGCCATAGTGACCAGCTCCCTGAACCATGTGATCAGCCTGTGGCCCAAAAAGTTTGGGCACCCCTGATGAATAATAAACAAAGCAAAGGTTTAATAATATGCTCTCTCACAGTTACAAAAAAAAAAAGGGCAGGAATACAAAATATGTGAAAAGTATCCAGCCTAGTGCTGTTACATGGACAAACACTCTCAGGGTAAGATTATTCTGACAGTCGTCCTTGAATGGACAATATTCAGTCTTGCGTGTAAAAAGGCTTGGAAATAACATAGAGAAGTTAATTGGAAAAATTACAATGAGACTGACTGGGAATAGAGATTGAATTGAAATTTAATTGAAATTGAAATTTTAATTTATATACCGCAATTCTCAGCCCAAGGACCGACTCAATGTGGTTTACAAGTTAGAAGTACAGCATAATAATATCACAATAATCACACATAAAAATACAATATATCACAATACATTACAATATATTCAATACAATTCATTAAACAGTTACACCAAATGCAAAGTGCAAAAGCAAATTTTAGTGTATGGGACCAAAGACACCAGGACAGCCGAAGAGCTGGCTTAACACAACTTTATTACATGCTGGTCAGAGGGAACATGAGGTAATGGCGGACGAACAGCTCAATATATACAGTGGCTATACATTTGAATGTGGCTCCTTGATAGCCTATTGGCTACAGGCTGCGTGACGTCATTGCAGGTCACGCCCTTCTTGTCCAGGTGAAGGTAGTGGCGGGAATCTTCCCGCGCTGTTGTTCTAGGTGAGTCTTGGGCCAATGAGCTTGGACGCTCGCTATTGCCATCTAGTAGTCACTAGCTCGCGTCCTATTAAGGTTACAGTGATTCAGCTGGAGGTTACATTGTTACACATAGAAGAGGTTACATTGGATACACATGGATAGGTACATTGTTTAAAGGCACAGGCTTTAGGACACAACACCCCTCCCCCCTAGGATGAGACGAAGTCTCTCAGCCAAGATGGTTTATTGCACTTGCGTTTGGGCCGCGATGTGGGTTGGCCCACCCGGGGGCCGCTCCCGCTTCCTTGTTCCCTGGACCCTTGTCCTGTAATGGGAGAGGGAGACTTGTTAGCGGCTTGCTGTGGTTTTGCAGTTTTAGGTGAAGGGGTAGGTTCCGTAGTGGTTGAACCGGGGGCACCAGGGGCTAACGTAAAACCCCTCTTCTCGCTTGGATGGGTGGGGGACCACTCCGAAAAAACCCCCCGGTTCTGAAAATCAAAATCAAACTCTGTTGGGGGATCCCGCGGGATATCTACGAGGACAAATTCCTTCTCCTCCCCCCTTGGTGGGGACTCTGGACCCCCCTCTCCTCCCCCTTGGGCTAAACGGGTGGGGGAGAACCCTAACGCTGAATTTGTTTTCTCGGCGGCCTGATTTCCTGGGACCCGGCTCCGGAGCTGGTCCGCGTGCCGCCGCCAAAGTAGACCTGTGTTGGTCTCCACGCGGTACGAAATGGGACCGGATGTACCCTGTCTCATTGTGTCACGGATCCCCAACACCGGGATACTGTTCCCTTGCACGTCCCGAAGCGTGGACCTCAACGCTTTGAGCTTGGGCCATGCGCGGGGGGCAATTCTCAAAAAATCAGCGTTAGGGTTCTCCCCCACCCGTTCAGCCCAAGGGGGAGGAAAAGGGGACCGCGGGCCCCCACCAAGGGGGGAGGAGGATGTTCTCGTAGATATCCTAGGGGATCTTTCTGAGGAGGAGGAGGAACCCGACCCCATACATATCTCGCGGAATGTCCCCACAAATGCGGATACCCCTACTAAGTTAGATTTTGATTTTCAGAACCGGGGGGGGGGGGGTTCGGAGTGGTCCCCCACCCGTCCAAGCGAGAAGAGGGGTTTTTCGTTAGCCCCGACTGCCCCCGGTCTGCCCACAATGGAGTTTTTCCCTTCCCCTAAGGCCGCCAGACAGCGGCAAGCCACTAACAAGTCTCCCTCTCCCATTTCAGGACAAGGGACCAGGGAACAAAGAAGCAGTAGCGCCCCCGGGGGGGGCCAGCCCTCATCACGGCCTCGCACACCTCCTGAATCGGGTGCATCCCAACGGCGTGCACCCCCCCAATAAACAAACCCAGGGGCTGAAACCATTGAGTCCCGAGGAGGCTGCAATCTCCCCCTTTAAGCACGACTAGAGGGAGAGACGCGGCGTGCTTCTTGAATTTAACCTGAAATTCTCCAACCCCCAACACTGGGATGCTGTTCCCTTGCACGTCCCGTAGTGTGGACCTCAACGCTTTGAGCTTGGGTCGCCTGTGGGGGGCAATTCTCAAAAACTCCCTCTGGGAAATGATTGAATATGAGGACCCCGAGTCAATTTCCATTCTAATGGGAACCCCTTGAACTAGTACCTCAACAAAGTAGCGGGGGTGTCCTGCGGACACGTTGAATACTGGGGCGTCGTCCTCGCTGCCATCGGAGATGCGGCCCACGCTGTCCTGCTTCCGCGTGGCCTGAGAGCTGTCCTTGGGTCTCGTTGAGCGGTCTTGTCCCGCGGAATGGTCTGCCGAGCTTCTCCGGGTCTCGCGCCTCTTCCTGCACACCTTGGCGATGTGCCCGCGGCGGCCGCAGTTGTGACACTCGGCCTTCCGAAACGGGCATTTTACACGGTCGTGGGCCGCTCCACAGCCGTCGCACCGCCGGCTCTCTTTCCGGACCCTCCGGACGTCCTCGTCGTCGCTGCTCTCCGCGGACGACCCCGAAGCTCGCCGGGCTGCATGCACCGGAGTCTCTGCCTTGCTCGACCTCGGCCGCCAGTCCTGGAGTTCTTGTACCCCAGCCTTTGTAGCTTCCGCGGCCTGTGCCGCTCTGATGACCTCCTGCAACGTGGGAGGCGGCTCTTGGTTCATTAATGTGCGCTGGGATTCGGCGTCGTTCAGGCCGCACAGCACACAGTCCCGGAGGGTGATTTCGACATTCTCCCATTTGCACGGGCCGGCCGCCAGCCGCAGGGCCGCCACGAATGCGGCGACCGTCTCCCCGGGCGCTTGGACTCGCCTCCAGAACGCACTCCGAGCGGGAAACATCGCCGTGGCGGGCCGGACGTGCTCACGCAGCATCTGCATGAGTTCCTTGGCCTTGAATTCGCTCACCCTCCTCGGTGCGATCAGGTCCACCAAGGTCCTTTTGGTTTCTTGTCCGAGCATCCTGGTGAAGATGGCCCTTTTCTTTGCCTCTTCCGTGACTTCGGACTCAATCAGTGCTGCCTGGAAGTCCATTTCGAAGATCTCCCAGTCGCCCGGTTTCCTGATTTCAAAACCGGCGCATGTCTTGGTCCCGTGGGCTGCCATCATCCCACCTTCATCGCCAATTTAGTGTAAGGGACCAAAGACAATGAAACAGCCGAAGGGTTGGGTTAACACAGGTTTATTGCATGATGATCCGGAGGAACATGAGGTAATGGCGAATGGGTAGCTCAATATATACAGCTGGCTATACATTTGAATGTGGCTCGTCGACAGACTATTGGTTGCTGCCTGCGTGACGTCGTAGGAGGTCACGCCCTTCTTGTCCAGGTGTAGAGGTGGCGGGAATCTTCCCGCGCTGCTGATCCAGGTGAATCTGAGCCATGAGAGCTGGACGCTCGCTATTGCCATCTAGTGGTCACTGGCTCGCGTCCCCTTATCAGGTTTACATTGATACAGCTGAAGGTTATAATGTTGCACACAGAAAGGTTACATTGTTACCACATGGCTAGGTACATTGTTAAAGGCACAGCTTTACAGAACACAACATCTGGATTATTACCAGTCATGAGTGCACACAATTGTGGGTAAAGATAATTGCAATATAAGACTGGGAATACATTTTCACAACCCCTGGCTCGTTCCTTTTTGTTTTCAGTTTGTTCAGTTTGGTGGATTCTCGTTTTAGAAAAACCCCTTAGTGCTGGGCTGGATAGCTCAGTGAGTTAGGCATCTGGTTGCAAAACCAGAGGTTGGAAGTTTGATTTCCCACTATGCCTCCTGGGAGAAGAGCCAACCAGTGTAGCCGTGGGCAAGCTGAATAGTCCCAGGATGCTTCCAGAAGACAATGGTAAACCTTTTCTGGGTACTTTCTATCAAGAAAACACTGAAAAAGGTCACCATAAGTCAGAACTGACTTGACAGCTCACAATTATAGTTATTATAAGAATACAGTTTAATTGCAAACCAACTCTAATCATTGTAAAGGAGAGGGAAAAAAGACAGATAGGAAGAGAAATGAGTCAGCTCAAGTGACATCTAAAATTCATAATCACTTGACATAGAATTATCATCTCTCTTTTTATTTCGCTTTTGCTACTAGCAGCATATTACATTATACTAACTGTGTTTAGTTAATAATTTGTACTAAGACTGGTATTTGGTTTGACAGGCTGAGATGGAGAAAAAGCTCTGCAAGAAGTCACATTTAGATTTGAAGCTTGCAGGAAGTTAATGTACCAAAATCCAGTGAATCCTGTATATAGTAATAGGATTTACTGCTTGGTCTGACACCATGAGAAGAGGATTAGTGGTTAGATTCTTGACATTGGTAAGCCTTTGAAAACTCCAGTTTATCATTCATAAGAAACATGGTCAATGCACAGCTGCACCTCTGTATGGCCTATTTGAGACATTAACACACTATAGTATCAGGTTGCATGGCTGCTCTTCTCCATCAGAGCTAGTTAGCCTGGTCTCTTCCATGCTACTGAAACTCCTAGCTCATTCACTCTGGTAGTAACAAATATTTATTTTGAAACATCGAGTACAGTATGTACAGACAAACTAGAGACTAGTTTTGTCACTGTCCTCATTAGCCTTCAGTCCTTCTTTTAAAGGTTTCTTTTCAAGTCACAGTTTCTCAGGGCTCTTTCAAGGGGGTCTATTTTACTAAGCTCAATGGTAGCAATACGGGCAACCTCTTAGACATTATGGCTTGTGGGGCATTCTGAGCAGTCCGCACTTCCACTCTTAGATGCTGCTGTTGCTGTCTTCAGTGCTGGCTAGTCAAGCCAGCCTCTGGATCTCTTGGGAGTTCTCCTACATGCTGCCTATGTACCTCCAATAAGGTCCCTTGTACGGTTTTCTCAAGGTCAGGTGGTTACATAAATCTGCAGCAGGTACTCTCAGAAGGACCTCTGCACCCATATAGGGGTCTTCATTGCATATGTAGACCCATATAGAATAGCAATAGCAATAATAATTATATACCACCTCATCACACTTAGTGCACTCTTTGGGCAGTTCACAAGTTAATTAGCATTTTGCCCCAAACATGCTGGCTACACATTTTAATGACATTGGAAGGGTGGAAGGCTGAGTCAACCTTGAGCCCAGTCAGACTCTAAATTACATTGTCAGCAGATGTGGCTGCAATACAGCAGTTTAACCACTGTGCCACTAGATATGATTAAAATTCTAACAAGTTCAGCAAGTCAGAAAAGAGAATTGAATTGCCAATGGCATCTGTTCAGAAAGAAAAAACACTGAAAACCAAAATCAGCAGTTGGAATAAATTCTGAAATATATTTTAACATTATTTTGGCCAGGATCCAATTATGTACTTCTGTTTATGAAATTAGGTCCATCAGTGGAACCAGAAAAGGATTAAGTCTTCCACTTTGATGCACCTGTGAGCCCAGTCACAATCTGTTCCAAAACCTGGTAAAACTTCCAGAACTAATCTTCAGGATCATGTAGAAGACAGAGGAAGAGGGAGGAAATTATGTTTGAGGTCATCCCTCTCAGTTCAGCTGATGTATCTTCTGTTAAGGGAAATGAAGATTTACATCCTGGGCATTTTTGCTTTTAAATTATTATTATTTTACCCTGATGCCTACTAACTACCAGAACCAAATTAGTAGTGAAATTTGGCCTTCAAAACATGTTCTCTTCATACCTCTGCCAGTTTGGGAGCATCCCATTCTTTGAGATCTTGGGACCAAAACCTAAAACCAGGGTGTGGACCAATAGTATATCTGAGATAGGAGCACTCAGGGTCAAGGGTCTTTGCACTCCTGCCGCAATGTCACACAAATCTCATTAGTGCTCCACAACTTAATTAGCTTCAGATAATACAATAGGTCCTCTGTTGGCATATGAAAAAGCAAGGCACAATTGGCAAGGGCTGGGAAGAGAGCATGGGTGGGTGTGGGGATGATAGATCCATTTGAGTCTTTTCTGCTATTTGGAGAAAGACACACAGAAATGAATGAGTCCTGGATCCAGTTTGAGTCTCAGGAATGTGGAGGTAGATGTTCAGTCTTAAAGCCACATGACAAACAAAACCCTATCAATCTTCTTCTTCTAGTGTCTTTCACCTTGAGAATTGCTTTCTTGCCAGAAAAGCACTGTAGGGGTTTTTTTGAGGCTCTTCTAGTTAGTGCACTGAGATCTGACCACCACAGTTTTCTCACTGATCTGTAAATCCAACTCTGCAAATTAAGAGCAGTTTAACCAAACACTGCCCCTAAAAAGGCCTGAGGATTTGTAGCTTTGATATGGAACAGAGTGTTTTCTTTTAGAAATCTATATCCATTTCAGTGAGAAACTCCTGCCCAGTTCTTATGGTAGAATTCTATAACAGATAAATCAGTTTGCATTTTAGTGAAAACCTGCCTGAAGAAAAATGTTGGGCTACTCAATATCCACTCCTGATACATTCCTTCACACATTTTCACCTCATCAAATCAATGGCAACACTAAAGGGGAAAGCAATGCTGGAATAAAATTCCTTTTCTTGTTCAATTCTGGTATTTATCTTGGTGATAAAAAGAAAAGAAAAGAGCACTCCAGAATGGATTTTTAAAGTGGGCGAGGGATTGCAGAGACAACAGGAACCAATGAATTTGGAGGGGAAGACTGTCATTGTGCCTGGTCCATTAGGAAAAATAAGGGTTGTCCACTTCAGGCCAGGCCCAGCCAGCTTACTGGTGCTTCCTTACCACAGGGCCCCATTGGTGCATACCTGTCAACCTTCCTGGATTGGCCAGGATTTCCCGTTTTTCGGCGCCGATTTGCGCCATTCCTCACCCAGAGCTGCCAAAACCCCGGAATTTGGCAGTAGGGGGAAAGAGGTACTCTGCATCCCTTCTGCGCAAGTCACCTTCTACGCATGCGTAGAAGGCTTTTACGCTTGTGTAGAACCCTTCTACGATTGTGTAGAACCCTTCTACGCTTGCGTGGAACCCTTCTACGCTTGCGTGGAACCCTTCTACGCTTGCGTAGAACCCTTCGCATGCGTAGAAGGGTTCTACACAAGCGTAAAAACCTACACATGCGCAGAAGGCGACTTGCGCAGAACCGTTCTGCGCAGGTCCCGGATTGTCCGGAGCCGCAGTTGACAGGTATGTATCCTTTGCTCTAGAGATCATAGCCCCAAACTGAATATGAGAAAAGGGCAAAGGAAGATGGATGAAACAGCAACACAGAGGTGCAGAATACAGTCTTGACAGTCCACCTGCCAGAGCCTCCTGGAAGATTGTGGTATTTTTGAATCACAATCGGGCAACGGCTGTCACGAATACCGGTCAAGGATAGGGTCGGTGTGATTGTTTCAGCACCTGCAGAATTCTTTTCCCCAGGATAAGGGATATTTTGACTCCCACAGCTCCAATCTCCTGCCCCGTGACTAGTGCATCACTCCCGGTCAGTCTCCCCTCCGGTCCTGATCTCCAAACTTCGAGCCGTGGAAGATTTAAATTTTTGGTAGCATAATAAAAATAAACTTGGTAGTCGGTTGGCAAGTTGACAAGCAAAGTCCAAACTCCTTGGGTATAAGACCTAGGATGGCCTTAGGCTTTTATGTGAATAAAAAGTAAAGCATAGTACATAAGGCAAAACATTGCTCCAAAATGCAAAACATAGCACTGGCTAATAGTCTATTTTTAACTAAGAAGCACATCAGTTGCTCTCTCTCTCTAGCAAACTAATCTCCTGACAGAGTACTCTAAATACTTAGTCCCTAGAAAATAACAAAGTGCAATTATTCTCTAAGTTCAGCTAGACAAACTATCCAAAATTCTTCAAAGTCTGAAGAAGTCAGAAAAGTGACAAAGTATCAAGGCTGGAATTTCATGTAAGTGTAGCCTCTGGAATTCAGGCTATGTCCGAAGACTCAGATTTCTTTATCTTCTGAAGGGGCGGCCACATCTCACTTTAGAAGTCCATTCTCGGTTCCCTTGGAAT
Source organism: Bradypodion pumilum (assembly GCA_035047305.1). Classification (NCBI taxonomy): domain Eukaryota; kingdom Metazoa; phylum Chordata; class Lepidosauria; order Squamata; family Chamaeleonidae; genus Bradypodion; species Bradypodion pumilum. Next base: position 307,171,228 of record JAWDJD010000004.1, on the reverse strand, counting down.
GTGTTCTTTCTTCAAAGGCTTGGCTTCCGTGAAGTCCCCTCTCCTGCTGGAAAGTGTGTCTCTACTGAGCTCTGACAGCCCTTTATAAAGGGTATTTTACAAGGTATAATGCACTTACTTTCCCATGGGAAATTGATGTCCTTGGGATTAGATAATTATCAGGGATTGCCCATCCCACAATGTCAAGGTCACTTCAAAGTTATTTCAAGGTCACTTGAAGGTTGCCCCTCCGCCACTCTTGGGTGCTTGAACCCTAGGGTCAAAGTGTATGAACCTGAGAATGTGCTTATGGGTAAATTCTTCTCTTAATAATTAAATCCTCCGCTAGAGGCTCTGTTTAAACTTGGCACAAAGCCCTGCTGTTACGCAATTCAAAACAACAACAGAGAGAAGCAGTTTCACTTCTCCACAGCGTGACTCACCAGACTAAGTGAATCACTCAGGCATGTTTGTGTACCTAATCAAATGGCAAAAACATTCAGATTCCTTTATAATGGCAACCTTTCTCATACTAGATCAGGTGTAAGTAAATATAGAATGAATTCACCAAAAGATGGCTCCATTTTGGAAGCTTCACATCTGGCCTAGATGTGGAAGAAGAAGAAGTCTACCTCCTGCTAAGGAGAAGTGACATACAGGTTTCTCAACCTTGGGTCCCCAGGTGTTCTTGGACTTTAGTTCCCAGGAACCCAAGTTAGTACATCTGCTGATCAAGGCTTCTGGGAATTGAAGTCCAAAAACACCTGGGGGCCCAAGGTTGAGAAACCCGTCTATTTGTTCTGAGTATTTATCTTGTCCAAAATATATCTGTTTTATGTAAGTACAGTGCAGTATTCCTTTCTGACCAACAGAGACTGTGGTCTAAGGAAGCATATCAACCTGAAGTGTTGGGTTGAAGTGCCCACTGCTGCCACCAGCACTAGCCAGACCTGGCAATTATCTTCACTACTTTCTCCCTTGGGGACTGCAGTGGCGCAAGTGGCTAAGACACTGACTGGGATGCAGAAGGTCAGCAGTTCGATTCCTGAATACTGCACGACAAAATGAGCTCCCGTCTTTGTCCCAGCTCCTGCCAAATTAGCAGCTCAAAAGCAAGAAATTGCAAGTAGATAAATAGGGACCACTTCAGTGGGTAGGTAAACAGCATTCCATTCACTCCAGGGTCTAGTCATGCCTACCACATGACCACGGAAACGTCTGCAGAAGCAGACAATGCTGGCTCTTCAGCTTCGAAACAGAGATGAGCACTGAACCCTAGAGTCAGATATGACTGGCTTTCGAGCAAGGGAAAACTTTACTTTACCTTTACTTTCTCCTTTGCATGGGTTGCGGGAATATTTTAAATCATTTATTTGTTTATTAAATAATAACGTTTTAAAGTGGTTTTACATTATTCATCCTGCTCTCATACCTACTTTTAAAATGAACATTACTTTGAGCTCACAACATTAAGTAGTACATAGATATTTTAAATAAAATCAACCAGTCAATAGCAATTAGCAATAGAAATTACACATACCTGTATACTGCCCCATAGAGTTTAAAGAGCTCTCTGGGATATTCACAATGTAATTAGCATTTTTGCCCCCAACATGCTGGGTACTCATTCTACCGACTTCAGAAGGATGGAAGGTTGAGTCAACCTCGCACCCGCCAGGACTGAACTCAAATTGTGAACTGCATTTTGGCTGTAGTGCTGCAACTCAACCACTGTGTCATGAGGCAAATCAAATTAGCCTCTTATGATTTAATATTTAGAGCCTGAGATATGTGCAGAAAAACTTTCCTTAGTTTTAGCTGTAATCTAAGTGTTTGTTGTCCCTGAAAGATGACTTTGTGTTGTATTATCTTATTTTGTTCATTATTTGCTAGCATCTCTCAATGTACTTCTAGAAAGACAAAGTCAGCCAAATAATAGACTTTTTCAGTGGAAGTAGTTTCAGGCATCCTGTAATTATCCTGTCTGACGGATGAAGAGCTGCATCCATTTGTTTGGCATGTGTGATGTCCTGATTAATACTATACAGCACTAGTATGGTCTACTATAGAGTAGCATTTGTTTGTGAGTGTACACCCAAATCTGACCCAGCCAGGCTTCCTTAGTATGTTATTTTTGGTGGTAAACTGTTTACATATTGGTAAACAGATATAACATTACTTTCGCCTGGTGGTGGGTATTGTGTGCTCCAAAGTGACTGCAAACTATGCTGATAGGGTTACCCATGCTGGAAAGGCTTGTGCTGAGAAATCAGACTGAATGTGCCCTTAGCTATAAAATATGATGAGAAAGTCTAAAAGGAAATCCATACAGAATAGGACATCACCTGGGTCAACAAAAACTGTTTTAGATATTGGGTTATTGGCAGTGGTGGGATTCAGCAGGTTTGCCCCAGTTCGCCAGAACCAGTAGCAGAAATTCCGGAAGGCCCCACCCATCCAAGTTTTGAAGTAAAGTAGTCCTAATTTGGGTGCGACACAGGGCTTTCTCCTGGCCACGGCCACCATACCACGCCCACAGAGTAGGTAGTAAAAAAAAAAAATGAATCCCACCATTTGCTATTGGTCATTTGATGTTAAGCAGGCTACAGATCCAGTAAGCAACCAGGGCAGAGTACTTAACAGTTACTGGAAGAACAACCACAAAATGAATGCTAGAAGTTTGACTATTGAGCTATAGTTGAATGTTGCCATCAAGTGGGTCCAACCTGAAAGGTGGACCAGGAGAAGAACGAGTCCCTCTAATGGAGGCTCAGTTAGAACTGAAAAGGAAAATAGTTGTGGCAATAATAATGTTTTTGTGTCAGAAATTATTCTGGGTTGAAAGGATTTTTGAGGAAGAAACTCTGCTTAGGGAATGCCTAAATGAGGCTCCTTTCATGTCCCCAAGAGCTGAGACAGAGATGGGTGCTCAATCCGTCATTCAGTACCTGGGTCTTGAACTGCTGACTTGCCAATCTTCCAGCTAACAAGGTGAGCTTCGTAACCACTGAGCCACCACAGCCCCTGATGTGGCAATAATGCACAGAGAAGAATGGAACTGCTTGCTAAACTTGGAAATGGTGCCTCAGAAAAAAGCTCAGAGAAATAATTGCCAATGTAAGCTGTGTTATTGCTATATCATCAGAATCTTCCATCCAGTACGATATGTAAAGAAATTCTAATAATTTAAAGAAAGAATGGCCAGAATTATAATCACAGCTAATTGACAATGCTCTGGAGCTTATCTTGTTGAATAATTTGGTTCATGACCAGGCTTGTGACTGAGATACTCAGTACCTTTTCTCTTTGCTAGAATTAACTGTGGCAAGCTACATGCATCATATGGAAATACTGGTGTGATTATGGCCAATCTTTCCAAACTCTGAAAAATAAACCTAATCCTTGCCAATTTCAACTGAGCTGTCAAGTGCAATCTGACTCATGGATGCCCTATGAATCAGTGACCTCTAAAATGCCTTGTCATTAATAGCCCTCCTCTAGTCATATGGAGCAAATACATCTCCTATTGGGCTTTTCTATTTTCTTGCTGCTTCCAACTTTTCCCAGCATTATTATCTTTTCCAGTGAGTCTTATTATCTCATGACATGCCTGAAATATGATAGCTCTGATTTAGTATTTTTTTTCCTTCTGGAGAGAGTTCATGCTTGCTTTGACCTCACATCTATTTTCTGGCAGTCTATGATAACTGTAAAGCTCTTCTCCAATCAAGCTTTGAATGTCTCCATTTTTTCCTGACACAGTTCAGCTTCGACAGTATTGTGCCTTCCTACTGCAGATTCCAGTTATACAGCAAAGTCTGAAAGATTAACGGCACACACACACACACACACACACACACACACACACACACACACACACACACACACACACACACACACACACACACACACACACACCACCACCACCACCACCACCACCACCACCACCACCACCACCACCACCATTACACATCTGTGTACTGAAAAGCCACATGCAAGTGAGTGCAGTATCGTGTATGCTAATCACATTCACTCTTACACATCATTATTTTTACAGAACAGATAAGTTTCCCTGAAACCCAGCACTCAGCCAACAGATAGAGCATTTGCTCTACATTATAAAAATCCTGCCCCTTAATGCAATAAAGAGTTGCCAAGAAAGCTTTTGATTTGATGAAGGTTTGCTGGCATTCTGAAGGGACATAAGTGCCTAAAATGTTCAACCTTTGGATTCTATATTTCCTGAAAATATGTGTTTCTCTTCTACTTAGATTCAAAACTCATGCTGCCATTAACCTCTCAGCTAGGCTTCTGGTGAACATAAACAGGAGTGAATGGTTCTTTTTGCCGTTATGCATGTAATCTTCTAAATGTGCTTCCTGCAGGAAGAAAACAATCATCTGTTTTAGCAGATAGCATGCTCCTTTGAAGGTTACTCCTATAATAATGTGGTTGGCTAATCACTGGAGACAAGTGTCCGGTGATTTGGGGTCACGCAAGAGTAATCAAATGCTGTAAATTGGCATCCTATAAACACTGCTTCCCTCTGTTTTAAAAATCATGTACAGTAATACCTCATACAAAGTCCGCTTCGTACAACATCAAATTCATACAACATCACCTAATTCCTTGAAAAATATTGCCTCATACTAAGTTGCTGAGACTCTGTATGAGGCATTGGGGTTTTCCCCAGGTTGCATTGTGCCTGGGCAGTATAAAAGGCAGGACACATGCATGCATTGCTCTTGTGGGTTTTGCACAAGCTGAAGAGTGCTTTGGAGTGGTTTTGAGCATGATGTTGGATTTTTTTGGATTTTTTTCATCAGAATTTTTAGAAGCATTCCTGGGATTTTTGCAGCATTCTTCAGGTTCTTGGACAATCAGGTTTGTGTGACATGTTTTTGTAATGTACTTAGCCTTTGAACAATGATTTCTTAAAATTCTGTCAGTTTCCTGTCTGCTTCTTTGACTTTGCCCTGAAGTCTGTGCTGTTACAGTACAATGTATTTCTATGGAAACGACGTTGTACGAGGCATCGCGGCAAGGATTTAGTCCATGTTGTTGGCAAGGCACCAGGAGCCCCGGACACCACCACCCCCAGCCAGGGGTGAAGAGGAAGGGGAGGAGGACCAGCCTTGCAGCAAGAGGCCAGCCATCGCCCCGTCGTGAGGCACCAGCAGCCCCGGACACCACCACCCCCAGCCAGGGGTGAAGAGGAGGAGGACCAGCCTCAGAGCAAGAGGCCAGAAATCGCTCTGCTACAAGGTGCCAGGAGCCCAAGACACCACCACCCCCAGCCGGGGGTGAAGAGGAAGGGGAGGAGGACCAGCCTCGCAGCGAGAGGCCAGCCATTGCCCTGCCGCGAGGCGCCAGGAGCCCCGGACACCACCACCCCCAGCCGGGGGAGAAGAGGAAGGGGAGGAGGACCAGCCTCACAGTGAGAGGCCAGCCATCGCCCTGCCACAGGTACCCACCACCTCCAGGCACCAGCCAAGCGCCGAAGGAGAGGGGGCGAGACTCAGAGCCCAATGCAAAGGATAAGTAGCTGATATGCAAAAATGTAGATGACTTAATATAGCAACTCACATCGAGACTTTATACTGACTTAATATAGCAACTCACATAGAGACTGTGTTTTAAAGTGTGATAATATGTTTAAAATGTTTTAAACTTTTAAAAACTGTGATAAAATGTATGAGGGGAGAAAAATGGTGTAGAAACCATCAAACCACACCACAAAGTTTGCCAAGAGAACCCTATTAACCAAAACAAAAGGCAAAACAAAGGAGCAGTTTAGATGATACAGGATGCTTAGCACCACAGAGTGGAGGAAGGGGAGGGACAGGAAAGGGGGAGGAGAAATACAGTGTTGCAAGGAACAATACTGCATAGGGACATGGAATGTGAGATCAATGAACCAAGGTAAACTGGAAGTGGTAAAAAATGAGATGGAAAGAATAAGCATTGACATCTTGGGCATCAGTGAGCTAAAATGGACAGGGATGGGTGAACTCAGCTCTGGAAACCATCATATCTACTACTGTGGGCAAGAAAACCTTAGAAGAAATGGAGTAGCCATAATTGTCAATAAAAGAGCGAGAAAAGCAGTAATGGGATACAACCTAAAAATGACAGAATGATGTCAGTCAGAATTTAAGGCAAACCTTTCAATGTCAGTGTGATCCAATTATACACACCAACCACTGGTGCAGATGAAGCCACAGTGGACCAGTTCTATGAGGACCTAGAACACCTCATAGAACAGACACCAAAAAATGATGTCCAAATTATATTAGGAGACTGGAATGCCAAAGTAGGAAATCAAAAAGTGGAGGGAATAACAGGCAAATTTGGTCTTGGAACACAGAATGAAGCAGGGCAAAGATTGATAGAGTTCTGCCAAGAGAACGCACTGGTCATAGCAAACACCCTCTTCCAGCAACACAAGAGGCGACTTTACACATGGACATCACCAGATGGCCAAAACCGAAACCAAATTGACTACATACTATGCAGCCAAAGATGGAGAACCTCCATACAGTCAGCAAAAACAAGACCTGGAGCAGACTGTGGTTCAGATCACAACTTACTGATTGCAAACTTCAGGCTTAGACTAAAGAAAATAGGGGAAACAAGGAGACCAGACAGATATCACCTAGACAGCATCCCTAAAGAATACACGGTGGAGGTGATGAACAGATATAATGGCCTAGCCACATTAGATAGAGTGCCAGAAGAACTATGGACAGAGATGAGGGACATCATGCAGGAAGCAGCAAAGAAAACTATACCAAAAGAAAAGAAGAGTAAGAAAGCAAAGTGGTTATCTGATGAGGCTCTCAAAATTGTTGAGGAAAGAAGGAATGCAAAAGTCAAAAGAGAAAGGAAAAAATACAATCATTTGAACACAGAATTTCAAAGAAAAGCAAGGAGAGATAAGGAAAACTACCTAAAAGAACAGTGCAGAGAAATGGAGGAAAACAACAAATGAGGCAGGACTAGAGATCTTTTCAAAAAAATTGGGGAATTCAAGGGAACATTTAAAGCAAAAATGACCATGATAAGGGACAAAGACGGAAAGGAGCTAGCTGATGCAGAAGAGATTAAGAAAAGATGGAAAGAGTACACAGAGGAACTCTACAAAAAGAACCTCAACACTCCTGATAATCACAATGATGAAAAAATTGAACTTGAGCCAGACATCCTGGAGAGCAGTCATAAATGCCCTAAAGAGCACTGCAAACAACAAAGCTAGCAGAGATGATGGTATCCATGTTGAATTTTTCAAAGCTCTAAAAGAGGATGGCATCGAATTACTGCATTCAATATGCCAGCAGATTTGCAAAACAAAACAGTGGCCACAGGATTGGAAATGATCAGTATATGTCCCAATCCCAAAAAAGGGCAATGCCAAAGAGTGTTCAAATTATCGAACAATTGCACTCATCCCACACACCAGCAAGGTGATGCTCAAGATAATACAGGATAGACGGCAGCAGCATGTGGAGAGAGAATTACCAGAGGAGCAGGCTGGTTTCGGCAGAGGGACTAGAGACCACATTGCCAAAATACGTTGAATCATGGAGAAAACAAAGGAATACCAGAAACAAGTTTACTTTTGCTTTATTGACTACACTAAGGCATGTGGCTGTGTGGACCACAACAAGATGTGGCAAGTAATTAAAGAGATGGGAATACCAGAGCACCTCATATGTCTCCTAAGAAATCTGTACATGAATCAAGAAGCAACAGTTAGGGCAGAACATGGAATGACAGAGTGGTTTGGAATAGGAAAAGGATTAAGACAATGCTGCATTCTGTCACCCTGCTCATTCAACTTATACACAGAGCACATAATGCACAATGCAGGGATGGAAGAATCACAATATGTGATTAAAATTGCTGGGAGAAACATCAACAATCTGAGATATGCAGACGATACCACCCTAATGGCAGAAAGTGAGGAAGACCTAAAGAATCTCTTGATTAGGTTGAAGGAAGAGAGTGCAAAAGCTGGTTTGAGACTAAATATCAAGAAAACCAAGATAATGGCAACAGGCCCGATCAGTTCCTGGAAAATAGATGGGGAAGAAGTAGAAGCAGTGACAGATTTTACTTTCCTGGGATCTAAGATCACTGCAGATGGCGACTGCAGCCATGAAATAAAAAGACGACCGATTATGGGGAGACAAGCGATGAGAAACCTGGGGAATATAGTGAAAAGCAGAGACATCACCTTGAAAACAAAAATTCGCATAGTCAAAGCAATGGTATTCCCAGTGGTAATGTACGGGTGTGAGAGCTGGACCATTAGGAAGGCTGAGCACAGAAGAATAGATGCATTTGAGATGTGGTGTTGGAGGAGAGTCCTGAGAGTCCCTTGGACAGCAAAGAGAACAAAGAGGTCAATACTGGAGGAAATCAAACCTGACGGCTCATTGGAGGGACAAATAGTGAAGATGAAGCTAAAGTACTTTGGACACCAAATGAGAAGGGAGGACTCACTTGAGAAGGCTTTGATGCTGGGAAAGGTATAGGGCAAGAGAAGAAGGGGACGACCAAAGATGAGATGGCTAGATGGTATTGTGGACACAGTGGGCACAGAGCTGGGTGGGCTGAGGAGGATGGTGGAGGACAGAGGTGCCTGGAGGACAATGGTCCATGGGGTCGCAAAGGGTCGGAATCAACTGTGCGACTGAACAACAACAATGAGGCATCACAGCTAAGATTCTGCATGCCTCATACAAAGTCCAAATCCGTATAAAGTCCAAACTTGTGGAACCAAGTTTGAACGTTGTATGAGGTATCACTGTACAGTAAAACCCCAACTTACATATGCCTCGAGTTACATAAAATTTGATTTACATAATGATTTTGTGCTAAGACCATGTCCTGATTTACACGATTTCCTATGGGTTTGCTTCGATTTGTTGTTGTTGTTCAGTCGCACAGTCGGTTCCGACCCTTTGCGACCCTATGGACCATTGTTCTCCAGGCACCTCTGTCCTCCACCATCCTCCTCAGCCCACCCAGCTCTGTGCCCACTGCGTCCACAATACCATCTAGCCATCTCATCTTTGGCCTCCCCCTTCTTCTTTTGCCCTCCACCTTTCCCAACATCAGGGCCTTCTCAAGTGAATCCTCCCTTCTCATTTGATGTCCAAAATACTTTAGCCTCGTCTTTACTATTAGCCCTTCCAATGAGCGGTCAGTGTTGATTTCTTCTAAGATTGACCTATTTGTTCTCCTCGCTGTTGCTTCGATTTACATAAAGATTATTTTTCCTATGGGTTTGCTTCATGTTATATAAAAAATCATTTCCCTATGGGTTTGCTTCGATTTACATAAAAAACTGATTTAAGCAAAAGCCTATGGAACCGCCTTTTTTTCGTAAGTAGGGGTTTTACTGTACATATTTGTTAATGCAATGAATAGTGTAGTAATGCATTGTAGTAAGATGTATAATGTATTGCACAATAAAGGCTTGCCAGAAGAGTCTTGTGATGGCAGGAAGAAGGAGCTTGCCAGATTAGATCAAGAAGAAGGAAAGCCTTGTGAGATCACAAAGATGATAAGATGGATCAAATCATCCAAAGAAACAGAGAATCTTTTCTAGATAAGTGAGAGCCTCTGGTGTATGTACCAGAAAATGTAGAAATGCTATGCAAGCTGAATTGGCACAGAGAAACTTCCCTCTTTTTGCTGGCAAGCAAAAAGACGTGAATGACTATGAAACAAGACTGGGCTTTCCCATGCTTAGCTTTACATCATGTAATTGCCAGGAAATCCTTAGATTTTAACTATTTCAACTTCAACACAAACAGTGAGGTAAGTTGCAATGGCGTCACACCTTCAGTTCATTAATATTTGTTTCTCTTTTTGGACCTATCCCAGTCTATGATCTTTTAAAGATGGGAGCAGCATACAGTATTTTTTTTTAAAAAAAAATAGATTAATTCAGAGATTTTGGAGGGCAGGAGATCTGTTTTATTTTCAATGTCTCCAATAACTTTCTTCATTTCATCCCTGCTACACCTTGAAGGCCAGATTAAAGGTTATGTTAATTACAAAGCAACATTTACACACACAAAAATGAACTAAATGGACAGGAGAACAACTTTAATCAGCATTGCATTGAGGCATGAAAACATTTTGTTGTTATTTATGTTATTAAGAAATCAATTAGACATTTGGCATCTAAGCCATGCTGCTATTTTTAAACGATTAGGCAATGTTCTTTACTCTTAGCACATACCTGTCAACCTTCCCGGATTGGCCAGTATTTCCCGTTTTTCGGCGCCGATTTGTGCCATTTCCTGTCCGGAGCTGCCAAAACCTCAGAATTTGGCAGCGGGGGGGGGGGGGGGGAGAGGTACTGCACATCCCTTCTGCGCAAGTCACCTTCTACACATGTGTAGAAGGCTTTTACGCTTGCGTAGAACCCTTTTACGCTTGCGTAGAATCCTTCTACACATGCGTAGAAGGCTACGCATGCATAGAAGGGTTCTACGCAAGCGTAAAAGGGTTCTACACAAGCGTAAAAGCCTTCTACGCATGTGTAGAAGGCGACTTGCGCAGAACCATTCTGCATAGGTCCCGGATTGTCCGGAGCCACAGTTGACAGGTATGTCTTAGCAATGTGCTTTAACTGTGCATTCAATTTGTTTTTAAGGTTTAAGTGTTTTTTTTCTTCTTGCTTGATATTGGAATTTAACCATTGCTTGCTGCCTTGAGTGAAAGGTTATGAGGAAAATCAAATAGAAAATGCTCGGAGGAGTCATTGGAATTCCCCACCATACATGACCAAGACAAAATCAACCACACTGTTGATAGAAATAAGGATAATTAAAAGAAAAAATGTTTCCACTGCCACAAAAGCTTTTCTAATGCTGACTGCTGTACAGAAGAAAAAGCATGGCAGGGTCCTTGAAGAATCAAATCTCCTCTCTTCATTCACTGCAGTCTTGATTAAAATCACAGTATTTTCTCTGTTTTTTTTAAAAGGAGTGGATTCTAACTGTGCAATTAAAGTAATGTTTAATCTGGCCTTGAGCCGATGTTTTCACTGAGCATTATATCACAAACTCAATATCTTTTTCCTAGATAGTCAGAGAGGTTACTTTTTTCTTCTGTGTACATCACTTTAAACTCACACTGAATATCAATTGCCATAGTTGCTCATTCGCTCAACTGGGAAAGATCCTTCCATCATTTGCTCCACTATCTCCATTCAGTATAACCTAGTGTCATTCACAAACCTATTGACCCAAAGAAAACCCTTGATGCTAAACCTTTTTTTGGAATTTAAATAATATTGTAACTTGACCTTCCAGCTATGTTCCATAAACATTACAAACTACAATAAGGTATGTTGGCACTTTGGTGTTTATCAAGGATGGTCTTCCACCTTCTCATTTATTTTACGTGCCTCCTTATATCTCTGTGAGTCAAACTAGGCTATGTTTAGTTTTCTGTTCAAAATTACCATACATTGAGCTAAAGTTGAAAGTGATTATTTGGGGGAAATGTTGGTCACATGCCTAGTTGTGTGCTGAGGCCTGCAGGTAGCACATACTCGGCAGGCATCAAAATAGCTACTTCAGCAACTTTAACTGAACATGTGGTAAATCTTATTAGGATATTGAACAATATGGATGAAATACAGTAGGTGCATTAAATCAATGGAAGATATGGAAGAGCCTACTCTCCAAATTCCCTTTGTTCAATGGACCTACTCTAGTCGCTACTCACTGTGCTAAGCAGCAGGATTTTGTTCTATCTTTGCTACATTTTAAAAAGAAGTGTTCCCCCTAATGATAAAATTAAACAAATGTAGAACAAAGGTGCTACCATAGGATGACTTTAAAAAACATTGCAAGCTTTTGTAATCCACAGGTCACTTCTTCAGCCAAATTCTCATGCCATGGTTTCAAGCGTACCAGCCTGGCTCTGTCCCAGCTCCTGCCAAGCTAGCAGTTCAAAAGCAAGAAATTGCAAGTAGATAAATAGGGACCACTTTGGTGAGAAGGTAAACAGCATTCCGTCTAGGTATGCCTGCTACATGTCCATGGAAATGTCTGCAAACACAGACAAACCTGGCTCTTTGGCTATAAACAGAGATGAGCATTGAACTCTAGAGTCAGATGCGACTGGCTTTTGTGCAAGGATGACCTTTACCTTAGAATATAAACTCTCTTTGGAATTTTTCAAGGTTCTTAAGCAGGGGTTCTCAACCTTTTCATGTTGGGGCCCCAGTCACGCTCCCTCAAACAGCTGTTTATGGCTGTCGTAAATGCATTTATGATGGCCATGGACTCATTTACAGCTGTCATAAAAGCATTTATGATGGCTGTAAATGAGTCCATGTCTTATTCCAGCAGCAGCAGCTGTAGCGAGGGGGGGGTTTACATTATTTGGTGCCATGGGCCGGATCCAGCCGATGGGCCATAAGTAGAGAACCCCTGTTCTTAAATGTGACTTTTTTGGAGACCTGAGGGAAAAAACTACCACATAGCAATTCATATACAGTGGAACCTCATACAACAATCGCCCCGTATAGCAATGAAATTGCATAACAATTAGGTTTTGGGGGGAATGGCGTCCCCCATAACAATTTTCCTTATGGAAAAAAAAATCATACAACAATTTTTCAATGGGGAAAACCATTTAGCAAAAAAAATTGTTGTATGATGTATCCCATAGGGAAAATCACTATACGATGCATGTATCTTATAGCAATTGTTTCGTACAACAATGAGCCTCGTGGAACGGATTAAAATCATTGTATGAGGTACCACTGTATTGTAAAAAACATGTTGACTGGAAATAGATTTTTTTTTACTTAATGTTAACACATTTTTTCACTTGAGGCTAATCATTTTACGACATAATGAAGCCCATGTCATTTAAACTCTTGTAACGCTATGTATTGATTTTAAAATAAAATTTATCTCATAGGTTTGGGAGCTTTCAGAGAAGGAACAAGACAGCCTAATGCATTATTTTAAAACAATTGTTCTCTCAGCTGAAAGTATTTCATGTCATGCCGACTGGTATTTTCTTTATGTGATTCAAGCTGCACTTGGAGACATGTTTGCTGTCTTAATGAGTTCACAAGAGACCAAAGAGAAATTGGGGCATCTCATTTGCAGAGCCTGCTGTGATTTACATCATTCATTATATGATTGTCTTGAATGAATTTATCTTTTGCACAAGGTTGGAGTAAAATAATATTCATCTTTCTGTTATTGCATTCAGGTTCAATCAGCATTTTAAATTCTTCAGCATAACTTGTCTATTACTATTTTGAAAGAAATATTCTCTGCAACAGTAAAATGATTCTGACAGCATCCTTTCCCAAACTCTTCATGTACACCCTGCTTTAACTGATACCATCCTTTATCTAGAAAATATATGCAGATACTTAATACTAAGCAATACCAATACAATAAATTTAACAGGTTCATTTTAGGTATCATACCAACGAAAAGATGAATGAAAGGAGTGCGGTCTAAGTGAGCCATAATTGCTTGGAATCTTATTGTACTACCTGACACTGAAACTTTATCTCTAGGGATTGTTTTTATCCTGGGAATCTTTTAGGAGATGTAGAAGGGGGGGGGGCACTCTTTGATGTCTGAGAATTAGTGGTAGTGGAACCTGGCCAGCAATTTACAGATATTAAAGAGCCCATCACCACCTTTTCACAGCTGATAAAGGCTTCCCAAAAATAAAAGGGGTCTCTAAGTTTCTCAGAAACCTGGGATCTTTGTAACATTCACTACCCTAGTGTAGTGGATAGAAAGAGGGACTAGGGCTTGGAGGGTGTGAATTTAAATCCCCTGTCAGGCATGGAATCTCACTGAGAGTATGGAACTGGTAAAATCATTCTTTTAATATCTCATTTACCTTGAAAGCCCTCTTAGGGTTGCTACAAGCTGGTTCCAATTTGATGGCACCTAACAGCAACAAGGGTTTCTTGTTGGTGGTTGCCAAACTATGGAAGTTTTCATAAGCTGACATGGCTTACCCCTTTAGTGTAGCTCTTTGAGTAGGCCTTGAAGGCCTTATCTTCTCAATGAAGCTTTGAGTGCAGAATTGCATTATGTATTTAAAACATCTTCGACCAAGCAACTTATATCCCCTCCCCTGATTTCCACACCTTATGTAGCTATGTACTGCCCGCAGGCCATATCCGGCTCCTGACACCATCCCATCTGGCCTGTCACCACCTCTGCCACACCCAGAAGTGGAAATGGCCATGTTTATGTCAGCTGTAAAATGCACCCATGCATGTGCAAATGTGGCTGCAGCTGGCATAAATGTGGAAGAGGGTACATTTATGACAGTCGTAAACGCACCAGCTTCCGCTTCCAGGGGGCATGGTCCAGTCTGCTCAGCTGTCTGGAGGTGTGGTCATGCCCGTGACATAAAAAGGTTGGCCACCCCGGCTTAAACTATCATTGAAGAAATAAATAAATCGGCTTCAGATATTCGGCCTTTCTTTGACATGCAACTATATTGTAAAGGAATCTTGAAATGGTTACACAATGATTTTTCCAAAAGACTCAGCTAGCAAGTTGGATTTCATTGCAGACTGACACGGGTGCATTTTATTAGAAGACAAAGGACTCTGGTTATTTTTAATGCATTAAAAATATACTCTGAGAGAAGTTTGTTGGTAACAGGACAGATATCTGGTAGTACGTATTATCCAAATCAGTCCAGTCAGCATGAGGCCTCTTTTTCGAACCACTTTTTCCAGAAGCTAATGAAGTATTTCAAGCTGCAGGTACAAATTTCATTGAATTCTGTATTGTTAAATTGCTGGGTTAATTTGATTTATCTCAGGAAACTAGCAATCATGATTTCTAATGAAAGGATGGGCAACTGCAGCACTGTACACATTTTATACATTATCACCATCTCAGTACTGCAAAGGTGGAAAGGATATTATGGATCATTGAGTCCAGCACTTGTCAAGGAGGCACAGTGGGGAATCAAACTCCCAACCTCTGACCAGATACTTAAATTACTTTGAACCTATGCCTCCCATCAACCTTAGCCAACATAGCCAATGCTGAAGGACTATGGGAGTCACAGCTTCATTTTGAGGACCAAAGTTGCCAGCACCTAGTGAGTGGCATGGAACTCTAACACTACTTCCTGAAACAGATGTGAAATGTATGCTCATGAATGCATTGTTGAGTTGCTGAATAAATATAATGTTGTGATTTTCTCATTGGAAATATTTAGTTATTGTTATATTTACTGCATGTAGACCATAAAGTCCATGAAGAAAACTGATAAGTATTTAAATGCACAAAGGCATGAAGCATGATTAAGGAATTAATAATTATTTTTTATTGATTAATAACAAAGGCTTTGTTCTGAAATCTACATGCATTGACTCTTCAGCCACTTCATCTGCTGACAAAGGAGAACACATACCACAATAAGGTGTTGTAAATGTTGACACTGATAGAAAACAAAGAAATGGGCAATGTTCTATGCTAGCAAAATATTCCAGTTATGTTGTCTTGGCAAGGCTGACAACAGGTTCCTTCTGGATGCAGAAACACACTAATGGAGGAAAGGTAGATAAAAGTAAAGGTTGCTCTTGTTCGAAAGCCAATTATATCAGATGCTAGAATCTGGTGCTCTTCTCCATTTACAGCCAAAGAGCATCTGCAGACATTGCGTGGCCATTTGGCAGGCATGACTAGTCATCGGAATGCGAGGAAAGCTATTATCTTTCCACCAAAGTGGTACCTATTTATCTACTTGCAATTTCTTGCTTTCAAACTGCTTGTTTGGCAGGAGCTGGTACAGAGATGGGCGTTCACTCCATAGTGCCGTACTTGGGTCTCGAACTGCTGACCTTACAGTCAAGTTCAGCGTCTTAACCACTAAGCCACCACAGTCCTGGGAGGAAAGGTACAGAAGTATAAAACAGTATTAAAGAGACAACAGAACAGAGAGCATAAGCAGTAAAATAGTAAAATAGATCAAAATATCATACCACATCCTGGATAAAGGCACCCAGATCTTTTTCTACCTTCAGATGCTATCGCTTTGAACTATACCTATGTTTACTTCTCACTAATTGGCAAAATGAAGACAGATTATTTCCCCAATGAACAACCTGAAACAAAAACCAGACATCAAACTATAAATATATCCCAGAATAATCTAACCTGGCACTCCTTACCAACAGATGGTCAGCCTTGAAGTTCTCACTGCAGAACATCTGGAATAAACATCCTAGTAAACTTCCGTCATGCAGCCAGATATGGCTTGTTTTGCCAGTTTCTAGCAATTGTTACTTTCCCACATGACTGTTGCATTACCGCTGTTGTATACCAGTTTCTAGCAATAACCTAAGATCTGG
Organism: Bradypodion pumilum; assembly: GCA_035047305.1. Classification (NCBI taxonomy): domain Eukaryota; kingdom Metazoa; phylum Chordata; class Lepidosauria; order Squamata; family Chamaeleonidae; genus Bradypodion; species Bradypodion pumilum. Next base: position 307,154,859 of record JAWDJD010000004.1, on the reverse strand, counting down.
GCATAGAAGAACTATTAATACATATCACACTTATATTTTGCATTGCCTGCTCCTCACAATTACAAAGATCTTCTGTACATCCATATGAGCTAGTTGTCACATAGTTTTGAAAGTATATTAAATGGGGAAAAACTGTGCATTAGGTATACACTAATGACTAAGTGTTGCAGCCTTAGAGTTATTTTTTCTCTAATGTGAAAATAAAAAATATATTACTTACTCTCTGTATATTACAGTATATGTATTTTGCATTGTCTACTCTTCATTATTTTTAAATCATGATGTTTCATGTTATTTCAACATATTTTGGATGTTTCCCGCTTATTTTTTACCTTCTCAGGCCTACCAGGTATACAAAGCATGAAAGTAATATTTCTGAACTCATAAATCAAGGAAGGTCCAATATTTGAATTTAGATCTGTTTCTAAGGGAGTTGTTCAAGAAAATAAACCAAAACCAAGCCAAAAAACCTAGCATACATCTGATGGCCATACATTTCTCACTCTTCCTTAGCTAGCTGTTGAGAACAAGCCCCAATGCCTACAACGGCCATTATTTCTTAGAAGACAGTTAGATAATTGGGCTACAAGTCTCCCAGTAATACAAATGGCAAGGCCTCAGAGTATTTAATGGCAAAGTTTCAGAGGTTTACAGTTTTCCAGAATATGTTTTGGATTCCAGAGTCCTCTTCTATCCAGTTTAATCATGATGAGAGTTCATCTTCTGTTGGCATGAAATTTAATCTTTCTTCTTGGAAAGGAGCATTTGTGCCCCCTTTTCCTTGCCATTAGCTTTATCAGCTCTGCACACTTGGTAGTGATTAAGAGTCAGCAATATCCTGGTGTTTGATTGACATTTTTCTTTCTAGGAGAAACACTGATTAAATATGTGCTTCATCTAAAGGCATAGTGCATTTTCTCCTCCCTCCTCAATTTTAAATTATCTGATTCTTTTTAATGTCCAGTTCTAAAGAAGAAAAATACTAAATAATATATTGACTCTTTTATTAAGTCATTTACATTCATGATTTTTCCAGCAGGGCTTGTAATGCTCTCATATCATGCAAATTTCCATTAATATTATAATGTAGTATTCCAAAATCAACTCCAGTGGATAATCTTAGACAGGGGTGCCCAAACTATGGCCTGGGGGACGGGTGCAGCCCCCGATGCCAATTCATCTGGCCCACAAAGCCCTCGTTGCTCCTGGAAGTTGAAGTAAAATGCACCCAGGAGCATCGAGGGCTTTGTGGGCTGGATGAATTGGCATCAGGGGCCACATCTGGCCCCTGGGCCATAGTGACCAGCTCCCTGAACCATGTGACATGCCCACAGCCTGAAAAGTTTGGCCAACCCCTGATCTAAGAAAGCATATTCTCAGGGAGAAAACTGAACGCTGGGACAGGGTTGTTGTTATGTATTGAAAGCAATGTTGATGCAACTTTGTAATACACCTTTAAGGAATCTAACTGGCTGAATGAATGAATGTATCCATATTTACATCATTGATGAATCACTGTAACTAACTATATGAGGACGCGAGCTAGTGGCCACAGGTGGCAGTAGCGAGCATCCAAGCTCACATGGTATAAATTCACCAGATACCTGCAGCGCGGGAAACCTTCCCACCACACAACACCTGGACAAGATGGGCGTGATGAATGATTACGTCACGTGGACAGTAGCCAATGAGCTACCATGTAAACACATTCAAATGTATAGTGACCATATAAATAGAGCTGTATCTCCGCCATCACCACATGTTCACCCTGACCATCATGCAATAAAGTTGTGTTTAGCCCTACTGTGGCTCCTTCCATCGTCTTCCTTGCAAGACACTAAATTGGCAACGAGGATGGGATAATGGCATCCCGCAAAGTGAACATCGCTCCATTCGACACTTCGAAGCCAGAAAAATGGGAACTCTATGAACAACAGTTCCTTCATGCAATGGACCAGGAGGGCATTGAGGAAGAAGCCCAGCGTCGAGCGTACCTGCTGGCCCAGTGTGGCCTGGAAATGCTGGAGCTAGCAACAAACCTCCTGATGTCGAGGTCGCTACGAGAGGTGCCCCTAGACGACATCCTCACTGAGCTGAGGAGGCATTTCCGCCTGAAGGTGTCTGTCTTCCCGGCGAGGCTGGCCTTTCAACAGCAAAGCCAGTGGGCCAGTGAGTCCGTGGCTGAATTCGTGGCAGCGCTGAGGGTAGCCGCTGTGCCCTGCTGGTTGGGGCCATCCCTGAGTGAGGTGCTGTGAGACAGGCTCCTGCTAGGCCTGCGAGATGAGGGTGCCAGGAATAAGTTACTGGCCAAGGATGAGAGCATCTCCTTTGAACAAGTCCTGCGCGTTGCCCAAGCTGCCGAGTTGGTGCAACAAGGTGAGCGAGTGTGCCGGGCCAGGGCTGCAATGGCTGTGGTCCCGGTCCACAGCTGCTCCTCCCACAGAGAGCAAGAACCCCCCAAGTCTACCGCGTCCGCAGCCGAATGCAGCGAGGACGACGACATGCAACGAGTACAGAGGAAGCCTGAGGGTCTAGACCATGCCAGGGGAGACCGCTGCTGCGACGGATGCGGAGCACTTCACGACTGGAGCAGATGCCCATTCTGGAAGGCGGAGTGCCACAACTGCGGCCGGTGGGGCCACATTGCCAAGGTCTGCAGGAGGTGATGGGATGACGGCACGGGCCTGGCAGAATGGCCGCAACGCAGAGCAGATGGGGTCGGCAGGATCTTCGATGACAATGAACCGGTGGAGCACCGCGTGTCTCGAAGAGTTCCCGACAACCACGACCAGGCAGTCCACAGCGTGCCCCTGAGGTACCCACTTTTTTTGTAGAAGTACTGATACAAGGGGTCCCAGTGAGAATGGAAATAGACTCGGGGTCCTCATACTCCATAATCTCCCAACGGGAATTTTTTGCGCATTCCCCCAAAGTCGCACCCCAAGCTGAGGGCCCTAAAAACAAACTTACGGGACATTCAAGGGAAGAATATCCCAGTGTTGGGAGTGGGAGAGCTCAAGGTTCAATTCAAGCACCACGCCATTGCCCCTAGTGGTTTTAAGGGAAGGGACCTGCTGCCTCCTGGGAACACAGTGGTTCGGGCCCCTGGGTGTCTTCATTGGGGGAATACACGCCGTGCAGGCTGACCCAATCACAGAGGTGTGCAACGCACACCAGGCCATCTTCGAGAAGGGGCTCAGGAAGTTCAAGGGTCCCCCAGTTTCTTTTGACATGGACCCTGAGATTTGGCCCATCAGATTCAAGCCACGAATAGTGCCATTCGCACTGAAGAACAAAATTGAGACAGAACTGGACAAATTGGTGGGCCAGGGGATTTTGGTACCTGTAGATTCTGCTGAGTGGGAAATCCCCATTGTTACGGCGCTCAAGGCTAACGGGGAGGTTAGAATCTGCGCTGACTACAAGTGCACAATCAACAAGGCTATCCGCCCAAATGCGTACCCAGTGCCAGTAGTGAGTCACCTCTTAGCAACACTGCATGGGGGGAGGTGTTTCACCAAATTAGATTTAGCGCAGGCATACCAGCAATAAATGGTGACCCCAGCTGCAGCCGCCACTCAAATGATAGTTACCCACAAGGGAGCTTTTAAGGTGATGTGCCTCCAATTCGGCGTGAATTCGGCCCCTGGAATTTTCCAGTCACTCGTGGAACGGCTTCTGAAAGGGCTCCCAGGTGTCCTCCCCTACTTTGATGATGTGTTGATAACAGCGGGGGGGAGCAGGAATTGGCCAAGAGGTTAGACCGGGTGCTAACTGTATTCGAGAAAGCGGGGCTCAGGTTGAGAAAGGATAAGTGTGTGTTTCTTGTAGAAGAGGTAGACAGCTGAGTCAAAGGTATCAGCAGTCCAGAACGCCCCTCGCCCCACCACCAAGCCCGAGTTACAGTCCTTCTTAGGACTCTTGAATTTCTACCACTCCTTCCTGCCCGGGAAGGCATCGGTGGCAGAACCGCTGCATAAATTGCTTTAAAAGGATGCAATTTGGCGGTGGGGTGAAGCCCAGGAACGAGCCTTCAAGGGGCTCAAGCAGCTTCTGTCCTCCGAGGCTGTCTTAACACACTTCGACCCCAGGAAACCAGTTGTTTTGGTCTGTGACGCCTCACCGGTGGGGGTGGGGACGGTCCTTTGTCACATGATAGAGAGTGGGCAGGAAGCCCCGTTAGCATTTTATTCGAGATCCCTGTCCAGGGCGGAGCGCAATTACGCACAGACAGGGAAGCCCTAGCGATAGTTGCAGGAACTAAGAAGTTCCACAATTTCTTATACGGTCAGCCATTCACAGTCATAACTGACCACAAGCCCCTGCTAGGAATTTTTACCACGAGCAAGCCCACCCCTCAAATCTTGTCCCAAAGAATGCTGAGGTGGGCAATATTTCTCAACGCATACCAGTATGTGCTAGTTTACCAGCCCGGCAAGGAGATCAGCCATGCAGATGCCCTCTCGAGGTCACCCCTCCCACAGCTAGGGGATCCAGAGAGTGAGGTAGAACAGGACCACCAAGCGAGTCTGTGGGAAGCCCCATTGGCTGAAGGACTTCGTCCTTACCTAGGGGGGAGGGGTGTTATGTATTGAAAGCAATGTTGATGCAACTTTGTAATACACCTTTAAGGAATGTAACCGGCTGAATGAATGAATGTATCTATATGTACCTCATTGAGGAATCACTGTAACTAACTATATGAGGACACGAGCTAGTGGCCACAGGTGACAGTAGCGAGCGTCCAAGCTCACATGGTATAAATTCACCAGATACCTGCAGCGCGGGAAACCTTCCCGCCACACAACACCTGGACAAGATGGGCATGACGAACGATGATGTCACGCGGACAGTAGCCAATGAGCTACTGTGTAACCACATTCAAATGTATAGTGACCTATAAATAGAGCTGTATCTCCGTCATTACCACATGTTCACCCTGACCATCATGCAATAAAGTTGTGTTTAGCCCTACTGCGGCTCCTTCCATTGTTTTCCTTGCAAGACACTAAAGTTGCCTTTACTGTACTGCTAGGTGGCAGGTCAGCAGTTTGAGACCTGAGTGTTGTGCAATGGAGTAAGCTCCCGTTGTCTGTCCCAGATTCTGCCAAGCTAGCAGTTCAAAAGCAAAAAATTTCAAGTAGATAAAAATGTACCACTTTGGCGGTATAGGCATCTAATCATGTCCGCAGAAACATCTGCAGACACAGACAGTGTTGGCTCTTTGTCTGCAAACAGAGATTAGCACCACCCTGTAGAATCAGACTCGACTGGCTTTTGAGCAAGGAAGACTTTTACCTAGACCAATATTACTGTTTAATGTAGAACTTTTTAGAGAAAAATGCATTTACTGTGAAAGCAGATGGAAGTTGCTATGGTCTTATTCAGATGTAAGAGGACCCATGATTTCTAATGTGTGAGCCTGTTTGCATGAGCTTTGGTATTAAAGCTCTCCCTTTTCCATCCTGCTTGTTCCTGTCTCCATTTTCAAACAAGCAATTGTTTCTTGTAACAACTAAACATGGGGAACTGTTCTGTGTTTCAATTCCCACTAGTGAACAACCCAGGATCTGATCTTTAATTGTGGCTTTCTCCCCGTGATGAGAGCCAAAGCAAACCATTTCTCCAAGCTAAGACTGCAAGTGGTATAATTTTGCTTTGTAACTTCATTATAACTACTCTCTTAATCTGTTTCTTTCCACGGTGTCAATGCATTTCCTGTCCTTGATGTTGTCCAAATCTTCTAATCTTCTTGTTCCACCTTCAGTGATAAGTACAATGGTAGGCTTCTTATAGCTATTCTAGTGGATTTTGGGCAACTTTCTCAACACGGGGTGAGGTATCACGGGGTGAGGTATCATGCTGATGATACTCAGTTGTACATCTCAGCCAGTGATGATCCAGGTGATGCAGCAGAAGTCCTGTCCAGGTGTTTGTTTATTCCCGGCAAGACCGAGTGGCTGTGAAATAGGGGCCCCGCATAATCACGGGAGTTACCATCTTCAGTTCTGGGTGGGGCTTCTTTGCCTCAGACAGACCTGGCGCATAATCTGGGGGTCCTCCTGGACTCACGGCTCCTGCTTAATGAGCAGGTGGCAGTTGTGGCTAGGAGGGCTTTCACACAACTTCGTGTGATTTGCCAGTTATACCTGCTCCTGGACTGGGACTCCTTGCTCATAGTCACACACACTCTGGTCACCTGCAGATTTGATTATTGCAATGCGCTCTACATGGTGTTTCCCAGATGACCATTTGGAGGCTGCAACTGGTCCAGAATGTGGCTGCCCAAGTGGTGATGGGGATGCAGGCATTATGCCCATGCCTCGCCACTGCTTCAGGAGCTGTACTGGTTGCTAGTCTGCCTCCGGGTGCAATTTAAGGTGCTGGTGATTACCTTTAAATCCCTACATGGCAGTGGGCCAGGATATTTAAGAGACAGCATCACCCCAAGGACATCTGCCTGTCCCACCAGAGTGGACCGGAGGGGCTCTCTCATAGTACCATCAGCTAGAGAGGCTCACCTCTCTAGCACAAGAAGGAGAGCCTTTTCTGTGTCCACTCTGGCCCTGTGGAACCTCCTGCTGACTGAACTTCACCTCCAGGCAGAGCTTCTCCCCTTCCATAAGAGCCTCAAGACCTGGCTTGCCCAGCAGGTGTGGGGGGTGGCTGGGGGGACAGCCACCTTGGGTTGGCTTGTCTAGGTATGCCCGGGCTGACAGTTATGGCAGCATGTTATGTTATGTGGTACTTTTAAAAGAATTTTTAAAGATATTTTTTATAATTTTAACTTAAAAGACTATTTTATATGTTTTTAAATGTTTTGAGGTTTTATTGTTCATTTTTAAGCCGCCTGGAGTCGCCTTGGCGAGGGGGCAGCAGTATAAATTCTATTAAATAATAAACAAACAAATAAATAATATTGAAGCATTCAAATAATTCAACCCTACAATTTTATAGAGTGTCAGGTGGTGGTTAACTAACCTGGCAGCCCTGAGGACTAATGGCTTGGGTGCCAAAGTCCAAGTCGAAGTGTGATGGTCCCCAAGTGGATTAAATCCCACATGAATCCATCCTGATGGAGGGTAGCAGCTTCATCAATACTGGCGTGGGGCTGATGAGGACATTGCATGCCAAAGGACTCAGGACCAGAAAGTGACTCATGGAACTGAATCAGTGGTATGGGTGTCACACTGCAATGTGGAAGGCAGATGAAAGGCATTATATTCTCAGGACAGTCTTCATGGCTGATTGTCATGAGGATCACCAATATTTGGTTTCAGATATGACAAAAGAAGAAGAATTTCATAGAATCATAGAATCATAGAATCACAGAATAATGGAATTGAAAAGGTCCTATATGAACATTGTGTCCAACCCCTTGCTCAGTATAGAAATCCAAAGCAAAGTATATTGACCTATGGTTGTCTAGCTTTCTCTTGAACACCTCTGGTGTCGGAGCTCACCATTACTTTACTTAAGGTAACTTGTTCTATTGTTGTACTGCTCTAACCATTATGTAGTTTTTCCTTATATTCAGTTGAAATCTGACTTCCTATAAGCTGAGCCTATTATTACATGACCTGCTATCTGGAATGAATGTGAACAAATCCTGCCCTTCCTCTGTAGGAGAAACTTTCACATATTTGAAGCATACTTTTATAATTTGATAATGTGGGTCTTTCCTACTTTTTTATTAAAAGCAAAAAGATTATACAGGAGAGTGCATTATGAATTTAAGCTTCACTTCTCTGAGATCTTAAAACTGCTAATCAGCACGTAGGTCCCCCACCCCTGATAACCTTTGATTGCATAGTCAAACAGAATTAATTTAAATTCATATAACAACTTCAGTTATACAAATTAAAAACAAATCTTCATGTATTATATTTTGATGTTTAAATAATTTCATGCCACATTTTTATGTGTGAGATGCCTTCATTTTGGCAGTTTCATGTCTGGCCTAGACATGGAAAAAGAAGAAATACCCTGCTGGGAACTGGACTGCTGAAACTTTCAATGTACCTTCTTGAACTAAATGCTCTGGCTGCCCATGGAGATTCAACATCAGTGGTGCCTGAGTATTGAGATACATGGCAAGGGAATAAAAGAGTTCTGTGCTAGTTTCCAGTGATGTTTCTCTGTCTCCTACTCATTATTTATAGAGGAAGCAAGACTGTGCCCTCAGAATGCAATTCTATGTTCACATACTTGGGAATGAGTCTTACTCAATGTAAGGCAGAATGGCTGGAGGGACGGGGGAGAATGACTGGTGGGGTGGAATGTGGTCATCTGTAAAGCGATCCTCCCTTCAGCTTGTTCCCTGAGACGGAGGGAGGAGGGGGGGAGAGAAACTGAAACTGCTTTCATTCTTTTATGTGTGCTTTTAGTTAGTCTGTGTCTGGCCAGCCAGGAGGAGGGAGGGGAACATGAATTATGGCTGTGTCAGAAGTTATAGGGTGAGTGAGCAGTAGGTTTGTTGTTTTGATATGCTAAGGCACTGAATGCTTATGACTATGGCTTTGATAATAAAAATGAGACTACTGTAGAAGCTGTCTGGAGTCTGTGTTCGTGACTGATGAGGTCCAAAGGCTGGGGGCCAGGGCAAGAGGCCCAGGGCAACGCTACCATCCATCATCCCCAGGCTTATATGGTGGCGGTGGTGGGATATTGATGAACCTACATTGAATTCCTGGAGGAGTGTGGAGTGAATGAGGTTACCCAAGTGTGTAACGTGTTACCCCGGTGTGTAACGCAGCAACAGGCTGTTCAATGCCCCAGATGTGGTGGCTGACTGCCAGTGGAATTGCTCTGTTTGTGCATATTCCATAGAAGTTATTGCTGCCCAGTGTGCAGAAGACATTTCAACAGCCCGAGTGTGGCCGATGCCTGCTGGAGGAATTACCCTTCTTGTGCAAGTTCTGCATGCCAAGTCTACCCCAACTCAATAGGATTTACTTTTGGGTAAATGTAAAGCTATTCCACACTTTTAACAGTTTTATCACTCAGAACAGTAATTATATAATTTACCATATAGCAGTTTCTTTCTGAAGTTGGTGTTGTTGCGTTGGAACATAGATAAAAGCTAAAGTTCTTCTAAAGAAACAACTAGAGACTGAAATTCTGTCTTTTAGCATAGTATGGTCACAATAAAGTGGCCCCACTGAATCAGTGGTTTTTTTTTGTGAGTTAATTCCTCAGTAAGTTCCATTGATTCAAACATGCTTACCCTAATTTTACTTACTAGGATAGAGAAAGTTACAACTAGAATAGACCCTCTTTAATCAATGAAATTAATTGAGGAGCTGAGTCAACAAATCCCCACTGAAACAAGCACTGAAGCAAGTCAAGGGTGACTTACTACACAAAGCAACAAGATTTCATTCCTAGCATTATAAATAGTTCCTGTATGATGCTGTCAGGCAATCGCTATTTGATCTATTGGACTGAATTTCCTTTGGAGAATGCTTCAGAACCAACAGATGTAGTTGTCATGGTAATTTGAAAGATGTTACTCCATTTTTTTGCATATGCCCATGTTTAACTAGTTAAATATTTTTTCAACGGTATCTTTACTCAATATCTGTTTTAAGCAAACTAGTGAAAGCACTATTAATACCATGTGGGTTAGTAAACAATCTTAGATGAGCTTTGAAACCACAAACACATGAGCACATTACTGTAATGGTCCTTCTGTCCTTTTCTCTACCTTTTTTTCTTTTCTGCTTTATGTGAAGAACCCTGAAAAAATCTAAATCATTTTGATTAGTATTAAGACTGTAAGGTCATGCTTAATTTAATGCAATTCATTGTGACTCTTCCTGCTGACTTTAATCATACCCTCAAACAGATCTTTTCTCTTAAAGACAATTTCTAGATCCAAAAAAGAGATGTCTGAACTTCTAAACACCTGGTTTGCAATTCCACAATGCATGGGCTGGAAAGTGTCTGCTTCTTTACAAAGCCATCGGTAATACATTGAAACTGTATTTTATTTTAAGAAATAGAGCCAATTTCCTTAAGTTTTAAATAAAAGAAAAAATTGGAGACAACTAAGATCAGAAACAGATGAGATGGCAAATTAGAAAGTGAGAAAGTGACAGTGCTCCAGAAGGATTGTTTTTGCAGCTGCCATGTGTGCATAATTAACAAGCAAGTAAAACCCAGTATTTATCTCTTGATGATGAATCACCAAACAAAAGAAAACACATTTTCGACTTGTGAAGCTGCCAAATAATATTAAGGAATAATCAGAGACCCTTAAATTTCTTAGGTGATTTTGCTTCTAAAGGGGAAGATAATATCTTTTCTGTTTCTGCCCTAAGTGTTAATAAATACAAATCTAGCCTTCTTACTTATCCTCCACCCCCCACCCCGAACCACTAGAAAGAGATATCCTGAAACAGTGAATATGGCTTTATCTGTGGAGAACCTGAATATCATCAAACCATGTTTGGGTACAAATTAATTATAGTTAAATACTGTCAATCATATTCTTGGTTAGATCAACAATCTTGAGTTAAGGTTGCAATTAGACTCAGAACATTTCAGGAATCTTTTTAACATATAACTATATCACTATAAATATGACACACATTTTGCAATTGGTTTAATTTCTCTCTTCTAATAAAACCTCATGGCTTGAGGATGAATAACATTCTAAAGACATCTAGTATGATTAAATTATTCTAGACTGGCTCCTGTTGCTATACCACTAATGACTAATGGCTGTGGTAATACTACTGAGCATTAAAGCCTCAAAAGAACTGCCTGTGCTGCATTATACACTCAGATTTCTGAAACACTTCTAATAAATTTCCTTACTAAAATTTCCAAGGAAACAAAGTCACCATGGAATAAAAGTGTGAGACTTCTTTTGAATCAATAATAGGTCAAAGAACAAGGAGAGAATTTTCACCGTAAAAGCAAGTAAAGCATAGGATCTCCAAAATTATTCTTATTTTGTTTTTAAACAATTGATCTTGGAGTGTCAAGTGAGGATACTTAATTAGTGGGTGACATCAGATTGTTCTGGATTGTGAAAATGTGGGGAAAATTAATCTGTCACTTTTGTTTTCTCACATTTGATTTTCTGAAACTTTCTTTTAAAAATGTTGCCTCTGTCATACTGTTGCAGAAATGTATGAGAGTGGATGTTTACCAGAAACAAGTGGAATGAATTCTCCACCGTCTGCAATAGCCATATTAATGCATCCCCAGTGTGAATAACATCACATCCTCTCAAACTCCCATGGCAGATGCTGTTGGATGAGGAACATTCCAGCAAAAAAGAGTTGGCAATCCTAATTCAGTATCACAAGCATGCTTGACAACACAAAGGTCTAAAGCAGACTTTTAAGAAATACTGTACTGCTAGCTATAGGAAACTGTATTGATATGCACGCTTGTCTGTCATATGTATGATGGGGGGGGGAATGGCGTAGAAACCGGCAAAGCACGCCAGGGAGTTTGCCAAGAGAACCCTATTGACCAAAGCAAAGGCAAAACAAAGGGACAAATCAGAGGAAACAGGAAGGATGCTCAGCATATTAGATGGACAGAAAGGGATGGGCAGGAAAGGGGGAGGAGAAATATAGTGTTGTAAGGAACAATATTGCATAGGGACATGGAATGTAAGATCTATGAACCAAGGAAAGCTGGAAGTGGTAAAAAAGGAAATGGAAAGAATAAGTATTGACATTTTGGGAATCAGTGAGCTAAAATGGACAGGGATGGGTGAATTCAGCTCTGGAAACCATCATATCTACTACTGTGGACAAGAAAACTTCAGAAGAAATGGGGTGGATAATTGTAAATAAAAGAGTGAGAAAAACAGTAATGGGATACAATCTCAAAAATGATAGAATGATGTCAGTCAGACTACAAGGCAAACCATTTAATATCACTGTAATCCAAATATATGCACCAACGACTAGTGCAGATAAAGCCACAGTAGACCAATTCTATGAGGACCTACAACATCTTATAGAACAGACACCAAGAAACGATGTCCACATTATCTTACGAGACTGGAATGCAAAAGTAGGAAATCAAAGAGTGGACGGAATAACAGGCAAGTTTGGTCTGGGAACACAAAATGAAGCAGGGCAAAGACTGATAGTGTTCTGCCAAGATAACACACTAGTCATAGCAAACACCCTTTTCCAGCAACACAAGAGGAGACTCTACACATGGACATCACCAGATGGCCAACATCAAAACCAAATTGACTACATACTCTGCAGCCAAAGATGGAGAACCTCCATACAGTCAGCAAAAACAAGACCTGGAGCGGACTGTGGCTCAGATCACAATTTACTGATCGCAAAATTCAGGCTCAGACTGAAGAAAATAGGGAAAACTAATAGGCCGGATAGATATGATCTAGACAACATACCCATGAAATACACGGTGGAGGTGAGGAACTGATTCAATGGTCTGGACCAGATAGACCGAGTACCAGAAGAATTATGGACAGAGATGAGAGACATTATGCAGGAGGCAGCAAAGAAAACTATACCAAAAGAAAAGAAGTGCAAAAAACCAAAGTGGTTGTTGGATGAGGCTCTTAAAATAGCAGAGGAAAGAAGGAACGCAAAAGGCAAAGAAGAAAGGAAAAAATACAATCATTTAAATAAAGAATTTCAAAGAAGAGCAAGGAGAGATAAGGAAAGCTACCTAAATGAACAGTGCAAAGAAATAGAGGAAAACAACACAAGTGGCAGGACTAGAGATCTTTTTAAAAAATTGGGGAAGTCAAGGGAACGTTCAAAGCAAAAATGACCACGATGAAAGACAAAGATGGCAAGGAGTTAGCAGATGCAGAAGAGATAAAGAAAAGATGGAAAGAGTACAAAAAAGACCTAAACACCCCGGATAATAACAATGAGGGGGAAATTGAACTTGAACCAGACATCCTAGAGAGTGAAGTCAGAAAGGCCCTAAAAAGCACAGCAAATAACAAAGCCAGTGGAGATGATGGTATCCCAGTTGAATTCTTCAAAACCCTAAAAGATGATGGAATCAAGCTACTACATGCTATATGCCAGCAGATTTGGAAAATGAAACAGTGGCCGCAGGATTGGAAAAGATCAGTACAGTAATCCCTCATACAAAGTCCGCTTCATACAACATCGGATTCATACATCGCCTAATTCCTTGAAAAAAGTTGCTTCATACAAAGTCGTGTGACTTTGTATGAAGCATTGGGGTTTTTCCCAGGTTGCATTGTGCCTGGGCAATATAAAAGGCAGGACACATGCGTGCATTGCATCTGTGGGTTTTGCATGAGGTGAAGAGTGTTTAGGAGTGGGTTTGAGCATGATTTTGGATTTTTTTTTGATTTTTTCATCAGAATTTTTAGAAGCATTTCTGGGATTTTTGCAGCATTCTTCAGGTTCTTGGACAATTAGGGTTTGATATGTTTTTGTAATGTTTTTAGCCTTTAGACAATGATTTCTTAAAGTTCTGTCAGTTTCCTGTCTGTTTCCTTGACTTTGCCCTGAAGTCTGTGCTGTTACAGTACAATGTATCTCTATGGAAACAATGTTGTATGAGGCATCGCGGCAAGGATTTGGACGTTGTATGAGGCATCACGGCTAGGATTTTGCAAAGTCCAAATCCGTATAAAGTCCAAACTTGTGGAACCAAGTTTGCACGTTGTATGAGGTATCACTGTATACGTCCCAATCCCAAAAAAGGGCAATGCCAAAGAATGTTCAAATTATCGAACAATTGCGCTCATCCCACAAGCTAGCAAAGTGATGCTCAAGATAATACAGGATAGACGGCAGCAGCATGTAGAAAGAGAACTATCAGAGGTGCAGGCTGGGTTCAGAAGAGGCAGGGGGACCAGAGACCACATTGCCAACATACGTAGGATCATGGAGAAAACAAAGGAATACCAGAAGCAAGCTTACTTTTGCTTCCTTGACTACACCAAGGCCTTTGATTGTGTGGACCACAATAAAATGTGGCAAGTAATTAAAGAGATGAATACCAGAACACCTCATATGTCACATGAAAAATCTGTACATGAGTCAAGAAGCAACAGGACAGAGTATGGAATGACGGAGTGGTTTGGAATAGGAAAAGGAGTAACACAAGGCTGCATTCTGTCACCCTGCTTATTCAACTTATACACAGAGCACATAATGCGCAATGCAGTGATGGAGGAATCACAATATGGGATCAAAATTGCTGGGAGAAACATCAACAATTTGAGATATGCAGATGATACCACCCTAATGGCAGAAAGTGAGGAAGACCTAAAGAAGCTCCTGATTAGGTTGAAAGAAGAGAGTGCAAAAGCTGGCCTGAGACTCAATATCAAGAAAACCAAGATAATGGCAACAGTCCATATCAGTCCCTGGAAAATAGATGGGGAAGAAGTAGAAGCAGTAACAGATTTTACTTTCTTAGGATCCAAGATCTTTGCAGATGGAGATTGCAGCCATGAAATAAAAAGGCGACTGATTCTTGGGAGACAAGCTATGAAAAACCTGGGGAACATAGTGAAAAGTAGACACATCTCACTGCAAACAAAGGTCCGCGTAGTCAAAGCAATGGTATTTCCGGTGGTAATGTATAGCTGTGAGAGCTGGACCATTAGAAAGGCTGTCTGAAGAAAAATAGATGCCTTTGAGATGTGGTGCTGGAGGAGAGTTTTGAGAGTCCCCTGGACAGCGAGGAGAACAAATAGGTCAATATTAGAAGGGATTAGCCCTGAGTGCTCCTTAGAAGGACAAATAACAAAGATGAAGATGAAGTTTTTTGGACATCAAATGAGAAGAGAGGATTCACTTGAGAAGGCCTTGATGCTGGGGAAGGTGGAGGGCAAAAGAAGGGGATGGCCAAAGATGAGATGGCTAGATGGTATTGTAGATACAATGGGCACGGGGCTGTGCAGACTAATCCCCCCCCCCAGTGTGCAACAGCCACTGCAAAGGAATATCTCCAACCAGAGATCATGAGGAAAGGAGTTGAAAATATAGCATCCAGGCTGTCAAAACACTTTGATATAAACCAGGGGAGGGTAATCTCCAGAGGTTTAAGGACCACATATTCCCATTCTTGGACTTTAAAGGCCTACACCCACTATGTACTGTGGTGGCCTGGTGATTAACATGCTGAACTTCATGACCAGAAAGTCAGCAGGTCGGCAGTTTGAGACCCAAGTGCTGCACGATGGAGTAAGCTTCCATTTCTGTCCCAGCTCCTGCCAGCCTAGCAGTTTGAAAACAAGAAGATAAATAGGTGTAGAAATCTGATTCATGTCTCAATCAGTCTCATGAAGCAGCAGTTTATATCATCAGATCTTTTTTAAGATAGAGAGTTAAAAGGTCTAACGGAGTCCAGCTTCATTAGACGGAGTAAGAAGGGAAACAGAGATAGAGAGAAAAGCAAACACACACGCTGGTCTTTTGGCTGAACAAAGGATACTAATCGCTTCTCTTTATTCAAGCAGAGTGTCTCAGAAACGAAACTTAACAGAAACAAAACTTAGGGCATACAGCCAATCAGAAGTGTCAGAGCCCAAATAAGGAGAGATAAGGAGCGTTGTCTCTCATGCAAGCAAAGAGGCTTTTGTTTACAATATGTTTAGGACAACAGGCAAGACAAAAACCAGATGCCTTCCCACATGTCCTCCTTTTTCATTTAAATTTGAGAGAGGGACGGCTAATCATACCCCTGCATGTCATCATACTCCATAACTACTCCTCCATATACATCATCACTGTCCTCCTGAACATCGTACCCCTCCTGACTCATGGTACCTTGTTCCGGAGGATGATACCTCATTGAGTACAATTGCCATCGTACTTGATGTCTCCCTTCTACGCAGTGGACATGCGTTACACATAGAAATAAGGTTAGGAATACAATTAATGCAAAAACACAAAGATATAAGGCAGATAATAATAATGAACCCATAAAAGAAAACTTGTCTAAGGACAGATAAATCAGGTAACCAAGAAGTCACCCAATCAAAGAGATTAACATCAGTGCGTACATTGTTAGTAATGCTCTCCTGTAAATTCTGAAGTTCTTCCTCAATAGTATTATTCAGATAAAATAACCCAATGCTGCACATTGATATTGTCCTGGATGGAAATTCGTGGCAACTCCATTAAAAAAGAACCACATGTTAGGATCCTTGATTTGCCATCCATTGCAAATTGAACCACTATCTATAGCAGAATAATCAGGAGTAAACATAGGAAACACATCATATATATCTTCAATAGTAGTGTTAAACAAGGTATAATTAAGCTTATAAGAACTGTTATAACTACCCCATAACCAAAAATAATCATCACAACCCGTATAATTGCCTATATTCCTCAAAACCCTTTGTGCTTGAGTCCAGTACTTCCATTTACTATTCCAGACTCCAGAACTATGACAACAGAAGCAAAGTCCTTTAGTGTATTTCTTGAAAGTCATGCTTCGCCAGCGGGTGTTGTTAAATTGTTCTGGAGGATTAGAGAAAAGTGTAGATCTATCAAGATGTTGCAAATGTCCAATAACCAACTCTGGCGTGTTGAACAATGCCGGAAGAAAGGCCATTTGAGACACGGCCAGTGGATGCTCATAGTATAACGTTGCATTCTTACTATGAACTTCAAACATATAGTTAGCATGACGAAGCCAAAAGTTGGGGTTGCCCCCATGAGGTATTGTTCTTACAGCTGGAAGCACAGTAAAAAAAGAAAAGAACAAATGTCAGCACATTCAGTCTACTGGTGAACCACCATCCTGGAGCTGAGTAACCTTCTTCTCTCTCCATGGACGGATCGCTCGAGCAGGAATCCTTCCACTCAGGATTCCCTTGTTGCCAATAAATGACCAATGGCTTAGGAAGACACTCCCCTAAGAAACAGGAGCATGCCCTGTTATTACTAGTACCATGTAACTAAACATGAAACATGCCTGATGTATAACACAAATGCAATATCACAAACCCATTTACATGTGTAGGGTACTGAAAACTCTGCCATGTACTTCTGGAGGTACCTTGAGATATGCAGTTTCATAAGACAAAATATAACATAAGCAAAGACAGGTCTTTCTCCTGCAAGAGAATAAGCAAACATTTAAGCATAAACAAAACATGAACATTTCTTTTCTTCCTTACATGAAGGAGGTCTGGTTGCATTCTAGAAAGCATTTCTCACTTCCCCAATTACATGAGTAAGGTATTAAATTTCTTCTTCTCCCACTGGTGTGAGTGAAAGAAGCATTCAATAACTTATAATCAGCATAGCATGGTAACTCAAATACAGTACAAATCTCATTAAAGCATTTCACACTCATAGCCTGAGCAGGTAGACAATTTCTTAAAAAAGGCTGTCAGGTTTTATAATGCAAACAAAGCCAATTCTTCTTTAAAGTCCACACAAACTTTTTTTTCTTTTTAGTCCAATTAAAATGTCCAAATTAAAAGTCCAAATCTTGATTGAAGCTTCCTTAAACACCCTCTTCTCTCCAGCACAGTTCTTGGCATGGCAAAGGTTGAAATTAAGCCATAAATTAAGTCTCACTGAATTCACAAGACGATCCCACACAACCCCCCTTTTCAGCTTTTCAGGCAAACACACATTCCTTCATGCTCCAGCCACACCCATCTGCATTAAGGCAGGCGAAGAGGTGTGAAGGCACAAAGAACAAATTCTCCAGAAGTTGCAAGTAATTTCACACAGAAGAAAATCACAGGGAAGTCCAAGTTGCTTTCCCTGCAATCCTGATGCTTGAAATTTGGAACAGCTCACTCTGGATCTCTTTGTTTGAGGGTTGGGCAGTTCAAAATCAGCCAAAAACTGTATGTCTTCTCCCTCCTTGTATTTTTGCAACAGCCTGCTGTCCATACAGGACGGATCCACGCCCCTTTTCCTCTGCATTTCTTTCATCTGCAGCTTCTGATTCTCAACCTTATGACAAACTGCATCTGTTAGTTTGTACTTGCACCCCTTTCTGGTCTTGGGTTTTGTGCATTCCTCCTTTGGGCCATCCTTCCACTTCTGCAGGATCTTCCTGCCCAAACATGAGGTATCAAATTTACTGCTCAGCTTCTCCTGCTTTTGTGATGAGGGTTGCTTCACGGGGGGGCTGAGATCCCCTATGCTGCTCTTTGAATAACACCCCTTGCTTCCTGCCACTCTGCATGCATTAACAGCTTCAATCTGTGATGAGGTCCCCACCATTTGTTCCCCATCAGCTGGCACTAGTTGTTTTTTAGACTCGGCAGGCAGTATTGCAGCAGTGAACAGGTCTTTTGTAGGGCTAAAAGTGCTTGATTGCTGCAAGGCAGGATATAATGTCCCATCTCCATTTCCACCTCCACCCCCATCAGGGGGCTGTTGTTTCTCATATGATGGAAGGGCAGTTGCCATAGCCCCCACCTTGGCTGGAGGCAAAAGCTGTGGGAGGGGGCCAGCAAGCCCCTGAGACAACAGAATATTCTTTGGAGTGAGTCTTTGAAGGCAGTCTCTAACTTCCTCCCACGTAGATTGAACTGATACAAAAATTCTCTCATGCTTCTGCATTTCTCTCCCAATCTGTCTCCACTGTTGTAAATCCAAGCATGCATCATATTTAACCCAAGGACTGATTTTCCCTATAGCTTTGTCTAGCTTTTGTATCTCCTTCTCATCAGCCTTTCGTCCATTCATATGCAAAAGATCTGAGATATCTTTACAAAGTTCATTCCCTTGCGAAGACAATATGCACCCCATAATTAAATTGTGTTTTCCACTTTTCCACTCACCTAGTTGTAATTCTCAAGCGCTCGATTTATGACCTTTCCTCTGGTCGAAGCGAGTGAAGACCTTGTCCCTGGTCGCCAATTATGAGGTGTTAATTGCTGAAGCAGAGTTCAAAGAAGGCTCTCTCATTGTAGTTCAAAGCGTCACACGGAGCGCCACTTGTAGAAATCTGATTCATGTCTCAATCAGTCTCATGAAGCAGCAGTTTATATCATCAGATCTTTTTTAAGATAGAGAGTTAAAAGGTCTAACGGAGTCCAGCTTCATTAGACGGAGTAAGAAGGGAAACAGAGATAGAGAGAAAAGCAAACACACACGCTGGTCTTTTGGCTGAACAAAGGATACTAATCGCTTCTCTTTATTCAAGCAGAGTGTCTCAGAAACGAAACTTAACAGAAACAAAACTTAGGGCATACAGCCAATCAGAAGTGTCAGAGCCCAAATAAGGAGAGATAAGGAGCGTTGTCTCTCATGCAAGCAAAGAGGCTTTTGTTTACAATATGTTTAGGACGACAGGCAAGACAAAAACCAGATGCCTTCCAACAAATAGGAAAACAGCATTCTGTGCACTCCAGTGTCTAATTATGCCTGCCACATGTCCACGGAAACATCTGCAGATACAGACAGTACTGGCTCTTTGGCTACTAAACAGAGATGACCACGGAACCCTAATGTCGGATACAACTGGCTTTCAAGCAAGGACAACCTTTACCTTTACCTACCCACTCCTGCAATGCAAAAAAGTAGGAGATTAAAAAAACACCCTTGAATCATCTAGTGCAAGAGTTCTTAACCTTTTTAAGCCAGAGACTGGGTCACACTCCCTCAGACAGCTTCGGGGACTGGATAGCCATTTTGCCCTTCCTCCACCACATGGCACTTCCTGGTGTGGTGGAGGTAGTGGTGGGATACATGAAATGGTGCTGTGGGCCGTAGGTTGAGAATCCCTAGTCTAGTGGTTAAAATATTATTATTTTTTAAAAATAGTTATATGTTGGAGAGGACAGGGGAATGGAGCTACTGCAACCCTCCAAACATGGCAAAATTGCCTTTTATGTGACCAGAAAGCACTGAGCCAAAAATATTTTGAGGTGTGATGTTTCTGAGAGAGGTGACAAATGAACCCCAAGGCCCCAGGCACCTACAGGGAGCAGAGGTTTTCTATCCCTGATATGAACAGATGATATAAGGAGCCCTGGTGGTGTACAGGTTAAACTGCTGTACTCCAGCCAAAGGTTGTGAGTTTGATCCTGATGGGGAGCCCTCAAGATTGACTCAGTCTTCCATCCTTCTGAGGTCATTAAAATGAGTACCCAGCATGTTGTGGGGAAAATGCTAATTAACTTGTAAACCACCAGAGAGTGCACTAAGCACTATGGCAGGGATTCACAACCTATGGCCCATGGGCCAAATTCAGCCCGTGGTGCCAATTAATAAAGCCTGTGGTGAGGACCCTGACGAAAATGCCAGAAACGCTGAAAGTGCACCAGAAGTGCTGGAAACCTACCAAAAACACACCAGGAAGATTCAGAAAACTGCCAAAAACATGTCACCCTTGCTCCTGCCATCATGAGAAACAGCAGAAGTGGCAAAAAAAAAAACAACAACCAAAAAATGTGCTGTGAATGCACCCACCACCGCCACCACCACCAGAAGGGACAGAAGCGGTAGAAAGAACCACACCTCCGGCCCTCACATCTGTTTGAGGGTGCGTGGTCCAGCCCACAGCACAAAGAGGTTGTGACCCCCTTCACTATGTATAACTGTAATTGCTATTGCCATTGATGTAACAGAATTCAGAATAGAATATTATAAAAGAAGTTTAAGAATTTGTATCCTCAATAAGTCTCCAATGTTTACCCCCATTCTAAATAATAGCTCCAAATACAACAGTGATTTCTAGTCACTAACAAGCTTGTTCTGCCTTCTGTTCATGTGCTTGATCATTTCAACACCATCTTTTATCAATAAGATGCTTTCCAATAGTAGTAGTTCACTATGATATCATGGGCAAATCAAGAGGAGCTTTGCAGTAGGGAAAGGATTGCCTAAAGAAAGCAATGGATGAACAGAAAAGGACAAATTCAAGAAAGTCTTCTCCATTTTTACCACTCCATCATTTCGTTTCAGTTTTGAAATCTTTGCACTAATTTGTATTCTGGTATTTTCTGTCTACTTCAATTAATCCTCTTTACATTCTCAACGGCCCATAAGGATTTGTCAGATTAAAGATGAGTTTTATGTTTTATCTACAGCTTAATTAAAACAGTATGCCCAGATGATTAACACAGGTTTTGGTTATTGTTCTTATTATTTTACACATTTAAGTCTTGCTTCTGCTTAGCTTTTGCAATGTGGCTTTTCCAGTTTTCACCGTAAGCCTTAGGGGTTCAAAATGATAATTTGTTTTTCTTGCCTTCCCATACTTCCAGCCATCAATTATCTGGACTCTTGCTGTTACTTTGTGTGCGTCCTTCGCTGCCCTACAGAGACAACACCATGCTTAACCATCATATTAGAACAATTTCATAAGAGTTACCTCAGGTCTTCACGTTAATTTCGTGTTAATTCCCCTCATCATCTCCTTTTAGATGCACAGGATAACATGATGTTATTAGTAAAACAACAACAACAACCCCAAACCAAACAAAAATGAAATTCCAATCTGTACAATAAGGTTTTATAGAGCAGTGTTTCCCAACCTTTGGTTTTTGGACTTCAATTCCTAGAAGCCTAAGTCAATTCTCCAAAGCATTGATCACCCAATGTACTGACTTAGACTTCGGGGAATTAAAGTCCCCCTGTGGGGTGTGGGCCTCATGTTGGGAACCACTGGTATAGAGTATTATGAGAAAAATCATAACTGTTTATGTACAAATACAGGGGTGGGGAAACTGGTCCCCCAGATGTTACTAGACCACAACTTCCACTAACTGTAGCCAGCATAGTGAACAATGAGGGCTGATGTGGACAGTATGCGTCAGTATACCGATTTTAAAAAGTTGCTCCATCAGGTGACAAAAGTTGCCTGTCATGGCACATGCCTTTCCTCAAGTCAGTATCGTGCATGTAGTGTGCTTTGCTTTCTGGCTAACCTTGGAGAGGTAAACATGCGATTAATCTGCATGTTTGATTTTCATGGCCCTCTCTTTTGGGAAAATCCTATTGTATGAGAAAAAGCAGATTAAATGATAGAGACAGGCAATTCCATTTGTGTTTACTTAAGCCAATTCTGAATGTTTAAGAAAATATTGCATTTTTTTAAAAAAAAAACAAAGTTGTACGGCTCTCCATGATATCACTTGCATGTTTGTTTTAAAGAAGAGGAAGAGGGAAGAACATTTGGAAGGAAGGAAGGCAAAAGAAAATGAAGAAAATGATATTATGTAGACTTTTGCACAGTCGAAGAGAGTAGGAAACCGTTTGTGGCAAAAATCTGTGGGCACAACAAAATACGATAGACTTCTTCAACAGTTCAAAAGTTTTTCTTAAATAAAAGAAGAGTAATTCTCAGAAGTAACCAAAAATGACCAAAAATAATGAAGAGTAATCCAACAATTGTTGATTCACAGATGCTTGAAATAAATCTTTAACAGTGTCTTGAGATATATAAAATAATTATTTCCAATGATAGTATGTTCCGAAGCTATCCGGGAAAATAAAGCTTTTCAGGCAAATTGCCTTTCATCAAGGAATCTATGGATAATCAAAACAATGAATAAAAACATGTACAATATTACATATAATATTTTTCATATATCACATTGCTGGTAATGTCTCATAATACATTTAACTATAGTTACTTCTCTTTGCTACGTTATACTTTGCTGAAACCTTAGCTCCATAAACAACAATACAATGTATAATATATTACAGCGTTCTAATCTTGGAAATACATAGGCTTACCAATTTGTTTAATAGAGTTTAACTCACGTCCATCACCTGTTCACGTTGTCTGTTACAGTGCGCTAGGATGTTAATTGCCTAAGTATTACCCATGATTGATATAGGGTATTTTTTTTTCTAACAGGTGACTTACATTGTGAATACTGATGGAATTGCTCAATCGTAAGTTTTTACAAGAAATATTATAGTTCTATTTCAGAATTAAGACCATACGGAACCAGTGTGTTAAAAAAAATGAATAAAGAAAGCTTTGTGCTGTAATAATTTCTTAGCAAGATCTGTCCTTTCAAATTTTAAAGAATGCACTTGTTCAAGTAGTAAGAATTGATATCTCTGACTGAATGACCATGTTCAAGAAAATGAGAAGTTAGGGGTGCTTGTAAATTTCACGCTCTTATTTTTTATCTATGTTCCGAGGAAGAGGGAAGAACATTTGGAAGGAAGAAAGGCAAAAGAAAATGAAGAAAATTATATTATGTAGACTTTTGCACAGTACCATATATTATTAACCTGAGATTGAAATGGGAAGGTAGGTGGCACCTCCCGAACTGTATTATGTTGTTGTACAAGATTGGTAGTGAGTGAATGTGTGTTCTACAGGACCATATGAATATTTGAAGGAAAAAGTAAAGTATGTTTTTGTTAAAATGGCCAAAGGTAATTAACTTCTGTAGCCATTGGATACCCAAAATGTTCCATGGGATAGCATGATGGACTGGGACTCTGACTACTACAGTTCAAATCCCCAACTGGCCATAGAAATTCAATGGGGAAGGAGAACTGGTAAAACCACTCCTTAAATATCTCACTTACCTTGAAAGCCCTATTAAGGTCATTGTAAACTGATTGTGCACAACAACAACAACAGCAGCAGCAGCAGCAGCAGCAGCAGCAGCAGCAGCAGCAGCAGCAGCAGCAGCAGCAGCAGCAGCAACAACAACAACAACAACAACAACAACAACAACAACCTTTCCCTGACATATGTGGTGAGTATGTTATAACCAGTGGTGGGATTCAAATTTTTTACTACCTACTCTGTGGACATGGTATGGTGGGCATGGCCAGGGAGAAAACCCTGCAATGCACTCCAATTAGGACTACTTTATTTCAAAACATGGATGGGCAGGGCCAGCCAGAATTTCTGCTACCAGTTCTGATGAACTGGGACGAACATGCTGAATCGCACCACTGTGGCCCTGGTGGTGCAGTAGTTAAAACTGCTGTACTGCAACCAAAAGGTTGTGAGTTTGATCCTGACTTCCACTTGATCAGCCTTCCATCCTTCTTTTTTTCATATATTTCTTTATCTATATATATATAAAACAGAAGTGTTTGTATGTGCTCCAAAGGCTCCCGCACCCATGGACCAATCCCACAGAAATTTGGCATATACATACCATGGGTTTAGGAGATCAGCACTGCAGGGGTCTCAAAACCCAAGGGGGGGCCTACACCCCCAAAGTTGGGATGCAATTGATCTATACAATGTGTGTGTTTCCCAGTGATGTAATTGAGCTGATGTCATAGTCTCATTGTGACATCATCTGACTAGCTCAGCTATAGCCCTCTGAGCTCAGCTGTAGTTTTCACAGTAGGTAGAAGGTGAATAGGCATGCGAGATCAGCACTGTAAGTGACCGTCGACGGAGAAGCGGGATGGGTGAGGGAAGAGAGAGATGGAGGAAGGGAGGCAGGAGTGACCCACATATACCCCATGAGGTTTCCAAGAGGGAAAGGCTGGCCTACGTTACGGAAAGTAAAAACCCGAGGGAAGCTGGGTAATCAGCTAGTTATTATATAAAAAACATAAACAACAAAAAATCACATACAATTCTCAACCCCTACCCTGTGCTGTACAAAGTGAGTCTTGTTATGTTCTAACTTGCTACGATACACTGTTCTTAATTTTCCCAAAATTTACACGTTTCCTGGAATGGGGTGGGGGAGGGGGTGGGTTGCTGGCAGGAGCGTGAAAGGAGTATTTCATGAGGCTTCCCCCCCTGTAACCCACCTATAGTGTTACAACAAACATGCCCACTTGCATGTGTCCTTCCCTCGGCTCTCTCTTGAGCATGCACACGCGCAAGCCGAAAAAACACACACACACCCGCCCCTGCAGAAAACCCCCGCTCTTCTTCCCTGGTCTGCTATGGTCTTCGAAGGCCTCCGCTTTTCTCCCTCAGGAGCCTTGTCAGCCCTGTGGGTTCCAGGCGGGGAAAGCTGGGCAGACCTCTGGGCATGGTTGGTGGGGTTGCTCCGGATGGCAGATCTGGGCCCCGCCCTCTGGTGGCGGCAGCCTCCTCCTTCTCCTCCATCCCTTCCCCAGCCTCACGTTCTCTCTGGTCCCAGGCCAATTCCCCACCACTGCCACTACCACCACCGCAAACACTGCTGCCCCGAGAGTACCTCAGGCCTCGGCACGGAGAGAGCCGGCCACGCACCCATTGCCCCACTTCTCCCGCTCTCGGCCCGGCCTCCCCATTAGCCGTAGCATGCCACAGTGGCTGCTGGGGGTGTAGTTTTTTGTTTTGTTCATTTTGTGGGGCGCAGGCCCCCCCATGGCATTCCAGACCCCCACTGTGACCTTCGCCAGTACGTTAGGTAAGTGTGTGCAAAGTGTGCTCGCAGATAGTAAAGGGGTGTAGATTTGTTTACAGGACCCTCAAGGGGACATCTCTCTTTTATAGACATAGATCTGGTATATTTTGCCAACTAATCCTTTACTTGTAATTAATCCCCTTCTTAATTTATATATCAGATCCACAAATGGGGTCAATGGTCTTTCTATATAGCTTTTAACTCTCATTTTCTTATCCCACTTTTCCACTTACATTTTTTGGAGCCAATTCAAACCTAGTTTTATATATGTCTCATTTCTTTTTTGTTGATCACTGCACTTTGCTGTCCATTGATTTAATAACAATAGTTTATCCTGTAATAACTCTAATTTCATTTCTTTAGTTAATTTTAGGGGATAATCCAGTATGTCTGTCAGTTCCAAAATCAGAGAGTCACCCAGGACTAATTTATCTTCCAACCCTTTCCAACAGTAATATAAATATTTTAAATTTTTAGTTTTGAATTTGACCTTACTCTTTTGGGCTGTTAAAAATAAATCTCCCTTAAATTTTCTATATTCTATCCAATTGATTTCTTCAGTTTCTATATTATCCTGTATTAACCTTTTTACTATTCGTTTTACTTGGAACACCTTATAATAATGTACTATATTAGGGATTCCTAGGCTACCTTCCTTCTGTTGTACCACAGTGATTTCAAGATCCTTGGCTTCTTTCCTCCATTGTAGAACTTGTCCAACATTTTCTGCCATTCAATTAATTCTTTCTCCTTTATTTTTATTGGGAAATTTCCCAGCAAATAATTTATTTTAGGCATAATTTTCATCTTACTCAAATTTACCTTTCTGAAACAGAATAGCTTTAATTTATTCAGTTTTTCTAAACCATACATATCAAAGAATAAATAAATACATCCATCTTTTGGACACCCATTGCAAAGGTTTAAATATTAGCGAAGGGTTTCTGGGATATTATCAAATTTGATATGCTGCTATATATGTTGTATATTTTGTTATATTATATCACCTTCACAAACTGTCCTGAAAAATTGTCTTTCACAACATAGGCTGTCTCACAGAACAAAGGATGTGCTCACACAGCAACACAAAGGTTAAACTCATTAGCAAATGTTCAATGCCAGGTGTTTGTTTTGTATCTTCCCAATATTTGCAATTGAAAAGGGGACATTCACAGCTAATCTGGAGATCATCTGCCATTACCAATTGTATGAAGCCCCATTGATTTGTATGCTAATCAATCACTCTGTACCCGACTTCTTATACCAGATGTTTATAAATTGATGCTATGAAGTCTCACTCCCATGTCTGATAAAGTGGACTTGATCAATGAAAGCTCACATTGAAATGTAACAGTTAGTCTACAGCATTTTTGTTTTTGTTTTGTTTATTCTCTGATATGCTTGAAACACAGACTAACATGGCTACTATTCCAAAAAATTAAACCATACAGGTGTAACATTTCAGATAACATTGGCCAAATGGCAAAGGAATTTTGGCACTAAGTACCAAAAAAGAAAAAGAAAAAAGATTTAGTCCATCTCTCCCTGACAGGAAGGATCATAGGAGGCGAGCCAAGTTCAATAAAGTTTATTGTCAGCTGATGTTGCATTTAATGAAATAATAATTTTTAAACCACTGGTCAAGTAGAAATGATATTGCTAACTGTGCTACATGCCAAAGAATGGCTGAAAACTGCCAAACTATTAAAAGATTGCAACTAAAATGCTTCTGGAATGAAAGCTTTGAAAGACTGGAGTGCAAAGCAAAGCAAAATTAATGGTCCCTTTCCCAGTCAGTTTCCCCTAAATTAAACTTATTTCTGTGTAGGAACTTTGCTTCTCTTGGAAATCAGACTGTATTCCTCTCAGGCATTTTCTTTCTTTTTTTAAAAAAAAATTATTAAGCTTTTATTAATAAACATAAATTTCAAACAAACATAAAAAATATACATACTTAAAACTAATAGTAAAAAAAAGAGAAATACTTCAAAGCAATAATTACATAAAAAGAAAAAAGACAATAGCTTATCCCCCTCCTAAAGAAAGAAGAAAGGAATAACAACCATATATTATTCAAATTCTTGTTCACTCTTTCATTCTTTCTACTTTTAAACCCGTGCAAAACCCTATTCTGCAGTAATTTTGATTGGCACAGTATACTTAAATCTTCCAAAATTGTATCATGTCAGGGCCAGGCTTAACCCCTTCTTCACTAGTTAGCGCATACTGTATGAAAGGTTTCCAAATTTCCCAAAATTGTATTTTGATTTTTAATCCCTGTTTTAGCCGGATATGGCTAGTTAATTTTTCATTTAATGCCAGTTGCCAAACCTCTTTATGCCACTTATTCTTATTCAAATTTTCATTACACTTCCATTCTTGGGCTATCAGCTGTCTAGCAACCAGCAGCAATATCAAAATTAGTTCTTTTTTACCCTCGCTTAATCTCATTTTTCCTATTTCTCCTAATATAGCTAATTTGGGTTCTAAATTTATTGTTATACCAAGAATATCATTTATCTCCTTCTCTACCACTTTCCAAAATTTATTTGTTTTCTTACAAAACCACCACAAATGCAAATATGTTCCCTTTTGTTCATAACATCTCCAACACATATCAGATTTATTAATATCTATTTGCTTGAGTTTGATTGGGGTAAGGTACCACCTCCATAGTATCTTGCAAACATGCTCCTTTTCCTTAATTGACATAGTTTTTGTTATTCTATTTCCCCACTTTTTCCTCCAATCTTCTTCTTCAATTTTAATATTTAAATCTTCCTCCCAAATTCGTTTAAGTGTATAATGTGATTCTTCCCCTGGGATAAGCATTTGGTACAATTTACCTATCAACCCCTGTAATCTTATTTTCCCTTTCCTTAATTCCAAGACCAACTCTTCAAAAGGAGTCTTTGCCCTAAATACTCCTATAATTCCCCCTTATCGATTTATCCCATTTCTCCATCCTCAATTCTTGTAACCAATTTAATTTTAATTTATTATATACTTCTTTCCTTTTCTGATATATGTTACAGTTTTTAATCCACTCTGTTATTAACAACACTTTTTCTTGCAATAGGATAGATCTTGTTTTATGTGATGATATTAATGGGCAACTCTGGTAATCTAAGATTTCTATAATTGGAGAAATATCTGGTGCCAATTTCCTCTTAACCCCTCTCTATACATTGTAAATATTGTTTATGGAAAAGCAATTAATTTCTATTTTATTATTTGTTTCGGCTAAAAATATTTTGCCTTTTAATTTTTTTAATTCTTCTTGATCCCCTTCAGATATTACCTCATTTTGTTGAATTAATAATTTTATTAATTTCTTTATATGAAAGGCTTGATAATACGCTTTAATGTTTGGAATATTTAAACCTCCCTGTTTGTTCTTCTTGTACCATAATCCTTTACTAATTCTTGCTTTTTTATTATTATTACAAATTCCGTTTATCAATTTTTGCCATTTATTTAGTTCTGACTCTTTAATTTTAATCGGTAGGTTTTCAAACAAAAAATCAATTTGGGTATAACTTTCATTTTACAAATATTAATCCTTCCAAACCATGACGTCTTTGCCCATTTTATTTGTTCTATTGATGGTTTTAAATTGTTTCTTAATTTATTAAAGTTGATTTTATATAAATCTTTTGGTTCCTTCGTCACGAATATTCCCAAATATTTCAATTTATCTCTTATTGTAATGCTAAATCTATCTCCATTTTTTTCCCTTTCCACCTGGGTTAGATTGCATGTGATAGCCTCAGTTTTCGTCCAATTGATTTTTAATCCTGTTACTTCTTCAAAAGCTCCTAAATGTTCTTGTACTTTGCTTAAATTATTTAAAGGATCTTTTATTACTAATAGAGTATCATCCGCAAATAGACTTATTTTTTTCTTTTCTATTCCTACTAATTTTTCATTCTGCCTTATATCATTTGCTAATAATTCCATTGCCAGTATAAATAGACATGGGGACAATGGACATCCTTGTCTTGTCCCCGCGTTCATATCAATTTCTTTTAGCAAACAGTTATTCATTTTAATTTTAGTTTTGCTTTCTTTGTAAGTTGTCCTATCACATGCTTAAATTTAGGGCCAAATTGTAATTTCTCGCATATTCCTTTTATTGTTTTCCATTGAATCGAATCAAATGCTTTATATATATCTAATGCCACTATACATACTTTTTGTTTATTATTTTTCAATTTATCAATAATATTAATTAAACGATTTATTAATTTATCCATTTGTCTTCCCTTAACAAATCCTACTTGGTCTTCTCCAATATAAGTGTCTATAAATTTATTAAGCCGATTATTAATTATTGAAGTAAAGATTTTTGCATTCTGATTTAATAATGAAATTGGCCTATATGCTTCTATATTCTCTTTGTCTTTTCCAGGTTTAGTAATTAGAGCCATTATCGAATTACTCCAAGATTTTGGGATCTCCCCCCTTTCCAATATATAATTATATAATTTTTTTTAACTTGGGAATTAATATCTCTCGACATTCCTTATAGAATTCCGAAGGGATACCATCTTCTCCTGGCGTTTTATCCTTTTTTAAATTGTTAATTACCTCTTCAATCTCCTTGTCTTTAATACCTTGTTCCATTATATTTACATGTTCTTCCTTTAATTGATAGGTCAAATTCTTATCCAAATATGCTTGTAATACGATGTCTTCAATTTTATGTTCTGTATATAATTCTGTATAAAACTCTTCTGCTACTAATAATTTGTTTTCCAATTTATACTGCCTTATGCCTTCTTTGTTAATTAAAACCTCTATATATCCTTTACTTTTTTTGTCGTACTTTTTTTGCTAAGTTTTTCATGTCTTTATTATTGAATTCAAAATCATTTCTTTTTAAATATGCAAAATCTACCCTAATCTTTTCAACTTCTGCAGCAATTGTTTCCTTTTTTAGTGCCTGAAATTTTTTCCAAATTGAGTTACTTCCTGTATCTGCGTGCTTCCTTTCTAGTTCTTTTATATCTTGATCTCTTTTAATTGCTTGACTTTTCATTTTTTTTTCAATTATTGCCTTCTCTTGTATATAATCACCTCTAATAACGGCTTTCATTGTGTCCCAAAGGATATGTAATTTCATCTCCCCAGTGTCATTATTCTCCCAATTCCTTATCCACTTATTTATTAATCTTTTTTATCTCTTCATTTTTTAATAGTTTAGTATCCATCCTCCATACCTTATTTTGATAATTACTACTATTCAACCGCATCTCTATCGAAATAATTGTATGATCTGAAATATTGAAATTACCGTAATTAAAATTTTCTAAATTCTTAAGTATATTTTCTGACACAAAAAATAATCCAATCGAGAGTAAGATCTATGTTTTAAAGAGCAAAAGGTAAATACATTTTTTACATATCAACACTCTCATTGCATCCCATAATCCTAATTTCCTTATCCATTTGTCAATCAATCTATCTTGAGTCTTTCTAAAATTATTTGTCGTATCGATTGCTGACCTTATTAAATTAAAATCTCCCCCTATAATTAAATTTGATGATCTTTCTTTTTTTATAATGGGTAGAACTTGATCTAGAAAAATCCCTTGATTCTTATTTGGTAAGTATACATTAAAAAAACGTATATTCTTCCTCCTCTATTTTACCTTTTATTAACTGGAACCTTCCCTCCTTATCTTTAATGTTCTTACTCATTGAGAAATCTAATTTATTCGATATTAGTACAGCGACTCCTCTTGAATTACTTGATCCTAAACTTTTCTCATATATTTCCATCCCTTTTACATAAATATTATTCTTGTTTTCATTTTTCTGATGTGTCTCCTGGAGAAAAATGATGTCCGCTTTCTCCCTTTTCAGAACTCCTTCCACACGTTTCCTCTTAATTTGGTTCCCTAGGCCCCAGACATTCCATGAGATAATTTTTAACTTTTTAAGTATACATAATTAGTACTTTCTCTACTGTTACTGCAGAATTCCCTATGATATGTGAACCAATATCTCAACCAACAACAAGTTATACCTTCCCTCCGCCAGCGCATCTTAAATTAAATAATGTACGACTATCTTAATAAAAAAAGAAAAAGATACACAAAGATAACAAAACTTAAACAGACTGACAGACAAACAAGCAAAAAAAAGAAAAAACTCTACCCTCCCCACTTTCTACTAAAAGTAACCTTTGAAAACAAAGAGGGGGGGTTGCGGGTGGCGAATAAACCTTAAAACTTATTATCTGTTTCTTGTTCATTATTTATTTCTTATTACAAATGGTTATCTTAATTTGTCATTATTTATTTCACGCAATAGTTTCTATCTTTTTAACTTTTAAAGACCTAATCATTTCCTCCTTCTGCCCCTTCAACTTCCTCCTCTTCCCGTTCTAACATGGGTGTTGCTCCCGCATTTATTAAAGCTTCTTTAAGTTGTTTCCATTCTTTAGATCCCTTTTCTATAATCTTAGCCTCCATCAAAATTTCTAAGACATCAGATTCTTCCCTTATCCAATAATTCCTCCCTTTCACTGTGAAAAACTAATTGTTTGTGTGGTCTCCATTTATATTGTATATCTTTCTCACGTCATTTTTTTGTGATTGGCTTTACTTGTAACCTCCAAATGCGTTATTCTAACGCTATATCTTTATAAATTTCTAGCTGTGCCCCCTCCATTTTTAAAGCTTCATCCCCCGTGGGGTTGACATATTTCATTATTCTTAACTTTTGTCCTAGATTACCAAATCTTAGAAAAACATTTTTAGGTCTTTCTTGGTTCCTTTTTTGTCCTAATCTGTACACACTTTCTATATCTTCCAGTTCCATTTCCCCCCCCATTCCCATTGCGTTGATCCAATCCACCAATCTTTGTCTTAAATTATCCGGGTTCTGTTCTGGTATATTCCTAATAACCACGTTACTCCTTCTCCCCTGATCTTCCATTCTTTCCAACCTTCTATCATATTTTTTCTGTTTCTCCTCTTTTAACTGTACCTGCTCCTTAACCTCTCTTAACTCATGTTTCATTTTCCAAACCTCTTTTCCAATAGCATTCACCCTCTCCTTTAGTTCATCTATTTCCTTCAATAAATTGGTACACTCCTTCTTAGTATTCTTGAATGCTTGTGTGATGCTATCTTTTATTTCTTTTTGAAATTTCTGATTGTCTTTTGCTCGCTGATCTTCTAATGTTTGAAGTTTAGCTTGGAGTTCTTCTTCTAATTTATCAAACCTAAACTCCAGGTCCCCTCTTAAATCATTTAAATCTGGGCTTGGGCCCCTGTCACCAACTTGCTTCTCTTCTACCTCTTTGACCCTCCCCTTGTCAAATCCCCTTTTTTTTGGTAGCCATCTGTCTTCCTAACTCCTCTCCTATCAGAATCTCTTGTCCCCCCACTCCTGTTTGTTTTTCTTTCTCTTCCTGTTCTATAACTTCTTGCTGTTTAATTTTTAACTTCCTTTCAGCTACTTTCTTCCTCAACTCTTCTAGTTCTTGAATCTCATTAAGTTCTTCCTGCAGCGATTTTCTTCTCCTTCCCTCCTGTTCTCTTCTCTCCAATCTATCTACTCTCAACCACTTTATATCCTGTTCAAGATTATCAAATGTTTTACTTATTAAACTGTCACCTTTTAACCACAGGATCCTGAACTAACAATACAATAATATATTTATATACTTATAATATGTTATATGTAAAATATAACTAATTATATACCAATAGAGAATAATAAAGTCAATATTTATATGGAGAACAATCCAAAAATAACTGCTTTAAGAGTGCTATTCAGTTTTTTCCTTTCTCAACCCCCTCTTTCAAAAATACCCCCAGGTGTTCCAAACTCGAGATAAGAGGGAATACGCAAATTATGACTCCAGCTGGTGAGTCTCTAAATCCTTGGAGCCTTACAGCCCTATAGCTCCCTTTGGCAATACTGTATCCCTCTTTAATCCTCTGTTCTACTTTCTGCTTCAGCTTCCAAAGCGCACAGTCTTGTAGCAGTCCGGAGATTGACTGGTCACACAATGAAAATCCTTTTTATTAGCTATTTAGAATCCAGAAACCGCTAAGAGTCCAATAGTCCGATATTCACTATTTCTTTACTACCTCCTTACAGCCACAATCCCATCATTGATAATCCAAAAAAAAAAAAGTCTTTTACTGTAGTATTTTAATTCTGTTAACTTCAGTCTCTTCTGGAACTCCGGAGTCCTTCGCTGTTAACTTCAATATATATATATATATATCGCCTTGCTCCTTCAAGGTATCTGTGACCCTCTTTTACCTTCTTTTACTTTTCGTTCCTCTCAATTTCTTTCATTCCTTTCATTCCTCTTTATCCCCCATCTTTCGCTGTGTGTTTATTTATTATATTTCCCTCTTGATCAAATATTTTCCACCAAAGATGGAGGTCTTTCCAAACTTTTCAGTCTCACAGTTTTTAATTGTGTTTCATAAACTGACGCAATTCAAGCACAGCCTGGACGTAGAATATTATTATTAAGGGATCACTTCAACATCAGTTTCTTAATTCCGCACTCGTACCCCGCTCTCCGGCGGAGACAGCCCCGAGTTACCTCAGGCTGTCCTCGAACATGAGAATCTGCTGAGCCGAGTGTTTGTTAAAGCTTATTAAAGTCCTTTTGTTAAATCCCACTGTCCAACTTTTAATCTCCAAAGTTCCAATATTCCAAAGTTTAATAGTTAAGGAGGAATTCTTAATTCTCCTTTCTTCCTTTCTTTTTCAAGTAGTTTACATCCCAAAGCTGATGAAACTGCTAAACTCAGTCAGTCTTTCCTATCTCGCAATCTCGCAACCTTTCAAGCCTGTGAGGAAACGCGCTCCAAGCTCTTGCAGAGAAAGTATAGCAACTTGCCCACGACCAAAAGACCTCTAGTTTCTCAGCAGCCTCTCTATATTTTACCCTCCAAATTATCCTAGCCAAAGGTATTGATCTCACAATCCATTTAGTATATTTTGAACCCAAAACGCAACTCCGAAATACCTCCTTTCCCGCTTTTAAGCGGCTCTCCCTTCAGAACAAACGGAAAAAGATACCAGTCAGTCCGCCATGATGCTCCGCCCCCAGGCATTTTCTTCATCTGAGATGTATGTGTAACGCTTTGCTTAGCCCTGTAGGTGGGAATTCTTTAGTAAGGGGTAAATTTCACTTTCAAAAGAGAAGGAGAGAGAAATGAAGAGGAAAGGAGTTCCTCTGAGAGCAGAAATTAGGTCCTTAATGCATGGATGTAGGTAACAGAATGCCAATGCACGTGTGGCGAGCAAAAAGGGAAGTCAGAAGCCGAAATCAGTACATTGGCTGATCAGTGCTTTGAGGAATTGATGTAGGCTTCTGGGAATTGAAGTCCAAAAACCAAAGGTTGGGAAACACTGTTTTAAACCAAAATACATAATTTGCAGGAAGAGCTTAGGAAAGGTTACTCTTTTGGACTGAAACTCCCAGTATCTCTCAGCCCCACAGGGAAAGTAACTTTTCTCAATATGTGCTTGCGGGTCACTAGAACAATTGTTTCTCTCCAGATGCTTCTGGGAATGACAGAGACACCTATTCTATGAGTCTTTGCTATTTTCAGGCATAGGAGTCCCCCATGGGGACTCCTATGCAAAACTAATCTGTTCAATTTGTTCTTTGCTACAGACTTGGCCTGCTTTCTGGGACCTCGTTGCTATTGAAGGTTCAAGTAAATGCTTTGGGCAAGGAGGTGCTATAACTGAGAAGACCCAGCTCTTACTTCTCAATGATTCTCTTTCTCAGGTATAAGAGAGAGACCACCCCATCAGGATAACTCAATTCACATCAATGAAACAGCGATGTCTCCTAAGAGGTAATAGAAAAAATCATTTTATGAAAGTGAAAAAGGAGTGTCCCTGTCACTCCCTGACAAATGGAAGGGGAAGAAATGGAAGTAGTGACAGACTTCACCTTCTTTAAATCTAAGATAACTGCAGATGGTGACTGTAGCCATGAAATAAAAAGATGTAAACCTAGGCAGCATAATAAAAAGTAAAGACATCACCCTGCCAACAAAAGTCTGCATAGTTAAAGCAATGTTATCCCCAGTGGTAATGTATGGCTGTGAGAGCTGGACCATAAGGAAGGTTGAACACAGAAGTATTGACACCTTTGAACTGTGGTGTTGGGTGAGACTCATAAGAGTTCCCTGGACTGCAAAGAGATTAAATCAGTCAATCCTAAAGGAAATGAATCCTGACTGCTCCTTGGAAGGACAAATACTGAAGCTCAAGTACTTTGGCCACCAAATGAGAAGAGAGGCCTCACTGGAGAAGGCCCTGATGCTAGGAAAGATTGAAGGAGAAGGGGACAGCAGAGGATGAGATAGCTAGATGGCACCATTGACATGGTAGGCATAGATCTGGGTGGACTATGGAGGATGGCAGATGACAGAGGGGCCTGGTGTGTGGTGGTCCATGGGGTCGCAAAGGGTCGGACTTGACTGTGTGACTGAACAACAACAACTGATTACAAGCGGTAGCAGTGGCTTCTTCCATATCAGGGCCAGACATAAAACTGCCAAAATGAAGCCACATTTTGGTGAGTTCATTCTGCAGTTCCTTTTTCCTGACCTAGTGTGAAAAGATTAGCCAGTACAAGGTGCCCGTTGCCTGATGTACGCCTGATTGTGATTCAAAAAACACCACAATCTTTGAGGAAGCTCTTTCTGTGTACCATGACAGAAGTGGCTACAGATCAGACAATGAATATGGGTATAATACAGAGTACATCCCAGTGCTGGCCACATGCAGAACATTATTTGTCTGAAAAGCTTCCATATCCCAGAAATTTGTATGACAGGTTACCCTGAACCCTTGAGATAAGGCATCTAGATGGCTTGTAGCCCTTTCCCATTTGCTCGGGTTCCAGATAACCACTTGGTTGCCAGGACTATAGTGCCAGCACCATGTCAGACATCATGGTGTTGCCCTGGCAGTGCACACAGACATAGTGCAATCCCATTGCAAACACTGGAACTGTGACAACATTCTGAGCTATCAGGCTGGCCAGCAGTGAAGTAGGCTGAATGTATGTTAGAGGGAGGGGGTGAAAACAAGCAAGCATAATAATAATAATAATAATAATAATAATAATAATAATAATAATAATAATAATAATAATAATAATAATAATAATAATAATAATAATAATAATAATAATAATAATAATAATAATAATAATAATAATAATAATAATAATAGGCATTTCTCCTCAGCATTACCCAAGGCACAAACACATCTCATTTTTTGATAAGCCACCAACTAACATGACATTAGGGACTACAGTGGCTCAAGTGGCTAAGACGCTGACTGGGAAGCGGAAGGTCAGCAGTTCGATTCCCGAGTACTGCAGGATGGAAATGAGCTCCCGTCTTCATCCCAGCTCCTGTCAACCTAGCAGTTCTAAAGCAAGAATTTGCAAGTCGATAAATAGGGACCACTTCGGTGGGAAGGTAACAGCATTCCGTGCGCTCCGGTGTCTAGTCATGCCTGCCACATGACTACGGAAACGTCTGCAGAAGCAGACAGCGCTGGCTCTTTGGCTTAGAAACAGAGATGAGCTCTGCACCCTAGAGTCGGATACGACTGGCTTTCGAGCAAGGGAAACCTTTACCTTTACCTTAACATGACATTGAAATAAAATTATAACACACACAATCTGTAATTAAGTTAATGTGGAATATTTTAGTTAAATCCCTATTTGAAACAAACAGGGCTAAACTGGATTAAAACCAAGTACTAGTAATTGTGTGTAAATCATTGTGGAATTGTTTTTTGTTAGTTTGCATTTGGACACACAGTACCTGTTGAGCCAGGATTTTAAAAACAACACATGGATAATTGCCTGCATGCTGTTCTTAAAATCCTCAAACATGGTAGTTTTGAAGTTGTAATGCTTTGAAACATGTACAAAGCACATTAAAACAATTAATAATCACACCATAAGAATCTTGACTAGATATTTGAAAACAGGTGCCCAGGTCCTCAGCAATATTTTCTAGATAAAAGGAAATAATGTTTATTACCCTATGGTGCAGTGGTTAAGTTGCAGTCCTGCAGTCAAAACTTCTCACATTGTGACTTTGGTCCTCAAAGTTGGCTCAGCCTACTATCTTTCTGAAGTAGATAAAATGAATACCCAGCATGCTGGGGTCAAAATCTTAGTTACCTATGGACTGTCCAGAGAGCGCTTATATAATTGTAATTGCTATAACTACTTAGAACAGTCACCTATTACTTGGATAAAAAGAAATACCACACATTACTTACATTGTGATGCAAACTAGGAGTTGTAGATATTCATGCAAGTTCAAGATAGATTATGGAAGCAGGCGTATTCAAAGAAGGTGGAAAGATATTATAAAAACACCAAATATTGCTGGTGGAGGTTGCTAGAAATGCTAGAACAAGAACCCAAAATAGGCAGGAATTAACAGCTAGCTAGCTTCCTTCCTTCCATCCTTCCTTTGTCAAACCTTATCTTGGTGAGGTAATGGTGGCCTTAGAAGAAGCAACATGAATCAAGAACTCACATTGCCCCTGTCCTGTCCTGTCTACTCTGCTTTACTTTCCAACAATTGAAGGTGGGTTACGACTGGGACAGTAGGGTGTTTCTGCTTAAAATATCAGGAGCAAACTCTCCCCACTCTTCAATTCTGGTCTACAAACCATCCCCACCAAGTCTCACCCATTGGAAGAATGATGTTTAGGTCCCTTTCCTAAACTTCACTAATTTAAGTTCATCTCCAGAGCTCAGTCTGTGCTCTTTCAGAGCACAGAAACTTGAGATGAAAGTTCAGGGACAAATTACTGTCATGAAAATCCATGTGTGTGTGTGTGTGTGTGTGTGTGTGTGTGTGTGTGTGTGTGTGGGTGTGTGTGTGTTCTTAACTAATCTTTGAATTACTTAATATTCACTTAAGTTACACTGTAGTTTAATGTTCTCTCTTAAGGTTGAGAAAGGCTAACTCTCAGAAAGAGAATTCATTTATGTCATTAACCTTCCAGCACACTACACACGTTAGCATGTGATTGCGAAACAGTATGCCAATCAAAGGGGAATCCCGAGGATGGGTACATCGTGATAAACAAACACCTGAGAATGTAGATCAACATGACAATAGTCAAAACATCTTACATCTTTAACATTCAAAAGGAAGGTGTGAGCAGGTGAAAAGAGTATAAAAGACTAGCTGATTGCCCGGCCTTGCTCGGCAGGTTTTGGTTTTGTTTTGGTGGTGGGGTGGTTTTTTGGGGGTGACTTAATTGGAAAAAGAGGATTCACTTGAGTAAGTCTTGATGCTGGGGAAAGTTGTGGGCAAAGGTAGGTAGAAGGGGATGGCCAAAGACACAGCAAGGGCAAGAGGCAGGGTAGAGGTCCATGCCAGTGGTAAAATGCATGGACAGCCGAGTACCTCAGCCTGATCCACAAAGCAACAGAGGGAAGGGGAAGCATGAAATTTGGGCAGTGTGCGCAACCCCAAAGGGCTATTTTAATCCAGCAGTCCTGAAAATTACTTGCTTCATCACCCTCTGTTTCATCCAGTGAGCAGTCATTGTGTAGCAAGGGAGTAATAGCAGTACTGTAGTAATCAGTATTAATTTGTTCACATGTGCACAGTTCTTTGGAGCTACCATGTGTCATATTTGCTCAACACTCCATTAATATTCATTTTTTGTGTTGCTCCTGCCTTCTTTTTTAATGTACTATACTTTGCTTACATTCTTAATCCAGTGAATATAAGAGAAATATGCCTTACTGCTTCCATTGCTGAGGCAACATCAATAATGTTAATCATACTTCAGGTTATGTCATTAAGTAATAGATGCATGTATCACTTTTCTGTTCTAATAGCATTGAGGTATGTTGCAGGGAATGTAGCTCAGTGGTATAGCAGGAGATCTGCATGCAGACAGACCTGAATTCATTTTTTTTTTGGGCATCACCACATAGGGCCACAAAAACAGTAGTTGCAGGTTGCTGAGAATTGGATTGAGTTAGATGGGTCACCCTCAATGCCCAGCAGGAATATGTCCACTTCTTCTTATGGCAGAATCAGCTTTATTTCCTTTAGTTCTTTTGCCATCTAGCATAGCCTTTCATATAGCCTTTGGTGCTTCTAGCTGTGTCAGAATAGGGATGGTGTTGGTAGTTGACGTCTCATCAGGCCCAACTGGCAAAACTTTCATATCTTCCCACAATAGGCTCCGACTCCTCTGACATGAACCCAAGTGCTTGACTCCACTTCTTTCAGGAGTTCTTGGTCCCGAAAAGAAAAAATCAAGTTCCTCAGAAGAGCCAGTAAACTGCATACACAGGAGAGATTTCAGTGGCCTCTTCCCATTTTTGGGTGTCAACCCAGTCTTCAAGTCAGTTGTCTTCCTCTTCCTTACTTCTAAAGTTGCTTCTTTCAAATTGCTTCTTCCCTTCTTCCTTTACTGCTGCCTCTTTTATACTTTCCCTTTTGTGGGAAACCTTGAGAAGTTTCCCTGCCTTCCAGGGCTTGCTGTAACAAATTTAAGATAATAGGTACTGGTCTGAATAATAACTTGAGGAAGGAAGTTGCTCAAACCCTCTATAATCTCTTGGTAGGGACCTTGTGAGGTCAGGGAAGACATCAAGATAGATGATGCCTACAGGCCAAAGCCCATGCTCAAACCACCCCACCCTCAATTTACTCCCTCCAAGCTGGGTGCATTTGGTAAATCCATCTTTGGATTTTGAGTGAGGAAGGTAGATAACAGGAATAGGGGTGAAACAGAATCAGAGGATTTACTTGTCTAGAAAGATATACAGCAGAGTAATTCAAAGGCAAGGACAATTGACACCTGTTTGGACTACTAAACATTTGAACTGCAAGCTTTTGAGGTAAATCTGTCTTCCTCAGGGTGTTCACCAAAATACTATCAGCAGTGAAAATATATCAAAGTCCCCCAAATTCCTGGCAGCTATCTGTGTTCATCTGGTTCTCAAAGGTGAATTCAAGAAGCATGGCTGTCAAACAACATTGGGGATAAGGTTTCAGAATGCCTTTGTTTAAGAAGTTGGGAGGTGAAATACATCCAAAAGCTGGGGGGGGGGGAACCTCACCCCAAAGCCTTTTGGTGGTCAGCTATTTGAAATTACCTTTGAGAACTAGACAAACATGGAAATTTTCCAATAATTTTGGGGACTGTCTTATATATGCATAATCCAGAATATTTTGGTGCACAGCCTGAGGAAGGTATGTTTACATCTAAAGCTTGTTGTTCAGCTTTTTAATTGTGCAATAAAAGTATCACTTGTCCTTACCTCTGAATCACACAAAAACCGCACAACTTCATTTAATTTTTTTCTGAACAATGCAGTAGGGTGGTAAATCACATTCTCCAAAGTACCTTGCTCATTCAGTTTCTCTCCCTGCTGGATTTTGATGCTTCTATATAGTTTTATAACAATAGTATACTAATTTTTCCACCACACGTAACTCTTTCCCTGAGGATGTTTTCTTACAGAATCTTTTATCTCTGTGAGTGAAGTCAGAATTGCTTAATCGCTTGAAAAGATTCAGTGATAGATGCATACATTGTTAATTGTAGAAATAAAAGCAAAACCACTATGTTGAACTATTTTATTTAGAAGAACCTCCGTAGAGAGAGAGAGAGATGCTATAATGAGGTTGGCATTTCACATAAGGTATTGGTGTCTCCCCACCCTAAAATGCACCAATGGCCCTCAAGTTACATTTGTACTTGAATGATGAGCCCAAGACTGTTACTCTGTCCTGCCAGAGTCCATATTTTTAGAAGAGATTAAATAACCTACACGTGAATTTTCCCACATCTGTGATGTGAACCAGTTACCTCATGAAATTAGACGAGCAGTAACCTGTGAAAAATGATTAGCCCTGTGTTTTAAGATACAAATAATAAACTATTAGGGAGGAGGAAGCAAAGTGGGAAGAAATCATTCTTTCAGTGTTAAGAACCAGGTTTATATTTGTCATTCTCTCATGCTGTAGGCTATTTATAGCAGTCATAAGTATATAAAATATCAAAAGCTGCAGAGAAAGGAGAAAGGAAGCTTAATTTACCCCAAAAACTTCTTGTGGAAAGTGCTGATCCCTAACCTTTAATTTTAATACAGTATGTAGAAATGTTCCATGTTTTGGTGTGCTGACCTCATTTTGCCAGTGGTGATGTCAAGGATGTGTCAGGCTTGAATTCTCTCCTACTAAGCTTTAGACTTAATAGGCTTGTTAACATTGGTTCACTGAAGAATGAGATCTCTAATTATAGGGTTTTGAGACTTTGTTCTTTATTAATTGCTGGAAGCTTTCACAAAACCTTTTCTCTGCTTAAACTTTGAATATATTAGGGCAACACATTCTGAAAAGGTCCCAAATTCATGTCTTAGTATTTATTTCAGAATTCTTCAGAAGGTGAGTTTCTGTTTTTGTATTACATTTTGCTCAAAGTCAGGTCCTACTAGCATGAAGAGACATCTA
Organism: Bradypodion pumilum; assembly: GCA_035047305.1. Lineage (NCBI taxonomy): Eukaryota > Metazoa > Chordata > Lepidosauria > Squamata > Chamaeleonidae > Bradypodion > Bradypodion pumilum. Next base: position 307,113,072 of record JAWDJD010000004.1, on the reverse strand, counting down.
TTTCTAATTACAGTACAGAAATTGAGGTTTTTAAAAGTCCAATAATTAAAAAAAGACTTCACCCTTTAAAGATTGTTCTCTCTCTCTCTCTCTTTCATTACTCCAATATAGGACCCAGCATTCCTGTTGTAAAGAAAATATTTAAAAGTCCTTGCTTAAGAGGCATTTTAAAAAAGTAATGGAAACATTAAGGTAATGAAAGGGTACTAAGTGCAAGGGAGCAGACGAAGAGAAATGAAATCTTGGCATGATCTTTCATGATATGTTTTTAAAATAAAATGGAAACATAATCAAAAGTAAATCTCACTGAGTTCATTTTGGCTTATTCCCAAATAAGGGATTATATCACTGTTATCTACAGCATCCAGATGACATAAACTTCTATTGATTAAAGCCAATCATTTTGTGTGGCTTTATGATTTCTTCTGTTTGGCTTAACATGTGGGAGTTTTTTAAAAAAATATTATTGTTGTTGCATTATGTTTCATGCTATCTTGTATGAGGTTGTATGATGTGGTCAAACATACTGTTGCCTTCCTTATCTTTGACAGGTGAGCCTTGAGATCATAGTTCATCATGTCTTCGATGAGGCATAGAATCATTGACCTTCAGATTCATTCTTGGAATGTACAGCCGCTATCGCATAATTTGAGCCCTGTAGCCAATGACATTGCAAGGAAATAGACAAATACCTTAAAATCCTATACTTGACATCTAACAAATCCCATTAAACTCAGTGGTCAAGTGGCTATTTGTTTCTACTGTATGCAACATTCTGTTGTGCATGAAATTGCCCTTTCCACACCAGGGGTACCTGTATTCACTACCCCTTTACACAAGCAAAATGGGGTGGTCTCTGAGTTACTGTTGCTTCATTATAATTCACTTAACTTATATTTCAGTGTTCAAAATATCTGTCACATGCTTCAGAAAACTAAATGCTTTTTCCATCCTAAACATTTTAATTTAGGAAGGAGTATGTAAAGTAAAAAAAAAGTCAACAGGTATGTCATGATAAATTACCCTCTTTCAGGGGAGTTTTATCATGCCTTCCTGTCACGCCTCACCATTTGCTTTCTTACCAGCAGCGTCTGCCTCCTCCTCCTCTGTGGGGCAATCCCCCTTATGAGTTCCCCTTGGCTCCACTTGCCCCAGGCTGCCAAGTGTGCAGGGCATCAGAATTAGGTAGCTTATATGTGGCCTCTTTGCATAGTCCAGTCAACCCCCAGTCCCAATTCAGAAGACATAAAGGGTCTCAGATTAATAAGGTTTATTAATTAACTTAAGAAGATGAGTATAGCACAAAGAAGCAAATTTGCAACATAGTCATTCAGAGTACATACAAAAATAAAGAGATCTTAACTGGTTACCTTGGCCTTCTGGCCTTGTCTGACTCACAACTACATCATGTGAGGTTCCCCCATGGCTGTCCATGGTGAAAGAGAGCAAACAGTTCCTTGCACAGTGGTTGTGTTATCCTGATATCAGTCTTCCCACATGGGGACTTCTAGCCAATAGAAATTAATTTACATTCTTCTGACTCTCATTGGAATTTCATATACAGGGGCTCCTGCACATGATATTCTCCATCTTGAAGTACTAGGTAAATAAGTGACAACAGGGATAAGGGAAAAGCACAGTTAGAATGGGGTTTTTCCCTGACATGCCAGAAATTATTCTGGGTTGAAAGGGATTTATGTGGTAGAAACTCCACTCAGGGAACACCCAAATGAGGGCTCCTTTCATGTGCCCAAGAGCTGGGACAGAGATGGGTGCTCAATTCATCATGCAGTACCTGGGTCTCAAACTGCTGACTTGCCAGCCTTCCAGCTAACAAGGCAAACTTTTTAACAACTAAGCCACTGCAACCACATGATAATAACAACTAACAAATAATATGTGTAATGTGCAATTTAAGATTCTCAGATTTGGAAAACTGGAATTCAGTTACCCTATTTTAGGCCATTGTTCCCAATTGTGCTCCTGCTCTGCAAAGTCACTTAAACACTGGTGTAGCCTGAAAAGAAACACACAATTTGCTATCATCTAGGCTTTTTTTCTTTTTTCTTTTTGAATTGCACAACCAAGACCAGGCAAGCAAGGAGAAAAGGCAGGCCTAGAGTTCCAGTGCTACCTCAATACTCAAGCAAAGTCAGGACACTGGACAGAGACAGATATATAGGTAAAAGTAAAGGTTTCCCTTGCTCGAAAGCCAGTCATATCCAACTCTAGGGTTCAGTGCTCATCTCTGTTTCAAAGCCGAAGAGCCAGCACTGTCTGCATCTGCAGACATTTCCATGGTCATGTGGCAGGCATGACTAGACACCGGAGCGCACGGAATGAAGTGGTCCCTATTTATCTACTTGCTTTGGAAAGCCAAACCCTTCTGCATGTGTGTGTGCATCTTTGTGTCTTTCTGCCTGCCTGTGTGCATGTCCCTATATCCCTGCCTGTGTGCAGACACACACATGGTGAGGAGGCTTGGCTTGGCCTTTTAAAATGAAGAAGCAGAGAAATGGCAACCCTGCCACTTTCTCACTGCTGCACTTTCCCCCTTTAAGAATGCCAAGACAAGTCTCCCTCCTCATGCATAAAGGTTGACATTCAGAGACACCCTTCTGTCTCCTTTTACTTCTGACATCTGGCTGGTGGGGACCAAATAAGGTTGCTTGAAGTCTGCATCCTGTTTTGATGTGAGGAGCTCACCAAATGACATACTGGACCTCCCAGTGATCCTAATTAGCCTGATCCAGCCTGTTCCAAAGCAAGTGTGTAGAAAAGCCCCAAGACGGAAGCAACATCTTGTTTCAACATTGTCACTGTTTTATAGTTAAATCTATGTGAATACAATATGAAGTTTCCCAGTTTATGCCTAGCTAACCAGAGGAACACACATATGGAACATGCATTATTGCCAAGAACCTTGAACCACCAGTTAATTAGACTATGTTGCATGTCTCTGTGTAAACTCTCTTCCTTGCCTCTAATAGGATTACCCATTAGATCCAAACTATACAAGAGAAACTTTTCAGTGCAAACATGGATTTCTGAAAGTGCATGTCAATTGTTCACAGGAATGGGAGTGGCCTTTGGCTATCTGATTCACTATGACCATGTTTATTACAGGTTGGCTGTTTGTTTGATCCACAGACAGTTGTGGTTTCGGTAAACACCGGCATTTGCACCTCCACCTTAATTTTGGAATGCCAAAAAGAGGCACCATTGTAACAGGGCAGAAATTCTAACCATAGCTGGATGTCCTCCCTCAAAGCTTGGGTGAAACAGTGAAATGGCCAGGTCAGCCCCTTCATGGTGTTGCACAGGTGGCAGGTAAAAGCCTTGCCTGGTGTGACTACCTTGCAAACAAAGTTTAAGTGACCATGCAGAACCTGCAGCTCTTTCAGTATCACTTTGCGTCTCGACAACATGTTACTCAGTTTGTCTCGTAACTGCAATAACTTGTCATGGGGGAGATGAGACTGCTGTCTCTGAGTGTCTAGCAGGACCCCTTAGAAAATGAGGGAAGTGGCCGGTCCCTCAATTTGTCGTCTGCCAAGGAGACTCCTAGTTTGAGGGCCAGCGCCTGAAACTCATGCAGGAGGTCAGCACATCTAGAGGATTGGGCAGGGCCACAAAAAAGGGAATTGTCCAAATAATGGATCACATGGCTAGATCCAGTGCGTTGGTGAAATGCCCAATCCAAAAAAGTGCTAAAATGCTCAAAGGCTGCCCAAGAGACAGAGCAGCCGAAAGGCATAGCCTTATCTACAAAATATTGGCCCTCGAAGGCAAAGCTCAAAAGTCCTTTAGGTGCACAGGCAATAGGCAGAAAAGAGATTTAATATCACACTTTGCCAGAGGGGACACTTTCAAATTCTGGTAGTGTGGTTAGTCAAACGATCCAGCCACCCATCCCCCATCCCACAGCCAGCTGGACCACCAGCTCCAATCTGATTACTGAATGGAGGTTTGGTGCCATTTGCGGAAAATGGCTCCAAAAATCAAAAGTGAAACCTTCCCGCAAATAGCATGCCTCCTCAGCAGGGTAACCTGCAAGCCAGGAAACTAATGTATCAAGCTTGATTTGGCTGGGCGCCTTTTGCAGACTGTGGCAGCTCAAGATTAACTCTTTTTGCAACTCAAGAATCATGTTCCTTTTAGTGCAGGTAGCAACCGGGTGGCCGCCTCCACACATAGTGCATTCATATCAGTATTTGCACACCTTCTTGGAACAATGCCCCTCACCTGTGAACCACCAACAAACCAACTGGAGTTGAACTGCCTGGCCTGCCAGCTGGTGGGCAGGAGGCGCTGGCAAGGGGCATTGCACCAGGTGTCCACAATCATAATGGTCACCGGACACTGGGCAAGAAGGGGGTCATAAATTGGAGCCACAATGGGGCATGTGGCTCATCCCAACACAAGGTCATCATAAAGAACCCATGACTGTCCTGGAAAGTCTACATAAGCTTGATAGATTATATCTAGATATTGAATTAACGGTAATACGAGCTGTTGCCTGGCATGGACTGCCACCCCTACATAGGTCAAATAAGCAGGCAGCCAATTAGCCCAGGTCCAAGGAGGCTTCTTTCTAATGGCGGACTCCTTATCCTTGTCATCCATATCCTTCTCTGGCTTATCTGAATCCCTGTTAAGCAGGGGGAATACAGTATATCAACATATTTGCCTTGCACAATTTTATTCCTTGTCACCCGGAGAAGATGGTCACCCAATGGTAGGGACTGGTCACCAAAAGCCAACGTGGATGTGGGCACAATTGCAAGTTTGGACAAGGGTGAGGACCCAATCCGGGCATCCGCCACTGAACATTGTAGAGTAGCAGGGGAATAAACCCCGGGAGGTGGATAAGGAGCCATCCATGGGACCATAGCAGACGATTGCCTACCTGAGGAGTTTGTAGCCTGCACGGGGCTAGATAAAGGGCAAAGCCATAAAGGCAGCTATATAGTAGGAAAAGAATGAGGCACCAAGGTCCAACACCCAGGCGCATTCCCAGATCCCACATTTTTAATTTAATTTAATTTAATAGTCATATTTATATATGCCGCCCACTCAGGCAGAACCCGACTCAGGGCGGCATTACAACAAGTTCTAAAAACACATAAAAACACTTTAAAAGACCCACATCCCACCCACCCATCCCACCCACTATAAAAATAAGAAGAGAGAGTTCTTAATTGTTTACATAAGCCAGCAGGCGGGGACCGTGTTCCCATTCGGGCTCCACACCTGCCCTGCCAGCCAGGTCTTCAATCCTTTCCTGAAGGGCAGCAATTCTCTTTGAAGTCTTAGATCTGTTGGCAGGAGGTTTCAGAGAGTTGGTGCGGACACGGAGAAGGCCCTCCTTCGGGTGCTGGACAGATGTGCACCCCTAACTGATGGCACCATTAGAGAGCCCCTCCGGTCCGCTCTGGTTGGACAGGCAGACACTCTTGGGACGATGCGGTCTCACCTAACATATTCACCTAACCTCGGCTCAGGTATTCCAGGGGTAGATGACATCACTGCCACAGTGTTCTCACATTCAGTTGGAATGGAAGCACCAGATAACTGGGCAGTTTCTTGAAATTCTACATCTCGTGCAGACACTGTCGAAGGCACTCCCACAGGTGCATCCATTTCTCAAGCTGCTGCTGCTGCCTCCAGGGTGTCCACATGCTTCTGAAGGGCCTGGGCAATCTCTTTCCAGGTCAGGGCATCGTCTGCCGGGGTCCTCCGATGTCTCGTCACTATGGTTGATGGAAGTGGTGTCGGACCTAGAGCAGCGGCCCACTTGAGGGCTGTTATCCTGGCCACCAAATCAGTCAGATCTGGGGTGGCCAAGGCCATGGACACTGGCAAGTCCTGCATGGGGTGTGGAGATGTTCTCTGCGCCTATCCCCGTAGCAGATGAAGTGTGATGCTTGGGCACCATTGTTCAAGGCTCTCTCTTTGCAGAGATTTATTCCATGTGTTTCACACGAGGAAGCTTGAACTCACATGTTTTCCCCAGATTACAGAGCAGAAGAGAGAGGGTGAGGTGGGAAGGAGACACACTCTTATAGAGAGTAGGCTCCTCTCTGGAACACCGAGGCCTCTGAGTGGTTGTCACCTTGGGGAGGATGGGCGGCAAAATGCGTGCGTGCGTTAATTCATGTGACATGGCCATTCTCTTTGCATGAAGTCATTCTCTTCTAGTCCTTTCCTGCAAAATGTTTCTCATCTAGATGCAGCTCAGAGCTTGCTTTTCTACATTAATATCTTACTAAGGTAGTGTGGGTGTGTCCAAGATTAGCAGTTGATGTATGATCCTCTCCTAAATGGATTAAAGTAACACTGTTCAGGATATTACTTTGTTGCTTACTGTCCCAGGAAACTGGCCTTCAGTTCTCTAGGACTGTTGATGGGATTCAACTAGAAATCACTTACATTAAAAAGACATAGGGTAAAGAGGTGAAATTATAAGGTGGGGGCCAAAAAGAGAGAAAGAAAGAAAGAAGAGAGAGAGAGAAGAATTCTATTGAGGAGGATGGGGAGGTCTTTAAAAAAAATCACATAACTGATTCCTTCTCCCCAAAGCTCTAAATGAACTTGGAGATGAGAAAAGAAGAAAGGTATTAGAGGCAGACCTGTCAAGTATCCCTTATTGGCCGGGAAAACCCCGTATTTTACCCCTCTTCCTGCCCCCTCCCGTTTTTATTAATTTCCCCATAATATCAAGTTTTTTTAAAAAAAAATCCCAACACTGCAGTTTTTTCCCTGCCACCAGAGGCCGCTGTGGCTTTTCATTTGTGGAAGGGGAGAAAGAAGGTGGTTTGGGGCGGGGCCTTCATCTCTCTGCTTCTGTTCCAACTTCCTTTGACTCCTCTGTGGTCCCGCCCCATGCGAGGGGAGGAGGGGGAAAAGGAAGAAAAGAGCTGCCCAACGTGGCTGGCCCTGGGCCAGGGAGGGCTAGCATGGTGCTTGCCCCTTCTGGGTAAGTCTCTCTGTTTTTTTGTTTTGCTTCCTTTGCTCTCTCTCTCTCTCTCTCTCTCTCTCTCTCTCTCTCTCTGTGTGTGTGTGTGTGTGTGTGTGTGTGAGTGAGAGAGAGAGAGAGAGAGAGAGATTCGCCTTTGTATGTGTATGTGTGGGTGTGGAGAGCGATGGTGTGTGTGTTTGTGTGTGTGTTGTGGGTGAGAGGCCAGGGTCCGGCCCAGGTTAAACAGAGATGACCACTGAACCCTAGAGTCAGATATGACTGGCTTTCAAGCACGGGATACCTTTACCATTACCTTGCTTGAAAGCCAGTCGTATCTGACTAGGGTTCAGTGCTCATCTTTGTTTCAGAGCTGAAGTGCCAGCGCTGTCTGCTTCTGCAGACATTTCCATGGTCATGTGGCAGGCATGACTACAGGAGCACACGGAATGCTGTTTACCTTCCCACCAAAGTGTTCCCTATTTATCTACTTACAATTATATAAAATGGAATGTGAGACATGGTTTGAATGCATTTTGTATAGATTAATCATCACTCAAACAGACAAATTTCAATGGTCTGATAAACATAAGGTAGACCCTAGGGAAAGAGGGTGAAAAATAAGACCCTAGATGGGAGGAAAGAGGCAGAAGAAGATGAGTGGTGGTGGGATGGAGGCCCCACTAGGTTGGTGGGACTCAAGCTTAAACAAACAGAAAGATGAGGGTAAGGGGCTTGGACTAATCCAGATACCCTATTTGTTTCCCTAAATTTTCTTGCTTTTGAACTGCTAGGTTGGCAGGAGCTGGGACAGAGGCAGAAGCTCACTCCGTCCTGCAGTATTCGGGTATCGAGCTGCTGACCTGCCACCTTCCAGTCAGCACCATAGCCACTTGAGCCACTGCAGCTCAGTGGTTAAGAAGCTTGCCTTGTTAGCTGGAAGGCCAACATGACAGTTTGAGCTCCCATCTCTGCCCCAGCTCCTGGCAACCTAGCAGTTAAAAAGCAAAAAAATATAAGTAGATAAATAGAGACCACTTTGGTGGGAAAGGTAACAGGATTCTGGTGTCTAATCATGTCCACAGAAACATCTACAAACAGGCAGTGCTGGCTCTTTGGCTAGAGTCAGGTATGACAGGCTGTATTGGATCTAACAATAGATAAACGTAAAGGTTGCCCTTGCTCGAAAGCCAGTCATATCTGACCCTAGGGTGCAGTGCTCATCTCCATTTACAGCCAAAGAGCCAGTGTTGTCTATGTTTGCAGACATTTTCATGGTCATGTGACAGGCATGACTAAAGCCCAGCAAGTCACACAGCCAGATTTGGCCACACCCACAGAGGGGTGTGGCCAAAATTTCCCTTATTTTTAAATCCCAAACTTGACAGGTATGATTAGAGAAGATTTTTTTTCTAGTAGGACACCATTACCATCACGTAGCTTAAGCAGCAATTTAGTGTCAATCTATACCTATAAATCTGAGCATTAACCATTGTAATGTGACAAAGGCTCCCGCACCCAGCCATACTAGCCCGTACCGAGCATTCGTGCACTTGCCCGAACCCGGTTCGGAGGTAACTGTCGGGTTGAGAAATGCGCCAGTGGGGCAGGAGACCCACGAACACAAACAAAAAGAAAAGACTTCAATTCCCAACGTTCTTTGCGCCGCGTTGCGCTGCAGCCAACCAGGCTGTGAGGTGTGAGCAAAAAGAATGTTGGGAAATGTGCCACGGCCAATCAAAATCAAGCCACAGAAAACAAACTGCTGCACAAACAGAAAACACAAATGCAAAACTACAAGCCCCAGTGTCCTGCGCGCCATGAGTGTGCAGAATGCTGAGGAAGGCGGCGCGCAAAAAATAAAAATACAAAGCGCCGCTAGGATTCCCGCGTCCCGGCCAGTGAGGCCAGGCTGCGGAAAGGAAAGCCCCCCTCCCCAATGCCACCTGAAGTGCCACTGGGGTTCCCATGACCCGGCCAATGAGGCCAGGCCATGGGAAGGAAAGCCCCCTCCCCAACGCCACTTGAAGCGCCGCTGGGGTTCCTGCAACCCGGCTTCGCTGGCCAGGCTGCGGGAAGGAAAGCCCCCCTCCCCAACACTACCTGAAGCACCGCTGGGGTTCCCGTGGCCCGGCCACCGAGGCCAGGCCACAGAAAGGAAAGGCCCCCCCAACAACACCGCCTGAAGCACCACTGGGGTTAAAAAAAACTAACCAACAAAAAAACACCAAAATAATTCAAAAATAATAAAAAATAAATAAATCAACATTTAAAAAAACATTAATTAAAACAAAAAAACACAAACAAAAACATCCACAATTACACAAAACCACGTACAAAACACCTAACAACAAAACAAATACACCACAAAGTACACAAACAAACAAGAAAAAGTAAACAAAACCAGAAATAAACAAACCAAAAAATAAACCAAAACAAAAAATAACAAACAGAAACACCGCCCAGCCCACCACCACAAAAGCAAAACAAAGAAAAACCCCAAAATAAAGAAAATCAGACAACTCACCAGCACCTCCTTCCTCCACAACGACCGGAACACAAATGGAGAAACCAAGAAACTACATACCGGAAGAAGCTCCACCCAGAGGCCAAGAGAGAAAATACAGTCAAAGTCAAGGAGAAACACTAGCAACCCCACCTGCAGGGCATAAAAACTCAAAAAGACACAACAGCCCGAAAACAAAAGGCCACAAGAGTAAAAAAATGTCAAAACCATAACAATACATCACACTTTCACACAAATCACAAACATATGTCAAAAAATAAAATAAAAAGATTTCTAAAATCCTGTGTTGAGTTTTAACTCAAATAAAAACCAAAAACATCAAAACACAGTTTTAAAACATTGAATGTAAAAAACATCTACTTTCACATTGCTAAAGTTATTACCTACAGTACAACTATTAAAAAAGTCACATACTAAAACATTATTTGGTTAAATAAATAAAAAATTTTTTTATCATCCTTTGTTATTTTTTTAATCCACAAAAAAAAACACCAAAAAAACCCTGATCACAGTTTATAACAGCCCGGCAAAAACAAATTGTGTATAAATAAACATTTTAAAAATTTCAATTATACACTAACCTCTTTTTTTTACAAACATTAAGAAAAAAAACTTTCCAACACAATTTAAAACAGCCCGGCAAACTCTGCTAGTGACTACTGAATTTGCCTCTGCCAACTTAAACTGAATTGGATTATTACATACCATCAAGTCAATCCTGATTTATGGCAATCTTTTCCTAGATTTTCTAGGTGTAACTGTACCCGAAATAATATACCATTTCTTTCTTCTGGGTTTATACTCAAACTATACAGTGGTGCTTCCTTGAGAAAGAGGTTGCAAGGAGCTTGTAAGATTTCGTGACATTTGAGTTCATGTACAAATATACAGGTTGAACATAGGGGAGGGCACTGCTTAAAATCTTCACTTGGTGCCTTTTATTTACTCTACAGACCTCTGGAGAAACAAGGGACTGCCTTCCCTCTGCATATTTACCAAGCCTTTGACACTACTTCCTGTATCTACTGCTATTTCCAGTTCAACAGCAGCAGCTAACTTCTCATTTCAAGGACTCCTAGCTATTCAGATGACTTAAGGAACATGTTTCCAATGGGAAAGGCTTATGAAAGGCTGCATCTACTAATTTTATCTAGAAGATCAATAAAGCCTCCAATAGTACTTCTGGCTCCCTCTGTTGTTCAAAGTCTTCCTAATCTGAATATGCTTCTTTAAAAAAGAAAAACCCTGTGGCCGGAGCTTAGAATCATTCTAAAGGCACATGGTGACTAGGGATTTTAATATTGCAATGTGTACATTTCATTTAATGTATGCTGGCTCAACTAACAAAATCTATAGTTCAGCCAGGGTATGATGAGTTCTATATATTCTAAAAGTAGTCAAATGGCTGTGCAGGAAGCAATTTGGCTGAGTTGAGTAAAACAGCTTCTGCATGGTGAAATTTTGGTAATATGGCAGAAGCTGAAACATTTAGTCTATTCCCAGTCCAAATGCCTAGTAAGTAATCAATGTTGGCTAACAACACTGGGCCAGGATGCTTAAGAGACTGCATCACCCTGAGGATATCAGCCCGTCCCACTAGAGTGGACCGGAGGGGCTCTTTAAAGATGCCAACTGCTGGAGAGGCTCGCCTCTCTAGCACTAGAAGAAGAGCCTTTTCTGTATCCGCTCCAGCCCTGTAGAACCTCCTGCCAGTTGAACTGCATCTCCGGACGGAGTTGCTGCCCTTCAGGAAAGAGCTGAAAACCTGGCTGATGGGGCAGATATGGGGAGGTGGAGGGGGGTGACCACCCCACTGGCTTATTTAGAGCAGGATCACTCAGGTGTTTATTTTACTATTTTAACTAGATGTTCTTTTTTTGTGTTTTAGGAATTTTTGAGATTTTTTAAATTGTTTAATGTTGGGGATTTTATGTAAGCCACCCGGAGTCACATGTCAATTGGGGCAGCTATACAAATTGAAGAAATAAATAAATAATAGTGATTGATAGGACATGATGTTTAAGAAGAAGGAGGTTTAAGATGGAGGAGGCAAGGAGGAGTTACAGGAAAATTACAAAAATATAACACAAACGCCAACAGCAGCCAGTCCAAGAGCCCCCCCAACTCATCTCCAAGAGTGGCAAGGAGGGCACCGCAACATGGCAGCATCTTTTTTCAAGCCTCCTGGGCCACGGGAGGCTCTTTTTAAACTCCCCACCAGTGGAGGAGGCAGGGAGGCATGGCGGCCCATTGGCGGTGGTGGTGCAGTCTTCTTCGAGCCTCCTGGGCCAGTCGGGAGGCTCCTTTCAAACTCCCTGCCGGTGGAGGGGCGGGGAGGTGCGGCGGGCCATTGGCAGTGGCAGCATCTTCTTTGAACCTCCCGGACCAGTCGGGACGCTCCTTTTAAACTCCCTGCCGGTGGAGGGAGCGGAGAGGCACGGCAGTGGCAGCAGCATCTTCTTCAAGCCTCCTGGGCCAGTTGGGAGGCTCCTTTTAAACTCCCCGCTGGTGGAGAGGCGTAGAGGCGTGGCGGCCCATTGGCGGTTGCGGTGCCATCTTCTTTGAGCCTCCTGGGCGACGGGAAGCTCCTTTTAAACTCCCCGCTGGTGGAGGGGGCGGGGAGACATCGGTGGTGGTGGCGGCATCTTCTTTGAGCCTCCCAGGCCAGTCAGGAGGCTCTTTTTAAACTCCCCGCTGGTGGAGGGAGTGGGGAGGCTCAGCGGCAGTGGCAGCATCTTCTTTGAGCCTCCCAGGCCAGTCGGGAGGCTCCTTTTAAACTCCCCACCAGTGGAGGGGGCAGGGAGGCGCGGCGGCCTGTTGGTGTCATCAGTGTTGTTGTCTTCTTCGAGTTGATGTTTGGAACTGTTGAACTAAAACAATTATCTTAAGTCTAGCTAGAAGTGACCAAGAAATTACCATTCATTAGAAATCAGCTAAAATGAGGCACCATTATAAGAGTTTGCATTTTGCTGACTGACATTTCAAGTAGCTGAATGTTGCCATTTAAAATATCATATGTGGAGCAGCCATATTGCAAGCTATTACTGTAATAAAAAAGAAGGTTCATAAATACATTAACAATAATGTATGGAAATAAATCTCATTAAATCTAAAGCATTCAGCCTACTATGTCTGGCTCATTATGCATAGCAGTGTAAAGTCTAGCTTTGAGCCGGCTGTCTGTGTCACATTAAATTGACTTATTTCCAGGAGTTTCTCTAAACACAAGTGCAGCTTACTCATCCCATAAATTGATAATGGCTCAAATCTTGTTGTTTAGCACAGTAAATTTCACTAGAGTAGGCCCATTGAACTAGTGGGAATGTGCTGAGTCAACTACTCTGAATGTTTCATTGATTCAGGTGAGCATGTTGTATCTGTGACTTATGGTAGTATAGTAAGTCACAGTTAAAGCAGGCCCATTTAAATCAAAGGAGCTGGCTACCAAATCCCCTTTGATTCATTCAGTCTACTCTAGTGCGATTTTGCTAAGCAACAGAATTTTGGCTACTATCTGAAGAAGGAACATCATGGTGAAACAGGATATTTGTGCAACCTGATTGTGAACCATGTTTACTTCATATGAAATGGAATAGCTTCAGAGCCTTATGTAAGCAAGGATTTCTGCTTGTCCATAACTTCAGAGGAAGTGAGTTGGAGGGCATAGCTGTGCAACACTCAGATCTCAAATTGCTAACCTTCTCCAGTCATCAAGTTTACAATCTTAACCATTAAGCCATCATAGTTCTGAGGTCTAAACAAAGGAAAGCACCCAAGAGGCTAATGAGTTCAACTCAGTCCTCTGGGATTGTGGGGAAAGGCACAATGAGAATTAATGCTAGAATCTTAATAAAATTGTTTTGTGCAAGAGTATGCTATGTAGGGCCATCCAAGATGAACAGGCCATAGCAAAGAACTCAGATGAAACACAATCCACTGGGGAAGGAACTGGCAACCCACTCGTTTCCTTACCAAGAAAACCTCATGGGAAGTATCAACAGGCTAGTGTCTGGAGAATGGTGGTTGGCAGGGAAACCTGGTGAACGGTGGTCCATGGGGTCACAAGGGATTGGCCTTGACTGTGTGACTGAACAACAACAAAATAATAGGTAAATTACTGCAGTAGATAAACTGAGACTGCCATAAGAAAAGAATGCTATGTAAAATTGCTATTTTTAAAATTGTGCTATTTTTAAAATTGTGTTGGATAGTAAAGGGTTTCATTTTTTTTCTTGAACCAATGGTGCTGGGCTGTTTTAAATGGTGGTGTAAGGTTTTTGGATTTTGTCGCTTCGAGGCGCTTCGTCCACCTGCGACGGACTTGCGCTCACAGTGGGTTTTTTTGGTTGTTTTGGGGGTTTTTTTTGTGTGCTGGCTTCCTCAGTGCCGGGCTCCTTAATTTGGTTTTTGAGCGTGTTTTTTATGTTTATGCAATTTTTTTAAAAAAAAAGTAATTAATTTAATTTAATTTAATATTTTTTAGTTTAAAATTTAATTTTGTTTTTTAAAATGTTTATTTTTACGCTTTTTTGTTGTTTTTTTGGAGTGAAAAGTGTTTTCTTTTTTTTTGGTAATTTTTGAGATTTGTGTGTTTATTTTTGAATGTTTTTCTAACTTATTTGATTAATTTTGGAATTAATCTTATTATTTTTAATATTTTTGAATGTTTTTTTTCTTTTGGCCTCTGGGTGGGGGTGGTGAGCTTTTGTGCCTCTCTTTGCAATTGTTCTCTTCTGTCCTCTGGGTGTCGCTTCTGGTAAGTTTCCTCTTTCTCATTTGATTTCCGGTTCTCATAGAAGGAAGAAATCTTTTGCTAAGTTCTCTGGAGGGTTTTTGGGGGGGAGTGGGGGGTTGGGATTTTTTTTGGGGGGGTGTCTGTGTTTTTTTTCTTTTTTTTTTGGCTGTTTTTGTGTTTAATTTTTGGATTTTTGTGTTTTGGAATGTTTTTGGTTTGTGTTTTTGTTTTTATTTTTTCAGTGTGTGTGTGTGTGTGTGGGGGTGGTTTCTTTCCCGCAGGCCATGCTGGCTGGCCCGTGGGAAGGAAGGGCATTTGCAAGGAGGCTTTCTTTCCCACGGGCCGTGCTGGCTGGCCCGTTGGAAGGAATGGCATTGGCGGGGTGGTGGTGCTTTCTTTTCCATGGGCCATACTGGCTGGCCCGTGGGAAGGAAGGGCAGTGGCGGTGGGGGGTTTCATTTTTTCCCCGCGGGCCATACTGGCTGGCCTGTGGGGAAGAAGGGCAGTTGCGGTGGGTGGGTGGGTGGGTTGTTTGTATTTTTTGCATGCCGGCTGGCCCTTCGAACGGAAGGGCAGTGGCGGCCGGGGGTTTACTTTTTTTCCCCCACGGGCCATACTGGCTGGCCCGTGGTGAAGAATTTAATTTAAAATTTAATTTAATTGTCACATTTAAGAAGGGCAGTTGCAGGGTGTTGTTGTTTTTTTACTTGTGTTTTTCGCATGCCAGCTGGCCCTTTGAACGGAAGGGCAGCGACGGCGGGGGGGGGGGGTCTTTTTTTTCCCCACGGGCCATGCTGGCTCGCCCATGAGGAAGAATAGCAGCGGCGGCGGGCCTTTTTAAAAACTTTTATTTTTCGCGCGCCGGCTGCCTCAGCGTTCTGCGCGCTAATGGCACGCAGGATGCTGGGGCTTGTAGTTTTGGCTGCACGTGTTTGCTTTCTGTGGCGGTTTTTCTCTTGTGGCTTTTTTTTTGATTGGCCGTGGCATGTTTCCGAACGTTCCTTTTGCCGCACCGCTCAGCCTGATTGGCCCTGGCGTGGCGCGGTGAAAGGAACTTTGGGAATTGAAGTTCCCTTTTTTTGTTTGCGACTGGGGGGCTCCTGCCCCCGGGTTGAAAATTTCAACCCGACAGTTACCTGCGAACCCCGTTCGGGCGAGTGAACGGAGGCTAGGACGGGGCTAGTGGGGCCTGGTGCAACATCCTTTGTCACATTCCAACGGTTAACGCACCATTTTATAGGTGTGTGTGTGTGTGTGTGTGTGTGTGTGTGTGTGTGTGTGTGTGTGTGTGTGTGTGTGTTTATATATATATATATAAGCTTACAAATGAAGAAATGTAATAATGTGGAATTATTAATAAAGGAGCCCTGGTGGTCTGGTGGTTAAAAACTGCTGTACTGCAGCCAAAATGTTGTGAACTTGATCCTGACGGGGATCAAGGATGACTCGGCCTTCCACCTTTCCAAGGTCACTAAAATGAGCATCCAGTGTGTTGTGGGCAAAATGCCAATTACCTTCTGAACTGCCCAGAGAGTGCACTAAGCACTATGGAGTGGTATATAAATTTGATGTCTATTGCTCAATGCAAAACAACTAGCAATAAATATGATAAGAACAGTAAGAAAAAGATAATCTTCCCAAGGATTGAAGATAGACATATTGCAATTGGAGTAATTCTTTTTCAGCCAGTGACTCAGGCATTAGTGAGTCATAATAGATTGATGTGAAAAACATTTCATTTCATTTGCTAGTACATTTTTGGCAGTTCTCTCCCCCTCCCCCAGCAGAACTCTATGCCACCTTCCACACTGGTTATACTTAACACATGATAAATGCCACCATAGAATAATAATTGCTGACTCTTAAACCATGTGCTTTTAAAAACAACTTGAATTGTATTACTGTGAATTCATTTATTTGAAATTCTTTATAGTGTATATAAGTCAGAGTTTTGCCCCATCCAAACTGTGTTCAAACGCCACTGATAAAGAGCTGAATTTCACTACTTCACTCGTCTTCTTCATTCCCTGAACACGAAACTGGCGACTAAGGTGGGATGGCGTCCCGACACGGCAGCAACATCGGCCCATTTGACCCAGTGCATCCAGAGAAATGGGCAAGATACGAATGCCGATTCGGCCACGCAATGGCCTCGCAGAAGATCACTGACGAAGACCAGAAACGCTCCTGTTTCCTCGCTCAGTGCGGTTCTGAGACACTTGAGCTGGCAACCCACCTCGTTCTCCCAAGGGACGTGGATGTGCTCGCAGAAATCATGTCCGCACTGAGGAAACACCTGCAGCCAGAGGTCTCGATCTTCCCAGTCAGGGTGGCCTTCCACAGAAGGAAGCAGCAACCTGGGGAGTCAATTGCAGACTCTTGACACTGGGGGAGAGGGCAAAACAGTGGCAAATGAGCTTCAACATTAGTAAGTGCAGAGTGATGCATGTTGGGGCAAAAAACCTCAATTACATTTATAAACTGATGGGTTCCAAAATTTCTGCGACAAACCAGGAAAGGGACCTTGGTGTCCTGGTGGACAGCTCAATGAAGGTGTCAACCCAGTGTGCCTCAGCAGTGAAAAATGCAAACTCGATGCTAGGGATCATTAGGAAGGGTATAGAAAATAAGTCAGCAAGTGTCATTTTGCCTCTTTATAAATCTATGGTGAGGCCCCATCTGGAATACTGTGTACAGTTCTGGTCGCCATACCTCCAGAAGGATATTATGGAGTTGGAAAAAATGCAGAGGAGGGCAACCAAAATGATTAGGGGACCGGAAGACCTTCCTTACCATCTGAGGCTGCAACGGTTGGGCCTTTTCACTCTTGAACGACGGCGTCTAAGAGGTGACCTGATTGAAGTTTATAAAATCATGCATGGTGTGGATAAAGTAGATAAGGAAAAACTGTTTTCCCTATCGCATAACACTAGAACTAGGGGACACTAGATGAAACTTTTGGTTACTAGTTCTCAATAAGAGAACTAAAGGAAATGGTGAGCCACTGTGTGAGACAGAATGCTGGACTGGATGGGCTGTGGCCTGTTCCAGCAAGGCTGTTCTTATGTTCTTATGACTACTATGCCGCTCTGCGCATTGCTGCCGCCCCGTGCAAGTGGGACAACATCTAAGAAACACTCCGGGACCATCTGCTGGCCGGCATGAGGGACGAAGATGCTCAATGTCGCCTCATGATCAGGAGGACGCTAAATTTCAAGGCTGTCCTAAAAGAGGCGGTAGCATCTGAGGCCGCATGGTCTGGCATCAAGGTTTTCCGCCATCACCACTCCACCACCAGTGCCACCAACTCAGCTGTGCAAGCTCAGCAAAATTCATCTTCATCCTCCTCAGCATCGCCTGGTTCCACCTCTTCATCAGAATCCAGCGACACAGAGGGAGAAGTCCGAGCAGTCCGACGAAAGCACCGAGAGCACCGTGACGATTGGGAGAAGAAAGTCCTTTGCAAGTGTGATGGCTGTGGAGCTCGGCATGACCGCAGGAAGTGCACCATCCGCACCGCAGAATGCTACAACTGCGGGCGACGAGGGTACATTGCTAAAGTATGCCAACAGTGAAAGCAAAGAACTCCAGTACCTGAGTCCAAGAAGAGTCATCACCACAAATCGTCCATCGCCAAAGTGTCACCAGAGCCATGCCAAGTGGGCATCATCAGCGAGCATTTCTTCGCAGACCTGAGCCTGCAGGACATCCCCTTCAAGATGGAGGTGGATTCAGGTACTACCTTTTCCATAATCCCACAGCGAAAGTTTTTGAGAATCCCCCCTGCTTTTCGGCCCAAGCTCAAATCTTTTAAAACTTCCCTCCGGGATGTGAAAGGTTGCCAGATTCCGGTCCTGGGGGTGGGAAATTTCTTGGTTAAATTCAAAAACATTTGCACCTCCGTGCTATTGGTTGGAGTTAAGCAGGGCACTAACTGTCTTATTGGGACCCAATGGTTTAGGCCCCTGGGAATCCGGCTTTCTGGCATTCACGCAATAGACGCTGACCCAATCCAGGACGTTTGTGCTGCACATCCTGAGGTGTTCAAAAAGGGTTTAGGGTTATACAAAGGACCCCCTGTGGACTTTGAGCTTGACACAACCATCCGGCCCATCTGGATGAAGCCACACTGGGTACCATTTGCTTTAAAGGAGAAGATAGAAGCTGAGCTGGACAAACTGGTGGGGAAGGGCATCGTAGTGCCAGTGGACTCCACAGAGTGGGAGACACCAATAGTGACTGCTTTGAAAAGTAACAGGGAGGTCAGGATATGCACTGACTACAAGTATACCATCAATAAAGCTATTTACCCAAACGTGTATCCTGTGCCCGTGGTAAGCCACCTTCTTGCCTCCTTGCATGGAGGAAATTGCTTCACAAAACTTGACCTTGCCCAGGCTTACCAACAATTCACTGTATCTCCTGCTGCTGCCTTAGCCCAGACCATAGTAATGCATAGGGGGACATTTAAGGCAACTCGACTACAATTTGGGGTGAATGCGGCCCCCAAAATATTTCAGTCTCTTGTAGAATGTATTTTAAAAGGTTTGCCCAGTGTCCTGCCATATTTTGACGATGTCCTGATCACCACTTACGACTCCATTGAACTAGCGGCCAGGCTCGATCGAGTCATCTCACGTTTCAAGAGGGCTGGTCTATGTCTCAGAAGATACAAATGTGTGTTTTCAGCACAAGAACTGGAGTTCCTGGGGTACCGAATTACACCCCAAGGTATCATGTCCTCTGACTCCAAGGTGGCGGCCGTGCCAAATGCACCCAGGCCAAAATGTAAAGCCGAATTGCAATCGTTTCTAGGATTGTTAAACTTCTATCACACATTTCTCCATCGCAAAGCCTCAGTTGCCGAACCATTACATCGGCTTCTTAAGAAAGATACTGTTTGGCACTGGGGCCATTGCCAGGAGAAAGCCTTCCTGGAACTTAAAAGGCTGCTATCTTCGGATGCTGTATTAACTCATTTTGATCCTAACAAGGAAGTTGTACTTGTGTGTGGTACATCCCCTGTGGGGTGGGAGCTGTGTTATGCCATATACTAAATGATGGGAAGGAAGCCCCCGTAGCATTCTATTCCTGTTCGCTCTCAAAGCCTGAGAAAAATTACGTTCAGACAGACAGGGAGGCATTGGCAATCATGGCAGGCACTAAGAAATTCCACAATTACCTTTACGGAAGACCTTTTACCATCGTAATTGACCACAAGCCCCTCCTTGGAATCTTTGTGAATGGGAAGCCCATGCCTCAAATTCTGTCCCCAAGGATGTTGCGTTGGGCAATTTTCCTAAATGCATATGATTTTACTTTGGTGCACAGGCCCGGCAAGAACATCAGCCACGTTGACGCCCTGTCACATTCTCCACTGCCAGGGGTCGGGGAAGCCAATTGTGAGATTGAAAGCAACCACCAGGTCCTTATGATTGAGGCTTTTGACTCGCCTCCAGTTGTCCCCTCAGATATAGCCAAGGCTACGGCCAAGGATGTAACATTGACTAAAGTAATGTCTTGGGTACAAAAAGGCTGGCCTGTCTCTCCTCTAGCCAAGGAATTCAGAACATTCCACCGCAAGCGTTTGGAACTGTCAGTGGAATGAGGTTGCCTTCTATGGGGCCAGCGGGTGGTCATTCCTGTCACTCTCAGGAAAAAGGTTTTACATCTACTTCACACAAGTCACCCGGGAATTGTTTGTTCCAAAGCCCTTGCGTATCTACTTTTGGTGGCCTCAACTGGACCAAGACATAGAACAAATGGTCAGCACTTGTGCCAGTTATCAATCCTCTTGTCCAGAGCAATCCCACCTTCCCTCTCGGGAATGGGATTCTGCTCGGGGCCCGTGGTCCAGGTTGCATATAGATTTTGCAGGTCCATTTAGGGGTGCCCTATTTTTGTTGGTTGTGGATTCATTCTCTAAGGGGCTGGAAGTGATTAGGGTGCCTAATACCACTTCAGCCACCATGATAATGCACCTAAGCAGGCTGTTTGCAGCATTTGGACTTCCAGATGTGTTGGTGTCCGACAATGCGTCCACGTTCACATCTGCAGAATTCCAATCCTTCATGGAAAGGAATGCAATTAGGCACATCACTGCGGCCCCATTTCACCCAGCCACCAATGGCCAGGTAGAGCAGCAGATGTGCAACTAAAGAGGCACTTCGGCATATGGGTGAAGGGGATTTGGAGCTCCAGCTATGCCAGTTTCTTTTCACATATAGGCTCACCCCCCTTGCCTCAGGGCTGTCCCCTGCTGAATTGCTCCAGCGAAGGAAACTGTCATCCTTGCTGGATAGATTGGATCCCTCTAGGGTAGAGGACAAAGGCACAAATATAGCAATCCAACACCAGAAGGATTTCTCGTCCAGAGACCCTGTACATTGCCGCAATTATGCAGCTGGTGGCCCTACATGGGTGCCTGGGTTTGTGATCGATCAGACTGGTCCTGTTTATTACAGGATCAAAACAGCCACTGGTCTGATCTGGAGGAGGCACACAGATCAATTGAGACCCAGAGTACTGGACCCACAAGATGAATACAGACACTCAACGCTAGAGTTGGCCCCCACCCATTTAAACCCAGGAGGCAGAGGTAATAGTCAGCAGCCAGCCATCATTGACCAGAAGTATCTTCTAGGAACCGATTTCAAGGGGAACTTGTGGAATGCTCCCCTATTCCGGCCAGATGTACCCCTACACTGTCCCAGCCTAGCACTCTGGATTCCTTTATTGATGATGACCAATTTTGTTTGTAGTCACCCTCCACTTTTAGTACACACAGGAGGGACCCTGAGTTGTCTTATTCATCTACAGAATTAGATTTTGGTTTTGAGTGATCCCCTGCTCCTCCATCTGACAAATGGGGCTTTAATTTGGGTTTACAATCCTCCCCCTCTAGTCAATCCCTCACTCCAGTCGGGTCTCCCAACCTATGAGCCCCTGAGCCAGCTAAGCCAAGCGTCCGACCCAGAAGGGAAACTAAACCGCCATCCTGGTTAAAGGATTTTGTTTTTACCTAGAGGGGAAGAATGTTATGTATGTTAACTGTATTTTCTGACAGGAGCACAATGTATCTTTTCTCATGTATCTATTCTTATGCAAATAAGTGGATCGAAAATGGGCACACTCTGTTAGCCAATGGGCTTGTTGTATTATTGTTACTGTTACTGTTTATAGGAGCGGTATGTATCTTTTCTCATGTATCTATTCTTATGCAAATAAGTGGATCGAAAATGTGCACACTCTGTTAGCCAATGGGCTTGTTGTATTAGTGTTACTGTTACTGTTTATAGTGTATATAAAAAGAGCAATGGCCAATCCCTTTGAGGCTGAGAGAACATATTTAATATACAGTCTCCATACTAAGTATTCAATGTGTCTAAAAGTCAGCCGGTGTACAACTTTTTCGGAGAAATCCTTCATCAGAGATTACTTTTACATTCCTTTAAAGTTTCTGTAAAACAGATAATAATTTTTAAAAAAACATTTCTGATATCTTAGTAAAGATTATCAAAACCTTCATTACATACATATATCAGGAGAATGAACCCACCCAGTCATAAAGTGTAATTTACTTATCCACATCCTTATCTTGCGCCCTGGCCTCCCTGTAGAAATTCTGTTTGGGTTACAGACATTAAAAGTAATCTCTGATGAAGGATGCAGGCATTTTCGTGGACATGTGGCAGGCATTACTAAATGCTGTTTACCTTCCCACCGGAGTGGTACCTATTTATCTACTAGCATTTTCTTACTTTCAAACTGATAGGCTGGCAGGTGCTGGGACAGAGACTCTGTCATGCAGTAATTGGGTGTCAAACTGCTGACCTGCTGACATTCCAGGCATCAAGTTTAGCATCTGAACCACTAAGTCACCACAGTCCCTGGTAATGGTTGTCTAATTTGACATTAAAAATGAACCTATCATCCCCTTGGACTGTGTTCCTGCAAGGAGTGACTGGAAGCTTCTCTTGATTTAGAGCAACAGTCTTGTGTACAATCATAACTCTGAACTATGATGATTAAGTGCAGTTAGTGTAAACAAGCTAGCTTCATGAACTTCATCTTCTCTAATATCAATGCACATATTGGTGACAATGTGGGCAGATGGATGGACAGTGTGGTCTGGTCCTTTGCTGGAGGGCTCCATTTGAGGTCCTCTACCTCTATCTTCTCCCTCATTCTATGGCATGCAGGTCAGGGGCATTCTGTCTATGCTAAAAGGGTGCTGGACAGAGAGGGAGGGGGCGGCGCCTATGGGAGGTACTGCATGATGTCATGTATTGTAGCCACCAGGTGACATACTTCTGCCCACTTTTGGGGGTGCCAGTCACCGGGGCACACCAAGACTTGTCGCTGTGTCCCAAATGGCCAGCACAGGCCTGTGCGGAGTACTCTCTTGCCTGTAGTTCCATCATTTCTTTCAGGTCTTACAGCTGAACCCATTTTCCCATTCAGGAGCCTTGTTTAGTAACCCAAGCCCATCTAGAAGGCAAGGACTCTTTTCCCCCTTCACATTTCTGTTCCTTCTCTTTTCTCTTGGCCCTTCTTCCTTTCCCACTTATTCTTCCTCTTCGATCACCACCACCACCTCCACTATCCCTATTCCTGCCACCCCCACAGTCATCACCCCCCTCTGTTCTGGAACTTTCCTCTTCTAGTCTTGCCTCTACTCCAACGGTGGCCAACCTTAGTGCTCCAGCTGTTCTTGGACTTCAATTCCCAGAAGCCCTGATCAGCAGGTGTGCTGTCTTGGGCTTTTGGTAATTGAAGTCCAAGAACAGCTGGAGCACCAATGTTGGCCACCCCTGCTTTACTCCCATTAATTCCCTGACTATCGCCACTTCGAACACCCCAACCCTCCTTTTCCCAATCTACTGGGTAGTAGCTGGTCAGGAATTCCAGACCAGGGCTGTCAGAGGGTGATAGGTCAACCACTTCTTCTGGCCCCTGTTCACAACTAGTTTGGTGCTCATTTCTTTCCATTAATAGGAGTTAATATGAACTGCAATTTGTTTCCTTTTGGATGACAAGGCAAGCTGTGTTTGATCAACATTAATAATAAATACTTCTGTATCCTTCTATGAAGCCTTTACAGAAGTAGAAGTATGAGAACCATACAGTACTAGCTTAGTGGAGAGTTTAGGACAGTAATGGTAAACCTTGGCACGCCAGATGTTCTTGGACTTCGATTACCAGAATTCCAAGTCAGAACTCGGGAATTGAAATTCAAGAATATCTGGAGTGCCAAAGTTTGCCATCACTGGTCTTGGGTTTTCCTTATAATGCTAAAGCATTTTATGATCTAGCATTAAATCTAGAATAACCAAGAATGGCAAGTTTCTAATCAAATCTCCTGATGATCTTCCCACTTTTTAAAATAAATTGTAAAACGTTAACTGCTAAAGTCCAGTAGTAAGTCACAACTAGAGTAGGCCCATTGAAACACCTGGTATTTGGTGAGTCAGCTCCTGTATAAGATCCAGTGATTCAGTGTGCCTACTCCAAAAAAGTAAAAAAAAAGTTGCCTTAGGGCAGGGGTGGCCAACCTTGGTGCCTCAGGTGTTCTTGGACTTCAATTCCCAGTAGTCCTGATCAACAGGTGTGCTTTCTTGGGCTTTTGGTAATTGAAGTTCAAGAACACCTGAGGCACCAAGCTTGGCCACCACCGCCTTAGGGGATAATCCTAGGAGATAAATTGCTTTAATCCCTTTGGTAATACAAATTCTTCATCTAACTCAGTAGTGCCCAAACGTTTTTTCCCGGGCCGGTCCTGCCCCTGACATAGGTGCGGGGGCTGGATACGGGCTGCTCCTTTCGTTAACGGTTCCGACGTCAGCTGTGGCGGCAGTGGCGATTGCACTTTGTCCCCGCTGCTCCGAGCAGCCTCTGGCTTGGGCCCCTCAGTTCAGTAGCCTTTGGAGACATGGATCGCTGAGTTGGGGAAATTTTTGGAGCCTTCCCCCTTTCAAATTCCGTGGCACTAGGAAAGCCCCATGGTGCGCAAATGCACTTAACTGTCCCTTGGGTTTAAAGTTCACTTCAATCCTTCTATTGTTTCTCCTAACTCTCATACGCCTTCCTCCTTTCACAGTGTTATTTATTTAGCCTTGGTTAGAAACCAGTCTGTTTCACTGCAGTCATTTCATTTCATTTATTCGATTTATACCCCGCCCTACTCGACCAGGGCCGACTCAGGGCGGCTTACAACAGTTAAATCAAATACAGTATACAAAATTACAAATGATACAGCAGTTAAACAATAAAATATGCAATAACATTTAAGTTCTAACATAACAAAACGGTTACACGATCCCTCAGCTACTAAACATAAGTAGGGGAAAGAGGAGGGGGAAAGGAGAAATACGACACAATACAGTTCATTATGCAATACAGGACAATAACAACATATCAAGCATAAACACAATATAAACAATTAAATAAAAAATAAACATATACACAACATAATAACAGTTTACAAGGTTACAAGATATAATCAGGAAAAAAACAATAATCCAAAGGGGGGGAGGGTCGGAGCCCAAGGCTCAACGACCTTACACAACTCTTAATGCGAGCCGGGCTCAACGACTACGTCGGAGCTCAGCTCAGTAATACCATAGTACACTCTACAAAATACAAAAGAGACAAGACAACTACCGCAATGTCCTCAGCAGCCAAGGCAACAACCATGGTGGGGCCATGGACGGGAACATCATCGTGCGGCGTCTTCGGCTCCCCCTAGACACAGGGAGCCCTTTTAACCTCCACGCCTGGTGGCAGGGGGCAGGGAGGGACGGCTTCGCGCGGCGGCGTCTTCAGCTCCCTCTGGCCACAGGGAACTCTTTTAACCTCCCCGCCCGGTTGCAGGGGTTGGGGAGGGGCGACTTCGCACGGTGGCGGTGTCTTCAGCTCCCTCTGGCCACGGGGAGCCCTTTTAACCTCCCCGCCTGGTGACAGGGGGCGAGGAGGGACGGCCTCGTGCGGTGGCGGCTTCTGCTCCCTGTGGCCATGGGGAGCCCTTTTAACCTCCCTGCCTGGTGGCAGGGGGCGGGGAGGGACGACTTCACACAGCGGCGGCGTCTTTGGCTCCCTCTGGCCACAGGGAGTCCTTTTAACCTCCCCGCCTGGTGGCAGGGGGCGGGGAGGGACGACTTCGCACGGCGGCGGCGTCTTCAGCTCCCTCTGGCCACGGGGAGCCCTTTTAACCTTTTACAGTGATACTGTAGCACTCATGTCCTGCATCTGAGCTTTCTGTAGATATCTGATTGGCCATCATGAGACTAAATAGATCATTGGTCTTTTCCTTGTGAATGCCCAGCTATTCAGCAAATTGGTCATCCCTGGTCTTCACCACTGGGGTGGGCAACATGGACTGCATATATCTTTCACCCATTTCTGCAGGCTCTGGAATTGTCCTCATATCATATCACCTCTCCTCTCTCTACTTCTTTCATCCAGGTTCTTCTTTTCCCTAACCCTAGCAGTCATTCATTCTATATCATCTTGTATCATTTTGCCTTTTCTTCTCCTTCTCTCTGCCTCTTTCTTTGTTGTTCATCTTTCCCTCTACCCTGGCGCTCATTAAGCATTCCCCCCTTCTAACTCTTCTCCATCATCACTTTGATCAGGTTCTCATCCCAGCTGTATTTTAGGATTGGCATGTTCTGTTTCGCCAAAATCAAGCATACGCATTTGCATATTATATAAAACTCATTATGCAAATCTGAGCTGAGCCATGGAAGGTTTGACCCACTGATAGATATCCCCCTAATTTTCCAATTAGAAACACTTCCATCAAAGTTGCTTTATAGGCAGGGAACAGAAAGCAGGCATTTTATAATTTTTGTGTGGGTAATGTGGTATGTGTGAACACAATCTGCATGCCATGACAATTTCCCCTTGCCACCTTTTCTCTCTCACGGGACTTCTGTACCTCTATCAGCTGCAGGAGTTTAAAATAGTCAAATGGTATAGGTCACTGGGGGAGAACCTTGGCACTCCAGGTGTTCTTGAACATCAATTCCCAGAAGCCCTGATCAGCAGGAGTTCTGACTTGGGCTTCTGGGAATTGAAGTCCAAGAACACCTGGAGTGCCAATGTTCTCCATCACTGGTATAGGTTTTCCTGAAACTAGGATTCCACAAAATTTGAGAACCTGATGTGATTGCAGTTCAAGTATTGCAAGAGAAATCAGCCAAAAATAAGCACCCATTTCAGGGCAGAGAAGTGACCTAAGCAATGTAAATGTACATCTATGACACTTAAACATTACTGTAGAAAGGAAACCTTTGCAGGCGCACCCCCCAAAGAAAGACTCAGACACCGGTATATGGATAAAGGCATCGGGCCACTTTTATTGAATAATGCCCTAGTCCGAATTATAACTTTCAATTGGTGTAATCATCCAATTGTAATTCTTTAAGGCAAGCAGGCCGCAGTAACACTGGTAAGGTTCCACCCAAAATGCCAATGGCAATTGGCTACATGTAACTATTTGTATCAATTTGTTTGTTGACACAAACAAATTGTTGACCGGAGTCAATAAACTATCTACTGACCCCACCCTATGACGTGTATCCATTAAATCTCAAGGTCATGCAGGCTGTTAAGCTCCTGCCATCACCCCTTGCCTGGTTCGTTGTTGACCGGCCAAAGCTATTACCCCTGTACCTGTCTAAGTGTCGGCCAGTCAATTGCGAACCTGCCGATACCTCTGGGTCATAAATCTTTACCTTACCAGTGCTACCCGCCAAAGTGACCAAAGTCAACTAACCCCTTTGCTCAAACACTATCAACAGTATGGGATGGGCAAAAAAGCCAGAACCAAGGTGCCAATTGTAGGTTCAGGCCAAAAATTCCCACCCGGCCCCGAAGCGACCAAAAATTGACACTGTTCACTAGGGAGGGGGTGGAGGGGAAAACTTCTCCTCTCCGTCGCAATTCTAAAATAGCAGCTCGGCTGCCTCATGGCCACCCCTTTTATAAAGGTGTGGCCACGCCCCCTAACTCACCCAGATGTCTGAGTCCGGGTGGGGAGGCCCCGCAAAGAGCGCGGCGGCCATTTTGGCACCACGCTTTCATTGCAGGCGCACCCCCCAAAGAAAGACTCAGACACCGGTATATGGATAAAGGCATCGGGCCACTTTTATTGAATAATGCCCTAATCCGAATTATAACTTTCAATTGGTGTAATCATCCAATTGTAATTCTTTAAGGCAAGCAGGCCGCAGTAACACTGGTAAGGTTCCACCCAAAATGCCAATGGCAATTGGCTACATGTAACTATTTGTATCAATTTGTTTGTTGTCACAAACAAATTGTTGACCGGAGTCAATAAACTATCTACTGACCCCACCCTATGACGTGTATCCGTTAAATCTCAAGGTGATGCAGGTTGTTAAGCTCCTGCCATCACCCCTTGCCTGGTTCGTGATTGACCGGCCAAAGCTATTACCCCTGTACCTGTCTAAGTGTTGGCCAGTCAATTGCGAACCTGCCGGATACCTCTGGGTCATAAATCTTTACCTTACCAGTGCTACCTGCCACACGGAGAGGCGTCCATGACGACTCACCGCCCCCCCCGACCGTCAGCTCGGTCGCCAGGCCTGCTTGCACCACGCCCAGAAAGAGGTACATACCTCCAGCCGACAGGTGGACCCCATCTCCTGCCTACCAGCAAAAAAAATTTGTAAGCCTATCCATAGGTTTCCAATGGCTGTCTCTCAGCCATGCTCAGCAAGGGGCCGAGCAACAGCCCTGTCCACTGACTGCCGTAACAGTCCAAACCACGGAGATCCACGTCTCCCCTAACTTGGTGTCTCGGCACGATGTTAGACCATAGCGACCGTGTGTAAGCCATACATGATATAAAACGCCAGGTCGCTGCCCCTCGAAAGTTTAGGAATAGCAGTGATCATTGCCGCCGAGGTGCCTAATAAGAACATCGAGCGGTCCAGCATCCCTGACGGACATCAGGAATGGCAACAGTTCCCGCCCCTTGTGCCGCGCATACCATACCATCGCATACGTGCGGATGCACACAGCCCAAGTCGGGGTCCACTCTCTGTCGCCGCAGCATATTGCTGCCCAGTGTACATAGCTGCGGCCCACCAGCCCCACTGCCACCGGTGTGCAGAGACACACAGGATCTGTAAAAAAGGAGAAGAGGTGAAGGACATAACTAGGTACTCATACAGTGAGGGGACGTACATATATGAAATTACGCGTACACATATATCCACCTCCGAGTACCCCAAACGAAGCCGCGATCAACACGACGCCTATCCTAAATAAATGGGTTCCCAAATGGGCCCCACACCACGAAGCGCGGCACCGGTCACCCTCAGTAACTTTACTTTAGTAAGGGTAGACCCATCCTGGCGGCAGAAAAACAGGCTGGGGTGCGCAGCAGGCACTGCCGAAAATTCATGTAGGGCACCAACCGGACAGATGTCTCCAATGAAACTTTGTAGCAGTCTAACTCCACTGCCTACGCCGTGCTGAACAACCTTTGAGGACCGTATCCCCAATTGAGCCCACTCATGTGTAACATAGATATCATCGAGTTCCAGTGCCTTACGAGACACATCCGCCTTACACAATGGTACCAACTCTGGCACCAACTCACTGATGCGGAGCGCTCCAAAAAGGCTACCGTGGTAGCTGCGTGACCAAGAGCCACCTCACACCTATCCGACATAAGTCATGCCAGCCTCGTGCAAGGTGGGTCAGAAACTCTGGCAAACTGGGGTGACGCGTGTCCAGGCGGCGGACACGTTCACGTGTCCACCCCTCCAAAACACGACTCATATGGAAGTAACTCACACAGTCATTGAAATCCCCCCACGTTGGCCATAAATGCCAGTGCCGAAAGCCCAAAGGCTATAGTACGGGGGCCAAACCCTGACTGCGAAGATAAACATGCATCGTAAAACCTGGTCCTTTGATATTGACCACACTTGAGGTAACGGTAGTTACTCGCAAAAAGTTCTAAATCGCATGAACGCATGGTGATACGCCTTACGCATGCGAGGTGCCAATGACATGCCTGGTTCACCTCTCCTCGCCAAAAGTCCAAATATCGGCCGGGAGTGGCGAGTGGAATTCATCTGCTTCCGGAGTAAGGCCCGGAACCGGGGGATCTGCAGGCGGGATAAAGCATCAGCAATATCGTTATTAATACCTGGAACATGTCTGGCCCTGAACAGCACATTTAGGCGTAGGCTTCTCAAAAAGAATAGACAAACCAATGCCATGACCCTGGGGGATTTGCATGTCTGGGTGTTGACAATGTGCACCACTGCCGCATTCTCACACCAAAAATGGACCACTGAGTTGGCCCACTCATCGCCCCATAGCATCAGTGCTCCCCAATTGGGAAGAAACTCAAGGAAGGTAAGATCGCAGAGGCGATCCGTGCCAAGCCATGCGTGATGCCCTCGGCCGTAAGTCCACCTACCCTCAGAGTAAACCCCCATAAGCCAGAGAGCCGGAGGCATCCGACCGTACTTGAAATCTAGGGCAGATCATAAGGTCTGATCTCCAGGAAGAGACCCCGTTAAAACCCAGGAGTAATTTGAGCCAGACCGAAAGGTCCGTCCGTATGCCCCTGATCAGCCGGACCCTGTGGTGACGTTTTAACAGGCCAGCCATGGCGTCACACAGGCACCTGGCCAATGCTCTGCCGGGTGTAACCACCCTGCAGGCAGAGTTAAGATGGCCATGAAGTAACTGCAGCTCACGAGGGGACACTTTATGTTTGGCAATCAATGCCAAAATCGCTGCGGAGATCCGAGCCACCTTATCCATGGGTAACCCGGATGCCTGTGCGACAGAGTCAATTCCAATGCCTAGAAATGTGAGCTTAGTAGCTGGGCCCTCGGTCCTTTCAGGCGCTAAGGAGACACCCAGTTCCCACCTGAGTGTCTGAAATGTAGTGAGGAGACGCATGCACGTGTCCGAGCCCCGTTCACCCCCGAACCAAAAGTCATCGAGGTAATGGGCTAGAGACCGAGACCCCAACCTGCGAGCAAAGGCCCACTGACTGAAAGTACCGAATCGTTCAAATGCCGAACATGAAATAGAGCAGTCAAAAGGGCTGGCCTTATCTAAGTAAAATTCACCCTGGAACCTAAAAACCCAATAGCTCAAAATCCATTGGGTGCACTGGCAGTAATCGGAAAGCCGAGTGCATATCACACTGTGCCAGGAAAGCACCGGGACTGCCTGAGCGTACCACCCATAGGGGCTGAATGAACGACGTTTACCTGCCTGAAAAAGGTCATCAGGAATGGCATCACTGACTGAAGAACCCACAGGGTAAGCTAGATGGGGGATTAGACAACAGTTACCCAGGTTCTACTTCGGTACTAGCCCCAGAGGGGAGACCTTCAAATTAGGGAAAGGTGGTTCCAAGAAGGGGCCCGCTACTCTCATAGCCTCAACTTCCTTAGCTGTGCTCAGTGCAGCAACATCCTCGTTACCTTTCAAGGGAACTAAATTAGTAGCATCTTGGGGCGCCTAACACTCCCGAATGGAATACAAAAGCCCCATTGGAAACCCTCCAGAAGGTACCTCGTCTCATCCCTTCTTAGATAAGCTGAGAGCCATCGCTCCAGCATGAGTACACTAATTGGGGAGGGGGGCTTTGACATGGCTAGTTCTGACAGACGGAGCTCTGATCGCCCCCTGTGTACCCCTACCTCTGCCCCGTAACCCACCAACCCACGGGCACGCGGAGGCGGTGTGGGGGCCAGCGCAAAAAGGGACACTCATGTCGGTAATGACACTGGTGCTTATTACACATGTCGCTAGCTGAGAAGGTCCAACACAGCAGGCGGGCTGGAACCCCCTGCCCCACCTGTTAGCGGGGAGCCTGTGTTGCACAGCATGACCACAATGGTACCTATCACCAGGCGCCAGTCATGTGGGAGTCATGTACAAGAGCCACGATTGCTGACAGGGCTCATCCCACCTCATCTCAGGATGTAGGGCCACCCTCATCCAAATTCCTCATTGTAAGCCAACTACTATGGGCCCATGAAATCAACCATCTCCCTGTAAATATTATCAAGGGATTGAACCATCGGGATGGCCCAATCAGGCCGGACCCTGAGGCATACCGCCATATATATAAAGTATGCCGGCAACCAGTTGGCCCAGGTGCACGGTGGCTTACGACGACGGGACAGCTATTTGTCTCTGTCATCCTGTCCCTCTCTCTCTTCCTCAGTGGGCTCATGGTTCAATAGGGAGAATATATCAACGTACTCCCCTCACCAGATCTTATCCCTCATGACCTGTGACAAATGATCACCCAGGGGCAAGGAATAACCAGCCGTCGGCAAAGCCATCGTCGGCACATTCTGTATAGAGGGCATATGCAGCGGGACCTGGACAGCACCTGCGATGCTCGGCACTGCCCCAGGGGCGGACACCCCCGCCCTTAACGAGGGACCATTTAGAAACTATGGGATACTGGGATAGGATGGTAACTGATGCCCGCTCGCATCAACTTGACGAGGCCAGGGCCACTGAACCCCACCACTGTAAGTGGGCTGTGGTGTTGGTGCACTAAATTGAACCTGATACTCACTAGGTGCACCCCCGTGAGCTGCCCCCACTGGGGGTTCTGGCCCACAGCGCGCGTCGGAGCTCGCGACCGGAATCGAGCTCTGGGACCACCCCTGACTGCTCCCAGCCTGGACATCAGGTCGTATGGGGAGCTGTGAGACACCAGCTGGGGCCGGCCGGACCGTCTCAAGCAGCTCGACCCAGTTGGCCGCCCGCTGAAGCGTTGCGGCTGGCATGGTAGCCGGGGCCGACAAAGGGGGCCCTGTTGAAGAAAGTGTAGCGCCCCCTCCGAAGGAGGCTGTGCCATGCACAAGGATGCTTCCAGCACTGCTATCCGTGCTAACAGAGCATCCACTGCCCCAGAGCCCCCAGTATAAAGTGGGCCAGGTGGGCCGGACAGCCCACAAGTCAGTTGAGGAAAAGGCAACCCGAAAGGAGAGCCAGGGCCAGAATAGGGCCATGCCCAAAACTCTGGCCCATGGGGGGCCAGAGGAGCAGTGGGTTAGACACCCGCACCAGCCCCCCCCCCTGGGCCGCCCCATCCCATGCCTGGCAAAGGCCGGCCGAGGGCCGAAGCCCCAGAGAGGCCGGCCTGTAGCTGACCAGCTACCAAGCTGGAACCCGGCTGCCCAGTGGTAGCCTGACCAGCCCCACTGGTACCAGTGGGCAAGGCTGGCACATCGCCCTGCTGTGGGGGCGCAGCCCTGGTCCTCCAACCCAAAGGCTGGCCCCCATCCGGTGCATGGCCGGTAAAAGTTCTTCCCCTCTACCGCGGCTTTAGCGCCAGGGCATTCTGCCTGGGAGCCATGTCTCCCTAGGAGAAGAAAATGATTCTCCGAAGGATCCCTATCCAGGGATCAAACTCCTGCGTCCGAAGTACCGCGGTAGCCAAGAGGTAAGCCTAAAGCAGCTCCGGGTACGAGGACTAAAGAGAGAATGCGACGGAGAAAACTTCTCCTCTCCGTCGCAATTCTAAAATGGCAGCTCGGCTGCCTCGTGGCCACCCCTTTTATAAAGGGGTGGCCATGCCCCCTAACTCACCCGGATGTCTGAGTCCGGGTTGGGGGCCCCCCCGCAAAGAGCGCAGCGGCCATTTTGGCGCCGCGCTTTCATTTGTATTAAAAACATACCTGAGGTTCAATTGTCTGGATCAATGTAGAAAGTGTTCTACTTATGATTTCTTAGACAGTGCAATTCCATGCATGGCTACTTAAAAGTAACAGTCAGGTTTTCACCTGAGTACATTGATATAGGGTAGATTGGATCCCAGAAGATAATCTCTTCTTCTCTCTTTATATCCTTGCACACAAGGGTATCATTATTATTATGTGTTGGGTGATCAGTTGCCTCCAATGAGTTCAGGTTGGTGCTACATTCAGTGCTTCTTCCAGGAGACTTGTATATTATTCAAATCATCTCTACCAATATATGACATAGTAGTAGCAACAATAGGAGTTGCAGCAATCATCCTTACCATCATGTGTCATTGGGTTTTTTAAATTCTCCCTTAAATATCCAGGCTTAAAGGCAACTGTGTTGGTCCCTCAACTTAAATTTGATTTTAAACACAGTTTATCCCAAGCCATCAGAATGTTGTGAAGATTCTGTTTACTACGAAGGGGCTATATCCATCTTATAAATATGTTTGAGACAAACATAATAGTTAACATATTCTATCATCTCACAGAAAGATTGGGGGAAGGGATCTGTGAAAGGATTGTTGTCTTAAAAATAATAAAGGAACCATACCTGCCAAGTATCCCAGATTGGCAGGGAAATCCCGTAATCTAGCGCTCCTTCCCCCTCCTTCCTGCCATCATCCCATAATTTGACCGGCCAGGAAAAGGGGTTACTGTGCATGTGCGCAGGGGTTACTGGGTTACTGTGAATGTGCAGTAACTCAGTAACCCCTGTGTGCTTGCGCAGTAACCCATTTCCTGGCTGAAGGGGTTACTGCACATGTGTGCAGGGGTTACTGCACATGCATGCCGCTGCTTCTGATGGCCGCACATGCGCAGTAACCCCTTTCCTGCCTAGTGCCTGGAAACTTACTGCGCATGCATTCCAGGTTCCCAGATTTTGAAAACCGTGGCTTGACAGGTATGAAAGGAACAATGTTTTGCTGCTCTCCATTTTGGATCAGGAACCAGATGGATGGTTTTGTACTGCATGTTCCAAGCAAGCTAGCTTTTCATTACTAGTTCTATCTCAATCTCAGAGACAATCAACATGTTGTGTTGAGCCTCCACCACAGTGCTGCTTAGGTTTCACAGCATGTCTTTTATGTGGGTTGTAATCACATTTTCTACAATAATGTAACACTTTCCCATCAAGGGCCCTGTACAAAACTGGGAATGAACATTATTTCCTGTAGTTTGCCATCTGCAGACAAAACATTATTCACATTTCAACTATAAAACAGTGTCATCCTTGCCCTGTTTTCATTTCATCAAATCACAACAACGTCTCTTTTCATCAATATGCACTATGCTAAAGTTTGGTGAGAACTGGCAAAACAATTTTCCTAAGTTAAGAGGCTATGACCTGAATGCAGACGCTTGCAATTTAAGTCCATAAAAGTTAGCTTGCCATGGAAACGTACTTCTGTTTATAAAGCTACCATGTAAATAATTCATTCATGTGTCTATACAAGCTGGAGGCTTGGAATGTTCAAAGAGATATTAGTTGCTTAATTGCTCTTCCACCTGCTTTTTAGTTCTCTCCCACCCTTTATTATTGGGAAATGTTGCTGTGAAGAGGGGATAAATCCAATTTCAGCCCCAGCTTGAAAAAAAAACCCACAGATGTGATTGGAATTGTTTAGTCAGAAGTAATGACAGTTCCATTGATTACTCGGTGGGATAGAAACAGGATTTGGTCGTTGGGTTGTAAACCCAAGAATCCCCTATTTAGCCAGTGCTGTGTGAGAAGGTTTAATCTTTCTCTTTATGTGATTTCCATAAATCAAGCTCTGTAATGACACTAGTTTATTCTTGTTCCTTCCCATCTCCAGCAATACATATTCTATTAGAGATTGACACATGTCATTTCAAGCACTCCATCCCCCAGCGATGCTGTTTGACAGTTCAGGCCTCTCCATTTATAGAAGCAGCTTTCAGCAACAACAACAATAATTCTACTTGGAGATCCAGTTCTGTTAAATGGCCTCAATTATATTTTACTTAGCTTTTCAATACAAAAATTAACTATTTAATATACAATTGGTATAATTCTGGTTTAATATATACATGGTTTCTTCAGTTTATATGTTATTTATTTGTTTATTATTATTATTTTCTTCTACAAAGTTTGTTAATGTCAGGTTATGATCAATCCGTTTTCCTTCCACAGCTTCTCATCTGATCCTTTTCCTATTATAATAACCTCTTATATACTGGAATTTAAAGAGGCTGGATTGTATTCAGTCCCAGTAGAAAGAGAAAGTAATTTTATGCAACATGTTCTTTGCAGGCGCACCCCCCCAATAACGGACACAGACAACATTGAAAGTGGATAACAGCAAAGGGCCACATTTATTGATTCAATGCCCTAGTCCGAATTATAAATTTGTATTGGTAAAACGACCAATCATAATTCCTAAGGCAAGCAGGCCGAAGTAACACTGGTAAGGTACCACCCCAAAATTGCCAACGGCAATTGGTTACAATGTATCAATTTGTATCAATTTGTTTGTCAACAACAAACAAATTGTTGACCGTAGTCAATAACTAACTCATGACCCCACCCTCTGACGCGTATCCGTGAAATCACAGGGGTGATGCATGCTGGTTAGCAATCATCATCACCCCATCGCCTGGTTCGTCGTTGACCGGACAACGTTTAACTACTTTATTCCTGTCTAGTGTTGTCCAGTCAATTGCGAACCTGCCGGATACTTGTGGGTCATACTGTTTACCTTACCAGTGCTACCCGCCCATGTGACCAAAGTCAACAGTAGGAACGAAGAAAGACCCCTATATCAAACCATAGCAACAGTGTGGGATGGGCAAAAAAGCCAGGACCCGAAGCCAATATGGGTCCCAACCAAAAATTCCCACCCGGCCCCGAAGCGACCATAATCACACTGTTAACTAGGGAGGGGGTGGAGGGGAAAAAACTTCTCCGCTCCGTCGCTGAGGCAAAATGGCAGCACGGCTGCCTCGTGGCCACCCCTTTTATAAGGGAGCTGGCCACGCCCCTAACTACCCGGATTCTCTGTCCTGTGGGGGGGGGGCCCGCAAAGTGCGCGGCGGCCATTTTGGCGCCGCGCTTGCATTGCAGGCGCACCCCCCCAATAACGGACACAGACAACATTGAAAGTGGATAACAGCAAAGGGCCACATTTATTGATTCAATGCCCTAGTCCGAATTATAAATTTGTATTGGTAAAACGACCAATCATAATTCCTAAGGCAAGCAGGCCGAAGTAACACTGGTAAGGTACCACCCCAAAATTGCCAACGGCAATTGGTTACAATGTATCAATTTGTATCAATTTGTTTGTCAACAACAAACAAATTGTTGACCGTAGTCAATAACTAACTCATGACCCCACCCTCTGACGCGTATCCGTGAAATCACAGGGGTGATGCATGCTGGTTAGCAATCATCATCACCCCATCGCCTGGTTCGTCGTTGACCGGACAACGTTTAACTACTTTATTCCTGTCTAGTGTTGTCCAGTCAATTGCGAACCTGCCGGATACTTGTGGGTCATACTGTTTACCTTACCAGTGCTACCCGCCACACGGAGGGGCTTCACAGAAGACCTGACGCCCCCCCCCAGACCGTCAGCTCGGTCAACAGGCCTGCTCGCCAGTCACCCAACAGGAGGTCCATACCTCCTCGCGACAGATGGACCCCATCCCCTGCATACAAGTCACAATTTTGTAGACTAATATCGGGGTGATGACTAACCCGTCCCCAAGCCCTGGTGGTGAGAAACCGCGCCACTGCCTTATTGACCGCGCGCCTAGCTCGGTCAAGGGCCAGGAGGTTAACGCCCCCTCTGTAAGAGTGGCGCGGAACAATGTCCGACCAAACCAGGGCTGTGGCGGGCCAGACATAGTGCAAGTAGGCGAGGTCCTCGCAAATCGCATGCTTGAGCGATAAGCCGGTGACCTGGCCCAAATCATTGCCCCCCAGGTGAATGATTAGAATGTCAGGCGGGTCAGCCCCCAGGCCAGAAAAAAGGAAAGGCCGCAGCTCCCGCCATAACATCCCAGGCTTACCGTGCCATGAGAGACTGGCGTGGTCACCCAGTCCCAGTCGGGGTCCCCACTCTGTCGCCGCAGCGTAACGCGCTGCCCTGAGCACATAGCTGTGGCCCACCAGCCATACTGTCACCGGTGTAATACGACACCCAGGGTCTGTAAGAAAATTGAGAAAAAGGAAGGTAAGGTGACTAGGATTGGTACTCATGGCGGGAGTGGGCGCACGTAAAACTGAAAACATTGTGAGCCCCACCTTCCCATGCTACGTATGTCAGCCCCAGAGTACCCAAAAGCAGCTGCTGTAGAGGCTGCGCCAATCCGGAACGAATGTGTGCCATAACGGGCACCTGGTAGGCCCACCCTGGTGAGGGCTCTGGCTGTCACCTTCCAAAACTGAAATTTAGTAAGGGGAGACCCATCTTGGTGACAGAAAAACGGGCCGTGGTGCATGCCACGCAGTGCCAGGTATTCCTGTAGGGCACCAACCGGACAGATGTCTGCCAAAGAACACCGTAGCAGTCTTACTCCACTGCCTACGCCATGCTGATCTGTATTGGAGGAGCGAATCCTCAACTGGGCCCAGTCTTTGGCAACATATACATCTCCGAGTTCCAGTGCCCTACCACTTGCATCCGCCTTAGACAGCATCACGAGTTCGCTGATGCGGAGCGCTCCAAAAAATGCCACCGTTGTGGCTGCATGAAAAAGGGCTGCCTCATAATGATCAAAACAGAGGCCTGGCCAGCCCCGGGCCAACTGGGTAAGAACCCCTGGGGAAATAGGGTGCCGGTCGTCCGGGCAACGCCCGCGCTCGCGCACCCACCCCTCCAAAACGTGTCTCACACGGAAGTCAGAGGTGGTATCCACATGACCCCCTACTTTGGCCATAAAAGCCAACGCCGAGAGCGTGGATGCTATGGTGCGAGGTGCAAGGCCCTGTGCATGCAGGTGAACCATGAACCGCAGAACATGGTCCACCGGGATAGGCCAGGTCTCTGGCAAGTGAAATTGATTAGCAAAAGCCCTATACAAATTGAATGCTTGTTGATACGCCTTACGCGTGCGTGGCGCTAGTGACAGGCCAATCGCCCGGTTCACCTCTCCTTGCCAATAGTCCACATCTCGTCCGGGAGTGGCGAGGGAAATTCCTCCGCTTCCGGGGCCAAGGCGCGGAACCGGGAGATCTGCAGGCGGGACAAAGCGTCAGCAATATCATTATTAACCCCTGGGACATGCCTGGCCCTGAACAAGACGTTGAGGCGCAGGCAGCGCAGCACAAAATGGCGCACTAGATCCATGACCCTGGGCGATTCAGAAGTCTGTGCATTGACAATGTGAACAACAGCAGCAGTGTCGCACCAGAAATGCACCACCGAATTGGCCCACTGTTCGCCCCATAGCATCAAAGCCCCGAGAATGGGAAAAAATTCCAGGTATGTGAGATCCCGCAGGCGACCTGTGCCTGCCCATGCCGGTGGCCACCCACCATAGGCCCACTTCCCATTGAAGTACATCCCATAACCCAGGGATCCCGAGGCATCAGACTGGATCTGGAAATCGGGGGATGCCAGGAGGTCAGACCTCCA
Source organism: Bradypodion pumilum (assembly GCA_035047305.1). Taxonomy (NCBI): domain Eukaryota; kingdom Metazoa; phylum Chordata; class Lepidosauria; order Squamata; family Chamaeleonidae; genus Bradypodion; species Bradypodion pumilum. The sequence continues at coordinate 307,074,476 of JAWDJD010000004.1, read as the reverse complement.
AAATGAGACCCCGTTGAACTCCCGCAGGAATTGCAACCAGACTAACATGTCTGCCCTGATACCCCGGGTGAGCCTGACTCTGTGGTGGGGCCTGGATAACCCTGCCATGGCGTCGCATAAGCGCCGGGCAAAAGCCCTGCCCGGTGCGACCACTCTGCAGGCAAAATTGAGGTGCCCATGTAGCACCTGCAGTTCCCTCAGGGATGCCTTACGCTTGGCCAGCAATTCTGAGATAAGGGTCACTATCCTAGACACCTTATCACCCGGTAACCTAGAAGCCTGTACTACTGTATCAATCTCAACCCCCAGGAATACTAGTTTGGTCGACGGGCCCTCGGTCTTTTCGGGCGCTAAAGGGACACCAAGTTCCTGCATTAGCGTCTGAAATGTATTGAGGAGACGTGCACACGTGTCCCAGCCCCGTTCACCCCCGAATAAAAAGTCATCCAGGTAATGGGCTACAGACCGGGACCCTGACCTGCGGACGAAAGCCCACTCTAGGAAGGTACTAAAACGCTCGAAAGCCGAGCATGATATGGAGCAGCCAAAAGGCATGGCCTTATCAAAATAATACTCCCCTCTAAACTTAAAACCCAGCAATTCAAAGTCGCCCGGGTGCACCGGCAAGAGGCGAAAAGCTGACTTAATGTCGCACTTGGCCAGCAAAGCACCCGGGCCACACGAGCGCACCATGCGCAGCGCATGGTCGAACGATGTATACCTGACCGAACAAAGGTCATCAGGTATCGCATCGTTGACCGATCGACCGGCTGGGTAGGACAAATGATGAATAAGGCGAAACTCACCTAGGGACTTTTTAGGAACCAAACCCAATGGCGAAACCTTAAGGTTGGGAAAAGGGGGTGCGGGAAAAGGTCCGGCGACCCTGCCCGTGTCTAATTCCTTTTTAATGCTGGCCTCGGCTACCTCCTCCCTTCCCCTGAGGGATAAAAGGTTGGGAGCATCCTGAGGGGATCTATTACCCATAAAAGGGATACGAAATCCCTGCTTAAAACCTTGGATGAGATACTCCCTGTCCTCTCCCCTTGGGTACGATGCGAGCCAGCGCTCCAGCATGTCCACCTTAATTGGGGAGGGGGCCTTTCGGAGAACTAGTTCCATCCGTGGCAGGCTTGCCAGCCCACTGTCCACCCCTCCCTCTGCCTCGCGCCCCCCCAGGCTTGGGACAAGCCGAGGCTGCATGGGGGCCAGAACATGTGGGACACTCGTGCTTATACCTGCAGTTCTTCCGACTGCAGGAACCATTGGACGAGAAAGTCCAGCACAGCAGGCGGGCTGGAACCCCCTGCCCCGCCAATTGGCGGGTAGCCTGCGCTGGAGCTGCTCGCTGAACCGCATGTCCACAATGGTATCTATCCCCCGGGGCAGGACGTGTGGGTGTCATATACAAGAGCCACAGTCTCTGGCACGGCTCATCCCATCGCATCTCGGGGTGCAGGGGAATCCTCATACGGAATTCCTCATCATATGCTAGCCATGAGGGGCCCGGGAAATCTACCATCGCCCTATATATGTTGTCCAAACATTGGACCATGGGAATAGCCAGATCCGGCCGCGCCCTCAAATATACCGCCATGTATATCAAATAAGCGGGGAGCCAGTTAGCCCAGGTACGCGGCGGCTTACGGCGGCGTGCCTGCTCCTTGTCCTTCTCATCCTGACCCTCCCTTTCTTCCTTAGTGGGCTCTCTGTTCAGGAGTGAGAAGATATCTACGTACTCCCCCCGCCATATCTTTTCTCTGGTAGCCTGAGCCAAGTGATCACCCAATGGCAAGGAATACCCTGCCGTCGGCAAAGCCGAAAAGGGGACAGCTGGCCTACCAAAGGGGGCCTGAGTTAACCCTGCCACCCCAAGTACGTTCCCAGCAGTGTAAGAACCCAGGCCCACCCCAGCGGGCATGGTGGCAGTAGTTGTCGCCGGGTGGGTCGCCAGCGGCGTAGCCCCTGCACCACCCGCGCGAGGCCAAGGCCATTGAAAGGTCCCCCCTATATTGGGAATGTGTGTGGATGTACTCGTTTGCACCATATACTCACATGCTGCACCCCCGCGGGCCACCCCCAACGGGGGTTCCGGCCCACTGGGGGCGTCGGAGCTCACGACCGATGTAGAGCTCATCACCGGGGCTTGACCCGCACCAGGTTGCTGGCTGGGGAGCTGCGAGGCAGTGGCCGGAGCCGCGCCACCCGCCTGCAGCAGCTCAACCCTCCCCGCCGGCCGTTGTCCTGCTGCCGATAGCGCCTCAAAAGGTACCCCGAAAGGGGCACCTGCCTGACTGGCCCGGGCCAAAGACTCCTCTAAGGCCGCAATACGGGCCAGTAAGGTGTCTACATTAACCATGGGTAAAGAGCCGGCCGGCCCACCTGACCCTTGCACGGGGACAGTTCCCTGGACCCCATGGCCCATATGTGGCCATTGGCCAGGGCCGAAGCCCGGTAGGGCTGATGAGGAAACCTGCCAAGGCAGGGCACCGGGCCACCCCCCAAGGCTAGAGGGCCCCGGGAGAGGCTGCGGCCCAAAAGTAATCGGCCCAACGGATTGGGCGGAAGAAGGAGCGGTGTCCACCGCTCGCGGGCCGCGGGCCGGAGCGCCCTCCGCGCCCGCACTCTGATCGGGCCAAGGGGCGATAGACCCCAAGCCACTAGCCCCGGCCGGGGATGGCAAAGGAGGCTGTTGAGGAGGCGGCACCGCGGTCCTCCGACCTGGGTTGCGCCTCCTAACAGCCCGGGCTGAATTCGCAGCAGCCTTCTTTTTGGAAGGCATCTCGAGCAAAAAGGGAAGCTAGCTAAGCAAAAGCGACCCAAAAAGGCTTCCCGTTGATACCAACGAGCGACGGAGGCGCAGGGGAAAAAACTTCTCCGCTCCGTCGCTGAGGCAAAATGGCAGCACGGCTGCCTCGTGGCCACCCCTTTTATAAGGGAGCTGGCCACGCCCCTAACTACCCGGATTCTCTGTCCTGTGGGGGGGGGCCCGCAAAGTGCGCGGCGGCCATTTTGGCGCCGCGCTTGCATTATCTCACCTTCCTGTTACTGCCATCCTTAAAGCCTTTCATGAAGGGTAAACAATCTCTACAAAAGGCCTAGAATATAAAAGTTACATAGAGTTTGTTTTTTCTGGGATTACTTCTTACTTCAGCAATGTTTGAGGACAAAATAGTGAAACATATATTACATATAAAAGAAAAGAAGGCAGGAAGACTTGAGTGTTGCCTTTAAACATACTCCAACCTACCTGTTGCTGTTCAATAGTGTGTAAGTGACATCATTAAACAGACTGCTTGTAGTAAGGAACTGCATACAGATGACAAAGACATCAACATATTTATTCTCGACATTTATTCTTGATTCTTGTCCAGCTTGTGATTCCAAAAGTAAGTTTTTACAATGCAAAAGAATAAGTAGATGGACACTTGACATCAGATATAGGTAAAGGTCGCCCTTGATCAAAAGCCAGTTGTATCTGACTCTAGGGTTCAGTGTTTATCTCTGTTTATAGCCAAAGTGCCAGTACTGTCTGTGTCTGTAGATATTCCTGTGGTCATTTGGAAGGCATGACTGGATGCTGGGGTGCACGAAACGCTATTTACCTTCCCACCAAAGTAGTTCCTGTTTATCTACTTGCAATTTCTTGCTTTCAAACTGCTAGGTTGGAAGGAGCTGGGACAGAGATGGAGCTCACTCCATCATGCAGTACTTGGGCCTCAAGCTGTTGACCTGCCAACCTTCCAGTCAAGTTCAGCATCTTAACCACTAAGCCACCGCAGTCACGGACATCAGGTATGTTGTTGTTGTTCAGTCGCACAGTCGACTCCGACCCTTTGCGACCCCATGGACCATTTTCCTCCAGGCGCCTCTGTCCTCCACCATCCCCCTCAGCCCTCCCAGCTCTGTGCCCATCGTGTCTACAATACCATCTAGCCATCTCATCCTTGGCCTCCCCCTTCTTCTTTTGCCCTCCACCTTTCCTAACATCAATGCCTTCTCAAGTGACTCCTCCCTTCTCATTTGATGTCCAAAGTACTTTAGCTTCATCTTTACTATTTGACCTTCCAATGAGCAGTCAGGGTTAATTTCTTCTAAGATTGATCTATTTGTTCTCCTCGCTGTCCAGGGGACTCTCAAAACCCTCCTCCAACACCACATTTCAAAGGCATCTATTCTTCTGCGTTCATCAGGTATAGCACTGTTCAAATACTGGATATGGAACAGTCAAGACACACACTGTCTGGCTCCCATGTGGCCATCTGTGGATAAAGGAGGTGTAGTCACATGATGGCAAGGCAAAGACAAATAATTGCATGCCACCAAGTTGATTTATCATCATGATGACACTTTTCAGGGTTCCTATGATAAAGATCAGTATTTCCCAATCTTTGGTTTTTGGACTTCAACTATCAGAAGCCTAAGTCAATTCCCAAAAGCACTGTTCAGCCAATGTACTTAGGCTTTAGGGAAGTGAAGTACCCCTGTAGGATGTGTGCCCCATGTTGGGAACCACTGGTATAGATTAAAAAGTAGAGACATCACCATGCCAACAAAAGTCCGCATAGTTAAAGCAATGGTTTTCCCAGTAGTAACGTATGGCTGTGAGAGCTGCACCGTAAAGAAGGCTGAGTGCGGAAAAATAGATCCCTTTGAACTGTGGTCCTGGAGAAGACTCTTGAGAGTCCTCTGGACTGCAAAGAGATTGAATCAGTCAATCCTAAAGGAAATCAACCCTGACTGCTCCTTGGAAGGACAAATACTGAAGCTGAAGCTCAATTACTTTGGCTGCCAAATAAGAAGAGAATACTCAATGGAGAAGGCCCTCATGCTGGGAAAGATCAAAGGGAAAAGGAGAAGGGGTGGCATAGGATGAGATGGCAAGATGGCATCACTGACGCAGTGGGAGTAGATCTGGGTGGACTACAGAGAATGGCAGATGACAGAGGGCCTGGTGTGCTGTGGTTCATGGGGTCGCAAAGGGTCTGACTCAACTCTGCGATTGAACAACAACAGTTTACTATTCCCTTACTAAACCAGAAGTGTAGCAAAGGAATTTGCTTCTATTGGTAGACCTCTCTGGATAAACCATGAAACCAGAGTAGGGTTACTGAATCAGTGCCATCCTATTGGCTGGGATTTCAGGGACATGCGCCCCACAATTAAAGTCTCCAGACTAAAGCCTGAGACCTGGCAATCCTATTTAGAATTGATTGATTAGAAATAATTATATCTCTCTCTCTCTCTCAATCTTTCTCATTCAAAAAATGTGTGTGTGGAAACTGTGCCACAGACATGATCATACAGCATGGACAATTTCCTTTAAAAAAATAGAAATAAAAGAATAAAAGTCTCTGAGTTCACCAGCAAACAATCAATAATACTGGGGGGCCTCCCCTGGTGCTTGCAGCCTTACCTCTTCCCACTACAGCACGTAGAACAGATGACAAATAATGAGAACCCAAATGGTTCACAGAAGAGATTGCCACTTCAGCTGCACAAAAGCAATAATCACACAGAACTCAATAGGAAGCGAACTCAATAAGAAGCTCTTAAAAGAAGTCCAACATTAAATTGTTTTGTCCCCCCCACCACCAGCCCTCCTGCAAGCAAGGGAAAGAGAAGGGTTTTTCAAAAGAGAACAACCATGCCATATCAAAACCACCACTTTTACCTCATTTCTCATTATTTCCCATGAGAAAGGGCTGCATATATTAAGCTTTGAAGGAGGAAGAGTCATACCTGTCAAGTATCCCATATTGGCCAGGATTTCCTGTATTTCTGTGCTGGTTCCTCCCCTTTCCTGTCACCATCCTGTATTTTAATGGCAGGGAAAGGGGCTACTGTGCATGCGCGCCCGTCGCAAATGGGCTCTGTGCATGTGCAATGTGGTTCTGCGCATGTGCAAAGGGGTTCTGTGCATGCACAAAGGAGTTGTTGCGCATGAGCGCCCGGGCCACAACAGTTCCCATATTTCCCAGAGCTGCGCTTGATGGGTATGGGAAGAGTATGTTCTTTCTGCTTATACAATTGCTATAGAGGTAGATAGTGTAAGACTTTCTGCAGTTTGATTATCAGTGATAAATCCCGAACATACAAAGAACAAGTATGAAAGTTGAAGTAATGCAAATTCAAGAGAATAGGCCCATTTCTGTTGTTCACGGAAGGAGAACTGGTTAATTTAAGATGAATTTGTCTTAGAATGTGGGAATTTCTAACATTTACATTATCGAACTAACATGTATGAAATATTAGTTTGCACAATTCTTACAATGGTATCCCATAGCAGCTATCACACAGAACCACCATATCTTAAGCTTTGTACATATTCTGGTTCCACCAAAAACACCGAGTGTTGAGTGGAGGTAAATAACCCAACTCTCTACAGGGACCAATGGCTACGTGCAGATGAGCCCTTTTAGGTGGGGTGATGATCCCCTCAGTGAAGGAAATGCCACTGGAAACCATCTTATTGGGCCCAACATCAAAATGAGCAGAGGAGGAACCACCTTACTATTCTGATTCCCAATGGTTATGGAGGCAGAAGAGGCCATGCCAAATGGACTGGCTGCGTCATATGTGCAGCAGGAGATGGCTCTGTGATCATAGTGTGTGGGTCACTTCATGGCAAGCTGGGATCCACCTTAAACAAATTCACACCAGTGGCATTTTTCCTGTTTGCCTTGCAGTGTGAAGGCCGCCCAGAACCAGCTAGCTTCCAAGACCAGGCCTCCCACCCCCTGGGGCAGAAAAAATGTATACTCGGATCACGTTGCAGGCAACAATGAGACAATGTCCAGTGTTAGGACATATCAGCCATGTTGTAGTATTGTATAAGATACCTGTTACCTTTAAGCTGTTCTTGCTATCTGTACACAGCTGAGCTGAGCCTAGTCAGAGAATGACTTAGCAGAAAGAGTACAGTGATACCTCATACAATGTCCAAACTTGGTTCCACAAGTTTGGACTTTATACGGATTTGGACTTTGTATGAGGCATGCAAAATCCTATCCGCGATGCCTCATATAATGTACAAATCCTTGCCATGATGCCTCGTACAACGTTGTTTCCATAGAGATACATTGTACTGTAGCAGCACACACTTCATTAGTTGCTGTTGCTGCCTTTTCCCTCCACTTTCAGTACCTGGCCAGGGTGGTCATTTCATAAGGTCAGATGGTTCTTTGAACAACACTTAGTGAAGACAGGGTCTTTGAGTGTAAAAGAGCTGTTTTTTCCATTAGCTGGGAAGTCCTCTGCATGAAAAAAATGCTGTTGGAATACAAGGATCACTCCAAAAATAATTGTGTTCCTCTCCCCAACCTAACACTTTTTAAAAGCCATGCTACATTGACCCAGGAAGGCCAGTATAGACAAGTCCCTGGTTTTAATGCTGTATACTTGTACATCAATACACAGTGATATGAGAGGGAATCTATACCTATAAGGAAGAGGTGTGGATGGTAGTATGCCAAATGCTTTTCCACACCCCTGGAGCATATCCCGTAATGCCTGGCACACACATACCTTTCAAAATGAGAAACAACACTGAGGTTCCCGAGGCTGAGGGTGGGGCCTGCACCCCACAAATCAGACAAAACGGGACAACTACAAGTCCCAGCACTCCTGCGGCATGCCCCAGCCAATCAGGGAGGCCATGCACAAGGAACATGAGCACAGGAGAGGTGGGGCTGCAAGCAGAAACACCAACGGCCGCCTTGCACACACACAGCAGCCATGGAGAACTCGAGTGCCTCTCTACACAGGGGGGCTGTAAGGATTGCAAGCCAAGCCCCCATGACTCGGCCTTGCCGGCAGCCACAGAAAATTCCGGCCATGGCCCAAACTGGCCAGCCTCTTAGGCAGCATTTCCATGACTACGGAGGTGCCTCCACGAGGCCCTCCTTGCCGCGCGAAGCACGAGACAGGGGACAGAATCTGTGAGGGAACGTCTGGCCAGGGTTAGGAGGAAAAGAGCAAAAAACCACACCAGTGCCCACAGGCTGTTGACGGAGGCAGGGACCACCTGGCTAGCCATGATCACCATCCGCACCAAGGCAGCAATCCCCAGCCTTCCCCAAACCAACTCCCTGCCTGGCCAGCAAGACAACAGCAGAACTCACCGCTCTTCTTCCACTCCTCCTCCGCCTCCACCTCACACCTCAAACAGCAATGGAGATCGAGGCACAGAAACATACGGATGTCTGCTTGAGGCTGGTATACAGGCCCGGTCCCATGCCCCCTCCTGTGTGTGTGTGTGTGTGAGAGAGAGAGAGAGTGAGAGTGAGAGTTTGACTGTGACTGTGAGTTTGTGTGAGTCACCAGCACCCCAGGAAAACACATTACACCGGGAGGTGAGCCCCAACCCCCCAAAAAATCCATGGGCACAGCCGGGCACCTCTGCTAGTACATAATACATACAATGTCAGGGAGTGAGCTGCCAGAACCTAGAGTTTTCCATTTTAAAATGAACTCACTGCATTACTCATTATTTTGTAGTAGCAAAGTTATCATTCTTTTTATTGTTTCTTTGACCTAGCTTGACCTAGCAGTAATTCATTATGTTATGCATTATTAGTGTATTGCATGCTTACAAATAAGCCAGAAATCTCAGTCTGGTTCCGTCTAGTGGCCAATTGTTATATTAAACAATTGAAATAAATTATGAAAAGACAAGAATAACTTTATCAGATAGTAAATAAAACAAGACAAAAAAACACATTGTGGTACCTTATAACTTTGAATAGCTTTGTCTCTTAGTATTGATCAGAAAGGCATATAAACAAAATAATCCTGTTAACATTTCTCAGAAAATTCCTTTAAATTCCGGCTAAGAGTATCCTTTCAAAATAACTAGATGTGATTTGATAGAACTAAAAGTAACTTTGAAACTACCAATCATATTGGTATTTACAAAAGCCAATTATTTTCTATATTACTTTGAGCTAGTTACTTGCAAGCTTTCTGAGCTGCACAACATAACTCCATTCCAGAACAGGCAATCAAATATTCAAATGGGACTTGTCATAAGGTTGCATCTAACCATTAAATGTAGCTAGATGAAAAGCATGCCAATTCAACTGAGTGTAGGAAAAACCCTGCTGCATCATATCAAAGTCTATCTACTCTAATACCCTGTTTCTCCCAGTGGCCATCCAGATGGACTGTGAGAAGCCCACAAGCTGGATATGGATGTACAGGTAGTAGCCTGCTCTGTTGCTACTGTCCAGCAACTGGTCTTCACACAAATTTCCCTTACTTACAAAGTTTATTTTTCTTTTGGTCATTTTTTTCCAGCAAAGGGGAGCAATGAAACACGCTTCCCCCATACGCTTTCACTCTCCACTGCTTCAATTTTTTTCTTTTATTTAAAGAGCAAATGATACTTTCAAGGGATTAGACCAGTGTTTCCCAATCTTTGGTTTTTGGACTTCAATTCCCAGAATCCTAAGTCAATTCCCCAAAGTACTGATCAGCCGATGTATTGATTTAGACTTCTGGGAATTGAAGTCCCCTGTTGGGTGTGTTGGGTACCACTGGACTAGAATGATTTTGTTTATTATGGTAAAAGTCATGCAAGTCTGGCCTTTAAAACAGTGATTTACTGCTTGGAGAAAAGGAAGTGACATTATGCTTTACAGAACTTCTATTAAAATGTATTTCTGTGTTGTAGGCTCTCAAGTCCACAGGGCTTTAGATAGCAAATTTCTGCAGTGAAACATTGCACACTCTAGCTTGTAAAAAGAACACAGCATGATTAGATGTGACAACATAGTGCAAGGGTTGCTCCATACACAACACAGAATGAAGGATTCTCTGAGGATTTATGTACCAGGGATGTTGTGAAAAGTGTCTCAATCTTCTCAACCTATTTACCTTTGTGCTGCTGTGATATGGACGTGAGGATGAATCACATTCTGACTTGCCAGAAACATCTGTTTCTGCTGGAGCAAAGGTCTTTCTCTCCCTCTCTCCCTTCTCTCCTCAACCCCCACCCCACCCCGCAAGCCATAACAAGAGAACTACTGCACACAGTCTAATAAACAGAGATGTGAAGGAGTCATGCATTGCTTTGCCATAAAAGGGCACTGAATATGGATGCTGTGAAGTAGCTGAAGAATGTTGTGTAAGGGACATGTTTTTTAAAAAATATACACAACAGTAGATGTTAAATGGCTTTGAATAGGGCAGGTCAGCCCTTCAGCAGTATGACCCCTAGAGAGCCATATCCACAAAGTTGCAGTGGATGTAAATAAGCCAGAGTTGAATTCAGCAAAGGAACCTGCCATAGGATTATTGTAAGTTTGTATTCACTTATGCTCAGGAGAGAAATGGAAAACCATTCTCTGGTGTGTGTGAAAATAAAGCACAACAATAATGCATTTCATGTGGCTAAAGTAATCAGGTTTTTAAAAACCAGAAGAAATCAAACACAAGCACAGAAAAAACATACAGAAAATCCCAAATGAACTTGTAGCTGTACATTTGCTCCGATCTAATAAAGAGACATCTTTGAAAGTGACAGCTATATTGTCTAAATGACAACATCCTCTGGTTCTAAAATGCACTGAGTGCTATAGCTATCTCTTAATGTAGTAGGCTGCTGCAGACGTATCGCCCTGAGAGATTTAAAAGCTCAGTGAGTCAAACCCCTGCTTACAATGGCAATGACGGTTTTTGCCAACTCTACTGTTTGATAACATTAAAAGTCCCTTTATGGTAAAGTAGGGATACACTATTCAGTAGATTTTGCATTCTGTGATAATAAGGTCCACTTTATAGTCCAACCATGTACTGAGCTGTGTAAGACCTATTCCTGCATCCATTTGCAGCGACTTGCATCTTAAGTATAGATCAGTGTTTCCCAAATTATGTTCCGCGGAACACTGGCGGACTTCAATTCCCAGAAGCCTAAGTCAGTATATTGGCTGATTGGTGCTTTGGGGAATTGATTTAGCTTTCTGGGAATTGAAATCCAAAAACCAATTTTTGGGAAACACTGGTATAGATGTTCATCATGTTCATCCGCTGTAGCCGTTACCACTGCAACTCGTATCCAAAAATGTGTTTTACCCTGAAGCAGGAAATATGTCATTGGTATGAATTTATTTAAGGTGGATCCCAGTTTGCCATGAAGTGACCCACACACTATGCTCTCGAAGCCATTCCCTGCAGCACACAAGAAATGAGACGTGCAGGATTCATCACAGGGACTGCAATGGACTGTTGCAGCCTTGAGGATATGGACATGGTGTGCCTTCACAGCCAGTCCATCTGGCATGGTCTCTTCTGCCACCATGGCTGTTGGGAATCAGACTTCCTCCTCCGCCCATTTTGCCGTTGGGCCCAATATGATGGTTTCCAGTGGCATTTCCTCCATTGAGTGGGACCATCATCACACCTAAGACCTTAGGCGCTCATCTGCCTGTAGCCATTGGTCCCTTTAGGAAGTCAGGTTAGTTAACTGCCACCTGACACTCAGCATTGAGTTGCCAGCTGTATGGTCTACTCCATTACCATAGCAGAATTTTTGGCCACTAGTAACAATGTGGTAAAAATACAGAAAGTTGGATGAGATCATATCAATACACTTGGACAGGTCTTGTGCAAAGTGAATGGCTTTTAGATGCTGGTTCAAAATGAAGCCACCCTCAAACATAATTTGTGCTACAGTGGGGACAGTTGCCATTCTGGAAAAATCAATTCATATCCCTGCTGCTATCAAGACAGCCCTTGAGGGAACATGAAGCCAGAGGGTGGGTAATATCATTGAGGAATGCTGATCTTGAAAATAAATTGTGAGTGTAATTGACCGTTGTTCTTATGCAAAAGTGACCTGATATTTGAGTTTTCCCTCCATGAGAAAGTTATATAATCATAATCTAATTTAAAGCCTGGGGTAAACAGAGAAACAAATCTAGTCCTGTAGACAAGATATAGTACAGGCAGGCCACAAGTCAGACAGAAACTGAAACAGGGTACCTTTAAGTCTGGAGCAAGAGCAGGAAGGAGTTCACAAAAAGTACCACAAAAGCCTTCATTGCTAAGGCAACTTCCAGGTGGGAAGTTCCCATAGGGTTCTCAGTTGGTGCTCATGAAGGCTTTAATAGCTGCAGCAGGCTATGGGTCTCATTCTGCAATTATCAGAGCTGCTTTCCTAGCACATGGAGCCCTGTAGCTGCCTCATATTCTGACATATATTTATCTGTAGACCCTGAATACTAACGCTCCTATTATAGTGGTTGTTTGATATTCTGGGAGGAATACCTTAATAGTTTTGCTATGTATGTGAAAGTGGGGAGGGAGTCTTAAAAGAACAGGGAAGAACAATCAAAGTACCTAAGTTTACAAAAATGATTGTATCTATGTCAGCTGCATAAATATGCTAAAAGCTGCTGGGGGTGGGGTGGGGAATAGGATCCCCAATAATGGATTCATATTACAAAAACAAAGGTGTTGGCTAAACATGAGGGAGAATTTACCAATGGTAAGAGCTGTCTGACCATGGCTGTAACCAGGGGGTGGTCAGGGTGGGCACAAAAAGTATTTAAGTCTTCTCTGATTTTTAGAAATGGAATACCTGAGCTAGAGCTTTTAAAGTTCATCTCACTTTTGAATTTGGCTTTAATAGGGACAATTGTTTGTTGTTGTTCAGTTGCACAGTCTATTCTGACCTTTTGCGACCCCATGGACCACCGCACGCCAGGCATCCCTATCCTCCACCATCCTCCTCAACCCACCCAGCTCAGTGCCCATTGCATCTACAATACCATCTAGCCATCTCAATTTTGGCCACCCCATTCTTCTTTTGCCCTCCACCTTTCTCAGCATCAAGGCTTCTCAAGTGAATCCTCTCTTCTCATTTGATGTCCAAAGTACTTTAGCTTCATCTTTACTATTTGTCATTCTAAGGAGCAGTCAGGTTGATTTCTTCTAAGATCGACTTATTTGTTCTCCTTTCTGTCCAGGGTACTCTCAAAACTCTCCTCCAACACCACATCTCAAAGGCATCTATTCTTCTGCGCTCGACCTTCCTTATGGTCCAGCTCTCACAACCATACATCACTACTGGAAATACAATTGCTTTGACTATGCGGACTTTTGTTTGCAAGGTGATGTCTCTACTTTTAACTATGTTGCCCAAATTTCTCATAGCTTGCTTCCCAAAAATTAGTTGTCTTTTTATTTCATGGCTGCAATCTCCATCTGCAGTGATCTTGGATCCTAATAATGTACAGTCTGTCAATGCTTCTACTTCTTCCCCATCTATTTTCCATGATAGCCTGTGGCCATTTTTTGGGTTTTCTTGATATTAAGCCTCAAACCAGCTTTTGCACTCTCCTCCTTCAACCTAAGCAAGAGCTTCTTCAGATCTTCTTCTCTTTCTGCCATTAGGGTAGCTTCATCTGCATATCTCAAATTGTTGATGTTTCTCCCAGCAATTTTAATTCCAACTGTCGCGGGCTTCTCCTCTCTTAGACTAAACTTCCCTGTGAGATTCTACATACAGCAGTCTAAATGATTTATAGTGCAGAGGCAGCGTAACACTTTCTCAGAGACTTCCCTGCCCATCACACCAACATTTGATTCATCCAGCCCTGAGTTGTGCATTACATGCTCTGTGTATAAGTTGAATAAGCAGGGTAACAAAATGCAGCCTTGTCTTACTCCTTTTCCTATTTCAAACCATTCCATAATTCCATATCCTGTCCTAATTGTTGCTTCTTGACTCATGTACAGATTTCTCATGAGACATATAAGATGTTCGGGTATTCCCATCTCTTTAATTACTTGCCACATTTTATTGTGGTCCACACAGTTAAGTGCTTTGGTGTAGTCAATGAAACAGAAGTAGAGTTGTTTCTGGTATTCCTTTGTTTTCTCCATGATCCAACGTATGTTGGCAATTTGGTCTCTAGTTCCCCTGCCTATAGGGACAATAGGGTGGAATATTAAGAATCATTGGCCACAACGTGATCCGAGCACACAATCTTTTTTCCTGCCCCAGGGTGCCAGAAGGCCTGGTCTTGGAGGCCCGCTGGTTCTGGGTTGCCCTCACCCTCCAAGGCAATCAAGAAAAATGCCATTGGTGTGAATTTGTTTAAGGTGGATCCCAGCTTGCCAAGAAGTGACCCACACACTATGATCACAGAGCATTCTCCTGCTGCACATATGAAATGAGACTGCAAGATTTAACACCTTGATGGCAATGGACTGCTGCATCCTTGAGGATATGGACAAGATGCACCTTCACAGCCAGTCCATCTGGCATGGCCTCTTCTGCATCCATGACCATTGGGAAATTAGAGTTCCTCCTCGGCTCAATATGATGGTTTCCAGTGGCATTTCCTCCACTGAGGGGACCATCACCCCAACTAAAAGGCCATTGGGCCTTTTAGGGAGTCAAGTTATTTACTGCTGCCCAACACTCGGGGTCACTTGCTGGCTGTACGGTCTACTCCATTACCGTAGCATGATGTACGGCCAGAGAGATAAGAATAAAAGAATAAGAATAAAGAATAAGGATGAAGAGTTTTGAGCTTCAATACTGAGGTAGAACTCAGACAACTCCATCATAATTTTCTGTCATCTGGCTGTGGGTGGGGAGCTCCTTGACTATTTTAAAGAATGTTTGTATGCTATTGATATTCTGAGCGACATACTTCTTCTTTTTGTTCTACAAGAAGATGCCACTTTTAGAGTCTTACAGTAATGCTGAAAGATGAAGAAGAAAATGAAAACCTGATCTAAGACCATCCATTTTGGACAATGGTTCCTAGTCTGTTTAAAGTCAGACTTGGAATCAAGGCTCCACTCAATGAAAAGATGAAGAGGGGGCCTCCCCATGCAACAGACCTCCAATTTCCAGTAAGTAAAAGAATGTATATTAGTACATCTAAAGGGGGACAGTAAAAAGTGCTTGTATTATTACTTTTAATTGGTCGTTATATTCCTAGGTCCCCAAAAGTTACCATTAAAATGATTTTTTTATTTTTTTCAGTTTTGCTAACAACTATAAAAGTTAACTCTTCACTTTTCTATTTTGTGAAAGCACTGGAAACATTTCTTATTTAGTTATCTTTTTAAAAATGTAAATACTAGAATATGTTTATGTGTGCTACAAAGCATAACCTCTTATTTTTTACTGGACTTGTGAAACAATCTGAAAAGGGGCTGCTAAAGGTTAAAAACATTCAAAACCACCTTTTCAGAAAATCCACTATTCTTTTTAAAATTCCAACACTCCTTCAGCCAATTTATCTCCAAACTATCACTAAGATAAACCTTTATTTTTCTCTTTCTTTGTTTTTTTACCCATAGATAGCATCCCTTCCTTTTCTAATGTTATTTGGTCCTGTGAAACAGAGTCTGTGATCAATCTTCAGATGAAGAATAGACAATTGCCAGCGTTTCCCCCACCTAACAATAGTGATTTAAACAATACAATCTCTTCCTACTGCTTGACCAAAGGATATCCATCTGTTTTCACCAGACTGGGGAAAACATTTGATCTTTGAAGCAGTGATAACAGAGTCAATATGGGCAGAGGCTGGGATGTCAACACAAGGAATCGTGTAATAGAAAGAGTGTAGCAGCGATTTCTTAAACATTTTATGTAGGGGAATATTATTGTCTCCAGACCCTTTCATACATTACATCTTAATTTTGAAGAAAGCGTAGCAGTGGATTAAACACATCCTATCTCTGTTGGATGCTTTTCATCACTTTATTTGTTTAATCTATACACCAGAACATGCCATACAAAAAGCCAGGTGACGGAAGAGCAAAAATTGGTGGAAGAAACATCAATAATTCAAGATGAGCCAATGACACCATCTTACTGGCAGAAAGCGGCAATGATCTGAAATAACTTTTAATGAAGGTGAAAGACTGCAGTTGAACATTAAGAAGGCAGAAATGACTACAGAAGAACTACACAATCTTATCACTGACAATGAAGAATTTTAAATAGTGAAAGATTTTGTATACCTTGGTTCAGTCTTCAAAATTTTACAGACTGATTATTTGCAACGTCATGACAGGATTGCAAAAATTATTTATTGGAAACTTTGCCAGAAGTTTGGGTTTGAATGTAATTAAAGTTATTGGTAGAGAAAGTTCAAGAAAATGAGAGTCAAGATCCTGTGGGACCTGATATGAGGCAAATGTCTATCTGTTTGAATTTTAAAGTCCCACAGGATCTTAACTCTCTCATTTTCTAAAACTTTCTCTACTTAGTAAAAATAATTGGGAAGATAAAGTACAGAAAGTTTTAGAAAATGAGAGAGTCAAGATCCTGTGGGACTTTAAAATTCAAACAAATAGACATTTGCCACACCTGATATAACTGCTGTGGAAAAGGAGAAGGTCTGGTTTATTGATATTGCTATACCAGGAGATGCACGAATTGAAGTCAAACAACTGGAGAAAATCACAAAATATCATGATTTGCAAATTGAAGTTGAGGTCTATGGAGGAAGAAATCTGTTGTTCCCATAGTGATTGGAACTCTTGGAGCAATACCTAAAGGACTCCCTAGATATTTGGACTTATCGGACTTGAACATCCCAACTTTCAAAAAAACTACTCTACTAGGAACTGCATATAAACTCAGACGTTACCATAACATTTCTTAGGTCCTTGGTTAGGGCTTGAACTGTTAATTTTATTCCAGTCCTGAACTATTAATCAAATGGTTAATTTGTATACTACTACTACTACAACAACAACAACAACAACAACAACAACAACAACAACAACAACAACAACAACAACAACAACAACAACAACAACAACAACAACAACAACAACAACAACAACAACAACAACAACAACAACAACAACAACAACAACAACAACAACAACAACAACAACAACAACAACAACAACAACAACAACAACAACAACAACAACAACAACAACAACAACAACAACAACAACAACAACAACAACAACAACAACAACAACAACAACAACAACAACAACAACAACAACAACAACAACAACAACAACAACAACAACAACAACAACAACAACAACAACAACAACAACAACAACAACAACAACAACAACAACAACAACAACAACAACAACAACAACAACAACAACAACAACAACAACATTCTGATTTATGCCGACCCTTTTCAGGGCTTTCTGATGCTGATGTCACTTTGAGCAGTTTACAACAATAATACCAGAATAACTTCAAAAAGCCTGGATCACATAAAACAACATAGATAGACTAAACTACTAAAAATAAGATAAACAGAGGCATCACACAAATAATAGTCATGCTTACATAAAAGAGGCTTTTCCTATTACCTTGTTCTTTTGTTGATTTTTGAGAGAGAGTGTCAACAAAACATGAACGACTTGCATTAATGAAAGAGGGGTACATAATAATTTCCTGTTCTTTTATATTACCCTCTTTTGTTTATTTTCTTTTCACTCTTTGTATACCGAATCTTTCTTTCAACCTGTGTATGTCACATTATCTATACATTTTTAATACAATAGTGTTGCATAGTCAAACACAAATATATGCTGGTATAACATGGTGTGTGTGTGTGTGTGTGTGGGTGTGTGTGGGTGTGTTGAATCTGCCTTTGCCACCTATCTGCCTATACCTCCATTTTTATTTCTTTCAGTTTTTGACAATTTTTCTTGATTTTGGGGAGAGTTTCCCCCATTTTTTTAGGAATTATTTTTGCTGTTGCCAATCATCTTGCCTTTGACAGAATGCCTTTTGAAGATTTTTAAAATCTCTCCCTCCTTGATTACTCTGGTATTTTTTGCTTGTTTGTCTGGTCCTCTCATTTCTTGGACAATTTTTGCTCTGCCTGCTAAACTAATAGGCTGATCCAATAAATAGGGGAAAGATATCAGTGGTTGAGGGAAGGAAATCTCCCCATGCTCTAGTTTTTACATGGAAGGGCTTTGTTTTTTATTTGCTTGGCTGCTTTTATTGTTTTTTTGAGAGAGGTTATATGATGCCTGAACAAAAATAATGGCTTCCTGGGAGCTGTAGACTAAACCACTGAGTTAATCAGAAGCCATTTAGGCTTTATAGGCAGCACCTCCTGAAGAACTATGACTCCCAGAAAGCATAGTGGAAACTTTCTTTGTTATACCTTCTGTTAAAACAGAAAGTAGACCAAAGCTAGACCAAGCCGCTACAGATACAAGCACCTGCTCTATGTAAGCTAATTGTAAATGCTTGTAGGTTTCTATAGGTATGGTTTTGTGGTCTAGAATGTCCAGAAATCCCCTGGGGAATTATTGGAAAAATCTGGAGCCCATCAAAATCTGAATGGCACATGCTTAATCATAACTGGTTTCCATAGACAACAACTGAGAACTCTTCACTCTTCTTCCACCTTTCTCATACATTTAAGATGTTTGCCCCATGATCTCAGAAACAACACCTGAAGGCAACTTGATTTGTAAGGTGCGGTTTCCCCATGCCCCGCAGGGCATGGAACGGCCCGCCAGAGGCCACCGCGGTGAGAGACGCTCCCAGCCCGTGGGCTCTGCGGCCGCCAAATTAAGGGGGGTGAATAAAATATAGGGTTTGATTCACCCAATTACCGTGACCTGACCTGCGACTCTGCCAAGCAAGCAGATAGCTGACTTCGGTCAAACATTAAGTGCATAGCTCATCTCCCGGCTCGGGAAATCCCTGGCGCAAATAAGCCATGTTTGTCCCTGCCTAATCCCCAAGACAATGAGGTCCCTAAACCCATGTTTGCCCCAGTTAATTAACTCCCCTTTGAGGAGTTCCCCATTAACCCGTGTACGTGGGTGAGGTAATTTTCCTGTCAGATGACAGCTTGCCACCGTTGCGCTTTCTTCCCTATAAATGATGTTGCCTTTTTCCAATAAAGCACTGATCTGATCTCGCTCCTGTTGCCTCGTGTTGTCATTGATCAGTCTCCTCCGGGACCTAGCGCCGCCTAGCGGCCAGACATCGCTACAGCTAGTGACCCCGACGTGATTTACTCGTGAGTAAGAGACCCCGGAGAGGTCTACTCGTGAGTAGCGATCCACGCGGTCCGGTTCTGCGCTTGAACCGCGACCCGCCAGCCCGGAGGATAGCGCGGCGCTCTGGTCGGCAGCCAGCCGGACAGAGAACGGCCCGCCGCGAGGCATTCCAGAGAGACATTCCTACCGCTTCCTCCCCGCTTTCGAGAGGTTTGCCATAGAGGGAAACGCGTTCCGCTCAGGGCAGGCTGTGAGCCCCTGACATCGCAGAGGCCGATAGAAGGGCCCGTGGCAGAAGGTCCACGCTCCGAGGTCTACCCCAGACACCCGTCGCCCGAACCTGTTGCCTGCAAAGATGCGTCGATCTTCGTCCCGAGGAGGAAACTTCAGAGGACCATCGCAGGTAATATGGGGACTTGTTCTCATAGACCAAGTCCGTCCGCTAGCCAAAGAACTCGGGAGCAAGAGTTCAAAATCCTGGCCAGGGTTTTTAATTTCCGATTTCACAGCAGGGAGCTAGCGAGACTTTTGGCGTACCTCAGGGAACACTGCCTACTTTACCCAGAAGTAGGTACGTTAACCCTGAAGCTCTGGGATCAGATAGGAGACTGCATTCAGCAAACCCCGAAAGCTCCAGGAGGGATAGTCCGCACATGGCGGAAATGTAGGAGACTCTTAGAGCAGATCGAGCCAGTCCGGGTAGAAGCGGAAGAACCCCCGTTAGAGAAGCCATCAGGCAGGCCAGTCGAGCCGACTGCGCCCACCGCACTCTATCCGACATTCAAGTATCAGCAGAGTAGCGCAGGGAGCCTTCCCGCGGTGACAGCTGCAGACGTCACCGAGGGAACGCAAGGAATGAGAGGCGCTGGCGCTTCTCTGACAGCCCCAGGTTCCCTAGTCGTGAAGAGTGCCCTTCAGCGCACAGCTGAGATAGAACTCAAGAAGGGGGAATTGTCAGTTGAACAGCTAGCTGAACTTAGACAGATTTGTCCCATCCGCTTGGAGATGGACGCGCTCACAGGCGCACAGCAGATAGTACACTCCCCAGTCCCGTACAAGCTTCTCATGGCTTTACGGAAAGCGATTTCAGAGACAGGGCTCCAAAGTCGTTTTACGAGGGGCACGCTTCAGCAAGTGTGCGAAACCACCATGTGGATTCCTCACGATTGGAAAGCCGTCATGAGGATGATGCTTACCCCCAGCCAGTACATGATTTGGGACAGCGAGTTCCGCCTAGAGGCGCAAGCTCGGGCTGCCAGGATGGGAGGCGCGGTAATCCCTGACCAGTTGTATGGTTCAGGTGCCTTTGAGTCCATCAACGCTCAAATCAACTTGCCTCTCGCCACCCTAGAGATGTCAGCCGAGGCTGCCTATAGGGCATACTTCAAGGTCCCAGCGTCTGGCAAAACGGCCAAAAATTACACCGCCATTAAGCAGGGAGCCCAAGAGCCCTACACGGACTTCATCAATCGCCTGGAAGAAGCAATTAGCAGGCAGATTGACAATGAGCAAGCCCAGGAAGAGCTCATGATTAAGCTAGCCAAAGACAACGCCAACTTGGACTGCCGTAAAATCTTGCAGTCCCTGGGCAATCGCCCTGACATAACCTTAACGGACATGATCCGAGCATGCTCCGACGTTGGCACAGACTCCTACAAGATGGGTCTGCTAGCGGCAGCGGTGCAGGGGGGAAGAAGACCTAATGGTAAGAACAAAGGGGCATGTCACACTTGTGGCAAGATCGGCCACTTCGCTAGGGAGTGCCGGTCCAAGGGAGGCGGACAAAAGTCCGGCCGTCCCAAGGCTCCGAACACCCCCTGCCCGAAGTGCAAGAAAGGCTATCATTGGGCCAGGTTTTGTCCGAGTTCGGGAAACCGGAATCCGGGCACGTCTCTGGCCCCAGTCCAAACAGAGGCTTCCTTCACCCAGATCCAGAACTCCCCAGACTTAGACTAGATTCCAGGCACATCCCAGGCACTGCGAGGGCACAGGCCAGCCCCAAGGGCAGCACGGGGCTAGAATTGACTTGCCAGGCGGACGTTACATGCGACCTGCCGGGCACAGTCTATCTAGTCGACACCCAGTACATGGGACCCCTGCCCAGAGGCTTTATAGGTTTAGTTTTTCCCCGTAGTGTAGCTGGAACACGCGGAATTTTCATAATTCCAGGAGTCATTGACTCGAATTTTTCAGGCATTCTCCAGGTCCAGCTTTGGACGCACCTGCCCCAAACAATCCACAAGGGAGACACGTTAGCGCAACTGATCATGGTTCCTTGTCACTCGCCAGCAGGCAGCCAGGGAAGGCTCAGGGACAGCTCAGAGTCCGGTTCAGCAGACCGCTCGAGCGCGAGTGAGGCAGTGCAAGGATACCAGGTCTTAGCGACAGTGGAAACCAACATTGAGTGGAAGCAGCGCCCCGTTATCGAGGTATTTTTGAACAAAAGGGTGTTCTCAGGGTTACTCGATACCGGAGCGGATGTGTCAGTGATAAGCAGGAGCCAGTGGCCAAGAGAGTGGGCCATTGAGCCGGTCTCCGATGTGTGGGGGGTAGGAGGCGTTCAGGAAGCGTTCAGGAGCCGAGAGTGGGTAGAAGTCACAATCCCAAAGGCTGACGGCACGGTGGTAATTCGGCCGCACATTCTTGACGTGCACATCAACCTTTGGGGGCGAGACATTCTGCAGCAGTACGGTGCTACGCTTACCTTCGGGTAATGGCGTTGCCACTTAAATGGCTCACCGACACTCCGGTATGGGTAGAACAATGGCCGGTAGTGGGAGAGAAGTTAGTTGCCCTCAAGCAGCTAGTTAAGGAACAGCTAGACGCAGGACACATAGAACAGTCCACTAGCCCCTGGAATTCGCCAATTTTTGTGATTAAGAAGAAGTCGGGGAAGTGGCGACTCCTCCACGATCTCAGAGAGATCAATAAATGCATCCAGCCGATGGGTCCGCTTCAATGCGGCATCCCAAATCCGAATATGATTCCCGCGGGGTGGGAGATCCTAGTCGTAGATCTCAAGGATTGCTTTTATACAATCCCCTTAGACCCCAGGGACCGGGAAAGGTTCGCCATTACGGTGCCGGTCGTGAACCACGGCGAGCCCACGCAGCGTTACGCGTGGAAATTTTTGCCACAGGGCATGCTCAATTCGCCCACCCTGTGCCAAATTTATGTTCACGACGCACTGGCAAAGTTCCGAAGCCTTTACCCTAAAGCTATTGTGTGTCACTTCATGGACGACATTTTAGTAGCGTTGCCGCAGCTCGGCAGCTTAATGTTTTCTGACCTCCAGGCCAGCCTGGGGGATAAAGGCTTACTCATTGCCCCTGAGAAAGTGCAGAGAACCGAGCCCTTCTCATACTTGGGCCATCGGCTTCTCCGCTCTTTCGCAGCGCCAGTTCTGCCTCAGATAAATTTACCAGACTCAGTCACCCTTGTAGAGTTGCAGCAAGTTTTGGGGAACATCAATTGGGCCAGACCGTATTTTCGTTTAGATACGGATCTTCTAAAACCGCTCTTCTCGCTGCTAACCCTAGGTCAGCAGCCGGCAGACTGGATAAAAGTCTCTCGAGACGCGCGCTTGGCGCTCGAGAAGGTGAACCAAGTTCTCAGCCAGAGGTGGGTGGATAGGATCGCCCAGGGGCCATATGCCCCGATCCTGAATTTGTACATCGTGCGGTCAGGATCCATGTTCACTGGGGCGCTAGGAGTAGACTCAGAGAAGGGAGCGAAAATTGTGGAGTGGGTATACTTGCCTAACACCTCTTCTCGGAACATTGTTCCGCCCCAAGAACTGGTCTCCGCGGTGATCTACCGCGGCAGGCTGAGAGCGAGGGACATTTCTGGGCACGATTTAGCTAAGATCATAGTCCCGTTCACCAAGGAACAAATCCATCAGTTGATGCAGCTAGGTGACTCGCTTCCGATAGCTTTGGAAGGATTCACTGGAAGCTTGGCATACCATTTGCCCAAAGACCCTAGGCTTGTCTCACTTCAGACAGGAACAGTCAGCTTGTTCGAATTGCTCTCGCTGGTCCCGCTTCAGGGGGCCAAGACAGTTTTTACCAATGGGGGACGCACATATGGTGTCCTGACTTGGCAGGAGGGCGAAGCTTGGCGCACGCTGCTAACTCTTCCACAGAAGTCCGCGCAGCGGGCAGAGTTGGCAGCCGTGAACCTTGCCTTGCGCACCTTCGCCAAGGAACGTTTGAATATCATCACTGACAGTCTGTATGTTAGGAATTTGCTCCACAGTCTACCGGGAGTTTACATCACTCCCGCGATAGACAAGAACTTGCTTAGCTTGTTTCTCACTGCTCAATTTCATTTGCGGAACCGCACAGAGCCGCTCTATATTGCCCACATCCGAAGTCACCAAGACCTACCGGGTCTGATTTCCGCGGGCAATAGCAGAGCGGATGCGGCGGCAAAGGAAATTCAGCTACGTTCAGTTTTGGGAGTTTTCACTACTCCAATCCAGAGTCATGCCTTTTTTCACCAAAATGCCAAGGCACTCGCCAGACAGTTCAATCTGCCGCTTTCTCAAGCCCAAGGCATAGTCCGCTCTTGCCAGCATTGCGCAGGAGCGCCGGGGGGCCCTCGTGGGGGGTCAACCCACGAGGGACAGAGGCTAATCAGGTATGGCAGATGGACGTCACGCATGTGCCGCAGTTCGGCAGATGGCAATACATGCACGTCTGCATTGACACTTTTTCTCAGTTCGTTTGGGCAACGGCGCAGAAAGGGGAGGCTGCAACCCACGTGGAGCAGCACCTCCTTTCCTGCATTGCGGCGATGGGCAAGCCGCGGCACGTGAAGACGGACAACGCGCCGGCCTACAGTTCCAGGCAGTTGGCCGCCTTCATGGCTACTTGGGACATCAAGCACACATTTGGAATTCCCTACAATCCGCAAGGGCAAGCGATTGTAGAGCGGGTCAATCGGACGCTAAAGTCCTATATTGACAAACAAACAGAAAGGGGGAGCCACCAGCCCTCCCCAAGTCACAGGGAGAAGCACAGATGTGTCTCAACAAGGTATTGTTCACTTACAATCACCTTAATGTTTTTTCGGATTGTACGCCGCAGGAGAAGCATTTCCGCCGTTCGGAAGCTCTCCCGCGACCTATGGTCCGGTACCGAGTGCCACCAGACCCTTCTTGGAGGGGCCCGGTGCCGCTCATAACCTGGGGAAGAGGGTATGCTGCAGTTATGTCTCCTACAGGTGTCGTTTGGATTCCAGCCCGGTGTGTCAAGCCCTACTTGGAACCGCATGGCGTGGAACCAGGCCGGCCCGAGTCCGATCCCGGAGATGGAGGACCTCACCCTGACCGAGAGGACCCGCTAGAGGAAACGGCCGCCGATGCCCAAGATCACCTGGGGGATGGTCAAGGCTCTTTGCAGTGACGCCCAGGATGCCGTTCAGCGCGAGGAGAAAGAGCCGACACCGGAGAACCTCACAGCTGCAGTTTTTGCCCTGATTCACGCCAACACAGCGGCGATCACCATCATCCTGGCCCTTTCCCTGCTTTTGGGGGGAGGCGTTCAGGCTACTCCAATCCAGGCCGACGGTCTGCCGCCTGGTGAAGATCTTTCCGCACGAATGCAGTACAACTTGTGGGAAAGGTTGGCGGGTCTCGTCAACCAGTCCGATTTTTGTCTACAGCAGGACATTGGTTCTGCATCTATCCTCAGCACCTGTCTCATCCCCGTGTGCCACACTCTGGACGTGCGCACCAAGGATGGCGACTGGTTGTTGAAGGCGTTCTTTGGCCCGCACACTCCTACCACCTTCTCAGCATATGCACGCTGGGGGGGATTGCGACTTGCATCAACCTTGCCGGCTGACGCCACCACTCTTCATACCCCTCGAGTGGCGATCAGCCCGGACGCTGCTTGCACCCGAATGACCGGCTGCACCTCAGGCGGTCAGACTCGGCGCCGCTGCCTTGACCCCGGCAGCGGCAACTGGACTTGTAATAAACCAGAGACACTCACTTCGCTGTACGCTCACGTCACCCTACCTTCAGGGTGGTTTTTCACCTGCAACCAGTTCACATGGAACTATATTCCTGCGAATCTGTCGGACTCAATGTGTTGCCTCAGTCGTTTGACACTGTTACTTCCTACTAAGGACATGATTGCCCCAAGCACAAATGTTTCTAATGTCCCACATGTTTCCAATGCTTCAAATGTCTCCCCACTCATACGGCACACACGCACAACCCAGTTAGACAGCCCTTGTGACAGCAGCTTCAGAGTACTGAGTCCCGCTGAGTATGTATCACTAGCAGTCAGCCTTGTCGGCGTGCCAGGCTTGGCCGTCGGCAACGCACGGAGGATTGGCCGCTTGGCTTGCGGTTTGGCCAAAGCCATTAACCATACCTCCACAGCGATAGCGCTCCTCAACCAGGAACAGGCAGAACTTCGCCATGCAGTTCTTGACAATCGAGCGGCTATCGACTACCTCCTCTTGCTGCACCACCTGGGTTGCGAATCTGTTCATGGAATGTGTTGCTTCAATCTTACTGATAACTCCCGTAAGATCCAAAGTCAGATCACGAACCTCCACACCATAGTCCAGGGTATTACTGAGGGTTCCGCATGGGGGGCTTGGTGGAGTTCCCTGTGGAATTGGATGTGGTCATGGATCCCCTGGGGGTGGCTGCAAACGGTGCTTAAGGTAGTGGTGGGGATAGCCATACTAGGCATTACGCTTTGTTGTTTTGCTCAGTGCATTCCCTCGCTGATCTCCAAGTGCCGCCCCAGAGAGAAATTCCGTGACGTCATACCCGCTCAACAGCTGATGCCGCTCTTGCGCAAGGTCGCCAGTCAGGTCCTTAAATAGAAAATAAAGGGGAGATGCGGTTTCCCCATGCCCCGCAGGGCATGGAACGGCCCGCCAGAGGCCACCGCGGTGAGAGACGCTCCCAGCCCGTGGGCTCTGCGGCCGCCAAATTAAGGGGGGTGAATAAAATATAGGGTTTGATTCACCCAATTACCGTGACCTGACCTGCGACTCTGCCAAGCAAGCAGATAGCTGACTTCGGTCAAACATTAAGTGCATAGCTCATCTCCCGGCTCGGGAAATCCCTGGCGCAAATAAGCCATGTTTGTCCCTGCCTAATCCCCAAGACAATGAGGTCCCTAAACCCATGTTTGCCCCAGTTAATTAACTCCCCTTTGAGGAGTTCCCCATTAACCCGTGTACGTGGGTGAGGTAATTTTCCTGTCAGATGACAGCTTGCCACCGTTGCGCTTTCTTCCCTATAAATGATGTTGCCTTTTTCCAATAAAGCACTGATCTGATCTCGCTCCTGTTGCCTCGTGTTGTCATTGATCAGTCTCCTCCGGGACCTAGCGCCGCCTAGCGGCCAGACATCGCTACAGCTAGTGACCCCGACGTGATTTACTCGTGAGTAAGAGACCCCGGAGAGGTCTACTCGTGAGTAGCGATCCACGCGGTCCGGTTCTGCGCTTGAACCGCGACCCGCCAGCCCGGAGGATAGCGCGGCGCTCTGGTCGGCAGCCAGCCGGACAGAGAACGGCCCGCCGCGAGGCATTCCAGAGAGACATTCCTACCGCTTCCTCCCCGCTTTCGAGAGGTTTGCCATAGAGGGAAACGCGTTCCGCTCAGGGCAGGCTGTGAGCCCCTGACATCGCAGAGGCCGATAGAAGGGCCCGTGGCAGAAGGTCCACGCTCCGAGGTCTACCCCAGACACCCGTCGCCCGAACCTGTTGCCTGCAAAGACGCGTCGATCTTCGTCCCGAGGAGGAAACTTCAGAGGACCATCGCAGGTAATATGGGGACTTGTTCTCATAGACCAAGTCCGTCCGCTAGCCAAAGAACTCGGGAGCAAGAGTTCAAAATCCTGGCCAGGGTTTTTAATTTCCGATTTCACAGCAGGGAGCTAGCGAGACTTTTGGCGTACCTCAGGGAACACTGCCTACTTTACCCAGAAGTAGGTACGTTAACCCTGAAGCTCTGGGATCAGATAGGAGACTGCATTCAGCAAACCCCGAAAGCTCCAGGAGGGATAGTCCGCACATGGCGGAAATGTAGGAGACTCTTAGAGCAGATCGAGCCAGTCCGGGTAGAAGCGGAAGAACCCCCGTTAGAGAAGCCATCAGGCAGGCCAGTCGAGCCGACTGCGCCCACCGCACTCTATCCGACATTCAAGTATCAGCAGAGTAGCGCAGGGAGCCTTCCCGCGGTGACAGCTGCAGACGTCACCGAGGGAACGCAAGGAATGAGAGGCGCTGGCGCTTCTCTGACAGCCCCAGGTTCCCTAGTCGTGAAGAGTGCCCTTCAGCGCACAGCTGAGATAGAACTCAAGAAGGGGGAATTGTCAGTTGAACAGCTAGCTGAACTTAGACAGATTTGTCCCATCCGCTTGGAGATGGACGCGCTCACAGGCGCACAGCAGATAGTACACTCCCCAGTCCCGTACAAGCTTCTCATGGCTTTACGGAAAGCGATTTCAGAGACAGGGCTCCAAAGTCGTTTTACGAGGGGCACGCTTCAGCAAGTGTGCGAAACCACCATGTGGATTCCTCACGATTGGAAAGCCGTCATGAGGATGATGCTTACCCCCAGCCAGTACATGATTTGGGACAGCGAGTTCCGCCTAGAGGCGCAAGCTCGGGCTGCCAGGATGGGAGGCGCGGTAATCCCTGACCAGTTGTATGGTTCAGGTGCCTTTGAGTCCATCAACGCTCAAATCAACTTGCCTCTCGCCACCCTAGAGATGTCAGCTGAGGCTGCCTATAGGGCATACTTCAAGGTCCCAGCGTCTGGCAAAACGGCCAAAAATTACACCGCCATTAAGCAGGGAGCCCAAGAGCCCTACATGGACTTCATCAATCGCCTGGAAGAAGCAATTAGCAGGCAGATTGACAATGAGCAAGCCCAGGAAGAGCTCATGATTAAGCTAGCCAAAGACAACGCCAACTTGGACTGCCGTAAAATCTTGCAGTCCCTGGGCAATCGCCCTGACATAACCTTAACGGACATGATCCGAGCATGCTCCGACGTTGGCACAGACTCCTACAAGATGGGTCTGCTAGCGGCAGCGGTGCAGGGGGGAAGAAGACCTAATGGTAAGAACAAAGGGGCATGTCACACTTGTGGCAAGATCGGCCACTTCGCTAGGGAGTGCCGGTCCAAGGGAGGCGGACAAAAGTCCGGCCGTCCCAAGGCTCCGAACACCCCCTGCCCGAAGTGCAAGAAAGGCTATCATTGGGCCAGGTTTTGTCCGAGTTCGGGAAACCGGAATCCGGGCACGTCTCTGGCCCCAGTCCAAACAGAGGCTTCCTTCACCCAGATCCAGAACTCCCCAGACTTAGACTAGATTCCAGGCACATCCCAGGCACTGCGAGGGCACAGGCCAGCCCCAAGGGCAGCACGGGGCTAGAATTGACTTGCCAGGCGGACGTTACATGCGACCTGCCGGGCACAGTCTATCTAGTCGACACCCAGTACATGGGACCCCTGCCCAGAGGCTTTATAGGTTTAGTTTTGCCCCGTAGTGTAGCTGGAACACGCGGAATTTTCATAATTCCAGGAGTCATTGACTCGAATTTTTCAGGCATTCTCCAGGTCCAGCTTTGGACGCACCTGCCCCAAACAATCCACAAGGGAGACACGTTAGCGCAACTGATCATGGTTCCTTGTCACTCGCCAGCAGGCAGCCAGGGAAGGCTCAGGGACAGCTCAGAGTCCGGTTCAGCAGACCGCTCGAGCGCAAGTGAGGCAGTGCAAGGATACCAGGTCTTAGCGACAGTGGAAACCAACATTGAGTGGAAGCAGCGCCCCATTATCGAGGTATTTTTGAACAAAAGGGTGTTCTCAGGGTTACTCGATACCGGAGCGGATGTGTCAGTGATAAGCAGGAGCCAGTGGCCAAGAGAGTGGGCCATTGAGCCGGTCTCCGATGTGTGGGGGGTAGGAGGCGTTCAGGAAGCGTTCAGGAGCCGAGAGTGGGTAGAAGTCACAATCCCAAAGGCTGACGGCACGGCGGTAATTCGGCCGCACATTCTTGACGTGCACATCAACCTTTGGGGGCGAGACATTCTGCAGCAGTACGGTGCTACGCTTACCTTCGGGTAATGGCGTTGCCACTTAAATGGCTCACCGACACTCCGGTATGGGTAGAACAATGGCCGGTAGTGGGAGAGAAGTTAGTTGCCCTCAAGCAGCTAGTTAAGGAACAGCTAGACGCAGGACACATAGAACAGTCCACTAGCCCCTGGAATTCGCCAATTTTTGTGATTAAGAAGAAGTCGGGGAAGTGGCGACTCCTCCACGATCTCAGAGAGATCAATAAATGCATCCAGCCGATGGGTCCGCTTCAATGCGGCATCCCAAATCCGAATATGATTCCCGAGGGGTGGGAGATCCTAGTCGTAGATCTCAAGGATTGCTTTTATACAATCCCCTTAGACCCCAGGGACCGGGAAAGGTTCGCCATTACGGTGCCGGTCGTGAACCACGGCGAGCCCACGCAGCGTTACGTGTGGAAATTTTTGCCACAGGGCATGCTCAATTCGCCCACCCTGTGCCAAATTTATGTTCACGACGCACTGGCAAAGTTCCGAAGCCTTTACCCTAAAGCTATTGTGTGTCACTTCATGGACGACATTTTAGTAGCGTTGCCGCAGCTCGGCAGCGAAATGTTTTCTGACCTCCAGGCCAGCCTGGGGGACAAAGGCTTACTCATTGCCCCTGAGAAAGTGCAGAGAACCGAGCCCTTCTCATACTTGGGCCATCGGCTTCTCCGCTCTTTCGCAGCGCCAGTTCTGCCTCAGATAAATTTACCAGACTCAGTCACCCTTGTAGAGTTGCAGCAAGTTTTGGGGAACATCAATTGGGCCAGACCGTATTTTCGTTTAGATACGGATCTTCTAAAACCGCTCTTCTCGCTGCTAACCCTAGGTCAGCAGCCGGCAGACTGGATAAAAGTCTCTCGAGACGCGCGCTTGGCGCTCGAGAAGGTGAACCAAGTTCTCAGCCAGAGGTGGGTGGATAGGATCGCCCAGGGGCCATATGCCCCGATCCTGAATTTGTACATCGTGCGGTCAGGATCCATGTTCACTGGGGCGCTAGGAGTAGACTCAGAGAAGGGAGCGAAAATTGTGGAGTGGGTATACTTGCCTAACACCTCTTCTCGGAACATTGTTCCGCCCCAAGAACTGGTCTCCGCGGTGATCTACCGCGGCAGGCTGAGAGCGAGGGACATTTCTGGGCACGATTTAGCTAAGATCATAGTCCCGTTCACCAAGGAACAAATCCATCAGTTGATGCAGCTAGGTGACTCGCTTCCGATAGCTTTGGAAGGATTCACTGGAAGCTTGGCATACCATTTGCCCAAAGACCCTAGGCTTGTCTCACTTCAGACAGGAACAGTCAGCTTGTTCGAATTGCTCTCGCTGGTCCCGCTTCAGGGGGCCAAGACAGTTTTTACCAATGGGGGACGCACATATGGTGTCCTGACTTGGCAGGAGGGCGAAGCTTGGCGCACGCTGCTAACTCTTCCACAGAAGTCCGCGCAGCGGGCAGAGTTGGCAGCCGTGAACCTTGCCTTGCGCACCTTCGCCAAGGAACGTTTGAATATCATCACTGACAGTCTGTATGTTAGGAATTTGCTCCACAGTCTACCGGGAGTTTACATCACTCCCGCGATAGACAAGAACTTGCTTAGCTTGTTTCTCACTGCTCAATTTCATTTGCGGAACCGCACAGAGCCGCTCTATATTGCCCACATCCGAAGTCACCAAGACCTACCGGGTCCGATTTCCGCGGGCAATAGCAGAGCGGATGCGGCGGCAAAGGAAATTCAGCTACGTTCAGTTTTGGGAGTTTTCACTACTCCAATCCAGAGTCATGCCTTTTTTCACCAAAATGCCAAGGCACTCGCCAGACAGTTCAATCTGCCGCTTTCTCAAGCCCAAGGCATAGTCCGCTCTTGCCAGCATTGCGCAGGAGCGCCGGGGGGCCCTCGTGGGGGGTCAACCCACGAGGGACAGAGGCTAATCAGGTATGGCAGATGGACGTCACGCATGTGCCGCAGTTCGGCAGATGGCAATACATGCACGTCTGCATTGACACTTTTTCTCAGTTCGTTTGGGCAACGGCGCAGAAAGGGGAGGCTGCAACCCACGTGGAGCAGCACCTCCTTTCCTGCATTGCGGCGATGGGCAAGCCGCGGCACGTGAAGACGGACAACGCGCCGGCCTACAGTTCCAGGCAGTTGGCCGCCTTCATGGCTACTTGGGACATCAAGCACACATTTGGAATTCCCTACAATCCGCAAGGGCAAGCGATTGTAGAGCGGGTCAATCGGACGCTAAAGTCCTATATTGACAAACAAACAGAAAGGGGGGAGCCACCAGCCCTCCCCAAGTCACAGGGAGAAGCACAGATGTGTCTCAACAAGGTATTGTTCACTTACAATCACCTTAATGTTTTTTCGGATTGTACGCCGCAGGAGAAGCATTTCCGCCGTTCGGAAGCTCTCCCGCGACCTATGGTCCGGTACCGAGTGCCACCAGACCCTTCTTGGAGGGGCCCGGTGCCGCTCATAACCTGGGGAAGAGGGTATGCTGCAGTTATGTCTCCTACAGGTGTCGTTTGGATTCCAGCCCGGTGTGTCAAGCCCTACTTGGAACCGCATGGCGTGGAACCAGGCCGGCCCGAGTCCGATCCCGGAGATGGAGGACCTCACCCTGACCGAGAGGACCCGCTGGAGGAAACGGCCGCCGATGCCCAAGATCACCTGGGGGATGGTCAAGGCTCTTTGCAGTGACG
Organism: Bradypodion pumilum; assembly: GCA_035047305.1. NCBI lineage: Eukaryota > Metazoa > Chordata > Lepidosauria > Squamata > Chamaeleonidae > Bradypodion > Bradypodion pumilum. Next base: position 307,042,688 of record JAWDJD010000004.1, on the reverse strand, counting down.
CCCAGGATGCCGTTCAGCGCGAGGAGAAAGAGCCGACACCGGAGAACCTCACAGCTGCAGTTTTTGCCCTGATTCACGCCAACACAGCGGTGATCACCATCATCCTGGCCCTTTCCCTGCTTTTGGGGGGAGGCGTTCAGGCTACTCCAATCCAGGCCGACGGTCTGCCGCCTGGTGAAGATCTTTCCGCACGAATGCAGTACAACTTGTGGGAAAGGTTGGCGGGTCTCGTCAACCAGTCCGATTTTTGTCTACAGCAGGACATTGGTTCTGCATCTATCCTCAGCACCTGTCTCATCCCCGTGTGCCACACTCTGGACGCGCGCACCAAGGATGGCGACTGGTTGTTGAAGGCGTTCTTTGGCCCGCACACTCCTACCACCTTCTCAGCATATGCACGCTGGGGGGGATTGCGACTTGCATCAACCTTGCCGGCTGACGCCGCCACTCTTCATACCCCTCGAGTGGCGATCAGCCCGGACGCTGCTTGCACCCGAATGACCGGCTGCACCTCAGGCGGTCAGACTCGGCGCCGCTGCCTTGACCCCGGCAGCGGCAACTGGACTTGTAATAAACCAGAGACACTCACTTCGCTGTACGCTCACGTCACCCTACCTTCAGGGTGGTTTTTCACCTGCAACCAGTTCACATGGAACTATATTCCTGCGAATCTGTCAGACTCAATGTGTTGCCTCAGTCGTTTGACACTGTTACTTCCTACTAAGGACATGATTGCCCCAAGCACAAATGTTTCTAATGTCCCACATGTTTCCAATGCTTCAAATGTCTCCCCACTCATACGGCACACACGCACAACCCAGTTAGACAGCCCTTGTGACAGCAGCTTCAGAGTACTGAGTCCCGCTGAGTATGTATCACTAGCAGTCAGCCTTGTCGGCGTGCCAGGCTTGGCCGTCGGCAACGCACGGAGGATTGGCCGCTTGGCTTGCGGTTTGGCCAAAGCCATTAACCATACCTCCACAGCGATAGCGCTCCTCAACCAGGAACAGGCAGAACTTCGCCATGCAGTTCTTGACAATCGAGCGGCTATCGACTACCTCCTCTTGCTGCACCACCTGGGTTGCGAATCTGTTCATGGAATGTGTTGCTTCAATCTTACTGATAACTCCCGCAAGATCCAAAGTCAGATCACGAACCTCCACACCATAGTCCAGGGTATTACTGAGGGTTCCGCATGGGGGGCTTGGTGGAGTTCCCTGTGGAATTGGATGTGGTCATGGATCCCCTGGGGGTGGCTGCAAACGGTGCTTAAGGTAGTGGTGGGGATAGCCATACTAGGCATTACGCTTTGTTGTTTTGCTCAGTGCATTCCCTCGCTGATCTCCAAGTGCCGCCCCAGAGAGAAATTCCGTGACGTCATACCCGCTCAACAGCTGATGCCGCTCTTGCGCAAGGTCGCCAGTCAGGTCCTTAAATAGAAAATAAAGGGGAGATGCGGTTTCCCCATGCCCCGCAGGGCATGGAACGGCCCGCCAGAGGCCACCGCGGTGAGAGACGCTCCCAGCCCGTGGGCTCTGCGGCCGCCAAATTAAGGGGGGTGAATAAAATATAGGGTTTGATTCACCCAATTACCGTGACCTGACCTGCGACTCTGCCAAGCAAGCAGATAGCTGACTTCGGTCAAACATTAAGTGCATAGCTCATCTCCCGGCTCGGGAAATCCCTGGCGCAAATAAGCCATGTTTGTCCCTGCCTAATCCCCAAGACAATGAGGTCCCTAAACCCATGTTTGCCCCAGTTAATTAACTCCCCTTTGAGGAGTTCCCCATTAACCCGTGTACGTGGGTGAGGTAATTTTCCTGTCAGATGACAGCTTGCCACCGTTGCGCTTTCTTCCCTATAAATGATGTTGCCTTTTTCCAATAAAGCACTGATCTGATCTCGCTCCTGTTGCCTCGTGTTGTCATTGATCAGTCTCCTCCGGGACCTAGCGCCGCCTAGCGGCCAGACATCGCTACAGTAAGGTTTATAAATTATATTGCAGTACATTTGTGACCTGGGGTTTGTTTAATATATTCCAGGAAGATATCAATATTCCCAACTTCTCTTCAAGTAGTCATTGATAGTCTCTGTTCTTATTACCTTGTTTTAGATCTTATCTCATTTTCTCACTGTTTGATGTGCAAAATAAGCTGTGCTGAGTTGCATGGCATCAGACAGAATGTTTCTTACTATTGCATATTGCAGGTGTGGAGTCATGAACATTTTAAGATCATGGGTTTTTGGGCACTTTTTTCCTTTCTTGGCAAAAGTAGCTTCTTGCTACTGAGAAACATGTCTAGGTTTGACCTTTGAACCCAGTAGGGTATATGATTGTATACCTGTCAAGTTTCAGGAAATTTCTGACAAATAAGGGAAATTTCCCAGCCAAAATGGAAAACTGGACAGCTATGCTTATCCTGTGCTGGCCTCCAGTCTAACTCCAGTCTAATTGCAGTCTAACTAATATGGGAGGTCGGCAGGAAAGAGTGTAAAATATGGGGGTTTGCCAGAAATTTCCCAAAACTTGACAGGTATGTGATTGGGAGTGGGGAGGGTTGTTTATTTACCTTTATTCACTACTATTTTCAAGATCGAGTTGGCTGACATATTAAGACATAGGTGTTCCATGACAATTTGTCTTGTACAAATTTCAGAAATCCGTAAGTAAACAACCATTCAGTATCATGGTTGTATTTTTCTTACTTTTTTTGCAATTTGAATTTAGTGAAGCTTACTCCTGGGGTACCTGGGTAAAAGATAGCAGGTTAATGATGCAGTCCTATGCATGCTTATTTGGGAATGTGCCCTATTGGACTCAACGAAGCATACATCTAAGTAAATATATGTTGGCCTGCTCTATTATTTTCTTTTCTATAGTTTTCCAGGCTAAAATCCTATATTGAAGGTAAAGTTCACCCTTACTCAAAAGCCAGTCATGTCCTATACTCAGAAATAAGACCCATTGAACTCAAGGAGCTTATGCTTGATTAGACATATACAGGACTGTGCTGTTCAGTTTTGGCTCTTATTCAAACCACAGCATAGAGTTAATTACAATACCTTCCATAGTAGCAAAAAAAATAAGCCATACATTACCATGCCTAAGGATCTCTTCTTCAGTTTGGTTGAAATGGAAATAATTTGCAAATCAAATAATGGACCATTTTCTGGTATATAGATAAGATTACACTGAGTGCAGGTATGTTTGCAAATGTGTCTCATATTCCTGAATTCAAGGCTTTCAATCAACCTCCTACTTGCATGTGTGTGTGAATACATAAGCAACTGGAAAGTTTTTCAGACTAAACAGATGGATCATTATGGTGTGAGCAGATTGGTGAGGAGGCAGAATGTAGGCTGTGATGCCATTCCCCTCTGAACTTAAAAATATCAGGCACTTTTTGTGAAATTGCTTTTCTTTGCAGAGAACAAGTCTCAATTTTATTTGCTTTTAGTAGTAATCATTCATGATTTAGGGCTGTCCAACACTACAGTCATATGCATTTGCATGGAGTAAACAAAACTCTGTTTTCTGGGTTATAATTGCAGTGAAATGTTAATTTGCATGACATTGCATTCCAGGGTCATTGCTACATTCTAGTGTTGTTCATATTTGAAATTGTAGCAATGGCATGGGACAGAGAAAAGGCATGGACTTCTTGCACAACTGTGGGTTTCTTACATCATTACCCTGCATCTTCTGCAGTGATTGCCTCATCATCGTTTATGACATGGGGTTGACTCAGGAATTCTCGGGATACATTTTTGTTAAGATAGTTCTGATATATGGTATAATGATTGCAGGTATAACGTTTTCTAGGTATCTTCTTCTTTAAGTGCTATATCAGATTCTGAACATTGGCTATCCTCATGCTGATCAGTCATGAAGATTGTCCTGGGAGCAATATAATGCAATAGCCTTCCATTTGCCTTCTGCATCACAGCATGACACACACACCACTGATACAGTCCCACAAGTCCTAAGCCCTTTTGGCACACTAAGTCCTCATTGGCCCCATAGTAGTATTGATGAAGCTGCTTCCCTCCATCAAGATGGATTCAAGTGGGATTTAATCCACTTAGGTGGTGGACTTCACCACCCAAGTCCTCATGGTTGTCAGGTTAATTAACAACCACCTGACAATTGACTTTGAGTTGCTGGCAGTGTAGTCTACTCTATTACCATAGCAGGACAACCTGGTCAGACTGGTTTCTAGGTATAAAGGACTCAAAGCATTTCACCAGTCCCTCCTTTTGATGCTGTCCTGGGACCATGTAGGTTTCCCATTGGTGCACAAGTGATAAGAAATGTAATCACCACCAGTCTTATTGCTGGGACCCAAACTAGCAGTGGTGATTTTCAAGCACTAAAGCAGGGGTTCTCATGGGCCAGCTCTGGCCTGTGGCACCATTTCATGTGGCCAACACTGCCGCCATCACCACTGGAAGTGAAAGTGGACGTGTTTACGATAGCCATAAAAGCATCCACGGCTGTCGTAAATGTATTTATGACAGCTGCAGATGCGTTTTATGGCAGTGTTTACAGCAAGGGAAACCACCAGTCCAGCCCACTCAGCTGTCTGAGGGGGTGTGGTCTGGCCCGTGGCTTTAAAAGGTTGAGAATCCCTGCACTAAAGACTTTCCCTCCTAGATCCTGAGGTTCCCAAAGCATTCCTGAAATAAATAAAAAAATCTCTAGGAAAGAACAGGAAATGCTAATGATTAAAGTCCACAGCTGATACCATCATCAGCCTTCGCATGTGCAGAGTTGCACAGTAGGATCCAAACCATTGATTACATCTGTAATGTCATTCAACAAAAATCACACATTGCTGGCTCTTTCATCTTAGTTGAGAAAATTAGCATAAAGCTCTGTATGGTGTATGCCTTAAACTGTTTAAATGTTTATCTTCTTGCTTCCCTAACAACTATGCTGTCACTTTTTCAGGAAAGTGTAAACTTAGTTCAAAATAGGAAAGCAGGAGGCAGATGCAATAAAAAGGCAGGCTCAAAATATTAATAAGTGAAAACATCACTTTATGACATTTTGATTTTTTGTTCCTTAGGAGGGCTTTTGTTCTGCCTGTAATGGTTCTATTTTTTTCTATACACATCACAGAAATGAAATACATAGAAACTAAAATACAAGGAAAAGCTGGATAAATAATTAAAGAAGAATGAAAAAAGGCTGTAGCATGCTGACAGCAAAGGAGCAAGTCTAAAAGAATGAAAGTTAATATTTATTATGCTTGAGGCAAAAGCCCAGCCTGACAATAATAAGCCTTCTATTTTTCACATTTTCACATTCTTAAACCTTTCAGAATCTCATTCCTAGGATGACATTACAGAATTTTTAACCAAGGTGGTCCGCAAGTCCTGAAACATTCACTTCGCAGCGTATGACTTGTGTGCCCTTGAAACTGAGAAGATCAATAACAGACTGAGAGAACTTCTGTTCTCCATTACTTTATTATTATTATTTTAACCCCCCTTTTTTTGAGAGCACAAGACAGGAGTTGGAAATGAGGTACCTTTCAGATGCATGGGACTACATCTTCTTTAACCCCTACCCAACGTTGACCACTAGTCAAGAGTTATGGGAGTTGCAGGCAAGAGCACTGATGTTCTGTTCCTGATATGTGCATGGCACTGTTATAACCCAAACTTCTCAGTTACCACATTGAATCACATTAAATAAGCATTAGCTGTTAGCAGACTACGTATGCTTTGTATAAAAGGTTGGAAGCAACCTAGCCCTTCACTCTTAGTTGCTGCTTTTGTCACATCTGAAGTGAACCTCCATAGATTGAAAAGAGTCAGGGTTGGGTTCAGGTTAGTGTTAGGGCTAACACCAGCATTGGTGGTGTGTAGCCAGATTGGCATGCTTTTCTTCCTGTATGTGGCATAAACTTGTGATGTGAATAATACTTGAAATATTTATCATTCTCAGTGTTACAAATATTAAACATTGTTATAATTATGATGAATATTGCCTAACTGTGCACTATGATAATAACATGGAATATAAACAGTTATGAATCTGGTGTAGGCATTCCTCAAGTGTTTGAGGCAATCCCACAGTACTGATGCAACTTGTACTTGAATTTGTTTTTAACATACTGCCTCCTCCCCCATGAGACTGGTACTCAGCCTTCTGCCTCATATGCTCTCAGAAGATATGTTCCAAAAGCATATGTTGGTAACAGCAGCTGCAACATGATTCATACAGATATTTGGAGATTTTTTTGTGTCAGAAAAGCACCATGCAAGATAAATTCTTTTCCCACACAGATTTTGTTCTTTAAAAACCAAAATCAGATTTTATGATTAAGAAACACTGAAACTTCAGCTTCATTCACTGTTCCTATCCAATCCCAGAGAACACATATGGCTGTAAAATGGCAAAGACTTTTGAGAATTATTGGTAATAGCGCAATAAAAATGAAGTGAGGAATCAAGATCTGAATGAAATCAGTAAATCCTGGAATCAGAAGTAATGCTAGTAGAGTAAAATGTCCCACTGAAATACTCACATGGGAAGTTGGCTTTAGGAAGGAAGTAAATACAGTTCAGGCTCATACAGGTTCAAACCCAGTTTTAAGCTTCAAGAGTCCTGCGGGCCACTCAGTGACTGTTATGTATGATAACTTGTGTCAGTGACATGTTGAACATTCAAACCGCCAAATAAACCACACAAACTACTGTCAAACAGCCAGCCATGCTGTTTGACAGCTGCGACATCTCGGCAGCTCGCGTAGTATCGCAAGGCTTCAAGTGCGCAAATTTCAAATGCCGAGAGGCATGCTCCAGAACTGTCAAATGTATATACTTTGTAACATGTATTCAAATCACCCAATTATGTTTGTTCCCACTCAATTGTATCCAGTTTATTGTGTATATAAGTCCCTGTTGTTCCCCTCCAAGTTGTGTTCAGACCCCAGAAATAAAAGAGCTGTATTTCACTTCACTGGTTGTCGTCTCCAGTTTCTGAACACCAAAGTGACTGTTTTGGCTTGTGGGGACACAGAGATCTGGTTAGACCAGGGGTTGGCAACCTATGGCCCATGGGTCAAATCCGTCCTGTGGTGCCAAATAATCCGGCCCTCACCCTCGCTCCAACTGCCGCTGCCACTGCCAGAAGTGGCCGTGGCCACATTTATGGGAAACACAGACACATTTATGGCAGCGTTTACAGTGGGGGAACACCATTCCAGCCCCCTCAACTGTCTAAGGGTGCATGACTTGGCCCCTGACTTTAAAAGATTGCTGACCCCTGGGCTAGACATATAATCAGTAAGTGAAGTGTTCCAGTGTCTTCCCCCAAAGAGCATCACACAAGGATAAAAAGATACAACTGCTTATAAAGCCAAGATTTACGTAAGCATACTATCACTGCAGGTTCAACTGTTAACCTTATTGAAGCTCACATTGCCAATTCTCTTTGAGATACAAACTAAAGGAGACACCAAGTTTAGAATGATAAAAAATAGTATCCCTCCTCCAGCACCCTGATGTGTCTGTGCAAGTCTTTCAAAGCTGGTATGTCTGCTCAATGAAGCTCACTGATTATCTTCCAAGGACCAAACAAAAGCACACCAATTGCAACTGGCAGATAATGAACACCCTTAAAGGAAGATCTGTTTCTAATTGTGAAGATAATCTCTCCTATACTTAGGCTGTGTATGTGAGGTTTGATGTAGCCAACTGTGACTTTTATCTCTTTGTGGAACATCATGTCTGCCTTGGTTACTACAGCAAGTATGTACTGCAGTTGTTATCGCCACTACTCAATGCAGTTGAATTATGCACACCCAGTGTGGTACAAAAGGATTGCAGTGGCTCAAGTGGCTAAGACGCTGACTGGGAGGCGGAAGGTCAGCAGTTTGATTCTCAAGTACTGCAGGACAGAATGAGCTCTCATCTTTCTCCCAGCTCCTGCCAACCTAGCAGTTCGAAAGCAAGAAATTGCAAGTAGATAAATAGGGACCACTTTGGTGGTAAGGTAACAGCATTCTGTGCGCTCTGGTGTCTAGTCATGCCTGTCACATGACCACGGAAACGTCTGCAGAAGTAGACAACACTGGCTCTTCAGCTTTAAAACAGAGATGAGCACTGAACCCTAGAGTTGGATATGACTGGCTTTCGAGCAAGGGAAACCTTTACCTTTAACCTAGTGTGGTACAAAATGAATGGCCAGATGTTTGTGGGCAGAGAAATTCTCCAAACAAGAAGCCAGAATATTACAGCACTTGAATTACAGGGGAGAAGTAATAACCAACCAAAGCCAAAATGAAGTATCATGGAACCTTTAGGATCAACACATTTATTTTAACATGAATTTTTGTGGATAACAATCCAGTTCCTGTTTTTGAAGAAATAGATCATAACAATCGCTTGCTGACTTATGGTGATGCTTGTATTAGTTGACTTACCCATCAGCCTCTAAGGGAGGCAAGAAAAATAAAGAGGCACTGAGAGATAAAAAGAAGGAAGCAAAAAGATAACAGAGATTATGGAAGGAAGAGACACTTCAGCATTGGTGACCTGCAAGGTACTGTATGTTCAATGTTTGTCTTTATGCCTGTGAACAACACAGCATACACATGTAGCAAGTGTAATATGGTAGCACTGTTGGAAGAAAAAGTGAAAGAACTGGAGAAGTGAATGGTCACGCTTAAGACAATAAGGGGAGATGAAGAGTATGTTGACAGAACTCTTGAGCTGGAGCAGTCAAGCAGGCACTGAGGCTGGAAGAACAGCAGGGCAAAGCATAGGAGAAGAATGCAGGTGATAGAACAAACATCTCATCCGACCTTATCCTTCCTGGTTGATTTATCTGGAAAGTATTTGTGCTGTAGTCAACTTTCTCCATTGTGGTGTGATCATAGAGAAACTGATCTGAAAGCACATAAGCCCCATTCAAATGTTCATGCCAGGTACAGTGAATGCATGTGCAAGTATAACCGAAGAATTAAGCCAGATAGAAATAACCAGGGAGGAGGTCCTTGCATGTCTTGTTAAACTAAACACTAACAAATCACCAGGACCAGATGGCATCCATCCACGAGTTCTCAGGGAACTTAAAGATGAAATTGCTGATCTCCTAGCCAAAATATATAATCTTTCCCTCAAATCAGGCTTTGTGCCTGATGACTGGAAGGTAGCGAATGTAACACCAATTTTCAAAAAAGGATCCAGGGGTGATCCAGGAAATTACCGACCTGTCAGTTTGACATGTGTCCCAGGTAAAGTGATGGAAACCATCCTAAAAGATAGAATTAATAGGCACATAGAAGAGAAGGCGCTGCTAAAGGAGAGCCAACATGGCTTTTGCAAGGGCAAATCATGCCTCACTAATCTGTTGGAATTTTTTGAGAGTGTCAACAAGCATGTGGATAAGGGGGATCCAGTTGACATTGTTTATCTGGACTTTCAGAAGGCTTTTGACAAGGTCCCACACCAAAGGCTCTTGAATAAACTTACCAGTCATGGAATAAAGGGACAGGTCTTGTCCTGGATCAGCAACTGGCTAAGGGACAGAAAACAGAGGGTAGCACTAAATGGACACTTCTCCAAGTGGAGGGAAGTAAAGAGTGGGGTCCCCCAAGGTTCAGTACTGGGACCCCTGCTTTTCAACCTCTTCATAAATGATCTAGAAGTAGGAGTAAAAAGCAAGGTAGCCAAATTTGCTGACGACACTAAATTATACAGGGTAGTGAAAACTGTGAGAGATTGTGAGGAGCTCCAGAGGGATCTCTCGACACTGGGGGAGTGGGCAAAACAGAGGCAAATGAGTTTCAACATTAGTAAGTGCAGAGTGATGCATGTTGGGGCAAAGAACCCCAATTACACTTATAAACTGATGGGGTCTGAACTCTCTGCGACAAACCAGGAAAGGGACCTTGGTGTCCTGGTGGACAACTCAATGAAGGTGTCAACCCAGTGTGCCTCAGCAGTGAAAAAAGCAAACTCAATGCTAGGGATCATTAGGAAGGGTATAGAAAATAAGTCAGCAAGTGCCATTTTGCCTCTTTACAAATCTATGGTGAGGCCCCATCTGGAATACTGTGTACAGTTCTGGTCGCCATACCTCCAGAAGGATATTATGGAGCTGGAAAAAGTGCAGAGGAGGGCAACCAGAATGATTAGGGGACTGGAACACCTTCCTTACCATCTGAGGCTGCAACGGTTGGGCCTCTTCACTCTTGAACGACGTCTAAGAGGTGACCTGATTGAAGTTTATAAAATCATGCACGGTGTGGACAAAGTAGATAAGGAAAAACTGTTTTCCCTATCGCATAACACTAGAACTAGGGGACACTCCATGAAACTTTTGGGTACTAGTTCTCAAACAAATAAGAGAAAGTACTTTTTCACCCAGAGGATTACTGGTCTATGGAATCCCTGCCAGAAGAAGTGGTGACAGCTGTCAGTCTTGACAGCTTTAAGAAAGGATTAGACAAGTTCATGGAGGACAAGAGTATCAATGGCTATAATTATGGATACTTAAGGACAACCTCTGGGTTGGAGAGATAGGCAGGATATCTCTCAATATCATTTCCAGGGAATCCTAAGCAGGTGAAGGCATCTGCTTGGGAATACCCTGAAGGAAATGGTGAGCCACTGTGTGAGACAGAATGCTGGACTGGATGGGCTGTGCCTGTTCCAGCAAGGCTGTTCTTATGTTCTTATGTTCTAAGTATCTACCAATTCACGAGCATCTCAAACAGTGACTCTTTCTTCCCTAAGCAGGTTAACAGATGAGATAATTGAACTTAAGCTGATCTTGTTACTTTGAGGTTAATTACAAACAAAGTGTCTAACCAAAGCAAATTGGTTTACTGTAGCTGCTCTGTGGATGTGCATATTAAATGATAGTAGACTGTTCTGGTGATATCAATTGCATCCTGAATGTGTAATTTTGAATTAAAGGAAAGAGAGTTTGATTTACATGTTGCTTTAAAACTCTACCTTTTTAATATATATACTAGCAAGGGTTGCCCAGCGTTGCCGGGCTTTTTTTGGTTTTTTTTTTAAAAAAATATGAAAAATGGTGTTGGATGATTTTTGTTGTATGTGTATTTAAATGAGTTATGTTATTTTTAAAAAAATAATGTTTTTTATACGTAGGTAGTGTTTTAAACTGTTATAAAAAAATTGGATTTTAAAAAGAGGAAAGGTTGATATTTTTTTTCCCAATAATGACATTTTAAAAAATAATGTGTTACTATGTGGTTTTTGGTAATAGGTGTACCTTGGATAAGAATTTTTTAAAAATGTGTAAGTGTATGTTTTTTTAAATTCAATATTTTTGACTGTGTTTAGATGTTTGGTTTTTCTTTTAGTGTGTTCTTATTTATTTATGTTTGAATAATTGTTTTGTTTGGATATTTTTGAATGTTTTTAAAACTAATTTCCCTTTTTTAAATTCTTGGAGATTAAGTTGAATTCATTGAGTGTCATTTTTCCTGTCGCCACTGGGTGGTGCTCTTGCATAATTTTCTAATTTTAACTGTGTCCTGGCCTGTGTATTCTTCCTGTTCTTTTGTCATTTCAGTTGTGGACATCGTTGAGGCTGGAGGTTTAAGGTGTGTGCTCTTTTCTGTTAGGGGTGGTGGTGTTGGGATTTGTGGGGGGTGGGGAGTTGTGTTTGTCTTTGTTTATTTTATTTTTTTGTGGATGTTTTTTCCCTAATTTTTATGTTTATTATTTTTGATTTTTGTGGAATGTTCTTGTTTGTGATTTTGGTGTGGGTATTTCTGTGGGCCGGCCTCGGTGGCTGGCTGGCCCATTGAAATACCATGTGGTGGTAGGTTGGGGGTATTTTCGCAGGCCGGCCACGTTGTAATATCCACGCCGCCGGCCCGTGGGAATCCCCCCATTGTGTTTGTTGGTTTGTTTGTTTTGGTGGGGGTGAGGACTTCACGGCTCGGCCTTGGTGGCCGGACTGCGCCGTTTTTGTTTTTGTTTTTTTTGTGTTTGTTGGTTTGTTTGGGAATCCCAGCGTCGGGGTGTGTGTGGGCTTTCCTTCCTGGGGGCTGGCTTCAGGCCCGCAGTAAGGAAGCCCAGTGGCGGGGTGGTGGTGGTGGGCTTTCCTTACTGGGGGCTGGATTCTCTGGGCGGACCGCAGGAAGGAAGCCCAGTGGCGGGGGTGGGGCTTTCATCACCGGGGGCTGTGTCGCTGTGAGCCTTACCGGGGGCTGGCTTGTGGCCCGCGGGTGGGGTGGGTGGGTGGGCTTTCCTCACCAGGGGCTGGCCTCCCTGGGCGGCCCACGGTAAGGAAGCCCAGCGGCAGGGGTGTGTGCTTTCATTACCAGGGCTGTGTGGCTGTGCGTTTTTTATTTTTATTTTGGCCGCGGCGGCTTTCCCAGAGTTCTGCGCACTCACGGCACGCAGGACCCTGGGGATTGTATTTTTCCATTTGTGCTTTCCCTCTATGCTCCGGTTTTTTTCATGCGGCTTGGTTTTGATTGGCCGCGCCATGTTTCCCCAGGTTCTTTGTGCTCCCGCCTCTCAGCCTGATTGGCTGTGGCGCAGTACGGCGCAAAGAACGTTGGGAAATGAAGTTGTTTCCCTTTTTTTGCGTTTGTGGGGCTGTTGCCCCACTGCCGGTTTTCTCAATCCTTCGTTGACCTGCGTACCCAGATCGACCGTGTGCACGAAGGGTGAGTGCAGGCAAGTAGGGCGAGGCATAGCAACCTATAGCCAGTTCCAACAGTTAACCCTTGGATTTATAGGTTAAGATATATCAACAGTAATTTATTTTCTTGCTTTTTTTGTTCATGTTTATGAGAGTAAAAAAATACAATACATTTCTCCTTAGCTGCTAAATGACATGAAAATTTCTGCAGGTAGCTATAAGAGCTAACATACTTCCAAGAAAAGGTTTTAGAACAAATTGTATCACTGTGCAGAATTATGATAGCTGCTGCTTTGTTCCATGGACTTTTAAAGATAAGATGCATAATATGGGTTATTTTTTGCATTTTTGGTCAATCCACCAGTCCTTCTGTGCATGCCATGTATATGCCCTTTGCTGATTAAGAGTAACAAGACTAATTACAGCTGTACATGTGTCTCCCAATCTAATTCAGAAGCCAATGTGAAGTATTGAATGCATCTTAATTAGTTTCAGCGCAATTTATGCTGCAGATCTGAGTTGATTTGTAAACCAGTCTTTGCTTGCATTGAAAAACTGAAATGCCAATTACACTTTTATTTTTACATGAAATTGAGATATATTATAGAACATAAAGAAGTGAGCAAATCTACCAAATTTCTGACAGCTAGCTCCGGGAGTCACTATTACTATATATCTTTTAAAAACACAGTACAATACAATGCAATTCAATGGCCTCAGCAAATTATGCTCTGCTCACTAACTGATTTGTGAATTAATTGCATGAACAGAATCTGAATGCTGTGCACACTTCAGACATAAGCCATATCAGGCTGGTTAGATTCAGATTTTGTGATTTGTCCAATTCTGATATTTTGCAGCCAGAGGTTGGCTTAAATCGTCTTGCTTAGCATAGTAAATAGACCATTGAATCACTGGAATTGATGGAGCAGCTGACTCACCAAATGGACTTGCTCTAGTTACAACTTACTGCACTAAGCAACAGAATTTCTGCGAGTTTGTAAAATCATCAATAACAAACATTTGCCTTTGTTTTTATCTTTATTTCAGAGACAAGAAATGTTGTGGAAGCTAGTAATTTCTTAACAGACCTTGACAAGAAAGCTTATTTTTGTACGCATTTACTACATCCCTCGTGGTCCAACATTCTTCTGAATAAAATATTTTTTCCTTGAATCCTCTATTGACCAGACTATCAAGGGATGAATTCCTACTGGTCACAACTCACTTTCCATTCCTTTTGCTGCTGAGCTCTCCTTCTCCAGGTTTGACCAAAACTTTTCACGATTGAGTCTTCCCATCTTTTGCGGTGCCTGCCAAGGGTCTTTTTAGTCCTTTGGGATACCTCTTAGTGACTGCTGCTGTCCAACGCCTGTCTGTCATTCGAGAAATGTGTCCAGCCCAGGGGATAAATCAAAATGTGTGGTCACTGTTGTGCATGAAGTAAAAAAGAGAAGAATTTAATTCAGTTATTCCACTGTGGGCAATTCCTTTTTTTCTACAATGTCCTCAGTGATGCTTCTAAATCTGTTCTATAAGACTGGGAAACTACCCAGCAAAGCCTGGAAATAATGCATTGGTAGTAACAACATTACCTATCATCTATTACTTTGGAAGAAATGGAGAGCATAATAATGTTCCTTATGCAAAAGAACAATTATTACTTTTGTCCACTGTCTAATGAGTACAGTTTACTCATTTGTGGGTATTTGTGGGCTTGCTTTTTTAACCTTTACATAATTAAATATTTTTAAGTAAAAGCCCTCACCCTGACAAAATAATGGGTAACAAAATAAGTAATGGGCAAAATTGAGCACTGAAAAATGGTAACGGTTATTTTTACAAATTGCAATAGTAATGACAATACTACCTTTCTAAAGTCACTTCTCCAAGATCCACTTCTCAAATCAGGCTTTCAGACATTACAGAAGAGTTAAAAAGAGGGGGAAAGGAAAGGAATCCAAAGTTGTTAGTGTACTGTCAGATACAGGTCATGGTTCCCAATCTCACATTGTTTTTAACCTCTGAATAAAAATTGATGCAGACATCTGTTATATTTAAAGAGGAAAATGGAACATATTACAAAAATTTCCATACAATTCATCATTCATTCATAGGTAGACATTGAACAGGAAAGTGTTGTATTATTATCAAAAGCAACAAATCTATATATACAGTAAAACCCAGAGTTATGAAAAAAATTGGTTCCATGGCCTCATTCGTAACTTGATTTTTTTCATAACTCAAGTCATCCCCATAGGGATGCATAGAAAAATGAAAAATAATAATTTTTTAAAAGAATTTAAACAGAGAGCTCTCCCTACCTTTTGGCTGCTGCTGCCGGTTCCTTCCTCCTGCTGCTCTGGGTGGATTTTAAGAGCACAAAATGGTGACACCACCATTTTGAGCACTGAAAATTTGATTTTTACAAACCAAAATGGTGCTGCCACCATTTTGATTTGTAAAAATCTACAGAAACCCCTTTCATAAGTCATCCCCCCCCCCCCCGTAAATCGGGACCCAGATTTATGAAAATAACATTTTGGAACTTGAGCATACCTGTCAAGTATCTCATTTTTCACAGGAAAACCTCTTATTTTTACCCCTCTTCCCACCCCCTCCCATTTTATTATTTTCCCTGAATTATCCCTTTAAAAAAAATCCTGACCGGAGCACTCACAGGCAAAGCTGCATTATGTTTTTCCTGCCACCTGTGGCTTTTTGCTTGTGGAAGGGGAGAGAGAAGGTGGTGGGGGGCCTTCCCTTTCATTTCCCTGCCACATGGTCATGGAGGCTTCGGTTTTGCTGCTGCTGGTCGGAGCCACCATGGGATGTCTACTCTAGGTGAGTGATATTTCGTATATGCAGGGGCAAATCAGCTCTTGGTCTAGGGCAGAGACTTCTCTCTCACTCTCATGGTTTATTGAGCTGTTTCTGCCCTGCCTCCTGGAGGCTTTCATTTCTGTTCTAGAGTTAACTTCGGAGGGGGGATGTTGCTTGATCACTATATGAGAGAGAGAGAGAAAGAGAGAGAAGGAGATAGCTGAGGTTTATTTTGCTTGCAGTTGCCTGGCTGGGTTCCTTTTACAGTAGGAAAAGCTGCTGCCGAAGGTTTCCCCGCCCTGCCCAACAGGCACCCCACCTTCTAACAAACCATCTGGAGGGAGATTAACTCTCAGCTGCTGGGAGGCTTGGAAACTACAGAGGTTGCTTTTTACTTCCTTAAGCTGGATCCAACATTCTCAGTTGTTGGTGCTTCAATTGGTTGCAGTGAGGAACAGATTGGTTAGTTTGGGGGAATTAATCCCTTGCTCCTCCACCCTAATTGGGGTGGTGGGGTGGTGTCTAGCCATGTGCAAGGCTAGTTCATTAAAGCCAAGCTGCTTACAAGCAGTTGGTAACCCTAGGGGGCTGATTTACTATTCTGCACTTTGCTTCCCAGAATTTTTTTAAAATTAAAAATGAGTAAACAAGAAAGAAAACAAAAGTCCCCCAAGAAGGGTTCTTTGGCCCACACAGCTTTGTGCCCATTGCATCTACAATACCATCTAGCCATCTTATTTTTGGCCACCCCTTCTTTTGTCCTCCACCTTTCCCAGCATCAAGGATTTCTCAAGTGAATCCTCTCTTCTCATTTGATGTCCAAAGTACTTTAGCATCATTTTTACTATTTGACCTTTAATGAGCAGTCATGGTTGATTTCTTCTAGGATCGACCTATTTCTAACACCACATTTCAAAGGCATCTATTTTTCTGCGCTCAGCTTTCCTAATGGTCCAGCTCTCACACCCATACATTACCACCAGGAATACCATTGCTTCGACTATGCAATTTTTTGTTTGCAAGGTGATGTCTCTACTTTTAACTATGTTCCCCAGGTTTCTCATAGCTTGTTTCCCAAGCATCAGTCACCTTTTTATTTCATGGCTGCAATCGCCATCTGCAGCAATCTTTGATCCAAAGAAAGTAAAATCTGCCAATTGTATCCAACTCTAGGGTGCAGTGCTCATCTCCATTTACAGCCAAAGAGCCAGTGCTGTCTGTGTTTGCAGACATTTTCATGGCCATGTAGCAGGCATGACTAGAGCCCAGCAAGTCACATGGCTATATTTGGCCATGCCCACAGATTTGGCCACACCCACAGAGGGGTGTGCCCAAAATTTCCCTTATTTTCAAATCCAAAACTTGACAGGTATGAACTTGAGTTTTTCGTAACTTGAGTCATTTGTAAATTGGGGTTTTACTGTATACCAATGCTATCTCCAAGCTACAGTATAACTGTTTTCAGCTCTGAACCTACTTTCAGCAGCAGAAATGAATCTTCATTTTAAAATGAAAAAGACTTGTGGATTTATCCTCCCTCTTTTTTAATCCATAGCAACAAAAATTCAACATGAAACTCCTGACAAGGGACACATGAAAGTTCCCATTGATGCTATTTATGCTGCAGAAAAGGACAGCAATATAAGATGTCAGTCCTGATGCAATTACTATTACTGTCTGCTTTTCCATCTTGAATTCACTGCTATCTAATGGCTCTCGGCAGTCTCAGAGAGAACAACTGTATTAGATCAAAAGAGCTCCTTCCCTTATCTGTCCCTTCTGCTAAGCATAGCTCATTTCACATGGAGGAAATGGGCTCAGACTTTGGCTTCAAATGTTCATGTAGTCAGAAATATCTGAGTGGTGAAGCAGATGCCACAAGACAGTAACTGAGGCTTGTCTAACATCAGTATGTAAACATTTGAATTATTGTCAGGTATCCTGTCTCCCAAACTGTATAAAAATAATATGAAATATCTCTGGTCAGAAGTGGCAAAGATGCTATGAATATTCTCAAATTTTCTCACTTTCACAACAAAAAGCATACCTCAACTCATGAAGATACCCCACTAAAAATGAGTTTTGTTGGTGTTCTTGCAAAAAAAGTGAATTATCAATCCTTTTAAAAAACAGCAGAGTTAACAAAACAAAGTTTACATTTTAGGCAAGAAACCCTTGTATTTGATGCAACCATATTTTGTTTAGCACAAAATGCAATAATTTCACATAGAATACATTTTTGTGCAAAATAATATTTTGACGAATTTATCAGGAAAAAAAGTCCCAATGTGCACAAAAATTCTCATTTTTTTTCATCCCACTTATATTTGACCGCAATGCATATGTGGGAGCCTGTCACTGAGCTTCCAAAATTAATTTTTGACAGAGTTTGAAGAATTAATTTTTGACCTGCTCCCCAAATTCTACAGCCTGCATGATTACTTGTTCTAGGGATTATAGGAATTATATTCAAAGCTGTAACTTTTCTAATTCTGGCCTCAGTCCCAGAATTCCTTTCCTATTAAAAGTAAAAATGTTGTTTAGGCCTTTAGAACTGAGGACAAAAAGCAACAGTTTTCATGGTCTGAGAGGATGGTTTCATATGAGGGTGCCTCATGATCAGATAAAGGTTTTATGGGTTTATGTACTCATTCAGTCCACAGGCTACTTTTGGCTTCATCCAGAATGTTCCTTACACTTTGGGTATATAAACGAAGAGACATCTCGGCTTCATCCAGAATGTTCCTTACACTTTGGGTATATAAACGAAGAGACATCTCGGCAAACATCTTAATAGCACAGCCCTCCAGCAGTCACTGGAAGACATGGGAGAAAAGCAAATCTGAACATCTCAATGAACTAATAGTCATCAGGATTAGCTGATGTGAAATAAATGAGAGAATCTAGCAATTATCCTTGTTGAACTATTAAATTAATGTATTATGCAGCAATCTATAATCTCCTAATAAAATGACACACTGCAATCCCAGATGTTAGCATTTAGACTGATGGGAGATGATAGCCTGCTTAATCCTGCTGTATCACCATTTATCTGGCTGTTTGGAAATCACGTTGAGTGATTCTGGCTGATTTATGTAATAACAAAACCTCTTCAAGAAGATGAAATCACTGTTCTAGTAATATTACTGTTGTATATACTTGGTGGTTGATAGGTTAACCATATACGAGATTGACTGTCTCTTATTATCCACTTACATGATATAGTAATGCACATAGCCCTGTATCTTGATACTAACACTGGGTGATCACCTTGAAAGGGAAAACGATTCTTATCTCAGTTTACCACAGCAGTGCATACTGATGAATCTCAAATTAAAATGAACACTGGATAAGTAAAATTTATTCTGCAATATTTTTACTAGGGATTCAAGAAACTTCAATTGGCTTTGTATTGCCACACCAGAAGAAAGGGAGCCTAGAAATTAAAATAAATAAATAAATATAAATTAACTATGTGAATTGGCCTCAATGCTTAGGTGCCCCAACCAGATGCCTTTCAGAATGGATCAGACTATTCAATCATCCACAGACAGTATGCTATGTTAGCTGAGGATGGTGGGAACTGCAATCTAGTGTATTTGAGGGAAATCCTCCCTGAGTTTTGGAAAGTCAGATTCTATGGCAGCTGTTAAGTGCAGAATTTTGCTTCTTTCTGTATAGAAGATGAAGGCTCTCAACTTGGAACATACAAGTTACATAAAAGAGTCAATAATATAAATAGGATAATTATAATTTCATGTCAGAAATTATTCTGGGTTGAAAGGATTTTTGTAGAAGAAATTCTGCTCAGGGAATGTCCAAATGAGGCTCCTTTCATGTCCCCAAGAGCTGGGACAGAGACAGGCATGCAATCTGTCATGCAGTACCTAGGTCTCTAACTGCTGATATGCCGGCCTTCCAGATAACAAGGTGAGCTTCTTAACCACTGAGCCACCGCAGCCCTATCAGTAGGATTAGAAAGTACAACTAATGTTGAGGAATATTCATTTTCTGAGTAAGTGGCTGGGATGTAACTTGAGGACATGATATAACTGAAAGAGACAGATAAAGATAATATTTTGAACTGCTACTCCCAAAATTCCCAAACCAAATGGCCAGAGTTTTACAACTTGCAGATGACTTTATTATTTATTTATTTTGTGGATTTGTATCCCACCCTCCTGATGGGGAACACCACTCAGGGTGGCTAACAACACACAAAGGCAAAGAAAACAACACTATAAGCAATTTTAAATAACGATCATCTAAAAACAACAACAGCTAAAACAGTAGTCAAACACACACACCCTAAAAGATTAAAACAGGGGGGCATGGCTAAAATGCTGCCGGGGTAACACGTATTCTGATCAGCTCGCGCTATTAATGTGATTTTAATGTGGTGATTAGAAATGATTTGGAGACAAACTTTGAAGAAAAGAGCTGCCCTGAAGTCCTGGATGCTTTTGATTAAGTTTTTGGGTGAAATTGAGGTCGGAGTTTGGTGATCGGGCTGAATGAGTCGTCCTAAGGCCAGATGGGACCTTGATCGTTCGAAACTAAAGAAGGGGGCTTCAGAGCTCTATAATAAATCAAACGAAACAGCGGTGGACAAGGGGTCATGGAGTGGATGGAGGAGAGAGCCCGAGGAGATTAAGTAAGTCTCGAAGGAGATTGGAAGTTGGAGGTCCGAAGGAGGAAGGAGCCGGGATGTGTGTGAGAAGGAGTAATGGCAGCGAGCTTTGTAAAGATTGAAAGTTAGAGAAAGTACAGAAAGATGACCCGGAGTTAAAGTGACAAGATTGGAGTGGTGGTTCTGGAGTTGGAGTGAAGGAGTGGTGGTATTTGGATGGAAGGAGAACAGAAGTGGAAAAGGAAGGATTAAAAGAAAGGAAGGAGGTGAAAGAAATAAGGAGAAAGAGGGTTGCTAAAGTGTACCAGGCTTATTGAACGGAAGTGGACCTTGCTTGGAAGCTGCCGATGTTTGGATTAAGATTTTTCTTTTCTTTTTATATGCATTTTTGGAACTGAATAGTTTGATCACCATAATGGGAAAGATTTTTTTATTATTATTACTATTATTTTCTTGTTATTATTCTCCCTGGATCACCATTTGAAATTGGTTGGAACACTGATTCGTCATTTTAAAGTTTAGTTTCATCTTCGCCTTTCCACTGTCTCCTGCATTTTCATAGTTGCCATATTGTTGCAGTTTTTGGATTTTGCTCATTTTAAAAGAGACATTTGAACCTTGTATTTTGGGAATCAGATATTTGGATAGATTATAAATTTATATTCGGAAACTGACGCTGCGGCTTGGATTATAATTGTGAAATAACTTTTTTTCGTTTCTTTTTTCCCTTTTCCCTTTACAAACATCACATTTGGATCAAATAGTTTGATTTTTTTGGTTTGGAAGGGGAGTTTTTTTTTTTTAAATTGAGATTCTGGATATATAGTTGCTAGGAACATTTAACTGAGTTGAGGACATTTTGAAGCAATATTACAATTGGATTATACTAAGGATAAAAAGAAGCTTTCTTACTTGGTTGGATAATAACACGTGGGTTATAATTATTGAAAGTGTGCAGCTGCGTTCAGCTAAATTTTTGCTATGGATCTTGAAGAATTAATAGAAGTCACAACTCTATAAGTTTACTACATTTAATTTAATCTGGAATTTGACCAGGAAGACAGATTTGGAGGAAATAAAGGGGTAGCCGCATTGAGACTATTATTTGAAGTTACAATGGAAAAACTTGGAAAAGGAAAGGGAAAGGATGAAGAGGTGGTGAAGCCTAAGAAGATGGATGCGAAGAAGGATGAGAAGAAAGTAAAATCAGCAACTGAAGAAGCACCCCCTCAACAGCAGCACCAGAATCTGCACCAATGGACCAAACACAAATTATGGTTGAGTTGGGTAAATTGTTTAAGAATTTGAGAGGATGGAGGAGGCAAATGTGAAGGTTTTTCGTGAAATTAAGGAAACAAGGTGAAAAGACAAAGATGAAATTATGGAAAAACAGGATAAGCTGGTTGCAATGTTTACTGATTTTTCTAAGAAGGTTGATTTTAATTTTCAGAGGATATAAGAGTTAAGTCGATGCAGAAAGATATGAAATTGATACAAGATGACATGAAAGGGTTACTCGAGGAAGAAAAGGATACTAAAATGAAAGTAGAAGTGCAGGAGAAAAGGATAGACATGATGGAAAAGATGATGAGAAAATAGAACATAGTAATTCATAATCTTATGGAAAAAATGCCAGACCAGCTGAAGGAAAGAATAGTTAATTGGCTAAACAGTTTGAAAATGGGGAAAGATTTTGAGAATGAAGATATTGCAAATGTTTATAGATTGGGTGCAAGGAAAGGGAAAAGTGTTCAAATAAATGTTTTGGTTAAGTTTGCAAACTGGGGGGGATAAATTAAAGGTGATGGCCTTTATAATACAAGCTGGGTCTGGCATTTAAAAAAATTGATGGGAATGATGTTGAGGTTTACAATGATATATCAGTGGAATAACATGGTTGGCAATATAAAATGAAACCAGCAACAAAATTTTTGATGGAACGTGGGATAAAATACAATTGGAGATTTCCACAACAGTTGAGGTTTTTATGATAGGAAAATGCATACAATTGATGGAAGCTTTGGAATCTGTGTGTTTAATTGGTTTGGTTAAGGCGGCTTCACAAGAATGGTTTGGATTAAGGAAAGCTTAATAGAATCAGGGGGAATAAAAAGAGACTATGGAAATTTTGAAGAGAGGGGTGCTACAGGAGGAACAGATGTGGATTCTAAAGCATTGATGGTGGTTGACGAAGGGTGAATCAGGATTTAGTGGATGGAGAAGATAATGAAGTGATGCAGGGGAGAGAAATAACTTTTATAAATGTTTGTGTGTTTTCAAAAATAAAATTGTGTGCTGGAGCATTAGATAGTAGGCACATCTTGCACATTCCCCCCTCTCTTTGATAGTCAAAGGCTACTTTTTGTAGAAAGAAGTGGGGAGGGGAGGTATGAATGTTTATTGTTTTAGCTGTTGTTATTGTTTATGTGTGGTGGAGGGAAACATGCCCGTAGGAGGAAGCGGAGGTCATAGAAGATGGTTTTTAAGATTAAGATATGAGAAATATTAAGGTGTTATCATGGAACGTGAAAGGTACTGGCTCTCAAGCGAAGAGGAGAAGAATAGAATCAGCCCTGAGGGAAGATAAGCCGGATATAGTCTTTTTACAGGAAACTCATCAAAAACCAGGGGATACAAACAAGATTTTTTTAGGATGGATGCAAATTTATGAAAAGTCCTATGGTACTTCAAAAGCAAGAGGGGTCGCGGTTGTGATCTCAAGTACATTAGGTTTTGAGATGATTAATAGTATTTCCGACCCGGAAGGTGGATATTTAATAATAAAAGGGAAGATTGATGATGAGGAAATAATCTTAGTGAATATATATGCACCAAATGATCATCAAGGGGAGTTCTTAGATAAAAATGTATGCTATGCTGGAGAAAGAAAAAGCAACAAAAATGATTGTAGCTGGAGATTTTAATTTAATAAGGTCGAATTTAGATTGTACAAATATAGCAAGGAGTGGAAGAGTATTTAAAATGCAGATTCTTGATAAATGGATGAAATTTCTGGGCTTGTAAGATACATGGAGGGAGTTTAAAGGGTCGGAAAGGACTTATAAATTTTTTTCACAGGTGCATAATACATACTCCAGAATAGATTATATATTTGTAACAGAGAGTATGATCAGGAATATAGATGAGGTGGAAATGGGAATTTTTAAAAAATCAGATCATGCAAAAGTGTTGGTGGAATTAAGGATAGAGGGAGTAAAGAAAATTAGAAGGAATTGGAGATATGATGCTAAAGTTTTTAAATACCATAAATGTAAAGAGCAAATAATTGAAAAATGGAAGGAAAGTTGGTATTGGAATGATACGGATGAGGTGAGATTTAATATGGTATGGGATGCCATGAAGTCGGTTTTTAAAGGGGAGAGTATTAAGTTGGCCAGTATTAGAAATAAACAATTTAACGAAACACAAGACAAAGTTGAAAAAGAGATAAAGCGGTTACAAGAAGAGCATGTAAAGACAAATGATAAGAAGGTTTTTGACAGGATGCAAAGATTAAAGACGGAATTGGTAGGAAAGGACATTGAAAAGGTAAAAAGGGACTTGGTATATTTAAAAAGGGAATATTTTGAATACAGTAATAAGAATTCAAAATTATTAGCAAGAGCTGCTAAAGAAAAGATAAATAAAAGGGGAATTGGAATTTTGATTAATAAAGAGGGAATAAGATGTAATAGGATTAGGGATAAATGTAAGATTGTCAAAGATTTCTATCAGGATTTAAAAAGAACATAGATTTGGGGAAATTAAAGGATCAATTGGGGAAACAAATAAAAAATAAGATAAAACAGGAACATAGAAATAGAATGGAAGAGCGAATAACAGAGAAATAAATAAAAGAAGTAATAGCCAACTTGAAGTCAGATAAAGCCCCAGGGGAAGATGGGTTATCAGTGGAATTTTATAAGGAATTTAAAGACATTGTGGTTCCAAAATTGATGAAATTATATAATTATATTTTGGAAGGAGGGCAAATTCCGACCTCATGGTACAGAACTATAATTGTTTTATTACCAAAACCTGGAAAAGATCTAGAAAAAGTGGAATCATATAGGCCTATTTCTCTGATAAATCAAGATGCTAAGATTTTTACAGTGATATTGGCAAATAGACTGAATAGTTTTATGGATAATTACATAAATGAAGATCAAACAGTTTTTTTTTTGAAAGGAAGACATATGGTGCATTTGTCAAGGAGAGTTTTAGATTTAATAGATATTGTAGGACAAACAAAAGAGAAAGTTGGATTATTATCACTAGATAGTTTTAAGGCATTTGATTCATTACAGTGGGTAACAATTAATGAGATAATTAAATGTTATGGATTTGGAGATAAATTCAGAAGGATGATTGAACAATTATATCAATATGGTACTGCCATTGTTAGGGTAAATGATGATGTTACAGAAGGAGTAAAATTAGAAACTGGAACAAGGCAGGGTTGTCCATTATCACCAATTTTGTTTATCATGGCAATGGAGTTGTTGGCAAAGGCTATAAGAGAAGATAAGGATATTGAAGGAATACTAGGAAATAAGATAAGTTTGTATGCTGATGATACTTTGATAACAATGAAGTATCCTAGGAAGGCATTAGAAAGAATACAAGAGCAGTTAAAAGATTTTGAAGAAATGACAGGTTTGAGAATAAACTGGGATAAGTCGGAAATGATACCGTGTAATATTGATAAGGAGGAACAACAGAAAAAAGGGTAAATTTAAATTACAGGTTAAAGATAATTTGAAGTATCTGGGAATAAATATTTTCAAATAAATTTGAGGATCTTAAGAAATTGAATTATGAAAAACAGAAAATGGAAATTAAAGATAAAATTCAGCAATATCAAAAGTTGAAGTTGTCTTGGTTCGGATTGCGCTATGTAAAATGATGTTGTTACCGAGAATTAATTTTTTGCTTGATGCCCTGCCGATCCAATTAAATGATAAGGAAATTAAGGAATTTCAAAATTTGTTAAATAATTTTTGTAATGGTGGAAAGAAACCTAGAATTGTAAAAAAAAATGTGGTATTTATTTCAGAAAGAAGGAGGACTAGGATTGCCAATTTTGAGGAATTATTACAGAGCTTTTCAAATAAAAAATATTGTGAAAATTTTAGCGAAGGAAAAGGCAATATGGGAAGAAATTGAGATGAGGGATCTAAATCAAATGGGGAAAATAGTGTTTTTAGATAGTAGTATGGGGGAAATTGTTACAAAAAATAAAATGATGAAGACATTATTAGGAGTATGGAAAAAGTTGAAGATGGAATTGGCTCCAGATACATTTCCTATAATAGAAATAGAGGATATCAAAAAATTTCAAATACAAATTGACAAAAGGGTGAAAGAAGTTTTTTTTAGAAAGGATGTTTTCCTTTTGAGAGACTGGATAAGGGTTTGTAAAGATGGAGAGAGAAAAGCAG
The DNA here is from genome assembly GCA_035047305.1 of Bradypodion pumilum. Lineage (NCBI taxonomy): Eukaryota > Metazoa > Chordata > Lepidosauria > Squamata > Chamaeleonidae > Bradypodion > Bradypodion pumilum. The sequence continues at coordinate 307,017,151 of JAWDJD010000004.1, read as the reverse complement.
ATATGTTTGCACAACTGAGGTTGAACTGGCTTCAGATAGTGTTGGTAAATAAGTGGAATAGCAAATATTTGATGGAAGTCAGTTTGGAAAGAGGTATTACCGAGTTTGAAGAATTGATATCAAAGATAAGGAAGGGAGAAAGGGGTATTATGGGCTTAGTAAGTAAAATATATATAATGTTAAATAAAGATGGTAATCCACAAGAAGTGTTGAAAATAAATTGGGAACAAGAATTGAAAATAAAGATTGTAGATGAGGTTTGGAAAAATAAATGGAAGAAAAGGATTATGAGAACAATGTCTGTTAGAGTGAAATAACATAATTATAAAATGTTGTGGACATGGTACTAGACCCCAGTGAAGTTACATCAAATAGATAAAAATAAGGATAAAATGTGTTGGCGATGTAAGGACACACTGGGAACATATGAACACGTGGTGGGGTTGTAATATGGTAAAGGATTTTGGGGGAAAATTGGGAAAGAGATTTGTGCTGTTATGGGTATGATACTCAAATTGGGGCCAAGTACTGTTTTGTTGACAGATGTGGAAAATATAGATTTAAATAAGGATAAAAAAGAACTATTGTCGATAATGTTGACAACGGGCAGACAGTGCACATTGCCAGGGATTGGAAAAATGAAGCAATTTTGAAAATAGAAGAATGGTATAAGGAGATGTGGGATCTTACATTGAATGATAAGCTAACATGGGAAATGAATAAGGAAAAGGGTATAGTTAAAGAAAATAGATTTTGGAAAATATGGCAATTATTTGTGGATTACTCATTGAAGAGGATAAAGGAAATAGACCAGTACCTTATCAAATGAGGTTTTGGGGTTAGAAAATGACTGTGATACTCCGTTTTCTCCAGGGCAATGTAAATAACACTGGGTGTATTATGTGAAAAGTGTTTAGTGAATTTTAATTATTGTATTTTTACTTTGACTTAATAGTTGTGTTAAACTGATGAGTTTAAGAACAGAGTTTGAATATGTATATTAGGATAACTGCAAGAGTATTATAATCCATTAAAATTTTGGAAATATAATTAAAGATGTATGGAAGAAAGGGGAAGGTAGTATATTACTAAGTCGTAGTTTAATTGTATTCTCATGTTTTTTTCTTTTCTTATTTTTTTGTCATATATATTGTATTTGTAAGTATGATGTCTGTATTTTTATTCATAGTCATTGTTTTTTTAAAGTATTATTGTTTAAAAAATTAATAAAAATTAAAAAAACATTAAAACACATAAAACCAATCAGATTATCATTAATAACTGCTCTCAGCCTCCCCCCCCCCGATAAAATAGAAACAGACAGAAGCAAACAGGAACGCTCAGACAGGCTAAACTAGCCAGCGGGCTTGCATGGTTGAATCAAGCATGACCCACACCGGCTGGCATAGCCAGATCTTCAGCATTTTTCTGAATGGAAGAAGATCTGACTGGAGTCGAAGTTCTGGTGGTAAGAGGTTCCACAGGGCTGGGGCAAACACGGAGAAGGCTCTCTTCCTGGCCCCAATAAGATGGACTTCTTTTGTAGAAGGGACCACTGCTGAGCCCCTCCTGTCTGCCCTTGTACGATGGGCTGAATACCTTGGGGTGACACGGTCTCAGGTATCCTGGTCCAATGCCATGAAGGGCTTTAAAGATCTTTTATGCAGATCTTTCTTTATGCTAGATCAAACCAATTGGTACAAAACTGTTACAATTCCTTAAGAACTAAATATGTTGGCCTGGTCCCTGTTTAATGAAAAGTTAAATATGTTGATTCACCATGTTCTAAGCCAATGTATCTCATCATTCGATGGGGATGAAGGGGATTGCAGCCAGCCTGCTCTAAATCTTTAAAATCCACTGAAATTTATTTTTCTCTGGATTGCTTATTAGACAAAGATTCAGGGTGGGGCGGGGATTACACATACCTTTTAATATACAGCCTTGTCCACCTCTTATTTAAGGAGTTAGAGAGACAAGTTTTTTTAAAAATTATAATCATGCCATGTCGTGTTTCCTTCTCTAGTCACAACTCTTCTTTTATCCTCCAGGGTGGACAGGAGCATGAGAACAAAAATCTATTCCATTAGTGGAAGGAAAACAATCAGCTTACCCCTTCTTCTGTCTTAAATTATCTTCCAAATCAGGTTAGGCTTCTTTTTGATAGTTTTTGAAGGAACAAACCTCTGTAATTCAGTAACATCAGGAAACATACCCTCAGGCACCTTGTCTAAAAGATATATTGCTAAGTGTCTATATTATGCTATTCTACTGGCTCAATGCCTATAGGCCCCAGCTGAAAAGAAATCAGTAAGTGATTGGGGGAATCAATGTTATTCACTATGCAGTACTGTATTATTCTACACAAAAGAAGGTCACTCCTTCATTGAATTAATTGTGTGGAGTAGTATTAAAATACAGCTATATATCATCTGAGGCCTTGGCACTTGTGAAACCATGTAAACTGTGAAGTGAAACCACACTGTTTGTTGGGCAGAATCACCGGAGTCAGCAAATTTATGATCAGGTAGAAGCAGCCTTTGGAATCTTATCAGGCCATTTATCATTTAATTTCCTTGTTCATAAGATTTACTTCATGCACTGGCCTTCTGTTCTTTTGAGCACCATTATTCCAGATTGCATTTGTACAGAGCTATGCATTTCCTTATTTCACCCAAAGAAGACACTTGAAAGGTGGCATCTTTTTCTCTATTCTGTTTATTTCTTGGATTCATAGATCGGCATCCATAGAACAATGATGAAAAGTGGGCCAGATCAGTTTCAAGTGAATCAAAATAAATTAGGCCTCAAACCAAGTAGTCTCTCTAACTATAAAGTCTGATCCAACTTTCAGCTTTTCTGAAAACAACTTGTGTACTTGGAACAATCCAAAACATTGGCTGAAAGGCTGGCTGCCATAGTAGCTTCCTGGCTGACCCCCCTTTTGCCTGTGACTATATGTTTGAAGTCAGCTTAAAAGGAGCTCCACAAACATACATATGTACTGTATATGCAGGTCTCCTTTGTAATGGAGCAAACCTATCTGTATATTTGCCCATCCATTTCACAATGGTGACAAATACACAGCTGCTAAGGGATATGGGCAGAAGTAATTTCCCCCAAAAGAGGCATGATCCCATTATGTCATATATTCACTGGTGCGTTATAGTATTTCTCTATAGAGCCCCAATATTGTCTTTATATAAGTTGTGTCGACTTTTGTGGCAAAAACTAGGTACATTAGTCTTCTAAACCATGTATGGGAACCATACATAGTCTTCTAAACCATGTATGGGACATATTTGGCCCTCAAATGTTGACATCTAGTTTCCACTGTCCAAACTAGCTAGGACTTATGAAAAATAGAGGACTTACAAATATCTGGAGGAGTGCAGTGTCACCCTCTTTTTCATTTTTCTTCCAATCAGCCAATGACTCCGTAGTGAATATAAATAGAGTCTAGCAGGATTGTTTGCACGTTTTCTCTTAAACTGTTCATCTAGCCATAAACCAAGATGTGCCTCCAAAGATGAACATGTCTAATATCTTTAGTCACCTTTCATTAGGACTTGTCTGTAAAATCTTTTCATGATGAGCATAAGACTTCATCAAATGAATGTGAAACTGGACAACTACCTCAAGTAGCATCTGCTGCAATCCTAAAAGTCATCAAGGCAGCCCCTGATGGGAAGGATAACATCCTTCATGGTGTTACCATTATACCAGAGCAAATGGCCTCAGAAAAATCAGAGGAAATAGCATGTTAAATTCAAATTGAGGTCTGATTTCAGCACCATACGAAGAAGGATAGCTATCCTTGGTCTAGTCAACTGTATCCTTAATCCAGGAAAAGGAAACTGAATCAAAAAAATTGTTTAAATTAGGAGTCACTAGGGTTTGAAACCTGACTTCAATTAGCCCTTCTTTCAAGAAGGAATGGACTGTGGTGGCTTAGTGGTTAAGACGCTGGACTCGATGATTGGAAGATTGGCAGGTCAATGGTTCGATACCCAAGTGCTACTTGATGGAATGAGCTTCAGTCTCTGTCCCAGCTTCTGCCAACCTAGCAGTTCAAAAGCAAGAAATTGCAAGTTGATAAATAGGTACCACTTTAGTAGAAAGGTAAACAGTGTTCTGTGCACTCAGTGTCTAGTCATGCCTGTCACATGTCCACGGAAACATCTGCAGATGCAGACAGCGCTGGCTCTTTGGCTATAAACAGAAACGAGCACTGAACCCTAAAGTCAGATATGACTGGCTTTTGAGTAAGGGTGACCTTTACCTTTACCATAACTTTAAGAAGGAAAGCAGGAACCTGTGATGGCTCTCACTACCCATGGGGTTACTGCAGCCTCTGTTGGATACAAAAGGAAGCACACTCAAAGGAGCTGCAGAATTAGGGATCTATTGCCCCTCTAGAGGAAACTATGCCAGATGTTTAGGTGAAGAAAAGCTGGCATATTGGATGCATGGCTTCAATATTCAAGAAGAGAGTCAGGATCTGAGTCTGCCCATACCTGAGCAACCGAAGGTTCCTCATAGGTTCTGCAGATGAAATAATCTGTTCTATCGTGTTTCCCAGGATTGAATAATGGTCTGGAAATGGATGTGAAGTCTGAAGATCCATCATAGGAGAGACTTTATCCCCATCCCACCTTGTAACAAGCTACATCAGAAGAGATGAAGCTAGATACCTCTGAAATGGCAAAGCCAGACATCCCAGAATTGTACAATGGCATGATGCCCTGACCCTGGAGCCTCTGTGTGCAAAAGAATCTTGGTCCCTGATTCTGGGTGGGCCATCCTCTTCCAGAAGTTCCACAATCACAGACACTAACATGTTTATCCCAGTGCCAGGCCAAGAAGGAGCTCCAGGAAAGTGCCAGGTTTCAGGCCAGGAGTTGTGTCTTTAATGAATGGATGGAAAACATCAGATGTTCTAGAAGACAATTTTGAAATCCTCTATACGCTGGATTTTCTGGTGATCCAATAAAGATATCTAGCATTTGTATTGTGAATCGGTCATACAGTTCTCTTAGTTTGCTTTTAGAAATAAGTGGTCGTGTCTCAAAACCCACAAGTGATTGGTTTGAGGACTTAACTCCCCCCCCCCCATTTTAGGGCAACACAAAGTCCCAGAGCCCACCATCAGGGAATTAGTGCTAACATTTAGTTTACTCAGTAAAGGTAAAAGTCGCCCTTGCTCAAAATCCAGTTGTATCTGATTCTATACTACCTTCCAGTGAAAATTTCCAGTTTAATAAAATGATAAAAAATGAATACAATAAACAATATGAATCAACATATGAATCAGTAAAACAATTAAGCAGCTGAAATCATGATGAAAAGCAAATAATACATTTAGCAGATTACATGCCCCAAACCTGCTTAAATTAGATAGTAAACAATATGCCTTTGGTAGTTTATTTGCTGTCTGTAGCTAATATCTTTGTATACTTCTTTTCCAAAATAATCAAGAGAGTTCGGACCTTGCAGTTAATATGAGAGAAAATAAATGAACAGAATTAATGTAATGGAAATTGTTGAGACCATAATAAGAAATCCCCAGACACATTCAGTGGGGATAGTCCCAGAGTTGGTCCTAGGAGATGAATATTATATTCTAAAATAATTTCAAAATAAACTGTTTGGGAGACTATTAGCACACTTCGCCTTGTTTGAAATTGTTATGCATCTAATTTATCTCTTGTGAATATTTCTTTAAAAATGTATGTCTACAAGGGCTTTTCCCCAGTGGAGGGCAGGCAGGCAGCCAAGGAGGACCAACACGACGCCGATGCCACCAGAGAACATCGGCCTCCTCGCACTGGCTGGAGTGAGGGAGAGGCCCCAGCGAAGGGCAGGTGGCCAGCCAAGGAGGACCAACATGCCGCCAACACTGATGCCACCAGAGATCATCGGCCTCGCACCGGCTGGAGGTGAGGGAGTGGCCTCAGCGGAGGGCAGGCGGCCAGCTGAGCAGGACCAACATGCCACCGCCGCCGCTGCTGCTGCCACCATCAAAAACTATCGGCCTCCTCGCACTGGCCGGAGGTGAGGGAGAGGCCCCATCGGAGGGCAAGCAGCCAGCTGAAGAGGACCAACATGCAGTATCCAGATGATCATCAAGGGCAGCCCATGTATATGTATTTAAAACTGGAATGTTATTCTTAGTTAGAACAGATATTACTACTCTAAATTCTCAGGAGTTTGTGTGTGATTAATCTCTTTTTAAAAGTAAATTGTTTGGAAATAATCAACAACATGTTTGCAATTGCAATGGCTGGCAACTGTATTTTAACTGGGAAGTATTTTCTGTAAAATACAGGAAACTTTTTTGATGTCCTTCGTTAGATTTATCTTTGTAGCACTTTAATACAAAAGTGAAGAAACTGCTTCTGAAAGCACAAGTCACTGAAATATAATGCCGTAACAAACAAAAACAAAAAAGATAAATCAACATAACCAGCAAGGATCTGCCCAAGATATAACCTTGTAATTATGGACTGTGTGACTGCACTATGTATTCTTGCTCTTCAGAGTATAAAGAATGTTGATTCATAGCAATGGAACATGCAATTGCTGCAGTCATTTCATTGATTGCAATGTCCAAAGCAATACAAAACAATGATATAATTTCTCCTGTTACTCTCCCACCCACCCTTTCCTGTGTTGCTAAGTTACAAAAAGTTGTAGGGCAGTTCTGCTAGCTTGAGGACTGGCCTTGGTAAAATGAGCATCAGAGGAAGGCTACCTCTCTTACAGGATCAAGTCCTTCCTGCAACTATGCTGTGAGGCAGCTATATTCTGTCTTCCCATGACATGTGCTAAATGTTTAGGGTAGCAGTACATAAAGCCAGAGTTTTTGTGGCACTATGTCTACCACCACAAGAGTAACCCAAAGGGGCTGACATGAAAAAGGGCATCAATTTTTGATGAGGTTTAGATGAAACTACTGCCATAGTCAATCAAAAGTGAAAGGAAAACTTCTCTTCTTGATTCCAAAAAGGGAGAAGCATTGAAGTCTGTTCTTCTGGTTTGCGGATTCCGCATGCCCAATTGGCATAACTGTCCCTCACGGTGGTCACACCGGGTGAGGCAGACCCCTGGTCACTGAGCTCTGTGAGTACAGAAATTGGGGGGGGGGCGGATTAATAATCATAGGGTTGATTCACCCATGTCTGACCTGACCGGCGATTCTGCTGAGGAAGGAGAATCACTAAACTCCGTTACGCATTAAGCAATTACTCACTCGCAGTTAAGCCTAATCCTTGGTGCAAATAGAGGCCATATTTACCTTGGTGTAATCCCCGAACAATGGACTTCCCCTGTCAGTGTTTGCCCCAGTTAATTAACTTCCCCAAGAGAGATTTCCCATTAACCCGAGTAAATGGGTGATATGATTTTCTGTCAGATGACGATCGCATCACATGCTGCCTTGAATTCCTATAAATGATGATGTCTTTTCCTCAATAAACCACTGGTCTTCGCTCCATCTTGTCTCGTGTCGTTCCTTTGACCAGTCTCCTCCGGGATCCTAAGGGCCTCCTCATGGCCCCAATCCAACACTGGTTGATTCCTATTATGATAAACTATGGCTTACCAGTTATGTGACTGCAGTTAGTATCTATTACTAACTAGAATCATTTGAAGATATACAGTAAAACCTCACATAAAGAGTGCCTCGCTTAGAGACTAACTCGTTTAAAGAGCAGGATTTCTCTGAATGGTCACCTCGCTTAACAACTAAAACCAACCAAAAAACTTGCTTAATAACTAAATCAGGGTTCAGAATCCCCCCCACCAGAAGTTACAATTGGTCACTTACAATGGTGTTTTGCTTAAAGAGCAAACTTGCTTAAAGCACAATCCCGTGGAATGCATTATGCTCTTTAAGCGAGGTACCACTGTATATTAAAAAGTCATTTCTACTAAAATATATGAATGTTAAATGTAACAGCTAAGACTGCCTTTTCTAGATCACAACTATTTAGCTTTAAAGGCACCAATTAATAGAAGATAAGTTGCCCAAAAGTGTTTTTAACCACTGCTCCCCTACTGCTTTTATCAGTCCCTTCATGCTATAGTTAATAGAGTTAACAGATTTACCCTAATGAACTTAATTGAAAACAGTAGATCAAAGCAATATAAGAAGAGTTGTCAGTAGCTGTACCCTTATTTAGTCTTGGCACATTTAAAGGTAAATGTGCATTCTCCAACTTGCAATCTGACAACCATAATCATACTGAATAAAAGCATTATTTATTTTTCTTGCAATATACAATCATAGCATTTAAGCTTGCATAATCACTGCCACAGAAGAAAAATGTTCTCAGTCATAACAAACTTGATTGAAGACATTCTTTGGTATGGTAAAATTAATTCCATATATCTTTTTTGTTATTAGTCCTTCAAACAGTTTGACAAAAGAGTAACGGGTTGGATATTTGTTCAGCATTTTTGTGTGAATCAGATGAGTTCAAGGAGCCAGCTGGCAGCTGCTTTTCTATCTGGGCAACAGACTCTGGGATAGCCCTGATTATCTTCCTCTCTTTACCTGCTGCCTCTAGAATTGGCCAGGTCTTGAAAAGAATCCATGCAGAAAGCCTATCCAGTTTTTTCCCACCTGCATCTTTTCAACATGCTTACAGGGAGACATTTAGCCTCTCCCCTTTCTGTGGCTTTTTCCTCCACTGGGAGATTAATATATCTACAGATGAGAGGTTACTACTCAAGGGTAGGTTTTCCAAGGGCGCAGTAGCCCTAGGAAACCAGAGTTCTTGCTCTTATGGATAGCCTGGTTTTATCTATGATTGTGAACCGCCCTGAGTCGGCCTTGGTCGAGTGGGCGGTATAAAAATCCAACAATTAAATTAAATTAAAGCCTACACTTGAGGAGGTCTGCAGACACATTGCTTTCCTGATACAGAAAGAGAAAGATTAGATGCTTCCAAAGAGAAAGATTAGATGCTTCCATCTAAGTGTGTTGCAAAGAAACAGATAAGTATTGAATACAGCTGTAATGTATACAATTGGTTATAATGTAATGTATACAATTGGTTATAAAGGGGCCCAGCGCCCCTCCCCTTGGCCATCGGGCGGGGAGTTTAAAAGGCGCTGGAGGCACCAGAGATCCTGCTGCTGCCGCCGCCAAACTGGGACTGCTGCCTGAGCCACTCCCAGAGCCCTTGCCACCGGCTCCGGGAGGAGAAACAGCTGCGCCCAGCGCCCCTCCCCTTGGCCATCGGGCGGGGAGTTTAAAAGGCGCTGGAGGCACCAGAGATCCTGCTGCTGCCGCCGCCAAACTGGGACTGCTGCCTGAGCCACTCCCAGAGCCCTTGCCACCGGCTCCGGGAGGAGAAACAGCTGCGCCCAGCGCCCCTCCCCTTGGCCATCGGGCGGGGAGTTTAAAAGGCGCTGGAGGCACCAGAGATCCTGCTGCTGCCGCCGCCAAACTGGGACTGCTGCCTGAGCCACTCCCAGAGCCCTTGCCACCGGCTCCGGGAGGAGAAACAGCTGCGCCCAGCGCCCCTCCCCTTGGCCATCGGGCGGGGAGTTTAAAAGGCGCTGGAGGCACCAGAGATCCTGCTGCTGCCGCCGCCAAACTGGGACTGCTGCCTGAGCCACTCCCAGAGCCCTTGCCACCGGCTCCGGGAGGAGAAACAGCTGCGCCCAGCGCCCCTCCCCTTGGCCATCGGGCGGGGAGTTTAAAAGGCGCTGGAGGCACCAGAGATCCTGCTGCTGCCGCCGCCAAACTGGGACTGCTGCCTGAGCCACTCCCAGAGCCCTTGCCACCGGCTCCGGGAGGAGAAACAGCTGCGCCCAGCGCCCCTCCCCTTGGCCATCGGGCGGGGAGTTTAAAAGGCGCTGGAGGCACCAGAGATCCTGCTGCTGCCGCCGCCAAACTGGGACTGCTGCCTGAGCCACTCCCAGAGCCCTTGCCACCGGCTCCGGGAGGAGAAACAGCTGCGCCCAGTGCCCCTCCCCTTGGCCATCGGGCGGGGAGTTTAAAAGGCGCTGGAGGCACCAGAGATCCTGCTGCTGCCGCTGCCACCTCAGCAGTTTTTGGCAGGCGGGGCCCGCAGTGAAGATGCCGAATGTCGCCACCGCTGCACCTCGGGCCCACCTTTCATCACTCGCCTCCGGCCAGGACTTTAAAAAAGCTGTGTGAGGCACTAGAACTTTCATTTTTGTATTTTTATCTGCTGGCGGGGTTGGATTGAGTGTGTGTGACAGTTGATGTTGTTAGTGTGGCTGTAGTGCAGTCACACTTTATATTGCCTATATTGTGTTTTTGTATTATTGTATTTTGTAACTGAGAATTGCCACTTTGTGGAAATTTCTATTGTACCTGTAATTTATTTGTGTTTCTGGGTTTACACTGTATCTTTACTATTTGTTTGGGACTGGATCGTCCTCTTCTTTGGCTTTGTTAGGGACCTATGAGCTATGGGGTTATGTTTTGGGGACATTAGTAGTTGAGGGATCGTGTTTATGTTTGGGTCTGTATTAAACGCGATAATGTTGTATTGTTAACATTGTAGAAATTGCCATTTTGTAGAGAATTCTAGTGTAATTTATTTGTATTACCTGTATTGTACTTACTGTTGGTTTTGTTTATATTTTGACTGTATATTGTGTATTTGATTATGTTGTAATGCCGCCCAGAGTCGGCCATGTGCTGAGAGGGGCGGGGTACAAATTAAAATTATTATTATTATTATTATTATTAATGGCCAAAAACTCGTAGCATAATTACAGAAAAACACACACAACAATTTCTGATGAAGATTTTTATTAACAAAAAGTTTGAAACCGGCAAGCTTTATTTATGTTGGTGTTCCAGTAATTCTTCATGAGCATCTGAAAAATAAATATAAAGATTCATTAATTTTCAACAGTTTCTGCTCATTTTTAATTATTTTTGCAGCTTGAATGCTATGACACTCATTTCTTGTGAGTTAGACAAGTTGCAGGATTGAAGTAGGAAGTCTTTAGCTACCTAAAATATCCTCATGTCTGTGATGATGGAAATGCCATTCATTTTCATAACCAACTCCCTGAATTCTCCAAACATATCTCAGACAAAATTTTGGGAGTTTCAGGCCATAGATGACACATCCAGTCATCTTTACTTCCCTCACTTAAAAAAGGGAGCAGTCCTCCAAGCCTCCATCAGATTCTAGCCCTTCATTTCTTCTCACAAAGCTGTGTGAGAGGATGCCACTATAATAGTACTTCCTGGTTATGGTAGTTCTTTGGGAGGAACCTTTCAAAGGGCAGCATGTGTAACTTATAAAATAGGGTTTGCTCCCAAATATAGTTAAACAAGAACTATGAGTATCAAGGTAGGAACATGAATGAATCTCATTGCTTGGAAAAGTTTTTTCTGTTTTTGCACTACAACTCCTGATGTAGCTCTAAGTAGCTTCTAGCTATATGTATCAACTAGATCTTAGCATTTGTTATGTAATTTCATACAATCTCCATAAAACCTTTTATGATTTTTTAAAATAAAAACTATTAGTTTGAGTTATTCATTATATTACTAATCACTTCAAAAACAAAACCTCTTGGGTTTTAATAATATGAAAGAAGAAAAAACCGATTGAGGCTATATTGGGTCAACAACAATATTTTTATACTGAATGCAGTCATATCTTCAATAAATAATAATATCTGTGTTGTCTTCAAAAAAATTATTCATAAGTTTTTTGTCTTCAAAGAGTTTATTCAAGAGTTAAAAAGTCCTCCGGATTAGAAACTTTTTTCAAATACATTGTTCATTAGAAAAATATTTACTGTAAATACAAAAATGAACATAATAATGTGCCAAGTATTTTGAAAAAGACTGCATAAGCCAATAATAGTGATAAAGCCCATAGAAATACATGGCTGAAACATATTAAGGTATTTACAAATATGTTATAATGCTTACACATGCAATACACATATTCTTTATTCTAGGCTAATGGGATATATACATTTATTATTATTATTATTATTATTATTATTATTATTATTATTATTATTATTATTATTATTATTATTATTATTATTATTATTATTATTATTATTATTATTATTATTATTATTATTATTTGTTTGAGTGCATTCCTTGCCTCTCTCAACTTATCCCAAGTTCCATGCCTCTCTATAGCTTTACTCTTATTGTGCTAAGGAACTAATTCAGTATTCAGGCTAAAGAACTGCACTGACTAATGTTCCTAATAAAGTACCCCATAAAGCCCATAAAAATACTACACAAAGACATGCTGAATAATGTTTACAAAGTTTACAGATAAATAACAAGCCAAGTATCATATGTGGAATACAGCTGCTAACTCCTACTGCTTGTCTAAATTGATAGAATAACATACTTTATTTATTTTCTTAAATTGTTTACATTCAATCGCGTTCCATGCCTTTCTCAGCTAATTCTCTTATCAGGCTGAATGAACATTACTAGAATTACTATCTGAAACTCTTATGTAGAGTGTTCACAAAAGGAGATGTTACCCTTAAAGGAGGCAGACCACATTGCTGAATAAAACCCTAAGAGTCTAATACATAGTTCCTAAAGAATAATCTTCTCAATCTTGTATATGATGAATTTCTTCACAACATAGAAGATATTAAATCCAACTCCTTTCCAATGATTGAAACTGTAGTTTGGTACTTTTGCCTGGAGAGTCTCAAGTTTCAAGAATAATGACTATTTGGGTTAGGAATGAGGTCATAACACTAATAATCAGTTGTATGGGAGAAGCAACTGTGTAAAAAAGCCATGAAGCCAAGAAATCTTGTAAAAGTCGATAAGGAAATGGCCAACCGGTGTGTATCAAGTGAAATAAGAAAAAAACCGATTGAGGCTATATTGGGTCAACAACAATATTTTTATACTGAATGCAGTCATATCTTCAATAAATAATAATATCTGTGTTGTCTTCAAAAATATTTTTCTGATGAAGAATGTATTCGAAAAAAGTTTCTAATCCGGAGGACTTTTTAACTCTTGAATAAACTCTTTGAAGACAAAAAACTTATAAATAAAATTCTCTGTATCTTTCCTTTCCCTACTCAGTATAAGAAGGAAAATAATAAAAATACTCTTTTGATCTTAAATTTCCTTTATACAGATATGCCTATACCAAGCAAAGGTAATGGATTTAAAGAATACCAAATATTTCATTTTGACCCCTCATGTCTTTAAAGGAGAAAATTCAAAGCAAAATTAATATTTTGAATGTGATTGTTTTATACTACAGATTTCAGATTTTTTTTAACCTGTTGGCATTTCTTGATAATTCTGCTTTTGTAAGCTTTAGTTATAGATAGTCATAGTCTGTGCAATGGTCATATATGTAATACTGTCACTGTTATCCATAATATCAGAAGAAAAATCATTTTACCAATGAAGCAATAATGCTTTTGCTATTAGAACTGGAAAAAATACAAGTTGTTATAAGTCCTAGTCCATCTCTCTTCCACGATAACATACTAGATCTCCAAATAAGATACACACAACAACAAAATTTGCTATAATTAGCTACGTTACTTGATAATTGCTCACTTTCAGGCTCCAATTTATTTCTGACTCATTGTTTTCCAACATGTCTTTGACTCCAATTGCTGGGGAACCCATATGCAAAGATATTCCTGTCTTACCTGTGTGAATGGGCACAGTGGAAAGATACTGCTGAACTAGACAGACCTTTAGTTTATCCCATCATGACATTATAAAATTACTATTGAATATTCAATATTATGGACAAGAAATAACTAGAAGCTTTTGAAGCTGGAGTCATATGAGCAGACAGATGCCTTCAGATACAAAAGGACTAATTTTCAACAAAGATGATAGCATTAGCAATGGGCCATCGGTGATGATTTGCAGATTGTGCCACTTGACTGCTCAACAGAATAGTTTTCCATTCATTTCTCTAGGACTCTAGTCGCCACCACAATTAAGCCTTCATTTCTGTTTCCCAATCCTTTTGCAAAGGATAGATCAGGTGAAGTGAAAGAGATGGCTCAAGGCAGAAGAGACTCTTATGGGCTACTCGACAGCCCTACAGCATGATTAATGTCACAGAACACCATCACGTTTACCAAAGCATGCCATGCTGCCCTATCATTAATATGAGCACAGAATCAGAATACTGTGCTCATTTTACACTCATAATTTATTTCATGAGCCTGATGAAATGGCCTTTAGAGGGAAGGTGCAATGAAGTGAGAAGATTTAGAATATTAATCTTATTCAAAAGCCCATAGGGTAAAACAGGATTTGCCTTATTTATCATCCATCCACTCTTTGCTTTATTTACATGTAAGATACTGATTTTATTAACAGACTAATGAAGATGTAATCAGTTATGGACTTCATATCCTACCTGTTTTGTGTTTATGCGCTCATCATTTTAGCATTGTCAATATCCATATGTGTACCATATTAGCATAAATAAAGTAATGACAATTTACTCAAATATTTTTGAAACTAAAAAATCAAATAAGACAAATAACACATTTGGAAAAGAACATAAAAGGAATTTATGATCACCTGGAGAGGACCGGAGCAGAGTTTAGCCATGTTATCTGGGATCAGTTTGATCCAGTTGGCCCTGATGAAGTGGACAGGCTCCTTGGAGCTGTGCGTGATACCACTTGCTTATTAGATCACTGCCCTGCCTGGCTGGTTAGAGCAGCCAAGGCTACAATGGGCAGTTGGATCGGGGCGATGGTGAATGCTTCCCTGAGGGAGGGTAATTCCAACAGTCTTCAAACATGCGCTGGTTCACTCTCTCCTGAAGAAACCATTGCTCGACCCAACGGTTATTACAAACTTCAGACCGATTTCCAACCTTCCCTTCATGGGGAAGGTGTTGGAAAAAGCAGTGGCACAGCAGCTCCAGGGGGTTCTGGATGATACAGATTATCTGGACCCGTTTCAGTCAGATTTCAGGCCCAGTGATGGTACCGAGACAGCATTGGTCGCACTCTTGGATGATCTCTGGCAGGAGCGGGTCAGAGGCAACCCCTCTGTCCTCGCTCTTCTTGATCTCTCAGCAGCTTTCGATACCGTTGACCATGGTATCCTTCTGGGCCGGTTCCAAGGATTGGGGGCCTAGGGCATAGTGTTGTCCAGGTTTTCCTCATTTCTGACGGGCCGGACTCAGTTGGTGTCTTTAGAGAGTGGGTTGTCCAGCCCTAGGTTGCTCCCATGTGGGGTGCCTCAGGGCTCGGTACTCTCGCCTCTATTGTTTAATATCTACATGAAACCGCTGGGCGAAATCATTTGTTCCCATGGGGTGAGGTATCATCAATATGCAGATGATACCCAGCTATACATTTCGGCCCTAGGGACCCAAGTGATGCTGTCAAAGTCCTAACCAGGTGTCTGGAGTCTGTCCAGGTCTGGATGGGGGACAACGGGCTTCAGCTGAATCCTGGTAAGACTGAGTGGCTTTGGGTGTGGGGGCCCGTGTTATCCCGAGTACTACCATCTTTGGTCCTGGCTTGGGCATCTTTGCCCCAGTCAGATCTGGTGCATAATTTGGGGGTCCTCATAGACTCACGGCTACTGCTCAAAGAGCAGGTGGCAGCCGGGGCTAGGAGGGCCTTTGCACAGCTTCGTTTAATCTACCAATTGCTCCCGTTCCTGGACCGGGACTTCTTGCTCACGGTCACTTATGCTCTGGTCACCTCCAGATTGGATTATTGTAACGCGCTCTACATGGGGCTGCCCTTGGCAACCATTCGGAGACTTCAGCTGGTCCAGAATGCAGCTGCCCGGGTAGTGATGGGGTGTGGGCATTATGCCTGCACCTCACCACTGCTCTGGGAGCTGCACTGGTTGCTGGTGTGTCTCCGGGTGCAATTCAAGGTGCTGGTTTTGACCTTTAAAGCCCCTCATGGTATTGGACTAGGCTACTTAAGAGACCGCATCGTCACAAGAAATTCAGCCCGTCCTAAAAGGGCAGACAGGAGGGGCTTAGTGGTGGTCCCATCAATGAGAGAGGTACATCTGATTGGGGCCAGGAAGAGAGCCTTCTCCGTGTCTGCCCCAGCCCTGTGGAACCTCCTTCCACCTGAGGTGCGCCTCCAGATGGAACTACTCCTCTTTAGGAAGATGCTGAAGACATGGTTGTTTCAGCATGGGTGGGGCATGAGTGCCCCCACCTCTCAGGCCCACTGGCTTGTCTAGCTGTGGAGACAGACCTGTCCTGTCTTGGATCTAAGTTTTAATTGTGGGTGGTGGGTGGTGAGGGTTGTTTTTTGAATGTTTACATAGGTTTTATGTGTTTTAATGTGGATTTTAGCTGGTTTTTTTAGCTGTGAATGTTTTAAATTGTTTTATATTGTATTCTATTTTTATTTTCCCTTTTCCTCTTTCCTCTTTCCTCTTTTGTTGTTAGCCGCCCTGAGTGGTGTTTCCCACCAGGAGGGCGGAATATAAATTACATAAATAAATAAATTCAATAACTGTTTTATAAAGGTATGAAAGAATCGCTAGGTTATAAGGGACTAGTTGATCAAAACCAAGTAATCTTCTAATTAAAGGGCCTGACATTCTATTCACCCTCCTGCATGTAGGTAAACAAGCCTCCAGACAAGTTTATGTGTGTTTCATTATCATAAAGCCCTTATAGGTTTTAGATTAGATTAAAACGTTATTTAATAGTTAAATTGTTCAGTAAATTTTCTCCTGCAGTAAGTGAGAGACTCTCCAACAAATTTCCTGTCCTGTGTTTCCTCTACTAGAGGTTGAGTCTCTCCACATAGTGCAGAAATGGATGATACACCAAATATATCTTTGGAAGAAGAGTTCCCTTGAGAAAGTGGTAAGAGATAACTAACAAGAGCTTGCCCCTATGTATACGTTGCAAATTAGTTTCTAATTAGAGAATGACCCTCAACATCCTCTGAATGGATATGTGTCTCAAGTCTGCCAACGCATAACCAGGAAAAGCTTTATGGCAAGAACAAACATTCTTGAGGATATGCAAGAGCAACATCAAACTAAAAGTTTAGGAAAGAGCTCATTAAACAAGTAATAACATTAAAGGTGGATATGGCTGAGGAACTGCCCTGTGTCACTTGGATAGAGATGCCATATTTCCCTCCCACAAAAACGGTACAGGAGTAAAGGTTGACCTTGCTCAAAAGCCAGTCATATCTGACTCTAGGGTTCAGTGCTCATCTCTGTTTCAAAGCCGAAGAGCAAGCGCTGTCTGCTTCTGCAGACATAGTCCATGGTCATGTGGCTGGCATGACTAGACACCGGAGCACATGGAATGCTGTTACCTCCCCCCCCCCCCCGAAGTGGTCCCTATTTCTCTACAGTACTTGTAATTTCTCCCCACTCCCATGTTTCTGGTGTTTCCAGAAGAGAAAGAAATGAAAACTTCAGGGCACAACCAAATGGAGTCCCACCTCCCTGGAGATGGTCAGCAGCAGGTCAAACTCTTTGCCTCCAACCAGGCGAAAGCCCCACTGCCACGTGGTGGGTTTTGTTCATGTTTCTGGAAGGCATTTTCCCCAGCTTTACTCTGGGGAAAGGGGAAAAGGAAAGCCTGCTGGCAGGGGAAAGAGGTTCCTCCACCCTCAAACTCCAGGAGAGAGGTGGGAGAGAAAGAAAGAGTTGACAGGAGGCCGGGGGGAGAAACCTCCCCTCCCAAATGCCTGGAATTGGCGCCTCACTGTGTTCATGTGACAGGCATGAATAGACACCGGTGCGCACGGAACGCTGTTTACCTTCCCCCCGAAGGGGTCCCTATTTGTCTACTTGCAGTTTCTTGCTTTCGAACTGCTAGGTTGGCAGGAGCTGGGACAGACAACCAGAGCTCTTTCAGTCGTATGCATTATTCTTCTGACTGCAGCTGCACAGACACCACAGACATTCAATAGAATTGCCGCTCTAAGGTAAGAAAAAGGCATGATTTTTTTTTCTTTTGAAACCAAGCTTGGTTTCAAAAGCGGGAATTATCAGTGTTTTTTATGGGACCAGGCGGGACAGTTACAACCCATGAAATTCCCAGGTTTCCATGACGTATGGCAACCCTACACTTGGAGAACCCTGAATAGGATGAGGGTAGGGGTCAACATGCTCAAGTGGGGGCTGCTGGCAGACAACACATTGTGTGAATGTGGAGAGACACAGAGCCTGGCTCCTATGCTGGTCTGCCGATTACTGATGGAAACATTTAATGTTGGACAACGACAAAGCCAAGAAGGCAGCTACATTTTGGCAGTTCAAAGTCTGGCCTGAATATGAAAGAAGAAATTTGTAATCGGTTGTAAGGAGGTGAACAAAAACTTTAGTCATAAACCTCATGTAGAGAGCTTTGAGGGAATTGTACATCTGCAAGGAGAACACTGAAATACAAAAAATTGAATATTTACATGTGGCCTGACCCCGAGTTCTATCACTCATTTTAAATCTTCTTAATGTATTAAGCATACAATTCTTAATACTTCAGCTCAACTTCCTATCCAAGGACAGAGGTTGCTGTTAAATATCTCCACTGGAGTCATATGTCCATTAGTCCTTTTGTCCAGGTTGTCATGTAAAGCAAAATTAAAAACAAAAGAGTTGTGGCACCTTAAAAAATCTATCAGATTTATCTCAGTGTGAAGTTTTATGGATTACAGTCTACTTTATAGAGAGACATATGTAATTCGATAAAAGCTTACACTGAAAGAAATAATTTTGTCTTTAAGATGTCAAGATGCTTTTCACCAGAGACAGATGTGCATGGCTACCTCTTTTAAAAGTTTATTGTGGGATCTCCCTGCATGATACTGTACTCCAATGTCCAATTGACATCTCACTGGTTATTTGTGCAGTAAATGTGTTGTAAATAATTCTGTGGCTAGTGATGTATCCAAAATTATTGAGTAGTTACAGCCTTTGCTGGGAAAGGCTGCAGTGACCTGTTGCATGCTGGGGTATTGGGCAATCGGGAAATGTCCAACTTGCCCCAGCAATCTCTGCCCCTGCGGGCGGAATTTTATTTTATTTTTTTCTTAACCAGAGGGCGGGAAGGGAGAAGCCAAGCCAACGCTTTAAAAGAACTTTGCCTGTACTGCCTCTGAGGCCACCGGACACTTGCCTCGTCCCTTCCCAGTCAGCCTGGGAAGTTTATGGAGTTTTCAGTCTTCTGTGCCTAACTCTATACATTGTATATTCTGCTTACCTACTCCCAAACTCCATTCTACAGTCTGGAAAGAGTTCAGTTTACCTTCAGATACACATTGCGAGCCAAACACACATTCATTGCAGCTACAAGTAGCTATGTTGTCCTTAGTCACTTGTCCCTCATTTGAGACAGTGGTAGTTTTATTCCTGACATACGCACACATCAGCGGCTGCTGGCACCACTAGGGATATTAGCCTGGTTTGGAAGGCCGTTCTGCTGCTCAGATTAAATCCAGACATTTGCCTAGGGTAAGATCAGTGCCTCGGTGCAGGCAACCTTCTAACTGGCAATTCAGCTTTCATTAAGCCAAATGTAATTCTCTTTCTGATCAGGGAATCTTCAAGATTTCCCGAATGTCATGTGCTCACTAAGGTTTGCAGCACTGCATCAGACCAATCTACACCTTCTCTTTCCTGTTGATTTCATTTAAAGAATGTAACTCTCTCCGCTGTTCCATTACATTATGGAGAACAGTGAGCCCCTAAAGCTCCTAGCACCACTGCAAGTGTTAAGGCAGTTCTTAGCCTAAGGCAGTGCATAGCCTTCAACCTGCTCCCCAGTAATTCAAAATAAAAAAATTCTGCTTCTTTCAACATCTTCAGGAACAGCCATGTCAGTTTCCTATGAATATGTGGATGGGTCGGGCTCTTGTGGATGAATCAGATCACAAGCCTTGTCAGCTTCTTATGAAAATCATTCTAAAGATTTCATTTTAAAAAAAGAACTATTGATATACATTTCATTATCATAAAGTGTCTGCACACTTCCCATTTTGAGCAAAATATTTATTCAGCCATAGATCTGCTCAGAATACTAGGAAAAGTCCCTTGCCATAAATTTTCTATCTCAGCATGTCTTGTTCCCTTACTAAAGGTAAAGGTTTCCCTTGCTCGAAAGGCAGTCGTATCCAACTCTAGGGTGCAGTGCTCATCTGCAGATGTTTCTATGGTCATGTGGCAGGCATGACTAGACACAGTGTCCATTACTCAGGAAGCTAAATGATAACTGTTTTAGGTCTCAGTCAGGTGGGTATTTGTCTACTGTTTAGTGCCCTGTGAAGACAGGTTGGTTTGCTCTCCCACCCCCACAATGATCAGACAACCTGAACTCTAGACTAGATCAACCTGTCCCCCCCACTCCTATTTGAGCCCCTTTCATGGGCTTCTACTTTTTGTCTGTGGATTGGTTAAGGTTGCCCTTGCTTGAAAGCCAGCCATATCCAACTCTAGGGTATGCCTGTCAAGTATCCCATGTTGGCTGGGATTTCCAATTTTTCTGAGCTTGTTCCTCCCCTTTCCCGCTGCCATCCCATATTTGAATGGCGGGGAAAAGGCTTACTGTGCATGCGCGGCCATGGTGCACATACACAAATGGGTTACTGTGCACGCACAGCCACGGTGTGCATGTGCAAACAGGTTACTGCGCATGTGTAGTCACGGTGTACATGCACAAACTGGTTACTGAGCATGCGCATCCACGCATGCATAGCAATTTCCCGTATTTTGTGGAGCCGTGCTTGACGGGTATGCTCTAGGGTTCAGTGTTCATCTCTGTTTATAGCTGAAGAACCAGCACTGTCTGCATTTGCAGACATTTCCGTGGGCATATGGCAGGCATCCCTAGGCACCGAAGTGCACAGAATGCTGTTTACCTTCCCACCAAAGTGGTACCTATTTATCTACTTGCAATTCCTTGCTTTTGAACTGCTAGGTTGGCAGCAGCTGGGTCAGTGACGGGAGCTCATTCCATTGTGCAGTACTGTACTTAGGTTTTGAACTGCTGACCTTTGGCCTTCCAGTCAGCGTCTTAACCTCTTGAGCCACCGCAGTCCCTTGGCTGTGGATAGGTACACTCTAATTTGATCTGTTCCCAGTGTGTTTTGTTTGTTTGTTTTATATCTTGCCTGGTTAGTGGAAGCACTACTCTGGGTGGCTTACAACAGGATTATCCCTGGGAACGGGCCAAAATTGAGTTTTACAGCTCTCAAAGCTAACAAGGCTCCCTTCATTCTCAGTTTCTGGTATTATACAGCGGTTTAATAAGCAAGCCACTTCGAAATATTAACAAATTGAATACTTCCCCTGCTTCTTTGTGGAAAGGAAGGAGAAGTGAATGTATTTTTTAAAAGTTGCCTTTGCTAGACACATGCTGATGTGTTGAATCACTTAGATTAAATTTTTAAAAAGGCCTTTGTGTGAAGTGCCAACTGAATGTGGGCAGTTTTTTCAAAATCTAAAATAACATGAGGGGCAGAAATGATCCATGAGGAACCATGCAGACTGGGATCACCATAAAATAGAGGCTCCAAAGGGATAGCCAGAAGGACATAATGGCTATGCTATGAAAAGTCAATGAAAGGTCCAGCAGAACTATCATGGACCCACTGCCTATGCTTAGTTCCAAGCAATAGTTATTGTATCAAGGCAACGAAAGCAGTCTCCTTCTCAGAAATGAAGACAGATTGAAATAGATCTACACAATCTAGTTAATCCAGGAACCTCTTGAGCTAAGAAGCACCATGCACTCCAACACCTTGCCCAGGAGCTGGATTTTTCAGAGTGGATTTTTCAGCAACACTCTACTACTTTACACATGTTGGAATCATGTACTGTTGCAGGAGCATTTGGTGGTGGTGGTGGTGGTGGGGGATGGCTTTCTGGGCTATTTTTTCTCATTTCTTTTTTAATTTGGAGGTAGGTAGGAGGTATTGGAGACTGCATTTGAGCTTTGAGTGCCACATGCAGTCCATAGCCAACATGTTTCCTTTCTTACTGTATAGCATGAGATCAATCTCATCCGTGAATGGCCCATTTTGACAATGGTCAGAAATAGTGTTGTACGTCAAGCATAAAAATTACGTATAAACCTAAGAACCTACGAACTACAGTTGCACTTCAGTTGAACATCTTAAACTGTATAAACCTCATAAACCCCAGTCTAGCAAATCATCCTATCTAAAATTACATTTGTTTGCACTTTCAAGATTTCTTTAATTACATCATAGAATCAGGGCTGACTAACAAAGCCAGTCTTTGCAAAGAAAACCAAGGTGGCATGTTGCTTTTCATAAATAATGTAGAAATTATTGCTGTCTGCAATGAAGAAACATGCTGTCAGTGAAAAATTAGGAAAGTTCCTAACAGATGTGATGCTAATTGATCCCTAAATTATTCATATCTTTTCTCTGGGTACTCTGTTTCCACTGGTTTGCTGTTTTCTTTTGCCCTGTGATTTTAATGCCTTTATCAAACAAAAATATTTCTTAAGATGCAGCTGGCTCTTTTTACTTTTTTAAAAAAATCTGAGGTTCAGCCTGGGGAGAGCCTGTTCTCATGAAATCCCCTTTTAATTCGATTTCTTTCTCTGAATCTCCATCTCTCAGATGACAGACAGACAGACAGATAGATATTTTAGCCAATAAGTCACCATGGCCCTCTTGGTAAAGTTAAGAAAGTCTTTATAATTGTTTGTCAGTTGTTAACTTATATTTTCACTTATCCATGTTTTTTAAACTGGGTGATCTTGCTACTGAAACTCTGGAGAGGTCTGAGTGAGATCACTGGAGTTTATATGCCCTCCTGCATCTACCTGGGCAACCATTTTAAGTTTAGGGGGTGAGTAATTAGGCTACATTTTTGCATGACACAACAGGATGGGGTAGAGAGATGTGGATGGATGAAGGCATTCCTTCTTGTGCAAGCTTTGATAAGAAAGAAAACAAGAGCATTATAGACTATCTCCCTCCTCATCCTACTTCTTTCATCTTTTCTCCTTGTTGATGCAGGGTGTTGACAGAAATGAAACAAAACTATTTCTCAACTGGAAACAGCCTTTCTGTCCAGGATAGTTTTGATTCATTTTGTTGTCACTGGGAACAAAATCCTTTGGGCATTGTATTGTATCTCAGCATATTTCAGAAAGCTAGCCAATCAACTGGGGCAAGCATCTACACTGCTTGTTCATCATTAGATTTTCTGACAAGCGGTGGTGCCACTTAAGAGTGGTCAGGCTGATTGATGAATCCTAGTGCAAATATTCAGATCAGATATACAGATCATGTCAAGTGGTACTCAATTGTAGTAAAAACAACAACAACATAATTTATTTCATCTTCCAAATTTTACATATTTGCTGTGTTCATCTCTGAGGTGAGACTGTTACAGTGTATGTTCTTCCCAAGGATATAGTGAGTCTCAAACAGAAAACACATATACACACAGCCATATGTATATTTAATAAACTTACACACTCCCTTCATATAAAAAGAAGAAGGTTGTTGTACATGAGATATCTTATCCTAAGATTTTAAATGAGACACATTTATATGATCAGGAATGACTTAGATGAGGTCACATGGAGAGATTATAGCTGAGCAGGTTTTGAACATATATCCATATTTATATTAAAAAGTCACAAGATATAAAATCTGATCCATGCTCAAAGCACTCCAAATGAAATATAGTTTTTTTAAGAGATAAATGGCCCACTGATTTTTATGGATCTGTATCATATCTGGATTTAACCCATTAATGCTGGGGTTTTCCCATTGGATCTTGATGTTTCTGAAAAAGTTAACAGTTAAAGCTGCTATTTCTCAGAACCAAACTGATTTTTAAAAAGACACAGTTTATTTCTATTGATTATACTTCACTATCTTAAAATACTAGGCAAGGCCAGTTTAATCTCAGCCATGTTTCATTCCAAATGTTTGTAACCAAACTAACAGCTTGTGTTTTAGACTGCAAGCAATAAAACTAGCAGAAATTAAAGTATATGGGAATTTGTTCCAGTCTGCTTTGCCATCCTTTCCTTTCACTGACCAATCTTGCCCAACCCTCACAGCTATTCTGATTCCGTTTATTTTTGAATTTACATTAATCAGGTCCACTCAACACTTGTATATTGAAAAGGACTTCTTACTTGCTTGCACTAATATTAATTGGCAAAGGAGAAATTTGCAACCAGTCTGCCTTTGTCACATAGATTTACTTCAAATTTCCCTGCTGAGCTAATATGGAAAGTCCTTCTGAAATGTATGTGTTTAGATGGGTCACACCAACAAAAATCTTATCCAGATTCCTTGAACTGAATGCCAAATCCTCTGAACAGTAAGATGGCTTTCAGTTGAAATGAACTGACCAATTTGCATTCATAATATTATGCTCATTCATATATCCTTCCTTACAATTTCAATATTTTCTGGCAAAATGTATGAGTGAATATGACATAAAGTTAACTATCATCATGTAACAAGGAATGACAAGTGGAACTAACAGAGACATGCTATAATAATGAATCCAGATATCTAATGACTTGAATGATTAATTCCTCACGAATCCAATATTTAATCTGATGCAGAAAGACCGTGTCATATCTGAATATCACTTTGGATTTTTATTTGCTCTGTCCTTCTGCTGCTGAATCCTCCGATATAGAATCCATTTGTTTTGCTGCTATCTCCCATCTTAAGTTCACATTATTTTTTCTCCTTTGTATTTATCATTTATGCATTAAAATATGGGAAACTGTGTTCATTCTAAGGGGGAATAAATGGTTTTGCTCTCTTTTCTCATTAGCTTCAGGGGTATGTAAATTTCCATTAACAATTTATCTAGAATGGAGTGCTAAAAGGCTGGGCATAGCATTATACCATCACTAAAATGTCATATTTGATAAGATTTTTCTCATTGTGTACTTGGAGTGAAACTACCATGTGCTCTAAGTACAGTGGAAGTGGTTAAACACTCATTATCTCTCATGATAGAAAGAATTTTAAAGTGCACTGGGTGGCTATTAAATTTCCTTCCATAACTCAAAAACTTTGACTGATCACTTCCGGTCAGGGAAGCTCTCAAATTCAGTACCCCTTCCTCAGACATGGTATTGCAAAGGCAAGTGGCAAGACTTGTGGGGGAAAGGAAAGAACAAAAAGGCAAAAGAGAGAGCAAAAACATACCACATTTTGCATCCTTCATACCCCCATCCTGTTCCAGTGGCGTTGGAGGGAGAAAATCACAAGCTCAGATCTGCCTCCTCCTAGTACTGAAATATTATCTGGCTTGGTTAGCTAAAGATGAAAAATCCATTAGGCAGATTTCATTTTAAGACATGTAGAGATAGTTTGAGATATGGAAAGGGTGTAGTCAATACACCATTGTAGTATTGCCTAATAATTAATTTTAGTTCCTAGCAAGCTGCTGTGGTGACCCTCTTCAGTCTTATTGTTGGTAGATTTTGTATCCATTAGGCTATGTACAATATATAATGGTGTTGGGTCAGCTTTCTTTTTCTCTGAAGACAAAATTTCAGAGTAAAAATTCTGAGGCAGACTTTATTAACTGCAACAATGGATAATTTAATTCCTGTAGTTGGCTGCGAAACTCTTACCTGGCTTCTTTTTCTTCACAGAAGTGGTCTGCTGGTTCTAGACAGCTGTTTAGACCCATATGGGCCTTTGTGGAGTACATGTGGAAGTAGGAAACAGTGCCCCAGTGTGAGGCCACCAGAAGCAACTGCCTCCTAGATAGTAATGGCAAGGTCGGCACTAGGTACGTACACACAGAGACACATGTGTAGTTTTCTTGAAAAGTATATATTCTATATCCTAGTTCTTAATATCACGTCTATTAACTGCTGTCCAAATGACCCTCTAAGTTCATTTTTACCTCCTTCCCCCCAACAGCTCCTCAGTTTAAGAAACTTGAAATGATGTAATGCCTTCATGACTGCTTGATATAAACGTTCACAGCTTGACTGTCAGAAGTTACTCCAGGACTCTTTCTGACAACTGATGCATTCAATTTGAGTGGTCAACATGAATGCAGTTCAATCATTTCTGGCCCACTGTACTGCTCATGATATTACTGTGGCAATTCGAGTTTAGATTAAAAGCAAGGCAGAGGTCATCCAGCCTCCTCCAGTTACCAGAATGTCTGATTTCATTCTAGCTGGTTTTACAGCACTCAAACCATCTTCAAATTTTGTGGATGGATCAAACAGTCCCTACCATCTGGTGAGTGCCTCAGATTACACTCCATGTCTTAGCAGACAGGTGCTTGTGTAACAAAACATATTATTCTGATTAGCACTCTTTTGGCAAGGAGATCAAAATTAGAGTAGCCAAGAAGATTAAATTACTCTTACACCTTTTGAGCTTATTCTGCACATTAAAAGATAAGGGTTTGGAGCCAGAACACCAAAGGAAAACAGAAAATTCAATGGCAGAATCTAAAGGATAAGGAACCAATGTAACAGAAACAGAGACTAGAAGCATAGCTTCCAGTTACCCTCATTGATTCTGCAGGCTAAAGCTTCCTGGGATCTGTAGTCCAAAAATGGAACATTTTCCAAGAGCCCAAAAAATAATACTGAGATGATGCATTCAACTACAATCTCCTCTGTCATCACTTTAACCATGGAAAGTTAACTGTCTGGAAAAAGATTGGTAATTTCCCCAGGATACTGTCTGGCCGGACATCCTGCTACAGTAATGGAGTAGACTGTAAGCTAGAGGCTCAATGCCTAGTGTTGAGCGGCAGTATATAACCTTACTCCTTAAAGGCGCCAATGGCTACAGGCAGATGAGCCCCTTTAGGTGGGGTGATGGTCCCCCTCAGAGGAGGAAAAGCCACTGGACACCATCATATTGGGATCAGTGGCAAAATGAGCAGAGGAGAAACCACTTCACTGTTCTGATTCCCAACGGTCACGGAAGAGGCCATGCCAAATGGACTGGCTGTGAAGGCACATCTTGTCAAGTATCCTCATGGCTATGGCAGTCCATTGCAGTCCCAGTGTCAAATCCTGCATGCCTAATTTAATATGTGTCACAGGAGATGGCTCTGTGATCATAGTGTGTGGGTCACTTGATGGCAAGCTGGGATTCACCTTAAACAAAATCATGGCAATGGCATTCCCCCTGAAAATGTAGCAGACGATGACGATTGTCTCTAGGTAACCTCTCCAAGTGAGTAAAATCCCTCAAATTGGGATTCTGGCTCTTGTTTCAGATATTCACGTTTCTTTTTTTCTTTTTTTAATGGAGAAGGCAGGGCTAGCATCCTTCCCCATTGAATGTGGGCTCTACTCTACACTCATGCTCTAATATGTAACTGAATCAGGTTCCTATATTTTCAAACTGATGAGTGAAATCATTTGAAAGCACATTATTATATGTTCACTTTTAAAATAACATAAACTACTCGTTTTTTTTAAACAACAGGTCCACCTAACAGGAAGCCTATTGTTTTTTCCTCTTCCATATTATATTTCTCAACATGTATTTGGGTGCTGAATAACATACTTTGTGAAAGGCTGTCACTTTAAGTTTCATTGATTTTGGTGTATGGGACCAAAGACAACAGGACAGCCGAAGGGTTGGCTTAACACAGGTTTATTGCATGATGTTCCAGTGAAGCATGAGGTAATGGCGGTGATACATCTCAATATATACAGTAGCCCTATACATTTGAATCTTGTAGCACGGTAGCTCATTGGCTGCTACCGGCGTGGCCTCGCCCAGGCACGCCTCTTTTCCTGCTGCTGAATGCAGAACTTTCTCCTGCTGCTGAATGCGGGGAAGGTTTTCCCGCGGCTGTCCGTGATTGAGCAATGTGAACCATGTGAGACTGAACGCTCGCAGCTGCCCTCTATGGGCTGTCTGCTCGCGTTCCTTTACAGCTGAGATACTTTGTATTTGGAGTGATTACATTCTTGCCTTTACAGTACAATGAACATGCAAACATACATACATAACATTGATACAGTAAATGAAACCGGGGTGCTCAAAATGCCAAAGAAAATTGGGAAATATGTTAAGACAATATTGAGAAACTGGGAATAGAAGGCCAGAAGGGCTAACCATGGCTACACACGGTCAGCTGCTGTGAGCTTGGTGGGTCACTTTCCAAGTGGGGTGATGGGTCGCCTTGCCTTGCCAGCGATCTCGCATATAGCCTATGCTGCATTTATTTTATTTTATTTTAATTTTAATTTTAATTTTAATTTTTGCTGACTTCAACTTGCCAGCATGTAAATTTTCACTCTGGGAAATTAGTGACAAAGCCCAATCTGTCTCCGGGCTGCTTTGCACTTTATCCAAGCTAGATGTTTTTCTTGCAATATTCAGGGCTGATGTTCTTTTACGTTCAACACTAAAGCACAGCACATCTTAATTTAGATAATACAGTAGCTAAAGGAAAAGGTATAGATACCTGTTGCAAAACTTGGTTCTAAAACACTCCCATGTATCTACAAGTATAGGTCTTTCCTTGCAAAATGATGTTTACTGGGAATTTACTTGCACTTTTGGAAAGGAAATAAAATGGCTTGAATGAGGGCATCTACTTGGCTGTGTCTTTTGGACTGAATTCAACACCTCCATCTTTCACTGTTTCCTGATTTGCTGTTCTATATCAAGATGAATGGATCAGCAAATAATGTCCACCATTTTCTTAGCGTCTTCGTAAATACCAATTATGCTCTCTGTCTTGGAAATAAGCAAATAATTATTCAAGAAATAATTGTGATGGTGCTATGCAACCTCATATTCCAAATCATAGCATTTTCTCATTCATGAAAATGCTTTCTCACAGGGATCCAAAAAATGTATAAATATTGACTCAGATGCAGAGAAGGCTCAGCTTGGTGTCTCTTCAAATGGACATAGGGTGGGCCAGACACCAATCTGCATGCATTGATTCAGGCATGGGCCAAGCCGGAGGAAAGGAATGGATCAAACTCCATTTTTAAAAGATAACATCTATCACAGAACCAAACACAAAACAAACAAGCCAACAGGGAAAGAGAATACAGGCATGGATATGCAGTCTGTAGCAGTGCCCATCCTTAGTGAAGATGACACCACATAATCTGAATTTGTGATGGAGAGGTCATGATGGAACATAAACTCTCAGTATTACGGGTGGTCTCAAACCTTCCACCCAAAACATACATCTTGTAGGATTATGTGTGTTTAACTGAGACCTAACACCCACCCACCCCCATTTTCACTGTATGTTGGAAAATAAGACTTTAAAACAAAGGTTGATCTGTAGAAAAATCAGATTGGTTTTCCTCATGAGAAGGTTGCTTTTACCATTGAATAGCCTCTTTGTGGAAAGCTTTCAAAAATATACTGTCCAGGATCAAGATGTCTCTTTTACATATTTTTTTCAAGAGCATATAACAGCGTAGACAGATTAACAAAAGACAAGCTCTACACATCAGTTACTGTGACTGGAATTGGGTTTGTTTTCATTCATTCAGACAGGAGAAGGCACTGTCTGGTATGTACCCCAGTTTTGTTCAAAAATGCATAAAAATACATTCCCTTCTTATTGCTCCAGTTGCTTCAT
The DNA here is from genome assembly GCA_035047305.1 of Bradypodion pumilum. Lineage (NCBI taxonomy): Eukaryota > Metazoa > Chordata > Lepidosauria > Squamata > Chamaeleonidae > Bradypodion > Bradypodion pumilum. The sequence continues at coordinate 306,987,594 of JAWDJD010000004.1, read as the reverse complement.
ATTAAACTTGAAAAAATACCCTATTATGCAACATAAAGCATCTTTTCTTTCAGTTAAAGAGAAATTTTTGTGAACATTCTGGTGCATTTGGTAAGCATAACAAATTTTATCTACATAATCAGCTAAAGAGAGAGTGAAAGAGAGGGGGGGAGGCTCAAAGAGGTCAAGACACTCTTGTGTCTTTCTAAAATTTTCCTAGTAGAGCCGATGGAAAATTATGGCAGATCTATCAGAATTTATATGCCCCATGTTTTAATACAAATGGATGTTTGTGCAAGTTGACCTGAGAACAATTTATGGGGCAATTGAGTGGGGGGGGGCATGTTGGCTTAGTGGTTAAGATGCTGAGCTTGACGAATAAAAGGCCAGCAGCTCAGCATTCAAGACCTAAGTACTGCATGATAGAGTGAATGACTGTCTTATGTCCCAGTGCCTGCCAACCTTGCAGTTCAAAAGCAAGAAATTGCAACTAGATAAATAGCTTTGGTGGGAAAGGCAACAGTGTTCCGTGTGCTCCAGCATCTTGTCATACTTGCCACATGACCATGGAAATATCTGCAGACACAGACAGCACTGTCTCTTTGGCTATAAATGGTTGGATTGGCTTTTGAGCAAAGGAGACTTTTACCTTGAATAAGGGGGAACTATATAAGCAAGCAGATATGACAGTTTAGTCTCAGACTCTATGTTTAGTCCGGTGTTTAAGAAGTATTCTGACCAGCAGGGTTGGGTCAAACACAAGTGATTTATTATTCAGCTCAGGAATACTGGACTGGGGAACACGTACAAGGTGGCCAGCTTATATACAGTGAGAATGGCAGTTACATAGGTGGATACATTTCAGCGGGCTTCCAGAGAAGCGGGAAGTTTGTACTGACAAATCAGCTATTTTGACAGTATTTTGAAATTGGCGCCTTTGCAAAAGGTGCGCTATTCCGATGTAGACTTTACATTGCTAATAGCAATTAAAACAACATTCCTCCCCCCCAGCAAGGAACCCACTCTCCCAATCTTTTTGGTGGACCACAGGTCCGCTTTGGGCACCCAAAATTCTCAGGAGTATGAATCAACAATAAGCAAGGCAAGCACCTTTGAGCTGACGATGCCTGGATGACTAATGTGTAATGTGCGTAAAACCTTATCTCGTAGTGCAGCCAGAATTACCTCTCTGTCCCCCCTACATCAAACACCCCCTTTCCAATGACAGCTTGTTACACATCGTATAATAAAACTTGAATTCTTCGGAGACCGGTAGCGATGGCCACCCTTTCTGAACCCACAAGACAACCTTCATTAAAAGGGGATCCTTCCTAGTAGCAGAAGCAAGGTCCTTGGCAGACACAGGCAGGGAATCTAGAACCTCTAACATGAGGACCTGATGGTCCAAACCAATCTTGCCCACCGTCTCCACAGGGAATATAGATAGGGCATCAGCATTGGAGATACTGGCACCAGGGCAAGTGTACTGTGTAAAGTGTACTGATAAGCTTGAAGGAACATTGCCCAACGAAGCATTCTGGGAGACTGGACTGGGGAACACATACAAGGTGGCCATCTTATATACAGTGAGAATGGCAGTTACACAGGTGGATACATTTTGGTGGGCTTCTGGAGAAGTGGGAAGTTTGTACTGACAAATCAGCTATTTTGACAGTAGTTTAAAATTGGCGCCTTTGCAAAAGGCATGCTATTCCATCGTAGTCTTTATGGCGCTAATAGGACTGTGGGCTGGCTTGCTGGACTGCCTAGGCATGCTAGATCTTTGAGGGAGTTCTCCAGGACCTCGTATCAGTGCCGGAGCTGTAACCGTAGAGCAAGGGCCAACCTCTACTGCAGATTCAGTGGCTGCAAGTTCTGGGGAACTTTTTGTGGAGGGCGGTACTTTCAACTGGTCACTTAGCAGTGGCTGAGTGAACAGCTCTTCCTCCAGATTGAAGTCTTGAGCCTCAGGCTCTTGAAACTCACTTGCTACAATCTCTGCCTCTGGCATGGCGTTTTGTCCCACGACTCGGGGACGCATTTGATCCGTGAGCCTTTTCCAAATGGTGCCGTTGTCCATAAGGATTTTATATGAAACAGGTCCTGTTTGTTCAAGGACCTCACCACCTAACCAAGGGGAACCTGGCGCATAGTTGTGACAATGAATGGCTTGCCCAACCTGGAAAACTTTAGTATTACTGACCTCTGTCCTCAACACAAAGTGGGTCTAAATGGTCAAGGACCATAGACAATCGCCTCTTCATTAAGAGGTCTGAGGGCGATAAACCCGAAGCTAGGAGAGTAACCCTATAAGCAAGCATAAATTGGAAAAGCTGCAATTCTAAATTCCCTGTTCCCATATGCTTCAGTGCCCTTTATGGAGTGAACCATTCTCTTTACTTGCCCATTTGTGGCAGGGTGAAATGGGGTAGCAATGATATGCCTTACGCTGTTGCGGCTAAGGAAATCCTGGAATTCCGCCCACATGAAAGTTGACACGTTATTGTAGACAACAATATTGGGCAACCCAAAAGTACAAAAAACCCTTCTTAATTTATGAATTGTGACAGCTGACTAAATCCCTGAAACAGTCATTACCTCTAACCATTTAAAGTATGAATCAACAATAAGCAGGAAAGTGGCTCCCCTGAAGGGTCCAGCAAAATTGATGTGGACTCGCGACCAGGGGCCCTTTGCAGTGTCCCACTCCCTGGTGGGTTAGTGGGTTTTCTCCAGCCTGGAGGACTGGCATTCTCTACAACGGCCTACCCAAGCCTCGATATCTAAGTCGAGTCTGATCCACCACAAATAACTCCTGGCAAGCGCCTTTGAGCTGACGATGCCTGGATGACTAATGTGTAATGTGCGTAAAACCTTATCTCGTAGTGCAGGCAGAATTACCACTCTGTCCCCCCCACATCAAACACCCCCTTTCCAATGACAGCTTGTTACACATCGTATAATAAACCTTGAATTCTTCAGAGACCAGTGGCGATGGCCACCCTTTCTGAACCCACAAGACAACCTTCATTAAAAGGGGATCCTTCCTAGTAGCAGAAGCAAGGTCCTTGGCAGACACAGGCAGAGAATCTAGAACCTCTAAAATGAGGACCTGATGGTCCAAACCAATCTTGCCCACCGTCTCCAAAGGGAATATAGATAGAGCATCTGCATTGGAGATACTGGCACCAGGCCAAGTGTACTGTGTAATGTGTACTGATAAGCTTGAAGGAACATTGCCCAACGAAGCATTCTGGGAGACTGGACTGGGGAACACATACAAGGTGGCCAGCTTATATACAGTGAGAATGGCAGTTACACAGGTGGATACATTTTGGTGGGCTTCTGGAAAAGTGGGAAGTTTGTACTGACAAATCAGCTATTTTGACAGTAGTTTAAAATTGGCACCTTTGCAAAAGGCATGCTATTCCGTCATATGGCGCTAATAGCAATTTTAATAAATAACGCTTGGACGCAATACTCTGTAACTGTATAATAAAAATATATAGAACTTAGTTACTCATGCTTAAAGCCCCAGTGAGTTCAACAACAGCTGTTAACTGGACTACAGTGAGAACAAAGATTGAGAATAAAGGCTAGAAATAAAGCTACCACCTTTTCTCTACTCTTTTAAAATAATGATAGTCTGCCTCAATTATTTTCCAACTTTCTAACCCCAGGGAACATTTTCTCATTAACTTTTTTGACAAAGAGCTTTGCAACCTACAGAAGATTCTAATGCAACTTTTGTTTACTCAACACCTTTCTTCTGTGTTGAAACACAACCCCCAAAACTCTAGACACAATCAATGGTTACAATGGTAAGGAAAGCTAGTAAACATAGTTCAACACTTCTGGTGGACTTCAAGATGGCATTTTAAACCCTCAAAGATTTAAGCAGAATAGCATTATGCAGTTTTTTAAGCACCACATTCAATGCCATTTCAAAGTGTTCAGTAGCAATTGACCTATTCTTACTATAGATAAAGATAAAAGTTGTCCTTCCTTGAAAACCAGTCATATCTGACTCTAGGGTGCTCAATTATATTTACAGCCAAAGAGCCAGCACTGTCGCATCTACAGATATTTCTGTGGACATGTGGCAGGAATGAGTGCACAGAATGCTGTTTGCCTTCCCACTGAAGTGGTACCAATTTATCTACAGTACTTGCAATTTCTTGCTTTTGAACTGCTAGGCTGGCAGGAGCTTGAATAGAGATCGGAACTCACTCCATTAGGCAACACTCAGGTCTCGAACTGCTGACCTGCTGACCTTTGAATCGTCAGGTTCAGCGTCTTAATCACTAAGCCACCATAGTCTCTTACTATAACTATGTTCAAAATCCTTTTGTGTTATACTGTATGCGGAATGGCAGCTAAATTACCAGGACTATCTGTTTTTTCCAACTATCCATTATATATATCTAGCCACATGCCCTAACTGTGCCATAGGTCATATGATGAACAGCCAGCAAACCAATACACAATAAAATGCAGCAGGAATTTTGCCCATGTGATTTGTCCTTTAAAAAACCCCTTAAAACAGCCGTCTTCATATATAGTTCTGAACTGTCAAGCCTATGATGTAAAAATATAGAAAGCTTGCAATTGCATTTTATTTGATAACTATCCAAATAATAAATCTCTAAGAATGTTTTCTCTTTACATAAGAACATAAGAACAGCCTTGCTGGAACAGGCCACAGCCCATCCAGTCCAGCATTCTGTCTCACACAGTGGCTCACCATTTCCTTCAGGGTATTCCCAAGGAGATTCCTTCCCCTGCTTAGGATTCCCTGGAAATGGCATTGAGAGATATCCTGCCTATCTCTCCAACCCCGAGGTTGTCCTTAAGTATCCATAATTATAGCCATTGATCCCCTTGTCCTCCATGAATTTGTCTAATCCTGTCTTAAAGCTGTCAAGACTGACAGCTGTCACCACTTCTTCTGGCAGGGAGTTCCATAGACTAGTGATCCTCTGGGTGAAAAAGTACTTTCTCTTATTTGTTTGAGAACTAGTATCCAAAAGTTTCATGGAGTGTCCCCTAGTTCTAGTGTTGTGCGATAGGGAAAACAGTTTTTCCTTATCTACTTTGTCCACACCGTGCATGATTTTATAAACTTCAATCAGGTCACCTCTTAGACGCCGTTGCTCAAGAGTGAAAAGGCACAACCGTTGCAGCCTCAGATGGTAAGGAAGGTGTTCCAGTCCCCTAATTATTCTGGTTGCCTTCCTCTGCACTTTCTCCAACTCCATAATATCCTTCTGGAGGTATGGCGACCAGAACTGTACACAGTATTCCAGTTGGGGCCTCACCATAGATTTATAAAGAGGCAAAATGACACTTGCTGACTTATTTTCTATACCCTTCCTAATGATCCCTAGCATTGAGTTTGCTTTTTTCACTGCTGAGGCACACTGGGTTGACACCTTCATTGAGTTCTCCACCAGGACACCAAGGTCCCTTTCCTGGTTTGACACAGAGAGTTCAGACCCCATCAGTTTATAAATGTAATTGGGGTTTTTTGCCCCAACATGCATCACTCTGCACTTACTAGTGTTGAAGGTCATTTGCCACTGTTTTGCCCACTCCCCCAGTGTCAAGAGATCCCTCTGGAGCTCCTCACAATCTCTCACAGTTTTCACTACCCTGTATAATTTAGTGTCATCAGCAAATTTGGCTACCTTGCTTTTTACTCCTACCTCTAGATCATTTATAAAGAGGTTGAAAAGCAGGAGTCCCAGTACTGAACCTTGGGGGACCCCACTCTTTACTTCCCTCCACTTGGAGAAGTGTCCATTTAGTGCTACCCTTTGTTTCCTGTCCCTTAGCCAGTTGCTGATCCAGGACAAGACCTGTCCCTTTATTCCATGACTGGCAAGTTTATTCAAGAGCCTTTGGTGTGGGACCTTGTCAAAAGCCTTCTGAAAGTCCAGATAAACAATGTCAACTGGATCCCCCTTATCCACATGCTTGTTGACACTCTCAAAAAATTCCAAAAGATTAGTGAGGCATGATTTGCCCTTGCAAAAGCCATGTTGGCTCTCCTTTAGCAGCGCCTTCTCTTCTATGTGCCTATTAATTCTATCTTTTAGGATGGTTTCCATCACTTTACCTGGGACACATGTCAAACTGACAGGTCAGTAATTTCCTGGATCACCCCTGGATTATTTTTTGAAAATTGGTGTTACATTCGCTACCTTCCAGTCATCAGGCACAAAGCCTGATTTGAGGGAAAGATTATATGTTTTGGCTAGGAGATCAGCAATTTCATCTTTAAGTTCCCTGAGAACTCATGAATGGATGCCATCTGGTCCTGGCGATTTGTTAGCGTTTAGTTTAACAATACATGCAAGGACCTCCTCCCTGGTTATTTCTATCTGGCTTAATTCTTCGCTTTCCCTCCCTACGAAGATAGGCTCTGTTTTGGGCATGTGGTCTCTGTCTTCTTCAGTGAATACTGAAGCAAAGAATTCATTGAGTCTCTCTGCAATCTCTGTTTCCTCTTTAAATAACCCCTTGCCTTCCATTGTCATCTAATGGTCCAATGGCCTTCCTAGTTGGGTTCTTACTTCTAATGTACTTAAATAAGTCTTTGTTATTTCTCTGAGTATTTTTAGCTATACGCTCCTCAAAGTCTTGCTTTGTTTTCCTGATTGTTGCCTTGCATTTGTTCTGCCAGAATTTATGTTTCTGCCTGCTGTCCTCATTCAGACAAGCCTTCCATCTTCTAAATGAGCTTTTCTTGCTCTTGATCACTTCCCGAACAGCTCCTGTAAGCCACATTGGAGTCCTCTTGGACCTGGAAGTGCCTTTTTTCCTTTTGGGTATGCATTCCAATTGGGCCTCTGTTATTGTTTTTGTAAACAGTCTCCATGCCTCTTGGAGTATTTGGACTCTCTCAATTTTCCCTTTCAGCTTCTTTTTTACTAGTTTCCTCATCTTTGGGAAATTTCCTTTTTGAAAATTTAAGGTCTCTGTGTTAGATTTTATCAGTGACTTGCAGTCTATGATCAAGTTAAACATAATTGAGTTGTGGTCACTGTTCCCTATTGGATCAGTCACATTAACATCTTGCACCAGATCCTGAGTATTACTCAGGATCAAGTCAAGGATTCTTGTACCTCTAATTGGGTCTTCAACCATCTATCTCAGTCTTTACATTTTCCTAAAGCCTCTATTACTGTAGAACCTAGCTAGGTAAGCAATTTAACGATAGTCTGTGTGTTTTCTTTAGATCATGTACACAAGTAAAGGGTCTTTCACCATTATATGCAAAACCCCAAAGCTTCTATGGTTTAAGTGCTCTTTTCAGGTGCTTTCTCATATTAGGATGTCAGTTAAATGGAAAATACTGATTTAACTCATCTGCTAGTCCTATTTGACATTACCTTTATGGACAAGATCATAGCTGTCAAGTTTTGGATTTGAAAATAAGGGAGATTTCCTGGACAAAATAGGAAACTTGACAACTATGCTTATCCTGTGCAGCCTTCCAGTGGCAGCATTAGGGCATTGCAGTCTGACTGATATGGGCCGCTGCCAGGAAAGAGGGTAAAATATGGGAGGTTCCCGGCCAATACGGGACACTTGACAGCTATGGACAGGATCACCAAATTTAGAGGGAAGTGCCTAACCTTCTTTCCACCATCACTTTGTCCACATGGAAAGTGTCATGCCTCTAGAGAAAAGGTATGTCACTTTCATACCTCCATGTGAGCTCTGCACTTGAGGAAGCATTTTGGAAAAGAGGGGTTCTTGTTTGAGTAGAGAACCTATGCATTGCTTTCTACATGGTCAAAGTGGTGGAGAGGAAGGCTAGGCTCTTCCCACAAAGTATAGATTTCTCAGGTAACTGTGGCTCACTTCCATCCATCCTTCTTGTGCTGTGGTTCCCAATGTGGGGCACATGCCTCACAGGGGGGCAATATGATTTTTAAGGGGGAGGCTTTGAGGAGTTATTAACAATAAATGTGAATAGGAGTTCGCTTTTGAATACTGTAATAAGAATTACTGTATATGTCAGGGGGTGGCCATCAGGATTTTAGAGATGCTTAGGTGGGCATGTCCCAAAAAAGGTTGGGAACCACTATTATAGTGTGAAAGGTGCCATAGTTACCTGAAAAATGTTTAAGGGCCAGGACCAGCTCTACCATTGGAGAGGATAGCAGGGCACCATGGGAGGTTGGGGGGAATCCCATACATTGCTATTGGTGCCCCAGGGCATCAGAGGTGAGGGCGGGGTGGGACAAAGTCCAATTGCCTGATATACCAACACGTGCCTGGAGGATAAGTCAGCTGTCTTGAAGTATCAGATGTTGGGGAGCAGGAGCAAGGTATTGGAGGATACCACAATCTCTTCAAAAACTCAATTGAGGCAATTTTGATATGCATTGGTCTAAATACTCCCTCATTTTGTAATCGGAAGAGCAGTGGCGGGCTCCAAATTTTTTTTACTACCACACTGTGGACGTGGTATGGTGGGTGTGACCAGGGGGGAAGCCCTACGTTGCACCTGAATTGAAGGTAAATGTTTCCCTTGCTTGGAAACCAGTCGTATCTGACTCTAGGGTTCAGTGCTCATCTCTGTTTCAAAGCCGAAGAGCCAGCACTCTCTGCTTCTGCAGATGTTTACGTGGTCATGTGGCAGGCATGACTAGACACCAGAGTGCATGGAATGCTGTTACCTTCCCACCAAAGTGGTCCCTATTTATCTACAGTACTTGCAATTTCTTGCTTTCGAACTGCTAGGTTGGCAGGAGCTGGGACAAAGACAGGAGCTCATTCCATCCTGCAGTGTTCGGGAATCGAACTGCCGACCTTCCGCCTCCCAGTCAGCGTCTTAACCACTTGATCTGAATTAAGACAGCCAGAATTTCTGCTACCAGTTCTGGTGAACTGGTGCGAACCTGCTGATGCCCACCACTGCAGAAGAGGGATATAAAGGGTAAGAGGTGGCCTTCTTAAGTAAAAAGAATAAAAAGAAAATATTTTGGGAATGGGCAAAATATGGAAATGGATGTGACTCTTCAAGGTGAGATGGGGGTGGGGTGAAGTGATGTAGTCCACCACTGCTATAAGCATTCATAAATGTTGAAGTAAGATCCATCTGCCAGTCTGGAAGTCTTCTTTATTTGGGGAGGGGACATTTTATTCAGATATTGGCAGAAAGCAGAAATTACTTAAAATGACTTTATTTATGAAAGTAAAAGCAGGGCTGTAGCTGAACATTAAGAAGATAAAGATCATGAATAAAGAATAGCTACACAGCTTTATGTTGACAATGAAAAATTGAAATTGTTAAAGATTTTGTATACCTTAGCTCAGTCATAAATCCACATGAATTGTCTCAGAAGGCTGAAGCTTGGAAGGGCAGCAACTGAAAGCATTAAAATTTTTTTGTCAAGTTTAAGAAAGCATAACAAGAGACTATGACCAAGACCATCATCTCCCTTACATTCCCATTCACCATGTATGGATGTGAAAGCTGTATAGTGAAGAAGGATGACAGGGGGGAAATTGATTTGTTTGAAATACAGTGATGGAGAAGAGCTTTGCCGATACCCAGGACTTTCAGAAAGTCAAATACTGTACATGTGTCATAAAGCAAATAAAACCTGAAGTATTTCTGAAAACATAAATGATGACCCTGAGGCAGTCATACTTTAGGCACGCAATGAGAAGATTCTCTGGAATCTATACCTATAAAAATGGGTTGGGCTGTGTGTGTGTGTGTGTGGAATGCATGTCCGCACACATCCATCCCATCCCATAATGAGCTGGCCACACTTACCTTACCTCACGGACACAGTCACCGTGAGGGTCCGGGAACTGAGAGTGTGGCCAATGCCCCATGAATGGGGGACAAAAAAACTATGGCCCCCAGCATCCTCTGTGTCGTGGCATGCCTCAGCCAATCAGGCACGAGGAGACGAGTGCAGAGGAAGCAGGACAGCCAGCGCGCAGGCCTTTCCCCCTCATCAGCTGCAGCCAAAGCCATGACAAGGCTAGTGCTGGCCTTCATCCATGGGGCCACAGGAAGAGGAGGGGCTACCCCTCCTCCACGCAACCCTGCTGAAGCTGCAGCAAGGCCAGTGCCAGGGGAGACAACAGTCAGGCCACACTTCATCCAGGAATACACGTTCCCAGACGAAGTGCAGCCTGACTGTCAGTTCCCCTTTTTCCCCTCATTGTTTCAAGAGCTGCTCTCGAAACAGCAATGGGGAAGGCTCCCCTCCTCCCATCACTGTGTCAAGAGAATCTCTTGAAACAGCGATGGGGAAAAAGAAAGCTGACAGTCAGGCCACACTTCATCAAGGGCCGCGCGTTCCCGGAAGAAATGTGGCCTGATTGTCAGCTCCCCTTTTCCCCATCGCTGTTTCAAAAGCAGCTCTCGACACAGCGATAGGGAAAAAGAGAGATGCCAGTCAGGCTGTAATTTGTCTGGGGACACGCATTCCCCATGAAATGCAGCCTGACTGTCAGCTCCCATTTTTCCCATCGCTGTTTCGAGAGCTGCTCTCGAAACAGCGATGGGGAAAGGTCACCTCCCACTCCCCACAGCAGAGAAAGGGGGAAATGGAAAGCTTCTGCCTCCCACCCTTCCCTGCTTCCTTCCCCCTAGCAGGGAAAGGAGGAACAAAACACTTCCGCCTTCCCTCCCTACTCACCCGGGTGCCGCCTCCTCACCTGCAGCCTCCTCTCTCTCTCTCTCTCTCTCTCACACACACACACACACACACACACACACACACACACACACACACACACACACACACACACACACACACACTCTCTCTCTCTCTCTCTCTCTCTCTCTCTCTCTCTCTCTCTCACACACACACACACACACACTAACTCTCTCTCACACACACATATACACACATACACACCTGCTTGGGCTGCTTCTCTCTCTCTCTCTCTCTTTCACACACACACACACACACACACACACACACACACACACACACACACACACACACACACACATGCTGTGCTGCTTCTCTCTCTTACACACATACACACACACACCTGCTAGGCTGCTTCTCTCCCCCCCTTCTCTCTCTCTCCCCCCCCTCTCCCTCTCTCACACACAGACACACACACACACCCTACTGGGCTGCACATTACAAACCATAGCTAGTAGACAATAATACTGACAAAGGTTAAATGCATCAAGAAAAGAGGAAGACCAAATATAAGATGGATTGACTTTCTATAGAAGCCACAGGCTTGAGTTTAAACAGGGCTGTTGAGGAGAGGACATCTTGAAGATCATAAATTCATAGAGCCACTATAAGGTTGAAATGGCTTGATGGTGCATAACAAAAAATATCAGATTAAAAACAAAATAAAGCAAGAGACAGGTTGTTGCTCCTTTAAGACTAACCGCTATATTGTAGTGTGAGCTTTCATGGATCAAATCCACTCAGACAAATATTCACCTGATTTTTTTTTAAAATGTTAGTCCTTTTAGTGGGACAACAATTAAAGCACATTTTCATTTTGTTTAGATTAACAAATAGAATGTCATAAACAGCAACGATACAAATTCCACTTCATACCTCAGAGAGGAGCTTAAGCCTCAAATTTAGAAAATGTGACCCAGAAGTGCGTTGGTTGAAATGAAAAATGATTCTCTACAGTCACACATGGCTAGAGATAATCATGTCTCTCAGAGTGAATATTAATGCCTGAGTCAGATGGAAGCATCCTTCTCTTATGTAAAGTTTCCTAAGCCGCAAGAAACTGAGCAAGACAAGGCAACAGAAGAATGTAGGAGAAATGGTTTCAAGCAACCAAGTAAAGAACATCTTCCTGTAGACAAGTCAGATAGTCAAGAAAGAGATTATTATAACAGTGATATTGATGAGGTGTTGTTCTCTCTCTGTCTTGTTTCTCTCTTGTTGTGTCTTAAGCTTTAAAATGAAGAGTCCAACAAGCGGTGATTCATACAATGATGCAACGGTTTATTCACTACTCTTGGAACAATACTACAGCTTAAATAGACATGAGTTGGCTGCGCTTTTCCCGCCATTCTGCTAGCAGGGATTAGTTCAGCACATACCTGTCAACCGTGGCTCTGGAAAATACGGGACCTGCGCAGAATGGTTCTGCACAGATCACCTTCTACGCATGCGTAGAAGGCTTTTACACTTGTGTAGAACCCTTCTACGCATGCATAGAAGGCTTCTACGATCCCCTTCTGTGCAGATCGCCTTCTATGCATGCGTAGAAGGGTTCTACGCAAGTGTAGAAGGGTTCTACGCAGTGTAGAAGGGTTCTATGCAAGCATAAAAGCCTTCTACACATGCGAAGAAGGCAATCTGCACAGAAGGGATGCACAGTACCTCTTTCCCCCCCCCCTCGCTGCCAATTCCGGGGTTTGGGCAGCTGTGGGCGGGAAATGGCGCAAATCGGCGCCAAAAATTGGGAAATCCTGGCTAATCCAGGATGGTTGACAGGTATGGTTCAGCACCTGTGCCATCTGAAGGTAATCTACACGTGTGTGTGCCGTGCAAGCATGCGAACCAAGAGCCAATGCCCTATTTGCAAGCAGCACCTATATAGCGTCTGAGTGGCCATTACCCAATGCTACAAGATAGCAACCCTTTTGGACAACCATAATTAACCAATCAGTAATGCTATATTTAAGCAATGACGAATCCCTGCTAGGATCCAAAATAGTACCCAATCGGGTATAACACATTTGCATAAGAGCACACCTTGAACCGGGGAAGGTGCTCCAAAATTACCTTTAACTAGAATGGTGTGAATCGCCATTTTAACATGCAATGATAAGTAATAATAATAATACTAACAATTATCTCAATACACAACATCTCTCTACATGTGTGAAGAGGGTACTCATGAAGAACATGCTGTTATGGATAGCTACTGAAGCACTTCAGAAAAATCTGAAACAAACATTTACAGTAAAACCCCACTTTATGGAACAAGTCCGTTCCGTAGCTTTTTCCGATTTTTTCTGCAAAACGAGGCATTCCCATAAGAACACATTGGGGAAAAACATTCCTGAACCCCCCCAAAGAAAATAGTAAAGATATTTTAAAAAACACCACTCTAACTCCTCTCCAAACCATTCTACTGCCACCCACAGGGCCCAGAATGGCTGCGGGTGGTCTTTTATAGCCCACCAGGTGCAATGCACCCTGGGAATTCATGTACTGTAAAACGGGGTCTTTTCCTGTAAAATGGGACACGTTTTCAGCAACAAAAAAAAAAAACTTCTGTAAAACGGGGTTTTACTGTATAAGCTGACAAGGGGCACCTACAAGAAATTGCTGCAGAATGGAGTGCTTCTCTTCATGATTCTTAACCCTCCTTGCTGCCACTACTACTCTAGAGCCAAATGGTGATAGCAGCATTGCGCAGGGCACAATCACCATGCTGATTTTAGCTTAATGGACAAACAGCACAAGGGAGACCTAGAGGAATGTGGAGAAATAACATCAAAGAAATATTACAAGAACACCACATAGCACCAGTGGTCATGCTAGAAGTGCCAGAGCAAGAACCTTGTATTTTCCTCGACACCCAAAAAGGTTAAGAGGAGGAGGAGACAACAAAGAAGATGGAGGAGGAGGAGGAGGATTGTTTGCGTATGCGCATATCAGTGGTTTCCCGACACTGCCACGCCCCTGTGGTTTCCTGTGCATGCGTGGTTTGTTTGCACATGTGCACATAAGTGGTTTCCTGGTGCCGCCAGGCCCCTGTCATCACCGGGCCCAGGATGGGAGTCCTGATGGTCTCCACCCCTGATGGCGGTCCTGTATGGAGCAGTCGGGTCTGATGCTTTGAGAAAACACTGCCTACCAAAAGCTGGCTGAAATCCTGCTGTATGTTTTCACCAACATAATACCTGTACTCTACTTTCAGTGGCAGATCACTACAAGTTTTTCTTCTTCTTCCATGTCCAGGCCAGATGTGAAACTGCCAAAATAAAACCACCTTTTGGTGAATTCCATAGTTCCTTTCACCTGACGTAGTGTGAGAAAGATTAGTCAGCACCCTATTGTGGCTCACATATATTGCAATATTCGAGGAGGCTCTTTCAAAGAAAGTCAGAGTAGACATTTACTACTTTACACCATGTCATGTAGTTGGTGTGTGACAGAAGAAGCCTACACCACCTTCTTAATTTGAGGCAGCTGTCTGCTCAAAGGTGCAACTCTGGCATGTGTTATTTAATAGGATTCCAGCCACTATTTAATGCTAGAGTATGAAGTTTACAGAACGCGGAACACCACAGTCTGCTACAGTGATTTAGTAACCGAGTAATTTTGAAACAACATTTCCACATTAGGTTTGGCTTTGCTCCCCTTCTGTTCACAAAGTAAGAAACAACATGTGGCTATGTGGGAGGGAGAAGGATATTTGGTGAGAATTCTAACTGCAGTCCAAAAACTGAAGCAAGCCTCACATTAACAGTTCATCCGGGACCAAATGAAGACAAATGAATCAGAACAAGACAACCTACTGTTAGCCACATTGTTGTGAGAATTGCCACCCCATCCCCCCTTTGTATCCTGTGTTGAGGCCACTCTCCATTAAAAGAAGCATGAGAACCTCCTTCTATAAATACTTTACAAAGAAGATGAGATTCCCACCTCAAATCCTCCATCTTCTAGATCACTTTCTATATCCCACCTACTTCCTCATAAGAAATGCCAATTCATTTCTAACCTTAACTTCTTTGCTTTTGTTATAACTGTACAAACTGATTGTGAAAGCGCGGCGCCAAAATGGCCACCGCGCTCTTTGCAGCCCCCCCCCCACCCGGACTCAGACATCCGGGTGAGTTAGGGGGCGTGGCCAAGCCTCTATAAAAGGGGTGGCCACGATGCAGCCGAGCTGCCATTTTAGAATGCGACGGAGCGGAGAAGTTTTCTCCGCCACGTTCCTTGCTTTCTTCGCCCTTCGTACCTTTTGCTTTAACGGAGTTCTTTTGCTCTCTGCTACTGCGGTACTCAGGGCACAGGAACTGATCCCTGGCCAGGGATCCATTGTGGGCCGCTTCTTCGGGAGACATGGCTCCCAGGCGCAAGGCTCCGGTGGTCAAGCCGGTGGCCGAGGGGAAGGGCTTTCCCTACCCCTCCCTCTACTGGGGGGCAGCCATCGGGTCAGAGGACTCGGGCTGCACCCCCCCCAGCTGGCCTTGCCCACCGCTGCCAGTGGGACTGATCAGGCTTCTCCTGGTCAGCCTGACACAGACCTCCAGGCTGGGCTGGCACAGGCTGGCTCCTCGGGGATCCCTGCCCCTGGAGGGCATTTTCTTGGCTCGGGACAGGGTGGCCCATTTGGACCTGGTGGTGGCTTCCACCCCACTATTCCTCCGGCCCCCCATAGGCCAGAGTTTTGGGCATGGCCCTACTTGGGCCCTGGATCCCCTTTCGGGTTTCACGTCCAGCAATTGGCCACCGGGCCGTCCGGCCCATCCAGCCCACCTTATACTGGGGGCTCGGAGACTGTTGATGCGCTTCTTGCATGTATTTCGGTGCTTGAGGCATCACTGGGCATTGCCCAACCACCTCCCGATGGGGGTTTAGCTGCTGCTTCTATTACGGCCCCTTCGTCGGTCCCGGCAGATACATCGGCCGTGACTCTCCAGCGGGCCGCCAACAGGGTCGAGCTGCTTGAGGCCATCAGGCCAGCCCAGGCTGGTGCCTCGCAGCTCCCCGCACGTTCGGATTTACTGGTGGGGAGCAGTCAGGTGTGGCCACAGAGCTCGATGCCTGTCGCGAGCTCCGATGCCCGCCGTGGGCCGGAACCCCCAGTGGAGGCGGCTCATGGGGGTGCAACTAGTGAGTATCCGGTTCAATTTAGTGCACCGACACTGTCCAGTCACACTGGGGGGGGTACAGTGGCCATAGCCACGCCAGGTTACTTTGGGTGGGCAGTTGCTTCCACACTGCCCTGTTAACTCCTGGTTGCCAAATGGCCCCTCGGTTAGGGCAGGGGTGTCTGCCCCCGGGGGTATGCCAAGCGTCGCAGGGGCTATTCAGGGCCCGCTGCGCATGCCCTTCATCCAACATGTGCCAATGGCGGCTCTGCCAACGGCTAGTTATTCCTTACCCCTGGGTGATCATCTTTCACAGGCCACGAGGGATAAGATTTGGCGAGGGGAGTACGTTGATATTTTCTCCCTCCTGAACTGTGAGCCCACCAAGGAGGAGAGGGAGGGACAGGATGACCGGGACAAGGTATTGTCCCGTCGTCGTAAGCCACCGCGTACCTGGGCCAATTGGTTGCCGGCATATCTTATATATATGGCGGTATACCTGAGGGCCCGGCCTGATTTGGCCATTCCGATGGTGCAATACCTCGACAATATTTATAGGGTGATGGTTGATTTTCCTGGCCCGTCGTAGTTGGCTTACGATGAGGAATTTAGGATGAGGGTGGCCCTACATCCTGAGATGAGGTGGGATGAGCCCTGCCAGCAATTGTGGCTCTTGTATATGACTCCCACGCGCCCGGCGCCTGGTGATAGGTACCATTGTGGCCATGCCGTGCAGCGGGCGGCTGCGATGCAGGTTCCCCACCAGCAGGCGGGGAAGGGGGTTCCAACCCGCCTGCTGTGTTGGAGCTTCTCAGCTAGCGGCGTGTGCAGCAAGCATCAGTGTTGTTTCCGGCACGAGTGTCCCTCTTGCTCTGGCCCTCACGCCGCCTCCGCGTGCCTGCAGGCTGGTGGGTCATGAGGCAGAGGTAGGGGCGGTCAGGGGGCGGTCAGAGCTTCCTCTGATGGTGCTGGCCATGCAAAAGGCCCCTTCCCCAATTAATACCCCCATGCTAGAACGATAGCTTTCCGCTTATCCTAGACGGGCTAATGCGAGGTACCTGCTAGAAGGCTTCCAGTTTGGCTTTCGTATACCATTTAGGGGTGTTCGGGGCCCGCAGGATGCCCCGAACTTGCTTTCTCTAAAGGGCAATGAGGAGGTCGCTGCACAAAGCATAGCTAAGGAGTTGCAGGCTATGAGAGTTGCGGGGCCCTTTACTGAACCACCATTCCCTAACTTGAAGGTCTCTCCTCTGGGGCTAGTCCCGAAAAAGACCCCAGGTGAATTTCGCTTAATCCACCATCTCTCTTACCCTGCGGGTTCCTCGGTCAATGATGCGATTCCTGATGACCTTTGCTCAGTCAGGTATACGTCATTTGATCAGGCCCTACAGATGGTACGCGCCTGTGGTCCCGGGGCCCTCCTGGCAAAGTGTGGTATCAAATCGGCATTCCAATTACTGCCAGTGCACCCCAAGGACTTTGAGCTGTTGGGTTTTCGTTTTCGGGGAAAATTCTATGTAGATAAGGCCATGCCTTTTGGCTGTTCTATTTCATGTTCGGCATTTGAACGATTTAGCACTTTCCTCCAATGGGCCTTTGTTCGCAGGTCAGGGTCCCGGTCTGTAGCCCATTACCTCAACGACTTTTTGTTCGGGAGTGAACGGGGCTCGGACACGTGTACGCGTCTCCTTATTACATTTCTGGCCCTTATGCGGGAACTGGGTGTCCCCTTAGCGCCTGAAAAGACCGAGGGCCCAGCCACCAAGCTCACCTTTTTAGGCATCGAAATTGACACTGTCGCACAGGCATTCAGGTTACCCATGGACAAGGTGGCTTGGATCTCTGTGGCGATTCGGGCACTGATTTCCAAGCGTAAGGTGTCCCTTCGTGAGCTACAGGTACTTGACGGCCACCTCAACTTTGCCTGCAGGGTGGTGACACCGGGCAGAGCTTTCGGCAGGCGTCTGTGTGATGCCATGGCTGGCCTATTAAAACACCACCACAGGGTCCAGCTCACCAGGGGTATATGGGCAGACCTTTCAGTTTGGCTCACATTCCTCCAGGATTTCAACGGGGTCTCTTTTTGGAGATCGGACCTTATGGTCTGCCCTAAATTTTTTTTTTTTTTGTAATAATTTTTATTAAAAATTTTTTCCAAAGACATACAAAAAAGAAAAGAAAACAATGACTAACAATACAATACATAAACAAATCCATAATATCATCTTAACAAACATTACTAAGTGTTAGCACAAAACAATATCTATACTCATTAATTACTATATAACCAGCAAATATTAAAAACTATTATTTCAAAATCCAAGATAATAAAAAATTTTCTGTGCTACCACAAATCTTTGAACAAATAATAATCACCCTGTGAATATATACAATGCCCGGAGAGTTTATTTTCTGCTCAACTCCAGAAACTTCTTTGGGACGGTACTGGTCCCGAACTATCATTTGCCATACAAGAATGATCCACAAATGGTTTCCATATGTTCCAAAATCTGTTCTCTTTTAGGTTATCCCTTTTCACTTTAATCTCCCATGTCAATTTATCATTCAGTGCTAAACTCCACATTTCTTTATACCACTCTCCAATCTGTATATCTATATCATTTTTCCAATTTCTAGCTATACATTGTCTACCCGTTGTCAATACAATTTCCAATAATTCTTTTTCATCTTTGTTTAAACCCAAATCTTCCACATTCGTTAAAAGAATGATACTTGACACCAACTTAACACTTCTACCCATTATTTCAGCAAGCTCACCTTCTATTCTTCCCCAAAAATCCCTTATTTTTTTACAGCTCCACCACATATGTTCATATGTTCCATCAAATTCTCTACATCTCCAACATAACTTATCTCTTTTATTATCCATCTGGCAAAGTCTTAATGGCGTCAAGTACCATTGCCACAACATTTTAAAATTATGTTCTTTAATTCTTACCGACATTGTTCTCATAATCCTCTTTTTCCATTTATTTTTCCACTCATTCTCCCCAATTGTTATATTCAAATTTTGTTCCCACTTCCGTTTCAAATCCTCCTGTGGATCTACACCTCTATTCAATATGTTGTAAAGCTTACTTACAAGACCTTTAATACTACTTTCCCCTTTTCTAATCTTCCTTACCAACTCCTCAAATTCTGTATATGTTCTATCTAACCCTACTTCTTTTTAATATTTTTTGTTCCAGTTGTCCACCTTTAACTTCTGAAACCAATTCAAATTTAATATCTCAAATATTTTTTTCCGCTCAACATCAGAATCACAAGTTTTTAACCAATCCTTCAATAAAAGCATCCCGTTTTTATCCAATATTTCCATTTTTTCCTTATCCAACTTTATTGGGAAACACGTCATATCAGTCAATTCCAAAATTGGAGAGAGATTTGGGACCATATCCTTTTTTACCTTCTTCCACACCTCCATGAGACCTCTCATCATAGTATTATTAGACCTTTTCACCCTATCCTTTATTCCCAAAAAAATCATATTTCCAATATTTCTATATTCCTTCATCTCCAATTGTTCCCATATTATCTTTTCTTTTGCCAAAATCTTCACAACGTCCTTAACTTGGAAAGCTCGATAATATGCTAACAAATTTGGCATACCCAGTCCCCCTTTTTTTTGAGACAAATACCATAACTTCTTTGGTAGCCTAGATTTTTTACCTCCATTACAAAAACTGTTGAACATCTTTTGAAACTCATTAATTTCTTTCTCTTTCAGATGGATCGCTAATGTATCAAATAAAAAATTAATCTTTGGTAACAATATCATTTTACACATTGCAATCCTTCCGAACCATGACAGCTTTAACTTCTGAAGCTCTTGTATTTTATTCTTAAATTCCACTTTCAAGCTGTCATAATTCAATCGTTTAAGTTCTTCTAATTTGTTTGAAATAGTTATCCCCAAATATTTCATCTTATCTTTAATTTGTATATTAAGTGTCGACACTATCTTACCCATCTCACTTAATTTCAAATTACACAGCATCAATTCTGATTTATCCCAATTTATCTTTAATCCTGTTATAGCTTGAAATACCTGTAAATGATCTTTAATCCTGTCCATTACCAGCTCCGGGTGCTTCACCATAAGCAGAGTATCGTCTGCGTACATACTCACTTTATTACCCATAATCCCTTCTATATTTAAATCCTCCCTTATACTTTTAGCTAGAATCTCCATTGCCATAATAAACAAGATAGGAGATAATGGACAGCCCTGCCTTGTGCCAGCTTCTAACTTTACCACATCCGTAAGCTCCTCATTTACTCTAACCCAAGCATTTCCTTTTTGATATAATAAATCTATAACCCTATTGAATTTATCCCCAAACCCATATTTTTTAACTATTTCCTTAATTGAAGACCACTGCAATGAATCAAATGCCTTAAAAATATCCAATGATAATAATCCCACCTTTTCCTTTGTTTGATTAACGTTGTCTATTAAATCTAATACCCTTCTAGTCAAATCTGCCATGTGTCGTCCTTTTAAAAACCCAACTTGATCAACATTTATATATTCCCCCATAAAACTATTTAAACGGTTAGCCAATATCGCTGTGAAGATCTTCACGTCTTGATTTTAAGTGAAATTGGTCTGTACGAATCCACTCTTTCCAAATTCTTACCAGGCTTTGGCAGAAGAACGATTGTAGTGTTATACCATGAGGTCGGAATTGATCCTCCGTCTAGTATATAATTATATAACTTCACCAATTTCGGGACCACCACCTCTTTAAATTCTTTATAAAACTCTGTCGGTAATCCATCATCCCCAGGGGCTTTCCCTATCTTCAGTCCACTTATTACCTCCTTAACCTCTTTATCAGTTATCTTTTCCTCCATTTTCTCCCTGTGCTCTAGTTTTACTCCATTCCCTAACTGTCTCTCCAATATCTTTCTAAGCTTCTCCAAATCCACTTCCTTTTTTGCATATAGTGCCTGGTAAAATTCCCTAACAATTTTACATTTGTCTCTATTCTTATTGCACCTTGAACCTTGCCTATCAACCAATACCCCAATTTCTCTTTTTTCCCTTTTAACCTTAGCTGCTCTTGCTAACAGTTTTGAGTTCTTATTACTAAATTCGAAATATTCTCTGTTTAGATAAATCAGATCTCTTTTAACTTTATCAATATCCTTACCCATTACTTCTGCCTTAAATCCTTGTAATTTCATAAAAGTTTTTTTATCTTTATTTTTTGCATGTTCTTCCTGTAATTGTTTTATTTCTCTTTCTTTTTCTATCTGTTCTGCTTTATATTTTTTATATTTAAAGCTTGCCAATTTTATACTTTCCCCCCTGAAAACCGACTTCATGGTATCCCATACAACGTTAAAATTGACCTCATTATTATCGTTCCACTGCCAACTTTCTTTCCAACTTCCCATAATTGCCTCTTTACTTTTCTGGTCTTTGAACAAATTAGGATCGTACCTCCAATTTCTTACTCTTCGAATATTTCTTTGTGCTTTCAATTCCAAGTATACTTTAGCATGATCCGATTCCTTAATAATCCCAATTTCCGTACCTTCTATATCCGAAAGTAAAATATAATCTATTCTTGAGTAGGTCCCATGGACATGGGAAAAAAAGGAATATGCCCTTTCCAAACCCTTAAACTCTCTCCACGAATCCTTCAAGCCCATAACATCCATCCAATTATCCAGCACCTTCCCTTTCAAACCAATTCCGCTTCTAGCTATGTTTGTACAATCCAATCCTGATCTTATCAGATTAAAATCACCAGCAACAATAGTTTTTGCAACATTTTCCAACTCCACTATCTTCCGAATTTTTTCAAGAAACTCTGCTTGGTGGGCATTTGGAGCATAAATGTTTACCAGCATAATTTCCTCATCCTCTATTTTTCCTCTTAGCAACAGATATCTACCCTCTTGATCAGCAATCTTTTTTGTAATTTCAAATCCCAACTTTCTAGAAATCATAATTGCCACCCCTCTTGCTTTCGAAGTGCCAAACACCATCTCATAATGTTGCATCCATCCCAAATAAAGTTTGTTCGTATCTTTTGACTTCTGATGTGTTTCCTGTAAAAACAATATATCTGGTCTATCTTTTTTCAACGCCAATTCCAATCTCCGCCTCTTAAGAACAGAACCTGTACCTTTCACATTCCACGATATTATTTTAATACTTCCCATAACCAAACTCTTTTCCCAGCTTTAAACTCTCCATCGGGCATGCCACCAACAACCCTACCACCATACCAACTACATAAAACACACACTTTCACTCTCCCCACCTTCCCACGAAAAACCGCCTCTGTTGCCAAAGAGGGGAGAGGGGGGACCTGCAAGATGCGCCTTGCTGTCAACGCTACGCGCTACTTACCCATTCTACCTCTATTGACTACTTAAAGCTACTAAAATCTAATACTCATTGCTCCTTACCTATCTCCTCCTCCACCATGATCAAAGACGGCTCCTCTTCCTCCTCTCCCCGCTGTGGTGTTCCACCTGTAGCCCCTCCAGCTTCCTCCCTCTCATATTCCCTCCCCAAAGCTCCAGACTCCATCAATTCCTTCTTAAGGTTTTTCCATTCTTCCGAGTCCACCTTTACCAATTCCAGCAAGCTCAAATATTCCAATGGATTGGTGCCTTCATCAATAACTTGCATTCTTTTATCATAAAAAAACGCAATTGTTGCGGGAATCTCCAGTTGTACCTTATATTTTTACTCATCAATAGTTTAGTAACAGGCCTCATCTTATACCTCCATGTTCTTTCTTTTAATGAAATATCATTATAGACTTCAACGTCAGAGCCATCAAATTTCAATGCATCAGGACCAACTCGTTTCAGATGGGCCATTACTTTTAACTTATCTGCCCAATTCGCAAATTTAACCAACACATTTCTTTGAACCACCCTCCCTCTTCTTGGACCCACCTGGAATACGCTTACAAGATCCTCCTGAACAAATTCTTTCCCCATATTCAAACCATTTAACCACTGAACCACCCTCTCTCTTAACAAGTCCGGCGTGCGTTCCACCACCTGACGGATCACAATGTTCTGCTTTCTCATCATGTCTTCCACAGCATCTATCCTTCTCTCTTGTTCCTCCAATTTCAGCTTATTCTCCCGCACCACCTGCTGAGTCCCTTTTACTTCCTCCTTTATGGCATTAACCTCAAATTGAACCACTTTCACATTTCCCTCCATTTTTTTCAAAGTGAAATCCACCTTTTTTGAAAAATCTGCCATTGATGACATCAGCTTGTCTTGTTTTTTCATCAATTCATTTCTGTCTTTCACCCTTGAATCCTCATTTTTCTCCAATTTTTGAAACAACTTGCCAATTTCCACCATTATTTGAGTCTGATCATATGGCACTGTGGGCGGGGATGAAGACTGAGTGGATTCCTCCATTGGTACTTTTCCTTGCTTCTTAGGCTTTACAACTGGTTCATCTTCCTTTGCTTTCCCTCTTGTACCTTTATCCATAGTATTGTGATATGTAAGAGGCCCAATGCTGCAGTTCATTGTGAAAGATAGTACCGAGATGAAGCTTGTAACACTGCAACCACTGGCTCCACAGATCCAATAAAGAAATTTATATGCAAACAGAAGATTAAAAAGTTACTGTAATCCACAGAGATAAAACAAAAGGAAGCAACTCTCCCAACAGGCAGATGCAGGGTATTTTCATATCATACAGCTTCTTGCCGCAACAATCTTAGCTCTTCTAGGCCTCTGCCCTTGGAACTGATCCAGCTCTTCAGCACTCCAAAGCTTCCTTCCAGTTGCTATATTGTTTCAATGTAACCGAGTGTCCAAACAGATTATATCCAAATGCCCAGGAAACCAAAAAATACTAGGAAGGAAGCAACTTTAAAAACACTGATGCTGTTACTGTAACTCCAAAAGTGGTGATGAAAAAGAAAAAAAAGGAGGAGGAGAAGAAAGAAAAAGAAAAAGTATTACAGTTCCAATCTCCAATCTCCAAGCTCCAGTCAGAATTGTAATCCAGATAATGATCTAGAAACACCACTAAAGACACCACTTTTATAACTGAAAAATCACAACAACTGTATTCCCAAAATCAAAACAGAAAAAGAGAGGGGGAACGGTAGGGAAAAAAAAGAAAAGTCCCCCCCAACTCCAAACCCCAACAACACTTCAGGTGTTTCCAATTAGAGAAATCATCCAAACGGAGCAGATCCAACTGAGGGAGGAAATAAACAAGAGCAATAAGGAGAACAAAAAGAAGCTCAAAAAAATAAATAAAGAAAAAACAACAGCCCTCTTTCAGAACTGCAAGCCGCGGCGGCAGCTTTCAATCCTTCCCGAACTCAAACAAATCCAATCTTCTCTTCCTCCCGTTCTTTCGTACTCCTCCTCCACTCGTTTCACTTCACCCCCAAAACCTTCTTTCCAAACTCCAGTCTTTGTTCGCCTTTCGGCACTATCAGCACATTTTTAACTTTCGTTCTTCGCCGCCATTACTCCTTCTCCCCTTCTCACCCACTGTAACTTCCGTACTCCTTCGCAACCTCCGCTCTCCTTCTTGCAAACTTACTTTTTCCTTCTAGGTTTCCTTCAACAGCCGCCGCCACAGTTCTTTTTTAATTCAGTTTAAATTCCGGGCTCCAAAATCCACTTTTTTTCTTTTGGTTATAGAGGTTCCATCCAGCCTCGGAATGGCTCGGTCAGCACGGAATACACTGCGCCTCCCTTGCCGCCCGATCTCCAGACTCTGACCTCAAATCTCAGCCAAGTTCAGCCCCAGATATTTAGAGCTTCGGATTACCCACTTTTTAAACGAAAAATCTACATTACTTTAGGTTTTTCGCTTTAATTCCACATTGTCCAGCGCGAGCAGACCAAACTACGTGTTACTCCATCACGCTCCTAGCCACGCCCCCTGCCCTAAATTTCAAGTACAGTTGGATGCCTCCGGCTCTCTGGGTTATGGGATTTATCTCGAGGGGCGGTGGGCATACGGCCGATGGCCTCACACATGGCAGGGCACAGATCGTCTCCGCGATCTTACTTTCCTGGAATTTTTTTCCATTTTGGGGGCACTAATGCTATGGGGCAATAAGTGGGTCAACTCAGTGGTCCATTTTTGGTGTGCCAATGCTGCAGTGGTGCACATTGTTAACTCTCAGATGTCCAAATCCCCTAGGGCCATGGCATTGGTCCATCAATTTGTCTTGAGAAGCCTATGCCTTAATGTGCTGTTCAAGGCCAGACATGTACCAGACATTAATAATGATATTGCTGATGCTTTATCCCGCCTGCAGATCTCCCGGTTCCGTGCCTTGGCTCCAGAAGCAGAGGAATTCCCCTCGCCACTCCCAGCCGAGATTTGGACATTTGGCGAGGAGAGGTGAACCGGGCGATCAGCATGTCTTTGGCACCTTGCACGCGTAAGGCGTATCAACATGCTTTCATACAATTTAGAACCTTTTGTGGGCAACTACGGTTACCCAAAGTGTGTCCAATACCAATAGACCAGATTTTGCAATACATGGTTTATCTTCACGGTCAAGGGCTGGCCCCCCGTACTATAGCCTCTAGGCTTTCGGCACTGGCATTTATGGCCAAGGTGCGGGGCTTCGCCGACTGCATGAATGATTTCCGCATACGTCATGTTTTGGATGGGTGGACACGTGAACGTGGCCACCGCCCGGACACACGTCGCCCGATTTCACCAGACGTTCTTACCCACCTTGCACGAGGCTGGCATAACTTATGCTATGATAGGTATGAGGTGGCTCTTTTTCACGCAGCTACCACTGTAGCCTTCTTTGGAGCACTCCGCATCAGTGAGTTAGTACCATTGTCTAAGGTGGATGCATCTTGTAAGGCACTGGAACTCGACGATGTCTATGTTACACAAGAGTGGGCTCAGTTGAGGATACGGTCCTCAAAGGTTGATCAGCATGGTGTAGGCAGTGGAGTCAGACTGCTACAATGTTCCATTGAAGACATCTGTCCGGTTGGTGCCCTACATGAGTTTTTGGCAGTGCGTGGTACGCACCCTGGCCCGTTTTTCTGCCACCAAGATGGGTCTCCCCTTACTAAATTCCAGTTTTGGAAGGTGACCGGCATGGCACTTACCAGTGTGGGCCTCCCATTTATTTAGGATAGGCGCCGCATCTACTGCGGCTGCGTTTGGGTACTCTGAGGCTGATATACGCAGGATGGGTAGGTGGGGATCCATGCGCTTTGCATTGTACGTATGCCCCCTCCATGCATGAGTACCAGTTATGTCATTATTCCTTTTTTTTCTTCCTTCTTTTACAGACCCTGTGTGTCCCCGCACACCGGTGGCAGTATGGCTGGTGGGCCACAGTTACATGCACTGGGAAGCGCAGTATGCTGTGGCGACAGAGTGGGGACCCCATCTCGGGCTACGTGCATCCGCACGTATGCGATGGTACGGTAAGCACGGTATGAAATGGCAGGAACTCTTGCTATTCCTGTTTTCCATCAGGGATGCTGGACCGCCTGATGTCCTTATCCTGCATCTCGGTGGCAATGACCTTGCACAGGTCACTGGCCTCTCTTTAATATTCACGATTTGCAGGGACCTAGCCTATTTGCATTACGTATGGCCATCCACGCGGCTGCTATGGTCGGACATGGTGCCGTACATGGGAGGCGTTGACCTCCGTGCCCTTGACCGCGCTTGTGGCTCGGTAAACAGGGCTGTTGCCCGGTTCCTGACAGACAAGGCTTGGGGACAGCCATCTGGCACCCTAGGATAGGCTTGCAGGATTATGATCTCTATACAGGAGATGGGGTCCACTTGTCGGCCAGAGGTATGAACCTCTTTCTTGAGGATATGCAAGCAGGCCTGGTGACCGAGCTGACGGTCTGTGGGGGGCGGTGAGTCATCATGGACGCCTCCCCATGTGGCAGGTAGCACTGGTAAGGTAAAGATTTATGACCCATAGGTATCCGGCAGGTTCGCAATTGATTGGCCAACACGTAGACAGGTACAGGGGAAATAGGTTTGGCCGGTCAAGGGCGAACCAGGCAAGGGGTGATGGCAGGAGCTTCACAGCCTGCATCACCTCGATATTTAACGGATACACGTCATAGGGTGGGGTCAGTAGATAGTTTATTGACTCCGGTCAACAATTTGTTTGTGTCAACAAACAAATTGATACAAATAGTTACATGTAGCCAATTGCCATTGCCATTTTGGGAGGAACCTTACCAGTGTTACTGCGGCCTGCTTGCCTTAAAGAATTACAATTGGATGATTACACCAATTGAAAGTATAATTCGGACTAGGGCATTATTCAATAAAAGTGGCCCGATGCCTTTATCCATATACCGGTGTCTGAGTCTTTCTTTGGGGGGGTGCGCCTGCAAAGCATTTTCTATCTAGAATTGATTGTTGTTGTTCAGTCACACAGAGTCCAACCCTTTACGACCCTATGGACCACCACATGCCAGGTTCCACTGTCATCTGCTATCCTCCATAGCCCACCCAGATCAACACCCACTGCATCAACGATGCCATCTAGCCATCTCATCCTCTGCCACCCCCTTCCCATTTTGCCTTCAATCTTTCACAGAGCTGGTACAATGCTCATTTTGATCAATCTTGTGCTTTCATTTGGGGACTATTTGTGGCCTAGCCATGATTTCCCAAGCATATTACATTGATGCCCAGGCCACAGGCAGCATTTCTTGCTTAGAGTGCAA
Organism: Bradypodion pumilum; assembly: GCA_035047305.1. Taxonomy (NCBI): domain Eukaryota; kingdom Metazoa; phylum Chordata; class Lepidosauria; order Squamata; family Chamaeleonidae; genus Bradypodion; species Bradypodion pumilum. Next base: position 306,960,086 of record JAWDJD010000004.1, on the reverse strand, counting down.
TGGTAGGTTGATAGGTTCTTTTGTTCTTTTTTCTTTTTTGCAATGTGGCTTTCCAAATGGGAAGTGATTGTTTATTGATATCGAATTATTGAGCTGTCAGTTTGCTTTGTTGAGAATTCATTGTTTAGATCCTTTCCCATTTCCTAAGAGCAGAGACAATCACATGGAACTCTGCAGCAATCTTCATAAGTTTCTAAACTGAGCCCTAATTCTGCCCACCGAGCATGAAAAAGAACAACCCAAAACTTCCCAATGGTGAGAGATTTGAAAATATTCTGTTTTTGCATATCTGTTTTGGCACAGAGATGACTTTGTGCAAGGACATGGGTAAGTCATTGGTAAGTGTGGAAAGCTAGAAGAATGGAGGTATTGTTCAGAATTAGCTGCGCTTTAGAAACATTTTGTACCCCACTAGTGCTACACACACTCTCAAAAGGAAATGGAATGTATCAAGCCCTGAGCATAAATCTGGTCCTCATAAATGGCCATCTGGGCCTTGGGGTTCCTCATAAAAACAACCCCTTTTCCAGAAGAGATAATCATTTGGGTGATGTCTGATTTCTGTGAGCTGCCCAGAGTCGCTTGCCGAGTGGGTGGCAATACAAATGCAAATAAATAAATAAATAAATACTCCTGGCTTTTGTATATGCTTCTTCCCATCTTAAAATGTCAAAATGAATCTCTTCAGATATGATGATGGGAAAGAAGAACTTTAGGATATATTAGTATTTTTAATCCCATTCTTTTTTTCCTTGTGGCCTCAGCCAGCACTAAAATGTGACTCACTTCCCCCAATATCTCTCCGTAATATAATTTACCCCAGGACCAAAAGGAGGTTCCCTATCTTTGCCTTAAAGTATCATAACATTATTCCAACAAAAAAGGTACTCTAAGTTAAAATATTCATAATTAAGTTAAGGTTGAGCTCAAGCTATCTCGCTTTGATCTCAAATAGGAAGAAAGCAATCCAATCCAATCAAGTGGAGCACACTGAGAAGACCGGGTGAGATACGATTTGCAGAAATAAGAACAAAATCTTCAGTTTATTCTCTCTTAGTCTTTACAGGATTTATTTAAAGCTGCTTCTCAGTGTCTGCTGCCTATGTCCAGGGACTTTTCATTGTAACTTGCAATAACTCAACTGAACAGTGAAATTTCATGTTAACTTCTCATTTGTTTCTACTGGTCATTAAGTTTGGAAATTGTGTGCTTCGTGGCAAGAAATGCCTGCGTTTGGTTTTATTTCCTTTAGTCTTTAGTTACATATCTACAGGTTGAATAGGTGAACAGTAGCAAGAAGTGACCAAGATAAAATCTTATTTATTTATTTATTGCATTTCTATACCACCCATTTGGGTGGTATCCCACTCTGGATGGTGTACACACAGATAACAAATAACAACAGAACACACAGCAAATCAAAACAGACAACTGACAAATGTGTCACAAACTAAACTAAAATAAAGTAACTGGCATCTGAAAATCAAGATCTTCAGGATCAGAATTGAAGAAAACTCATTTTTTCAAAGAAACACAACCCATGTCACAGTGTACTTTATATGGAGATTAAGTATATTAAGCTATAAAATGAGGCAGGGTTGAGGAACACCTTTTTTTCCTTATCAAAGTTGAATTTAAGTACTAATGCAGATAAAATTATGTAAAGTCTTTTTGATGTCATAAAATATGCATCACAACCAACAATAATATACATAATAAATATGTGCAATATACATAACATTTTGAAAGAGATCTTAGAGAACTAGCAGTGGAGCTGGCAATGGGATTTATGCCAAAAGCTATGTGCTGCCGTTTCTCCCTGCAAAACCATTCAGAAGAGAAAACACCAAAATTGGAAAGCATCCCAGAATTCTGCTCTTACTGCTGATCAAGCAATCATAGAGATACAATCTTATTTTATTATTATTATTTCCAAAATACTTCTATTTACTGGAACCATCATGCAGGAAGGCATCAGATGGCATGACTAGCCATTTTAAGCTGACATGGGACTGTGGTGGCTTCATGGTTAAGACACTGAACTTGACAACTGGAAGATCAGCAGTTCGAGACCTGCACGATGGAAGGAGCACCCATCTCTGTCCCAACTCCTGCCAACCTAGCAGTTCAAAAGCAATAAATTGCAAATAGATAGATCTAGTCATACCTGCCACAAGACCATGGAAATATCTGCAGATGCAGACAGCACTGGTTCTTTGGCTATGAACAGAGATGAGCACTGAACTCTAGAGTCAGATCCAACTGCCTTTCGAGCAAGTGTGACTTTTACCTTTATCGGCAACTTTCAGAGGTTCAAGGACTGCATCAGACCACACCACGCTCATCTTTTCAATTTTCTCTCAAAGAAAACAACAATGATAAGCTCCATCATACTGTCTAGTGGCCAAGGGGACAGATATTCATTTTTCATGCCTTTGAACTGTTCTAAGCCTAGTAAATGCATTTTTTCAACTCCAGTGTTTTTTTAATGCTCCCCCAAAGCTTAAACCAGTTAAGGGCAATGGGGGCAAAACTCTGAAAAAATTTCCCTCCATGTCCCTAAATATGGGGGAAGGGGGCTTTTTAGAGTAAACACTTTAAGTATAGGTCACCCTTGCTTGAAAGCCAGTCATATCTGACTCTAGGGTTCAGTGCTCATCTCTGTTTCATAGCCAAATAGCCAGTGCTGTCTGCTTCTGCAGATGCTTCTGTGGTCATGTGGCAGGCATGACTAGACACTGGAGGACATGGAATGCTGTTTACCTTCCCACCGAAGTGGTCCTTATTTATCTACTTGCAATTTCTTGCTTTCACACTGCTAGTTTGGCAGGAGCTGGGACAAAGACGGGAGCTCATTCTGTCCTGCAGTATTCAGGTATTGAACTGCTGACCTGCCGCTTCCCAGTCAGCATCGTAGCCACTTGAGCCACTGCAGTAGCTAATCAAAGACTTGCTGGCTAGGCTGGCATTTTGCCTGATTTAGTGTATGAGAACCAAGACACAGGAACAGCCGAAGTATTGGCTTAACACATCTTTATTGCATGGTGGTCCGGGGGAACATGTGGTAATGGTGGACGAACAGCTCAATATATACAGTGGCTATACATTTGAATGTGGCTCCACGGTAGCCCATTGGCTGCTGTCGGCGTGACATCATTTCTGGTCACGCCCTTCTTGTCCAGGTGAGGTAGTGGCGGGAAACTTCCCGCGCTGTAGTTCTTTGGGGAATTGGAAACCTGCGAGCTGGGCGCTCGCTATTGCCACCTGGTGGTCATTAGCTCGCATCCTGATTACATTGGGTTAGCTGATGATTGTTACGTGTTTAAAGGCATAGTATTGAGAACACAACATCCCTCCCCCCTAGGATGAGACGAAGTCTCTCATCCAAGATGGCTTATTGCAAACGCGTTTTGGGCGTGATGCTGGCTGGCTTGTCCTGGGAGTGTTACTGCTTCTCTGTCCCCTGGGCTCTTGTCCTGCAACGGGAGAGGGAGACTCGTTAGTGACCTGCCGCGGTTCTGCGGCTTTTGGGGAAGGGACAAACTCCATTGTGGAAAAACCGGGGGCACTGGGGGCTAACGAAAAACCCCGCTTCTCGCTTGGATGGGTGGGGGACCTCTCCAAACCCCCCCGGTTTTGTAACTGAAACTCAAAATTATCTCTTGGGACGTCATTTGGGGGATCCCGCAGGATATCTACGAGGACAGATTCCTTCCCCTCCCCCCTAGGTGGGGACCACTGGCCCCCTTCTCCTCCCCCTTGGGCTGAACGGGTGGGGGAGAACCCTAACGCTGAATCCTTTTCCGCGCCGTCCACGCTCTGGTGTTCCGGAACCCTGCTCCGGAGTTGGTCTGCGTGTCGTCTCCAGAGTAGACCCGTGCTGGTCTCTACGCAATACGACACGGGACCGTCTGCCCAACAACGACGCCCGGGACCCAGGCTGGCCCTGCGCTAGCGTAGTTCCTGCAATGTACTGGGGCATCGACTTCGAAACTTTTCGTGTCTGCTAACAGGATGTTCCTCCCTGTGTCCTCCACCCTTGTAGGGTCTAGCCTGGTCAGAATCGTAGTCAGCTTCCTACGCATTAAGAGCTCTGCAGGCGAGTACCCAGAAGCTAGGGGGGTCACCCTGTAGCCCAGCAGGAACTGGCACACTTGTAGGTTGAGATCCCCGGGACCCATGCGCCTCAGCGCATCTTTGGTGGTGCGCACAAGGCGCTCGACCTGGCCGTTAGTTGCCGGGTGGAAAGGGGCGGAGGTGATGTGCTGAATGGCGTTGATCTCAGTGAATGCCCTGAACTCTGCGGACGTGAAACAACTAGCGTTATCGCTAATTAGGGTGTCGGGTATACCGAACGTGCTAAAAACCCTACGCAAATGCTTCACTGTCGTTGCCGAGGAGGTGCTCGTAACTGGAATGACCTCCAACCACTTGGAGTAAGCATCTACTACGAGGAGAAAAAGTGTCCCTCTAAATGGGCCCGCAAAATCAATGTGCACCCGGGACCACGGCCCCTTCGCCGCGTCCCATTCCCTGTGCGGCAGATGCGCCTCTTCGGGTCGGGAGCATTGGCAGCTCTCGCAAGTGCCTACCATGTGCTCGATGTCGGCGTCTAACTGGGGCCACCAGAAATAGCTCCTGGCCAGAGCCTTGGAGCGGACAATTCCAGGGTGGCTGACGTGCAGCAGTTTGAGTACCCTAGACCTCAGGGATTCGGGGACCACCACCCGCTGGCCCCACAGAAGGCACCCTCTCTCTATGGACAACTCTAGCCTCTTCCTGAAAAACGGGGCGAACTCTGCTGCCGGGGAGGACGCTGGCCACCCTTTTTGCACCCAGGAGCTGACTAGAGCTAGCGTTTTGTCCTTTCCGGTCGCCTTGGCGATGTCTGCGGGTACAATAGGGGGCGAATCTAAGACCTCTATCAGGAGCACTTGGCGGTCTTTTTCTTCCTCGCCCACGGTGCTGCTAGTGTGGGGAAGGGGAGACCTCGACAGGGCGTCCACGTGGCTTATTTCTTTCCCTGGGCGGTACACCAATGCGTGCTGATACGCGTTTAAAAAAATGGCCCACCGTAACATCCTAGGGGACAGGCTCTGAGGTGTGGGCTTGTCCGCAGTGAAAATGCCTAGCAGGGGCTTGTGGTCGGTAACTATGGTGAAGGGGCGGCCGTAGAGGAAATCGTGGAACTTCTTAGTTCCCGCTATTATTGCTAGCACCTCCCTGTCTGTTTGGGCGTAGTTTCGCTCAGCCTGGGACAGGGATCTGGAGTAGAATGCTACCGGGGCCTCTCTCCCGTTTTCCAGCACGTGGCACAGCACCGCCCCCACCCCCACTGGGGATGCATCACATATTAGAACCACTGGCTTCTTGGGGTCGAAATGGGTGAGAACGGCATCAGACGCTAGGAGTTGCTTCAGTTCAACAAATGCCCTCTCTTGGCTCTCGCCCCACTTCCACGCCTCGTCCTTCTTGAGCAGCTTGTGCAGCGGCTCTGCTACCGATGCCTTCCAAGGCAGGAAGGAGTGGTAGAAATTTAAGAGCCCTAGGAACGACTGCAATTCGGGCTTGGAGGTGGGGCGAGGGGCACCTTGAATTGCGGCTACCTTTGATTTGGAGGGTTTGATTCCCGCAGGGGTTACCCGGAAACCCAAGAACTCAACCTCTTTTGCGAAGAAGACGCATTTGTCTTTCCGCAACCTTAACCCCGCCTTTTCAAACGCCGCCAGTACTTTGTCTAGCCTTTCAGCCAACTCCTCCTCACTCCCCCCTGTTATCAATACGTCATCAAAGTATGGCAAGACCCCATCCAGTCCTTTTAAGAGGCGTTCCACGAGCGACTGGAAAATGCCCGGCGCCGAGTTCACGCCAAACTGTAGGCGCATCACCTGGAACGCCCCCTTATGAGTGACTATTGTTTGCGCATCAGCTGCAGCTGGGGTTACTGATAGTTGCTGATAGGCCTGCGCCAGGTCAAGTTTTGCGAAACACTTTCCCCCATGTAATCTGGCCAACAGGTGGCTGACTACCGGCACCGGATATGCATTTGGGCGGATCGCCTTATTAATGGTGCACCTATAATCAGCACATATGCGAACCTCCCCGTTGGCCTTTAGCGCAGTTACAATCGGAGTCTCCAACTCTGCGGAATCAACAGGAACAAGAATCCCCTGGCCCACCAATTTGTCCAGTTCCGCCTCTATTTTGTCCTTTAGTGCGAAAGGCACTCTGCGCGGTTTGAGTCTTATTGGGCGGACCTCCGGGTCCAGGTCGAACGCTACTGGGGGTCCCTTGAATTTTCCGAGTCCTTTCTTGAATACTTCGGGGTGCGCGTCGCACACCTCCTGTATTGGATCAGTCCCAACGGCATGCACCCCCCCAATGAACAAACCCAGGGGCTTAAACCATTGAGTCCCGAGGAGGCTGCAACTACCCCCCTTGAGAACAACCAGGGGCAGTTCTGCGGCGTGCTGCTTGTACTGGACCTTGAATTTTCCAACCCCCAACACCGGAATGCTATTACCCTGTACGTCCCGCAGCGTGGACCTCATCGCTTTGAGCTTAGGGCGCACGTGGGGGGAAATTCCCAAGAACTCCCGCTGGGACATGATTGAGTAGGAGGAACCTGAGTCTATCTCCATCCTAACAGGGGCCCCTCGCACCAGTACCTCAACGAAGTAACGGGGGTGTCCCAAGGACACGCTGTACACCGGGGCGTCGTCGCTGCTGTCGTCGGAGATGTGGCCCACGCCGTCCTGCTTCCTCGCGGGCCGGGCGCCCTCCTTGGTCCTCAGCGAGCGGTCTGACGAGCTTTTCTGGTCCCTGCGCCGCCGTCTGCAGACCTTGGCGATGTGCCCCCGGCGTCCGCAGTTGTGGCACTCGGCCTTCCGGAACGGGCACTTGATGCGGTCGTGGGCCACTCCACATCCATCACAGTGTCGACCTTCCTTCCGAACCCTCCGGACATCCTCGTCGTCGCTGCTCTCCGTGGAGGATTTCGGCGTCCGTCTGGCCGCATGCACCAACCCCGCTGCCTTGTCGGACTGTGGGGGCCTTTCTCTGAACCCCTTGACTCCGGCCCTCGTGGCTTCCGCGGCCTGCACCGCCTTCACAACCTCGTGCAGCGTTGGGGGTGGCTCCTGGTTCATCACCTTTCGCTGAACCTCCTCGTCCCACAGGCCGCACAGCATGCGGTCCCTGAGGGCGATTTCCAGGTTTTCCCACTTGCATGGGCCGGCGGCCAACCGCAGGGCCACTGCAAAGGCGGCGATGGACTCACCAGGTGCTTGAACTCTCTTCCAGAACGCGTCTCGAGCCGAGAACATCGAAACCGAGGGTTGGAAATGGTCGTGCATCGCCTTCAGGAGCTGTTTGACCGGCAGCTCGCTCACCTTCTTCGGTGATACCAGGTCCACCAATACTCTTTTGGCGGCATTCCCGAGCATCCGGGTGAGGATGGCCCTCTTCTTTCCCTCGTCCGTAATGTCAGACACCACCAGTGCATCTTGGAAGTCCATTTCGAAGAGCTCCCAATCTTCCGGCTTGTTGATGTCGAAACCGGCATGATTAGCGTGTGTCTTGATCTCGTGGGAATCCATGATCCCATCCTCGTCGCCAGTTTAGTGTATGAGAACCAAGACACAGGAACAGCCGAAGTATTGGCTTAACACATCTTTATTGCATGGTGGTCCGGGGGAACATGTGGTAATGGTGGATGAACAGCTCAATATATACAGTGGCTATACATTTGAATGTGGCTCCACGGTAGCCCATTGGCTACTGTCGGCGTGACGTCATTTCTGGTCACGCCCTTCTTGTCCAGGTGAGGTAGTGGCGGGAAACTTCCCGCGCTGTAGTTCTTTGGGGAATTGGAAACCTGTGAGCTGGGCGCTCGCTATTGCCACCTGGTGGTCATTAGCTCGCGTCCTGATTACATTGGGTTAGCTGATGATTGTTACGTGTTTAAAGGCATAGTATTGAGAACACAACACCTGATGAACAAGTATACTCTGGGTTTGGTAATTTTTCTGATTTTCTGGCTCAGCAACTTCTGGATCTTGGGTCAATTTTTACAGTTTTGACATATCTGGAATCCCATAGTTCTTCCAAATAATTCCCGCATGCTGCTCATGATATTGAGAGTTGCAGTGGCATCTCTGCCTTTTTTAATCTGAATTTGTGTCACCTCTGCCTTTTTTAATTTGAATTTGTTCATTCTCAACCTTTATGGACCTCAGGCCACAGTCAAGAGTATCAACTCTTTCCTTGGTTTTAAGTGATACAGAGGAATAGAGCTGGTTGCTATCTTCAGATCAGTTGTGTGATCTCTGTGTGAATATTCACCCCCTTATATATGTTTTGTATCTTTACTGTACCATTCTCACACCCTCCAGAAGCCTTAGTTCCATGTGTGAAACTGTACAGTATATATCTTTATTGTGAGGATGGTTGCTGAGTATAGTGATGCTAGACAAAAAATGATACTTCTGGTTGTACAGCATCATATTAGACCTCTATTTCCATGCTGTTCTTCCTCTTTAAAAAAAAAAAGGCAGTTGTGCCTAGTATGTCAAACCTTATGGATAGAAAAAGTGCTACCTGTGTTAGGATCATCTGCTGATCACTAACTTCATAATCCTCCTACAAATGTCCTGTGATACCAGTTTTCTTAGACCTCTTTGAAGCTTTCAGTACTATTGATCATGATAACATTTTAGACAGCTGGATTGGACATTTGGATCATTGTATTGAAGTGGCTCTCCTTCCTGTTGGGTCATCCCCACAAAGCAGTGCTGGAAGATCACTGTATAAACCATAGTATTTGACATGTGATGACCACTTAGCTTGTTTCTGTCCCTTTCAGTATGCAACATCTCTATGAGGCCACTGGAAGAGGTCATTAAGAGATGTGGGGTGTAACTGATCTGAAGATGGTGCCCAGCTCTATTCCTTTTTGTCACGTAATACCAAGGAAAGAGTTAATACTTTTCAGAGTGACCTGGATTCAGTAAGGGATGAGAATGAACAAGCTTAAATTAAAACAGAGCAGAGGTGCTCCTAGTAGAAAATCTGATCTGGAAAGCCTTTTCAAAATGTTGAAATCTGGGGAAATTCTTTGACTCTTCTCTTTCTCTCAATTCCCACATGGCAGCTTTTTCACAACTCTGCTTAATATGCTATGTGAATTTCCTTTGGTTGATGTGTGAACACCTTCAACCATCTTAACTATTTTAATTGGCTCTCTGAGGAGCTATCTTTGATGAGTATCTGAGATCCTCCCTTAGTGCAGCACACAGCAGCTAGTCTTTCAGCTGATGCTTGGTATTAAGATTCCATAACCTTAACACTGAAAGTCATGTACCAGTCACTAGTTGCTTTTACTGCCCAAAGCAAGGTGCTAAGTGATTTGGGAACTGATGATCACCTGTGAAAGCTCACATGATGGAGAAATGTAAGAGAACTTTTGTTCTACTTCAACCACTGCGATCAGTTTCTACCGTAGGTGCTTTTAGAAAATCTGTGAAGACGTTTTAAACTAGCCTTGATATTTGGTGAGTACTGTATTGATTTTGACGGTATGACTACTTCAATATTTTAATGGTCCTAATGTTCAATTTGTTTTTAATTGAAATTGGTTTCTAATTATGTCTGTAAACTGCCCTGAGCACTATTCCTTATTGGAAATGCAGAACAGAAATCTAATGAAGAACAACAATAATAAATAGCAAGGCTCTGGCTTAGTGTCAGAGTACATGTTTCACATATAGTGGGGCACAAGATCGGTTTGCAGCAGTACTGGATAAGACTTCTAAAACTTAGCTTCTTGACTACACTGAGTTAAATGAAGTGTTCCACCTGGTATATAAGGAAGCTTTCTATGCCCTACTCTTTGTGCCCAATGAGTTTTGGTCTGGATCCTGATTATTTAGGCATCAATGTTATGAAGCAGAGCCAGAAAGAATTCTCTGCAGTCAGTTTCTTAGGAGCTCCAGTGGGGGTGTTGTGCCAGGAACTCTAATGGAACTGTGGTTCCTTTGGAATATGATTGTCTAACCACATTGGGATACACATATTTTTTTCTCCCTCTCTATTTTGATTCCCGAGTACTGCAGGACAGAATGAGCTCCCATCTTTGTCCCAGCTCCTGCCAACCTTGCAGTTCAAAAGCAAGAAATTGCAAGTAGATAAATAGGGACCACTCTGTGGGAAGGTAAACAGCATTCCGTGCACTGTGGTGTCTAGTCATGCCTGCCACATGACCACGGAAACATATGCAGAAGCAGACAGCGCCAACTCTTTGGCTTTGAAACAGAGATGAGCACTGAACCCTAGAGTCAGATATGACTGGCTTTTGAACAAGGGAAACCTTTATCTTTACTATTTCTATATAGATATAGGGCAGATTTGTATGATATCGAGACATGGGCTGCTCAAAAGTCATGTAATCATAGAATACTAATATGAGACCACCCAACTTCCTGCTCAAAGCAAGAATCCAACTTAAAGTACATCTTGTTCATATATTACATGAAATAAAGTGTTATCAGATTATTTCACAATATGTTTGTAATAATAATAACATTCAACATATCTGCAACCATTGGACTGTGTGAGCTTATGAGTATTGCAGACTATTGAGCACTTGACAAATACCCAGTGGTTTGCAATCCCTCCCCTCTTTAAAAAAAAGTCTACAGATATTTCATGCACATTCACAAAGTTCAGTCAAATATATTGTGTTTCCTGCAATAGTCAGCTCGCCTGTTCTGTGCATTTATTCAGCATTGTTCATGATGGCTTTTTACTATAGGAAGCACAGTATGCCATTTTAAGGGGAAAGTTCTTGGAAATACTGATAACTATGAAATATGCACAGCCACAGTTACCCTTTGCTGTAACCTCTTTGAAAGAACCAAGAAGGTTAAAGATGATATTGCCCTTCTAAATCCATGCTGTCTATTTCCCATTAAATTCCTGCCTCTCTGTTTATCCTATTGAAGTTCTTCCTTGGGAGGTAGGAGAGGAGGAGATAAGAGTAAACGCCAGCTTAAATCCTCACCATATAAATTACATTTAAAGTGAAACCTTCTAGCTTTGCAGTGTATTTTTTTCTATCAGCTACCAGTAGAAAGTCAGAAATAGAAGAATTTTGCCTGACAGTTTAGCTCAGTTTGGCGCAAGTAGACTTAGACTTACATCCTCCATGCTATGTAGCATATTGGGCAGTGGGGCAAGTAGAGATCTCCCAAATCTTTGTCTTGGAAAAAATTCTTACCATTTTTGGAAAGCTTTGACATGGGCAGCTTTTCTCATGGGGAAAGTTACTGTTCTGGAATACAATATTTCTATCAGCATGGCCAGTATTCCATGGCTGGGAAATGTTTCCCATTCCATATTTTATCTAGCATTTTTGGTGAAAATGGGGGGGGGGAGGCAAGGTGTAGGGGGAAAGTGTTGTTGTTGTTGTTCAGTCGCACAGTCGATTCCAACTCTTTGCCACCCCATGGACCATCGCTCTCCAGGCACCCCTGTCCTCCACCATCCTCCTTAGTCCACACAGCCCCATGCCCATTGTGTCTACAATACCATATAGCCATCTCATCTTTGGCCGTCCCCTTCTTCTTTTGCCCTCCACCTTCCCCAGCATCAAGACCTTCTCAAGTGGATCCTCTCTTCTCATTTGATGTCCAAAATACTTCAACTTCATCTTTGTTATTTATCCTTCTAAGGAGCACTCAGGGCTAATCTCTTCTAATATTGACCTATTTGTTCTCCTCGCTGTCCAGGGGACTCTCAAAACTCTCCTCCAGCACCACATCTCAAAGGCATCTATTTTTCTTCGCTCAGCCTTTCTAATGGTCCAGTTCTCACAGCCATACATTACCACCGGAAATACCATTGCTTTGACTATGTGGACCTTTGTTTGCAGTGAGATATCTCTACTTTTCACTATGTTCCCCAGGTTTTTCATAGCTTGTCTCCCAAGAATCAGTCACCTTTTTATTTCATGGCTGCAATCTCTATCTGCAGAGATCTTGGATCCTAAGAAAGTAAAATCTGTTACTGCTTCTACTTCTTCCCCATCTATTTTCCAGGGACTGATATGGCCTGTTGCCATCATCTTGGTTTTCTTGATATTGAGTCTCAGGCCAGCTTTTGCACTCTCTTCTTTCAACCTAATCAGGAGCTTCTTTAGGTCTTCTTCACTTTCTGCCATTAGGGTGGTATCATCTGCATATCTCAAATTGTTGATGTTTCTCCCAGCAATTTTGATCCCATATTGTGATTCCTCCATCCCTGCATTGCACATTATGTGCTCTGTGTATGTTGAATAAGCAGGGTGACAGAATGCAGCCTTGTCTTACTCCTTTTCCTATTCCAAACCACTCCGTCATTCCATACTCTGTCCTAACTGTTGCTTCTTGACTCATGTACAGATTTCTCATGAGACATATGAGGTGTTCTGGTATTCCCATCCCTTTAATTACTTGCCACATTTTGTTGTGGTCCACACAATCAAAGGCCTTGGTGTAGTCAATGAAGCAGAAGTAAGCTTGCTTCTGGTATTCTGGGGAAAGTGACATTGAAACTAATACACAATATCAGAGAGACTGAGCTAGAACCAAAAGAGAAGGAAATTGACATGAACTCCCCAGTAATGTCCAAGACTTCTCCAAGACACTCTAACCCAGTGGTTCCCAACATGGGTCCTATGCCCCTAGAGTTGTCATAAATCTCTCCCACAAAACTGGGACAGAAGTATATACTTGACAAAAATGGGCGGGTTATCTACAAAATTGCCTTTTTAACATAACATAATATAGGGGCAGCTATAAAACACTTTCACATTAAATATAACAATACATAAATGAATTTATTTACAACAGTTAATTCTTACTGTAAGATGATTTGTTGTACTTCTGAGAAGTAGTGTCATGGTCAACTCTTAATGTCCTCAGTTCTAGGAAACATACTGGTCACACTTATCGGGTGGTGGTGTGAGGTGAGGACATTAAGATTTGTCCCCATGTATACTCAAAATCCAATGTGGCAGGAAATCACTCATCTGATGCCGAGAGTTCAAATTTATTTTAATGGTTCGTTATAATACACAATCAGTAAGTTTTAAAAATCCGGGACTTTAACATTATTTTTATTGAACTGGCCAGGACAATTTTTCCAACCTTGAATCCGGGACAATCCCGGTTTTCCGGGACGTATGGCAACCCTACATGACCCACAGGGGGAGCTCAATTCCCAGAAGCCTAAGTCAGTACATTGGCTGATCAGTACTTTGGGGAATTGACTTAGGCTTCTGGGGATTGAAGTGGAAAAAACAAAGATTGAGAAACACTGCTCTAACCACTGAGCCACTAGGGGGGTTTCCTGAGAGAAGTCACCAAGAGGTAGTTACCACTCTCCATATTTAAAAAAATCTTCAGTGCTAAGAAATGGACTTCTCACTGTAGCATAGCATATGGGTGTTGCCTCCCCCTTCTGTTTATGTTTGTTCATCCCTCCTCCCCACTTCCTAGGAGTTGAACTTAGGGGAATCTCCAGTGAGGTTCACTGGGGCACCAAACTGGCAGAAAACACCCAAGAGGCTAGCAACTGTAACTCAGTCCTCTGAGATTGTGGGAGGAAAGAGCTATGGGGGAGACCATTGTGCCTTTAATAAAAGCTGTTTCAAGCAAAGAAAGTGACTCAGAGCCCATGGAATTTGTCTCAGGGACCCTGCTATTACGGACATGGATGCAATACGCAAGACATAGCTAAAAACTGAAGTCCTCTCAGTGTACTGGACAGAATCTATAATCTTATACTCCAAGCTGGTCAGGTAGGTTCAGGAGCATTATTTCCATGCAATAGGTAGAAAACGTCTTCTACCATTCTTAGTTTTGCCTTCCCATCAGTCTTTCTATTTTTTCTTCTTCTCAAAAAGATGAAGCTGGATCCATACTTAGTCATGCTTTAGAGAACTAGTAGAATGAACAGGAGTTAAGTTAGTCATGCCTACTTATAGTTGCATCCAACCTAAGTCTGGACACAATCCAATGCATGTATTTGTATTGTTTTCTATTTGTGTGCTTGTTTGCTTTCTGGCTTGAACAAAGGATGGAAAGAAAAATCAACAAACTGTGATTAACTGATTAGTCTCCTGCACCCTCTGTTTCTGGGGAAATTGAAAAAAATGTAGAGCATTTCTAAGTATTTTCTCAGAAAGCATTAAAAATTGTTTTTAAAAAAGAAGGAGAAAGGTTGTCCATCATTTCTGGAAGCTCACATACCTGGATCAACTAAGGCTATTTGAACACTGTGGGTGGGAGGTATGTGGTAGCAGCAGTATAGAACGGTCAGTATGCCATTGTTCTCAGTTGGCAATGCCTCAATGTGTCCTGGGGCTTTTCAAATTATCCAAGCATTAACACTGGGAAGAGCCATGCTACAAGGGAATGTGAGAACAGGCCTTTAGACCCACAGATGAAATTACTTGAGATGGTTCCACAAGAACTCAGTCGACGAAATGGAGTACTTTGACCAGCTCTTATTTCTCTGGAGGAGAAATTCATTTTGAAAATTTCCAATACTTTAAATAGACAGCCTTACAAATAAGTGTATTGAATCCAGGCCTATCAGTATAAAGGGACAAAAATCACAAAAAACCACAGTAGGATTTACTTCTAGGTTTGTGCAGTGAAAGCTTTCCTTGTTGCACCTCTTGTTTTTGACACATTATTTATTACAAAATATGAGCCTTAAACCCTGGGACAAATTATGCTTTCATTTATGAGAAATGTAATGCTTCCTTGGTTGCAGTGAGCTTTTTGAACAATACCATTTATAGGAATCTTTATCCTTAAACTAATTGCTTTTCCCTACATTGGTTTCACAAACAATGTTTTGTGCATTTCTTTTTGATATTTTTTCACTGTCTTTTTTCCTACTGGACTGATAACTGATACTGTTACAAATGCAGCCTCTTCTAGTCCAACTGTTGTTTGTTATGATATGACTTGGGCATCATCCAAATGAGGATATTGCTGACCTCATCTTTCCAGCTGCTAAAGCTTATCCTTAGACTTGCTGATAAGGGTGACATCAGCCTGATTATTCTACATATTCAAGCTATGGAGTGAGATCATCCAATTCTAACACAGTTTTGTGTTGTGATCAGAGGCCAGTAAACAGTCTGTATGATCACAAGATTTCCTAAAGATTTGTTGCAGAGGAAAAGCAAATTAGGTTACAAGATTTTTTGCCCATTCCCTTCTCTTCCCCTTTGTGAGGGAGTTGCTATGAACACCCCTGATTGGCCATCTGCCCTCACCCCATACCTTCTGGATGGCTTGGAGAAAACCATAGATCCCAGGCCCAGGAAAGTGCAAAAATCGGGGGTGGGGGTGGGCAGCTGATGAGGAAACAGGTAAGAAGGGCAGTGTAGCTTAAAGGAGAAGGAAGGGGAAGAGGGGGGGAATTGGTGGAGTAAGGTGGCAAGAAATGGGATAAGGAATAGCTTGTGTGTCAAGGGGGATGTAAACTATGTGTATGAACAGAACCACTGGACAGAGGTATGGGTGGAGGTCACAGTGGCCAAAATGAGAGGATGTGGGGAAAGAACCTGTCATAAGCCTGCCACTGTCAGCCACCTCAGCACCTGCCCCATGGAGGCCTCAAAATCTGGTGGAGTATCTGGCCTCCTGCCCCAACAGAGAAGGGTTTCTAAAGGAGCAAGTATCAAAAGAAGTGGCTGAGGTTGCAACAAGAGATACCAAAGATTCAGCTCCATTCCTGAGCAGCCAACAGCCCAAGCTCACATTGAAGGGCATACAGTGGTTCAGTGCTATATTGAAGACTTGATGTCACTTATGGACTGTGAGCTACTCAACACCAGTGAAGACAACTCAGGATTGACTGACTAAATGGCTAGTGGCATAAACTCAGCCCCCAATGAACCATGGAAATGGGATGCAGGTGATATGCCCTTTAATATTTGTTACCCTAGCCTCTATAGTAATACTGTATATTCTTACTGAAACAGTTCTGACAGCCTAGAGTTCTGTGCTGCTGCCTGGGAAGGCTTGAAGGTGCTCATCAATCCTGCTTGCCAAATGATACTGATGGGAATGCTAATGGGAGGACTCACAAAAGAGATCCTTCCATTACGGTTACGGTCACTTAGTATTGTAAACTGAGAGGACACCTGTGGCTTAATATAGCCCCCTCTTTTTAAATAGACTACCCATCATTTCTGACCTGAAAATAAGTAATACAATACCACTTTGCTATTGCTATTCAATCTTACTCTATGTTTTGTTTTCATTATGGACATTATCTGAAATATTTTCTATAATCTATCAGGTTTTGGCCCTGACATTCTGATTTTTTTTCTATAGGCCTTAGCGTTTGGACCCAAAATATCAGAGCAAGGGATGCTTCCACCTTGGCAAACCAGCATTTGAAGACATACCATTTAGAATGCTGAGAAGCAGCCTTTTCATTTCTATGACTTTTGTTTCAGATTTTGCTTTCTGCATAATCTGTCTAAGCACCTACTGCTAGCCCTTCTAAACCTCAGCTGCTTGCCTGTTGAGCTTACCCTTTATTTTAGCAGCCAGAACCTAGAACAGTGAGGGTGAACCTTTTAGAGACCGAGTGCCCAAACTGCAATCCAAATCCCACTTATTAATCACAAAGTGCCAATACAGCAACAGGGGAGAAAGAAAACACTCCCATTGGGCTGATGGGCAGAGGGGTGGGATGAACTCTGTGCTGGGGGGAGGAAGGAAGTGCTCCCATTGGGCTGCTGGGCAGAGGGACGGGGCAAACACTGTGCTGGGGTGACTGCACAGGTGCCCACATAGAGAGCTCTGAGTGACACCTCTGGTACGTGTACCATAGATTCGCCATCACTGACCTATAATATGGATGTTGTCCCACCTACTAAAGCAATAGCATTCCCAAGGGTCCTGAAATTTACAGCCTAACTGCATTAATCTCTAGGTCAAGAAGAGGATTGAATTAGGTATCTATCCTCATTTAGTCTCATAACTATGCTGGGGGTGTAAAATTGTATCCTTCCCATAGTTGGTGCCTGCTTTTCACAGGAAGTGTATTCAGATGCATAGCTGGATATTTGTCCCCATTAACAATCTGTCACACCCAATCATATTCACAGCTGGATGGAGAAAGAAACTCTCAGCCTAAAATGAATGCTTCTTCTTGTGCATCTGATATTTACTTGTTTGAAAATTGTTCTATACCCTATAGCAAAGGGGGACAAATATTGCCTGCTTGGGGACTTGTATCATGTCAGGAGGGAGGTGTAAAAAATAGTTTGTGAAACACAGCCCCCATCCACTTGAATGTACTGTATTACTCTTCTTCATGGCGCTGCAGTTGTTCCTAACTATACTGAACTTCTTTCATGTCTAGTTAAGACTTTAAACTGCCAAAACGAAGCCACCTTTGGGTGAATTCATTCCATAGTTCCTTTCACCTGACCTAGTGTGGGAAAGATTAGCTGGCACAACAAAGTTGCCCGGGGTATGCCCAATTGTGGTTCAAAAATACCATAAGCTTCAAGGAGGCTCTTTCTGTGTACCCCACTATACTGAACTGAAAACTAGGCATTTTTGAGCCTTGCTATCCATATATTTGTATGTTAGCTGAGCACAAAAGAGCTAAGAAGCTTTGGCATTTTGTCAGTTGCAATTTCTTAAACTGGTTGTAAACGTTTATATCCATTTGAAACGGAATTTTATTGTATTTAAATTAATACTAATCTACTTTACTTAAATGCTGTAAGTCTTCTTGGATGCCTCCAGGCCATATAATTCAAAATCTTAGAAATAGATGAACTTGCAAATGGGGGTGGGGGTGGGTGTTTGTATTTCCTAGAAAAAAGAGCAAGATACTGTAGAAACATCCATATGCTTAGCAGTGTTATTGCCCTCTAGTGGGTTCATTTATATGCAGTTGACTCGGTTCTTCAAAACAAATACTTCACCACATTAAACAGAAAATATCCTTCCTTTTGAGATTTCATGGGTTCTTTTTCTTGAAAGATTGTAATCTGCTCGATCATACTGCAGTGTATTTGAAAGGAAGTGTATCTGTGGTATTAGACAATAGAAGAGGTCTTCTGTGTGTAGGAGTTCAGAATCTGTAGTGACACAGCAGTTGAGCAAACCTAATGAGATTTTATAAGTCTCAAGCCAAGCGATTAAAGTGAGTGTGTGATTATCACTTGAATGCTGCTGTGCTTCTATTAATCAGACTCAATTACTCTTAGCTGTTATTCAGGTTTTACTGAGACTAAAATGCTTGGTTAAGTTCTCCAAATGTGTTGGCATGTTAAGAGCTGCCAGGATTGTTTTGGTAACAGAGAATAAAACTTGTGCTTGGAAATTAATTTGGAAATTAAAAAAAAAGAAACCCAAACCTTCACATAATCTGAATTATTTAGCATCTGAAATATTGAATCAGTGGGACCCTGTGAATCAGGGTGAGTTAATTCCTCTGTGTCTTTCATTGATTCAGATGGGTCTGTTCTAGTTGTAACTAAATATGTAAAGAATTTCAGCCTGTTTGTGACAGAAATTAAATGTCCCAAAACTATTATTTCCTCTCCATGCATACAACATCTGCAAGAATAGTAGCTTCATATACAGAAGTCAATTACTATGCCTTCAATTACTACAGGATCCCAAAGTGGATTAGAGACAAGCAAGGAACTATTACTGTCCCTTAACAGTGGAAAAAACATGTCTGTAACCTTGCTAATAATAATTTTGTGCCAGAAATTATTCTGGGTTGAAAGGATTTTTGCGGAAGAAACTCTGTTCAGGGAACGCCCAAATGAAGCTCCTTTCATGTCCCCAAGAGTTGGGACAGAGACTAGCGCTCAATCCGTCATGCAGTACCTGGGTCTTTAACTACTGACTTGCCAGCCTTCCAGCTAACAAGGCGAGCTTCTTAACCAGTGAGCCACTGCAGGCCCTGTAAACTGCAGACCCCCAGAGGGTCTCTTTCTCATTTGGTATCTGCATAACGTGCTAAACACAAAAATCATGAACAACAGCAGTGTGGGAAATATATGTGGGCTGATCTGTCTTTCTAGGTTGACTTAATGCAGGACTGAATATTTACCTATAGCAGGGATACACATCAGAGTTACCACAGTCCAGTATTCTTCATGGTGCCCTTTTGCACCCCTGAAGGCAAATTGAGATACAGTATCAGAGAAGTCAATGATGACATATGGATTTCTATGTGTTAAAATGATCATCATTTTCATTACCAGTCTGGCCAGGTTATCCTGCTATGGTAATAGAGTAGACCAGTGGTTCCCAATCTTTTTTTTACTATGCCCCATCTACATTCTGATTTTAATTGTAAAAATGTATATCTCACAATATATATGTTTATATACTGTATATGAGGCCCCTGGAACCATAAGAAATGCAACCAAAAAAAATCATTGTTGATAACTCATTCTCAAATTGCCCCCTTAAAAAATCAAATTGCCCCCCTGTGGCACCAAGGGAGTAGGCCATACTGCCAACAACTCAACACAGAGTGTCAGGCAGCAGTTACAGTAACTAACCTGACAACCCTGAAGACTAATGGCTTGGGGGTGCCAAAGTCCACAGGGAAGGGGGATGGTCCACACATGGTTTAAATCTCACATGAATCCATCTTAATGGAGGGCAGCAGCTTAATCAATACTAGCCTTGGCTAATGAGGACTTTGTGTGCCAAAAGAGCAAAGGACCAGAAAGTGACTCGTGAAACTGGATCAGTGATATGGGGGTCATGCTGTGATTGGGAAGCCAAATGGAAGGTCATTGCATTATATTCACAGCACAATCTTCATGGCTGATCACCATGATGATGGCCAATATTCAGAATATGGCACTTGAAAAAGAACAGCTGATATTGTCTAGAACTGCATCAGTCAGGATCTAGTCTGTGAGCAGCCTATCTGACATCTGGTGATCTAAACCCATCCTGCTTGATGGGTAAAGACCAGAAAGAAGTAGATTATGGGGTTTCTAGGAGAGCTCATTCTGCAACTAGAAGGAAGGTACTTAGGCATGCCAGCCATGAGCTGAAACATGCCTAGACACTCCATCCCTATACATCTCCATTAGGTGAACATAATATGAATTGTAAAATCTGTGTGTATCCCAAGCTAGACACAGGGTTTCTTAATGTGGGCCCCACACCCATACCTGTCAACCTTTCCAGATTGGCCGGGATTTCATGGTTTTTGGCGCCGATTTGTGCCATGTCCTGCCCCGCACTGCCAAAACCCTGGAATTTGGCAGCGGGAGAAAGGAGGTACTGCACAGCCCTTCTGCGCAGGTCATGTTCTATGCATGCATAGAAGGGTTTAACGCTTGCTGTATAACCCCCCCCCCCCAGTTACAACTAATATTCCTGAATGTGTCATTTCCAGATAAAGTAGTCACCATGGGTTGCCCCCTCAAATGTGGCATGTCACTTTCATATTTATTCCTTCGATTTTCTCAATGTACAAGCTGGTAATGAAGGAAAGGATTATGTTATATCTTTTTATCCCCCCCCCCAAGTTTTGAAATAAAGTAGTCCTCATTCGGGTGCAATGCAGAACTTTCCCCCTGGCCATGGCCACCATACCATGGCCACAGTGTGGTAGTAAATTTTTTTTGGAGCCCACCACTGTATGGGTTTCAAAAATGAAAAGAGTTTATGCATCACTAGTTAATAAATAAAAGCAATATTTATGGGCTACCCATTCAGTTCTCTGAGGGCTCTTAATAATAAAAACTAAGATAAAAGAGAACTATTAAGAAAAAATATTTAAACCCCACAAATTACCATATTTTTGGACCATAAGACGCACCCAGTTTTCAGAGCAGGAAAACAAAAAAAATTAATACTGTAATTTGCACCACCAACCAGTGGTGGCGCTGCAGGGGAAATGGGCAGGGAGGCCAATTGCACTGAGGAAGGAAGTTATACCTCTACCTAGCCTCTTGCTCTCCTTTCAACCAGGAAGCATGTTTCCCCCCTCCATTTTGTCCATGTGGAGTAGAGACAAAGGCATCAATGTAAGTGAAACCCTTTCTTTTTAAGCACAGGTTTGGTTTCCCACTTAAATGCATTGGGAACATACAAACAGAAAACTTTTGAATACAAGAAATTTATTTCCAATGCATTTAAATGGGAAATTGCAATTTTCGCCCTCTAGTGGCCACTTGTTTTTCATATTTTCCCCCTGCCCAATAGCTGAACAGCTGAGAGGCGGCTGTAGTAGTCTTCGGCCAGCTGCGGCTCTTGTAAAATATCCTTTTACAACAGCCACAGCTGGCCGAAGACCAGCATTTGGACTATAAGATGCACCCTCACTTTCTCCCTACTTTTGGGGGAGAAAAAGTGCGTCTTATGGTCCAAAAAATACTGTATAGTATTTAAAATTCAGAATGTGAGGACCATACCATCAGTAAGGAGTCTTTTGATGCTCTAAAATTAACTGGCTTTATTTGGCATAAGTGTTTGTGGCCTGCCACCATTTCTTCAGATGTACCTGATGAAGTTGGCCAAAGCCCAAAAAAACCTTGAACCAAGTATCGAATTTGTAAATGACACAAAATTGGGATCGAAAAGCTAATACCTTGGAAGATGGAAACAGAATTAAAAAAAAAATCTTGATAGGCTTGAACACTGGGCTGAAAACAACAAAAGAAAATTTAACAGGGATAAGTGCAAAGTTCTATACCCAGAGTAAAAGAACACTCACAAATGTTACATGATGGGGGATACCTGGCACAGTAATTCTGCAAGTGAGAAGGATCTTGCAATTGTTGTAGATCATAAGATGAATATCAGTCAACAGTGCAATGTGACTACAAAAAAGGCTAATGCTATTTTAGGCTGCATTAACAGAAGTATAGTCTCCCAAACCTTTAAGGTACTAGTTCCCCTCAATTTAGCATGAGTCAGACCACATTTAAAGTTCTGTGTCCAATTCTAAACAAATTGCTTTAAGAAGGATGATAACAAATTGAAAAAAATTCAGAGAAAAGCAAGAAGGATTATCAGGGGATGGGAAAACCAAACTTATGAAGAAAGACTGAAGGAAATGGGCATGTTTATAGACTTGAGAAAAAGGTGATAGAGGGAGAATAGGATAGCAGCGTTTGAATTGTTATATGTAATATCAAACTACCACGAACTACATGTATCACAATGCATTGTGTATGTGACATCACCCAACCTTATTAAAGGACCCTAACTTTCCCGCTTCCCATTCCCTTTACTGACCTTTGAGACCACCACTGTATCCCACCATGGGGGCATTGGAAATAAAGACTTTAAAATACAATTGATGACTGGAGTTATTGGATTGAACCATCAGAATCTCTCTAACATGAATATTTGAAAGACTCATAAAAAGAGGGTCAGGATCTGTTCTCAATCATCCTAGAGTGCAGCACATGTAATAATGAGCTGAAACTACAGGAATCCAGATGTAGGCTGAAGATCAGGAAAACCTCCTTAACTGTTAGAGCAGTACAACAATGGAGCCAATTACCTCAGGAGGTGGTGAGTGCTCCAAGGTTGAAAACATTCAAGAGAGATTTGGACAACTGTATGTCATATCTGCTTTGATTAGGATTCCTGCCTCGAGCAGCGGGTTGGACTCGATAGTTTAAAAGGCCCCTTTCCAACTCCATTAATCTATTATTCTAAGTAAAATACATTGCTATCTAAAGTGATAATAGACTTCTTCCTGTTTTGACGGCAAGTAATATGGTGGTTCCTGTTTATGCTTTTTGAATCCCAGTTACCTTTGAGACTGCTGTTTATGGCCAGCATCCTCCCATGTGTAGTTGTAACTCAGGATTTTCTGCATGGGTAAACTGTGGTAGCCTGTAGTGCATTGCAACAAAAACAAACTGATGTGTGCTACATTATTTATTTATTTATTTATTTATTTATTTATTTATTTATTTATTTATTTATTTATTTATTTATTTATTTATTTATTTATTTATTTATTTATTTATTTATTGTTAAATTTTTATACCGCCCACTCAGCCAAAGCCGACTCCGGGCGGTTCACAACAGTGGGTAAAAACAGATAAAAACAAATAAAACAGATAAAAACCAGCAATAAGAACCCACCCCTAAAAAGAGAGGGGTGCAGGAACTGAAGAAACCATGGGGCAGGCATCCTCCCCTATATTAACCATCCAACGGAAGCCACCCCTCCACCTGCACCCCAAACTTGGCCCGCCAGCCAGGTTTTTAGTTCTTTTCTAAAGGGCAACAACTCCCTTTACATCAAAGCCTGGTAAATTTTATTTGGCTTAAGCTTTGATTGATTGGGATTGGATAGTTCTGTAAGTTGGCTATTTGGTTACAGTCAAAGCTCAAGAACAGTTCTCAACCTTTTAAAGCCGGGGTCAGGTCACACTCCCTCAGACAGCTTCAGGGGCTGGATGGCCATTTTGCTCTTCCTCCACCACATGGCACTTCCTGGTGTGGTGGAGGCAGTGTGGGACCACATAAAATGGTGCTGTGGGCTGCATCCGGCCCATGGACTGCAGGTTGAGAATCCCTGTTCAAGTGTTTAGTTGCCCGTTTTACTCTCAAGAAGAGCACTAGGCTGTGTATTCTTGGGCAAGCTGCATAGCTCCATTGTGGCTTCAGAAGAAGGAAATGGTAAGCCATTTCTGAACAGGCTACACACAGAAAACCATTGAAAGGGTCACCATGTATTGGAATTGAGCTGAGGGCATATAACACTGCACAGCAATGATTTTGCTACTGGGAAAACACATGTGATTTACATGATATCGAGTGTGTTGATTCCCAATCTGAACTCAGAATTTGCTATCACATGCAGATTTTAAGGCATGCTATAGCTGTTCAAATGGCTGGTAATTGGGTAATGTATTTTTACATTGGAACATTATAACAGTTGAAGCTACCACTATGTCTGCTACCACCTCAGCTGAATCATGTCCCCTGGTGACATGCATGTTCCAGCAGCAGCTGGGCATGTCAGAGAGCTGATGTCAGAAATAGGTAGATAAGGTGAGATGGGCCAAGAGCTTGTCTCTAGTGTGAAACCATGTTATTGGATAGCACAGTTAGGCCATAGTGAGTCTATGGCCTAGCTAAAGATGAGTAGAGTAGGCACAGCTGTTTTAATAAACTGGATAATTTTTGCTACATTTGTGGCAAATATACCCTGTGTGATCAACGCAAGAACCAATACACATAATTTACTTAAGATCTTGACATCCTAGGCAGAAGTGGACTTTGGATTTGGACTCAGCACACTTGAGTTAGTATAGGAAACAAAACTTGTTTGTCCTTGATACCACAAGCCACTTTTATGTTTCAGCTATAGCACAGGACAACACTTTAATCATCGGATGAACTGGGCTATAGTCCATGAAAACTTATGCTGTAATACCTTTGTGAGTATTTAAGATACCATAGGAGTTTTTGCTATACTCATTCTTACATGTTACCAATTGGTTTGGATACTGACATCTGTTGAAAGAGGAAGCACAAGTTGCTTGGTTTTCCTGTCCTTCATTTATTTCAATGCCTTGAGGCTGGTTGCATCCCTTTGAAAGTCTGGACTTGATCCTCTTTTGCAAAGGATTTTGGATACCCAGATAAGTAAGAACTGAAAGGTACAAATCTTGCCAACAGCAATGCAGAAAGCATGACTAATGATGCCATTCCTGCTATTGGTTCTCTTTCTCTCTCTTTTGCTGATTCATAGCCTGAAATTCACGTCAACATTTTCCTGAAATGCCCTTCTGAATAATATGACACTCAAGAATATTTCTCCGAAGAGACCTCATCACCAGAGTTTCATCTTGCAATCACATCATGCTGATTTTTGGACTATTTTGTTACCTTATTCCAGTTTTCTCAGAATAGCATCACCTTCCCTCTGTCCTAATTGATTTGCTGCCCTATTACTTGATATGTATTCATTATTTTCTCTTGCTGTAATTCAATTGTATATTTTGTGGTTTGAGCTTTTGTAACTGTACCTTTGGAGATGTGTTACTGTAGTATTATTTATCCTCCGCCATGTAAACCGCCCTGAGTCGGGTTGCACCTGAGTGGGCGGTATGTAAGTGCAAAAATTAAATTAAATTAAATTAAATTAAAATGTATGTTTATCAATCTTGCAGTTTCCACAACATCACATCTCCTCAGCCTGACTCACCATACCATTAGTACCTTTTCTCTACAATTCAGACTCTAAATTCCTTCACAGTCCATCCACGCAATAGTAACTTTGAACATGGCAACAATTCACTTTGCCCTTCAGTTCCTAATAACTAAAGAAATCGTAGAATGCAACCTGGATAGAAAAGCTTTAAAATAGTGTATTATAGAGGACAATGGTCCATAGGGTCGCAAAGGGTTGGAATCGACAGTGCGACTGAACAACAACAATAACAACAACAAAAAAGCCTCTTCCTAAATTCTTTATACAGTACTGAATTTCTTGACAGAAAGAACTATTCCCTTTGGCACTTCTAATTTTAATTCCTTGCCCACTAAAGCAATGATATTCTAGGATTACAAATTCTAGAAGTTCTAATTACGAAACCCAAAGATCAAAACTTTTGAAAGCTACAGTCCAAGAACATCTAAGCCCCTAAATTTGGCCACCATTGCACAGAAGCATATCTAGAAGCTCAACTTGAATTGAACAAAACCTTTTCTTCACTACATTGTATATCAGCTGGGGGCCGGGTCATGCTCCTTCAGTCAGCTTCAGGGGCTGGAAGGCCATTTTGCCCTTCCTCCACCACATGGCACTTCCTGTTGTGGTGGCCTCGAGGCAGTGGAAGGCCACATGAAATGGTGCCGTGGTCCGCATCAGGCTCACGGGCTACAGGTTGAGAATCCCTGCTGTATATGAATGTTTTTATCTATGTTTAGATATATTTGTACTTGTTATGACTGCTACATTTGTTGCTACCTGTTATATTTCTGTTACATTTCACATCTTTTCTCACTTCATCTGTCTATCACACTCCATACATCTACTGAAGTGGGTTGCAGTCCAAAAAAGTCTATGCCAGATAAAATGTGTCAGACTTTAAGGTGCCAGAAGACTGTTCCTTGTTTTTGATGCAACAGACGAACATAGCTACCCCACCCCTAAAGCTCCAGAGATCAATGCTTCAGCTACAATGTGAAATAATAAAATATGGAAGGAAATGCTAAACTATAAGCACTACTTTCTAAGGAGCTTCCTTGCATATACCACTCAAACAACCCAGAAAATGTGTTGCTTCTATTTGCTGTATTATGGTGAAGCTACAAAATATTTTTCATCCTCTGGTTAGTTTTGCAAAGATTTGCATCCACTTAATAAAAAACAACAAACCAACACATGTAATTCATACCTAGTTCTAAGCCCACTTGTGACTCCACTAGACCGCCATGTCTTCTTTGGTTCTCAGTCCTCAAATGCACCTTCAAACTCTTGTTGCTATTTGCTGTAGATCCTAGCCATCTATTTCTAGCTCCATTTCTTTGTTTGCCTATCTATTTATGTGACAAACACAAGGAATACATGGTCTGCAGGGGCTGCATATCAAATGCCAAATATGGATGCTACTTCATACCTTTCTACGTTTTTAAGAAAAGGAACATGAAAAGCTGCATGTATACTGAATCTGGTCACTGGTTCATCTAGACAAGTACTGTTCACTCTGTCAGTAGCTCTAAAAGCTAAAAGCATTCTTTCCCAGCCCTACCTGAAGATTATTTGATATTCCCCTATAGACCTGGCCATGTTTAGCTTTCAAAATCAGGCAAGATGGTGGCATGAAAGTGGTTCCTGTGATATATAGATGTGTTCAGTAAGCATGCATGATGCCACTCTCTTCTTAAATTTTCTCTGTTGCTGCATTGATTTTGCAGGGGGGAAAATCAAAAAGATTTAATTCCCTTGAAAATTTTACCATGATGTACAAATATCTGCCTTAACTGGATCTTCATTCTGAACTGGATCTCTCTACATATTCTTTTACTAAAAGACCTTGATCCTAACAACCCTACAAAACTTCAGTTTTCTGTATTTCTAACTACTTTATGAAACAAGACATTTCATCCCCATTGCGAACAAGCAACCTATTCACAGTGAAGGAAGGAGGAAAAAACTGTTTCAGGTTTTGATCACATGGAAACATCAGTTTTCTTCTGTGAATAGAACCATAGTGCTATCCAGAGTATGTAGCTCTTTTCATTCAAAGTAAAACAAACATATAAAAATCACCCCAAACCAACTGAAATTGTACTAAATAGTAACACGAAGGAATAGCAGTACAGCATACGAAACACATAACTCCCTCTAGTGTGGAAGAACCTAACAATTCAACACCTTTATACAGGCCATCCAATAATTTAAGCTGGTGATGTCATTAAAAGATATTGTGGGTTCAGTCAACAAAGCAAAAATGTGCAGGCACGGTTGGGAAAAAATATTTTTTTAAAAAAATAATAATAATAACATCCTAGTTCTTATTGGATTCCCTATCACCTTCCTCCATTTTATCACCTTTGAAATAATAACTAGGGACTGACTAGTGCGTGAAATTGAGCGTAACTGAAATATTTTTGATCACCATAGCAACAAAATACCTTGGTAAGAGAGGTCTCAGCTAAACACATGTAAAGCAAAAAGGTTACAAAGAGTTGAAGCCTCCAGCAGCAGATCCTACAGATATAAAGCTGGGTCAATAAAACTGAGATATTTCAGGTCCTTACATATTATTTTGTTGTTCACTAACTCAGGCAACATCAAGTAAACTAGACGGACAAGAAAAGGGCTTTACTCAGACTTTTCATATTGTACCTTTTTTGTTAAAAGGTTTGAACACTTGTTTTAAAACCTGTTTCCCCAACTATTCCATCTGTGCTAGAGCAAGCCATATCGTGCCATTTTCCCTTTAAAATGGAGCTTAGGGACTATATTATTTGTGTAGGGAAATAGGTCGAATTAGATTAAGTTCCTTCTGAAATGGCCTGTAAAATGTCTTTTAAAATGTATATCAGATATAAACATGTGTCACAGATTTTCTTTTACAATATTTTATGGCTCCATAGTACACAGATGTATGCATTTTTTAAAAAAATATCTTTATTCAGTGTTTTCATTCACCTGCTGTAAGACTGGAATTTAAATCCCTATTGGTTTATGCAATAAATTGGGACATTTTGAGAAATTCATTGGCTATCATTCTGAGAAAAAACATCATGCTACATTGTGTTCTTGAAATATCTGTCAGCTCAACACTATAAGCTCAATCATTCAACCAGAATGATTGACGACTTACCAGAAAAGAGAAACTGGTTTTCAAATCCCTTATATATTATACACTGGAAAATTGTTATGTGCCATCGTGTTGCTTATGATATGGCAACCGTTACAGGGGTTTTGCAGTATGGGTGACGTAGTTTACCATGACTAGCCCCCAATAAGCATCCCAATGGCCAAAATCCTCTTGTGTAATTTATGGTTAACAAAAATATATAAGATATCATGTACAGCAAAAACCTGCCACTAATTAAAGAGTCTCTGCTAGGATTCCTTATTTCTCAGATGTAGTTTTATTGCATGAGAGTCAAGTGGCTTTGCATATACCACCCAGACTCAAAGCAGGGACTCTAATTAGCAGCAATCTAGTTCATGCAAGAATGTAAAAGGGGCACTGCTGACAATAAAAGGTGGAAGATTACATTTTGACCACACCTGTGCTAAATGAATATATCACACTGGTTAGGGACTATTGATAATATCTCTCATGTGAAACATTCCTGTATTTAGCTAACCTGTGCTGAGCCCTGTCAGCTAGTCATAGCCTCACTTCTACCTGCCCAGTAGAACATTATGAAAGGGCACCAAGCTCAGAAGCTTTACTTGCTGGGGGATGCTGAGAATTGTAGTCCAGAGGAGGGAATGTTTCCAAACTCTTCACATACTTCACTTAACGCACAGTAATCTAACAGACGAGTATCGCTGGAAGGATTCAGTGAATTTCATAATGAGACCAATGGGCATTTAGTTCAACATACTTATATCCAGTCCATACTTGTCTTACAAACTTCTCTAGTGGTACTCACACACTCTCTGAAGGCAGTTTTTCCCCTTGCTAGAGAAACCACTCTTGTCTTCTTCCAAGCATTACTTGACCCACTGCTCCTTTTAACACATCTCAGCAGGCAACCTGATTCACTGCTTTTCTTTGTAACACCCTATTTCTGTGATGGTGAACCTTGGCACTCCAGATGTTCTTGGACTTCAATTCCCAGAAGCCCAAGCCCCCTGTAAATCCGCACAAATGGGTTTACTGCTATTCATCCGGCCCGTATGGGTGCGCTTCCGGGAGCGATGAGGGCAGCATGGGCCAGATGAATTGCAGTAAACCCATTCATGTGGATTCACAGGGGGCTTGGGCTTCTGGAAATTGAAGTCCAAGAACATCTGGAGTGCCAAGGTTCACCATCACAGCCCTATTTAAACCTTTTGCCCATGCTCCCTTTTCTCAGAGGGGAGCTAAGAGCCCTGGTGGTGGCACGGTGGTTAAATTGCTGTACTGCAGCCAAAACATTGTGAGTTCGATCCTGAGGGTAAACAAGATTGACTCAGGCTTCCATCCTACCGAGGGCGGTAAAATGAGGACCCAGCATGTTGGGGGCAAAATGTTAAACAACTTGTCAACCGCAAGAGAGTGCACTAACTGCACTAAGTGCTATGGGGCCTTATATAGGTGTAATTGCTCTTGTTCTCCAGAAGTCCCTGGGACGCTCTTCGCTGCCCTCAACCTGAACCTGTTGAAGCGAAAGCCTCCTTTCCTCAGAAGATGCTGCTTCTATCACCCTTTTTAAATTGCCCCCTTCGACCCCATAACATCCCCCCCCTCTCCCCATTCTATCCCCGACTGAGACTGCCCAAAGCATCGTGTGTTTTGTGTACCTTCGCCACCCCCAATCCTGGGGCCTCGGAGCGACTAGTCACCCTTGCTCGAAAGACAGTCGCATCCGACTCTAGGGATCAGTGCTCATCTCCTTTTACAGCCAGCGCTGTCTGCGTCTGCAGACGTTTCCGTGGCCATGTGGCAGGCATGCCTCCACACTGGCCTGCACGGAACGCTGTTTACCTCCTCCCCACCGAAGTGCCCCCCTATTTATTTCCTTGCCATTTCGAACTGCTAGGTTGGCAGGACAGAGAGCTGGGACAGCGACAGGCGCTCACTCCCCACGTGCAGCAGCCCTCGGGTTTCGAACTGCTGTCCTGCCGACCATCCTAATCACTTGAGCCGCTGCATCCCCGCGTCTAAAAGGTAAAGGTTTCCCTTGCTCGAAAGCCAGTCGTATCTGACTCTAGGGTTCATTGCTCATCTCTGTTTCAAAGCCGAAGAGCTAGCGCTGTCTGCTTCTGCAGACGTATTCCGTGGTCATGTGGCAGGCATGACTAGACACCCGAGCGCACACGGAGCGCTGTTTACCTTCCCACCGAAGTCGTCCCTATTTATCTCCTTGCAATGTCTTGCTTTCGAACTGCTAGGTTGGCAGGAGCTGGGACAAAGACGGGAGCTCATTCCGTCCTACAGTACTCGGGGATCGAGCTGTTGACCTTCTGCCTCGCAGCCAGCGTCTTAGCCACTGGAGCCGCTGGCTGCAGTCCCATCGCGACTAAAAAGGGAAAGCGTCAAACTGCGTACAATTTGGGGAGCCCAATCAGAGCGCCCGCTAGTCTTGAGTGTGCTTTCGGGAAGGGGGCCGGCAAGGCAGATGTCGGAGGCGGAGGGAGGCCTGGTGTGGTGGCCCCGGGGAACGCGGACTCAACCTCCCGCCTGGGTGGGGGCGGGGGGCCCTTTTTCACCTCCCTCAGCCCTCCGAAAGGGGCGGGGCGGGCGGTGGCTCCTTCTTGGCCCCTCCCCTGGCTGGCGCGCCGCCTGGGCTCCTCCGCTTGGCTGGCTCGAGCCCAGCGAAGGCGACCCGCCGCCCGCGCCAGAAGACCCTCCCCTCCCCGCCCGCCCTGCTTTTT
Organism: Bradypodion pumilum; assembly: GCA_035047305.1. Taxonomy (NCBI): domain Eukaryota; kingdom Metazoa; phylum Chordata; class Lepidosauria; order Squamata; family Chamaeleonidae; genus Bradypodion; species Bradypodion pumilum. Next base: position 306,928,997 of record JAWDJD010000004.1, on the reverse strand, counting down.
CCCCCTCGAGGTTTCCAGGAGGAGCCTCGTCATCAGGGCGGTCTCCTTTAAGCCCGGCGGCCGGCCTGACTCGAGTCGAGAAGGAGGAGTTTCGGCCGCGAGGAGGCAAGAGGGGACCCTCTGACTGGGGCGGCCGGGCAGGCGCGAGCCGAGCCAGAAGCCAAGGCTGAGGAGGACGGAGGGGACGGAGGACGGCAGCCCAGGCCTAGGCAAGCGGCGGCAGGAAGAGAAAGGAAGGAAGGAAGGAGGGCGCCGAGGAGGAGGAGGAGGAGGAGGGCGGCGGCGGCGCACGCACCCAAACCCAGCAAGGCAAGCGAGGCGCCTCGTCGGAGCCGCCGCGGCTGCTGGACTCAGGGCGCCGCCTTCGCTCCGGTCTCTTTTGCTCGGGACGCGAGATGAGGAGGCGGAAAAGCTGACCCCGCTCCGTGCCGCCGCCGCCTGGTCTCAGTCTCTCTCTTCCCCTTTCCCCGCCGGCGCCCGCTCGACTGCTTCCCTCCCCTCTCCTCAGGCGAACCTGCCTCCAGCAATTCCTCCTTCTTCACCAACAACTGGGAGATTAAATATACACAGAATACACGTACAAGCACCGTTGCATTTAACTCTCTGGCGCCTTTGCCCCCTCTTTTGTTTTTGTTTGGGGGAGAAAAAGCGAGGGAGGAAAGGGGGTGGCTGGGGGTGGGGGAGCCCGCTTGCCTGCCTGCCTGCCTGCCTGCTGTACTGTTGCTGCTCCGCGGAAGAGCGCCGCTTTCACTATGATCGCCCTCGCCTTCCGCTCGGCAAGCCGGAGGGAGTTGGTGCATCACTCCCGGGTGCTTCTCTTGCAAGCCTTGCTTTGGATTTTATGCGCTGCCACCGGGTGCCGAAGCGAGCAGTATTTCAACGTCGAGGTAAGATCGGGGTGGGTGGGTAGGTGGGTGGGTTTCGCCCCCTTGGGCTCCTTTGTTGTTGTTGGTCGCGCCGATTCTTTGTTTTTTTTTTTTTAAAAAAAGACGTTTTTGTGGCGGGCTCAGAAAGGCTGCCCAGCTTTCTGAGAGGGGGTGGGGGTGGGGTGGGGAGAGAGCCTGGCAGGGCCGTCAAAAGAGGGTCAAAAATGTCACACGCACACACACACAAATATAACATTGAGACTTGGCCCGGGGTGGTGGGCAGGCTGTTCGCTTTTTTTCAAGAGGGGCAAACACACACACACACACACACACCATTGAGACTTTGCCCGGGGTGGGGGGCAGGGTGACCCCCCCTCCGGCCACCCCTGGCTACGGCCCTGGAGCCAGGATGCTCTTGTTCCTCCAGCTCCCGCTCCTGCGAGTTTCCTGTTTGGGGCCGAAGGTCTCCTTTTAGCCTCATCATCCCGTTATCCCGGACGAGCCGCGGTGCGGAGTGCTGGCCACGCACGGACGGACGGTGGTGGGCGGATCGCGCCCTTTGGGCCAGCGGGGGAGGCAGGGTGGGAAACTTCGAATAAAGTGGATCCCGGCGCAGCCGCCCAGCGAAAGCCGTGGCCGGCTGGTCCTCAGGCGCCCGACCCGACGCCGCTTCGAAGAAGGGCTGCTTATGCGGACGGAGGTCAGGGCTTCATGGGGCTAATTCTGCCCCGCTGTCTCGCGCGCCTCCAAAAGGGCAAAGGTGCGCGCGCGGGGAAGGGAATCGCGTATTGTTCCCGAGGTTGCTTTTGTCACTGTTTACACTACAGTATTCCTGAGGGGGGCTTCCACAAGTTCTCTTAGACTAAGGGTGCCCAAACTGCGGCCCGTGGGCCAGATCTGCCCTCCCCCACCAATTCATCCAGACCGCGACACCCTCGTTGCTCCTGGGAGCGGAAGTAAAACGTGCCTGCGTGTTTTAGTTCCGCTTCCTGGAGCGACGAGGGCAGCGCGGTCTGGATGAATTGGTGTCGGCGGCGGGGCGTAGTTTGGGCACCCCTGGCTTAAGCAGAGAAAATGGAAGCCTACAATCTATCCCATCCTGTTGCAAAACAGATTGCAAGGTGTGCTTTACTTCTGCTTCTGGTGGGAGGAACCCCGCGACCAGTCAGTGGAACCATGTGACTGGCCCGCGGCCTGAAAAATTTGGGCACCCCTGGCTTAAACGGATGTTCCTTTCATTATGTTTGTGTGTATGTGTGAGAGAGAGAGTGTGTGTATGTGTGTTACAAGGCAGAACTTTGTGCAGCCCTTTCAAATGTAGGAATGAGAACAACATCCCTATAAGTCAAGATTTGTGCTGAGGTTCATCTCTTTTTTTCTCTGCTCCCTCCCTCCCAATGTGATTTAATTTTTTTTGTCCCAGCCCAAGAGGGCTTTTGCTAGATCAGGCATCTCTACTCAGGTGTAATTCAGACTGACTTCGGTAGGCTTTTTACTTCCAGGTATAGAAAAAAATGGAACTCACTTATTTGAGTTATTTGCTGTCAGTGGCATACTACCAGATGTTAATACTTGCCATGTATCCAAACACAGTTTTTCTTGTTTCTCCATTTCTCCCCATGTATACATACAGCTGCCTTTCCCCTTCTTGGTACAGAACTTCAGAGACATCACAGGTTCTTCATAGTTCCTATGCCTGTCTCTCAATCATTGTGTTTCACTTGTAACTCTCCCTCTTCATTTGCAAATCTATTTTCTCTTTTTATCCCCCTCTACCCCTCCCTCCCTTTTACTTGTGTAATCTAATGTTTTCTTAGGCTGTCATTCTCTTGCCTTTCCATATCATAACCTATCAGTGGATGCCCCCTTTTCAAAATTAAAAAAAAATATCTAATGATATATGATTCATGCTCTCTAACTTTGTAATAAGAGCTTCCACTGTATTGTCTACTCTTTTGTCTGACTCAAAGGGTATGTCATTGTTAGAGACTTCTGCTTACATCCTAAACCTGTTGGCTTTATTCTGTCATTCAAAAGATATTTATATAGTACTGTATCTCATATTAGCTTCTTTTACACTCAATGTCCTTGTCCCCTTCCCCCCCCAGTTAGCAATTATTCCTCTTCCCCCAATTAATTACCCTTCTAAACACATTATTATAAGTCTAGGCTAAATGTTCACTGGAACAGTTAGCTGAACTTATTTCCCCTTTGATAGCTTCCTTTGTCTTGATTCCATTTCTTCCAGTGAAAAGTGCCAGGTTGAGTGCAGAGGAGAGAAAGCCTCAAAAGCGTCTCGCCTTGGTAATGCCACCAATTAAAGAGTAAGAAAACCATTCCAGCTCTGGAAGCCTTTCGCTCCTGCCACTGCCAGTTGCCAGCTAGCAGCCTGCTTGGTAGGAAGCTGGCCAACAGCAGATGGTGTTAAGAAGTAGAGGGGAAGAAGATAATATAGTCCAGGGGTCAGCAGACTTGACTGTCCCAGTTTTCTTGGACTTCAATTCCCAGAAGCCCAAGTTAATACACCTGCTGATCAGGTGCTGGTGCTACTGAACTTAGTTTCCAGGACACTGGATGGCTGGGACTTTTTCCTTTATTTTTGGGTCCTAGCATGATTTAGTTGCTGTATTGGAGCAAACAGTGGTGTTCTGCTTATCATCTTTTGCCTCCTTGAAACCAGCTACTAGACTCAGCTGCCAGACTGAAGGAAAATTAATTTCTATTTATCTTTGAGTAGAAGCCTGAGAGCTTTTCAAGTACCATTTGCTGTAAAAGAGAGCTGCAATGGCCACAGTATTGGGGGAATGTGAGGCTAAGGAATTGGCAGCATTCTGGTGACACCGTGCCATGGTTTTCTCTGTGTCAGCATCAGACCCATAAAACACTGATGCAGGACAATAAATCACAAAGAAATCATCCGTACCTGAGCACACAAAATTCCATTCCAGAATTAAATCAACAGAAGAAGTGTGGAGGTCCATTGTTCTGGATTTATGGCTGCTTAATACATTTTGCTGATATTCTGGGAAAGACTATGCAATTTCACAGTGACTCCTCTTTAACATAGATGATTTTAAATGTGGTTTTGGTAGATCCCTGCCTTTGATGGCCTTTGTTGTTTTACACACAAAGGAATCCAAAGTTTTATTTTATGGGGAAATACTTAATTATTTTGGCAACCACTTCTTCAGTTTCATCCAACACTGCAGTGACAGAATGCAGTTGATTAAAATGTTTTTTGCCCTCTCCATCTCCTGGTTGACCTGCTGTGAGCCCTCAAACAGCTGGAAAGATGGCTAGACCCTTTGCAGGTGGTTTTAACTAGTGGGAAGGATTGAGTGAGAATGAAACATCCCTAAATATCACATGGAGACACTTCATATAAGTTCTCTCTCTCTCTCTTTTTGGTAAACAACATTGTTGGATTTTAATACTGAAGCTAGCAATTTATTCAATGTATTTTAGTAGCTTGGTGTTTCAGCCATAGCTCAAATTTACTATAACTACACTGTATAGCAAATCAATATGTTTATATATATGTATCTATATAACTTAGCAAATCTCTCTATATCTCTATCCATGAGGTTCTCTATGTTTCTTTGTATACTTTGGTAAAGTAATAGATTTTGACAGTATTTGAGAAGCAAAAGCCCTTTAAATGCTAGTATTCAGTGGCATCTGGTAATTATTGAGACCGATTAAGGCAGGGGTTCATCCTGCCATTAACACTGCCGTGTTTATGTAAATGCATTTATGACAGCCATGGGTGCATTTACTGCAGTGTTTATGGCAGGCGCGGGTGCATTTTATTTTATGGCTGTCATAAACACGTCCACTTCTGATAGTGGCGAGGGTGGCGGCGAGCCACGTGAAATGGTACCACGGGCCGGGGCCAGGCCGTGGTCATAGGTTGGCCACCTCTGTATTAATGGGACAGGACTGAATGACATGGATATGACTATAGCTACAGTGTGCTTTGTAATACAGCCATCCAGATGAGAAGGATGTAGAGTTGCTACTATGAAATCTTTACAGTAAAATCTGTAAGGACTGCAGAAAATCAGCACAGGGTGAGCATACTTGTCCTTAGTTACAGTCTGGTGTCACGTGGAATATACTATTAATGTGCTTGCAAACTTGCAGACTCACAGGTGCTTTTCCATTTACCTAAACTTATTAGATTACATGGACAAATCTGTTGGTGGTGAATGGAATTCTGTTTTTTTGTGGCTAGTAACAGTATTAGCTGTGACTTAATTACTAAGTAGTAGAAGTAGGCATCAACTTCATGTTGGGGCCCTTATAGTGTGATATCCCTATTATGCAGTGTTAATCTGTGGTGTAGTGTTGATTTGAAAACCAAGTCCATGTCACTTTATGTTTGGGCATGCTCTCTCAGTAGCCTAGGGTATAGCTGAAATGGCAGGAAATTATTTCATGTGCACTTGTTGCAAAAAAGAGTAAGAACATAATAGGTCTTGTTATTGGTTTGTATCATGAACTTTTTTTCCTGGAAGGCCCGAGAAATAAAATGTGAAATTGAAAGGCGCAAAGACAGTCAACTTCCTAATTTGGGAAGAGATGATCAAGCAAACTGCTGTGAGGCAGATCATTTTCCAGCAGTGACATAATTGCCTTCAGAAGAGTATCCAGAAGGGTGGTAAAAGAGCAGAAGTGTCTGGTGTCCTTCACAATGTGTTTTTATGAGGATGTTTTTCATATTAGCACTCAAAGTTCATGGTTCTTAGCTATTCTGGGGGGGGGGGGGCGGCAGGGGAGTTACACATAAAGAGCCTCCTTGAAGATTGTGGTATTTTTGAACCACAATCCGGTGTTCCCTTGTAAAGGCAACCCAACTAATCTTTCTCACATTATGTTAGATGAAAGGAACTACATAATGAACTACCTAAAAGGTGCCTTCATTTTGGCAGTTTCATGTCTGGTCTAGACATGGAAGAAGACGAACTATTCTAGGAATAGAAGACCAAAAACAAGAGAGAGAGAGACAACGGAGGGAGAGAGAGAGAGAGAGAGAGAGAGAGAGCGCTAGTGCACCTTCTTTCTTGCTAGAGCTGGTCAGAACAAGAAGTTAAGCCAAACCATTTTAGTTTTATACTGCCTCCCTGTGTACTCTGAACCTTTGGTGAATGTAGGACAAAAGCATGTCGAGAGGCTAGTGCTGCCTTTTGACTATCAGTTGACCATTGTGTGGAACAGTTGTGGATTTTTCCATAATATGAATGTTGCTTCTAGCATGGAATATGGTTTGAAGAGTGAATTAAATGGCACATTGAAGCATCTGAATGCAGATGTGCATATTACTGACATAGAACCACCTGTCTCATTTTCTTGCACTGTACATGGGGTAAACTGAAAATGTTCTTGATAAGTCCTGCTCATAATTAGGCAATGCTCATGATTAGGCAAATGTCCTATCTTCTGTCTTATTTTATGTTTTTAAGATGAGAAGCACTTGACAGCAAGAAAGTTTTACAGAATCATATTCACACACTGCAGAAACACACGTTGCAAGTTTTTTCCACATAACTTTGTGACACTAAGAGGCAAAGGACCAGTTTCAATGTAATGTTCTTGCTTTCCCCTTCTTGATTTCCTGGAGGCAACTGATAGTCACCAGAAATGAGTAGACAGCCACTGTGGTGTAGTGGATAAATTACAGTATTGGACTAGGATTTAGGAGACCCTAGGTCAGTGATGACAAACCTTGACAATCCAGGTGTTCTGGAACTTCAATTCCCAGAAGCCCTGATCAGCAGGAGTGCTGACTTGGGTTTCTGGTCATTGAAGTCCAAAAACACCTGGAGTGCCAAGGTTCACCATCACAGCCCTAGGTTGAAGTCTCTCCCCAGCCATGGAAATTCATTCCAGGGGTGGCAGTAGTAAGCTGCCCCTTGAAAATTTCACAACCTTTGGAAATTCTGTTTGGGTTGATGTAAGTTGAAAATTGACTTGATGCCCAAACAGTGTAACACAGATGACTAGCTGTTTTCAAGCCATGTGATTTGAGAACTGTGTCAGTGCTCTAGAAAGTAATGGTTGGAATCCAGTAGTAATTCACAATTAGAATTAATTCAGTGGGGATTTGGAGAGTCAACTCCTCTGCAGGTTCCGCTGGGTTTTGCTGTTTGATTGGATTTTGCTGTTGATTAACAAGAATTTATATAATCGCTACTTATCTATTAAGTGTGTTAAATGCAAATGGCAGTAGAATTTAAGAGATGCTGGAGTAGAGGAGCACTGTTTTGGATGCTAGTCAATAAGATCTACTTTCATGTGAACATGGTTTCCATTTACTTTGTCTCTTACTGTGAAATACTTCTTTGTGGACAGTCTAGGGAGACCTTTAAATCTGGTGTTGCTTTATTATATGCAGATCCTTCTATGGCTTTAAATTACTCCTTTAAATAAACATGACAGTTAAATTGCTTGTTATGCAGCAAAGCATATGCAAATGAAAAGCCTTGCAAAATGTACAAAAATGTAACTTTTTTATAGAACATATCACACAGCAAGGGCAAACCTGTTGGTTTTTACTACAAACACACAATTATTGGTATGCTGCTACTGAATTGTTGCTTATTGCCTTTTTGCTTTTTCTACTTGTCTAACAACTTCATCCTTAAGCTTATTTGTTTGGAAATATGTTGTATCTTTTAAAATTCACCTTTTGTAAAGCAAGAAACTTTTAAAACTTATGTGAGATTGAGTTTTGTTGAAAAATAGGAAACTTGTAAGTAGATGGAGAAAAGCAGTGAGGAGGCTGTGTATGGATGAGCTCCTACTTCTGTTAGTGCGAGGTCTGGAGACGTTATCTTTCACATTTGGACATGACCTTAATTAGTAGTTGCATTCCCAAACATCCTAATGGAAATAATTTTTTAAAATTGGAAAATTCTCAAAAAATGGATGTCTTCTTTGTGTGACTTCTATAGCATATTAACTGACAATTGTACTGTGATGTATATGATGATGACTTCTGTAGACATGCCATCCTGAGATTGTGAAAGTGATTTCCACAGCTAGGGAACTTACAAAGAGTGTTACAACAACAATAATTATAACTAATTATATATTTGTAACTAATTCTTTCACCCTATAACTTTTTTTACTGAATGAGGTCTGATGTATAGGTTTTACAGTAACTACAGAACTATGCTTAAATGGGTATGACCTTACCAAAAGATGGAGGAAGAACGTCATGTGGTTCTACTGTAGACTCACGCTGTGCCTTGTGCTGCCTTCTGCTGCATTGTGGGCATTCAAATTCTGTAGAAGTGAATGGGGATCAACATTTACAGACCATGTTACTTCTGAGCACCATGGAATTAAGTATAACTTATAATAGTAATTATAGTTCTGGGAGCTTTGGATAATAATCGGGCCCTTTTAAAAGCAACTTCACAATCTCCAGTGTTCTGCTATGCAAGTAGAATCAACTCTCAGCTAATTGTGTTTTCCATTATTCTTGAACTTGGGATTGCAGCTGGCTTCTTAACCCTCCTTCTTCCTTACTGAGCAGTGTTCAGGCTTTCCTCTTCTTGGCAAGAGCTATGGTGTCTCCTGATATTTATTATTGGCTGAATTGAGCTTATTTCTATCTTTTGACCTTTTGAAACAAGAGAACATTCTTATATAAGTTGTAGTTTTCTGTTTGACTGTGAAGCACTATTGGAAGAGCGGACCTACAGCTGTTGACTCAGCTTTCATGGGGGCAGTGAATCTACACTGGATTTTAGTTTGACCTTTACAGGAGCTCTCTAAGGTATTGAATCTACTGGGGGCGGGGAGGAGGAATATTTGGGTTCAGCACCATGGAGAGATCCTGCAAAGTAGAACCTGAATCACATTCACTGCCCCCATGAAAGCTGAATCACCAGCTTTGACCTTAAAGCAGCTTTCATTTCAGTAATTTCATTTTGATGGATATGAGTTGTTCATGTGTACAGCAAGGGATTCATTGGAAAGGGGAAATGCAGATGAGTTTTATTTCAGTGTTAATTAATTTACAAGATTTGTTAACTGCCTTTTGATTAGATGATTGTCATGGTAGCTTACAGTACCTGTATCTTACAATGACGTGCAATTCCAATGCCCAGACATCCTAGTGTCCCTCTGGTCAGTGAGAGATGTGTTTCAGCTGTACAGTATAGTCTTCTCTGGTAGTTGATATTTTCATGAACTTTGAAAATAATAATAGTTTATTTAATCCATAGTTTTTATAGCTTTTTTAAAAGGAAACCTTGAAAACAAGAAGAATGTTATGTCTTCATATATATTTGAATATAGTGGTACCTTGTTCCAAGAATGCTTCATTTAATGTAATATTTGCTTAATGAATGAAAATTCATAGAAAATAATGCCTTGTAATACAATTTTTTGTGTGTAATATGAAGCAAGTTCCCCTATAAATTACTGTATTTGCCGGCATATAAGACACATCAGAGTATAAGACGCACCCCATTATTACCAAAATAGCCCACTACAGCCACTATATACAGTACAAAATGAACCACATTTTCCAGTGTATTTTAAGGGGCGTGAGAAGTGAGTCTTATAAGCTAGCAAATAGGTACATGGTATACAGTTGCCTCTAGTGGCCATGTCTGATAGTACTGCGTGTTCTGCATTGTGTTTCTTATTATGAAATTTTGTAATACGAACCGCCCCGGGAATGTATTAAATTCGTAATATGAGGTACCACTGTATGTTGTTGTTCAGTCGCACAGTAAATTCCGACCCTTTGTGACCCTATGTACCATTGTCCTCCAGGCGCCTCTGTCCTCCACCATCCCCCTCAGCCTTCCCAGTTCTGTGCCCATTGTGTCTACAATACCATCTAGCCATCTCATCTTTGGCCTCCCCCTTTTTCTTTTGCCCTCCACCTTTCCCAGCATCAAGGCCTTCTCAAGTGAGTCCTCCCTTCTCATTTGATGTCCAAAGTACTTTAACTTCATTTTTACTATTTGACCTTCCAATGAGCAGTCCGGGTTGATTTCTTCTAAGATTGACCTATTTGTTCTCCTCGCTGTCCAAGGGACTCTCAAATCTCTCCTCCAACACCACATTTCAAAGGCATCTATTCTTCTGCATTCAGCTTTCCTAATTGTCCAGCTCTCGCATCCATACATTACCACTGGGAATACCATTGCTTTGACTATTCTAATTTTTGTTTGCAATGTGATGTCTCTGCTTTTCACTATGTTCCCCAGGTTTCTCATAGCTTGTCTCCCAAGAATCAGTCGCCTTTTTATTTCATGGCTGCAATCCCCATCTGCAGTGATCTTTGCTCCTAAGAATGTAAAGTCTGTTACTGCTTCTACTTCTTCCCCATCTATTTTCCAGGAACTGATGGGGCCTGTTGCCATTATCTTGGTTTTCTTGATATTGAGTCTCAAGCCAGCTTTTGCACTCTCCTCCTTCAGCCCAATCAAGAGGTTCTTTAGGTCTTCCTCACTTTCTGCCATTAGGGTGGTATCGTCTGCATATCTCAGATTGTTGATGTTTCTCCCAGCAATTTTAATCCCATATTGTGATTCCTCCATCCCTGCATTGCGCATTATGTGCTCTGTGTATAAGTTGAATAAGCAGGGTGGCAAAATGCAGCCTTGTCTTACTCCTTTTCCTATTCCAAACCACTCTGTCATTCCGTGTTCTGTCCTAACTGTTGCTTCTTGACTCATGTACAGCTTTCTCAGGAGGCATACGAGGTGCTCTGGTATTCCCATCTCTTTAATTACTTGCCACATCTTGTTATGGTCCACACAATCAAATGCCTTAGTGTAGTCAAACTTTAATCACATTTGGATACATATTGATGGCTGGATCAGTACATGGAATAGCAGGCAGTTTAAAAACCTAAATACTTTTCAGATTTCCCCTTTCTTTAGAACTAGAAAGGCAACCTGTTACTACTCACTGAATTGGCCTGCTCTTCAATCAAGTTGATATGGAAAGTAGTATTCTTGTGCGCAGTGCCTTTTTAAATATGAGAAACTAGGGGATGGAAAGATCATTAGAGGTGACACTTCATTCTAATGGTTCTTAATATTTGTTATGCTGGGATAGCTACCTGTATGGGTGGGGTCTAGGATTATATTCCCCATTTTACTTCTTCTATGTAGTGGGTCTGAACCAGTGCCAACTAATGCTGTATTGTCATCAGCTAAAGTAGAGACATGAACATCCTTCCAGAATTACCTGTGCAAGTGGATAAATCATGTTGACAGAGATTTTGGGATTACATTTCTTTTCCCAAACCTTTCCTTCATAGTGTCTTTTGGTGCCACCCCAATCCTCCATGCATTAAAGTGGATCTCTGATGCAGGGAAGCCTTCATTTATAGGCTCTGTGGGTCCTAGAAGCTTGACTGTAGATTTGTAGCAATTATCTCCAGATTCCTCCTCAAAGAAGCATTTTGTAGAGAAAGGAATCCTTAGCAAAACAAGGTTTCTCAAATGTTCCACCTCTCCCTAGTATGTTTTTTCATGAACCTAAAAGGTGACTTGATGTTTCCAGAAAGGCTTGAATGATATGCTGAACTCTGAATCTGCTTTTCAATTAGATACTGTTTGTCATGATATGTTGGAGTTAAAATATAATCATTTCTTCATTCTCTCAGTTTTATTTGAAGCAATTTTAAATGGCCAGTGCATGCTTTGAGCAGCTCCATTCTCCTGATACACTTCATGGGACTCAGGTGTTCAGCTTTACAAATTTAGTACAGTAAAACCTCGCATAAAGAGCACCTTGTTTAGAGACTAACTCATTTAAAGAGCAGAATTTTCTCTGAATGGTCACCTCACTTAATAACTAAAACCAACCAAAAACTCGCTTAACAACTAAATCGGGGATCGCACCCCCCCAAGTCACAATTGATCACTTACAATGGTGTTTCGCTTAAAGAGCAAACTCACTTAAAGAGCAATCCCATGGAACGCATTATGCTCTTTAAGTGAGGTACCACTGTACATAGCAATATGTAGACGAATTAACATTTAGAAGTTATTTCAGGTTTCAAAGTTATTTATTTTTATTCAAATTTATATGCCGCCCAATCAGGTAAACCCGACTCTGGGCGGCTCACAACAAGTTAAAACACACATAAAACAATACAACCAATTAAAACCCAACATACCCACCCACCTACCCCATTCCTCTTAAAAACCCACATTAAAAAACTGCCTTCATTGACAATTGAAAGAAGTGGGGGCTTAATTTATAAGCCAACAGGCGGGGGCCACTCTTCCATCTTGGCCCCACACCTGCCCCGCCAATCAGGTTTTTAGGTCTTTTCTGAAAGGTAGCAGCTCCATCTACTCCCGCAACTCTACAGGCAGGAGGTTCCACAAGGCCGGTGCGGACACGGAAAAGGCCCTTCTTCGTGTACCAGAGAGACTAGCCCCTCTGGCAGATGGAACAATTAGGGAGCCCCTCCGATCCACTCTGGTTGGACGGGCGGACACTCTTGGGATGATACGGTCTCTAAGGTATCCTGGCCCACTACCATGAAGGGCTTTAAAGGTCAAAACCAGCACCTTGAACTGCACCCGGAGGCAAACTGGTAGCCAGTGCAGCTCCCAAAGTAATGGTGAGGCACGAGCATAATGCCCGCGCCCCATCACCACCCGGGCTGCCGCATTCTGGACCAACTGCAGCCTCCGAATGGTTGACAAGGGCATTCCCATGTAGAGGGCATTGCAATAATCTAGCCTGGAGGTGATCAGAGCATGTGTGACCCTGAGCAGGGAGTCCCGGTCCAGGAGCGAACGCAACTGACGGATGACGCGAAGCTGTGAGAAAGCCCATCTGGCCACAGCTGCCACCTGACTTGCTAGTAGCAGCCCCGAATCCATGTTAGCATCTATTGCTTTTTATCTTAATGTGGGGATGTTTTATATGTGAAATGTAATGCCATGTTGTTTATATATTTACCTTTTAAAATGTTTTCCTAACTTTAAAATTGTGGCTAATACTTTCCTTAGTTATGCTTTTATTTTGAAATTGGTGGATAGATAATTATGAAATTACTGCAAGGTGAACTATCTCCAGTTTAATAGGTTAATCATTCATGTTACTTTAACATTTAAATAGTTTTATTTAACCAAAACAATAACATTATATAGCATTACGTATGCTTATATTTGCTTAAACATCTATGGTTGTTAACTGATGTGGTAAATATATTTTAAAAACTTAGACTGATAGTCATTGACTACATCAGGCAGGTCCATATGATAAACTTCAGGCTGCTATACAAATAAAGATCTCAAGATGCAGAGTTCCGTCCTCAAAAAGTTTCACTTTCATTTTACTGCTTGCCCCTCCCTCCTCAAACTTTGTTCCTTGTGCTATTCCATTCCAAACTACCTTCTATTCATTGAACATCTTGAAATGTAGCAGCACTTAAGAGGTAAAGGGGTTGATTCTGTGTACATAGATTTGCAGAGGAGCAATGGGATTAAGGTCTTTTTCTCAATTCTGATGTTTATTTTATAACATTTTTTGCTATGAAGGAGGCATGTTATCATTGCAGATCCAAATGCACAGTTTTGAAAACATCAAAATCAAAAATTTGATTTGATAATATCTTCTAGATAGAAAAATTGCCCCAAATAATATGAAACCTCTGGGAGAGCATGACATTGTAAATTGATTAATACAGCCTTATGCCACATAATTAAAAACTAATTTCATGATGAATAACCTTTGGACTATAATGTATTATCTTAACTAGAACATGATCTTTAGAGAGATTTTTCCTCAAAAAGCATTTAAATAATAAAAAAATCTGATTTAAATAAAAAAATCCGATTTGAATTTTTAAAAATCCGATTTTTTTGATTTTTTTTAAAAAAATCATTGATTTTTATCCACCCTGGTTCAGATTTCTTATTGGGGGTACAATAAGTGACTGGAGCAATGATCAAGAACCAGATGCCTCATTGACTGCAAATTCAGCTTCATTCTTTAACCCAACCTGAACATAGGAGCTCCACATGTACAACAGTGATGATTTCATCATCAGCAGTAAATTGTCACAGTTTAATGCAAATAGCATAGATTGAAAAAAAATATTGCATGGACTTTTCAGCATTAGTAGAACTGGAGAAGCTGTTTTTATCTTTTTAAACAATTAGATAGTCATTTTCTGGTTGTATGTATGTATGTATGTATGTATGTATGTATGTATGTATGTATGTATGTATGTATGTATGTATGTATGTATGTATGTATGTGCTTTTCTTTTCAAACTAGTGAAAGTATATTAGTTATGTGAACAAACAGTTTGCACAAGTGATAGTGACTATGATGGGAGGGGGGGGGAAGAGTGATTTGTCATGCTTTTCCCCGTAAACCACCAATCTCATGATTCCTTGTTTAGGTTTTAAGTTGAAACAGCCTGATTGGTACGAATTAAGAATTTAGCAGTAATTCTTTTATCCCCACTGTAGCGTAGGTTTTTCCTTTCAATGTAGTTTTTTTTTTACCATCAAAAAGTGACAGGAAGGTGGCTTTGTGGGTGGTGTTTCCAAAGGAATAATAAATGCATAGAATTAATATATGTATACAGACTACCACTATGATCCCAATTAAATTTTGTGTATTTACTTGGCTAATGTCTGAATATTTGAACAGAACTGTGTTGCTTCCAGCTTTGTGGTACATAATATAATGGCATAAAACAAGGAAATCATAGATTTGTAGAGTTGAAGGAACTCCAAGACTCATAAAGCCCAACCCTTCAATGCAGGAAATCTACAGCTAGAATTTCCCTTACATATGGCATTCCAAACCCTGTTAAAAACTTCCAACACATGAAAGTACACCATTTTTTTTGAGACAGGCTGTTCCAGCACAGTGCAGCTCTTCAGATTCTCCTTCTTAATGTTTAGGAAAAGTCTTCTTTTTTGTACATTGTATCCATTGATTTGAGACCTCTCCTATGCAATCATAGAAAAGAAGTTTGCTCTGAGTGACAGATGAGGGCTCTTCAGATGGTGACCACTATTTAGGAATGATCCTTCAGATGGTGACCACTATTTAGGAATGATCCTTCAGTCAATTATAGATCCACCTAATAGCAGCATTATCCAGCCTACATTTTACCACCTTATCCACAAGCATATTGTGGATAAATACTTTTAAAATAATTTGCTGAAATCAAGATATGCTAAATCCACCATGATCTCTTTTGGACTTGACTTACTGCTGGGAAAACCATGCTGGCTCTTATGAGTCATATTTTTTAAAGGTGCCGGTAGACTGTCAGTTTGATTATCAGTGCGGTAAGATTTGCTGGTGTAGATGTTAAGTTGACTGGTTGGATATTAAGTTGCTCAGAGCTTTTTATTCATTGAAGATGAAGATAACATTTGTATTCTTTCAATCTTCCAGGACCTCATTTGTTCTCTAAGAGTTCTTAAAGGTCTCAGTGGTTCTGAGATCATCACTGCAAGTTCCTTTAACAATTTTGGCTGCAGTTCATCTGGCCTTGAGTGCTTGAATTTATTTGTGGTAGCTAGGTTCACAACACTACCTCTTTCAGACAGGCATCAGATAAACTATTTTCAGAAAAGTGGACTGTTTCTCTTAAGTACAGTTGATTTCAAATTGCACTTACTTAAGGGTTTTTTCTCCCTCCCGATTGGAAGTTGTATTGTATATTGTATGGGATACCCTTTTCCAAATATTTGCTTATTGATATTCACTGTTTATTTTAACGCATGAGTGATTAAGTTTTCATAACCTCAGTCCACGAAGAATCCAAATTAGTATGAATATAGGCAATAAAAACATTTAGAAGTGAAACCTCACTTCTTGTATAATGAGTGAAAGTATTCATTTTTTTGCAAAGAAAGTTTTATTTTTCCACTCAAACACGAATATCCACATATATACCTTTAACAACAGCACACAATGAAAAACACTGCAACGACAGAAACTCAGCTCTTTTAACAAAAACATTAAAAACAAAAAACCAACAAAATAAAATACGATAATTAAAGTTTTAAAAAGCAGATAGAGGAGGTCTGTTTATTTCCCCTGAAGTGCATCTCTCCACATCCCAGAGACACATTCAGTGCCTCAGCCTTGTTGCAACCCTTGTTCCCAGGATCCATGTTGAGAGGCATTAAAACACCTATGTTGAGTTCTGATTCAATGAGGATTCCTCATATTGGTAGATGTCTTCACAATGACATTGTGTAGCCCCACTGTGTAGCAACCCTGCCCACTGGGGTAGGTCAGCAGACATGGCCAGCCATCTCACTTTAATTTGTTTATCAGGTATTCTGTTACTATGTATTTTAACTGTGAAAGGACCGTGTAACCCAGGGTTAATTTAATCAGGAGAGGTACTCTGAAAGGTTGCAAACTGTATAGGGCAGGTGTTTGTAACCTCTGGTCCATGGGCCTAATTGGGCCCATGCATATCATTAATCTGACCCTCAGTGAGAACCCGGGCACCTCTAGACCCACCCCCACTGCTGGAAGTTGCGATATGTCCCTTACCGTGGTGGGAGCGGGGCAGAAATTGCACAGTTTTTCCAGGGGTTTGGACAGACTCTGCCACTCCCCGTGGTGGTAGGAGGCTTTTTGGAGCAATTTTGCTCCATTTGGATAATTGTCCAATGCTTCCCCACTTCATTTTGGCTCTTTGAACGCGCCGCTGGGCAACTTCCGGTGCCAGGCAGAGCTTGCATCAATGGCTTGGTTCCTAGCATGGAACCAGGAAGTTGGCCAGTGGCACGTTCGAACAGCTGAAACGAAGCGGGGAAGTGTGAGACAATTATCCAAATGGAATGACCATGTTCCAAAAAGCTGCCTACTGCCACGGGGAGTGGCGGAGGCTGTGCAAGAAACTGGAAAGATGCCACAGTGGTAGCTGGTGCCACTGATGACATCAAAAATGCAAGTCCAGGGAGCAACTACGCCTCTGTCCCTCCCCCCACCTGTGTGAGGGGGCGTATCTGGCCTGTGGCGCGGAAATGTTGTGAGCATCTGGTATAGGATCTAGTATACTTTGAATTGGGCACAGAAGCTTACAGGCAGGCAGTGCAAGAAAAGACAACAATGCTGGCAAGAGTTCAAGTGAGTATGAAAAGAGAAAGGCAACATGAGCTGCATTGACCAATAGAGTAAGTCCTGGGCTTCAGTTTGCTAGGTTGTTTATTTAGAGAATTACCGTAGGCAGGAGGTGATTCAGAATCATAGAATAACTGAGTTGTAAGAGGCCTATGAGGCCATTGAGTCCAATCCCCTGATCAATACAAGAATCATACATAACATACAATTGGCTGCTGTGTTTTAGTGTTGTATCTTAATTGTGCTAGTGTACATGATGGTTCAGCTTCTGAGAGCACCCTGAATAGTGAACACAATTACAACTAAGTGTGAGTTGGCCATGAGTAGTTTGATTCATTTGGGTTCTGAATTTGTTGCAATTAAGGAAAATATTCCAGTTAGTACAGTAAAATCCCAACTTACATATGCCTCGAGTTACATAAAATTTGACTTACATAAATGTTTTTGTGCTAAAACCATGTCCCGATGTACACGATTACCCATGGGTTTGCTTCGAGTTACATAAAGATGCTTTTTCCTATGGGTTAGCTTTGATTTACATAAAAAATCATTTTTCCTATGGGTTTGCTTCAAGTTACGTAAAAAAATTCCCTATGGGTTTGCTTCGAGTTACAAAAAAAAAACTCGATTTAAGCAAAAACTATGGAATGGACTTTTTTTTTTCGTAAGTAGGGTTTTACTGTAACAACAATCTACACTAGGGTTTCTCAACTTGGGGCCTCCAGGTGTTCCTGGAATTCAGTTACCAGAAGCACTGCAGATCAGGGCTTCTGAGAACTGAAGTTCAACAACATCTGGGGGCCCAAGGTTGAGATACTTTGATTTCTACACTAATGTCTTTTGAAAGCATAGATGGCACATGTTGCTCTACTTGGACCATGAACCATGTGAATTGTGTTCTTCATTTGAAAACTATCCTCTCCTATAACTTTTAAAAACATTTTTCAGTTTCTGTGGATGATTTTGTCTGTGTAATATGGTAATCTGACCTTATAAAGTGAATTGTTGTGCTGCAAAATATTCCATTCTTCTTTAAATTGCCATAATGTTTACTGTTTCTTTCTTGCTCATTAGACCAGCAATGTACAAGAAATTTCAACAGGCCTGTAATGTCTGAATATATTTATGTACTTGGTCTGTCTTCTGTACAGAAAGTGTTTTGTTATCAAGGGCATTCAAAGTTTCTGATGCAGTATTTCTTTTTCTGAAATGGAAGTTGGAAGCATTGGGCTATAATTTTCCACCTCATGCTTTGTTCCTTTTGTAATTATGTTGATTATAGTTTTACCTAACCGTCAATATGTGCCCTTATTTTTGTGCTGTGTTTTGGGGAAAAAATTGAAATTATTTTGAGAAAGCAGCAGACCTAGAAACCAAAGTGAGCTGGCTGAATTTTAAACAGAGAACCATTTCAGTGTGTGTGTGTGTGTGTGTAGGAAGCTAAGGCTAATACCTTCTAAAGAACCATTACTGCATATTTGCTGTTCTTTGATATGTCTTTGATTCTTCTGTTCTTCTCCCAGCTGTGTAAAGTGTTCTGTTTTAGAAAGGAAAGAGAGGAACGTCTTTTGGCTTGTAAGCAGCTGCTAACAGTGACAGATTTGGCTTCCAGGTAACCAAGTTAATTTGCTTGTTGCATTTAGAACACTACATAGTGGGGAATCCTGGTTCCTATAAAATATTGTTCTTTTCAGCATTGGATTTTCTTCCACCACCAGACACAGCCACAGCCACAGCTGAACATCCTTTTGGCTTTGGCTCAGCCACTTATCTCTTTCTGGGGCTACTTGTCCTTGCCCTCTGCTCTTCCCCAGTAACATATTGGACACTTTCTGATCTGAGGGGCTCATCTTCCAGCACCATATCTTTTAGCCTGTTGATATGTCCATGGTTTTTTTTGATAAGATTACTGGAATGGGTTTCCTGTTTGTTTTTCAGTGGATCATGTTTAGTCTAAGTTCTCTGCTATGGCTTGTCCATCTTGCCCCATCAACATGGCAAAGCAGTGATCCTTAGGGAGAGGGTGACATTTTACTCAAACACAAATACTCCAGAATAAGTAGTTGTTTATAGAATGCTTGGAAATGATGTAGAGTTTGGGGAAATCTTCTATGCCTAATTGGTTCTTAACTTCTGCAGAAATAAAATGAAGGGTGAATCATGGATCTTAACAGATTTGGTAGCCACAATTGCTATTTTCTTTGATTTATGTCAATCCTCCCTTCCCCTCTCTACTGGACAGAAAAGTACAAGTCTAAACACTTGCAGTGATACAACTCATATTTAAAAACTTACTTGCTTCATCTTGTTAAAAATGAACAAGGATGTATTTAAGATATTAAAGACATAAATGCAATGCTTATTCATTGTTCCTGTGAGACACACACAGAGACATAAAAGAATACATAGGGCAGGACTTGATTCCATTGTAAGCACGGTAATAGAGCAATGTTGGTTTTTGCAGAAAGCACCTGGAGACTGCATCAATTTTCAGGTAGGGCTGGGAAAATTCCTACCTGAAACTCTGGAGAGAATCCCGGGAAATCAATATTGACAATTCTGGGCTAGACTCATTGTAGAATAGCTTTGCAGCATTGTTCATACATTCCGGAAACCAGTTAAAATAGACACACAGGATGGCACACATTGCTGCTCCCTGTTTAGGGGTTATATTTTAAAGAAGAGAGGCTTCACAGAAACTGCTTTTCATCAGACATCTCAAGTCATACAAGTTCTGTCCTCTTTGGTAGCTTGGGTCTACCATGTTCTACTGACCATATGTCAATTTTAATTTGTTTTGAACAACATAGCTGTCTTCCAAAGATACATTTTCAATCAGCAATTTTTTTGGTAATTTACAAAAGATGCTTGTGACAGGAATTGATCTGGTAATACCATTTTGATGTCGTGTGTCATAATAGCTGCTTTGGGGTGCCTATAAATACTGCTTCACTCTACACACAGAACAGGTACAATATCAGTGCAAACACAAAGCATTTGACATATTGTGCGTGTGGAGGAACACCCTTTCTTGACAAGGAATCTTCACTCTGTACCTCTGTGCCTTAAAGTATCCATTTGTGTCATTGACATGGATATACACTTGCAATTCTATTTTACGGAGCCTTCTATTAACAAGGGAGAAGAAGGGGGACAGTGCTTGCCTGTCTCCATGGCGATCCTGGTGATGGCCCGCCGCCTGCAATCTGGCCTGTTTGCAAAGCACCATGCCCTGATGAATTATTTAGCACCAGTGAAGCAACAGGCTCCTGCTGTGTGGCTGAAGAGAGCAGGAAGGTGACATCAGTACTTTAGGCGGATGCACCCCAGGGTTCTTATTTATTTTATTTATTTATAAGTCACATTTGTATATGCCGCCCACTCAGGCAGAACCCGACTCAGGGCGGCAGCAGATTGGTTTGCTTCTGCTAAGGCTTCATTTTTGTTTGTTTGTTTCTTCTTCTTCTTTTGAATTGCATATGGGGCTCCTCAAGTGAGCCGGTAAGAATGAGCAGAGGGCAGCATAATAGTCATTCAGCTACTCATCAGTCACTTTGCCTTCAAAGCCTTATAATTATCCTGAAACAATTCCAGTGATTTTCTTTTTGTTTATCTTTTTTATGTGTTTCCATAGGCAGTGATTATACTCCATAGAGATGGCAGCACTGTACAATGTAGGCCGCACTAGCCGTACACTGTTATGCCTTCTCTGTACATAACTAGAGGGTTTATTAATATGCACTGAGGCAAACGGAACTGAAGCCATATAGATATGGATTGTAACCAGAGATTCCTAAAGCGCCATTTCACATATACTGCCAGCAATAGGTGTAACTGCTTAAAAAAATAGTAAATAAATAAACAATAGCTATTCTGCATGGAAAGTCATTCCTGTAGCTGCCAGTGGAACAGAAATATTGGAGGTCAGAATGTAACTTCTATGAACAAATTTGACCTTTGTGTATTAAATCATCTTAAGATAGCCATGTCCCAGAAGGCTATGGAGGTGAGTTGAGTTGCATGGGAGGTCACTTCACACAATTGCATCCCATTTGGGCTAGCACCCATAATGTGTTCATATCACTAAGCTCTTTATATTTATTAGTTGTATTCTGTGTTTCCTCATTGAGTTGTAGGTGGTTGCACATAATTTCTTCTTATTTTCTCAACAGCCCTGAGAGCTAATTCATGTTGAGAAACTATTACTCACCCAATGTGCTTTTTGGCACTGTGGATCCTGCCATGTCAGAATACAATGCTCTTGCTCAAATTGGCAGCACCTAATTCCAGTCTCGGGCAAAGATTACCAGCTATTCAGTCCCATTAGCAGAAGATGCCTATGACTGTGCCCAGGGTTTCTAGCTTCTAACTGTAGCAGGTTCTGGGGGAAAACAAATCGGTGAGTCAGATGGACTTGTCAAGGTCAGATGCCTGGTGCCTGATCATTGATTGCCCCAGGAGTCCTACACAAGTTATAGTCCTCCAGGAGACTATATCAGAAGCCTGTATTCATCAAAGCTGACATTTGTCCCAATAAGGATTAAGTGCCAGAATGAAAGCAAACAATCATTTCCAATCATATCAACATTCATCTGAGTTTCAAGATATTAGAGTTTTCTTTGTTGCAATAACTTAAGGCAACATTTCTTTACATCGCTTCTATGTATAAAAACCTTAAAGGTAGCTGTTGAAAAGTGCATGAGCTCTGGGGGCAAAATGTTAATTAACATGTGAACCACCCAGAGAGTGCACTAAGTGCTATGAGGTGGTATATTTAATTTAATTTTAATTTAATTTTCACACTTGTATGCTGCCCAATCAGGGAACCCTACTCAGGGCGGCTCACATGATAATTAAACAATATACATAGTAAATACACAGTAATGTAAGTATGATTGCTTTGCTTTTGAAAACATGTAGCATGCATGTTATTCCAAAGTCTCTTAACATCATTTTATAGTCATGAAGAAACTATAGGCACAAAATAAATCAGGATACAATCCAGAATATAAGAACATGAAATAAAAAAATAAAAAAATGTTTTAAACATTTTAAAACTCTGGTTCAAATGCCACCTCTCTTTGATGTCTTGAAAAAAGTTTAAATGCAGAAGCTCATAACCTGAAAAGGCACATGGGGGGGGGGAATCAAAGAATACATCTCTGAAATACATTAAAATGAGCTAACATACAAAATCATTTTAAAACTCACCCAATTATGCCAGTTAATGTCTATGAAGCATAAAGTCTCTGTTGTTGTTAGACTAATTATTTGTCTTGGTAAAAGTAAGTAAGTCAGACAAGCCCAAGCCCCACATTTGAGGGGTTGCTTCACCTTAAGGGATCAGGGAACACCTGTAAAATACTAAGATACTAGTAATGATGGCTGATATTGATGAATTTCAGTATAGATACTTCCTGTTTGCTTTGTTCTGCCACTATTTAAAACTAAAATGGTTTGGAACACTTACAGATTACAGTAATTTGCTGAAATATATAAGTTTATACATGTTTATATTTCAATTAAAGTTTAATGAACAGTTACTGTAAGACATAATATACTCCTGAAGCATATCCAGTGTTGTTTGAAGATTGAGAAATACTGTAAACTTCCAAAATGCCAAGTGTATTTCCCATGTATAAGAAAAATTCTAATGAAAGGCATATACAGTGGGGAAATTAACTGAAACTGGATTATGTTTTTTTCAATTAGTGTTGTTTTAATTAAGCTTTGTATATAATGTTGACTATATAATGTATTATACACACATATGCCAATACCAAGAGTTTGCATGTCAATTTCAGACAAGTTTCCCTTTATCAAGCCCTAGGGGCTGAATTTGTTGATAGCAGTGGTGCATGAAATTAACTCACCCCTTCCATAGGGACTAATATATTTGGTAGATTTCTATCAAAGACATCCACTAGATTTAAAGCAAAATATAATGATTCATCTGAGGTGTTCACAGAAGTTTCAGAATCTTTCTTTCACTGCTGACCTTCTCCTTTTTGTTTCTTGTTATTAGCTGAAATTGTGTTTCTTAGTCACAACTATAATAGGAAACTCTAGTTGAAATAGTGGCGGATGGGGAGTTATTCCCTTCATAAGTTTCACTGATCCAGTGGGCTTTCTGTAGTTGTGACGTAACTACACTAAGCAACAGAGTTTCAGCCACTGCATCACGTGCAGTGCAATTCACTGCCCAAAACTGTATTTTTTCTGCCTTATGATGTAATAGTGTATTGCAGGCAGAGAAAAAATTGTGCAACCATGGTTTATACCTGGCATAATTTTTTGTTCCTATACAATCTTCAGTTTTCCACTTCTTATTTAGAAGCTTCAAAAGAATGTTTTTATCATGTTCCATGATAAAAATGTGAGCAATTTTTAAAACCCCCACATGTAATTTGTATTAACTTTTCAAATCAGCTTTACATGTGATGATAGGTAGGGGTGTAAGCATTTGCATTTCAAAATGATTTTCATGTAATGGAGCATGTCCCTTTCATATTCTGATTGCTTTAATCCTTCGGTTTTCCCCATTAGATTGAGTAGATATATGTGTCAGTAAATAGAAATGTGGATTAGTCATTTTTAATTCACACTTCATGCAGAACAATTTTCAGAGGGAATAAAGATCCTAGATACATTTTATCTGGGGTTGACTCAGCAGTTGTCATTCTGGTTGTATTAACTTGCAGTTTGATCCTAACTTGTTACAGTTGTACGTGAGATCTCAGTTAATGACAATCATCATTGTCATCTACAGAATAGGAAGGGACCCTATGGAATATATAACTGAACCTGTCACTATGGAGTTAGTATTATTTTGTTATTGTGTAATATATACAGCATCCTTAAAATAGAAATGGTTAGTATACAAATATAATATCAGAAATATGTTGTTATTAAAGACTTTTACTTAAACTCTATAGATCTTATAGAAACGAGGAACAAAGCTATAAGACTTAATTAGGATTTCTCAAGTAGTCTGGTATCTTAAAAATCTATATAGAACATCTGAAGATGGTCCAAACCTTTGACAAAATGCATTTATGCTGATTTTAAAAAGAAAGAATAACAGATTACATTAATTTGGCTTGCAGATTTTTTTTAGCTGCCTTAGCCACTGTACAATTTCTGGATGCTCTACTCCTTGATGTAGGCAAGTGAATCTAGTGATCTTGATTGATCTGCTTGTGGCAGCAAAATGCCTGGGGCCAGCTTTGAATGTAAGTTATGGTGCAGTGTCCTGAGAAGTTCTGTGCTCAAGCATGATTCCCAGTCATTGCTGTTCAAGCTGCATGTGTTCAGGGTGGAGTGTCCTTGAGGAGGGACATTTCACAGACATAGAATAGTTGTAGTGTGAAGTACTTCCCAAGATCTATACTGTATGTCCATTTTCTGTTTCCTTATTTGATTTTGTTAGATGTAACCCAGACTGTTCTCCTTTTCTTGGTGTAGGATATTTCGTTGGTAAAAACTATCATGAGGAGCAATCTCCCAGTTGGAAGTAATCACTGTTGCAATTTTCTTTCCTGAAAGATACTTGACTTTATCACTGAAGGTAATTTCTTTCTTTCTTAACAGTATGTGTTTGGCACAGGAGTAATATGGCTTTGGTTCAGTTTTTCTTTCAATGTTCAAAACATATATAAAATATTTAAGCCAATGCAACTAAAGAGCTTGCCTTGTTTCTGTGAAGCAGGATAAATATTAAATAACAGTGGTAGGTTAATGCAGTGATTGAACTGCTCCTCAGATATAGGTTCTGTTTTGCTATCATTTGCTCTAAGAGAAGGGGATATCAATGTTAAAAAGAGTGTGTGCTTTCAGAATGGTAAGTGCCCTTTTTGGGGTTATACATGTTATGTGAGAAGATTGTATTGCAGGCTATGCAGGATATGCTGTAGGTAGCATCCATTTCCTTGTTATCTTCCTCTAGAGCCATGGTTCCAGACCTGGGGCACACCCAGTAGCGGGCTTCAGCAGGTTTGCCCAGTTCACCAGAACCGGTGGCAGAAATTCTGGTGCTCCCAGCCCATCCAAGTTTTGAAACAAAGTAGTCCTAATTCGGATGCAACACAGGGCTTTCCCCCCTGGCCACACCCTCCATACCACTCCCATAGAGTAGGTAGTAAATTTGTTTGAATCCCACCACTGGGCACATCCCCGCACCGGGGGGGAGGGGGGGAATTTGATTTTTTTTGGGGAGGGGGCAATTCAAGAGTGAGTTCTTAACAGTGAATTGCCTTTTAGGCTTCTTCCACCTGAATAGGAGTTCACTTTTTGAATAATAGGAATTATATGTCACGGGGTGGGGAGGAGGCATCAGGATTTTAGATATGCTTAGGTGGGGCATGGCCAATAAAAGTTTGGGACCCACTGTTCTTTAGAGCATATGGTACTACCTGTCTCCTTTCCTACCCACCCCCTGCCACATGTTATCTTTTCTTTCAAGGAGAGGATTTTAATTTGGAAATAACCTTTAGATAATGGATTCTAATGAGAGCAGAGCTTGAAAATCAATCTCAGTGGCCATATGGGCTGGGGAATTTTGGATTCTATTGTCTAGAAAAGTAGTGTCCTCATACTTTTCCTGGGAGGCTACAAAGCCCCATGGAATGACTGCTTCCTACTTGATATTTGCATTCTGCACTCAATCTGCATTTTACAGTCTGTGATTCATAGTGTGACCTGTGAATGGACAAAACATTGCATACTTCATGTTGCCAATCCCAGAGAGCAAGAAAATTATGATACAGTGAGAGAATTGGAAATATTCCAGTGGGGTATCCAGTCCTCATTCCACCCAAACAGCGGATATCCTCTTTAGTAGTAGTCTATAAACTCGGTAGGTGTTTTGTCCTAATGGCCTATTAGCCTACTGCACTTGATTTGAAAAGAAGAAAAGAAAAAGAAATGATATTAGTGTACTATGCGGTCTGTATTCATTGATTCTCCCCCCCCCACCCTTTGTATGTTTAATATGGAGCTTGGTTTTATTATCCTTCTTGTGAAGCATCAGAATGAAATATTTCATGGTATGTTTATGTTTGTCTACCCAGTAGTGGTTAAATAGCTGAAGTAGCCAATACAAATAGGATATAGCCTTGCATATAATGGCACAGCTGTATTCTAAACCAGGTGGTGGTTTACTTTGAGAATTCATCCAGAGGCAAGTAAAAGAGAGCTAAACTTCATCAGAAGTTTGTGGTTAGTCTAGCCTTGCCATTTCCTCAATCTTGTTCAAGGCAGAGGTATCCCACTAAAAAAAACCAAAAAACTGGAATTTTAAAAAAATAATAGTAATTTAGAATGTTTGAGAAGCTTTGTAAACATTATTTCAATAGTGTTTCAACCATGCCAGGTACATCAGCTGTATTTTCCCCAAGTATTAGATGTGATTGTTGAGGTTGGGAGATGGTGGCTCTTCTGAGGCCATCAAGTTCATAGTTGTTTAAAGTTGGAAAGAGATTTGAAGTGGGATCAATTTCTATTGAAACACATTCCATCATCACTCTTGTTATTTATTGGCTGAAGTTGGTCTCTATGAGTGATTCTCACCTTCCAGAAAACCTCTTTAAAGAGAAACTTCAAAGTTTATCCTGATAATCCTGAGTAAATTCAATCAGAGCCATCCTGTACAGTTATGGGATTCATAGGAAGTCTTTGTCAATCTTTGCCTCTAATAGAATTAAGCAGCTGGTCAAAGGGGAAAAAATCTTTCTTTATTGCAAGTGCCTGGTTTTGCGTGCTATTTATTCATCTATTCAGACTGGTAGCCAGTATACAGAACATTATTTAGTTTGCATAATTATTTTGTCAATTTTACTGAAGCCTATTTAAGGAAATCATTCACCATTTCATGTTTTCAGTGTATGCCATCAGTTATTTTGCAAGAGAGATATAGTAGCATCCCAGTCCATCAAAGATTGTGGATCTGGGGAAGATGAAGTTGTTTTTCATTATTTATGAAATTGTTCTTTATATAAGCATCACAGACACCAATTCTTTGGTAGCATTGTCACATCTTTGTGTTATGGACTCCATTTGGATCAGTTATAAAAGCTGATTGTAGGAAGCATCATAATTATTACCTACCAAGCAGCAAAATCTACTTTAGCATCCAAGGAAAGATAAGCCAAATGTCAAAATACTTAAGGAAGGAAGCTATGGCATTTTATGCACTCAACTATGAATGCATTTATTTGTAAATTTGCAGTGTCTGTGCTATATATATCTTGCTGTCGTTGATATATGGGGATGACCAATGGTTTTATGCGATAAAGCTTTGTTATCGAACTGCTGACCTTTTAGTCATCAAGCTCAGCATCATAACCAGTAAGGCATCATGGCCCTGCCCTATTCCAAGGTAACAATATTTGATACAACTTCAACCAAACATCATTATGACTGAATAAGTGTGCAGGGCAGGAGTTCTCAACCTTTTTAAGCTGGAGGCCGGGTTACGCTCCCTCCCGGGTCACGTTCCCCAGCTTCGGGAGGTATTTTGCCCTTCCTCCATCGCATGACACTTCCTGGTGTGGTGGAGGTGGTGGTGGGCCATATGAAATGGTGCCATGGGCCAGATTGAGGTTGAGAATCCCTTGTGTAGGGAATCGGTGAAACAATAAATCAGGTTAATTATCAACAATCCACAGCATTTTAAAACACCATTTCATATAATTATCTCTAGTACCTCTTTGAAAAGGTTTTTGAAGAGTGCTGTGGATTGTTGGTAATTAATCTGACTTATTGGTGCACTGACTCTTACAAACTTTTTCAGGCATAATAATGTTTAGTTGAAGTTGTATCAAATGTTGTTACCTTAGAATGGTGCAGCAAATGTCCAAATTTTGTAAACATTGATTGTAAAGGGTGTGCTCATTTTACAATGTGCTTGAGTAAATGGAAACATTCACATTTAGGTGCAACAGATTTCTTGAATTCATAACATTAATCTGTAATTATAAGCCAGGCATTTATAACCTACGGCCCATGGGCCAGACCCGGCCCCCAATGCCATTCCATCTGGCTCTTGCAGCCTACAGCACTTACAGGGTGGGGGTGGGAAGGAACAGCTGTTTTTGGGTCATTATCAGAGATGGCCACTAGAGGGCAAAAAGCACAGTTTCCCATAGGAATGTATTGAAAACCAATTTCATGTTCTAAAGAGCAAAAAAAAAACACCCCAAAAAACTAGAGGCAGAGGCAAGCTGAGGCAGGTGACGTAGGAAGGCTCCTTTTGTTTACCTCTCTCTCTCTCTGTGTGTGTGTGTAGAGTATTTTTTTATCTAAGGCAGTTATTTGTTAAGGTGCATGCAACTTTCTGGTGAGTGCACTCCATTTTGTAAAGCAACTGAAAGCTTTGCATTCAAAATGGAGGCACCAGTGTCGATTCATTGTGTTGTTGCTTTGTGTGAGCACAATTTCCTTTGTTTACGTGTGTGTGTACAGAGGGGAAGGGGAGAGAGTATTTGTTTGGTAGTTCTGTTTTTTGATTTATTGTGTTTTTATGTATTATATGATATTGTGTGTACACCACCCAGAGTGAGAAATTTTATTTATTTATTTATTTTTAAAAATTTATATCGTCGCCCCCTAACCGGAGCGACTCCGGGCGGCTTACAACAAGAAGAATATATGCCTTTGAGATGTGGTGTTGAAGAAGAGTTTTGAGAGTCCCCTGGACAGTGAGGAGAACAAATAGGTCAATCTTAGAAGAAATCAACCCTGACTGCTCATTGGAAGGTCAAATATTAAAGATGAAGTTGAAGTACTTTGGACATCAAAGAGAAGGGAAGATTCACTTGAGAAGGTCTTGATGCTGGAAAAGGTGGACGGCAAAAGAAGAAGGGGTGGTCAAAGATGAGATGGCTAGGTGGCATTGGAGACACAATGGGCACAGAGCTGGGTGGGCTGAGAAGGTTGGTGATGTATAGAGGTGCCTGGAGGACAATGGTCCATGGGGTCGCAAATGGTCGGAATCGACTGTGCAGCTGAACAAAAACAAGTAAAAACATAAAAGCATTCATAAAAATCACTTACAAACCAATTAAAAATTTATGAATGAATGAATGAAGGAAGGAATATTGAAAAAAGATAGTCTGGACCCTAGAACAGTCTGTGAGGGGCTTGACCTGGCTCCCAGCTTAAAAAGGTTGACAACCCCTGTTATAAGCTTTCACAGTGGCATATTGGGAGTCACCAAATTGTATGTGTTCAAAATCCGTCAGCTGAGATATTTTGAAATGTGTGCAGTGTCACAAGGGTGCTGCCTGAATGGCTAATTTAGGAACAAGTTTGAATTTGACAACCTATCTGATCATGTAACCCTTTCCCTGGCAGCTGATTGGAGATCTATGACTATTCACCTTTTTATAGATATACATACACTAAGGTTGCAAATATGCCAAATTGGAGTTTCTTTTGATTATACAAGGTGTCCCCAAATTTTCATAGGAAAAACAGATACTGTATCTTGGAATGTGTCTGTGAGTGAAGGGAGTAGAAAGAGGTGGCCAACATGTAGAGGATGGTTTGTAAATATTTTGTAAGATTTTGTTATTAATATTTTGTCAATAAAGATCCATTTAGCTAAGGTTACCCATTTTCTCTATGTGTGGCAACTTTTGGGACAACCTGTATGTGCTGAAGCACTAACCCAAGGATCAGCAAACTTGGCTCTCCAGATGTTCTTGGACTTCAATTCCCAGAAGCCCCGATGAGCAGGTGTACTGACTTGGGCTTTTGGTAACTGAAGTCCAAGAACACCTGGGGAGCCAAGTTTATTGACCCTTGCGCTAAGTGGAGTCTGTAATAAGCCTGTGCCAAGTAAAAAATGATTTGTAGTTTGTAATGTCTGAGAGCAGAGGGACTTATTATGCCAGATAAGCATTGCTTTGCACAGCAGGTGTTATGCCACTGCAGATACAGATTCTATGGGGACAGTTCTCCATATTCTCATCTTAAAATACATTGTTGATAGATATTAAAGTGAAGTGTATTCTTAATTTTCCAAAATGGAATGTAACTGCAGGCTATGAAGACCTTATTAATCATTTATTACAGATGTAAAATTTATTACTTTGAAATGACTGTCTCAACTATGGATTTTGAATTATGTTGTCTTCATTGATCCGTTTCAATAATTGTGTTTTCATTCATCCATAAAAAATTACATTGTATATGCTACTGAGAAGAAAGAACATTGTTGCTACATGATGTCTGCTTGTTTGTAGACTAGTGTAAACTTAATATATTCCAAGTGTCAAGCTATATTCTGTTTTCTATATCTGGCTTATGTATTCATACAGGCTACATAATATAGTCAAGTTTTAATGTTAGTATTACAGAACTGGATTGGAAAAATAAGTGGGGGAAAAGGATTATGAGAACAATGTCAGTCAGAGTAAAAGAACATAATTTCAAAATGCTTTGGAGATGGTATTTGACTCCTGTTCGATTACACCAGATAGATAAAAATAAAAGTCCAATGTGTTGGAGATGTCAGAATAGACGGATTATATGAACAAATGTGGTGGAATTGCAAGGTGGTTAATGAATTCCGGGGGGAAATAGAAAATGAGATTTCTAGAATTTTTGGGGAGAATATAAAACTGGGGCCTGCTATAGCTTTGCTGACTGATACAGAAAATATGAGTTTAGGAAAGGACAAAAAAGAGTTGCTCTCAATATGTTTAACAATCGCTAGACAGTGTATAGCGAGAAAGTGGAAGAGTGATCAGACATTGAAGATAGAAGACTGGTATAGGGAAATGTGGGAGATAGCTTTAAATGATAATTTAACCTGGGAGCTGAACATAAAAAAGGGTATGGTAAAAGAGAATAGATTTTGGTCAATTTGGCATTTATTTGTGGAATCCGCTGCGGTTAAGGGTGACCGAAACAAGCCAGTACAGGAACATTATAGCTTCTGGAAATAGAGATGAATAAAAGACACTGCATCCTCTAAGGCAATGTACAGTCACACAGGGTGTAATAGTATTTTTTGTTTAGAATATATTAAGATGATTTAGAAAGGACAGCCAATAAAGAATATAAATAAGATAAGATTTTAATTAGATGGGATAAAAAAGAGTATCAAATGTGGTACAATATATCTAAGGTTCTATCGGTCTCTCATCATTTCTACTATATGTGACTATCCTGTATGTTTATTTTTTATGTTTCTCTCATTTTTGTATTGTTATTGCAATTTCTCTCTTATAATATTTTGTACCTTTTTATAAAAACTTAATAAAAATTATTTTTTAAAAAAATAATATAGTCAAGTTCTTCTGGGTCATGCTCTCTCTGCTCCAGGAATTGTTAACTTTAAGAACACAAAATAAGAGTATTATCTTTGATCCTATTACCTCACCTCATCCCTGTCAGAATATGACATTATAATTAGGAAGATAAAAATAACTTGCCTTAGTCTTTTTCTGGCCGTTAGCATTTTTTCCTGTAGAGTTTATGCAAGACAAGCACCTTACCTGTCTGTATATTGAAGCAGTGGCCTATATTGTTGAGGAGACCCAAGTACCCTGAAGGTCTTATTGCTCAAAATAATGTTCTTATTTCTGTTGAAAATTGCCCACCCTATTGTAAGATTTACTTTGAAGGGATGGATGTTAGGAAGAAAGAGTAAGGAAACAAAGGAGAGGAAGGTAATTGAGAAAAAGAAAGTAAATCCTCCTTCTTCTTCGTGGTCCCTGTGTAATCACACTAATGGGTTGTTCATGTGCATGCATGATAGGCCGGTTCTTCCAAGCTAGGTTTTATTCTAGAAAAACCTCAATCCCATCATGGCTAGCGCCAGCTTCCCACCCACCATCTCTTCAGTTCCATTTTTCCACTGTGTGGCTTGGTCGTGTTTCTTCCAGGCTCCCGTGTGTTGTAAATATATAGGAATTTACCTGCTTTTCTTACTTAGTTAGATCGTCAGAAAACTTTTTTCATATTCTTTTTGTTGTTTAGAGCGCTAAGAGTCTCTTGCAGATGAATTCATTGTGGATTAAGTATACTTTTGGACTTGCTTTATTTGAATATACTTGACTTTATTCTGTTTGTCTATTATTATGTTTACCAATTTTCCACCCCTTTGTGGCTTGGACTGTGTATGGCATTGGATACCACACCATTTAAATATTGTTCTCATTTTAAGAACAAAATTCCAGTGATTGATGGTCACGATACTTGACTTTTTTGTCTGGGGGAGCAACATCAACCTAGTGCTTATGTTCACTGTAAAATACTTAATAAGTCTATCTTGAAAAATCGGGCAGCTAGGTTGTCTGATTATCTGTGGCGCAATTCATTAAAACTGCCAGAAAAGTTTGCACCCAAAATGCAGTCAGCCTTTTTGGCTGCACCATCACAAGTTAAGCCTAAGAAAATGGAGGCTTCTAAACAGTCTAAGAAACCTAAACAAAGCAAGTCTAAGGACAAGCATGTGTTATTTCCCCCACTACTCCTGTTGCTCCAATTACAGAGTCCTCTGTTTCAGAGGCCTTGTATGATTTCTCTACCCCACAGTGGCCTATGGGGTCACTGCAGCCATTATGTATTGATGATGAGGGTGATGTAGGCCTTTGTATTGTTATCAGGCAGGGGTTCTCAACCTTACTGCGCCATGGGCCGGACAACTCCCCCTCCGACAGCTGAGTGAGAGACATGGTTTCCCCCTGCTGCAACACTGCTGTAAACCACAGTGGGTGCATTAACACTGCTGTAACCCGCAGTGGGTGCATTTGTGCATCTACCGGCACATTTACGGCTGTCATAAACATGTCCACTTTTGTGGTCATCACTGCAGGCCAAATGAGATGGTGTCGGGGACCAGGTCTGGCCCACGGGCCATAGGTTGTGAACCCCTGTTATAGGGTATGAGGAGATATTTTTACTAATGGGTTCTGAGCTCAGAAATTGTTTTATCATTGAAGGTGATTTGCAATATACACTTGTTAAAATGTAGAATTTTAGATACTCCCCCATCAGAGAGTAGAACTGTATTACAACTTGATAAAACCAAAGCTTGGAAATATATTTCAATATTAGTAAGCATAGAAAAAATATTGGAAGTACTGTACTTAATTTGTATTATTATATTTTAATGTCGAAAGAACATCCAGGCTGAGAAAGTATTACCAAAAATGATTTCTTTAGTCTTGCTTTTATTTAAAATAGTGATTTTTGCTTGCTTAATCCAACTATAGTATATTGGTTAATGCAGTGCAGCTGTAATCAAAGATGTGCTGTACTCTCACGCATAAGCAAAGATTTGCCATTTTATGTGAACATGTATGGTTTAACGCAGCAAAACAATGGTCATTTGTTCTAAATATCAATTAATATCACTGCCTATATCACTCACCTCTTTCGCAGCCAAAAGCAACCCATGGTAAAAGGTTTATTGCGATGGTTTTTATTCTGGAGTGTGCTGGGTTGTTTCTTAATAGTTTCTTGGCAAGCTTTTCAGAATGTGCTATCACTATTTGTAAGTGGAACTGTGTAATGAAGGTTATTTCTCATAGAGGTAGATATGACTTTGCTCATCCATCATTTCTGCTGTTTTTCTGCTGATAATTTAGGAGCAGTCAGATGGGTTGTGCTCAAGAGCTACTGCGCTTGCCAATTAAGAGATAAGGCATCTATATTAAATTTCTAATACTGGAATATTAGAGGAGATCTCTTTTTCCAAGTAGATGGAGTGAACACAGTCATTATTCTATGAACTCTTGAAAGATTCTACAATAGATAGGGTTTATTGACTCTTCCCTCAATCTGATGAAAGAAGATGTTTAAAAATATTGAAACCCTGAAGCAACCAAAACACCAAAGAGTCCTATGGCATCTTAAAGACCAGTACATCCATTATAGCATGAACTTTTGTCCACTCTAGCCTACTTCTTCAGAAATATCTGTGGCATCTAACATTTTGTTGTTCAGTTGCACAGTCGATTCCGACCCTTTGCAACCCTATGGACGGACCAGTGTCCTCCAGGCATCTAACATGGCTTTTTCCTATTGAAAAATTTCCCAATAAATTTTCTTGTTTATAGCTAGTATTTTTATTTTCAATTTTACATTGCTTTTGCCTTTGCTTCTATTCCAATATTTATTCTTTGTTGTTAAGCTTTTAAAATCTGGTTAAAATCTTGATTGTAACTATTGAATATCCAAAGCAATTTATGTGCAGTCTCTTAGAAATCATTAAAATGATAATAAACAAACAAATACCTTCTAATTTTGGTCAGCATTATAACACCAATATTGTTTGGAGAGCTAGCACTGTGCAGGATTTTTAGTATGACTATCAAATGATGGATGGTGTGTGTTCGTAATTAGCACATTCTAAAAATGGTGAGGTTTCTAGACAGAGTACAAATACATATTTTCAGTCTAAACAAATTTCTCCTAACTATGAAATAAATGTATCAGAGATGTGTTTTAATAGGATGGGAAACAAAATTGTAAGATGGGTGTATGGGACCGACTTACCTCATAAGAAGAATTAAAACATTATTTGGTTTAAACTCCAAAGAGGCAAGGTTCAACTAAGATGATTTTACAGTGGGTGACAGGTATTGCGATAAATCTTACTGTACATAGAAATAAGCTGTAATGGAAACAAGTCCCTCCTTCCCCCAGTATTTCTAGCCCTACTGCAGCAATAGAGAATCAGTCATGCTTGTCCTGGAGCTGATCAGAAAAAGGAAGCAGTGCTTGAACCTCTGACCTTATTTTGACTTTACTGAGCTAAACTGTCTCTGATGAGCTGCTGAAGAAGGTTAATCCTGCTCCACTTGGTTGACAAAGCTATTGCTGTAAGATTTGCTATTTGGGAGGAAAATGTGTAACTGACAGCTGAGTGGAATGCGGCAAATTAAGAGAAAGCTAAGATTTTGTAAAACACTTCACTGTGTAGAATGAAATAGTCTTGGGCCAACCTGAAGAGTTCATGCTAGTCCATGTCGATTGCAAAAGCATATACTGTATGCCTTTTGTGTTCACACTGTGTAATTCCTGGCATAGAACGTTTACATTTGGAAACACTCAACGTGTATTCACAAAGCCCATTTCACCCATCAATAATAATAATAATAATAATAATAATAATAATAATAATAATAATAATAATAATAATAATAATAATAATAATAATAATAATAATAATGATGATGATGATGATGATGATGATGATGATGATGATGAAAACTGTTACAGTATTTCTGAGGCTAACAGATTTATTTCATTGTGAGCTTCTGTGGGTTACAGCCCACTTCCTTTGAGCCCTGAGGAGGGACGTGTTACTGTCAGTTTGTTGATGATCATTTGGAGTGAACTAAAAGGGAACAGTTCTTCTTTTTCCGTGTCTAGGCCAGATGCGGAACTGCCAAAATGAAGGAACTTTTTGGTGAGTTCATTCTACAGTTCATTTCACCTGACCTAGTGTGAAAAAGGTTGCTGTTACCAGGTTACACCCGATTGATTTACAAGGTGGAGGTTCTGTGAAAAGCAAAGGTCTCAGGTTAACATTCTTTCTCTTCTCTGTTGATAAAGTCCCAGCTCAGACCCCTGTAGATGCTGTTCCCAGCTTCTGGAAACAGTGATACACAGGCAAATCATTTCATGACCTGTTTCAGTTTGTGGAAATAGAAAATTATTATTATGTTCCATCAAGCCAGAACCGACTGACAGCAACTGTAATAGGGTTTTCAAGATAAGAGTGATATTTAAGGAGTGGTTTTATTAGTTCCATTCAAGTTTCCATGGCAGATTGAGGATTCTAGCCCAAGCCTTCTAGTTAATCACTCTATCCACTAGACCATGCTGAGTATCACTGGGTATAGAAAATTAGTTCAAGTTAAATCTGAAAATACCCTACTTCAGTGTCTAATTGCTTCATAGATTTTTGAACAAGTTACCATTGGCCAAAGAAGCATGAATATAGTGTCATGTATTCGAGCTGTAGCTCTTTATAGCAAACCAACCGAGTAATACTATTTTCTTAGCCACTCAGATATTTTTATGTGAATGGGTTTCTTTCAGTACATAGCTTATTGAAGCTTGAGTACTGTATAAGAAAACAAACCCCTTACCTATTCGTGCCGAACTATAGTTGTAGATATTGAAAAAGAAGCTTTCTCATTTATGTTGTATTAGACGAGTGTTAGTCATTCTGTTACTTTTGAGGAGCACACGGTCAGGCAGTAAGATGTACAACTTGGATGTGCTGTTACCTTGAGCATCTATTGAACCTGACGTTGTTTGTGCACTTAAAGAAATGAAGGCATGTAAATTTTCACCTCTGTTCCAGGCACAGGACAAAAATCAATGTATGAAAGAAAACTAAATATGAGAAGAAAATATTCCATTTTCAAACACTGTAGTGCTGACAGTTCTGTGGGGAGTGTATAAAAAAGTATTGATTGTATCTTTAGACGTCAGGAGAAAAAGTGAGAGAAATACTGCTTAGATAGGAAGTACAGTATTTAAAAGCAAACATTTGCAATGGCAGCTTCATAGATGTAACAATCTATGGCTGAGGTTTAACCTATGGCCCGTGGGCCAGCCCCAACCCATGGCACCATTTCATGTGGTCTGTATCACTGCTGCAGGTGGAAGCGGAAGCAGACACATTTACGATAGCTGTAAATGCTTCCACCACTGTCTTAAATATATTTACAACAGAGGTAAATGCAACTGCAACTGTCGCAAATGTGTTTACGATAGCCACAGATGCATTTTACAGCAGCATTTATGGCGGTGGGGGGGGGGGGTGGGGAGCACCAGTCTGGCCAGCTCAGCTGTGTGAGGGGACTTGCTCCAGCCAGTGGCGTGAAAACATTGATAATCCCTGTTTGCCCTTTCCTTTTAAAATGTAGCATCTGCTTTTCTCTCATGTAACCAATATTGTTATAAAGTGTGGCAGAACTAGGCGTTATCCTGATAAAGGCATTGTCCAGAAAAGACTGCATACATAAGGAAGCTTGGGACTATCCTGTACCTCTCCCTAGAATTTTCAGCTTTTGTTTTAAATAAAATAAATTGAGGTAAAATAAGCTTCCTTCTCTTTTCCCTGTGGAAAAGATTGAAATAAATATTCTATTTAATGATTTAGTAGTTGGTAATAAACAATAATATGAAACAATGTTAATGGAAGAATTCTTTGTTGAACAGATTTTACTGATAGAGGAAGTGTTTGCTTGGGCTCTTGTAAATCCAAGTCTTGTGAAGAGGAAAACATCGAATTCATATGTACATATTTCTACACTTGCTGTTTGTTTCATGACAATGCTACCCCATAGCTTTTCCAGCTTTCTTTTCCCTCCCATCAAGACGGGCTTGTGGTAGCTACCCAGGAGCATATATAGGTGTAGTATATCATGCCTATCTGTTCAATTTGGCCATTGTTCTTCCTAATTACGCTGAGAACCATAGAACTGGGGACCAATAATTATGTGCTATCAAATCAATTTTGACTTATGGTCATCCTTGCCAGGTTTTCCTAATTATACAGTGCTCAGAAATGATTTACAATTCCCTTTTTCTGATGGTGCTTTAGGATTTTTCCACTTGTCCAAGACTAGACAGACTTGCTCATCTCCCAGGAAACACAGTAGAGAATTGAACTCCTGCCTCCCCCAACAACAAAGCATTTTAATTCACTCAATGTTCCAGCCATTTGGAGACACATTAGAGAGGGAATATCTCTAAGTCTTGATTTATTTGAGGTTCTCTGGATCCCAGCTTCATTTTCTTCTCATCATGATGGCTCTGAGACTTCCTGCATTGATACTCATGTACATTTCCCCTAATATGTGCATTTATGCAATCTATTAAATTTATATTCATTCATGCATTTTTTCCAACTTACATTTTTCTTCCCATGGAATAAAGCATGTTTCTGCATGGTTTTGATTGTATGCATTTTAGCTGTGCTCAGTTTTATTTACCTAGCTCTACTCACACATTATTTCTTGGAAACACTTGGTAAGGGTTACAAATATCTGGATTCTTGTTATTTCTTTCATGCACCAGAGTTGTTGTTGTTCAGTCGCACACTTGATTCTGACCCTTGCGACCCTATGGACCATTGTCCGCCAGGCACCTCTGTTCTCCACCATCCTCCTCAACCCACCCAGCTCTGTGCCCACTGCGTCTATGACACCATCTAGCCATCTCATTTTTGGCTGCCCCCTTCTTCTTTTGCCCTTCACCCAGCATCAAGACTTTCTCAAGTGAAGGCACCAGAGTACCTTTGCCTAAATGTGGAGGAGAAGAAAAATCATATAATAATAATAATTCCACTCTGGCTGGTTCCTTGTCATGTTCTCATTCTTGCATTCTTGTGAGACTGGTTGTGCAGATAGTAATAAAGTTGAGAAACTGGAAGCCTAAAGAAGCAGAGACATTTGCACAATTACCATTCCATTGCACATTTAGGCTATAATGATGTCCATTTTGTAAGGGAGAGCATAGTGAATTATTATACAGTAATACATTTGATTTCTGACCTTACAAGTCATATAGTTTGATCTGTCACCATTAATCTACAAAGCTACTCATTTCCTGCTGTCTTTTAAAACCACACAGTCTTATCCTCCCTTATTGTATTCGCACCATCTCCTTTCAGCATCTTTTCTTATTTGTGGGATCTGCCTTGGGTCCTTTGTTGGTGGAAAACTGGGATTTAAATTGAATGAATGGTTGTGTGACCTCTGGTAATCCTTTCTTTATGGGCTGCAGCCTACTGTATATACTAATTGGCTGAATAATTGTTGCTCGAGGCTGAAGTAAATGCAGACAGGTTCCTTTTTAAATCTGCTTTCATAGGAGGAAAAATGAAAGAAAAGTAATTCTCTATAAACTGCTCTTTGGTTATTGAAAGGTAGAACTGGCAGTTACCCTGAAAAGTCCCAGGACATTGGCCAGCGATGGCCAAAATTGGCACTCCAGATGTTCTTGGATTTCAATTCCCAGAAGCCCAAGTCAACACACCTGCTGATCAGGGCTTCTGGGAATTGAAGTTCAAGAATATCTGGAGTGCCAAGGTTGGCCATCACTGACATAGGCTAACTCTATGCTGCTGTGAAACTAGAGGTTTTGGCCCACTCTATTACTTTCCCACAACCATACTGTCTATTGGATTAGGGGTAAGGTCTCTCATATTTCTTCCAGGGGAGATGACATTTTAAAGATTAATGTCATACTCTGGCAAGAGGCGAATTTGGTATTTTCAAGCTCTGTTCAGGCCCCTTGCTTGAAAGCCAGTCATGTCAGATTCAAGGGAGTGGTGTTTATCTCAGTTTACAGCCAAAGAGACAGTACTGTCTGCATCTGTTTCCCTGGACACCAGAATGCACAGAACACAGAATAGTGGTACCTATTTATCTACTTGCAATTTCTTGCTTTCAAACTGCTAGGTTGGCAAGAGCTGGGACAGATGATGAGAGTTCACTCTGTTGCACAGTACTTGGGGCTCAAACTGCTGACTTACCAACCTTCCAGTTGTCAAGCTCAGCATCTTAACCAATAAGTCATCACATCCCAATATTGTTCAATAAATGATGACATTAATTATTGCTCTAAGCATTTGAGAAATTTATAAAGACATGATTAGAAGTCAGAGGTGATTTTGGACAAAATTGTGTTCATCTCATGAACTTTCTCCACACTCTCCAACAAAAGTTCTTCGGTTTAGCTTTTTGTGAAAAATAGCCCCTTTGTTGTTCAGTTGCACAGTCGATTCTGACTCTTCCCGACTCCTTGGATCACTGCCCTCCAGGTACCTCTGTCCTCCACCATCCTTCTCAACCCACCCATTGCATCTACAATACCATCTAGCCATCTCATTTTTGGCTGCCCCCTTCTTATTCACATCCCCTATAGATGTGAATATGGTACACTTAGTTTGTCAGGTTACTTTATAATTTCCTAAACTGATCTCCTGGAAGATATCCTGCAGATTAGAAGGTGGAGATATATTCTATATTAGAAGTTATTAAACACATATGGTGGAATGTTAGATTCGTGAAGGCATTCATGATACTGGATGTGTTTGAATGTGACAACAAACTGGATTTTTTTTAAAAAAAGATTTGTCTTGTTGGAAATGGACTGTTTTGGTTCAGGTGGGTATGGCTAAAGAAGTAGAGGACCTTCTGTCTGTCATTTGTGTGTAGTGAGTGTGGATACCAGACATGCAAAAACAACAACAACAAAAACCAAATAGCCAGGAAAAATACTGTTTGGGGCTTCAAAAATAAATATGTTTGAGGATATTAAAACAACTTGTGTGAGAGGGAAAGGCATTGCCTGGGTTTAAGCCAGAATTAAAATTTCAACAGCACAATCTCATGCATATTGATTTAGAAGCAAGTCTTATTGAATAAGTAAACCTTACTTCTAGATAAATGATTATAGGATTGCTACCTAAAGATTAAACAAAGCAGTTCATTTATTCTATCAGCTTCTTACACTTTGGTCATAGAATTGAGATCCACTACTTATTTTCTTACTGTAAAAACTTTTTAGATCCTTAGCAAAAAATAATACCATTAGCAAGGCTATAAACCAGGGGTTCTCAAACTTTTAAAGCCAGGGGCCGGGTCACGCTCCCTTAGACAGTTGAGGGGTCAGACTGGTGGTCTCCCTGCCGCTGGCACTGCCAAAGGCAGCAGCGGTGACCACCCTGAACCCACCACATCCCAAAAGTTCCACCACTGCTCCGCTGCTTACCGGCCTGGAGGAGCTGCGTGGTGTGGGTGAAGGAAACCCCCTGGAGCTGTGTCCATGTCCACTTGGAAAGATTGTAATACAGAGGAGGGGCAGAACTGTTCTCCATCATCCCAGAGCTGAAACTATGGGAAGCAAGATATAGGCTGAATATCGGGAAAAGCTTCTAAACTCTTAAGGCAGTATGACACTGGAACCAATTACCTTGTGAGGTGGTGAGTACTCCAACTATGGAAGCCTTCAGGAGAAAATTAGACAAATATTTGCTTTGATTTGGATTCCTGCATTGAGCAGGAGATTGGACTCAGTGGCTTCAGAGGGCCCTTTCAACTAGGGTTGCCATATGTCCCGGTTTTCCGGGATTTTCCCGGATTCAAGCTGTCCCGGCCAGTTTAAGAAAAAACATGTAAATGTCCCGTATTTTAAAATTTGAACACAGGGAGCAAGATCACCACTCACCAAAGGATTTTTGCAAAGAGTTAATTCACTGCTTCCCTGTCTTTCTTTCAATTATCCTGCTTGAAAGCAGTGAAGACAAAACAGCACCCTGAGAAGCCCGCCGGGAAGAGGAGACACTTGCAAGCGAGATAATTGAAAGAAAGGCATGGAGGCAGTGAAATAACTCTTTGAAATAATCCTTTGGCTCACCTTGAAGTTTGGGGGACAAGGAGTCGTCCTCAGCCCTTTTCCCCGAAAGCCGGGAGGGAGCAAGAAATACCCATATCTAACAAGCCAAACCACCACCATACACTGGGACGGAGGATTTCTTCTTCATGTAACCACAAAGGGCCAGGGATTCTGTGGGGTATTAGAGCCACAGTCTTCCTGACAGTCCTGTCCAATGCATGCACAGTTTGAAGAATGCAATGGCTGTCCCGGTTTGGCAGGAGAGAATTATGGCAACCCTACTTCCAACTCCATTTTTATATGAAAAGTTGAAGAAACTGGGTATGTTTACCATAGAGAAGAGAAGACTGAAGATGCAACAAGGATATTTTAAGGATTGTTCAGATGCCCAAAGGTCCATCACAGTAAAGAGGTCAAAGACTCAACCTGTGCTGCCACAGAAACCAGGATTAAATTTAATGGATAGACATTTATTGAGGATGCTCTAGTTATGGATTTCTTGTACTGAGTAGGGGGCTCAACTGCAAAGCCTATATGCCCTCCTTCAAATCTATAGTATGGTCACCTTTCTCAAAAGCCAGTCGTATCCAACTCTAGGGTTCAGTGCTCATCTCTGTTTATAGCCAAAGAGCCAGCATAATTTTCAACCTTCTAGTAAATATTGTGTCTGCTGAAAAACTCTTGTATGAGGCAGAGGATTCTAGAGAATCTAGAGTCATGTCACTCAGGATCACAGGGCGCCCAAGTGCCTTTTCTATGCTGCCCGGCAGGGATTTGTTAGCATTCCCTGTGGGAAAAGACCAATAATAACAGGGAATACATATTTCAAAAATCTTGCCTTTCCACTTCTAACATTCTTAGTGAGATCATACAATATGCTTCTGAGGAAATGTGGGGCTTTACAGAACACACTTTGAAGATGACTAAAGCATTCTAAAGACCAATGTAAGTTTCCAAGATGTGTCATGAATTGGAAAGGCAGGACACGTTTAAGTACCATGTTTAAATCAGCAGTATTCATAAACAATCATATGCAGTATTTAATAACTATATTATTCCTGGATGTCTCAAGACTGCTTGCTAATTAAAATTTTGGAAAAGCTTTGACAGTGCCAAATCCAAATTCCTTTTTAACCTTGTCATACTCTTGATTTATATAAAAAACACTTCAGAAGATTTTTAGGAGCGCAAGACAGGGCATAATATGTAAATGTTTGATTTTACCCTCTGTGTTTTTTGGAAGAGTAGTGTGTTAGTCTGTATTTCAAGCATCTCAGAGAGTAAACAAAACAAAAAACAAACACACTAAATGTTGTAGTTTTTGAAGTGAACCTGATCCATGAAAGCTAACATTAAAATACAGCAGTTAGTCTTTAAAGTGCCACAACATTTTTGTTTTGTTTACTCTCTGAGATTTCCTCTGTATGTGACCCTGGATACAGTAGCCTGAAGATACACTTTCATTATATAGGCAGCAACTACAAAATACAGTTGTTTCATTATGCCATCTGATATTTAACCAATGCGTGCATAAAATATAATGCACAATGGAGATATTTCTTTATCCGAGCACTGAATGCCAGCAGGGTTCCACATGGATCACTTCGAAAAATGTTGTGAGGTTACTTTCATTTAGCATTAATCACAATGACATTAAATCATAATTAAAACATGGTGATGTACGATGAACCTATAATAAGCTGGTTTTTAAGCATAATGCTTTATAGAAGATGACACAGCTTAAGATGGTGACTGAAATAGTTGTTTCACAGGGTTTGCTTTTCTACATCCATCAGCAAGCCACAGTAAGTACAATTAGTGCTAGTAGATGACTGTAATTTGTCAACAGCTTTTGTTTTTTTATTCTTGTTCTGCC
The DNA here is from genome assembly GCA_035047305.1 of Bradypodion pumilum. Classification (NCBI taxonomy): domain Eukaryota; kingdom Metazoa; phylum Chordata; class Lepidosauria; order Squamata; family Chamaeleonidae; genus Bradypodion; species Bradypodion pumilum. The sequence continues at coordinate 306,885,776 of JAWDJD010000004.1, read as the reverse complement.
CTAAGGATATGATGGTAAAAAACAAGAATCACCCTATGCTTTGACATTTATGATAAATGGATTTATTCAGAATATTTATTTTCAAGCTGCCATCAGGGCTAGGCTCTCACGAGGTGTAACATACAATAGAGAATATTATAAGTCATAATGAGAGAATCGGATGGGTATAGGATTGCCATAATTCTCTCCCACCAAACAGGGACAGCCATGTTGACATCATTGCATTCTTTTAAACTGTGAGTGTGTGTCACGGAGACTGCAGCTTTAAGACCCCACAGAATCTGCGTCCAGGGCGGGCAGCCACCATCAGTTTAAAAAAAAAGCTGTAGTCAAGAGGTTGTTTCCCATATGATTCTTCTTGCAAAAGATGATTCTTGATAGTTCTATTTTTATTTCTTTTCCCATCTCTGCCCCAGCTCCTGCCAACCTAGCTGTTTGAAAGCAAGAAATTGCAAGTACTGTAGATAAATAGGGACCATTTTGGTGGGAAGGTAAACAGCATTCCGTGCACTCAGGTGTCTAGTCGTGCCTGCAACATGATCATGGAAATGTCTGCAGATGCAGACAGCACTGGCTCTTCAGCTATGAAGCAGAGATGAGCACTGAACCCTAGAGTTGGATACGACTAGCTTTCGAGCAAGGGTGACCTTTACCATTTTAACATTTCTTGGGCCACTCTTTAAACCACCCTTCCTCCCCCTGAGGTCACCCCTCCCCTTCACGCACGCACGCACGCACACACACACACACACACACACCATTGAAGTAGACTCACCCTCAAACCCCACACAAGGATCCCTTGGAAGAAAGTTCTGAGGAGGGGCTCAGAACTGCAATGCAGCCCATGGAGCCTCCGTTTCCCTCCGGAAGGAGAAAAGCAGGAGGCAGGAAGGGACTTATTTTGCAATGGACAACTCTTCACTTTCTGTCCTCGCGCTCTAGGAATAGCGACTCTATGAAATTAACCCTTTATTTCTGGGATTTTTACATATATTTTTTTGTTCAACCGGTCAGGACTGCTTGAACCCAGGAAAATCTCAGGAAATCGGGACATATGGCAACTCTAGATGGATACTTAGAAGGAAATTGCTGTGACTCTCACAGACTCTTCACTTCTTTGAAGAGATGCTACAGTGAAGATGGAAGCTTTCAGTTTTCAAGTTCTTTTTATAAAAACCTGTACTGAAGGGGGTTCATGTGAGTCTGTGTAATAATTCTCCTCAACTTCTAGTGCCAGGTTGCATCTGTACAAGCATGTGTGTCTAGGAGCACTCTGGTGTGTGAAAAGGCTGCTACTGGATGACAATTGGTAGTCAGTGGGCACCCCCAATAACTGGTCTCAGTTGTGTCACCGTCTTGCTAGTAGTGAAAGCAGGGAAAATACTTGTGTTTGTAAAGCTGAAAGACATTTTGAGCAGCTAGGATTATGGCATAAATTGCCACCGCCTTCTTCAGGATTTCCTGTTCCTTTTGGGTTTAGCTATAATTATCACAGTTGTTGAGGATGGAATGATTTTTTTCTTACATTTGTTTACTGTTGGAAGGTGCCTTTGTTGCAAGACAAAATATTTTTAGGTATTCAATCAAAATCCATTAGCTTTAGAAATGACTGGACCCATTTGTTGATATGGACTTATTCATTTTATCTCTCTGTTTTGACACCCCTTGGGGAAAGGGAGATTATAGGAACTATCATAGTGTATTCAATATACAGTGAAACCTCGCATAATGAATGCTTCGTATAATGAGAATTTCATATAACAAAGCATTTGTTAGGCAATCGCGATACCCCACATAATGAATTTTTCCCTGTTACATGGGGTTTCCATTAAGCAGGGTATATGTAAACCCCGTATAACGAACATTTTCTTTTCATTATGTGGGGTATCGCCCATTTGATCCGTATAATGAAAAAAACTCATAATGAAGAGCTCCGTGGAACAGAGCTTTTTCATTAAGCGGGGTATACCCCAGTTAACGTAAACCCCGTATAATGAACATTTTCTTTTCATTATGAAGGGTATTACCCATTTGATCTGCATAATGAAAAAAATGCGTAATGAAGAGCTCCGTGGAACATAGCTGTTTTCGTTATGCAGGGTAACTGTATGCACTTTGAAGTTTAGCAACACACCATCTGGACCAAAGGAAAGAGTTTTGCATCTCCATGAACCATTTCCTGCCTCCCATTCTGACTTATAGTTACTCCATATATAGTTGTCAAAGTTGTCTGTACTGTTTTTCATACATGGGTATGTTCTTTCTTGCCAAGTTTTGTTTTCCAAGCTACCGATCTGGACTGCTATTTCTGTCTCTTGTAAAGTGATTATACGATATCTCTGAGTGTAATTACATTAATTTAAGAAGTAACTGTTCTGTGCTGTTGTATATTTATATACTTGTAGAAAATGAGAAAGACTTATTGTTAATCTCGGTATGATATATGTGATTTGCTGAATAGTTGCTCTTTCAGAATTTAATTTCAGAGGGATAAAATAATATTGAACCATTATCTAATGTGGCTTACTGAAGCCATGCTTAATACAATCTAAGCAAGAGAACAAATCTGTTTTGTGAGTGCTTTTGCAGACAATGTTTATGAAATTTGCTTCCTAGCTAGTTGTATATTTATCTGATAAAACTTAGAAGTTAATAATTCCAGCATATACACAAAGTACTCTACCAGCATACAGCCTGATCGAAAAATTATTGGAACCCATAACACTTGCTTGTGCTAGATTGCTGGAAATAGTGGCAATCTTCTAGTCAATTTGTACAGAGATAAAATACTAGTCATACATTGTGCCTTCATAATTTAACAACTTGCTTTTATTCAAGATATTTTGAAAGATACCATAGCCCATTATATCCAGGGATGTGCAGAATTTAACTGGCCTTCGTAGCTAATCAGAAAGTATGATTTGCTGCTTAACCCAGTGCTTATTGAATACCTGAAAAACCAAAAGGAGCACTCCTCTCACTTTATAATCAGTTGGTAAAGCATAGTGTATATCCTTTTCAGTACTTGAAGGTTCATCTTTATACAGGTAATATCCTGTACAAATTAAGAAGACTGTTTTTACCTTGTAATGGCCAATGGCAGTACATTCAGGCTGTGAGGCATACCCTTTGCCGCTTCTGAGGAAGACCAAGAACACCTTGTCTTGGTTCTGAAAACCATCAGTTTTTAATTTTTGTGATGTCTGAAAGCGTTCCAGGGCTACGCAACTCTTGAGAAATTAATCCTGAATTGTCTGCATGTGACAGCATCAAGGCCCATTATATAAAGTATTCTTAAAATTTTAAGAACATGAAAATATAATTTTATAATTTCAGCTAATTCATTTATTAATTCATTCATTTAACTTATATCCTGCCCAATTAGTGCAATCAAATTGTAATACAGGAAGTGTCAAAAGAAAATCTTGGACTTCAGATTCCATTGCAGAAGTGCAAACTGTGTTGCCTGAGTACTTCTCCAGTTTTGCACTTGAGGGTTTACCATAACTTTAAATCATTGGTTTTTTAAAAGGAAAGTTTACTTTCAACAGTTTTGTTCCCCAGTTTTGTTGTTGTTCAGTCGCACAGTCGATTCCAACCCTTCGCGACCTCATGGACCACTGAACGCCAGGAACCCCTATCCTCCACCATCCTCCTCAGCCCACCCAGCTTTGTGCCCATTGCATCAACAATATCATCTAGCTACTTCATTCTCTGTCACCCCCTTCTTCTTTTACCAGCATCTTTTGCCACCTTTCCCATCATCAAGGCCTTCTCAAGTGAATCCTCTGTTTTCAAAGTACTTTAGCTTCATCTTTACTATTTGTCCTTCTAAGGGGCAGTCAGGATTGATTTCTTCTAAGATTGACCTATTTCTTCTCCTCGCTGTCCAGGTTACTCTCAGAATTCTCCTCCAGCACCACATCTCAAAGGTGTCTATTCTTCTGCGCTCAGCTTTCCTTATGGTCCAGCTCTCACAACCATATATTACTACTGGGAATACCATTGCTTTGACTATTCGGACTTTTGTTTGCAAGGTGATGTCTCTAGTTTTAACTATGTTGCCCAAATTTCTCATAGCTTGCTTCCCAAGAATGAGTCACCTTTTTATTCCATGGCTGCAATCTCCATCTGCAGTGATCGTGGATCCTAAGAATGTAAAGTCTGTCACTGCTTCTACTATGCCCACTCCTCGCTACTGCTCCGGGAGCTGCACTGGTTACTGGTATGCCTTCGGGTGCAATTCAAGGTGCTGGTAATGACCTTTAAAGCCCCTACATGGAAGTGGGCTAGGATATCTAAGAGACTGTGTCACCTCAAGAACATCTGTCTGTCCAAATAGAACGGACCGGAGGAGGGGCTCTCTAATTTTACCATCTGCTAGAGGGGCTCGTCTCTCTAGCACAAGAAGGAGGGCCTTCTCTGTGCCCGCACTGGTCCTATGGAACCTCCTACCAACAGAGTTATGACTGCAGATGGAATTGCTGCCCTTCAGGAAAGAACTGAAAACCTGGCTGGCAGGGCAGGTGTGGGGCACCGATGGAGGAGTGACTCCCGCCTGCTGGCTTATATAATTAAGATTTCTCTCTCTCTTTTAATGGATGGGGTGAGTGGGTAAATTATTTAGAATTTTAATGGGGTTTTTAATTAGTTTTTTGATGTTACTTTTAATTGCTGTTAGCCACCCAGAGTCTTTGCTGAGTTGGGTGGCAATAGAAATTTGAAGAATAAATTTTAAAAATACTTCATCCCCATCTATTTTCCAGGGACTGATAGGACCTGTTGCCATTATCTTGGTTTTTTTGATGTTGAGTCTCAAGCAGCTTTTGCACTCTTCCTTCAACCTAAGCACGAGCTTCTTTAGGTCTTCTTCACTTTCTGCCATTAGGGTAGTGTCATCTGCATATCACAAATTGTTGATGTTTCTTCCAGCGATTTTAATTCCAACTTTTGATTTATCTAGCCCTGCATTGCATATTATGTGCTCTGTGTATAAGTTAAATAAGAAGGGTGACAAAATGCAGCCTTGTCTTTCTCCTTTTCCTATTCCAAACCACTCCGTCATTCTGTATCCTGTCCTAACTGTTTCTTCTTGATTCATGTACAGATTCCTCATGAAACATATAAGGTGTTCTGGTATTCCCATCTCTTTAATTACTTGCCACATTTTATTGTGGTCCACATAGTCAAAGGCCTTGGTTTAGTCAATGAAACAGAAGTAGACTTGTTCCTGGTATTCCTTTGTTTTCTCCATGATCCAACCTATGTTGGCAATTTGGTCTCTAGTTCCCCTGCCTCTTCGGAACCCAGCCTGCACTTCTGGTAGTTCTCTCTCCACATGCTGCTACAATCTATCCTGCATTATCTTGAGCATGATCTTGCAGGCATGTGGGATAAGTGCAATGGTTGGATAACTTTCAACAGTTATTGGCTATCAATTTTCTAATCCCCTTACATGGTAAATTCAGAACATACTACTTTGTGGTTTATATCTGGTGCAAGCAAAGTGAAGTGGAATCCTGAGGAAAGGATGAAGATCTTCCCAGATGCTTTGATGTTGATAACACTCAAGAGGACAGAAGGTGAAAGATTTGCTATTTAAGACCAGAATGGCAGTCATGTGAATGGAAAATTTTGAGAGCTGTAGACTTTAAAAAATTAATTTTCTAAGTTCTCCTAGAAAGCAATAACAGTCACATGTTTGGAATACCTTAAAATCAGTGTAGCTTTAGGGAATGTCCTAAATGATACACTGAACCTTAGGATGCGCATCAACCAGAGATGGTTTGGTGAGTCTCTGCTTATGGGCTTGTTGTAGAAATAAGTTAGAATTTGAAAAAGTTGCTTTTTTGAACTACAAGGTTTAGAATTCCCTACCCAGCTGTGACAATTATAGTAAAAAAAAGTGTATCAAACCAAAACAAAACTATTGTATTTTTAAAACTGACACACACTGAAATAAATTTGTGAGTATTAAAGTGCCATAATTTTCATTATTATTGTTGTTATACATGCAGAAAGGGACTAACATGGCGCTTTGTTGAAAACGGCTATGTTAAGTCCTGGTTATGCTAGCAACAATTTCTTTTTTTAAAAAAAAATTGTATATATAAAGTGTAATTCAATATCTCAAATAAAAAACATGATAACATTATAATACAGGCTGTTGTGACTACCACCTTTGGGTCATTTTGAAATATCTATTATTTTTCTCTCCCTTCATGTTTTTAGTTATTGAATCCCACTTCTCTCTCTAAAAATACATTGTTTCTTATGCTGGGATCTGACCTTTCTCCTTCAATCCAATGAATTACTGTATTTGCCAGCCTATAAAATGCATCAGAGTATAAAACATGCCCAGTTATTATCAAAATAGCCCACTATAGCCTACTATATACAGTACAAGACACTCTGTTTTCCAATGTATTTTAAAGGGAAAAAGTGGGTTTTATATGCCAGCAAATAGGGTATACAAAATATCCCCATATATCTTTAAATCTATTCACTTTTGACAATCCTTTTTTAATCTTAATGTCACATGTCAATTTATCATTAGAAGCTATAAAATAATCTTTATACCATTCAATAAATTGAAACTGATGTCTTCCTTTCCATTTTTTGATGTAATTAGTCTCAGTGCAGTTACCAACTTTGCAATTAGTTCCTCTTTTTGCCATTCCAATATAACATCTACAAAGGTGGATTACAATGCTATTTTTGGACATACCTCAAGTTTTTGGATTTGGTTTATGTGCTAAAACTAGATTTAATTTTGATTTAAAACTTGATTTAAAGCTAGCAAATTTTTCTGTTGAATGGGTATGTCAAATGATGTTTCAGGCCAGCCTCTGAATTTGATATATTTACATTGGGGCTATGAACAAATAGGCCAATATAAATGTCTAGATTTAATGTGTAAGTATTTTAATATATTGGTGGGAGCTTAAATTACAATGTAAAGTAGGTTACAGTTGACGTTCTGTTAACATATTTCAACCTATATTTTGCCTCAATGAAAATGAAATAAAAATTATCATATATCTTCTAGCTTTATATAACTCTATTCCAACAGTATTTTCCAGTCTGATGTATGCACTTTCAACTTGCAGATCTTTATCTTCTGTATGTTTTGACCTCCAGTAGCTTTTCAAAATATTTGATTGGAGCAATGCAGACAGAATTTTAGAACACTGTAATACTTTGTAAGTTGTACTGATTGAATTCAGTGAAAATATTAGCTTTCTTTTTGAATCCCCCCCATAAGTAGCTTCAATGGGTAGTCTGTTGATAAGTAACTTATGTGAGAGATGAAAGCAAATAGGAGAATAAGTTGCATCCTCAAAAGTACCTGAGCCATAATAATACTGTACTTGATACACGAGACTTTATTGTCCCAAAGGACCTTCACTTTCCCCCTTCAAGTGACATGAAAATAGGTTTGTTTATGCATAAGCCAATATATTTGTAAAAATATTATGTAGCAAGTCTCATCATTATTCCAAAAAACTCTAAAATGTCATGTTCATCAAATATAACAACAATATTAGGTTAGATTTAGAATATGGTTGGTAAAATACCTGTCAGGTTTGTTTCAAAGTAGTTAATAGGACTAGTAAAAGTGGGCTGCAGGGATTTATGAAGGCAGTGGAAAGTCATTAGTGTGTGAAATTAGTGTAATTAACTTCTAGATGTTTGCATGAATAGATTGATATATTGGTTGGTGGCTCTTAGACTATGAGGATTTTATAAGATGAGCATGTTCTTGATTGCTTTTATCCATTACGAAGACTTTCCCAAAGGCAAATATCAAAGGGAATATGAAAACAAAATCAACCATAATACACAGGATGTGTGTTTCTAGAAAGAAAGAGACAACAGAGTGTTTATATAGAATTCTTATGATCTATAAGACGAATATTATGACAAATATTTTGCCGTTGGTCTTCTGGAGGCTTCCTTCTGCCCTGATGACGAGAAAGAGAAAAGCCAAATTAAATTTCTAAAAATAACTCATCAGTCCACACAGAATACAAAGGTGCAAACTAGTCATAGAATTAATCCAATATGAACCTTGGGGATGTGAGACGAGCAGAGAAATAATTGAAGTTCAGAAGTGATAGGCATGTGCATCCTTTTCATTAAAATAGATCCCCAAACCCTCTTAATTTTTGAGAAGATAATGAGCTAAATTATTTTATTAATAGGGTAAGGGAGAGGGGTGGGTGATAAACTCTTAATTTTTTTTGAACTCTTAAGGTTCTCTTGTTGATAGGAAGATCTCTTGATGATAGGGAGATTTCAGCTACTTGCCAAATTACACCTCCTTCTCTTTCTTGTTGCTCTGCTGTCCTCCCAGCTTTCTTCTTGCCCATTGCTCAATGAAAACTTTATTGTTTGTAGGTATGGAAAGAGAAGAAACAATGGATGCAAAGGCAACAGCTTATCTGGTCAGTAATTTACCAAAACATGTAGTAGTACTGCTGTTGCTTCATCTACCCCTGCTTCCACTTGTTTTGCTTAGAACTCTCACATGGATCTAGGGGGTTTGGGGGAATTCCAGCATAAAGAAATTTTTCTCTGACTGTCAAAGTCTGTTCCTAGGAAGGGCCTAATGCTGTGATGGTCAACCTTGGCACTCTAGATGTTCTTGGACTTCAATTCCCAGAGGCCCAAGAGCCCGTGAATCCATATGAATGGGTTCACTTCAATTCATCCGGCCCGTGCCACCCTTGTCGCTCTTGGAAGCAGAAGTAAATTATAAGAATAGAATGTATGAGGTATTAGAATCTTCAGAATTCTCTCCACCTTAATAAAATCCAACAATTAAAACTATATGTAATTTAGACATTTGATATAATGGAAATACTGTCACAATCAAGTTGAGGAACTGCAGACAGTTTTGACAATAAATGTCCCTGAATGGCTTTGGCACTTTGCTGAGCAGCAGGAAATTGTTATCTTGAGATGTCTTACTATATTGGGATTGCTGATTTCTAAATCATGTATTTTAGAGAGACAAGCCTTCTGTGATAGGGTGATTAAATCCTCATTAAGCCTGTATATGTGTGTCAGAGAAAGTATTACCACTAGTTATTGCATAGGATGATTGTATGTAACTGTATGCGCTGGTGGCTTTAAGAGCATGTGTCTGACCAGCACAACTGATCTTACTGTTGTGTGAAGCAATCATGGTATGCTCTATAAAGAAGTGCCTCCAAAGCGCTTGTGTGGAGGAGTAAAGGGAGTTAGAGGAAGAGCAGATGGACTGACTGACTCTGGAACTCATGCTGAAGTTGTTGGAACTCTGAGGAAGAGCTTAGGCAAAGCTCTTCTACAACTGTACTGGACTGAAACTGCACTGGACCTGGAAGCATTCTCAGTAAGCACTATCTATTCTCCTTTTGCCAGAGTGTTTGTTTGCTTGTCCTTTAATGCTGAACTGCCTTTTACCAGTGTAATAAAGCTGAACTGGTTTCTTGGCTTCTATTCCTTCTGAACTGCTATGAAAGAACTGTTTTGCCATTTGACTAACTATGAAGAATGTAAGCAATCTGCAAGTTTCTAATCAGCCTCTTAAAGGAGCTTGAAAGACTCCAGAGTCCTTGCTGCTGCAGCAAAGAGACTATTTCCTTTGTGTATATACATTTTTGCAGAGATTTTTGCATGAAAAAGTAAAGCTGTTTATTTCTGTTGAACAATGCTGCTGTTTTCTTTGTGTGTGGGCAGTCCTTTGGCACACTGCTCCACTTGCGTTACGTTTACACGCATTTTGCTATCCCACACAAATGATAACCTTAACAACAGGTTAACAATGTGTGATTTCATAGATCTAGTTTTCTCAGGAGTAACCAAACAGCATAAAAATTCTCACAATACAATACTTTAGGTACTAGCATGTTAATTTCATATAAAACAGAAAAGTTCACAAAATCTTATGCCACAAAAAAGTTAGTCATTCATATGCTGCAATAATAATTGTGTGTAGCCCACTTATCTATTTGTTCTTTTACATCTTGTCTTGTGTTAAATCTCTTGGTTTTTATTCATCTGATATTTAGCATCTATCTTCCCAATGCTCTTTGAGTTTTTGTGAGTTTTACCATTAATGGCAGCACAAGTTGATTGGAAACTGATCTTCAGGGATGGGAATTTTTTTTTTTTGGGGGGGGGGATAATTTCTACTCCCATAATTTAGTGCCAATTTGCAGGCCAAATTATGAGAATAAAAGCCCTTAGATTTGAAGGAAATAGAAGAGCTCTCTTATCTTCCTGCCATTCTCATTTCAATTCTGTTGAGTGGGAAGAAAACTACTCGCTGCAGTGTGTGAGTCACAAGGATTCCCTGCAACTCAAAAAGGTTCATGAGAGGACAAGTTCCCTTGCAGGCTGCCTCTGCATGCTTTATGTGGAAGTATTTGTGAAAATAAGGGTACAGTAGATCAATATTAAATGGGAGTAGTATGAATATATCCCTGTTCTCCAGGAATTTGTCTAGTGCTTTTTTCAATGTTTTCCAAGTTGGCAGTCATCACTTTCTTCTTTGACAGTTTAACTACGTGATGTCTGAACCAGAACATAAGAACAGCCTTGCTGGAACAGGCCACAGCCCATCCAGACCAGCTTTCTGTCTCACACAGTGACTAACCATTTTCTTCAGGGTATTCCCAAGCAGATGCCTTCACCTGCTTAGGATTCCCTGGAAATGGCATTGAGACATATCCTGCCTATCTCTCCAACCCGGAGGTTGTCCTTAAGTATCCATAATTATAGCCATTGATACCCTTGTCCTCCATGAACTTGTCTAATCCTTTCTTAAAGCTGTCAAGACTGACAGCTGTCACCACTTCTTCTGGCAGGGAGTTCCATAGACCAGTAATCCTCTTGGTGAAAAAGTACTTTCTCTTATTTGTTTGAGAACTAGTATCCAAAAGTTCCATGGAGTGCCCCCTAGTTCTAGTGTTGTGCGATAGGGAAAACAGTTTTTCCTTTTCTACTTTGTCCACACCATATATGATTTTATAAACTTCAATCAGGTCACTTCTTAGACACCGTCGTTCAAGAGTGAAGAGGCCCAACCATTGCAGCCTCAGATGGTAAGGAAGGTGTTCCAGTCCCCTAATCATTCTGGTTGCCCTCCTCTGCAATTTTCCCCACTCCTTAATATCCTTCTGGAGGTATGGCGACCAGAACTGTACACAGTATTCCAGATGGGGCCTCACCATAGATTTACAGTATAAAGAGGCAAAATGACACTTGCTGACTTATTTTCTATACTCTAGCATTGAGTTTGCTTTTTTCACTGCTCAGTCTTTTATTTCTCCTGAATATCTTGCCACTCAACTTCCTGATCTTCATTTGCTTTTCCATGTGCAGTCCTCTGAGTGAGGTGTAAAAAGTATTTTCAGTGGTAAAAGATAAGTTTCATGCATGAAGGGGTTCTCTTTCTTGGAGTTCTGACCAATGAACATATGGGAGTCTAATTGTATTAATATGTTTGAAAAAAACAAACTCCTGGTCTCTTGTGTAACTTACTCAAGGCAGCATAAATGATTAGATCCCACTTGAATCCATCTTAAGAAGGGCAGCAGCTTCATCAATCCTGACCTGGGGCTGATTGAGTGCCAAAAGGGCTCAGGACCAGAAAGTAACTCACAGAATAGGTGTAATGGTGTGATGCAGAAGGCAAATGGAAGGACACTGCATTGTATTGCACCCAGGACAATCTTCATGGCTGATTGCCATGAGGATAGCTAATATTCTGAATTGGATACAGCACTCGAAGAAGAAAAATGAAATGGAAGATAGCTATTGGAGTGTATCACTTGTTAAGTGATTTTACTAAACTTGTTCACGCAAGTCTGTCTATTAGTGGGTGTCAATAGTATTTTTCCTAATTTGCATGGTGCTTCTTTGAAAACAGCACAATACTCATTCTTAAAAATTGGAATAAAATTGTGTGTATGTGAAAGGGGAGAGAATAACTGAGGTTCACACCTCAACAGCTTTCATGGCTATTAGTGGTATTGTTTGGGTGATGCTGGATCATATGTTCCAAAGAAGGGATGTTTCCAACTTCTCTTAGCTAATGTAGAAGCACTATTATTGTTATTTAGCTCTTACAGCTAACAGTTCAAGATGGATGTGCATTGTGGGCTTCTGACAGTGAAAAACGTAAGACAAATGTCAGCCAGGGAAGCATCAGACAAAAGGAAATGAGATAAGGAAGGTTTTGCTGTGGAACGAGTATCAGAAGAGGTGGTATGATTGGGCTTGCTTCTTTGCAAAGATATCACATAATGATAAAAACCCAAAGCAGGGATAGAAAACCTGTATTAACTTTGGGAGATGGTTGCTGCAAGACAGAGCCAGAAATAACCAACCCTCTTTCTTTTTTCACTGAGCAAGTGGGTGATGATGGTTTTAAATGAGGAGGACAGAGAATGATCATACTGTGCACTTTTTCATTCTTTCTCATATACCATCTATCTTCTCCCCCTGCCTCTATTATACACACTCTCTCCTTCCTTTCTCCCCCCAACACCCACTCACACTCACATAGAGTGAGTTTAAGATCACTGTGTCTAGAGGAAAAGAATAATTCAGTTGTTATGGTCATTTATTTAGTTTCTGTTTCTTTATCTTTAATTAAATCTATACTATCCTAATAAAATATAACAGATAGAGGAGACACATTCTAAACACTATTCTTTTTTTCCTGTCAACCAGAATGACTTGTTGCAAACTAAAAAATACTGTTAATACAGTAATACCTCATACAACGTCCGCTTCATAGAACGTCGGATCCATACAACGTCACCCAATTCTTGGAAAAAAGATGCCTCATACACCATCGCCGGATGTTGGATGAGGCATTAGGGTTTTCACATGAGAAAGAAGCCGCGACACCCACCAGACGCTTCCCTTGGTTGTGAGCCGTGTGGGAGCTAAACTGGCCCCAGCTGTGAGGTGGCCAGAGAAGCAACCGTGGGGGAATACCCCAAAATATCCAATCGGCCCCGAGCACCCTTGCCCGAGGACAGGAGGAATGGGGCGAGGAGGAGGAATGGCACTTCCGGGGTGGTGGCGGGAGACCCGCTGTGAGGTGGCCAGAGAAGCAACCGTGGGGGAATACCCCAAAATATCCAATCGGCCCCGAGCACCCTCGCCCGACGACAGGAGGAATGGGGCGAGGAGGAGGAATGGCTCTTCCAGGGCGGCGGCGGGAGACCCGATGAGTCTCATCCTCTTCGGGCACTGGTCACCTCTCTTGCTCCCACCGGCGAGTCTTGCTCCCACCTACCCACTCTCAACCAAGGGTCGCTTCCCTGGCGAGAGCAGGGAAGGGAAGCGAGACTGGCTTCAGCTGTGAGGCGGGCAGCAGGGCGCATAAGAAGACCAGGCACGCCGGAGTCTCGATCGCTTCCCCGCTGTCACCAGGGAAGTGTCCCTTGGTTGTGAGCGGGGAAGGGAAGCGAGACTCCAGCATGGCTGGCCTTCTTATGCGCCATGCTGCCCACCTCACAGCTGAAACCAGTCTCGCTTCCCTTCCCTGCTCTCACCAGGGAAGCGACCCTTGGTTGAGAGCGGGTAGGTGGGAGCAAGACTCGCCGGCGGGAGCAAGAGAAGCGACCAGTGCCCGAAGAGGAGGAGACTCGTCGGGTCTCCCGCCGCTGCCCCGGAAGCGCCATTCCTCCTCGTCGCCCCATTTCTCCTGTCTCGGGCGAGGGTGCTCAGGGCTGCTTGGATATTTTGGGGGATTCCCCCACGGTTGCTTCTCTGGCCGCCTCACAGCGGGTCTCCTGCTGCCGCCCCAGAAGCGCCATTCCTGCTCCTTGCCCCATTCCTCCTGTCTCGGGCGAGGGTGCTCGGGGCCGCTTGGATATTTTGGGGGATTTCTCCATGGTCGCTTCTCTGGCCACCTCACAGCTGGGGCCAGCCTTTAGCCCCCATCTCCCCACTCTTACCAGGGGAACGACGTTATACAAAGCATCAGTGGCAATAATTTGGACGTTGTATGAGGCATCGCGGATAGGATTTTGCATGCCTCATACAAAGTCGGAATTCATACAACGTCCTAACTTGTGGAACCAAGTTTGGATGTTGTATGAGGTATTAGTGTACATAAAAATGTTTGCCACTCTTGTAGGGAATGCTTCTGCAAATAGGTTTTCTTTTAAAAGGAATAAAGTGAGGGGATAAAGCTGTAGTACTCTATTTTCACCCCTAAATTGTTGATCTTTTCATTGTATCATAATAGTCTGCTAGATTCTTCCTTTGATTGAAATAGCTTGGAATTAGTGTGGCATTTAGAATTAGGACAGCACGTAGTCCCAGCGTGTAGATGCAGCATGAAGCCATATTCATTCTTGATTCAATCTGAGAGATCTACAGGGTTTTCAAATAATTGTGGCCTGTACACATATTGAATGATGGAATACATTTTAATGACCACCAACCAGGTAGGTAGAGTGGTGGGATTATTATTTTTTACTACCTACTCTGTGGGCGTGGCATGTGGGCATGGCCAGGGGAAGTGCTCTGCGTTGCACCCGAGTTAGGACTACTTTATTTCAAAACTTGGATGGGTGGGGCCAGCCAGAATTTCTGCTACCAGTTCTGGCGAACTGGAGTGAACCTGCTGAATCCCACCACTGGGTAGGTACACTTTGATCTTCAGATAAGATCACAATTACAGTGTAGGATAGGAACATAAAATACTTCTTGATAAGGAATTAGCCCATTGGTCTACCTAGTCTCGTATTGTTAACTCTGAGTAGCAGAAGCTCTCCGAAAGATTCTTTCTTAGCCATATTTAGAGATCTCAGTATTCAGTGATAAGATCTCAGGGAAGTATTAGCCAATGCATAGGTCCTGAAATAAAATGTCAGAGTACGTTAAGTGTAAAATGGTGAGTTTAATAAAACACGAGACAAATAATGAACATTCTTTTTAAAAAGAATTAATGTCATATGCTAAATCTATCCATAACCGAGCCAGAGCTAACAATGACTTAATTAATGGGGATTGGAGAGAGGTGGTTAAAAAAAAGTAACTCCTCCATGCATTACCCGGCACTGCTCAGTTATCTCTGGGTTACATTTCCAAATGGACCTTTGTGGCAAAAAGAGGGATATTGTTTTGAGGATGGTGGTGGGCAAACCGAGCACAGTTTCATTTTTTAAAAAATAAAACTGAAAAAATGAGGAGCAAGGGAGTTGTGAGTAGCTAGAGGATTCCATTGTATTCAATTTTATTGGAATTGACTGTTAAGGATCTCCCAGAAGGAGACTGTTTAAACATAATGGAGCTTTCCTCCAAGTACATAGGCATAGTATTGTGCTGTAAATAAGTTGTACTTATATATATTTTGATTCTTTTGTTATCTTTGTCAGATTGATTTTAGTAGGCAAGTTCATCCTGCACCAGCATCCCATATCCATCCCATTTTTATAGAATGTTTGTGTATAACTTTAAAAAAGAAGCAGAGTGGGAGTTGTTTCTTATTTTAGATCAAGAAGAAGATTGACTTATTCTTGATATATCAAGGTCCACTCTTGAAATCAGATGAGATTCTTGGTTTGCTACTTTGTTTGCCTTTGCTTGTTTGTTTTCTTCCATGTCCAGGCCAGACGTGAAACTGCCAATGAAGCCACCTTTTTGGTGAATTCATTCTGTAGTTCCTTTTGCCTGATCCAGTGTAAGAAAGATTACCTGGCACAAAGTTACCATTGCCCATGGTATGCCCGATTGTGGTTTAAAAATACCACAATCATCCATGGGGCTTTTTCTGTGTGTGCCTCCTTCAAGCATTAGCCAGCATTGTTTGTTTTGACAGAGTATAGCTGGGGAAATTGTTTTAGTTGTTTCCTGTTTCCTTTTGCAGTGGCAGACACCTCTTAACTATTAAAACAAGTAAATTTGCTAGTAAATGAAAAGGAGTGAGAGCCACATTCATAACAATTATATGCCAGTTTCATCTGTGTGATGACATTCTACTGACAAAAATAAATTTGTAATTGTAACAGAATGCATTGTCATAATAGATTGTTAGCAATTCTAATATGCTCACAATTAGTGTCATAGTACAGAGTGGCAATGCCAAAACATATCTTCTGTGGTTTTAAAAAACAATAATAATAAAGGGATTGTCATATTTTGATTAAAACTAAAAAAATGAGAATTGCTTTTCTTAGCATCACTTCATTCAAACAGGTTTTGCAATGGGTCAACACTTGTAGAGCTGCTTTTAATGTTAATTTTAATAATACCCAGTTCAGATAATAAACGTCTGACCTTTGTGAGCATTAGTCCTAAACCTTTCTTCATGTAAAAGTCAGCAGGAATTTGTAACACATGGAATGACATTTGTGTCTGGATTTAATTCCAAATTGGGTGGTGATGAAGGGTGAAAAAGCCAGAATCACTTTTAAGATTTTGTAAAGCCCAATGTGTGGGCTGTTCATTTTGTTAATTGAAGGAGCAAAGGTCCCTCTAATAATATCAATATTTGATATTCAAGCATGCAAACCCCAAAATCTTAAGTGTTTGCAGACATAGGAGTCAAATACAGCAAGGACCTTGTGAAATAAGAACGTAAGGCATTGTTCCAGAGATCAGTTGCAGCAAAATCATGATGTTTGCAAGGTCAATGAATCTGTGAGCTTCGAACCAATGAAGCAATGTCTGCTAAGCACTGTGCTATCTTCTGGAGTTTTTTAAAGCTCACATGGTTGTAACATGATCTTTCATAAGCAACAAGTCTGCTTTCTTCAGATGCAGAGAGCTGACGGGAAACTCTTAAAGTTAGATCTTTGATCTAATTGCCTTAGTGCTATCTAATGTTAGTTACAAGAAATGCTAGCAAATGTTCTTGCCCTCAGCAAAAATGTGCCTTGACACATCAAGACGATAGTCAAGATTTAATTTGCTACTTCATGAGCTCAAGAATTTGAGGGTTCACCCTGTCCTGCCAGCAGCATCAGTCTTAGCAAGAAAAGGATATTTTGTGCGCAAACAAAAAACTTGTACTTTGAACAAAACAACAACAAAAAACGTGCATTTTTGTTAAAATCTGTATTCTTAGCAACATAAAAAGAATGTGCACAAAATCACTCTGTACATGCTTGATAAAAGTGTAACTATAGGGAGCTGAAGTCAAAGAGCAGAGTAGACTTTAGATGTGGAGTATTTCCACACAACTGGGAGTCCTGGTTTTTCAAGTTTTCTGATCACATCTGTGTGTAAATGTTAGGATGGAGAGGGTGAGAATGGCCTTCTACTTCAAATGTACTGGACACCTGTGTCTGTAGTGTGGATCCTCTTCCCCCTTCTTCTTCTTCAGGTGCCGTATCTGTTCCAGATATTGGCTGTCTTCACGGTGATGGTCTTCCTGTGCTTAACTCCTTGGAACAGTTCTTCTGAGGACATGCCACACTAGTCTCTTAGGTTCTTCAGCCATGGTCCATCTACATCCAGGGTCTCTCTTCCCAGGGATCTTTCCTTGCAGAGTGAGTTATTCTATACTTTATGTTGTTCCTCATGATACGCCCAAGGTATTGGAGCTTTCTTTGCCTAATCGTCTTCCCCTTTACTTTAGAAATAAGTCTCTGAGATTTGTTTTGCCTGGAAAGCCAACAGCTTTTTAAAACATCAAAACACAAAGCTTTTAGGTACTGTTAAACATTTATATGAGTACATGATTGCTTTGATTTACTTTAAGCAGATTTGTTGTCAGTTGGCTTCAAAATCATTAAGCTTGTTCCTGTTGTGATCTCAGTATCTAAAAGCTTTAGAACATATCTACAGTTTATACTTCAGGAACATCCCTCCCCTCAACAAACTATAAAAATAGCAATAGCGATACCAATTTCACTTCCATATCACCCCACCTCTGGACAGTTCACAAGGTAATTAGCATTTTGCCTCCAACACATTGGGTACTCATTTTACCAGCTTTTGAAGGATGGAAGGATAAGTAAACCTTCAAGATTGAACTCCCAACGTCAGCAGTTTGGCTGCAGTACAGCAATTTAAACACTGTGCCACCAGGGCTATTAAAATATTGTAATACCATAGTGATACACATTCATGGAGATCCTTCGTCTTGACATCATTTGGTGGGACAACAAAGGGATGTAGACTAGGTTATGATAAGGGCTTGACTCAAGGCTTTGCAAACATCAGCTAAAGTAACTAGCAGCCTGTTTCTCATCTCAATTACGGTAACCTGCAGTAATTGGTTTTCATCAGTTGTGTCTCAATGAAACTAAATTGGTTTAAAACTAAGCATTTTAGCTTAACTGGGTTGTTGATCAGAGGCTAAATGATTTAAGTGCTTCAGAGGTTAGGTAGATGATAGTTGTCATTTTAAAGGCATTAAAGAGCCAAATGTTTTTTGCCATAGCCTCTTCTTGCTGCCAGTAATCCCTCATAGCAAAACGGCCAATTTGGTCCAGCCCTTACATTCTTCCTCATTGTTGTTATAGAGCAGAGGTTTCCAGCCTGAGGCCCGTGGGCCAGATCTGGCCTGTGGCACCATTTCATGTGGCCCCCACCCCTCCAAGGGCATTAAGAAACAAAATGGCTACCCCTTTAAAGCTGTTGAGACAAAATAGCTGTCCCATCATGCAGCCAGGGCGAAAGACTGTACCGCCCTTGAAGCTGACTGAGAGAGCTTGACCCGGCCCTCAGCTTGAAAAGGTTGGGAACCTCTGTTGTTCTCTTGCACTGTGAAAAGGTATAAAGCAATAGTAGGGAACCTATTTCAGTTCTTCTTTCATGTCCCAATCAAACCCTGGACTGCCAAAATGAAGCCACTTTCTTGGCTTTGTTGTTGGCCAAACTTAAGTCTTCATTGGTGCATGTTTCAGTCTGAGAATTCCATTTCTGATTAGCGCTTGAAAGATGCATTTTATGGGTGGGTAAAATGAAAGAGTAGGTGCAAATATGAGATAATTTTTCTCACTTTTTCCTCCAGACGTGAAACTACCAAAATGAAGCCACCATTTGGTGAGTTCATTCTTCAGTTTTCTTTCACCTAACCTAGTGTAAGAAAGATTAGCTGGTACAAACTGGCTATTCCCCAGGATATGCCTGGTTGTGATACCACAATCTTCGAGGAGACTCTTTCTGTGTATCCCTTTTTATCACTAACTAAACTGTAGGAGAGAGGTTTCAACATTCTAGAATTTGTACGGGGCGGGACTGAATTATAGTATCACTAGTATTTTTTTGCCCGGCTCTGCCGGACATTTTTAATGTGTGTGTTGGTGGTTAAGGGTGGTTTTGGGCGTGCACCTACCACACACACCCCACATAAAATACCACTCCAACCACCAACACACACATTAAAAATTCCTGGCAAGGCAGGAGTGTCATGTGTATGTATTGTGTGTGTGTGTGTGTGTGTGTGTGTATATATATATATATATTGTGTGTGTGTGAGAGAGAGAGAGAGTGAGTGAGTGAGAGAGAGAGAGAGAGGGGGGGGGACCACCAGAGCAGGTTAGTGAGTTAGATAGAGCGAGGGAGGAGACAGAGGAGACAGGTAAGGAGGGTGGAGGCTACCTGCTGAGGCTGTGTTCAGGTGAGTCGGGAGGGAAGGTTTGTCGTGTGTGTGTTTTGGGGTGGGGGGAGGGTTTCCCGCGGTGTGTGTGTGTGTGTGGGGGGTGGTGGGGTGGGGTCCTGCAGCTGCTGCATTAGTGGCAATGGTGGTGGTGGTGTTCCCGTGGCCTGGCTTTGCTGGCCAGGCCACGGGGACCTCGGCGGTGGTGGCGGCAGCGAGGAGGGAATTCCCTGGTAAGCAAAGACAGTAAACAGGGCTCTGGTCACTGTCTTTGCTTCCTGGGGAATTGGTTTGTTTTCAACGGGGTGGTGGTGGTGGTGAAGGCACCAGTGCCTTCGCTTCCCGCCCTCCCTCCTGTTGAAAGCGAAACACCCTTGGGAAGAAAAGACAGCGACTGGAGCTCCATTTGCTTTCTTTGCTTACCAGGGAATTGGTTTGCTTTCAGCGGGGGGCGGGGGACTTTGACCCCCACCCTCCATTGAAAGCAAGTAGGTGGCTGCGCTGAGGAAAGGGGCAGCCACCAAAAGGTAAGGGGGGTGGACAGGGACTGGGGGACTAGGCGGGGGGAGGGGGTAGCGTGGTTCCCAGGCCGATTCCCATAACTTTTGGTGGCTGGCCCGTTCCCCCAGGCGCAGCGTTCTGCATTGGTATGTGCACCGGCCTGGCCTTTGTCCATGCAGGCATTGAGGCTTCGATCATGGCAGGGATGGAGGACAGTCCAGTGCTCGCTCCAGTGGAGAAGGTCGTGCCGGGGGGAAAGGGACAGCCAGCAAAAGGTAAGAGAGGTAGGGAGGGGGGCAAGCTGGTGGGGTGGGGGTGGGTGACAGGGTTCCCAGGGCCTTCCCCCCCCCAGTCCCTGTCTCCCACCCCACTTACTTTTTTTGGGCAGTAGGTTGGGTTGGACATTTCCCCAGTGCGTTTTTTTAAAAAACCGCTGCACCGGCTGCCCAGCCTCCTCCACACTCGCGCCCTTCAGCCTCATTGGCTGAGGGGTGGTGCAGCGTAAGGGAGGCTGGGAAACATAGTTTAATTTTTTTGTTTGAGTTTGTGGGGCGGTTGCCCCACTGGCGACTGCCGGACCCTTGCGGTGATGGTCGTGCCAGGTAAAGGTAAGTGCGGGCGGCTCGGTAGGGGATAGTAAGGACAGGTGTGGGAGCCTTTGCAGGATTCCAATGGTTAACGTCCCTACTTATACGTAAAGATGAGAAGATTGTGTTGTATGGGGAATCTTGTTATGTGTCATCAGGTTGATTTCAACAACTCTATGAATCAGCAACCTCCAAACAGTCAAGTGATCAAAGAAGTTTGCACAGCTTGTGCAGACTCAAAGACTGTGGCCTCCTTTATTATAATTGCATGGTGCAGCTCAGTAAATGAACATCCTGCAAGACAATTCTAAAAAGGAGGGCAGCCCCATCCCAAAATTATAACTTTGAAACTGAGCTTCAGATCAGCACCAAATTTGGCACAAGTATAACACAAGAATCTCCTCTTGCTCTGTGCCAAATTTGGAGAAGTTTGGACTAAAGACTTTTTAAAGAGAAACCTCTTGTGCTCACTTCCATTTACAATTGCTTGAAAAACAACTATGATATTTGCTTTGTGTTTGGGTAAGAAGTGAAAAAAGGAGTTAGCTTCTTGGAATTTTCCTTTGTTTGATAGTCAGCATAATCAGGTATCCTATAAAGTCCATTTTTGGGTGCTAACACTGCTATAATCAACATGTAAGCTGCCCTTTACTATGTAGTAATGCAGGCCCAATATTTTGCAACAATATCAGTTCATTTCTTGTCAGTATGAAATGCAGATGCAGAATATCCCATATTTTTTTAAAAAAAAAAACCCAACAATTTTCTTAAGAATTCAATTGAGTTAATCCATCTCTTATTTGGTCTTTCTCTTTATCTGCTGTCTTCAATCTTTCCTAGTCTTTTTGTCCTTTCCAGCAAGTCTTGCCTTCTCATGATATCCCCCAAGTATTTGAACACTCAAAAGGATGGATATGGCCCCAAGTCACACCAGATGTGGCCCCATGGCCTGAGCATCTACATTCCTTTCTTAAGGGGATTTGTTTTAATCTTGAGCCTATCCCACAATCATCTTCATGCCTGATGTGTTACTTGAAAGTATGGGGAAAGAGTAATTGATGGGAAGGGGAAGATGATGATCCCTGTTATGGAATCATTCTGATGTGAGTATCATTATGTATTTTGAACTTTGAACTTTTGATGATCCACATCCTTAGATTGTGAAGTACCATATATACTCAAGTATACGTCAGCTTTTTAGTCCCCCAAATGAGGTCCAAAAATGGGACTCAACTTATACTCGGGTCAACACAGACACTCAAAAACATACCCACACAAATGTCTAAATTAATTAATATTACCATATTTCCATGTATTTTAATTATTGAAACTCACTAACAGCTGCTGCATTTTCCACCCCCAACTTATACTTGGGCCAATCTATTTTCCTAGTTTTAGAGGTCCAAATTAGGTACCTTGACTTATATTCGGGATGACTTATAGTCGAGTATATATGGTACTTGTTTTTTTATAGAAAGGTTTTTAAGAAATGTAGCACAGTTAGCAAAATTAAGCTGTGTGACCCATCCAAACAACTGCAGAACGGAGGCACTACATTTTATAGGGTCACTCAAAAAAATAAAACAATGCAAGCTTTCCTAACTCACAGGTCACTTCTTCAGGCAAATGTACATGGCATGGTGTAAAAGCCAGGGTGGTTAGCTTAGACGGTGAATGGGAGAAAGACAGCAGGCTGTATCTTTTTAAATCCAAAGGTAAGAAGCCAGGGCCTTACATGTTTCCCTCTCTGAAATGCCTTCTTTGAAGCTAATGGCTTTCTTCCTTTGGGAGAGGGGGCGTGGCCTTGTAATTTGAATGACCCTATAAAAGGTATCACCTTTGTTCTGCAGTTGTTTAAGAAATGTAGCAGTCAAGCTTTAAATGAGAAAATGGCTTCACAGCGAACCATAATGTTGGAAGTGGGACCATATTGCATCCAGTATGAACAATGAACTCCCAAGTAAATCTTCACACCCTGTGTGGTGTGAGGAAGTATGCCTTTCAAACAGGATTAACGCTCTGCTTCAGGGTTTCTCATCATCATCTGCTTGGCAAGTATGAGAACAAAATGCTGGACTATTAGGCCTTTTGTCTGATATATCAGGGCTCTCTTTATGTTCTTTCATCTTCCCATGTGTGGAAAATGGGACCGTCAACCTTGGATTTACTTACATTTACAGATAATTCTCTTTGGCTTCAGAGGAATGTGTGCAAGTATTCAGCGAATAGGATAGCAACCTTTAAAAGTCTAGTGTTTTCATGCTATGCAAAAAGGAAAGAAGTTGAATATGCCAGTTGCCAGTGTGGAATGATGGGACTGTGGTGGCTCAAGTGGTTAAGACGCTGAACTCGCTGACTGGAAGGTCGGTGTTCGACCTTCGAGATGGGATTTATGGATTTCTAGATATTTTTGTTGTTGTTCGGTGGCTCAAGTTCAGTGTTGTTGCTCAGTGGCTCATGTGGCTAAGATGCTGACTGGAAGGCGGGAGATCAGCAGTTTGATTCCCGAGTATCAGGCGGACGGTGTGAGCTCCTGTCTTTGTTTCAGCTCCTGCCAACCTAGCAGTTCAGAATCAAGAAATTGTGAGTAGAAATGTAAACAGCATTGTATGTACTCTGGTGTTCCATTCCATCCCAGTTTTAATTTATATGCCGCCTTTCTCAACTAAGGCTGACTCAAGGCGGCAACAACATATTCATAATAATTCAGTACAGGATACAATATAGACACACAATAGCATAATAATACAAGCAGAACACTATACAATATAAAAATGCAGTATTACAAATATAAAAATTACAATTACAAATTACCCAGGAATCCCCAGGTGTGCTCGACTACCCCGCGGCCAACGTCGGACCGGGGAAGGAGCAAAGCGAGGTGGGGGAGCGCCAGTTCTTTAGTCCTCGTGCCGGGGGTCCCAAGTGTGCTCAACTACCCCATGGCCAATGCCAGACCGGGGAAGGAGCAATGCCTCCCACCGAGCCGGCCAAGGGCAGGTAAGCATCCAGGTGATAGTCGCCCCATTCCCTCGCCCAGCTGTTCGGTGGCCCATCTTCCTCCTTTCCTCCGCCTCATTCAATCCCAACCGGGATTGCTCAGTGGGTTTGAGTGCTTGGCTGCAGAGATGGAGACTAAGAGTTTGAATCTGTTTCTAGGGGATGGGCCAGCTGAGATCACTCCGGGCTATGTACAATCTGCAGTCTCAAAATGCCACAAGAAATTAGGATTGGTCAACCACGTCTGAGAATTGTATACCTCAAATCCCCTGGAAAAGTTGGCATGAATTGGAATTGACCTGATGGCATATCATTTCCATTTTAAAGAACATTTTAGGAAATCAAGGTGATTTCTCCATTGACTCTTTTGAGATATTTGATCATCACAATTATAATGAATTAAGACATGACATATCTTGCTTTGCATGTAGTGAGTCTATCTCATATATTTGTTTCACCTTTTAAGTGAAATGAATGAACAATGAATATACAAGGTTTCCTTTTAAGGGAAAAAATATTCTGTGGTTAATTTGAGTGTGATTTCATTGAAATGTTACAACTTATTCTTAGTAGTAACAGCAGCAATAAAAGACAAATTGCACAGAGCATTTCCATAGGAAAGTGTTCAGATGCATATGCAAAGAAACTGTAAGATCATGAAAACTGTTCCCCCATAAAATTTTCTTTGAATCAGGATTAATTTTGTGGATTTTTAGTTGTACAGTTCTTAAGATATTATCACAGATGTGTACAGCATTTTTGAAAATATACTTTGAAATACATTATATTTTGAAAAACATTATATTTTGTGTGATCCATTTTCCAAAAACATTGTGATTTCTCATAATATATTGCGTTTGCAATTTATAATGTAATACCTCAGTTATTTTCCTTGTTTAGCAAACACATTAGCCTAGGTTTATTGTGCAGTGTTGGCAAAACCTGAGGTGTTTGTAGAGTACTATGGCACAGAGCCATAGTATATATCTGAACAATGAACTTATATATCTGAACAATAGTATATATATGAAGTAATTAAAGAGATGGGAATACCAGAACACCTTATATGCCTCATGAGAAATCTGTACAGGAGTCAAGAAGCAACAGTTAGGACAGAGTATGGAATAACGGAGTGGTTTGGAATAGGAAAAGGAGTAAGATAAGGCTGCATTTTGTCACCCTGCTTATTCAACTTATTCACAGAGCACATAATGTGCAATGCAGGGATGGAGGAATCACAATATGGG
Source organism: Bradypodion pumilum (assembly GCA_035047305.1). Classification (NCBI taxonomy): domain Eukaryota; kingdom Metazoa; phylum Chordata; class Lepidosauria; order Squamata; family Chamaeleonidae; genus Bradypodion; species Bradypodion pumilum. Next base: position 306,860,877 of record JAWDJD010000004.1, on the reverse strand, counting down.
ATCAAAATTGCTGGGAGAAACATCAACAATTTGAGATATGCAGACGATACCACCCTAATGGCAGAAAGTGAGGAAGACCTAAAGAAGCTCCTGATTAGGTTGAAAGAAGAGAGTGCAAAAGCTGGCGTGAGACTCAATATCAAGAAAACCAAGATAATGGCAATAGGCCATATCAGTCCCTGGAAAATAGATGGGGATGAAGTAGAAGTAGTGACAGACTTTACTTTTTTAGGATGATTTATTTATTTATTTATTTTTATTTTTCACGCTTATATACCGCCCACTCAGGTACAACCCAACTCAGGGCGGTTTACATAGCGGACAGTAAATACATAAAAAGACACATGATAAAACAAAGTTAAAAGTTAAAAACCCACCCCTAAAAGGTGCGCAAGTACCGAAGGGACCTTGGGGGAAGGCACACTTCTCTATACCAACCATCCAACAGTACCCCATCCCCACCCGCACCCCAAACTTGGCCTGCCAGCCAAGTTCCTTCCTAAAGGGCAACAACTCCATCTGGAGACGCAGTTCCACAGGCAGGAGGTTACAAAGGGCCTGTGCGGACACGGAGAAGGCCCACCTCCTTGTGCCAGAGAGGCGAGCCCCCCTGGCTGATGGCACAATTAGAGAGCCGCTCGGGTCCGCTCTGGTTGGACGGACAGACGTCCTTAGGGCAATGCGGTCTCTGAGATACCCTGGCCCACTAACATGTAGGGCTTTAAAGGTCAAAACCAGCACCTTGAATTGCACCCGGAGACAAACTGGTAACCAGTGCAGCCCCTGAAGCAATGGTGAGGCATGGGCCTAACGTCCACACCCCATCACCACCTGGGCCGTGGCATTCTGGACCAGCTGCAGCCTCCGAATGGTCATCAAGGGCAGCCCCATGTAGAGCGCATTACAGTAGTCTAGTCTGGAGGTCACCAGAGCTTGAGTGACCATGAGCAAAGAGTCCCGGTCCAGGAGCGGGCGCAACTGGCAAATCACCCGAAGTTGGGCGAAGGCCCTCCTGGCCACAGCCGCCACCTGTTCTTCTAGTAGCAGCCACAAATCCAGGAGGACCCCCAAGTTGCGCACCGGGTTGGTCTGGGGCAAAACAGCCCCATCCAAAACCAAAGATGGTAGCTCCCGGGATAACGCAGGAGAATCATCATAGCCACTCAGTCTTGCTAGGATTCAGCTGTAGCCCATTTGCCCCCAACAGCCTCCAGACAGCTAGAAAGGACTTTGACTGCATCACTGGGGTCCCCACGGGCCGAGATGTACAACTGTGTGTCATCCGCGTACTGGTGGTACCGCACCCTGTGGGAACAGATGATTTCACCCAGCAGCTTCATGTAGATGTTAAATAGGAGAGGAAAGAGTACCGAACCCTGAGGCACCCCATATTTTAGGGGCCTAGGACTCGACCTCTCACTCTCCAACCACACCGACTGGGTACGGCCCCTCAGAAATGAGGAAAACCAGGACCTCACCATGCCCTGGATCCCCAATCCTCGGAGCCGTTCCAGAAGGATACCGTGGTCAACAGTATCGAAGGCCGCTGACAGGTCAAGAAGAGCAAGGACGGACGGACGACCGCCATCCCGCTCTCGCCAGAGATGAACCATCAGCGCGACCAATGCAGTCTCAGTACCATATCCAGGTCTGAATCCTGACTGGAATGGGTCCAGATATTCCGCTTCATCCAGGATCAAAGATCACTGCAGATGGAGATTGCAGCCATGAAATAAAAAGGCGACTGATTCTTGGGAGACAAGCTATGAAAAACCTGGGGAAACATAGTGAAAAGTAGAGACATCTCACTGCAAACAAAGGTCTGCATAGTCAAAGCAATGGTATTTCCGGTGGTAATGTATGGCTGTGAGAGCTGGACCATTAGAAAGGCTGAGCGAAGAAAAAAGATGCCTTTGAGATGTGGTGCTGGAGGAGAGTTTTGAGAGTCCCCTGAACAGTGAGGAGAACAAATAGGTCAATATTAGAAGAGATTAGCCCTGACTGCTCCTTAGAAGGACAAATAACTAAGATGAAGCTGAAGTATTTTGGACATCAAATGAGAAGAGAGGATTCACTTGAGAAGGACTTGATGCTGGGGAAGGTGGAGGGCAAAAGAAGAAGGGGACAGCCAAAGATGAGATGGCTAGATGGTATTGTAGACACAATGGGCACATGGCTGTGCGTACTGAGGAGGATGGTGGAGGACAGGGGTGCCTGGAGAGCGATGGTCCATGAGATCGCAAAGAGTCGGAGTCGACTATGCGACTGAACAACAACATATATCTGAACAATGGTAGACAATACTGTAAATCAGGGGTTCTCAAACTATGGCCTGAGGTCCAGATCTGGCTGGCAGTGCCATTTCTTGTGGCCCACCACCCTCACTGCCACTGCCACCAGAACTCGAGCAGCTGTAAACGTGTCTGCAGCTGTCATAAACATGTTTTTACACATTTATGGCTGTCATAAATGCATTTACGGCTCTCATAAAAGTGTTTATGACAGCCGGGGACGAGTTTTATGGCAGTGTTTATGGTGGGGTAAACCACCAGGCCAGCCCGCTCAACTTTCCAAGGAAGTGTGACCTGGCCCACAACTTCAAAAGGTTGAGAACCCCTGCTGTAAATCCTAAGATTCTGTAGGATAGAGTTAAAGAGTTATCAAACTAATATCACTGTTTAGTGCACATTCAGTTTGCCAGACCTTCACTGGAACAAGCATGTTGCTAAGTTTAGCTGCAGGTCCAAGAAACCAAATGGCCAGAATCTTGTTGCATCCTTGAATGATTGGCTGAGATAAATTACATAAGCAACTGGAAGTGGCTGATGTTGCTTTTGTTCCAGGTTGTCCTTTGGTTGTGTAATCAATTATGGATTGGCAAAGTATGAAAAACCACTTGTGTGATTGTAGTCACATGTGTATTTTTCAACAATAGGGTTTTAGCACATAACTTTGCAGAATGGGCTTAATCTGAAGTGAAAATGTGGGGGCATATATGTTGTAATATTTGAAATTGAATTTAACTGAATTTTCCAATCATTTTTTTACTTGTTAATACATGCCCAACCCCCTTTCAACAGACTGCAGAAAGTAGATTCTCTGGCTTCTTTGACCTTCGTACAAAATGTTCAAAACAAAACACAAGATTGATTTGGATATTTGGAGCACACTAATTAATGGGTCACATTGACATTTTAATCATTTTTAAATGTCCTACAGGGGAAACAAAGCTAAAATAGACATTTTAGACTCAACACTTTAAAAAATCAGATTAGTTAAAACTCACTTTCAGTTGGAAACTATTTCTGATATAATTGCAAGCATGCAATAACATAATCATATACTATTTTACTTTGCATGTGTAGCAGCTTATTTTCAAATTGGGCATTTGACTTGATAGCAGTTTTGCTCCTAAAGGTTTACTGAAAACAAGGGTGGTAAAATGTCACAGAGGCTATTGTCACTGCATACAAGGGTCAGAACTAGACTCATTGAAGCCTATTTTTTAGTTACAAAAATGCTTTGGAAAAGATGTTTATGCTATTTCTTTTTTGACAGAGCAGACAAGACTCTACAGAATCAATGTTGACAGGGATTATTTGTTAGTGTATTTCTGACTTGACAAATGAATTGAAGATGTAACAAACACTCGCAGGTATTCTTTCTGACAAATAATGTGTCTTGGCAGCCCCTTCAACACAATGGTCAGCTGCTGTGATCTTTAGCTCCTGCAGAAGACTGAAAAGACCAGCACTCTGGTCAGCAACCCAGCAGTATGAGCAAAAAAACTTTTTTTGGGTAATTTCTGCACCAAAAACTTCTATTTTGTGTTTAAAAACTTGTGATTTTTCACAAAAATGTCTTGGGTGTTGTTGTTGTTTTTGGATGCGGGGTTAAAATATAAGGTTTGTAATGCAGAACACAACCTTCTATCATAAAATACTATACATTTTAGGAACCCAAAACACTTTCAATAATTTTTCATGGAGAAGTGCCAAATTGTGAAAAATGCATAAAAACTCTTGCACTTTTGTCCAGTGGGGAAAAATGTATGTTACAAAATCTTTATACTGTATCTGGCACTTAAATGTGAGACATGAAAGTCAATGAAAGTCAATGGCTCCATGTGTAGTCAATTTCATGCATTATTGTAGGTTGCAAGAAACAATACACTATTTACCTGCTGTTTTAGAATTAAAGTCTGGCCTTCACATAAGGATTTTTCTTTATTGGTTATATATCTTCACTTATCATTTTGTCAAAATGTCTAGACACCCTTGAAAGAATTGCATAGGTGTCACTTTATTATTTGTGATGGGTAAAAATTCATATTGACAAGATAATGCAGGTTAGAGAGAATAGTTTCCACTTTTCACGGTTTTCTAAATGAACTATAAACACTCAAGTAGGTGACTTTGACATTTGAAGAAATGAGTGAAAATGTCTATTTAGCAGAGTTTTAGCCAGCTATGTATAATGGATATAAATAAAGTATAAACAGGAAGATAGTCTTTGAATATTGATTTCTGATATTTAATTTGAAATTTGCTGGAATTAATTTGAGAAATCACACTGACATGACAGCCTCAAACTAGAAAGTCAGTGTAGATGTTGGTTACTGTGTGCTGAATTATATGTTGTGCACAATAATTGATGCCAACTCTGACATAGAAAACTATAGCAATTTGCAGCTCAGTTTATACCAATGGAGTGACAAGGCACAAGGCCACCGGTGATACCGCTGAGGGCCTCAGCCACGAGGCCTCCTCTGCCTCTCCGCTGCCACCACGCTTCAGTAGGCCTGGCCCTCAGTTCTGCTGCTGACTGCATGGTGGCAGAGAGGTGGTGGAGGAGGCCTCGTGGCTGAGGGTAGCAGTGGTGGCGGCGGCGCGGCAGCGGCCTTGCACCAGAGGCCCTTTGCAGCCCCTCCTCATCAGAGACAGGGCGGCGTCGGGCAGAGCCATGGCCGGAGTATCGGAGGAGGCGAGCGGCAGAGGAGCTTCGGCATCGGGCGGGCAAACAAAGAAGCCTCTCCACCCCCCTCTCTTCCTCTCCTCCCTGGGTCGTGGGCACTAGCAGGAGGATGAGGAGAATGAGCCGCTCTCCCGGGAGGAGGTGGGCAGGGTGGGGAGGGGAGGCAGCGGCAGCCACTGGAGGACGACGAAGGAGAGGAGACGATCACGATGACAACGTGGCTGTGAGTCTCTGCCTCTGTGTGTGTGTGTTTTGGGAGGGGGTGTTAATGGGTGGGGGCGGGGGGAGACAGGGTCTGCATGCCCACCATGGATTTCTAGGCATGACTAGACTCCTGAGCGCCTGTCGTCTGCCCCGGCTCCTGAACCTAGCAGTTCGAAAGCAGGAAATTGCAAGTTGATAAAGATGGACCACTTTGGTGGGAAGGTAAACAGCGTTCCGTGCATCTCCGGTGTCTAGTCATACCTGCCACATGTCCACTGAAATGTCTGCAGAAGCAGACAGCGCTGGCTCTTTGGCTTTGAAACAGAGATGAGCAACCTGAACCTAGTGTGGGACACGACTGGCTTTCTAGCAAGGGAAACATTTACTGCTTCAATCCAGCGCTGCGCCTCTTTGGCTATAAACAGAGATGAGCACTGAATTGAATTTAACTTTTAAACCCTAGAATCAGATACAACTGGCTTTTGAGTAAGGGCAACCTTTACCTTACCCAACATGCTTCGTAATCATTTTAGTGACTTTGGAAGGATGGCAGTCTGAGTCAAACTAGAGTCCTGGTCAGGATTGAACTCATAACCTTTGGATTGAAGCAGTAAAGGATTCCCTTGCTTGAAAGCCAGTCATTATCCCACACTAGGGTTCAGGTTGCTCATCTCTGTTTCAAAGCCAAAGAGCCTCTGCAGACGTTTCCATGGTCATGTGGCAGGCATGACTAGATACCGGAGTGCATGGAATGCTGTCACCTTCCCACCAATGTGGTCCCTATTTATCTACTTGCAATTTCTTGCTTTCGAACTGCTAGGTTGGCAGGAGCTGGGACAAAGACAGGAGCTTGCTCCATCCTGCAGTATTCGAGTATTGAACTGCTGACCTGCCATCTTCCAGTTAGAGCCTTAGCCACTTGAGCCACTGCAGCTCAGTGGTTAAGAAGCTCGCCTTGTTAGCTGGAAGGCTGACATGATGGTTTGAGCTCCTGTCTCTGTCCCAGCTCCTGGCAACCGCAAGTAGATAAATAGGGACCACTTCGGTGGGAAAGGTAACAACATTCTGGTGTCTAGTCATGCCTGCCACATGTCCACAGAAACATCTACAAACAGACAGTGCTGACTCTTTGGCTATAAACAGATGGTCACTGAACCCTAGAGTCAGATACGACTGGTAGCTTTGGATCTAACAGTAGGTAAAGGTAAAGGTTTCCCTTGCTCAAAAGCCAGTCATATCCCACTATAGGGTGCAGTGCTCATCTCCATTTACAGCCAAAGAGCCAGTGCTATCTGTGTTTGCAGATGTTTCCATGGGCAATGTGGCAGGCATTACCAGATTGGCCACCCAGTCAAATGCCCACCGATTAGGCCACCCCCACTGATTAGGCCACACCCACTGATCAGGCCATGCCCACTGATTAGGCCACACCCAATGACTAGGCCATGCCCACGGTGTGGTAGTAAATTTTTTTGGTGCCCATCACTGGTTACAGTGATACCTCATATAACGTCCAAACTTGGTTCCACAAGTTTGGACTTTATACGGATTTGGACTTTGTATGAGGCATGCAAAATCCTAGCCGCAATGCCTCGTCCAACGTCCAAATCCTTGCCGCGATGCCTCGTACAACGATAGAGATACATTGTACTGTAACAGCACAGACTTCAGGGCAAAGTCAAGGAAAAAGACAGGAAACTGACAGAACTTTTAAGAAATCATTGTCTAAAGGCTAAATACATTACAAAAACATGTCAAACAACCCTGATTGTCCAAGAACCTGAAGAATGCTGCAAAAATCCCAGGAATGCTTTTAAAAATTCTGACAAAAATTCAAAAAAGTCCAAAATCGTGCTCAAAACCACTCCTAAACATTATTCGCCTTGTGCAAAACCCACAAGAGCAATGCACGCATGTGTCCTGCCTTTTATACTGCCCACGCACAATACAACCTAGGAAAAAACCCAATGCCTCATACAAAGTCGCAGTGACGTTGTATGAGGCAATTTTTTTCAAAGGATTAGGCGATGTATGAATTCAATGTTGTACGAAGCGGACTTTGTATGCGGTATTACTGTATGTTGATTTTAATGTTGTGAGTCACCCAGAGTCGTTTCGAGTTGGGTAGCTATACAAATTGGATTAAATAAATAAATAAATAAATAAATAAATAAAATTAGCATGATGCTTTCATAACCCATTCTGCAGTATCTTCTTTCTTTGCTCGTCTTCGTAACAGGATTGCCAGATGTCAGTTAATTTTAATACTTCAAGAACCAGGGATGTGTGTGAGGGCATGAATTAGGTTGAGTGTCTGGAAACCATATTTACAAGCTTAGAAGTTAAGGAAGAAAAGAATGCCAAAATAAATTGTGGCACATCTTCTCTAAAGGTGCCAAATTAATAGTGGCTAAAGTAGATACCAGTTAAACATCTTGACTTTTATATGGAACTGTGCAAGTTAATATAACTCTTAGGGACCACTAAAACTTGATCGGGGATACAGTACTCTGATTTTTAAGCAACATTTCTGCAAGCCACCAGAACTACAAACTGGAGTACAATCCAGGGCTGAAAAGGTGTAAAAATGTCATCTGTTCTGCTAATTTCTTCGTTGTTGTTCAGTTGCACGGTCGATACCAACCCTTTGCGACCCCATGGCCCACCGCATGGCAGGCACCCCTATTCTCCACCATCCTCCTCTGCCCGCACAGCTTTGTGCCCATTGTGTCAACAATGCCATCTAGTCATCTCATTCTCTGCTGCCCCTTCTTCTTTTACCCTCAAACTTTCCCAGCATCATCTTCAATATTTGACCACCCAGGGAGCAGTCGGGGTTGATTTCTTTTAAGATCAACCTATTTATTATCTTTTCTGTCCAGGATACTCTTAAAGTCTCCTCCAGCACCACATTTCAAATGTGTCTATTCCTCTGTGCTCAGCTTTCATTATGGTCCAGCTCTCAGAACCATACATTACTACAGAAAATACCATTGCTTTGACTATGTGGACTTTTGTTTTCAAGGTGTTGTCTCTATTTTTAACTATGTTCCTGTTTATTAATGCACAATTGCAAGTTGCGCGGGCAGCACCTCGCAAAGAGAAAATGGCAGTTTCCCGCCATCCAAATTAGGAGCTAAAGTTGGCGCGAAATCTCCCTATGAGCACGCTCATTATGTTAATCAGAGTTCTGTGATTGGTTACAGTTTTGGATCCTGTTCCTCATTGGTTAATACTTGTATATCGTGTTATGATTGGTTGGCTATGATTGTCCGGCGGGTTGCTACTTTGTATCAAGGAGCTACCACCGGGAAGACACCATATAAGCCCCACGGGTAAACATGGGTGGGACAGGACCGGATCTATACTACCCATTCCGTACAGGTAGCCAGTAACAAACTAAGCCTGGGTCTCCTCCAAACGCTACCGCTTCTAGTGTAGCTTAGGCATTGCCTCTTCTACGGCAGACTCCATAGGGACTGATTTCATGGGATTCGTATAGCCATCTTATGTCTGGAGCACCTTGTAAGCATAACCTGAAAGACTGTTAAATAAACTCCTGTTGTTCTGTTCATCGATGTCTGGACTATTGCTTATAAGGGCCGGACACAACAGTTCACCAAATTTCTCATAGCTTGCCTCCCAAGAATTAGTTGCCTTTTTATTTCATGGCTGCAATCACCATCTGCAGTGATTTGTGTACATTTACTTAATGTTTGCACTTTCTCTCCTTTGGCAAAACAAATCTCTGTACTGTATGCATTTTAACTGTTCACATTTTAAAATGCATGCAAGTCATTTCTAAGAAGCCCCATATAAGACCTGCAAATATGCAGATTCCCAAGAGGAGATACATTCCTTCTTGGAGACAGATTGAAATTGATTAACATTAATTAGTGTACTTTAAAACCCAAATAACCCTAAAATGCAGACCCTATGATTCTGTTAATATCCATGCTGTGCTTCAGGTGTCTAGCCTTTACAGCTTTGGAGGTGTGACAGAGACATGGTGAGGCAGACAAACAGAGAAAGAGACATACCTGTCTCTGTTATATTATAGACAACCTGTTCACTCACTCACTCCCCCACACACATTCTGTTGTGAAAAGTGGCAAATAGAGTGAACAAATGCAGGGAGAAAATAAACAGTAGGGATACACAGAATAAAATTAGATAAAATGTGTAGTTTGTATTTCCTGGTTCAAAAGCCAGTCATATCCAACTATGATTTGGTGCTTATCTCAATTTATAGCCAAAGAGCCAGCGCTGTTTGCATCTTCAGACGTTTCTGTGGACATGTGGCAGGCATGACTAGATGCCGGAGTGCATGTAACACTGTTACCATTCCTGCCAAAGTGGTAACAATTTATCTACTTGCAATTTGTTGCTTTCAAACTGCTGGGTTGGCAGGAGCTGGGACAGGCCCTCACTCCGTTGTGCAGTTTTTAGGTCTCAAACTGCTGGCCTGCTGACCTTCCAATTATCAAGTTCAGCATCTTAACCACTACAAATTGCCATTTAACACAGAAGTGCTTAGTCCTGTGCTGGACTACAGATGGTTCTGTACTTCAGTGCTTGGCTGCTGCATCACACAGGAGACTTAAGCCATATATACTGTGGTTTGGAATAAAATAGTTTGCTATACTGAATGCAAATAAGCACTGAACAGGAAGTTGTTGAGGTATTTGCACATAATTTCTGTACAAATACTATGCTAATAGAATTGTCATAGGAATACATAGCCTATTGTTGTTTAGTCACAGTTCACTATTTCAAGAGGCATTAGATGTATTGTTTTACATACTGTATCTGAAATCCTGTCGCTTAGCATAATAAGTCACACTACATCAGTAGAGATCTAGTAAGTCAGAATCTCTGTAAACTTCAGTGGTTGAAATAGGTTTACTTTAGTTGCAGTTTAATGTGCTACAGTAACTTGCAGCTGGAGTAGGCTATTTGAATCAATGGAATTTTTTCGTTAAGTCGCTAGTGCTGAATTAATGTTATGTTCTATGTTTTTAAAGAGGCTTCCCTCATCTTTGACACTTGTATGGCAAATAGGTACAACATGTTCCCTTCCATGCTGGGAATAACTGCATCTATTGCATCTGATTATTATTATGTTTCCATTCAGGTTTTCAGAATCTTTAAAATTATATCATTTTTTGTATGTACAGTAAACCCTTGCTTGGGATTGCTCGTTAAGTGAGTTGCTCTTCATTTTCCCATAGGAATGCATTGAAAACCAAATATTCCATTCCGGACCTCAGAAAAAATCCCCTAAACCATTTTTTAATGTTCAAAATTCTTTATAAAGTGCACTTAACTGCATAATTCTGTGCAGGGACATGGTAAATCAAGCAATAACATTTCAAACATCAAACTTAAACTTTTAAAACATCACACATCAAGAATAAAATAAGAAAGAGTCTTTTACAGGGTACCTGTTCAAAGCTCATTAATAAAGTGCTCTTTAAAGGCATACAGAACCCCCTTCCTCCACACACACATACACAAAGCATAATGGTGATTAAAAGCTATGCAAAAATGCTAGATATACAAATGTCCCTTCAAAATTTCAAACTAAAAACACTCCAAGAACAAACAGAAAATTGCTGCCACATTCCATTTTAATACTGTAATCCCTCAAAACTTCATTTGAAAAAACCTCCAACCCCCCCCTCAAATCCCCACAAATGTGGAATCAAATACCCTTGTACAGTACTGCTTGAGAAATCCAAAACTGCTTCAAAAAAATCCAGCAATGGAACTCCAAAAATCACTTCAAAAAAACCCTCCTCGCCCACACTCTGCTGACTCACAGACTCCCAGGCACGATGCAGGGAGATGTTCCAGTCACTATGCATTTTTAGTCACCACACGAGGGTGTCATTTCCTAACAATCCCCAGTTGCTAAGTGAATTAGTCGCTCTATGAGCTGCTTGTTGTGTAAGGGTTTATTGTATCTGATTTTTTTGTATTATTTGTATGCCTTATGTTTAAAATTAAAATAAATATATTCAAAAAATATTTCTAAGGGCAGAAAGCACTTATTTTATTTATTTATTTATTTGAGTTTATACCCGACCCACTTGCCCTAGGGCAACTCAGGGTGGCACACTTATACATAAGAATCTAAAACTTTCCTAAAACTGTTGAAATAAACTCTTAAAATCAACTCCCAGTTAAAAGATCCTCCCCTCCCTTCCCACCCATCAGTAAAAAGGGACGTATACTTCTAGTAGAGCCAACGAGCAGGAGTCAACACCCCGTTGGCCCCCCATACTTGCCCTGCCAGCCAGGTTTTCAGCCCTTTCCTAAATGGCAGCAAATCCGTCTGTTGCTGAAGGTCTATTGGCAGGAGGTTCCACAGGGCTGGGGTGGACACTGAGAACGCCCTTCTCCTAGTGTTAGAGAGGCGTGCCCCTCTAGCTGAAGGAACACTGAGAGAGCCCCTCCGGTCTGCCCTGGTGGGGCAGGCAGATTCCCTTGGGACGATGTGGTCTCTTAGGTAGCCTGGCCCACTACCATGAAGGGCTTTAAAGGTCATTACCAGCACCTTGAATTGCACCCAGAGATAAACTGGTAACCAGTGCAGCTCCCGAAGCAGAAGCGAGGCATGGACACAGCGCCCGCACCCAAACACTACTTGGGCGGACGCATTCTTGACCAGCTGTAGCCTTCAAATGGTCATCAAGGGCAGCCCCATGTTACAATAATCAAGTCTGGAGATAACCAGAGTTAAAACACAAAGAAAACAGAAACTGAGAGCTGTTTCTATTACCGGTTCCTCTGCTGTAGGCTCATGTGCCAAATGCACAAAAGTGAAGTAAAGAGAGAATCCCTCTATCTACCACAGGAGTTTGTAACATACTGCCTGTGGGCTGGCCCCAGCCCCCAATGCCATTCCATCCAGCCCATGGTGATGACCCCGGAAGTGGAAACTTGCACACATGTGCAAACACACCCGTGCATGCGGTTTACATCCGCATTTGCGGCAGGGGGAAACCATGTGTCATGCCTGCTCAGTTGACTGAGGGTGAGTTGTTTAGCCCATGGTGCAAAAACCTTGAAAACCCCAGATCTAACAGGTCTGCTATCAAGTCTGTTTGGTAGAAAGCAGAGTTTTGATATCAGCTTGCTAAGAGTTTATCAGGGGGACTGCAGTGGCTCAAGTGGCTAAGACGCTGACTGGGAGGCGGAAGGTTAGCAGTTCGATTCCTGATTACTGCAGGACGGAATGAGCTCCTGTCTTTCTCCCAGCTCCTGCCAACCTAGCAGTTCGAAAGCAAGAAATTTCAAGTAGATAAAAAGGGACCACTTCGGTGGGAAGGTAGCAGCGTTCCGTGCGCTCCGGTGTCTAGTCATGCCTGCCACATGACCATGGAAACGTCTGCAGAAGCAGACAACGCTGGCTCTTCGGCTTTGAAACAGAGATGAGCACTGAACCCTAGAGTCGGATACGACTGGCTTTCGAGCAAGGGAAACCTTTACCTAAGAGTTCATCAGCCTGTATTTCTATGCTGGTTATGGAGAAAGAGGTTTCCTGTCACCTATGGCTAGCATGGAAAAGTGGGATATTTGTCTCTTAGCACATTAATAGTAAAAGTATATATTTATGATGGTAATATTGTGTGGACCATGTAGGAAGAAGGATTATAATATTTGTATCCTACCTGAGGGCCTTCTTCGGGACTCACAACATCAATATACAATATATAGCTCTATAAACATTAAACAATGAAGCATGAGATAAAAATTAGAATCCAAAGATTAAAATATATTTATTTACTTTTTATTGTTTTTTAAAATATTCATATTTATACATTTTTGCTATTCAATCAAATTATTCCCATGGTGGACCACAGTACTGTACAGATAAAGTTAACAGAAACGTATAAAGTGAAATAGAAAACCAACAATAAAAACTGACAGAGTGACAGCTGAAAGAAGGGAGGGTTGTAACATGATGGCAGAGTTCATGCTTGTGCACTGTAGGATCTGGTTCAATTCCTACAGTCTACAGTTAGAGTTGGAAAAGCATAAAGCCTGGAAATACTTCTATCCATCAAGATAAGCAGGTTTGAGTTAGAAAAGCCACTGGTCTGAAACATTATAAGGTAGCTTCTGACATAATTAGCAACCAGTTAAGGTGGTCTATAGAGGGGAAAAATGGAAGGCGAGAATGAAGAGCATGTGGAAACTAGGATGTCCAACTGAGTTTGGCTAAAGTCTAGGGGGCCACCTCCCCTGAAATTTTGAAATTGTCCCTCATCCCAGTCCATAAATGTCCCCCAATGTGTAAGAGCCAAACTTAGGTCATATGCTTGAATGTCTTTCTAGGTATGTTTTTTGAGCTCATATATACACCAGTCTGTCTTTGGTTTCTGTTATTTCCCTTGGTCGGTGGTGGTGAACCTGTGGCACGCATGCCAGAGATGGCACTCGGAGCCCTCTCTGTGGGTACCTGTACAATCACTCAAGCACAGAGTTCACCCTGACCCTCTGCCCAGCAGCCCGATGGGAACATTTCCTTCCTCCCCTGTTGTTGTGTTGGCACTTGGAGATAAATAAGTGGGTTTTGGGTTGCTGTTTGGGCACCCGGTCTCTAAAAGGTTCACTATCACAATTATGTCAGTATGTGTGGTTCCAGGGGCGGGATACAGAAAGGCCTAGGGTTGTGAGCCTCACCCAATCTCAGATGTCATGAAGAAATCTGGAGGTTGTAGGGCTTACGGAGGAATGCAGAGAGACAAATTGCATGTAAGACTAAAACCAGTTTGATTAATAATTGAAAACCAGTAGCATATTAAACTCTAGAAGTCAAAGAAGAACTGAGCAAGGGACATTTGAGAAAATAAATGGATGTTACTGTTTTATATCCAGTTCTTTGATATAAAATAATTATGATTGCTTGCCTGTACGTGCATGTACATGTACTTTGCAAAAGCTTGAAATGTTTGCATATGTTTTAAATGAATGAAACCTTTCACTCACTTCATTTACCAAAAGGAAGGGATGAAAAATTAAGTTGGACATAGTGAAGTTGTATGTTGGGAGAGGGGTGATACGCTTCATTTTTGAAAAGGTGTGATGGGAAGGGAGAAGCAGTAGTTTTAATTGCATAAAGACTACCTCTATTTCATTCACTTATTTTGGCACTTGCTTTTGTTTCTGTTGAAAGCAGTAGGGACTGATCTGCTGCTGTGAATGAAAGCCTCTGTGTGTGTGCTCATGAGTGTTTCTTTTTACATTCCAACTTTCCAAAATTACTTACACATTTATGGTCAGGTAGTATGCTATCTTTGAAATAGTTTATTGCATTTTTCATGAGAATTTACATGATATATTTTTAACTCACTATTAAACAACTGATTCATTGGGTCTACTCTAGTTGGGGCTACCAATAGGATTTAGGTCCCCAACACTATAAACATGAGTATATAAACATGAGGATTTTGGAAACTGGGAAAATTATAAAGTTTCAATAGTGGGACAAGCAATATGTATTGGCAATCACTTCATATTATATTATTAATTGTGCTTATTTACTGTCTCTTTTAGTGAGCTCATAGCTTTTTTTATTCTTGATTTATCTTTAGAGTTTTACAACAACTCTATAAAGTAAGATAGAGTGATTGGGCCAAAGTCACTCCATCTGGCTTTTAACTCAATTGAGCTTGAAACTGGATACCCTGGGTCCCAGTCCAAAATCTAACCCCTATATTAGGGGTGACCAACCTTGGTGCCCTAGATGTTCATGGGTTTCAAGTACCAGAAGACCAAGTAAGCACACCTGCTGATCAGGGCTTCTGGTAATTGAAATCCAAGAACACCTGGGGTACCAAGGTTGGCCATCCCTGCCCTATATCATTGGTTCTTAATATGTTACGTTATCAAATGATACATTCTTGGATTCCACTAAATGAAAATGCATTGTTTGGCCTGTATTGATGGATTTATTTCAAATTGTGCAGCCTGAGTATGTGAATAGGATCCTGGATAGGTGAGTGTAACTACATGTGTGTTTAACTGCCAAACAGTTGGCTAAGTGGAAAAGGGGAGTGAGTAACTATCTCTCTAGATTAGGGATTTGCAACCTGCGGCCCTGTGAGCCTAACCCAGCCCACAGTGCCAACTGATTCAGTCCGTGGTGAGGATCCCGGAACTACCACCACCACCACCAGAAACACTGAAACCATGCCAGAAGCAGCAAAAATGTGGCAAAATAAAAAAAAGCGGCAAAAAAGCTGAAAACACTACAAAAATGTGCCTCCCACACTCCTGCCATCACAGGAAGTAGCAGAAGTAGCAAAAATAGCCAGTATCATGCCGTGAATGCACCTGCCACTGCCACAACCAGAAGTGGCTAAAGCGGCGGGAGGAACCATGCCTCTGGCCCACTCACCTGTGCTGAGGATGTGTAACCGGCCTGCAATGCAAAAAGATTGCAAACCCCTGCTCTAGATCAAAGTGGGATTCCATACTACCTAAAAGAGGTAGTTGTAAAGCCATAATGTGCTCTACTATATTGGACAACTTGTTGTTCATTTGCCTCGTCGAGTCTGACTCTTTGAAACCCCTTGGACCACTGCACTGCACGGATAACTACTAGTCTCCAATATTATATTTTGTATCATGGTTCGAGAACATGTAGTAGCTTCTCATTTCCATAGGTTATTACAGTAGATGAGGCAGATAGGATATGGGAATGAAGTAGATTTGACCACTATAGTAGAAGATTTATGTTAGGAACTAAACAGGAAGAGTACTCTCTTTTTGATTCCACTGGGTCTCCTGGTGGCTTTCAGTATTATTATTTATGATATTCTTCTTGATCACCTCTCTAGAATGGGACTCAGTGGCACTTTTTGTAGCTCCAGTCCTTCTTGAATCCATGAACTCAGAATGTGGTACTGGGTACCATTGGCCTGTGTAGGTACATGAGGGTTCTGTTATTTTTCCTGAACACTATTTAACATATAAATGAAATTGATGGGACACGTCTGGAGTTTTAGGGTCTTGTACTCATCAATATGATGATACAGTGGAACTCCTGATAATGTCCGATCCTGATAAAGCCATATCCGGACAATGTCCATCAATTTTCAGAAAATTGATGGACCAGATAGAGTCATTCGGACGTTGTCCGGAGCTGTCTACACGCACCCTCCAGGGGGAGAACCAGCTAAACACATAGCTGCTTCCCCCAGAGGGAGGTTCTGCATATATCCACCACTGTGGACCACCGGCTTCCTTGGAGCAGCGATGAAGGTGGGTCTGCACCCACCGCCGTGGATTGGTACTCACCCGACCGCTGCTGTAACATGCGCCCTTCCGCTTCCCGGAGTTACCAGCTCCCGGCCAGCACCGGGGGTGGGGTGGATCGGCGCTCACATGCGGGCACTGTAAAATATGCCCTTCCATCCCACCCCCGCTGCTGGCCGGGAGCCGGTCACTCTGGGAAGCAGAAGGGTGCGTGTTTCAACAGTGGCTGGGTGAGTACCAATCCACGGCGGTGGGTGGGTGCAGACCCACCCGCCGCTGCTGCCCCAAGCAGGCCGGCAGTCCACCGCTCGGACTGCCAGTTTGTTTGGGAAGAGGCACCACCGGTGCCTCCTCCTCCAAACAAACCAGCACTCCCCTGCGGCTCCTCTGGGTGAAGTACATGGCTGGCTACCTGCCCAGATGTGTGGCGGGGGAGTGCAGACCCACCCGGGCCTCCTCCAGGCAGGGAGCCAGCCACGTGCTTTCCCCAAAAAACACAGAGGCTTGGTTTGGGGGAAAGTGGCTTTTTAAGAAGCGATATCCGGTGCTGGTCCCCTTAACATCCAAAACTGGTTAACGTCCAGATTTGTGGAACCAAGTTTGCACATTATCAGGAGTTCCACTGTACCATTTAATTCCAAGCCTGCTTTCTTGGTTCTAAGCCAGAGCTTGATGTTAGTATTGTAGTAGATAAGGATAAACTAATTGAAACTTAATCCAGACAAAATAGAAGTGCTCAGTCTAACTCATGGGAGGTTGGGGCAATTTGTTTTTTAAAGGGGGAGGCAATTTGAGAATTAGTTATTAACAGTGAGTGGTCTTTTGGTCTTCTTCCATGTGCATAGGAGTTTACTTTTTGAATAATAAGAATATTATATGTCACAGGGAGGGGACATTTAAAACTGTTTTTAATGAATGGCTTTCTAATATTCATACATATTTAGCTGTGTTTTATTATTTTAAATTATTTTAATTGATTTTAATTAACCTGTATTAATTATCCTGTTTTAATTAAATTTTGTCTCCATTTTTGCAGTCCCATCTTCAGTGAAGGATAGGATTGAAATCAAATAAGTGCATAAGAGAATAAACTAAATAAACAAAATAACTTATAATGTTAGGTGTTACTTTTGTAGGAAACAGAGCACAATAATAACTGATAGAAAATTTAAGGGCAGTGCTTCTAAATTGCTGATGCAGACATAGCCCTGGGAACAGTAAATGTAGAGTTATTTGGTAAAATAGATTGGAAAACCAAATGTCAGATAGAATTCAAAATAATTATTTTCTGAAAGGAACTGTTCAATTTGACCTTTTGGTTTTATTTCTAAAGACTGTCCAGCCATGAATTTTCCCAAACTAGCACACCACTATGTGTTATATATTGTGCTTCTTAAGCAAATGTAAAGAGCTTTGCCTAGGTTTTGGAAGATATGAGAAAATGACCTTTCATTTAAAAAAAACTTGCATTGCTAGTATGTAGCAAGGCATCCGCCTGACTGAGTCTATTCTGTTTAAGAAATCACATATCAGGATGGATTTTTTCCCACCTCAACATGACACATTTTTTATTTCTTGCTGAGAAAAAGTGTGCAAATGTCTTCCTTTTTACAGTGATTGCCCTAACCAGAGAACAACCAATATTCCCTTCAATTGTGTGTATAGAGAGATTATGTACAAAGAACAAGTGATTCTTGAATGGGTGCAGTGCACCTTTTCTATTCAGATAATATTAAACTTGGAGTGTAGTATTTGAAATGCTGCAGGTCACTATTGTTGTTATTGTTATGAACCATCAAGTTGTATTTGATTTATGGTTTCCTTCACAGAGTTTTCAAGATATGAGAGTTGCTCAAGTAGTGGCTTACCATTGGCACTCCCAGTGAGTTTCCATGGCCAA
This sequence comes from Bradypodion pumilum, assembly GCA_035047305.1. Classification (NCBI taxonomy): domain Eukaryota; kingdom Metazoa; phylum Chordata; class Lepidosauria; order Squamata; family Chamaeleonidae; genus Bradypodion; species Bradypodion pumilum. The sequence continues at coordinate 306,842,531 of JAWDJD010000004.1, read as the reverse complement.
GCAAGGATTTGAACACAAGATAACTCAGCCCCAGACTGACACTCTATTCATAAACACCACACTGGCAGTTGCATGTTCATATGTGCCCCTACACTTGTTGTCACGTGCTGTCAAGTTGTTCTTACTTACAGCAACCCTGTAAATTAATGACCTCCAAAAAACTATGTCATTAGCAGCCCTGCTGAGTTCTTTCAAGGTTATGGCTCCCTTGAGTTAATCCACCACATGCTCAATTTTGTTCTTTTCCTATTAATACTTCTTTTAACTTTGTTGTCTTTTCCTCTAAGTCTTGTGTTAGTAGCATCTATTCAAAATATAGCAGCCTTACTTTATTTTAGCTTCTAATGGGACGTATTGGATCTCTCCTCCAATACCACATTTTGAAGCAATAAATTCTCCAACTCCATCAGCTTTCTTCACCTGTACATAATGATCGGGAATATCATATTCTAGATTACAGTAATACCTCGGATAACATTAAAACTTGGTTCCACAAGTCTTAATGTTATCCGATTTTTAGCGTTATCTGATGCATTGGATAACGTTTTAAAAAGCTGGCTTCCTTTGGGGGAAGCCGGGGGTGAGTGCACCTGCCCGCTTTTCCCCAAACCAAGCCAAGGATCATAGCATCTGATCTCCGGCTTGGTTTGGGGGAAAGTGGGCAGGCACGCCCACACGCATTCCCCCAAACCAAGCTGGAGATCAGACGCTCTGATCCCTGGCTTGGTTTTGGGGGAAAGTGGGTGCCAGGCGCTTGGTCACTTCCCTTTGCAGAGGGCTGGCAAGGGTGTCTGCACCCACCCACTGGCCCCCTGCAATGGGAACCAGCCAGGCGCTTGTCTGTTTCCCTTTGTGGAGGGCCAGTGGAGGTGTCTGCATGCACCTTCTGGCCCTCTGGAAAGGGAAGTAGTCAGACGCTTGGCCGCTTCCCTTTCCAGAGGGCCAGCGAGTGCATGCAGATGCCCCCGCCGGCTCTCCGCGCCAGGCCACTTACCTTTCCAGTGGGCCAATGGGTGTCTCTTCTCTCACCCTCTGGTCCTCCGGAAAGGGAAGTGGCCAGGCACTTGACTGCTTCCCTTTCCGAATTGCCAAACACGATGCATCGGATCGGATAACGCTAAAATAATGTTAACCGATGCAAACAAAAAATATCAAAATTTTGCATTGTTATCCAATTTTAGCGTTATCCGATGCAATCGTTATCCGAGGTATTACTGTACTTTGATCTCGCTCTCTAGAGGCATGTCATTAATTGAAGTATCTTTTCTTTCCCGGCAGCCCATAATAACCTCAGTTTTCTTCTAATTTCTTGGCTGTAGTGCTCATTTTGATTGTAATGTTGCTTCAACAAAGGAATGTGGATATATATGCATTAGAATGAAAATACATGAGAATGTACCCATACACACACATTTTAAAATCTTTCATAAAGCATCTCCTGTGAGTTCTTTTTGAAGTTAGGTGAGAGGAGGCAAATACAGTGTCCTGTATAATTTACAGTAAAACCCTGACTTACAAATACCTCGTTACATAGAATTCGACTTACATAATGATTTTATGCTAAAACCATGTCCCGATATATACGATTTCCTATGGGTTTGCTTCGAGTTACATAAAGATTCTTTTTCCTATGGGTTTGCTTCGAATTACATAAAAATTCATTTCCCTATGGATTTGCTTTTACATAAAAATTTCATTTTTCAATTTTCCTATGGGCTTTCTTTGAGTTATGTAAAAAATTAATTTTTCCTATGGGTTTGTTTTGAGTTACAAAAAAAAAAACTGATTTAAGCAAAAGCCTACGGAATGGGCTTTTTTTTCATAAGTAGGGGTTTTACTGTACTTCAGACATTTTCCTGACATCTCCCTCACAATCCCCCCCCACACACACACACACCTCTTAAGTCTGGTGAATTTTATGCTGCTTCTTTTTATAAGTGATTATGCTTTATAGTATACTAGCATAGGTTGCCTGGCATTGCCGGGCTGTTATAAATTGTGTTTTGCTTTTTTCGTGTTTTTTAAAGTTAAAAATCAACAGAGGATGCTATAAATCTTTTTATTTTATTTATTTAACATATGTTTGTTATTTGTGTAAACTTTTGATTTATTGTTATTTTTTGACTTGTTTTTACTGTTGTGGCCTCTAGGTGGGGCTGTTTTGTTTTTGACTTGTTTTCATATTCCAGCCTGCAGGTGGGGCTGTTAGTAATAGAGTTGGTTTTGTTTTCATTTCACATGTTTTTTTCTCTCCTGGCCTCTAGGTGGGGCTTCTTCCGGTAAGTAGTCATAGTTTCTTCATTTCTGTTCTGGTCTCGTGGAGAGAGGACGTGCTGGTGAGTTCTCTGGTTTTCTTCTGGGATTTTTCTTTGTTTTGTTTTTGTGGTGGTGGGCTGGGAGGTGTTTCTGTTGGTTCTTTTGTGGTTTGGTTGGGTTTAATTGGTTTGTTTATTTCTGGTTTGTTTAATTGTTGTGATTTCGTTGGTGTTTATTTGTGTAATTTGTGGTAGTTGTGTTGTTAGAGTTAGGTATCCTCGTGTTGTAGTTAGGTGTTTTTTCTGTGCTTTTCTGGTATTGTGGATGTTTTTGTTTGTGGATTTTGTTGTTTACTTTTTTGTTTATTAATGGGTTTTCTTATTTATTTATTTGTGTTTTATTAATTTTTATTATTTTTTGCGTTTGTTGTTGGTGTGTAATTTTGTGTGAAGAATGGGCTGCCTGTCGGTTCCTCTTTTCCCCATTGCTGCTTTGAATTTTTGTTTTGATGCAGCAATGGGGAAAAGGAGGAGCTGGCAGTCAGCCCACTCTTTTCCTGGTAAGGTTCATTAGGTAGGTCGGGGGAGAAGGAGGCAGAGAAAAGCTATCTGACTGACGATGGTTCTCTCCTCTCTGTCTCCTTTCTCTCCTGGCTTACCTACCTGGAGATCGGTAGGCAGCGATCTGTAAGGGGTGGTGCTCTTCCTTGTGGATTACTGGCTGCTGCTTTTGTATTACCTCCACCGCTGTTTCGTGTTAGTTCTCGAAACAGTGGTGTCGGAAGTACAAACGCAGCAGCCAGTCATTCGCCAGGGAGGGTGCTGGTTTTTTTCCCACCCTGGCTCAACTTTCCTTGAGGCTGGCGGTGGTCTCGCCATGTCTTTGGTGGGGTAGTGTGGAGAAGAGGAAGTCCCTCTTCTTCCCTTTGCTCCGGTAAAGAAGAGAAGGCCGGCAGTGGTCTCGCCGTGGTTTTTTTGTGGGTGGGTGTTTTGCAAGGCTGTGAGGCGCTGCGTCCGCCTGTGGCGGACTTGCGCTCCCGTTGCGGGATGCCTGCATTTTTTAATTATATTTTTCATGTGCCGGCTTTCTCAGAGTTCTGCGCGCTCATGGCGTGTAGGACGCTGGGACTTGGAGTTTTGTGTTTTTTGTTTGCGTTCATGTAGCAGTTTTTTCCTGTGGCTCGATTTCAATTGGACACGCTGCATTTCCAACATTCTTTTTGCTCATGCCTCTCAGCCTGATTGGCTGAGGCGTGGCGCAGAGGATGTTGGGAATTGAAACTGTTTACCTTTTTCGCGTCCGTGGGGCTCTTGCCCCACTAGCGGCTTCGGCAACCCTGCGGGCCGGGTTCGGGTGAGTGCAGGAGGCTCGGTACGGGATAGGATGGCCAGGTGCAGAAACATATAACAAGTTCCAATGGTTAACCCTTGGATTTATAGGTATAGATTGCATTTAGGTTTAATTATTCTTTATGTGAACTATATAATATAGTTGTTTTAAAAACATGTGAACTATATAATGTAGACAGTGGTGCAAAAGTAAGTAAATGCATAAAAATCGTCTGAATTGGACTGAAAGCAGCTTTGTCTTTGGTACACATATCTTAGAATAGAGGTCCCCAAACTTTTCAGGTCATGGGTTTCAGGTCATGTGGTTCAATGGACTGGTCATGTGGTTCAGTGGGCCGGTCACATGGTTCCTCCCACTGGAAGCAGAAGTAAAACACCCATTGAAACCTGTTTTGCAACAGGATGAGATTTTAAGCTGCCATTTTCTCTGTTTAATCCAGGGGTGCCCAAACTATGGCCAGTGGGCCAGATCCAGCCCATGATACCAATTTATCCATCCTGCATTGCCCTCATCACTCCTGGTTGCAGAAGTAAAATGTGCCTGTATGGGTGCATTTTACTTTGCTTCTGGGAGCGACAAGGGTGGCATAGGCCAGATGAATTGGCATTGGGGGCCGGATCCAGCCCACAGGCCATAGTTATGGCACCCCCATCCTAGAAGGATCTGTTTTTAAAACAAGATTTAATCTGGAATGGGGCTTGATTTTTCTTTGAGGCAATATGGGACATGTGTATACTTTTAATACTTCTCCTTCAATCTGACCCATGTATTACAGAGGAAGATATGAGTTGGTATAAAAACACAGGACGGTAGTGATTTGTCTTCTTGTACTCTGAGTTGCATTGATCAAAGCTAAAGAGGCTTTTGTTGAAGCACCATGAATTTCCCTGCTTATTTATTTATTTATTTATTTATTTATTTATTTATTTATTTATTTATTTATTTTTCACGCTTATATACCGCCCACTCAGGTACAACCCAACTCAGGGCGGTTTACATAGCGGACAGTAAATACATAAAAAGACACATGATAAAACAAAGTTAAAAGTTAAAAAACCCACCCCTAAAAGGTGCGCAAGTACCGAAGGGACCTTGGGGGAAGGCACACTTCTCTATACCAACCACCCAACGGTACCCCCACCCGCACCCCAAACTTGGCCCGCCAGCCAGGTCTTTAGTTCCTTCCTAAAGGGCAACAACTCCATCTGGAGATGCAGTTCCACAGGCAGGAGGTTCCAAAGGGCCGGTGCAGACACGGAGAAGGCCCTCCTCCTTGTGCCAGAGAGGCGAGCCCCCCTGGCTGATGGCACAATTAGAGAGCCCCTCCGGTCCACTCTGGTTGGACGGACAGACATCCTTATCAGTTTTATCTGTGTGTGTACTCTTTCATAAGGAGATAACTGACTTTCAGGCAGATAAATGGAAAACAAGGCACTGACAAATGTACTTGTCATTGCAAGCACTCCTCTGTCCTTTGGAAGATGTGTTGAATCCTAGTCCTACTAATAGTAGGTTATAAAAAGATCTCCAAAAACTGGACATTTTCTCAATATTACATATGAATGTGTTATTAAATTATATCTATGTTTGGAACTCAGTGTTATAAAACATGCAATGAAACATACAGAATAGCTTCCCAACGTAGATACTGAAAACTTTTCTTATTTGCAGTAATACCTCATACAAAGTCCGCTTCATACAACATCGGATTCATACAACATCGCCTAATTCCTTGAAAAAAGTTGCCTCATACAAAGTTGCTGCGACTTTGTATGAGGCAAAGGTTGCATTGTGCCTGAGCAGTATAAAAGGCAGGACACATGCGTGCATTGCTCTTGTGGGTTGTGCATGAGGCAAAGAGTGTTTAGGAGTGGTTTTGAGCGCGATTTTAGATTTTTTGGGGATTTTTTCATCAGAATTTTGAGAAGCATTCCTGGAATTTTTGCAGCATTCTTGGTTCTTGGACAATCAGTGTTGTTTGCCATGTTTTTGTAATGTTTTTAGCCTTTAGACAATGATTTCTTAAAGTTCTGTCAGTTTCCTGTCTGTTTCCTTGACTTTGCCCTGAAGTCTGTGCTGTTACAGTACAACGTATCTCTGTGGAAATGACATTATACGAGGCATCGCAGCAAAGATTTGGATATCGCGGCTAGGATTTTGCATGCCTTATACAAAGTCCAAATCCGTATAAAGTCCAAACTTGTGGAACCAAGTTTGGACGTTATATGAGGTATCACTGTACTTGATTTGCGTTCCATGCAGTAGGCTATGGCTGAATGGGGCACAGGAATTATCTAAGCAACCACATTTCTCAGTGACAAAATTTCCGACTGGTTGCTTAGATAATTCCTGTGCCCCATTCAGCCATAGGACTATCCACTTTGCCCAGTATTGTGTTCAAAAACACAAGTGGAATCCTTCCACGTTGCATTGTTCTCTGAGGTTTTGTGGAACACTTCCAAAACATAGTGTGTCATTGCTCAGCACCTATCTCAGTTTGGAAAGTTTGGTCTCACCTTCATTGTATTGTAGGTGGTCTTGCATCTAGCTGTGCTTCAGCTTCTTCTCCTGATCTTCACAGTCATCCTAAGTGCCTCTGTAGCTGAAGAGGACATTACAATATAGATGCCATTCTCTTTCATTGATCAGAATCTTGGTGAACACACTGCAAGTTCTAATTTAATTGCACAAGCACACATTGTCAGTTTTAGAGATAGCAAACTGGCCTGAGATAGCAAATTGGGGTTACGAATTGAAGGCCAACATTTCTGATACTCGATGAGGTCCCAGACATCTAGTTACACTTTAGTTGAGGCCAGAGATGCAGGGGTCCTGTCACCTGTACTGCAGTGGAGAAGGGAAAACTTATGCTAATATTTAGCAAATGTCAGAAAATTTGTATAGAAACTTGTTTTCCTTATATCCATATACCTGTTTTTCCAAACTCATGAGTTTTGTTTGGAATCAGTAAGTGGTAGAACAGAACAAATAACAACCTGAAGAGTGATTTGCTGCCCTTAGATCCATCACTAAAACAGACCATGTGTGCCTGTGCATTTAAATTGGAACTTGCAGTTTGGAAGACAGATTTATGCCTTTCTTTGTGGGATGTTTTATCCAACATAACCAGCAGCATTCTGTACTGCTGCCTCTGGCAAAATGTACAAATCAAGTAGCCAGAAAAATAAGGTAGTTAAACAAAAAGAGAACTAAAAGAATTGAAAGCCAGCAATGTGCTTTTGTCTGTTGAATGTGAATGTGCCAGAGAAATTGACTTTAGCCAGAAAAGTGGAACTTCAAAATGTATTGGCCAGTTTATAAGTTTAGCCTTATTGGTCTGAAAAATGAAAAAAAGAATATAAAACAGTAAAAGGATAATACCTTTATAAGATATTGTGTAGAGAAGCTGCTAATTAATCAGCAGGCTTTATAAGACTGTTCCTACTGAGTTTTACATGAAGCAAAAATGCAAAAAAGGAGAGATAATTTGTTGCGCAATGCACACAATTGCTCAGATTTCTCAAAAGTAATATAACTACCACTTTTCCTCATAACTTGAACCACTGAATTTGTTGTTTATTCTTTTCTTAACTGTTGATAAAGCTTCAACTTTTTGTGATATGTGGTGGTGTTTTGCATTTTCTAGGGAAAGAACATTAGAGATGTAGTGCACAAATCTTCCCAAAAAAGGAAAGAACTTTGTGATTTTGTGATTCTATCTTGGTTGGAGCAGATAAGGCTTCTGGGGCCTTAACATCCCTAATTTTTCATCCTAATTAAAGATGTCCTTTATTGTTGGTTTATATTCTTGAAGCAAAAAATATACTGTAGGACAGGCACTAGAAGCAAAACAAAAACAAAGAAAAAACATAAAAATATGGTTTCCTTCACAGTGACATTGTTTTTGATAAAGAATGCAATGAATTGAGTGGTTTGTGGCAAGATAAAACTATGTTTCAGGACTCAAAGTAAAAAGCATATAGTAGGAAGAAATTTTACAGGCAGGGTCGGTCTATGGAACAATGGATTTCAGGGCAAACCAGGAAAGGGACCTTGGTGTCCTGGTGGACAACTCAATGAAGGTGTCAACCCAGTGTGCCTCAGCAGTGAAAAAAGCAAACTCAATGCTAGCGATCATTAGGAAGGGTATAGAAAATAAGTCAGCAAGTGTCATTTTGCATCTTTATAAATCTATGGTGAGGCCCTATCTGGAATACTGTGTACAGTTCTGGTCGCCATACCTCCAGAAGGATATTATGGAGTTGGAAAAAGTGCAGAGGAGAGTAACCAGAATGATTAGGGGACTGGAACACCTTCCCTACCATCTGAGGTTGCAGCGGTGGGGCCTCTTCACTCTTGAACGACGGCATCTAAGAGGTGATCTGATTGAAGTTTATAAAATCATGCAAGGTGTGGATAAAGTAGATAAGGAAAAACTGTTTTCCCTATCGCATAACACTAGAACTAGGAGGCACTCCATGAAACTTTTGGATACTAGTTCTCAAACAAATAAGAGAAAGTACTTTTTCACCCAGAGGATCACTGGTCTATGGAACTCCCAGAAGAAGTGGTGACAGCTGTCAGTCTTGACAGCTTCAAGAAAGGGTTAGACAAGTTCATGGAAGACAAGGGTATCAATGGCTATAATTATGGATACCTAAGAACAACCTCTGGGTTGGAGAGGTAGGCAGGATATCTCTCAATGCCATTTCCAGGGAATCCTAAGCAGGTGAATGCATCTGCTTGGGAATAATACCCTGAAGCAAATGGGGAGCCACTGTGTGAGACAGAATGCTGGACTGGATGGGCTGTGGCCTGTTCCAGCAAGGTTGTTCTTATGTTATGTTCTTATAGGGCAGATCACTCCACCATATTATTTAAAAACAGGTAATTTGGGGTGTTTTAAGAAGTGGCAGAGATATTTTGTTGTTATGCACCATTAAGTCATGTTTTACTTAAGCAACCTTAATAAGTTTTTAAAGATATTGGAGATGTTCAAGGAGTGGTTTTATCACAGTTCCCCACCCTATTGAGTTTCTGTGGCTGATTAGGAGGTTTGAAGTCAGGCCTTCTTATTTTTTATTTTATTTATTTTATTTTATTTTATATTCAAATTTATATGCCGCCCAATCAGGTAAACCCGACTCTGGGCGGCTCACAACAAGTTAAAACACACATAAAACAGTATAACCAATTAAAACCAATTAAAACCCAGCAGGAAACACCCCCTCCCATAATGAAGCATTTATTATAGCCCCGACCCAGCCTCCCGTCACCCCCTTGGAGGCTTTCACCAACCAAGTGGGACAGGGATCCAAAGGGCAGGAGGTGGTGCGAACAGCTGCAAGAAGCCTGTCCACTTCCTCAGGGACAACTGGATCGAACCAATCCCAGATAACACTGCCAGACTGAGCTCTGATCCCCTCTGGACCCTCCCCATCCACGCCGGGATTAAACCCCGAGTGAATCCAAGCGATTTTCTCCACCAGATAGTCTGCAAAAACCTCAGCCGAACCCTGCCAACTGGGCACCGGCCCCTCCCGGCCAAGGAGAGACCTGATAACCCGGATCAGAGCGGCTGGGCGATTATCCGCTGAGGCAATGAGGGGGTGAAGTATTGTTGCTTCACCACCCCCATCACCACCAGGTAGGTCTTAATAGCAGCACTAGCCAGTGTCCAGTCGGAATCGCTCCGGGTCTTCACCCAGTGGCGCTCTCGGCGTCTCTTTGCCCGTTTAAGCTCCCGCAGTTCTAATTTCTGTAGTCTCAGATCACTCTGCCACTGCTCCGACAAAAAAACTAGGTCCGGTGTGTGACCACTGCTCCTGGTCGAGCCATGAATTACCTGAGTCAGGTCCATGGCTGCCATGGAGGCCATGAACTCCTGTACAACCTCTGAACCAGTCCCCAGCGAAGGCAAATTGAAGTCCCCCAGAACCATCAGCCTAGGGAACTCCAACGCCAATGCTGAGATGGCCTCGAGGAGCTCAGGCAGGGAGTCTCTTATCCTGCAAGGAGGCAGGTACAGGAGTAAGACTCCCAACTGACCCTTAGGGCCCAACCACAGGAGCAGGGCCTCACAACCCGGGACTTGTGGAGCAGTGGCCCTGGCGACTCCCAAGGACTCCCTGGCTACAATGGCGATGCCACCGCCCCTTCCCTCATCCCTTGGCTGGTGCCAGATACCGAAACCAGCTGGACACATTTCTGACAGAGGTACACCATCCTCTAGTCTCAGCCAGGTTTCGGTGATGCATGCCAGGTCGGCCCGCCCCTCCTGAATAGAGTCTTGAATTAGGGGGGCCTTGTTGCAGATCGACCTGGCATTCATCAGCAGCAGCCTAAGGGTGGGGTCACCCTGGATCAGCTGCTCAGGACCAAGAGGGGTCTGGAACGAGAGACAGATACCAACCATTGGTCCCGTGTTCCCCGAGTGCGGCCTGCCCCTCGGTACCCGCCATATCATCCCATGCCCGTCACAATCCCAATTTGAGCCCTGAGAACCTCCCCACCCATCTCAGATGGAGTGCAACCCCTCCTACCCAGCTGACAAGGCCATTTCTCCCACCCTCTCTCCCCTCCAGACCCAGAACCCACCCCCACACTCCCCCTACCCTCCTTGGGGCATTTCCAAGAGCCCCTTATCAGAGGTGGGGGGTGCCGGCCATCCCTCCCCAAACCCAATCCCATTCCCTTCCCACCCCTCCAACCCCTACAATTACTCAAAAAAAAGGGGGGGTAAGGGCCCTCACTGCTGGCACCACCTCCCTCTCTCCTCCCTAACCCCACAAGAGGTGAAGGAGGGGGGCGGCAACGTGCCAGTCCATCAATCTGCCAAGGCTTCCCCGGCTGTGACCAATTCCCTCCTACCGGAGCGGCTGGGAGGAAAGGCAGTGTCTGTTCTCCATGGCTGGAGTTCGGCTGCAATTCTTGAAGCCGTCTGCCTGGTCCAGCGAAGGAGGCCTTTGGGAAAGGGGGTGGGTGGATGGTCTTTTGTAACCACCCCTCCATGCCTTGACCCAGCTGCCGGTCCTCTCTTCTCCTTCCTGGTTCAGCGAAGGAGGCATTTGGGAAAGGGGCTGGGTGGAAGGTCTTTTGCAGCCACCTCTCCCTGCCTTGACACAGCTGCCGGCCCTCTCTTCTCCTTCCTGGTCCAGCAAGGAGGCCTTTGGGAAAGGGGCTGGGTGGAAGGTCTTTTGCAGCCACCAGTGTCCAGTCCTAATCTAATCCTAATCTAACTCACTATCCACTACACCACACTTTTAAATGAAAAAGATGGCAAATGCTACGGTTGGTGCAATAGTTAAGTGTCTTGGGTCTTTTGAGTCCCATTCAATGATGTTTTTACATTTTCTTGCTTAAAAGTTTGCAGGAGACTTTGAAATGTTGACGTAAACAGTTCAGCCACTGCATATATCATCTCACTATAAAGAGCTAATGAACTGCCAGTAGGGCTAGTGGGACCCCAGAGATTGAAAATCCTGCTATTATTTTAAATTTCCCAAACTGCAATATCACATAATTTTTTTCAGGTCACTGTACATTAGCAAAATAAAAGAAAACATAAGCCACAACAACTCAATTGCTTTCATTCACAAAGGGCCAGAACAATGGAGCTGATGGGACATTATTTTGAGAAAATGAAGATGATAACTATGGTGGTATTATCATAAGTAACTATAGTTAGTGGATCCCCAAAATGCCAGTTACTCTGTGGGGTTGAGACAAGAATATCCAGTTGTAACATGTCACCTTCCCCCATAAGGCAAGCATTATGAAATATGTGGCACTACCAAATCATACCACTCGTTTGCAAAGGTTTGCAAAAGTACACATTTTTACACCTACTATTTATGGATGCAGTGTGCCATCTAAGCATGTGCATCCTACTGAAATACTGTAACTGGAATATCAGTGCATAGCTGCGTTTTTTGCTTTTTTCTTGGTTTCAAAAGGATTTAAACGCTGTGTGTTCTAGGTGGCACCTCTCATGTTTGAACTAAAAACTTAAGTAGATGATTGTCAGGGAATCATAGTATGTAAATCCTTTCTAATAAAAATTCTGCTTGTTGTTATAGGTGTGGTTACAAAAGTATGGCTATCTACCACCAACAGACCCTAGAATGTCCGTGCTACGCACTGCAGAGACAATGAAATCTGCTATAGCTGCTATGCAGCAGTTTTATGGCATTAACATGACAGGAAAAGTGGACAGAAACACAATTGAGTAAGTAAACATTACTAAATCATTCCTGACATTTGAAGTAGCTTGGATATATGCTAGCATTGCTTGAGGCCTATCAGTGACTAACTAACTAAACAACTCAAATAAATCTATCTACTTGATAGCTCAACAAAAATACCCTTTTCTTTTTAATTGTACATTTAGACTGTGTTGGTTGGGGGGGGGGGACAAATAGCTATACACATGTAGTGAATTCTTCACGAGAGTCAGTTTTTTAACACAAAATGGTAAAACGGGGTGCCCAAACTTTTCGGGCAGTGGGCCAGTCACATGGTTGAGTGGGCCAGTCATGTGGTTCTTCGCACCAGAAGCGGAAGTAAAATGCACATGCGCATGCACAAAACACTATCATAAATGCATCCACTGCTGTCATAAACATGTTTACAACAGCCACAGGTGCTTTACTGCAGCATTTTGCACATGCACAGATGCATTTAATTTCCGCTTTTGGGAGCAGTGCGGGTGGTGTGGGTTGGATTATTAGGTACCATGGGCCAGATCTGGCCTGTGGGCTGCAGTTTGGGCACCTGGGGTAAAATATGAAAGAAAACAGGATGGGGCAGGGGAATCACAAGTCCTTGATACCTTTAACATGAATATAAATAGGAAGCAAACTCTGCCAAAGAAAAACAACAACTAACCCTTCCTCCTGGAAGTTAAAATGTTTAATAAGTATTTGCGATAGATCATAGGGCAGCATGCAAAGAACAGGCTCTGAAGAATTTATATACAGTAGAAGCCTGCATAACAAAAAAAAAAAAAACTCCATTCCACGGAGCTCTTCGCTATGCACGTTCTTTCATTATGCGGTTTCCTATGGGAGAAACCCCGCATAACGGGGGGAAAATGTTCGTTAACCGGGGTTCCCATTGAGTGGGTATACCCCAGTTACCAAAAGCCCCACATAACTAACATTTTTTCCCATTATGCAGGGTATCGCCCATGCATAACGAATGTTTCATTATGCGAATTTTTCACTATGTGATGTGTTCATTATGCGCGGTACCACTGCACATTATTTTTAAGTAGACAGGCAGTCATTTTTTTCAATCACTGTCCTTGACTTTACTAATGGAGAGGTGAAGACAAATTGATGCCCTTTCATTTTACTCTCCCTTTCTTGCTGACAGCAAGAACATTGTCAACATTTAGATTATATGCTCCTTGGAAAAAATCTTTTTTGTCTATTTGCTCTTTATACTGTATTCAAAAGCAGAAAGTCTACTAATAACATAAAATCAATGGAAACATTAAGGCATGTTTTATATTTGCTGATTTCCATAGAATGTAAGGTTATGGGATTGGGCATAAGATTATCTGAATATTTGGAAGCCAGTTCCATTGAACTCGGTGAGATTTATTTGCAAGTAAATATTGCAGTTGACTATGGTGGCTTAGTGGTTAAGACACTGAACTTGATGACTGGAAGGTCAGCAGTTCAAGACCCGATTGCTGCATGACGGAGTGAGCGTCCATCTCTGTCCCAGCTCCTGCCAACCTAGCAGTTCGAAAGCAAGAAATTGCACATAGATAAATAGGTACCACTTCGGCGGAGAGGTAAATAAACAGTGTTCCGTGCACTCCAGTGTCTAGTTATGCCTGACACATGTCCATGACATGTCCATGGAAACATCTGCAGATGCAGACAGCACTGACTCTTTGGTTATAAATAGAGATGAGCACTGAACCCTAGAGTCGGATATGACTGGCTTTCGAGCAAGAGTGACCTTTACCTATTGCAGTTGAAATAATAGGCAAAAACAACCCACTGTATTTTGTTCATGGCACCTAAAATACAGAATGCCATCTTGTTTCTGCACAATAAATACAATGTCACTGGGTCAAACCAACAGGTTATTCAGTTTACCATCCTTTTCATTGTTGCATGTGAAATTTCACTTATGATCATGTTTCATATTAATGTTTAGCACAATTTTCAACAAATTTTAAATGATAACTGCTAAACTTAGTCAGCTAGATCTGTGTAGATACTATTTAAATCCACTTGGTACAGTAGCATTATATTTCATAAATTAGTTATTTAATGATTCCAATTTATGAACCCATAATGTCATTTCCATGTTTTTCCACATGGCTTGACTTCATACCTTTAAACATTTTTAACTGCTTCGTACAGTCTTTTCCATTGCGTTTACAACTTCATGTACTGTCAACTTCCAATCAACTCCCTTTAGTAAATTGATCAGCTTCCTCCCAAATCATCACTAATGTGTGACATTTAATGTGAGACATTCATACTGCCTTCTCCCATTACTTGCTTTGCCTGAAGATAGCAGTTTTTGATGCATCTTTCTGTTCATTAAAACCAAATATATATTTCTAAAATTTCAACTTAGAATGCAGACAGTACTTTCTGATTAACCTGAGGTGGTGCCTGTTGCTGAATGGTCGGAGTTCAAGGACATCTGACCCTTTCACCTTCCTTTAGGATATCTGTGATGGCTGACTCCCTTTATTGCTTTTTAGTGCAATAATGCATGAACGGGTGCAATGAAATGATTTTTCCAGGCTCAGATTGGCATTGGCAGTTTTGGTTCTGTGTTTCCTGAACTGCTAAGTGAGCTGGAGAAGAAGGGGGAAATCCACTCAAACCTTCCCTCCTCCAAAGGTAGCAATTTGAATCTACATTATTTTTGAAACAGAATGGAAAGTGAGTCTATTTCCCTGGTCTTTTTGCTGAGTTTTTGAAATCATATATAGAATCCTGTTTTTTTAAAAAAAATATTACAAATTTTAATCATACAAACAAACATCACTTCAGTACAATAAACACAAACAAACATTAAACTAATAAGCAACTCTAACATATATGTCTAATAAAAACAGAGAACAAGAAAGAAAACTTACAATACTATTATAACACCCGGTGATATTTACAATGCCCTGGAGACTAAGTAAATCCTTTATTTCTTACTTTACTTCCAAAATCCAAGTTGATCTGGCACTGGATTTACTCCCTGACCCTTACTTAACGTATATTCCAAGAAACATTTCCAAATTTCATAAAATTTGTTTTCTTTAATCATGCACTTTTTTGATGTAATTCCAAGGTAAGTTTGTCATTAAGTGCAATTGTCCACATTTCATTATACCACTCCTCAATTGTTGGCATTTTCTCTTCTTTCCATTTTCGGGCAATACATTGTTTTGCCATCGTCAACATGATAGTTAGTAACTCTTTTTCATACTTATCTATTTTTACATATTCCACATGTCAACAGTACTAAACATGTATTCAACTTAATGTCTGCACCCAAAAAAATTTTTATTTCATTTTCAACTTTTGTCCAGAAATGTCTTATAGTTTCACATTGCCACAACATATGCAAATAAGAACCCGTGACATTTTTGCATCTCCAACAATATTGTGATTTTGTTCTGTCCATTTGACTTAAACGGACCGGTGTCAAATACCATTTCCACAGGAATTTATAATTGTATTCTTTTACCCAAATGGCTAATGTTCTCATTATTCTTTTCTTCCACATATTTACCCACTTTGTTCTATCAATTTTTATGCCTCTTTTATGCATCTTGAAATTATTTTAAATGTTGCTGAATCAGTGCCAGGGATTTTCGTGAGTTCTTAATAATATTTAGTGTATCATCTGCATAAAGATTAATTTTAACCCCCTCCACCCCTTCTAATTGTTTGTTTTTTCTTATTGCATTGGCGATAATGGATCCCCTTGTCTGGTTCCTGCACCCAGTTGGATATCTTCTGTAGTCGTGTCATTTATTTTCACTTTAACAGTACCCTTTGAATATAGTTGATCAATCACTCTTTTAAATTTTTTATCAAATCCATAACTATCAATTATCTTTTAAATCGAAATCCATTGGAGGGAATCAAATGCTTTAAATATGTCAAGAGATATTAACCCTACTTTTTGTTTGTTTTGCTGTATACTACTCAATACATCCACTACCCTTCTCGTTATATCCGACATATTCCTACCTTTCATGAATCCCACTTGATCATCTTTAATGTAGTTATCCATAAATTTATTCAATCTGTTCATTAGAACTCCTGTAAATATTTTCTCATCTTGATTTATAAGTGCTATTGGTCTATACGATTCTATTTTTTCTAAAAAAAAATCCTGGTTTGGGGATCAATGTTATAATAGATCTATACCATGATGGTGGTATCTTTCCGCCTTCCATTACATGATTAAAAATTCTCATTAAACTACTCCTTTAAATTCTTTGTAAAATTCCCCCGGTAACCCATCCTCTCCCGGTGCTTTTCCAATTTTTAATTTATCAATGACATCAGAGATTTCTTTCTCTGATATTTTTTCTTCCATATGTGTTCCGAATCTACTTTAACGTTGGCCCATTTATTAGTATAGTATTCTATTTTTTCTTTTTCAATTTTTTTATCGGCATACAACTCTTGATAGACTTCTTTTGCTATTTTAACTTTTTTAGTTTTATTACATCTTCTTATGTGTTTATCTATCAAGGTACTTATCTCCCTTTTTTTCTTTTTTACTCTCTGCAACTCTTGCCAACATACTTGAATTCTTATTGCTGAATTCAAAGTAATCCCTTTTAGATATATTAGATTCATTTTAACTTTTTCAATGTCTTTACCTATTCATTCCCTTTTCAATCTTTGTAATCTTTCCAAAGTACTTTTGTTCCTTGTTTTAGCATATTCCTCCTGAAGTTGCTTGATTTCATCCTCTAATTTCTTCTGATTATCTCTTAATTGTTTATTTTATTAACAATATATCGTAATACAATCCCCCCTTAACATTGCCTGCATCGAGTCCCATAGCACTTCATCCAGGACATCATTCGTATCATTCAATCTCCAGTGCTCCTCCCAATTTCTTATTACCATATCTTTATTTTTCTGTTCTTTAAAAAAGCTTCTCATCATACCTCCAATTAATGTTTCTAATGGTTTCACTTTCTATCATTAGAATCCTTTTAATGTAATAAATAATAGAATTCATTTTTGTAATTCTTTGATCCAAATATTAGTTATCTTTTGAAGGCCATAGTTTTCCAAAGGCAATCTACGGGATACTATCTAACATTTTTTCTTTGTTTTTATTTCTCCTCTCATCTTTTGTGAATAGCATTATGGTAAGATATGGATTATTCACCCAGGTTGACTGCTCATTTCTAATATTATTACACTCAAAGGAGGTTAATTTTCTTAGTTTTTCATGCACTCTCATAAATTCATTCTGTGACATTTCTGTATTAACCTGTGAATATTTTCATTTAATTCACATAAAATTCATATCTCAGCATGTGCATTTCAATATGCATTTTAACCTTGTTTTTCCCCCTCATAGATTTTTTTGTTATATTTTTGAGCAAAACCTCCATTACAAAATTTGGAGATATCGAATCTGGATAGTTATATTCAGATGCAAATCACATATGTTATACTTACCAGAATTTGAAAATCAAGCCTTCCTAAAAGATTCTGGATGCCAACATAATATATTCTCTGCTTCATGCACAGAGATATATCTGCCTCTTCTCTATCCGCAAAACATTTTTTAAATAATCAAAATAATTCAGGTTGTTTCCTGCAGCCTGCCCTACAAGTGTGAGAAATTTTACTGTGACGATCTCTTAAAGAAGCTATGAAGATACTTCCACTTCAGAATGTTGTGCAACAGAGTTTCTATGTTCACTTCAATGAGAGGGGCAGGTCTGCACACACCTTGCAAAGTACAGTGGAACCTCATACAACAATTGCCTCGTATAGCAACAAAATCGCATAACAATTAGTTTTTTTGGAGGAAATGGTGTCCCGCATAACAATTTTCCCTATGGAAAAAAATCATACAACAAATTTTCAATGGGAAAAACCACTTAGCAAAAAAAATAAAAATCATTGTACGATGCATCCCATAGGGAAAATTGCTATACGATGCATGCATCATATAGCAATTGTTTCGTACAACAATGAGCCCCATGGAATGGATTAAAATCGTTGTATGAGGTACCACTGTATGTGTAGGGCTGACCCTTCCCCTGAAGTATTTATGTGAAATCTAGATTCAAACATATTTCTGGGATTTTGGGAGGTACTTCTCAATTACCCTAGTGGGTGCTGGATTGAACAAATGGCTGACAAAGAAAATTAGTGGCATACAAAAGTACTGGGCAGCAATTTTTTGTTCTAGCAGCCATCCATCTCCAAGATACTGGTAAAAAATCTGGTCACAGCTTAAATGAGCACAACAAGTAACATGTACCATATCAATATTGGTTAAATTCAGGTATCAGTACATTAATAGTTCCCCTTTAAGATAGTGCTCTTAAAACATCTATGGTTTTCTGGCATTTT
The DNA here is from genome assembly GCA_035047305.1 of Bradypodion pumilum. Taxonomy (NCBI): domain Eukaryota; kingdom Metazoa; phylum Chordata; class Lepidosauria; order Squamata; family Chamaeleonidae; genus Bradypodion; species Bradypodion pumilum. Next base: position 306,824,337 of record JAWDJD010000004.1, on the reverse strand, counting down.
AGGACTTGAGTGAACACAGAAAATGTTTAACACAGCATGCTAAACCAAAACCATTGTATTCACTGACACAACTTAAGAATAGTACCATTAATAGCTATGGCTCCCATGTTTTCACCAGTCCTTATAGTTCTGGTATCCAATAGAGCAGTGAACCTTGGCACTCTAGCTGTTCTTGAACTTCAATTCCCAGAAGCCCTGATCAACAGGAGTGCTGACTTGGGCTTCTGGTAATTGAAGTCCGAGAACACCTGACATGCCAAGGTTTGCCATCACTCCAACAGGGTAAGAAAATAGCCTTGTGCAGAACCTCCAGATGGTGGATGTGGGCCATTTGCAGGTCAGAGGTTTTCCTATCTTGTTCAAAGAGTAATATCTTCTGTCCAGATATATTCTGGGTTTGTGTTTTTGTACTTGACCTGGAAGAGGGTAGGGTTTTCTCAGGATATCCATCTGACAACCTTATAGCCTTAGCTGTAGAAGATTCTCTTGGAGACAGTATGAAGAACCTCCAGGGATTTGGTTGATGGGGGACTTCATTATACACAACAAAGCTACCATGTTTGTTGTGGTTTTTTGAAGCCTTACAAAGTGGACTTGATCCACGAAGCTAACATTAAAATACAGCAGTTAGCTTTTATGGACTCATTCATATATGCCCTAACAGGTTTGCAGTGAGTCTTTTTGTTTTGTCTCGGATATATTTGTTGTGATTTCTGATATTATGTTTTCCATGACAATTATTAGATTAGATTTGGTTCAGCAGATGGACATGTTTGACCTTGTCATGTGCAGTTCATAGAATATGTTGGAAAGATAGTCTGTATTGATTGTATTGACATGGACAATTGATTATCTGATTCAGATTGAATTTTGGACCCACTGCAAACCTGTTAGGACATACATTAATGAGTCAATACATAGGATAAGGGTTTAAGGCATACCTGTCAACCTTCCCGGATTGGCCGGGATTTCACGGTTTTCGGCGCCGATTTGTGCCATTTCCTGCCCCGCGCTGCCAAAACCTGTTCTAATAGCCAATGACAGGCACTGATTTTTCAAGAGGGTGATTTTGTTGGTGAAATTTGGTTATTCATTTACAGTATATCATTAGCAGAGTATGAGGCAAAAAGAAAAACAACAACAGCAGTAGAGAAAACATGAGAAAATTGCCCAAGGCTCAAACCTAACTCCCTTATCACAGTTACTAAACCTTTCGGCAATAAAATTACTCTAGAAGTATTTAAGTAGAAGAAAGATATCTTTATTCACAATTTTATGCAGTAGTTATGGAGTATCTGTCATGTGGAACAGACATTCTTCCATGCTTGTGGCTCCTTGCTTGACATCATTAAGATAAAAAGGACAATGGAGAAATAAGCAAATAAGGAGAGGGGAGAGGCAAGCTATAGGCAGGACAAAGACTTGCTTGTATGCAACATCCCTTAAGTCTCATCTTGCTTTATAGCAAAATGCTCAAAATGCTCACTTGGTAGAGGCTTTGTTGGGATTTCTGCTGTGATTTCTGCAATTGGGCAGTAGATCATCTGGATGGCCCCCTTTTGGCCAGGTCACATTGAAAATCAATGTGTTTGGTGTACGTATTCTTCTTATGCTATGACAGTTTGATGCAGCTCTGTCTTTCATCAACTGAATTGGCAGTTCTTCATCTATTTCAAAGTCTTTTAGAGATTTCTCTAGCCATAGCAGTTCTGTGCATGCTTCTGCTCTATGGCAATGAGCTCTGACTCTTGCTGGTTTTTCCTTTTGTCCCTCTTGTAGAGTCAGGCTTCTCATGCCTTCTGCGATTCTTTGTCTCAGAACTGGGTTGTTATTACTGCCTGTAAAGTCTCTGGGTGATGGGATTCTTTAGCTAGATGGCCATTCGCACCACATTTTCAGCAAGGAATAAAGGACATGGTAAAACAGAAGACAGGAGAGGGGCAAGCTATTGGTAGGAAAAACAGTTTCACCAATCAGTTCACGACAAAGACTATCACATTTGTCTGTAAAGCAGTGTCAGAAGCATGTAAGATTATTATCTCAACAGATCTCTGGTTAGATTTTCCTGTATGTTTAAGTGGTTATACTGTTTACATCAAAATATATTTAATCCAGTGGTTTGTTGGAGATTTGCAGGCAATGAAAAATCAGAACATAGGTGGTGGCAGATTTGTGGCAGGCATAATGAACACATAGCATTTTCACTACCACAATTGCTTGAGGAGAGGGAGCCATGAGACTTTTCTCTGTATGGTGAAGAATCTACTGTATTGCATATTAACTAGCATAATGAGTTAATGGAATCTGTAGAAGCCTGCTGTGACCAATTCGTGTTGCATTTTCCAGATAAGTTTACTCAAATTCATTTCAATTTGAAAGCCATAGTTTTGTCAGAATAGAGATGATGCATATGGAACTCTAGCTAGCCACCATGTGCTAAATGCTTTTCAGCTTGTACAACATGAAGATCTAGGCAGCCTACTATAAGAATTAAACCTTTAGGATTCTTGTTTTTCTTGCCTCAGAATAGCTGTGAGATATGGCATGTGCTTACCTCAGAATTCATCAATGCCAATTTGTATAGGCTGTTGTGCATCACTATGCAATACATTATGTGTGTATGTGTATGCACATGCAGTCACATTGACACACTTCAAAACAAAACAGAGAGTCTGCATATGAACCCAATGGCCCTAATCTAGTCCATGGAGTGTCCCGCCTCCAACCTTCCACTCAACCATTGAAAACCAATTATGTTGAAACAAACCAACATTTATTGGACTTGAAGGACTTGCAGCCCCTAATCCTCAGTCCTAGTTTTTGTCATTGAACCAACATCTCCAGCTACACTTTCTTGCTCTCCAGTTCAGCCCACCAAAATGGGATTAGGCTTCATCGAAAGTCTGTTTTGTGTCATTAGAATTTCTGACTCTGGGATCTGTAACATCCTCAGGTTGGAGCTCATCAGAGCTTGTTGGTGCCTGGACCAAACCTAAAAATGAGGGCCAGCATGACCACAAATAGGGCAAGTGTGGGAAGAACCTCCCCTTGTGGTCACACTCTTGTCCTGTTCCTTGTAATTTATCGGCCAATGACTCTACCAGCACTGGTGATCTCTTTGCTTCTTATTGTGCTAAATTTGGCCCTCCACAACTGTAGTTTTTCCAGCTCTTCTGGTTCTCTCTCTCCAATAAGATTTGAAGTTCTGATGTTTCTCTCCTTCTCCATTTGGAACTCCCAGTTAAACCAAGATCCCTAGCCAAGGTCCTTTTTTCTAAATGTAATCTCTTATAAATGTGATCTTCGGTGGACTCAAGTTATTCTTTTAGGGAATCCTCTGACCAATAAGTCTGAATCCAGCATCCCCAGTCACCTCCCCACTTGCTCATCTGCCCTCTGAAACCCGCCTGCTCCTTTAACCCAGACCCTCTAAGTTGGTCCTTGCAGGTCTCCCATAGACCAACCTCTCTGCTTCCTGTGTTTGTTAAACTTATCTCTTTCTCCTTGGGGGTCTATCTACTGTCCCACTTCCACTTTCTTAGGAACTTCTTCCTCTTCCTTTGTTGGCAGCAAAGCTCTCCTTACATCTGTAATTCATCAGCATTAAGGCAACTCCCTTGTTCCCTTACATGGCATCCACCAATCCCTAAGGCTGGCACTACCACATAAGTCTTTGTTTGAGTTGCACTTTCTTGGGGTCTCCATATGGTAGTGTTTCCTTCAGCTTTCTTGCTGAAGGATGGGAACCTTCTTGATAGGTTCCTTGACAGGTGGGTTAAGCTGTGAAGGTTCCGAGTTTGAGGTTGATGGACTACCAACAGGGGTGCCAACATCCTTGTCTGCCACACACTGTGTCTTATGGCTTATTTAAATATAGTAAAGGTAAAGGTTGAAATGTTTAATATGGTGACCGGGATGATACTTTGACCACTGGAACTGACAGACAAGCTTAGTATTTACAAGCTTAGTATTTACAAATAATTGGAATTGGTTTTAGAAGTTCTTTAGAAGATACATAGTTGTAGTGAGATGAAAGCATATTAAATGGAACATGAATATTGATTGCCTACTGACAGTTTTCTTTTTGGTACTAATTTTCCCTCAAGAGCTGAGTGCACTTTACAATACAAACGGTATTCTCTGCACAAATATAAAATACTTTATGAAGTTTCACAGTTATTTTTACCCATACCTTTGAAGCTAAGGGTGGAAGCATACCTGTCAACCTTCCCGATTTGGCCAGGATTACCCCGTAAATTGACGTAAATTGACGTCATAACCCGTAATTTGGCAGCGGGGGAAATGCTTTCTGCGCATGCGCAGAAGGGTTTTACCCCTTCCACGCATGTGCGAAAGCGCTACGTTGCTTGCGTAAGGGCTGCACAAGCGGCGTAGCGCTTCCGCGCATGTGTGGAAGGGGTAAAACCTTTCCATGCATGCATGGAACATGTCCTGCGCACAAGCGATGTGCGCAGGTCCCGTTTTTCCAGAGCCGCGGGTTGACAGGTATGGGTGGAAGGAACCAATATGGCAGCCTACACGTTATGCTCTTTCATATTATCAGTCTACATTTAAGGACTACTTGAGATGAAAATTGCCTTAAATGAAATCAGGTTTGGAGTAGACTAAAGGATGATGAAATTATCCCTCCTTCCCAGTTTTTCATTACAGAGAAGATGTGGTAGGAATTTTAATAGCAGTATGGATGGTCAGATTTTTCCATGATTGGAAATCAGATTCATGCTGTGGGTTCTAGCATCAAATAATCCTTAACTCATCACTTGACATGGAGCCCTTGCACAGTAGTAGAACACAAGCTTTGGACACAAAGTCACAGATTCAATTACCAGCATCTCTGGGTAGGATGGAAAAACTACCAACCTAAAAAACAGAGGAGCCACTACCTCTCAGATGACAATACTAAGCTAGATTGACTAGTGGACTAACTCATAATAAAGCAGTTTACAGTGGAACCCCAACATACAAATGGTTCAATTTATAAAAAATCCTGGCTTAAAAAAATTGACATACAAATTTTTAATAGGAAAAATTCAACAAAAAAAATGGTGACATCTAGAGGCCTCTTCTGGTAATCCAATGTGGGGGTAATCTTTCAATCTAACGGTAGCAAAAATTCACACATAATGCACCTAGCCTCTAAGGCAAGGAGTAGTGCTGGCGCCATCCAAAACTTTTTCCGGAAGAAAGGCAGTTACAATGTTGTAGCCACTCTAGGGCTGTATTCAGCCAAACCCCTTACTCAAATGTCTTATGGGGCCCCATTTAGCGCCGCATCGAGTGTCCATCCCTTAGAAATTGTCCAATCTAAGTTCCTGAGGTCCATTATGCAGACTCCATCTTGCATTTCTAATGCTGCCCTAAGGTTAGAAATGGGTATGCTAACCGTGAAGGCCAGATTATTAACATGTGCTGCTATGTATTGGGTGAAACTTCTGTTTTCTCCAGTGGGTCTACTTACTTTAATGATGGCAGATAATGTAACTTCCCCTTGGATTTCTCATATAGAAGCAGTTTTGACATCATATGGACTTTCTAAAACTCACCTTGTTTCCCTGGGACCAAATCGAGCCAGGGAGGAAATTGAACAAAGGGTAACTGATATATACTGCCCAATAGATCTAACCAAAGTTGCCTCTTCCTTGTTTGAATGGCCGCATTTTAACGTGCCTAAACCGTTGTCCTATCTTTCCTTTTTAAATAACCGAGACCACAGACGCTCTTTTAGTCTCATTCGACACAATATGCTTCCCTCGGCATTTAGGGAGGGGCTTTTTAAGAAAATCCCAGTTTGCGAACGTATATGTGCTTGTCACACCAACAAGATAGAAAATTCCAAGCACATTCATTTAGAGTGTCCCTTTTATAAAGATCTCAGAAAAGAGCTCTTTTTAGCAGTTCCGTACTTGGCCTCCAGCGATAATAGAAACTTGAGTGTATTACTATCTGACAGTTCCAAGGCAACGACGGCCGCTGTCGCCAGGTTTGCATGGAAATCATCCTGCATTTGCAAAAGTATGGTGATTCATGTCTTTTGACCCCAATAGTGCTCAGTAAATAGTGAGCCTTCAGTGTTAAAATTCACGAACGTGAACTTGGGACATTCAGACTAAAGTAAAATACTATTGTGTGTATTATAGGATTCTCAAACAAATTTTTATTTTTTAATATTTTACTGTATATGCTTGGTGTGTCGGAAATCCTTTTATTCTATATGTGATGCCAGAATGGTTGTGTTATCTGCACTCTGTCTGCCCTTCGGCTGTAATAATAAAGATTTGATTTGATTTGATAATCCAATGTGTTTTTGACATACAATTTTTTCCAACATACAAATAACCTTGTGGAATGGAAAAAAATTCGTATGTAGAGGTTTTACTGTATTTTGTTTTGAAAAGGGAGATTCTTTGCAAGTATGTTTGCTGGATCAGCACCTTTTGCTGCCTGAGACAAAAAATTAGAGAACATCACCAATTCCACAACGAAACGAGCTAAAAACCAAAAGAGAGATGACACAACAGTGGTATTCACTACACCTGATAATGTTAGGCTAGAATAGGAATGGCAAACTAGTATAGCCTGGCATTCCAGAAAATCATCTTTCTCTGACCCGCAGCATCTATAATTGAAGTGGGCACTTTGCTCTGCCTGATGAGGAGCCTAGCCCTGTGTGAAGTACTGGAATAGGTTTCCAAGATTTCAATGGTCCTAAAATGATGAAATACATTGCTTGAGACCTTCTCACACATATGGCTGAAATTGATGTTTGCATATCTTTCTGTATTTAGTAATAATGTAGAAGCAACTTATTTTGCCTGGCTTTTGACTTATTTTAATTATTGCATACTTCTGTGTTTTGTAAATGGTTGGTTTTAATAATATTGGGTGTTTGTATAATAATATTTTAATGATCCAAACCACACTGGGGCCCTTTTCAAGGGTTAAAAAGCGGTATATAAATTATTCTATAATTAAACACCCTTTGGCAATAGAGGAAGTTGTTAAAGGGCAATAGTTGTAGCCCTCTGAGGCTCTTTATGAAGATCTGTACTGAGGCTAAACATTGAATGAGCTTTAATTCAGATAGTTTTAATGTAATGCTTTTGAAAACATTTCTCCCATTTTGGGATGCTTTCTTGCTGTGCTTGAGTTACAGATTGTTTACATGTTCTGTGTATGTGCAGACTGTTTCTAACACAGGATAATAGTTCTGTTTTTCCTTCATTCCTTGCTTCTTTCATTTGATGTAGTGATATCACCTTAAGGTGAGAGCATCTGTCTTTTATTATTTGATTACTACAGTGTGTTTGAGTGTTTTTTATTGGTGTAATGTATAAACAGTTTAAATGCATGGAAATTGCATGCTATTCTAACATTTGCTCATGATAAAGTTTTGACTCCTGGCAGATTGTAGATATGTATGTTTGGTTTCAAAGATAATTCACTCCCATTTTAAACTAGCAGCAAAACAGAATCATTTTTGTACAATTGAATGGAAAGATCTTAAGAGAAGGAGAAGTGCTGTATCACCTGCTTTTCTAGGATTACTAATGCATAGCTGGCTGCACTGAACATGATCTGCAGTTAATTTTTAAAATGCATTTGTAATAGAGGCTTCATACCATATTCAAAATGGCCAGAGTGCATTTTGCTCAAATTAAACATCTAAATATATACCTGATAATTTAAAAGAGTTGATTGAAAAAGTAAGTTCAGGTCAGATGATTAATGCACTTCTTATTCAGAGCTTTAGGTGCCAAAGGATGGCTGCCAGGTTTTGACAGATGTGCATATACAGCATTATGGAGATGACCATAAGGCAAGGTGTTTTAGATTATCAGGCCTTCCTGCAGTACACGTTGGAGCTAAAAATGACTGCACAGTTGCCTAAATATCAGAAGGTCATGACCTCATTCCTGTATTGCTTAATGTCCATCACAGAGGCAGGGTAGAGACAGCAAGAGGCCATCTGCACAGGTTGCAGTCCCTTATCTATCCAAATAAAAGTCCTCTACTCTGCAATTATGGGGCTCCACAACCAGCAAGCTCTAATTATGGTGTTGTAGACACCACATTTTCACCATTACATTTTGGTACTAGGGCTTACTGTAGTTCTATACATTTTGGTCCTGAGGGTTCATCCCCTATGACAGTGATGGTGAACCTTGGCACTCCAGGTGTTCTCGGATTTTAATTACCAGAAGCCCAAGTCAGCACTCCTGCTGATCAGGGCTTCTGGGAATTGAAGTACAAGAATACCTGGAGTGACAAGGTTCACCATCACAGCCCTATAGCATTCTTTGTCATAGAAGTGGGGCTATGTTTTAGAAATAGAAGGTTACTATATATTGTTGGGTCATTGGTCAAGATGAAAATCTTTGTCAGCCCTGTTGGTTGACAATCTCTTTTTAATTGGAGCTTTCTGGAACTGAACTTTTAAGATAATTTAGAGCTGGGTTTTTCTTCTTACACAGTACTCTGCAATTCCTGAGATGGTGTGTGTGTGAATAATTTGGCAAAAAAGTTCTGTACTTTCCCCCCTTGATTTGAAGGGTGTTGATTTTCTGTAAAGTTCTCAATAAGATACTGTACTTAGATTTCTGAGTGGAGTACATATTGGATATATAATTGTTGTTGAAATAGGATGGAGGCAATATTTATGAGGAATGTTAGCAAAGCAACAGTGTGTGTTACACTGGTCGTTTGTTTGTAGAATTAACAAAAATGTACACCTAATATTTCCTGATTTTTGATTGAACTCTTGCTGTTACTGTACATCTGCTCACTGTTGTTTGTTAAATAAAGGATATGTTCTTTGGAACATTTATTTTACATTCATATCCTGCTCTTATCACAGTACACATATATGGTTTCCATTGTGACAATGCCAAAAGTCTTTTTATCTCTCTTACTAGTTATTGAGCTCAAAGCCTCTCTTGGATATGAGAAAAGACAGTTTCTTCTGTACTTTGAATGCCAGAGTTTTTAGTATCAAGTGATAGTTTCCTGATATGATAGGCTGCAATCCAGAGTGCTCAGTCAGATATACTTGAGCACTTGTCCTCAGCTGAGAACTTGTATATGCCCAGCTGGACATTTTAAATAAGCAGTCCTAGTGCTGCTTTTCTTTTTTTGTGGTTTGCTTTGTATCATGATGGACTGCTGGTCAGGAGGTGTGGTACATTTGTGTGTGTGTATCAGTGCCCTTGTTGGGTGCTTGGATCTGGTTTAGCAGTTCTCTGCATTGTGGTCTCTGCATGCAGATTGTTGAATGGAGAAATTCATCTTTATTACAGACTGTATTTTAAACAAATCTTTTGAAGAAAAGCTTGTCTTAGAAGTTAAATGGGCACCCTCAAATTACTTTTACTTTAGTGAATGTTGCTAGAGGCGAGAGGGTGCCGGGCGAGTCGCCGCCACCGCGTTGCCGCGCTCCTGGCCCCGGTGGGGGCGAAGAGGCCTCTCGGCCACAACATCAGCCGTCGTTTCTCAGGCCCCGCCCCCCTCGCCTTGGACTAAAAAGGCGAGAGGGTGCCGGGCGAGCCGCTGTCGCTGCCGCGCTCCTGGCCCGGTGGGGGCGAAGAGGCCCCTCGGCCACAGCACCAGCCGCCGTCTCCCGGGCCGCGCCCTCCCCCTTGCCTTGGATTCAACAGGCGAGAGGGTGCTGGGCGAGTCGCCGCCGCCGCGTTGCCGCCGCGTCCCTGGCCCCGGTGGGGGCGAAGAGGCCCTTCGGCTACAACACCTGCCGCCGTTTCCAGGGCCCCGCCCTCCCCCTCGCCTTGGACTCAAAGGGCGAGAGGGTGCCGGGCGAACCATCGTCGCTGCCGCGCTCCTGGCCCCGGTGGGGGCGAAGAGGCCTCTCGGCCACAACATCAGCCGTCGTTTCTTGGGCCCCGCCCCCCCTCGCCTTGGACTAAAAAGGCGAGAGGGTGCCAGGCGAGCCGCCGTCGCTGCCGTGCTCCTGGCCCCGGTGGGGGCGAAGAGGCCCCTCGGCCACAGCACCAGCCGCCATCTCCCGGGCCCCGCCCTCCCCCTCGCCTTGGATTCAACAGGCGAGAGGGTGCCGGGCGAGTCGCCGCCGCCATGTTGCCGCCGCGTCCCTGGCCCCGGTGGGGGCGAAGAGGCCCTTCGGCCACAACACCTGCCGCCGTTTCCAGGGCCCCGCCCTCCCCCTCGCCTTGGACTCAAAGGGCGAGAGGGTGCCGGGCGAACCATCGTCGCTCCCGCGCTCCTGGCCCCGGTGGGGGCGCAGAGGCCTCTCGGCCACAACATCAGCCGTCGTTTCTCGGGCCCCGCCCCCCCTCGCCTTGGACTAAAAAGGCGAGAGGGTGCCAGGCGAGCCGCCGTCGCTGCCGCGCTCCTGGCCCCGGTGGGGGCGAAGAGGCCCCTCGGCCACAGCACCAGCCGCCGTCTCCCGGGCCCCGCCCTCCCCCTCGCCTTGGATTCAACAGGCGAAAGGGTGCCGGGCGAGTCGCCGCCGCCGCGTTGCCGCCACGTCCCTGGCCCCGGTGGGGGCGAAGAGGCCCTTCGGCTACAACACCTGCCGCTGTTTCCAGGGCCCCGCCCTCCCCCTCTGAGGGGAGTGGTTTTATATGGGGGTGGAAGGGAGGGAGGGAGAGACTGCTCGGCCAGCCAGGAAGGGGGGGCAGCACTCTGTCCGGGGCAATCAGGGAGGCTCCGGAGGCCAGGATAGAGGTTGTGATGGGCATGGGGCGATATCGCGGGTACCGAGGGGCGGGCCGCACTCGGGGAATGCGGGGGAGATGCTTAGTATCTGTCCCTCGTTCCAGCCCCTCGGTTACACCTCTAGGTCCTGAGCAGCTGACCCAGGGTGACCCTGTCCTTAGGCTGCTGCTGATGAATGCCAGGTCGGTATGTAATAAGGCCCCCCTGATACAAGACTCTATTACGGGGGAGCGGGCCGACCTGGCATGTATCACTGAGACCTGGCTGAGACCAGAGGATGGGGTTCCTCTGTCAGAAATGTGTCCAGCTGGGTTCAGTATTTGGCACCAGCCTAGGGATGAGGGTAAGGGCGGTGGCGTTGCCATCATAGCCAGGGAGTCACTGGGAGTCGCCAGGGCTACCGCTCCACAAATTCTGGGTTGTGAGGCCCTGCTTCTGCGTCTGGGCTCTAAGGGTCAGTTGGGAATCTTACTCCTGTACCTGCCCACTTGCAGGGTAAGGGACTCCCTGCCTGAGCTCCTCGAGGCCATCTCAGCGTTGGCGTTGGAGTTCCCTAGACTGATGGTTCTGGGGGACTTCAATTTGCCTTCGCTGGGGATTGGCTCCGAGGTGGCTCAGGAGTTCATGGCTTCCATGACAGCTATGGACCTGATTCAGGTAATTCAGGGCCCAACCAGGGGCAGTGGCCACACACCAGATTTAATCTTTTTGTCGGAGCGGTGGCAGAGTGATCTGAGACTACGGAAATTAGATGTAACACCTGTGTCATGGTCAGATCACTATTTGGTGGCTCTAGACTTCCTGGGTGCGACGCTTCATCGTAGGGAGGCAGGGCCTATTAGAATGGCCCGCCCCCGGCAACTGATGGATCCTGACGGATTCCAGAGGGAACTGTGGGATTTCCCTCTGGATTGGCAACACGATTCGCCTGAGGCGCTGGTTGACCTGTGGAACAGGATGACAACAGCGGCCTTGGATGAAATCGCACCACTACGGCCTCTCAGAGCTCATGGAGCTAGGTCATCTCCGTGGTTCACAGATGAACTGCGGGAGCTCAAACGGGCAAAGAGACGCCTAGAGCGCCGCTGGGTGAAGACCCGGAGAGACTCCGATTGGTCACTAGCTAGAGCCGCTATTAGGGCCTATCTAGTGGCGATGGAGGTGGTGAGACGGCAATACTTCACCACCCTTATTGCCTCCGCTGATAATCGCCCAGCCACCCTGTTCCGGGTTACCAGGTCTCTCCTTGGTAGGGGGACCTCGGTGCCTGGTTGGCAGGGGTCGGTTGAGGACTTTGCTGACCATCTAGTGGAGAAAATCGATCGGATTCGCTCTGGGTTTAATCCTGGCGTGGATGGGGAGAGTCCGGAGGGAGCTGGAGCACAGTCTGGCCATACCATCTGGGACCAGTTTGATCCAGTTGCCCCTGATGAAGTGGACAGGCTCCTTGCAGCTGTGCGCGCCACTACCTGCCCATTGGACCCCTGTCCCACCTGGTTGGTGAAAACCTCCAAGGCAGTGACAGGTGGCTGGGTTGGGGCTGTGATCAATGCATCATTGCGGGAGGGGGTGTTTCCTGCACCTTTAAAACATGCTTTGGTGCGCCCCCTCCTGAAGAAATCTTCCCTCGACCCAGCTGTCCTAACTAACTATAGGCCTGTCTCAAACCTCCCCTTTTTAGGGAAGGTGTTGGAGAAGGCAGTGGCGTATTGGCTGCAGGGGGTACTGGATGAAGCGGATTACCTGGACCCCTTTCAGTCAGGATTCAGGCCTGGATATGGTACCGAGACGGCATTGGTCGCGCTGATGGATGATCTCTGGCGGGAGCGGGACGGTGGTCACCCATCCGTCCTTGCTCTTCTTGACCTCTCAGCAGCTTTCGATACCGTCGACCACGGTATCCTTCTGGAACGGCTCCGAGGTTTGGGAATCCAGGGTACTGTGTGGTCCTGGTTTTCCTCATTTCTGAGGGGTCGGTCCCAGTCGGTGTGGTTGGAGAGTGAGAGGTCCAGTCCTAGGCCCCTCAAATGGGGGGTGCCTCAGGGCTCGGTGCTCTCTCCTCTCCTATTTAACATCTACATGAAACCGCTGGGTGAGATCATTCGTTCCCATGGGGTGCGGTACCATCAGTACGCGGATGACACTCAGTTGTACATCTCGGCCCATGGGGACCCCAGTGATGCCGTCAAAGTCCTTTCCAGATGCCTGGAAGCTGTGGGGGTCTGGATGGGGGCTAACGGGCTACAACTGAATCCCAGCAAGACTGAGTGGCTATGGATAGGGGGTCCTGCGTTAACCCGGGAGCTACCATCGTTGGTTCTGGATGGGGCTATTCTGCCACAGACAGACCCGGTGCGCAACTTGGGGGTCCTCCTGGATTCGCGGCTACTGCTAGAAGAACAGGTGGCGGCTGTGACCAGGAGGGCTTTCGCCCAACTTCGGGTGATTCGCCAGTTGCGCCCACTCCTGGACCGGGACTCCTTGCTCATGGTCACCCACGCTCTGGTTACCTCAAGACTGGATTATTGCAATGCGCTCTACATGGGGCTGCCCTTGACGACCATTCGGAGGCTACAGCTGGTCCAAAATGCGGCTGCCCGGGTGGTGATGGGGTGTGGGCATTATGCCCGTGCTTCGCCACTGCTCCGGGAGCTGCACTGGCTGCCAGTCTGTCTCCGGGTGCAATTCAAGGTGCTGGTTTTGACCTTTAAAGCCCTATATGGTAGTGGGCCGGGTTACCTAAGAGACCGCATCGCCCTGAGGACGTCTGTCCGTCCAACCAGAGCGGACCGGAGGGGCTCTCTAATTGTTCCATCAGCCAGAGGGGCTCGCCTCTCTGGCACAAGGAGGAGAGCCTTCTCCGTGTATGCACCGGCTCTCTGGAACCTCCTGCCAACAGAATTACGCCTCCGGACGGAGTTGTTGCCTTTCAGAAAGGATCTTAAAACCTGGCTGGCGGGTCAAGTCTGGGGCACAGGTGGAAGGGTAACCACCATGGGGTGGTTGGTGTAGAAGAACTCTTCCCTATGGTGCCTTTGGATCCTGCAGCCCTTGTTTTCGGGGGTGGGTAGTCTTAACTGTTTTAACTGTTTTAATTGTTTTTAACATGTGCTTTTAATTCTTGTTGTGAACCGCCCTGAGTTGGCTTTGGCCGAGTGGGCGGTATATAAATGTGATAATTAAATTAAATTTAAATTAAATTAAATTAATATTCTTCACATACTATTAGGATTAGAATATTTAACTTGATACTTGCTCCTGCAGAAGATTAGCCCACAATGTTGTGCATGTTTTTCTGTGGTGCAAATGGGTGGCTAATTTAAATGGCATGCCTTGATACATATCTGGCTTTTCTAGACCAGTAGTTGTTGCATTAATTTAGTCTAGTTGGATAGTGGTGGATTAAGCAAATGAGTTTTGTTTAATCTTTTGGAAGCCTTCAGCTCTTTTTGAATCTTTCTGTGGCCTTTCCTAGTTATCTATTTGCTTTGCTAGCACATGAACGACTTTGAGTGACAACTATGTTTCATAGCACAGCAACCACTTTAAGAATGGCATATCCAATATGTATAGTATTGCAAGATTTGATCATTTGGTTCTTTTCTGCAGACTTTGCACCCCCACTGTTCTATTGCAGCATCACTGTTCCACTGACAAACCATAATTTGCTACATACGGTTCCTTCTTTAAATAAAATTTAATGAGAAGTTCAATTATGTTGGAACATTACTGGATTTCAGACGAAATGAAGTGAACCATGTTCAGACAGAATGTCTTGAAAAAGAGAATAGCACCTAAGCTCAATGGCTGCAAATGGTTTAGCAGATTTGAGCCAATAGAAATCAATTTTGCATCCTATAGTATTGCACTTTATCCAAAATGCGAAATTAGATTAATCAAATTAACAGTGATTTGTTTGCACGTGAATGTTCCTATAGTTATTAGTGCACACTGGAAACTGGGAACAGCTTCCTGGAACATGAGCTTCACCCTTTTGCCATGTTTTCACATGTTTTAGCCACCTTGAGTCACATTTTTGTTGAGTAGGGTGGGATATAAATCTAATAAGTAAGTAAGTAAGTAAGTAAGTAAGTAAGTAAGTAAGTAAGTAAGTAAGTAAGTAAATAAGTAAATAAATAAATAAATAAATAAATGTTTTCACATGAAAAAATACAGACAGCAGAACCATTCATGGTTTCAGTGAGACATCATGTGATTGGTTGGTCTGTAACAATGGTTGGATAGAAAAAAGCACATCAGTACTTGATGGCAATTAAGGCTCTATATTTTTACAACAGTTGGATTTTTAGGGTAGAGATTATTGTGCTGTAAGGATGTTTCTGTTGTTCTTCATATCTTCATTAACAGTGGTTAATATACAATTTTTCAAATTTACCAAAGCCCTATTCAAGTGCTATGCAACCTGCTGTTGTCAAATTGCTCTCAGAGAATTGCTTAAGATCACTTGTCTTTGTCATTGCTTTCTTCTTATTTGCAGTGTTGAGTCTGAAGAAGAGAGAGTCTTTCTTCTATGTAGGCTCTACATGTGACCCAAGAAGCCAGATTTTCCAGGGTTTGTCTTCACATATAGAGCCCACATGCAGGTAGAAATCTTTCTTCTTTAGACCTGATGATGTGGAATTCCTGTTTTTCATGCAGAATACCCCCAGATTCAATCAGTAGGCTTTTCCTGATAGGGCTCCCTTACCCTCTAAAATGTGTAAAATTCTGATGAGTTTCTGACTGTTAATATAAATAATACCAGGTTAGTGGTCTGGCTCTATCAGCTACATTTATTTGACAAAAGAACTTTCATTACATACATATGTTGGTTTCAAACTTTGAAATCCTACATGCTGTGGTTCTATGCTGCCCTCAGACACATAGGCCAGTACAGTATTCTGTTGCACAGGTCCACCAACACACTACATGTGACATCACTGGCACCAACAGATTGCCACTAGTTAAAGAGTCCCTTTGAGTTGTGTCTGAACTCGCACACAATAAAATGAAGCTGCACTCAACCTGAAATTAAAGGAGGGACTCCTTCATTAGTGGCAGTCTACATCTCCCAGTGATGTCATTCCCACCAGGCCAACAGAGTTACTAAACAGGACTGTTGAGTCCGAGGCAAGAAGTACTCTAACCAGCAGTATCGGGTTAAACTCAGTGATTCTTTATTCAGCTCATACTTCGGACTGGAGACTATGTACAGGTGTGGCCTCTTTATATACAGTGATTTGACCGCTACAAAACAAGATACATTTAGGCTGGCTTCCAGAGGAAGCAAACAAAGTTCAACTTCAACATTTTGCATGCTGACATGTATTTGAATTTTTTGCCTTTTAGAATGGCGCACTTTCTGCTCTTTTATTCTTAGCGCGGTTTGGCTTTAGAAAAGGAATTAACCTTTGGACACAACATGGACTTTGGCCGATATTTTGGAAACGGACAAAAGACTTTGTGGAAGGTTATTTGGAAACCGATTTCTCCCTTAACAATAATGGAATCAGACTTCATTCATTCTAGACCTTCAGTTTCCTTTGTAGATTTTTTCTAGTGTGTGAACAGATGTGAATAGATGGCAACCCTGCATGTCAATATATTTTCTATTTATTTGTATTAATCAGGGATTATGTGGAGAGATGAAAAAATCTTGCATTCACATAATTCACCTATTGCTTGTTAGATACATAGGTAAAATATTGAAACATTATTGCCACTGTCTGGTATTGATTTGTTTGTTCATTTGTTTAAAGCTGGATGAAGAAGCCTCGTTGTGGTGTGCCTGATCAGATGAGAGGCAACTCTAGATTTAACATTCGTCGAAAACGATATGCATTAACAGGACAGAAGTGGCAACACAAACATATCACTTACAGGTAGGTAATTAAAACAAAACTGTGGTCCTTTTATGTGGAAATCCTTAGCATTCTGTTAAAAAAACTTACAACAGCAGTAAATATTTATCAAGATCAAGATGAGGTTATGCAAGCCTGAAATTATTGATTCAAGTCTCTTGGGAGAAAACATTTATGTATTGCACAGGCAACAAATGATTTTCTGACATTCCAACAATCAGTGATTATGTAAAATGTTGATTAAATGTTCTTAGTATCATATTAACCTTGTGCATCCTTATATTTTTTAGAAACATTATTCAACTTTCTTTTGCAGAATCAGACCTTTTCTGAGTAAATTGCTTTGAAGAAACAAAAAGGCAGAGTGTTAATTAAAATGCAGTTATTATGTTGTTGCATTCTGTCTTCTGGCGCCTTCAGGTCTCCACAAAATTTGCTTTTAGATGGATTAAAACCAGCAGGTTGTTGAGAAACCTTCTCTTTACTTTATATACATTCAGTGCCGGGCATCACCCGGTCCACCCCGGTCCGAGCGGACTGGTAAGAAACCTGGCTGACCACGCCCCCTCCCCTCCGCACCCCACCCACCTCTTCCCAGGAGAGCAGGCGACCCGACGGCTTTGGTGCTTCATTTTCCTCCGGAGCGGCTTCGGGTGCCGCTCGGGTGGTGGTGGAGGTGGCGGCGAGTGCACGCCTGGCCCTGGGGGAGGAGGAGGGGGAGCTGACATCACACACCACCCAGGAGTGCACGCCTGGGTGCCCCGCCGCCACTCTTTGCTGCCTCCTTCTAGCAGCAGCTGCAGCAACTTTCGCAATGCCTGGACCTATTCCTACAGAAAAGAGAACTTCCTGCAGGATGTCTGACTCTGGGCATTGCGAGAGTTGCCCTGCCTGGACACCTCTCGCAATGCCCAGACAAACATCCTGCATGAAGTTCTCTTTCCTACAGGAATAGGTTCAGGCATTGCGAAAGTTGCTGCAGCTGCTGCTAGAAGGAGGCAGCAAAGAGTGGCGGTGGGGCACGCAGGCGAGCACTCCAGGGTGGCGTGTGACGTCAGCTCCCGCTCCTCTTACCCCAGCGCCAGGCGCGCACTCGCCGCCACCTCCACCAGCAGCAGCCGCTGTGCAAGCAGCAGCATGGCTGGACTCGCTGGTCCTGGAAGACTAAAGGAGGAGGGAAACGCCAAAGCATGTCACGCGAGCACTCCTTCGCCCACACCCCCATGGGAGGAAGGAACACCCCGACGTGTCGCTTTCTGGGTAAGTGCATCTTTTGGTTTCCTTCCCTCCCCCCGGTGTGTGTGTGTGTGTGTGTGTGTGTCACACACACACACACACACACACATCTCCAGCACTTCCATTCTTCAACTTCATCTATTACATGGCCCTCAAGTCAAAAAGTTTGCCCACCCCTGTCTTAGAGCAATGGATTTAATTATGAATTTATACAGGCTTACTTTTCCATTAGCATATTTAACAACTGCTGGAAGAAATAAAAGCCGAAATATGTATAGTACACAGTATTGAAGATACAAGGTCATTGTATTGATTTAAATTATAGACATATTATTTTAATAAATGTTCTATCTTTTAAAAATATATTGTTCTCCCCCCCCCCCTGTGTGTGTGTGTGTGTTTAGAGGGGAGCAGAGGCTAAAGGGATTTCCCAGGGTGGGGGTGGGGTGGCAGTGAGTCTTTAAGGTGCCACAACATTTTTGTGTTTTTGTTTTGTTTACCTCCTGATCTGCTTGCACAGAATAAAACTTTAGAATTGGTGCCATTTTATTCTGTGCAAGCATATCAGAGAGTAAACAAAAAAATGTTGTGGCACCTTAAAGACCGATTAGGCCATGCCCACCAATTAGGCCACGCCCACCGATTAGGCCACACCCACCAGTTAGGCCATGCCTACCAGTTAGGCCATGCCCACCAGTTAGGCCACGCCCCACAGTGTGGTAGTAAAATTTTTGGTGCCCATCACTGTAATACATTTACATACTTCTCTTACAGTTTTTATAATGCATACTATAGGTAGTTCTGATATCAAATGCTTGTTGTTGATTATTGAATCCTATGAAAACAGAGTAGACATTCTGGTACCCTCAAGATGTTTTGAACTTCAGTTAATCTAATTTGAAAGGAAGGATAGCCATGTTGGTATGTTGTAGCAAAAAAGACTGTTACATATTAATAAGCGGGGGTGGGGGCAGGGTAGGGTTGACATGAGATTTTGTGGACTATAACCACTTTCTTCACATATCTAAAATACTGTTTGCTAAATTTCTTAACTCAGTCTTGATGATGGAGTAATACTGTGATGCCTTATAACTGATTGGAGGTGGAATATTTCCTTTAAGGACTGTGAAGATGTCTGTCAAAGCATTGAGAAGTTGGTAGCTGTGAGCTAGTCCACTTGTTGGTAATGTAATAGAAAATTTTCTTAAACTGGGTTCATTAGAAGAGAGTCCTCAGGTCACTGCAGTATTTTACTTTGTGTTTGGATTTATTAGGGACTGGCTGGGTAACTCAAAGATTTAGGCTGCAGAGCCAAATATTGGGAGTTCGGTTCTCCACTGTGCCTCGTTGTGAGTAGAGCCAGCCTGTTTGTGGCCTTCAGCAAGCTTCACAGTTCCACTTTACTTGCAGAAGAAGGGAATGATACAAAAGCCCTGGTGGTAAAGTGATTAAACTCTTGTAGGTAAAGGTAGCCCTTGCTCAAAAGCCAGTTGTATCCAACTCTAGGGTTCAGTGCTCATCTCTGTTTATAGCCAAAGAGCCAGTATCATCTGTGTACAAACGTTTCCATGGACATGTGGCAGGCATGATAGACACTGGAGTACACAGAACACTTTACCTTCCCACCGGAGTGGTCCCTATTTATCTACTTGCAATTTCTTACTTTAGAACTGCTAGGTTGGCAGGAGCTGGGACAAAATGACAAGCTCACTCCGTCATGCATCACTCAGGTCTCGAATTGCTGTCTTGCTGACCTTCCAGTCATCAAGTTGAGTGTCTTAACCACTAAGCCACCACAGTCCCTTTGTACTGCAGCTCAAAAACTGCTGCTGACATTGTGAGCTTGATTGTGATGGGAATCAAAGTTGTCTCAGCCTTCCATCTTTCCATGGTCGGTAAAATGAGTACTCAACATGTTGTGAGGGCAAAAATGCTAATTACCTTGTGAACTGCCCAGAGTGTGTACTAAGTGCTAGGTGCAGTGTATAAGTGTAATTGTTATTGCTATAATAAACCATTTCTGTGTAAAATCCTGTAAAGGGTTGCCACACGTGAGAATAATCTTGAAGACACATAATTTTACAGAATTAGTAGAATGGCAGGATGGGTCCCATAAAAGCACAGTTGTTCTTCCTGTCTCAGTTTGTAGCTGAGTAATTTCACAATGGTACTTGGTGAGCTCTATCTATTCATGCTGGTCTTTATATAGTGATGCCAAAGTTTAGATAATTCAGGCTTCTTTTTCTTTTAGAAAAACAAATCTTATACACAAATCTTATAAACTTTGGCACAATTATTTATATACATCCCTGAAAGCTTTTACCAAATAAAAACTGTTAGTTTTGAAAATGCCACAAGCTTCCCTGTTGTGGTTTTCCCATAATTCCTATTTAGTGACAAAGCTGATTTACTGGAGTTGTACTTCAAACAATTAAAGGTTCCCTGACCCCACAACTTTGAAGAACCAGACATCAAATTCATTTTGTTTAAATTTTGCTACTGTGTTTATATTCCACTTTTGATTCAAGCAATGTATGTGGTCATACCATATATATACACACCACATATGGAATATAATTAGGTTACAACATACAATTTATAATTTGTATGTTATCTCCTCAAAATGACATAGTTTAATCATCTTTGTTGTTCTTCAGTATAGATTAATTTGGAAATGTTGTAAACTAACCTGATTTTAAAACATCATTAATCTGACATTCTAGATGAAGAAGTTTCCCCAAAGCCACCAAAATGTTTGGACGCCAAAATTTCAAAGGTGCATTGCCCATTTCAAAATTATATATGCACAAATATGGTCAATCCATCATCTGGTATCAGTCAGCTATTCATAATGTGTGCATATCTGGAGAAGCAATGTAACTAGGAATTAATTAAATGTGCAATCTGTTAAATGTTAAAAACTGAGCAGCAAATCATTGCCAAGACTTATTCACTTTTTCCTGCACAGCTGTAAATTATCAGTAGTATTCTGGCCATTTTACTTTTGACAGTAAAACAGATTCAATGAAGAAAAAAACTAGCATTTGCATTTCTACAAGATTCTCACCAAATTCAGTTATGCCAATTAGCTCTAGTTATCCACCGAGATGTGAGAGTTAAGCTTGATGAGAATTTGCCGGGATAATGGGTAGGATGAAGAAGTGTGATTGAGTTTCTCCCATGTTCTCCTGACTTAACACCCCTTGACTTTTATCGATTGGGGACGTTAAAGAATGTGGTGTACTGTAGAAAACTGGCTACACTATTGGTAGTTTTGGAAGGAATTGAAACAGTACATGCAAGATACTTTGTAAGGACACTTTGGTCAACATTGCTCATGTAGTACTGTAGTTTGCCATAATCAGAAGTGTCTGGGCACTGATGGTGACCACTTTGAGCACCTTTTGTAATTGCAGAAGTCAGTTGTTAATGTTATTCATTTTTTAATCGGTATATATTGAGCATTACAATTTGAATATAATTTCTCCCCTTTTTAAAATATCTATACATTTTTAGCACCCTCTTTCTGTGATATATACCTATTTCCAATATGTATTACCATAGAGGCCACTATCTTCAATGTTGAGAAGGAATGGTTTTCTTATGAGTGGTGATTCCTGGAGGGCCATTTCATGACCACATGTGAAAAATAAGCAGAGACCTTCCCCTCCAGTCCCATCTCATGATTCTGGTATGGCTGCCATGTTGAGCATCCCTAGACGATCTTGGAATGTATCCCCCATGGTTATGAGAGTTGACCTGTCTATATTGGTAATGGGGCAGTGCTGTTGAACTGGCTTGAGTACAATAAGAATCGGTCACTATGACCTTGTTAGCTGCCTTGGATCTTGTTGAAAGGCTGCAAGGCAAATTATAATGAAGAATATATTTTAGTAAATGCTTTTTGTGATTAATTAACATTTTTTAAACAAAACACTAGTTTTGAACAATAATTTACTAGAAACCCTGAGAGTTAATGTAGAATCTTGGCTGGTTTAACAAAAGCTTCAAAATGTTATAATCCAACCATATTGATAAAATCAGGATTAATATAAATATATGGTTGAAAGACAAATATGGTGCTTTTTCTTTCCAATGGATCTTACTCATTATTCTAAATAACAAGTACAACAGTACTGTAAAATATGTCAGTTATGCAAAAAGAGTATTCATTGTTCAAGGGCTGAAATCTTGTTGCATAAGGCTAGTGAAGTCACTAGCTTTATATGGTGTAATTTATGGCACTTGGATTTCTGACATTATGTCCAATGCTATGTGCTAAACCCCCATGAAAAGACAGAATGTAATCTTACATCATTATTTCTCTCTCCCTTCTGTAGTAGCAGCCTTTCTCTCCTCCCCCCCTTGTTTCTGATCTGAGGGCATACTCAGAATGATTTTGCTATGTATGTTCCCTGAATGATTTAGAACCAAGTTAGGATTTGTTCCCACTGTGCACTTACCAGCATTGGATTCTATGTTCCATTTTATTAACAGTCACTTTACATTTGAGATAAAGTGCTGCAGATACCACAGCTGGCTGAAGATATCTACATCTTGAATTACTTTGTATTGTCAGCAGATCTGGAAAACCCACTCACTATCTACACCTTTTTGCCAGATAATGAATTAATGTGTAATAAATGGCACAGACAGTTGGAACATATTTCTATTCATCTTTCCTATTGCTCGATATTTCTTGTCTATATCCTCTCTTCTTTGTAGTTTACTTTGTAGAAAATCATTTTCTTAATAGGTGTGAGTGTTTATTGAAGAATAATTTTGAGAGTCCAGTAGTGGTTCTTAAAGGGTGAAACAGTCTTGCCTTATAAGGCATGGACTGTTATTGAGTCAGGTTGATTTTTTTAAAATAGTAGCCAGTCTTTAAAGTGCTACAACATTTTTGGTTTGGTTTGGTTTATTCTCTGCTATGCCTGAATTAGGTTGTAACTCTTCTGTGTGACATCTATGTGTACCTAATTCATTTGTTTCCTTGAAGAACAAATTTGACATATTTCTCCATAAGAGTCAAGAGAAAAAAATGTTTAATGAGACACCCAGGCATCTTATTTGGTAAAGAAAGGATAATTTGACACATCTTTCACTAATTATGAAGCAGTTCTTCCTTGCTGGACAGGCTATAACTTAACATTTTACATTTATGAATAAGGTAGTTTGACAATTCTACTGGATCAGAATAAAGTTTTGTGTGTTCCACCTATATTTTGCACACAGTAGTCAGACATATAAAAACCCACATTAACAAGGAATAGCCTTCTCTTTCTCAGCAACCCTCATTCAAAGACATACCACACATCATATATTGAACACATTTATCTTGCCTAGTTTCAGAAGCTATCAGGTTCATGCCTGATTACTCCTTGGCTGGGAGACCATAAGAGAATACCACACATCTCCAGGTAGCACCAGAACCAAATCATGTCTGAGAGCGTCTGCCAGTTTAGAATACTTTACTAGATTTTTAATTTAATTTAATAGTCATATTTATATATGCCGCCCACTCAGGCAGAACAGTGATCTTAGCTCAATAAAAGGTGGTTTCCTATCTTCTGCCTTTTGCTTTTGTACATGGAGGCTTAGTTTGAACACCATGACTAATGGTTGCTTCCAACATACAAGTTTCTGTTGTTCATATGTATCTTTGAGTTGTTTCTCACATACAGTATAGTGTTTTAGCATGTTCATGGATAGGTTTACTATTGCTATCACCACCACCACTATCCAGTAGGTTTCTGTGACTGAGCAGAACCCAGATGTGAACCCAGATCTCTTGTGTCCTAGTCTGACACTCAGCCTAAGCACTACATCATAATGGCTTCTGAGTCAGACATACGGTATGTTTACAACTGACTAGACATATACAGGATTCTGTTGTAATAACTTCATATTCAGTAATTTTGTCTTACCTCCCTTTTCTTTTCTTCTAATAAAAGAAAATGCAAGTAACTCATCATGGCTTTGAACCTTCTGAAATCATTGTGCAACATTCTATATCTTTTTCTTTTCATTCTCACTTTTTGTCTTAGCAGATTTTATTGTGTTGTTTCTGACTGATTAGCTCTCAGTTATTTTTACAGGCACAATATTAGTTTGTATCTTGTATTCAGTTTGTGGGCAAGTCAGTTCTTTCTTTTTAAGGGCTGAGTTCTCTGAACCAAATGCTTCCCATTTCTTGCCAGTTTTCTCCTACATGCCATTTTAAAACCTGATCTGCAGAGTTTTGGATTTCCCAGCGTGTTCCCGAATGGTCCATGAAGGGAACCTTGTCAGTCAATCAGTTTCTACCTCATCCCCTATATTTTCAGCAAGAGAGCCTGCTTCCTGAGGGATTTATAAAGAAAGTAGATTAACATAAGCATCTTTTTTTTAAAGAATTATTTGTTCCTATGTTAAAGGCAAGTCTATAGCACTTGTTGGTACTGAGGACTTGGTTGCATTTATTTTTTTTTTTAGTGAGAGCCTTCACAACCAGCGCCATGTTAGATTTGTTCTCTTTCACACTCTCTCTACCTGTTATATCCATTGTCCATATGGGATAGGGGTTTTCAACCTTTTAAAGCCAGGGGCCGGGTCACACTCCCTCAGACAGCTTCGCGGGCCGGATGGCCATTTTGCCCTTCCTCCATCACATGAAATGGTGCTGCAGGCAGCATCCAGCCCAAAGGCTGCAGGTTGAGAATCCCTGGTATATGATCATCTTCATCTTATACTGGTCCCATATCTTGTGTTAAAAGTAGAACAACTGAAATGTCAATCTATCAAGCATATTTTCTCAAAGTACTAGAACCCAATATTTTGATTGTTTTCAGACAGGTCATGAAAAAATGCAGCATCAGCCAATATCATGAAGAGAGTTGAACAAGCTTTTAAAGTTGAACACTTTATTGGACAAAATGGGCAAAGATGAAGGAAAAGCAAAGGGTAGTATTTTCACATGAACCGTTATGGCTCTTAAAATGAATTATGGAAAGTGTCATGTTGACATAATTGGATTGTTTTAATAAGATTAGACAGTGCTCTTGGGCTGTAGCAGCTTTGTACTACTTCATAATATTTCTTAGCAAGAGAGCCTTCCGTGTCTATCAGGCTTGTGCACATATTAGAGGACTTAGCTATGGTTTCAGAGCACATGTATATATCTTGATTTTTTTCTTTCTGCTGTGCATTATCTTGCAGAGTGAGAACAGGATTTAAAAAGGTAGAGGCATGAGTCAATTCTTCATTATCATCATAATCATCAGTGTGTTTTATCAAGTCAATTCAGACTTATGCTGAATATTTTCAGGGTTTCAGAAAATGTTTACTAGTCCCTTCTTATTCATACCAAGAATAATTAGCCTCTTGGTATTTTACATGGTATCTGTGCAAACTCAGTGACACAGAAAGTATCTGCCATGAAAGAAGTTTTATTGTAGTCCCTATAAGATAGAAGTGACTGTAAAAATCTCAAGAGCTCAAATCAATTACCAAATTATAAATAGTGATTGTGGTCACAAATTGCATTTATTTTATTTTATATTTCTTGACAGATTAGATAGATGACTTGTGTGATAAAGAATAACTGAATTTCAGACAGAAGGGCAGAACTGACATAAAGGGACTAATTAACATTTGCCTGTTTGTTGAAATTGGCATGAAACTATGTATTTCTGCCATTCAGTTTTCCTGGTATCTGCCATTAGCAAGGCAGGCTCATCTATCACATAGAATTGTGTATTTGCTTAAAAGTTTGGTTGTGTATTATTACTATTAAAGTTCATGTGTTCAAATGTCACATTTCCCTTTCATTGTATGGTTACAAAATGCCCTCTGTTTGAGGACAGAATTTTAAAGAATCAGATTTTGGAGGAAGGGTTACTTGCTCCAAGTAGTTTGGAAATCTCTGTTTTGAAAACTAGTCTTTGTCACTACCTGTATTATTGTCTCACCAAATTGATATTATTATTCCATGGCTGAAATCCTGGTGCTTAGGCCCATGGAACCAGTGAGAATGTGGAGAGTTCATTTGATTCCATTGGGCCTACTCTAGTTGTAACTTATTACACTAAGTGTCAGAATCTGAGGCAGCTTGAGGGCTCCAACTTTGAATGCACACACACACCCTTTTGTGGCACCTGCTAGAGCCTTAACAAGCTCCATCTGAGAGCCCTGTGGGAGGAGCTATTTAGGAAATGGCTCCTCCCACTAGATGCTGCCTCAGTGACAAAGGTTTTTGATTTTCTGTGGCGCTTTGAGTGAACCTCTTGCTATAGCCCTAAAGTTACCTTGCTTTGGTTGCGTCTTTGATTATCTGACTCCTGGCCTCCTTGGACCAAATCCTCCTCAACTGGCCTGGTATTGCTCTCCTGTTTGCCTTTGGACTTGGATAAAGTTTGTCCTTTGTAAAAATACATTTTTATTATAAAGATAAATGCACATTACAAAAAAAGAACAATAAGACAATAAAAAACCAAAAAACCAAATAAACAATAAAAACACTATACAATATACAAAAATACTATGTGCTCGTTTCAACCAGCAAAACAATACTTATGATTCTTTCATTTTCTTTATTCTATCATCTATAATTTGTAATTTATCCCTCTTTCTAAAATGACATTTGTTCTTGGCCTGGTTTCTTTCCTTTTCCTTTTATCAATACATAGTCAAGAAACTCTCCCCATATTTCCTTAAAATTTGATTTATTTAAAATTCCTTTTTTTACTTTTAATTCTAGTGTTAATTTATCATTTATTGCCATATCCCATATTTCATTCTACCATTCTTCTAATTCTATTTTACTATCTGATTTCCATTTCCTAGCTATGATTAATCTCAATGCGGTTACCAAATTACAAATTAAATCTTTCTTTTCTCTCTTTCTTTTTATATTTCCAAAATCCATCAATAGAGCTACCCTAGGACACCATTGAAAAGGTATTGAAAGGATTTGTCCAATTTCCATAAATACTTCCCCCCAGATTTTTTTTTTTATTAAGGTACAATCCCACCATAAATGTAGATAAATTCCCATTTCTTTCTTGAATCTCCAACATTTTGTGTTGTAGTTTGAGTTATAATATCTTAATTGTATTGGGGTCAAATACCACTTCCATATTGTCTTATAGGAATTCTCTTTAATCCTAACTGATATATTTTTCATTATTTTTTGGTTCCAAATGCAATTCCTTTCTTCTTCTTTAAGTTTGTCTTTAATTCTTCTTCCCACATTGATCTTAAATTATTTCATGGTTGGTAACTCTGTAACGTAAAAGCAAAGGTTTCCCTTGCTCAAAAGCCAGTCGTATCCAACTCTAGGGTTCAGTGCTCATCTCTGTTTCAAAGCCGAAGAGCCAGCGCTGTCTGCTTCTGCAAACATTTCCATGGTCATGTGGCAGGCATGACTAGATGCCAGAGCACATGGAACTCTGTAGTATGTTATATATTTTACTAACTAACTCTTTTGGTGTAATTTTCTTCTCCAAATCTATAACTAATTCTTCAAATCTCATTAGTTCCCTGCATATTCTCCATGTTAATTTAAAGTTTGTCTTTGACCATTTAGCTTGGTTGCACTGGGTCCTGCTGATGCCTGTGCTGCTAGCCAGTTGCCTACCTTCTGGACTCTGACACTAAGCAGCAGAATGCCAGCCAGTGAAAGTACTCTCTAGTTAATAGGTCTGTAATTCAGTGTTAGAGTTTGATCCTTAAAGAAAGTACAAGAAATCATAACCTTATTGAAGTCAACTCAGCTTTGGAGCCAATTACTTTAGTATAGTTAATTAGTGTGTCTGGTTTAAGGCTGCAATTTCAAATTCCTAGTGAAGTTTAATTGAACTTAGTGTGATTTATTCCTGGATAAACATGTTTGGGTTGGATATAGGGGGACATTCTCTCTTATATATGGCCACTGGCCAGTTTTGTTTCTTTTTTATGTGAGTATTCAGGCCCGTGCTGGCCCAGCGGGATATCAGAACATGTCACCGCATAGCCCTACTTATAACTTAAAACCTAAAGGGCCATGCCACCTCGCCAGTTGCTGTTTCTACTTTGGCTCCTCTTGCTGGGCTCCCCTCCACTTCAGACTTTCTCCCACAGGATGGAGGGGAGCCGGGCAGGAGTAGCCAAAGCGGGAGTGGAAACTGTTGAGGTGGTGTGGCCCTTTAAGTTATAATTAGGGGTGCATGGTGACACATCCTGGTATTCCCCCGGGCCAGCACGGGCCTGGGAGTATTCATGTATTCATTAAGTCCAAGTTTCTTTTAAATATATTTTCCATGAAGCTTTTTAGTAGTTGTCAAAATTTTGGAGGCAGATTCCAACTCTTTGTTTCAAACTGGCTTAAATCTAGTAGTAAATCACAATCAGAGTAGGTCTAATGAATCAGTGAGGATTTGATGCATGCAAGACACAACATAGTTAAAAATACATTATAACAACTCAAAATATGTGGTGCTTTATAATCATTGATGTTCTATAACATTGCACAGATGAATCATCCAAGTGAAAAATTTCCACTCTGACAAAGCCTCACATTTGGAGGAAATTTATGTAACTCTTATATAACATCTTGCACTCTGGAACTTTTGCTCTTGAGATCTTTTTAGACTATTCCTTTCAAGCTTTGACTACATTCTGTTTGTTTCATACTTTGAAAACTATATGCTCTTCTTCAAATATCTATCTGAATGTAGAAGTACTGATAAAATTGTAGTGTAAGGTTTGAAAAACAAGTATTGTACTGTATGTCTTCGAGCGCTAGAGCTGTGATGGTGTCAGTTATTTATATACCATTGAGTCATGTGAGTTTCCACAGGCCACACAAATTCCACCTGTCTTGTGAAGCTTTTACCATTTTTATGTTAAAGGTTGGGTGTTTTTTTTGGGGGGGGAGGGTGTGGAGGTGGGGGTATGAGATGTCATAAGGAAGAACCTGTAAGATTGAGTCTTGCTGGTGGTCTGGGTTTATTTCTGCACATGTGGTGGTGGACGAAGCAGCATTCCACACAGTTATCTACATAGCACACCCCTGTTTTTTTCTAATGAATATGACCATAAGAGTTGTGCAGCAGTTTCCCATTTAACAAATGAGAGGCTTAATAGGGCTGATTTTGCTGTTTGCAGTGGACTCCTTGTTGCATGTATGATGTCAAGTTAATTTATTTTTTTTGTCAAAGGACTGATCATTAATTGATTTAAGACTTAGGAAGTGATGGGAAGACCCTTTTATTCAGACAGGATGACCATCTTTTTTTCATTGTGAGAATCCTCAATAAGGAAGACATTTCGTTTTTGATTAAAGTCCCAAAATATGAAAGAGGCCTTCTTTTCTCCCCACCCCCGCCCCCTATTTTGTTGATTGCTGAAATTCTCTGAAACAAGAATCCCCTATGGAGTCTCAGTAAATCCAGGTGCATTACTGGAGATAATATTACTAACTTTACTTACAAAGTTAGAACTTACACTTAAGAAATGCACTTGAAAGGCTGAACAGTTTCATCCTTTATGTCAGAAGCAACTCATTGGTGCCTCCGGAGTTGATGGATCAGTTAGCTAGAAGTTGTTATTGCTCAGGGAAGGCCCCCATGTGTCCACAGCCCCTAGTTTCCTTAAATGTTTCCCCTCTGATCATCTGAAAAAACTACACTATTGTGTATGATTAAAGATTTTTTTTCTTTCAAAAATCTCCCCTACGGAAATGCCTGTGTTAAAGTGATTCGTTTCAAATTTTAACTGAGTAATGCTGCTGACAATGTCATAAGCTTTATTTGTGTAATTTTTCTCTCTGTGTGTGCATGTCTTTGCAGCATAAAGAACGTCACTCCCAAAGTAGGAGATGCTGAAACCCGTAAAGCGATTCGCCGTGCCTTTGATGTGTGGCAGAATGTAACTCCTTTGACGTTTGAGGAAGTTCCTTACATTGAACTAGAGAATGGCAAAAGGGACGTGGATATCACTATTATTTTTGCATCAGGTTTTCATGGAGACAGTTCTCCCTTTGATGGGGAGGGAGGATTTTTAGCTCATGCATATTTTCCGGGGCCAGGAATTGGAGGAGACACTCATTTCGATTCAGATGAACCATGGACTTTGGGAAATCCTAATCATGATGGTAAGCACACTGTTTCATTTAAGCAGCCTCTATGTCTCTTTGCAACACATTGTGTGTTACAAGATGATAAGACTGTGCTGTGCTTAGATACGTTGCTAATATGCAGAGTGGCTGTTTGAGCCACAAGATGTGGCATACAGTTGGAATTAGCTTTAAAATGAATTTCAAGAAATCTCTTGACACATTCTAAAAGGAGTTGATCAGATGGGTTTGATTTTAAGTATACTCTGTAGGATAACATAAAGAATTACCAAAGTTCTTATATTTTTGCCACTTGTAGAACTGCTTTTTAAAAATCAACAACAGCGACATAGCAACAGTGTAGTTATTTTTTGCAGGATAAATATGAAGATATGTATTCGTTGTTGGCCTACAGCAGGGGTTCTCAACCTATGTCCTGCAGCACCATTTCATGTGGCCTATGTCACTGCCACCAGAAGCAGAAGCAGACATGTTTATGACAGCCATAAATGTGCCCACAGCTGTTGTAAACACGTTTTTAACAGCCACAGACAGATTTTACAGCAGCATTTACGGTGGGAGGAACCACCAGTCTGGCCCTCTCAGCTGTCTGAGGGGACATGGTCTGGCCCACGGCTTTAAAAGGTTGAGAACCCCTGTCCTACAGTATTTATTTGTTATTTATTTATTTCATTTCTGCCACCACCCACCTAGTGTAACAGTAATACTGGGAAGTTTACAAAACAGCATTAACTATCAGTATTCTAGTTTTCAAGGTTTTACTTGTTATTCTTTTAGGCCTATTTGACAATAAAGATTGTAACACACATTACATTGCTGGCTCACAAAAGGAAGGCCTATAAGAACAATTACTTTTGGAGAATTAATAAAGCCTGATTACTCAACAAGTTGCTAAATTAAACTGGGCATGCAATTAATAGCATTTTTTGCCTTATTATTGTTTTTTTTCCTGTGCTATAGACCAGCGATGGCAAACCTTTTAGAGACTGAGTGCCCAAACTGCAACCCAACACATACTTATTTATCTTAAAGTGCCAACACTGCAGCAGGGGAGGAAGGAAACGCTCCCATTGGCCTGCTGGGCAGAGGGGCATGTCAAACTCTGTGCTGGGGGAGGGAGGAAGCGCTCCTATTGGGCTGTTGGGCAGTGGAGCGGAGTGAACTTTGTTTTGGGGGAGGGAGGAGGCGCCCCCATTTGGTTGCTGGGCAGAGGGGCGGGGCAAACTCTGTGCTGAGGTGACTGCATGGGTGCCCATGGAGAGGGCTCTAAGTGCCACCTCTGACACGCGTGCCATAAGTTTACCATCACTGCTATAGACCCACTTTAGTAAAAGGTTATGAGCAACAACTGTGTAGGCTTAGGTACATTGCAAATCCATCCTAGAGGCATGTGCTTGGAAATACCATTAAGGGGGTAATTGAATATGGAACTGCTCAAAGAATTATATATAGGAGGAATTTAAGCATGATACGGCTTTTGAAATGTCTTTAAGTTTTAAATGCCTGAGAAAATAAAAGGTTCTTGACTACATTCTTATAATTAAGCAATCCGGTGTTTTAACGTGCTTCTCTTGGGAGGACCTTTGATAGTAGTGTGAAATTCTGGCCTGTAGCAGGGTTTGAAAAGTTACTTTTAAAAGTAATTCATTATGTAACTAATTGCAACCCCCAAATTTAACAGCTTTAACAATAAGTCGTTGCTCCTTGTTTTTTGTTCCTTTTCTTTTAAAAAAAAGCTTTAAAAGAAAGTAGCCTAAAATTTGAAGGGGGGAATCCCTCAAAATGCCTCCCAAAGATCTGCAAAAAATTATGAGGAAAAAGAAACAGGTCAATTGTTTTGGTAACACTATCAGTTAAGCAATATGGATAGGGAACATTATATCCTCATTGGTTTTCTCCACCACAAAGTAGCATGTTACAGGGAATAATAACCATAATCCAGCATGTGGCACTTTCACCTGTGATAGTCTTTGCAGATGACCATAATGGAAGGAGGACATTTTTCAAATTTGGTGGCAGTAGGTGGGCCACAATTGCATGGGGTAAGGGTAAGGGTAAGGGTTGTGATTTGTAAGGCAAATCTGCATATTTTTCCCCATAATAGTAACTGTGATAATAATGATAATAATTTTGTGTCAGAAATTATTCTGGCTTGAAAGGATTTTTGCAGAAGAAACTCCGCTCTGGGAACGCCCAAATGAGGCTCCTTTCATGTCCCCAAGAGTTGGGACAGAGACCGATGCACAATCCGTCATGCAGTACCTGAGTCTCAAACTGCCAACTTTCCAGCCTTCCAGCTAACAAGGCGAGCTTCTTAACCACTGAGCCACCACAGCCCGTAGACACTGATGAGTTATTTTAACTGATATTTTACACTTAACTGAAAAACTTCACATGTGGTGGATAACAATTAGTTTAAAAATTGGTTAAATTTGGGTGGCTTGTGGGGAGAGGAGGCATGGTGGGTGGAGTCAAAATATAGAAAAATTGCCTTAATGCCCCCTAGAGGGCAGAAGAGACTTTTTGTGTAAACCTTTTGTTCCAGAAAAACAAAGAAACTAGGAGTGTTATAGTAGGCGCTTCAAAAATGCTATAAAATGCCAGCTCTTTTACATGGCCATATAAAGCAAAAAAATAATGTCATTCTGCCTGTGGATAAGTCTATTTTGGGGTGGTTTTTTTTTTTAAGAAGACTTAGTGAGAATTTTCTTTTTTGCAAAATAAATAGGAATATGTTAATTGGTTCTATGTGCTAAACAGTTTCTGTCTCTCAAGGCTTTTTTCATTACATTTATTAACATCAAAAGCATTCAAAAACAAATATTTGCACATAACATCCAAGATTAGGTAATTGTGTTCTTTTAGAAATCCAGACTGGAAGTGCTGCTGAAGTGTGCTTGAAAGTAGGCACATTTAATACCAGTTTGATGAGTTATGACAATTCATCATGTTAAGGCTGGTGATCTGTTAATTAACTTGATTACCTTACTGCATGAAGTTTGGATTTAATACTAGTCTTTGAAAATAAACTGAATGGCCTTTGAGGTTGAATATTTATGTGAGACGGCTAAGAGAAACATTATATTATCTGAAAGGAAGAAAAGGATTTTGGACTGAAATTGTATTATCCATCAGCAAGAAATAGCTGAAAGTGTAATTAAGATTCTATAAGCATGTATATTATAATGAGGATTTAGTGTATTAGCTGCTCTGGAGGTCCCATTGCTTTACCAAGCTAAGGTAAGTCACAGTTACAGTAGGCCTATTTCAATCAGTGGAACCTTAGCTGACTCGCTAAATCTCCATTGATTCAGTATTACCTAATCTAGTACAATTTCCTATGCTAAGCAATATGATTTTCAGTAATATATTGGCCAGTATCCTATTTCTATTTTGCAATAGTATTCCCAATGTGGCAAGCTTTCTGTAGTACAACCAGTGTTGTAAGCAGTGCTAGAATGAGCATGTGTTGGAACCACATGAGGATGCTTACAGGATTGCCCTTCTCCTTTGTGTTTAACCCATAAGATAGGTAAAGGACGCCTTTCTTCAAAAGCCAGTTGTATCCAACTCTAGGGTGCAGTGCTCATCTGTTTGTAGCCAAAGACCAGTGCTGCCTGCGTCTGCAGATGCCTTGTGGACATGTAGCAGGCATGACTAGACACCGGAGTGCACAGAACGCTATTTACCTTCTCACCGAAGTGGTACCTATTTATCATCTTGCAATATATTGCTTTCAAACTGCTAGGTTGGCAGGAGCTGGGACAGGGACGGGAGCTCACTTTGTCATGAAGCACTTGGGTCTCGAACTGCTGACCTGCCGACTTTCCAGTCATCAAGTTTAGCATATTAACCACTAAGCCACCACAGTCATAGGATACTGACCATTGAAATGTAGTGACTGATTTGGGGTGAGGCTAGAGACTTTTCCTCTGCCTGCCTGCCTGTCTCCCTCCCTCCAGCAGGCTCATCCAAAGACTCAGCCTCTTGTTGAACTTTATTTATTTAAACATCTGAAGCAAGGATTTGATCAGACACTAGGTAGGATAAGTGGGATGTAGAAATATGACTAAATGGTGCAAATTTTTTCATGTAGCAGGCTCAATAAAACATCTAGTGGTTTTATTGATTTGGACCATCACAGGAACTTATAACAGCCTCACTTATATCAAATGAAATCCTGCCTTCTTGACAGCCAAATGAACTCTACTGTTCATGGTTTAATGTCTATTGCAAGCTTTAAATCTCAGCTTTGCATCCCAGGAAACATTCGATAATCCAACAACCTGAAAGAGAAACGGGGTGGAGTGTTTATAGCTTGGCTTTTTAATTGAAAAACTAACTGGAGGAGCATACAGAATGCCTACAGCATTGTGTTTCCTTTGATATGCTTACTAAAGAGAAAACATGCAAATAGATGCTCTTTTTTTGTTTGTTTTGCTTTGTTGTAAAAGTTGGTGTTCGGAAGTCAAACACACAAAGCTCAGGTTCAGTAAGCAGGATCAAAGGCACAACTGGTACAGATGTTATCCCAAAGTGGCCGTGCTGATCTGTGTCCAGATTTTGAGGATAAAAAAAAGACAAAGGTTGCACTTTCAAAGAAGTGTGGCAGCTATCTTTGCTTTTGCTCTCCAAGCTCCTGTTGCCATTGCTTTGATAATATTGGGCGGCCTGGCAGTGAATAGCTTCCCTTTTGCATTAATGCAAACATCACAGCACAAAAAGAGGGAGTATTTGAGTTGTCGTAATACATTGGAAGTTCAATTAAACATTTAATTGTTCCATTCTAGATATTTGTGGTTAGTGTGATATACTTGCAGTGCTGGTATTCTGCTGGGTTGGCAACATTACAGTGCCAGGTCTGTATTTTCTTCTTAAGCATTTATTTGCAGGAGTGATAAATTTTCAATTCGGGTGTTCCAAGATAACTCTTATGTTGTCCTACCTTCTCGTTATTCTAACCCTTGCTCTTCTGTTTTAATTTTTCCCCTGTTCTCAAATGACAGACTTGCACAATTTGCCTGTATCCAATTAGGATGAAGCAAAAAGGATGTCGTTTTCATTTCTACGCAGGAGTGAATGTGCCACCACTTTTTCTTGTCATTATTAGCAGTTGCAAAGTTTCCATCTTGTATTTTATATAGAATTAAAATCTACATTTAATTGTGCATTAAAATCTGCATATTCATACAATACACATTTTAAATGCCAAATCTGATTTTTTGTAAATAAAAATGAAAATAATCCTAAGTATATGTTGTCATGTTAATTCTGAGTTAAGATGATCTTTTCTAGGTTGTTTTTTTTAGGTATATTGTATTTAGAATTTGTTTACCATTCCCCACTTTTGGGAGGCCATTCTGTGACTTTGCAGCGCTGCCTAGGTTACACAAACTATTTTTTCTAGGTTGTATAAAATACAAAATATTTTGCACAAATATGTTTTATTTGACTCCAACCACAAAGGTATCATACCTAAGAGACCGCATCGCCCTAAGGACGTCTGTCCATCCAACCAGAGCGGACCAGAGGGGCTCTCTTATTGTACCATCGGTTATAGGGGCTCGCCTCTCTAGCACAAGGAGGAGGGCCTTCTCCGTGTCCGCACCGGCCCTCTGGCCATGGCCAAGTGGGCAGTATAGAAATTGAAATAAATAAATAAATAAATATCATCAGTCAGCAGTCTTTGCTATAATTCAGGATGTCTTGTTTCAGTGGAGGTGCTGAAATTCAAAGCCAGAATGCTTTATGAAGAGAGTATCTTAGATCACCAAGAGACACAATGGAACAAAATATGTTAACTGAGTTAAAGGTATGAGCCAGACATCATCCCCCACTCTTATCCTCTCTTTTGCTTTACTATTCATTGTGCAAACTGTGATTTCTGTGAGATGGAATACAGGCATTGAATTGTCTGCTATCATTTAAAATTTCTGATAAAACTGTTGAAAATTTCAGTGACAGATTGCTTAGAAGCTAAATTGAACTCCAGAGTGTTGAGAGAATTAACTGGCTGAGTGATTGTTCCTTTTTCTTCTGAGGTTCCTCTGCCTGCCAGAGACTGGGAAAAGTGCAACAGCTTGATTATTTAGCAAAAATGCAAATCACCAACCCCCTTGAAAAATACTGGGCTCATTTGCCACACTATAATGCTCTGCTAATGAAGGCAATTTGAATTCTGTGTTTCTCAAAAGAGATGAACAACTTCTTGGAGTGCTCAGTAAAACCTTAATATATTCTTGCTGCTGTTTTCATAAATCTTGTTAGAGTTATTCATGCTTTTAAAGCATTCATATTAATTCCCAAACAACAAGGGCAGTAAAATTTTTGTGAGGAGACAAAACTGAATCTAAAAGGAAGAGCCTGAAAGTTATTTTCAGCTAACAGTTGCAACACACTCTATTATTTTTATATATCTAGGTTAAGCCCATCTGTATTACCCAGGATGAGACATAGTTTAGCAAATGAACCATTCAGTGTCTTAAAATTTGATTAAACTCCCCAAAGGCATTTCAGAAGTAGTCAAAACTCAGCCATAACTTCCAGAAGCTTTTCAAAGCAATCATTTTGATATTTGCACCCGAAAACATGTGTATGTTTGACAGGGCACCAAACTGTTGAATACTGTATTAAGATATAATAGCTTGAATATTGCTGAATGAAGTTCCCAGAATTAGCAGTTTCCAATTCCCTAATACTTCAAAACCTGAAATCCGGCATGACTTCTTTGGGCACAGTCTTTCTTTATTCATATCAGATTGCTGCACAGTTTAAAATTATGGTCACATAAAATATAGGTAGAATTCAAAATAAAATGTTAAAATAATTAGACTAGTTTTGAAGAAGTGGACATATAGTACAAAAAAGTATAGTTCTGCTTTTGTACATATAGTAAAGGTAAGGGTTGTCCTTGCTTGAAAGCCAGTCATATCTGACTCTAGGGGGTGGTGCTCATTTCTGTTTACAGCCAAAGAGCCAGCGCTGTCTGCATCTGCAGACATTTTCATGGTCATGTGGCAGGCAAGACTGGACATCCAAGTACAAAGAACACTGTTACCTTTCTCACAGAAGTGGTACCTATTTATGTACTTACAATTTCTTGTTTTTGAACTGCTAGGTTGGCAGGAGCTGGGACAGAGGCGGGGGCTCATTCTGTCATTCAGAACTCGAACTGCTGACCTGCCGACCTTCCGGTTGTCAAATTCAGGGTCTTAACCACTAAACTAGTGGGGCATAAATTGCATGCACAAAAAATACTGCATTGGTTAAACTTTTCCACATTATACCATATGGCAGTACAGTGGAATCTCGCTTAACAAATTTAATTCGTTCTCCGGTACCTTTTTTTACAAAAGGTTCTCCAGGACCTTTTTGTACTATGAAACATTTGTAAAGCGAATTTCCCATAAGAATGTATTGAATGCAATTTCCCATAAGAATGCATCGAAAAACAAATTTTGTTAACAGAAATGCGGTTTCCCATAGGAATGCATTGAAAACCAATAAATCCATCATGGGGAAAATTTGTTAACCAAGCCACTCTTTTCTATGGATTTCCTTTTGTTATGTGTTTTTTGTGTTAACCAAGCCATTTGTTAAGTGAAGTTCCACTGTAATATATTTTGCTGTGGACCAGCACACTGAGTAAGTTGTTATTCTTATTCTTCATGATATATACTCTAGTTTGAACCAGGTAGTTTCCTAAGAATGTTATTTCTGGCAGCAACTTTCTGTTTTGGTTTATACAATTTTTTTTGTAGGTCATGGTTTGATCAAATATGGTTTGATCAAATATTTAGCACAAATGTTTGCACAAATATTTTGTGTTAGAGTGCTTTTCCAAAGTCTTGCCTTCCAAGCTAACTAGGAGCTTCTCTAAGTAGAAAGTACAGACTTGTGCTTTAAAAAGGCTTTGTTTCAGCTAGTTGTTTTTAAGAAAATATATTATAATGCAGAAGTTAGCTGGTGCTCAATGAACTCAATTTTTTCTCTCTTGAACTATCAAGGCAAGATCATCAGCACAATTGAAACTCCTGGAGTATGTAAACTTCAGCTGATCATTTGTGTAAATGTTAAAAAGTAATGGTACCAAGAAACTACCCAGTGACAGACTGTTCCTTTGTTTTCTGCAGCAACTATTTCTCCCTTGAATTTTTTTAAAAAATCTTTGCTTTTGAAATAGAATGGTGACCATTCCCCATGCACCCCCAAATGAGAGACATACGCAGTAGTGGAGTTAAAACAGGGCCACTTTATTCAAAACCAATTGAAAACCAATTAACTGCATGGGGCAGAATTGTGCGGGTGCTGGAACAAAGATCTAACCAAATTGGCCAAGGGAGGAAATGAACTACAGGCCGAATAACCGGTGCACTCTGGTGCCGGAAATGGCAAGGCTTACCGATAAGCCGAACCAATTAGAAGGTTAATCCTAGAGCCCTGGGGCACACCACTGAGTGATGCCTTTCCGGCCTCTGGAAAAACCCCAGCCCATACCCATTGGCAATACTGTGTTAAGGAATCACCTGCACTAACCGCCACACGGAAGGAAGGAAAAGACCTCCGACCCACCCAGCCCGGGTGAGCGGACTGGGGCATACCTGTCAACCCGCGGCTCCGGAAAAATGGGACCTGCGCAGATCGCTTGTGTGCAGGTCGCATTCCACGCATGCGTGGAAGACCACTTGCGCAGCCCCTACGCATGTGCAGAAGCACTACGCTGCTTGCATAGGGGCTGCGCAAGTGGCGTAGCGCTTCCACGCATGCGTGGAAAGCGTTTCCCCCCGCTGCCAAATTACGGGGTTTTGGCGGGGCGGGTTATGACGTCAATCGACGTCAAATTACGGGGTAATCCTGGCCAAATCGGGATGGTTGACAGGTATGGACTGGGGGCCCCTGTGCAGAGGGAATGAAAAATCACCCCCCCCCCCCAAGGAGCAGAAAACGCCAGAAGAAGGGAAACACATACAGGGGCAACCCGACACCAAGCACGGTTGAGCCTGCAAGAGAAACAGAAAAATGCACCGGTGAGCACAAACAAAGAGGGGGGTAAAATCAAGTAGTAGGTGGGAGTGCCGCAAGTGCCCTGTCCCATGCGTGCAGAGGCAAGGAGGGAGCAGGAAGAGGCAGCATGCAGACCCACACAAATGGGGCACTCATGCTTGAAGCGGCATTGCCTCTTCGCGCACCGGCCTTGAGCAGCAAACTCCCAGCAAAACGTGCGCGAAACAGGGCCGGCAGGTGAAGGAGAGGGGGGGAGGATTGGATTCTGGCTGGGTCTGCACAAGGTGGCCACAGTCATACCGGATGCCGGGGGCCGGGCAGGACAGCATCATGAACTGGAGCCAGAATAGTGAGTTGGGCTCATCCCACTGCATCGTGGGCCAGAGGGCGGCCTGCATATGGAAGTTCTGTTCATAAGCCAGCCAAGCATCCCCGGGGAAATAAATCAACATAGGCTCAGTAGATAAAATCAAGGTACTGTACCAAAAGGAGATTCAGCGAGGAGCGGCCCCAGATGGCCACCTCTGCATAAATAAGTAACGCTGGAAGCCAGTTGGCCCAAGTTCGCGGCGGCTTCGTGCAACAGGCCAACTCCTTGTCAGCATCATCCAACCTACTGTGGTCAATCTTAGGGACATCCCGGTTGAGGAGCCCAAAAAGATCGACATACTCCCCTTGAATAATCTTATTACTAGTGGCCTGTAAAAGGTGGTTCCCAAGGGGGAGGGCCATTTCCCCGGGCGGCAGGGCAGAAACAGAAACCCAACTGTAGTCTGGCCCAACAGGGCAGCCCAAGGGGCACCGGGGGCTGGAAGGAGCCGGGATGGGTCAGGCTGGAGAGCCTGGGAAGCCAGGTGGGCAAAAGGCAAAATACCACAAGAGGGTGGAGGGGGGACCTGGGCAGTCCAGGGCTACAGCCACCCGAAGGTTGGAGGGGGGAGGAACAGCCCAGGTGCAGGAGTCAGGGAAGATGTGCCAGGTGTTAACCAATACTCACTTGCACCTGAGGCCACTGTTGGGAGAATGGTGCCTGGGTGAGTAGCAGGAGTGACCCTTGCATCAAGGGCCGTGGGCCACGAAGGTGCAGAAGATGCAGCCGCAAATGAGGAATCTGGAGGTGCAGAGGCAGCCTCCAGGTCGGCAAACCTCTACATGAAGGAGGAAGCAACCTCCCTCCAGTCGACCCCATCTGGGGCCATGGAGGGTGCCGTCGGAGCGGCCGGTGGGAAAGGGAGAGGAGGTCCAGTAGGCCTCAACCTGCAGCAAGAGCGAGCGGGCAGCCTCCCCCCACATAGGCCCTGTCATGGGCCGCAGTGGGAACCGGCAATGGGGCAGGAAGCTCGGGAGTGGCACCAAAGGCCGTTGCCCGGTGGACAAACGATGAAGCAGCCCCCCTCCAGTTGGCCCCATCTGTGGGCACAGAGGAGGCCGGCAACAAGGCAGCAGAGGAAGCAGGCCTGTGGGGCCTGCGGCGGCACTAAGCCACCCGTGTGGAATGGCGCCCGCCCCGAGAAGCGGGGTTCACAGGCACCATGGGGGAGCTGGTAAACAGCTCCGGCAAAGCTGCTCGTGGCGTGGAAGGAAGGCGAGAAGAAGCAAAAGCTTTTCTGGGTAAATTTCAAGAAGGGCTGGGCAAGGATGAGCCACCCCTTAAGTAGGGGGTGGAGGCTCCTCCCTGCCCAACCAAGGTGGAGCAGCACGCTCCCGTCTCCTTGGGAGGCCCGGGTGAAGTGCGCGCCACACGCATGCATGGGCGGTGTGCATGCATTTGTTTTACTCTGTTATCTTTAGTAAGGAAGTAGAGCGTTTTGAGCAGCAGTTGATGGTTGAATGTATCATATGCCACTGTAAGGTTGGTTGATGCTGATCTAGATATTTTATGTGTTTCAAAACCATCTTCCATATGCTGGGTTAGATTTAAGATATCAGCCATACAGTTCATGCAAGATCTAAAGCAGGGGTACCCAAACATTTTGGGTCATGGGCCAGTCACATGGTTCAGGGAGCTGGTCACTATGGCCCGGAGGCCAGATGCAGCCCCAATGCCAATTCATCTGACCCACGAAACCCTTGTCGCTCTTGGAAGCAGAAGTAAAATGCAGATGAATTGGTGTCGGGGCCCACATCCGCCCCCCCCCAGGCTGTAGTTTGGGCACCCCTGATCTAAAGCATGGCTTCCAATTCCTATGGCCTGTGGGCCAGCCCCAGCCCCCAATGCCATCCTGTCCAGCCTGTCGCTGCCTCCACCACACCCAGAAGTGGAAGCGGGCACACTTCTTCCCACCCTTCCCTACTTCTCCCCCGGCAGGGAAAGGGGGAAATGGAATGCTTCCGCCTCCATTCCCTGCCTTCCCCAACTACCCACCTCAGCAGGGAAAGGGGGAAATGGAACGCTTCTGCTTCCCGCCCTTCCCTGTCTCCCACCCCTGTGCTGGCAGGGAAAGGAGGAACAAAACGCTTCTGCCTCCCCCCTTCCCTCCCTACTCACCCAGGTGCCGCCTCCTCACCTGCAGCCTCTCTCTCTCTCTCTCTCTCTCACACACACACACACACACACACACACACACACACACACACACACTGTGTGTGTGTGTGTGTGCCCCCAAAACCACCTACTCACCTGCCGCCTCCCCCTCTCTCTCTGTACCCCCCAAAACCACCTACTCACCTGCCACCTTCTGTGTGTGTGTGTGTGTGTGTGTGTGTGTGTGTGTGTGTGTGTGTGTGTGTGTACCCCCAAAACCACCTACTCACCTGCCACCTCCCCCCTCTCTCTCACTCACTCTCTCTCTCTGTGCACCCCCCAAAATCACCTGCCACCTCTCTCTCTCTCTCTCTCTGTACGCCCAAAACCACCTACTCACCTGCCACCTCCCCCCTCTCTCTCTGTGTACCTGCCAAAATGACCCCAACAACAAACACACAGTTCAAACAATTAGTGTATTATAACACTGATTCAGTTCTGTTTCCCTTCTCCCATTACTATCTCATTTAGTGTAATCCTTTCATTGGGGTGGTGCTGCCAGGTTTATTTTCCTCACATTCCGCTTTTTTAAAAGCATGAAGATATTTCTGTTTGATTTATGAATTATTGTGAGTCATTTAGTAAGCTCTCATTACAAACAAATTGGGAAAATGTATCAACCTTCTGTTCTGGCCAAATCAGGTAGGAATGGTTCTTCTCAATATGGAGAGTGTCATATTGTATGCATGCCATATAGCCATTAAATTTAGGGAGCCAGTAATCAAAGGGGTTGCTACAGTAACTCTTGTTTGACACCTGTGCTATCCTGATTTTAAATAGAGAATTGTTACTTCTTCATAGTAGTTTATAAAGAATCCGTATGTTTTTCCATTACTAAATTCAATTATCCAGGGACCAGTAGAACTGTGCATTGAAATTAGAGACCTTGTTACAAAAGAATGCAAGAATACAATTCCTGTAGTAAGAGGAAAAGAAAAAGCTAGATGAATGATGGAAAAAATACTTTTAAGAAATGATTAAAATTATAAAAAACATTTTTCAAAAGTAAAAGGTGACAAACACCTTTAACAAAGAACATATAGTTTTAGAAAGTGAAGTGAGAGCTTTTCTGAAAGTATTAGGAAGAAATAAATCCCCAGGGATAGATGGAGTATCAATAAAACTATCTCAAGCCACAGAGACTGAATCTGTGAAAATCCTAACATGACTATTACAACTAATATGAAATATACCCCAGAGAAAGAAAAGTGATGCCAAGGGGTACAGCAATTTCCCATACCAGCAAAGTAATGCTCAAGGCATTATAACAAAATCTTTTACCTTATATGGAGCAAGGAATGTCTGATGTTCAACCTAGGTTTCATATCACATTGTAAAAATCCACTGGTTACTGGATTTTTTTGGAATAGTAGCCGTGTTAGTCTGTGTTTTAGGCATATCAGAGAATAAAACAAAACAAAAACGCTGTAGCACTTTAAAGACTAAGTGTTATTTTTCAGTGTGAGCTTTCGTGGATTAAGTCTACTTCATCAGACATGGTTACAGGAATATACCAATGCATTTCAAAAGATCAGTCTGTTTTATAGACTTAAGCACAGCTTTGACAGAGTGGATCATGAGAAGCTGGGTTGTTCTGAAAAAGTGAGTGTGCCTCAGCACTTGATTGTTTTGATGCAAAACCTATATTATGGACATGAAGCTATCATTGGGATAGAATATGGAAATGCAGAATGGTTTACCATAACTTGGGGTGGTGGTCAAACAAGGGTGTATTTTGTCCTCTTACCTGTTCAATCTATCTGCAGAACATATACATAAAGCCAAAGAAGATTAAAATTAAGTAGGAGTGAAAATTGATGGAAGAACCATTATTAATTTCAGGTATGGAGATAACACCATCTTGTTGGCAGAATACAACAGTGATTTGAAACCACTTTTTTTTTTTAATAAATTTTTATTGATTTTTTAAAGCATAAGACATGAAACAAACATTTTATACATGACAAAAAAAATAACAAAAAATTAATAAAAATAAAATCATAATATAAAAGATAAGACAGACTGTATATTACATACACTTACAGACTTCA
Organism: Bradypodion pumilum; assembly: GCA_035047305.1. Classification (NCBI taxonomy): domain Eukaryota; kingdom Metazoa; phylum Chordata; class Lepidosauria; order Squamata; family Chamaeleonidae; genus Bradypodion; species Bradypodion pumilum. The sequence goes on along the minus strand of JAWDJD010000004.1, from coordinate 306,780,864 downwards.
TCACCCTAGTGCTATATACATTGTCCTAGGAGGTTGTGGGATCTCCCATTCATTTCTATTGTTCCCAAAATTTCGTTTGGTCTGGTGTCAATTTTTTTATTTCATCTCTTGTCATTGAGTATTCCACAAATTTTCGCCATATTTTCCAAAATCTACTTTCTTTTATTATACCTTTCTTAAGATTTAATTCCCATGTTAGTTTTTCATTCAATGCGAGATCCCACATCTGCCCGTACCAATCCTGCACTTTTAACATTATATCACTTTTCCAATTTTTTGCAATACACATTCTTGCCATTACTAACATCATAGACAACAACTCTTTCTTATCATTATCTATTTTAATATTCTCAACATCTGTCAGTAAGATGGTATCTGGCCCCAATCTGAGACGTACTCCCATAATTTTCCCTATCTCGATCTCAATTTTTGTCCAAAAGTTTTCTACCTCTTTACATTCATACCACATATGAACATATGTACCCAAACTGTTTTTACATCTCCAACACATTTTATTGTTCTTCTTATCCATCTGGTGCAGTCTCACGGGTGTCAGATACCACCTCCATAACATTTTAAAATTGTGTTCCTTTATTCTGACCGATAGGGATCTCATAATTCTTTTTTTCCATTTATTTTGCCATTCCTTTTCCGTTATTTTCAAGTTCAAATCCTGTTCCCATGTATTTCTTAATGTTTCTTGTGGATTACCTTCTGTGTTTATTATTTTATAAATTTTACTAACCAACCCTTTAATACCAATTTCCTCTCTCCTGATTTTCCAAACTAATTCCTCAAATTCCGTCCTGTCTCTTTCTAGGCTTCGTTCTCTCCAGTATTTATTATTCCACTTATTCACCATAATTATCTGAAACCAATTCAACTTCATCTGGGTATATAGCTCTCTTTTCCTCGCATCATCTTTGCAGACTCGTATCCAATCTTTCAATAGGAGAACCCTATTTGTCGACAAAATTTCCTTAATCTCGTTATCCAATCTTATTGGGAAGTTATTCAAGTCTTCTATTTCAATTATCGGTGAGATATTCGGGGCCAATTTCATTTTAACTTTCTTCCATACTCCCAACATAGATCTCATCATTCTGTTTTTAATCGATATTTTTCCTGTTTCCTTGTCTAAAAAAAAACTCTTACCAACTTCCTTTACTTCGTTCATCTCGATTCCCTCCCAGATAACCGGCTCCTTCATCAATATCTTAACTACATTCTTTATCTGGAAGGCTTTATAATAACTCTTTAAATTAGGCATTCCTAAACCGCCTTCTTTTTGAGGTAAATACCACATTTTCTTTAAAATTCTAGGTCTGCGTCCCCCATTACAATAACTATCAAATAGTTTTTGAAATTCCTCAATATCCTTATCTATCAGCTGAATTGGTAAGGCATCAAATAAAAAATTTAGTTTTGGTAGTAACATCATTTTAGTCAGTGCTATTCTGCCGAACCAAGACAACTTCAGTTTTTGATATTGTGAGATTTTAATCTTAAATTCCTTCTTTTGTTTATCATAATTTAGTCTTTTCAGGTCCTCTAAATTATTGGATATATTTATCCCCAGGTATTTCAAACTCCCTTTAATCTGTAATTTAAATTCATCCCTGATTTTCCTTTGCTCTTCTTTTTCAATATTATTTAAAATTAATTCTGATTTTTCCCAGTTTACCTTCAAACCTGTAATTTGTTCAAAATCCTTTAAATGCTTTTGAATCCTTTCCATGGTTCTTCTGGGGTGTTTCATAATTAACAAAGTATCGTCTGCATATAAACTAATTTTATTTTCCAGTATTCCTTCTATATTTTTGTCTTCTCTTATTATATTAGCTAATATTTCCATCGCCATAATAAATAGAATTGGAGATAGGGGACATCCTTGCCTTGTTCCTGCCTCTAATCTTAATTCTTCTGTTAAACCGTCGTTAACCCTGATTTTAGCGTATCCTTGTTGGTACAGTTGTTCTATTGTCTTTATAAACCTATTACCGAATCCATAACTCTTAATTATCTCGATAATTGTTACCCATTGTACAGAATCAAATGCTTTAAAAATATCTAATGATAATATACCTACTTTCTCTTTATTTTGTCTTGCCACGTCTATTAAATTTAGTACTCGCCTTACTAAATCTGTCATATATCTCCCTTTCACAAAGCCGGCCTGGTCTTTATTTATATATTTATCCATAAAACTATTCAGTCTGTTTGCCAGTATAGCTATAAAAATCTTAGCATCTTGATTAATCAGGGATATAGGTCTGTATGATTCTACTTTTTCTAAATCTTTTCCCGGTTTTGGTAATAGGACAATTATTGTTCTATACCACGATGCAGGTACCTGTTCCCCTTTAAGAATACCATTATAAAGTTTTAACAGTTTCGGGATTACTATCTCCTTAAATTCTTTATAAAACTCAGCAGGTAATCCATCCTCACCAGGTGCTTTATCTATTTTCAATTTGTTTATTACTTTTTTTATCTCTTTTTCAGTTATTAATTCTTCCATTCTTTGTTTATGCTCTTGGCTTATTTTATTTTTAATTTGCATTTCCAATCTATCTTTTAATTTGTCTAGGTTTATTCTCTTTTTAGAGTATAGGGATTGGTAAAATTCTCTGACCACCTTGCATTTATCTTTAATCTTATTATGCCTTATACCCTCCTTATCCACTAATATCCCTATTTCTCTTCTGCCTCTCTTTTCTTTAGCCGCTCTTGCCAACATTTTTGAATTTTTATTGCTATATTCAAAATATTCTCTTTTTAAATATGTTAGGTCTCTTTTCACCTTTTCTATGTCATTTCCAATTAATTCCTTCCTTAGTCCCTGCATCTTTTCATATACTTTTCTATCCTTAGTTATTGCATGTATCTCCTGTAACCTTTTAATCTCTTTTTCTGTTTCTTCTTGCTTACTTTTTAACTGTTTATTTCTAATACTTGCCAACCTAATACTTTCACCCCTAAATATTGCTTTCATGGTATCCCATACGGTACCAATTCGTACTTCCCCTGTATCATTCCACTTCCAATTTTCTTCCCATTTTTCTACCATTTGATCTTTACTTTTTTTATCTCTAAACAATCTAGCGTTATATCTCCAATTTTTCGGGCTCTTTATAGCATCTATTTTCAATTCCACCAATACTTTTGCATGATCCGATTCTTTGAATATTCCAATTTCTATACCATCTAAATTACTTATCAAATTATCCGTAACAAATATGTAATCTATTCTGGAATATGTATTGTACACTTGTGAAAAATACGTATAGGCCCTTTCCTGTCCTTTAAGTACTCTCCATGTATCTTTCAACCCCAAGGATTTCAACCAGTTATTTAACACAAACGTCTTATTTCCACCTACACTTCTCTTCATATTCGTGCTATCTATATTTGACCCTACAATCATTTTTGTTGTTTTTTCTTTCTCTAGTATTCGGTATATCTTATTTAAAAACCTGTTTTGATGTTCATTTGGCACATACAAATTCACCAACGTTATTTCCTCTTCTTCTATCTTCCCCTTTATTATCAAGTATCTACCTTCTGGGTCTGATATACTTTTTATTATCTCGAATCCCGCTCTATTTGATATCAAAGTTGCGACCCCCCTAGCCTTTGAGGAGCCATATGATTTTTCGTAAACTTGGGTCCATCCTAAGAATAATTTATTGGTTTTTTCCGAATTCTGATGGGTCTCCTGAAGAAAAATTATATCCGGTCTATCTTTTCTGAGTGCCGCTTCCAACCTCCTTCTCTTCACTTGACAACCAGTACCTTTCACGTTCCATGTTAATACTTTTATATCCTTCATCTATTATGTATCTCCCTCCCTTTTTTTGCAGTTCCCACTTCCTCCTACGGACATGTGATCAACATATAACATTTCCTTCACCTTATACAAAAAAGTAATAATAATAATAAAAAAGGAAAAAACATCTAAAAGAAAAAATACACTAAACAATCTACTACTCTCCCTCCCCATTTCTTTTTTACAAATGGCCTCCAAAATTCAGAGGGGGGAGGGGGGGTGCAGTCATACATAGGAGTCTGGATTGGGCCTGAACCTACTCCCCGTCCGGAGCTATTCCTCCTTCTGCCCCTTTTGGCATATTCTCGTTTCCATTGCTATCCCTTCTTCTATAACCACCAGATATAATCAATTCTTCCTTCAAATCAAACCACTCTTTAGTTCCTGCTTCCAATAATTTGGCATCTATCATTACATCCAAGACATTAATATCTTCATTGATTAAATATCTTCTTCCCAGATAAAAAAAACTTAATTGTCTTGGGAATTTCCAATTGTATCTTATTCCCCTTTCCTGGAATCTTTTTGTTATTGGCTTCATTGACTGTCTCCAGAAACGATCCTCCATTGGAATGTCATTGTACACTTCAATGTCATGGCCTTCTACTTTTAAAACCTCTGGTCCTTTTTCACGTATAAGCGCCATTAACCTCAATTTATCTGATACATTAGCAAATTTTAACATGACATTCCTTGACCCAGTTTTGCCCCTTCTTGAACCAAGCCTAAATACATTTACCACTTCATGCGGCGTGAAGCCATCTTCCATAATTTCGTCAAGCCATTTCACTATTCTTTCTTTTAATTTGTCTGGTGAATTCTCTGGGAATTTTCGAATTATAACATTTGCTTTTCTTAATTGTTCTTCTACATTTTCCAATCTCTTTTCATGATCCCCAACTTTATTTTCTCTTTCCTTTTCTTTCTTTTTTAATTCCATGACCTCTACTTTTATCATTGCTTGATCTTTTTTTATCTCTTCTTGCTCTTTTTTAATGGTCTTTGTTTCCTCTTTCATATCTTCAATTCCCTTCATAATGTTTACTAATACATCTTGCAAATCCTTCTTCCATTCTGTTCTAAATTGAGCAAACATATTTCCAATATTATTCCCCAGGGTATCAAATCTCTCGTTAAGAATTTCAAATTCAGATTTAGTTCCTTCTCCTCCCCCTGTCGCCGATGTCGTTGGTGTTGTGGCCGTGGACGTGGTTACGATCGTTGTTGGTGTTGTTCCTGCTATCGCCGCTGTCGTTGACACTGTTGACATAACTGTTGTTGTCGTTGTTACTTTTGCTGTTGTTATCACGATTGATTTTACCACAGATGGAGTAGGCGCCGTTGGTGATATTATTGTCTTCTGTTGCTGCTGCTGCTGTAGTTGTTGTGCCATCTTTTTCACTGTCTCTTGTTCCTCCAAATCCTTTATCTCTTGTTGCATTGCTTTTTTCATTTCTTCTTTCTCCTCATCCAATCTTGTAAGCCTCCTGAAACTTCTATCGGAGGACGTTGGTCTTTGCTCTCTTGTCCAAGCCAATTTCTTCTCCTTCTCTTTCCCTCTCCCCTGCCGTTTCATTCAAATATATTTCTAACTGCTTATTATCAATTTACATATAAAGTTTAATCATTCAAAATTCGCCATATATTTTATCTCTAACCAATTTTATTAAACTTTCCAAATACAGTACTTAACCCTTATCCCCTCCCCCCTCCCTCTCTCTGTCCTATATATGCGCGTGTATTTACAGACACATATACCCACACATGTATACCCAGAGAGTCGTTCAAACTTCCGTTGTCCCAATTTAAATTTAATTAATTTCCCTCTTATATTTTTATCTACTTTGATATTTCCCCTCCCCACAAGGTTCAAAATAAAATAAAAATAAAAACAAAAAAGAATAAGAAAAAAAAGGGGGGGGGAAAATTTTTTTTTTTTTAAAAAAAGGAAACGGTTAGAAAAATCTTATTTGAAAAAATATTTAAAAATTAAAAAGCTTCAAACCAGCCAAGAAAAAAAAACCAAACAAAAATAACAGCAATTAAAAAGAAAAAAAATTTTCTATCTCCAAAATTTAACTGTAGGGGGAGCCAACTCTCTATTGTAAATTGCAAACGGTTTCCAAATCTCTTTTAAGGAGGGAGAGAGGGGGAGTCAGCAGAGACAAAGATAACACTGATGAGTTCACTTTCCTGTTCTCCAAAGTTCCAATCTACAAGCAGTTTATTTCTCAGAGAACTACGCCACAACAGCTTCTTGCTTCTCTTTGTCTCTCCAAAAAAATGTATGCAGGGACAGGCTTATCGTCTCTCTTCTTCTTTAAAAAAAAACCAGTTCTCTTAGACCACAGCACAATAGCGAGAGGGGGAGGCAAGGAAAGGGGAAGAAAAAAATTAACAAAAAAAGGAAAGCAGGGAATACTATCTTGCCCCTTTTACTTAGCCGTTAATTTATCCACTCCCACCGGCATAAAACATTTCAAAAGGGAAAAAAAAAATTAGAAAAAAAAAGATAAGAAAAAATCAGTCTCTTTACTTCTGCTTTCTATTTCCCCCTTTCTCTTTATAAGTCTTTACAACTTTGCTCACCGTCAAACTTCTTCGCTTTCCCCTTTGCTCCTTTCCAGCGCCTCGAAACTCCGTACGTCTCCGATCGGGGGGGGGGGCGACGAGACCAAGCGAGCCCGCTACAAAATCTCTTTCGGCCCCCCAACAGATTTACTTTTAATTCCGACGTCCACTTATGCTTTGCCCATACTTTTAAGCTCTTTTACTAGAACGCCGCTTTCCTCCCGTTTCCAGAATTTCCGTTCTTCGATCCAGAGCTCTGGGGACTCGTCGCCATTACTGGTCGCCCATCCCCCCGCTCTCAAGATCGAAACTCTGTCCTACCTCTTTTTCTCGGCGCTGCTTTGGAGCATCCAATATATTTTCCACTGCTAATTTTCCTTCTCTTTTTCCTAGTCCATTTTTCAGCCGGTTTCAGGGTCTATTTTCACTTTAAAAAAGTCACTTTCTTTTCTCTCCTTTCCGAGCGGAGAAAAGCTCGTCCCTCTCAGCCCTCCATCATGACACGCCCCCCCTGAAACCACTTTTAGTCAAAGCGAAAAAGAAAGTGCTGAAACAAAACTGCTGTTGACAATTAAGAAGACAGAAATAATGACTACAGAAGAACTTAAGTGTTGGTAATGAAGAAAATGTTATAGTGAAAAAAATTGTACCTTAGTTCAGTCAAAATGGAGACAGCAGCCAAGAAGTCAGGAAAAGACTTGGAAGGAAGGCAATGAAGGAACTAGGAAAGATCATCAAGTGTAAGGATGTGTCCTTACTGAAGACCAAGACCATGATCATCCATCCATACTCTTACATTGTTGATCACTATGTAAATGTGTGGAAGCTTGGCAGTAAAGAAAGTTGAAAGGGAAAAGAATGATTTGTTTGACATATAAAGCTGGAGGAGAGCTTTGTTAAATCCCTGAACTGGCAGAAAAACATACAAGTGCATCCTTCTTCTTCTGTGTCTAGGCCAGACGTGAAACTGCCAAAATGAAAGCACCTTTTGGTGAGTTCATTCTGCAGTGCCTTTCATCTGACCTAGTGTGAGAAAGATTAGCCAGCAGCACAAGGTTGCCATTACCAGGGCATGCCGATTGTGGTTCAGAAATCCCACAATCTTTGAGGAGACTGGATCCTAGAGTATATAAAGTCTAAACTATCTCTGCAGGTAAAAATGATAAAAATGATGCTATCTTACTTTGGGTACATCTTTAGAAGACAAGATTATCTGAAAAAGATAATAATGTTGGGGAAAGTTAAAGACATCAGGAAAAAAGGAAGGCCAAACACCAGGTGGATGAAGTCCCTAAAGCAGTGATGGTGAACCTTTTAGAGACCGAGTGCCCAAACAGAGGGGTAGGATGAAGTTTATGCTGGGGGAGGGAGGAAGCACTTCCATTGGGCTGCTGGGCAGAGGTGGGGCAAACTCTGTGCTGGGAGAGTAAGTGCTCCCATTGGGTTGCTGGGCAGAAGGGCAGCCAAACTGTGCTGGGGAAAGTGAGGAAGCACTCCCACTGAGCTGCTGGGCAGAAGGGTGGGGCAAACTGTGCTGGGGGAGGAAGGAAGCATTCCCATTGGGCTGCTGGGCAGAGGGGCAGGACAAACACTGTGCTGGGGTGAAAGGGCACCTGCACACAGAAAAGGCTCTTAGTGTCCCCACAGACAGGCAGGCCATAGGTTTGTTACCACTGCCCTAAAGGAACCACACACTTGAGTGAACAAGAATTGAGGAAAGCTGTTGAGGACAGAACATTTTGGAGATCACTCCTTCACAGGGTCACAATAAGTTAGGAGAGACTTGATGGCACATAAGAACAACACCATATGTTATTTTATTAGATTTCTTTGATATTTAGTAACATCCATTCCAAACAAGATTCTTGTAATCATTTTCATACAGCCAAATCTCGAAGCAAAGCACAGGGGAAGATAATGGGTCTGTCTTGAGTATAGCGGTAGAATGCAACAATATGATTAACATAATATTCCAACTCAAATTTTGGGTTCCGTGGTTATTGGTCTTCTAGAATACAATTTTGAGCACTGGCTTCTATTAATTTCATTATTTGACACAGAATGGAGAATTTTTAAGAGTAGTTAACTCTGATCTCAGTGTCTGCAAAACTAGTACTATACTGTTACCATTTGTTCTTTCATTGTGCTGTTACATGTACTGTATTACAATACATTGTTATCATATAAAGCTGCTTTTTAATATCATATAACTATTTTTCTGTTTCTTTTTTCTTACTCTCATTTCTGCCTTTCTTAATCCATTTTGTTTTCTTTGAGTGTACACCTGTAAGGTGGGAAATTTGTTTGTAGTTGGATTTTTGTGTTAAACCTTTTCTTAAAATATAGCCAGATAAAAAGTTAAAATCCTAAAATATGAAAAGAATTGTCACAAAGAAGCTAAGGATCCTTGTTCACTACTTCTTAAAGAAATGTATGTAAAGTAAAATCACTGTAAAAATATGCATAAACAAGATATTTTAATAATATTAATCACTTAAGAATTTTGTTGTTCAGTCGCTTTAGTGTATCAAACTAAGACACAGGACGCAGCCTCGGGCTGGGTTAACTCAGGTTTATTGCATCGTGGACAGAGGGAACATGAGGTAATGGCGGATCGATAGCTCTTTATATACAGTAGGAATACATTTGAACGTGGTGCCATGGTAGCCCATTGGCTACTGTCTGCGTGACGTCATTGTGGGTCACGCCCTTCTTGTCCAGGTGTAGGTGGTGGCGGGAAAGCTTCCCGCGCTGTTGCCTTTGATGAGTTCGGACCAATAGAGCTTGGACGCTCGCTGCTGCCAGCTGGTGGTCATTAGCTCGCGTCCTATTACAGGGTTTATATGATACAGCTGAAGGTTACATTGTTGCTATGGGCAAGGTTACATTGGCTCAGATACATTGTAATCCATGTGGAAGGTAAAACCATATTAGAACACAACATCCCTCCCCCCTAGGACGAGACAATGTCTCGAGCCCACACTTCAACACACTCCCCCCCCTTAGGAGACAAAGTCTCTCAGCCAAGATGGCTTATTTCGAACACGCTGGGGTCTCGATGCGGGCTGCCTTTCCCCGGGTTTGCTACCATCTCTTTGTCCCCTGGTTTCCTGCCCTGTAATTGGAGAGGGAGACTTGTTAGTGACTTGCCGCGGCTCTGCGGCGTTGCTGGGAGGTGTGCTCTTTCTCGGGGAGGAACCGGGGGCACTGGGGGCTAACGAAAAACCCCTCTTCTCGCTTGGAAGGGTGGGGGAACACTCCTGAAAACCCCCCCGGCTCGCAAAACCAAAATCAAAATCCAAATTACATTCGGGGGACGCGGCGGCGGCCGCACATTCCTTTTCCCTCCCCCCGGGCTCTGATAGAACTGGGGTATCAAAAGGATATGAGTCGGGACCACCGCTTTCCCCCCCGGTTTCGGACTGCTGTCCCTCAATGTCTCCCCCTTGGGCTAAACGGGTGGGGGAGAACCCTATCGCTGAATCCTGTTGCTGAGCCCCACTAACCGGCCCTTCACTCACTCGGCGCCTCAGTTGGTCAGCGTGTCTCCTCCAGAGGAGACCGGTGCTCGTTTCCACCCGATATGACACTGGCCCCGTCTGCTCAATTACCGTTCCTGGCACCCAGGCTGGCCCTGCGCTTGCATAGTTCCTGCAGTAAACAAGGTCGCCGGCGGCGAACCCTTTCGAGACTGCCAATCCTATGTTTTTTCCTTTGTCCTCGACTCTCGTCGGGTCCAGCCTGGACAGAAGCGTGGTCAGTTTCCGCCGCATCAGTAGTTCTGCCGGCGAGTAACCTGACGCTAAGGGGGTCACCCTATACGCTAACAAGAACTGACATACTTGGTGATTCAGGTCCCCCGGGCCCATGCGCCGAAGCGCATCCTTCGTTGTCCGCACCAACCGTTCCACTTGGCCATTCGTGGCCGGGTGAAACGGCGCGGATGTAACATGCCGAATGGCGTTTGCTTCCATGAATGCCCCGAACTCCGAGGAGGTGAAACAACTCGCGTTATCGCTTACTAAAGTGTCGGGTAAACCGAACGTGGAGAAGACTCTCCGTAGCTGGCTAATTGTCGTGGCGGAGGACGTGCTCTTTACTGGGATAACCTCCAGCCACTTGGAAAACGCATCCACCACCAGGAGAAACATGGTTCCTCTAAATGGGCCAGCGAAATCTACATGTACTCTGGACCACGGCCCCCTTGCTGTGTCCCACTCCCTATGCGGGAGGCGGGCCGCCTCTGGTCGGGATCCCTGGCATGCCTCACAAGTGCCGACCATGTGCTCAATGTCCGCGTCCAGCTGTGGCCACCAAAAGTAGCTGCGAGCCAGCGCTTTCGAACGAACGATCCCCGGGTGGCTGACGTGCAGCAGTTTGAGCACCCTCGGCCGCATGGCTGCAGGAACCACCACCCGTTGGCCCCACAGCAGGCACCCCCTTTCTAGGGACAACTCTAGCTTTTTCCGAAAGAATGGGTCGAATTCCGTGCTTGGGGACGATGCCGGCCACCCCTTTTGTACCCATGAGCTGACTTTCTCGAGCGTTCTGTCCTTGCCTGTCGCCTTAGCAATATCGGCTGGTACTATTGGGGGTGCATCTAAAACCTCAATTAGTAACACCTGGCGGTCTCTTCCTACTCTAGCCTTCTGGTCGTCCGACAAGGGCAAAGGGGATCTCGAAAGTGCATCAGCATGGCTGATCTCTTTTCCGGGCCGGTACACCAACTCGTGTTGGTAAGCGTTAAGAAAAATGGCCCATCGCAGCATTCTCGGTGATAGGATTTGCGGGGTGGGCTTGCTTGCCGTGAAAATCCCTAACAGGGGCTTGTGATCCGTCACGATTTTGAACGGGCGGCCATACAAAAAATCGTGAAACTTTTTGGTCCCCGCTACAATTGCCAATGCCTCCCTGTCGGTTTGTGCGTAATTTCGCTCTGCCTGGGACAGGGACCTTGAATAAAATGCAACCGGGGCTTCCCTTCCGTCATCCAACACGTGGCAAAGTACCGCCCCCACCCCCACCGGTGACGCATCACAGACTAGGACCACCGGCCGTTTGGGGTCGAAATGCGTTAGAATTGCGTCAGAGGTCAAGAGTTGCTTTAATTCTTTGAACGCCCTCTCGTGCTCGTCACCCCACACCCAAGTCTCCTCTTTTTTAAGCAACCGATGAAGCGGTTCGGCCACGGACGCCTTCCGCGGAAGGAATGTATGGTAAAAATTGAGGAGCCCCAGGAATGACTGTAGCTCGGTTTTGGATGTGGGGCGAGGGGCCTTTTTGATGGCTACTACTTTGGATTTGGATGGCTTGATACCCTCGGGTGTGATCCTGAACCCTAAGAACTCGACCTCGGTTTCGAAAAAAACACATTTGTCCTTCCTCAGTCTCAGCCCCGCTTTCTCGAACACCGTTAGCACTTTGTCCAATCTCTGTGCCAGTTCGGCCTCACTCCCCCCTGTTATTAATACGTCATCAAAATAAGGTAACACCCCCTCCAGCCCCTTCAGGAGGCGTTCCACAAGCGACTGAAAAAGGCCGGGTGCCGAGTTCACGCCGAACTGTAAACGCGACACTTGGAACGCTCCTTTATGTGTGACTATCGTTTGTGCCGCGGCCGTGGCGGGTGTTACGGGAAGCTGCTGATAGGCTTGTGCCAGGTCGAGCTTAGCGAAACACTTTCCCCCATTTAGCCTGGCCAAAAGGTGGCTGACCACCGGCACCGGATAAGCATTAGGGCGGATCGCCTTGTTAATCGTACACTTATAATCAGCGCAAATGCGCACCTCCCCGTTAGCCTTCAGAGCTGTTACAATCGGAGTTTCCCACTCCGCGGAATCAACAGGAATAAGAATCCCCTGGCCCACCAATTTGTCCAGTTCCGCCTCTATTTTGTCCTTTAGTGCGAAGGGCACTCTGCGCGGTTTGAGTCTTATCGGGCGGACCTCCGGATCTAGGTCGAAGGCTACAGGGGGTCCCTTGAATTTTCCGAGTCCTTTTTCAAAAACGGCGGGATGCGCATCGCACACCGCTTGTATTGGGTCCACCCCCACTGCATGTACTCCCCCTATAAACAGGCCTAAAGGCTGGAACCACTGTGTCCCTAGGAGACTACAACTCCCCCCCTTGAGGACAACTAGGGGCAGCTCCGCAGAGTGTCTCTTAAACTCAACCCGAAATTTCCCGACCCCCAACACCGGAATGCTGTTCCCCTGTACATCTCGTAGCGTGGACCTCAAAGTTTTAAGTTTGGGCCGCACGTGGGGGTCGATTTTTAAAAACTCTTTCTGGGGAATTATGGAATAGGAGGACCCCGAGTCTATTTCCATCCTGATGGGGGCCCCTTGTACTAGTACCTCAACGAAATAATGGGACTGTTCCGCGGACACACTGAGCACTGGGACGTCGTCCTCGCTGCTGTCCGAGACGCGGCCCACGCCGTCCTGCTTCCTCGTGGTCTGGACGCCATCTTTGGGCCTCGCTGAACGGTCCGGCCTGGTCGAACGGTCTGGTGACTGCCTCCGGCCCTCCTTCCGTTTTCTGCATGCCTTGGCGATGTGCCCCCGACGGCCGCAGGTGTAGCATTCGGCCTTTCTAAACGGGCACCTCGCACGCTCGTGGGCCGCTCCGCAACCATCGCAGCGGCGCCCCCCTTTTCGGACCTTCTGGACCTCCTCGCCGTCGCTGCCATCTGAGGACGACTTTGAGGCCCGTTGAGTCGCGTGCACCGCTTTTTCCGCCTTGCCGGCCCTGGGTCGCCACTCACGCCACTGGTGCATCTCGTCCACTCCCGCACTCGTGGACTCTGCGGCTTCTGCGGCCTCGACGACCTCTGCCAGCGTGGGTGGCGGCTCCTTATTCATCAAGCTGCGCTGCACCTCTTTGTCCTTCAGGCCGCACAGCACGCCGTCCCTGAGGGCCATTTCTTGGATGTTGCCCCATTTACAGGGGGCGGCGGCTACCCTCATGGCGGCCACGAATGCCTCGACCGACTCGTCCGGCGCTTGGACTCGCCTCCAAAACGCGCTCCGAGCGGGAAACATCGCCCTCGAGGGTTGGAAGCGCTCCCGTAGCAGCTTCATGATGTCGTCCGCCTTAAATTCGCTCACCTTCTTCGGAGCGATGATGCCCACCAGCGTCCGCTTGGTCTCCATCCCAAGCATGCGGGTGAGGATGGCCCTCTTCCTCTCCTCATCGTCTTCCTTGACTTTGAGTTCCACCAGCGCCGCATGGAAGTCCATCTCCAACAGCTCCCAGTCTTGCGGTTTGGTGATGTTGAACCCGCTCTGTGCCCTGGCTGCTCCTTGGGGATCCATTATCCCACCTTCGTCGCCAATTTAGTGTATCAAACTAAGACACAGGACGCAGCCTCGGGCTGGGTTAACTCAGGTTTATTGCATCGTGGACAGAGGGAACATGAGGTAATGGCGGATCGATAGCTCTTTATATACAGTAGGAATACATTTGAACGTGGTGCCATGGTAGCCCATTGGCTACTGTCTGCGTGACGTCATTGTGGGTCACGCCCTTCTTGTCCAGGTGTAGGTGGTGGCGGGAAAGCTTCCCGCGCTGTTGCCTTTGATGAGTTCGGACCAATAGAGCTTGGACGCTCGCTGCTGCCAGCTGGTGGTCATTAGCTCGCGTCCTATTACAGGGTTTATATGATACAGCTGAAGGTTACATTGTTGCTATGGGCAAGGTTACATTGGCTCAGATACATTGTAATCCATGTGGAAGGTAAAACCATATTAGAACACAACAGTCGCACAGTCGATTCCAACTCTTTGCCACCCCATGGACCATCGCTCTCCAGGCACCTCTGTCCTCCACCATCCTCCTTAGTCCACACAGCCCCGTGCCCATTGTGTCTACAATACCATCTAGCCATCTCATCTTTGGCCTTCCCCTTCTTCTTTTGCCCTCCACCTTCCCCAGCATCAAGGCCTTCTCAAGTGAATCCTCTTTTCTCATTTGATGTCCAAAATACTTCAACTTCATCTTTGTTATTTGTCCTTCTAAGGAGCACTCAGGGCTAATCTCTTCTAATATTGACCTATTTGTTCTCCTCGCTGTCCAGGGGGCTCTCAAAACTCTCCTCCAGCACCACATCTCAAAGGCATCTATTTTTCTTCGCTCAGCCTTTCTAATGGTCCAGCTCTCACAGCCATACATTACCACCGGAAATACCATTGCTTTGACTATGCGGACCTTTGTTTGCAGTGAGATATCTCTACTTTTCACTATGTTCCCCAGGTTTTTCATAGCTTGTCTCCCAAGAATCAGTCGCCTTTTTATTTCATGGCTGCAATCCCCATCTGCAGAGATCTTGGATCCTAAGAAAGTAAAATCTGTTACTGCTTCTACTTCTTCCCCATCTATTTTCCAGTGACTTATAGCGCCTGTTGCCATTATCTTGGTTTTCTTGATATTGAGTCTCAGGCCAGCTTTTGCACTCTCTTCTTTCAACCTAATCAGGAGCTTCTTTAGGTCTTCTTCACTTTCTGCCATTAGGGTGGTATCATCTGCATATCTCAAATTGTTGATGTTTCTCCCAGCAATTTTGATCCCATATGGTGATTCCTCCATCCCTGCATTGCACATTATGTGCTCTGTGTATAAGTTGAATAAGCAGGGTGACAGAATGCAGCCTTGTCTTACTCCTTTTCCTATTCCAAACCACTCCGTCATTCCATACTCTGTCCTAACTGTTGCTTCTTGGCTCATGTACAGATTTCTCATGAGACATATGAGGTGTTCTGGTATTCCCATCTCTTTAATTACTTGCCACATTTTGTTGTGGTCCACACAATCAAAGGCCTTGGTGTAGTCAATGAAACAGAAGTAAGCTTGTTTCTGGTATTCCTTTGTTTTCTCCATGATCCAACGTATGTTGGCAATGTGATCTCTGGTCCCCCTGCCTCTTCTGAATCCAGCCTGCACCTCTGGTAGTTCTCTTTCTACATGCTGCTGTAGTCTATCCTGCATTATCTTTAGAATACCATTTCAAATAATAAGTCCAATAGCAAAATACAAATCATGGAGAGATATGATGGAACAATGTTCTGCTTCTGTTTTCTATACCAAGAGAGATGTAGTACAGTATATCAAAATGTAACCATTTGCACAGAACTAAATTCCTTCAATTCCTACCAGTAGATGTGTTCTTTTCAGAACTATGGTTTAATTTTGACCATCTAATTTTATCTCAAACTTGTAAAAGTCCCTCCTAGACTCCTACAAAGATGTGCTTTATCTAATTTGAACAATTTACCCCATAAATCACTAAATCTAGCTAATCTGATTTAATCAAGGATTAAATTAGATTGAATGAGTCAACATTTTGAATGTGAAAGCAGCTAGGAAGGTTACAGATCAGTACATTTTAATAGAGGCAAATCCATGTAAGCAACCTGGGGAAGGCAATTGTCAAAATGGCTTATAAAACACAGGACATAAAAGCTAATAATCTCTCCTGCTATTCCCACATATTCATACCTGAGAGACAAATGAGTCTTATAGAGAAAATGTCTTAGCATGGAAATCCTTGAAGTTTTAGATTCACTTCATTTTTAATATGCTGTTCATGTCTACAGCAGAAGTGGGATAAAATCAAAGTTAATTACCCTGGATTTCAGGGCAGAGTTGTGCTTTTGTTGCAGACACCTGACTGATGCTTGTTTTTAGACAGTCTTAGGGTCTTACAGATTCTCTGTCTTAATTCTATTGGAATTAAGAACTGGAGTGGGTGTGCACTGAGATACAATATTTGCATGTGTACTATTTCCATGTTGTGTAGATAAAGGTGTGTCTATCAATCTGCCCTGGAGCCCTTTCAGCAATCTCCCCAAATTTGAAAGATGCTTAAATTCTATGGCTTACACATGATTCAATAAATTAATTATGCCTGAATCAATTTCCAAGTGTGGTAGAAGCCAGGGGTAGGACTCAGCAGGTTCGCCTCAGTTCATCAGAACTGGTAGCCTGCCCATGAAAGTTTTGAAATAAAGTAGTCCTAATTTGGGTGCAACACAGGGCTTTCCCCCTGGCGACACCCACCATACCATGCCCACAGAGTAGGTAGTAAAAAAAATTAGAATCCCACCACTGATAGAAACACACAGTTTGCATGAAATGCACTTGAAATCTATGTAGTCTGAGCTCAACCATTTTTCTCATTGGGATGCTAAACTATGAGCCAAGAGAAATTTATAAAAAAAAACAACAACAACCCCTCAACCTCTATTGAACTGCAGAGATCAGCTTCTGGTAAATTTCACATTGCTGCCAGTTCAGTGGACACAATGAACCCAAGCTGTGCTGCAGGAATCTGAACCAGCATATCTCGAAAATGAATCTCCTGGGGAAAACAAGTGTCTCCGTTGTGGATGTATCATATGTGGCATAAAGACATAACAAGAGAGAGTACTCCAGGCTAAAGATGATTTAAAGTCCAGCATTCGTTTTCTTGATATTTGATATGGCAGTGATACAAGTAAGCTTGTGAGTCTGGATAGAATTGACACAGCATTGCTTCTATGCAAGTCCTTATTCAGTGAATACTGGCTGCACTGCCTAGGAATGGTGTCTTCTCTACTGTAAACTAAGGCATGGGAAGGTTTCTTTTTTGGGTTATAATTTCCAGAGTCCCTCAGCCATTGTGATCACAAAAAAGTCAGTACAGTATTTGTATTTTCCCTTTTATTTATTGAAATCATAACATTATCATTATAATTTATCTGTAGCATGTGCAAGTTATGACCAGAGAAAAGGAGTATCCTACCCAAAAGTTTGATTGGACCACAGTTGGTGTAATAAACACTCTATGGCAGCTCAACTTTGGGCTTACACATGTTCTTGTACTTCAATTACCAGGAGCCCATGTCAGCACACCTGCTGATCAGTGTTTCTGGGAATTGAAATCCAAGAACATTTGGGGCCCCTAGGTTTAGAAACTCTGTTTTATGATGTTATAGTGACCAACAGGAAGTAGACTGAGCCAGATTATATATTATAGGAAATGTGTCCTTAGAGTTGAAATCACTCACATTTGTCATAATATGTAATTGAGACAGATTGCACCGGAGAAACCAGACTTGTAAAGGGAAGAACATAACACCAGGAAGACAAATTACAAAATGAAGCAAGCTAATTTGCAAATTCTGAGAGAAGGAAAATTCCTGCTGTGACAACCACACATGATCATCACTGAAGGAATTTTCTCTTCTAGCAGTGAGTCATCTATAACATGAAATCCAGTAGTAAATTGCAACAGGGATAGGCCCATTGAATCAGTAAAATTTATGGGTCAGTAGATTCACAAAATCCCCACCAATTCAATAGGCCTACTCTAGTTATAACTTTCTACTGAATCTCAGCCAAGATGCCGTTCCCTTCATCCAAATTAATTGGTAATACTTAAACTGTTTATATCCACAGCTACTAAAACCAAAGAAACCTGGTTTGTGTAGATTTGTTTAGACAGTGAAATAGCTCTGAGATGATGCCTCAGGAGGAAAGAGACCAGCTGAACTTCTGAGCAAGGACATGTCTATTCATTTTCTATCAACATTTGCCTTGACTGACTTTCTCATCATTGTGGACACTCAATCAATTTAGTCTGTATGCATGTGCTCTTGAAATGATGACCTTGAACTCTTAGATGAAATAAGGCTTTGAGTGAACGTTCATAAGACAAAACACTTCAGCGATTCCTTGTCTGGAACACATCATTTAGAAGTTATATTGGCAAGCTAAGTCGTTAAACCTGTGCAGTGAAAATATGAAATCAGATTTTTGCCTCTGCTTTGTTTGGGTTTATTACAGCTTAACAATATAGTATGTCCACTGTTGGGATTTTAAGCACTGTTTAGATTCGGGGGTGGGGAGGATGTAAAGAAAAGATCTTAGTTCACTTAAAGGCATTTTAGGAGCTCACTTAACTAGGAACAACATTAAAGGAGAATATGGCTAAGAAACTCGACCTTCCCCTATGTCACTTGGAGGACTCTGAATAGGTTGAGAGTAGGAATGACTAAATGTAAGACCAACGTTCTCAAGTGGGGGCTACTGGCAGACAACAACACACTGTGTCACTGTGGCGAGATGCAGAATCCAGATTATTTCCTTCTCTGTTGGTTACTGTCTGGGGGAGGGGGGAATGTACCGATGAGGATTTAAATTTGGCCAATGATAAACCCAAGAAGTTGGCTTCATTTTGGCAGTTTAAAGTCTGATCTAGACACAAAAGAAGGATAACCTTTATTAGCAAATATAGCAGTTTGGTATTTAGGAATTAACTCAAACTTCTTTAAGCTTGACTTAATGTAGTGTCGTTGTTGTTGTTTTGGGGGGAACCTGCATTAAACATTAGAAACTGTGGACTTTGGATTTCCTTGGAAGCTTTTCAGCTATAAGCTAGGAATCTTGGAAAGAGATTGCAAGCACTATCTCATAAATAGTGGTAAATTTGATTAAATATTAGCTAACTTTAATTTGATTTGGTTCACATATTAGCTGGCTGCATGCCTCAGTGATTTAGGTATCTAGCTGTAGAGCCAGAGTTTGGGTTTTGGATTCCCCACTGTGTCTCCTGGGAAAAGAGCCACCCTATATAGCCATGGGCAAGCTATAAAGTCCCAGGGTGAAAAAGGGAATGGTAAATCATTTCAGTGTATTATCTACCTAGAAAGACCTGGAAATTCAAAATTGACTTGATGGCACATAATTATTATTATTTAATGTTGATTTAAAGTCACTTTAACCATATGTTGTGTCAAATAGTTGTAACGTAATTATAAACACTTCCTTTTTTTTCTCCCCCACCAGGAAATGATTTGTTTTTAGTTGCAGTTCATGAACTGGGACATGCCCTAGGCTTGGAACACTCCAATGACCCTACTGCCATCATGGCTCCATTTTACCAGTACATGGAAACAGATAACTTCAAACTACCTAATGATGATCTACAGGGGATCCAAAAGATATATGGTATGTTATTTTAACTCTTATCTACTTACATTTGTCCAATTAAGGAAAAGTTAAATGTAGAGTTGTATCCCTGACACTTTCTGGAGGCATACTTTTCATTTTTGGTCAGGCAATTTTATTTTGTTTGATGATGATGGATTCTCTAAAGACTTTGGGGGGCTGCAAAAAAGCTCCCCATCACTAAATATGCTTCAAAGACCACAGGATTTCCACTTATAGACTAAAGGTTGCACATATATGTGCACAATTCTTAGCATGTACAAATCTGCTCTTTCCCTGAAAATAAAAAAAATAGTCCATCCCAAAAAACATTGTACAGTATGTATACATGCTCAGGGCTTTGGAAAGAAAAATGTGGTGGTATGTATAGTGTATAAGAGATTAAGACTCAAGAGATTTGGGTTCAGGTTTCTGCTCAGCCATGGAAGCACATGTGGAGTGAAAAAGATAAATCATCCTTTGGAGTTAGGTACTGAAATTGTCACCAGACATACAACTGCACTCTTTGTCATTTAGCTACCTCTGCAGTTTACTTTCCACACGTGGTGATTTCAGTAGAACAGTGTCCATTGATTTTTCTTACAATGACAAGGCCTTTTCTTCTGAAGTTTTTTTTTAATTTCTGCTCTTTACTGTTTTAAAATTTGATCTAAACAGAACTGTTTAAATTCCATGCTTAGCCTCTGTGTAATCTTGAATTTAAGCAGACCTTTATTTACACCATGGAGATTACAATTTTTTCTCATTTCTCACTTCCTTGTTTTGTTTTTGTGTTTTTTCTTCTCTTTTTCTTTACATGTGGCTTATAAACTGCAGAGCTGTTTCTTGCTGTTTTCCTAACCACACTTGTGGTTCTTCTTCTTTTTGGTTTTTGTTAAAGTGAATGTGTTAAGTGTGG
Source organism: Bradypodion pumilum (assembly GCA_035047305.1). NCBI lineage: Eukaryota > Metazoa > Chordata > Lepidosauria > Squamata > Chamaeleonidae > Bradypodion > Bradypodion pumilum. The sequence continues at coordinate 306,760,579 of JAWDJD010000004.1, read as the reverse complement.
GAAATTAGGGGTGTTGTTAGGAGATAGCACAGTAAGCCAATGGCACCTCTGTTGCATATTGCATGTGCTATCACAGCCAGGCTGCTCCGCAGAGGAAATTAAACAGTTGGATTTATCCTGTGTGGTTAAGAAGAAGATATTTCTCATGACCTCATATGTTGGTTGATATGCTAGAGTAGACAGAAGGGCTAGACAAGGTTATTTTGCCTTTATTCTAAATACTAGTTTCTAGCAACTGTAGGCTTGACTTTGATGAGTTTTATGGCCCTTGGGAAGTTAAGTATGGCACTGTTAGCCAACAGCATGTGGAAAATTTCCTTTGGACCTAATGTATTGCCTCCTGCTGCAAAGGACGTCCTGGGCTGTCTGCGATTAAAATCAAAAGTGGGCTTTGATTTAATATTTAGATGAAATATTTTTCAGATGGAGACATTTAATAGGTTTTCCTCTGTGAAGAGAAACTGTGGGTATTGTAGTTGTCAATTTAAACAAAAACAATAATTGTAGATTAAATCAGGGACTTAATAAAAGCTCTTGTCACTGTTCTTTGTAGATAAGTGTTCAGTCTGTCAACACATGTCATTAGTGTAAGCAAATTTAATTGAATTTACCTTCCAAAAATGTTCACTGTGCACAGAAAACTAGAGAACATGATTCCATTTGAAAGTCAAAGGGACCATTGTATGTTTAACACAGAGGTCTATGAAAGAGCCTGTAAGTGCATTAATCTGAATGTGTTTCCAGTGCTCCCATGACTGGGGAATCTGCTTCTGCGGGGCTCTTGAACTCAGAAAAAGTTTAAGAGTATTCAGATTATTGTGCTTATAAGCTACTTTACTGATCTTCATGTTAAAACTGTGGTGGCCTTCTAGGTGAGGCAGAAAAACACAGTACAGTATAGGGTTTATATATAAGTCTCTTCATTTTGATTCTACAGTAAAACCTCAACTTACAAATGCCTTGAGTTACATAAAAGTCGACTTACATAATGATTTTGTGCTAAAATCATGTCTCGATTAATTTACACGATTTCCTGTGGGTTTGCTTTGTGTTACATAACGATTCTTTTTCCTATGGGTTTGCTTCTAGTTACGTAAAAAAAAAAATTCCCTATGGGTTTGGTTTGATTTACATAAAAATTTCATTTTTCCTATGGGTTTGCTATGAATTACATAAAAAAATAATTTTTCCTATGGGTTTGCTTGGTGTTACATAAAAAACCAATTTAAGCAAAAGCCTACGGAACGGACTTTTTTTCATAAATAGGGGTTTTACTGTACGTATCTTCAAAAATGTCTACTGCTCTATATGACTTATTATAGACTATTGGTTCTTTTATTTATTATTTTACAGTAAACCATCTATTTAGTTCTGATGATGAAGGTTGATGCAAAACCAATTTCGATGAATGAATAAATTCTAGAATCCTTATAATATAATGACATGTTTTTACTAGTGTATCCCTAATAAAAGTGGTGGCAAGTCATAAGAGTACAGTAAAACCTTTCATAAAGAGTGCCTCACTTAGAAACTAACTCGTTTAAAGAGCAGAATTTTCTCTGAATGGTCGCCTCGCTTAACAACTAAAACCAACCAAAAACTCGCTTAATAACTAAATCAGGGTTCGCAATCCTCCCCACCAGAAATCCCAATTGGCCACTTACAATGGTGTTTCACTTAACTCACTTAAAGAACAGTCCCGTGGAACGCATTTTGCTCTTTAAGCAAGGTACCACTGTAATGTGGTTTCTTTTAATATGAAAATGTAAAATAGCTAGAACTGCTGGTGTCTGAAAATCAACAGAAATAGTAAAAATTCAGTTTCCCAATTTTTGCACAGATAGCCTCAAAGGTATTATAAAAAACATGATTAGTAATTATTCTAACCTGAGTAGCATAATATTGAAGCCAGCAATATATTCCAATTCAGCAGAGTCATAGCAGGTGAAGGAGGAAATGCTTTTGCAGCAGAATTCCCCTCCCTTTTTGGACTGAAGAAGGATCACAGTAGATTAAGACTTATCTATACAACCAAGAATTGGCCAGTATTTTTTTGAAGACCAAAAAAACGACAACCAGAAAATGTTACTGGGCTATAGCATTAATGAACTGTTTGTCATAATTAATCAGATTAAGTTTTTAATATGTTTAAACATTTCTATTCCAGTTAATTAGTCAAACTGGAAATAGAGACCGTGGAACACCCTTCAGGTGTTGTATCCAATTCTTAATATTGGCTATCATTATGGTGATGAGCCATGAAAATAGTTTTGGGTACAATATAATGCAGTAGTCTTTCATTTACCTTCCACATTGTAGTGTGACACCTGTACCACTGATCCAGTTCAATTAGTCACTTTCTGGTCCTGAGCCCTTTTGACACACCAAGTCCTCATCTGCCCCAGGCCAGGATTAATGAAGCTGCTGCCCTCAATCAATATGGATTCAAGTGGGATTTAATCTTCTTGGGGACCATCACCCTTCCCTGTGGACTTTGCCACCCATGGCTGTTAGTCCTCAGGTTTGTCAGGTTAGTTAACCACTGCCTAACAACACATTGAATCTCTGGCAGTATAATGTGCTCCAGTGTTTACCAATCTTTGGTTTTTCAACTTCAACTCCCAGAAGCCTAAATCAATTTCCCCAAAGCACAACAAATGTTCTGATTTAGGCTTCTGGGAATTGAAGTCCACCAGTGTTCCACGGAACATAGTTTGGGAAATGCTGCTTACTCATTTACCATAGCAGGATGACTTGGATAAACTATATGACCTATCTTAGAAGGATAAAAAAGAGGCCTAGTACCATTTATGCTGCCTTGAGTAAGTTACACAACAGACCATAACAGAATAACCTGGCCAGACTGTACCCTCAAACTCAATCACTCCAAGCATTTCAGGGCATCCTGCAATGGATTTAACCTAGTAATTTGTGAAAGTAAAATTGTCCCTTTGTTGCATAATATTTTGCTGCTGTTATAAATTACAGCAGCATCAACTAAATGCTTTGAAGTCTCCTATAAGCTAATTTGCTGGCATGACTTTTCCCCACACACAGGCCCACCTGACAAAATCTCACCGCCAACAAAACCTCTGCCAACAGTGCCCCCTCATCGCTCTGTTCCTCCCGTCGACCCACGGAAGAACGACAGGCCTAAACCTCCTCGACCACCCACAGGAGACAAGCCTTCCTATCCTGGAGCCAAACCCAACATCTGTGATGGAAATTTTAACACTCTAGCCATTCTTCGCAGGGAAATGTTTGTTTTCAAGGTAGGAGACTGCTGTTTTTCTTGTTAGATCAAGAGGTTACCTCTCGGCTTTTTCAGAAAGCAGCTCTCAGCCCTCATGTCTCTGCTTCTGAGCTTTCTCCTTGCTTCTATTTTGGGGATGAATTCATGTCAGTAGCAAGTTGCAGTGCTTCAAAAATTTAACGGTAAGTAAATGCTTGATGTGGTGCAGAGCTAAAAAGGCGTAATTCAAGTCATGAATAGAAGCTAATAGAGATGATTTTGTTGGGAACTTAGCCACTTCCAGGCTCATTGCCGTTATTGTGTTCTTCTTTATAAGGACCCTGTAATTTAACTTTATAATTAGATCAGTCCTTTTATGTAGGGTGTTTGTCATTATGCAGTGGTTGCCTTGATACATTTTTGAAAGGAGAAGGCTTGTGTTGCAGGAGACTATTTGCAGGTGTTGAGGGCTTTTTTCTTGTTGCTTTTGTTTGCTTGGTTCAGTCATCTTTTTGTTAGGAGATGCATCCATACTGCACACAACAATATCTTCTCCCCACTACACCCCTTCTTTTTTAGTGGCAGCACTTTACAGAGAGTTGGAAGACAAAAATAATAATAATAATCAAATTCAATCCATTTAGTCGAACAGAATAGTGATCTGGCACACAATTTTGTACACTTTCCAAAGTACATTGTAAAAATGTTTTATTTTTTTTACCTAAGTACCTTAAATGGATTTCCTGAGAAAAATACTGTTATATGCAATCCCAATATTAAGCACTGGATTATACAGAGTCACTATCATCTGTCAAGTACGTACATGTCAATATCTCCTTTTTGATTATCTCAGGCATCCTATTTTAATAACATAATCAATAAATCTTCCATTATTTATTATTTTTATTATTTTTAAAACCTGTTCTTCATACCATTGTATGAAGAACATTTATCTGCTTTAAAGATACAACTTTGGTCAAATTGGATATGTTTCAGGATAAGTCAATGAATATATTTTAATAGTTATCTAGTATGCACAGTGCCCTTTCAGAAGCCTCCTTTCAACATCCTGCTACTTGTGCCTATTCCAAATCTTCATATGTGTACTCCCAATCCAGTTTCTTCAGGAGGAAACAGTTCTGTGTCCTCACCAGAGATCTAGAATCACAGAATCATACAATAATTGAGTTGGAAGAGGCCTATGAGGCTGTCGAATCTAACCCCCTGCTCAATACAGGAGTCTAAATCAAAGCAGATCTGACAGATGGTTTTCCAATTTTCTCTTGAATGTCTATAGCCATGATGGCCAAACTATGGCACGCAAACAATTGAGGGAAAGCCCAACCAACCTGGCCAGTGCTGCTTTTCCACCCAGCCCTCTCCATCCACCAAAGGGAAGGTGAGAGGGGAGGCTGAAATCCCACTGGGTGGGCTGTGGCTGGGTAAGGTGAGGTGACCAGAGTTGTGCACACCCACAGGGGTCAGGCACAACTGCAGGGGGTGGGGAGCACCCGTGGGGGGAAGCACCTGCAGGGGGGCTGGTGCACCCATGTTACTTAACTGGAGGCGCACTGGTGATGTCACATAGGTGTGTGGGCAGGTGTGGTTGCCTGCCCGCATGACTCCTCCTTGGGCACTCAGTTTCTAAAAGGTTCACCATCACTGGCCTATAGCATTGGGGCACCCACCATCTTCCAACGTAATTGGTTCTCTTGTCATACTGCTCTAACCATTAAAATAGTTTTCCTGATATTCAGCCTAGTTCTGATTTCCTGTAGTTTGAGCCCACCATTCCACATCCTGCACTTTGGGATGAATGAGAACAGATCCTGCCCTTCCTCTTTATGATTACCTTTCAGATATTTGAAGAGTGTCGTATCTCCTCTCAGTTTCCTTTGCTCAAGGCTCAATGTTTTTTTTTCCTTTTTAACTTTTTCCTTTTGTTTCCTTTTGTTTCCTGTCTGAAACAATCCATACAGACTGACATGACTACCACTCTGGATTTTTTTAAAGAGAGAGGGGATCCCTTTCTATGGAAAAATCCCAATAATTCAAATAATCTGTTCAAATATTAGTATGATTTTTTTTGTCATTCATCTTTCTGATTAAATTGGAAAGATTAAGGAAGAATCTCATCTTCTATGTTGACATTATGCAGGATATTAAAATAATCCAGCTCTTTGTTGCCTCATAGATTCTATTAACAATGATACACACAGCTAAATTTTGCTGCATCACTAGTAATGGTCTTATTGTCAGCTGAAGCTTGTCATTTCATTCTAAGACATTACTTAGTAGATTACAATTTTAATTATGAAATAAAGCCTGTAGTGTTTACAGTGGACTAGTTTCTTTGATTTGATTAACAGTGCAATCCTATATATCCCCAATTTAAAGGTAAACTCCATTGAGTTTGGTGGGATTTATTTACAGGTACCATAAAATGGTTGATTTAGTATACACTGCATGTTTTAGCTTTGATAAATCATGTTTTTATGCTTTCATAAAAATATGAAGGTGGAGAAAAGAAAATATATAAAATATGAAGCAAAGGAAATAAAATTTTAACAATAAAAACAGAAGTGTAGGTTTTTCAATATAATTATTTTGTAGAGCCTTTAAGTGTTTTTATTTTCCTTATGTAGATACAGGTCACCCCTTATATTTGCTGGGTTTGTATACGTGGTTCCAGTTATCCACAGGTTTAAACATATTCAATACAGAATCCTGAAATACAGAAAACACACACACACACAGAGTGCTCTGTCCCTTATTGTGGAATATATTATGTATGACGGGGTGCTTTGGTTGCCTATACCAGTAGGGACAAGGACAGTTGGGTTTGCAGACGATGTGGCAGTAGTGGTTGTAACCAAACATCTGGAGGAAGTTGTCCAAACTGCAAACATGAGTGTTGCCAAAATTTGTCAGTGACTCTCATTAGCTGGCTTGCACCTAGCAGATCATAAGACTGAGGCAGTTCTCGTGACCAGTAGGAAAGCTAGGGAGACCATCACCCTTACCGTTGGAAGCTGCAGTATACTCTTGCAGCTGTCATTACGATATCTGAGTGTCCAGATAGACGCCAGGCTACTCTTCGATGAGCATTTGCAGATTGTGAGTGTAAGGGCCGGAGCAGTATGTAATGCATTGACAAGGATCATGCCAAATATTGGAGGCCCGCGGCAGACTCACCGAAGACTCCTCTCGAGCGTTGTTAGTTCTGTGTTGCTGTATTCAGTCCCAATTTGGTCGGAAGCCACAGCAGGGACATCATGTATGCGACAAATAACTTTGATATAGGAGTGCCCTGCGGGTGGCTCGGGCATTTCGAATGGTCTTGTACGATGCCATGTGTGTCATTGCCTATATGATGCCAATCCATCTGATGGCAGAGGAATGGGCGAAGATCTACTATCAGAGGTGAGAAAATCAGGTGATGGAACAACACACAATTGCTATGGAAGCCAGGATAGAGAGGACAGTGGACTCATTGCCTCATCCCAGACATTAACGCATGGTGAACAAGACAGCATGGAGAAGTGGATTACTACCTCACACAGCTGTTGATGGGGCATGGCTGCTTCAGAGCCTACCAACACCGCTTTAGACTGGATGATGATGCTTCATGCCCCGTCTGCCAGCCCATGCAGGAAGACGCGGAGCATGTGTTTTTTTTCACTGTCCACACTTTGATGCAGAACAGGAAATTTTACAGAGGCATCTTCGATGACAGTTGTCTCTGGAAGACATCATCGGCAAGATGTTGAGCAGGGAGATGACCTGGATCACGATGTCCAATTATGAAGCCGGGGTCATCTTGGAACTTAGACGTGTGGAGAGAATGAGAAGAGGGCAGCCAGAGGCATAGAGGAGGAAGGCGAGTAGCCAAATTGGAGGAGGGTTTTTAACAGCCCGTCTGCCCTCATGAAGTAATGCCTGACGGCGGTTCCACAGGGTGGTGGGGCATAATGGGAGGTAGTTTTAGTGGGTAAAAATCCCACACACTGTGAGGCAAGGGCTTGACAATGTCTTTTGAAGATTTCCACCTGCTGTAATCACACACACACACACACACACACACACACACACACACACACACATTGCCAGAAGAGTCCACTGTCTGTAATTTAAAATTTAGGGTTCTCTGTTACCTGTAGTTTCATGTATCCATGTTAGGTCTTGGAATGTATGCTTTATGGATCCTGGGGTGCAACCTTTAAATGTTGCCTTGTGTTACTTGTACAGATGTATTAATCGATGGATGGATGTCTCTCTTACTTACTTACTTCCATAAGCTACTAAGTAAGTATCCAGCTGCTGAGCCAGAATTTAATGCCCCACCATGCCTCCTGGGATAAGAGCTAGCCTGTGTAGTCATGGACAAATTTCACAGTTCTAACCCTAACCTTTTTTTTTCCCTGCATTCTTTTCAGTTTTTCGATTATATCTTCTAAACCATGCGTTTTTTGTGTAATACATGTAATTAGAAAGTTGTAGTTCATTACATTTCCTTCAATTATCATTGGTCAAACATATTTTTTAATCCTATAGGTACCAAGATACAGGGCTTTGAAAAAGTGCTACATTTCTCAAATTTGTTTTTAAAAAACTGCTAAAAAGGCTGTTTTTTGCTGTGTATCTTCCATTTTGCAACATATTTAATGGAATTTTGGATTCTACTTCAATTTCCAAACATTCAACTACATCCCACTCCCCCCTCTTCTCCCTCCCACTACCCCTTCCTCTGTAGGATGTTCATACTTACAGTGTACATCTAAGGTTCAAAGAGCATGAAAACCAAGTTCGTCTTTCAGTTTGGAAATTTTGACCCACACCCACCCTTTAACAGCAGCCCTGTTAAAGAGAGGGGGAGGGAGCATCACTGGAAACAAGTAATTTGACATTCATCACTTTTGATAAATATGCCATTTTTCATTTATGGGTTAGGAACTTCACTACATTGAATCATGGGAATTGGAAATTAAAGATTGGATATTTAGACAGATGTGTTGCAAGAAATGTAATAGCAGCACTGTATTGTACTATTACTGTATTGTATCCTAGATAATTTTTATTTACTTTTCTACAGATCTTTATGTTTGTTATTATAATTGCTTTGAGTCGTTGGGGCTTTGTTAACATCTGGCTTGCCAATAACAGCCTGGGAAATTTCTGCAGGCTATGTTATGAAAGTAGAAAAGAAAAAGTCAAATGCTAGTAGTGGAGGAGGATATTTTTGATTTTCAGTTATATGAAAAGGAAAAATAGAAGGTCAAAATTGTCCAGAAGAGACACATCTATATATTTGGAAGATGGGTGGGGTGGGGGGAATGAGTAATCTTTGTTTTGTAATAGATAATGAATGTGGGCATAGAATCACAGTAGTTGGATCCACTAATGTATAACCAAAAATAGAGTTATACCCAATGTGAACAATATATAGGAACTTTTTAGGGATATCAGTCATAAATTGATTTGTTCTTCTGCACAACCCATTTTTTTCTCCTCATTGCAAGATAGATTTGGTAGGAGGAGGATGTAGTGCTCATAAATTGTTTTTTTATGTTTGAAGATGCTACCTATATTTGGAATATGAAAAAATAAAGATGAGGAGCAGCATTGGCAATATGCTCCGCATCTGTTTAAGTAGTCATCCTGTCCTTGTGCTTGTCTCAGCCTCATAAAGGGGGAATACCACTGTGGACATGTCGTGCAAATTGTGCAAAGCACACCAGGGAAAGAGTGAGCGTTTGGTATTTTTTCCTCTTTGACTGCTGGTGAAATTTCTGGCAAAGGCTTTATAATTATTGCCAGGCCCTGCTGCTGTCTTGAGACTGTCTCTTACAATTTTCTACTACAAAAAATGGAGGAAGAAGCTAAAGGAGTAGCTATCCTTGACTTGATTCTAACCCAGGAGTTCCTAACCTTTTAAAGCCGGGGGCTGGGTCACGCTCCCTCAGACAGCTTCGGGGGCTGGATTGCCATTTTGCCCTTCCTCCACCACATGGCACTTCCTGATGTGGTGGAGGCCACATGAAATGGTGCCGTGGGCCGCATCCAGTCAGTGGGCCGCAGGTTGAGAATCCCTATTATAACCAATAGAGATGACTTGGTGGAAGAAGTGGCAAGCAAATGGAACTCTGGAAGAAAGTGACCATGTTCTGCTTGAGTTCTTGATTTCAAAGGAAATTGTGGAAAAGGCTACATGACTGCAATTTCATCATTGGTGATGCAGGCAGATATGAATAAAGCACTAGGAGAGAGGTGTTTGCTTGATAAATCCCCCTGGGTTTTATCTAGAGCAGTGTTTCCCAAATTTTGGTGTTTTGACATCAATTCCCAGAAGCCTAAGTCAGTACTTTGGCTAATCAGTGCTTTGGGGAATTGACTTAGGCTTCTGGGAATTGAAGTCCAAACACCAAAGGTTGGGAACACTGATCTAGAGGATGTGACATGGCAGAGGCACAAAATAGAGGAAACCAACTATGATGGTGCTGGCAAATGAATCCCACTTTGTGTTTTTTTTTTAGGACTGCTGGAGTTAAATTGAAGTTGTGTTTGGGGATTTTTAATTTAAAATCAATTGGACACGTAGTTAATGCAAATGAAGTTTACTAACTATGAGAGTATTGAATAGTTCTGGTCAGAAACCAAAGTCTGTTCTAATATGGAAAAATAAGAGGGAAAAATAAGAGGGAAGATATAGATGAGAACACTGGCTAATGGTTGGGTGTCGAACTTTGGAATCTGACAGTCTGAGCAAGCATTTATGGCATGGGGAGGTTGAGAAGGAATATAAATTAGACAGGATTGAATAGATATGTAATTAGCAAGTCTATGAAAGTGTAAATGGTCTGTGAAAGTTGTGGTCATATGTATATGAAATAACATCTGATTTATGGTATTAATTGAAAGCTGATTAGTGGGTTTAAATTGATAATGGTTTGTAATGTTTGTAATGATTATAATTAGTGAATATGTTCATGAATGAAATTGGTCCACCTTGATATCTCTTTGCAGACACATGTCACTGACTAATGGGAGGTTTTTATATGTATAAGGTTATGGAAAAGGCGGTGGTGCTGCAGCTCCAAGGTGCCTTGGATGAAGTGGATTATTTGGACCATTTTTAGTCAGGATTCAGGCCCAGATATGGTACTGAGACTGCATTGGTTGCACTGATGGATGATCTCTGGCGGGAGCGGGATGGAGGTAACCCATCTGTCCTTGCTCTTCTTGACCTCTCAGCAACATTCGATACAGGGAGTACAGGGCATGGTGTGGTCCTGGTTTTCCTCTTTCCTCAGGGGCCGAAGCCAGTCAGTGTTGTTGGGAGACGAAAGGTCCAGCCCGAGGCCCCTACTGTGTGGGGTGCCACAGGGTTTGGTACTCTCGCCTCTCTTATTTAATATTTACATGAAGCCACTGGGCGAGATCATCCATTTCCATGGGGTTAGGCATCATCAGTATGCTGATGATACCCAACTGTACAGCCTGCCCGTGGTGATCCAAGTGTTGCAGTCAATCTCCTATCCAGGTGCCTGGAGGCTGTGAGGGTCTGGATGGGGGACAATGGGCTACAGCTGAATCCCAGCAAAACTGAGTGGTTGTGGATAGGGGACCTTTGGTACTGGATGAAGGAAGGGAAAAAATGGCCCCCAGTGCACAATCCTGGACTCACACCTCTTGCTCCAGGAGCAGGTGGCATCCATGGCCAGGAGGGCTTTTGCATAGGTTCATGTGATTGACCAGTTGTGCCCGTTCCTGGACCGGGACTCTTTCTCATGGTCACTCACACACTGGTCACCTCCCAGTTGGATTATTGTAACTCACTCTACATGGGGCTGCCCTTGATGACCACTCAGAGGCTGCAGCTGGTCCAGAATGCAGCCGCCTGCATGGTGATGGGGCGTGGATGTTGTTGTGGGAGCTGCACTGGTTACTGGTATGCCTCCAGGTGCAATTTAAGGTGCTGGTTATCACCTTTAAAGCCCTACATGGTAGTGGACCAGGTTACCTAAGAGACCACATCACCCCACGGTTATCTGCCCATCCCATGAGAGCGGACCAGTGGGGCTCTCTGAAGGTACCATCCCTTGGAGAGGTTCACCTCTCCAGTACGAGAAAGAGGGTCTTCTCGGTATCTGCTCTGGCCCTATGGAACCTCCTGCCGACAGACCTTTGTCTTCTGCCAGAACTGTTAGTTTTTAGGAAAAGGCTGAAGATATGGCTGGCTCAGCAGGTGTGGGGAGCTGAGAGAGGAACAGCCGCCCCTCGTTGGCTGACATGAACATGCTAATCGCCATCTGAGTTTTTAGGCTATTTGTTTGTCTATTTGCTACGAAGATTTTATAATGTCTTTTATGTATGGTTTTTAATGGTACGTTGGGTCTTTTATATAAGGTTATGTGCAATAGGATTGTGAGCCACCCGGAGTTGCTTCGGTGAGTGGATGGCCATATAAATCTAAATACAGTAAATAAATAAATAAATAAATAAATAAAACTGCTATCACATGTGAGAAATGATGGTTTTAAAATTCTTATTTATCTTTCTTATGGTGAATCAAATTAATTAATAATTTAACTTAATTTAATTTAATTTAATTTTCACTGTTTATTGTTTATATCATGTTTAATTTGTATTGTGCAGGTTTTAACTGGGAGGACAAACTGATAGGATTTTATTAGGAATAGTTAGGAAGTTAAGATGCTTGCATTACTGAGTAGATATTTATGTTTAATTAATTATTAATTTAATTGATAGTTATTCTCATAACTGATAATTTACTTAATCAGATTAATTGAAAATTATATCTATCACAGGAGTTCTCAACCTTTTTAAGCCAAGGGCTGGGTCATGCTCCCTCATACAGCTTTCGGGGGCTGGGCAGCCATTTTGCCCTTCCTCCACCACATAGCATTTCCTGGTATGGTGGAGGCAGTGGGGGGCCACATGAAATGGTGCCACAGGCTGCAGGTTGAGAATCCCTGATCTATCAGATAGGTTACCCATTATATTTATTTTCAAAATGGGAGGTGGATTAGGGTGTGGGTTGCTGTTTAGGACTTTTTGTTGCAATTTGTTGGGATTTTATTTTTAACTTCTTTATTTGTTTGTTTTTGGGGGGAATTTTGGGTTTGTTAATCTGGTTAGATGGGAAAGTGTCAACAGCAACAGGGATTTCAGTGCTCATTGGGAGAGAAAGATTTGGTGCAGGTTGGAAGTTTGGCCATTCTTGGGGAATACAGTACATGAGAGATACTTAACACCTGTCAGGTGTTCCTGCCTCCAATCCAACCAATAGATATGTGGTTGTTCTATTGGTCACTCCCCTTTTTATCTGATTGTGGTGCTGTTAAATGTCAAATCAGCGATCAGCAAAGGTCAATTTATAAAGGATATCATACTGGATACCAGTGCTAGTCTAGCATGTATTACTGAGACTTGCATGGATACCTCACTCTCCCTCATGTGCCCACATGAGGACTTCATAATTATCTGAAGGCGAGGGTGATTGCTCTCACTTCTTTGTCATTCAGATTATTTCCTGCTACAGTTTGGGTTGATGTTGGTATCTCACTCTCATGGGGAGCCTTGACTTCACAGACTAATGTGTCCACATGGTTTCCAGAACACCTTGTGAAGGTCTATGACCAAGTTGGCAGGTGATACCATCACTACCCTGGTTGAGATTTGGTACAGGACACTGGACACTATTGCTCCTAAATGGTGAATCCAGCTCAGCATCTGTCATGCTCCATGGTTTACTCACAATCTGTGACTCATGAAGTGTTTGAGAAGGAGACTAGAGAGTTAAAGGGTGTGTATGGAGGAGGTGTCTGACAATGGCTGTACTTTCTGACTAGTTAAGGACCCACTTTTGTCAAGTCCCTTGCTTTAAATTTGACAGTCCTGACTTCATTCACATCTGTAGTGTTTCTTTCATCTTCACTGTGGTGAGGTACAGAGGACAAATGCCAAAAAAGTTATCCTTGTTCCAATATTTCTGGACCTGATTGTATATGTGATAGGGATGTAATGTATACATGTGAGTAGTATTGTATAAGATACATGAAACTATGTCTTTAAGGGTTTCAACAGAGCAGCACCCAGCTGAATTCACTGAGTGGGTGACTAGAATATCATGTATAAATTAGGGCTTCTCAAAAGCCACATTGCTTCGTGCCAAAAACTGCTATATGCCTAAACTACTGGATGCATGCTAGCCGGACTGCTTGCTAGCTTTACTGCCTTATGGACATCACTGTTTTGCCTGGAGGAAAAGGCTCCTGGCTTTGCTGACACTCTCTGGAGGAGAGAAAGAGCCAGAGCAATCTTCAGAGGTCTGCAACTCAACTGAAGGAACAAGCCTGGACAAAAGGGTTTTTTGCCCAACCTACAGCCAGCCAGGAGAAGGCTGGAGTTGCAGTGAGTACTTTTACTGTGCCAAAAGATTGAGGACTGTTCTAGAGGCATTGTGGAGAAAATGTTAGTCTCCTGGGAGTCATCCCCCACCCCCACCCCAGAATGCCTAATATCAGTACTGTGTCCAGACCTTTGTAGGGATAGATGCCAAGGCTACTGCCAGATTAGTAGCCCTTGAGTTGAGCCACTCAGTAATCAACCTGAAAATGTAGTCTGAAAGAGACCTATTCTTAATCTGGTATTTATGAGAAGTTATCTTTTCAGACTGAGATTTAAAACTAGGGTGGGCACATGTCCACTTCTGGGGAGGGCAGTTCTTTTGAAGGTTTCTTTTGCCTGGAACACTATCAAGTTCAAGTCTGGCCTAAAGATAAAGAAGCATAAGGAGGGAGGTCTTCATCTGGATCCCAAACTCAAGAGGCATACAGTCTCTTAAATCACATTCTTCTCCATTCATGTGAGATGCATACCTGTCAAGTTTTGGGAAATTTCTGTCAAATAAAGTAAATTTCCCGGCCAAAAAGGAAAACTGGACAGCTATGCTTATCCTGTGCTGGCCTCCAGTCTAATTGCAGTCTAACTAATATGGGATGATGGCGGGAAAGAGTGTAAAATATGGTGGTTTGAAAGAAATTTCCCAAAACTTGACAGGTATGGTGAGATGCATGTGTAAAAATTATTTATAATTTTGCATCCTACATTAGCACCTGCAGTCTTGTTCAAATCCATGCCATCTTTTGTCCTTTCTTTTCGGTGATTTGTAATTGGTTCTCCTATAACAGTTTCTTCAGTGCCAGTGTAGGCAGGGGAAGAGTCAAGAATTATTTTCTTATGAATGTCAGGAAATAAGAAACTAGAATATACAATAGCCCTTCAGAATAGGGCATATGCCTTGTATTGAAAAGACTGCTTGCATAAGCTTACAAACTCCTTTGTGCCCAGTAACACATCATCAATGATGAAAAGAATACTTCTGTAACTTAAAATCTTCCCACTTTGAAACGATTGTTTTAAATCATAGTTTCTCAGCTAAATCAGACAGTGTTCAGACTGTTCATGTTGGGAATTTATTGATGTTACTCATAGGCAGAAGGCCTGGCTTGATTTGTAATTAAAAATTTCAGTGAAATAAGAGCTTTTATGTATGATGGTTTAATAATAATAGCATGCCAGCAAGTCGATTCCAGCTTATGGTGACACTTCTCATGATTTTATAAGGACAAAGAACTTAGAAATAATTTGCCATTCCTTTTTCCCGTACAGCTTGGCCACAAAAGCTGGCCAGGAACCACAGTGGGGAGCTGAACTATGCAGCCAGATTCTAATTCTTTACCAGTATCCAAACTTTTTTTTTAAAACAAATGTTTCTAATTAATTTCTTTTCTGCTCATGGCCTTCCTGAAAGCATGTGGATAACTCCTATAGGAGCTAATGCTGGGCTTTAGGCCATTGCACCCTTTCAGCTCATTTAATTATCTTACATTAATTTCTTCTGCCTAATACGGGAGAAATCATTATGCTTAATTTGCCTTTCCACATAAAAATGTATTTAATACTGTAATTTTTTCATCTGTACAATTTCTCCTGCTGGGGGACTTCTGGGTGGCAGGGATGGAAGAGAGAGCTGAGAAACTTTCTTAATGGCCTTTGGCCACTATTGTTCATTTAGCTACTGTATTTGTTTCCTGGCATTTGGAAATATTGCAAGCTCCAGGCATTACTTTATATGTGTGTTTTCTTCTATTCTCCTGAGAACTTTTCTCTAGTTCCTGCTTCATTTATATCCGAATAATGCATATGTGTATGTAGATATATTTTGCAAACAGTAATTATATAGAACTGAAATGCTTGCAGCAAAAGAGGTGTTTTCTGTACTTAAGTTAATTAATCATATTCTATTGAAGAAGAGAAAGGTTTGCTAAATGAAAAATAATTTATTAGAGTACCTCTTACATAATTTGCAAGCAAATGTTCCAATAACTGGATTTTTCTTTTTAAAGCTTGTGGCAATCATGGAAGAATAATACAGTTTGACAAAAACATAAGCTTGATTAATTGCATAAGATTTTTTTTTGTAAAACAGCATAGTTTACACTGTCCAATGTGCTTTGCCGTAAGTGACACCTCCCTTCTCTTGCACTCCAGTTAATTCTATACATCACTGAACATGAATCCTCAGCTTCATTCATAGGTACAGCTGTATGTGAGCTGTATATTCTAGAATGGGGTCAGCAAACTTGGCTCTCCAGATGATCTTGGACTTCAATTCCCAGAGGCCCAAGTCAGTACATCTGGTGATCAGGGCTTATGGGAATTGAAGTCCAAGAACATTTGGAGAGCCAAGTTTGCTGTCCCCTGTTCTAGAAGTCCATGAATGCTCACTGCAGAAGAGAAATGGAAAGACACTGACATAGCCAGGAAGAAAAATAGCATGAACAACACAAATTAGTAAGAGAAGGGGACAAGATAAAAAAAGGCTTTAACATTATATTTAAAGTACAGAGAGAACCTTTTTATAAAAGGTGGAATTTTAGATTTGAGATCTGCTGTTGTGTAAATAAGAAAGTGTTCTTCCTTTTCTTTGTTGGTTACTAAGAACTTAACAAGAATCCTGCCCCCTTGCATATTATTGTGGGATTGGCACTTCCTATAAACAACACAGATAATTCCTACAAAATCTGGAACACTGTAGCTCAGAGATATAGCACAGGAATTGCAAGCGGAAGGTCCCAGGTTTTCCTACTGGCATGTTGAAGTAGGGATGGAAAGTTTTTCCTATTGATTTTAACTGCCCCCTTTTACTTCTTTTGAGCACATCCCATCTCAAAAGCTCTGGTGTGACTTGGGAAGGAGATTTAGGTGGTCTTATTGCTACTTTTACAAATGCAGGAAAAGGGCTGCAACAAGCTTGCTTTCTGAAATCCCTCATCAGGGTTGCCCTTTCCGTTTCTTGTCTTTTATTTGTTCTAGTTTTGTGGTGTGAGAAGCAGTCATGAGTTTATGTTTTTTAAGATTTACAAAGGCTCTACTTTGTAATCAAATTCTCTACTTAATATAGTGGAGCATTCATTAAACTGTAAGATATAGAGTTTATAGATGTGAACGTATTCCATGAAATATAGGATTAGCTTTTAAAGGAAATAGGAGGAATAACCAGCTGCTATATTTCTCTGTTGTTGTTTTTAAAAATGTATCCATTAAGGCATTCAAATATTGTGTGTTCCAAGTATGTGTCACAAATATCACACATATGTTAACAGACATATCTAGTAAAAGAGAGAGACTGAGAGATATTTGTGAACAACCTTGGAACTTTGCATAGGGATTGATGAGACAATTCAATCAGTCAGTTAGTCAGTCAGTCACAAAGTGTCACATTGTATATTGGCCGTAAACTCATAGGTGTTCAGTACAGTCCTCTATAACATTGTGTATGTAATGGGTATGATGCCGCTGCTACATCCTCAACACTTCCTTGTGCTTCTTCCCCTCTCCATTGTGGGCAGAAACATGGTTAATTAAATCTGAAATAAGTTGTCCTTGTCAACTGCAACTCATATCCGAGAATGCATTTTTCCCTAAAGCAGGAACAATGTCATGGTCCTTGAACAAGCTGCAGTCTCAGGGCGTTCCCAGAAGAAGTTCATGGCATTTAGTTTTAGTTATGTTAGAAGAAGAGAACAACAAAAACAACAACAGTGTGGCATCAAGTCAATCCTGACTTAAGGTGATCCCTTCCAGGAATTTCCAGGTACAGAATACAGTACAGTACTGGAATACGTTCAGTGGCATAAATTGTAGTTGCCAGTTGCTGCTCATTAACAAGCTTTGTATCTCTTTCTGTGTGCCAGTCATGTGACTTAGTGTATCATGAAAGATACATGTTGCATTTTGCCAATGTGATTTATGCCACTGCATTTCTGCTTGTGTAAACTGATCAATTACATTTCAGGCCAGAGTCTAGTACAGTGATGAGCAGTCTTGGCCCTCCAGCTGTTCTTGAACTTCAATTCCCAGAAGCCCAAATCAGCACTCCTGCTGATCAGGGCCTCTGGGAATTGAAGTTCAAGAACAGCTGGAGGGCCAAGACTGCCCATCACTGGTCTAGTAGGAGAGAGTAAATAATAATACAGTAAAACCCCTGCTTACAAAAAAAAAGTCAGTTCCATAGGCTTTTGCTTAAATTGTTTTTTTTATGAAACTCGAAGCAAACCCATAGGAAAAATTATTTTTTTACATAACTCGAAGCAAACCAATAGGAAAAATGAAATTTTTATGTAAATGGAAGCAAACCCATAGGGAAATGAATTTTACATAACTCAAAGCAAACCCATAGGAAAAAGAATCTTTATGTAACTTGAAGCAAACCCAAAGGAAATCGTGTAAATCGGGACATGTTTTTTAGCACAAAATCATTATGTAAGTTGAATTTTATGTAACTTGAGGCATATGTAAGTCGGGGTTTTACTGTAATTTCATGTCAGAAATTATTCTGGGTTGAAAAGGTTTTTGCGGAAGAAACTCAGCTCAGGTAACACCCAAATGAGGCTCCTTTCATGTCCCCAAGAGCTGGGGCAGAGATGGGCACTCAATCCATCATGCAATATCTGGGTCTCTAACTGCTATCTTGCCAGCCTTCCAGCTAACAAAGTAACAGAGTAAATGATATCATCTCATCAAGTTATTTGAGCTCTTTCATCTGTAGCTTGAAGTCTGTGCAACTAACTGAAGGAGAGCAAAGGACCTAAAATGTGACAGTGGTATGTCATGGGATTTTTATTACTAAATGCTACCTGAGAGGAGAGGGAAAATGAGAATTGCTTTTGCTGCTGCAAATAATTTAGATACATTTTATAATCCTAGTTTTAGGCAGCAACTTCCCATGCTTCTTTGTGTATAATGCCATATAAACAAAATGGTACATACTGTACTTCATTCCACAGGCTACCTTTGTGAATCTGTTGTCCTAAATAGATATGCTTTATTTTTATATTATTTATTTATTTTTCTGATTTATATTGCTGCCCAACTCCAAAGACTCTGGACAGCTCACAGAAAATAAAACCAATCACATTTTAAAAACCAATAAAAAAACCATTAAAACTGCCACAAAAATTACTCCGACCCCTATAGATTAAAAGAGATTAAAAGAGGGAGAAAATGTATGCACAGTAGGCTTCTGTCACCTCTCAGTTTGATGCTATTTGATCCTGCCCTAATGAATGAGAAGCAGTCATTGATGCTGGATGATAGCAAGGGACTACCTTTAGGCATCAAGTGAATATGCAATATGGGGAAGTTCTTTCTTTGCTGTTCAGTTCTCCAAACACTTGTACTTATGGGGATCATATTAACTGTAAGAAGGCTGGACCTTTGCACCATTTTAAAGATCAGATCGCCTTTTTGCAGTAGCAACAAAAGAACTGATGTGCTTTACTCAGATTCAGATGAAAGTCAGGCAACATAATTGTAATAAAAGGAGCTGATATTTTAGAGGTTTGCACTGAATACAAAGGAGAGTCCTTGACATAATCCTCAATATTATTTCTTTTTTGTTGTTGCTACCTTTCAATTTTATAGCTAAATAATATGGTTTGATGCCACTAATTCTATCAACATGAGTGTTCATGGGACTATAGAAGAACCTGTGATCAAAATATGTGCCATGGTAGCTATTATTCATGCTGGCCTTTAATAAACTGTTGTGTATTAAGGCACAATTGCAAGTAGTGCGGGCTGTGCCTTGCAAGAGGAAAATGGTGGTTTTCTACCATCCAAATTAGAAGCCTAAAGTGGCGCGAAAACCCCCTGCACAGGGCACGCTCCTTATGCTAATCCAAGCCCTGTGGTTGATTACAGTTTTGGATCCTGTTCTCCATTGGTTAATTACATATATACCCTGTTATGATTGGTTAGTCATGGTTATCCAGTGGGTTGCTACTTTGTATCAAGGAGCCACCACAAGGAGACACTATATAAGCCCCATGAGTAAACAAGGGGCCGGACCAGATCTACACTTCCCACTCCATACTGGTAGCCAGCAACTGCTAAGCCTGGGTCTCCTCAATTATGCTATGCTTCTATGGTAGTTAGCTTTTGCCTCCTACATGGCAAGAATCCGGAGGGACTGATTCCACTGGGATTGTATAGCCATCTCTGTGTCCGGACTCCGGAGCACTTTGTAAGCACATCTCTAAAAGACTGTTGAATAAAGACTTGTTGCTGTTTTGTTCATCGTTCTCTGGACTAGTGCTTATAAGGGCCGGACATAACATAAACATAGAATGAAAACATACATAAATGTTAAAACAGAGTTCAGACCAACTTTTCTGCATACACTTTGCTTGAGCATGGGCAGTATGTTTCCAGGAGGACATTTTAAGGATAAATAGGAAGAAGTAGAAAATGACAGATCGGCAAAGCTTGGCGGTATTTCTTTTTTGGACTAGAATTTTCAGAAACCCTTAGGCAACACTTATCAGAAGGTCATTGCACTCATAATCCAAAAAAGTAACTTTTCAAACCTCTGGCTTTCAGCCACCATTCTGCACATTTAGAGGCGTGTGACACATGGCACACGTGTGAGAAATACGCTCAGAGGTCTCCTGTTATAGCTGCATCTAACCTTGGAAGCCCTTTGGATTCTCGCTAACATAAGCAAAAGTGACATGACCCAGCATATGGCTTTCCTAAAAATACATATCTACTCTATTGGGTTTTTTTTTCTCAATTGTGACAAGAGAACATTCTAATTCTGACCCACTTGTCAATCCTAGGTTGCAGTAGCTATGAAATTTTCCACAGTTGCTCTGCAGTAGTTAGATGCACAAGTGCTAGGCTTGCAGTTTATGAGGAAGGGTGAATTTATTGTTGTTACATTATTGTTCAAGTTGATTCTGAATTATGGCAGCCATGTAAGCTAATGATATCGGGAAATAGCTAACGTTATCAGTCCTGCTCAGTTTCTGCAAATCAAAGGCCAAGACTTCCTGTACTGAAGAATCCATTTCTCGTCTGGTCTTTCTTTGATCCTGCTACCTTTCAGATTTCTCAGAATTATTTTCTTTTTCCATAAGTCTTATCTTCTCGTGGTATATCCAAAGAACAATGATCTCAATTTACTCATTTTCTCTTCTAGTAAAAAACAGATGAATTAATAGTAGTTGTTGTATCTGTCTGTCTTTGTAAAATGGAGACAGGGATTAAAGAAGCAGGCAAGATTATATTTGGGATTTTTAATTCTAAAGCAGCCAGAATGTTACTTATTTTGCAAACAAAGTTCATGCTGTGATGAAAAATGTTCTATTTTTTAAATTCTCTTCCAACTTTTAAACTTTAGCAAAGTGATGGTTCTGAGTAGATACAACTTTTGTAATAAAAGTTGAAGAATTTGGTGCTTTGAATAAAGAGTGTGGGAAGAGAGATGATGCTGGTTGTGATATACAATAAGATGTTGAATGTTACCTGGCCTTGGGAAAGTCATTTAATTTATTAATTTATTTTCACCGCTATCAAGCACAGAGAGAAAAGTGAATTAAAAAACAACAGGATAGAACCTGACCTACTGAAAACCAGGTAGTGCCCCTGATAAAGTTATTTGAATTGTAGTTCAAAGAAAAACAAGGAGAGATAAAGAAAACTACCTAAACGAACAGTGCAAAGAAATGGAGGAAAACAACAAAAGAGGCAGGACTAGAGATATTTTCAAAAAATTGGGAAAATCAAGGGAAGATTTAAAGCAAAAATGACCATGATAAGGGACAAAGACGGAAAGGAGTTAGCTGATGCAGAAGAGATTAAGAAAAGATGGAAAGAGTACACAGAGGAACTCTACAAAAAGGACCTCAACACTCCTGATAATAACAATGATGAGGAAATTGAACTTGAGAGTGAAGTCAGTGAAGTCTTGGAGAGTGAAGTCAGAAAGGCCCTAAAAAGCACTGCAAACAACAAAGCTAGTGGAGATGATGGTATCCCAGTTGAATTTTTCAAAGCCCTAAAAGATGATAGAATCAGATTACTGCATTCAATATGCTAGCAGATTTGGAAAACAAAACAGTGGCCACAGGATTGGAAAAGATCAGTATACGTTCCAATCCCCAAAAAGGGCAATACCAAAGAATGTTCAAATTATCGAACAATTGTGCTCATCCCACATGCCAGCAAGGTGACGCTCAAGATAATACAGGATAGACTTCAGCAGCATGTGGAGAGAGAATTACCAGAGGTGCAGACTGGGTTCAAAAGAGGAAGAGGACTGGAGACCACATTGCCAACATACGTTAGATCATGGAAAAAACAAAGGAATACCAGAAACAAGTCTACTTTTGTTTTATTGACTACACCAAGGCATTTGACTGTGTAGTCCACAAAGAAATGTGGCAAGTAATTAAAGAGATGGGAATACCAGAACACCTCATATGCCTCATGAGAAATCTGTACATGAATCAAGAAGCAATAGTTGGGACAGAATACAGAATGACAGAGTGGTTTGGAATAGGAAAAGGAGTAAGACAAGGCTGCATTTTATCACCCTGCTTATTCAACTTATACACAGAGAACATAATGCGCAATGCAGGGATGGAGGAATCACAATATGGGATCAAAATTGCTGGGAGAAACATCAACAATTTGAGATATGCAGACGACACCACCCTAATGGCAGAAAGTGAGGAAGACCTAAAGAATCTCTTGATTGGGTTGAAGGAGAATGCAAAAGCTGGCTTGAGACTCAATATCAAGAAAACCAAGATAATGGCAACAGGCCCTATCAGTTCCTGGAAAATAAATGGAGAAGTAGTAGAAGCAGTGACAGATTTTAGTTTCTTAGGATCTAAGATCACTGCAGATGGTAACTGCATCCATGAAATAAAAAAGATGACTGATTCTTGGGAGACAAGCTATGAGAAACCTGGGGAACATAATGAAAAGTAGAGAGATCACTTTGAAAAC
Organism: Bradypodion pumilum; assembly: GCA_035047305.1. Classification (NCBI taxonomy): domain Eukaryota; kingdom Metazoa; phylum Chordata; class Lepidosauria; order Squamata; family Chamaeleonidae; genus Bradypodion; species Bradypodion pumilum. Next base: position 306,737,964 of record JAWDJD010000004.1, on the reverse strand, counting down.
AAAAATTCGCATAGTCAAAGCAATGGTATTCCCGGTAGTAATGTATGGTTGTGAAAGCTGGACCATTAGGAAAGCTGAGTGCAGAAGAATAGATGCCTTTGAGATGTGGTGTTGGAGGAGAGTTTTGAGGGTCCCCTGGACAGCGAAGAGAACAAATAGGTCAATCTTAGAAGAAATCATCACTGACTGCTCATTGGAAGGTCAAATAGTAAAGATGAAGCTGAAGTACTTTGGACATCAAATGAGAAGGGTGGATTCACTTGAGAAAGCCTTGATACTGGGAAAGGTGGAGGGCAAAAGAAGAAGGGGGTGGCCAAAGATGAGATGGTTAGATGGCATTGTAGACACAATGGGCACAGAGCTGGGCGGGCTGAGTAGGATGGTGGAAGACAGAGGTGCCTGGAGGACAATGGTCCATAGGGTCGCAAAGGGTCGGAATTGACTATGCGACTGAACAACAAGTTCTTTAAAAGAAAGATTTGTTCTGCTGGAATTTGGTATGTCACAAAGTTGCTTGCATTGATACTAACTTCATACTAAACAGTGATGCTAAAATGTTGAAATAAATGTGGTTCCATGCCTGACAGCTCCAATGCTATCACAATTCAAAGTTAATTCTGTGACTTAGATTTTTAAATTAAATTTAGTAGTTAATTGGAGCTTTGTGCGTAGCACTCTTCTTCATTGGAGGTTTCTAATTGGGTTGGAGCGGTCATCTATCCAAGATGCTCTAGCCACTGGTTTCCTGCATCAACAGAGAATTGTGCTCAATGGCCCTGGAGATCACTTCCAGTTGTACAGTTCTCTGATTTTATATGTTAAATGGGTAACTGAGAATGGTATGGGTTAATGTTTTATTTCAATTTTTGAAGAATTTTGGGGTGAGGAATTAGCTTAAATGGTAGAGTACTCACTTGGCATGTGAGAATATTGGAATACTAAATATATTGTTGACAAGTTCTGTTTGTATATGAGTGATAGCATCTGCAATATCTTTGGAATACATGATGCATTTCATAAAGAGTGTGGCAAGGGAGTCAGTGGTCATGGCTTCCATAATATGCATCACCGTATTAAATGAGCATTGAATTAGCAGGAAGCAAGTACAGCAGCAAGCTTTGATAGACATAAAGAATATTTGCAGTGGTCAGAAGGAGATAATAGAAATGGAATTCCCCTTTATTGGAAATTAGTCATGACACTAAAAGAGAACTAGAAATTGCCAGGAGGCCTTTTAGAGATTGTAAATAATAAGACTTGCATTTTTGCATTAAATATTGTAAGATTATATAGAATGTGAGCATGTATGTGCATGTATGCACTAGAATGTATCTTATCAACCTAATGTATAAATAAAGGTAGCAAGATGCATGAAATGAAACTTGGCTTAATACCAAGACATTATTGTTACTCACTTTGCATTAAGATAAATAGCTACTCTTATATACATTTACTCAGAAGCACAGGGAGCAGGAATTGCAGTCCAGTTCAGATTCAAAGATATTCTGCCTATAGTTGGTTTGGAATGGAGAGGAGCTTCTTGTGCTAGCAGAACTAGTCTTATGCCAACATGACCATTTTGCTGACTGATCTCAGATGTGTCAGGATAGCTGGGTCTGACAGCACAGCTGCTGTGTTGGGTGAAATTAGCTGGCAGAAGACCCAAAAATTGCAGAGAAGGGGAGGAACTGACTAATGCCCAATATAATAATCTCTCAGCACAGATGTGTAGTCACTATACCTGTACAAAATTATAGTGGGAACAGACATTTCAAATGTTCCTAGGCTGTCTTCTTCTTCCATGTCTAGGCCAGGAGTGAAGCTGACAAAATGAAGCCACCTTTTGGTGAATTGATTTCCACAGTTCTTTTCTCTTGACCCTAGGCTGCTTCAGCTACGTTAGTGGTAGCTCAACCAGTCCTCATTGGTCATAGTTAAGAAGAATTGTGCCTCGGAACTCTCTGTAAAGTTATTTGTTTTGTTCAAAAAGCAAGGATGGAGGGGAAAGCAGAAAAATCTAAAATTAAGCCTTCTGTTGTAGCCATCTGCAATTTAGACTCAGGATCAAATTATCTGTTATGGTTATCCACCACAATTAATCCACTCTTACCCCCACAGCAAAGTTTTCTCAGAGTTATAAACCTAAGTGATCAGACTTCCAAATTAAGCTCATAGAGGTGAAACTCGGAAAATTAGAATATCATGCAAATGTTCATTCAGTTCAGTAATACAACTTAAAAGGTGAAACAAATATATGAGATAGACTCATATCTAGGACCCAATTTTTAGCGATTTGATGTAACTAACTTACAGGAGAGACTTTCTCATATAGAGACTTTATAAGAAACTGACTTACATAGTGACTTGAAATAGTTAACTAACAGCAGAAAATTAACTCAATTTGTAGCCTGATATTGTGTTCTAAACTGATATTGTGCTCTGTGATAATATGCATGATGTTACCTTGTTTTAAACTGTGATAATATGTATGATGGGGGGAAATGGCGTAGAAACCAGCAAAGCATGCCAGGGAGTTTGCCAAAAGAACCCTATTGACCAAAGCAAAGGCAAAACAAAGGGACAAATCAGAGGAAACAGGAAGAATTCTCAGCACATTAGATGGACAGAAAGGGATGGGCAGTAAAGGGGGAGGAGAAATACAGTGTTGTAAGGAACAATATTGCATAGGGACATGGAATGTAAGATCAATGAACCAAGGAAAGCTGGAAGTGGTAAAAATGGAAATGGAAAGAATAAGCATTGATATCTTGGGAATCAGTGAGCTAAAAGGGACAGGTATGGGTGAATTCAGCTCTGGAAACCATCATATCTACTACTGTGGACAAGAAAACCTCAGAAGAAACGGAGTGGCCATAATTGTAAATAAAAGAGTGAGAAAAACAGTAATGGGATACAATCTCAAAAATGATAGAATGATGTCAGTCAGACTACAAGGCAAACCATTTAATATCACTGTAATCCAAATATATGCACCAACCACTAGTGCAGATGAAGCCACAGTAGACCAGTTCTATGAGGACCTACAACATCTTATAGAACAGACACCAAGAAACGACATCCATATTATCTTAGGAGACTGGAATGCAAAAGTAGGAAATCAAAAAGTGGACGGAATAACAGGCAAGTTCGGTCTGGGAACACAAAATGAAGCAGGGCAAAGACTGATAGAGTTCTGCCAAGATAACACACAAGTCATAGCAAACACCCTTTCCCAGCAACACAAGAGGAGACTCTACACATGGACATCACCAGATGGCCAACATCGAAACCAAATTGACTACATACTCTGCAGCCAAAGATGGAGAACCTCCATACAGTCAACAAAAACAAGACCTGGAGTGGACTGTGGCTCAGATCACAATCTACTGATCACAACATTCAGGATCAGACTGAAGAAAATAGGGAAAACTAATAGGCCGGATAGATATGACCTAGACAACATACCCAAGGAATACACGGTGGAGGTGAGGAACAGATTCAATGGTCTGGACCAGATAGACAGAGTACCAGAAGAATTATGGACAGAGATGAGAGACATTATGCAGGAGGCAGTAAGGAAAACTATACCAAAAGAAAAGTGCAAAAAAGCAAAGTGGTTGTTGGAGGAGGCTCTTAAAATAGCAGAGGAAAGAAGGAACGCAAAAGGCAAAGGAGAAAGGAAAAAATACAATCATTTAAATAAAGAATTTCAAAGAAAAGCAAGGAGAGATAAGGAAACCTACCTAAATAAACAGTGCAAAGAAATAGAGGAAAACAACACAAGAGGCAGGACTAGAGATCTCTTTTAAAAAATTGGGGAAGACAAGGGAACATTCAAATCAAAAATGACCACGATAAAAGACAAAGATGGCAAAGAGTTAGTGGATGCAGAAGAGATAAAGAAAAGATGGAAAGAGTACACAGAGGAACTTTACAAAAAAGACTTAAACACCCCGGATAATAAGAATGAGGAGGAAGTTGAACTTGAACCAGACATCCTAGAGAGTGAAGTCAGAAAGGCCCTAAAAAGCACGGCAAATAACAAAGCCAGTGGAGAGGATGGTATCCCAGTTGAATTCTTCAAAACCCTAAAAGATGATGGAATCAAGCTACTACATGCTATATGCCAGCAGATTTGGAAAATGAAACAGTGGCCACAGGATTGGAAAAGATCAGTATACGTCCCAATCCCAAAAAAGGGCAATGCCAAAGAATGTTCAAATTATCGAACAAGCTAGCAAAGTGATGCTCAAGATAATACAGGATAGACTGCAGCAGAAAGAGATGTAGAAAGAGAACTACCAGATGTGCAGGCTGGGTTCAGAAGAGGCAGGGGGTCCAGAGACCACATTGCCAACATACATTGGATCATGGAGAAAACAAAGGAGTAGCAAAAACAAGCTTACTTTTGCTTCATTGACTACACCAAGGCCTTTGATTGTGTGGACCACAACAAAGTGTGGCAAGTAATTAAAGAGATGGGAATACCAGAACACCTCATATGTCTCATGAGAAATCTGTACATGAGTCAAGATGCAACAGTTAGGACAGAGAATGGAATGACATAGTTGTTTGGAATAGGAAAAGGAGTAAGACAAGGCTGCATTCTGTCACCCTGCTTATTCAATTTATACACAGAGCACATAATGCGCAATGCAGGGATGGAGGAATCACAATATGGGATCAAAATTGCTGGGAGAAACATAAACATTTTGAGATATACAGATGATACCACCCTAATGGTAGAAAGTGAAGAAGACCTAAAGAAGCTCCTGATTAGGTTGAAAGAAGAGAGTGCAAAACCTGGCCTGAGACTCAATATCAAGAAAACCAAGATAATGGCAACAGGCCATATCAGTCCCTGGAAAATAAATGGGGAAGAAGTAGAAGCAGTAACAGATTTACTTTCTTAGGATCCAAGATCACTGCAGATGGAGATTGCAGCCATGAAATAAAAAGGCGACTGATTCTTGGGAGACAAGCTATGAAAAACCTGGGGAACATAATAAAAAGTAGAGCCATCTCACTGCAAACAAAGGTCCGCATAGTCAAAGCAATGGTATTTCCGGTGGTAATGTATGGCTGTGAGAGCTGGATCATTAGAAAGGCTGAGCAAAGAAAAATAGATGCCTTTGAGATGTGGTGCTGGAGGAGAGTTTTGAGAGTCCCTTGGACAGCGAGGAGAACAAATATTAGAAGAGATTAGCCCTGAGTGCTCATTAGAAGGTCAAATAGTAAAGATGAAGATGAAGTATTTTGGACATCAAATGAGAAGAGAGGATTCAGTTGAGAAGGCCTTGATGCTGGGGAAGGTGGAGGGCAAAAGAAGAAGGGGACAGCCAAAGATGAGATGGCTAAATGGTATTGTAGATACAATGGGCACGGGGCTGTGTGAACTAAGGAGGATGGTGGAGGACAGGGGTGCCTGGAGAGCGATGGTCCATGGGGTCGCAAAGAGTCGGAATCGACTGTGCGACTGAACAACAACAAGACTCACTGCATGCAAAGTGAGATAGTTCAAGCTTTACTTTGTTATAATATTGATGCCTATGGCTTACAGCTTATGAAAACCCCACCCCCCAATCTTATGTACCCTATAAGCATCACATAATCTCATGTACGCTGTATGCCATGATCATCACAATTATAACGAATAAGGCATGACATCTCTCGTTTTGAATGTATTGAGTCTATCTCATATATTTGTTTCACTTTTTAAGTGAAATGAATGGACATTTGCACAATATTCTAATTTTCCGAGTTTCACCTGTATTTACCCTTCTGTGAGCAATCACAAAATATAGCATTTTAAATTCAATATACCACAACAAACAAGGGGTATAAATATTTTCTTATTTCATTCATTTTGGTGAAAATGAAAAGTTTGAGAATTTTCTCCATCCTGGGCTAGAGTACAAGAATACTTGGGTAAGTTTCCTATCTTGTGCTTTTAGCAAAGAAATTCATGGCAATGTTTTTCATCCAAAATATAGTTTCTGCAAAACAGCTATCTTTAGCACAAAATCTATTTTATGTGGCAAAAAATAAATATTTTGGGCAAAATGTAACATTGTTGCAAAAACCTATATTTTTGATGGAAAATACATTTTTGTTATTTCATATATATTTTGCAGCAACAAAAAACCTTGCAGTAGATGATTTTTCTGACAGTACAGTAGAACCTCGTATAACAAAAATAATTGGTTTCACAAGGCACTTCATTATACATTTTGTTGTTGTATCATACAACATCTCTATGGGGAAAATCATACAAAGAAATTTTTTGTTGTACAATTTTTCCAATAGAGATTTTCATTGTACAATGCACCCATTTGTTCCAAAATTCTCTTCATTGTACGATTTTTTTGTTGTTGTATGATGTATTTGTTATACGAGGTTCCACTGTATATATTAGGATCTTTATTCATTGAAGACAAATAAAATATCTGTTACATTCTTGTGACAAACAAATTCCTTTTGCCTTCTCAAAGAACATCTACAACAGTATTTGTAATCATATTTCAAACTTCTGTGGGGTCAAAAGAGTGACTGGCCCACAGTCACTCAATAATCTTCAAGGATGAATGGGATTTGAAATCAGATCTTGTTAACCCATCATTCCTATGCAGCCATTGATACATATTCAGAAGCTCGTTTTCATTTCATTTCACTTTTATTTTGTATACCGCTTTATTCAGCCCGAAGGTGACTCAAAGCGGTTTATAGTAATGCATGCTGTCTGCACAGCAGACAGCAGCAGGAAAGTGAAAGAGATACAATAGTAACAATATAGAAAGTCAAGTACATAATACACAATACAGTAAAACAACATAATCAAGTAAAAATACAATATTCAGAAATACACATAGCCAAAGGTCCAGATAAAAAATTAAACAATTACAGCCCGCGCTTACATCAAAAACAGAGTCCAGACAGACAGAATCCACTAGAGCAGTGACAAGTGGCAGGCACAGGTGGCCCCCATCTCCGGAGTGATGGTGTGGCTCCGGGGAGAGTGTGGAACCCTCGTGCGGCGGTGGTGGCTTTTCTCCACTTCCAGGCAGGTGTCGCTCGGAAGGGGGCAGCGGCGGTGGCAGGCACAGGTGGCTCCCATCTCCGGAGCAATGGTGTGGCTCTGGGGAGAGCACAGGACCCTCATGCTTTTCTCCCCTTTCCAGCCAGGCGTGGCTGGCAAGGAGGAGACGGCGGCAGGCACAGGTGGCTCCCATCCCCGGAGCGATTGTATCCATAGATATACCAGAGATTGGGGGTGGGTGTTTAGACTACATCTCTCAGATATAGATGTTTTTGGACTACATCTCAAAAAATTCCAGAGCAAGCATGGTCATTCTGGGATTCATATTTAACAACAACAAAACTTCCCATCTGTGAGGTGGAGACACTTCTGCAAAAAGGCTGGTTTAGCTGACATCTGCATTACTGGCATGATTTATAGACTTGTCCTTTTTTTCAATGAAAAGGAGATAGAAAAACATTAAGAAGCTTTGGAGCTTTAAATGATTATATATTTTGGCACAGCCTTCACTGTTTAAGGTCAGAGAGGATAGATTAAATATAACAACTTCTTTTGCAATGTTTCTAAAATAGATATTGTCACAATAAAATAATACTTTACACACACATCAAGACAAAACTGCTGTGCAAAATTGCCCCTCTGTTTTTATTCTTGAAAATATAAGAGACTAGGTCTTTGAAGCATTGTATTAGCATGAAGTCTCTCTCACAGCACTCTTTACTAATGCATATGTAGTTCCTTGAATAGAAAATTAGAGGCTTTCAGGGCCGTGCTGCCAGAGCATTTGAACAAATCTTTTTGTCAGTGGTGATTAAAAAAGAAATAACTGGCATGATAAAATTGGATTCAGGTACTTCGTGTTTAGTCAAACACACCAGCCCTATGATTTTCTGCCGCACTGGGTCTTGCATTCAGAAATGGTGGATGTCATAAAGATAGATTATAGTTTCATGACAGGTAACAAGTAGGTAGATAAGTCTTGCAAAACAACAGCGTTGCCAGTATGACTGTTAGGGACTTCACTAACTGTACATTTTTAAATATAAAGCTTTTTGTACTAATGCAAGCGCGGCGCCAAAATGGCCGCCGCGCCCTTTGCGGGGCCCCCCCCACAGGACAGAGAATCCGGGTAGTTAGGGGCGTGGCCAGCTCCCTTATAAAAGGGGTGGCCACGAGGCAGCCGAGCTGCCATTTTGCCTCAGCGACGGAGCGGAGAAGTTTTTTCTTTTCCCTGTGCCTCCGTCGCTCGTTGGTATCATCGGGAAGCCTTTTGGGTCGATTTTGCCTAGCTAGCTTCCCTTTTTTGCTGCGGTGAGATGCCTTCCAAAAAGAAGGCTGCTGCGAATTCAGCCCGGGCTGTTAGGAGGCGCAACCCAGGTCGGAGGGCCGTGGTGCCGCCTCCTCAACAGCCACCTTTGCCATCCCCGGCCGGGGCTGGTGGCTTGGGGTCTATCGCCCATTGCCCTGATCAGAGTGCGGGTGCGGAGGGCGCTCCGGCCCGCGGCCCGCGAGCGGTGGACACCGCTCCTCCTCCTGCCCAATCGTTGGGCCGATTACTTTTGGGCCGCAGCCTCTCCCGGGGCCCTCTAGCCTTGGGGGGTGGCCCGGTGCCCTGCCTTGGCAGGTTTCCTCACCAGCCCTACCGGGCTTCGGCCCTGGCCAATGGCCATATATGGGCCATGGGGTGCAGGGAACTGTCCCCATGCAAGGGTCAGGTGGGCCGGCCGGCTCTTTACCCATGGTCAATGTAGACACCTTACTGGCCCGTATTGCGGCCTTGGAGGAGTCTTTGGCCCGGGCCAGTCAGGCAGGTGCCCCTTTCGGGGTACCTTTTGAGGCGCTATCGGCAGCAGGACAACGGCCGGCGGGGAGGGTTGAGCTGCTGCAGGCGGGTGGCGCGGCTCCGGCCACTGCCTCGCAGCTCCCCAGCCAGCAACCTGGTGCGGGTCAAGCCCCGGTGATGAGCTCTACATCGGTCGTGAGCTCCGACGCCCCCAGTGGGCCAGAACCCCCGGTGGGGGCGGCCCGCGGGGGTGCAGCATGTGAGTATATGGTGCAAACGAGTACATCCACACACATTCCCAATATAGGGGGGACCTTTCAGTGGCCTTGGCCTCGCGCGGGTGGTGCAGGGGCTACGCCGCTGGCGACCCACCCGGCGACAACTACTGCCACCATGCCCGCTGGGGTGGGCCTCGGTTCTTACACTGCTGGGAACGTACTTGGGGTGGCAGGGTTAACTCAGGCCCCTTTGGGTAGGCCAGCTATCCCCTTTTCGGCTTTGCCGACGGCAGGGTATTCCTTGCCACTGGGTGATCACTTGGCACAGGCTACCAGAGAAAAGATATGGCGAGGGGAGTACGTAGATATCTTCTCACTCCTGAACAGAGAGCCCACCAAGGAAGAAAGGGAGGGTCAGGATGAGAAGGACAAGGAGCAGGCACGCCGCCGTAAGCCGCCGCGTACCTGGGCTAACTGGCTCCCCGCTTATTTGATATACATGGCGGTATATTTGAGGGCGCGGCCGGATCTAGCTATTCCCATGGTCCAATATTTGGACAACATATATAGGGCGATGGTAGATTTCCCGGGCCCCTCATGGCTAGCATATGATGAGGAATTCCGTATGAGGATTCCCCTACACCCCGAGATGAGATGGGATGAGCCGTGCCAGAGACTGTGGCTCTTGTATATGACACCCACACGTCCTGCCCCGGGGGATAGATACCATTGTGGACATGCGGTCCAGCGAGCAGCTCCAGCGCAGGTTACCCGCCAACTGGCGGGGCAGGGGGTTCCAGCCCGCCTGCTGTGCTGGACTTTCTCGTCCAATGGTTCCTGCAGTCGGAAGAACTGCAGGTATAAGCATGAGTGTCCCACATGTTCTGGTCCCCATGCAGCCTCTGCTTGTCCCAAGCCTGGGGGGGCGCGAGGCAGAGGGAGGGGTGGACAGTGGGCTGGCAAGCCTGCCACGGATGGAACTAGTTCTCCGAAAGGCCCCCTCCCCAATTAAGGTGGACATGCTGGAGCGCTGGCTCGCATCGTACCCAAGGGGAGAGGACAGAGAGTATCTCATCCAAGGTTTTAAGCAAGGATTTCGTATCCCTTTTATGGGTGATAGATCCCCTCAGGATGCTCCCAACCTTTTATCCCTCAGAGGAAGGGAGGAGGTAGCCGAGGCCAGCATTAAAAAGGAATTAGACGCGGGCAGGGTCGCCGGACCTTTTCCCGCACCCCCTTTTCCCAACCTTAAGGTTTCGCCATTGGGTTTGGTTCCCAAAAAGTCCCTAGGTGAGTTTCGCCTTATTCATCATTTGTCCTACCCAGCCGGCCGATCGGTCGGCGATGCGATACCTGATGACCTTTGTTCGGTCAGGTATACATCGTTCGACCATGCGCTGCGCATGGTGCGCTCGTGTGGCCCGGGTGCCTTGCTGGCCAAGTGCGACATTAAGTCAGCTTTTCGCCTCTTGCCGGTGCACCCGGGCGACTTTGAATTGCTGGGTTTTAAGTTTAGAGGGGAGTATTATTTCGATAAGGCCATGCCTTTTGGCTGCTCCATATCATGCTCGGCTTTCGAGCGTTTTAGTACCTTCCTAGAGTGGGCTTTCGTCCGCAGGTCAGGGTCCCGGTCTGTAGCCCATTACCTGGATGACTTTTTATTCGGGGGTGAACGGGGCTGGGACACGTGTGCACGTCTCCTCAATACATTTCAGACGCTAATGCAGGAACTTGGTGTCCCTTTAGCGCCCGAAAAGACCGAGGGCCCGTCGACCGAACTAGTATTCCTGGGGGTTGAGATTGATACAGTAGTACAGGCTTCTAGGTTACCGGGTGATAAGGTGTCCAGGATAGTGACCCTTATCTCGGAATTGCTGGCCAAGCGTAAGGCATCCCTGAGGGAACTGCAGGTGCTACATGGGCACCTCAATTTTGCCTGCAGGGTGGTCGCACCGGGCAGGGCTTTCGCCCGGCGCTTATGCGACGCCATGGCAGGGTTATCCAGGCCCCACCACAGAGTCAGGCTTACCCGGGGTATCAGGGCAGACATGCTAGTCTGGTTGCAATTCCTGAGGGAGTTCAACGGGGTCTCATTTTGGAGGTCTGACCTCCTGGCATCCCCCAATTTCCAGATCCAGTCTGATGCCTCAGGATCCCTGGGTTATGGGATGTACTTCCATGGGAAGTGGGCCTATGGTGGGTGGCCACTGGCATGGGCAGGCACAGGTCGCCTGCGGGATCTCACATACCTGGAATTTTTTCCCATTCTCGGGGCTTTGATGCTATGGGGCGAACAGTGGGCTAATTCGGTGGTGCATTTCTGGTGCGACAATGCTGCTGTTGTACACATTGTCAATGCACAGACTTCTAAATCGCCCAGAGTCATGGATCTAGTGCGCCATTTTGTGCTGCGCTGCCTGCGCCTCAACGTCTTGTTCAGGGCCAGGCATGTCCCAGGGGTTAATAACGATATTGCTGACGCTTTGTCCCGCCTGCAGATCTCCCGGTTCCGCGCCTTGGCCCCGGATGCGGAGGAATTTCCCTCGCCACTCCCGGACGAGATGTGGACTATTGGCAAGGAGAGGTGAACCGGGCGATTGGCCTGTCACTAGCGCCACGCACGCGTAAGGCGTATCAACAAGCATTCAATTTGTATAGGGCTTTTGCTACTCAATTTCAATTGCCAGAGACCTGGCCTATCCCGGTGGACCATGTTCTGCGGTTCATGGTTCACCTGCATGCACAGGGCCTTGCACCTCGCACCATAGCATCCAAGCTCTCGGCGTTGGCTTTTATGGCCAAAGTAGGGGGTCATGTGGATACCACCTCTGACTTCCGTGTGAGACACGTTTTGGAGGGGTGGGTGCGCGAGCGCGGGCGTTGCCCGGACGACCGGCACCCTATTTCCCCAGGGGTTCTTACCCAGTTGGCCCGGGGCTGGCCAGGCCTCTGTTTTGATCATTATGAGGCAGCCCTTTTTCATGCAGCCACAACGGTGGCATTTTTTGGAGCGCTCCGCATCAGCGAACTCGTGATGCTGTCTAAGGCGGATGCAAGTGGTAGGGCACTGGAACTCGGAGATGTATATGTTGCCAAAGACTGGGCCCAGTTGAGGATTCGCTCCTCTAAAACAGATCAGCATGGCGTAGGCAGTGGAGTAAGACTGCTACGGTGTTCTTTGGCAGACATCTGTCCGGTTGGTGCCCTACAGGAATACCTGGCACTGCGTGGCATGCACCACGGCCCGTTTTTCTGTCACCAAGATGGGTCTCCCCTTACTAAATTTCAGTTTTGGAAGGTGACAGCCAGAGCCCTCACCAGGGTGGGCCTACCAGGTGCCCGTTATGGCACACATTCGTTCCGTATTGGCGCAGCCTCTACAGCAGCTGCTTTTGGGTACTCTGGGGCTGACATACGTAGCATGGGGAGGTGGGGCTCACAATGTTTTCAGTTTTATGTGCGCCCACTCCCGCCATGAGTACCAATCCAGTCACCTTACCTTCCTTTTTCTCAATTTTCTTACAGACCCTGGGTGTCGTATTACACCGGTGACAGTATGGCTGGTGGGCCACAGCTATGTGCTCAGGGCAGCGCGTTACGCTGCGGCGACAGAGTGGACCCCGACTGGGACTGGGTAACCACGCCAGTCTCGCATGGCACGGTAAGCCTGGGATGTTATGGCGGGAGCTGCGGCCTTTCCTTTTTTCTGGCCTGGGGGCTGACCCGCCTGACATTCTAATCATCCACCTGGGGGGCAATGATTTGGGCCAGGTCACCGGCTTATCGCTCAAGCATGCGATTTGCGAGGACCTCGCCTACTTGCATTATGTCTGGCCTGCCACAGCCCTGGTTTGGTCGGACATTGTTCCGCGCCACTCTTACAGAGGGGGCGTTAACCTCCTGGCTCTTGACCGAGCTAGGCGCGCGGTCAATAAGGCAGTGGCGCGGTTTCTCACCACCAGGGCTTGGGGACGGGTTAGTCATCACCCCGATATTAGTCTACAAAATTGTGACTTGTATGCAGGGGATGGGGTCCATCTGTCGCGAGGAGGTATGGACCTCCTGTTGGGTGACTGGCGAGCAGGCCTGTTGACCGAGCTGACGGTCTGGGGGGGGCGTCAGGTCTTCTGTGAAGCCCCTCCGTGTGGCGGGTAGCACTGGTAAGGTAAACAGTATGACCCACAAGTATCCGGCAGGTTCGCAATTGACTGGACAACACTAGACAGGAATAAAGTAGTTAAACGTTGTCCGGTCAACGACGAACCAGGCGATGGGGTGATGATGATTGCTAACCAGCATGCATCACCCCTGTGATTTCACGGATACGCGTCAGAGGGTGGGGTCATGAGTTAGTTATTGACTACGGTCAACAATTTGTTTGTTGTTAACAAACAAATTGATACAAATCGATACATTGTAACCAATTGCCGTTGGCAATTTTGGGGTGGTACCTTACCAGTGTTACTTCGGCCTGCTTGCCTTAGGAATTATGATTGGTCGTTTTACCAATACAAATTTATAATTCGGACTAGGGCATTGAATCAATAAATGTGGCCCTTTGCTGTTATCCACTTTCAATGTTGTCTGTGTCCGTTATTGGGGGGGTGCGCCTGCAATGCAAGCGCGGCGCCAAAATGGCCGCCGCGCCCTTTGCGGGCCCCCCCCCCACAGGACAGAGAATCCGGGTAGTTAGGGGCGTGGCCAGCTCCCTTATAAAAGGGGTGGCCACGAGGCAGCCGAGCTGCCATTTTGCCTCAGCGACGGAGCGGAGAAGTTTTTTCCCCTCCACCCCCTCCCTAGTTAACAGTGTGATTATGGTCGCTTCGGGGCCGGGTGGGAATTTTTGGTTGGGACCCATATTGGCTTCGGGTCTTGGCTTTTTTGCCCATCCCACACTGTTGCTATGGTTTGATATAGGGGTCTTTCTTCGTTCCTACTGTTGACTTTGGTCACATGGGCGGGTAGCACTGGTAAGGTAAACAGTATGACCCACAAGTATCCGGCAGGTTCGCAATTGACTGGACAACACTAGACAGGAATAAAGTAGTTAAACGTTGTCCGGTCAACGACGAACCAGGCGATGGGGTGATGATGATTGCTAACCAGCATGCATCACCCCTGTGATTTCACGGATACGCGTCAGAGGGTGGGGTCATGAGTTAGTTATTGACTACGGTCAACAATTTGTTTGTTGTTAACAAACAAATTGATACAAATCGATACATTGTAACCAATTGCCGTTGGCAATTTTGGGGTGGTACCTTACCAGTGTTACTTCGGCCTGCTTGCCTTAGGAATTATGATTGGTCGTTTTACCAATACAAATTTATAATTCGGACTAGGGCATTGAATCAATAAATGTGGCCCTTTGCTGTTATCCACTTTCAATGTTGTCTGTGTCCGTTATTGGGGGGGTGCGCCTGCAAAGAGGTATTTTTGAACATACCTCTTTGGTATGTTTTTCTACATGTGGTTTTTTTTTTTAAATCCAATTGAGGAGGTATGATTATTGTCCATAAACTATAAAGCTGGAGGGAAATCTAGGTAGAAATGTGTTACTTGTACAGCACAATAAATACTAAGCAACTAGTCTTCACTCCAAAGTCAAATGGATGGGTTTTTAAGAACTTTCCTACTTTTCAATAGTACTGTATATAAAAGTCTAGGCTGCTTGTAAAACATGACTCTTAGTGATATGGTGGAAATTCAAACTGTTCAAACTATTGTTATGTCGTCCCAAGTGAGAAGCCCTAATAGGGCTTTCAGGATACTTGAGATGTTTAAGGAATGGTTTTACTAGTGTCACTCCCTCACCCCAAGTTTCCATGACTGAGGAGGAGTTCACACCCAGGTTTCCTGAATTTGAATCTGTCACTCCGTCCTCTACACACACTGAGTACCTAGATTCAAACTAGCTATCTTGAAATACTTATTTTGAGAGATCCAGGACCTGTCATCAAGAAACTTGTGTGATTGGATCTGTAGAGTTAAATAATTCTAAACTTGCTCAGATCTCAAATAGGAATCTGCTTGGGAATCCCATGTGTATTACCTTGAGCTGCTTGAAAGAAGGATTGAATGTTAATTAAGTCAGCAAACAAACTAACAATTTTTTGATTGAATCCAACCCACAAGGTCAAAAGTGTGACTGCAATGTATCAATTACTTTTTCAAGTACAGTAAAACCCCACCATACGACTGCTCTGGATTATATTTGCAATGGTTTATGACCGCAAAATTAATTAAATTAATTCCCCGGGTTACAATCATTTTTTGGTTTACAACTGAAAATCATGCAATTTTAAACTCATGGCTTCCACTACCATTTCAGAGTTCAAAATGGTGCCCGCCTCCTCTGCAGGAAGTTGCAATGCAGCACTTACTGCTGCAGAGATGCTTTTGGTGGTGGTGTTTCTGCCACTATTTCTGGACTGTCCACCGCCTCTGCTGGCTCTGGGAGGGTTTGGGGACCTTTTCCCCTCAGTTCTTGCCAGCCTCCGACCTCCCTGGGTAGCACTAAAGGTAAAAACGCACACCTCCCCTGGGAGGCAGCCATCTTGGAGCTGAAATTTCAGCTCCATGATGGCTGCTGCCAGCTTCAAGATGGCTGCCACCTGGGGGAGGTGTGCATTTTCATCTGTAGCGCTGCCCAGGGAGGTTGTAGGATGGCGGGAACAGAGGGGAAAAGGTCCACAGACTCTCGCGGAGCCAGCAGGGGTGGAAAACAGGCTCAATGCACACCTCTCTCAGGTCGGAGCTGAGTGGATAAGGTCACCAAACTGTGGGAAAGGTAAGGAGATCTCTTCGTTGCTTTTGTGAGGATGGGGGACAATCAGTTTTTTTGGCTGATTTTGGTTTTGGTTTTGGTTCGGTTGGGACTGTTTCCCTTTGGGGGGTGGGACAATCATGTCTGGTATATTTGTATGTTTTTGTGATTTTTTTTGTATTTTCTTATTATTTTTGCTCCAGTTTGGATTTTTTTATTTTCAATGCATTCCTATGGGGAAATGTGCTTTGGCTTATGATTATTATTATTATTGGGTTACGAGGGAGGCTGTTGGAATGGACTTTGCTCGTAACCCGAGGTTTTACTGTATAACACAAGTGACTTAACCTCTGGAGGGAAACTGCCTCAAGTTAAGAAAGCAACCTAGCTCACAAGTAATGTAATCTGTGACTTCTTGATTTGAGGCAACTCTAAAAGTACACCATTTGCACCTTACCTGTGTAAAATCCAAATAGGATTTTGGCTTTTAGTACTCTATAATATTTAGCAAATTTATATATCATGCCCTTTGTGGTGAGTAATGACGGTTTAAGAGAGCACTAAATAAAACAAAATAGTGCTGCTTATGTTTATATGGTACTGTGCTGTCAAGTCATGTCTGATTTAAAGTAACCCTTTGCAAAATTGAGGAACTGGTAAAACCACTCCTTAAAAATCTCATTTACCTTGAGAGCCCAATAGGGTCACTATAAGTCAGTATTGACTTGGTGGAACATAATAGCATATGGATAAAGTAGGTAGTTTTATAATTCTGTAGTGGAACAGTGGAAAGAGTGCAGTCTGTGTTGTATGTAAGGGCACTGTGTGTATGCATAGCATCAGCTTAAAACCTGTGTTGTGCCTGATAGGTATCATTCAGCTGGGTTAAATGCACCAGTATAAGTTTATTAAATTGTAAAGTGCAGCCCTGTTCTTCAAACTTGGATTGCTTTGTAGTTCCTTGTTCAACTAAGCATTCATTTTAAACAGAACAGAGTACTGTTTTACCTTGGAAGGTTTCACTTGTCCACAGCAATAACACTTAAATACCGACCCACATGCTGAAGATGTCAGTTCAACAGTGACAGAACAGATTTCTTTTCCAACCATTATAGAATTCCTTGCTCTTTCTTTTAATAATCAAAATGTTACTGAGGAAAATTCTCATCTAATGAAGGTAGAAAAGGAGCTATTGGTTTCATGACAATGTTCAATATCAACTTCTTTCTAGTATACAGTATTTTCAAGTAATATTTTAGCTCATCTTTTTCTTTCACCCCATGCCCTCACCTTTAGGGATGACAAAATGGCATTTGCCCAGTGAGACATATCTTTACATCATTTCCCCCGCAAAAGGAGTACCTCATAGTCCTTTGATGGATGATGCCTGAAAAACCTAGTCTGAAAAACAGTTTGAAGCATTTATTACTGTCAGCCTGAAAGAATGGTTCCAAATGCTTGTTTTCAACAAATCTTCTGTTAGCTTTTACTCTCGGCTAGCTCCCTTGACTCGACTGTTGTCTTTAAATAAAGTTTTAGGTGGCTGACTTTTCTGCTGGCTTTGATAAATATGCTACAGTTAGATATTTTTGGATACCTGTTTCTATGAGTTTGTTTTTTCTCCTATTGCTTTGTTTTGGAAGTTAGGCAATTAATCCTAAATATTGCTTGAATCACCCTCTTTACGTCCTGCTCTTTATCTTGTAGCAGCACAGAGGCACTAAAGAAGAAAATGGTAGCCTTGCATGTCAGAGGAATGATACTGTGTAAGAACCATGACTGAGAGATGATGTATCTTGGAATGGGTGAAAAACTAATAAAACTGCTGAAATGGTTACTATCTTTATCTCAAAAGAAAGAAACAGAAAGGAAAAACCCAAACAGAGATGCTACTACAGTATAACCCCGATTTACAAATTACTCGAGTTACAAAAAACTCAAGTTACGAAAGGGTTGTTTGCTTAAATTCGTGTCCCGATTTACGCAAATAACCTGATTTACAAAAGGGGTTTTGTTTAGATTTTTACAGATCAACATGGCACTGTTGCCATTTTGGTCTCTAAAAATCTTTTTTTTAGTGCTCAAAAGGGTGGTGCACCACCCCGCCAAAAATCTAAAAAAATCACCTTGGAGGCATTGGAGGCGGTGGAGGGTCAGGCAGAAAGATCCCCTCGGTCCCCACCATTCTGCGTAGCTGTTTCTGCCGCTGCCTCTGCTTTGTCTGCCGGGTCCGCCAGGGTTGGTGGAAAAGATCCCCTCAATCCATAAATTTTTGCGTAGCTCAGAGCCTTTGCTGCATACCTCCGGTCTGGCTGGGAATGAGCTGTGGGGGTGAATTGGAGCCCAAGAGGAAGAGCATATTGACTATGAAGCCATTCCACCTTTCCTCTTGGGCTCCAGTTCACACCGCAGTTCTCCCTATGGGGATGCCTCGAGTTACAAAAAAATTGACTTATGAAAGAGGCTATGGAACCAATTTTCTTTGTAACTCGGGGTTTTACTGTACTTTAAATTATAATAGTCCCTTGTCTTGTCAGCTCTTCTATTACTAATATGCCATGTTTAAGAATAGAACTTCCCATTGTTGTCCTTCTTCATTAAGGTCAAAAACTTAAAGAATAACATTATAGGAACCTCTCCCTTGTCACTTGGAATACCCTAAATAAGCTGAGTGTAGAGTGTATAAGTGTAAGACCAACATGCTCAAGTGGGGGATTCTGGCAAACAGCAATACACTGAGTGAATGCAAAGAGATACAGAATCCGGCTCAATTGCTAGTCTGCCAATTACTACCAGAAACATGAACCAATGAGGATTTAAGTTTGGCCAACAACAAAGCCAAGAAAGCGGCTTCATTTTGACAGTCCAAAGTTTGATCAGGACACAAAAGGAGGAGGAGGGGAAAAACTTCCTAGTGGTGCTTGCTTGGAGGAAGGATCAGCTGACAGGGTACTATTCTTGACAAGGAAACACCCAAAAGTTTCACAGTCCTCACATTCTTCAGGGAGACACTCATTTCATGTCTTCCAATTTCTCTTACAAGAGATGGAAAACTGCTGCCAAAAATAACTTACTCTAAACTTTCCTCTCCTCCTTGGTAATGTGTAGCAAAACATGGCCTGATGTATGACTATATGCCTTTCCCTATCCCTGCTACAAATCAGATATGATTATGTCAGAATACAAGTAAATTATTCTCCATTTTACATAACAGAAGAGGAGAAATCAAACTCAGCAGAGTTTTCAATGATAGCCGAGAATCTCTGTGAAGAAGGCAGCAACTGATCATATGCACTTCTGGGCTGCAGAAATATTTCAGATTCCTGATAATTAGCATCAAGATTTTAATCACAATTCTTCCTTGGATCTGATGAAAATACATCTAGGTATGCTTCTTCTGTATTGAATGAAAAAGTAATGAGTCACGTAACTGCTATGTAGAAGTATAATATGATTGTTCTGTAGACATTGGTGAAGAGAGGACAACTGTGGTTTTATATACAGTACTTGGTTGAAATGAGATCATTTTTTCAAGAGAGAGTCCATAACTGGATATTTCAGTATGGACTGAGCTGAGCTCAGAAACTTTTACCTGTAGCTTGAGACTCCTGCACAATCTTCTCCTTTTCCACCATGGGTACATTAAAATTCATTGCCCTGAAAATTTATAAATTGGCTTAACATTTTAGGTCCTTGGCAGAGAGTTAGTATCAAACCTCTACTAGAGCTCTGGGGTGGCAGAGATGGGAGTGATGACCCTCTTGAGAGGAAAAAGCTCAGTGGGAAAGCACATACTCTGCCTGCTTTTTCACATCTCTTCTGTTACTTGCATTTTTAAATGACATGTTTTAAAACCTGGTGTGCTGTTGTAAAGATAAATTAATCTACTTCATTTCTTGAACTGCAGATTCATACCCATTTTATATGCATTGCTCCCGAATTCAGTTGCGTAAAATGCATACATTGGAGTACATATACAAAAATTAATACTTTAGAACAGGGCCACAGACTGGTGCCAGGCTGTGGGAGTGGTGGCGTTGGGAGACACAGTGACATCCTTCTGCCCTCAGTGTGCTCTGCTGTGTCTGCCTGGTGGGCAGGGCAGGGGCATGGGCTTCAGATACAGTGGATGAGCAAGTGGCTAGTCGATACGATACGATAAATCTTTATTATCATTGTCCTGTACAGAAAAACGAGATTGAAAATCCACTTATCGACTTAACAAAACCTAACAAAATACAACTATACAAAATTATCAACATACTCCCACCCCACATATACATATTTAACCCCTGAAAAGCTCTAAAATTCTAAAAACTAAATACAGAAGCTCCTTCATAAACTGCATTTCACTGTGTTCAAAGCCAGAATCACTTTTGGATAGAAACTATTTCTCAAGTGGCTGGTCCTGGTCTTTATGACCCTATACCTTCTTCTAGAAGGCAGAAGCTGATAGAGATCATTACCGGGGTGCGTACTATCCTGCACAATCTCTACAGCTTTTTTATAACACCTGGAGGCATAGATTTGATCTACACTAAATTATTCCCTGTGCAGTCTTTATGACCCTGGACAACATTGTTCTTTCCCTAGCTGTACAACTCCCAAACCATACACACAGACCATAGGTTAACACACTCTCTATGGTACAGTGGTAGAATGCCAAGAGCAAGTCCTTTGAAAGATTGCTCTTCCTGAGGATTCTCAAGAAGTATAACTTCTGCTGTGCTCTCTTCATCAGATCTTTGGTGATGGCTCCCCATGTCAGATCATCTCTCAGCTCCATTCCCAGAAATCGAAACACCGAGACCTGTTCCACTCAATTCCCTTCAATAAGTGGCTGAATGTTCAATTTGCATTTCCTGAAGTCCACAATGATCTCTTTTATCTTTTTTACATTGAGGAATAGATTATTTTCCCTACACCACTCTGTCAGCATCTCAACCTCCTTCCTATAAGCCGACTCCCCATCCCCAGCAATAATCAGACCAACCACCATGTTGATTAACTGCATCGGGGCTCTGTCCCCCGCCTGTGGTGCAGTATGATTTTTGTGTCCAAGCACTTGTTATTCCATTCCATTCCATTCCACTTTATTTTTGTATACCGCTCCACTCTGCCCGAAGGAGACTCAGAGCGGTTTACATAGGTGCATGCTATCTGAAAGCAGACACCAGCAAAAAAGTATACAATAATAGAGATATAGAAATTACATCAGAACACAATACAATAAGAGCATAATCAAGTTCAAAATACAATGTTCAAAATACATATAGTCAAGAGCCCCAAATACACAATTAAGTAAGAGAAGAACCCGCGCTTACATAAAAAATAGAGTCTGAGAGACGGAGTCCTTTAGCATAGTGAGGACCCCAGCCGTGAGGGCAGGGGTCGGAGGAGAGCAACCCAGGTGCCTCGGATCCCCTTGGCTGTTGAAGGGGGCCAGGGAGAGGCAGCCGTGAGGAGACGAGGAGGGGGGGCAGTGGGCACAGGTGTACTCGATCCCCCAGCAATGGTGTGGCTGCAGGGGCGAGCATGGGCCTCTCTGTGCGGTGGTGGTAGCGGCTCTTTTCACCCCTCCAACCAGGCGTGGCTTGGAGGGGGCAGCGGCGGGCGCAGGTGTGCTCAATCCCCAAGCGATGGTGCGGCTGCAGGGGCGAGCGTGGTCCTCTGCGTAGTGGTGGTGGCGGCTCTTTTCACCCCTCCAGCCAGGCATGTTATTGTGTGTCAGCTTCGCCGGGAGTCTAAGGCGAAGCTGCACACCATTTTCCAAGGGCGCGTAATTCAAAAGCAGCCTAGATCACTGATTCGCTGTATTAAATGTTCCCGCTTCTCCGAAAGCCCATCGAAATGGATCCTCTTCTTGTAACGGCCAAATCCACTGTATTTAAGCAGGCCACCGTGTACATATTCCCCAGTCCGTATCTTGAGCTGAATAAAGATCACTGTTGTTAACCCAATCCTGCTGGTTAGATTACTTCTTTGTCCAGACTCAACAATGATGCCTCCCCACGTCAATTCTGAATCTCCCTAAGGATGGCTTTAAACCTGAAGACACCCCAGATAAGGGGGCAGGGGAGTATTTAGGTTTCAAAATCATCCAAATCCTTTTTTCTAGTATTATGCATGTTTGTGTACAGTTCCTCCAGAACATGCATATATATCACAGAGGATTGAATTGCCCAATTCAGTGGATACAAGTTGAAAAATATTTATTTATTTATTTATTTCATTTTTCGATGTAGTTTTTGATCTTATCCCTTTTTTTACTGTCTCAATTTTATCAGGCTGTGTGATGGGTATGACCTTTTCTTGTTAGCCGCCCAGAGTAGGAAAACCTCCTAGATGGGCAGGGTATAAAATGGAATAAATGAATAAAAATAATAGTTTGAAAAATATCTGTATTCAAGGAATGTGAACCACACAAATTTATCCTTTTCACTTGTGCAGAAATAACCTGAATTGTATGCAGTAATGACCTGGCATGTTATAAAGCAAGTTTGGAATTTCCTCTGAAAAAGATACCAGTCAAGACAATAATTTGCAACAGAAAGATACCGAGTACAATGTTCGAAGATTTGATCTTAGTTTGGGCCTCGCACATTATCTCTGTTGCAAAAGTCAAGTGCTTGTAAAATGGCTGGTGAAACTTAGTAAAGAGGGACGCTGAAAGTAAAGAGAGATAAAGCAAAGGAAAAGGGTAAGGTACAGTTGCTCAAAAACCAGTCATATCCAACTTTAGGGTTTGGTGCTCATCTCCACTTATATCTAAAGAGCCAAGGCTGTCTGCATCTGCAGACATTTCTGTGGTCATGTGGTCGGCTAAACAGCCGAAGACTAAGTGACTAACAGTGACGGAGAAAACTTCTCCTCTCCGTCGCTATTTCTAAAATGGAAGCTCGTCTGCCTCGTGGCCACCCCTTTTATAGAGGGGTGGCCACGCCCCCTAACTCACCCGGATGTCTGAGTCCGGGTAGGGGGGCCCGCAAAGAGCGCGGCGGCCATTTTGGTGCTGCGCTTTCATTCTGAAAGAAAACGGAGCTGTCAAAGGAATAAGACAATTTTCATTTTTCAATTGTGTTTTAGGTTTTATTTCTTGTGGAGTTATGACTCATTTCAAAAGGCAATAAATGATTAATCATTAACTGGCATGCCAAAGCACATCAGAAAGCAGCTTCTAATAATACTCTTATGTTTCGTTATATTAAAACTTTCAAGGGAAACTGTTTTTTCAAGTATGTATGCAGTGTGTTTCAGTCTGCACGTGCATGTATGGACTTCTGTATATAGCTAACACCCATGTTGAGGAATGATGCAGTTTTTTAAAAAGGGGAACAGGGAACATATGATTTGCGGGATTAGCACATTACAGTATTCAAAATTAAATCAAGTGTTGTTTATTCTAGGGCAATGATGGCCAACCTTGGCAGTGCAGGTGTTTTTGGAATTCAATTCCCAAAAGCCCGTCAGCACTCCTGTTGATCAGGGCTTCTGGGAATTGAAGTTCAAGAACACCTGGAGTGCCAAGGTTGGCCATCACTGTTCAAGGGATTGGTGGAATTTACTACACCAAACACCGGAAAATTGTCTAATACACAACCTTGCCAGTCAGATCTGAAAATGCATCATTGATTTATTAATACAACACAAGAAATTTGGAAATGTCAATTTGAAAAGTCATTTTCAAAGAAGTACTGTATGTAGTTGGTTTAACTTTAGCTTGCAGAAAACTGCAGAAACACAAACATTCCAGAGTGTTATGACGCCTTTCAGACTAGTACATTTATTACAGCATTGTTCATGGATTATAATCCAATACTTCTATACTGGGGAAAATTATTGTAATCTGTAAAACTGCAAACTAAAATACAACTATTATTCCTAAAGGTGCTGTAAGTCTCACTTTTTCATTTATTTCATTTCTAGCACCTAGTGTATGCATTTCAAAGTACCAATATTTTATTTTATGTTGCTATGTCATTTCTCTCTGCCGATATAGAGATGTATAAAATGAACAAGCCATTTTTCTGCCATGCCATTGAATCCAACTTAATCATCTTTGGCATATTATGTTCTTTTTCTCTTTGCTGAGGTCTGCTTCAGATGTATATCACTGAACACATCCAGATTATGGTTGAGGGACATAGAGCTCATGCTTCTCTCCTTTCTGCTACACAAATACTTCAGTAATTTGCTTTCACTGTTATATGTGCATTTGCCCTGGGTTGTTAATCCTCCCTTGTCTCATCCTCAGAAATTAGGATAAGGAATTATTATATTATTCTGTTTACCAATTTGTACCCTAACGAATTTACAGGCATGATTACTACTGTTTTCACTGCAGCAAGAACAACTTTTTTTCTCAAATTGCCCAAGATTTTTGCATCAAACTATGCATCCTGCATAAAGTGCACAAATTGCATGCATTCTACCATTGATACATAACTAGGATGACTCCTGCTTTGTTTCATTGGTTTTACGTGGGTGGAGGGAGGATAAGGGTAAATTTTTAATGGATATGTCAGTTTTTAGTTGTTTTTAATCTTGTTTTTAAATGGAGGTTGCTCAGGGGTTTTAATTGTAAATGTCTATGTTGTCTTATAGGGTATTTTTATCTGTTGTTTGCCGCCCTGAGTGGTGTTCTTACCAGGAGGGTGGGGTATAAATTTATAAAATAAATAAATATAAGAACCTGAATCTTTGGATGGGTGGTTTGCATCTTTCCTAACAATCAGTCATCTGTGCTTACTTTTTCTTTATGTATATGTGGATGTTTGCACGCATGCTTTAAATCTCAAAGAGCTGGGTATTAGTATCATGAATAAGCCTAGCCATGCGCCTTGCCAGATGGGCCTCTCCAGTTCCCAACTGACTACAACACATCCGGCTTGTACGCTGTCCGGCCAGAAGGCCACAAATTACCTGCCTTGGCAGAACCCAGCCAAGTATTATGGAGAGTTGGTGTAAATTAAGGTAGTGTGTGGTTGACAGTGGTGTCTGGCTTAACTCTTACCTGCTCCCCTTTCGAAAAGAACAGACGTTGTTGATGAAATAAAAGATGTTTTATTGTTCACAAAGCATGTTGAAGAAATAGCAGTTTCTTGAAGTTTCAGGATACA
Organism: Bradypodion pumilum; assembly: GCA_035047305.1. Lineage (NCBI taxonomy): Eukaryota > Metazoa > Chordata > Lepidosauria > Squamata > Chamaeleonidae > Bradypodion > Bradypodion pumilum. The sequence goes on along the minus strand of JAWDJD010000004.1, from coordinate 306,713,042 downwards.
AAATCAGCATTCCAAAAATACTAATCAAAAATAACAGTTAGAGAAATACACACCCAGGCTTCTATCACAAAAGAAAGAAAACCTGACTAATTCTAAGTGATCATTTTGGGTAGTCCCAGAGACTTGGCTTGGTCTTCAAGATACCCAAACTCTCACTCTCACATAGCATGAATGAACTTTCAACTAACTGACTATCAAACCCATGTGCCTAATAGAAAGACATGAGTTGTGCCTACCTAATTAGTATACAGCCAATCAGCACCCAGAGCTAACAGAAACATACCCTGGTTCTCATAACAATCCCAGCTCTGGATGTTGACGCAGGAAGACCATTCCAGGCCGGGCTGTAAAGTCAAAACACGACTTCTCTGAGCCACCTTCCAAGATAAGGCTGCAGGAGGAATTCAGAAGCCTTTGCAAAGATGCAAAGCTACAATTCTAAGACAGTTTTAAACCAAAGAGAATCCATATTGAATAACTTGGGCCCAGCCAGTTACAGATAGTTTTGTGAATATGTATTTGGTTCCAATTATAAAACCCTAAGGCAGGGATTCTCAACCTTTTCAAGCCAAGGGCTGGGTCACATTCTGTCATACACCTTCAGGGGCCGGATGGCCATTTTGCCCTGCCTGCCACACATGGCACTTCTGGGTGTGGTAGAGGTGGTGGTGGGCCACGTGAAATGGTGTTGAGGTCCCTGGGCCTTAGGTTGAGAACCCCTGCCCTAAGAGGTGGTAAAAGCTTGGCTGATGAAAATATACCCAAAGGGCTTGTAAATTTCTAAACAAGGTATCACTTCAATTTGGGACAGCCTAATTCAATGAGGAATTTTGCAGGTATTCTTTATATACCAAATTCTCACAGATCATTATTAATGTAAACTTGGATTAACTGCATTCAAATGTGCGGTGACTTTAGGCATGTTCTATCTACACTTTGCCTTTGTTAGATTCAAGTTATCAATACCATAGCACTAAGTTTATAAATATAATACAAAAATACAATATACAGTGTAACAGACAACTATAACATGTTGTCCAGCTGTAAGACTTAACAATGTTTTGTACTTTCCTAAGCTCAATGGGATTCCTCCAAATGTAATAAAACATGTATATGTTTGTTTCCAGGATCAGTGGTTTTGGCGTGTCAGAAATAATCGGGTAATGGATGGATATCCCATGCAGATTACCTACTTCTGGAGGGGACTCCCTCCAAGTATCGATGCTGTTTATGAAAATAGTGATGGAAACTTTGTATTCTTTAAAGGTAAGTAAGAAAAAATATATGAGAAACTTGAAAAATGTTGCACTTTCTGTCAATTCTGGATAGTCTGGTAGGGATGGTATTAACCAAACATTAGAAACAGTTTCTAAGTAGCATCCCCTTTGTTTAAAAGTAGATCCAGTGAACTGCCAGGGAACTTTCAAGATATTGTGTTTGAAGAGGAGTTTCAAAGGTATGAGGTAATGCTGTGGGTAAACTCCAGGGTAAACTTTTTAGTGTCAGTGCTTTCGGCATGGGGCTGCTCTTGAAGGTTCAGAAACTGTCATTAGGTCAGAAAAGAGCTGCTAGATTACTAACCCATTTTTAGGTTGCAGCTACCGAATTAATATCTTTTTCTGCGAGAGAATATAGGATTGCAGCCAGTCGACAAAACGGCTTTAGAAAGTTTCAAGGAAGGAATTAAAAACCTTCTGAAGACACGGATGATCGGCATTCAAATTTGGGAAGAGGAAGGAACTTTTGCTAATATGGGGAAATTGCACAATAATCTATCTGTGCTACTTTTTAAGCAGGGCAGTTAACATCCAGTGGTTGAGGGTAGATAACCTTGTACTATCAAGATCCCAGAGTGGATTTTACCTACCACTGTCCACTAATATTTCCTATACTGTACTAATTTTTGTGCGTGGCAAAAATAACAAATCACATTCTCAGAAGGAACAACTAACTACTACATGTGCAAACCCCCCCCCCCCGCCCCGGATTTGCATTTTAAACAAAGGTAGGTCATTATTTTTAGGAGCTGTTTGGCTCATGTTTTAGAATTGTTTTTAATATGACACTGAGAACACTGCAACTTGATGAAATGATCTCTTTCATAGAGCCAAAGAATGGTGAAAACATTAGCTATCCCAGACTACTTCCTCAGGGTTTAAGTTCCTGTGCTGTGGCCAGATTCCTATAGGTAATTTATGGTTTTACAAGGGAAATCACACACCTCTTAGCAGTAAATTGCCACTCATTAACAAGGTGCTTCTCCTGTTCCTGGACACATGTCCAGTCAGACAATGAGGTACACATCCTGGAATGCAACCAGAATATAATAAATGAATGGTAATTTGCTCCAATGGCTTAAAATTTGCCATTTCCCTTATGTAGTAGGATTTTGATCTATAGTTCTTCTTTTATCTGCTCTAGAGAGTAAAGCTCAGTGAAAGTGGGCTCATGCAAAACCATGCTACCTTAATATGTCATTCCCTTCTGTTCACCTTTGATCAGAGTTAGTTATTTTAAGCATCAAGTGTGTACCTTTCTTTCCATTTAATTTGTGCTATACAATAATTTATTCTCTCCAAACATGGTGACAATAGACATTTCAGGTGGGAAATGAATTATTAATAAAGTTCCTTTTTTCATGCAAATATAATTTGTAATTAAAATTTTCATAAAGCCTAGACAGTATAGCATGTGGAATTAACTATTTTTCAGTGCTGTTCTACCTCCCCCCACCTAATGATTGTTTTTTGAACGAGCCATCAGAAGATGTGTAAAATTGAAGTCTTAAATATGCATGTAATTTAAGTTTAATGTGGAAATTATATGTATGCTGAATAAATACTAGTTTATCATTACAATCTCTTCAGTGGGCATGAAATCTTATCCAGGATATGCTTATTCATAAAGCATCCTTTATTAGAAAATACTGTTTACATTGACAACAATATGTGATTGGGTTAAAACGTGGTATATAAACTATGTAGATTCTAACAATTGATTTATTATTGTCATTTAAAGATTTCTTTGATAGCACAATATTAGGACAAGGAATGGATGAATTGTTTATTTCACTTTCCCCAGTTCTCTGTCTGTTTTATCCCATATCCAAATCAGTTTCAGGGAGGGGAAATATTTTTATTCATATACCATAAATCTATACATACTCTTTGTGACTTTCTCCTAGTATATACTTCTAAAACATTTGAACACCACTGCTCAGAGACCACCAGCTAGTGTGTAATTAGCTGTCTGTCTAAGACGTTCAGAATGCAACTTTAACAGTTTTTGCCATCTCTAATCAGAATACCTGAAGTTTACAGTATCGTTGCATGACTTGTTCCATCATATTTATTCCTTTTCACCCTCTTAAGAGCCTGAGTCCTTAACTTCTACTTAGCTTTCCTACTTCCTTTTTGTATCCTAATACTGTACCTCTTTTCCGAAATTACATCATTCTTTTCTTGAATCTGCTTTCTTTTTCCTATCTTCTGATATCTTCTTCAGTTATCTTCCTGTGGTCCTAGGTAAATTACAGTTGTTTGATGTTGGAGCCAAAACACAAACTTCTCTTTCAGTTGCCTTTTGCCCTAGTGGCTCCTTGCTTGACATTTTTTAGTTAGAGAATTATGTGAGGGTTCAAGTAGGATGCAGTGATGGCATGTGATAACAGTTGGTCATGTTTACTTGAAACTTTGTCAGGGCTGCTACCATGTTCTGAGGTTTATCAATAGGTGTGCAGGTAGATCATTCATTCATTAATATGAGTCCCATTAACAAGACTTAGTCTGCTGATATCCATTCTGCAAATTCAGGTGTGTACTTACTCCCTCTATTATTGTGTTCTCTGCTTGAAAAGGAATATGGTTGCAGAAGAGGGATTTGTACTTATAGCAATTAGATGTATATGCCACCCCTGAGTGCTTAGTGCATTATCTGGGCAGTTCACAGGTTAATTAGCATGTTGCCCCCAACAATGCTGGGTACTTATCTGTAGGCTCTACAATATATGTCAATGAATAGAGATAGGGATAAAATGCACCTTTGTCTGACTCCTTTGCCCATAGGAAAGCATTCTGTTTATCTGTGTTGTGTCCTGATGATAGCTTCCTGTCCACAGTTCAGACTATGCATTATGACAATCAAGTGTCGAGGCATACCCATTGCTTTTCATTATCTACATCAGTGTTTCTCAATCTTAGATTCCCAGGTGTTCTTGTACTTTAATTCCCGGAAGACCAAGTCAGTACAACTCTTATTCATGGCTCCTGGGAACTGAAGCCCAAGAACATCTGGGGACCCAAAGTTGAGAAAGGCTGAACACAAACAAAGGCTTTGCTGTAGTCTATAAAGCACAGGTTGATCTTTTGAAATTCTTCAGTGTGCTCAGGTATCTGGAAGACATTTGCAATACAATTTTAAGTGCCTCTTTTTTTTAACCTAGCATGAACATCAGGCATTTTTTGTTCCTGACATTGTTCCTCTTTTGTAGCTTAAGTCCCTAAGTTGAGTAAGTTGTATACTGTACCTACTTTGAAATATATCTTCTTCCTGTGAAATTATGGCTTGATTCATTGAAAAATTTGGAGGGTACAAATGTGTACAAATGTGGGTCCCCCCCTCCTGTTTCTTACACTGTACATTGAAACTTGAGTGAGAAACCAATAGTGTCAATAGCCTGCTTGAAAGTATATGGTTGTAAAATAAATAAATAAAATTCCGTGCTTTCCTGTGTACTTAACCTTCTGTCTTATTGCCAAAATGAACTGAAGTGTTGCTTCTCTAGGTGATGGATAAAATGAATAGCCACTCTTTTTATTTAAAAGGATGCAATACTATCTCATTTTCCCCAGGCTGGCTTTTCTGTACAATAGTAATAAGGAGATGCTATAGAACCTATAAATGTATGTGGTTGTTGCATTTTAACTAGCAGAAATACAGATTGTGAGATGATTCCTAGTTGACAAGGACTTCAAGCAGTACTAAAAGCTTACTGTCAGAGATAGCTGCAGTGTTAAAACCTGTGCCAAGCCAAATGCAGCAAAAAGAAAGTTGTTATAAAATTCACACTATTCCTGCCATAACGTTCAACACTACTCATCCCACTGCTTGACAGTTTCATTCTCAAAGCTCAGATTTACTGACAGTATATGGGTGAGTGGCAAGCAATACTGCCAATGTAGAAAATCAGGGAAGGCTTTTTTTAAAAAAAAATGAGGCAAGAGTGGAACAAGGGTTTGCAGAAAGTCAAAAGTATCTATAATTCAGATACAGTATCTAGAGATTTTTTCCCCATAAGTTTAAAAAAACAGTAAACTTTAACAGCCTTGTGCCGGTCCACTTCCTCTCTCCCATAGGTCAACTTGAATAGTAAGTCTAAAACTTTAAAACTGTGCCTCTTTGTTGCTTTTAGTAAATAGCTATTCAGCAAGCTAACAAAGATCTTCTTTGCTTCTTGATTTTTCCTTTTTCAGGTAACAAGTTTTGGGTCTTCAAGGACACTACTCTCCAACTAGGGTATCCACGAGATCTAATAACATTGGGCGGTGGAATCCCACCCCATGGTATTGATTCAGCCATTTGGTGGGAGGATGTTGGAAAAACCTACTTTTTCAAAGGAGACAGGTTAGTATATTTTGCCGAGAAGGAAAGCCTGGCAGGTGTTGTCATGGTATCTACAATGACTGTTCCATTGTCTTCATTTAGCTTCCTGACAATGTAGCTCATGTAGAACATTTAACATTCTATATGATTTTTTTTCTGTAATCAAATCAGTGTTTTGTTTATGTCCTTCTACTCACATTAAGGCCAACTACTATAAATCTTCTGTTTTAAATATGGCAGATGTTCAAAGCTGTAAGTGCTTTTGTGTAGCTTTTTTTTGCATAATAAACAGTGTTGATAAGTAAAATAGAGGGTGATGGTTATGGTAGCACCAGTATTCATCAACCCTTAGAGTTGTTGAGAAGGAGTGTGCAATTATTGTTTTAAACTTTATTAGTAATTGTCACATATAAACATATTAACATCAAATTTTAACCCAGTACAATAACATCTCATATCTCCCCCGCCCCCCCATGACTTCCAACAGCTACTTCTCCTGCACTTATTTTAATCATTATGGCGTTTACTGGTTATTCCACTGCAATTGTTATGATTTAACATAAAGATTTGAGGTTGTGTGAAACAACACATTTCACTTGGAAAATGTATAGTGTCTTTTGTTATGCATTATTTAAACCTCATAGAGCTCTTGGAAATTATATTATCTGTTAAGTTGTTTGCTATTCTGCCTCCTGCCATTCCTCTGTCACCATGACATGGCCACAAGAACAGAGGAGGAGCCATTGGAAAGTTTGATTTTTATGCTTTGCCCACTGTAGGAAGGTCAGCTAAAAGACTAGCATGAGAACTGATCCTCATCTGTCCATCTAAGCCAGAGTTCTCTACTATGCCTAGTCTTTCAGGGTCTCAGACTAACTGGGTTGTTAAAGTGTTGCCTAAACACTGTTGACAATGAAATATTCTCACCCCCATGTGAAAGCTATATGTGAACACTGTTGTTCTTGAATCAGGTTGTATTGCTCTGACCATACTGACGCCATCCCATCTGGCCCATTGCTGCCTTCACTGCACCCGAAAGTAGAAGCAGGCACGTTTACATTATCCGTAAGATTTGCCCGTGCACGCACAAACATGCCTGCGGCTGGTGTAAACACAAAAGTGGGTGCATCTACATCAGCTGCAAATGCACCCGCTTCTATTTCTGTGGGCGTGGTCAGGTCCGCAATGTAAAAAGGTTGGCCACCCCTTTTCTAGGATAACAGTACAGTGGAAATCTGGATATCTCCTTTTTCTTTGAGACTCTAATTCTCTGATATGTAAGTCAGTGAATTGTAGGCATTTCTAGGGCCCTGTTTGCATATCTCTAAAAATCAAGGATTGAGCCTTAGGTGTGTAAACAGACTTGCCACTCTCTTAGCTGTAGCACAGGTAAATGTTCTTGGCTTTCATAGTGCTTACTCTAGGTTACTACAGATCTTGTGCAATTCTAAATCACATTTCTCAATGTATTTACTGCTTATGCTTCTTTATTATACCATAAAAAGCTGTAGAATCAGTTTTCAAAATTGAGTATTTCTGTCTATGTACTGTTCTTGTGAAGAGCTGTAGACAACATCTTGACAGCTGAAATGTACATTTAATGTCAGACATATTACAATAAGCTCCTGCTCTGAAAAGAACCTGTCCTATAATTTGTTCCCCTTGAATGAGAAGGTTTGTTATTTTAAGTTTATTCCTGTATAACAATTTTCAAAGTGCAGTTCCCAGGGTCCATTTCAGTAGGAGACACCTCATCTATTTACTTGTGAATTATACTTTCTATAAACTACGTTTGACAGAGATATGGTATTAGCGACACACACACACACACACACCAAAGAAGACTTCTGATGTTAGAAGGGTTGCTACTTAGAGCCATAACAAGCATAATGAAGCTCAGCTGGACATAACTGCAATACAATATGTAAGGAAAAGATCAAAGAACATAAGCCTTGTGGAGATAATTGAGCTATTAAAGGGTATTGACCACCAGAAGAAATAAGCTTGTGTGTGCCACAAAGCCTCTCAGTACATATTGTTATATCACCTTTTCTTCTTCTTCATGTAATGTTAGAGTTGAATTCTCCCACTGGCTTTAATTGCATGTATAAGCCTATTACAGTTTTCTTTCTGAACTGAGGACAGTCAACTGTTGCTTCTTTAGCAACAGCATGGTTGAAGGTTATGTCAAAATTAAAAGTGAATACACTCCCTGCAAAGACTATGAAAATATACAGTACAGTAGTTCTGTTCAATAATAAGTACACTTGAAAAACCACAATGAGAATATAGACATTATGCAGGAGGAGGTGGGATAAACAGGATTTACAAAATCATAAATCTCTGTTGATTTTTGTGCTTGGCAAAGCCATTAGAGATACATCTTGACTGAATCCCATGCAAGTAAATAGGATTGTACAGCTTTGTTTAGGGCAGGGATTCTCAAACTACGGACTGTGGGCTGAATGTGGCCTCTGGTGCCATTTCATGTGGGGGCCCCACCGCCTCCACCACACCAGGAAGTGTCATGTGGTGGAGGAAGGGCAAAATGGCCATCTGGCCCCCGAAGCTGTCTGAGGAAGCATGACTCTGCCCCTGGTTTTAAAAAGTTGAGAACTGGTATGGGTTATATTTAAGAGACAGTCCCAGAATGCATATTTTTTGGTTATTTCTCATTTAATTTCTGCCTGTGGTCTGAGGCTGTGTTTTAAGATTTTTCCTCTGCCTCTCATTTTTCTGAATCTTCAAAATTTTCCAATAGAGCGATGATGGGAAAAGAGGGGTAATTACCACTTTTCTCTAGTCTCTCTCAGTTATGTTTACCATTCATATTTGACATATTCTCTGTGATGTTTACATCAATACATAAGAACATAAGAACATAAGAATAGCCTTGCTGGAACAGGCCACAGCCCATCCAGTCCAGCATTCTGTCTCACACAGTGGCTCACCATTTCCTTCAGGGTATTCCCAAGGAGATGCCTTCACCTGCTTAGGATTCCCTGGAAATGGCATTGAGAGATATCCTGCCTATCTCTCCAACCCGGAGGTTGTCCTTAGGTAGCCATAATTATAGCCATTGATAGCCTTGTCCTCCATGAACTTGTCTAATCCTTTCTTAAAGCTGTCAAGACTGACAGCTGTCACCACTTCTTCTGGCAGGGAGTTCCATAGACCAGTAATCCTCTGGGTGAAAAAGTACTTTCTCTTATTTGTTTGAGAACTAGTACCCAAAAGTTTCATGGAGTGTCCCCTAGTTCTAGTGTTGTGCGATAGGGAAAACAGTTTTTCCTTATCCACTTTGTCCACACCGTGCATGATTTTATAAACTTCAATCAGGTCACCTCTTAGACGCCGTCGTTCAAGAGTGAAAAGGCCCAACCGTTGCAGCCTCAGATGGTAAGGAAGGTGTTCCAGTCCCCTAATCATTCTGGTTGCCCTCCTCTGTACTTTCTCCAACTCCATAATATCCTTCTGGAGGTATGGCGACCAGAACTGTACACAGTATTCCAGATGGGGCCTCACCATAGATTTATAAAGAGGCAAAATGACACTTGCTGACTTATTTTCTATACCCTTCCTAATGATCCCTAACATTGAGTTTGCTTTTTTCACTGCTGAGGCACACTGGGTTGACACCTTCATTGAGCTGTCCACCAGGACACCAAGGTCCCTTTCCTGGTTTGTCGCAGAGAGTTCAGACCCCATCAGTTTATAAATGTAATTGGGGTTTTTTGCCCCAACATGCATCACTCTGCACTTACTGATGTTGAAGCTCATTTGCCACTGTTTTGCCCACTCCCCCAGTGTCAAGAGATCCCTCTGGAGCTCTTCACAATCTCTCACAGTTTTCACTACCCTGTATAATTTAGTGTCGTCAGCAAATTTGGCTACCTTGCTTTTTACTCCTACCTCTAGATCATTTATGAAGAGGTTGAAAAGCAGGGGTCCCAGTACTGAACCTTGGGGGACCCCACTCTTTACTTCCCTCCACTTGGAGAAGTGTCCATTTAGTGCTACCCTCTGTTTCCTGTCCCTTAGCCAGTTGCTGATCCAGGACAAGACCTGTCCCTTTATTCCATGACTGGTAAGTTTATTCAAGAGCCTTTGGTGTGGGACCTTGTCAAAAGCCTTCTGAAAGTCCAGATAAACAATGTCAACTGGATCCCCCTTATCCACATGCTTGTTGACACTCTCAAAAAATTCCAACAGATTAGTGAGGCATGATTTGCCCTTGCAAAAGCCATGTTGGCTCTCCTTTAGCAGCGCCTCCTCTTCTATGTACCTATTAATTCTATCTTTTAGGATGGTTTCCATCACTTTACCTGGGACACATGTCAAACTGACAGGCCGGTAATTTCCAGGATCACCCCTGGATCCTTTTTTGAAAATTGGTGTTACATTCGCTACCTTCCAGTCATCAGGCACAAAGCCTGATTTGAGGGAAAGATTATATATTTTGGCTAGGATATCAGCAATTTCATCTTTAAGTTCCCTGAGAACTCGTGGATGGATGCCATCTGGTCCTGGGGATTTGTTAGTGTTTAGCTTAACAAGACATGCAAGGACCTCCTCCCTGGTTATTTCTATCTTGCTTAATTCTTCGGTTTCCCTCCCTACGAAGATAGGTTCTGTTTTGGGCATGTGGTCTCTATCTTCTTCAGTGAATACTGAAGCAAAGAATTCATTGAGTCTCTCTGCAATCTCTGTTTCCTCTTTAATAACCCCTTGCCTTCCATTGTCATCTAATGGTCCAATGGCCTTCCTAGTTGGGTTCTTGCTTCTAATGTACTTAAAGAAGTCTTTGTTATTCCTCTGAGTATTTTTAGCTATACGCTCCTCAAAGTCTTGCTTTGCTTTCCTGATTGTTGCCTTGCATTTGTTCTGCCAGAATTTATGTTTCTGCCTGCTGTCCTCATTTGGACAAGCCTTCCATCTTCTAAATGAGCTTTTCTTGCTCTTGATCACTTCCCGAACAGCTCCTGTAAGCCACATTGGAGTCCTCTTGGACCTGGCAGTGCCCTTTTTCCTTTTGGGTATGCATTCCAATTGGGCCTCTGTTATTGTTTTTGTAAACAGCCTCCATGCCACTTGGAGTGTTTGGACTCTCTCAATTTTCCCTTTCAGTTTCTTTTTTACTAGTTTCCTCATCTTTGGGAAATTTCCTTTTTGAAAATTTAAGGTCTCTGTGTTAGATTTTATCAGTGACTTGCGGTCTATGATCAAGTTAAACATAATTGAGTTGTGGTCACTGTTCCCTATTGGATCAGTCACATTAACATCTTGCACCAGATCCTGAGTATTACTCAGGATCAAGTCAAGGATTCTTGTACCTCTAGTTGGGTCTTCAACCATCTGTCCCAGGGAACAATCATTGAGCATATCTAGGAACTTTATCTCTTTATCATGTGCTGAACAACAGTTCACCCAGTCTATGTGAGGGTAATTGAAGTCCCCCATTATAACCAGGCTTCCCTTCCTGGATGCCTCCTTTACAACATTCTCCAACTGCCAGTCTCCCTCAAGAGTTTGGGTCGGAGGCCGATAGTATATGCCTACTGTTAGACCATCCTTGTGGCCTGGTACTCTTACCCACAGAGCTTCTAATGGCGACTCTAAATCACCTAGATATTCCAATTCATAAGATTTTATCACTTCTTTGACATACAAGGCTACACCACCTCCTGTTTGCCCCTTCCTATCCTTCCTGTACAATTTGTAGCCTGGGATAACTGTATCCCATTGGTTATCATCCGTCCACCAGCATCATTGATTGCAGAAGTGGAGTTCTGACACAGGATATGTGAAAGATTTTGTTTAGAGCTGTTTTATAATCTCTGACTAATTACACATTCTAGATTGTGGTCCTTCATGTTGTTTCTCCATTAAAGAAAAATAGTTATTTCAATGTCTAGATTTCTATCACTAAAGTCATGGTATGTGTGGTTTTAGATATATGGAGTTTTTGTTTAGAGTTCACTAAAAGAGTGTTGAGGATGAACTGAGTCGGTGGAAAAAACAGCTATGAGCAGTGGTGGGCATCAAAAAATTCCTGCCACACTGTGGGCATAGCCATGTGACTGGGTGGGTGTGGCCTGTTGGCCATGTGACTGCTCTTCATTATAGAGCTATGAAAATAAAAGCCTCTTCTATTTTCATCACTCTATAGCGAACCTCTGAAGCCATTTCCCCTTTGTCCAAGGTTTTTCCAGGACTCCGTTTCACCCCGGAGTGCCTCCCCAGCCACTCTGGGGTATCCATTAAGCAGGTATACCCTAGTTACAAAAAAAAAAAAAACACCGCATAACGGGGAAAAAATTCATTATGCAGGGTATCAACATTGCGTAATGAACACTTCGTTGTGCGAATTTTTCGCTATGCGATGTGTTCATTATGTGAGGTACCATTTATATTATATTATGTTATGTTATATAAGGTGACATACTAAAAGCAAAATATTTGAGTCAGATTTTAGGGGAGGTTATGTCGGAAATGTTATCCATGGCACTGCTGGGTCAAAAAGACAGATAAAGCATTAGACAAATTTGTAACTGTTAACACTGTACATTTTCTATCTGTAGTAATTCGTGCTAGGGGAAAATGGTTCCTGGTTAGATAAATTCAATATTTTAAGTTTGTGTTTGATCTAATTTTATACAGAGTTGTGGAAATGTTACATAAATTAAACACAGAGATTTTTGTTTTTTATTAATATTAATATTAGTATTTTGTTAACGTTTTTTGTTGTTAATCATGTTCTATAATAATAATAGTAATGATGTGCTCTCAAGTCAGTTCTGACATATGGTGACCTTTTACAGAGATTTTCAGGTAGAAAATACATAGAAATGGTTAACTATTCTCTTCTTTGGAGAGGGGGTCACTGAAGTTTATCAGTGTGTTAGTATACAGTAGTTATAATCAGTCATGCACATTTACTCAGAAATAAATTGCATCATTAGGGGCTTGCTGAAAAGTGCATGTGCTTATTATATCATTTAGCATTTTGAATTACTTGGTACATATTGCCTGACTGAATAACAAAAAGCTCCTGTAATACGTATGTATGAAAATAAAGTTAAGTTTGCTATATGAACCTTAACTCAGAGTTTATTAGCTGGTGTGTGGTTAAAACCTTGACTGAAAGAGTACTGTAGATACCTGTATCATACAACTTGTTTGGTTCGGTAGATCTTCAAGGAATTAAAGATGTTCTGATTATGCCAAAAGCACTTGCTGATTTTAGTCTCAAGCTAGACAAAACTTTTATCTTTTGGACACTCACTAGAAATAACCATCTGGCCAACAAGCAGCTCAAATGTCTTTGTTACCTGGGAGTATATCTTCTGTAAAAATCTAGTTATCCTAATTTGACATAGTACTTCTTTTCAGATCCTGAAAATGATTTGTTTGTAAGTGCAGATTGTGACCTTATATTTTTCTGACCTAGGTACTGGAGATATAGTGAAGATATAAGAACGATGGATGCTGGTTACCCGAAACCAATCACAATCTGGAAAGGTATCCCAGAATCACCTCAGGGAGCCTTTGTCCACAAAGAAAATGGTATGTGATGTCTTTTGAATGTTAATGTTGCCTCCCAAAAGACAAACCCCTTGCCTGATATGGACGCTTTGTTTTTCCTTTATTTTTATCCTCTCCCCCACCCAGCCACCCACGAATATCTTCATTTATGCTGGGTGTGTTTTGCTATCTAAATGCAGTGTTTTCTGTCCCATAATTGTCACATTTGGCCGTGCCAGTTGATGCTGATGGGAAACAGTCCAAAAATATCTGAAGGATCACCATCAGTTGTTGCCCTTTGACAGACAGAAAATTGATTCTCTGACCTTCAGATTTTTGTACCTTTCAGGTGAAATAAAGATATAAAGATCATGCCAGTTGCCATGTGCCTTCAGCAGTGCATATGAGAAACTGGTTTTCTTCCTTTATCTCTTTCCATAGAATGTCTCCAGTGCGATCATTTTTCCACTTTCCTATCAAGAACATAATACTTTTTCCTTCCTGTGAGATTCTATGTCTTCTTTTGGCTCCAATAAATAATTGCTGCAGATTGCATGCTCTTCTCAGGGATGTGTTTTATTGCTTCCTTGTTTTAGGTCTGTTTCTTCCATCAACAAATGTTCCTTCCTGAACATTTTGGCTCGAGAACGCAACATGAGCTTCTTGTATATATTGCTATAAAATGCTAGATCTCTCCATGAGCAAATATATCCATAGATCTCTTTATAAATCTGTATTTTGGAAATGATTTTTTAAAAAAAATTCTCTGTAATTATGTGAAATGGCTTTGCATGAAATATAAAACTTCATTTATTTCAATTTTTCAGGTAAGAATGAAAACATTAATAACTTTTTGTCCCTGCAAGGCTAAAACATTTTTTTGTGCATTATCTGTATTTTGGAACTATATATATTGCCCCAAATCCAAGATTATTTATTCTTTGTAAAAAGAAAAGAGGGAAACACCTTCTTCCTTCCTTTCTTCTTCTTTTTTTTTACTAGTGTTGATCAGGTTAATGAAAAATAAGTCTGGGTGTTTTGTAGTGATACAGTGGTTGACAGTTTTTTGGCAGGGTATTTCAATGTGTTGAAACTCCTTTTTTTGTTAAGGGTAAGAAAAATTGCAAGTATTTGCTACATCCTTGTTCTTGGGTCAAAGTGAGCTATACAGGTTTGCAGGCGCACCCCCCAAAAAAGGACTCAGACACCGGTATAAGTGGATAACGGCATTGGGCCACATTTATTGATTCATGCCCTAGTCCGAATTATAAATTTCAATTGGTACTCAGCCAATTATAATTCTTAAGGCAAGCAGGCCGTAGTAACACTGGTAAGGTTCCTCCCAAAATTGCCAATGGCAATTGGCTACAATGTATCCATTTGTATCAATTTGTTTGTTTACAACAAACAAATTGTTGACCGTAGTCAATAAACTATCTACTGACCCCACCCTCTGACGTGTATCCGTCAAATCACGGGGTGATGCATGCTGAAGAGCTCCTGCCATCACCCCATTGCCTGGTTCGTCGTTGACCGGTCAACGTTAACAAACTTGTACCTATCTAGTGTTGGCCATTCAATTGCGAACCTGCCGGATACCTGTGAGTCATCAATATTTACCTTACCAGTGCTACCAGCCACATGGGGAGGCTTAATAAAGACTCACCGCCCCCCCCCCAGACCGTCAGCTCGGTCAACAGGCCTGCTTGCAGATCTTCCAAAATGAGGTTCATACCTCTGGGCGACAGATGGACCCCATCCCCTGTATAAAGATCATAATTTTGGAGACTAATGGTGGGGTGTTGGATGACCCGCCCCAAACCCTTGTCAGCAAAGAACCGGGCCACTGCCCTGTTCACCGAGCGACGAGCGCGGTCAAGGGCCTGGAGGTTAATACCCCCCCTGTAAGCGTGACGCGGTATGATGTCCGACCATAGCAGGGTTGTGGCAGGCCACATATAATGTAAATAAGCCAGGTCGCTGCAGATCGTATGTTTTAAAGAAAGGCCAGTGACCTGGCCCAAGTCATTGCCCCCGAGGTGCAGCACCAGGACATCAGGCGGTTCAGCATCCCTAATGGAAAAAAGGAATGGCAACAGTTCCTGCCATAACATTCCGCGCTTACCATACCACCTGATACATGCGGCTGCACGTAGTCCAAGCTGGGGTCCCCACTCTGTCGCCGCAGCGTACTGCGCTGCCCAGTGCGCATAGCTGTGGCCCACCAGCCATACTGCCACCGGTGTGCGTCGACACACAGGGTCTGTAAAATAAAAGAGATAGGACAGTGACTTAGCTGGTACTCACACTTGAAGAGGGCGAACATATAATTCAAAACACTTCGAACCCCATCTCCCCATATGGCATATATCAGCCTCAGAATACCCAAATGCAGCCGAAGTAGAAGCGGCTCCGATTCTAAATGAATGGGTGCCGTAACGAGCCCCGGGGAGGCCAACACTGGACAGTGCCTTACCGGTCGCCTTCCAAAATTGAAATTTGGTGAGGGGAGACCCATCCTGGTGGCAGAAAAACGGGCCAGGGTGCGTACCACGCATTGCAAGGAACTCTTGTAGGGCACCAACCGGACAGATGTCTGCAATGGAACATCGTAGCAGTCTGACACCACTGCCTACGCCATGCTGATCCACTTTTGAGGACCGTATCCTCAACTGAGCCCACTCATTGGAGACATAGACATCTTCGAGTTCCAGTGCCCTACAAGCCGCATCCGCCTTAGACAGTAGCACCAGCTCACTGATGCGGAGCGCTCCGAAAAAGGCCACCGTGGTAGCCGCATGAAACAGAGCTGCCTCATACCTGTCAAAACACAGGTCATGCCAGCCTCGTGCAAGGTGGGTAAGAACTCCTGGGGAAATAGGGTGGCGATTATCCGGGCGGCGGCCACGTTCACGTGTCTACCCCTCCAAAACATGGCGTATACGGAAATCATTCGTGCTGTCAGCAGAGCCCCTCACTTTGGCCATGAATGCCAGTGCTGACAGCCTGGATGCTATGGTGCGGGGAGCTAGGCCCTGATTGTGTAGGTAGACCATAAATTGAAGAACATGTGTAACTGGAATGGGCCAAATCTCAGGCAACCGTAGTTGCGCACAAAAGGTCTTAAATTGACTGAATGCATGGTGATACGCCTTACGCATGTGGGGCGCCAGCGACATGCCGATCGCCCGGTTCACCTCTCCTTGCCAAACGTCCAAATCTCATCCGGGAGTGGCGAGCGGAATTCCTCTGCGTCTGGAGCCAAGGCGCGGAACCGGGGGATCTGCAGGCGGGATAAATCATCAGCAATATCATTATTGATACCTGGCACATGTCTGGCCCTGAAGAGCACATTGAGGCGTAGGCTGCGCAAAACAAACTGGCGCACCAACTCCATGACCCTGTGCGATTTTGATGTCTGGGAATTGACAATGTGCACTACCGCAGCATTGTCACACCAGAAATGAACCACTGAATCAGCCCACTCCTCGCCCCATAGCATCAAAGCTCCCAGTATCGGGAAGAACTCAAGGAACGTAAGATCGCGTAAACGATCCGTGCCCTTCCAAGCCGGAGGCCATTGGCCGTAGGCCCACCTCCCCTCAAAGTAAATCCCATAACCCAGGGACCCCGAGGCATCCGACTGAACCTGGAACCTAGGGGAAACCAAAAGGTCAGATCTCCAAAATGACACCCTGTTGAAGTCCTTAAGGAACTTAAGCCAGATCAACATGTCAGCCCTCATGCCCCTGTTCAGTTGGACCCTATGATAGCGCCTGGATAGGCCAGCCATGGCGTCGCACAAGCGTCGAGCAAAGGCTCTGCCAGGTGTGACCACCCTGCAAGCGAAGTTAAGGTGACCATGGAGAACCTGGAGCTCACAAAGTGACACCTTGCGTTTGGCCAGTAAGGCCAAAATCAATGCAGTGATCCGGGTAACCTTGTCCATGGGTAACCTGGATGCCTGCGAAACCGTGTCAATTTCAACACCCAGAAATGTGAGCTTGGTTGATGGGCCCTCGGTCTTTTCGGGCGCTAAAGGGACACCCAGTTCCTGCATTAGCGTCTGAAATGTGGTGAGGAGACGCGTGCACGTGTCCCAGCCCCGTTCACCCCCGAACAAGAAATCATCGAGGGAGTGGGCTACAGACCGAGACCCAGACCTGCGAACAAAGGCCCACTGAAGGAAAGTGCTAAAACGTTCGAATGCTGAACAGGAAATAGAGCAGCCAAAAGGCATGGCTTTATCAACATAAAATTTCCCTTGGAATTTAAAACCCAATAACTCAAAGTCGCCCGGGTGCACAGGCAACAAACGGAATGCCGACTTAATGTCACATTTTGCCAAAAGTGCACCCGGGCCACAAGAGCGCACCATGCGCAGGGCCTGGTCAAATGATGTATACCTGACCGAACAAAGGTCATCAGGGATGGCATCATTGACCGAATGGCCCGCCGGGTATGACAGATGGTGAATTAAACGAAACTCCCCAGGTGTCTTTTTGGGTACCAACCCTAAAGGGGAAACCTTCAGATTGGGAAAGGGCGGCATGGGAAAGGGGCCAGCAACCCTACCTGCATTAACCTCCTTAGCAATACTTAGGGCGGCCACCTCCTCCCTGCCCCTAAGGGAAAGTAAATTAGGGGCAATTTGGGGGCACCGCTCCCCCCTAAATGGAATGTGGAAGCCCAGCTGGAAACCCTCGAGGAGGTACCTAGCATCCTCCCTCTTCGGGTATGTTGAGAGCCACCGCTCCAACATAACTACGTTAACCGGGGAGGGGGCCTTTTGATTGACCAGCTCCATCAGCGGCAGGTCTGCCCGCTCCTTGTCCACCTCTACCTCTGCCCCGTGACCCACCGGCTCGCGGACACGCAGCGGCGGCGTGGGGGCCAGCGCAAGAGGGACACTCATGCTTGTATCGGCACTGTTTCCGATTGCATGCACCATTGGCCGAGAAGCTCCAACACAGCAGGCGGGCTGGAACCCCCTGCCCCGCCACCTGGCGGGGGGCCTTAGTTGGAGCAGCTCGCTGGACCGCATGCCCACAATGGTACCTCTCCCCAGGCGCCGGGCGCGTGGGGGTCATATACAGAAGCCATAGCTTCTGACAGGGCTCATCCCATCTCATCTCTGGGTGTAGGGGCACTCTCATGCGAAATTCCTCATCATAAGCCAACCACGATGGGCCAGGAAAATCCACCATTGCCCTGTAAATATTGTCCAAATATTGGACCATAGGAATGGCCAGGTCTGGCCAAGCCCTGAGATACACCGCCATGTATATGAGATATGCGGGCAACCAGTTGGCCCATGTACGTGGTGGCTTGCGACGGCGAGACTGCTCTTTATCCTTCTCATCCTGCCCCTCTTTCTCTTCCTTGGTGGGTTCCCTGTTCAATAGGGAGAAAATATCTACGTACTCCCCCCGCCAAATCTTTTCCCTTGTGGTCTGCGCCAAATGATCCCCGAGGGGCAATGAATACCCGGCTGTCGGCAATGCCGAGACCGGCACAGTATTGATACGGGGCAGCAGGAAAGGGGCCTGGACTGTCCCTGTGACACCCGATGCAGTCCCGGGAGCGGAAATCCCCCCACCTAATGTCAGACCTGTATGAGACCAAGCTGCACCCGGGTAAGCCAGGAACTGTTGCCCCCCCGCCCCCACATTATGAGGCCATGGCCACTGGAAACCCTCCCCCGAAGTGGAGTGTGGTGTGGGCACATTAGCTTGAACCTGATACTCACTGGGTGCACCCCCGTGGGCCACCCCCACTGGGGGTTCCGGCCCACGGCGGGCGTCGGAGCTCGCGACCGAAATCGAGCTCTGAGGACACATCCGACCACTACCTGACTGTAGTGCCTGTGGTACGGGGAGTTGCGAGGCCACGGCGGGCACCGGCCTGTGCGCCTCAAGCAACTCAACCCGACTGGCTGCCTGCTGAAGATTGGCGGCTGCCGCAGTCGCCTGCTGGCAAAAGGGGGCCCCCGATGGCAATGCCACCCCCCAATGGGGTTGTTGGATATCCCTAAGGATGCCTCTAGCGCCGCCACGCGGGCCAGTAGAGCATCCACTGTCGCAGATCCCCCTGCATAAAGGGGGCCAGGTGGGCCGGACGGCCCGCTGGGCAATGGCCCAGGGCCCCCGACTTGAGAGCCCGACCCTAAGCAGGGCCATGCCCAGAACTGCGGTCCATAAGGGGCCGGGGGTAGGCCCTTCTGGGCACTCGCACCAGGCCCTCCCCCCTGCTCAAAGCCCATGGCCGGTAAATGCGGGCCGGGGTCCGAAGCCCTGGCCGCGCCATGCCCTCCCCCCTGCTCAGAGCCCATGGCCGGCATCTGCGGGCCGGGGGCCGAAGCCCCTGTAGGGCCAGTCTGCAGCTGGAGAGCCGCGGGCCACGGCCTCAGCTGCCCCATCCCACCGGTCCCGGTGGGTGCGTCCATGAAGGAGTCCTGTTGGGGAGGCGCAGTTGCAGTCCTCCGACCCGACTGCGGCCTCCGCGTCGGGCGAGCCAAAGTCGCCATAGCCTTCTTTTTAGGAGGCATATTGCAGCAGATCCCTTCCCAGGGATCAGAAGAAAGGCTGGGAAGCCGGTAGAAGAGGCAAAAAGCGCGCTAAGCTTCGCCGAAAAAATGGCTTCCCCCAAAGGCGAAGAGCGACGGAGCAAAAAATTTCTCCTCTCCGTCGCTTTCGCAAAATGGCAGCTCAGCTGCCTCGTGGCCACCCCTTTTAAAGAGGGGTGGCCACGCCCCCCTAACTACCCAGATGGCTGAGTCCGGGTGGGGGGGGCCCGCAAAGAGCGTGGTGGCCATTTTGGCGCCGCGCTTGCATTGTAGTTAGTAAAATGTTGGCAAAAGAATATGAAGTCTTGACTAATTTAAACGTTAAGAGAGAAAGCAGGTTTTGGGTTTGTGGTGATGCTATGTTTCTTCAAGGTTACATGTAAGAAATCATTTGAACTTTCCTTTGAGAAGGAAAAATAAATATTGGAGCACTTAATGAAGGCTGCAGAAATAGTGCTATGACTTTTTTCATTAAAGTCAAGATAGCTCTATGGTGATTGCATCAAGAAACAATGATACAAGCAATGGCACAAAAAAGAAACACAGCAACCAACTTTCTGAAAACCCTGATTAAATTTTGCCTGAAACCATTCAACTTCTTTTTATATAAAGATTTGACTTGAAATTTCCCCAGATTACTTCAGTAGAGAAACTTCTGAGGAGCTTTTTCCAATTGACCATCTTTTATTAATATCATACTATTCTTTTGAGATTCTTTATTTCTTTTGCAGGGGTTGGTGACATTTGAGTGGCTACATCCAAAATCGTACAAAGTGGGAGCTATGAATCTAATTTCCCAGATCATTTGTGCCTCTAAAAATAATTAATACCAAAGAATTGCTATGGACAAATACCTTGTACTGGGACAGGCTTGCTAACTACTGTATATAGCAAACATACATAGTAAATTATTGTTTTATTCATTTAGTTTTTGGATTTACAGGCTACTTTTTTTTAAAAAAACTTTCAAGCCAGCTTCCATTCAACTATGAAAGTTTACATGGTGTGTATTATACCATTAAATTTAGTACAGTATCTTGATTGTTCTTTCCACCTACTCACACTGATCTCTGAAATGAAGCCCAGAATGTTTTCCCTAAAGATCTGGAATACTGATAGACTCAGAGATGGTGATGATGGACAATGTTCCTGCTGTTTGTGTGTAGTTCAGAAACAGAGGGAAGCAGGTCACCCTGTTGTGAAAGTTTGTTTCAAGCTGGATCAGTGCTGCTTTTCAGCTGGAACAGCAAAATGCTTGAGATTTTTGGCAGGGATTTCTGCAATTAAGCACCATTTGTAATTACCCTAGATTGCATTTGAATGATCACATTCTGGCTCTCTGCAGGGGAAAAAATTAAGCTGCGTACACCTGTTTGCAGTTGGCACGACTGTCACGCAATGTTTCCATTCAAAGGCAAAGAAATAACAGGGAACAACATTAGTCCAAACAGCTCAAGAGAAAGAAGGACAGTTCTGATAAGATCCAACACAGTCCTATAATTTGTCAAAATTGACCCATGTTCCTGTGTTTAGCAGGGGATTGTTAGGCAAATGGGGCTTCTTAGGCTAAGTTTAATTGTGATCCTGTTTAAATATTAATTTAAAGTAAGGATCTTAAGTCCTTCAATTCTCAGTATATTTGTCTTGTTTCTTTTTTCAACATAGGGAGACATGTTGAGCCTAATTCAGCCAAAGTTATTATTCAGTTATTCAACCAAGAAGGCCCAGTTTCTCTAGAGCAAATATCTGGCCCTCCCTTTGGGCGGGTACCTCAAATCCTAATACTTAGGAGGATCCAGTGGATATTCTGCCCAACTGTTTTCAACATAGGCTTTCTTATTAGGGTGTTTGGATTTTGAGGGGTTGTCGTGCGCTCCGGTGTCTAGTCGTGCCTGCCACATGACCATGGAAACGTCTGCAGAAGCAGACAGCGCTGGCTCTTCGGCTTTGAAACAGAGATGAGCACTGAATTCTTTACTATATGAAAATTTTAGTATTTGTGTCAGTTTGTATTTTTGAATTTTATGCTGTAATCCGCCCTGAGTAGGAAAGTTTCCTAGAAGGGTGGGATATAAGTTTAATAATAAATAAATGATTGCTAGACCTTTTTCCTAAGAAAGTGTTAAGTCTGGGATTGTACCAGGCAGGACGCTTTTACCTGCGAAGTCTGGCCTGGAGTTTTCTAAACACAAGACAAGCCCTGAAGCTTGACTTTTAATTTCCTTCATTAGCTCTGAATATCTATACTTTCTGTATAAATTGTTTACATTAGAGATAACTAAATTATAATTCACTACCCTTTTGTTTCTCAGGCTTCACGTATTTCTACAAAGGCAAAGAATACTGGAAATTCAACAACCAGATGCTCAGGGTGGAGCCTGGATATCCTAGATCCATCCTCAAGGATTTTATGGGTTGTGATGGGCCAGCAGACCGGGACAAAGACCGACAAAGCCCTCAAGATGACGTAGACATTGTCATCAAATTGGACAACACAGCTAGCACTGTGAAAGCCATAGCCATTGTAATTCCTTGCATTCTGGCCCTGTGCCTCCTCGTCTTGGTTTACACTGTGTTCCAGTTCAAGAAGAAAGGAACACCCCGCCACATACTGTACTGCAAACGCTCTATGCAAGAGTGGGTGTGATGTAGGCTTTTGGGTTTCCCCCTTCTTCTTCTTACTCTTATTCTTCTTCCTCTTCTGGGAGTTTGTGGCAACTTGAGAATCAACAAAAGAGCTGTTATTCGGCTTCCTACCTAGGAGCAGGCATCTGTCTGCCTCAACCAGGGCTGATCTTTAAAACCCCAGGAGGCTGCCTGCCCTGCACATGAGTGAGAGTTCGCTCCAGTGGGAAGCTGCAGTCATACACAATATCTGCTGTCCCTTCAGTCCTTCATTTTCCTTTGTCATTTGATTCTAGCCTTTCCTCCGCACGCTCAATACCCAATGCAAAACTATCAGGATTTTCATCGAGAAGAGGAAATATAACAAGGAAACAACAGCAACAACAATCGTGAGGAGACTCTCTGCTGGGGGCTGTTTTTATCCCCTTTAAAACCTGTTCCCCTTTGAAAGAGTTTTGCGCAAGGTTTAAGAAAAGGAAAGATGTAATTGAAGTTGTTTTTTTTTAAAAAAAGTGAAACAATACAACTTTAACACAACAATCACAATGGAACTTTCAGAAAGTGTGAAGACCCAAAACAGCTTTGTCTCCAAAGAGGATTGCTTTCTGTCAGTTACGAATATATGTCCTACACTCCTACACACAATTTTTTTCCAAGTGGGAGACCAGGATGACACACAGGAATTCAGACTGTTTGGACAGCCATCTTCCAACAAAATAAGGGGCCAAAATATCTGCAATAGAGTAACAGCCTTAATGATAACATTCATTTTGTGTTTTATACCGGTGTTCTGAGCTGTGTTTTCAATGTTTTAACACATTTATATTCATTACTATATTCAGATAGTATCTTTTTTATTGATTGGTTTAGGTTTTTTTGTCAGTTTCCTGCCTTCTGCTTTTCATTTCCACCATGAGCTGTACCAGGCCAAAAGCCCCAGGCCTTCCACTGGTCTGTCAGGAACATTTTGTTTGCTGAAAGCAAGTCCCTAAATTACAGTGCAGTTGACTAAAATGGCAATGTTGCAGGTATCCAAAAAGCTAGTATTGTTTTTTTTATGGATGACTCTTTGAGAACTATAGGATCATGTTTCCTCAAATGTGAGGGCCACTCATATAGGCTAGCCTAAAATGTTGGAATGCACAGGTTTTAGTTACTGAAACTTATCCTGTGGTGTCAGGAAAGGCCTTGTTATTTCATTGAAAGATCATATTAGGTCTGCAGAACCTCTCCTTCTCAACCTCACTGTCTTCTGCTGTACATTTCTTTGCTGCTTCTATTGGCTGTGCATGCGCTAATTTTGGCTGCCTCATTTCCTTATGACACTACAAAGTATCATAATAAAATGACAGCTGGAACCAGTGTACCATCAGTCATGTAGATATGCAGGTGCATGGAGCAGTTACGATTCAGGTTGGTAGGTCTGCCTGGGAGTGTGTTGGGTCACTATGGAATTGGAAAAATACTGAAACAAGGTTTTAGCTTTGCTGGCATTATAAGTAACAGAAGCCAATAATATATTTTCTGGTTGGTTTCTGTTTTTTTTAAAAAAATAGTTCCATGCAGGTACAGTTTTGTAGCTTACTCTCGATATCTGCTCCTTTTCTCCCATCACAAATAACCTCTTGCATTGTTGATTCCCAGTGTCCCATTAACAAACTCCAACTTTCCCTCTGCTGTTAACAGTTCATGCACTAAGCAACTGGTTTTTTTTAAAAAAAATGTCACTTAATGCAAATAAACATGGCAGCAACTCACAACAGGCCTCTCCCTGTTTATCAGAATGTATATGAATTTTTATTTGGTACTGAGATTATCTGAGCATTCACAGTATGTTTGCAAGCCACACTGTCTGGCCCAGAAGTCTTTGCCAGCAACTAAGACTGGAGACATACAGTTGTGTTTTTCAACAAATCAAAGGATAGTATGATCTGAAAGGTACTGTTGCCTATGGGAGTATATTGTTTCTGTTCACTGGTTTCACAGTTGTTTACTAGGAATGACAGCAGAGTAAAAGGAATGAGTGTATATCCCCTTGGAGATGATGCTTCTGTCATCAAACCTTTATCTGTAATGAAAATATTTGTTTGGTGATGGGACAGGTGAAGTTTTTTTTGTCCAGTAACTGGCTTAATTTCATAAAGTTTGCACTTCTGGACAGTTCATTTACACACACACACACACACACACACAAAGCTCTTGAGTATATGAACATGGATACCAAAATGTAATTAGCTGTTTCAGTGAGACCCAACAACTCTGACATTAGAAAGATACTGTTCTTGCAGCTCCCAACGTATAGCTATTTGGATGTTTGCCTTAGTTCTCAAAGGGTCAGATGAGACTCCTGGCATTTAACTGGGCATAAAATCACTGACAGAGCCAAGGGGCCACCAAAGTATTGTGTCATCACACGTAATTTTGTGCTAACAACAATACACTATTGCCATTTTCATGTGACCTGCAGAGCAGGTTATGTATCAATATTTTTTTTCCTTGAGAAAAGTCAGCAACTGACAGACCTCTTCTATTGATTTTAGGAGCTGCTTCTTGCAGTGATAGGCTTTTTTACAGTCACTGGGCTGTGAATTTATTAAAGGTGTTCAAAAAGTAATACACCCCAGAAATCAGCAATCTGGCTTTTCATGAAAGCTAGGATTCCAGGGAAGTAGCTTTTGAAACAATGAACAGTTTGCCTTGAACTTTATTGATCCACTGATTGTCATTACTGAGTTAAACATTCTCTTCTGTGGGTGGGTGGTGGACCCTGTGCTGTCTGAATTACCTTACATGAACTGTTTGATGTCTTTGCTCTTTGACCTTTAACATGCAAACTGGCAGAAGCTCAATGGGAAAGGTGGTGTTGCATTTGGACTGGGACTAGGCTTTTACAGCTATTGCAAAAGCCTATGACAGATTGTACAAATAGTCACCTATGTTTTGTTAGAAGAGACAGTGGGCTCAATGTACTGGGAAGTCCCCCTCTCAAGCTGGATGGAGATACCTAGCAGGCCATTGCATCCTTCTTCAGCTCCCATTTAATTTGTTAAGGAGAGTTTTAGGAGAATTTCCCAATGGAATGTGCCTAGTATTTGTAGCAGAATGGAAAAGTTGCTATGTATACATGCACGCTCTAAAAATGAACTGCAGTGGAAGCAAAATTTCTACTTAATTTTGGTGTAGAAAACCTGTCCTTGCTACAAATGACTCATCATAAATAATGATGTTCTAAAACACACAAAAATGCAAAAAAAATACTTGAAAACAGCCTTCATTGGCTTTCTGTCAAAGTTATTTTATACTAGACTCAAGACAGTTTCTTACGGATTTCCTAATCCACATTACTGAATCATTTTTTAGAGAGTGTAAGTATATATACATATATTATTTTTTGTAATTAATAGCTCGACTGCCTTGAATTTATATTTATATTGAGCATAGCATGAAGATTAGTATGCCTTTTTATTCAATTAAACATGATTTGGGGTTTTGTTTTATTTTAAATTGAAGGTTTATTTTATAATTGTGTGAGGCATGCTGTACAGCATTCCGGAGGGCTAGGTTTCTTTCAAGCATAAACAGATATATGGGTGGATAGGATAACAAATATTAGAAGACATAGATTTCTTGATAGCATGTATGCAACACAAATGATGTTTAGGGGCCTCTTAGAGGTATTGTATGGCATATGCTAAAAGTTGCACCAGTATGAGATCATTGCATTACCGTGATATATTCATTTCAGTTGATGCACATGTACAACAGATTACTACATCTGCAAACCCTGAATAATTTGGAAAGCCTTTCATCTTCTTCACCTTGAAAACATGTCTATAGCTATATTTTCTCATACAAACAAACTAGGATGTATATTCTGCTGCAAACAATGCTTCTCTCCCTTTGCCCTAATAATGTATTGTCCTAACAAAAATGTAATTAATTTTTACTCTAGCCAATGAGTTGAATCTAGACTTAAGTACAACTAAGATCACTTCCAACCCATAAGCGTTCTGTTCCTCTGAGAGTCCAGAATATGGTAAATGTTGATTGCGTGTCATAGTTGACAATCCCAGACACATTTTGTAAGTGTCCAAAAACTCAGGTAAACTGCTAGTGAATGTGGATAGTCACCTGAATATCATTTGTTGTATTCATGATGTATATCTGAAAAATGGGGAAACATTTTTACTATTTTTGGACATTTATGAAACTGACAAATGAATATCAACATTCACTACATATTGGATCTTCACTGTGACTTGAATATTACTGTGAGGATGTGGCATCAATTTTTTGTTATTTCTTCATCCATCTGAAATGTTCATTTCCTTTTCAAAGTCATTCTCATGGCAGCACAGAATGTCAGTAAAAAGACATCTTGGAAGGCAGTGAAGGAGTGGAGCATGTTTCCACTTGGTCTTTCTTACAAAATGGCACAAGTATTCATATTTGGAAAACTTAACATACAGTAATTATGAAGTCGGTAACTGATGATACATCATGATTACATGGATGCTTAATTAGTTCATCTATTTCAGCGGTCAACAACCTACGGCCCATGGCACCAAATAATCTGGCCCTTGCTCCAGTTGCTACCGCTGCCAAATGCAAATGCATCTATGGCAGCCGTAAATGCGTTTACGACAGCAGCCGTAAACACTTTTACAGCAGCATTTAAAGTGGGGGCACCAGTCTGCCCCCCTCAACTGTCTGAGGGAGCATAACTCGGCCCCTGACTTTAAAAAGTTGCTGACCCATGAACTATTTAAAGTGCATTATATATAATATACAGAAATTGAATTGAAAAAAGTTTGGGCATACTTTTACTACACATTACAAAGGTGTGTCAGCTTTTCTGTTACAACTTTTTGTATGTGATAAGATTCCTCTGGGATCGTGTACCCCATATGTAAACTTAATCATATGTGTGTGAATGTGAGTTTTATCTTCAAAAGCTCAAGTGTTATGTGATCATTTTTTAAAGTCATGTTGGAGTAAAATTTTATGAACAGCATTTGATCTGAAGTCTGTCCAATTCAGTAAAAGTAAAATACAGCAGCTGCTTGTCCCAGTGAGCTTTAGGTAAGATCCTTAACAGGATCTCTAGTATTAGTATTTATAAAAATAAATATTAAAAAACATTAAATTTTGAATAAATGACACCTGTCCATATTATATATTGGCTAGAATCATATAGGTTATATTTACTATCATAAATTCAAATCCATCAATCACAGTAGTAAATTGTCACTAGTTAAAGAGTTGTTGCTTGCGTTCCTCATTGCACACCATGCCATGAAACTGGTATACAACAAGGAATATCAAAGACAACTTGCTAAATAGTAGCAATTTGTAGCTGGAGCTTACACTTACCAGTGTAAATAGCCAATAGGATTCTGGCTATCATTTTTAGTTTTAGGTTGCGTGTTTTTTTAACAGTTCTGCCCTCCTGAAAAGCTAGCAGATTTACGGTAGTATCTGTTGTAGACGATAGCCGACGTCATCAAATGTGTGAAGTAGACAGTGGAGATAGTGGCTTTAATATATGCAATACATGGAGACAGTAGATAAAAGTAATGAAACACCTTTGTTCTTATTGTTGCAATCCACACTGCTGGATCAGTGCAGTGCAATGATCAATCTAATGCATTCTATCAAGATAATTAAAATTTATTGTGTATATTGATAAATAGCACAATGTTATTTGCCATAAACCACATGAGGTTGGAATTTAGTTAATTATTTATCAGAAAAAATAGAATCTTATATAAATACTTCTAGTGGTATTTACTAGATTGAATGAAAAGGAAATTATATGATCTTGCTCCAGAGGAGCCTTTTTCATGTGAAATGTAATGTGCATTTTATAACTTCCTGGTTTCATTTTGGAGACAGGAGTATGGTTTAAGAAGCATAAAATGCAATTTAATAGAACAACTATATACATAGCACACTTGAAACTTAATATTGAGACTCCTTTCAGTTGTGGACATGACTAGACAACCTTAATAAAATTGTTGATGGCCTTTTGGCCATATTCTCCATAACAGTCCCCCATTGGTGATGGTTTCACAGCCCTGTTCCTGAGAATTGGAAGCCACGACATGCTAAGAACCATAAGTAGCATTTTAATTTTGTATCCTCTTTCCATTTCGTATGCTATGCCTATGTTGATAAAATATCAGTTTCAATAGGTAAGAAAGCAAAAGCTCCTGTTCTTGGCCTATACTCAATTTCTTGTACCAGCTAGTGCAGACTCGTGGAATAATTGCTAAATAGTAAATGAACATTTATATATGTCCTATTTGCCCCATTGCATCTGTTCTGGTTGGAAGTAGCAATTGGATTTGGCCAAGATGGGCAGTGCCGGTGGGCCATGAACCATTATCCTTTTACTGCATTGGTTATGCATGGTGAAAGACCTGCAGTGAATTGTGCTAACTGAAAGCAGGTTTATTTTATTTTATTTTTTTATAAAAACCATTAATTGAAAAAGTCCCCTTATTTCTTCAAGTGACCAGATTTATTTATTTTTTTTAAAAGTACACAGGGGGAAGTATTGAGCAAAAAACAAACAAACCAATTTTTCCAATTTTTAAAATTGTTTCAAATGTGCATGATGTTGAGGAAGCTGAGGACCCACAAAAATCGTTCTGTAGGGCCACATGCAGTCCACATTGGGCACCCCATTCAGGCCCTTGAGCAAGAGCTAGCTGGGTATGTGAACTGCAAATGATTACATTTGTGGTTAACCAGTTGAGATTAAAGTTCTTCCAATGGAATGTGATGTGTGAACTCACCACCAAGTGAGTGTAGCCAATGTACATCCAGCCCAACCAAACACAACAGCAGAAATATTCCATGTAATAATAGGACCAGATTGATTAGTAGGCAGAATGGCAGTTAGTGTCATCTCATAAGAAGATCTCTTGGAAGATCTGTTAGAGTTGTGTGTGTTTTTTTGGGAATCTGGACATCGAGGAATCTGGAAATAAAGCTGTATTTAGCAGGACACTTGGAGTTATCCAAACAGACAATAAATTCTTCTTCCTCTTGTCAGACTTTTGACCTTATACTTTTTATTTGTAGGCAGCAGTGCAGTAAATTTTGGGATGAATGTGCTAATTATGAGTCTCTGTAGCCAGCACCCCTTTGTAAAGAGGGTCCAAAAAGGTAGATGGATCAATGCATATCAGTAGTTGAGCAGGTTTTATAAAGTAAGAAATTCACTGTCCATTCAAGAGCTAACTACTCTTAAATATTTTCAATTATAATAAGGATCAATTGGAACAATGTCTTTTTCATGAGAAAATTCATTTCTCACAAAGAACGCCCTGCATTCTTATTTATTCAACTCCTGTTTTTTGACTCTGTTTCTGACTTAGTCTATCAGCTACATGAACGTACACATCCAGTGAACCCCTTACTTTGAATAGCAACTTGTCATGGCAACTTATTTTTGTTATTAGGTCCATGTAAAGCAGCAATTTCTCATACACCTGTTAATTCATTTCCCATCTGTTATATGAGGAAATGAAATTGCAACACAGACATTGTACACTGATTATAAGTGGATGTTTTGGGAAAGTATGCTGTGAACCAGTCCATAAACCAGTTAAGCGGGAATCAGGTTTTTGACAACTCAATCAACTCAACCAGTGGATGTGAAACAAGAGCCTTCATTTATCCATAGACTAGGAATTTTACATTACCTGTACTTCTAATTTATTTTGGCTACCAAATGAGGGATCAAATTCATCCCCAAAATTATCTCTTGGACATGCATGCATGCATTACAGGTTTTTTTTAAAAAATCTGACTGCTTATAATTTGTTGTGCATTTTCATTATTCTCTGGACGTATGTAACTGGCAATTTTATCCTCCCCATTTTCAGTGCCAGCTTCATATTTCCCATGCTACTGGGATCACTGTAGGTATGTTCACAGCCAAACCTGAGATTGTCTTTTTCCTTACTACCTATATCTTACTGAGACACTTTCCCTTATGATGTTTTATCCATATAGCTGCCAAGTCCCACAAAAACAAAATGCCACTGCATGGGTCATGTAGTATCTGCTACATGATTACAATCTCAGAGCCCTAGAGATTTTGTTGTGCTGCTGCTGGGAGAGCTGCAAATTTGGGGAATATGTGTGTTCCGGGCAGTGGTGGGATTCAGTAGGTTCATCCCAGTTCGCCAGAAATTCTGGCTGGCCCTGCCCATCCAAGTTTTGAAATAATGCAGGACTTTCCCCTGGCCATGCCCTCAGAGTAGGTTGTAAAAAAATGTATCCCACCACTGGTTCAGGGTATAGGGAAGCCATCTGGAAGAGGCCTATTTATTGCTTTTCTTTTGGTATTTAGGAACTTTGGTGTTATGGGATTATTTACCAACCCATGCCAACCAATTTTACAACCCATTCTCTATAAATGAAATGCTGCTTCAGCTCCAGACTGCTCACAGAAATTGAATTGTTTGCATTGGGTAGTTGTTGGTTGGTAATCAAGAAAATGATTTGTATTCTGACCCTTGGCTGACTTTCTGCTTTTCAGTGTTTGCCGTTTCCAGTAATTGATGAGAAACCCAGTTTATATGCCACGACTCACCCTTTACATGTGTGCCACTGGATTTTGGAGAGGTCTAAATATATCTCTGAGAATCTAACCCTAACCGTGCAATCAAAAACCATGGCCATTTTTAAAAAAACAGTTAAAAATTGAAAGAAAGAAAGGATTTGTCACTTTTTCTTCGGTAGCTCAAAGTTCATGTTCCAAGTAATACATATATGATGTCTGGGGGCAGGTATGTTGAACTGCAGGATAATTTTGAGTGAGGAACTAGAGTACAGGGAAAGACATTAAGGTCCCTTCCTAGTTTTTTATCTGCTTTAGGTCTATTTGGAGAAAGTCCTCATGGACTTTCTCCAAATAGACATGCCCCTTGCCTTTTTTGTTGATTATATTTTCAGCAAATATTTTGTTGGGTCATTAGGCACAAAGGCATAAAACATTCAGGGCATATGATTGCATCAATAGTATATTAATTGCATTCTGGATACACCAGTTTGTGAGACTGTACCTGCTTTGATTAAAATATATATAACATGGAGCACAGAGCAGAATTCTAATAATGTCTTTGTTATGATTGCCATAAATCAACAAATTGTGGAAAATTAATCCCCCATTCCATTTTGATTAAGATCTTGTTAAATCTGTGTGTATAAATTTGTGTGTATACAGTATTCATCTTTATGTTTGACTGTCTGAATTTAATTTATGACCTTTAACCATATGGCACCCGCAAATTTCTGTGGTTTTTTTTAATGTCACCCCATAATCAAGGCAAAATGGAAACTTAGAGGAGTTCAAGATATGTAGCATTTTTCCATCATGGGTTACAACAATCTTTCTAAATTATTTGGCAGGAGTAATAACTCTTAATGCAAACTGGTATTGCAATGGTGGTCCCATACCATGGGTTCTATATAAAAAAGTGGGTCACATACAGACTGTAGTTACGTAGTTGGTGATATTTTCCCCCATTTATGCCCATAATTTTTTTATCCCAGATCTTGAGTTGCAGTGTTTTATGCAAGCAAGGAGTCAACAGTAACATGTATCTGTCTCCAGAGAACTGATTGCTTTTACACTATATACTTTTCTTAAATTTTATGTTACTGTACAATTCCCACAGCATTCTCTGCATTAGTATTTTTAAATAAGTGGCATTTATTATTATTTCAAGTAATTTCTATGGACAAACACAATGCTTCTTTGTGTGCAAAAGCAAGGCTGACTAAATGGTGCTAAAGCATATAATGACTGTCAGATATAATCAAGCAAATATTGTGGTGCTTAGACAGATATTTTTTCATAGTTTTTTTCTCCTTTGATCAATGCATTTAACAGTGTTTTATTATACACACTTTTTATTAGAAAATTAAGGCCTCATAATGCACTGTTAAATGAAAATGGGTTAATTATATATGTACCAGCTCACCAAGCTATTATTGTTTAACTTCTTATAACATTGCATAATTAAAGGTCAAGGGGTCATGATATTAATCTCATTACTATAGATCTGTGATGGTTAACCTTGGCACTCCAGATGTTCCTGGACTTCAATTTCCAGAAGTCCTAGCCCCTGTGAATCCACACAAATGGGTTTACTGCAATTCATCCAGCCCGCGCTGTCCTCGTCGCTCCCAAAAGTGGAAGTAAAACGTGCCCATACGGGCATGTTTTACTTCCGCTTCTGGGAGCGACAAGGGCGGTGCGGGCCAGATGAATCACAGTCAACCCCTTTGTGTGTATTCACAGGGGCTTGGGCTTCTGGGAATTGAAGTCCAGGAACATCTGGAGTGCCAAGGTTCGCCATCACGGCTATAGATCATTTACATTGCAGAACATTTTTTCAACAAAATAATTATGTTTACAATAGTATAATAACCCTTTGCTGCGGCAACCTTTAACCACAAAATAAAAATGTCACATGCTAGAATTGTCTTTTTTTGTTGTTGTTCTTGTCCTGGCAATCAAAGAGTTAAGGGCTGTGCAGTGATTTGTTTTCTATTTATTAATTTATATTTATTTTTGTTCTGCTTTCGTTTGAGGAGGGGGGTTGGGGTGGGGCAGTTTTTGTCTGCTGTAAGTGTCTTAACCAAGGGAAGGGTTAAAATGGCTTTTTTATACTATCGTATGTATTTACCATCATTTCATTGTGTTGTAATTAAAACAAAAGCAAAAATGAACCTGTCAATAAATAAGAGAGCAGAAAAATGTTTCATAAAGTGATGGTAATTTTATTTGGTGTGTGACACACAGTTGGATACAGTTTGACCCATAAACCATTACTTTTCTCCCTCAACCCTTGGGGCTTGTGCTTGTGGGTGTGTATGATGCTTGGAGGCCATGAAGTCGCTTAGTAGTTAAGAAGCTGAGTTTGACAACCAGAGGTTCAGTTGGTCAGCAATTTGAGACCCAAATGTTGTGCAATGGAGTGAACTCCCATTTACTGCTCCAGCTCCTGCCAACTTAGCAGTTCAAAAGCATGAAAATTGCAAGTAAATAAATAGATACCACTTCAGTGGGAAAGGTAACAGCATTCCATGTGCTCTGGCATCTAGTCATGCCTGTCACATGACCACAGAAACATCTGCATATGCAGACAGCACTGACTCTTTGGCTGTAAATGGAGATGAACACCATCCCCTAGAGTTGGGCATCACTGGCTTTCGAGCAATGGAGACTTACTTTTATAATTCTTATGGATGAAACTTTTTTTTCAGAGGAAGACATCAGTTCTATCATTCCTCTTACATCTGTTCTGTGAACAGTGAGACTATAATTGGTTTTCTTATCTCTTACCTTTTCACTTTATAATACATCTAGCCATACATGCTGGAATAAACATGCACTGTTCCACTCTGTATTTGGAAATCTCAGAAGAATTGTTCTCTATATCAGGGTTGCTGGTGACTGACTCAGGAAATCTTTGATGGAAAGATCAGAGTTACTACTTGGGTATCTGCTGTTCCATGGTAGTCCCAGCTATTTGTAAGCGAATTTTGACTTTGGATTACTTCTTGATAGAAAGTCTGTCTGTCTATCAGTTCTAGAATTAAAATTAATTGATTTGCAAGATAATTTCTATAAGAAGTGAAAGTGCAAATAATTCAATAGAGGACTTTTATGATGGTCTTTGGACTTTTATAATGGGCATTGGACTGCAGTGGCTCAAGTGGCTAAGATGCTGACTGGAAGGCGGGAGGTCAGCTGTTTGAGACCCAAGTGCTTCATGACAAAGTGAGCTCCCATCTCTGTCCCAGCTCCTGCCAACCTAGCAGTTCAAAAGAAAGACATTGCAAGCAGATAAATAGGGACCACTTCATTGGGAAGGTAAACAGCATCCCATGCGCTCCAGTGTCTAGTCATGCCTGCCACATGGCCATGGAAACGTCTGCAGAAGCAGGCAGCACTGGCTCTTTGGCTTTGAAACAGATGAGCACTGAACCCTAGAGTCAGATATGACTAGCTTTCAAGCAAGGGAAATCTTTACTTGGACAGTGTGATGGGTGTGAAGGAGATTTCTCTTTAAAAATAGAGAACCTATTTCTGTGTTCAGCTATCCTTTTACTCCACTCTTCTTTATTGAACATATTTACAAAATATGTATTCTTTGACTCTTTTGAATTTGACCTCAAATTTATACTGATATTTTTGGCCTAAGGCAGTGATGGCCAACCTTTGCGCTCCAGATGTTCTTGAACTTCAATTCCCAGAAGCCCTGAACAGCAGGCATGTTGATTTGGGCTTCTGGGAATTGAAGTCCAAGAACACCTGGAGTGTCAAGGTTGACCATCACTCTTAAGGCTAACTTTAATTCACAAGTTGCACAAACAACTTTCCCAAAATAACCTCTATGAGCAAGGGTATGAAAAAGGCTTGCCATGTGAAAAACAAATTGTGTTTTATTAGGCTACAATCTCTTGCGCACACGTGCACACACACCATTGGGATTGATTTGATGATGCATAATTAACATACAGTTTTCCTGATTTTAAGTAGTTGTGTAGAAGATCTGTTCTGCTGTTTGAGATGTTTTTCCAAAGGATATCTAAATGTACATCTATAGTAATATGCAAAAAAGAAAACTGAATCACTAATGAGACAGACATGTAGCTTGACCATTTCTTCATTACTATGCTAATCAAAAACATATGTTGTGAACTGGGCTGTAGAACTCCCTGGGAGATGTCCCCTGTGGTTTTAATGGCTCTTATGTCAATGTCCTCATTAAAAAAATGAATAGCAAGTTCATCTTTGACATAGTTTCCCTCAGACCTTGCTCTACATCTGTCTAAATGTTCTTGATCATTTCTTAAATGGAACAGGGATCCTGGAGAATAAGTGATGTGTTTTCCATGTATAAAGGGCTACACTAAGAATATCAGAAGAACTGGGCTGGAACAGACCAAGGGTCAACACAATTCAATATTTTCTTTCCAACTGTCAGTATCTAACCTCAGCAGAGCATGAAAGTAATGAAACTTACCTGGCATTCCTCTCCAATAGCCCTCCTCAGCACTGAGGATAATGCAAGCGCGGCGCCAAAATGGCCGCCGCGCTCTCTGCGGGGGGCCCCCCACAGGACGAAGGCATCCGGGTAGTTAGGGGCGTGGCCAGCTCCCTTATAAAAGGGGTGGCCACGAGGCAACCGAGCTGCCATTTTGCGAAGCGACAGAGCGGAGAAGTTTTTCATCTTACTCCGTCGCTTTTACCTTGATCGGGAAGCCTTTTGGCTGCTGACCTTCCTCTTTTCGGCTTCCCTTAGGTCCGACTGAGATGCCTTCGAAGAAGAAGGCGGCCGCGAGCGCGGCTCGGGCGGTTCGGAGACGCAATCCGGGTCGGAGGACCGCGGCTGCGCCTCCCCACCAGCCGCCTTTGCCGGCTCCCACCGGGACCGGTGGGATGGGGTCTATTACCCCCTGGCCGGAGGCCGGGGACCCGAGCAGGGGTCCAGCTCGGGCTTCGGCCCGCGGCCCGCAAGCGGCGGACGCCGCTCCTGGTGCTCACTCTACTGGGCCTCCCTCTATCGGGGCGCAGCTCACTCCAGGGCCTTGCAGCCTTGGGGGGTGGTGTGGTCCCCTCCCTTGGCAGGTGCCTACGCCGGCCCTGCCGGGCCTGGGTGTGGGGTCATGGCCATATTCGGGCCCCGGGGTGCAAGGACCTGTACCCACGCCCGTAACGGGCGGGCCGGCTGGCCCGTGGCCCCATGCCAGTGTGGAGGCCTTACTGGCCCGCGTGGCGGCACTCGAGGCTTCCCTTCCTCGGGCCAGCCACGCTGGGGCTCCTTTTGGGGTGCACTTTGACGCGTCGTCTGCTGGGCAGCGGCAGGCGATGGGACGGGTCGAGCAGCTTGAGGCGCGTGGCGCGACTTCGGCCACTGCCTCGCAGCTCCCCAACCAACAGGCCAGCGCGGGTCAGGCCCCGGCGGCGAGCTCTACGGCGGTCGTGAGCTCCGACGCCCCCAGTGGGCCGGAACCCCCGGTGGGGGCGGCCCGCGGGGGTGCAGCATGTGAGTATGCGGTACAAACTAGTGCACCTACACATGTGGCTACGTTGGGGGGGGCTTTCCAATGGCCTTGGCCTCGCATGGGTGGAGCGGCGGTACAGCCGCTGACGCACCACCAGGCGACGTCAACCACCACCCAGGGCCCCGGGGTGGGGAGCGTTTCCTACCCTGTGGGGAATGTTTTGGGGGTGGCTGGGCTAGTCCAAGCCCCTTTCCAGATGCCCGCAGTTTCTGCTGTGCCTGTCTCGGCCTTGCCGACAGCGGGCTATTCCTTGGCAGTGGGTGACCACTTGGCACAGGCCACCAGAGAGAAAATATGGTGAGGGGAGTATGTTGATATCTTCTCACTCCTAAACAGGGAGCCCACCAAGGAAGAAAGGGAGGGGCAGGATGAGAAGGATAAGGAACAGGCACGTCGTCGCAAGCCACCATGCACGTGGGCCAACTGGCTGCCGGCTTACCTCATCTACATGGCAGTGTACCTAAGGGCCCGGCCGGATCTGGCAATTCCGATGGTCCGGTATTTGGACAATATCTATCGGGCGATGGTTGATTTTCCGGGCCCGTCGTGGTTGGCTTATGACGAGGAATTCCGTATGCGAATTCCCCTGCACCCTGAGATGAGGTGGGATGAGCCATGCCAGAGGCTTTGGCTTCTGTACATGATGCCCACGCGCCCCGCGCCAGGGGAAAGATACCATTGTGGACATGCGGTCCAGCGAGTGGCTCCAGCACAGGTTCCCCGCCAAGTGGCGGGGCAGGGGGTTCCAGCCCGCCTGCTGTGCTGGACTTTCTCGTCTAATGGTTCATGCAATAAGAAGAATTGCAAGTACAGACATGAGTGTCCCACCTGTGCGGGCCCCCATGCAGCCTCTGCCTGTCCCAGGCATGGAGGGACGCGGGGCAGAGGGAGGGGCGGACAGTGGGCTGGCAAGACTGCCGCAGATGGAGCTGGTTCACCGAAAGGCTCCCTCCCCAATTAATGTGGACATGTTGGAGCATTGGCTCGCATTGTACCCGAAGGGGGAGGATGCAGATTATCTCCTTCAGGGCTTTAGACAGGGGTTCCGTATTCCTTTCATGGGTGATAGGTCCCCTCAGGATGCCCCCAACCTTTTGTCCCTTAGGGGGAGGGAGGAGGTGGCTGCTGCCAGCATCAATAAGGAGGTCAATGCGGGCAGGGTCGCTGGCCCTTTCCCTGCACCCCCGTTCACTAACCTCAAGGTATGGCCCCTGGGCTTAGTTCCCAAGAAGTCACCAGGCGAGTTTCGCCTTATCCATCACTTGTCCTACCCAGCCGGCCGATCGGTCAACGATGCTATCCCTGACGACCTTTGCTCAGTCAGGTATACATCTTTTGACCACGCGCTGCGCATGGTGCGCTCATGTGGCCCGGGTGCGCTGCTGGCTAAGTGCGACATTAAGTCGGCTTTTCGCCTCTTGCCAGTG
Source organism: Bradypodion pumilum (assembly GCA_035047305.1). Lineage (NCBI taxonomy): Eukaryota > Metazoa > Chordata > Lepidosauria > Squamata > Chamaeleonidae > Bradypodion > Bradypodion pumilum. Next base: position 306,675,203 of record JAWDJD010000004.1, on the reverse strand, counting down.
CACCCGGGCGACTTTGAATTGCTGGGTTTCAAATTTCGGGGCAAATATTATTTTGATAAGGCCATGCCTTTTGGCTGTTCCATATCATGCTCGGCTTTCGAGCGTTTCAGTACCTTCCTAGAGTGGGCTTTCGTCCGCAGGTCAGGGTCCCGGTCTGTAGCCCATTACCTGGATGACTTTTTATTCGGGGGTGAACGGGGCTGGGACACGTGCACACGTCTCCTCAACACATTTCAGACGCTAATGGAGGAACTCGGTGTCCCTTTAGCGCCCGAAAAGACCGAGGGCCCATCTACACAGCTAGTCTTCCTGGGGGTGGAGATTGACACGATAGCGCAGGCGTCTAGGTTACCGCGGGATAAGGTGTCAAGAATAGTGGCCCTTATCTCGGACTTGTTGGCCAAGCGCAAGGCATCACTGAGGGAACTGCAGGTGCTGCATGGTCACCTTAATTTCGCCTGCAGAGTTGTCGCACCGGGCAGGGCTTTTGCCCGGCGTTTGTGCGACGCTATGGCAGGATTATCCAGGCCTCACCATAGGGTTAGGCTTACCCGGGGTATCAGGGCAGACATGCTTGTCTGGTTACAGTTCCTGAGGGAGTTCAATGGGGTCTCATTTTGGAGGCATGACCTCCTGGCTTCCCCTCAATTTCAGATTCAGTCTGATGCCTCGGGATCCCTTGGTTATGGGATGTACTTCAATGGGAAGTGGGCCTATGGTGGGTGGCCACCGGCCTGGGCAGGCACGGGTCGCCTGCGTGATCTCACATATCTGGAATTTTCCCTATCCTGGGTGCTTTGATGCTATGGGGCCAGGAGTGGTCCAACTCGGTCGTGCATTTCTGGTGTGACAATGCGGCTGTGGTCCACATTGTAAATGCACAGACTTCCAAATCGCCCAGGGTTATGGATCTAGTGCGCCAATTTGTGTTGCGCAGCCTGCGCCTCAACGTACTGTTCAGGGCCAGGCATGTCCCAGGGGTTAATAATGATATTGCTGACGCTTTGTCCCGCCTACAGATCTCCCGGTTCCGTGCCTTGGCCCCGGATGCGGAGGAATTTCCCTCGCCACTCCCGGAGGAGATATGGACCATTGGCAAGGAGAGGTGAACCGGGCGATTGGCCTGTCGCTAGCGCCACGCACCCGTAAGGCGTATCACCACGCAATTAATTCTTTCAGGGCATTCTGTACTCAATTTCAATTGCCAGGAACCTGGCCGATCCCGGTAACCCATGTTCTGCGGTTCATGGTTTACCTGCATTCTCAGGGCCTTGCACCTCGCACCATAGCATCTAAGCTTTCAGCGTTGGCTTTTATGGCCAAGGTGGGGGGTCATGTGGACAGCACCTCTGACTTCCGTGTGAGACATGTTTTGGAGGGGTGGGTGCGCGAGCGCGGCGTTGCCCGGACGACCGCCACCCGATTTCCCCAGGGGTCCTTACCCAGTTGGCCCGGGGCTGGCCTTGCCTCTGTTTTGATGCATATGAGGCAGCCCTGTTCCATGCAGCCACAACGGTGGCATTTTTTGGAGCGCTCCGCATCAGCGAGCTTGTGATGCTGTCTAAGGCGGATGTAAGTCGTAGGGCACTGGAACTCGAGGATGTCTGTGTTGCCAAAGACTGGGCTCAGTTGAGGATACGTTCCTCTAAGACCGATCAGCATGGCGTCGGCAGTGGTGTGCGACTGCTACGGTGTTCTTTGGCAGACATCTGTCCGGTTGGTGCCCTACAGGAATTCCTGGCACTGCGTGGCACGCTCCATGGCCCGTTTTTCTGTCACCAAGATGGGTCTCCCCTTACTAAATTTCAATTTTGGAAGGTGACGGGCAAAGCGCTGGCCAGTGTGGGCCTCCCAGGCGCCCGCTATGGCACTCATTCATTCCGTATAGGGGCGGCCTCGACCGCAGCTGCTTTTGGGTACTCAGGGGCTGACATACGTAGCATGGGACGGTGGGGTTCGCAATGTTTTCAATTTTATGTGCGCCCACTCCCGCCGTGAGTACCAACCCAGTCACCTTACCTACTTTCCCTCATTTTTCCTTTACAGACCCGGGGTGTCGTATTACACCGGTGACAGTATGGCTGGTGGGCCATAGCTATGTGCACAGGGCAGCGCGTTATGCTGCGGCGACAGAGTGGGGACCCCGACTGGGACTGGGTGCATACGCAAGTCTCACATGGCATGGTAAGCCCGGGATGTTATGGCGGGAGCTGCTGCCTTTCCTTTTTTCTGGCCAGAATGCTGACCTGCCTGACATTCTGATCATACACCTGGGGGGCAATGATTTGGGCCAGGTCACCGGCTTGTCGCTGAAGCATGCGATTTGCGAGGACCTCGCCTACCTGCATTACGTCTGGCCCGCCACAATCCTTGTTTGGTCGGACATGGTCCCGCGCCATTCCTACAGAGGGGGTGTTGACCTCCTGGCCCTTGACCGCGCTAGACGCATGGTGAATAGGGCAGTGGCGCGTTTCCTTGTCGACAGGGCTTGGGGGAGGGTCAGTCGTCACCCCGCTATTAGCCTCCAAAGTTATGACTTGTATGCAGGGGATGGGGTCCATCTGTCGCGAGGAGGTATGGACCTCCTGTTGGGTGATTGGCGAGCAGGCCTGTTGACCGAGCTGACGGTCTGGGGGGGGCGTCGAGCCTTCTTTGAAGCCCCTCCGTGTGGCGGGTAGCACTGGTAAGGTAAACATTATGACCCACAGGTATCCGGCAAGTTCGCAATTGACTGGACAACACTAGACAGGCATAAGTTGGTTAAACGTTGTCCGGTCAACGACGAACTAGGCGACGGGGTGATGGCTATAGCTAGACAGCATGCATCACCCCGTGATTTTACGGATACGCGTCAGAGGGTGGGGTCATTAGTTAGATATTGACTACGGTCAACAATTTGTTTGTGGTCAACAAACAAATTGATACAAATGGATACATTGTAGCAATTGCCGTTGGCAATTTTGGGTGGTACCTTACCAGTGTTACTTCGGCCTGCTTGCCTTAAGAATTATGATTGGTCAATTACCAATAGACATTTATAATTCGGACTAGGGCATGAATCAATAAATGTGGCCCAATGCCGTTATCCACTTTCATTGGTGTCTGAGTCCTTTATTGGGGGGTGTGCCTGTAATGCAAGCGCGGCGCCAAAATGGCCGCCGCGCTCTTTGCGGGGGCCCCCCCACAGGACGAAGGCATCCGGGTAGTTAGGGGCGTGGCCAGCTCCCTTATAAAAGGGGTGGCCACGAGGCAGCCGAGCTGCCATTTTGCGAAGCGACGGAGCGGAGAAGTTTTTCCCCTCCACCCCCTCCCTAGTTAACAGTGTGATATTTTGGTCGCTTCGGGGCCGGGTGGGAATTTTTGGCTGGGACCCATATTGGCTTCCGGGTCCTGGTTTTTTCGCCCATCCCACACTGTTGCTATGGTTTGACATAGGGGTTTTTCTGTTGCTGCTGTTGACTTTGGTCACATGGGCGGGTAGCACTGGTAAGGTAAACATTATGACCCACAGGTATCCGGCAAGTTCGCAATTGACTGGACAACACTAGACAGGCATAAGTTGGTTAAACGTTGTCCGGTCAACGACGAACTAGGCGACAGGGTGATGGCTATAGCTAGACAGCATGCATCACCCCGTGATTTTACGGATACGCGTCAGAGGGTGGGGTCATTAGTTAGATATTGACTACGGTCAACAATTTTTTTGTGGTCAACAAACAAATTGATACAAATGGATACATTGTAGCAATTGCCGTTGGCAATTTTGGGTGGTACCTTACCAGTGTTACTTCAGCCTGCTTGCCTTAAGAATTATGATTGGTCAATTACCAATAGAAATTTATAATTCGGACTAGGGCATGAATCAATAAATGTGGCCCAATGCCGTTATCCACTTTCATTGGTGTCTGAGTCCTTTATTGGGGGGTGCGCCTGCAATGTCTCTTAGTTTGAACGTTCTGTACAATTATCATGATTAATCATCATTGGCTAAGTGATCCTTTATGAATTTATCCAGCAATCCGTGCTCATCCCACAACTATTGGTCATAAATAAAATTAAATGCATTATATGAAGAGATGCTTCATTTTTAATGGATCTACTACCATGATCATTGACTATAATTCTAGTGTTATAAGAGGATGAAAAGTCATATTGGCCCACAGCATTTTCAGTTAAAATACCTTCCATTCCAAAGTGACAAGACAAAGACTTAAGCATTCAATCCTAAAATATGTCTGCCTTGGACAGACTGTGCATTAGATATGGTAGAGGGACTTCAACCAGCACCACCTTGTGAGAACTCCAAATGTTTTTCACTGACTCGGATGCTGACTAGAAAGGCATTTTTCATTCCATTACATGGTCTGTTCCTCATAAAGACTACAGTCAGTGATGTCTTTGCTGGATTGAACCAGCCCATCCCACAGAGCAGTCTTACCCATACATTTCTGGCCCTTGTCAGGAGCTTCTACTTTTTAGTGAAAGTAGATTGTTCTGGTTTGGTTTCTTTACAGCACATGTGACCACTGGAAAAGAACCAAATGTGAGCCTTCCTGTCAGTTGCCAATATCATGTAGTGCATTGTTTCCCAACCTTTGGTTTTTGGACTTCAATTCCCAGAAGCCCAAGTCAATTCCCCAAAGCACTGATCAGCCAATGTACTGACATAGGCTTCTGGGAATTGACATCCCCCTGTGGGGCATGGGCCCTACATTGGAAACAACTGATGTCGTGGCAAAGATTGAAAAGTCAAGCATTTTGTTGGCTCTGTGGAGGGGCCAAGAAAGTGAAAAAATGTTTACTGTATATACTCAAGTATAAGCCGAGTTTTTTGAGAAACCTGGGGAACATAGTGAAAAGTAGAGACATTACATTGCAAACAAAAATTTGCATAGTCAAAGCAATGGTATTCCCAGTGGTAATGTATGGTTGTGAGAGCTGGACCATTAGGAAAGTTGAGCACAGAAGAATAGATGCCTTTGAAATGTGGTGTTGGAGGAGAGTTTTGAGAGTACCCTGGACAGTGAGGAGAACAAATATGTCAATCTTAGAAGAAATCAACCCTGACTGCTCCTCAGAAGGTCAAATAGTAAAGATGAAGCTAAAGTATTTTGGACATCAAATGAGAAGAGAGGATTCACTTGAGAAGGCCTTGATGCTGGGAAAGGTAGAGGGCAAAAGAAGAAGGGGCGGCCAAAGTTGAGATGGCTGGATGGTATTGTAGATGCTGTGAGCACAGAGCTTGGTGAGCTGAGGAGAATGGTGGAGGACAGAGGTGCCTGGAGGTCAATGATCCATTGGGTCACAAAGGGTCGGAATCGACTGTGCAACTGAACAACAAAAAGCCGAGTTTTTTAGTCCCAAAAATGAGGTCCAAAATGGGGACTCAACTTATACATGGGTCAACAACCGCGAGGGTCTAAAATATGTTTTTTGAGTGATTCTGCAGTTTAAAAGTAAGCTTTGGCACTTCTGTGGCAAAATAGTTGAGGAGCAATTACCACAACTGGCCACAAGAGGGCACAATTCACAGTTTTCCATAAGAATACATTGGAAATTAATTTCTTCTATTCTGGTTTGTTTTCAATTCATTCCTATGGAAAACCGCAGATAGAGAAAGAAGCTCTAGAATTCAATCACATTCCCCCTTCCAAACTGGTGTGAAAAAAAGAAAGGATTTCACTTACCTTCATGCCTTTGTCCCTGCTCTGGCCAAGATGGAGGAGGAAGCCATGCTTCTTTCATGCAGGGGGAGCAAGAAGCTAGGCTAGAGCAACACTTCCTGCCTCAGTGCAATTGACCTGCCTACCCACTTGTCCTGCAGCACCACCTCTTGTTGGGTGGTGCAAATACAGTAACAAAATGCACTAAATTAATTAATTTTACTGTATTTTCATGTACAGTAATACCCCGGATAATGCTAAAACTTGGTTCCATGAGTCTTAGCATTATCCAATTTTTAATGTTATGTGATACATGTATCGCATACCATTAAAATCCTATGGGATGAATCGCATAACATTAAAACTCCATAGAGATATGTTGTAACCGGCACAGACTTCAGCAAACATTATGCAATACATCCCATAGGATTTTAACGTTGCGTGATGCATTTTTTTCAGATTCCTTAAAGTTATGTGGTTTTAGCATTGTTTGGTGCAAACGTTATCTGAGGTATTACTGTATTTTAATTATTGAAACTCACTAGCAGCTACTGCATTTCCCATTCTCAGCTTATACTCGGGTAAATCTATTTTCTTGGTTTTCAGGTCAAAATTAGGTACCTCAGCTTATATTTGGATTGACTTATACTCGAGTATATAAGGGTAAGTATATTTTGGCAGTGCATATGCATTGCATCACTTTAAAATCAAAAGCCAAAATGAAGACAACCCCCTGGAAGCAAAGTGAGTCATAAAGGGGTTGAACACTGGTCGAGAAACACAAACAAATATCTTTCACATCGTGCCCCCTTCCTACCTGTCCCCTGTGTTCCATTTGACTGTTATTTTTTAAAAGTGATGCACTGCATATGTACTGCAATGGTAAACTTTAAAAATTGTTTTCACTTCCTTAGCCCCTCCACAGAACAAAGGAATGGCTTAATTTGACGATATCCTGAAGTGGCGCTCTGCTAGAGAAACTCTCCTCAGAGAACACCTGAATGAGGCTCCTTTCATGTCCCCAAGATCCATTGCGCAGCCCTCAGGTATTGAACCCCAACCTTCCCATCTCCAAGCTCAGCATCTTAACCACTAAACCACCCGGGGAGCTGGCAGTGAATCAAATAAGTTATCTGTGCCATTTGGATCTGAGCATTGCACCAAATGAGATACCAGACCTCTCGGTGACTGTATTGAGCCGAATCCAGCCTGTTCTAGGATGGGTATACAGTGAAGCCCTTTGTCAAACTGTCTGGGGCTGATTTAAGCTGAAGTCCAAGACTTCAGGAGGTCACCAAGTTGAATAAATTAGTAGTTTGACCAAGGTGGCATTTTGAAAATATCAAACAAAGGGTTCCTTACATTTTGGAGGAGACAAGGAATATGAAATGGAAAGCTGGAGAAAAAGCAGCCCAGGAATTCCAGGAAAAAATATTAAGGTTATGTCCTTGTTTTGGCAGTGACAAGTTACTTTTGTTCTCTGCAGCTGTTGTGCCTGCAGCCTGTTATGTGGTGATTGTCAGTGACAAGCTGGTGTTCTGCCTCAGCAGTGTCTGAATGAAAACATTACAGTCCATTTCACAATCCTGAGGCTGCAGTGAAAGTAGGCTGCAGCTTGTGCTCAAACTGGTTTGGGAAAACTAGGTGCATTGAGAGAGAGAGAGACGGAAGGAGTGTCTTTTAATCTATTATTTTCCCCTCTTGTTGGTAATTGAGATTCTTGAAATAAAGTACCAGAAATATTTGAGCACAACACAGTTAAACTGGATTTTAGACTGCTTTTCTACCTCTATGAAACAGAATGGGAGCAGCAGATAAGGAAGCAGGCAGGCAGTTGAGATAAAATCTCCAAACAAGATATTCTCTAGTGCTCTGATTGATAAGAGTAGTCCTGAAGGTGAACCACTGAGGAGTGCAGTCCGTTGTCCTGCGATTCTGGTGCGGAAAGTTCAGAAATACAGCAAATGTATTTTGCCAGAATATCAGATTCCAGGCTCTAGAGCCAATCTCCATTCCAGCCACATACTTGTCTGGTTCCAGGCACCATTCAGCTGCTTTTTTCTCACATAAAATCCATCAAAGCAGAGGTGGACTAGTCCAGCCAGGTCCAGGAGCCAATGTGCTGCTCCAGGCCAGAATCCTTCAAGACAACATATATTACCAAAAATAAGCCCACCCACCCACCCACCCACCCACCCCGCAAACAAAAAAATAACTATATTAGAATTGGGCAGAAGTCTCATTTCTGATTTTGAAAGATAGGTATTTTTTTAGTGTTAAATGGTATAAAGCAGTAGTTCCCAACATGGGGCCCATTCCCCACATGGGAACTTCAGTTCCCAAAAGCCTAAGTCAGTCCATTGGCTGATCAGTGCTTTGGGGAATTGATGTAGGCTTCTGGGAATTTAAATCCAAAAACCAAAGGTTGGGAACACACTGGTGTAGAGGATTGTGCAACTAATTTAAAAGGTGAGCCATCAGTCGTGGAGTCTTTTACAAGCAACAGTTTACCTTGGTTGCCAGATTTTTATCATGGTCAGTGGGAAAGGAAAGCATTTGGGAACCACCTACAGCAGGGGTTTCCAAACTTTTCTTGCTGCAGGCTGGTCATGTGGTTGAGTGGGTCGGTCACGTGGTTCCTCCCACTGGAAAAAGCATCCACGGCTGTCATAAATGTGTTTATGACAGCCAGGGGTGCATTTACGGCAGTTTTTGTGCATGAGTGGGCATGTTTTACTTCTGCTTCTAGTAGAGGCACAGGCAGTATGGACCAGATGATTTGGCACTGTGGGCCAGGTGCGGCCCATGGGCCATAGTTTAGCCACCCCTGACCTACAGGATCTGTGCCATATTTGCCTCTCCTTGCATTTGAAATAAGCTAAGAACTATGAACAGATAAAATAGACTGGAATTTTATGAGATGATTGTCTTTTTTTTTAAACCAGTTTTGGTTCCCAGAGGAGGAGAGGTTCAGACAAGAATTTCAAGTATATATTCTGGGACAAAGAATGTGCAGGAACCAATGCAACAAAGAACCAGTTGCTGGTCTCGAATGACAAAAAAATAGAAAATAGTTATAATGATGGTGTTGCATTGTATGGAATTTCCTCGCCCAGAGAAACTTTCCTGTCTAAAATACAGTAAAAGCTGCTAATGAAAAATAAGAGGACTGCCAGAAGACACAGGCTGAAATCCAGTTTGTATCCAAGGATGAGAAAGGGGAAAGAAAGATTTGTGGGTCCATTTTTAAGTACTTTGACCCATTTTAAAGTATTGTACTTGGTTCAAACATACTTCATTAAGGCAAATTAGATTACAGTACTTTGAATTTATGCCTGTGCACTGTATATGTTAAGAATTTATTTATTTATTTATTTATTTATTGTGCTTATATACCGCTTTACTTGTCTACTGACAACTCAAAGCGGTTTACAGAGCAATCCAATAAATACAAACAAAACATAAGGGGGAGGGGAGGGGGAGGAGGAGGGGAAAGGGGAAAATACAGTGCAAAATACAATCATAATGAGAATCACAATAAACTTTACAAAAATATCAAATCACAATCGATAATACAATTAATACACATCATAGAACAATAATACAATTGATTGTTCGACTTACAATTATAAGATAACAATTAACAGTACAATTCGCAGCTGCCTCGCAACAGCAGCCAGTCTCTCGCTCCCGCCACCCCTGCTCTCACCAAGGGGAAGCGTCCGGCAACGTTGGTGGCTCCCCGGCATGGCAGATCTTCTTATGGGCGCACCGGGCTACCTCGCAACTGCAGCCAATCTGTCAGCCGATGACAGGGGCCGGGGAGAGGCAGCGGCGAGGTCCCGCGGCGTTGGGCGCGTCTTCCTCCTTTATCCCGCCAAGGCGGGCGCAGAGGAGAGCAGCTCCAGGTGCCTCCCATCCCCAGGCCGATGACAGGGGCCGGGGAGAGGCAGCGGCGAGGTCCCGCGGCGTTGGGCGCTTCTTCCTCCTTTATCCCGCCAAGGCGGGCGCAGAGGAGAGCAGCTCCAGGTGCCTCCCATCCCCAGGCCGATGACAGGGGCCGGGGAGAGGCAGCGGCGAGGTCCCGCGGCGTTGGGCGCGTCTTCCTCCTTTATCCCGCCAAGGCGGGCGCAGAGGAGAGCAGCTCCAGGTGCCTCCCATCCCCAGGCCGATGACAGGGGCCGGGGAGAGGCAGCGGCGAGGTCCCGCGGCGTTGGGCGCGTCTTCCTCCTTTATCCCGCCAAGGCGGGCGCAGAGGAGAGCAGCTCCAGGTGCCTCCCATCCCCAGGCCGATGACAGGGGCCGGGGAGAGGCAGCGGCGAGGTCCCGCGGCGTTGGGCGCGTCTTCCTCCTTTATCCCGCCAAGGCGGGCGCAGAGGAGAGCAGCTCCAGGTGCCTCCCATCCCCAGGCCGATGACAGGGGCCGGGGAGAGGCAGCGGCGAGGTCCCGCGGCGTTGGGCGCGTCTTCCTCCTTTATCCCGCCAAGGCGGGCGCAGAGGAGAGCAGCTCCAGGTGCCTCCCATCCCCAGGCCGATGACAGGGGCCGGGGAGAGGCAGCGGCGAGGTCCCGCGGCGTTGGGCGCGTCTTCCTCCTTTATCCCGCCAAGGCGGGCGCAGAGGAGAGCAGCTCCAGGTGCCTCCCATCCCCAGGCCGATGACAGGGGCCGGGGAGAGGCAGCGGCGAGGTCCCGCGGCGTTGGGCGCGTCTTCCTCCTTTATCCCGCCAAGGCGGGCGCAGAGGAGAGCAGCTCCAGGTGCCTCCCATCCCCAGGCCGATGACAGGGGCCGGGGAGAGGCAGCGGCGGGGTCCCGCGGCGTTGGGCGCGTCTTCCTCCTTTATCCCGCCAAGGCGGGCGCAGAGGAGAGCAGCTCCAGGTGCCTCCCATCCCCAGGCCGATGACAGGGGCCGGGGAGAGGCAGCGGCGAGGTCCCGCGGCGTTGGGCGCGTCTTCCTCCTTTATCCCGCCAAGGCGGGCGCAGAGGAGAGCAGCTCCAGGTGCCTCCCATCCCCAGGCCGATGACAGGGGCCGGGGAGAGGCAGCGGCGAGGTCCCGCGGCGTTGGGCGCGTCTTCCTCCTTTATCCCGCCAAGGCGGGCGCAGAGGAGAGCAGCTCCAGGTGCCTCCCATCCCCAGGCCGATGACAGGGGCCGGGGAGAGGCAGCGGCGAGGTCCCGCGGCGTTGGGCGCGTCTTCCTCCTTTATCCCGCCAAGGCGGGCGCAGAGGAGAGCAGCTCCAGGTGCCTCCCATCCCCAGGCCGATGACAGGGGCCGGGGAGAGGCAGCGGCGGGGTCCCGCGGCGTTGGGCGCGTCTTCCTCCTTTATCCCGCCAAGGCGGGCGCAGAGGAGAGCAGCTCCAGGTGCCTCCCATCCCCAGGCCGATGACAGGGGCCGGGGAGAGGCAGCGGCGGGGTCTCGCGGCATTGGGCGCGTCTTCCTCCTTTATCCCGCCAAGGCGGGCGCAGAGGAGAGCAGCTCCAGGTGCCTCCCATCCCCAGGCCGATGACAGGGGCCGGGGAGAGGCAGCGGCGGGGTCCCGCGGCGTTGGGCGCGTCTTCCTCCTTTATCCCGCCAAGGCGGGCGCAGAGGAGAGCAGCTCCAGGTGCCTCCCATCCCCAGGCCGATGACAGGGGCCGGGGAGAGGCAGCGGCGAAGAAGTGGTTAAGCAGTGCTGAGAGTGGTGAAACTTTGTAAGTCGACATATGTGGATACTGGAGATTCAAGCTCAAATTCTACTCAGTCTTACAAGAACTTTTGTCAATGTGGGCTGCTATAGTGGAAAATTGGAACCTCTTTTAAATGCCCAAAGAAAGATGAAATTTGAGAAGTAGGTGGAATGGAACATTCCAGTAAAAAGCTGCTTTGGGATCCTCACATAGAAGCACATTTAAAGACGTTTTGGACCAAAATCACAAGGCAGTTTAAGGACAACTAGAACCTTAAAAGCAACACATGAAACAAAATCTATTAATATTATGAATGTAAACTAATGAAATAACAAATGCAATGAAGTTACACAAATGACCTAATTCCATAACTACCTTCAATGCACAACCAGTGTATGCTGAAAATATTATGTCTTCCAATTCAGAACAAGTTGTGATCCTAAAATCAGCATAAAAGCATATATACATATATGTACATCAATTATTTAATATATTTCTATAAATGCCTCTTTGATCAAGGGACAGGCTTTACAGGAGAATAATTATGCCAGTATGTCCTGAAAGGATACTGAGGGGATTTCAGTATACAGTTGTCTAGTTTGCTACTTTCTTCCTTTCAACATTAGGGCAACCTCCCTGTTTTCTCTTTGTGAGAAAAGGGCCTTCCAGGTGCCGATTGGAAAATTTCCAGGAAAGAAATGAAGAAAACTCTCATACTGTTTTTCCCCTACACCAGTGATGGCTAACCTTTTAGAGACTGAGTGCCCAAACTACAACCCCCAAACCCATTTATTTATCACCAAGTGCCAACACAGCAACAGGGGGGGGGGAGGAAATGCTCCATCTGGGCTGATGGGCAGAGGGGCAGGGTGAATTTTGTGCCGGGGGGGGAGGGAGGAAGCGCTCCCATTTGGCTGCTGGACAGAAGGGAGGGACAAACTCTGTGCTGGGGTGACTGCACGGGTGCCCACAGAGAGGGCTCCAAGTGCCACCTCTGGCACGCATGCCATAGATTCGCCACCACTGCCCTACACCTTAATATACAAATTCAGAGTCCTGGTCCTATTTCTGAAGCTACACCTCAAAGAAGAGAGTCATATATTTTGGTGCATATACAGAAGTTTATATTGTGAGTGTCTACAGTGAAAAAATATCAGCTAATATTTTTTTGAAACGGTTTACACAAGAAAAATGAAAAGAAAAAGAGGGAAGTAAACTAACAGCCTAGAGCAGGGCTGCCCAAACTATGGCCCAGGGGCCGGATGTGGCCCCAATGCCAATTCATCCAGCCCACGAAGCCCTCGTTGCTCCTAGAAGCAGAAGTAAAATGCACCCAGGAGCAACAAGGGCTTCGTGAGCCAGATGAATTGGCATCGGAAGCCGCATCTGGCTCCAGGGCCATAGTGACTGGCTCCCTAAACCAGCCTGCAGCCTGAAAAGTTTAGGCACCCCTAGCCTAGAGGGAAAAGATGCTATACAAACTGGGAAACAACCTCATTTAAATTTTAATTAATATAATTTCATTTCAGTAGTTGAGTGGAATAAGGGTCGGTCAGATCATACAAAGCAGTTCATTGTTGGCTTGGGCCTAATTCCAGTAGGTTGGAGAGCCTATTTAGATAGAGAGAGACAAAGCATTGTGAATTTGAGCACCTCCCAATGAATTGCTCTGTTTCCTCCAGATGTTGTAGACAGAGTAAAGCTCCCATAATCTCAAGCGGCTAAAATACTGACTGGGAGGTGGAAGGTCAGCAGTTCGATTCCTGAGTACTGCAGGACAGAATGAGCTCCCGTCTTTGTCCCAGCTCCTGCCAACCTAGCAGTTTGAAAGCAAGAAATTGCAAGTAGATAAATAGGGACCACTTCAGTGGGAAAGTAACAGCGTTCCGTGCACTCCGGTGTCTAGTCATGCCTGCCACATGACCAAACGTCTGTAGATGCAGACAACACTGGCTCTTCAGCTTTGAAACAGAGATGAGCACTGAACCCTAGAGTTGGATACGACTGGCTTTCGAGCAAGGGAAACCTTTATCTTTAATCCCACAGAAAATGTAGCACTTTCTCAGGATTATTTCAGTTTAAAGCAGCCTTCAGCAATTCAAGAAAACACTCTGAAAAAGAGCAGGACTTCAACTATTGTAGGGACAGGGTTCATTTGCCCACCATATCCCCACCTTATCTCTACATGTACATAGCAAGGGTCTGCAGCAATGCTTATAAGCATGTTACGGTGTTACCAAGACTGGCACTGCTTTTTTATCAGAGTTCCTGATCTCATCCAGTGGTAGAGACATGGGGATAGTCTGTATCACGGTGTTCAGTGCCATGCCTCAAGCCCTATCTAGTCTCTGGTATTATGCTTCAATACGACTGTTCGATCAAAGGCATTCCACTGCAAAGTAAGACTCAGAACCATCTATCAAGCAATATAATGCTCCTACCTTCTTTGGGAATTATCCTAGCTCAAGGATAATTAACCTGGGGCCCTCATATATTTTGATCTATAATTCCAATCAATATAGGCAAAGGTTTGTGATTATGAGAACTTTAGGATAGCTCAGTGGTTTTGGTATTAAGGGAATCAGATTACACAGGTCTGCAACCCAAAAACTGCATAGGATTTTTTTACTGTTTCTTATAGATTGTTACTTAGTGAAACCGAGAAAAATACTAAAAAAAAATCCATCTCATCAAGTTTTCTTGCAAAATTCGTGTTTTTAGTTTAATTTACCATGCAGTGGCTCAAGTGGCTAAGACGCTGAATGTTCTGTTTGATGAAGTAGGTACAAAATGTCTACAAAATAAGTTTCTTGGCCTCTTCAAAAACTGCATGACACTACTACAAATGGGATTGCAGTGGCTCAAGTGGCTAAGACACTGACTGGGAGGCAGTTTGATTCCCGAGTACTGCAGGACGGAATGAGCTCCGTCCCAGCTCCTGCCAACCTAGCAGTTCGAGAGCAAGAAATTGCAAGTAGATACACAGGGACCACTTCGGTGGGAAGGTAACAGTGTTCCATGCGCTCCGGTGTCTAGTCATGCCTGCCACATGACCATGGACACTTCCAAAAATAATTTCTTACTTTCATTTAATATTTATTATAGCTAGAATCAAGAATAATGCAAAGAGAAAATATGAGGAATGGTGATAGTGGTGGGGGCCCGAATCAGTGGTGGGCATCAGCAGGTTTACACTACTTCGCCAGAACCGGTAGCAGAAATTCTGGCTGGCCGCGCCCATCCAAGTTCTGAAATACAGTAAAACCCCAACTTACAAAAAAAGTCCATAGGCTTTTTCTTAAGTCGAATTTTTATATAACTTGAAGAATACCCATAGGAAAAATTTTTGTTTTTAATGTAACTCGAAGTAAACCCATAGGAAAAAATGAAATTTTTATATAAACCAAAGCATAGGAAAACTCATAGGAAAAAGAATCTTTATGTAACTCAAAGCAAACCCATAGGAAATTGTGTAAATCGGGACATGGTTTTAGCACAAAATCATTTTGTAAGTCAAATTTTATGTAACTCGGGGAATTTGTAAATCAGGGTGTTAATTTTTTCATCAAAATTTTTAGAAGCATTCCTGGGATTTTTACAGCATTCCTCAGGTTCTTGGACAATCAGGGTTGTTTGACATGTTTTTGTAGTGTATTTAGCCTTTAGACAATGATTTCTTAAAGTTCTGTCAGTTTCCTGTCTGTTTCATTGACTTTGCCCTGAAGTCTCTGCTGTTACAGTACAATATATCTCTATGGAAATGACGTTGTATGAGGCATCACGGCAAGGATTTGGACATTGTATGAGGTATTGTGGCTAGGATTTTGCATGCCTCATACAAAGTCCAAATCCATATAAAGTCCAAACTTGTGGAACCAAGTTTGGACATTGTATGAGGTATCACTGTATGTTGTTCAGTCACATAATTGGGTCCTACTCTTTGCGATCCCATGGACCACCACACACCTGGCTCCTCTGTCATCTGCCCACGCATAGCCCACCCAGATGTACAACCACTGTGTCAACGATGCCATCTAGCCATCTCATCCTCTGCTGCCCCTTCTCCTTTTGCCTTTGATCATTTCCAGCTTCAAGGCCTTCTCCAATGAGCCCTCTCTTCTCATTTGGGGGCCAAAGCACTGCAGCTTCAGTATTTGTCCTTCCAAGGAGTATTTGTCCTTCCAAGGAGCAGTCAGGGTTGATTTGATCTCCTTGCAGTCAAGAGTCTCCTCCAGCACCACAGTTCAAAGGTGTCTATTCTTCTATGCTCAGCTTTCCTTATGGTCCAGCTCTCACAGGCATACATTACTACTGAGGAGACAATTGCTTTGACTATGCAGACTTTTGTTGGCAGGGTGATGTATTTATACTTATGTTTTAATGATGAGGAAATATATATTTTATACTAATTTGTATTCCAGTTGTTCATCTTTTTAGTGGGTTATACATTTCCTGTGCTTGGGCAACACGTGAAGAACTGTACTGTCACTGCAGCAAATAACAAAAACTGTTGTGAAATCTCTCCAGACAGCAAGGTTGGAGCAGACTTCTCCATAAAATCATGGCGGAGCAGAGCCAATGTGCCAGAGTCAAGACTTCTTTTCTAAACAGTACTGCAGAGTTGTTCTGCTGCTTCTCTATGTATATAGGTGATCTGTTCTACAACAGGATTTCCTTGTAAGTATGTGGAAAATACTTCAGCATTGCATATATGGAGGAAGATCTGCCCATCTCTCCTGAACTGAAAGCAGCACTTCTTTACCAACTCAGCTACTGACCTTTCACAAGAGTCTTTGTAATACAGGGATGGCCAACCTTGGTGCTGTTTTTGGCCTTGAATTTCCAGAAGCCCAAGTCAGCACACATGCTGACCAGGGATTCTGGGAATTGAAGTCCAAGAACAGGTGGAGCACCAAGGTTGGCCACCCCTGCTGTCATCATCGGCCGCAACTCAATCCGGGTATATGGATTTTTTCCCTGCCCCAGGGCACTGGGAGCCTTGGTCTTGTAGGCCAGCTGGTTTTAGGCCACCTTTGGCCACAGAAACAATCAGGAAAAATGCTACTGGCATGAATTTGTTTAAGGTGGATCCGAGCTTGCCATGAAATGACCCACACACTATGATAACGGAGCCATCTCCTGTGGCACATATGAAATGAGACATGCAGGCTTTAGCACCAGGACTACAATGGACTGCCACAGTCTTGAGGATATGGACAAAGTGCACCTTCACAGCCAGTCCATCTAGCATGGCCTCTTCCGCTTCCATAACCATTGGGAATCAGAGTTCCTCCTCCGCTCATTTTGCCGTTGGGCCCAATATGATGGTTTCCAGTGGCATTTACTCCACTGAGGGGACCATCACCCCACCTAAAGGGACTCATCTGCCCATAGCCGTTGGCCCCTTTAGGGAATCAGGTTATTTACCATCATCCAACACGCGCACAGTCTACGACCAGTGGCAACTGCCACAGCTAAAACAAAGATAGGCTGTATTTTCAGATGGCATATGACCATTTGGCAAACAGAACATAGTTGTTAAAGACCTTGGCAAAATGATCCCTTTTTTGTAGAAGCATACTTTTTTAAAAAAAAAAGTCAACATAAAGAGAGTTGTTCTGCACCATCATGTAAACTTGGTGAAAATGGTGAAAAGAATGGAAGGAAGCAAACTACTCTGCTTTGTTCTTGAGCAAATGCTGAAGAGTCTGTTCCAATGTTATTTTATATTTGTGCCAGCATTTAGAATGAAAACATGAGAAATTGATTTTGTCAGCCAGCTACCAAATTCAACTGCACAACAATAAGATCAAAGTAAAGTTTTTGTCCAAAAAGACAGCCGTAAATATCAGCATTCATTCAGTGTTTTCCCTTCTCTAAGCAGAAAAACAAAAAGGAAAAATAAAGTTTCAAGTTCCTAATTTTGAAGTCTGAATTGAAAAATAATGGAATATTAGATGGCATACAAAATTTATCTTCTGTGTGCAAAAGAACACAAGTCACAGAAACTACCTCCACACATCATTGGGGTCATCCTTCCTCCCACAGAAAAGCTGAAGCAATATCTGTTTTTGGAGTACAGTTCCAAGAATCCACCAGCCAGCATGGCCATGTCCTCATTACACTCAACAGATGATGTTATGCTGATTAGGGATTCTGGAATCAATCATTCAAAACAGGTCATTTTTACATGCTCTGTGTGTGACCATAGGAAAATAAGTTTTCCTTTAGGTCTATAACTACATTGCAGCTCAGATCCTTTCCCCAAGCCTTATGGAGCACTTGTAGGAGGCAGGAGAGACTGCTGTAGAAAAGATCTTCTTCAGGTGCCGTATCCATTCTGGATATTGGCTATCATCGTTGTGATAGTCTTCCTGTTCTTAACATCTTGGAGCAATTCTTCCAAGGACATGCCACACCAGTCTCTCAGGTTCTTCATCCATGAAGTCCGCCTACGTCCACGGCCTCTCTTCCCAGGGATCTTTCTTTGCAGAGCAAGTTGGACGATTCCATACTTTATGTTGTTCCTCATGATATGGCCAAAATATTGGCGCTTCCTTTGTTTTAAAGAGTTCTTGTTCTTTATCCATCCAATGCAACACTTCTACATTACTCACCTGGTCAGCCCATGATAGCCTTGGCAGCTGTCTGTAGATCCACATTTCAAAATCTTTGATTCTCTTTTCAGGTGCTTTAGTCAGTGTCCAAGCTTCGACTTCATATAGCAACACTGGGGAATACATAACATCTCACTATTCGTATCTTTGTAGCAAAAGTTAGATCTTGACTGCATAACAAATGTCGCATTTTTTATGAAGGTGGATCTTGCTTTTTCTATTCATATTTTAATCTCTACCTCAGGATCCCAATTTTCATTTAACATATTCCCCATATAGACAATTTTATCCACTCTTTCAATTTCTTGTGTTCCTGCCATTAACTTGCCCTGAGTTGGTGTTCGGCTTATAATCATTTAGTTTTCTAAAGATGGTGCAGAGAAATTGAATTCAGATAGCTTTGTTGCATGCATATCAATCTGGATTCAATCTGATTTCTACAACAGTAGCCTGGCCCTGTTTTTTTATATGTCACCATGATACTAGTTATAAGACAGCAGTTCTTATGATCTGCACAAGATTTATATAACTCATCCTACATCTATCTACTCATAAGTAGGCCTCAGCAAGATCATTGGAATTTACTCCAAGATACATTTTATAAATGCAGCAGCCCTAATTGTAAACTACCATAGCTAAGTGGGGCCACGATGGCTTAGTGGTTAAGATGCTGAATATGATAATTGGAGGGTTGGTAGATCAGCAGTTTGAGACCCAAGTGCTGTGTGATGGAGTGAGCTCATGTTGTCTGTCCCAGCTCCTGCCAACCTAGCAGTTAGAAAGAAATTGCAAGTAGATAAATAAGACTACTTTGGTGGGAACATAAACAGCATTCTGTGCATGCATGCCACATGTCCACGGAAACGTCTGTAGGTGCAGACAGCACTGGCTCTTTGGCTATAAACTGAGATGAGCAATGAACTCTAGAGGCAGATACAGCTGGCTTTCAAGCAAGAGTGACCTGGGAGGCTTGGTTTGAAAATTGGGAGTCATTCCTCTTGGGAGTCATTCCTCTCATCTAAGTTTTATGGACTCCAGTGTTGTGTGCTTTGTGACTAGATAGAGATATTTGTGGACTTTGAGAGTGTGGGATACTGGACATCATATTATCTGTAAATGTGTAGGATACTCAAAGCACAGAGGACCATGTGTGGGAGGAATTGTGATTTAGTTGATTGACTGTGATAATGTGGGCTTTTATTCATTTGTCTATTTGTTTCTTTTTGTGGCAGCAATTAACATCTTCTAGTCCTGCTTTGCCATTTTGCTAATCAGAAAAAGACCCATGACAATTATATCATGCGTTTAAAGGTATCAAAACAAAAAGTAGGGGAGAAATGAGGGTGTAGGTAACTATACTTCAGCCAAACAACTTGTTAACAAAGGATGAAAAAAGGCAAACTCCCAAGGAATTCATGTTTTGTAAATAGTGTTTTAAAGGCTTTACAACTTTCAACTTCTGGTTCCTCTGTCATATAAACCACTGAGCTATCCAGCTGATTAGAGAAATGCTGAGATATTATTGATCAAGAGGAACATGGAAAACTGAGCAAAGGAAAACTCATTTTCTTTCAGTATTTCCCAGCGACCATTTTGTAACATTGCAATATGTTTTTGATGAAGTAAAAGGAGAAGCGATTTGCTTCAAGTACATCTTTGGTGCTACTCCACTGTATTCTAAGGGTTTGGTTTAAAATTGCCTGAACATTTATTGCTGAGTACATTAAAAATTAAAAATCACATTGATGTTAAACTGAGGGAAAGATTTAGGAATAGAACTAACTGAAAAAGTCTGGGCTGTTATATAGCAGATGTTTCTTTAGACAATTCCCTCAGAGAAATTGGTTATACATTTTTGAGTTGCTGTTATGCAATGCATGCAGATTCCCTATATTTTAGAATGACTTTTTTGGAATAGATTCGTAAATATGTGCAAGAATTTTGGTTGCAAGTGTTAAATAAGGTTACAAGTGTTAGATAAGAAAAACAACCTAAAATATATGGGCGGAAATGCTCTAGAGTGCACTGCTCTGAATTCTGTGGGCACGCGAACCATCACAGGCAAGCCCCATGCTACACTGCTGGCACCAATGGCAGCATCGCTTCCACACTCACCTATCTCCCTCTGCAAGAGGGGAGGCTGAAATCTCACCAGGAGATGGCGGGGACAAGGTGAGGTGACTAGACACTCCCATCCACCCCTCTTAGGAGGTGAGGAGGAGGCAGTGGCACAGATATGGGGGCATGCACAGGCACAAGGGGGGCATGCATGCACTGGGAGGGGGCACACACCAGAGGCAATGTCACATCAGGGTGTGGGCACATGCGGTGTCTGCCTGTGTTCCTCCTCCTTGGGCACTCGGTCTATAAAAGGTTCACCATCACTGTACTAGGGGATGTTGTATACAAAACTGCACTCACTAGTGGGAAGTGCAAGTAACAAATTATCATTATTATTTATTTATAACATGCCAACTGATGCAGAAATTGGAATGGCCTTTAGATTCAAAATGTAAGAAGTTGACATAGCTTGCATATAGATAGGCTCATCTCTTTCTGTAAGTAGAAGGCTGAAAAGATAATACGTGTGTGTTGTGTTCTGTAAAGCTGTGCCTTTAACAATGTACCTTTGCCATGTGTTATCAATGTAACCTTTCTGTGTGCAACATTATAACCATCAGCTGTATCAATGTAAACCTAATAAGGGGACGCGAGCTAGTGACCACCAGAGGGCAGTAGCGAGCGTCCAGCTCTCATGGATCATATTCACCTGGTTCAGCAGTGCGGGAAGATTCCCCGCCACCTCTTCACCTGGTCAAGAAGGGCGTGACCTCCTTCGACGTCACGCAGGCAGCAACCAATAGTCTGTCGACGAGCCACATTCAAATGTATAGCCAGCTGTATATATTGAGCTACTCAGCCGCCATTACCACATGTTCCTCCGGATCATCATGCAATAAACCTGTGTTAAGCCAACCCTTCGGCTGTTTCATTGTCTTTGGTCCCTTACACTAAATTGGCGATGAAGGTGGGATATGGCAGCCCACGGGACCAAGACATGCGCCGGTTTCGAAATCAGGAAACCGGGCGACTGGGAGATCTTCGAGATGGACTTCCAGGCCGCACTGATCGAGTCCGAAGTCACGGAAGAGGCGAAGAAAAGGGCCATCTTCACCAGAATGCTCGGACAAGAAACAAAAAGGACCTTGGTGGACCTGATTGCACCGAGGAGGGTGAGCGAATTCAAGGCCAAGGAACTCATGCAGTTGCTGCGTGAGCACGTCCGGCCCGCCACGGCGATGTTTCCCGCTCGGAGTGCGTTTTGGAGGCGAGTCCAAGCGCCCGGGGAGACGGTCGCCGCGTTCGTGGCGGCCCTGCGGCTGGCGGCCGGCCCGTGCAAATGGGAGAACGCCGAAATCACCCTCCGAGACTGTGTGCTGTGCGGCCTGAACGACGCCGAGACCCAGCGCACATTAATGAACCAAGAGCCACCTCCCACGTTGCAGGAGGTCGTCAGAGCGGCCCAGGCCGCAGAAGCTACGAAGGCCGGGGTCCAAGAACTTCAGGACTGGCGGCCAAAGTCGAGCAAGGCAGAGGCTCCGGTACAGGCGGCACGGCGAACTTCGAGGTCGTCCACAGAGAGCAGCGACGACGAGGACGTCCAGAGGGTCCGGAAGGAGAGCCGGCGATGCGACGGCTGTGGAGCGGCCCACGACCGAGTGAAATGCCCTTTCCGGAAGGCCGAGTGCCACAACTGCGGCCGCCGCGGGCACATCGCCAAGGTGTGCAGGAAGAAGCGCGAGACCCGGAGGAGCTCCCCAGACCGTTCCGCGGGACGAGACCGCCCAACGAGACCCAAGGACGGCGCCCAGACCACGCGGAAGCAGGACGGCGTGGGCCGCACCTCCGACGGCAGCGAGGACGACACCCCAGTGTTCAGCGTGTCTACTGGACACCCCCGCTACTTTGTTGAGGTACTAGTCCAAGGGGTGCCCATTAGGATGGAAATTGACTCGGGGTCCTCATATTCAATCATTTCCCAGAGGGAGTTTTTGGGAATTGCCCCCCACAAGCGACCCAAGCTCAAAGCATTGAGGTCCACACTACGGGACGTGCAAGGGAACAGTATTCCAGTGTTGGGGGTTGGAGAATTTCAGGTCAAATTCAAGGAGCACGCCGCGTCCCTTCCCCTAGTCGTGCTCAAGGGAGGAGATTGCAGCCTCCTCGGGACTCAATGGTTCCAGCCCCTGGGATTGTTCATTGGGGGGGTGCATGTCGTTGGGATGCACGCTGTTGGGACTGACCCAATTCAGGAGGTGTGCGAGGCGCACCCCGAAGTCTTCAAAAAAGGACTGGGGAAATTCAAGGGGCCCCCAGTGACTTTCGACCTGGACCCGGAGGTCCGCCCTATTCGCCTAAAACCACGCCGGGTGCCATTCGCACTCAAGGACAAGATAGAGGCGGAACTGGACAAATTGGTGGGTCAGGGGATCCTTGTGCCTGTAGATTCTGCGGAGTGGGAAACTCCAATTGTAACCACACTAAAGGCCAATGGGGAGGTCTGCATATGCGCCGACTACAAGTGCACCATCAACAAGGCGATCCGCCCGAATGCATATCCGGTGCCGGTAGTCAGCCATCTGCTGGCCAGGTTACACGGGGGGAAGTGTTTCGCTAAGCTCGACTTAGCACAGGCCTACCAGCAGCTTACGGTGTCCCCTGCCGCAGCCGCTGTGCAGACCATAGTCACCCATAAGGGGGCGTTCCAGGCGACGCGCCTCCAATTCGGCGTGAATTCGGCGCCAGGAATTTTCCAGTCACTAATGGAACGCCTCCTGAAGGGACTGGAGGGGGTGTTGCCTTATTTTGATGACGTGTTAATAACAGGGGGGAGTCGGGCTGAATTGGCCAAGAGGTTGGGGAAGGTCCTGATGATATTCGAAAAAGCGGGGATGAGGTTGCGAAAGGACAAATGCGTCTTCTTCGCAACCGAGGTTGAGTTCCTAGGGTTTTGTGTGACTCCTGAGGGAATAAAACCATCCAAGTCCAAGGTGGCAGCCATCAAAAAGGCCCCCCGCCCCACCTCCAAGCCCGAGTTGCAGTCGTTCCTAGGGCTGTTCAACTTTTACCACTCCTTCCTCCCCCGGAAGGCAGCGGTGGCTGAACCGCTACACAAACTGCTAAAGAAAGAGCAGGCTTGGAAGTGGGGCGATGACCAAGAAAGGGCGTTTAGTGAGCTAAAAAACCTCCTGGCGTCCGACGCCATTCTAACCCATTTCGACCCCAAACGCCCAGTAGTTCTGACCTGTGATGCATCTCCAGTGGGGGTGGGGGCGGTGCTGTGCCACGTGTTGGAAAACGGAAGGGAGGCCCCGATAGCATTTTACTCCAGGTCCCTGTCCCAAGCAGAGAGAAACTACGCACAGACGGACAGGGAGGCACTAGCGATAGTCGCGGGGACGAAAAAATTTCACGATTTTCTGTATGGCCGCCCTTTCACCATTGTGACGGACCACAAGCCCCTGCTAGGCATCTTTACCGCAGATAAGCCCACCCCTCAGATCCTATCCCCGAGGATGCTCAGGTGGGCCATTTTTCTCAACGCGTATCAGCACGCGTTGGTCTACCGGCCCGGGAAAGAGATCAGCCATGCGGACGCCCTATCTAGGTCTCCCCTAACGCCCAGCCAGGTGAGCAAGGGGGAGCGGAACCATCAGGTTCTCATGATAGAGGTGCTGGATTCGCCCCCCGTAGTGCCCGCCGACATTGCCAAAGCGACAGAGAAGGACAAAACGTTAGCGGCAGTAAGCTCCTGGCTGCAGAAAGGGTGGCCTGCGTCCTCCCCAGCGGAGGAGTTCGCTCCATTTTTCAGGAAAAAGCTAGAACTGTCCCTAGAGTGCCTCTTGTGGGGGCAGCGGGTGGTGATTCCCACTTCCCTTCGGCCGCGGGTGCTCAAACTGCTTCACGTCAGCCACCCCGGCATCGTGCGATCCAAGGCGCTGGCCCGGAGTTACTTCTGGTGGCCCCAGCTAGACGCCGACATCGAGCACATGGTCGGCACTTGTGAAAGTTGCCAATTTTCCAGACCAGAGGAGGCCCGCCTTCCCCACAGGGAATGGGACGCGGCTAAGGGGCCGTGGTCCCGGGTGCACGTTGATTTCGCGGGCCCGTTCAGAGGCACCCTGTTCCTCCTTGTAGTGGACGCTTTCTCCAAATGGTTGGAGGTTATCCCAGTCACGAGCACCTCCTCGGCCCAGACCATTAGGCAGTTGCGGAGGCTCTTTTCCACGTTCGGCATACCCGACACGTTAATTAGCGACAACGCTAGTTGTTTCACGTCCTCCGAGTTTAGGGCATTCATGGAGGTTAACGCCGTTCGGCATATCACCTCCGCCCCGTTTCACCCGGCCACCAACGGCCAAGTAGAGCGCCTCGTCCGCACCACGAAGGACGCGTTGCGGCGCATGGGCCCGGGGGATTTGAACCTACAAGTGTGTCAGTTTCTGCTAGGGTACAGGGTGACCCCTTTGGCGCCAGGATACTCCCCCGCAGAGCTCTTAATGCGCAGGAAGCTGACCACCATCCTTACGAGGCTAGACCCCACGAGGGTAGAGGACAAAGGAAGGAACATCGGGCTAGAGGCTACAAAGAGTTTCAGTGTAGGCGCCCCCGTGCATTGCAGGAATTACGCCAGCACGGGCCCAGCCTGGGTACCGGGCGTAGTTGTGGAGCAAATCGGCCCCGTGTCGTACCGCGTGGAAACCAGCACAGGGCTCCTGTGGAGGCGGCACGCGGACCAGCTCCGACGCAGGGTCTCCGACGAGCAGGGCACAGATCAAGCAGGGAATCAGTCAACGTTAGGGTTCTCCCCCACCCGTTCAGCCCAAGGGGGAGGGAAAGGGGACCGCGGGCCCCCACCAAGGGGGGGAGGAGGATATCCTCATAGATACCCTGGGGGATCTTTCCGAGAAGGAGGAACCCGACCCCATACATATCTCGCGGAAAGTCCCCACAAATGCAGGTACCCCTACCAAGTTAGATTTTGATTTTCAGAACCGGGGGGGGTTTTCGGAGTGGTCCCCCACCCGTCCAAGCGAGAAGAGGGGTTTTTCGTTAGCCCCGACGGCCCCCGGTCTGCCCACAATGGAGTTTTTCCCTTCCCCTAAGGCCGCCAGACAGCGGCAAGCCACTAACAAGTCTCCCTCTCCCATTTCAGGACAAGGGACCAGGGAACAAAGAAGCAATAACGCCCCCGGGGGGGCAGCCCTCTTCACGGCCCAAACGCACATGCAACAAGCCATCTTGGCTGAGAGACTTCGTCTCATCCTAGGGGGAGGGATGTTGTGTTCTGTAAAGCTGTGCCTTTAACAATGTACCTTTGCCATGTGTTATCAATGTAACCTTTCTGTGTGCAACATTATAACCATCAGCTGTATCAATGTAAACCTAATAAGGGGACGCGAGCTAGTGACCACCAGAGGGCAGTAGCGAGCGTCCAGCTCTCATGGATCATATTCACCTGGTTCAGCAGCGCGGGAAGATTCCCCGCCACCTCTTCACCTGGTCAAGAAGGGCGTGACCTCCTGCGACGTCACGCAGGCAGCAACCAATAGTCTGTCGACGAGCCACATTCAAATGTATAGCCAGCTGTATATATTGAGCTACTCAGCCGCCATTACCACATGTTCCTCCGGATCATCATGCAATAAACCTGTGTTAAGCCAACCCTTCGGCTGTTTCATTGTCTTTGGTCCCTTACACTAAAGTGTGATTTTTTCTTCTCCATTCAAAATTCATCCTGTTCAATAGAGGCTGGAAGATGCGTGGGACTTCATATTAGCAGATAACATTTATCAACAGAAGCAAAGTTTTACGTTGGTGTCATAGCAGAAAAGAAGAGCTCATATAGGCATCCAACAGACACATAAATCTTAAGCTAGTAGAAAAGCAAGCAGAGATGACTCACAGCTGTCAAAGAAAAGTAGCTTCACTGAAAAATGGACTTCATTTCAAACTTTTTCAGATATTGATAAATGAACTTTGAGAATTTCAAAGTATCTTGTGTCTTAGAAAGCCTGAAGTGGATTTCATTGTTCATGCATATCCATAGATGTTCATAATTATGCCACAATGTTCCTTTTCTATTAATTGGCATGATCCTCTCTTCTAAAAGGAATGCTATGTATGTTTTTTAAAAATGCTTCCTATGTATTATTTTGTGTCTATATATATATTTGAGAGGCAAACAGATTTGAGTTGTCTTTTAGTTGTCTTTTAGCTAAACTGGAGACTCCTCTGTTAGCAGACATCTCTACATTTCTGAGAGCACTATTTCCCCTCTTTCCTATGACTGTTGGCAGCAAGAGATCCTAATGGATCTATTGTCAGTAAACACCGTTTATTTTAGATCATGGAATGTGAACTGAAAAGTCATTCATCCATGTGAATGTGCTACTTGTTCAGGGAAGAGTTTCTTCCCATCCTACATTCCAAAGCATGATTCATGAACCGACACTCGGCTAGTCAAATAAAGTGTACTACAGACTACAGTTCTGTCTGTCCTGCCCCCCCCCTCAACTCTTTCCTGACCATAGCTCTACAGCAGGAGTTTTCAACCTTTTAAAGCCAGGGGGCAGGTCATGCTCCCTCAGACAGCTTTGGGGGCCAGACGAGCCATTTTGCCCTTCTTCCACCACATGGCACTTCCAGGTGTGGTGGAGGCCGTGCGGGTCCACATGAAATGGTGCCATGGGCTGTAGGTTGAGAATCCCTGTAGGTTGAGAATCCCTGCTCTACAATATTACTATGCATTACTTGAGGAAACAAAAATATTGGCTCAGCCTCCATTCCAGTTGACTTATCCTGGATATCTCCTTGTCATATAGAAAAAAGATACAGTTAAGTTTAGAATTTAGCAAATAAAAGAGTAAGAAGATCTGAGGTGGATCAGATTCAGCTTTCTCCCTCCCACAGCATTTGACCAACAGAGGTGCCCATTCAACAGATTTCAGCACTCTAAGCTAAAACCCAGGGTGAGTCCTGGAAATATCACAGGGGGGCTTGGCCCTTGTGTAAAGATTGTAAAATAATGTGTGTGGTTTGCAGGGACCACTTATAGCACCTTACAGCATCACACACCACCAAACATGGGATGGTATCCACCTGCTCCAATCACAAATAACCTCTCTCTGTGTGACCCCAAATGCATGTATGCTCATAAGAGAGAGAGAGAGAGAGAATGTAGAATTCTGCATCCTTAATTGGTATCATATGTGTGTGCACTGCAACCCATGTGCAAACCCATTTTCCTTGAGCCAGTGAGCCCTGGTGGTAGAGTGGTGGGTGCCCAGGTTTTAAGTCCACCACATGTGATAAAATGAAACTTCCTCTTCCTCTAGCACTGCTCCTTTTGAGATTTGCCTTCTCACTAGAGACCTGGCAAAGCACAGTCAACTCTCTGAGAGGAGCATTCTGGGACCTTGTTGTGTTCTGTAAAGCTGTGCCTTTAACAATGTACCTTTGCCATGTGTTAACAATGTAACCTTTCTGTGTGCAACATTATAACCATCAGCTGTATCAATGTAAACCTGATAAGGGGACGCGAGCTAGTGACCACTAGATGGCAATAGCGAGCGTTCAGCTCTCATGGCTCAGATTCACCTGGTTCAGCAGCGCGGGAAGATTCCCCGCGACCTCTTCACCTGGTCAAGAAGGGCGTGACCTTCTATGACGTCACGCAGGCAGCAACCAATAGTCTGTCGACGAGCCACATTCAAATGTATAGCCAGCTGTATATATTGAGCTACTCATCCGCCATTACCACATGTTCCTCCGGATCATCATGCAATAAACCTGTGTTAAGCCAACCCTTCGGCTGTTTCATTGTCTTTGGTCCCTTACACTAAATTGGCGACGAAGGTGGGATATGGCAGCCCACGGGACCAAGACATGCGCCGGTTTCGAAATCAGGAAACCGGGCGACTGGGAGATCTTCGAGATGGACTTCCAGGCAGCACTGATCGAGTCCGAAGTCACGGAAGAGGCAAAGAAAAGGGCCATCTTCACCAGGATGCTCGGACAAGAAACCAAAAGGACCTTGGTGGACCTGATTGCACCGAGGAGGGTGAGCGAATTCAAGGCCAAGGAACTCATGCAAATGCTGCGTGAGCACGTCCGGCCCGCCACGGCGATGTTTCCCGCTCGGAGTGCGTTCTGGAGGCGAGTCCAAGCGCCCGGGGAGACGGTCGCCGCATTCGTGGCGGCCCTGCGGCTGGCGGCCGGCCCGTGCAAATGGGAGAATGCCGACATCACCCTCCGGGACTGTGTGCTGTGCGGCCTGAACGACGCCGAGACCCAGCGCACATTAATGAACCAAGAGCCGCCTCCCACGTTGCAGGAGGTCGTCAGAGCAGCCCAGGCCGCAGAAGCTACGAAGGCCGGGGTCCAAGAACTCCAGGACTGGCGGCCAAAGTTGAGCAAGGCAGAGGCTCCGGTACAGGCGGCCCGGCGAACTTCGAGGTCGTCCACAGAGAGCAGCGACGACGAGGACGTCCGGAGGGTCCGGAAGGAGAGCCGGCGAAGCGACGGCTGTGGAGCGGCCCACGACCGCGTAAAGTGTCCGTTCCGGAAGGCTGAGTGCCACAACTGCGGCCGCCGCGGGCACATCGCCAAGGTGTGCAGGAAGAAGCGCGAGACCCGGAGGAGCTCCGCAGACCGCTCCGCGGGACAAGACCACTCAACAAGACCCAAGGACGGCGCCCAGGCCACGCGGAAGCGACAGCAGCGAGGACGACGCCCCAGTGATCAGCGTGTCTACAGGACACCCCCGCTACTTTGTTGAGGTACTAGTCCAAGGGGTTCCCATCAGGATGGAAATTGACTCTGGGTCCTCATATTCTATCATTTCCCAGAGGGAGTTTTTGGGAATTGCCCCCCACAAGCGACCCAAGCTCAAAGCGTTGAGGTCCACACTACGGGACGTGCAAGGGAACAGCATTCCAGTGTTGGGGGTTGGAGAATTTCTGGTTCAATTCAAGAAGCACGCCGCGTCCCTCCCCCTAGTCGTGCTCAAAGGGGGAGATTGCAGCCTCCTCGGGACTCAATGGTTCCAGCCCCTGGGTTTGTTTATTGGGGGGGTGCACGCCGTTGGGATGCACGCCGTTGGGTCTGACCCGATTCAGGAGGTGTGCGAGGCACACCCCAAAGTCTTCAAAAAGGGACTGGGGAAATTCAAGGGGCCCCCAGTGACTTTCGACCTGGACCCGGAGGTCCGCCCAATTCGCCTTAAACCACGCCGGGTGCCGTTCGCACTCAAGGACAAGATAGAGGCGGAACTGGACAAATTGGTGGGCCAGGGAATCCTTGTGCCTGTTGATTCTGCGGAGTGGGAAACTCCAATTGTAACCGCACTAAAGGCCAATGGGGAGGTCCGCATATGCGCCGACTACAAGTGCACCATCAACAAGGCGATCCGCCCGAATGCATATCCGGTGCCGGTAGTCAGCCATCTGCTGGCCAGGTTACACGGGGGAAAGTGTTTCGCTAAGCTCGACTTAGCACAGGCCTACCAGCAGCTTACGGTGTCCCCTGCCGCGGCTGCTGCGCAGACCATAGTCACCCATAAGGGGGCGTTCCAGGTGACGCGCCTCCAGTTCGGCGTGAATTCGGCGCCGGGAATTTTCCAGTCACTCGTGGAACGCCTCCTGAAGGGACTGGAGGGGGTGTTGCCTTATTTTGATGACGTGTTAATAACGGGGGGGAGTCGGGTTGAATTGGCCAAGAGGTTGGGGAAGGTCCTGACAATATTCGAAAAGGCGGGGCTGAGACTGCGAAAGGACAAATGCGTCTTCTTCGCAACTGAGGTTGAGTTCCTAGGGTTTTGTGTGACTCCTGAGGGAATAAAACCATCCAAGTCCAAGGTGGCAGCCATTAAGAAAGCCCCCCGCCCCACCTCCAAGCCCGAGCTGCAGTCGTTCCTAGGGCTGCTCAATTTTTACCACTCCTTCCTCCCCCGGAAGGCAGCGGTGGCTGAACCGCTACACAAACTGCTAAAGAAAGACCAGGCATGGAAGTGGGGCGATGACCAAGAAAGGGCATTTAACATAAGAACATAAGAACATAAGAACAGCCTTGCTGGAACAGGCCACAGCCCATCCAGTCCAGCATTCTGTCTCACACAGTGGCTCACCATTTCCTTCAGGGTATTCCCAAGGAGATGCCTTCACCTGCTTAGGATTCCCTGGAAATGGCATTGAGAGATATCCTGCCTATCTCTCCAACCCGGAGGTTGTCCTTAGGTAGCCATAATTATAGCCATTGATAGCCTTGTCCTCCATGAACTTGTCTAATCCTTTCTTAAAGCTGTCAAGACTGACAGCTGTCACCACTTCTTCTGGCAGGGAGTTCCATAGACCAGTAATCCTCTGGGTGAAAAAGTACTTTCTCTTATTTGTTTGAGAACTAGTACCCAAAAGTTTCATGGAGTGTCCCCTAGTTCTAGTGTTGTGCGATAGGGAAAACAGTTTTTCCTTATCCACTTTGTCCACACCGTGCATGATTTTATAAACTTCAATCAGGTCACCTCTTAGACGCCGTCGTTCAAGAGTGAAAAGGCCCAACCGTTGCAGCCTCAGATGGTAAGGAAGGTGTTCCAGTCCCCTAATCATTCTGGTTGCCCTCCTCTGTACTTTCTCCAACTCCATAATATCCTTCTGGAGGTATGGCGACCAGAACTGTACACAGTATTCCAGATGGGGCCTCACCATAGATTTATAAAGAGGCAAAATGACACTCGCTGACTTATTTTCTATACCCTTCCTAATGATCCCTAACATTGAGTTTGCTTTTTTCACTGCTGAGGCACACTGGGTTGACACCTTCATTGAGCTGTCCACCAGGACACCAAGGTCCCTTTCCTGGTTTGTCGCAGAGAGTTCAGACCCCATCAGTTTATAAATGTAATTGGGGTTTTTTGCCCCAACATGCATCACTCTGCACTTACTGATGTTGAAGCTCATTTGCCACTGTTTTGCCCACTCCCCCAGTGTCAAGAGATCCCTCTGGAGCTCTTCACAATCTCTCACAGTTTTCACTACCCTGTATAATTTAGTGTCGTCAGCAAATTTGGCTACCTTGCTTTTTACTCCTACCTCTAGATCATTTATGAAGAGGTTGAAAAGCAGGGGTCCCAGTACTGAACCTTGGGGGACCCCACTCTTTACTTCCCTCCACTTGGAGAAGTGTCCATTTAGTGCTACCCTCTGTTTCCTGTCCCTTAGCCAGTTGCTGATCCAGGACAAGACCTGTCCCTTTATTCCATGACTGGTAAGTTTATTCAAGAGCCTTTGGTGTGGGACCTTGTCAAAAGCCTTCTGAAAGTCCAGATAAACAATGTCAACTGGATCCCCCTTATCCACATGCTTGTTGACACTCTCAAAAAATTCCAACAGATTAGTGAGGCATGATTTGCCCTTGCAAAAGCCATGTTGGCTCTCCTTTAGCAGCGCCTCCTCTTCTATGTACCTATTAATTCTATCTTTTAGGATGGTTTCCATCACTTTACCTGGGACACATGTCAAACTGACAGGCCGGTAATTTCCTGGATCACCCCTGGATCCTTTTTTGAAAATTGGTGTTACATTCGCTACCTTCCAGTCATCAGGCACAAAGCCTGATTTGAGGGAAAGATTATATATTTTGGCTAGGATATCAGCAATTTCATCTTTAAGTTCCCTGAGAACTCGTGGATGGATGCCATCTGGTCCTGGGGATTTGTTAGTGTTTAGCTTAACAAGACATGCAAGGACCTCCTCCCTCCTCATTTAGCGAGCTAAAAAGCCTCCTAGCGTCCGATGCCATACTGACCCACTTCAACCCCAAATGCCCAGTAGTTCTGACCTGTGATGCATCTCCAGTGGGGGTGGGGGCGGTGCTGTGCCACGTGTTGGAAAACGGAAGGGAGGCCCCGATAGCATTTTACTCCAGGTCCCTGTCCCAAGCGGAGAGAAACTACGCACAGACAGACAGGGAGGCACTAGCAATAGTCGCGGGGACGAAAAAATTTCACGATTTTCTGTACGGCCGCCCCTTCACCATTGTAACGGACCACAAGCCCCTGCTAGGCATCTTTACCGCAGATAAGCCCACCCCTCAGATCCTGTCCCCGAGGATGCTCAGGTGGGCCATTTTTCTCAACGCGTATCAGCACGCGTTGGTCTACCGGCCCGGGAAAGAGATCAGCCATGCGGACGCTCTATCTAGGTCTCCCCTTCCCCTAACGCCCAGCCAGGTGAGCAAGGGGGAGCAGGACCATCAGGTTCTCATGATAGAGGTGCTGGATTCGCCCCCCATAGTGCCCGCCGACATTGCCAAAGTGACAGAGAAGGACAAGACGTTAGCGGCTGTCAGCTCCTGGGTGCAGAAAGGGTGGCCGGCGTCCTCCCCAGCGGAGGAGTTCGCCCCATTTTTCAGAAAAAAGCTAGAACTGTCCCTAGAGAGGGGGTGCCTCTTGTGGGGGCAGCGGGTGGTGATTCCCACTTCCCTTCGGCCGCGGGTGCTCAAACTGCTGCACGTCAGCCACCCCGGCATCGTGCGATCCAAGGCGCTGGCCCGGAGTTACTTCTGGTGGCCCCAGCTGGACGCCGACATCGAGCACATGGTCGGCACTTGTGAAAGTTGCCAATGCTCCAGACCAGAGGAGGCCCACCTTCCCCACAGGGAATGGGACGCGGCTAAGGGGCCGTGGTCCCGGGTACACGTTGATTTCGCGGGCCCGTTCAGAGGCACCCTGTTCCTTCTCGTAGTGGACGCCTTGTCCAAGTGGTTGGAGGTTATCCCAGTCACGAGCACCTCCTCGGCCCAGACCATTAGGCATTTGCGGAGGCTCTTTTCCACGTTCGGCATACCCGACACACTAATTAGCGACAACGCTAGTTGCTTCACGTCCTCTGAGTTTAGGGCATTCATGGAGATCAACGCCGTTTGGCACATCACCTCCGCCCCGTTTCACCCGGCCACCAATGGCCAAGTAGAGCGCCTCGTCCGCACCACGAAGGACGCGTTGCGGCGCATGGGCCCCGGAGATCTGAACCTGCAAGTGTGCCAGTTTCTGCTAGGGTACAGGGTGACCCCGTTGGCATTTGGATACTCCCCCGCAGAACTCTTAATGCGTAGGAAACTGACCACCATCCTTACTAGGCTAGACCCCACGAGGGTAGAGGACAAAGGAAGGAACATCGGGCTAGAGGCTACAAAGAGTTTCAGTGTAGGCGCCCCCGTGCATTGCAGGAACTACGCCAGCACGGGCCCAGCCTGGGTACCGGGCGTAGTTGTGGAGCAAACCGGCCCCGTGTCGTACCGCGTGGAAACCAGCACAGGGCTCCTGTGGAGGCGGCACGCAGATCAGCTCCGACGCAGGGTCCCCGACGAGCAGGGCACAGTCCAAATAGGGGAAAAATCAGCGTTAGGGTTCTCCCCCACCCGTTCAGCCCAAGGGGGAGGGAAAGGGGGCCGCGGGTCCCCACCAAGGGGGGAGGGGGATATTCTCGTAGATATCCTAGGGGATCTTTCTGAGGAGGAGGAGGAACCCGACCCCATACATATCTCGCGGAAGTCCCCCACAAATGCGGATACCCCTACTAAGTTAGATTTTGATTTTCAGAACCGGGGGGGGGGGTTTCGGAGTGGTCCCCCACCCGTCCAAGCGAGAAGAGGGGTTTTTCGTTAGCCCCGACTGCCCCCGGTCTGCCCACAATGGAGTTTTTCCCTTCCCCTAAGGCCGCCAGACAGCGGCAAGCCACTAACAAGTCTCCCTCTCCCATTTCAGGACAAGGGACCAGGGAACAAAGAAGCAGTAGCGCCCCCGGGGGGAGGTCAGCCCTCTTCACGGCCCAAACGCACATGCAACAAGCCATCTTGGCTGAGAGACTTCGTCTCATCCTAGGGGGGAGGGATGTTGTGTTCTGTAAAGCTGTGCCTTTAACAATGTACCTTTGCCATGTGTTAACAATGTAACCTTTCTGTGTGCAACATTATAACCATCAGCTGTATCAATGTAAACCTGATAAGGGGACGCGAGCTAGTGACCACTAGATGGCAATAGCGAGCGTCCAGCTCTCATGGCTCAGATTCACCTGGTTCAGCAGCGCGGGAAGATTCCCCGCAACCTCTTCACCTGGTCAAGAAGGGCGTGACCTTCTATGACGTCACGCAGGCAGCAACCAATAGTCTGTCGACGAGCCACATTCAAATGTATAGCCAGCTGTATATATTGAGCTACTCATCCGCCATTACCACATGTTCCTCCGGATCATCATGCAATAAACCTGTGTTAAGCCAACCCTTCGGCTGTTTCATTGTCTTTGGTCCCTTACACTAAAGACCTGATGACCCTATATTTCAGTTTCTTCCATGAAGCTCACAAGGAAGGCCCAAAAGGAGTAGTCTTCTCATGCTCTTGCCTTGTTGCACAACTGTTTTATTTATTTATTTTATTCATTTTTATACAGCACATTTGGGATATTCCCCACTCTGGACAGTGCCCATACAAATAAAAAATAATATAATAAAAAGCAACAAATAAAAATAAAGCAACCGAATAAGTACATCCTAAAATAAAATAAAATAACTGGCATCTGTGGGGACATAGAGTCAAATGACTGGCTAGTTTATTGTTAATGGGGTAATGTTCTGAAAGGCTTCCTTGAATAGGAAAATGTTAAGCTATTTTTTTGAAGATATCCAGGGATGGAACCTGGTGCAGCTCCACTGGTAATGTTTTACAAAGCATTGGTGCCACCACTGAGAAGACTCTATTTCTAGTTATAGACTTTCTAGCCATCCACGGGGTCGGCACCTGGAGATGCATAGATTGTGATGAACAGGTGGTGTGTGGAGTTATTCTGAGGGAGATACGCTCTGACAGATAACAAGGTCCCAAACCATATATAGAGCCTTATATGATAACACTAACACCTTGATTCTGACATGGTAGAGATTAGGTAACCAGTGCCAAGGCTGGAGAAATATGATCAAATTTCTTTATGCCTGTCACCAGCCTGGCTGCTGAGTTCTAGACCTGTTGCAATCTCATTATCTGAGTGTTTATCTTCCACCAAATTGTGCACACTCCTTGCACATGGTATATGAACAACAACAAAAAGAGGATAGGTTTGAGAACAGATGGAAGGGGGGAACAGAAGACTGCAACAAGCTGGGTGTGTGAGCATTCTAAAGTTAAATTAAAGAATTTTATTTGACAGACTGAAAAGGAAGATGAAACCCAATCTTTTGAACTCAGAAGAGACCAGAAAAGGATACTTTCACATCCTCAAAGTAGTTAGAATAGTTAGGTAGAACAAACAACCTCAAAAGTACAAAAAATAAAAATTTGAAAAAGTACCAAATATTAAGGCAAAAATTTAAGAGAATACAGAAACAGGATCAGGCCATGCTCCTCCTCATACTGATTTCAGCAACTCAATATATTCCACATTATTTGGTTCCTAGTTTAAACCAGTTGCCAATAACTGCTAATTTGCTTCCTGAAATTAAAAAAAGTGATTTTGCAAGCCAGTCTCTGCTGGCAAATTCTTAGGACCTGGCTAAGAAGAAATAAGAAGTACAATGTAATAATAATAACCTGACTCAATGAGCAGTTATTTAAAATATGGAGTATCTTAATTCTGATCATTTTATGATGGACAATACATTTCTCAGTGCTTTGTATGCAGCATGAGTTGACCCCCAAGTCATGCAGCTGTGCAGTACCCAAGAGGGCCTATCAGTTAAAAGATATGGGAAGCCAGCACCACTCTGCTGCCAAGATAAAGCCGCTAACTGAAAAAGTTGTCCCATCTGATATATGGATAATCAAGCATGTGCATCAAGGGAAAAGACAAAACTGAATGTTTTGGACATTGAGAACTTTCTTATAAATTTCAGCTGCATTTCTCTGGCAACAAAACAAAGAGGGCAGAACCAGCAAGATTGGAGGGGGGGGGTTGGATGAAGGAAAATCAAGGTTCAAAAATTTCAAATAAAATTCCAACACCTGAATAGTAATATAATTATACACCCCTGAGTCTTCTACATCTCCAGAGGCATACAAGTGCATTTCTAAGATAAATATTTGGCTCCCTATTAAAGTGTAATGTTAAAGCATACATAGAAAATCTTGGACATTTTGGTGCAACATATATTGAAGGGACTTTATACTTCCTTAGCTATCTCCTCTGCAAATCATAACTATTACATCGTAAATTCCTCTACACATACTGTACATATCATGTGCTTGTCAAACTGTGTTTTAGAAAGAGTGACAAAATGGTTGCCATTCAAAATGGGTTATAATTTTCATTTCTCAGGCAGGTATTTTGACATATACACAAAATTGCGATTGGATAATTGTTTGAGAATTGGGCCATGCCAGACATTTCACGTCAAGATTCTAAAAATAATCTATAAAATTCTGTATGAAGAAAACCATGACTGGCAAGGTTGCAACATGCAGCATCTCAGATGACCATTCTTATTATGTGATGTCAGGGACATCCAAAGCCAATGTGGCTGCTTGAGACACAATAGCAAAACCTCTTTCATCCATGTTGAGGGCAGTGTACCCAGAGCTAGTTCAAGGCAGAAAGCCCCAAATAAATATACTTAAGGTATTGGTTGCAAACTACCATCAGAGTGAAGCAGCTGCCTCAGACCCCAGGTTTCCTGTGTCATGAAAGGACAACAATTTGTTATCTATTTAGTTGGTTTATTGCATTTCTACTCATCTCTACCCTTAAATAAAAATGCAATATAACCAACAGAACAAGAATAAGAATCTAACTTAAAATGTCCAGTTGATAGAGAACTGCTTTAATCTGGTGCCTGAAGGACTACAGGGCATATCTCAGGTTTATCTCTAAAGGATCCTATATTCTTCAGGGAATGTCATACAGCCCCATCCTTCACCATAATGAGCTGAGGTAGATTTCAATTCAACTCTAGTATCTACCTGGTAAATAGCAACATGCACACCATTTAATGGATTCTGTGGAAATATTCACTGTAGAAACATATTTTTTTTAAAAAAAGTATCCACATCGAGAAAATATATGTGGAAAGTCTCGCTAAGCCATCTCTCTCTCTCTCTCTCTCTCTCTCTCTCTCTCTCTCACACACACACACACACACACACTTCTGTGTTTTTATTGCTTATGTCTGGCAGACTAACTTACTCTTGCTTTTCCACTCTGTTTCTTACCCTCACAAAATGAAGTGCAACACAGCTTGTAGACACAGAAAGGATGGCCTTATTCTGCTTATAAAAAGAAGGGAAGTCTTGCTGATGAGTGGGCCCATAATGAGGTAACCAGGAAGGATTTGTCATAGAAGGATGTGACAACAATATAAACCTGAGTCATTTATCCCATTTGCAGAGTGGAGGTTATCCTGACCATTTCTTTATACATTTCTAAAATATTTGATTTCCTAAAACTTAAAAAATATATAGCAGTTTCAACTTTGTGGAAGAAATAAAAAATGATAAAATGATTAGTTCCTAATTCATTAGAATTAGGTTTGAGTGCTTTGCAGAGTGAAATACAAACAGAATAGGTTCAGATTCTGAACTGATAACTCATATATGCAAATTCGTGTGGTTTAAAAAAAAAAACAATTTGCCATGTTTTCTACTGTAATCAATTTGAACTCAGGATTCCATCAAGTCCTAAGCAGCCTGTTATTGATTTCCCCTAACAAGTGCCAGAAATAACTTTCATATATGAATGGAAATCAATTTGGCCTAACCTTTCATTAAATTGCCTTGCAAACTCTTCATTTCCAAAGAAGTCACATATGTATTCCAAGTCCATCTTCCTAAACTTCTTCTCAAATTGATTTGTTTATCCATTACAGTGACAGCAGCTGGTAGATTTAGAAGTAGCAACTGTAATTAAGGGACAAAACTGAATTGGGGCAGGATTCAATGAGAACATGACCCCCTTCTTTCTTCAGCTGCTTATTATAGCAAATTTTTATTTATTATATTTATACACTGTCACATGGTCATAGCTTGACATAAATCTGTCCTATTTTATCCATATAGATGTGTATGATAATTTTAAAATCTTTCACTTAAGATTACTTTCACCAACATTGAGGGTGCTTGGAAAAGCCAATGCCCTGACAATGGAAATCAGATTTATCTAAACCAGCAGCTTATCTACAGAATTCTGATTTGTTTACCCATCAATCAATGTACAGTTCCAAGAAGAATACCAGCAATGTTACAATGGAGACCAAATCATTTTTCATCTCTGTGTTTGAAATAATTATGTGGTGTTTTAGCAAATCCAGATGCTATATTTGACTATAATAATTTTGTGTCAGAAATTATTCTGTGTTGAAAGGATTTTTGCAGAAGAAACTCTGCTCAGGAAACACCCAAATGAGGCTCCTTTCATGTCCCCAAGAGCTGGGACAGAGATGCGTGGTCAATCCATCATGCAGTACCCGAGTGTCAAACTGCCGACTTGCCAGTCTTCCAGCTAACAAGGCAAGCTTCCTAACCACTGAGCTGCTACAATCAGACCCCTTCTTCTTAAAAAAACTTCAACAAAACCACTCAGAGTCCTTGATTTTTTACTTTCATAGAATATCACATTCTGGAGAGATCTACAGATGACTAATTTCAGTGTTATATTTATTTATTTAATTTATTTATATTCAAATTTATATGCCGCCCAATCAGGTAAACCCGACTCTGGGCGGCTCACAACAAGTTAAAACACACATAAAATAATACAACCAATTAAAACCCAACATACCCACCCACCTACCCCATTCCTCTTAAAAACCCACATTTAAAAACTGCCTTCATTGATAATTAAAAGAAATGGGGGGCTTAATCTATAATATAGCTGCGTCATTGTTCCTCCTAAGCTATAAACACAGAAAAAGCAGGAAACTGCTGTCATCAGTGTTGGTCTGTTGATCTACTGAATAGGGCAGAGGTCCTCAAACTTTTGAAACCAGGGGCCGGGTCACGCTCCCTCATACTGAGCCCATCACACCTTCTAAAAGCCCACCCCACTGCTCTCCTGCCTACTGGCCTGGAGGAGCTGTGTCACATGGATGAAGGCAACACCCCTGCAGTCACTGGAAATGTGCCCATGGCTGCTTCCTCCACCACCACCTCAATCCTTGTCTCCTCTCCTTGGCTTGGCTTAGCTTGGCCCTAACAGCACTCTGTAGCAGGGTGGATGTTGTAAGCCTAACAACATCCACCTTGCTATGGGGAGCTGGTAGGGACATACCAAGCCAAGTGGAGGAGACAAGGCTTGAGGCAGTGGAGGTAGAAGAAGCAGTGAAAACGGTGGCTGGAGCAAGGGCATGGGGTGGATGATTTGGTGCCATGGGCTGGATCTGGCCCACAGGCCATAGGTTGAGGATCCCTGGAACAGAGATTGACTGAAATCTTTTTTGCTTAGTGTTGTAAGTGGGTCTAGAGAAGGCCCATTGAACCCATGGAAATTTGTTGAGCCAATTCATCTGTCAGTTCTATTGATTTAAATGGACTTACTCTAGTTGCCACTTACTACATTAAATTGCAGTTAGAGTAGGCCCAATTTAATCAATTGAACCCTTGGAGGAGTTGATATACCATATCCCCACATATAAGTATATGAATAGGGCTACTCTAGTGCAACTTGCTATTCTAAGCAAGAGGATTTCTACCACTGTATCATTTGCAATGTCCCCACCCCAACCAAAAATCTTTAAGCACATTACAACTCCACCACATATGTTCATAAGTACCCAGTGTATTCTTACATCTCCAACACATTTTAGTTTTATTGTTATCCATTTGATGCAACCTAACTGGGGTCAGGTACCACCTCCATAACATTTTATAACTAGCTGGGTACCTGGCTTTGCCCGGGGTCACATGTTTCTCCTGTGCTCCGCATGGGTGTCCCCGCCCTGTGTGTGAGCCTTGCTCGCCTCCTCCCTGCCACCCTGGTTGACCTTCCACCCCCACCACAGCCTGCCCCAGGTGTCCTCAGCGGTGCATTGTTCAGGCATGCCCCGCAAGGGCGCTCCCACCCATCTGTTGCTCCTCTCTGGATCTCTGTCCCAGGCTCTGCACCTGGTATCTGGGCCTTGCCCCCCTCTGCTGGCTGCCTTTACCTTTCGGGCCCTTCCATGGCTTGTCATGTTCACTTGTTTTGGAGACTGCACCGCCGAAGGAAGCCGAAGGCCACAGCTCATTGTTTTGCTGAGGAGGTGGAGAAGGCGGCACGGACGTCCCTCCCCGCCCCCTGCCATCGGGCGGGGAGTTTAAGAGGGCTCCCCGTGGCTCTGAAGAGCCGAAGACGCCGCCGCCGCGCACGGACGTCCCTGCCCGCCCCCTGCCATCGGGCGGGGAGTTTAAGAGGGCTTCCCGTGGCTCTGAAGAGCCGAAGACGCCGCCGCCGCGCACGGACGTCCCTCCCCGCCCCCTGCCATCGGGCGGGGAGTTTAAGAGGGCTCCCCGTGGCTCAGAAGAGCCGAAGACGCCGCCGCCGCGCATGGACGTCCCTCCCTGCCCCCTGCCATCGGGTGGGGAGTTTAAAGGGGCTCCCCGTGGCTCTAGGGAGCCGAAGACGCTGCCGCCGCGCACGGACGCCCCCCCCCCCGCCCCCTGCCTCCCCACCTGGGGGGAAGAAGAAGGAGATGTCGACGCCGGGACTTGCCAGCGCTCCCTGCTCGTTCCGGGAGCCCATGCATGTTACTGGAACCAGGGGGGATTGTGGATGGGGTGGGAAGAGAGAGAGTTGGTCCTGCCAGCCAGGAAGGAGGGGCAGCATTTCATCTAGGGAGGTTCCAGGGATCCATATAGGTGTTGTGACGGGCATGGGGCGGTATGGCGGGTACCGTGGGGCGGGCCCCACTCGGGGAATGTGGGCCCGATGTTTAAGTGCGGTCCCTCATTCCAGCCCTGCAGGTACATCTCTGGGCCCTGAGCAGCAGATCCACAGTGACCCCACCCTTAGGCTGCTGCTGGTGAATGCCAGATCGGTATGTAATAAGGCCCCCCTGATTCAAGATGCTATCCAGGAGGGGCTGGCCGACCTGGCATGCATCACCGAAACCTGGCTGACACCTGAAGATGGAGTACCTCTTTCGGATATGTGTCCAGCTGGGTTCGGTATCTGGCACCAGCCTAGAGGTGAGGGGAAGGGCGGTGGTGTCGCCATTGTTGCCAGGGAGTCCTTGGGAATTGCTAGGCCACTGCTCCACAAGTGTCTGGTTGTGAGGCCCTGCTTCTACGGTTGGGCCCCAAGGGTCAGTTGGGGATCTTACTCCTGTACCTGCCCACTTGCAGGGTAAGGGATGCCCTGCCTGAGCTCCTTGAAGCCGCCTCGATGCTGGCGTTGGAGTTCCCGAGGCTCATGGTTCTGGGGGACTTCAACTTGCCATCGTTGGGGATGGCTTCTGAGGTGGCAAGGGAGTTCACGGCTTCCATGGCAGCCATGGGCCTGACTCAGGTAGTGCGGGGTCCGACCAGGGGCAGTGGTCACATGCCAGACTTAGTTTTCTTGTCGGAGCAGTGGCAGAGTGACCTGAGATTACAGGACTTAGCCATCTCACCTGTGCCATGGTCAGATCACTATCTGGTGACTCTTGACTTCCTGGGGGCGACGCTTCATCATAGGGAGGCAGGGCCTATTAAAATGGCCCGCCCTCGGCGACTAATGGATCCAGATGGATTCCAGAGGGAACTAGGGGATGTTCCTCTGGATCGGCTCCACGATTCACCCGAGGCACTTGTCGACCTGTGGAACAGGAAGGCAACAGCAGCCTTGGATGAAATCGCGCCACTGCGGCCTCTCCGCGCCCGTGGGGTTAGGTCATCCCCGTGGTTCACAGATGAACTGCGGGATCTCAAATGGGCAAAGAGACGCCTAGAGCGCCGCTGGGTGAAGACCCGGGATGACTCCGATTGGACACTGGCTAGAGCTGCTATTAGGGCCTACCTAGTGGCGATGGGGGTGGTGAGGCGTCAATACTTCACCACCCTTATTGTCTCCGCTGATAATCGCCCAGCCGCTCTGTTCCGGGTAACCAGGTCCCTCCTCGGTAGGGGGAGATCGGTGCCCGGTTGGCAGGGTTCGGCTGAGGACTTTGCTGACCATCTGGTGGAGAAAATCGATCGGATTCGTTCAGGACTGAGTCCCGGCATGGATGGGGAGGGTCGGGGTGGTGGTGCCGGAGCACAGTCTTGCTGTACGATCTGGGATCAGTTTGATCCTGTTCTCCCTGATGAAGTGGACAGGCTCCTTGCAGCTGTATGTGCCACTACATGTCCTTTGGACCCCTGTCCCACCTGGTTGGTGAAAGCCTCCAGGGTGGGGACAGGTGGCTGGGTTGGGGCGATAATAAATGCATCCTTACGGGAGGGGGTATTTCCTGCACCATTAAAACATGCTTTGGTGCGCCCCCTCCTGAAGAAAATATCCCTTGACCCAGCTGTCCTTAACAATTACAGGCCGGTTTCCAACCTGCCCTTTTTGGGTAAGGTTTTGGAGAAGGCGGTGGCGCGCCAGCTGCAGAGTGTCCTGGAGGAAGCGGATTATCTAGACCCCTTTCAATCAGGATTCAGGCCCGGGTATGGTACGGAGACGGCATTGGTCGCACTAATGGATGATCTCTGGCGGGAGCGGGACGGGGGTTATCCATCCGTCCTTGCTCTTCTTGACCTCTCAGCGGCCTTCGATACCGTCGACCATGGTATCCTTCTGGAACGGCTCAAAGGATTGGGGATCCAGGGCACTGTGTTGTCCTGGTTTTCCTCTTTTCTGGAGGGCCGTACCCAGTCGGTGTGGTTAGA
Organism: Bradypodion pumilum; assembly: GCA_035047305.1. Classification (NCBI taxonomy): domain Eukaryota; kingdom Metazoa; phylum Chordata; class Lepidosauria; order Squamata; family Chamaeleonidae; genus Bradypodion; species Bradypodion pumilum. Next base: position 306,632,395 of record JAWDJD010000004.1, on the reverse strand, counting down.
GAGTGAGAGGTCCAGCCCTAGGTCCCTCAAGTATGGGGTTCCTCAGGGCTCGGTGCTTTCTCCCCTCTTATTTAACATCTACATGAAGCCACTGGGTGAGATCATTCGTTCCCATGGGGTGCGGTACCATCAGTACGCGGATGACACCCAGTTGTACATCTCGGCCCGTGGGGACCCCAGTGATGCTGTTGAAATCCTATCCGGATGCCTGGAGGCCATTGGGGTCTGGTTGGGGGCCAATGGGCTTCGGCTGAATCCCAGCAAGACAGAGTGGCTGTGGATAAGGGGCCCCGTGTTATCCAGGGAGTTACCACCTTTGGTACTGGATGGGGCTGTTTTGCCCCAGACAGACCCAGTACGCAACTTGGGGGTCCTTCTGGATTCACGGCTGCTGCTGGAAGAACAAGTGGCGGCTGTGGCCAGGAGGGCTTTTGCCCAACTTCGGGTGATTCGCCAATTGCGCACGCTCCTGGACCGGGGCTCCTTGCTTATGGTCACCCATGCTCTGGTTACTTCCCGACTAGATTATTGTAATGCGCTCTACATGGGGCTGCCCTTGACGACCATTCGGAGGCTGCAGCTGGTCCAGAATGTGGCAGCCCGGGTGGTGATGGGATGTGGGCGATATGCCCATGCCTCACCGCTACTTTGGGAGCTGCACTGGTTACCAGTTTGTCTCCGGGTGCAATTCAAGGTGCTGGTTTTGACCTTTAAAGCCCTATATGGCAGTGGGCCAGGATACCTTAGAGACCGCATCGTCCCAAGAGTGTCTGCCCGTCCAACTAGAGTGGACCGGAGGGGCTCTCTAATGGTGCCATCAGTTAGGGGTGCACATCTGTCTAGCACCCGAAGGAGGGCCTTCTCCGTGGCCGCACCAACTCTCTGGAACCTCCTGCCAACAGATCTAAGACTTCAAAGAGAATTGCTGCCCTTCAGGAAAGGATTGAAGACCTGGCTGGCAGGGCAGGTGTGGGGCCCGAATGGGATCACGGTCCCCGCCTGCTGGCTTACGTAAAGAATTAAGAACTCTCTCTTCCTTTTTTAGAGTGGGTGGGATGGATGGGTGGGATAAGGGGTTTTTAAAGTGTTTTTATATGTTTTTAGAATTTGTTGTAATGCCGCCCTGAGTCGGGTTCTGCCTGAGTGGGCGGCATATATAAATACGACTAAATAAATAAAAAATAAAATAAATAAATTGCCCTCAGCAACCAGGGTCCTTTCCCCTCCTCCGCACGTGCACACTCTCGCATGCTACTCCTGTGATTGGCTGGCAGTATGGCCGTTTGTTTCTTTGCACCCAGCCTGACCCGGCACTAAGCCACTTGCTGGACTTCACCCACTGAAACCAGGACTCCGGCACTTGATCCGGGACCACCAAAAAAATTCAAACAAACCTCGGTGTTCCAGTGTTCCAGTGGGTCTCTGTATTTTGGGCTATGTAAAACTTCATATATCTAAGTTTTAAGAAATTGAAACACGTTGGAGAGAAAGAGGTAGGAAATGAAGTGATCAAAATAATTGGGGACTGGTCAACCTTTTGGGTTTTTTGAGTGTTATGTACTAAACTTTATCAGCATAATTGAACAGGCATAATGTTTGCCAAAAACTACCAAAGCATCTAAGACTTTAACTTTATACATTCTTGCTTGGGAATAAGCCCTACTGGATGCAGGATTATCTCTTTTGAGCAAACATGCCTCCAGTTGTATCCTATGTGCCTAAACTTGCCCAATTAAAAACAAGTGTACCAGCTGTACCAGTACCTTGAAAGGCCTGACTGGGCTACAGTGACACATGCTTTGGTAACCTCCTGTTTGGAGATTTGGTAATCTCCTACAGCCTACTCTAGATGGGGCTACCTTTGAAGCCAAATGCAAAATGCTGCAGCTTGTTCACTGGGGCTGGTTAAAGATCTATCTGCCTGTACACTCTCCATGTTGATTAAGATCCTTCGAGGAATATCTTCTCCCAGTCCCACCATGTCCACAAGCACATCTAGTAAGGGCATTTTTCTTGTGGCTGCTTCCAGGCTACAGAACTCCCTATTTTGGCAATGCAGCTGGCACCTTCTCTCTTTTCTTTCTGACAGTAACAGAAAATGCACTTCATTAGAAAGGCTTTTGAGATGGGGGAGTCTCTAAAAATTGGATTTATTGCTTATAAATACTATTTTTAAATATCTAGGGAAGCTTCAAGTTCTAATTGGTATGCTTTTAACTGGTGATGCATTTTCAATATTTTGTTTGCGATTGATAGATCGATAGATAGATCGATAGATAGATAGATCTCCATAAATTGTCTATGAGTGAAATTACATATTCCTTAGTTTGCATTTTGATTTGGGCATTTTTGATATTCAGACCCATAGTAAAAAAATAGAAAATGCAAGTACAGTATATGATGAACACCATATATATACTGCAAAAGTATTTCAGTTACAGCCTTAGGAAGAACACTTGTAATCCAAAGTATTGTTTTAGCTGAAGGTGAATCATGGGCAATAGCAACTGCCAACATAGCAATTTGAATTCCATAGTTTGTTTTTCATCCCAGCTAGCAGTAGGAACTAGAGATTGAGAGAGAGATAGAGAGAGAGAGGGAGGGAGATGCAGACATAATTATAGCATTTACTAAACTTGCTGAGAATTGCATTTCCTAGGGTGTGTTTATGTATATTTTTGCTTTTCTCTGGGTATAATGTTTACTTTGGATCTCCTCAAAAGACAGCTTCACCCATCTGGCTGTGCATAGCTTTTGAAAAATGCTTGTATTAGAACAGTTTCCTTTCTCAAATGGTTTACTTTTTCATTTGTTCATCTGTGCCACTAATATAATCATCCAGTGATTTCTGAAAATCACTACATCACCTGTGGAATGGGGAAAATCTGATAGACTTGATCCTAGATGACAGTTCTGTCTGACAAGATCTCTCTCTGACAATTTTCTAGACCTATTGTTCAGTTTTGAGGGAGATCAGGATGCAGATGAAGTAGAAACTCCCCTTGGCAGTATTGTTTGGGTATCTAATATTGAAGCAGAATGATGAGATTTACATGCTATTAATAAATGCATTTTGAAGATACACACATTGAATTATTTTTCTTTAAGCCCTTACTTATTCTTTGCATTTGGTTTAATGTCTTTTGCCAGTACTGCAGCTGTTATTATTGACCACAACATTCAAAACGTGAGAAAACATCCACATAAAAGCTTATGATAACATGATGTCACATCACACAGGCTGAGGAAGCATGCCATATTATGCACATCATGGTCCCACTTGGGTTGCCCATATACAGCAACATTTGGCAATACTTCACTTTCAGAAAATACTGTATTTTACGGTTTGCTATTTGTGTAGTAGAGAAGATTTCTTGTGGGATTGCAGGCTTTTTCCAGCAATTTCTTATTAAGAAGACAAGGGAAGGATGCATGCAGGACTTGGCCAAATGGGGTCTGTGGTCCACGTTCACTACCCAAAGATTGATACATGCTTCCCCAAAACTCTATCTCCCATCCTGCCCATTCCAATGGCTTCTGAGTCTTCTCCCCACACACACTAAAAAAAAAAATCTACCTGTAGTACTAAAACAGCTTAAGCTGGAAAACCTGTCCTACCTGTAAAGGCTACATCTGTATTGGGGAGGGCATTATGCCTATGTCACAGGTTTGTCGAATGGGAGATGCTATTTTTTCCAACTCAGCTCTAAGAAACATAGCCTGGCACCACATCTTGCTATGGACATTTTGGAGGCTCATTGATAATTTCCCTGCACAAGAAATTGGTGCATACCTGAAGAACTGATCTTGCATAACAAAAGCTTGTGCCATGTTTGGCTTTTTTGGGGTGATCCAGTAAAGGTATTTGCCTTACTTCTACACCTATTCTTCTTCTGCTGTGCCTGAATCCAAATATAGGTATCATCATGGAGATCATCCATGAAGACTGTCCTGAGAATATAATACAGTGGCCTTTCATCTGCCTTCTGCATTGCAGTATGACACCCATACCACTGATTCAAGTATGCGAGTCACTTTCTGGTCCTGAGCCCTTTTGGCATGCAAAGTCCCCATCAGCCCCAGGCCAATATTGATGAAGCTGCTGCCCTCCATCAAGATGGATTCAAGCGGGATTTAATCCACTTGAAGACCATTACCCTTCCTTGTGGGCTTCGACATCCAAGGCCGTTAGTCCTCAGGGTTGCCAGGTTAGCTAACCACCACCTGACACTCGATATTGAGTCATTGGCAATATGGTCTAGTCTATTACCATAGCAGGATAACCTGGCCAAACTGGCCCTACATCTATATACAAGATACTGTATATAGTGGAATTACTACAGGGAGTAGCTGAAGTATAGTGAAAGTGCCATTTCTTGTCAGATTTGATTTGAGAAGGCCCGGATCAAAATGAGCATAGAGACAACTTGTTCAAGTAAGGTGAGTTCATCTTTTGGATACCACCTTGACTATATTCCTCTTAGCTTAAATCTGGATGCTTTCTATTAATGAAAGGAACATTTATTGAACTCTGCCTCATTTACTTCTGAGTAGGCATATTAGGTTCTGAGCTATAAAATTCCTAATGAAATCTATGGGACTTAGAAGTGCTTCATCTTAACTGGTTTTTCTGCTGCATTACTTAGATACTTTAAGATAAGTTCATACTGTGGTCTCGATTTTCAAGCTTAAGTGATTTTACAGGACTTTAAAAAAATTGATTGGGTCAGATTCAGAGATGCCAGAAGAGTGTAAAGGAACTCAATGAATTTTTGTCCTTCAAACATTAAGTCTCACAGACAGCAATTTTCCATTTTCATTCCACTTGATATCCATGTTTGAAGACTATGCATAATTGATCTAAGGTAATAGGTAAGCTTATCTGTATAAACATGTTTTTACTGTTCTGGCCAATGATTATGATTCTTTGAAGAAAGGCTAAGAAAGAAAATGAAGCAAGTGAATCAAATTACATTAAGAATTCACGATAGAAATCTGCAGTCTCATTATGAAGTATATCAGCTTAACAGATGAAATTGGGTAAAACCTGACTATCCCTGCAAAAAAAAAAAAGTTACCATTAATGAAGAAAAGTGCTATGATTGTTAAAAATTAAACCTAATCCTAGGCAATTTGTGAGATTCAATTTTCAAAACGGTCTAAAAGCTATGTTTCCCCCCCAGATCAAGATCAAAAAGAGTTGGAAATCTGAGGAATAATTTTCTGTCATTTCTAAGATAACACAGAAAAAAGAGCCTGCATATCTGTGAAGATTAGGACAGGACTGATCCAGAAATCTACATGTTATATGTAGGGCCAGCAATATAACACATCTTGCTAATGATGTATCTCTCTGTGATCAGAGAGGTCACACAGAGGTAAAATATTCTGATCATCCTCTCTTCCATTTATAGTAATAAAATATTATAGCAGCTAGCCATTGTGTTATAGTTGTATAGTTATAGTTTGATGACCTGTAATAGGGAAGTCAGTTTAGATTCAACACTGTTAATGAAGAATTTTACAAATCTACTCAGAATTATCACCATTATGATAACATCAACAGCAATAGCAGTTACACTTATATACCATTTCAAAGCACTACTTCCTCAGTGTCTGAGCCAGACATGAAACTGCCAAATGAAGGCACCTTTTGGTGAGTTCATTCTGCAGTTCCTTTTGCCTGACCTAGTATGGGGAAGATTAGCTAGCATCACAAGGTTACGGTTACCAGGGGACACCCTATTGTGGTTCAAAAATACCACAATCTTCAAGGAGGCTCTTTCTTCATAGTACTTACTGCACTCTCTCGGTGGTTCATAAGGTAATGCACTTTTTTGCCCATGAACCACTTTCCGCTCTCACAACACAATTTCCTCAGAGACACAAGTTCAGGTTTGCACCTTACATCTATGTTTACCTGTGATAGACTGATGACAGAACAAAACACATTTGACAAAGCAAATCATGATAAATGCATTATATAAAGTTGAGGAAAATTGTATGCTGTAAGGAAAATACATCTTTGACCAACTGAGGAAGTATCTTTTCCTCAAATTCCTTTGGGACCCAAAAGCAGACCACAGATAAAATAATTCCTTAAATATCTAAGGTTGCTATAAGTAACATACTGTGTTTCACTGACACCAAGCACTGCAATCTTTATGCATTCTTCCTTTAGTTTTAAAGTTTTCAATTTACATTGATTCGTACTTCCATGTTCAACATATATGCACAGTGGAGATCAGACTTTTCTTTCACTTCTGATAATCTCATTGAAACTCATTCTTCTTCTGCCATATCCGAATCTGAATATAGGTGACCTGAGGATATAATGCAGTGGCCTTTCATCTGCATTCCACATCGCAGCATGACCCCCATACCACTGATCCAGTTCCATGTGTTACTTTCTGGTCCTGAGCCCTTTTGGCACAGAAAGTCCTCATCAGCCCCAGGCCAATATTGATGAAGCTGCTGCCCTCCATCAAGATGGATTCAAGTGGGATATTGATATTGTATTGATTATATTGTATTGCGGTATTTTTTTGTACTATTGTGTATTTATTTATTTTGTATATTGGTACCTATTGTGTTGTTTTTGCTATTGTTTGCTGCTTCAAGTTGCCTTTGGGCTGAGGGACATGGGATACAAATAAAGCTATGATGATGATGATCACCCTTCCCTGTGGACTTTGGCACCCAAAACCAATAGTCTTCAAGGATGTCAGGTTAGTTAACCACCGGTTGACACTCATTGTTTTGTGGCTGGCAGTATTGTCTACTCTATTACTCTAGCAGGATAACCTGGCTAAAAATTCCTAAAAGGTGAAGAATCCTGTTTAGATGGGGGGCCCTTCTCACTTTGTATCCCCTTTCTCTAATGATCAGAGCTGTGTGGCATTGTATCTGAAATTCCATTTATTCTTTTATTTGGTTTAATTGGCACTCAATCCATTTTGAATGAATACTGTTGCTGTGATTCAAAGGTCTGAGAGATGTTCCCAAAGTGAAACAGCGAAAACTGCAATTGGTCTAAATTTAATCCATAACAGATTTGAGGATCCTATTATCTCTTTCAGCTTTTCAAGTGTGTGTCTAATCAAAGTCAGACACATTTAATGACAATAACAGCTTAATTCCTATTGAAAAGGAACATATTCTGCATTTGTGTGTCTCCGGTGCATCACAATGAAAACTCTGCTTCTGTACACACAGATTCCCAGGTTTTGGAGAAGCCTGTTCAACCTTCTTTTCCACTCAAGTACTTATTTTTCATAATCTTGCTTCTTCCCACCTCAACCCTTTTCAAATGCAATAAATTGGAAATTACTTTATTCATAAATCAGCAGAGGGCAAAAGGTTGGTCAAAATCTGCCAGTACATCTCTTGGTTTTCTGACTCTCTGTGCCTCAAAAAGAGCGACAAGAAAAGGCCTTTTCCTCCTCCTAAATTAGCTGACTAGAATTAAGGCCACTGCTGTGAATTTGTTTAAGGTGGATCCCAGCTTGCCAAGAAGTGACCCACACACCATCTTCTGCGGCAGGTATGAAATGAGACATACAAGATTTGATACTAGGACTGCAATGGACTGCCGCAGCCTTGAGGATATTAATAAGGAGCACCTTCACAGCCAGTCCATCTGGCATTACCTCTTCTGCCTCCATGACCATTGGGAATTAGAATAAATGGTTCCTCCTCCACTCATTTTGCCGTTGATCCCAATATGATGGTTTCCAATGACATTTCCTCCAGTGAGGGGACCATCACCCCACCCAAAGCGGCTCATCTGCCCGTAGCCATTGGCCTCTTTAGGGAGTCAAATTATTTACCACTGCCCAACACTTGGTGTTAAGTCACTGGCTGTATGGTCTACTCCGTCCTGTAGCAGGATGTCTGGCCAGACAGAATTAAAGCAGTTTAGAGGAAAATAGGAAAAAGTTTGTCAGTGAGTCAACTTCTGATACATGGTAGTTAACTCTGAGAGAAACATCCCTGCAGAGAAACTTTGTTTCCCCTTACTATAGTTGTTTTCCTGAGACATCATTTCGAAGCTGACTCAAAGGTCAAAGATCTATCTTTTATTGGTGGTTCCTGTTAATAAAGTCCTACTTTTAGAGTACAGGGCAGAAGGCCTTTGGACATATGGCATAAATGGCCTGCTTTTGGAATGGCATTGAATAAATTTTTGGTTTGAGTCCTAAACATCATGGATGGCTGTTTCCTGTTAGCAAAGAGAACTGAGAAATTCTCCCAACTTGGACTTTTGTACAATGGCATGAGCAAAAAAAAAAAAAAAAAGAGAGAGAGAGAGAGAGAGAGAGAGAGAGAGAGAGATACAGGATTGTTGTGGCAACAAGGCTCTGGCTGAGCTGGAAGACAAAGGAACATCATGATTCAAGTAAAAACAACAACAATGAATTTCACATAAGCCCCACATCTGCTCACCCTTATTTTAAAGAATGAGCAAGCATCAACGAAGTTCTCTTTGAAGAGCCCTGGTGGTACAATGGTTAAACTGCTGTACTGCAGCTGGAAGGTTGTGACGTCAGACCTGACCAGGACTCAAGGTTGACTCAGCCTTTGATCCTTCCAAGGTTGGTAAAATGAGTACCCAGCATGTTGGGAGCAAAATGCTAATTAACTTGTGAACTGCCCAGTGAGTGCCCTAAGTGCTATAGGATGGTATATAAGTCTAATTGCTATTAGTATTTTGGCAAAATCTTTTTCTCCCGGTATAACTAACTGTTCAGCATATATGCCATAACCATAACAACAGCAAGATTTTGCTGCCAAGTCCATGCTATTTTATGGTGACTCTTGCCAGAGTTTTCTGATTATAGTTTACTCAGAAGTGGCTCACCATCCCTTTTTCAAGGGCCATTCTGAGACTTGCCCATTCTGAGACTTGCCCAAGGCTACATAAGCTGGTTTTTCTTCCAGGAAGCACATTGGGGGATTGAACTCTCAACTTTTGGCTTCCTAGCTAAGTACCCAGTACACTGACTTATCCAGCCACTCACCAGGACAAATCTTAGCTGCTTCCAAAGCAACTATGAAAATTCTTCACAGGACATCTAATCCATCATCCTGTAATGCTGTGATACTCTTTTCACTCTAAGTTTGAAACAATGGAATTTTACTTTGGCTCTGGTGATGTGACAGTGTGCTCCAATACACCTGAAAGCAGCAGTATGGGTTCAGGGTATGCCTTGTGGTAAATGGAAAGGAATGCCTAGGGAGATATACAGAGAGAAGAAGTCAGCTAGGAGTTATCACTGCTGCCCTACCTTCTGCTGCCTGAGGTAATTATACCTAATGGCAAGGGCAATCCTGTGAGGAACTGTTTCTTTTTAGCCGCATGACAGCACATAAAGCAAAGCAATCACACTTATATACCACCCCACAGCGCTTAATGCAGTCTCTGCATCGTTCAAATGTTAATTAGCATTTTGGCCCTGAACATGCTGGGTTCTCATTTTACCGACCTCGAAAGGATGGAAGGCTGAATCGAACTGTAGTGCAGATGAGTTGTACTTTAGTGACAAATGACATATATTGCATATAGAAGGTCTTGTCTTTCATTCCCAGCATTTCATAAATCCTGTTCATGCTTCACTCATTACCTATGGATAAATTGAATATGCACAAATAAATGCACAGAAATATCTCAATGAAAGAAAAAACTGTCAGAAAAGTTTTGCTCTTCCACAAAAGTTATAGGACCAGTGCTTTTTTCAATTAACATTAGCAAAAATGGTATATGATGTGCAAACCCTTTGTATTTTACATAAAAGCCAAACAGAAAGGTTTTGTGTAAATAAATAAATATACTTCTATGATATTTCCTGAAATGCAAAAATATACACAGCAACTTCTCATAGGGAGAAAGATTATACCCCTATGATGACCTCGCCATGCTGAAAGAGGAATGGAAGAGTGAATCTGTGTTCTGAGTGTCTTTATTTTATTTTATATCTGCTCATTGATCACAAACAACACTGCTGTCAGGTATTTCAGTACTACAAGTCCCTACATTCCAGCACTTATTCACTTGAGTTGCCAACATCTTAAAATGCCAGTTGAGGTCTCAGGAAATTGTTGTGCTTTCCAGATCTCGTGTGTGATTGTATGGTGCACTTGAGTCCATCCCATAATGCCTTTTGGAGCAACAGAAAGATTCGAGTGTCATGCCAAGACAGTGAGTGGAGAACCTTCACATTACCCAGATCCTGTCTGCAGAGGTACAGGGTCAGAAAAAAGACTCAGGATTTGGCCTGGAAAAAGTTGCAACGTGCCATGTATGAAGTAGACAGAGTCTCATGGGGTTCATGTCACTTGGATTCCAAGCCTACTCTTTTCATATCTCTATAATCGCTTGGCCTTGTAGCATTTTGGACCCCTCATCACCTTTCCTTACTATCACCACCCATGACATCACAGTTTCTGAAATCTCAAAGAATGGGATAGTTTTGACATGGGAACCTTGCTACTCACATATTGAAGCCTCTCTGCAAATGACAGGTCAACGTGTAGATGTCATCATGAGAGTAGCTAAAAGTATGTTCCCACTCAGCCTTTAACACAGCAAGGCCCTAAAAACAAATAGGAGACTTTAATCAGGGAATAAATGGTGTGGCTAACATGGTGGGGAGCTTTTGTTGGCTAGAGCAGACCATATGGATAGGTTTGCCAGATTGGCAGCACCCCATTCTCTGAGATTTTAGGTCCAGAATCTGAGAGCTAAAGGTGGACCATTGTGACAGACAATATGGAGAATCTAAAGAGAATTTAAAAGCTATATGAATGAATTACAGTAGCAGCAGCAAAAAGAGGAAAACAAAAAGGGATGTTTGCGTATATCTAAGTGGCATGGCCTGAAGTCATAAATACAGATCCCAAAATCTTGTGGGATCTTATTCCCTGAGAATTTATCATGTGGTTGGCAGCATATTCCCTGAGATTTTAGGTACAGGTATTTGCAGGCAAGAATGTGTCTGAAAATCTGGGTCTTAGGGCCAGAAGATGAGGTCAAGTAAGCATGAGGGGATAAAGGACAAAATGATAGAGAGAGAAATATATTTTTCTCATGCTCCTGTTTGTCTGACTAGGTAAAACCAAGAACTGTCTTATTCTGTCTTCAAACAGAAACCATGTCAAGACACTCTGGGAAAACATGTCAGTTTCATGCATAAACCAAGTAAACTACAGTTTAGAGTCTCAGATTATGATGATACTTTAAATATTTTAACACCTCCCCCTACCAAATAAAATAATACTGCTTTGTTAATAATGCTGTGTGGACTAGCATTGCCTCATCATATCTTAATCTATGCCTGCCTAGAAAGGTGTGATCATCTATAACCATGATGGCAAACTTTGGCACTCCAGGTGTTCTTGGACTTCAACGACCAAAGGCCCAAGTCAGTGCTCCTGTTGATCAGGGCTTCTGGAAATTGAAGTTCAAGAACAACTGGAGTGCCAAGATTTGCCATCACTGTTCTAAAACAATGAACAAGACCAACAGAGGGATCTGGTGAAAATATCATTTGGTTGGGAGCAGTAGGTCTTGTAGGCAGTGCCAGATGGCTGAGCCTAGTCAGCATTTAAATTTCCCACAATGCCTCTGACAATGCCTCCCTATCCAATTGGCAGCAATCTAGAAGTTACTTTTGACTATTCACACACCCTTGAAACCCCTCCCCCTCCTGAGGACCCCAAAGTCTCCCACCTCCAGGCAAAAGGGAGACCTAGAGAGCATCAGAACCTGAAAGAGGTAGATAAGAAGCTTTGGATTTGTTTGATTAATTATCTCCCATGCCTGGAACAAGTTTATGCTGATATAACTATGCCAACAGAATTTTGCCAAGTATTTTCATGCTTGGCCCATGCTTTGGAGGATAAACCTAGCTTCTGTGCCATTGAGTTAGTGCCATTTTTATTACTGCAAAATATATACCCAAGCAATGGCTCTGACGTGGCAGATATTCCTCTTCAACCATATTCGCTTGTAGTCTAATTGGCGCCTAATGTGAAATGGAGAAAATGACATACTGTATACTTCACCTCAGGCCCTGTAGCTCCAGAGAATGATGAAGTGGGTGAATCCCACAGGGACATACACTCAATTTCTTGGCTTGACATATTATACACTAGACTCCCTAAAGAATTAATGTCAGACCTTCACTGCAAACCTCAAGAGAAGGAGATACTTCTACCTCCCTGGGGCAGCTTATTGCTTTTATATTTGTAGGAAGCTTCACCTCTGCCTGCCATCTGCGGTACTGTGAATGCTTTGTTGTCTTTTTTCAATGGAGAAGACATTGCTGGCCTGCTTCAGTTCAAGCGCATTTGGGAATATTTCACTTGCCCTCCAAAGGGATAATATACTGACAGGCCAAAGATCAGGTCTATCTTCTAATCATTTTAATGAGATATGGCAAAGGTTTATCCACAGCTGCAATTTTAAAGGCAAAAGCACTTTCCAGTTATTATAAAGATATCCCCAAGGTGTTTACTTAGAAATGAAAAAGGTGTTGTGTTGTTTTGGTTGTTCTGCTTTGAGCTGAAGCATTCTGGAGTGATAGTATAAAAGGACTTATACTAATATCAAGACTAATACGACATAAGGACTAACAATAACTATGGCCACTTCTGCCTTTGCCACATTTGCCTCTGTGTAACATATACACCTTGTAGATATGTGTAATGCTATGCTGCTTCAGTACATGTCCCTTATACAATAGACAGCACTGGTTCTAAATGGTGGAAACTTTGCAGGGCTTAATGTACTTATTGCACCAGAATTCTAATAAAGAAGACTTTTATATATGAAAACTCAGTGGTGTAATTATTATTATTATCTATTAGTATTTAGAGTGTTAAACCTCTTTTTAAAGTTTGTTCATTTTGGGAGCCTTAGGACAGAGGAAAAACTTTGGTATCCCAAAACTGCCACAAATTGCTGGCTGTAGTCTCAATCCAGGCAGTGACAATGTAGCAGCAATTTTTGGATATTAAAGACTTCCCACTATCCTGAGGCTCCCAAAAGCTTCCATCTCTTGATAGGTAGCCCTAAGAAGCATTGAAACCTGAAGACAGGAATAAGAAGCTTGAATTAAATATTGAATTGAATATTGCCATCATGGGATGATGACACTATCCTCTTGCATAGCATTAATTTATGCTAAGAGGATTTGAGCAGTCATGTTTGTGAGTGTGGAAGGATGCATGTTGTTCAGGCATTGTGTGAATAGGTCACAACAATTAGAGTGTTGGAGGCTGTTTTTCTTTCCTCTGATTATTTTGTTCTTCTTTTTCACTTGTTCTGGTGGTACAAATGCCATTGCCTTGCAGTTTTTTTTAAAATCAAGAATTAGAGGTAATTTGAATAAGGTCACAGATCGATATAAGAAGCACTTTGGAATGTCTCCTGAAGGGATGATGTCATCCTAATTGCACATCATAAACTCGTGCAAGAGAATTTCAGCTCAGAATCACAATATAAAATTTTGAGCAAAGTGTACAACAATTGAGCTGAAAACACAACCGGGGGTTGGAGGAGAATATTCTAGAATGAATTCTTGATGTTACACAAAAGGTTTTGAAAAACCTGGATTAGTGACTACTTGTGCACATTCAAAGTTTCTTTCTGTTTCTCTTTTGGACCCACATTGCAAGTTATCAGTAATCTAGCAAACAGCTGCTTTGGCCTCCTTTCAAATTTCAGTTATAGCAGTGGACACACAAAATCATACAAGGAAACTGTCATTACACCTTTCCAAACTGCTCATTATCCTTGGTGTTCCATATAAAAAATGCTGCTTTAAAAAATAAAGAATTTTATAATCAAAGCAAGAAGCAAGCACCACAGACCCAGGAACGTGTTTTCATTCCTGGACAAATAGAGGCAGAAGGGTTTTTATACCACACCATTGAGATAATCACAGCAACCCCAATTCTCACATCTATTTTTGATATGGTAAGGTCACTACAATGCACCTTGATTTACTCATGTTGGCTCAAGAATGAACCAAATAATAATTGTAATTTATATCCCGCACTTTCTCGGCCGAAGCTGACTCAAGGCAGCAATTACAACATGTCCACAACATACAGTATAATAATACAACAATAAAGGAGCACAAAATTATATTCAGTAAATAATCAATACTCGATAATAAACATAAAATTAATCACAATATAAAATATACATGGTATCAAAACATCAAATACAATGGGAATGGAGCCCAGGGTTCGACGTCCATGAACGGAGCCCAAGGCTCAATGTACCTGACAGAGCCAGGGCTCTGCATCATCTGTGGCTGTCATAAACACATTTATGACAGCTGTAAACTTATTTACAACAGTTGTAAATGCATCCATGGCTGTCATAAACACATTTACAACAGCCATGGATGCATTTTACGGCAGCGTTTATGGCAGGGGAACCACCAGTCAGGCCCACTCAACTGTCTGAAGGAGCATGACCCTGCCTGCAGCTTCAAAAAGTTGAGAACCCCTGATTTAGAAAATGACAATTTCAGACACATTTCTGCCTTAATATCCTCCAGAAAATGCATAGAGTGCCAACACCTGAATTAGCCACCAAGTCATCTCTTATTTAAAAAAATTGGTGGAGGGGTGGCTGTTTAATATACTTTAAATGGGATATCAAAGAACAGGCCATCAATATAAAAAGGAGCCATAATAAGAATTCAAGGAATAAGCAAAAGAATAACAACAGCTCAGTATCCGAGTCACCCCATAAATCAATACTGTACTAGGTCTACAGTCCAAACAGGAAGTATCCAGAAGCAAGGCCAATAAACAGTTCATGTCAAGTCAGCAGGAGGTCAGGCAAGTAGGGAGACTAGGGAGACAAGGAGTGTTGAAGACCAGGAACAGGGCAACAAAAATAAATAAATTTGGAGTCTTATTTTCAGCAACCTGTCAGAGATTTGTGTTCTATATCAATCTAATTGTGTCATGGACAACTTCTATTACAATAGCTGCTCAGTTTCTTTCTGCAGCTAAGAAGTCCTTGATAAGGAGATGTGCATAACCTCAAGTATCTTACATTCTCAGTTTTCACTATTGTCCTTAGACTTGGACTCTTTGTAGGCTCCCCAACCATCCAAAAGAGGATGGACATCTCTGGAAGGTGAAGTTCTTGATGTCTGTGTCTTTGATGTGAGCACCAGCTAGTACTTCTAGTTCCCTTGTCTGTTTCTCCAGCTGAAACATGTCATCCTTGCCTCCAGTCTCCAAGAAGGCTCTTTCATGCAAGACACCACTTTTTGGGGAGAAGCAACTTATTAAAACAATGAATTCTAGCTCCTAGAGCACTGATGGTGAACCTTTGCACTGATTAGTAGGAGTGCTGACTTGGGCTTCTGGTAATTGAAGTCCAAGATCATCTGGAGTGCCAAGGTTCACCATCACTGTGAGGTTTCCAAGAATGGCAGTTTGCTGTTTTGTTTTGCTTTCTGAGGTTTTTCTGGTAGGAACAGTAGGGAGGACGGGCTCACAATAGCAGCTTAGGGCTCTGAATAAAAATACCTCTAGAAACCCACTTTAGTCAGATTTGTATTCTGACCTTCCATCTTTTACCCTATAGTACAACTCATAACAACAAAAGACCATACAGGAATCCTGCAATATTTTCATAAATAGGCTGTGTGTTGCTAAACTAAACAAAGTTAGTTTTCTGTGGTCTTTATGTGCTTTTCCTTTTGGAAAGACTAGGCAAAATCCTGCCCTCGCATCTCACTTCACAACTCACTTTTGTGCATTGCAGGCGCACCCCCCAATAAAGGACTCAGACACTGGTAAAAGTGGATAACGGCATTGGGCCACATTTATTGATTCATGCCCTAGTCCGAATTATAAATTTCTATTGGTAATTGACCAATTATAATTCTTAAGGCAAGCAGGCCGAAGTAACACTGGTAAGGTACCACCCAAAATTGCCGATGGCAATTGTTACAATGTATCTATTTGTATCCATTTGTTTGTTGACAACAAACAAATTGTTGACCGTAGTCAATATCTAACTAATGACCCCACCCTCTGACGCGTATCCGTGAAATCACGGGGTGATGCATGCTGTCTAGCTGTAGCCATCACCCCGTCGCCTGGTTCGTCGTTGACCGGACAACGTTTAACCAACTTATGCCTGTCTAGTGTTGTCCAGTCAATTGCGAACCTGCCGGATACCTGTGGGTCATAAATGTTTACCTTACCAGTGCTACCCGCCACATGGGGAGGCTTCCCAAAAAGGCTCACCCCCCCCCCAGACCGTCAGCTCGGTCAACAGGCCTGCTCGCCAGTCCGCTAACCAGAGGTCCATACCTCCCTGCGACAGATGGGCCCCATCCCCTGAGTAAAGCTCTTAATTTTGCAGACTGATGGTGGGGAGGCGAATGACGCGTCCCCCACCCTATTCAAAAAGGAACCGGGCAATAGCCCTGTTCACGGAGTGTCGGCTCAGTCAAGAGCCTCGAGGCCGAATGCTCCCCAGTAAGCGTACCGCGACATCATGTCCGACCACTTGAGGGTTGTGGCAGGCCACACATAATGTGAGTAGGGCAGGTCACTGCAAATCGCAAGCTTCCGCAATAGGCCAGTGACCCGCCCCAAGCCATCGCCCCCAAGGTACATAACCAGGTCATCAGGCGAGTCAGCATCCCTGATGTAGAAAAGGAATGGCAACAGTTCCCGCCATAACATGCCATGCTTACCACACCACCTGAGACGTGCGGGTGCACCCAGTCCCAGTCGGGGTCCCACTCTGTCGCCGCAGTGTAACGCGCTGCCCTGTGCAGTGTAACGCGCTGCCCTATGCAGCGTAACGCGCTGCCCTGTGCAGCGTAACGTGCTGCCCTGTGCACGCGGCTATGGCCCACCAGCCATACTGTCACCGGTGTAATACGACACCCAGGGTCTGTCAAGGAAAAAAAAAAGGGGGGGAGAAACAGTGCAGTGACTAAACTGGTACTCAGGTTGAAGAGGGCGAACACAAATTGAAAACATTGTGATCCCCACCCTCCCATGCGGCGTATTTCAGCCCCGGAGCACCCAAAACAGCTGCAGTAGAAGCCGCCCCCCTTCTGAACGAATGGGTGCCGCAACAAGCCCCTGAGAGGCCAACACTGTCTAGTGCCTTCGCGGCACCCTCCAAAATTGAAATTTAGTAAGGGAAGACCCACCTTGGTGACAGAAAAACGGGCCATGGTGCGTGCCACGCAGTGCAAGGAAATCCTGTAGGGCACCAACCGGACAGATGTCTGCCAAAGAACACCGTAGCAGTCTTACATCACTGCCTACGCCATGCTGATCTGTCTTAGAGGAGCGTATCCTCCACTGAGCCCAGTCTTTGGCAACATAGACATCCTCGAGTTCCAGTGCCCTACGACTTGCATCCGCCTTAGACAGCATCACAAGCTCGCTGATGCGGAGCGCTCCAAAAAAGGTCACCGTTGTGGCTGCATGAAATGGGCTGCCTCATATCTATCAAACAGAGGCCAGCCCAGCCCCGGGCCAATTGGGTAAGAACCCCTGGAGAAATCGGGTGGCGGTCGTCCGGGCAACGCCCACGCTACCGCACCCACCCCTCCAAAACATGTCTCACACGGAGGTCAGCGGTACTATCCACATGACCTCCCACCTTGGCCATAAAAGCCAACGCTGACAGCCTAGATGCTATGGTGCGAGGTGCAAGGCCCTGGGCATGCAGGTAAACCATGAACCGAAGTACATGGGTCACTGGGATCGGCCAGGATTCTGGCAGCCGGAATTGGGTACAGAAGGCTCTGAAAGAATTGAATGCATGGTGATACGCCTTACGCGTGTGTGGCACCAGTGACAAGCCAATCGCCCGGTTCACCTCTCCTTGCCAATGGTCCATATCTCGTCCGGGGGTGGCGAGGGAAATCCCTCCGCATCCGGGGCCAAGGCACGGAACCGGGAGAACTGCAGGCGGGTCAAAGCGTCAGCGATATCATTATTGACCCCCGGGACATGCCTGGCCCCGAAGAGGACACAAACTAGCGCATTAGGTCCATGACCCTGGGCGATTTGGAAGTCTGTGAGTTGACAATGTGGACAACGGCCGCATTGTCACACCAGAAATGGACGACCGAGTCGACCCACTCCTCGCCCCATAGCATCAAAGCCCCCAGGATAGGGAAAAATTCCAAATACGTGAGATCACGCAGGCGACCCGTGCCTGCCCAGGCTGGTGGCCACCCACCATAGGCCCACTTCCCATTGAAGTACATCCCATAACCCAGGGACCCCGAGGCATCAGACTGGATCTGAAAGCGAGGGGAAGCCAGGAGGTGAGACCTCCAAATTGATACTCCATCGAACTCCCTCAGGAACTGGAGCCAGATAAACATATCTGCCCTGCTACCCCGGGTGAGTCTAACCCTATGGTGGGGCCTAGATAAGCCAGTCATGGCGTCGCACAAGCGCCGAGCAAATGCCCTGCCCGGTGCGACCACCCTGCAAGCGGAATTGAGGTGACCATGTAGCACCTGCAGTTCCCTCAGGGATGCCTTGCGTTTAGCAAGCAAATCCGAGATAAGGGCCACTATCCTTGACCCCTTATCCCCCGGTAACCTAGAAGCCTACGCTACCGAGTCAATCTCCACCCCCAGGAATACTAGCTTAGTAGATGGGCCCTCGGTCTTTTCGGGCGCTAAAGGGACACCGAGTTCCTCCATTAGCGTCTGAAATGTGTTGAGGAGACGTGTGTACGTGTCCCAGCCCCGTTCACCCCGAACAAAATTCATCCAGGTAATGGGCTACAGACCGGGACCCTGACCTGCGGACGAAAGCCCACTGCAGGAATGTGCTGAAACACTCAAAGGCCGAGCATGATATGGGGTAGGACAAGTGATGGATCAGGCGAAACTCGCCCGGTAACTCCTTAAGGTCAGGGAACGGGGGTGCAGTGAAAGGGCCAGCGACCCTGCCCGCAGGAACCTCCTTGTTAATGCTGGCAGCAGCCACCTCCTCCCTCCCCTTAAGGGACAAAAGGTTGGGAGCATCCTGAAGGGACCTATCACCCACAAAAGGAATACGGAACCCCAGTCGAAAACCCTGAAGCAGGTAAACCGCCTCCTCCTCCTTCGGGTATAATGCAAGCCAACGCTCCAACATGTCCACGTTAATTGGGGAGCGGTGAACCAGCTCCCCCTGCGGCAGTCTTGCCAACCCCTTGTCCGCCCCTCCCTCTGCCCCGCATCCCTCCAGGCCTGGGACAGGCGGAGGCAGCATGGGGGCTGGCACAAGAGGGCCACTCATGCCTGTACCGGCAATTCTTCCCATTGCAGGAACCATTGGACAAGAAAGTCCAGCACAGCAGGCGGGCTGGAACCCCCTGTCCCGCCACCTGGCGGGGTGCCTGCGCTGGGGCCGCTCGCTGGACCACATGTCCACAATGGTATCTCTCCCCAGGCGCAGGGCGCGTGGGAGTCATGTACAGAAGCCACAGCGTCTGGCAGGGCTCATCCCACCTCATCTCGGGTTGCAGGGGAATCCGCATATGGAATTCCACATCATAAGCCAACCACGATGGGCCCGGGAAGTCGACCATCGCCCGGTAAACGTGGTCCAAATACTGGACCATCGGAATCGCCAAATCCGGCCGGGCCCTGAGGTAGACCGCCACGTATGAGGTAGGCCGGCAACCGGTTGGCCCACGTACGTGGCTACTTGCGACTACGTGCCTGCTCCTTATCCTTCTCATCTTGCCCCTCCCTCTCCTCTATGGTGGGTTCTCTGGTAAGGAGGGAGAAGATGTCCACATACTTCCCACGCCAGATCTTTTCCTTGGTGGCTTGGGCCAAATGGTCCCCCAGGGGCAACGAATACCCCGCAGTCGGCAATGCCGACACAGGAACGGCGGGAACTGCGGGCATCTGAAAAGGAGCCTGGACCAATCCGGTCACCCCTAAAACCTTCCCAACTGCGCAAGTAGTACCACCCACACCGGGGCCCTGGGTGAGAGCTGGAGTCACCGGGTGGGCCGTCGGTGGCCGAACCGCTGCACCACCCGTGCGAGGCCAAGGCCATTGAAACCCCTCCCCAACATTGCCATGTGTGTGGGTGCGCTAGATTGAACCACATACTCACATGCTGCACCCCCATGGGCCGCCCCCACCGGGGGTTCCGACCCACTGGGGGCGTCGGAGCTCACGACCGCATCTGAGCTCGCCGACGGGGCCTGACCAGCCTGTCGATCGGGGAGCTGCGAGGCAGTGGCCGATGCCGGGCCACGCGCCTCAGTCAGCTCGACCCGTCCCGCCGCCTGCCGCTGCCCAGCAGATGATGGACGAATCTGCACCCCAAAAGGGGTCCCCTGGGTGGTTACCCTGGCCAGTGAAGCCTCGAGGGCCGCAACGCGGGCCAGAAGGGCCTCCACACTGACGTAGCCCCCCAAGCCAAGAGGGGGCAAAGGGCCGGCCGGCCCACTAACTGCAGGCGCGGGTCCAGATCCCTGGACCCCGGGGCCCATATAGGGCCATGATCCCAGGCCCGGCCCCGGGGCCGGGGAGAACCCTGCCAGGGGAGAGAGCTGAAACCCCCCGCAGGCAGCTGCGCACCAACGGGGGAAGGCCCCGCAGAATGGGCCACGCCAGAGGCAGTGGCCACTGCTTGCGGGCCGAGGGCCGCGGCCCCTACAGGGCCGGTACGCAGACCTCCAGCCCCAGGCTAAGGGGGGATCAACCCCATACCACCGGTCCCGGTGAGCTCGGGCAAAGAAGGGTGCTGGGTAGGCGCGGCCGCGGTCCTCCGACCCGGCTAGCGCCTCCGCGCAGAACGAGCCGCGTTCGCAGCCACCTTCTTCTTAGAGGGCATCGCAGCTAACCGATGGGAAGCCGAAAAGGAGAAAATTCAGCAGCCAAGAGGCTTCCCGGTGAAGGTAAAAGCGACGGAGGTAAGAGGGAAAAACTTCTCCGCTCCGTCGCTTTGCAAAATGGCAGCTCGGCTGCCTCGTGGCCACCCCTTTTATAGAGGAGCTGGCCACGCCCCCTAACTACCCGGATGCCTTCGTCCGATGGGGGGGCCCGCAAAGAGCGCGGCGGCCATTTTGGCGCCGCGCTTGCATTCTTGCTCTATCTGAACATTAAAAATTTTGCAGTCTCTTCTGTTTTATGTAGAGACTACCACAACATACCTTGTGGGTATAATACTAATTTTGTAGTTCTTCATCCTCACATGCAAGGATAAGACAAGAGAAGACTTACACTGCTACTTTTTTCCACCGAGCTAATGTAATAACTGTATTATTAAAAAGTTGGACATAACATTATGACATTAATCAAGAAATAGTAAGTGACCTCCATTATAATATTCTTTAGTTGTTTTAGGCCCATCTCCATCTTCACAATGGATTATGAACTAATCAAGAGCCCTGGTGGCACAGTGGATAAACTGCTGTACTGTGGTCAAAAGGTTGTGAGTTTGATTCTGACCAGGGTTCAAGGTTGACTCCACCTTCCATCCTTTCAAGGTTGGTAAAATGAGTACCTAGCATGTTGGGGAAAAATGCTAATTAACTTGCGAACTGCTCAAAGAGTGCACTAGAAGAGAGCAAAAAATCTGTTTGAGGCTTTGTTCCCATTGGGATTTGGTAGTATGAATTGCTAAATTGAAGTCATAAAAGAATAAACAAATATGTAAGAGTTAATTGGCAGGGAAGAGACAGAAGCACCACTTAATTAAACTCACCTTTGTCAGTGCTATTTAATGAAGAATTACATCCAGCCTATTAACATCTGTAGCCCAACAGGGAGGCCAGGACGCGAGATAAGGATTTGGATAAGTAAATTACACATTATGACTAGGTGGGCTCATTCTCCAGATATATGTATGTAATGAAGGTTTTGATAATCTTTACTAAGATAATAGAAATGTTTAAAAATTATTATCTGTTTTACAGAAACTTTAAAGAAATGTAAAAGTAATCTCTGATGAAAGATTTCTCCGAAAAAGTTGTACACCGGCTGATTTTTAGACAAATTTGGAGATTGTATATTAAAATATGTTCTCCCAGCCTCAAACGGATTTTTTGCTCTCTTCTTGTGATACTTCATTTGGCCACTGCTATTTCTACAGAGAGGGTACTAAGCACTATGGGTTGGTATGTAAGTGTTACTGCTATTACTATTGAACTATGTAAGACAAAAACTCTATTATTATGCTTTCTGCCCAAAAGTTCCCTTCAAGTTCTGTTGAATATGTTCCTTTTTCTCCAGGTCTCTGAAGCAGACCAATCTTGTCCAACTCTCTTGCTGCCAGCAGACAGTATTTCAGCATGTTCCTTGGCCTCAGCCATTGTCCTGCATCTTCTCACTTTCAAATCCAAAGCTGCTGTTACAGCTGCTCACCCTCCTTGTTTGATTCACTCCTCCAGAAGCCTTTGCCTGCTGCAGCTGTTTCTGTTCATCTCTGCTCCCACTGTTGCCTAGTTCACCAGATCTTTCCATTCCCAAAACTACATATTGAGGAGGTACTTGCTCTCTGCAACAGAGAATAGGACAGAATGTTCAGAAAATGTCCATATGGAGTCACTAATACCAGAACACACAGCTACCACAGTTTAGATTTAGCTCCCTCACCCTGACTGTACTAATGACAGGATATGTGTGTGACAGAAAAAGAGAGAGGCGGAGGTTGAATTTTCTAACATCTGCACCAAACTGTTGACAATTCTACATGAACTGATCTTCAGCTGCCTGCAAAAACTCTTTGTTTCCAAAATCCTGAAACTTTATTTTTTTTGGCACTGTGGTACACATGAAGTGCCAGAACTTGCATGAAATAGCTCCATGCAGGGGCAAAAAGCTCACACTGATTTGCAGTTTTAATATCAGTTTTCAGAAGAAATCAAGGAAAAACCTTTTGAGTGCTAAATTGGCCTTGCCAGAAATTAAGACAATTTAATCAGTTATGTAATTGTACTCAGGAAGAACAAAATAGAAATAAATTATCACCTGACCTGGTAAAAATGTTAAGAGCAAACCTGAATCATATCCAGGGCTGTAGCCAGGATTCTAGATGTTGTGTGTGTATGAAATCTTTTCAGGAGGGGCAAAAAAAGATTCCAGGAGGGGCAACAATGTCACACTCACATATATAACATTGGCGCCACGGGGTGGGGGTGGGGTAGCAGGCTGTTAGCTCAGGAGGGTTTTTGCCCTCCCTGCCCCCCTGGCTACGGTCCTGATCAAATCTGCTTAAAACCATGTTACATGTAGCATGGCTATTGAAGTTTCAGCTATCAAACTCATTTTGGAACAATCCTATTAATGAAGAACCATTGCTTACTGGTACATGGAAACAATTATTTTTATTGTACCATTTGATGAGAGTGAGAGAGAGGGAGAGGGAGAGGGAGATCACGGATGAACAAACTACTGTATATGCTTCTATTTATAAGTATTTCTAAAATATCTTTGTTTATCAATAGACCAGCAGATTCATCCTGATACTATAAAACCTGAGTTTTTTTCTTCTTTAAATGCCATATCTGTATTGCCGATCATCATGGTAAAAGTTTTCCTGTTCTTAACTTCTCAGAACAGTTCTTCTGAGGACATTTCACACCAGTCTCTCATGTTCTTCAGCCACAGATCTGTCTACATTCAGGGTCTCTCTTCCTAAGGAACTTCCCTTGCATAATGAGTTGGAGTATTATATACTTTTTAGACCTCCAAAAATAACATAGTCATTGAATGGAAATGGGGCACAAAATGATACTCACTGTCTTTGCCTCTTATCTCAGTTGTCTGTACAAAGGACCAATCACTTTATGAAAAATTTGAAGGTTTTAAAAGGGAAGGCAAGCTTCTTTGTTAATCCTAGATTATAATATGGTTTAAGTTTTAGACAACAATAGTGTAGATCAGGGTTTCCCAACTTGGGCCCCCAGATGTTCTTGGACTTCAATTACCAGAAGCCCAAGTCAGCACACCTGCTGATCAGGGTTACTGGGAATTGAATTCCAAGAACATCTGAGGGCCCAAGTTTTGGAAACCCTGGAATAGATGGTCCAAGCGAGTCTTAGACTTCCATTGAAATAAACTAATAACTATATTTTAATCTGCTTGAAACTAGGGTCAAAACATTTCTTGGGGAGAAAGGTGTGACAGATGTTTCAGTCTACAGAGGAATACATAAACATAAGAACATAGAACATAAGAACAGCCTTGCTGGAACAGGCCACAGCCCATCCAGTCCAGCATTCTGTCTCACACAGTGGCTCACCATTTCCTTCAGGGTATTCCCAAGGAGATGCCTTCACCTGCTTAGGATTCCCTGGAAATGGCATTGAGAGATATCCTGCCTATCTCTCCAACCCGGAGGTTGTACTTAGGTATCCATAATTATAACCATTGATACCCTTGTCCTCCATGAACTTGTCTAATCCTTTCTTAAAGCTGTCAAGACTGACAGCTGTCACCACTTCTTCTGGCAGGGAGTTCCATAGACCAGTAATCCTCTGGGTGAAAAAGTACTTTCTCTTATTTGTTTGAGAACTAGTACCCAAATGTTTCATGGAGTGTCCCCTAGTTCTAGTGTTGTGCGATAGGGAAAACAGTTTTTCCTTATCTACTTTGTCCACACCGTGCATGATTTTATAAACTTCAATCAGGTCACCTCTTAGACGCCGTCGTTCAAGAGTGAAAAGGCCCAACCGTTGCAGCCTCAGATGGTAAGGAAGGTGTTCCAGTCCCCTAATCATTTTGGTTGCCCTCCTCTGCACTTTTTCCAACTCCATAATATCCTTCTGGAGGTATGGCGACCAGAACTGTACGCAGTATTCCAGATGGGGCCTCACCATAGATTTGTAAAGAGGCAAAATGACACTTGCTGACTTATTTTCTATACCCTTCCTAATGATCCCTAGCACTGAGTTTGCTTTTTTCACTGCTGAATGAATAAGGAATGTGTTACAAATTAGTAGGATAGAAGAGTTTCTGTGTGCTACAGGTTGCAACTTCAGTCCTTGGTAAATTCCAAAAGAATAAATTATTTTGTGGATTCTCTCTCTCTCTCTCTCTCATATGAATTCAGTCCTTGAAAACTTTAGTGTATGAGAGTCAAGACACACGACACAGCCAAGGGCTGGGTTAACTCAGGTTTATTGCATGGTGGGCAGAGGGAACATGAGGTAATGGCGGACAAACAGCTCTATATATATGGTAGTAACGTATTTGAATGTGGCTCCATGATAGTCCATTGGCTACGGGCCCGCGTGACGTCATTGCTAGTCACGCCCTTCTTGTCCAGGTGTAGGTAGCGGCGGGAAAGCTTCCCGCGCTGCGGTCTTTGATGGGTTTGAACCAGGAGAGCTTGGACGCTCGCTGCTGCCAGCTGGTGGTCATTAGCTCGCGTCCTATTACAGGGTTTATAGTGATACAGCTGAAGGTTACATTGTTACTCATAGGCAAGGTTACATTAGTTCAGATACATTGACATCACATGTGGAAGGTTACACTGTTAGAACACAACACCCCTCCCCCCTAGGATGAGACGAAGTCTCTCAACCAAGATGGCTTATTTCGAACACGCTGGGGTCTCGGCGCGGGCTGCCCTGCCCTGGCTTCGCTCCCTCCTCCTTGCTCCCTGGCTTCCTGCCCTGGAATGGGAGAGGATGACTTGTTAGTTGATTTCCGCGACTCTGCGGCTTTGTTGGAGGGTGTGTGCTTTGTTTGGGGCGAACCGGGGGCACTAGGGGCTAACGAAAAACCCCTCTTCTCGCTTGGATGGGTGGGGGAACACTCCAAAAAACCCCCCCGGCTAGTAAAATCAAAATCAAAATCGGATTCGGGGAACGCGGCGGCGGCCGCACATTCCTTTTCCCTCCCCCCGGGCTCTGATAGAACTGGGGTATCAAAAGGATATGAGTCGGGATCACTGCTTTCCCCCCTGGTTTCGGACTGATGTCCCTCACTGTCTCCCCCTTGGGCTAAACGGGTGGGGGAGAACCCTATCGCTGAATCCTGTTGCTGAGCCCCACTGACCGGCCCTTCACTCACTCGGCGCCTCAGTTGGTCAGCGTGTCTCCTCCAGAGGAGGCCGGTGCTCGTTTCCACCCGATATGACACTGGCCCCGTCTGTTCTATTATCGTTCCTGGCACCCAGGCCGGGCCTGCGTTGGCATAGTTCCTGCAGTGTACAGGATCGCCTACGCCGAAACCTTTCGAGACTGCTAAACCTATGTTCTTCCCCTTGTCCTCAACCCTCGACGGGTCCAACCTGGACAAAAGTGTGGTCAGTTTCCTCCGCATCAGCAGCTCAGCCGGCGAGTATCCAGACGCTAAGGGGGTCACTCTGTACGCTAACAGAAATTGACAAACTTGGTGATTGAGATCTCCCGGGCCCATGCGCCGCAACGCATCTTTTGTTGTGCGCACCAAACGTTCCACTTGGCCATTCGTGGCCGGGTGAAACGGCGCGGATGTGATATGCCGAATTGCATTTGCCTCCATGAATGCCGCGAACTCCGCGGACGTGAAACAGCTGGCGTTATCGCTGACTAGAGTGTCGGGTAAACCGAACGTGGAAAAGACCCTCCTTAGCTGGCGAATGGTAGTGGTGGAGGATGTGCTCTTTACCGGAATGACCTCCAGCCACTTTGAGTATGCATCCACTACCAGGAGAAACATGGTCCCTCGGAACAGGCCAGCGAAATCTACGTGCACTCTGGACCACGGTCCCCTTGCTGCGTCCCATTCCCTATGCGGGAGGCGGGCCTCCTCCGGTCGGGAGCACTGACATGCCTCACAAGTGCCGACCATATGCTCTATGTCGGCGTCCAGCTGGGGCCACCAGAAGTAACTCCGGGCCAGCGCCTTAGAGCGGACGATCCCCGGGTGGCTGACGTGCAACAGCCGTAGCACTTTTGGCCGCAGGGACGTAGGAACCACCACCCGTTGGCCCCACAAAAGGCACCCCCTCTCTAACGACAATTCTACTCGCTTTCGGAAGAATGGGTCGAATTCCGTGCCTGGGGATGACGCTGGCCACCCCTTCTGCACCCACGAGCATACCTTCTCTAGAATTCTATCCTTTCCGGTCGCCCTGGCAATGTCGGCCGGTACTATTGGGGGTGACTCTAAGACCTCTATTAGCAATACCTGGCGGTCTCTTCTTATCCCTGCTTTTTGGTCGTCCGACAAGGGTAACGGTGACCGTGAGAGCGCGTCTGCATGGCTGATCTCCTTCCCTGGCCGGTACTCTAGCTCATGTTGATATGCGTTAAGAAAAATAGCCCACCGCAGCATCCTTGGGGACAGAATCTGTGGCGTGGGCTTATTTGCAGTGAATATCCCTAGCAGGGGTTTGTGATCCGTCACGATTTTGAACGGCCGACCATACAGAAAATCGTGAAATTTTTTGGTTCCCGCTACTATCGCTAATGCCTCCCTGTCGGTCTGTGCGTAATTCCGCTCTGCTTGGGACAGGGACCTTGAATAAAACGCTATCGGGGCCTCCCTTCCGTCGTCCAACACGTGGCAAAGCACCGCCCCCACCCCCACCGGGGATGCATCACAGACTAAAACTATGGGCCGTTTGGGGTCGAAATGAGTCAGTATAGCCTCGGACGTGAGGAGTTGCTTTAACTCTGTGAAACTCTGCTTTAACTCTTGCTCGTCGCCCCACAGCCATTTTTCCTCCTTTTTAAGTAACCGATGGAGCGGCTCGGCCACGGACGCCTTCCGTGGAAGGAAGGTATGATAGAAATTGAGGAGCCCCAGAAACGACTGTAGCTCGGTTTTGGAAGTGGGGCGAGGAGCTTTCTTGATTGCGGCTACCTTAGATTTGGACGGCCTAATTCCTTCGGGTGTGACACGGAACCCTAAAAACTCAACCTCAGTTTCGAAAAATACACATTTGTCTTTTCTCAGTCGCAGCCCCGCTTTCTCGAACACGGTCAGGACCTTATCCAATCTGTGAGCCAGCTCGGCCTTACTCCCCCCTGTTATCAACACGTCATCAAAGTATGGCAACACCCCCTCCTGCCCCTTCAGGAGGCGTTCCACTAGCGACTGAAAAATGCCGGGTGCCGAGTTCACGCCGAACTGCAACCGCGACACCTGGAACGCCCCCTTATGTGTGACTATCGTTTGTGCCGCCGCTGTGGCGGGGGTTACCGGGAGTTGCTGGTAGGCCTGTGCTAAATCAAGTTTAGCGAAACACTTTCCCCCATTCAGCCTGGCCAGGAGGTGGCTGACCACTGGCACCGGGTATGCATTAGGGCGGATTGCCTTATTAATGGTACACTTATAATCAGCGCAAATGCGCACCTCCCCGTTAGCCTTCAGTGCTGTTACAATTGGAGTCTCCCACTCCGCGGAATCCACAGGAACAAGAATCCCCTGACCCACCAGTTTGTCCAGTTCCGCCTCTATTTTGTCCTTTAGCGTGAACGGTACCCTGCGCGGCTTGAGTCTTATCGGGCGGACCTCCGGGTCTAGGTCGAAGGCTACAGGGGGTCCCTTGAACTTTCCCAGTCCACTTTTAAAAACGGTGGGGTGTGCGTTACACACCGCTTGTATCGGGTCCTCCCCTACGGCATGCACCCCCCCTATGAACAGACCTAAAGGCTGAAACCACTGTGTCCCGAGGAGGCTACAACTTCCCCCTTTGAGTACTACTAGGGGAAGCTCCGCAGAGTGTCTCTTAAAACGGACCCGGAATGTCCCGACCCCCAACACCGGAATGCTATTCCCCTGTACGTCCCGTAGTGTGGCCCTCAACGCCTTGAGCTTGGGCCGCAAGTGGGGGTCGATTCTTAAAAACTCTCTCTGGGGAATTATAGAATAGGAGGACCCCGAGTCAATTTCCATCCTAATAGGGGTCCCTTGTACTAGTACCTCAACGAAGTAATGGGCCTGTCCCGCAGAAACGCTGAACACAGGAGCGTCGACCTCGCTGTCGTCCGAGATGCGGCCCACGCCGTCCTGCTTCCTCGTGGTCCGGGCGCCATCTTTGGACCTCGCCGGACGGTCCGGCCTGGCTGAGCGGTCCTGCGACTGTCTCCGGCCCTCTTTCCATTTCCTGCACGCCTTGGCGATGTGCCCCCGACGGCCGCAGTTGAAACACTCGGCTTTCCTGAATGGGCACCTCACGCGCTCATGGGCCGCTCCGCAACCATCGCAGCGGCGCCCTCCTCTCCGGACCTTCTGGACCTCTTCGCCGTCGCTGCTTTCGGAAGATGACTTCGAGGTCGGTCGGGTTGCATGTACCAACTGACCGGACTTCCCGTGCGACGAGCTTTCCGCTTTGCCGGCCCTCGGACGCCACTCACGCCACTTGTGCATCTCGTCTACTCCAGCATTCGTGGACTCCGCGGCTTCCGCGGCCTCTACAACCTCTTCCAGCGTGGGTGGTGGCTCCTTGTTCATGAGGCTGCGCTGCACTTCCTTGTCCTTCAGGCCGCACAGCACTCCGTCCCTGAGGGCCATCTCTAGGAATTGGTCCCATCTGCAGGGGGCGGCGGCTACCCTCATGGCCGATACGAATGCTTCTACCGACTCGTCCGGCGCTTGGACTCGCCTCCAAAACGCGCTCCGAGCGGGAAACATTGCCCTCGAGGGTCGGAAACGCTCACGCAGCAGTTTCATGATGTCCCCGGCTTTGAAATCACTCATCTTCTTCAGTGCAAGGATGCCCACCAGCGTCCGCTTGGTCTCCATCCCAAGCATGCGGGTGAGGATGGCCCTCTTCCGTTCCTCATCGTCTTCCTTGACTTTGAGTTCCACCAGTGCCGCCTGGAAGTCCATCTCGAAAAGCTCCCAGTCTTGCGGTTTGGTGATGTTGAACCCGCTCTGTGTCCTGGCTCCCTGGGGATCCATTATCCCACCTTCGTCGCCAATTTAGTGTATGAGAGTCAAGACACACGACACAGCCAAGGGCTGGGTTAACTCAGGTTTATTGCATGGTGGGCAGAGGGAACATGAGGTAATGGCGGACAAACAGCTCTATATATATGGTAGTAACGTATTTGAATGTGGCTCCATGATAGTCCATTGGCTACGGGCCCGCGTGACGTCATTGCTAGTCACGCCCTTCTTGTCCAGGTGTAGGTAGCGGCGGGAAAGCTTCCCGCGCTGCGGTCTTTGATGGGTTTGAACCAGGAGAGCTTGGACGCTCGCTGCTGCCAGCTGGTGGTCATTAGCTCGCGTCCTATTACAGAGTTTATAGTGATACAGCTGAAGGTTACATTGTTACTCATAGGCAAGGTTACATTAGTTCAGATACATTGACATCACATGTGGAAGGTTACACTGTTAGAACACAACAAAAACTGAATGTGGAAATGCTTGTGGGCTGCATCATAATGTCTGCAGCCAGATATTGCAATAATAAACGTTTTATAAGATATTAGAAAAACAGATGCTCCTTAGTCTGATCAAAATTGGGATGCAATGTGTTCTAAGTGGATTCCAATAGGAATCACTTTCTTTGCTCATTTGATGGGAAAAAGCAGATTTCGTGTTCTGATGTTACTTTACAAATGTTCCCATTAATCCTCCTTTTAAACTAGTAGGTGCCTGCAGCACAAACAAACACTCACCTATGTTACTGTAAATATCAGAGACATTAAATTTCTGGGGATGAAACATCTGCTGTACAGTAACAAATCATAAGATTTGTTAAAGACATCCATCACAGATAGAGTTTCCATAATTCTCTCCCACAAAACCAGGACAGAAGTATACTTGACAAAAATGGGCGGGTTATCTACAAAATAGCCTTTTAAAAACCAAACATAATATAATGACAGCTATAAAACACTTTCACATTAAATATATCAATACATAAATGAATTTATTTACAACTGTTAATTCTTACTGTAAGATGATATGTTGTACTTCTGAGAAGTCACATCATGGTCAACTCTTAACGTCCTCAGTTCCAAGAAACACACTGGTCACAAAGATGTTAAGATTTGTCTCCAAGTATACTCCAACTCCAATGTGGCAGGAAATTGCTCATTGCTTGAGTTATAATTTATTTTAATGGTGTGTTATAATACACAATCAGTAAATTTTAAAAATATGGGACTTTAACATGAATTTTATTGAACTGGCCGGGACAATTTTTCTGACCTTGAATCTGGGACAATCCCAGTTTTCTGGGACGCATGGCAACCCTAACCACAGAAGTTAAAACAGGGTTTGTTGGGAGAGAGATGCCCTGCTTTTCATAGTGGAAAGGTCTACAGTTGGAAAGGCTTAGCTGGAGACAAGACTGAGGAAGAATCTTTGACAGGTTCTAAGCATGGGGTCAAACCCACAAAACTTTCAACCCATAGAGCTAGATGCAGCCCACCAACCATGCATTGTGCTGCCTGCAAAAAAAAAAAAACTTGATAAGCCCCCTCCCTTTTATTGTCTTAGCCAAATAGCAAAAAAGATTAATATCATTCTACATGGCTAGAGAGTGTAAATAAGCTTGAGCTGCCACATGAGACACAGGTTTGTAGTGAAGGTCAAAATTCACATAGTCAAAGCAATGGTATTCCTGGTGGTAATGTATGGTTGTGAGAGCTGAACCATTAGGAAAGCTGAGCGCAGAAGAATAGATACCTTTGAAATGTGATGTTGGAGGAGAGTTTTGAGAGTCCTCTGGACAGCGAGGAGAACAAATACAGTAGGTCAATCTTAGAAGAAATCAACTCTGACTGCTCCTTGGAAGGTCAAATAGTAAAGATGAAGCTAAAGTACTTTGGACATCAAACAAGAAGAGAGGATTTGCTTGAGAAAGCCTTGATGCTGGGAAAGGTGGAGGGCAAAAGAAGAAGGGGGCGGCCAAAAATGAGATGATTAGATGGTATTGTAGACACAATGGGCACAGAGTTGGGCGGGTTGAGGAGGATGGTAGAGGACAGAGGTGCCGGGTGGGTGGTGGTACATGGGGTTGCAAAGGGTTGGAATCGACTGTGCAACTGAGCAACAATAATGTGGTGAACAGCACTTGATCTTTGTGGTGAGTCACTGTTGTGCAATGAACATGTCTAATAACCATTACCATGTGGTTCCTTTAAAGTTGCTTCTGTGTGATGGTTGTAAATCTGTACATTTCTCTTTAAAGGAAGATGGAAGTAATTTGCCTGAGTCAGGAGGAGCTGCATGGGAGAAGGCAGCAGGGAAAAGGAAAAAGTGAACAAAACAGGATGAAGCAAAGTGTTGAATAGGGTCAAAATGTCTAATAATAATTCCATTTCTACAATGCTGGGAAAGAAGACACATTTGAAAAACACAATGTTTTTAAATGGTTGCTATGATGTTGTGGGTGGGTGTATCTGA
This sequence comes from Bradypodion pumilum, assembly GCA_035047305.1. Lineage (NCBI taxonomy): Eukaryota > Metazoa > Chordata > Lepidosauria > Squamata > Chamaeleonidae > Bradypodion > Bradypodion pumilum. The sequence goes on along the minus strand of JAWDJD010000004.1, from coordinate 306,600,065 downwards.
ATGTTTTTCAAGTAAGTGTGTTGATCTGGGCGATAAAAGTATGCATCAGTTTGCTTACATACTATGGATGGAAGTCTGTGCTTCAGTTCAGCAATCTCTAGTAGGCATGTTAATTACATGAGTTAAATTCCCTGTTAATTTTAGCTTTGTATGTTATTATATGCTGGTGGTGTGTCTGACACAAATAAAGAATTCCCTGTTCTGAGAAAAATCAGGATATTCTGACAAAATAAGATTCCTGAACAAGGGAATTTTCAAGGCCTTCAAGATTTCTGATGTGGAGCCTAAGAGCAATATTAGGAGTGGTTTTCTTCCCATTAGTGTTTTCAGTCATTGATGCAATTTGTGTCTTTCCGGATGCAGAAGCAAAGAACAAACATGTCACAAGAAGAAAAGGGACGTCTGATTGTTTAAGAAGATACAAATATCCTATCTGATGCTTCAGATTTTTGTAAAACGTATGAAACAAAGCAGCAGTTGGTATAGTTCTGAACAACATGCACAAATTATATACTTTGTGTAAATGGTTGAGTTGCTAATACAAAGAAATTTGTTTGGCTTTCAGGTAGAGGAGACAAAAACTGCAATTCCTTTCCTTAGCCTGCAAGAACATGACCTAGATAGGCTTGAGCACTGGGTTGAAAAATAGCAGAATGAAATTTAAGAAGAACACATTAAGAGAAATAAAAAACAAATGTACTGTTACAAGATGGAGGATTCTTGGCACACAGCTTTGTGCCCATTGCATCTACAATACCATCTAGCCATCTTATTTTTGGCCACCCCCTTCTTTTGTCCTCCACCTTTCCCAACATCAAGGCTTTCTCAAGTGAATCCTTTCTTCTCATTTGATGTCCAAAGTACTTTAGCATCATCTTTACTATTTGACCTTTAATGAGCAGTCATGGTTGATTTCTTCTAGGATTGACCTATTTCTAACACCACATTTCAAAGGCATCTATTTTTCTGCGCTCAGCTTTCCTAATGGTCCAGCTCTCACACCCATGCATTACCACCGGGAATACCATTGCTTTGACTATACGAATTTTTGTTTTTAAGGTGATGTCTCTACTTTTTACTATGTTCTCCAGATTTCTCATAGCTTGTCTCCCCAGAGTTAATCGTCTTTTTATTTCATGGCTGCAGTCACCATCTGCAGTGATCTTAGCTCCTAAGAAGGTAAAATCTGTCACTGCTTCTACTTCTTCCCCATCTATTTTCCAGGTACTGATAGGCATACCTGTCAACCACGGCTCCGGCGAATCTGGGACCTGCGCAGACCGGGTCTGCGCAGGTCACGTAGTACGCATGTGCATGGAGGGTTACACCACTTGCGTAGCCTTCTACGCAGGCGGCATAGCCTTCTGCGCATGCTTGGAAGGAAACTACGGAAGTGTAGAGCCCTTCCACGCATGCGTGCAACGCGACCTGTGCAGATGGGCTGTGCAGTGCCTCCTTTCCCCCACTGGCAAATTACGGGGTTTTGGCAGCACGGGTCGGGAAATGGCGCAAATGGTAATCCCAGCCAAATCGGGATGGTTGACAGGTATGCTGATAGGGCCTGTTGCCATTCTTTTGGTTTTCTTGATAGTGAGTCTCAGGCCAGCTTTTGCACTCTCCTCTTTCAGCCCAATCAATAGATTCTTTAGGTCTTCCTCACTTTCTGCTGTTAGGGTGGTATCGTCTGCATATCTCAAATTGTTGATCTTCCTCCCAGCATTTTTGATCCCATATTGTGATTCCTCCATCTTTGCATTGTGTGTTATGTGTTCTGTGTATAGATTGAATAAGTAGGGTGACAAAATGCAACCTTGTCTTACTCCTTTTCCTATGGACTAAAACAAAAGGGGTATGATAGCACACTTCAATACCTGATAGCCTAAAGAGGAGGGGCAAGATCTGTTCACAATCATCTCAGTGTGTAGGACATGTAATAATGGGCTCATGTTACAGGAAGCCAGATATTTACTGAATATCAGGAAACATTTCTTGACTGATATAACAATACAACAGTTACCTTCAGAGGTGGTGAATGATCCAATGCTGAAGGCATTCAAGAGAAAGATAGACAACGGTTTGTCAGATCAGCTTTATTTATTTATTATTTATTCCAATTTTTATGCCACCCACTCAGGTAAAAACCTGACTCAGGGCGGCGTACAACAGTTAAAATCATATAAAATCATATAAAAACATGTTAAAACACTCTCATCCTCCCATCCATCCACCCTCATTACTCCCACCCCGTCTAAAACCAAACTAAAAGCTAAGAGGAAGGGAGGGGGATGAAATGCCAAGACACAGAAGGAGGACACAACTGGACTAGTTGGTGATGAGCCAGCAGGCCGGGGCCGTATTCCCATTAGGGCCCCACACCTGCCCCACCAGCCAGGTCTTCAAAACTTTCCTGAAAGGCAGCAATTCTGTCTGTAGCCTCAATTCTGTTGGCAGGAGGTTCCATAGGGCTGGAGTGGACACAGAGAAGGCCCTCCTCCGTGTGCCAGAGAGGTGAGCCCCTCTAGCTGAAGGAACAACTTGGGAGCCCCTCCAGTCCCCTCTGGTTGGATGGGCAGACACTCTTGGGACGATGCGGTCTCTCAGGTAACCTGGCCCACTGCCATATAGGGCTTTAAAGGTCAAAACCAGCACCTTGAATTGCACCCGGAGGCAAACTGGCAACCAGTGCAGCTCCCGGAGTAGTGAGGAGGCATGGGCATAGTGCCCACACCCCATCACCACCTGAGCAGCCGCATTCTGCACCAGCTGTAGCCTCCGAATGGTTGTCAAGGGAAGCCCCATGTAGAGTGCATTGCAGTAATCTAATCTGCTGGTGACCAGAGCATGAATGACCATGAGCAAGGAGTCCCGGTCCAGGAGCGGGCAGAACTGGTGAATTACTCTAAGTTGAGCAAAATCCCTCCTGGCCACAGCCACCACCTGTTTTTCCAGCAGCAGCCGTGAATCCAAGAGGAACCCCAAGTTGCGCACTGGGTCTGTCTGAGGTAGAACTGCCCCATCCAAGATCAGAGATGGTAGCTCTCTGGATAACGCCGGACCCCCAACCCATAGCCACTCAGGCTTGTTAGGGTTCAGGTGAAGCCTACTGTTCCCCATCCAGACCCCAACAGCCTCCAGGCATTCAGACAGGACTTTGACCGCATCACTGGGGTCCCCCCGGGCCAAGATGTACATTTGGGTGCCCTGGATCCCCAATCCTTTGAGCCATTCCAGAAGGATACCGTGGTCAATGGTATCAAAGGCTGCTGAGAGGTCAAGGAGAGCAAGGATGGTTGGATGACCGCCATCCCGCTCTCACCTGAGATCATCCACCAGTGTGACCAATGCCATCTCTGTACCATGTCTGGGCCTGAATCCTGATTGAAAGGGCTTTGTTGTAGATTCTTGCATTGAGCAAGAGGTTGGACTTGATGGTCTCACAGGCCCTTCCCAAGTCAATTACTCTATAATTCTATGAGAAGCAAGGATATTACATCATTTATTTTTAGCATGCTGAATGGAGCTACTCCACTAAAACTGTAGCCACTATTATTAATTATAATCAAAGGGAAGTGATGCAGCCATGCTGCTGTGGTTGTACAGCCCTCAGAACTGCAACATCAACATATATGTGGATTTTGCATGAGGAATCCCATGAAACTTGATGTCCTTTATTCAGACACCCATGGCTAATGTGGGACTAGTTTCTCTTGAACTAAATGGAGATCCCTGTTGTTGTGTATTGAATAAAATAATGCGTCATTTTGAGTTCTCCTCAGTTTTAAAGTGTTGCAAGATTGGGGTTTGCACCATTTTACTTCAAGAAGCGTGAGTGGTATCCAGTCCAGGATCAACCCCATTCTCTTCTGAGTTCCATCAACCAATCCTGTCAATTCCCGCTTAAAATGTATCTTTCCTCACCTGTTTATTTAATTTAATTTAATTTAATAGTCATATTTATATATGCCGCCCACTCAGGCAGAACCCGACTCAGGGCGGCATTACAACAAGTTCTAAAAACACATAAAAACACTTTAAAAGACCCATATCCCACCCACCCATCCCACCCACTATAAAAAGAAGAAGAAGAGAGAGTTCTTAATTGTTTACATAAGCCAGCAGGCGGGGACTGTATTCCCATTCGGGCCCCACACCTGCCCTGCCAGCCAGGTCTTCAATCCTTTCCTGAAGGGCAGCAATTCTCTTTGAAGTCTTAGATCTGTTGGCAGGAGGTTCCAGAGAGCTGGTGCGGACACGGAGAAGGCCCTCCTTCGGGTGCTGGATAGATATGCACCCCTAGCTGATGTCACTATTAGAAAGCCCCTCCGGTCCGCTCTGGTTGGACGGGCAGACACTCTTGAGACAATGCGGTCTCTAAGGTATCCTGGCCCACTGCCATATAGGGCTTTAAAGGTCAAAACCAGCACCTTGAATTGCACCCGGAGACAAACTGGTAACCAGTGCAGCTCCCGAAGTAGCAGTGAGGCATGGGCATATCGCCCACATCCCATCACCACCCGGGCTGCCGCATTCTGGACCAGCTGCAGCCTCCGAATGGTCGTCAAGGGCAGCCCCATGTAGAGCGCATTACAATAATCTAGTCGGGAAGTGACCAGAGCATGGGTGACCATAAGCAAGGAGCCTCGGTCCAGGAGCGTGCGCAACTGGCGAATCACCCGAAGTTGGGCAAAAGCCCTCCTGGCCACAGCCGCTACCTGTTCTTCTAGCAGCAGCCGCGAGTCCAGAAGGACCCCCAAGTTGCGCACTGGGTCTGTCTGGGACAAAACAGCCCCATCCAGTACCAAAGATGGTAACTCCCTGGATAACATGGGGCCCCTTATCCACAGCCACTCTGTCATGCTGGGATTCAGCCGAAGCCCATTGGCCCCCATCCAGACCCCAATGGCCTCCAGGCATCCGGATAGGATTTCAACAGCATCACTGGGGTCCCCACGGGCCGAGATGTACAACTGAGTGTCATCCGCGTACTGATGGTACCGCACCCCGTGGGAACGAATGATCTCACCCAGTGGCTTCATGTAGATGTTAAATAGGAGAGGAGAGAGCACCGAACCCTGAGGCACCCCATACTTGAGAAGCGTAGGGCTGGACCTCTCACTCTCTAACCACACCGACTGGGTACGGCCATCCAGAAAAGAGGAAAACCAGGACAACACGGTGCCCTGGATCCCCAGTCCTTTGAGCCGTTCCAGAAGGATACAGTGGTCGACGGTATTGAAGGCCGCTGATAGGTCAAGAAGAGCAAGGACGGATGGATAACCCCGTCCCGCTCCCGCCAGAGATCATCCATCAGTGCGACCAATGCCGTCTCCGTACCATACCCGGGCCTGAATCCTGATTGAAAGGGGTCTAGATAATCCGCTTCCTCCAGGACACTCTGCAGCTGGCGCACCACCACCTTCTCCAAAACCTTACCCTTGTTAAGGACAGCTGGGTCAAGGGATATTTTCTTCAGGAGGGGGCGCACCAAAGCATGTTTTAGCGGTGCAGGAAATACCCCCTCCCGTAATGATGCATTTATTATCGCCCCGACCCAGCCACCTATCACCACCTTGGAGGCTTTCACCAACCAGGTGGGACAGGGGTCCAAAGGACATGTGGTGGCCCGCACTGCTGCAGAGAGCCTGTCCACTTCATCAGGGACAACCGGAGCAAACCAATTCCAGATCACATGGCAAGACTGTGCTCCGGTGCCCCCCCCAACCCTCCCCATCCACGCTGGGATTCAGCCCTGAACGAATCCGATCGATTTTCTCCACCAGATGGTCAGCAAAGTCCTCAGACGAACCCTGCCAACCGGGCACCGATCTCCCCCTACCGAGGAGGGACCTGCTTACCCGGAACAGGGCGGCTGGGCGATTATCAGCGGAGGCAATAAGGGTGGTGAAGTATTGCCGCCTCACCACCCCCATCGCCACTAGGTAGGCCCTAATAGCAACTCTAGCTAGTGTCCAATCGGAGTCATCCTGGGTCTTCACCCAGCAGCGCTCTAGGCGTCTCTTTACCCGTTTGAGTTCCTGCAGTTCATCCATGAGCCACGGGGATGACCTAACCCCACGGGCGCGGAGAGGCCGCAGTGGCGCGATTTCATCCAAGGCTGCTGTTGCCGTCCTGTTCCACAGGTCGACAAGTGCCTCGGGTGAATCGTGTAGCCGATCCAGAGGAACATCCCCCAGTTCCCTCTGGAATCCATCTGGATCCATTAGTCGCCGAGGGCGGGCCATTTTAATAGGCCCTGCCTCCCTACGATGAAGCGTCGCCCCCAGAAAGTCAAGAGTCACCAGAGAGTGATCTGACCATGGCACAGGTGAGATGACTAAATCCTGTAATCTCAGATCACTCTGCCACTGCTCCGACAAGAAAACTAAGTCTGGCATGTGACCACTGTCCCTGGTCGGACCCCGAACTACCTGAGTCAGGCCCATGGCTGCCATGGAAGCCATGAACTCCCTTGCCACCTCAGAAGCCATCCCCAATGATGGCAAATTGAAGTCCATAAGCCCAGAACCATAAGCCTCGGGAACTCCAACGCCAGCATCGAGGTGGCTTCGAGGAGCTCAGGCAGGGCATCCCTTACCCTGCAAGGGGGCAGGTACAGGAGTAAGATCCCCAACTGACCCTTGGGGCCCAACCATAGAAGCAGGGCCTCACAACCAGACACTTGTGGAGCAGTGGCCCTAGCAATTCCCAAAGTCGTTGTGGCACAGTTAAAAGTGTGTTCTTATCCCTGAATAAAGTTATGTGTTTGGCCCGTTATGCTGGTTGCTGCTTGTTATTTCAAGAACACTAAACCTGTATAGGATAGGAGTAATGCATGAATGACATAGGGAACATGAGCTAGCATGAGAGCCCAATTAGATATCCATAGATAACAGTGATTGCTGGTTTGGGAAGCATCTGCAACATTCCAGCAACCGAACACCTGAGCAATGGTGTATGTGTACACTGTTTACAAATATTTCCATCAACAAAATTAGAAGAGTGCTTCAAGATTCATATATATTTGCTCTTTGGTGGAAATCCCATTTGTTAGTGATTTGGCAAGTTTCCCTCTCTCCCTGGCTAAGCTTGTAATTCCGCTTGCAAAAACTACCTTTTTTTCTCTCCCTTACCCCCATGCTCATGAAGTACCTTTGTTTATTCTGCCTAACTGTGCTAGAAAATGAGGCCTCCCTCCCTCCTCAATCTCTCTAGCCTCCCACAAATCTATCTCCCCCCTCCCACATCACTTGTGAGCCTTTACTCTTGCTCACATTAGAATTGAGCAGTACCGGTCACAGAAGCAAATTGCTGGGAGGCAGCATGGCGTACTGGCTAGACTGCCGTTCTGTCGAAAGATCCAGTTTCTAGTTCTCAATAAGCTCACTGGCTGGTCTTGAACCATCAATTTCACTCAGCCTCAGGGTAGCTGAGAGGATAACTTGGAGAGTAAGTGCATCATGTAAGCCAACTTGAGCTCAGCAGAGGAAGGATATAAGTGTAACAAGAAAACAAACTCTGATCATTCACAGTAAACCTTAGAAATGCTATTTCTCATTTCTGCCACTGTGGATTTCAGTACTGCATTTTTCACCTCTGCTTCTGCCAGTGCAAGAGCTGATGGAATGGAGAAACCTTTCCAGTGCTCCCACCAGTTAGGATTAGCAATCCAGCTATGCAAACTGAAGGGGGAGGAAGTTTATATTATCGTTCGTGTGCGTGTGCGTGTGCGTGTGCGTGTGCGTGTGCGTGTGCGTGTGCGTGTGTGTGTGTGTGTGTGAGGAACAGTCATGGATGCTGAATGAGCAATAGCAAAGATAAATGGTCTGAATGCTCTCCTGTCTTGGATTAAAATTAGCTGCAGAATAAGATTTTATACGCTCTTAATACAAGCAGTAAAAGTATCCAGAACTGGTTCTAAGGGAGGAACAAGCTAAGGTCAGAATCATGCTTACAATTTGGATGCATTCCATATCTAGATTCAGGACATGTCTTAAGTGAAGCAGAATTCATCTGAAGCAGACTGTGTCTGATGAATCTAAATGCTCTGGAACATTCATCATCAGTTTAGATTTAGAGGAACTGAGAGATACAGAGAGTAGAGAGGGAGAGAGAGGAATTCACACTTGGTTTGGATGATTCCTAAATCCTAGACTGAATCAGCTGCTTCAGACTTGTTGTGGTGCTTCCTGAGGTGAAGCAAGCTTCCATCAGGTGTAACAGAAACAAAAACAAAAAAGAATTATGAGAAATGTCTGTTAGAGTGAAAGAACATAATTATAAAATGTTGTGGAAATGGTACTTGAGCCCAGTGAGGTTGCACCAGATAGATAATAAGAAAGATAAAATGTGTTGGAGATGTAAGGATACACTGGGAACATATGAGCATATGTGGTGGAGTTGTAATGTGGTAAAAGATTTTTGGGGGAAAACTGAGAAAGAGATATGTGAAATTATGGGAAAGAGACTTAAATTGGGGTCAAGTACTCTTTTGCTGACAGATGTGGAATGTATGAATTTAAATAAAGATGAACAAGAGTTATTATCGATAATGTTGACAACGGGCAGACAGTGTATTGCTAGAAATTGGAAAATGATGCAATTTTAAAAATTGAAGAATGGTATAAGGAAATGTGGAATTTGGCATTGAATGATAAGTTAACATGCGAGATCAATAAGAAAAAGGGTATAGTTAAAGAGAATAGATTTTGGAATGTGTGGCAAGTTTTTGTGGATTGCTCATTGAAGGGGGAAGATGGGAATAGACCAGTACCTGGACAAAGGAGTTTTTGGGAAGGAAAATAAATGAGACACTCTGTGCTCTCCAGGGCATTGTATAAAACACAGGGTGATTAATTTTTGTATGTTTAGTATTCTTACTTTTATATTTGCATTTAATTGTTACATTTGAAGTTTGATTTAGTGGATGTATCAAATTTTGGAGTATAAGAATTGAGTTTTGAATTAGTATGATAGTAACAATAATATATAAATTAGAATACTACTTAAAACTGTAATGAAGAATGGGGAAGTTACTATACTACTAAGTTATAATTAAATTGTATCTTTTATGATTTTTTTATTTTTATATGTATAAATTTTTTAGTTAGTATATTATGTTAGTAAGTTTAATGGTTTGTATTTTATGTATAATTTTTGTTTTGCTTTATAAGATGTATTTGTATTATTAAAATTTTAATAAAAAATTATTATAAAAAAGAAACAAAGTTGGACCCCAGCCAAGCTTCATGCAAAATGCAAAAAGGCAAAGATTCCTACTCTTCCATAAAAAAACCCTCTTTAATTTTTCATGTCTGAAATTTTCCAGTATAAGGTAACAGCACCGAGTGAGTTACAAGCCAACCATCTAACCCTAAACCATATGTATTTTACTAAAGGAGAGACCAAACTACAGCTCAGGAACCAGATCCAGCCCCTGACACCAATTCATCTGGCCCACGAAGCCCTCATTGCTCCCGTATGCTTGTGTTTTGCTTCCACTTCCAGGAGTGATGAGGGCTTCTTGGGCCAGCTGAAATGGCATTGGGGGCTGGATCCAGCCCACAGGCCATAGTGACTGCCCCCGAGCCACGTGACCAGCCTACAGCCTGAAAAGTTTGGGAACCCCTGTACTAGAGGTTGAATGAAATGGTACCTTGCTGCAGAACCAGAGTTTAGTAGTTTTATTGCCCATTGAGCTTCTCAAGAGAAGAGTGACCTGAGTTGAAACCAGAGGTCAGAGTTTGATCCCCACTGGGCTTCGGTGAGCAACCCAATCCCTTCTTGAATGCTGGTGACAGTGGGGGGGGGGCAGACAATAACTCCATGGGCTCCAGCTCAGATTTGACTCAGAGCAGTTTTTATTGAAGTAGTAACATAAGATCCTTTCCTCACTTATTCAGAGGGTTTAAGTTCCTGGTACTAAGCCTCTGAATGTGGTCCTTTCAATGGTGGACTCAGTTGGCTGCCCTGGGGTCCTCAAGCAGTCCCACACCTGATAAGCAAGTGGGCTACATAGGTTCTGCTCTATGTTATATTCTTTTTCTTCTTCTTCTGTCATATACAAATCTGAATATAGGCGATCATCATGCTGATCAGCCATGAAGAGTGTCCTGAGAATATAATGCACTTTCTGGTCCTGAGCTCTTTTGACACAGAAAATCCTCATCAGCCTCCCGCCAGTATTGATGAAGCTGCTGCCTTCCATCAAGATGGATTCAAGTGAGATTTAATCCACTTGGAGGCCATCACCATTCCCTGTGGATTTTGGGACCTAAGGCCATTAGTCCTCAGGGTTGTCAGGTTAGTTAACCACCGCCTGACACTCCATGTTGAGTGGCTGGCAGTATGGTCTCCTGTATTGCCCTAACAGGATAACCTGGCCAGAAATTCCTAAATGGTGAAGAATCCTGTTTACATGAGAGGAAAAAACCTCTCACTTTGCATTCCCTCCCTCAAATGATCAGAGCTGTGTCTGGCATTGTATTTGCAATTCTATTTACAATTTTATTTGGTTTAATTGGCACCCAATACATTTTTTAAAATCAATAATGTTGCTGTGATTCAGAGGTTTAAGAGATGTTCCCAATGCAAAATATGAAAAACTGTAATTGGTCTAAATTTAATCAATAACAGATTTATGGATCTTATTATCTTTTTCAGCTTTTCAACTGTGTGCCTATTAGTCATCAGGGTTGTCAGGTTAGTTAACTGCTTCCTGATACTTGGTGCTGAGTCCCTGGCAGTATGATCTACTCTATTACCATAGCAGAATAATTTAGCCAGACTAGTAGATTATAAAGGCAAATTAGAGTGGCCTATTTCTTTTTTTTTTTATAAATTTTTATTGATTTTTTAAAGCATAAGACATGAAACAAACATTTTATACATGACAAAAAAAAAATAACAAAAAATTAATAATATAAAAGATAAGACAGACTGTATATTACATACACTTACAGACTTCATCACCCTAGTGCTATATACATTGTCCTAGGAGGTTGTGGGATCTCCCATTCATTTCTATTGTTCCCAAAATTTCGTTTGGTCTGGTGTCAATTTTTTTATTTCATCTCTTGTCATTGAGTATTCCACAAATTTTCGCCATATTTTCCAAAATCTACTTTCTTTTATTATACCTTTCTTAAGATTTAATTCCCATGTTAGTTTTTCATTCAATGCGAGATCCCACATCTGCCCGTACCAATCCTGCACTTTTAACATTATATCACTTTTCCAATTTTTTGCAATACACATTCTTGCCATTACTAACATCATAGACAACAACTCTTTCTTATCATTATCTATTTTAATATTCTCAACATCTGTCAGTAAGATGGTATCTGGCCCCAATCTGAGACGTACTCCCATAATTTTCCCTATCTCGATCTCAATTTTTGTCCAAAAGTTTTCTACCTCTTTACATTCATACCACATATGAACATATGTACCCAAACTGTTTTTACATCTCCAACACATTTTATTGTTCTTCTTATCCATCTGGTGCAGTCTCACGGGTGTCAGATACCACCTCCATAACATTTTAAAATTGTATTCCTTTATTCTGACCGATAGGGATCTCATAATTCTTTTTTTCCATTTATTTTGCCATTCCTTTTCCGTTATTTTCAAGTTCAAATCCTGTTCCCATGTATTTCTTAATGTTTCTTGTGGATTACCTTCTGTGTTTATTATTTTATAAATTTTACTAACCAACCCTTTAATACCAATTTCCTCTCTCCTGATTTTCCAAACTAATTCCTCAAATTCCGTCCTGTCTCTTTCTAGGCTTCGTTCTCTCCAGTATTTATTATTCCACTTATTCACCATAATTATCTGAAACCAATTCAACTTCATCTGGGTATATAGCTCTCTTTTCCTCGCATCATCTTTGCAGACTCGTATCCAATCTTTCAATAGGAGAACCCTATTTGTCGACAAAATTTCCTTAATCTCGTTATCCAATCTTATTGGGAAGTTATTCAAGTCTTCTATTTCAATTATCGGTGAGATATTCGGGGCCAATTTCATTTTAACTTTCTTCCATACTCCCAACATAGATCTCATCATTCTGTTTTTAATCGATATTTTTCCTGTTTCCTTGTCTAAAAAAAAACTCTTACCAACTTCCTTTACTTCGTTCATCTCGATTCCCTCCCAGATAACCGGCTCCTTCATCAATATCTTAACTACATTCTTTATCTGGAAGGCTTTATAATAACTCTTTAAATTAGGCATTCCTAAACCGCCTTCTTTTTGAGGTAAATACCACATTTTCTTTAAAATTCTAGGTCTGCGTCCCCCATTACAATAACTATCAAATAGTTTTTGAAATTCCTCAATATCCTTATCTATCAGCTGAATTGGTAAGGCATCAAATAAAAAATTTAGTTTTGGTAGTAACATCATTTTAGTCAGTGCTATTCTGCCGAACCAAGACAACTTCAGTTTTTGATATTGTGAGATTTTAATCTTAAGTTCCTTCTTTTGTTTATCATAATTTAGTCTTTTCAGGTCCTCTAAATTATTGGATATATTTATCCCCAGGTATTTCAAACTCCCTTTAATCTGTAATTTAAATTCATCCCTGATTTTCCTTTGCTCTTCTTTTTCAATATTATTTAAAATTAATTCTGATTTTTCCCAGTTTACCTTCAAACCTGTAATTTGTTCAAAATCCTTTAAATGCTTTTGAATCCTTTCCATGGTTCTTCTGGGGTGTTTCATAATTAACAAAGTATCGTCTGCATATAAACTAATTTTATTTTCCAGTATTCCTTCTATATTTTTGTCTTCTCTTATTATATTAGCTAATATTTCCATCGCCATAATAAATAGAATTGGAGATAGGGGACATCCTTGCCTTGTTCCTGCCTCTAATCTTAATTCTTCTGTTAAACCGTCGTTAACCCTGATTTTAGCGTATCCTTGTTGGTACAGTTGTTCTATTGTCTTTATAAACCTATTACCGAATCCATAACTCTTAATTATCTCGATAATTGTTACCCATTGTACAGAATCAAATGCTTTAAAAATATCTAATGATAATATACCTACTTTCTCTTTATTTTGTCTTGCCACGTCTATTAAATTTAGTACTCGCCTTACTAAATCTGTCATATATCTCCCTTTCACAAAGCCGGCCTGGTCTTTATTTATATATTTATCCATAAAACTATTCAGTCTGTTTGCCAGTATAGCTGTAAAAATCTTAGCATCTTGATTAATCAGGGATATAGGTCTGTATGATTCTACTTTTTCTAAATCTTTTCCCGGTTTTGGTAATAGGACAATTATTGTTCTATACCACGATGCAGGTACCTGTTCCCCTTTAAGAATACCATTATAAAGTTTTAACAGTTTCGGGATTACTATCTCCTTAAATTCTTTATAAAACTCAGCAGGTAATCCATCCTCACCAGGTGCTTTATCTATTTTCAATTTGTTTATTACTTTTTTATCTCTTTTTCAGTTATTAATTCTTCCATTCTTTGTTTATGCTCTTGGCTTATTTTATTTTTAATTTGCATTTCCAATCTATCTTTTAATTTGTCTAGGTTTATTCTCTTTTTAGAGTATAGGGATTGGTAAAATTCTCTGACCACCTTGCATTTATCTTTAATCTTATTATGCCTTATACCCTCCTTATCCACTAATATCCCTATTTCTCTTCTGCCTCTCTTTTCTTTAGCCGCTCTTGCCAACATTTTTGAATTTTTATTGCTATATTCAAAATATTCTCTTTTTAAATATGTTAGGTCTCTTTTCACCTTTTCTATGTCATTTCCAATTAATTCCTTCCTTAGTCCCTGCATCTTTTCATATACTTTTCTATCCTTAGTTATTGCATGTATCTCCTGTAACCTTTTAATCTCTTTTTCTGTTTCTTCTTGCTTACTTTTTAACTGTTTATTTCTAATACTTGCCAACCTAATACTTTCACCCCTAAATATTGCTTTCATGGTATCCCATACGGTACCAATTCGTACTTCCCCTGTATCATTCCACTTCCAATTTTCTTCCCATTTTTCTACCATTTGATCTTTACTTTTTTTATCTCTAAACAATCTAGCGTTATATCTCCAATTTTTCGGGCTCTTTATAGCATCTATTTTCAATTCCACCAATACTTTTGCATGATCCGATTCTTTGAATATTCCAATTTCTATACCATCTAAATTACTTATCAAATTATCCGTAACAAATATGTAATCTATTCTGGAATATGTATTGTACACTTGTGAAAAATACGTATAGGCCCTTTCCTGTCCTTTAAGTACTCTCCATGTATCTTTCAACCCCAAGGATTTCAACCAGTTATTTAACACAAACGTCTTATTTCCACCTACACTTCTCTTCATATTCGTGCTATCTATATTTGATCCTACTAGATTGAAATCTCCCCCTACAATCATTTTTGTTGTTTTTTCTTTCTCTAGTATTCGGTATATCTTATTTAAAAACCTGTTTTGATGTTCATTTGGCACATACAAATTCACCAACGTTATTTCCTCTTCTTCTATCTTCCCCTTTATTATCAAGTATCTACCTTCTGGGTCTGATATACTTTTTATTATCTCGAATCCCGCTCTATTTGATATCAAAGTTGCGACCCCCCTAGCCTTTGAGGAGCCATATGATTTTTCGTAAACTTGGGTCCATCCTAAGAATAATTTATTGGTTTTTTCCGAATTCTGATGGGTCTCCTGAAGAAAAATTATATCCGGTCTATCTTTTCTGAGTGCCGCTTCCAACCTCCTTCTCTTCACTTGACAACCAGTACCTTTCACGTTCCATGTTAATACTTTTATATCCTTCATCTATTATGTATCTCCCTCCCTTTTTTTGCAGTTCCCACTTCCTCCTACGGACATGTGATCAACATATAACATTTCCTTCACCTTATACAAAAAAGTAATAATAATAATAAAAAAGGAAAAAACATCTAAAAGAAAAAATACACTAAACAATCTACTACTCTCCCTCCCCATTTCTTTTTTACAAATGGCCTCCAAAATTCAGAGGGGGGAGGGGGGGTGCAGTCATACATAGGAGTCTGGATTGGGCCTGAACCTACTCCCCGTCCGGAGCTATTCCTCCTTCTGCCCCTTTTGGCATATTCTCGTTTCCATTGCTATCCCTTCTTCTATAACCACCAGATATAATCAATTCTTCCTTCAAATCAAACCACTCTTTAGTTCCTGCTTCCAATAATTTGGCATCTATCATTACATCCAAGACATTAATATCTTCATTGATTAAATATCTTCTTCCCAGATAAAAAAAACTTAATTGTCTTGGGAATTTCCAATTGTATCTTATTCCCCTTTCCTGGAATCTTTTTGTGATTGGCTTCATCGACTGTCTCCAGAAACGATCCTCCATTGGAATGTCGTTGTACACTTCAATGTCATGGCCTTCTACTTTTAAAACCTCTGGTCCTTTTTCACGTATAAGCGCCATTAACCTCAATTTATCTGATACATTAGCAAATTTTAACATGACATTCCTTGACCCAGTTTTGCCCCTTCTTGAACCAAGCCTAAATACATTTACCACTTCATGCGGCGTGAAGCCATCTTCCATAATTTCGTCAAGCCATTTCACTATTCTTTCTTTTAATTTGTCTGGTGAATTCTCTGGGAATTTTCGAATTATAACATTTGCTTTTCTTAATTGTTCTTCTACATTTTCCAATCTCTTTTCATGATCCCCAACTTTATTTTCTCTTTCCTTTTCTTTCTTTTTTAATTCCATGACCTCTACTTTTATCATTGCTTGATCTTTTTTTATCTCTTCTTGCTCTTTTTTAATGGTCTTTGTTTCCTCTTTCATATCTTCAATTCCCTTCATAATGTTTACTAATACATCTTGCAAATCCTTCTTCCATTCTGTTCTAAATTGAGCAAACATATTTCCAATATTATTCCCCAGGGTATCAAATCTCTCGTTAAGAATTTCAAATTCAGATTTAGTTCCTTCTCCTCCCCCTGTCGCCGATGTCGTTGGTGTTGTGGCCGTGGACGTGGTTACGATCGTTGTTGGTGTTGTTCCTGCTATCGCCGCTGTCGTTGACACTGTTGACATAACTGTTGTTGTCGTTGTTACTTTTGCTGTTGTTATCACGATTGATTTTACCACAGATGGAGTAGGCGCCGTTGGTGATATTATTGTCTTCTGTTGCTGCTGCTGCTGTAGTTGTTGTGCCATCTTTTTCACTGTCTCTTGTTCCTCCAAATCCTTTATCTCTTGTTGCATTGCTTTTTTCATTTCTTCTTTCTCCTCATCCAATCTTGTAAGCCTCCTGAAACTTCTATCGGAGGACGTTGGTCTTTGCTCTCTTGTCCAAGCCAATTTCTTCTCCTTCTCTTTCCCTCTCCCCTGCCGTTTCATTCAAATATATTTCTAACTGCTTATTATCAATTTACATATAAAGTTTAATCATTCAAAATTCGCCATATATTTTATCTCTAACCAATTTTATTAAACTTTCCAAATACAGTACTTAACCCTTATCCCCTCCCCCTCCCTCTCTCTGTCCTATATATGCGCGTGTATTTACAGACACATATACCCACACATGTATACCCAGAGAGTCGTTCAAACTTCCGTTGTCCCAATTTAAATTTAATTAATTTCCCTCTTATATTTTTATCTACTTTGATATTTCCCCTCCCCACAAGGTTCAAAATAAAATAAAAATAAAAACAAAAAAGAATAAGAAAAAAAAGGGGGAAAATTTTTTTTTTAAAAAAGGAAACGGTTAGAAAAATCTTATTTGAAAAAATATTTAAAAATTAAAAAGCTTCAAACCAGCCAAGAAAAAAAAACCAAACAAAAATAACAGCAATTAAAAAGAAAAAAAAATTTTCTATCTCCAAAATTTAACTGTAGGGGGAGCCAACTCTCTATTGTAAATTGCAAACGGTTTCCAAATCTCTTTTAAGGAGGGAGAGAGGGGGAGTCAGCAGAGACAAAGATAACACTGATGAGTTCACTTTCCTGTTCTCCAAAGTTCCAATCTACAAGCAGTTTATTTCTCAGAGAACTACGCCACAACAGCTTCTTGCTTCTCTTTGTATCTCCAAAAAAATGTATGCAGGGACAGGCTTATCGTCTCTCTTCTTCTTTAAAAAAAAACCAGTTCTCTTAGACCACAGCACAATAGCGAGAGGGGGAGGCAAGGAAAGGGGAAGAAAAAAATTAACAAAAAAAGGAAAGCAGGGAATACTATCTTGCCCCTTTTACTTAGCCGTTAATTTATCCACTCCCACCGGCATAAAACATTTCAAAAGGGAAAAAAAAATTAGAAAAAAAAGATAAGAAAAAATCAGTCTCTTTACTTCTGCTTTCTATTTCCCCCTTTCTCTTTATAAGTCTTTACAACTTTGCTCACCGTCAAACTTCTTCGCTTTCCCCTTTGCTCCTTTCCAGCGCCTCGAAACTCCGTACGTCTCCGATCGGGGGGGGGGCGACGAGACCAAGCGAGCCCGCTACAAAATCTCTTTCGGCCCCCCAACAGATTTACTTTTAATTCCGACGTCCACTTATGCTTTGCCCATACTTTTAAGCTCTTTTACTAGAACGCCGCTTTCCTCCCGTTTCCAGAATTTCCGTTCTTCGATCCAGAGCTCTGGGGACTCGTCGCCATTACTGGTCGCCCATCCCCCCGCTCTCAAGATCGAAACTCTGTCCTACCTCTTTTTCTCGGCGCTGCTTTGGAGCATCCAATATATTTTCCACTGCTAATTTTCCTTCTCTTTTTCCTAGTCCATTTTTCAGCCGGTTTCAGGGTCTATTTTCACTTAAAAAAAGTCACTTTCTTTTCTCTCCTTTCCGAGCGGAGAAAAGCTCGTCCCTCTCAGCCCTCCATCATGACACGCCCCCAGAGTGGCCTATTTCTGTAGCACTGCTCTTTCTAGGGAATCCATTGGCTTGCCTATTGTAACCAGTTCTCCTTGCATTCTGCTGCTGACCAAGCTGGGGGAGAAGTTGTCACCACTTCAAAGCCTCCCCTGCTCCCAGTCCTCCCCTGCATCACCCCAGGTCTCCTCCTCCTCTTCTGATGTGTTCAATGATTCCTTATGACCCAGCTCTCAGAGCCATACATTACTACTGGGAAGACCATCACTTTAAGTATGCAGACTTTTGTGAGCAGGGTGTCTCTACTTTTTATTATGCTTGCCTCCCAAGGGTTAAGCATATTTACACCCACTCTACAAGAATGGTAATTGCACAGAGATTTGCTTAATTGTTGTAGATGTAGCCCAATAGCATAGGATCTCAGTACTAGGTCCTGACCTTCATGTGTTTCTGTGTGTACGTCTGCAAGAATTCATTCATTAAATCAGAAACAGGGAAGACAACTTCCAAGTCTTGCTGGACTGCTATTACCAAAGATTCCTCACTACTAGTCCTACCAATTAGGGGTAGGAAGATCAAGGGCTTATCTGATAAAGTGGGGTTTCCCTGTAGATGACAGCCTGTGTGAATGCAGAGAAGAACAAACTATTGGCCATATGATACAATGCACACAATGCTCCTCAATGTGCATTGAGGAGGACCTTATGTTGGCAAGAGGAAATGCTGTCAATGTGCTCTGATATTAGGTGGATGTCATCAAATTTCTGTTTGTTTTAGATGCATTAATTTTAGCTTTGTATGTTATTATATGCTTGTGACATGAATAAAGAAAGAAGCACTACTGGCTAGGGTTGATGGGAGTTGTAATCTAAGTACATTTAGAGGGGGACTTCTTATTCATCCCTTTGTTAAAGAGAAAGATAAAGGGTTTTTCTCTGGGTTGGTAATCAAAAGGTGGACATTTTGTAGTTCTGGGAGCCGATTATTAGAGAATCCCAGTTTTATATGAGTACAACAAGGCTGTATATTGTCACCCTGCAGAGCTGGATGAAGCACAAGCGGGAATTAAGATTGCTGGGAGAAACATCAACAACCTGAGCTACACAGATGATACTACCCTAATGGCAGAAAGTGAAGAAGACCTAAGAGCCTCTTGATGAGGGTGAAAGAGGAGAGTGCAAAAGTTGGCTTGAAACTCAACATAAAAAACCCAGATAATTTCATCTGGCCCTATCACTCCCTGGCAAATAGAAGGGGAAGAAATGGAAGCAGTGACAGACTTTACCTTCTTGGGATCTAAGACCACTGCAGATGGAGACTGCAGCCATGAAATAAAAAGACGCTTACTTCTTGGGAGGCAAGCTATGAGAAACCTAGGCAGCATGATAAAAAGTAGAGACATCACCCTGCCAACAAAAGTCTGCATAGTTAAAGCAATGGTCTTCTTTAGTGTAAGGGACCAAAGACAATGAAACAGCCGAAGGGTTGGCTTAACACAGGTTTATTGCATGATGATCCGGAGGAACATGTGGTAATGGCGGATGGGTAGCTCAATATATACAGCTGGCTATACATTTGAATGTGGCTCGTCGACAGATTATTGGTTGCTGCCTGCGTGACGTCGTAGAAGGTCACGCCCTTCTTGACCAGGTGAAGAGGTGGCGGGGAATCTTCCCGCGCTGCTGAACCAGGTGAATCTGAGCCATGAGAGCTGGACGCTCGCTATTGCCATCTAGTGGTCACTAGCTCGCGTCCCCTTATCAGGTTTACATTGATACAGCTGAAGGTTATAATGTTGCACACAGAAAGGTTACATTGTTAACACATGGCAAAGGTACATTGTTAAAGGCACAGCTTTACAGAACACAACATCCCTCCCCCCTAGGATGAGACGAAGTCTCTCAGCCAAGATGGCTTGTTGCATGTGCGTTTGGGCCGTGAAGAGGGCTGACCCCCCCGGGGGCGCTACTGCTTCTTTGTTCCCTGGTCCCTTGTCCTGAAATGGGAGAGGGAGACTCGTTAGTGGCTTGCCGCGGTCTGGCAGCCTTAGGGGAAGGGAAGAACTCCATTGTGGGCAGACCGGGGGCAATCGGGGCTAACGAAAAACCCCTCTTCTCGCTTGGACGGGTGGGGGACCACTCCGAAACCCCCCCCGGTTCTGAAAATCAAAATCTAACTTAGTAGGGGTATCCGCATTTGTGGGGACATTCCGCGAGATATGTATGGGGTCGGGTTCCTCCTCCTCCTCAGAAGGATCCCCTAGGATTTCTACGAGAACATCCTCCTCCCCCCTTGGTGGGGACCCGCGGCCCCCTTTCCCTCCCCCTTGGGCTGAACGGGTGGGGGAGAACCCTAACGCTGATTTTTCCTCTGTTTGGTCTGTGCCCTGCTCATCGGAGACCCTGCGTCGGAGCTGATCCGCATGCCGCCTCCACAGGAGCCCTGTGCTGGTTTCCACGCGGTACGACACGGGGCCGGTTTGCTCCACAACTACGCCCGGTACCCAGGCTGGGCCCGTGCTGGCGTAATTCCTGCAATGCATGGGGGCGCCTACACTGAAACTCTTTGTGGCCTCTAGCCCGATGTTCCTTCCTTTGTCCTCTACCCTCGTGGGGTCTAGCCTAGTGAGGATGTTGGTCAGTTTCCTACGCATTAAGAGCTCTGCGGGGGAGTATCCTGACGCCAACGGGGTCACCCTGTACCCTAGCAAAAACTGGCACACTTGTAGGTTCAGATCCCCGGGGCCCATGCGCCGCAACGCGTCCTTCGTGGTGCGGACGAGGCGCTCTACTTGGCCATTGGTGGCTGGGTGAAACGGGGCGGAGGTGATGTGCCGAACGGCGTTAATCTCCATGAATGCCCTAAACTCGGAGGACGTGAAACAACTAGCGTTGTCGCCAATTAATGTGTCGGGTATGCCGAACGTGGAAAAGAGCCTCCGCAAATGCCTAATGGTCTGGGCCGAGGAGGTGCTCGTGACTGGGATAACCTCCAACCGCTTGGAGAAAGCGTCCACTACGAGAAGGAACAGGGTGCCTCTGAACTGGCCCGCGAAATCAACATGCACCTGGGACCACGGCCCCTTAGCCGCGTCCCATTCCCTGTGGGGAAGGCGGGCCTCCTCTGGTCTGGAGCATTGGCAACTTTCACAAGTGCCGACCATGTGCTCGATGTCGGCGTCCAGCTGGGGCCACCAGAAGTAACTCCGGGCCAGCGCCTTGGATCGCACGATGCCGGGGTGGCTGACGTGCAGCAGTTTGAGCACCCGCGGCTGAAGGGAAGTGGGAATCACCACCCGCTGCCCCCACAAGAGGCACCCCCTCTCTAGGGACAGCTCTAGCTTTTTCCTGAAAAATGGGGCGAACTCCTCCGCTGGGGAGGACGCCGGCCACCCTTTCTGCACCCAGGAGCTAACTGCCGCTAACGTCTTGTCCTTCTCTGTCGCTTTGGCAATGTCGGCGGGCATTACGGGGGGCGAATCCAGCACCTCTATCATAAGAACCTGATGGTCCCGCTCCCCCTTGCTCACCTGGCTGGGCGTTAGGGGGAGGGGAGACCTTGATAGAGCGTCCGCATGGCTGATCTCTTTCCCGGGCCGGTAGACCAACGCGTGCTGGTACGCGTTGAGAAAAATGGCCCACCTGAGCATCCTTGGGGACAGGATCTGAGGGGTGGGCTTATCTGCGGTAAAAATGCCTAGCAGGGGCTTGTGGTCCGTTACAATGGTGAAGGGGCGGCCATACAGAAAATCGTGAAATTTTTTCGTCCCCACAACTATTGCTAGTGCCTCCCTGTCTGTCTGTGCGTAGTTTCTCTCCGCTTGGGACAGGGACCTGGAGTAAAATGCTATCGGGGCCTCCCTTCCGTTTTCCAGCACGTGGCACAGCACCGCCCCCACCCCCACCGGGGATGCATCACAGGTCAGAACTACCGGGCATTTGGGGTCGAAGTAGGTCAGTATGGCATCGGACGCTAGGAGGCTTTTTAGCTCGCCAAATGCCCTTTCTTGGTCATCGCCCCACTTCCATGCCTGGTCTTTCTTTAGCAGTTTGTGTAGCGGTTCAGCCACCGCTGCCTTCCGGGGGAGGAAGGAGTGGTAAAAGTTGAGCAGCCCTAGGAACGACTGCAGCTCGGGCTTGGAGGTGGGGCGGGGGGCTTTCTTAATGGCTGCCACCTTGGACTTGGATGGTTTTATTCCCTCAGGAGTCACACAAAACCCTAGGAACTCAACCTCGGTTGCGAAGAAGACGCATTTGTCCTTTCGCAGTCTCAGCCCCGCTTTTTCGAATATTGTCAGGAACTTCCCCAACCTCTTGGCCAATTCAACCCGACTCCCCCCTGTTATTAACACGTCATCAAAATAAGGCAACACCCCCTCCAGTCCCTTCAGGAGGTGTTCCACGAGTGACTGGAAAATTCCAGGCGCCGAATTCACGCCGAACTGGAGGCGTGTCACCTGGAATGCCCCCTTATGGGTGACTATGGTCTGTGCAGCAGCTGTGGCAGGGGACACCGTAAGCTGCTGGTAGGCCTGTGCTAAGTCGAGCTTAGCGAAACACTTTCCCCCGTGTAACCTGGCCAGCAGATGGCTGACTACCGGCACCGGATATGCATTCGGGCGGATCGCCTTGTTGATGGTGCACTTGTAGTCGGCGCATATGCGGACCTCCCCATTGGCCTTTAGTGCGGTTACAATTGGAGTTTCCCTCTCCGCAGAATCAACAGGCACAAGGATTCCCTGGCCCACCAATTTGTCCAGTTCCGCCTCTATCTTGTCCTTAAGTGCGAACGGCACCCGGCGTGGTTTAAGACGAATTGGGCGGACCTCCGGGTCCAGGTCGAATGTCACTGGGGGCCCCTTGAATTTCCCCAGTCCTTTTTTGAAAACTTCGGGGTGCGCCTCGCACACCTCCTGAATTGGATCAGTCCCAATGGCGTGCATCCCAACGGCGTGCACCCCCCCAATAAACAAACCCAGGGGCTGGAACCATTGAGTCCCGAGGAGGCTGCAATCTCCCCCTTTAAGCATGACTAGGGGGAGGGACGCGGCGTGCTTCTTGAATTTAACCTGAAATTCTCCAACCCCCAACACTGGAATGCTGTTCCCTTGCACGTCCCGTAGTGTGGACCTCAACGCTTTGAGCTTGGGTCGCTTGTGGGGGGCAATTCCCAAAAACTCCCTCTGGGAAATGATTGAATATGAGGACCCCGAGTCAATTTCCATCCTAATGGGAACCCCTTGGACTAGTACCTCAACAAAGTAGCGGGGGTGTCCTGCAGACACGCTGAACACTGGGGCGTCGTCCTCGCTGCCGTCGGAGATGCGGCCCACGCCGTCCTGCTTCCGCGTGGCCTGAGCGCTGGCCTTGGGTCTCGTTGAGCGGTCTTGTCCCGCGGAACGGTCTGCTGAGCTCCTCCGGGTCTCGCGCCTCTTCCTGCACACCTTGGCGATGTGCCCGCGGTGGCCGCAGTTGTGGCACTCGGCCTTCCGGAACGGGCACTTTACGCGGTCGTGGGCCGCTCCACAGCCGTCGCACCGCCGGCTCTCTTTCCGGACCCTCCGGACGTCCTCGTCGTCGCTGCTCTCTGTGGACGACCTCGAAGTTCACCGGGCCGCCTGTACCGGAGTCTCTGCCTTGCTCGACTTCGGCCGCCAGTCCTGGAGTTCTTGGACCCCGGCCTTTGTAGCTTCTGCGGCCTGGGCCGCTCTGACGACCTCCTGCAACGTGGGAGGCGGCTCTTGGTTCATTAATGTGCGCTGGGTTTCGGCGTCGTTCAGGCCGCACAGCACACAGTCCCGGAGGGTGATTTCGGCATTCTCCCATTTGCACGGGCCGGCCGCCAGCCGCAGGGCCGCCACGAATGCGGCGACCGTCTCCCCGGGCGCTTGGACTCGCCTCCAGAACGCACTCCGAGCGGGAAACATCGCCGTGGCGGGCCGGACGTGCTCACGCAGCATCTGCATGAGTTCCTTGGCCTTGAATTCGCTCACCCTCCTCGGTGCAATCAGGTCCACCAAGGTCCTTTTGGTTTCTTGTCCGAGCATCCTGGTGAAGATGGCCCTTTTCTTTGCCTCTTCCGTGACTTCGGCCTCAATCAGTGCTGCCTGGAAGTCCATCTCGAAGATCTCCCAGTCGCCCGGTTTCCTGATTTCGAAACCGGCGCATGTCTTGGTCCCGTGGGCTGCCATATCCCACCTTCGTCGCCAATTTAGTGTAAGGGACCAAAGACAATGAAACAGCCGAAGGGTTGGCTTAACACAGGTTTATTGCATGATGATCCGGAGGAACATGTGGTAATGGTGGATGGGTAGCTCAATATATACAGCTGGCTATACATTTGAATGTGGCTCGTCGACAGATTATTGGTTGCTGCCTGCGTGACGTCGTAGAAGGTCACGCCCTTCTTGACCAGGTGAAGAGGTGGCGGGGTATCTTCCCGCGCTGCTGAACCAGGTGAATCTGAGCCATGAGAGCTGGACGCTCACTATTGCCATCTAGTGGTCACTAGCTCGCGTCCCCTTATCAGGTTTACATTGATACAGCTGAAGGTTATAATGTTGCACACAGAAAGGTTACATTGTTAACACATGGCAAAGGTACATTGTTAAAGGCACAGCTTTACAGAACACAACATCTTCCCAGTAGTAATGTATGGCTGTGAGAGCTGGGCCATAAGGAAGGTTGAGTGCAGAAGTACAGAAGCCTTTAAACTGTGAAGTTGGAGTCCCCTGGACTGCAACTTGAGAGTCCCCTGGACTGCAAGGAGACCAAATCAGTCAATTCTGAAGGAAATCAACCCTGACTGCTCATTGGAAGGACAAACACTGCAGCTGAAGCTCAAGTACTTTGGCCACCAAATGAGAAGAGAGGACTCACTGGAGAAGGCCTTGATGCTGGGAAAGATTGAAGGCAAAAGGAGAAGGGAGTGGCAGACGATGAGGTGGATGGATGGCATCCATTGATTCAATGGGCGTTTATCTGGCCGGGCTGTGGATGATGACAGAGGAAAGAGGAGTCTGGGGTTGCAAAGGGTCGGACTCAACTGTGTGACTGAACAACAAATCATTGATCACTTATTGCTTTTCTGAGTCCTTATAACACAAATCACTGAAGGCTAGAAGGAATCTGATGTTCACTTGCAGCTGGATGGCTAGAGGTAGAAAAAGAAGGCACTTACTTTGCATCAAATACATGTCTTCCTTTAAAACAACAGGGATAGGCTTAATTTTCTATTTTGAATATAAGCAAAAACTGGCCAACAGTATAAAAGCCTTGAAGGCTTTCTTTTTTGTGTGAAGAGAACATGGGCCCTCCTTGGCAGGTTATTCCAGTCATTAGATAACATTTATTGTCCAACTTTGAATGGCTTTTGCAGGACTTTCAGAAGTACAGAGTTCGAGCATTTAATGCTTTGTTCTGCCCACGGGAGGACCCAAAAACCTCAAAAACAACAACAACAACAACAACAACAACACAAAACTCCCATTTCCTTCTATGGCTAAAGTGATTTCTGGTTTCTCAGATAGAGAAGTGAGAAAGTTTAAAACTGTGCTTAAACCCTAATGGGACAGGATGGCTTTCCCAGCATTAAATTCTATCCTGTATTATTAAATTAACTTTGCTTTGGAGTTTGAGGAACAAGGGCTTCTTGCCAGACAAAATAAACAATGTGCATGCTAGTGTTAATGGCTGACTGGAAAATCTCTCTATCTTTGGCAAAGGTTTGCCATCTTTCATTTTAAACCATATGGAAATCTAATTAGTCTGGATTTCTCATTAATAATAGAGTATTTGAAATGAGAGAAAATGAGGCCACTTTCATCTTGTTACAATACAGCAGACATAATTTGAAAATTGATGTGTCTCCACCAAAAAAAGAAAAGAAATACAGGCAGAGGAAGAGGGAACAAGATCCAAGGGCAAGGTAAAATAATTCAGATTAAATGGACACCAACTGTCAGGCCAATTAGCTGGTCTCCATGAGAGTAGTATTTTCCTGCCCTTTCTTAAATTGCTTCAAAATGATTTTTTTTTGAGTGGTAGTCATGTTAGGCTATTGCAGACATACCAGAGAACACACAAAAGAAAAGAAAAGTAAAACAACAACAAAAATAAAGACAAATATATTGTGACACCTTAACTTAAAGAGTAACTGCTATATTTTAATATGAGTTTTCATAGATCAAGTCCACTTCCTCAGACACAAGGGTGGGACTACATGACCTCAAGACAGTGACCTTTGCATGGATTTTATTTCTGCTGGCAACTTTGTATGTAGTGTTTAGGAATTTTTCCCCTCCATAGGTTAGGATTGATCTAGAATTACATCCAAATATATCTGGGGTAGGGCCATGTTCAAAAGTCTCTCCTTCCCAGCTGACCTCCTCTCTGTTTTTCTATTATTTAAGTGGAAGGTACAGACCTGTGTTTTTAAAGAGTTTGGTTTCACCTAGTTGTTTTTATAATATAAAGATCTTCCAAGGCAAGACAAGTTAGTGCTCAATGGATTCAAAGGTTTCTCTTTGGACTGTATTTTGATTAATCTTTGAAGGGTGGTGCAGCTAGCATGTGTCCAAGGATTAGGCCTGAATACTTTCTGGGTAATGGATCATCGTTGTATGGTACCAGGGCCTAAGGTTATCTGTTCTACCCCATCATTTGTTGGACCATTGCAATATTCTCTAAATATAATTGATTTTTCATCTTTATCATATTAAATACTCTCCTAATTGAATTTATCTTTCTGTAATAAAACCAACCTGATCTTCCTTAATATATTTAGTAATAAAAATAATTGATCTCTTTGCTAATATAGCTGCAAATATTTAAGCATCTTGATTTATTAAAGAGATAGGTCAATAAGTTTTAGGATCCATCAAGTCTTTATTTAATTTTGGAATAATTATTATTAGACAAGTTCATGGAGGACAAGGGTATCAATGGCTATAATTATGGATACATAAGGACAACCTCCGGGTTGGAGAGATAGGCAGGATATCTCTCAATGCCATTTCCAGGGAATCCTAAGCAGGTGAAGGCATCTTCTTGGGAATATCCTGAAGCAAATGGTGAGCCACTGTGTGAGACAAAATGCTGGACTGGATGGACTATGGCCTGTTCCAGCAAGGATGTTCTTATGTTCTTATATTATTAATTATTGCTTTCAAGATGACAGAATCTTTCCCAATTCCATTTTTTAAAATTAAAATGGGACTTTAGTTTTGGTAATAACATCTTTATAAAAACCTTATAATGCTCTAACCCCCAACTCCTCCATTCTTGGGGCTTCTCCTACTTTTAAATTATTTGTAATTGTCTCTATCTCTTTAATAGGTTTTCCCATCAAATCTCTATCCAACTCTTGGTCTAATCATCAAATTATTTTCTATATATTCACCATTCTCCCCAAGTAGTGCTTCCCCATAGTATATAACTTATAGATTTTTCAGGGGGGAAATTCAATTTTTCCTTCACCAAATTAAACTTTTCCCTCTCTCATATTTAGTTACAGTGGAACTCTGAATAACAACAGCATCAGATAAGGACAAATCCGCACAACGACGCATTCGTTATGCACCACGTGCATAAGGACGAAAAAATGTCCAAAAAACATCCTTGTGCAGGGCATTTGGTATTGATGCTCCAGATAATGACATTTTGGTGTGTTTTTTCATCCTTATGTGGAGCATCTCCCATAGGGACCACATAGCATCAAAATGACAACACGACTTGTGGAACCAAGTTTTTTCGTTATCCGGAGTTTCACTGTACTCCAATTAAAGTCTTAGTTTTTAAAAACTTTGATAGCTTTAGCCAACATTTTTGAATTTTTGTTACAGAATTAAAAATATTTTCAAATATATTAGATTTCTCTGGATGGTTTTCTTTTTCAGTGGTCTCTAATCTTTTCTTCTTGCTTGTATATCTAATAAAGCATTTATGTCCATTCTTTACATGCCTCCAACAGTCCTACTTCATTCTCTACCTTCTTCAATTTTTTTAAAAATACTATATGATTCCCTAATTATTAATTCCTCTCATCATGATGCTAATTGTATCTAAAACAATGTTCATGTTGTATTCCTTATGTTTGAGTACAGTGTAGAAAGAGCGGCTTTGCATTTCACATTACTAAATTGCAGAAGGACAATATAGCAGGGAATCCCAGTGTGGCAGTTGCTGAGAATGAGATATTTTGAGAGCATTTGTCACATCCTTACCATTTTAGCACAGCCAGGCTTCCAAAGTCACTGAAAACATCAGTAAAAAGATGGTGCTTACCCTCAGGCTTACAAACATGACATGTGCAGAAAGTGCAGTGGGGAGGGGAAAATGTACAGGCTCTATTTCTTCACATTATCATTTTTTAATGAGCAACTAGGTAGTAACAATTCAGATAGTCCAACACAGGGGTGCCCAAACTATGGCCTGTGAGCCGGATCCAGCCCATGGCACCAAATCATCCAGTTCTTGCTGCCCTCACTTGCCCAGAAGTGGAAGTAAAATATCCCCATGCATGTGCAAAGCACTGCTGTAAATGACCCATGGCTGTTGTAAATGTGTGTGGGTGCATTTATGGCAGTGTTATGCACAAGTGTGGGTGTGTTTTACTTCTACTTCTGGTGGGAGGAACCATATGACCAGCCTGCTCAACCACGTGACTGGCCTGTGACCTGAAAAGTTTGGGCATCCCTGGTCTAATGGAATGGCTGTCAATAGTGAACAGTTTCAGGCAAAGCTGATGAAGACTTTACATGGTGCCAGGTAAATATGATGTTACCTTACCACTAGCAAAGGACAATGTGTCCTCTTTGCATCCCACTTTGGGGGGCATAACCCCCAAATGGGTTTCGAGACCCCACAGTGCTGATCTTGTAAGCCCAAGATATGTATGTTTCAGTGAGATTGGTCCAGGGATATGGGTTCCTTTGGAGCACATACAAACCCACACCTCTGTTTTATAGATATAGATTCATAAACCTAGCAGCAATGCACATCTAACCATCAGCTTCACCAACAGTGGATACAACAAACCCTCTTCTAAAAGCTGAACACTTTGTTCATGGAAAATTAAAAGCCCACTCTTATTATCTACCTTCCTGTAAGAACCGTTGAGTATATCAAACCTCTTTTCTTTCTTGTAGCAGGGCTTCATAATATAGGTCTTTGTTCAAGACTACCATGATAGTTTTTCCAATAGAGATTGAATATGATCATAATGATGATGAAATCACAGCAAGCAGTAACATGGAGATCTCAGAATATATAAATGTCACTTATTTGGTGATTGTTAAAAGGGGCTGAAAGTGTTTTCAAAGTTCTTAAATGAAGTGGACTTATTTGTGTTTTGTATGTATGTGTGCAAGTTTCATGTCTTCTTTTTCTTATTTTATTTAGTTTGGTAGACTGGCATTCTAGGTATCATTCCAAGGATTATAGGTGAGACAGTCTCTTCCATTCAAAAGTCAGAGAGAGATTAAACCTTGGAAAAGAAGATCTGACCTTGATCATTCTCTCTCTCTACAGAAAATTCTGTAACTCTTACCGCTTTGATGTCTGGAGAAATGAATGGGAATGGACTTTATGTTGGGAGATCAAAGGAAGCTTGGGAGGTACATGACTTGAAGCCCATTATGAGACTTGATGATAATTAAGTCCTCTCCCAGTAAAAGCAATCAAAGGTAAGTAAAGTATTTTTTAAAAAATTACCCCTTCTGCCACAGGCCTACAAGAATTTTTGGATGCATCTGATACTCCAGTCTTGGAGTTTTCAAAAGCAATGTAGACCATGATTTAATAACAGAAACTAAACAAGTAAATAATATATATAGAATAGAAAAGTTAACATTTAATCACATTGACCAAAACCCTATTGTTTTGTGGAGTAAATTGTACTGGAGTAGAACCATTGAATCAGTGAGGATTTAGTGAATCAAATCCTCTCTAAGTTCCATTGATTCAAATGGCCTA
This sequence comes from Bradypodion pumilum, assembly GCA_035047305.1. NCBI lineage: Eukaryota > Metazoa > Chordata > Lepidosauria > Squamata > Chamaeleonidae > Bradypodion > Bradypodion pumilum. The sequence continues at coordinate 306,570,234 of JAWDJD010000004.1, read as the reverse complement.
CTTTAATTGTGACTCACTGTACTAAAGTAATTATAGTTAGAATAGGCCCATTTGAATCAATTGAGTTAATGGAGGAGTTGACCCATCAAATCACCAATGGGCCTATTCTTGTGCAATTTTTGGACATTGTGAGCTTAAGCCCCAAATGAGAATACATAAAACCCTTCACTTTACTGAGTATAACTCTCAAGTCAGTGGCATTGTAAGGTGGTATAACTCTCAAATCAGTGGCATTGTAAGGTGGTATTGGTATGTTAAGTGTAGTCCAACAATAATTGTATGGTCACAGGTTCTCCATAATAATTTAAACATAGCCCACAGCAATGACTCTATGAATCATGGAACCTATTGAAAATATTGGATTTCCCCCTCTATTGAGCTCTCCTACCTTCAGGACTTCTCTGTCCACTTCAGTAGAAAGAGCAACTCCACATACACTATGGGCCGCTTCAGCTTTTAAATGGTCATTCACATGAACTTGCCTTTGGATGTACCCACTTGGGTAACTGATATTGCATGAATCTAACCATTGAGCAGCGAAGTTGATCAAGTGAACCAACAGCAAATGGGTGATTTAATATTTTTGTAGTTGTTTTTTTTTAAAAAAAATATGGCATCTTAGTTTGGACAAGCGGCTTGATTTATGTATGTGTGACCATAAGAGCAAATACTGCTGCCTTGATTTGTATAAGGGAAGCATGTAACAAGGTAATATTATTACAGAGTGTCACCAGTTGACATGCTGATTGGCACAAACTCTTCCATTACTATCTCCCAATGGAGCTAATCTCTCTGTCAAAATTTACTCACTGACATTGAATGAGCTCTAAGGGATGTGTATGCAAAATGACCTCCTCCAGTGCAATGAATGGTGAATTACTGACTGCTTAGCATGCAGAGCATGAATGCCTGAGCCTATGGGTAAATGCTGTGAGCCAGCATTTTTACTTCCACTGAAGTGTCAAACATTGTATGTATTATCCATGATTTTCAGAGTGAATAAATGCTATTTCTCCTTAATGAAATTTCAGTTTTAGTGCCTAGAATCTGCCACTAAGTGCAATTTCCATCTCACTCAATTTAATCAGATCATTTGCACCATTAATACAAGAAATAACAATTGGCAACTGCCAGGCCCTATACACAAAGCCTGATCAAAACCAGTTTCAACACATATATAATAATAATTGACTGCTATTAAGTCAGTGCTGAGATGTGGTGACCCTGTCCACATAGGGAATGCACAGAGGTCTTCTTCTGGGAGTGCCCTGGGACTGTGCAGCTTGCCCATAACAACACAGGATGCCTATTTCCCAAGGAGGCTCAGTGAGGAATCACACTCCCAACCTCTGGCTTCACAGCCAGTTACCTAAACCACTAAGCTATCCAGCCACATAATACTCTCAACATATTTGAAAAACAGTGAATCAATGTCCTTTATACTTAAATTCTCTGATTGCTTTTTAAGCATGGTAGCACACAGCGTGATTTCTTAACAAGGTTAAATAACAGCCAAGAAAGCATTTATAAAACCTGATACATTCTGGGGAAATTGTGGAGACTTTTATTTTTAGAAGGTCCAGTTGCCAATTTTTATTTGTCTCATTATTTTATATAATTTAATTTAGTTTTTAAATTTTTATGCTGCCCAATCAGGGAAACCTGGCTCAGGGTGGTGTACAACAGTTAAAAACCTATAAAAACAGATTTTAAAATCCCAAATCGCCCACCCACTTCCCTATCCTACTACCCTAACTGAGCACTAACTGCGGATGAGCCAACAGGCTGGAGCAGTATTCCCATTAAGGCCCCACACCTGCCCTGCCAGCCAGGTTTTCAGACTTTTCCTGAAGGGTAGCAATTCTATCTGTAGCCTCAATTCTGTTGGAAGGAGGTTCCAGAGGGCTGGTGCGGGCCCCTCTAGCTGAAGGCACAACTAGGGAGCCCCGCCGGTCTGCTCTAGTTGGATGGGCAGACACTCTCAGGACGATGCGGTCTCTCAGGTATCCTGGCCCACTGCCATATAGGGCTTTAAAGGTCAAAACCAGCACCTTGAATTGCACCTGGAGGCAAAATGGTAGCCAGTGCAGCTCCTGGAGTAGTGGGGAGGTGCAGGCATAACGTCCACACCCCATCACCACCCGTGTAGCTGCATTCTGAACCATCTGTAGCATCTGAATTGTCATCAAGGGCAGCCCCATGTAGTGTGCATTACAATAATCTAGTCTGGAGGTGACCAGAGCATGAGTGACCATGAGTAAGGAGTCCAGGAGTGGGCGCAACTGGCAGATTACTTGAAGTTGAGCAAAAGCCCTCCTGGCCACAGCTGACACCTGCTCTTCTAGCAGCAGTCGTGAGTCCAGGAGGACTCCCATGTTGCGCACTGGGTCTGTCTGGGGCAAGACTGCCCCATCCAAGACTACAGGTGGTAGCTCACTGGATAACCCTGGACCCCTAACCCAAAGCCACTCGGTCTTGCCAGGGTTCAGCTGAAGCCCATTGTCCCCCATCCAGACCCCAATGGACTCCAGGCATCCAGACAGGACTTTGACCGCATCACTGGGATCCCCATGGCCCATGATGTACAACTGAGTGTCATCCGCGTACTGATGGTACCGCAACCTGTGGGAATGGATGATCTCACTTAAAGGCTTCATGTAGATGTTAAAAAGGAGAGGAGAGAGCCCTGAGCCCTGCAGCACCCCATATTTAAGGGGCCTAGGGCTGGATCTCTCACTCTCCAACCATACTGACTGGGTATGGCCCTCCAGAAAAGAGGAAAACCAGAACAACACAGTGTCTTGGACCCCCAATCCTTTGAGCTGTTCCAGAAAGATATAGTGGTCGACACTATATCGCTGAGAGGTTAAGGAGAGCAACGATGGTCAGATGACCACCATCCTGCTCCCACCAAAGATCATCCATTAGTGCGACCAATGCCGTATCTGTACTATGTCTGGACCTGAATCCTGATTGAAAGGGCTCCAGATAATCCACTTCCTCCAGAGCCCCCTGCAGCTGGCGTGCCACCACCTTCTCCAAACCCTTCCCCAAAAAGGGGAGGTTGGAGACCAGCCTGTAGTTGTTTAGGGCAGCTAGGTCAAGGGATGGTTTCTTCAGAAGGGGGCGCACCAAAACATGTTTGAGTGGTGCAGGAAACACCCCCTCCTGCAAAGACACATTTATTATTACCTCAACCCAGCCTCCTGTCACCACCTTGGCGGCTTTCACCAGCCAGGTGGAACAGGGGTCCAAAGGACATGTGGTGGCCCGCACTGCTGCAAAGAGCCTGTCCACTTCATCAGGGACAACCGGAGCAAACCAATTCCAGATCACATGGCAAGACTGTGCTCTGCCCCCCCCCGGACCTTCACTGCCCATACCGGGGTCAAGTCTCGAGTGGATCCGATTGATTTTCTCCACCAGATGGTCAGCAAAGTCCTCAGCTGAACCTGGCCAGCCGGGCACCCCCCACCCCCCTGCCAAGGAGGGACCTGGTTACCTGAAACAGGGTGGCTGGGCGATTATCAGCAGAGGCAATAAGGGTGGTGAAATATTGTCATCTCACCACCCCATCGCCATTAGGTAGGCCCTAAGAGCGGTTCTAGCTAGTGTCCAATCGGAATTGCTCTGGGTTTTCACCCAGCAGCACTCTAGGCATCTCTTAGCCCATTTGAGCTTCCGCAGTTCATCTGTGAACCACGGGAATGATCTAGCACCACAGGTTCGGAGAGGCCGCAGTGGCACAATTTCAACTAAGGCTGCTGTCGTCATCCGTTCCACAGGTCGACAAGCGCCTCAAATGAATCGTGTGACAGATCCAGGGGAAAATCCCCCAGTTCCTGCTAGAATCTGAGCGGATCCATTAGTTGCCTGAGTCAGGCCCATGGCTCCATGGAAGCCATGAACTCCTTTGCTACCTCGGTGCGAGTGCCCAGCAAAGAAAAATTGAAGTCCCCCAGAACCATTAACCTAGGGAACTCCAATGCCAATGCCAAGACAGCCTCGAGAAGCTCAGACAGGGAGTCCCTTACCCTGCAAGGGGGCAGGTATAGGAGTAAGACTCCCAACTGACCCATAGGGCCAAATTGCAGGAGCAGAGCTTCACTGTATTTATACAGTTTATTAACATATTTATGGTCACAGAAGCCTAGATTGAGTTATTTGTTTCAAACAGGATATCTCAGTGTTTAGGTATCTAAACAATAACAACAATTTTTGCTTAAGTTACCAAATGCTTAAGGCTGACTATGATCATTTATATTCAGTTAATGCTGTTAGAGATAGTAATAGCACTCTTTTATCATCATCATCATGATAAAAACACAATCAAAATAAAAAATACCATGAAAAATTGACTGATATTATATCACAGATAAATGTTTCAACCTCCCAAAATTAAGTGTCAGTGCCAACCTAGCAGTTCGAAAGCAAGAAATTGTAAGTAGATAAATAGGGACCGCTTCGGTGGGAAGGTAACAGCGTTCCGTGCGCTCCAGTGTCTAGTCATGCCTGCCACATGACCACGGAAACGTCTGCAGAAGCAGACAGCGCTGGCTCTTCGGCTTAGAAACAGAGATGAGCACTGCACCCTAGAGTCGGATACGACTGGCTTTCGAGCAAGGGAAACATTTACCTAACATATTGGTTAAAACATAGCATACAGTATATGCTATTCCTAATATCAGCATTTCTTGCAGATCTGATGGTGTTTTCAGAGATTTGCAGGCCATGATGATCGTGGTGGCGGTGGCGGCATCAATAGTTGTGTGGCCCTTGAAATTGCCATAGTTATATTGGTACAAAGAATTTGGGTGTGCTCTCCAGACAAGGCTACTGAAAGACCGAAAGAGTTTTTACCAAAGAGCTTTTGGAGAGGGGTTATGTGTATATACAGCATGTGTGTGTGTGTGTGTGTGTGTGTGTGTGTGTGTGTGTGTGTGTGTGTGTGTGTGTGTGTGTGTGTGTGTGTGTGTGTGTGTGTGTGAGCGAGAGAGAGAGGTGGACATAAGGAACAATACAATGAAAGGAAAATACAGGCTGCGAATTAAATACTGTTTGAAAAGTTACAAATCTGTTGGGAGAGAAATGCTTGCAATTTTTCAGGCAACGCGAAGTTGCTTGTGCTTTTGTGGACATAATCTCTGCTTTCAAGGAGATCAGAAAACCATAAGAAAGTTTGAGCTTGAAAAGGAAACATCTGAAGCAGTGAGAAGCAAATCTAAATCATCCAGCCATGCACATCTGTTGGGCTGGTTAAGTCAGTAAGACTGAGAAGAGTGAATAGGCATCTATCTAGGTGCATTTATGAGAACCTCATACTGAGGTGAAGATGGATAATGTATCTATAAGATTGCCACAATGTCAGCCTCTATTCTGCTCCTGATTGACTGTCTGGATGACTAGTTTTTTTGATTTGCTTTTTATACCATTCAGACAGCATGTCTGACAGTGAGAGATAGATTATAGTTCAGTGGAGGTTTTTGAAAGTCAAACTACAGGTTTGTGACAATAGAAACTACAAAGGCCAACTCACCCCCTTTTTAAACTTTGGTTTTAAGAGTTTCACCTCTAGGAATAAGCACCACTTTGGCACAAAAGCAGAATTCAGACAGAACATCTGAAAAGCCATAAAAGCATGTCACAAGTTGTGATATAATACTTCTAAGTGGTGGAGAGAGAAAAAGAGAGGGAAGTTATATAGGGTAAATTATACAGGGTAGTGAAAACTGTGAGAGATTGTGAGGAGCTCCAGAGGGATCTCTTGACACTGGGGGAGTGAGCAAAACAGTGGCAAATGAGCTTCAACATTAGTAAGTGCAGAGTGATGCATGTTTGGGCAAAAAAAACCCAAAACCAATTACATTTATAAACTGATGAGTTCTGAACTCTCTGCAACAAACCAGGAAAGGGACCTTGGTGTCCTGGTGGACAACTCAATGAAGGTGTCAACCCAGTGTGCCTCAGCAGTGAAAAAAGCAAACTCAATGCTAGGGATCATTAGGAAGTGTATAGAAAATAAGTCAGCAAGTGTCATTTTGCCTCTTTATAAATCTATGGTGAGGCTCCATCTGGAATACTGTGTACAGTTCTGGTCGCCATACCTCCAGAAAAATATTATGGAGCTGGAAAAAGTGCAGAGGAGGGCAACCAGAATGATTAGGGGACTGGAACACCTTCCTTACCATCTGAGGCTGCAACGGTTAGGACTCTTCACTCTTGAATGACGGCGTCTAAGAGGTGACCTGATTGAAGTTTATAAAATCATGCACGGTGTGGACAAAGTAGATAAGGAAAAACTGTTTTCCCTATCGCATAACACTGGAACTAGGGGGCACTCCATGAAACTTTTGGGTACTAGTTCTCAAACAAATAAGAGAAAGTACTTTTTCACCCAGAGGATCACTGGTCTATGGAACTCCCTGCCAGAAGAAGTGGTGACAGCTATCAGTCTTGACAGCTTTAAGAAAAGATTAGACAAGTTCATGGAGGACAAGGGGATCAATGGCTATAATTATGGATACCTAAGGACAACCTCTGGGTTGGAGAGATAGGCAGGATATCTCTCAATGCCATTTCCAGGGAATCCTAAGCAGGTGAAGGCATCTGCTTGGGAATACCCTGAAGCAAATGGTGAGCCACTGTGTGTGACAGAATGCTGGACTGGATGGGCTGTGGCCTGTTCTAGCAAGGCTGTTCTTATGTTATGTAAGTTAATTACATACTGTCTCTCTCTTGTGGTTGCCATGTCGTTCTGGGGTCAAACACAATCTGCAATAACACAGGTATAAATGTGTCTGTGTTCTCAGATAATTTTGAAATATTTTTAAGAAAACTACAATTTCATTCATAAGTGGTGGATGAGACTGTTGTTGGAAGTTTCAAAGCTTGGGAAAGTTTTTAATTTTTTACTATAATAGAAATGGGCAATAATCATGCTGGCCTGGGATGCTGGGACCTTTCAGTTCAAAAAAGGAACTTGTCCAAGCTCTGGATAGACTTCAATGTGAAATGAATTATGGGCCAAATAGTTATCTGCCCCTTACAACACATCAGTGGAAAACCACAAATTTGAGTTCAATTCTTCAAATATTTGGGGATTTGATTTTCTTCATTCCACAATAGTAAGTATGTACAGTATATGTTTAGCTTTTTAAAATATAACCTTTATAATGCTTTCTTTATGCATTAAAATGGATAATGGATGGACAGACAGACGGACAAATTCCCTAGTAAATCTACTAAAGCTTTCATTTGGCTTAATTGTTATATATCATAATCAATATAAAATCACCAGGGAAGAAGATTTAATGAAGCTGTCATGGTTTCCACATATGACCTTGCCTTGATTTTAAAAGGACATTTGATCCATGTAGTGTTAAGATACATTTTGTGATTTTCTTAGGTTTAGAAATGCCAGCTTTCTTTCAGCTGCACATTGGAATGCCAGGATGACAGCCGGACATGACAAATGATAGATAAGATAAGAACTTTCTCTTGAGGGGAGGAGGGAGAAATGAGTGTTCAGTCTTGGACTTATTCCAAACACCTGCAATCCCTTGACAGGACATATTGATGCCAGGGAGAAATGTCTCCACTCCTGTCAATCAAACTAATTACCCCCGGACACCTGCAGATTGACTCATTTCAGGAATGTACAGGTGGGGGCTTAATGTCACACTGCACGTACACTTGTCTCATTTCTCATGGGAACACAGGTGCAGTCCCCATGAGGTCATCACATTCCTAAGCTCTCTTTTTATTATAAAAAGAGCCCAGTTTGAGCAGTAAAACATGCACACTTCGGAGACAGGGGGAACCCTGTCTCCTCCACATAATAATATGAATGCTGTGGGAGCCTCTTGTCGGCGGGCGTCCCGAGATGTCTCTTTGGGGATAAGAAGCAATGTGGGACTACATAGTCCCAAACCTATAAGATTGAACCTGCTAGGAAAAGCTAGTAAGATTTTGTTTTCTTTTATGTTTTTATTCACTGTGTTTTTATGTAAGTGTAGAGTAAGAAATATTTGTATCCAGTATTTGTGCTTCCAATAATAAAACTACAAAAGCCTGTAGTTTGTGTGCCTGCCTTTTATATGAGGAAGCAGCTTGGAAACCAAGCAGAGCAACCAGAAGAAACTTCAACAGTCCTCATCGCCCAGCCATATGCAGAAGGCTTCTCTTACCCTGTTCCCCAGTGAATCAGGCTAGGGGGAAGAATGATCATAGAGGTAGCAGTACGCTGGATCTGTTGGTCCGCCCTGCCGGGTGTTTCCAAGAAGTTCTGGGTGCCCAACAAAGCCTTTGTGAGGCATTTTCCTCCCCCTACGTCCCTGATAGAAGCATGTTGTTTTTATCAAATGGCAAGATGGGTTAGAAAGGTTAAGAAATACTACTGCAGAGGGATGCAAGGAGAAGTATATATACAGGTGTTACTGTGGTTATCCTATTTTTTCTCTCCAATTCTGCAAGCAAGAATGGAGCCAAGCCAGTTGAATCAACTGTGGGTAGTTTCTCAACAGGCCCTTCAGATAAGACAAAGAATTAATTTTTTAAGAGATGTGATATAATGGAACACAGCTTGAACATCTCACTCTCTATATGGTGAAGTCCTTTGCTGTAGCACCTTGAGTAGTACTTTGTTTGTATGGACGTTTTAAACTATGGTTTTATAATCCTTGGCATCTCCTTTCTTGGAGACTGGAATATATATTACTTGTTGCAAGTCTGTGGGACATTGTCTGGTTTTCCATATTTGATGGCATATATTTGTTGACTCAGTCTGTGTGGCTTGAAACTATTCTGTCAGTACTGCATTTATCCTTGGTGATATATTTCTTCCTAGTGCTTTCAGAGCAGCTTCCATTTCACTTTCTAGAACTACAGGTTCTTCATCAAAGGTGTTTCTGTCATCCACTATCAGTGTTTCTTCTGGCTATGTATCTCATATGTGAGAGTGAATCATAACTGCCTTGTCTAACTTTATCAAATGTGCTGTTTAAGTAATGGAGTATTGTAATGGAGTAATGTATTCAAATATACATATACTCATCATTTAATTTAATTGACACAAGAGTTAACAATTGCAGCTCTAATTTATGTTTGAGGTTATGAAACATTTCTAAGCAAAATTGAAAACAAGGGTCAGTTTGGGAGGATGAAAAAGTTCAATGAAATGATATAGGGAACTGAGGTCTTATAGTGTTGGGAAACAGATATTTTATTTACTAGTGATTTTGATTATAATCCTATGGATTATGGCTATGGGTTAGGGGCCCAGTGTTATCTCGGGAGCTACTATCGTTGGTTTTGGATGGGCTAGTCTGCCCCAGACAGATCCGGTGCACAACTTGGGGGTCCTCCTGGACTCGCGACTGCTACTTGAAGATCAGGTGGCGGCCATGGTCAGGAGGGCTTTTGCCCAACTTCGGGTGATTCTCCAGTTGCGCCCGCTCCTATACCAGAATGCGGCTGCTTGGGTGGTGATGGGGTGTGGGCATTATGCTCACACCTCACCACTGCTTCAGGAGCTGCACTGGCTTCCAATTTGCCTCCGGGTGCAATTCAAGGTGCTGGTCATTACCTTTAAAGCCCTACATGGTAGTGGGCCAGGATACCTAAGAGACCGCATTGCCCCAAGAACGTCTGTCCATCCAACCAGAGCAGACCGGAGGGGCTCTCTGCTTGTACCATCTGCTAGAGGGGCCCGTCTCTCTAGCACACGAAGGAGGGCCTTCTCTGTGTCTGCTCCAGCCTTGTGGAACCTCCTGCCAGTGGAACTAAGGCTGCAGATGGAATTGCTGCCTTTCAGGAAAGATCTGAAAACATGGCTGGTGGGGCAGTTGTGGGGTCCTGAAGATGTCGTGACCCCCACCTGCTGGTTGGTTTAATATCAAAGAAATCTTCCACTTTTTAATGTCAGTTTTAGCGGAGTAATTTGTTTTAATGGGGTTATTCTTGTTTTAAGGGTTTTAAGATTGTATGCCGCCCAGAGACTTTATGAGTTGGGTGGCCATATAAATATGAATATAAATCAATCAATCAATCGATCAATCAATCAATCAATCAATCAATCAATAAAATTATCATTTATTTATATTTATATCCCATCCATCTGGTGGAAATTCACTACTCTATGTATGCACAATCATCAAAACAGAACCCTCCCACAATAAAACCAAGTTGGAATAAAAGATAATGCAGTGGAACCTTGGTTAACAAATTGCTCGGTTAACATAAAAATTGCATAACAAAAGGAAATCCATAGAAAATAGTGGTTCATTTTATGTAATTTTTTCCAGAATGGATTAATTGGTTTTCAATGCCTTCCTATGGGAAACTGTGTTTCGGTTAAAGTATTTTGGTTTTCAATGCATTCCTGTGGGAAATTGCATTCAATGCATTTCTATAGGAAATTCAGTTAAAGTAATTTTCGCGGTAAGAAACGTCCCAGTGAATGCATTAATTACGTTAATGGAGTTTCAACTGTATAGATAAAATAATGTGTATATACAGTAACATTAAGGCAGCAGGACAAACATAAGAGGCCAGATTATTCCCTGAGAGGAAGGATGCCAGCGAAAGCTTCCCTGAACAACTCTGTTTTTGGGAGTCTTTTAATAACCAGGAGAGAGGGGACTAGCATATTTCCTGAGGTAGTGCGTTCATTCATATTTATATCCTGCCTTTCTTCCAATTATCTCATTATTGGATACAACTATTCTCTTCCTGCTTTTCCCTCACAACTGCTTTGTGTGACCTACACCAGGCTAAGAGAGAGAGAGGGAGCCTGTCCTAAAGCCATCCAGTGAGTTTCATTGCCAAATGGGGATTTCAGCTGAAAGCTATACAGTACTAGCACATTGCCATCACAATTGACAATGGCATTGTCTCTGGCTTCCCTTTCCTCAATGACCTCTGCTGCAATTTTCGCCATAGCTACAATAATGGGGTGGGGCCAAATTTCCCATCAGTGATGTCTGAAATCCTGTTGTTTATCACAAAAAAGATTTTTTACTTTCAGAGTGTCAGCAAATAAAGATTTTGCATTGTGATTCTTTTTTTGGGGTGGACACATGCATATACACTGGCTTCATTTTTGTGTGAGTCCCCACCCCCACGAATCATAGCATGGTTTCATATTTGATGATTGAAAATTACACATTATTTCATGCTAAGCAACAGGATTTCATCTGATATTTTGTTTTGAGTTGTAACACAAAGGTTTTTTTTTTTTTTGAGTGACAATGAAGACCCAGCCACTTCACAAAATAGACGTGCTCTCCCCGATAGAGATCAAAATTTGCAAGGACTGGTTGTCTGATATGGGTCAGCACAACTGCTTGAAGATTTGGACTCTTCTTCAGAGTGTGTCTCTGAGATGGTCATGTTGCACATTTATATGTCAAGATTTACCACTGGGCCACTAGCTAAAAGAGATAAAGTGATGTTGAGTAAAAAGAAACAAAAATTGAAATGAAATAAGAAGTAGGAGGAAACATGGTCATGTCCTAACAGCATGAAAGGAGGAGATACATAATTCACATTTACTGAGGCTACTTGGAGGAATTACAAAAGAAAAGAGACTGCCAAAAGCACATGTTTAATATTGTGTGAACTGATGGTCAAAAAATCAGGAAGAAAACTTTTAATAAATAAATAAATTGCAGCGAAGTATCAAAAATACAGCCTGTGAGCAAAAACAGAAGAGTGGGGTTAGGGGTAGAGAAGAAGTTAATGCACAGAAGTAAGATGCTACAGAAATTATTATGAACATTATTTTAAATGGGAGTCATGGTAACGAACAAGATGATAATGTCATAATAATAATAAAATCTGTATCAGTTTATATGTAAAGCCTTTGACAAAGCGCCACCTGATATTTTTATTAACAAACTAACTAGGTGTGATATTTATAGCACAAGTATCAACTGAATAAACCAGGGGTGCCCAAACTATGGCCCGTGGGCCAGCTCTGGCTCCTGGCTCCATTTCATCCAGGCCTCGAAAGCATGGCAGTGATTAGGATAGTTGCTTCCGTTGCCTAGACTAATTTCTGCTTCTTCCAGCTACTAATTTGCTGAATCACCTTGTGATTCGGCCAGTAGTTGAAAGCAGTGGAAGAGGCAACTTACAGGCAGTGGTAAAAGTGAGTTGGAGTTGGAGAAAGCAACAACGAAGGCAGTGAGGTAATAAGGACATACCTGTCAAGTTTTGGATTTGAAAATAAGGGAAATTTCCTGGCCAAAACGGGATACTTGACAACCTATTGGAAACCAGACACAGGCAGAATATTAGGAAAAACTTCTTAACTGTTAGAGCAGTACAACAATAGAAGCAATTGCCTTAGGGCAGGGGTGCCCAAACTTTTCAGGCCAGGGGCCTGACCATGCCCCTGGAACAGCTGCGTGGGCCAGAGCATGCCCCAGGAACATGCATGGTGCAGACACTTCTATGCATGTGCGAAAGCGACCATTTTCTGTCCTGGTTTGGCACAGAACACAAAACAGCGACTTTTGGACACAAAATGGTGATGCATGTGCAGAAGCATCTGTGCCAAACCAGGAAATAAAATGTCAGCTTCTGCGCATGCACAAAAGTAGCCATTTTATTTCCTGGTTCAGCGCGGACGCTTTTGCGCATGCGTGAAAGCAGCCATTATGGGTCCTGGTTGGTGCAGATGCTTCTGCACATGTGTGAAAGTGGCCATTTTGTGTCCTGTTCTAAACCAGGATATATAATGGCCACTTTTCATGCATGCGTCAGGGGTCAGATGAAATGGCTTCAGGGGCTGGGGCCGGTCTGCAGGCCATAGTTTGGGCATGCCTGCCTTAGGGGGAATGGTACTGCAATGCTAGAGGCATTCAAGAGGAAACTGCACAACCATCTCTCATATCTGCTTTGATTTCGATTCCTGCATTGAGCAAGGGGTTGGACTCAATAGATTCGAAGGCCCTCTCCAGCTCAGCTATTCTATGAATTGTGTAAGACTCTTGTTAGGACTATATATAATGTTTAATATGCATATTTTAGTACATTTAAAAAAAATGTCTTAACAGTGGGATGTATCTATAGGTTCTGAAAATGTAAATTCTTCATCCTGTGTGGTTTTTCAGCAGACTAATGTACATTTTGGGATGTGACTATCAAAGAACTAATACTTTGTGCAGATCGCAGAATCAGACTGCTTCACGCTGAGGATACATCTTTAAAAAAAAAAAGATAATTGTCACAAAGATTTATTTAAAAGATTGTTTTGAGATGATAAGTCGGTTCCTGATTTAGTCATGCTTAAAATAGATAGAAATCAAAAGCACTTAAGTTAATCATCTTGATCAACATGAGTCCCCTTGATTTTCAGAGTGTCTTCTCTAAATATGGAATGAAGCCCAAGAATAGATATCTTAAATTAGCAAGGCAATCAGGTAGGGTTGAAGGGGAGAGGCCTCAAAGCATGCTGTTTGATTCTTCTGATGTTAAGAAGCCTGAGCATTTCAAATAGTAACTGGAGCCAGCCAAAGGCAAAGATCATAGGTTTAAAGGTTTCCCTTGCTTGAAAGCCAGTCGTATCCGACTCTAGGGTGCAGTGCTCATCTCTGTTTCTAAGCCGAAGAGCCAGCGAAAGAGAAAGATCATATATCCCCGATATTAAAGGCAGGAAATGTGTGGCCTACCATGTGTTGGTAGGCTGCAACTTCCATTCTTCCTCATGAGTAACTATCCTGGCTAATAGTGATACTTCTTACAATGCAACAACATCCACAAATCCGAATGTCACCCCTCCTGGTCCTAATGGCACTCCATGTTGAAGTTTAGAGAAGGCAATCTCATCATGCTTTGTGTTTGTGTTTCATACTAACGTGGTGATGGGAAGGGCCAGCATTTAACAAACATAGTCATTGCCCGATTTGAATCTAAACAGCCAATTAGAGGGTAAATGTTTCTTCCCTCCAAAAGTAACTACTTTCTACCCAGTATTCATGTTTAGCTTGTGTGTAGGTGTTGTACTAATTTGTTCTGTCTGTATGTTCCATTGTTCAGTTTAGTTCTTTCTGACTCAATGTGTTAGTCTCAGAAAACTAATTACTTAGTACCCTCTTGTAACCATCATTTGCTTGAGAAATTTTTCTTCCTGTTTTATTGCAACTAAGATGAAATGAACTGCTGTGTCATATTTTTGCACGTAACTGACAATTTAATTTAAACATGAGTCTTGTAAGTAAACATTCATTTTCTAGCTGCTAAAGTTGAGCTGCATTTCTATGATAGGAACTAGAAGAAAAGAAAGGGGGAATTCAGGAGGGCTTGCATTTCAAATCATTCAGCCATAATCATTTGGGACATGCTAGCTGCACCACTCTGCAAAGATTATCCAACACTCCAGTCAACATGATGAAATCTCTTATATTGTCATGAGCCTGTGCACTTCTTGTGCTTAGCTAGTTTGCTATTTACTTTGCTCTGATGGCATGTTGCAGGTTTCAGAATCTCCTTTACTAAAATTGTTGTAGGTAAAACTAAGGAAACCAAAGTGTAAAATAGTAATATGAATTCTAAGATGCACCCACATAGTTATTTTAATGTGGAATTTAAAAAACCTACATGAAGGAACACATTTAGATGAGAAATAAAAACAACACAATGATTTAGAAGAATCCATGAACAGAATTCAAGAAGCAGAAGCCTCATTAATTACAAGCACAAGATAGCATTCTATTCAGCCCTCAGGCACTCTGAAGAACCTAGAAAGCAAAGCAGTTTTATGAAAATGGTAATGTTCTCAAACACTGGAATGCAGCCATTATCTCTGAAATATAAGTTGATGTCAGGACACTAGCCAAGAGAAGTCTATTGTACTACAAAATGTCTCCTTCAACCAGAGGAAGGAATCCCTAAGCTGCTAAACTATTTATAGTGTTCTGAAAGTATACATTGACAATAAGTGGTATAATTGTTAATGCAATCTTGGTGAATGTTCACCCAGATGTACTGTATGTAGTGCTGTGTTCAGCAGAGTTTCCTTCAGTTAAATCTCAGTGAACTGCTACCACCTATGGTTTCTTTTCCCAACACCACCATTAAATGCTGTCACATTGCTTTCAGCTTATAGTGATCCTGTGAATCAATGACCTTTAAAAGATCCTATCATTAGCAGCCTCCCTGAAGTCTTGCAAACTTTTAAAAATTGTGTCAGAAGCACACAAAGATGCTTTCTGGATTGAAAGGATTTTTGCTGGAGGAACATGCTCAGGGGATGACCAAATGAGGCTCCTTTCATGTCCCCAAGATCTTTTTCCACTGAAGTGGTCCCTATTTATCTACTTGCAATTTCTTGCTTTTGAACTGCTAGGTTGGCAGGAGCTGGGACAGAGACGGGCACTCATTCCATCATGCAGTACTTTGGTCTTGAACTACCAACTTGCCAACCTTCCAGCTAATAAGGCAAGCTTCTTAACCACTGAGCCACCTCAGTTGCGATTGTTTTGCAAATTGATGACCATCATTACCATTTTTAAAATCAATTCATGTTGTATTTAATATTTCTACTGCCTCTGACATTTCCTAACATTATTCTCTTTTTCCAGTGAATTATGTCTCCTTCTCATGATATGCCCAAAATATGATAGCCTCATTTTAGCTATTTTAGCTTTTAGTGTCCAATCTGTGATTCACATCTTAACATAGTAGTGAAGAGATTTGAACTTGTCAGTGAAGCAGAGAGCAACGCCATCAGGAAGGCATTCCATTACAAGCCTAGATTCTGAGCAGGGTTACCCAAAGCATAATGGTCACAGTTGAGACATCAGACTAAGATGCATATACCCTCTTCAAGTTAACAGTGGCATCAGCAAAAGAGAATTGATAGTTCCAATGGTGACACTCTGAAGGTGACACTCTGGAAGGAAGCAATAGCGGTGACAATTAATCTAACTTTTGTTAGTACTGCACAGAAAGTGGCAATTGGTAAAGCATTCCTGAATTTTTCTTCCCTTTAAAGTAGAAGGCAGTAGTAAACCACTGCTGAACCTGATGTTTCTGGAGTGAGACCTGTAGTTTTTCAGGTGCTGTCTTGGAATGGATGCTCAAGAACATTCCAACATGAAAGATACAAATTGATCATAGTTCTCTGGTCGAGGGATAGTTGGAAGTACAGCTGTTTCTAGCATTGTTGTAAACTTGTTTTGAAATTGTACCTCATATGGTATGACTAAAGTCAGGTGGCTGATGAGATCTGAACTAGAGGGAGCCTTCCTGAATTGTGGAAAGCATTGTGAGTACACTCAGGTGTCTCCTGAGCAATGGCATGCAGACAGCTAATCCTTCCTATCCATGATCATTGCAATGTATGCTAAATATTAAAGTTCTGTGGTTCATTTTTACTCCTTATTTTTGTTTTATGGATTTCTAACTGTTAACTTACTTATGCATTTTCTTCTTTAATCCTCATCAGTATTAACACCTGACGTTGTTTTTGTTCTCTACCAGTAACATAGTGTCATCTGCGTATTTTACCTTATTGGTGTTCATCTCATCAACTTTCACTCTTTATTTTTAATCTAATGCAATTTTCTGTATGATGTGTTCCACTAATATATTGAAAAGATAGAAAGGCAAAATGTGTCCCTGACATTTGCCAGTTAGAAACCATTCCTCTTCTCCATATACTATCCCAACAGTAGCTTCTTACAGGTTATGCATCAGGACAATCAAATGTCATGGGAAGGCCATTTATTTTAAATGACCCATGGCTTTTCATAATTTAAACAATCACAGGCTTTATTGATTTTCTTCAGAAGTTCTTTAGGAACATATTTGTAATATACTCTCTAGTATCTCTTCCTTTTCTGAATCCAGCTTTGGTATTTGGGATTTCTCACTCCATATTTGATTTAAAAAATGTAAATAGGCAGTAAAAATACAATGGCAATTACTGAATTTATTTAACATTTTGACCTTTCATGACAGCCAAAGCAGCTGTCTGAGGTAACTGCTTTAGTCTGCTTAATTATACAGTATCGAGAAATTCACAGTCTACAACCTATCTTTAAGGTAAAGGTTTCCCTTGCTCGAAAGCCAGTGGTATTTGACTCTAAGGTGCAGTGCCAGTGCTGTCTGCTTCTGCTCTTGGCAATCTTCTGCAGGGCCCAGAAGAGCCTTTCCCCCACAGCCCACCTAACCAGTCAGCCCACGACAAGAAAACCAGTGTTCCAGCACTGGCATCAGAAACCATGAACCACCTATAATCATTTTTTTCTGAGTGGCTAAGGAACAACTCCGATTGGAATTGTTTTGAACTACTCCTTACAGAATCCTGCAGTCACCATGGCCTGTGACCAGAGATTCTGGGAGGCATGATTCTTTCCAAGTTCTTCTCTTTGTTCCATACTCCCTCAGCGGTTTAATGTCCCACAGGAGATTCCTTTGAATTGTCAGAGATGTAAGGATTGGGAAGGCAGATTTTTGTGAATTTGAGGTACAATTTTTTCTCTTTTAACACTCTTTTAAAAGAAGTGTTAATATGTGTGTTTTACTTTAGGGGATATATTTGTTTTAATCATTCAAAGCAAAGCAATCACACTTGTATACTACCCCATAGCACATAGTGCACCCTCTGGGCGGCTCACAATTTAATTAGCATTGTGCCCCAAACAAAATGCTGGGTACTCATTTTACTGATCTCGGAAGGATGAAAGGTTTTCAACTTTGAGCTCTTGTCAGGATTGAACTCACAACCATTTGGTTGTGGTACAGCAGTTAACCACTGCACCACAAGGGCTCAATACGAACATTCTTGGGTTCCCATGTGTGATATATTTTTGATAGGAAACTGATTGATATCAGCATTTCCTGATGACACAGTGACGCCTTAGGCTCAAACTATATGTTACAGTATATGGGAATGAACATAATATTTAACAAGGCCAGATGATCAAGGATGGAAAGGCAGCAGTGGGAGCCTGCGGGAGAGGGAAGTGTATTTAATTCATTTGTTGTCCACCATTCCTTTCTCCAGTGGCTTTTTATTTCACTGTTTTAAAACAAATGTTTAATATACAAATTAAACTGTATTGAACTGTCTGATCTGGATAGCCAAATCATGTTCCAAACTGAATTGGGGGATGAGGAGACATGTACATTCTTGGTGTATAGCTTATTTAGCATGTCTCTGCACTTTAGATCACGGTGGCCAGCAGGAATTTTGTGCCATCAGAAGCACAAAGTTTGAATATTGTCCATAGTTCTTTACAGAAAGTCACCCAACTGCTTGCTTTATCTCTTCCTGATGAATTTTGCAACAGCATGATCTAAAAAGCAGCACATCAGTCTCCCTCAAGACAGGAGTTCTTTGAAAGAGTAATTAGATGTCAAGCACATTAATGGTAAATGCAGGTCTTTTTAGCAAAAAGGATGATTTATGGTTTAAAAGGCTTATTTAGTGAGGGGAAATTTTTATAGCTGTTTAGGTTTTTGTGTACAAAGAGAATATTGTAGATAAATGTTGGAGGGATGTAAAGGAAGCTATAGATTTTTAATGAACCAAAAAGAAGGGATCAGCTATCACTACAGCCACTGTGCTGTACATTTATGGATAACTGTAAATGAATAAATACTGTACATTAATCCAGAGACTATGTTACACATGCTTCCAGAGATGAAGTCATTTTGAAAACTGAGATAGAAATTCCAAACGGTGCACTCCAGTGGTAAAACGTATATAATCATATACAAACTAACTGATAGTTCAGTAACCCCAGTATCATAAACACTTTATTGTGTTGGATGAGACCAAATATTTACCTTATCCAATGATCTCCCCCCCTTTCTTGGCTAGCCAGATGGTTCTATGAAGCCTACAGATGGACGTCAACTGCAACAGCCTTGAGAATACTTCTCGGTTGTCTACGATAGTCAAAGTCTGGACACAGCCCACCTTCTGGCAATTGAAACACCACCATAGTAGAAAATATTTAAATGACTTTTATTGAGATTATTGGAGGATAATCAAGATAATTAACATATAGCAGTTATGAATCTGTCACATAAGGTCTTACAACCTATAAAGTGAAAAGAGGAAGTTGTGGCCAAATTCTGGGGTCTCCCAACACAGAAATGCCATTATACACATCCCATTGGCAGGCAGGCTGTAGAACACTGTTCTACTGTCTAGTGAAACCTAATTAAAAAAACCCACTGTCAGAATACTAAGCAGAAGGTATATGCCAAGAACTTTCTCATCTGTAAACTTAAAATACCCCATGTTCTCCATACATCTGCTCTTGCTCTGTGTTTCTCTGCTGCAGAGTATGCTGCTTCAGTCTGAAGAAACTCTGCCCATGCTAGTCAAGTTAATGTGGCCCTTTATGAAACAAGTCACATATTAACAGGCTGTTTATGACCAACAGCTGTTAATAAAATCCTCTCACTCATGGGTATAGCACCTCCAGATGTTAGAAGACAAACAGCAGTAGAAGTTGAGAAGAAAAAGCAAGAAGCAGAACCAAGGCATCCAATGTTTTGACTTCAAAATCATCCATCAAGGTTGAGGTCAAGGAAGAGCTTCCTAAAAACAACAGCACCAATTTCATTGTCAAACTGTGCTATGGAAAAGAATATCATATGGAGCATTATAGGTTACAAAGGAAAAGCCAGCAGCAGGTTAACAACTCTAATATGAGTCATGGATGATGCTGAGTAGGCTGAAAACTGGGGTGACATATTGCAAAACAAATCTAAAGAGGTGGGGCTATGTTGACGATGGTGAACAATTTGAATGTGGTAAGAGACAAGACTTTGAACGTCTGCTAATCCATATCAACTTGCCTGAACAGTGGGATATTGAGAATTTGTTTGATGCAGGACAATGACAAAGATTTATCTATCTATGCAAATGACAGGGCCATTCAAACTGCTGAATATTGGAAAAGTTGAGTGTGAATATGTTAACATGCGCATGCATACATTTTTAGATGATTATCGTTGTTGTTTTTAATTATGTTGGTTTTAAATTTTAGTGCTTTGGACTCAGATAAATAAAATAAAACCATTCTACTTCTGAACACTAACCCTGAAAGATTCTTACCTCCACCTCCAATGACCATTATGAAATTATGCTATACATTTAGAACCGAAATAATGATGTTGCATCAAAATAGCTATTGGTTGCGGAGCATCATGGCGGACTGACTGGTATCGTTTTCCGTTTGTTCTGAAGGGAGAGCCGCTTAAAAGCGGGAAAGGAGGTATTTTGGAGTTGCGTTTTAGGCTCAAAAGTATATTAAACGGAGTGTGAGATCAATATCTTCGGCCAGGTTAATTTGGAAGGTAAAATATAGAGAGGTTGCCGAGAAATCAGAGATCTTTTGGCCGTGGACAAGTTGTTATACTTTCTCCGCAAGAGATTGGGGCGTGTTTCCTCTCAGGCTCGAAAGGTTTCGAGAATGAAAAGACTGACTGACTGAGTTTACTGGTCTCTGCAGTTTTTGGGATACAAAACTATTTGAAAAAAGAAACGAAGAAAGGAGAATTAAGAACTTTCTCTTTAAGTATTAAGTTTTGGAATACTGAAACTTTAGAGATTAAAAGTCGGACAGTGGGATCTAACAAGAGGACTTTAACAAACACTCAACTTCGCAGATTCTCATGCTCAAGGACAGCCTGAGGTAACTCAGGGCTGTCTCTGCAGGGGAGCGGGGTGTGAGTGCGGAACTAAGAAGACTTGCTAATCACTCAGTCTTTGTTATTTAATTGCGGAACTAAGAAACTGATGTTGAAATGATTCCACGCCCAGGCTGTTTGATCAAGCTGTTTGAAATGTGCCAGTAATCTACAAAACACTTCGAGACCGAAAGGTTGGAAGACCTCCATCTTCGGGGAATATAAACAATTAAACATACAGCGAAACCTGGGGTCTAAAGAGGAATGAAAGGAATGTAAGAAACTGAGAGGAACGGAAAGTACAGTAGATAAAAGCGGGGCACAGACACCGAGTGGGAGCAAGGTGAGGGATCCCGGAGCTCCAAAAGAGACTGAGGCTAACAGAATTAACAGAATTAAAATATTACAGTAAAAGACTCTCTTTTTGCTGGATTACAAGGACGGGACTGTGGCTATAAGGAGGCAGTAAAGAAACAGTGAATATTGGTTTATCGGACTATTGGATTACCAGCGGTTTATGGACACTAAATAGCTAATAAAAAGGTCTTTCATTGTGTGTCCAGTTAAAATTCGGACTGTTACAGGATTGTGCACTTTGCAAGCAGAAGTAGAAAGCAGAAGGATAGAGGACTACAGAGGGATACAGCATTGCTAAAAGGAGCATAGGGTTGCAAGGCTCCAAGGACTCAGAGACTCACCAGCTGGGAATTTAATTTGCATATTTCCCCTTATCTTGGTTTTGGAACACCTGGTTTTTTTTCTTTTTTTCTTTTCTTTCTTTTGAAAGAGGGGATTCAAGAAAGAGAAAATTGAACGGCTCTCTTAAAGCAGTATTTGATTGTTCTCCATTTAAATTTTGAATTTATTATTCCCTATTGGTTTATAATCAGATATATTCTACATTTTTTAAATATTTATTATATTATAAGTATATTAATACACTATTGAACTGTTAGTTTAGGATCCTGTGGTTAAAAGGCAGCAGTTGAATGAGCAAAAAATTTGATAATTTTGAACAGGATTTAAAGTGGGTGAGAGCAGATAGATTGGAGAGAAGAGAACAGGAGGGTAGGAGAAAAAAATCATTGCAGGAAGAACTTAACGAGATCCAAGAACTAGAAGAGCTGAGGAAGAAAGTAGCTGAAAGGAGGTTAAAGATTAAACAGCAAGAAGTCTTAGAACAGGAAGAGAAAGAAAAACAAATAGGAGTGGGGGGTGAAGAGATTCTGATAGGAGAGGAGTCAAGAAGACAGATGGCTACCAAAAAAAAGGGTTTGACAAGGGGAGGGTTAAAGAGGTAGAAGAGGAGCAGGTTGGTGATAGAGGCCCAAGTCCAGATTTAAATGATTTAAGAGGAGACCTGGAGCTTAGGTTTGATAAATTAGAGGAAGAACTTCAAGCTAAACTACAAACATTAGAAGATCAGCGAGCAAAAGACAATCAGAAATTTCAAAAAGAAATAAAAGAAAGTATCACACAAGCATTCAAGAACACCAAGAAAGAGTGTACCAATTTATTGAAGGAAATAGATGAACTAAAGGAGGGGGTGAATGCTATTGGGAAAGAAGTTTGGGAAATGAAACATGAGTTAAGAGAGGTCAAGGAGCAGGTACAGTTAAAAGAGGAGAAACAGAAAAAATATGATAAAAGGCTGGAAAGAATGGAAGATCAGGGGAGAAGGTGCAACGTGGTTATTAGGAATATACCAGAACGGAACCCGGATAACTTGAGACAAAGATTGGTAGAATGGATTAACGCAATGGGAATGGGGGAGGAAATGGAATTGGAGGATATAGACAGTGTGTACAGACTAGGACAAAAAAGGAACCAAGAAAGACCTAGAAATGTTTTTTTAAGATTTGGCAATCTAGGACAAAAGTTAAGGATAATGAAATATGTTAACTCCTCGGGGGATGATGCTTTAAAAATGGAGGGGGCACAGCTAGAAATATATAAAGATATTTCGTTAGAATAACGCATTTGGAGACTACAAATTAAGCCAATCACAAAAAAATTGTGTGAGAAAAACATATAATATAAATGGAGACCACATAAACAATTAATTTTTACAGTGAAGGGGAAGAATTATTGGATTAGGGAAGAATCTGATGGCTTAGAAATTTTGATGGAAGCTAAGATTATAGAAAAAGGGTCTACAGAATGGAAGCAACTTAAAGATGCCTTAATAAATGTGGGAGTAGCGCCCATGTTAGAACGGGAAGAGGAGGAAGTTGAAGGAGCAGAAGGAGGGAAAGACTAGGTCATTAAAGGATAAAAACAGAGAATCTACTGCGTGGAATAAATTATGACAAATTAAGATAATCATTTGTAATAAGAAATAAACAATGAACAAGAAACGGATGTTAAGTATTAAGGTCCACTCGCCACCCGCAACCCCCCCTCCCCTCTTTGGTTTTCAAAGGTTACTTTTAGTAGAAAGTGGGGAGGGTAGAGCTTTTTTTCTTTTGCTTTTTTCCCTCTTTCTTATTTGTTTGATTATTGGTTTGTTTAAGCTTTGTTATTTTTGTATATTTTTTTCTCTTTAAGATAATTGTATATTATTTAATTTAAGATGCGCTGGAGGAGGGAGAGTATAACTTGTTGTGGGTTGAGGTATTGGTTCACATATTATGGGGAATTCTGCAATAACAGTAGAGAAAGCACTAAATATGTATACTTAAAAAGTTAAAAATTATCTCATGGAATGTCAGGGGCCTAGGGAACCAAATTAAGAGGAAACGTGTGGAAGGAGTTCTGAGAAGGGAAAAAGCGGATATCATTTTTCTCCAGGAGACACATCAGAAAAATGAAAATAAGAATAATATTTATGTAAAAGGGATGGAAATATATGAGAAAAGCCTAGGTTCAAGTAATTCAAGAGGGGTTGCTGTATTAATATCGAATAAACTAGATTTTTCATTGAGCAAGAACATTAAAGATAAGGAGGGAAGGTTTCAGCTAATAAAAGGTAAAATAGAGGAGGAAGATTATACATTTGTCAACGTATACTCACCAAACAAGAATCAAGGGATCTTTCTAGATAAAATTCTACCCATTATAAAAAAAGAAAGGTCAGTAAATTTAATTATAGGGGGAGATTTTAACTTAATCAGGTCAGGATTAGATACAACAAATAATCTTAGAAAGACTCAAGATAAATTGATTGACAAATGGATAGGGAAACTAGGATTACGGGATGCGATGAGAATGTTGACAGGTAAAAAAATATATTTACCTTTTGCTCCTTAAAACATAGATCTTACTCTCGTTTGGATTATTTCTTTGTGTCAGAAAATATGCTTAGGAATTTAGAAAACTTTAATTATGGCAATTTTAATATCACAGATCATACATTTATTTCGATAGAGATGCGGCTGAACAGTAGCACCTATCGAAATAAGGTATGGAGGATGGATACTAAACTATTAAAAAATGAAGAGATAAAAAAAGATTAATAAATAAATGGATAAAGAACTGGGAAGATAATGACACGGGTGAGGTGAAATTACATATTCTTTGGGACGCAATGAAAGCGGTTATTAGAGGTGATTATATACAAGAGAAGGCAATATTTGAAAAAAAATGAAAAGTCAAGTAATTAAAAGAGATAAAGATATAAAAGAACTAGAAAGGAAGCACACAGCTACAGGAAGTAACTCAATTTGGAATAAATTACAGGCATTAAAAAAGGAAACAATTGCAGTAGAAGTTGAAAAGGTTAGGGTAGATTTGGCATATTTAAAAAGAAATGATTTTGAATTCAATAATAAAGATATGAAAAATTTAGCAAAAAAAGTAAGACAAAAAAAAGTAAGGGATATATAGAGGCTCTAATTAATAAAGAAGGTATAAGGCAGTATAAACTGGAAAATAAATTATCAGTAGCAGAAGAATTCTATACAAAATTATATAGAGAACACAGAATTGATGATAATGTACTTCAAGCATATTTGGATAGGAACTTGACATACCAATTAAAGGAAGAACATGTAAATATAATGGAACAAGATATTAAAGACAAGGAGATTGAAGAGGTAATTAACAACTTAAAAAAGGATAAAACACCAGGAGAGGATGGTATCCCTTCGGAATTTTATAAGGAATGCCGAGAGGTATTAATTCCCAAGTTAAAAAAATATATAATTATATATTGGAAGGGGGAGAGATCCCCAAGTCCTGGAGTAATTCAATAATGGCTCTAATTCCTAAACCTGGAAAGGATAAAGAGAATATAGAAACATATAGACCAATATCATTATTAAATCAGGATGCAAAAATTTTTACTTCAATAATTAATAATCGGCTTAATAAATTCATAGACACTTATATTGGAGAAGACCAAGTAGGATTTGTTAAAGGAAGACAAATGGATAAATTAATAAATCGGTTAATTAATATTATTGATAAATTAAAAAACAATAAACAAAAAGTATGTATAGTGGCATTAGACATATATAAAGCATTTGATTCAATTCAATGGAAAACAATAAAAGGAATATGTGAGTAATTACAATTCGGCCCTAAATTTAATCATGTGATAGGACAATTGTACAAAGAAAGTAAATCTAAAATTAAAATGAATAATTGTCTGGGGAAAGAAATTGATATAAACGCGGGGACAGGACAAGGATGTCCATTGTCCCCATGTCTATTTATACTGGCAATGGAATTACTAGCAAATGATATAAGGCAAAATGAGAAATTAGTAGGAATAGAAAATAAAAAAATAAGTCTATTTGCGGATGATACTCTATTAGTTGTAAAAGATCCTTTAAATAATTTAAACAAAATACAAGAACATTTAAGAGCCTTTGAAGAAGTAACAGGATTAAAAATTAATTGGACGAAAACTGAGGCTATCACATGCAATTTAACCCAGGCGGAAAAGGAAAAAATTGGAGATAGATTTAATATTACAATAAAAGATGAATTGAAATATTTGGGAATATTCGTGACGAAGGAACCAAAAGACCTATATAATATTAACTTCAATAAATTAAGAAATAAATTGAAACCATTACTAGAACAGATAAAACGAGCAAAGACTTCATGGTTTGGAAGGATTAATATTTGCAAAATGAAAGTTATACCCAAATTGAATTTTCTGTTTGAAAACTTACCGATTAAAATCAAAGAGTCAGAACTAAATAAATGGCAAAAATTGATAAACGGAATTTGCAATAATAATAAAAGAGCAAGAATTAGTAAAGGATTATGGTACATGAAGAATAAACAGGGAGGGTTAAACATTCCAAACATTAAAGCGTATTTTCAAGCGTTTCATATAAAGAAATTAATTAAATTATTAATTCAGCAAAATGAGGTAATAGGTGAAGGGGATCAAGAAGAATTTAAAAAATTAAAAGGTGAAATATTTCTTGCTCAAGTAAATAATAAAACAGAGATTAACTGCTTTTCTATAAAGAATATTTATAACGTATGGAAAGGGATTAAGAGGAAATTGGCACCAGATATTTCCCCAATTTTAGAAATTTTAGATTTCCAGAGTTGCCCATTATTATCCTCGCAAAAAATAAGACCCATTCTATTGCAAGAAAAAGTGTTGTTAATAACAGAGTGGATGAAAAATTGTAATACATATCAGAAAAGGAAGGAGGTATATAATAAATTAAAATTAAATTGGCTACAAGAATTGGGGATGGAGAAATGGGACAAATCGATAAGGGGGATTATAGGAGTACCTAGGGCAAAGACGCCCTTTGAAGAATTGGTCTTGGAAATAAGGAAAGGGAAGACAAGATTACAGGGGTTAGTAGGTAAACTGTACCAAATGCTTATCCCAGGGGAAGGATCACACTATACACTTAAACGAATTTGTGAGGAAGATTTAAATATTAAAATTGAAGAAGAAGAGTGGAGGAAAAAGTGGGAAAACAGAATAACAAAAACTATGTCAATCAAGGGAAAGGAGCATGTTTGTAAGGTACTTTGGAGGTGGTACCTTACCCCAATCAGACTCAATCAAATGGATATTAATAAATCTGATTTGTGTTGGAGATACAATGAACAAAAGGGGACATATTTGCATCTGTGGTGGTTTTGTAAAAAAACAAATAAATTTTGGAAAGTGGTAGAGAAGGAGACAAACGAGATTCTTGGCATAACAATGATTTTAGAACCCAAACTAGCTATATTAGGAGAAATAGGAAAAATGAGATTAAGTGAGGGTAATAAAGAATTAATTTTGACATTGTTGCTGGTTGCTAGACAGCTGATAGCCCAAGAATGGAAGAGTAACAAAAATCTAAATAAGAATAGGTGGTATAAAGAGGTGTGGCAACTGGCACTAAATGAAAAATTAACTAGCCAAATTAGGTTAAAACAGGGTTTTAAAATCAAAATACAATTTTGGGAAATATGGAAACCTTTCATACAGCACGCGTTAACAAGTGAAGAAGGAAGTAAGCCTGGCCCTGACATGATTCAATTTTGGAAGATTTAAGTATACTGTGCCAATTGAAATTGCTGCAGAATAGGGTTTTGCATGGATTAAAAGTTGAAAGAATGAAAGAGTGAACAAGATTTTGATATATTGTTGTTATTCCTTTCTCTTTTCTTGGTGTTTTTCTTTATTTATTGTTAGTTTTTAAGTATTTATATTTTTTATGTTTGTTTGTATTTTATGATTATTAATAATAAAAAAAAAGACTTTGAACGTCTGCTAATCCATATCAACTTGCCTGAACAGTGGGATATTGAGAATTTGTTTGATGCAGGACAATGACAAAGATTTATCTATCTATGCAAATGACAGGGCCATTCAAACTGCTGAATATTGGAAAAGTAGAGTGTGAATATGTTAACATGCGCATGCATACATTTTTAGATGATTATCGTTGTTGTTTTTAATTATGTTGGTTTTAAATTTTAGTGCTTTGGACTCAGATAAATAAAATAAAACCATTCTACTTCTGAATACTAACCCTGAAAGATTCTTACCTCCACCTCCAATGACCATTATGAAATTATGCTATACATTTAGAACCGAAATAATGATGTTGCATCAAAATAGCTATTGGTTGATTTGAATGAAGCCCAATGAAGCCTAATTCATCAATGTTTTTACATGACTAAGAATACTCTCTCATTTCCAATATTTTGGGGCAGTTGGCTTTTGTATCAGTTCAGGTTTTTTTAATCATTTGTCTTACACAGCATTTTCCCTATCATATCTGTGTGAATGTAATTCTTCACAGGGCAGAGCCACCCATTATTTAGCTTAAGCAGTCAATTTTATTATCTGGTATTAAAATAAATCAAACACTGCATCCACCTTAATTAAAAAATGAGGAGTGGATCCATACAAAAATGTATTATTTAATGACTTTGTTTCAGTCTTTTTTTAAAAAAATTATGTATCAGTAGTAGAGCTTTCTCAGTGATGATTGTAATTCTCCCTCCTCTGAAGGAGACATAGAAAGAGTCGCAGTATGGACTAACACAGGTTTATTGGTTGATGATCAGAACGAACATGTGGTAATGGCGGAGGTATCTCACATTATATACAGTGGTACAACACATTTGAACTTGGCTGCATGGTAGCTCATTGGTCGCTACCTGCGTGACGTCATCCGGGTCATGCCCATCTTAAGGTGGTGGATCAGCAGTAGTTGTTTGCTGCAGGAAGTTCCCGCGGCTGCAGGTGATTTGAGGAATGATGGCCATGTGAGTTGAACACTCGCAGCTGCCCTCTATAGGCAGCTTGCTCGTGTTCCTTTAACAGCTGGGTTACATTGTGATTGTGGCTGGGTTACATTAATACATTTCTTAAAGCAACATTGTACATTCATATGAAGCAGCATTGTACATACACAACATCCCTCCCCCCTAGGATGGGACGAAGTCCCTCAACCAGTGTGGCTTGCCGCACGTGCGCCTGGGGCGAGCGGCTGCTTGACTTAATGCAGGGGAGCCTGGCTCTGCAGAGTCCTGTCCTGCAATGGAAAGGGGGGACTCGTTAGTGGCTCGGTGTGGGGTCTGTGGTAAACTTGCATTAGGGGAAGGGAATGGAATGAACAGTTGGGAAGTGAACTCCTGCCTACCGCTTAAGGAGCTAGGGCCCCCCCCAGCACGAATCTCGGGACCGATGAAGAGACCCTCATGGTCTCGCCTCCCCCCGTACCCTGCCTGGGAGTGCCGGGGACTGTGGTGGTTGGACTCCCCCCGATGCCTGTCTTGGGGGTGTTGGCCTCCGGGGAGCTGGAGCTATGGTGTATTCTAACACAAAAGGACTGGGGGGACTGGAGGTACCAGGGGCTGAACTGAAACCCCTCTTCTCGCTAGGACGGGTGGGGGACCACTCCGCTACACCCCCTGGTACTGTAACTCATAATCATCAAACTGATCCCTCTCTTCCAAAGTATCCTCCTCTGCGGCTGAGAACCGAGGATATGCCTTTGTATCCCCGGTTTCCGCCGTGTCTCTCCCTTGGGTAATGCGGGTGGGGGAGGACCCTAACGCTGAATCCCCTTCACTAGTGACCCGCCTTCTGAGTTGGTCGGCGTGCCTCCTCCAAAGTAGACCCGAGCTAGTCTCGACCCTGTAGGACACTGGCCCCGTCTGCTCGATGACTGTCCCTGGGACCCACGCTGGCCCTGACGCCGCGTAGTTCCTGCAGTGAACCGGGTCCCCTGCCGAAAAACTTTTGGAGCTCCCTCCCCCTATATTTATGTTTCTCCCTTCATCCTCCACCCTGGACGGATCCATCCGGTCAAAAAGTGTTACCGGACGCCTCCTCATGAGGAGTTCGGCTGGGGAAAATCCTGAAGCTAAGGGGGTTGTCCTGTAGCAGATGAGGAACTGGCACAAATGCAGGTTCAACTCACCGGGACCCATGCGCCGCAGTGCGTCTTTCGTAGTGCGCACTTGGCACTCTACCTGACCGTTTGTGGCGGGGTGAAACGGGGCAGCGGTGATGTGCCTGATGGCGTTCCGCTCCATAAACGTCTTGAACTCTGCAGACGTGAAGGTACTAGCGTTATCGCTAACAAGGACGTCTGGCAGGCCGAAACAGGCAAAAAGCTTGCGCAACTGCTTGATGGTTGCGGCAGAGGAGGTGCTGTTCATAGGGATTACCTCCAACCACTTGGAATAGGAGTCAACTACCAATAGAAACAAGGACCCGCGAAAAGGGTCAGCAAAGTCGACATGGATCCGGGACCATGGCCCGCGGGCCGTATCCCATTCCCTATGGGGCAACCGGGACTCCTCGGGCCGAGAGCCCTGGCAGCTCTCGCACATGCCCACTAAACGCTCTATGTCCCCATCTATCTGGGGCCACCAAAAGAAACTCCTGGCCAGAGTCTTGGAGCGCACGATCCCGGGGTGACTGGTGTGCAATAGTCTCAGTACCTTGGCCCTCAGCTTCTCTGGGATAACTACTCGCTGGCCCCAGAGTAAGCAGCCCCTTTCCAGCGACAGCTCTACTCTGTGCCTAAAAAATGGTTTGAACTCTTCATCGGGGGGGGGGGGGTCGTGGGCCAGCCCTTCCTAACCCAGGAACTAACTTGGGCCAGCATCTTGTCGGCCGCCGTGGCTTTGGCGAGGTCAGCCGGGACAATGGGGGGTGAGTTGAGAGACTCGATCAGTAGGACTTGGTGATCCTGCTCTACCTCGCATGTGGGGTCCCCTACACTTGGGAGGGGAGATCGGGACAGTGCTTCCGCATGGGAGATCTCCTTCCCTGGGCGATAGACCAGCTCATACTGGTAGGCGTTGAGGAAAATGGCCCAACGCAGCATTCTGGGGGATAGTATTTGCGGTGTGGGTTTACCGGTAGTGAAGATTCCCAAAAGTGGCTTGTGATCGGTCACTACCGTAAACTCGCGGCCGTATAAAAAGTCATGGAACTTTTTCGTTCCGGCAATGATGGCTAGGGCCTCCCTATCAGTTTGCGCGTAATTGCGCTCGGCCTTTGAGAGGGACCTAGAGTAGTACGCTACCGGGGCTTCCCTCCCGCTTTCCAACACGTGGCACAGGACCGCCCCCACCCCCACTGGGGACGCACCACAGACTAAAACCACTGGTTTTTTCGGGTTGAAATGGGTCAGGACAGCGTCCGAAGACAGGAGTGACTTAAGCTCCTTGAATGCTCTCTCCTGCCTGTCCCCCCACCGCCAAGCCGCGTCCTTTTTGAGCAGGGCGTGCAGTGGCTCCGCGACCGATGCCTTCCGAGGCAGGAAGGTATGATAAAAATTTAGGAGCCCTAGAAATGACTGTAGCTCCGGTTTTGCGGTGGGGCGAGGGGCGTTCTTCACGGCTGCAACCTTTGACTCAGAGGGTTTGATCCCGTCCGGGGTTACCTTAAAGCCTAGAAACTCAACCTCCCTCGCAAAGAATACGCATTTGTCCCTCCTCAGTCGAAGGCCTGCCCTCTCGAACACTGAAAGGACCCCATCTAGCCTCTTTGCCAACTCTAATTTGCTCCCCGCCGTTATCAACACATCGTCGAAGTATGGGAGCATGCCTGGAATCCCCTTTAACAGGCGTTCCATGAGAGATTGAAAAATTCCGGGGGCCGAATTCACGCCAAACTGAATACGCGTTACCTTAAACGCCCCCTTGTGCATCACTATCGTTTGCGCGGCGGCAGCAGCCGGGGTTACAGAGAGCTGCTGATACGCCTGAGCCAGGTCTAACTTGGCAAAACACTTCCCCCCATGTAACGTGGCCAGCAAGTGGCTGACCACGGGCACTGGATATGCGTTTGGCCGAATGGCCTTGTTAATGGTACATTTATAGTCTGCACAAATCCTGACTTCCCCGTTCGACTTAAGGGCTGTAACAATCGGCGTTTCCCACTCCGCCGAGTCAACTGGAAACAAAATCCCCTGCCCCACCAATTTGTCCAGTTCCGCCTCGATCTTGTCCTTTAAGGCGAAAGGCACCCTCCTTGGTTTGAGGCGGATGGGCCGGATTTCTGGGTCCAGCTCGAAGGAAACCGGGGGCCCCTTGTATTTCCCGAGCCCCTTCTTGAAAACGTCCGGGTGCGCGTTGCAAACGTCCCGCATTGGGTCAGTCTCGATGGCGTTAATGCCGGACAGTTCGATTCCCAGGGGAGCAAACCACTGCGTTCCCAAAAGGCAGCACCTCCCCCCTTTGAGGACCACTAAGGGCAGTTTCTCAGAGTAGCCCTTGAACTTCACCTTGAAATTCCCCACCCCCAACACTGGGATCCCGTTTCCCTGCACGTCCCGGAGGTGTGACCTCATGGCCCGCAGTTTGGGCCGCTTGTCTGGGGGAATACGCATGAACTCTTTTTGGGACAGGATGGAATAAGATGACCCCGAGTCTATCTCCATCCTCACTGGGACCCCTTGCAACAGTACCTCTACGAAAAACCGCCGGTGCTCCAGGCCCACGTGGTTCACGCCTTCCTCATCGTAGCTGGCTGCGACCTTCCTGGTGCCGGTCGCCTTCCGCTGGTGCGTCTGGGGATGGCTGGAACTCCTCTTGTCCTCGACTCGCCCGCGCCTGCATACTCAGGCGATGTGCCCCTTTCGGCCGCAGTTGTGACACTTGGCCTTTCGAAACGGCACCTTGTGCGGTCGTGGGACGCCCCACAACCGTCGCAACGGCGGTCCTGCCGTTCTTGGGACTGCCGCTTCTTACCACGCTTCTTGATCCTCTGGACGTCGTCGTCCTCGCTGGAGTAGGGGTCCGCTGTTGTGGACGACTCCTCGGACGACGTTGGTATGCCGGCGGGCGGCTTGGGGGCCCGCCAGGCCGTCTTCGCTGGTGTCCGCCGGGCCGCCTGTACTGGTGACTTGGCCCGCTCGGACGCGGCCCCTCGGGACTTGAACAGCCTCACCCCGCTCCTGGCCTCCTCGGCTGCTTGGGCCTCCCGCAGCACCTCGTTGAACGTGAGGCGTTGGTCGTGGGTCATCAGCCTCCTCTGCAGCTCCTCATCCCTCAGACCACACAACATGCGGTCACGGAGGGCCTGGTCTAGGTCATCCCACTGGCAGTGGACCGCTGCAAGCCTGAGGGCCGCCGCGTAGGCGGACACGGATTCGCCCGGTCGCTGGTCTCGCCTGTGGAACGCGACCCGTGCTGGGAAGATCGAGACGGGTGGCTAGAAGTGCTCACCCAGTCTCTCCAGGATACGGTCGATGGGGACCTCGTCTACCTTCCGGGGGGCCACCAGGGTCATCAGGATCCGCAGCGTGGCCGGCCCCACTTGGGCCAGGAAGTGGGAGCGCATCTTCGCATCATCGTCGACGCCCGCGGCTTCCATCGCGTGCCGAAACTGGCACTCGTAGAGCTCCCATTGTTCGGGCTCGCTCACATCGAACTGGTACGCCTTGACCTTGGGATTCGCCATCTATCCCATCCTCGTCGCCAATTTAGTGTCTGTTCCAGGAGACATAGAAAGAGTCGCAGTATGGACTAACACAGGTTTCTTGGTTGATGATCAGAACGAACATGTGGTAATGGCGGAGGTATCTCACATTATATACAGTGGTACAACACATTTGAACTTGGCTGCATGGTAGCTCATTGGTCGCTACCGGCGTGATGTCATCCGGGTCACGCCCATCTTTTGGTGGTGGATCAGCAGTAGTTGTTTGCTGCAGGAAGTTCCCGCGGCTGCAGGTGATTTGAGGAATGATGGCCATGTGAGTTGAACACTCGCAGCTGCCCTCTATAGGCAGCTTGCTCGCGTTCCTTTAACAGCTGGGTTACATTGTGATTGTGGCTGGGTTACATTAATACATTTCTTAAAGCAACATTGTACATTCATATGAAGCAGCATTGTACATACACAACAGATCTGTTCCCTTTCTTCTTCCTTTTGATGGTTTTTGAAAAACTTCATAAAAATTCCCACATTAACTTTGTGGATCCCTTAATGTATACCTTTTAGTGCTGTATCACTAAGCATTTTTAAATAGATACCAGTACTTACTGGCAATATTATATATGCCAGTTTGAATGCATCTGTCTAATGCATCTATCTTGTCAACCAGAGAAGTGTTTGAGAAAATTAGTGAAACAGAACTCTTGTACAATATTGGAATTGTTGACACCAATCCACAAAATCATGTCTGAACTCCAGTGAGCAAACTACGCTATTAACTTAACTTGCATTGAGTTCAATGGGATATGTGAGTAGCTAAAGAAAGCTAGAGTCTTTATAGAGAGTTTTACTGGTTTTGAATCACATTTATCAAACATTTCATCCTTTTTATTTTCTGTTTTCCACTCACTCACTCATGCCCTTTTAAAAATGATTTGTTTTTTTTAAGAGGAAATTACAGATGTTCTCTACAAAACAGCAAAGATAGGTGAAGAAAATCGCTTATCTCTCTCACATTTCCCCTGCAAGGATTTGTATAGAACTTCTGGATTGTTGGTTTTAGCTTCTTTTGTAATTTACTTTGTTTTGACATTTCTATTCCTCCTGTGATTTGAATATGGCATTATATAGCTTCTTGGTACTAGTTTCATTGCTTCTCACTGTGGTGAGAGATATTTCCCTTGTGGTGTTTGCTTCAAAATAAATTTTAGCTTTTCTAGTTTTGTATAATATTCATGCAGACACAGGCTATTAACTTTCCACTGGGAGTGGTATGAAGAATGAATTTCCAAAACTTTCCTCATAAATAGACATATGATCTTTCTTAGTTATATTGCCTAAATTTGAACACATTTAAGGAAGTGCATTATTTAATAGAGATTTGTAAATGACAAATGCTTGAATGAAATAAATGCTGCTGCATGATCAGTTTTATCATAACACATAAACGTTTTCTCCCGGAATCTGGATTTTGGTATGAAACTGATGAGTTGAAGAAGAGACTTGCCTATAGTTCTCATTTACAAGCACAAAATATAAGTTCATTTTTGACTTGTGAGTAGGGAAGGGGGAACTTCTTGAAATTTTAGGATACTACATCTTCCATCCCAATCCATGAGTCACTCACACATGAGACAACTTTGAACATACCTAATCTCCTCTGATGTTGGAAGGAAAACAAGACTGGGTCTAGCTATTGCTTAGATAGGATATCACCAAAGAATACCAAAGATCTCCAGACAGGACTAGATGTATAACGAATTTGTTCGAAATCATGGAGTACACCTGCTGATCAGGGCTTCTGGGAACTGAAGTCCAAGAACATCTGGGGGCCCAAGGTTGAGAAACCCTGATATAGCATGATCACTTTTTACACATAAATGTAAAACTTTGAACACTCAGAATGACTGCATCTTATAAAATGGGTTGTTACAGTACTGTATACCTTTCCTTAATGTGTTTTAAAGCAGATCACACTCCAGGAAAGAGGCATTTTGGTAGTGTACATTTGCTTAAATGCTGAATCTCTTATTTAAAAAAAGACACTTCCAGATGGTATGGGTGTTGTCTACCACTCTCAAAGTCCTGCCAGCCCAGACAGATAGACCCAGTGGGAGAAAGGGCAGCAAAATTAGCCCTAAACCCAAATGCTTGTCCTAACTTGAGCAGCTGCATTGAATCAACTGCTCAATGGTAAATCAACATATATATAAATCCCATTAATTTAATGGGCCTATTCAAATTGAGACCAAAACATGGGTTTATATCTTATTCCCCTTGCAGGTATTTAACACTGGTCTCAGTAGATGTGAGACTACATCTAAATTTCCAAAACAGTCTGTTTACCAACAGCACTTGTGCCAGCGTTAGATTTACATCTGCACAGCCGATTTAACAAGGGCATCTAAGACAAACATGCATTTACCCTACCTGACAGAACTCCAGCAGGGAATTATATATTCCCAGTGTTTGGGATCATGTGGAGAACATTCAGAAAGTCACTTTTCTTATGAGGGGTGGTCATGTGCAGGGGGGAAAAGAGATTGTTGCTATTCTCCTTCTCATGTGTTTATGCTATTTGGCTCTTAACAGGCATCTCTCAAGACTCTCAACAGACTCCAATTGGTGACCTGGGTCATGTTTCCCTAATCCCGGCTCAGTATGAGGTGGTGATATGAGGCGTGACACATTTGAAAGATATCCTGACAGGATATGGTGATAGAAAAATGATGGTGTGGTTGAGAATGTCTTCACCCAATAGTTAAGGCACTTTGCTGAGTGTATAGCAAAGAAACCACAACAAAGGTAGCAAATGTTCCACCGATATTAATTGGGGGGCGGGGGGGGGATCCAATTGATGCTTCCAATTCCTATACATTCTTTTAAAATATGACACTTTTCCTTGGCCTGAATCTTTGTTATATGACAATTCCTATCTTCTATTCATTCATTCATTCATTCATTCATTCATTCATTCATTCATTCATTCATTCATTTATTTATTTATTTATTTATTTATTTATTTATTTATTTATTTATTAGTTCCAATTTATATTGCCACCCACTCACCATAGAGGGTACTGCAGTGGCTCAAGTCGCTAAGACTCTGACTGGGAAGTGGAAGGTCAGCAGTTCGATTCCCGAGTACTGCAGGACGGAAATGAGCTCCCATCTTCATCCCAGCTCCTGCCAACCTAGCAGTTCGAAAGCAAGAAATTGCAAGTAGATAAATAGGAACCACTTTGCTGGGAAGGTAACAGCGTTCCATGCACTCTGGTGTCTAGTCATGCCTGTCACATGACCACAGAAACGTCTGCAGAAGCAGACAGCGCTGGCTCTTCAGCTTAGAAACAGAGATGAGCACTGCACCTTAGAGTCGGATACGACTGGCTTTCGAGCAAGGGAAACCTTTACCTTTAAACTTACTCACCATAGCAACTCAGGGTGCCTTACAAACAATACATTATATTATAATATTATATTATACAGTATATGATAACAATATACTGTATCAGTAATTCTGATCAATACAATACTGATGTGAACCAGCTAATATAATTTTCCAAGCTGTTCTTTGGATCGAAGGTAATGTTTGAAAGAAGAATTTACAAGGCCATTTGGGAAGAATTAATTAATCTGGCAAGCACATGATGTGTGTGTGGGTTGAGTGTTACTTAAACTTCTGGAAGAAATAACTGGAACAATTTATTATGTTTGAAGGAGGGCACACAATAAGCTAGAACAGGGATTCTCAGCCTGCAGCCTGTGGGCCAGATGCAGCCCACAACACCATTTCATGTGGCTCCCCACTGCCTCCACCACACCAGGAAGTGCCTTATGGTGAAGGAAGGGCAAAATGGCTGACTGGCCCTCGAAGCTGTCTGAGGGAGTGTGACCCAACCCCCAGCTTTAAAAGGTTGAGAACTCCTGAGCTAGAATACACTGGGTCAATCAGTTTTGGGCCTCTTACTCTGCTTTGATGGCAACTTTTTAATCAGTTGCATCTGAGAGAAAGGTCGAAGTATCCACCATCTTTCCCAAGTTAATGAGGAAGCTAACAGACAAGAATAAAGGCAGGTTATCAAAGAACATGTGAACATTGGCTATAGTACTAATAACCCTCCACTGAAGGCATGATGTCAAATGGTGGTTAGTTTTTGGAGAATGTGCAGCTCTTAATGAGGTGCCACCACCGTGGAAAGAGATAAGAAAACAAGATAGTATTTGACATTTGAACAGCTCCCAGGAAATGGTGCACATCAGGCTGAAAGCAACCTTATGAAGTGGGTGAGGTTATCATGTAAGGCAGTTAGCTCCGTAAGCAAGCATTTTATAATTCTTAACCCAATAACTGTAGAGAATCCAGACAAACAGTTTGGTTCTATCAAATAATATTTAATAAAGCTAATCAGGTTCTTATAAAACAAACGTGTTTTTACAAATTTATTATATTTTAGGATATGCCTCAAAAATAAGTATTGTGAGTAATAAATATAGGTCAGTATCTTAATACTTAAACATATAGCATAAGAATAACTGTGTAAAGCGTCTGCCATATGACTTAAACTTTAACTGAAAGAAGCCAAGAGATAAAGCTTACATCAGAAATATCAGTGTCCTAGTCCACATTTCAAAGCACATTTTGAATTCCCATTTTGAGATAGAAATATATTTTAAAGTGTACATTTTGAGAGAGATAAACACATTTTTGAAAACACAGATTCACTACCCCTGTATGAACCTACTTCACCAACAACTATTGCTGAAAAACTTTCTGCAATAGCAGCACTGCTGTATGCCAGTTTAAACAGCTTTTTCTTCTTCTGCTGCTGTATCCGAATCTGAATATTGGCAATCCTCATGATGATCAGCCATGAAGACTATCCTGAGAATATAATGCAGTGGTCTTTCATCTGTCTTCCACATTGCAGCATGACCCCCATATCACTGATCCAGTTCCACAAGTCACTTTCTGGTCCTGAGCCCTTTTGGCATGCTAAATCCTCCTCAACCACAGGCATGCAAAGTCCTCCTCAACCCCAGGCTGGTGAAGCTGCTGCCCTCCATCAAGATGGATTCAAGATGGATTCAAGTGGGATTTAATTCTCTTGAGGACCATCACCTTTCCCTGTGGACTTCGGCACTCAAGGCCGTTAGTCATCAGGGTTGTCAGGTTAGTTAATTGCCACCTGAAACTCAGTGTTGAGTAGCTGGCAGTATGGTCTACTCTAGTAGCATAGCAGGATAACTTGGCCAGAGTGGCTTAGATAGCTAGAAGGGACAAATGGTAGCTATCATAAATCAGTCCTATTGCAACCTGTCATCACTCTAATCATGACTACAGTCCAATAGCACCTATTGTCTTATGGGAGACTTTCCTCACCACATCAAGGTGAGGTGAGCCTCCCCAGACCAGAGGCCACCCTTTTTAGGTCTGTAGTGCATGACGGCTGCTAAACTAGGCTCACTACCACTGGTTCATCAATATCACCCCATCAACCCAGCCCAGCAGGAACAGTGGCTAAGAATATTGTAGTCTTCCTTTTGAATAATCTTCTCCTATCTCCTACCACCTTCTATTATCTCTGTCACTATCAGCACATTTGAACTATCTCCCTCTCCCCAGTTTGGTTGCATTTATAATAATTTCCTCCTCATCTTATTTCTTTTATAGACATTTTCTAATGAATGGGTTCCATCGACACGCTATGGGGTAAGAGGAAGCAAAGAAGAAGAAAGAAGAAGAATTAATGGGTACAACAAAAAGCCTATTCTCCTCTAAAACTACCTTTTCTTTATATGTCAGCCATCATCAGGGAGTGGGGGTACTCACTTTGCTGGTCAAAACCAAACTGGTTACCAATCCTATGGAAATCATATGTGATAAATCTTCTTTACTTCCTCTTTTACCCCTGTGGGCAAATCATCATGTGCCTGTATTTGTCACAGAAGCATCATTGATGTGGTGGGCACAGATCTGGCTGGGCTGCAGAGGATGGCAGATGACAGAGGAACCTGCTGTGTGGTGCTCCATGGGGTCGCAAAGGATCAGACTCGATTGTGTGACTGAACAACAACAATAATGGTGTTGCTTATGTTATGAACAGCCAGAACACAAAAGACAGAAAGAAACACTGAGATGCAAATATGACCTTCTGATTAATCTTCCAAGTGACCTGGATTATTTAGAGGGCTTATCTCCTAAATGCCACATAAACAAACTATAGAGAACTCCTCACCACTAAATTAAGCCCAACTTAGACTGAACTTCAGACTGAACTCTGAGTGGCCTAGACAGAGCTATAAAATGACAGGAAGGATGCTGGAGCAATACAGGAGAAAGATTCAGGACAGATCAGATCAAATACAAGTTACTGGGGCTGCTTTGTAGCAGTAATGTTGGTAGCAACATCTTGTTCATCTGCCCTTGTTTCATCTAACATTTCAACCTGTGGATCTATTTTAAACAGCATGAAGATATTTATCTTCTTGGTGGCCCAACATGCATATTTATAATATTCTTCATGGAGAACGTTGTTTATGTCCAGTCTGACACATACTTCACAGGGGTAGCCAGCTCATTATATTTCTTCTTGGGTTTTGAATGTCCCTTTGAAGGAGATACTTTTCAAAGTCTTATGTCTGAGGTTGTTGACAGGAATTATGGAAGAATGAAGCCTACCATCTGTGCACTTAACCCTTGCTATTTCTGGTCAATAAGAGTAGCCAGAGGTGACATGTCTGGAACCATGAACAAAGCAATAAATACCTCATTAAAAAAAATCATAGTTCTATCAGTCTTTCAGCAGGTTGTAATAAATGATCTTGGTAGAGCAATCCTCTTTTCAATTCAAGGCTGGCATCAGGTAGGGTTGCATGAACAAGGTGTCTTTAGTGCCTCCCAGTGCGATAAGCTACATTCCTGCCTCCTTACCAGGATTAAGAACATAAGAACATAAGAACAGCCTTGCTGGAACAGGCCACAGCCCATCCAGTCCAGCATTCTGTCTCACACAGTGGCTCACCATTTCCTTCAGGGTATTCCCAAGCAGATGCCTTCACCTGCTTAGGATTCCCTGGAAATGATATTGAGAGATATCCTGCCTATCTCTCCAACCCGGAGGTTGTCCTTAAGTATCCATAATTATAGCCATTGATACTCTTGTCCTCCATGAACTTGTCTAATCCTTTCTTAAAGCTGTCAAGACTGACAGCTGTCACCACTTCTTCTGGCAGGGAGTTCCATAGACCAGTAATCCTCTGGGTGAAAAAGTACTTTCTCTTATTTGTTTGAGAACTAGTACCCAAAAGTTTCATGGAGTGTCCCCTAGTTCTAGTGTTATGCCATAGGGAAAACAGTTTTTCCTTATCTACTTTGTCCACACCGTGCATGATCTTATAAACTTCAATCAGGTCACCTCTTAGACGTCGTCGTTCAAGAGTGAAGAGGCCCAACCGTTGCAGCCTCAGATGGTAAGGAAGGTGTTCCAGTCCCCTAATCATTCTGGTTGCCCTCCTCTGCACTTTTCCCAGCTCCATAATATCCTTCTGGAGGTATGGCGACCAGAACTGTACACAGTATTCCAGATGGGGCCTCACCATAGATTTATAAAGAGGCAAAATGACACTTGCTGACTTATTTTCTATACCCTTCCTAATGATCCCTAGCATTGAGTTTGCTTTTTTCACTGCTGAGGCACACTGGGTTGACACCTTCATTGAGTTGTCCACCAGGACACCAAGGTCCCTTTCCTGGTTTGTCGCAGAGAGTTACTAGATGGTGACAGCTCTCAACTTCTCAGTAATGGTTAGGTATCTGCTTGGTATGTAATAGGAAAAATGGCTCCTATTATATGCACAGTATATGGACTGCACTGACTTATACACAGAAACGCTCTCACTGGCACCCACCTACCATCCATGCACACTGCAGCTAGAGAAAACTCTATGAGGAAGAAGGCAAGAAGGTAATAAACAATTATTTATCTTAAGCTTCATACTGTTTCCCTCAAAAAATGACACAAATCTCTCTTTAAGCACATGAAAAGATTTCTCAGGGAAAGTTCCACTAGAGAAGCTGAAGAGGGTGGAAGGGGGTAACACCTCTACATATTCCACATACATTCTCTACAGAAGGGACACGCGGTGGCAAAATGGCCACCGCATGCGTTGCTGGCCATGCCCCTGAGGCGCGGGCATGCCAGCAAGGGAGAGGGGGCATGGCCGGCTTCCCCTTTATAAGGGGTGGCCGGGCCAATGGCCCCCTCTCTTTAAATCTCGGCTGGGCCCCAGGCATGTTTGTTGCCATACCCAGCCGATCTACCCCCCCGTCGTCAGCCCAGGAACGGGCTCTCTCCAGGGGCTTTTTGCTTCAGTGGTCCAGTGTGCCGCTCTCCTCTTGGTGGGCGGTGGGCTGCGGTTTTTTCTCTGGTCTCGCTGGCGGCAGCAGCCATCCCTTCAGCGGCATGGCCTTCTGCTGCTCCTGCCTGGGAATGGGCTGGGGCCGCGGGTAGCTGCAGCGGGTGCCACCAGCTTCGCTGCTCGCTCCCACGAGCTTTCTCTGCCCAGAAGGGCCTGCACGCTGCTGCCCTATGCCTGGGAGTGGGCCGTGGCCGTGGGCCGCACTCCTCTCCACCTGCGCGAGGGCAAGTTTCTCGCGGTTTGGGGCCTTCATTGGTAGGCGGGCCTACCATTGCCAGTAGGCCCCTTCAGTGGGGCCTGCATCTGTCACACACACATGGCACCCCAGGCCCACATGGCGCCAAAAAAGAAGGCTGCCTCAGAAGGCACCCTTCTGGAGGCGCCCTTCTGGCCCGCCACCCTTGCATGGTGCAATGCCAGCCCATGGTGGCCCCTGTGCTGGCGCCTCAGCCTGCGCCACCACCGTGCTGCAGGGCGCGCGGGGCACCCAGCCCCCAGCCCACCCATGAGGACCCCGGGCATTGTGCTGGGGCCCCGGCTGCGGTGCAACCAGCCCATTTGGTTCCTTCAGCCATCCAGCATGTGCCCGAGGGGCCCCCTCCAATTTTCATGCCTCCGGCGACATGGCCCACTCCACATTTGAGGCTCGCTTTGCGGCCTTGGAGCGGGCCGCAGGCCTTCTGCCATGGGCCGGGGCCGCTTGCCTGGCCACACAGCTAGCCTCAACTCCAGATGTCTTCCCGCCTACCGCGGTTGACTCCCGGCTGGCCTGCCTTGAAATGGCTCTGCTAGCCAGGCCTGCTGGTGGCACGCATTCCAGTGCTGCTGGTGTGCCGCCACAGCATTCCGGTACCGGTGACGGATGCCCTTGCCTCGGTCAGAGCTCTACCTCATTCGTGAGCTCCGGCGCCCCGGCCCTGCCAGAACCCCCAGTGGGGGCGGCAGGGGGGGTAGTGACTGGTGAGTATGGTGGTCAAGTTAGACACACTGCCTCACAACTCAATTCTCAGCCTGCGCCCACTGCTTGGCCGTGGCCCTCCCTTCAGGCGCCACAGCCTGTTGCCTCATCCGTGCTGCCCATTATGGCAGGCCAGGCACAGCCCGGGGGTTGGAGAGCGCCTTACCCTCCACCCCCGCTGGCCTCAGCAGCGGCCGGCTTGCAACTTCCCTACCCGGTTTGGCCCTACGGCCTGCCTACCAATACCGGGTACCATACTATTTCTATGTCAGCGTTGCCCACCAACGGGGTTGTACTTCCCCTGGGTGATCACCTACTCCCTGCCACCAGAGACAAGATCTGGCACAGGGAATACGTCGACCTGTTCAGCTTGTTGAACAGGGAGCCCACGTGGGATGAGAAGGAGAAAGAGGATGATAGGGACAAGGAGTTGGCCCGTCGTCGCAAACCTCCATGCACCTGGGCCAACTGGTTGCCCACATACCTGATCTATGCGGTGGTCTCTATAAGGGCTTGTCCTGATCTAACTATTCCCCTGTTCCAATACCTCGACATTATTTATCGAGCTTATGTGGACTACCCGGGTCAATCGTGGCTGGCGTACGATCAGGAATTTCAAATGCGGGCCGTGCTTCACCCGGAGTTGCGCTGGTATGAGCCCAACCAGCTGTTGTGGCTGTATTATATGACCCCATCCTGCCGGGCCACCGGTGACTGGTTCCATTCAGGCCATGCTGTACAGTGCCCTGGCCCTGCACAATCACCCCGCCTGCCAACAGGGCAGGGGGTTCCAGCCCGCCTGTTGTGCTGGAGCTACTCATCTGTGGCTGGATGTTCCCGCAAAAAATGCAGGTACAGGCATGAATGTTCTGTCTGCTCAGGGCCACATCCGGCCACTGCCTGCACCAGGTCAGGGGGATCCCGCGGTAGGGGCAGGGGACAGCAGGGCCCCGGCTGGGGTAACGCTGACCCCGCGGCGGCTAACTAAGGCCCCCTCCCCGATTAAGCTGGCAGTTTTGGCGCGTTGGCTTCATGTATATCCTAAGAGGGTAGATGCGGATTACATCTGGGTGGGTTTTTACGAAGGTTTTCACATCCCTTTTGTGGGGGTGGGCTCACGCCAAGATGCCCCTAATCTACTTTCTTTAAAAGGGATGGAA
This sequence comes from Bradypodion pumilum, assembly GCA_035047305.1. Classification (NCBI taxonomy): domain Eukaryota; kingdom Metazoa; phylum Chordata; class Lepidosauria; order Squamata; family Chamaeleonidae; genus Bradypodion; species Bradypodion pumilum. The sequence continues at coordinate 306,526,721 of JAWDJD010000004.1, read as the reverse complement.
CACGTTGCTAAGGAAAAGATATTCAAGGAGGTGCAAGAGGGCTGGGTTGCCAGGCCCTTTGATGCACCTCCTTTCCCTAATTTGAAGGTCTCGCCCCTGGGTTTGGTCCCTAAAAAGGTTTCGGGTGAATTTCGTCTGATTCACCATTTGTCGTACCCCGCTGGTAAATCAGTGAATGACGCTATACTGGACGAGCTATGTTCAGTCCGGAATGCGTCATTCGATCAGGCACTCAACATGGTCTGGGCCTGTGGCCGGGGGCGTTGATGGCCAAATGTGACATAAAGTCGGCCTTTCGCCTCCTGCCTGTTCACCCCGATGATTTTGAGTTGCTAGGCTTTTGTTTCCAGGGGCAATATTTTGTGGACAAGGCGATGCCCTTTGGATGCTCTGTCTCTTGCTCGGCATTCAAGCGTTTCAGTTCATTCCTGCATTGGGCTTTCACCCGCCGCTCGGGGGTGGGTTCTGTATCACACTACCTGGACGATTTTTTGTTCGGGGCCCCTGCCAAAACGGATGAGTGTGCGCGCCTGCTGGTCATTTTTCAGGAGCTCATGGCTGAATTGGGGTGCCATTGGCTCCTGAGAAAACTGAGGGTCCCACAACCAAATTGGTTTTCTGGGGATTGAGATTGACACCATTGCCCAGACCTCCAGGTTGCCCCTTGACAAGGTAGCTCGCATTTCAGAGGCGATTCGGGCTTTGCTGTCCAAACGCAAGACATCCCTCCACGACCTCCAGGTACTACATGGGTATCTCAACTTCGCTTGCAGGGTTGTCGCCCTCAGTCGGGCTTTTGCCAGGCGCCTGTGTGACACCATGGTTGGCTTGTCCAAAAAGCACCACCGGGTTCGTTTGACTAGAGGCACCCGGGACGACCTGCAGGTGTGGTTGGGATTCCTCTCGGGTTTTAACAGGGGGTCGTTCTGGCACGATGAGCGCATCACGACCCCCAGGTTCCAGGTTCAGTTGGATGCGTCTGGAGCGTTTGGCTATGGGCTATACTTCGATGGTCATTGGTCATATGGCAGGTGGCCGGAGTCATGGCAAGGCACTGCCGTGCTCAGGGACCTTACCTTCCTGGAATTCTTTCCTATTTTGGGGGCGCTCCTGCTATGGGGTGAAGCCTGGGCTAATTCGGTCGTCCATTTTTGGTGTGACAACGCGGCCGTTGTCCACATCATCAATTCCCAAATGTCTCACTCCCCCAAGGTGATGGCCATGGTCCGTTATTTCGTGTTGTGTGCATTGCGCCTCAACATATTGTTTAAGGCTAGGCACATCCCGGGTATCAACAATGATATTGCTGACGCTTTGTCTTGCCTACAGATAGATCGGTTCCGGACCCTGGCGCCAGAGGCCGATGACCAGCCTTTGCCAATCCAGGCCGAGATATGGAGGTTTGGCATGGCAAAGTGAACCGGGCCATCGGTCTGTTGCTGGCTAGCAGCACCCATAAGGTGTACTCTGTCACGCACAGGGCTTTCGAGGCGTTCCGCCATGAGGCCTGCCTCCTTACCATTTGGCCTCTCCTTGTTGATCATGTATTGCGGTTCATGGTCCATCTACATGCGGGTGGCTTGGCGCCTAGGACCATTGCAGGCCGTCTCTCAGCATTAGCCTTTTATGCCAAGGTTAATGGTATCGCAGATGTCACATCGGATTTTGGAGTCCGGCGTGTTTTAGAAGGGTGAGCTCGCAAACACGGCCCCCAGACTGATGCCCGATGCCCAATTTCCCCTGATGTGTTACTGCGACTGACCGGGGCTTGGCCGGTGGTCTGCAGGGATTCTTATGAGGCCTGCTTGTTTCAGGCAGCCACCACACTGGCTTTCTTTGCTGCCCTTCAAGTCAGTGAGCTGGTGGTTCGGTCCCTCAGTGATACATCCCACAGGGCATTGGAACTAGACGATATCTCCGTTACGCATGAATGGTTGCACCTCTCCATTCGTTTTTCCAAAACTGACCAATTTGGCAGGGGCAGCACCATCATGCTGTACACGTGTAGCAACCCAGTCATCTGCCCGGTCAGAGCCCTCGGTGCCTTTTTGGCAGTGTGTGGGGGAGGGCAGGGACCTCTTTTCTGTCATTCGGACGCCCAGCCTTTGACCAGATACCAGTTTTGGCGGGTTACCTGTGCGGCATTGACAGGGTTGGGTTTAAAAGGGGTTTGTTTCGGGACCCATTCCTTCCGGATTGGCGTGGCGTCCACTGCAGCTGCATGTGGTTACAGCAATGATGCTATTAGGGCCATGGGGAGGTGGGATTCAGGTCGCTTCCGCTAGTATATACGTCCTCTATCCCAATAGCACATGACTCGTGAGGGTATGGATCGTCGGGCTCAGCTATGTATACTGCATACTGGGCGGCCTGCCATGCTGTGTCCACCTCATGGGGGTCACACCTCGGCATCGGTGCGGTGGAGCTGCTTCGATGGTTCGGCTTCCGGGGAATGTGTTGGCATGCATTGATCCCATTCCTCCGATCCCTGAGTCATCAAGGTCCGCCGGACATCCTGGTCATGCACCTGGGGGGCAATAATTTGGCCCAGGTCACTGGTTTGGACTTGGCATGTGCCATACGCAGAAATCTTGCCCTGTTGGGTCAGTCCGGGCCACGGGTGCAGATTGTGTGGTCCCAGATGGTGCCACGAGTGTCTTACAGGGGCGGCATTGACTCCTGGGGTGTTGACCAGGCCCGCAGGTCGGTCAACAGGGCAGTGGTCCGTTACCTGTATGCCAATGCATTGGGGACCGTTGTCCCACACCCTTTGTTGAGGATACAAGATCGCAGTCTGTACCGTGAGGATGGAGTGCATTTGTCGGCTAGGGGCATGGACCTCTTTCTGGCCGCCTTGCAAATGGGCCTGTTGACCATTTGCGGTCATGGTGGTGCGGTGAGTCGTTAAACTCCTCCCTGTGTGGTGGATAGCACTGGTTAGGACCAACTGCATTATTACTTAATAGGGCAAATCCATTTGGTTGGCCATAGTGAGGACAAGGTTAGCCCAACTTGTATAGCCAGCCAAATGACTTATATAGTTTAACACCCATAGTGGTCAACAACACGTTTCTGCTGAAGCCGGTTGTTGACGGAGCCTCTCAACTGTTACCACAGTAACAAGTGGTGAGAAGCAGTTAATTAGGGTTCTGATTGGATTTGCCCCTTACCAATGCTATTTCGGCCCGTTTGATCCTTAACCGTTGTTTAGGTAGGACCATTTTGAATTAAATAAATGTGGCCCAATTTCAATCCAAAGAATTTGTGTCCACATCGTTATTGGGGTGTGGGTACAGCAAAGGAGGGATGTGGAGTGCCAGAAATCAAAAGGGGAGATAAAATGGAGTGATCCAAAGCCCTATCTGGACCTTTGTTACAGATGATAAATGTGATCACACTATAGATAATAAACTTTTTCAGTGCTAACCCGACTATGACAAATTCTTCTTCCACATGCGTCCATATGCACAGGCCCTAAAATAGATCTGGTTGTCATTTTTGTCATTTGCCTCAGAGATAAAATATTTTCAGCCAGCTCTGACCTAGACAATTGAGCTCCCACTCAAAGGAAGACAGAGTGGCTCCTTGCTTGCTAGGACTGTTTTGCTGGGTTTTAAGGATTTAGTGTTAATTTCTGAATATTTTAAAGACAGTGTATCCTGTTTCTAATTTGATTGTTTTGTTTCATCAGAGATTGCAAAAGGCAAATAGACCATTGTGGTTCCTTCAGGTGGAATAGGGTTGCTAATAAATTTGGTGCTTAGCCCAGTTTTGCTTACTCTGATGTGCCAGAAGCTGAGGGTGTAATGTGTTCGCTGTAGGTTCTGCTGGGCTTTTTGTCTGCATTTTGAGCCCATCTGGTTTTGATTCCATTGACCTTGCTTGGCATCCTTCTGTTCAGCTTCTTTAAATGGCTTAGATTAGAAAAGCAATAACCGAATAGTGTTCCAAGTACCGAGTCCAGAAGAACCAGAGAACAGGGAATTCCTTATGCTTGTATACTTTGGCACCTATCATTCTCCACTCAAACAATCCATCAATGTTTTGCTCATAAGTGACAAAACATGCCAGATGAACCTGATTGCTCCTCTCTTCCTCTCGTCACCATCTTAGAAAATTAATAGATGATGGGAGTACAATACATTTAGATCTGCATGAAGGATTTGAAAGGGAAAGTAATAAACCTTTCTCTGCAAAAGGAATTCTAATTGCTGTTGATGCTAGACTAGTGTCATGATGATTGAAAATGGGGACAAGATCATAAACAAAATGTAATCATGAGGAGCGAAGTGCTGAAGTGGAAGATAAGACCCATCAGATTCAGACTGAACCAGTGTTAGGTTGTGTCATATTTCACATTCTCATTAATGTCTGGCAAACAGGAACAAATGAAATGCATGTTAAATTGTATACATTATATAGCAGGCTACAGTACCACAGTTTTAGTCCCTTAAAAGTGAGTTAGAGGGAATTCATTAATGAAATGACAAAACAGAAGCAGTGATTTGGAGTAAAGGAGAACAACAATGACATTTAGTTTGGGAAAATTGCAAGCTAATGTTAGAGAAAAGGGGGAAATAATCAGTGTCCAGATCTGCTGGGAAAGGAGAGGAACAGGGATCAAAAAAAACCTGTAATCATATTTAATTTGCATCGGTTTCCTGGAGGAAATGGTTTGATCTAGAGAAGTTGAAAACATGCTGCAGCATATAGCCAAAAATAAAATATACATTTTAATACAACTGATATCATTTCCAAATACTGTATCCTTACTGCTGCAGTTACCACAGTTTCCATACTGATCAAGGTGATTTTTCAAAGCAAAAACAGAAGTAAATTGTGTAAATATTTTGGTTTCAGAGCTTTTGGTTCAGACTAGAAAGTGAAAGGGGTGCCTGTTTTCTACTTAGCCTCCTTTATTTTACTCTATTCCCAAATGCTCATATCTGTTTACTGTTAGAATTTATTTACTTTGGTTCAATCATCAACCCAAATGGGGACTGCAGATAAGAAATCAGAAATTACTCAGACTCAGGAGGTCAACAGGGAAGAATTATCAAAGATCATCAAGTGTGAAAATGTTTCTTCACTAGAAACCAAGACCATCCACACTCTTGTATTCCTGATCACCAAATAAATGGTGTGAAAGCTGGACAGTAAAGAAAGCTGATGGTGGTGAGGGAATTGATTTGTTTGAAATATGGTGCTTGAGGATTGCTCTGCAGATACCCGGGACCATACCTGTCAACTATCCCATTTTCCCCGGGAAAACCCCTTATTTTTACCACTCTTCCCTTCCCCCTCCCATTTTATTAATTTCCCCGTATTTTTCCTTATTTTTTTAAAAAAATATCCTGACCGGAGCCCTCACAGGCGAAGCTGCAGTATTTTTTTCTGGCCACCAGAGGTCGCTGTGTGGCAGGCTTTTCGCTTGTGGAAGGAGAGGGGGGGGCTTCTGTAGTTTGTCTTTCCCTTTCCTGCCAGCCACATGGTCCTGGAGGCTTCGTTTTGGCTGCTGGGAGCAGGAGTCTACTCTAGGTGAGCGATATATTTCATATATGCAGGGGCAACCTCATGCTTTATTGAACTGTTTCTGCCCTGCCTCCTGGCTGGAGGATTTCATTTCTAGAGTTCTAGAGTTAACTTGGGAGGGGGGTTGCTTGATCACTATATGAGAGAGAGGGGGGATTAATCCCTTGCTCCTCCACCCTAATTGGGGTGTGTGTATGTTGCCTGATCACTATATGAGAGAGAGGGGGGGTTCCCTTGCTCAAAAGCCAGTCGTATCCGACTCTAGGGTTCCTTGCTTATCTCTGTTTCAAAGCCGAAGAGCCAGCGTTGTCTGCATCTGCAGACATTTCCGTGGTCATGTGGCAGGCATGACTAGACACCAGAAAGCAAGGAACGCTGTTACCTTTCCACCAAAGTGGTCCCTATTTATCTACTTGCAATTTCTTGCTTTCGAACTGCTAGGATAGCAGGAGCTGGGACAAAGACAGGAGCTCATTCCGTCCTGCAGTACTCGGGAATCGAACTGCTGACCTTCTGCCTGCCAGTCAGCATCTTAGTCACTTAAGCCACTGAGTAAACAAGAAAGAAAACAAAACAAAAGTCCCCCAAGAAGATGGGGAAAGGGTTCTTTGGCCCACACAGCTTTGTGCCCATTGCATCTACAATACCATCTAACCATCTTATTTTTGGCCACCCCCTTCTTTTGTCCTCCACCTTTCCCAGCATCAAGGCTTTCTCAAGTGAATCCTCTCTTCTCATTTGATGTCCAAAGTACTTTAGCGCATCTTTACTATTTGACCTTTAGTGAGCAGTCATGGTTGATTTCTTCTAGGATCGACCTATTTCTAACACCACATTTCAAAGACATCTATTTTTCTGCGCTCAGCTTTCCTAATGGTCCAGCTCTCACACCCATACATTACCACCTGGAATACCATTGCTTTGACTATGCAATTTTTTGTTTGCAAGGTGATGCCTCTACTTTTTACTATGTTCCCCAGGTTTCTCATAGCTTGTTTCCCAAGCATCAGTCGCCTTTTTATTTCATGGCTGCAATCACCATCTGCAGCAATCTTTGATCCTAAGAAAGTAAAATCTGCTAGTCATATCCAACTCTAGGGTGCAGTGCTCATCTCCATTTACAGCCAAAGAGCCAGTGCTGTCTGTGTTTGCAGACATTTTCATGTTCATGTGGCAGGCATGACTAGAGCCCAGCAAGTCACATGGCTATATTTGGCCACACCCACAGATTTGGCCACACCCACAGAGGAGTGTGGCCAAAATTTCCCTTATTTTCAAATTCAAAAGTTGACAGGTATGCCCAGGACTGTCAGGAAGATAAACAAGTGGGTACTAGAGTAAATCAAGACTGAAATGTCTCAGAAGAAAAACATGATGAAGCTGAGGTTGTCCTACATTGGGCACATCATGAGAAGGCAAAATTCTCTAGAAAAGAGTATAATGCTGAGAAAAGTGGAAGGCTGCAAGAAAAAAGAAGGCCTAGCTGAAGATGGATTAATTCCCTAAAGAATGCCACAGGGTTAAGTTTACAGGAATTGAACAGGACAGTTGAAGACAGGATGTTTTGGAGATAATCCATTTGTAGGGTCATCATAAGTTAGAGATGGCTTGATGGGATGCAACAACAATAACTTTTACGATAAACTTTCTATTACCTTGAATTTTTTGGAGTCGTTATTCAGCAAGGAGTCCACACATTGGTAGATATCTCCATGATGACATTCCACACACGCAAATGGACTGAAGAAATCAAGTCCATTTGTATACTTTTTTTTAGCTATTAGGACATCACTTCCTTTCTGGCTAGGTAGACCATGATGTGTGCTCTCCACTTACACCTTGCCCAGGGGATCCAACGAAGGACACTTTGAGTTTTTGTCTTCTCCTAACATTATTGACAAGAGATGGGCAACTCTGCCTAGTTAGATCACTCAAGCCCCTGCACCTTGACAAGGCTCTCACCTAGCTGGGGAAACTTTGCTATTACTAGATAGAATTTAGGATAAATAAGTTTCCAATTGTTGAAGAAGACTTTGGAATTGTAACAGGTAGGCTAGGGAAAATACTAGTGAAAAAATATTTTTCGTTTTCCAACCAGCAAGCCACAACTTCTTTCAGCCTGTTCCATTCACTTCTACCTCTCCTGCAGTTTCCTAATCCTCACATCTGTAGCTACTGAGTGTTCTCAGTCTTTTCTTGAAAATTTTAATTGGGTGGGGGAAGTTCGAATAAAGTGTGGGTCCTCTCAGTGCTTATTTACATATCCTTAAAGAAAGAAACCCACTTCTGCAAATTTTGTATGTATTTATGCATGTAGAACAAAAAAGATTGTTACTTTGTTTTTATTAGATCCATGTTGCCTGCATAGCTGTCACTATTTAGTACATGAATTCATAATACCATCTTTAATTATCTCCCACTTTTAGACTGTCTGCCATGAAAGCAGTTTAAATACAATATTTAAAAAGCTCCTGTAAACCATAGACTACGGTGGAAAAATATAAAAATATTGGAGTAAATGTCAGATATAAATGATGTAATTTGCAGTTTAGGGGCTCAGATTATGACAGGTCTCTAAACAAACAACAACAATAAATGAAATCACAAATCTACTAAAGCTACCCAATAAATAAACATATTGCTATCTGTCATGCTTTCTATGGCATTCTGGGAAGCATAATAAAAAAGGTAACTTGTCTAAGATTTAGATATCAGAAAGAGGCATAACATTGCAGCACAGTTGTTGAGAAGCAACAAGATGTGAATGAAATCAAGATTTTATGCAGTGAAAAAAGGAAGCAGTAAAGAAGAATGGATTAGCAGCCACTGTGCTTTAAACTGTAGAGAGATAGTTAAAGAATACAAATTAAGAGAGCAAGATGAAGTAGAGCTGAATTCAAAAGATAAAGTTCCTCAGAGTTTTAGATAATCTGGCTGCATAACACAGATCATTTGCCTAATGGCTTATCTTGAAATTCATGGCTTTGTTTCAAGCACTACCATTTTAATCAGTTCTTTGTAAAAGTTTCAGTAGTCTGATGTTCTTCTTCCTTGCAGATGCCAAAATTATGTTGGTATGCTTAATCCTAGTTACTTTAAGGACTCCGCAGAGCAATTGTTCCACTGTAAAGCTTAAGGAGGAAGAAAGATATAAAAATCTAATCATTAAGTTTTAAATGACAGACAGGCAAAGGCAAGGGAAGTAAAATGTGGCTGATTTGGTGCTGAAGAGGTGAAATATGGCTAACAATGGGGAAGAAGCAGTGATCCAGAAAGCTATTTTTGAAATTGCTTCCTTAATTCTATTTATTTGCTGTGTAATAGTAATAGCAATTAGATTTACCGTATTTGCTAGTGTATAAGACACATTTCCTCCCTCAAAATACACCAGAAAAACAGAGTGCATCTTATACTCCGATGCATCTACTGTGTTTATCAGCATATAAATGCACTTCCCCCCTTAAAATACACTGATACAATGGAGTGTGTCTTATATTCTGATGTGTTTTATAAGCCAGCAAATATGGTATATACCGTGCCATAGTGCTTAGTGCACTCTCTGGGTGGTTCACAAGTTAATTAGCATTTTACCCCCAACATGTTGGTTAACCATTTTACTGTCCTTGGGAGGATGGAAGGCTGAATCAACCTTGAACCCTGTCAGGATCAAACTCACAATGGTTTGGCTGCTGTACAGCAGTTTAAACACTGTGCCACCAGGGCTCTTGACTATGTGTAATCATATTGATGATAATAAAGCACTCACCATTCTCTTTCTGTAGGTAAAAAGGAAGTACAGATGACACAAAGGACTGAGCACGACACATCCTGTCATTCCTTCTGAAACTGGAAGCAATGGTGTGTGGAGGGTGTGGGTGCTTGGGTTTGAAAAAATAAAATAAAAATAAAATTCATACATCTGGATTGCATCTATTAATGTTGTGGTGTTCATGAGCTTCACATCTATTTACTGTGCTTATTAGAAGAAGTAGCTTGTGCAAGCTCCATAATATTATTGCATGCAGAAGATTCCAACTGGTTGGTCACATCTTTCACATTGAGAACAATCAGATTCCTAAGGTGACAATGAGCTAGGCCCCACCCCTCTTGGCACCAAATGGCAATGAGGACTCCCCCGGATAACATGGCATAGAACAGGACACTGAAGGCACTACATATTGTTTGGGAGGATATTGGAACACTTGTCCAAGATTGAAAATCCTGGAAAACTCTTGCTTTCCAATATGCCATCTAGTATGGGAGGAACTTTGTGTATAATAGTTCCCTGGAGAGATTTCTTTCTCTAGTGATTGATGTTCAGTGGAGGGGGGAATATTGTTCTTATGGGGCTGATTCTTGCACAAGGGCTAAAATAAGAGCAGCAGATTTGTTACTTATTCCTCCAAAGGGAGATAACTGCTGTTAGCTGTTTGGGGAAAGGCTTCTATTCTGAACTGGTTTTTCTCGTTCTCGCTGTACCCACACCCACACCTTCAACTGTCTTTTCCTGCCCCTGAATGGGGACCTGTTCTTGGATAGCATATATGGGACTGGAAAATGCTCAAGCGATGGCAGAAGCTGGAAGATTGAGCTGCTAGCTTTCAGCTATTTTGGCCCTACACAAAGCAATACAATCAGGATAAGAGAAGGGCAAGGGGTAAATCTGCTACTACTCTGCCTACATAGTAGTAGTTGTAATATTAATTTTAAACACTAATTCTAACACTCCTTTAACTCTGAGCAGATATGCTCCTTTTAAAATATATTTTAAGTTTCCTCACCTTAACTTCTATCTTTTGCTGTACTATGCTTGCCTTGGATTGTAGTGATTGGTTTGATTTATATCTATTATAGGTCAAGCATAGGGAATATATAGGTGTCATAAAGCTGTTGAACTCTACTGGTGCTTGATCACTATATGAGAGAGAGAGAGGGTTTTAAAAAAACTTTACCAATTCCCTTCCTTAAGCTGGATCCGACATTCTCAGGTGTTGGTGCTTCATTTGGTTGCAGTGAGGAACAAATAGATTGGTTAATTTGGGGGAATTAATCCCTTGCTCCTCCACCCTAATTGGGGGTGGTGGAGTGTCTAGCCATGTGCAGGGCTAGTTCATTAAAGCCAAGATGCTTACAAGCAGTTGGTAACCCTAGGGGACTGGTTTACTATTATGCACTTTCTTTGCTTCCCAGGAAAAATAATAATTAAAAATGAGTAAGGTAAAGGTAAAGGTTTCCCTTGCTCAAAAGCCAGTCGTACCCAACTCTAGGGTTCAGTTCTCATCTCTGTTTCAAAGCCAAAGAGCCAGTGTTGTCTGCGTCTGCAGACATTTCCGTGGTCATGTGGCAGGCATGACTAGACACCAGAGCACAGGGAACACTGTTACCTTCCCAGCAAAGTGGTCCCTGTTTATCTACTTGCAATTTCTTGCTTTTGAACTGCTAGGATGGCAGGAGCTGGGACAAAGATGGGAGCTCATTCCATCCTGCAGTACTCGGGAATCGAACTGCTGACCTTCTGCCTCCCAGTCAGCATCTTAGTCACTTAAGCCACTGAGTAAACAAGAAAGAAAACAAAACAAAAGTCCCCCAAGAAGATGGGGAAAGGGTTCTTTGGCCCACACAGCTTTGTGCCCATTGCATCTACAATACCACCTAGCTATCTTATTTTTGGCCACCCCCTTCTTTTGTCCTCCACCTTTCCCAACATCAAGGCTTTCTCAAGTGAATCCTTTCTTCTCATTTGATGTCCAAAGTACTTTAGCGTCATCTTTACTATTTGACCTTTAATGAGCAGTCATGGTTGATTTCTTCTAGGATCGACCTATTTCTAACACCACATTTCAAAGGCATCTATTTTTCTGTGCTCAGCTTTCCTAATGGTCCAGCTCTCACATCCATACATTACCACCGGGAATACCATTGCTTGGACTATGCAATTTTTGTTTGCAAGGTGATGCCTCTACTTTTAACTATGTTCCCCAGGTTTCTCATAGCTTGTTTCCTAAGGATCAGTCATCTTTTTATGTCACGGCTGCAATCACCATCTGCAGAGATCTTTAATCCTAAGAAAGTAAAATCTGCCAGTCGTATCCAACTCTAGGGTGCAGTGCTCATCTCCATTTACAGCCAAAGAGCGAGTGCTGTCTGTGTTTGCAGACATTTTCATGTTCATGTGGCAGGCATGACTAGAGCCCAGCAAGTCACATGGCTATATTTGGCCACACCCACAGATTTGGCCACACCCACAGTTGGGTGTGCCCAAAATTTCCCTTATTTTCAAATCCAAAACTTGACAGGTATGTTGTAGAGAGCTGCCCCAAGTGTGTCCTTTAGTCAAAATGTTGCTTTCTTCTGCTGCTGTTGACTTCATTCTGTGTTGATGAACAGTGGTCAAGGTTTTTGCCTTACTTTAAGTGAGACTCCTGCCAACTTAGCAGTTTGAAAGCAAGAAATTGCAAGTAGATAAATCAATACGATTTCGGTGGGAAGGTAAACAGTGTTCCACATCTAGTCATGCCTACCACATGTCAATGGAAACGTCTGCAGGCGCAGACAGCACTGGCTCTTTGGCTGTAAACAAAGATGATTAACGAACCCTAGAGTCGGATATGACTGGCTTTCAAGCAAAGGTGACCTTCACCTTTAAGTAAGAGAAGATGGCAGGCAAAAAGACCATATGAGGAAGAAAATGTAAAAAGCTGTGCCAATTTTCTCCTCTGCTTTCCCCCCAAAGCACTGGGACACTGCAATGTGACAAAAGTACAAGGTGAGGGATGTACATTTTCTGAACAAATTCCTAACTCACCTTTATTGCCATTCCACGATACACATGGTATTTGAACACTGTACAAAGATGAGCAGTCATGATTTTTTAGACAATTAAGTGAAGTTTAATTATTAGAAGATTCACTTAACTGCAACTAAAACAGGAATATCTCATTTATTATTTATTTATTTATTTTTCACGCTTATATACTGCCCACTCAGGTACAACCCAACTCAGGGCGGTTTACATAGCGGACAGTAAATACATAAAAGACACATGATAAAAAAGTTAAAAGTTTTTTTTAAAAAAAACCATCCCTAAAAGGTGCGCAAGAACCAAAGGGACCCTGGAGGAAGGCACACCTCTATACCAACCACCCAATGGTACCCCCATCCCCACCCGCACCCCAAACTTGGCCCGCCAGCCAGGTCTTTAGTTCCTTCCTAAAGGGCAACAACTCCGTCTGGAGACGCAGTTCCACAGGTAGGAGGTTCCAAAGGGCCGGTGCGGACACGGAGAAGGCCCTCCTCCTTGTGCCAGAGAGGTGAGCCCCCCTGGCTGATGGCACAATTAGAGAGCCCCTCCGGTCCACTCTGGTTGGACGGACAGACGTCCTTATGGCGATGCGGTCTCTAAGATACCATGGGCCACTACCATGTAGGTCTTTAAAGGTCAAAGCCAGCACCTTGAATTGCACCCGGAGACAAACTGGTAACCAGTGCAGCCCCCGAAGCAGTGGTGAGGCATGGGCATAACGTCCACACCCCATCACCACCCGGGCCGCAGCATTCTGGACCAGTTGCAGCCTCCGAATGGTCATCAAGGGCAGCCCCATGTAGAGCGCATTACAGTAGTCTAGTCTGGAGGTCACCAGAGCATGAATGACCATGAGCAAAGAGTCCTGGTCCAGGAGCAGGTGCAACTGGCGAATCACCCGAAGTTGGGCGAAGGCCCTCCTGGCCACAGCCGCCACCTGTTCTTCTAGCAGCAGCCGCGAATCCAGGAGGACCCCCAAGTTGCGCACCGGGTTGGTCTGGGGCAAAACAGCCCCATCCAAAACCAAAGATGGTAGCTCCTGGGATAACACAGGACCCCCTATCCATAGCCATTCAGTCTTGCTAGGATTCAGCTGTAGCCCATTTGCCCCCATCCAGACCCCAACAGCCTCCAGACAGCTTGAAAGGACTTTGACTGCATCACTGGGGTCCCCACGGGACGAGATGTACAACTGTGTGTCATCCGCTTACTGGTGGTACTGCACCCCGTGGGAACGAATGATCTCACCCAGCGGCTTCATGTAGATGTTAAATAGGAGAGGAGAGAGTACCGAACCCTGAGGCACCCCATATTTTAGGGGCCTAGGACTCGATCTCTCACTCTCCAACCACACCGACTGGGTCCGGCCCCTCAGAAATGAGGAAAACCAGGACCACACAGTGCCCTGGATCCCCAATCCTCGGAGCTGTTCCAGAAGGATACCATGGTCAACGGTATCGAAGGCCGCTGAGAGGTCAAGAAGAGCAAGGACGGACGGATGACCGCCATCCCACTCTCGCCAGAGATTATCCATCAGCGCGACCAATGCAGTCTCAGTACCATATCCAGGTCTGAATCCTGACTGGAATGGTTCCAGATATTCCGCTTCATCCAGTACCCCCTGCAGCTGACGTGCCACTGCCTTCTCCAGAACCTTCCCCAAAAAAGGAAGGTTGGAGACAGGTCTGTAGTTGGTTAGGATTGCTGGATCGAGGGAAGGCTTCTTCAGGAGGGGGTGCACAAGAGCATGTTTCAGCAGTGCAGGAAACATCCCCTCTCGAAAAGTCGCGTTAATTATAGCCCCGACCCAGCCACCTGTCACCGTCTTAGAGGCTTTTACCAGCCAGGCGGGACAGGGATCCAATGGACAATTAGTGGCACGGACCGCCGCAAGGAGCCTGTCCACTTCATCCGGGGCAACTGGATCAAACCGATCAAAGGTAACACCGCAAGACTGCACACTGGCTCCCCCCGGACCCTCCCCGTCCACGCCAAGTTTGAACCCCAAGCGAATCCGATCGATTTTCTCCACCAGATGGTCAGCAAAGTCCTCAGCCGATCCCTGCCAACCAGGCACAGGCCCCGCCCTACCCAGGAGGGACCTGGTCACCCGAAACAGGGTGGCTGGGCGATTATCAGCGGAGGCAATAAGGGAGGTGAAGTACTGCCTCCTCACCACCCCCATCGCCACTAGGTAGGCCCTAATAGCGGCTCTAGCTAGTGTCCAATCGGAATCACTCTGGGTCTTCACCCAGCGGCGCTCAAGGCATCTCTTTGCCTGTTTGAGCTCCCGTAGTTCTTCAGTGAACCACGGGGATGACCTAGCTCCACGGGCTCTGCGAGGCCGTAGTGGAGCGATTACATCCAAGGCAGATGTCGTCGACCCGTACCACAGGTCAACAAGTGCCTCAGGTGAATCGTGTCGCCGATCCAGAGGAAATTCCCCCAGTTCCCTCTGGAATCCACCCGGATCCATCAGTTGCCGGGGGCGGGCCACTTTAATCGACCCTGCCTCCTTACGATGAAGTGTCGCCCCCAGAAAGTCTAGAGCCACCAGATAGTGATCTGACCATGGCACAGGTGTTATGTCTAGCTTCTGTAAACTCAGATCACTCTGCCACCGCCCCGACAAAAAGACTAAATCTGGCGTGTGACCACTGCCCCTGGTCGGGCCCTGAATTACCTGAGCCAGGTCCATAGCTGCCATGGAAGCCATGAACTCCTGTGCCACCTCGGAACCAGACCCCAGCGAAGGCAAATTGAAGTCCCCCAAAACCATCAGTCTAGGGAACTCCAAAGCCAACGCCGAGATGGCTTCAAGGAGCCCAGGCAGGGAGTCCCTTACCCTGCAAGGAGGCAGGTACAGGAGTAGGACCCCCAACTGACCGTTAGGGCCCAAACGCAGGAGCAGGGCCTCACAACCCGAAATTTGTGGAGCGGTGGCCCTGGCGACTCCCAATGACTCCCTGGCTATAATGGCAACACCACCGCCCTTACCCACATCCCTAGGCTGGTGCCAAACACCGAACCTGGCCGGACACATCTCTGATAGAGGCACCCCATCCTTAGGTCTCAGCCAGGTCTCAGTGATGCATGCCAGGTCGGCCCGCTCCCCCAAAATAGAGTCTTGTATTAGGGGAGCCTTATTACAGACCGACCTGGCATTCATCAGCAGCAACCTAAGGGCGGGGTCACCCTGGATCACTCATGGAGTTCAATTAAATTCTATTGTATAATCTCTACACAATTTATCTGTGAGTGGAATGAGATAATTGTGTTGTTATCTGACCAATAGGATAAAATTCATTAAAACACATTTCTTAATTAAAATCAAATGATGAGGCTCTCTTTTTCAGTTTTAGACCAGAATTTACTTTTATTTATTTATTCATTTATTTATTTTTTTGTATCCCGCCCTCCTGGTGGGAACACCACTCAGGGCGGCTAACAGCAAATGGGAAAAAATACAATATGGAACAATTAAAATATCAATAGCTAAAAGCATTACCTAAAAACACTAGCTAAAATCAGAGTTAAAACACATAAAACTAACCATTTATCATTAAAAAACTACCCTCCCCCACCCTCCGCCCGCATTAAAACAGAATTGCCAGACCTCCACCCAGGCTAAACAAGCCAGCGGGATTGAGTGTTGGAGGCAATCATGCCCCACACCCGCTGGCATATAGTATTCATATACTATATAGTCATATAGTACTATTCAGTATTTTATAAATTTGATCTTATTATGCTAAAAATGACACACTTTGGTGTTCAGGGAAGCAAGACGATAGAAGCAGCCGTATGCTGGCTAACACAACTTTATTGCATGATGTACAGTTCGAACATGAGGTAATGGTGGCAATACAACTCCTTTTATACAGTCACTATACGTTTGAATATGGGTGCATGGTAGCCTATTGGCTACTGTCGGTGTGATGTCATCAGGAGTCCCGCCCTTCTTGTTCAGGTGTATCCATGGCGGTAAAGTTTCCCGCGGCTGTGCATGATTGGGGAATTTGTACCATGTGAGTTGAATGCTTGCTGCTCCCATCTCTGGTAGCAAGCTCGCATTCCAATAGCAGCTGGATACAATGTGTTCTTTACAAATGGCTTAAGTATACTTTTCCTGTAGAACTGGTTACATTTAACTTAAAGGCATAACGTAACAGTTACATTCCATACTATTCCATATACAACACCCTTCCCCCCTAGGATGGGACGAAGTCCCTCAACCAATGAGGTTTCCCGCATGTGCGTTTGGGGTGTGCGGCTGCTGTGCTTGGTTCGGGGGCCCTCACGCTTCTCTGCTCTCTTGGTTCTTGCCCTGCAATAGGAGGGATGGATTTGTTAGCGGTTTGTCGCGGTTGTGCAGCCCCTGACTGAAAATGTGGGGAACTGGGGTTTTGCGTTTGTGCCAGCCCTGACTGGGGAGCCCTTGACTGAAAACGTGGGGTAGGGGTGAACTCTAATGTCAAGAAACCAGAGGCTCCTGGGACTAACAAAAAACCCCTCTCTTCGCTCGGATGGGTGGGGGACCACTCCGAAACCCCCCCCCCATTCCGAAACTCAAAATCAAACTCTTCCTCCCCATCAAATTCATTCCTCTCTTCCAAAGTATCCCTGGTGTCCAAGGGATACGGATTTGTATCAACCCCCTCCCCCTTAGGTGGGGATCGCCGATCCACATTTGTACCCGAGGGGTACCCTGTGTCTCCCCCTTGGGATAAGCATGTGGGGGAGGACCCTAACGCTGAATCCTGTGGCTGCATGTCTGTGTCCTGCCTATCGGTAACCCTATGCCTGAGTTGATCGGCGTGCCTTCTCCAGAGTAGACTTGTGCTGGTCTCCACACAGTATGAAACTGGCCCCATTTGCTCAATGATGACTCCCAGGACCCAGGCCGGCCCTGCGGCCACGTAATTCCTGCAATATATAGGCTCTCCTATTCCAAAACTTTTGGTATTTCCTATTTTGATGTTCCTCCCTTTATCCTCCACCCTTGTGGGATCCAACCTAGTTAGAAGCATTACTGTTTTCCCGTGCATGAGGAGCTCTGCAGGCGAGAGCCCCGACGTGAGCGGCGTCACCCTATAGCACAGCAGGAACTGGCACAGTTGCAGGTTCAGGTCCCTGAAGTAGCTTCTGGCCAGAGCTTTAGAACGTACAATCCCGGGGTGGCTGACGTGCAGTAGCTTGAGCACCCTTGACCTCAATGACCTCACCCGCTGGCCCTATAGGAGGCAGCCCCTTTCTGTGGAAAGCTCATCCCTTTTTCTAACATAAGCCGTGAATTCCTCCCTGGGGGGAGTCGTTGCCCACCGTTTCTGAACCCAGGAGATCACTAGGGAAAGGGTCTTGTCTTTCGCGTGGCTTTGGCAAGGTCTGCAGGAACTATCGGGGGTGAGTCGAGGGCTTCTATCAGAAGCACTTGATGATCTTGCTCCACCTCTCACTCAGGGTCTCCTAACTGTGGCAGGGGCAACCTGGAAAGAGCATCTGCATGGCTAATGTCTTTCCCCAGGTGGTGGACCAGCGTGTGCTGGTATGCATTGAGAAAGATAGCCCATCGGAGCATTCTGGGGGATAGAATCTTTGGCGTGGGCTTGCCTGTGGTGAAAATGCCTAATAGGGGTTTGTGGTCAGTCACAACGGTGAATGGTTGACCATACAGGAAGTCGTGGAACTTCTTTGTACCAGCGACTATGGCAAGAGCCTCTTTGTCCATTTGCACGTAGTTGCGCTCCATCTGTGAAAGTGATCTGGAGTAGAACACAACTGGGGCTTCCCACCCATTGTCTAACACATGGCACAGCACTGCCCCCACCCCTACCGGTGAGGCGTCACAGACTAGAACTACAGGCTTTCTGGGGTCAAAGTGGGTCAGGACCGCTTCTGAGGATAGAAGCCGCTTTAATTCTTTAAATGCCCTTTCCTGACTGTCTACCCACTGCCAAACTGCATCCTTCTTAAGTAACTTATGCAGTGCCTCCGCAACTGATGCCTTCCTTGGCAAGAAAGAATGGTAGAAATTCAGGAGCCTAAGAAATGACTGCAACTCCGGTTTTGCGGTGGGGCGAGGGGCATTTTGGATAGCCGCGACCTTCGATTTGGAGGGCTTTACTCCATTGGGGGTTATTTTAAACCCAAGGAACTCAACCTCCCTCGCTAGGAACACACACTTGCTCTTTTTTATCCTCAAATCCGCTTTTTTGAAAATCGACAGAGCTTTGTCCAACCTCTTAGCCAGTTCCGACACACTCCCCCCTGTTATCATTACAGGGGGCACTTTGCTTCTGCTTCCGGGAGTGACGAGGGAGTGCGGGACAGATGAATTGGTGTTGGGGGCCAGATCTGGCTTGTGGGCCATAGTTTGGACTCCCCTGGTTTAAGCAGAGAAAATGGCAGCTTAAAATCTATCTCATCTTGTTGCAAAACAGATTGCAAGGCAAGTTTTCCTTCTGCTTCCAGTGGAAGGAACCACATGACCAGCCCACTGAACCACATGACCAGCCCGGTGAACCACATGACTGGCTCATGGCTCAAAACGTTTGGGCACCCCTGATGGGCACCCCGGCGAGGGCGAAGAGGTCCTGCCGGCCACTCCATCGGCCGGCGTCCTGGGGCTCTGCCCTCCCCCCCGCCAAGGACTTAAAAGGCAAGGGGTGCCGGGAGGAACATTGCCTCTGCGCACTCGGCCCCGGTGAAGGCGAAGAGGTCCTGCCTGCCACTCCATCAGCCGGCGTCCGGAGGCTCCGCCCTCCCCTAGGACTTAAAAGGCGAGGGGTGCCGGGAGGAACTTTGCCGCCACACACCTGGCTTCTGGCGCATCTGGTACTTTGGTAATTTTGTTATATTACATGGTGTTTTCATCCTTTGTGATTCTATTGTAATTATTGATATATTATTTTGATGTGGTGCTGATATTTGTATTATTTGTATTATTGTTGACTGTCTTGCCTTATACTGTATTTACTTATAACATTGTATTTATTATTATAATTTGAATATTGTATCTTTATGTAAACCCTGTGGGGTGTCCCAGGGTCATTTATATGTTGTTAGCCGCCCTGAGTAGGGCAGGATATAAAATTGAATAAACATAAACATAACATAAACATAAACAAACAGTACGTCATCAAAATATGGGAGAACCCCGGGGTGCCCCTTTAACAAACGTTCCTCGAGAGACTGGAAAATCCTGGGGACCGAATTTACACTGAACTGCAGGCGTGTGACCTTAAAAGCCCCTTTGTGGGTTATAATTGTCTGCGCAGCGGCGGCAGCTGGAGTTACGGCCAGCTGTTGGTACGCCTACACCAAATCCAATTTAGCGAAAAACTTTCCCCCATGCAACGTGGCTAATAGGTGGCTAACAACCGGCACCGGGTATGCATTTGGGCGGATTGCCTTATTTATCATACATTTATAATCTGCACAAATCCTACCCTCCCTGTTAGGTTCCAAAGCAGTCACAATAGGAGTTTCCCACTCCACAGAGTCCACTGGAACCAAAATCCCCTGGCCCACCAATTTGTCCAGTTCCACCTCTATCTTGTCCTTGAGGGCGAATGGGATCCTTCTTGGCTTGAGCCAAATGGGCCGGATTTCCAGGTCCAGATCAAATGAAACTGGGGGGCCCTTGAATTTCCTGAGCCCCTTCTTGAATACCACTGGGTGTGCATTGCAAACGTCCTGGATGGGGTCAGACCCGACGGCATGAATACCCTCTATTGAAATTCCCAGGGGCTTGAACCACTGCATTCCCAGGAGACAGCAACCCCCCTCTTTCAGGACTACTAAGGGCAGCTTCTCCCTATGGTGTTTAAATTGTACCTTGAATTCCCCCCCCCAACACTGGGATTCTGACCCCTTGAATGTCCCGCAAATGAGTCTTTAAGGCCTTGAGTTTGGGTTGCTCATTGGGGGGGAATATGCAGGAACTCCCGCTGGGATATAATGGAGTAGGAAGACCCCGAGTCTATTTTCATCCTAACTGGGACCCCTTGCAACAGTACCTCAACAAAAAAATGGGGGTGCCCCAAGGACACGCTGTGAACAGCCGCACTGCTGTCGCCGCATACCCGCCGGTACACGTGATGCACTTCTGGGTCGCTGTCGTCGGAAACTCTGCCGCCACTGTCCGGTCTCCTCGGGGGACGTTCCGCTGGGCCCTTGTACTCTCCTCGCCATCGTCTGCATACTTTGGCGATGTGGCCCCTCCATCCGCAGTTGTGGCACTCGGCTTTCCAGAATGGGCACTTGCTTTGGTTGTGGGAAGCCCCACAGCCGTCGCAACAGTGACTTTCCTTGCCACGCTTCTCAGTCGCCGCCTTCCGCACCTTTCTGATGCCCTCATCCTCGCTCGCCTCCGAGGAGGAGGAGGAGGAGGAGGGTGATGCTGGGGATCGATGGTGCTACCAGGCCTCTTGTACTGGAGTCGATGCCCCATCGGTTGGTAGGGCCCTTGCCTTGAACAGCTTAACTCTGGCCCTCATGGCTTTGGCTGCCTGTGCTTCCTTTAGGACCTCGTGGAATGTCAGGTCATGGCCACGGGTCATCAACTTTTGTTGGGTCTCCTCATCCCGCAGACCGCAGAGCAAACGGTACCTGAGGGCGGTCTCCAGGTCTGCCCACTCACATGGGGTTGCCGCCACGTGGAGGGCCACCACAAAATTGGCCACAGACACACCCGGGCACTGGTCCCGTCTCCCGACGGGCCATGAAGATGGACACGGTCGGTTGGAAGTGTCCTCGCAGTGCTGTTAGGAGGTGCTTGACCTCTTCCACCTTCCTTGGTGCCACCAGGTTGACCAGGAGCTTCATGGCATGGTACCCCAACATCATGATGAGCTGGGCGCACTTTTTCCCCTCGTCGGTGATTTCGGCTATTGCCAGCATGCTGCGGAAATGCATTTTGAACCATTCCCACTGGTCCGCTGGCTTATGTCAAAGATTGGTTGTGTCTTGTTCCCGTGGGAAGCCATATCCCACTTTCGTCGCCAATTTGGTGTTCAGGGAAGCAAGACGATAGAAGCAGCCGTATGCTGGCTAACAAGAGGTGCTTGACCAGGACCTCTTCCACCTTCGTCGGTGCCACCAGGTTGACCAGGAGCTTCATGGCATGGTACCCCAACATCGTGATGAGCTGGGCGTGCTTTTTTCCCTCGTCAGTGATTTTGGCTATCGCCAGCGTGCTGCGGAAATGCATTTCGAACCATTCCCACTAGTCCAGCTGGTTTATGTCGAAGATTGGTTGTGTCTTGTTCCCATGGGAAGCCATATCCCACCTTCGTCGCCAATTTGGTGTTCAGGAAAGCAAGACGATAGAAGCAGCCGTATGCTGGCTAACACAACTTTATTGCATGATGTACAGTTTGAACACGAGGTAATGGTGGCAATACAACTCCTTTTATACAGTCACTATACATTTTAATATGGGTGCACGGTAGCCTATTGGCTACTGTTGGTGTGACATCATCCGGAGTCCCGCCCTTGTCCAGGTTTCCCGCGGCTGTGCATGATTGGGGAATTTGTACCATGTCCCATCTCTGGTAGCAAACTCGCATTCCAATAGCAGCTGGATCCAATGTGTTCTTTACAAATGGCTTAAGTATACATTTCCTGTAGCACCGGTTACATTTAACTTAAAGGCATAACATAGCAGTTACATTCCATACTATTCCATACACAACACACACACAAGCAGAATATTTTTTCCAGTCACAACATAACAATTGTCTGCTTCTGAACAACACTAGACTGTAATAAAATGTCTATTCCCACCAGTACCAGACTGATAGCCCTGTGAATGAGTTACTTTATTTGTGTTCCAGTAGTTCCAAAGTGGGATATAAATATCCAAATAAATAAATAAATAAATAAAATCTTTCATATCCAATAATTATCTGTTTCCACAACCCTCCATCCACTCTTCCACCTTGAAGTGCAAGCTCTTTTAATCAAGAATATCGTCCTTTTTCCACAGCTTGGACACTTTGCATGTTGCTCAGCAAAATAAATAAATAAATAAAAATCCCCCAAACCAGGTCCTCTCATACTACATAGCTCCTTTCTTTCCTTAGGCCTGGTCTTATGGAGTGGTGTGTTTCTAAACCTCAATAATAGCCTGTTATCAAGGGCAGTTGACAGGTAATGGAGAACTTGAAAGAGCTGACAATATTATACACTGTAACTCTGTTATTTACTGAGGCACAGTTATCAGGATGACAGTGAATGATGCAAAGGGAGGGAATAGCAGAGCCTCAGCTCTTCAAAGAGGGAACAGTTTGTCAAGCTCTTGGATTTGGGGTGGAAAGAGAAAAGAGAGAACAGTAGAAATCTGGAAAATCAAGGGCTAATCTGAGAATGTGGGGTTTCCCTGTAGACAACAGCTTATGTGAATGAGAAGTACAAACTATTTCCCATATGATACAATGCACATGATACAATGCACACAATGCCCATCAACATGCACTGAGAAGGACCTTATGTTGGCAAGAGGAAATGCTGTTGATGTGGCCTGATATTGGCCAGATGTTATCTAGCCCCTTTTAATTTTATTTTGTTTTTAGATGTGTTAATTTTAGTTTTGAATATTATTATATGCTGGTGGTGCATCTGACATGAATAAAGAAAGAAAGTTAACTTTCTACAATTACCATGATGCTTTGACCAATATTTAGTCCACTTCTCCAGTTGTAACCTATTGGTAAATTTCCAGGGGGATAGCTATGTTAGTCTGTTGCATTAAGAAAAGAAATACAAAAAGGGGCTTTATGACATCTCAAAAACAAACAAACTTTATTTGGCATATGTTTTTGTGGCCTGCAGCAGTTAAAATGAGTAAAGTGAGTTTATGTTAGTTTTTAAACACAGGCAAGTGCATTTTCTACAAAAATCCAGGCCCTTCCATTCATCTTCAGCAGGACTGTAACAGATCAAGAGCACTGATTAGATTTTTACTTAACAAGACAGAAATGTGAACATTGTTCAAACATCTGTTTGCTTTGTTAGTTAAATGTTTGTCAACAAACAGTTGTCTATAGAACACTCTCCTGATATTTTGGGCCAAGAGCCACGTAAAACTTCTAAAACACTTTGATAATGCAAAATATTTATTTTAATTTTGTTAGAACTGTTATTCGTCATTTAATTTTTGTTCAAAAACAAGACTCCTCTATGTACTTGGTGTATATTATTTATCCAGTCAAACTCAGCCTATGGGCAAACCAAATTCCATCAGGCTAGATCCAGACTAAGGTTGCCACACTTTTGTGTAGGGGATTTTTGTTTCTTTGATTTTGAGACAGAAAGAGATAGAGAGCTGTTTGATTCATATTACTGGATTATTTACTGTTATGTCAAGGCTATGTCACATTTGATTCACGGCAAATACGATTCATCAACCACATTATGCGGCCCACCAGATACAGAACAAGATTGCCTTTTGCATTTCCAGGTAACAGCAGGTAAAATTCTGTCCTTGATGTGCCACTTTTCATGGATGATGATGAGTTATGTTCTCCATATGATACCAGCCTAATATAAGTCAAGCAGCTAGAAGAGGTCTTGCAAAGTTTTCAGAAATGCCTGATTATGGAGCTCCACATTTTTCACGTCGAAAGCCTGGCAGTTTTGTGACCATCCTCCATTTAGCTAGTTTCAGCTAGAACTCCAGTCACAACCTAAACTGTTATTTGTTATTGGTGAGATAACATACCATGACAGTTTAGTAACATACCATGACAGTTTTGTGCTCTAATACACAAAAAAGTAAAAGTAGTAAAAGAAGACAAAGTACCTGCATCTCCTCCCAGACTGCCTCAGCTCACTAGAACAAGAATCACATCTGTCTTTTGACTCTTCTAGAAGCCTGTCAGCAATACGCATTGATCCTTGCTGATGGATGTTAGGTCTCTAACAAGTAGTCTGCCCACAGAGACCTTAATTGTGTATGGTAGGGGTCCTCAATCTGGAGCCAATGGGATGCATGTTGTCCATGAGCTCTTTGTGCACAGCTCTCCACCCTAAGTGTTTCCTGCAGTTACCCTCAAGGCATTTTCCCGCAGACCCACAGAAGCACCATCTACTGCTGTTTTCACCTTTCTATTTGTTACAAAAACATTACAGCAGTCATGTTTCTTCTGGTGTTTGTGGTTTCTTCTTGATCTTATCTTCCTAATGGCATTTTGGCCATTCTAGATGCATTGCTACCTAGCAGAGCTCAGGTACCTGTAACATTAACATTTCTTCCTTGACCTCTGAATGTTTGTTTTTGGTTGGTAGGTTAACAATGTTAATAACAACAAATATTGTGTTTTGCCCATCTGGAGAGAATATTTTGGGATTCCATACCTTACAAGACTTCTGTGGAAAGAGGAGAAGTACAAAGACCACAAGACAAACCCAGAGGAAGGTAGAGAGATAGCATCAGATAAATATTACAAGAACCCCAAATAACATCAGTGGAGGCCAATAGAAATGCCAGAGCCAGAACCTTGCCTCTCCCTCGAAGAAGAAGAATGTCATTACATTTTAATTTAAGATGTGGCCTTTTTTAGGCATTGGGCACTCTAATGTGCCCTGTCCCCATGTCTCAGAAGGTTGGGGATCACTGGTGAATGGTATGGGTTGGACCAAATGGTTTGCATTACAAAAGAACCTGAGGTAATTGTAAAGAGTGACCAAAAGCCATTGGGATGATTGCCTTTCAGGAGTGCCCCAATCTGTGACAGTTGGACCCTAAGAGAATCAACAGGAAGGACTTCCTAAAGGAGCATTACATTCCCAACATCCAAATGTTCTGTTTTATGTGGAAGTTGCTTTCCTGTTTAAACTATTGTATTTCTGATTACCATGTAAGGATGTGAAGGTTGGATAGGGGAAAAAAATATTCATTTGAAACATGGTGCTGGAGGAGAGCTCTCCCAATACCCTGGATATCCAGAAAGCCATACAAGTGAGTCCTAGAGCGAATCAGGTTTGAACTGTCTCTGGAGGCAAAAATTATGAAACTGAGGCCGTCCTACTCTGGACACATCACGAGAATGCAAGACTCTCTGGAAAATACAATAATGCTGAGGCAGATGGAAGGCAGCAGGAAAAGAGGATGATTGGATAGGTGATGGATTGACTCCCTAATGGAAAGCACAGGTGGGAGTTTACAAAACCTGAGCAGAGCACTCATTCATAGGGTTACTCTAAGTAGGAGATGACCTGATGGCACATAGTATCAACAACATGTACACTGTTTGCCAGAATGTGGTCACTGCATTCGCTCCCCCTGTCTCCATTGGGTCTGCACACTCCCCTTCCACATGTTGATGCTTTGCCTATTTTAAAAGTCAGAAAATGACTATAGATATTAATGCTCAGATGTTTTCTAGCCCCTTTCAACATATCCCCAAGAACTATCACCGTTATAACAGAATACTACAAAAGTGAGAAAAGAAACATTTTCTTTAGATCATTTACTGCAACAAAAGATTGGAAGCAACATTAAATGTCTTAAAGTCTGTTGGGGGGGGGGGAAGGAATACTGTATGAAGTTAAAGATTTCTTTGTTTTAATCAGATGGGGAAGAAATAACAAGCACCAGTCAAACAAGAATATAGATTGCAGCACCATCTATTTTTGGAGCAAACCATGGAACTTGTACTAATAAACCAAACTCCCTTTCCAAGTTGTTTCTTGTGGAACAAAGTGTGTTTGCATTTACGTATGTTTTTAAACAATGTTCACACCATATTCTAAAGGCTGACAGTAACCAGTGTATACGATTTCCCGCAGACTGTGGAGGCTGCTTTCTTATAAACCTTTCTTCACATCTGTAGAAAAACAGCTACCTCAGTAATGTCAAATTCATCTTTCCTTCTTATACATAAACTAACAGGTACTATACTTGTTTGGCAATCAATACTTTCATTCTTCTGTGTAGCAATGTATAAAGGGTTTATTCTGACTACTGTATGAAACAGTTGCCTCAGACTAATTTGTATAGACACTGGATTCTCTCCCAGGAACAATGCCCACAATCAATAATTCACTCTGTCAGGTGGTTGGAGGCCAGAGCCAATTACGCTGCAATGCAGACATCTTCAGGCTCTTATAAATAAAAGGGAAAAAATGGGAAAAGTAAATAAAAGCATTCTAACACAAATAACCTCTCTTGCCTCAGCACGCTTTGCAGGCGCACCCCCCAAAGAAAGACTCAGACACTGGTATATGGATAAAGGCATTGGGCCACTTTTATTGAATAATGCCCTAGTCCGAATTATAACTTTCAATTGGTACTCATCCAATTATAATTCTTAAGGCAAGCAGGCCGCAGTAACACTGGTAAGGTTCCTCCCAAAATTGCCAACGGCAATTGGCTACAATGTATCCATTTTGTATCAATTTGTTTGTTGACACAAACAAATTGTTGACCGTAGTCAATAAACTATCTACTGACCCCACCCTCTGACGTGTATCCGTCAAATCATGGGGTGATGCATGCTGAAAAGCTCCTGCCATCACCCCTTGCCTGGTTCGTCGTTGACCGGTCAACGTTATTACACCTGTACCTGTCTAAGTATTGGCCAGTCAATTGCGAACCTGCCGGATACCTATGGGTCACAAATCTTTACCTTACCAGTGCTACCCGCCACACGGGGAGGCTTCAATGAAGACTCACCACCACCACCACCCCCAGACCGTCAGCTCGGTCAACAGGCCTGCTTGCAAATCTTCCACAAAGAGGTTCATACCTATATCCGACAGGTGGACCCCATCCCCTGCATGCAGATCGTAATTTTGTAAACTAATGGTGGGGTGTCGAATGACCATCCCCAAACCCTTGTCTGCCATGAACCGGGCAACTGCCCTGTTCACCGAGCGACGAGCGCGGTCAAGGGCACGGAGGTCTATACCTCCCCTGTAAGCGTGACGTGGCATGATGTCCGACCATAGCAGCCTGGTGAACGGCCACACATAGTGCAAAAAAGCTAGGTCTCTGCAGATCGCAAATTTTAAAGAAAGGCCAGTGACCTGGCCGAGGTCATTGCCCCCGAGGTGCAGTACAAGGACATCAGGCGGTTCAGCATCCCTAATGGAGAAAAGGAATGGCAACAGTTCCCGCCATCTCATTCCACGCTTACCATACCAACGTATGCATGCGGCCGCACGCAATCCAAGCTGGGGTCCCCACTCTGTCGCCACAGCATACTGCGCTGCCCAGTGCACGTAACTGTGGCCCACCAGCCATACTGCCACCGGTGTGCGGGGACACACAGGGTCTGTAAGAGAAAAAAGGGAACAGTGACTTAAATGGTACTCATGTCCGAAGAGGACGAACATACAATGCAAAACGCATAGATCCCCATCTTCCCACACGGCGTATATCAGCCTCAGAGTACCCAAATGCAGCTGCAGTTGAAGCAGCACCTATTCTAAATGAATGGGTGCTGTAACGAGCCCCTGGGAGGCCAACACTGGAAAGTGCCATACCGGTCACCTTCCAAAATTGAAATTTAGTAAGGGGAGACCCATCCTGGTGGCAGAAACACGGGCCAGGGTGCGTGCCACGCACTGCCAAGAACTCCTGTAGGGCACCAACTGGACAGATGTCTGAAATGGAACATCGTAGCAGTCTAATTCCACTGCCTACGCCGTGCTGATCAACTTTTGAGGACCGGATCCTCAACTGAGCCCACTCATTAGAAACATAGACATTGTCGAGTTCCAGTGCCCTACGAGTCGCATCCGCCTTAGACAGTAGCACCAACTCACTGATGCGGAGCACTCCAAAGAAGGCCACCGTGGTAGCCACATGAAAAAGAGCTGCCTCATACCTGTCAAAACATAGGTTAGGCCAGCCTCGTGCAAGGTGTGTAAGCACCCCTGGGGAAATTGGGTGCCGAGTGTCCGGGCGGCGGCCACGTTCCCGTGTCCACCCCTCCAAAACATGCCGTATGTGAAAATCGTTCATGCTGTCAGCAAAACCCCCCACCCTGGCAATAAATGCCAATGCTGACAGCCTTGATGCTATAGTGCGGGGAGCGAGGCCCTGACTGTGTAAATAAACCATGAATTGTAAAACCTGTTCCACTGGAATGGGCCACACCTCTGGCAACTGAAGTTGCACACGAAAGCTATTAAATTGAACGAAAGCATGATGATACGCCTTACGCGTGCGGGGCGCCAAGGACATGCCAATCGCCCGGTTCACCTCTCCATGCCAAATGTCCAAATCTCGGCCGGGAGTGGCGAGGGGAATTCCTCTGCGTCCGGAGCCAAGGCGTGGAACCAGGGGATCTGCAGGCGGGATAAAGCATCAGCAATATCATTATTAATGTCTGGTACATGTCTGGCCCTGAAAAGCACGTTGAGGTGTAGGCTACGTAACATGAATTGGCGAACTAAAGCCATCACCCCAGGTGATTTAGAGGTCTGAGCATTGACAATGTGCACTACTGCAGCATTGTCACACCAAAAGTGGACCACAGAGTCGGCCCACTCCTTGCCCCACAGCATCAGGACAGACTTCAACACCGGCGTCCTGAGCCCTCCCTCCCTCCTCCTCCCTATGACTTGGCCTTGAACAGGGGTTTAAAGAGAGGCTATGCTGGAGGGGCTTCTCCATTGCCTGGGACTCTGGAGGCCAGCTGGAACAACTGCAGGCATCAGGACAGACTTCAACACCGGCGTCCTGAGCCCTCCCTCCCTCCTCCTCCCTGTGCCTTGGCCTTGAGCAGGGGTTTAAAGAGAGGCTATGCTGGAGGGGCTTCTCCATTGCCTGGGACTCTGGAGGCCAGCTGGAACAACTGCAGACATCAGGGCAGCCTCCAACACCGGCGTCCTGAGCCCTCCCTCCCTCCTCCTCCCTGTGCCTTGGCCTTGAGCAGGGGTTTAAAGAGAGGCTATGCTGGAGGGGCTTCTCCATTGCCTGGGACTCTGGAGGCCAGCTGGAACAACAACTGCAGACATCAGGGCAGCCTCCAACACCGGCGTCCTGAGCCCTCCCTCCCTCCTCCTCCCTATGCCTTGAGTGGAGGAGGTGGGGAGTTGAAAGTTCTACGGCCCACTGGGGGCGATGGGGGGAGATATGGGCCAAAAGGGGGGAGGAGATGGTGGAGGGAGGGAGGGAGAGTTAGAAGGATTGAGGGACTAACTTGCCTGCCAGGGAATAGCAGCAGCAGTCTGTCTGGGGCTGGCTTGGAGGTCCATGGGGATAAAATTAAGGTGACGATTCGAGATGGCCTTGAAAAGCCGGCCCACTGCCGTCGCTACTGTGGGTGGAATGTCTCACCCCAGTTGAGGGCTCAAGGTAGATTTGGAAGAATGCCCCACCACTTCCATCACTGCTGGAGCCTTGCGGAGGGTGGTGGGGGGAGTGGGTGGGGCGGTTTTATATGGGGGTGGGAGGGAGGGAGGGAGAGACTGCCCGGCCAGCCGGGAAGGAGAGGCAGCATTCTGTCCGGGGCAAGCAGGGAGGCTCCCGAGGCCAATATAGAGGTTGTGATGGGCATGGGGCGATATAGCGGGTACCGAGGGGCGGGCCGCACTCGGGGAATGCGGGGCAGATGCTTAGTATCTGTCCCTCGTTCCAGCCCCCCGGTTACACCTCTAGGTCCTGAGCAGCTGACCCAGGGTGACCCTGCCCTTAGGCTGCTGTTGATGAATGCCAGGTCGGTATGTAATAAGGCCCCCCTGATACAAGATTCCATTATGGGGGAGCGGGCCGACCTGGCATGTATCACTGAGACCTGGCTGAGACCAGAGGATGGGGTTCCTCTGCCAGAAATGTGTCCAGCTGGGTTCAGTATTTGGCACCAGCCTAGGGATGAGGGTAAGGGCGGTGGCGTGGCCATCATAGCCAGGGAGTCACTGGGAGTCACCAGGGCTACCGCTCCACAAATTCTGGGTTGTGAGGCCCTGCTTCTGCGTCTGGGCTCTAAGGGTCAGTTGGGAGTCTTACTCCTGTACCTGCCCCCTTGCAGGGTAAGGGACTCCCTGCCTGAGCTCCTCGAGGCCATCTCAGCGTTGGCGTTGGAGTTCCCTAGACTGATGGTTCTGGGGGACTTCAATTTGCCTTCGCTGGGGACTGGCTCCGAGGTGGCTCAGGAGTTCATGGCTTCCATGGCAGCTATGGACCTGATTCAGGTAATTCAGGGCCCGACCAGGGGCAGTGGCCACACACCAGATTTAATCTTTTTGTCGGAGCAGTGGCAGAGTGATCTGAGACTACGGAAACTAGACATAACACCTGTGCCATGGTCAGATCATTATTTGGTGGCTCTAGACTTCCTGGGTGCGACGCTTCATCGTAGGGAGGCAGGGCCTATTAGAATGGCCCGCCCCCGGCAACTGATGGATCCTGATGGATTCCAGAGGGAACTGGGGGATTTCCCTCTGGATCGGCAACACGATTCGCCCGAGGCGCTGGTTGACCTGTGGAACAGGATGACAACAGCGGCCTTGGATGAAATCGCACCACTACGGCCTCTCAGAGCTCATGGAGCTAGGTCATCTCCGTGGTTCACAGATGAACTGCGGGAGCTCAAACGGGCAAAGAGACGCCTAGAGCGCCGCTGGGTGAAGACCCAGAGAGACTCCGATTGGACACTAGCTAGAGCCGCTATTAGGGCCTATCTAGTGGCGATGGAGGTGGTGAGGCGGCAATACTTCACCACCCTTATTGCCTCTGCTGATAATCGCCCAGCCACCCTCTTCCGGGTTACCAGGTCTCTCCTTGGTAGGGGGACCCCGGTGCCTGGTTGGCAGGGGTAGGCTGAGGACTTTGCTGACCATCTAGTGGAGAAAATCGATCGGATTCGCTCGGGGTTTAATCCTGGTGTGGATGGGGAGAGTCCGGAGGGAGCTGGAGCACAGTCTTGCCATACCATCTGGGACCGGTTTGATCCAGTTGCCCCTGATGAAGTGGACAGGCTCCTTGCAGCTGTGCGCGCCACTACCTGCCCATTGGACCCCTGTCCCACCTGGTTGGTGAAAGCCTCCAAGGCGGTGACAGGTGGCTGGGTTGGGGCTATGATCAATGCATCATTGCGGGAGGGGGTGTTTCCTGCACCTTTAAAACATGCCTTGGTGCACCCCCTCCTGAAGAAACCTTCCCTCGACCCAGCTGTCCTAACCAACTATAGGCCTGTCTCCAACCTCCCCTTTTTAGGGAAGGTGTTGGAGAAGGCAGTGGCGCGTCGGCTGCAGGGGGTACTGGATGAAGCGGATTATCTGGACCCCTTTCAGTCAGGATTCAGGCCTGGATATGGTACCGAGACGGCATTGGTCGCACTGATGGATGATCTCTGGCGGGAGCGGGACGGTGGTCACCCATCCGTCCTTGCTCTTCTTGACCTCTCAGCGGCTTTCGATACCGTTGACCACGGTATCCTTCTGGAACGGCTCCAAGGATTGGGAATCCAGGGCACTGTGTGGTCCTGGTTTTCCTCATTTCTGAGGGGTCGGACCCAGTCGGTGTGGTTGGAGAGTGAGAGGTCGAGTCCTAGGCCCCTCAAATGGGGGGTGCCTCAGGGCTCGGTGCTCTCTCCTCTCCTATTTAACATCTACATGAAGCCGCTGGGTGAGATCATTCGTTCCCATGGGGTGCGGTACCATCAGTACGCGGATGACACTCAGTTGTACATCTCGGCCCATGGGGACCACAGTGATGCCGTCAAAGTCCTTTCCAGGTGCCTGGAAGCTGTTGGGGTCTGGATGGGGGCTAACGGCCTACAACTGAATCCCAGCAAGACTGAGTGGCTATGGATAAGGGGTCCTGCGTTAACCCGGGAGCTACCATCTTTGGTTCTGGATGGGGCTATTTTGCCCCAGACAGACCCGGTGCGCAACTTGGGGGTCCTCCTGGATTCGCGGCTACTGCTAGAAGAACAGGTGGCGGCTGTGACCAGGAGGGCTTTCGCCCAACTTCGGGTGATTCGCCAGTTGCGCCCACTCCTGGACCGGGACTCCTTGCTCATGGTCACTCACGCTCTGGTCACCTCCAGACTAGATTATTGCAATGCGCTCTACATGGGGCTGCCCTTGACGACCATTCGGAGGCTACAGCTGGTCCAGAATGCAGCAGCCAGGGTGGTGATGGGGTGTGGGCGTTATGCCCATGCTTTGCCACTGCTCCGGGAGCTGCACTGGTTGCCAGTTTGTCTCCGGGTGCAATTCAAGGTGCTGGTTTTGACCTTTAAAGCCCTATATGGTAGTGGGCCGGGTTACCTAAGAGACCGCATCGCCCTGAGGACGTCTGTCCGTCCAACCAGAGCGGACCGGAGGGGCTCTCTAATTGTTCCATCAGCCAGAGGGGCTCGCCTCTCTGGCACAAGGAGGAGAGCCTTCTCCGTGTCTGCGCCGGCCCTCTGGAACCTCCTGCCAACAGAGCTACGTCTCCGGACGGAATTGCTGCCTTTCAGAAAAGAACTTAAAACCTGGCTGGCGGGTCAAGTGTGGGGTGCAGGTGGAAGGGTAACCTCCATTGGGTGGTTGGTGTAGAAGAACTCTTCCCCATGGTGCCTTTGGATCCTGCAGCCCTTGTTTTTAGGGGGTGGGTAGTTTTAACTGTTTTTAACATGTGTTTTTTAATTTTTATTGTGAACCGCCCTGAGTTGGCTTTGGCCGAGTGAGCGGTATATAAATGTGACAATTAAATTAAATTAAAATTAAAATTAAATCAAAGCTCCCAGGATTGGAAAAAACTCAAGGAATGTAAGATCGCGGAGGCGATCCATGCCCCGCCATGCTGGAGGCCATTGGCCATAAGCCCACCTCCCCTGGAAGTAAATCCCATATCCCAGGGAGCCGGAGGCATACGACTGTACTTGAAACCTAGGGGAAACTAAAAGGTTGGACCTCCAAAAGGATACCCCGTTGAAGTCCCGCAGGAATGAGAGCCAAACAAAAAGGTCAGCCCGCATGCCCCGGGTTAGGCGGACCCTATGATGGCGCCTTGTCAGGCCAGACATGGCATCGCATAGGTGCCGAGCAAATGCCCTGCCAGGCGTAACCACCCTGCAGGCAAAGTTAAGATGGCCATGCAGTACCTGAAGCTCACGAAGTGACACCTTACGTTTGGCCAGCAAGGCCAAAATCATTGCGGAGATCCGGGTGAACTTGTCAATGGGTAACCGGGATGCCTGTGCGACCGTATCAATTTCAATACCCAGAAATGTGAGGGTAGTGGATGGGCCCTCGGTCTTTTCGGGCGCTAAAGGAACACCCAGTTCCTGCATTAGCATCTGAAATGTGGAGAGGAGACGCGTGCACGTGTCCAAGCCCCGTTCACCCCTGAACAAAAAGTCATCGAGGTAATGGGCTACAGACCGAGACCCGGACCTGCGAACAAAGGCCCACTGAAGGAAGGTGCTAAAACGTTCAAATGCTGAACAGGATATAGAGCAGCCAAAAGGCATGGCCTTATCTACATAGAACTTCCCTTGGAATCAAAAACCCAATAGCTCAAAGTCCTCAGGGTGCACTGGCAACAATCGGAATGCCGATTTGATGTCGCATTTCGCCAAGAGGGCACCAGGACAACAAGAGCAGGGCTTGGTCAAACGACGTATACCTGACCGAACAAAGGTCATCAGGGATAGCATCATTGACAGAATAACCCGCCGGGTACGATAAATGGTGGATTAAACGAAATTCCCCCAGGGCCTTTTTTGGGTACCAACCCCAGAGGGGAGACCTTCAGGTTGGGAAAGGGTGGCACAGAAAAGGGGCCTGCCACCCTCTTGGCCCCAACCTCCTTAGCGATACTCAGGGCAGCCACCTCTTCTCTACCCTTCAGTGACAGTAAATTGGGTGCATCTTGGGGTCCCCGCACTCCTTTGAATGGGATTCGGAAGCCCCACTGGAAACCCTCAAGGAGGTACTTCGCGTCCTCTTTCCGTGGATAAGTTGAGAGCCATCGCTCCAACATATACACATTAACTGGGGAGGGGGCCTTTCGCCTGGCTAGCTCCCTCAGCAGCAGCTCTGCCCGCTCCCTGCCCACCTCTACCTCTGCCCCGTGACCCGCTGGCCCGCGGACACGCGGCGGTGGTGTGGGGGCCAGCGCAAGAGGGACACTCATGTTTGTATCGGCACTGCCGCTTGTTGCACACACCGCTAGCCGAGAAGCTCCAACACAGCAAGCGGGCTGGAACCCCCTGCCCCGCCAGCTGGCGGGAAGCCTGCGTTGGAGCAGCTCGCTGAACGGCATGGCCACAATGGTACCTATCCCCAGGCGCCGGACGCGTGGGGGTCATGTACAATAGCCACAATTTCTGACAGGGCTCATCCCATCTCATCTCCGGGTGCAAGGGCACCCTCATTCTGAATTCCTCATCGTAAGCCAACCACGATGGGCCAGGAAAATCCACCATTGCCCTGTAAATATTGTCCAAATATTGGACCATAGGAATGGCCAGGTCTGGCCGGGCCCTGAGGTACACCGCCATATAAATAAGATATGCGGGCAACCACTTGGCCCAGGTGCGTGGTGGCTTACGACGGCGTGACAGCTCTTTGTCTTTGTCATCCTGTCCCTCTCTCTCCTCCTTAGTGGGCTCACGGTTCAATAGGGAGAATATATCCACGTACTCCCCCCGCCAAATCTTTTCCCTTGTGACCTGGAACAAATGATCACCAAGGGGCAATGAATAACCAGCCATCGGCAAAGCCGTCACCGGCACATTAGGTACCCGGGGCATACGCAGCAGAACCTGGACAGTCCCTGCGATGCCCGGCACTGGCCCGGGGGCGGACACCCCCACCCCCAACGCTGCACCAGTATGGAACCAAGGGGCACTGGGATAGGCTGGCAACTGATGCCCACTCGCCTCGACATGACGAGGCCATGGCCACTGAACCCCACCATTGGAAGTGGGCTGTGATGTGGGTGCATTAACTTGAACCTGATACTCACTAGGTGCACCCCCGTGAGCCGCCCCCACTGGGGGTTCCGGCCCACGGCGGGCATCGGAGCTCACGACCAGAATCGAGCTCTGGGGCCGCACCTGACCACTCTCCTGCTGTAGCTCTGGACGAACAGGGAGCTGCGAGACACCGGTCGGGGTAGGCCGGAGCGTCTCCAGCAGCTCAACCCGGCTGGCCGCTTGTTGCAGTGTGGCGGCCGTCGAGGTAGCCGGTGAACCCGAAAGGCCCCCAGCAGAGAGTGAAGGGCCACCAGACATGGGGTTGTGTGCCATCCCTAAGGATGCCTCAAGCACAGCTAAACGTGTTAGCAATGCATCAACTGCCACAGATCCCCCAGTATAAAGTAGGCCGGGTGGGCCGGACGGCCCACCAGGCATTTGACCAGGAACCCCAGCATGAGAGCCTGAGCCCGAATAGGGCCATGCCCAAAACTCCGGCCCATGAGGGGCCGGAGGTGGAATGTGCTGTGCACCAGCACCGGGCCCACCCCCGCTGACCGGGCCCATGGCCGGCAGCTGCGGGCCAAGGGCTGGAGCCCCAGAAGGGCCGGACGAAGGCTGACTAGCCGAGGGCCAAGCAGCCTGCATCGCCCCACCGGTATCGGTGGGGGTAGAGCCCTGCCGTGTGGATGCAGCCCTGGTCCTCTGACCATAAAGCTGCTCCCCGCATTGCCCAGGGCCAAAGGTCCTCCCCGTTGGCCGCGGCTTCGTCACCGAGGCCCTCCGTTTGGGAGGCATATCTTAAAGAAGGAGCAGGATCCCTTTCCAGGGATCGAAGAGCGCAAAAAAGGCACGGAGGAGCCAGCAAGCCAAAGGCTCCGTGCGAAAATCCTTCCTTCCCAGCCGGGAAGGACCAAGGGGGAAATGAACAAACAGCGACGGAGAAAACTTCTCCTCTCCGTTGCTCTTTTAAAATGGCAGCTCGGCTGCCTCGTGGCCACCCCTTTTATAGAGGGGTGGCCACGCCCCCTAACTCACCCGGATGTCTGAGTCCGGGTGGGGGTGGGGCCGCAAAGAGCACGGCGGCCATTTTGGCGCCGCACTTTCATTTGCTACACTGGATTGTTTTGCTCATTGCAAATAACCAATAACATAAAACAAAGAAAAACAAGACAAGATGGCGTAAGCTGTATTATACCTAGTTCTACAGAGCCCTGATCTTGTCATTAAAAAAATTTCCCTAGCTGAAACATGTTCAATATTTCAGAGATGTTTATTCCCTTCTCCTAAGCAAGATGTGATGAAAAGCAGAGCTAGCACACACCTGTTGAGCTTTGAGACTATGTATCTGCTGATTAAACTTCTCTCTCCCTTTCCATGAAAAATATTACAAGAGCAACAAGCCAGCTAAAACAAAAATAAAGGATCTAAAGGCATTTTAAAGAGAAACAATCTTTATGAAATATTGCTTCCCCCACTTCTTTCAAAATAAAGTGATTTCTGAGGAGTTTGAAAGAAAACACACTCAAATCTAGAAGGCAGCTAAAACAAAAATAAAGGATCTAAAGGCATTTTAGAGAGAAACAATCTTTATCTATATCTATAAATCCAAGGGTTAACTGTTGGAACTTGCTATACGTTTCTGCACCCATCCATCCTATACCGCACTCACCCGAACCCGGTCCAGAGGTTACTGCAGGGTTGAGAAAGGAGCCAGTGGGGCAAGAGCCCCATGAACGTGAAAAAAGGAAAAGAACTTCACTTCCCAATGTTCTCTGTGCCGCGCCACAGCCAATCAGGCTGAGATGCGTGAGCAAAAAGAACGTTGGGAAATGCGGTGCGGCCAATTAAAATTGAGCCGCAGGAAAAAAACCGCCACATGAACACAAGCCACAAACGCAAAACTACAAGTCCCAGCGTCCTATGCGCCGTGAGCACGCAGAACACTGAGAAAGCCAGCGCGCAAAAAATAAAACACGAACATTAATGAAAATTAATAAAACACAAATAAATCAATAATTTTAAAAACCCATTAATACACAAAAAAAGAAAACAACAAAATCCACAAACAAAAACATCCACAATTCCAGAAAGGCACAGACAAAACACCTAACTACAACATGAGAACACCTAACTCTAACAACACAACTACCACAAATTACACAAATAAACAACAACAAAGTCACAAAAATTAAACAAACCAGAAATAAACCAATTAAACAAACCCTAAAACCCAACCAAACCACAAAAGAACAAACAGATACACCTCCCAGCCCACCACCACAAAAACAAAACAAAGAAAAACTCCAGAAGAAAGAAAACCAGAGAACTCACCAGCACGTCCTCCCTCTATGAGATTGGAACAGAAATGAAGAAACAAAGACTACTTACCGGAAGAAGCCCCACCTAGAGGCCAGGAGAGAAAAAAACATGTGAAATGAAACCAAAACCACTAACAGCCCCACCTGCAGGGCGGAATATTAAAAACAACTCAAAAACAATAAAGCCCCACCTAGAGGCCACAAGAGTAAAAACAAGTCAATAACATAACAATAAATCAAAAGTTTACACAAATAACAAACACATGTTAAATAAATAAAATTAAAAGATTTATAGCATCCTCTGTTGAGTTTTAATTCAAATAAAAACCCAAAACATCTAAACACAGTTTTAAAACACTGAATGTAAAAAACATGTACTTTCATATTTTTAAAAATATTACCTACGGTACAACTATTAACAAAAAAGTCACATACTAAAACATTATTTGGTTAAATAAAACAATTTGGAACAATTATATCATCCTTTGCTCTTTTTTTAA
Source organism: Bradypodion pumilum (assembly GCA_035047305.1). NCBI lineage: Eukaryota > Metazoa > Chordata > Lepidosauria > Squamata > Chamaeleonidae > Bradypodion > Bradypodion pumilum. Next base: position 306,488,701 of record JAWDJD010000004.1, on the reverse strand, counting down.
TCCACAAAAAATACCAAAAAAAGCTAAGCACAGTTTATAACAGCCCGGCAATGCCGGGCAACCTATGCTAGTTTAGTATAAGCATCAAGTGTCATCAGGATAGTAGCAAGGTCCAACCTAACTCCTGGATTCTCTTCCATAAGTCTCCTCCAAGTCTTGAAGAATGTTATTTTTTCAGATTCTTTAATTACACACTTCCAGAAGGGAAGAAGCATGATGCTACTATAGCCTTACAGGGGAGAGAAGGGACAGTGGGTTAAGTGATACATGAATGAATGATTTTGGGCGCTGAAGAAATTAGGAGTCACCTCAGGAGAGGCCGAGTAATAAATTTTGCTTTAGATTACAGGAGGGTGGACAATTTTGGCAAGTTTGAGATCCTCTAGATTTTTAGTTGGTTTCTTCCCTGCACCCAAAATGCCAAAACACTTGCAAAATGAGAAATGGCTAGAATTCCAATTCCAGTTTTGGAAAATGTGTATTTTGGATGATATTAAATGGTGCAGTGGACCTTCAATCTAGTTTAAAAGCAAACTGTTGCTTTTAGAGGCTTCCAGAAGTGATAGCTTACCTTCTTTTGCACAAATAAGAGATGGCTGGGAGACAGGTAAGGACCACAGAAACAGGCTTGCGGGGTGGGATTTCTACATATTATCAGTCCCAGGCATGCATTTTGCCTATCCTTAGATTAGCAGGAAGTTTTAAGAACCACTGAGTTCATCCCAAGGAGACAGACTCAGTACTTATACAAATGGCTCATCTTAAGCCAAGAAATAGGAAAGTCAGACTTCCATTTCTGGCAAAGCACAAGGGAGAAGAAACAGGCTAACCACAGAAAACAGACTTCCATTACCCAGACAACTCTACAAAAGACTCTTCACCACAACAGGTTCAAAGACCCATCTGTCTAGTAGCAGAATTCCACCAGAATCTTCCATTCCAGTGTCAATTGCTATAAATATATCTGGCAGTAGTTCATAATTCTCTGTTTTGCTATGAAGGGACTGAGGGCAAGCCTAGAACTGGGCTGTTGGTGCTATTTTCCCACAACCACAGCAAGCAAATAGTCCAGTACTGACACAGCATGAGAACTGCTTTACTATTCCTTATCATTATCTCCTCTCCACAGACAGACAAAATAAATACATGTAAAGAATTGCCCCACCTCATAATCTGACAAACATATTCATTATGCTTTGGAGTTAAGCTTTAAAGGACCCGTGCCAGTAGTTGAACTTGTCATCTTATCAGAAGTTTCCAAGCAAATAGCGATATAGAAAATGGTATCCATAGCTTCCCCGATGAGCATAGTAGCCAATCTCTCTTGAGTGTTATTCTAGCCTTCATGAGTGAAAGGCATTCAGATATTCAAGAATGTGAAGACTAGATGCAATGCTGTCCATTACTGTAACTGGTAATGTTACTATTATCATTCAAATTTTTATATGCCCCCTTTCTCATGAGAGGGCAGGGTTCAGGCATTTTAAGCACCACTGCCTGTAGATGCTGATAGTAAGGGAGGTCTAATATTCTGGCATATGTTGTTGATCAAATTGCTATGGAGATCAGAAAGCAGGTGTCAGACTCCACTGGGACTGTGTGTAGTTAACTACACAACTGCAACTAGAAGTTTTTTGTTTGTTTTTTTAAAAATAGGGACCACTTTGGTGGGAAGATAACAGCGTTCCATGTGCTCCACGGAAATAAGAACATAAGAACAGCCTTGCTGGAACAGGCCGCAGCCCATCCAGTCCAGCATTCTGTCTCACACAGTGGCTCACCATTTCCTTCAGGGTATTCCCAAGCAGATGCCTTCACCTGCTTAGGATTCCCTGGAAATTATATTGAGAGATATCCTGCCTATCTCTCCAACCCGGAGGTTGTCCTTAAGTATCCATAATTATAGCCATTGATACTCTTGTCCTCCATGAACTTGTCTAATCCTTTCTTAAAGCTGTCAAGACTGACAGCTGTCACCACTTCTTCTGGCAGGGAGTTCCATAGACCAGTAATCCTCTGGGTGAAAAAGTACTTTCTCTTATTTGTTTGAGAACTAGTACCCAAAAGTTTCATGGAGTGTCCCCTAGTTCTAGTGTTATGCGATAGGGGAAACAGTTTTTCCTTATCTACTTTGTCCACACCATGCATGATTTTATAAACTTCAATCAGGTCACCTCTTAGACGTCGTCGTTCAAGAGTGAAGAGGCCCAACCGTTGCAGCCTCAGATGGTAAGGAAGGTGTTCCAGTCCCCTAATCATTCTGGTTGCCCTCCTCTGCACTTTTTCCAGCTCCATAATATCCTTCTGGAGGTATGGTGACCAGAACTGTACACAGTATTCCATATGGGGCCTCACCATAGATTTATAAAGAGGCAAAATGACACTTGCTGACTTATTTTCTATACCCTTCCTAATGATCGCTAGCATTGAGTTTGCTTTTTTCACTCCTGAGGCACACTGGGTTGACACCTTCATTGAGTTGTCCACCAGGATACCAAGGTCCCTTTCCTGGTTTGTCGCAGAGAGTTCAGACCCCATCAGTTTATAAATGTAATTGGGGTTCTTTGTCCCAACATGCATCACTCTGCACTTACTAATGTTGAAACTCATTTGCCACTGTTTTGCCCACTCCTCCAGTGTCGAGAGATCCTTCTGGAGCTCCTCACAATCTCTCACAGTTTTCACTACCCTGTATAATTTAGTGTCGTCAGCAAATTTGGCTACCTTGCTTTTTACTCCTACCTCTAGATCATTTATGAAGAGGCTGAAAAGCAGGGGTCCCAGTACTGAACCTTGGGGGACCCCACTCTTTACTTCCCTCCACTTGGAGAAGTGTCCATTTAGTGCTACCCTCTGTTTCCTGTCCCTTAGCCAGTTGCTGATCCAGGACAAGACCTGTCCCTTTATTCCATGACTGGTAAGTTTATTCAAGAGCCTTTGGTGTGGGACCTTGTCAAAAGCCTTCTGAAAGTCCAGATAAACAATGTCAACTGGATCCCCCTTATCCACATGCTTGTTGACACTCTCAAAAAATTCCAACAGATTAGTGAGGCATGATTTGCCCTTGCAAAAGCCATGTTGGCTCTCCTTTAGCAACGCCTTCTCTTCTATGTGCCTTTAATTCTATCTTTTAGGATGGTTTCCATCACTTTACCTGGAACACATGTCAAACTGACAGGTCGGTAATTTCCTGGATCACCCCTGGATCCTTTTTTGAAAATTGGTGTTACATTCGCTACCTTCCAGTCATCAGGCACAAAGCCTGATTTGAGGGAAAGATTATATATTTTGGCTAGGAGATCAGCAATTTCATCTTTAAGTTCCCTGAGAACTCGTGGATGGATGCCATCTGGTCCTGGTGATTTGTTAGTGTTTAGTTTAACAAGACATGCAAGGACCTCCTCCCTGGTTATTTCTATCTGGCTTAATTCTTCGGTTTCCCTCCCTACGAAGATAGGCTCTGTTTTGGGCATGTGGCCTCTGTCTTCTTCAGTGAATACTGAAGCAAAGAATTCATTGAGTCTCTCTGCAATCTCTGTTTCCTCTTTAATAACCCCTTGCCTTCCATTGTCATCTAATGGTCCAATGGCCTTCCTAGTTGGGTTTTTTCTTCTAATGTACTTAAAGAAGTCTTTGTTATTTCTCTGAGTATTTTTAGCTATACACTCCTCAAAGTCTTGCTTTGCTTTCCTGATTGTTGCCTTGCATTTGTTCTGCCAGAATTTATGTTTCTGCCTGCTGTCCTCATTCGGACAAGCCTTCCATCTTCTAAATGAGCTTTTCTTGCTCTTGATCACTTCCCAAACAGCTCCTGTAAGCCACATTGGAGTCCTCTTGGACCTGGCAGTGCCCTTTTCCCTTTTGGGTATGCATTCCAATTGAGCCTCTGTTATTGTTTTTGTAAACAGCCTCCATGCCTCTTGGAGTGTTTGGACTCTCTCAATTTTCCCTTTCAGCTTCTTTTTTACTAGTTTCCTCAACTTTGGGAAACTTCCTTTTTGAAAATTTAAGGTCTCTGTGTTAGATTTTATCAGTGACTTGCGGTCTATGATCAAGTTAAACATAATTGAGTTGTGGTCACTGTTCCCAGAAATGTCTGGGAAGCAGACAGTGCTGGCTCTTTGGCTTTGAAACAGAGATAAGCACTGCACCCTAGGGTTGGATACGACTGACTTTTGAGCAAGGGAAACCTTTACATTTACCTTTACCAGGTTGGCCATAAGAAATATAGCTGTTTCAACTGTGCCTCGGTTAAGCAGCATAACTTTCTTGGGCTCAATTATTTTAGTTCTATCCTTATTGTTCTTTGATATTTGCTCCTGGCTCACTCCTTGCTTCAGCTTCCTGACTTGCCTTTTCATTCAGATTTCTCAACTATAACTCAAATGATATATTGCAGAAAACACTTCATTAGAGATGAAATCATGTTAATGTCCCAGAGACATTATTCTGGAAAAACCCATGACTGAGAAATCAAAACTTGTTAATGGATTCCATACTTAACATAAGAACAGTAATCCAAAAAAGAAATTTGTTCCATTTGAAATCACCACATATCCTACTTTGCTTAGTTCAGTTCATTCTGAGGCCAGCTGGGAAAGGTGGATGGCAAAAGACGAAGGGGGAGGCCAAAAATGAGATGGCTTGATGGTACTGTAGAGACAATGGGCACAGAACTTGGAGGCCTCAGGGGGATGGTGGAGGACAGAGGTGCCTGGAGGACAATGATCCATAGGGTCGCAAAGGGTCAGAATCGACTGTGTGACTGAACAACAACAAAAACAAAACCTTGCACCCAAATTTAGCAGATCACCTCAAACTGCTTGCTATTTTTTAAAATAGAAAATATAATCCCACATGAGAAAGTAAATGGTAAATCAATTAAAATTTATGTGATTAATGAATGAACACCACTAGACTATTTTCACCTATTCAGACAGGACTGTGATAGCTCAGTGGTTAAGAAGCTTGCCTTGTTAGCTGGAAGGTTGGCAAGTTGGCAGTTCAAGACCCAAGTACTGCATGACAGAATGAGTGCCCATCTCTGTCCCAGCTCCTGCCAACCTAGCAGTTCGAAAGCAAGAAATTGCAAGTATTGTAGATCAATAAGGAACACTTTGATGAGAAAAAGTCTTCGGGACATGAAAGGAGCCTCATTCGGGTATCCCCTGAGCAGAGTTTCTCTGGCATAAATCCTTTCAACCCAGAAAGCACCTTTGTGTGCTTCTGACATGATAAAAACAACAACATATTCAGACAAAAAAACTCATTGAGTTCTACTGAATGCCCCTATGGAACTACAGCAAGATTTCCAGACATGGATGACAGTGGAAATGCCATTGCAAAGAAATTGTATGTCTTGTTGACTATGCCTTAACAATATATTTCTCCCACTGAATCTGTGAAATTTGTAACTAGTTAAAACTGGGTGTGTTGTATTCAAAAATTCACAAGCAAATAACAAACTCACTAGGAATATACGCAGCAAAAAATATTCATTTCATTCCAAGTTGTTTCCGAGGATGCTTCTTCCATTTTCATATTTTTTTTTCTAGCACTGGCTCTTTCATTTTACATGAAAGTGAAAACCTCTTTCAGGTAATTCATTTCATGTTTCCCCATTTGTTTTTCTTACACTCCAAAAGCCTTTAAAGAACTCTCTAAAATCTGTTAAAAATATTCCAAAAAAAGCAGAGCCAGGCAACAGAGAATCAACTTACTCCAAAAACAGGCAACAGAACATGATGAAGAAAAATCACCATTAGACCTATGCAGGCAATAATTTATATTATTATATTCACACAACCCATTGGCACACATCCAATTACTTGACCCACACACCTCCCTCTACACACATTACAGCCCCAAAACATACATTTTAAGGTTTAAATGCTAATGTGTGTATAATTTGAAATGGAACAGGAAAGGGATTTGCAGCTTGAACATTTCTTCTGACAGAAATGGAAAGATACACGTGCACTTCTAACAATATTAAAGATAATGAATTGAATAAAAAAAATTTAAAATCAATTAAGGTTGCCAAAGGAGAGAAGTTCCATCACAAATCGCAGCTAACTATTGTTCTTTTGATGCCTAAATCATTATCATCAACTTTTCAAATTTAAAGATTTTAGCCTATTAGATCTAGGACTTTGTCAATAAGATGTACAAGAAACGTGCTAAATACAAAACATAATTCAGACTAAGGTATGGCATATTAAGAAGCTCTTCCCCTCTTTTGATTAACAAAACTTTGAGAAGCTTCCCATACTTAAATTTCCATATAATTTTGGTTTCCATACAGGAACAATAGTCTGCTTTTAAAACAAGGCATGCTTTTCCCCTTATGCACTCTATAACTTGTACTAAACCAAACCTTGTGTAGGTCCATTGGAAAATGAAACAATCATCCTAATCTACTTTATATGCAGAACAAACAGACACTTGGAGTTTAGAAAATATACCGTGTGTAAGGGGGAAAGATGTATACTGTATTCAGAAAGAGATTCAAGAAGAGCATACTCATCGTCTTGTCTTGCTACTCAGCCATAGCCCAATTTGTTATCGTCGTCATCATCATTTGATACAATGTTTTGAGTATGGAACTGTTAAAAATGCCTTATTCCTCTAAATATACATTATCTTATTCAGCTTTCATATCTTCACACACACACACAAACACACACACACACTTACTTACTAGAAAATTAGTTTGGCAACATAGATTGGTACAAGCCTGCCTAACCTCCAGACTATCATAAGAGACATTATCAAGTGAGCTGATCTGTTAAGTTTCTGTCCCTGAGATATTCATGAATAACCCACTGTATTGTGAAAAGTGGACAGACAACCTCTTACATTTGGAGACATATCATATTTGACAAAAGAACAGACACAGTCACACCTGAATAAGTGAGTCACAAATAGACAGTTGTATTTTCCTAACATGTCTATAACTTATATACCATTTGCACATAGTAAAATGCTTCAAAGTCATAATGCCACACCTTATTATTAATAATGAGCATAAACACAGGTAATAATTTCTAAACACAATTAATAATATAATTCAGCAAGCAATTAACAACTAAGAGTTCAAATCATGTGTTCTGGAGAAAGTGGCTCAAGAGAACTTTTCCTCCTTCTTTCATAATAGTAAAACAGGAAACAAATGAAAGTTAATTGAAGCTGATGCACAAGAGAATCAGAATGAAAGGAATCCTTCACACTGATGTCTCAATCTTTCTTTAAAAAATTTAAACATTTCCTACATATGTCCTGAGTTTTCTGCGGCTCCCATGTAATACTTTTCATCACTGGTAAACTGTGGTGGCTTTGGGATGTAAGAAGGAAATGTCTAATCATGAAAAATAAATGCCATTGGGATGGCATTATTGATTGAGGTGATTTTTTTGGTAATACATTTTCAAAGAATTAGCCCTGCTATTAACATTATCAGCCTAACAGGGGTGTATATTGTGGGAAATGATATTAGAATGATAAAAATCTTCAGATTACTCTTTCTATTAGGTTTTCCAGATCCTTTCCTTATCTCCCGCAATCTCCACTGTCCGACTGAATTGATTTTATTTACTAAGAAAAAATAAAGCCCCAGGATGCTATACATCATACTTGTTCAATTTATGGTTGGTGTTCTATTTGATAGACCAGTCATTTGCTCTGAAGGTCACATTAGCATACTTCTTTTTGGAGCACAGTTGTCCTGTTCTACCCTTTGAATTCACAGTGGAAACCAGACAGCCTCAGAGTATCCACAGGTTTCTTGTTGTTGTTGTTGTTGTTGCTGTTGCTGTTGTTGTTCAGTCACACAGTCGCTTCCGACCCTTTGTGTCCCTATGGACCATTGACCTCCAGGCACCTCTGTCCTCCACCATCCTCCTCAGCCTGCCCAGCTCTGTGCCCATTGTGTCTACAATACCATCTAGCCATCTCAACTTTGGCCGCTCCCTTCTTCTTTTGCCCTCCACCTTTCCCAGCATCAAGGCTTTCTCAAGTGAATCCTCCCTTCTCATTTGGTATTCAAATTACTTCAGCTTTATTTTTAATATTAGACCTTCCAATGAACAGTCAGGGTTGATTTCTTCTAAGATTGACCTATTTGTTCTCCTTGCTGTCCAGGGAACTCTTAAAACTCTCCTCCAGCACCACATCTCAAAGGCATCTATTCTTTTGCGCTCAGTTTTCCTAATGGTCCAGCTCTCACATCCATACATTACCACCAGGAATACCATTGCTTTGACTATGTGGATTTTTGTTTTCAAGGTGATATCTCTACTTTTCATTATGTTCCCCAGGTTTCTCATAGCCTGTCTCCCCATAATCAGTCGTATTTTTATTTCATGGCTGCAGTCGCCATCTGCCGTGATCTTAGATCCTAAAGAAAGCAAAATCTGTCACTGCTTCTACTTCTTCCCCATCTATTCTCCAGGAACTGATAGGGCCTGTTGCCATTATCTTGGTTTTCTTGATATTGAGCCTCAAGCCAGCTTTTGCACCCTCTTCCTTCAGCCCAATCAAGAGATTCTTTAGGTCTTCCTCACTTTCTGCCATTAGGGTGGTATCATCTGCATATCTCAAATTGTTGATGTTTCTCCTGGCAATTTTGATCCCATATTGTGATTCCTCCATCCCTGCATTGCGCATTATGTGCTCTGTGTATAAGTTGAATATGCAGGGTGACAAAATGCAGCCTTGTCTTACTCCTTTTCCTATTCCAAACCACTCTGTCATTCCGTGTTCTGTCCAAACTCTTGCTTCTTGATTCGTGTACAGATTTCTCATGAGGCATATCAGGTGTTCTGGTATCCCCATATCTTTAATTACTTGCCACATTTTGTTGTGGTCCACACAGTCAAATGCCTTAGTGTAGTCAATAAAACAAAAGTATACTTGTTTCTGGTATTCCTTTGTTTTCTCCATGATTCTCCGTATGTTGGCAATGTGGTCTCTAGTCCCCCTGCCTCTTCTGAAACCGGCCTGCACTTCTGGTAGTTCTCTCTCCACATGCTGCTGAAGTCTATCCTGTATTATCCTGAGCATCACATTGCTGGCGTGTGGGATGAGTGCAATTGTTCGATAATTTGAACATTCTTTGGTATTGCCTTTTTTGGGATTGGGACGTATACTGATCTTTTCCAATCCTGTGGCCACTGTTTTGTTCTCCAAATCTGCTGGCATATTGAATGCAGTAATTTGATTCCATCATCTTTTAGGGCTTTGAAAAATTCAACTGGGATATCATTTCCAGTAGCTTTGTTTCTTACTGGCAATTAAATACAAAATGGTTGGAGCTTTATTGCCACTCAGTAAATGAAATTTTCAGTCGATGAATGGGTTAGCAAATGAAATAATAATTAAAAAAAGCCAAGACAAGTTTTGCTGCAAGGGAACTAATAAGGTAATGTGAAAATTTTGCTCCCTTTTCGCTGTTCCTCTCTGTGGTGGAGATAAGGTATTTTTGGATGGCTATAATACTTATCAGTAATACATAAAACCTGAAAATGTTGCCTCAAAGTTTCTATTCACTAGAATTCCCAGATCCTTGCTAAGCCCTTACTGAGAAAACCTTTCCCCTCTTCTCTTGTCAAAGATTTAATGTGTCCAATCTGCCCTAAAAAGGTTCTTGTGGCATAAGACTGTATGGACTGCAGATACTTCTTCAGAGGAAGAAGCATATCTGAACAAGTGTATCTGAAGAAGTGGGCTACAGCAGGCATGGGCTGGGCCACCGGGACAGGGGGATTCATCCTGGTGCGCCCTCACCTCTGGCACTCTGGGGTGCAAATAATAAGTTTATCATTATTTTATCTGCCCGGTGTGCTGCACTTTAGATTAAGCCATTGCTCCAAGCTTCCTCCTTCAGCTCGTATCAATGGTTTATTCTAAAGTGCTGCATGCTAGGTGGAGCAAGCAAGGGATGGTGACCAAGCAGTTCCTGGGGACAACCTTCTCCTCCATCCCTTGGTCGCTGCCCCTTGCTTGCTCCGCCTGACGTGTGTCACTTTAGATTAAGCCATTGCTCCAAGCTCCCTCCTTCAACTTGGAGCAATGGTTTATTTTAAAGTGCCATGCACCTGGCAGAACAAGCGAGGGGCAGTGACCAAGTGGTTTCTGGGGGCAGCCTTCTCCCTGTCCCTTGGTTACTACCCCTCGCCCCTGTCCAGCACCTTCCCATGGTGCCCAGCACACTCCTGGGCTACAGTCCATAAAAGCTTATGTAAAAAAAAACCACCTTATCAGTCTCTATTATGTTGTGAAATTCACTTCATTTTGATGCAACAGAGTATGGACTAATACAATTACCCTTCTAAAAATATCTGTACGCTGTCCTTTCCTTCTCTTACTTTCTATTTCCCTTTGCTGACCCTCATTAATTTCTTGATGTAATCCGAGGTTATATTAACTGCTTCCTGAGCCCCTTTTCGAACTCTGGGCCTGTCCAGACGTCCCCTTGTGGGGTAGTGATGGATTGCAGTTTTTGAGGTTGCTTGAAGTTGATGAAAGAGCTAAATTATGTTTAGCCCACTCTCCCACCATCCAAACAGCAATATCAACCTTTGTTCATATTATGAAATGACAAGCCACTTCCCAATAAGCACAAATTAAACACTTTCCCTGTTCTTCTGTGGAGGGGGCAGGGAAAGTGTAACCCATCCCTCCTATTTGATAGCTGTCACAAAGGGTTGCTTAGGAGAGTTAACACATTTCTTCTTTTGTTTCTGTAGCTCTAATTGAGAAACTGCTTACAGACTAATTTTTGATTGGTGCTACAGAGAAAAAGAAAGAAAGAAACCAACCTCCTAATTGTCACAGTGCAATAATGACCAAATAGTAAGGGGAAAAATAGTTTCCATACTTCTCTGCAGAGGTGTAGAGGAGTTGTTTAATTTTAATATCAAGCTCATTAGCCACTTCTGTATACTGGATGTTTTATACTGGAATCAAATTTTGAGGTTCCATACATGGAATTTCCATTATCCACGGGCACGGGAAACAAGTGGAGCCCTTGACAGGGGCTGAAAAAGAGCACTTTGGGGTGGACTAGGATTGCTTCAGCACCATTTTAAAAAGAGGGCCAACCTGCCTCCACCCCCCCCCCCCCAGAGAGAAGACTTGATGCCTGTCTAGAAAGGCTTTCAGTTTGTTCTTTCCCTTCTCTCTAGCGTACATGTCTAATACCTTATGCAGAAGCATCTCCCTCTCTTCCCCTGACATGTTTATACTTAACTCTGTCTCACATCTTTCTCTCCTTCTCTGTCTCATTTTCTTCCGTTGTAGTCCTATAGGAGTTCCATAGCTGCCAATCATTCTTGGATACTGCAAGTACATGCTATCCCTATTTCTGCCTGGTCCTACTGAAATGCCACTCGTACAGTATATGTCTTTCTGTTATTGCAGGGATTCTCAACCTGTGGCCCATGGGCCAGATTCGGCCCATGGCACCATTTCATGTGCCCCCCCCCACTGTCTCCAGCACACCAGGAAGTGCCATGTGATGGAGGAAGGACAAAATGGCTGTCTGAGGGAGCATAACCCGGCCCCCCACTTAAAAAGTTTGAGAACTGTTTTATTGTAATGAAGAGCTTGATTACAACAACAGAAAAAATGCGCAAATTAGATTATTACAAACTCTGAATTGTTCACATTCTTGTTTGTTTCCCAACTGGGCATTCCATCCCTACCATTGTGTTGTGTTCTGAGTTCTATGCATTAAAACAACCACCAACTGTATCAATGTATTCCGTGTAATTAGGTCGCGAGCTAATGTCCACCTGGTGGCAATAGCGAGCACCCAAGCTCACAAGGTTCCAATCCCCAAAGAACTACAGCGTGGGAAGATTCCCGCCACTACCTCACCTGGACAAGAAGGCGTGACCTGGAATGACGTCACGCCAGCAGTAGCCAATGGGCTATCGTGGAGCCACATTCAAATGTATAACCACCGTATATATTGAGCTGTTCGTCCGCCATTACCTCATGTTCCCCTAGACCACCATGCAATAAAGATGTGTTAAGCCAGTACTATGGCTGTTCCTGTGTCTTGTTTCTCATACACTAAATTGGCGATGAAGGTGGGATGATGGATTCCCATGAGATCAAGACACACGCTAATCATGCCGGCTTCGACATCAACAAGCCGGAAGATTGGGAGCTCTTTGAAATGGACTTCCAAGATGCGCTGGTGGTGTCCGACATCACGGACGAGGGAAAGAAGAGGGCCATCCTCACCCGGATGCTAGGAAATGCCGCCAAGAGAGTATTGGTGGACCTGGTATCACCGAAGAAGGTGAGCGAGCTGACGGTCAAACAGCTCCTGAAGGCGATGCGCGACCATTTCCAGCCCTCGGTTTCGATGTTCTCGGCTCGAGACGCGTTCTGGAAGAGGGTCCAAGCACCCGGTGAGTCCATCGCCACTTTTGCAGTGGCCCTGCGGCTGGCCGCCGGCCCATGTAAGTGGGAAAACCTGGAAATCGCCCTCAGGGACCGCATGCTGTGCGGCCTGTGGGACGAGGAGGTTCAGCGAAAGCTGATGAACCAGGAGCCACCCCCAACGCTGCGTGAGGTTGTGAAGGCGGCGCAGGCCGCGGAAGCCATGAGGGCCGGAGTCAAGGGGTTCAGAGAAAGGCCCCCACAGGCCGACAAGGCAGCGGGGTCGGTGCAGGCAGCCAGGCGGACGCCGAAATCTTCTACGGAGAGCAGCGACGACGAGGATGTCCGGAAGGTGCGGAAGGAAGGCCGCCGTTGCGATGGATGTGGAGCGGCCCATGACCGCGGCAAGTGCCCGTTCCGGAAGACCGAGTGCCACAACTGCGGCCGCCGGGGGCACATCGCCAAGGTCTGCAGACGACGGCGCAGGGACCGGAAAAGCTCGCCAGACCGCTCGCCGAGGACCAAGGAGGGCGTCCGGCCCGCGAGGAAGCAGGACGGTGTAGGCCGCATCTCCGACGACAGCGGCGACGACGCCCCAGTGTACAGTGTGTCCTTGGGGCACCCCCGTTACTTTGTTGAGGTACTGGTGCAAGGGGCCCCTGTTAGGATGGAGATAGACTTGGGTTCCTCCTACTCAATTATGTCCCAGCGGGAGTTCTTGGGAATTTCCCCCCACATGCGCCCTAAGCTCAAAGCGTTGAGGTCCACGTTGCGGGACGTACAGGGTAATAGTATTCCGGTGCTGGGGGTTGGGAAATTCAAGGTCCAGTACAAGCAGCATGCCGCAGAACTGCCCCTGGTTGTTCTCAAGGGGGGAAGTTGCAACCTCCTCGGGACTCAATGGTTTAAGCCCCTGGGTTTGTTCATTGGGGGGGTGCATGCCGTTGGGACTGACCCAATACAGGAGGTGTGCGACGCGCACCCCGAAGTGTTCAAGAAAGGACTTGGAAAATTCAAGGGACCCCCAGTAGCATTCGACCTGGATCCGGAGGTCCGCCCAATAAGACTCAAGCCGCGCAGAGTGCCTTTCGCACTAAAGGACAAAATAGAGGCGGAACTGGACAAACTGGTGGGCCAGGGGATTCTTGTTCCTGTTGATTCCGCGGAGTGGGAGACTCCGATTGTAACTGCACTGAAGGCCAATGGGGAGGTGACTATAAGTGCACCATTAATAAGGCGATCCGCCCTAATGCGTATCCGGTGCCGGTAGTCAGCCATCTGTTGGCCAGATTACATGGGGGAAAGTGTTTTGCAAAACTTGACCTGGCGCAGGCCTATCAGCAACTCTCAGTAACCCCTGCAGCAGCTGCTGCACAAACAATAGTCACGCATAAGGGGGCGTTCCAGGTAACGCGCTTACAGTTCGGCGTGGACTCGGCGCCCGGTATTTTCCAGTCGCTTGTGGAACGCCTCTTGAAAGGACTGGAGGGGGTCTTGCCATACTTTGATGACGTATTGATAATGGGGGGGAGCGAGGAGGAGTTGGCTGAAAGGCTAGACAAGGTACTGGCGGTGTTTGAAAAGGCGGGGTTGAGGTTGCGGAAAGACAAATGCGTCTTCTTCACGAAAGAGGTTGAGTTCTTGGGTTTCCGGGTAACCCCTGCGGGAATTAAGCCCTCCAAATCAAAGGTAGCCGCAATTCAAGGTGCCCCTCGCCCCACCTCCAAGCCCGAATTGCAGTCGTTCCTAGGGCTCTTAAATTTCTACCACTCCTTCCTGCCTCGGAAGGCTTCGGTAGCGGAGCCGCTGCATAAGCTACTCAAGAAGGACAAGGCGTGGAAGTGGGGCGAGAGCCAAGAGAGGGCGTTCATTGAACTGAAGCAACTCCTAGCGTCTGACGCCATCCTCATCCATTTTGACCCCAAGAAGCCGGTGGTTCTGATATGTGATGCGTCCCCAGTAGGGGTGGGGGCGGTGCTGTGCCACGTGCTGGAAAACGGGAGGGAGGCCCCGGTAGCATTTTACTCCAGATCCCTGTCCCAGGCTGAGCGAAACTACGCCCAAACAGACAGGGAGGCGCTAGCGATAATAGCGGGGACTAAGAAGTTCCACGATTTCCTCTACGGCCGCCCCTTCACCATAGTTACCGACCACAAGCCCCTGCTAGGCATTTTCACTGCGGACAAGCCCACACCCCAGATCCTGTCCCCTAGGATGTTACGGTGGGCCATCTTCTTAAACGCGTATCAGCACGCGTTGGTGTACCGCCCTGGGAAGGAAATAAGCCACGCGGACGCCCTGTCGAGGTCTCCCCTTCCCCTCACTTGTAGCACCGTGGGCGAGGAAGAAAAAGACCGTCAAGTACTCCTGATAGAGGTCTTAGATTCGCCTCCCATTGTACCCGCAGACATCGCCAAGGCGACCGGGAAGGACAAAACGCTAGCTCTAGTCTGCTCCTGGGTGCAAAAAGGGTGGCCAGCGTCCTCCCCGGCGGCTGAGTTCGCCCCGTTTTTCAGGAAGAGGCTAGAGTTGTCCATAGAAAGAGGGTGCCTTCTGTGGGGCCAGCGGGTGGTGGTCCCCGAATCCCTGAGGCCGAGGGTGCTCAAACTGCTGCACGTCAGCCACCCTGGAATTGTCCGCTCTAAGGCTCTGGCCAGGAGCTATTTCTGGTGGCCCCAGTTAGACGCCGACATCGAGCACATGGTAGGCACTTGCGAGAGCTGCCAATGCTCCCGGCCAGAGGAGGCACGCCTACCGCACAGGGAATGGGACGCGGCGAAGGGGCCGTGGTCCCGGGTGCACATTGATTTTGCGGGCCCATTTAGAGGGACACTTTTTCTCCTCATTGTAGACGCCTACTCCAAGTGGTTGGAGGTCATCCCAGTCACGAGCACCTCCTCGGCAACGACCGTGAAGCATTTGCGCAGGGTTTTTAGCACGTTCGGCATACCCGACACTCTAATTAGCGATAACGCTAGTTGTTTCACGTCCGCAGAGTTCATGGCATTCACCGAGATCAACGCCATTAGGCACATCACCTCCGCCCCTTTCCACCCGGCAACAAACGGCCAGGTCGAGCGCCTCGTGCGCACAACCAAAGACGCGCTGAGGCGCATGGGTCCTGGGGATCTCAACCTACAAGTGTGCCAATTCCTGCTAGGCTACAGGGTCACCCCCTAGCTTCTGGGTACTCGCCCGCAGAACTCTTAATGCATAGGAAGCTGACCACGATCCTGACCAGGCTAGACCCCACTAGGGTGGAGGACACAGGGAGGAATATCGGGTTAGCGGACACGAAAAGTTTCAAAGTCGGTGCCCCGGTGCATTGCAGAAATTACGCCAGCGCGGGGCCGGCCTGGGTCCTGGGCGTCGTCGTTGGAAGGACGGGTCCCGTGTCGTATTGCGTAGAGACCGTCACGGGTCTGCTATGGAGACGACACGCAGACCAACTCCGCCGCAGGGTTCAGGAGCACCAGGGCGCGGCCGGCGAGGAACAGGACTCAGCGTTAGGGTTCTCCCCCACCCGTTCAACCCAAGGGGGAGGTGAGGGGGGCCAATGGTCCCCACCTAGGGGGGAGGAGAGGGATTCTGTCCCCATAGATATCCTGAGGAATCCTTCTAATGGTACCCAGGGCATAGATATCCTGCGGAATCTTTCGAATGGCACCCCAGGTGATAATTCTGATTTTCATTTACAAAACCGGGGGGGTTTTCGGGAGTGGTCCCCCACCCATCCAAGCGAGAAGCGGGGTTTTTCGTTAGTCCCCAGTGCCCCCGGTTTTTCCGTCCCTTCCCCAAGAGCCGCGGAGCCGCGGCCAGTCACTAACGAGTCTCCCTCTCCCGTTGCAGGACAAGGAATCAGGGAACAGAGAAGCAGTAGCACTCACGGGACAAGCCAGTCAGCGTCTCGCCCAAGGCGCGTTTGCAATAAGCCATCTTGGTTGAGAGACTTCGTCTCATTCTAGGGGGGAGGGATGTTGTGTTCTGAGTTCTATGCATTAAAACAACCACCAACTGTATCAATGTATTCCGTGTAATTAGGTCGCGAGCTAATGTCCACCTGGTGGCAATAGCGAGCGCCCAAGCTCACAAGGTTCCAATCCCCAAAGAACTACAGCGCGGGAAGATTCCCGCCACTACCTCACCTGGACAAGAAGGCGTGACCTGGAATGACGTCACGCCAGCAGTAGCCAATGGGCTATCGTGGAGCCACATTCAAATGTATAACCACCGTATATATTGAGCTGTTCGTCCGCCATTACCTCATGTTCCCCTAGACCACCATGCAATAAAGATGTGTTAAGCCAGTACTACGGCTGTTCCTGTGTCTTGTTTCTCATACACTAAACATTGCATACAGTGATTTTAGATACTTGATATGTGCAACACAGGATCATGCAAATTCAGATACATGAAAGCAAGAAGAAATGAGAACAGTCAAACATTGGCATCTGATGCTGCAAGAGGTGGCCATGCCCAATCCCCAAGCCACCTTCAATGGCTTTAAAAAGGAGAGAAGGAGGACCACTTCAGGGTGAAGGATAAATGTAACTTGAGGTGCTTTGGGAAGCTGCCATCTACAAATTGTCTTAGAGCCGGAGTCCTCAACCTTTTTAAGCCAGGGGGGGCAGGCCACACTCCCTCAGACAGCTTCGGGGGTCGGACAGCCATTTTTACCTTCCTCCACCACATGGCACTTCCTGTTGTGGTGGAGGCAGTGAGGGGCCCACATGAAATCATGCTGTGGGCCACATCCGGCCCATGGGCCACAGGCTGAGAATCCCTGTCATAGCCCCATCTCCTGCTTTTTAACTCCTTCTTTATGAAAAGCATTTGTGTCTTCTTCCCAGTGGATGGATGTGGAATTGGAATGCCAGATGGAACCAGCCTCTCCAGATGCACATTTACCAAACAACATTATGAGCAGGACTGCTAGCTCTCAGCCCATCTATTTTCTCAGTCCAGCTAGGTTGTCTCAATGAATTGTTTCCATTTAAGAATATTGCACTGTGGCTCATTATTATTCTTGTTAACATTAGCAGCAGGTAGGCGCTGCTATTTAAATTCATAGATGCTCTGTATTTGCCTCCTCTGTGTGATGAAATAACACTTTTGCCTTTCTGTCATTGACTGTTTTATTGCTTACTGTTTCACAAGTTGCATTTTTCATTTCTTTAACATTATTTTAAATCTCACAATTTTCAGATCCAAAATCTAATCATTGACCAAACTGACAAGGAGATAAAGTATAGGATATTCCCAAAAATGCTGAAAGCACAGATGGACAAATGTCATTTTTTGATCAAAGTGTGCAAAATCTTCTTTAGGGAGGTTAAACTGTCAATTACATAAGAGTGAGGGCTAATGGGCTGTGATGAGAAGAGTAATTGTAAATCTACATTTCAGTGTAATGTGAATCATCGCTATCAACTTGACATTTGTGTGTATGTGTCAGAGATTTAATATGACATTGTGCGTGGAAAAAATAGAGACAAAAGTCCAATTAATGTT
This sequence comes from Bradypodion pumilum, assembly GCA_035047305.1. Classification (NCBI taxonomy): domain Eukaryota; kingdom Metazoa; phylum Chordata; class Lepidosauria; order Squamata; family Chamaeleonidae; genus Bradypodion; species Bradypodion pumilum. The sequence continues at coordinate 306,470,800 of JAWDJD010000004.1, read as the reverse complement.
ATTGAAAAACACAGTGCTATGGAGTTGGACCAAACAACAGCATTTAACCAGTTTGTTTGGTTATCAGAGGGGCTGCAGTGGCTCAAGTGATTAAGATGCTGAACTTGATGACTGGAAGGTCAGAGTTCGATTCCCGAGTACTGCACAGTGGAGTGAGCCCCTGTCTTTGTCCCAGCTCCTGCCAACCTAGCAGTTTGAAAGCAAGAAATTGCAAGTAAATAAATAGGTGCCACTTCAGTGGGAAGGTAAACAGCATTCCGTGCTTTCCAGTGTGGAGGCATGCCTGCTACATGTCTACAGAAACATCTGTAAATGCAGACAGCGCTGGCTCTTTGGCTGTAAACAAAGATGAGCACTGAACCGTAGAGCTGGACATGACTGGCTTTCGAGCAAGGGCAACCTTTACTAGGTTATCAGGCAAAAACCATTGGAAAAATGTTTTTGCCCACCATAAATAATTTGATAATGTTGTTGCTACACGTTGTTTATGTTCTTAGATTTAGGGTTGCAGTACAGTGGCATTGCACATGCTTTGCATGCAGCACTTTCAATGTTCAGTTCTTATCATTTGTAACAAATACACTTTTCTGAAAAGATGGATCAGTCAATAATGATGGAATTTACAGATTAGCAGGACTATAAATAACATAATTCCCCATTCAGGGAGTTCTACCTAGTTTAGAGGCACCTTATGATTGCCAGAATGTGATGCCCCTGGGATGGGAGAAAGTCTTTCAGGCTTAGCTAGGACCTTCTCTGTCCAAACTTCCTGCTCAGAAATAAAGCCATCACTAGGGCAAGAAAAGAAGGTTTGTGATGAGCCTAGCCTAACTAAGCCTCAAAGCCTTCTAAACTAGGCCTTTCTCTCAGGTGCATCAGATTCAGTTGTTTGTAGAACTGCCATAACGATGAATTATGAGTGCTGCATGAATGATGGAGTGAGCGCCCATCATCTGTCCCAGCTCTTGCCGACATAGCAGTTTGGAAGCAAGAAATTACAAGTAGATAAATAGGTACCACTTTGGCAGGAAAGGTAACAGTTTTGCGCACTTCAGCATCCAGTCATGCCTGCCACATGATCACAGAACTGGCTCTTTGGCGGTAAACAGAGATGAGCACCACCCCCTAGAGCAGTGGTGGCTAATCGTGGCACTCCATATGTTCTTGGACTTCAATTCCCAGAAGCCCAAGTCAGCACTCCTGCTGTTCAGGGCTTCTGGGAATTGAAGTTCAAGAAGACCTGGAGTGTCGAGGCTCACCATCACTGCCCTAGACTCATATATGACTGGTTTTTGAGAAGGAAGACCTTTAACTTATTTAATATTCCTTTAACTTACTTTATATATATGTATGTATATGTATAGGCTGTATGAGCCAGGTGGAACAAAGAGAACACTCTGTGCACTTGAAAGAAAGCAGTTCACTGAGCAGACATTGTATCCTCTGTTTTACCCCTGAAGAAGTCTAAGATATGCACCGATCATGACAAGGAAGCTCAAGGCCATTGCCAGCTGGGATCTGCACAAGTATGTAGGAAAGCAGAAGGAGAAAGGGAACGTGGAAAAAATGCTTTATCTGCTCACACAGATCAAAGCTCCTACAGTCTATTTCTACTTTGGAGCTATGTAAATCATATAAAAATTAGATCTCTTATTTCTGGTTAATGGCAAGGCTACCAAGTGAGCTCTGGTTGTTACAAGCTTTCATTCCAGTCCATCAGTTCCTCCCATCTGATTAATATTTAAGCCCAGTAATGATTTTTATTCCTGTTGATTTATATGCTTTCCATATTTCACATGGATTCCCTGGTGCAAACATAAATTACGGTGTTTCCTTCTGTATCTGCACTGCAAATGAATTCATTGACAGTATTACAAAAGTAGGAAGCAGAGATACAATTAATTTGATTTGAAGTCAATGTGTTTTATGACTAGTGTTGGAGCCCAGCCAATACAAGCTTTTGTAAAACCACTCTGGTGTCTCTACTGAAACTGGAATACTCTTTCTATGGAAGCATATTTTTTTTTGTCTCAGGAAAATCTCAAAATCCCTTTCCAGGTCAGCAACTGCCAGCTCAGATTCCATTAACATTATGTATTAAGTCAGGATAATTTTCTTTCCAGTGTGCAATCATTATACATCATAAAACAGAGATGAGCACTGAACCCTAGAGTCGGATACGACTGGCTTTCAAGGAAGGATGGCCTTTCACTTTACCTCTGCTTTTTCTAAAAAGAAAAACAGTAAATTGTTGTCTTCTCAGGATAGGAAATTTTGAAAAAGCATTACAAAACACATTTGCTGTAAAAGCTATCTATTAATGAAATGAGGTGTGTGTGTGTGTTCCTTGACTTGAGATATTTAAAATCATTTTTGGATGGCTACTTTGCAGGGATGCGTTAGCTATGGATTTCTTGCTGCAGCAAGGGATTGATCTGGACCAGCTTTTGGACTTAATTAGCTCTATTATTCTTCATTAGCTCTAATATTTCATTGGCTCTAATGCTTCTATTATTCTTCCTATGAGTTTTTCTGCTACAATTGCCAAAATATAACTTGGATGGGTTTGGACACTTTGCACATTAAATGGAAGGGGCTGCTACTTGTTGCTCTGTTGAAGGCACCAAACTGTTTGAAGCTAGTCCTACATTCCAAAAACACAATATAGAAGATTCTATGTGATCCTTGACAACTATTCATGCAAAACACTATTAGAGGCATTTATTCTGCTTTTTTTGTGGAGAGGGGTGAGGTTACTTTTCATCCATAATAGAAATCAAGAAACACTCCTGGGAATGTCTGCATAATCCCATAATTTCAAGTAGATTTCTAAATGAAAGGTATTTGGCAAGATGAATTTGAATGATCAAAGCAAGTGGGCTATATGGAATACAAAAAGCAATGCTAATGCAGCAGAGTTCTTGCGAAACTAAAATTTAGAAATCCTTTTTAAAGATCAGTGCAATCTATTTATATAAATCTAGTCTCCCAGCAATAATATTTGGTAAATGTTTCTTTTTCAACTGAGTTTTCCTGCCATGTTTCTTATGAATGGAAAGTGCCATTTTCAACCTGTATGAAGGCAGTAGGAACTGTCTACAAAATTAAGAACGTCTGTGCTGTTTGTTCAAACTGCTACAACCCCTTCCGGAAAACTGTGTGGAATTAGTTGTGCTTTGCCATGGTTTTAAACACTATTCAGGAATGGAAAATCACTTGGTTGCTTTGAACTACAGGTTATGATTCATACTATTCATTTCAAATTCTGAAGCCTGGAAAAATAAATAAGGAAAATAGGCTGTGTTAAAGAAGACTAGTGGTGAGTGGGTTTAGTTACCCTGCCTGTTGCCACAGACTTGATTGATACCGACTGGGCTTCTCTTGGTATAACTCATTATTTATAATGCTTGCATCTTATATATATTTTTCTTTAGTGTGAATCTGGTAGTAAAATAAATAAAATATTTTATAACTCATGGGCAGACATCCTGTATTTTCAAAGCATCTATTTGTAGGGTGCTTTCACTCCAAACTAGACAGCCAGATTGAATCATACTTGAAATCATCATGCATTTTTCATGGTAGTTTATGATTCCCAGTATGATTCAATCTTTACCATTCTAACTAATTGTTATTATCAAGCCAACTGTGCCATTTATTTAGCCTTTGAACCTGTCATTAATTAATCTATTCCAATTTTTATATTTCCCTACCTACAAGGCCTTGATGCTGGGAAAGACCAAAGGCAAAAGGAGAAGGGGATGGCAGAGGATGAGGTGGCTAGATGACATCATAGACACAATGGGCATAGATCTATGTGGGCTGTGGGGAATGACAGAGGACAGAAGAGCCTGGCATGCAGTAGTCCATGGGATGGGGTCACAAAGGGTCGGACTCAACTGTGCGACTGAACAACAGCAAACCTCCAGGGAACTAAAAAAAATGGTTTACATTGTTTTTCTCCCATACAAACTCACAGTATCTTCTAATGTAGGTTAAGCTGAGAGTCCCATGGTAACTCAGGAAACTTCATGGCTCACTAGGAGGATTTTGTTTGACACTCTGATCTCTACACTATGCAAGAGTTAACTTTTCCTTCCCCAGAAAAATCAGAACACCTTTCCTCATCCAGTTAACAGAGCTGGAATCCTAAGAAGAAAGAGCTCTCATTGCCATTAGTGGGAAAAGCCCCAAACTATACATAAGGATGGTCATTCTAATAAAGTTGGGTAGAAAACAGTAAGCCTGCCCAATTTGCTTGCTACCTTCCTAGTAAGGACCAGTTTTTAAATAAAATTAAGGCCAGGGTTCTCCATCTCAGCCAAGATACGTGTACATTTGGTGAGACATAGGATTGGCCTCACTGCAGGGCTGTAGCCAGTATTCTAGATTGGGGGGGGGGATTTTCAGGAGGGGCAAAAATTTCACACTCACATATATAACATTGGCATCACAGGGTGGATTGGGGGGGTGGCCTGCTAGCTCAGAAGGGTTTTTGCCCCCATGGCCCCCCATGGCTACAGCCCTGCCTCACTGGGAGAAAGACATTCCACAACAATTACTAAAAATTCCTTACCATCAGCTCCGGGATTTTGAGCAGGTGGGAGCCACCGATGCTGCCTCAACCCCTCAACTCCCGCTGTGTCCTGGACACTGCCGCGTCTCCCCGCTGCCTTCACCACTGGCGTGGGGATGGAATTGGTAGCACCTGTGGATGCCGTCCCCTCCCCTCTGGTTCTGCCTCTCCAGAGGATAAGAGGGATGGCCGCAGTCTTGGAGGGCTCCCCGCCGCATCCTGGACACTGCTGCGTCTCCCCGCTGCCCTCACCACTGGCGTGGGGATGGTAGTGGTCGCTAGCTAGGCCTTTGAAAAGGCCGTAGAGGTGGCTGGACTGTGTCACTGCCTCCAGTCTTTTCTGTAAGGCGGAGAGGTTTTGATATTTTAATATTACTGTATTTATTGAAATGTTATGTGGTGAAATGTGTTTTATTGTATTTTCTGTATTTATTACTGGTTCTTTATTAATACATCACCATGAATTGAATTTGTAATTTTGTATTTTTGGAGATTCTACTGTTCTGTTGTATGTTGTATTATTTTGTTGTTTTTATTTTTGTATTAATTATGCTGTATTTATATTCTTGTACTATTATGCTGTTCTTGTAAACTGCTTTGAGTCACCCGTTTGGGTTGAAAAATGTGGTATATAAATTAGACCAAATCAAATCAATGTATTTTGCAAATATCATGTGCTATTGGCCTATCTTCCATGAATTGTTTGCCTGTAATCATTTAACATGGTAGTATTGTATAGGGACTGCAGTGGCTTAGTGGTTAAGATGCTGAACTTGACAACTAGAAGGTTGGCAGGTCAGAAGTTCAAGGTCTGAGTGCTGCATGATGGAGTAAGCACTCGTCTCTTTTCCCAGCTCCTGCCAACCTAGCAGTTCAAATGCAAGACATTGCAAATAAATAAATAGGTACCGCTTTGGCAGGAAAGGTAACAGTGTTTTGTGCACTCTGGTGTCTAATCACGCTTGCCACATGACCACAGAAGTGTCAGCAGGCACAGATAGTGCTGGCTTTTTGGCTGTAAATGGAGATGAGCACTGAACCCTAGAGTCGGATATGACTGGCTTTCGAACAAGGGTGACCTTTACCTATTGTGTTCAGTTTAGAAAATTAAGCAGATCAGCAACAGCTACTTGCCTAGATGGGAGACTTCTAGGGGACCAATGCTGGTCAGGAAGATGAGCAAGGTGATGTTGTAATTAATATAAAATCTTTATCTCCACAAGACATAGTGTTATGTCATAGTAAGGATTCTGGAAAGGAAAATTAGAGTAGAAAGTTCAAGGCTTAACCTAGAAAGGGGTGCTTTATTTGAAGAAAGACAAAAGAAGGACATAAGAATCATTCTTATAAACTGGAAAGCAATTTGGAAGGGAAAGGGAACAAATTTGAAGCTTAAAGGCAAAGAAAGGAGAAAAGGAGGGTGTTGCCTATCTTTCATCTGGTTAGATAAATGAAAATGAAGGAAAAAAGCCATCAGCAGTAAATTAAATTTAAGAGATTAGGTATTCTTAGGTTATGGTAGGACATCAGGCAGAAGAGAATATGCCCTGCCAGACTGGAAAAAAGGACTTTTACTAAACAGGATTGAGGTGTGAGGTGGCCCAAATGAGACAAGAATTTCAAGAGTCATTTAGACAGCACGTATACCTGCAAGACTTCTCTTGAAAATACTAAGTACAGTGGTATCTCACTTAAAGAGCATAATGCGTTCCACGGGATTGCTCTTTAAGCGAGTTTGCTCTTTAAGAGAAACACCATTGTAAGTGACCGATCGTGACTTCTGGTGGGGGGATTGCAAACCCAGATTTAGTTGTTAAGCAAGTTTTTGGTTGGTTTTAGTCGTTAAGCGAGGCGACCATTCAGAGAAAATTCTGCTATTTAAGTGACTTAGTCTCTAAGCGAGGCACTCTTTGTGCGAGGTTTTAATGTTTAAGAGTCTGAAGGGAATTATGTTTTTGACACAAAAGTGAGTAAAGCATTGGCCTTCAGATGATATTCACCTGCAATTTCCAGCCTTCCTGAACACTGGCTACGTTAATTTGAGTCTGGACTTTGTCTATCTCTGGTTTAACAGACTAAACCACACTTGGAGACATGAGGCTCCTAGAGGTCTAAATGGAAAAGTCACAGTTGTACACAAAGCCATTGTTACTGTCAAGGAGTAGTAGAGTTCGCTTTCATTGCATGAGAACATGGAAGAGATTGATTTGGCATATTTGAGAATCACACAGCGAGAAACGTTGAGGTAACTAAGAGAATTTTAACAATTGAGCCCCCTGGCTCAAAGGCTGCTAGCCTTTGCCCAGTTGGTTAAAGGGAAACGAAATGGAAATATGGCAATTTAGAAACAATGGAAGAAAAAAGTGTAGGGCCTTGTATGAAACTCTTAATAAACATAAATTTATATGGGAGAAAACATGTTTACTTTGTAGCTCACTTTTCTCACTCACTCTGACATGTGCAGAAGACTTTTCTTTCTTTCTTTTGACTAAACTCTCTTGAAGGCAGATACCATATTTTGGGTAGCTACAACCTCTCCCTCATGAGATCAGTCAGAGAAAAATCTATTTTTAAAAGAAATATATTTTTAGTTTTATAAGTTTTTGAGTTTCATTAAAGGATTTTCCAAGCTCCCCCACTTATTACAATGAAAGCTTTCTAAATACCAGCGTTTCCATGGGGAAGCCCAGACTTAAGGCTCATCACTTCCTTCATTTCAGGAAAGTGATGAGGTATTTTTCATTATCCTTCTCTCTTTACTATGATTTCTTGATTCAAAAATAACACTAATCACTGGCCAACAGTTGCTTTGGTGCTGGGTGTTTTTGAGCTGATTTCATATGAATTTGATCCCTGAATTCAAATGTGGCATTAGTTTTTGCCTAGGAGGTCAAATTTCTAAGATATAACATTTTAGTGAAATATACATTAAATTATCTTAAGTTAAATCCATGGAACAAATAAAAAAACTAAACACGGAATTTTTATTATTATTATTATGCAAATATTATTATATACAAAGATAGAGGAAAAAGTCATTGATGAAACCAACTAATCACTGGACACTTTTGGAAGCTTCTTTTCCGTGACATTCTTCAATGTATTTTGGAACAATCCCTTTTTAAACTCCAGCAGTAATCTGCCATCATGTGTGTATCCCATCTTGCTTGGTAGCGGTCCTCCATAGTTTTAATATCCCGGTGAAATCTTTCACCTTGTTCCTCACTGGTGTCTCCTAAAATTTCAGGGAAACGGTCTAAGTGGCTGTGTAAATAGTGCACCTTAATACTCATGTTACACTCAAGGGATTTGAAACTGTTAAGCATCTTGTTTACCAGTTCAACATAGTTTTCAGCTTTGCATTTGCCTAGAAAATTTCTGACAACTGCATCAAATGAAGTCCAGGCTTTTCGCTCAGCCTCATTCATCGAATTTTCGAAGGCAGGATCTTTAATGAGTTGACTTATTTGTAGACCATCAAATATTCCTGCTTTAATTTTTTCTCTACTCTACTGAGTCATTTCCCCCCTATATATGCAAAGCATGTGCCATTCTTATCAAGAGCCTTTACAAACTGCTTCATAAGGCCCAGCTTGACATGCAGTGGAGGAAAGATGATTTTATCTCATTCAACTAAGGGGTCATTAATGACATTCTTTTCCCCAACATCCATGTATTCTCTCTTAGGCCACTCTTTTCTAACCCAGTGGTGTGTTTTGTCTCTGCTATCCCTGAGGCACAAGAAGCAAGGATATTTGATGTAGCCACTTTGTGTCCAAGGAGAAAGTTTGCTATTTTAAAGTCCACACAAATCACCCATTGATGTTCATTATATTTTATCTTCTCCAAGTCCAAAGCTATGGTGTTATATTCTTCTTTCATTTTCATTGAGTGAGCAATTGGTATTGAACTATATTTGTTCCCATTGTGTAGAAGGACACATTTCAAACTTCACTTTGAGCTGTCAATAAATAGGCACCAATCATCTGGAAAATATTCAGGAAGACCCATTTTTTCCATGAGTCCTCTAATTTCGTGACAAAATACAAGATTGTCTTCTTGACAGAAGAAGGGTAGCAGACCATTTTCTCTTGTACAGTAAAAGGTAATTTTGGTTCCTTGTTCCAGTAAATTTTTGTCGTTCAACCTGGAAGCCAGTAATTCAGAAGTTTCTTTTGATAGGTTGAGATCTATGGTGAGGTCATTTAACTCATTCTGGTTGAAACGTTGAGAAATTGATGACATCCTCTCATAAATCACCTTCATTAGTATCAGAAGGGTGATCTGAGGGACAATACTCATCCTTACAGAGCTCTGGTAGCTGGTGAAACTATGGGATTGGCAGTTCCTCTGAGTGAGAGACCAGGTCCTTGCAGAGACTAAATCAGGATAAGTCCACTTGCTTTGGTTGTTTCGATTGATTCCATTAATATTTACTAGGCAGATATAACAGTCATCAAAGTGGTTTTTGGGTTCTCTCCAAACCATCGGTACACCGAATTTCAGACTTTTTCTTTTCCCGGTAGTCCACTGTCGTAAATGTTCTGTACAAGTTTTACAGACCTGATGTGGTGCCCAGGTTTTATCCTGTTCACCAAGCCTAACACCAAAGTATCCAAGATAAGCTCTCTTTACATAATCACTAACAGTTTTTCTATTTTCTTTTAACATGTATACTCCACAAATGTAGCAAAACACATCAGGATGATTTACACAATGTCTTCTACTTGAACTCATTTTTTTCCTATTCAACAACACAAATACAACAATCTAGAACACAGTACATTTTAGGTTAACTTTATAACAACTCTTTCCTAAACACAAATATCATGTGAGGCTTACTTTGATCTGCCCTGCACGGCGAGAACTCACCAACTAACCTCAACTCTAGTTGAAGTAGTAGTGGAACTCCTGGCGTCCGACACTACAGGGGCTGCTCTGCCTTGCCCGCAAGGAAGACTGGGGTAATGGTGCTGGCAGTGGGAGGCGGGAGAGCCACTTTTGAGGCTGAGGAAAACCAGCCTCAGGTGCGGCAAATTCTTGTCTCCCCACCTCCTCCTCCGGCCAGTTGCCAGGCGAGCTCTGCGGGGCCTCCAAGCCCCGGCGTCAGTGCTGACAGTGGGAGGTGGGAGAACTGCTTTTGAGGCAGAGGAAGGCGAGCCTCAGGTACAACCAGTTCTTGTCTCCCCGCCTCCTCCTCCGGTCAGTTGCCGGGCGAGCTCTGTGGGGCCTCCGGGCCCCGGCATTGGTGCTGGCGGTGGGAGGCGGGAGAGCCGCTTTTGAGAAGAAGAACTGGATAAAGACATTGGTGACTTTTCTGCTTTATTAAAATAGAATTTGTTAGCTTTTGTCCCTTGCTTGTGTATTCCCAAATTGCTGCCATTCATTTCACATTCCTGTGTAAATCTGAACAAGAAGTAGTAGTAAAGGAGTAGGAAGCAATGGCAGCCACAATGAGGCCTTTTAAACTAATGACTGTGCATCATGTGATTGCCATGAAATAGATTGCACGAGGCCACTCCACAAGTGGCCCAAATTCCAATCTATTTCCCTGCATGATCAAACTCTACATTTCAGTTCAGTGATTTTTACAGTGAAAGATGAGAGAGAACTATGTTATGCATTTTTACAAACATTTGTGAGTTCTTCAAGTATAGTGTTGTGTAATTTTTGAAACCCCTTCAACAGTGTTCAGTTTGAAGCATACAAACCACAAATCTATTTTTGTCAAGAAGAAAGAAAGAAAGAAAATCTGGTGATTTTCAATCTTATCATATTTCTTAGGCTAATAGCTATAATGGCATTACAGTAGTACCTCACTTAAAGAGCCTTATATGTTCCATGGGATTGCTCTTTAAGCAAGTTTGCTCTTTAAGTGAAACACCATTGCAAGTGACCAATTGTGACTTCTGGTGGTGGTGGTGGGGGATAGCAAACCCCGATTTAGCTGTTAAGTGAGTTTTTGGTTGGTTTTAGTTATTAAGAGAGGCGACTATTCAGAGAAAATTCTGCTCTTTAAGCAAGTTAGTCTCTAAGCGAGGCACTCTTTATGCAAGGTTTTACTGTATAAGAAGTAAGAATTACATTTTATATTACTGTATTTGCCTATATCAGTTGTTGAAGAACCACAGCTGTATGTTTTTGGCACATGAGAAGTAATACACATTAGATTACTGAAATAAGAGCTACTTGAAAAATGAAAATGAGCTAGTGGTTGTGCAGAGAAGAGCATGAGAGCATGAGTAATCACATCAGTATTTCAGACCATATCATGCCTTCTGGATTATAAGCATCAAACATGTCATGAATATGCAGTGATAACCATTGATATATCAGTAAATTTAGAAGTGCAGGTCCTAATTTGGAGGCATCTGGGTTGGTTCATAGAAATAATTATGGAGCAAAACTTTTGAAAAGTAATTGTTCATTTAGGACCAAAATACCCTCAAATACTATAGGGATAGTTTACAATAATATATAGTTTTGAAAAATCTGTTTTTCTTCTAGCTGCTGTGAAGATTATAGCAAAGCCCAAACAGGAGGGTGACAGATGATGTCATAGTCCCTGCTATTCAGGAAATCCTGGGCTTGGACCCTGTATAGTCTGACTCTACTTCACTATTGGTGATAAGTATTGGTTAGCAGGTATTAACTCTCCCATCCATTTCTGAGACTTATTTTCTTGCATTTATGTACTCAGTTCATATATGCACTCAGAAGGGGTAGCCCCATCACACCCTGGTTGAGCCTGGGGGGCCATATCAGGTTGCCCCATGTCAGCCCCTTGCTGCTGCCTGTACCCCATCTTGGGAACAGTGTTCTGGTCCTCAGGCTGCCCTGGGGCTGGGCAGCCTCCAGCTGCTCTACCCTTTGCTGGAGGGAAGCAACCAAGCCCCTCCAGCATGAGTAAGTCAGGTCCTTCACTGCCCGTGCCACCTGGCAGGTGGACCTGCAGGTCTCTGGCAGCAAATTGAGCCCTGCTGCCATTTCCAGCATGGCCAGGCATGCTACCAGGGCTTGTGGGTTGATTGGTGTGGTTTCCATTGGCCTAGGAGGAGGCTTGGCCACCAGAGCACTGTGGTGCGGGGACCGTGAGGGCCTCCATGCCACAGGCTTCTTTGGCATCATAGCAAGGAAATGCGGGGCCGGGGCTTGAACCCGGGCTGGAAAACTCTGCAGAGGTGCTCAGCAGAGGCTATGGAAGCTTTCCAATCACCTCAATCAAAGGATTTCTGCTGGGAGAGCTAGCTCAGGGAACGAGGTTCCCAGCAGCAAAAAACTTCGTTGGAAGCCTGTCAAACCGTTAGAGGAGGAGAGAGGCTCTAAACACCCAAATGTGCCCAAAGGGAAAGCGAAAGGATGCAGACTGGAGGAGCATGTCCCTTTTAAATGGGCCCACAACTCCTCCCCAAGTGCTCGTGCCCACCCGCTCTTTCCTTCCCGAGGGGGAGAGGCAAAGTGCACACACAAGGCAATTGTCTCTAGTGCACGCCCATTCATGGAAAAACAACAAGCTGAAGATCATTGAAACATGTGATTATTTAGTAGCCTGAGTTAATACGCATAGGGTTATCTACAAAGCCATAAAAAGAATTGTTTATTGAGATACTAAGTAGACTAAAGAATTGTTTAATGACTGAAACACAAAAAGCCATTTTTAATTTTTACTCAACAACACACAGTTGAGTTCAACCCTTTGCGACCCCATGGACCACACCACTCCAAGCTACTCTGTCATCCGTCATTCTTTGGAGTCTGTCCAGATCAATGCATGTTAATGATGCTGTCTAACCATCTCATCCTCTGCTGACCCTTTCCCCTTTTGCTTTCAATCTTTCCCAGCATCAGGCTCTTCTCCAGTGAATCTTCTCTGTTCACTTTGTGGCCAAAGTACTTGAGCTTCAGCTTTAGTATCTTTCCTTCCAAGGAGAAGTCAGAGTTCATTTCCTTCAGGATTGACTGATTTGATCTCTTTGCAGTCCAGGAGACTCTCAAATGTACCTCCAGCACCACAGTTCAAAGGCATCTATTCTTCTGCACTCAGCCTTCCTTATGGTCCAACTCTCACATCCATACATTATTATTGGGAAGACCACCACCTTAACTATATGAACTTTTGTTGGCAGGATGATGCCTTTACTTTTTATCTTGCTGCCTAGGTTTACCACAGCTTGCCTCCCATGGAGTAAGCATCTTTTTATTTCATGGCTGAAGTCGCCATATTTTTTAATTTTTAATTTTGGTGTGTGTGTGGGTGATTAAACAAACAAAGGCATTTACAACAAGAACAGGCAATTATTTTCTCAGTTCTTATAATATTCTTATGGTAAACACTTTTCTGCATCCTTTTAATTGACTTAATAAACACATCATCCTAAAACAGATCTTATAGTGTGGAGTTCTTTCCATTTGATAACACAAAATAACACAATTATTTTTGCTTTCTACAGAAGATAGAAACTTCAAAATGTACTGCTGTGGAGCATATCTAAGAGGGTTACAATTCAAATCTGGGTATTGTATGTTTGACTACTCCAAGAATTTGTCATGTCAGGCCATGATGGTACTCTGGGAAATATATTTTTTAACAAAACTAACTTTCCCAATTTCAGGAGAAAGCCAATAACTTTTGTAGTTGTTCTGTAGTGGCCCTAACAGTGTATCCAAGGTAAGGGAGATGTTTAAGAAATGGCTTCCCACTATCATGTGCCAGTGAGTTTTCATGGTAAAGCATCGATTTGTACACACATCTCATGTGTCCTAGCCTGAAACTTTATCTGCTACTATTATTCTTCCAGGTTTCCTTAAGATGTGAAACTGCCAAAATGAAGCCACCTTTGATGAGCTCATTCTGCAGTTCCTTTCAATTGACCTAGTGTGAGAAAGATTAGCTGGCACAAGATGGACGTGGCACAGGGTATGCCCGATTGTGGGTCAAAAATACTACAATCTTCAAGGAGGTTCCTTCTGTGTCCTACTATGTCATATTGGCTCTGAAATTATTTATTTATTTATTTATTTGCATTTGTATTGCCACCTTTTCTCCAAAGCGACTCTGGGCGGCTCACAGATATAAAACCCTCATGTAACTACACAGTCATAAAAACTTTATTTAAAACAATTTAAAAACATTAAAACCATTAAAATGCCTTAAAATATCACCCCCAACAAATCCTATTTTAAACCCTGGATGGTCCTCATATGAGCCAGCATGGTGGGGTTACTGCACCAGTAGCACCCCATATCATACCTGCCATGCAGCCAGGTTTTAAGGTCTCTTCTGAATGGCAATAGTTTTGCCTGGTGACACAGCTCGGTCAGCAGGAGGTTCCATAGGGCTGGAGCAGAGACTGAAAAGGCCCTCCTTCTGGTGTCAGAGAGGAGAGCCTCCCTAGCTGATGGCACCATCAGGGAGCCCCCTGATCTGCTCTAGTAGGACGGGCAGATGTCTTTGTGGTAACGTCTCTTAAGTACCCTGGTCCACTACCATGAAGGGCTTTAAAGGCCATTACCAGCACCTTGAATTGCAACTGGAGGCACACTGGCAGCCAATGCAGCTCCCGCAACAGGGGTGAGGCATGGGCATAGTGCCCACACCCCATCACCATGCAGGCAGCCACATTTTGAATCAGTTGCAGCCTCTGAATGGTCATCAAGGACAGCCCTATGTAGAGCGCATTACAATAATCCAGTCTGGAGGTGACCAGAGCATGAGTGACCATGGGCAAGGAGTCACGGTCCAGGAGTGGGCATAATTGGCGGATGATGCGAAGTTGTGCAAAAGCATCCCTGGCCATGACTGAAACATACCTGTCAAGTATCCCGAATTGGCCAGGATTTCCCGTATTTCCATGCCGATTTTCTCAATTTTCCACCTGGAGCTGTCGCTACCCCGTAATTTGGCAGCGGGGGAAAAGGAGTTACTGCATATCCCTTCTGTGCAGGTCCTTTATATGCATGCATAGAACCCTTCTGCGCATGCGTAGAACCCTTCTACACATGCGTAGAAGGCTTCTGTGCAGAAGGGGATATGTAGAAGCCTTCTATGCATGCGTAGAAGCGACCTGTGCAGAATGGTTCTGTGCAGGTACATTCTACGCATGCGTAAAAGCCTTCTACGCATGCATGAAAGCCTTCTACGCATGCATAGAAGCAACCTGCGCAGAACGTTTCTGCGCAGGTTGCTTCTACGCATGCGTAGAAGACTTTAACACATGGGTAGAATGGATCTGCACAGAAACGTTTTGTGCAGGTCCTGTAATCTCCGGAGCTGCGCTTGACAGGTATGGACTGAAAGGCTAGTACTTCACATCAGCTTGTTTCTCCTTGGAGATTAGCACTAAATACTAGAAATGAAAAATTAATTGATCTGCAACTTGATAAACAATTATGCTATCACCCATCACACAACTTCACAGCAATAAAAAAATCTAGAAATCTATCCTGTTATAGTACTGCTATAGAATTCAAATCTTTTATTTTGATTATACTTCTGATTGCACCAAGATTCATTTTATGCATTAGTATTTCATTTTGTACTATTTTGAGCTATGCTGAAATTTGTTTATTAGCTGTGCTAAAGTTCAATTTTTAATGCAATTTCAATTCTTCAGTTATTAGTGCTTCAATATCATTCAGTGCCTAGGAAACCAGTTTTGTGAGGCACTGAATTAATCAAATAAATAAAATATGTTACTGAGCAATGAAAATATACAAGCATACTCAAGAAGATTGAAAAAACACCAAACAAAATTATTCTTGAGAAACCATTCCTATCAACGCTGCTCTTTTGTAGAATTTTATCAATATGCACTAATGCATGTGCAGATCAATAAAACAGCACAGCAAGAGAAACCTGGTTCACTCATAAATAAAATGGCACTAAAATAACATGTTTGTAGTGCTTTGCCAATGTCTACCTTTGTGATGTGGTAAGTGGAGTGGAGAAATGCAAAAGAGTTTTTGTAGAACAGTGACTTGGTCTCTCTTACTGGGTCCCAAACTTGAGTGTTTTAAGTATTGTCTGTATCCTGACTGTTCCTGGTATCCTTGACTATTTTTGGAGAGGCAAAGGGATGCAGGAACTACAGTGAACCTAAGTTTTTAAATCACTGTTTTCTACACAAAGCAGAGATTTACTAAACCCAGTCTCAAGAAATAATATTAATTTAATAGTCTCTTTTCAAAGTTCATTTCAGTTTTAACACCAAAGTCTAAATGATATTTTGAACTATAGCATTTAAGCACACAAATTGTCTAGATTCGTGATTCAATTGTCTGTCTATGCATTTCAGAAATCATCCTCTTCCTCCACCTGAATTGTTTTCCCACTGGACACAGGAAATGATTTACCAGAAAGCTGGCAATGAAAAGCAGGTAATAGATTGTACTGGATAATACTGGATAATCTAGGGACCATTTTGGAAGAAAGGCCCTCAACACATGTCAGCACAATTCCACAGTCAAAAGGAGAATGCCTTTCCAAATACAGATTTTGGGCCAGTGACCTAAACCATTGGTAGGCTAATCATCTCCCATAGTCTTTCCCCCAATTTGCATGTTTGTTTCCCTCTGCCTTTCTAGGCCAAATGGCAGGATAAACATGTTCCAGTCATTTGGTGGGCATTTTACCGGGTTTTGCTTGTAAAGTTTCCACGTATTCCTGAACCACTGACCTGATCTTTGTTTCTTCCCAAGGAGTGTAAATTTTGTTGTTCAGTTGCACAGTCGTTTTCAACCCTTTGCGATCCCATGGACCATTGTCCTCCAGGCACCTCTGTCCTCCACCATCTTCCTCAACCCACCCAGCTTTGTGCCCATTGTGTCTACAATACCTTCTAGCCATCTCCTCTTTGGTCACCCCCTTCTTCTTTCGCCCTCTACCTTTCCAGCATCAAAGCTTTCTCAAGTGAATCCTCTCTTCTCATTTGATGTCCAATGTACTTCAGCCTCATCCTTACTATTTGACCTTCCAAGGAGCAATCAGGCCTGATTTCTTCTAAGATTGACCTATTTCTTCTCTTTGCTGTCCAGGAGACTCTCAAAACTCTCCTCCAACACCACATCTCAAAAGCATCTATTCTTCTGCGTTCAGCTTTCCTAATTGTCCAGCACTCACAAACATACATCACTACCTGGAATACGATTGCTTAACTACGTGGACTTTTGTTTGCAAGGTGATTCTCTACTTTTCACTATGTTCCCCGGCCAGGTCAAGTTAATTCCTGTTGGAAAAAGTTGTGCTGTTTTATGAACTGTCATGTCATATATACTGACAGATGGCTTTATTTGAAAAACGCTTCATTAGCAGACCTTTCCCATTCAAATAACCCATATGGTATTTTATACTCACAGGAGTAGAAAAACCTGTCTGCTTTTCATTTTTAACAGCTCTTCATGATCTTTTTCCCCACAAGAACATGATATATAATTCTTACAATAAAATTGATAGCTTGTTTCAATACCCCACATTAAAAATTAGGAACTAGGTCATGGCTGTGGACATTTCCATCCACTGATAAGTTATTTTCTCTCTTGTGGATGCACCTACATTTCTATTTTATATGGTGAGGGGAGAATTCTCTTTAGTAGAATTCTCAAGACTTGTCTGGATTTGAATGCAAAGCTTTGAAAAGCTTGTTCATTATATGAGTTAGGGACTAAGGTGGCTGAGTGGTTAAGAAGCTTGCCTTGTTAGCTGGAAGGTTGGCAGGTCAGCAGTTCAAGACCCAGGTACTACATGATGGAATGAGTGCCTGTCTCTGTCCCAGCTCCTGCCAACCTAGCAAGAAATTGCAAGTAGATAAATAGGGACCACTTCAGTGGGAAAAGATCTTGGGTGTCCCCTGAGCGGAGTTCTTCCAGCAAAAATCCTTTCAAACCAGAAAGCACATTTGTGTGCTTCTGACACGTTTTTTTATTTTTATTTTTAAACCATATGAGTTGTGAAAATCAGAGTTGTATTGCCTCTCCCATCCACTTTTCTATGTAATTCCTTCACATCGGTTCATACATCCGGTCTATACAAACAGAGAAACTATGACTGCAAAGCCACTCAGTCATCTATTTGTTTTGCCAACATCACATACGCTATTATGTAGATAGAAGAAGAAAAAAGTACATCCTTCTATCTTGTGAAGGCTTGTGGTAAAAGCACGTTTTGCATTAGAGGAGTATAGAAATTACTTTCACAGTGTGAAGGGAGCTCAAATTACTTTGGCTCATACAGAAGTCAGTGGCAGTCAGAACTGCGTGGCGTTTCTTTCTTCCTGCACAAACCCGTTTTTCAGAGCTTTTGGAAAGAAAGCCAGGAACAGGAGATGCCTTGTGTGAAGAGGTATCCAGCAAACAGTGCCCTGTTCTCTACAATTAAAGAATCAAAAGCTGAAACAATGGACTAACTCTATGACTGTTATAAGAAAGGGGCAGACAAGGATAAAGGTGGTGAAACAAGTGAAATTTGGAAGATTTTATTTTTCATTTTAAGTGAACGGGCAGAGAGTAAAATGCCCTTAAGCAGTGCTAGAGGTCACATTTATCAGGGCCTTATACATGTGTGATGTATTGGTTGAAAGAGAGTAGTAATTCACAACTAGGGTAGGCTCACTGAATTGGTGGAGATTTGGGGAATCAAGTTCTGTTGATTCAATAGGCCTATCATATTTGGGATTTTAGAGGTGGCCTTGGTGGCTCAGTGCTTAAGACACTGAACTTGATGGGAAGATCAGCAGGTCAGCAGTTCAAGACCCGAGTGCTGTGCAATGGAGCAAGCCCCTTTGTCAGTCCCAGCTCCTGCCAACCTAGCAATTTGAAAGCAAGACATTGCAAGTACAGTAATACCTCATACAAAGTCCGCTTCGTACAACATCAGATTCATACAACATTGCCTAATTCCTTGAAAAAAGTTGCCTCATACAAAGTCGCTGACTTTGTATGAGGCATTGGGCTTTTTCCCAGGTTGCATTGTGTCTGGGCAGTATAAAAGGCAGGACACATGCGTGCATTGCTTTTGTGGATTTTGCACAAGGCGAAGAGTGTTTAGGAGTGGTTTTGAGCACGATTTTAGATTTTTTTGAATTTTTCAAAAGAATTTTTAGAAGCATTCCTGGGATTTTTGCAGCATTCTCCAGGTTCTTGGACAATCAGGGTTGTTTGACATGTTTTTGTAATGTATTCAGCCTTTAGACAATGATTTCTTAAAGTTCTGTCAGTTTCCTGTCTGTTTCCTTGACTTTGCCCTGAAGTCTGTGCTGTTACAGTACAATGTATCTCTATGGAAACGATGTTGTACGAGACATCGCGGCAAGGATTTGGACGTTGTATGAGGCATCGCAGCTAGGATTTTGCATGCCTCATACAAAGTTCAAATCCATATAAAGTCCAAACTTGTGGAATCAAGTTTGGACATTGTATGACGTATCACTGTAGATAAATAGGTACCACTTTGGTCAGAAAGGTAACAGCAGTTTGTGCACTCTGGTGTCTAGTCATGCATGCACATGACCACAGAAACTTCTGCAGACACAGACAACAGTGTCTCTTTGGCTGTAAACAGAGATGAACACTGCCCCCTAGCGTCAAACATGACTGGCTTTTGAGAAAGGGAGACATTTGTAGGGATTTCATCCACAATGTGTTTTTTTCCATCTTATGTTGTTGCTGGAAGTTGCAGAAAGCCCCTTGCTAGCTCACAGGGAGACTTTTCCTGATTGATTTGATTTATTGGATTTGTATGCCGCCCACTCAACATATGCAACTCAGGGCGGCTCACAGAAATCTCAACATATCAACAGTAGAATACCATAAAAATAACAATAACATATAACAGTTCAATAGAACACCATACAACAAAATCTAATAATATAATATAACATTACAATAGAATATCATACAGTGACAGTGCTGATGACATACAGTGACAGTGCTGACGACACTAAATTATACAGGGTAGTGAAAACTGTGAGAGATTGTGAGGAGCTCCAGAGGGATCTCTTGACACTGGGGGAGTGGGCAAAACAGTGGCAAATGAGTTTCAACATTAGTAAGTGCAGAGTGATGCATGTTGGGGCAAAGAACCCCAATTACATTTATAAACTGATGGGGTCTGAACTCTCTGCAACAAACCAGGAAAGGGACCTTGGTGTCCTGGTGGACAACTCAATGAAGGTGTCAACCCAGTGTGCCTCAGCAGTGAAAAAAGCAAACTCAATGCTAGGGATCATTAGGAAGGGTATAGAAAATAAGTCAGCAAGTGTCATTTTGCCTCTTTATAAATCTATGGTGAGGCCCCATCTGGAATACTGTGTACAGTTCTGGTCGCCATACCTCCAGAAGGATATTATGGAGCTGGAAAAAGTGCAGAGGAGGGCAACCAGAATGATTAGGGGACTGGAACACCTTCCTTACCATCTGAGGCTGCAACGGTTGGGCCTTTTCACTCTTGAACGACGACGTCTAAGAGATGACCTGATTGAAGTTTATAAAATCATGCATGGTGTGGACAAAGTAGATAAGGAAAAACTGTTTTCCCTATCGCATAACACTAGAACTAGGGGACACTCCATGAAACATTTGGGTATTAGTTCTCAAACAAATAAGAGAAAGTACTTTTTCACCCAGAGGATTACTGGCCTATGGAACTCCCTGCCAGAAGAAGTGGTGACAGCTGTCAGTCTTTACAGCTTTAAGAAAGGATTAGACAAGTTCATGGAGGACAAGAGTATCAATGGCTATAATTATGGATACTTAAGGACAACCTTCGGGTTGGAGAGATAGGCAGGATATCTCTCAATATCATTTCCAGGGAATCCTAAGCAGGTGAAGGCATCTCCTTGGGAATACCCTGAAGGAAATGGTGAGCCACTGTGTGAGACAGAATGCTGGACTGGATGGGCTGTGGCCTGTTCCAGCAAGGCTGTTCTTATGTTCTTATGACAGCAACATAATTTTATATTGCAATTTATTGGCCGTTGGCCCTTCAACACCTATGTCCTCCTCCTCCTCCTTCTGCCAGGGGGGGGGGGCGGTGGCAGCGGGAACACTGGTTTTATTGGCCGCTGGACTCCAAACAGCTGTGTCCTCCTTCTTCTGCCAGGCGGATGGGGAGCGGTAATCCCCATGTCCTGCACTACTACTATTAGTGCTTGCCCAATAAGGTGGCTCATAACATGCAGAACTAGTGTCTCCAAATGGCATGATTAGTGCAAATGCACATCCCCCCCCCCCATTGCCTCTCTTCCTGGTTCTTTCCCTTTTTTCTGTCACTTTCATGTGCTGACATTGTTCAAGTACACCCTCCATAAAACATTTTTGCACTAATCCAGTGAGCCCTCACACTAACATAGAATTATATAGGTACAAGTCCTTACATGCAGGTAGGTACAAGTCCTTATATTGGTAAGAAATCGCATATGGAAATGAGGTCCTTTATTTACCCCAGTGGGAGAAAGCTATAACCAGAGATGATCTGAGGCTATTCACAGGTGCAAATAATCTGAAGGTTTATTTAAATCACAGCAGATAAGCAGAGAATAAGAACTATAAAATGAAGGCATGGTATAAAAGAAATCACAGGAAAATTAGTGAATTTCTAACAATACAATGCAATGATGAAACAAAATGTACAAAGCAGAATAGTCTGGATTTAAGTATGAGAGAAAAATACAGTAATGGAAAAATAGCTATGTTAGCCCTTTCGGAAAACACTTTTAGAAAACACTTTATCTTTCACCAGCCTTTTAGCTGAAGCTCACTATGATAGCAGAAAGATATATAGCTGCCTATTCCAAGGAACAAGTTCCTGAAAACTCATGGGAATGTGCAATAGAATTAATCCAGGAGAATCTGGATGGGAAAAGACAGAAGGAAAAATGTAAAATGAAGTAGGAAAATCACTGAGAGGTGTGTGTGTGGGGGGGTGTGTGGGGGGAGAGAGGGAGTGTACATGTGTCTTTGAGTGCGAGTAATAAATAACAGAAGAGAGAAGACAATAAGAAAGGTGTAGAATCTCCTAGGAGGAGTAATCTAACCCACAACAAAAACTGAAGCTTCTCTCAAACTCAGGACAAACTAAGGCCCCAGAACAATCAAAATCCTCAAAAGTTTTTTTTAAAATGAGAAAAGGTGAACTGAATGTCATGTGAGAGTGAATGAGAATGTTGTTTCTTGTTCCACTGACCTCTATGATTTTTCCTGCTTTCAGGTTGACTTCTTTATATTCTGTACTGGTAGATGGAAATTTGGGAGGAAAAGTGCACTGCACCATCTTTTTAAATTATTTATTTATTATATTTATGTACCACCCATCTAGGAGATATTTCTACCCTGGGCAGCTAACAACAGAAAATGTACACATTAAAAACAATCACACATTTCTAAAAATACATATAAATATTACAGGAACAGAAAACCTATTCACAACGAAAAGAGATTTTTTTAAAAAAAAACTAACGCTCAGCCATTGGCAATATATGCTTAAAAGCTTCTTTAAAAAGAAATGATTTTAACTTTTTAAAAAATATAAACAATGATGGAACCTGACGCAGCTCAATTGGAAGAGAGTTCCACAAAGTTGATGCCACCACTGCAAAGGCTCTTCTCCGAGTCATGGTCTTTCTTGCCAATCTCGGGGTCGACACCTGGAGCTGCACCTTTTGGGAGGAACGAGTGATGCGGGCTGATGTCCTGAGGGGAAGATGCTCTAAAATAATCCTTTTGTCCAGTGGCACATGAAATAGTTATAGCTTCTTTGCAGGGAACATTCTGGGCTTGAAAATACCCAACTTTCTAACCTGCCTATACTGTTCCTTTGTCTTTCAGCTCAGCTAGAGCCTTGTTGCCACATCAATCCGGTATCTTTCTTTATGCTCGTTCTATTGTGCAGTAGTCCTGGCTTGGAGAAATCCTCAACCCTTCTTGCCAAGGAAAGAGTCAATCAAACTGTTTATGAACGAACCAAATATTTTCTCAATGCTATTCCGTAGGCAGGCCATGCCACAATGCAGTAGTCCAGTTCATAGATCGTGTTTCTATAGGCCAGGCCAGTCCCTATGTCTACAAGACTTCTGCTCAGTATATACCTGTACAGTGGAACCTCAGTTAACAGAAGTAATGCATTCTCCAGGATGTTTCGTACAATGAAAATTACTTTAACCAAATTTCTAATAGGAATTATTGAAAACCAAAATATGTTAGTTGAAATGCAGTTTCCCATAGGAATGCATTGAAAACCAATTAATCTGTTCCAAAAAATTCCTTAAACTGAGCCACTATTTTCTATGGATTTCCTTTCATTACGTGAGTTTTATGTTAACCAAGCTGTTCGTTAACCTAGGTTCCACTGTACCTTGAAAACACCATGTACCATGACAAAAATTGCATCTTGAGAGTATATCTTCATCACAAATATTTAGGCTATAAAGATGACATCTTTAAGGCATTTTGTATTTTCAGAACATATTAGGTCAGAGCTCTGGAAAGTTAATGTTTCACAGTACAGTGGTACCTCGGATAAAGTCCAATTTGGAAAAAGTCAGATTTGGATAAAGTCATGGTTTTCATGCACACGTGATGCATCGCATAAAGTCTAAAACCGCTAAAAAATGGACATTATCTGAGGTATTTGGTATAGGAACCTCGGATAAAGTCCATTTTTGGACATTATCAGATGCATCGCCCATTTGATTTCGATAAAAGTCCAAAATCGAATAAAGTCCAAACTTGTGGAACAGAGTTTGGACTTTATCTAAAAGCTGAGAATGGGGGTGGAACCTGAGAAGACGCAGGGAGGGGGAAGGTAAGAATTGGAAAGTTTATCTCAGGCTTTATACTACAGCTTCTAGGGTTTGTGAAGCAAGGCGACTCATGAGTTGACATGCTGCCTTGATTCAAAGCAAGAATGCCCAAAGGCCTGGAGCAAAGGGAAATAATATAGGACATAGGAGTGCATCCACTTATGCCCATCATACCATTCAGAACAAAACACCTTTTAGCTCTGGTACCAGCTAGGAATGGATAGGGATGAGTGCCTAGGCTTTAAAGACAACTCACACACAACAATCAAACTGTCTCCCTCTTTAGTGCTGCTTGTTCTGAGATTTGCCTTTCTGCCTGGAGATCCAGAGAAGCGTAGCAACTTCCTGAGACCAGCCAATGTCCTGAGATTAGCAGCCCTCCATGCAAAAGACCTATAATTGGATTTCTAAAATTATTTTTCTGCTTTAAGCAACTTGGGAGTTTCAAACGCGATGCAAGCAGTAACATGAGTAAGAGGGGCTAACTCTTTCCCATGTGTCTCTTTCCAGATATCTGTTCCTTTAAATTAAACTGCTATTAGTCCTTCAGGGGGGAAGAAAATCATGTATTTGTGTTTTCAGTGGAATCAACAGTTGCTTCCAGAGGGAATATTATTACTGATAAATATGTTTTGTTTAAAGGTAGTTTATTCTATGCTTCATTTGATGGCACTAGGGTAGTTTACCAAAGGTACAAGACATAAAGAATAGGTAGTCTTCCAAAAGTTGTTTTTGTTATGATCCCAATAGCTCTTGATGAATGTGTATGTGTGAAAACTCTCTTTGGAGTCGGGAAGATAAAATATTCCTGTTTAAAATGTCACAGGAAAAAACCTTTTCTCTAACCCTGAGAAACTAGTTTTTTTTTTTTTACTGACAAAGTCCCAAAGGAAAAAATAATAATTCTGAAGCTTTGAATTCCCAGTATCTTTGTAAATGAGAATTAGCAGATACTGTACAGTGGTACCTCGAGTTACAAATGGTTCGAGTTACAAAATTTTCACAATACAGATGAAAAGCAATTGAAAATAATTTATTTATTTATTTGTTCGAATTTCTAAAGCCGCCCCAATCATGAAGACTCTGGGCAGCTTACAATATGACCCCCCTTAATAAATAGACCCCATTTAAAACAGTAACTCCCTTAAAACCCCGTTAAAAACCCACCCGCGCATGTTAAAGAAGGGAGGATGGCTCTTATTTAACCAGCCAGCAGGCAGGGGTTATTTCTCCACCAAGCCTCCACACCTGCCCCGCCAGCCAGGTTTTCAGTTCTTTCCTGAAGGGCAGCAGTTCCGTCTGTTGCCTCAGTTCCACTGGCAGGAGATTCCAAAGAGCCGGGGCAGACACAGAGAAGGCCTTCCTTCTTGTGCTAGAGAAGCGGGGCCCTCTAGCTGATGGCACGATTAAAGAGCCCCTCTGGTCCGCCCTGGTTGGTCGGGCAGACAATCTCGGGACAATGCGGTCTCTTAGATATCATGGTCCACTACCATGTAGGGCTTAAAATGTAATGACCAGCACCTTGAATTGCACCCGGAGGCAAATTGGCAACCAGTGCAGCTCCCGAAGCAGTGGCGAGGCTCGAGCATAACGCCCACACACCCAACACCACCTGGCTCGAGTTATGAATTTTTCCAGAACAGATTAATTGGTTTTCAATACATTCATATGGGAAACCATATTTCAAGTTATGAATTTTGGTTTTCAATGCATTCTTATGGGAAATTTAAGTTACAAATTTTTCATAACATGAAAAATGCCTTGGAACACATGAAATTTGTAACTCGAGGTACCACTGTATACTGTGGTGGATTAGTGGTTGCGATGTTGAACTTGACAACTGGAAGGTCAGCAGGTCAACAATTCAAGACCTGAGTGCTGCATGACAGAGTGAGATCATCATCATCAGCAGCAGCAGCAGCATTATCATCATCATCATTTTTAATTTATATACCACTTTTTTTCAGCCCAAAGGCGACTCAAAGCAGTTTCCCAACATATTAAACAACACAATAAGAAATATAAACAATATAAAAGCAAATTATTGCAATCTACAATACACATGTAAAATACAATACAAAAATAAAGCAAAAAGCCATGTTACAGCAACAAAACATCAATCCGAGTTACACTATCAAATACAATATCAAAAAGAATTCAATAGTCATATCAACCAATGCATAGACAAAAGACAAATACCACACAATAATTCCAAAAATAGCAAAATACAGCAATACCATAGTTAACCTTCAATGAAAAAGGACAATAATTTCCAGCCCCAGACAGAATAGAAGCCAAAGCTCAGAAATGGGACAGCACTTCACACCCAGCTTAAGCGGCTGCGGCGGTCGAAGTCCTCTCCCATCTCTGTCCCAGCTCCTGCCAACCGAGGAGTTTGAAAGTAAGAAATTGCAAGTAGATAAATAGGGACCATTTTTGGTGGGAAGGTAACTGTATTCCGTGCGCCCCAGTGTCTAGTCATGCCTGCCACATGACCACAGAAATGTCTGCAGAAGCAGACAGCACTGGCTCTTCGGCTTTGAAACAGAGATGAGCACTGAAACCTAGAGTCGGATATGACTGGCTTTCAAGGAAGGATGACCTTTACATTTACCCTTACCTCTTTGACAACATTCAGGATACTAATGTGACTTGTCTTATTTTAAAGCATTAAACTTTAACCAATGCAACCTTAACATTACATTGTGGTAAAATATTTCCAGTTACAAAGTTAACTAAGAAACATGATAAGGACACATACAGGCCCTGCTGAATTGGGGGGGGGGGCGAATGGAAAACAATCAATGTGAAAGGAAAACATTCCCGTTTCTCTCATTACATTTAATGACATAATAAACATATATTCATAATATAGTCAGATTACAGTACAAAACAGAGGAATAGACTACAAAGAAGTAAGAAGTAAAATTATATTGTCATTCTGCTATTTCTGTTCTGTTCTCAGTTCTCTTTTACTTTATCTTAAAAGAAATAATGCATTAGGACATGGTTACATTATCCCTTTTTCAACAGATCCCCCATCTGATGTTTATCATGGGATTGGATGCTGTGGGGAAAACAGTTGTATAATTATACATTAGAAAAATGATGTGATTTATAATTATTTTATTGTAATGTATTTCGCTTCTTAGCACCCTGCTTGCCTAGACAAAGTGACTTCTCCGCTATTGAGGCCATTGCTATCCAGCAGGAGATTTGGTCCTTTCTTCTTCAGTTCTGTTTCTGCCATATAGTTCAGGAGTTATCAACCTTTTTAAGCCGGGGGCCAGGTCACCATTTTGCCCTTCCACCACCACATGGCACAACCTGGTGTGGTTGAGGCAGTGGGGGGGGGGCACATGAAATGGTGCCGTGGGCCACTCTCAACCCACGGGCCACAGGTTGAGAATCTCTGTAGTTAAACAGCATTTTTAAAATTCTAAATTACAATTTCAGTTGTACAAAGCTTCACATGTTACATTTTTAAGTTTAAATAATTGCATGCCATCTTTTCATGAGTGAGATATGAAATAGCCATCATGGTCAATGGTGCCGATGGCTGGAGTTCCAACATCTGGAAGGATGCAACCTGTCTATTCCAGTTTTAGAGGGGGAAAAATAAAATCAAGTGTACTATATTTTTTGCTCTAGATTTCTCTTACAGTTAGATGCATGGGATATAAATCGATGAATGAATGAATGATGAATGAATGAATGGATAATCCAGCCTATAAATCAGGGGTTGCCAACCTTTTCAAGCCAGTGGCCAGGTCACACTCTCTTAGTCAGCTTCAAGGGCCAGATGGCCATTTTGCCCTGCCTGCATGATTGGAATGAAGCAGTATACAAGAATAAAGTGAAATGAAAAAAGAGAAAAAAAGAAAAAATGGGGTGGCCATCTTGTCCCAACAGCTTAAAGGAGCTGCCATTTTGTTTCTCAAATGCCCTTGGAGGGGTGGGGTGGGGCAAATGAAATGGTGCCATGGGCCAGATCTGGCTCACAGGTTTTAAGTTGGGAACCCCTGCTATAAATGAATTGGGAAGCAGTAACTATTTGTCTTCTGATGCTTACATTGTTTGCTAAAAGCAAAACTAAGCAGGCCAGTCATTCAACAAAGTTGGGTAGTAAAGAACTACATTATAGCAACACTGTTCTGCTAAAACACGCCGAGCTGATGGATAAATATTAGAAAACCAGTCAGTGGGGAAACAACTGCGGTCCTGTTCCAACACTTACCATTACTCACTCTTCTTTTTTCACTCTTTTCTAATTCCTGTAGGCCATAAATAACCTTTTCAATATCTCAGAAAAGTAGCATATGCCCATTATGCCACTGCAGCTGCATATTTGGAGGCAGTGAAAATATGCTAAATACATATTTATGAACAGTTCGTGAAACTATTGTGGCAATGGAGAGATACACTTTCACAAGATTAAGATATAATTTGCCCTCTCCACAAAAAGGGTGGTCAGTTCTGTTAGGTGTTGGACAGATGGAATCAGTCTCTTTTCCCCAAGATAAGTGAGCACTACAATCAGAATACCATATCTGTACAGTGCATGAATGAAGACAGAAATGATATATTTTAGGTTCTGGATGCAGTTTCCAGTTGTTTGTAGGGAGACGTTTATGCTTATGGAGACGTTTGTCCACACAGATCTCCTCTAGGCCAGGCGTTCTCAACCTTTTAAAGCTGGGGGCCAGGTCACACTCCCTCGGACAGCTTTGGGGGCCGGATGGTCATTTTGCCCTTCCTCCACCACATAGCACTTCTTAGTGTGGTGGAGAAGGTGGGGAGACCACATGAAATGGTGCCACAGGCTGTATCTGGCCCATGAGCCGTAGGTTGAGAAACCCTGCTCTAGGCCATCCCTATCATTAGGCAAAATAAGGCAGCCATTTCAAGAAGGTGCTGACAGTCAGAAGTGGCAGACCCACCTCACCCCTGCTGTTCACTCTTGAAGAATACTGTTTGTTCCTTTAAGGATATATTACGGTCGTTAAACTAAACTATTGTCCACAGGCAATGTGTGGTCCCACTTCCCTGTCAAAGTACAGTTCAGTTATGAACCAAATCAGCTTCTGTACATAGTATGGAGATAATACCACTGTATATTTTATCTCAGGCATTGATGTTGTTTAGGATACCCTGGTTTTCCTCAGAGCATGGAAATATGTTAATAATTTCTGTTAAAATGCTTAAAGGTCATCCTTGCTTGAAAGCCAGTTGTATCTGACTCTAGGGTATGGTGCTAATCTCCATTTATAGCCAAAGGGCCAGCACTGTCTGCATCTGCAGATGTTTCCATGGACATGTGGCAGGTGTTACTAGACATGGAATGCTATTTACCTTCCCACCAAAGTGGTACCTATTTTTCTACTTGCAATTTCTTGCTTTCAAACTGCTAGGTTGGCAGGAGCTGGAATAGACAACAGGAGCTCACTCCGTTGTGCAGCACTCAGGTCTCAAACTTCTGTCCTGCTGACTTTCCAGTCATCAAGTTCAGCATCTTAGCCATCAAGCCACCACAGTCCTCTTAAAATTATTAAGTAGTAGTAATTACTAAAGGCTATCATGTAAATTCTAGTTTTTGTATTCAACAGGAAAACAATCAACTGATACCTCTAAAAATATTATTTTAAAAGTAATTTATTTAATATTTTAACATTATTTTGACATTATTTTCTCCTTTATTTCCTCTATTTTGCAGTCATCTATTTATATCAGGGATGCCCAAACTTTTCGGGCCATGGGCCAATCACATGGTTCAGGGTATGGTCGTTTTTTTTTCCCTTCTGCTTCCAGGAGCGATGAGGGCTTCGTGGGCTGGATGAATTGCACGGAATGCCCCCCTGAACTGGATGCAGGCACGGTTCATTTTTCCAAATTTTGTGGTGCTTACACCCCGAATTTGGATATGAGACACACACCCCTTTGCACTGATCAGCCCAGTCGGTCCAGCGGTGCAGGTGCCTTTCCACCAGTTACAAACAGGCATCTCTGCTTTATATATATAGATACTGAAATTTCAAGGGCCACAAATTGAAATAGATTGTGTACTGCTCACATAAGCTAATTTTGACAAGGCATCGACTACAGTTTATATTAAGACCTCCTAATTATGAAAGTTTCCAGACCATGGCTTTTCTAACTGCTTCTTCTCTGATTCAACTGAAAACATGTCCTCACAGTGTCATCTCTGTGGAGCCTCTACTGCATAATTCAGCATCAGTATAATTGAAAGCAGCTTTTAGATCAAGTGAGGTTTTTATATAAAACCTGGAAAGTGCTACTTAAATATTGAACATTTAGCATCGGGCCTTTGAAATCACTTTTCATGGATATTTTCCAACCACCACCTAAATACCATTATTCCAGTATTTGATCTACTCTAGTAAAGGTAAATGCCACCCTTGCTCAAAAACCAATCATATCCAACTCTAGGGTTCAGTGCTCAACTCTGTTTATAGCCAAAGAGCCAGTGTTGTCTGTGTCTGCAGACATTTCTGTGTATATGTGGCAGGCATGACTAAACACGGAATGCTGTTTACCTTTCCCCTGAAGTGGTCCCTATTCATCTACTTGCAATTTCTTGCTTTTGAACTGCTAGGTTGGCAGGAGCTGGGACAGAGACAACAACTGGAGCTCACACCATCATGCAGTATCCAGGAATCAAACACCAACCTTCCAGTCAGCAAGTTCAGTGTCTTAAACACTTGAGCCACCGCAGTTCTACTCTAGCAAACAGTATAAAATTTCATATTTTAACATATATCTGACAATATGAAAAATGTTCATATTGCAAATTGACCAATGATATGAAATGGATTGATTTAATAAAGGAAGACACAGTTCTTAGTTTCCAAGAACTACATAGGAAAAATATGGAAAACGGAACAATGACCCATAGATTGGCAACATTAAATATACATTCCTATCCTCAAGAAAGGAAATACCAAGGAGTGTAGTAACTATAGGACTATTGCTATAATTTTCTACAGAAGCAAAAAGAGATGCTCAAGGTGTTGCAACAAGGGCTTTTACCTTATATGGAGCAAGGAATGCCTGATGATCAGGCTGGATTCCGAAAAGGAAGAGGCACTCAAGATCATATTGCAAATATCCTCTGGATACTGGAGCACACCAAAGAATTTCAGAAAAAGATCAGTCTATGCTTTATAGATTACAGCAAAGTCTTTGACCATATAGATCATTAACAACTATTGTTCTGAAATAAATTGGTGTGCATCAGCATCTGATTGCCCTGAGGCATAACATATATTGTGGAAATGGAGTTGCCATTAGGACAGAATATAGAAAGAATGGTTTCCTGTAGACAAAAGTGTCATACAAAGGTGCACTTTATTGCTTTACTTGTTCAATCTGTGTACAGAACTATCATACAGAAATCCAGACTAGATTCAGATGAAGTGGGTTGGTAGGGGGGGCATCCCGTCCACTCGCCTTCAGGCCCCATCATTGCCTGGAGGAGGAGGACTAGATCAGCTGTGGCCACTTGGGTGATGGAGGACACTCCCACCTGCCTAACTCCGGGCTCCACCCACCTGGAGAAGGATAAATGCCGCCGCAACCTAGGACCTGTGGATGCTCCCGGCTGCTCGCCTTTGGACCCCGTCATTGCCCGGAGGAGGAGGACCGGATCAGCTGTGGCCACTTGGGTGGTGGAGGACACTCCTGTCCACCTAACTCTGGGCTCCACCCATCCAGAGAAGGATAAATGCCGCTGCAGCCCAGTTGGGAACTTTTCTTATGTGGTTGTGATAATATTGTGCTTTTTGTAGACTGACTTTCTGTATATTGCATATTGTATTATTTTGTATTTATGGTTATGTTGTGATTACTGTGAGCCACCCTGAGTCGGCATATGCTGTATGTGCTGAACACAAATCCACATCCCTGTACTGATTGTGGTGAAACTTCACAAACACCTACCTTAAGCGTGTGGTAGGGTTACTGCAAGGGTCCGGCAGCCCATTTCAGGGTTTGTGCCCTGAAATGGGGATCGTAAAGGGGGAACCCCCACCGGCTGGAGGAAAAATGACGAACTAGCCGCCCTGGTGCATCCTGGGAGTCATAGTTCTTGGGATAGACTGACACCATAGAGAAGCCTGAGGAGCAGAACTACAGCTCCCAGTGGCCTTTGCAATCACGAACTGTTCACACCTATGTCAAATGCAACGTGGCACGAGGAGACGGGTGGCTAACGGGGTTAAAGGGGAGACCAATGAGCATTGGTGGACAAAGTGGCGGAGATGGAGCAGGCGTTGGCAAGGGAACATTAGACAGGTGGCGGGGGACACAATGGCAGCCATGGTGCTGCTGCAGAAATGCCGGGACGGCACAAGCATTGGCTGTGGCGAGGCTGGCACTGGGCCATGATCGCCACACAAAAAGACTCTGCAGGGCCAGGCCAGGACATGTGCTGATGGCATGGGGGGGAAGCCACACACCCCCACTGGGCCATGACAGCACGGCTGGGGCAACCAGGATACCCCAATTTGACGCATGACAACTACCCGACATTGGTCAGGCTCACCACTTGCATAGCACAGGAGGAGCTATGGCTGGAGGGCGCACAATGGGCCTAGCCACAAGGGAAGCAGTGGCGGTAATGGCAGCACACACGGCAGGCCTCCCGCCATGAATGGCGGAGTGAGAGGGAAAGAGGGGTGCTCTGCATTTGTGTGTGTGTGTGCGTGCATGTGTGTGTGTGTGTGTGTGTATGAGAGAGAGAGAGAGTTTGTGTGGGGGAGGAAAGAGGGCACAGGGAGGGCGGGGTGTGTGCATGTGTGTGCGCGCACACACATGGGGTGGAAAGGGAGGGGGCATGGGGTGACAATTTGTGGGGGGAGGAAGGGGGCACAGGGGGAGTGACGGGTATGTCTCTGTGTCTGTCTGTGCGTGTCTCTGTGTTGGGAATGCTTCAGGCGCATCCTGATGGAGAACCCCACGCCCGCTCAAGACGACGACGCTGCATACCACTATACTGGCAAGTATAGGGGGGCCTTCACACTGCTTCCTTTCCTTCATGGAAAACAGGCAGCACCCCGGCCAGGAGACCTTAGACCACCTCCGCTTGCCCAACAAAAACATCCCTGGGTGAAGCTAATAATAATAATAATAATAATAATAATAATAATAATAATAATAATAATAATAATAATAATAATAATAATAATAATAATAATAATAATTTAGGATATGCAGATGACATCCACTTATCAGAACACAGCAATGCATTGAAATGATTGTTAGAGAAAGTGAAAGAAGAAAATGCCAAAGCTGGACTGCAGTTGGCCATTAAGATAACCACTGAGCCACCACAGCCCCACGTTGACAATGAAGACATTGAAATAGTGAAAGATTTTTTATACCTTGGTTCAGTCATCAGTCCAAATGGAGACCACAACCAAGAAATCAGAAGCCTGAGACTTGGAATAGCAGCAATGAAGGAATTCAAAAATATTGTACATATTTTGTGGGTTTGCGGTGGCTCAGTGGTTAAGAGGCTTGCATAGTTAGCTGGAAGGCTGGCAAATCAGCAGTTCAAGACCAAGGTGCTGCATGATGGATTGAGTGCCCGCCAACCTAGCAGATCGAAAGCAAGAAATTGCAAGTAGATAAATAGGGAATACCTCAGTGGGAAAAGATCTTGGGGACATGAAAGGAGCCTCATTTGGGAGTCCCTTGAGTGGAGTTGCTCCAGTAAAAATCCTTTCAACCCAGAATAATTTTTGACATGAAATTATTGTTACAATGGTACCCTGTATAACGAATGCTTCATATAATGAAAAATTCGTATAACAAAGCATTTTTGCGCTATTGGCAATAACCCGCATAACAATTTTTTTGTTATGTGGGGTATACCCCATATAACAACCCCTCCCCCTGTTATATGGGGTATACCCCAGATAATGAAAAAATGTTTTCATTATGTGGGGTATTGCCAATAGCACTTCACATAATGAAAAAAGCGGTATAACAAAAAGCTCCGTGAAACAGGGTTCTACTGTACCCCATATTTTGAAATCCACCCAGATCTGGCAAGCTTTCCATCATATAAAGGTCATCCCAGAGACATAATTAAATTTGTACAATGGCAAAAAAAATCATGTCATTAAAAGAAAAGGAAAGCATACTGTCCCGGGTTTTATTGCCAATTGTATCTCAGTAAATAACGTGTTCACAGTACTCAGATGCAAACAAAAATGTATTTTGATGTCTTCCAAAAATAGCTCATACATTAAAATTGTTTGTCATGAGACATGTCACTTGTGGAGACACATTGCTGGAAGAGGAACTCTATCTTGGTCAGATGCAAAATAGATGTCATTTATTTATTTTTAAAGTAGATGATTACTGTTGAAAGCAATAACTTCTTTAAATGTCAGTTCAATACTACATAGAAAATACTTTTTAGGCCAAGGACAGAAATGGAGTGAAAGAGATAAAAATAAAAAATAAAGAGCAACTGGAGAATAATACTGAAATGAACTCCCCAAAAGAGAGTAATCTGATAAATAAAGTGGCCAGTTTGTTTGTGTGTTTACTAGTCTCTAAAGAAATGGTAAGAGGAGAAACCCAAAAGTTTATATGTGTACTATTAATGTCTCAGCTTCAGAAGTAGGACAGGTTATATTTTGAATGATCGTATTGGCTTCTTTGGGTATTATATTGCTCTTAACAAAATGGTACAAGTGAGAAACAAAGAGGTATCATGGGATTCTACTGACTCAAAACTCAAATTGCAGGATACAGTGGAACCTTGTATAATGAATGCTTTCTATAGCAAAAAAAATGCATAACAAAAATAAATTTAAAAACGAGGGCGCTTTGCATAATGAATTTTTTTTTCTATGCAAAAATAGCACTCCCTATGGGGGAAACTCATATGATGAAAATTTTCGCTATGTGAATTGGCGTCCCTATAAATAAAACTCGTATACATGTTTTCCCATAGGAATTTTTGTTATATGAATTTTTTTTCGCATAACGAAAAAAATTGCATAACATACAGCCTCGTGGAACACATTTTTTTCATTACAGGAGGTTCCACTGGATGTTGTATCTTAACTAACCATGGTGGCTGGGATCACCCCAAGGTTTTCGACTTGTCCTATGAGAGTGGAATGTAGGGGCTCCCAAGTGGTCCCATTAGCCAGGGAGTCACATCTCACTGGGACCAGGAGGAGAGCCTTCTCGGTATCTGCTCTGGCACTATGGAACCTCCTGCCACTAGAATTGTGCCTCCAGGCAGAGTTGCACCTCTTCAGGAAGGCCTTAAAAACGTGACTGTGCCAGCAGGTGTGGGGTACAACTGGTACCCCAACTCAGCCCTGCTGGATTATTTAGCCCTGTCTGGGGTTCTTATTTACTCCTGCCCGGGTGTCCTTCTTTTTTAAGGGGATTGGGGAGGGTTTATGGATGTTTTTAGATAGTTTTCTAGTATTTGGTTTTAATTAGTATGGGGTATGGGTTTTAACTGATGTTGTGAGCTGCCTTGGGTTGCTTAGGCAAAAAAGGCAGTTATATAAATCCAATAAATAAATAGATAAATCCATAGAAGACACATTTATATGCTTTGAGAACTGTGATGAATACTGGGTTGAGAAAGTACTGTAATGGTGTGATGGAGAAATAAAAAGAGATAGATAAGATTAGAATGGTAGATTTGAAGAAGGTAGATTGAAAAAAAAAAAGAATTAAATTGTTGGATCTGGGCCGCGAAGTGGATTGCGCAAGCTGGATCGGCATGGCGAAGCAGCTGTTGGGTCCCGGAGGAGTCTGGTCAAGCAATGAGACACAAGGCAAGATAGAGTGAAGACCAGTGATTTAATGAAGGCAAATCAATAGTATTTATCATGTACAGGCTGCATGTAAAGGCACCACGATCTGGCAGAATTCACACTCCATGTTTACACAAGTTAATTGGGGAAGTCTACAGGGGAAGTTAATTAACTAACTTAAGTAATGGCAGGGGAAATACATTGTTCCATGTTATCCGGGGTAAACATGTGGCTGGTATTGGTTCTAGGGCTTAAGGTAATCCGCAGGCGCGAGATTGCCTATTACGCACCAAACCCATTAGTCATTAGCTCTCTATTGACTGAGCAGTTTGTCAGATCAGTTAGTGATGAATTAAACCCTATCTAATATTCCGCTCCCCCAATTTCTGTCCCTTCAGGAACCCCTGGTAACGATGTGATCACCCCTTACCGGGGTTCTGTCAGGGCCAGTATACCAATTGTGTGCGCGGATCCCACACTCCCCCTTTATTTGTTTAGTTGGACCTGACATACGGCTTGGCGTAGGAGCGGCATCAGCTGACGTGGAGTGAGGACATTCCAGGGTTCTCTCCATGGGAGACATCTTGACATCTTGACATCGTTCCCAGTATTATCACCCCCACAATCACCTTGAATGTCATTTGTAGCCAACCCCACGGGAACCAAGACCATACCTCCAAGGTATAGAGGTCTGTGAGTTGACTCTGTACCTTACGCGAGTTGTCCATGAGGTTAAAGCAACACATGCCATGGACAGACTCGCAACCCAAATGATGTAACAGCAAGAGGTAATCGATGGCTGCTTGATTATCCAATATGGCATGGCGAAGCTCTGTCTGCTCTTGATTAAGCAGCGCTATCGCCGAGGAGGTGTGGTTAATGGCTTTTGCCAAAGCGCAAGCCAATTGACCAATTCTCCAAGCGTTGCCTATGGCTAAGCCTGGCATGCCAAACAAGCTGACTGCTAAGGAAACATACTCAGCTTTACTTAGAATCCTAATGTTGCTATCACATGAACTGTCTAACTGGGTGGCACGAGCGACCCCCATCAGTGAAAACTGTCCTAGCCCCCTGAAGTGGAACCAGTGACATTAACTCACACAAACTGACTGTCTGTGTTTGAAGCGAGACGAGTCTGGGTCTTTTGGCAAATGGTATGCCAAGCATCCAGTGAATCCCTCCAATGCAATTGGAAGCAAGTCACCGAGCTGCATCAGTTGCTGAATCTGCTCTTTTGTGAATAGGACCATGATTTTTGCTAAATCGTGCGCTGAGATGTCCCTTGCTCTCAGCCTTCCTCGGTAAATCGCCGCGGAGACCAGTTCCTGTGGAGGAATGATGTTTCGGGAAGAGGTGTGTGGTAAATACACCCATTCCATGATACTCGCCCCCCGCCCGGAGTCCACCCCTAGGGCTCCGGTAAACATGGATCCGGTCCGAACGATGTACAGGTTTAGAACAGGAGCATATGGCCCCTGACTAATCCTGTCCACCCATCTCTGGCTGAGAACTTGGTTGACCTTTTCGAGAGTCAAGCGCGCCTCTCGAGGAATGTGTATTCGGTCTCCCGGTATGCTTACCTAGCGTTAGCAGTGAGAAGAGCGGTTTTAGAAGATCTGTATCTAGTCTGAAATACAGTCTGGCCCAATTAATATTCCCCAGAATCTGCTGCAATTCTACAAGGGTGACTGAATCATTTAAGTTGATCTGTGGCAAAACTGGTGCTGCGAAAGAACGGAGAAGCCGATGCCCCAGGTATGAAAATGGCTCGGTTTTCTGAACTTTTTCCGGGGCAATGAGTAACCCTTTACCCCCCAGAGTGGCCTGGAGGTTTTTAAACATTTCGCTGCCGAGTTGCGGCGCTGCGACCAGGATGTCATCCATGAAATGACACACTAAGGCTGTGGGGTGAAGGTTTCGGAACTTTTCCAGTGCATTGTGAATGTAAATTTGGCACAGGGTGGGCGAGTTGAGCATCCCCTGTGGCAAATATTTCCACGCGTAACGTTGCGTAGGTTCTCTGTGGTTCACGACTGGTACTGTAAAAGCGAACCTTTCCTGATCCCTAGCATTTAAGGGAATTGTATAAAAACAGTATTTTAAATCTACAACCAAGATCTCCCAACCCTTGGGGATCATGTTCGGATTTGGGATGCTGCATTGAAGTGGACCCATTGGCTGGATACATTTATTGATCTCTCTGAGATCGTGAAGGAGTCGCCACTTCCCCGACTTTTTCTTGATAACAAATATGGGTGAATTCCAAGGACTGGTGGACTGTTCTATATGTCCAGCGTCTAGCTGTTCTTTTACCAGCTGTTTCAGGGCGACTAATTTCTCCCCTACTACCGGCCATTGTTCTACCCAGACTGGAGTGTTGGTCAGCCATTTAAGCGGTAGAGCCATTACCCGAAGGTAAGAGTGGCATGGTACTGCTGCAGAATGTCGCGTCCCCAAAGGTTGAAGTGCACGTCCAAAATGTGCGGCCGGATGACCGCTGTGCCGTCAGCTTCAGGGATCGTGACCTCTACCCAATCTAGGCTTCTAAATGCTTCTTGAACATTGCCTACCACCCACACATCGGAGACCGGCTCGAGAGCCCATTCACGCAGCCACTGACTCTGGCTGACCACTCTGACATCAGCTCCGGTATCTAGAAGCCCAGCAAAAGTTTTTTTTATTTAAAAATACCTTTATGACTGGCCGCCGCTTCCACTCTATGTTGGTTTCCACTGCCACTAAGACCTGGTATCCTTGCACTGCCCCTTCTGCGCTCGAGCGGTCTTCCGACCCGGACTCTGAGCCGTCCCTGAGCCCTTCCTGGCTGCCTGCTGGCGAGTTACAAGGAACCGTGATCAGTTGTGCTAACGTGTCTCCCTTGTGAATGGTTTGGGGTAGGTGTGTCCAGAGTTGAACTTGGAGTACACCCGAAAAATTGGAGTCAATGACTCCTGGAATTAAAAGAATTCCTCATGTTCCTGTGATACTACAGGGCAAAACTAAACCTATGTAGCCTTTAGGCAGGGGTCCCATGTACTGGGAATCGACCAGATACACTGTGCCTGACAAGTCACATGTGACCTCTGACTGGCAAGTCAAATCTAGTCCCGTGCTGCCTCTAGGGCTGGCCTGCGCCTCCGAAATGCAGGGAATGTGATTGGAATTTAATCCAGCTCTGGCTCTCCCAGAGCGATTGAGGTCTCTGTTTGGACCGGGGCCAGAGACAAGCCCGCGCTCCGGTTTCCCGAATTCGGGCAGTTCCTGGCCCAGTGGAAGCCTTTATTGCACCTTGGACATGAGGTGGTCAGAGCCTTGGGATGGCCAGTGTTTTGGCCATTGCCCTTGTTGGATCGACATTCTCTAGCGAAATGACCGATCTTGCCGCAATTGTGACATGCTCCTTTGGTCTTGTTCTTGGGTTTCCTACCGCCTTGTACCGCCGCTGCCAACAGACCCATTTTTGTAGGAATCTGTACCAATGTCGGCACAAGCCCTAATCATGTCCGTGAGAGTCAGATCGGGATGATTGCCCAGTGACTGCAAGATCTTACAGCAGTCAAGGTTGGCATTGTCTTTCGCCAATTTCATCATGAGCTCCTGTTGGGCTTGCTCATTGTCAATCTGTCTACTGACTGCTTCCTCCAGCCTATTGATAAAGTCCATGTAGGACTCCTGGGCACCCTGTTTGACTGCTGTGTAGTTTTTGGCTGCTTTGCCAGCTGCTGGGACCTTGAGATAAGCCCTGAAGGCTGTCTCAGCCACCAAATGGAGGGTGGCGATTGGCAAGGTGGTCTGCGCATCAACGGATTCGAATGGACCTGAACCATATAGCTGGTCAGGGATTACTGCTCCGCCCATCCTGGCAGCCCTTGTCTGTGCTTTGAGACAATACTCGCTGTCCCATAGCAGATACTGGCTGGGGTTGAGCATCATTCGCATGACGGCTTTCCAGTCGTACGGAATGAACATCATGGTTTCACACACTTGCTGAAGCATGCCCCTGGTGAAGCGACTCTGAAGTCCTGTCTCTGTGATTGCCTTCTGTATAGCCATAAGCAGCTTATACGGAACTGGCGAATGGACTGTTTGCTGCTGGCCTGTGAGGGCATCTACCTCTATGCGAACTGGGCATATCTGCCTAAACTCAGCTAGTTCTTCTGCTGGCAACTCCCCCTTGTTGGTTTCTTCTTCAATCATGCACTGGATGGAACTCTTGGTAGCTTGGGAACCTGTAACTGTCAGAGAAGCGCCAGCACTTCTCATTCCATGCATTCCATCAGTGTCGTCTGCAGCTGTCACTGAGGGAAAG
The DNA here is from genome assembly GCA_035047305.1 of Bradypodion pumilum. Classification (NCBI taxonomy): domain Eukaryota; kingdom Metazoa; phylum Chordata; class Lepidosauria; order Squamata; family Chamaeleonidae; genus Bradypodion; species Bradypodion pumilum. Next base: position 306,431,314 of record JAWDJD010000004.1, on the reverse strand, counting down.
CTCCCTACACTACCCTGCTTGAGCTGAAATGACGGATAGAGAGCCGTTGTGGCTGATGGCTCTGACTGCACTGGGGGTTCCTGGGTCTCTATCCGGACTGGGTCTACCTCTGCTAAGAGCTTCCTACACTTGCTCCATGTGCTGATTATGCTATCTGGGGCTGTTGGAGCTTGCTGAATGCAGGCTCCTATCCTTTCCCAAAGTTGGAGGTTAAGCATGCCTGTTTCTGGATAAAGCAGACAATTATCCCCCAAGTACACCAAAAGATCCGCTAACTGGGCACTGTGAATGTGTGTATGGTATACCCTGGCCAGGGCCTTGAGTTCCATTAAGTGAACTCTCTGGTTAGCGGTCGGACATTGCCTCTGAGGACAAGTCCCCATATTACCTGCCGGTCCTTTGAAGTGGTTCTCCTCGAGACGAAGCAACACATCTGAGTTCTAGGTAACAGGTCTGGCGTGACAAACCTCTGGGAAGGAACTCGGAATGTGGACTGCTGCCACAGGCCCTTGGCAGCCTCTGCGCTGAAGTCAGGGTTTCACAGCCGACCCTGAGTGGAATGCATTTTCCTGCTGAGCAAGCTGCCTCAGAGCTTTGGAGTGTGCTCTGCCTCTCTGGAATGCCTCGCCACATAGCTGTCACTCAGATCGGATGGCTTTCCGACCAGAGCTGCCGCGCTTTCCTCTGGGACGATTCGCACACAGTTCTGGCATAGAACCGGACCGCGATGATCGCTTACTCACGAGTAGAATCATGTCGGGGTCACCATATGTTGGATCTGGGCCGCGAAGCGGATTGCACAAGCTGGATTGGCATGGCGAAGTGGCTGTTGGGTCCCGGAGGAGACTGGTCAAGCAATGAGACACGAGGCAAGATGGAGCGAAGACCAGTGATTTAATGAAGGCAAATCAATAGTATTTATCATGTACAGGCTGCATGTAAAGGCACCGCGATCTGGCAGAATTCACACTCTGTGTTTACACAAGTTAATTGGGGAAGTCTACAGGGGAAGTTAATTAACTAACTTAATTAACGGCAGGGGAAATACATTGTTCCATGTTATCCGGGGTAAACATGTGGCTGGTATTGGTTCTAGGGCTTAAGGTAATCCGCAGGTGCGAGATTGCCTATTACGCACCAAACCCGTTAGTCATTAGCTCTTTGTTGACCGAGCAGTTTGTCAGATCAGTTAGTGATGAATTAAACCCTATCTAATATTCCGCTCCCCCAATTTCTGTCCCTTCAGGAACTCCTGGTAACGATGTGATCACCCCTTACCGGGGTTCTGTCAGGGCCAGTATGCCAATTGTGTGAGCGGATCCCACATTAAATAACAAAATTGTATCACTTTAAAGTGTCTTGAGCTCTACTGTGGCCCTTAGAAATTCACTGGAACTTGCCTATTTATCCTCTACTTTCTTCTTTCCAACAATGCCACCACTCCTTTGTTCCCTCTTTTCAGCTCTGTTAATTTATCCTCCTCCCACTTTGGCCCCTTCCTGCTCTCTCATGCACAGACACAAGTTGAAATTCTGTTACTTAGTGTAGCAGGTTGCATTTGAATCACCATTTGGCTATCTGTTGAATGCATCTGCATATAAAATATCTCACAAGACAGTCTTGCTTCTATGATCCACTGGCTTGGCATGTGTCCAGAATTTTTGCCCATGTGTTTACTGAAGGAACAAAGTCTGTCTATGCAGATACTTATTTCATTACTGTTCGTAACATTGCCAAGAGTCTTGAAACATATAAACTGTGGCAAATCAATGTTAGGCTTCTGAAAATGTATTTCGTTCTTGGTGAAAAGTGGCTGTGAATTAGTAAGTGACAGCTCTCAGATCAGCACCAGTTCATGGACTATCACTCTGAGAAACAAAGACTTTAATCAGGTTAATTAGGGCCTTTATTTTCACTTTGGGGAAGACCTAGCTCCATGCTACTTCAGTTCTCCCACTTTCTAATCCTGCACTAAAGAGTGCAGGCCCTTTTCCTTCTACTTCTTACCAACTCAATTAAACAAATTTGCTGCCAAGGGTTATACTACCAGAGTGCAATGTATCTGCGTCTTCTGCAAGTGTTTAGTTTGGCAGATAATACCAGAGAAAATAGAAAACATGACAGTCAAATGTAGCATTTCGCAGAACAAAAGTCACTGGGGACACTTCAGTCAGGTATTCATGCATACCACTACCTCACAAATTAAACAACTCATCTTCTCCATTGGCTCTGATTGATGAGAACTGCAGTTCAGCAAAAACTGAGGAACCACAGGATTATTATAATGTCAGAGTGTAGCAAAAGCCTAGAGAAAATGAAGAGTGTGTCAGTCTTATTAAGAACAAGAGCCCTTTCTACAACTTTAAATGGAAGCTTACATAGAGCAATCTTTTGTTCCCCATGGTAGCCAGTGGAACACCCATCATAAATGTGACATGAGCAAAACAGCATTTTCTTCTATTCCACAGCAACTGGCATATAGATTCATTATATATTACTTGTGCATTATACACTAACAGAATGCAAGCGCGGCGCCAAAATGGCCGCCGCGCTCTTTGCGCCCCCCCCCACCGGACGAAGGCATCCGGGTAGTTAGGGGCGTGGCCAGCTCCCTTATAAAAGGGGTGGCCACGAGGCAGCCGAGCTGCCATTTTGCGAAGCGACGGAGCGGAGAAGTTTTTCCCTCCTACCTCCGTCGCTTGTCCACCTGAGCCTCTTGGCTGCTGATTCTCTCCTTTTAGGTTTCCCATTGACCGGCTGCAATGCCCTCGAAGAAGAAGGCGACTGCGAACGCGGCTCGTTCCGCGCGGAGGCGCACTCCGGGTCGGAGGACCGCGGCTGCGCCTCCCCAGTGGCCTCCTCTGCCCGAACCCACCGGGACCGGTGGGATGGGGTTGATTCCCCCTTGGCCAGAGGCAGGGGGTCCGCGTGCGGGCACAGTAGGGGCCGCGGCTCCCGGCCCGCAAGCGGAGGCCGCCGCTGCTGGCGTCACCCATTCTGTTGGGCCTTCTTCCGTTGGGGCGCAGCTTAATGCGGGGGCTTCCAGCCATGGGGGGTGGGGTGGCCCCCTTCCATGGCAGGGTTCTTCCCCGGCCCTACTGGGCCTGGGCTTTGGATCGTGGCCCTATTCGGGCCACGGGGTACAGGGACCGGTGCCGACGCCTGTAGTTAGTGGGCCGGCTGGCCCTTTACCCCCCCTTGGTTTAGGTGGCTATGTCAGCGTGGAGGCCCTCCTGGCCCGCGTTGCGGCCCTTGAGGCATCCCTGGCCCGGGTTAGTCACCCTGGGGCCCCTTTTGTGGGGCCGATCGGTCCATCGTCTGCTGGGCAGCGGCAGGCGGTGGGACGGGTTGAGCTGCCTGAGGCGCGTGGCCCGGCTTCGGCCACTGCCCCGCAGATCCCCAATCAACAGGCCGGTGCTGATCTAGCCCCGTCGACGAGCTCTAGGGCGGTCGAGAGCTCCGACGCTCCCAGTGGGTCGGAACCCCCGGTGGGGGCGGCCCATGGGGGCGCAGCGTGTGAGTATGCGGTCCAAAATAGTGCACAAACACACATGGCCACGTTGGGGGGGGCTTTTCAATGGCCTTGGTCTCGCATGGGCGGGGCGGTGGTCCAGTCACCTACGCCCCACCCGGTGACTTCACCTATTACCCTGGGCCCCGGGGTAGGGGGTCCCTCTTACCCGGTCGGGAATTTTCTAGGGGTGACCGGGTTAGTCCAGGCTCCTTCGCAGATGCCCGCAGTTTCCACCATGCCTGTGTCGGCTTTGCTGACGGCAGGATATACTTTGCCACTGGGTGACCATTTGGCACAGGCCACCAGAGAGAAGATCTGGCGGGGGGAGTATGTGGACATCTTCTCCCTCCTTAACAGAGAGCCCACTAAGGAGGAGAGGGAGGGGCAAGATGAGAAGGATAAGGAGCAAGCGCGTCGTCGCAAGCCACCATGTATGTGGGCCAATAGGTTGCCGGCCTACCTCATCTACATGGCGGTATACCTCAGGGCCAGGCCTGATTTGGCGATTCCGATGGTCCAGTATTTGGACAACATTTACCGGGCGATGGTTGACTTCCGGGCCCGTCGTGGTTGGCTTACGACGAGGAATTCCGTATGCGGATTCCCCTGCACCCGGAGATGAGGTGGGACGAGCCCTGCCAGTGGCTGTGGCTGCTGTACATGACTCCCACGCGCCCTGCGCCCGGGGAAAGATACCATTGTGGACATGCGGTCCAGCGAGTGGCCCCAGCACAGGCTCCCCGCCAGGTGGCGGGGCAGGGGGTTCCAGCCCGCCTGCTGTGCTGGACTTTCTCGTCCAATGGTTCCTGCAACAGGAAGAACTGCAAGTACAGACATGAGTGTCCCTCCTGCGCTGGCCCCCATGCGGCCTCTGCCTGTCCCAGGCCTGGGGGGATGCGGGGCAGAGGAAGGGGCGGACAGGGGGCTGGCAAAACTGCCGTGGAGGGAGCTGGTTCACCAAAAGGCCCCCTCCCCAATTAATGTGGACATGTTGGAGCGTTGGCTCGCATTGTACCCGAGGGAGGAGGATGCGGTTTACCTTCTTCAAGGTTTTAGACGGGGGTTCCGTATCCCTTTTGTGGGCGACAGGTCCCCCCAGGATGCCCCCAACCTTTTGTCCCTTAGGGGGCGGGAGGAGGTAGCTGCTGCCAGCATTACTAAGGAGGTCAATATGGGCAGGGTTGCCGGCCTGTTCCCTACACCCCCGTTCCCCAATCTTAAGGTGTCACCTTTGGGCTTGGTACCAAAAAAATCACCGGGCGAGTTTCGCCTGATTCATCATTTGTCTTATCCAGCCGGCCAATCGGTCAATGATGCTATCCCTGATGACCTTTGCTCAGTCAGGTATACATCTTTTGACCACGCGCTGCGCATGGTGCGCTCATGTGGCCCGGGTGCGCTGTTGGCCAAGTGCGACATTATCTCGGCGTTTCGCCTCTTGCCAGTGCACCCGGGCGATTTTGAGTTGCTGGGTTACAAGTTCCGGGGTGAATATTACTTTGATAAGGCCATGCCTTTTGGCTGTTCTATATCATGCTCGGCTTTCGAGCATTTTAGCCCGTTCCTACAGTGGGCTTTCGTCCGCAGGTCAGGGTCCCGGTCTGTAGCCCATTACCTGGATGATTTTTTATTCGGGGGTGAACGGGGCTGGGACACGTGCACACGTCTCCTCAACACATTTCAGACGCTAATGGAGGAACTCGGTGTCCCTTTAGCGCCCGAAAAAGACCGAGGGCCCATCTGCTCAGCTAGTATTTCTGGGGGTGGAGATTGACACGGTAGCGCAGGCTTCTAGGTTACCGGGGGGTAAGGTGTCAAGGATTGTGGCCCTTATCTCGGACTTGCTTGCTAAACGCAAGGCGTCCCTGCGGGAACTGCAGGTGCTACACGGTCACCTCAATTTCGCTTGCAGGGTGGTCGCACCGGGCAGGGCGTTTGCTCGGCGCTTGTGCGACGCCATGGCAGGCTTATCTAGGCCCCACCATAGGGTTAGACTCACCCGGGGTATCAGGGCAGATATGTTTATCTGGCTCCAGTTCCTGAGGGAGTTCAATGGAGTGTCATTTTGGAGGTCTGACCTCCTGGCTTCCCCTCGCTTTCAGATACAGTCTGATGCTTCAGGGTCCCTGGGTTATGGGATGTACTTCAATGGGAAGTGGGCCTATGGTGGGTGGCCACCAGCCTGGGCAGGCACAGGTTGCCTGCGTGATCTCACGTATCTGGAATTTTTCCCTATCCTGGGGGCTTTGATGCTATGGGGCGAGGAGTGGGCCAACTCGCTTGTCCATTTCTGGTGCGACAATGCGGCCGTCGTCCACATTGTCAACTCACAGACTTCCAAATCGCCCAGGGTCATGGACCTAGTGCACCAGTTTGTGTTGCGCTGCCTGCGCCTCAACGTACTTTTCAGGGCCAGGCATGTCCTGGGGGTCAATAATGATATCGCTGACGCTTTGTCCCGCCTGCAGATCTCCCGGTTCCGTGCCTTGGCCCCGGATGCGGAGGAATTTCCCTCGCCACTCCCGGAAGAGATATGGACCATTGGCAAGGAGAGGTGAACCGGGCGATTGGCTTGTCACTGGCGCCACGCACGCGTAAGGCGTATCACCATGCATTCAATTCTTTCAGAGCCTTCTGTATTCAATCCCGGCTGCCAGTAACCTCACCGATCCCAGTGACCCATGTACTTCGGTTCATGGTTTACCTGCATGCCCAGGGCCTTGCACCTCGCACCATAGCATCTAGGCTGTCAGCATTGGCTTTTATGGCCAAGGTGGGGGGTCATGTGGATAGTACCGCTGACTTCCGTGTGAGACATGTTTTGGAGGGGTGGGGGCAGGAGCGTGGGCGTTGCCCGGACGACCGCCACCCGATTTCCCCAGGGGTTCTTACCCAACTGGCCCGGGGCTGGCCTGGCCTCTGTTTTGATAGATATGAGGCAGCCCTATTTCATGCAGCCACAGCTTTTGATACTGTCTAAGGCGGATGCAAGTCGTAGGGCACTGGAACTCGAGGATGTCTATGTTGCCAAAGACTGGGCTCAGTTGAGGATACGCTCCTCTAAGACCGATCAGCATGGCGTAGGCAGTGGTGTGAGACTGCTACGGTGTTCTTTGGCAGACATCTGTCCGGTTGGTGCCCTACATGAGTTTATTGCACTGCGTGGCACGCACCATGGCCCGTTTTTCTGTCACCAAGATGGGTCTCCCCTTACTAAGTTTCAGTTTTGGAAGGTGACAGGCAAGGCGCTCGCCAGTGTAGGCCTCCCGGGGGCCCGTTACGGCACCCATTCGTTCAGAATAGGGGCGGCCTCCACTGCTGCTGCTTTTGGGTACTCCGGGGCTGAAATACGCAGCATGGGTAGGTGGGGTTCGCGGTGTTTTCAATTTTATGTACGCCCTCTCCCACAGTGAGTACCAGCCTGGTCACCACGTCTTTTCTCTCCCTCGTTTTTTCCCTTGACAGACCCTGGGTGTCGTATTACACCGGTGACAGTATGGCTGGTGGGCCATAGCTACGTGCACAGGGCAGCGCGTTACGCTGCGGCGACAGAGTGGGGACCCCGACTGGGACTGGGTGCATACGCAAGTCTCACATGGTATGGTAAGCCTGGGATGTTATGGCGGGAGCTGTTGCCTTTCCTTTTTTCAGGTCGGCATGCTGACCCGCCTGACATTCTCATCATACACCTTGGGGGCAATGATTTGGGCCGGGTCACCGGCTTATCGCTAAAGCATGCGATTTGCGGTGACCTCGCCTACTTGCATTACGTGTGGCCCGCCACCACCATTGTTTGGTCGGATGTGGTGCCGCGGCACACGTATAGGGGAGGGTTTGACCTCCCGGCCCTTGACCGGGCTAGACGCATGGTGAACAGGGCTGTGGCCCGGTTCATTGTCAGTAGGGGTTGGGGGAGGGTCAGCCCTCACCCCGCCATTAGTCTGCGAAATTATGACCTTTATGCAGGGGATGGGGTCCATCTGTCGCGAGGAGGTATGGACCTCCTGTTGGGTGATTGGCGAGCAGGCCTGTTGACCGAGCTGACGGTCGGGGGGGGGCGTCGAGCCTTCTTTGAAGCCCCTCCGTGTGGCGGGTAGCACTGGTAAGGTAAACATTATGACCCACAGGTATCCGGCAAGTTCGCAATTGACTGGACAACACTAGACAGGCATAAGTTGGTTAAACGTTGTCCGGTCAACGACGAACTAGGCGACGGGGTGATGGCTATAGCTAGACAGCATGCATCACCCCGTGATTTTACGGATACGCGTCAGAGGGTGGGGTCATTAGTTAGATATTGACTACGGTCAACAATTTGTTTGTTGTCAACAAACAAATTGATACAAATAGATACATTGTAGCAATTGCCGTTGTCAATTTTGGGTGGTACCTTACCAGTGTTACTTCGGCCTGCTTGCCTTAAGAATTATGATTGGTCAATTACCAATAGAAATTTATAATTCGGACTAGGGCATGAATCAATAAATGTGGCCCAATGCCGTTATCCACTTTTACCAGTGTCTGAGTCCTTTATTGGGGGGTGCGCCTGCAATGTCTGTTGTAAATCACATTGGGAGACCTGATGGAAGGAAAAGTCATAAACAATTTTTTTTAAAAAAAATAATTCTGCCTCTACTACTGGAAGCAATATATTGATATCATGACAAATCATGACCAATTGTCCCATTACTCATATATTTGTCCAACTACTTTTTTGTTGGGATATATAGTTTGCAATTTGATTATTCTCTTTCAGTTAACATAAGACACTAAACAATATTTGTATGGAGAAAAGTATAAGAAGCAAAAGTATAAGAAGCAAATGCTCAATACTACCTCTTTCCTTTTCACAACAATTAGTAATTTTACAGCAATTTAATTTAATTTAATTTAATTTCTCATATTTCTATAGCTGCCACACTCACAAGGACTCCAGGTGGCTTACAATACAAACCCCAACAGATAAAATCCCATTAAAACAAGTAACCCCCTTAAAACCCCTTAAAACCCACCCACACATACTGCAAGAGAGGGAGTTATTCCATTACTTAAACCAACCAACTGGCGGGTATCACTCCTCCATCAATGCCCCACACCTGCCCTGCCAGCCAGGTTTTCAGTTCTCTCCTGAAGGGCAGCAATTTCATCAGCAGCCTTAGTTCCACTGGCAGGAGGTTCCACAGGGCCAGAGCAGACACAAAGAAGGCCCTCCTTCCTGTGCTAGAGAGACGAGCCTATCTAGCAGATGGTACAAGTATAACCCCTCCAGTCAGCTCTGGATGGACAGACAGACGATCTTGGGACAATCCAGTCTCTTAGGTATCCTGGACCACTACCATGTAGGGCGTTAAAGGTAATAACCAGCACCTTGAATTGCACCCAGAGGCAAATTGGTAGCCAGTGCAGCTCCCAAAGCAGTGGTGAGGCACGAGCATAATGCCCACACCCCAACACCACCAAAGTGGCTGCATTCTGGACCAACTGCAGCCTCCAGATGGTCATCAAGGGCAGCCCCATGTAGAGTGCATTGCAATAATCTAGTCTAGAGGTGACGAGAGCGTGAGTGACCATGAGTAAGGAGTCCCGGTCTAGGAGCGGATGCAACTGCCAGATCACCCGGAGTTGGGCAAAAGCCCTCCTGGCTACATCCGCCACCTGATCAACAAGCCACAGTCAAGAATCCAGGAGGACACCCAAATTGCGTACCGGATCTGTCCAGGGCAAACTTGACCCATCCAAATCTAAGGATGGTAACTCCCAAGATAACACCGGGCCCCTAATCCATAGCCACTCAGTCTTGTCAGGGTTCAGTTGTAATCGTCACTAATCCAGACCCCGACAGCCTCCAGACATTCAGACAGGACTTTGACAGCATCACTGGGATCACCACAGGCCGAGATGTACACCTGGGTGTCATCCATGTACTGATGGTACTGCACTCTGTGGGAATGGATGATCGCACCCAGCAGCTTCATGTAGATATTAAATAGGAGAGGAGACAGCACCAAGCACTGAGGTACCCCGTATTGAAGTAATCTAGGGCTGGACATCTCAGTCTCCAACCACATCGACTGGGTACGGCCCTTCAGGAATGAGGAGAACCAGGACCACACAGTGCCCTGGATCCCCAATCCCTTGAGCCGTTCCAGAAGGATATCGTGGTCGATGGTATCAAAGGCTGCTGAGAGGTCAAGGAGAGCAAGAATAGGTGGATGACCTTCATCCCGCTCCCTCCAGAGATCATCCATCACTGCGACCAATGCTGTCTCAGTATCATGTCTGGGCCTGAACCCTGACTGAAAGCGGTCCAGATAATCTGTTTCTTCCAGGACTCCCTGCAACTGCCATGCCACCGCCTTCTCTAATACCTTAGCTGGAATTGCTGGGACAAGAGAGGGCTTTTTTAGGAGGGGGCATACCAAGGCATGTTTTACTGATGCATGGAACACCCCCTCCCATAGCAATGAATTTATTATGGCCCCAACCCAGCCACCTGTCACTGCTTTAGAAGCTTTCACCAGTCTGGCAGGACAGGGATCCAAAGAGCAGGTAGTGGTGCAAACAGCTGCAAGGAGCCTGTCCACACCATCAGGGACAACTGGATCAAACCGTGCCCAGATAAAATGACATGACTGTGGTCCGGTCCCCTCATGACTCCCCCCTCCTCTACACCGGGGTTCAGACCCAAGAGAATCCGAGTGATTTTATCCATTAGGTAATCAGCAAAATCCTCAGACAAACCCTGCCAACCGGGCACCCCCTCCCCCTCTACTGAGAAGAGACCTGGTTATCCACAGATGCAATAAGGGTTGTGAAATACTGCTATTTCACCGCCTCTATCGCCACCAGGTAGGCCCTAATAGCAGCTCTAGCCAGTGTCCAGTTGGAATCACACTGGGTCTTCCCCAAGTGGCGCTCTCGGTGTCTCTTAGCCTGTTTGAGCTCCCACAATTATTCCGTGAACCACGCAGATGGCCTAGCCCCACGGGTTCGGAGAGGCTGTAGTGGTGCGATTACTTCCAAGGCCACAACCGTGTTCCTGTTCCACAGATCAACAAGCGCCTCAGGCGAATCATGTAACTGATCCAGGGGAAAATCCCCCAGTTCCCTCTGGAATCCATCTGGATCCATTAGTCACCAGGGGTGGGCCAACTTAATAGGCCCTGCCTCCCTACGGTGAAACATTGCCCCCAGGAAATCTAGAGTCACCAGATGGTAATCTGACCATGGCACAGGTGAAATGACTAATTCTTGTAATCTCATGTCACTCTGCCACTGCTCCAACAAGAAGACTAAGTCTGGCATGTGACCACTGCCCTTGGTCAGGCCCCGAATTACCTGAGTCAGGCCCACGGCTGCCATGGAAGCCATGAACTCCCTTGCAACCTCAGAATCCACCCCGATGAAGGCAAGTTAAAGTCCCCAAGGACCATAAGCCTTGGGAACTCCAATGCCAACATTGAGGTGGCCTCGAGGAGCTCAGGGAGGGAATCACTTACCCTGCAAGGGGGCAGGTACATGAGTAAGACTCCCAAATGACCCTTAGGGCCCAACCGCAGGAGCAGGGCCTCACAGCCAAACACTTGTGGGGTGGTGGCCCTAGCAACTCCCAGTGACTCCCTGGCAACAATGGTGAAACCACCGCCACTTCCCTCACCCCTAGGCTGGTGCCAAATACTGAACCTGGCTGGACACAGATCTGGAAGAGGAACACTGTCCTCTAGTGTCAGCCAGGTTTGTGATAAGAATAACTAAGTTATTTGAAATGGGGACAGATTGGGGGTGGCTTACATTCTGTTGTACCTCCCTCACACATTGCACCAATGCTGCTGGACTCTCCATATCCACCATCTTGTACTATTTCAGAGAGTACTTCCTGTTTGCTTCACCCATCCCCTCTTTTGCTAACATATCCCTCTCACAGGAGACAGTGGTCTTAACCTGTAGCAGCTCTTGTGCAAATAAAATGAGGTAGGCATATAAGTCTCTCTCCTTCTTCAGACAGGGGGATTGGCTTTCATCCTTGTCTCCCTCTTATTACATCCTCTAGTAGTCATTCTCCATTTGTGTCACTTCCTTTTCTAGCAGCCCCACCCCACCCCCAACAAAATCATGCACATCCAACTAGAACTTGTTTTTATTTCCTCGCTGCAAAGTGATAGTGTAAGCCTGGCATAGTTTGAGCTAGCACTTTCTGGCAATGTTGAGTCACACAGCCCAGGGGTCTTGTCCTACAAAGAGTCAGAGGCAGCTTACAGCTCTGAAGTCCAGGAAATAGCAGGAACTTGATGTAACTCTCGCCTTGTAGACAAGCCTCTGAAGCCCCCTCTCCTTGCAAGATGTACGGATTTGTATATGTATTCATACAATCTCTCTCTTATTTCCTTCTCTCTAGTTGTTTTAACTGTTCACAGTATGCAAAAAGGAGATAAAATGTCTTCTTTACTACACTGTAGTCTCAGAGAGCAATCACATGTCAAGAAATGTGTTTTATAGCATTAGAAAAGTTCATTTTGTTAGGAACAATCTTTTTTAAGTGACCCTTCCATCTGTCAAGGAATTGCTCTTGTCCAGCCACCAAAAGTAGCAGTCTTACTGTTGAACCAAAAAGAACCAGCTTGGGCATAGACTGGGATGGAATCCATTCCCCATATTTTATGTGATTATTGGAGAATAGCTCACACAGGACCATGCTAAAAGGTGAACTATATGTCCGTGTGATCAGTCTGGGTGACTGGTGAAGCTGGTATTTTAGTAAGATCTAGAATACTGATCACTTACACAGACTCCCTGTCACGTTACTGGTTGTACACTAGTTGCAAAATCAGGCACATAGGCAATTGTACAACTGATCTGAGGAAAGGCCATCAACCTGAGTGTAGAACAAGCAAACAACACACTCTGATTCTCCTTGTACACAGTCTTTTCTTAATTTAACTTTGATTAGAATCTGACAGTGCTATCACATATTTAACTTTTCACTAAGGTTGACTGTGACACTATTTTCCTAATGTGGGCCATAGAATCATAGGATAATTAAGTTGGAAGGGGCTTATGAGACGATCAGGTCCAACGACCTACTCAATGCAGGAATATAAATCAAAACAGATCCAATAGATGGTTGTCTAGTTTTCTCCTGAATGCCTCCAGTGCTCACCCTCCTCCCAAAGATTGATTCTGTTGTTGTCCTCATTCATTCATTGTTGTATAGCTACTTCTATAGTAGCCTTGACACTATGAGTAAGTATATTGCTATGATCATATGTAATGTACATAACATAAGATGAGGATGCCTGCCTGTAATCATCCTTATTATTGTTGTGTGTTATAAAGTCAATTCTGTCTTATGGTGCCCCTTTCCAGATGTTTTTAGGTAGAGAATACACAGAAGTGGTTTACCATTCTGTACTTCTGTGGCCACTCAGTGACTATGCAGCTTGCCCAAGACTCTTCTCCCTGGTAGAACTGAATTCCTAACTTCTGGCTCTGCAATCAGATACCTAAACCACTGAGCTTTCTAGCCAGGTGTCCCCCACCCTCAAGAGAAAACAAAGAACATACTGGGTAATAATTAGTTGTTGTTGTTGTTTTTGTACTCTACCGTTCCTGGGGGGAGGTGTAATTTGTATTAGTTCTTTCATCACATTACCATATTCCTCCTGGATTCTGAAGCCATCTGTATTATAACAAGTTTTTCATCCAGCAACCAAGCTTTTTCTCTCTCAATAAAGACCACACATATGGTGTTTATAAGATGTGTTTGTTTGACTTCATATGATTTTACTTTATTCTGGACTTCCTGAAGGGCATGTATTTTTTCCTCTCTTGAATTACTGAGGATAATTTCATAATGTTGTCTTTTCAAACAATAATTTATTGCTTAAATGTCACATAATTGCCAGACTGATTTAAAATGGAACTAAAGGCTTAACTTGGAAGACAGTTCTCTAGTATCATTATTTTAAATAATAAAAAAGGGATCTAGATAGTTCCAAAAACTAAATGTGACAGTTTACTTGAGCTAATTAGATAGTATGGATAGCATTGGATTAAATGGGTTTGTTGTATCTCTCCATGAATAAAAATTATTGATATCTGTTATACTATTCTAGCCCACATTGCTTTGCTTTTCATAGCACAATATAGTATTCCATACCACACCACACCAGAGGTTAGAGGTAATTAGTAGAAATAACTAATTGTAGTTAGTTCTTAATAGAACATTTTTGGCACAATTATGTGCCATTATGCCATAATTCAGCGTGGAAGAATTTCATTCTCTTGTGCTCTAACTATAACTATGACAATATTGATATGGAGCATGGATGTTGAAACGTTTATCAATGTTGACATGCTTAAAGGGGTTATTAAAATTGTATCCTTTGAAATGCAAAATATGAATAAAACATGAAGGTTTAAACGGTAATAAACTACTGGTAGAGGTTACTTCAGGATAGACAGATGTAAAGGGACAAAGTTCAGTTTTCCTTTATTTTAAAATTTTTGTATCCACAGCTTTGATCATAGATATCCCAACGTGGTTTTTTTTTAAAGTAACATGCCTCTTACACATTTTCAACAATGTTGAAGTATCTTTATGATTATGGAATGCAGAAGACATGCGGATGAATAAAACTTGTAGAATTAGACAAACCAATGTCGCCTGGTCTCATTTTCCTCCTTTATCATCACCATCATGAGTGGAAACAGTGATTTATTCTCATTCTCTTAAGAGAGATGATGCACTTTTGGCAAGCCAAGCAGGAGACCAGATTAATTAATTATTGGTACATTGACATTCCTGGACTTATACCTTGATAGCCAGATGAACTTTTACAAGATTGTTTTGATTATCCAATTCACTCTGGTATTTAACGCTTTCAGGGGAAAATGTTAGATGGGATATAGTACCACAGACTTGAATTATCAAGGGGTGTTATAATGTTCTATAACACTCCAAGTGTATTGTTCAAGTGGCATACGCTTGACCTTGACAACTTATAGTAATAGTAACTGCAACTGTTAAAAGGGTTTCTTTTAAACGAAACAGATGGGCATGTGACATCTCTAACACTTCATAAGGTAAAGGTCTCCCTTGCTCAAAAGTCAGTCATATCCTACTCTAGGGTTCAGGGCTCATCTCAAACTCATTGTTAATTATCATCAGATCTAGCTGATGTGATTTGAGTTGTGGTCACATTTTTAATATTTGAAGGGTTTCTTCTCCCAATTTTCTCTTGTTTTCTCTTTGACCTTTGTGTTTCCTCTTACAACAACAACAACCCTGTGACATCACAAGGAGCTGCCCCTAGGTCTTAGGCTTTTGTCCTTAAATCCTAGCTAATAAGGTAATGATGACTTGTCAATACAGTACTAGGTAGCCCACAGAAATAACTTTCTTCATCTCTTGCTGCTGCCAAGGCTTTTAGTGCAGATGCTGACTTCCACAGGCTTATGGCTCTAAACAGATTCAGCAATAAAGTTCAAACCTTAATGGATAGATTAAAGCCCTCAGGACAAATAACAACATTATCATGTGCTAACAAGTATGATCAAAGGAATGCATAACAAGAAGAAGTTGGCTTACCATCAAACCCAATATCAGAGTAAAAGGCAAAACATGGAGGGATGGACCTTTAGAGAAAGAGTGTATGGTGATCAGTTGCAATAAGGCCTAGGCCAGTGATGTCCAACCTTGGCACTCCAGATGTTCTTGAACTTCAATTCCCAGAAGCCCTGATCATCAGGTGTGTTGACTTGGTCTTCTGGGAATTGAAGTCCAAGAGTACCTGGCATGCCAAGGAGATGAAATCTCTCCATAGATCATGATTCCATTTCTTTAAATGCTATCATGGAGGACCATAGGTTTGTGGTTCGGAGTGGGCATGTGGCTTTTTTGTTTCTTTCTTGTGTTTAGACTCTACAACCAGGAATTCTCCATTTTGTCAATTCCATCTTCCAGACCCACACCTAAATTGAGTTCACCTGAGGAAAGATAAGGCTGGAAGGTTTCATAACTTAACATAAACTGAGCTCCAGGCTAGGTGCATGTTAGGGGGGAAAAAGCTGTCCAAATGTTTGCTGGGAATTTTCAGCAAATTACTTTTCTAAAAGGTACTTTAAGCTGGAGCTTGGCCTGTCCTAGGCTGTGAAGCATTCCAGCCCAGTCTTTCTCCAGAGGAACTCAATTTAGGTATGGGTCTTGTAAGTGGAATTTCCCCAGATTGATGAATTCTGGGTTGTGGGGTCCAAAAATCAAAACTTGAGTGACACATCCCTAGAGGTAATAGTAAGGTAAAGGTAAAGGTCACCCTTGCTCAAAAGCCAGTCATATTCAACTGTAGGGTTCATTGCTCATCTGTGTTTATAGCCAAAGAGCCAGCACTGTCTGCATCTGCATACATTTCTATGGACATGTGGCAGGAACGACTAGACACGGAACACTGTTTACCTTCCCACCAAAGTGGTACCAATTAAGCTACTTGAAATTTCTTGCTTTCGAACTGCTAGGTTGGCAGGAGCTCTGAGTCATGCAGCACTCAGGTCTCGAGCTGCTGACCGGTCAACCTTCCAGTCGTCAAATTCAGTGTCTTAATCACTAAGCCATCACAGTCCCACAGAGGTAATAGTAAAGCTTTTTTTAAAAAGGTGCAGTTTGACCTTTAAAGGAAATGAAGATGATGGAGCACATGCTACATATTGTAGTCCCCAGTATTCCCCCAGCAAACATAGCCACTGGCTAACCACTGGGATTTGTTGTATAAAACAGTCATGTCCAGCAATATGGTGCTGAGTGAATATATAAGGACAAAACTGAGAAAGATGACCTTGACTGTTCTCCATAGTTTAAAAGAATGTCTTCATATAAATTGGATACCATTTATTTCAAATAGCTTCTGGATTGGCACTGAACTATTTAGAGCAGGCAAAGTTCAGCTTCTTCTGAAAGGACTTCAAATCTTCATCCTGAATCCATTCATATGTTGAATTGCCTGTCACTTCTGGCATTCTAATCCAAAACTGGTGGTTCAATTCTATCTGAAAGAACAAAGGACCAATATTAAAGGTGTAGCTCTATTTCTAACCAGCTACCATTACAAGCAGTTTTTCACACAAATGCTGGGATTCTATGTTTTAGTGGAAACACCACATAATGCAGAAGAATTAAAACTGTTCAAAAATGTTACAGTGCAGAGTTGTCCTAAAAAATATATCGCTGCATTAACAAAAGAAAAGCTGTCAAATATCTCCACTTCTCTGCCAACATTGGTAAATTGCATTTTTTAAAAAGACAGAATAAATTGAAGGGACAGATGGTGTGGATATAATTTTTAAGCTCATAGAAACAGAGCATTTTGTAAGGAGAAAAGAACACATAAACAGTGAACATTCAACCATGGCAAGGATGAGCTATATGAGTTTGGGCATTCATATCTGCAGCAATTCATACCTTTCAGACACATACACAAAAAGTCAGCAGTTAACTTTTTCCGCAGACAGGCAAAACCAAATAATGCAATCATCATAAAACACATTGGTGGCAGATGTCTCAATTAATGGAACAATACTATCAATAATAGCTGGAATATCAATGCAACACAGCTGTGAAATTCTCCTTAAACCTTGTAAAGATTCATTCTGAAAATGAGTCCAAAGTGATAGAGTATATCAGAAAGTTTATTTATTAAAATGGTATGAACATTCATACAGCTAACCACCGATGTTCTTCCTGGGAAGACAATAAGAACCACAGCCCTTGTGGTTTAGTGACTAAGTTGCAGTACTGCTGCCAAAACTCTGGTCATGAGTTGAGTTTGATCCTGATGGGCTGAAAGTTGACTCAGCCTTCCATCCTTCCAAGGTCAGGAAAATGAATATCTAGTATGTTGAGGGAGGGAATTCTAATTATCTGTGAATTGCCAAGAGAGTGGTTCAAGCACCATGGGGTGTTGTTGTTGTTCAGTCACACAGTCGATTCTGACCTTTTGCGACCCTATGAACAATTGACCTCCAGGCACCCCTGTCCTCCACCATCCTCCTCAGCCTGCTCAGCTTGGTGCCCGCTGCGTCCACCAGCCATCTAGCCATCTCATCATTGGCCATCCCCTTCTTCTTTTGCCCGCCACCTTTCCCAGCATCAAGGCTTTATCAAGTGAATCCTCTCTTCTCATTTGATGCCCAAAGTACTTCAACTTCATCTTTACTATTTGACTTTCTAAGGAGCAGTCATGACTGATTTCTTTCAAGATTGACCTATATGTTCTCCTCGCTGTCCAGGGGATTCTCAAAACTTTCCTCCAACACCACATCTCAAAGGCATCTATTCTTCTGTGCTCAGCTTTACTAATGGTCCAGCTCTCGCAACCATACATCATCGGGAATACCATTGCTTTGACTATATGGATTTTTGTTTGTAAGGTGATGTGTCTACTATTCACTATGTTCGCCAGGTTTCTCATGGCTTGTCTCCCTAGAAACAGTCACCTCTTTATTTCATGGCTGCAGTCACCATCTGCAGTGATTCTAGATCCCAAGAAAGTAAAATCTATCACTGCTTCTACTTCTTCCCCTTCTACTTTCCAGGTGCTGATAGGACCTGTTGCAATTATCTTGGTTTTCTTAATGTTGAGTCTCAGGCCAGCTTTTGCACTCTCTTCTTTCAATCTAGTCAGGAGCTTCTTTAAATCTTCCTCACTTTCTGCCATTAGGGTGGTATCATCTGCATATCTCAAATTGTTGATGTTTTCCCAGCAATTTTAATCCCATATTGTGATTCCTCCATCCCTGAATTGCACGTTATGTGCTCTGTGTATAGGTTGAAAAAGTAGGGTGATAAAATGCAGCCTTGTCTTACTCCTTTTCCTATTCCAAACCACTCTGTCATTCCGTGTTCTGTCCTAACTGTTGCTTCTTGACTCTTGCACAGATTTCTCATGAGGCATATCAGGTGTTCTGGTATTCCCATCTCTTTAAGTACTTGCCACATTTTGTTGTGGTCCACACAGTCAAAGGCCTTTGTGTAGTCAATAAAGCAGAGGTATACTTGTTTCTGATATTCCTTTGTTTTCTCCATGATCCACCGTATATTAGCAATGTGGTCTCTAGTCCCCCTGCCTCTTCTGAAACCTGCCTGCACCTCTGGCAATTCTCTCTCCATGCGCTGCTGAAGTCTATCCTGTATTATCTTGAGCATCACCTTGCTAGCATGTGGGATGAGCGCAATTGTTCGATAATTTGATCACTCTTTGGCACTACCCTTCTTTGGGATTGGAACGTATACTGATCTTTTCCAATCCTTTGACCACTGTTTTGATTTCCAGATCTGCTGGCATATTGAATGCAGTAATTTGATTCCATCATCTTTTAGAGCTTTGAAAAATTCACCTGGGATACCGTCATCTCCACTAGCTTTGTTGTTTGCAGTGCTTTTTAGGGCCTTTCTGACTTCACTCTCTAGGATGTCTGGCTCAAGTTCAATGTTCTCATCATTGTGATTATCAGTGGTGTTGAGGTCCTTTTTGTAAAGTTCCTCTGTGTATTCTTTCCATCTTTTCTTAATCTCTTCTGCATCAGCTAACTCCTTGCCGTCTTTGTCCCTGATCATGGTCATTTTTGCTTTGAATGTTCCCTTAATTTCCCCAATTTTTTTGAAAAGATCTCTAGTCCGGCCTCTTGTGTTGTTTTCCTCTATTTCTTTGCCCTGTTCATTTAGATATATTTCCTTGTCTCTCCTTGCTTTTCTTTGAAATTCTGTATTCAAGTGATTGTATTTTTTCTTTTCTCCTTTGCCTTTTGCATTCCTTCTTTCCTCTGCTATTTTAAGAGCCTCATCAGACAACCACTTTGCTTTCTTATACTTCTTTTCTTTTGGTATGGCTTTCCTTGCTGCCTCCTGCATGATGTCCCACACATCTGTCTATAATTCTTCTGGCACTCTATCAATTCCAAACCATTAAATCTGTTCCTCACCTCTACAAGTATAAACTTGTATACAAGTATATAAATGTAATTATTATTGCTACAAGGGGGGATCTGCCAAACTGTAGGAAAAATTGAACCTATTGACTTCTTTGAGAAGTCCATCCAGACCAAATCTGTTAGAGAATTCGTTTGTCAGGGCTCTAATCTTTAATTGGGTCTTTAGTGTAGTTAACTAGTCTCTAACACAAAATCATATGAATGTTGCATCTGATAAAATCAAAAACAGTAATTTTAAATCACTTATTTAGTTACATCATTATTATTTATATACACTGAGAAAGTGGGGTTTCCTTGTAGATGACAGCCTGTGTGAATGCGGAGAAGTACAAACTATCTCCCATATGATACAATGCACACTATGCCTCTCAATGTGCACTGAGGAGGACCTTATGTTGGCAAGAGGAAATGCTGTCGATGTGGCCCGATATTGGGTGGATGTCATCTTATTCCTGTTCATTTTAGATATGTTAATTTTAGCCTTGTATGTTGTTATATGCTTGTGGTGCCTCTGACACAAATAAGGAAAGAAAGATTTATATAAACTATTCTGATTAATTTATAACAAGATGTAATATGAAGTACACGAATGGGACTTTCAGGAGAAAAAGTACTTCTCATTCCATAATTCAGGCTAAATTATGGGACTGAGAATCACAGACTGCAGGAAGTAGAGCAGCTCTCTTACCTCCACACAGTTTCCACAATGTTTCTTCCTGCCATTGAAAGAAGAACAGCTGCACCTTAATGAGTCACAAGAATTTCTGCTGATTCTCAAGGATACATGGGGAAATTAGTTCCAATGGGACTCCACACACTCTATAATTCAGCCTTAGGGTTTCCCATTGAATTATAGGACTGTGGGAGCCCCCCACCCCCCACTCAATGGTACAATCTCTAACAAGCACACAGTAAGGATCCATTTAAGAGATGAGTCGGTATGCAAGAAACCACATCAAGTGAGTGGCCGAAATGTGATAGGTGTTCTGTATATAGTTCATATTATACAACTGTCACACTATAGAGGTGTGAATCTCACAGCATTTCTCTCATGGAAACAATGAGAGAGAAGGAAATAACTCTTTCCTCCTCACAACAAGAGTTCTGTGTGCAAGATCCTTCCTCCAAAAAACCTCATGGGAAATATCATGGGAATTCCCAAAGTTTCACAGCCATTTTTTTCTGGGAAAAGTGCCAAACTGAATGGTATCTTTTCAGTAGAGGATTCTCCTATAAAAGGGCACAGGATTATTATAAATCCTGCACAGAATGGTATCTTTCCTATACAGCAGGGGTTTTCAACCTATGGCCTGTGGGCTGGATCTGGCCCTTGGCACCATTTCATGTGGCACGTCGCCCTTGCTCCTGTCGCCACCGCCAGAAGCTGTGCCATCTGTGGTTCCTTTTTAATGTAAACAGTCCCACAAGGAAGTACTAGCCTCATTAAAAAGCCCCACTCACCCTTTCCCTGAGCAGGCAATTAATCTCATTAGTGTCAGTCATGGAGGGGAGGGGGTCCAAAGCCTCCATTTATGGCTGGTGTATCCCTCCCTCCTTCCATGGAGAACAAAATGGCCACCACTTTGAAGCTCTTGGGACAGAATGGCCACTTCGAAATGGCCATCCCCATCATGCAGGCAGGAAAAGATGGCCATCCAGCCCAATCAGCTGTCTGAGGGAGCGTGATTGCCCTGCAGCTTGAAAAAGTTGCTTGGGCTTCTGGGAATTGAAGTCCAAGAACATCTGGAGTGCCAAGGTTTGCCATCATGGACATAGAAGTTGGAAGTATCCTATAAATAATAATGTGCAAAAACCAAGCATTAACAAAAAGGAAAATGTGAATGTGGAAGCCAGGATATCTTGCAGGAGATCTCAATGGATTTCTTGTTATGGTGAGACAGGGAAGAAGGCAAAAAACTACAATTTTAAGAGAAACCTTTGCATGCTTAATGAACAGCTGGTAAGATTCCACCTGAACAAAACAGTACCTCATTTAGTACTGTAATAGGTCAAGTTCTCCCTTGCTTGAAAGCCATTGCATCTGACTCTAAGGGGTGGCTTATCTCCATTTACAGCTAAAGAACCAACACTCTCTGCATCTACAGATGTTTCCATGATCATGTAGCAAGCATGACTAGATGCCAGAGTGCATGAAATGCTGTTACCTTACCCACCAAAGCAGTACCTAATTATCTACTTACAATTTCTGGCTTTTGAACTGCTAGGTTGGCAGGAGCTGGAACAGACAACAGCAGCTCAATCCACTCAGGTCTCAAATGCTGACCAGCTGACTTTCTGGTTGCCAATTTAGCTTCTTAACCACTAAGCCACCGTGGCCCCTAGTATGACTTTATTCATCACATGAAACATTACTGATCTTTTCAGCTGTGTCATTTGCTGAAAATCAGCATGGACCCTATAGTATTTTCACATGCCACAATTTAATTTCTGTGGGCAACTGTTGTGGCCGTTGTATCACAAAATTTTGATGATCTGGTGATCTAAAGGTATGCAAAATAATCTGAAACTCATTCTTGTGTCTTGAACTATTAACCAACACAATAATTGCTTTCCATCAGAGGGCCCTAAACCTGGAACCTCAGATATTGTTTAACTTTGTCTCTCATAAGCACTGGCCAACATAGCCAAGAATCAGAGCTTTGAAGAATTTTAGATTAGCAGTCTCATGGGATCTGAGAATGGGAACCAGTGTTTTAGATGCAACTGAATTGACTTTTTTATTGCAAGAAAAATTCTGCAAAATCCTGATCTCTAAAGATAGTGCTTTAGCTCTTTCCCCCCTGGTTTTCATCTTACTTTTGGTATTCCTGATAGGGACTCCTAGGAACTATTGGATGTCAACAATCTATACAGTATTATTCATACTTTAATGTGCATACACTATGTTGCCATCTTGACAACCAATACATTTTCTTAAAACTGTTTTATGTTACAGTATCAATTGCTTTTAGTACCTGATGACAGTATCAGTCTAAATAAATGTCAGTGTAAAGCCTACCTTTTCCTTACACCGGATGAATACATATAGCAATCTTACCAAGTGGCAGATATGGGGCATTATGGCCACTGTAAAATATATGCTAAAATAAATTAATTCAAGGTAACAATAGCAGCCTTTGTAGTATTTTATGCTTGCTGTAACTTCACTTGGGTTACTGACCTGTTTTATCGCTAGAGCATAAAGACTGTTCTTCTGTGCATTGGTGCAATGCTTTGTTTTTCCTTTGTGGTTTCTGGTACTTTGTTCTCACCATATTGAAAATCTATTCATACTATTAAAGGTGTTTGTTGAGAAAGGTAGGTACATTTCCCCCCCCCCTTTGTTTTTTCCCAATAGAAACAAGTTTTTTCTATAGGAAAAGGTTCGTGATACAGCTAAGTCTTTCTGAAGTCAAGATCACCTTTCTGAATTCGGGAAGTCATAGTGATAAGCCTTGAGACTTCTCTTGTGGTGGGCATCAGCAGGTTTGCACCAGTTCACCAGAACTGGTAGCAGAAATTCTGCCTGACCCTGCTCATCTAAGTTTTGAAATAAAGTAATCATAATTCAGGTGCAATGCAGGGCTTCCCCCCTGGCCACACCCACCCTACAATGCCCACAGTGTGGTGGCAAAATTTTTTTGGAGCCAACCACTGGCTACTGCTGCTGCATCCTCACACTTTGGCCACAGGAAATCAACCCAGTCACTTGTCTGGATCTCAGAGTACTCCTTTTCTCCCAGGGCACAGCAGACTGGGTCCAACTTCTCCTTGGTTTCTCTCTACTTACCCCCCCCATCACACCTGTCCTTCCTCCTCCTCCTTTCTACTTATTTCCTATCCTCTGGGCCAAGGCCCAATCTCTTCGGTCTTCCCTCAGCTCCTCTTTTCTATCTACAGCCTCCATCTCCTCATCTGCACCTTCCTAGCGCTCAGTAACTGGAATGGCCATTGGAACCACGAGGGGGTGCAGAACAACTATGGACAGCATGCTTGTTGTGTATGTAACTTAAATAGTGCTTTAAACAGTTTGTAATTATTATTGTGGGATTGGTGATCCTCCATTTTGTCTGCTTCATGGTACTAAGCTATCGTGGGACTTGCATTCATGCCCTTTCTAACGAGACGCGTGAAGTCTCCCCAGTCTCTGGTCACCCCACGATCACCCCACTTCTCTCCCAACCAATCCTGTGGTTTCCTGCCCAAATGTATCCATTGTATATTGTATATAAAGCGCTGCTGCGCCATTGCTGTTCATGTTCGGTTTGCTTACAATAAAGTTGTGTTTGGCCCTGTTATGCTGGCTGCTTCTCTTCAATTCCCTAACATCAAACTGCTAGATGTCATCCTCAGAAACACATTGAGCTTTTGTTGAGTCCAAGAGTAATTAGCAATGCAACAGCAAGTTTGAGGTTAAACATCAGTGATTTATTATCAGCTCAGTTAAGGCTTGTTCGGACTGGGGAATAAGGGGACGAGTTGGCCATTTATATACAGACAGAATGGCAGTTACAGAGATACATTTGCCCAGGCTTTTGATAACATGGGAAACCTGTGCTAGAACCAGTCAGATTATATTGACAACAATACGAACGTGGTGCCTTACAGAAAGGGTGCGCTTTTACAGCAAAGACTTAATGGTGATTGCAGAATTAAAGCAATAAAGCATTTGGACACAACAGCTTTACAAAAAGGTCCCTAGTCAGGACCTTGAACATTTAGTTACAAATCCAAACAATCATGCAAATGTGTTCCCTTGGGCATTTTGATGCAGAAACGCTATCAAAAAAAAAGGGGGGAAGGAAGGAAAGGAAAAAAGAAAATAACATCTATCCTTTGATTAATAATATCTCTACTCTCTGACCTTTTTTCCTGTGCTAAGCTGCCACAAACTAAAACTAAAACTTGAAAGCATTGTTATTGCCTTATTTACTTGTGACAGACTAGTGTTCTGATGCCATCACCTCTTTTCTGGAAAAAAGTCCTAAAGATGTACTCTTCTGCACTTTTCTTCCTTTACAAAACTACTGATAACCTGTGAAGCATTCTATTTATTGTACATAATTTCATATCTTAAATCCATGGTTCTCAACTTTTTCAAGCTGGGGGCTGGGTCATGCTCTGCCTATCAGCTTCAAAGGCTGGACTGCCATTTTGCCCTGCCTGCATGATGTGGTGGCCATTTTGTCCCAACAGCTTCAAAGAGGTGGCCATTTTATTTCTTGAATGCTCTTGGAGGGGTAGGGTGGGGGTCTACATGAAATGGCACCATGAGCCAGATCCAGCCATCGGGCCTTAGTTTGGGAATCCCTGTCTTAAATGAAAAACTAGTTATGTCAACATGCATCTTCTATGTACCCCTCATCATTCACACAGTACAGTGCTATAATGTTTGAGTTATGAGTTCAGTTGCTTGGTTGTTGCTTTTTAAAAATCAGAAACATTGTAATAATTTAATTTGAGCTGTTAGGGCTCATTGGGTTGGAATTACTGGCTGCAGAACCAGGACATGAACTTCAAATCCATCCTGTGCCTCCTAGGTCAGGGGGCCGCCCAAAGCATATGAATCTGGTGGCATCAAATGCCCTGTCACCAAAATCGCTGTACAGTCCCAGAATGTCACCAGAATGAGGGAATGGTAAACCAGTTCTGAGTACTTTGTACCTAAAAAACTGTGGGAAAAGGTCGCTGTAACTCAGGATAAACATGGCAGCCTGTAATTGTTAACTATTATTTAATAATTTAAATTAGATCTTTACAGTGTATTTGATATCTTTAGTAGCTTGATTATGTAACCATTGCTGTTGCTTTGGGTTATTGAGAACCAGTTTATAGCAGGTTGTAAGGCAAGTGAGATATTAAATACCGTATTTTCATGAAAATAAGACACTGTCTTCTTTTTATTTATTTTTCCTCAAGAAGACACACTATGGCTTATTTTCAGGGGATATATTATTTTTATTAAGTATGGTACAACATGGTATGCTGTATAGCCACACCTATCACTATGTCTTATTTTCGGGGTATGGCTTATATTGCGCAAATGCTTAGAAATCCTGCTATGGCTTATTTTATGGGTATGTCTTATTTTCGGGGAAACAGGGTAGTAGGTTTACCAATTCCACTCCATGCCTGTGAGTTTCCATGGCAAAGCAGTGATTCAAACTCACTGGTTAAGATGACGACGAGTTAACACACCTTTTTTTTGGGCTCGCACTTTTCAATGAGTAATTAAATGAGAAATTAAATCTGAATACAAATAATTTCAAAAGATTCTACATGAGGAAAGTGACTTAAATACAATTTAAGTATTCCTTTTTCTTGACTTTTGCCTGAGTCCCTGTTTTGCCCCTCCTTCTCCGTCTTCTTCCTTCTTCCTTGCAAGAGTTTGGATACGAGTCCCTGGATAGCAGTGGGGGATTTGCTTATCGGAACATTGTTATAAGGTGGATTACAATAAACCATTGCTAATTTTTGGAGAAAGTCTTCAATCAAGCTACTGGATTACCAGGTGGAATATAAATTTGGCTTATATCAGCAAGATCCCTTTTGTATTTTTGGATTGTATTGGCTTGGAATCATTTGGCCTCAGTATTGAAAGTTTGGCTGTTGGAGTACCCCTTCTTTGTTACTGGATTACAGTCACGTTATCTTGCTTGGTCTGGCTTTTGCTTTTTGTTTGACCTTCACACGAGAGACATAATACCAACAAACACTTCCTTGCCTGTGGTGGATATATTAACTCTTTTATGGTTTGATTCTTGGCTTGTTGAGTGACTGAACATAATTGGATTATAACTCTGGAGCAGCATCAAGTTAAGAGACAAGAGGGTGTAAGAAAAGTTGGCGGGTTGAAGTTGCTATTTGATATTACAATGGATAAAGTTGCAAGGGGAAAGAGCAAGGAAGAAGAAGTTGTGAAGCCAAAAAAAAAAGGTAACCTTTTATCAGAAGACCCATCTCCTCCGACATCATCTCCGGAACCACCACCACTTGATCAAACACAGATAATGGTAGAATTTGGGAAGTTATTCAAGAAAATGGAAAAGATGGAGGAGTCAAGAGCGAAAGACAAAAGTGAAATTATGGGAAAACAGGACAAATTGGCTACAATGTTTACAGATTTTTCAAAGAAAGTGGATCTTAATTTTCAAAGAACGGATGCTAATGTAAAATTAATGCAGAATGATATGAAATTGATGCAGGGATATATTAAAGGGTTACATGAGGAGGAAAAGGAAATTAAGATGAAAGTGGATGTGCAGGAAAAAAGAATCGATGTTATGGAAGAGATGATGAGAAAACACAATATTTTGATACGCAAAATGGTGGAACAAATGCCAGATAAGCTAAAAGATAGAATAATTGTTTGGTTAAATAATTTGAATATGGGAAAAGTTTTTGTTCATGAGGATATTGCAAGTGTGTACAGAGTGGGACCGAGGAAGGGAAGGGTGGTACAGAGGAATGTGTTGGTTAAATTTGCAAACTGGGGAGACAAATAAGGTGATGGCCTTTTTAAAACAAGCTGGATCTGGCACTTTAAAAATGGATGGAAATGATGTGGAAATATACAATGATATTTCAATGAAGGAACATGGTTGGAGGTATAAGATGAAGCCAGTAACAAGATTTCTGACGGAAAAAGGGATAAAATACAACTGGCGATATCCACAACAGTTGAGGTTCTTTCATGAAAGGAGGTTGTATGTGATTGATGCAGAGATGGATGCGTTGGAATATATGTGTATGAATGACTTGGTTAAGGCATCTTCAAGGGAATGGTTGGCATTGAGGAAGGCCTTGTTGGAATCTGGGGCAATAAAAAGGGATTATGGTGGAGCAAGGGAGGAGGGGGCAGCGGGAGGAGAGGACACAGAAGAGCCGGAGTTGCAAGTGTTGATGGTAACTGAAATGGGGGGAAGTGAGGGTCAGCAAGCTGGAAAATAGATGGGATGTTTGTAGGGAAGATGAGTTGAAGTAAGATTGTGAATTAAATCAGATTTTGTATAAGAGGTATATTAGTGCTTGAGCTTTCATTGTAACGTCGTCTTTCATGTTCCCCCCCTCCCCTTTTCAGATGACGGAGGCGTTCTTTTTGGCTCAAGAAGCGGGGAGGGTATTAGTGAATGTTTTTTGTGTTTTTTGTTTTTTTAGTTATTGTGGGTTAGATGGCATCACATCCAAGGGAGAAATCAGAGATGGTAGAAGAAGGTGGGTAATTATATTATGAGGTCTATTAAAATATTATCGTGGAATGTGAAAGGTACAGGCTCACAGATTAAGAGGAGAAGAATTCAATCAGCGTTGAAGAGGGATAGGTCAGATATAGTTTTTCTTCAGGAGACTCATCAAAAAGCTCAGGATATAAATATATTTTTTTTAGGCTGGATGCAGCATTATGAGAGTTCATACGGCACATCAAAGTCAAGAGGGGTGGCAATTTTGATAGCGACTAGACTGGGGTTTGAGATAGTTAATAGGATATCGGACCCCGAGGGTAGATATTTGATTGGGAAATGGAAGATAGATGAGGAGGAAATAACATTGGTGAATGTATATGCCCCAAAGGATCATCAGACTGAATTCTTAGAAAAAAAATCGTAAAATATTGGTAAGAGAGAAAACAACGAGGATGATTGTGGCTGGGGATTTTAATCTGATAAAATCTAATTTAGATTGTACAAATATATTAAGATGTGGAAAAGGAATTAAAGGACAAACATTGGATAATTGGATGACATCCTTGGGACTGAAAGATACTTGGAGGAAACTTAAGGGAACAGAAAGGGTCTATACTTATTTCTCACAGGTCCATAATTCATATTTGTAACAGAGAATATGATTAGAAATCTGGAGGAAATAGAAGTTGGGATTTTTAAGGAGTCAGATCATTTGAAAGTTGTGATGGAAATACGGATGGACGGTAAAAAGAGGATGAGAAGGGCGTGGAGATATGATGACAAACTATTTAGGGATCAGAAATGTAAGGAGGAAATTAGCGAGAGGTGGGAAGAGAACTGGCAGTGGAATGATAATGATGAGGTAAACTTTGATGTGGTCTGGGATACCATGAAGTCGGTTTTTAGAGGTGAAAGTATTAGATTAGCTAGTATTAAATACAAAAAGTTTAAGACTTTGCAAGACAAAAATGAAAAGGATATAAAGAAATTGCAGGAGGAACAAAGGATAGGAAGGTTTTTGAGGATTTGCAAAGATTAAAGGCGGAATTGGTTCGTAAGGATATAGAAAAAGTGAAGGGGGATTTGGTGTATTTAAAAAGAGAATATTTTGAATTTAGTAACAAAAATTCAAGGTTATTAGCAAGAATAGCTAAAGAAAAGAGGGAAAAGAGAGAAATTGGAGTCTTGATAAATGAACAAGGGGTGAGATGTAATAAAACTAGAGATAAGTGTAAAATTGTGAAAGAATTTTATCAGGCCTTATATGCAAAAAAAGAGATATATATAGACAAACTCAAAACTCAATTAGAGAGACAAAAATATACTAGTATAAAACAGGAACATAAGAAAAAAATGGAAGAACGAATAACAGAAAAAGAGATAAAAGAGGTAATAGCTGGATTGAAAATGGGTAAAGCACCAGGGGAAGATGGGTTACCGGCTGACTTTTATAAGGAATTCAAGGATATAGTGGTTCCGAAGTTGGTAGAATTGTACAATTATATTCTGGATGGGGGACAAATTCCGACCTCATGGTATAGGACCACGATTGTATTGCTGCCAAAACCTGGAAAAGATCTAGAAAAAGTGGAATCTTATAGACCTATTTCATTGATCAACCAAGACGCCAAAAATTTTATGGCAATATTGGCAAATAGGTTAAATAAATTTATGGGCAATTATATAGAAGTAGACCAAGTTGGTTTCTTGAAAGGAAGACATATGGCGGATCTGACAAGAAGAACATTAGATTTATTGGATATAGTGAGGCAAACAAAGGAAAAAAGTAGGTTTGATATCCTTGGATATATTTAAAGCATTTGATTCTTTGCAGTTTGTGGCAATAAAGGAAATAATTAAAAGTTATGGTTTTGGCGACAAATTTAGAAGAATAATTGATCAGTTATATCAACAAGGCATAGCTACTGTTAGAGTGAACGATGAGGTTACAAACGAGGTAAAATTAGAAGCAGGAACGAGACAAGGCTGCCCATTATCTCCAATTTTGTTTATTATGGCCATGGAGTTGTTAGCTAAGGCTATCAGGGACGATAAAGTTATAGAAGGAGTCATGGGAACTAAGATAAGTTTGTATGCCGATGACACTCTGATAATTGCTAAGCATCCAGAGAGGGCTTTAGACAGGATTCAAACTCAATTAAAAAAATTTGAAGACATTACAGGCTTGAGGATAAACTGGGATAAATTGGAAATTATGTTATGTAATATAAGTAAGGAAGATCAGAAGAGGATGAAAGGGATGGGTAATATTCAAATTAAGGATAAATTGAAATATTTAGGGGTAAATATTTCATATAATTTTGAAGATCTGAAGAGACTGAATTACAATAATTTGAAAGTAGAAATTAAAGCTAGAATTAAGAAACTTCAAAAACTAAAATTGTCATGGTTTGGAAGAATAGCTATCACTAAAATGATGCTTTTGCCTAGGTTAAACTTTTTATTTGATGCTCTGGCAATTCAAATGAAAGAGAAGGAAATCAAGGAATTTCAAAAATTATTTAATGATTTTTGTAATGGTGGAAAGAGATCAAGATTGTCAAAAAAATATGGTATTTATCTCAGAAAGGAGGTGGACTAGGGATGCCAAATTTGTTATCTTACTATCGAGCGTTTCAAATCAAGAATGTGGTAAAGATTTTGGCTGAGGGAAAAGCTCTATGGGAAGACATTGAAATGAAAGATTATAAACACATAGGCAAAATCCTTTTTTTAGGGGTTAGTTCGGGAAAATTAATAACTAAAAATACTATGATGAAGGGACTGGTAAACACTTGGAAAAAAGTAAAGAAGGTTTTGGCTCCAAATACCTCACCAATCATAGAATTGGAAGATATAGCAGACTTTCTGGTAAAAATAAATAAAAGGATAAAAGAGATATTGGTAAAAAAATGGTGTAACCCTTCTTAAAGATTGGATACAGACCTGTAAAGTTAATGATAGAAGAAATGATTTGTTTGCTGAAATGAACTTGAACTGGTTTCAGACTGTGATGGTAAATAAATGGAATGGTAAATACTGGAGAAAACCGGAATTGTATAGAGAAATGACAGAATTTGAGGTGTTGATTTCAAAATTAAGAAAAGGAGGTGGAGCTATTAAGGGTGTAGTTAGTAAATTGTATAAAATGCTGAATATCGAGGGTGATCCACATGAGGCCTTAATGTCAAGTTGGGAACAGGAATTGAATATAAAGATTGAAAAAGATATATGGAAGCATAAATGGAAAAAGAGGATAATGAGAACGTTATCAGTTAGAATTAAGGAGCATAACTTTAAAATGTTGTGGAGGTGGTACCTGACCCTGGTGAGGTTGCATCAAATGGATAATAAAAAAGATAAATTGTGTTGGAGATGTAAAAAGGAAATTGGAACATACGAACATATGTGGTGGAGTTGTACTGTGGTCAAAGAATTTTGGAGAAAGGTGGAGAAGGAGATTAAAGATATAATGGGTAAGAGAATTAAACTGGGGTCGGGTTCCACCATGTTAACAGAATTAGAAGTTTTTAACCTAAACAAGGATGAAAAAGAATTATTGGAAATAATTCTTACAACGGCTAGACAATGCATAGCTAGAAATTGGAAAAATGACATAAATATAAAGATAGAAGAGTGGTATAAGGAGATGTGGAATTTAGCATTGAATGATAAATTAACTTGGGAAATAAATAAGAAAAAGGGTATTATTAAAGAAAATAGATTTTGGAATATTTGGCGTGCTTTTGTGGATCACTCTCTTAGAGGGGGAGAAGTAAGCAAACCTGTACCTGATCAAATTGCCTTCTGGATGGAAAGTATTAAGAATCTCTGATTTCTCTGGACATTGTAAATATCACGGGGTAAGCATGCCCATATAATTTTATATGGGTATGCATGTATGTAGGTTTGTATGTGTGCGTATATGTGCGCAGGTGCATGTATGCGCTGGTGCACATATATGCATACTGTAATGTTTTATTATAAATAATAAATTTGTGAAATAAAGGGTATATCATGCACATTACTTGAGATTTAAAGTTTAAATCACCAGCTATAAAGATTGTTTAATAATGCACTAATGTATTAGTTTGAAAAGATATTGGTGCCAGAAGGTAAAATGATATATTTTGTATGTATTGGCAAAATGTATTTTCTATTTTCCTATATGTATATGTGTGTTATATTATTTGTTGTAATTTTGTTTGAAAACCAATAAAAATTAATTAAAAAACAAACAAACAACCTCATATCTCTTGAGTCCAAATCTGCCACTCTATCCATCTCACTATATTGTATATCACTATCTAACGTTTTAGGGTTAGACTTAGAACTTCATAATTCTGGACTGGAGCATTTATTTATTTTTTTGCTGCTGCTGCTGTTGTTTCCATCATGTCCTGACTGTATTCCAAAAATAAATAGCCAGCCTCTGATAAAATAAGACAGTTTTATTCCCACATTGTAAAGCTTTCTAGGGATTGATCCCTATACTCTGATCTGCCTTACAAGTGACCTGGAAACCTATGCAGAAAAAGCAGAAGCCTGTAAAAAGTCACTGTATCAATGAGACTCTGTATAAAGATGACAAAATGAGTCTTTCCAGATGTTGCTGAACTACAGCTCATAGTATTCTGTATCACTGGCTGTGTTAGCGAGAGATAATGAGAATTACATTTAGAAACACTAGGAAAACTACTATTTGTCAACCACATTCTACTATAGGAGAGTCTGTAGCTTGGAAGTGCAACTTCCTGTTCAGTATTATACACCACATGTTGCTAATAAAGATGAACAGCTTATAAAGTACAATAGATGGCTTATTATCAAATGGAGAGTTGCACCCCTAAATTGTTTTCCAAGTGTGCTCCCCACCCCTACCCAGCCCTTAGCTACCTCTGCCAAGTAGTAAATGTGAGATAATTTTATTTTTGGTAATCCCTTAACCTTCATCACACATTGCAGTGTGTGCAATAAGAAATGAAGAGCATGCTATTTGTTCAAAAGTGTGGCAAAAATGTTAGCATATGGTAATTTGGGGTCCTGTTTGGGGCCAAAATTTGATTTATGGTCATTGACTTTTAAAAAGTGTATCTTATTGAAATAATGTAGTGCAGATGGATAGATTCTTTATTTGCATTAGCCAAAGGCCAAACATATTGAAACAGAGAAGAGCACCATACCCTAGAGTCGGATACGACTGGCTTTCGAGCAAGGGAAACCTTTACCTTTACCTTAAACATATTGTAGGGAGACTAGCATCTTCAATCAAACCCATGAAGTTCACTATGATAGTATATATTGTGCTGTTTGCTAGTAACACCAGCTTAATAAAAAAAAAGCAAACAACATCTAATCACAAGAATGACAACTTGTTGAAAGGAAAAGAGCAACAAAAGGCATAGTCTAATTGTTTCAGAACTCTAACACAAATCCAGAGCAATGTTTTTTAAAAAAGCTCAAAATCTTAGTTCTAAGCCAATAGTGTATTTTTCCAAACAATTCACACATCTGCAGATCCAATTACATGCATATTGTTCTTCCTAGGATACAATTTTGTTTTATTGCCAACAGAAACTGAAAAGCTATTTCAGCTGGGTCTGTGACAAGCAAAGAAGCTATCTGAACTCTACTGGCCTGCAGACTAGAGGTGTTGGTTCCAAACTATCCCGAAACAGCGTCATTTATAATGGAAAATTTGATTGGGTTCTCAAATGTTCTCTCCACGTTTTTTCTAGTTTATTCAATAGGGGATTGGTTTATAATTAGTTGTGGACCCTAGTGTTCAATTATTCCACTATCCTTTTATGAATTTCAGGTCATCATATTGCTGGGTTCCATTGTGTGGCCAGTCCTGGAAAGTGGGACAAGGGGGGAAAAGAATAATAATAATCTGAATTAGCAAACAGGTGAGTCTAAGTTGAGAATGAAGTTACCAAGGGGATAGGAAGCGAAAAAGAAGAAAAAAGAACTAGCAAGCTAAAGCAGTCAGAGACAAAGGAAATGAGACAATGGAAGAAATGGCTAGTATAGACCATTATAAGCATTAAGTAACAGTGTTGGATCTGGGATGCGAAGCGGGTTGCGCAAGCTGGATCAGAACCGCGAAGCGGCTGTTGGGTCCCAGAGGAGACTGGTCAAGTAAGACACACGAGGCAAGATGGAGTGAAGACCAGTGATTTAATTATGACAAATCATGAGTATTTATCCTGTTCTGGCTGCATGCACAAGCATAGCGATCCATTGTAAATTTAGGCTTCACACATCATGTTTACATGAGTTAATTAGGGAAGTCTACACAGGGGAAGTTCATTAACTAAATTAATTAACTACAGGGGAAATACATTGTTCCATGTTATCAGAGGTAAACAGGTGGCTAACATTGACTCTTGGGCTTAAAGGAATCCGCAGACGCGAGATTACCTATTACGTGCCTAGAGAGTTAGTCATTATCTCTCCATTGTCCGAGCTGCCTGTCAGATCAGCTGTTGGTGAATTAAACTCTATCTAATATTCCGCTCCTCCAATTTCTGTCCCCTCAGGAACCCACAGCAACGAGGTGATCACCCATTACCGGGGTTCTGTCAGGGACAGTTGACCAATTGTGTGTGCGGATC
Organism: Bradypodion pumilum; assembly: GCA_035047305.1. NCBI lineage: Eukaryota > Metazoa > Chordata > Lepidosauria > Squamata > Chamaeleonidae > Bradypodion > Bradypodion pumilum. The sequence goes on along the minus strand of JAWDJD010000004.1, from coordinate 306,397,022 downwards.
CCACATAACATGACTGTAGTAGACCAAATTCAACAATCAGTTCCAGCCAAAGTAGGCATACAGAGAATGCAAGCGCGGCGCCAAAATGGCCGCCGCGCCCTTTGCGGGCCCCCCCCCACAGGACAGAGAATCCGGGTAGTTAGGGGCGTGGCCAGCTCCCTTATAAAAGGGGTGGCCACGAGGCAGCCGAGCTGCCATTTTGCCTCAGCGACGGAGCGGAGAAGTTTTTTCCCCTGCGCCTCCGTCGCTTGTTGGTATCACCGGGAAGCCTTTTGGGTCGATTTTGCCTAGCTAGCTTCCCTTTTTTGCTCGAGATGCCTTCCAAAAAGAAGGCTGCTGCGAATTCAGCCCGGGCTGTTAGGAGGCGCAACCCAGGTCGGAGGACCGTGGTGCCGCCTCCTCAACAGCCTCCTTTGCCGTCCCCGGCCGGGGCTGGTGGCTTGGGGTCTATCGCCCCTTGGCCCGATCAGAGTGCGGGCGCGGAGGGCGCTCCGGCCCGCGGCCCGCGAGCGGTGGACACCGCTCCTCCTCCTGCCCAATCTGTGGGGCCGGTTACTTTTGGGCCGCAGCCTCTCTCGGGGCCCTCTAGCCTTGGGGGGTGGCCCGGTGCCCTGCCTTGGCAGGTTTCCTCACCAGCCCTACCGGGTTTCGGCCCTGGCCAATGGCCATATATGGGCCATGGGGTGCAGGGAACTGTCCCCATGCAAGGGTCAGGTGGGCCGGCCGGCTCTTTACCCATGGTTAATGTAGACACCTTACTGGCCCGTATTGCGGCCTTGGAGGAGTCTTTGGCCCGGGCCAGTCAGGCGGGTGCCCCTTTCGGGGTACCTTATGAGGCGCTATCGGCAGCAGGACAACGGCCGGCGGGGAGGGTTGAGCTGCTGCAGGCGGGTGGCGCGGCTCCGGCCACTGCCTCGCAGCTCCCCAGCCAGCAACCTGGTGCGGGTCAAGCCCCGGTGATGAGCTCTACATCGGTCGTGAGCTCCGACGCCCCCAGTGGGCCAGAACCCCCGGTGGGGGCGGCCCGCGGGGGTGCAGCACGTGAGTATATGGTGCAAACGAGTACATCCACACACATTCCCAATATAGGGGGGACCTTTCAGTGGCCTTGGCCTCGCGCGGGTGGTGCAGGGGCTACGCCGCTGGCGACCCACCCGGCGACAACTACTGCCACCATGCCCGCTGGGGTGGGCCTCGGTTCTTACACTGCTGGGAACGTACTTGGGGTGGCAGGGTTAACTCAGGCCCCTTTGGGTAGGCCAGCTATCCCCTTTTCGGCTTTGCCGACGGCAGGGTATTCCTTGCCACTGGGTGATCACTTGGCACAGGCTACCAGAGAAAAGATATGGCGAGGGGAGTACGTAGATATCTTCTCACTCCTGAACAGAGAGCCCACCAAGGAAGAAAGGGAGGGTCAGGATGAGAAGGACAAGGAGCAGGCACGCCGCCGTAAGCCGCCGCGTACCTGGGCTAACTGGCTCCCCGCTTATTTGATATACATGGCGGTATATTTGAGGGCGCGGCCGGATCTAGCTATTCCCATGGTCCAATATTTGGACAACATATATAGGGCGATGGTAGATTTCCCGGGCCCCTCATGGCTAGCATATGATGAGGAATTCCGTATGAGGATTCCCCTACACCCTGAGATGAGATGGGATGAGCCGTGCCAGAGACTGTGGCTCTTGTATATGACACCCACACGTCCTGCCCCGGGGGATAGATACCATTGTGGACATGCGGTCCAGCGAGCAGCTCCAGCGCAGGGTACCCGCCAACTGGCGGGGCAGGGGGTTCCAGCCCGCCTGCTGTGCTGGACTTTCTCGTCCAATGGTTCCTGCAGTCGGAAGAACTGCAGGTATAAGCATGAGTGTCCCACATGTTCTGGTCCCCATGCAGCCTCTGCTTGTCCCAAGCCTGGGGGGGGCGCGAGGCAGAGGGAGGGGTGGACAGTGGGCTGGCAAGCCTGCCACGGATGGAACTAGTTCTCCAAAAGGCCCCCTCCCCAATTAAGGTGGACATGCTGGAGCGCTGGCTCGCATCGTACCCAAGGGGAGAGGACAGAGAGTATCTCATCCAAGGTTTTAAGCAAGGATTTCGTATCCCTTTTATGGGTGATAGATCCCCTCAGGATGCTCCCAACCTTTTATCCCTCAGAGGAAGGGAGGAGGTAGCCGAGGCCAGCATTAGAAAGGAATTAGACGCGGGCAGGGTCGCCGGACCTTTTCCCGCACCCCCTTTTCCCAACCTTAAGGTTTCGCCATTGGGTTTGGTTCCCAAAAAGTCCCTAGGTGAGTTTCGCCTTATTCATCATTTGTCCTACCCAGCCGGCCGATCGGTCAACGATGCGATACCTGATGACCTTTGTTCGGTCAGGTATACATCGTTCGACCATGCGCTGCGCATGGTGCGCTCGTGTGGCCCGGGTGCCTTGCTGGCCAAGTGCGACATTAAGTCAGCTTTTCGCCTCTTGCCGGTGCACCCGGGCGACTTTGAATTGCTGGGTTTTAAGTTTAGAGGGGAGTATTATTTTGATAAGGCCATGCCTTTTGGCTGCTCCATATCATGCTCGGCTTTCGAGCGTTTTAGTACCTTCCTAGAGTGGGCTTTCGTCCGCAGGTCAGGGTCCCGGTCTGTAGCCCATTACCTGGATGACTTTTTATTCGGGGGTGAACGGGGCTGGGACACGTGTGCACGTCTCCTCAATACATTTCAGACGCTAATGCAGGAACTTGGTGTCCCTTTAGCGCCCGAAAAGACCGAGGGCCCGTCGACCGAACTAGTATTCCTGGGGGTTGAGATTGATACAGTAGTACAGGCTTCTAGGTTACCAGGTGATAAGGTGTCCAGGATAGTGACCCTTATCTCGGAATTGCTGGCCAAGCGTAAGGCATCCCTGAGGGAACTGCAGGTGCTACATGGGCACCTCAATTTTGCCTGCAGGGTGGTCGCACCGGGCAGGGCTTTCGCCCGGCGCTTATGCGACGCCATGGCAGGGTTATCCAGGCCCCACCACAGAGTCAGGCTTACCCGGGGTATCAGGGCAGACATGTTAGTCTGGTTGCAATTCCTGAGGGAGTTCAACGGGGTCTCATTTTGGAGGTCTGACCTCCTGGCATCCCCCAATTTCCAGATCCAGTCTGATGCCTCAGGATCCCTGGGTTATGGGATGTACTTCAATGGGAAGTGGGCCTATGGTGGGTGGCCACCGGCATGGGCAGGCACAGGTCGCCTGCGGGATCTCACATACCTGGAATTTTTTCCCATTCTCGGGGCTTTGATGCTATGGGGCGAACAGTGGGCTAATTCGGTGGTGCATTTCTGGTGCGACAATGCTGCTGTTGTACACATTGTCAATGCACAGACTTCTAAATCGCCCAGAGTCATGGATCTAGTGCGCCATTTTGTGCTGCGCTGCCTGCGCCTCAACGTCTTGTTCAGGGCCAGGCATGTCCCAGGGGTTAATAACGATATTGCTGACGCTTTGTCCCGCCTGCAGATCTCCCGGTTCCGCGCCTTGGCCCCGGATGCGGAGGAATTTCCCTCGCCACTCCCGGACGAGATGTGGACTATTGGCAAGGAGAGGTGAACCGGGCGATTGGCCTGTCACTAGCGCCACGCACGCGTAAGGCGTATCAACAAGCATTCAATTTGTATAGGGCTTTTGCTACTCAATTTCAATTGCCAGAGACCTGGCCTATCCCGGTGGACCATGTTCTGCGGTTCATGGTTCACCTGCATGCACAGGGCCTTGCACCTCGCACCATAGCATCCAAGCTCTCGGCGTTGGCTTTTATGGCCAAAGTAGGGGGTCATGTGGATACCACCTCTGACTTCCGTGTGAGACACGTTTTGGAGGGGTGGGTGCGCGAGCGCGGGCGTTGCCCGGACGACCGGCACCCTATTTCCCCAGGGGTTCTTACCCAGTTGGCCCGGGGCTGGCCAGGCCTCTGTTTTGATCATTATGAGGCAGCCCTTTTTCATGCAGCCACAACGGTGGCATTTTTTGGAGCGCTCCGCATCAGCGAACTCGTGATGCTGTCTAAGGCGGATGCAAGTGGTAGGGCACTGGAACTCGGAGATGTATATGTTGCCAAAGACTGGGCCCAGTTGAGGATTCGTTCCTCTAAAACAGATCAGCATGGCGTAGGCAGTGGAGTAAGACTGCTACGGTGTTCTTTGGCAGACATCTGTCCGGTTGGTGCCCTACAGGAATACCTGGCACTGCGTGGCATGCACCACGGCCCGTTTTTCTGTCACCAAGATGGGTCTCCCCTTACTAAATTTCAGTTTTGGAAGGTGACAGCCAGAGCCCTCACCAGGGTGGGCCTACCAGGTGCCCGTTATGGCACACATTCGTTCCGTATTGGCGCAGCCTCTACAGCAGCTGCTTTTGGGTACTCTGGGGCTGACATACGTAGCATGGGGAGGTGGGGCTCACAATGTTTTCAGTTTTATGTGCGCCCACTCCCGCCATGAGTACCAATCCAGTCACCTTACCTTCCTTTTTCTCAATTTTCTTACAGACCCTGGGTGTCGTATTACACCGGTGACAGTATGGCTGGTGGGCCACAGCTATGTGCTCAGGGCAGCGCGTTACGCTGCGGCGACAGAGTGGGGACCCCGACTGGGACTGGGTGACCACGCCAGTCTCGCATGGCACGGTAAGCCTGGGATGTTATGGCGGGAGCTGCGGCCTTTCCTTTTTTCTGGCCTGGGGGCTGACCCGCCTGACATTCTAATCATCCACCTGGGGGGCAATGATTTGGGCCAGGTCACCGGCTTATCGCTCAAGCATGCGATTTGCGAGGACCTCGCCTACTTGCATTATGTCTGGCCTGCCACAGCCCTGGTTTGGTCGGACATTGTTCCGCGCCACTCTTACAGAGGGGGCGTTAACCTCCTGGCTCTTGACCGAGCTAGGCGCGCGGTCAATAAGGCAGTGGCGCGGTTTCTCACCACCAGGGCTTGGGGACGGGTTAGTCATCACCCCGATATTAGTCTGCAAAATTGTGACTTGTATGCAGGGGATGGGGTCCATCTGTCGCGAGGAGGTATGGACCTCCTGTTGGGTGACTGGCGAGCAGGCCTGTTGACCGAGCTGACGGTCTGGGGGGGGGCGTCAGGTCTTCTGTGAAGCCCCTCCGTGTGGCGGGTAGCACTGGTAAGGTAAACAGTATGACCCACAAGTATCCGGCAGGTTCGCAATTGACTGGACAACACTAGACAGGAATAAAGTAGTTAAACGTTGTCCGGTCAACGACGAACCAGGCGATGGGGTGATGATGATTGCTAACCAGCATGCATCACCCCTGTGATTTCACGGATACGCGTCAGAGGGTGGGGTCATGAGTTAGTTATTGACTACGGTCAACAATTTGTTTGTTGTTAACAAACAAATTGATACAAATCGATACATTGTAACCAATTGCCGTTGGCAATTTTGGGTGGTACCTTACCAGTGTTACTTCGGCCTGCTTGCCTTAGGAATTATGATTGGTCGTTTTACCAATACAAATTTATAATTCGGACTAGGGCATTGAATCAATAAATGTGGCCCTTTGCTGTTATCCACTTTCAATGTTGTCTGTGTCCGTTATTGGGGGGGTGCGCCTGCAATGCAAGCGCGGCGCCAAAATGGCCGCCGCGCCCTTTGCGGGCCCCCCCCACAGGACAGAGAATCCGGGTAGTTAGGGGCGTGGCCAGCTCCCTTATAAAAGGGGTGGCCACGAGGCAGCCGAGCTGCCATTTTGCCTCAGCGACGGAGCGGAGAAGTTTTTTCCCCTCCACCCCCTCCCTAGTTAACAGTGTGATTATGGTCGCTTCGGGGCCGGGTGGGAATTTTTGGTTGGGACCCATATTGGCTTCGGGTCCTGGCTTTTTTGCCCATCCCACACTGTTGCTATGGTTTGATATAGGGGTCTTTCTTCGTTCCTACTGTTGACTTTGGTCACATGGGCGGGTAGCACTGGTAAGGTAAACAGTATGACCCACAAGTATCCGGCAGGTTCGCAATTGACTGGACAACACTAGACAGGAATAAAGTAGTTAAACGTTGTCCGGTCAACGACGAACCAGGCGATGGGGTGATGATGATTGCTAACCAGCATGCATCACCCCTGTGATTTCACGGATACGCGTCAGAGGGTGGGGTCATGAGTTAGTTATTGACTACGGTCAACAATTTGTTTGTTGTTAACAAACAAATTGATACAAATCGATACATTGTAACCAATTGCCGTTGGCAATTTTGGGTGGTACCTTACCAGTGTTACTTCGGCCTGCTTGCCTTAGGAATTATGATTGGTCGTTTTACCAATACAAATTTATAATTCGGACTAGGGCATTGAATCAATAAATGTGGCCCTTTGCTGTTATCCACTTTCAATGTTGTCTGTGTCCGTTATTGGGGGGGTGCGCCTGCAATGAGACTTGTTAAGCTACTTATGTATTTCCCATTGATTTAATGAGTCTACTTTAATGGGGAAAAAATGTAATATCTTATATTTACTTACATTTAGTCAATCTTACCTTTCTAAAATTCTCATTCCTCTACTGACAGAGGTTAGACAACATAACAGCTGTTCTCTACATGGAATGCCACAGTTCCAGATAATGATGATGCAGTGTATCTAAAACTATCTCTAAAGATTTTCAGTCCAAAATGTCTCATTTCCTATATTTCATCTCCTATTTCTTATCGTCCTTTTCCCATTTTATTATGCACTGAATGATCAGCTCTAACTATCTGTATTCAGCTAGTTTCTTTTCTTATAGTTCTTTGTTTTTTTATATATAATTTTTATTAATTTAATAAAACAACGTATTACAACAACACAAAAGAAATAATAAGAAAAAAGTTTTACAAGTAAACTACCAATACAATCGACTAAAAATAATAATAATAAAAAATACATTAACGGAGAGAAAAAGAAGATAGCATCATATAAATTCATTCTATTATAAGCTTGGAGGTACTGCATAAGCCTTCTAAATTATCCTTCAAATATGTTTGGCAACCATATGAGGAATATTCATTGAAGAGGTAAGAAAGGAGCAGCCTTGTACCTGATCAAATAAGTTTTTGGAACCGATAAAATAAGTGTGATATCCTGCAAACTCCTGATGATGTAAATACACTGGGTGATTGTGAGGGTGTTCACAGCACGATCGCTGTGGCTCATGGCAAACCATGGTCATAAATCGTGGGTGATTGTTCTCCTGCCTCATCTGTTTATGCCGTAACTTAGAGGCCCCCAGTTTGGCCCTCTGACCATTACTCAAGGCCTTCTGGCCCTCCCTACTATACCCAGGGATGGCACGCAGTCAGTTAGCCAACACGCAGCTGTCTGACCAATCAGCAAGGTGAGCACGAGGCAGGCATGCTGATATTTAGCCAATTATGTAACCTTATGCTATCGCAGGTAACCAATAGGGATATATTGCATACTCTTCTCTGGAATTTCTTTGTCCTGTTATTCCTAATAAACTCCGTCCGGGCTATCTTGCCCTATGCCTCTTCATGAATCAAGCCTCCGCTGTCTCCTTGATCCCAAAACACAACAGGTGATTATTGTGAAAAGGTTTGTGATTTTTTAGATGATAGGATTATATAATGTATAGTGGCTTTGTAGCAAGATATAGAAGCAATAAATATGTTATGTTGAACAATATGTCAGGGATAAGAATGGTAAAAATGTATAGGAGTATAGAGTAAAAGAGTATTAGATTTAAATAGTTCTTTTTTTTAAGGTGAACTTGTACCAGATAGCTCTTCAAATAGAGGATTCCTTTTCAAATGCAGGGCCAATATCTTTAAAGCAAGACAAATGGACTTGCAACATATGTTCCAAAGTTAACATGGTTGTGTATGTATGTGTCTTGGCAAATTGAGAGTGGGCATCATCAGCTGCTGTTTATTTTAATGGCTTGATACTTTAATCCTGAAGTTTTCCACTGTCTAGCAGTAAGATTTCAATTATTATTTTTAAATCAAGTTATGTAGCAATATTGACAGCAAGAAGACTCTAGGACTGTGATGGCGAACCATGGCACTCCAGATGTTCTTCGACTTCAATTCCAAGAAGCCAAAGCACCCTGTGAATCCATTCAAATGAGTTTACTGCGATTCATCCAGCCCTCGTCACTCCTGGAAGCAGAAGTAAAATGCGCCCAGCATTGGCTCTTTGACTGTACGGAGATAAGCACCACTCCCTAGAGTTGGACATGACTGGCTCTTGAGCATGGGAGATCTTTACCAGCACTAACTTGAGCTGCAATTTCAATATAGGCTTGTTGTATATATACACACACACAGAGGTTAATTCCACAATACTGCTGCAACAACTAAAAATGTATTTGGCATATTGGCAGGCCAAACCATATGGCTTTTCAATATAACAGTGTTATCACCAATTGATCCTTTGCTTAGGCTTGATCAGTCAGCAGCAATCCAGTTTTCTGAGATTTAGCTGTCAAAACCTGGGACCAGGGAGTTGACTTTCATGATGTTAGGTAGGAAGCAGCTGAGAGTCAGAAGGAGGGAGATTCTCCAACCCGTCACCCCAGGTTTGATGCCACTGTATCGAGTGCTTGTGGAATAAGGTAGCTTGTAAGCTACACTGCTGGATCACTACTTACTGCCTTCCTCCAAGTGGCATGTTAGGCCTTGAAGTGAAAAGAGCAGAGCTTTGAAAAGTAACTTCTTTGGGCTATATGCTAGTGGTCATGTAAACTGGGAAAATATATGCACTGTAGTAAAAACAACAACAACAACCATACATTTGTAAGGTCTGGAAAGGGTCAGGGTTCCTAATAACAGGAATGCTAGTCCCATTCGGCTGAACACAATTGGAATCTCCTTTGAGCCTTTTATGTTTGAAGGGCAGATGAAAAATGGTTGTGTATAAGAACAGCGCTTGTCTATTTACAGTACTCCTGCTCCATTTTAAACTTGTGCATGTTTACCTGAATTCAAGGTCATCTGGATACATCATTCTTCTACTCTGATGATCTGATTGGAAATTTCCTTCACGCACAGTGTTCCTCTCATTTTGTTTTGTACTCTTTCTTTTTATGAACTCCTTCAATTTTCTGTACCTCAGTAGTTTTTTTACTGCTTTCTATCAAGGCAGAGTTTGTGCTATGGTGTTTCCAAAACATTTACGCTACAGCCACAGATAACTGAACAAACAGAAGCACAGATCAACAGTAGTCAACAGTGGAAGACTGCTGGATATCGGCAAGGGCAAAGTTAGAGAGACATTGAAATATTTTAGCTCTAGATAACTGTAGTTAGCAGTTACAATGCAATCCTATGATCTTGTATCACCAAGCAAGAAAAAAAGGAAAAAAATGTACAGCTAAAATGCTCCTTGGGGGACATTTTCTCAGTATGGGCTTTTTAAACTTTTGTTGTTGTTGTTATTGTTGTTGTTGTTGTTGTTGTTGTTGTTGTTGTTGTTGTTGTTGTTGTTGTTGTTGTTCAATCGCACAGTCGACTCCGACCCTTTGCGACCCCATGGACCATTTTCCTCCAGGCCCCTCTGTCCTCCACCATCCCCCTCAGCCCTCCCAGCTCTGTGCCCATTGTGTCTACAATACCATCTAGCCATCTCATCTTTGGCCTCCCCCTTCTTCTTTTGCCCTCCACCTTTCCCAACATCAATGCCTTCTCAAGTGAATCCTCCCTTCTCATTTGATGTCCAAAGTATTTTAGCTTCGTCTTTACTATTTGACCTTCCAATGAGCAGTCAGGGTTAATTTCTTCTAAGATCGACCTATTTGTTCTCCTCGCTGTCCAGGTGACTCTCAAAACCACATTTCAAAGGCATCTATTCTTCTGCATTCAGCCTTCCTAATTGTCCAGCTCTTGCATCCATACATTACTACTGGGAATACCATTGCTTTGACTATTCTAATTTTTGTTTGCAATGTGATATCTCTGCTTTTTACTATGTTCCCCAGGTTTCTCATGGCTTGTCTCTCAAGAATCAGTCGCCTTTTTATTTCATGGCTACAATCTCCGTCTGCAGTGATCTTTGATCCTAAGAAAGTAAAATCTGTCACTGCTTCTACTTCTTCCCCATCTATTTTCCAGGAACTGATTGGACCCGTTGCCATTATCTTGGTTTTCTTGATATTGAGTCTCAGGCCAGCTTTTGCACTCTCCTCCTTCAGCCCAATCAAGAAATTCTTTAGGTCTTCCTCTCTTTCTGCCATTAGGGTGGTATCGTCTGCATATCTCAGATTGTTGATGTTTCTCCTAGTGATTTTAATCCCATATTGTGATTCCTCCATCCCTGCATTGCGCTTTTTGTGCTCTGTGTATAGGTTGAATAAGCAGGGTGATAAAATGCAGCCTTGTCTTACTCCTTTTCCTATTCCAAACCACTCTGTCATTCCGTGTTCTGTCCTAACTGTTGCTTCTTGATTCATGTACAGATTTCTCAGGAGGCATATGAGGTGCTCTGGTATTCCCATCTCTTTAAGTACTTGCTACATCTTGTTGTGGTCCACACAGTCAAATGCCGTTAGTGTAGTCAATAAAACAAAAGTATATTTGTTTCTGGTATTCCTTTGTTTTCTCCATGATCCAACGTATGTTGGCAATGTGATCTCTAGTCCCCCTGCCTCTTCTGAAACCGGCCTGCACCTCTGGTAGTTCTCTCTACACATGTTGCTGATATCTATCCTATATTATCTTGAGCATCACCTTGCTGGCATGTGGGATGAGCACAATTGTTCAGTAATTTGAGCATTCTTTGGCATTGCCTTTTTTTGGGATTGGGACGTATACTGATCTTTCCCAATCCTGTGGCCACTGTTTTGTTTTCCAAATCTGCTGGCATATTGAATGCAGTAATTTGACGGCATCATCTTTTAGCGCTTTGAAAAATTCAACTGGGATACCATCATCTCCACTAGCTTTGTTGTTTGCAGTGCTCTTTAGGGCCTTTAAGACTTCGCTCTCCAGGATGTCTGGCTCATGTTCAATTTCTTCATCATTGTGACTATCAGGAGTGTTGAGTTCCTTTTTGTAGAGTTCCTCTGTGTACTCTTTCCATCTTTTCTTAATTTCTTCTGCATCAGCTAGCTCCTTTCCGTCTTTGTCCCTTATCATGGTCATTTTTGCTTTAAATGTTCCCTTGATTTCCCGGATTTTTTTGAAAAGGTCTCTGGTTCTGCCTCTTTTGTTGTTTTCCTCCATTTCTCTGCACTGTTCTTTTAGGTAGTTTTCCTTATCTCTCCTTGCTTTTCTTTGAAATTCTGTGTTCAAATGATTGTATTTTTTCCTTTCTCCTTTGACTTTTGCATTCCATCTTTCCTTTGCTATTTTAAGAGCCTCATCAGACAACCACTTTGCTTTCTTACTCTTCTTTTCTTTTGGTATGGTTTTCTTTGCTGCTTCCTGCATGATGTCCCTCATCACCGTCCATAATTCTTCTGGTACTCTGTCTACCGAGGCTAAGCCATTAAATCTGTTCATCACCTCCACTGTGTATTCTTTAGGGATGCTGTCTAGGTGATATCTGTCTGGTCTCCTTGTTTTCCCTATTTTATTTAGTCTAAGTCTGAATTTTGCGATCAGTAGGTTGTGATCTGAGCCACAGTCTGCCTCAGGTCTTGTTTTTGCTGACTGTATGGAGGTTCTCCATATTTGGCTGCAGAGTATGTAGTCAATCTGGTTTCGGTGTTGGCCCTCTGGTGATGTCCATGTGTAAAGTCACCTCTTGTGTTGCTGGAAGAGAGTATTTGCTATGACCAGTGCATTCTCTTGGCAGAACTCTATCAATCTTTGCCCTGCTTCATTCTGTGTTCCAAGACTAAACTTGCCTGTTATTCCCTCCACTTTTTGATTTCCTACTTTGGCATTCCAGTCTCCTAATATAATTTGGACATCATTTCTTGGTGTCTGTTCTATGAGGTGTTCTAGGTCCTCATAGAACTGGTCCATTGTGGCTTCATCTGCATCAGTGGTTGGCGCGTATATTTGGATCACAGTGACATTGAAAGGTTTGCCTTGAAATCTGACTGACATCATTCTGTCATTTTTGAGATTGTATCCCATTACTGCTTTTCTCACTCTTTTATTGACAATTATGGCTACTCCATTTCTTCTAAGGTTTTCTTGCCCACAGTAGTAGATATGATGGTTTCCAGAGCTGAATTCACCCATTCCTGTCCATTTTAGCTCACTGATGCCCAAGATGTCAATGCTTATTCTTTCCATCTCATTTTTTACCACTTCCAGTTTACCTTGGTTCATTGATCTCACATTCCATGTCCCTATGCAGTATTGTTCCTTGCAACATTGCATTTCTCCTCCTCCTTTCCTGTCCCTCTCCTTCCTCCACTCTGTGGTGTTAAGCATCCTGTATCCCCTAGCCTGCTCCTTTGTTTTGCCTTTTGTTTTGGTCAATAGGGTTCTCTTGGCAAGCTTTGTGGTGTGGTTTGCCGGTGTCTACGCCATTTTTCTCTCCTCATACATTTTATCACATTTTTTAAAAGTTTAAAACATTTTAGACAACATATTATCATGCATATTACCACACTTTAAAACACAGTCTCTATGTCAGTTTCTATATTAAGTCAGTATAAAGTCTCTATGTCAGTTGCTATATTAAGTCTTCTACATTTGCATATCAGCTACTTATCCTTTGCATGGGACTCTGAGTCTCGCCCCCTGCTTTTCCTCCTCTGCCCTCTTCTCTTCTGCCAATTGGTCTTCTCCTGGCCTTTCTGCCGCTCAGACGGTTCTCTTCCTCTTCCTCACCCCCCAGCTGGGGGTGGTTGCCCAGCGGTGGTGATGACTGGCCTTTCCGCCACTGGGCTGGCTCTCCTCCTCCTCCTCACCCCCCGGCTGGGGGTGGTTGACTGGCAGCGGCGATGGCTGGCCTTTCTGCCGCTCGGCTGGCTCTCTTCCTCCTCCTCACCCCCTGGCTGTGGGTGGTTGCCCGGCGGCGGTGATGGCTGGCCTTTCCACTGCTCAGCCAGCGCTCTTCCTCCTCCTCACCCCCTGGCTGGGGGTGGTTGCCCGGCGGCGGTGATGGCTGGCCTTTCCACTGCTCAGCCAGCGCTCTTCCTCCTCCTCACCCCCCAGCTGGGGGTGGTTGCCCAGCGGCAGCGATGGCTGCCCTTTCTGCCACTCGGCCAGCTCTCTTCCTCCTCCTCACCCCCCGACTGGGGGTGGTTGCCCGCCGGCAGCGATGGCTGGCCTTTCCGCCGCTCAGCCGGCTCTCTTCCTCCTCCTCACCCCCTGGCTGGGGGTGGTTGCCCGGCTGCGGCGATGGCTGGCCTTTCTGCCGCTCAGCCAGCTCTCTTCCTCCTCCTCACCCCCCCGACTGGGGGTGGTTGCCTGGCAGCGGCGATGGTTGGCCTTTCCGCCACTTGGCTGGCTCTCTTCCTCCTCCTCACCCCCAGGCTGGGGGTGGTTGCCCGGCGGTGGCGATGGCTGGTCTTTCCGCTGCTCGACCGGCTCTCTTCCTCCTCCTCACCCCCCGGCTGGGGGTGGTTGCCCGGTGGCAACTTTGAGTACCCATTATTGAGAAAAGGGTGAACTCTGGGAGACTCATAGCTATTCTCTTATGTGGGTCTTTATACATCAACTGCTCAGCTAAAGAGAATTTTACCAAAGCACTGGCAGTGCTTATAGGGCAGAGTATTAAGTCTAAAATCAATGAAATTGCCTTTTGGATTGCAATTTCCAACCGAGAATTTAAAAATTTAAAATAAAAAAGTAATTTTTCTAACTTATGCCTCTGGAATATGAAAAGTTGTAAAAGTAGGAATTCCTCAGCAAACTACACCTACCTCCTTCATGGTCTCTTGAAGCTTGCTGGAGAAAAGAAAAATATTTAGATTGAAAGATTTACTAATAATAATTTTGTGTCAGAAATTATTCTGGTTCGATAGGATTTTTGCTGGAGAAACTCCACTCAGGGGACCCTCAAACGAATCTCCTTTCATGTCCCCAAGATCTTTTCCCACTGAAGTGGTCCCTATTTATCTATTTGCAATTTCTTGCTTTCAAACTGCTAGGTTGGCAGGAGCTGGGACAGAGACGGGCACTCAAACCGTCATGCAGTAGCTGGATCTCAAACTGCCAACTTGCCAGCCTTCCAGCTAACAAGACAAGCTTCATAACCACCGAAACACTGCAGCCCCAGCAAAAAGTTTTACTAAAGATGCACGATCTCAGCTATTCACAAACTATTAAATGGATACCACTATCCATGCTGTAAGAAATAATAAGTGACAAAGTTGTTGTTTTTCTAGCAGTTATTTATCTAGAGAGTTTGTTATTGATCATAATGATGTGACAAGCGCTGCCTTAAGGTTTGCTCATATTTCTATAAATTGTTCCACAGAGTGACCTGAATAAGTGGTGCCAGGGACAAGGACATACAGAGGAAGCAACGTCTGACTTAGTCCTTTCATAAACACATTTGCCACCAGGATATTTTGCATAAGTGCACTGGAGTTAATTACCATGCAAAACAACTTCAGAGTAGGGATGTCATACATTGTACAAAAGAGGAAACTCATCACTAAAACAGAGGACAAAGGACAATAAAGGTTTCACTAAAATGTGGATATGTTAATTCCTATGCATACATTCAGATATATAAATAATTTCAGACATTTCAATTGAAGCACAGTACATAGTAGTGAAAAGATTACTTGTATGTCTTCTCTATTCACTGTCCATGCTCAGGGGCTGTGTGATGGCCAACCTCATTCCCTTCACATCTATACCTATAAAAGAGGGGTGTTAACCGTTAGACTCCGGCATACGCTCCCTCACCCATTCATAGTATCCTGTACCTGCACCACAAGGTTCCTGAAGTCGGCAGTGGGGCAACAGCCCCATGAATGCAAACGAAGGAAAACAACTTCAATTCCCAATGTCCTCTGTGCTGAGCCATGCCTCAGCCAATCAGGCTGACAGGTACAAGCAAAGAGAATGTTGGGAAACATGGTGCACCCAATTGAAACCGAGCCACAGAAAAAAAGCCACCGCACAAACACAAACCAAATCAAGTAAACTCCAAGCCCCAGCATCCTCCGCGCCGTGACCACTTCAGCCAATCATGCTGAAGGGGGTGAGCGTGCAGAATGCTGAAAAAGCCAGCGCACAAAAAATAAAATTAAAAATGCCTCACGCAACGGGAGCGCAAGGCCACCTCAGGCGGACGCAGCACCTCACGGCCTCGCAAAAAAAACCCCACAAAAAACCATGACGAGAGAAACACTGCCCTTATTTCCTGAAGCAACAGGGAGAAGAGGGACTTGTTCTCCTACCCGCTACCCCACCGAAGACATGGCGCGATCACCGTCGGCCTCAAGGTAAGTTGAGCCGGGGTGGGGAAAAAGCAGCAGGCAGTAATTAGTCAAGGGAAGCACTCTCCCTGGTGGATGACTGGATTCTGCCTTTCTACTACTGACACCGCTATTTTGAGAACTAGGATGAAATAGCGGTGGAGGTAATAGAAAAGCAGCAGCCAGCAATCCGCAAGGAAGAGCACCACCCCTTACGGATTGTTGCATGCCGATCCCCCCATTAGGTAAGCCAGGGGGAAAAGGAGGCCCAGAGAAGAGAACTATCGTCAAGCAGATAGCTCTTCTCTGCCTCCTTCTCTCTTGACCTACCTAATGAGCATTACCGGTCAAAGAGCGAGCTGACTACCGGCTCTTCCTTTTCCCCATCACTGCATCGAAACCTAATTTCGAAGCAGCAATGGGAAAAAAGAAGAAACAACAGACAGGCCGTTCTTCACACAACAAAACACAACAACAACAAAACCAATCAGTAAACCAAAATGCAAAGCACCAAAATTAATAAAACACAAATAAATAAATAACTAAAATAAACCCATTAAACAACAAAACAATAAACATAATCAACAAAAACACCTGAAATATCATAAAAGCACACCAGAAATTCCTATCTACAACACGAAAATACCTAACTCAAACAGCAAAAAAAGCACAAATTAAACAAATAAAGATGAAAGAAATCAGAAAAATAAATAATAACCAGAAATAAACAAAACAATTAAACACATCTAAAACCCAAAATAAAAACAAAGGAACAAGCAGAAACACTTTGGAAGTTTAAGTAGAAACTCTATTTAAACCCCCAAGCCTAACACCACAAAATCAAAAGGAAAAAAAAAACCCAGAACAAAAAATCAAAAGAACTCACCAAACACGTCCTCCCTCCATGAGTCTGGGACATAACTGAATAAACAACAAAGAAAGACTACTCACAGCCCCACCTAGAGGCCGGAAGAGTAAAAACAGTCATTATTAAATAAAAAAAGAAAAAGCAGTACTCTTAACCACAGCCCCACCTAGAGGCCGGAAGAGTAAAAAAAGTCAAAACAATAATTAAACAAACCAAATAATAATTTAAAAAAAAACAAATTCACAATCAACACCACCCAAATCATCCCTAACAAAAAAAAAAAACAACCCAAAAAACTGCCTGGCAAAAATCTTGATAACAGCCCTACCTAGTAAAAACAGTAAAAATAAATGAAAATAATCAGAATTAAAATGACAAATATAAATTGAATAAATCAAATAAAGTTACAAACCACAAATGCAAAACACCACCACCCAAACCTCCCTAACCAAAAAAACACAAATTAAAACTGCCCGACTGGCCGGGCACAAATATGCTAGTAATTCATGGAACATTGGGGAGGGGGAGCAGAAAGGATTACCATAATGGTCTTTGAAGTGTGAGCAATAATTTCCAAAGTGACCAAATTTGGGAGGTACACTCCAAGCTTCTACGGTATTTCAGATCACAACTAAATTCTCACTAGCTATCTACAGTATTTTTACAATCTGGAGAGCTGGTTTTTTTATTGTGTTTCAATCTCAACCTACTACTCATCTATCCAAGTTTCTCTTTCCACCTCCAATTCTTTCTTTGTCGGTGGTGTCTAAATTGTTGAACAAAGTTGAAGATTAAATTTACCTCACTTTGGTCAGCTGTAATTAATCTATCTGGCTAGACACTGACCAGCAATGGGGGCTGATGCAAAACTAGGATTCAGTTTGCTCTTTTCTATGGTTCATTTCCAAGCACAATGAGGAATTGAAGCATTGCTGTATTTACCACAGAATATTCATGTAGCTATTTGATATGACATTTATACTATTTTGCCTGGTACAGGGCCTAATTAAATAGTGCTTTGCAGTGTTGGCTTGGAGTATTGCTTATGCAGCACCTGGGTTGGTGCTTTCTGGCACTATAATGTGCATGTCGGTTGTGCTTGAAATAACTAGAGCAGAAATTTGTTAAGCTCAATACAGAACAGAGCAATTTAAACCTTCCCTGCATCCCAAGCTAAAAAAAGAAGTATGTTCTCTTTGTCTACAATACTACTTGCTTTGAAGTAAAATCCTATCAAGGATAGCCCTTGAGGCCTTGTCAACAGATCAATTGTTGACTAGTAGATTAGTTTAAAGGTAATTTTGTTGGAAGGAATTTCCAGTGGGATTCACAATGTATTTTCCTTTATTGGTGCTGCAAGATGTTTCAGTACAAAATTCTTTAAAACAGTAAAAGAGTTTAATGTTCTTACTTTGGTTTTCTCTTAGTTACTCCTTTGGTGCCACTGTACTTGAAATATAAACGCTAGATTTTATACAACATATGGAAGCCTATGGTGCTAGCATTTGGACCAGGTAGAAAACATTTATCCCCAAGCTTTGGAATATAAGCAAAACATAGTTGGCAAGCGGTTCAGTAAGATTTTGCTACATTGACTTGGAAGATTGATCCCAACATGTGTAATTGGGGCAATGAACTCATAATATAACTGTATTCAGCCTGCTTCAGTCAGATGGAGAACTGGCATTTATTATTATTATTATTCTACATCTACTTCTTCTTCTACTTCCTCCTCCTCCTCTGCCCAATGTCTAGTCCAGACATGAAACTGTTAAAATGAAGGCACTTTGGTGAGTTCATTCTGAAGTTCCCATTGCCTGACCTAGTGTGGGAAAGATTAGCTGGCAACACAAGGTTGCTATTACCAGACTACACCTGATTTTAGCTCAAGAATACCACAATCTTCGAGGAGGATGTTTCTGTGTATCCCATTCGGGATTGATATTATGTTAAGGGCTAGTTTCCAGGAAGAGGAAAGTGTGGACCTTGCAAGCCTCCTAGGATGGTTTTTCTCCTCTTGTTCTGGCTAATAGTTAAATTACACTCTCCGTGTGTGATACCACTGATCAACTGGCTCTTGTGATAATCACAAAGTTGCCACCATTAGACAGACATTGCTTCCTCACAGCAAAAATAATTGGCTTTTTATTATACTAATTAGGTGGATGCACTAAACTAAAGTTGAACTGGACAGATATGCAAGGTGCTTAGAAAAATGAAAAAAAGACAATCAGGATACTTGATATGAAAGAGAATCAAAAGGAAGTGAAAGCTGTATTCATACAACAGCAGACAAAAAAGAACATTACTACTGTTTATAGTTATACAGTATCTGTCCTTTTTAAATTGCTGCACAAACAAGCCACATTTTCTCAGATTTCCATGAACAGGGGGCATATGAAGTGACACAAGGTACATGAAATTCAATTGTAAGGGTGTTACATTAGTTGGGTATTGTCCCTTGAGTATAGGTAGTCCAAGTTCAAGTTGGAAGGAGAACATTTTGTGGTGTGGTGCCCATTTGGAATAGTAATAGCAATTACACTTATATACCACTCATAGTACTTAGAACATTTTTGGGGCAGTTCATGGTAATTATTATTTTGCCCCTAGCATGCTGCATACTCATTTTACTTACCTTGGAAGGATGGGAAGCTGAGTCAACCTTGGGCTCTTCAGTACTGAACTCAAATTATGAATAGGGCTTTGGCTGCTGTACTGCAGCTTAACCACTGCCCCTCAAGGGAAGAACATGGATTGTTCATGTGTGGATATTATTAAATCATCAATCAAATGTATTAATTGTATGATAAATGTATATAGAAAGTGTGTAAATTACAATACAGAATGGTAGTTCACAGAAGCATTTCCCTGATTTAGAGTATAGAGTATTTTAAATACACGATTCACTCTTCAGGGGACAGGAAGTGGTGTATGATAAATATATGAGGATGGCTAACATGCTGGTACTATCTCCCACCATATTTTCTGCTATTCTCTAAGCAGGGGGTGTGATGGTATGGGTCACGAGTTATTCAATATGGAGTCTCTTTGGTTTTTAAACTGTCTTAGAATGTAGCTTTGCTTCTTTGCAAAGGCCTCATAATTCTTTCTGCTACGCTTATCAAGCAGTTGTGCTTATTAAAAGCTTCTCAGAGCTTCAGGACTATGTTTTGTCTTGTCCTCCAGGTCTGGAATGTCTGCTTGCATCAACATCCCAAGCCTGGGAACACCAGACATTTGTTATAGGAATCAGGGTGTGTTTATACAATCCCTGGGCCCTAATTGGCTTTATGCTAATTAGGAGTGCCAAACTCATGTTCGTTCTTTTAAACACCTGGGTTTTGGAATTTGATTCGAGTTTTGGGTTTCTGGGAGTTACACCTCAGAAGGGAGTGAGGGACTCTAACACTGAGTCCTAACTCCAACCCAAGCTTAGTCATGATTACCTATATTAGTCAGGTTTTCCATTTGTTTCATGGGGGAAGGCCTGAGTGTGGATTTTCCTAACTGTACTTTTTGATTAGTGTTTTTTTCTGCTGTATTCGTGTATCCTGAACCAACAAATGAACTGTTATTTCTACAATATGGTTCAAGAACAATAAACTTCTTTAATTTATCAACAACGTCTGTTGATTGGAAGAAGGGGTAAAACAGGAGTTAATCCATAAACCACACGCTACCACACATACCACATACTACTCTCCACAATACTTGCTGGGCTCTGTTAATGCAGGTAAGCCCCAGGTTGCTGCAGGTTTTTGCAGGACAACATTTAGGCCTCCTGTACTCAGAGTCTTGGGGTGTTCCACAGAACTAGCCGGTCTTTGAAGCTCAGAAGGAACTGGAGAGCCCCAGGGCAAGGGTCAGGTCAAAGCCTATCTGTCACAGGGGGGATAACTTCTTGACTGAGATCAGATGTAATGAAATAAAACAAAAACAAGATGGAACTAAAAAAAGAGATCAAAATGTTGCAGCTGAAAGTCTAACTGTTACATGCAAATGTGAGCTTTTTGTGGATCATTCCCACTTCCTCAAACAGTAGAGTGAAATTCTAGGACTGTCATGTTGAAACAAGAGATTTCAAGAAATCTCACATGGGCTAGTGTGATAGGAATCCTTGATTGGTGTATGTCATTTGAGTTATTTTTCATTCAAGTCTAGTTACCGTATGTTTTTTTTAAAAAAAAAGCTAAGGCAATCTGATTCAAAGAATCAGGTAGACCAAAATGTTTTGAAACAGTTTTTTATGATGCCATTCCTTCTGTCAACAACTATAAGACTGATGTCAGTTAATTGTTTTCCATAGAGACTTGTTGAAAGAAGAGAGTGCAAAAAGCTGGCTTGAGACTCAATATCAAGAAAACCAAGATAATGGCAACAGGCCCCTGGAAAATAGATGGGGAAGAAGTAGAAGCAGCGACAGACTTTACTTTCTTAGGATCTAAGATCATTGCAGATGGTGACTGCAGCCATGAAATAAAAATGCAACTGATTCTTGGGAGAGAAGCTATGAGAAACCTGGGGAACATGGTGAAAAGTAGAGACATCACCTTGAAAACAAAAATTCACATAGTCAAAGCAATGGTATTCCTGGTGGTAATGTATGGGTATGAGAGCTGGACCACAAGGAAAGCTGAGTGCAGAAGAATAGATGCCTTTTGAGATCTGGTGTTGGAGGAGAGTTTTGAGAGTCCCCTAGACAGCAAGGAGAACAAATAGGTTGATCTTAGAAGAAATCAACCCTGATTGCTGCTTGGAAGGTCAAATAGTGAAAATAAAGCTAAAGTATTTTGGGCATCAAATGAGAAGAGAGGATTCACTGGAGAAAGCCTTGATGCTGGGAAAAGCAAAAAATGAGATGGCTAGACAGTATTGTTGGCACAATGGGCACAGAGTTGGGTGGGTTGAGGAAGATGGTGGAGGACAGAGGTGCCTGGAGTGCAAAGGTTCATGGGGTCGCAAATGGTCAGAATCGACTGTGCAATTAAACAACAACAAGAGACTTGTCCTGTTTGTCCTATGCAGACTGCAAATTGGCATTGCTTACAAAGAATGACACAGACCACTTTAGCAGAAAAAAGGTAAATGAGATCTTGGTGTAATGGGTAACCTTGCTGGGGCATGTAATTGTGTTGCCAGAGTAGATGTAGAGACAAAGCTGGTATCTGGATGGGTGGCAAGTTTTCATCACTGTCTCGATGTCAGTATTAGATATTATATGAAATTAGGGGAAGGGGTTGTTGGTAAATAAAATGCAAGCCTGCCATCAATAGCTTGGTAGAGTGATGTATTCTTGTCAAGTAAATAATTTAAGATGCATATGAGTGTTTGTAATAGTGGCCCTAAGGTGACAACTAATGGTGTTTGACCATTATCTATAGCAGAGTTTCCCAAACTTATTCTATCGTGGAACACTACAAATCCTAAAATTTTAATGGAACACTTTGGCTTTTGTAATAGAAAGATAGGTTTGGATTTTTCAGTTTTAATAACAAATAACATTGCTGTGAAACCAGTCCCTACTGATTTGCAAATGGTTGCAAAACAATCTTCTCTTGCAAGATGATGCATCACATCAAAAGGATGGATGCAAAACAAACTTTGTGGCATTACAGATTTGCCAATGATTTTTACCAGAATTTCATATATTTTTCATGGAACACTTATTGACCTTCTATGAAACACCAGTGTTCTGCAGAACATAGTTTGGGAAATGCTGATCTATAGAGACTCCATATCTGTAGAGGCTCTCTGTGTAATTCAGAACACTGACTTTCCAGTGTTTCAAACATGTGGCAAGTCTCCAAAGATACAGAGGTTTCTGACACTTTGTCCTTCAGAAAGGCATGTGTAGATTGTGAGAAGGCTGAGTACAGGTATGAGATTAGCAGACTCTTCTTCCTCAAGGAATTAGCCCACACAGTCCCCACAGTTCTGAGTGGTGCTATAGCAGTTTGGAAGCAACTCATTTGAACCCTAACAGCTGGGGACTGTAAAGTTCAAAGGGACAGTGGATCTGTAGAAACACTCAATGGTGATGATAATAATAATAATAATAATAATAATAATAATAATAATAATAATAATAATAATAATAATAATAATAATAATAATAATAATAATAATAATAATAATAATAATAATAATAATAATAAATTTCGTGTGAGAGATTGAAGGAATTTTGCTGGAGAAACTCCACCCAGGGAATGCCCGAAGAAGGCTCCTTTCATGTCCCCAAGCACAGCCCTTGGGTATCGAAACCTGACCTTCCAGTCTTCAAACTCAGCATCTTAACCAATAAGCCACGGGAGGAGCTGCTCAAAGGTGCTAAACATATTTTTCAGCTAGGGTAAAGCATCTTGCATAGCTCCCATAAAGTTCAAACTATCATCTGAACCAGATTCACCACGCTCCACAAAATCAATATCAGCAGCTACCTTTAAATTATTATTTTTTTGCACTTTTAAATCTTCATTTCTATTCCACAAGTTCTATAATGGTAAAAAATATTCCCAATTTATATTGGAAACCAGTGATTGGTGAAAAATAATGAGGTTTCAAAATATGACCTTGTTTTTAAGGTGTCTTGATTGCTGTAGCAATTTCTACAATGTTTTTTGGGAGAAATTGCTTTTTTACTCTACGTACAAGTAATTGCTTCTAGTATATTTCAATGAACTGAAACACTTTGTTCAAATGATTCTCTGTTTAAAAAAAAGATGTGGTGGCTTATGAGAAGTATCAAAATGTGTACAGATTTGTGAATAATCATTATATACCTACATCAAATTGACAAATATAACATTGTAGGGTATAACATTGCTTAACATTGTGGTGCAGTAGTTAAACTGCTTAACTGCATCCCAAAATGCTGATGTTGTGAGTTCGATTCTGACAGGGATCAAGGTTGACTCAGCAGTCCTTCTTTCTGAGTTTGGCGAAATGAGTACCCACCATGATGGGGGCAAAATGGTGATTACTAAGCACTATGTGGTAGCATGTAAGTGTAATTGCTATTGCTGTTGTAGAGTTCATGTGGTTTTAGCAAGAAATATTTTGAAATGCACCCCAGAGCTTGAACTACAGAGCTCAAACATTATTAAACAGTCAAAACCGGAGAAAACTACCATGGAAAGAATGCTAGTAAGAGTACCAGGAAAGTTGTAAAATTAAATTAAATTGCTGAAATCTGTAACCTGTTCTGTAAATTATGCTGTGTAAGGCTGATGAGATCATCAATCATGGCAGTTTTATCAGAAATAAAAAAAACCTGACTAACCCTTCCTGTGAATTCTCTACCTGGAAAACTCTGAAAATAGTTGCCATAAATCAGAATTAACTTGATGGCACACAAATATTAATTTTTAGATATCTGTTAGTTTATTACAGCAAAATCAACAATGAGTCTTCTGGTGCCTTAAAGAATAACAAGTTTTATTCAGCATCAGGCTTTTTGGACTGTATCCCACTTCTTAAGGTGTGAGTGGGATGCAGTCCATGAAGGCTTAGGCCAAATACAATTCTCTGTCCTTAAGGTGCTACAAGATTCTTTGTTGTTCCTTTTATTTGGTCCAGTCATGGCCTCAGACTCCTATCCTGTGAAAATATTGCTGGATTTTTGCACAACTAAGCTCAGATGGAACTTTTCTTCAGTGTAAACACACATAGGTTTGCATACTAAGCACCTAATGACATCTTGAATTACACATTTTTATACTGGTGGCAAAAGTGGGCTTGTCACATCATAGACCACACCATGTACATTTAGTCATATCCTATTTCTTAATAAATGGGCATAGGAAAATGGCAAGGAAAGGAACAATGCTTTCTCAATACATGTCAACTGTTACACTGAGCGCAATAGCAATTTCACTTAGATACCACCCAATAGCACTTAGTATACTCTTGGGCAGTTCACAAGTTAATTAGCATTTTGCTCCCCACATGCTGGGTACTCATTTTACTGACCCCGGAAAGATGGAAGGCTGAGTCAACCTTGAAACTTTCAGGATTGAATGCACAACATTTTGCTTGCAGGACAGCAGTTTAACCACTGCGCCACCAGGCAGTGAATCTTCTTTTCTTCTACTTATGTTATTGCACACAAGATAACATATTGGGCAATAGACAGCAGTGCAGGACACAAGGTGAAAATAGAAGAGCATTTCTATGAAGCAAAGTCATTGACCCCCAGAACAATGCTTCATTTCAGTGACTGTATTTATTTATACTGAATGATTGAAATCATTCTAATTATCTCATCTGATAAATGGTGATTGAGGGAACAAAAGTATTTCACTATAGTGTCATTAACTTGCTTTTCTCTGATTAGCTTAGGGAACTGATAAATGGGATGCTTCGGGCAATTGAAAGGTAGTATTTTTCATTAAAGCTACTTGGGAAGACAAACAGCTAATTATTAATACAAGGGGAAATTAATAAGGTTTCTACTTGCAATGGATTATTGTCACATTTGGAAGACTGAGCTTTGTACCTGTTATTTTTACAAAGCTCAGATAGCTATATAGATAGACACAAGCAAAGCAGCTGTTTCCTACTTCTTGGTATTAACTAGCATTTAAAAATGCACTTGACCTTCTGGATCTTTACATTGCAGCAGCGAATCAAATTGTACTTACTAGCTGTAATTCAGTACACACATTTTCCCTAACTCTCTGTAAACTGATTTTATATATAGTCAACCATACCATTTCTACTACACACACAGAAACTCATACACATGCATATAAAAAAAATTACAACATAAATTCTGTAACTTTCACAAACTGTTTAAACGAATTAGTGGTTAGGGAAATGAGAAAATCAATGAAACCCGAATTAGTAATTTTGCCCAGCCTTAGTTCTCAAATAATTTTTTTATGGAATTTCATTTTTCCTCTTACTGAATTTCTGCTGCAGTATAATTAGTTTGGAAATCACACATGTTTCAAACATGCTTCCTGGGCAGGAATAAGAAAAAAGCTTTCTCCCCCCCGCCCCTCCCTTTTCCTAATCCAGAAGGCCAGTCAGAGCTTGTCTATGCTACAGCAACAGGCAATTTAATAACACTTTAAAACTTACCAAAAAGAAATATTGAGTACTGTGAGAACACCTTTAATAATAATAGCCATTAAAACCTCGGCAACTCATATGAAATATAATAAATTAAAGACGAGACTGTGATTGCTTCTGCATGGTCAAGAGTACTAAGGGGACAGACAGTTTCTCTTATTCTGGCAACAAACATTTATTATTGTTATTATACCCACAGAATTTTAGTGGTTGAACTATTTTATAGTAATTGTCTCCTTCAATCTGCTGCTGTAAATGGACAGCCCAGTGTTTTATTTACTGAGCATAAGATCTGTATTCTGGCACTGCTTATTCATTTCATTTCTTTTTCTTTTTACCAAGAAGAAGGAGAAAGTGTCACAAAATTGATTCCAATTTAGGGTAGTCCTTTACAGAGTTTTCTAGGTAGAGACTGCTCAGAATTGGTTCACCATTCCCTTCCTCCAGGGACTGTACACCCGATTGTGGTTCAAAAATACCACAATCTTCTTGGAGTCTCTTTCTGTGTACCCCAAATTATTATATGACATTGATGAGAAGTGTAGAGGCTATAGTTCAGTGAAGAAAAAAAAGCTTGGTATTTATGAAGTCTCAAGTTGAATCCTTGATACCTCTATTGGTGTGTTCTCCAGAAGATGTGGGCATTATTTTCTTGCAAGATTCCTAAAGGTTCCTGAGAGTTTGAGCAGATGAGACCGATAAATAATTGGTTGGATGAGGTGAAGTAGCCCTTTCTAGTTCCACAACTCATTTATAAATTCTCTATCTCTTTGTTTTTTTAAAGGAAAATTAAGATTGAGGAACAAAGACTCAAGCAAGATCATCCAAGATGGCACTCAAGGAAGAGTCAAGAAGGAGATGTATGAAGGATGTTGTCCTTGCTTTCTGTGATCAGGACTTGTGCATCTCTCCCATGTTTATAACTCTATGTTTTGTTTCTAAACCATTTTTCTTAATACAATACAAAACCTGCCTGGCCAGTCTGTGGTCCAAAGCGTAGCCAATTCTGTTGAGTTGGATTTCATTCAGCTTCCCATTTTCTTAGTGCTATGTCTGGTTCCATATTGGATTACAACTTATTTTTCATTGGCATAAATGTGAGCATTTTTTTTTAAAAAAAACCTCATTTAAAAATCTCATTTTAAAAATATTTGCACTTTTTTGTGTAAACTAAAATGTGATTTCCCACCGCCAACGAACAGTGTTTTGTACACATTGTCGCAAAAAACAAACATATTTTGTGTACCAATACTGATTGCAAATTGTGTTGCAGTTCCTGTCTAAGTTTGAGTGGCCAGTGTTATCTCAGTACTGTGACACAGTCTGAATCCCAACTGAAATGGATCCAGACTATGGCTATTATCTAAGAATACTTGCAGGTGATTGGCTACCACCCTCTCAATCAATTTGCTGAGGAATGGGATACCTGCCTAAGTTTTTCAAATCATCGGTTAATAAGTTGATTTTTTTTAAAAAAATGGACTTTTCATCCTTTCATCCTATTTTTATCATGTCCATCTAACTCAGGGATTCTCAACCTGTGGCCCACTACATCATTTCATGTGGCACCACCACTACCTCCACCACACCTGGAAGTGCCATGTGGTGGAGGAAGGGGGAAATGGCCATCCGGCCTCTGAAGCTGTCTGAGTGAGTGTGACCTGACCCAAGGCTTAAAAGGGTTGAGAACTCCTGATCTAACTATATCAGGATGGGCAGGGATCTAATGAAGAGACAGTAGCTTTAAAGCATGCAAGCGCCTTGTCCACATAATGAGGTATTACAGGTTGAAATTGATCCAATAAAACTGGACAAGATAGTGCATTACATATCTCAACATGATTAAGATGTTTTCATTCTCCTCCCAACACTTGCATTAAGTGCAATAAAACCAGATAGTTTTGGTGATGACAACCACCAATATGCCATGTAGCTATAATATTAAAGGTAAAGGTCTCCCTTGCGCAAAAGACAGTCGTATCTGACCCTAGACTGCAGTGCTTATCTCAGTTTACAACCAAAGAGCCAGTGCTGTCTGCATTTGCAGATGTTTCCTTGGTCATGTGGCAGGCATGACTAGATGGGAAACCTTGGCACTCCATTTGTGTGGATTCACAGAGACTTGGGCTTCTGGGAATTGAAGTCCAAGAACACCTGGAGTGCCAAGGTTTGCCATCGTTGTGCTAGGTACCCATTTTACTGACCTTGGAAGAATGGAAGGCTGAATCAACCTTGATCCCCAGAGAAATGAACCATGTTTGAAAGCAAGAAATTGCAAGTAGATAAATAAGGACCACTTCGGTGGGAAAGAAACAGTGTTCCATGCTCTCCGGTGTCTAGTCATGCCTGCCACGTGACCACGGAAATGTCTGCAGAAGCAGACAACACTGGCTCTTCAGCTTTGAAACAGAGATGAACACTGAACCCTACAGTCAGATAAGACTGGTTTTCGAGCAAGGGAAACCTTTACCTACCCATTCCAAATTGGTCCCTTTAACTATCACAGCTTCCAGCAAGAGAGTCGTAAGGTCAACATGGTCTTCGTTGAAACTATGCACTGTTTTGTTCTACATTTCCTTTCTCTGGCCATTTCAATTGTCCTCACCTTATTCCTCAGCTCAGCAGCTAATACAGCTTTGGGCTGCCAAATTTCTCTGAGCTGTTGGATAAGAAAGATATGTTCAAATTATAAGCAAGTATTTCCAGGTGATGGCATATAGCTAAGTGGGAGATAATATTTCATTCTGGGCGGTGAGGGACCGGCCATCAGATGAGTATGGTTTACCCTTCACCTTCTCCTGCAATTTCACAATATTTTTCGTTTTCATTTCCTCACACTGGAGACACTTCATAGCTATTCTTTTAAAAGGATATTCTCCCTCTGTCTGCAATGAACACTGTACACTCACAGTGTTTCTCAACCTTTGGCTTTTGGACTTCAATTCCTAGAAGCCTCAGTCAGTCCATCGGCTGATCAGTGCTTTGGGAAATTGACTTAGGCTTCTGGGAATTGAAGTCCAAAAACCAAAGGTTGAGAAACACTACTACAGTATTCAATTGGTGTGTTCACACTTCCTCTTTAAATATTCCATCTTTCATGAAAAGTGCACCAAGATGTTTTTATCAGGACATAAAATTTTGACATAAAATTTGTATTGCACACACTTTGAGAAACCAACAAATTGTCATGTTTCCATCATTGTTCTATGTCATCTGCAGATAGTAGGGTGAGCTACAAAGCTGTAGGAAGTTCAGGAGATATTAAGTCCCATGGCTGCAAGTTGTTTCAGCCATTTAATTTTTTATTGATTTTTTATTAAATTTTCAAAGTAAAAATACAAACAGGACAAAAAAATAAAATATAAAAAAATACAAACAAGATACATGCTCAATAATCTAATAAATCACTTTATAACACAGTAGAAATATTTTAATGCATTTTAAAACTCACCAGTATTCAATATAGTATATATTTCTCATTCTTTTAATATCAATCCAATTCTAAACTCATAAATGTTTTGTATGTGTATATATATGTTTATATTTAATATATTTAATATAATAAAAACTTATTATGTTTCTGTCACAGTACTACATAACCAGAACAAAAAACACACACACAAAATAAATAAAATTAAATTCATAATACACACCCAAGTGATATATACATTGAATCCTATTGAGCAATCCTATGAAGGAAGATCAAGAATTAAAAAGCTGCAGTAGATGCATTTTAAGGGTTACTGAGCTCCCTGGTAGTTTCAGATTCCATGACATGCTTGTGTGTGCAATCAGTTATATACCTGTACATCTCCACACTTGTCATTCTGTGAATCAGTCCATATGTTTTGGTAGACAGTGAATGAGGACCTAAAGATGCCAAAGGATGACCCTTGGGGGCTATTCCAGTTGTATGTTTCCAACTAGAGTGGACCTGTAGGAATCAGGGAATTTTGATATCCACAAACACATAAGGACAATTTATCTAGTAGGTCTGCTGTATTTGGGATTATCAATTGACCATTAATTAATTTGCCTGAAGAAGTGACCTGTGGGTCATGAAAACTTGCAATGTTTTATTATTTTTTAAGTGACCCTATAAAAGGTATCGCCTCCGTTCTGCATTTGTTCAATTAAACAATTTTTACTTGGAGCCTACATGTTTGTATGGGGAGCTGCATATGATTTAAACAATAGGTGAAAAATCATTATAAAACCAATATAAAATGTATCATAAGATGCACCCTCTCTCTCCTGCATGAGGTGGGTGGGTTTTTAATTGGGGGTAGGGATTTTAATTGTTTTTATTGTATGGGGTTTTAAATTTTGTAAGCCGCCCTGAGTCAGGCTTGCCTGAGTGGGTGGCGAATAAGTTGAACTATTAAATTAAATTAAATTAAATTAAATTAAATTGCCCTGGAGGATGCAGTATATCACAGTAATCTTTCACTATTTCCAAAAACTCAGTTGATCCGGTGCTGGCCTGCTACCTTCACCTCTAATCAATGTAGATTCCACAAATGGTTGCCAAATTTTCCTAAATCTATTTTCATTAATTATACCTTTTTTTATTCAACTCCCATGTTAACTTATCATTCAAAGCAAGTTCCCACATTTGCTTATACCAATCTTCAATTTTTAACATCACATCATTTTTTTCAATTCTTGCAATACATTGTCTATCTGTTGTCAATATTATAGATAATACCTCTTTTTATCCTTATCTATATTCATATTATCCATGTCTGTCAGCAAAGCAGTACTCAACCCCAACTCATTTTCAGTTCATTTTTATACTACCTGAAAAATAGTACATGTACTGTACAGTATATTTTCCAAACAATATGGCAAAACAATGTGTCATCTCAGACAAATATCTTATCAATGTTGAAGCAGGGGTGAGCATCGGAATGTGACCATTCAGATATTGTTGGACTGCAGCTCCTATCAGTTCCAGCCAATATAGTCAACAGAAAGAGATTCTAGGAGCAATCTTACTTTGAAAGCCCTACTAGGATCACAGTTCTGATATGACAGAAATTAATGTAACACTCATTATAGGACTGTGGTGGCTTAGTGGTTAGGATGCTGAATTTGATGACTGGAAATTTAACAGGTCAGCAATTCAAGACCCAAGTGCTGCATGACAGAGTGAGCTTCTGACTCTGTGCCAGCTCCTGCCAACCTAGCAGTTCAAAAGCAAGAAATTGCAAGTAAATAAATAGGTACAGTGATACCTCATACAATGTCCAAACTTGGTTCCACAAGTTTGGACTTTATATGGATTTGGACTTTGTATGAGGCATGCAAAATCCTTGTCGCGATGCCTCATACAACGTCGTTTCCATAGAGATACATTGTACTGTAACAGCACAGACTTCAGGGCAAAGTCAAGGAAGCAGAATGCAAGCGCGGCGCCAAAATGGCCGCCGCGCCCTTTGCGGGCCCCCCCCACAGGACAGAGAATCCGGGTAGTTAGGGGCGTGGCCAGCTCCCTTATAAAAGGGGTGGCCACGAGGCAGCCAAGCTGCCATTTTACCTCAGCGACGGAGCAGAGAAGTTTTTTCCCCTGCGTCTCCGTCGCTCGTTAGCTTACCGGGAAGCCTTTTGGTAGCGGTTCTGCCTTTCCGGCTTCCCTTTTTGCTCCGGTGGAGATGCCTTCGAAGAAGAAGGCAGCTTCGAGTTCAGCTCGCGTTGTTAGGAGGCGCAACCCAGGTCGGAGGACCGCGGTGCCGCCTCCTCAGCAGCCACCTTTGCCAGCCCCGGCCGGGGCCGGCGGAATGGGGTCTATTGCCCCTTGGCCCGGGGTGGGCGATCAGAGTGCGGGCGCGGAAGGGGTTCCGGCCCGCGGCCCACGAGCGGTGGACACCGCTCCTGCTCCTGCCCACTCTGTCGGGCCTACTCCTCTTGGGCTGCAGCCTCTCCCGGGGCCCTCTAGCCTTGGGGGGTGGTGCGGCCCCCTGCCTTGGCAGGTTTCTCCACCAACCCTGCCGGGCTTCGGTGCTGGCCAATGGCCATATGTGGGTCCCGGGGTACAGGGACCTGTACCCATGCCTGGGCCAGGCGGGCCGGCCGGCCCTTTGCCCATGGTCAACGTGGACACCTTGCTGGCCCGCATTGCGGCCCTGGAGGCGTCGTTGGCGCGGGCCAGTCAGGCGGGCGCCCCTTTCGGGGTTCCTTTTGAGACGCTGTCGGCTGGAGGACAACAGCCGGCGGGGAGGGTCGAGCTGCTGCAGGCGTGTGGCGCGGTTTCGGCCACTGCCTCGCAGCTCCCCAGCCAGCAACCAGGTGCGGGTCAAGCCCCGGTGATGAGCTCTACGTCGGTCGTGAGCTCCGACGCCCCCAGTGGGCCGGAACCCCCGGTGGGGGCGGCCCACGGGGGTGCAGCGTGTGAGTATACGGTGCAAGCGAGTACATCCACACACATTCCCAATCTAGGGGGGGCCTTTCAATGGCCTTGGCCTCGCGCGGGTGGTGCGGGGGCCACGCTGTCGGCGACCCACCCGGCGACGACGACTGCCACCTTGGGCACTGGGGTGGGCATTGGTCCTTACACTACAGGGAATGTTCTGGGGGTGGCTGGATTAGTTCAGGCCCCTTTTACCAGGCCGGCTGTCCCTTTTTCAGCCTTGCCGACGGCAGGGTATTCCTTGCCATTGGGTGATCACCTGGCACAGGCTACTAGGGAAAAGATATGGCGAGGGGAGTACGTAGATATCTTCTCACTCCTGAACAGAGAGCCCACCAAGGAGGAAAGGGAGGGTCAGGATGAGAAGGACAAGGAGCAGGCACGCCGCCGTAAGCCGCCGCGTACCTGGGCCAACTGGCTCCCCGCTTATTTAATATACATGGCGGTATATTTGAGGGCGCGGCCGGATTTAGCTATTCCCATGGTCCAATATTTGGACAACATATATAGGGCGATGGTCGATTTCCCGGGCCCCTCATGGCTAGCATATGATGAGGAATTCCGTATGAGGATTCCCCTTCACCCCGAGATGAGATGGGATGAGCCGTGCCAGAGGCTTTGGCTTTTGTATATGACACCCACACGCCCTGCCCCGGGGGATAGATACCATTGCGGACATGCGGTCCAGCGAGCGGCTCCAGCGCAGGTTACCCGCCAGGCGGCGGGGCAGGGGGTTCCAGCCCGCCTGCTGTGCTGGACTTTCTCGTCAATTGGTTCCTGCAATCGAAAGAACTGCAGGTATAAGCATGAGTGTCCCACATGCTCTGGCCCCCACGCAGCCTCTGCTTGCCCCAAGCCTGGGGGGGCCCGAGGCAGAGGGAAGGGTGGACAGTGGGCTGGCAAGGCTGCCACGGATGGAGCTAGTTCTCCAAAAGGCCCCCTCCCCAATTAAGGTGGACATGCTGGAGCGCTGGCTCGCATCGTACCCGAAGGGGGAGGACAGGGAGTATATTCTTCAAGGTTTTAAGCAGGGATTTCGTATCCCTTTTATTATTATTTTATTATTATTTATTTGATTTCTATCCCGCCCTATTCGGCACCAGCCGACTCAGGGTGGCTCACAACATATCCGTAAAAATACAATATAGCAAAGAACAGAGACACAATATAACAAAGACAAATTACAATGTGAGAATAACCTGGCGTCCGGCGCTGCGGGGGCCGCTCCGCCTCACCCGCAGGGAGAGTAATCAAGCAGAATGACAGATAAGCATGCGGGTGGGTGATAGGTCCCCTCAGGATGCTCCCAACCTTTTATCCCTTAGCGGAAGGGAGGAGGTGGCTTCGGCCAGCATTCAAAAGGAGTTAGTCGCGGGCAGGGTCGCTGGACCTTTCCCCGTACCCCCGTTTCCCAATCTTAAGGTCTCGCCACTGGGTTTGGTCCCCAAATAGTCCCTAGGTGAGTTTCGCCTTATTCATCATTTGTCCTACCCAGCCGGCCGGTCGGTCAATGATGCTATCCCTGATGACCTTTGTTCAGTCAGGTATACATCGTTTGACCATGCGTTGCGCATGGTGCGCTCGTGTGGCCCGGGTGCCCTGCTGGCCAAGTGTGACATTAAGTCAGCTTTTCGCCTCTTGCCAGTGCACCCGGGCGACTTTGAGTTGCTGGGTTTTAAATTTAAGGGGGAATATTATTTTGATAAGGCCATGCCTTTTGGCTGCTCCATATCATGCTCGGCTTTCGAGCGTTTTAGTACCTTCCTAGAGTGGGCTTTCGCCCGCAGGTCAGGGTCCCGGTCTGTAGCCCATTACCTGGATGACTTTTTATTCGGGGGTGAACGGGGCTGGGACACGTGCGCACGTCTCCTCAACACATTTCAGACGCTAATGGAGGAACTTGGTGTCCCTTTAGCGCCCGAAAAGACCGAGGGCCCATCGACCAAGCTAGTATTCCTGGGGGTTGAGATTGACACAGTAGTGCAGGCTTCTAGGTTGCCGGGTGATAAGGTATCCAGGATCGTGGCCCTTATCTCGGAATTGCTGGCCAAGCGTAAGGCATCACTGAGAGAACTTCAGGTGCTACATGGGCACCTTAATTTTGCTTGCAGGGTGGTCGCACCGGGCAGGGCTTTTGCCCGGCGCTTATGCGACGCCATGGCAGGGTTATCCAGGCCCCACCACAGAGTCAGGCTCACCCGGGGTATCAGGGCAGACATGTTCGTCTGGTTGCAATTCCTGAGGGAGTTTAATGGGGTCTCATTTTGGAGGTCTGACCTCCTGGCGTCCCCCAATTTCCAGATCCAGTCTGATGCCTCAGGATCCCTGGGTTATGGGATGTACTTCAATGGGAAGTGGGCCTGTGGTGGGTGGCCACCGGCATGGGCAGGCACAGGTCGCCTGCGGGATCTCACATACCTGGAATTTTTCCCCATTCTGGGGGCTTTGATGCTATGGGGCGAACTGTGGGCTAATTCGGTGGTGCATTTCTGGTGTGACAATGCTGCTGTTGTCCACATTGTCAATGCACAGACTTCCAAATCGCCCAGGGTCATGGACCTAGTGCGCCATTTTGTGCTGCGCTGCCTGCGCCTCAACGTTTTGTTCAGGGCCAGGCATGTCCCAGGGATTAATAATGATATTGCTGACGCTTTGTCCCGCCTGCAGATCTCCCGGTTCCGCGCCTTGGCCCCGGATGCGGAGGAATTTCCCTCGCCACTTCGGGACGAGATGTGGACTATTGGCAAGGAGAGGTGAACCGGGCGATTGGCCTGTCACTAGCGCCACGCACGCGTAAGGCGTATCAACAAGCATTCAATTCTTACAGGGCATTTGCTACTCAATTTCTCTTGCCAGAGACCTGGCCTATCCCGGTGGACCATGTTCTGCGGTTCATGGTTCACCTGCATGCACAGGGCCTTGCACCTCGCACCATAGCATCCAAGCTCTCGGCGTTGGCTTTTATGGCCAAAGTGGGAGGTCATGTGGATACCACCTCTGACTTCCGTGTGCGACATGTTTTGGAGGGGTGGGTGCGCGAGCGCGGGCGTTGCCCGGATGACCGGCACCCTATTTCCCCAGGGGTTCTTACCCAGTTGGCCCGGGGCTGGCCAGGCCTCTGTTTTGATCATTACGAGGCAGCCCTTTTTCACGCAGCCACAACGGTGGCATTTTTGGAGCGCTCCGCGTCAGCGAACTCGTGATGCTGTCTAAGGCGGATGCAAGTGGTAGGGCACTGGAACTCGAAGATGTCTACGTAGCCAAAGACTGGGCCCAGTTGAGGATACGCTCCTCTAAAACAGATCAGCATGGCGTAGGCAGTGGTGTAAGACTGCTACGTTGTTCTTTGGCAGACATCTGTCCGGTTGGTGCCCTACAGGAATTCCTGGCACTGCGTGGCATGCACCACGGCCCGTTTTTCTGTCACCAAGATGGGTCTCCCCTTACTAAATTTCAGTTTTGGAAGGTGACAGCCAGAGCCCTCACCAGGGTGGGCCTACCAGGTGCCCGTTATGGCACACATTCGTTCCGGATTGGTGCAGCCTCTACAGCAGCTGCTTTTGGGTACTCTGGGGCTGACATACGCAGCATGGGGAGGTGGGGCTCGCAATGTTTTCAGTTTTATGTGCGCCCACTCCCGCCATGAGTACCAATCCAGTCACCTTACCGCCTTTTTTCTCAATTTTCTTACAGACCCTGGGTGTCGTATTACACCGGTGACAGTATGGCTGGTGGGCCACAGCTATGTGCACAGGGCAGCGCGTTACGCTGCGGCGACAGAATGGGGACCCCGACTGGGACTGGGTGACCACGCCAGTCTCGCATGGCATGGTAAGCCTGGGATGTTATGGCGGGAGCTGCGGCCTTTCCTTTTTTCTGGCCTGGGTGCTGACCCGCCTGACATTCTAATCATCCACCTGGGGGGCAATGATTTGGGCCAGGTCACTGGCTTATCGCTTAAGCATGCGATTTGCGAGGACCTCGCCTACTTGCATTATGTCTGGCCTGCCACAACCCTGGTTTGGTCGGACATTGTCCCGCGCCATTCTTACAGAGGGGGCGTTAACCTCCTGGCCCTTGACCGCGCTAGGCGCGCGGTCAATAAGGCAATGGCACGGTTTCTTGCCAACAGGGCTTGGGGACGGGTTAGTCATCACCCCGATATTAGTCTACAAAATTATGACTTGTACGCAGGGGATGGGGTCCATCTGTCGCGAGGAGGTATGGACCTCCTGTTGGGTGATTGGCGAGCAGGCCTGTTGACCGAGCTGACGGTCTGGGGGGGGCGTCAGGTCTTCTTTGAAGCCCCTCCGTGTGGCGGGTAGCACTGGTAAGGTAAACAGTATGACCCACAAGTATCCGGCAGGTTCGCAATTGACTGGACAACACTAGACAGGAATAAATTAGTTAAACGTTGTCCGGTCAACGACGAACCAGGCGATGGGGTGATGACGATTGCTAACCAGCATGCATCACCCCTGTGATTTCACGGATACGCGTCAGAGGGTGGGGTCATAAGTTAGTTATTGACTACGGTCAACAATTTGTTTGTTGTCAACAAACAAATTGATACAAATTGATACATTGTAACCAATTGCCGTTGGCAATTTTGGGGTGGTACCTTACCAGTGTTACTTCGGCCTGCTTGCCTTAGGAATTACGATTGGTCGTTTTACCAATGCAAATTTATAATTCGGACTAGGGCATTGAATCAATAAATGTGGCCCTATGCTGTTATCCACTTTCAATGTTGTCTGTGTCCGTTATTGGGGGGGTGCGCCTGCAATGCAAGCGTGGCGCCAAAATGGCCGCCGCGCCCTTTGCGGGCCCCCCCCACAGGACAGAGAATCCGGGTAGTTAGGGGCGTGGCCAGCTCCCTTATAAAAGGGGTGGCCACGAGGCAGCCAAGCTGCCATTTTACCTCAGCGACGGAGCGGAGAAGTTTTTTCCCCTCCACCCCCTCCCTAGTTAACAGTGTGATATTATGGTCGCTTCGGGGCCGGGTGGGAATTTTTGGTTGGGACCCATATTGGCTCCGGGTCCTGGCTTTTTTGCCCATCCCACACTGTTGCTATGGTTTGATATAGGGGGCTTTCTGTGTTCCTACTGTTGACTTTGGTCACATTGGCGGGTAGCACTGGTAAGGTAAACAGTATGACCCACAAGTATCCGGCAGGTTCGCAATTGACTGGACAACACTAGACAGGAATAAATTAGTTAAACGTTGTCCGGTCAACGACGAACCAGGCGATGGGGTGATGACGATTGCTAACCAGCATGCATCACCCCTGTGATTTCACGGATACGCGTCAGAGGGTGGGGTCATAAGTTAGTTATTGACTACGGTCAACAATTTGTTTGTTGTCAACAAACAAATTGATACAAATTGATACATTGTAACCAATTGCCGTTGGCAATTTTGGGGTGGTACCTTACCAGTGTTACTTCGGCCTGCTTGCCTTAGGAATTACGATTGGTCGTTTTACCAATGCAAATTTATAATTCGGACTAGGGCATTGAATCAATAAATGTGGCCCTATGCTGTTATCCACTTTCAATGTTGTCTGTGTCCGTTATTGGGGGGGTGCGCCTGCAAAAGGAAACTGACATAACTTTAAGAAATCATTGTCTAAAGGCTAAAAACATTACAAAAACTTGTTAAACAACCCTGATTGTCCAAAAACCTGAAGAATGCTGCAAAAATCCCAGGAATGCTTCTAAAAATTCTGATGAAAATTTTTAAAAAAATCCAAAATCTCAAAACCACTCCTAAACACTCTTTGCCTCATGCAAAACCCACAAGAGCAATGCTTGCATGTGTCTTGCCTTTTATACTGCCCAGGCATAATGCAACCTGGGAAAACCCCAATGCCTCATACAACGTCACACGACATTGTATGAGGCAACTTTTTTCAAGAAATTAGGTAATGTTGTATGAATCCGATGTTGTATGAAGTGGACTTTGTATGAGGTATTACTGTACCTCTTCGGTAGGAAGGTAAACAGTATTCTGTGCGCTCCGGCATTCATGACCATGGAAATGTCTGCACACACAGACAGCCCTGGCTTTTTGGCTATAAACGGAGATGAGAACCAAACCCTAGAGTCGGCTATGAATGGCTTTCGAGCAAGGGAGACCTAACACTCATTAACTTTATGCTAGGAAAGATCAAAGTCAAAAGGAGAAAGGGGCAGAAGAGCATGAGTTTGTTAGACAGTATTGTTGATGTCTTGGGTGTGGATCTGGGCAGACTGGAGGATGGTGGATGACAGAGGAACCATGGGGTCAGACTTGACTGAGCGACCAAACAGCACTCATTAAGGAGTGCATAAACCTGAGCTCATAAATATAACTTGGAGGGTGATTCTGTGAATGGTAGTCAATCCTCGTCTTCCTCCTCCTCCTCATCATCATCATCATCATCATCATTGTATCTCCAAGCTCTCATTTTAACCAGTGATTTGATATCAGAACCAGAACCAACCACACAAGTCATTCAATAGGTGCACAGTTTCCAGATCAAGGAAAGTAATAGTAGCACTCTATTCTGCTTTGATCAGACTTTACTTGGGTGTCCAAGAAGCATCTTAGCAAGTTGGAATGTGTCTAAAAGAAGGCAACAAAAAAGAGGAACAGACTGGACACCAAGCTATTTAAAGAATGGCTGAGAGAACTGGATATGCTTTACATGGAGAAGAGAATATTGAGAAGCACCATAATACCTATCTTCAAATATTTGAAGGTGTAACTGGTGGCAAACCTGTTTTCTGTAGCTCCAAAGGGTAGGGTATGAAGTAATTGATTCAAATTATGAGAAAGTAGATTTTGCTTAAATGATAGGAAGAATGTCTTGACAGTAAGACCTGTCTGACAGTGGTAAGGATTGCCTTACACAGTAGTGAATTATCTTTAATTGAGAATTTTAAAACAGAGGTTTGATGGCTGCCAGACAGTGATGGTTATCTGTTTATTTTCTGCTTTGGTGGTACTAGTCTTGATGACCTCTGGGGTACCTTCAGGTTCTATGGTTCAATGGCAAAATTACTTTTGCCTATATAAGCTGATAAAATCATCAGCTGCAGGCTTTTATATACTGTATCATTAAAAGTTTCATATTCCACCCCACTCCATGATCTGAGGTTCCCTTGGGATCCCTTTGGCCTGGAGTTGCCTTTGGGAGCTTGAGATGGGGTAGTGGTGGAAACATTCAGAGCCAGAGAATTGTTGACAACCCTGATTCTAGTGGTAAGAATGTCAACAACAAATTTGGGGCCTTAAATTCTTCATTCTTTCCCAGAGGTTTCCTCATGTCAAAATGGAGCTTTGAAATCTGGTTAAGTGTAGAGTCAGATGCTTTTACGTCCATGACTTGCACAGTTATAACTTTATACATTTTGACCTATGTCTCATTTAACTCAAAACCCACTCCTAATTTTCCACATGCTTTTTCCTTCAACAACATAATCGGGGTTGGATGATCCAATGATTAGAGACACTTAGTTGCTGCTATCATTACACAATAAGAGGCAGAACTTTTTCCTACATTGTTGCGATTCACCCAAACAACCACCAATAGATATCAACCAGTTTTCTGCCCACCTATATCTTACTGGATGGCAGAGCAAATCTAGGGGAGTAGAGTGATGGACAATGTTCTGAGAGGACATATGTTCACATGGCTTTACAGATACTGCCTTGATCATTATTTCCACTGTAAACACATTGTAAGGTCCTTTACTAAAAGTTACTGTTGGCTTGACAGATTATGAAGAGAACTAGCAGAGAGACAGTCAGCTACTTTTACCCATTCACTTGAGCAATTATTAACTGACTCTGCTAAATCAATTCTCTCTGGATACTAATCTTCCTAATTAGTATCCTTTTGACTCTGCATGTGCTCTTAAGCAGAGCTGCTGCTGAGGAGAGCCAAACAAAGGAAGTGAGCACTGGTAAGTTTTGCAGTTGGAATAGAGCTGCTTTAGAGGCCTCCACTAATTTAAATTGATAATTTAAACTGCTGAGAGCCACCTCTGTTCAAACAGAGGAAGCAGTTAGAAGCTTCCAGAAGCAGGGGGGCAGAGCCACACCAGACCCTTCCCTGAACTGTGACTCATAGGGGCGGACCCACACTAGCCTTTAAAAGCTCTGAGCTCTTTCAGGGCCAGCCCTTTTGACTCTGCATGTGCTCTTAAGCAGAGCTGCTGCTGAGGAGAGCCAAACAAAGGAAGTGAGCACTGGTAAGTTTTGCAGTTGGAGTAGAGTTGCTTTAGAGGCCTCCACTAATTTAAATTGATAATTTAAACTGCTGAGAGCCACCTCTGTTCAAACAGAGGAAGCAGTTAGAAGCTTCCAGAAGCAGGGGGCAGAGCCACGGCGCACGAGATTGCAAACTAATAACAAAGGAAGAATATAGCCTTACTAGGTAGAAAGGTAGTAAACGTGTACATTTTTGAGGCCCAGAATACTGCACTTGTTAAAATGGATTCTGAGGGAACAGCTGTAGTTAACTGCAATACTTGTGCCATGTTTGTGTTCTTGCCAAAGCATATGGAGAACTACACTTGCAGCAAGTGCAAGCTGGTTGCACTACTAGAAGAGAAGGT
Organism: Bradypodion pumilum; assembly: GCA_035047305.1. Classification (NCBI taxonomy): domain Eukaryota; kingdom Metazoa; phylum Chordata; class Lepidosauria; order Squamata; family Chamaeleonidae; genus Bradypodion; species Bradypodion pumilum. The sequence goes on along the minus strand of JAWDJD010000004.1, from coordinate 306,356,745 downwards.
CCAGCAGCTAGAGGCCCGCATATCTAACCATCAACAAATTAAGGAGCTTGAGCTGTTCTTGGACAGAGCGGAGCAGACTATGCTGGACAAAGAAGAGACATGGCACAGTTCTGAGGGAGAAGGCCCTTCACTAACTCAGGAGGGAGATGTTTGGAGGAATGTGACTCAAAGGAGGAGAAGAGTAGGGGATCACTCTGAGAGTCTGAAATTACAGAATAAATTTGAGGCTCTTTCCCTCATCACACCTGATGAGGAACACACAGAGGAATAACTGGTTCCACCTGATGATCTCTCCTTCATCACACTTGATGAGATCCAGGAAGATAAACAACAGGAACAAACTGATTTTCTCTCCCTTAATATGGTTGATGAGGTGCATGTAGATGAACAGATTGCAGGAGAGAGGCTCCTTGTACTAGGCGATTCAATAATTAGAAATACAGAGAAATGGATTTGTGATGCACATGATAACCATATGGTGACTTGCCTGCCAGGTGCAAAAGTTGCAGACATCACAAGAAATCTAGATAGATTGTTAGAGAGAACTGGGAACGAGCCAGTTGTCATGGTACACGTTGGTACCAATGATGTTGGGAAGGCCAAGCGGTCTGTCCTGGAAGCCAAATTCAGGTTGTTAGAAAGAAGATTGAAGTCCCGGACTTCCAAGGTAGCATTTTCAGAAGTGCTGCCTGTCCCTCACGCAGGACCTACCAGGCAGGCAGAGCTCAGAAGCCTCAATGCGTGGATGAGGCGGCGGTATTGAGAGGAGGGTTTCAGATTTGTCAGGAACTGGAGAACATTTTAGGACAAGCCAAATCTGTTCAGGAGGGATGGGTTGCATTTGAACCATGATGGGACCAGATTGCTGGCACTCAACATTAAAAAGGCTGCAGAGCAGCTTTTAAACTGATAACTGGGGGAAAGCCGACAGGAGCTGGGCAGCATCCGGTTCGGGAAAGTGTGTACTTGAGTAGTGAGGAGGATGCAAAAATTACTGAGCAGAGCAAGGAGCTAGTCACCAGCACTCTAGCAGAAGGATGCAAGAGGCAGTCTAACAATGCAACTGGACTCAAAAGACTGTATCAGGAAAGCATATATAAATGCTTGTATACAAATGCCAGAAGCCTCCGGAACAAAATAGGGGAGATAGAATACTTAGCAATAGATAAGAATATTGATATTATTGGTATCACTGAAACCTGGTGGATGGATGATAACCAATGGGATACAGTTATCCCAGGCTACAAAGGAAGGATAGGAAGGGGCAAACGGGAGGTGTTGTAGCCTTGTATGTCAAAGAAGTGATAAAATTGTATGAATTGGAATATCGAGGTGATTTGGAGTCACCATTAGAAGCTCTGTGGGTAAGAGTACCAGGCCACAAGGATGGTCTAACAGTAGGCATATACTATTGGCCTCCGACCCAAACTCTTGAGGGAGACTGGCAGTTGGAGAATGTTGTAAAGGAGGCATCCAAGAAGGGAAGCCTGGTTATAATGGGGGACTTTAATTACCCTCACATAGACTGGGTGAACTGTTGTTCAGCACATGATAAAGAGATAAAGTTCCTAGATATGCTAAATGATTGTTCCCTGGGACAGATGGTTGAAGACCCAACTAGAGGTACAAGAATCCTTGACTTGATCCTGAGTAATACTCAGGATCTGGTGCAAGATGTTAATGTGACTGATCCAATAGGGAACAGTGACCACAACTCAATTATGTTTAACTTGATCATAGACCGCAAGTCACTGATAAAATCTAACACAGAGACCTTAAATTTTCAAAAAGGAAATTTTCCAAATATGAGGAAACTAGTAAAAAAGAAGCTGAAAGGGAAAATTGAGGGAGTCCAAACACTCCAAGAGGCATGGAGGCTGTTTACAAAAAAAAAAAAAAACCGAGGCCCAATTGGAATGCATACCCAAAAGGAAAAAGGGCACTGCCAGGTCCAAGAGGTCTCCAATGTGGCTTACAGGAGCTGTTCGGGAAGAGATCAAGAGCAAGAAAAGCTCATTTAGAAGATGAAAGGCTTGTCCGAATGAGGACAGCAGGCAGAAACATAAATTCTGGCAGAACAAATGCAAGGCAACAATCAGGAAAGCAAAGCAAGACTTTGAGGAGCGTATAGCTAAAAATACTCAGAGAAATAACAAAGACTTCTTTAAGTACATTAGAGGTAAGAACCCAACTAGGAAGGCCATTGGACCATTAGATGACAATGGAAGGCAAGAGGTTATTAAAGAGGAAACAGAGATTGCAGAGAGACTCAATGAATTCTTTGCTTCAGTATTCACTGAAGAAGACAGAGACCACATGCCCAAAACAGAGCCTATCTTCGTAGGGAGGGAAACCGAAGAATTAAGCCAGATAGAAATAACCAGGGAGGAGGTCCTTGCATGTCTTGTTAAACTAAACAGGTGAAGGCATCTGCTTGGGAATACCCTGAAGGAAATGGTGAGCCACTGTGTGAGACAGAATGCTGGACTGGATGGGCTGTGGCCTGTTCCAGCAAGGCTGTTCTTATGTTCTAATGCTCCACTTGCATTTTGCAAGGTAGCACATTCATAGATCTGCAGGATAAAGGTGCTAACTTCCTAAGAAAGCTATCTATAAATCTTAAGTTGGCTTTTAATACAAACTGTGTGACTATAATAGATTTCGAAGCTTTCTTTAAAGTTGGATTTTCAGACTTGGAACAGAGTGATGACTAATTTTTTTTTCTTGGTTGATTTCATCTCACTCCAGTTGTTTCTTCACTATCCAGTTATATGAATTGGACCCTACTTTAGCTGTCGTGTCTCAGCTAGACAATGCTAGTGTATTCTTCTGAACTACAATTCCCAAGGTACCGTTTCAGGCTCTAAAATTGAGAGAAGGGTGGGAACCTCTGAAATGCAGCACATCTACAGAAGAACATACATTTTTACTCTTTGTAACCATATGCCTTCTTTTTGTGTCTTCGGCTCCCTTATTTATTTCATGTTGTTTTGTGTTTTATTATATCTTGGGTGATTTTTTTTCTATATCATCCTTCTATGCAACAGCTATAAAGATAAAGGGTAGCTTAAAAACATTTAGATCATGGCTTGGAAAAGTTAATATTTCAAGATCTGGTTTCGATATATAATTGATAATAAAGGCTGGCCAATTTCATTTGTTGAGGCACAAGAGAATTCAACAATCAGAGAAAAAACTGAAAACTAATAACTAGTTGGGACTTCAGATTGCAATAAGGTAGCTACATCCAAAGCTGTGTGTTTGCTGACATTAGGTCCTTTTATGTGTTACACAAAGAACTCATATAAAGAACTTGCATCTTTATTGGAAATAATGGGCCACTTCTTATGAAAGGGTTAAAATATGGACATTCCAAACACTTGGAATTCTGCTTAGACATGGAAAGATCTTAGTGACTGACCACCAAGTCCATCCTTCAGAGTTAATTAAAATGTTCCCTGTAGTTTAGACTGCTTCTAGGCATGCTGTAAAACAAGGGGCGAATGAGAATTTCAGTTCATTTTTAAAAATGCAAGTGCGGCGCCAAAATGGCCACTGCGCTCTTTGCGGGGGGGCCACCCACCCGGACTCTGACATCCGGGTTAGTTAGGGGGCGTGGCCACCCTTTTTAAAAGGGGTGGCCACGAGGCAGCCTGGCTGCCATTTTAGAAGCGACGGAGCGGAGAAGGTTGCTCCGTCGCTTCCTCCCCTGCTCGCCTCTTTTGGAGGCTTCCTTTTCGCTTCCTCTTTGCAAGAGGCTAGATTTGCTCTTTCCTTTTACTGAGGATTTCTGTGGAGAGAGACATTTATGGGTCTCTCTCTTTTCATTCTCTTTGAATCGGAGGTTTCCCTTTCTCACAGCACTGGACTGCAGTGGCTCGGGTGGCTAAGAGGCTGACTGGAGGAGAGAAGGTCAGCGGTTCGATTCCGAGCACTGCAGGACGGAATACTTGACTCACCTGGGGAGGGCTCTACTCCTCGGGAGTGCCACCGGGCCGGAGGGCTCGGACGGCACCCCCACAGGTGGGTGGTGAGGTTGTAGGACACACTGCCACCAATGAGCCCAGGCTGAAGTCTCAGGCTGGGGGTGGCACAGGCCTGCTCCCCTGGGGTTCTTACCCCCACTGCTTCTTTGCCCAGCTTGGGGCATAGCAGCCCACTTGGGCACGGTGCGGGTTTCCGCCCCACTGTCATTCCGGCCCCTCATGGGCCGGATTACTGGGCATGCCCCTATTATGGCCGGGGATTACCACATGAGTTATCCCATATCAATTACCCGGTGTGGCCATCCGGCCCATCCGGCCCACCTTTTCCTGGTGGGTTAGATGCTGTGGATGCTCCCCTGCCTGCAATTCAGCAATGGAGGCATCAATGGTCATTGATCCACCACCTTGGATGGTGGGCGTGCCAACTCGGCTGTTCTGGCCCACATGCCGGCCATGGTGGCGCAGTGGGCCGCCAACAGGGTTGAGCTGCCGGAGGCCATCAGGCCAGCATAGACTGGCGCCTCGTGGCTCCCCATCTGGCCTGGACGCACGGGAACATGGAGCTAGATGGACATCGCAAACTCCGACGCCCACCGCGGGCCGGAACCCCCAGTGGGGGCAGCTCATGGGGGTGCACCGAGTGAGTATCCTGGTCAAGTCAGCACACCTGTGACACTAGCTCATCACGCTGGGGGAGTATAGTGGCCATGGTTGCAACAGGCCAATTACACTCTGGTTCTTACTGGGGTGATCCCCCTATGCTTTTCTCTGGGCCCGTAGGGCCGGTTATGTGTTTATCCACTCCAATCCGTGCCAACGGTGGTTCTGCCGATGGCCGGTTGCTCTATGCCCCTGGGTGACCATTTGTCCTGGGCTATTAGCTAGACTCTGTGGTTTGGGGATTATATTCACATTTTCCCCCTCCTGCAATGTGAACACACTGCTTAGGGCATTAGGGGCAGGACGACAGGGTCAAGGAGTTGCCTCGTCACCGCAACCTGCCTCCCTATGGAGCCAATTGGTTACCTGCCTATTGGGCATCCATGGCAGGATATATGAGGGCCTGTCCTGATTTGGCCATTCCAATGGTCCAGTGCTTGGACAATGATTGCCAGGCCGTGGTTGTTTTCCCTGGCCGGTCATGGTTAGCCTAGGTCAAGACATTAGGCTTAGGGCGGCCCTTCACCCTGAGATGCCAGCGATGAGCCCTGCTAGCACTTGTAGTTACTATATGTGACTCTTACGTGGCAACGCTTATGCCCCGTGCGGAGAGTCCACTTTCGGGCAACCACCTTTGTGCCTCGATCTGGAGCTCTCAGATTGACATGTTTTGCAGGGCACTGGCCCTAGATTATGGGTTGCTCGATCAGGAGTGGGCTCTGGTGAGGCTTCGCTCCTCAAGGGCCGATCAGCCGGAAGAGGGTACTAGCCTGGCGCTGCCATATGTCCGGTTGCTCCCCCACAGGTGTTTGTGGCAGCACGTGGTTCACGCCCTGGCCTGTCATCTGCTACCAAGCCGGGTCTACCCTGACTGAACTAGAATTGGTACCCATTCCTTCCGGTTGGGCGCCGCATCAGCTGCGGCTGCGTTTGGGTGCCCGGAGCCTGACATATGTTGCATTGGCAGGTGTGGATTTGCCCAATTTTCTCTGTCTGTTCATCCCTTCACTGAATGAGTGCCTTGTTCTGCCCTCTATTCTCCCTCCTTATTTTACAGACCCTGTGTGTTTCCGCACACTGGTAGTAGTATGGCTTGTGGGCCACAACTCTGTGCACTGGAGCGGCGCAGTATGCTGCTTTGTCAGAATGGGGACCCCATCTCGGGTTACGCGTAACCGCACGTATGCAGTGGTATGGTGTGCACGGCATAGAGGTGGCGGAAACTGTTGACATTCCTGATGTCCATTGGGGATGCTGGGCCGCCACATGTTTTAATTCTACACCTCGGAGGCGGTGATCTTGCACGGATTGCTAGCCCGGACTTAAAGACTTCCGAGTGCAGTGACCTGGCGTTTCTTTGCCATTTATGGCCGCCTACATGATTGCTATGGTCATACAACATGCCGGTGCAATATCATAGGCGAGACTTCGACCCAGCGATCGGACCGTGCCCGACGGTCAGTAAACAGGGCTGTTGCCTGGTTTCTTGTCTAGAATGGCTCGTGGACAGCCATTTGTCGTCTGGGGATAGGGTTACAGGAATTTAGCCTGTATTCTGGAGATGGGGTTCACCTGTCAACAAGTCGAGGCACCTCTCTTTTGAATAACGTGCAAGAGGGCCAGTTGACCGAATTGTTGGTCAAGGGGAGCGGCCCCTGCTGCAATGTGGCAATGTTGCCAAGTGGAAGGTGCCTCTCCGAGTCACAGGTGATGCATGACCGCATCAATTTTGCCTGCAGAGTGGTAATACCAGGCAGTGCTTTCACCTAGTGTCTGGGTCATGCTATGGCGGGTCTCGCTAAACGACACCGCAGGGTACGGCTGATTAGGGGTTTACGAGCGGACCTGTTGGTTTGGCTCACATTCCCGCAGGACTTTCCTGCTGTTTTCTTGGGAGGTCTGAGCTTCTGGTCAGCCCCAGTTCCGAGTACAGTCGGATGCCTCCGGCTCCCTGGGTGGGGGATTTATTTAAGGACAGTGTGCCTATGGTCATTGGCCCCAGGGATGGCAGGGCACGGATTGCTTACGCGATCTTACATTTCTAAAAAACGTTCTCAATTCTGGGTATCCCTTATGCTCTGGGGGGACGGGTGGCCTAATTCTGTGCCTCGATTTTGGTGTGGCAATGCTGCGGTGGTGCACATTGTCAATGCCCAAAACGGCTAAATCCCCCGGAGTCATGGCCTCAGCTCGCCTATTGTTCTTGGGTTCGTGCGCTTTAAGACGCTCCTTAGGGCTAAACATGTGCCCGGCATTTATAACAATATTGCTGATGCTTTATCCTGCCTGCAGATCTCCCGGTTCCGTGACTGGGCTCCAGACGCTTGGGAACTATCCCCTCCACTCCTGGCTGAGATATGGTCATTTGGCGTGGAGACGGGAACCGGGCGAGTGGCATGTCTTGGCAATTCACATGCGCACGGCGCATCAGCATCCACTCCTTCACTTTAGAGCCTTTTGTGGGCAAAAGGCAATTGCCCAAAATGTGGCCGACATTGGTCGACTAGGTTTTAAAATGTATACTCCGCCCTTATGATCTGGGGTTGTCTATATCAACCAAGAGTGGGCTCAGTTGGGGATTCGTCCCTCGAAGGCCGATCTGCATGGAGTGGGCAGTGGTGTATACTGCTATGACGTACATATGCTGACATCGTTCCGGTTGGTGCCCTACATGCAATTGGCAGTGCCTGCTGCGCACCCTGGCCTGTTTTTCTGTCACCAGGATGGGTCTCCCCTTACCAAATTTAAGTTCTGGAGGGTGACCGGTACCGCGCTTCACAGTGTGGGGCCCGTTATGCACCCATTCATTCAGGATAGGCGTCGCATTGACCGTGGCTGCTTTTGGGTACTCGGAGGTGGATATATGTGGGCACGTGGGGATGTGCGCATATTTTCCTTATATGTACATCCCCTCACTGTATGAGTACCTTAACCCCTTCTCCTTTTTTACAGATCCTGTGTGTCTCCGCACACCGGTGGCAGTGGGGCTGGTGGGCCGCAGCTATGTACACTGGGCGGCAGTATATGCTGCGGCGACAGAGTGTGGACCCCAGCTCAGGCTGCGTGCATCCGCACGTATGCGGTGGTATGGTATGAGCGGCATGAGAGGGCGGGAACTGTTGCCATTCCTGATGTCCATCAGGGATGCTGGACTGCCTGATGTTCTTATTCTGCACCTCGGCGGCGATGATCTCACACGGATCAATGACCTTTCCTTAAAATGTCGAGGTGCAGTGACCTGGCTTTTTTACATAATTTATGGCCGTACAGCTGTTTCTATGGTCTAACATCATGCCGAGACACCATTTTAGGGGAGACATGGATCTACGTGGTTTGGACCATCCCCGGCGGTCAGTGGACAGGGCTGTTGCCTGGTTCCTCGCTGAGATTGGCTTGGGGACAGCCAGTAGACATCTGAGGATAGGCTTGCAAAAATTTTGACCTATAGGCAGGATATGGGGTCCACCTGTCAGCTAGAGGTATGTACCTCTTTCTGGAGTAGGTGCAAGCAGGCCTGGTGACCGAGCTGACTGTCTGGGGGGGGGGGCGGTGAGTCATCATGGACGCCTCCCCGTATGGCAGGTAGCACTGGGTAAGGTAAAGATTTATGACACATAGGTATCTGGCAGGTTCGCAATTGACTGGCCAACACGTAGAAAGGTACAGGGGAAGCAGGTTTGGCCGGTCAAGGGCGAACTATGAAAGGGATGATGTCAGGAGCTTCACAGCCTGCATCACCTTGATATTTGAATGGATACACGTCATAGGGTGGGGTCAGTAGATAGTATATTGACTCCGGTCAACAATTTGTTTGTGTCAACAAACAAATTGATACAAATTGATACATGTAGCCAATTTCCATTGGCATTTAGGGTGGAACCTTACCAGTGCTACTGTGGCCTGCTTGCCTTAAAGAATTACAATTGGATGATACACCAATTGAAAGTGATAATTCGGACTAGGGCATTATTCAATAAAAGTGGCCCGATGCCTTTAATCCAATACCGGTGTCTGAGTCTTTCTTTGGGTGGGTGCACCTGCAATGGGATTTGTCCAAATGCAAAAATAACTTGAGAGTAGAGATGTAAATGTGAGGTGGGGGGGGGGACCCAGGGAAATTGGGGTTTTCCCCCCAGGAAAATTGGGAAGGGAAAATTGACTGGGGAAAATGCAATCCATGCTTCTACAGTTCATGTGGATGAGTTATTTGAAAGAAAAGCCTTTAGCAGGCTGGGAGCATACAATTCCACATGGCGCAGAGCACCATAAACTTGCCTAAGTCATGTACTGGAGATTTAAACCTTCTGGGATTTTTTTAAAGGAGGGAAGTTCACACAAGTATGCAGGGAAAAATAAATGTATTTCAAAAAACAATAGATTTTTCCAAAAATGTCATCCTTTTTATTCCTTTGAATTTTATTTCAGATTGTAGTTCCCAAAATCATTCCATGGGTTACGTTACAAAATGAGGTTTACGTATGCCATTAATGAAGTAAAAATATTTATTCTACTATCAAAAAATACAATAATCCATTCAACTGAACTAATTGAATAATTATAATTGGAAATTTTAGACTAACAAAATTCAGTGAGTAAGTAGAGGATAACAATGTAATGAGTTTTCTTACATTTACTTTATGTTCCCAAAATCTTCTACAATTACAATTACTTCCACGCTCATCAGATAGGTCAAAACTTGCACTTTCTTCAGCTTCAGTTGTAATGATACTACTGTATTCTTTTCAACACCCATCATTTTTGTTTTCCTCCAGAAGCAAGAATGGATAGCTACTAATTTATTGACTCTTGTGTTCATCAAACGATTTCCAGCCATAGTGTATGTTTTCCCATAGGCAGACCAGATGTGTTCAGAAGAAGCTGACATCTGGGGAATGGATAACAGTTTTATGGCCACACCACTAAGGACCTGACTTTTGCAGAGCCCTTTCCACCATGCAAGTGGTGAAGTGTGCGCTACACTTTCTCACAAAAACAGCTTGCTCCAAAAACCCATCTTTGCCTTGTATTCTGCTATGTTTGCAATGACTTTTCCCCGATCATGTCCAAATTCTTCTGAATTATTTGTTACAAATTCCATCGCCCTGGAGACCTCATCATCTGATAAGTGTTTTTTCTTGGAAACACGGATCAACTAAATTTGCAGCAAAATGAATATCTCCACAACAAAAATTCTTTCTTTCCTTTATTATTTCCAAAAATCTCTGCTCCTCATTCTTTAGTCTGGGTGTTTTTCCTAACAGTCCTTCAGGTCCTGTTATTTTCCTTGTTATTTCAGAAAACATTTCAGTTAACTGAAACAAACATGTGTTATCAGATTCTATTCTTGCTATAGCAGTAGTTATGGGTTTCAGAAGAGCAGATGTAGATTCTACATGAGCCCAGAATACATCATTGTCCAAAACAATCTTCCTTATTTGTTTATTGAGTTGTAAACCATCTTGAATAAAAATTGCTTGTAGTGCTTCCTTTCCATCCTGGAGACTATTCAGCATTATCATTATTCCTCCCCATCTGGTAACAGATGGCAGTTTCAGTGTTCTTGCAGAATTCTTCTGAGTCACTTTACTTTTCTCCTTTTGAATGCTCATTAATGTTTGTTGAACAATGTGATGTTTCTTAACAAATTTGATAATTTTCTTGGCATCTGACTGAAGATCCTCCATTGTCTTTAACTTCATTATGTCATGAAATAGCAAATGTAAATCATATGCTGCACAACCAAATGTTTCCACTTGCAGAAATTTTTCGTGAATGATGTTCCATGCATGTCTCATGGCTGCTAAAAGTATTTTTTAGTTTCTTATATATGAAAAAAATCATTTTATTACACATTAATCTTTACCCAATATGCATTTCTTGTACTGTTTATACACATATAAAATAAAAAATCTGAATGTAACTTGCAGAAATTACAAAGAAATAGAATTTTCCCAATTTTCCGGGTTTCCCCCCAAGAAAATTCCCGGTTTTTTTCCCTCCTTTCAAAATTCCCAGGAATTTTACATCTCTACTTGAGAGTTTGAAATATTGGGGGAAATAAAATGGACACAGTCATTTATCAAATCCCAAAGCCTTAAATGCTTAATTTTTGAAAGACTGGGCAAGAATTCATTCATGTACTGAGTGTTCTATGGCATAGTTCAGTGGTAAACTTTGGTCACCAATGGTTTACTGTGCCTGGCTGTAAAGCCAGGGGCTGGGATTTTGAAACCTTAGTGTCCCTCATAGGAAAGGGACCAGATGAGCTCTCATAAAATGTATGTGTCCAGTGGGGTTATGTGTCCTGTTAACTATGCACCCTTGAGAAAGCTGCATGTTCCCCCAGTGCCTATAGAAGGAAGACTAGTAAGTACTTCTGAGTACTTTATCCTGATCTGGTTGCCATGAATCAGAACTGGCCTGATGGCTGCTGCTGATGTTAAGAAATATATTTATTATTTCTCAGTATTCCCAATACATATCAATTTGATATCAAGGTCTAATTTGAATTTCAGGAAGCAAATTAGCATCTTAAATTGGTAACCAATGATTTTGGAATTGCTCTGGTTGTTGAGATTATTATGGGCAGGAGGATGACCTGATCTTGTTTCTGTATTCTTTTAACTCCTTGCCCTATTTTGCGTTTGATGGTGGTGTTGGCAGTGGCGGCAGCGATGATGATGATAGTGCTAAGTTGGGTTGTCAATTTTTCCTCTTTTGCTAAAAGGCTCCTCACCTTTAGTACTTATATAATGGAGAAATTTGTTTCATTGCACTTTTGAGGTGCCACAGATTTCTTCCTATGTGGGACAGAAAGATGTTTAAGAAGGGAATGTAATAAAAACTGAAATGGGCAAAATTTACCGGGTCTACTCTTAACTTGAGGTTTACTTCAGTACTGGTACAAGAACTCACCAAATGATAATCACTAAAGTGAGGATCAAGCACGTCAAATTTATTGCATCCTCTTTTACGATACTAGTCCACATATACAAAGAGTGACTTAAGCATAATGACCAAAATAAGAAATCTAATGTACTTTGGTTTTAGCAACAACAAATATTCAAGATTAACTATTTAAACCAGGGTGGCCAACCTTTTTATGCCATACCCCCAAACAGGTGAGTGGGCCAGGCCATGCACCCCCCCCCCCCCTGAAGCATTTACAGAGCGGGGATTGGCCAGATGGAATAATGCTATGGGCCGGGGCTGGCCTGTGGGCCGTAGGTTGGGAACCCCTGATTTAAACTGTCTCTATTTCAGCCTATTTTCTCCAAAATCTTGGCAATGTGAAGTCTATTATGCCTTTTTTTATCCAGATACTGTATATAAAATAGCAGGAAATCTTTCAGACTGAGGCTGAGACTTCTATATAAAGCAAGAGATACACCCATTGAAACAAGACAAGATGTGTAGGTTGAAGCTAAGGCTTTTGGGTTGTTTACCATTGTTCATGGGTACTTGATTTCTTCTGATGAGTGTTGTTGATCATGTTAAGTAAGAGCATTGTATCTTCACATTAAGTGTCATTTGCTTCTGTTCTTGAACATGAAGGATATGTGTTCTGCCATTGCATTTTCAAAGCTGTGTATCAGGTTGATTCAAGATAGAGAATAACATTATGGGCCCCCAGGAAAAGGCAGTTTTGTTTGCACATTCATGCCATTTATAAAAGAATAGTCAGAGGAAATTGCACAGATACAAACGGTGTTCAAGACATTATGTTTGCTGGATGTAAACAAATGGGTAATCACCAACCATTTACCTGTTGCTGTGGTAACCAGGCTTGAAGCTTCTGAAGAGATACTAAGCTCTGTTAGAAAAATGTGTGTGCAATGGTAAGCAGGAAACCTGCTTTAAAAGCCTATGTCTAAGGCCCCTCACAAACATACAGTTAACCATTTCAGTGCTGTCCAAACATTTTGCTAATACAGTGGTACCTCATACAATGATTTTAATCCATTCCATGGGGCTCATTGTTATACGAAACAATTGCTATATGATGCATGCAACATATAGTGATTTTCCCTATGGGGTGCATCGTACAACGATTTTTTTTTTTTGGCTAAGTGGTTTTTCCCCTTGAAAAATTGTTGTATGATTTTTTTCCATAGGGAAAATTGTTATGCAGGACACCATTTTTTCAAAACCTAATTGTTATGCAATTTCGTTGCTATATGGAGCGATTGTTGTATGAGGTTCCACTGTACTAAAATTTGAAATATCAGACAAGAATCCTAACTCCAGATGGGGGTGGGTGGGAAAGGATGGGTAGAAGCTTGGGCAAAATGTCATTAATCATCTTCTCTGAGAGCTCTTCATCACTTATAGAGCTGGCTTAATCTCTCTGCAGATGCAAGCTACACAACTACCATTTTAAAAAAATACTTTCCAGTGAAGTTGGAAGGAACATCCTACTGGAGTAAAAGGGTGAAGATGTCAAAGAGAAAGGTTCTAGCTCCAACTGTTGCATGAACAGCTAGCTTTCTAATTACAAGGAGCTGTTTGCATAGAGAAACATTAAAAAGTATGATCACCTTCACAAAACAAGTAATAAATCAGTCTGTTCTACTGTCTCCTACATTCTACTACATAATCCCCACCAATCCTCTCCATGCACATGCCAAAACTCTGTCCACAGAATTCCTGCAGACTAACAAATCTTTTAGGACAGAATAACTTACATGTGCCTGCTTCTAACAAGGGTGAGTGGGTAGTGGACTATTATTTTTATGAAAACAAACACAAAAACTGTGTAGCTTCATGAAAATTATGTGCACAAATTATCCCTAATATTCTTATTATCTTACTAAGGAGCATTGGCTGAAACACTGGTAGAATATCTTTATTCTTATCCTTTATCTCAGGAGTTCTCAACCTTTTAAACTGGGGGCCGGATCACGCTCCCTCAGACAGCTTCGGGGGCCAGATGGCCATTTTGCCCTTCCTCTACCACATGACGTGTCCTGGTGTGCTGGAGGCAGTGGGGGCCACATGAAATGGTGCTGTGGGCCGCATTCGGCCCATGGGTCACAGGTCGAGAATCCCTGCTTTATCTGAAGCCACACTGGCTAGAGGATTCTGCATTTCATGGTCCAAAATTGGGATATTTCAATTTTCTGAATAGCAGTTGTTTTGATCCATCTGTTTTCTTCCTCTGAAATCCCAAATCTGCTTGCTAAGGTGAAACAAGCTAAAATAATAATTTGGATTGAGGTACTACAGTGGTACCTCATATAAAGTCTGGTTTGGATAAAGTCTGATTCAGATAAAGTCGCCATTTTCATGCACACGTGATGCATCGCATAAAGTCCAAAACCGCTCAGAAATGGATGTTATCCAAGGTATTCGGTATAGGAACCTTGGATAATGTCCATTTTTGGATGTTATCCAATGCTTCACCCATTTGATTCGGATAAATTCCAAAATCGGATAAAGTCCCAACTTGTGGAATGGAGTTTGGACTTTATCTGAGGTTCTACTGTACCTCCTAAAAACAACATGTCAATACTTGTAAATATCTCTCCACAAAGTTTGTGGGGAGTCTCCCTTTCCTTTCATAGCAAAACTCATTCAGGTGGATTCCCTTTCTCTCTGGTGCCATTTCAGGTCAGCTAGAATGATTGCTATGGCAAGGAAGGGTCAATGGACTTGTCTCTGTGTAAATTTATACTAGATTATATTGTACCTAGTGTTTAAATCTGCTAAATGTCGAATGGGATAATGGATGTTTGCACATGCCATGCCATTTGAGAAGACGTTAATATGAGGAGCCTTTCTGCTTTAGATGTGTGAGTCAAATGCCAAACAGATGGGGAAAACTGTGTATACAAAGAAGTGGAGAAAGTGTTACATCTGAGTCAAAGGTTACCAAACATTGAATATGCAAATGTTTTCCCAGAATGGCTTGATTTGATCTAATCCAGATGTTTGGTAGTTCACAGGATGAATCCAACAGTGAACAAATAAAGTTAGGAAATGGAAACAGGCAGCATTTCAGTGGGGGTATGATGATGAAATAAAAATAAGGTATGTGAGAGTGTCTTCCTACAAACAGGCAAAACTTGATAGAAACAGATTGAATTTTGTCTCATCAACTCTAGGAATGGACTAAACCAATGATGGCAGACCTTGGCACTCCAGGTGTTTTGGAACTTCAATTCCCAGAAGCCATGACTAGCAGGAGTGCTGACTTGGGCTTTTGGTAATTGCAGTCCAAGTGCCAAGGTTCACCATCACTGGACTAAACAGTTAATGCCACATTTATTTTTGATTTACCACAACTTCTTCCTACTCCATTTATGCAGACAGTCTTGGACAATACTCGGGACTTAAGATGGAGGGGGAAAGTATTTGTCCCGCTAGGGATGGTACGATCTCTTGCACACAAACATGGAAAATGCCAGGTTAGATGTTGCAGTCTTAAAGCATTGATCTAAGAACCCATTCAAGCTTGGGCAGTGATTGGCATCCTTCTTTTTTCTTTCTACTACAATCTCCTGCAACACCTAACCCTAACCATTCAAATACTATGGATTGTAATACTGTAATAATGTTCTGTAAAAGTTAATAAAGAATTATGTAAACCACCCTGAGACATGTTTGCCTGAGCGGGTGGTATAAAAGCATGAAAATTAAATTAAATAAAATTAAATTAATTAAAATTTTAAATAAAAATTATGTCTCGATTCCATTAGGGCAGTGCATTCAAAAGAGCAACAGTGAGTGGCTATAAGGATGAGTCAGTCAATCAAGAGTCTGGCCTAGACACGGAAGAACATCGGGAATATTTTGACAGCCACTGGGTATGTGCACAACATTTTTCTACGCTGCTGAACAATTGCATTCTTGCTTTTCAACACAATTTGAACCACAACGCACGGTCTAAAAAAGCTCATATTTTGCCCCTGAGGGACAGAGATCCCAAATATAATTCTAGCCATTGGCAATTTAAAAGTTAAGAAACCACAGTGCTCAATGCAATTTGCACCTACTATTTATGTCCCATTGGTTCCCATTGAACCAGTGTGACCGAACTACATGACCTGATTAAAAGTGTAATTTATTTATTTCTCATGTATATACAGTTGATCAGAAGGATATACACATACCTTACAACATTGCTTGCTCCCTTTCAGTTGTTGTTGTCATGTTGCTGCCTCTTCTCTTTATCCTAATTGCTCAGAGTTTTTCTATGCTTATATAATTAAAGTAAGGTAGGTATTTGGCTGTGGAGCCAGAGGTTGGGAGTTGAATTCTCCCACTGTGCATCCCAAAAGAGACAGCCTATGTATCCTGTCTTATTATTTTTTATAAGGCAAATCTTCCAGGGGAATAAATCCTTTTGAACTCACTGGGCTTTGCTTCTGACTTGGTTAGGTTGCCTGGAGAATCTCAGGATTAATAACCCTAAAACCTCTCTTTTTCCAAATGCTGCTTTAAATTATGTTCTTTGTGGCTAGACAGAAGATAGAGCTCTAGGAATAACCAGCAATTAGGCTCTTAAAGACAGAAGGTGCCTTCATGGGGAAAAGAGGGTGACTCAGGTACATATGAGTCATATTTCCTCCCTGCCTACCCCACTGACCCAGCTGCAGCTTACTACACACCCACACTGTCCAGGATTTAGTCAGCCACTGTTCTAGTATGAAGAGATTGTATATGTGAGGGGAAAGTTCTTGTGGAAACTTGTCATTGTGACCAAACAGAAATGATTTCATGATGTCAAGCAAATGTGCCAAACTCTTTGTTCCTGCTTGTTGATGTTTTGTTGTAGTTACCAAGACAGGAGCATCTACTCTGGAAAGATGGTATTAAAAATCAGGTGGGTCCACATGTTCAGTTCCTATCTCATTTCTGTTGTGTTCTAATGGTTTTACCTTCCACATGGATTACAATGTATCTGAGCCAATGTAACCTTGCCTATAGCAACAATGTAACCCTCAGCTGTATCATATAAACCCTGTAATAGGACGCGAGCTAATGACCACCAGCTGGCAGCAGCGAGCGTCCAAGCTCTCTTGGTCCGAACTCATCAAAGGCAACAGCGCGGGAAGTTTTCCCGCCACCACCTACACCTGGACAAGAAGGGCGTGACCCACAATGACGTCACGCAGACAGTAGCCAATGGGCTACCATGGCACCACGTTCAAATGTATCCCTACTGTATATAAAGAGCTATCGATCCGCCATTACCTCATGTTCCCTCTGTCCACGATGCAATAAACCTGAGTTAACCCAGCCCGAGGCTGTGTCCTGTGTCTTAGTTTCATACCCTAAACTGGCGACGAAGGTGGGATTATGGATCCCCAAGGAGCAGCCAGGGCACAGAGCGGGTTCAACATCACCAAACCGCAAGACTGGGAGTTGTTTGAAATGGACTTCCATGCGGCGCTGGTGGAACTCAAAGTCAAGGAAGACGATGAGGAGAGGAAGAGGGCCATCCTCACCCGCATGCTTGGGATGGAGACCAAGCGGACGCTGGTGGGCATCATCGCTCCGAAGAAGGTGAGCGAATTTAAGGCGGACGACATCATGAAGCTGCTTCGGGAGCGCTTCCAACCCTCGAGGGCGATGTTGCCCGCTCGGAGCGCGTTTTGGAGGCGAGTCCAAGCGCCGGACGAGTCGGTCGAGACATTCGTGGCCGCCATGAGGGTAGCCGCCGCCCCCTGCAAATGGGGCAACATCCTAGAAATGGCCCTCAGGGACGGCGTGCTGTGTGGCCTGAAAGACAAGGAGGTGCAGCGCAGCTTGATGAATAAGGAGCCGCCACCAACCCTGGCAGAGGTCGTCGAGGCCGCGGAGGCCGCAGAGTCCACGAATGCTGGAGTGGACGAGATGCACCAGTGGCGTGAGTGGCGTCCCAGAGCCGGTAAAGCGGAAAAATCGGTGCACGCAACTCAACGGGCCTCAAAGTCGTCTTCGGAAGGCAGCGACGGTGAGGAGGTCCAGAAGGTCCGAAAGGGGGGGCGCCGCTGCGATGGTTGCGGAGCGGCCCATGAGCGTGCGAGGTGCCCATTTAGAAAGGCCGAATGCTACACCTGCGGCCGTCGGGGGCACATCGCCAAGGCATGCAGAAAACGGAAGGAGGGCCGGAGGCAGTCACCGGACCGCTCGACCAGACCGGACCGTTCAGCGAGGCCCAAAGATGGCGTCCAGACCACGAGGAAGCAGGACGGCGTGGGCCGCGTCTCGGACAGCAGCGAGGACGACGTCCCAGTGCTCAGTGTGTCCGCGGAACAGTCCCATTATTTCGTTGAGGTACTAGTACAAGGGGCCCCTATCAGGATGGAAATTGACTCGGGGTCCTCCTATTCCATAATTCCCCAGAAAGAGTTCTTGAAAATCGACCCCCACGTGCGGCCCAAACTTAAAACATTGAGGTCCACGCTACGAGATGTGCAGGGGAACAGCATTCCGGTGTTGGGGGTCGGGAAATTTCGGGTTGAGTTTAAGAGACACTCTGCGGAGCTGCCCCTAGTTGTCCTCAAGGGGGGGAGTTGTAGCCTCCTAGGGACACAGTGGTTCCAGCCTTTAGGTCTGTTTATAGGGGGAGTACATGCAGTGGGGGTGGACCCAATACAAGCGGTGTGCGATGCGCATCCCGCCGTTTTTGAAAAAGGACTTGGAAAATTCAAGGGACCCCCTGTAGCTTTCGACCTAGACCCGGAGGTCCGCCCGATAAGACTCAAACCGCGCAGGGTGCCCTTCGCACTAAAGGACAAAATAGAGGCGGAACTGGACAAATTGGTGGGCCAGGGGATTCTTATTCCTGTTGATTCCGCGGAGTGGGAAACTCCAATTGTAACAGCTCTGAAGGCTAACGGGGAGGTGCGCATTTGCGCTGATTATAAGTGTACAATTAACAAGGCGATCCGCCCTAATGCATACCCGGTGCCGGTGGTCAGCCACCTTTTGGCCAGGCTAAATGGGGGAAAGTGTTTCGCTAAGCTCGACCTGGCACAAGCCTATCAGCAGCTTCCCGTAACACCCGCCACGGCCGCGGCACAAACGATAGTCACACATAAAGGAGCGTTCCAAGTGTCGCGGTTAAAGTTCGGCGTGAACTCGGCACCCGGCCTTTTTCAGTCGCTTGTGGAACGCCTCCTGAAGGGGCTGGAGGGGGTGTTGCCTTATTTTGATGACGTATTAATAACAGGGGGGAGTGAGGCCGAACTGGCACAGAGATTGGACAAAGTACTAACTGTATTCGAGAAAGCGGGGCTGAGACTGAGGAAGGACAAATGTGTCTTTTTCGAAACCGAGGTCGAGTTCTTAGGGTTCAGGATTACACCCGAGGGTATAAAGCCATCCAAATCCAAAGTAGTAGCCATCAAAAAGGCCCCTCGCCCCACATCCAAAACCGAGCTACAGTCATTCTTGGGGCTCCTCAATTTTTACCATACATTCCTTCCGCGGAAGGCGTCCGTGGCCGAACCGCTTCATCGGTTGCTTAAAAAAGAGGAGACTTGGATGTGGGGTGACGAGCACGAGAGGGCGTTCAAAGAATTAAAGCAACTCTTGACCTCTGACGCAATTCTAACGCATTTCGACCCCAAACGGCCGGTGGTCCTAGTCTGTGATGCATCACCGGTGGGGGTGGGGGCGGTACTTTGCCACGTGTTGGATGACGGAAGGGAGGCCCCGGTTGCATTTTATTCAAGGTCCCTGTCCCAGGCAGAGCGGAATTACGCACAAACCGACAGGGAGGCATTAGCAATTGTAGCGGGGACCAAAAAGTTTCACGATTTTTTGTATGGGCGCCCGTTCAAAATCGTGACGGATCACAAGCCCCTGTTAGGGATTTTCACGGCAAGCAAGCCCACCCCGCAGATCCTATCACCGAGAATGCTGCGATGGGCCATTTTTCTCAACGCTTACCAACACGAGTTGGTGTACCGGCCCGGAAAAGAGATCAGCCATGCTGATGCACTTTCGAGATCCCCTTTGCCCTTGTCGGACGACCAGAAGGCTAGAGTAGGAAGAGACCGCCAGGTGTTACTAATAGAGGTTTTAGATGCACCCCCAATAGTACCAGCCGATATTGCTAGGGCGACAGGCAAGGACAGAACGCTCGAGAAAGTCAGCTCATGGGTACAAAAGGGGTGGCCGGCATCGTCCCCAAGCACGGAATTCGACCCATTCTTTCGGAAAAAGCTAGAGTTGTCCCTAGAAAGGGGGTGCCTATTGTGGGGCCAACGGGTGGTGGTTCCTGCAGCCATGCGGCCGAGGGTGCTCAAACTGCTGCACGTCAGCCACCCGGGCATCGTTCGTTCGAAAGCGCTGGCCCGCAGTTACTTTTGGTGGCCACAGCTGGACGCGGACATTGAGCACATGGTCGGCACTTGTGAGGCATGCCAGGGATCCCGACCAGAGGCGGCCCGCCTCCCGCATAGGGAGTGGGACACAGCAAGGGGGGCGTGGTCCAGAGTACATGTAGATTTCGCTGGCCCATTCCGAGGAACCATGTTTCTCCTAGTGGTGGATGCATTCTCCAAGTGGCTGGAGGTTATCCCAGTAAAGAGCACGTCCTCCGCCACAACAATTAGCCAGCTACGGAGAGTCTTTTCCACGTTCGGCTTACCCGACACTTTAGTCAGCGATAACGCGAGTTGCTTCACCTCCTCGGAGTTCGAGGCATTCATGGGAGCAAACGCCATTCGGCATGTCACATCCGCGCCGTTTCACCCGGCCACGAATGGCCAAGTGGAACGGTTGGTGCGTACAACAAAGGATGCGCTGCGGCGCATGGGCCCGGGGGACCTAAATCACCAAGTATGTCAGTTCTTGTTAGCGTATAGGGTGACCCCCTTAGCGTCGGGTTACTCGCCGGCAGAACTCTTGATGCGGCGAAAACTGACCACGCTTCTGACCAGGCTGGACCCGACGAGAGTCGAGGATAAAGGAAAAAACATAGGATTGGCAGTCTCGAAAGGGTTCGCCGCCGGCGACCTTGTTTACTGCAGGAACTATGCAAGCGCAGGGCCAGCCTGGGTGCCAGGAACGATAGTAGAACAAACAGGGCCAGTGTCATATCGGGTGGAAACGAGCACCGGTCTCCTCTGGAGGAGACACGCTGACCAACTGAGGCGCCGAGTGAGTGAAGGGCCGGTCAGTGGGGCACAGCAACAGGATTCAGCGATAGGGTTCTCCCCCACCCGTTTAGCCCAAGGGGGAGAAAATGAGGGACATCAGTCCGAATCCGGGGGGGAAAGCAGTGATCCCGACTCATATCCTTTTGATACCCCAGTTCTATCAGAGCCCGGGGGGAGGGAAAAGGAATGTGCGGCCGCCGCCGCGTCCCCCGAATGTAATTTTGATTTTGATTCTGGTTTTGCGAGCCGGGGGGGTTTTCAGGAGTGTTCCCCCACCCTTCCAAGCGAGAAGAGGGGTTTTTCGTTAGCCCCCAGTGCCCCCGGTTCTTCCCCGAGAAAGAGCACACCTCCCAACAACGCCGCGGAGCCGCGGCAAGTCACTAACAAGTCTCCCTCTCAAATTACAGGGCAGGAAACCAGGGGACAAAGAGAAGGTAGCAAATCCGGGGAAAGGCAGCCCGCATCGAGACCCCAGCGTGTTCGAAATAAACCATCTTGGCTGAGAGACTTTGTCTCCTAAGGGGGGGGGAGTGTGTTGAAGTGTGGGCTCGAGACATTGTCTCGTCCTAGGGGGGAGGGGTGTTGTGTTCTAATGGTTTTACCTTCCACATGGATTACAATGTATCTGAGCCAATGTAACCTTGCCTATAGCAACAATGTAACCCTCAGCTGTATCATATAAACCCTGTAATAGGACGCGAGCTAATGACCACCAGCTGGCAGCAGCGAGCGTCCAAGCTCTCTTGGTCCGAACTCATCAAAGGCAACAGCGCGGGAAGTTTTCCCGCCACCACCTACACCTGGACAAGAAGGGCGTGACCCACAATGACGTCACGCAGACAGTAGCCAATGGGCTACCATGGCACCACGTTCAAATGTATCCCTACTGTATATAAAGAGCTATCGATCCGCCATTACCTCATGTTCCCTCTGTCCACGATGCAATAAACCTGAGTTAACCCAGCCCGAGGCTGTGTCCTGTGTCTTAGTTTCATACCCTAAAATTTCTGTCCTTCACCAAAGTTTGTCTGCACATTTCTACAAAAGAATGATACAAAAATGACCCATTAGCTCAACTTTGTTTGCTTTTAATTTTCTTAAGGACAGAAGGATTTGTGATTTTAAAAATGCAGCATCCTACAGCAAGAACCTTACAGAACAGAAGTGGTGGAACTCAACCTCCCCCTCCATCACTTGAAGGACTCTGAATAGGCTGAGGGTTGGAGTGCTTAAATGTAAGCCCAACATGCTCAAGTGGGGCCTGCTGGCAGACAAAAGCACTGTGAATGCTGAGAGACACAGAATCCATCTCATTTACTGGTCTGCCAATTACTGTCAGAAACATACATCAATGAGGACTTAAGTTTGGCCAATGACAAAGCCAAGAAAGTGGCTTCATTTTGGCAGTCCAGGGTTTGATCAGGACATGAAAGAAAAAGAAGAAACAGAAGTGGTGGCACAGCTCCTATCATCCCAAACTGCATAGTCTATAACATTGCACAACAAAGATTTTGCTACTGGAAATAGCATATGTAATCTACATGATATCGAGTGTGCTGATTCAAAATCTGAACTCAGAATTTGCCTATCACATACAGATTTTAAGGTGTGATATAGCTGTTCAAATG
Source organism: Bradypodion pumilum (assembly GCA_035047305.1). NCBI lineage: Eukaryota > Metazoa > Chordata > Lepidosauria > Squamata > Chamaeleonidae > Bradypodion > Bradypodion pumilum. The sequence goes on along the minus strand of JAWDJD010000004.1, from coordinate 306,334,377 downwards.
GTCGGTAATTGGGTAATGTATTTTTTTTACATCGGAACATTATAACAGTTGCAGCTACCACTATGCCTGCTACCGCCTCAGCTGAATCACATCCCCTGGTGGCATGCATGTTCTAGCAGTGGCTGGGCATGTCTGGGCAAGTCAGTGAGCTGACTTCAGAAATAGGTATATAAGGCGAGATGGACCAAGGGCTTGTCTCTAGTGCAAAACCATCTTATGGAAGGATGGAAGGCTGAATCAGCCTTGATCACTGTCAGGATCGAACTCATCACATTTTTACTGCAGTAGAGCAGCTTAACCACTGTGCCACCAGGGCTCTTTCTTGTGCATTTAATCAAAATGCAGCATCTTATACTAAAGCCACATAAGGGAAGTACATCTGTTCTTTGCTCATCCCAATAAACCCTAAATAAACAAACATAAATCCTTTCCAGAAATGCAGTGACAGAGAGTCATGAAACCCCAAGATGACTGGTTTTTTCCTTCCTTCTCTTATACTGGCATGAACTTTAAAGCTGTTCAAGGAAGCTGAAAGATGTTATCTGCAACAAGCAGGCAGATTCTTTCAGTACCATGTGACCTTGGGAAGAGTCTTTTAGTTGTAAAAATAAACAAGGAGAAGGCTGGCAAAATATTCTTTGCAAAGTTTGTTAGCGGTGCTTCATCATTTTAATAATTCATTAGATGTAGTTAACTTGCAAGATTTTAATTATACCTTTATCAGTTCCCCATTTAAAATTCCACTAGAGCAGGACAGGAAAAGAGTAAACTCTACATTTTAAGCTGCAGTATATCCGTGTAAACTCCATGAAAATGGATTTCATGTCTGGGGTGCCTAAGCAACTCTGTGATGTTAGTCTTAGACAATTACTGACACAAATAAGCATATGTACCCCATTTTTATAACACAAAATTACTTTGCAAAATTATATGTCCACATTACTATGCCTTCCCGTTGATGAATAAAAGGGAATTTAATTATAGGGGAAGAAACCTTTTTGTTTAATAGTTGTGCTTTTATAGTGACAGCATTTAGGTAGTATGGATAATATTTATGGTTTTCAACTGAAGATACATGTATCATTGATGGGATACAGAAATAGTTCACATAAAAAACATAGGATTTTCATTGTAGGTAAAGGTAAAGGTCGCCCTTGCTCGAAAGCCTGTTGTATCTGACTCTAGAGTTCAGTGTTCATCTCTGTTTATAGCTAAAGAGCCAGCGCTGTCTGTATCTCAACCCTTGGTCCGCCTACAAGTATGACCTGCCATTTCCCACTCATCCTACCTTCTATGTCCTGATAACAACTTTGGATATTCAGTTTTCTCCTGTTAAACTTGATCAACAATACATTGTTATAACTCCTGGGGAATAGTTTAGCCTAGGGAAGGATGGCTGAGTAGATGTGACATAGAATGGGTCTGTACTGAGTGCTTGGGATTTAGCCCAGTCGAGATGTACTTTAGACCTTGCAAAAATTCCCAAGTTAATGAAACTCTGGGATGTTGTGTATGAGTGCCCAGTGGAGCTACCTACACTCAATTTTATTTGTTTTTACAAATTTGAGAAATGTAGCACTTTTTCAAAGCTCTGTATCTTGGTACCTATGAGGTTAAAAATAGGTTTGACCAATGATAATTGAAGGAACTTTAATGCTCTACAACTTTCTAATTACATGTAGTACACAAACAATGCATGGTTTAGAAGATATAATCGAAAAACTGAGAAGAATGCTAAAATTTTACTGTCCCCCACCCCCCCAGGTTCCACAAGGAAATTTTGTTGGATAAATTGAGTGTAGCTCCACTGGTACCCATACACAACATCCCAAAGTTTCATTTACTTGGGAATTTTTTGCAAGGTCCCCCCCCCCCATTTTGGACCTATGGCAACTGGGCTAATTGGGTCACCTAAGCTCTTGAAGCACTGCTGAGCTGTAGACTCAGTAAGAAAATATAGATACGAATTGGAGCCTCACTGCCACCTGTCACTTTTAATTGAACTGGCTAGTTTAGGATCCTAGATATCTTACGTTGAATAGGATTCTGCCCATTTTATAATGGCTTTGCAATTTTCATCATCATGTTCACAACCTCATTGTTGTTGTGAATATTGAAAACTCCAACTAGAAAGTAAATGTATTGATTTTCCATATTCGATAGCTTCTTAAAGCAGAATGGTACATTATCATAACCTATAAATCTGAGCGTTAACTGTTGGAACTTGACAAAGGATCCTACACCCGGCCATACTAGCCCGTACCGAGCATTCATGCACTTGCCCGAAATGGGTGCGGAGGTCAACAAAGATTTTAGAAATGTGCCAGTGGGGCAGGAGACCCACAAACTCAAACAAAGGAAAAGAACCTCAATTCCCAATGTTCCTTGTGCCGCGCCACAGCCAATCAGGCTGAGCGGTGTGAGCAAAAAGAACATTGGGAAACCCGCCGTGGCCAATCAAAATTGAGCCACAGAAAAAAAACACCGAAGAAACGCAAACCACAAACACAAAACTACATGTCCCAGCATCCTGCGCGCCGTGAGCGCATACAACACTGAGAAAGCTGCTGCACAAAAAATAAAAATATAAAACACAGCACCTCACAGCCACGCAAAACAAACAAGCCACAAAAAAAAACAAAACCAAGGGGGGGCAAGGGGGGAAGGTACCTTCGCCCCCCTTGAAAGCGAACCAATTGCCCAGGAAGGAAAGGCAGTGAACGACCCTCCAGTCACTGCCTTTACTTTCCAAGGAAGTGTTTTGCTTTCAAGGGGGGGGGAGGTACTGGTGCCTTCACCCCCTCTTGAAAGCGAACCAATTGCCCAGGAAGGAAAGGCAGCGAACGGCCCTCCAGTCGCTGCCTTTACTTTCCGAGAAAGTGTTTCACTTTCAAGGGGGGGAACGTACTGGTGCCTTCACCCCCACTTGAAAGCAAACCAATTGCCCAGGAAGGATAGGCAGCGAACGGCCCTCCAGTTGCTGCCTTTACTTTCCAAGGAAGTGTTTCGCTTTCAAGGGGGGAAGGTACTGGTGCCTTCACCCCCCCCCTTGAAAGCAAACCAATTGCCCAGGAAGGAAAGGCAGCGAACGGCCCTCCAGTTGCTGCCTTTACCTTCTGAGGAAGTAACTACCCCTAACCAACAACAAAACAGCCAACAAAAGTAACCAACAAAAAAACCAAAAATATTTAAAAAATAATAAAACAAAAATAAAACAATAATTAACAAAACAATGAATAAACAAAAAGAAATAAACCACAAAATACACACCTAAAACTAAACAAACCTAAACCACAAAGTACACACCTAAAACTAAACAGACTGAAAAATAAACAAAAACAAAATATAACAAACACCTCCCAACCCACCACCACAAAAGCAAAACAAAGAAAAAACCCAAAATAAAGAAAACAAGACAACTCACCAGCAGAACATCCTCCCTCCACAACCACAGAAACAGAAATGAAGAAACAAAGAGACTACATGCTGGAAGAAGTTTCACCCAGAGGCCAAGGGAGAAAAAACAGTCAAAGTAAAAGAGAACCACTAGCAGCCCCACCTGCAGGGCAGAATAGTAAAAACAACTCAAAAATATACAACAGCTCCAAACAAAAGGCCACAAGAGTAAAAACAGGTCAAAAACATAACAATACATCACACTTCTACACAAATCAAAAATATATGTCACAAAAATAAAATAAAAAGATGTCTAAAATCCTGTGTTGAGTTTCAGCTCACATAAAATCCAAAAACATCTAAACACAGTTTAAAAACATTGAATGTAAAAAAAATGTACTTTGACATTGTTAAAATTATTACCTATGGTACAACTATTAAAAAACAGTCACATACTAAAACATTATTTGGTTAAATTAAAAAATTTGAAAAACATTATATCATCCTTTGTTCCTTTTTTAATCCACAAAACAACCACCAAAAATAATAATCACAATTTATAACAGCCCGGCATCGTCACAAAAAATAACATATATGTTAAAACAAATATTCAAAAATACATTAGAAAAATTACAAAGATAAATGTTATTACTTTACAGTATCAAAACAATACAATCTATTTAACAAATGACCCCAAAAAAGTGTGTATACATAAACATTTTAAAAATGACAATTACAGACTAACCTCTTCTTTACAAACATTAAGAAAAAAAACCTTCCAACACAATTTTAAAAAGCCTGGCAACGTCGGACAAACTCTGCTAGTATGGTCTATAAATCAATGCAGTCAGCTTGATGGTCCAGATTTCTGTGTTGTCCTCTTCATTACAGTTCATTGCCTATGGCTTCCAATTATCATTACCATACTTTCACAGATGGAAAAAAATACTAACTCCTAGGGGATTGAACTGGAAAGGAAGGAAGGGGCAGAGAAGGGGAGGAGTGGGGTGGAATAAAATCCTCTCAGAGTATGATGAATGAAGATATGGTTTGCAGACAATCTGTGAGTTTTTTAGGTCCATACATCCTTACTCTATACAGGTCCATAGTCTAGGACAGTGGGTCCCAATTTTCTGGGTCATGGGGACTGCGTTACAGTGCCTAAGGAGGACAGGAAAATCAGGAGTATGTTGTGCCTCTTGAGGCAGGAAGAACAGTGTGGGTGAGTGGGGCGTAGGTGTGCTTTGAGAGCAACTGCTGTAAACAAGTAGGTTGGAAGACCTAACAGAAAGAGCTCAGGCTGTAAGATGGGAACTCCTTGTCTAAGACCCCACTCAGCTGAATGATCCTGCTCACACAAAAAACCAATTTGGTATTTCAGAATTATATTACAGTCTGGCCAGGTTATCCTGCTATGGTAATAGAGTAGAACATACTGCCAGTGACTGAGCATCGATTGTCAGGCAGCAGTTAACTAACCTGACAACCCTGAAGACTAACAGCCTTAGGTTGTGAAGTCCACAAGGAAGGGTGATGGTCCCCAAATGGACTAAATCCACTTGAATACATCTTGATGGAGGGCAGCAGCAGCAGCAATACTGGCCTGGGGACAATGAGGACTTTGTGTGTCAAAAGGGCTCAGAACCAGAAAGTGATTCGCAGAACTGGATCAATGGTACAGGAGTCATATTGTGATGCTGAATGGAAAAGGAAGGCCACTGCATTATATTGCTCCCAGGACAATCTTCATGGCTGATCACCATGAGGATAGCCAATATTCGTAATCAACTATGGCACTTAAAGAAGAGGAAGAATAATTATATAAGCAGCTTACATACATGAATACCCTATTCCCATGAGCAACAACATTAGACTACTGGAGTTAAGCCAGTTTAAGGATTAGAAAACTACAAGAGTAGGTGAAAGGCTATTTTTTTATAATAACTACCACCATCACTATCAATACCAACACCAACAACAAACAGCCAGGACAAGTATGGAACATAGGTTGCTGCTTCATACTGAATTAAAGCATTCATCCATCTTGGACGTTATTGTCACTTCTGACTGGCAGCAGTTCTCCAAGTTTCCAGGCATGATTATTTCATGGCCATACCTAGAGGGTGTGCAGTGGCTCAGTGGTTAAGAAGCTCGCCTTGTTAGCCAGAAGGTCAGCATATTGGCAGTTCAAGACCTGAGTATTGCATGATGGAATGAGCGCCCATCTCTATCCCAGCTCCTGCCAACCTAGCAGTTTGAAAGCAAGAAATTGCAAGCAGGTAAACCGGGGCCACTTCAGTGGGAAAAGATGTTGGGGACATGAAAAGAGCCTCATTCGGGCATCCCCTGAGTGGAGTTCCTCCAGTAAAAATCCTTTCAACCTAAAAAGCACCTTTGTGTGCTTCTGACACAATTTTAAAAAAAAAAACTAGAGATGTCTGGTATTGCTTCATAGGAATGGCTTCTGTAATTAAGGATGCCATACGTCCTGTTTTTCCATGATTTTCATGGATTCATGCTGTCTCGTCCGGTTCAAGGAAAAACATGTAAAAATCCCTGTTCAAGGAAAGATACTGTATGTAAAAAGCTATGGAGGATTCCTTAAGACTGCAAAGGGTTAAATGCATAGAGTCAGCATTCCTAGAGGGAAAGGGAACACTATGGATAGGAAGTTAGAAAGACAACTCTTCACTTCTCTTCCTCTCTAGGAATGCTGACTCTATGTATTTAACCCTTTGCAGTCTTAAGAAATCCTCTGTAGCTTTTTTACATATTTTTCTGTTCCAGAATTTTTAGAGCTTTCTTCCAAGGGATCCTTGTGTGGGGTTTGAAGGTGAGTCCAACTCAATGGGGGGGGTGAAAGTTAGGGTAGGGATGACCTCAGGGAGATGAAGGGTCTTAGAGTTTGCGGTGTCTAGTCATGCCTGCCACATGACCACGGAAACATCTGCAGAAGTAGACAACGTTGGCTCTTCGGTTTTGAATCAGAGATGAGCACTGAACCCTAGAGTCGGATACAACTGACTTTCGAGCAAGGGAGTCCCGGTTTGGGTGGATAGAATTATGGCAACCCTATCTGTAATAGTTTTACACAATCTGTAATAGATTTACACAAATAGTTTTTTGCACAAATAGTGTTTTTTGGGGGTGGCAGAGGTAACACTACTGCTGACAAAACAACAACAAATCAAACCAACCAACAAACAACACACACACAAATCTAAGCTTTGGTCTTTTCATTCTTCTTTGGTAGCAAAAGAAAAATCTCACAGCAGTTTAATTGTTTATGGGTGTTTCAGTGTGTCAAGACAAACCTTTTCATTGGGGATAAGAAAAGCTGAAAATATTGCCCATTTTCTTCTTCTCTGGTGGTTTTCCATCCATGTCCTAACCATGCATGATCTTACTTAGCTCCTGAAATCAGACCAAATTGCATGCACTCTGGATAGTTTGGAATTATATATGTAACCAGTGGTGGGATTCCAAAAAAAATTCCTACCTACTCTGTGGGCGTGGTATGGTGGGTGTGGCCAAAGGGAAATCCCTGTGTTGCACCCAAATTAGGACTACTTTATTTCAAACCTTGGATGGGTGGGGCCAGCCAGAATTTCTGCTACCGGTTCTGGTGAACTGGGGTGAACCTGCTGAATCCCACCACTGTATGTAACCAGTATGCAACCTCTCATGAAGATTTAGCCTTTAGTTCATCCATTTTAGTAGGACTTTTTCTCTAGGAAAATTTATTCATCTGCTTGGGATTGGCTGACCTTTAATTTTAGTTTATTGCCTTAGCCAGATGTTAGCACAGCAGCACTGCAGAAAAACCCACACATTGTCCAAAGAACAGCCTCTACTCCCACTTCTTCCTTTAAAAGACAAATTGAAGCAAGCACTGCAGGCAGCTGGGCATGAAATTTCTTTTTCTTTTCACTAGACTAGGCTTTCCTGTGAGGTTTCCATCAGTTTGTGGTTTGGATCTGAACCAGAAGTACAGTGAAAACTGCCTCTCTCAGATTTTCTTTGGTCCAGCACAAAAGTGCATGAAACAAACAGAAGAAGGAAAAGAAACACAAAGGAAGGGGGAACAAAAACATTATCCAGACATGTTCAAGGCTTCAATAAAGATTGATTTCAAAAGATGGCCAAAAGTTTTACACTTAATTTGAGTTCTCCTGGAATCTAGGCTGTATCAAGTTGTAATAACTCATGTAGTGGAGGCCAAATGTTAGAAGTGGAAAGTAAGACGAGGAAAGGTGCCAGAATTCAGAAACAGAGAAGTAACACAATATACTCCGCTTTACTGTACAAGTTTATAGCAAACAGCTGGTTATATTGGATAGCCTTTTATGTCATGATCTTAAAAAAAATAAGCTATGTGTTTGCTCACACACCCATTTGACCTCTCTTCCCTCTTCTGGGCTCACCAGTACAACATCAGATGCATGAGAATTTATTATATGCCAGAACATGTTAAGTAATACCAAGACTAAAAGTGATGCTGATAAGAGGTTTGGGGAGATCTCAAGTAGCACAAAAACATTACTTTTTTGGAATTGGAACTAGTTGGCAATGCTGAGAGGGTTTCTGGGAACTTTAGTCCCAAATGTATCAATTTCTAAATCTACCGGTATTACATCAGGCCATCTGTTACTTTTTATCTTGGTAGAAGAGGGATAGTGAGGCTGTGTTTCAATGTCCATGTCTGTTCCCTTCTTGTGCTAGTTTAAAGAAAATGAATATATGAAAATATCATATGATTTGCAGCCACTTTTGCTAGGATACTTCTGCTTTTACTGGTAAACTTTTCTTACATGAGAAGATCTCTATGTTCCATTAGCAAGCATGGTGCAACGAAACCAAAACAGAAAAGTTGAACCTATTGTTGTTATCACAGAAATGGTTAATGCGAAGACACATGAACCATCTCATTTGGGAGAGTTGCATCCATGAACATCTTAACTAACTCATAGAATGTGAATTAAGGTTTTTAGTTTCACATGGACTAGGATTTCTGAGGATGAAAATAAACAGTACACATGACCCCACCAAGTATATTTTTACTTAGGGATATTTCCCTATGCTACATATTGCTGAAAAACGAAATAGAGCACTTAAGGAGGTTCTTAAAATTATGTTTTAATTTAATATTCTAACAATCAAGAAATCATAAAATGAAGTTGGTAAGAAATAAATAAAATAAATACAAGTTTTTTTAAAAAAATCTGAGATAAATTACACAGTACTGTACTCACAAGTGTTATAGCCTATAAACTATCAGCCTTTGACAGAGCTAATCTAACCTGTTTGAAGTAATGAAGCCATTTCACCTAAGTACATAATGTATGGCACACCATTTGTATACTATTTAAATTCACAGGTTTAACAAAACCAAAAGAATGTTTTGAATTATTGTATCTCCAGTTAGTATGTCATTTAAAATGCACACTCCATTAAGCCAAGCCAGTGAGCCACTCATGCCTTAAACTGAACCAACTCTTTCTACAAAGGGTGAGTGAAGAGTATGAGATTATGCTGAGCATTGCTTATGTCTTTTTACTTCAACTTGAGACTGAAGCATCTCATTGTTCCAAGGATGGGAATTAGGGAAATGCAGAAGTCTTTCAACATGGTCCATGCCCTAGTAAAGAGCACAAAGACTCTGTCCCTTTCCTTGCTAGGGTCAGTGATGGTATATGTACATTTCTAGTTCTCTGTGAATACTACATTCCTATGAATGAGGAAAAGCCAATAGCATAGTGAATGGTGCTAGCTAGAGAGAAGGGTACCAATGGCCATTTTCTGAATGTTCTGTTCCATTTATATCTTTTCATTTTTTCCCCAGTTGCCAGGAGAAAATTGAAATCATCCATCACTGGGAAAGGTGTAAAAGAGGAACTTTGCAACAACAATGGACATAGTTGTCTATGATTCCTTTGTAAAAGGACAATGAATGAACCCTGTTCTTCTATAATTTCCACATGTTCTCTCTCTCTCTTCCTGTATCATGGGTCCAAAAACATTTATTAAAGGACTTCGCAGCAGGAAAGGCAAGAAAACAACATACTGGGTTTGGAGTTAGCAAAGAGTGTCACTGGAGTTCCATTTGGAGCTATCAATCCATGGATAGCAACAACTAAAATACATTGCAATGCAATGCAAAAAAATAAATAAATAAGAGAGTATGAAAGTGAGGAAGACCTAAATAATCTACTGATTGGCCTGAAAGAGGAGAGTGCAAAAGGTGGCTTGAGACGCAATATCAAGAAAACCAAAATAATGGCAACAGGCCCTATCAGTACCTGGAAAATAGATGGGGAAGAAGTAGAAGCAGTGAAAGATTTCACCTTCTTAGGAGCTAAGATCACTGCAGATGGTGATTGCAGCCATGAAATAAAAAGCTATGAGAAATCTGGGGAACATAGTAAAAAGTAGAGACATCACCTTAAAAACAAAAATTTGTATAGTCAAAGCAATGGTATTCCCGGTGGTAATGTATGGTTGTGGGAGCTGGACCATTAGGAAAGCTGAGCGTAGAAAGAATAGATTCCTTTGTGATGTAGTGTTGGAGGAGAGTCCTGAGAGTCCCTTGGACAGCAAGGAGAACAATTAGGTCAATCTTAGAAGAAATCAACCCTGACTGTTCATTGGAGGGACAAATAGTGAAGATGAAGCTTAAATACTTTGGACACCAAATGAGAAGGGAGGATTCACTTAAGAAGACCTTGATGCTGGGAAAGGTGGAGGGCAAAAGAAGAAGGGGGTGTCCAAAGATGAGATGGATGGATGGTGTGGCAGACGCAGTGGGCACAGAACTAGGCGGGCTTAGGAGGATGGTGGAGGACAGAGGTGCCTGGCGGGCAATGGTCCATAAGGTCGCAAAGGGTTGGAATCGACTGTGCGACTGAACAACAACAACATGAATGAATGATAGTTTGGATTTTTTCAAAAGGGATGGGTATGCTCTCTTGACAACTCAGGGCTAATAAATGCTGTGTTGCTCTTCTGTTCTACTTATATTGAAATATGCCTGCACTGAACATGTTTGTTTGTTTATGTTTATGTTTATTGGATTTATACCCCGCTCTTCTCGGCACAGTCCAACTCAGAGCGGCTTACAGCAAGTTAATACAAATATAATGATACAGAAAATAAATAGTCAATACGTTTACAATAAATTCCACAATAATGATACAATATCTCAGCACATGTCAGAATAATAAAAATCAATATACCAAAAGGGCACATCCAGTATGAAAATACAATGCAATACAAGTACAGTTCCAATATCACAAAAGCAAAAAATACACTATAGAAAACACGGTGCAAAATACAATAGATACAAAATCCAGTACAGTAGATACAAAATACAATGAAAAATAGAATAACCCATGACTCCCTCCCTCTCCCGACGACAAATTTGCAGAAGGAAAATAGCAGTCATGAAGGTCCTGGTGGTGGCAGCACCTGGGATGCCAGCTGGTGGCGAAGGCTCAGCTGCCTCGACAGCCTTTTAAAAGTCCTGGGCTGGAGGCGGGGCTTGGGACGCCAGCTGGTGGTGGGTTGGCTCGGCGTCCATCCTCACAGGAGCCTCCCCGCCCCACCGGGAGAGCCGAAGGTGGTGGCAAAGGCTCAGACGCCTCGACAGCCTTTTAAAAGTCCTGGGCTGGAAGCAGGGCTTGGGACGCCAGCTGGTGGTGGGTTGGCTCGGCGTCCATCCTCACAGGAGCCTCCCCGCCCCACCGGGAGAGCCGAAGGTGGTGGCAAAGGCTCAGACGCCTCGACAGCCTTTTAAAAGTCCCGGGCTGGAGGCAGGGCTTGGGACGCCAGCTGGTGGTGGGTTGGCTCGGCGTACATCCTCACAGGAGCCTCCCCGCCCCACCGGGAGAGCCGAAGGTGGTGGCAAAGGCTCAGACGCCTCGACAGCCTTTTAAAAGTCCCGGGCTGGAGGCAGGGCTTGGGACGCCAGCTGGTGGTGGGTTGGCTCGGCGTCCATCCTCACAGGAGCCTCCCCGCCCCACCGGGAGAGCCTAAGGTGGTGGCAAAGGCTCAGACGCCTCGACAGCCTTTTAAAAGTCCCGGGCTGGAGGCAGGGCTTGGGACGCCAGCTGGTGGTGGGTTGGCTCGGCGTCCATCCTCACGGGAGCCTCCCCGCCCCACCAGGAGAGCCGAAGGTGGTGGCAAAGGCTCAGACGCCTCGACAGCCTTTTAAAAGTCCCGGGCTGGCGGCAGGGCTTGGGACGCCAGCTGGTGGTGGGTTGGCTCGGCGTCCATCCTCACAGGAGCCTCCCCGCCCCACCGGGAGAGCCGAAGGTGGTGGCAACATACTGCCAGCAACTCAACACCGAGCATCAGGTGGGGTCCTGAGGACTAGCGGCATTGATGAAGTCCACAAGGAAGGGTGCTGGTCCCCAAGTAGATGATATCCCACTGCTATCCATCTGGATGGAGGGCAGCAGCTTCATCAATACTGGCCTGGGGCTGAGGAGAACTTTGTGTGCCAAAAGGGCTCAGGACCAGAAAGTGAGTTGTGGATATGGATCAGTGGTACAGGTGTCACACTGAGATGTGGAAGGCAGATGAATAGCCATGGCATTATATTCACAGGGCAGTCTTCATGGTTGATCACCATGATGATTGTTAATATTCAGAATCAGATACAGCACAACAACAACAGTGTCTCAGCCATTGGAAACCTGCACAGAATAAATCAGTGCCACACCTTCTCTTTCAGCATTGGCATGAAAGAGAGCTATGCATGTGTCTATGAAGTTGTGCATGAGTGCATGAACATGCACACAGAGACTCATGTTACAGTTTCAAACTTCAGATCAACCAACTTGCACCATCACTGCTAACAGAAGGGAGGGAATTCATCTCCTCTTTGGGGCCAAGTTCCCCCAAAGATTAGAAAATATGTCTGACTTGTTTCTCCATTTTGACTCTGCCTCTATTCATTAGTTTCTTCATCTCATTGATTACAGTGGATATGGGGTAATAGGAGGGGAAAAAAGAGTTTGAAAGAGAAAGAAAAGAAAATAATAGGTTTTAAAAGCACTTCTGACAACAATTGACAGGGAACACTCTGAAAGTTCAGTCACTTTGGAACTGGGGAAAACAAACAGTTTTAATCGTCCTCTGGCAGAACAATATCCCAAATGAATCATGAGATTGCTTCTGTCATTAATTCCACTACATCTTTAACTGAATAAGCAACATTGGACTGTTTTGTACTGATTTAAGAGGCACAAGAAGGATTTTATATCTTGTTTCATGAGAAATCAGTTGCAGTGTCCACAACGAATTCATGCTCTGTCAGTAAATGTGTAAGAAAAAAAATATCCTTTGGGGTGTGTCCTGGGAAATTTTGATATGATAAATTGTTGACAGAGAGAGGGAAAAAGCTTTTTTTAAAAAAGCCCAGTCCACATTCTCTGTATCATTCTGAGATTTTAGGTCCCTGCTTTGATGTTACATGGATTACTGTCAGTAAAAGTATACAGAGCTGCACTTTGACATCTAACCAAAGTTATGATCCTGTTTGATTTCAATCTTTTTCCAATTGGGGGAGAAAATAAAAAAGCAACAATAATAGATGGGTAGAGGGACCTCTGGCTATAGACAACAATACAAGTTGTAAATTGTGTGAGTCAATGTGGTTAACATAAGGCCTTTGTTTAATATCCAGTTATTTACCAATAAAGCTTTGTTCTTGGAACCTTGTTCTTAAAAAAAAAAAGTGGCAGTGGTTGTTTGGGAAGGAACCCAGGACATGGAAATTAAAATCAGATAACAACATAATTATTGTAGTTTTTTAGATTTGCTGACTGGGAGGCGGAGGGTGAGCAGTGTTCGATTCCCGAGTACTGCAGGATGGAATGAGCTCCCGTCTTCGTCCCAGCTCCTGCCAACCTAGCAGTTCGAAAGCAAGAAATTGCAAGTAGATCAATAGGGACCACTTTGGTGGGAAGGAAACAGCATTCCGTGTGCTTCGGTGTCTAGTCATGCCTGCCACATGACCAGAGAAACGTCTGCAGCAGCAGACAGCGGCTTTGAAACAGAGATGAGCACTGCACCCTAGAGTCAGATACGACTGGCTTTCGAGCAAGGGAAACCTTTACCTTAATGGATTAAGAACCGCTGAGAAATATTTAATCTGTTGAGTATCAAGAACATAAGAACAGCCTTGCTGGAACAGGCCACAGCCCATCCAGTCCAGCATTCTGTCTCACACAGTGGCTCACCATTTGCTTCATGGTATTCCTATGCAGATGCCTTCACCTGCATAGGATTCCCTGGAAGTGGCATTGAGAGATATCCTGCCTATCTCTCCAACCCGGAGGTTGTCCTTAGGTATCCATAATTATAGCCATTGATACCCTTGTCCTCCATGAACTTGTCTAATCCTTTCTTAAAGCTGTCAAGACTGACAGCTGTCACCACTTCTTCTGGCAGGGAGTTCCATAGACCAGTGATCCTCTGAGTGAAAAAGTACTTTCTCTTATTTGTTTGAGAACTAGTACCCAAATGTTTCATGAACTGCCCCCTAGTTCTAGTGTTATGTGATAGGGAAAACAGTTTTTCCTTATCTACTTTGTCCACACGGTGCATGATTTTATAAACTTCAATCAGGTCACCTCTTAGACGCCGTCGTTCAAGAGTGAAGAGGCCCAACCGCTGCAGCCTCAGATGGTAGGGAAGGTTTTCCAGTCCCTTTATCATTCTGGTTGCCCTCCTCAGCACTTTTTCCAGCTCCATAATATCCTTCTGGAGGTACAGCGACCAGAACTGTACAAAGTATTCCAGATGGGGCCTCACCATAGATTTATAAAGAGGCAAAATGACACTTGCTGACTTATTTTCTATACCCTTCCTAATGATCCCTAGCATTGAGTTTGCTTTTTTCACTGCTGAGGCACCCTGGGTTGACACCTTCATTGAGCTGTCCACCAGAACACCAAGGTCCCTTTCCTGGTTTGTCACAGAGAGTTCAGAACCCATCAGCTTATAAATGTAATTGGTTTTGTTTTTTTGCCCCAACATGCATCACTCTGCACTTAATAATTTTGAAGCTCATTTGCCACTGTTTTGCCCATTCCCCCAGTGTCAAGGATCCCTCTGGAGCTCCTCACAATCGCTCACAGTTTTCACTACCCTGTATAATTTAGTGTCGTCAGCAAATTTGGCTACCTTGCTATTTACTCCTACTTCTAGATCATTTATGAAGAAGTTGAAAAGCAGTGGTCCCAGTACTGAATCTTGGGGGACCCCACTTTTTACTTCCCTCCACTTGGAGAAGTGTCCATTTAGTGCTACCCTCTGTTTCTTGTCCCTTTGCCAGTTGCTGATCCAGGACAAGACCTGTCCCTTTATTCCATGACTGGTAAGTTTATTCAAGAGCCTTTGGTGTGGGACCTTGTCAAAAGCCTTCTGAAAGTCCAGATAAACAATGTCAACTGGATCCCCCTTATCCACATGTTTGTTGACACTCTCAAAAAATTCCAACAGATTAGTGAGGCATGATTTGCCCTTGCAAAATCCATGCTGGCTCTCCTTTAAGCAGCGCCTTCTCTTCTATGTGCCTATTAATTCTATCTTTTAGGACGGTTTCCATCACTTTACCTGGGATACATGTCAAACTGACAGGTCGGTAATTTCCTGGATCACCCCTGGATCCTTTTTTGAAAATTGGTGATACATTCGCTACTTTCCAGTCATCAGGCACAATGCCTGATTTGAGGGAAAGATTATATATTTTGGCTAGGAGATCAGCAATTTCATCTTTAAGTTCCCTGAGAACTCGTGGATGGATGCCATCTGGTCCTGGTGATTTGTTAGCATTTAGTTTAACAAGACATCTGGCTTAATTCTTCGGTTTCCCTCCCTACGAAGATAGGCTCTGTTTTGGGTATGTGGTCTCTGTCTTCTTCAGTGAATACTGAAGCAAAGAATTCATCGAGTCTCTCTGCAATCTGTTTCCTCTTTAATAACCCCTTGCCTTCCATTGTCATCTAATGGGTTCTTGCTTCTAATGTACTTAAAGAAGTTTTTTGTTATTTCTCTGAGTATTTTTAGCTATACGCTCCTCAAAGTCTTGCTTTGCTTTCCTGATTGTTGCCTTGCATTTGTTCTGCCAGAATTTATGTTTCTGCCTGCTGTCCTCATTTGGACAAGCCTTCTATCTTCTAAATGTGCTTTTCTTGCTTTTGATCACTTCCCAAACAGCTCCTGTAAGCCACATCGGAGTCCTCTTGGACCTGGCAGTGCCCTTTTTCCTTTTGGGTATGCATTCCAATTGGGCCTCTGTTATTGTTTTTGTAAACAGCCTCCATGCCTCTTTGAGTGTTTGGACTCTCTCAATTTTCCCTTTCAGCTTCTTTTTTACTAGTTTCCTCATCTTTGGGAAATTTCCTTTTTGAAAATTTAAGGTCTCTGTGTTAGATTTTATCAGTGACTTGTGGTCTATGATCAAGTTAAACATAATTGAGTTGTGGTCACTGTTCCCTATTGGATCAGTCACATTAACATCTTGCACCAAGTATTACTCAGGATCAAGTCAAGGATATGTATATATTTTAAACATATGTATATATTTTATTTCAGATGTCTCCTTATGGATCCTTTCTCTGTAACTTTTCTTCTTCAGGAAAATGAACTTTCAAATTCCTCGGGAGAGTATCTGGGTAGATTGGAATGATTTATGCTCATTAATACTTTGTTGTGTCCTAAAGCCTGTGCCTTTTAAACAATGCACCTATCCATGTGTATCCAATGTAACCTTTTCTATGTGTAACATTGTAACCTTCAGCTGCATCACTGTAACCTTAATAGGACGCGAGCTAGTGACCACTAGATGGCAATAGCGAATGTCCAAGCTCATTGGTCCAAGACTCACCTAGAACAACAGCGCGGGAAGATTCCCGCCACTACCTTCACCTGGACAAGAAGGGCGTGACCTACAATGACGTCCCGCGGACAGTAGCCAATGGACTGTCAAGGAGCCACATTCAAATGTATAGCCACTGTATATATTGAGCTGTTCATCCGCCATTACCACATGTTCCCACTGACCAGCATGTAATAAAGTTGTGTTAAGCCAGCTCTTCGGCTGTCCTGGTGTCTTTGGTCCCATACACTAAATTGGCGACGAAGGTGGGATAATGGCTGCCCACGGGACCAAGACATACGCCGGTTTCGACATCAAGAAACCGCAAGATTGGGAACTCTTCGAGATGGACTTCCAAGGTGCGCTGGTGGAGTTTGAGGTTAAGGACGAGGCGAAGAAAAGAGCCATCCTCACCAGAATGCTCGGGCACGACGGCAAGAGGGTATTGATTGACCTCATCGCACCCAAAAAGGCGGCTGAATTCAAGGCAGAAGAGCTCCTGATGGTGTTGCGAGACCATTTTCGGCCCTCGGTGGCAATGTTTCCCGCTCGGAGCGCGTTTTGGAGGCGAGTCCAAGCGCCTGGAGAATCGGTCGCCGCGTTCGTAGCGGCCCTGCGCCTGGCTGCCGGCCCATGCAGATGGGAGAACTTGGAAGTCACCCTCAGGGACTGCGTGCTATGTGGCCTGAAGGACGCCGAGATTCAGCGCACGCTGATGAATCAGGAGCTGCCCCCCACGTTGCAGGATGTCCTGAAAGCGGCGCAGGCCGCGGAAGCCACGAAGGCCGGGGTGCAAGAGCTCCAGGACTGGCAGCCGAAGGCTGACAAAACAGAGAGTTCGGTGCACGCAGCCCGGCGAATTTCGAAATCGTCCGCCGAAAGCAGCGACGACGAGGACGTCCGGAGGGTCCGGAAGGAGGGCCGGTGTTGCGACGGCTACGGGGCGGCTCACGACCGTGCCAGGTGTCCGTTCAGAAAAGCCGAGTGCCACAACTGCGGGCGACACGGGCACATCGCCAAAGTCTGCAGACAACGGCGCAAGGACCGGAGGAGCTCACCCGACTGCTCAGCGAGGCCAGACCGCTCGACGAGACTAAAGGATGGCGCCCGGCCCACGAGGAAGCAGGACGGCGTGGGCCGCATCTCCGACGACAGCAACGACGACGCCCCAGTTTTCAGCGTGTCCATGGGACACCCCCGTTACTTTGTTGAGGTACTGGTGCAAGGGCCCCCTGTTAGGATGGAGATTGACTCTGGCTCCTCTTACTCAATCATTTCCCAGAGGGAGTTTTTGAGAATTGCCCCCCGTGCACGGCCCAAGCTCAAAGCGCTGAGGTCCACGCTTCGGGACGTGCAAGGGAACAGTATCCCGGTGTTGGGGGTTGGGAAATTCCAGGTCCAGTATAAGCGGCACGCCGCGGAACTCCCCCTAGTCGTTCTTAAGGGGGGTAATTGCAGCCTCCTCGGGACTCAATGGTTTCAGCCCCTGGGTCTGTTCATTGGGGGGGTGCACGCCGTTGGGTCTGACCCAATACAGGAGGTGTGCGACGCGCACCCCGAAGTCTTCAAGAAGGGACTTGGGAAATTCAATGGGCCCCCAGTAACTTTCGACCTGGACCCGGAGGTCCGCCCAATAAGACTCAAACCGCGCAGAGTGCCTTTTGCACTCAAGGACAAAATAGAGGCGGAACTGGACAAATTAGTGGGCCAGGGGATTCTTGTTCCTGTTGATTCTGCGGAGTGGGAAACTCCAATTGTCACGGCATTGAAGGCCAACGGGGAGGTTCACATTTGCGCCGATTATAAGTGCACCATTAATAAGGCAATCCGCCCTAATGCGTATGCGGTGCCGGTGGTCAGCCACTTGCTAGCCAGGTTACATGGGGGAAAGTGTTTCGCTAAGCTCGACCTGGCACAGGCCTATCAGCAACTCATGGTAACCCCTACCGCAGCTGCTGCACAGACCATAGTCACGGATAAGGGGGCGTTCCAAGTGACGCGCCTCCAATTCGGCGTGAACTCGGCGCCTGGAATTTTC
Organism: Bradypodion pumilum; assembly: GCA_035047305.1. Lineage (NCBI taxonomy): Eukaryota > Metazoa > Chordata > Lepidosauria > Squamata > Chamaeleonidae > Bradypodion > Bradypodion pumilum. The sequence goes on along the minus strand of JAWDJD010000004.1, from coordinate 306,316,060 downwards.
CAGTCGCTCGTGGAACGCCTCCTCAAAGGGCTGGACGGCGTTTTGCCATATTTTGATGATGTATTGATAACGGGGGGAGTGAGGTTGAGTTGGCTGAAAGGCTAAACAAGGTCCTGGCGGCATTCGAACAGGCGGGGTTGAGGTTGCGAAAAGACAAATGCGTCTTCTTCGCGAAGGAGGTTGAGTTCTTAGGGTTCCGTGTAACACCTGAGGGGATCAAACTGTCCAAATCCAAGGTGGCCGCCATCAAGAAAGCCCCTCGCCCCACCTCCAAGTCCGAGCTACAGTCATTCCTAGGGCTCTTAAATTTCTACCACTCCTTCCTTCCTCGGAAGGCGGCGGTGGCTGAACCGCTTCATCAGTTGCTCAAGAAAGATGAGGCATGGAGGTGGGGCGATGATCAGGAGAGGGCATTCACCGCACTAAAGCAACTCCTGGCGTCCGACGCCGTTCTCACCCATTTCGATCCCAAACGGCCGGTGGTACTGGTCTGCGATGCATCCCCGGTGGGGGTGGGGGCGGTGTTGTGCCACGTGCTAGAAAACGGGAGGGAGGCCCCGATAGCGTTGTACTCAAGATCCTTGTCCCCAGCGGAGAGAAATTACGCCCAAACAGACAGGGAAGCGCTGGCGATAGTTGCAGGGACCAAAAAATTTCACGATTTTCTATATGGCCGCCCTTTCACCATCGTGACTGACCACAAGCCCCTACTAGGCATTTTTACCGCAGATAAGCCCACGCCACAGATCCTGTCCCCGAGGATGCTCCGGTGGGCTATTTTCCTCAACGCGTATCAGCACGCGTTGGTCTACCGGCCCAGGAAAGAGATCTGCCATGCGGACGCCCTGTCGAGGTCCCCCTCCCCCTGACGCCCAGCCAGATGGGCGGGAAGGGGCGAGACCGCCAGGTACTCATGATAGAGGTTTTGGATTCGCCTCCCGTAGTGCCCGCCGACATTGCCAAAGCTACAGAGAAGGACAGGACGTTAGCGGCAGTCAGCTCCTGGGTGCAGAAAGGGTGGCCGGTGTCCTCCCCAGCGGAGGAGTTCGCCCCATTTTTTAGAAAAAAGCTAGAACTGTCCCTAGAGAGGGGGTGTCTCTTGTGGGGGCAGCGGGTGGTGATTCCCACATCCCTTCGGCCGCGGGTGCTTAAACTGCTGCACGTCAGCCACCCCGGAATTGTGCGCTCCAAAGCGCTGGCCCGGAGTTACTTTTGGTGGCCCCAGTTAGACGCCGACATCGAGCACATGGTCGGCACTTGCGAGAGCTGCCAATGCTCCAGACCTGAGGAGGCCCGCCTTCCCCACAGGGAGTGGGAAGCGGCTAAGGGGCCGTGGTCCCGGGTGCACATAGATTTTGCGGGCCCGTTCCGAGGGACCCTGTTTCTTCTTGTTGTGGACGCCTTCTCCAAGTGGTTGGAGGTTATCCCAGTCACGAGCACCTCCTCGGCCCAGACCATTAAGCATCTGCGGAGGCTCTTTTGCACGTTTGGCATACCCGACACATTAATCAGTGACAACGCTAGTTGTTTCACGTCCTCCGAGTTCAGGGCATTCATGGAGATTAACGCCGTCCGGCATATCACCTCCGCCCCGTTTCACCCGGCCACCAATGGCCAAGTGGAGTGCCTCGTACGCACCACAAAGGATGCGTTGCGGCGCATGGGCCCCGGAGATCTCAACCTGCAAGTGTGTCAGTTTCTGCTAGGGTACAGGGTGACCCCGTTAGCGTCGGGCTACTCCCCTGCGGAGCTTTTCATGCGCAGGAAACTAACCACCATACTCACTAGGCTAGACCCCACGAGAGTTGAGGACAAGGGGAGGAACATAGGGGTAGAAGCCACCAAGAGTTTCAGTGTGGGTGGCCCAGTGCATTGCAGGAACTAAGCCAGCGCGGGGCCAACCTGGGTACCGGGGGTGGTCGTGGAACAGACCGGTCCCGTATCGTACCGAGTGGAGACCAACACAGGTCTACTTTGGCGGCGACACGCGGACCAGCTCCGGAGCCGGGTCCCAGGAAGTCAGGGCGCCGACGGCGCGAAGACAAATTCAGCGTTAGGGTTCTCCCCCACCCGTTTAGCCCAAGGGGGAGGGGAGGGGGATCCAGAGTCCCCACCAAGGGGGGAGGAGAAGGAATTTGTCCTCGTAGATATCCCGCGGGATCCCCCAACAGAGTTTGATTTTGATTTTCAGAACTGGGGGGGGGTTTCGGAGTGGTCCCCCACCCATCCAAGCGAGAAGAGGGGTTTTACGTTAGCCCCTGGTGCCCCCGGTTCAACCACAATGGAATCTACCCTTTCCCCTAAAGCTGCAAAACCGCAGCAAGCCTCTAACAAGTCTCCCTCTCCCATTACAGGACAAGGGTCCAGGGAACAAGGAAGCGGGAGCGGCCCCCGGGTGGGCCAACCCACATCGCGGCCCAAACGCGAGTTCAATAAACCATCTTGGCTAAGAGACTTCGTCTCATCCTAGGGGGGAGGGGTGTTGTGTCCTAAAGCCTGTGCCTTTAAACAATGCACCTATCCATGTGTATCCAATGTAACCTTTTCTATGTGTAACATTGTAACCTTCAGCTGCATCACTGTAACCTTAATAGGACGCGAGCTAGTGACCACTAGATGGCAATAGCAAGCGTCCAAGCTCATTGGTCCAAGACTCACCTAGAACAACAGCGTGGGAAGATTCCCGCCACTACCTTCACCTGGACAAGAAGGGCGTGACCTACAATGACGTCACGCGGACAGTAGCCAATGGACTGTCAAGGAGCCACATTCAAATGTATAGCCACTGTATATATTGAGCTGTTCATCCGCCATTACCACATGTTCCCACTGACCAGCATGTAATAAAGTTGTGTTAAGCCAGCTCTTCGGCTGTCCTGGTGTCTTTGGTCCCATACACTAAATACTTTGTGCAGAAATTGTACTATTTGTCCTGTGCAAAATGCTGAGGAACTTTTTTCAAGATTCCTTGCCTTTCGGTGTGCAATGAACAGAAAAAAAATCTCTTCTTCATCATCGTACCCTAATTTTGGATGCCTCACCCCAAAGTATTCTGAATTGTAGTAAACCTTATCTATTTTTTAATACTATGCAAAACACATTATTTTCCCATAACTTTTTAAAATAATCTATTTTGATTTTAACTCAGTTTATGTTTGTTACTGGCAGCGGCCGCAACTCAATCTGAGTATACGTTGTTTTTTCCTGCCGCAGGGCGCCGGGAGGCCTGGTCTTGGAGGCCAGCTGGTTCTGGGCTGCTTTTGTCCTCCGAGGCAATCAGAAAAAATTCCACTGGTGTGAATTTGTTTAAGGTGGATCCCAGCTTGCCACGAAGTGACCCACACACGATGATCTTGGAACCATCTCCTGTGACACATATGAAATGTGACATGGATGATTTAACACCGAGACTTCAATGGACTGCCCCAGCCTTGAGGATATGGACAAGGTGCACCTTCACAGCCAGTCCATCTGGCATGGCCTCTTCCGTCTCCATGACCATTGGGAATCAGAGTTCCTCCTCCGCTCATTTTGCCGTTGGGCCTAATATGTCAGTTATACCCTTAGTGTGTCTTATATTGTAGTTCATTTTATTCATGTTTTTGTTTTAGGTCTTATTTTAAGTTGTTTTCGAAAGCTTTAGATTGAAGGGAAGTGAAATGATGATATTTAAAGTGGAATCAAATGAAATTTTCAGTTTCAGAATACCTCTCTAATTAATAGGTGTCAATTTGACATTATTTTAAAACATTCATTACTGCTGTGCCCACATCGTATCTGTTATTACTAATGTCAGCTACACAGATTGTAATAATTGTTGGGGTTTCTGGAAGAAAATACTCATTTACATTTTTTTGCTTCAACTTGCTTCAGCTTTTGACACTGCAGTCTATCAAAACCACATTTATAATGAACTGAGAAATCCAGCCTTGAAATACTGAGGAAATACCAATCTGTGATTACTACCTGATAATCTCTGGATATGGTGGCAGCTTCTCTAAGACCTTGCTTAATGAGATATGAAATTAACCCTTATATATAAAGTTAAGTGCAAGCTTCCTTAAGTTTAATAAAAGATAATAGGTGGAGAAATTGTCTCAGTGTAGCATCCTGGCACTGCCACTCACATTTACAGCTAACCAATCATAACTTGTCAGTGTATGTCCAAAACAGGCAATAATAGCAAATGATTACTTATGTATACTATAGACCAGTGATAGCTAACCTTAGCACTCCAACTGTTCTGGAACTTCAATTCCCAGAAGCCCTGATTAGCAGGATTGGTGACTTGGGCTTCTGGTAATTGAAGTCTAAGAACAGCTGGAGTGCCAAGGTTAGCCACCTGGGCTATAGACCATAGTTAGTAAATTGTGACTTTTTACTGGCTCAAATTTTATAGGCATCTGTCAAAGCTAAGGTATCTTCATATACAAGTTTATGATTTACAGTGCAACCATAAAAATATCCTCCTATGTTGACTTGGGTCCCTGCTAGAGGAGAAAAGTAAGTAAGTAAGTAAGTAAGTAAGTAAGTAAGTAAGTAAGTAAGTAAGTAAGTAAGTAAGTAAGTAAGTAAGTAAGTAAGTAAGTAGGCACAAACTGTAGGAGGTATGATGCCAAAACAAATAGTATAGGATTGGGCTTTTAGGAGAGTAAAGAGAACAATGCAGATAGAAATACTAGGCTTTAGTTTATACATTTTGCCTGGGCATTTCTAGGACCGTAATGGCAGTACCAAACCAGTGACAGCATGGGCACTTTCATTAAAAGACCTTTCTGATAAAATTTCACACAAGATAAAAGCTTGCCTTGGTAGGAGGGTGAAGCCTGCATAAAACAATTGACCCCATCCAGCTTTGAGGGTACTTGATGGATAAAGCAGCTCAGGATTGTTCAAAAAGATGCTACTTCATTTCCCCTCATTTTTGGTAGAGTTCGAGGAAAGGGTAATTACTGTCAAGTGATGAAGAGATTGACAAATCTCGCTGTGAAACAGAAATGGTGTTTTGTACTTTCACAGACATGCCAGGCCCTTCTGACTTCCTGTGCCCATGTTTACAAGAGTACACCTACTATAATGTAAAAGCACTTAATACTTCCAAAATTAACATTTTCAGCTATTGAGAGGATAATTAAAAAGTCAACATGCTGCACTCTAATTTCTATAGCTCACCTTTTGACAAACCACTTTGGAAACTGGGGGGAAACAAGCATCTTGGTCACGTGCTCCATGAAATTCCACAGTTGTTTGACACTATCAGTCACATTTATTGCTGCAACCTTTGTTATAAGCAGCTTGTTAACATACAGGGTGCTTTTCTAAGACTGACATGCAGTTTCGGCCCAATGGTGAAGGAAAATCATTCATAGACATGAATGCTTGATTTTGTGCTTGGTGTGTGTGTAAATTCAACCAGGAGTATAAATGTTCTTCTACTTCATTACACTCTCTATACTAATAAACTTGGGATATGGCATGCATGGTCTGTAAAAAGAATGAACCCACATTGAGCCTCATGCCACATATTAGCAAGAACTGCTGAATAATTGTTCTAAACTCATGGTTTGGCAAAAAAAAATATTATTCAGTTATGAAAGCACAAAGCAAACAGAAAAATGTTGAGCAGCAACAACATCAAACCTCCCTCTTCCCAAATGTTTAGAGATTCCCTCTTCTCAACCCTGTTTATTAGCTGGGACAGGAGCTGCAGTGGCTCAGTGGTTAAGAAGCTCACCTTGTTAGCTGAAAGGTCAGCAAGTTGCCAGTTTGAGACCCAGGTACTGCATGACGGATTGAGCACCTGTCTCTGACCCAGCTCCTGCCAACCTAGCAGTTCAAAAGCAAGAAACTGCAGGTAGATTTTTTTCAGTGGGGAAAAATCTTGAGGACATGAAAGGAGCCTCATTCGGTCATCCCCTGAGCAGAGTTTCTCCAGCAAAAATCCTCTCAAATGTTCATTAGGTCTGCATCCTGGGTAGCTGCCTCCTTTATGCGCAAGCCTGGAATCTGAGATTCTTAATGGAGGCTATATTGGAACTCTGGTGATGCAGTGGTTAAATTACTGTATTGCAACCAAAATTGTTGACATTAGAAGTTCAATACTGACCAAGATCGATGTTGACTCAGCCTTCCATCCTTCCAAGGTTGGTAAAATGAGTAGCCAGCATGTTGGGTGGGGAGAATACAGTTACCTTGTGAACTGCCCAGAACATGAAGTGCTATGGTGTGGTATATAATTGTGACTCTTATCGCTATTACATGCTCCACTACTCAGAAAGCCTAGGATGATAGGTAAACCAGACCTCATGCTACTTGTTGTTGTTGTTCAGTCGCACAGTCAACTCCGACCCTTTGCGACCCCATGGACCATTTTCCTCCAGGCGCCTCTGTCCTCTACCATCCCCCTCAACCCTCCCAGCTCTGTGCCCATTGTGTCTATAATACCATCTAGCCATCTCATCCATGGCCTCCCCCTTCTTCTTTTGCCCTCCACCTTTCCCAACATCAATACCTTCTCAAGTGAATCCTCCCTTCTCATTTGATGTCCAAAGTATTTTAGCTTCATCTTTACTATTTGACCTTCCAATGAGCAGTCAAGGTTAATTTCTTCTAAGATTGACCTATTTGTTCTCCTCGCTGTCCAGGGGACTCTCAAAACCCTCCTCCAACACCACATTTCAAAGGCATCTATTCTTCTGCGTTCAGCCTTCCTAATTGTCCAGCTCTCACATCCATACATTACTACTGGGAAAACCATTGCTTTGACTATTCTAATTTTTGTTTGCAATGTAATGTCTCTGCTTTTCACTATGTTCCCCAGGTTTCTCATCGCTTGTCTCCCAAGAATCAGTCACCTTTTTATTTCATGGCTGCAATCCCCATCTGCAGTGATCTTTGATCCTAAGAAAGTAAAATCTGTCACTGCTTCTACTTCTTCCCCTTCTATTTTCCAGGAACTGATGGGGCCTGTTGCCATTATCTTGGTTTTCTTGATATTGAGTCTCAAGCCAGCTTTTGCACTCTCCTCCTTCAGCCCAATCAAGAGATTCTTTAGGTCTTCCTCACTTTCTGCCATTAGGGTGGTATCGTCTGCATATCTCAGATTATTGATGTTTCTCCCAGCGATTTTAATCCCATATTGTGATTCCTCCATCCCTGCACTGCGCATTATGTGCTCTGTGTATAGGTTGAATAAGCATGGTGACAAAATGCAGCCTTGTCTTACTCCTTTTCCTATTCCAAACCACTCTGTTATTCCATGTTCTGTCCTAACTGTTGCTTCTTGGTTCATGTACAGATTTCTCAGGAGGCATATGAGGTGCTCTGGTATTCCCATCTCTTTAATTACTTGCCACATCTTGTTGTGGTCCACACAGTCAAATGCCTTAGTGTAGTCAATAAAACAAAAGTAAACTTGTTTCTGGTATTCCTTTGTTTTCTCCATGATCCAGCGTATGTTGGTGATGTGGTCTCTAGTCCCCCTGCCTCTTCTGAAACCAGCCTGCACCTCTGGTAATTCTCTCTCCACATGCTGCTGAAGTCTGTCCTGTATTATCTTGAGCATCACCTTGCTGGCATGTGGGATGAGCGCGATTGTTCGATAATTTGAACATTCTTTGGCATTGCCCTTTTTTGGGATTGGGACGTATACTGATCTTTTTCCAATCCTGTGGCCACTGTTTTGTTTTCCAAATCTGCTGGCATATTGAATGCAGTAATTTGACGCCATCATCTTTTAGCGCTTTGAAAAATTCAACTGGGATACCATCATCTCCACTAGCTTTGTTGTTTGCAGTGCTCTTTAGGGCCTTTATGACTTCGCTCTCCAGGATGTCTGGCTCAAGTTCAATTTCTTCATCATTGTGATTATCAGGAGTGTTGAGGTCCTTTTTGTAAAGTTCCTCTGTGTACTCTTTCCATCTTTTCTTAATTTCTTCTGCATCAGCTAGCTCCTTTCCGTCTTTGTCCCTTATCATGGTCATTTTTGCTTTAAATGTTCCCTTGATTTCCCCAATTTTTTTGAAAAGATCTCTGGTTCTGCCTCTTTTGTTGTTTTCCTCCATTTCTCTGCACTGTTCTTTTAGGTAGTTTTCCTTATCTCTCCTTGCTTTTCTTTGAAATTCTGTGTTCAAATGGTCGTAGTTTTTCCTTTCTCCTTTGACTTTTGCATTCCTTCTTTCCTCTGCTATTTTAAGAGCATCATCAGACAACCACTTTGCTTTCTTACTCTTCTTTTCTTTTGGTATGGTTTTCTTTGCTGCTTCCTGCATGATGTCCCTCATCTCCGTCCATAATTCTTCCGGTACTCAGTCTACCGAGTCTAAGCCATTAAATCTGTTCATCACCTCCACCGTGTATTCTTTAGGGATGCTGTCTAGGTGATATCTTTCTGGTCTCCGTGTTTTCCCTATTTTCTTTAGTCTAAGCCTGAATTTTGCGATCAGTAGGTTGTGATCTGAGCCACAGTCTGCTCCAGGTCTTGTTTTTGCTGACTGTATGGAGGTTCTCCATCTTTGGCTGCAGAGTATGTAGTCAATCTGGTTTCGGTGTTGGCCATCTGGTGATGTCCATGTGTAAAGTCGCCTCTTGTGTTGCTGGAAGAGAGTGTTTGCTATGACCAGTGCGTTCTCTTGGCAGAACTCTATCAATCTTTGCCCTGCTTCATTTTGTGTTCCAAGACCAAATTTGCCTGTTATTCCCTCCACTTTTTGATTTCCTACTTTGGCATTCCAGTCTCCTAATATAATTTGGACATCATTTCTTGGTGTCTGTTCTATGAGGTGTTGTAAGTCCTCATAGAACTGGTCCATTGTGGCTTCATCTGCACCAGTGGTTGGTGCGTATATTTGGATCACAGTGACATTGAAAGGTTTGCCTTGAAATCTGACTGACATCATTCTGTCATTTTTGAGATTGTATCCCATTACTGCTTTTCTCACTCTTTTATTGACAATTATGGCTACTCCATTTCTTCTAAGGTTTTCTTGCCCGCAGTAGTAGATATGATGGTTTCCAGAGCTGAATTCACCCATCCCTGTCCATTTGAGCTCACTGATGCCCAAGATGTCAATGCTTATTCTTTCCACCTCATTTTTTACCACTTCCAGTTTTCCTTGATTCATAGACCTCACATTCCATGTCCCTATGCAGTATTGTTCCCTGCAACACTGTATTTCTCCTCCCCCTTTCGTATCCCTCCCCCTTTTCAGATCTGCTGTGCTGAGCATCCCCTTGTTTTGCCTTTTGTTTTGGTCCATAGGGTTCTCTTGGCAGACTTTGTGGCGTGCCTTGCCGGTCTCTACGCCAGTCTTTTCCCATCACACATGTTATCACAGTTTTAACAGTTTTAAAACAAAGTATTATCATGCACAATATCACAGATTATCACATAGTATCAAAGTAAAAGTTGAACTAATTAATGAAAGGGAAAGAAAGAAAGAAAGAAAAAGTCCACTATATCAAGTCTCTATGTAAGTCAGTTTCTTGTACAGTCACTATGTCAGTTGCCATAAGCCATCTATGTTTAGTCAACTATATTATTTCAGTTCGATTACTTATCCTTTGCATGCACACAGCAGCTCTTGCCTCTCTTCGGCCGCATGGAGTCGGTCAAAGGCGCCGGCTCGGGCCTCGCTGTGATGGTGGTTGTGGATGGTATCTCCTGGGGGTGGTCGGGGGTCTCCGGAAGTGTCCTTCTCTCTGGCCCCAGGTCTTTGGATGGGGAGGGAGGGGCAAGATCCTTTACTCCCCTCCCCTGTGGGCCTCTCTGCATGGAATGAGCAGTAGAGCTGGGCCTTGCTGATTCCTTTTTCTTCCTCTCTAGGCCCAGGTCTTTGGATGGGGAGGGAGGGGCAAGATCCTTTACTCCCCTCCCCTGTGGGCCTCTCTACATGGAATGAGCAGTATAGCTGGGCCTTGCTGATTCCTTTTTTCTTCCTCTCTAGGACCAGGTCTTTGGATGGGGAGGGAGGGGCTGGATCCTTTACTCCCCTCCCCTGTGGGCCTCTCTGCATGGAATGAGCAGTATAGCTGGGCCTTGCTGATTCCTTTCCTTCCTCTCTAGGACCAGGTCTTTCTGTCCACACCGTGCATGCTACTGGCTCCACCCTTATGGAGCTGCCAATGAGCAGTCAAAATTGTATTGTTCTGAAAGCCATTTGATCTTCAAGCCTGGTTTTAAAATGGCATGTTAGAGAATGTTTATGACTTACCTTTAAATACTATTTTAATCCCTTTGTTAAATCATTCTTTTAATCTAGGTTTCACCATTTTAATATCTCCTGTAGATTCTTTTCAGAACTCGGGTGGGCAGATAAGTAAAAAACAAACCTTTCAGACAGTCAACATTTAAGAAGAACTGAACCTTTAAATGTACAATTTCTGGTATGTTATATCTACTCCGATCACTATTCCAACACCCTGTCAGGTATCATAATGTCTATATCAAAGCATAGCTTCATTCTTTATATTTAACATTTTTTTCCTAACATAAAACTCACTTTAATGCTGAAATTTCCAGCTTGGCAGCTAAGGAGATCTGTGCAAAATGCAGCCTTCTCCATCAGTTGACTATAACAGACTTACCTGACATTAGAAAAGGCAGGACAATGGTACTCAAAAAAGTACCATTGTAGCAACAACCAAAACAATACAAAAACAATGGATATGTCCAAAGAAGTTGGTTATATATATGAAAACTCATATAAAAATGAATTTGTTAGTCTTAAAGCTGCTGAAATATCTATTATTATTGCTACTACTACTATTATTGTTGTTGTTTTTGCTGAAATGTTAGGACCTGTTAGCCGGTTTAAATCTCCCATATGAGTTATTTCTATCCTGTCTGGACATACAAGCTCTTAGGTTAATGGAAAACAGACAGAAAGTTTTTACATCTCTCCTTTCTGGGTTAATAATAATTTTGTGTCAGAAATTATTCTGGGTTGAAAGGATTTTTGTGGAAGAAACTCTGCTCAGGGAATGCCCAAATGAGGCTCCTTTCATGTCCCCAAGAGCTGGGACAGAGATGGGCACTCAATCCGTCATGCAGCACCCAGTTCTCGAACTGCCAACTTACCAGCCTTCCAGCTAAGAAGGTGAGCTTCTTAACCATTGAGCCATTGCCGCTCCCTAGTCTGGGTTAATTTCAAAAGATGGATTTGGTAAGCAAATGATCTGCTTTTTTACCATTGATTTGAACCATAGGAATGATCTTTGGGAGTTTCTAAGATCAAAGTCTGACCGCTCTTGAGGCAGCATGAATCAGTCTCTCCCCTTAAAAATGTTCCAAAGCAGGACAAGATGGAAGCTCCTAGTTGTTGTTGTTAATCAAAATCAAACTATGATGCAATGGAGAAAACAGCACTTTAGGATTTTCCCTCTTTTAGGCATCCTTTTCATGTTTCTTGGGATAAGGAGATAGCAGTCATTTTATATATAACTAGCATATTTTGCCCGGCGGTGCCAGGCTTTTTAAAATTGTGTTGGATAGTAAAGGGTTTCTTTTTTTTCTTGAACCAATGGTGCTGTGCTGTTTTAAATGGTGTTGTAAGTTTTTGTGATTTTTTGGCTTCGAGGCGCTGCGTCCGCCTGTGGCTTTTTGGCTTTTTTTTTTTTTGCGTGCCAGCTTCCTCAGTGCTGGGTTCTTTGAATTGGTTTTTGAAGGTTTTTTTTTTCTGTTTATGCAAATTTTATTTTAATTTAATTAATTTAATTTAATTTAATATTATTTAGTTCAAAATTTAATTTTGGTTTTTTAAATCTTTATTTTTATGCATTTTACTTTTTGTTTTGGTTTTTTTGAGTGAAAAGTGATTTCTGTTATTTTTGGCATTTTTTGAGATTAGTGTGATTATTTTTGAATGTTTTTATAACTTATTTGATTAATTTTTGAATTAATCTTATTAGTTTCAATATTTTTGAATGTTTTTTCTCTTTTGGCCTCTGGGTGGGGGGGGTGAGCTTTTCTGCCTCTCTACAATTGTTCTCTTATGTCCTCTGGGTGTCGCTTCTGGGTTTTTTTTCTCAATTGAGTTCCGGTCTTCATGGATGGAAGACGTGTTTTGGTAAACTCTCCTGGTTGTTGTTTTTTTTTGGGGGGGGTATTTGGGATTTTTTGGGGGTGGATTCTGTGTGTTTTTTCTTGTTTGTTTTTGGCTGGTTTTGTGTTTCATTTTCTGTTTTTTGTGTGTTTTTGAGTGTTTTTGTTTTGTTTACTTTTTGAGAGGGGGTGGCTTTCTTTCCCACGGGCCATGCTGGCTGGCCCGTGGGAAGGAAGGGCATTGGCGGGGGGGGGCTTTCTTTCCCACGGGCCATGCTGGCTGGCCCGTGGGAAGGAAGGGCAATGGCGGGTGTGGTGCTTTTTTTGTTTTCTTCTCCATGGGCCATGCTGGCTGGCCCATGGGGAAGAAGGGCAGCGGTGGCGGGGGGTTCCCTTTTTCCCCCGCTGGCCATGCTGGCTGGCCCTTGGGGAAGAAGAGCAGCAGTGGCGGGGGGGTTCCCCACGGGCCATGCTGGCTGGCCCATGGGGAAGAAGGGCAGTGGTGGCGGGCATTTTATTTGTGCGCAGGCCGCCTCAGCGTTGGGCATGCTAATGGCGCGCAGGACGCTGGGGCTTGTAGTTTTGCCTGTGCGTGTTTGCTTACTATGGCGGTTTTTTCCTGCGGCTTTTTTTTGATTGGCCGCGGCACGTTTCCGAACGTTCCTTTTGCCGCGGCGCAAGGAACGTTGGGAATTGAAGGTCCCTTTTTTTGTTTGCTCCTGCCCCCGGGTTGAAAATTTCAACCCGACAGTTACCTGCGAACCGGGTTCGGGCGAGTGAACGGAGGCCCATTACGGGCTAGTGGGGCCTGGTGCAACATCCTTTGTCACATTCCAATGGTTAATGCACCATTTTATAGGTATAGATTGCTTGTAAATGTTGCAATAATGAAAACAATCAAAACCCAGTTGGCATTAATTGCTCTTGAAGAGACAAGACATTCTACAGAATTGCCTCTTCTTCAGATGCTGTCACTACACATCTGGATAAAGGCATATACTGTAAGGATAACAAAGCCTATTATCCCACTACTATAAGACTACTTACACCTGATAGATAGCAGGAGCCATTCAAGAAGCCAGCATAAAAACTTTTGCTGCTTCAAAGTACATAAGGTCCTGCTCCAGGCTAGAGAAATCTATGATAGGTTTAATCACTGGCTGTTTATGCTTACAAACCAGCCAGGTTATGTAGGAAATAGCATTGTAGATTAGGTAGCAATATGTATCACTAGCTATTGTGCCCGGCCTTGCCAGGCAGGTTTGGAATGTGTTTGTTGGTGGGGTGGTTTTGGGGAGTACACAGAGAGAGACAGAGTGTGTGTGTGTGAGAGAGGGGGGAAGGCGGCAGGTGAGTGGGTGGTTTTGGGGGCACACAGACACACACAGAATGAGAGAGTGAGTGCGAGAGAGAGAGAGTGCAAGAGAGAGAGAGTGGGGAGGTGGCAGGTGAGTAGGTGGTTTTGGGACACACACACACACAGAAGCATCCCAGCAGGTGTGTGTGTGTGTGTGAGAGAGAGAGAGAGAGAGTGAATGAGTGAGAGAGAGAGAGAGAGAGAGAGAGAGAGAGAAGCAGCCCAGCAGGTGGGGGTGAGAGAGGGGGGAGCTCTGCATTCAGCCCATTGCCTGTCAGTGAAGGGGGTGGATTTCTCCAACAGGCATAGGCGAAACGGAGCTCCTCATTCGGCCCTTGTCTGTCGGAGAAAGAAAGCCCCTTCTCCGACAGGCAAGGGCCGAATGGGGAAAGGGTTTGCTTTCCTCCAGGAGGAGTGCCGTTTTCTGCCTTTGCTTCCCAGGGAAGTGGCTCACTTCCCTCGGTTGGCAGGGGCTGAAGGCACCAGTGCCTTCGCCCCCCACCCCCTGTGGAAGGGGCTTGATTCCCTCTGGGAGGCAAAGGCAGAGAATGGAGCGACATTCTCTGCCTTTGCTTCCCGGGGATGTTACTCACCATATTTGTACTACCCCCTCTGTTATTTCATGTTAGCTCTCGGAACAGCGGAGGGGGTAATACAAAGGCAACAGCCAGCGATCCTCCAGGGAGAGCTACTCCTCTGACGGTTTGACACGAAACAGTTGTGGGGGAAATGCAAAGGCTTCAGCCAGTGATCCGTCAGGGGAGGAGTTCTCCCTGGAGGATTGGTGGCTGATGCCTTTGAATTTTCCCCTCTGTTGTTTCACACGCTGGCACGAAACAGAGGAGGGGAAATAGCAATGGTGAGAGCCGGCATGGACGGCAATGCCGCCTGAGGACATGGCAAGGCAGAGGCAGCATCTACAGCAGCGCCTCACCTGGCCGTGTCCTCAGGTGGTATTGCTGAGGATGGGAGGGGTGGCAGGGCATAGGCAGTGCCTCGCCGGGCCATGCCCTCAGGCAGACCGTTCCCTCAGCCCGGGCCATTTTTTTTACACGCACTGGCTGTCCCGCCTCCTTCGCGCTCATGTCCTTCAGCCTGATTGGCTGAGGGGTGGTGCGGTGCGGAGGATGCTGGGAATTGTAGTTTTTTTATTTTTTCTCATTCGTGAGGTGTTGGCCCCACTCTCGGTCCCCAGACCCATGCGGCGGTGTCTGGGACATAAGGTAGGTGTGCATGGCGCATTATGGGATAGGCTGGGCGGGTGTGACCCATCCCATTCTTATAGGTAAAGATTGCCAATAAAGGAATAAAGGAACTGGAATCCTTCCACCAGCTTATGCTCTATATCAGTGATGGTAAACCTTGGTACTCCAGCTGTTCTTTGACTTCAATTACCAGAGCCCAAGTCAGCAAACCTGTTGATCAGGGCTTCTGGGAATTGAAGTTCAAGAACACCTGGAGTGCCAAGGTTAGCCATCACTGCTCTATAGGAAAAGTACAAACATCTTCTGTAAAAAGACAACTTTATTACATGAAGAAAAAAAGTACAAAAATAAAAAGGAACTTTTTTCCCTTTCCCTGGTAAAACAAAAAAGGTCTATCTATCTATTTTTGTTGTTGTTCAGTCGCACAGTCAATTCCAACCCTTTGCAACCCCATGGACCACCGCACACCAGGCACCCCTATCCTCCACCATTCTCCTCAACCTGCCCAGCTTTGTGCCCATTGCATCATTAATACCATCTAGCCATCTCATTCTCTGCCGCCCACTTCTTCTTTTTCCCTCGACCTTTCCCAGCATCAAGGCTTTCTCAAATGAATCCTCTCTTCTCATTTGATATCCAAAGTGCTTTAACTTCATCTTCAACATTTGACCTTGCAAGGAGCTGTTGGGGTTGATTTCTTTTAAGATCAATCTGTTTGTTCTCTTTGCTATCCAGGGTACTCTCAAAATTCTCCTCCAGCACCACATCTCAAAGGTGTCTGTTCTTCTGCGCTCAGCTTTCCTTATGGTCCAGCTCTCACAACCATACATTACTACCGGAAATACAATTGCTTTGACTATGTGGACTTTTGTTTTCAAGGTGATGTCTCTAATTTTGACTATGTTCCCCAAATTGCTCATAGCTTGTCTTCCAAGAATCAGTCACCTTTTTATTTCATGGCTGCAATCACCATCTGCAGTGATCTATCTATCTATCTTGGTATAGCCAGCTAACACAATCAGAATTATATTTTCTACTGTTCTACTCACAAGCAAGCATAGGCAAACTCCTCTTTCCTCCTGCTTTGAACATGCTTAACAATACTGTAATGGCATTTCTTCTCTACCATTCTAAGATAACCAAACCCATTGTCCATCCTTTGTCCCTCCTTTTCGTGTCTGTCACCCAATAAGGCTTCACATTTCAATGTCCATCAAGCATTCCCTTCTGTTCCCACAGTCCCAGATTTTTATGACTATCTTCAAGGGAAAGGAATCCCCACCTGGTTCAAAGGTCAAATTCCAAGACATTCTTCACCCCCTCTCAGGAAGGAAAGAACAGCAGTAACCATTTTTAACTCATTAAAAACAAAGTCTCCATTTTAATTCATTACATATACAAATACATGTCAACTGTTGATGAACCTGCTGAAACATCCAGAGCTTGGTGCTCTCCTGTTGTTTCTGTTGATAGTAGAGAGAGAGAGAGAGAGAGAGAGAGAGAGAGAGAAGCATTTTCTCAAGTAGTTCATCCAGGTTGGAAAAGAGCATATGAGGATGGATTTGGCAGGAGAGAGATGGACTGTAACTCCTCCAGGCTGCTGTGAGCCTATTAATTAAATCTAAAAGATTTTCCCATGAAAGCTAGTAAAAACACTGCCACCACTTCCAAAGCAACAGAGAAATAAACACCATGGACAGGGAAATGCTTTTAGCTAGCACATGTGAAAGTACTTATGAAAAGGAAATGGAAATGTATCATTTGATGCCATTTTCTGTGCCTCAGCTAGAGGTTTGCTAGTAATTTGATGTCAGAAAACACACAAACACAAAAAGATTATCGTAGCACCAAAGGTAGCATGGATATGCCACAAGCCAAAACATCTGTGTTGCGTGTGTTTGAACAGCATCATTGAAAGGAAACAAAAAAAGCTAAGAATGTTTTCATCATCTAAGTCTAAGTCACCCTGATTACAATACTATATGTTTATTTGGTCTCCCCCAAAAGAGAGCCAATAAATTTGGGAATAATTGGTCTAGATAAACATCCCTCCAGATGTTTCACCCTATGATTCACATCAGCCAGAATCAGTAGAGCCAATAGTGAAGGATTATAGACATCACCTATGTGTTGCAATTTTCCTGTCCATGTTGCCAAATACATCACCTGTAATTTGTTTCACTTACTTATTGTTTTAGAGCAGGAGTTCCCAACCTTTTCGAGCCAGGTGCCGGGTCACACTCTCTCAGCCAGTTTTGAGGGTCAGATAGCCATTTTGCCCTGCCTGCATCATGGTGTGTGTGTGTGTGGCCATTTTGTCCCAACAGCTTCAAAGGGGTAACCATTTTGTTTCTGAAATGCCCTTGGAGGGGGGGCACATGAAATGGCACTGCAGGTTGGATTCGACCCATGGGCCTTAGGTTGGGAACCCCTGTTTTAGAGCTACATATATCTCTCTGGGATATTGTGATTACAACCTCCTTGAAACTAGATTCCACACTGCCAATGTATTCATTAGGTTCTTTGTATAATATAAGCATTAGTAGCATAGCATTGGATAGGGAAATGCTAACATTTATTCCTGCAGGACTGTGAATCTAATTATGAAATCATAATTGCACTAAGAAAGGATGTAGCCAGAAAGAAATTTTCAGTGCAAACTCTCTCAATTGTCATCAAACAAAAAGTCAACCATGCCAATCTAGATAGTCTAAAATCAAAATTCCAGATCCGGGTAATACCTTTATTTGACCTTTTTCTTTTCTTTTAAAAAGGCACACAATTATGCTATTGCAGGCAGAACCCCTTAGGTGTCATGAAAAACACAGAAAGAAGAAGGACAAATGGAAAGGCCAGAAGAGCAAGAAAACCCCATCAAATCTCAAATTATTTACATTGCCATTCTGTCATGGGATGGAAACTCTTGCTTGACAGTTACAAATTTGGGGGGGGGGGGGCTGGACACATTTACTGGAAACTCCCCCCCCTTTTTTTAGAAATTTTTTCCTGCAAAGTTCTCTCTCTGCCTAATATGAAACTGAAGGGCAGATATTTTATTGCATTAGCTTCCAAAGTGTGGAAGCCTTGAATATGTAAGATAAATGGCCACTATGGCCCTCCCAATAAAGGTTAATAGTTTAAAAGTAGTAGTAGAAAGGGGGGAAATGTGAAAGTCAGTTGATTGTTGGTTATTCCTGCTTCTTAAGCTATTCTCACCTGCTTTTGATTTATTGTTATGTTTTTGACTTGTTTTTACTCTCATGGCCTCTAGGTGGGGCTGTTGTGTGTTTTTGAGTTGTTTTTACTATTCTGCCCTGCAGGTGGGGCTGCTAGTGGTTTTGGTTTTGTTTCACGTGTTTTTTCTCTCTTGGCCTCTGGGTGGGGCTTCTTCTAGTAAGTAGTCTCTGTTTCTTCATTTCTGTTCCGGTTGTCATGGAGGGTGGACGTGCTGGTGAGTTCTCTGGTTTTCTTTCTTCTGGGGTTTTTCTTTGTTTTGTTTTTGTGGTGGTGGGCTGGGAGGTGTTTCTGTTTGTTCTGTTTTGGTTGGGTTTGGTTGTAGGTTTGTTTAATTGGTTTGGTTATTTCTGGTTTTGTTTAATTTTTCTTATTTCATTGTTGTTTATTTGTGTAATTAGTTGTTGTTTATTTGTGTAATTTGTGGTATTTCCATGTTGTAGTTAGGTGTTTTGTATGTGGTTTTGTGGTATTGTGGATGTTTTTGTTTGTGTATTTTGTGGTTTACTTTTTTGTTTATTAATGGTTTTTTAAATTATTGATTTATTTTTGTTTTATTAATTGTTATTAATTTTGGTGTTTGTTTTTGGTGTTTACTTTAGCATGAAGAACGGGCTTTTCCCCATTTTTGCTTCGAATTTTGGCTTCGATGCAGCAATGGGGGAAAGGAGGAGAAGGCAGTCAGCCCGTTCTTCTCCCTGGAAGGTTCATTAGGTAGGTCGGGGGAGAAGGAGGTGGCAGAGAAGAGCTATCTCTGCCTAAAGATGATTTTCTCCTCTCTGTCTCCTTTCTCTCCTGGCTTACCTAACCAGAGATGAGCAGGCAGCGATCTGTAAGGGGTGGTGCTCTTCCTTGCGGATTGCTGGCTGCTGCTTTTGTATTCAGAAGTACAAAGGCATCAGCCAGCCATCCACCAGGGAGGGTGCTTCCCTTGATGAACTGCTGCCTGTTTTTGGATTTTTTTTCCACCCAGGCTCAACTTTCCTTGAGGCCAGTGGTGGTCTCGCCATGTCTTTGGCGGGGTAGTGTGGAGGAGAGGGAGTCCCTCTTCTCCCCGTTGCTCCAGGAAAGAAGGCTGGTGGGTGTCTCGCGGTGGAGTTTTGTGGCTTGTTTGTTTTGTGAGGCTGTAAGGCGCTGCATCTGCCTGCGGTGGACTTGCGCTCACGGCGTGCAGGACACTGGGACTTGTAGTTTTGCGTTTGTGGTTTGCGTTTGTGGTTTGCGTTTGTGCGCTGTTTTTTCCCCTGTGGCTCAATTTTAATTGGCCATGCCGTGCTTCCCAACGTTCTTTTTGCTTGCGCCTCAGCCTGATTGGCTGTGGTGCGGCACAAAGAATTGGGAATTGAAATTGTTTCCCTTTGTTTGCATTCGTGGGGCTCTTGCCCCACTGGCGCGTTTCTCAACCCTTCAGTAACCTCCGTACTGGGTTCGGGCGAGTGCAGGAGGCTCGGTACGGGATCGGATGGATGGGTGCAGAAACATATAGCAAGTTCCAAAGGTTAACCCTTGGATTTATATGTATAGATTGTCTTTCTCAATATAAAAATGAGGTTCTGACAATATTTTTAATGTTTGCAAGATTAATGGTTGCAAAAAACAAACAAACTGGAAAATCATTCCTAATCTTAAAATAGAAGAATGGTATAAAGAGGTGTGGGACATTGCTCTTCTTGAATTTGTATTGAAAAAGAACTATGGATTTAAACGTGACGAGTTTTTGGAAAGGCAATAATGAATGTTAAAGAAGTTATTTGTGACAATTTCAAAGTAGCAGTTCCCCAATTGGTGAAGGGTGCCCCCTTTTTTGTATTTAAATGTGTTGCAAAGTCTCTTATTTGGTAATAGGATTATGTTCAATATTTACCAATAATTTTAATGGATCTATAAGAAAGTACGTAAGTTGATTTATAGTGATTGGATGTATACTGAACAGTACATAACATGGTCGTACTAGAGCAGATACATATAAGTATTGCTAACAAGTTCAAGTGTTATTTCTTATTATGTCTGTTTTTTATTTTTTTTATTTCTGGATAATAATAATAAAAAAACATAATTTAAAAAATACAAAGTAACCTGTCCTCATCACCCAGTCCCAAATTTAATAGGTACAGCTAGGCCTAGCATGGAGATGAACATTTTTACCTGACTGTACATACAGTAGGTATTAAAAATGAAAAGCCTCTCAGAAACAGTGGAACAGATGAATACACAAAGGTTCAAACACAGATTTTTAAAAATAATTCATTCAAAACCTTTGTCTTGGATGGATGAACTTTGGTTTCTTCCACACCTGAGCATGTTTAACCCCAAATTTTCCCCATCTTAATATGAAGAAATGTGAAAATATTCTTAAACATTTCCCCCAAGAAGAACAGAAAATGGCCTCCCCTACCTACTAAGTTTCCAATTTATGTGGGCTTTTCCCCCTTTCCACAAGTTAAAAAAATGTAACACCAATCTGTATAATTCAATAATTCCTTGCAATGATGTTTAGGACAGTTAACAATTATCCCTGAATCCAAAATTCCTATCAAGTGCCATTTTCCCCTGCTCTAAAGTTATCTCCAAATTGGGTCAACCTGAGGTCAGTACAGTAAATGGGCCCTCAATGCTGTAATATATAAAATGGCAGGCTTATGTTAAATGCACATCCAAAAATGACAGTCTTTAACTTGGTGGCAGTGAAACATACTTTCCAATCAGGAACCATTTTACCAAAAAGTTTGGTAACAGTTCAAGACATTCAAAAAGCTGATATGCCCTGTTCTTTCCTCCATTTCCTCATGGTATTTGCATTTAATTAAAAGTGCTTATTCATTAGCTCAGTTTCCTTCTTCATTTCCTGAATATTCTATGGTGTCATGATCCTTAATGTGTCATTGTTTCTTATCACCAAACTAAATGTAGGAAAAGAATAAGAAAACAAGATTGTAGAGAGATTTGTACAGGGTATCTTTGAACTGAAGAACAGCTGGAAGGAAAAGGATTAAGCAAGTTTTTTCCACCTGCCCTGTCTCTCCCCAGTCCACATTCTTCTCCAGGTGACATTGCCATATTGAACACACAAGAAATTATAATGTGTTGTTTGAGCCTTGTTAGATTCATTGGCCAAAATGCTTGGCACTAGGTTCAATTGGCCTAAATGAAAATGCTTATTCCAGCTAAAGTAGAGCCACTAAATCAGTAGAATTTGCATATTTTCTGATCATTGAGGTCTACTATGAATAGGATTTGATCTTTATAATTCAAGTGGCATTTTTAGAAGAGAGGACTTATTCCCTCACTCCCATGTTCCCACAGATTTTAAACCTGGACATGTCAGACACAAGACAGGACGTTTCATGCCAGACAACTGATGTTCCTGGCTGGCTCCCAGATAATCTCACCCATTGTTGTCGGCTGTTATTTGGATCCAAGCATACATTTTTCCTGGAAGTCATTTTCTCTGTTGATGGATGTGTCTCTGGTGACTCCATAAACCAATCCTGGCATGAAACATGCAACCACACACATTGCACTGAATAGATGGTGGAGGGCATGGTTAAATTTGATGAAGCTTTTGTGTTTGTCGCTTAGCATCCTCATGTCTGCGACATGCTCCTTCAAAGTGATCAGTAGCAGCAGAGATGGTTTGGTGCCAAAGTGGGCGATCTATGGCTGCTGCTTCCCATGTTTGTGGGTTTATACCTGACATCTTCATGGTTTGTTTCAGCTGGTCCTTATAGCGCTTCAAAGGAGCTCTGTGAGGTCTTGTATCGGAGCTAAGTTCCCCATAAAGAATTTGATGAGTATGTCTGGAACCATCCATACCATTACTACCAGGACTGCAGTAGCAGGATATCAGGCCATTACCAAAGTGCCTGGCTAGCTAAAATCAGAGTTAAAATTTCATGCAAGCTCCTGCTCAAACCATTTCCTGGATGAGAACTGGGATTATCAAACCTTCTCCTGTATAAGTCTCCAGTCTGAACCACATCATGGCTTAAAGCAACAGACCCTTAAACCAGGGGTTCTCAGCCTTTGATATCTTACATACCATCAGTCACTTTACTCAAAAATCCAAGTGTCACCATAAAGAAACAAAATTCTGACATTTTACAAGAAGGGCACTTATATGTTTATAGGTGCTGTACATCATATTTATATGTTTATAGGTGCTGTACATCATATTTATAATGTAGAGTAAATTATGGACAGGAGAACAAGGATTATGGAAAAACAAAATTTCTGCTACCATATCAAAAAGATAGAGTTGGATAGTTAATTCAGGCAATTCAGAAGAAGATGGCATGTCACACAAAAATCATGGAGATTGTGAATGAGTTCCTAGTAATTGTTATGAAGATGCAATTATCTTACCTAGATGATCTATAGCACTGGTTAAGAATCATTGGCCAAAATCCTGAAGTTGCTGCATTGGTTATGAAGTTTGTGCCAAAATGAAAGCTGTATCCAGCAAGCAGTTATGGAGATGTATTTATATAATCAATTGTGCAATGAGTTGTACAATCAGACGCACAATGAAGGTTGCCTGGGTGTAGCTCCCTGCAAATATCCATTAAGTGTAACTTTATACCACATCAGGCACAACAAGAATTCAGTATTTGACCTCAAAGCTTCAGGGCACCGTTTGTGTGAACAAGTGATGTTGATATGATCTTTTGAAGTGGGCTCAGATATTATGAATGTTTTCTTCTTCAGATTTCAGTCCAACGCTGAAAATAATAGAAGGGTTTGAGATCATGTCCTTCTTGTATGGCGGGCATTTGAAAACCAACACAGCTTTTTTTCAAAGTTGGCTCACAAAAATTTTATACATATCACTCTTTAATGTACAGCAGGAGTTCCCAACCTATGGCCCATAGGCTGGCCCTGGACCCCAACGCCATCCCATCCGACCCATCGCTGCCTCCACTGCTCCAAGTGGAAGTGGGTGCATTTATGTCAGCTGTAAAACATGCCTGCACATGCACAAACGCACCCATGGCTGTCATAACCTGGAAGTGGGCACATTTATGACAGTCGTAAATGCACCCGCATCTGCTTCCTGGGATGGTGGTGGTCTGGCTCACTCAGCTTTGTGGGGTTGTGGTCAGGCCCATGACATAAAAAGGTTGGCCACCCCAGTATAGTAGCAAAACTTTTGTAATGCAGAGCTTGATATTATTACTAGGCACCAATCCCCATGAAAGGCTAATGCTGAGCACTAGACAGTGGGTGTTTAAAGCTCGCCTGTAATAGGAGGCAATACTGAAGTGGGACCTTTCTAATCCACAACTCATCTACTTAGCTGCTATGCTACACTAGGTGTGAAATCATGGAAACTTATTTTTATGATAATTCATTGAAACTGAAAGAATTACTTGGCTTCTAAAGACCATACAAATGTGTCTCACATCAAAGCAAAATAGCATTAGTTTTGTATAAGTAAATGCACATCAAATGAGATGTAAACTTGAGTTAATCAGGCACAATGCAAAAGTGACATTTGATCCAATCTGTTATTAGAACAAAAGGATTTTAGCAATACCTAAACTATAAACAAAAAAGACAGATCTGGGAAAAATATACAAACATAATCATGATTAATATATATTTAGAAACTCTTTTTACCCAAAGTGCTTCTGCCATTGAAGAAAGGTCACTCTGGTAAACAAGCTTTTTGAATGAATACAGTGTAGATTCCTGGCAACAGAAAACGATTTTCCTTTCAAAGAGGCTGTCTGCATTGTATGCCAATCTATGTCATTTGGGTTGTTTTAAAAAAGGAAATTGAAATGGAGCAATTCAATTCTAGTAGGGAAGGGGTCAGGGAGAAAAAGGGAAGAGAGCCTCCAGGTAAATGCATGGCTTTTTGTTACAAAAACAATCTTGTTAGGGTTGATTCACGTCTGACAAATATTTCAAAGTACCCATTTGATCAGGGCTATAGTTCAACATTTGAGAATGAATGTTTTTCTCTCTCTCTGGCTTTTCAGTGGTATTTATCTCCATGATATTTTTAGTGCACACCAAAGCAGGAGAACTGAAGTGATTCCATCATGTTAGTTTGTAGTAGTAAAGGTCTCCCTTGCTTGAAAGCCAGTCGTATCTGACTCTAGGGTTCAGTGATCTCTGTTTCAAAGCTGAAGAGCCAGTACTGACCGCTTCTGCAGACATTTCTGTGGTCATGTGACAGGCATGACTAGACACCGGAGTGCATGGAATGCTGTTTACCTTCCCACCGAAGTGGTCCCTATTTATCTTTTTGCAATATCTTGCTTTTGAACTGCTTGGTTGGCAGGAGCTGGGACAGAGCATCTTAGCCAGTCAGCATCTTAGCCACTTGAGCCACTGCAGTCCCATTTCTAGTAGTATCATGCAAGTTTGGAATGTGCCAAGAAACTTATTCTGTAGACATTTTGTGCCTACTTCATCAAACAGAACATTCATTTATTTACTTTTAGTAGTTAATTCTGATTGACCGCTTTTGGTTGCTAGTATATGTGCAACGGGTCTTTACCAAAACTTACTTACTTACTATTTCACCTTATATATTACCACATAGTGCAAGCACTCTATGGGTGATTTTTTTGTTGTTCATTCGTACAGTCAAGTACGACCCTTTGTGACCAAATCAGCCACCATTATTTTGAAAAATTACCTAGGAAGCTTCTAGCATAGAAATTTTGTGATTATTTAGCTTTCCTTCAAAACCTCGAATGAACAAGAGTGTGCATATTTATTTATTTATTTATTTAAATTTTTATGCCGCCCACTCAGATAAAAACCCAACTCAGGGGTATATATTTCTGATCCATGTTACTTGTGTATGTGTTTTACATATACATCTGTTTTGTTCCTTCATTTAACTGTATTTTCAAAATTGCTTTCAGAATACACAAATAAGTACAAAGTAAACATATAATTATCCATAAGGTTTTTATTTTTATTTATTTGATTTAGCTCAAAATACGACAGAAAAAATAAATATCTTAATTATGCATTAAAAGAAGACTTTTGTGTTAAGATATGATATATATGTGGGATGGATTACTTTTCCATCTAACTGTGTATTTAAATATGCATTTTGGTTCATTTGGTACTGCTGCTTTGCTCTACAAAAGAGCAAAGTATTTGTACCAAATATTTATATTTTGTTAATCTCAAAGAGAGAGTAGACCCATCATGTACCATTGACTAGTAATAGGAAATTGGCCATTGCCATAGAAAACTAACACTGAATTAAAACATCACACACACATACATCAAAAAATTAAAAGCACATCATTTCTTTACTTTAAAAGTAAAAGTAAAAATGTAATGTACAGCATCTCTCAAGAAAACCTCCTTCACCATCCTGAAAAGAATGCTTCCTGAAGAGAAAGGTATTTGGACAATCACACAACTACAAAATTGTTAGTCCAGTTTCCTTCTTTGCCATGATGATTCTGGACAGGTGGCTGGTGAGAGGCAACATCTTGGAGAAGGATAGTGGTGGTTCTGATACCAATGGCTAGTGTTTGGTAGAGAGGCAGTAGAAACTCATTGGTGTGAGGACTGTCAATCTGGCATGGTGGGGTGAGGGGTGAGGACAGATAAGACATCGTTACTACTACTACTACTACTACTACTACTACTACTACTACTACTACTACTACTACTACTACTACTACTACTACTACTACTACTACTACTACTACTAGTAGTAGTAGTAGTAGTAGTAGTAGTAGTAGTAGTAGTAGTAGTAGTAGTAGTAGTAACTTTGTGTCCTCAAGTCAATTATGACTTATGCCAATCCTTTCCTGGGTTTTCTAGATAGAGAACACACTGAAATGGTTTATCATTCCCTTCTTCTGGGGACACAATGGGACTGTGAAGTTTTCCCAAGACTGGCTCTTCTCCCAGGATGCATAGCGGGGAATTGGACTCCCAATCTCTATACTACTGAGCTATCAAGCCAGCTCTGTGCCTCTACTGCTGTATTTTTTAACATGGGCACTTGATGAAATGTGGAGAATGAAAAATACATTCTGTTGATAAAATATGCACCAGTACATTGGAGTATCGTCAGGTACAACTTGTATCTGAGAATGATTTTTTCCCTGAAGCAGGAAAAATGTCATTGATGTGAATTTGTTTAAGGTGAATCTCAGCTTGTCAGGAAGTGACCCACTCACTATGATCACAGAGCCATCCCATATTATATTGGAGTATACATTAGTAATAAAATACTCATAAATAATGCACACTTCTGGAAAATTGCATAAATAAGTACATATATTAAGGACAATGTATAAAGGAATACACACCAATTTCCATGCAACTCTGGTGGAATCTGGAGAAATGCAACAAACCCAACAAAATACAAAAGGTTCACATCCTTCTCCACTTATCCATCAAAGTAGTAGGAATCCAGCTGTTTCATATGGGAATTTCCAACAGACTGAAACTCTTCAATACCTATAACCGTATGCACCCTCCACAGAAACATGTATTATTTCTTCTCTACCATAAATGCCAACAGAATACAACAACATTTTTTTAAAAAAAGAGACAGCGAGAAATATAACAGTTTGGGATACACACTGGAGAAATGTGATTATAACTTCTGAACTTTAAGGGTAATGAACTCTAGTATTGCCTTTTTATCCTCACTGGTTTCCTCAAAAAACTTTCCTTCACACTCAGCCATTTGTTGAAATTAACTTCTGAACCTTCGATATTCCATTACATCCCACACAGAAATTTGTTGGCAGTTGAAAGATACCAGACATATGAGAGGACTAAACCCCACAGGAGATTTTATACCTTAGTTAGAGCTGTCCCTGTTTGCCAAGCAACACATCCATTTCCTCTTCTGTGACAATATGTTTAACCTGTGGGGGGTTCCCCTCCCACACACAGTAGGCTTTAAAAATAAGCAATTAGAAGACACAATGTTTTCTCCAGGTTAATTTATTATGTACTAAGACACAACTGACCTTCAAGGCACAAGGAGAGTTAGAGCAAGCAGCAACATTCTTAAGTCCCTAAAGTGCAAGAGGAGAAAGTAGAAGTGTCAAAATACTTTTTAAATGATTATTTTTCTCTCATAGATATACTTGTTTGTGGCAGAACAATGGAAAATAGGCACAGTTTATGACCTAACCATACTGAGCCTGTAGAGTGAAGATTTTTTTTTGTGTATGTGTGGAAAGGCTTGAACTCACAGAATTTATCTTCAAGACTTTTTTTAAAAAATACCTGCATAGTTTATGAAAGCGGTATCAGTTTGAAACAACATTTCCCCATTCTGCTTCTTCTCCCTGGAGCTCACTTTTATTGACAGCTGGGCACTTATGGAAATACACAGATAGTAATGTGAGCCTTAGAAAAATAATGCACAGATTTCTGGCTCGGCAGCTTTCCAAGAAATTTCATGCCTTACAAGAATGCCAAATCATCACTCATGCTTATGGAGAGCAGCGCCTCTTTCACTGGGGAAGAGAATTTCAAAACATGTTACTCTAGTATTAGAGTTAATGTACTCAGAACAGCAGGGCCAGCTATAAGGAGCTTACCTCATCTCAAAGGCAACAGTTCCTTTGTTCCCACTCTTCTTGGGGCTTTTGTGCAGTGGCTGTCACAGCTGTAAAAGCCCAAAGGAAGGTTGGGATTTGGAGTGAAGGCAGTAACTCAGTGGTCAAGAATATGCTTTTCATGAAGAAGAAAATCCTATTTTTCTTCATGGTAGTGCACCCTGTTAAAAGATCAGGCATGGGGATGGAAAAGAAACTGACATTAGCTATGATTTTGTAAAGTGATGAACATCAAATAGTTTTCTTTCTTTTCCAAACTGTACACAAGTAAATGTGCTTTACCAAAAATGTCTGTTTTCATTCCTGTCACCTTTCGCCCAATGAAGAGATCAAGGACAGTTCACCAATTATTAAAAATGTGAATCAGCTTTAAAAAAAAAACACCCAATAAATTATTACTTTAAAAGAACAATGAAAAATGAAATAGATTTTTTAAAATTATTAACAATTAAAAATACATTAACATGTACATAGAATAATAAACATGCCCAGCATCAAGGATCAAAACACTGCACCGTCCAATCAGTTGTTAAAAGCCTGTCTGAAAAGTATGGTCTTTCCCATCACTGGGAACTATCCTCCTGAAGGAGGCATTTCACAACCTGGGAGCAACCACATCTAGGGCCATCTCTTGCATTCCTAGCAAATATGCCTGAGATGGCGGTGGGCCTGAGAGAAGGGCTTCTTTTGAAGATCTCTGGAGCCAAAATATTCTTATGGTCCTTCAGATAGATTGGACCTAAACTGTATGGGGATCTATAGATCATAACCAGTACTTTGAATTGGTCTCAGAAACATATCAAGAGCCAGCAAAGCAGTTGTAATAAAGAGGTTATATACTCCCTTAACTAACCCCAGTCAGCAGTGTAGCTGTTGTAATTTGAGCTAGCTGAACTTTCTGAACTGTCTTTGAAGGCAGTCCTACAGTGTGTGTGTACAGTAATCCAAGTAGAATGAAACTAAATAATGTGTTACCATAGCCAAATGAGACATCTCCAGGAAAATGTGCCAACTTTAACTATGAAAATACACTTCTGGCCACCACCAAGACATGACTAGCAGGCTCATGGATGAGCCCAGAAGTAAACTCAGGCTATTAATTTGAGCCAATGTTGTTGTTATTCAGTCACATAGTCGAGTCCAACCCTTTGCGACCCCATGGAATATAATTTCATCCAGTACAAATTGAATCCCTGTTCTTCAATCTGCCTATCAATTGACAAGGACTACTTAAGTTTCATTCTGTTTGCCTTCATCCATGCTTTACTTGCAACAGACACCAGTTTAGAACTACTTTCTTAGACAGAAAGGGAAGATAAAGATGGTTATCATCTGTATATTGGTGACACCAAACTCTAAAACTCTGGGCAATGGTTTTTAGTACATGTCAAATAGCAGGGAGGGCAAAATAGAACTCAAGGAATATCACAGGCCAATGGATATTGACAGGATTCCCTCAGCACTATCTTCCGAGAATACTCCTCCAGAAAGGACCAGAGCCATTATAAAATAGTGCCACTATGTGTTCAAACAGGTTTATTTGAAAATAATAAAAAATATGTTTAAAGCAATGAGGGAAAGGAAGACAGTACATTTGTTTTTGTTGGCTGTAAGCCGCCCTGAGTCGCCATGGTGAGCGGGTGGTGATATAAGTTTAAATAAATAAATAAAATTGCAGACCAAAATATGCATGCATTTCCCTGTGGGAAGAAAAAATGTTTTGCAAATGGTAGGTATGGAACTTATAAGAGAAATGGATTTGGAGAAAGGCAAAAAAATTGTTACAGATGGATTTTCACAGCTCTCATCAGATAGCATTTGATGGAAATCCTCTCTATATCCTTGTTACTCTGGAAAGCTTTTGCTAGTCAGAAGAGATAACATTGGAAAATAGTCTGAGCTTATATAAGACAGTTTCCTGGATTCATATGCTCTTATGATCAACAGACACCAAAAAATGTATGATTTGTTTCAAAATGACATAGCTTCTCTCCTTCTCTGTGAGGGAGTACACTTATCCAAAGGTAACATTATATGCCTGAGTGGCATGTTCTAAAAGCAGGCATCTTTTGAGTCAAGAAACACATTTCCTCAATGGAAATCTTTTTGAGAGCCTCATGGTGAGAATGGCTGGAACCAAAATGGATTGACAAAGCCAATGTTGAGTCAAAAGTTTAGATGGAAAATTAAGTCAGAGTTCAGTCACTATATAACATTCTAATATACAAAGAAATTAGAACTGAGATTTCCCCCCAAAATGTTGCAGAAGAAAATTTATAGAGTGAACCCCTTTTTCTCTTCATTAGAGTTTGTCTGTCAAAGCTCCCATCAATTGCCAGTCCATCTATCTTTTGGCATTCCAATCTGAATTGGTGCAGTTCTTTCCTATTGTTCACCATCCATCAGCGTATCTGTTTCTATTTCCTGATGCCCAATACCAATACCCTCCAGCCGCTACTTGTCTGTCTATCAAGTAATCCAACATTATAAGATTAATGCTCATGAGATTCAAAGTTCAGCATGTCAGGTTTCAAAATTAATTTGTAAGCATTAAAGGTTAGAAATTGGGAGGTTACTCCATTTCAGTTGTTCTTAGGAGATGAGATTTTTTTTCCAATTGCTGTTAATTAATGTGTCACTTAAATAGTTAGCTATGGAATAAACCATGAGATTTATAGAGAATTGCAGAACCATATCTATTTGTTCTTTTAAAAGCTCTACTTTCCTTACTTTTAAATTGCCATTCCAAATCTGGCATATTTTCAGATGAGCTACAAATTCCATAAAATGGTTGGCAGTTAGGGTTGATATTATTAATTCTGTCATTGTCGGCATCAGCTGCTACTCATATTTGAGTATAAATTTTCCCCTTGAAAATCATTTTCAGGAAAAATGCCATTGGCATGAATTTGTTTAAGTTGGATCCCAGCTTGCCATGAAGTGACCCACACACTATGATCATGGAGCCAACTCCTGCACCACGTATGAAATGAGACATGCAGGATTTGACACCAGGACTGCAATGGACTGCTGTAGCCTTGAAGATATTAACAAGGATGTGCCTTTACAGCCAGTCCGTGGGTGTATTTACAGCTGTCATAGACACTTCTGCTTCCACTTCTGGTGGTGTTGGCGGTAGTGTCATCATCGTCATTGTGGGCCAGTTCTGGCCTGTGGGCCATAGGTAGAGAACCCCTTTATTAAGGCTTCACTATAAGACTAATGAGATAAGAGAAGCTACCATGTTTGCACTTTGTTTTTCATTTTCACTTTGCACAAGACTGAGTTCATATCTTTCCTCTTATTTTACCTCCTGATATCTTTTTCCATGCTATCTTTTATTCAGTATGTTGCCTGGATGTGCAATCAAAGGGCTCTGCCGTTTCATTTCAACATTTCTTTAAACAAGTAGCATTCAAATTCTAACTCATGAAGGAAAATAAAATAATCAAACTAAAATGAACAAAAGTTCTTATAACTATTTCCCTAGAAGTACCCATTGGCAAGATTAATAATTAATCATGTTAAAAAAGTGCTGCAAGTGCACTGAGGCACTATTTTCCTTATTATCACACACCTTAATATTTATTTTCAAAGATCTAAGTATCTCCTGTTTTTTAAACCTAAATTGGCTGGGTGTGTAAAGGATAAGTTAGAAACCTAAATGTTTCTGCAGCATATCATTTGGAAATGAAGATTGTAGTCCAAAATCCATTTACTAGGGACTAAGGCTAAACCATACTGAGGATTTATTTCTGAATAGGCATACAGGGCTGTAGCCAGGATTGTAGATTTGGAGGGGCAAAAAAAAATTCAGGAGGGGCAACAATGTCACACACACACATATAACATTGGCATCCCGAGGTGGGTTGGAGGGGCAGGCTGTTAGCTCAGGAGGGTCCTCCCCCCCCCGGCCGCTCTCTGGCTATGGCCCTGTAGACATATATCTACAGAAAAATATATATAAGTGTGGGCAGGAAATGTGTTATATTCTTTCCCTCCAGAAACACATATATTACTGTGCAGTCATTGGGAATTGTATATAAAAGTAAAAGAATTTATTCTGTAGCAAGCACATGGCCTCTTCTCTATAACACTAGTTTTCCAAGCCTAGTGGGTTTTTAAACGGAGCAAGTCAGTCATATACATTCTTTCAATTAGCAATAGCAATTACAATGCTTAAAGAATTTTCATATTAATTGGTGGGGCAGGAGAGAGAGTGTATATCTTTGTTTACTTTATTCTCATAGGTTAAAATGAAAATTGTAAGGTTTTTCCCCCACTGGGCAAGATTATGAGATGGTTTTTGATTTTACAAATCTCAGGACATTTTGTAAAATAAATAAATAAAGAGAGGAAAACTAACCTTTCAAAAACTTTTTCTAAAGTGCATTGCTTCTCCAAATATGGTGAAGCTTTTCTTCCATGCTCCTTTTGCAGATAAGTTTTGAACCATACTGGAGATAAACAGCAAAGCCAATTTTTTTTTTGCTTGTATTAAGTGACCTGTCTTTAAAAAACATGTTTCAACTTTTCTTTGCTTACATATAAACACAGATGCAATTTACAGCACCTTGGGCAGACTTACATTTGCCTAAACTGAGAATACTATTCCTTGGACTTTTCTTTCATTTAACAGTTTGGAATTGGCAGATATTTCTAGAAACTCGTAATAAATCTCCTCTTGGGAAACAGGCTTTTGCTGAAATTGGGCAGCAGATCTACTATTGACATACCTATTACAGAATGGAGCTCCTGCTGTGTCTCATTATGTCTGATGTTACACTGTGCTTATCTAAAGGGAATGCAATATAATCTGTTTCGCAGGATGGATTTCACATCATATCAGTTGTTTATAATGAAGCTTATACCAGAAGCATTGTGCTGGCGTCATGGTGACTATGAAGGATTTGGGTTATCTGATGGTCTATATTCCAGTCATACACATTTTTTGATCTGAAGTTTTCAGTTATACTGTAACTTGCACTTGTCAGCATCGTACACAGCCAAATTCCTTAGCAGGGAATCGCTTTGCTTCCCTGGGCATAAGCATAAAACTTTGTTCAGTCTATTTTATGCATTCCATCTATGTGACAAAGTAGGAACAGGGAAATCAGCAATCAGCAGGCAAGAAAATAACTTTGTTCTCAGTCTCTTTACAATCAGAAACACAGTACATTTCTGGTTGAACATACATAATCATAATGCCAGCTATCTGCTGAAGTAGCTTCCCACTGGTGCTCCCTGCCTGCAAGTTAAAACTTCAAGGGAGAAATTAGAAGTGCAGAGATATATTCTTGATGTCTGATAACCAGCTATGGAATGCCATTTCCCCAAAGCTCTGAGAAAATCAAAGCATGTCCTGTGATTCTTCTCCAAGTGCAGTAATGCAATGCTCTTCAGGGAGGTATCTCAACATTTGTAATGGTCCTTCTGAGCAGAGGTCAGGTAATCTGGGAACCATTGCTGTACAGAATGGGCTGTTTTCCTAACCCTTTCTTGAGAATTCTTGATGAAAGTTTAGAATGTTCTCTAGAATCTTGGAAAGGCCCGACCCAATTGTTAAGGTGTCCCAAATGTTTAGTTGTCCTGCAAATGCTGATCCTAGCTTTTTAGAAGACAGTGTTCCCTCCATAGAGAGAAAGGGAGGGGAAAGAAGAAGCACAAGGAGAAGAGAAGGAGAAGGGGAAAGTCATGCTGTCTCCAGTCTATAGGATTGATTCAGCCCACAGAAAGCCAGCATCTGGCCTATTACAATCCTGCCCATTTCCCATAGCCCCATTCTCTGTCTCAAGTCATAAATAATACCAGAGATTCAGTTCTCTACTCTCTTCCAGTATTGTCAGAAAAGCCTTCAAAGCATATCACTACTCGTCTTATTCCCCATAAAGGAGAAGAGCAGGGGGAACAATGAATCAATTTGCCAGAGCCCTCAGGACTGCTGACAGAGAGGAAATTTCTTCCTTCTCCAACACCAGGAAGGCACTGGGGTCATCTGACAAGCTCAGACACTACTGCTAGGCATTTCTAGGAGTACCAGCCAAAAGCAGATTACTCCCTGATCCTTCTGTGGATTGAAAAGAAGCCAAAAAGAGCAATCTGGGCATCTAAAAACTAAGTGCCAGTAGCAGGAGGCTTTCTGGGGCCAGTGCTTGGAACCAGAAAAAGGTGGCTACATGGACTTGTCTATGGGGAAAGGAATGCTTCCTATTGACTGCTCAACAAGCATTCTTATGACAACTGATGGTGAGAAGAGGATGGCTTTGCTTCATGAAGCCATTCAGTAATAGCAAGATTTGGCAATTACTCTACCTCTTTTTTAGTTTATCAACTCTGCAGTAGAATACAAAAGAAAAAGATAACTTAGGAGCTGCCTTTTATATATTTATAGCCGATTTTGCATCTCTGATCATCATAGTCATAGATGACATTCTACACTCTGAGACACTGTTGGCTATGTAACTGAACAATATTCTATTATCTGTTCTGCTGATAGAATTAATTTGATGTCTATTAATTTAACTGAAATACATGGCCTTGCTGCCAGGCATTTTATTTACATTGTTATTGTATTTTCTTCTGCACCAACATGATTCACGTCTATATCATTTCTTAGTTGCATTGTCTCACAGCATAAATTAATTTACGATAGCTTGCTCTATTCTGCCACAGAAAGATGAATTCTGAATGTTTTATATCACACTATGAATAAAAATGTACTTCTTGGTTTTCTAATGGAATAAATATAACATATAATGTGGTCTTAAACAAGTGATCAGCAGCAAGAAGTGCATGATTTCTAGCAGCCCCAAGACTATGAATACTGTAAGCTGACACAAAAAGAAAATAAATTCTCTGCTATGCAATATAGTGTGGCTATTATGTTAACAATTTCCACATCTGTCAATCCACTGTGGCTGAAGCAACAATGCATTTCATAGCATTTTAAAGAGTAAGAAATTGGTTCTGGTGTAAGATTCCATGGACTTGCTGTTGTTCAGTTGCACAGTCAAGTCCAACCCTTTGCGACCCCATGGACAACAGCACGCCAGGCTCCTTTGTCATCTGCCATCCTCCATAGCCCACCTAGATCTACACCCACTGCATCAACGATGCCATCTAGCCATCTCATCCTCTGCCACCTTTTTCTTTTGCCTTCGATCGTTCCCAATATAAAGGCCTTCTCCAGTGAGTCTTCTCTTCTTGAGCTTCAGCTTTAGTATTTGTCCTTCCAAGAAGCAGTCAGGGTTGGTTTCCTTTAGAATGGACTGATTTGATCTCCTTGCAGTCCAGGGGACTCTCAGTCCAATTTAGCATTTGCAGCTGCCACCTCTGAACTGATTCTGCAGTCCCCATTTTGAAATATGTATTAAACATCAGAACCTGGCCCACAGATCTTCTATGAAATTTGAATAATTTATGTTAATTCTGCAATGCCCAGCCTCATGAAAATTTCTCCCCAGGAGTCAAAACCTAGCTTCTGTTAATGAAATTTCAGTGGCCTAAGAAAATTCACCCACCCTAGTCTTCATACTATGTCATAAATTGAGAAATTACTGTAGGCTTTTGTCATTACTGGTATATGCCATGTAACACATCAATAAATAGCAAAAACTAACATCTTAATAATAATACTAATATGATCATAGAAAGCTCACCTACATCTTTACCTATAAGAAGTGGGTAGGGTGGTGAGTGTCCAGCATTAGTGGCCATACCCAGCCCAACCATCCTATACCGAGCTGGCCACACTTATCTTTTGCCGTAACTCACAACGTCGCAAGGGTCCAGAAACAGAGAATGGGGCGTTCGCCCCACAAACACAGACAAAAAACCCTACAAGTCCAAGCGTCCTCTGTGCCGTTCCACCGCTCAGCCAATGTGGCTGAAGGACATGAATGCGGAGGAGGCCGGGGAAGCCGGCGCGTGCAAAAAAAGCGGCTCACTCAGTGGTAGTGCAAGACCACCAAAGTTGGATGCAGTGCTTCATCGCCCTCGCTTCCCCAGCCCTGCCAAAGCCATGGCGAGGCCACCGCTGGCCGTCTTCCCCAGAGGAACGGAGAGAAGAGGGACTCTCCCTCCTCTGCGCAACCCCACCAAAACCGCAGCAAGGCCACTGCTGGCCTCAAGGTAAGTTGAGGGGGGAATGCAGCAGGCAGCAATTCATCAGGGGAGACACTCTCCCTGGTGGATCGCTGGCTGCCGCCTTTGTATTACCCCCACCGCTGTTTCGAGAGCTAACACGAAACAGCAGTGGGGGTAATAAAAAGGT
Organism: Bradypodion pumilum; assembly: GCA_035047305.1. Taxonomy (NCBI): domain Eukaryota; kingdom Metazoa; phylum Chordata; class Lepidosauria; order Squamata; family Chamaeleonidae; genus Bradypodion; species Bradypodion pumilum. Next base: position 306,280,389 of record JAWDJD010000004.1, on the reverse strand, counting down.
GGCAACCATCAATCCGCCAGGGAGAGCGCCTCCCCTAACAGATCACTGGCTGGCGCCTTTGCATTTCCCCATTAACTGTTTCAAAGGTTGCTTCGTGTCAGCCTACGAAACAGTAAATGGGGAAAAAACAAAGGCAGCAGGCAATGATCCGTAAGGGGAGGTGCTCTCCCTGGCGAATTGTGGGCTGCTGCCTTTCTATTACCCCCACCGCTGTTTCGTGTTAGCTCATGAAACACTAGTGAGCACTAGTTGTGACACCACATTTCTTTTCCTTACTTCTTGCTCAATCATCACACCATGCTTTACAATTGCTTCTACATCCTGATAAGTTAGAGCAAGTAACAAATAAAACATTTACTAATGAAGCAGGGCAAAGATTGATAGAGTTCTGCCAAGAGAACGCACTGGTCATAGCAAACACTCTCTTCCAGCAACACAAGAGGCGACTTTACACATGGACATCACCAGATGGCCAACACCGAAACCAGATTGACTACATACTCTGCAGCCAAAGATGGAGAACCTCCATACAGTCAGCAAAAACAAGACCTGGAGCAGACTGTGGCTCAGATCACAACCTACTGATCGCAAAATTCAGGCTTAGACTAAAGAAAATAGGGAAAACACGGAGACCAGAAAGATATCACCTAGACAGCATCCCTAAAGAATACACGGTGGAGGTGATGAACAGATTTAATGGCTTAGACTCGGTAGACAGAGTACCAGAAGAATTATGGACGGAGATGAGGGACATCATGCAGGAAGCAGCAAAGAAAACCATACCAAAAGAAAAGAAGCGTAAGAAAGCAAAGTGGTTGTCTGATGAGGCTCTTAAAATAGCAGAGGAAAGAAGGAACGCAAAAGTCAAAGGAGAAAGGAAAAACTACAACCATTTGAACACAGAATTTCAAAGAAAAGCAAGGAGAGATAAGGAAAACTACCTAAAAGAACAGTGCAGAGAAATGGAGGAAAACAACAAAAGAGGCAAAACCAGAGATCTTTTCAAAAAATTGGGGAAATCAAGGGAACATTTAAAGCAAAAATGACCATGATAAGGGACAAAGACGGAAAGGAGCTAGCTGATGCAGAAGAAATTAAGAAAAGATGGAAAGAGTACACAGAGGAACTTTACAAAAAGGACCTCAACACTCCTGATAATCACAATGATGAAGAAATTGAACTTGAGCCAGACATCCTGGAGAGCGAAGTCATAAAGGCCCTAAAGAGCACTGCAAACAACAAAGCTAGTGGAGATGATGGTATCCCAGTTGAATTTTTCAAAGCGCTAAAAGATGATGGCGTCAAATTACTGCATTCAATATGCCAGCAGATTTGGAAAACAAAACAGTGGCCACAGGATTGGAAAAGATCAGTATACGTCCTAATCCCAAAAAAGGGCAATGCCAAAGAATGTTCAAATTATCGAACAATCGCGCTCATCCCACATGCCAGCAAGGTGATGCTCAAGATAATACAGGACAGACTTCAGCAGCATGTGGAGAGAGAATTACCAGAGGTGCAGGCTGGTTTCAGAAGAGGCAGGGGGACTAGAGACCACATCGCCAACATACGCTGGATCATGGAGAAAACAAAGGAATACCAGAAACAAGTTTACTTTTGTTTTATTGACTACACTAAGGCATTTGACTGTGTGGACCACAACAAGATGTGGCAAGTAATTAAAGAGATGGGAATTCCAGAGCACCTCATATGCCTCCTGAGAAATCTGTACATGAACCAAGAAGCAACAGTTAGGACAGAACACGGAATGACAGAATGGTTTGGAATAGGAAAAGGAGTAAGACAAGGCTGCATTTTGTCACCATGCTTATTCAACCTATACACAGAGTACATAATGCGCAGTGCAGGGATGGAGGAATCACAATATGGGATTAAAATCGCTGGGAGAAACATCAACAATCTGAGATATGCAGACGATACCACCCTAATGGCAGAAAGTGAGGAAGACCTAAAGAATCTCTTGATTGGGCTAAAGGAGGAGAGTGCAAAAGCTGGCTTGAGACTCAATATCAAGAAAACCAAGATAATGGCAACAGGCCCCATCAGTTCCTGGAAAATAGACGGGGAAGAAGTAGAAGCAGTGACAGATTTTACTTTCTTAGGATCAAAGATCACTGCAGATGGGGATTGCAGCCATGAAATAAAAAGGCGACTGATTCTTGGGAGACAAGCGATGAGAAACCTGGGGAACATAGTGAAAAGCAGAGACATTACATTGCAAACAAAAATTAGAATAGTCAAAGCAATGGTTTTCCCAGTGGTAATGTATGGATGTGAGAGCTGGACAATTAGGAAGGCTGAACGCAGAAGAATAGATGCCTTTGAAATGTGGTGTTGGAGGAGGGTTTTGAGAGTCCCCTGGACAGCGAGGAGAACAAATAGGTCAATCTTAGAAGAAATTAACCCTGACTGCTCATTGGAAGGTCAAATAGTAAAGATGAAGCTAAAATACTTTGGACATCAAATGAGAAGGGAGGATTCACTTGAGAAGGCATTGATGTTGGGAAAGGTGGAGGGCAAAAGAAGAAGGGGGAGGCCAAGGATGAGATGGCTAGATGGTATTATAGACACAATGGGCACAGAGCTGGGAGGGTTGAGGGGGATGGTAGAGGACAGAGGCGCCTGGAGGAAAATGGTCCATGGGGTCGCAAAGGGTCGGAATCGACTGTGCGACTGAACAACAACAACAACCCCTATACAATAGAAATACTACAAGTATGCATGGTTTTATTTTTTTAAAATGATTATACCATTATGACTATAGGAATAAAATGTGGGTTACTTCTGCTGTTCAGATGATATATTTACCTTGCTCTAGCAAGGCAATAGCTATATTTCAGAAAGTTAAAAAAAACCAGCAGCAATACCACAAGCATTGTAACTATGCACCTTGCCCAAGCTGGTACCTTTCTTGATTATTTAGTATTGTTAACATAAGAAACGAAGGTGTGACTACACACTTTATTCCATGTAAGCTCTGGGAAAGAGTTAGACCAAATAGAAACGTAGAAGCAAGGGATGGGGAGAAATAGGGAGAGAGGAAAGAGTTTGAGTCATAAAGAGGAAAAGAGGACAGGGTGAAGAGAAAAAGGAGTGAACAAAGCAGTGAGTGGAAAAGTAGAAAACCAGAACATTAGTAAGCATTGCTTGCAATTACTTGAAATGTAAACACTACAGAAGTAAACAGCCCTGAAGGATTATTGACATTGCAGTCCAAAAGAAACATTCTGAAACTCCTTTTGTTTTTAATCTTTTATCAGAGATATGAAATAAATCTGTATGTGGCTTGTTTTCTTCTGGTTTCCAGCATCCCAACCGCTGAGTGCTTCCACCTGGCATGGATATTATGCCGCTTGGCTTCTCTGCACTCCAGTTTGCGCCAGAGATGCAAATCTTCACTTGTCTCATTATTGCCTCAAAGGTACTACAAAATTAGTCTCCTGTACACAGTGTTGTAGTAGACCATATGTGGGCTTCACACGTTAGGAAGCTCTGACAGGAGGGAGGGAGGGAAGGAGGTAGAAAAGGGAGGAACATGAGCACTTCACCCACTCCAACCTAAAGGAAAAGTTGATGCTTGGACAGTCACAAAGCATCTTCATCTATGCAGTGGTAACTCAGATAAAGTCCAATTTGGATAAAGTCCGATTCGGATAAAGTTGCAGTTTTCATGCACACATAATGCATTGCATAAAGTCCAAAACTGCTTTAAAAATTGACGTTATCTGAGGTATTTGCTATAGGAACCTCGGATAACGTCCATTTTTTGGACGTTATCCGATGCATTGCCCATTTGATTTGTATAAAGTCCAAAATTGGATAAAGTCCAAACTTCTGGAATGGAGTTTGGACATTATCTTAGGTTCTACTTACTTCCTTATTCACTGCACTCTGGAGGTATAGGGTGAGTTAGGAATATTTTGTAAGGAAATAGATGAATGTAATAGAATTGGTCTCTTGTCTTTTAGCTGAATCTTTTCCCCTCCTTAGTCTCTGGTCTACTCTCAGCAAACTGCCTCTGGGTTAACAGGCTCTATTAATAGCTGAACTGGTATCCAAGATAGTAGATATCATGATTTATATAAAAGTGAAATTCAACTGCCCCTCCATGAGAAAAAAGTTTTAATTCAACTTTTTATTTTATTTTATTTTGATTTGATTTGAATTTATTTTTATATATCGCTTTCCTCGTTTTATGGATGACCCAAAGCAGTCCACAATATTCAAAAATATACAGAAATACGGTAAAAATTACAAGGCAAGAATACAATTTCATGTACATAAAAGAAAATTACATAGCAATACATATTCCAACAATAATACAAAAATGCAATAAGTACAAAAACATACTGAAAAGGCTCAAGCTTCTTCCCAAGCCCTCCCGGTGGGCAGGGCCAGGAGGGTGAAGTCAGTAAGGTTGGCGAAGTCAGTGACTGCAGGTGAGCTGCATCTCCCATCCTGGGCCATTGGCGTGGTCCCGCGAGAGATACAGCGGGGACCCTCCACAGTGGCAGCTGAACACATTACAAGTAATACATCAAGGAAGACAGCAAAGCCTAACAAGAAAAGAAAAAACTCTAGACCCATCCCCTTCCCTCCAGGCTACACAGCTGAGAGAAAGTCTAGCAAAAGTCCTCATCTCCCTCATGGCCAAGGGTTGGCCGAGGGAGGAAAGTCTAATGATTGCTCCGGTAGCGCTCCCATGGCCGGCCATCTGCGCCACATAGCTGCCTCCCATCTCCCTCAAGACAAGGGGATGGCCAAGGGAAAGATTCCGATGTGGCTGCAAAGTGGTGCAGTGAAACAGGGTCCTCCCGCCCATGGCCTCCGCACTTCCTAAGCCCTCCCTCATCTGCAGCGACAGCAGCGACGGCAGGGGAGGGCAGCTCTTATAGCCCTCTCGAGCCCCAGCTGTGGCTCATCTTACCGGCTGGTTGCCGGGTGAACAGGGCTGCTTCCCTCGTCTGTGGCGGTGGCAGGGGAGGGTGGCTCTTATAGCCCTCTCGAGCCCCAGCTGTGGGGGAAGCTGTGCCTTCTAATGACTGATGAGAGACCTCAGCTCCTCACCACTAGTCAGATCAGCCAGAGCTCATCAGAACTGGTTCATAATAATATTTGGAAAGCAACAGATTCCTCAACCCTGGATTAGAGCTTGAAGAAATGTTATACAAGAGAAAGAGAGAGAGACCCTCAATGCTTTCTATGATGGTCCTGTCAGGAGTAGTTTCTGAAGAGTGGCTTCAACTGAAAAATAAAAATAAAATAGCAGTAGAAGACTAAGGCACTGTTGGGCAAACAATACCAACCAAGTAGTGTTATCACTACAATTTATTTACTTTCTAAACTGTACCTAGAAGAAGAACGGAGTAATCCCCAAACCTTTCTATGGCTCAGAGCAAAGCATAGTGACAAATTGGTTTGGTCAATTGGTTTGAAATGGAATAGCTAGTGTTTACATAGCTCAGAATTTATCAAGCTGGGGAACTATTGGCATTGCAATACAGGTCTTACTCCACCTAGTGTCTCCAGATTTTCCATTCTTTGCATGTACACTTGTTATGTATGTATGTTTGCATGTTCATTGTACTGTAAAGGCAAGAATGTAACCACTCCAAATACAAGGTATCTCAGCTGTAAAGGAACGCGAGCAGGCAGCCCATAGAGGGCAGCTGCAAGCGTTCAGTCTCACATGGTTCACATTGCTCAATCACGGACAGCCGCGGGAAAACCTTCCCCGCATTCAGCAGCAGGAGAAAGATCTGCATTCAGCAGCAGGAGAAAGATCTGCATTCAGCAGCAGGAAGAGAGGCGTGCCTGGGCGAGGCCACGCCGGTAGCAGCCAATGAGCTACCGTGCTACAAGATTCAAATGTATAGGGCTACTGTATATATTGAGATGTATCACCGCTATTACCTCATGCTCCACCGGACCATCATGCAATAAACCTGTGTTAAGCCAACCCTTCGGCTGTTCTGTTGTCTTTGGTCCCATACACTAAATTGGCGACGAAGGTGGGATAATGGCTGCCCACGGGACCAAGACATGCGCCGGCTACGAGATCAGGAAGCCAGGGGACTTGGAGCTGTTTGAGATAGACTTCAATGGAGCGCTGGTGGAGCTCGAAGTCTCAGATGAGGCCAAGAAGAGGGCCATCTTCGTCCGCATGCTCGGACACGAGACCAAGAGGACCTTGGTGGACCTGATCGCGCCGAGGAGGGTGAGCGACTTCAAGGCCACAGAGCTCCTGGCGGCGCTGCGCACCCACCTCCGGCCCGCGATAGCGATGTTCCCCGCTCGGAGCGCGTTCTGGAGGCGAGTCCAGGCGCCCGGGGAATCGGTCGCTGAGTTCGCCGTGGCCCTGCGGCTGGCCGCCGGCCCATGCAAGTGGGAGACCCCAGAAGTTACCCTCCGGGACTGCCTGCTCTGCGGTCTGAGGGATACCGAGACTCAGCGCGCGCTGATGAAAAAGGAGCCACCTCCCACGTGGCAACAAGTCCTCGACACGGCACAGGCTGCGGAGGCCACGACTGCCGGGGTGCAAGAGCTTCAGGACTGGCGCCCGAAACCCGCCAAGGCAGAGAGCTCGGTGCGCGCGGCCCGGCGAGTTTCGAACTCGTCCGCGGAGAGCGGCGACGACGAGGACGTCCGGAGGGTCCACAGAGAGGGCCGGCGCTGCGACGGCTGCGGCGCCGCCCACGCCCGCGCCAAATGCCCATTCCGCAAGGCCGAGTGCCACAACTGCGGCCGGCGCGGGCACATCGCCAAGGTCTGCCGGAAACGGCGCGAGGCCAAGAGGAGTTCCCCAGACCGCTCGGCGAGGCAGGACTGCACCACGAGGCCAAAGGACGGCACCCGGACCACGAGGACGCGGAACGGAGTAGGGCGCATCTCCGACGACAGCGAGGACGACGCTCCGGTTTGCAGCGTTTCCACGGAGCACCCCCGTTACTTCGTTGAGGTAGTAATACAAGGGGCCCCTGTTAGGATGGAGGTGGACTCGGGTTCTTCATACTCTATCATTTCCCAGGGAGAGTTCATGAAAATCGCCCCCCGCGTGTGGCCCAAGCTCAAAGCGTTGAGGGCCACACTGAAGGACGTGCAAGGGAACCGCATCCCAGTGTTGGGGGTTGGGAAGTTCCAGGTCCAGTTTAAAAAGCACACCGCAACGCTTCCCCTAGTCGTCCTCAAGGGAGGTAAATGCAGCCTCCTCGGGACTCAATGGTTCCAGCCCCTGGGGTTGTTCATTGGGGGGATGCACGCCGTGGGAGCACACGCTGCCGGGACTGATCCAATACAGAGCGTGTGCGACGCGCACCCCGAGGTTTTCAAAAAGGGGCTCGGAAAATTCAAGGGCCCCCCAGTGACTTTCGACCTGGACCCTGGAGTACGTCCAATCAGACTTAAACCGCGCAGAGTGCCCTTCGCACTAAAGGACAAAATAGAGGCGGAGTTGGACAAATTGGTGGGCCAGGGGATTCTTGTCCCTGTTGATTCTGCGGAGTGGGAAACTCCAATTGTAACAGCGCTCAAGGCCAACGGGGAGGTCCGCATATGCGCTGATTACAAGTGCACCATCAATAAGGCGATCCGCCCTAATGCGTATCCGGTGCCGGTAGTCAGCCACTTGTTGGCCAGGTTACACGGGGGGAGGTGTTTCGCTAAACTCAACCTGGCCCAAGCCTACCAGCAACTCCCAGTGACCCCCGCCGCAGCTGCTGCGCAGACCATAGTCACCCACAAAGAGGCGTTCCAGGTATCGGCCTCCAATTCGGCGTGAATTCGGCGCCCGGGATCTTCCAGTCACTCGTGGAACGCCTCCTGAAGGGGTTAGAGGGGGTGTTACCCTACTTTGATGACGTATTGATTACAGGGGGGAGCCGGGCCGAATTAGCAATAAGGTTGGGAAAGGTCCTGGCAATATTCGAAAAGGCGGGGTTGCGGTTGCGGAAAGACAAATGCGTTTTCTTCGCAACTGAGGTTGAGTTCCTAGGGTTCCGTGTTACTCCCGAGGGAATAAGGCCATCCCAATCCAAGGTGGCCGCCATCAAGAAGGCCCCTCGCCCCACCTCCAAGCCCGAGTTGCAGTCGTTCCTTGGACTGCTCAACTTTTACCACTCCTTCCTTCCGCGGAAGGCAGCAGTGGCGGAACCGCTACACAAATTGTTAAAAAAGGACGGGGCATGGAAGTGGGGCGACGACCAGGAGATGGCTTTCAATGACCTGAAGCGACTCCTGGCATCAGATGCGGTACTGACCCATTTCAATCCCAAACGCCCAGTGGTCCTGATATGCGATGCATCCCCGGTGGGGGTGGGGGCGGTGTTATGCCACGTACTGGAGAACGGGAGGGAGGCCCCGATAGCGTTCTACTCTAGGTCCTTGTCCCAAGCGGAGAGAAACTATGCCCAGACAGACAGGGAAGCACTAGCGATAATTGCGGGGACCAAGAAATTTCATGATTTTGTGTACGGCCGCCCCTTCACCATAGTGACTGACCATAAGCCCTTGCTAGGCATTTTCACCGCAGATAAGCCCACACGCCAAATCCTGTCCCCGAGGATGCTCAGGTGGGCCATTTTTCTCAACGCGTATCAGCACGCGTTGGTATACCGGCCCGGGAAGGAGATCAGCCATGCGGATGCCCTGTCGAGGTCCCCCATTCCCCGGGATTGCTGCCACGTGGGCGAGGAAGAGAGGGACCACCAGGTCTTAATGATAGAGGTCCTAGACTCCCCTCCAGTAGTACCGGCCGACATCGCCAAAGCGACCGGCAAGGACAAAACGCTGGCTACAGTTTGCTCCTGGGTACAGAAAGGGTGGCCCGCGTCTTCCCCTGCAGCGGAATTCGACACATTTTTCAAAAAGAAACTAGAGTTGTCCCTAGAGAGGGGTTGCCTTTTGTGGGGACAGCGGGTAGTGATCCCCACGTCTCTCCGGCCGAGGGTGCTTAAACTGCTGCACGTCAGCCACCCGGGGATCGTCCGCTCTAAGGCACTAGCCCGCAGTTACTTTTGGTGGCCCCAGCTAGACGCCGACATCGAACACATGGTCGGCACTTGCGAAGCGTGCCAAAGCTCCAGGCCAGAAGAGGCTCGTTTGCCACATAGGGAGTGGGACGCAGCAAGGGGGCCCTGGTCCCGGGTACACGTAGACTTTGCTGGCCCGTTCAGGGGAACACTTTTCCTCCTTGTGGTGGACGCGTTCTCCAAGTGGTTGGAGGTCATTCCAGTCTCGAGCACCTCCTCGGCCACAACAATTAAACAGTTACGGAGGGTCTTTTCCACGTTCGGTTTACCCGACACCCTCGTCAGCGATAACGCTAGCTGTTTCACGTCCGCCGAGTTCGGGGCATTCATGGATCGCAACGCCATTCGGCACGTCACCTCCGCCCCCTTTCACCCGGCCACCAACGGCCAAGTAGAGCGCCTCGTGCGCACCACAAAAGACGCGCTGCGGCGCATGGGCCCCGGAGACCTTGACCTGCAATTGTGCCAATTCCTGCTAAGGTACAGGGTCACCCCATTGGCGTCAGGGTACTCCCCCGCGGAGCTGTTAATGCGCAGGAAGCTGGCCACGGTAATCTCCAAGGTAGACCCCACGAGAGTAGAGGACAAAGGGCGGAACATAGGGGTGGAACCCGCAAAGAGTTTCAGCGTAGGCGCCCCGGTGCATTGCAGGAACTACGCCAACGCGGGGCCAGCCTTGGTGCCGGGCACCGTAATAGAACAAACCGGCCCCGTCTCATACCGCGTGGAGACCAGTACAGGCCTCCTGTGGAGGCGACACGCGGACCAACTCAGGCGCAGGGTCCCCGGAGAGCAGGACGAAGACGAAAATAGCCACGAATCAGCGTTAGGGTACTCCCCCACCCGTTTAGCCCAAGGGGGAGGAAAAGGGGGACATGGGTCCCCACCAAGGGGGGAGGAAAGGGAATCGATCCTCAGAGATCTTTTGCGGGAGTTCGCGGCAGAAAGGAAGAGCCCCGACCTCACACATACCCCTCGGAAGTTTCCCCGAAACACAGATGCCCCTAGAAGTTTAGACGTTGATTTACAGTACCAGGGGGAGTTAGCGGAGTGGTCCCCCACCCGTCCTAGCGAAAAGAGGGGTTTCAGTTCAGCCCCTGGTACTTCCAGTCCCAGTAGCCCCTGTGAGTTAGAATGCAACATAGCGCCAATTTCCCGGAGACCGACACCCCCAAGACAGGAGGCAACAGCGAGTCCGCCCACCACAGTCTCAAGGTCCCCCAAGCGGGGAACAGAAGGTAGCAGAACCACAAGGGCGACCTCATCGGTTCCGCGGTTCACAATAGGAGGGTCCCCGGGGTCCGAGAGCAACAGGCAGGGGTTCACCTCCCAACTGTTCATTCCATTCCCATCCCCGGGCGCAAGGCAGGCACGGACGCCCCACAGAGCCACTAAAGAATCCCCGTTTCCCGTTGCAGGACAAGTACCCGCGGAGTCAGAGATCACAGGCTCTCCAGCACTAGGTCAGGCGCAAGCACGCCCCAAGCGCACGTGCGGCAAGCCACAATGGTTGCGGGACTTCGTCCCATCCTAGGGGGGAGCGATGTTATGTATGTATGTTTGCATGTTCATTGTACTGTAAAGGCAAGAATGTAACCACTCCAAATACAAGGTATCTCAGCTGTAAAGGAACGCGAGCAGGCAGCCCATAGAGGGCAGCTGCGAGCGTTCAGTCTCACATGGTTCACATTGCTCAATCACGGACAGCCGCGGGAAAACCTTCCCCGCATTCAGCAGCAGGAGAAAGATCTGCATTCAGCAGCAGGAGAAAGATCTGCATTCAGCAGCAGGAAGAGAGGCGTGCCTGGGCGAGGCCACGCCGGTAGCAGCCAATGAGCTACCGTGCTACAAGATTCAAATGTATAGGGCTACTGTATATATTGAGATGTATCACCGCTATTACCTCATGCTCCACTGGACCATCATGCAATAAACCTGTGTTAAGCCAACCCTTCGGCTGTTCTGTTGTCTTTGGTCCCATACACTAAAACACTAAAGGTGGTTGTATCAGAATACCATCTGAGTTGAGCATTTTGTTCTAAGTGAAAGCTCATCCTTGGCAAGATCAAGATCAAGATGCAGCATGTGAACTGCCATCTGAACTGAATTGATGGGTGCATCAGAACAAAATGTATTTGCCCCTTTCAGGACCAAGTGTAAAATCCAATTGATTGCTCTTTTGAATATAAATCCTTTTATTTTCTTCTCCTTCTTTTCTTTTCCTTTAAAGGATCATTGCACTACAGTATTTGAGAACAGTTAATTTACCTACTTGTGACACAGAAAGAAATTGATTTTTCTATTATAGAGTAGATGTACAGTTATTCTCTACTCCATTGCTACTTTTGCTTACTTCTTTGTTGTGGAAGTAATATTGCGAACAGTTTAAGGTCTGATTTTCCCACTTCTTTTGGTAATGCTAGCAGTTTTGTCTATGTTTGTTGTATTGATTGTATGTTTAAAGTTAATAGGGGAAACTGAAGTAGCAATGGGTGACTTATTGAGTAAAAAGAGCATGGACTGAATTTTACAAGCATGTGCCCTTCAAACTTGAGAAGGGATGTATTTTGGGCTCATGCATACACCTGTGTGTCTGCATCAAAGTACAATTTTTAAACCCAAGAATGAGCCCTGGAATCATGTCATTCTAGGGTGGGAAAGAGAACATAGGAGTGAAGGAGGCAGCCTTTTTCAGAATAGTATTGTTTATAATGAAGGATGGTGGCTTTCTGTAGATGGTTTCAGCACTGAAGCTAGGGTAGATCAATTGGAACTTTACACTGGGCATCAAAATTTATAGGCCACAAACCCTAGAGGTGAACCAACTGGTGAGTGTTCAGAAAATAAATACAAGTACAGTAGGACCCCATATAACGAATGCCTCGTACAGCAATTAAATTGTACAAGAACGAGGATTTGAAAAAACATTGTGCCCCGTGTAACAACTAAAATTGTTATACGATGCAATGCATCTCTATGGGAAAATCGTACATTGAATTTTTGTTGTTGTACAATTTTTCCCATAGAGATATTCGTTGTACAATGCATCCCATAGAGAAAATCGCTATACGATACATGCATCGTATAGCAATTTTTCATACAACAACGAGCCCCATAGAATGGATTAAAATTGTTGTATGAGGTACCACTGTACTTCTTGATCCTATACATCCTATTTTGGAAAACATAAATTTTCTGTTTCTTTAGAGAAACACTACATTCTTCTTCTCCTTTATGAGAGATGCTTATCCATGCCTCAAGGTGGACAATGACACCCTATCTGAAGATGTCAAGTCTGCATATAAATCATCTGTTCTGCCCCTAATCCCATGGCACTCCAGGTGTTCTTGGACTTCGATTACCAGAAGCCTAAGTCAGCACTCCTGCTGATCAGAGCTTCTGGGAATTAAAGTTCAAGAACAGCCGGAGTGCCAAGGTTCACCATCATTGCCCTAAGCTATGGCCCTAGCTGAAATGACCTGAAGGCCACTTTAAACAATCTCTTTGTAAAAACAGTACACATCAGATCCAACTTATTCCTGTAGACAGTGGTGGGCTCCAAAAAAATTTACTACCACACTGTCGGCATGGTATGGTGGGTGTAGACAGGGGGAAAGCCCTGTGTTGCACCCAAATTAGGACTATTTTATTTCAAAACCTGGGTGGGCGAGTCCAGCCAGAATTTCTGCTACCAGTTCTGGTGAACTGGTGCAAACCTGCTGATGCCCACCACTGCCTGTAGATTATTCATATGATCACATGGTAGTGAGCCACATTTGTGAATCTGGAGTAACAAAACTTGTATACTGACAGTTATTTTCCAAACCAAGAAAAATTAATGAAAGCAAATAAACCTAAAGAGATTGGCTCTGCCCGACTGCACAAGGAAAGCAATTTGTAGGTCATATGAATTCCTTACTATATTCCGCTATGGAGAATTGATATGACTGGTTTAAGGACGTGCTAGTTAAACATTCAGATTCACAGGCTAGGTCATAGAATCATAGAATAACTGAGTTGGAAGGTGCCTTTTAGACCTTCGAATCAAAGCCCCTGCTCAAAGCAAGTGGGTAGTCCACTGTCCACCATCACAATCTAATATGGGTGAGGGAGGTATTAATTATAAGGTTGGTTCCTGACTCATTCTTAAAATAATAACAACACTGAGTAGGGGATCATATAAATTAGGAAAAATGCCAGTAGAAGCCTCCACTACTTTGGGTTTCTGGGAGAAGAGCATATGCCAGTGATGGCTAACTTTTGGCACTCCAGGTGTTCTCGGACTTCAATTACCAGAAGTCCAAGTCAGCACTCCTGCTGATCAAGTCTTCTGGGAATTGAAACCCAAGAACAACTGGAGTGCCAAGTTTAACCATCATGGGCATATGCTTATTCTACTATTCCTCACATGTACAGTATTTGTGTATTGTTGCTACAGGAGAATGGAGCAAATGATATTATCTAGCAGAGGAAATCAACACTATTCAAGTCAATTCTAAAAATGGGGAAAACCCATATAAAAACTGGGTCTGATATAGCAAAACTATAACTTTTAAACTGGACTTCTTATTTTGGCATAACAGAAGTAGACACCCTGATGTTGCTCTGTGCCAGATTTCATGATACAATTTTAAGCTATGTTTTAAAAGTATATTACTGATTCCTCCCATTTAGATACAAGTTACTTTCCTCGGCAGCACATTCAGAAATTGCTGAAATATACAGTATTTAGAATATCTAATTATTTTTATCTCAGAAAGCTAGTAATGCTTCACTTTTTTTATTTGGAAATCCATCCTGTATTTGTGCAAACAGTGAAAAGTTAAGCTACTCCTGTTTAACAGAGAATCAGCCATTTTATAAATCTGGAGCATGAGCTGTAGAAACTCACCAGAAAGGACAATGTTTCACAAGCATTTATTTGCCCTTATTTTCTCTATAGTCCCTCATCAATTTAATGGAAGCAACAAAGACTTGGCCTTTGGTGATTTTTTACTCTTAAAGGTCCAGGCATTCTTTAACAGTCTTTAAAGCCTCCTTTCACACTTTGAACAGGCAGAAATTCAATAAAGCTCCTCTGGCTTTACACAGTAGGGAGACTGGCTTTTCCTCGTTTCTCTTCTGGCTGGTTTTTTGTTTTTAAAAAAACCCTCTTCATTTCTCTTGATATTACCCCATTTTGTTTTCTTCTCACTTCCACCCCAATGATCACATTTAGAATCATATACTTCTGGAATGTGTGATTATCAATGGAATTTTAACATGTTAGACTCAATGATTCAATGTTTCTATAACAGGGGTTTCCAACCCACGGCCCGTGGGCCTAATCTGGCCCATGATGCTAATTAATCCATCCTGTGGTGGGAACCTAGGCACCACTACTGGAAGTACCAAAACATGGTGGCGGTCACAACCGCCACCATTTTTTGCTGCATTTGCAGCCTCCGCCGCTTCTCATGGCAGCAGCAGGGGGACATTTTTGCTGTATTTTGGTGAGTTTTCACCATGTTTTTGCAGACAAAACATAGCATTTTGGGCACTTTCAGGTTTGGTGGTGGTGGGAGGGTTTTGGAAATTGTTTGCTGTTTTTCTGCTGCATTTCGGCACCTAAAATGGGCCATTTTGGCACTTCCCAGTTCCACGGTGGGAACCCAGGCACTGCTGGAAGCTCCCTCCACCACTGGAATTAGCTGCTGAAATGCAGCAAAAAAATCCAAAAAAACAAGCAGCCGAAAAATTGTGCGATTGTGCCCGCAGCTGCTACCACTGCCAAAACATGAGCACTGGGAGCAACCACGCCTCTAGCGCACACAACTGAGTGTTGGGGACAGGTCCAGCCCATGGCAGGAAAATGTTGGGAATCCTGTTCTAGAAACATGGGGAACAGTCAGTCTGAGCAAAGCCTTCTTTAGTGTATGGGACCAAAGACAACAGGACAGCCGAAGGGTTGGCTTAACACAGGTTTATTGCATGACGTTCCAGTGAAGCATGAGGTAATGGCGGTGATACATCTCAATATATACAGTAGCCCTCTACATTTGAATCTTGTAGCATGGTAGCTCATTGGCTGCTACCGGCGTGGCCTCGCCCAGGCACGCCTCTTTCCCTGCTGCTGAATGCAGATCTTTCTTCTGCTGCTGAATGCGGGGAAGGTTTTCCCGCGGCTGTCCGTGATTGAGCAATGTGAACCATGTGAGACTGAACGCTCGCAGCTGCCCTCTATGGGCTGTCTGCTCGCGTTCCTTTACAGCTGAGATCGTTTGTATTTGGAGTGGTTACATTCTTGCCTTTACAGTATAATGAACATGCACACATACATACATAACATCCCTCCCCCCTAGGATGGGACGAAGTCCCGCAACCATTGTGGCTTGCCGCACGTGCGCTTGGGGCGTGCCTGCGTCTGACCTAGTACTGGAGAGCCTGTGATCCCTGACTCCGCGGGTGCTTGTCCTGCAATGGGAAACGGGGATTCGTTAGTGGCTCTGTGGGGCGTCCGTGCCTGCCTTGCGCCCGGGGATGGAAATGGAATGAACAGTTGGGAGGTGAACCCCTGCCTGTTGCTCTCGGACCCCGGGGACCCTCGCATTGTGAACCGCGGAACCGATGAGGTCGCCCTTGTGGTTCTGCTACCTTCTGATCCCCGCTCGGGGGACCTTGAGACTGTGGTGGGCGGACTCGCCGTTGCCTCCCGTCTTGGGGGTGTCGGTCTCCGGGAAATTGGCGCTATATTGCATTCTAGCTCACAGGGGCTACTGGGAGTGGAAGTACCAGGTGCTGAACTGAAACCCCTCTTTTCGCTAGGACGGGTGGGGGACCACTCCGCTAACTCCCCCTGGTACTGTAAATCAACGTCTAAACTTCTATGGGCATCTGTGTTTCGGGGGAACTTCCGAGGGCTTTGTGTGTGGTCGGGGCTCTTCCTTTCTGCCGCGGACTCCCGCAAAAGATCTCTGTGGATCGATTCCCTTTCCTCCCCCCTTGGTGGGGACCCATGCTCCCCTTTTCCTCCCCCTTGGGCTAAGCGGGTGGGGGAGTACCCTAACGCTGATTCGATGCTATTCTCGTCTCCGTCCTGCTCTCCGGGGACCCTGCGCCTGAGTTGGTCCACGTGTCGCCTCCACAGGAAGCCTGTACTGGTCTCTACGCGGTATGAGACGGGGCCGGTTTGTTCTATTACGGTGCCCGGCACCCAGGCTGGCCCCGCGCTGGCGTAGTTCCTGCAATGCACCGGGGCGCCTACGCTGAAACTCTTTGTGGGTTCCACCCCTATGTTCCGCCCTTTGTCCTCTACTCTCGTGGGGTCTAGCTTGGAGATTCCCGTAGCCAGCTTCCTGTGCATCAACAGCTCTGCGGGGGAGTACCCTGACGCCAATGGGGTGACCCTGTACCTTAGCAGGAATTGGCACAATTTCAGGTCGAGGTCTCCGGGACCCATGCGCAGCAGCGCGTCTTTTGTGGTGCGCACGAGGCGCTCTACTTGGCCGTTGGTGGCCGGGTGAAAGGGGGCGGAGGTGACGTGCCGAATGGCGTTGCGATCCATGAATGCCCCGAACTCGGCGGACGTGAAACAGCTAGCGTTATCGCTGACGAGGGTGTCGGGTAAACCGAACGTGGAAAAGACCCTCCGTAACTGTTTAATTGTTGTGGCCGAGGAGGTGCTCGAGACTGGAATGACCTCCAACCACTTGGAGAACGCGTCCACCACAAGGAGGAAAAGTGTTCCCCTGAACGGGCCAGCAAAGTCTACGTGTACCCGGGACCAGGGCCCCCTTGCTGCGTCCCACTCCCTATGTGGCAAACGAGCCTCTTCTGGCCTGGAGCTTTGGCACGCTTCGCAAGTGCCGACCATGTGTTCGATGTCGGCGTCTAGCTGGGGCCACCAAAAGTAACTGCGGGCTAGCGCCTTAGAGCGGACGATCCCCGGGTGGCTGATGTGCAGCAGTTTAAGCACCCTCGGCCGGAGAGACGTGGGGATCACTACCCGCTGTCCCCACAAAAGGCACCCCCTCTCTAGGGACAACTCTAGTTTCTTTTTGAAAAATGTGTCGAATTCCGCTGCTGGGGAAGACACGGGCCACCCTTTCTGTACCCAGGAGCAAACTGTGGCCAGCGTCTTGTCCTTGCCGGTCGCTTTGGCGATGTCGGCCGGTACTACTGGAGGGGAGTCTAGGACCTCTATCATTAAGACCTGGTGGTCCCTCTCTACCTCGCCCACGTGGCAGCAATCCCGGGGAATGGGGGACCTCGACAGGGCATCGGCATGGCTGATCTCCTTCCCGGGCCAGTATACCAACGCGTGCTGATACGCGTTGAGAAAAATGGCCCACCTGAGCATTCTCGGGGACAGGATTTGGGGTGTGGGCTTATCTGCGGTGAAAATGCCTAGCAAGGGCTTATGGTCAGTCACTATGGTGAAGGGGCGGCCGTACACAAAATCATGAAATTTCTTGGTCCCCGCAATTATCGCTAGTGCTTCCCTGTCTGTCTGGGCATAGTTTCTCTCCGCTTGGGACAAGGACCTAGAGTAGAACGCTATCGGGGCCTCCCTCCCGTTCTCCAGTACGTGGCATAACACCGCCCCCACCCCCACCGGGGATGCATCGCATATCAGGACCACTGGGCGTTTGGGATTGAAGTGGGTCAGTACCGCATCTGATGCCAGGAGTCGCTTCAGGTCATTGAAAGCTATCTCCTGGTCGTCGCCCCACTTCCATGCCTCGTCCTTTTTTAACAATTTGTGTAGCGGTTCCGCTACTGCTGCCTTCCGCGGGAGGAAGGAGTGGTAAAAGTTGAGCAGTCCAAGGAACGACTGCAACTCGGGCTTGGAGGTGGGGCGAGGGGCCTTCTTGATGGCGGCCACCTTGGATTGGGATGGCCTGATTCCCTCGGGAGTAACACAGAACCCTAGGAACTCAACCTCAGTTGCGAAGAAAACGCATTTGTCTTTCCGCAACCGCAACCCCGCTTTTTCGAATATTGTCAGGACCTTTCCCAACCTCCTTGCTAATTCGGCCCGGCTCCCCCCTGTAATCAATACGTCATCAAAGTAGGGTAACACCCCCTCTAACCCCTTCAGGAGGCGTTCCACGAGTGACTGGAAGATCCCGGGCGCCGAATTCACGCCGAATTGGAGGCGCGATACCTGGAACGCCCCTTTGTGGGTGACTATGGTCTGTGCAGCAGCTGCGGCGGGGGTCACCGGGAGTTGCTGGTAGGCTTGGGCCAGGTCAAGTTTAGCGAAACACCTCCCCCCGTGTAACCTGGCCAACAAGTGGCTGACTACCGGCACCGGATACGCATTAGGGCGGATCGCCTTATTGATGGTGCACTTGTAATCAGCGCATATGCGGACCTCCCCATTGGCCTTGAGCGCTGTTACAATTGGAGTTTCCCACTCCGCAGAATCAACAGGAACAAGAATCCCCTGGCCCACCAATTTGTCCAACTCCGCCTCTATTTTGTCCTTTAGTGCGAAAGGCACTCTGCGTGGTTTAAGTCTGATTGGACGCACTCCAGGGTCCAGGTCGAAAGTCACTGGGGGGCCCTTGAATTTTCCGAGCCCCTTTTTGAAAACCTCGGGGTGCGCGTCGCACACGCTCTGTATTGGATCAGTCCCGGCGGCGTGTGCTCCCACGGCGTGCACCCCCCCAATGAACAACCCCAGGGGCTGGAACCATTGAGTCCCGAGGAGGCTGCATTTACCTCCCTTGAGGACGACTAGGGGAAGCGTTGCGGTGTGCTTTTTAAACTGGACCTGGAACTTCCCAACCCCCAACACTGGGATGCGGTTCCCCTGCACGTCCTTCAGTGTGGCCCTCAACGCTTTGAGCTTGGGCCGCATGCGGGGGGCGATTTTCATGAACTCTCCCTGGGAAATAATAGAATATGAAGAACCCGAGTCCACCTCCATTCTAACAGGGGCCCCTTGTATTACTACCTCAACGAAGTAACGGGGGTGCTCCGTGGAAACGCTGCAAACCGGAGCGTCGTCCTCGCTGTCGTCGGAGATGTGCCCTACTCCGTCCCGCGTCCTCGTGGTCCGGGTGCCGTCCTTTGGCCTCGTGGTGCGGTCCTGCCTCGCCGAGCGGTCTGGAGAACTCCTTGTGGCCTCGCGCCGTTTCCGGCAGACCTTGGCGATGTGCCCGCGCCGGCCGCAGTTGTGGCACTCGGCCTTGCGGAATGGGCATTTGGCGTGGGCGTGGGCGGCGCCGCAGCCGTCGCAGCGCCGGCCCTCTCTCTGGACCCTCCGGACATCCTCGTCGTCGCTGCTCTCCGCAGACGAGTTCGAAGCTCGCCGGGCCGCGCGCACCGAGCTCTCTGCCTTGGCGGGCTTCGGGCGCCAGTCCTGAAGCTCTTGCACCCCGGCAGTCGTGGCCTCCGCGGCCTGTGCCGTGTCGAGGACTTGTTGCCACGTGGGAGGCGGCTCCCTTTTCATCAGCGCGCGCTGAGTCTCTGTGTCCCTCAGACCGCAGAGCAGGCAGTCCCGGAGGGTGACGTCTGGGGTCTCCCACTTGCATGGGCCGGCGGCCAGCCGCAGGGCCGCGGCGAACTCAGCGACCGATTCCCCAGGCGCCTGGACTCGCCTCCAGAACGCGCTCCGAGCAGGGAACATCGCTATTGCCGGCCGGAGGTGGGCGCGCAGCGCCGCCAGGAGCTCTGTGGCTTTGAGGTCGCTCACCTTCCTCGGCGCGATCAGGTCCACCAAGGTCCTCTTGGTCTCGTGTCCGAGCATGCGGACGAAAATGGCCCTCTTCTTGGCCTCATCTGAGACTTTGAGCTCCACCAGCGCTGCGTTGAAGTCTATCTCAAACAGCTCCAAGTCTCCCGGCTTCCTGATCTCGTAGCCGGCGCATGTCTTGGTCCCGTGGGCAGCCATATCCCATCCTCGTCGCCAATTTAGTGTATGGGACCAAAGACAACAGGATAGCCGAAGGGTTGGCTTAACACAGGTTTATTGCATGACGTTCCAGTGAAGCATGAGGTAATGGCGGTGATACATCTCAATATATACAGTAGCCCTCTACATTTGAATCTTGTAGCACGGTAGCTCATTGGCTGCTACCGGCGTGGCCTCGCCCAGGCACGCCTCTTTCCCTGCTGCTGAATGCAGATCTTTCTTCTGCTGCTGAATGCGGGGAAGGTTTTCCCGCGGCTGTCCGTGATTGAGCAATGTGAACCATGTGAGACTGAACGCTCGCAGCTGCCCTCTATGGGCTGTCTGCTCGCGTTCCTTTACAGCTGAGATCGTTTGTATTTGGAGTGGTTACATTCTTGCCTTTACAGTATAATGAACATGCACACATACATACATAACACCTTCTAACCCAATCTATGAAATTAAATGAACTCTGGGGTGAAGGCACCTGAGAAGAGATGAGATATAAGGGGATCCTTAGTAGTACTAATCATTTGTTGTTCAGAAAGGGCTCTTGAAACTGATATGCATGAGTAAGTCCCATGGAACTCTTTTAAAAATCTAATTGAAAGGTAATGGAATTGGAATTGGTAATTTATTTGACAAGATAATAAGGGCTTCCTTTCAAATAAACACAGTCTTCATGCATTATTGTTTGGTCCCAAATTTTCTTTCATGCTCATTCTTTAAAAAAAGAACAAGGGGATGTATATTGGGAGGGGGGTTGAGAACGAAAGAAAATAAAATCACAAGAAATCACTCCCCACTTCCTGCATGTATCCAATAGCCTTTGTCTGATGTATAAAAAAACCCTCCTGTTTCATAATAAAAGAAAAATATGAAGAAATATTTAAGGTTGATTGAAACTAAGCATTGCACTTTGTAAAATGTGTAGATAAATGTTTTATTTTAAAACGGATTTAGTCTGAGCTATGATTTAGAAGAGCCTGTGAAGAAAATTTTGAAGCCTTGCTCCCAGGTCAAGTTTTATGCCTGCCTAGTGCTTTTTTTAAAATAGTGACTGTGGTGACTTAGTGGTTAAGACACTGAAATTGATGACTGGAATGTTGGCAGGTTAGCAGTTCGAGAGCCGAATGCTGCAAGACGGAGTGAGCTCGTGTCTCTATCCCAGTTCCTACCAACCTAGCAGTTAGAAAGCAAGACATTACAAGTACTGTATATAAATAGGTAACACATCGGTGAGAAGGTAAGCAGCATTTTGTGTACTCCAGTATCTAGTCATGCCTGACACATGTCCATGGAAATATCTGCAGATGCAGACATCACTGTTTTTTTGGTCGGATACGACTGGCTTTCAAACAAGGGCAAACTTTACGAGTCCTTTTTGCCTTCCCTTACTAAATTGTCATATGCCATCAAACTACCACCACCAATTCATGGTGATACAATAAATGAGTGACTTCCAAAATGTTCACTTACTAACACTCTTGTTCAACTCTTGCAAACTCAAGGTTGTGGGTTCCATTTTGGAGTCAATCTGTCTCATTATTTGATCTGCCTCTTTTTCTTCTGCCTTCAACTTTCCTAACATTACTGTCTTTTCTAGTGAGTCTTGTCATTTTTGCCTCCAGGGTTGTTGTTGGTGTTCAGTCACACAGTCAATTCAGACCCTTCATGACCCCATGGACCACTGCACACCAGGGACCTCTATCCTCCACCATCCTTCTCAGCCCACCCAGCTTTGTGCCCATTGTGGGGAACAGAAGCTCCCACCACCACCGGAAGTGGTCTGGCTTCACAGACCAATATTTAAGTCACAGAGCTATCCATCTCACTTATCCAAGCTCTTAATATCCAAGGATGAGGATGCATTTTCTGCAGATAGAAGAGCTCCATTCATGAGTCTCTGATTCAAAGTGCAGCAGAGTTCATGCCATTTTCAGGATGCCAGAAAGGGGGTGCTGTGGCAGCAAGAGAAAGATACATCTGCTTCCATAAGCTTAATTGTATGCCCCTAAATCTAGATTCAAGCCCCAGAAATAAATAAATAAATTTTGTGTCAGAAATTACTCTGGGTTGAAAGGATTTTTGCTGGAGAAACCCCGCTCTGGGGACACCCGAATGAGGCTGCTTTCATGTCTCCAAAATCCATCATGCAGCACTCTGGTATCGAACCACGACCTTCCATTTTCCAAGCTCAGTATCTTAACCACTAAGCCACTGTAGTTTCAAGATTCACACAAAAATCATGTTCCAGATAATACAGACTCTTTCCAATTCTCCTCTAATTAATTACTGTATTCATTTCTTTTGTACTGATGGTCCAAAAAGAAATCAACAAATACAAGTATGGAAGGATGGAAGGAAAGAAATGGTAGAAGAAACAAAATCTCAAATTTTGCATTGGAATATTGCTACCCGCCTTTAACTCACTACTGAGGGCCATTTCTAACATTACATTTCAAATACATAGAATAATTACTGAGTTACTACTTTGTCATAAGTGCAAATCACTGTGTGCCAATATAACACAGTTTAGTGGCCAGAATAAACCACTAAAACATTAATGGGTTAGTTTCTCCACACAACCCTCTTCTTCATTTGAAGATCACATTGATAAATCCAGCAGTATATTTATTATCTCTGCAGTCTTCTCCATAATTGACATGGCTCTGAAGAGCATTACTGTTGGGAGTAATTTGGAGCGAAAATATGTCCAAGTCAGAAATATAATTTCCATGCAAACCTTCTATACCAGAAGTTCTCAACCTTTTAAAGCCGGGGCCCGGGTCATGCTTCCTCAGACAGCGTCGGAGGTGTTGTGTTCTGTAAAGCTGTGCCTTTAACAATGTACCTTAGCCATGTGGTAACAATGTAACCTTTCTGTGTGCAACATTATAACCTTCAGCTGTATCAATGTAAACCTGATAAGGGGACGCGAGCTAGTGACCACTAGATGGCAATAGCGAGCGTCCAGCTCTCATGGCTCAGATTCACCTGGATCAGCAACGCGGGAAGATTCCCCGCCACCTCTTCACCTGGTCAAGAAGGGCGTGACCTTCTATGACGTCACGCAGGCAGCAACCAATAGTCTGTCGACGAGCCACATTCAAATGTATAGCCAGCTGTATATATTGAGCTACCCATCCGCCATTACCACATGTTCCTCCGGATCATCATGCAATAAACCTGTGTAAGCCAACCCCTCGGCTGTTTCGTTGTCTTTGGTCCCTTACACTAAATTGGCGACGAAGGTGGGATCATGGCAGCCCACGGGACCAAGACATGCGCTGGTTTCGAAATCAGGAAACCGGGCGACTGGGAGATCTTCGAAATGGACTTCCAGGCAGCACTGATTGAGTCAGAAGTCACGGAACAGGCAAAGAAAAGGGCCATCTTCACCAGGATGCTCGGACAAGAAACCAAAAGGACCTTGGTGGACCTGATCGCACCAAGGAGGGTGAGCGAATTCAAGGCCAAGGAACTCATGCAGATGCTGCGTGAGCACGTCCGGCCCGCCACGGCGATGTTTCCCACTCAGAGTGCATTCTGGAGGCAAGTCCAAGCGCCCGGGGAGACGGTCGCCGCATTCGTGGCGGCCCTGCGGCTGGCGGCCGGCCCGTGCAAATGGGAGAATGCCGAAATCACCCTCCGGGACTGTGTGATGTGCGGCCTGAACGACGCCAAAACCCAGCACACATTAATGAACCAAGAGCCGCCTCCCACGTTGCAGGAGGTCGTCAGAGCGGCACAGGCCGCAGAAGCTACAAAGGCTGGGGTCCAAGAACTCCAGGACTGGCGGCCGAAGTCGAGCAAGGCAGAGACTCCGGTGCATGCGGCCCGGCGAGCTTCGAGGTCGTCCGCAGAGAGCAGCGACGACGAGGACGTCCGGAGGGTCTGGAAAGAGAGCCGGCGGTGCGACGGCTGTGGAGCGGCCCACGACCGCGTAAAATGCCCGTTTCGGAAGGCCGAGTGTCACAACTGCGGCCGCCGCGGGCACATCGCCAAGGTGTGCAGGAAGAGGCGCGAGACCCGGAGAAGCTCGGCAGACCGTTCCGCGGGACAAGACCGCTCAATGAGACCCAAGGACGGCGCTCAGGCCACGCGGAAGCAGGACGGCGTGGGCCGCATCTCCGACGGCAGCGAGGACGACGCCCCAGTATTCAGCGTGTCCGTAGGACACCCCTGCTACTTTGTTGAGGTACTAGTTCAAGGGGTTCCCATTAGCAAGGAAATTGACTCGGGGTCCTCATATTCAATCATTTCCCAGAGGGAGTTTTTGAGAATTGCCCCCCACAGGCGACCCAAGCTCAAAGCGTTGAGGTCCACACTACGGGACGTGCAAGGGAACAGCATTCCAGTGTTGGGGGTTGGAGAATTTCAGGTTAAATTCAAGAAGCACGCCGCATCCCTCACTCTAGTCGTGCTTAAAGGGGGAGATTGCAGCCTCCTCGGGACTCAATGGTTCCAGCCCCTGGGGTTGTTTATTGGGGGGGTGCACGCCGTTGGGATGCACGCCGTTGGGTCTGACCCGATTCAGGAGGTGTGCGAGGCGCACCCTGAAGTTTTCAAAAAGGGACTGGGGAAATTCAAGGGGCCCCCAGTGACTTTCGACCTGGACCCGGAGGTCCGCCCAATTCGACTCAAACCACGCCAGGTGCCGTTCGCACTCAAGGACAAGATAGAGGCGGAACTGGACAAATTGGTGGGCCAGGGAATCCTTGTGCCTGTTGATTCTGCGGAGTGGGAAACTCCAATTGTAACCGCACTAAAGGCCAATGGGGAGGTCCGCCGATTACAAGTGCACCATCAACAAGGCGATCTGCCCGAATGCGTATCCGGTGCCGGTAGTCAGCCATCTGCTGGCCAGGTTACACGGGGGAAAGTGTTTCGCTAAGCTCGACTTAGCACAGGCCTACCAGCAGCTCACGGTGTCCCCTGCCGCAGCTGCTGCGCAGACCATAGTCACCCATAAGGGGGCGTTCCAGGTGACGCGCCTTCAGTTCGGCGTGAATTCGGCGCCTGGAATTTTCCAATCACTCGTGGAACGCCTCCTGAAGGGGCTAGAGGGGGTGTTGCCTTATTTTGATGACGTGTTAATAACGGGGGGGAGTCGGGTCGAATTGGCCAAGAGGTTGGGGAAGGTCCTGACAATATTCGAAAAAGCGGGGTTGAGACTGCGAAAGGACAAATGCGTCTTCTTCGCGACCGAGGTTGAGTTCCTGGGGTTTTGTGTGACTCCTGAGGGGATAAAACCATCCAAATCCAAGGTGGCCGCCATTAAGAAAGCCCCCCGCCCCACCTCCAAGCCCGAGCTGCAGTCGTTCCTAGGGCTGCTCAACTTTTACCACTCCTTCCTCCCCCGGAAGGCAGCAGTAGCTGAACCGCTACACAAACTGCTTAAAAAAGATCAGACATGGAAGTGGGGCAAGGACCAAGAAAGGGCATTTAGCGAACTAAAAAGTC
The DNA here is from genome assembly GCA_035047305.1 of Bradypodion pumilum. Taxonomy (NCBI): domain Eukaryota; kingdom Metazoa; phylum Chordata; class Lepidosauria; order Squamata; family Chamaeleonidae; genus Bradypodion; species Bradypodion pumilum. The sequence continues at coordinate 306,254,997 of JAWDJD010000004.1, read as the reverse complement.
TCCTAGCGTCTGATGCCATACTGACCCATTTCAACCCCAAACGCCCGGTAGTCCTGAACTGTGATGCATCCCCGGTGGGGGTGGGGGCGGTGCTGTGCCACGTGCTGGAAGACGGAAGGGAGGCCCCGATAGCATTTTACTCCAGGTCCCTGTCCCAAGCGGAGAGAAACTACGCACAGACAGACAGGGAGGCACTAGCAATAGTTGCGGGGACGAAAAAATTTCACGATTTTCTGTATGGCCGCCCCTTCACCATTGTAACGGACCACAAGCCCCTGCTAGGCATTTTTACCGCAGATAAGCCCACCCCACAGATCCTGTCCCCGAGGATGCTCAGGTGGGCCATTTTTCTCAACGCGTACCAGCACGCGTTGGTCTACCGGCCCGGGAAAGAGATCAGCCATGCGGACGCTCTATCAAGGTCTCCCCTCCCCCTGACGCCCAGCCAGGTGAGCAAGGGGGAGCGGGACCATCAGGTTCTTATGATAGAGGTGCTGGATTCGCCCCCTGTAATGCCCGCCGACATTGCCAAAGCGACAGAGAAGGACAAGACGTTAGCGGCAGTTAGCTCCTGGGTGCAGAAAGGGTGGCCGGCGTCCTCCCCAGCGGAGGAGTTCGCCCCATTTTTCAGGAAAAAGTTAGAGCTGTCCCTAGAGAGGGGGTGCCTCTTGTGGGGGCAGCGGGTGGTGATTCCCACTTCCCTTCGGCCGCGGGTGCTCAAACTGCTGCACGTCAGCCACCCCGGCATCGTGCGATCCAAGGCGCTGGCCCGGAGTTACTTCTGGTGGCCCCAGCTGGACGCCGACATCGAGCACATGGTCGGCACTTGTGAAAGTTGCCAATGCTCCAGACCAGAGGAGGCCCGCCTTCCCCACAGGGAATGGGACTCGGCCAAGGGGCCGTGGTCCCGGGTGCACATTGATTTCGCGGGCCCGTTCAGAGGCACCCTGTTTCTTCTTGTCGTGGATGCCTTCTCCAAGTGGTTGGAGGTTATCCCAGTCACGAGCACCTCCTCGGCCCAGACCATTAAGCATTTGCGGAGGCTCTTTTCCACATTCGGCATACCCGACACGTTAATTAGCGACAACGCTAGTTGTTTCACGTCCTCCGAGTTTAGGGCATTCATGGAGATTAACGCTGTTCGGCATATCACCTCCGCCCCGTTTCACCCAGCCACCAATGGTCAAGTAGAGCGCCTCGTCCGCACCACGAAGGACGCGTTGCGGCACATGGGCCCCGGGGACCTGAACCTACAAGTGTGTCAGTTTCTGCTAGGGTACAGGGTGACCCCGTTGGCGTCAGGATACTCCCCCGCAGAGCTCTTAATGCGTAGGAAACTGACCACCATCCTTACTAGGCTAGACCCCACGAGGGTAGAGGACAAGGGAAGGAACATTGGGCTAGAGGCCACGAAGAGTTTCAGTGTAGGCGCCCCCGTGCATTGCAGGAATTACGCCAGCGTGGGCCCAGCCTGGGTACCGGGCGTAGTTGTGGAGCAAACCGGCCCCGTGTCGTACCGCGTGGAAACCAGCACAGGGCTACTGTGGAGGCGGCACGCGGACCAGCTCCGACGCAGGGTCTCCGATGAGCAGGGCACAGGCCAAACAGAGAAAAAATCAGCGTTAGGGTTCTCCCCCACCCGTTCAGCCCAAGGGGGAGGAAAAGGGGATCGCGGGTCCCCACCAAGGGGGGAGGAGGATATTCTCGTAGATATCCTGGGGGATCTTTCCAAGGAGGAGGAACCCGACCCCATACATACCTCGCGGAATTCCCCCACAAATGCGGATACCCCAACGGAGTTAGAATTTGATTTTCAGAACCGGGGGGGGGTTTCGGAGTGGTCCCCCACCCGTCCAAGCGAGAAGAGGGGTTTTTCGTTAGCCCCGATTGCCCCCGGTCTGCCCACAATGGAGTTCTTCCCTTCCCCTAAGGCCGCCAGGCCGCGGCAAGCCACTAACGAGTCTCCCTCTCCCATTACAGGACAAGGGACCAGGGAACAAAGAAGCAGTAGCGCCCCCGGGGGGGTCAGCCCTCATCACGGCCCAAACGCACATGCAATAAGCCATCTTGGCTGAGAGACTTCGTCTCATCCTAGGGGGGAGGGATGTTGTGTTCTGTAAAGCTGTGCCTTTAACAATGTACCTTAGCCATGTGGTAACAATGTAACCTTTCTGTGTGCAACATTATAACCTTCAGCTGTATCAATGTAAACCTGATAAGGGGACGCGAGCTAGTGACCACTAGATGGCAATAGCGAGCGTCCAGCTCTCATGGCTCAGATTCACCTGGATCAGCAACGCGGGAAGATTCCCCGCCACCTCTTCACCTGGTCAAGAAGGGCGTGACCTTCTACGACGTCACGCAGGCAGCAACCAATAGTCTGTCGACGAGCCACATTCAAATGTATAGCCAGCTGTATATATTGAGCTACCCATCCGCCATTACCACATGTTCCTCCGGATCATCATGCAATAAACCTGTGTAAGCCAACCCCTCGGCTGTTTCGTTGTCTTTGGTCCCTTACACTAAAGGGGGTCAGACAGCCATTTTGCCCTTCCTCCACTACATGACACTTCCTGGTGTGTTGGAGGCGGTGAAGGGCCACATTAAATGGTGCTGCCAGTTGGCCGCATCCAGCCCACAGCCCACAGGTTGAGAATCCCTGCTCTATGCTATTATCTGGGTTACACGTAGAAAGAATTCTTTTTATTGTGTGCCAACTGCCTCTGTTGCTTGTAGGCAGATCTGACACAAGGCCATAAACATGAGCTGCATTTCTGTATGATTTATGTCACTGGCAGAAGATGCAATAATATTTTTGGAACAACTGTGGGATTGTGTTTTGCTGTTTCAAATGATTAGGATGGGGAAAGGGAATCAGAAAGGAATTACATTATAATTACTAAAGGGGCTGGAAAAGTGTATCTGCTTGCCAATGCAGATACTGGGAAGCATGGAATGCATGGTTTGCTATGTCTCTTTCTCTCACCTATGACTTTAATGTAGTAAGTTACAGCTAGAGTAGGATCATTTAAATCAATGAAACCTATAAAGGATTCACTAAATCCCTACTTAATTCAATGATCCTACTCTAGTGTTACTTAATATGCTAAGCAAAATAATTTCAGCCATTGTCTCTATCTTGATTCACTGCTAGCAAAGCAATCACACTTACTGTATATACCACCCCATAGCACTTAGTGCATTCTCTGTGTAATTCACAAGTTCATTAGCATTTTGCCTCCAACATGCTGAGTACTCATTTTACCGACCTTAGAAGGATGGAAGGCTGAGTCAACCTTGAGTCCTGGTCGAACACACATCCTTTTGGCATATATCTAGCCCATAATTAAGAGTGTGATCACTTAAGAGATTGTCCTGGATTTATATAAATCTTTCTATGCTGTACCGTGGCATTTAAATTGCTTCTGCAGTAATATTTAATTATTCCAGTAAGGCATGCCGGTCAAGTATCCCGGATTGGCCGGGATTTCCCATATTTCTGTGCCGTTTCAGCCACTCGCCCGCCGCCGCCATCCTGTAATTTGTCCAGCAGGGGGGAAGTAGTTACTGCGCATGCCCTCCTATGCAGAACCCTTCTGTGCATGCATAGAACCTTTCTGCAAATGTGCAGAAAGGTTCTACGCATGCGCAGAAGGGTTCTGCGCAGACCCCTTCTGCGTAGGACCTGTATTTTCTGGAGCCATGCTTGACAGGTATGCAGTAAGGTGTGCTTTAAGTGTTCACACATCACAAAGGTCATCTTCCTCATCTTTCCCTGCCATTATCACAACTCTCTTACTTACCCCTTTATTTGCTGGCATTCAAATCTTTTATAAAATGTTTCGTAAGTGAAGTAGTGATGAACTCGCAAGATATGGCAAGGAGCTCAACTAGTGCTAGTGTATCAGTTTAATGCTATAGCAGTAAAGTTAGCACTACAATGCTAAACCAGGAGAAAATGTTTTTAAAAGTTCAGTCTACAAATTGCATTCTAGTTGTAGTCCCTACCAGCACTAGCAGAAGGCAAGCAAAAATTGTAGGGTTCATTCCCAAGCCACTATGCATCATGCATGATGTTATCTGAGCATACCTGTCAAGTGCGGGTCCGGAAAATACGGGACCTATGCAGAACCCTTCTGCGCAGAACCCCTCTGAGCATTCGCAGAAGGTTTCTGCACATATGTGCATGCGCAGTAACTACTTTCCCCCTGGTCAAATTACAGGATGGTGGCGGGGAAGTGGAGGAAGCTGCGCAGAAATACGGGAAATCCCGGCCAATCTGGGATACTTGACAGGTATGTATCTGAGCATACAGTAATTAATAATGGAATAGCCAACTTCTATCACCATCACCATCACCATCACCATCACCATCACCATCACCATCACCATCACCATCACCATCACCATCACCATCACCACCTTTTGTCCAAAGCAAATCTATTTTTAGCATTTCTATTTACCAAAATATCTCAATATTTAAGGATTTGTTCCACCTGTTTATTTCACTTATTTTACTCAAGCTTATGTTGTTCTACGCAAGGTTTTTTAACAGCACAGGGGTGTTGTTCATGCTTTTGTTCAATCTTGTCTGAGTTAATCTTCTCATGGACCCATTTTCCAATGCCTGGATTAATTCCATTGTAGAACAATGCCTCTTTCAGTATCATGTCCTGGTAACAGGAAGAAAAAGGTTAAATATTACATCCTCAATATGAAAGAAAATCTAGTAAAAATCAGAATGTTTTCTATTCTCAGTTGGATCCCAGCAATTCTACTTACTTAAGTATGCAAGAAGCCAAAGGCTCACTTTCTCCACTATTCAGTCATGCTGCTTTCCTGATGGAAATTATTTAACCTCCAAATCACAAAAATGAAACAAAAGCCAGTTTTCTCTTTCAAGTAATCAATGCATCAATAAACTACATTTCAGGATAATGGTTTCTGGGAAATACTAGAAAAATGAATTTGAGTTTGTGTCAAATTAACTAAATGAAATGCTGGACAGTTTTTATAGTGTGTTGTTAATGGTTTTCGCTTTTGTCGCAACAAAAGTTTATTAAGGGTTTACATGGGGTCCCGATTCTGAGCAGTTTTTTTGTAGAGTCCTCCATGGTTCATACCAGATAATGGAAAATTACCCTTTTCACCTATAACTCCCATTATCCTCTTGCCCATATATCCAAGGTTCATATATGATTTTCCTCAGCTATATATGTTGCATTTACCTGGCTGGCCAGACATCCCACAGGGGTAATGGAGTAGACTATACAGACAGCGACTCAACGCTGAGTGTTGGGTGGTGGGGTAATAGTCCCCTCAAGTGGATAAAATGCCACTAAAAACCATCATATTGGGCCCAGCGGCAAAATGAGCGGAGGGGGAACTCTGATTTCCGATAGTCATGGATGTGGAAGAGGCCATGCCAGATGGACTGGCTGTAAAGGTGCACCTTGATAATATCCTCAAGGCTGTGGCAGTCCATTGCAGTCCTGGTGTTAAATCCTGCATGTCTCATTTCATATGTGCCACAGGAGATGGCTCTGTGATCATAGTGCGTGGGTCACTTCATGGCAAGCTGAGATCCACCTTCAACAAATTCACACCAATGACATTTTTCCTGCTTCAGGAAACGAGTTGCAGTCGATGACGATATGTTGCATTTAACATTCTTTGTTTTGTCCTTGTGAATTGGAGGGTAAACATGGGCTTTATGGTAGACTAATTGCTGAGGTAACCCTGCTGTAGAAGATAAATAAATTAATCATAGAAAATGAATTAATCATAGAAAATGTGCCTTTTCCCACTTAATGCCAAGTTTGACCCTCAAATTTATCCTGACATCTCCAGGACATGGAATGATAGGAGAACCTATCACTCAAACATTCTGCACCTGCCTGGAACATAACATTTCCATGTCAGGTATGATGCATAAACATTTTTGTCACTTTTCCTTATTAATCAGTGAACATGTGATATTAATGCACTATATGTGTAAGGTAAAGGTTACCCTTGCTCAAAAGCCAGTCATATCCGACTCTAAGGTTCAGTGCTCATCTCTGTTTATAGTCAAAGATCCAGCGCTGTCTGCATCTGCAGACGTTTCCATGGACATGTGGCAGGCATGACTAGATGGAGTGCACAGAACACTGTTTACCTTCCCACCAAAGTGGTCCCTATTTATCTACTTGCAATTTCGTGCTTTCGAACTGCTAGCTTAGCAGGAGCTGGAACAGAGACAGGAGCTCATTCTGTCGTGCAGTACTCGGGTATCGAACTGATGACCTGCCACCTTCCAGTCAGCATCTTAACCATTTGAGCCACTGCAGTCCCCATATGTATATGTGTACCTTCACTTTAAAAGTTATAATGTTTTAGGTATTTCACATTTCAATGTAAAGCATGAAAAATACAGTACTGTGCAAAAGTCTTAGGCCACCACCAGCTGGTTTGGAGAAAATTCAATCAATGAGTAATTTTACGGGTGGGGTGGGGGTCATAACCGGACACCCTAACTTCAAACTTCACCAAACATGAAGATGATTGTGAAGAGTGTCAGTGGAAGACTCTCTACAATTTTGGCATGTCTAGATGGCAGGAAGTGGACTATGTTACCTACCCCCCCCCCCCAAGTCGCTCATTGAATTTCCCCCAAACCAACTGTTGGTGACCTAAGACTTTTGCACAGTACTGTATTTTTCATGTTTGACATCGAAATGTGAAATTCTTGAAACGTTACTCCTTTTAAAGTGAAGACTTTTGCACAATACTATACCTCAGGAAAAAGACTGCAAAAAGAGATTTAGTTGCTATAAGCCCGTCATGGTGAACCTTGGCACTCCAGCTGTTCCTGAACTTCAATTTCCAGAAATCTAAGTCTCTGTGAATCCACATGAATGGGTTTGCTGCACGTGCTTGGGCTTCTGGGAACTGAAGTCCAAGAACACCTGGAATACCAAGGTTCGCCGACTCGGCTATAAGCTAAATGAGATATCTATATTTTTTTTTAAAAAAACTGAACAAATTAGGAAAGCATCTGAAATGTTTTCAAGACACTAAAATAGTATTTTATTTTCATGATCCACTGTAACATTCATGATTTTTTATGTGTTACTCTGTGAGATGGGGCACTCGACTACAGGATATGTTGCTATATAATAGCTGCTCCCCATGCCAGCATTATGCTAAATATTGCTCCACCCAAGTTTTCCACAACGCTTTCCCCTTATCTTCTTGCCTTTTTGTGCTTCCATTCTTTTTCCATCTCCTTTTTAATATATGCAAGTTTGAGATCGTCCTACAAAAACAACAACAGAAAAATAGTGAATAGCTTGAACCTAATGTTTCCCCTCAATTATTTAGCCTTTGGTGGCTCAACTTCAAGAAATATCTAATTTTATAATCCATCCAAGACTGTATGATTTAATTTATATGCTTTTCAATAAAATACCTCATTTCAAAACAATTTGTCATGGAATATCATCAATGCAGTACACATTGGATTTGAATAACTATTCTCTAATAGGAAGAGGAATGTTTCCCTCATATGAAGTTTACTATCAAAACATATATTTCTCTCTCAACCACCCAGTGTTTTGGAACAACTGTCTCTCTCAGTCATTCCTCACACAGACAGAGACGTGCATATGTGTATCCAAGTTTGTCTTATGTTGTAGAAGAAAAGGAACACAGTATTGAGATAATATGGATGCATACAGCATGAGGTTAAAGAGTATATTAATTATATTAATTATAATTAATTATAATACAAGGGCAATCGATCCCGAAACTGAGAAGGGAGGAATTATATCAGGGGTGCTCAAACTACGGCCTGTGGGCCAGATCTGGCACTCGATGCCAATTCATCTGGCCCACACCACCCTCTTCACTCCCAGAGGTGGCACAGGCTGGATGAATTGACATCAAGTGCCGGATCTGGCCCATGAGCCATAGTTTTGGCACCCCTGGTTTAAGCAGAGAAAATGAGTATATTAATTATAATTTATAGGCCTAAATTAAACCTTTAACTGCCCCCCAAGCTATAGCTCATATTGTGATTTTAGAAGAATCTGATTATTTTAAAGAAACAGAACATTCAAAAGTTTGATTACAACAATCAGTCAAAAGGCAGACTTAGTTAATATCGGTTTATAGGAGAAACTGGCAGGACATATGTCACTGTTGGAAGAAAACGTCCGCATGTAGATCATAAATTAACAGACTTTTTAAGGTGCTGCTTTTTTTACATTTACAGAAATCAAAAGGGATATAATTTTATTCCACAAAATCCCTTTTTTTTTTAAAGAGGAAACTTATGTAAAATCAAACACTTTATTAAACCCTTGGTGTTCTGTTTTGCTCTTGCATACGTGCAGAATCCCCAGACTGAAAACAACAGCACAGCCCAGGGCTTTCAGGCTGCCATGCAATGTTAGAGGTGATCAGTGTTGCTAGGGAACTAGTAGTGACTTGGAGTCAGAAAGTGACAAGTGAGAAAAGATGGAAGCAGAGGGAAAGCAGAAACCTGCAAGGTCAACCACTTTAGAGACAATGGTTACAGCTATTTAAGGGTGGGGGAGGAAAAAGATTTGCAGAGGGAACAATGCAGGGTCCTGGAAGTTCCTTCTGAACAGGAACAATGCAAATAAGGACGTTTGTGCAATGCCTTCAAATCTTCACACATGCAAAAACAGATCCTGATTGCAATTATTCCATAAACAACCCAACTCACATGTATTATTAGTTGATGAAAATTATCCTCCACCACCCCGCCCAAAAACCCAAGTCTTGTCACCTAAGAAGGTCAAAGCTATACAAGGGCAATCGATCCCAAAACTGGGAAGGGAGGAACTGTACCAGGGGTGCCCAAACTACGGCCCGTGGGCCAGATCTGGCACTTGATGCCAATTCATCTGGCCCACACCACCCTGTTCACTCCGAGGTGGCACGGGCTGGATGAATTGACATCGAGGGCCAGATCTGGCCCATGGGCCATAGCTTTGACACCCCTGGTTTAAGCAGAGAAAATGGCAGCTTAAAATCTATCTCATCCTGTTGCAAAACATTGCAAGGCATTTCTGGTGGGAGGAATCATGTGACCGGCCCACAGCCCGAAAGGTTTGGGCACCCCTGAACTATACAATTACCCACAGGTAGTGCAATCGTAATTCAAAGGTGTGCTGGCTGTCGAGGTTAGGATTTTGGCACCTGTCTCTTCTGTCCAGAGAAAACCTTTGGCCAGTTGATCCCAGGAACCTGCCTGAAGCAAGATCTGTTGGAACTGTTCTGCTAACCATGATCAGCTGGTTTTTCAGAACTGAAAAACTAGGAGAGGCAGGCTAGGGTGACTGAGGAGCTGCAATACATGACATCTGTGTCTCTCATAGCCCAAAGACAGAGTCACAATAACAGCACAATGTTTTGCCAAGGTGAACAAAGTCCCCTGGGCTGGGAATGGTTTAGATTTCACACAACTTAAATTTGGCCTGTTGGAGCCAGATTCTTTGTCATTGCTTAGCTGCCTGGTTGTAACAGTTGGTCATTTTGTTCTAACAAAGGGCAATCAAGTGTACAGAAATACACCTCCATACGATCACAAAACTTGGGTGCAACCGAGGATCCACACATTCCAATGCTAAACAGACTTGGGGAGGGGGGAGAAGAGTCAGTTTCTAGAGTGGGGGTGGGTGGATAAAATGTGGTCGTCTTGTTTTGAGCCAGTCTCACTGAAGTACAGGAAGCTCGGTTCAGTTTAGCATCAGGCAGCAGCTTCATATAGGCTCATATATACATATTTAAACATAAATGGCAGGCAATTGAGCGTTAGAAATGATGAAGTTACAAGTGAAAGGAAAACAGGAAAAGGTAAACACAAATTTTAAATGGATATTCAAAATGACACCGCTAGGTAGGAGAGGAAGTTACTTTTAAATATGCAAAACAACAATGCATGAAGAGATTTTCCACAAACATTAATTTGCCACACATTCCTGAAACACGTCTGACTTTTAAGAGCCATGACATCTTAGTTTAGGGGTGCCCAAACTTTTTGGGCCATTAGCTAGTCACATGTTATAGTGAGCCGGTCAAGCGGAAATAAAATGTGTATTTTTATTGATTAAAACAAAACTCAACATATATATACACACCAACACAAACAAAGAAAGAGAAAAATAGAAGAAAAAAATACTATTCAGCACTACAAAGTTAAATACTCTTATAGTTAATCTAACTAATCCATCATTAATGACAGCCATCAGAGACAGGTTATACATTCCCTAAAAGAACCAATAATAAAATGTACACACAAACATTTAACTCTCAGCCCAAAATGATAACTGATCCATAGGAGGCTTGCTCCCTTTGCCTTTAGTTATAATATGATCTAGGAAGGGCTTCCAAATCTCATAAAATTTATTTTTACTTGTGATACCTTTTTTAATGTTTATTTCACATGTAAGTTTGTCATTTAGTGCTGTTGTCCAATTTTGAACATACCAATCTTCAATTTTTATTAAATCACTATTAAAATAGATAGTAAATCTGCATTATGATGATTTAAAATGACATTACCAAACTCAAATATCAACAGACTTGGTGCATCCAATTTAATACGGGTACCAAACATTTTTGTTATCTCATTTTCCACTAACATCCAAAAACCTTTCACTATTTCACACTCCCACCACATATGGAGATAAGTCCCAGTCTCTTTTTTACAATTCCAGCATAAACTAGATTCCTTTGGATTCATCAATTTTATTTTTGCTGGGGTTAGATACCATTTCCACAATACTTTACAATTGTGTTCTTTTATTCTAATTGATAAATTTCTCATTACTCTATTTTTCCATTTTAGTTTCCAACTTTCTTCACTAATTTTTATATTTAGGTCACTTTCCCATGTCTCTCTCATACTATCATTGGTATAAGCCTTATCGATTAGCAATTTATTTATTTTACTAATTAACCCTTTTAATTCTATTTTTCCAGACCTGACATTACATGCTAATTTTTCAAACTCAGTTAAACCTCTGTTTAGGTCTGATTCAGTGTCTATGCGAGAGTTCCATTTATTAATTGCTGCTACTTGAATCCAGTTTAAGTTCATTTGCATAAACAATTTTATCTTCTTCTCTTTTTTTTACAAAAATCTATCCAATCTTTTAGAAACTCTATTTTATTAATTTGAAGTAGTAATTTGCTCTGACTGGTTAATAATATTGGAAAGGATTTTATATCCCCTAATTCTATTATGGGCGAAGTTCCCGGAGCAAATTTATTTTTAACAGAATACCAAACATTCAACAAACTTTTAAAAATTTTATTATCAATGTTAATTTTAACTTTGTCCTTACCTAAAACTATTACTTTTCCAACTTTGTGTAATTCTTTCATACTTCAGCTTCCAGGAGCGGCAATGGTAGCATGGGCTGGATGAATTGGTGTCAAGGGCCAGATCTGGCCACAGGCCATAAGTTTTGGCACCCCTGCCTTAGCTGAACAAGTCTTTCTAGAAGAGGCTGATATTGTTGTTCAGTCGCACAGTCGATTCCGACGCTTTGCAACACCATGGTCCATTTTCCTCCAGGCATCTCTCCTCCACCATTCTCCTCAGCCCACCAAGCTCTGTGCCCATTGTGTCCACAATACCATCTATTGTATATAGGCTAGTGTAGTGATATAGGTAAAGATTGTTATGCCATCTGGGCTTTGTCCCAGACTGCTCCACTAGTTTGCTGGCAACTCTGATCATGTTGGCGTTCCTTCAAAATGGAAAGCTATCATGCCCACTGGCACTGTAGTGTGCCTTGGAGCTAGCTTCTTTAAAAAGGCAATATGACACTTGTTGCTGCTGTTGTTACATGTTGTCAAGTTGTCTCTGACCTATGGCGACCCTACGAATCAGAGATCTCCAAAATGTCCTGACCTTAACATTCCTGCTCAGCTCTTGGAAACTCAAGCCTGTGGCTTCCATCTTAGCATTGGTCTTTCTCTTTTCTATTGCCTTTCAACTTTTCCCATCATTATTGTTTTTCCCAGAAATTTTGCCTTCTCACAATGTGTCCAAAGTAGGACAACTTCAATTTCATCATGTTTATCTCCAGAGATAATAGCTTGCTCTTGGTAAAAGTCTCTCTTGCTCAAAAGCCAGTCATTCGACTCTAGGATGCAGTTCTCATCTCTGTTTACAGCTAAGGAACCAGCACTGTCTGCATCTGTAGATGTTTTCATGAACATGTGGCAGGCATGACTAGATGCCAGAGCATAGGGAACACTGTTACCTTTCCCACCAAAGTGATACCTATTTATCTACTTGCAATTTCTTGCTTTTGAACTGCTAGGTTGGCAGGACCTGGGATAGATGATGGGAGCTCAGTCCATCATGCAGCACTCAGGTCTTGAACTGCTGACATGCTAACCTTCTAAGCCACCATGTGCCCCCCCATACCTGTCAACCCACGGCTCCGGAAAAACGGGACGTGCGCAGATCGCTTGTGTGCAGGTCGCTTTCCATGCATGCATGGAAGGATTTACCCCTTCCACGCATGCGCGGAAGCACTATGCCGCTTGCGCAGCCCCTATGCAAGCGGCGTAGCCCTTCCATGCATGCACGGAAGCACTACGCCGCTTGCGTAGGGGCTGTGCAAGTGGCATAGCGCTTCCACACATGTGAGGAAAGCATTTCCCCCCGCTGCCAAATTACAGGGTTTTCGCAGCGCGGGGTGGGTTATGACGTCAATCGACGTCAAATTACGGGGTTTTCCCGGCCAAATCGGGATGGTTGACAGATATGCCCCCCCTCTTCTTCTAGGACAAAGCCAAGAAGGTGGCTTCATTTTGGCAGTTTAAAAGTCTGATCTAGACACAGAAGAAGAACTACATAGGATACACTATTTATTATATACCAATTCATGACATCATATTTACCAACCTACAGGCATATATCACACTAGCTGTAACCATCAGCAGCATAAGATAATTTAGCTTGATCACTAAAGAAATCTATCATGAGTTTGCAACAATATAACTAATTCTTTAAAGCTTGCATTGAAAAATTGGTAAAGGAAAACGAATAACTAAGCAATGGAATTGTGGGAAAGGGAGAAAAACAGTTAAACTTGACCTTCTATGAGGCAAAAATAACAATCCCTAGTAAACATTTGCAAGCCACATGAATGTGTAAGGGTAGTGAAAAAAATCTTTAAACATTCTCAAGAAACTAGCTGAATCTACCTGAAGAAATAAGGAGCTAGTTGGTTCAGGGAAAATTACAATGCATTAACAAAAAACACATCACCTTTAAGAGCCAGTATTTTACAATTAAAAAGTTAGTATAATGTTTGCCCCATTTTTGCACTTAAGATATACATGACCCAGATTGATGATTCTGAATACATTATGTCTTCCTCATGATTTGCCACATGAACCAAGAATTAAGCTAACAAGCACATGGTTTCCCCTCCAGCATTCAGAAAACTAATGAAGAACTCTAAGTGTAAGGAAAATATGATTAACTTTCTCTCTCTCTTTCTCCCCCTGTGCCACATTAAAACGATGCTAATGAAAATATATATTAAAATTCCAAGGGAAAAATTTAAATGCCACCTGCCAAAGAAAATTACAATATAACTAGTAGGCATGTTTAGCCATTGAACAATACCATTTAAGGCACTTCCTTGTTGTCAAAATGGAACAGTCAGTCATTGAAAGCAATTTCAAGTCAACTGCAAAACAATGCAACCCAGTGCAAACACAAATCAAGAATAATACACACCTATCCAAGGCACAGCTCAATGTTTGATTGGGAAAGTGTGGGATATTACTATGAAATAAAGAAGACATAAGCGAAGTTATACCAAGCACAACCGAAAGAATATTCAAGTTTGTGTTGGCTTTTCTCAGTTTATTTTCTCAACTCTCTCTCTCTCTGGCGTCATGGCACTGATTTGCTGGACATTGGTCTGAGGATGGGGGAGGTTTGAAGTACAATTTGAAGATGACCACAGGGCTCTTTCAATCCACAGCAAAGGTCAAAAACCCTGTTGCCTATCATATTAAATTGCACTACAGTAGTCCCAATGAATCAGTGGGGATTTGGTGAGTCAGTTCCTTCATATGTCCCATTGAGTCAAATGGACATTTCTAACTATGACTTACTAGGTAAAGGGCAAAGGTTTCCCTTGCTCGAAAGCCAGTCGTATCCGACTCTAGGGTTCAGTGCTCATCTCTGTTTCAAAGCCGAAGAACTGTCTGTTTCTGCAGATGTTTCTGTGGTCATGTTTAGCATAATAAGTTGGAGTTAGAGTGTGTGCATTTGAAACAATGAAACTTATGGAGGAATTGACTCATCCAATTGTCATTGATTCAATGGTCCTTCTCTAGTGCAATTTAATATGCTAAGCAACAAGATTCTAGCCAATATTTCAGAAAATACTCATTGATTTTTTTACATTTATTATGTTTCTGTATATTGGAGTCTATGATGGACTGGAGGTTATCACTTGGAGGACCCTAAATGGGCTGAGGGTTGGAGTCAATAAATGCAAGATCAACATGCTTAAGTGGGGGCTGCTGGGGACAACACCACATGTGGAGAGATACAGAATCCGGCTCATTTACTGGTCTGCCAATTGCTGCCAGAAACATGTACCAATGAGGACTTAGGTTTGGCCAAAACCAGAAACAAAAAAGTGGCTTCATTTTGGCAGTCCAGGGTTTGATCAGGACACGATAGAAGAATTTTTCTTTGCCATAGCTTAAACTACATACAAACTAGTAATGTAATGAGTGATATAACTTTTTTCCACAAAGGTTTCAGGAAAATAGAATGATGCTTCATATTCTAATTGCATGATCGTCCCAACCCAATTAAATGCAACCCAACCCAAACTTACATTTAATGACATCAGTTTATTGGCGCATTACTGATAATCAATTTCCTTCCCACTCATTTCAAGCTGGATGTCAAAATATTGCACAATTCCCTAGCTGCAGAGAGGCAAGCACTGTAGAGGAGCATGTAATGTACACATACTGAGCTAGATCCAAAGAGAAATGCTGTCTTTTTCCAGGCCTGGCTACTCCATTCTTCTTCAGGAACATCTGCATTTACAGCCAGGGAGATTTTCATCGAAACAGAAAGCCTTGCTCTTAATAGGGACAAATTCCAAAAAATTGAAACATATCTTATGAGATCACTGGAATCCTAATCAGAAAGCAATACTCCTAGCACAGTATTAAATTGAGGTCATGTTAGTTCAGCAGATGTTAACAGTTAGAAGGCTAATATTCCACAGATAACTAGCGATGTTACTGGGGTTTTCCCCTTGCTCAAATACACATTTCTTTGAATATGAAGTGAGCATCATGGTCCTGAAAGTTACTCAACCTGGATTTTAATTCAAGCCAGAATAATCTCATCACCCCATGCTGCCTCTAGCTAACTTGCCAGCTCCCTCAACATACCTCACCTGTCTACTTCAGGTTCTTTCCCCTCTGGTGGTAATAGGGATGGGACAGAGTGAAGGTTAAATCTCTCTCTCTCTCTCTCTCCAGTATTTGGCATTTTGCTATAGTTGCAAGCCAGATGTTACTAGTGCTGGGAACTGGAGTGGCTTTGGAGGCTCACAAGGCAGTTGTGGGAGAACCATACCTGTTACATTTCTTATGACACCAGGGATTGAATACTTGGCAGTAGATAAAGGGAACTGTTCCCCAAGCTTGTGGAGGGAAGGAATAGTTCAGTTTTCTAAACCCCGGAGTTCTTCCTGAGGCCATTAGTTCTATTGCTCTTTTTTATTGGTAATGGAAATCAGTCCCACTTTATGTAATATTTTGTTCCAAACTGAATGATATGAATTCAAATATAACTCAATAAACTGAAGCATATCAGATGTCAATTGATACAATCATAATGTTTACAGCTTGGGAGCAACAAATTATAAATAAATAGTTAGTTGTAGTTAATCACATTACATAACAATTGCAGCAAGAATGGACATGGCTGGTACACT
The DNA here is from genome assembly GCA_035047305.1 of Bradypodion pumilum. Classification (NCBI taxonomy): domain Eukaryota; kingdom Metazoa; phylum Chordata; class Lepidosauria; order Squamata; family Chamaeleonidae; genus Bradypodion; species Bradypodion pumilum. The sequence continues at coordinate 306,238,978 of JAWDJD010000004.1, read as the reverse complement.
AGCCTAAATTATGTAAGTGTACACTTGGCTCTTACAGTAACCTAGGTATGTAGACTCAGGTATGAAGTGAAGAATATCCTTCAGTCAATGGGAAAATGGGTTTCCATAGTTCATTTCAGGGGAAAGGACAGATCATAATCCACATACTTTTTGTGTGAGAAGGGAATAAAAATATGAAACTTGGACATCAGAATGTTGATAGGAATTTGAGCAATCGTATGCAAACAAACTGATATGTTTTTACTGTACATCCGTATTTATGCTATGAAGGATGCAGTTTTTTGCAGAGAGAATATGAGTGCTAAAAGTCTATTTGATTTTAAATGAAATTCTATTCAGAAACTAAGCCTGAATGTTGGGCTCAAAGTGGTGACCACATAGGGACACAAGTCTCTCTCTCTCTCACACACACACACACACAATCAGGACTGCTGCTCACAGAAATGCTGTAGGCACATTCAACTGAAAGTGCTGACAAGCTCTTATACTGACTGTCATGATGTATATGCAAATATCTGCATGGAGCCAAGATGTGGTAGGACAGGAACTCATTTTGATCCCCACATCACCACTACTCTTTGAGTCCTTCACACTTTAAGCTTAACATCTGAATAGAGCTTTAGCATACTGTAGTACCTTTATGCACTACAGTGAGATATTTTTCTTGAGATTACTGGTGAACAGGTACTTGATGGGACTCTTTTGATATTTCCCTTGTGCTGTTCCAGGAATGTGCAGCTCACTTCCCATAGATATGTAATGTGTTCATGCTTCTGCCTCTTTTAAGAAGGGTATGTTGATACATCTATTCAAGCTGACCTTTTGAATAATTTTCGTCTTTATTGACTGGTGTGATGATTTTCATGTTTTATTGTTGAATTTGCTTTTAACAATGTTTGCAAGCCAGCTTGAATGGATAAAAATATAAATTCAGTAAATGTGCATGTGCATGTATATGCACAAATGATTGCAAAAACTGAAAGAAAGGTGCTTATTAACATAGGGAACAGTCTCTGTTTGAAATGTCTTTCTTATTGGACATCTGTCCATCCAACCAGAACGGACCGGAGGGGCTCTCTAATAGTGCCATCGGCCAGGGGGGCTCGCCTCTCTGGCACAAGGAGGAGAGCCTTCTCTGTGTCCGCACCTGCCCTTTGGAACCTCCTGTCTGTGAAACTGCGTCTCCAGACGGAGTTGTTTGTAGGAATGCATCTGGATTCTGTCAGGCTGTCTTCTTACACATTTTGTAAACAAAAGCCTCTTTGCTTACTGAGAGACAACGCTAGATTTTGGGCTCTGACACTTCTGATTGGCTGTATGCCCTGAGTTTTGTTTCTGTTAAGTTTCGTTTCTGGTATACTCTGCTTGAATAAGTTTCGTTTCTGAGTCTCTCTGCTTGGAAAAAGAGAAGGCATTAGTTTTCCTTTGTTCAGCCAAAAGACCAGCGTGTGTGTTTGCTTTTCTCTCTATCTGTTTCCCTTCCTACTGAGCCTAATGAAGCTGGACTTCGTGGACTCTGAAGTTTCTATCTTAAAAGATCTGATGATATAAACTGCTACTTCATGAGACTGATTGAGGCATGAATCAGATTTCTACAAGTGGCGCCCCTCGTGAGGCAATTGAATGAAATTCAAAGGAATGCTTTGAACTCTGCTTCAGCAATTAACACCTCATAATTGGCGACCGGGGAAGGTCTCATTCACCTACGACCAGGCAAAAGGTCAGACCGGAGGAAGGTCATAAATTGAGCGCTCAAAATTCATCCAATTTTACATTGGGTCCCACATTAGGTGAGTGAAGAAAAATATTATTTTTTTGAATTATGGGATGTGTGATGGCGTCGCAAATGCATGAACTTTGTAAAGATATCTCAGATCTTTTGATTAACAATGGGCGAAAGGCTGATGAGAAGAAGATACAGCAGCTGGTTAAAGCTATAGAAAAAATCAGTCCTTGGGTTAAATATGATCAATGTCTGGACTTAAAACAGTGGAAACAGATTGGGAGAGAAATGCAGAAGCATAATGGAATTCCTATATCAATATTATTTACATGGGAGGAAGTCAGAGACTGCCTTCAGAGACTCACTCCAAAGAATATGTAATTCTCTCAGAGGCTTGATGGCCCCCTCCCAAAGCTTTTGCCACCAGACAAGGGAGGGGCTATGGCAACTGCTCCTCCAGCATATGAGAAACAACAGCCCCCTGATGGGGGTGGAGGTGGAAATGGAGATGGGACATTATATCCTGCCTTGCAGCAATCAAGCACTTTTAGCCCTACAAAAGACCTGTTCTCTGCTGCAATACTGCCTGCCGAGTCTAAAAAACAGCTAGTGCCAGCTGATGGGGAACAAATGGTGGGGACCTCATCACAGATTGAAGCTATTAATGCATGCAGAGTGGCAGGAAGCAAGGGGTGTTATTCAAAGAGCATAGGGGATCTCAGCCCCCCCGTGAAGCAACCCTCATCACAAAAGCAGGAGAAGCTGAGTAGTAAATTTGATACCTCACGTTTGGGCAGGAAGATCCTGCAGAAATGGAAGGATGGCCCAAAGGAGGAACGCACAAAACCCAAGACAAAAAGGGGTGCAAGTACAAACTAACAGATGCAGTTTGTCATAAGGTTGAGAATCAGATGCTGGAGATGAAAGAAATACAGAGGAAGAGGGGGGTGAATATTTCCTCGATGGACAACAGGCTGTTGCAAAAATACAAGGAGGAAGAAGACATACAGTTTTTGGCTGATTTTGAACTGCCCAACCCTCAAACAAAGAGATCCAGAGTGAGCTGTTCCAAGTTTCAGGCATCAGGATTGCAGGGAAAGCAACTTGGAATTCCCTGTGATTTTCTTCTGTGTGAAAATTACTTGCAACTTCTGGAGAAGTTATTTGTGCCTTCACACCTCTTCGCCTGCCTTAATGCAGATGGGGGTGGCTGGAGCATAAAGGAATGTGTGTGTGCCAGAAAAGCTGAAAAGGGGGGTTGTGTGGGATTGTCTTGTGAAGTCAGTGAGACTTAATTTATGGCTTAATTTCAACCTTTGCCATGCCAAGAACTGTGCTGGAGAGGAGAGAGTGTTTAAGGAAGCTTCAATCAAGATTTGGACTTTTAATTTGGACATTTTAATTGGACTAAAAAGAAAAAAAGTTTGTGTGGACTTTAAAAAAGAATTGGCTTTGTTTGCATTATAAAACCTGACAGCCTTTTTTAAGAAATTGTCTACCTGCTCTGGCTATGAGTGTGAAATGCTTTAATGAGATTTGTACTGTATTTGAGTTACCATGCTATGCTGATTATAAGTTATTGAATGCTTCTTTCACTCACACCAGTGGGAGAAGAAGAAATTTAATGCCTTACTCATGTAATTGGGGAAGTGAGAAATGCTTTCTAAAATGCAACCGGACCTCCTTCATGTAAGGAAGAAAAGAAATGTTCATGTTTTGTTTATGCTTAAATGTTTGCTTATTCTCTTGCAGGAGAAAGACCTGTCTTTGCTTATGTTATATTTTGTCTTATGAAACTGCATATCTCAAGGTACCTTCAGAAGTACATGGCAGAGTTTTCAGTACCCTACACATGTAAATGGGTTTGTGATATTGCATTTGTGTTATATGTCACTCATGTTTCATGTTTAGTTACATGGTACTAGTAATAACAGGGCATGCTCCTGTTTCTTAGGGGAGTGTCTTCCTAAGCCATTGGTCATTTATTGGCAACAAGGGAATCCTGAGTGGAAGGATTCCTGCTCGAGCGATCCGCCCATGGAGAGAGAAGAAGGTTACTCAGCTCCAGGATGGTGGTTCACCAGTAGACTAAATTTGCTGACATTTGTTTTCTTTCTTACTGTGCTTCCAGCTGTAAGAACAATACCTCATGGGGGCAACCCCAACTTTTGGCTTCGTCATGCTAACTATATGTTTGAGGTTCATGGTAAGAATGCAACGTTATACTATGAGCATCCACTGGCAGTGTCTCAAATGGCCTTTCTTCCGGCATTGTTCAACACGCCAGAGTTGGTTATTGGACATTTGCAACATCTTGATAGGTCTACGCTCTTCTCTAATCCTCCAGAACAATTTAACAACACCCGCTGGTGAAGCATGACATTCAAGAAATACACTAAAGGACTTTGTTTCTGCTGTCATAGTTCTGGAGTCTGGAATAGTAAATGGAAGTACTGGACTCAAGCAAAAAGGGTTTTGCAGAATGTAGGCAATTATACGGGTTGTGATGATTATTTTTGGTTATGGGGTAGTTATAACAGTTATTATAAGCTTAATTATACCTTGTTTAACACTACTATTGAAGATATATATGATGTGTTTCCTAGGTTTACTCCTGATTATTCTGCTATAGATAGTGGTTCAATTTGCAATGAATGGCAAATCAAGGATCCTAACATGTGGTTCTTTTTTAATGGAGTTGCCACGATTTCCATCCAGGACAATATCAATGTGCAGCATTGGGTTATTTTATCTGAACAATACTATTGAGACAGAACTTCAGAATTTACAGGAGAGCATTACTAACAATGTACGCACTGATGTTAATCTCTTTGATTGGGTGACTTCTTGGTTGCCTGATTTATCTGTCCTTAGACAAGTTTTCTTTTATGGGTTTATTATTATTATCTGCTTTATACTTTTGTATTTTTGCATTACTTGTATTCCTAACCTTATTTCTATGTGTAACGCATGTCCACTGCGTAGAAGGGAGACATCGAGTTTTGCACGACGGCAATTGTACTCAATGAGGTATCATCCTCCGGAACAAGGTACCAGGAGTCAAGAGGGGTACGATGTTCAGGAGGACAGTGATGATGTATATGGAGGAGTAGTTATGGAGTATGATGACATGCAGGGGTATGATTAGCCGTCCCTCTCTCAAAATTTAAATGAAAAAGGAGGACATGTAGGAATGCATCTGGATTCTGTCAGGCTGTCTTCTGACACATTTTGTAAACAAAAGCCTCTTTGCTTACTGAGAGACAATGCTAGATTTTGGGCTCTGACACTTCTGATTGGCTGTATGCCCTGAGTTTTGTTTCTGTTAAGTTTCGTTTCTGGTATACTCTGCTTGAATAAGTTTCGTTTCTGAGTCTCTCTGCTTGGAAAAAGAGAAGGCATTAGTTTTCCTTTGTTCAGCCAAAAGACCAGCGTGTGTGTTTGCTTTTCTCTCTATCTGTTTCCCTTCCTACTGAGCCTAATGAAGCTGGACTTCGTGGACTCTGAAGTTTCTATCTTAAAAGATCTGATGATATAAACTGCTACTTCATGAGACTGATTGAGACATGAATCAGATTTCTACAGTTGTTGCCCTTTAGAAAAGAACTAAAAACCTGGCTGGCAGGCCAAGTTTGGGGTGCAGGTGGAGGGGTGGATTCGGTTGGGTGGTTAATATAGGGGAGGATGCCTGCCCCATGGTTTCTTCAGTTCCTGCACCCCTCTCTTTTTAGGGGTGGGTTCTTATTGCTGGTTTTATCTGTTTTATTTTATCTGTTTTCCCCCACTGTTGTGAACCACCCGGAGTCGGCTTTGGCTGAGTGGGCGGTATAAAAATTTAACAATAAATAAATAAATAAATAATTGTTGTGCTGTTAGGGATGCGGCATTTCTCTCTATGCCTATACCATAGACCAGGAGTTCACAACCTTTTTAAGCCGGGGGCAAGGTCACACTCCGTCAGGCAGCTTCGGGGTGCAGATGGGCATTTTGCCCTTCCTACACCACATAAAACCTCCTGGTGTGGTGTTTGCAGTGGGGGGAGGGGGAGAGACATGAAATGGCACTGTGGGCTGGATCTGGCCCATGGGCCGCAGGTTGAGAATCCCTGCTATAGACAATGCCTAGGAACTATAAATGGAAGCAGAAAAGAAAAAGTAGTAAAGCAAACCAAAGCAAAGCAATCACACTTATATACCGCCCCATAGCACTTAGTGCACTCTCTGGGCGGTTCACAAGTTAGTTAGCATTTTGCTCCCAACATGTTGGGTACTCAATTTACCGACCTCAGAAGGATGGAAGGCTGAGTGAATCTTGAGCCCTGGTCAGGATCAAAGTCACAACCTTTTGGTTACAGGACAGCAGTTTAACCACTGCTCCACTACTAGTAGTAGTAGTTGTCATCTCCTCCTCCTCTTCTTCTTCCTCTTCTACTTTTTCTTCTCTTTTGTCAGCCAAAGTCCTCATCAGCCCCAGGCCTGTATTAATGAAGCTGCTGCCTTCCATCAAGATGAATTCACGTGGGATTTAATCCACTTGGGAACAGTGATTTGTTTATTTATTCATTTGTTTATTTATTTTTCACGCTTATATACCGCCCACTCAGGTACAACCCAACTCAGGGCGGTTTACATAGCGGACAGTAAATACATAAAAAGACACATGATAAAACAAAGTTAAAAGTTAAAAACCCACCCCTAAAAAGGTGCGCAAGTACCAAAGGGACCTTGGGGGAAGGCACACTTCTCTATACCAACCACCCAATGGTACCCCCATCCCTACCCGCACCCCAAACTTGGCCCGCCAGCCAGGTCTTTAGTTCCTTCCTAAAGGGCAACAACCTGATGCACTGCAGCAGGTTCTGTCAGGTTCTACAGAACCGGTAATGGAAATTCCCACTTGGTTGGCCACCTCCATAGCCCATAATGCAGGATGTTTGGTCATGCCCACAGATTTGGCCCCACCCACAGATTTGGCCAGCCCACAGAGTAGGTAGTAAGATTTTTTTCAGTGCATCACTGCTTGGGAACCACCATCCTTCCCTGTGGACTTTGCCACCCAAGGCCACTAGTTTTCAGGGTTGTCAGGTAAGTTAACCACTGCCTGACTCTCAGCATTGAGTCACTGGCAGTATGGCCTACTCTATTACCATAGCAGGATAACATGGCCAGACTGGAATAATAGTAGTAAGTATTGCAGTATTAGCAGGTTAGGGGATTTCCAGAATATTCAGAAGTACAAAGCAGCTTAAATTTCTAAGGAGTTTGAGGGGTTGCAAGGATAATCTAAGAAACATTGTGTGAGTGGGAAAAGAAGAAGGATGGATTGGGCTGAGTAATTGAAAACAGAGATAGGCAAAAACTTCATTACCACTGAGGTTCTTTACAAAATAGACAGTTCATACTTTCTGAAGCTATGAGGCAAAATATGCATTGCCTTGGAAATGTGTAAGGTGTTTGGTACATTTTAAAGAAATCAGATATGCATAAAACCCTGCATTCATTTCAATAAAACTGCAGACACTTGAAAAATGAGTATAGTTCATTTTCCCCTTTCTCTGGTCAAGAGGAAAATGCAGAATGTGCACCATTCTTAAAATGCAAAAAAAAAAAAAAAAAAACAACCACCCATGGATTCCCTTGTGGGAAGAAATAAATAAATAAATAAAGCCTTGATATCTGTTACAAGATGGAAATGTGGATGCTATTTGATGACAGTCTATGAAATGAAGGCTGACCAAAGAGGCTGCAGCTGCAGATCTTTTATATATATAACGCCTACAGTATCTATAGTTACTACACAAATGTCAGAAGAAAATAAACGATTAAGACTACATACATTGTCCAACATTGTCCAATGCTGACTGCACAGCATCGAGGTAACATTCTCAGCAATTGCACTCAAGTTTCCATTATAAAATGTAATAATATATCACTCCAGTGAATTTACATCATATATATTACCAAGGAACTTAATGAAAAATATGTCAAATACTGTACTGGATTTTATCCAAAGTTAGATTTATCTGGCTTAGAGAAATAGCTGAATTAGTGTAACATTGACTTCTCCTATCTTCTGAAATCTGCAAAAATGTGAGTATATGGAGCAAAACCTAATAGGTGAGGACCAGAGTAATTCCCTAGGGGTCTAAGAGTCCTACAATCCCTAAACTCAGCTGATCCACGAGATCAGCAAAATAATATATTGCCAATCTTTGGCATTTTTCACATGTTTGCCCTGAGTATTAATTTGCAATATACTCAAATCTACATAAAATTAATATTTAAATATCTAAATGGACCTTAGAATTAAGGTAACATGTTAATAATAATTACATGCCATCAAGTCAATCGTGGTTTCTGGCAACTTATTCCAATGGTATTTAGGTACAGAATACTCAGCCATGGTTTACCATTCCCTTATTCTAGGGCACACAGCTTCTCCAATACTAAAGATGCTGCCTCTTTTCCTGGAAGACATGGTGGAGAATTAAACTTCCAACCTATGCCTCTGTTGCAAAGGAGGAGGAACAGAGGATGTGTTCAATTTGTTGATACCATGCAGTGGCTCATTTGCTACTTAACATACCAGAAATAGGGTCAATCGAGGATGATATGCCATTTAGATGCAAGGATCATACCAAATGGCTGATTGTTCTCCCATTGATCTTAAATGACACTTTTTAAACTACACTTCCTTGTACCAAAAGGGTCAGTATGGTCACACCCAATATTAACAACATTGCTGTTTTTAAGTAAGTAATAGTATCAAATGTGATGCAATTTTTAGTGTAAAAATCAATGCTAAAATGTTATTTTCAGAAGGATTTTTAAAATACCTGTAATCAAAATCAAGGATACTAGCATCATATTAACAGGCTAGAACTTTTAAATAAGAAGTAACAAGGCAACGTTAACATGTTACAGTACAGTCAACTCTCACATAACAACGCGTTCAGATAACATCATTTTCGCTTAACAATGCATCATTGTGCACCACATATTCCCCTGCATATCAACGTTTTCAGTGTTGTTGTCCAGACAACAACACTAAAATAACCAGACAATGACGCTAAAAACGTCGTTATGCGGGAAACTCCATAGAAACCCGCATAACAACAAAAATCACTTAGCAATGCTACTTGGGGAACCAAGTAACATCATTATGCGAGGGTCTACTGTATTTTTATTTTTATATTTTGACACATGTAATGAATTAATTCTTTAAAAATGTTACAGACTTTGCTAATAGGCATTCAGTCTTCTGAGAATGATTACTCTTATTGTCCATATTATTTTAAATGTCAACATAATTTTGAAACTATGACACCCTGATATTCTGGAATATGTTAGGATTTACATAAAGCCAAATAAAACATTCTCCACCCTTCTTCATATATTAACAGTACAAAAACACAACCTACGAACAGCAGCTGAAAATGCACAGAAGTCATCAGTTTAAAAAAATTGTTCACCAGGCTCAAAATATTCTTGACAGACTCTCTCAGGTACTGACGATACAAGAATGCAGAATGTGAAACCTAGACGATAACTGCAAGGGTGTTCTACAAAAGCAAGATGAGGTTGAACTGTATTTAATTGAGAAAAATGAATATCACTTGCTTAATTAATAAAACATTAAATTTTAATTATACTGAATTATACAATACTTAAATGGACCATGAATATTTGATAATATGGAAGTTGTGAGAACTTCATGAAAATGGAATTTAAACATTTACAACCTCTGTAGCAAAATTATGTTGACTTCATTTTAAATTAGTGTTTGTTTTTCTGATGATGCCCCTGATATCTGAAGCGCTTAAGGAAAACCTTGCTGAATTTGAGCAAAAGCAGTCCTGGATTATACTCCCATAAGGCCTATGGGAAGCCCATAAGCAAGACATGAGACCAATAGTATTGGTGCTATTGGTCCCCAGCAAACAATATCAAAAGATTTCCATGGAACAGAAACCTCTCAAAAGTAGAAGCCCTACAACTAGACCCCAAAAAAGTGAGTGATCATCCCCTGAGCCTGAGATTTCCATATCACTCGATGGGCCTTTCGTCAGGCTGAATACTATTGTCTTCTAGATTGTTAGACTGATAGCATTAGGCTGATAGCATATCTTTCACTGCATCGGATAGGCTTTTCAAAGAAACATTGTTAGCACACTTGGAGAAGGAGATTCTAAATTTGCCAGTTGCAGAAACCTCTTACTTACATGTGTGATATTTTCAAATGATGGCTTTACTGTTTGTAAAAACAGCATCTGAATCACTGGATCTAAATCTGCAAGACAGAAAGGTAGAAAGAATATAATATATCTAATGGAAACAACAAAACTGCATGTTGTCCAAAAATAACAGCTAAAGCAGCATTAGTTCCTAGTACAGTATCTGTAAGTATCTGTTCTGTATCTTCCTAAGTAAATAGGTTCTATTTTGCCAAGCCATCAGTGTGAACTCAGTCATTCTGAAACTAACACAACTACTTGTTGCCGATTAAAGAAAAAGTTAGATTATACCTGAACTTCTGTGAGCCATTATTCCTTCACAATTTGCCTCCAGCCCTTGAACAGAGACTAGTACCAAAAAAAGGGCTAATCTAACTTGTCAAGGGACTGGAGGAAAAAAAGCTCCTTTTTATGAAGTATGATTACAACATTCTGGGCACCTTGTTACAGGGAAAAATGTGTTTAAGAGGAGAGATGATAGATGTGTATAATCCCCCCCCCCCATCTTGGTTCCACTAAAAGAACAGTGGTGTATGTGCAGAAAAGCAGAGGAAGGAAAATACTTCTTCTCAAAGTGCATACTTTAGCTGTGCCCTTTGCTAGCACAAGAACTAATTAATGGCCACCAAATTGGACAATATTTAAAATGGTATGAAGAAGTTAATGGAGCATGTTATAAGTAGTTGTATCTCAGAGGCAGTATATTGAGAGTGCATGCAGAAAAGTTCTATTATACATGTCATGTTTATATAGACCTGTGATGGTGAACCTTGGCACTCCAGATGTTCTTGGAGCAATGAGGGCAGACAGGTCGGATGAATTGCAGTAAACAAATTTGTGTGGATTCACAGGGGGCTTGGGCTTCTGGAAATTGAAGTCCTAGAACATCTGGAGTGCCAAGGTTCACCATCACCGATATAGACCTTTCATGGGCAACTACTTAACCAGCATGTGAACAGAAAGTTGAACTGTAGTCTGATCCACCATGGCTTTTCTTATGTTCTTATGGTTACTTACCTTGCCTATCTATCTCCATTTACTCCCACACCCATGTTGCCCTTCAATACTGGCACTGTAATGTCATAGCAGACATGAATTTACATCCCATATAGTATTGCCATAGTCAAAAGAGGGGGAAGATAGCAAAGAGTATTGAATGTCCAAGTGTATGTTAATGAAAAGAGAATAATTAGCATTTATATGCAATGAAACTAGGATAAAGGAAAGGGGGAGTAAGTGGTAATTACAGCTAAAGGCTTAAAGAGTAATGGTCCAAGGACACAGCTGCTGCAAGTTTAACAAGTCAGCAAAATACGTAATAATACATATGGGCTTCAGGGTCCATGCTGCTAATTACTTAGACTCCCATTTATGCAGCAGGCTTAGCATCTGACCACAGATAATATAAAGGGAGTTGTTAAAATATTGAAAATGAAGGACAACTGGCTGCTAGACAATGTCCAAACTATTTGGGAGATCTGAGACAGGTTTCTTAAGATTGAAAACTCAGAGCTTGGTCAGTTCTACCAAAAGTGCAATCGAAAGGGCATTTGTCTTGTGGTCTTCACTGATCATTTAAAAAACTTTTTTTTTTTAAGGCAAGGCTATTGCTAAATCAGCATTGATCTTATTTTTCATGTACCTGGAACATTTTGTTCAGCATGCAGTGCTCTTTTTTTGTTGATGTTATTGTGTTTCCTTTTACTTTTTTATCAGTCCTTCCAAAACATTGCTGCACAATTCTTAAGAGCACACATCAAGAGGAGCACATTAACAATAAGACGTGTTGTGGGAGGATAAACCTTTTCTTTCTCCCTTCTACTGGCTTGCACTGCTTCATTTCTTTTTTTAAAAAATCTACAACAATTCTATTGCCAAATTAGTTGGCTCTGAAGCAAAATGATTGCTCCGCTTTCTAATGTAAACATTTTACACTAGTCTGATATATTATATATCACATTGAATCCACAGCTATAATAAGTGGAAGAATAAAATACATGTACAATGGAATAATTTGATAAAATCATGTCTCCTAAAACTGTAGTTTATATCCATTTATTTGCTAGTGCAGGGATAGAGTAGATAGGAACAAGATATTAAAAGCAGTGAAATGAGTGGGAAATGGGCCACACAGTGGCTTAGTGGTTAAGACACTAAGCTTGATGACCAGAAGGTCAGCAGTTCAAGATCTGAGTGCTGCACAACAGAGTGAACTTCCCATCGTCTGTCTCGGCTCCTGCCAACCTAGCAGTTCGAAAGCAAGAAATTGCAAGTAGATAAATAGGTACCGCCTCAGTGGAAAAGGTAACAACATCAGTGGTGGGCATCAGCAAGTTTGCATCAGTTCACCAGAACCGGTAACAGAAATTCTGCCTGGCCCCGCCCATTCAAGTTTTGAAATAAAGTAGTCCTAATTCAGGTGCAACGCAGGGCTTTTCCCCCAGCCACGGCCACCATACCATGCCCACAGTGTGGTAGTAAATTTTTGGAGCCCACCACTGAACAGCATCCCATGAATTCCAACATCTAATCATGCTTGCCACATGACTACATGCCTTGGCCTTGGGTGGCAAAGTCCACAGGGAAGGATGATGTTTCCCAAGCAGTGATGCACTGCAAAAAAAATTACTACCTACTCTGTGGGCTGGCCAAATCTGTGGGTGGGGCCAAACCTGTGGGCATAGCAAAACATCCTGCATTATGGTCTATGGGGTGGGTGTGGCCAACCAAGTGGGCATGTCCTGGGGGAATTTCCACTACTGGTTCTGCAGAACCTGACAGAATGACTGTAGATATAGTTGTTGCTAGGTGTCATCAACTCACTTCTGACTTATAGCAACCCAAAGAATGAGTGATCTGAAACATTTCCTGTCCTCACCAGCCATGCTCAACTCATGTAAACTCAAGGCTGTGCCCTCTCTTTAGGGAATCAATCCATCTCATGTTTGGAATTCATCTTTCCCTGATGCCTCCAGTCTTTCCCACTGTAATTGCCTTTTCTAGAAAATCTTGCCTTCTCATGACATGCTTGAAACTGCAGCCTCCATTTCATCATTTTATAGTTTAGGCTTGATTTGCTCTAGGACCCACCTAGTCATCTTCCTGGCAGCCCATGATATCAACAAAGCTCTTCTCCAGTACCATATTTAACCCCCCCCCCCAATTAGCTCTCTTTATTGTCTAGCTTTCATACCCATACAGTGATCAGAAATACCCTATTGTGGATGATCCTTGTCTTAGTTTTTGATGACATGTCCTTGAACTGGGTGATCTTCTCTAATTCCTTCATTGCTATCATTCTGAGCCTCAGCCTTCCAATTTCTTGGTTGCAGTCTCCATTTGGATTGATGATGGAATCCACATATGTGGTGTAGTTCTGCAGAATTCTTCCTCAAAACAGTCCCTAATGGTCTTTTTGGTATTCAAAGCCTAGGCTTAAATTTGCCTTTGATTTCTCAGATCTTATATTTCCAGTTTTGTTGTTCTCTGTTTCTTTGCACTGGATATTGTAGTAGTTTTCTTTGCAGGCGCACCCCCCAAAGAAAGACTCGGACACCGGTATATGGATAAAGGCATTGGGCCACTTTTATTGAATAATGCCCTAGTCCGAATTATAACTTTCAATTGGTACTCATCCAATTATAATTCTTAAGGCAAGCAGGCCGCAGTAATACTGGTAAGGTTCCTCCCAAAATTGCCAATGGCGATTGGCTACAATGTATCCATTTGTATCAATTTGTTTGTTGAGACAAACAAATTGTTGACCGTAGTCAATAAACTATCTACTGACCCCACCCTCTGACGTGTATCCGTCAAATCATGGGGTGATGCATGCTGAAAAGCTCCTGCCATCACCCCATTGCCTGGTTCGTCGTTGACTGGTCAACGTTATTACACCTGTACCTGTCTAAGTGTTGGCCAGTCAATTGCGAACCTGCCGGATACCTATGGGTCATAAATATTTACCTTACCAGTGCTACCCACCACACAGGGAGGCTTCAATGAAGACTCACCCCCCCCCATACCGTCAGCTCGGTCAATAGGCCTGCTTGCAAATCTTCCAAAAAGAGGTTCATACCTCTCGCCGACAGGTGGACCCCATCCCCTGCATAAAGATCATAATTTTGTAAACTAATGGTGGGGTGTCAGATGACCATCCCCAAACCCTTGTCTGCCAAGAACCGGGCAACTGCCCTGTTCACTGAGCGGCGAGCACGGTCAAGGGCACGGAGGTCAATACCTCCCCTGTAAGCGTGACGTGGTATGATGTCCGACCATAGCAGCCTTGTGGACGGCCACACATAATGCAAATAAGCTAGGTCACTGCAAATCGTGAATTCTAAAGAAAGGCCAGTGACCTGGCCGAGGTCATTGCCCCCGAGGTGCAGTACAAGGACATCAGGCGGTTCAGCATCCCTGATGGAGAAAAGGAATGGCAACAGTTCCCGCCATCTCATTCCACGCTTACCGTACCAATGTATGCATGTGGCTGCACGCAGTCCAAGCTGGGGTCCCCACTCTGTCGCCGCAGCATACTGTGCTGCCCAGTGCACGTAACTGTGGCCCACCAGCCATACTGCCACCGGTGTGCGGGGACACACAGGGTCTGTAAGAGAAAAAAGAGAACAGTGACTTAACTGGTACTCATACCTGAAGAGGGCGAACATATAATGCTAAACGCATAGATGCCCATCTTCCCATACGGCGTATATCAGCCTCAGAGTACCCAAATGCAGCCGCAGTTGAAGCAGCACCTATCCTAAACGAATGGGTGCCGTAACGAGCCCCTGGGAGGCCAACACTGGATAGTGCCATACCAGTCACCTTCCAAAATTGAAATTTAGTGAGGGGAGACCCATCCTGGTGGCAGAAAAACGGGCCAGGGTGCATGCTACGCACTGCCAAGAACTCCTGTAGGGCACCAACCAGACAGATGTCTGCAATGGAACATCGTAGCAGTCTAACTCCACTGCCTACGCCGTGCTGATCAACTTTTGAGGACCGTATCCTCAACTGAGCCCACTCATTAGAAACATAGACATTGTCGAGTTCCAGTGCCCTACGAGTCGCATCCGCCTTAGACAGTAGTACCAACTCACTGATGTGGAGCGCTCCAAAAAAGGCCACCGTGGTAGCCGCATGAAACAGAGCTGCCTCATACCTGTCAAAACACAGGTCATGCCAGCCTCGGGCAAGGTGGGTAAGAACCCCTGGAGAAATAGGGTGGCGATTGTCCGGGCGGCGTCCACGTTCCCGTGTCCACCCCTCCAAAACATGTCGTATACGGAAATCATTCGTGTTGTCAGCAGAACCCCTCACTTTGGCCATGAATGCCAGTGCTGACAGCCTGGATGCTATAGTGCGGGGAGCGAGGCCCTGACTGTGTAGATATATCATAAATTGTAAAACTTGTTCCACAGGAATGGGCCACACTTCGGGCAACTGAAGTTGCACGCAAAAATTTATAAATTGAACAAAAGCATGATGATACGCCTTACGCGTGCGGGGCGCCAAGGACATGCCGATCGCCCAGTTCACCTCTCCTTGCCAAATGTCCAAATCTCGGGCGGGAGTGGCGAGGGGAATTCCTCTGCGTCCGGAGCCAAGGCGCGGAACCGGGGGATCTGCAGGCGGGATAAAGCATCGGCAATATCATTATTAATGCCTGGTACATGTCTGGCCCTAAAAAGCACATTCAGGCGTAGGCTACATTACACAAACTGGCGAACTAAAGCCATCACCCTGGGTGATTTAGACGTCTGAGCATTGACAATGTGCACTACCGCAGCATTGTCACACCAAAAGTGGACCACAGTGTCGGCCCACTCCTCGCCCCATAGCATCAAAGCTCCTAGGATTGAAAAAAACTCAAGGAATGTAAGATCGCGGAGGCAATCCATGCCCCGCCATGCTGGAGGCCATTGGCCATAAGCCCACCTCCCCTCGAAGTAAATCCCATATCCCAGGGAGCCGGAGGCATCCGACTGTACTTGAAACCTAGGGGAAACTAAAAGGTCGGATCTCCAAAAGGATACCCCGTTGAAGTCCCGCAGGAATGTGAGCCAAACCAAAAGGTCAGCCCGCATGCCCCTGGTCAGTCGGACCCTATGATGACGCCTTAACAGGCCAGACATGGCGTCACATAGGTGCCGAGCAAATGCCCTGCCAGGCGTAACCACCCTGCAGGCAAAGTTAAGATGGCCATGTAGAACCTGAAGCTCACGAAGTGACACTTTACATTTGGCCAGCAAGGCCAAAACCATCACAGAGATCCGGGTGACCTTATCGATGGGTAACCGGGATGCCTGTGCGACCATGTCAATTTCAATACCCAGAAATGTGAGGGTAGTGAATGGGCCCTCGGTCTTTTCGGGCGCTAAAGGGACACCCAGTTCCTGCATTAGTGTCTGAAATGTGGTGAGGAGACGCGTGCACATGTCCAAGCCCCGTTCACCCCTGAACAAAAAGTCATCGAGGTAATGGGCTACAGACCGAGACCCGGACCTGCGAACAAAGGCCCACTGAAGGAAAGTGCTAAAACGTTCAAATGCTGAACAGGATATAGAGCAGCCAAAAGGCATGGCCTTATCTACATAAAACTTCCCTTGGAATCTAAAACCCAATAGCTCAAAGTCCTCCGGGTGCACTGGCAACAATCGGAATGCCGATTTAATGTCGCATTTTGCCAGGAGGGCACCAGGACCACAAGAGCGCACCATTCGCAGGGCTTGGTCAAAGGACGTATACCTGACCGAACAAAGGTCATCATGAATAGCATCATTGACAGAATAACCCGCCGGGTACGATAAATGGTAGATTAAACGAAATTCCCCTGGGGCCTTTTTGGGTACCAACCCCAGAGGGGAGACCTTCAGGTTGGGAAAAGGTGGTACAGAAAAGGGGCCTGCCACCCTCTTGTCCTCAACCTCCTTAGCAATACTCAGGGCAGCCACCTCTTCTCTACCCTCCAGGGACAGTAAATTGGGTGCATCTTGGGGTCCCCGCACTCCTTTGAATGGGATACAGAAGCCCCACTGAAAACCCTCGAGGAGGTACCTCGCGTCCTCTCTCCTTGAATAAGTTGAGAGCCATCGCTCCAACATATACACATTAACTGGGGAGGGGGCCTTTTGTCTGGCTAGCTCCATCAGCAGAAGCTCTGCCCGCTCCCTGTCCACCTCTACCTCTGCCCTGTGACCCACCGGCCCGCGGGCACGCGGCGGCGGCGTGGGGGCCAGCGCAAGAGGGACACTCGTGTTTGTATCGGCACTGCCGCTTATTGCACACGCCGTCAGCCGAGAAGCTCCAACACAGCAAGCGGGCTGGAACCCCCTGCCCCGCCGGCTGGCGGGAAGCCTGCGTTGGAGCAGCTCGCTGCACGGCATGGCCACAATGGTACCTATCCCCAGGCGCCGGACGCGTGGGGGTCATGTACAATAGCCATAATTTCTGACAGGGCTCATCCCATCTCATCTCCGGGTGCAAGGGCACCCTCATTCTAAATTCCTCATCGTAAGCCAACCACGATGGGCCAGGAAAATCCACCATTGCCCTGTAAATATTGTCCAAATATTGGACCATAGGAATGGCCAGGTCTGGCTGGGCCCTAAGGTACACCGCCATATAAATAAGATATGCGGGCAACCAGTTGGCCCAGGTGCGTGGTGGCTTACGACGGCGGGACAGCTCTTTGTCTCTGTCGTCCTGTCCCTCTCTCTCCTCCTTAGTGGGCTCACGGTTCAATAGGGAGAATATATCCACGTACTCCCCCCGCCAAATCTTTTCCCTCGTGACCTGGGACAAATGATCACCAAGGGGCAATAAATGACCAGCCGTCGGCAAGGCCGTCACCGGCACATTAGGCACCCGGGGCATACGCAGCGGAACCTGGACAGCCCCTGCGATACCCGGCACTGCCCCGGGGGCGGAAACCCCCACCCCCAATGTTGTGCCAGTATGGAACCAAGGGGCACTGGGATAGGCTGGCAACTGATGCCCACTCGCCTCAACTTGACGAGGCCACGGCCACTGAACCCCACCACTGGAAGTGGACTGTGATGTGAGTGCATTAACTTGAACCTGATACTCACTAGGTGCACCCCCGTGAGCCGCCCCCACTGGGGCTTCCGGCCCACGGTGGGCGTCGGAGCTCGCGACCGGAATCGAGCTCTGGGGCCACACCTGACCACTCTCCTGCTGTAGCTCTGGACGAACAGGGAGCTGCAAGACACCGGCAGGCGCCGGCCGGAGCGTCTCAAGCAGCTCAACCCGGCTGGCCACTTGTTGCCGTGTGGTGGCCGTTGAGGTAGCCGGTGAACATGAAGGGCCCCCAGCAGAGAGAGAAGGGCCCCCTGTCACGGGGTCGTGTGCAATTCCCAAGGATGCCTCAAGCACAGCTAAACGCGTTAGCAACGCGTCCACTGCCACAGATCCCCCAGTATAGAGTGGGCCGGGTGGGCTGGACGGCCCACCAGGCATTTGACCAGGAACCCCAAAATGAGAGCCTGGGCCCGAATAGGGCCATGCCCAAAACTCCGGCCCATGAGGGGCCGGAGGGGGAACGTGCTGTGTACCAGCACCGGGCTCTCCCCCGCTGACCTGACCCATGGCCGGCAACTGCGGGCCGAGGGCCGAAGCCCCTGAAGGGCCGGTCGGAGGCTGGCCAGCCGAGGGCCAAGCACCAGCCTGCATCGCCCCACCGGTATCGGTGGGTAAAGCTGGGGTAGTGCCCTGCCGCGTGGGCACAGCCCTGGTCCTCCGACCTGAGGGCTGCCCCCCGCGCTGCGCAGGGCCAGCAAAAGTCTCCCCGTTGGCCACGGTTTCGTCGCCGGGGCCTTCCGTTTGGGAGGCATATCTGTAGAAAGAGCAGGATCCCTGTCCGGGGATCAACCTATGCCAATAAAGCACAGAGCAGCCAGCAAGCCAAAGGCTCTGTGTAACTCCTTCCTTCCCAGCCGGGAAAGACCAAGGGCTAAAGAGCCAAAGAATCGAAGGAACAACGACGGAGAAAACTTCTCCTCTCCGTCGCTATTTTAAAATGGCAGCTTGGCTGCCTCGTGACCACCCCTTTTATAGGGGGTGGCCACGCCCCCTAACTCACCCGGATGTCTATGTCCGGGGGGGGCTGCAAAGAGTGCGGCGGCCATTTTGGCGCCGCGCTTTCATTGTCTCTGTGTGACACTTGCTGAAGAATTGCATTCAGGGTTCCGACCTTCTGTCATCTTTTACTTCTGTTTCTGCCTGCCCTTTACGAGTTTGTTCCATCATCCATCTATTTTTTTCTTTAATTTTTGCTAAAAGAATTGTATTATTGTATTTTTGTACTCTTCCCTAATAATACCTCTGGTTTACATCCATAGGTGAGTTGATGTTATCTGTTTTCTCAAGTGATAACACAAAATCGCTGTTTAAAGATTTGATCTCTATGTTATTACTAACTGCACAAGTTGAGTTAATCAATCTCATGTTACATTTTCCTCTTTTCCTTCTGCCTTCTACTTTTGCAAGGATTGTTATTTTTTCACCTGTGTCTTCTTGTTTTATGATATGTCCAACATATCACAGCCTCAGTTTAGTCATCCTAGCTTCTAGAAAGAGTTCTGGCTTCATTTGATCTAGAACATAAATTTTTATTTCTGGAGATCCAGGATATCCATAAAGTTCTCTTCAAACATCACATTTCAAATGGTTTGTGTGTTTTTCCCCCCATCAGTGTTTTTTGTTGTCCAGCTTTCATATCCATGCAGTGACTGGCAATATTCAGTTTGGTTGATCTTGGTCTTTATCTGTAATGACAGATTTGTACACTTATGGATCTTTTTTTATTTCCCCCTTTACGGCTATTTTTATATCTCATTATTTTAATTTCTTGCCTGCAATCTCCATTTAGATTGCTGAATGAACTGAAGTATAGCTAATTGTTAACCATTTCAGTGTCTTCAGTGTCGATGTTTTTCTGCAGCCTTTATATTCAACTGTAATCCTGTTTTTGAACTTCCTTCTTTAAGCTTCCTCACTTGCTTCAAGTCATCACCAATTTCTGCCAACAATGTGATGTCCTCTATATAACATAAACTGCTGTTTATTGCACCAATTTTCATTCCTTCTTCATCTGAATCTAATGTAACTTTTCCTGTTTTATAGATCGTGTATAGATTGAGAAGAAGGAAATAAAATACACATTTGGTGACTTCTTTTCCTATAGGAAACAATTCTACTTGCCCCTATTCTGTTCTAACAATAGTTTATTATCCAGAGTGTAGAAAATGCATTAGCAGAGGGGTTTCCAACCTATGGCCCGCAGGCCAGCCCTGGCCCCCAACACCATCCTTTCTGGCCTGTTGCTGCCTCTGCTGCACCCGGAAGTGGAAGTAGGCACGTTTACATCATCCATAAAATGTGCCTATGTATGCGCAAAAGCACCCTCGACTGTTGTAACATGGAAGTGGACGTATTTACAACAGCCATAAATGCACCCACTTCTGCTTCCAGTGGTGTGGTCCAGCCCACTCAGCTGTCCAGGGAGCGTGGTCAGGCCCAGGGCAAAACAAGGTTGGCCACCTCGGCATTCACATATTGTACCTCACTCGTATTAAAATGTTCATCCAGTGAAGGAATAAGGATTATTTTTCTTTCTTAACAATTGTTACTTATTCTGCTCAAAAAGAAAAGATGCACAATTCATATTCTATATGTGGTCAAGTAAGAAGAGGAAGATATTTCAGGGTCTATAAGACAAAGCAACACTGTTTATATCATTGTTTTTATAACTTAAAATCTAGTCAATTTATCACGTCCCCAAAGAGCAATAATACATACGCAAATAACATTATAAAACCTGAAAATATCCTGAGGTTAAATAATAGCATGATGCAAGGTTTTGTATTTATTACTTATTAGGGTCTTTTGGCAAGAATTGGGAAAAGTGTAAACGTTCCATTAAGTAGCCTGAAAGAAAAAGTGAAAAAGCAAGGACAAGAATTAAACTTCACTGTGTAAAAAAGGACACATCTATTCTCAACTTGGATTCAGATAATCTTGTAAAGAGATGCTTCCTTGATACAGTACAATCTGAATGCAGTACATCAGCACATATCTATAATTAACTGATTATTTTTTAACCAGGGAGAGTAAAAATAAGAAATAGTGCATATAATCCAGAAATGTAGAAATCTGTGCCCTCTTTTGGTAGGCTAGGATTTGAGGAGAAAACTGGTCTACAACAAAATATTGTTTTTAAAATTCAGCTAACAACACACACTGTCAAATTGACAAATAACTGGGATTCACAATTATTTTTCTCAGTTGGGGTTTTTGCCCCTCTGTTTTGTTTTTTAATGAATGTATATTAACCACACCCACTCATAGCCATTGGCCCCTTTAGGGAGTCAGGTTATTTACCACCGCCCAACACTCAGTGTTGAGTGGCTTGGATGTACGGTCTACTCCATTACTGTAGTGGGATGTTGGTCTCCTCAGTGGAGGAAATTCTACTAGAAACCATCATATTGAAGGCTCATACATTGAAGGTCATTCACACTTTTAGTTATAATTTTAATTAGCAGGGTTGGGAGGGTATTTTTAATAGTTCTTAATTATTTTTAAGGTCAGTATTTTTTATGTGGGTGATGTCTAATTTCTGTGAGCCACCCAGAGTTGCTTGCTGAGTGGGCAGCAATACAAATGCGAATAAATAAATAAATAAATATTGGACCCAATGGCAAAATGAGAGGTGGAGGAACTTTGATTCCCAACGGTCATGGAGGCGGAAGAGGCCATGCCAGATAGACTGGCTGTGAAAGCACACCTTGATAATATCCTCAAGGCTGCGGCAGTCCATTGCAGTCCCAGTGTTAAATCCTGCATGTCTCATGTGTGCCCCAGGAGATGGCTCCATGAGCATAGTGTGTGGGTCACTTCATGGCAAGCTAGGATCCATCTTAAACAAAGATGGATCCTGCTTCAGGAAAAATGTTTTCTCGGATACAATTTGAAGCTGATGACGATGATATTATCCACTGCTGGCTGGATATCTCAGTGATTTAGGTATCTGGCTTTGGACCCAGAAGCTGAGAGTTCATTGTGCCTCTAGGGAGAAGAGCCAGCTTGTGTAGTCATGAACACACCCAGGTTGCCCCAGAAGGAAATGTAAACCACTTCTGTAAATTCTTTACATAGAAAATCCAAGAAGGTCATCATAAGTCAGAATTGACTTAATGACACATCATCATCATCATCATCATCATCATCATCATCATCATTATTATTATTATTATTATTATTATTATTATTATTATTATTATTATTATTATTATTATTATTATTATTATTATTATTATTATTATTATTATTATTATTATTATTATTATTATTATTATTATTATTATTATTATACAAATCAACCATTTGGTTCACAGTAGATGACTGGAATAAAATTAGCAGTTCAAGCCCTAACCAAGGACCTAAGAGTTGTTAAGGTAACTTCTGAGTATATATGCAGTCCCCAGTAGAGTGGTTTTTTGGAGAGTTAGGATGTTTAAATCAGATAAGTCCAAAATTTCCAAATATCTAGGGAGTCCTTTAGGTACTGCTCACTATTGGAACAACAGATTTCTTCTGCCATAGAAGCTTGATTTCAATTTGCAAATCACAATATTTTGTGATTTCCTCCAGTTGTTTGTCTTCAATTCATGCATCTCCTGGTATAGCAATCTCAATAGCAATCTTCTTCTCCACAACAGTTATATCAGGTGTGTCATGAGGCAAATGTCTGTCTGTTTGAATTTTAAAGTCCCACAGTATCTTGATTCTCTCATTCTCTAAAACTTTCTCTACTTGATGTTCCCAATGATTTTTACTGCATTCAAATCCAAACTTCTAGCAATGTTTCCAATGGATAAGTTTTGCAACCCAGTTATGGCATTGCAAATAATCAGTCTGTGAAATTTTGCTGCATCTACTGATCAGATGATCTACTGTTTCATCCTTTTCATTACAAAGCCGGCATTTGCTATTGTTGGATACATGCTGTATTTTTGTCTTCATACAATTTGTTGGCAAAACTTGTTCCTGAGCTGCCAAGATAAATCCTTCCATTTCCTTCTTCAAAACTCCTGCTCATAACCATACCCATGTCATTTTTGGGTCAGCCATGCTTTCTATCATCATCATCATCATCATCAAAGGAGTACATGGCAAACCAGATGTTCTGACTGGACTTTTGAATCCCACTGCTCAGGTTCAATTTGTGATTTGCAAATTGAAGTCAAGCCTGATAATGTAGCTGGCACCTAGTAGTGCTACTCCTAGAAACTGTTCTGTCATGATCTTATCAATGCCAACAAGCACTCCTATCTCTATTGTTACCATTGTTGCACTTCTTAGTCACAGATTTTTTTAAAAGTTCTACTGGATTGTTGTAATGCTTAGTTGATTTTTCAACAAAGCAAACCAATCATTTGTTGAATTTTTTTGGAATAACAGCCATGTTAGTTTGTGTTTCAATCATATCAGGGAGTAAACAAAACAAAAATGTTGTAGCACTTTAAAGACTAACTACTGCATTTAATGTTAGCTTTCATGGATCAATTCCACTTCGTCAGACATAGGAGTGAGATTTCATGACATCAATTTATACACATGAGGTACAGAGGTACAGAGTGATTGGTCAGCATAACAGATAAGTATACAAATCAATATGGCTTTTTAAAACTGGCAATAACAGATGATCTCTGGTTGTTATTTGGATTAGTTGTGAATTTTTGCCCTGTTGAATTGCAAAAAGTAGGAGGATACAAGACAAACACCTGGCAATCAATTGTCAAAGACCTCAGAGGAGAGATCTTCACCAGTTGCCATCTAAACCACATGAAGTGGAGGAAGTCCACTGAGCTTCTATTGTAATTTTGAAGTATAGGTCACACACAGATTTCTCCTCTCCCTCACATTACTCCATCTTCAAAAATTTGTGGACATCTTCTCCTCAGATTAAAACCTATCCATATCAATGCATATTCAGTCAGCTCTAGGACAAAGAGGTTAGTATGCAAGAAACCTGTTTCCTGCCACTGTTCTTGTTTGCCTAGGTTTTGTCCAGGCACGTGATAAGTAAGACTCAAATCTTACTTCACACCATGCAGGAGTTCCTACTCCTGCTTTGGCCTGGTGGTTTGAACCCATGAGAGGGATAGACATTGGTGAGCCTGGTTTCAGATACTACCAGGATCAACCCTATCCGGAATTTCCTAAAGTTAAATTTAGAACTCTGTAGAACTCAGCAGGTTGAGACCTGAGTGCTGCACCATAGAGTGAGCTCCCATCTCTGTCCCAGCTCCTGCCAACCTAGCAGTTCAAAAGCAAGAAATTACAAGTAGATAAATAGGTACCACTTCAGTGGGAAAGGTAGCAGCATTACCTAGTCATGCCTGCTACATAACCACAGAAACATCTGCTGATGCAGACAGCGCTGGCTCTTTGGCTGAAAATAGAGATGAGCACCACACCCTAGAGCAGTGATGCCGAACCTTTTAGAGACCAAGTGCCGAAGCTGCAACCCAAAAGCCACTGGAACCTCTGGAACCTCTTGCCAACAGATCTAAGACTTCAAAGAGAATTGCTGCCCTTCAGGAAAGGATTGAAGACCTGGCTGACAGGGCAGATGTGGGACCCTAATGGGGACACGGTCCCCGCCTGCTGGCTTATGTAAACAATTAAGAACTCTCTCTTCTTTTTATAGTGGGTGGGGTGGGTGGGTGGGATATGGGTCTTTTAAAGTGTTTTTATGTGTTTTTAGAACTTGTTGTAATGCCGCCCTGAGTTGGGTTCTGCCTGAGTGGGCGGCATATATAAATATGACTATTAAATTAAATTAAATTATTTATCACAAAGTGCCAACACAACAACAGGGGAGGGAGGAAACACTCCCATTGGGCTGCTGGGCAGAGGGGTGGGGTGAAATCTGTGCTGGGGGGAGGGAGGAAGCATTCCCATTGGGCTGCTGGGCAGAGGGGTGGGGCAAACTCTGTGCTGGGAGAGGGAAGAAGTGCTCCCATTGAGCTGCTGGGCAGAGGGGTGGGACAAACTCTGTGCAGAGGTGACAGCATGGGTGTCCACAGAGATGGCTCTGAGTGCCACCTCTGACACACATGCCATAGGTTCGCCACCACTGCCCTAGAACAGTTTTCTCAAACTGCAAGACTCTAGTTATCAGATTCTCTACAAATCTTTTAAACCCCTGTCAATTTCCTGTAGATTACAATCTCTTTATAGAAATTTCTCTTAGCCTGTATCTCTACTGTAGAGTATGTTCATGGTTGCAAACTCTTTGATTCTTTCTCTTAAAAGCAAACTGAATTATTAAGTTTGTGTGTCAGACAATGAATGGAAAAAAGATTAAAAATTCTTCTTCCAGTGTTGCTACCCTATTGAAATTTGCTACTTTGAATGGAATTATAGTACCCAGTAATAACCCCACCCTAGTGTACTCTTCTGAACTTCAGTAGAAAATCCTATCCACCAAGGCCCCCATGCTCGAAAGCCAGTCGTATCCGGTTCTAGGGTTCAGTGCTCATCTCTGCCTATAGCTAAAGAGCCAGTGCTGTCTGCATCTGCAGATGTTTTTGTGGACATGTGGAAGGTATGTCTCAACCCTGGAGTGCACCTTCCCACCAAAGTGGTCCCTATTTATCTACTTGCAATTTCTTGCTTTCGAACTGCTAGGTTGGCAGGAGCTGGGACAGAGCTGGGAGCTCACTCTGTTTATGCAGTACTTGAGAATCAAACTCCAACCTTCCAGTTGTCGAGTTCAGCGCCTTAACCACTTGAGCCACCTTATCCTATATGCCATACCAACCTACAAATACTACATCTCAACAGAATGGAGCTGTACAAAGTAAAATAGTACCAACTGATATAATTGTTGAAGCATAAATACATTCCTCGTCTGTCTGCTTTAAAGTTTCAACGAAATAATGAGACCGACACTGACTGGGAGGCGGAAGGTCAGCAGTTCAATTCCCAAGTACTGCAGGATGGAATGAGCTCCCGTCTTTGTCCCAGTTCCTGCCAACCTAGCAGTTCGAAAGCAAGTAGATAAATAGGGACCATTTTGATGGGAAGGTAAGAGCACTCCGTGCGCTCCAGTATCTAGTCATGCCTGCCACATGACCATGGAAATGTCTGCAGAAGCAGAGAGCGCTGGCTCTTCGGCTTTGAAACAGAGATGAGCACTGAACCCTAGAGTTGGAGACGACTTGCTTTTGAGCAAGGGAACCCTTTAACTTTACCTTTAAACAGATCTCTTACATCATGTATGGTTTGAACATGAAATTTTAATTTCTGTCACAGTATGTATCTACTGTCACTCACAATAGGTGACTGGCATGAGTGAAGGGTGAGTTAATTTAATTCCTGAACCACTTTAGCAACTACCAAAGTCAATGTGGTCAGATATCTATGGCAAATATTTGACATTCCTGACAAAGATGTTGACAACTTTTGTATATTTTCTGCATGCGTAGAAAAGAGAAAGGCCCAATTTGTCATACAACAGTCCAGTAAAAGTTAGAAGAGTTGCTGAAATTCCACACAAGCATGAAAGCTAACAGGAGTCATGCTCTCTAACAGAACAAGCAATATTCCATATTTTGCATCTCTTTGTCTGGAAAAAGAGATGCTTTCAAGGTCATACAGCTCCTTTTATGCTTTTGAAACAAGTGGCATGACATCTTTCAGATCCTGCATAGCTGTGAAGGGAAATTTGAACAAATTTCTTTATTATTATTATTATTGTTTCAGCACAAGAGCTGATCGCTCCTAACCTTTGATCTCTCTTTACTCTGCTTTTCTTTTAAGTTGTATTAGAGTGCATTGTGCCGTTAGTCTTTAGTGGAAAGAAATGAAAAATCAAAAGTGTGCGCTTGCTTCAGGTAAAGGTAAGAGAATACCTGCAGCTTTCTTCAAATCTTAAACAAACTGTTCAATTTTGACAATGTTTACATAACAGTCTTTATGACATCCTTTTTTATTTGACTTTGTTTCAATGTATACCAAGCACCAGTCATCTCTGAGAGCATTTCTTTTTCTTGAAAGACTTATAATCTTGCCAGCATATTTGTTTAAAAATACAGGACTCTGTAATGAGAAGTTGAGTGCTTTCTTTTAAAAAACACAAACACACAATAACAATGGATATTTACCTTCAGCTAAAAGCTTGATTTTCTTTTATTTGTTTCCCTTTCAGCCAAGATTTCCACATATTCCTCTATGTTACAGAAAGTAGCCTTCAGTATGCCTCAAAGGACAAGTCAGTGATTTATGGACACCATTTTCCCTCCACAGCAGCCATGGGACTAAAGCAGTTAACAACAATAGTTTAAGAAAATAACCAAGACAACTGCTTCCAATTCAATCTGCAAGTGGAATTGAGAAAGAAAGAGAACGTAATAATGTGTACTGGATTTTAGCCAGGGCACTGAAGGTTAACAACTCAAATGTTATTATTGCAAGGCCCAAGGCACTTCTTGCTAAAAGCTTTATGAAACAACTGCCTGAAAGGAAACTCACTACCATTGCTGCCTCTTTTAATACTTGCTTGGTCCTAGTTTAGACTGCCTCACAAGCTGCATCTTCTTTCACAGCAATTAGTTTTGGTGAAGGAGATGTATAGATTTATAACCAAGGGAAGACATGACAGGTTTCCCTTTCCCTTTTGGCTTTGGGTAGGAGAAACGATACATGCAGAAGCTTTATGACAAGGGTTGCCAAACTTTTTCAGTTGGGGGCCTATTCACACTCCCTCAGACAGTTGAGGGTGGCGGACTGGTGGTCCCCTTACCATTTATGGCTGTCATAAACATGTTAACCACAGCTGTAAATGAGTATGTGGCTGATTCCAATGGCGGAGGTGGTGGCTGGAGTGAGGGCGGGGGGTGGATTATTTGGCATTGTGGCCAGAATCTGGCCCATGGGCCATAGGTTGCCTACCCCTGCTCTATAACCACTATCCAAACAACAAAGAAGACTTCTGTTTCACCACACCACACCACACAAAACCACAATGAAAGAATATCCCTTTGCAGGCGCACCCCCCCAATAACGGACACAGACAACATTGAAAGTGGATAACAGCAAAGGGCCACATTTATTGATTCAATGCCCTAGTCCGAATTATAAATTTGTATTGGTAAAACGACCAATCATAATTCCTAAGGCAAGCAGGCCGAAGTAACACTGGTAAGGTACCACCCCAAAATTGCCAACGGCAATTGGTTACAATGTATCAATTTGTATTAATTTGTTTGTCAACAACAAACAAATTGTTGACCGTAGTCAATAACTAACTCATGACCCCACCCTCTGACGCGTATCCGTGAAATCACAGGGGTGATGCATGCTGGTTAGCAATCATCATCACCCCATCGCCTGGTTCGTCGTTGACCGGACAACGTTTAACTACTTTATTCCTGTCTAGTTTTGTCCAGTCAATTGCGAACCTGCCGGATACTTGTGGGTCATACTGTTTACCTTACCAGTGCTACCCGCCCATGTGACCAAAGTCAACAGTAGGAACGAAGAAAGACCCCTATATCAAACCATAGCAACAGTGTGGGATGGGCAAAAAAGCCAGGACCCGAAGCCAATATGGGTCCCAACCAAAAATTCCCACCCGGCCCCGAAGCGACCATAATCACACTGTTAACTAGGGAGGGGGTGGAGGGGAAAAAACTTCTCCGCTCCGTCGCTGAGGCAAAATGGCAGCACGGCTGCCTCGTGGCCACCCCTTTTATAAGGGAGCTGGCCACGCCCCTAACTACCCGGATTATCTGTCCTGTGGGGGGGGGCCCCGCAAAGTGCGCGGCGGCCATTTTGGCGCCGCGCTTGCATTGCAGGCGCACCCCCCCAATAACGGACACAGACAACATTGAAAGTGGATAACAGCAAAGGGCCACATTTATTGATTCAATGCCCTAGTCCGAATTATAAATTTGTATTGGTAAAACGACCAATCATAATTCCTAAGGCAAGCAGGCCGAAGTAACACTGGTAAGGTACCACCCCAAAATTGCCAACGGCAATTGGTTACAATGTATCAATTTGTATCAATTTGTTTGTCAACAACAAACAAATTGTTGACCGTAGTCAATAACTAACTCATGACCCCACCCTCTGACGCGTATCCGTGAAATCACAGGGGTGATGCATGCTGGTTAGCAATCATCATCACCCCATCGCCTGGTTCGTCGTTGACCGGACAACGTTTAACTACTTTATTCCTGTCTAGTTTTGTCCAGTCAATTGCGAACCTGCCGGATACTTGTGGGTCATACTGTTTACCTTACCAGTGCTACCCGCCACACGGAGGGGCTTCACAGAAGACCTGACGCCCCCCCCCAGACCGTCAGCTCGGTCAACAGGCCTGCTCGCCAGTCACCCAACAGGAGGTCCATACCTCCTCGCGACAGATGGACCCCATCCCCTGCGTACAAGTCACAATTTTGTAGACTAATATCGGGGTGATGACTAACCCGTCCCCAAGCCCTGGTGGTGAGAAACCGCGCCACTGCCTTATTGACCGCGCGCCTAGCTCGGTCAAGGGCCTGGAGGTTAACGCCCCCTCTGTAAGAGTGGCGCGGAACAATGTCCGACCAAACCAGGGCTGTGGCAGGCCAGACATAATGCAAGTAGGCGAGGTCCTCGCAAATCGCATGCTTGAGCGATAAGCCGGTGACCTGGCCCAAATCATTGCCCCCCAGGTGGATGATTAGAATGTCAGGCGGGTCAGCCCCCAGGCCAGAAAAAAGGAAAGGCCGCAGCTCCCGCCATAACATCCCAGGCTTACCGTGCCATGAGAGACTGGCGTGGTCACCCAGTCCCAGTCGGGGTCCCCACTCTGTCGCCGCAGCGTAACGCGCTGCCCTGAGCACATAGCTGTGGCCCACCAGCCATACTGTCACCGGTGTAATACGACACCCAGGGTCTGTAAGAAAATTGAGAAAAAAGGAAGGTAAGGTGACTGGATTGGTACTCATGGCGGGAGTGGGCGCACGTAAAACTGAAAACATTGTGAGCCCCACCTCCCCATGCTACGTATGTCAGCCCCAGAGTACCCAAAAGCAGCTGCTGTAGAAGCTGCGCCAATCCGGAACGAATGTGTGCCATAGCGGGCACCTGGTAGGCCCACCCTGATGAGGGCTCTGGCTGTCACCTTCCAAAACTGAAATTTAGTAAGGGGAGACCCATCTTGGTGACAGAAAAACGGGCCGTGGTGCATGCCACGCAGTGCCAGGTATTCCTGTAGGGCACCAACCGGACAGATGTCTGCCAAAGAACACCGTAGCAGTCTTACTCCACTGCCTACGCCATGCTGATCTGTTTTGGAGGAGCGAATCCTCAACTGGGCCCAGTCTTTGGCAACATATACATCTCCGAGTTCCAGTGCCCTACCACTTGCATCCGCCTTAGACAGCATCACGAGTTCGCTGATGCGGAGCGCTCCAAAAAATGCCACCGTTGTGGCTGCATGAAAAAGGGCTGCCTCATAATGATCAAAACAGAGGCCTGGCCAGCCCCGGGCCAACTGGGTAAGAACCCCTGGGGAAATAGGGTGCCGGTCGTCCGGGCAACGCCCGCGCCCGCGCACCCACCCCTCCAAAACGTGTCTCACACGGAAGTCAGAGGTGGTATCCACATGACCCCCTACTTTGGCCATAAAAGCCAATGCCGAGAGCTTGGATGCTATGGTGCGAGGTGCAAGGCCCTGTGCATGCAGGTGAACCATGAACCGCAGAACATGGTCCACCGGGATAGGCCAGGTCTCTGGCAATTGAAATTGAGTAGCAAAAGCCCTATACAAATTGAATGCTTGTTGATACGCCTTACGCGTGCGTGGCGCTAGTGACAGGCCAATCGCCCGGTTCACCTCTCCTTGCCAATAGTCCACATCTCGTCCGGGAGTGGCGAGGGAAATTCCTCCGCTTCCGGGGCCAAGGCGCGGAACCGGGAGATCTGCAGGCGGGACAAAGCGTCAGCAATATCATTATTAACCCCTGGGACATGCCTGGCCCTGAACAAGACGTTGAGGCGCAGGCAGCGCAGCACAAAATGGCGTACCAGATCCATGACCCTGGGCGATTTAGAAGTCTGTGCATTGACAATGTGAACAACAGCAGCATTGTCGCACCAGAAATGCACCACCGAATTGGCCCACTGTTCGCCCCACAGCATCAAAGCCCCGAGAATGGGAAAAAATTCCAGGTATGTGAGATCCCGCAGGCGACCTGTGCCTGCCCATGCCGGTGGCCACCCACCATAGGCCCACTTCCCATTGAAGTACATCCCATAACCCAGGGATCCTGAGGCATCAGACTGGATCTGGAAATTGGGGGATGCCAGGAGGTCAGACCTCCAAAATGAGACCCCGTTGAACTCCCTCAGGAATTGCAACCAGACTAACATGTCTGCCCTGATACCCCGGGTGAGCCTGACTCTGTGGTGGGGCCTGGATAACCCTGCCATGGCGTCGCATAAGCGCCGGGCAAAAGCCCTGCCCGGTGCGACCACTCTGCAGGCAAAATTGAGGTGCCCATGTAGCACCTGCAGCTCCCTCAGGGATGCCTTACGCTTGGCCAGCAATTCTGAGATAAGGGTCACTATCCTAGACACCTTGTCACCCGGTAACCTAGAAGCCTGTACTACTGTATCAATCTCAACCCCCAGGAATACTAGTTTGGTCGACGGGCCCTCGGTCTTTTCGGGCGCTAAAGGGACACCAAGTTCCTGCATTAGCGTCTGAAATGTATTGAGGAGACGTGCACACGTGTCCCAGCCCCGTTCACCCCCGAATAAAAAGTCATCCAGGTAATGGGCTACAGACCGGGACCCTGACCTGCGGACAAAAGCCCACTCTAGGAAGGTGCTAAAACGCTCGAAAGCCGAGCATGATATGGAGCAGCCAAAAGGCATGGCCTTATCAAAATAATACTCCCCTCTAAACTTAAAACCCAGCAATACAAAGTCGCCCGTGTGCACCGGCAAGAGGCGAAAAGCTGACTTAATGTCGCACTTGGCCATCAAGGCACCCGGGCCACACGAGCGCACCATGCGCAGCGCATGGTCGAACGATGTATACCTGACCGAACAAAGGTCATCAGGTATCGCATCGTTGACCGATCGACCGGCTGGGTAGGACAAATGATGAATAAGGCGAAACTCACCTAGGGACTTTTTAGGAACCAAACCCAATGGCGAAACTTTAAGGTTGGGAAAAGGGGGTGCGGGAAAAGGTCCGGCGACCCTGCCCGCGTCTAATTCCTTTTTAATGCTGGCCTCGGCTACCTCCTCCCTTCCCCTGAGGGATAAAAGGTTGGGAGCATCCTGAGGGGATCTATCACCCATAAAAGGGATACGAAATCCCTGCTTAAAACCTTGGATGAGATACTCCCTGTCCTCTCCCCTTGGGTACGATGCGAGCCAGCGCTCCAGCATGTCGACCTTAATTGGGGAGGGGGCCTTTCGGAGAACTAGTTCCATCCGTGGCAGGCTTGCCAGCCCACTGTCCACCCCTCCCTCTGCCTCGCGCCCCCCCAGGCTTGGGACAAGCAGAGGCTGCATGGGGACCAGAACATGTGGGACACTCGTGCTTATACCTGCAGTTCTTCCGACTGCAGGAACCATTGGACGAGAAAGTCCAGCACAGCAGGCGGGCTGGAACCCCCTGCCCCGCCAGTTGGCGGGTAGCCTGCGCTGGAGCTGCTCGCTGGACCGCATGTCCACAATGGTATCTATCCCCCGGGGCAGGACGTGTGGGTGTCATATACAAGAGCCACAGTCTCTGGCACGGCTCATCCCATCTCATCTCGGGGTGCAGGGGAATCCTCATACGGAATTCCTCATCATATGCTAGCCATGAGGGGCCCGGGAAATCTACCATCGCCCTATATATGTTGTCCAAATATTGGACCATGGGAATAGCTAGATCCGGCCGCGCCCTCAAATATACCGCCATGTATATCAAATAAGCGGGGAGCCAGTTAGCCCAGGTACGCGGCGGCTTACGGCGGCGTGCCTGCTCCTTGTCCTTCTCATCCTGACCCTCCCTTTCTTCCTTAGTGGGCTCTCTGTTCAGGAGTGAGAAGATATCTACGTACTCCCCCCGCCATATCTTTTCTCTGGTAGCCTGAGCCAAGTGATCACCCAATGGCAAGGAATACCCCGCCGTCGGCAAAGCCGAAAAGGGGACAGCTGGCCTACCCAAAGGGGCCTGAGTTAACCCTGCCACCCCAAGTACGTTCCCAGCAGTGTAAGAACCAAGGCCCACCCCAGCGGGCATGGTGGCAGTAGTTGTCGCCGGGTGGGTCGCCAGCGGCATAGCCCCCGCACCACCCGCGCGAGGCCAAGGCCACTGAAAGGTCCCCCCTATATTGGGAATGTGTGTGGATGTACTCGTTTGCACCATATACTCACATGCTGCACCCCTGCGGGCCACCCCCAACGGGGGTTCCGGCCCACTGGGGGCGTCGGAGCTCACGACCGATGTAGAGCTCATCACCGGGGCTTGACCCGCACCAGGTTGCTGGCTGGGGAGCTGCGAGGCAGTGGCCGGAGCCGCGCCACCCGCCTGCAGCAGCTCAACCCTCCCCGCCGGCCGTTGTCCTGCTGCCGATAGCGCCTCAAAAGGTACCCCGAAAGGGGCACCTGCCTGACTGGCCCGGGCCAAAGACTCCTCTAAGGCCGCAATACGGGCCAGTAAGGTGTCTACATTAACCATAGGTAAAGAGCCGGCCGGCCCACCTGACCCTTGCATGGGGACAGTTCCCTGGACCCCATGGCCCATATGTGGCCATTGGCCAGGGCCGAAGCCCGGTAGGGCTGATGAGGAAACCTGCCAAGGCAGGGCACCGGGCCACCCCCCAAGGCTAGAGGGCCCCGGGAGAGGCTGCGGCCCAAAAGTAATCGGCCCAACGGATTGGGCGGAAGAAGGAGCGGTGTCCACCGCTCGCGGGCCGCGGGCCGGAGCGCCCTCCGCGCCCGCACTCTGATCGGGCCAAGGGGCGATAGACCCCAAGCCACTAGCCCCGGCCGGGGATGGCAAAGGAGGCTGTTGAGGAGGCGGCACCGCGGTCCTCCGACCTGGGTTGCGCCTCCTAACAGCCCGGGCTGAATTCGCAGCAGCCTTCTTTTTGGAAGGCATCTCGAGCAAAAAAGGGAAGCTAGCTAAGCAAAATCGACCCAAAAGGGCTTCCCGTCGATACCAACGAGCGACGGAGGCGCAGGGGAAAAAACTTCTCCGCTCCGTCGCTGAGGCAAAATGGCAGCACGGCTGCCTCGTGGCCACCCCTTTTATAAGGGAGCTGGCCACGCCCCTAACTACCCGGATTATCTGTCCTGTGGGGGGGGGGCCCGCAAAGTGCGCGGCGGCCATTTTGGCGCCGCGCTTGCATTTGCTTGTCTTGTCCTGTGTCCAGTTACCAGCATTGCTAGATACATGGCTGTCAAGCAGCATATGTTGGGAAAGCAGGTACTATAAGCTTTATTAAAGCCTTTAGTTTGGGTTATTCATTCAACACATAAGGAGGGGAGAGTCCTGACACTTCCGTTATCAGATAAGTCACTAACTTACATGTGTAGAGTAATAAGCCTGAAGAAAAGAGCCTCCTCTATCTATGGAGGCTCTTCATGTGAGTCGGAACACCAGTTTCCCACATTGTTCCAACTGACATGGATCACCCCCAAGAATAATGGCAGGTTTCTCATTCAAGCCTCTCTTTTCCTGGCACAGGAGGGCAACAAATTGGAGAAGAATGTGCCACAGCTACTTTCTGTGTGTTGAATCAAGATGAGAAATTAACACATGAACAAATTTTAAGTCTTTACAAAGATGGTAGAAAAGCTGCTTTATATTAAGAGGGCTCAGCTTCTGGATAAGTTTAGATAGCCAATACAGTTTGTGAAGGAGAATTTACAGTCAACAAAGCCACTTTCTAATTACCACCAAAATGCTAAATAGCTAATCAAAGGTAGTCAGTAAGGAATCAAATAGATTATATGCAAGTAATTGAAGTTACTCAGCATTACACTGGTGAAATCTTACATCGGAACTAATAAATTCAGATCATAATCTTGTCATTGCTAGAGGTTGCCACAGATTAAAGAAAACACAAGTACATTAAAGCATTACAAGTCCAGAAAATAAACAACTACTGTCTACACAGGGATACAGCCCACTCTTTGAGGTAGTCTTGGGGTGAGTTGGTCCAATCACGTGAACACGTATTGCGTAGCTGGAGCTATTAGATGATGATGTTAGACATTTTAACAATTCTTTTCAATCAAATCTACAAAATGAAAAGATTCTGGAAATTTGACAGATATTGAGCATTACCCAAAACAACATGCAAGTGCTTATAGTGACTACAGAACAATAAACTTAATGAGATTTAATGAGATAAATCCATATTAGTTTCATAAAAGAATTTGGAACCAGGAAAATGGTACTTTGCATACATATTCCTGGGGAGAAACGCAGTATGCTGGTTTCATTGATTACAAGCACATGTATGGAAAAACTCCAGTCTGGCAGGCTAGTGGACTTATTGACAAACAAAAGTCTTGATTGAAGAGATATGTGTGCAATTAGTAACAAAAAGGTGCAGGTGACTGAGAATATAAAAGCTTGGACAGCTGATTGATGAGTTCCAGTGTCGTTTATGGAATAATGTATAGTCTACCCACAAGGACACAAGGAAAGACTGGGAATTCCATCATAAAAATTTTAAGACATCCTTCCAAAGATTCCTATTATTGCTCTAGTACTACTTACGTAAAGGTAAAGGTCACCCTTGCTCAAAAGCCAGTTGTATCTGACTCTAGGGTTCAGTGCTCATTTCTGTTTATAGCCAAAGAGCCAGTACTGTCTGAGTTTACAGTGTTAGATACTAAGTGTTTGCCTAACCGGTTGTCTAGGATATTATACCCTACTGTAAAACTGCTGTACCACTTTAAGGGCTCTGCAATTGTAACAGCACAGGTGCAGCTTATTGATTATGTAACTCCAGGACTTTGTATAAAGCAAGGTCTCAGTTCACACTTTAGCCTATGTGCTCAATAGGGCCTATGTGCTCAAGACTTCTGCTGGTTGTTATGCTCTGAAGGAGAAAGGTTTCATACTGGAACAAACCTTAAAAAGAAACTGCTGACTCACTGATGGTATCTTGCTAGAGGAGAGAGTAAGACCTTGATATTCTACAAGCACCTTCATGCTGACTGCTTTATACACTGAAAGACCTTTGCATTGTTTTGCGTGTGTATGCTGATTCATGCTTCATCATCATACCGAAAAGTCTTTGCAACTTCTACTGTGAGTAGAACTATTTGCTCAGCCAGAAAGGACTGCCACTTTTGCTGAGCTACAAGACTTGTAAATAAAGGACTGTGTTACTTCTGTTTGCTGCACATACTTACAAGGCAACCCACCACAGTGAACTGAACTGTGTGTGACCAAGGAGAAGTTATCCTATTTGTGTTACAACTATCTATGTTGCTGTAAATGTTTGGATCTTCTGTTTTTGTCTCAGGTAAAAGAACACTTTTTGAATAAATAATCAGCTTCGGTCCCTGTGTTGATCTCAGTGTCCTCAACTCCTGCTGCGCACCTTCCAGTCACTCTGCTAAACACCAACACACAGATGTTTTTGTGGACATCTAGCAGGCATGACTAGACACCAGAGTGCACAGAATGCCATTTACCTTCCCACTAAAGAGGTACCTATTTATCTACTTGCAATTTTTTGTGTTCAAACTGCTAGGTTGGCAGGAGCTAGGACAGAGACTGGAGCTCACTCTATCATACAGCACTTGGGTCTCAACTGTTGACCTTCCAGTCATCAAGTTCAACATCTTAACCACTAAGCCACCACAGTCCCTAGTGCTAGTTAGGAATCTCTTTTCTGAACAAGAAGCTGGGTGGAACTAGGCCTAGCTAAAACTTAAAACCTTATCCTTTAGCCCTTTTCTCACATGCTAGACACATTAGGTGTCTTTAAGATACATATAACTCAGGCAGAACTCTCACAATGTGGGCAAGTAGTTTTCAATACCTTGAATTCCATCATATCTTTATTCTGCTTTGCACAATCAATGCACATACATAAACAATGAAAGACTGCCCCTAAACACAAATGAGATATAGTGGTTCCTCAAATAATGTCCAATTCGGATAAAATCCAATTCGGATAAAGTTGTGGTTTTCATACACACGTGATGCATCTCATAAAGTCCAAAACCACTAAAATGGACATTATCCGAGGTATTTGGTATAAGAACCTCGGATAAAGTCCATTTTTGAACATTATCTGATGCATCGCCCATTTGATTTGGATAAAGTCCAAAATCGGATAAAATCCAAACTTGTGGAAAGGAGTTTGGACTTTATCCGAGGTTCTACTGTCTGTGTTCTGCATCAGAAGCCCTTTTTGTGATGTGTTTCATGGGAAAAGTTACTTTTTTGGACCTTATCTCCCAGAACAGCCCAGCCATCATGCAAAAAACACTAAAAAAAGATAGAATCCAAAAAGTATCTTCTCTGATTTTTTGTAAGCATCTCAGATAGTACTGATAAACTACCACAGAAAATAAAATGTGATGTAGTTCCTGTCTGGTTGTATTAAAACACTTCTGTGTCATGTCTTCTGCAAGAACCTTTGAGTTATAGCTATTTCTGGTCATCTTGTCAGCCAATCCATAGAAATGAATGGATTTTTCATTTACTCAAAATTTATTGAAGTCCAATTAACATTAATTGGTCTACATCGAGTACATTGACCAACCCTGTTATGAATGTATGACCTCTTGCAGTGTTTTATCAATGTAGATACAGTATATGCATGAGTAATGAAGAACAAGGAAAAATACAACTTAAATTAAAGCTGTAGCAAATTATACATTGTCAGATTCTAGAAATTCTCAGAACTAAAATTTAGAAAAGAGAGAATAAGAGCACAATGAAACAGGAAATGTAACAGAAATCAAACGTACAAAACACAGTTGCCTAATGTGAAACCCAAGAAACAAAGTCTTGTAGAAAAAGAGGATATGGTTTTATAAGAGCGGGACCTCCAGAGGTCTATGGGCAACGCCATGGGGTTTTGGTGGTTGCCAATGGGGCAGCCGCCCCACAAATGCGACCAAAAAACACCTACGATTCCCAGAGTCCTCTGTGCTGCACAACCCCTCAGCCAATCAGGCTGAGGGACATGAATGCAGAGGAGGCTGGGAAAGCGTGGCCCAAGAGAAAAACTTTCAAAGACCCAGCCAGAGCCAGGAAAAGAAAAGTGCAGTCGATGAGGGTTGGGGGGGGGAGGCACGCCCCCAGGAACCACACACACACCCGCCCTACCACCTAGCCTCCTCTCCCTAACTTCCGCTGACCACACTTACCCTTTGCCGTCTCCAGCTGGGTCTTTGAAAGTCTTTCCC
The DNA here is from genome assembly GCA_035047305.1 of Bradypodion pumilum. NCBI lineage: Eukaryota > Metazoa > Chordata > Lepidosauria > Squamata > Chamaeleonidae > Bradypodion > Bradypodion pumilum. The sequence continues at coordinate 306,200,552 of JAWDJD010000004.1, read as the reverse complement.
TCCTGTTGCGGCCTTCTGTGTAGGGAGAAGCACCGGACTGTCCTTCGTCTCTGCGAGCGACATGGCAAAGGACAGTCCGGTGCTTCTCCCTACACAGAAGGCCACGACAGGAGGGAAATTGTTTCCCAAAGGGAACCAATTTGTCTTCCTAGGAGGACAGAGGCCAAAATATTCAGCCCCTGTCTTCCAAGGAAGACGAACACCTTAAAAACGGGAGACAAAGGCCAAGCATGGAGCACCGTTCTCGGCCTTCGTCTCCCACAACCGACCCATAGCTTGGGGGAGAGTATACCCCCTCTCCCCTCAAGCTACGGAAAGACAACAGGAAAAAAAATTCCCCTACAACCTCAAAGCCCAGGACAAGCCACCACCGTAGCATGGGGGGGGGGAGAGGATACCCCTCTCTTCCCCCCCGACCCATGCTTTGGTGAGGCAATGGGGAAAAACTATGTTTTCCCCGCAGCCTCGAAGGCCTGCCCAAGCCGGCCCATAGCTTGGGGGAAGGAGGGGATACCCCCCCTCTTCCCCCCCAAATCCAAGCTACTGCAAGGAACTGGCCAGCCCCCCTGTAAAAACAATAAATAAATAAATAAATCCTCCCCCCCCCCATCACAAGGCTTTAATGCGACCTGGCCAGCAAGGCAAGGCCATGTTAAACCCTCCTAACCATCCCCACCTCCCCCCCACACACACACACATAAAACCCTCCCACCCACAACAACAATAACTAGAACTCACCTGCACAGAACAACCCAAACATCCTCCTCGAATGCCTCCTCGCACTGAACATTAGTGAATGTAGTCCACCAGAGGGAGCTATTAGTTAACTAAAAATATTAACTAAAAATAGCACCCTCTGGTGGACTACATTCACACACACACACACACACACACACAAACACAAACACACACTTTTTTACGTAGGAGTGGTGGTTATGCAGAACCCAAACCATCCCAAACGACCAACACACACATTAAAAATGCCTGGCAGGGCCGGGCAAACTGCTAGCTCAGTAGAGTGTGTGTGTGTGTGTGTGTGTGTGTGTGTGTGTGTGTGTGTGTGTGTGTGTGTGTGTGTGTGTGTGTGCGCGCACACACACATACACACACATTTAAACTCATTTTGGAGTGTATAGAGAACCTTGGGGTGGCTCGACGACCCACAATGCAGGGTAAAATTGGGCATCCTGCCTGTGCTTTGGTTCCCCAGAGGTGTTGGGGGTGCATTGGAGTCCATGGGAGGCAACATATTGCCCACCCCTGGTTTAGGAAAAGAAGAGCCCTGTTGGCACAGTGGTGAAACTGCTATATTGAAGCCATGACTGCTGGCATTGTAAGTACAATCCTGACCTGGCTCAAGGTTGAATCACTCAGGCTCCCAGCCTTCTGAAATAGGGGAAATGAGTGCCCAGCATATTGGAGGCAAAATGCTAATTACTTTGTGAACTGCTCAGAAAAGGCAATAAACACTATGGGGCAGTATATAAATGTAATTTCTTTTGGAAATAAATAAATACACATTTCCTCACAAACACTTGGAGATACTTTAAATTCAAAAATATCTGACTTTTTTTGTCCCTGAAACCACTTGAAAAAGAACATTAAAAGAAAAATAAAACAACTATATTTACTGAGTACATCTGAAGCCTCGATCAGTCCCAGTTCAACAGGTGTTGCTGCTTTCAGTGTATACATTGATGGCATCTGAAGAAGAATGCTCATTTCTCCGAAAGACTCTTTTGGATTCAGTTGGCCAATGAGGACTTGTCTCATCTTTTTGATCTGTTTAGGGACACAAATCCAAATTATTATTATTTTGTGTTGCTTCATTTCATAAGTAAAATTGGAAGTTGTACAATATATATTTCATAAGATAATTCATAGAAAATACATGCTAGATGGGGCTATAAGAGACACCCACAAGATTTCCATTACTATTTATGGCCTGATGTGATGAGTCCATACAAGGAAGGACTGGGACACCTACGCATATATGATAAATTTATTTGTAACTTTTCTACTTATATATGTTAATATGACCACAGAGTATCCACTTCCATATATAAGAAAAAGTGCAATGGATCACCCAAAAGAACATGGATTGGCATATGATTTACATATGCTAATTCATATTCTAATGTTATACTTCTATCCAACTGTATAGATAATTACTATAATTTAAACAAAATTACACCTAGCTACAGTTGGAACAATTGTGTCATGTGAATGCTGTTTCTTATGTTATCTTTTGATAGGCAACTTTGAGACTTCTGCTGTTTCTTCTTTGAGTAGACAGCCATTCAGGTAGAAGTTGCCTTCAAACAGAGGATGTCCTGGAATTTTTGGCAACCTCCACCTTCTCATCAGAAAAGTGATGGAAACAATGGACTATCACTCCGAGAAGAGAGAGAAATCTGCCTGACTAACAGCCACAATATAATAAACTGGTGCAAATAACCCATTTAGCAAGATTTTATTTGTTTTTCTTTTCTCTTTCAAGACTGTATAGTATAAGTCATTTTCTTAGATTCTTATAATTATTTCTTATTCGTGAGAGCAGTTTCATTGAGTAACTGAGCGGAAAAGGAAAGATTTCCAGAAGTGATATTCCAAAGGAAAATGTCATTCCTCACCATTTTCCCCAACGGTCTCTTCACAAGGGCTGTAATTATTTGGTAAGCATTGCAGTGTCCAGATTTAATGAATCCTATATATTGGCTTATTTCTCCTCCTGTCATAATCACTGCAACAACAATAACAAGGGTGGCTAAATACATTGGGATTGTCTCCCCCTATTTCTTTGTAGTCATTTCTACTCAAAAAGGTCCTTCTGGGTTGAAAGGATTAGCCGGTGATAAATCACCATTGCCCGGCGGATACCTGATTGCTGAAATAGCAATCTTTGTAGAGGCTCCTTTCATGTTGATGTAGCCCAATATTGGGCAGATGTCATCTAGCCCTTTTTAATTCTATTTTGTTTTAGATGTGTTAATTTTAGCTTTGTATGTTATTATATGCTTGTGGTGCATCTGACACGAATAAAAAAGATCTTCCCCTAGAATTTATTTCATCAAATTATATTGTGGAATATGTCACATTATGTAATTTTGTTAACAATCTTAAATGCTATTATGTACTGCAGTGGCTCAAGTTGCTAAGACACTGACTGGGAAGCGGAAGGTCAGCAGTTCGATTCCCGAGTACTGCAGGACGGAAATGGGCTCCCATCTTCGTCCCAGCTCCTGCCAACCTAGCAGTTCGAAAGCAAGAAATTGCAAGTAGATAAATAGGGACCACTTCGGTGGGAAGGAAACAGCGTTCCGTGCGCTCCGGTGTCTAGTCATGCCTGCCACATGACCACGGAAATGTCTGCAGAAGCAGACAACGCTGGCTCTTCAGCTTAGAAACAGAGATGAGCACTGCACCCTAGAGTCGGATACGACTGGCTTTCGAGCAAGGGAAACCTTTACCTTTACCTTTTACCAAACAAATAAGTGAAACATGTCTGTCAGTTTATAAGCAAGTTTTCAAACCTATTGAAATAATCTTACATCGAGCATCTAATTTGGGAATATTCAATGGTTCAGATGCTTCCAAAATGTATCTCTGATGAAATTCAAGAGAGTAGAATCAAGTATTTAATAGCCCCACTGATGTCCATGCTGTGGATTACAACAATTCCATTCGCACAAAAAAATCCCTTCAGTTTATGGATGTGGGACATTGCGATTCTGTATCCATGATTCAGAATGCCAGGAAATGGCCCAGGACTGCTGCTCATATCACCAGCATAAAAAAGGATATCAACCTTTACAGAGCAAAGAGCAGCCTGAATTTTGAAAACACCAATGGCAGCAGTCAAGCATTCACATAGAGAGTAAAACCATTTGCATAAGGACATCAAGCAATGCAGTCACAATATTGGTTTTCCTTAACTACCAAATAATTGTATAGTGATATGACAGGTGAAATAAACATTAAAGCTCTCCTATCAAGTAAGACCATCCCCAGCCACTAAGCAAAAAACCAAACAAAAACAAAAGAAAAGAGTAATTTCACATTTAAACAAGTGAGCTTCTGAATATTTGTTCTCTATGCTCCTTAATATATATTTCTAACTACAGCATACCTGTCAAGTATCCCAGATTGGCTGGGATTTCCCGTATTTTCACGCCGATTTTTGCCATTTCCCGCCCGGAGCTGTCTCTACCCCGTAATTTGGCAGCTGGGGGGAAGGCATTAATGTGCATCCCTTCTGCGCAGGTCCTTTCTATGCATGTGTAGAACTCTTCTACGCATGTGTAGAAGGCTTCTACGCATGCGTAGAAGGCTTCTGTGCAGAAGGGGATGCATAGAAGCCTTCTACGCATGCGTAGAAGTGAGCTGCGCAGAACAGTTCTGTGCAGGTCCATTCTACACATGCGTAAAAGCCTTCTATGCATGCGTAAAACCCTTCTACGCATGCGTAGTGAGCTGCGCAGAACGGTTCTGCACAGGTCCATTCTAAGCATGCATAAAAGCCTTCTACGCATACATAGAAGTGAGCTGTGCAGAACGTTTCTGCGCAGGTCTGTTCTACGCATGCGTAAAAGCCTTCTACGCATGTGTAGAACGGACCTGCACAGAAACATTCTGCGCAGGTCCTGTAATCTTTGCAGCTGTGCTTGACAGGTATGCTACAATAATACCTCGGATAATGCTAAAACTTGGTTCCACAAGTCTTAGCATTATCTGATTTTTAGCTTATCCGATGCATGCATCGGATAATGTTTTTAAAAAGCCCGGTTCCCTTTCCAAAGAGGAAAGGGAACTGGTGATTGATTTCCCTGCAAAGGCAGCCTGCAAAGATGCTCTGTTTGGCAGCTGCCTTTCGAGGAAGGCAAGGCAGGCCCTGAAAGGCAGCCGCACTCACCCTCCAGCCCTCCAGGAAGGGAAGCAGCCAGGCGCTTGGCCAGTTTCCTTCTCTGAGGGCCGGAGGGTGTCTCTGCACTCACCCTCTGGGAAGCAGCCAGGCTGAAGTTACAAGTAGATAGTTAAGTACCACTTCAGTGAGAAGGTAGCAACATTTCATGCACTCCAGTGTCTAGTCATGACCACACATGACCACCCGTCATGTGTGACCACCAGTGTCTAGTCATGACCACCCATCACATGACCACAGAGATGAGCACTGCTTTCTAGAGTCAGACATGACTGGCTATTGAGCAAGGGCAATCTTTACCTTTACCTAATTAGGCCCTGACTGGTAGGGTCAAAAGTTCAGATTGCGACAAAGTGGGGAGAACCTGCAACATTACATTAATGCTTTGGAAGGTACCTGATGCTAAACCTCTTCTTGCAGTTTGTAATAGTCACTGCTTAGCCCATTTGAGAGGTATTTTTAATGATGAATATTTCAATTTCTAAGCTTGGATTCCTTCTAATAATAATTTTGAAAAGCAGGTGAGACCAACCATTCTCCTTCAAGGCACCATATTTTCCGGCGTATAAGACGACTGGGCGTATAAGACGACCCCCAACTTTTCCAGTTAAAATATAGAGTTTGGAATATACTTGTCAGCTGCAGTTAAGTACCTGTCCTATAAGACGACCCCCGACTTTGGCACAGATTTTTCGGGGTTAAAAAGTAGTCTTATACGCCAGAAAATACAGTAAGTATGATTGGTCTTTTCAGCTTATTTGATTTGTTTTAAATCTGAGGACATAAAAGGTTGCAACTTTCAGCATGGAGGGGAGGGGTAAAGGAGTTTTACTTTTTAAAATATCATAACTCAAAAACTCTTTGCCACACCTTCCTTAGTTTGGCACAGCTAGGGCAGATTTTCTGCTTCATCTGTGCCATGTTTGGTGATGATATTACAAATTTTGTTTTATTTGTAGAATTGTCTTGTAGAATATTGCTTCACTCTGCCAGCAAAATACATCACTCTGCTCCCTTGCAGGGATAACATATTATTTTAAGAAACAAAAATCAAACAATTTCAGAGTAGGATAAAATAACAACTGTGTACCACAAGTCGAGCCTAAGCTATGGTGACCATTTCCAAGGTTTTCTAGATAGAATTAGATATAGTAAGAGACTATAGTAAGAGACTGCCATCAGGACGGAGATATAGAACAATGAAGGTAAAAATGAGCCGTCTCAAGAACAGTTTCTTCTCCAGAGCAATTTTGGCATTAAATGGAAATCTGGACTCTGAAGTCATCTTATCTTTTTTAAAAAATTAAAAATTTTACATTGTACTGTATGGTACTGTCTTAATTGGTGTTTCTGTAGGTGTTTTAAATTATGGGATATGCCTTATTCGAGTTGATATATAGCAACCGAGAAATTTCGTTGTTCCCGCAAGGGGACAATGACAATAAAGATTTATCTTATCTTATCTCATCTCATCTCATCTCATCTCATCTCATCTCATCTCATCTCATCTCATCTCATCTCATCTCATCTCATCTTCTTATCCTACCTTGCCTTACCTTACCTTACCTTACCTTACCTTACCTTACCTTACCTTACCTTACCTTACCTTACCTTACCTTATCTTATCTTATCTTATCTTATCTTATCTTATCTTATCTTATCTTATCTTATCTTATCAAGAATTGTGGTTGTTGTTCAGTTGCACAGTTAAGTTTGACCATTTGCGACCCCATGGACCAATGCATGCCAGGCTCCTCTGTCATCTTCCATCCTTCATAGCCTGCCCAGATCTACATCCACTGCATCAACGATGCCAACTAGCCATCTCATCCTCTGCTGCCCCCTTCTCCTTTTGCCTTCAATCTTTCCCAGCATCAGGGCCTTCTCCAGTGAGTCTTCTCTTATTTGGTGGCCAAAGTACAAAAATTTTACAATTCCCTTTCTGTGGGGGTTACATGGATATGTTCAGTTCGCCCATAACTACACAAGCTGGTCAAAGTAGGGAATCAAACTCCCAACCATACCTAAAACACTGAGCTTTCCAGCAAGCATAGGATGAAGTATTTAAGATGAAATGTTAGGTAAGTTTAAGTGGAGGTTGTTTTTCCCCATTAAGTAAAACAATCAAAAGACAGAGCAAAGGAAAGCTCTTTGATATATGCATTCATATGAATTTTTTGATGTGTGAAAACTGGATTAGGGTAAAAGTATAGTGTTATACAAATTTACATGTACTGTATATTTAATGTGGCATGTTCCCAGCGTACATTTGTGATAGCTTAAATAGCTCTGAGATCAGATTTTGCTCAGATACCCTTAATTACCCTTCCTTACTGAATCAGGTTTTATCATTTTCCATGCAGAAACATACATTTTCAAGGTTGCCTGCCCTATCTAGTGACACATATAAATGCACCAAAGGATGTGTCTGTTGCTGTGTTGGCACTTGCGATAAATAAGTGGGTTTTGGGTTGCAGTTTAGGCACTTGGTCTCTAAAAGGTTTGCCATCACTGACATAGGCTACCATGCAGGAAGCTTGACATTTTGCTACAGTGCAAACAGTAGGGTTTGCCTGAGTCAGGTTCGCCTGATTGGGCGGCATAGAAATTTGAATTATCAATAAAAATAAATAAATAAACAAACAAAAACCATTGCATTCCTCATTAGGATAATACAAATGGATACTAAGAGAAAGTAACCACATTCACTTGGCTAAAGGTACAGCTTGGAAGAAAACAGACTCCATAGTACTTGAGTGGCACACAGTCCCTGCAGACTTTTATTTGATGGTGATCGTACAAGAACAAAGCTTTACTGAAGTCAATGAATCTGTCTACTCCATACCAGCTGGGTTGTTCAGCTTGAGTTGACACCTAACGTTTTTCCATGGGTGGAAAAAATAGCAATAATAAATGCAGGTGCTTTCAAAGTGTAACGCTGCCATTATGTGCTGCTTTGTGACAGTTCACTGAGGCAAAATGGTTGTGAACTAAGCACCACCCATTTAACCCAAATAGATGGACCACTTATAAAAGGTTCTGGGAACTACCATAAAGGCCAAGGTGACTCTAAGACTCATATAAACTTTTCTTAAATAATTAAATTGTTTTAAAGTAGCAAACTATTTCTATGTAACACCTCTCAATTATGCTTCAAAGTGCATGTCTAAAATATCACCATGAAATAAAATAAAATAATAGAGCATGGCCAGCAATAAATGTTAAACTTTACTGATGAACATTTCAGGGACTATATCCTGCCTAAAGTATGAAGGCAATGAAATGCTATGAGGAAGTGGGTGGTATATGTGTAACAAAGGTATAGCTTTTCTATTAGCTCCTTAAGCTTTCTGGTACCCAATTGAAGACACAATTGGGCTGGCCGTTCAGGGGAGGTGGGAGCAGCGCAGCTGAGCCTTTTTCTCGTGACGGGGCCATGAAAAGCCTCTGCCACTGAGCCACTGGAGCCACCACACCATCTCAGCTCCCTCCCCTGGCCCAGCCGATCAGGGGAAGTGGGAGCAGCACAACTGAGCCTCGTTCTCGTGGCAGGGTCATGAAAAGCTGCCGCCGCCGGAGCCATTGAGACACTTTTGCCTCAGCTGGGTTGGGGCTGGTTTCTTCCTGGCTCAGTCATGGATGTTCGAGCCATGGGGGTCTGTTTGGGGACATTTCAAGCCATAGGGCTCCGTTCGTGGACGTTTCGAGCCATGGGGCTCCGTTCATGGACGTTGGGTAGCTGAGGGTAGTATGCAATTAATTTTGTTTATGTTAGTATTTAAACAGTGTTATTGCATAATATGTACTTGTTTTGTAAATTTTGTAAGTGGTGAACTCTGTATTTTTGCGTATTTTTTGTTAACTTCTTTCTATTTATAACTACTGTAATTGCATTGTATAGTATACTTATGTTGTACGCCGCCTCAAGTCGCACGTGGTGTCAAGCGAGGCAGGATATAAATTTAATAAATAAGAATAAATAAGAAATGTTGTATTAAGATGAATTGCTTGATACTGTTCAGTACTCTGATGTTTAGAATCAAACTATACACTATAGGCGGGACTGCAGTGGCTCAAGTGGTTAAGATGTTGAACTTGAAGACTGGAAGGTCAGAGTTCAATACCCGAGCAATACATGATGGTGTGAGCTCGCATCTCTGTCCCAGCTCCTGCCAACCTAGCCGTTCAAAAGCAAGAAATTGCAAGTAGATAAATAGGTACCACTTAGGTGGGAAGGAAGACAGCATTCCGTTCACTTTGGTGTCTAGGCATGCCTGCCACATGTCCACGGAAACGTCTGCAGATGCAGACAGTGCTGGCTCTTTGGCTATAAACAGAGATGAGCACTGAACCCTAGAGTCAGATATGACTGGCTTTTGAGCAAGGGTGATGTTTACCTTTACAATACACTATAGGCAGGACATCATTAGAATAGAAAATTCCTTAAGTGCTGAAAATATTCATCCCAGCGGTTTTTTCTGCATCCTGTACTTTGTAGGACTTTGTCATCTGTAACATACAATCTGGTCTTTACGTAAAGATTGTTGCAAAGAGACGGGGGCTCACATTGGAGAAAGCACAGTCCCTTGTGATCAATGTTTTGGCCTCCCTTGTTGTCACAGTTCTTAGCATCATGGACTTGTAACATCAAGGGAGGATAGAACAGTGAGCAAAAGAAAACCTGCCTTCTCGGTTGTAGCCCCTTTTCTTTGAAACAAGCTTCCACTAGAGATTCGCCAAGTTCCTTCCCTTACACTCTGTAAAAAATTCATAAAACTGGAACCCCAGCTTTAACTAAATTAAACATTAAAACAACTTAACATGGACCATTGCCGTCCAGGAGAGCCCTGTTTTACCGCACTGTTCTTCAGCCCCCATTGGACTCTTTCCATCGTCCATCCCCTGGTTCTTGAGGGAGATGGGAGGCAGCTGTGCAGTGCAGACAGCCGGCCGCGGGAGCGCTACCGGAGCCATCATTAGACTTTCCTCCCCCAGCCACTCCTTGGCCCTGAGGGAGACAAGGATTCTTGCTGGACTTTCCCTCAGTTATGTCGACTTTGTCGACCTTACTGACTCTGCCCTCCTGGCTCTGCCTGCCAGGAGTGATTGGGAATAATCCCGGGCCTTTTCAGTATGTTTTTGCATTTTTGTATTACTGTTGCATTATGATGTATTGCTTTGTAGTTTTGTATTTTGTACATAAAAATGTATTCTTGCCTAGTAATCTGTACTGTATTTTTGTATATTTTTGAATATTGTGAACCGCTTTGGGTCATCCACAAAACGAGGAAAGTGGTATATAAGAATAAAATGTTTAAAAAAAACATTTCAGGTTCATGTAAGTAAAAGCAGTTCTAAAAGCTTCCAGTTTTATGCATTTCTTACAGTAGGTAGAGACAACAGGTAGAATTTTCTTAATTTGTACAAAGCCACATATTTTCATAATGCTATATGTATGTTGTTGTTGTTCAGTCACACAGTCAGCTCCTACTCTTTGCGGCCCCATGGACCATTGCCCTCCAGGTACCTCTATCCTCCACCATCCTCCTCAGCCTACCCAACCCTGTGCCCATTGTGTCCACAATACCATCTAGCCATCTTATCTTTGGCCATCCCCTTCTTCTTTTGCCCTCCACCTTTCCCAGCATCAAGGCCTTCCCAATTGAGTCCTCCCTTCTCATTTGATGTCCAAAATACTTTAACTTCATCTTTACTATTTGACCTTCTAAGGAGCAGTCAGGGCTGATTTCTTCTAAGATTGATCTATTTGTTCTCCTTGCTGTCCAGGGGACTCTCAACACTCTCCTCCAACACCACATCTCAAAGGCATCTATTCTTCTGCACTTAGCCTTTCTAATGGTCCAGCTCTCACAACCATACATTACCAATGGGAATACCATTGCTTTGACTATGCAGACTTTTGTTTGCAGTGAGATGTCTCTACTTTTAACTATGTTCCCCAGGTTTTTCATAGCTTGCCTCCCAAGAATCAGTCTCCTTTTTATTTCATGACTGCCATCCCCATCTGCAGTGATCTTAGATCCTAGGAAAGTAAAATCTGTCACTGCTTCTACTTCTTCCCCATCTATTTTCCGGGGACTGACCGGGCCTGTGGCCATTATCTTGGTTTTCTTGATATTGAGTCTCAAACCAGCTTTTGCTGGTTATATATATATATATATATATATATATATATATATATCTCCTGTATATAGTACTATAGTACTATGAAATAGGGAGACAAACCTTTCTCTGCCTAGTTTCCACATATCATGAAATAGAAGTACTAATAAGTTGCAAATCTATGGCTGGTGAATAGAATTTCAACAGACAACATGTCATGGTTACCTGCAAGTTTTAAAACATCTGTCATAAAACCTTTTTTCCCCTCCTCGCTATCGACTCAATACCTTTTTGTAACACCATTCTGAAAAGTCATGGAGTCTAGCAGGAAAACCTAGCTGTGAACAGCTAACTACATGAAACGTTTTCATTAGTAATAACATCTACTTTCACAGCTGGATTAATTAGCACAATCAGCAAGGGAAAGGGAAGAAAAGGGCAAGATGGTGAATTCCTGTAGGCTTAATTTTAGCATGTACTTGTGGCACAGTCTGCTAAAATCCTTAGTAGTTCCTCCCTCCTGCCCATGAAATTCATTCTCGGTTGTCTCTTAGCTGCACAATTACTTTAACATTAGAAACCCCACATCTGATTTGGCAGTGAAGCCCTTTTACTAGTAGACACACATTGAAGAACACAACCATTCCTAAAATAAATGATGCAAATCTCACTAGTATGGGCAAGCTTTTAATGCCAGAAGTAGAATTCTGGCTAAGAATCAAGAATAACTTGTTTAGTCCCTCTTGGGAAATAGGAGGGCTAAAAGTCTGAAATCATAAACTGAAAATAAATCCCAATCACACTCAGAAAATACATGAAATCACCAGGCCAGCGATTCCCAACCTCAGGGTCCAGGCGTTTTTGGACTACAACTCCCAAAAGCCTTCCTCATTGGCTGTGTTGGCCAAGACTTCTGGGAGTTGCAGTCCAAGAACACCTGGGGATACAAGGCTAGGGGGACAATTGCACTAGGCAATTCTCCTGCATAAGCTACACTATCCACTCTTAAGGAACTCAAGGCAATGTATATCACTTTTCTCCTCTCTACGTGTTGTGTATAAGGATTTATCGTGTTTAAATGTAAAGCCGTGCCAAACTGGGAACCTGGAAGTGCACCATTTCCAAAGGTGCCAATTTCAAAGCTGTGTCAAAGCGGGAAAAGACTGAACTCTGTATGTCCTCCAGAACCTGAGCTGAATAAAGATCACTGAGTTTAACCTAATCCTGCCAGTTAGAATACTTCTTCTCAACACTACTCCAATAACAAGGTAAAGGTAAAGGTTTCCCTTGCTCGAAAGCCAGTCGTATCCAACTCTAGGGTTCAGTGCTCATCTCTGTTTCAAAGCCGAAGAGCCAGCGCTGTCTGCTTCTGCAGATGTTTCTGTGGTCATGTGGCAGGCATGACTAGACACTGGAGCATACAGAACACTGTTACCTTCCCACTGAAGTGGTCCCTATTTATCTTCTTGTAGGAAATGTAGCTTCTGGAATCACAGCAGGGATGAATTAGTGCAGGAGCAGGGGTGGCCAAACTCCAGCCTGTGGGACGGACTCAGCCTGCAGCACCATTTCATGTGGCCCGCCACTGCCCTCACTGCTACCAGAAGCAGAAGCAGACATGTTTATGACAGCTGTAAAACACACCTGTGCCTGCATAAACACGCTTACACCTGCTGTAAACGCTTCCATAAATGCACCCATGGCTGTTGCAAACATGTTTTTGATAGCCACGGATGCATTTTACGGCAGCATTTTATGGCAGGAGGAACCACGTGACCAACCTGCTCAGCTGTCCAGGGGGCATGGTCTTGCCAGTGGCAGTAAAAGTTTGGCCACCCCTGAAGTAGAGGCTAGAGGTCATGATTTTTCCACACAGCTTGCAAACTGGTTCTTCCCACCTGCATTTCTCCTCAGAATATTCAATTGGATGCTTTCAGCCTTTAAGGAATTCCTATTTCTAGTGATGGTCCCCTTGGAACTCCTTTTTTCTCTTGTCAGACTATCCATTATTAAACAAGTGGAAAATCTTCCTCAAACCAAAATTCCTCCTTCTATTCCTTTAGCATTGACCCTCCCAGACAAAGCCAATTCAGTTCTCACGCTGGCAGCTAGATGTGACTGAAAACATGCTCCAGATATTTGGAACACAGAGATTCTTCCTGCAGCCAAAATGACAATGTCTTCTTTTAGTATTTGGAACACAGGGATATATACTGTATACTAAGTAAACTGAAGACTCCTTTATTTCTCTTCTTTTTCTGGATTGTCCAACATCTTCCTCAATTTAACAGAGAACATAATGTAATTTCAATGTCTACTGAAAGTGTGCTAAACAAGGGCATGTAAACATTTTTCTAAGGAAATGAATAATGTGCAAAAACAGTTTTGTAAACCACTAGCACATAGACAAAGCTAGATTCTGCCAGTGTTCTGATTGCACACAACTTGCATCATCCCAGTATCTGCAAAATGAAGTAAGTGACAGTAAGAGAACGTGCCACATCATACACACAGACATGAAAAGTAGGGCATAGATTACAATGTTCCCACAACTTCTATGATCTGTTTTCAGTTACAGTAGGACTATAATTTCATCTGTCATTTTTATAAATGCAGTGACAACTTCTAAAGACATGGACCCACAGTTTCCTCAAGGGAAGTGTTCTTGACTGGGTAAATGTTCTCAAACTGAGGAACTAATTACAAGTTGTTATTGTTGGCATCAATAAATGTGTCCATTTTTCTATGAATGTGAATCTCTGAGCTAGAATTAGGACTCATGGATGGGAACTAAGAAGCAGAAACTGACTGTATTCAGGACTATATATGACTGCTTAAAAAATAAATAAAAAGGCCATACAATTCTAAATAGTGGCAAGGCAGGGAATTTACCAGAAGAAAACTCTTCCAGCAAGACTAAATTGTTTCCTCTTGTTAAGGAGTAGGTGAGCTACTAATGCCTTCTGCTTCTTCGTGCTACCAACTATTGACCACATACTGTTTTAGCACTGTTGTGATTATGTCTAAAAAGTTGATTCTGCAGCCAAAACCCTAACACATGGCGATAATGGCTAGCAACAATTAACACCACAACACATATGGTCCTATAGCATTCATGATTTGGTCTTAGGTGTTTGGATGACTTCTTTGGCATTTAGGTACCCAGAGGTAAAGATTCTGGAGGACCTGAACATAAAAATGATATATATGGGATGCAGAAGGAAGGCCTGGCTAGAAAGTTATAGACAAGTAGCAAAAAATTGCAGAGATGGCATTAGGAAGGCAAATGCTGCAAATGAGTTGCGGTTAACAATATATGTGTAAAGCAACAATAACAAAAACATTTTTCAGGTTAGTGTGCAGAAAAAAACAGAGAAATGAAATATACACTCAGCTACTCCTGGACGGGGAGGCCTCGCTCACGATCACCCATGCCCTGGTCACCTCCTGTTTGGACTATTGTAATGCACTCTACATGGGGCTGCCCTTGATGACCATCTGAAAATTGCAGTTGGTCCAGAATGCGGGGGCCCATGCGGTGCTGGGGTGTGGTTGTTTCGCCCATGCCTCACCACTGCTGCAGGAGCTGCACTGGCTACCTATATGTATCTGGGTGCAATTCAAGGTGCTGGTTATCACTTTTAAAGACCTTCATGGTAGTGGACTAGGATACCTTGTCCCTAGGACATCAACCCATCCCACGAGAGCAAACCGAGAGGGCACCCTCCATATACCATCTCTGTTGGGGAGGCACACCTCTCCAGCATGAGGAAAAGGGCCTTCTCGGTCATAGCCCCCACATTCTGGAACCTCCTCCCGGTAGAATTATGCCTCCAGGCCCAGTTGCTACCATTTAGGAGAGAATTGAAAATGTGGTTAGCGGAACAGGTCTGGGGGCCGGGATTGCCAACAAGCTCTTCTTTCTGGCTCATCTGAGGTTTTCCCCCCTTGTAATTGGTTTTATTGAAGGGCTTTTAACTGTTTTTATATTGTTTTTAAGTTTTGCTGAGCAGCCAGTGAGGTGTTCGCTGGACTGTGTACACCGCCCAGAGTATTGATTGTGGCAGTATATAAATCTAAATAAAAAAATACTCAATAGGGAAATTACAATTGACAAAGGAAAGGCAGAAGTGCTCAATTCCTACTGTGGGTCCAATTTCCACGATTTCGCATAGTCAACGGCTAAGAATATTAGCAATAGCAATTACACGTATATACCACACCATAGCACTTAGTGCACTCACTGGGTAGTTGACAAGTTAATTAGCATTTCCCTCCCCACCACCACCACATGTTGGGTACTCACTTTGCCATCCTCAGAAGGATGGAAGGCTGAGTCAACCATGATCTCCATCAGGATCAAAGTCACAATATTTTGGCTGCAGTACAACAGTTTAACTACTGTGCCACCAGGGCTCTTAACATTCATATTTAGTAACTCTAGAATTAAGGGCAAAGCGCTTAGTTGACGGCAAAGTGTTCGATGCTGATGAGGCTACTATTGAGAAGACCCAATTCCTAGTCATAGTTTTCTGTGCTTCTCTCAAGGTGGAAGCCCACAGACCCAATGAGGCCTGGGCACCCCAGGGAAGATTCAAAAGGAACCTAGACAAAAGACAATCTATGACACTTCATGCCCATGTGAAGTACAAATATGGCTGTTAAAAAAAGCCACAATGTATTTTTAGGCTATATCAACAAAAATATAGTCTCCCAATCCCAGAAATGTTACTAAGCACTGGTTAGCCCTCATAATGAGCACTGTATCCAACTCTGGACACACCATTGCAAGAAGGATGCTGATAAACTGGAGCAAGTTCAGAGCAGACCAACAAGAAAAATCTGAAAATCTGATAAGGAAAGACTGGAAAAACTGGACATGTTTACCCATGAGAAAAGAAGACTAAAGGGGTGGGTATGATGTTGTTGTTGTAGTTCAGTCGCATAGTCGAGTCTGACCCTTTGCGACCCCATGGGCCACTGTATGCCAGGCACCCCTATCCTCCACCATCATCTGCAGCCTGCTCAGCTCTATGCCCATTGCATCAAAAATGCCATCTAGCCATCTCATCCTCTGCCACCCTCTTCTCCTTTTGCCTCTTATCTTTCCCAGCATCAAGGCTTTCTCGAGTGAGTCCTCTCTTCTTATTTGGTGTTCAAAGTACTTTAGCTTCATCTTCAATATTTGTCCTTCCAAGGAGCAGTCAGGGTTGATTTCCTTCAGGATCGACTTATTTGATCTCTTTGCTGTCCAAGGTACTCTCAAAATTCTACTCCAGCACCACATCTCAAAGGCGTCTATTTTTCTGCACTCAGGCTTCCTTATGACCCACCTCTCACAACAATACATTACTACTGGGTATACCATTGCTTTGACTATGCAGACTTTTGTTGGCAGAGTGATGTCTCTACTTTTTATTACGTTATCTAGGTTTCTCATAGCTTGCCTCTCAATAATTAATCGTCTTTTTATTTTGTGGCTGCAGTCACCATCTGCAGTGATCGAATCTGCAGTGGGTATGATAGTACTTTTCAAATACTTGAAAGATGGTCATATAGAGGGGCAGGATTTATTATCAGTCATCCCAGAGTTCTGAACACATAGTAATGGGATCAAGTTACAGGAAGCCAGATTTTGGTTGAATACCAGGAAAAACATCTTAACTGTTAGAGCTGTATGGCAATGGAATAAATTACCTCAGCAGTTAGTGAACACTCCAACACTGGAGGCATTCAAGAAAATATTGGACAACCATTTGTCAGATCTCCTTTGATTGTATTCTTGCATTAAGCAAGGGGTTGGATTTGATGGCCTTATAAGCCCCTTCCAACTCAGTTCTATGATTTTATACATCTAGGATGTGTAGTTTAAAATAGGGAACTATTTCAAGATCTAAACTGAGAGAAATGTGAAGGTCAAAGAAATGGGGGGAGGGGAGTGCTTGTTAAATTGTGCCCCTTTGACAGCACTGGTCCAGAACAAGGAAGCATATTATGAACCACTTAATCTCACTTCAAATATTTTAAGTGATGACTGCTGAACATTATGCCAGCCCTCTGAACAAAAGTGCATTTTTGGTATCTTCAAAATTCAGGTTCATGCATATATATGAGAGGCATCAAAGACATCGATGGGCAGATGAACAGCCTTTGTGAATACTAAAAGAGATGAGGCAGCACTGCCATCATTTCACAGAATTAAGAAGTCCAGCCACTTCAAAGTGAAAAATCCAGGCTTATTAAAAGGAATCATTATGGCTTACCATGTAAATAAGAGACCAGATTAAAACTTGTTTAAATGCCTTTTTTACATGTTCAACTAGTGCACAGCAAATATGAATATATAAAATTCGAACAGCATCCAAGACATTATTTAATCAGTATATGAACCTAACATATCATGGCTAATGTCCTTGCCACAAAGTTTCATTTTCTGCTCTTTTTATTATATCTCTATAACAGAAATTTAGTTCCCTCACAAAAAAAATAAGACTGGTTTCACTGAAATAGCTATATTTAAATTTAATACTTAACCTTCAAAGTAGTACTCTGAAAACTACTGATTCTAAAGTTTTGCTAATGAAAATGTATTATTCTCAACTTTGTTCTGAGGGAGAGAAGGAGGAGGGGTGGAGAGATCTGTGGCACCTGGGGTTGCTTCCGCGGCCCCAAAAGTCGCTCCACCACCTCCACTGTGCCGATGCCACCTTGCTTAAGTCCCCTCCCCATAAGGGGGGAGGGAATGGCTGGGTATGCAGACAATGACGAGGAGGAAAACACCCAAAAGATACAATATAATCAAAACGGGCAGGGCATAAGGAAGGGGCATACAATATTTAATTAGACAAGATTGATATAAATACAAATATAGTCAACAAACATGAACTGTATAGTGAAATAGCAAATAATATTCTAGTGTGTTAAGTACTATAAAGGTCACTTATATTAGCATGAGTACTAAAACGAACATAGAGACAAGCTAATCAGTGTAACATATGTATATCAGTATATATAACAGATCATCTAACACAACAGATAATACTCATTGTAAGAATACTTCTTCCAAATATACAAATATATATACAACAAACGTGTTCATAAGGGGGTACGAAATGCTGCATCAACAACAGTAAGAGGCGTAGATAACACAATCCAGAGTAAAACAGGTCCGTAGGGAAAAATATTATTTCAAAATCTACTAAGCACAAATACAGTCCAAGTGGTGCAATGAGAAGAAATCAATGATATCCATCCGGGAAGACAGGATATTTTGAAAAGTTTCTTCATCAGAAATCTTAAGCAAAGGAGTAATAAGCGCGCTCAAAGACCTCTCAAGGGAAATTCATATTGGGCTGGATATATTTGTATACAAAAAGCTTTGTATATTTGTATATTTGGAAGAAGTATGAAATGTTGCAACAGACCAAGATATTTCATGGGCAGCCACAAGCATTGAGATCATGATATACAATAATAATGACTATCCTTATCTAATTCCTACTTCTCCATTCAAACAAAGAAACATGACTGCCTCATTGTCCATTCAAACTTATACTGGTGGCCCCTTCTGGTGATCAGGATGTTCATGTATAGTAGTGTACAAAAGTCTTAGGCCACCACTACCTGGTTTGGGAAAAATTCAATGAGTTATTTGGGGGCCCATAACTTATACACCCTAACTGCAAACTTCACCAAACTTGGAGAAGGTTGAGAGAAGAATCAGCAGAAAACTCTCCAAAGGTGGCTATGAGCTGAGTTAGCCCCCCACCCCCACCCCAAATCACTCATTGAATTTTCACCAAACTAGCTGGTGGTGGCCAAAGACTTTTGCATAGGATTGTACCTCCACATTGTTTGTGTCATAACAACATACTAGAAAAGGCATTTAGAACAGTGCTGGCTGTCATGCTCTATAACACTATGGTGGATGAAGAGCCCACTGCAGCTTGAAGGCTACTGAACAGGTAAGGTAGACCAGGAAATCTCCAATATCCAAAGTAAAACATCTGGGAAGGGCCTTCATGTGTGTTTCCCACTGGATGCCAAAAACTAGTCCTAGAAATGAATGTCTATGTATATATTATTCTAGGATTTCTAGCTGTCATTGCCAGATTTGCTGCCTGTGGCTAAGATCCAACTGAGTGTTTGTGCTGATGGAAAGTAGATAAAGGAAGAGTTTATACCACACACACACAACACACACACAGCTCCTAACTGCCCTGAGTATCTGCTTCAGAGGGCTGGGGCACCCTCCAGAGTAGAGTTTGAAGTAGTGTGGCCCACTGGAGGTTGGAAAAGAACATTTTGTTGCATGTGGGCAATCACCATGTTGTAGGTTGGCTAAGAGCATCTGGAGCATCCTTACTCTCAGTTCTGCCACCTTCACAGGTGTGGGTCTCCCTTGGGAGAGGAAAGCGAGGTATAAATGATGAAAATAAATAAATAAATGTTTCATAGAGAGTCTTCTTAGACACTGCTCCCAAGCTGTGGAAAGTCCTCCCACAGGAAGCCAGGCTGGACCTGTGTTTGTTGTTTATCTACAAAAAAGGCAAAAACCTTTCTCTTCAGGAAGTCTTTTTAAAAAACTGGCTACCTAAAAGGTAGATGTTTAAAAAATGGCCTGCTATATCTTTTCATTGGCAAGATACAGACAGTAAATCTATTAATGATGCAAGACAAGATTCA
Organism: Bradypodion pumilum; assembly: GCA_035047305.1. Classification (NCBI taxonomy): domain Eukaryota; kingdom Metazoa; phylum Chordata; class Lepidosauria; order Squamata; family Chamaeleonidae; genus Bradypodion; species Bradypodion pumilum. The sequence continues at coordinate 306,180,823 of JAWDJD010000004.1, read as the reverse complement.
TTGGAGCAATTGCACTGACACAAGAAGCCCTACTAGCTGTTTGTACGTTTCATTTTTTATTATTTGTACCCCACCTTTCTTCCCAAGAGGATCAAAGGCAGCTTACATTAAAACAGACAAGATAAAAGCTTTTAAAAGACAAGAAATTATTACACTATCAGAAAACAATTAAACCAGTGTCTTATTAAGACTAGTACATAAACCTTTTTAAAATGGATTGAAAAGCATATTGACAAATTCAAAGACATTTGTCTTTGTCTAGGTCAGCCAAGAAACTGCCAAAATGAATCCACCTTGTTAATTGTTACCCATTGTAAAGAACCATATGCTTTGAAAATATCTAATGATAATAGTCCTAATTTTTCTTTTGTTTGCCCAACCACATCTATTAAGTCGATAACTCTTCTTGTCAAGTCCGACATATGTCTACCTTTCAGAAAACCCACCTGATCCTCATTTATATAGCTGCCCATAAAATAATTAAATGCTATGGATTTGGAGATAAATTTAGGAAGACAATTGAACAACTATATCAGCAAGGTACCGCAATAGTTAGAGTAAATGATGAGGACACAGAAGAAGTGATATTAGAAGCAGGTACTAGGCAGGGCTGCCCACTCTCGCCAATTTTATTTATCATGGCAATGGAAATGTTGGCAAAAGCTATAAGGGAAGATAAGGAAATAGAAGGGGTTTTAGGTAAAATAAATCTTTATGCGGATGATACTCTAATAATAACTAAACATCCTGTAAGGGCATTGGATAGAATGCAAGTCTTATTAAAGGACTTTGAAGATATTAAGGGTTTGAGATTAATTTGGGATAAATCAGAAATGATTCTATACAATATGAGCAAACAAGATCAACAAAAGATAAGAGGAAAGGGTAATCTACAAATTAAAATTTGAAATATTTAGAGATAAATATTTCAAACAAATTTGAAGATCTTAACAAATTGAATTATGTAAGATTGAAAAAAGAAATCAAGGATAGAATACAGGGGTTACGAAAATTGAAGTTGTCCTGGTTTGGAAGAATAGGTTTTGGTACTTACCTCAAAAAGATGGTGGGTTAGGAATGCCAAATTTAATAACATATTATCAAGCTTTTCAAATTAAGAACGTTGTGAAGATCTTAGCAAGGGAAAAGGCAATTTGGGAAGAAATTGAAATGAAAGAACTTAGTTATATGGGAAAAATAGTCTTTCTAGGAGGCGACTTCGGGAAAGTAAATACTAAAAATAAAATGATGAAGACAATATTGGGAACATGGAAAAAAGTGAGAAAGGTGTTGGTACCAGATATTTCTCCTATTATTGAAATGGAGGATATTGCAAATTTTCCAATAAGAATTAATAAAAGGATTAAAGAAGTATTGGATAAGAATGAAGTTTTCCTGTTGAAAGATTGGATACGGGCATGCAGAGACAACGAGAGAAAAATAAATTTGTATGCACAATTGAAATTAAATTGGTTTCAGATAAAAATGGTAAATAAGTGGAATTGTAAATTTATGAATGAGGCCGGATTAGAAAGAGGGAAGACAGAGTTTGAAGACTTAGTTTTGAAAATAAGAAAGGGACAAAGTGGTATAAAGGGGCTGGTGAGTAAAATATATATAATGATAAATAAGGAAGGTAATCCACAAGAGGAGCTGAAAGCAAGATGGGAACAGGATCTTGAGATAAAGATTGAGGATCAAAACTGGAAAAATAAATGAAAGAAAAGAATTATGAGAACTATGTCGGTTAGAGTAAAGGAGCACAATTACAAAATGTTGTGGAGATGGTATTTGACACCGGTGAGATTGCATCAGATAGATTAAAAAAATGATAAAATGTGTTGGCGTTGTAAGAGTGCATTAGGTACATATGAACATATGTGGTGGAGATGTAAGGTGGTAAAGGATTTTTGGGAAGGTATTGAGAATGAGATAAATGAAATTATGGGAACAAAAATCAAACTGTGTGCAAATACCATCATGTTGACATATGTGGAAGATATAAATTTAAGTAAAGATAAAAAAGCATTGCTTGAAATATGCTGACAACGGGTAGATTGTGTATTGTGAGAAAATGGAAAAATGATGTGATTATAAAAATCGAGGAATTGTATAAGGAAATGTGGGAATTAGCATTGAATGATAAGTTAACATATGAGATAAATATGAAAATGGGATTATTAAAGAAAATAGATTCTGGAAGATTTGGAAAACTTTTGTGGATTACTCTTTGAAGGGAGAAGAGCTGAATAGAACTGCACCCGCTCACAAAGGTTTTTGGGAATGATTCCATAATGTTACTCCATGCTCTCCAGGGCAATGTATATAACACAGGGTGGTTAGTCTTTTTGTTTTATTTTTATTTTTGGTTTACATTTGTTATTTTTAAAACTTGGTTATGTCATTTCTGTATTGATGTTACGAAGTAGAAGGGTGACTTGGTAGATATATGATATATTAGAGATTATGAAATGTACAAATAGATGGTGAAAACTTAACAATTTAGATTTGGAAAAATTATAAATGACATTGATAAAAATTTAATACCAAGGAGAGAAATGGAAGGGGGAAGTAATATAATATCGAGTCACAACTGAAATATAGTGTTACTATTGGATGTGAATTTGATATATGTCTTTATATTTTGTATCTATGTTAAAATTTAATAAAAATTATTTTAAAAACAAAACAAAAACAAAATGAATCCTCCTTTGGGGAGTACATTTTGTACTTTCTTTCACCTAACCTAGTGTGAGAAAGAGTAGCCAGCACAAGTTGGCTATTCTTCGGGATACGCCCAATTGTGGTTCAAAAATACCACATACTTCGAGAAGGCTCTTTCTGTGCACTCTAAAAGACATCATGAGAATGAATGATCTAACAGACATGTAACAAAAATAGGGTACAGTATGTTAATAAAAAGTAGAATTAAAATGTTGCTCATAAAGTAACAGTTGCTTATTTGCTGTTGAAAATACACTGTGCCTGATAAATAGATACTGTGATGCACTGTTCCAATGTACTATTTAATAGGAAGAAATCATTATCAGAACTATTTTATCTCAAGGAGGGAGAATTCTTGACACATGTAAGACAGCCCTCCCTCCTTTAGCCAATAGCCAAAGGTCACAATAGTAATTTTTAAAAAAAACACAATACAGTAATACCTCATACAAAGTCCGCTTCGTACAACATCGAATTCATACAACATCGCCTAATTCCTTGAAAAAAGTTGCCTCATACAAAGTCGCAGCGACTTTGTATGAGGCATTAGGTTTTCCCAGGTTGCATTGTGCCTGGGCAGTATAAAAGGTAGGACACATGCGTGCATTGCTCTTGTGAGTTTTGCACAAGGCGAAGAGTGTTTAGGAGTGGTTTTGAGCACGATTTTGGATTTTTTAATTTTTTTTGTCAGAATTTTTAGAAGCATTCCTGGGATTTTTGCAGCATTCTTCAGGTTCTTGCACAATCAGGGTTGTTTGACATGTTTTTGCAATGTATTTAGCCTTTAGACAATGATTTCTTAAAGTTCTGTCAGTTTCCTTTCTGTTTCCTTGACTTTGCCCTGAAGTCTGTGCTATTACAGTACAATGTATCTCTATGGAAATGACGTTGTATGAGGCATCGCGGCAAGGATTTGGACATTGTATGAGGCATTGCGGCTAGGATTTTGCATGCCTCATACAAAGTCCAAATCTGTATAAAATCCATATTTGTGGAACCAAGTTTGGACGTTGTATGAGGTATCACTGTATAAGCATAATTTGTTCCACTTAGATGAGGTTTATTTCTTGCCATGGAAGGAGGTTTTATCATTACTCTGATTTTTAACACCTTTAAGAAAAGGTGCAACATACTACATCATTTCTGACAGCAGATTCAGCAGTCCTGCAACCATGAGAGGGCAAAACTGTAGCATTGGTCAATTTCCCTGTTTTTTGTGACCACTGACTGAGACACATTTTGCTCTTTATCTGCCCTTTGCTGCTGCCAAAGGCCAATAATGCTTTTAAAGCAGTTTATGAATTCTACTTGTATTCACTGTCTCCTGCTCCTTATTTTGAACTTGTGCTCCAAAAATACTGAAAGTAATAATTCCTTAAACCTTTGTACACTACACTATAGAATCCCCCCCTTTTTTACCATCCAGGTGATAACATAAACATCCTCTGTTCCTGAGAGCTTGAACCATATTAACTCAGGCTGGAAATGAAGGGCATGTTTTGGGGCATGGAGTCTCTCTCTTCACCGCCTGTCCCTTTTAAAAAAACATGGTACAGTATTGTTAGCCAAAAATTGGCTCCCTGCAGGAACATCAGGTGATCATGTTTCAGTCTCACTTTAAACAGCTATGTAGCTACCTGTTTGTATATGTATGAGCTAATTTTACACCCAACAGATGGTTATAGCAGATAGTATAAAGAAAACTTAATCTGTGTAAGGTCCCTTTATAAGCAACTTTTTTCTGCCTTGAGATACAGTACATTCTAATGTAGCAGGGTTTCTCAACCTTGGGCCCCCAGATTTTCATGGACTTCAGTTCCTAAGAGAATCAGCAGGTATGCTTACTTGGGCTTATGGGAATTGAAGTCCAAGAACACCTGTCGGGTCAAGGTTGAGAAACAATGATGTAGATAATTTGTCAGGCTTGCATGTTAATGTACAGATCAGACATAGTATGGATGGGTTTACATACCCTCCCACCCTATCTCTCTCCCTTTGCCACACCTCCATGCTCTATATCAGTGATGACGAACCATGGCACTCCAGGTATTCTTAGACTTCAATTCCCAGAAGCCCAAGTCAGCACTCCTGTTGATCAGGGCTTCTGGGAAGTGAAGTTCAAGAACATGTGGAGTACCAAGGTTCACCATCACTGCTCTATATGAAGATAAGACAAATCTGGCCTTTGTTATTTATGTACTCAAAATATGCCCTAAAAGCTTCCCATAAACCTTAGCAAAACACAGTATCTCAAAAGACTGTCTGAAATTTCCATGGGAATATAAGGAAAGCAACAGAAGGAAGAAAGGTGGATACGATATTCATTCATGCCACATATGGAGCCCAACAAACAATGCACCTCTACCAAATTTTGCTCAGTATTAAGAACAGGACTTTATCATCTTCCATTTAAATAATTTGAATAAGTTGGTCAGAAAACAGCAAAGGTCTATTGGAGTTCATTTTGCTATTATGTCATATATGCTTTCTCTCTCGGCAATCTAAAACAAAAATTAGCACAGTACTTAAAAACATTTTTCCTGAATATACACAGATATATACTCAGTCCCTCTTACATACATTATTGTACTTATTGAAAGATAGTTAACTGACAAGTAATAATAAAAAGTAAAAAATCACTGGGCCTTATCTTAATGAAAACATTATATTTCGAAGAGTGTTACCTGAAAAGTTTCCAAGAGAAATTATTCAATTTTTATGAGACATGCAAAATATATTTTTTCTATGTCATATACTATATTTTCTAGCTTTTTATGGGGATGGGGATTTGTGCATTATAGTCATTAATGGAACACAATGACCAAGTAGAATATCAAGGAAAGATAGGCTGTGAAAAGAAAAGAACAGCGAAAAGAGAACAATGATAAAAATTCAGAATTAGCAAAATATTCTTTAACAATCTGACAAAGACTTTGTGCAACCCTACAAGACACCCACAATTTATTTCAATGAGTTCGTACACAGAAGTGTGTATGCATGTGGGTGTGTCCCTTGTAATAAGCATTTTGTGGACAATATCAATATAATTCACAATATTGATAGTAATTAGAAGTTACCACATTCCAGAATGCACTACAGCAGTGTTTACCAACCTTTGGTTTTTGGACTTCAATTCCCAGAAGCCTAGGTCAATTCCCCAAAGCACTGATCAGCCAATGGCCTCTGGGAATTGAAGTTCTCCTCTATTGGGCATGTGCCCCATAGCATGTTGGCATTCCCATGTTGGGAACCACTGCACTAGATACTGCCATTTTATATTTTTTTACAGTAACATGAAACCCCAACTTTTCCTCAAGGTTCTGGACAGGTAGGAAAGAATAATGATTGGTATCTAAGAGATCACAAAAGATCAAGGGGAAGACCACCTTGCAGACGGGAAGATTTTCTCAAGAAAAATGTTGGACCAATATGGAGAATTGTTGGGGACAGATCGTTATGGACAGAAGTTGTGCAGAATGTTGTCACGGAGACGTCTACTCATATGAGACCACCTCGCTGAATAACAACTCCAAGGTATCCAAGGTAACAATTCTCTGTCAGCAGCATTTTCGGTTTTAAGTTTCCCTGTTCATTTGTTGACCAATTAAGCATACCTCATGGAAAGGAAAGGAATCTAGCACAAGCTAAATACTGTCTCTAAGTTGTTATTCACACTCTGCAAAGAATTTTTCTCTGAGGATATATATTCAGTGGTGGGCATTTAAAAAATTCTGCCACACTGTGGGCATGGCCATGTGACTGGGTCGGCATGGCCTGTTGGCCATGTGACTGCTCTTCACTATAGAGCTATGAAAATAGAAGCCTCTCCTATTTTCATCACATCTATAGCGAACCTCTGAAGCCATTTCCCCCTTGTCCAAGGCTTCTCCAGGGCTCTGTTTCACCCCAAAGTGCATCCCCAACCACTCCGAAGTGGCTGGGGATGTGCTTTGGGATGAAACGGAGCCCAGGAAAAGCCTTGGAGAAGGGGGAATAGCTTCAGAGGTTTGCTATAGAGTGATGAAAATAGAAGAAGCTTATATTTTCATAGCTCTATAGCGAAGAGCCCCCTCAGAAGCCATTCCACCTTCCTCCAAGGCTTTCCCTGGGCTCCATTTCACTCCAACCACTCTGGAGTGTCTGTGAATGCTCTTTGGGGTGAAACGGAACCCAGGAAAAGCCTTTGATGAAGGGGTAAATGGAGCTAGCCCCTCAGAAGCCTCTTCTAGGAGGAGGAGGAGAAGGTGGGCAGGGTAGGGCGGGGAGTTGGCCGGGCCCAGCCATTTTTACTACTGGTACACGCGTACTGGTGTGAACCTGCTGATGCCCACCACTGCATATATCTTTCTCCTCTCTATGTTTTCTTTTAAAAATTCAAGTTCTCATCCTGAAACTGCTGCCGAAATTTGCCAATTTTGGTGGCTTTTTTTTAGCACAAATGAACTGAATTAAATTCCCAGTTATCTGTACTGGCCAAATTCAATTGGCATAGATATTCCTTCCCATGGAGAAGACTGTGTTGTAGCTGCCAGCCATACAGGTTTCAAAGAGAAGGCAACCTGAATTTTTTATCAGATTTATTTGAGAGAAATGTGAATTTGAGAAATCTCTAAAGAAAAAAAGGACAACTTGAAATTCTTGCCTATCACAACATGCTTATAAGGTGCATTTTTGCTTGAAATTCTGGAAAGTACAGTAAAACCCCAGGTTACAACTGCCTCGGTTTAAGTTTGTTGCAGTTTACAAAGGCAAATCCTATGGAAATGCAGTCACGGTTTACAACATTTTAATGTATTTTCCCCCCCCCCGGTTTACAACAATCAATTCAGAACCATTTTTTAATTTATTTTTCAATACATCCCTATGGATATTTCAGTTTACAATTTTTCTAGATTACAATGGAGGCTGTTGGAATGGACCTCAATCATAACACAGGTTTTACTTTATAGAGCTTTTCCTTGGGCAGCTCATGGACAATGCTGGAGGGTGCACCTTGCCCAAAATATTTTTGGGTGCAAACCTGCAAACCTGAGTATTGTAACTCAGTCACAAACCATCTATTACTTATTGCCTTAGTTCAGGATGCCCAAACTATAGCCCATGGGCCAGATATGGCCTTCAACACAATTCATCAGGCCTGCAGCACCCTTGCTGCTCCCAGAAGTAGATGGGAGATGTGCCCACCAATGCGCATGCACATCCAGAACCACTCCCAGGAGTGGTTCCAGACACCTCTGTGCATACACAAATGCATCTGCGCCACTCCCTGAAGTGGATGAGGATGCCCCCACACATGCACAAATGCACACATGCCACTTCTGAAGGTGGAAAAGACACATTTGCACATGCACGGGGTGTCCAGAACCACTTCCAGGATTGGCACGGGCACATTTGCACATGCAAAAACATGCCTACGCCAGTCTTGGAAGTGGTTCCGGATATGAATGCACAAACAAGGCCACTTCCCAGGGCATGGCCAGGCCTGCTCAGCTGTTCTGGGGTGTGTTGTCAGACCCCCAACACAAAAATTTTGGGCACCCCTGCCTTAGGTATATGTGTCAGGGTATATGAAAAGCATGTCTCAGAATTCATATAGAAGTTTCAGAAATAAGGATTCAAAGCTATACTTCATCCTTGCCTTCCAACTGAGTAGACAAACACAAGGAGAAAAATTTTCTCTCTCCAGGAAATGTTGGTCAACAGCTGGCAGCGTAGAGTAGAGAGGTTGGCTTCTTCCACGCTATATATGAAGTGGTGGGATTAAAAAAATATACTACCTACTCTGTGGGCGTAGCATGGTGGGTGTGGCCGTGTGACTGGGTGTGTGTAGCCAGGTGGCCATGTGACTTGGAAGGCAGGTGCAGGCATGTGACCAGAGGCTCCGGCAACAGGATGGGAGAAGCACAGGGAGGCTGCACCACTGGTACGCGAGGCAGGCACAGGCCTACGACCCAAGGCTCTGGCAACCGGATGTGGGGCCAGTCCCAATTTCTACTACTGGTATGGGCATACCGGGGCACTCCGGTTGAATCCCACCACTGTATATATGCCTGAATGATTTATTTATTTATGTAATCGTATTTCTATAGCCACTTCCTGGCTGAGGCAATTCTGGATGGCTTACATGTTGACAATAAAACTCCACAAAGACATTTAAAAAATTAAAAAATAGATTTATTAAATTTTTTAAAAATTAAAAAGTTCTTTAAAAGTTCTAAAACCTAGACCAGCCATGCCACAGTGGCTGTCCCCCTGGCCGCCCCCCACACCTGCTGTGCCAGCCATGTCTTGAAGCTCTTACGGAAGGGGAAAGCTCTGCCTGGAGGCAAAGTTCAGTCGGCAGGAGGCCCTCCTTCTTGTGCTAAAGAGGTGAGCCTCTCTAGCAGATGGGACTATAAGAGAGCCCCTCTGGTCCACTCTAGTGGGGTGGGCAGATGTCCTAGGGGTGATGCAGTCTCTTAACTACCCTGGACATTTAAATGTTGCTGTATTCAGTTTCTATGTACCTTCTCTCCTTATGAAATAATATTGTGTGGAATGGATCTTCCAAAAATTGATAAATTAAAAAGTGAAAGGTTCTGCGGTTTTTAATTTGCTATTCCAAAATACATGAAGTATTGCCCTTACCTCTTGATTTTTCACTCTGTCTAGCCCTAGCAAAAGGACCCAGTACTACAATATATATTCTTTTCATTTGTTTTCATTTTCTGTCCTGAAAAGCTGTATCTTAAAATCCACCTTCCTCAGCAACATTTAAAAGCTAGGCATGTTAAATCAATCTGTATTATTCACAATTTACACAAATAGAGGCCCCTCAAGAATCACTCGTAAAAAGGCATATATCATTAAACACAAGGCAAGCTTCCTGGGAGATTTACAATAAAGCAGATGTCCCAATTAAACATAGTGAGGTACAGTAATATTTTATAGCTACACTGAACCTTTCATCCCAAAGCATTTTTACCAATTAGAGGTAAATGATGCTTTATAATGGATGCCTCTGTGTAGAAGTGCTCTCATAGATGAGCAAGAAGAAGGGAATTTAAAACATGACAATGTGGCAAACACCTGTTCATCACAAAACAGGGCTTGTAAATTTCCAAGGCGGGGCAGGGGCAATGAATTCCTATCCTTGGTGAAGTCACTGGAACAAATGTTTAAGAAGCTCTCTTAAAGAATGATGTGTTCTCCCCCTCAGCCAGCACCCCATTCAGACAAACTTAGTAAAAATATAAAATACTTTAACTGGGCATGTTGCAATAATTCTTAATTATACTACAGTTTATGGCTAGTCTATCTTATAAATAAAACTGAAATATTGCTCATGGTTGTGCATTTGTGCTGAAAGGTCTTTGAAACAGTAAGAGCTAGAAACGCAAACGTTTACATGGATTCTCCTGAGATCACAGTTATATAACTGGATAGTTAAATCTTGACTAGCTATGCTGGCTGGGGAATTCTGAGAGCTATTGAACTGCAACTGAGATGATTAGAGCTAGAAACATGAGATTTCACACAGATACCTCTGATGTCCCAAGTGAAGCAACTGAATATGTTCTATCTCAGTTGGTCATATTATCTGAAGGAGTCCTAGATTTCAGTCATGCACCATGGAGTTCCCTCAAATCCAAGTTCTAGGACCATGATGGCGAACCTTGGCACTCCTGATGTTCTTGGACTTCAATTCCCAGAAGCCCAAGCACCCTGTGAATCCACACAAATGGGTTTACTGCGATTCATCCGGTCTGCACTGCCCTCGTTGCTCCCGGAAGCTGCCCAGTGTTGGTGCCTTCACTCCTTTCAAACTTTTAAAAAAAATATTACACTGAGATTCTTATTGGTCTACAAAAAAGGGCATATCTGCACAAAAGTATGGTTAAGGCCTACTTTCAAATCCAATTTCAAGAGGATCAGAAATTTAGTTTCCTTTTGCTTCACATTGCTCTTTGTGCAACTTTCCATTTTCGAAAAACAATGTGAGGGTCAACCCAGAGGTTCCTCGTCTACAGTTCACAAATAATAGAATGTAAACTTGTGGTATCCGCGCACACAATTGGTATACTGGCCCTGACAGAACCCCGGTGATGGGCGATCACCTCATTGCCAGGGGTTCCTGAAGGGACAGAAATTAGGGGAGCGGAATATTAGATAGGGTTTAATTCACCTACAGCTGACCTGACAAGCAGCTCGGACAATAGGAAGCTAATGACTAACTCGCTAGTCATGTAATAGGTAATCTCGCATCTGCGGATTACTCTAAGTCCTAAAACCAATACCAGCCACATGTTTACCCCAGATAGCTTAGAACAATGGAGTTCCCCTGTCATTGATTAAGTTAGTTAATTAACTCCCCTGAAGAGTTTCCCAATTAACTTGTGTAAACATGGCATGTGGATCTTGTCAGATCGCAGTTCTTTTGCATGCAGCCTGTACATGATAAATACTGATGATTTTCCCTCATTAAATCACTGGTCTTTACTCCATCTTGCCTCGTGTCTCATTGCTTGACCAGTCTCCTCCGGGACCCAACAGCCGCTTCGCAGCCCCAATCCAACATAAACTAATAGTAAATTCTGCATAGTAAAGAAACATTGATTTACAGTATTTCAAATGTATCTGTTAATGGAAGCAATTGAGAACCATGGTCTCAATAGAATCAGCCCAAATACCTGTACATAAGCCATGTGGATGAAAAAACAAAGGGTGGGATGGGAGGCTGAGATTTCAAATGAGTTTCTGTAGCAGACAATAGTAGCAATTCACCTAGTCGGGCTCCCCTCAAACAAACAGACGTTTATCAACTATTGCCACTAATCATTGGGACACTTACTGTGGCAAAATCAGATAATCAAACTGTGCAGAAATCATGGAAAGAAAGCAACAATAAGCATTTTTAAAACAGCTAATTAATCATAATGGATTGATAAAGCAATTTCTTCTCTTTCTGAAGGCAGATTATCCATCTAATTTATTCCAATATCAAATGCTAAATTAAAAGTTTATACCATAGGTTTTTTATATAAGAACTAAACAGACAGGTAAAATAATGTACAGCAATAAATATTCAATGTTGTGTTCCATTGGCAAACAAGCCTATATGCAAATGAGCAAAGCCAAATGGGCTGCAAAGGGAGGGGCTACCAATAAAAATCTCATACCTGATCTCTCTTTCCTAGAGACTAGACAAACATTTTTTGAACTACAATTCCCAGATTTCCCCAGACATTATCACTGGGATAATAGCTGGGGGATTCTGGGAGCTGTAGTTCAAAGAAAGTAAAATATTTCATCTCTGCCCTACATCTGCCCTATATATATATTGGGCAGAACTACAGCTCCCAGAATCCCCCAGCTATATATATATATATATAGTTCAAACGAGTGCCCTGAAATCATCAAACTGCTTGCTTCCCAGTTCCAAGGAAAAACATATTACTCAACAATATCATGACACATATTTTGAGAACTAAGCAATGACAGGAACAAGAGAGGGAAATACGTGCATGGTTACATATCAGATGGCAAACACATGGTTATTGTCAAGTCTGGTTACGCTATATATTCTCATGTGTTTTCGCTCTGAACTGGACAAAGTCAAATGCATTTCACTTTCCAAGCTATATGAAATCCCAGGTTGTGGAACTGCTGTCAGTATTTGACATTAAATAGCACTCACCATGATCCACTGGAAACTTCTTCCATTTTAATCGAGCAGTCAGACGAAATATAAATATCAAGGGCCAGGTTTGATAATATGGAGAGGTATGAATTAATTCTTCTTTGGCAAGCTGTTCACGCTTCACTGTTTCCTGAAAGACAGTTTAATGCTCAAGAGCAACAATAAAAAATATACATTTTAAGAGAAATAAGGACATAAATACAGGGAGGAAACAGGCATGTTGCAGGTCCTGAGAAATCTGAAATTCATATTTAGTATTTTTGTATGCTTTTAAAAACTCAATGTAACCCATTATTGGTTTAGCTAGAACATAATATAACAATGACTTTGAAATAGAAATGTGTTTAGAACAAATAGGATATAAATTATGAATAATGAATGGTTGCAATATTGTATTCTGTAATATTAGTTACATAAATGACAAAAAAGATGTTGCAGAACTCCTCATGCATATATTCACATGATAGTAGTTGGTAGATAATTTTCATTTAATTCTGAGGTTCAGGAACTTAATGCACAAGTATAGGAAAACAGCACCACAATTTGATGTGAAGATTCCTTTCCCATATTACCTAGATGCTAACTGGAGATATTACTTGACATCCTTAATGTGTGGAACATCTCCTAGAGATGGCAAGAATTATTAATTCCTTGTTGATTTAGGTGGCTTGGCAGGGTATCTAAATTTTGTGAATATTCTTCAAATTCATGGCTGGTAGCATAACCCATTTTAAAAATCAAGTTAAATCTCCAATTTACACATGAGAAAATTATTGTTTTTCTGTGGCCAAGAGTGAGTCAAATAGAATTTTAGTGATGTCAATATTCACCTAATTTGCACAAAATATATAAGTTTTACCCCTTAAGAAGCAAACCATACACTCAGAAGAAACAATGAACTAAGAAAGATGAAAAGAACCCATCCAATGCTTCAAATATTTAAATCTATATAAAGCAGAACAGCAGTTAACCTGGTTTAGAACACCTATTTTGATTGCTACTTGATGATTATTTTTAATTACCAGGTTTGTAGCCAGCCCATTCAAGAGTGCATGATATTAACCTATACCTGATGAGCAGTTAGCATGCTACATATCAATTGACAGGTTTCCCTAACCAAAGTGCTCTAAAATTCAGTTTTAAATTAACTTACTGGTGTTGATTTATGGCCTTCAGTCTGTGCCTACTTCAACTTCAGATAGTGAACATTGTATTAAGCTTCTAGAAACCAAGCCATTGTATTCTGATTATCTCATTTTGCACCAATTCTAACATTTATCTGCATAAGTGATTTTAGCCTTCAGAAGCTCCATTAACTTCTACAAGTAACTATGCTCATTTGTCCCTCATCCACACCATGACTGCCTCCAGACACTCCTCCAGGTTCCAGATGCCATCCACTGTTGAGGTGGAAAATGAAAGATAGGGCTGTGTTTCATCAGCGTACTGATGAAGTCAGACTCCAAATCTCCTGATGATATCTCCCAGAGGCATCAAACAGATGTTAGACAGCATTGGGCAGATTGTCAATCCTTGAGGTATCCAATTTTGTTGCACCCAGGGGTCAGACAACTCCTCTCCAAGCTGTATTCTCTGTCCAGGAGGATACTATGGTTGATGGTATCAAAGGCTGTTGGGAGGTCCAAGAGAACCAGCATGGAAAAGTTACCTCATCAGCCTCCCTCAGGAGGTCATCCAGCAGGGCAACCCATACCATCTTGATCCCATGGCAGCCCTGAGCCCAGACTGGTGTGAATCAAAGCATTAAATATTCTCCAGGAATGTCCACAATTGGCCACCACTCCCATAAATGGGATGTAAGTGATAGGATGATAGTTATTAAGATTATCTGTTGCTAGATTGGATTTTTTTTCCAGGACAGGTCAGATGATCATCTTCTTCAATTGATAGTGCTGGTATAGCTGCTGGACCATTCCTTCACAGCTGCAAGGTTGTCATTCATGGGAGCTTTCCTCCATGTGTCCAATATGTATCCTCCTGTGAATCAGAGTTCTGTTCTCAATCAAACCACAGAGCAGGGCTAACTCGTAGTCGGTTTTGGCATTTGGGAGTGATAGTGTCAATCATTCTAGTAGTCTGTGTGTACTATTTTTCCACTAGGGAAAAGACAGTGTCATCATTCTGTTTGGTCAAAAACCCTTTTAAGGCATTTTGGAAAACATTAGGATCTATAAACCTGTGAGGGCAGACCATCCTAATTGATCTCAGTTCCTCACCTGGGGAGGGGGCATCACCACCTCAAATTGCAGCAGGTAGTGATCCACCCAGAGAAGTGGTATTGATCTCTCTCACCCTCAGATCACCTTTCCGTTTCCATGAGAAAACCAGTGCAAAGTATACATAGCCACATGTGTGGGTGTGGCGACATGTTGGGATAGCTTCATGGCGAATATGGCTTCCATGAAATCCACAACAACTCTAGACAACACCCACTTTGCATGGACACTAAAGTCCTTCAAGACTAACATTCTAGGGGACCTCACTGCCACCGAGATGAAGACTATCAGTTTTTTTTTTGGGGGGGGGCTGTGTTGGGTTGTGGGGAGCACGGTATACCAACACAAGTCTATCCAAGTTCCACACCACTACATGTAGGCACTCTAGATTCAGACTCAACAGCTTAGAGATCCTGCACATATTTAAGGTCTTCTTGGCAATGATGGTGACCCCAGCCCAAAATTTCAGTCCGCCCTGATGGCTAAATAAGAGCAGTAGCTATCAACTACTTGACTGGTCTAGTGGAGACAAAGGGAATGAATAACACTATTATTAATAGAATTATTATATCTGTTTGCTTGTGTTTGCTCCTAACAATACTGCTGCAGTATTGCTGTTTGTAAAAATGTAGGCTAATGCTAAATGTAATAACAGAATGAATTTATACAAATCAGCCTCTGAGAAAAGTGGAGTCTTTTTCCCCATAGTAAGACCTGGGTTGTTTGATAAAAAGCCCAGGTTCTTTGATTCGTTAGATCTAAGACATGAATGGTTGAAAATCAATCCATTAAAGTCTAATAATTAGAATGTCCACTGCATAACTCTATCATTTAAATTTAATTTTAATTTAATTTTCATATCTCTATAGCCACCCTGCTCACAAGGACTCTGGGCGGCTTACAATACTAAAAAAAAAACCAACACAGATAAAACCCCATTAAAATACAAATACCCCATTAAAAAACCCACCTGCACTTACTAGAAAGAGAGAGAATTACTCTGTTACTTTAGACCAACCAGCAGACGGGGGTCACTCCTCCATCAGTGCCCCACACCTGCCCCGCCAGCCAGGTTTTCAGTTCTTTCCTAAAGGGCAACAATTCCATCTGTAGCCTTAGTTCAACTGGCAGGAGGTTCCATAGGGCCGGTGCAGACACAGAGAAAGCCCTCCTTCTTGTGCTAGAGAGACGAGCCCCTCTAGCAGATGGTACAAGTAGAGAGCCCCTCCGGTCCACTCTGGTTGAATGGATGGACAATCTTGGGGCAACGCAGTCTCTTAGGTATCCTGGCCCACTACCATGTAGAGCTTTAAAGACCAGCACTTTGAATTGCACCCGGAGACAAATTGGTAACCAGTGCAGCTCCTGAAGCAGTGGTGAGGCATACACATAACGCCCACACCCCATCACCACCCGAGCAGCTGCATTCGGGACCAACTGAAGTCTCCAAATGGTTGTCAAGGGCAGCCCCATGTAGAGCGCATTGCAATAATCTAGTCTAGAGGTGACCAGAGCATGAGTGACCATGAGTATTAAAAATATGAGAGTTTGGTGTTGTTTTTGTTTGATTTACTGAAAATTAAGTAATTTTCATTTTAGAGATTCATAACTCCAGCTTCCAGGATACTGGGAACTTTAAAACATGGTTGCCATTTTAAACAAATTATCACAGTTTTTAAAGAATACATCAAACTGATGTTAATATACTGTGAGTGAAGCATTTAGTGTTATTCGAGGTATTACTGTACTTACTTACCCTGTTTGCTGGCATATAAGACCCACTCCCACCCCCCTTAAAATACACTGGGAAAATAAAGCATGTCTTGTATTATTATTATTATTATTATTATTATTATTATTATTATTATTATTATTATTATTATTATTATTATTATTATTATTATTATTATTATTATTATTATTATTATTATTATTATTAAATTTATATCCCGCTTCTCTCAATCCAATGGACGACTCTAAGCGGCCTATATATATTTTATATAGTGGCCTACCTGTATAGTGGGCTATTTTGGTAATAACGGGGTGTGCCTTAAACCCTGATGCATCTTATACGTCGGCAAATATGGTACTTACTTACTTACTTACTTACTTACTTACTTACTTACTTACTTACTTACTTACTTACTTACTTACTTACTTACTTACTTACTTACTTACTTACTTACTTATATCCTGTTCATTATCGAAAAATTCATTAAACTGGGCAGTGTGTCCAATCATGAAAAACAAAAACCACTCACAATACAACCAGATTTTAAAATAAAACATAATATATTTAAAAACCATGTAACTATGACTCCTCAATGTAAAAGTATGCTGTGTGTGCATGTTTGTATTTCTCAATTTTTTATTTTTAGAATGCTTCTAAACTGTTTTTAATCCTCTGTTTTTAATCTGGTATCTGTTCGATGATGATGATGATGATGATGATGATGATGATGATGATGATGATGATGATGATGATGATGATGATGATGATGATGATGATGATGATGATGATGATCCTTGCCTGGATTCTGGCTCTTGGCAGTCTGTCTTTGCCTTGTTCCAGCCCCTGGAACAAGGCAAATCATCTGACTTCCTGCTCATTTGGAACGTGTTTTCATTGTCTGGACTAATTATATTTCCTTGGCCTAATTTGGTTTTGGACACTGGATTGAGAAGCGGTTACTGTTTGGCATGTTACCTGGTTGCCCTGAATCCTGGTATTCATGTTATCTGCCAGCCGCCCATGCCCCAGACCTGGACAGCCAAGTTTTCTATTGAACCAAAGTCCAGTTTCAAAGTTAGGGTTTATTTTTGTTTTTTTGCTTGGGGCGCCCATCTTTTTAGAATTGCCTTGCAAAATGTAGTTTTACACTGTCACTCAGTAACATAGCTTCATTCCCTTGCAGCTATAATAAAGGCATTGTATATTTTAAGATGGATTGTAATTTCTGATTCTTGCAAGATGCCCTTTAGGAGTGTAAAGACTGCTTACCTCTTTTACTCTTAAATAATCCGTGGAGGGAATTTTGAGAAAGTCACAGTTATCCTCTGTAACTACTGTTAGCATTCCATGTTCATTTTTTGTAGAAAGTGGTGCCAAAGTCCCAAAGGAACATCCTACACCAAGCTGCCAAAAAACAGAGCAAAGCAAAACAAAAATGACTAAAAATAGTTATGTCTTCCTACTTCTTTTAATCAGGTACATAGGAAAATGGTATGATATACAGTACATATGATCAGTATGTTTTTGATGCATTTTGAAAGCAAATCAAATTGTAAACCGCCCCGAGTACTATGAGGCAGTATATAAGTGTAATTGCTATTGCCTTTGCTAGAACTAAGGGATATGAGAGAGACGCACAAGCTGGATTTAAGGGACTCCAGTTTGAGAAATATGGCATAAAAGCAACATTTTGGAGAATGTAAATACTAAATGACACTTACAAAATGAAATTCTGAATCTATAATCTGGATATTTGTTACCCTGCAAAGCCTAAGTAAAGGTAATGATCACCCTTCCCCGAAAGCCAGTCGTATCCAACTCTAGGATTCAGTGCTCATCTCTATCAATTAAGAACAAGCACTGTCTGAGTCTATAGACATTTCCATGGACATGAGGCAGGCATGCCTAGACACGTTGTTTACCTTCCCACCAAAGTGGTACCTATTTATCTACAGGAAACCCCTGACTAACGATGCATTCAGACAACGTCGTTTTCAGTTAATGACACATTTTTTCTGAAAAGTGCTTCTCTGGACAATGATGTAACATCGTTATACAGGAGATCGTGTTTGGTCTCCTACCTGTAAAAATCGCCATCTTCGGGTCCCAGTGTCCAGCTCCCCGCTAACCCAGGAGTGTCTGGGAGGCTAGGAGGACCTATCCCACACTGTTTCTGCCTTCCTAGCTTCTCCCTGGCCTGCCAAACAGCTGAGAAAATTGGCAGCCACCATCTTGTTTTTGGGAAAAAGGTGGCCACAACTTTTCTCAGCTGTTGGGTGGGCCAGGGATGTGCTAGGAAGGCAGAAACTGAGCAAGATAGGTCTTCCCAGCCTCCCAGACACTCCTGGATAGGCGGAGAGCCAGACTCAGGGAGGGAACCTAAGATGACAGTTTTTCCATCTCTAACCAGCATCAACAGGTAGGAGACCAAGTTGTCCTTTTTCTGGGGGTAGGCACCAGGGAGGTCATCCAGGCTGGTTCTGACTTCCCCCGATCTCCCCCGGGTGATGGTGCAAAGAAAAATGCTGGGGAAAACTCAATCGTCAGCTGGAGGTTTTTCTTTGCAGCATTGCCCGGGGGGTCGTGGGGGGTCGGAAACAACATGAATTGCCTCCCTGGAGCCTAACAGAGGTACCCATACTGGCAGAGAAGCCCAAGTGGGTGAAAAAAGTTCCGTCACCACGGATCGGGTTTTTCTCTTTCATATCAGAGTGTGTGTGGATTCGATCCCCTCTCCTGGGTCCCCCGGGTTTGGGAGGGTTGGGGGGACAAAAGGGGTCTGTCTCCCCAACCTTCCTGAACCCAGGGGATCCGACGGAGAGGGGATCCTCCCGACACCTCATATTAAAGAGACAAAACCAAGCAGTTTCTTCTCTTTAACAATGGAATGTTGGGGGGGGTGAATTCGATCCTCTCTCCCAGGTCCCCTGGGTTTGGGAGGGTTGAGGGGACAAAAGGGGTCTGTCTTCCCAACCCTCCTGGACTCAAGGGACCCGGTGGAGAGGGGATTCTCCCCACACACACACACACACACACACACACACCATATTAAAAGAGACGAAGCCAAGCAGTTTCTTCTCTTTAACAAGGGAGTGTTGGGGGGTGGATTTGATCCCCTCTCCTGGGTCCCCTGGGTTTGGGAGGGTTGGGGGGACAAAAGGGGTCTGTCTTCCCAACCCTCCTGGACTCAGGGGACCCACCAGAGAGGGGGATAGCAACCCCACCCCCTGAGAACAAAGGGGAAAACTCAATCAGACCCAGGGGACCCGTGCGAAGGGAAGCAGGAAGTGATCCCAGACAACGACGTTTCCCGGTTAACGATGTGACCTTGGGAACCAAGAAATGTTGTTAAGTGGGGGTTTACTGTACTTCCAATTTCTTGCTTTCGAACTGCTAGGTTGGAAGGAGCTGCAACAAAGATGGGAGCTCACTCTGTTGTGCAGTACTCAGGTCTCAAATTGCTGACCTGCTGACCTTCTAGTCAGCCTCTTAACCACTTGAGCCACCGCAAAGCTTACACAACATTATATTATAATATAAGAAATAAAAAGACTGCAGTATAAAGTAATGAAAATTACAGCTGCTTTTTATATAACATTCCTTCTACTTTAGTGATCTAATAGCTTTCTGTCTAATTTCAATGACCTAAAATCTAATGTGGTGCTGACATTACAGTTCTAACCTCTTCTCATCTCCCACCACCAAGTCCCTCAAAGTTTTGCCATTTTTGAAGTGGTAGCCGTGTTAGTCTGTGCAAGCATATGAGAGAGTAAACAAAACAAAACAACAGAAAAGACAAAAAATGTTGTGGCACCGTAAACACTAACTGCTGTATTTTAATGTGAGCTTTCGTGGATCAAGTCCATTTTGTCAGACACAAGAGTGAGGCCTCATGGAATCAATTAATAACACAGCACTGGATCTTGCTCATTATTTCCAAAAGCAATACTAGGATATCAAATCACATTTTTAAAAAATGAATTTCAGTTGTATCTATATATCTGGAATATGGCACACATAGTATTTAAGGCAATTAGTTAGAACCACAGTGCTCAAAGATGCCGGTAGAAGGAGAAAAAGACAGAAGATAATTTATGTATTTGAGCCACTGTTTTGAGCTCATTTCACATCAACCAACAACATGGTACCAACGAGTAAAAGGAAGGGACCTCAGCTGTCAACACAGTAAACCTTGTGTTCTCCCCAAAACAAATCGGAGTGATTCCACAACCTCACAAAGCAGCCATAGAAACATCCTCAGAGAATAATATTGAACTGGCTTCTTAAAGCATTTTGATACACACTTCAATTTCTATACAGTTGAACCTCGGATAAAGTCCAAACTCCATTCCACAAGTTTGGACTTTATCCAATTTTGGACTTTATCTGAATCAAATGGGCGATGAATCAGATAACGTCCAAAAAATTGACTTTATCTGAGGTTCCTATACCAAATACCTTGGATAACGTCCATTTTTTTAGTGGTTTTGGACTTTATGCGATGCATCACGTGTGCATGAAAACCACGACTTTATCCGAATTGGACTTTATCTGAATTGGACTTTATCCGAGGTACCACTGTACTTTAAAAATCTTCAGAACAGGTAGAATAATGCTTACATTTTGCAGTTGTCATATTAAATGTCAAATGTGTTCAAAGGATGAATTATTTACACATTGAATGCTTTTAGATGTGTTTCCTTCCAGTCAGGTGCTTATTTTCAGGTTCCATTATAATGCTTTCTTTTCCTAACTGATATACAATATTTCCCAAGAAAAATTTCCTCTTGTTTTTCTTTCTTATTTTTTTTTATCTTATAGGATACACATTGAGGCAACATGTAGCTACTATGTTATCCCTGTCATTTAGTTAAAGTACATAATAGATTTTTAAAATGCCATGAATAGAAAATTGGTTTTTAGAGAATGCTGTTTTCAAATATATTGCTTCTCACATTTCAGTTTTAAAAAGGGATGTAAATCTTCATTCTCACAGACAAGAACAAAAAGGTTCAGATGTTTTCTTCCCATTGGGTGGGATTACAAGAGTTTCTGTGAATTTTTCACATTTTTCAGAACTATTTCCCCCCACAAAAAAACTATATTGTGCATAGCAAACCTTGTATTTTGCACAGAAAATCTTGTATTTTATGCATAGAGCAAGGTTTTAAACATAAAAGAGAAATTGACTTTTGTGCAAAACTCATGGTCAAGCACACTCTGGTCACCTCCAGCCTTGGCTATTGAATGTGCTCTACATGGGGCTGCCCATGATGAACCATTCGGAGGCTGCAACTTATCCAAAATGCAGCTGCTCAGGTACTGATGGGGTGCGGGCGGTATGCCCGTGCCTCGCCACTGCTTTGGGAGCTGCACTTCGAGAGCTGCACTGGTTGCCAGTGTGTCTCTGGGTGCAATTAAAGGTGCTGGTGATTACCTTTAAAACCCTACATGGTAGTGGACAAGGGTACTTAAGGATACTTATATGCTTTATCATATAAGGGCAAAAGCCCTGATCAACCCACTAACTAAAATGAAAAACATGATCTCTTCTGTTGGCTGTTGATAAGCATATAAAATGGATTTTTATTTTTCCTCTGTCTGTTTTTCCTACCTGTTTTGGAAATTTGAGTTTCCTATTCATTTACTTAGTTTTAGAACATATATGTCAATAATGGATTCATATTATTCAGAATGTTATTGATTTTTCTTTTGTCTGCTATTTATTTTATATGTTATTAATCTATTGAAGCATACCAATAATGGATGAATATTTTTTCTTTCTTTCATCTAATTCAGCATTAAGTCTTACACTCATAATGATTCTGCTTTCCAGCAATTTGCTTCATTAGTTGCATGTGACTGCAGGGGCCATGCAAACAACAGTCCAACCTTGCATTTATCACACATTGATGTGATCATAGCTAACAGCTTGGCTACCTTAAACATGGATTAGACAAATGATGGAGAATGAGGTTATCAAGGACTGCTAGTCATGAGTGAGAGGGTGCTATGTTTTTGGCTTGCGACATTAAAACCTGGCTACACTGCAGGGACAGTGGCATAGAACCAGTGACACTCAAAAGCTTTTGGTCTTACCATGGCCAATGATAAGAATAAGCTCCAAACATCTGGAGAATAAATGTGAGCACCACTAAAATAAACTCTTGGTCTGGTCATTATCTCTCTTAAGATTGGCCTAGATCAGGAGTTCTCAACCTGCGGCCTGTGGGCTGGCCCCAGCCCAAGGCACCATTTCATGTATCCCACATCGTTGTCCCCACCAAAGCAGATGCATTTATGACAGCCACAGATGTGTTTTACAGCAGTGTTTATGGCAGGGGAATCACCAGTCCAGCCCATGGCTTTAAAAGGTTGAGAATCCCTGGCCTAGATGTTAAAGAAGCACCTATGAAGAGATACTCTCTTTATATAGTCCTTGTTTCTATGATGAAATAATGATGACAGCACCCAAAAATCAAAAGTAATTAAGGACTCCTATTTTCCAGCAAGACCAGGGGCTACTATTGAATATTACAACTTGAAACTCATAATTTATTTAAAAACAATCTTGATTTCAGGCTTTTTAGTTTCTTATGTAGTAACCAACAGAAGAGTGAAAAAGTAAGCTCCAGATTGGATGAATATGCAGCTTTCTATCATTTATTCTTCCTTCCTTCCTTTCTTGTAAAATCTGTTGGTTAGGAAAGACCCTGCCTATGCTCAAACACAAGTAAATTACCACAAAATGTAAGGGTGGAAAATAATTTCATTGGTTTTGATGTGTTCATAAAAACAGGTATCTTTTTCAGCCTCTCAAGATTTGTTGCAAGTGAAATATACGGTGCCTAGACAATACAGTATACACATTCTCAGGGCGAGTTGGGCATGTGTGCAATATATAAGGTGAAAAATGCACACAGGTTTAAAAATACACACAAACAAATAGAGTAATTGTGAAAAATATACTTGGCAAAAAGGAAATAAATCTGCATACTGGGAAAATGGAACATTGCAATCTGACGTTAAATATGGACATGGAGAAAACGAAGGAAATATGGAAAATATGGATTTGGAAATATGCAATAAAACTGCACTCTTACCACCACAACAAAAAAGCAACAACCCTTGTTTAGTGTAAGCTTGTCTGTGTCTATTGCTCCCACTGGTTAGGTAAACCTAAAGGTCGCCCTTGCTCAAAACCCAGTCGTATCTGACTCTAGGGTTCAGTGCTCATCAAGGACCATGGTGGCTAAGTGATTAAGAGGCTGAACTTGATGACTGGAAGGTCTGCAGGCCAGCAGTTTGAGACTTGAGTGCTGCATGACAGAGTGAGCTTCCATCTCTGTCCCAGCTCCTGCCAACCTAGCAAATCGAAAGCAAGAAATTGCAGGTAGATAAATAGATACCACTTTGGTGGGAAGGTAAACAGTGTTCCATGCACTTTGGTGTCTAGTCATGGCTGCCAAATGTCCACAGAAACGTCTGCAGAGGCAGAAAGTGCTGGCTCTTTGGCTATGAATGGAGATGAGCTCCCTCTGGTTATCAGTGATTAAAGAGAAATTCATCTCAAAACTTTCTGGCAGTCCTGAATTTGCCTGCAGAAAACAGGTACTGAGAACAATAGTCATTATGATTTAGATAATTAAATGTAAAATCCTGTAGCTGTGTTGGATAAGTAAATAATATTATAGTTTAGCTGCAGTGACTAAAGCATCAGCTAAAGCTGTCACCAATAATACATGAGTTTTCTTTCTTTCCTTGAGATCTTGCTCTGGTGACCTGTAAGAAAGATTCCATTTAGACAGAAAGAATTGAGAGAATTAATCTTTTCTTCCTGTCATTCTTGTCCAAGGTCAGGTTTATTTTATTCTGGTGAGCTAGCTCGAAGAATCTTTGTGAGCTCCTTCATTTTGGAAGCATTAGGAATCTATTTGTTCCTTTTATGGATGAGATCTTTGAAGAGACACATTTTTTATTTAAATGCTGGAAAGGTAAGACTAGTGTCATCAATCCATCTGGTTGATGCAAGCTTCTTGTTAGTGATTGTAAGTAACAATGCCAACCATGAAAAAAAAACCAAACAACTTCCTCCAAACTCTTCATGCCACTCACAATTAGCTTGCCAAGATATGCAAGAAAGAGATCTCAGCTTCTACAGATCATATTAGACCAGGGGTTCTCAACCTATGGCCCGCAAACTGGACCCAGCCCACAGCACCATTTCATGTGGCCCATGTCACTAGAAGTGGAAGCAGAAGTGGATGCATTTACAACAGCTGTAAATGAGCCCACGGTTGTCATAAATGCATTTATGACAGCTGCAGATGCATTTTACAGCAGCATTTATGGTGGAGGGATCCACCAGTCTGGCCCGCTTAACTGTTTGAGGGGGCGTGGTCCAGCCTGTGGCTTGAAAAGGTTGAGAACCCCTGTATTAGACTCATGAAACAAGCACAGAAAGAGCAGTTTCCTATATTGTTTCCATGTTCTTAGGTCTCACTATCAAGCTCCAAGTAAGTCTTTTAAGGTTAAACCTATATTGAAGTAATAGGGTTACACCTTTAATTTATAGAATGATTATCATACTGAAACAAATTGCATATTCATACATGTAGGCTTAAAAACTCAAGGCTTTCCAAAGCTTAGAAATTGTTTTTTAAAAAAGTAATTAGTTTCAGTTATCCTTCCAGAGTCCCTCAAAGTGATTACCTACCACATAATTTTTTAAAGATAATTTCTTTATTTACCTGCTTCTAAAAAATAACTACAATTAGCCCTTTACAGTTTTTTAAGAATAATCTGAGTGTTACAAGCCATTGTGCTGTAGTATGAAACACATTCTCTTTGTACATCTATCAGCATTTACAATAGAGAACAAGTCAGCAGCACAAGGTACACACACACAAAAAAACTTAAACAGTGTGATATTCCTCTTCTACCATACATCCATAACTACAAATGAAGCAAAAAATCTGAGGAGTAGCTGTACTATTTGGTGCAAAACCAAAGCAAATAGCCTTGTGGTCCCTTATTGACTAATTAACTTTATTTGGCATAGGCATTAAAGAAGTGGCATTAAAGAAGGCATTAAAGGAGGCATTTATTTATGCCAAATAAAAACTTAGACTTTTATGATGACCCTTTGCTTGCTAAACAACTGCTCTGCAAAACTGTAATAGTGTTAACATAATTATAACTTTATTACTAGGGAAAGGAATGAAGTAAAAATAACTTATTTGTAATTCACAAGTTCAGGAATATTCCTATGTCACAATGTTGCATAAGGTAGCTATCCAGAACTGCATTATTCTATAAAGCAAATTGAGCCTAATTCTGTTTAGTTAATTTTTAAAGTGAAATCATAGTAAATGAACAACTTTGGCTGCATTGGCTACCGGTGTGCCTCCAGGTGCAATTTAAGGTGCTGGTTATTACCATTGAAGCCCTACATGGTAGTGGGCCAGGTTACTTAAGAGACCACAGACAGAGGGCATTTTCGAACCTCCTGCTGACTAACCTCTGCCTCCAATCAGACCTGCTAGCATTCAGAAAAGGCCTGAAGACCTGGCTGGCACAGCAGGTGTGGGCTAAATAACCTGCCATTTGGGGATTTTAGTGTAACTGTCTAAAGATGTTTTTAACAAGGTGTATTTTAGCTGTTTAATTTTACTGATTTTATTCATAGTACTGTGATTCGATTTTATACTGTGACTGTTGTTTTACTGACTGTAAGCAGCCATGAGTCACGACGGTGAGAGGTCGGCAATATAAGTCTAAATAAATAAATAAATTCTTAAGTGGCATGCAAATATCTAGGAAGAGGTTTAAGATAACCAGATTTCAGAAAGATAATCTACACTTCAGCATCATGTATTCTCTTTATGTAACTATTATAAGCAATAAATTTTACTTGCTAATTATATGAAGCCTTGCTTTGGAGATAATTAGTTATGCTATATATATTCAGGTTGAATAAATATTAAGGAGGTATTTTCTCTTGCCATGTTTATTGCCTCTCAATAATTGTAAAGAGAGTATATATCTACAAATGCTTTATGCCAAGATCCTGGGAACCCAGAATTTCTTTGAGGATTTTGGATTTTGTCAAAAGAACCTAGAATTTAGCTTCTGAGGGCAGAGAACTGTGTTTGCTGTGCAATTTTGCATAGGGGGTATTTTCCCATCCTAAGCCCAAGTGGGGCTTTGGCAAAACATTCTCATAAGATGCACTCATTGTCTTCAGAAACTAATGGTCACATGAGCAGGATGGAGCTGACAATTCAAGTGATGATTGGGTGGAAAAATTCTTGGACAGAGGAAGTATTTTTTATGTGTTTTTAGAACTTGTTGTAATGCCGCCCTGAGTCGGGTTCTGCCTGAGTGGGCGGCATATATAAATATGACTATTAAATTAAAATTAAAAAAATTAAAGTATTTAAAGGGGACGCTTGCAGAGGCTCTTTGAGTAAAGATTAATTCTATCCAGATGCCTGGAGGCCGTTAGGGTCTGGATGGGGGCCAATGGGCTTCGGCTGAATCCCAGCAAGACAGAGTGGCTATAGATAAGGGGCCCCATGTTATGCAGGGAGCTACCATCTTTGGTACTGGATGGGGCTGTTTTGCCCCAGACAGACCTGGTGCGCAACCTGGGGGTCCTTCTGGACTCGTGGCTGCTGCTAGAAGAACAGGTAGTGGCTGTGGCCAGGAGGGCTTTTGCCCAACTTCGGGTGATTCACCAGTTGTGCACGCTCCTGGACCAGGACTCCTTTCTTATGGTCACTCACGCTCTGGTCACTTCCTGACTAGATTACTGTAATGCGCTCTACATGGGGCTGCCCTTCATGACCATTCGGAGGCTGCAGCTGGTCCAGAATGCAGCAGCCCAGGTGGTGATGGGATGTGGACGATATGCCCGTGCCTCACCGCTACTTCGGGAGCTGCACTGGTTACCAGTTTGTCTCTGGGTGCAATTCAAGGTTCTGGTTTTGACCTTTAAAGCCCTATATGGCAGTGGGCCAGGATACCTTAGAGACCGCATCGTCCCAAGAGTGTCTGTCTGTCCAACCACAGTGGACTGGAGGTGCTCTCTAATAGTGCCATCAACTAGGGGTGCACATCTATCCAGCACCCGAAGGAGGGCCTTCTCCGTGACCACACCAACCCTCTGGAACCTCCTGTCAACAGATCTAAGGCTTCAAAGAGAATTGCTGCTCTTCAGGAAAGGATTGAAGACCTGGCTGGCAGGATTGAAGACCTGGCTTATGTAAACAATTAAGAACTCTCTCTTCTTTTTTATAGTGGGTGGGATGGGTGGGTGGGATATGGGTCTTTTAAAGTGGGTGGGATATGGGTTTTTTAAAGTGTTTTTATGTGTTTTTAGAACTTGTTGTAATGCCGCTCTGAGTCGGGTTCTACCTGAGTGGGCGGCATATATAAATATGACTATTAAATTAAATTAATGGTATACCAGTCTTAAAACTTTTAAGCCTTATAAATCTTGGAATGATGAGATGATCAAAACAGAAAATGAGATAGAACTGGCAGATGAGATTCCTGGATTAGAAGCCACTCCTTTATTGTCTGGAGAAGAGGTAAAGATAAGTACATGTATTGTTGCTCCTAATAAAATCTGTATTAAAGCTGAGAAGTTATTCAGTTGCTGACATGCTGGTGTAAGACTACCACATATATAACTGCTTGTATTTGCTTGTTAAATAAAAGGAAACTGAGATTCCTCTGGACATCCAGTTTGTTTACTTTGTATGGGGCAAGAAATTTAAAGGATATTCAGAAAAGCAGAATTAATGTTACAGGGCACAGATCATATATCGGGTTTACTCTGAAAGAGATCCTAACAGGGAAAATGCAACTTGTGACAAATACAGGCTTGTGGTTTTTCCTAGAATTCTTTCTGTAAAGGTTCATAGGGTTCATAGGGAAGATATTTAAGTGTCAGACATTCTGACTTGACACAGTCAGACTCAGCTCATGAAAAAGCACTGAGAAGTAGCCAACTCAATCAGCAGATCCTAGGTGTCCTGAACGGTCAGCAAATTAAGAATCTACTTCATTATTCTTTTTCTACTTAAATGGATTGGGAGAGATATTTATCTGATTTTCTGCCATTTGTGCTAAAATAAATTGGCTAGATTTTAGTACTTTCCACATGACTTCAGTGAGTGCCTGGTGTCATTTGCAGCTAAAATAAAATAAAAATTCTTGTAGAAAGGTTAAATATAATAAAATGGGTTGATCAGTTTGTTCTTTATTTTTGGAGCAAGAAGGGGAAAAGGACTGTTTGAAGTACATATATTAAAGTCTGAATTGCTTTCTTTGCTGCAGGAAAACCATGTTCAACTTGGTGAAAACAGAATGAGTGCTTTAGAGAAAAAGCTGCAGCCTAAGAAAAGTAAAGATGTGGTAAAGCCATGCTGAGCTACTTTAAAGATGTTCAAATATTCAAGGCCATGAATTTCACCTGAGAGCACTAAAGTAATATGCTAAAGGAGTCTGTCTATAATAACCAAGAAGTCTCGAGAAAAAAGTGTGGTCACAGGAAACTGTCAGTAGACAGAGGTTGCCCTCATCTTAAAAATTAAAAAAAGAAAGAAAGAAAAGAAGGGGGGGGCAGCCAGCTACCAATTGGTGAGAAAGACCATGATAATTGAAGAGGCCTGTAAGCACTTAGAAGAGAATCTTATTGTCAGTAACAGCCAGCATAAGTTTCTCAAAAATAACCCATTATAATTTATTTATTTATTTTTAGACTTGCAAGACTTGTAGATGAGGAGACTGCTGTGGACGTAGTGTAGAAGATAGATTAGTACCCAATCCAATGGACTGAAATCACAGTGAAGAGTTCAACAATGAAATGAGTGCTCTTCTGTCTAAGGTTCTCAAACAGAGGTTGGAAGTTCATATGTCACGGAATTTCATCTATGAATTTCCTATATTTCCTTCCACGGCTAGCCGAAGACCTCCACTGCTGCCGCCACAGGTGTTCCAGGGCCAGCCCTTCCCTGGCTGGGAAGGGATGAAGACCCACCTGACTTTATTGTATTTTCATTTTTATGTTAGACTAGCAGATTTTGCCCGATGGTGCTGGGCTTTTTAAAATTGTGTTGGATAGTAAAGGGTTTGGTGTTTTTTTCTTGAACAAATGGTGCCGGGCTGTTTTAAATGGTGTTGAAAGGTTTTGTGAATTCGTGGGTTTGAGGCACTGCGTCCGCCTGTGGCGGACTTGCGCTCCCAGTGTGTTGTTTATTTTTATTTTTTGTGTGCCGGCTTCCTCAGTGCTGTGCTCTTTAAAATGGTTTTGGAAGGGTTTTGTTTTATTTTTATGCAAATGAGGTTAGTTTTTAATTGTGTTTTTTAAAAAAATTATTTTTACGCATGGGCTGTTAGAAACTGTGTTTTTTATTTATTTTTTGGTTTTTCAAAAGAGGAAAGGATGATATATATTTTTTATAATTATTGTATTTAACCAAATAATGTGTTACTATGTGATTTTTTAAAAAAATAGTTGTGCCTTGGATAATAATTTTTAAAATGTGTAAGAATATGTTTTTTAATCAATGTTTTCATACTGTGTTTAGATGTTTTGTTTTGTTTTTTTGGGGTAAAAACTTATTTCTTTTTTTTAAATTTTTTGTGATTGGTGTGATTATTTTTGAATGATTTGATAACTTATTTCAGTAATTTGGGAAGTATTTATTATTTTGAATATTTTTGAATGTTTTTTCTCTTGTGGCCTCTGGGTGGGGCTGGTGAGCTTTTCTTGTACTCTACAGTTTTTCTCTACTGTCCTCAGGGTGTCGTTTCTTCTTCCGGTAAGTATTCTCTTTCTTTTCTCAGTTTAGTTCCGGTCGTCATGGAGTGAAGACGTCTCCTGGTAAGCTCTCTGGTTTTATTTTTTTGTGGGGGTTGTTTTGGGTTTTGGGGGGGGTCTGTGTGTTTTTTCTTGTTTGTTTTTGGATGTTTTTGTGTTTCCTTTTTGTATTTTTTATTTTTGGTTTTGAGTATTTTTGACTGTTTTTGGCTTGTTTTTGGATGTTTTTGTGTTTACTTTTGTAGGGGCAGGGGGGTCTTTCTTTTCCATGGGCCAGGCTCGATGCCTGGCCCATGGAAAGCAAAGGGCAGGGGGGGTCTTTTTTCCCACAGGCCAAGCTTGATGCCTGGCCTGTGGAAAGGAATTGCGGGGGGTCTTTCTTTTCCATGGGCCAGGCTCAATGCCTGGCCCGAGGAAAGGAAAGGGCAGGGGGGTCTTTTTTTTCATGGGCCAGGCTCGATGCCTGGCCTGTGGAAAGGAAAGGCGGGGGTGGGGGGGGTCTTTCTTTTCCACGGGCCAGGCTCGATGGCTGGCCCGTGGAAAGGAAGGGCAGTGGTGGTGGGTTTTTTTTTACTTTTATTTTTCACGCGCCAGCTGCCTCAGCATTCTGCATGCTCATGGCACACAGGATGCTGGGGCTTGTAGTTTGGCATGCGCGATTTTGGTTAGTGCAGCGGTTTTTTTCCTGTGGCTTATTTTTGATTGGCCATGGCGTGTTTCTGAACATTCCTTTTGCGGTGTGGCACAAGGAACGTTGGGAATTGAAGTTCCCTTTTTTGCATCCGGGGGGCTCCTGCCCCCCTGGCGCAAATTTCAACCCAACAGTTACCTCCGAACCCCGTTCGGGCGAGTGCACGGTGGCTCGGACAAGGCTAGTGGGGCCTGGCTAAACATCCTTTGTCACATTCCAATGGTTAACGCACCATTTTATAGGTATAGATTTTTTGATTGTATTGCATTATGTTGTATTTATATTTGATATTGTAATACTGTAATATATGTTGCCCCATAGTATGTTAGCCACTCTGAGTCACTCCAGCAAGTATGGCAGCATACTATTATTATTATTATTATTATTATTATTATTATTATTATTATTATTATTATTATTAATAATAATAATAATAATAATAATAATAATAATAATAATAATAATAATAATAATAATAATAATAATAATAATAATAATAATAATAATAATAATAATAATAATAAATATGGATAGAACAGAGACATCTTGGTGTACCTTCCTGTTCTCCGGCTCTTTGACTCTTTGAGATGATTTTACATTACCCTTCTTTGTTACTTCTATTACTTTATTTATTTATTTAGTTATTACATTTATATACCACCCATCTGGGATATTTTCCCATTCTGGGTGGTGTGCAACGATCAAAAAACTACATAACAACAGATTACAATCAATAAACAACAACTAAACAATAAATGGTGGTGACTTCTGAGGGGGCAACTAACTAGTAGTGAAGAGGATGTCCCTAAATGCTTCTTTAAAAAAGTAATATTTTCAGATGTTTTTAAAATATGTCCAGCTATGGTGTCTGGTGCAAATCCACTGGCAGTGAATTCCAAAGTGTAGATGCCACCACCTAGAAGGCTTGTCTCCTTGTCATAACCTTTTTCACCAACTTGGGGTCAGCACCTAGAGCTGTGCTGATTGTGATGAATGAGTGATGCAAGTGGCCATTCTATGGGAAAGACACTCTGAATGATAATAATGTCCTAAGCAATATAGGGCCTTGTATGTTAAAGAAAACACCTTGTACTTGATAGGGAAGGGGTCAGGAAGCCAGTGCAAACTTGCCAAGGCTGGGGAGATGTGCTCACATTACTTTGTTCCTGTTACCAGCTTGGGAGCAGTGTTCTGTCCCTGTTGAAGTCTCTGTCTCAAGGACAAGGGAAACCCCACATAGAGAGCATTACAGAAATCAGTTTGTGAGATCACCAATGAGTGGACTATCATTACTTGCTTATATATCTGTTAAAACTTACCAAATCTTCTGGTGGAAAATTCCAGGATATTTTTCTTGTACCCGTGGCAGATCTTGGAATGGATGCTGAAATCAAATCTTCTCCAGTCATTTCTTTACAATACTTTGTTTGAGGTCTTACAGCACCTTTGAGGATTACATAGAATCCTTTGCTTCCATCCACTGGAATTAAATTTAACATTAATTAACAAGAAATGACAATTTCTTAGCCTAGAAGGAAAAAAGAGACATATTTCTGCAGTAGAAGAAGGAGGAGGAGGAGGGTGAGAGAGAGAACCAATTTGCATGTTGTTTGGATTGATTTGGATTGATTACAGAAAGGTGCTCAATAGCCTACCACATACTTGGGTAAATGAAACATTGTAGATTTGTAGAATCAACAACAACATCAAAGATGCTTGACAAGAATGATGAAACAATGGACTACCACCCTAATGGTAAATGGTACTGAGTTAGAAAATGTCAGGATAGGCATATTTCAAGGTGATTAATTATTGCCGTTGTTATTTATAATAGCCATGGTACCATTGACAGTACTGTTAACACAGGTCATGGATGTCATGTATTGAGGACATTTTGAAAGATTTCACACCTGTTATATATGGATGACATTAAACTATATAGGAAAATAATGTGGGAAATGGAATCATTGTGCACACAGTGAATATTCTGCAATGATATTATGATAGATCTTGAAATAGGAAAGTGTGCACGTCTAGCAGTAAGAAAAGGAAAATTTGTTGAATCAGCAGGAATACAGCTTGCCAAGGGAATAACCATAACCATATAGAATCTTGGATATGATCAAAACAGTAAGTATTTGGGAATTTTACAAGCAAATGATGTAAATCATGCAATATTGAAAAAGACTAGTACAGAGTATTTAAAGAGAGTAAGAAAAATGCTGAAGCCAAAACTGAATGGCCGAATTATCATAAAAGCAATAAATATCAGGGTGGTACCAGTGATAAGATATAGTCCTAGGATTGTAGACTGGACAGTGGCTGAGTTGGATGTTTTGTATGAGCGTGTTTTACTTCCGCTTCCAGGAGTGACGAGGGCAGCGCGGGCTGGATGAATCGCAGTAAACCCCTTTGTGTGGATTCACAGGGTGCTTGGGCTTCTGGGAATTGAAGTCCAAGAACATCTGGAGTGACAAGGTTCGCCATCACGGGCTTACCTTGTTACAGTAACAGGAAGCTTGCTATTTGTGAGTTGCTGATACAGATTGCTGTTTTTAATCTTTAAAAAAAATCTCCTTTTGCTTTTTTAAGTCAATAGAAAACTATGGAATATAAAACTGCACCACGCGCCCTGTGGATCAAGAGCTACTAACTAGACAAACCCAGGCCATAAGAGGCATGATAAAAGAATCTTTTGCTTCCCATCTGTAAACTGGCAAAGGCCTTATTTCAGGGCAGTCTTCAAGGCTGTACTGTGATATTGGGGCATCTTTGATTTGCACACAAAAAAGGTGTGAGTATGTATATGGGGCTATTGCCATAGTACTGTGATGGCGAACCTTGGTACTCCAGGTGTTCTTGGACTTCAATTCTCAGAAGCCCAAGCCTCTGTGAATCCATACACATACACACAGTAAACCCATTCGTGTGGATTCACAGAGACTTGGGCTTCTGGGAACTGAAGTCCAAGAACACCTGGACTGACAGTAAACCCATTCTTGTGGATTCACAGGGACTTGGGCTTCTGGGCATTGAAATCCAAGAACACCTGGAATGTCAAGAATAGTTACCATGGCCATATTATTTCAAAAATAAATGTGGAAATAAATTAGGATGAAAATCTTTATTACCAAATGATGTTCCTCCCCTCGTCACACATCAATTTTTTCATACATTTGGTTTTTCTGATATTTTGCCTGTAAGTGATCTGGGGAGATTAAAGACTCGTCAGTTGTGTATTATTTTATATAACATCATGTTTACTTAGCAAAAAATATATATCAATTTTGTGTTTATTTTTAGCTAGCCAAATCAGATGAGATTAAAAATATTGCTTAAGCAGGTTCGAAGAACTAGAAATGATTGCATGTTGGTGCAGAGCAGGGCGGGTTCTGTCAAGGCATGATGTGACGGTCTGTGTCATTAAGATTGGCTTTTATCTCATTCACACATTGATACTCAGCCATTTTGGGCTGATGTTTATGCCACCATAGCGCAGTTTTAATTAAATGTATATTAAATCAACAGACCACCTGGTCCAGGAGAACAAGACTATCAAAGTGGCTGAGATGGACAAAGAGATTTGGATAAAGCTGTTTTTGTTTTTGTTTTTGTTTTTTTGATATTTACACCCAAATAAGCAAGGTGCCAGTTTTCATCACGTTCATTTCAGGTACAAGCTTTGGCCTTAAAATTATCCTTTTCCATCATTTCAACATAATTTATGCTAATGTAGTTGCTACCTGCTTAGATTACAGTTACATCTGTCTATTAATAACATCTCCTTCAGTTGCTATATTTATTTTCATTAGCTTGTTTCTATAATGTAATAGCATCAGCACAATATTAAACCTTAAGAAAGGAAAGTTTCTTTTTTGGTGGGTTGAAAATAAATGCTAAACTATGGGCGTGTTTTACTTCCGCTTCTGGGAGCGATGAGGGCAGTGCAGGATGGATGAATCACAGTAAATCCCTTCGTATGGATTCAAAGGGTGCTTGGGCTTCTGGGAATTGAAGTCCAAGAAAATCTGGAGTGCCACGGTTCGCCATCACGGCTTTAGACCATATTGGCCAGAGCTGATGGGAGATGAAATGCAAAAACATCAGCTTGGCATCAGCTTGCCTTGCTTACTCTTCCTTAATAACAAATTCAAGGAGATGAGCTCATATTTTACAATGAATGTATTTTACAAAGAAACGTAGCCTTTTATGTTATGGCAACTTAAGGCTGCACAAAATGAAGAGAATACTATTTTTGTTAAAGTGTACAAGGGATGACCCATCCCCCTTCCTCCAGGTTGTCAAACAGTTCAGGGTGCCAGATGTAGTGCAACAAACTCATTTATAGAGCAAGAAACTAAGTGCCAAGAAAATAAGAAAACTGTCCTCAAGGTCTGGTTTTCTTATTGTCCTTGGCCCAATGATAAATAGGGCTGCCAGTTGCCCCACTATGACCCACACTCTAGTGCTCAGAACACTAGTTCCCACATCATGTCCCAAGAGTTTTGTAGCAAGTGTGGGTTACATATCTGCACCTGAATCCGTTAGTCCCAAAAATGCTTACAATATCATTGTGTCTTGCCAACACTGTAGACAAATAGTTTAACAGCTAGCTGAGTCAGAGCAGGTCCAGGTTGGGGTGTTGGTGCCACTTGCCTCATTATGTCTTTGCTAAGACAATTCCACTGGTATCTCTCACATAAATATAATGGCTTAACTGCCTTTCTCTCCTGCAGTTGTCACTCAGCCTCTTCCACCATTACCCAGAGCTGTAGCCAAACACCCCACCATGGGTCTCCTTATAGACATATGTCCAGCCAGGCAATAGTGGTGAATCTTCTTCAAGCTTCTCATTGGCACCTGGGTACATGGACACCAGGGGCTCATCTGGTGCATCCTCCCAGCACTTTCCCAGTTCCTTGGCAGGCTTCTCTTTCCATTCTTGCTCCCCACTATCTCCTCTAGGACCCCTTTTATTTACCCCAGTCCCTAGAGATGTGACACCTCCATCCCTCCATCATTTCATCCTAGCTTCTTGAATCTTCACTAGTGACTGAGAGAGCTCCTGCTCACAAACTGTCCCCTGGTGAGTCATGCACCCCCTGCCTCAGTTGACCAGGAAGCTCACCATTAGAAACACCAGGCATGGGGTCACAGATGGTGATGGACCACTAACCCCTTGGGGTTTCTCCTCACAACATGTAGCCTCATAGAGGCATACAGGCAGGTTTTTGCTCACAAAGGGTTTACAAGAAAATAGAAATAATGGGGAGCCGACAAGGAGAGACCAGCAAAGAGAGGGAAGGATATGGTAATGTAAACACACACTGATGTCCGCAATATACAAGCATTCAATATCATTTTAACTGCCATGGCTCCATCCTGTTCTAGTTCTGTACACATTCAATACAAATACAGAGAGTGCCAAAATGTATACACATTTTAACAGATTTTATCTATGTCTTACTTTTCAAAGTTGGATTGAATCATGGTAGCAATGTGTAGTATTATGTTTGCTTAAAAGAATTAATGCTAACATCACCATACAACAGGAAGGATAGTCAAAGAAAATGGCAGAAACATGGTTGTCATTTTGAAGAGGTGTGGTTGAGTTTGTCCCATGTTCTCCTGACATAGCACCCTTTGACTTCTACCTATGGGGCACCTTAAAGGATGTGGTTTACAATGGAAAAATGGCTGCACTGTTGGTACTTTGGAAGGAATTGAAACAGCATGCTCAGCAATACAAATGGACACTTTGGTCATTGTTGCTTAGCAGTAGTTTGCAGTAATCAGAAGTGTCTCAATACTGAGGTAATTTGGTAAGTGTCGTGTCCAGCCCTTATAAAGAATAGTCCAGTAAACGATGAACAGAATAATGAACTACTGTTTATTTTAAAGTCTATCTGGTTACTCTTACAAGGATATCCGGACATCAGATGGCTACACAAGTCCCATGCAATTGGTCTCTCTGAATTCTACTGTAGTGGTACTGTACTGAGCTACATCTTGCATGTGAGCATATAGAGAAGACCCAAGGCTAGCCTGGTGAGGTCTAACCTGTAGCGGTAATGGTAAGCATAGATCCGGCCCAGCCCCACTCTTGTTTACCCATGGGGCTTATGTAGTGTCCCCCCGGCAGTGACTCTTTGATACAATGTAGTAACCCGCCAGACAACCTTAACTAACCAATCATAACATGATATACCAGTTTTAACCAATCAGGAACAGGATCCAAAGTTGCACCCAATCATTGAACTCTAATTAACATAAAGAGCATGCCCAGATGGGAAAAATACGCGCCAAATCTAGCTGCTAATTCTGATGGCGGGAAATCACCATTTTGTCTTTGCAAGGCGTTGCTTGAGCAACTTGCAATTTACTTGAATACACAACAGTAAGGTAATTAGAAATCTCTACTGTAGTTTAAAGAGTGCATGAGAAGCCTGTAGCACAGAACGGTAAGTAATTTCCTAAAAGGACAAACCTAACACTTTATATCAGGGAGAGATATGTAGCATCAAAATGTTGTCACTGTATAGCACAGATATATTCTTGATGCCAGTTGGGAGTAAGGATTAAGAGTACAAATATAAGATTTGGAGAAGGGATTTGAAGGAGAGCAAAGAGGTGGCATGTGAAAAACAAGCAACCAAATCATAAAAAGTGTTTTCCCTTACAGATAAAAGAAAACTAGAGAATCTAATCACCATGGATTGAATGCCACCTCTACATTTTCCATTAAACCGAGGTTTTAATGTGCATGCATCTTTCTAATACAATAATGAAAATGTTCTTTAGACATTAGAACAGGAGGGCAAGAACAAGCTGGAGGACTGATACAGACATATCATGTACGTCAGTATGGTGGGTGTTGTTGCTATGTGCTGTCAAGTCAGAATCCCCTTATACCAATTTTAATAGGTAAGAGAGATGTTTTAGGAGTGGTTTTGCCAGTCCCTCACAAACATTCCAGTGTATTTCCAAGGCTAAGTAGAGAATTGAACCCAGACCTTTTGAATCCTAGACTACCACTCTCTCCACTACACCACAATGGTTATCCATAGCAATATTAAAGCATGAAAATAAAAGACAGAGGAGGAAAACAGTGCCATGGTATATTGATATGCCTAATTGGAAAGTTGGGTGGTTTTCCCTCTACTTCTTGACTACAGAACAAGAATTTTGTTATAAAATTATATACAATCTAAAAAACATGTAAGACACATATCTAGTTTAGTTGGTGGAGCTGCCTTCTCCAGCCTTCAGATGTATTCAAGGGCACATGATCATGGAAGACTGCTTAAGAGAATCAAACAGACTTTTAAAAACCTTTTAAATTATGAATATATGTATCCTACCTGTACTTCCTTTCACCCAGTATTCTCTTATTACAGTTTTACTAAGCAGCCTCATCTCTTCATCAGAAAGTTGCTCACTGATGATGGGAATAATTTTCATTGTCTTATACACAGTCTCATGTTCCTCAGCAGTTCTTAGAATGGGGCTGCAGAAAGGAGAAAGTGGTCAGTTATCATCTGATAGTTGTACTAATGGGAATCAAAAGCCCGGACCTGGAAAATGTAAGAGAACAAAGAGGAGCACAAGAAGGAATTGTGTATGGGGATGACAAGTGTGATCTTCAGAAATTGCTGCAGTGTCTAAACTGCTGCACTGCAGCCAAAACTGCTGATGTTAGGAGTTTGATCCTGATGGGGATCCAAAGTCAGTAAAATGAGTACCTAGCATGTTGGGGCAAATTGCTAATTACCTTGTGAACTTCCCAGAACTTCCCAGCACTAAGCACTATGGGGTGATATGTAAGTGTAATTGCTCATTGCTTGCTCATATATGCCACAAAGGGAGTGTAGGCAAAACCTAGGCGATATGTTGCAATGTTCCAGGGACTGGAGTATTTGGAGATATCAGGGGCACCTGGTTTCACTTTACCTATTTGTCTGCTATGGCTGAATCTTTGCTTTTTGGGAAGTATAACTGCTGCCCCAGCTAAGGGTGCAGCCTGTTAGCTTAGGGTGGTCTCTTTAATAATAAGTAGCAAGGGTTGCCCGGCGTTGCCGGGCTTTTTTGGTTTTTTTTTTAAAAAAAATATGAAAATTGGTGTTGGATGATTTTTGTTGTATGTGTATTTAAATGAGTTATGTTATTTTTTTGAAAATAATGTTTTTTAATACGTAGGTAGTGTTTTAAACTGTTATTAAAAATTTTGATTTTAAAAAGAGGAAAGGTTGATATATTTTCCCCCCAATAATGGCATTTTTAAAAATAATGTGTTCCTATGTGGTTTTTGGTAATAGGTGTACCTTGGATAAGAATTTTTAAAAAATGTGTAAGTGTAGGTTTTTTTACATTCAATGTTTTTGACTGTGTTTAGATGTTTGGTTTTTCTTTTAGTGTGTTCTTATTTATTTATGTTTGAATAATTCTTTTGTTTGGTTATTTTTGAATGTTTTTAAAACTAATTTCCCTTTTGTAAATTGTTGGAGATCAAGTTGAATTCATTGAGTGTCATTTTTCATGTGGCCACTGGGTGGTGCTGTTGCGTAATGTTTTAATTTTGACTGTGTCCTGGGCTGTGTATTCTTCCTGTTCTTTTGTCATTTCAATTCAGAACCTCGTTGAGGCTGCACGTGTCATGGTAAGTTGTGTGCTCTGTTTTGTTAGGGGTGGTGGTGTTGTGATTTGTGGGGGGTGGGGGTTGTGTTTGTCCTTGTTTATTTTTGTTTGTTTTTGGAAGATTTTCTTTGTAATTTTTATGTTTATTGTTGTTTTTGATTTTTGTTGAATGTTCTTGTTTGTGTTTTTGGTGTGGGTATTTCTGTGGCCCGGCCTCGGTGGCTGGCTGGCCCATTGAAATACCATGTGGTGGTAGGTTGGTGGTTTTTTCGCAGGCCGGCCACGTTGGAATATCCACACCGCCGGCCCGTGGTGGGGAGGGGGGCATGGTCATTGGGGGTTAGGAAGGGTGGGCTAGGTGGTGGGGAGGGGGGCTTTATTTAGTTATGGTGCTTTGTTTGTGTGGAGTCGTGAAAGTAGATCGGGGTTTCCCCTTTAATATCAGCAGGCAGAGTGGATCGATTCCCTCCCCCCTCCTTAAAAAACTCCGTTTTTAAAGAGAAGAAAAGACGGCGTTGTTTTAAGGAGGGGGGGATCGATCCCCTCTCCCTGGTCTCCTTGCTCCAGAAGGGTTTGGGCAACATACCCCTTTTGTTCCCTCAAACCTCCCAACATAGGGTAGTCAGCGGAGAGGGGGATTGCAACCCCCCACCCACTGATGTTAAAGGGGAAACTCCATTCGGGACCTTCAGGCACCGCGGGTGAGGGAAAGTAAGCCGGCTGGTGTTTGCTTGCTTGTGACTTGTTTTTCTTTTTAATTTTTCGGGCGCCGGTTTCCTCAGCGTTCTGCGTGTTCATGGCGCGCAGGACGCTGGGGCTTGTAGTTATGGGTTGGTGCTTTGTGTTTCTGCTGCGTTTTTTTAAAATGCGTTTCTTTTGATTGGCTGCGGCGCGTGTCCGAACGCTGCGCCATGCGAGAGCCTCTCAGCCTGATTGGCTCTGGCGTGGCGCAGCGCAAGGAATGTTGGGAAGTGAAGTTCTTTCCCTTTCTTGCCATTTGTGGGGCTGAGGCCCCCGTTTCGGTTTTCTAAATCCTTCGTTGACCTGCGTAGCCACTTCGGCCGTGCTCACGAAGGGTGGGTGCGGGTCAGTAGGGCGACGCATAGCAACCTATAGCCAGTTCCAACGGTTAACCCTTGGATTTATAGGTTAAGATAAGGAGGAGGAGGAAGAGGTTGATGGTGTCAATTTAATTCTGATTTATGGTGATCCTTTCCAGCATTTTCTAGTCACAGAATACTCAGAAGTGGTTTACCATTCCTTTATTTGGGGCTGCTCTGGTGACTGTGCAGCTTAATCAAGGC
This sequence comes from Bradypodion pumilum, assembly GCA_035047305.1. Taxonomy (NCBI): domain Eukaryota; kingdom Metazoa; phylum Chordata; class Lepidosauria; order Squamata; family Chamaeleonidae; genus Bradypodion; species Bradypodion pumilum. Next base: position 306,139,991 of record JAWDJD010000004.1, on the reverse strand, counting down.
TAAACAGGCTACCTCTTCTCCCTGGAAACACAATCTGGAATGGAACTTCAAACTCCATGAACTACCCAGCCATCTCACCCTTTAACTAGGCTTAAATTGAACACTCTTGTCAAATAAAGAAACCCTTCAAAAAGAGAACAATCTTCTAATTGTCCTTCAGACAGAAGATTCTCCAGTACAAAGTAGGGCACAGGCTCACCCTATGCCGGCCACTATAATGAAAATAGTAATGATGGTTAATTAATTAACAACAACTATTTCATTAAACAAATGGGCAATATGTTTATAATGGATATAAACAATAACAATATATTATAATTGTGATTGATAGCCGAATCACATAACACTTAAAAGCAAATCATACTTTGATGAGGGGGCATGTGATGGGCAAATAGAATGACTGTTTTCTGTCAGCCATTTTCCTGGTCTAAATCATGCATGCTACCTACACCCATGAGGATTAGGTGTGATTTTGTGAGGCTAAACAAATATCTCAAGCCTGGGAATAGGGGCAGATTCTGAATGGGGGAAGGTAAACAGTGTTCTGTGCACTCCGGTGTCTAGGCATGCCTGCCACATGTCCAAGGAAATGTCTGCAGATGCAGACAGCACTGGCTCTTTGGATACAAATGGAGATGAGCACCAAACCCAAAGTCGGATACAACTAGCTTTTGAGCAAGGTTTACCTTTACCTTTACTATTGGGTAAATTACCTCTGGAAATAGATTCTTGATATAATTAAAGAGCAGCAAATCTAGCAAAATATCTTAATATGAATATTGTGTTGAGTGGGTGGCGGTGCCTCAGTCAGCTAAATAGCTTTTCCTTACCATGGATGCAACAGAAATGGGGAAATTACATGGAAACATGGTGAATTTTTCAGCTTGAACAATCACCAATCTTACCACCTAGAGTTGCCATACGTAATGGAAACCCGGGAATTTCATGGGTTGAAACTGTCCCACCCGGTCACATTAAATCATTGATATTTTCCGCTTTTGAAACCAAGCTTGGTTTTAAAAGAAAGAATATTGTCTTTTTTTAACCTTAGAATGGCAATTCCATTGGATTGCCAGCAGGTGGCGTCTGTGAGCAGCAGATGCAGAAAGAGCTCTGATCATCTTTTCCCCAGCTCCTGCCAACCTAGCAGTTCGAAAGCAAGAAACTGCAAGTAGACAAATAGGGACCACTGGGAGGGGGGAGGTAATCAGCGTTCCATGTGCTCCTGTGTCTAGTCATGCCTGTTGCATGAACACAGCATGGGAGGTGCCAACTCCAGGTGTCCGGGAGGTTTTTTTCTCTCCCCCCCCCTCCTGTCAACACTTTCTTTCTCTCCCGCCTCTCTCCTGGAGTTCAGGGGTGGAAGAGTCTCTTTCCCCAGCCAGCAGACTTTCTTTCCCCAGAGTAAAGCTGGGGGAAAGTGCCTTCCAGCAACAATGAGCATGGCTGTGGGGCTTTTGCCTGATTGGAGGCAAAGAGTTGACAGGAGTGCTGGCTCTTCGGCTTTGAAATAGAGATGAGCACTGAACCCTAGAGTTGGATACAACTGGCTTTTGAGCAAGGGCCAATCCTGTCCTGTTTTTGTGAGAGGGAAATATGGCATCCCTACTACCACCAGATGCCTAATTTTTTCATCAAGATTCCCATGGAGATTTTTTCAGTATCATTTGGAAGGGCAAAAAAGTCACTTTGCCAGTAGAATTCTGCCAGCTCAGCTGAGAAAGGCCACTGAAAGCCGAATAACTATAATAATATCAAAATGAGGAGGAGGAAAATATACCAATTTAATGCTCCCAATAATAGTATTTAGGGCTTTAAACTGGACATTTTCCAAGGAACAGCTTGTACCGTTCTGAGCTGCCAAGAAGGCAACATTTGCCATTCTTAATGATAAGCCCTCGAAATACCACAGTGCTTTTCAATTATAGGATGTGCACCCTGGATATGCTCTTCTCATTCCCTCGACCTTCTGGAGGCCAAAGGCTAAACTGATGCTCACAAGCTACAGACCAAAAAGCTATGAAATGGTGAGAAATGGAATTGGCAATCACAGAGCTCAAGTATGTGGCACTCCAGAAAAACAGATTGCAGCCTTATAGGGTCTAGTTGTGAAGCAAACAACTATCAAAGTTCAAATTAGGTATTGTTTTCGCAGTGGAAGATCTGCATTTCCAGAAGGATCAGTGCAACAAAAGGGGATAAAAAAATTCATGTATTCAAAGTCAAAACCCAACACTTCAGCATATGGTGAAAATATACCTCTGATTACAAAATACTATCGATAAAGTAAAAAAGCACAACCACCTCTATTTTGGCAGCTGTTTTTCGTGGATTAAAAGTTTGATTACATTGTGTTTAAATTGATGCTTGTCTAAGTACTTTTGTCTACGTCCCTTAGAACTGAAAAGTAAGATTTATCAACATATTTACATAAGGAGAGAGGTGGATAAATTAGTAGGTTGAGAGACAGAGGCTTAATAGGGCTATAACCTGTTGAAACCAGAATACTGGCCTAGATCAGAGGGACATGAAAGCAGGCTTATATTGAATCATTCACCCATTGTCAACTCTGACCAGCGGTAGCTCTATAGCTGTGATGGCGAACCTTGGCACTCCAGAAGCCCAAGCACCCTGTGAATCCACACAAATGGGTGTACTGTGATTCATCCAGCCTGTGCTGCCCTCGTTGCTCCTAGAAGCGGAAGTAAAGTGCGCCCATACAGGCACGTTTTACTTCCAATTCCAGGAGCGACGAGGGCAGCGCGGGCTGGATGAATTGCAGTACACCCATTTGTGTAGACTCACAGGATGTTTGGACTTCTGGGAATTGAATTCCAAGAACATCTGGAGTGCCAAGGTTCGCCATTATGGCTCTATAGGATTTTGAACAGAATTATTTTCTAGCTCAGTGTCTCATATCCGCTGTTAATTTTCCACCTAGGTATGATTGCAAAGCAAGTCTGCTCAGCTTCAAAATACAGACAAAACTGGGTGGGATTGTGGCATTTGTAGTGGCAAGCTGATAGCTTCAGGTGTTTCATTGCCACTCCCAACGGTCTCACCCGTCACAGACAATATGTATGAGAATGCTTTAAAAAATGGTGGCACGGAAGAGTAACAATCATACACTTGCTCAGTTGCTTTAGCTCACGTGTCCCACTGACTTTCCACTGAGTAGAAGGTCCCACCACAATAATAATGTAAGATCATTTTACTTAGAGAAATATTACCATTGTACAAGCAAAAGGGAGGTTCTTCTTGGACATTGCTATTCATAGGTAAACTAATACCTCATACAAAGTCAGCTTCATACAACATCGAATTCATACAACATCGCCTAATTCCTTGAAAAAAGTTACCTCATACAAAGTCACTGCAACTTTGTATGAGGCATTGGGTTTTCCCCAGGTTGCATTGTGCCTGGGCAGTATAAAAGGCAGGACACATGCATGCATTGCTCTTGTGGGTTTTGCACGAGGCAAAGAGTGTTTAGGAGTGGTTTTGAATATGATTTTGGATTTTTTCATCAGAATTTTGAGAAGTATTTCTGGGATTTTTGCAGCATTCTTCAGGTTCTTGGACAATCAGGGTTGTTTGACATGTTTTTGTAATGTATTTAGCCTTTAGACAATGATTTCTTAAAGTTCTGTCAGTTCCCTGTCTGTTTCCTTGACTTTGCCCTGAAGTTTGTGCTGTTATGTATCCCTATGGAAATGACGTTGTACAAGGCATCACGGCAAGGATTTGCACGTTGTATGAGGCATCACGGCTAGGATTTTGCATGCCTCATACAAAGTCCAAATCTGTATAAAGTCCAAACTTGTGGAACCAAGTTTGGACATTGTATGAGATATCACTGTATAGGATTTATTTGTTTGTTTTGTCTGTGCATGCCTTCAGGTCAGTTCAGACTTATGGCAACCCTTTTCATTGTTTTCTAGCAAGCAAATGCACAGAAGTAGTTTAAGCATTCCCCTTTTCCTGGGGGGCCCCAGGGACAGTGCAGTTTCCGGAGACTGCACAGCCTAGTTCGTCTCTCTAGCACAAAGGGAGATGCCTAAACAACCAAGAAATCCCATAATGTTCCATGCTATGAGTTCTAACTAACAGACAGACAATTTACAAACAGCTAAATGTGGCTGAACTTTTTTTTTAAAAAAAAAGGTTAAACTACAGCCTTGAAGCCTAGCTCTGCCCAGTTTTACTGTTCCTACCCCAGTGCTAGTTGGGACATTTCTTTCTGAATAGACCTAGCTAGACCTCAGAGCCTTCCCGTTTAGTCCTTTCTTCCAGGTGATCCATATTTAGGTCTGCGTAAGGTGTCTAAGGTGTAAGGTAATACTGCAAGAATGGAGAAATATGGGATTTGTACTGCAATTTTTTTTAATCAAAAACTCCCATCCCAAGCTTTTTGCACCACATAACAGTTGTATAAGTGATGCAACATTCCTGTGCCAGGAGATCTTTCCATTCAGCAGAAGCCCAGCAGAATACTAGTCATTACTTACTTTCTACTTTTTCTCTAAACTTTTCAAGGCCATATATATGACTAGCAAGGGTTGCCCAGAGATTCTCCCTACTTTATCCTCACAACAATTCTTTGAGGTAGCTTAGGCTGAGAGGTCAAGGCTGGCTGCAGTGATTTCCATAGCTAAGTGGGGGTTAGAACATGGATCTCCTAAATCCAAACCCATTACTCTAACCATGATACTACACTGGTTCGGCACCAGCAGGGAGTGTGCAAGTGAAGTATCTGTGCTTTGGTATTGCTGCTAACTCACTCATTCTGTGGCAAGGGCTATAGGGGGCACTAGTCTCTTGTAGAACCTGCTGCAGCACAAAGACATTAAGGACAACCCAAAGTTACTAGCCTTTCTGCTGGTCCTCACAACTCGCCTCACTGCATCAGTCTGCTTTCCCTTAGTATATTATATCCATTTGAGAGACAATTGGACAAAAGCAAAAACTATCAGGATGAAATGAGATTTCAACAGATTTTTCCTGCTTTTGCAAACTTAACCCTAAACTTCGAAGCCTATCTGAAGTAAATAAGTCAACCTACCAGCTGTGAACCTACTCATCTCTGAAATATAACCTGGTGTGCTTGCATCAAACCCCTTCTAAATTAGAGTCTTACTAATGATATCATCAGCCTTATGCACAGAGAGATGCATAAACAGGTTTCCAACCTACAATGCTAAAATGTTATACTGTATGCTGCAAATGAAAAGTTTTACACATGGAGGGGATGGTATTTAGGTAAAGGAATAAATATTTCCAGCTACGAAAGACTTGTGCTGTGTTTTGTTTGGGCCAAGGATAGTTTCTTGATAGATAGTTTCTTGATAGTGAACAGACACAATATTCAGGGCTGTATTAGGTAAAAGGATGCCTCAGGAAAATATCTTTGGCTTTATGAAGAGATAATAAAAGTAGTGATGCAGGTTATTTCCGTATATTTAGGGTGAAGACAGGTAGAAGGTGGTCACAGGTTTTTCTGTTTCATATGTCAAAACAATTTGGGCAGCAAAATGATTTAGACAACATGTTATCTTGAATGGGGGAAGGCCTGGGGAAGGTGTTTCTTGAGATAACTCTATCTCAATCTGTTAGGTCTTGAAAGGCAGAGGGAGAAGAAACACCTTGAACTGGACCCTGAAGCAAAATACAATTGCAGTGTTACTTTCCATTATTATTTTCGAAGTAGGTTACCAAAATACCAAATGCCATCAACAGTAAAACAGTTGAAACACACATAGAGGATGTAAAAGGGGGTGGGGGGAGCTGGGAGGCTGCTGGCTGGAATGCAGGTGGGTGAACCAAGTAGCTTTTAAAAATCAGTTAAATGTTTTGAATTTTTTAAAAATAAATAAATAAATTACTTGAAGCAAAAACTTGTCATATCAGCTTACAAGGAAAGCCCCTTGAGACCACTGCACAAGTAGGAAAACAATAGGACCAAAAAAGATTCGTCCTCACACTGTGATCCTCCTGTTTATTGTTGAGAAATGTACTACCTTATTGGCAAAACTACATCAGTCTGACAGTTACCTGTCAAATCCCTCCCTTTTTATATTTCATAACATTAAATACACTATATTAAACATAAACCCTAAAGTAGGGTTTATTCCCTAAACACAGAACAATGGATTTCAGACATTTCAAGCATGCTGGGTAGCTAGCTCAATGAATTAGGTCTGTATAGAACCAGAGGCTGGGAGTTTGATTCCACAGTTCCTGCTGGGAAAAGGGCTAGCTTGCTTTGCCTTCAGCAAGGTGTATCATCCCAAGTAAAGGTCTCCCTTGCTCAAAGCAAGTTGTGTCTGACTCTCAGGAGCAGTGCTCATCTCAGTTTACAGCCAGCCAAAGAGCCACTCTGTCTGCATCTGCAGATGTTTCCATAGTCATGTGGCAGACATGACTAGACACCAGAGCACATGAAATGATGTTACCTTTCTGCCGAAGCAGTACCTATTTATCTACTTGCAATTTCTTGCTTTCAAACTGTTAGGTTGGCAGGAGCTGGGGCAAACAATGGATGCTCACTCTGTCGTGCAGCACTCAGGTTTGTCAAGCTGAGTGTCTTAACCACTAGTCCACTGCAACTCTTCACACCCAGACAAAGAGAGTGATAAATAACTTCTGAATACTCATTACCTTAAAAATTAGAATCTATTTAATGGCACATAATTATTATTCAAATCAGTCAATCCTAGAGGAAATCAATCCTAACTGCTCCTTCGAAGGACAAATACTGAAAGTTGAAGCTCAAGTAATTTGCCACCAAATGAGAAGAGAGGACTCACTGGAGAAGGCCCTGATGCTAGGAAAGATTGAAGACAAAAGGAGAAGAGGGCAGCAGAGGATGAGATGGCTAGATGGCATCATTGACACAGTGGGTGTAGATTTGGGCAGGCTACAGAGGATGGCAGATGACAGGGGAGCCTGGCATGCGGTGGTCGGACTTAACTGTGCGACTGAACAACAACAATTATTATTTTGCTGTATCCTGAGCATTCAGGACTAGATCCATGAATATTCCCCAGTCACATGCTGAGACCTGCAATCACATGTGTTTGCTGACTTTCAGGGCTAAATTGTTATTAGACTAATGCTCATCTCTTGGTTAAAGAGGTGCATTGCCTCTCTTTCTACAGCATTTCAGAATGAAGGGCAAATGGAATGAAGGGCCCACTTGCCCTGTGCCCTTTTGGAAAACTGCCAGCCCAAGCCTTGCCCAAGCCCATGGTAGCATTTGTGCATTTCCAGTTCTCTGTCAGTGCCAATTCCCATCAGCGAGAAACTGCAAACAGCAACGTGGGGTCATAAATAGAACAGGCAAGAAGAAGGGCTTCTGAGCAGGCACTGGCCATCTGCAGAGCCTGGCACTCTGGTGTATTTTAATTTTTGCTAAGTTTTTATTTTCTCCTCACCCCCCTTCTTCCTGGAGAAAACCCCTGTCAGCTTCTCAAGGCAGCCACCAGGAAATGACTGAATCAGGAACTTCAAAAAGACAAGCATCATCTTCTTTGATCCCTCCTTTAAAAGGCAATGTAGGAAATTGCACGTGCGGTTGGTTTTTAAGAGTGCCCATCTCTTGGACTTATATAAGCCATATTCAAGGAAGGAAGGGCTGTGTATAAATCTCTGATTCCATCTGGAGGCCAGTTGGGCCATTGATATCTATCCCAGTTTGCTACAGATTGATATTAGTCCCATTTAGGTAGATTTATGCCCCTGCTCTGAGTTAATTTGTACTCCTGATATGAGTTAATTTGGCTAAAACATTTTTTGGCACTGGTTTTTATTGAATTTAAAGGCATTATAGATGTTTCTGAAGGGAGAAAACTTGCCCAATTTCTGAGAGCTAGCATCAAGGTTTTCAAAATTAGGCATCTTTAAATTTTACTTTAAGAAAATAATCTATTTCTACCACCCCCTTTTGAATTTGTCCTTCCGACACAAATCTGTTTACATTTTTCTTTTGCTTTGCCCTAGAAACAAACCTGATCATTCCTCTTTGGAATCCATTACACTGCCCTGATACTTTACGTATTAAAAGGCATGGAGGGGTACCATGCCTTATGTCAACAAGAGTGAAAGAACTGAATGTCAGGAAGGAAAGTGAAATATAAGAGCTGATTATAAAATGTCAAAAAGTAGTGATGCATTTTAAAAATATACAATTTAACCTACAAATCTATAAAATGTGAATAGTTACTGAACTCTGTTCTTTCAACAAAGCATCTAGACTCGAGCACAGTATCCCGAATAAGGTTTATAAACGTCTGTGTGTTGCTGACACAATAGCTTATAATTATATTTGACTGAAAGTTCTGTTCTGCTGGTTGAAGATGTATTAAAAATATAAGATACTCCTTAATTTTGTAATGATAGGATACGAGGTGAGACATAAATCTGATCTAAATTGTATTTGACTAGTATATTTCAGAAACTCTCAACCATTATTCACACATTCATGGTACAGTACTTCTAACAGTATTAGGCTTGACTCATAAATATGTAGTAATGACATTTCAGATTTCCCCATGCTACAAGAAAAAAAATAATGCAATCAAATTCTAAACTTGGATATTTTGTTGGGTTTATTTCCAAATACCATCTATAACATTGCATGTCCCAATACATCCAAGAAAGAATGGACAAAAATAGTTAGTTAGTCATTAAGTTCCACCTATGGATGACCAACTATGGTGGGGGAAGGAGCCCTGATAAAGCAATGTGCACATGTTGAATGAAACAATGGTACATTAGAGATCATGTATGATGTATGAACAAACTGCTTTAGATCACATACCCATCCATTCTCTTAAAGACAATGTCCCTGCCACTCAACAGGAACCATGTCACCCTGAACCATCTTTGATGCTGGAGATGGAATCGGCAACAGGAATGTCAAAGGATCCTCCGAGAGAGGCAGCCTCACTTAGGCTGGTCCCCATCACCTGCCTGTATCAGCCCTTCCTAAAAGATCTATGTCCTGGTTCCAGACCCATACATCCAGCTCATGTCCTGGAACCTGGACTTTCTGAGATCACAGCAAAATCATCTGGAGTCCCAACTAGACTGGCTGTGCTGGACTGGACACAGGAGAAGGGTGTCTGTTGTTTATTTAATAGAAAGCTGTTTTAAGTGACAAAGCCAAGCTGGAACTATGAAGTTACTGCACAGGGACTTTGCCTCCCACAAGCCCCTCAGGCAGTGGGGCTGTTGGGCCTCACAATGACGTAAAATCTATTCAAAATACAAAACACCTTAAAATGTAACAATAATACCAAATGTAACCCATTACCTTAATCCAAAGTCCAGAGTAGCTTGCCATGCAGATATATGCTTCCTGTATGTTTCATTTATGTGAAGTTTCATTTACATGAAGTTGGCAGCAGTTTCTTGCCTTTAATTGAGTCTAAGTGCCCCCCATATAGAGGGATTTGTGCTGTGCACTGATTTTGTATGCCTCTTAAATATATAGTTTTTGCAATGGAAAACAGTTTGAAGCTAAAAGGTTAAGCAAATCATGTTCCAATTGCCAATACACTACATTTAAATGTTTAGTACAGTATTTGGAAGAAAAAGAGAGGGGGAGAGGAGAAAGAAAGATAGCAATGAGTGAATTTTAATGAGAAAAATCTAACTTGGAGGAAGAATCTTGGTCTTTAAATTTCCAGTTCCATGATCTAACTTATTACTACTCTGTACCTTCATAATGAGCTAGAACTACCTCCCCTCTACTTTAAAATGCTTACCCAGACTTCCCATCAGAGAGAGCTGCAAAAGTACAATAACTATGAGTGTAAAATGAGGCGCTAGCACAACTTTACAAACTTACCCTAGTCAAGCTCATGTTGCTCTATCAATTCATGGCTAGATTTCCATCTGACTTTATGCACAGAAGGGTCTAGGTTAACTTTAATGTTTTTAGCATATTAGAAATATTCTTCTTTAAAGTTTTATAAGCCTCTCAGCTCAAACCTCTCTTCTCATATGTTTTTAACATCAGTCTTGTGTATAATTTAAAGAATGGTTTCATAAAACCTGGGAAACCCATCTGCCAATAAACCTTCCCCCGTTAGTTCACCTCTGCTCCTTTTGATGCAAGATTTTTGTGGGTGGAATTTAAATATGAAAAGATAGCTCCACTTCCATGGAGTTTCCATTTCCAAAAGATCAGGACTCTGCAAAAGAAGGTCATTGCTATCAAGTTATCTCTCTTGAGATGGTCCTCTGCAAAACCATCTGTTGCTTTATAAGGCAGCATAATAGGCCAAAAAGGGAAATGATCTACAGTTGTGTGTCATTTGGCTCTGCAGGGCATAAAGTTTCTGCAGTATTAGTACCATGTCATGCTTGGCAATATTGCACTAAAACAGAAATGTACATATCCTTGGTGCCTTATGGTGTGTTGGGATTGCAATACCAGTCTGCCAAAGACAGCATGGCCATTGCAGGCGCACCCCCCAATAAAGGACTCAGACACCAATGAAAGTGGATAACGGCATTGGGCCACATTTATTGATTCATGCCCTAGTCCGAATTATAAATTTCTATTGGTAATTGACCAATTATAATTCTTAAGCCAAGCAGGCCGAAGTAACACTGGTAAGGTACCACCCAAAATTGCCAACGGCAATTGTTACAATCTATCTATTTGTATCAATTTGTTTGTTGACAACAAACAAATTGTTGACCGTAGTCAATATCTAACTAATGACCCCACCCTCTGACGCGTATCCGTCAAATCACGGGGTGATGCATGCTGTCTAGCTGTAGCCATCACCCCGTCGCCTGGTTCGTCGTTGACCGGACAACGTTTAACCAACTTATACCTGTCTAGTGTTGTCCAGTCAATTGCGAACCTGCCGGATACCTGTGGGTCATAAATGTTTACCTTACCAGTGCTACCCGCCACACGGGGAGGCTTCCCAGAAGGCTCACCGCCCCCCCCAGACCGTTAGCTCGGTCAACAGGCCTGCTCGCCAGTCCACTAACAAGAGGTCCATACCTCCCTGCGACAGATAGGCCCCATCCCCTGAGTAAAAGCTCGTAATTTTGCAGACTGATGTCGGGGAGGCGAATGACGCGTCCCCCACCTTTGTCGAAAAGGAACCGGGCAATAGCCCCGTTCACGGAGCATCGGCTCGGCCAAGAACCTCGAGGCCGCACGCCCCCCTGTAAGCGTACCGCGGTATCGTGTCCGACCAATTGAGGGTTGTGGCAGACCGCACAGAACGTGAGTGGGACAGGTCACTGCAAATCGCAAGCTTCCGCGATAGGCCAGTGACCCGCCCTAAGCCATCGCCCCCAAGGTACATAACCAGGACATCCGGCGAGTCAGCATCCCTGATGTAGAAAAGGAATGGCAACAGTTCCCGCCATAACATGCCGCGCTTACCATACCACCTGAGACGTGCGGATGCACCCAGTCCCAGTCGGGGTCCCCACTCTGTCGCCGCAGCGTAACGCGCTGCCCTATGCAGCGTAACGCGCTGCCCTGTGCAGCGTAACGCGCTGCCCTGTGCAGCGTAACGCGCTGCCCTGTGCAGCGTAACGCGCTGCCCTGTGCACATGGCTATGGCCCACCAGGCACACTGTCACCGGTGTAATACGACACCCAGGGTCTGTCAAGGAAAAAAGGGGGGGAGAAACAGTGCAGTGACTAAACTGGTACTCACGGTTGAAGAGGGCGAACACAAACTGAAAACATTGTGATCCCCACCCTCCCATGCGGCGTATGTCAGCCCCGGAGTACCCAAAAACAGCTGCAGTAGAAGCCGCCCCTATCCTGAATGAATGGGTGCCACAACGAGCCCCAGGGAGGCCAACACTGGCTAGTGCCTACCGGCACCCTCCAAAATTAAAATTTAGTAAGGGGAGACCCATCTTGGTGACAGAAAAAACGGGCCATGGTGCGTGCCATGCAGTGCAAGGAACTCCTGTAGGGCACCAACCGGACAGATGTCTGCCAAAGAACACCGTAGCAGTCTTATTCCACTGCCTACGCCATGCTGATCCGTCTTAGAGGAGCGTATCCTCAACTGAGCCCAGTCTTTGGCCACATAGACATCTTCGAGTTCCAGTGCCCTACGACTAGCATCCGCCTTAGACAGCATCACAAACTCGCTGATGCGGAGCGCTCCAAAAAAGGCCACCGTTGTAGCCGCATGAAACAAGGCTGCCTCATACCTATCAAAACATAGGTCCTGCCAGCCCCGTGCGAGTTGGGTAAGAACCCCTGGGGAAATTGGGTGGCGGTCGTCCGGGCTACGCCCACGCTCCCGCACCCACCCCTCCAAAACGTGTCTCACACAGAAGTCAGCGGTACTGTCCGCATGTCCGCCTACTTTGGCCATAAAAGCCAGCGCTGACAGCCTGGATGCTATGGTTCGAGGTGCAAGGCCCTGGGAATGCAGGTCAACCATGAATTGAAGTATATGGGCCACCGGGATAGGCCAGGTATCTGGCAGCCGGGATTGGGCACAGAACGTCCTGAAAGAATTGAATGCGTGTTGATACGCCTTACGCGTGCGTGGCGCTAGCGACATGCCGATCGCCCGGTTCACCTATCCTTGCCAAAGGTCCATATCCCGTCCGGGAGTGGCGAGGGAAATTCCTCTGCATCCGGGGCCAAGGCGCGGAACCGGGAGATCTGCAGGCGGGACAAAGCGTCAGCGATATCATTATTGACCCCCGGGACATGCCTGGCCCGGAACAGTACATTAAGGCGCAGGCTGCGCAATACAAACTGGCGCACCAAGTCCATCACCCTGGGTGATTTGGAAGTCTGTGAGTTGACAATGTGGACAACGGCCGCATTGTCACACCAGAAATGAATGACCGAGTTGGCCCACTCATCACCCCATAGCATCAAGGCCCCCAGAATGGGAAAAAATTGCAGGTACGTGAGGTCCCGCAGGTACCTGACCAGGCTGGTGGCCACCCACCATAGGCCCACTTCCCATTGAAGTACATCCAGAGGCATCGGACCGTATCTGGAAACGAGGGGAAGCCAGAAGATCAGACCTCCAAAATGACACCCCATTAAACTCCTTCAGGAACTGGAGCCAGATAAGCATATCTGCCTTCATGCCCTGGGTTAGTCTGACCCTATGGTGGGGCCTGGACAAGCCTGTCATTGCGTCGCACAAGCGCCGGGCAAATGCCCTGCCCGGTGCGACCACCCTGCAAGCGAAATTGAGATGACCATGCAACACCTGCAGGTCCCGCAGTGATGCCTTGCGTTTAGCAAGCAAGTCCGAGATAAGGGCCACTATCCTTGACACCTTATCCCCTGGTAACCTAGAAGCCTGCGCTACCGTGTCAATCTCCAGCCCCAGGAAGACTAGCTGTGTAGATGGGCCCTCGGTCTTTTTGGGCACTAAAGGGACACCCAGTTCCTCCATTAGCGTCTGAAATGTGTTGAGGAGACGTGTGCACGTGTCCCAGCCCCGTTCACCCCCGAATAAAAAATCATCCAGGTAATGGGCTACAGACCGGGACCCTGACCTGCGGACAAAAGCCCACTGTAGGAAGGTGCTAAAACGCTCGAAGGCCGAGCACGATATGGAACAGCCAAAAGGCATGGCCTTATCGAAATAATATTCACCCCTGAACTTAAAACCGAGCAACTCAAAGTCACCCGGGTGAACCGGCAGGAGGCGAAAGGCAGACTTAATGTCGCACTTAGCCAACAGCGCACCCGGGCCACATGAGCGCACCATGCGCAGCGCTTGGTCAAAAGATGTATACCTGACCAAGCAAAGGTCATCAGGGATAGCATCATTGACCGATCGGCCGGCTGGGTAGGACAAGTGATGGATCAGGCGGAACTCGCCCAGTGACTTCTTGGGCACCAAGCCCAAGGGTGACACTTTAAGGTTGGGGAACGGGGGTGCAGGGAAAGGGCCAGCGACCCTGCCCGCATCAACCTCCTTAGAAATGCTGGCGGCAGCCACCTCCTCCCTCCCCTTAAGGGACAAAAGGTTGGGGGCATCTGGGGGGACCTATCACCCTGGAAAGGAATACGGAACCCCAGTCGAAAACCTTGAAGCAGGTAAACCGCATCTGCCCCCCTCGGGTACGATGCGAGCCAACGCTCCAGCATGTCCACATAAATTGGGGAGGGGGCCTTTCGGTGGACCAGCTCCCTCTGCGGCAGTCTTGCCAGCCCCTTGTTCGCCCCTACCTTTGCCCCGCACCCCTCCAGGCCTGGGGCAGGCGGAGGCCGCATGGGGGCCAGCGCAAGAGGGACACTCATGCCTGTACCGGCAATTCTTCCTACTGCAGGAACCATTGGACGAGAAAGTCCAGCACAGCAGGCGGGCTGGAACCACAGTTAGTGCTGGGGCCGCTCGCTGGACCGCATGTCCACAATGGTATCTGTCCCCAGGCGCAGGGCGCGTGGGAGTCATATACAGAAGCCACAGCTTCTGGCAGGGCTCATCCCACCTCATCTCAGGGTGCAGGGGAATCCGCATACGGAATTCCTCGTCGTAAGCCAACCATGACGGGCCCGGGAAGTCGACCATCGCCCGGTAAATGTTGTCCAAATACTGGACCATTGGAATTGCCAAATCCGGCCGGGCCCTGAGGTAGACCGCCATGTATATAAGGTACGCCGGCAACCAATTGGCCCACGTACGTGGCGGCTTACGACGACGTGCCTGTTCCTTATCCTTCTCATCCTGCCCCTCCCTCTCCTCTTTGGTGGGCTCTCTGTTAAGAAGGGAGAAGATGTCCACATACTCCCCACGCCAGATCTTCTCTTTGGTGGCCTGGGCCAAATGGTCCCCCAGGGGCAAGGAATACCCCACTGTCGGAAATGCTGACACCGGCACAGTGGGAACCACGGGGGTCTGAAAAGGAGCCTGGACCAACCCGGCCACCCCTAACACATTCCCAACTGAATAAGAGGTACCACCCAAAACTAGGCCCTGGGTGAGCGGTGAAGTCGCCGGGTGGGACGTCAGCGACTGAACCGTCGCACCACCCATGCGAGGCCACGGCCACTGGAATGCCCCCCCCCCAACGTGGGTAGGTGTGTGGGTGCACTAGATTGAACCGCATACTCACATGCAGCACCCCCGCGGGCTGCCCCCACCGGGGGTTCCGGCCCGCTGGGGGCGTTGGAGCTCACGACCGCAATTGAGCTCATCGACGGGGCCTGACCAGCATCAGCCTGTTGAGTGGGGAGCTGCGAGGCAGTGGCCGAAGCCGGCCCATGCGCCTCGGGCAGCTCGACCCGTCCTGCCGCCTGCCGCTGACCGGCAGACAATGGATCAACCTGCACCCCAAAAGGCACCCCCGGGTGGCTAACCCTCGCGAGGGATGCCTCGAGGGCCGCAACGCGGGCCAGAAGGGCCTCAACACTAACGTAGCCCCCTAAGCCAAGTGGGGGCAAAGGGCCAGCTGGCCCACTGGGTGCAGGCGCTGGTCCAGGTCCCTGGACCCCGGGGCCCATATACGGCCACGACCCCAGGCCCGGCCCCTGCAGGGCCGGGGGGGTACCCTGCCAGGGGAGGGAACTCAGCCACCCCCCATGGCTGAAACCCCCCGCAGGAAGCTGCGGATCCATGGAAGAAGGCCCCGCAGAATGGGCCGTGCCAGAGGCAGTGGCCACTGCTTGCGGGCCAGGGGCCGCGGCCCCAGCTGGGCCGGTACGCAGACCCCCGGCCTCGGGCCAAGGGGTAATTAACCCCATCCCACCGGTCCCGGTGGGCTCAGGCAAAGGAGGCTGCTGGGGAGGTGCAGCCGCGGTCCTCTGACCCGGCTGGCGCCTCCGCGCAGAACGAGCCACGTTCGCAGTCGCCTTCTTCTTCGAGGGCATAGCAGCTAACGATGGGAAGCCTAAAAGTCAAGAAAATCAGCAGCCAGAGGCTTCCCCGAGCAAGGCAAGAGTGACGGAGGTAAGAGAGAAAAACTTCTCCGCTCCGTCGCTTCGCAAAATGGCAGCTCGGCTGCCTCGTGGCCGCCCCTTATATAAGGGTGCTGGCCACGCCCCCTAACTACCCGGATGTCTTCGTCCGGTGGGGGGGCCCTCAAAGGGCGCGGCGGCCATTTTGGCGCCACGCTTGCATTAGTGGTCTAGCACACCATAGGAGTAACTAATTTGGGGGATACTAGGCACCAGTTTTGGAACCCCTTTCATAGAATACAAAATATTTTTGAAAAATATCCTTGATAAGAAAATAATCCACTTCCAAAGACCAATACTTTCTGTTTTCTTTTACGCACCCAAAACCAGTTAGTATTTATCATGTTTCTTCAGCTGATTCAGGTGTTACCATAACAATATTTTTTTAAACAGTGACAGCCAAAGTTCTTATGAAATAATCAGTCATTTCTTACAACTCATGTAGCAAGCTATAAGTACCCTGGGGAGGGCTCCAGCTCAAAAAAAAAAGCTTTGAAGACTTAGAACACCATTAATGCAAAGTTAAACTTATTACATCTACAACCCACCTTCCCTCTAAAGAACTAAGAGTGTGATCAGACAGAGATGTAGCTCTCATTTTAGACTGCTTGTGGCTTAGGCCAGCATGAGCTATTGCCACCCAATCCACCCAAGGAGGTAGTCAACAACCATTTGTTGGTCAAAACATGGGCCACTTTATTTGTAAACAACAATACAATATTAACATGACCTGCAATGGGGCATCATAGTGGGTAAATGGTATTAACTTGTGGGTATATCTACCCTTATCTAGATTATTGATTATGACCCTGTAGGAATGATGACATCTCACTCCATACCTCTTAGTTCACAATTTGTTTCAGGCTCACAAGCCTGATCCATTGTAATTGAGGGTTCCTTCACCCAACAGCAGATGCCTCCAGCGCCTATGTCCTTCTGCTATGGGCAGGAACCCCCATTACATATGATCCATTAAGAATCATTTTGATTACCATTTACCCCACTACCACCACCAAGGATGTTCGCTTACGGACAGATGTCCGTACCTCAAGCTGCTAATTTGACTTCAATGCCCCATCGCAGGTCATTGAGAAAGATTTGCAAACCTTCCTCTGATAAATGTACTCCATCCTGCCTGTAAAGGCCAGGGTACTCAATTTTAATTTTGGGATTCTTGATTACTGCGGAATCGTCCCAAACTTCACCCCACAGGAACACCACCCCAACTACTAGGAATTGCTCTTAAAAACATCAGGTCTTTTACAATGCCCAGTTCACGTCAATGGTCAGGCCATGTGCTGTAGCTCCAGCGGTTGCAGTGGTACAGTCTGAAATCACAAGTGCCCAAGGCGTAAAAAAACAACAACAGCAATTTGCACCTCTGCCTTCAGTCTAAATTGCCAAAATGAGTCTCCGTTGTATCAGGACAAAAATTCCAACCACAAGTGGACTTCCTCCTTCATGGTCCGGGTGACCCTGGCATGGTGGAATGCCTTGGTCAGCCCTTGCATGGCATCACACAGCCAGCGGGTGAAAACCCTGCCTGGTGTAACTGCCTTGCATGCAAAGTTTAAGTGACCATGCAAAACCTGCAGCTCCTTGAGCATCACTTTACGTCTCAGCAGCATATTATGTAATTTCTCTTGCAAATGTAATAATTTGTTTTGGAGAAGGTGAGACTGCTGTCTCGAAGTGTCTAACTGCACC
The DNA here is from genome assembly GCA_035047305.1 of Bradypodion pumilum. NCBI lineage: Eukaryota > Metazoa > Chordata > Lepidosauria > Squamata > Chamaeleonidae > Bradypodion > Bradypodion pumilum. Next base: position 306,122,353 of record JAWDJD010000004.1, on the reverse strand, counting down.
CCCAAGAAGATGAGGGAAGTGAATGGTCCCTCCACTTTGTCATCTGCCAAGGGCACTCCCAGTTCTAGGGCTAAGTTCTGAAACGCATGGAGGAGGTCTGCGGAAATCTTTGATTGGGTGGGACCTGAAAAGAAAAAATCATCTAAGTAGTGTAGCACATGGTTCAATCCCGTTCAATAGTGCAATACCCACTCCAAGAAAGTGCTAAAACGCTCGAAGGCGGCACATGAAATGGAGCAGCTGAAAGGCATGGCTTTGTCCACAAAGTATTGGCCTTTGAACGTGAAGCCAAAGAGCTCAAAATCCTCAGGGTGAACAGGCAAGAGTTCAAAAACAGATTTAATGGCACACTTGGCCATAAGGGTGTCCTTGCCACATGATCGTACCATCTGCACTGCCTGGTCGAAGGAGTTATACGTAACCATACATAATTCATGAGGGATCAAGTCATTTACTGACCCACCCATCGGGTAGGATAAATGGTGGATCAAACGGAATTCCCCTGAACCCTTTTTTTGGGACTAGACCCAGTGGGGACACTGTCAGATTTGAGTAGGGTGTTCAGTCATACAGGCCCGCCACCCATCCAGCAATTAGTTCTTTGGGAATGATTTGCCGTACTACAGTCTCTAACCCAATCACCGTATGTATGTTCGGTGCCAGTTGTGAATAATGAGCCCCCAAGGCTGGGATCCAAAAACCAAAAGTGAAACCCTCCTGCAAATAGCATGCTTCCTCCGGAAAGGGGTAACACTTGAGCCAAGAAACTAAAGTATCAAACTTGATTGGGCTGAATGCTTTTTGCAGACTGCGGTTGCTCAAGGGGAACTCTTTTTGCAACCCAGAACTTCCCAGCCCTTATGCCTCTGAGGGCCGCTCTTTGTGCAGGTAGATGCCAGATGACCCCCACCACACATTGTGCACTCATGCAGTATTTGCACACTTTCCTGGAAAAACGCCCCTGGCCACAAAACTCCCAGCAAACCAACAAGTGGAGGACGTCCACTTGTGGTTGAACCGCCTGGTCCACCAACTGGCAGGCAGGAGCAGCTGGCAAAGGGCGCTGAACCAGGTGTCATACCGGTCACTGGAAACTGACTGGGATGGGATCATAAATTGAAGCCATAAAGGGGGTGTGGGGCTCATCCTAACCAATCGTTCGCCAGATGGCCGTGTGCATGCAGAAATACTCATCATAAAGAACCCATGCCTGTCCTGGGAAATTGACATAAGCTCGATAAACAATATCTAGATATTGAATTAACTGTAATGCAAGCTGTTGCCATGCACAGACAGACAAGTCTGGGGGTGCTTCCTGCGCCTGGCAGATTCCTTGTCTTTTTCATCCATATCCTTCTCAGGTTCATCTGAATCCCTGTTAAGCAGGGAAAATATGTCTACATATTCACCTTGCACAATTTTTTCCTGTGTCGCTGGGAGGAGGTGATCACCCAATGGAAGTGTGGTCGCCAAAAGGCAGGGCAGACACCGGCACTGTTGCTAGTGTGGGCAATGCCAGAAAACCAACCACCGCCAGGCTTTGCAGGGCGGCGGCGGGGATAAGGAGCAGTTCATGGGACCAGGGCTGGTGACTGGAGAGGTGGCGAGGGCATAGCTGCTGTGGGGCTAGACGAAGGCCAAGGCCATGAAGGTGGTTGTGAAATAGTAGAGGGGGAGGCCCAGTCGCTCCCTTGCACCCCGGCAGTATCCCTGGTCCCACATATTCACTTTATCTAGGCCCCGGTCCTGCCAGCACGGATGTCACCACTGCCACAGGGCTCTCAGATTCAGTTGGCGTGAAAGCACCAGACAACAGGGCAGTCCCCTGGGCTTCCCCTTCCCTCATGGACACATCTGCAGAAGCTCCCCCCCCCCCAGGTGCATCCATTTCTCGAGAACCTGCTGCAGCCTCCAGAGTATCCACAAACTTGTGTGTCCCATGATGTCTTTTCACTGGATTGGAGGGGAGTGGTGTCAGTCTCAGGGAAGTGGCCTGTTCCAGAGCCATTATTCTAGCTAACAAATCCACCAGATACGGAGTGGTCAAAGCCATAGGTACAAGTGACTCCCACGCGTGGCGTGGCGAAGATCTCTTCCCCGTGCCCTCACCGGGAACAGAAAAAGAAGGGACATGGTGCTTAGGCACCATCGCTAAGGCTCTCTCTTTGTAGAGACTTATTCTACGTGTGTCACACGAGGCAGCTCCAATGCATGTGCTTTTGCCAAATTATGAAGCTGAAGAGAGAGAGGGTGAGGCAGGGAAGGAGACACACTCTTATAGTGGGTGGCTCCTCCCCGCTACACTGGGGGTTTCTGGGTGGTTGTCGACTTGGGTGGGTGAGCGGCAAAACACATGCACATGTTAAGTCTCGTGACACGGCCATTATCCATAGATCAGGCAATGTACAGGAGATCATGAATATGAATTCTTGTCGAAACAGAGCTTTTTTGGTGAAATAGCAAGATCATTCTTTTTTTGACATGGATTGGAGTGATTCTTGTATGGATGAAAGGGTTCCTTTTCTTCCAAACAATTTGACCTGCCCAAATGAAATAATTTGTTTTATCTAGTCTGGCCAAAGCTTAAACCAGGAACTCTCAACAGATTTCTGACAAACAACAACAACATGTATCTGAATTATACCAGTGGTTGCACAAGATATCTTTTGGAGTTCAACTGCCAGAATACCCAATAGCCAGGAGGAATCATAGTCCAAACTTTAAATTATATTATGTAATGGGTCAACATAACTATGTGTTTTTTTTAAGAAGGGGACATCTGTTCTCAAAACATTAGTGGAACACACAAAATAGCCTGGGGGTCAAATTAAAATTTACGGGAGTTGGGAGAAGGCTTTCCAACATGGAGCACAGCCAAAAACAAAGCAGTAGGGATAGAAACAAAAACCTATTGCTGCCAGTAACTAAGAGACATTTCAACTTCTTAGAACAGGAGTGCCCAAACTTTTTGGGCCATGGGTCAGCCATGTGGTTCAGCGGGCCGGTCATGTGGTTCTGCAGGCCGGTCACATGGTTCCTCCCACCAGAAATGGAAGTAGAACATTCCTTGTAATCTGTTTTGCAACAGGATGAGATAGATTTTAAGCCACCATTTTCTCTGGCTAAACCAGGGGTGCCCAAACTATGGCCTGTGGGCCAGATCTGGCCCCTGATGACAATTCATCCAGCCCACCCTCATTGCTCCTAGAAGCGGAAGTAAAACACACCTGTACAGGCAGAAGAAAGGCAGAGCAGCAAATACAAAAAGAAGAGAAATGTTTCCTTACCAGAACAACAAAGCAAACCAAACTTATAGTGGGTAACTTCCTCTAAAATTGCTTGGGCAATTCATTATTTCATTTAAATTCCTGGGTTATAAGTCAGAATCTATTTATTGGCAGAGGAGGCATGCCTATTAGAAGTAATGCTAGAGTTCAAGGTTTTCTATTAAAAGTTCATATCAATGTGACATTATTTGCTAGCACCTTTTGACATATTTCCAGAGCTAAAATGCCAACCAAATAATAGACTTGCTGAACAGATGAATGTCAGAGAGTGTCTCCCACCATGACCAGATTCTGGCTGGACCATTTGGAAGTCACTTAAACTTTGAGCAAAGTAGGAAGATCAAAGAATAATCAAGTATACAGTATATAATGGGGCTACTTGGATGCAGGACACATTTTTCTATGAATGTGGGGAAATTTAACCAATGCAATATCAATTTGCATGCGATTTGTGCCCCACCACTTGTACAGATGATCTAGTAAATGGCCAAAGTGACGCTATTGAAGAGGCCCACTTTTAGTTTAAAAAATGTAATTGTTTTAACATTTTAATTTGTTTTGAACTCCAAAGAAAAAAGAATCAATGCAACATTAGTTTCCAGTCCAAACCACATGCCAGGGAGTAAAGGAAACCATTTGTTACAACCCAGAATTTCATGGCCAACATGATAATGGTTGTAGTAGTTGTAGTTCAGACAGTAATATTTAAGCCTATTCAGTGGTTTAGGTTAGTGTCAGAGGCTGGAAGTTTGAGTCCCCACTGGGTCTCCAAGAGCCAGCATGCATAGTTATGGGCAAGTTGCACAATCCCAGTGTAATGATAGTCACATTCGAACCTGTATAGATTTATAGATCATGTTTGATCCATGTATCTTTCTTAGATTTAGAAAATCAGATTCCATTTTAAAGTACAATGATGTAATGCCAATTACCAGATGTTCCAAAATCCAGGTGCTAGCATTCTTTCACCCACTGACCAGACATGCTGATGCCAAAGATAAGATAAGGAATGTGTTTACCAGTCTTGGACAAATTCCTTGAACACCTGCTATCCCAAGGGAGGGAAGCCCCCCTCCTGTCAATCATATTAATTACCTCCTGACACCTGCAGATTGAGTCATCTCAAGAATGCACAGGTGGGGGCTAGATGTCACACAGCGCATACACTTGTCTCATTTCTCAAGGGAACACAGGTGCACAGCAATGAGATCATTATTAGGTCATAACATTCCTAAGTTCTCTTTTTATTATAAAAAGAGCACTGTTTGAGCAGTGAAGGAAGCACACTCCTGAGACCAAGGGAAAAGCCCTTGGCTCTCAGCCACTTCATAGGCAAGATGTCTCTTCGGGGATAGAGGCTATGCCATGGGGGGCTCTTAGCCCCTAACACTTAAGAAGGTACCTGCTAGAAAGTAGCAAGATATATTTTATCTTTATTTCTTTGTTTTATGTGTTTATGTAAGTAAGATGTGTAACTGTATTTCTGACACTAAAACTACAAAAGCCTGTAGTTTGAGTGACTCCCTTTTATATGAGAAAGCAGCTTGGAAACCAACCAGAGCAACTAGAAGGAACTTCAATGGTCCTCGTCACCCAGACAGAAGGAGGAGGTGAGGGGATTGCTCTGTCTAAGGGAAGGGAAGAGTAAGCAGTATTTGGAAGCTTAGCTTCAGCCATGGAATAAAATTACCTGCCATATTCAGAAGGCTTATCTTACCCTGTTCCCCAGCGAATCGGGCTAGGGGGAAGTATGCTCATAGAGGTAGCAGGTCACAGGATCTCTGGTCCGCCCTGCCGGGTGTTCCCAAGAAGTTCTGGGTGCCCAATGAAGCCCCTGTGAGGCATTTTCCTCCCCCTACGTCTCTGATACCCAGAACATCCCCAGAAGAAGGATTTGGAAAACCACTTCTCTGTATTCTCTACTTACAAAACCCTGGAAAGGGTCACCATAAGTCAGATTTGACTTGATGGCACACAACTGTGAAAAGGCTATGCACTGTGCCACGGCTGAATATATATGCTAGAATTCTGTTTCCCACACATAAAATTAAATGGTGGAATGCAAGAAAATGAAAAGGTATGTTTCCCCATGCTCAGTTTTGAGAACAGTTTCTTTTTCCTCTACTCCTGCTTTGCTCCAGCAACAACTAAAAACAATATGATATGTACAGGTAACTGCCCCTTTCTCTTTTCAGAATGAAACTTCTGGGACAGTAGCAAGATGACTCGGACCAGCTCTGGTCACAGATTCAAATGTGTATTAATAAGGAAACTAGGCCAATGTGTTCCAAAAAGAAAGAAAAGGAAAAGAAAATCCTTAGCAAAGGCCACATGGCAGCCTAAGAATGAACTACACATTGTGTACTATACACTTCAGTGTACAAAAACCCTAAAGGCATGCTTCATTTCCAAGCCACATTTCCAAAAATACACTGACAAATGAAAGAGAAGTTGGAGGGAAAGAGAGATGGAGGATGAACAGTGGTCCTTAGTAATAACTAGGTTATGAAGAGAGAATTGTAGTAAGACATCTGTGACATGGTTATTTGATACCGAGGAAACATTTTCTGAACAAATACTTGCATATTTCTATTTCTGTAGTCTTCTTCCAAGAAGTTAGTTTGTGTTACCCTTGCCATGCCGCTGTCTCTAAAATAAAACTGTACTGTGATTATATCTCCCATTGCATGCAGTGTAAAGAAGACAGAAAATTGGGTGTTTCTTTGTAAAGAACACAGACAATTATCGGGTGTTTCTTTTTTTTCTCCTTATCCCCTCATATGACTTGTTCTTCCTCTTTACTAATGTTGCTACTTCCTTACTTCTTAATTCTGCCTTCCTGTTTTTTCTTGCTCACAGTCAAACTTGATGCTTGCCTCTTACATGGAAGATATCTGTTTATCATAGCACATGTTGTTTCCTCACCTCCATATCTCTCATTTAGCCATGTTTTGTAGTTGCTCAGTGGAAAGTAAGCATGTAGGGTTGCTGTAGCCTATATCTCTAAGGAAACCCTACTGCTATAGGGGAAAATGTGTTAATTATCATCATTGGCTGATACTCATATCCAAGTATACATTCTTTTCCTAGAAATCATTTTCACAGAAAGAAGAATGACAAACAGGAAAAATGCCATTGACATGGATTTGTTTAAGGTGGATCCCAGCTTGCTATGAAGTGAGCTGCATACAGGAGCCATCTCCTGTGGCACAAGAAATGAGACATGCAGGATTTGACACTGGGACTAATGAACTGCCACAGCTTGAGGATATTAACAAGGTTCACCTTCATAGCCACTTTATCTGGCATGGCCTCTTCCTTCTCCATGAACATTGGGAATCAGAGTTCCTCCTTCATTTTGCCATTGGGCCCAATATGATGGTTTCCAGTGGCATTTCCTCCATTGAGGGGACCATCACCCCATGTAAAGGGGCTCATCTGCCCATAGCCATTGGCCCCTTTAAGGAGTCAGGTTATTTACCATCACCCAACACTCGATGTTGAGTTGCTGGCTGTACGGTCTACTCCATTACCATAGCGGGATGTCTGGAAATGATGCATTTCCCTTAACATCTGTTTTGAACCCTCCATGTGGTTTCCTGACCTCAGTCACAGATAGGCTTGTAATTCTGATGTGCATGTTGTCATGCCTGGCATACTTAAATGAATTTACCTGTTTCACTGCTACTCTATTCCTCACTTAATTTGACTCCACCCAGTGCTATGTGTCCCTGCCAAACATGTACTGACAGTCTGGGAATTCATATCACAAAATACAATTTGGGAAATGAAAAGCAGAAAGTGAGTGCAACACTGACATAAAAAGCACATTACCCTGTAAAATTGATGACTTTATTAAGGTAAACTGTCAGTGCAGAATGAAGGGATTTTAATTCACTCAAATCCTAAAGCATGAGAATGGTGTGCAGTCATGATTAAAATATGCTTGTGTCTGGTTCTGGAAAGAAATTGCATTTCAAGTTATACATGTATATCATTTAAGAGATGGTGGGAGTGGGGGACTTTAATAATAAAGTGGTGCTGATCTTCAGCAAGCCAACCAGCCTTCAGAAAGTATATGAAACTAGAATGAGGTCACTTGGCTCTCCACAGAAGAGTATAAATGAGCCAGACATGAGATTTTAAATTAAAACCATGTATGTCTTGGGAGATAAAGCATACGTCCAGAGAAGGAAAGCAGAGGAGACATCTTAGATACCTCTATGTACTGACAGCCAAGGTTTTTACAATGTGAGGACAACATATGGTATGCAGTCAATAAAACACAGGCCACATTAATTTTAACCTTTTTATTTCTTTCCTCTGCTTCTTTGCAAATGCACTTCCCAAAATGTTTCATACTTTCCAAGCCTTCCACAGAGGCTGACTACAATCATTTCACCTGACTGACTACAGGGGCAAGCCAAGATATTCCTCACACAGGCTCATAAATTTAAGGTTGCTATATTCTTGGAACAATGAAACAAAACAGATTATTAGTATTCCATTATTGCACTACACTCGTGTGTGCTCTCTCTGTTGCATCTGGCATCAATCATGGCCAATGAAGGGATGTTGAGTTAGGCAGAGACTTAATCCAGGAAGGCTGCTCTTAAATCATTTAGTTCATCTTGATTTACAGATGCCAATTAACATCTGGAGTAGCTCTTTTTACCAAAAATGAAAATATGGATGTTTGTATTACTAATGGAGCTTCACCACAGCTGAGACTAAAACTATAAATTCAATATGTAGCCATAAGTTCATTATATAGAAGTATGAAAGACTGGATAACATACCATGGCAAAATTGCTTTTCCATCTGAAAAGATGCCTAAACCCTGGTTTTCAGTGTATTTGTTGTTGTTGTTCAGTCACACAGTTGATTCCGACCTTTTGTGACCCCATGGACCATTGCCCACCAGGCACCTCTGTCCTCCTCTATCTTCTTCAAACCGCCCAGCTCTGTGCCCATTGCATCTTCAATACAATCTAGCCATCTCATTCTCTGCCACCCCCTTCTTCTTTTGCCCTCCACCTTTCCCAGCATCAAGGCTTTCTCAAGTGAATCCTCTCTTCTCATTTGATGTCCAAAGTACTTTAGCTTCATCTTTACTATTTGACCTTCTAAGGAGCAGTCAGGGTTGATTTCTTTTAAGATCGACCAATTTGTTCTCGCTATCCAGGGTACTCTCAAAACTCTCCCCCAACACCACATTTCAAAGACATCTATTCTTCTGTGCTCAGCTTTCCTTATGGTCCAGTTTTCTCATTTTGCTGAGTTCTTCTTCTTCAAGTGCCACATTGTATTCTGAATATTGGCTATCATCATGGTGATCAGCCATGAAGATTCTCCTGGGAACATTATAATACAATGGCCTTCCATTTGCCTTCTTCATTGAAATGTGACATCCACACAACTGATTCAGTTCCGTGAGTCACTTTCTGGCCCTGAGCCCTTTTGGCACACAAAGACCTCCTTAGACCCAGGCCAGTATTGATGTAGCTGCTGCCCTCCATCAATATGGATTCAAGTGAGATTTAATCTACATCATCCTTCCCTGTGGATTTCGCCACCCAAGGCCGTTAGTCCTCACAGTTGTCAGGTTAGTTAATTGCTGCCTTGTTGTTGTTGATTTGGGTACAATAAAATGTACTGCATGGACATTTTCCCTCCATATTTGATAGCAATACTAATTACACTTACTGTATGTACCACTCCACAGTGCTTAGAGCCTTTTCAGGGTGGTGCACAAGATAATTAGCATTCTGCCCTTATTACAGTTGGCACTCATTTTACCAGCCTTAGAAGGATGGAAGGTTTTGTCAACTTTGAGCCCATATGGATCAAACTCAGATTTTGAGCAGAATTTCTTTACCATGGAGGCTCTGATATATATATACATGTTTGTGTACACCAGAGCTTGGAATCAATTTATTTATTTATTTTTGGGGAGGAGGGTGTACAGCATGGCTGCTAGGAATGCTGCCAAGGGAACTCTGGGAGTTGCAATCTAAAGGAGTAGTTTTTCTAAGTTGTGGGGCAATCCCATGTTTACACACTGGCTCATGCAAAGGAGAGTGATTTCACATTTTAACATGAGCTGTAGTATAGGTCAATGATTTTGGATGTAAGGTGCACACAGCACCCTGATACACCACTAATAACACTAATTGAAATCTTACACTAATCTCTCTAGAACATGGGTTTCCAACAGGGCTATAGCCAGGATTCTAGATGTGGGTGGGCAAATATTTTTCAGGGTGGGCAACAAAGCCTCTTTTCAATGCATTCCTATGGAAAACCATGCTTTGCTAGGGTGAGTAAAGTGTTAACTCAGGGTGGGCCAAGCCCACCCTGGCCAACCCCTGGCTACAGCCCTGGTTTCCAAACTGTGGGTCAAACCCTCAAGGAGTTGCAAAATGTTCTTTGGAGTGGTCACTGCAGTTATGTTACAATTTGCTGATAAAGAGAGTCTTAGGAGGAGAGAGTGGGTAGAGCTTATAAAAAGACACCATCATTATGTGATGCTGGTTGTGTGGCAAAGCAGCCAGTTTTTTTTTAAAAAAAAACTATTTTAAATGTGTTTTCTTTACTCCATTAAAATGCCTTTTTATACAAAAGTGATGAGGGTAGTGGGCGACTTGTCTATTATGAAAGTAGGCCACAACTCGAAAAAAAGATTGTGAAAGCTTCTCTGCATGGTTGATTTCTTTCCAAGGCCAAACAAGGGACATTACTAAGATAAAGGGTCCCACCTTCATCCATTATATTTTGACATTCAGTGCAAGAATAAAATGGGGCCAAAAGATATGGTGACTTCTTTCCTTCCTTAATGGGGAAGGAACAGCAGGCTGTTTTGCATTGTAGATAAGAGATGTTGGGCTGTTAATGATATCCTACTATTATCTGTACATGTTTTCTTGTTCTTCATTTATTGGTTTCTATACAAGGCAAGTGCTTTCCCTTTCTTGATTCCAAATGAAATAAGAAATAATTTCGTACCTTGTAAGTGGCTAAATAAATCGTTTACAAATAGGGTTGCCATATGTCCTAGAAAACCAGGCTTATCTCAGATTCAAGGTTGGAAAAATTGTCCCAGCCAGTTCAATAAAAATCATGTTAAAGTCCCGGATTTTTAAAACTTACTGATTGTGTATTATAATACACTACTATTAAAATAAATTCGAACTCTTGCCATCAAACAAGTGATTTCCTCCCACATTGGAGTTGGAGTATACCTGGAGACAAATCTTAATGTCCTTGCCTCACACCACCACCCAATAAGTGTGACCAGTGTGTTTTCTTGAATTGAAGATGTTAAGAGTTGAGCGCAACGAGACTTCTCAGAAGTACAACAGATCATCTTACAGTAAGAATTAACTGTTGTAAATAAATTCATTTATGTATTGATATATTTAATGTGAAAGTGTTATATAGCTGTCATTATATTATGTTTGTTTTAAAAAGGGCTGTTTTGTAGATAACACACCCATTTTTGTCAAGTATACTTCTATCCTGGTTTTGTGGGAGAGAATTATGGCAACCTCTATTTACAAATGACATTTGAACTTCAGAGTCCTTTCTTAGATCCTTACATTTATGTACAGGGTGGTCCGTAAGTCCCTACCCATCCATATGCATTATTTTAAAAAGTCAGAGAAATATGATTGATTTAAGCCAATTTACACTTGAAGAGCGTATTGTGATAAGTACGTGGATTTAAGAGTGCAAGAATGTTGAAACTGTGGATACAATAGTGACAAATTTAGAGAATGAAAGCGCGGCGCCAAAATGGCCACCGCGCTCTTTGCGGCCCCCCCACCCGGACTCAGACATCCGGGTGAGTTAGGGGGCATGGCCACCCCTCTATAAAAGGGGTGGCCATGAGGCAGCCGAGCTGCCATTTTAGAAATAGCGATGGAGAGGAGAAGTTTTCTCTGTCGCTGTTTGTTTCTTTACCTCCAATCTTCGGCTTCGAGCCGAAGGGAGGATTTACAGAGCCTAGCTACTGCTGGCTCTGGGCGCTTGGCGCGATCGTGATCCCCTTTAGGGATCCTTTTTTTTTACCTAGACGCCTCCCAAGCTGAAGGCTACGGCGACTAGGCTGCTAGGAATTTGTCTGCGATGGGCAGGGGACAGCCATCGGGTGACCGTGGCTGCGCCCTGCAATGGAGCAAGACAACACCTTTACCCACCATTACCGGTGGGATGGGGCAGATTGGGATAGGGCCCTCGGCTCTCAGCCTCAGGCCGGCCCTTCAGGGGATTCGGCCCTCGGCCCGCAGTTGCCGGCCATGGGCCAGAACGATTGGGGGGAGGGCCTGGTGCTGGCACACAGCACGTTTTACCCCCTCAGGGGCTGGAGTTTTGGGCATGGCCCTATTCTGGCCCAGGATCTTAAATTGGGGCCTCTGGCCCAATCCCTAGTGGGCCGTCCAGCCCACCTGGCCCACCTTATACTAGGGGTTTCCGCGGCAGGGGATGCCTGGTTAGCACGTTTAGCTGTGCTGGAGGCATCCTGGGCAATCCAGTGGGGGGGGGGGCTTCCCTATCTACCGGGGCCCTTCGTGTCTGCCGGCTACTTCGACTGCTGCCACTCTGCAACAGGCGGCCAGCCGGGTGGAGCTGCTTGAGACACTCCGGCCTGTGCCTGCCACCGTCTCGCAGCTCCCTGTTTGTCCAGAACTGCAACTTGGGTGTGGTCGGATGTGGCCCCAGAGCTCGATTTCGGTCGCGAGCTCCGACGCTCGCCGTGGGCCGGAACCCCCAGTGGGGGCGGCTCACGGGGGTGCAACTAGTGAGTATTAGGTACAAGTTGAATGCACCCACATCACAGTCCACTTCCAGCGGTGGGGTCCAGTGGTCATGGCTTCGCCAATTTGAGGCTAGTGGGCATCACTTGCCAGCCTATCCCAGTGCCCCTTGGTTGCATTCTGGCACGACGTTGGGGGTGGGGGTTTCCGCACCCGGGGCAGTATGTGGCATCGCAGGGGCTGTCCAGGTCCCGCTGCGTATGCCCTGTGTACATCATGTACCGGTGACGGCCTTGCCGACGGCTGGTTATTCATTGTCCCCTGGTGATCATTTGTTCCAGGTCACGAGGGAAAAGATTTGGTGGGGGGAGTACGTGGATATATTCTCCCTATGAACCGAGATCCCAATAAGGATAGGAGGTGCGGACAGGAGGACGGAGACATGTGCGGTCCCGCCGTAGTAAGCCACCACGCACTGGGGTGTCCGCCCCCGGGACAGTGCTGAGCATCGCAGGGGCTGTCCGGGTCCTGCTGCGCATGCCCTTTATACAGAATGTGCCGTCGAGGGCTTTGCCGACGGCCGGCTATTACTTGCCCCTGGGTGATTATTGGCCGCAGGCCATGTGGGGTAAGGGCTGGAGGGGGACATGTGGATATTCTCCCTATTGAACTGTGAGCCCACCAGGAGGAGAGAGAGGGACAGGGCAACTGAGACAAAGAGATGTCCCATCATCATGAGCCACCGCGCACCTTGGGCCAACTGGTTGGCGGCATACCTTGTACGTATGGTGGTATGCCACAGGGCTTGACCTGCTCGGGCCATCCTGATGCTTCCATCCATCGCTAATATTTGCAGGGTGATGGTTGATTAGATGGGCCCATGGCAGTTGGCTTACGGTGAGGAATGTGGATGACGGTGGCTCTATACCCTGAGGGGAGGTGGGATGAGCCCTGTCAGCAAGTGCGCTCATGTACATCACTCCCACGTGTCTGGTGCCTGGTGATCGGTACCATGGTGGTCATGCTGAGCAGCGGGCTGCTCAGACACAGGCTCCACGCTAACTGGCCGGGCAGGGGGTTCCAGCCCGCCTGCTGTGTTCGGCCTGCTCACCTGACGATGCGTGTACTAAGCACCACGGTCGTTACCGACTTTGTGTCCCCTTTTGCGCTGGCCCTCACGCCGCCTCCGCGTGCCTGTGGGTTGGTGGGTTACGGGGCAGAGGTAGGGGGCACAGGGGCGATCAGAGCTCCATTTGAAGCAACTAACCTTGTCATAAGCCCCCTCCCCGCCCCAATTAGTATAGTCAGCCTGGAGAGATGGCACTCAGTTCATCCAAGAAGGGATGGGGCGGGATACCTGCTGGAGGGTTTTCAATGGGGGCTTTTTGTATCCATTTGGGGGTGTTGGCGGTCCCAGAATGCTACTAATCTGGTTCCCTTGCAGGGTAACGAAGAGGGGGCTCCACTGTCCACAGCTAGGGGAGTTGGGGCTATGAGAGTAGCGGGGGCCCTTCTTGGAACCACCTTTTCTAAGTCGAATGTCTCCCCCATGAAGCTCATACTGAGCTAGAACTAGGGTGAATGCCATTTAATCCTCCATTCAGCTTACCCTGTGGGTTCTCCATTCAGGGATGCCATTCCTGATGACCTTGTTCAGTCAGGTACTCGTAGTTGGTTCGGCTACTATGGGTGGCACACTCACGCAGTTCTGGTGCTGTTTTGGCACAGTGTGATATGCACTCGGCTTTCAGATTATTGCCAGTGCGCCCAATGAGTTAGACCTATTGGGTTTTTTAGGTTCCGAGGGGAATTTTACTTAGATAAGGCCAACCCCCTTCTGACTGAGTTAATTCATGTTCAGCACCCGACCGATTTGGGACTTTCATTCAGTGGGCATTTGCTCACAGGTCGGGGTCTCAGTCTCTAGCCCATTACCTCGACGACTTTTGGTTCAGGGGTGAACGGGGCTGGGACACGTGCACGTGTCTCCTCATTACAATTCAGACACTCAGGTGGGAACTGGGTGTCCCCTTGGTGCCTGAATAGACCGAGGTCCCATCTACTAAGCTCACATTTCTGAATCGACTCTGTCGCGCGGGCATCCGGGTTAACCATTAATATGGTGGCTTGGATCTCCGCGGCGATTTTGGCATTGATTGCAAAACATAAAGTGTGCCCTCGTGAGCTGTAGTTAATTCATGGCCACCTTAATTTGTCTGGTCTGGCTCAAATTACTCCTGGGTTTAACGGGGTCTCTTCCTGGAGATCAGACCTGATGGTCTGCCCTAGATTTCTAGTAGGTCGGATATCTCCGGCTCCCTGACTTATGGGGCCTTACTCTGAGGGTGGGTGCACGGATCGCCTCCGCGATCTTACCTTCCTTGCGTTTCTTCCCATTTTGGAGAGCACTGATACTATGGTGCAATGAGTGGGCCTCCTCAGTGGTCCAATTTCGGTGTGACAATGCGGCAGTGGTGCACATTGTCAACACCCAGACATGCAAATCCCCCAGGGTCATGACATTAGTTTGTCTATTCTTTTGAGAAGCCTACGCCTAAATGTGCCGTTCTAGGCCTGACATGTTCTAGGTACTTATAATGACATTACTGCTGCTTTCCACCACCTGCAGATCACCCGGTTCTGTGCCTTAGCAGAGGGATTCCACTCGCCACTTTGGCCGATAGCTGGACGTTTGGCAAGGAGAAGGGAACCTCGCACGCGTAAGGCGTATCACTATGCATTCATGCGTCGTGTTTGGGAGGGGTGGACACGGGAACGTGTCCGCCGCCCGTACACGTGTCTCCCCTGTTCCCAGAGTTTCTGACCCACCTTGCACGAGGCTGGCATTACTTAGGTACAGATAGGTGTGAGGTGGCTCTTGGCCACGCAGCTACCACAGTAGCCTTTTTGGAGCGCTCCGCATCAGTGAGTGGGTGCCAGAGTTGGTGCCACCTGTGTAAGGCGGACGTGTTTCGTAGGGCACTGGGACTCGAAGATGTCTCTGTCACACATGAGTGGGCTCGAGTGGGGATGCGGTCCTCTTGGGTTGTTCAGCACGGTGTAGGCAGTGGTGTATACTGCTACGAAGTTTTGGAGACATCTGTCCGGTTGGTGCCCTACATGATTTTTCGACAGTGCCTGCTGCGCGCCCCAGCCTGTTTTCTGCCACCAGGATGGGTCTACCCTTACCATAGTAAAGTCCCTGAGGGTGACCGGTGCCACGTTTCACGGTGTGGGGCCCATTTTGGCACCATTTACTTAAGATAGGCGTCGCGTTGATCGCGGCTACGTTTGGGGTACTCGGAGGTGGATATGCGTCTACGCACAATTTCAGATATGTACGTCCCCTCACTGTACGAGTACCTAGTTATGTCCTTCACCTTTTTTCTCCTCTTTTACAGATCCTAGGGGTCTCAACACACCGGTGGCAGGGGGCTGGTGGGCCGCAGCTATGTACACTGGGCAGCAGTATATGCTGCAGCGACAGAGAGTGGACCCCGGCTGGGCTGTGTGCATCCGCACGTATGCTATGGTATGGTATGCGTGGCACATGGGGGCGGGAACTGTGGCCATTCCTGCTGTCTGACAGGGATGCTGGACCGCCCAATGTTTTACAGGCACCTCGACGGCATCGATCTTATATGGATCACTGCTGTTACTAAACCGTCGAGGAGCTGTGACCTGGCATTTTATATCACGTATGGCTTACATACGGTCGCTATGGTCTAATATCGTGCTGAGACACCAATTTAGGGGAGATGCGGATCTCCCTAGTTCGGACTGTTCCGGCAGTCAGTGGACGGGGCAGTGGCTCCGTCCCGTTCTGAGCATGGCTTTGAGACGGCCAGTGGAGACCGGATGATAGGCTTACACAAAAATTTTGCTGGTAGGCAGGAGAAGGGGTCCACCTGTCGGCCAGAGGTATGTACCTCGTTCTGGATGTGATGCAAGCAGGCCTGGCGACCGAGCTGATGGTCTGGGGGGGGGGAGGTGAGTCATCATGGATGCCTCCCCCTGTGGCGGGTAGCACTGGTAAGGTAAATATTTATGACCCACAGGTATCCGGCAGGTTCGCAATTGACTGGCCAACACTTACACAGGTACAGGTGTAATAACGTTGACCGGTCAATGACAAACCAGGCAAAGGGGTGATGGCTGGAGCTCTTCAGCATGCATCACCCCGTGATTTGACGGATACACGTCACAGGGTGGGGTCAGTAGATAGTTTATTGACTACGGTCAACAATTTGTTTGCCTCAACAAACAAATTGATACAAATGGATACATTGTAGCCATTTGCCATTGGCAATTTTGGGAAGAACCTTACCAGTGTTACTGCGGCCTGCTTGCCTTAAGAATTATAATTGGCTGAGTACCAATTGAAAGTTATAATTCGGACTAGGGCATTATTCAATAAATGTGGCCCAATGCCTTTATCCATATACTGGTGTCTGAGTCTTTCTTTGGGGGGTGCGCCTGCAATGAAAGCGCGGCGCCAAAATGGCCACCGCGCTCTTTGCGGGAGCCCCCCCACCCGGACTCAGACATCCGGGTGAGTTAGGGGGCGTGGCCACCCCTCTATAAAAGGGGTGGCCATGAGGCAGCCGAGCTGCCATTTTAGAAATAGTGACGGAGAGAAGTTTTTCCCTCCCTAGTGAACAGTGTGATATTTTGGTCGCTTCGGGGCCGGGTGGGAATTTTTGGCCTGAACCTACAATTGGCCTCTGGGTTCTGGCTTTTTTGCCCATCCCACACTGTTGCTAAGGTTTGATATAGGGTTTTGCTCTTGACTTTGGTCACATGGACGGGTAGCACTGGTAAGGTAAATATTTATGACCCACAGGTATCCGGCAGGTTCGCAATTGGCTGGCCAACACTTAGACAGGTACAGGTGTAATAACGTTGACCGGTCAACGACAAACCAGGCAAAGGGGTGATGGCAGGAGCTCTTCAGCATGCATCACCCCGTGATTTGACGGATACACGTCACAGGGTGGGGTCAGTAGATAGTTTATTGACTACGGTCAACAATTTGTTTGCCTCAACAAACAAATTGATACAAATGGATACATTGTAGCCAATTGCCATTGGCAATTTTGGGAGGAACCTTACCAGTGTTACTGCGGCCTGCTTGCCTTAAGAATTATAATTGGCTGAGTACCAATTGAAAGTTATAATTCGGACTAGGGCATTATTCAATAAATGTGGCCCAATGCCTTTATCCATATACCGGTGTCTGAGTCTTTCTTTGGGGGGTGCGCCTGCAAAGATGCAATAGGGACTTGCAGGCCACCCTGATTTTCAATTTTATTTATTACCTGTAGCCATATACATACCATTACATGCAACAAATTGTTCATGGGCTACAACTCAATATTCTTTGGATCAGACAATGCTATCCCACTTGACTTTTAGATATTTGCAGCTCATCATATGGTGATACAATAAGCAGGGTGTAGAAGCCACTTTCAGAATGAAAGTTGTGCATTGCCAGTGATATTGTGATAAACAGTTTGCAGGAGGAGCTTCTATGCCTACTCTTATGAGAAGAGCACTATCACATGAAGGAATTTTGAACTATTCTCAAAATGGCAACCAAAGCAAACCTACTTTTCTCTCCTTTGCATCTTTGTTGATGTTTCTTCTACCTGAGAATTCCATTTTTCTCATTCAAGAAAGTGAATGTGCCAGATACTGAATCATGCCTAGAACCTCTGAGTATAACTGAATATGGCAAATATATAAGGCTTAACAAAGGAAGTACTGTATAATTATGATGTGCTGTCAAATTATTTCTGACTTGCAACAAATCTTCCAGGATCCTCAGAAGTGGGTTATAAATCTTCCCTCAAGTTGTCTTCTGCAACTGTGCAACTTGCTCAACACCATAGAGGTGGAAGGGCATTTAAACCTATAAGTCATACCTATTCAAGGTGATCTTGGTTGGCTTTTCTGCTGTAAGTCATAGGGAGGAATCCAAACTCCTAACTCTTGACTCTCCAAGTAATCCAAATTATTAAATAATAGCATCACCATTAAATTATAACTAGAATTATAAAAAGGTTACAAAGAAAGTTAGGTTGACACACATCTCTTGACACAGAGAATGACAAGAGTGAAGAGAGAGTCCTCCAGATGTAGAGTTTCTCCATGCAACTTTCACCCTGAGTCAGGTTTCCAATCACATGTAGCACTTCCACATGCTGAGAGCAGCTGTGCCATAAATTGAGCATGTCTGGCTATTGCTCCAGGCTATTAATTGATTTATGGTAATGCCAGTGCTGTGTAGTACATTGAGTTCTGGATGAGACTTCTGTTCATATTTCTACCAGGACATGTAACTTACTGGATCACCTTGAAGCCATCACTATCAGTAACAGATAACTTTTGTTCAGAAAACATGGGAGCAGAGTACACAGGGAGCTTTGTTTGTTCTTCAAACCCCATCAAAACAGAGTTGGGAGACCTGCAAATTTCAGTGTTTTGAAACACAGTTCGTGCAATACCCTGGAAATAGCTATATTTTCTAGTGCTTTTGGGAGATGAAGTCCAGGACATCTGATGGGCCAAAAGATCTAGACCTTAGCCTAAAGGAAAAGTGGGATTAAAATGTAATAAATGAAATTGTTATGGTGTGACATCAAGTCACATTCAAACTCTGATGGTCCTAATAGAATGGTCAAGTAAGCGAGATATTTAAGGAGTAGTTTTAACATTGCCACCCACCAATGAGTTCCTTATCTGAGCAGGGGTTCAGATATGGGATTCATAATTCCTAGCTTTTCACTAAATCTACACTACCACACTGACTCTTAATGGAAGTGACTACTTAAAAGACATACTATCCTATCCATCCTAATATGTTCCATGCACAAACTTATCTACAAAGCAGAAATCAATGGGTTTTCCCTTTGCTGCCTACATTCAATCCTATGTCCACATACTTACATAGGAGCAAGTCCACTACATTCAGCAAGACACATTTCTAGTTGGGAAGGTAAACATTGCACTATGAGTCTCTCTTTCTATAAGTACGACATGCATTTCCTGAGAAGTAAACAGGGGGAAGGAAGCCTCTCCCACACTGAAAATAAAAAGGTAGTCTTAAAAAAATATAGAGCCTTCAACTAGTATTCATAGTGTTCATGGTCCTCAAACATTATATATGCCACAATACAACACAAAATCAATTGTATTAATTTAGAGTGTGTTTATATACATTTTTGTATGCTAGACATTGTCATTTTACAATAAACAAAACAAATCATTTTGATTTACAGAATCATTGATACCTAGGCCAACATAGAAAGCCATAGAAAGGAAAGAGAACAATATAATCTCTTCTATTTGAGGCCAGGTTTTTTTAAAAAAAAATTGTAGCCAATAATTCTTTTGTTGGTTGTTTTAAGCAATGTGAAAACAGGGGAGCAGTATTTTTAATCCTACCTTATATGGACAATGAAATCTCTCCAGAATTAAGCTGCCGTTTATGACTGCAGTGGCATAGCTCTGACCTCTCCACCCTGTAAATCAATCTCACAAATTGCCCTGGATAATATCAGACTGTATCTTCCAGAACAGTTTTGGAAGACAGAAAGTTACTGTCAGCAGTACTTAGGAACTTGCTGTGATTCATTCACCTGAAGGTTGCACTTTGACAGTGACGGAGTAGAATAGTCAATTTGGACTGGAGGTGGCAGGAGAGAGGATCTCCCATTGTATTTCAGAAAAGGCAAACAATGCAGTCCAATTTTAACTGAAACTAACACAGGACCACCTATTAGGAATAGTAATATAACTAAAACAAAAGCAAGACCTTCCTTTGCCCCGTGAAAATAGCAAGAAAATTAACAATGTGATTCTAGTGCATGCCTGCTCAGAAAGAAGCCCCACTGAGCTCAAGGGTACTTACTCTCAGGTAAGTGCATATACAACTGTCTACTCCATAGCAGTGTAATGCTACATACAACCACTCAGAAGTCAGCCCCTTTAAATGTTGGAAATCAAAAAGCAGACACAAGTAACTGACACTCGAAACCATTGGGATTGTGGGCAGGGGATAAATAGTTAGATAGCTGGATGGGTGGAAGAAGGATCACTGCAAGCTTTCGAGATTCAAGATCTCTTCATCAGGCAGGTATGCATCAGGAAAATTATTAATAAACTGAAGGAAATGGCTACTTCGAGACACTAAGCCAGGAGTGGTCAACCTTTTTGCGCTGTGGGCCTCACCATGCCCCCAAAACAGCTGAGCAGGCCAGACCATGCCCCTGGAAGTGGATGCATTTACAACTACATAAATGAGCCCACTTCCATGTTTACATCAGGCACGGGCATGTTTGCACATGGGTGGGCGCATTTGACAACTGATGTAAACATACCCGCTTCTACTTCTGGGTATGGGGGAGATGGTGATAGGCTGGTTAGAATGGCGTTGCGGGCTGGGGCCAGCCCACAGGTGTAGGTTGGCAAACCCTGCACTAAGCAATATTCCTAATTGACTTTGTTATGGCCACAAATGGTGCATCCAGTGAGTAAACCAATTTTAACCTAATTTTCCTGAAGGAGGACTCTGGATCTTTGTGTTGCTTTTTTCTCTGGCAAAATAGAAACACCATTTCAAAAGAAAGCCATCTGCAGGGGGAGGGGCATTGTGCATATCTGATTTCCTTTGTTTGTCGAATGGGATATGATATCAGATGTTGCCTGTTGTTCTTTCTGATTCAAAGAAGCAAAGCCTGGCACAGCATTCTCTGGACACTGGACACCTCTGCTGGCCCCAGGCCTGTTGTGACTCCAACCACCGGCCCACCTCTGGCCCCCAAACCGGCCCACCTTGGGGATGAAGACTCAGGATGAAGGGGAAGAGCTGACAGGACCCTCCCCCCCCAGCATTGCGTCAGCCTCCCTTGGAACTGCAACAGCAAGATGGCAACAAGGATGTCCTCCAACAGCAGTCTTTGCATTCAGACAGCTCTGGGGATGAGGCGTGGCTGGACGCTAGGCATTGAAGCAGGGCGAAGCATTGTCTACAGAGGCTGAGAGGAAGGAGGGGCCGCAGGTAATCAGGAAGCATCTGACCACACCCATGGAGGCATATAAGGAACCAGGACGCCGGGTGTGGCTCTGTGACAGACAAAGTTTAGCTTCCCTGTTCTTGCTTGGTACCATGGCGTCTTGACTCTTTGGAAACTCTGGAAATAGAACTTTGGACTGGTTTTGACTACTCTTTTACTACTTAGACTACTCTTCGGATATTTCTTACAGTGAGTGTTTTCCTGACAGGGAAAAGAGAGTGAGCGGGGGAGACAGAACAAGGCCCCACCCACATCTGGGGCTGAAAAACCGCCATTGCTGTGAGCGAGGAAGACACCGGACACCTCTGCCGGTCCCGGGCCTTACCCATGGTCGAGGCTGAAAAGCCGCTGTGGCCACAGGCAGAGAAGATGCCCCGCCGCCTTGGCAGAGGACTTCCCGCCACCTGGACCCCAGGCCCCACCATTGGCCGGGGGTATGCTATTGTCGGGACTTGGTCATTGTGACTGGGAGCTGGACATCGCCCACTGGCCAGCTGGGTCTTGGACTTTCCTGTTGGGCATTTTTTTAAACTTTTCTGTGGTATTGGGATATATTGTGTTTTTGATGTATATGTGATACTTTGTGATACTTTGTTAGCTGCCCTGAGTCATGCTGATGAGTGGGCAGAATACAAGTGGAAACAAACAAACAAACAAATAAATAATTCTTGACATGAACATTTGGACTCTCGTTGATCATTTTCCTGCATTATCCACAAGAAATTGGTGTATGCCTGAAGATGTGATCCTGAGTCATGAAAGCTCGTGTAATGTTTATTTTTTCAGTGAGCCGATAAAGGTATTGCTACATTTATTTTATATTGCATAACATAATTCCTTGGATCAGTTCTGTTGCTGCTACTCTCTCACTGTATCTCTCTCTCCTTCGCAATCTCTTGTATATGAGCAGGCTCACATTTTGCAAAGTGTTAAGAGATTTTTACACTGTTTCATGACCTGTAAATAATGGTCCATTGCAAACCAGTGGCTGAAATCCAGTAGCAAGTCAAAAGCAGTGAAGGTCCATTGAACCATTGTAGATCTGATAAGTCAGCTTCTCTCTAAGTTGGGAACTCAGGCAAAGATGGTATGACTTACCACATACAGTCAAGGATGGTATAAAACATGATTGGAAAATTAGAATCTTGTACATCAAGGGGCTAAATCTCATTTACATGATTAAGATGCAGTCAAAAACTGTGACAGGTCTTCTTGTTAAGAGACTCATCAGACAGATAACTTAAGCAAAAGTGGGGAAGGAATATAGATCAGCCTCTTTCAATATTTTATTCTCTCTATAATATAACATCCAATGAAAGGAAACTAGGAAGTTATTAACACACCTTTGTCCCCATTATGGTTGGAATGGGATGTTGAATAGTGTCACGATGCTGAATGCAGCCTCTGAAGGCCAGGAACTAGATGTATAGGAAACTTCCTAGAGCCAAAAATTTAGGCAGTGACAAATGTCAGTTATCAACAGAGGAAATAAAATCTCTGTGCAAATTCCCTGGGTAGTTTCCGACACACCCGAAGATGTTTTCTAACCCTCAATGTAGTAAATACTTGACAACTTCCTGCTTCCTTCATGTTAGTAGTGTGTCTAAAGTTATTCCTGACTGCTCAGTTGCTATGTCTTTAGCAGCAGCCGCCTGGCTTTCACAAGCATTGCATGTGAACATTTAGCTGCCACAGAAACAGTGATGAAATGTGTATGATCCCCATTTACAGGAACTATACAATATCTGCTTATCTCCCTATCTGTTCAATCTGTGCACATAACATATTGTATGGAAAGCTGGATTAGATTCAGATAGAGGAGGAGTGAAAATTGGGGGAAGAAACAGCAGTAATTTAAGATATGCAGATGAAACCCATTTATGATGGTGAGGGCAGGGGGAGCTGAACCAAAGCAAAACCGAATGTTATTGGATAATTTGGCTGAGATTTGAGAAATAAAACAAAAGAATAACTCATAGAATTCCATGAAGCCAACAACATGCTTATTACAAATACTGTATATGCTGCAAGCAACTGACCAGAAGAACAGACACATGGTCCTCATCAGACAGGCAATATAGAATTCAAATAGACTCTATATAATCAGAAATTATTGTGTATTGGGGTTACTTATGCAATAGAGCGCCTTGCAAAATAGTTGCCAATTTGCCAGCAGCTGATTCACTAATGTTTTCC
The DNA here is from genome assembly GCA_035047305.1 of Bradypodion pumilum. Lineage (NCBI taxonomy): Eukaryota > Metazoa > Chordata > Lepidosauria > Squamata > Chamaeleonidae > Bradypodion > Bradypodion pumilum. Next base: position 306,099,037 of record JAWDJD010000004.1, on the reverse strand, counting down.
CACTTCCCCAGAAGTCTTGGGTAAATGTAATAACTATGTTCTGTATATAAGATGTCCCTGCATCTGTTCTTTGTTCTTTGCTACTTGCAATAAACCAATATTGTTGTTTGAGCCAGCTCTGTCCGAGTAACCCTTCCTGGGTTCAGGCACAATAGAAATGGAAAAGTCCTACCCTCTCTGCCAAAACAAGTCCAAAGCAGGTTGTGGTATCACCTCAAGGAACGTTGGCCTTGGGCCTTAGTTTGCCTATGTAATCTTGTTAATAAGTCTGATGAGAAGTCACTAGGGAATTGTTAGGCCTGAACATTTCTAAATTACCCAGATAGATGTGGAAAGCTTCTCTAACCAAGCTTCCTGAACTGCTGAATGTTATTGATGTTACTTCTGCTCAGATTCCTGCATTGAGCAGGGGATTGGATTTAATGGCCTAACTCTAATTCTATGATTCTATGGTTTTGGTGGATTTTCTTGAACAGTTGCATCATCTACTGAGAAATACTGTGAGCAGTTTATGGTGTTGAGGTAACCTACTCAATTGTATTATAGCTTTCTGATGTGTCCATCCAACCCCACCTGAATGGAACAGTGGAAGCCTGCTTACAAAGGAACTTTATTTCCCAATTATCCCCTCTCAAAAAACAAATCTTCTGTATTTGGTTTCTGGGCAGCTCGTAAGGCTGTCGACTGCAATTCGTATCCAAGAGTGCATTTCTTTCCTGAATCAGGAAAAATGTCACCGGTGTGAATTTGCTTAAGGTGGGTCTCAGCTTGCCATGAAGTGACCCACACACTATGATCTTGGAGCCATCCCCTGCAGCACACATGAAATGAGATATGCAGGCTTTAACATTGGGACTGCAATGGACTGCCGCAGCCTTGAGGATATTGACAAGGTGCACCTTCACAGCCAGTCCATCTGGCATGGCCTCTTCCACTTCCATGACCATTGGGAATCAGAGTTCCTCCTCCACTCGTTTTGCCGTTGGGCCCAATATGAAGGTTTCCAGTGGCATTTCCTCCACTGAGGGGGACCATCACCCCACCTAAAGGGACTCATCCACCCATAGACATTGGCCCCTTAAGGGAGTCAGGTTAATTAACTGCCGCCTGACACTCGGTGTTGAGTCCTAAGGCTGTAATCCTAAAGAAAGGAAATTATGGCATGTGTATGAACATCATATTAGATTTAGTCTCCCATATTCTTGTATAGCATGTCTTCCTTGTTACATTAATTAGATCTACCCTAATTTTAAGGCATTGATCCCATTGATCATCTTTTAGTATGAGCTGAGTGATGTACATGGAGGCTAACAAAAATATAATGCAAACACAAATATTGTAGTTGTCTTTTTCTTCTACTTACTGACTTATTTTTCATCTCTTTACTTATTTTCCCCATTGTACACTATTATTTGTTTATATAGAAATCAACTACATAAGTTGGACAAAAGAATATACTACGCATAAAAACCAGATGGGAGACATTTATTTCTTAGATAACATCTCCCAAAATCCCATGGCCTGCCAAATTCTGGGAGTTATAGTCAAAAAAGACAAAAATAAAAAACAAAGAGAAGAAAAGGAAAGGAAATGTTTCTCAGCCTTGATAAAAACATCTCAATTCAATTGCAATAACAAGTCAATTAAAAACACAGCAATAAAACGAAATAAACACAACCCATTAAAATCCTTTCAGCCACAAAACAAATTAAATGTTAAAGATCTGCCTTCATACAAACAACTTTGCCTGCTGGTGGAAGGAAAACAAAGGTGTGCCAATCCAGCCTCCATCGGTACAGTGTTCTATAGACTGGGAACGGCTGTTAAGCAGGCATTTCAAGCATCAAGAAGTCCTATTACACATACTGAACACAATCACTATTCCATGTGGGAGATTTCCAGTAACCTCTAAGCAAAGCTTCCTTTTCTAACAGGAAACTAGGTGCAAGCTCATCCAGCTCTGGGTCATCAAGACTTCCAGCCCAAACCTCCTTCAGGTGAGCACAGGTGAGATGTCTGTCTGGCAGGTGGGACTTCCAGAATGAAGAAATATAGGGGTTGGAGTCCAAATAAAGATGAATGTGCATGCCTATTAGACATTCGATTGTGGAACTAGTCAAGCCCAATAGATGCAGAATCAATTCAGTTCCACATCTGCATCAATGATCTTGTGCTGGCAGAGCAAATTAACATTCTATAAGCCAAGTCTAAAAATAGGGGTAGGCAAAACAAAAAACAAATATAACTTTTAAACTGGGCTTTAAATCAGCAATAATCTGCTCTTACTCCGTGCCAGTTTAGGGGAGATTTAGGCAAAGGATTTCCAAGTTCTGGTTTTTAAAAAAGTAAAACTGTTTTCCCCTCCCATGCAGAAAAAGACAGCCTCAAATCTCCCTACATTTAAAATAATTCATATTGCTTACTTAAAAGCAAATGGTAGGTGCTGCCTGCTTTTCTTTGGAAATAATCTAGGATGTAGGGGATGTAATACTGGTCCTCAATAAAGACCTTTCAAAATAGAGAAACAGCGATTTCTTAATGTACTGTGCTAGAGCAGGGGTTCTCAACATTTTCAAGTTGGGAGCTGGGTCACGTTCACTCAAACAGTTGAAAGGGCTGGATTGGTTGGTGTGTCTCCCCCCCCTTTTTTTATGGCTATCTTAAACGAGTCCGCAGTCGATTCTGGAGGTGGCGGCTGTGGCTGGAGCAAGGGCGGAGGCCAGATTATTTGGCAATGCAGGCTGGATTAGGCCTACAGGCCATAGGTTGAGAACCCCTGAACTAGAGTTTGGCAAAGTAGATACATTATTGCAGCTTTGTGGGTGGCGAAGGGAGATGTTGGGAGAGTTTAGGGCAATTTACAGTCACAGAATCAGAATCAAAAAACAGGTTTTCTTTAAAAAGATTAAAATCAGGCTTACTTTAAAGTGATGGCGTGACATTCCTTCAAAAAGGATAATATTTTGTCACATATCAAGTCATTTTTGATGAGCTAAATTTCATGAGCTATATTTCTTCAAAATGTCCTATTTTACAGTTCTTAAAAACATCTGAGGCCTCACTACAATTTAGCATATATAGATCTGAAGATAAACTGTGTAGGTTCATACCAAAAATTATTAACTGAAGCAAAAACTAGGAATTAATCATAATTTTTTAAAACCTGGTTATGTCCTAAGGCTTGATTGTCTAAAAATTAATGCTCTTGCAGAGTTAATAATGTGGAGACAAATATTGCTTTGAAAGTAATTCTCAACAGGATAAAAAATTTTAAAGGACATTTTACCCAGCATGAGAACTACTCTGCAGAAAATGCGTCATGTAGATTGATTTTTGATAATGATCCTTTTAAGAGACTTTAATGGGAAACTCTAGAGGACGTTTGTCCAGTGTTTGTGTAAAGGTTTTACAAGAACTGTAGTGCTCACTATATAATTATTGATTTACCCATTGACACACAGGGGATGAATGGTATAGTAAACCATTTCTGCATATTCCATTCCTAGAGAGTGTCGCCATAAGTCAGTATCAATTTCATAGCATGCAATTATTATTCTACCTCTTTAAGAATGAAATGCAAGCGCGGCGCCAAAATGGCGCCAAGACATCCGGGTAGTTAGGGGGCGTGGCCAGCACCCTTATATAAGGGGCGGCCATGAGGCAGCCGAGATGCCATTTTGCGAAGCGACGGAGCGGAGAAGTTTTTCTCTCTTACCTCCGTCGCTCTTGCCTTGCTCAGGGAAGCCTCTGGCTGCTGATTTTCTTGACTTTTAGGCTTCCCATCGTTAGCTGCTATGCCCTCGAAGAAGAAGGCGACTGCGAACGCGGCTCGTTCTGTGCGGAGGCGCCAGCCGGATCGGAGGACCGTGGCTGCGCCTCCCCAGCAGCCTCCTTTGCCTGAGCCCACCGGGACCAGTGGGATGGGGTTAATTACCCCTTGGCCCGAGGCGGGGGGTCTGCGTACCGGCCCAGCTGGGGCAGCGGCCCCTGGCCCGCAAGCAGTGGCCACTGCCTCTGACACGGCCCATTCTGCGGGGCCTTCTTCCATGGGTCCGCAGCTTCCTGCGGGGGGTTTCAGCCAGGGGGGGTGGCTGGGTTCCCTCCCCTGGCAGGGTACCCCCCGGCCCTGCAGGGGCCGGGCCTGGGGTCGTGGCCGTATATGGGCCCCAGGGTCCAGGGACCTGGACCGGCGCCTGCACCCAGTGGGCCGGCTGGCCCTTTGCCCCCACTTGGCTTAGGGGGCTACGTTAGTGTTGAGGCCCTTCTGGCCCGCGTTGCGGCCCTCGAGGCATCCCTCGCGAGGGTTAACCACCCGGGGGTGCCTTTTGGGGTGCAGGTTGATCCGTTGTCTGCCGGTCAGCGGCAGGCGTCAGGACGGGTCGAGCTGTCCGAGGTGCGTGGGCCGGCTTCGGCCACTGCCTCACAGCTCCCCACTCAACAGGCTGATGCTGGTCAGGCCCTGTCGACGAGCTCAATTGCGTTCGTGAGCTCCGACGCCCCCAGCGGGCCGGAACCCCCGGTGGGGGCGGCCCGCGGGGGTGCTGCATGTGAGTATGCGGTTCAATCTAGTGCACCCACACACCTACCCACGTTGGGGGGGGGGGCATTCCAGTGGCCGTGGCCTCGCATGGGTGGTGCGACGGTTCAGTCGCCGACGTCCCACCCGGCGACTTCACCGCTCACCCAGGGCCCAGTTTTGGGTGGTACCTCTTATATACATGGCAGTCTACCTCAGGGCCCGGCCGGATTTGGCAATTCCGATGGTCCAGTATTTGGACAACATTTACTGGGCGATGGTCGACTTCCCGGGCCCGTCATGGTTGGCTTACGACGAGGAATTCCGTATGCGGATTCCCCTGCACCCTGAGATGAGGTGGGATGAGCCCTGCCAGAAGCTGTGGCTTCTGTATATGACTCCCACGCGCCCCGCGCCTGGGGACAGATACCATTGTGGACATGCGGTCCAGCGAGCGGCCCCAGCACAGACACCCCGCCAGGTGGCGGGGCAGGGGGTTCCAGCCCGCCTGCTGTGCTGGACTTTCTCATCCAATGGTTCCTGCAGTAGGAAGAATTGCCGGTACAGGCATGAGTGTCCCTCTTGTGCTGGCTCCCATGCGGCCTCCGCCTGCCCCAGGCCTGGAGGGGTGCGGGGCAAAGGTAGGGGTGGACAAGGGGCTGGCAAGACTGCCGCAGAGGGAGCTGGTCCACCGAAAGGCCCCCTCCCCAATTAATGTGGACATGCTGGAGCGTTGGCTCGCATCGTACCCGAGGGGGGCAGATGTGGTTTACCTGCTTCAAGGTTTTCGACTGGGGTTCCGTATTCCTTTCCAGGGTGATAGGTCCCCCCAAGATGCCCCCAACCTTTTGTCCCTTAAGGGGAAGGAGGAGGTGGCTGCCGCCAGCATTTCTAAGGAGGTTGAGGCGGGCAGGGTCGCTGGCCCTTTCCCTGCACCCCCGTTCCCCAACCTTAAAGTGTCACCCTTGGGCTTGGTGCCCAAGAAGTCACCGGGCGAGTTCCGCCTGATCCATCACTTGTCCTACCCAGCCAGCCGATCGGTCAATGATGCTATCCCTGATGACCTTTGCTTGGTCAGGTATACATCTTTTGACCAAGCGCTGCGCATGGTGCGCTCATGTGGCCCGGGTGCGCTGTTGGCTAAGTGCGACATTAAGTCTGCCTTTCGCCTCCTGCCGGTTCACCTGGGTGACTTTGAGTTGCTGGGTTTTAAGTTCAGGGGTGAATATTATTTCGATAAGGCCATGCCTTTTGGCTGTTCCATATCGTGCTCGGCCTTCGAGCGTTTTAGCACCTTCCTACAGTGGGCTTTTGTCCGCAGGTCAGGGTCCCGGTCTGTAGCCCATTACCTGGATGATTTTTTATTCGGGGTTGAACGGGGCTGGGACACGTGCACACGTCTCCTCAACACATTTCAGACGCTAATGGAGGAACTGGGTGTCCCTTTAGTGCCCGAAAAGACCGAGGGCCCATCTACACAGCTAGTCTTCTTGGGGGTGGAGATTGACACGGTAGCGCAGGCTTCTAGGTTACCAGGGGATAAGGTGTCAAGGATAGTGGCCCTTATCTCGGACTTGCTTGCTAAACGCAAGGCATCACTGCGGGAACTGCAGGTGTTGCATGGTCATCTCAATTTCGCTTGCAGGGTGGTCGCACCGGGCAGGGCATTTGCGGGCATGGCTTGTGCGACGCCATGACAGGCTTGTCCAGGCCCCACCATAGGGTGAGACTAACCCAGGGCATTAAGGCAGGTATGCTTATCTGGCTCCAGTTCCTGAAGGAGTTCAATAGGGTGTCATTTTGGAGGTCTGACCTTCTGGCTTCCCCTCGTTTCCAGATACAGTCCGATGCCTCTGGGTCCCTGGGTTATGGGATGTACTTCAATGGGAAGTGGGCCTATGGTGGGTGGCCACCAGCCTGGTCAGGTACCTGCGGGACCTCACGTACCTGGAATTTTTTCCCATTCTGGGGGCCTTGATGCTAAGGGGTGATGAGTGGGCCAACTCGGTCATTCATTTCTGGTGTGACAATGCGGCCGTTGTCCACATTGTCAACTCACAGACTTCCAAATCACCCAGGGTGATGGACTTGGTGCGCCAGTTTGTATTGCGCAGCCTGCGCCTTAATGTACTGTTCCGGGCCAGGCATGTCCCGGGGGTCAATAATGATATCGCTGACGCTTTGTCCCGCCTGCAGATCTCCCGGTTCCGCGCCTTGGCCCCGGATGCAGAGGAATTTCCCTCGCCACTCCCGGACGGGATATGGACCTTTGGCAAGGAGAGGTGAACCGGGCGATCGGCATGTCGCTAGCGCCACGCACGCGTAAGGCGTATCAACACGCATTCAATTCTTTCAGGGCGTTCTGTGCCCAATTCCGGCTGCCAGATACCTGGCCTATCCCGGTGGCCCATATACTTCAATTCATGGTTGACCTGCATTCCCAGGGCCTTGCACCTCGAACCATAGCATCCAGGCTGTCAGCGCTGGCTTTTATGGCCAAAGTAGGCGGACATGCGGACAGTACCGCTGACTTCCGTGTGAGACACGTTTTGGAGGGGTGGGTGCGGGAGCGTGGGCGTAGCCCGGACGACCGCCACCCAATTTCCCCAGGGGTTCTTACCCAACTGGCATGGGGCTGGCAGGACCTATGTTTTGATAGGTATGAGGCAGCCTTGTTTCATGCGGCTACAACGGTGGCCTTTTTTGGAGCGCTCCGCATCAGCGAGTTTGTGATGCTGTCTAAGGCGGATGCTAGTCGTAGGGCACTGGAACTCGAAGATGTCTATTGTGGCCAAAGACTGGGCTCAGTTGAGGATACGCTCCTCTAAGACGGATCAGCATGGCGTAGGCAGTGGAATAAGACTGCTACAGTGTTCTTTGGCAGACATCTGTCCGGTTGGTGCCCTACAGGAGTTCCTTGCACTGCGTGGCACGCACCATGGCCCGTTTTTTCTGTCACCAAGATGGGTCTCCCCTTACTAAATTTCAATTTTGGAGGGTGCCGGTAGGCACTAGCCAGTGTTGGCCTCCCTGGGGCTCGTTGCGGCACCCATTCATTCAGGATAGGGGCGGCTTCTACTGCAGCTGTTTTTGGGTACTCCGGGGCTGACATACGCCGCATGGGAGGGTGGGGATCACAATGTTTTCAGTTTGTGTTCGCCCTCTTCAACTGTGAGTACCAGTTTAGTCACTGCACTGTTTCTCCCCCCCTTTTTTCCTTGATAGACCCTGGGTGTCGTATTACACTGGTGACAGTGTGCCTGGTGGGCCATAGCCATGTGCACAGGGCAGCGCGTTACGCTGCACAGGGCAGCGCGTTACGCTGCACAGGGCAGCGCGTTACGCTGCACAGGGCAGCGTGTTACGCTGCATAGGGCAGCGCGTTACGCTGCGGCGACAGAGTGGGGACCCCGACTGGGACTGGGTGCATCCGCACGTCTCAGGTGGTATGGTAAGCGTGGCATGTTATGGCGGGAACTGTTGCCATTCCTTTTCTACATCAGGGATGCTGACTCGCCGGATGTCCTGGTTATGTACCTTGGGGGCGATGGCTTAGGGCGGGTCACTGGCCTATCACGGAAGCTTGCGATTTGCAGTGACCTGTCCCACTCACGTTCTGTGTGGCCTGCCACAACCCTCAATTGGTTGGACACGATACCGCGGTACGCTTACAGGGGGGCGTGCGGCCTCGAGGCTCTTGGCCGAGCCGATGCTCCGTGAACGGGGCTATTGCCCGGTTCCTTTTCGACAAAGGTGGGGGACGCGTCATTCGCCTCCCCAACATCAGTCTGCAAAATTACGAGCTTTTACTCAGGGGATGGGGCCCATCTGTCGCAGGGAGGTATGGACCTCTTGTTAGTGGACTGGCGAGCAGGCCTGTTGACCGAGCTGACGGTCTTGGGGGGGCGGTGAGCCTTCTGGGAAGCCTCCCCGTGTGGCGGGTAGCACTGGTAAGGTAAACATTTATGACCCACAGGTATCCGGCAGGTTCGCAATTGACTGGACAACACTAGACAGGTATAAGTTGGTTAAACGTTGTCCGGTCAACGACGAACCAGGCGACGGGGTGATGGCTACAGCTAGACAGCATGCATCACCCTGTGATTTTACGGATACGCTTCAGAGGGTGGGGTCATTAGTTAGATATTGACTACGGTCAACAATTTGTTTGTTGTCAACAAACAAATTGATACAAATAGATACATTGTAACAATTGCCGTTGGCAATTTTGGGTGGTACCTTACCAGTGTTACTTCGGCCTGCTTGCCTTAAGAATTATAATTGGTCAATTACCAATAGAAATTTATAATTCGGACTAGGGCATGAATCAATAAATGTGGCCCAATGCCGTTATCCGCTTTCATTGGTGTCTGAGTCCTTTATTGGGTGGTGCGCCTGCAAAGAAGAATGCACAGAATGTCCAGCTCTAAGTCCATTCATTCACCCTTATTCATTTGGATCATAGGATGAAGATGAACATAAAATACAATGTTAAAAATGTATAAACCAAAATTGATCAGACAGTAAACAAACAAGGGAAAAATATACAAAGCAACAACAGCCTAACACCAATTGGCACTCTGCAGCCAGCATAACAATTTCACTGTGAATCAAAATATCACAAGTGTTGTTGTTCAACCACCAAGGCAAAAGTAACCACAGCATTTTAAAAAAATCCTATTTCTATTCACTTGGAGAAACTCAGTGTTGTTAAAATTGTGTCAGGCTCCCCCATCAGAGTACCCTTTAAACATGGGACTTTCAGATTGTTCTCACCCCATCCAGTTAACTGGTAGATGTATCCAAGAAATCTAAGTCTTTTGAAGAGTTGCAGAACATAGATCCATTCCTCTGCAAGCCTCCCTCTGAAGTGGCAGTCATTACTCTGAAGGAAAGAGAAATGAATAGCAATGGCTAAACTCCATGGGAGCTGTAAAGGATTGGGGATGTATAGTTTTTTAGATGCACTCTGTACAGAGTCTAATGACCAGGAAAACTACTAGTCCCCTAATCCCTTGCCATTCCCTTTGACCATAGCCACTCTTTCCCGTTCCTTCCTTCTTCAGGCAAATGGCCATCTCTCCATAGAAAAAACTTGTTTAGGCTCAATTGTGCATTGTTAAAACTCCTCCAAGGATTTGGATTTTCTGACTACCAGAATTCTGGACACAAGAATTCTGGCTAGGGAAACTCCTGGTGAATTCTGGGAGCTATAGTGGGTGGATGGGTGGGTGGGAACTGAAATTCCCATGCCTAGTGCCCTCTATGTATGTTACACTGAAATAGTGACAGGCTAGTATTGGTTAGTGGTCTAGGATGATTAGACCTGTAGTCTGAAGCATCTGAAAAATATCACAATGGATTAGGGGAGTGGGACTACACTACACTTATTAAAATTACCTATGTGTTGCTGTTCTGGCCATTCTCTTGTAATGGTGGCCAAAATCTAACTGAAGTTCTCCCCATGGATAAAGGCTTTTGCAGAAGTGCCTTTTGCATTTTCAAAGCTGCCAATCATAAAACTGGTCATGCAATCAATTGCACAATCAGAGGAATATCTGGTGCATCATGCACCACAAGAAAAACAGCTCACCTCACGTGCAGTTCTCCCTAGATAATTATGCAAGGCAACAGGATTCTAGCCTATAATTAACTAAATTTTAAGAGTAATCTTCCCAACTCTGAATGGTCAAGTTTGAATTATCATAGGATGCTCAAAGGCCATCACTTCTCCATCTAGTGAATAATGAATCTGTTTATTCTCAAGCCTTCTGGGATAAATTCAACCCCTGCTTTTCTAAGGGAGAGTAGCTCCTCTTGCATCAAAACCACCAAACTCTTAAAGGGTAACAGGCTGCTTTATTTGGTATATGTTTTCATAGAAAATTATTCACAGTGCAGTCAGATGAGGAAATAGCTCTCAGAGACCACCTCGTCCTAAGGTTTTTAACCCGTCCTACGAGGGTGGACCATAGGGACTATCTGGTGGTTCCATCAGCCTTCTCGGTGTTGACACCGGCCCTCTGGAACCTCCTGTCACCAGAACTGCACCTCCAGGCGGAGCTGTACCCCTTCAGGAAGGCTCTAAAATCCTGGCTCTGCCAGCAGGCATGGGGCGTGTCTGGCAACACACCTCAGCCTGGCTGGCTCATTTAGCCTGTTGGGGTTTTTTATTAAGGGGTTATGGGTTTTATAAATTTTTAATGATTTTACTGTTTTAGTAACGGGTATTTAATATACAAGATGTTTTATTTTATGTGAGCCGCCTTGAGTCACTGAGGCAAGAAATGTGACCCATAAATCGAAAGAATGAATGAATGAATGAATGAATGAATGAATAAATAAATAAATAAATAAATAAATGTATGTTCTGGACTGCTTCTGACTATGGCCTGATATGAGCTCTTTTCCACCCATCATGTGGCACGCAAGAGATTACGAACCAGTCCAATCCTGATCTGTGCTCTAGCTGGACTTATTTGGTCCAGCAATGGGCTACTTTATTTGTGTTGGGTGAGGTGGGGGGAGCTCCTGTATAGACAGAAGGCTCAATGAAATTGATAGCATTGCTATTGACATCATTAGAAGGACCCTATACTGGGTGTATCATGTACACAGTTTTGAAAGGTGCTGAATACAGGATTGATTTAACTAAATCGCTGCAAGACTAGAATAGGATCCAAGTGAAAAGTAGAATTTTGCATAATTGAGGACAGGTATTTACTTGGGACCTCAACTTAATCTATCATTCACATGGTGGGAGTGGTACTGCAAAACAGGGCATTTACATTGTAAAATATTGCAATATATTGGCAGACATTCATTGTAGGAGCTGCGGGGTCCCAAATTTCAGGAGTGAACAGTGGGTAAAGCTGCATGAAATTTTATCTGAGTAGGCAGTTGTTCACAAACATGCTTGAGTAGGAGGGAAACAAATAGGAATGGAAAGGATATGAACATTTATATTTATCTTAGCTGTGGTCAGTTTAACAAGCCATTATGGGGAAGTGACAAAAACATCTTAGTGCAGATAAGCAGCGCCACATATCTACCAGTAAGGAAAGTGTTTGTGCTGATACAGGTTTTAACCTCTGGATGAACTCCATCGCTGGAAGATTGTAATCAAAAGTGCAATGTGAAATAAAAATGGAAGGATTCCAGACAGTGAAATGGTAAAATGAAATAATTCACCATATCCAGACTGTGATCCAGGAGCTCCATAGTGCCCTTGGCATCAAATGAGGAAGAAAGAATTGACTACCTTCGCTGTAGTGTAAAAGGTAAAGGTAAAGGTTTCCCTTGCTCGAAAGCCAGTCTTATCCGACTCTAGGGTTCAGTGCTCATCTCTGTTTCAAAGCTGAAGAGCCAGTGCTGTCTGCTTCTGCAGACATTTCCATGGTCATGTGGCAGGTATGACTAGACACCAGAGGGCACGGAACACGGATACCTTCCCACTGAAGTGGTCCCTATTTATCTACTTGCAATTTCTTGCTTTCAAACTGCTAAGTTGGCAGAAGCTGGGACACTCATTCCATCCTGCAGTACTCGTAAATCAAACTGCTGACCTTCCGCCTCCCAGTCAGCGTCTTAGCCACTTGAGCCACTGCAGTCGCTGCAGTGATGAGACCCAATACCAGTACACATGAGACAGTACCTTGCTTAATGGAATATATACATATTACTCTTTCTTTCATTGTTTATAAGGAATACTTTAGTCATTGAATAATTGTTTTATTTCATAGGCTGGAGCAGGATGTTTTTATTACATTTCATCAGCTGCATACTGTTCTTTCAATGTAATTATTTCTATTTAAAGGGTATAGTTGGTTTTTCTTCTTCCATTTTAATCTCTATTTTCTGTTCTCTGTTCAGGAAGTATTTTGTCAGCTTTCTGCATTTTTAAAAATGGAATAGAAAAAACTATGATGAGGGGATAATTAATCTTAGCATAATTTACTTACTGAATCTCTCAGACTGTTTTTAGCAATCTGGTATTAAAGGCAGAAAATACAAGGGGGAAAAAGAGAAATGTTTTTTCAACACAAATTAAAATGAAAAACAAGAAAATATCTTAGTTGTCAACTGATTTTTAGTTACTTAAACATGACTTAATGCAATCGGCAAATTAATGGCATTCTTCCCAATTGAATCATATATGTGAAAATTTAATAAGGATATGGGTGCAACCGTGCAATGGTAATTATTTTAAATAGCTAAGCATTCCATTTTTTAGGTCAAGATATTGCATGCTAGTATGTTTGTACTGAATACTCCAATTCAGATGTCATGATGTCCCTAGTTTTAGGTCAGACTACTCTGCAGCCTTATGTATATTTTCCTTTTACTCTCTTTCTCTCTCATCTGAAGCTTCCTTTCCTTCCATATATTTTCCTAGTTTTCTTAGCTATGATGCTCACATTAGACAAATGATTATTAGAACTAACTAAAATGGTCTCCAACCCATGATTTCCAAAATGAATCCAAAGTGTCGTTTGATGGGAGAAGGAAAGGATTGTAGTCTAACACATCTGAAAGGATCATATAATTAATATATTTGAAATAATTTTGACCTGCTCACCACTCCTCTCCCATATCTTTGCTAATGAGATGTGGTCATTTCCATTCTACACTCTTCCATTTGACCACTCCTTAATTGTCTTTCCTAATTAGTAGGCTTGTGCACCTTCAGCTGAATCCCAGATTATTAAACTAAATTACAAACCACTGTGTAGTTGTCTGAAGAGAATTGCTCGATCCACCCATTAAAATGAGGCAAAGAAAATTAGGAGTCTGGGATAATCCTATCATCTTGGAATGAACTCCGGACATAGAGACAATTGCTGTTACATCTTATCAATGGTGTGACATTCCTGGCCATGCCCGGAGGCCTTGCCCACTCATCTTTCAGGAAATTGTAGACATTTGCACCAGACTGAGGTAGCCCCCCCCCAGGGGTTATTTTGGAATGCCAACATGGATTTATTTTGATAACAATTGTGGACTTTTGATCTTCCTAGGATTATGCTTATGTAATAGTTCAAACATTGAAACTTTTGTAACCTTTGTTTTTGGTGATGTATGAAATCTTGGTCTTTTGATTGTATGGTGTAATTTTCTATGAGACACTCCTTGTCCCATGTGACAGCTGCAGCAAGTCCCTCTTTGTACCCTTACAGTAATACCCCAGATAACACTAAAACTTGGTTCCATGAGTCTTAGTGTTATCCAATTTTTAACGTTATGCGATACATGCATCACATAACGTTAAAATCCTATGGGATGAATCGCAAAAAATTTAAACTCCATAGAGATACATTGTAAGCAGCACAGGCTTCAGCAAACGTTATGTGATACATCACATAGGATTTCAACGTTATGCAATGCGATTTTTTTTCCAGATTGCTTAACATGATGTGGTTTTAGCGTTATCTGGTGCAAGCGTTATCCGAGTTATTACTGTATATTCTTTGTGAATAAATATACCTGGTTTTGAATTATTCAGGGCTGATCCTTCACATTAGGAGGCAGCCTTGTAGAGGAATTTTTACCAACATGAAATTTCTTGGGCCATATGCAATATATTATTTCCCCCCACAGTTCTTTGCTTAGTGGTTTTGTTTCCATGTTGGCCAGAGGGTTTTAAATTGAAGTAAATTAAATAATACCAAAATGTTTTCCTTTTAAAGTATTTGACTAACATGTGTTTCCAGGGTAGTTGCACCCACCCACTGTGGGTGCTCCAAACTTTGGATTTCAGGTATTCCCAGGTAAGGGCCCCCCTGCAAAGGGGCACCTCCAGAATTTCAGGTATCATCCAGTTGACACCAGGGGAAATTTTATTGCTTACCCAAACTAAAAAAAAGGGATGGTTTTCATTCAGTTTAGGTTACCTGATTATTAGGGTTTAACCTAGTTTCATTTTTACACAATGCAAGCGCGGCGCCAAAATGGCCGCTGCGCTCTTTGCGGGGGCCCCCCACCGGACGAAGACATCCGGGTAGTTAGGGGGCGTGGCCAGCACCCTTATATAAGGGGCGGCCACGAGGCAGCCGAGCTGCCATTTTGCAAAGCGACGGAGCGGAGAAGTTTTTCCCTCTTACCTCCGTCGCTCTTGCCTTGCTTAGGGAAGCCTCTGGCTGCTGATTTTTCTTGACTTTTTCGGCTTCCCATCGTGTAGCTGCTATGCCCTCGAAGAAGAAGGCGACTGCGAACGCGGCTCGTTCTGCATGGAGGTGCCAGCCGGGTCGGAGGACCGCGGCTGCGCCTCCCCAGCAGCCTCCTTTGCTTGAGCCCACCGGGACCGGTGAGATGGGGTTAATTGCCCCTTGGCCCGAGGAGGGGGTCCGCGTACCGGCCCAGCTGGGGCCGCGGCCCGCAGCCCGCAAGCAGTGGCCACTGCCTCTGGCATGGCCCATTCTGCGGGGCCTTCTTCCATGGGTCTGCAGCTTCCTGCGGGGGGGTTTCAGCCATGAGGGGTGGCTGGGTTCCCTCCCCTGGCAGGGTACCCCCCTGGCCCTGCAGGGGCCGGGCCTGGGGTCATGGCCGTATATGGGCCCCGGGGTCCAGGGACCTGGACCGGCGCCTGCACCCAGTGGGCCGGCTGGCCCTTTGCCCCCACTTGGCTTAGGGGGCTACGTTAGTGTTGAGGCCCTTCTGGCCCATGTTGCAGCCCTCGAGGCATCCCTCACGAGGGTTAACCACCCGGGGGTGCCTTTTGGGGTGCAGGTTGATCCATTGTCTGCCGGTCAGCGGCAGGCGGCAGGACGGGTCGAGCTGCCCGAGGCGCGTGGGCCGGCTTCGGCCACTGCCTCGCAGCTCCCCACTCAACAGGCTGATGCTGGTCAGGCCCCGTCGATGAGCTCAATTGCGGTCGTGAGCTCCGACGCCCCCAGCGGGCCGGAACCCCCAGTGGGGGCGGCCCGCGGGGGTGCTGCAGGTGAGTATGTGGTTCAATCTAGTGCACCCACACACCTACCCACGTTGGGGGGGGGGGCATTCCAGTGGCCGTGGCCTCACATGGGTGGCGCGACGGTTCAGTCGCCGACGTCCCACCCGGCGACTTCACCGCTCACCCAGGGCCCAGTTTTGGGTGGTACCTCCTATTCAGTTGGGAATGTGTTAGGGGTGGCCGGGTTGGTCCAGGCTCCTTTCCAGATCCCCGTGGTTCCCACTGTGCCGGTGTCAGCATTGCCGACAGCGGGGTATTCCTTGCCCCTGGGGGACCATTTGGCCCAGGCCACCAAAGAGAAGATCTGGCGTGGGGAGTATGTGGACATCTTCTCCCTTCTTAACAGAGAGCCCACCAAAGAGGAGAGGGAGGGGCAGGATGAGAAGGATAAGGAACAGGCACGTCGTCGTAAGCCGCCACGTACGTGGGCCAATTGGTTGCCGGCGTACCTTATATACATGGCGGTCTACCTCAGGGCCCGGCCGGATTTGGCAATTCCGATGGTCCAGTATTTGGACAACATTTACCGGGCGATGGTAGACTTCCTGGGCCCGTCATGGTTGGCTTACGATGAGGAATTCCGTATGCGGATTCCCCTGCACCCTGAGATGAGGTGGGATGAGCCCTGCCAGAAGCTGTGGCTTCTGTACATGACTCCCACGCGCCCTGCGCCTGGGGACACATACCATTGTGGACATGCGGTCCAGCAAGCGGCCCCAGCACAGACATCCCGCCAGGTGGCGGGGCAGGGGGTTCCAGCCCGCCTGCTGTGCTGGACTTTCTCGTCCAATGGTTCCTGCAGTAGGAAGAATTGCCGGTACAGGCATGAGTGTCCCACTTGCGCTGGCCCCCATGCGGCCTCCGCCTGCCCCAGGCCTGGAGGGGTGTGGGGCAAAGGTAGGGGCGGACAAGGGACTGGCAAGACTGCCGCAGAGGGAGCTGGTCCACCGAAAGGCCCCCTCCCCAATTAATGTGGACATGTTGGAGCGTTGGCTCGCATCGTACCCGAGGGGGGCAGATGTGGTTTACCTGCTTCAAGGTTTTCGACTGGGGTTCCGTATTCCTTTTCAGGGTGATAGGTCCCCCCAAGATGCCTCCAACCTTTTGTCCCTTAAGGGGAGGGAGGAGGTGGCTGCCGCCAGCATTTCTAAGGAGGTTGATGCGGGCAGGGTCGCTGGCCCTTTCCCTGCACCCCCGTTCCCCAACCTTAAAGTGTCACCCTTGGGCTTGGTGCCCAAGAAGTCACCGGGCGAGTTCCGCCTGATCCATCACTTGTCCTACCCAGCCGGCCGATCAGTCAATGATGCTATCCCTGATGACCTTTGCTCGGTCAGGTATACATCTTTTGACCAAGCGCTGCGCATGGTGCGCTCATGTGACCCGGGTGCGCTGTTGGCTAAGTGCGACATTAAGTCTGCCTTTCGCCTCCTGCCAGTTCACCCGGGTGACTTTGAGTTGCTGGGTTTTAAGTTCCGGGGTGAATATTATTTCAATAAGGCCATGCCTTTTGGCTGTTCCATATCGTGCTCGGCCTTCGAGCGTTTTAGCACCTTCCTACAGTGGGCTTTTGTCCGCAGGTCAGGGTCCTGGTCTGTAGCCCATTACCTGGATGATTTTTTATTCGGGGTTGAACGGGGCTGGGACACGTGCACACGTCTCCTCAACACATTTCAGACGCTAATGGAGGAACTGGGTGTCCCTTTAGCGCCCGAAAAGACCGAGGGCCCATCTACACAGCTAGTCTTCCTGGGGGTGGAGATTGACACGGTAGCGCAGGCTTCTAGGTTACCAGGGGATAAGGTGTCAAGGATAGTGGCCCTTATCTCGGACTTGCTTGCTAAACGCAAGGCATCACTGCGGGAACTGCAGGTGTTGCATGGTCATCTCAATTTCGCTTGCAGGGTGGTCGCACCGGGCAGGGCATTTGCTCGGCGCTTCTGCGACGCCATGACAGGCTTGTCCAAGCCCCACCATAGGGTCAGACTAACCCAGGGCATTAAGGCAGATATGCTTATCTGGCTCCAGTTCCTGAGGGAGTTCAATGGGGTGTCATTTTGGAGGTCTGACCTTCTGGCTTCCCCTCGTTTCCAGATACAGTCCGATGCCTCGGGGTCCCTGGGTTATGGGATGTACTTCAATGGGAAGTGGGCCTATGGTGGGTGGCCACCAGCCTGGTCAGGTACGGGGCGCCTGCGGGATCTTACGTACCTGGAATTTTTTCCCATCCTTGGGGCCTTGATGCTATGGGGTGAGGAGTGGGCCAACTCGGTCGTTCATTTCTGGTGTGACAATGCGGCCGTTGTCCACATTGTCAACTCACAGACTTCCAAATCACCCAGGGTAATGGACCTGGTGCGCCAGTTTGTATTGCGCAGCCTGCGCCTTAATGTACTGTTCCGGGCCAGGCATGTCCCGGGGGTCAATAATGATATCGCTGACGCTTTGTCCCGCCTGCAGATCTCCCGGTTCCGCGCCTTGGCCCCGGATGCAGAGGAATTTCCCTCGCCACTCCCGGACGAGATATGGACCTTTGGCAAGGAGAGGTGAACCGGGCGATCGGCATGTCGCTAGCGCCACGCACGCATAAGGCGTATCGACACGCATTCAATTCTTTCAGGGCATTCTGTGCCTAATTCCGGCTGCCAGATACCTGGCCGATCCCGGTGGCCCATATACTTCAATTCATGGTTGACCTGCATTCCCAGGGCCTTGCACCTCGAACCATAGCATCCAGGCTGTCAGGGCTGGCTTTTATGGCCAAAGTAGGCGGACATGCGGACAGTACCGCTGACTTCCGTGTGAGACACGTTTTGGAGGGGTGGGTGCGGGAGTGTGGGCGTAGCCCGGATGACCGCCACCCAATTTCCCCAGGGGTTCTTACCCAACTGGCACGGGGCTGGCAGGACCTATGTTTTGATAGGTATGAGGCAGCCCTGTTTCATGCGGCTACAACGGTGGCCTTTTTTGGAGCGCTCCGCATCAGCGAGCTTGTGATGCTGTCTAAGGCGGATGCTAGTCATAGGGCACTGGAACTCGAAGATGTCTATGTGGCCAAAGACTGGGCTCAGTTGAGGATACGCTCCTCTAAGACGGATCAGCATGGCGTAGGCAGTGGAGTAAGACTGCTACGGTGTTCTTTGGCAGACATCTGTCCGGTTGGTGCCCTACAGGAGTTCCTTGCACTGCGTGGCACGCACCATGGCCCGTTTTTCTGTCACCAAGATGGGTCTCCCCTTACTAAATTTCAATTTTGGAAGGTGACTGGCAAAGCGCTGGCCGGTGTTGGCCTCCCAGGGGCCCGTTACGGCACCCATTCATTCAGAATAGGGGCGGATTCCACGGCGGCTGCTTTTGGGTACTCCGGGGCTGAGATACGCCGTATGGGGAGGTGGGGATCGCAATGTTTTCAATTTTATGTCCGCCCTCTTTCACCGTGAGTACCAGTTGAGTCACCGCACCTTTTCTCTTACTCGTTTTTCCTTGACAGACCCTGGGTGTCGTATTACGCCGGTGACAGTATGGCTGGTGGGCCATAGCTACGTGCACAGGGCAGCGCGTTACGCTGCGGCGACAGAGTGGGGACCCCGACTGGGACTGGGTGCATACGCAAGTCTCACATGGTATGGTAAGCCCGGGATGTTGTGGAGGGAGCTGTTGCCATTCCTTTTCTCGGGCCGGAGTGCTGACCCGCCTGACATCCTGATCATACACCTTGGGGGCAATGATTTAGGTCGGGTCACCGGCCTATCGCTGAAGCATGCGATTTGCGGCGACCTCGCCTACCTGCATTACGTGTGGCCCGCCACAACCCTCGTTTGGTCAGACATGGTGCCCGTATAGGGGAGGGTTCGACCTCCAGGCCCTGGACCGGGCTAGACGCATGGTAAACAGGGCTGTTGCCCGGTTTATTGTCAGCAGGGGTTGGGGGCGGGTCAGTCGTCACCCCGCCATTAGTCTGCAAAATTATGGCCTGTATGCAGGGGATGGGGTCCATCTGTCGCGAGGAGGTATGGACCTCCTGTTGGGTGATTGGCGAGCAGGCCTGTTGACCGAGCTGACGGCTGGGGGGGGGCGTCGAGCCTTCTTTGAAGCCCCTCCGTGTGGCGGGTAGCACTGGTAAGGTAAACATTTATGACCCACAGGTATCCGGCAGGTTCACAATTGACTGGACAACACTAGACAGGTATAAGTTGGTTAAACGTTGTCCGGTCAACGACGAACCAGGCGACGGGATGATGGCTACAGCTAGACAGCATGCATCACCCCGTGATTTTACGGATACGCGTCAGAGGGTGGGGTCATTAGTTAGATATTGACTACGGTCAACAATTTGTTTGTTGTCAACAAACAAATTGATACAAACAGATACATTGTAACAATTGCCGTTGGCAATTTTGGGTGGTACCTTACCAGTGTTACTTCGGCCTGCTTGCCTTAAGAATTATAATTGGTCAATTACCAATAGAAATTTATAATTCGGACTAGGGCATGAATCAATAAATGTGGCCCAATGCCGTTATCCACTTTCATTGGTGTCTGAGTCCTTTATTGGGGGGTGCGCCTGCAATGCAAGCGCGGCGCCAAAATGGCCGCCACGCTCTTTGCGGGCCCCCCCCCACCGGACGAAGACATCCGGGTAGTTAGGGGGCGTGGCCAGCACCCTTATATAAGGGGCGGCCACGAGGCAGCCGAGCTGCCATTTTGCGAAGCGACGGAGCGGAGAAGTTTTTCCCCTCCACCCCCTCCCTAGTTAACAGTGTGATATTTTGGTCGCTTCGGGGCCGGGTGGGAATTTTTGGCTGGGACTCACAATTGGCTCTTGGGTCCTGGTTTTTTCGCCCATCCCACACTGTTGCTATGGTTTGATATAGGGGGTTTTCTGTTGCTGCTGTTGACTTTGGTCACATGGGCGGGTAGCACTGGTAAGGTAAACATTTATGACCCACAGGTATCCGGCAGGTTCGCAATTGACTGGACAACACTAGACAGGTATAAGTTGGTTAAACGTTGTCCGGTCAACGACGAACCAGGCGACGGGATGATGGCTACAGCTAGACAGCATGCATCACCCCGTAATTTTATGGATACGCGTCAGAGGGTGGGGTCATTAGTTAGATATTGACTACGGTCAACAATTTGTTTGTTGTCAACAAACAAATTGATACAAATAGATACATTGTAACAATTGCCGTTGGCAATTTTGGGTGGTACCTTACCAGTGTTACTTCGGCCTGCTTGTCTTAAGAATTATAATTGGTCAATTACCAATAGAAATTTATAATTCGGACTAGGGCATGAATCAATAAATGTGGCCCAATGCCGTTATCCACTTTCATTGGTGTCTGAGTCCTTTATTGGGGGGTGCGCCTGCAATTAAAATTGGGCCATCCCTCTTACTTGCTTAACTTCTTTTGTATCACAATGACCCATTTCATGATGTCAGATTTTGGACCAAAAATCTCAGGGTATCCATGCTGGATACATAACAGCATGGGATGGGGCCAGGTGGCTTCCAAAAAAAGGTGCAATGCATTATTATCCTGTCTCTTCTTCCAGGGTGGGACTCCATGCTGTGCCTTTGTTTGCTCTTTGAGGTTCTTCAGCTATATCTCTGCTCCTGGAGTAGAAGGAAGCCATCTACTTGTAGAGCAGCAAGTTAAGATCCAACACAAAAAGTTCTGAAGTAATTGAAATCTTAGTCTCAATAGCCAGAACTTTTGTGGTTAACAAAGAAACTTTGGGCAAGAAAATTAAGAATGTTGCTTCTTCATTAAACAAGTATATTTCACTGCAGTTTCTACTGAGACAAATTAAAGAAGACTTAAGATGTGCAAAAAAGTTGTCAGGAGATGTGAATCGGTTATTCCTAGGCTGGATGCAAATCTACGAGAAAGCATAGGGTTCCTCAAAGTAAAGAGGGGTAGCAATTTTTATATCATCTAGATTGGGTTTTGTAATAACTAAGAGTATATCTGACCCGGAGGGAAGATATCTGATAATTAATGGGAAGATAGATAAAGAGGAGATAACGTTGGTAAATATTTATGCACCTAATGAACATCAAGAAAAGTTTTTAGATAAGATCCATGATATTTTGAAGGGTGAAAAATGCTCTAAGATGGTTGTAGCCTGTGATTTTAATTTAATAAGATCAACATTAGATTGTACTAATGTTGCCAGGGGTGGCAATGGAATGAAAACTTCAATTTTAGATAAGTGGATGTCACCTTTAGGATTGAAAGACACTTGGAGAGAATTACTTGGAATGGAAAGGGCTTACACCTTCTTCTCTCAGGTTCATAACACATACTCAAGAATTGATTATATTCTAGTATCAGAGAATATGATGAGGAATTTGGAAGAGATTGAGATTGGGATATTTAAAGAGTCAGATCACGCAATGGTGATGTTAGATTTGAGAATAGGTGAAATTAGCACAAAAAGGACATGGAGATATTATAATAACTTATTTAAGGACCCTAAAGTTAAAGAACAGATTCTTCGAAAATGGGAAGAAAGTTGGATTTGAAATGACAATGGTGAGGTAAGCTATAATATGGTGTGGGATACTATAAATGTGGTGTTTAGAGGAGAATGTATTAAAATGGCCAGTATTAAATATAAACAAGCTAAGGTGAAACAAGAGGAAATTGAAAAGGAAATTAAGCAATTACAAGAGGAACATGCGAGGACTAAGTGTAGGAAAGTATGTGACAACTGGCAGAAGAAGAAAATGGAATTAGTGGGGAAATATATTGAAAAGGAAAAGAGAAACCTGATATATTTAAAGAGAGATTACTTTGAATATGTAATAAAAATTCAAAGTTATTAGCAAGGGCAGCTAAGGAAAAGAGGGATAAAAGAGATATAGGATTTCTGCAATCTAAAACAGGGATACGATGTATTAAGACTAAGAACAAAATTAAAATTGTCAAAGAATTTTATCAGGAGTTATATTCAGAAAAGGAAGTTAACTTGGAAAAGTTAAGGGAATTTTTGGGAAAATATATTGGACAAAAAATAAGTAAAAACATAAGGAGAAAATGGAGAACAAAATAGCAGAAAAAGAGGTAAGAGATGTTATTGTAAAATTAAAGAATGACAAATCACCAGGAGAAGATGGTCTTTCAGCCGAATTTTACAAGGAATTTCTAGATAGCCTGACCCCGAGATTGACAAAGTTGTTTAATTACTTGTTAGACGGTGGACGAATTCCTACTTCATGGTATAGGTCAATAATAGTATTAATCCCTAAACCGGTGAAAGATCCAGAGAAAATCGAATCATATAGACCTATATCTCTAATTACCGGTAATCAAGATGGAAAGATTTTCACGTTAATACTGGCAAATAGGTTGAATAGTTTTATGGGTAACTATATAGGTACGGATCAAGCAGGCTTTTTAAAGGGGAGGCATATGGCTGACTTAATGAGGAGAGTACTGGATTTAGTGGATATTACTGTTCAAAAGAAAGAGAAGGCCAGATTATTATCATTGGACATATTTAAGGCGTTTGATTCACTTCAATGGGTAACGATTAATGAAATAGTATCAGGTTATGGATTTGGAGAAAAGTTTTAAAAAATTATAGAACAAAGTATTGTCAAAGTAAACAATGTCTATAAAGTTAGAGGCCGGTTCTAGACAGGGTTGTCCGTTATCCCCAATACTATTCATAATGTTGATGGAATTGTTAGCAACTGCCATTAGAAATAATAATAATATCAAGGGAATTTTAGGGAATAAAATTAGTTTACACGTGGATGACACATTGGTAATCATGAAGAACCCAGTGAAGGCATTAGAAAGAATTCAGGTGTGTTTGAAAGATTTGGAGGAAATGACTGGATTAAAAATAAATTGGGGGAAATTGAAAATGATAATGTGCAATACAGATAAAAGAGATCAACAAAGGATATTGGATAAATATAAAATTCAGATTAAGGAAAGTTTGAAATATTTGGAGGTAAATATCATAGACAAATGGGAGAACATTAAAAAATTAAGTTATGATAAACAAAGGAACTGCATTAAAGAGCAAATTCAGCAATATAAGAAACTGAATTTGTCATGGTTTGGTAGGGTAGCCTTATGTAAAATGATGTTGTTGCCGAAAATAATTTTTTTGTTCAATGTCCTGCCAATCCAATTTAAGGATAAAGAGATTAAAAAATTTCAGAGTTTGCTAAATAATTATTGTAATGGTGGAATTAAATCCAGAATTCCAAAAAGTCTGTGGTATTCCCCTCAAAACCAGGGTGGACTAGGAATCCCAAATATTAAAAATTATTATAGAGCATTTCAGATTAAAAACATTGTTAAGTTGTTGAGTAGGGAGAAAGTGATTTGGGAGAATACAGAGATAGAGGAACTATCTCAAATAGGAAAGGTAGCTTTTCTCATCAAAGATTAGGGAAAATTACTATTACAAATAAAATGTTGAAATAGATGAGATGGTAAGATTTCCAATTAAAATTGATAAGAGAGTGAGAGATGTGCTGGATAGAAAGGATGTGTTTCTGCTGAGGGATTGGATAAGAGTCTGTATTGATGAGATAAAAAGGGAGGAACTATTTGCAGAACTGAGATTGAATTGGTTGCAAATTGCAAGATTGAATAAATGGAATGATAAATTCTTGGTCGACTCCAGTCTGGAAAGGAATAGGATGGTATATGAAGAGTTGTTATGGAAAGTTTAAAAAGGAGAAATAGGAGTAAAGGGCACAGTGAGCAAGATCTATAAAATATTAAATTCGGAAAGTGATACACAAGACACATTGCGGACAAAATGGGAACAAGATTTGAATGCGAAAATCACTGTTATAAATTAGAAATCCATATGGAAGAGAAGGATTACGAAGACAATGTCTGTTACAGACAAGGAACATAATTATAAAGTGTTGTGGAGATGGTACCTGACCCTGGTGAGATTGAATCAAATTGATAAAACCAAGAACAATTTATGTTGGAGGTGCAAGAAAAGTGTAGGGACATACTTACACATGTGGTGGCACTGTAACATGACCAAGGAGTTTTGGAAAGATATTGAAAGAGAAATTGAAGGAATATTTGGTGTAGAAATTAAGTTGGGACCAGGTATCATCATGTTGATAAATTTTGAAGATATTAACCTAGATAAAGATACAAAGGATTTGATACCGATTATGATGACGACAGGGAGACACAAAATGATGAGAACATTAGACTGGAGGAATGGTATAAGGAAATGTGGCATTTGGCTTTGAATGATAAATTGACATGGGAATTGAAGGGAAAGAAAGGTTTAATTAAAGAGAACAGATTTTGGAAGATATGGAAACCGTTTGTGGACTATGCACTGAGAATGCAAGCGCGGCGCCAAAATGGCCGCCGCGCCCTTTGCGGGGCCCCCCCATAGGACGAAGGCATCCGGGTAGTTAGGGGCGTGGCCAGCTCCCTTATAAAAGGGGTGGCCATGAGGCAGCCGAGCTGCCATTTTGCGAAGCGACGGAGCGGAGAAGTTTTTCCCTCTTACCTCCGTCGCTTCTACCTTTCCCGGGAAGCCTTTTGTTTGCTGAACTGTCTCGTTTCGGCTTCCCATCGATTGGCTGAGATGCCCTTGAAGGGGAAGGCGGCTGCGAGCGCCGCTCGTCAGGCTCCCGGAGGGCCGCGGCCGCGCCTCCAAGCGGCCGCCTTTGCCTGCACCCACCGGGACCGGTGGAATGGGGGTCCTTTTTCCCTGGCCGGAGACTGTTGGCCCACGCTTGGGTCCAGTAGGGGCTGCGGCCCTCGGCCCGCGAACGGTGGACACCGTTCCTGATGTTGCCCATTCCGCTGGCTCTTCCTCTATAGGGGCGCAGCTCGCCCCGGGGCCTTCCAACCTTGGGGGGTGGTCCGGTCCCCTTCCCCTGGCAGGTTGCTACATCGGCCTTAACGGGCCCGGGTGTGGGGTTATGGCCCTATTCGGGCCCTGGGGTACAGGGACCTGTACCCATGCCTGCAGTAGGCGGGCCGGCTGGCCCCCCTTTTTTCTCCCTGGTCAGCGTTGAAGCCTTATTGGCCCGTGTTGCGGCCCTCGAGGCATCCCTGGCCCGGGCTAGCCACTCTGGTGCTCCCTTTTGGGTTTATTTCGACGCGTCGTCTGCTGGGCAGCGGCAGGCGACGGGACGGGTCGAGCTGCTTGAGGCGCATGGCACGGCATCGGCCACTGCCTCGCAGTCCCCCAACCTACGGCCGGTGCGGGTCAGCCCCCAGTGACTAGCTCTACGGCGGTCGTGAGCTCCGACGCCCCCAGCGGGCCGGAACCCCCGGTGGGGGCGGCCCGCGGGGGTGCAGCGTGTGAGTATGCGGTTCAAACTAGTGCACCTACACAAGTGGCCATGTTGGGGGGGGCTTTCCAAGGGCCTTGGCCTCGCGTGGGCGGTGCGGCGGTACAGCCGCTGACGCCCCACCCGGCGACGACAACTACCACCCAGGGCCCCGTGGTGGGGGGTGTTTCCTACCCTGAGGGGAACGTGTTGGGTGGCTGGGTTGGTCCAAGCCCCTTTTCAAATGCCCGCAGTCTCTGCGGTGCCTGTATCGGCCTTGCCGACAGCCGGGTATTCCTTACTGCTGGGTGACCACTTGCCACGGGCCACCGGAGAGTAAATTTGGCGGGGGAGTACGTGGATTTATTCTCACTCATAAACAGAGAGCCCACCAAGGAGGGGAGCGCGGGGCAGAAGGGGTAGGATAGTAGCAGGCACGTCGTCGCAAGCTAACAAGTACGTGGGCCAACTGGTTGCCGGCCTACCTCGTAGGCATGGCGGTGTACCCCTGGGCCCGGCCGGATTTGGCAATTCCGATGGTCCACTATTTGGACAACGTATACCGGGCAATGGTTGACTTTTCGGGCCCATCGTGGTTGGCTTATGATGAGTAATGCCGTAGGCGGATTTCCCCGCACCCCGAGATTAGGTGGGATGAGCCATGCCAGAGGCGGTGGCTTTTGTACGTGACCCCCACGCGCCTTGCTCAGGGGGTTCCAGCCCGCCTGCTGTCCTGGACTTTCTTGTCCAATGGTTCTTACAATGGGGAGAATTGCAAATACAGACAGGAGTGTCCCACATGTGTGGCCCCCATGCGGCCCCTGCCTGTCCCGGGCTCGGAGGGATGCGGGGCAGAGGGAGGGGCAGACAGGGGGCTGGCAAGACTGCCGCAGATGGATCTAGTCCACCGAAGGGCTCCCTCCCCGATTAAGGTGGGCATGTTGGAGCGTTGGCTCACATTGTACCCGAAGGGAGAGGACGCGGGTTATCTCCTTCAGGGTTCTAGGCAGGGGTTCCGGATCCCTTTCTGGGTAATGGGTCCCCTCAGGATGCCCCCAATCTTTGATCCCTTAGGGGGAGGGAGGAGGTGGCTGCTGCCAGCTTTGACAAGAGGGTCTATGCGGGCAGGGTCGTTGGCCCTGTCCCTGCACCCCGTCCCGGAGAGCATATTATTTCAATGATCCCATGCCTTTTGGCTGTTACATTCGGGCTCGGTATTCGAGCGTTTCACCACTGTCCTAGAGTGGGCTTTTGTCCGCAGGTCAGGGTCCCGGTCTGTAGCCCATTCCCTGGATGGTTTTTATTCGGGGCTGAACGGGGCTGGGACATGTGCACACGTCTCCTCAACGCATTTCAGACGCTAATGGAGGAACTCGGTGTCCCTTTAGCGCCCGAAAAGACCGAGGGCCCATCTGCACAACTAGTATTCATGGGGTGGAGAGTGACACGGTAGCACAGGCTTCTAGGTTGCAGTGAGATAAGGTGTCAAGGCTAGTGGCCCTTATCTCGGACTCGCGGGCCGAGCGCATGGCATCACTGAGGGAACTGCTGGTGCTACATGGTCACCCCAATTTCGCTGGCAGGGTCGTCGCTCCGGGCAGGGCATTTGCTCGGCGCTTGTGCGACACCATGGCATGATTATACAGGCCCCACCATAGGGTTAGGCTTACCCGGGGTATCAGGGCAGACATGCTTGTCTGGTTGCAGTTCCTGAGGGAGTTCAATGGGGTCTCATTTTGGAGGCATGACCTCCTGGCTTCCCCTCAATTTCAGATTCAGTCTGATGCCCCGGGATCCCTGGGTTATGGGATGTACTTCAATTGGAAGTGGGCCTATGGTGGGTGGCCACCATCCTGGGCAGGCACGGGTCGCCTGCGTGGTCTCACGTATCTGGAATGTTTCCCTATCCTGGGTGCTTTGATGCTATGGGGCAAGGGGTGGGCCAACTCGGTTGTGCATTTTTGGCGTGACAAGGCGGCTGTTGTCCGCATCGTCAATGCACAGAATTCCAAATCGCCCGGGGTTATTGACCTAGTGCGCTAGTTTGTGTCGTGCAGCCTGTGCCTCAACATTCTCTCCAGGGCCAGGCATGTCCCAAGGGTTGATAATGATATTGCTGCTGTTTTGTCCCGTCTGCAGATCTCCCGGTTCCGTGCCTCGGCCCCGGATGCGGAGGAATTTCCCTCGCTACTCCCGGACGAGAGATGGAACGTTGGCAAGGAGAGGTGACCCGGGCGATTGGCCTGTAACTAGCGCCATGCATGAGTAAGGCGTATCACCACGCATTTAGTTCTTTCAGAGCATTCTGTACCCAATTTCGACTGCCAGGAACCTGGCCGATCCCAGTGGCCCATGTTCTGCGGTTCATGGTTTACCTGTATGCCCAGGGCCTTCCACCACGCACCATAGCATCTCAGCTGTCAGGGTTGGCTTTTATGGCCAAAGTGGGAGGTCGTGTGGACGGCACCAATGACTTCCGTGTGAGACATGTTTTGGAGGGGTGGGTGCGCGCGCGTGGGCGTTGCCCGGACGACCGCCACCCGATTTCCCCAGGGGTTTTTACCTGGCCTCTGTTTTGATAGATGAGGCAGCCCGTTTCATGCGGCTACTACGGTGGCCTTTTTGGGGGCGCTACGCATCGGCGAGCTTGAGATGCTGAATAAGGCGGATGCAAGGTTTTCCCAAGGATTTTACCAATTGGCCCGGGGCTGGCCTGGCCTCTGTTTTGATAAATGAGGCAGCCCACTTCATGCGGCTACAATGGTCGCCTTTTTGGAGCGCTCCGCATCAGCGAGCTTGAGATGCTGAATAAGGCGGATGCAAGAAATTTCCAGGGGTTTTTACCCAATTGGCCCGGGGCTGGCCTGGCCTCTGTTTTGATACACGAGGCAGCCCACTTCATTCGGCTACTAAGGTGGCCTTTTTGGAGCGCTCCGCATCAGCGAGCTTGAGATGCTGTATAAGGCGGATGCAAGCCGTAGGGCACTGGAACTCGAAGATGTCTGTGGGGACAATATTGGGCTCAGTTGGGGATACGCTCCTCTAAAGTGAATCAGCACGGCGTAGGCAGTGGAGTATACTGCTACGATGTTCCTCGACAGACATCTGTCCGGTTGGTGCCCTACAGGATTTCCATGCACTGTGTGGCACGCACCATGGCACATTTTTTCTGTCACCAAGGTGGATCTTCTATTACTAAATTTCAATTTGGGGGGTGCCGGGAAGGCACTAGGCAGTGTTGGCCTCTCAAGGGCTCATTGCGGCACCCATTCGTTCCGGATAGGGGCGGCTTCTGCTGCAGTTCTTTTGGGTACTCCAGGGCTGAAATACACCGTATGGGAGGGTGGGGGTCACAACGTTTTCAGTTTTGTCTTCGCCCTCCTCCACTGCGAGTACCAGTTTTAGTCACTGCACTGTTTCTCCCCCCCTCCCTTTTTTACTTGACAGACCCTGGGTGTTGTTTTACACCGGTGACAGTATGCCTGGTGGGCCGTAGCCGCATGCACAGGGCAGCGCGTTACGCTGCATGGGGCAGCGCGTTACGCTGCGGCGACAGAGTGGGTACCCGACGGGGACAGGGTGCATCCGCACGTCCCAGGTGCTATGGTAAGCGCGGCATGTTATGGCGGGAACTGTTGCCATCCCTTTTCTACATCAGGGATGCTGGATCGCCAGGTGTCCTGGTTACGTACCTTGGGGGCGATGGTTTGGGGCGGGTCACTGGCCTATCGTGGAAACTTGCGGTTCGCAGTGACCTGCCCTACTCACATTATGTGTGGCTTGCCACATCCCTCAATTGGTCGGACACGATACCGCGGTATGCTTACAGGGGGGCGTTTGGCCTCAGGGCTCTGACTGAGCCGACGCTCCGTGAACGGGGCTATTGCCCGGTTCCTTTTGACAAGGGCGGGGGATGCACCATTAGCCTCCCCGCCATCAGTCTGCAAATTTACGAGCTTTACTCAGGGGATGGGGCCCATCTGTCGCAGGGAGGTATGGACCTCTGGATTAGTGGACTGGCGAGCAGGCCTGTCGACCGAGCTGACGGTCTTGGGGGGGGCGGTGAGCCTTTTTGGAAGCCTCCCCGTGTGGCGGGTATCACTGGTAAGGTAAACATTATGACCCACAGGTATCCGGCAGGTTCGCAATTGACTGGACAACAATAGACAGGCATAAGTTGATTAAACGTTGTCCGGTCAACGACGAACTAGGCGACGGGGTGATGGCGATAGCTAGCCAGCATGCATCACCCCGTGATTCCACGGATACGCGTCAGAGGGTGGGGTCATTAGTTAGATATTGACTACGGTCAACAATTTGTTTGTTGTCAACAAACAAATTGATACAAATTGATACATTGTAACCAATTGCCGTTGGCAATTTTGGGGTGGTACCTTACCAGTGTTACTTCGGCCTGCTTGCCTTAAGAATTATGATTGGTCGTTTTACCAATAGAAATTTATAATTCGGACTAGGGCATGAATCAATAAATGTGGCCCAATGCCGTTATCCACTTTTACCAGTGTCGGAGTCCTTTATTGGGGGTGCGCCTGCAATGCAAGCGCGGCGCCAAAATGGTCGCCGCGCCCTTTGCGGCCCCCCCCCATAGGACGAAGGCATCCGGGTAGTTAGGGGCGTGGCCAGCTCCCTTATAAAAGGGGTGGCCATGAGGCAGCCCAGCTGCCATTTTGCGAAGCGATGGAGCGGAGAAGTTTTTCCCCTCCACCCCCTCCCTAGTTAACAGTGTGATATTTTGGTCGCTTCGGGGCCGGGTGGGAATTTTTGGCTGGGACCCACTATTGGCTTTCGGGTCCTGGTTTTTTCGCCCATCCCACACTGTTGCTATGGTTTGATATAGGGGTTTCTGTGATGCTGTTGACTTTGGTCACATGGGCGGGTATCACTGGTAAGGTAAACATTATGACCCACAGGTATCCGGCAGGTTCGCAATTGACTGGACAACAATAGACAGGCATAAGTTGATTAAACGTTGTCCGGTCAACGACGAACTAGGCGACGGGGTGATGGCGATAGCTAGCCAGCATGCATCACCCCGTGATTCCACGGATACGCGTCAGAGGGTGGGGTCATTAGTTAGATATTGACTACGGTCAACAATTTGTTTGTTGTCAACAAACAAATTGATACAAATTGATACATTGTAACCAATTGCCGTTGGCAATTTTGGGGTGGTACCTTACCAGTGTTACTTCGGCCTGCTTGCCTTAAGAATTATGATTGGTCGTTTTACCAATAGAAATTTATAATTCGGACTAGGGCATGAATCAATAAATGTGGCCCAATGCCGTTATCCACTTTTACCAGTGTCGGAGTCCTTTATTGGGGGGTGCGCCTGCAAAAGGAGATGGTAGTTGTCCAGTACCTGATCAAAAAAGTTTTTGGATTCATTGAAACAAGGATGAGATATGCCACATCCCCCTAGAGCATTGTATATATCACAGGGTGCAATCAACTTTGATTATGAAGGTGAATATTTTAAGAATTTCAAAAATATTGTTATAAGTTTTAGAGTATACTATACATACCTGTCAAGTTTCGGGAAATTTCTGTCAATAAGGGAAATTTCCCGGCCAAAACAGGAAACTGGACAGCTATCCTTATCCTGTGCTGGCCTCCAGTCTAACTTCAGTCTAATTGCAGTCTAACTAATACGGGATGACGGCGGGAAAGAGTGAAAAATATGGGGGTTTGACAGAAATTTCCCGAAACTTGACAGGTATGATACTATATGAAAATAGGGAAGCAAATACAGTTAGATTGTTTTATATCATAATACAAACCTTTTCAATAAGTATAATTATAACAATTATAAGATTTAATAATTGTTTAGTATGATGTTATAGGTTTTTTATCTTTATGGGTTTTTTTGTACTTTTTGGGTTTTTTTCTTTTTCTCTCTCTTTTCCTTTCTATAATTTTTGTGGGGTTTTTTTGTAATTTTTTTTAAAAAATTGTAATTGTACGTTGTTTCATTGTTCTACATGTATGTTTGAAAAACTTAATAAAAATTAATTAAAAATAAGTTGTCTGATCAGATTAGCTCTATTGACAAGCAGAATTAGTTTCCCTTTGTGGATGGTTTTCAGCCAGCTGCATCCAACTCTAAAAGAGTTATCAAGGAATGCTTCCCATTTATAGTGAATTTTAAAATATTTTAAAAAGACATACAGTATTTTCAAGTTGATTGGCATCCTCTCAAAAACCAAATTTTAGAGATGGAAACATCATTACAGTCACTCAAGGTGTTCAGCTTTATGGAATTTAAATGTTTACCTATGAAATAATCATGCAGGAGAGAAAAAAGCAAAGTTCTCTTAAGAAAATGATGAAGACTGATGCATATACATAGTAAATGAGACAGTAGGATTGAGAGTGGATTGCTACACAGTATACAGTTCAGTACAAATAATTGTTAGTTTGTTTATAAAATAATGAACTAAAAGAGAAAATACACATTGTGTAGAAGAAATAGAAGAAAATAATTTAGGTTCGCCCCAATACCATTACCTATACAGACTTCTTCAAGAAATACAGACAGACAGACAGACAAATGGAAATCAGATAGTATGTGCCATTAATATTCTACAAGCACAGTTAAACTTTCCAACAAGTAAGGAAATTGGTAGAAATGGCACGGAAGGAAAAGAGAGAGGAAGAGAATATTAATAATACAAAATCAATATGGACATTAATATGAAAAGTTTATGCTACTTCAGAGTTCCTGCAGTTGTAGAACAGATCGATAAGCTGCAGTAGAATATCTCACCATTATCAATAAAATGCATCTTAGAGAAAATAGTGGCTTCAAAATGCAAATTCATTGGAAACAGAAATATTTCAAATGTGTCTCAAAATGTGACAACACACACACACACACTCACCAAAAAGACTGGACAATAATCAGCTGAAACTTGAAACTCACTTTGAGGGACTAAATGCATGAGTTATAGAAAACAAAAAGGCAAAAAATCAAGCAATGAGCACCAGGTAACCAAAAATATTTTCATCTGTGTTAATCTGCAGGAACCCAGCAGTGGTAAGGCAAATGAGCAGAGAAAACATACTTGCTAAATTTTCATTAGCACAATATTGCTAGAACAAGTAACAGCATTAAGTCTTAAGGGAAAGATGCATCTCATGTGCTAGAAAGTAATTTAAAGTACAATTGCATTCTAAAAAAAACCAAATGTTAATAAAGTGAATAAACATCCAGACAGACACCCACATGATGAACACATCATTTGTCCTGCTTAATCACACGTACCAAAATCAAATGCAAATAAAACTTTCTAGTCTCTCCATTGATTTCAGCAGCTCTATGCCAAGTATGACAATGTTTAGAACCAGCCCAATGTTTTTCATCATCGAGGAGGTTCAAAACATGCAGCTGGTAATGATCAGTTGCAGTGCAATCTCTTTAGAAATATTAATTCAAGAACAGTGACATGTGTCTGGGTTGGGTCGCCTCCACACTTAAATGTGTTTTTCTTAGATCTCTGGTGGACAACTTCAAGAATTCCATCAGATTTTTGGTGGACAACAGTTGTCACTCCCCAAGACGTGTTGAAGACTATGTTGCCTCCCCAAAAATATATTTTTAGATTGACCTGAAATTCACCTTCTGTGGTTTTTTTTTTTTAAAAAGCCCCAAACAAGGCTTTGCTGGAAGTAATCAACCTTAAGGTGACTCTTCCATTTGTAGATAAATTGCTCAGCTGGGCCACAGAGAGTAGACCTGCTACAGGACCAAAAAGGTCCAGCTTGATAATGGATCAGGGTCAAACTAGTTCATGATGCTGTTTTGATTGCCAGGAAATAGCTTGTGCTGGACTATAAAACAAGTGGTCCAAAATGCAAGTCTGATTGCATACTTAGTAAGATAAAAAGATTGCGAAGAACATAGTCCCCAGTGTTTTGTGAAAACAACAGATTTCTACTGGTAGTTGGATTCTGATAGGGTAAAAATGGATGTGGTTGCAGGTTGGCCACAGGCTACTTGTCTCAACATTAGAACATTTGTAATTATTACGTTAATATGAGCTGGGCCTAAGCTCTTTTTTACTTTTCAAATGTTGCTGGATCATTCCCTCATATAAACTAATTTCATGTGGATGCATAACAGCATCCTATTCAAGTTGTTTGCTTATTCAAACATGTGATTTCATTTTCTAAACTGGATAGGCCATCTGGATATATGACCTTCTTGTGCTGTTTCTCTTATTTAAATGTTAATCCCCACCCCCAAATTTAACTGAAGAAAAACAGCCGCAATATTTTGAAAATGTGTTTGAAGTCTTCAGAATACCTGTAGAAATGAAGATGTTGTTAAGATCCAAAACCTCAGTCAATTCAAATACTAAGTGTTACACAAACAACACATTCTGTCTTTCCATTTTTGAGAACAGAATACATATCAGGGTAATAACACTGCCCGTAATGCTGCCATATAAAGGTTTGATTATTATTTTTTAAATTAAACTTCATATGAGTCAAAGTGAGGCTTCACTCCGGGACACATACTTAATATTTCATTTGTAAGGAGAGGTTATAGTGTCACATATCAAGGAAAGCAGGCAAATGGAGTAGCCAAAGGAAATTGTTTTGGGGGCCATTAAGGAATGCAGACAAACAACTAAATTAATTGTGTTCGGCATTTCCTTGCTTAAATCAATGCAAGCTTTTTTCTTTCTTTTTTCTTTTTGGGTGTCCTCCTGTTAGAATACCACATGCATCTCATATTAAGGAAAACACAAACAAAGAACAGCCTTTGACCTCATAGAATCCTATTCATTAATCATAGGTCAGAGGTACATGTTAGAACATCTTAATCTTGTGAAACATGTGCTTGCAAAGGAAATGTTTTCTATAGCAGACACTTTGCCCCAAAATCTATCTCAGACTCATGCATCTCAACCCTTAGCATTTTGGCAGATGTTCAAAGGCCAGTGTTCTCTTCAAGGTACAAACAAAATTAGATCTCCACCCCACCCTCTGAAAAAGACAAAAGAAATGCTTCACTGGCAAAACTTGGTGGTACCATTGTGTTATGAGCTAAGGAGTATTTTTTTTATAAAAAGAGTCTAGTTCAACAAAGCACATGCTCTAATTTTGGCAACAACAAACAGAAAGTACAAAGAGTCACAATTGCCTTAACAATTAAGTACAGTAGGGGACAATGCAGCTAGCTTCTTTAAAAGATATTACCTTGCTCCTGGAGACTTCCAGTATTGGTATTTCAACTTGGTAACTAGCACTCTGAGCTGAACTAGCTTATGAGATGTGTCTTGTTTCATGTGTATGTGCTGTAGTGACATCTAGTGAAGAAGTGAACAAAAACTTATGACAGGACTACAAGAGATGAAATCAAACTGTCTGGTGGGGGGTGGGGTAAAAAAATGCCTGTGCTTCTCATTTAAATCCTAATGCTTTAAACTCTATGCCAGTGAGTTGGTATTAGAAGTGGGGGGAGGGGGAGAGATAACAATTTGTTTGTGATTTATATCTCACTCCTCAGCAAGGCTGAGACAGACTATATTCCGGAGCAGTTTATGGAAGAGATAGGGAATCTCACTGACCCTCATTTCCCTTAAACATATAGAAGGCCTGTAAGTAGGAAGTTATTATATATCATGTGGGCAGACAACATCCTCCAGACTTAAGTGATGACAGTGTAAGGGGCTCTTTAGGCTAAATCCAATTGTTAGCCCCAACTGAAGTAGACCTATACAATCAATGGACACACATTTGTCTCATTTATCAATGGACTGTCCCATTTATTCACTAGATCTGCTCTCACTGGAACTAACAATTGGACTTAGCCTGAATTCATGATTTTCTCTACAAAATGTAGATGTTTATGGAATAAAATGAAGGATGTCTGGGGAAGGGAGGAACTAAAAGAATTAAAAGAAAGAAATGGTAATCCAGCCCTCTCATTACACAAAAACAAAGCCACTGCCTCAAGCAGCAACTATTGTAAAAGAGCAGTAACTTGTTATTCGTTTGGTTTATCCTTGCTATAGAGTATCAATTCAACACTTTAAGTGTGAAAGTACATGAGAAATGTACATTACTGTTTGTGTTGGTTTTACCCAATTTTTGTGTTAAAATTGAAGCAAAAAAACTAGCAACTACACAACATGGATGACAAAGGAGTCTGGTGTGTGGTGGTCCATGGATCACAAAGGGTCAGGCTCGACTGTGTGATTGAACTACACACAACATAAAGCTAAGCATGGAGAAGCCAAGTCCATGGATTCACTATCTGCAGTTTCAGTTATTTGCAGGTCAAAAAGCTGTTCACTAAAAGAATCCCTGAAACACATATTTCTATAGCACAATACCAGAGCTGGGCATTAGAGGCCATTGTCTGCAGTGTCATTTTTTACAAGAAAGGGAGGCAGGCATTTTGGTAGCTCTCATGGAGAACAATAGAGACATTTGAAATCCCTACCCTGCTTATATTATATGACTCGTGTATGAGTTAAATATAAGGTTCACTGTTATCTGCAGTTTAAGGTATCTGTGGATCCAGGGGGAGACCTGTATTAGATAACTACTATGTCCATGCAGAAAATTAATATTTTGAAAATAGGATAAAGGGAAGGGGTGGTTCTGATGAAATTTCATGGCAGTTTCCTTTTACATCTTTCTGCCTCTGTGCTTGTGTTTGCGTGTGCACAACCATTCACATTCACATACCATCACAACCTTTTAAGCAAAAAAGAAATATGGGGGAACCAGAATAAAAGCACAAGTCAGGCTCCCTTTTATGATTTTTCACAAATGTATATTTAAAGGTCAAAGCCTAAAGGGAGATTCTCTGTTGTCACCATTTTTAGTGTATGGGACCAAAGACGACCGGACAACCGAAGGGTTGGTTTAACACAGGTTTATTGCATGAGGTTCCAGTTAAGCATGAGGTAATGGCGGTGATACATCTCAATATATACAGTAGCCTCCTTCATTTGAATCATGTAGCACGGTAGCTCATTGGCTGCTACCGGCGTGGCCTCGCCCAGGCACGCCTCCTTTCCTGCTGCTGTTTGCGGGGAAGGTTTTCCCGTGGCTGTCCGTGATTGCGCAATGTGAACCATGTGAGAGTGAACGCTCGCAGCTGCCCTCTATAGGCTGTCTGCTCGCGTTCCTTTACAGCTGATATCGTTTGTATCTGGAGTGGTTACAATCTTGCCTTTACAGTATAAAGACATGCATACATACATACATAACATCCCTCCCCCCTAGGATGGGACGAAGTCCCGCAACCATTGTGGCTTGCCGCACGTTCGCTTGGGGCGTGCTTGCGCCTGCCCTAATTCTGGAGAGCCCGTGATCCCTGACTCCGCGGGTGCTTGTCCTGCAATGGGAAACGGGGATTCGTTAGTGGCTCTGTGGGGCGTCCGTGCCTGCCTTGCGCTCGGGGATGGGAATGGAATGAACAGTTGGGAGGTAAATCCCTGCCTATTGCTCTCGGACCCCGGGGACCCTCCTAATGTAAACCGCGGAACCGATGAGGTCGCCCTTGTGGGACGGCTACCTTCTGATCCCTGCTCGGGGGACCTTAAGACTGTGGTGGGCGGACTCGCTGATGCCTCCGGTCTTGGAGGTGTCGGTCTCCGGGACATTGGCGCTATATTGCATTCTAACTCACAGGGGCTACTGGGACTGGAAGTACCAGGGGCTGAACTGAAACCCCTCTTTTCGCTAGGACGGGTGGGGGACCACTCCGCTAACTCCCCCTGGTACTGTAAATCAACGTCTAAACTTCTATGGGCTTCTGAATTTCGGGGAGACTTCCGCGGCCTCCGCGGGGTATGAGTGTGATCGGGGCTCCTCCTCTCTGACGGGGACTCCCGCAAAAGATTTCTGTGGATCGATTGCCTTTCCTCCCCCCTTGGTGGGGACCCATGCTCCCCTTTTCCTCCCCCTTGGGCTAAACGGGTGGGGGAGTACCCTAACGCTGATTCGATGCTATTCTCGTCCGCGTCCTGCTCTCCGGGGACCCTACGCCTGAGTTGGTCCACGTGTCGCCTCCACAGGAAACCTGTACTGGTCTCTACGCGGTATGAGACGGGGCCGGTTTGATCTACTACTGTGCCCGGCACCCAGGCTGGCCCCGCGCTGGCGTAGTTCCTGCAGTGCACCGGGGCGCCTATGCTGAAACTCTTTGTGGGTTCCACCCCTATGTTCCGCCCTTTGTCCTCTACTCTCGTGGGGTCTAGCTTGGATATCCCCGTGGCCAGCTTCCTGCGCATCAACAGCTCCGCGGGGGAGTACCCTGACGCTAATTGGGTGACCCTGTATCTCAGCAGGAATTGGCACAATTTCAGTTCGAGGTCTCCGGGACCCATGCGCAGTAGTGCGTCTTTCGTGGTGCGCACGAGGCGCTCTACTTGGCCATTGGTGGCCGGGTGAAAAGGGGCGGAGGTGACGTGCCGAATGGCATTGCGCTCCATGAATGCCCTGAACTCGGCGGACGTGAAACAGCTAGCGTTATCGCTGACGAGGGTGTCGGGTAAACCGAACGTGGAAAAGACCCTCCTTAACTGTTTAATCGTTGTGGCCGAGGAGGTGCTCGAGACTGGAATGACCTCCAACCACTTAGAGAACGCGTCCACCACGAGGAGGAAAAGTGTTCCCCTGAACGGGCCAGCAAAGTCTACGTGTACTCGGGACCAGGGCCCCCTTGCAGCGTCCCACTCCCTAGGTGGCGAGCGAGCCTCTTCTGGCCTTGAGCTTTGGCACGCCTCGCAAGTGCCGACCATGTGTTCGATGTCGGCGTCTAACTGGGGCCACCAAAAGTAACTGCGGGCTAGTGCCTTAGAGCGTACGATCCCCGGGTGGCTGACGTGCAGCAGTTTAAGCACCCTCGGCCGGAGAGACGTGGGGATCACTACCCGCTGTCCCCACAAAAGGCAACCCCTCTCTAGGGACAACTCTAGTCTCTTTTTGAAAAATGTGTCGAATTCCGCTGCTGGGGAAGACACGGGCCACCCTTTCTGCACCCAGGAGCAAACTGTGGCCAGCGTTTTGTCCTTGCCTGTCGCTTTGGCGATGTCGGCCGGTACTACTGGAGGGGAGTCTAGGACCTCTATCATTAAGACCTGGTGGTCCCTCTCTACTCCGCCCACGTGGCAGCAATCCCGGGGAATGGGGGACCTCGACAGAGCGTCGGCATGGCTGATCTCCTTCCCGGGCCGGTATACCAACGCGTGCTGATACGCGTTGAGAAAAATGGCCCACCTGAGCATTCTCGGGGACAGGATCTGGGGTGTGGGCTTATCTGTGGTGAAAATGCCCAGCAACGGCTTATGGTCAGTCACTATGGTGAAGGGGCGGCCGTACACAAAATCATGAAATTTCTTGGTCCCCGCAATTATTGCTAGCGCTTCCCTGTCTGTCTGAGCATAGTTCCTCTCTGCTTGGGACAGGGATCTAGAGTAGAAAGCTATCGGGGCCTCCCTACCGTTCTCCAGCACGTGGCATAGCACCGCCCCCACCCCCACCGGGGATGCATCGCATATCAGGACCACCGGGCATTTGGGATTGAAGTGGGTCAGTACAGCATCTGATGCCAGGAGTCGCTTCAGGTCATTGAAAGCCTTCTCCTGGTCGTCGCCCCACTTCCATGCCTCGTCCTTTTTTAACAATTTGTGAAGCGGTTCTGCCACTGCTGCCTTCCGCGGGAGGAAGGAGTGGTAGAAATTGAGCAGCCCGAGGAACGACTGCAACTCGGGCTTGGAAGTGGGGCGAGGGGCCTTCTTGATGGCGGCTACCTTGGATTGGGCTGGCCTAATTCCCTCGGGAGTGACACGGAACCCTAGGAACTCAACCTCTGTAGCGAAGAAGACGCATTTGTCTTTCCGCAACCGCAACCCCGCCTTTTCGAATATTGTCAGGACCTTTCCCAACCTTGTTGCTAATTCGGCCCGGCTCCCCCCTGTAATTAATACGTCATCAAAATAGGGTAACACCCCCTCTAACCCCTTCAGGAGGCGTTCCACCAGTGACTGGAAAATCCCGGGCGCCGAATTCACGCCGAATTGGAGGCGCGATACCTGGAACGCCCCTTTGTGGGTGACTATGGTCTGCGCAGCAGCTGCGGCGGGGGTCACCGGGAGTTGCTGGTAGGCTTGGGCCAGGTCGAGTTTGGCGAAACACCTCCCCCCGTGTAACCTGGCCAACAAGTGGCTGACTACCGGCACCGGATACGCATTAGGGCGGATCGCCTTATTGATGGTGCACTTGTAATCAGCGCATATGCGGACTTCCCCGTTGGCCTTGAGCGCTGTTACAATTGGAGTTTCCCACTCCGCAGAATCAACAGGAACAAGAATCCCCTGGCCCACCAATTTGTCCAACTCCGCCTCTATTTTGTCCTTTAGTGCGAAAGGCACTCTGCACGGTTTAAGTCTGATTGGACGCACTCCAGGGTCCAGGTCGAAAGTCACTGGGGGGCCCTTGAATTTTCCGAGCCCCTTTTTAAAAACCTCGGGGTGCGCGTCGCACACGCTCTGTATTGGATCAGTCCCGGCGGCGTGTGCTCCCACGGCGTGCACCCCCCCAATGAACAAACCCAGGGGCTGGAACCATTGAGTCCCGAGGAGGCTGCATTTACCTCCCTTGAGGACGACTAGGGGAAGCGTTGCGGTGTACTTTTTGAACTGGACCTGGAACTTCCCAACCCCCAACACTGGGATGCGGTTCCCTTGCACGTCCTTCAGTGTGGCCCTCAACGCTTTGAGCTTGGGCCGCACGCGGGGGGCGATTTTCATGAACTCCCCCTGGGAAATAATAGAGTATGAAGAACCCGAGTCCACCTCCATTCTAACAGGGGCCCCTTGTATTACTACCTCAACGAAGTAACGGGGGTGCTCCGTGGAAACGCTGCAAACCGGCGCGTCGTCCTCGCTGTCGTCGGAGATGCGCCCTACTCCGTCCCGCGTCCTCATGGTCCGGGTGCCGTCCTTCGGCCTCGTGGTGCGGTCCTGCCTCGCCGAGCGGTCTGGAGAACTCCGGGTGGCCTCGCGCCGTTTCCGGCAGACCTTGGCGATGTGCCCGCGCCGGCCGCAGTTGTGGCACTCGGCCTTGCGGAATGGGCATTTGGTGCGGGCGTGGGCGGCGCCGCAGCCGTCGCAGCGCCGGCCCTCTCTCTGGACCCTCCGGACGTCCTCGTCGTCGCTGCTCTCCGCAGACGAGTTCGAAACCCGCCGGGCCGCGCGCACCGAACTCTCTGCCTTGGCGGTCTTCGGGCGCCAGTCCTGAAGCTCGTGCACCCCGGCCGTCGTGGCCTCTGCGGCCTGTGCCGCGTCGAGGACTTGTTGCCACGTGGGAGGCGGCTCCCTTTTCATCAGCGCGCACTGAGTCTCTGTGTCCCTCAGACCGCAGAGCAGGCAGTCCCGGAGGGTGACGTCGGGGAGTTCCCACTTGCATGGGCCGGCGGCCAACCGCAGGGCCGCGGCGAACTCATCGACCGATTCTCCGGGTGCCTGGACTCGCCTCCAGAACGCGCTCCGAGCGGGGAACATCGCTATTGCCGGCCGGAGATGGGCGCGCAGCGCCACCAGGAGCTCTGTGGCCTTGAGGTCGCTCACCTTCCTCAGCGCGATCAGGTCCACCAAGGTCCTCTTGGTCTCTTGTCTGAGCATGCGGACGAAAATGGCCCTCTTTTTGGCCTCGTCTGAGACTTCGAGCTCCACCAGCGCTGCGTTGAAGTCTATCTCAAACAGCTCCAAGTCTCCCGGCTTCCTGATCTCGTAGCCGGCGCATGTCTTGGTCCCGTGGGCAGCCATATCCCACCTTCGTCGCCAATTTAGTGTATGGGACCAAAGACGACCGGACAACCGAAGGGTTGGTTTAACACAGGTTTATTGCATGAGGTTCCAGTTAAGCATGAGGTAATGGCGGTGATACATCTCAATATATACAGTAGCCTCCTTCATTTGAATCATGTAGCACGGTAGCTCATTGGCTGCTACCGGCGTGGCCTCGCCCAGGCACGCCTCCTTTCCTGCTGCTGTTTGCGGGGAAGGTTTTCCCGCGGCTGTCCGTGATTGCGCAATGTGAACCATGTGAGAGTGAACGCTCGCAGCTGCCCTCTATAGGCTGTCTGCTCGCGTTCCTTTACAGCTGATATCGTTTGTATCTGGAGTGGTTACAATCTTGCCTTTACAGTATAAAGACATGCATACATACATACATAACACCATTAGACAGATTATGATTGTGGTTTCTCCTGTCAGTGTAAATAACAGGGAAATGCCTTGCCTATGAGCAAGTGAAATGTGTGAGCACCAGATAGAATGAGGAGGTTGTCCCTCTGAGGAAAGCCTAGAAGTTGCAGCGTAAACTCCTAAAATAGCATAATTGTAATCAGAAAAGAAGGGACTGTGGTAGCTTAGTGGCTAACTTGATGATTGGAAGGTTGGCAGGTCAGCAATTCATGACCTGAGTACTGCATAACTGAGTGAGCTTCTCTCTCTCTCTCTCCAAGCTCCTGCCAACCTAGCAGTTGGAAAGCAAGAAATTGCAAGTAGATAAGTAGGCAACACTTCGGAGGGAAAGTAAGCAGCATTTCATGCACTCCAGTGTCTATGTCTGGCTGGACATCCTGCTACGGTAATGGGGTAGACCATACATACAGCCAGCCATTCAACACCGAGTGTTGGGCGGCGATAAATGACCTGACTCCCTAAAGGGGCCAATGGCTATGGGCAGATGAGCCCCTTTAGGTGTGGTGATGGTCTTCTCAGTGGAGGAAATGCCACTGGAAACCATCATATTGGGCCCAATAGCAAAATGTGTGGAGGAGGAACCACTTCACTATTCTGATTCCCAGTGGTCATGGAGGCGGAAGAGATCATGCCAGATGGATTGGCTGTGAAGGCGCACCTGGTTAATATCCTCAAGACTGCAGCAGTTCATTGCAGTCCTGATGTCAAAGCTTGTATGTCTCATTTCATATGTGCTGCAGGAGATGCCTCCGTGATCACAGTGTGTGGGTCACTTCATGACAAGCTGGGATCCACCTTAAACAAATTCATGCCAATGGCATTTCCCCTAGAAAATGATTTTCAGGGGGAAATGCATACTCGGATTTAAGTAGCAGCCACAGCCACCAACACTGCCAGTTTCTTTCAGGTGGTTTCAGTCGCCACCCCATAACTTTGCATCTCCCTTTCTTTCTCTCTTTTATGCACTCCCTGATTGTAAAATATTGGCTCATCCCACCTCAAGAAACTTATCTAAGAAATCAATGGAAATTTAACAGTGGTAACTCTGGGCCTGGAGAGGAAGAAAAGGCTTCAGGAAGGCCCAGCTCTACTGCCCATTTGCCATCCAGAGAGGCCCAAGGGGGAGGTGAGTAAAGGATCTTGCCCCTCCCTCCCCATCCAAAGACCTGGGCCTGGAGAGGAAGAAAAGGCTTCAGGAGACCCCCAATCACCCCCAGGAGATACCATCCACAACCACCATCACAGCGAGGCCCAAGCCGGCGCCGTTGACCAACTCCATGCAGCCGAAGGGAGGCAAGAGCTGCTGCGTGCATGCAAAGAATAAGTAATCGAACTGAAATAATATAGTTGACTAAACATAGATGGCTTATGGCAACTAACATAGAGACTGTACAAGAAACTGACTTACATAGAGACTTGATATAGTGGACTTTTTCTTTCTTTCTTTCCCTTTCATTAATTAGTTCAACTTTTACTTTGATACTATGTGATAAACTGTGATATTGTGCATGATAATACTTTGTTTTAAAACTGTTTAAACTGTGATAACATGTGTGATGGGAAAAGTCTGGCGTAGAGACCGGCAAGGCATGCCACAAAGTTTGCCAAGAGAACCCTATGGACCAAAACAAAAGGCAAAACAAGGGGATGCTCAGCACAGCAGATCTGAAAAGGGGGAGGGATACAAAAGGGGGAGGAGAAATACAGTGTTGCAGG
Source organism: Bradypodion pumilum (assembly GCA_035047305.1). NCBI lineage: Eukaryota > Metazoa > Chordata > Lepidosauria > Squamata > Chamaeleonidae > Bradypodion > Bradypodion pumilum. Next base: position 306,055,316 of record JAWDJD010000004.1, on the reverse strand, counting down.
GAACAATACTGCATAGGGACATGGAATGTGAGGTCTATGAATCAAGGAAAACTGGAAGTGGTTAAAAACGAGATGGAAAGAATAAGCATTGACATCCTGGGCATCAGTGAATTAAAATAGACAGGGATGGGTGAATTCAGCTCTGGAAACCATCATATCTACTACTATGGGCAAGAAAACCTCAGAAAAAAATGGAGTAGCCATAATTGTCAACAAAAGAGTGAGGAAAGCAGTAATGGGATACAACATCAAAAATGATAGAATGATGTCAATCAGAATCCAAGGCAAACCTTTCAATATCACTGTAATCCAAGTCTATGCACCAACCACTAGTGCAGATGAAGCCACAGTTGACCAGTTCTATGAGGACCTACAACACCTCATAGAACAAACACCAAGAAATGATGTCCACATTATCTTAGGAGATTGGAATGCCAAAGTAGGAAATCAAAAAGTAAATGGAACAACAGGCAAGTTCAGTTTTGGAACACAGAATGAAGCAGGGCAAAGATTGATAGAGTTCTGCCAAGAGAATGCACTAGTCATAGCAAACACCCTCTTCCAGCAACACAAGAGGCGACTACACATGGACATCACCAGATGGCCAGCATCGAAATCAGATTGATTACATACTCTGCAGTCAAAGATGGAGAACCTCCATTCAGTCAGCAAAAACAAGACCTGGAGCAGATTGTGGCTTAGATCACAACCTACTGATCGCAAAATTCAGGCTTAGACTAAAGAAAATGGGGGAAACAATTAGACCAGACAGATATGACCTACACAACATCCCTAAAGAATACACGGTGGAGGTCATGAACAGAATTAATGTCCTGTACCTGATAGACAGAGTACCAGAAGAATTATGGACAGAGACACGGGACATCATGCAGGAGGCAGCAAGAGAAACCATACCAAAAGAAAAGAAGCATAAGAAAGCAAAGTGGTTGTCTGATGAGGCTCTTAAAATAGCAGAGGAAAGAAGGAATGCAAAAGTCCAAGGAGAAAGGAAAAAATACAACCACCTGAATACAGAATTTCAAAGAAAAGCAAGGAGAGATAAGGAAAAATACCTGAACGGACAGTGCAAAGAAATGGAGGAAAACAACAAAAGAGGCAGGACTAGAGATCTTTTCAAAAAAATTGGGGAAATAAAGGGAACATTTAAAGCAAAAATGAACATGATAAGGGAGAAAGATGGAAAAGAGTTAGCTGAAGCAGAAGAGATCAAAAAAAGATGGCAAGAGTACACAGAGGAACTCTACAAAAAGGACCTCAACACTCCTGATAATAACAATAATGAGAAATTTGAACTTGAACCAGACATTCTGGAGAAAACAAAAGAATACCAGAAACAAGTCTACTTTTGTTTTATTGACTACACCAAGGCTTTTGACTGTGTGGACCACAACAAAATGTGGCAAGTAATTAAAGAGATGGGAATACCAGAACACCTCATATGCCTCATGAGAAATCTGTACATGAACCAAGAAGCAACAGTTTGGACAGAACACATAATGACAGAGTGGTTTGGAATAGGAAAAGGAGTAAGACAAGGCTGCATTTTATCACCATGCTTATTCAATCTATATACAGAGCACATAATGCACAATGCAGGGATGGAGGAATCACAATATGGGATCAAAATTGCTGGGAGAAACATCAACAATTTGAGATATGCAGACAATACCACCCTAATGGCAGAAAGTGAGGAAGACCTAAAGAACCTCTTGATTGGATTGAAGGAGGAGAGTGCAAAAGCTGGCTTGAGACTCAATATCAAGAAAACCAAGATAATGGCAACAGGTCCGATCAGTCCCTGGAAAATAGATGGGGAAGAAGTAGAAGCAGTGACAGATTTTACTTTCCTGGGATCTAAGATCACTGCAGATGGCGACTGTAGCCATGAAATAAAAAGACAACTGATTATGGGGAGACAAGCAATGAGAAACCTGGGGAATATAGGGAAAAGCAGAGACAACACCTTAATGTATGGGTGTGAGAGCTGGACCATTAGGAATGCTGAGCACAGAAGAATAGATGCCTTTGAGATGTGGTGTTGGAGGAGAGTCCTGAGAGTTCCTTGGACAGCAAAGAGAACAAATAGGTAAATACTGGAAGAAATCAATCCTGACTGTTCAGTGGAGGGACAAATAGTGAAGATGAAGCTAAAGTACTTTGGACATCAAATGAGAAGGGAGGACTCACTTGAGTAGGCCTTGATGCTGGGAAAGGTGGAGGGAAAGAGAAGAAGTGGGCGTCCAAAGATGAGATGGATAGATGGTATTGTGGACACAATGGGCACAGAGCTTCGTAGGCTGAGGAGAATGGTGGAGGTTAGAGGTGCCTGGAGGAAAATGGTCCATGGGGTCGCGAAGGGTCGGAATCGACTGTGCAACTGAACAACAACAACAACTCATCACTAGAACAAGACTTTGCAGTCTTGTACTTCAATGTTCCTTCTAATTATCAGTAGGACCCAGAGAAGATCCCACTTCTGTGTATGTCAGCCATTAGACATCCATTTCACTCTAATCTAGTTGCTTTCATTAGCGACAGAACTAGTTTTACTTATCCCCATTCACTGATTGAGTGCTTTCTGACTTGGAGTCTCAGCTTTAAGCACTATCTCTTGTTTCATTTTGAACTGTCGAATCATACTTTTTCATGGTGATAAAAGTTCAGCAGTTGTTTACCATTGCCACCTTCAGTGTGGAACCAACAATAGTTAGTTTGAGTGTCACCAGCATGGCTTCCTCTACCAATGCCACCTTCAGCTATGGCTGCTTCCTAGTAGCTGCCACGATGCATCTTAGTCTAGTACAGGGATTCTCAACCTGTGGCCCATGGGCCAGATGTGGCCTGTGGCACAATTTCATGCGGAGCCCCCATCACCTCCACTACACCAGGAAGTGCCATGTGTTGGAGGAAGGGTAAAATGGCCATCTGGCCCCCAAAACTGTCTGAGGGAGCGTGACCCGGCCCCCATCTTTTAAAAGGTTGGGAACTCCAGATCTAGTATCTCAGCTGTGACCATTCTGCCTAGGGTGACCTTACTAGGAGTCTGGCCTCCTGATAGGATGCTCTCAGCTTCACTGACACCTCTTCACCATGTTAAGGTGTGCATCCAAGGAGGAGAATGTATTTAATTACACTATGTTTAGTATTTATCTGATTTATGTAAATAAAAACTGACTATGATTGTATGTCTTGATGCATAATAATATGCACTTCACAGTGTTATGAGATGCAACTAAGGAAGGTGTTTTTAAAACTTTCATTATTCTTGTTTGTACAAGAATTGAAATTCATAACAGTCAAGCAATTCCATCCCTCAAATGAAAAAGCAATGCAGTTATACTGTAAGTAGCCAGCGGCAAAGCTAAGCCTGCTTAATGGAGCAATAAGATTGATCAGCAGATGTTAATGTATGTTTCTTGGAGTCCCACTACTTTCAGATAACATTGTGTATGCTTTATTTTATTGTTTATGAATTAATAAATAACAGCCCCCTCTGCAATATTTTTTGTAGCAAACGGGGAAATCATTGCCAAACTTTAGACTTAGAATCACAAAGCCATGATGATTTTTAGAACAGGACTGCTGAATCCCTTCCTTCCTAAACTATATTTTCTCAGTAGTGCCTTGACAGCTGATGCTTGTTGGATGCAGTTGTCTTCTAAATACCCATTACCAGAATTCACAAGAAATCTGATTAGAATATTCATTCTAGGAAGGAAAGGTGGTGGTGATTATTCCTTAATATTGTCTTGGTTTCTTGAAAAGGAAAAAAGTTGGTTTTTCGCTTATAACCAGATATTTTGTCTTCTTGATGTTGAGATCCAAACCATATTCTGCACTTGAAGCTCTAACTCGATCCAGAATCAACTGAAGATCTGCAGGGTTTGTGGCCAACAACACTGTGTCATCAGCATATTGGATGTTAATCAGGTATTCCCCATTAATGCTAATGCCAATGTGTTGGATTGGGGCCGCAAGGCGGCCATTGGGTCCCGGAGGAGACTGGTCAAGCAATGAGACACGAGGCAAGATGGAGCGAAGACCAGTGATTTATTGAGGGAAAATCATCAGTATATATCGAGTAAGCAAGGCTGCATGTGATGGAACCGTGATCTGACAAGAATCACGTCCCATGTTTACACGAGTTAATTGGGAACCTCTCCCGGGAAAGTTAATTAACTAAATTAAACACTGACAGGGGAACTCCATTGTTCCATGCTTATCCTGGGGTAAACATGGCCGATGTTGGTTTTAGGGCTGTAGATAATCTGCGGGTGCGACATTACCTATTCCATGACTTATGAGTGAGTCATCCAATTTCCTCTTGCTTGAACTGTTTGTCAGGTCAGCTGTGGGTGAATTAAACTATGGCTATTAATCCACTCCCCAATTTCTGTCCCCTCGGAACCAAAGCTCGAGGGAGTTATCGTCCCAAACGATGGTTCTGTCAGGGACAGTATGCCAATTGCGTGCGCGGAACCCACACCAATGTTTAAATCTGATAATGCTTCTGAAAAAAAATACTCTCTGAATATATATTAAACAGTGTTGGGGACAACACACAGTCTTGTTGCACACTTCTGTGAATTTGAACCTGCTCTGTTAGCTGCTCTTCAACTCTGACTTGAGATGTCTGATTCCAATAAAGGTTGATGATAATTCTGGTATGTTTATCATCTATACCTATTTTCTTCAGTTATGTGATTACCTTCTCATGCTGGCATTTGCCAAAGGCTTTTGCATAATCTATAAAAAATGCATGCATGTCACATCTCATGTCTCTACATCTTTGTATGAGGACCTGCATCATAAACAGTGCCTCTCTGGTACCCATAGAATTCCAGAAGCCAAATTGTGTTTCACCTGTGCTTTCTTCACATTTCTTATAAATTCTACTATGGTTGATTTTCAAGACCTTAAGAGCATGACTCATGGGGCTAATTATTCTGTACTCCTCACAGAACTTTGTGTTTGGTTTCTTTAGCAATGTAATAAAGGTTGATAGTAACAAATCACTCAGAAGAATCCCTGTGTCATAAATGGTGTTAAAAAGGTCCATCAGTTCTTTGATGTTAACTTCGGATAGAAGTTTCAAATTTTCTACTAGGATGTCATTTGGTCCTCATGCTTTCCCATCTCTGGATCTTTGCAAAGCTCTTACAACCTCACTCTCCAGTATTGGTGGTCCAGTACACTAATACCTCATATAATGTCCAAACTTGGTTCCACAAGTTAGGATGTTGTATGAATTCTGACTTTGTATGAGGCATGCAAAATTCTATCCGCGATGCCTCATACAACATCCAAATTATTGCCACTGATGCTTTGTATAATGTCGTTCCCCTGGTGAGAGCAGGGAGGCGGGGGCTAAAGGCTGGCCCCAGCTGTGAGGCGGCCAGAGAAGTGACCGTGGGGGAATCCCCCAAAATATCCAAGCAGCCCCGAGCACCCTCGCCCGAGGACAGAAGGAATGGGGCGAGGAGGAGGAATGGCACTTCCGGGGTGGCGGCAGGAGACCCGCTGTGAGGCAGCCAGAGAAGCAACCATGGGGGAATCCCCCAAAATATCCAAGTGGCCCCGAGCACCCTCGCCCAAGGACAGGAGGAATGGGGCAAGGAGGAGAAATGGCGCTTCTGGGGCGGCAGCAGGAGACCCGACGAGTCTCCTCCTCTTCGGGCACTGGTCGCTTCTCTTGCTCCCACCATCGAGTCTCACTCCCACCTACCCACTCTCAACCAAGGGTCGCTTCCCTGGCAAGAGCGGGGAAGGGAAGAAGGGAAGCGAGACTGGTTTCAGCTGTGAGGCGGGCAGCGTGGCGCATAAGAAGACCAGCCACGCCGGAGTCTTGCTTCCCTTCCCCGCTCACAACCAAGGGACGCTTCCCTTGTGAGAGCGGGGAAGCGATCGAGACTCCGGCGTGCCTGGTCTTCTTATGCGCCACGCTGCCCACCTCACAGCTGAAGCCAGTCTCGCTTCCCTTCTCTGCTCTCGCCAGGGAAGCGACCCTTGGTTGAGAGTGGGTAGGTGGGAGCGAGACTCACCAGTGGGAGCAACAGAAGCGACCAGTACCTGAAGAGGAGGAGACTCGTTGGGTCTCCCACTGCCGCTCCGGAAGCACCATTCCTCCTCCTCACCCCATTCCTCCTGTCCTCGGGCGAGGGTGCTCGGGGTCGCTTGGATATTTTGGGGGATTCCCCCATGGTCGCTTCTCTGGCCACCTCACAGCGGGTCTCCCACGGCCTCCCCGGAAGTGCCATTCCTCCTCCTCGACCCATTCCTCCTGTCCTCAGGCGAGGGTGCTCGGGGCTGCTTGGATATTTTGGGGGATTCCCCCACAGTCGCTTCTCTGGCCACTTCACAGCGGGTCTCCTGCCGCCACCCCGGAAGCACCATTTCTCCTCCTCGCCCCATTCCTCCTGTCCTCGGGCGAGGGTGCTCGGGGCCACTTGGATATTTTGGGGGATTCCCCCATGGTCGCTTCTCTGGCTGCCTCACAGCTGGGGCCAGTTTCGCTCCCACCCAGCTCACAACCAAGGGAAGCGTCCGGTGGGTGTCGCGGCTTCTTTCTCATGTGAAAACCCTAATGCCTCATACAATGTCCGGTGACGGTGTATGAGGCATCTTTTTTCCAAGAATTGGGTGACGTTGTATGGATCCAACGTTCTATGAAGCGGACGTTGTATGAGGTATTACTGTACTGCCATTTATGACAGGCTGTTCACCTCTTTCATCACTGAACAGTTCTCCTATGTATTCTTTCCACCACAAGATTCCTATCTTTGTCCTTTAACAATGCATGTGTGTTCTGTTGTCTTCTGCCAGTAACTTCCTTGATCTTTTTATGTACACAGAAAAAAATCATTCTTAATTTGGTATTCCTCTAGCTCAGTGCATTTGTCAGCCATATAAGCTTCCTTTACAGCTCTTATTTTGCACCTAAACATCCTTTGTAGATCACATATTTTTCTTTGTCCTGATTCTTATAAGTCCTTCTTATTTCCATTAAATTGAGTGTGTCATCTGTCATCCATTCCTTATTGTTATGGTTTAGCTTTTGTCTGTTTCTGTCTAACTTTCTGGGTTACAGTGGAACCCCAACATACAAACAGTTCAACTTACAAAAAAATTGACATACAAATTTTAAATAGGAAAGATTTGGCATACAAAAAAATACAGTGCCATCTAGTGGCCTCTTCTGGTAATGCAATGTGTTTTTGACATACAAATAACCTTGAGGAATGGGAAAAAATCATATGCAAAGGTTTTACTGTATTTCTTTTATTATCCCCTATTTCACTTCTACACATCTTTCCCCTTGATGTTTTCTCATTTTGTCTAACTTCTCTCTCGTTGTCTCTTTCACCGCTGTTCTACATGCACCATAGATGGCTGTAATAGGCTTCTGGTGGACTTTAGAGCCATAGTGGAAGTCATGTGGAGGGACCACAACTCCAAGTTATATGCAATAGAGCAAATGGAGATGTCCAAGCCACCATCTGGTCCATGTTTGTTTCAGCCCTTAACAGTTCAGGAAATCTCTAGGGCATCTGCTGACTGCAGGGCCACTACTACCCACCTTGATTCTTTCCCTTTCTAGTTGGTAAAAGCAACCACAGAGGGATGGCAGGATGAGTCATGGATATCATTAATTTTTCTCTCCATTAGGGTATATTACCAGCTAAGTTGGGGGGGGATTGTACAGCCCGTCTTGAAGAAATCCATCTTGACAACTGATGATTTTAACCACTATTATTGTTATTTATTTATTTATTTAGATTTATATCCCACCCTCTTGCCTGAGGACAACCCAGGGCGGCGCACAACACATAAAAACATTGCATTATTAAAAAAAAAAACTATTGTCCAGTTGCCAACATCCCCTTTGTGGACAAGGCTGTGGAGAGGATGGTTGCAGACCAGCTGGGAGTATTCTTTGAGATCTCTGAATGTCTCAATCCACACCAGTCTCGTTTTAGGCCTCACCATGGTATCGAAAAGGTATTGGTAACCCTCCTCGATGACTTACTGAGAATTGCCTATTGGTTCTCTTAGATCTTTCAGTGGCCATCAATATCATTGACCATGGTATCCTCCTGGATGGACAAGCTCTCTGGGATAGGTGATCAGTTCACTTAAAAATCAATATTTTTTTTGTTAAGTCAGTCTCCATAAAAGGAATACACACAAACTCTATACACATAAGCAATATTTTGTTGTGGGGCTTCCTTGTTCTTTTTTACTTCCAAGGCAAATGGAAATTATTTCTAGAAATACTATTGACAGAAAGGTTGCAGTACAAAGTTTTGTGGTGATGACTCTGCCTTGGCAACTGACTAAAGTTTACAGCATATAGAGAAAAGCAAACAAGAAAAACAAACACGATCAAACAGATTTAATTTGATTTTTCAGAAATGCCTAATATACCACATCACATTAGCAAAACATGTTCACTAATTAGAAACAGTCGTTATGAATTTCAACCTGCTGCATGATTAAAACTATTCATTAATCATAAGCCTTTGAAAAGATAGGTAACATGTTAATTTGATTCTGGAACTACGATTTGACTAACAAATTTCCTTTTTCTTTATTTTTTTAATGGTATATGTTTCCATAGGCAAGTAATGACAAGAGATCCTGCTGTTAGATAATGCAGAAATGCTGTAAAAGTGCCAGGATTTTATGTTGACAGGTGACAATCAAAATGCTTTTGGAGAGAGCACCATCCAATTGCAAATTAAATAAACAGGAAGTAAAAGTTTCTTCCATTTATATTAGGACAACTGAACACCCTTTTGGAAGTGCTGGAAATCATTGGGTGTTCTAGACTACAGGTGAAATAAACAAGAGAACAGTATTGCAGAGAGCACAAAGCTCCTGCTGTCAAATAATCTTAGAATGCTGCATTTTGGAGAGCAAACTTCTTCTGCACTTTAGAAATTACAATGCTACACCCATCGATGGTGTTAAAAGGATGAACATTACATTTCCAGATGGCACCAGACTTGGAGAAGTTGCTAATACACCAAAAGACAGAATCAGGATTCATGAAAACCTTAACAGATCAGAGAACTGTGGCAACATAAAATTAGCTTTAATAGCGAAAACGTGCTGCACTCAGGTAAGAAAAATGATAAGCACAAATATAGGATGGGTGGCAGCTGGTTTGGCAGTACACATGAAAAGAATCTAAAGGTAGTAGTAGATCACAAACTAAACATGAAGCAAGGCTGTGATGCAATGCCAACAAAAAATTAAACTCTTTCTTTATTCATGTAAGAGGCACCATCAACATATAATAACGTGCAAAGCTAAACTTAACATATCTAAAACAAAAAGGAATTAAAAGGGCTAGATGACAACCACCCAATATCAGGCCACATCAACAGCATTTCCCCTTTCTAATGTAAGGTCCTCTTCGGTGTATGTTGAGAGGCATAGTGTGCATTGTATCATATGGGTGATAGTTTGTTCTTCTCTGCATTCTCACAGGCTACCATCTACAGGGAAACCCCAGTTTCTCAGATTAGCCCTTGATCTTCCTACCCCAACACACTGTCTGTTTAAATACTATAAAACAGTGGATTAACAGAAGTATAGTGTCCAGATCACGGGAAGCAGTAATACCATTGCATTATAAGAACATAAGAACAGCCTTGCTGGAACAGGCCACAGCCCATCCAGTCCAGCATTCTGTCTCACACAGTGGCTCACCATTTCCTTCAGGGTATTCCCAAGCAGATGCCTTCACCTGTTTAGGAATCCCTGGAAATGGCATTGAGAGATGTCCTGCCTATCTCTCCAACCCAGAGGTTGTCCTTAGGTATCAATAATTATAGCCATTGATACCCTTGTCCTCCATGAACTTGTCTAATCCTTTCTTAAAGTTGTCAAGACTGACAGCTGTCACCACTTCTTCTGGCAGGGAGTTCCATAGATCAGTAATCCTCTGGGTGAAAAAGTACTTTCTCTTATTTGTTTGAGAACTAGTACCCAAAACTTTCATGGAGTGTCCCCTAGTTCTAGTGTTATGTGATAGGGAAAACAGTTTTTCCTTATCTACTTTGTCCACACCGTGCATGATTTTATAAACTTCAATCAGGTCACCTCTTAGACGCCGTCGTTCAAGATTGAAAAGGCCCAACCGTTGCAGCCTCAGATGGTAAGGAAGGTGTTCCAGTCCCCTAATCATTTTGATTGCCCTCCTCTGCACTTTTTCCAACTCCATAATATCCTTCTGGAGGTATGGCGACCAGAACTGTACACAGTATTCCAGATGGGGCCTCACCATAGATTTGTAAAGAGGCAAAATGAACTTGCTGACTTATTTTCTATACCCTTCCTAATGATCCCTAGCATTGAGTTTGCTTTTTTCGCTGCTGAGGCACACTGGGTTGACACCTTCATTGAGTTGTCTACCAGGACACCAAGGTCCCTTTCCTGGTTTGTCACAGAGAGTTCAGAACCCATCAGTTTATAAATGTAATTGGGTTTTTTTGCCCCAACATGCATCACTCTGCACTTACTAATGTTGAAGCTCATTTGCCACTGCTTTGCCCACTCCCCCAGTGTCAAGAGATCCCTCTGGAGCTCCTCACAATCTCTCACAGTTTTCACTACCCTGTATAATTTAGTGTCGTCAGCAAATTTGGCTACCTTGCTTTTTACTCCTACCTCTAGATCATTTATGAAGAGGTTGAAAAGCAGGGGTCCTAGTACTGAACCTTGGGGGACCCCACTCTTTACTACCCTCCACTTGGAGAAGTGTCCATTGAGTGCTACCCACTGTTTCCTGTCCCTTAGCCAGTTGCTGATCCAGGACAAGACTTGTCCCTTTATTCCATGACTGGCAAGTTAATTCAAGAGCCTTTGGTGTGGGACCTTGTCAAAAGCCTTCTGAAAGTCCAGATAAACAATGTCAACTGGATCCCCCTTATCCACATGCTTGTTGACACTCTCAAAAAATTCCAACAGATTAGTAAGGAATGATTTGCCCTTGCTAAAGCCATATTGGCTCTCTTTTAGCAGCGCCTTCTCTTCTATGTACCTATTAATTCTATCTTTTAGGATGGTTTCAATCACTTTACCTGGGTCACATGTCAAACTGACAGGTCAGTAATTTCCTGGATCACTCCTGGATCCTTTTTTGAAAATTGGTGTTACATTCGCTACCTTCCAGTCATCAGGCACAAAGCCTGATTTGAGGGAAAGATTATATATTTTGGCTAGGAGACCAGCAATTTCATCTTTAAGTTCCCTGAGAACTCATGAATGGATGCCATCTGGTCCTGGCGATTTGTTAGCGTTTAGTTTAACAAGACATGCAAGGACCTCCTCCCTGGTTATTTCTAACTGGCTTAATTCTTCAGTTTCCCTCCCTATGAAGATAGGCTCTGTTTTGGGCATGTGGTCTCTGTCTTCTTCAGTGAATACTGAATACTGAAGAATTCATTGAGTCTCTCTGCAATCTCTGTTTCCTCTTTAATAACCCCTTGCCTTCCATTGTCATCTAATGGTCCAATGGCCTTCCTAGTTGGGTTCTTACTTCTAATGTATTTAAAGAAGTCTTTGTTATTTCTCTGAGTATTTTTACCTATACGTTCCTCAAAGTCTTGCTTTGCTATCCTGATTGTTGCCTTGCATTTGTTCTGCCAGAATTTATGTTTCTGCCTGCTGTCCTCATTCGGACAAGCCTTCCATCTTCTAAATGAGCTTTTCTTGCTTTTGATCACTTCCCGAACAGCTCCTGTAAGCCACATCGGAGTCCTCTTGGACCTGGCAGTGCCCTTTTTCCTTTTGGGTATGCATTCCAATTGGGCCTCTGTTATTGTTTTTGTAAACAGCCTCCATGCCTCTTGGAGTGTTTGGACTCTCTCAATTTTCCCTTTCAGCTTCTTTTTTACTAGTTTCCTCATCTTTGGGAAATTTCCTTTTTGAAAATTTAAGGTCTCTGTGTTAGATTTTATCAGTGACTTGTGGTCTATGATCAAGTTAAACATAGTTGAGTTGTGGTCACTGTTCCTTATTGGATCAGTCACATTAACATCTTGCACCAGATCCTGAGTATTACTCAGGATCAAGTCAAGGATTCTTGTACCTCTAGCTGGGTCTTCAACCATCTGTCCCAGGGAACAATCATTTAACATATCTAGGAACTTTATCTCTTTATCATGTGCTGAACAACAGTTCACCCAGTCTATGTGAGGGTAATTGAAGTCCCCCATTATAACCAGGCTTCCCTTCTTAGATGCCTCCTTTACAACATTCTCCAACTGCCAGTCTCCCTCAGGAGTTTGGGTCGGAGGCCGATAGTATATGCCTACTGTTAGACCATCCTTGTGGCTTGGTACTCTTACCCACAGAGTTTCTAATGGTGACTCCAAATCACCTAGATATTCCAATTCGTATGATTTTATCACTTCTTTGACATCCAAGGCTACACCACCTCCCATTTGCCCCTTCCTATCCTTCCTGTACAGTTTGTAGCCTGGGATAACTGTATCCCATTGGTTATCATCCGTCCACCAGGTTTCAGTGATGCCAATAATATCAATATTCTTATCTATTGCTAAGTATTCCAGCTCCCCTATTTTGTTCCGGAGGCTTCTGGCATTTGTATACAAGCATTTATATATGCTTTCCTGATACAGTCTTTTGAGTCCAGTTGCCTTGTTAGACTGCCTCTTGCATCCTTCTGCTAGAGTGCTGGTGACTAGCTCCTTGATCTGCTCAGTAATTTTTGCATCCTCCTCACTACTCAAGTACACACTTTCCTGAACCGGATGCTGCCCAGCTCCTGTCGGCTTTCCCCCAGTTATCAGTTTAAAAGCTGCTCTGCAGCCTTTTTGATGTTGAATGCCAGCAATCTGGTCCCATAATGGTTCAAGTGCAACCCATCCCTCCTGAACAAATTTGGCTTGTCTCAAAATGTTCTCCAGTTCCTGACAAATCTGAAGTCCTCCTCTCGACACCACCACCTCATCCACTTGAGTATGCTTGAGTAAAGCCTAATCTAGAGTACTGTGTCCAGTTCAGGTCACCACAGTTTAAGAAGGATATTGAGAAGCTGGAACATGTCCAGAAGAATGGAACTAGAATGATAAAAGACTTGGAAACCAAGCCCTATGAGGAAAGTTTGAGGTCTAGGCATGTTTAGGGTGGAGTAAAACAAGACCAAGAGGTGATTTGATAGCCATCTTTATTTGAAAGCTGTCATATGGAAGATGGAGCAGATTTGGTTGTGTGTTCTTTGCTTCACAAGAGGATAGGACTGGAAGTAATGGATTCACATTGCAAGAAAGTAGATTTCAATTAAAGTTTAGGAAGAACCTACTAAGTGAGAGCCATTTACTGCCTTGAAGGGCAGTAGACTCTCCTTCACAGGACATTTTTAAGCAGAAGTTGGGTGGCCATTAGTCATGGATAATTTTGGTGTGGATTTCCTGCATTAACAGATGGCCAGGCTCAATTATACATGGAGTCCTTTTACCTCTAGGATTCTAAGATATTGAAGGAACTGGTTGAAGAGCTCTCCGAAACACTATCATTTTCTCGAAATCACTGAGGATGGATGAAGTGCCAGACAATTGGAGGAGGGCTAATGTTGTCCCTATCTTCAAAAGGGGCATAAAAGAAGAACTGGAGGACTATAGACCAGTCAACATGGAGGGAAGGAGGGAAGGCTAAGTCAACCTTGATTCCCATCAGTATCAAAATCACAACATCAGCAATTGTGGCTCCAGTACACGCAGTTTACCCACTGTGCCACCAGGACATTGTAATAATGAGATCAAAGTAAAGCAAGCCAGATAGAGGCTGAAAAAAGGCCCCTTCCAACTCAGTTATTCTATGATTCTATGAACCAGAAATGTCCTGGGTTGAAGCTCCAGAATGTGCACTACTTTACCTCACTAGGTCATTAAAGCAGCCCAGTAAAAGGTGGGGGAACTACCTCCTCCTTTGTCCAGAGCCAAGAAGTGCTATTTTACCCTCAGAGCTTGGAGTGTTAATAATAATAGCATTGGCAGTAATGTGTTACTTGTCTGGGCAATAAGGCATAACATCATTCTTTTGGTAAAGCAATATGATAACTGTTAGCATCATTACTTCCCTCTGTTGTATAGATAGATAGATGTTATTATGGTCAATGACCAATATCCAAACTACAAACAAACCATAAGTACAGCAAATGTGTTATTCCAAAAACATTACTGCATTACTGTCACCATAAAAACATAAAAACAAAACATCTAAAAATCTTCTGATGGCATAGTACTGCAAGCAAGGTGATGCTCAAGATAATACAGGATAGATTCCAGCAGCACGTAGAGAGAGAACTACCGGAGGTGCAGGCTGAGTTCAGAAGAGGCAGAGGGACTAGAGACCACATTGCAAACATACGTTGGATCATGGAGAAAACAAAAGAATATCAGAAACAAGTTTACTTCTGTTTTATTGACTACACCAAGGCTTTTGACTGTGTGGACCACAACAAAATGTGGCAAGTACTTAAAGAGATGGGAATACCAAAACACCTCATGAGAAATCTGTACATGAATCAAGAAGCAACAGTTAGGACAGAACATGGAATGACAGAGTGGTTTGGAATAGGAAAAGGAGTAAGACAAGGTTGCATTTTGTCACCCTGCTTATTCAACCTATACATAGAACACATAATGCACAATGCAGGGATGGAAGAATCACAATATGGGATCAAAATTGCTGGGAGGAACATCAACAATTTGAGATATGCAGACAATACCACCGTAATGGCAGAAAGTGCCCTTTTTTAGTGGGAGGGTAGTTTTTAAGCTGTTTTAATCATGTTTTTATTGTGATTGTGAACTGCTCTGAGTTGGCCTTGGCCAAGTGGGCGGTACAGAAATCGAAATAATAAATAAATAATAAAATAAATAAGTAAAATAAATAATAATGCGGCTGCCCGGGTGGTGATGGGGTGTGGCCGTTATGCTCATGCTTCGCCACTGCTCCGGGAGCTGCACTGGTTGCCAGTATGTCTCCGGGTGCAATTCAAGGTGCTGGTTTTGACCTTTAAAGCCCTATATGGTAGTGGGCCAGGTTACCAAAGAGACCGCATCGCCCTGAGGACGTCTGTCCGTCCAACCAGAGCGGACCGGAGGGGCTCTCTAATTGTTCCATCAGCCAGAGGGGCTCGCCTCTCTGGCACAAGGAGGAGAGCCTTCTCCGTGTCTGCACCGGCCCTCTGGAACCTCCTGCCAACAGAATTACGTCTTCGGACGGAGTTGCTGCCTTTCAGAAGGGATCTTAAAACCTGGCTGGCAGGTCAAGTGTGGGGTGCGGGTGGAAGGGTAACCACCATGGGGTGGTTGGTGTAGAGGAACTCTTCCCCATGGTGCCTTTTCGATCCTGCAGCCCTTGCTTTTTAGGGGGTGGGTAGTCTTAACTTTTTTTACTGTTTTAACTGTTTTTAGGATTATTGTTGTATTTGTGAATATTGTCTGTAAACTCCTTGGGTTGCCCTGGGGTTACTTTTTATGTTGTTAGCCGCCCAGAGTCGGCCTGTGTTGAGTGGGCGGGATATAAATTGAATAAATAAATAAATATAAAATAAATAAGTATAAGACCTAAAGAACCTACTGATTGGGCTGAAAGCTAAGAGTGCAAAAGCTGGCTTGAGACTCAATATCAAGAAAACCAAAATAATGGCAACAGGCCCTATCAGTACCTGGAAAATAGATGGGGAAGAAGTAGAAGCAGTGACAGATTTTACCTTCTTTGGAGCTAAGATCACTGCAGATGGTGACTGCAGCCATGAAATAAAAAGACGATTAACTCTGGGGAGACAAGCTATGAGAAATCTGGGGAACATAATAAAAAGTAGAGACATCGCCTTAAAAACAAAAATTAGTATAGTCAAAGCAATGGTATTCCTGGTGGTAATGAATGGTTGTGAGAGCTGGACCATTAGGAAAGCTGAGCGTAGAAAAATAAATTCCTTTGAGATGTGGTGTTGGAGGAGAGTGTTGAGAGTCCCCTGGACAGCAAAGAGAACAAATAGGTCAATCTTAGAAGAAATCAAACCTGACTGCTCATTAGAGGATCAAATAGTGAAGATGATGCTTAAGTACATTGGACACCAAATGAGAAGGGATGATTCATTTGAGAAGGCCTTGATGCTGGAAAAGGTGGAGGGCAAAAGAAGAAGGAGGCGTCCGAAGATGAACTGGATGGATGGTGTGGTAGATGCAGTGGGCACAGACCTGGGCGGGGTGAGGAGGATGGTGGAGGACAGAGGTGCCTGGAGGGCAATGGTCCATAGGGTCGCAGAGGGTTGGAATTGACTGTGCGACTGAACAACAATAAAAGTACTGAGGGTATTTCTACTTCCTACTTGTGATAAGTAAATCGTTATTTGTCGATTCTCCTCAGTATTTGGAAGAGGAAGAGTTAAAATGTTTTTCAAACATTTTGAGGATATATTTGCATATTTTAGACATTTTTCCTCTTTGTTTGTTTTTATTAGTGGTTTTTAAAGGAACAAATGTTAATAAGCAAGGTGGAGATTGATGACAGTAACTGTTTTTTAAAGAATTAATTTTTCAAGCTCTGCTTCCCTTTCCCCATTTTGATTTGGAATTAGAGTAGACACATTGGAAACAATGGAACTTATGGAGGAGTTGACTCACCAAATTTAGTGGGCTTACTTTAGTGCAACTTAGTACACTAAGCAATAGAACTTTTGCCAGTGTTTCTCTTAAGGAGTTCCTTTATCTTCAGAATAATAAAAAGCCCAATGTGCAGCTGTTTTTCATTGCAAAAGTAGGAGAAACTAAGTATGAAACATCCCAGTTATACAATATCTTGTTATTTTAACACTATCAATATGATTTGCCTTTTTAAAATTGCAGAGTTGTCAACAGATGTATAGGACAAGCTGATTATATCCACTAAATAATGAAAAATCTCAGAGCATGTGAATATGAAAATGGTTTCTTTACACATAATGAAATGCCACTGAGTTCAAAAGCAATTTGGAAAAGATAGCACAGATCAATAGAGGGGAAATGAAGAAATACCGCCAAAGTATAAAGCAAAGTTTACAACACATCTTCAAGAGAACTAGTGATGAAAAATCAAGTGGAATCTAAAAAACATACCTAATTTCAAACAACCGCACACAAACACAAATAAAAACAAATCTAGTGAATCATGACAATGAAACATTAATGTTCAAAGCAAACTACATCGTGTGCATACAGCTAATGTATTTCAGATGGTTACAACACAGGGATTTGGTAATTTGGTAATAAAGCTGTTATGCAGTGAGTGATGGCATCTATTTACCACTCCTTAGAAAGTTTACCATGTAATGTTCTGGATAGAAAGGATTAGGGGGCTTCATGCCATTGCCCAAGAGAGGCCCAAGTGTACTTGCAAAGCCTGTCATTTTTGGGGGAAGCTCTTTCTATGTTCCCCAGGCAAAGAACTATCAGATCCCAAAAGCTACAGGCCATTTTCCCCTCTATGCTACTTATACAAAGTGTTGGAATAAATGATATTCAATAATTTAGCCCATAAACTTGAACCTCTTCTAATTCCATAATAGGCAGGCATTAGACCTGGCAAGAGCCGTATGGCTCAAATCTTAAATCTAATCCAGCATATCGAAGATTGTTTTCCAAAGCGTAAAATAACTGAAGCAGCAATTGCTGATCTTTGAGTCGTATAGTTTATGATATTGTCCACCATCAACTGCTGCTCAACAAGCTGTACCTGCTTACTAATGTTACCCCTTCTCACAGTTTGTATTCATATAGCTAGGATTGTCAAGTCAACACCATCCCACCCCTTGAGAGCTAAAGCCAAAACTTGAAATCTGGCCCTTGTTGTAACAACAGAGGGTGGATTCTTCAGCAACAATCACAAAAAAGATGTGTAGTTTGTTGAGTTTCTTGGTATGATACAATGTAGAGACTTGTTGATGAATTTAGCAGTGACAGCTTCCATAGAAAGTGAAAGATAATAAAATAGACAAAAGTGCTTCTGAGTATAATTAGTGGCATGTCCAGCGCTCATGAGAAAGCACCTCAAAGCACAGGGTTTCTAGGGTAGCATCATTACTTTCCCAGAAATCTCAGGTGAAAGATAGAAATCTAGAACATGGACCCCAAAATTGAGTCTTAGGGCCACAAATTTAGACCTGGTAACCCTGCCTGGACTACAATTATTAGAACTGACACATTTGCAAGAGAGTTTGGTCACTTCATTGTATGAATATTAGTTATTGGCTGGCTGGTTGGCTGGCTGGCTGGATCTACATACATTTGAGTGTGATCACTTCAAGCTCCAGATTCTCAAGGGTCTGCGAGCAAGAAGTCCAAATGGACCCACCACCTTCCTGCTGTTATAACTACTACCCTTTCATTCACACTCTTCTTCTGGGCTCACTCCTCACAATCAAAAAGGAAATAGAGGGAATAAGGAAAATGTTCTGTCTGCAGTGCTATAGTCGGGGTTGTCTAAGAAATGGCAGTGGATATAGGTTTCAGCTTCTGATCACTGCTACCCAATCTGATGCTCTTTCTCTAGATGGGTTAAAATAAATATTTTAGATTACATTTATATCTAGCAGGCCTTATTTTAAGAGCAGCATTCCCTCATTCACACAGAAGGAAAAGCTTTCTGCACTTTTATAAAATGCAGGTTTTTAAAAGTCTCTGTATTTAAAATAATTTAACACACTAAAAACTGCAGATCAGGCACATTTCTAGCTGGTCACAATGTTTTAATTGATTGGTCTAATTGATTAAGCAACCAAACTTGGAAATTGCTCTGCCTTTCTGCCAAAAACTAAAAATAAAATTATTGCTCAAGGCAGCAAACCATGAAATGAATAAATATGTACAATTTAACAGCATATAGGAGATTAATTAGAACAGACAACTTTAGGAGCAGCCAAAAACAAATCAAAAGCAGAGGTACTGTAGTTGTTATGGCGCATAAGAAACTCCAAAATTCATACTGATGTGATACATCATCATCATCACTATGATTATTATTACTACTATTTTTATTGTTATTATGTGTCATCAAATAAATTCAGACTTAAAATGTCAATTTCCTGTTTTTTCTAGAGTACTCACAAAATGTCTGGGTTTTTTTCTTTGCTTTTGTTTTTGTTTTAGTATTTGTTTGGACTCCATATCCCAGAAATCTCAATTCTGGGAGTTCTGCCTGCCAGACACACCTAAATTGTGCTCACTGGAGAAAAATTAGGCTGGAAAGCTAGGGTAAGCCAAACAACAGACTGGCTAACTCAGAAAAGAAAGTTTCGGGGGGGGGGCGTGTCAAGATGGAGAGCTGAGAGGAGTGAACTTTCTTCCGCTCAGAAAGGAGGGAAACGAAAGTGACTGTTAAAAGTGAGAATAGTTCCTGAGACTTGTAAAAAAATGGATTAGAATATTTCTAAGAAAAAATAGTTGCGGAAATTACCTTGGTTGGTCCGAAGTCGTGCCGAGAAGGGAGAAAACTGTGAGTTTCGATCTTGGAGAGAGTGGGGGATGGGCGGCCCTTAATGGCGCCGACTCAACAAAGCTCTTAGCTGAAGAACGGACGGTTTTGAAAACTGTGTGGAGATCGGTTCGCTGGCAAAGTTCGACAAAACGCAGGCAAACAGATAAGCGGACGATCGGATCGAAAAGGGTAAGCCCGGTGGGGATCTGAAAGGGGGAAGCTGAAGCGAGCCTCGCTCGGCCTTGCCGGTCCTTTCGACCAGAGCCGCGCGGAGCCTAGCGGAGCCGGAAAATTGCTTAAGCGGAGAAGTGGAGAAGCCCTGATGGTGAGCAAATTTGTAAAAATAGGTGGGGAAGGAGAAAAGGAGAAGAAAAGTGAAGTAATTGGGACCGGACCTTTTGTTTTTTTCACGTCAGTGGAGCGCAGATAGGCCAGGGCCAAGTAACGGTGATAATACCGGGATTTCTTGTTTTCTTTTTTTTCCTTTCCCTTCTTTGTTACTGCTTGAGTTTTGGACTTTGAAATTTGGGTATTAAAGAGAAAGAGAGGAAGAAGAAGAAGAAGTTGGACTTTTGGAGAATTGGAACTGGCTTTGTCTTGCATATTTTTTCCGAGGCTTAAAAAAGAATAAGATGGTGCTGGGGCCCTGAAATGTGCTGTGAGAGACAAAGTGTTGTTTCCTTTGAATCTTGGAGAGCAGACACCTGATCTTGTTTTTGCTTTTTGTTTTTTCTTCTCGGCCTGGAATAATATAAGAGTTATTTTTCCTTCTTTGTTTTTTAAGTTGGACAGTGTTTGTAAGCTGCAACAGTAACATAAAGCAAGTTGCTGGAAGAGAAATAAAATATCAGGGTTTTTTTGTGGGACAAATATTGATGATTTTTTTTCTTTTTACCTTCCTGTTGTGGTTTTTTGGACTCCTTTTTCTCCTTTTTCTCCTTTTCCTTATCTCCCTTCCCATTGGGAGATGAAGATTGAGGATTAAATATGGAATAAAGTGGAAGAACAGTGATCAAATTTTCTTTTCTTTTCTTTTTGATAAGGATTTTTGTTCCTTTTTTCTTCTCCCTTCTTTCTTTCTTTCTCCCTCTCTTTTTTTTGTTCATCTGGGGGTAAAATATTAAAATTTAAGAGGGAAATTAATTTGGTCTGAAATGGGATTTTTTTCTCATTTTTTCCCCATCCCTATATTGATTTGAATTTTGGTGGATGTATATACATATATTCATATATGTGCGTGTACATGCGTACGTAGGTACATATACATACAATAACAACACCAACAACATTGGCAATGAAGGGGGGCAAGGACTTAAATCTGACTTTGAAAGATTTAATGAGAAGGTGGACAATCTGGAATATAAAATTGGGAATATGTTGGCTCAAGATAAACAAGAATGAAAACAAGATATGCAAGATATGCTGGCAGACATCTTGAAGGGAATTGATGGTTTAAAAAAGGACAAGATAAGCTTAAAAAGAACAAGAAGTTATTTAAAAAGAACAGGCAACGATTAAGGTGGAGGTCATAGAATTGAGAAAGAGAGAGAAAGAAAGAGAAAATAAGGTTGGAGATCATGAAAAGAGATTGGAAACCGTAGAAGAACATTTAAGACGAGCAAATGTCATAATCAGAAAATTGCCAGAGAACTCCCCAGATAAATTAAAAGAAAGAATAGTGAAATGGCTGGACGAAATCATGGAAGATGGTTTTACACCGCAGGATGTTGTAAGCGTGTTTAGGCTGGGTTCAAGAAGGGGTAAAACTGGGTCAAGGAATGTGTTGTTAAAATTTGCTAATGTGTCAGACAAGCTGCGTTTAATGGCTCTTATATGGGAAAAAGGTGCAGAAGTGTTAAAAATGGAAGGCTTTGATATCGAAGTTTATAATGACATTCCAATTGAGGACCGCTTATGGAGACAATCAATGAAACCAATCACAAAGCGATTCCAGGATAAAGGAATAAGGTATAATTGGAAATTCCCACGACAATTAAGTTTCTTCTACCTGGGAAGACGTTATTTGATAAGCGAAGGTCCTAATGTTTTGGATGTAATGGTAGATGCAAAGTTACTGGAAGCAGGAGCTAAAGAGTGGTTTGATCTGAAGGAAGAATTGATTATATCTGGTGGATATATAAGGTGGGAGAACAACGGAAATGAGAACATGTCTAAAGGTGCGGAAGGAGGAATTGTTCTGGGTGGAGATTAGGTTCAGACCTCCTCGGGGCTCGCACAGTCTGTCGCACCTCCCCCCTCCCCCCTTTGTATTTCAGAGGCTATTTGTAAAAAAAATGGGGAGGGTTAGTAGTAGAATGTATAGTGTGTACTCTTTAGTTGTTGTTTTTCCTCTTTTTTTCTTTATTTGTTTAAGGTGAAGGAAGAGTTATATGTTAATCACATGCCTGTAGGAGGAAGTGGGAAATGTAAAAAATTATGGGAGGAAAATAATAGATGAGGAATATAAAAGTAATAACATGGAATGTGAAAGGTACTGGTTGTCAGGTGAAGAGAAGGAGATTAGAAGCAGCACTCAGAAAAGATAGACCAGATATAATCTTTCTGCAGGAAACCCATCAGAAATCGGAAGAAACCAACAAGCTATTTTTAGGATGGACTCAGTTTTATGAAAAAGCATATGGTACTTCAAAGGCTAGAGGGGTTGCAACTTTGATATCAAATAGGTTGGGATTTGAGATGGTAAAAAGTATCTCAGACCCAGAAGGTAGATATCTGATAGTAAAGGGGGAAATAGATGAGGAGGAAATAACATTGGTGAATTTGTATGTGCCAAATGAACATCAAAATAGTTTTTTAGATAAGGTGTACCGAATATTGGAGAAAGAAAAAACAACAAAAATGATTGTAGCTGGAGATTTTAATTTAATAAGATCAAATATAGATAGTACAAACATACCAAGATGTGTGGGAGGAAATAAAATGTATGTGTTAAATAATTGGTTGAAATCTCTAGGGTTGAAAGATACATGGAGGGAACTTAAAGGATTGGAAAGGGTTTATACATTTTTCTCACAAGTCTATAACACGTATTCCAGAATAGATTATATATTTGTTACTGATAATTTGACAAGAAATTTAGAAGATATAGAAATAGGAATTTTTAAAGAGTCTGATCATGCAAAAGTATTGCTGGAAATAAAAATAGATGCTACAAAGATTAGGAAAAATTGGAGATATAATGCTAAATTGTTCAGAGATATAAAGTGTAAAGAGCAAATGGTAGAAAAATGGGAAGAAAATTGGAAATGGAATGATACAGGGGATGTTAGATTCGGTATTGTATGGGATACAATGAAAGCAATATTCAGAGGTGAAAGTATTAGGTTCGTAAACATTAAAAATAAACAGTTAAAAAGTAAGCAAGAAGAAATTGAAAAAGAGATTAAATGGCTGCAGGAGAAACATGCAATAACCAAGGATAGAAAAGTTTATGAAAGAATGCAGGGCTTAAAGAAGGAATTAATAGGAAAAGATATTGAAAAGGTAAAAAGAGATTTGGTGCATTTAAAAAGGGAATATTTCGAATACAGTAATAAAAATTCAAAGCTTTTAGCAAGAGCGGCTAAGGAAAAAAGAAGCAGAAGAGAAATAGGGACTTTAGTAGATAAGGAAGGTATAAGATATAACAAGATTAAAGATAAATGTAAGGTGGTTAGAGAATTTTATCAAGATTTATATTCTAAAAAGAAGGTAAATATAGATAAATTAAAAGATAAATTGGGAATGCAAATTAAAAATAAAATAAGTCAGGAACATAAACAAAAAATGGAAGAGTTAATAACTGAAAAAGAGATAAAAGAAATAATAACTAAATTGAAAGCAGATAAATCACCGGGAGAAGATGGATTACCTGCAGAATTTTATAAAGAGTTCAAGGATATAGTAACTCCAAAATTGTTAAAATTGTATAACGGTATACTTAATGGGGAACAGATACCACCATCATGGTATAGAACAATAATTGTTTTGTTACCAAAACCAGGAAAAGACCCAGAAAAGGTAGAGTCATATAGGCCCATCTCTCTGATAAACCAAGATGCCAAGATTTTTACGGCGATACTGGCAAGTAGATTAAACAGTTTTATGGATAAATATATAAATAAAGATCAGGCCGGATTTGTGAAAGGTAGGCACATGGCAGATTTAGTAAGGAGAGTTGTAGACCTGATTGATGTTGCAGGGCAAAATAAGGAGAAAGTTGGATTACTATCATTAGATATCTTCAAGGCATTCGACTCCTTGCAATGGATAACAATTAACGAGATAATTAGAAGTTACAGATTTGGTGATAGGTTTATAAAAACAATAGAACAATTATACCAACAAGGATACGCCAATATTAGGGTTAATGACGGTCTCACAGAGGAAGTGAGATTAGAGACAAGGGTGCCCTTTATCACCAATATTATTTATTATGGCGATGGAAATATTAGCAAATACAATAAGGGAAGACAAAAGTATAGAAGGAATAATGGAAAATAAAATTAGTTTATATGCGGATGATACTTTGATAATCATGAAACACCCTAGAAGGACTTTGGAAAGCATCCAAGAACATTTAAAGGAATTTGAACAAATAACAGGTCTGAAGATAAATTGGGATAAATCTGAAATGATTTTAAGTAATATTGAAAAGGATGAGCAAGGGAAAATAAGGGATGAATTTAAACTGCAGATTAAAGAGAGTCTGAAATATCTAGGGATAAATATCTCTAACAAATTGGATGATCTGAAAAGATTAAACTATGATAAACAAAAGAAAGAACTTAAAGATAAAATTTTACAATACCAAAAATTAAGGTTGTCTTGGTTCGCCGGAATAGCGTTGGCTAAAATGATGTTATTACCAAAATTAAAATTTTTGTTTGATGCCTTACCAATTCAACTGACGGATAAAGAAATTAAGGAATTTCAAAAATTATTAAATAATTATTGTAATGGGGGACGCAGACCTAGAATTTCAAAGAGAATGTGGTATTTATCTCAAAAAGAAGGGGGTCTAGGAATTCCTTACTTAAAGAATTATTATAAAGCATTTCATATAAAGAATGTAGTTAAGATTTTAATGAAGGAGCCGGTTATTTGGGAGGAAATTGAAATGAAGGAACTAAAGGAAGTGGGTAAGAGCCTTTTTTAAGATAAGGAAACATGGAAAACACCAGTTAAAAATAGAATGCTGAGAGGGAGTATGGAAGAAGGTCAAAATGAAATTAGTTGCGAACATTTCACCGATAATTGAAATAGAAGATTTGAAAAAGTTTCCAATAAGAATGGACAATGAGATGAGAGAAATCTTGTTGACGAATGGGGTTTTCCTGCTGAAAGATTGGATACGAGTCTGCAAAGATAAAGTGATGAAACGAGAGCTATATACTCAGATGAAGTTGAATTGGTTTCAGATAGAGATGGTGAACAAGTGGAATAATAAATATTTGAGGGAACAGAGCCTGGAAAGATATAGGACAGAATTTGAGGAATTAGTGTGGAAGATAAGGAAGAAGGAAATTGGAATTAAAGGAATGGTTAGTAAAATTTATAAAATAATAAATACAGAAGGTAACTCACAAGAAATATTAAGAAACATATGGGAACAAGATTTGAATATGAAGATGACAGAAAAGGAATGGCAAAATAAATGGAGAAAAAGAATTATGAGATCTTTGTCGGTCAGGGTAAAGGAACATAATTTTAAAATGTTATGGAAGTGGTATTTGACCCCTATGAGATTACATCAGATGGATAAAAAGAATAATAAAATGTGTTGGAGATGTAAAAATATGTTGGGCACATATGTCCATATGTGGTATGAATGTAAGGTGGTAGAAAATTTTTGGGCAAAAATCGAGAACGAGATTGATAAGATTATGGGATTGCGTCTCAAATTGGGGCCAAATAACATTTTGCTGACGGACGTAGACAATATGAATTTAGATAATGATAAGAAAGAATTGTTGTCCATGATGCTTGTAATAGCTAGAATGTGTATTGCAAAAAATTGGAAAAATGACTTAGTGCTAAAGGTGGAAGAGTGGTATAAGCAGATGTGGGATCTCGCATTGAATGAAAAATTAACATGGGAGTTAAATTTTAAAAAAGGTATAATAAAAGAAAATAGATTTTGGAATATATGGCGACAATTTGTTGATTACTCATTGATGAGAGACAGAACAAATAAACTGCCACCAGACCAAATGAAATTTTGGGTACAATAGAAATTAATGGGAAATCCCACATCCTCCAGGGCGATGTACATAGCACAGGGTGATGATGTATGTAATGTGATGAGGTTGATATTGTTTTTGGAAAATATTTCGTAAATCTTAAAACGGAAGTATAATAGACCTTAGCAAGGTTGAAGAGTTTAATAAAAGTAAAGTATGGACATAAAAGTAGAGTTGAAAAATGTGGACTAGACTTGGAAGATAATGGTTAATAATAAGATAAAAGTATAGTGTGTAAGTAAGAAATTTTTATACTGAAATAGAATTCAAGGCCATGACAGATTTTTTGTTCTTTCCTTATTTTTGATGTATATGTATTTCCATGTTTTTTTCTATATATATAGTTATTTTTTATAGTGTTAGATTATTTGTTTTTTTATTATGTCTTGAATGTTGTCATATATTTTGAAAAATCAATTTAAAAAAAATTGAAAAAAGAAAAGAAAGTTTCCTCAGTGCTTACTAGGAACATTCATATAGTTTACCATATATATCAGTAAAGCTATATTTCAGGGGACCATTACTTGTGCCAGAACAAGCTGTACACATAGGGAGATACTCCACATAACGGGAGGAAATGTTCATTAACTGGGATTCCCATTGAGCGGGTGTACCCCGGTTACCAAAACCCCTGCATAATGGGAAAAAGTTCATTGTGCAGGATATCACCCTTCCATAACAAACACTTCGTTATGTGAATTTTTTGCTAAGCAATGCGTTCGTTAAGCGAGGTACCACTGTATCTAGTTTTCAAACTCTTTCCAGGTGCTGATGAGGCCAAGCTGACATTGAAGACACATCAAGGTCAGAGGGAGTTGAAGAAGATGGCAATTCAGACATAACATTCCAACATTGCTCAGAATCCTTCCTAATTGGGCCATAAACAGGCTACCATGGGAACGGTCTTGGAAGGGGGGGTGGTGATTGGTGTTACAAAATGCACACTGATTAGTTAAATCTAAGAAGAGAGGAAAGAAGGTTGATTGATTGCAGACAGATGGGAGATGTGGTTGGTTGGTTGGTTGGTTGGTAAATGGAGAGGTTAAAATAATTTAGTTTAGCTTAGTACTTTGTCTTATAAGCATGTAGCTGATTCTTAGCTGTAGGGGCAGGGGGGCCTAGCAGAATGCCCTCAAGGGGGAAGCTTTGTCTTAGGCTCTGGGTTTAGATAGCTTTTCTTATTTTTCCCTGAGATGGGGGAGAAATAGAAAATGTCTCAATTTTAACTTGACAAGAGTATCAATGGCTATAATTATGGATACTTAAGGACAACCTCCGGGTTGGAGAGATAGGCAGGATATCTCTCAATATCTTTTCCAGGGAATCCTAAACTGGTGAAGGCATCTGCTTGGGAATACCCTGAAGGAAATGGTGAGCCACTGTGTGAGACAGAATGCTGGACTGGATGGGCTGTGGCCTGTTCCAGCAAGGCTGTTCTTATGTTCTTATGTTCTTATGTTCTTAACTGTTTGCTTTTTAACTTTGACTTTTTGTAATGCTTTGGGACTTTTTGCTTTTGGAACAATTTTATACATTTTAAGAGACTTTTAAATTTTTCAGTAAGTTGTCATCTTTTGAGAAGCAGGGTTTATTTATTTTGTTTTGTTTTTATTTATTTATTTGTTCATATTTGTATTGCCGCCCTCTCACTGAGGCGACTCCAGGCAGCTCACAAGTGTTAATATAAAAACATTCCATAAATAAAGAATATTGATGTGTGTAGCATTCATCTGCATCTTAAGAGTGCCAAATTCTCTTTCCCTGCTTTAGATTGCCCTTCATCCAAATCAGCAGATATTTTCTTCAGTGATGTTCTAAGTCAGGGGTTTCCAAACTTTTCATGCCATGGGCTGGTAATGTGGTTGAGCAGGCTGGTCATGTGGTTCCTCCCACTGTAAAACGTGGTTGTGGCTGTCAAAAATGCATTTATGACAGCCGCAGGTGCATTTATGGCATCATTTGTGCATATGGAGGCAGTTCTGCTTCTGGTAGCGGCAAGAGCCAGATGATTTGATGCCACGGGCTGGGTCCGGCCCACAGGGCCAAAGTTTGGTCACCACTGTTCTAAATTAAAACACTGAGAGGCACACAGCTCTGTCCTGGACTGTAGCCAGCAAAATATTGATAGATGCCAAGTGGCATACACAGGGTCCATAAAAGTGTTTAACTGTGAGAAACTGATTATTCCTAATGCCATTAATCTTCTTCTCCAGCTGGCTGAATCCAGAGTTACAGCTCTCACTTGTCCAACATTATGAAGAGAATTGTTTTCACAGCCTAATAACTTGGCCAATTACATTTAAAACAATTCAAAAGAGCCTTGTTATCATTACAGAATAATGGACTACAAAATGTTAGTGATGTGGGGATAAAATATGAAAGCCTCTTTCTTACACTGTTCTTAAACCTCTCTGCTTTTGATTACAGAATAAGTTCTCAAGAATGTAAAAATAATTTTGCCCCTAACAAGCATTTTACAGTGGTGAAATTTTTTAAATTAGTTCTTTGCACACAGAGACCAGAATAAATATAATTGGAGTTTCACAAAATAAAAGGATGGTTTTTCCATCCACAGTCATTTTAACTAGGGATGATTTTTTTATTTCTTGTGCTACAATTCCTGTACTGTAATTCTCTATTCTAGGAGCCCTGTGTGACAGACAACTTACAGACACCCTAAATGTGGCTCACCTCTTTTCACAAGAAAGGAGTAATTTGGGAAAGCTATGGTAATTAGAAAATGCATGCATAAAATTATATTATTTCTAGTTCTCTTATAGAGGATAGAGATATGCCCATCCATTTCCTTTATGATTATTCTCACAACAAATAAAATAAAAATAAATCTTAAATTCTGGGGATTCTGTATCTCTGACCATTCAGAACCTGATTAGCTGATGTACTTTTTTTGAAATAGATATTTTGGAACTGAAAAATGCAAAAGGAAAAATAAGAAGAGGAAGCAATTATTCATCTTTCTAAAATAGATCTCATCTTGACTCATTAAGATGAGATGAAATCTGTTTTACTATTGAAATCTATTTTTACTTTTGGCAAATTTAACAGGGTGAGTAAATTGCCACCAACATCCCCACACACTTGACTACGTCACTGTAATTCCAAATTGGTTCTAGTTTTGACAGCTACAGAGCAATTCTGAAAATTAATCAGAGTCTATATGCAGCCTGCCTGGTTTGTGTCTGTATCTACAGGTACCATTCAGGAAGCTCCCCAAGCCTCGGTCTCAAACTTAGACCTAATCATCCCTAACAAACACTTTTTCCCAACATCTATAACTGATTCTCAGCATGGAGGCAACAGCCCTTGTGCTGACAGACTGATGATAGCATGTCCCCTTCCCCTGGCATTTAAGCAGACAGACATGCTGTCATGAGCAGTGGTGGAAGCAACAGCAGCTGACACTACTGCAGGGCAGGTTAGTTAAAATTTGGAAATTAAACAGTGCAACATGACTACCAAGCATGAAAATAGGGATCACTCTGTCATTTAAAGCAAAAAAGGAGTGATAAGTGCAAGAATTACAGGTTCACTAGATTTCATGCAATGCAAGTATAAGAAGATTTACCTGCAGGAGGTGAATATTGTATTGAATTATTATGGTACTGTTACATTTCTTGCGTTGTATCTTTCTGTGCTAAAGATTCTTTATTAGCAACTCAGCAAAGCTGTGTGATATATGCATGGATCTATGACACAATCATATTTAATGACAGATATATTTACTTTCTTTCCTGTATTTGATCCAGATATATCTACAAGGTGGTTTAGGTAAGAAAATAAAACACAAGCAACCTATACAATGCATTCAGTTTAAACTATGAAAATTATTTCATTAAATATGCAATTAACGCCAAGAAGCCAGAGCAAAACAAGATCCACACTAAAAGTCCCTGTCAACAACAACAACAACAACAACAACAACAACAACAACAACAACAACAACAACAACAACAACAACAACAACAACAACAACAACAACAACAACAATAATAATAATAATAATAATAATAATAATAATAATAATAATAATAATAATAATAATAATAATAATAATAATAATAATAATAATAATAATAATAATAAAGTTTTATTTATATCCTGCCCTTCTCAGCACAGGCCGACTCAAGGCGGCATACAATATTTCAAATAGAAATACAATGCATTACAATATATATTAAAAGAAAGAAAGAAAAGAAAGAAAATTTTAATAAAGTGACATAAGATCCGCAAAAAAAACCATGAGCATGGTCCTCGTGGCCATGCCACGAGGCTGTGCCATTAAATCATTAAAGGTTTTCCAAATTGAAACAGTGCCTGTCAGTGGGAGAGTACGAGTTATCTGTATGAAACCAGTGATTGGATCTCCCATTGTTGTTTTTAACACTTACCCTGGATACCTTGGAGTCGTTATTCATTGAAGAGTCCACACATTGGTAGATGCCTCCCCAACAACATTTCACACATGCAAATGGACATGACAAATCAAGTCCATTCGCATGTGGGTTTTTTAGCCATTTGGATATCACGTCACCCACTGGCTAGGCAGATCATGACGTGTGCCCTCTGCTTTCCCCTTGCCCAAGGGATCCGATGGAGGATGCTTTGGTGAGTTTTAGTCCTGGCCTAACATCATTGACAAGGGATGGGCAATACTCAGTTGTAGGCTTCAGCAGGTTTGCACCAATTCACCAGAACCGGTAGCAGAAGCCCCGGCCATCCAAGTTTTAAAATAAAGTAGTCCTAATTTGGGTGCAATGCCTGGTGCTCCCCCTGGCCACGCCCACCATACCACTCTCATATAGTAGGTAGTGAAAAAATTGAATCCCACCACTGGCAACACTGCCTAGTTAGACCTCTCAAGCCCCCGTGCCTCGGCAAGGCTTTCACCTAGTAGGGGCTTGAAGAATTACAATAATAGCTACAAAGATGGCAAGCTAACACTTACAATAATTTCATTTTCCTAATATAAATTACCACCCAGAAGTTGCTATTCACATCACAGGAGAAAAATATACAAGCACTTGTTTCCTGTACAACACAACTAACAGCTGGAGTTAGGGAACACTCTTCTTGGGGAAATTATTGAGATAAACAATTGATATTTTATTGGCAAATATTCAATGACATCTCCTGCTACTGCAAACTAGACCAAACACCTTCATGGATATCCAAATTCTTCTTTTAAGCAGTCATACAATCACAAATCTCACATGCCTACATTTGCCTCAAACCAGCCAAGAGAGAGAGAATCATCTTTGGAATTAGTAGAAAGAAAAATAAATAATAAAAAGTGTGTGAACATTGTCATCAGTAGGTAATATTAGGGAAAGTTTCCCAAGTCACCCTGGATCATTCCAGTTTTAGTGTATCTGTCACCAAAGTGAACACTATCTGGGAAATGAAATGGAAAGCAATCCAAAACAATATGGTGTGTATATCCATAACAATATATCTGCTAAACTCCTATACTAGTTGATGTTGTGTTTTCCAAGTTTGTACAGAAGAAGGAAGGGCAGAAGGCTCTGACTGAATGTAATACTTACATAGTATCTAGTATCTTTATAAGGTCTTGCAACTTCTGTATGAATTTTGAAGAGCCTGGATGCAACTTCTGGGAGGAATTCATCCTATTCAAGTAGAAGTCTATGTTGTGAAAATCTTTGCTGGTGATAATGTCATTGCTGAAATCACAGGCATGAACTCTACAGACCAGGGAGAAACAGAATTCTACCATTAGAGCAATTCTACCATTACAACTTTCTGGAACAAAGTCTAGATATAATTTCAGAGGTAATATATGGGCTGTAGCCTACTTCATTAGACATAGGAAGTACTTCATATATTACATTTGTATCTGGCTTTTCCTCCTCTAAGCTTAGGGAAGCTACACAATTCTCTCCCTCTCTACTTGTGAGTTAAAAAGTGTGACTTCCAAAAAAAAGGGGGTTGATTGGGATTTGGTTGGGGATAACTGGACTACGGTTCCTATCTCCTAAATCCTAATTTCTAAACACTGCTGCAGGCTGACTCTTGACATATATGTAACATTGCTAATGGAAGAAATACAGGTGAAACTCGGAAAATTAGAACATCATGCAAATGTCCATTTATTTCACTTAAAAGGTGAAACAAATATATGAGATAGACTCACTACATGCAAAGCGAGAGATGTCATGCCTTAATTCGTTATAATTGTGATGATCATTGTGTACAACATACATGAGATTATGTGATGATTATGGGGTACATGAGATTGGGGAGTTGGGGTTTTCATAAACTGTGAGCCATAAGCATCAATATTATAACAAAGTAAGGCTTGAATTATCTCGCTTTGCATGTAATGAGTCTATCTCATATATTTGTTTCACCTTTTAAGTTGCATTACTGAACTGAATGAACATTTGCACGATATTCTAATTTTCTGAGTTTCACCTGTACATACAAAGGAAGCAATAGCTGGAGGGTCTTCCCTGCTTTGTGCAGCAGCCTCTGATTGACCCTCTTTTCCACATGCAAGGAGTCAATGGTCCTTCCTCCTCTCCTGTCATTACTAGTTCTTCAGGTACTTTTAAAATAATACAGTTTTCACTTTTCTGAGGAGCATAAATGTGCTGCTAGAAAAGTAAACTGAAAGACCGGTAGAAAGGGTATAAAAGAATAAGATACTACAAGATTGTGGAAAACTTGGAAGAAATGTGGTTTCTTTTGGCCACATAAAAGAGACCCATGTGAGTTTACCTCCAATCCATCCTACACTGCTTTATGTTTTGTGAGTCTACAAACTGTGCACCTCCTTTTTCAATCTTCCTTTGCACAGACAGCTGCTTGTCAGTAAATTAAGAAAGTACATCTAAGGTGCATATTTGCTTCTATAAAATACTTTCAAGGTGTGGCTATGATGGTAGAAGGATAAGTATTGTTTCATTAAGTTCACTCATTTTGGACAAATAATTCAATTCACATTTAACCAGAAGTATGTAATCTGGGGGTGGGGTGGGGGGGTGGGAGGGCTATTGCAGTGATCAACCAATAAATATCCCCACATCATAACTAAGATGTTGGATCAGGCAATAAATTCAACTCAGTATTTATCTCCCTTGTTCCTTTATACTATATAGCTTTACAGTTAATGTCCATTATCTTATTAGTTGATTGCATCAATCCTCAGTTCACTTATAAGCAAAATTACTCTGAGTACATAGTGGCACTTAAAAGTAATTCAGAATACCTATTAGAAGGAGGATTTTTGACACATCAGCAGGGGAGAAAGCCTAAACTGCTAAAATATTTCTCCCATTTAATGACTGGACACTTTGCTGATCAGTAAAGCTTACTTTTCTGTCACAAATTGTAAGAGAGGTGAGAAAACCTGAAGTGCTATAAATTTACTGGATGCCTTCCTGAAAGCAAAGAGATTGACTTTCTGTCTACCATACTCTAGAAGTCTATTTCTGTAAATACGGGGCTAGATTAAAGTTTAAATGATACATTCCCAAGAAAGAAAGGTCACACTCATCTACTTTCAAGGTATTACTATTTGCCAAATAATATTGACTGGTGTGAATCATGGCACATGTATATATTTGCTCCCAAGAACTGAAAAAGAAAACTGATACAATGAGATCATCTGATCTATCAACCCTATCTTTTTAGAAGACACACTGTCACTACTAGATCTCAGCTACAACCTTGCCAGTATTATGCCTGATATTTATTTTGTTTCTTTTTGTTCAGTCACACAGTTATGGTAAGTCTGACCCATTGTGACCCCATGGATCACACCTCGCCAAGCTCCTCTGCCATCTGCCATCCTCTGGAGTCTGCTCAGATCATCATGTCAACAATGCTGTCTAACCATCTCATCCTCTGCCACCCCCTTCTTCTTTTGCCGTTGATCTTTCCTAGCATCAGGGCCATCTTCAGCGAGTCTTCTCTTCACATTTGGTGGCCAAAATATTTTAGCTTCAGCGTCAGTATCTGTCCTTGAAAGCAGTAGCCAGGGTTAATTTTCTTTAGGGTTGACTAGTTTTTATTTTTGGTACCAGCTATTTATTATCCTGTGGGCCCATTTCATGGTGTGAGCAAAAAGCAACCCTTATATTATTGAAGTTTAGTGGTTAGAATGGGACTTGACTTCTCCAGCCAAGAGTTTTCACCTAAACAGACATGTAACATTCAGCTTTATCTCTCTCTCTCTTTTTAAATTTCTGTTGTGCCAGCTTCTTGTCATATTAAAACTGCACAGGGCATGAGTGAGCACATCCCTTCTCTCACCTAGTCAGGCTTCTACTCCTTTTGTGGTAGCAGAACTGACTACAGCCATTGCATGCCAAACTTCACTACACCTCACATGACTTAGAAGACTCATGAACATTCTATTACATCAGATCAATTCATCAATATATGAGGGTAATTTGAAGATGGGGAACCAATTTTGAGCCAAGGACATTTTTTTTATTTTTTATAAAAGCCAAACGTCATGTTTGTCTCAAGTGCCGTGATGCACTGATTTGACAGTATTGGAGTAATGAAGAAGTCAACATTCTGTGAATACTGGAGAATAAATATTTGCTTCCACAATAAAATTGATATTCCAGTATTAGAATATCTAAGGCAAATTTCTTTAAACAAAATAACTTATTATCTTTATTTTGAGAGGAGTTACTGGATTATACAGGGGATTGCTAGACAGTATAACATGAGCATGAGTGGAGGGGAAAAAAGGAAAGAATATATGAAAGGGGCTGGGAGAAATGGAGGAAATATGAATTTCAACTACAGTAATTCAGTGAAGAATTAGTTCCAGCGAGCCATGGATAAAAATGTTTAACTACAATATGCAATTTGCATAATTCAAACAAGTCAAGTCAAGTAAATAAATAAATAAATCATGGCAGGTGTGTGCATGGTCCTTAAGACATTGCTTGATGGTAAAACCTGTCATCCCTCAGCACTGGCTACATTAACTGTATGATATTTTCTAGCCAACACCATCTGGAGGGCTGCCTATTTTCCTTTACTGTAATTAGTATCATATATTTAAATATCATATAAATATCACATAACTATTTATACAGTTAGGTGAGAGCCTTGTCAGGCTGCAGGGGCTTGAGCGGACTAACTAGGCAGTGTTGCCCATCTCTTGTCAAGGATGTTATGCTGGGACTAAAACTCACCAAAGCTTCCTCTGTCTGATCCCTTGGGCAAGGTAAAAGCAGAGGGCACATGTCATGATCCACCTAGCCAGCAGGTGATGTGATATCCAAATGGCTAAAAAAATGCATGCAAGTGGGCTTTATTTCTCAGATCCATTTGCATGTGTGGAATGTCACTGCGGAGATGTCTACCAATGTGCGGACTCCTCACTGAATAACAACTCCAAGGTATGGTGAGGATAATCTTAGCTCCCCAAAGAAAAGTAAATGTTTCAGTGGTCCACCTCTCTCATACTTAATTTGAGCCACAAGCTCTGGATTGTATTATGCTGTGTGAACTGTATATCCACAGCATTAGTACTGTATTTATCTTTATTATGTTTCGCTGTGTATTGCTTATGTTTTACATTGTATTTTATTTATGTATATTGTATTCTGCTTATTATTGTATATTGTTTACTGTTGGAAGCCGCTTTGAGTAGTGTTCTACACTAGAAAAGTGGGGTATAAATAAACAATACAATACAACACATATTTAATAAATGCCAGGTAGCCTTTTAGAAAGACGGTGGCTTCTCTTGAGCTCAGTTAGCTATTTCACTCAAGAAGGATACCCTACTCTCTCTTCTACTGTTCAGTATTTGGTGACAGTCTCAAGAAAAATGTTTTACTGAATCATTTGGGGACCTCAAAGTTTCTCAGAAATGTCACAGTAGCTCTAAGTGAAAAGAATCAGAAATGAAACAAAATCAAGATGGGGGGAAATAAGCCATAAAAAGGGTGCTGGGGTAATATGGGAATTAAACTATTTTAGCAGGCAAGCAAAACAATGGATTTACTTAATAATTCAAATAAAAGACCCCATCAGTGAACATGGCTGTTTTACTGAATGGGGGCGGATGGGTGAAGAAGGAAAGAATTCCTCAACAGATAACTAAATCCAACACTGGAAGCATTAAAGAGAGAAATTGGCACCCATCTGTCAGATCAGCTTTGATTTGGACTCCTTCATTGAGCAGAGGGGTTGGGCTCAATGGCCTAAAAGGCCCCTTCCAACTCAGTTATTCTATGATTCTATGAAATCCTTCCCTTCCTCTCTGCTGGACAACTGAGGTCACTTGAAAGACAGGTAATTTTCAGGTACTCAGCATATTTTCCTCTATTATCATATATGAACTCTTGACATTTACAGTAGGTCTCTGTAAAAATCCCATCCTCTATTTGTGTTATCTGCCAGTTGCCCACACCCCGGATCCTGAAACACAGAGATAAATCAAACTCCTATCCTCAACAACCAGGTGCCTAACTTACTGAACTATTCAGCTGCCTAATAATATTTTACTTGATATAAAATTGTTCTAGATCTTCTCCATTTAAGAAACTATTCCTATTTTTCTATTTTGCATGGCTGTGACCTTCTTTGGGGTTATTGTTAATCAAAGGGTGGTCTTGATAAGTTGCGGATTGCCCTCAGTTATTGCACTGCATTCTCATTTTGCTGCTTTAGTCTTCCCCTTCCCTAATATAAAAGCTAGCTGCATAGAACTAATTAACTTGCTAGCATGCTGTGAAAGATTGTGGGACCTTCAGTATCTTTGGATTCGACTCTAACCAGGATTGAGGAAAAATGCATTTTGGGCATATCTCTCTGAAACAACAAATGGGTATTTTGATCCAGCAGTAAATGAATTTACCACTAGTTACCAGTCTTTGTGTTCTAAGATGGTCTTTGGAACTACTCAATGGCATGTGTTGATGATGAGCAGCCTTCAGTTATCACTGTTTGCTTATCTTTCCTGGAGGGTTCAATACAAAATAAAATAAAAATATGAATTACCCATTTTTTTTCTGTTCAGGAATAACTGGCAACATTGCTTTTTCTTTAATGAATATAGTGGGATAAATGGCCATAAACTTTTGATGTGCTTCTTTGGTGGTGTATGGATTATCACTGAAGGAGAGAGAAAAGAGATAAAGATGTACAATGCAACAGTAGAATGACATGACTGAATACTGACCAAAATGTTCTCCCTGAGTTGTGCTCTTCTTAAAATCATCCCTCACATCTAATACAAGGGATTGAATTTAAATATATCCCTTTGTTTGGCGCACATTAATAGTCAGCCTAAAGCTCAAACCATATAACCACATTAATGAGGAGTTAGTCATTTAAGTTATAACATGTAGTCTCCTTCACTTAATGGCCTCTGCTGCTTTATTTAGTTAGTTAGTTAGTTTCTGTAGTTAACTGGATGTGCAGTTTGGTATAGTGGGAAGAATGATGGACCAAGACTCCAGAGACCTAAGCTCAAATCCCTGGTTGGCCATGAAAACTAGGGGGAGGTGCACTTGCACCTCAAATATCTCAATTACTTTGAAAACCCTATGGCAGTCTCTATATGTTCTGACTCTAAGACAATTAATTTACACTCACTTATTGCAACATTTTTATCCTTCTTTTCCTCCAGTGAGTCCAGTGCCATGTGCTTGGCTCTCCTCTTCACAATAACCTGGTGAAGTAGGTGAGTAAAGAGAGTATGGCTAGGTCAAGATCATCTACTGAAGTTCATGGCCAAGTGAAGATTTGAACCCAAGCCTGTTAATTCTTGGGTTTGTCTACACACCTGTTTTGAAGAAGTGGACCTGAGTCATCAAAACAAACATTAAAATGTAGTAGATTGGTCTTTAAGGTGCCACAAGATTTTTTTTTGTCTTTTTTCTTTTGTTTTAGTTACTGTTTGATACACTTGTACAAACTAGCATGGCTACCACTTCAAAAATGGCTTCAGAAATAAGCTACATGCTATGAATTAAAGCAAGAATTATTTCTTTTGTTCACTTGTGGGGTTTTTTCTTCAAGTTCTTGGGTTCACAAGGCATGGCAATATCTTCTATCACAGTTAATATTTTAACTTTTCTCAAGGCCTGAAAAGAATGTAAATCTCAACTTTTCATATTAGAAAAGACAGCAGGTGCAGGCTGGTATGCATTTAACTAATTTCATCATCATCTCAATATACCCTGACAAAATTTTCCTCTTTCAATTATGTGCTAAGTTGAAGAAAATTGCTCTTAATTATGCAAAAATGCTTTTTTTTACATGTCCTGAATTTAAAGGTTATGCCACCAATACATTATTCAGAGGCATATCCTTCGGCTCACAATTTTATTCACCCTACTTCACAGTGACTTTTAAAAGTTCCTCTCAAAATTCCATAGCTGCTTGGACAGAAGTGTGCTCAACTGGTAACTCTTTGTAGCTCAATTGAGACAATTATTTATTCAAATACCAACTCAAGACAGATATCAGGTTTTAATTTAATTTAATTTTCACATTTGTATTGCCGCCCCCTTGCTGTGGTGACTCCGGGCGGCTGACAGATAAAAAGCATAAAAACAGATACAAAGAATATCACAATAAAATCATTTAAAAACCATCCCCATTAAAAGCCCACCGACCTCATCCATAAAAAGAGGGGAGACCCAGATTGTTTATTTAAACAAGCCAGCAGGCATGGGTCACTTGTCCATCAGTGGGCATCTGCAGCCGTAATTCTATTGGCAGGAAGTTCCAAAGGACTGGTGCAGACACAGAGAAGGCCCTCCTTCTTGTGCTAGAGAGATGGGCCCCTCTAGCCAATGGTACAATTAGAGAGCCCCTTCGGTCTGCTCTGGTTGAACGGACAGGTTTCATATGTCCATAAAGTGGAAGGCATTATTAGTTTGCCATTTCATCACTTTTATATACTGCTCAAAAAAATAAAGGGCACACAAAAATAAGGCATCCCACGAACTGAATGATTGAAATACTGTACAGTATTCCTATTGTTGTTCACATACTGAAAGTGCGGCGTCAAAATGGCCGCTGCGCTCTTTGCGGGCCCCCCCGGACTCGGACATCCGGGTAGTTAGGGGCATGGCCACTCCTCTATAAAAGGGGTGGCCACGAGGCAGCCGAGCTGCCATTTTAAGAATGCGACGGAGTGGCTTCTTTTACTTTGCTTGCCTCTTGGCAAGAGGCTTGATTTCACTCTGGACTGCAGTGGCTCGGGTGGCTAAGAGGCTGACAGAGAGGCTGAAAGTCAGCGGTTCGATTCCGAGCACTGCAGACCGGGATGCTTCACTGT
This sequence comes from Bradypodion pumilum, assembly GCA_035047305.1. Lineage (NCBI taxonomy): Eukaryota > Metazoa > Chordata > Lepidosauria > Squamata > Chamaeleonidae > Bradypodion > Bradypodion pumilum. Next base: position 306,016,256 of record JAWDJD010000004.1, on the reverse strand, counting down.
GGTGGGCTCAGCCCACCCCTTTATTTTGCGGGAGTTCCACCGGGCTGGAGGGCTCAGATGGCAACCCCGCAGGTCCCACGAGCCCAGGCTGGGGGTTTGGGTGGGGGGTGGCACAGGCCTGCCTCGCTGGGGTTCTTACCCCCGCTGCTTATTGGCTCGGATTGGGCATAGCGACCCACTTCGGCACGGTGTGGGTTTCCGCCCTGCCGTCATTCCGGCCCCTCATGGGCCGTATTTCTAGGCATGCCCCTATTATGGCCGGGGATTACCATGGGTTACCCCGTATCAATTACCCGGTGGGGCCATCCGGCCCATCTGGCCCACCTCGTCTTGGTGGGTTAGATGTTGCAGATGCTCCCTTGCCTCCAATTCGGCAATGGAGGCATCAATGGTCATTACTCCGCCACCTCGGATGGCGTGCGCGCCAACTTGGTGATTCCGGCCCACGTGCTGACCATGGCTGCGCAGTGGGCCGCCTACAGGGTTGAGCTGCCGGAGGCCTTCAGGCCAGCATAGTCTGTCGCCTCATGGCTCCCCATCCGGCCCAGGACACACGGGAACACGGAGCGAGAGGGACAGCACGGACTCCGATGCCCACTGCGGGCCGGAACCCCCAGTGGGGGCGGCTCGCGGGGGTGCACCGAGTGAGTATCCTGGTCAAGTTAGCACACCTGTGACACTAGCTTGTCACTCTGGGGGGGGGGTGTGTGTGTGTGTAGTGGCCATAATTGCAGCAGGACAATTACACTCTGGTTCTTAATGGGGTTACCGCCCCTATGCTTTTATTTACTTCCCCTGGGCCCGTAGGGCCGGTTATGTGTTTATCCACTACAATCAGTGCCAACGGTGGTTCTGCTGTTGGCCGCTTGCTCTATGCCCCTGGGTGCCCACTTGTACTGGGCAATTAGCTGGGCACTGTGGTCTGGGGAATATATTCATGTTTTCTCCCTCCTGCATTGTGAACACACTGATTAGGGAATTAGGGGTAGGACGACAGGGTCAAGGAGTTGCCCCATCGCCACACCCTGCCCCCCCATGGGGCCGATTGGTTGCTGGCCTATTGGGCATCCATGGCAGGATGTATGAGGGCCCGTCCTCATTTGGCCGTTCCAATGGTGCAGTGCTGGGACAATGGTGGCAGGCCCGTGGTTGTTTTCCCTGGCCCGTCATGGTTAGCATATGTCAAGACCTTAGGCTTAGGGTGGCCCCTTCCCCTATGAGGCCAGCAACGACCCCTGTTAGCGAGTGTGGTTACTGTATGTGACTCTTACGTGGCAACGCTTATGCTGCGTGCGGAGAGTCCACTTTTGGGTAACCACTTGTACCTTGATCTGGAGCTCCCAGATTGAGTTAGCTGCTACTATCTTCAACGGGGGACATGTTTTGCAGGGCACTGGCACTAGATCATGGGTTGAGCAATCAGGAGTGGGCCATGGTGAGGCTTCGCTCCTCAAGGGCCAATCAGCCGGGAGAGGCTACTAGCCTGGCGCTGCCATATGTCTGGTCGCTCCCCCACGGGTGTTTGTGGCAGCCCTTGGTTTGCGTCCCAGCCTGTCGTCTGCCACCAAGCCGGGTCTACCATGACAGAACTGAAATTGGTACCCATTCCTCCTGGTTGGGTGCCGCATCAGCTGTGGCTCCGTTTGGGTGCCCAGAGCCCGACATATGTTGCAGGGGCAGGTGTGGATTTGCCCAATTTCCTCTGTCCATTCGTCCCTGCACTGATTGAGTGCCTTGTTTGCCCTCTATTCTCCCTCTTTATTTTACAGACACAGTGTGTTCCCGCACACTGGTGGTAGTGTGGCTGGTGGGACACAACTCTGTGCACTGGAACGGCGCAGTATGCCGCTTCGTTAGAATGGGGACCCCATCTTGGACGATGCGTAACCGCGTGTATGCAGTGGTATGGGTGCATGGCATAGAGGTGGCGGAAACTGTTGACATTCCTGATGTCCATTGGGGATGCGGGGCAGCCACATGTTTTAATGCTGCACTTCGGAGACGGTGATCTTACCGGATTGCTGGCCTGGACTTAAAGAATTCCGAGTGCAGTGACCTGGCATTTCTTTGCCATTTATGGCCGTCTACACAATTGCTATGGTCATATATCATGCCGATGCAATATCACGGGTGACACTTTGTCCCAGCGTTTGGACTGTGCCCGACGGTCAGTGAACAGGGATGCTGCCTGGTTCTTTATCTAGAATGGCCCGGGGCCAGCCATTTGTAGTCTGAGGATAGGGTTACAGGAATTTGGCCTGTATTCCGGAGATGGGGTCACCGGTACACAAGTCGAGGCACCTCTCTTTTGAATGACATGCAAGAGGGCCAGGTGACCGAATTGTCCGTCAGGGTGAGCGACCCCTGCTGCAAGGTGGCAATGTTGCCAAGTGGAAGGTGCCTCTACGAGAGTCACATGTGATGCAGGGCTGCATCAATTTCGCCTGCAGAGTGGTAATACCAGGCAGTGCTTTCGCCTAGTGTCTGGGTCACGCTATGGCGGGTATCGTTCAATGAAGCCGCAGGGTTACAGCTGATTAGGGGTTTACGAGCGGACCTGTTGGTTTGGCTCTCATTACCGCAGGACTTCCATGCTGTTGCATATATAAATATGACTATTAAATTAAATTAAATTAATTGGGTGGTCTGAGCTTCTGGTCGGCCCCAATTACAAGTACAGTCGGATGCCTCCGGCTCCCCGGGTGGTGGGATTTAATTAAGGACAGGGGTCTATGGTCATGGGCCCCAGGGATGTCAGGACACGGATCGCTTACGCGATCTTATGTTTCTAACATATCTTCTCAATTCTGGGTACCCTTTATGCACTGGGGGACAGGCGGCCTGATTCTGTGCTTCACTTTTGGTGTGGTAATGCTGCGGTGGTGCACATTGTCAATGCCCGAACGTCTAAATCACCTGAGTCATGGCCTCAGCTTGCATATTGTTCTGGGGTTCGTGCGCTTTAAGGCACTTCTTTGGGCTAAACATGTGCCAGTCATTTATAACGATATTGCTTATCCTTTCCCCCGCCTGCAGATCGCCCGGTTCCCGACTGGGCTCCGGATGCTTGTGAGCTACCCTCTCCACTCCTGGCTGCGGTATGGTCATTTGGCAAGGAGACGTGAACCAGGCGGATTGCATGTATCGGTAACTCGCACGCGCACTGTGCATCAGCATCCAATCCTTCACTTTAGAGCCTTTTTGTTGGTAAAGGCAATTGCCCAAAATGCGGCCGACATTGGTCGACTGGGTTTTAGATTGTATAGTCTGCCCTATGATCTGGGGTTGGCTCCACGCACCATAGCCACCAGGCTTTGAGCATTGATACGCATGGCCAAAGCACGGGGCTTTTCTGACTATGCGGGGGTCTTCTGAATAAGCCATGTATTAGGGGGATGGACACGTGTACGTGACTGCCGCCTTACACACGTCGCCCTATTCTCACAGATATTCTGACCCACCTTGCACGAGGTTGGCATAGACTATATCACAGTAGGTAAGAGGAGTCTCTTTTCATGCAGCTACCGATGTAGCCTTTTTCTGGAGCTCGCCGACTCAGCGAGCTGGTCCCATGTTCAGAAGGGGACGTGTTTTGTAGGGCACTGGAACTCAAAGATGTCTATGTCAAACAAGAGTGGGCTCAGTTGGGGATTCGTCCCTCGAAGGCCGATCAGCATGGAGTGGGCAGTGGTATATACTGGCATGACGTACATTTGCTGACATCGTTCCGGTCGGTGCCCTACATGCGATTGGCAGTGCCTGCTGCGCGCCCTAGCCTGTTTTTCTGCCATCAGGATGGGTCTACACTTACCAAATTTAAGTTCCGAAGGGTGACCGGTACCGCGCTTCCCAGTGTGGGGCCCGTTATGGCACCCATTTACTTAGAATAGGCATCGCATTGACCGCGGCTGCGTTTGGGGTACTCAGAGGTGGATATAGGTGGGCACGTGGGGGTGTGCACGTATTTTTTCTATATTTACGTCCCCTCACTGTACGAGTACCTAGTTATGTCCTTAACCCCTTCTCCTCTTTTACAGATCCTGTGTGTCTCCGCACACCAGTGGCAGTGGGGCTGGTGGGCCGCAGCTATGTACACTGGGCAGCAGTATATGCTGCGGCGGCAGAGTGTGGACCCCAGCTCGGTCTGCGTGCATCCACACGTATGCGGTGGTATGTATGCGTGGCATGAAAGGGCGGGAACTGTTGTCATTCCTGATGTCCATCAGGGATGCTGGACCGCCTGATGTTCTTATTCTGCACCTCGGCAGCAATGATCTCACACGGATCACTGACCTTTCCTTAAACTGTCGAGGTGCAGTGACCTGGCGTTTTATATCATTTATGGCTTACACACGGTCGCCATGGTCTAACATTGTGCCGAGACACCAATTCAGAGAAGACATGGATCTCCGCACTTTGGACCGTCCCGGCGGTCAGTGGACAGGGCTGTTGCCCGGCTCCTTGCTAGAATGGCTTGGGGGATAGCCATTAGATATCTGAGGATAGGCTTACAGAAATTTTGACCTGGAGGCAGGATATGGGGTCCACCTGTCGGCTAGAGGTATGTACCTCTTTCTTGATGAGATGCAAGCAGGCCTGGTGACCGAGCTGACGGTCTGGGGGGGCAGTGAGTCATCATGGACGGCTCCCTGTGTGGCGGGTAGCACTGGTAAGGTAAAGATTTATGACCCATAGGTATCCGGTAGGTTCGCAATTGACTGGCCAACACTTAGACAGGTACAGGGGAAAGAGGTTTGGCCGGTCAAGGGTGAACCAGGCAAGGGGTGATGTCAGGAGCTTCACAGCCTGCATCACCTTGATATTTAACGGATACACGTCATAGGGTGGGGTCAGTAGATAGTTTATTGACTCCGGTCAACAATTTGTTTGTGTCAACAAACAAATTGATACAAATAGTTACATGTAGCCAATTGCCATTGGCATTTTGGGAGGAACCTTACCAGTGTTACTGCGGCCTGCTTGCCTTAAAGAATTACAATTGGATGATTACACCAATTGAAAGTTATAATTTGGACTAGGGCATTATTCAATAAAAGTGGCCCGATGCCTTTATCCATATACCGGTGTCTGAGTCTTTCTTTGGGAGGTGCGCCTGCAATGAAAGTGCGGCACCAAAATGGCCGCCACGCTCTTTGTGGGGCCCCCCACCCGGACTCGGATATCCGGGTAGTTAGGGGGCATGGCCACTCCTCTAGAAAAGGGGTGGCCACGAGGCAGCCGAGCTGCCATTTTAAGAACGCAATGGAGCAGAGAAGTTTTCCCTCCACCCCCTCCCTAGTGAACAGTGTGAATTTTTGGTCGCTTTGGGGCCGGGTGGGAATTTTTGGCTTGAACCTACAATTGGCTCTTTGGTTCTCGCTTTTTTGCCCATCCCACACTGTTGCTAGTGTTTGAGAAAAGAGGTAAGTTGACTTTGGTCACTTTGGGTGGGTAGCACTGGTAAGGTAAAGATTTATGACCCATAGGTATCCAGTAGGTTCGCAATTGACTGGCCAACACGTAGACAGGTACAGGGGAAAGAGGTTTGGGCGGTCAAGGGCGAACCAGGCAAGGGGTGATGGCAGGAGCTTCACAGCCTGCATCACCTTGATATTTAGCGGATACATGTCATAGGATGGGGTCAGTAGATAGTTTATTGACTCCGGTCAACAATTTGTTTGTGTCAACAAACAAATTGATACAAATAGTTACATGTAGCCAATTGCCATTGGCATTTTGGGAGGAACCTTACCAGTGTTACTGCAGCCTGCTTGCCTTAAAGAATTACAATTGGATGATTACACCAATTGAAAGTTATAATTCGGACTAGGGCATTATTCAATAAAAGTGACCCGATACCTTTATCCATATACCGGTGTCTGAGTCTTTCTTTGGGGGGTGCGCCTGCAATGTAGTCGAATGAGCTGACAATAAAATCATACAAAACTTAACAATGGGAATCAAATTCATCAACTCATGGAGGTCTGGATTTGGAGTTACAATTGGTGACAGTGGAAGAAAACACTACAGGCTGATCCAACTGTGATGTAACGTCCTTAAATCAAGTCAAAATGAGGCTCAGTAGTGTGTGTGTGGCCTCCACGTGCCTGTATGACCTCCCTACAATGCCTGGGCATGCTCCTGATGAGGTGGCGGAAGGTCTCCTGAGGCATCTCCTCCCACACCTGGACTAAAGCAACCCCCAACTCCTGGACAGTCTGTGGTGCAATGTGGCGTCGGCGGATGGAGCGAGACATGATGGCCCAGATGTGCTCAATCGGATTCAGGTCTGGGGAATGAGCAGGCCAGTCCATAGCATCAATGCCTTCCTCTTGCAGGAACCGCTGACACACTCCAGCCACATGAGGTCTAGCATTGTTGTGCATTAGGAGGAACCCAGGGCCAACCACACCAGCATATGGTCTCACAAGAGGTCTGAGGATCTCTTCTCGGTACCTAATGGCAGTCAGGGTACCTCCAGCAAGCACATGGAGGGCTATGCAGCCCTTCAGGGAAATGCCACTCCATACTCTTACTGACCCTCCACCAAACCGGTCATGCTAGAGGATGTTGCAGGCAGCATAACGTTCTCCACAGCGTCTCCAGACCCTGACACATCTGTCACATGTGCTCAGTGTGAAACTGCTTTCATCTGTGAACAGCACAGGGCACCAGTGGTGAACATGCACATCTTGGTGTTCTCTGGCAACTGCCAAACGTCTTGCATGGTGTTGGGCTGTGAGCACAACCCCCACCTGTGGTCATTGGGCCCTCATACCACCCTCATGGAGTCTGTTCCTGACCTTTTGAGCAGACACATGCACATTGGTGGCCCGCTGGAGGTCATTTTGCAGGTCTCTGGCAGTGTTCCACCTGTTCCTCCTTGCACAAAGGCAGAGGTAGAGGTCCTGCTGCTGGGTTGTTGCCCTCCTATGGCCTCCTCCATGTCTCCTGATGTACTGGCCTGTCTCCTGGTAGCACCTCCTTGCTCTGGACACTACGCTGGCAGACACAGCAAACCTTCATGCCAAGCTCGCATTGATGTGACATCCTGGATGAGCTGCACTACCTGAGCCACATGTGTGTTGTAAGCTCTGTCTCATGCTACCACTAGAGTGAAGGCACCGCCAGCGTTCAACAGTGACCAAACCATTAGCCAGAAAGCAAAAGAACTGAGAAGTGGTCTGTGGTCACCTCCTGCTGAACCACACTATTATTGGGGATGCCTTGCTAATTGCCCCTGATGTCCACCTGTTGTCTCTTCCATTTGCACAACAGCACGTGGAATTGATTGTCAATCGATGTTGCTACCAGGGTGGACAGTTTGATTTCACAGATGTGCGATTGACTTGGGGTTACATTGTGTTGTTTAGGTGTTCCCTTCATTTTTGGAGCAGCAGATAAGAAATTGCCATTTTACATCCCTATGCCCATTCCCATGTAGGGGCTGATATGCAAGAAAGACACGGACACATGATAATTCCCAACTCTGAGTGGAGCTATGCGCTTGGCAATGTCATAGACATTCAAAGAGTTACAGACCTTCATGTGCTTGGTTAAGAGCAGTTATGGAGTAACTGTGACCAGGAACTATAAATTTGGCTCCAGGTCATTGGAGCTCTATTGGCATTTAAATTGAACATGGTTCAGAGCCATTTCAGGCTTTCAGATCAGCATGTTAAACCTGTTTTGCTCTATTCATCTCTTAAGGAAGAACGTGGATTCAACAAATGTTAAAGGATGTGTGCTAGCCTCACCCCTTCCATATTTGCATTGCAACTTCTTCTATAAAGGTATGGGAAGATTAATCATAAAATGTGATAATCAATTCAAAAATGAACCTCCTTTGCATACAAACATGAACAGGATGGAGAATACTGTTAATCAGAGTCCCTTGATATTATTTATCCTCATCCCTCCTGCTAAAGCACTCAGGAAAAATTAGTATCTTGGGTTTTTAAAAATTCAAACAAACTGTCAAGCTCTTGCCTGGAGCCTGAGGGAGAACCCATATTACAACAGAGGAAAAGTCTGTATCTCTTTTTAAAAGAGATACTGTACATGGTTTCGAACTTGTTCTGCCTGTCTTGATTGATATACCTGACAATATCCAAGCTTTCCAATATGCGGCTGTATTATCCATGACCTATCATAAAGTGCTTAAGAATTCTATTTTCTGACTTAGAGGTTGCTTTTAGCAAACAATTCAGCTTATTGGATTTTCCCCCTTCTTTCAAGCCATTTCAACTGCACTGTGTCACATGCCAGCCTTTGATCAGTCCCAAAAACTTGAGCTAGTCTTTATGTGAATGTTAATGTCAGCAAAATGAGGGTCAGACCAGAAACATGATTATCATATTTTTAGAAGAGGTGCTCCCTCCAGTGGAAATAGATGTCACTATATATATATAGTGTATGTGCTTTTCCATCTTAATTTTTTTTAAAAAAAAAAACCTTAATGAATTTATTTATTTATTGTGATTGGTCAGTGGAAAGTAAAAGCAGCCTTAATTTGCAGGTGTAAATATTCATCTCATGAAATCCCATCTGAGAGGGGAAACAGGCTAATCGCATAGTATCCACATTTCCATTTAAAATCTGATTCCCTCCTCTCTGCTTTTAAACCCTACTTACATGGCTGGTGTTTGATTCCAACACTCAATGTGCTTTTTGTACAGGCTGTACAATTAGTGTCAAATAATATAATCAAACAACAGCTTCAAGAGTGATTTTTCATCAACAGAAGAGCATGAGGATGGTATGGTTTTAAGAAAGCCTCTGCCAAAACTGTATTGTGAAGCAGTTCTCCCTTCGTGGCTTTTGTTTGCTAAAATCTACAGGAACAGGTGATCCAAGAAGAGAGTACAATAATCTCATCTATTAAGGCCCTTGGGATGAGACCTGAACAACTAGTCAAAATAAACTTTGTTGTTGTTGTTCAGTTGCACAGTCGATTCCGACTCTTTGTGACCCTATGGACCATTGCCTGCCAGGCACCTCTGTCTTCCATCATCATCCTCAACCCACCCAGTTCTGTGCCCATTGCATCTACAATACTGTACCATCTAGTCATCTCATTTTTGGCCACCCCCTTCTTCTTTTGCCCTCCACCTTTCCCAGCATCAAGGCTTTCTCAAGTGAATCCTCTCTTCTCATTTGATGTCCAAAATACTTCAGTTTCAGCTTTGCTATTGACCTTCTAAGGAGCATTCAGGGTTGATTTCTTCTAAGATCTACCTATTTTGTTCTCCTCACTGTCCAGGGGACTCTCAAAACTCTCCTCGAATGCCACATTTCAAAGGCATCTATTCTTCTGCACTCAGCTTTCCTAATGGTCCAGTTCTCACAACCATACATTACCACTGGGAATACCACTGCTTTGACTATGCAGACTTTTGTTTGCAAGGTGCTATCTCTACTTTTAACTATGTTCCCCAAATTTCTCATGGCTTGTCTCCCAAGCATCAGTCGCCTTTTTATTTAATGGCTGCAATCACCATCTGCAGTGATTTTGGATCCTAAGAAAGTAAAATCTGTCACTGCTTCTACTTCTTCCCCATCTATTTTCCAGGAACTGATAGGGCCTGTTGCCATAATCTTGGTTTTCTTGATGTTGAGTCTCAAGCCAGCTTTTGCACTCTCTTCTTTCAACCTAAGCAGAAGCTTCTTTAGGTCTTCCTCACTTTCTGCCATTAGGGTAGTATCATCTGTGTATCTCAAGTTGTTGATGTTTCTCCCAGCAATTTTGATCCCAACTTGTGATTTGTCGAACCCTGCACTGTGCATTATGTGCTTGTTCTTTATCCATACGGTGCAACACTTCTACATTAGTCACATGGTCAACCCATGAAATCCTTAGCAGCCGTCTATAGATCCACATTTCAAAAACTTTGATTCTCTTTTCAGATACTTTAGCCAATGTCCAAATGTCAACCTCATATAGCAACACTGGGAATACGTAACATCTCACTATTTGGATCTTTGTAGCAAGAGTTGGATCCCTACCTCATAACAAATGTCACATTTTTATGAAGTTGGATCTTGAGTTTTCTATTTGTATTTTAATCTCTACCTCGGATCCCAATTTTCATTTAACATACTCCCAAAAAGACAATTTATCCACTCTTTTGAGTCCTTGTGTTCCTGCCATTAGCTTACCATGAGTTGGTGTTCAGCCATAACAAGATATTAGTTTTCTTGTTGTTGAGATCCAAACTATATTCTGCACTCAAACTCTAGCTTGATCCAGCATCAACTGAAGAGCTTCAAGGTTTGTTGCCAACAACACTGTCACAAGAAAAATGTAACTGTTTGAGGTAAGAAAATTGTAAATTTATTATGGCTATCCAAAGATGCTCTTTCTTAATGACAAATTAAACAATGATTCTTCTCAATTCAATGTTTTCATTCAGTAAATAAAATATGATCCTTTCTCAAAAACAATGTTTCACAATACTCATTTCATGTTCTTATTCTGTAAATGAAACATGATCCTTCCTAAAAAATTATATTCCTCAATGCTTAAAAGAGACCTGAAACCCGATCCAGTATTCGGTCTTTCGTTAATGTCTTCTTCAGAAGTTATGTTCTTTACTATGACAAAACAACAATAGTGAATATATATATAATGCACATAATGCATTGTCTTAACCTGTGACAAAATACAAGTTGCATGGCTTACCATTATGCGTCGTAAATGGCCTCTACTGCTTGCTCTATAGTGCCTATTGACGTTAAAACATAGTTTGCATGCTGTCCCTACTTATTCTTTCCAAAGATCCCCCACGTGATTTTAATGTCAAGCACTAATGATTATGTGGACCCAAGCTGCTTAAAGAGCAAGAATTCAGTATGTTCCCTCTAAAACGGCTACTCATAAGCAGCAACTCAAATCCATTTTACTGTTAAGACCCATAGGTGCCAAGGTCTGAAGCCTATGTATATAAAAAGCTTCCCGCTGTTTCAATCTTCTTTCTACATTTATTCTACTGAAGCTTTTGGAACGTATCTTCTAAAACAAGAAATCTCAACTGATCTGCTTTGTGATTCTTTTCCACATAATGTTCTACAAGAGGAGCGGTTAGAACATGGTTCCAGATTCGGGATTTATGTTAGATTTCATCATGAAATACAAGTTTTCTATAATTGTGACACATTTGGATGCATGTATTTAAAATTCAGCTGAACGCAGAAGAATAGATGCCTTTGAAATGTGGTGTTGGAGGAGAGTTTTGAGGGTACCTTGGACAGTGAGGAGAACAAATAGGTCAATCTTAGAAGAAATCAACACTGACTGCTCATTGGAAGGTCAAATAGTAAAGATGAGGCTAAAGTACTTTGGGCATCAAATGAGAAGGGAGGATTCACTTGAGAAGGCCGTGATGTTGGGAAAGGTGGAGGGCAAAAGAAGAAGGGGGAGGCCAAGGATGAGATGGATAGATGGTATTGTAGACACAATGGGCACAGAACTGGGAGGACTGAGGGGGATGGTGGAGGACAGAGGCGCCTGGAGAACGATGGTCCATAGGGTCGCAAAGGGTCGGAATCGACTGTGCGACTGAACAACAACAAAATTTAAAATTCTGCCCATGCGAACTTATTTACATCAGGATGACGTCACGGGCTATCAAACAGTGGATATCCGAACATAAATCCTGAATCCGGAACCGTGTTCTAACAGCTCCTCTTGTAGAACATTTGTTACAGGTTAAGACAATGCATTATTAATTTGTATAATACGGGGTGTGTGTGTGTGTGTGTGTGTGTGTGTGTGTGTGTGTGTGTGTGTGTGTGTGTGTGTGTGTGTGTGTGTGTGTGTGTGTGTGTGTGTGTGTGTGTATATACCGTTGTGAAACATTGTTTTTGAGAAAGGATCATATTTTATTTACTGAATGAGAACATTGAACTGAGAAGAATCATTGTTTAATTTGTCATTAAGAAAAAGCATCTTTGGATAGCCAAAATAAATTTACAATTTACTTGCCTCAAACGGTTACATTTTTCTTGTGGTTCTGACACCGTTTGGCCGGTTCCTTGGCTTAACAACACTGTGTCATCAGCATATCGGATGTTATTCAGGTATTCCCCATTTGGCTACCAATGTCAATAGGCTTTTCTTTTTTCCTGCTCAACACTTTGTACGTGGGGAAGAGGCACTGTCTAGCACCTGGCAGGCCACAAACATGCAGTTTCTTGGCAGTGTTTATTTGTTAGGTTATACAGTGTTCAGGTTGCAGGTTCCTTTCCCAACCTGACACTTCCAGATAGTTTGGACTACACCTCCCAAGAGTCTTGACCATTGATCATGGGGCTTATTGCTGAAAAGAGGTGCAAAGCAGAACATCTAGAGTGTATCAAGTTCAGAAAGGCTGCTGTAACTAGGGATCTGATGTTTGGATTTTCTGGTCTACAAATGACATACAACTCAGTTACGGTTTTATCCATTTTGTAAACACCTTATAAAGACCCCAGTGAGATCCATCTGGGAGGAAGGCCTCAGTTAGAAAGCTATGGGGTTACCTAGGCCAAGCTTTCTGTCCCTGTCTTTTTGCTAGCTGGTAGCTTACTTTCTGAGAAGGAAGCTTGGACAGAACTTGGCTTAAATAAGCCTTAGAGCTTTCTAATTTAGGCCTTCCTCCCAAGTTTATTACATTGAGGTCTTTGTCAGGTAACTGCAAGGCAGGTAGAACTCCCATAATGAAGGATTTGGTATTTATAGTAAAAAAAAATCTGAAAATCCCATTGCAAGCTGTAACAAAATTTACCTCTTTGTCATAATTGTACTAGAAAAATACAATTCATGCCCATATGTTACAGTTAAAACTAGTTTTCAGTTAAAACCAGTTTTCCCTTGTGTCTTGTCTGGCCCTTGTAAAGAACAGTCCAGCAAATGATGGACAGAACAACGAACAACGGTTTATTGTAAAGTCTTTCTGGTTACTCTTACAAGGAATGTCCAGACCTCAGATGACTATACTTGTCCCATGTAATCGGTCTCTCTGAACATGCCGTCCCTGGCTACTAAGCTACACTTGCATGTGAGCGTATGGAGAAGACCCAAGGCTTAGCCCTTGCTCGGCTAACCAGCAGAGATAATGAGAAGCATAGATCTGGCCCCGGCCCCACCCTTATTTACCCGTGGGGCCTATATAGTGTCTCCCCGGTGGTGACTCTTTGATACAATGTAGTAACCCACCAGACAACCTTAACCAACCAATCATAACATGATATACCAGTTTTAACCAATCACAAACAGGATCCAAAGTTGTACCCAATCATAGAGCTCTAATTAACTTAAAGAGCACACCCAGAAGGGAAGAGTACATGCCAAATCTAGCAGCTAATGTTGATGGCGGCTGTGGCCAGGAGGGCCTTCGCCCAACTTCGGGTGATTTGCCAGTTGCGCACACACCTGGACCGGGACTCTTTGCTCATGGTCACTAATGCTCTGGTGACCTCCAAACTAGATTATTGTAATGCGCTCTACATGGGGCTGCCCTTGATGACCATTCAGAGGCTGCAGCTGGTCCAGAATGCAGTGGCCCGGGTAGTGATGGGGTGTGGACGTTATGCCCATACCTCACCACTGCTTCAGGAGCTGCACTGGTTACCCGTTTGCCTCTGGGTGCAATTCAAGGTGCTGGTTTTGACCTTTAAAGCCCTATATGGTAGTAGGCCAGGTTACCTTAGAGACCACATCACCCTAAGGATGTCTGTCCATCCAACCAGAGTGGACCGGAGGGGCTCTCTAATAGTGCCATCAGCCAGGGCGGCTCGCCTCTCTGGCACAAGGAGGAGAGCCTTCTCTGTGTCCGCACCGGCCCTTTGGAACTTCCTGCCTGTGGAACTGCATCTCCAGATGGATTTGTTGCCCTTTAGAAAAGAACTAAAAACATGGCTGGCGGGCCAAGTTTGGGGTGCAGGTGGGGAGGGGTGGCTTCCGTTGGGTGGTTAATATAGGGGAGGATGCCTGCCCCACAGTTTCTTCGGTTCCTGTACCCCTCTCTTTTTAGGGGTGGGTTCTTATTGCTGGTTTTTATCTGTTTTTATTTGTTTTTATCTGTTTTTACCCACTGTGTGAACCGTCCAAAGTTGGCTTTGGCTGAGTGGGTAGTATAGAAATTTAACAATAAATAAATAAAAATGGCAGGAAATTGCCATTTTGTCTTTGCAAGGCGTTGCTGAAGCAACTTGCAATTAACCTTAATACATAACACCTTGTTAAACCCAGTTTTCACTGAATGCTTCTGTTAGAACTAGAAACTGGTTTTAACTGAGATTCATACCTAATTGGAAGTTTATTTTAGTACTAATGAAGGCGTGCGATTAAAACTGGTTTCAACTAGGGAAAACTGGTTTTAATTGAAAACTAGTTTTAACTTAACACATATAAAGATTCCAAAGAAATACTTCTCTAAAAACAGTCCATGAGGCCTCTGTTATTTCCTATTTCATAAACTACTCGATTACGTACCTGCTTTGGAGACCAATGATGTTAAGCAATGCATCCAACTGGCCATAGTTTACTTTCTGAAAACCTGTAGGGTCAGGACCAAAGTGAGGGGGGGATGCTTATGCATTTATTTTTAATTATAGTGTTTATATATCTTTGTTCCCAAATAGTTCAATATGCTTGCAACAGAATACAATCATAATCAAATTATTTAATATAAATTTAATCATAAAATGATAAAGCTACAAATTATAGGGGAGAAGTGGGAAAATTTAAGCGGTCAAATATTTAGAAGTACAGAGTTTATAATACTGAATTTGTGCAGGTATGGTAGCCCTTTTCATCTTGATACACCTTATTATGGCTCAACCTACCATATTTATATATGCCCTGTAAAAGAACTGTTCACTGGCTGAAATCCTGTTGCTTAGCACAGCACTATCATAGGCCCATTGAATCAATGGGGATTGGGTGAGTCAACCTCTTCATAAGTTCCATTGATTCAAATGGTTCTACTTTTACTTCAATGTATTTTAGCACAATAAGTCACAGAGTGGGCCAATTTGAATCAATGGAACATATAAAATAGTTGACTCGCCAAATCCCCACTAATTCATTTGGTCTACTATAGTGCAACTTGTTATACTAGATAAAAAGATTTCAGCCATTATTTTCATCAAGTTTTGTAGCGATTTATCTGCCAGCCTCTTGAGTGTATTACAGTATTTTTTGATTGCTCAGTGGTTTAGGTACCTGGTTAGGAGTTCAGTTCCCCACTATGCTTCCTTCTTATGGGCTGGACTCAATTATCCATAGGGTCTCTTCCAGCTCTGCCATTCTAAGATGTTATTATTACATTCTATGCCATGTAGCATATAGTTAATGCTACATGCTGTATCTCCAATCCTCTGAATGAGGGATTCTGGGAGCTGCAGTCCAAAAAAGCAACTTTTCCAGGCACTGCTTACTTCATCACTTACGTACTTTGAATCTTGTACAAGGCAGCTAATGTGGCTTAAGCAGGCAACACCCATAAAAATAGGCTAATGGGAAAAATCCATTAAAATTACCTGCAGCTTTCAAAGTGTGTACTTGTGATTTTTCATGTGCTAAAGTCAGACATCAATTTTATTTGCCTCATTTAGCTGCTATACAATAGTGGCTTTGGTTAAGATATGGGCTAAAAACCCAGGTTTCAAAGCTCACAGTTGCTCCAAACTTCCTAAATGGCTTAAACGAAACACCTTCTCTCTGTCTTCTTCTATTCCACAATATGCATCTAATATTACTGAGTTATCCTACTTACTGTAAAGATTACTGAGATAATGTATGTGAAGGCTCTTTGCTGTAAAAATATACTAAATATTACTCTTTCTTGGAAAAACTAATTTTCAATTTTAAAACAGTAACAACAAATCTTGTGGGACTTTAAAGCTTTCATGGACTCCTTAGAAGCAAGTGATGAAACTGATGAAAGCTTATGCTAAATAACACTTGTTAGTCTTTAGGGAGTAACCAATCGTTCTGTTGTTTTTTGCTGAAAGATACTAACACAGCTGTCTGAGGTAATTTTCAGTGATTGTCTTTTATGCAATAAATATACAGCTAAATTCAGTTGTAAA
Organism: Bradypodion pumilum; assembly: GCA_035047305.1. Lineage (NCBI taxonomy): Eukaryota > Metazoa > Chordata > Lepidosauria > Squamata > Chamaeleonidae > Bradypodion > Bradypodion pumilum. The sequence goes on along the minus strand of JAWDJD010000004.1, from coordinate 306,000,182 downwards.
TCTTGAATGTATTAGACCCATTAAATCACTCTGGCCTTGCTAAGGCAAACCTTAAAACTACTTGATTCACTGATCTATTATATATCTGACTACATAAACTGATATCAGAATGAAATATTGGCTCCTTAAAAATAATATTAATATCTCTATAGTATGATATTACATTATTTTAAAGCACAGGTGGATTATGCATGGAATATTTTCTTATTAGGATGTACATGTGTATTCCAAGAGCTCTGAAACTACAAGCAACATATTATTATTATTATTATTATTATTATTATTATTATTATTATTATTATTATTATTATTATTATTATTATTATTATTATTATTATTATTATTATTATTATTATTATTATTTCCTACACCGCCCAGAGTGGGAAAATATCCCAGATTGGTGGGATATAAAATGTAATAAATAAATAAATCTTTGCTCTGAGGACAAAATGTTCTGTTTGCAAATAGAGGCTTTGCACATTGATGAACATAAACAGTATTTTGGAAACAGTGATGCCTGTCCTTCAGTGTTACGCTCAATTTACAAAGATCTATTTGGAAATCTCAATGTTGTGAGCAGAACAACATTATTCTGTGCTATGAAACAACAGAGTGCCTCCAAGACCAGAACTAGGAGGACAGGGAAATGTAACATAGTGAAAGATAAGTTTTGGAACACAAGAAAGAAGCATTTGGAACAGATGCTTAATTGCCTCAGGTGCTGTGGGCATGTGGCATGCTCTAATGAAGCAACACCAGCATAGCTTTCAGATTTTGCAAAGTATTCTGGCTCACTCAAATCTCCCTTGAAAGTAACCAGGCCACGGTAAATGAAACCAAAATGTTGTTAGAGAAGTCTGTCATTCAAATGGGAAAGACACACACAAAGAAGTTTTTAAAAAGCTCTCCTTCCTTCTGACCTGCATGTCATAGATTTGTTTTTTGTTCCATATCATCTGTAACCTCTGTGTTGCTGCCTATGGAGCTATGCTTCCTGTTCATATTCACAATTCATTGCAAGATAAAAATTAAATTCCTATTAATTCCGGTAAATTAGTTTTAATGTTCTAATCTTTCTCAGCAGCTCTATATGACAGATGGAAACTTACCATCAGCTGAGCTTAGTTGCTAATTTTTTCATAGGGCTTTCTGAACATGAACATATTTGATAATGGTTCAACTCACTCTTCACAAAATTGTGGTCCTTTTCTAAGCCTATTGGGTCCATTTAAGGTTATTAAATAAATATTAGTCATCATGATTTTGCCAACAAACACTATTATGGCTAAATCCCGAGTGGTCCATAGGGTAAATCAATTATCCAGAAGAATCCTTGCAGTAATGGTTGCACATTATGCATTTCCCCACTAATGACAGCTTGTGAGCAAATTTATATTTTTCCAAACAAAAAAGCATAATCCCACTACAAAATAACTTCCAAAGACTGAATGGAAACTACACAATTCTTAGTGCCATATTAACCCGCAGCAATCTCAAGACTTTATCATTTGTGGATAGTGGCCATTCAGGTTGAGAATTTCTGAAAGTTATAATTCAAAAAGCAATGTTTCCAATCTCTGCTCATATATGGGTTAATGAACATGGTTCTTTTTCTTAAAGAACCATTGTCATGGTCTTACGGTACAAGTCCTCCAGCGACACTTGGCTGGAACCTGGGCAAGGAACACAGGTCTCACAGATCTTGGACTTACGAGTTGTCCAATATGCTGGACTCTCCCTTGAACATGCCTCTCTGCCACCATCACAGGAGGAGGCTGGATCCCTCAGAGCCCATGAAAATGCTGAAAAATGAGAGTAGAATCACAGGTAGAATCCCTCAAATGAAGTATGCTGCATGGAAAGACTGCTTGCCAAAGTGGCTTCTCCAGGCATCTCCATAAAGGAAAGTTCTTCCTCCCAGGCCCAGATCCTGAAACTCAGCTCCTCCACCAGGTGACCAAATGCCTGTAGCTGTATTCTAGGTTGGGCCCTAGTATTTCAGAAGTATAGACTTCCATTTTAGACGACATGGCTATTAGAGACAATGTCTCTTCTAATTCCAGACTAAGCCTACTGTGGCTCTTGACCAGCCCTGTTGAGTGACTAGCTGTGTGCCTGTGTGGCTTGACTATAATTCCTGGACGCTCTTTGATGTCTGCTGTTGTTATTTGGAACTTGGCCTTCCCATACCTGGTTTACTCAACCCTCTGGTGGGATATTGATTGTAAATCTATGCTTGTTTCTTGACTCTTGACTGTAGGCTCCCTGGCCAGGCACATTGAATGTAAGATGTGCCTCAGCCAGATGAGTCTTTGCCTCTAAGACTACTAGTCTGGGAAGCAGGATAACCACCTGATACATATAGACAACTAGCATAGTTTGCCCGGCAATGCCGGGCTGTTATAAACTGTGATCAGTTTTTTGGGGTTTTTTTGTGGATAAAAAAAAAGAACAAAGGATGATACAATTGTTTCAAATTGTTTTATTTAACCAAATAATGTTTTAGTTTGCGGGGTTTTTTTTTAATAGTTGTACCGTAGGTAATATTTTTTAAAATGTGAAAGTACATGTTTTTTACATTCAATGTTTTTAAATTGTGTTTAGATGTTTTGGGTTTTTATTTGAGTTAAAACTCAACACAGGATGTTATAAATCTTTTTATTTTATTTTATTTTTGACATATGTTTGTGATTTGTGTAAACTTGTGATTTATTGTTATGTTTTTGACTTGTTTTTACTCTTGTGGCCTCTAGGTGGGGTGTTGTGTCTTTTTTAGTTGTTTTTACTATTCTGCCCTGCAGGTGGGGCTGCTAGTGGTTCTGTTTTAGTTTCACTGTTTTTTCTCTCCTGGCCTCTGGGTGGGCTTCTTCCAGTAAGTAGTCTCTTTGTTTCTTCATTTCTGTTCCGGTCATCGTGGAGCGAGGTCATGCTGGTGAGTTGTCTGGTTTTCTTTCTTCTGGGGTTTTTCTTTGTTTTGTTTTTGTGGTGGTGGACTGGAAGGTGTTTCTGTTTGTTCTTTTTTGTTTTGGTTGAGTTTTAAGTTTGTTTAATTGGTTTGGTTATTTGTAATTTTGTTTAATTTTTCTTATTTCATTGTTGTTTGTGTAATCAGTTGTTGTTTGTGTAATTTGTGGGGGTTTTGTGTTGTAGTTAGGTGTTTTGTATGTGGTTTTGTGTCATTGTGGAAGTTTTTGTTTGTGTATTTTGTGGTTTATTTTTTGTTTATTAATGGTTTTATTTAATTATTGATTTATTTTTGTTTTATTGTTTTTTTAAATTTTGGTGTTTGTTTTTGGTGTTTACTTTAGTGTAAAGAACAGGCTGTCTGTTGGTTCCTATTTTCCCCATTGCTGCTTCGAATTTTGATTCCGATGAAGCAATGGGGAAAAGGAGGGAGGAAGCAGTCAGCCCGTTCTTCTCCCGGGAAGGCTCGTTAGGTAGATTGAGGGAGAAGGAGTAGGCAGAGAAGAGCTTTCTCTGCCTAATGATGGTTCTCTCCTCTCTGTCTCCTTTTTCTCCCGGCTTACCTAACCGGAGATCGGCAGGCAGCAATCCATAAGGGTTGGGGCTCTTCCTTGCGGATTGCTGGCTGCTGCTTTTGTATTCAGAAGTACAAAGGCATTCGCCAGTCATCCGCCAGGGAGGGTGCTTCCCCTGATGAACTGCTGCCTGTTTTTTGGGGGGGGTGTTTCCCACCCCAGCTCAACTTTACTTGAGGCCGGCGGTGGTCTCGCTGTGTCTTTGACTGGGTAGCATGGGGGAGACGGAGTCCCTTTTCTCCCAGTTGCTCCAAGAAAGAAGTGTCTCATGGTGGGGTTTTGTGGCTTTTTATTTTGTGTGGCTGTGAGGCGCTGAGTCTGCCTGCTGGGGACTTGCGCTCCCATTGCGTTTTGTAAGTTTATTTTTTTTGCGCCAGCTTTCTCAGCGTTCTGCACGCTCACGGCATGCAGGACGCTGGGACTTGTAGTTTTGCATTTGTGGTTTGCTTTCATGCGGCTCGATTTCAATTGGCCATGCTGCATTTCCCAACATTCTTTTTGCTCACGCCTCTCAGCCTGATTGGCTGTGGTGTGGCGCAAAGAACATTGGGTAGTGAAGTCCTTTTTCTTTGTTTGTGTTCGTGGGGCTCTTGCCCCACTGGTGCATATCTCAACCCTACAGTTACCCCCATACCAGGTTCAGGCGAGTGCAGGAGGCTCGGTACGGGATAGTGTGGACGGGTGAGGGAGCCTTTGTCAAATGCTTGGATTTATAGGTATAGATTGTAACTAGGTAAAGGTAAAGGTCTCCCTTGCTGGAAAGCCAGTTGTATCTGAAACTAGGGTTCAATGCTCATCTCTGTTTCAAAGCTGAAGAGCCAGCGCTGTCTGCTTCTGCAGATGTTTCCGTGGTCACACTGTTTACCTTCCCACCAAAGTGGTCCCTATTTATCTACTTGCAATTTCTTGCTTTCGAACTGATAGATTGACAGGAGCTGGGACAGAGACGGTAACTCATTACATCATGCAGTACTCAGGTATCAAACTGCTGACCTCCCACCTTCCAGTCAGCATCTTAGCCACTTGAACCACTGCAGTCCCTTTTGGACAATTGTAACTACTTAATTGAAATACAAAATATATTCAAGATATGTCTTGGCTTTTTTTAATTGAATCAAGCTCATGTTTAATTTCACCCCACACTACTTTCAACTTTCCCTAACATTATCATCTTTTCCAGTGACTCATTCTTCTCATAGTACAAGGCAATAAAGAAATCTCCTTCCTCTGTATGATTTTCATTCTGGTATTTTGCTGGGGGTTGTATTTTAATTCTCCAGTTATTACTGCTATCTTGACACTTAAAATGGGGGTTCTCAAACATCTGGACTGGCCACATGCTAAGGCCCTACCTAGAACACAGCTACAGGCATTTGTCCACCTGGTAGACTGGATTCAGGACTGATTTTCTCATTAGGAAGTGGCTGCCTCAGATGCCATATGGTGAGGAACAAGTGAAGGTGCTAATTGTTGATGGACAGAGCTGCATATGGTACACTGCCTGCCCTGTGTCTTCCAGTTTAGACTGCTGCCCTCGGGAGAAATCAAAGATACCAGGGTGTATTCAGTTGCTAGTCTGGTCAGTTTCTGAACATTGAGGCCTTTTGCCACCTTGTCATCTACTCAAGCAATGAAAAATTTGCACTCAGTCATGGTTGCATTCAACCTGGGAAATCCCTTATGTGCAAGTGTTCTCTAGTAATTTAAATAAACATCTTCTTCATTCAGTCCTTCCTAAGGGAAAAGCCAAAGTTGTTTTCCAACAGCACACTTCTCAACTCTGATAATCAAGTATCTACCAGTGTTCCAAGTTTAGCTGTGATTTTTTCTTTTCCCCAAAAGCTATCAGTTTGAATGGACAGGCTTTCTTAAGATGAAAACTACAAGAAATTGGAACATAAGTAAAAATAAATAAATAAATGTCTGCAGTGTTTCTAAATACCAGGCCAAATGTCAGTATTAAACAATAAAAGAAGGGTTACACACTCACAAGTTACCATTTCTTTTGATCCTTCAGAAACAGAAACCTGCAATAGCCAGTATTCATTTGAAGGAGATGCAGGAGGAAGAGGCCCAAGAGAATGTTAGCTGAAATTCTAAGAATGATGAAATAAAGTCTGATGAAGTCACAAAAAGAAAAAGAAAACAGAATAGCCATTTGAAGTCTGGAAGACTTTTGCTTGTTGGTCCCGTAATTGATGCCCTTGTCATCTTCACAATGGAGAAATGGCTGCTTCTCATTTTTATCTTGTTTAAAGATCAATTCAGTGTTCCAGTTTCCCCATTTGCAACTATCTCATGGTGCTTCAGACACATTTTAAGACATTTATTGAAGTGTAGACTTTTATAGATTGCATTTCATTTCATCCGAGGATTACACATAGACATAGTGAAAGTAGAAAAGCTGTTTCAGTAAAGTGGTTACAATGTCAAGAAACATTTGTGATATCTGTAGGTGTGCCACAGCATCCTACAGAAAAGAAAGGAATTCAGAATCTAATTAAATGAATGGATAAATTGGCAATATGCTAGGATGCTTGAGGAGGCTTGTATTATCTTTCTCTTCTTCACTGCACATCCAAAATTTAACCTCATTTGCACAGTAGGATGTGTGGTTCAAACTCTTTTGAAGAATAAGTGTAGGGGCGGTGAAGGAGATGATTTCAACCACTAAGTCCATGATGGTGATCCTTGGCACTCCAGATGTTCTTGGACTTCAATTCCCAGAAGCCCAACCCCCCATGAATCCACACAAATGGGTTTTCTACTATTCATTTGACCCACGCCGCCCCCGTCGCTCCTGGAAGCGGAAGTAAAATGCGCCCATACAGGACAACTTCTGTCTCTGCAACATACCTTTGCATATGGATTATAGCATGTTTATGATGAGATTCATCTCAAGTTGTCCTCCAGTGATGCTCTAGCCTCCAACCCTTCAGTTTCATTTTTCACATCTCCTTGATTCAACTTCACATTATTCTATCCTCTCTTCCCTCCTTTTTCATCCTGACCCAATAGCCAGATGGGAAGTTGGTCCTTTGTACTGTGCTGGAGGTTTTTCCTAACATCTGGCCAGATGATATGGAAAGCTTAGTACGTGGCTACAATCCCCCCCCCCCTAAAAATTATCTTCTGTTCCAGTTTTCTCCCAGCTCATCTTTCTGCATGTGAAGAGTCTCTTGTTGCTGCTGACAAGATTCCAAGGGCAATATTCATGAAGGATAATCGCCACATAATTCCTCACCTCATGTATCTGACAAAGAGGGAATTGAGATTGCTGCCCTGCCTCTTCCAGAGAATGATGCATAGCTAATTACTCGTTAGGCTCATAAATATCATCACTGCTCTGCTTTGTATATATTTTGTGAAAACACATCCTTGCTTACCCCACAAACATTGGAGAACATTTAGAGACACGGAACATTAAAGCCTCTGAACCCTTTCTCATGCATAGCACCCAGCATCTGCCACACTTCCTCTTGCTGAGGGGTTTGAGTTAATTAGTAATGTTACTGAAGAAAGTTCACATTCATTCCCCCCCACCCCTTTCTTTCCCAATGTACTGCGATGTTCTGTGGAAATTTTAACTGTTTGCTTTTCAGTGGTACTTGGAAGTATCTAAGAGGAACCAAACCTTAATTAACGATGATAATTAAGGATAACCATTTAGTTACAGAGCTTGAAATCTTGTCAGTGTTTGTGAAAGGTTTATATACTTTGCCTCCACTTACTGATGAAGTGCTAGATGGCACCTAAGTCATGCGGTTGGATGTGTGACCATGAGCAGGGCTATGACCCTGTCACTTGTCAGTTAGCTATAATTAGATGCAATAAGTTACACAAATATTACACTTAAATAATCAGGATTCTGTCCAGGTTAAGACATGCATAGGTAACTTCAAGATGAGGTTAAAATAGAAGTAGAGTATAAAGAACATGAAGCTACTCTATCATAAAAATCCAGCCTAGGCATAATGCTCCCAGACATTATGGGAATGATTGACAATTCTGAAACCTCCCTCCTCCTCTTCTCTCCTTTCTTTCTTTTCTTTTTGTAAAGTCCTATATAGTTTTCTAAAGCCCTATCTTAAAAGCCTTGTCATCCATATAAACCTCCACAACTCTTAAAATCTTCTGGAGAGGCACTTCTCTTTGTCCCACTATCCTCACAGGTTCATTTGATGAAGATGTCAGAGAAGGTCTTTCCAGTGTCAAGTCTCAAGGTTTTTAAAAGAAATTATGCAACATGCAAAAAAGCAAAGAAAAGGTAAGAGAAAATAGCATTGCCTTATTTTATTTTATTTTTAAAACTTTGAAGCAGCCTGGGATGATTTACGGCAATGGAAAAGGAGACTGACTGCTTCAACTTCTTGCCCCCACTCCAAAGAAGCCCAAGCTTCTGCATGTTATAGTCAAATGAAAGATCTCTGAGTGAAGCAACTGGGCTTGTTGTTGTTCAGTCGCACTGTCGATTCTGACCCTTTGTGACCCCATGGACCATTGTCTACCAGGCACCTCTGTCCTTCACCATCTTTCTCAACCCACCCAGCTCTGTGCCCACTGCATCTACAATACCATCTAGCCATCTCATCTTTGGCCGCCCCCTTCCTCCTTTGCCCTCTACCTTTCCCAGCATCAAGGCTTTCTCAAAGGAATCCTCTCTTCTCATTTGATGTCCAAAGTACCTCAGCTTCACCTTTACTATTTGACCTTCTAAGGAGACTCTCAGGTCTCTCCTCCAACACCACATTTCAAAGGCAACTATTCTTCTGCGCTCAGCTTTCCAAATGGTCCTGCTCTCACAACCATACATTACTGGGCTACACATTCCCTTTCACTTGCTTTTTCACAACCTTTGCCTTATTAGATCATGAACACAGGTCAATGCATAGATGATGTAGCATAGTATACAGGCCTTAGCCTAACCTACTCCATTCTTGAAATTTAGGGTTAATTCTGAGTGTATGTACTGCTTGCTTCTGTTCTTGTGTGGATTTTAAGTGATTGGTTTACCAGCACGCAGTCCTCAATTGGCATTCCCCCATCCACCCCCTTCTGCTCTCAAGGTTCCCAAAGTACTCTTAAAAGAAACAAAAAGATAGAGAAGGTTGTGTTTGTTCAAAAATACTGATAGAACAGTGTTTTTCATGTTATGGGTTTTGAAATTGTTTCCTTTCGCGCACGCCATCAAAAATTATGCAAAATTACCACCGTTCTTTTACATATCAATTTAATACACCAATCCATCCATCCCTTCTTTGGAGTTCATATCTCATTTGGTCCCTCTCACATTAAGCCAGTGGGAAGTGGGAGAAATAAAACAGTAGCAGATGCTCTGAACTATGTCTAGGCATTTCAGAAGTTGCCTGGCAACGGCAGAACACAGTCTCAAAGGCCATCTGTACATGGGTGTGTTTGTTTGCCCTGGTTGAGGAAGCAGAAGGGATATCAGAAGCTGAAGGAAAGTCAGAGTTCTTAATGCATTAACTAAGGAAACTCAGCTAAGCGATTCCTCCAAGAAATGCCTATGATTGATTCACTACTGTGTGGAGAATGTACATTTGTCTTTCAAATCCCAGATGCAGCAGTACTTGGAAATGACAAAGGATGAGTGACAGAAATTTTAAAAAAATATCAGAGAGGAAACAGTCAGAAGGTAAAATAGCAAAGTTACTTCTCAGGTCTATCAATTCTTCAAATGTAGATATTGTAGTTTTGCACCAATCCACAAGCCACTATAGTCCAAAGCAGATTATTTTCTTTCATCACTAACCCCAAAGTCACACCAAATGAAGAACTGGAATGTTAGTTATATCATTAGATTTTTGCATTTTCCAGAATATTTCCTGTAGGAAGTCATTAGCAAACAACCTCAAGACTCTCAAGGTCCATTACACTATATCATTATTAAGTAGAGTCAAATCAGTCAATGTACAGATGGGGGCTAAAATATGAAGGAAGAACAAAATGTGTGTGATAAATGACTACAGCAAAACTTTTGAATTTTCCTAACTTTTCTTTTACAACATATTTTGAAATGAATGTACATTTTCAGTGCTTCAGGAATGAAAAATTTGATTTTAATTGCCTTAAAATTTACATCTTGCTTAGCTTCTGTACCTTTAGCAATCTGAAGAGAAGTGGAGGTGCTTCAAAAATGGAAAGGAATGATTTGTTAATGTAATGAGAAAAAAACCTTAGATTTGCATGTGGTTTTAATTATGAATCTGTTCTACAAAATAAGGAGGGTCCTTGAAGTAACTTTTTTTCTATGCCTGACTACAAGCTCTTGGTATGTATGCCTTGCTCTCTACCTAGGCTCATATTTCATTTTCAGATTGTCAAGGTAGGACCGGGTAAGACAAAGGCAGTTGTCAAGAGAAATTGTACCTCCTTACAAGGGCTTTAAGGTAATTTGCTTCAGTATAAAGCTGAATGAAAGATGCAGTTGTTTGGCAGCCTTACATCAACACTGAAAATCCTGGCAACAATAATTTTAATTCCTTTTTGACAAACAAGACTGATTATGGCATAGTGCATAGAGTGATGGACTATGACACAAGTCATTTGGATCTAAATACAGTACTTGCTCAACCATGAAAGCTCCATGGTAGAGTATGGCATTTATACAACCATTCTTTGCATGTTCTCACTTTCCTTGAAAGCCCTGATGGAGTTGCCATAAGTCAGTTCCAACTTGGCAACAGATGACACACACAGCTAGGTGAAGCAAGAACAGTGGAATATGTTGGCCCATATCTATGGAACAGTTCCATCAATTTTTAACTGTACCAGGAGTAGGTAAAACTAATAGATCTCCTTTGTATACTTTGTGCACTCCGGTATCTAGTCATACCTGCCACATGTCCATGGAAATGTCTGCAGATGGAGACAGTGCCAGTTCTTTGGCTATAAATAGAGATGAGCACTGAACCCTAGAGTCGGATACAACTGGCTTTCGAGCAAAGGCAACCTTTACCCTATATCTAGGACTATGCTGCATCAATTGGGGAAATATTTTTGCAAAGAGACAAGATCAAATTGGGAAAATAGGTTTAGCCATCATTCATCTTAATGTCACAACCCACTACAGTACATACATCACAGGGTTGTCATCTCAGATAACAGTGCCAATAGTCCATTTGAGTGTGAGCTAATCATCTGCCTGGGTTATAGAGAGGGAACATTGGAGCACCTCTCAAATTGAAGGGCTAATACTATACCAGAAAAAGAGAGCAGAAGCTTAAAATGGGAGAGGGGAACACTACAGAAAAAAAATTGAGGAATTCATAACTTAGATTGAACTCAAAGAGCTCCATCTACTGAGCTATATGTCCTGTCTGGATGTGTTCTGAGATACAGACCTGAAGGATATGAAACCTAAGACCTCATGGCCCCTATAAGACCAGAAGAACCAGTTGATGATGAGTGTAAAAGAGACTGTGATACAGAAGCCCTCCCCATCATCTTCTCTAGATGGAGTTTGGCTCTAACCAGTGACAAATGCATTTACATGTAAGGTATTCTAACACCCCACTCCCATAGCAACATATATCAGGGCATAATATTGGTAATTTAATCACATTAAAATTATTTAAAGCAATGATGCAAAGAAAACAAAACTCAGAATACTGAAGGATTGTTAAGTAAGGCATGATCTCTATCCCATCTACCAACCCCAGAAAATCTGAATGCATGGCCCAGAGGAGGTGTTCCCTCAAATATCTAGGTCTTTGAGCTTGGAGAGTTATTACTAATACTAATACTGTAAATTCAGCCCCCAAATATATTGTTAACTGGGATAGTTCATCTAGAAGTGAAGACAGATAAATTCTGCCATGAGTCATGTTGGTACATATTACACACATTGCAGTATCCACATTGCCTCCAACTGCAGTTTTTTACAATTGCTTCATTCATTTCCCAAATAACCATCTTATCCCATGACCGTAATTTAGTGAGGCAACAGTGATTTGGACAGAAGAACATGTTTGGTACTATAAGATAGCAACTTGCAGTATTCATATTATTTTTAAAAGTAAGTTAAAAGCAACAGTTCCTTTACTTTTAAGGAATGCTAAGATAACAAGTTGCTTTTTAACTGTAACTTATTTAGCTTGAGAAGACCTGCTTGTTATGTCTAGTAAGGCCTTAGACCAGGGGTTCACAACCTATGGCTTGCGGGGTGTATCTGGCCCATGGCACCAAATAATCCAGCCCCTGATCTCGCTCCTACCACCACCACCACCGGAATTGGCTGCAGACTCATTTACGGCCATTGTAAATGCATTTACTACAGCCACAGATGTGTTTTACAACAGCATTTACAGCAGGGGAAAACCTCAGTCCTGCCCACTCAGCTCTCTGAGGGGGCATGGCCCGGCCCACGGCAGAAAAACATTTAGAACCCCTTAGACTGTGAGTGAGAAAGCCAACATAACTAACTAGTAGAGCAATAAGACACATAACAATGTTTTATTTGGCATTTCCATTTCAAAAATTTTAAACTTATTTTATATAATTTATAGATCTATTTCTAGGTCCATAATAAGAGCATTATTTTATAAGCACTATTGGAATGAAGAACATGGAATGATTGATAGGAATCATTGGGGGGGTTGTTTTGTTTTCCAATACCAAAACTCATTGCAACTATGATATTTTCTCACCTAATCTAATTAGCTATGGATTATTTGATTGCACCATTGCATGAAAATGAATCACGATGCTGTATTTATTTATTTATTTATTTGTTTGTTTGTTTGTTTGTTTGTTTGTTTATTTATTTATATACCGCCTTCCTCGCCCTGGGGTGACTCAAGGCGGTTTACATTTCATAATATACACAGGGCCCCAACGGCTCCTCTTCTGCCCACCCAGGACTTGGGTGGGCAAGAGTCCCGGGGGTGGGGGGGCGGCGCTGATGGAAAAGCCGCCTCTTTCCCCCCAACGGCTCCTCTTCTGCCCACCCAGCCTTGGGTGGGGGGGTGGCGCTGATGGAAAAGCCGCCTCTTTCCCCCCAATGGCTCCTCTTCTGCCCACCCAGGCCTTGGGTGGGCGAGAGTCCCAGGGGTGGGGGGGCAGCGCTGATGGAAAAGCCACCTCTTTCCCCCCAACGGCTCCTCTTCTGCCCACCCAGGCTTTGGTGTAAGGGACCAAAGACAATGAAACAGCCGAAGGGTTGGCTTAACACAGGTTTATTGCATGATGATCCGGAGGAACATGTGGTAATGGCGGATGAGTAGCTCAATATATACAGCTGGCTATACATTTGAATGTGGCTCGTCGACAGACTATTGGTTGCTGCCTGCGTGACGTCGTAGAAGGTCACGCCCTTCTTGACCAGGTGAAGAGGTCGCGGGGAATCTTCCCGCGCTGCTGAACCAGGTGAATCTGAGCCATGAGAGCTGGACGCTCGCTATTGCCATCTAGTGGTCACTAGCTCGCGTCCCCTTATCAGGTTTACATTGATACAGCTGATGGTTATAATGTTGCACACAGAAAGGTTACATTGTTAACACATGGCAAAGGTACATTGTTAAAGGCACAGCTTTACAGAACACAACAAGGCGTTGGGTGGGCAAGAGTCCCGGGGGTGGGGGGGTGGCGCTGATGGAAAAGCCGCCTCTTTCCCCCCAACAGCTCCTCTTCTGCCCACCCAGGCCTTGGGTGGGCGAGAGTCCCGGGGGTGGGGGGCGGCATTGATGGAAAAGCCGCCTCTTTCCCCCCAACTGCTCCTCTTCTGCCCATCCAGGCCTTAGGCGTGCGAGAGTCCCAGGGGTGGGGGGGCGGCGCTGATGGAAAAGCCACCTCTGTATACCAGGGGTGCCCAAAGTTTTTGGGCTGTTGCTCAGTTGCATGGTTCAGGGGACTGGTCACAATGGCCCAGGGGCTGGATCCAGCCCCTGACACCAATTCATAAGAACATAAGAACAGCCTTGCTGGAACAGGCCACAGCCTATCCAGTCCAGCATTCTGTCTCACACAGTGGCTCACCATTTGCTTCAGGGTATTCCCAAGCAGATGCCTTCACCAGCTTTAGTGTTTGGGAATCAAGACAATGGAAACAGCTGTAGACTAGCTTTAGTGTAAGGGACCAAAGACAATGAAACAGCCGAAGGGTTGGCTTAACACAGGTTTATTGCATGATGATCCGGGGGAACATGTGGTAATGGCGGATGGGTAGCTCAATATATACAGCTGGCTATACATTTGAATGTGGCTCGTCGACAGACTATTGGTTGCTGCCTGCGTGACGTCGTAGAAGGTCACGCCCTCCTTGTCCAGGTGAAGAGGTGGCGGGAATCTTCCCGCGCTGCTGATCCAGGTGAATCTGAGCCATGAGAGCTGGACGCTCGCTATTGCCATCTAGTGGTCACTAGCTCGCGTCCCCTTATCAGGTTTACATTGATACAGCTGAAGGTTATAATGTTGCACACAGAAAGGTTACATTGTTACCACATGGCTAGGTACATTGTTAAAGGCACAGCTTTACAGAACACAACATCCCTCCCCCCTAGGATGAGACGAAGTCTCTCAGCCAAGATGGCTTATTGCACGTGCGTTTGGGCCGTGATGAGGGCTGACCCCCCCCGGGGGCGCTACTGCTTCTTTGTTCCCTGGTCCCTTGTCCTGTAATGGGAGAGGGAGACTCGTTAGTGGCTTGCCGCGGTTTGGCGGCCTTAGGGGAAGGGAAAAACTCCATTGTGGGCAGACCGGGGGTGATCGGGGCTAACGAAAAACCCCTCTTCTCGCTTGGACGGGTGGGGGACCACTCCGAAAAAACCCCCCGGTTCTGAAAATCAAATTCTAACTCAGTTGGGGTATCCGCATTTGTGGGGGAATTCCGCGAGATATGTATGGGGTCGGGTCCCTCCTCCTCAGAAAAATCCCCCAGGATAGCTATGGGAACATCCCCCCTTTCCCCCTCCCCCCTTGGTGGGGACCCGCGGCCCCCTTTTCCTCCCCCTTGGGCTGAACGGGTGGGGGAGAACCCTAACGCTGATTTTTTCTCTGTTTGGTCTGCGCCCTGCTCATCGGGGACCCTGCGTCGGAGCTGGTCCGCGTGCCGCCTCCACAGTAGCCCTGTGCTGGTTTCCACGCGGTACGACACGGGGCCGGTTTGCTCCACAACTACGCCCGGTACCCAGGCTGGGCCCGTGCTGGCGTAATTCCTGCAATGCACGGGGGCGCCTACACTGAAACTCTTTGTGGCCTCTAGCCCAATGTTCCTTCCCTTGTCCTCTACCCTCGTGGGGTCTAGCCTAGTAAGGATGGTGGTCAGTTTCCTACACATTAAGAGCTCTGCGGGGGAGTATCCTGACGCCAACGGGGTCACCCTGTACCCTAGCAGAAACTGACACACTTGTAGGTTCAGATCCCCGGGGCCCATGCGCCGCAACGCGTCCTTCGTGGTGCGGACGAGGTGCTCCACTTGACCATTGGTGGCTGGGTGAAACGGGGCGGAGGTGATATGCCGAACGGCGTTAATCTCCATGAATGCCCTAAACTCGGAGGACGTGAAACAACTAGCGTTGTCGCTAATTAATGTGTCGGGTATGCCGAACGTGGAAAAGAGCCTCCGCAAATGCTTAATGGTCTGGGCCGAGGAGGTGCTCGTGACTGGGATAACCTCCAACCACTTGGAGAAGGCGTCCACGACAAGAAGAAACAGGGTGCCTCTGAACGAGCCCGCGAAATCAATGTGCACCCGGGACCACGGCCCCTTAGCCGCGTCCCACTCCCTGTGGGGAAGGCGGGCCTCCTCTGGTCTGGAGCATTGGCAACTTTCACAAGTGCTGACCATGTGCTCGATGTCGGCGTCCAACTGGGGCCACCAGAAGTAGCTCCGGGCCAGCGCTTTGGATCGCACGATGCCGGGGTGGCTGACGTGCAGCAGTTTGAGCACCCGCGGCTGAAGGGAAGTGGGAATCACCACCCGCTGCCCCCACAAGAGGCACCCCCTCTCTAGGGACAGCTCTAACCTTTTCCTGAAAAATGGGGCGAACTCCTCCGCTGGGGAGGACGCCGGCCACCCTTTCTGCAACCAGGAGCTAACTGCCACTAACGTCTTGTCCTTCCCTGTCGCTTTGGCAATGTCGGCGGGCAGTACGGGGGGGAATCCAGCACCTCTATCATAAGAACCTGATGGTCTCGCTCCCCCTTGCTCACCTGGCTGGGCGTCAGGGGGAGGGGAGACCTTGATAGAGCGTCCGCATGGCTGATCTCTTTCCCGGGCCGGTAGACCAACGCGTGCTGGTACGCGTTGAGAAAAATAGCCCACCTGAGCATCCTCGGGGACAGGATCTGTGGCGTGGGCTTATCTGCGGTAAAAATGCCTAGCAGGGGTTTGTGGTCCGTTACAATGGTGAAGGGGCGGCCATACAGAAAATCGTGAAATTTTTTCGTCCCCGCAACTATCGCTAGTGCCTCCCTGTCCGTCTGTGCGTAATTTCTCTCCGCTTGGGACAGGGACCTGGAGTAGAATGCTATCGGGGCCTCCCTTCCGTCTTCCAGCACGTGGCACAGCACCGCCCCCACCCCCACCGGGGATGCATCACAGGTCAGGACTACCGGGCGTTTGGGGTTGAAATGGGTCAGTATGGCATCAGACGCTAGGAGACTTTTTAGTTCACTAAATGCCCTTTCTTGGTCATCGCCCCACTTCCATGTCTGGTCTTTTTTTAGCAGTTTGTGTAGCGGTTCAGCCACTGCTGCCTTCCGGGGGAGGAAGGAGTGGTAAAAGTTGAGCAGCCCTAGGAACGACTGCAGCTCGGGCTTGGAGGTGGGGCGGGGGGGCTTTCTTAATGGCGGCCACCTTGGATTTGGATGGTTTTATCCCCTCAGGAGTCACACAAAACCCTAGGAACTCAACCTCGGTCGCGAAGAAGACGCATTTGTCCTTTCGCAGTCTCAACCCCGCTTTTTCGAATATTGTCAGGACCTTCCCCAACCTCTTGGCCAATTCGACCCGACTCCCCCCCGTTATTAACACGTCATCAAAATAAGGCAACACCCCCTCTAGCCCCTTCAGGAGGCGTTCCACGAGTGACTGGAAAATTCCAGGCGCCGAATTTACGCTGAACTGAAGGCGCGTCACCTGGAACGCCCCCTTATGGGTGACTATGGTCTGCGCAGCAGCTGCGGCAGGGGACACCGTAAGCTGCTGGTAGGCCTGTGCTAAGTCGAGCTTAGCGAAACACTTTCCCCCGTGTAACCTGGCCAGCAGATGGCTGACTACCGGCACCGGATACGCATTCGGGCGGATCGCCTTGTTGATGGTGCACTTGTAATCGGCGCATATGCGGACCTCCCCATTGGCCTTTAGTGCGGTTACAATTGGAGTTTCCCACTCCGCAGAATCAACAGGCACAAGGATTCCCTGGCCCACCAATTTGTCCAGTTCCGCCTCTATCTTGTCCTTGAGTGCGAACGGCACCCGGCGTGGTTTGAGTCGAATTGGGCGGACCTCCGGGTCTAGGTCGAATGTCACTGGGGGCCCCTTGAATTTCCCAAGTCCTTTTTTGAAAACTTCGGGGTGTGCCTCGCACACCTCCTGAATCGGGTCAGTCCCAACGGCGTGCATCCCAATGGCGTGCACCCCCCCCCCAATAAACAAACCCAGGGGCTGAAACCATTGAGTCCCGAGGAGGCTGCAATCTCCCCCTTTAAGCACGACTAGAGGGAGAGACGCGGCGTGCTTCTTGAATTTAACCTGAAATTCTCCAACGCCCAACACTGGAATGCTGTTCCCTTGCACGTCCCGTAGTGTGGACCTCAACGCTTTGAGCTTGGGTCCACTGTGGGGGGCAATTCTCACAAACTCCCTCTGGGAAATGATTGAATATGAGGACCCCGAGTCAATTTCCATTCTAATGGGAACCCCTTGAACTAGTACCTCAACAAAGTAGCGGGGGTGTCCTGCGGACACGCTGAATACTGGGGCGTCGTCCTCGCTGCCATCGGAGATGCGGCCCACGCCGTCCTGCTTCCGCGTGGCCTGAGCGCCGTCCTTGGGTCTCGTTGAGCGGTCTTGTCCCGCAGAATGGTCTGCCAAGCTTCTCCGGGTCTCGCGCCTCTTCCTGCACACCTTGGCGATGTGCCCGCGGCAGCCACAGTTGTGACACTCGGCCTTCCGAAACGGGCATTTTACGCGGTCGTGGACCGCTCCACAGCCGTCGCACCGCTGGCTCTCTTTCCGGACCCTCCGGACATCCTCGTCATCGCTGCTCTCCGCGGACGACCTCGAAGCTCGCCGGGCTGCATGCACCGGAGTCTCTGCCTTGCTCGACCTCGGCCGCCAGTCCTGGAGTTCTTGTACCCCAGCCTTTGTAGCTTCCGCGGCCTGTGCCGCTCTGATGACCTCCTGCAACGTGGGAGGCGGCTCTTGGTTCATTAATGTGCGCTGGGTTTCGGCGTCGTTCAGGCCGCACAGCACACAGTCCCGGAGGGTGATTTCGACATTCTCCCATTTGCACGGGCCGGCCGCCAGCCGCAGGGCCGCCACGAATGCGGCGACCGTCTCCCCGGGCGCTTGGACTCGCCTCCAGAATGCACTCCGAGCGGGAAACATCGCTGTGGCGGGCCGAACGTGCTCACGCAGCATCTGCATGAGTTCCTTGGCCTTGAATTCGCTCACCCTCCTCGGTGCGATCAGGTCCACCAAGGTCCTTTTGGTCTCTTGTCCGAGCATCCTGGTGAAGATGGCCCTTTTCTTTGCCTCTTCCGTGACTTCGGACTCAATCAGTGCTGCCTGGAAGTCCATCTCGAAGATCTCCCAGTCGCCCGGTTTCCTGATTTTGAAACCGGCGCATGTCTTGGTCCCGTGGGCTGCCATCATCCCACCTTCATCGCCAATTTAGTGTAAGGGACCAAAGACAATGAAACAGCCGAAGGGTTGGCTTAACACAGGTTTATTGCATGATGATCCGGGGGAACATGTGGTAATGGCGGATGGGTAGCTCAATATATACAGCTGGCTATATATTTGAATGTGGCTCGTCGACAGACTATTGGTTGCTGCCTGTGTGACATCGTAGAAGGTCACGCCCTCCTTGTCCAGGTGAAGAGGTGGCGGGAATCTTCCCGCGCTGCTGATCCAGGTGAATCTGAGCCATGAGAGCTGGACGCTCGCTATTGCCATCTAGTGGTCACTAGCTCGCGTCCCCTTATCAGGTTTACATTGATACAGCTGAAGGTTATAATGTTGCACACAGAAAGGTTACATTGTTACCACATGGCTAGGTACATTGTTAAAGGCACAGCTTTACAGAACACAACACTAGCCTAACACATCTTTTTTGCATGGAGTACAGTACGAACATGTGGTAATGGCGGACAAACAGCTCCTTTTATGCAGTGGCTATACAATTGAATATGGCTCTTTGACAGGGTATTGGCTACTGTCCATGTGACGTCATCCTTAGTCATGCCCTTCTTGTCCAGGTGAGGTGAGCGCGGGAATCTTTCCCGCGCAGCTGAAGGCATTTGAGGAATGTGTACCATGTGAGCTAGGCGCTTGCTACTGCCCACGGTGGCCACTAGCTCGCGTCCTCATATAGAAGGTTACAGTGTTACTATTAGAGATTGTTACATCCACTCATTCGTGTGGTTACAATTACATTTAATACACAACACCTGCTTAGGATTCATCTGGCCCACGGAGCCCTTGTCACTCCCAGAAGTGGAAGTAAAATGCCCCATACAGCTGTTGTAAATGCACCCTCTTCCATGTTTACATCAGCCATGGGCATGTTTGCGCATGCGCAGGTGTTTTTTACTGCTGATGTAAACATGCCCGCTTTCACTTTCGTGTACGGGGGAGATAGCGACATGCCGGATTGAATGATAACAGGGGTCGGGTCTGACCCACGGGCCATAGGTTGGGAACTCCTACTTTAAACCATGAATTGACTTGAGTTCTTTATTTGAGAAGCGATTTTTCTAATCCACAAATCCATTCCAACTTCCTTGCTAGCTCTCAACCTTGTGCTTCTCCCCTCTTTTGGCATTCTTTACAAAAGGTATTAGGAATGATAATGCCTCTGAGACACAACTTGGCAACCAACCAAAATGGGCCACCAGTGCTTTCAAATGTCATTAGTTTGTGATGCAGGCTGGTGAAACAATGTTAGTGGGAAGGGAAACAGCTCAATGGGAACATCAAGACACTCAGCCAAAGATATAGGCTCATTTCCAACTCATAACAGATTCTTTGGGACTTTATGATAAAGAAATGGCTTATGTGCATCTTTCTACAGCCTTGAAAAAAATGCTGTATTAAATGGTACACGTGCATAACTTCCTTCTGACACTAAAACCTGATTTTGCTCATGAACTGATTAATCAGAAATTTGGTAATGCTCTTAATTAATGGATTTGGTTTTTTTTAAAAAAATCAAGATTTTAAACACAAGCAGCAAAGGCAATTATGCAGCACTTAAGAGTTTCTGCCAAGTCCAGCCTGAAACAAAAGGCAAAGACATATTGGCAGCTTTTGCAATTTTTGCTGGATATTTGTTATACATTAAACAAATCTTTTCCTGGACATAGATAAAACTCACTTTATTACTGAAGCAGCTTGATGCCTCTAGGATTGTTGAGAAAAAGGCATTATGGAAGAAAATCATTTTACCTTAGGGGGATCTGACATTATTCAGCTTCCACCTTTGTACACAATAGAGCAGTGTGATGTTTCCAAACAGTTGTTGTACAAGGTTCCATGGCAATGCTGTTCTTGTTTTGCTGGGGTGTTCAGGAAAGTTGTACAAGGTCAGTTACTTTTGAAAGGTGGAAGTGAAGTGACTGTAAAAAATGTGGACCACCTTTAGTAAAGGTAAAGGTTTCCCTTGCTCGAAAGCCAGTCGTATCCGACTCTAGGGTGCAGTGCTCATCTCTGTTTCTAAGCCAAAGAGCCAGCGCTGTCTGCTTCTGCAGACGTTTCCGTGGTCATGTGGCAGGCATGACTAGACACCGGAGCGCACGGAACGCTGTTACCTTCCCACCGAAGTGGTCCCTATTTATCTACTTGCAATTTCTTGCTTTCAAACTGCTAGGTTGGCAGGAGCTGGGATGAAGACGGGAGTTCATTTCCGTCCTGCAGTACCCTACCTATTTATACCAACTAACTAAACAGGTACTTACTTACTTAGATCGTCCCATGCTATGTAGCATATCGGGCAGCAAGGGATCTCATGCAGCTTCGGTCTTAGGTAAGTACTTCAGCATCCTCCCATGCCAGCAGTCGGTAACCACAACTCAGGGCCAAAACCCTGGGCCTTGGTCCTCTCTGTCTGGCTTTGGGGCTAATGTGAATGTGAAGGGTTACCATCTGGCAACCAGACCAGGTAGGACATATCTAAAAATACATCAATGGTAGCTTTGGCAAGGAACCAGAATGAAGTCAGAGAAGAAGATCTCAGATATAGAGTTGGAATTATCTTTACCAAAGACTTTGGCCAGTCTCAGCAAGAGCCAAACTATACATTGCAGGTAAAGCAGTCATGAGAATAGGGAATTCCTTAAGTGCAGGTGATATGATATCCAACAAGAAGCAAGACAAATGCAAATGCAAAACAATTTTTAAAAACATAGCATTAATGCCATGGCACCTTAACGACCAACTACTATTTTTTTAAATATGAGCTTTCATGGGTCAAGTCCACTTCTTTAGTCCTAAGTGTGATATTAATAAGATGGAAAATATTCCTACAATTAATACATGTATATATCAAGCACCATAATTAAACTTTGTACATCACTGTGACCATTTTTTCTTTTTCTCATAGAACTCAATGGGCCCTCATTCCTCCTCCTTTAACACTATAATGCTATGCACTTTTACATATTTTCTTTCCCATGGAACATGTGAGGTCATAATTACCTACAAGGTTAAAAGGTCTACAACAGTCCTGGTATGTTTTGAATTCATATGCTCTTATGAGAAAGAATTCATTCAGACCAAATGCTGATAGAACACTTAATAGCATAAATCAGTGCCATTAAAAAGTACTCAGATTAATGACCTGTAAGACCAGCAGCTCAAATTTAGCTCCTTTAGCCTGCAGAAGCACAGGTTTGTTTTTGCAAATCCATCTCTTTAAAATGCACGGCATATAGCTAGATAAGCAAAATATGAGTGATGGAGGAAAAACATTGGGTGGAGGTCATGGCCAGGTCCCATTCCTAAAAGCTTTACAAATGCCGAACAGAATTTGTAATTGTGATGCAAACATAAGAATTATATGCTATTGGATATGGTACAGCATAATAATCAGTAGCCTTTCTGCTCAGCAGCTTCTAGACCAAAAAACAGGTTGACTTTTTATAAAAAGTATTAGACCTCTGAAGGTTCAAACATAAGTCTTATTTACTATTTTAAGGACAAAAAAGCTTTAAATTGTAACCAAACTCAACATGCTTCTATACCTTCTCTTTAAAATCCTCTTCCACTGTTGACTATTGACCAAGCATTCTATGGATGCTTAAATATCTGATGAACATTCATTTCCACCCAACCTTGACAAAATTTGGATTAAAACTTGGACTACAACTTTATTTAAATTGATTTATTATATCTTCTAACCTGTAGTGAGACCTACAGTGCCCTGAAACCTGGTGCCAAAGTAGCTGGAGGCCACTAGCCTTTTCTCTAACCCAGATGGGTGAATTCCTAGCCCCTGTGCAGGGTTATGCCTTGCCATCCTTGCATATGCCAATGTCCTGACCTCAACAGCCCGGCTCAGCTCTCTAGGGAATCAACCTATCTCCCATTTAATCTTCCTCTTTTCCCTCTGTCTTCAACCTTTCCCAGAATTATTGTCTTTTCCAGAGAATCCTGCCTTCTCATGATATCCTCAAAGTAGGACAACATCAGCGTCATCATTTCTGCCTCCAAAGGCAGTTCAAGCTTGATTTGCTCTAAGACCCACTTGTTCATCTTTCTGATGGTCCAGGGTATCAACAAAGCTCTCCTTCAGCACCATATTTTAAAAGAATCATTTTCCCCTGTCAGTTTTCTCTTATTGTACTGCTTTTACACTCATGCAAGATGATCAGCAGTATAACAAAGGTTAGCTTGAATGCCACTGCTGTTTCCCGCCAAATTTATATTCAGTTACTGCTCCTGTCCAAGAGCTGCTGCCTTCAGCACCCTTAGAACTATCAATTCTCTTCTCCTGATTCCACGATTACCTTGAAGAGGTGGATGCATCTTAGTCTGGTGTCTCAGCTGTGATCATTCCACCTTGGGTGACCCTGCTAGGAGTCCAAACTCTTAATGGAGTCTGACCTCCTTCTTGGATTCACAACTTAACTTGATGAAAGGGTTCAGAGTGTGTCAATGAAGCTAAGAACAACTTTCAATATACTCCTGTCTATTACTTAACCACATTGTGTGTGCAAACTGTTCAAGACAGCTTCAAATATGTCCAGATGGTCTTAGTAAAACATGCTGCATATTGAAATTTGACGCTAGGAGCAGTTTTAGACTCTGTATATCAGGATTTACAGCTGCTGCTCTAAGTCCTGCAGAACAGGACCTTTACCCTGCTGCAGCTGCTAAGGCCCAACCTGAGAGCCCTTCTAGACCAGGGTTCTTCAAACTCAGCTCTCCAACATTCTAGGACGTCAATTCCCAGAAGTCCTGATCAGCAGGTATGCTGACTTAGACTTCTGGGAATTGAATTCCAAGAACACCTGGAGAACCAATTTTGAGGAACCCTGCTCTAGACCAACATAGGCTCCACCTGGAGATCCAGCATACCATGGCTATATAAAAAGCAGCCCTTCCTCCCACAAGCTGCCTCAGCAATGGAGCTCAGTAGTTTTGTAGTTGTTTGACCTCTGGATCTCCTGCCTTGTTCCTGCTCCTGAAAACTCCCTGCCTTGTTCATCTACCTTGCTTGAATCCTTGTTCCTGGAATCCTGTCCTTGCCTTGCCTTGGTCCCTGAAGATACCCTGCTTAGTCTGTTCTCCTGGTCACCTGACCTCTAACTAATTTGGACTGTGCTTTTGTTGTCTGGATTGATCCTGCATCTCTAGTTTCACATGGGCTTGGACTCTGGGCTGAGATTTGGTTACTGTTTGGCCTGTCACCTGGTTGTTTTGGGTCCTGGTGTTTGTATTACCTGCCAGTTGCCCTCTCCCCAGACTCTGACATTGTACATCTTTACAATGATGTAAGAGTTCATTACTTAACGAGTCCACAGAACATTAAAAGCAAGCTCTCTGTCAAAATCATGATAGATTCCTAGCTCCATTCATTTGTAATATAAAAGTGTTTTATTGCTCTATAAGTTCTAAAGCTTTTGCTGCTTTTCATATTTCTACAAAATGAGACAACCTATTCAAAATATTAGCCCCATATTTCTGCCAGGAAAGGTGAGCTCTTCTCAGAATTTTACAGTCTACACCTTAGCTACACATGAAACATAGTATGGTGACTTTAGTTATTCTGTACTAATATTATATATTCTAACAATTTGGTGAAAGTGGAACTCCCACCAATAATTTCTGCCATTATCTGAAGCATGGTTTGGAGCAGGATAGAGAGCTGGTGGTGGTGGTGGTGGTGGTGGTGAGTTTATTTGAGGAAGGTGGTCTTGTTATGCTAGTGAACTGCTACTAGTGCAACACTGGATGGTTTTGTTCTCTCTGAAATTAAGTCACACAACTCATATAGTATGCTGGCAATGGAGATTGAGTGCACATCAACTAGGGCAGGGATTCTCAACCTGCAGCCTGTGGGCCAGATGTGGCCCATGAAACCATTTCATGTGGCCCACCACCACCACACCAAGGAAGTGCCATGTGGTGGAGGAAGAAGGGCAAAATGGCCATCCTGCCCCTGAAGCTGTCTGAGGGAGCATAACCCGGTCCCTGGTTTAAAAAGGCTGAGAACGCCTGCTTTCAGGAATCCACCAAATAATTCCTTACATGATGATGGGTTTGTTTATCCAATGAAATTTTCTGCATCACTGAGAAAGCCACTCAAGTGTGAGATCAGCAAATAATCCAGTCAATAGTGATGCAGCCCTGAGCTGAATGCAACACAAAGTTTTCAATAGAGTCAATACTCACCCCAGCAAAATCCAGATCAATTTGAACCATGTTTGTAACATGTTCATTTTATGTAAAATATGTACAAACACACTTTTGGACTAAGTACACTTTTGGACTAAGTTCTCCAAAGCAGCTTGTGCATCAGAACATTGAAACAATCATTTAATTAAAGATTATGTATCATTAATACCACAACAATCTATAATCAAGATGCTGCAAAAATAAAAAATGTCAGCCAGGAAAATTAAAGGCAAACAAAGAATATGGCCTTTACAATCTCCTCTCACATAGAGGATTTGAGAATAAAGTTGTAAACCAATTCAACCAAGAATGAACTTTACTAGACTTAGCAAAGTATTTGGGAGACTCCAAAAATCTTCTGTGGTAGAGAGAAAGAGTAACGAAACATATAAGTATAGGTGATGAAAACTAGCTTAGCTGTTGATAAAGTCAAAGCATTCCCTTTCCTTCATGGATGTCTTAGTAGATGTTGATTCAGTCCCTTAAACATAACTAGGCCTATAAATAACAAGACAACCACATTAGCCTTTTACTGCAAAAGCAGGAAAAACCTTGCAGCACCTTAAAGACTTAACACATTGATTATGGCATAAACCTTTATAGACTAGATGGTTTATTTCAGGGATATATCACAAACACAGCTGCTCTGAGTGCTTCTTTACCCCTTTTATATAGCTGCTGCCCTCCATCAAGTTGGATTCAAGTGGGATTTAATCAGTGGTGGGATCCAAAAAAAAATTACTATTACACCGTAGATAGAAAAGTAAATTACTGGGTGTGGCCAGGAGGAAAGCCCTGTGTTGCACCTGATTTAGGATTACTTTATTTCAAAACTTGGAAGGGCGGCCCAGCCAGAATTTCTGCTACCGGTGAACTGGTGCAAACCTGCTGATGCCCACCACTGGGTTTAATCCACTTGGGGACTATCACCCTTCTCTGTGGGCATTGCCACCCAAGGATGTTAGTCTTCAGGGTGGTCAGGTTACTTAACTGCTGCCTGACACTCAGCATTGAGTCACTGGCAGTAGGATCTACTCTATTACCATAGCAGGATAACCTGGTCAGACTGGTTCTATAGAATACAAGAGATAATTCACAAAGTAAACCCCAAATGCCCTGGTGATACAAAGTAGCTTTACAATGTAAGAAACAAGAAGTGTGTGTGTGTGTGTGTGTGGAAAAATCATCTTCAAATGCAATCCATACTTATACAAAGGGACTGCAGTGGCTCAAGTGGCTAAAATGCTGACTGGAAGGCAAGGAGGTCAGTAGTTCGATTCCCGAGTACTGCAGGATGGAATGAGCTCCCATCTTTGTCCCAGCTCCTGCCAACCTAGCAGTTCAAAAGCAAGAAATTGCAAGTAGATAAATAAGGATCTCTTTGGTGGGAAGGTAAACAGCATTCTGTACACTCTGGTGTCTAGTCATGTCTGCCACATGACCACGGAAATGTCTGCAGAAGCAGACAGCGCTGGCGCTTCGGCTTTGAAACAAAGATGAGCACTGAACCCTAGAGTTGGATACGATTGGCTTTCGAGCAAGGGAAACCTTTACCTTTACTACTCATACAAACACAACTTATCACTTAAATGCCAGTCTCAGATTTCCAGTACTCCATCACCACTAGCATATCCATGAAACAAAACACACAGATGGCAATGCATACTGTTTTTATTACTGATGCAGTTATAAGGAGGAACTCAGTTGGGTCAGTTTAGTGTCTTTTCCGGGAGACATAGAAGGAGTCGCAGTAAGGACTAACACAGGTTTATTGGTTGATGATCAGAACGAACATGTGGTAATGGCAGAGATACCTCACATTATATACAGTGATACAATTCATTTGAATCTTGCTGCACGGTAGCTCATTGGCTGCTACTGGCGTGACGTCATCCGGGTCACACCCATCTTCGGTGGTGGATCGGTAGTAGTTTGTTGTTGCAGGGAGTTCCCGCGGCTGCAGGTGATTTGAGGAATGAGAACCATGTGAGTTGAACACTCGCAGCTGCCCTCTATGGGCAGCTTGCTCGCGTTCCTTTAACAGCTGGGTTACATTGTGATTGTGGCCAGGTTACATTCATACATTTCTTAAAGCGACATTGTACATACATATAAAGCAACATTGTACATACACAACATCCCTCCCCCCTAGGATGGGACGAAGTCCCTCAACCATTGTGGCTTGCCGCACGTGTGCCTGGGGCGAGCGGCCGCTTGACTTAACACAGGGGAGCCTGGCTCTGCGGAGTCCTGTCCTGCAACGGAAAGGGGGGACTCGTTAGTGGCTCAGTGTGGGCTCTGCGATCCCCTTGTATTGGGGGACGGGAATGGAATGAACAGTTGGGAAGTGAACTCCTGCCTGCCATTTGAGGAGCTAGGGGTCCCTCCCAGTACGAATCTCGGGACCGACGAAGAGACCCTCGTGCCCTCGCCCCCCCCTCCCGCTGCCTGCCTGGGAGTTCTAGGGACTGTGGTGGGCGGACTCTCCCCCGTTGCCTGCCTTGGGGTGTGGGTCTCCGGGGAGCTGGAGCTATGGTATATTCTAACACAAAAGGACTGGGGGGACTGGAGGTACCAGGGGCTGAACTGAAACCCCTCTTCTCGCTAGGACGGGTGGGGGACCACTCCGCTACACCCCCCTGGTACGGCAACTCATAATCATAATCATAATCAAGCTGATCCCTCTCTTTCAAAGTATCCTCCTCTGTGGTTGGGAACCCAGGGTATGCATTTGTATCTGCGGGTTCCGCCGTGTCTCCCCCTTGGGTAATGCGGGTGGGGGAGGACCCTAAGCTGATTCCCTCTCACTGGTGACTTGCCTTCTGAGTTGGTCGGCGTGCCTTCTCCAGAGTAGACCCGAGCTGGTCTCGACCCTGTAGGATACAGGCCCCGTTTGTTCAATGATTGTCCCTGGAACCCACGCTGGCCCCGAAACCGCGTAGTTCCTGCAGTGAACTGGGTCCCCTACTGAGAAACTTTTGGAGCTTTCTCCCCCTATGCTTATATTTCTCCCTTCATCCTCCACCCTGGACGGATCCATCCGGTCAAAGAGCGTTACCGGATGCCTCCTCATGAGGAGTTCGGCTGGGGAAAATCCTGAAGCTAGGGGGGTTGTCCTATAGCAGATGAGGAACTGACACAGGTGGAGGTTTAACTCACCGGGACCCATGCACTGCAGTGCGTCTTTCGTAGTGCGCACTTGGCGCTCTACCTGACCGTTTGTGGCGGGGTGAAAAGGGGCAGCGGTAATGTGCCTGATGGCGTTTCGCTCAATGAACGTCTTGAACTCTGCAGACGTGAAGGTACTAGCGTTGTCGCTAACAAGGACGTCTGGCAGGCCGAAACAGGCAAAAAGCTTGCGCAACTGTTTGATGGTTGCCGCAGAGGAGGTGCTGTTCATGGGGATTACCTCCAACCACTTGGAGTAGGAGTCGACTACCAGCAGAAACATGGACCCGCGGAAGGGGCCAGCAAAGTCAACATGAATCCGGGACCATGGCCCGCAGGTCGTATCCCAATCCCTATGGGGCAACCGGGACTCCTCGGGCCGAGAGCTCTGGCACGTGCCCACTAAACGCTCTATGTCCCCATCTATCTGGGACCACCAAAAGAAACTCCTGGCCAGAGCCTTGGAGCGCACGATCCCGGGGTGACTGGTGTGCAGTAGTTTCAGCACCTTGGCCCTTAGCTTCTCTGGGATAACTACCCGCTGGCCCCAGAGTAAGCAGCCCCTTTCCAGCGAAAGCTCTACCCTGCGCCTAAAAAATGGCCTGAACTTTTCATCGGGGGAAGTAGTGGGCCAGCCTTTCCTAACCCAGGAACTAACTTGGGCCAACATCTTGTCGGCCGCCGTGGCCTTGGCGAGGTCGGCCGGAACAATGGGGGGTGAGTCGAGGGACTCGATCAGCAGGACTTGGTGGTCCTGCTCTACCTCGCAAGCGGGGTCCCCTAGACTAGGGAGGGGAGACCGGGACAGTGCGTCCACATGGGAGATCTCCTTCCCTGGGCGGTAGACCAGCTCATACTGGTAGGCGTTTAGGAAAATGGCCCATCGCAACATTCTGGGGGATAGGATTTGTGGGGTGGGTTTACCGGTAGTGAAGATCCCCAGAAGTGGCTTGTGATCAGTCACTACCGTAAACTTGCGGCCGTATAGGAAATCGTGGAACTTCTTCGTTCCCGCGATTATGGCCAGGGCCTCCCTATCTGTTTGCGTGTAATTGCACTCGGCTTTCGAGAGGGACCTTGAGTAGTACGCCACCGGGGCTTCCCTCCCACTCTCCAACACGTGGCACAGGACCGCCCCCACCCCCACTGGGGACGCATCACAAACTAAGACCACTGGCTTTTTGGGGTCGAAATGGGTCAGGACAGTGTCCGAGGACAGGAGTGACTTGAGCTCCTTGAGCTCCTGCCTGTCCCCCCACCGCCAAACCGCGTCCTTTTTAAGCAGCGCGTGCAGTGGCTCTGCGACCGATGCCTTCCGAGGCAGGAAGGTATGATAGAAATTTAGGAGCCCTAGGAATGACTGTAGCTCCGGTTTCGCGGTGGGGCGAGGGGCGTTTTTTACGGCTGCAACCTTTGACTCAGAGGGTTTGATCCCGTCCAGGGTTACCTTAAAACCTAGAAACTCGACCTCCCTCGCAAAGAATACGCATTTGTCCCTCCTCAGTCGAAGACCTGCCCTCTCGAACACTGAAAGGACCCCATCTAGCCTCTTTGCTAACTCTAATTCGCTCCCCGCCGTTATCAACACGTCGTCGAAGTATGGGAGGACGCCTGGAAGCCCCTTTAAAAGGCGTTCCATGAGGGACTGGAAAATTCCGGGGGCCGAATTCATGCCAAACTGAAGGCGCGTTACCTTAAACGCCCCCTTGTGCATCACTATCGTTTGCGCGGCGGCAGCAGCCGGGGTTACAGAGAGCTGCTGGTATGCCTGGGCCAGGTCTAACTTTGCAAAGCACTTCCCCCCATGTAACGTGGCCAGCAAGTGGCTGACCATGGGCACCGGATATGCATTTGGCCAAATGGCCTTGTTGATGGTACATTTATAGTCCGCACAAATCCTGACCTCCCCGTTTGCCTTAAGGGCTGTAACAATCGGCGTTTCCCACTCCGCCGAGTCAACTGGAATCAAAATCCCCTGCCCCACCAATTTGTCCAGTTCTGCCTCGATCTTGTCCTTGAGTGCGAAGGGCACCCTCCTTGGTTTGAGGCGGATGGGCCGGATTTCTGGGTCCAGCTCGAAGGAAACCGTGGGCCCCTTGTATTTCCCGAGCCCCTTCTTGAAAACGTCCGGGTGCGCGTTGCATACGTCCCGCATTGGGTCAGTCTCGATGGCGTTAATGCTGGACAGTTCAATTCCCAGGGGAGCAAACCACCGCGTTCCCAAAAGGCAGCACCTCCCCCCCTTGAGGACCACTAAGGGCAGTTTCTCGGAGTAGTTCTTGAACTTCACCTTGAAGTTCCCCACCCCCAACACCGGGATCCCATTCCCCTGCACGTCCCGAAGGTGTGACCTCATGGCCCGGAGCTTGGGCCGCTTATCTGGGGGAATACGCATAAACTCCTTTTGGGACAGGATGGAATAAGATGACCCCGAGTCTATCTCCATCCTCACTGGGACCTCTTGCAACAGTACCTCTACGAAAAACCGCCGGTGCTCCAGGCCCACGCGGATTACACCTTCCTCACTGTAGCTGGCTGCGACCTTCCTGGTGCCGGCCGCCTTCCGTTGGTGCGTCTGGGGATGGCTGGAACTCCCCTTGTCCTCGACTCGCCCACGCCTGCATACTCGGGCTATGTGCCCCTTTCGGCCGCAGTTGTGACACTCGGCCTTTTGAAACGGGCACCTCGTGCGGTCGTGGGATGCTCCACAACCGTCGCAATGGCGGTCCTGCCGTTCTCGGGTCTGCCGCTTCTCACCACGCTTCTTGATCCTCTGGACGTCGTCGTCCTCGCTGGAGTAGGGGTCCGCTGTCGTGGACGACTCCTCAGACGACGTTGGTGTGCCGGCGGGTGGCTTGGGGGCCCGCCAGGCCGCCTTCACTGGTGTCCGCCGGGCCGCCTATACTGGTGACTTGGCCCTCTCGGACGCGGCCCCTCGGGACTTGAACAGTCTAACCCCGCTCCTGGCCTCCTCGGCTGCTTGGGCCTCCCGCAGTACCTCGTTGAACGTGAGGCGTTGGTCGCGGGTCATCAGCCTCCTCTGCAGCTCCTCGTCCCTCAAACCACACAACATGCGGTCACGGAGGGCCTGGTCCAGGTCATCCCACTGGCAGTGGACCGCCGCAAGCCTGAGGGCCGCCGTGTAGGCGGACACGGACTCGCCCGGTCGCTGGTCTCGCCTATGGAACGCGACCCGGGCTGGGAAGATCGAGACGGGCGGCTGGAAATGCTCGCCCAGCCTCTCCAGGATACGGTCGATGGGCACCTCGTCTACCTTTCGGGGGGCCACCAGGGTCATCAGGATTCGCAGCGTGGCCGGCCCCACTTGGGCCAGGAAGTGGGAGCGCATCTTCGCGGCGGCGGCGACGCCCGCGGCTTCCATCGCGTGCCGAAACTGACACTCGTAGAGCTCCCATTGTTCGGGCTCGCTCACATCGAACTGGTACGCCTTGACCTTGGGATTCGCCATTGATCCCATCCTCGTCGCCAATTTAGTGTCTTTTCCGGGAGACATAGAAGGAGTCGCAGTAAGGACTAACACAGGTTTATTGGTTGATGATCAGAACAAACATGTGGTAATGGCAGAGATACCTCACATTATATACAGTGATACAATTCATTTGAATCTTGCTGCATGGTAGCTCATTGGCTGCTACCGGCGTGACGTCGTCCGGGTCACGCCCATCTTTGGTGGTGGATCGGTAGTAGTTTGTTGTTGCGGGGAGTTCCCGCGGCTGCAGGTGATTTGAGGAATGAGAACCATGTGAGTTGAACACTCGCAGCTGCCCTCTATGGGCAGCTTGCTCGCGTTCCTTTAACAGCTGGGTTACATTGTGATTGTGGCCAGGTTACATTCATACATTTCTTAAAGCGACATTGTACATACATATAAAGCAACATTGTACATACACAACAGTCAGCATATGACGACTCATATCTCACCGGCACCCACCTCCAGGTGCTCTTCATTTGTGTCATCCTTATAAGTGAATGGAGGACATTTATTTCTAGATAGAAAAGTAAAATACAGTACTGCTCTTGGAACAACATAACATATCTCTTTACAACTGCATGTTGGAGTAATGAGGAGTGTTCTCACCCCCATCCAAGTGTAGCAGTTTTAAATCCCAAATGCTCCAGTCTGTAGTTGAATCAATGGCAGGTAAAGAAGCATTGACTTTATAAGTCCCATAAATTGAATGGGTTTACTCTAATTGTGACCTACAACTTTATTTAAGCCTGAACAACTGAGTTCAGGAGAGAGCAAAACATTGCATTCACCGTTTCCCTATCCTGTAAAGGTAAAGGTCTCCCTTGCTCAACAGCCAGTCATATGCGACTCTACGATTCATTGCTCATCTCTGTTTCATAGCTGAAGAACCAGCGCTGTCGGCATTTGCAGACATTTCTGTGGACATGTGGCAAGCATGCCTAGACATGGAACAATGTTTACTTTCCCACCAAAGTGGTCCCTATTTATCTACTTGAAATTTCTTGCTTTCGAACTGCTAGGTTGGCAGAAGCTGAGACAGAGACGGTAGCTCATTCCATCATGCAGTACTCAGGTATCAAAATACTGACCTTCCAGTCAGCATCTTAACCACTTGAGCCACTGCAGTCCCTCCATCCAGTGGGGGGATTAAAAAAAATACTACCTACTCTGTGGCTGTGGTATGGTGGGTGTGGCCAGGGGGAAAGTTCTGCATTGCACCCGAATTAGGACAACTTTATTTCAAAACATGAATGGGCGGGGCCAGCCTGAATTTCTGCTACTGGTTCTGGCAAACTGGTGCAAACCTGCTGAATCTTACCACTGCCCCTATCCTGTAGGAGGTGGAAAATACGTACCCATTAAATTCCTCCCCAAAAAAGTATCAAATGTGGCAAGACTACTGATAAAAGTATATCTTCCCATTTCCCACCATTGAGAAGAAAGCATGAACAGATTCTCTTTCATGGTTTAATGGCATGCACACACAAAATTCTGTATATTTGAAAAATGCATACAAACAGACAAGATTGTCACAATCCCTCTATAAGGAAAGCTACAGCCTTGAGCTTACAAAGGACTGAACATTGCTTCAGAGGACATTAAATTCACTAAAGTGTGAACCTTGACAGCATATTACAAAAATAACCTGAATATGAGAGTCAATGCTTCAGTAAATAGAGCATTGGACTGGTACTCAAGACATCTAGGTTAAAGTCGCTACTCGGCCATAGGAACTCTTTGGAAGAAGGGGTTGGAAATGGTAAACTATCCAATGAACATCTCACAAATGTTTAATACCCTGTTAGGGTTGCTGTAAGTCAGAAATAACTTGACTGCATGTAACAATGACTGGTGAGTAGAGGTTGGTAGGGTGAAATATTTCATTTTTCCTTCACAGAAGTTTCAATTACATGCTTGGAGCAGAGCCTTTTTAAATCACAGTGTTCCTGACTGTTCTTGGTTTCTAAAATCAATTCAGTGTTAGATACTTGTATGTATACATGTTTGCTTATATCACTATTTTTTAAAACTATTTTTTTATTTTTATCATTTAACTCATGATTGATTGACATTTTATATAAGGTTTCTGGGGAATGTTTCTGCGGTCAGTTTTAGGCACAGCTTGGAAAAATTACTTTTTTGATACTACAACTCCCAGAATCCACTAACCAGCACAGCCAGTGGGTTGTAATGATTCCAAACTAGAAAAATTGGGGTGCAAGACTAGGTTTGGAAAGCAAATCTGAACTGACATCCAAGAGCTTGAAGAAAAAACAAAATTGCTACCCCTTCTTTCTGAATACTAAAGCTGACTGGATTGTCAACTGAATCTTAACTCAATACCACTAAAATAAGACAGGACATTTGAGGGCAATAGACTCTCTTAGCAGGCACAGGAAAGTCTACACCAGTGATGGCTAACCTTGGCATGGCAGCTGTTCTGGAACTTCAATTCCCAGAATCCCTGATCAGTAGGAGTGCTGACCTGGGCTTCTGGTAATTGAAGTTGAAGAACAGCTAGAGTGCCAAAGTTAGCCACCAGGGAATACACCATACCCAAAGTTCTACCCTCCAATAGCTTGATGTTGCTCCCCATCACCCAACATTTTCCTAAAGCAGGAGTCTCACTCCATATAATGGTAGAACCCTTTCTGTATCTCTTACAATGGCCCCAATAATGGATGAAATTGTGGGGAATAAGAAATCTTCACACATGCACCCAAAGTTTTCAATTTCTCTTAAATTGTCATAACTATTGACATTTGCTATGAAAGTTCAGAGGTAGTTTGTCTTCTATATTTTGGCCCATGGGATATTGTTTGCAGATTGATACGCAGTAGACAGCATTCAGGGGGCCAAGCACATCTTTATTGCAAGGTATGCAATCTGAACATGAGGTAATGGCGGAGGCGCAGCTCCTTTTATACAGTGTAGTACATTTTAATCTGGCTACCTGTGTCCCCATTGGTTACTGTATTCATGACGTCATGGTGACGCCCCACATTCTTTACCAGGTTTACCTGTGGTGGGAATATTTCCCGTCGTAGACTGTGATTGGTTGATTCATCCCATGTGGTCGCGATTCGCTGCCATCTAGTGGCAGGTGAATCGTGTTTCATCCAGCTGACTTACATTGTATTCATTGAGGTTATTGAGAGGTTACGTTCTTTCATTCTTCCTGTTACAATTACTCTTAAAGGCATACACTTCCATACACAACATTCCTCCCCCCTAGGACGGGACGAAGTCCCTTAGCCAATGTGGCTTCCCGCAATTACACTTGGGTCATATGGCTGCCTGGCCGAGGTCGGGGAAACTAGGGTTTCTGCGTTCCGCAGTTCCTCGCCCTGCAATGGGAAGATGAGGAGACTCATTAGCAGAATTCCCAAACTCAAACTCCCGTCCGTTTCTCGGGGTGGCGGGTGACTCAACGGAGGGATGTCTCAGCCCCTGGGGACTGGGGTTGAGCTTCAAACTAATTGGAACGGGGGTACCTGAAGCTAAACCAAAACCCCGCTTCTCACTCGGTTGGGTGGGGGACCACTCCACAAAAAACCCCGATCCCTTAACTCAAAATCAAACTCATTGGCCTCTTCCCTTCTGGGTGGGTGTGTGGGGCCTGGGCTAGAACATGCATTTCTCTGGGAGGAATTGATACTGAGGTCCCCCCCCCCCGGAAGGCTTTCTGTGTCTCTTTGGAAACTCCCTGATGGTACTTGCCCTGCGTCTCCCCCTTGAAATGAGTGGGTGGGGGAGAACCCTAACATTGATCTGTCGTCTTCTTGGCTGTCCATAACCCTGCGCCAGAGTTGGTCAGCGTGTCGCCACCATACCAGCCCCGCACTTGTATCAACCTTATACAATACTGGCCCTGCCAACTCGAGTACAACCCCTGGTACCCAGTTTGGGCCGGTCACGTAATTTCTACAATACACCATGTCCCCTGCCAAAAACACCTTTGAATGCTCAATTTCTATGTTTCTCCCCTGATCCTCCACCCTGGTTGGATCCAACTAGTCGAAAAGTGTGACTGGTCTCCTTCGCATCAGGAGCTCTGCCAGGGAGGGTCCAGATGAGAGAGGAGTTACCCTATAGCAAAGTAGGAACTGGCACAGTTGCAAGTTGAGGTCCCCGGGGCCCATTCACCGAAGTGCTTCCTTAGTCGTTCGCACTTGGCGCTCAACCTGCCCATTTGTAGCAGGGTGAAAAGGGGCTGAGGTGATGTGCCGAATCACATTCCTCTCAAGGAATGCCTGGAATTCGACAGAGGTGAAGGAACTAGCATTGTTAGTGACCAGCATGTCGTGTAACCCGAAAGAACTAAATAGGTTCCGCAACCGCTTGATGGTTGTGCCTGAGGAAGTGTTAGGCATTGGGAAAACCTCCAACCACTTTGAAAATGCATTGACCACCAGTAGGAAATATGATCCCCTGAACAGCCCTGCAAAATCGATGTGCAACCGAGACCAAGGTCCGCAGGCTGTGTCCCAGTCTCTGTGAGGAAGTCAGGACTCCTTGGGTCAGGAACTCTGGCAACTATCGCAAGTGCCCACCATATGTTCAATGTCTGCATCTATCTGGGGCCACCAGAAGTAGCTTCTGGCCAGCGCTTTTGAGTGCACAATCCCCGGATGTCTTACGTGGAGTAAGTTGAGTACCTTTGGGCGCATTTCCTCAGGAATAACTACCCTCTCCCCCCAGAGGAGGCAACCCCTCTCGATGGACAACTCCACCTTCCTCCTGAAAAATGTTTTGAATGCCTCACCCGGTGGAGTCGTAGGCCACCCCGTTTTAACCCAGGAGCTAACTAGAGTCAGGACCTTATCTCTCGCTGTCGCTTTGGCAAGGTCTGGAGGCACAATTTGGATTGAGTCGAGGGACTCGATCAATAACACCTGATGGTCCTGTTCTACCTTGCATTCAGACTCCTGTAGCACTGGCAGGGGCAAGCGCGAGAGTGCATCTGCGTGACTGATTTCTTTCCCTGGGCGGTGTGCCAGTGTAAACTGGTACACATTGGGGGACAAAATTTGCGGAGTGGGTTTGCCCGTGGTAAATATGCCCAGCAATGACTTGTGATCTGTTATGATTCTGAATGGCTGGCTGTATAGGAAATCATGGAATTTCTTTGTCCCAGTGACTGTGGCAAGAGCCTCCCTGTCTGTTTGCGCGTAATTGTGCTCTGCCTTGAAAAGGGACCTAGAGTAGAAGGCCACTGGGGCTTCCTGTGTGTTACCTAGCACGTGGCACAGTACGGCACCCACCCCTACTGGTGAAGCATCACACACCAACACTATGGGCTTCCTGGGGTCGAAATGCGTTAGGATCGCCTCTGATGAGAGGAGTTGTTTGAGTTCCTTGAAAGTGTTTTCCTGGCTGTCGCCCCACCACCAAGCCACGTCTTTCTTTAAAAGATGGTGTAACGGTTCCGCTACGGACGCTTTTCTCGGTAGAAATGAATGATAGAAATTCAGCAGTCCCAGGAAGGACTGTAATTCCGACTTCGCGGTGGGGCGAGGGGCGTTCCTAACAGCTGCAACCTTTGTATCCAAGGGTTTGACTCCTTCTGGGATTACCCTAAATCCAAGGAAATCTACTTCCCTTGCCCGGAACACACATTTGTCTCGCCTAAGTCCAGACCCACTTTCTCAAAAACCCTATCCAATCTCTTGGCTAGTTCTGCCTCACTCCCCGCCGTTATCAGTACATTATCAAAATATGAGAGGACCCCGGGGAGACCCTTAAGGAGGCAAATGTCTAACGTCCGGCACCGGGTATGCATTAGGGCGAATGGCCTTGTTAATGGTGCATTTGTAGTCCGCACAGATCCTGACCTCCCCATTTGCTTTCAACACCGTAACAATTGGCATGTCCCATTCTGCAGAGTCCACTGGAACCAAGATCCCCTGAAACACCAGTTTGTCCAATTCTGCCTCAATCTTGTCCTTGAGTGCAAACGGCACCCGTCGAGGCTTGAGCCGAATGGGTCGAACCTCGGGGTCCAGGTCAAACGAGACTGGGGGCCTCCTATACCTCCCGAGCCCCTTCTCAAAAACCGCTGGGTGTGTGTCGCACACGTCTTGCACTGAGTCAGCATCTGTGGCGTGGATGCCGGACAGTCCGATGCCTAAGGGCACAAACCACTGGCTCCCCAGGAGGCAGTTTGTTCCTCGCTTAAGAACCACGAGGGGCAGCTTCTCCTTGAAACTCTTGAACCTAATCCCCCACCCCCAAAACCGGAATTTGGTTTCCCTGTACGTCCCATAAGGAAGTCTTTAAAGCCTTAAGCTTTTTTTGTAGCTCCTGAAATTGGCAAAAAAATGGATTAGAAAAAATAGAAGGAAAAATAGATACGGAAAATACTTTGGAGGCTCCAAAGCAGCGCTGGGAAAGGGAGATAAATTAGAGTTTCGATCTTGGAGAGAGCGGGGGGAGGGGCGACCTATAATGGCGACGAGTCCCCGGAGCTCTTAAAAGAAAAGTGGATAGATTGGAAACAAGAGGAGATCGTCGTCCCGGTGAAATTGTTTAAAAGTCCAGGCAAAGAGGATAAGCAGACGATCGGATCGAAAAGGGCAATCTCGGCGGGGTGTGAAAGAGGTAAGCTGAAGCGGACCTCGCCCGCCCCCGCCACCCCCTCGATCGGAGACGGTTGGAGCTTTGCGGAGCTGGACAAGAACAAAGGGGAGAAGTGGAGAAAGCAAGACGGTGAGCTTTTTTGCAAAGACTTTCAAAGAGGGTAAGGGGAAGAAAAGAGACTGAGGTTTTCCGTATTGAGTTTTGCCGGTGGGAGCTGATAAAGCAGCGGCTAAGTAAAGAGAACAACAGAGCTACTTCCTGCTTTTTTTTTTCTTATTCCCTTTTTTCTTTTTGCTCCCCTCTCTTTGTCGTTATGTAAGCTGTGGACTTGGAGTATTGGCTTTTAAAGAAAAAGGAGCGAGTTTAAGTGTGCCCCTGCATATATATTTTTTGGAGCTATAAAGTGAAGCAAGATGGTGCTGTGGACCAGAGCCTAGGGAAATAAACTGCCGTTAATCTGAAATTTTGGAGAGCAGGAGTCTGAATCTATCAGTGTTTTTTACTTTTGTATTTATCCCATAATAGCAAGATAAAGTGGGCTCTCCCCCCAATTACTTTTTGAGCTAAAATCCGAAGACACTTTCTAACTGCTTTTGTTTCAACTCCTCATTTTTACCGCTTGTGGGAAATTTTTATATTTTTCATTATTAAAAATTTCTACCTTTTTCTTTTTTTTTTCTCTTTTAAATATAAATATAATTTTTCTTTTTGGTCTTTTTTTGTTTTACCATCCTCCTTTTTATTTTTATCTCCCTCCCCCCCCTTTTTTTTCTTTTTTTTTTTTGTTTTTAAAATATCGGAAATTTAAGAGGGAAATTAATGAGGCCTAAATTGGGATACTGACCTTTTTCCCGCCATCACCCTCATACAGAGTGAGATCCGGGTGATTACCTGTGTGTGCATGTGTGTGCATATGTGTGTGTAAATACACACACATACATATCACAGGGGGGAGGGGGAGGGGGAGGAGAGGATAAGGGTTAAGTATTATACTTTGAAATAAATATATTGAAATCGGTTAGATTTAAAATATAGTGGGAATTTTGAATGATAAATTGTTTATGTAAATTGATAAAAGCGAAGCAGTTAGAAATACATTTGGATGAAACGGCAGGGGAGAGGGAAAGAGAAGGAGAAGAAATTGGCCTGGACAAGAGGGCAAAGACCAACGTCCTCAGATAGGAGCTTCAGAAGGCTTACAAGGTTGGACGAGGAGGAAGAGGAGATGAAGAAAATAATGCAACAGGAAATAAAGGACTTGGAGGAACAGGAGACAGTGAAGAAGATGACACAGCAATTACAACAACAACAGCAACAGAAGACAATAATATCGCCAACTACTGTTGCTCCATCTGCGGTAAAATCAATTGTGATAACAACAGCGAAAGTTACAACAACAATGACAGCTACGACAACTGTAACAACTACAGCGGCAATTGCAGGGACAGCACCAACAACGATAGTAACCACAGCCACAGCAACAACACCAACATCGGCAATGGGGGAGGGGCAAGGATTTAAATCTGAATTTGAAAGCTTAAATGAGAAAATTGATAACCTGGGGGATAATATTGGAAAAATGATTGCCCAAATTAAATTGGACATGAAACAAGATCTGCAAGATGCGATAGGAAATCTTGTAAAGGAAATCAACGACCTGAAGGAGGATACAAATAACCTCAAAAAAGAACAAGAAGTCATCAAAAAAGAACAGACAACGATTAAAGCAGAGGTTATGGACTTGAGAAAGAGAGAAAAGGAGAGAGAAAATAAGGTTGGAGATCATGAAAAGAGATTAGAAAGCGTGGAAGAACAATTAAGACGATCAAACGTCATAATTCGAAAATTTCCAGAGAACTCCCCAGATAAATTAAAAGAAAGAATAGTGAAATGGCTTGATGAAATTATGGAAGATGGTTTCACGCCGCAGGAGGTTGTAAATGTATTCAGATTGGGATCAAGAAGAGGTAAAACTGGGTCAAGGAATGTCATGTTAAAATTTGCCAATGTGTCTGATAAACTGCGTTTAATGGCGCTTATACGGGAAAAAGGAACAGAGGTTCTAAAAGTGGAAGGTCATGAAATCGAAGTGTATAACGATATCCCAATTGAGGATCGATTTTGGAGACAGTCGATGAAGCCAATTACAAAACGATTTCAGGAAAAGGGGATAAGGTACAATTGGAAATTTCCACGACAATTAAGCTTTTTTTATTTGGGAAGACGTTACTTAATTAGTGAGGGTCCTAATGTCTTGGATGTAATGACAGATGCTAAGTTAGTGGAAGCAGGAACTAAAAAATGGTTTGATTTGAAGGAAGAATTGATTATATCTGGTGGTTATAGAAGACGAGATAGTAATGGAAATGAGAATATGCCTAAAGGGGCGGAAGGAGGAATTGATCCGGGTGGGGAGTAGTTTCTGATCTCTCCCAAGCTCCTATGATTGATCGCACCCCCCCTCCCCTCTCTGAACTCCAGAGGCCATTTGTTAAAAGAAAATGGGGAGGGATAGTAGTAGATTGTTCAATGTAATTTTTTTAGATGTTTTCTTTCTTTTTTTCTTCTTTTTTACTTATTTGTATAAGGTGAAGGAAATGTTATATGTTAATCACAGGTCCGTAGGAGGAAGTGGGAAGTGTAAAAAATGGTGGGAGAAGCACAATAAATGAGGAATGTAAAAGTAATGACATGGAATGTGAAAGGTACTGGTTGTCAAGTGAAGAGAAGGAGGTTGGAAGCGGCGCTTAGGAAAGACAGACCGGATATAATCTTTCTTCAGGAGACCCATCAGAATTCGGAAAAATCCAATAAGTTATTTTTAGGATGGACTCAAGTTTATGAAAAAGCATATGGTTCTTCAAAGGCTAGGGGGGTCGCAACCTTGATATCAAACAGATTGGGATTTGAGATGATAAAAAGTATATCAGACCCAGAAGGTAGATATTTAATAATAAAGGGAAAAATAGAGGAAGAAGAAATAACGTTGGTGAACCTGTATGTACCAAATGAACATCAAAATAGTTTCTTAAATAAGGTATACCGAATATTAGAGAAGGAAAAAACAATAAAAATGATTGTCGCGGGAGATTTTAATTTAATAGGATCAAATATAGATAGTACAAATACAACGAGAAGTGTAGGTGGAAATAAAATGCATGTGTTAAACAATTGGATGAAATCCCTGGGGTTGAAAGATACATGGAGGGTACTTAAAGGATTGGAAAGAGCCTATACATACTTTTCACAAGTGTATAATACATATTCCAGAATAGATTATATATTTGTTACGGATAATTTGATAAGTAATTTAGATGGTATAGAAATAGGAATTTTCAAAGAATCGGATCATGCAAAAGTTTTGTTGAAAATGAAGATAGATGCTATAAAGAGCACGAAAAATTGGAGATACGACGTTAGATTGTTTAGAGATAAAAAGTATAAAGATCAAATGGTAGAAAAATGGGAAGAAAACTGGAAATGGAACGATACAGGGGAAGTAGGAATAGGCATAGTATGGGATACTATGAAAGCAATATTTAGGGGTGAAAGTATTAAGATGGCAAGCATTAAAAATAAACAATTAAAAATTAAACAAGAAGAAACTGAAAAAGAGATTAAAAGGTTACAGGAGGAACATGCAAGAACTAAGGATAGAAAGGCTTACGAAAAGATGCAGGGACTAAGGAAGGAACTAATAGGAAATGATATGGAAAAGGTGAAAAGAGATTTAATATATTTAAAAAGAGAATATTTTGAATATAGTAATAAAAATTCAAAATTATTGGCAAGAGCGGCTAAAGAAAAAAGAAGTAGAAGGGAAATAGGGATTTTGGTAGATAAGGAAGGTATAAGATATAATAAGACTAAAGATAAATGTAAACTGATTAGAGAATTTTATCAAGATTTATACTCAAAAAAGAAGATAAATATAGATAAATTAAAGGATAGATTGGAGATGCAAATCAAGAATAAAATTAGTCAGGAGCATAAACAAAGAATGGAAGAATTAATAACTGAAAAAGAGATAAAAAAAGGTAATAAATAAATTGAAATCAGATAAATCACCCGGAGAAGATGGATTACCCGCTGAATTTTATAAAGAGTTTAAGGATATAGTAATCCCGAAATTGTTAAATTTGTATAATGGGATTCTTAATGGGGAACAGTTACCTGCATCTTAGTATAGAACAATAATTGTCTTATTACCAAAACCGGGAAAGGATCTAGAAAAAGTAGAATCATATAGACCCATCTCCCTGATAAACCAAGATGCTAAGATTTTTACTGCAATATTGGCAAATAGATTAAATAGCTTCATGGATAAATATATAAATAAAGACCAGGCCGGATTCGTGAAAGGGAGACATATGGCGGATTTAGTAAGGCGAGTATTAGATTTAATAGATGTGGCAAGACAAAATAAAGAGAAAGTAGGATTATTATCGTTAGATATCTTTAAAGCTTTTGATTCTTTACAATGGGTAACAATTAACGAGATTATTAAGAGTTATGGATTCGGTAGCAGGTTTGTAAAAACAATAGAACAATTATACCAACAAGGATATGCTAAAATCAGGGTTAATGACGGCCTTACGGAGGAACTGAGACTAGAGGCAGGAACAAGGCAAGGGTGTCCCTTATCTCCAATACTATTTATTATGGCAATGGAAATATTAGCCAATACAATAAGGGAAGATAAAAGTATAGAAGGAATAATGGAAAATAAAATTAGTCTATACGCAGATGACACCTTATTAATTATGAAACAACCTAGAAGAACTATGGAAAGGATTCAAAAACATTTAAAGAATTTTGAACAAATTACAGGTTTGAAGGTAAATTGGGAAAAATCTGAATTGATCCTAAGTAATATTGGAAAGGAAGAACAAGAGAAAATTAGAGATGAATTTAAACTACAGATCAAAGCGAATTTGAAATATCTAGGGATAACTATTTCCGATAAGTTAGAGGATTTGAAAAGATTAAATTATGATAAACAAAAGAAGGAACTTAAGGTTAAAATTTTACAGTATCAAAAACGGAAGTTGTCTTGGTTCGGCAGAATAGCATTGACTAAAATGATGTTATTACCAAAACTAAATTTTTTATTTGATGCCTTACCAATTCAACTGACGGATAAAGATATTGAGGAATTCCAAAAATTATTTAATAATTATTGTAATGGAGGACGTAGAGTTAGAATTTTAAAGAAAATGTGGTATTTATCTCAAAAAGAAGGGGGCTTAGGAATACCTAGCCTAAAGAATTATTACAAAGCATTCCAGATAAAGAACGTAGTTAAGATTTTGATGAAGGAGTCGGTTATTTGGGAAGAAATTGAAATGAAGGAAATAAAGGAAGAGGGTAAGAGCCTCTTTTTAGATAAGGAAATAGGAAAAATATCGGTTAAAAATAGAATGATGAAATCAATGTTGGGAGTATGGAAGAAAATTAAAATGAAATTGGCCCCAAATATTTCACCGATTATTGAATTAGAAGATTTGAAAAATTTCCCAATAAGTATGGATAATGAGATGAAAGAACTACTGTTGACAAATAAGGTTCTCCTGTTGAAAGATTGGATACGAGTTTGTAAAGATGATGAGAAGAAAAGAGAGCTATACACCCGGATGAAGTTGAATTGGTTTCAGATAGCAATGCTGAACAAGTGGAATAATAAATATTGGAGGGAACGGAGCTTGGAAAGAGATAGGACGGAATTTGAGGAATTAGTATGGAAAATAAGGAAGGGGGAAATTGGAATTAAAGGGTTGGTTAGTAAAATTTATAAAATAATAAATGTAGAAGGTAAACCACAAGAAATATTAAGAAATACATGGGAACAGGATCTGAATATGAAGATAACGGAAAAGGAGTGGCAAAATAAATGGAGAAAAAGAATCATGAGATCTCTGTCGGTTAGAATAAAGGAACATAACTTTAAAATGTTATGGAGGTGGTACCTGACCCCTATGAAATTATATCAGATAGATAAGAAGAAGAATAAAA
The DNA here is from genome assembly GCA_035047305.1 of Bradypodion pumilum. Taxonomy (NCBI): domain Eukaryota; kingdom Metazoa; phylum Chordata; class Lepidosauria; order Squamata; family Chamaeleonidae; genus Bradypodion; species Bradypodion pumilum. The sequence goes on along the minus strand of JAWDJD010000004.1, from coordinate 305,956,309 downwards.
TGTGTTGGAGGTGTAAAAACACCTTGGGCACATATGTTCATATGTGGTACGATTGTAAAGTGGTAGAAAATTTTTGGTTAAAAATTGAGACCGAGATAGGAAAAATCTTGGAATTACGTCTTAAGTTGGGGCCGGGCACCACCCTATTGACCGATGTTGATAATGTTAATATAGACAAAGATAAGAAAGAGTTGTTGTCAATGATGCTTGTAATGGCAAGAATGTGTATTGCAAAAAATTGGAAAAGTGAAGTAACGTTAAAGGTGGAAGATTGGTACGGGCAGATGTGGGATCTCGCATTGAATGAAAAACTAACATGGGAGTTAAACTTTAAGAAAGGTATAGTAAAAGAAAATAGATTCTGGAATATATGGCGAAAATTCGTTGAATATTCATTGACGAGAGAAGGAACACATAAATTGACACCAGACCAAATGAAATTTTGGGAATAATAGAAACGAATGGGAGATCCCACAACCTCCTTGGACAATGTATATAGCACTGGGTGACAAAGTATAGAATTGTATGTAATATATAGTTTGTATTTTTTTTTCTTTGCTATTATATGAATGTAATGCGGTTTTTCTCTTCAGGGTGAATGTATTAATGTATTTTTGCTCTTTTTTTTAATATATGTATCATATTGTATTGTATTGTAACGTTATGAATGTATTAATTTTGTAATTTGTCTGAAAAATTAATAAAAAATATATTAAAAAAAGCCTTAAGCTTTTTTTTTATTGATTTTTTTCAAAGACATACAAAAAAGGAAAAAAAACAATGACTAACAATACAAAACATAAACAAATCCATAGTATCATCTTAACAGACATTACTGAATGTTAGCACATAACAATATCTAGACTCATTGATTACTATATAACCACCGAATATTAGAAGCCATTATTTCGAAATCCAAAATAATAAGAACTTTCTGTGCTACCACTAATCTTTGGATAAATAATAATCACCCTGTGAATATATACAATGCCCGGAGAGTTTATTTTCTGCTCAACTCCAGAAGCTTCTTTGAGATGGTACTGGTCCTGAACTATCATTTGCCATACAAGAATGGTCCACAAATGGTTTCCATATGTTCCAAAATCTATTCTCTTTTAAGTTATCTCTTTTCACTTTAATCTCCCATGTCAATTTATCATTCAGTGCTAAACTCCACATTTCTTTATACCACTCTCCAATCTGTATATCTATATCATTTTTCCAGTTTCTAGCTATACATTGTCTACCCGTTGTCAATACAATTTCCAATAATTCTTTTTCCTCCTTGTTTAAACCCAAACCTTCCACATTCGTTAAAAGAATGGTACTTGACACCAACTTAACACTTCTACCCATTATTTCACCAAGCTCACCTTCTATTTTTCCCCAAAAATCCCTTATTTTTTTACAACTCCACCACATATGTTCATATGTTCCATCAAATTCTCTACATCTCCAACATAACTTATCTCTTTTATTATCCATCTGGTAAAGTCTTAATGGCGTCAAGTACCATTGCCACAACATTTTAAAGTTATGTTCTTTAATTCTTACAGACATTGTTCTCATAATCCTCTTTTTCCATTTATTTTTCCACTCAATCTCCCCAATTGTTATATTCAAATTTTGTTCCCACTTCCGTTTCAAATCCTCCTGTGGATCTGCACCTCTATTCAGTATGTTATAAAGCTTACTTACAAGACCTTTAATACTACTTTCCCCTTTTCTAATCGTCCTTACCAACTCCTCAAATTCTGTATGTATTCTATCTAACCCTACTTCTTTTTTATATTTTTTGTTCCAGTTGTCCACCTTTAACTTCTGAAACCAATTCAAATTTAATATCTCAAATATTTTTTCCGCTCAACATCAGAATCACAAGTTTTTAACCAATCCTTCAATAAGAGCATCCCATTTTTATCCAATATTTCCATTTTTTCCTTATCTAACTTTATTGGGAAACACATCATATCAGTCAATTCCAAAATTGGAGAGAGATTTGGGACCATGTCCCTTTTTACCTTCTTCCACACCTCCATGAGACCTCTCATCATAGTATTATTTGACCTTTTCACCTTATCCTTTATTCCCAAAAAAATCATATTTCCAATATTTCTGTATTCCTTCATCTCCAATTGCTCCCGAATTGTCTTTTCTCTTGCCAAAATCTCCACAACATTCTTAACTTGAAAAGCTCGATAATATGCTAGCAAATTTGGCATACCCAAACCCCCTTTTTTTTTAGACAAGTACCATAGCTTCTTTGGGAGCCTAGATTTTTTGCCTCCATTACAAAAACCGTTGAACATCTTTTGAAACTCATTAATTTCTTTCTCTTTCAAGTGGATCACTAGTGTATCAAATAAAAAGTTAATCTTTGGTAACAATATCATTTTACACATAGCAATCCTTCCAAACCATGACAGCTTTGACTTCTGAAGCTCTTGTATTTTGTTCTTAAATTCCACTTTCAAGCTGTCGTAGTTCAATCGTTTAAGCGCTTTGGGCGCTCATTTAGGGGAATGCGTAAAAATTCTTTTTGGGGGATGATGGAATACAATGACCCTGAGTCCACCTCCATCCAAACAGGGACCCCCTGTAACAGTACCTCAACAAAGAAACATTGGTGGGCTGACACATGGCCCACTATTGCCTTGTCCTCAGTGATTTGTCCGATGTCCCCGTTCCGGCGGGGTCGCTCAGTTGACTCCTGGTCTCCTCCCTTTCGTCATCTGTAGACCCTGGTGGTGTGGCCCCAGCGTCCACAGTGGTGGCACTCGGCCTTTCAAAACAGGCACTTTCTCCTGTCGTGTGTGCCCCCGCACCCTTTGCACTGGCGGTTTACCTCAGCGTTGTCCCTTTTTCCGGCTTGCCGTCTCCACACCTTCTGGATGTCCGGCTCCCCATCATTGTCACTGCAGTCCGACGAAGAAGTGGCGGCGGCTGCAGTGGCTCCCGGTCCCCGATCCTTGTGCGATGAGCAGCTGTGCACCAGGGTCGCAGACGTCGAGCTTCTGGAGGTCGGGGTCTTGGCCCTACATGCTCACACCCCGTCTTTGACCACTTCGGCAGCCTGGGTGACCCGCAACACTTGCTTAAAAAGTAATGTCCTCCTCGCGGGCCAGGAGTCTCCTCTGAGCCTCCTCGTCTCGCAACCCGAGCAACAGTCGGTCCCGCAAGACCTCACCTAAGGATGCGCCCCACCGGCATGGAATGGCAGCCACTCTCAGGGCAGCAACAAACTTGGCCATGTACTCTCCAGCCCACTGGTCATACCGGTGGAAGGCCAGCCTTGCTGGGAAAACTGACACCTTCAGGCGGAAGTGTGCTCTCAGTGCTGCGAGGCCTCAGCATCAGGAGGTTCTTTGCCAGCTCTAGGGTCAGCAGTCCGCACTGAGCCAGTAGGCAGGCTCATCATTGTGCTTCGCTCTCGATGCTCTCGGCATCCATGGCATACAGGAACTGCTCTTCGTAGAGGTCCCATATCTCTGGCTTTGAGGTGTCGAATGGGGCGAGAGTGACCTTGTGGGAAGCCATCATCCCACCTTCATTGCCAATTTGATGTTTGCAGATTGATACGCAGTAGGCAGCATTCAGGGGGTCAAGCACATCTTTATTGCAAGGTATGCAATCTGAACATGAGGTAATGGCGGAGGCGCAGCTCCTTTTATACAGTGCAGTACATTTGAATCTGGCTACCTGTGTCCCCATTGGTTACTGTATTCATGACATCATGGTGACGCCCCGCATTCTTTACCAGGTTTACCTGTGGCGGGAATATTTCCCGCAGTAGACTGTGATTGGTTGATTCATCCCATGTGGTCATGATTCGCTGCCATCTAGTGGCAGGTGAAACGCATTTCATCCAGCTGACTTACATTGTATTCATTGAGGTTATTGAGAGGTTACATTCTTTCATTCTTCCTGTTACAATTACTCTTAAAGGCATACACTTCCATACACAACAGGATAATACTAGCAAAAAGATAAGTTCTCTCCCCCACCCTTCCTGCCTTTATCTATATAACATGAAAAGCTTTCAGATAGTAGTAAATATGGGACAAAGCCAGGATTGCAAAGAACCTAATTGGATACTGACTATCCGCCTTGCTTCTTGGAACATTAATCTTCCTATTTAACAGCAGGTCATGATGTTCAATTAACTGAAGTGCTTTAGCATGTTCACTCAGTAAGCAGTATAACTAAACAGCTATTGTACATAAAAGACAACCAAATAGGTTAATCTCCTCTCCAGATATGAAGTCTAGAGAGAATGAAAGAAGAGGTGATCAGACAACTACATGCATTTGTATGAGCGTATCAGGTTCAATACAACCTGATTACTGGTTTTTCAGCCATCTTCTAGTAACACCCTAGACCAGTGATGGCTAACCTTGGCACTCAGGGTGTTTTTGAAGTTCAATTCCCAGAAGCCCTGATCAGTAGAAGTGCTGACTTGAGCTTCTGGTAATTGAAGTCCAAGAACACCTGGAGTGCCAAGGTTCACCATCACTGGCCTAGACTAATATAATGGTCTAGCAGTTATTAACAAATTCCTATAGGTGTTTCCTGTAGGGATTTTAAACTCATTTTACTCATACCACAGAAACTACACAAAGTATTATTTTTTAAAAAGATAAGGCTTCCATGGCAGTGAGCTTTCTTTTAAAAATGTATCCAAAACCCTTAAAAACCTGAGAAGTACCTGTTTTGCAACACTGTTCAACTGTGTCAAGGCACAGAGGAAATATTACATTTAAATCAAGACAGTCATCTTCTTCTGTGTCTAGACCAGACATGAAGCTGCTAAAATGAAGCCACCTTTTGGTGAATTCATTCTATAGTTGTTCAAAATACCACAAGCTTCAAGAAGGCTCTTTCTGTGTACTCCAATCAAGACAGTGTGTTGTAAAGAAACATGCTAACATATATTGTTGATGAAAATAAAAAATAGCATGTATGTATGTATACACACATAAAATCACATCTGAACACAAGATATCAGTGATTTGACATAGCTTCAACATCTAATAAGCCTTTTATTATATAAGAACATAAGAACAGCCTTGCTGGAACAGGCCACAGCCCATCCAGTCCAGCATTCTGTCTCACACAGTGGCTCACCATTTCCTTCAGGGTATTCCCAAGCAGATGCCTTCACCTGCTTAGGATTCCCTGGAAATGATGTTGAGAGATAGCCTGCCTATCTCTCCAACCCGGAGGTTGTCCTTAAGTATCCATAATTATAGCCATTGATACTCTTGTCCTCCATGAACTTGTCTAATCCTTTCTTAAAGCTGTCAAGACTGACAGCTGTCACCACTTCTTCTGGCAGGGAGTTCCATAGACCAGTAATCCTCTGGGTGAAAAAGTACTTTCTCTTATTAAAACCTCTTGTCTTGCTTAAGGAAAAGAACCGGATTTAAAGAAACAGAAAACATGTCAGGTTTTTACTTTTTTGGAATCAATATAAGCTGGTTGCTCTTAAACAATCTGGGATGTGGTTGAGGGTTGAGGTGAAAAACTACAGACCTATTTGTTGTAGTGGGAAGGAGCTGAGAATTCTGATAGAGATTTCTGTTTCCAAATCAGAGAGTTGCCAATGATTCTTGGTCTCATGGTTGCTGAAAAACAAAAATAGCTTTGGGTGGTCCAGTCTGCACAGTAACTTTAGAATCAGATCTGACCTACCATGCTGAATCAGTACTTTCCCCACATTCACCATCATCACCCATATAGAAATGGCCTATGTGTGCAAAATGCTATAGGCATTGGATTCCAAAATAAAATGATGATATAGCTCATGAACGTACAAGATAAAATTTGAAAATAAACCATGCAATAGAGGTTTGCTTCTATTAATGTAGGATTTTAGGCACAGGTCATTTCACATGGCTGTCTCTATAATGACAGAGGAGGAGAGCAGCGATGATTGGATTTTTAAAGTATGATCCAAGATCTTTGAAAGAGCTTGCCAGACAAAGCCAAATAAATACAGGCTTCCAATATGTTATCAGTAATTATGTGTTAATGTTCATAGCAAAATGGTTTACCTTCCTTAATTTGAAATGTTTCAGCCATAAATTATTAAAGAAATTCTCCTGCCTGCTAGTTTATTCTAGGATTAGTGTCATAGGGTCACAAGAAGAAACAGAACTTGAAAAAGATTCTGTTTTGGATTTTTTTAAAGTTCTACAACCTCCACCCAAAATCCCCAAGTGTTCTTGGACTGTAATTACGAGAAGCCCAAGTCAGTCCTCCTGCTGATCAAGGCTTCTGGGAATTGAACTCCAAGAACATCTGGAGTGCCAAGATTCACCACCATGGGTCTAGGCCAGGCATTCTCAACTTCTGGCCCATGGGCCAAACCCAGCCCCCAAAGCCATTTCATCAGGCCCACAACGCCCTCACCAAACCCAGATGAGGGGAAAACTGTGTGCCGTGCAAGCACAGAATGCCACTAAATGCATTCTGCGCATGTACAGTGTGCATTTTACTTCCACTTCCAGGTGGTTGGAAACATGTGACTGGCCCAATCAGCTGCACAGGATATTTGGCCAGGCTCACGACCCAAAAGGGTTGAAAAAGCCTGCTCTGCAAGAAATTGCAAGTAGACAAACAGGGACCACTTTGGTGGGAAGGTAATAGCGTTCCGTGCGCTCCAGTGTCTAGTCATGCCTGCCACATGACCACAGAAACATCTGCAGAAGCAGACAGTGCTGGCTCTTCAGCTTTGAAACAGAGATGAACACTGAACCCGAGAGTCAGATACAACTGGCTTTCGAGCAAGGGAAACATTTACCTTTACTAGGCCTGCACGGCCATTTTCTTAAGATCAACTGATTGTTTCCCATAACTCAGGTAGACTCTCATGGTGTTTTGATGAAGATTTCGGCTAAGACAGCAAATTGAAAATTGATGATAAACCAAAGATGTTATGCACCAGCTAGCAGAGTTGTGAAATAGTCAGACGATCCATTTATTGATCTTTGACATTTTAATGCACAAAACTACAAGTTCATTTATTACTTCATAGGGAAAACAATCATGGCAAGGAAAGAAGTCAGTCTGTCTCTAAAATAGGTTACTAAGTACTAGGCAGAAGTAAGCCCTGATTAATCATCTAATTGGCTAGAATCGTAATAGCCAAGGAAATCAAAAGCCTCTGGCTTTGCACTGAGAGACAGGAGAGATTTTGAAATGACTTTGTAACTAAAATGTTTAATAGACTGAAAACAAAATTCACCAAAGTAGTGCCAAGTACATCAGAGGAGAAGGTGAACAATGCTCCAGCCCCTCCAAAACCTTCTCCTTCATCTCAACTGCCAAAAGAGCAGGTAAGTCTTCAGAAATAATTTTACTTATCTTTGTTCCTTTGTTTCTGAAAATGAATGAAATTCTTTAAAATTGCAAACGTCCTTCCAAAACATTTTGCTTCTTGTAGTGATGTTTGTTTTCAATTATAATTAAAATTTATTTTGATTTTATCTATCACTGTCTAGTATACATACATATATTGTGTCAGTGGGTTACACAGAAAGAGCCTCCTTGATGACTGTAGTATTTTTGAGCCACAATCAGATGTACCCTGGTAATGGCAACCTTGTGTTGTTTGCTAATCTTTTTCACATTAAGTCAGGTGAAAGGAACTGCAGAATGATCTCACCAAAAGGTGCCTTCATTTTGGCAGTTTCATGTCTGGCCTACACATGGAAGAAGAAGAATATTGTCTCAGTGAGTTCAAGATATTATTTTCTTTCTCAGTTAAATTAAAATTAAAACACTACATGGATGAGTCCTGGCTGGGGGAGCTGAGATGTCCCAAAAATCTTTCAATCAACCCCCACTAGGGACTGAAATATCTGCCAACTTCACTTTCTTTACCTAAAGTGCTTTCTAACCTAATAGGTGAGTTGCAATTTTTTTGTAAACTGAACACACACAAACACAAATATATTAATGATAAAGAACCCCACAAAAAAGGAAGCTAATCCTAATTTGTCTTCTTTTCTGAGTTTAAGACTATGTCAAAATTAGAAATCAATATTAAACCAGAAATATTATGCTAATTAACACAGAAATCTAAGTCTACACTAGCATGGTTGAATACTCAAATCCAGATTTAAAAATTTATGGATTTAAAGCTCCAGCTTGGTATAGATGAAACTGCTAATTTCTATTTTTCTTACATTCAGATTTCCCCCACACACCAGTTATTTCCATTTTGAATACAAAAAATAGCAATGTTTAGAGATTTTTTTACTGAAAATGAACTAAAATGAAGTTCTTCTCCTAATCATGTTATATCTGATCATGGAGTCTCCCAGATGGGAGAATCGTGTCAGAAAATGCTCAGCTGCCGCATTTCATATATCCGCTCTTCCACAGATGTGCCTCCTTCATTGTAAGACTGAGTTCAATTTGGTTTACTCTTCCTGGGGATTTAACTAGAATTCATGGGGATTCTATCACCCACCTTCATTCTCTCTGTTTAAATGGCACGTGCCTGTACTCAAACCAAATCCCAATTCTGACTTCTGTGCCCTTAAGAAGTTCATAAAGGTGAAAATTTAGCCTTGTGTGACTTCTCTTGAAATAGTAAAAGCTCTGTACAGCTTTACTAGATACAGTAGTAGCATTTTCAAAGAAATTCTCACTTCTGTGCAGTTAATAGAATGCTTTGCAATGTTACTACAGTAAGGTAATTGTTGTTGAGAATAATCTCTGCGTGATTGGTTTCCAAGTGGTTGCAGTATTTCTAAACCCATGTTCTTCTGCATGAGGTACTTAGATTGCTAAATTACTAGGATACAAACCAGAGTGCTACTTAACAAACATGGTGCAAATGAAATGCTGAATCTACTTGTTATCTAAAGATCATGGAGATGGAACATGTAGCATCTTTCACTGGCAGTACCACTATACAACAAGAACAACATGCTGTCGAGTTAATTCTGACTTATGGTAAGCTCAGCTTTTCCAGGGTTTTCTAGGTTTAATAGCTCCTCCTTCTAAGGTGCTGTTGAGTCCGAAAGTATTTAGCAACGTGACAGCAAGTTCGGGGTTAAACATCAGTGATTTATTCTCAGCTCAGTTAAGGCTTGTTCGGACTGGGGAATAAGGGGATGAGGTGGTTACTTATATACAGACAGAACGGCAGTTACAGAGATACATTTGATAATGCGGGAAACCTGTGTTAGAGTCAATCAGATTACATTGACAACAATACGAATGTGGTGCCTTACGGAAAGGGCGCACTTTTACAGCAAAGACTTAATGGTGATTGCAGAATTAAAGCAATAAAGCATTAGGACACAACAGGTGCTCTGGCTTTGTGTTATACCCAAGGCTACATAAGTTGGCTCTTCTTTTGGAAAGTACAATGAGGAGTAGAACTTCTGACCTGTGGTTTAACAGCCTGATGCCTAACTCACATGTACTATCCAACCAGCAGTGCCACTTTGGTATGACAATATTTCAGTTTACTCCCAAATGTCCTAGGACTTTTCAGGATCTGGCCTTGGCTGCAGTATTGGGGGGAAATCTGTTTCTAAACTTTAAACCATTTCTATGAAAAAGTTTTCTTTCCTTATTATTAAAGTGACTATTATAAAGGATGATTTTGCTTGGCTCCAAAAGTTAAGTCAGACTTATAAACAGCTGTAGACAGAAATGCATGACAATTTGGTTGCTTTTCTTTTTCTACTCCCTTTTCTTATCTATTAAATCAGTAGAACTTGCCTTGCCATAAATCTGTATACATCTGCAACATTACATACCAAAAAGCAGTTTGATTAACTGTCATAAGGATATGTTTAAGAAATTAGAACCTCTTTTTGAAGTGGGGAAAAAGATAATTACTTGTAATTAAGTCTTAGCCACTCATCATAATTGCTTCTCTGTGAGCAAAGGAAACTCCACTTCTGTTAGTTAATTAAGGCTGTGATACCATGAACACTTTATGAGAAGAGTAATTTACATGGAAAACATTGAAGTTTATTTCCAAAATAAGTGTGTTTTATGATCAAGATGTAAATGTATGCAAAAGCTTTTGACTTAGAGGGGAATTTCTTTCCTCCTAAAAACCATGCCCAAAGGCAAATGAAGGGAACATGTTGCCTCTCATCAATAACCCATGTCAAATGGAGACAGACACAGATGTGACATAGGAGGTTTGCAACTATATCTCCTGACAGAATATTTTTATCACTTTAAATAAAAAGCTAGGGCATCAATTTTAATTACACTAGTGATGCTAGAGAAGTAATTTTAAAATCATCCATAAGAACAGCCCAAAAACAGCTTTTGGAAATAGGGGGAGGTATCACAATTAAATTAGAGAATTAAGATACTGAATGTGAAGAAAAAGGAAGGTCCCAAAGGTGGATGGTGCACTTGTTAAATGTTATATACGTTTTATGCAAATTTGAATAAGGTCAATTAACAGGTTTATGGCTGATATATACTAAACAGTGTGGATTTAGTTACAAGTTAAGTACTGTTGTTTTTCCTATTTTTCTTTATGTGTGTGTTTCAAAAATAAAATATTAATTTTTAAAAAAGAACAGCCCAAAATAGATTGATGTTTACAGTAAAGGAGGGGATATTCCCCCACTCATTTCCCATTAAGCAAAGTGGACTTTCCATGTACAGCCACATGATATGGGGCTGGAAGATGAATGTGTCTGAAGTGCTACTTATGTTCCCCCCAACACTACCATATGAAATATTTGGTTCTCTTTGCCAAACAGTAGGACCCTCTCTTGCCTCCACCATGGTCAAAAAGGTCCCCTTGGCTGAAGATCTAATAGCACATGTGGAGAAAACTGAGACTGAGGGAAACTTACCAATTTCTCTACCCCAGAGTTGCTTCATTTTGATTAAATTAGGAAGAGCTCTTCCCGTTCCCCAAAGACTGCTTGACAGCAGAAAACCAGTGTTGGAAAATCCAGCCATAGATTTTGGTCTTCAAGCAGGGCACTGTATATCCTTTTTGGAGCTAGGGTTACATGCAAGGGGGCAAAAAGCCAGGTTGCTTGTATATTTTACTAGCAGGGCTTTAAACAAGATAAGTTCCACTCAAAACTCTGCATCTCAAAAGTCACTGAGTTAGAAAAATCAAAGACCTATAGCTGAAATGGAAAACAGTGACAGTTTCCCACAACCCAGCCTGGCATGAGCTTCATCTTCCCATCACTGGCATGAAAGAAAGAACTTGCTTACATCCTGGAGGATGCCCTGCAGCTAATCCTGCAGCCCACGGGATTATAATGTAATAAATAACCATACATCTGTTTTGCACCTGAAGTGGGAAGCACTATATAATCAAGACCTCAGGGTGAGCTAGACCTAGTTTATGTGGAAAGGTTTAGGTAGCTGCTTTAAACATGATTTTATTCATATGCTTCGGGGTGTCCTAGTTTCAGTATTCTCTTCATCTTCCTTCCACCTCACACCATTTTCACTATAGTCTTCCAAACAGGAACTATCATTTGTCTAAAGTGAGCAGAAACTTTTATTTCTTGTTTTTGTTCCTCCTTACATTTCTTTTTTGTTGTTGTTGTTTTCCTTCTCCTATTTCTAGTGACTAAACTGTTAGCAAGATTTCTTAGTGTTGCAAGGCTTTTTAATGGTTTTGCTTCTATACTTTGCACCTTAACCTCACCTAGGAAAAATAGGCAACATAGAAACATGACATTCACTGAAGGATAGCCTAGTCACTAGGAAGGAAATAGTGGAAGGAAGGAAGAAAAGTTTGAAGAATCCTGTTGATGCTTCTTATCCTTGAATATCTATACATCAAAACAACCTACCTAATTATTTTGCACCATTTGTATTATTTGCCAAATGTTGCTTAATTTCCCAGGAGGACAGCATCCTGTTCTCATGTCCAACATACCTTAGAATACATCATTATCTTTGGGGACATGCAGAATAATTTTGTGCTTTCTCATATTCCTGTATGACAGCAAGTGTGGATTTACAGTCCTGTGAAGAATCTCAGAGAACAGTCGTTCTCTGGAATGGTCTCAAGTTGAACATTTTCACATTTATTTATTTTATTTATGTATTCACATTTATACCCCACCCTTTGATGCAAACACTACTCAGGGTGGCATGAACTCTTGCTTGATTCTTTTAAACCAAAGACAAGCAATTTTTGTGATGGGGACATATTTTTGTTCCTATAATTTCTTACAAGCTGAATACCTTTAAACCAAAAGGAAAAAGAAAAAAAATTCAGAAGTCCTCAGACTTCTGAATCAACGCTCAGTCTACACCAGGGGTGCCCAAACTATGTCCCATGGGCCAGATCTGGACCCTGATGCAAATTCATCTGGCCCATGCTGCCCTTGTTGCTCCTGGAAGTGGCAAGGGTGGTGTGGGCCAGATAAATTGGCATCAAGGGCCAGATCCAGCCAATGGGCTGTAGTCTGAACACTCCTTGTTTAAGCAGAGAAAATGGCAGCCTAAAAATCTATCTCATCTTGTTGCAAAACAGATTGCAAGGTGCATTTTATTTCCCACAACCCAGCCTGGCATGAGCTTCATCTTCCCATTGGGAGGAACCACGTGACCGGCCCATGGCCCAAAAAGTTTGGGCACCCCGGTCTACACCATCTGGTTTATATAGCTTTCATTGGAGTGGGGTGTCATAACTTGGTGGAGATATGGTCAATTAATAAAGTACCAATGTATTATCAGTGCAGAGATGCTAATTATTAAACACGGTAGACCACATTTTAGCTGATTGCCTGTCATAGAAATGTATGTTTAAATCTAATCCATAAATAGATCATTGTGGCTGAAAATTGTCATTTAGGCTCCCAATTTCTATTCCCACATAGTTTGAACTTTTCTTCCTTGCCCACTTGAGCCACATTTCCTCCTTTACATTGTCCCAGGACTCCTTTTGGAGGCATGTGAAATAGTAACAGAGAAGCTATAACCTCTGAGTAAATCTTCCCCAGATTGGCAGCCACAATTCTGGGATTGAAAAATTAGTCTTTCAGTCCCAAAAAGTGGAAGGTGTGAAAATTAATGTGTCTCCTTCTGCAAAGGACAGGATGTTGTTTGGCATGTGGTAATTTTTTTCTCTTTAGCACAGTTCTAACTGATTTATTTGGCATTTACTGTTGAACTTGCAACAATTGATTTAGTAGTTGTAAATCTAAATCCCAACTGCATTTCAACTCTGTTAACACTGAATCGACAATACAGAAGTAATCAGAAGCTTGAAATTAACAACTCCTTGTTGCACGTTCTAGTATCAAAAGTACCAGACAACTTTTAAAATTATACCCTTCTAGTCACAGAAAAGCTAATGAACAATGTGGTTGAATGCTGTCTTCTTCTAACCCATGTTCATTTTCTGCACATATGTTTCTCCTTTTCTCCTCAAGGAAGAAAATAAGAAGGAAAAGGAAGAAAAGAAGGACACAAGTAATGCTCTAAAAAAAGAGGCAAAAAATACTAACCAGTCTGATCCAAAGCAAAAAGGTCAGTAAACAAGAAAATAAGGGAAACTATGGGATATATATTGATTAACAGAAAAATAGCATTCATAGGCATTTAGAACTTATCTGAACCAAAAAAATCTGTTTGGCCTGTATTGGATAGAATTTATTCTTGTAATTGGCCTAGAAGAACTCAGAACATGGGCTTCAAAAAGCTAACAATACACCTACACTTGATTGTCAGTAAGTCTAAATGCTACAGAAGTAATTCCATTTAAATGCTACTTTTTATTACAATACCAGAATTTGTACCTGCAGAAGAAGAGCAGCAAGGGCTCCAAACTAATGTTTCATTCATACAGTCTGTGGAGAGGAGACCTAGGATGAATCTTTCTCTCTCCTCAAACCCTCTTGCAGTGCCAATTGAGGAGGCAATCCAGTCTCTTGTTTCCTTGTGATTAGCCATGTAGGTAGGAGTTGTTGTGAACACCTCCTTGCGGGGGAGGGGGGAATTATAGAGTACTTGAAGGAAGTAGTAGTAAAACCATGGAATTCATAGTATTGGACAATGTTCCATTCTTGAGCAATGTGTTAGAGTGGGTTTCATCTTCTCAGCTCCAGAGGTGGGAGCTGTGGTGGCTCAGTGGTTAAGAAGCTTGCCTTGTTAGCTGGAAGGCTAGCAAGTCGGCAGTTCAAGACTTGGGAACTTCATGACGGATTGAGCGCCCGTCTGTGTCCCAGCCTTGGAGACATGAAAGGAGCCTTGTCTGGGCATTCCCTGAGCAGAGTTTCTTCCACAAAAATCCTTTCAACCTAGAATAATTTCTGGCACAAAATTATTATTACTATTATTATTATTATAGCTCCATTTCAGTTTTGGTTCCTGGTCAGGTTATGGGATGGAGACTGTTTTGGTTACCTTGGTTGATTACCTACTCCTCTGAACTGAGGGAATGTGTCCCTGTTGGTTCTGCTGGATCTCTCAGGAGCTTTCAATACCATTAACCTTCTGGAATGACTCTCTGGGATGGGACTTGGAGACACTGTTTAATAGTGGCTTTGGTCCTTCCTAGATGGGAAAACTGAGGTCTAGTGCTGGAGGACCCCTGTCTGACACCTTGGCCATTGGCCTGTGATGTCCCCCATTCTATTTAACCTACATGACACGGATGGAGGAGGTTGTCTGGTGTTTTCAAACAGCCAACTCTTTCTCTCCTTTCTGTCTAAATCTGAGGGTGCTGCTTTGGTTCTAATTGGTATCTGGGTGAGAGTGAATAAACTAAAACTTAATTCAGATAAGACAGAGGTGCTCCATATCACAACCACCACCAGTGACCTGAGACCGTGGCAAGGAGGCTAGGTTGGTTCACTAAGCTGCCCCTGCTTGAGTTGGCACACACATTCCCTCCTGCAGCATTTACTGAAGCCTCTCACTACCTGTCTACAAGCCCTGGGGTGGAATTCCTTTAACCAGGGAATATGCGGTTTTAGATTGGTAGCATAGAGAGACAGAGAACTGGATAGTAATTGTATTGCCTGATAGACTGAGTCCCACTCCTTCCATATAGTAGCAAAGTTTTATTTAGCAAAGTATCTGAAAAAGACAAAGTACAGAAAACATAGAAATACAGAGTTAGTCAAAGGATCGCTCTGGCATAGCCGTTGGCTTGGCTATCTCCTTAGATATGTAATTAGTCTCTTCTCAGAGATGAGGGTAAAGTCCTAATGAAACTCGAGGTCTCTAACTAGGAGCCCCATTTGAGTGGCTTGATGGAGCCCCTTAAATAGGAAAGCTGCTCCACTGTGGAGGTTTGGTCTAGATAAGAGAAACCTATGAAAGTGAGCCACATCTATATCAGATAACAGTTTCCAATCAGATTTATTCTCCCATTAGAAAAGGATATCTAATGAAATCTGACTGCTGATAAGAGACTCCAATCAGAGAGATCTGCTCCTACCCCTCCTGTCAGGTAAAGGTGGAGTGTTCCCTGATTGGTTAGGGACCTGGGGACTTTCCAAGTACTCCTGACTCCCCACCTTTGCACTGTCCTTGACTTCAAGTAGCCTAAGATGGAGTCAGAAAGTAAAATGGATGCAGTTTGGTTCATCCAGATCATGACACTCCACATCCACAGCAAGCAGGGAAAGATCTTTCTCATTAGTCAGGCTTTCCCTCAGTGATTGGCTTTCTAAGAGAGGGTGCTTAAAATGGGATTGCTTGTGCCTTGCTGCTTTTAAATGTATTTTTAGTATTGTTTTTATGCACTATTTAAATATGATTTTTGTTTGACTTTTAACATTGTTATAATTGGTTTTAACTTTTATATTGTCTTTTTAATTGATGTGAGCCAGACTGGGTCCTTTTTACAAGAAACCTACTTGACTTAAATCCTCCCAGGTGTATATAGCATATTGAGCAGCAAGGAATTTCCAATGGTTTTGGTCTTGGGTGAATACTTTGGCATCCTCCCATGTCATTTTCAAGGTCTTTAAATCTCCTATGAAAGTTCTTCACCATGTATTTTGAGGGCAACAGGGTACGAATATTTTAAACAAACAAATAAACAAACAATGGAAAGTGAGATGGCCAAGGAGTATCAATTTGGTAATAAGTAATCCTCTGAGGAGTACAGAATCACCCCTGTAGCCCAGAAACCAAGCAATCTGGACCAGGATAAATATATTTCTGTGCTGTGTGAATATGTTCTTTCATGCTATTATGATGATGCAGCCCACGGGCCATAGTTTGGGCACCCCTGCTCTATGGGTTGTCATAGAAGGCTAGTGGGAGGCCTCCAGAGGGCTAATGGAAGGCCATCAGAAATTATGGAATGGGCAAATTATTACTTGAAGCCTATTTCAGAAACTAGAGTTGATGTGGAAGTAGTTCTTGTGGAAGGCAAGATTCTGATTTCACAGAGGCAATGAATCCACTCCAGGTTTTAGTCTAAACTTTAAGAAATTAGCCAAAGTGCTGAACCTGTTTGGAGCATAGAGTTGAGGAGTGTCCTCATGCAATTGGAGTCAAACTGGCAGCAAGACTTTTCTGATCAGCAGGGACAATGATGTAATCTGCCAGAGTCACTATGGTGGACTTCCTCGTTACATCTGCAGTTTACAGCAAATGTGGGAGAGAGAATGCATTTCTAAGTGAATCTATGGTTTTTGCACTGTAGATTATCTTGGGGTGGCTGGATTTTGAAGCCTCGGAGTACTGGCAAATTATATCACTGTCCCTGCTCATCAGAATGCCCCAGGATTTTGTAGTTGCAAGCCCTGGTTCCAATGTAACATTTATCTCTAGAGATCTAATGTTTTTTAGATCAAGTTGAAGAGCACAGTACACATTAACCAAGATGTGTAAGGGCCAGCTGAGCTGGTATTAGACCAGATCAATTATAACCTGAATCCAAAACACTCCCAGGCTAGGATATTGCAATTTACTAAGAATTAGAATGGTCTAACTTTTTAGTGTATGGGACCAAAGACAACAGAACAGCCGAAGGGTTGGCTTAACACAGATTTATTGCATGATGATCCGGTGGAGCATGAGGTAATGGCAGTGATACATCTCAATATATACAGTAGCCCTATACATTTGAATCTTGTAGCACGGTAGCTCATTGGCTGCTACCGGCGTGGCCTCGCCCAGACACGCCTCTCTTCCTGCTGCTGAATGCAGATCTTTCTCCTGCTGCTGAATGCAGATCTTTCTCCTGCTGCTGAATGCAGATCTTTCTCCTGCTGCTGAATGCAGATCTTTCTCCTGCTGCTGAATGCGGGGAAGGTTTTCCCGCGGCTGTCCGTGATTGAGCAATGTGAACCATGTGAGACTGAACGCTCGCAGCTGCCCTCTATGGGCTGCCTGCTCGCGTTCCTTTACAGCTGAGATACCTTGTATTTGGAGTGGTTACATTCTTGCCTTTACAGTACAATGAACATGCAAACATACATACATAACATCCCTCCCCCCTAGGATGGGACGAAGTCCCGCAACCATTGTGGCTTGCCGCACGTGCGCTTGGGGCGTGCTTGCGCCTGACCTAGTACTGGAGAGCCTGTGATCCCTGACTCCGCGGGTACTTGTCCTGCAACGGGAAACGGGGATTCGTTAGTGGCTCTGTGGGGCGTCCGTGCCTGCCTTGCGCCCGGGGATGGGAATGGAATGAACAGCTGGGAGGTGAACCCCTGCCTGTTGCTCTCGGACCCCGGGGGCCCTCCTATTGTGAACCGCGGAACCGATGAGGTCGCCCTTGTGGTTCTGCTACCTTCTGTTCCCCGCTCGGGGGACCTTGAGACTGTGGTGGGCGGACTCGCTGTTGCCTCCTGTCTTGGGGGTGTCGGTCTCCAGGAAATTGGCGCTATGTTGCATTCTAACTCACAGGGGCTACTGGGACTGGAAGTACCAGGGGCTGAACTGAAACCCCTCTTTTCGCTAGGACGGGTGGGGGACCACTCCGCTAACTCCCCCTGGTACTGTAAATCAACGTCTAAACTTCTAGGGGCATCTGTGTTTCGGGGAAACTTCCGAGGGGTATGTGTGAGGTCGGGGCTCTTCCTTTCTGCCGCGAACTCCCGCAAAAGATCTCTGAGGATCGATTCCCTTTCCTCCCCGCTTGGTGGGGACCCATGTCCCCCTTTTCCTCCCCCTTGGGCTAAACGGGTGGGGGAGTACCCTAACGCTGATTCGTGGCTATTTTCGTCTTCGTCCTGCTCTCCGGGGACCCTGCGCCTGAGTTGGTCCGCGTGTCGCCTCCACAGGAGGCCTGTACTGGTCTCCACGCGGTATGAGACGGGGCCGGTTTGCTCTATTACGGTGCCCGGCACCCAGGCTGGCCCCGCGTTGGCGTAGTACCTGCAATGCACCGGGGCGCCTACGCTGAAACTCTTTGCGGGTTCCACCCCTATGTTCCGCCCCTTGTCCTCTACTCTCGTGGGGTCTAGCTTGGAGATTACCGTGGCCAGCTTCCTGCGCATCAACAGCTCCGCGGGGGAGTACCCTGACGCCAATGGGGTGACCCTGTACCTTAGCAGGAATTGGCACAATTGCAGGTCGAGGTCTCCGGGGCCCATGCGCCGCAGCGCGTCTTTTGTGGTGCGCACGAGGCGCTCTACTTGGCCGTTGGTGGCCGGGTGAAAGGGGGCGGAGGTGACGTGCCGAATGGCGTTGCGATCCATGAATGCCCCGAACTCGGCGGACGTGAAACAGCTAGCGTTATCGCTGACGAGGGTGTCGGGTAAACCGAACGTGGAAAAGACCCTCCGTAACTGTTTAATTGTTGTGGCCGAGGAGGTGCTCGAGACTGGAATGACCTCCAACCACTTGGAGAACGCGTCCACCACAAGGAGGAAAAGTGTTCCCCTGAACGGGCCAGCAAAGTCTACGTGTACCCGGGACCAGGGCCCCCTTGCTGCGTCCCACTCCCTATGTGGCAAGCGAGCCTCTTCTGGCCTGGAGCTTTGGCACGCTTCGCAAGTGCCGACCATGTGTTCGATGTCGGCGTCTAGCTGGGGCCACCAAAAGTAACTGCGGGCTAGTGCCTTAGAGCGGACGATCCCCGGGTGGCTGACGTGCAGCAGTTTAAGCACCCTCGGCCGGAGAGACGTGGGGATCACTACCCGCTGTCCCCACAAAAGGCAACCCCTCTCTAGGGACAACTCTAGTTTCTTTTTGAAAAATGTGTCAAATTCCGCTGCTGGGGAAGACACGGGCCACCCTTTCTGTACCCAGGAGCAAACTGTAGCCAGCGTTTTGTCCTTGCTGGTCGCTTTGGCGATGTCGGCCGGTACTACTGGAGGGGAGTCTAGGACCTCTATCATTAAGACCTGGTGGTCCCTCTCCTCCTCGCCCACGTGGCAGCAATCCCGGGGAATGGGGGACCTCGACAGGGCATCCGCATGACTGATCTCCTTCCTGGGCTGGTATACCAACGCGTGCTGATACGCGTTGAGAAAAATGGCCCACCTGAGCATTCTCGGGGACAGGATTTGGGGTGTGGGCTTATCTGCGGTGAAAATGCCTAGCAAGGGCTTATGGTCAGTCACTATGGTGAAGGGGCGGCCGTACACAAAATCATGAAATTTCTTGGTCCCCGCAATTATCGCTAGTGCTTCCCTGTCTGTCTGGGCATAGTTTCTCTCCGCTTGGGACAAGGACCTAGAGTAGAACGCTATCGGGGCCTCCCTCCCGTTCTCCAGTACGTGACATAACACCGCCCCCACCCCCACCGGGGATGCATCGCATATCAGGACCACTGGGCGTTTGGGATTGAAATGGGTCAGTACCGCATCTGATGCCAGGAGTCGCTTCAGGTCATTGAAAGCCTTCTCCTGGTCGTCGCCCCACTTCCATGCCTCGTCCTTTTTTAACAATTTGTGTAGCGGTTCCGCCACTGCTGCCTTCCGCGGAAGGAAGGAGTGGTAAAAGTTGAGCAGTCCAAGGAACGACTGCAACTCGGGCTTGGAGGTGGGGCGAGGGGCCTTCTTGATGGCGGCCACCTTGGATTGGGATGGCCTTATTCCCTCAGGAGTAACACGGAACCCTAGGAACTCAACCTCAGTTGCGAAGAAAACGCATTTGTCTTTCCGCAACCGCAACCCCGCCTTTTCGAATATTGCCAGGACCTTTCCCAACCTTATTGCTAATTCGGCCCGACTCCCCCCTGTAATCAATACGTCATCAAAGTAGGGTAACACCCCCTCTAACCCCTTCAGGAGGCGTTCCACGAGTGACTGGAAGATCCCGGGCGCCGAATTCACGCCGAATTGGAGGCGCGATACCTGGAACGCCCCTTTGTGGGTGACTATGGTCTGCACAGCAGCTGCGGCGGGGGTCACCGGGAGTTGCTGGTAGGCTTGGGCCAGGTCGAGTTTAGCGAAACACCTCCCCCGTGTAACCTGGCCAACAAGTGGCTGACTACCGGCACCGGATACGCATTAGGGCGGATCGCCTTATTGATGGTGCACTTGTAATCAGCGCATATGCGGACCTCCCCGTTGGCCTTGAGCGCTGTTACAATTGGAGTTTCCCACTCCGCAGAATCAACAGGGACAAGAATCCCCTGGCCCACCAATTTGTCCAACTCCGCCTCTATTTTGTCTTTTAGTGCGAAGGGCACTCTGCGCGGTTTAAGTCTGATTGGACGTACTCCAGGGTCCAGGTCAAAAGTCACTGGGGGGCCCTTGAATTTTCCGAGCCCCTTTTTGAAAACCTCGGGGTGCGCGTCGCACACGCTCTGTATTGGATCAGTCCCGGCGGCGTGTGCTCCCACGGCGTGCACCCCCCCAATGAACAACCCCAGGGGCTGGAACCATTGAGTCCCGAGGAGGCTGCATTTACCTCCCTTGAGGACGACTAGGGGAAGCGTTGCGGTGTGCTTTTTAAACTGGACCTGGAACTTCCCAACCCCCAACACTGGGATGCGGTTCCCTTGCACGTCCTTCAGTGTGGCCCTCAACGCTTTGAGCTTGGGCCGCCCGCGGGGGGGCGATTTTCATGAACTCTCCCTGGGAAATGATAGAGTATGAAGAACCCGAGTCCACCTCCATCCTAACAGGGGCCCCTTGTATTACTACCTCAACGAAGTAACGGGGGTGCTCCGTGGAAACGCTGCAAACCGGAGCGTCGTCCTCGCTGTCGTCGGAGATGCGCCCTACTCCGTCCCGCGTCCTCGTGGTCCGGGTGCCGTCCTTTGGCCTCGTGGTGCGGTCCTGCCTCGCCGAGCGGTCTGGGGAACTCCTCTTGGCTTCGCGCCATTTCCGGCAGACTTTGGCGATGTGCCCGCGCCGGCCGCAGTTGTGGCACTCGGCCTTGCGGAACGGGCATTTGGCGCGGGCGTGGGCGGCGCCGCAGCCGTCGCAGCGCCGGCCCTCTCTCTGGACCCTCTGGACGTCCTCGTCGTCGCCGCTCTCCGCGGACGAGTTCGAAACTCGCCGGGCCGCGCGCACCGAGCTCTCTGCCTTGGCGGGTTTCGGGCGCCAGTCCTGAAGCTCTTGCACCCCGGCAGTTGTGGCCTCCGTGGCCTGTGCCGTGTCGAGGACTTGTTGCCACGTGGGAGGCGGCTCCTGTTTCATCAGCGCGCGCTGAGTCTCGGTATCCCTCAGACCGCAGAGCAGGCAGTCCCGGAAGGTGACTTCTGGGGTCTCCCACTTGCATGGGCCGGCGGCCAGCCGCAGGGCCGCGGCGAACTCAGCGACCGATTCCCCGGGCGCCTGGACTCGCCTCCAGAACGCGCTCCGAGCGGGGAACATCGCTATCGCGGGCCGGAGGTGGGTGCGCAGCGCCGCCAGGAGCTCCGTGGCCTTGAAGTCGCTCACCCTCCTCGGCGCGATCAGGTCCACCAAGGTCCTCTTGGTCTCGTGTCCGAGCATGCGGACGAAGATGGCCCTCTTCTTGGCCTCATCTGAGACTTCGAGATCCACCAGCGCTCCATTGAAGTCTATCTCAAACAGCTCCAAGTCTCCCGGCTTCCTGATCTCGTAGCCGGCGCATGTCTTGGTCCCGTGGGCAGCCATTATCCCACCTTCGTCGCCAGTTTAGTGTATGGGACCAAAGACAACAGAACAGCCGAAGGGTTGGCTTAACACAG
Source organism: Bradypodion pumilum (assembly GCA_035047305.1). Lineage (NCBI taxonomy): Eukaryota > Metazoa > Chordata > Lepidosauria > Squamata > Chamaeleonidae > Bradypodion > Bradypodion pumilum. The sequence goes on along the minus strand of JAWDJD010000004.1, from coordinate 305,934,264 downwards.
GTTTATTGCATGATGATCCGGTGGAGCATGAGGTAATGGCAGTGATACATCTCAATATATACAGTAGCCCTATACATTTGAATCTTGTAGCACGGTAGCTCATTGGCTGCTACCGGCGTGGCCTCGCCCAGGCACGCCTCTCTTCCTGCTGCTGAATGCAGATCTTTCTCCTGCTGCTGAATGCAGATCTTTCTCCTGCTGCTGAATGCAGATCTTTCTCCTGCTGCTGAATGCGGGGAAGGTTTTCCCGCGGCTGTCCGTGATTGAGCAATGTGAACCATGTGAGACTGAACGCTCGCAGCTGCCCTCTATGGGCTGCCTGCTCGCGTTCCTTTACAGCTGAGATACCTTGTATTTGGAGTGGTTACATTCTTGCCTTTACAGTACAATGAACATGCAAACATACATACATAACATCTCTTCAAGCCAGTAAAAGTACCTGTGTAAATGAAGATGGAGAAGGTTTGGAGCAGCTGTAACTTAGTTCCTCCTTTGTCCCACCCCTGCTCCAGTCCTGTTTATCTCTTGTGCCAATGGAAGAGGCTTCTGTCAATTTAAGGTCATTTCTGGCAACAAAAGCGGCTTCTACCTCTTCCAACTTCTCTTTTAGATGGCACATTTTCTTGGGAAGGAAGGAAAGACATATTTTACAGTGTATTGCAACCGTGTGGTTGCAGAAGTCATGAAAATGCTGCAGTTAAAAAAGGTAGCAGAATTATAAACTGGCTTTCATCCAGCTGTGTGTGCAGGAGACCTGAGCTTCTAAGTTTCAAAGGCTATGAAACTTGAACAATTTAAGAGATATGACTGATATTCTAATTAATGCTCAGTGGACACAGTGATTCAGCATTACAGCCCAGCAAGCTCTGTCAGTCAATGAAAACATCTCTTTGAGAATCACCTTAATTCATCATCATCTCCCGCACACTTGCAGCTAATCCTCTGTTCTTTCAACCAATCTCCACACAAGCTTCAGGTTTGAGAGAGATGTATGCATTGTCATTAAGCATTAGTCAGAGCCTCACTTACCTAATATACTTGTTGACTGTTCTCCAGCTACTAAAGGCTAGAAGGCAGCAAGCTAATCCTCCTTTTAGACTGTTGACAGAAAATTCTGTTCTACAAGGATGAGGGCATTTTTCTTCCTATACTCCTCTGTTCACAAATCTTTGGTTCCTCTAATCCATGAAAAAGAATATAAGAGCCAGACAAGACATTAAGTTCAATGTACAGGTTAGTGGCTAAGTCAAGAGATTTTCTAAATTTAATTTTAAGTGTATGCATATGAAGTGTATCCACCTTCATTTTCAGAGGATTTGCTGCAGTTACATGTACACTTTCACTACAAGCCTTGTGTAGGCCAGATGAAGTCAGAAGATATAGCTTCTCAAGTGGGCTAGCCAAAACTATTATCCTTTTCAATTGTACTAAAACTGAGTAGCATCTAAAGGGGGCATACTCTAAAATCCACCTCTCTACACATTAATAAAACTTTCTCATATTGTAGCACTGCTTGCCCATGTTGTGGGTGGGTGGGTGGGATACACAGAAAGAGCCTCCTCTAAGATTGTGGTATTTTGAATCACAATCAGGCATACCCTGGGAACAGCAACCTTGTGTTGCTGGTTAATCTTTCTCACACTAAGTCAGGTGAAAGGCTCTTTGGCTATAAACATAGATGAGCACTGAACCCTAGAGTCAGATACAACTGGCTTTCGAGCAAAGGCAACATTTACCTTTACCTATATATAGAGCAGCCAACAACAAGTTAGAAAATACAATATAAAAACTATCAAAACATTTACAATTAAAACAATAACACAACCTTCATCTAAAAACAGGAATAAAAACACATAAAACTAACTTTATCCTAAAAACTACCCTCCCTCTCCCTTCCCCACATTAAAACCAAGACAAAAGGAAAGATTCCCCAGAAAAGTTATCATGGGTCGAATGCATTCTGTATAAGGTAGCTTAAAATGATTCACTATCCTTAAGCAGATCTTTCAGACTTATTTCTGTTCACCTTTGGTTCTGAATTTGACCCATGGCTGTTCCATGAAGAGTCATGTAAACCACATCCCACAGAACATTTCTGCATGTCTTCCTTAAATGGATGCCTTAAAGGATGTATCAACTGCCGATGAATCTTTGCTAGTGCACTTCAAACATTTCAGCCATTTCCTTTGCCCATTGTTTGAGCCTGAATATTTTGTTGAAAGCATTGTAACTTCTTCTGCAATGTGCATCACGAGCCTGGAAACCACAAATTACAACCACAAATTCCATCCATTTCCACCTTCACTCCAGGATACTGAAGTCAGATATCATCATGGCTACTCTGCCTTTGAATATGGTACCTCCTTAAAAAGAGGGGGGGCTGTGGTGGCACAAGTGTTTGAGACGCTGAACTTGATGTCTGGAAGGCTGACAGGTCAGCAGTTAGAGACCTGAGTACTTCACAACAGAATGAGAGCCCGTTTCTGTCCCAGCGCCTGCCAACCCCCAAGTAGTCTATCTCTGCAGCCAAACAGACAAATCAGGCAAGAGCCTTCCATGGTGCAGTCCAGAGATTTAGTTTTAGTCCTTGTAGTGTGCTCTTGGACCTGCAGAAGTCCTGGTCCAGGTTGTTGGCACAAAGCAGCAGGAGCTGGGCATCAGAGTTCCAGCATGGCAAGCCTGGTAGCTCAGGTACAGCATTGAAGCCAGTTTTAGCACGAGGGCCAAGTTGAGCATTGGAGCATATATAAACTATTATTTATTTATTTATTTATTTATTTTGTTAAATTTCTATACCGCCCACTCGACCAAGGCCGACTCAGGGCGGTTCACAATCATAGATAAAACAGATAAAAACAGATAAAAACATACAGAATTAAAAACCCACCCCCTAAAAAGGGGTGCAGATACCGATGGAACTGTGGGGGAAGGCATACTCCTCTATATCAACCACCCAATGTAAGCTACCCCTCTACCTGCACCCCAACCTTCGCCCGCCAGCCAGGTTTTTAGTTCTTTTCTAAAGGGCAATAACTCTGTCTGGAGGCGCAGTTCTACTGGCAGGAGGTTCCAAAGGGCCAGTGCGAACACAGAGAAGGCCCTCTTCCTTGTGCCAGAGAGGCGAGCCCCCCTGGCTGATGGCACAATTAGAGAGCCCCTTCAGTCTGCTCTGGTTGGATGGACAGACAGAACGATGCGGTCTCTTTATGTAACTACCTGGGAATCCATAAAGGCAAGTTAATCTGATTTAATTTCCAATTTTTCATTTACAGGCAGGGAGAGAACATCTTTTTTAAAAGTAAAGGCCCCATTGCTGTTGACGTTTACATTATTATTCTGATTATTTCCTTGAGTATACAACGGGAGGACCAATTTTTCCCCATAATATAGGTATGGGATACAGAAGCCATCAGACTTTAGTTTAGGGTTTTAAATATGTATTTACTACTTTGTAAAATGTAGTGTGGCCTATTGTCAACCATCCTGTTTTACCTGGGAAAACCCCTTATTTTTACCCCTTTTCCCACCCCTCCCATTTTATTAATTTCCCCGTATTTTCCCTTATTTTTTAAAAATAATCCTGCAGTATTTTTTCGGGCCACCAGAGGTCGCTGTGTGGCTTTCCCTCAGAAGCAGCCAGAGCCTCTGCCCCCCCTTCCTCCTGGTTGAAAAGTGGTGGTGGGCGGGCTCGAGTTGAAACTGAAGTGGAGACATTTGGGAAAAGCCAAGGCAGGCGGCCGAGCTGGGGTGACCCTCCTCCACCCTCTCGCGTCCTTTCTGCCGGCCAGGGCAACAGACATGAGGCGGCGCTGCTGCCGGGCTGTGGTGACGGCGGCAATGGCGAAGCAAGAGCGCAGAAGAAGGGTGCCGTGTTGCTATTGCTCTAGTAGGTGGCGAAAGTGCGGGGAAATGGGAGTCAGGATGGAGGCGGCCGAAAAAGCAGTCTGAGGGGGAAGTCGCCGTCGCTCGGAAGGGCTGCCCTTGGCTGCCGCCATTTGCCTCCTGTCTCCCACAGTGGCCTCTTCCTCCACGCCCCCCCTCTCTCCTTCCTTGGGTGCATGCGTCATCCGCATAGGTATGTATGTAAGTTTATTTAGTGATTTTGAGTCAAAAGGAGGCTTCTGTTGTGTCACTAATGTATTTGTATTCTGTGTGTGTGTGTGAGAGAGAGAGAGAGAGAGATTGTCACCTGTCACCCACCCTGCAAAAATATTCACCCACCCACATTTGGAATCCTGGCTACGGCTCTGGTTGTATGATTTTATTTTTTTCAACTATTGTTTGTTTCAAACAATTACAGGTATTTTGACTTGGCACCAGCTCAAACAATCAATTCTCTCGATGAGAAGAATAGTAATTTAATAAAATAAGTCTAGTATGTTTGAAAAACTATATACAAGCTAGATTTACATGTCGCAGGTTCACTGCCACACTGTTTTCCCATAATCATTTCATCCGTTACAATTATATATATAAAAATAAAAATACAATAATTAAAATACAATAAACAGTTTTCACAATATACACCCCAGTGTTTTATACAATGCCCTGGAGGATGCGGAGTGTCACAGTTGTTTTTCTATTCCCAAAAACTCATTTGATCTGGTACTGGTCTATTCCCTTCATCCTCCTTCAATGAGTAATCCACAAATAATTTCTTTAACTATACCCTTTTTCTTATTCATCTCCCATATTAGCTTATCATTCAACGCAAGATCCCACATCTCCTTGTACCATTCTTCTATTTTCAAAATTACTTCCTTTTTCCAATTCCTAGCAATGCACTGTCTACCCGTTGTCAACATTATTGACAGTAACTCTTTTTTATCCTTATTTAAATTCATATTTTCCACATCTGTCAACAAAACAGTACTTGGCCCCAATTTAAGTCTCATGCCCATAATAGCACAAATCTCTTTCTCAATTTTCCCCCAAAAATCTTTTACCACGTTACAACCCCACCACATATGTTCATACATTCCCAGTGTATCCTTACATCTCCAACACATTTTATCTTTATTGTTATCTATCTGATGTAACCTCACTGGGGTCAAGTACCATTTCCACAACATTTTATAGTTATGTTCTTTCACTCTAACAGACATAGTTCTCATAATCCTTTTCTTCCATTTATTTTTCCAAACCTCATCTGCAATCTTTATTTTCAAATCTTGTTCCCAATTTGTTTTTAACGCTTCTTGTGGATTACCATCTTTATTTAACATTATATATATTTGCTTACTAAGCCCTTAATTCCGCTTTCTCCCTTTCTTATCTTTAATATCAATTCCTCAAAATCAGTCTTACCTCTTTCCAAACTGGCTTCCCTCAAATATTTACTATTCCACTTATTTACCAACACTATCTGGAGCAGGTTCAACCTCAACTGTGCATATATGTCTGCTTTTCTCTCTCTATCTTTACAAGCTCATATCCAGTCTCTCAACAGGAAAACATCATTTCTAGAAAGAACTTCTTTCATCCTTTTGTCCATTTTTTAAAGAATTTTTTTTAATATTCTCTATTTCTATTATCGGAGATGTGTCTGGGGCCAATTCCTTCTTCACCTCTTTCCATACTCCCAATATTGTCTTCATCATTTTATTTTGTGTAACTATTTTCCCCATATTACTATCTAAAAAGACAATTTCCCCCATTTGATTTAAATCCCTCATCTCAATTTCTTCCCAGATTGCCTTTTCCCTCGCTAAAATTTTCACGATATTTTTAACTTGAAAAGATTGATAATAATTCCTCAAATTTGGCAATCCTAATCCTCCTTCTTTCTGAGATAAATACCAATTTTTTTTGCTATTGTAGGTTTACTTCCACCATTACAAAAATTATTTAACATATTTTGAAATTACTTAATTTCCTTATCATTTAATTGGATCAGCAGGGCATCAAATAAAAAGTTAATTCTTGGTAACAACATCATTTTACATAACGTGATCCTTCCAAACCAGGACAACTTCAACTTTTGATATTGCTGTATTTTGTCCTTAATTTCCTTTTTCTGTCTTTCATAATTCAATTTCTTAAGATCATCAAATTTATTTGAAATATTTATTCCCAAATACTTCAAATTATCTTTAATCTGTAATTTAAATTTACCCTTTATTTTCTGTTGCTGTTCCTTGTCAATATTACACAGTATCATTTCCGACTTGTCCAGGTTTATTCTCAAACCTGTCATCTCCTCAAAATCTTTTAACTGCTCTTGTATTCTTTCTAATGCCTTCCTAGGATGCTTCGCAATTATCAAAGTATCATCAGCATGCAAACTTACCTTATTTCCTAGTATTCCTTTAATGTCCTTATCTTCTCATAGCCTTTGCCAACAACTCCATTGCCATGATAAACAATGTTGGTGATAATGGACAACCCTGCCTTGTTCCAGCTTCTAGTTTTACTTCTTCTGTAAAATCATCATTTACCCTAACAGTGGCAGTACCATGTTGATATAATTGTTCAATCATTCTTCTAAATTTATCTCCAAATCCATAACATTTAATTATCTCGTTAATTGTTACCCACTGTAATGAATCACATGCCTTAAAAATATCTAGTGATAATAATCCAACTTTCTCTTTTGTTTGTCCTACACTATCTATTAAATCTAAAACTCTCCTTATCAGATCCGCCATATGTCTTCCTTTCAAAAAACCCACTTGGTCTTCATTTATGGATGGGCTGTTTTGCCCCAGACAGACCCAGTGTGCAACTTGGGGGTCCTTCTGGACTCGCAGCTGCTGCTAGAAGAACAGGTAGCGGCTGTGGCCAGGAGGGCCTTTGCCCAACTTCAGGTGATTCACCAGTTGCGCATGCTCCTGGACCGGGGCTCCTTGCCTATGGTCACCCACGCTCTGGTCACTTCCCGACTAGATTATTGTAATGCGCTCTACATGGGGCTGCCCTTGACGACCATTCGGAGGCTGCAGCTGGTCCAGAATGCAGCAGCCCGGGTGGTGATGGGATGTGGACGATATGCCCGCGCCTCACCGCTACTTCGGGAGCTGCACTGGTTACCAGTTTGTCTCCGGGTGCAATTCAAGGTGCTGGTTTTGACCTTTAAAGCCCTATATGGCAGTGGGCCAGGATACCTTAGAGACCGCATCATCCTAAGAGTGTCTGCCCATCCAACCAGAGCGGACCGGAGAGGCTCTCTAATAGTGCCATCAGCTAGGGGTGCACATCTATCCAGCACCCGAAGGAGGGCCTTCTCTGTGTCTGCACCAACCCTCTGGAACCTCCTGCCAACAGATCTAAGACTTCAAAGAGAATTGCTGCCCTTCAGGAAAGGATTGAAGACCTGGCTGGCAGGGCAGGTGTGGGGCCCTAATGGGAACACCGGCCCTGCCTGCTGGCTTATGTAAACAATTAAGAACTCTCACTTCTTCTTTTTATAGTGGGTGGGATGGGTGGGTGGGATATGGGTCTTTTAAAGTGTTTTTATGTGTTTTTAGAACTTGTTGTAATGCCGCCCTGAGCGGCATATATATATATAAATATGACTATTAAATTAAATTAATTAAAATGTAACTCCCCATAAAACTATTCAATCTGTTTGCCAATATCGCTGCAAAAATCTTAGCATCTTGATTTATAAGGGAAATAGGCCTATATGTCTCCACTTTTTCTAAATCCTTTCCAGGTTTTGGCAATAAAACATTTATAGTTCTATACCATGAGGTCGGAATTTGCCCTCCTTCCAATATGTAATTATATAATTTCATCAATTTTGGAACCACAAAGTCTTTAAATTCCTTATAAAACTCAGCTGATAACCCATCTTCCCCTAGGGCTTTATCTGTCTTCAAGTTGGCTATTACTTCTTTTATTTATTTCTCTGTTTTTCGCTCTTCCATTCTATTCCTGTGTTCCTGTTTTATCTTATTTTCAGTTTGTTTATCCAATTGATCTTTTAGCTTCTCAAGATCTATGTTCTTTTTAGCATATAAGTCCTGATAAAAATCTTTAACAATCTTACATTTATCTTTAATCTTCTTACATCTTATTCCATCTTTATTAATCAAAATTCCAATTTCCCTTTTATTTCTCTTTTCTTTAGCAGCTCTTGCTAATAATTTTGAATTCTTATTGCTGTATTCAAAATATTCCCTTTTTAAATATCCTTTCCTACCAATTACATCTTTAATCTTTACATCCTATCGAAAACCTTCATATCATTTCTCTTTACATGCTCTTCTTGTAATTGTTTTATCTCTTTTTCAACTTTGTCTTGTTTTTCCTTAAATTGTTCGTTTCTAATGCTAGCCAACTTAATACTCTCCCCTCTAAAAACCGACTTCATAGCGTCCCATACCTGATTATAACTGATCTCATCTGTATCATTCCAATAATAACTTTCTTTCCATTTTTCAAGCATTTGTTCTTTACATTTATGGTCTTTAAAAAATTTAGCATCATATCTCCAATTCCTTCTGGTTTTCTTTGCTCCCTCTATCTTTAGTTCCACCAACACTTTTGCATGATCTGATTCTTTGAAAATTCCCACTTCCACCTCATCTATATTCCTGATTATATTCTCTGTTACAAATATATAATCTATTCTGGAGTATGTATTATGCCCCTGTGAAAAAATGTATGTCCTTTCCAACCCTTTCAACTCCCTCCATGTATCTTTCAAACCTAAATATTTCATCTGTTTATCAAGAATCTGCTTTTTAAATCCTCTTCCACTCCTTGCTATATTTGTACAGTCTATGTTTGACCTTATTAAGTTAAAATCTCCGGCCACAATCATTTTTAAAAAAAATATTTTTATTGATTTTCAAACAAAATTACAAAACTTAAACATTTATAACATTGCAGTACAGTACAATACAATAAAAAAGAACAAATGAACAAATATACATTGAATACATTCACCCTCACCCATCCTTCACCTCCCAATCACCCTCACCCAGCCCTTCACCATCTTCTGTCTTCTTCACTCCCCTTGTTCTTCCGTTGAAGGGCCGCCTCCGAAGTGCCGAAGAAGGGGAGGGAGACCGGAACTAGAGCGGGTTCTTGCTATTATTTAAGACATTAAATGAATTTTATTGTTCATAGCAAAGCAGCTGTTTCTCTTTCCCTCCTGCTAATGGTTGTCATACCATTACTCATTTTATTACCTTTCCTTCAAATCATTTCTATTCAGATTTTGATCCCAAAATTATCCCACCTTTTTTTCCTTCTTTTTTTCTATAGTTGCTATAATGATCAAAATTATTCAATTTTCTTTCTATAACTAGTTGCAGATTCTTACTCTTGTATTTCTATTTATCTATATACTGCACATCCAATTCTCTGCGAACCTTAACATATATCACCTTATAAATTACTAGCATATTTTGCCCGGCGGTGCCGGGCTTTTTAAAATTGTGTTGGATAGTAAAGGGTTCCTTTTTTTTTCTTGAACCAATGGTGCTGTGCTTTTTTAAATTATGGTGTAAGGTTTTTTGTCTTTTTTGGCTTTGAGGCACTGCGTCCACCTGCGGCAGACTTGCGCTCCCAGTGGGGGCTTTTTTTGGCTTTGAGGTGGCGGACTTGCGCTCCCAGTGGGGGCTTTTTTTGTGTGCTGGCTTCCTCAGTGCCGGGCTGTTTGAAGTGGTTTTTTAAGGTTGTTGTTTTTTGAAATGAGGTTAGTGTGTTATTTGTGTTTGTGAAAATGTTTATTTTTAAACTGTTTTAAACTGTGTTGTTATGTTGTTGTTTTTAGGATTTTAAAAAGGTTAGGTTGTTTTTTTTAAATTATTGTATTTTAAAAAATAATGTGTTACTTTGTGAATTTTTGTAAATTGTTTTATTTTAGATAATAATTTTAAATATGTGTAAATTTATGGTTTTTTTAATTGAATGTATTTTACAGTGTTTTTTTATTTTTATGGAAAATTTATATTTTTATTTTGTCTGTGAATTATTTTTGATTTTTTTGGATATTTTTGAATTGATTACCCTATTTTTGGGGATTTATTGAATATTTTTGGAATATTTTGGATGTTTTTTCTCCTTTGGTCACTGGTGGTGGTGTTGAGCAATTTTTGGAATTGGTTGAGCCTCTTCTTCTCCTCATTTCATTTCCGGGTTTCATCGGGGCAAGTCGTCTTTTGGTAAGTTCTGTCCGGGTTTTTTTAAGGGGGGGTTTGGGTTGGGGGGCGTTCTGTTTTTGTTTATGGTTTTGTGTGTGGGTTTGTGTGTGTGTTTTTTTTAATGGGGGGTTTGTGGTTGGGGGCGTTCTTTTTTTGTTTTGGGTCTTGGGTGGGGGTTTGTGTGTGTGTTTTTTAAATGTTTTTTGGTTTTGGTTGGGGGTTTCTTTGAGTGTTTTTGGATTGGTTTTTTTTTTGCGTTCTTTTTTTTTGGAGGGGGTGCCTTTTGTTCTCACGGGCCATGCTTGGTGGCCCATGGGAAGGAAGGGCACTTGCGGTGGGGGTGCCTTTTCTTCCCATGGGCCATGCTGGGTGGCCCGTGGGTAGGAAGGGCACTGGTGGCGGGGGTGCCTTTTCTTCCCATGGGCCATGCTTGGTGGCCTTTTGGGAAGAAGGGCAGTTGCGGGGGGGGTTGGTTTGCTTTTATTTTTGGCTCGCCGGCTGGCCCTTCGAACGGAAGGGCAGCCGCGGCCGGGTTTTATTTCCCCCACGGGCCATACTTGCTGGCCCGTGGTGAAGAAGGGCAGTTGTGGTTTTTTTTTTTTTACTTTTGTTTTTCGCGCGCTGCTGGCCCTTCGAACGGAAGGGCAGCGGCGGCGGTGGGGTTTTTATTTTTTTTTCCCACGGGCCATGCTGGCTCGCCCGTGGGGATGTATGGCAGTGGCGGTGGCTTTTTTTTAGTTTTTATTTTTCACGCGCTGGCCGCCTCAGCGTTCTGCGCGCTAATGGCGTGCAGGATGCTGGGGCTTGTAGTTTTTGCTGTGCGTGTTTGCTGTCTGCGGCGGTTTATCTTTTGCGGCTTTTTTTGATTGGCTGCGGCGCGTTTTCAAACGTTCCTTTTGCCGCGCTGCTCAGCCTGATTGGCTCTGGCATGGTGCGGTGAAAAGAACTTTGGGAATTGAAGTTCCCTTTTTTTGTTTGCGACTGGGGGGCTCCTGCCCCCGGGTCGAAAATTTCAACCCGACAGTTACCTGTGAACCCCGTTTGGGCGAGTGAACGGAGGCTCGGACGGGGCTAGTGGGACCTGGTGCAACATCCTTTGTCACATTCCAACAGTTAACACACCATTTTATAGGTATAGATAATCTATCTATCTATTCATCTATCTAGTTAATCTTAACACACCTTGACAGAGGATTATTTACATATTTCAATCAATCAATCTCTTTCTAGAACCAAACTTCTTCCATCTTAGGGCAAAGCAAATATAGAAATCAGGGTCACAGCAAATAAAGATTGTTTTTTTTAAAGGAAACAATTTCCAAAACATCATACTCTACATGTTACTTTATGTTCTAGGCTAACCTCTCGTAATTAAAAGCTCTTCTTTAAGTTTCCTTCATTCTTCTAATCCTTCTTTAACAATATTACATGATTGTAATGTAACCAAAATCTCAATTTGTTTACTTATCAAAACAACTTTCCTTACACAGAAAATTCTTATCTGTTATATTTGCTACCAATTATAACTCATATCCTTATCCCTTGACAATTTTAATTTTCTTCCTCCGCAATCTTTCTTCCTTTGTTATATCCTAATAGATAAGAGTAAGACAGATTCTTGCTGATATTTAAGACATTAAATAACTTTTGTTGTTCATAACATGCAGCTGTTTTTCTCTCTCCTTTCCTCCTACTAATGGTTATTGTAATATTACACATGTCATTGCCTTTCCTTCAAAACTTTTCTATGCAAATTTTTGATCCTAAAGTTATCTCCCCCTTTCTTTTCCCGCCCCCTACAATTACTGTACTAGTTAGGCTTATTCAATACTCTTTCTGTACCAATTGCAAATTCTTTCTCTTATATATTAATTTATCTATATACTGCACATCTGATATTCTCTGCAGGCTTCCCCAAGATATATTTCCTCATAATCTTAACCCCCATTAACAAAAGGTTATTTACATGTTTTAATCTCTTCCTTAAACCAAACCTCCTCCATCTTGCATCAGAACAAATATAGAAACCAAAATCACAGCAAATGGAAACTCATTGAAAAATAACAATTTCCAAAACATCATACTCCACATTACTACTACTTGCTCTTCCTTGACATTCCTTGACAGGGGGTTATTTACAATTTCAAACATATTAAACCTTATATTTCAAACTTTACACTGTAATTTTCCATCCAATTTACCCCCTTTTAACTTTTCTTAACAAAAGTTATTAACCTTTTTGTGACAATTTCATAAATATTCCCTTTTATTCTTATCTTTCTCCCTGTATTTTTCACTTCTTTTATATTTTGGATTAACTTCTCAAAATTAAAAGTTCTTCTTTAAGTTTCCTCCATTCTTCTGATCCTCCCTTAATAATATTACAAGATTCTAGTATATCCAAATACACAGTTTGCTTGTTTATCACAACAACTTTACCTGCCCAAAAGAATCTTAAATGATGTAATTTTTGCCAATCATAACTCACACCCTTATCCCTTAACAATGTAGTAATTGGTTTAATTTTCTTCCTCCACAATCTTTCTTCTTTATCCCTCCCCCCTACAATTACTGTACTAATTAGGCTTATTCAATTGTCTTTCTGTACCAATTGCAAATTCTTACTCTTATATATTAATTTATCTATATACTGCACATCCAATATTCTCTGCAGGCTTCCCCAACATATATTTCCTCATAATCTTAACCCCCTTTAACAAAAGGTTATTTACATGTTTTAATCTCTTCCTTAAACCAAACCTCCTCCATCTTACATCAGAACAAATATAGAAACCAAAATCACAGCAAATGGAAACTCATTAAAAATTAACAATTTTCAAAACATCATACTCCACATTACTACTACTTGCCCTTCCTTAACATTCCTTGACAGAGGATTATTTACAATTTCAAACATATTAAACCTTATATTTCAAACTTTACACTGTAATTTTCCATCCAACTTACCCCCTTTTAACCTTTCTTAACAAAAGTTATTAACCTTTTTGTGACAATTTTATAAATATTCCCTTTTTACCCTTATCTTTCTCCCTGTATCTTTCACTTCTTTTATGTTTTGGATTAACTTCTCAAAATTAAAAGCTCTTATTTAAGTTTCCTCCATTCTTCTGATCCTCCCTTAATAATATTACAAGATTTTAGTATATCCAAATACACAGTTTGCTTGTTTATCACAACAACTTTACCTGCCCAAAAGAATCTTAAATGATGTAATTATTGCTTTAATTTTCTTCCTCCACAATCTTTCTTCTTTAGTTATGTCCTGATAAATATCCAGTCTTTCCCCATCCAATTTTGGTACTCGTGTACCATTTCTTCTTAAAAATGCCATTAATTCTAATTTTCTGTCCAGACCTGCAAATTTTACTAAAACAAACCTTTTAAAAGTCCCATTTCTTCTCTTCCCCAATCTATAAACTGCTAGAATATCCTCCTGTGTAAATTCTCTCCCCATCTTCAATTCATTCAACCATTTAATAATTCTTTCTCTCAGTCGGCCTGGACTTCCCTGTGGAATATTTTTAATCACCACGTACTTTTGTCTCGCCGTCTCCTCCAGCATGTACAATCTTTTTTCTTGATTATCTATTCTTTTATCTTTTTCTTGCAAATCTTTTACCTTTGTTATCTCAAAATTTTTAGTTACTACTTTCATAGAGTTGGCCAATAGATCTCTTAGTTCTTGTTATCCATTCATGGCATCTTTCATTTCTTGCTTCCTTGTCACATCTATTCTGTCCAACCTTTTCTCAAGTTTACTCCAAATATCCATTTCTTTCTCCACTGCTTGCATGTCTTTTATCTCCTCTTCCACAGATTTTAATTTTGCCTTTATTGTCATAAAGTTATTATTTAATATTTTCATAAAGTTAACCAGCAAGTCCCTTAGTTCTTGTTGTCCATTCATAATTTCTTTTAATTTTGCTTCTATTGTGTCTTTTTTCTTGATTAGCCATTCTTATATCCTTTTCCTTTCCTTTTTTTTTTGCATCTCTTTTTTCTCCATTTCCACACATCCATTATCTGCAGAATTCATTACTGCTTTCATCAACCTTTCCGCCTGGTCCCTGAAATCTTTTAGTGCTTCCCCATAAGATTCTATTTCAATAATTTTAGGATCTCTAGAATCTCTAGAGTAAGTCTAGAGTCTGAAATCTTTGAGGTGATGATAACTCATTTAGGGCTGACTGTTTCCCACTTCTTTTTTCTCTCCTCTCACTACTTTAAGGTCACAGCTACTTCAACAGCTGTTTCTCATCTTCAGGGGCCTGTTCTTCTTCATTCACTCTCTCCTTTTTTATTTTGTTTCATCTTTCAAAGATTCTTTCTCTCTCAAAAAAAGGGGGACAGACAGACACCCCCTCCTTCAGTCCATCAGCTCTCTTGCCTCGGAGTTCCCCTTTTATCTCTCTTTTTAGTTCAAAACTTTGCTCCAATACTTTAAGGGCATTCAAGGTTTCTCAAAGCTTTCTCCCCTTACTTTTCAAGGCTTATTTCAAGCTTGCTTTCTCCACCTTGCCTTTGAAACCCAATCTTTCACTCTCTTCCACAGTTCTGCTTTTCCTTCTCAGTCTCATCAATCACACCTTCCTTAATTAGGTGGCCTTTACAGCCTAAAATAAACATTAAGAGCAAACGGAGGACTTACAGAGGCTTGCAAATCTAAGTCATCCCATTCAATCGGCGTCTCTTTGCCTTTTCCAGCCTTTTCAAGCTCTGTCACACTGGCCCAGACACTCTTGACCCCTGAATTCTTCACCTTCTTCACCCCCACAGCACTCCTCTGTCTTTTTTCTCAAATTTATCTTTGGCAGCCTTTGTTTTTCCACCTTTTTAATAAATTTATCTCGCAGCCTGCTTCACTCGTGTCTTACTCCCCCGCCATCTTGTTCCGATCTCACCACAATCATTTTTGTTGTTTTTTCCTTCTCCAATATACCATATATTTTATCTATAAACTCACCTTGATGGTCGTTTGGTGCACTAAAGTTATTTCCTCATCATCAATCTTCCTTTTTATTAAATATCTACCTTCCAGATCAGAAATACTATTTATCATCTCGAAACCTAGTCTACTCAAAATCAAAACCGCGACACCTCTTGCCTTTGAAGTACCATAGGACTTTTCATAAATGTGCATCCATCCTAAAAAAATCTTGTTTGTGTCTCCCGATTTTTGATGAGTTTCCTGTAAAAAGACTAGATCCAGTTTATCTTTCCTCGGGGCTAATTCTAATCTTCTTCTCTTCACTTGACAACCAGTACCTTTCACATTCCATGATAATACTTTAATATTTCTCATATCTTAATCTTAATAACCATCTTCTATGACCACCCCTTCCTCCTACTAGCATGCTTCCCTCCACCACACATAAACAATAACAATAACCTCCAAACCCTTCCTCCTGGTCAAATTCCAGATTCAATTAAGTTTAATGAACTTATAAAACACTGCAGTATTGTATTCTGTAAATTTTTCCTCCCAAGCAAATTCCAAATTTATTTCTTCAAAATCCAAAACAAAAATTTAGCTAAATGTAACCAAACACTTTCAACAATTATAATCCAAATACAGCTCCTGGATTCCTCTGCTCACGTTGTAATCCAACCAACTACGGAAGCTTTTCTGTTATAATCCAATTGCAATATTGTATCAAAAAATCATAGACTCAGTTAAAGATTCCCAGCAACTGTATATCCAAATGAGAGGGGAGGAGAGGAGAGGAAAAAATATCATGAAAACAACTCAGTACTTTCGCCCATACAAACAGTTAGCTTCTTAAAGATCGAACGGAGAAGAACTGACAAGAGTAAAATTCAAAGGCACATTGCTGACTCCAAGCGTGGTAAAAAGATAATAATCCACAGTAATAAAAAGTGAAGCAGAAAAACACTGCTTGCTAAAGGGAAGAGAAATAAAAAATTGGCTATATGAAAAAGGAAAAATCCTGTATCCACTACAGAATAACGAAAACTAAACTTTGTTGAAACCAAAAAGCTAAAAAAAAAATCCACAGTATTGTTGCGGCCACCGGGGGCCTCCAAAGCCAAAGCCGATCTCCTCCCCCTCCTCCTCAAAAACCCTCCGTCCATCTTCAGATCTTTATACTTTTCCTTTCCTTCTTTCTCCTTTCACCTTCTTCCCTGCTCAACCGCTTTCTCTCCATGCTCCCAGACCGCTTCCACCAACAGCCACCTCCGTCTCTGACTTCTCTCCATTATTTCCTTCTCATCCACAACTTTCACTTAACTTTCGATTTCTTCTCTGCCGCCATTACCCGTCCTTTACTTTCTCACTCTTTCTTTTGACTTCCTCCCTCCTTCCACACTTGCTTTTCTTTCACCGGGCTCTCTCCACCTCACTCTTCAGAGATCCCGCCTCACTCTTCAGAGATCCCGGATTTCAGGTCCATCTTTCTTCACTTTTCTTAGTTTTTCCCAGCTTTACTGGCCTCCCTCCTCAGATGTCCTGCCCATCCATGGCCTGGCTGGCTTGGCCTCAGCTTTTGCCGCTTTCCTTACCCGCCGCCGCCGCCCCATGGGCTTCAACTCCTGGAACGTGGTGACCAAAAGCAAATCTCCTTAATTAGGCGGACACAACCAACACTTTCTGGTGGGTTTTTTCAGTTTTTTTCAGCATTAGATCTCTTTCAAATCCTCATTAAGTGGTGCGAGCAAGTAAAGTGTGTGTTAATCCTTCACCATCTTGGCCACACACCCCATCCGTTACAATTATATTCCACTTCTTTACTGTAGCACCTCTGTTTTTTAGGATAAGAGTTAAACTACGAGCTAAGAATGATTAGAAAAATTAATCATCTCCAGTTAGCTAAATGTCAGGTAAAAGGACATTTTCTCAATGACTCAGTTCTACACACCCTTCCTCAAATTTGTATTTCATACTTATAGTAAGATCTGTTTTTTAGCTTCCCTACAAGCCATTTGTTAAAGCACCATCCAGGAAACCCAAAAATTGCAACAGCAATTATTACTGTGACAGTCATTGCACCTTATAAACATCACTGTGTCAGAATGACTAAACCATAATATACCTGTGGGCGAATTTTTCAATTTCACCACTTCCATGAGCGTTCCTTTCAAAAAGAGATAATTAAATCTCCTCCTGCTTCTTTGGGGCTATGATTCAGGACTTTTCTGATCAATGGCAGGTTTTTCTTAAGCAAAGGTCATTTTGTTCTAAAAGGTTATGGAAAGAATGGGCTTCAATTCTCTTGAGTACACTGTGCAGCTTCACGAAATTAGCACCAGCTTGAGTGAATGATAGGACCTGTGGACAGACCTGTGGTGAAGAAACCAGATTGGAGGGGTGATGGAAACTATAGTCCAGCTCATCTAGAAAAAACTAAATCCCAAAAAGCTTGAAAAAGATGTACTGAAATAAAAGCAAGTTAAACAAGCAGAGGGGAGAGAATCCATGGCACCCTTGTTGGGGGTGGGGGGAGAGATATGATGGTACTCTTCAAACACCTGAAAGATAATCATAAGGAGGAAGGAAAGGATCTGTTCTCCATCTTCCCAGAGTGTAGGACATGTAATAACAGACTGAAACTACAGGAAGCTAGATATAGGCTAAATATTAGGAAACACTGCTTAACAGTTAGAGCAGTATGACCAGGGCCGCCATCAGGGGAGGGACCATCAGGACTCCTGTCCTGGGCCCGGAAATTACAGGGGGACAGAGCCACCAGGAAACCACTGATGTGCACGTGCACAAACAAACCACACATACACAGAAAACCACAGGGGCATGGCAGCACCAGGAAACGATTGATGTACGCATGCACAAACAAACCACACATGTCCAGGAAACCACAGGGGAATGGCCAAAATGTGGGGGGGGGGGCGTACTAGGGCTGGAAATTTCTGATGCTGGCCCTATGACAACAGAACCATTTGTCTCAAAAGGTGGCGAGCGTCCTACACTGGAAGCATTCAAGAGAGAAATGGACAGCCATCTGTCATATCTGTTTTAATTCAGATTGCTGCATTGAGCAAGGGGTTGGACCCAATGGCCTAAAAGGACCCTTACAACTCAGTTATTCTATGATTTTATGATACAGCATCACCTTACTATACTGTAATATACTAGAGATCAGTGACAAACTAGATAATACAATTAGCATGTCTTTAGAAACAAAGCTCTCTTAAAAGGCAAAAGCTGAAACCTAGCTCAAACTTTTTTCCCTTTTGCATGTGATTTGTCATTAAGGTTTCCCTTGCTCGAAAGCCAGTTGTATCCCACTCTAAGGTTCAGTGCTCATCTCTGTTTCAAAGCCGAGAGCCAGTGCTGTCTGGTTCTGCAGACATTTCTGTGGTCATGTGGCAGGCATGACTAGACACCGGAGTGCACGGAGCACTGTTACCTTCCCACCGAAGTAGTCCCTATTTAACAACTTGCAATTTCTTGCTTTTGAACTGCTAGGTTGGCAGGAGCTGGGACAAAGACGGGAGCTCATTCTGTCCTGCAGTACTCAGGAATCGAACTGCTGACCTTCTGCCTCCTTGTCAGCATCTTAGCCACTTGAGCCACTGCAGTCATTAGGAAGTCAAAATAAGCTATATTTCCAAGCCTGATTGTCTAGGGATAGTGGTTTAAGGGAAATATACTAAGTAGCAGGAAATACACATTTCCTTTAACTTGTTATTTGGTTCCAGGTAGATTTGTCTTATATTTTGCTTCCCAGTTATGACTGTATCTTAGAGGTAGAAAGGAGGACCCCACTAGTTTATGTACCAATTGGATTGTCTCATTAAGACCAGAGAGCTCTAAGTTCAAATGCACTTAGGCCATCAATCTCTTTGGTTGAGTTGTCATTGTCACATAGCTGTGTGTACTTTATGGTATTGATCTCATGAGGGGAAAGGAAGAAATAAAATCATGTACTCCCTGAGTTTCTTGAAGTAAGGTCAAAGGCTCTTATAATAAATAAATTATAATTCTGGGATAAAAGACAATCAGCTGCAGCCAAAAATGGCAAATGAGTGTTGGCTTTGTTGCCACACCAACAAAAATGGGAGTCACCCAGGGCTCTGACATCATTGTGCTAAAATCCTGCTGAGTTATCAAACACACAAGTGTCCCTGAAGGTCATCTAACATAACATAACCTAATACAAGAACTAAAGTACAGGAGGTAGCAATAACATCCCTGACAGATGTTGGTCAAAATCCTGTTGGGTAGCTACACCTGTGTAACTTGAAGAGTGCACCAAGGTGGACATCAGATCACAAACAGTACCACCCATAGCTGTCCAACTGTTTTCACTATCAGCTGAGTAGTCAGTTGCACAATTTGGCACACAATGGTGTCGCCTCTGCTGTAACTGCCTGCTATGATTTCAGCCAGCCACTGATTTAATATTTCCACGAAATGAAACAACACAATACTGATCAGTTTTAGTGTCCCTCTTTTGATATTTACTTTGTTTTGCTCCCCTAACTTGCTACTTCATTTCTGTCCTTGCTTCAAGCTGTAGATCAGGTCAATTGCCACCATAAGATTTGCTGACCTGATAATGACAACTGTGATTGTGACTTTTCATACAAAGTGGTGACCTTATTCATAAAGAAACATGAGCAGACCCCCTTTCAAATATTTGGAAGCAGAATATAACTGCACAAAGCAAGCTATGGGGCTATTCAACAATTATGTGATCCTCGAGGGGGGGAGGTGGTCTGCCATCAGAATTATGGAAAATTACGGCGGGGGTGTGTCAGGTCAAAGATTACATAATCCATTTGGAATTGTTGTGGTTTCAAAACATGACACTTTTTTAGGTTTAAAAATGATCTCTGGGAATTTTGATCTGATTTTATTGAATTCTCACCGATATATTCTGCATTAGGCACCAATAGTGAAAAGCTCTAAAAATTAGAGTTTCAATACAAAAGCTCTGGATTATGTAATTTCAAAGGGCGGGAGTAGAAGCAAAAATTACGGTCAAATTACATGGGGGAAGGGGGTCAATTTCCCCCCCAAAATGGATCACGTAATTGTTGAATGGCCCTATTTTCTACATGCCCTTTGGATTATTATTCTTTTTGATATCTTGAAAGTGAAAATCTGCCTGGAAAAAATAAACAATTACCAAATTTATGCAAGAAGTATTCTTTTTTTGATCAGTTAGTGATTAATCAGTTCAGAATAATATTCTCATTTTAACTATTGGTTTTGTGTAACACATTCCATAACTGCTGTTTTCAACTGTCTGGTTCTAGAGGAAGCAAAAATGTCAGGGAAAGGAACTGAGCCACCTCAAACTGCTCAATCAACAGAACCTGCTGGGGTAATGCAGAAAGACAAGCTGCCTCCTGTGAAGGTGAAGGAAGAGATGGCAGAGTGAGTATCATTTTTTTTAAAATGTGGTTTATTATTGTGGGTACTCAGGCAACGCACCTGGCCAGTGCATTGCTCTAACATGGCCAACTTTGACATGAGCCCAGCCAGCTCATTTAAAATACTCATTTGCATTTAAAATGGCTAAAGGAGCATCAAAACTATGGGTCTCAGTCCCCTGTGCACCATCGGACCCTGCTACGGTAGTGGTAGGACCTCCTGATGGTCAGAGCCCGCTAAACACTCTTGAGAGATGATGCTTTGATCCACCACATCAAACTAGTCACCTGAAGTATAGATCAACCAAGTAACCTATTATTATTATTATTATTATTATTATTATTATTATTATTATTATTATTATTATTATTATTATTATTATTATTATTATTATTATTATTATTATTATTATTATTATTATTATTATTATTATTATTATTATTAAGACGGTGACAGGTGGCTGGGTCGGGGCTATAATTAACACGTCTTTTCGAGAGGGGATGTTTCCTGCACTGCTGAAACATGTTCTGGTTCACCCCTTCCTGGAGAAGCCATCCCTCGATCCAGCAATCCTAACCAACTACAGATCTGTCTCCAACCTTCCTTTTTTGGGGAAGGTTATGGAGAAGGCAGTGGCACATCAGCTGCACGCGGTACTGGATGAAGCGGAATATCTGGACCCATTCCAGTCAGGATTCAGACCTGGATATGGTACTGAGACTGCATTGGTCACGCTGATGGATGATCTCTGGCGAGAGCGGGATGGCGGTCATCTGTCCGTCCTTGCTCTTCTTGACCTCTCAGCGGCCTTCGATACCATTGACCATGGTATCCTTCTGGAATGGCTCTGAGGATTGGGGATCCAGGGCACGGTGTGGTCCTGGTTTTCCTCATTTCTGAGGGGCCGGACCCAGTCGGTGTGGTTGGAGAGTGAGAGGTCGAGTCCTAGGCCCCTAAAATATGAGGTGCCTCAGGGTTCGGTACTCTCTCCTCTCCTATTTAACATCTACATGAAGCCGCTGGGTGAGATCATCCATTCCCACGGGGTGCGGTACCACCAGTACGCGGATGACACACAGTTGTACATCTCGGCCCGTGGGGACCCCAGTGATGCAGTCAAAGTCCTTTCCAGCTGTCTGGAGGCTGTTGGAGTCTGGATGGGGGCAAATGGGCTACAGCTGAATCCTGACTGAGTGGCTATGGATAGGGGGTCCTGTGTTATCCCGGGAGCTACCATCTTTGGTTTTGGATGGGGCTGTTCTGCCCCAGGCCAACCCGGTGCACAACTTGGGGGTCCTCCTGGATTCACGGCTGCTGCTAGAAGAACAGGTGGTGGCTGTGGCCAGGAGGGCCTTCGCCCAACTTTGGGTGATTCGCCAGTTGCGCCTGCTCCTGGACCAGGACTCTTTGCTCATGGTCACTCTTTGCTCATGGTCACACACACTCTGGTGACCTCCAGACTAGACTACTGTAATGCGCTCTATATGGGGCTGCCATTGATGACCATTCGGAGGCTGCAGCTGGTCCAGAATGTCGCGGCCCGGGTGGTGATGGGGTGTGGATGTTATGCCCATGCCTCACCACTGCTTCGGGGGCTGCACTGGTTACCAGTTTGTCTCCGGGTGCTATTCAAGGTGCTGGTTTTGACCTTTAAAGCCCTACATGGTAGTGGGCCAGGGTATCTTAGAGACCGCATCGCCCTAAGGACGTCTGTCCATCCAACCAGAGCGGACCGGAGGGGTTCTCTAATTGTGCCATCAGCCAGGGGGGCTCGCCTCTCTGGCACAAGGAGGAGGGCCTTCCCCATGTCCGCACCGGCCCTTTGGAACCTCCTGCCTGTGGAACTGCGTCTCCAGACAGAGTTGTTGCCCTTTAGGAAGGAACTAAAGACCTGGCTGGTGGGCCAAGTTTGGGGTGCAGGTGGGGATGTGGGTACCGTTGGGTGGTTGGTATAGAGAAGTGTGCCTTCCCCCAAGGTCCCTTCACCACATGGCACTTCCTTTTGTGGTGTAGGTGGTAGGGGCCACATGAAATGGCGCCGCGGGTCACATCCAGCCCATGGGCCACAGGTTGAGAATCACTGCTTTAACTGTACCACCTAGCTAGTGCTACATTGCCTCAGCTGTTGTTTATACTGATTTGCTATTGAGTGTAAAGTACCACTTAGTGAAAATTCTGGCTTCATCTTCTCCATAAACTGCAGGTCCTTTGGTTTTCTGCTTTATATTACTTGACTCCTATATTTAAAATAAATAATGAAAGTTTTATTTGGGGACAAACCAAAGTCATTTATTAGGGATGGACAGGGAAAGGTATTAGGAATTCAAACTGAAGGAGGAAACACTGTAATTCTACATACAGCTACAGTATTCACACAGTCTTCACTCCTAGATGGTTATCCTATCTTCAAAATCAATACAAACTGCCTACAGAGACTGCACACATCTTGAAATAGAGTCTTAACCCTTGTTTACCCTAAAACAAATTTCTACTCCACACAACACATCCTCATACTTCAAGCACGTGAACCAGTCAGCATCCAATCCTGTACTGAATACTGCGCCAATGACAGAAAATTGGGTAGAATGGCTAACACCTTGGAAGACAGGAACATAAAAAACCAGAATTCAAAAGATCTTGATATGCTTGAACATTGGGTTTAAACAACAGAATGAAATTTAACAGGGAAAATGCAAAGTTTGACACCTAGGAAAGAAAACTAAATACAAAGTTGCAAGATAGAGCATACTTGGCTCAGTAACACTATGAGTTAAAAATGATCTTGGAATTGTTGTAGATCACAATTTCTTAACTGTTAGACCAGTATGACAATGGAACCAGTTCCCTTGTAACGTGATGATCGCTGCAATGCTGAGGTCATTTAACAGAGAATTGGACAACCATATGTCTGACCTGCTTTGATTTGGATTCCTGCATTGAACAGTGATTTTGACTCGATGGCATACCTGTCAAGTTGTCTCCATAGAAATCCGAGAACTTCTCTGGCTGTGGCATAAACCCCTTTGCACATGCGCAGAAACCCCTTTGTGCATGCGCACTGCTGGCTCTGGGGGCATGCATGTGCAGAAACCCCTTTCCCCAGCCACCCCAATATGGGATAACGGCAGGGGGAAAGGGAGAAGGATTGCCAAAATACGAGGTTTTCCGGCCAATCCGGGATACTTGACAGGTATGCTCAATGATCTCACAGGCCCTTTCCAACTTAATTATTCTATGATTAACAGGATAATCACATGTATGACTACTCAAAAGTAAGTCACATTTTGCTTATAGGAGCTTAGTGACTGGGCACTAGGGTGTCAGATTGCATTTTTTAATCTTTATTTTTCTTTTGCTCCTCTTTTATTAAAAAATAATTTATTTAAACTTAACAAAATTTAAACACACAAAAACATCATTATCACATACATCAACAAATCATACAATTTTACATTGATCAAACAATTCACTCTGTACTCCCCACCCACATTTATATTGTATAAATTCACCCCAAATCTCTTTAAAGTCATTTTTCTTTGTTAGTCCTTTCTTAAACTTTAATTCACAAGTTAATCTATCATTCATTGCAGTATCCCAAATTTCCCCATACCAATCATCCATGTTTTGGCTCTTCTATTCATAATACTTCTCTTCCTACGAGAAGTAAAATTAAGAGAGGTTTTAGGGAGGGGTGTTATCACCTTCGCATTAAGAAACCAATTTGTTACCTTGTCAGATGGTCCACTTCACTTCTGACAGACCGAGTGCTCACCTCAGAATATTCCCATAGTCCATTAGGAAGAAAAATGACTCCCTTTTTTTGGCTTTCCACCTCAGTACTTTCTCATTTTTAAATATAGAAAAATAGATTGTGACGGATGTTAGCAAAATGATTGATATAGAAGTTGTGACAGCTTGTCCAGCCTTTTCTGACCAGCACGTCTAAAAACAGTCAGCATACATGAATGGTTGATATGCTGAATAACAGAATATTGATTGAACAGTAGAAAATTTAAATTACCCACTGACCTGTCAAATAAAGAGGCAAGACACAGATTGGTTTGGAATTAAACTTGAGCCACTTTTACTAAAATTTAAAGAAAAGATCTGATCTGCAGAGGGGCCTGGTAGTGTATACTAAATGTATTTTTTATAGCCTGGATGGGTAAATCCCTTGTCAGCTAATGCTCAGGACAGCTAAGTCTGGGAGGCATTTCTGCAAGCTTTTCCAACTCTATTCTTATGAACGGATGTTGGACGTACCAGAGAGCTGGCTCGTGATGTCCATTGATTCAGCTGAATTGTGACAGGCACACAGTTTCCACCTTATCCAATGACATCTTGAAGGATTCACTGTGACCACCCTAACCCTGCACTAAAGATAAAAGTTGTCCTTGCTCAAAAGCCAGTGTTTTCTGCATCTGCAGATGTTTACATGGTGATGTAGCAAGCATGATTAAACACCGGAACACACAGAATGCTGTTACCTTCTCACCAAAACAGTACCTATTTATCTACTTGCAATTTCTTGCTTTCAAAGTGCTAGGTTTGCAGGAGCTAGGACAGACAACGGGAGCTAACTCAGTTATTCAGTACTCAGGTCTCAAACGGCTGACCTGTTGATCTTCCAGTCATCAAGTTCCACGTCTTAACCACTAAGCCACAATAGTCCCAGCACTATCTGCCAGCTAAATGTGACCTACTTAATCAACTCCACTATAACTAGCCCTTAATGACTAATCAGTCAAGAGTGGGATAGGCAAAAAAAAAAAAAAAAAACCACTCAGCAACCTTTCAAGTGCCAATCAGGAAACTAGACTTAAAAAGTCCTATCCAGGTACTGTTTTGGTGAGAAGGTAATAGCACTCTGTGTGCTTTTGAACCCCCCCATTGCTTAGAGTATTTAGTGGGTCACTATTTGGGGCCCCAAATGGTGACCCACTAAACACTCTAAACATCAGGGGGTGTCCAAAGCACCAACAGTAAGAGGCATAACCCCAGGATGGGGCAGGCATTAAATAGCTCACAAGCTCCACCCTTGAACCACAAAACAGGGACACAAGAGTGGCCACTGCTAAGCGCTGCCTCCTTAATGATGGAAAGGGGTAAAAACCCTCCTCCCTCCAGGCTGATAATGATAATTTTTCCCTTTATCATTGTTGACAAAGTCTTCAATATTCTGATGTTTCATCCACTTTTCCATACACTTGAACTTATCTAATTCCCATAACGATTTAAATAAATATTCTTCTTTCACTCTCTGTGGGAGCAAAACATGTTCATTCCAAAGTATTCTTAAAATCTGTTATCATTTAGCTTAAATGGTCCAGAATGCAGCTGCCCAGGTGGTGATGGGGTGTGGGGGTTATGCACATGCCTCGCCATTGCTCCGGGAGCTGCACTGGTTACTAATTTGCCTCTGGGTGCAATTCAAGGTGCTGAGATGATCTTTAAAGCCCTACATGGTAGTGGGCAAGGATACCTAAGAGACCATGTCTCCCCAAGAATGTCTGTCCCTCTGACTAGAGCTGACCAGATGGGCTCTCTAACTGTACCATCGGCTAGAGGGGCTCACCTCTCTAGCACAAGGAGGAGGGCCTTCTCCATGTCTGCTCTGGCCCTATGGAACCTCCTGCCGACAGAGTTATGGTTACAGAGAGAATTGCTGCCATTTAGGAAAGAACTCAAAACCTGGCTGGCTGGGCAGGTGTGGGGTGCTGCTGGGGAGGTGGTACCTGCCCACTGGCTTATTTGAACGTTCCCTCTTTGCAGATGGGGTGGGTTGGTTTTTCTGGGTTTTAATGTGTCAATAGGATCTACCTCACCCACAGCACCTTTATTATACCCGCTGATGTAATAATTGGATATGATGTTAGTAATTGGATATAAACACTAGGAAAAGTGCAGTACCACAAATAGTATGGAAAGTTAAATGCAATTTTGCTTCTTGTTAGCTGTGGAAGACCAATGACTAGTAGCACTAGAAGCTGGTTGTCTACCGGCCGGCCAACTGGGACGGCAAATGCTGGGTTGGGATGAGAGACACTTGAGCAATTAGCAGCCCACAATACATTGTTGGGAGGCTTTATAGTCTAGTTTTAAGGAACAACACTGAAGGCACATGTTCTACTTAAAGAATGACAGCAATTGCCTTGAGACTAGAGCCAATAGATTTTCTGTCTATTTTCAAAATACGTCCAAACCCAGAGTAAGAGGTGAAGAATTTGTTTTAAAGTACACAAAGCACAGCACCGAGAGAATTGCACCACACCAGTGAGGTAATTTTTCAATCCACCTGAGGGATTAGCGGGAATGAGTGCTATTACTTCAGCAAGGAAGGGATCGAAAGGCTTATACAGGCTGACCATATGTCCTGACTTATTCAGCCACAGAGGAATTATATATCATAAATGGAACAGGCATTTAAAAGGGGGAAAATATTACATGCCTCATTATTTCTCTTTTTCAGCTCTGTGTTGTCACTTCTGAACATAGGTTATGACTCTGGAGGTTTCAGATTCCACACTCGGGCTACAATGTTCTGTTGTAATATTCATTTCTTCAAGATTTTTTTTATTTAAAAAATCTCTTTAGGGAACTATACCTGTCAGAGATGGAAGATTTTCAGAACTTAGGTCTCACACAGGCTTTCTATATACAGCATTTGAAACAAGTTTAAAGATTACATAATCCAAGGCAAACCATGCCTAAAATTTAAAGGTGGGGTCTTCTTATCCAGCATGGGAATTTGTAATGGAGTTTGTCAGGAAATGCTTGGCCCTATCAGACCCAAACCAAAGTAACTTATTTGAATATAAACTCTTTACAACCTATTTGATTTCATTTAGGTTCCTTATTGATTAGCAACAGAGTTTGAGCCTTCTTATATATATATATATATATATATATATATATATATATATATATATATATATATATATATATATATATATATATATATATATATATATATATATATATATATATATATATATATATATATATATATATATATATATATATATATATATATATATATATATATATATATACACACACACACACACACACACACACACACCAAAAACAAGTTACTCATTCAAACAGATATTTTCCATATTTTTCCTTACTTTCTAGTTTTTTTATTATTTGCAGTTGACTTCTTGTTCTTACTTTATGGTAGCCACATAAAATTTTAGCTTAAAGGGTTTTGAAATTTAAAATAAAATGAACCAAAAGTAATCTCTCTCCTATACTCTGAACCAGCAGGACTGTACACACTAAAATACAAAATAATGCAGGGGAGCACATAGTCAAAAGAATCTATAGGCATAACTGGATTTCTGTGGAGATTTCATGGTTCAGCAGAGGAGAGAGAATGACTGGTGGCCATTCAAAGTACTGCAGAAGTGGTGGGAGGTAAAATGGAGGCTGGCCCCGGCACGTGGCAGCAATTCATCCGGCACATGGTGATGACCCCATAAGTGGGCATGTTTACAACAGCCGTAAACACATCCGCACATGCACAAACACACCCACTGCAGTTTGCAGCAGCATTTGCAGCAGGGGGAACCCACATTTCCCCTTCTCAGCTGTCTGAATGGGCATGGTCCGGCGTGTGCCACGGAAAGGTTGAGAACCCCTGGTTTACGGAAACAGTATGCAAGTGAAAAGAGGCTGGGAACCACTGCTCTACAGCCTTAAACTCTACAATCTGATTACTTCTATGTTTGATTTAAATGATTAGGACTCTGAAAACATGTGAATCAATAGCCTGCACTTGTTAATTATTCCTGAAAGGATCATTAAATACCTTTTAGACCAAATCAGGTTAATTGTCCATTAATATTCAAACCATTTGACACAAATCCTCTTGACTTCTGTGAAAAGTGAGATCCCTCTAACATTTCTCTTTCTCTTTTCTTTTCTGCTTATTGTTAGTTGAGGAAACATTTCAGCTTTTTAGTAGTATATGTATGCAAATGCAATGGAATGTTTAACCATGATTAACCAATATTGAATATGTTTTTTTACATTTTCTGTTACCTTGCTTATGTCATACAACTAGCAATTAAAATAAAATACTATTCAAAGTTTAATATCCATACTGTGAGAATATACATACAGCATAGTAATGGACTGGTTTTCTTTTTAAGTATCCACTTCTTCTTTTAATGAAAATTAAAAGATTCACCTCCTGTTGTGAAAGCCTGATTAAGACAATAGGAAAGGAAATTTCCATGACTTTTATGTAGGAATTGGGGCCACTGGCGTGGCCTTAATGTCCCGGAGGAGACTGATCAAGTGACGACACGAGGCAAAAGGAGCGAGATCAGATCAGTCCTTTATTGGAAAAAGGCAACATCATTTATAGGGAAGAAAGCGCAACGGTGGCAAAACTGTCATCGGACAGGAAAATTACCTCACCCACGTACCTGGGTTAATGGGGAACTCCTCAAAGGGAAGTTGATTAACTTGGGTAAACACGGGGCAAGGAAGACCATTGTGTAGGGCTTAAGCAAGGGTAAATATGGCTTATTTGCGCCAGGGATTTTCCCCCGAGCCGGGAGATGAGCTATACACTTAATGTTTCACAGGAGTCAGCTATCTGCTTACTTGGCAGAGCCGTAGGTCAGGTCACGGTAATTGGGTGAATCAAACCCTATATTTTATTCACCCCCCTTAATTTGGCGGCCGCAGAACCCACGGGCTGGGAGCTTCTCTCACCGCGGTGGCCTCTGGCGGGCCGTTCCATGCCCCGCGGGGCATGGGGAATCCGCATCTCCCCTTTATTTTCTATTTAAGGACCTGACCGGCGACCTTGCGCAAGAGCGGCATCAGCTGTTGAGCGGGTATGACGTCACGGAATTTCTCTCTGGGGCGGCACTTGGAGATCAGCGAGGGAATGCACTGAGCAAAACAACAGAGCATAATGCCTAGTATGGCTATCCCCACCACTACCTTAAGCACCGTTTGCAGCCACCCCCAGGGAATCCATGACCACATCCAATTCCACAGGGAACTCCACCAAGCCCCCCATGCGGAACCCTCAGTGATGCCCTGGACTATGGTGTGGAGATCAGTGAGCTGACTTTGGATTTTACGGGAGTTATCAGTGAGATTGAAACAACACATTCCATGAAAAGATTCGCAACCCAGGTGGTGCAGCAAGAGGAGGTAGTCGATAGCCGCTCGATTGTCGAGAACGGCATGGCGAAGTTCTGCCTGCTCCTGATTGAGGAGCGCTATCGCTGTGGAGGTATGGTTAATGGCTTTTGCCAAACCGCAAGCCAAGCGACCAATTCTCCGTGCGTTGCCGACGGCCAAGCCTGGCATGCCGACTAGGCTGACTGCTAGTTATACATACTCAGCGGGACTCATTACCCTAAAGCTGCTGTCACAAGAGCTGTCTAACTGGGTTGTGCGTGTGTGCCGTATGAATGGGGAAACATTTGAAACATTTGAAACATGTGGAACATTAGAAACATTTGTGCTTGGGGCAATCATATCCCTAGTGGGGAGCAACAGTGTCAAACGACTGATACAACACATTGAGTCCGACAGATTCGCAGGAATATAGTTCCATGTGAACTGGTTGCAGGTGAAAAACCACCCTGAAGGTAGGGTGACATGAGAGTACAGCGAGATGAGTGTCTCTGGTTTATTACAAGTCCAGTTGCCGCTGCCGGGGTTAATGCAGCGACGCCGAGTCTGACCGCCTGAGGTGCAGCCGGTCATTCGGGTACAAGCAGCGTCCGGGCTGATCGCCACTCGAGGGGTATGAAGAGTGGCTGCGTCAGCCGGCAAGGTTGATGCAAGTCGCAATCCCCCCCAGCGTGCGTATGCTGAGAAGGTGGTGGGAGTGTGTGGGCCAAAGAACGCCTTCAACAACCAGTCGCCATCCTTGGTGCGCGCGTCCAGAGTGTGGCACACGGGGATGAGACAGGTGCTGAGGATAGATGCAGAACCAACGTCCTGCTGTAAGCAAAAATCGGACTGGTTGACGAGACCCGCCAACCTTTCCCACAAGTTGTACTGCATTCGTGCGGAAAGATCTTCACCAGGCGGCAAGCCGTTGGCCTGGATTGGAGTAGCCTGAACGCCTCCCCCCAAAAGCAGGGAAAGGGCCAGGATGAGGGTAATCGCCGCTGTGTTGGCATGAATCTGGGCAAAAACTGCAGCTGTGAGGTTCTCCGGTGTTGGCTCCTTCTCCTCGCGTGGAACGGCGTCCTGGGCGTCACTGCAAAGAGTCTTGACCATCCCCCAGGTGATCTTGGGCATCGGCGGCCATTTCCTACGGCGGATCTTCTCGGTCAGAGCGAGGTCCTTCATCTCCGGGATCGGACTCGGGTCGTTCTGGTTCCACGCCATGCGGTTCCAAGTGGGGCTTGACGCACCGGGCCGGAATCCAGACGACACCTGTAGGAGACATAATTGCAGCATACCCTCTCCCCCAGGTTATGAGCGGCACCGGGCCCCTCCAAGATGGGTCCGGTGGCACTCGGTACCGGACCATAGGTCGCGGGAGAGCCTCTGAACGGCGGAAGTGCTTCTCCTGCGGCGTACAGTCCGAAAAAACATTGAGGTGATTGTATGTGAACAATACCTTATTCAGACAGAACTGTGCTTCCCCCTGTGATTTGGGGAGGGCTGGTGGCTCCCCCCTTTCTGTTTGTTTGTCAATATAGGACTTTAGCGTCCGATTGACCCGTTCTACAATCGCCTGCCCTTGCGGATTGTAGGGAATGCCAAATGTATGCTTGATGTCCCAGGTGGCCATGAAGGTGGCCAACTGCCTAGAGCAGTAGGACGGGGCGTTGTCCGTTTTCACGTGCCGCGGCTTGCCCATTGCCGCAATGCAGGACAGGAGATGCTGCTCCACATGGGAGGCAGTCTCCCCCTTCTGCGCCGTCGCCCAAACGAACTGGGAAAAAGTGTCTATGCAGACGTGCATGTACTGCCATCTGCCAAACTGCGGCACATGCGTGACGTCCATTTGCCACACCTGATTGGCCTCTGTCCCCCGCGGGTTGACCCCCCACGAGGGCCCCCCCAGCGCCCCTGCACAATGCTGGCAAGAGCGTACTATGCCCTGGGCTTGAGAAAGTGGCAAATTGAACTGTCTAGCGAGTGCCTTGGCGTTTTGGTGAAAGAAGGCATGACTTTGAATTGGAGTAGTGAAAACTCCCAAAACCGAACGTTGCTGAATTTCCTTTGCCGCCGCGTCCGCTCTGCTATTGCCCACGGAAATCGGACCCGGTAGGTCTTGATGACTGCGGATGTGGGCAATATAGAGCGGCTCCGTGCGGTTTCGCAAATGAAATTGAGCAGTGAGAAACAGGCTAAGCAAATTCTTGTCTATCGCGGGAGTGATGTAAGCTCCCGGTAGACTGTGAAGCAAATTCCTAACATACAAACTGTCAGTTATGATATTTAAACGTTCCTTGGCGAAGGTGCGCAAAGCAAGGTTCACGGCTGCCAACTCCGCCCGCTGTGCGGACTTCTGTGGAAGAGTTAGCAGCGTGTGCCAAGCTTCGCCCTCCTGCCAGGTCAGGACACCATAAGTGCGTCCGCCATCAGAAAAAACTGTTCTGGCCCCCTGAAGTGGGACCAGCGAGAGCAATTCGAACAAGCTGACTGTTCCTGTTTGAAGCGAGACGAGTCTGGGGTCTTTGGGCAAGTGGTATGCCAAGCTTCCAGTGAACCCTTCCAAAGCTATCGGAAGTGAGTCACCTAGCTGCATCAACTGCTGAATTTGTTCCTTGGTGAACGGGACTACGATCTTTGCTAAATCGTGCCCAGAAATGTCCCTAGCTCTCAGCCTGCCGCGGTAGATCACCGCGGAGACCAGTTCTTGGGGCGGAACAATGTTCCGAGATGAGGTGTTAGGCAAGTACACCCACTCCACAATTTTCGCTCCCTTCTCTGAGTCTACTCCTAGCGCCCCAGTGAACATGGATCCTGACCGTACAATGTACAAATTCAGGATCGGGGCATATGGCCCCTGGGCGATCCTATCTACCCACCTCTGGCTGAGAACTTGGTTCACTTTCTCGAGCGCCAAGCGCGCGTCCCGAGAGATTTTTATCCGGTCTGCCGGCTGCTTCCCTAGCGTTAGCAGCGAGAAGAGCGGTTTCAGAAGATCCGTATCCAATCGAAAATACGGTCTGGCCCAATTAATGTTCCCTAAAACCTGCTGTAATTCTACCAAGGTGACTGAGTCCTGTAAATTGATCTGAGGCAAAACTGGTGCGGCGAAAGAGCGGAGAAGCCGATGGCCCAAGTATGAGAAGGGCTCGGTTCTCTGCACTTTCTCCGGGGCAATGAGTAACCCTTTGTCCCCCAGGCTGGCCTGGAGGTCTGAAAACACTTCGCCGCCAAGTTTTGCAACGCTACCAAAATATCATCCATAAAGTGACAAACTAAGGCTTGTGGGTAGAGGTTTAGAAACTTTGCCAGTGCGTCGTGAACGTAAATTTGGCACAAAGTGGGCGAATTGAGCATGCCCTGTGGCAAAAATTTCCACACGTAACGCTGCGTGGGCTCACTGTGGTTCACGACCGGCACGGTAAAGGCAAACCTCTCCCGGTCCCTGGGGTCTAAGGGGATTGTATAAAAGCAATCCTTGAGATCTACGACTAGGATCTCCCACCCCTCGGGAATCATGTTCGGATTCGGGATGCCGCATTGAAGCGGACCCATTGGCTGTATGCATTTATTGATCTCTCTGAGATCGTGGAGGAGTCGCCACTTCCCCGACTTCTTCTTAATAACAAAAATTGGCGAATTCCAAGGACTTTTGGACTGTTCTATATGTCCTGCGTCTAGCTGTTCTTTAACTAGCTGCTTGAGAGCAACCAATTTCTCTCCTACTACCGGCCATTGTTCTACCCAGACCGGAGTATCGGTGAGCCATTTAAGTGGCAACGCCATTACCCAAAGGTAAGCGTAGCACCGTACTGCTGCAGAATGTCTCGCCCCCAAAGGTTGATGTGCACGTCAAGAATGTGCGGTCGAATTACCGCCGTGCCCTCAGCCCTTGGGATTGTGACTTCTACCCACTCTCGGCTCCTGAACGCTTCCTGGACGCCGCCTACCCCCGACACATCGGAGACCGGCTCAATGGCCCACTCCCTTGGCCACTGGCTTCTGCTTATCACGGATACATCAGCTCCGGTATCTAACAGGCCTGAGAATGATCGATTATTAAGAAATACCTCAATAACCGGGCGCTGTTTCCACTCAATGTTGGTCTCCACTGTCGCTAAGACCTGGTATCCTTGCGCTGCCTCACTGGCGCTCGAGCGGTCCTCTCACCGGGACTCGAAGCTGTCACTGAGCCCTCCCTGGCTCTCTGCTGGCGAGCGACAAGGAACCATGATCAGTTGCGCTAAGGTGTCTCCTTTAGGAATGGTTTGGGGCAGGTGTGTCCAAAGCTGAACTTGGAAAACGCCTGAAAAATTGGAGTCGATGACTCCTGGAATTATGAAAATTCCGCGTGCACCAGCTACACTACGGGGCAAAACTAAACCTATAAAGCCTCTGGGCAGGGGTCCCATGTACTGGGAATCGACCAGATAGACTGTGCCTGGCAGGTCGCATGTGGCGTCCGCCTGGCAAGTCAATTCTAGCCCCGCGCTGCCCCTGGGGCTGGCCTGTGCCCTCGCAATGTCTGGAATGGGGTTGGACTCTACTCTGGCTCTGGGGAGTTCTGGGTGAAGGACGCCTCTGTTTGGACTGGGGCCAGAGACATGCCCGTGTTCCGGTTTCCCGAATTCTGGCAATACCTGGCCCAATGATAGCCTTTCTTGCACTTCGGACAGAGGGTGTTCGGAGCCTTGGGACGGCCGGACTTTTGCCCGCCTCCCTTGGATCGGCACTCCCTAGCGAAGTGACCGATCTTGCCACAATTGTGGCATGCTCCTTTGCTCTTACCATTGGGTCTCTTCCCTCCTTGCACCGCTGCCGCTAGCAGACCCATCTTATAGGATTCTGTGCCAACGTCGGCGCAAGCTCTAATCATGTCCGATAGGGTCAAGTCAGGACGATTGCCTAGGGACTGCAGGATTCTACGGCAGTCCAAGTTGGCATTGTCCTTGGCTAACTTTATCATGAGCTCTTCCTGGGCTTGCTCATTATCAATCTGCCTGCTAATGGCTTCTTCCAGGCGATTGATGAAGTCCATGTAGGGTTCCTGGGCTCCCTGCTTAATGGAGGTGTAATTTTTAGCCGCTTTGCCAGTGGCTGGGATCTTAAAATAAGCCCTAAAGGCTGCCTCGGCTGACATCTCGAGAGTGGCCAGAGGCAGGTTGATCTGAGCATTGATTGACTCGAAATTACCCGAGCCATACAGCTGCTCAGGAAGCACCGCGCCTCCCATCCTGGCAGCCCGAGTTTGCGCCTCTAGGCGGAACTCGCTGTCCCAGATCATGTACTGGCTAGGGGTCAGCATCATCCTCATGACGGCTTTCCAATCATGGGGGATCCACATGGTGGTCTCGCACACCTGCTGAAGCGTGCCCCTAGTAAAACGACTTTGGAGCCCTGTTTCTGCAATTGCCTTCCGCATAGCCATGAGCAGCTTATACGGGACTGGGGAATGAACAATCTGCTGTGCGCCCGTGAGCGCGTCCATTTCCATGCGGATTGGACATATCTGTCTGAGCTCAGCTAGCTCTTCTGCTGGCAATTCCCCCTTCCTAATCTCCTCTTCGATTGTGCGCTGAAGGGGACTCTTGGTAACTCGGGAACCTGAAGCTGTCAGAGGAGCGCCTGCGCTTCTCATGCCCTGCATTCCCTCGGTGACGTCTGCAGCTGTCACCGCGGGAAGGCTCCCTGCGCTACTCTGCTGGTACTTGAATGTCGGATAGAGTGCGGTGGGCGCAGTCGGCTCGACTGGCTGGACTGATGACTTCTCTAACGGGGGTTCTTCCGCTTCTATCCGGACTGGCTCGATCTGCTCTAAGAGTCTCCTACACTTCCTCCATGTGCGAACTATCCCTCCTGGGGCCTTCGGGGGTTGCTGAATGCAGTCTCCTATCCGATCCCAGAGCTGTAGGGTTAACATACCTACTTCTGGGTAAAGCAGGCAGTGCTCCCTAAGGTACGCCAAAAGTCTCGCTAGTTCCCTGCTGTGAAAGCGTAACTTAAATACCCTGGCCAGGATTCTAAACTCTTCCTCACGAGTTCTTTGGCTAGCGGACGGACTCTGTCCCTGAGAACAGGTCCCCATATTACCTGCGAGTGGTCCTCCGAAGTTTCCTCCTCGGGACGGGTTGACGCGTCTGGGGGCAAGGTAACTGGTTTTGGCGACGATCGTCTGGGTGGAGCTCGGAGCGTGGCCTCCTGCCACGGGCCCTCGGCGGCCTCTGCGCTGTCAGGGGCTCACAGCTGCCCTGAGCGGAACGCGTTTTTCCCTTTGGCGCAAGTCTCCCCGAAAGCCGGGAGCAAAGTGTAGGAATGCCTCTCTTGGAATGCCTCGCCGCTGGCCGTCCTTCTGACCGACTGGCTGCCGGCCAGAGTGCCGCGCTGTCCTCCGGGTGGACGGGTCGCGGTTCCAGCGTCGAACCGGACCGCGTGGTTCGCTACTCGTGAGTAGACCTCTCCTGGGCCGCTTTACTCACGAGTAAATCACGTCTCGGGGTCACCAGATGTAGGAATTGGGGCCACTGGCGTGGCCTTAATGTCCCGGAGGAGACTGATCAAGTGACGACATGAGGCAAAAGGAGCGAGATCAGATCAGTCCTTTATTGGAAAAAGGCAACATCATTTATAGGGAAGAAAGCGCAACGGTGGCAAAACTGTCATCGGACAGGAAAATTACCTCACCCACGTACCTGGGTTAATGGGGAACTCCTCAAAGGGAAGTTGATTAACTTGGGTAAACACGGGGCAAGGAAGACCATTGTGTAGGTCTTAAGCAAGGGTAAATATGGCTTATTTGCGCCAGGGATTTTCCCCCGAGCCGGGAGATGAGCTATACACTTAATGTTTCACAGGAGTCAGCTATCTGCTTACTTGGCAGAGCCGTAGGTCAGGTCACGGTAATTGGGTGAATCAAACCCTATATTTTATTCACCCCCCTTAATTTGGCGGCCGCAGAACCCACGGGCTGGGAGCTTCTCTCACCGCGGTGGCCTCTGGCAGGCCGTTCCATGCCCCGCGGGGCATGGGGAATCCGCACTTTTAATTGTAACAACAGAATTCTATTGTAAGTCACATGTACTTTCAGTAAAACTGAACCTAATTCATTCAACAAAGTCTTGTAGTTCCTTTAAGACAGACAGATTTAACACATTGGTTAGAATCCTATAACTTATACGAGCAGCTTTAGTCCATCAGCATTAATTTTTATGGTTAATTGCTACTAGTGAAAAAGTTATGGTTATACATTATTCAATTGGGGTTCAGTCAACATGACATAGGCTTTCATGAGTGAAAGCTGATTTCAGGAGGTGTGAAGCAAGAAAATTACTCAGCATATACTGTACAGTATATGCCATCTAGTTAAATCAATTTCCCCTTAACTAGGTGTCCTTCTTAACCTTGCAGGACATGATGGAGGGAACTGTTGTTCAATATATCTGAAAGGATCACATTAAGGAAAACTTCTTTAATTAAACTAGCCCCAAAAGCATACACCATAGAAAGTAAAATTAGATTCTCATCCTTGAAAAAGATTTTGAAAAGCAAACAGACAATCCAAATAAAACAAGTTCTAGCAAATATGGTACATTGCCAGGCTGTCGGAGTCCGGAACATGGGCAGCTAGCAAGGAACATAGACACCAGGACCAAGGACAATGAAGTAACATGACAAATAGTAAAAACATTGCATTCCAGAGTCCAAGTCCAAAATCAACCCCAAAATAGAGAAAGATACAAGATTGGGCAACAAAGACAACAAAAGTGTGTGACACAGGAGGAAATTGTGACTTTGATCCCAAGGGTGTGATCGATTCACGCTGATCTTCAAACCAAACTTTACAAGAGCTAAGGAAGGAGATGAACCTATTTTAGGAATAGGTTTCAGTACTTTGGGTAACTCCTGTAAAGATCAAGCTAAAACCTGATGAGGATTTGTTACTGTCATGAAATTTGTGTCATCACTCTTCACTACTCTGGGTGGCTGGGTACATCAAGGGATTATGGCTAAAGTGCTAGATATAGCTTTTCTATTTAACATTTTTGGACATAATTAAATACCAAGGGGAACATGTATTTCTTATGTTTTAACACAAAAGAAATTCCCTTGGAGATGCATGCCTCAACAATCAGCAACGTAAATCACACTGGTGTTTACAGTTCAGTAACCAGTCATGAAAGAAAGTATGCTATTGAAACCAAGTACAGAGGTGAGGGAATTGATAAATTTATATTTTCCCCAACTTAAAAAGTACCCCTTCTAAATACATGCTACATCTATCAATATGTTTGACCCTTTGGTCAGTAATTTCATCCCTTGTGTTTCCATGGCAACAAATGGGGAGGGAATCTCTGGTCTCATTTCTATTTCAGATGGGATATAATCATATCTGAGAGTTACTATATTGCAGCTGTCAACAAAACAGGGATCAACTGATACAAGTGGTCAATAAGGCTCTGCCTGGATCCACATAGGAACACTCTATGAGCTAGCATGAGTTACATTTCTTCCATTTAAACCTACCCGTCCGACCCCAGCAATTAATTACTGTACTGTACTTAGTTCTATGAAATGGTTGCAAATAAGGCAGAAGGTTGGGCTCTTGTTCATTCTATAAAATACAGCCAACCTGAATAAGCCAAAGAAGGTATCCCACCAGGTTACATAAATCACTGAGGGCTGCAACCTATTCCAGATGGGTTTTACCAAGCTGCTGACATGGTTTCACTGGGAGAAAGACAACATAGAAATGAAACTAGCAAACAGATAAATAAATAAATGTTCACCCTGGTGAGTCATAGGTTACAGAGGCTGCATTAGAAGATTCTTTTTGAAAGATAACAAGCTCCAAAGATAATGCAATGGCCAAATAGTGATGGATGGTTTACTTCAGCCTGCCTGCAATTTCCCTTTCCTTCATATTATTTAGGCACATAATCAGAGTGACTAAACCAGCAATTAATTATACTATTTATCACTGTGTTAACATTAATTATAACACAGAGGAATCATCACAAAAGTGAAAGCCATGTCTCTCTAAATTCAGCTTTTTGCTGGACCATGAAACAGGTTTCAAGGCACCACATTAATTTCATGATGCTTTCAAACATGAGGGAAATGAGCACAGTATCAACATATTGTTTGCCTTCTTCTTCTTGTGCCATATCTGATTCCAAATATTGGTGATCATCATGGTGATGAGCCATGAAGACTGTCCTGAGAATATAACGCTGTGGCCTTTCATCTGGTTTCTGCATCGCAGTGTGCCACTGATCCAGCTCCATGAGCCACTTTCTGGTCCTGAGCCCTTTTGGCATGGAAAGTCCTCCTCAGTCCCAGGCCAGTATTGATGAAGCTGCTGCACTCCATCAAAATGGATTCAGGTGGGATTTAATCCACTTGGGGACCATCGCCTTTCCCCGTGGTGGTCTCTAGTCTTCAGGGTTATCAGGTTTCTTAACCGCTGCCTGACACTCAGTGTTGAGTCACTGGCAGTATGGTCTATTCTATTACCATAGCAGGATAACCTGACCAGACTTCATTGTTTGCCTATGGCTAGCTTATTTCAGTGGGTTGGAGCACCTGGCTGTAGAACCTAGAGCCAGGAGTTCAGATCCCCATTGTACCTGCAGGGGAGGCCACACAAGATGATCAGAACATGTTTGGCTGACCATGTTACCTGCCTTAGTCTCTCCTCGTGAGGGTTATGCACATCATTCTCTTTTCCGCAAGACCTATAAGAATGTGCAGCAAAACCAAGGGTGACCTAAGCAGTCTGTGGGCAATCCATAGAGAAAGCAAGCATGTATAATAAACTGCAGTAAGAATCTTTTGGCAATACTTCTTTGGCCTACATCCACCAGAATCCTCTAGCCAGTATGGAAAGTTGCTGAGATGTGTCATCTTAACAAGGTTTCCAATTACTGGTCTAGTTTATATTTATATCTGAATGTGCGTGCACATATAAATTTCCCCCAACTCCATCTCCTCTCTTTTTCCTTTCGAAGCCAATGATTTTTTTTAAAAAGGGGTGGGGTGGGGAAGGAGTCAGAGACAAAAAGTATATTTGCCTAACTTTGTCTTATTACTAAAACTCTCCAAATCATCCTCTATCAGACACCTTGGGCAAGGTGAAAACAGAGGGCACACGTCATGGTCCACCTAGCACCATGATGGCAAAATTTGGCATTCCAGATGTTCTTGGACTTCAATTCCCAGAAGCCCAAGCCCCCGTGAATCCACACAAATGTGTTTGCTGCAATTCATCTGGCCCATGCTGCCCTCGTCACTCCCGGAAGTGGAAGTAAAATGCACCTGTACGGGCGTGTTTTAATTCCACTTCCGGGAGCGATGAGGGGGGTGCAGGCCAGATGAATAGCAGCAAACCCATTTGTGTGGATTCATGGGGGTTTGAGCTTCTGGGAATTGAAGTCCAAGAACATCTGGAGTGCCAAGGTTCGCCATCATGGACCTAACCAGTGGGTGACGTGGTATCCAAATGGCTAAAAAACTGCATGCAAATGGACCCAATTTCTTATATCCATTTGCATGTGTGGAATGTCATCGTGAAGGTGTCTGCCAATGCGTGGACTCCTCGCTGAATAACAACTCCAAGGTATCCAAGGTATGTCTTATTTATTATTCAGCTTACAGTCATTAATTGCTGAAATGTTTGGAATAGTAGCCGTGTTAGTCTGTGTTGCAAGCATATCCTAGAATAAACAAAACAAAGCAAAAACGATGTAGCACTTTGGAGACTAACTGCTATATTTTGATGTTAGCTTTCGTGGATGATTGTTGAGGCATACATCTCTGAAGGAATTGATCCATGAAAGCTACAATCAAAATACAGGTATAACAGTCTTCTGAGTGCTACAACATTTTTGTTTTGTTTATTCATTAATTGCTGTTACTTAGTTTATTCAATTACTTAATTGTTAATTATGTTATTGCTTTCTACAAAGTAAAATTACTTGTTTGCTACTTTGATACATTTATTTTAAAAAATTGCCATGATATGTCTTCAAAGCTCTTAGCTCTTGCCCTCAATTCTTCCAAAAACAGCACAGAGAATAAACGTCCAGGAACCCCCATTAATGAATATGCTGAGGAACAGCTCAAAGAAATTGTCAGGAAAATGAGAGAAAGAGCAGCTGTTTGTAGAGAAAAGCTGTCTGATCCAGTTGTCTCATCACCAGAACCAAGTCCAACAGCTAGTAAGTCAAAGAAAAATGTATTTATCTTGTTCACATTCATATTTAAAACTGTTATGTAGTGGAAAAACAACTCTATGTCTAGGAAAAAAATATGGCAGGACAACACTAATGCTTCTCAGTTGACCTTTGCTATTTTGAATAGTTCTCTTCTAAATGGCTGTGTCTTAGTGTGAGAGACAAAGGCCTGGGGGTGAAGTCTCTGTTCATGTTTGTGTTCATAGACAGATATGGATGTATGCACATGTATGTGCATGTATGAGAAAGATATTGCAAAGTACAATGGGAATTCAAGTCAACCTAAATTATATCCATAAAATGTTATGAATCACCACCTGATGGCCAATTGGTCTGACATAATCTTTACATTAGCACACATATACAAAAGTTACATAAGTGAGACCAGCCTTACAGTAAAGCAACACTGTTTGGGCAAAAAATTCCAGAAGAGAGATCATTTTATTTGGTAAATGAAAAATATGTTCCAAAAATAAGCCTACACACTTATGAGCAGATTTAGCCTATAGGAATCCAGTAAAACTTTCTTCCAAGTACTGTGGAACTCTGGATAACGACAAAACTTGGTTCCACAAGTCATGTTGTTATCTGGATTTTGATGCTATGCAGTCATGATGCATAAGGACAAAAAAAAGCCAGAAACATTGTTATCCAGAGCATCAATACCAAATGCCCCACATAAGGACATTTTCTGGCATTTTTTCATCCTTATGCGGAGCATCATGTGGTGCATAACAAAAGCGTCATTATGTGGATTTGTCCTTATCCGGTGCTGTCGTTATCCGGAGTTCCACTGTAAATCTTTATAGGCTTCCGAAGACTGGAACTAAACTTTCCTAGGAAACACACCCTATCCTTTACCCATCAATGTTGTTTAAATTATTATTATTATTATTATTATTATTATTATTATTATTATTATTATTATTATTATTATTATTATTATTATTATTATTATTATTATTATTATTATTATTATTATTATTATTATTATTATTATTATTATTATTATTATTATTATTTTGATAATAAATACAGTTGTATTGCAGGCTGATTATTAGAGAGTGGGGAATATATTGCCTCTTTCACTTTTGACTCTGATATCATTGCAGAGGTAAATATACATCATAAATTTCAATCTTTTCCTTTCTGACAATACACTTGCTGAAGCAGTGTAAATGTTGTTGGCAGTTGGTAACAGAGATCACTGGGGAAAGCATTTCTACAGAATTTGCTGTAGCTTCAGTGTTCTTGGTATTTTTGAGAAACTCGCATTAAACACTGCCCCTTTGGTAACTTATTTAGCACCCAAAAAGAAAGCCCCAGCCCCTCCACCAAAAGAAGAGAAAAAGGAAGAAAAGAAGGTAGAAGAAGCAAAACCTGAGGAAGAACATTACTGCAACATGCTTTGCTGTAAATTCAAGAGGCCACCCATGAAACACTATATGAAGAAACTGGTACTACCAGAAAGTATAGATGCCTATACAGGTGAGCTGAATGCTTCATTATGGGTACAGGTGATTATGTAATCCCCCCCTGCCAGTGACATCATCTCCCTTATGCCAGCTGTAATTTATGCAACAGGAGTTTAGCCATAATGTTTTCATAACATTTTTTTGAAACATTATATTGTCATGTTCCAAAGAGAGTATTTTTTTTAATGCACATTTTCTTTTCCAGATCGGCGCTATATAGGATGGTTGTTCTTGGTTACCCTTGCTTATAACTGGAACTGCTGGTTCATACCATTTCGATTAGCATTCCCTGTTCACACAGCAAGCAATATGCTGTATTGGTTTATGGTAGACATCATATGTGACATCTTCTACGTATGCGATCTGTTGTTGTTTCAGCCCCGAGTGCAATTCGTGAAAGGTGGCGATATAATAGTAAGTAATGGCTAAGAGAATTTAAGACACAGTACAGTCACTCGATCAATGAACTATAGCATTTATAATCTGCTAAGTGAGAGTCTACATTCAGATGTGATGCTTTCTTTGGTCCAGTTATAACTTCTAATTAAAACAGAAATTAGGCATGCTATCTGTGCGGTTTTCCAACAATCTATTCGGTGCAGAAATTTCATTTGCACAATATAATTCTGGCCAAGCTCATGGTGTAGGGATTTTCCCCAGTATGACCACAATTTAGTAGCCTTGTCTGCTTTATATCTAGGATATATAAGCTTCCTGCTTTCAGTGAAAAAGCAAGGCACAACACTTCCAAAACAAAATCCACCTGCTCTCCACCTGAAAAGAGTCACAGCAATACTACTGGTATAAAAACATCCCCCTGTTAATGGTAACAGAACGATTCCAGTTTTCCCTTGAACTGAACAAATTCAGTTTAGAGAGCATCCTATCTGACTTGGTATATTCATTTCTCCACAAGGTGAAGAACACCACTTGGAAAGAAACTCTTACTGAAGATCCAACAGTGTGGCAGCAATCACTGAAAAATGTGTGATTTCCTGACATTCCAACAAAAGACAGCCCTAAGCATAACTGGAACCTGTATATTCTTCTAATGTTTTAAAAGCTTTATTTTAAAATAATCCAAGTACACAACCAAAAGAAACATATTGAAAAAAACATAATACAGTACCATGAACACATAACACCCCACAAACAATATGATTATACCAATCCCATAATTGATAAATTCTCCCAAAATATCTGTAAAGATATTATTATTTACTAACCTCTTCTTTACTTTAGTATTGCATGTTAGCTTATCATTATTTATTTATTTATTTATTTATTTATTTATTTATTTATTTATTTATTTATTTATTACATTTATACCCCGCCTTGCTCAGCACAAGTGCGACTCAAGGCGGCTTCCAACAAAAATAAATAAAATATACAGATATACAATAATACATGGACTATACAAGAAGATACAGCAAATCAAAATTACGATAAGATACAGTAATAATAATAATAATAATAATAATAATAATAATAATAATAATAATAATAATAATAATAATAATAATAATAATAATAATAATAATAATAATAATAATAATAATACGATTCGCAATGTACTTTACAAAGAATACCCAAGTCACAATAAGGTATAACAATAATACAATTCAAAATATCATCCCAAAAATATCTCACAGAAGTGCCTGACAAAAAAATATATCTTACAATGTACAAAAGTTCTATCACATGACGGAGCCAGGCTCAATGTTTCAACAGAACCTGGCTCAATGCCTCCGGCAGAACCCCGGGGCTCAAACATCCTCAACAGCACATGCCTCTCATCCCCAAGCCAATGGTGTGGGCTGGGGAGAGGCAAATGGATCCCGGCGGCGGTGGCAGCGGTGAAGTCGGTGTCTCTCTTGTAGCCCCTTGAGCAGGTGGGGCTCCAGAGGGGGCAGAGGTGCTGGACGTAGCTGGCCTTGCATCCCCAAGCCAATGGACCACCACCACAGGCAACACCAGAGCTGCTGTACAGAGGCGGGGGATGTCTGACCACTAGCCTCGTCTTTCCCTTCCCTCTTTTCCAGAAGCTGAAGCAGATGCAGAATGATTCAGGCTTGCATAAGTATAATTGAAACCTTGGCACTCCAGCTGTTCTTGAACTTCAATTCCCAGAAGCCCAAGTTCCTGTGAATCCACATGAATGGGTTCATTGTACAGGTCTATAAGAAACAGGAACTGGTCAGAGGTCTTCAGAAGTGGGAATCAGGAACAAGGGAAGAGATCCAGAGGAAAGGCCTATTACCAGCAAGGTGTATCTGGGACTAATCTGTTATCATTAAAACAACCCCCAGGTTCTGTGATGTCTTTCCTTCATTCTGTAGGCCTGGGATATCAGGTTAGGCACAAATAGCCAAAAAAAAACAAAAACGTTTTTTTATCACTAATGTCTATATTTCAAATTTCTTTATCCTTGAAATACCTGAAAGCCACTCTGTGCTTTCCAGTTTCTATTCTTCATATAGCTTCTGTTAACAAATTTGAAATTAGTTCCTTCAGATTCCAATCCCGTTGTTTCTTATTAAATATTGATAACAATGCTGTTTTAGGACATACATCTATTTTTAACTTAGTTATTTCTTTTATTTCCTTTAAAACCATTTCCCAAG
This sequence comes from Bradypodion pumilum, assembly GCA_035047305.1. Lineage (NCBI taxonomy): Eukaryota > Metazoa > Chordata > Lepidosauria > Squamata > Chamaeleonidae > Bradypodion > Bradypodion pumilum. The sequence continues at coordinate 305,889,318 of JAWDJD010000004.1, read as the reverse complement.
TTTTCAATATAGTCTCACATTCCCAACACATGTGAAAATAAGTACCAATTTTCTGACATTCTCTCCAACACATTCTAAAATAGCAGAAATCTGTATAATCTAAGTTAATTAGAATTAGATATCATCTCCAAACTAATACATAAACATTATCCTTTTATTTATAGACAACAACTTTAACTTTCTTATATTCTATTATTATTTTTTTGACATCTCTGTACTTATTTCCTCTCCCAAATCATATTCCTACAATAATTTAAAAGAATCTTGTTGGAACGCTGCTTCTAATAATATGTTGTGCATTTTACTTTAGGTCCGTTTCATTATTTTATTTTGTCTTCTTTCTGTGATATTATTTCTTCAAATTGTATAAAACCCTTGGCAGTCTGGCCGGACATCCCGCTACAGTAATTGAGTAGACCATACAGCCAACGACTGAACGCTGAGTGTTAGGCGGTATTAAATAACCTGACTCCTTTAAGGGGCCAATGGCTATGGGTGGATGAGCCCCTTTAGGTGGGGTGTTGGCCCCCTCAGTGGTGGAAAGGCCACTGGAAACCATCATATTGGGTCCAATGGTAAAATGAGTGGAGGAGGAACTTTGATTCCCAACGATCATGGAGGAGGAAGAGGCCATGCCAGATGGACTGGCTGTGAAGGCGCACCTTGATAATGTCCTCAAGGCTGTGGCAGTCCATTGCAGTCCAAGTTAAATACTGCATGTCTCATTTCATATGTGCCACAGGAGATGGCTCTGTGATCATAGTGTGTGGGTCACTTTATGGCAAGCTGGGATCCACCTTAAACAAATTCATGCCAATGGCATTTTTCCTGCTTCAGGAAAAATGCATTTTCAGATACAAGTTAAAGCCAACCATGACGATGATAAAACCCTTACATGTACCATTCCTTTTAACCCAGTGTTTAGTCCACGGCTCCAGCTGAACAAAATTAAATCAAGATATTTTCTGCACTCCTACTGCCTTCTTTCTTTGTTCTTTACCACACATCCTTTTTTTATTCTAATATTTTTTTCTTAATAGGTCCAATTTCTTTTCAAATCCCTGATGTATAAGAGCATTCAAGAAGTCAGTAGCCTCAAAAGAGAAAAGAGAACCATGCCTCCAGTTCTTTCTAAATGAATAGGGATGCCTAGTTTGGCCATTGGTGCTGCTAAGTGATAAACGCATGAAGATACATTTCCTCTTAGACTGTGGCTTAGCTTCATTTGGAAAGGGAGCAGCAGCAGTTCACAGAGAGAAGCTGTTTAAAAATAAATGTCTCATCATTTTTAATAGGGGAAATGTTGACAGTTTGAATACTAACAAGGGCACACCCATCTGGCTTCCCAAGACCTGTTTATTCACATATTACTGCTGATGGATCTGCATGCTTCCTCTCTAGAGTAAATGCTCAGCAACAAAAAATTTTTTTGCAACAATTCTGTTAATGAATAGAAATTTACATATAAGCAGTATATCTCTCTTTACTTTCACTCTGATAATTAAGGGTGCGTTTAAAGATGTGAGGGGAGGTTACATTGCTACAGTTATGAGGTTTTAATCTTCCTCACAAACATAGCTCCTTCTCATTCACATTTCCTACATACATACTTCATACATACTTAGTAGAAAGGCATTTTCTGATACTACTTAAGCAGTATGAGAGCTGCATGTTTCTTTCCCATTTCAGTACATCAAGTTCTCCAAGTTATGCTGTAAAGCAGGGATCAGTAACCTTTTAAAATCAAAGTCTGTGTCACGGTCCCTCAGACAGTTGAGGGGGCCAGACAGGGGATGGGGCAGCTATAAACGCTGCCATAAATGTGGCCGTAGCTGCTACTGGCAATGGCAGCAACAGCAGTTGGAGTGACAGCGGGGCCAGAGGCTCGATTATTTGGTGCCATGGGCCGGATTCAGCCCATAGGCCATAGGTTGCCAACCCTTGCTGTAAAGGATCATAGCTTATGCCACTGTTTCCCAAATGTATTCTATTGTGGAACACTTTACAAATCCGGACATTTTAACAGAACACTTTGGTTTTTGTAACAGAAAGCTAGGTTTGGATTTTTCAGTTTTAATAATGAATAACATAAATAAGTATAAGAACAAAAAAACACAAAAAAGCATTTATTCCAAAATTTTAGTTACATAAAACAGAACACTTGAAAATAATAAACAAATAAACAAAAACAAATAACAATAAATAAGAAATAACATTTTTAATGACTGGGATGTTTGGGGGTTTTTGAATTACAAATTCCTATAATGTCAAAATGCAAACCAAACTTTGTGGCATTACGCATTTGCCAATGAGTTTTCCAAGAATTTCATATTTTTTCACAAAACACTTACTGACCTTCTATGCAACACCAGTATTCAGTGGAACATTGTTTGGGAAAGGCTGGCTTATGCCATGCAGGTGGATGATCTAAAGCAAAGCAATCACACTTATATACCACCCCATAGCTCTTAGTGCACTCTCTGGGTGCTTCACGAGTTAATTAGCATTTTGCCCCTAACATGCTGGGTACTCATTTACTGACCTCAGAAGGATGGAAGGCTGAGTCAACCCTGAGCCTTGGTCAGGATCAAACTCACAACCTTTTGTTTGCAGTCAGGGGCATGCTGGCTATGCTAAAAGGGTGCTGGACAGGGAGTAATGATGGCATTTAACCCTAACAAAATATATAACAAAATATATCCCACTCGCCTTCTAATTTCAACTCCCCTCTGGGGATTCAAACCAACAACCTCTTGCTTATAGGACAAAATTGCAACCTCTAAGCCACAGCAGCTCCACTATAAATGGAGCTGCTTTTGTAAACTTATCTTTGGCAGCAAAGGAGGAGAAGGCAGACAGAGGAACACAGAGCCCCCCCCCCCCTCATTTGCTCAATTGTTCCGGGCACCGCAGCTCACCACGGGGGGTGCTATGGTACTGGGAGCCTGGGGGGAGACCCGGGCTGAGTCTCAGTAGCCCAGTGGTGCAGCCCACCACTTGTTGCAGTACAGCAGCTTAACCACTGTGCCATCAGGGCTCCTTAGATCTGGTCTCAAGCAACTCTGGGGGAAAGTTTTCTCTGAAACGGCAGAGTGATGTGACTTTTCAGGGTGGACAGTAGCTTGATTTTGCCAGTGGTCCAGTTTCTTGTGGAATGTTTCTGTAGCAATGTTGGTATCTCACTGTTTTGACTTCATTTTCCTGTTACTTTTGGTGTAACTTTCAAAGCCAGCTGGTTCCTATGCTTTTTAAACTGTAGAAGAGCAAGTCTGAATCTTTAAATAGGCTTCCAGAGTAAAATACTCTTTCCCCCCTCCCAAATTTAATTACCTCAATTAACAGCTAATCAATAAAATAATACAAGGAAACATGATATAATATCACACTTAGAAGTCTGACTTGGATCACCTGATAGGAGGAGTGATTTCTTGATGGCAAGTTTGATTTTTACCTACTATTTTACTTTGCACTGTGACTCTGCAAGTGTCACATTAATTTTCAGCAGAGTTTTTCTGATTGTCAGAGACTGCTCTGAAGTGTAGCATAATAGATTTGGCTTCGTTTATTATGGGCAAGGAGGATGTTACTGTGCTAAGTGTCTTTGCTTCTGTATTTCTAACTGCAGTCAGATAGAGCAGAAATGAAGAAATTCTACCGGAGTACATTAAAATTCCAGGTGAGTGAGGAATTTTTTATATTAAAGATACTTAGTTAAATGTCGGGACAGACATCCCGCTATGGTAATGGAGTAGACCGTACAGCCAGCAACTCAATGCCAAGTGTTGGGTGGCAGTAACTAACCTGACTCCCTCAAGGGGCCAATGGCTATGGGTAGATAAACCCCTTTAGATGGGATGATGGTCCCCTCAGTGGAGGAAAGGCCACTGGAAACCATCATATTGGGCCCAATGGCAAAATGAACAGAGGAGGAATTCTGATTCCCAATGTTCATGGAGGAGGAAGAGGCCATGCCAGATGGACTGGCTGTGAAGGTGTACCTTGTTAATATACTCAAGGCTGTGGCAGTCCATTGCAGTCCCAGTGTTAAATCCTATGCCGCAGGAGATGGCTCCATGATCACAGTGTGTGGGTCACTTCATGGCAAGCTGGGATCCACCTTAAACAAATTCACGCCAATGGCATTTTTCCTGCTTCAGGAAAAAATGTATTCTCGGATACGATTTGCAACCGAGTTAAATGCAAAGCAGTTATTCTGAAATTATAGTCATCCAAGGCTATCCTACAGAGGTGGTTGCTCTTTGCATTTACATTCTTCAAGGTAGCAGACACTTATTGGGTCAGAAACAATAATCAGTTCAGATTGTAGTGATTAAAATGTTTATATTTAATCAAGCACCCATCTTTCATCCTAGGGTCTCACCCCATTATGGAGATTTGTATTAGGTCTATACTTGATGGGGCCATAAGGAGCCAAGTCATGAGTCTTTTACTGCAGCCACCCATTCAAAGGGATCTTTGTTAGATTTGTGTGATTCTTTCTGGCAGGACTTGCAGTAAGCCATATTTTGTGATAATAACCATGGTTTATTGCTTACGTCAAGACCCATGGTAGCTTAGTGGTTAAGACACCAAGCTTGTTGACCAGAAGGTCAGCAGGTCAAGGCCAGAGTGCTGTGCCAAGAATGACATTCCATCGTCTGTCTCTGCTCCTGCCAATTTAGCAATACGAAAGCAAGAAATTGCAAGTAGATAAATAGGTACACTTTGGGGGACAAGGTAACCACATTCCTTCTGCTCCAGTGTCCAGTCATGTCTGCCACATGACCATGGAAATGTCTACAGTTACAGACAGCACTGGCTCTTTGGCTGTAAATGATGAGCACCATCCCCTAGAGTTGGCTATGACTGGCTTTCAAGCAAGGGAGACCTTTACCTTTACTATTACTGAAGACACAAAATGCATGGTAGACAGCTCAGTAGAGCATGGGTCATCTTCGCTATTTCTGATTTGTCCCTTATGTCGGTTCTGTTTTGCATGGGGTAAAACAAGCCAAGCATAAACCATAGTTGTGGCCTAGGATGTCATGTCTTGCCATGGTTTAAATCAGGGGTTATCAACCTTTTTAAGCCGGGGACTGGATCACAGTCCCTCAGAATGTTTGTGGGCCAGACTGGTGTGCCGCTGCCACCGGGACCAACCCGAGCCCACCACACACACAACACACCGCTCCCCTACTAACTGGCCTAGAGGAGCTGCATGGTGTGGGTGAAGGAAACCACCCCACAACCACCAGGAACACATCCACAGCCGCTGGGAATGCCTCCACAGCTGGCAGAAACATGGCATGGGCACCGGAAACCACCCACCCCGGCACCTGCTGTGTATGCATTCCCAGTAGCCACAGACTTATTCACAGCAGCTGCGGATGCATTCCCAGTGGCTGCAGGGGTTTTTCGAGTGGACACTGACATGTTTCTGGCACCTGTTTCAGAGCGTATCTCTCGCTCCTTCTCCTAAATCCCTCAAGTAAATGATCCATTACCCCAGACAAAGTCAGTTCCTGTTTTGGCAGAACTTCCATTGATAAACAAAGTCATCATAGCTCTGATCAAGAGAAGATAAAACTATGTATGCCTGCTGTAAATCAGTGAGAGCTACAGTAACTCTTTCTTCTAGCTCCTGCAGAGTTGTCTTCATAACCTCTAAATGGGCCATCATATCTCCTCCCTTTTGGAGGCGTGTTCTAAAAAGCTTTCAGGCCAGATCTGGCCCAAGGGCCATAGGTTGAGAATCCCTGGTTTAAATGCTAAGTCTACCGATCAATAACAGAAAAGGATTTTGTGTGCATTGTTACTGGCTAACAAACAGTGGCTTCTTAGCAGAAGTAGCTTTTCATATCACAACAATCCACATTTCATTTTGGCTTACGTATATAGCTTGAGTCTAGAATTGACCCTCCCCAAATTTGGCAGTGATGTACCCCTTTTAACCTGTGTGCTGCCTCTAATAATTTGTTGTGGCTCATGAAAATTTCCCCTGTGTTTGACCAACTCCTGTGGTTGTAAAATCTTTCCTGCATTTTTAGGTTGATGAAAAGAGGATTATTCCACAGAATGAAAACTGTACCATGAAAAGTATTCCTAACAAATTGCCAGGTTTGGAGCGGCAAAGAAATCCTAGCTCATACTAGCTTTCTAGCTTTCACTCTAGAAACATATCAGCTGAAATATTATGTCTAAGGCAGGTTTCTCAAGGTTTTCACATAACGGGCCAGACTACTCCCCTACAGACAGCTGAGTGGGCCGAATGTAATGGCAGTGGGCATGTTTGCACATGCACGGGTGCATCTGCTTCTGGGGTCATTGCCATGGGCCAGATGGAATGACATCAGAGGCCGGGGCTGGCCCATGGGCTGTAGGTTGCAAACCCCTGGTCTAAGGATATAAGAAATACTCACAAGTTTTTCGTCATTGACAACAAAGTGTGAGTCAACATGATGAGATACCCTGTTGCAAAAAAAAACCAAAAAAACCACTGCATGATCATTGGATGTTTATTTGCTATAATTTCCATTGATACTTGTGTTTAAAAATATGCATAGAAAATGGCAATCACTGTTTGATACACATAGGACAGTGTCTTCCTTCTCTCACACTGGAAGGATTGAATCTGCACTGTTTTAAAGGACACTGGTTTTAATCAATCTTCTAATGAAACTGTTTCCTTCCACAGCTTGACTTGTTATCAGTAATGCCATTTGACGTCTTATATATTGTGTTTGGATTTAATGCAATATTCAGAGCCAATAAGGTGGTGAAGGTAAGAGGAGATTACCTGATCTTGCACTGATTCCTGTGAAAAAAATCCCAACTTGTCACACATTGTGGCTCTTGCAGAGGGATGGTGATAAGGGGCAGGAAAACAGATTCCCAAATATATAAAGAACAGCAAGGTATCTTCTGCAACAAAGTAACATTTATTAATTTGGAAATGAAACCTTTTGGGGTTTTTCTAGTTTATTGAAATTAACTCCCAATTAATGGACTACAAAAAATTCTTTCCAATCATACTGAAATATCATTCTCCAGACTACTACCTTTCTGACAAAAGGCCACAAGTGTAGCTTCAAAAAATATTAATAAATAAGGAAATCGCCCCCCCCCCCCCCCAAGATTATAATGACAATGAGCAAGAAACTTGTGGATTGAATAAAATAGCAATGTTATCATAATTCATTGAGATTGCTGATCTGCTAAATGGAAAAATCATAAACTAGGCAATAGAAAAAATTATATTTGAAATGTCAAACTGTAGGTTTTTTGCTGTTCCCAGTTTAGCAAGATCATTTTTGAAATGCAACATCTAACCACTTCTGTAATAGAGAAAATAGACAGTTAATATAAAAATGCTTAACCATTGTACAATTAAAGTATACAGTTTTTTCTCTCCTCTGTTTTGATTTACATTTAGCATCTCACATTCTTTGAATTCAATGACCGATTAGAGGGAATCATGAATAAAGCCTATATCTACAGGTATGGCAATGTCTGTTCTAGTTTTCATTGTCTTATATTTCAGTCTCATAGATATACAGAAAGAGCCTTCTCAAAGATTGTGATATTTTTTAACCACAATTAGGCATACCCTTGTAACAGCAACCTTGTGTTGCCAGCTAATCTTTCTCACACTAGGTCAGGTAAAAAGAACTACAGTATAGAATAAACTCCCAAAAGGTGGCTTTATTTTGGCAGTTTCACGTCCGTCCTAGACATGGAAGAAGAAGTCTCATAGGTCACATTATTTATGGACATTTTATTCTGCTTCAGTTTGCTGTCTTTAAACATATCTTTTCCTTCCCCCACACCTGTCTTTGCCCTTTTTGCCTTGATTTTTTTTTTGGGGGGGGGGGGCGGATTACAAGCATCTAAGTCATCAAGGTCTTTTGCAAGTGACAGAACAAGGTTTCTGTCATTAACTTCTGTGTGCATGTTGCATGACAAAAGTGGGTCAGTTATTAAAGTCTGAATTGTTTACAAGTTACCCTCATGCTCAGTCCACTTCATGGCCTAGTATAGTTACATAGATCATAGGTTTAAAGTAAAAGAGAGAGAAATTATTCAATATATGCTCAGAAATCTTAATAGGATAATTTAAGGTTTATTAGGAGTGGCTGAAAATTTAGATTAGTTGCAAGAAAAAATTACCTTGTGAATAGGATTACCATAATTCCCTCTCACAAAAATGGGACAGAAGTAAAGGTTGTTCTTGCTCAAAAGCCAGTCGTATCTGACTCTAGGATTCAGTACTCATCTCTGTTTCAAAGCCGAAGAGCCAGCGCTGTCTGCTTCTGCAGACGTTTCCATGGTCATGTGGTAGGCATGACTAGACATCAGAGCATTGGTATAGAAATGTAATTGCTAATTGCCAGGAGAGGCCATCCACACAAGCTCAGAGGCCCTCTTGATGTCCCAACATTCCACAAGTGGCCCAAGCGAAGATTGTTTTCTGGGGGGGGGGGGGGAGAAAACCAGGTCCTTTGGCTCAGCATCCAAACTTGAGAGTGCACACACAGAGTGGGGGAGAGGGTGCTCTGCACCACCATCTCTCCCCCCCCCCCTTCCCGGCAGCTGGAGCCTCGGATGGATGGGGAAGAGGAGATAAAACCCCAGCCACAGGCATGTCTAGACATGCATGGAACGCTGTTTATCTTCCCACCGAACTTGGCCCCCTATTTATCTACTTGCCATTTCTTACTTTCAAACTGCTAGGTTTGCAGGAGCTGGGACAAAGACGGGAGCTCCTTCCATCCTGCAGTATTCATTCGAACTGCTGGTACAGATGAGATGCCACAAGATAGAAAAAGCAGTGTCCCCCCCTCCTTGTTCACCAAGCTGCTGCTGCTGTCACTTGCTGGTTGTTCCAATAGAAGTGCAAGAAGAAAAAAACGTGGTTTTTTTCTTCCAAATCAAGTGGTTTGAAAACCGTGAATTTTCAGTGTTTTTTATGGAACCATGTGGGACAGTTACAAAATGTGAAATTCATGGTTTTCCGTGGCATATGGCAACTCTACTTGTGAACCTCCCAGAGAGGGTTCTAAGATCTATGGGGCAGTATGTAAGTGTAATTGCTATTGCTACAATTACAGTCAAAAATTATACAGTACAATATACAAATACATATCATAAACACAATAAAAACCAAAGAGCTAGCTAACCTGTCTTTATATATGTAAACACACGTAAAATCACGTGAGACATCTCAGGTAACCCCACTTACAGTAAGCATCTTTGAGCAATTCTGAAACTGAGAGTAAAGGTGCCTGGCAAATCTTTGCTGGGAGATTGTTTTAGATGTATGGGGCCACAACCCAAAAAGCTTGGTTCCTGTTTTTTGTTCTTTTGGCCTCCCTGGGTGTTACCTTTTGCAAAGAGTGAGTAGGATGGGCAGCAGTTTTGTAAGAGAGACATTGCAATAGGTAGAGGTTCTAAACTGTTAAGGGATTTATAGATGATGGCCAGCTACCTTGAATTGGACACAGAAACTAAAAGGAACCCAATGGTGATGTGTATCATTTTGTAAATACTCTTGGCTGGCTTAAAAACTGATTTAGCAAACTGCTGTATTCTAGAGGAAGCATTCTTCCAGAATACTCCTGTACCAGTTCTTGTAACAGAATGCTTCATTTGCCTTTAGATGAGTGGAATACAGAAGGCATTTCTACTCCATCAATACTAGTCATTGTTGTACCCGTTTTAATGTTGCTATTGATCAAAATCTCCTAAGGGAAAGTCACCTAAGGGAAAACAAACATAGGAAGTATATTCTATACAAATTGCATAAACTATTGTTTGTTTTTCAGAGTCATTCGAACTACTGGATACCTGTTGTTCATCTTGCACATTAATGCATGTGTATATTATGTCGCCTCAACCTATGAAGGGCTTGGCACCACTAAATGGGTTTATGATGGCAACGGAAACATGTAAGTTCCTTTATGTGGTATTCTCCCCCTATCCCCTCTCTACCTTAATTGCAAGAAAAACCTTCATAGGCAGTTACTTTGCTAACTTTTAGCAACAAACAAGGCTAATTGTGTGGTAGGCAGGCATACAGAGTGATTTGTTTTCTGCTTTGGAGTTTTATAGGCTTATGAGTCAGCTCTAATCACTAACTTAATTAAGCATTTAGAAAGCACAGGGGTCATAAATTAAGCTTACTGGTTAGGCATGTGCAACAGAAGTGGTACATGCATAAGAAAACAGCAGCTTGGAAAAGGTCAGAGGAGTATAATTACTGCACACAATGCAGTGCTCAGACTGTAGCACAACTCTTTACTCCCTTAAGAGTCTTCACAGGATGAGGTTCCATTGGTTCTTCACATATGGCAAAGGACTATGAAACATGCTGCAAGCAAAGGAAACTTCCAGTGTCAGCTGATATTGTTCAGTGCAGCTTAATTGCTGTAAATCCAGCAAAAGAATAACATGGGGTATGACAAACAATATGGCATAGCAGTTATAGCAGTGATGGTGAACCTTTTAGAGACTGAGTGCCCAAACTCACCTTTGTCACAGATTCAAAAGGCTACCGTTCATGCCGCACCCTCATGCCACATGTGAACCACCCACCTTACACCAGACAGGGGAGAGAGGAAATGCTCCCCTTGGGCTACTGGGCAGAGGAGTGGAGTGAACTCTGTCCTGGGGGAGGGAGGAAGCACTCCCATTGGGCTGCTGGGCAGAAGGGCAGGGCAAAATCTGTAATGGGGCAACAATGCGCATGCCCACAGAGAAGGCTCGGAGTACCCGCTATGGCACTCCACCACTGGTTAGAGCATTACATAGAGATTTTGGAGATCTAGGTTCAAGTTTCCTCTCCAGTTTAAAATTCACTAGGTGAGGATCTTGAGCAAGTCAATATATCTTAAGCCTAAGCTACTTCATAGGGTTCAAGTGAGAATGATGTAGGCAAGAGAAGAGTTACAGGCATCCCATCAAGCTCATTGGAAGAAATATGCAAAAATAAATGTAACTAATAAATAAGTAGGGGTACCCAGTGTACTGTAATGAAAAAAAGTGATGGACTAGGACTTTAGTACATGGCTTCGGTCTCCACTTGAACATGGAAACTCATTGAGGGAGGGGAAAGTTCGGTTTCACTTACCAGTGATAACTTTCGTTCTTCGAGTGTATAGTTTGTGAATACACACTATTGGGTTATGCGCCTGCGCAGAACACTGATCGGAGGCTTAAAAGCTCATTGGTCAAAAGTTTTGGCGGTAAGACCGCCCACCGTACCGCCCACCCTGAGGCGCTAGTCCGCCATTTTACCTCAGTTCCATACTTAAGCATAAGCACAGGATAAAATAATTGATCTCATCCGTGCAGCTCAAGAGGGGAGGCAGGGTGGGTAGTATGTATTCACAAACTATACACTCGAAGAACGAAAGTTATCACTGGTAATTGAAACCGAACTTTCTCCTTTGTATAGTTTGTGAATCCCCACTATTGGGAGATTAGCAAGCTCACACTTATTTGGTCGGTGGGCAGTCAGATGAGATGATCCCACAATGAGTATGCTGGTCAGGTAGGATGGACCGTCAAGGGCGAGGCGCCCGGAGCCCTCTGGCAAGGACGACACGACCAGTCTGGTGTCCGCAGTGGCTCTGGTGTCCACCTTGTAATGTTGGACAAATGTAGAAGGTCTGGACCAGGTGGCAGCCTTACAGATGACCTCAAGCGGAGTGCCCTCCAAAAAGGCAGTGGATGTGGCAACCACTCTCGTAGAATGTGCCCTGACATGCGACGGAGGTGGCAACGAGGCAGACTCGTAGGCCAGGAAGATGGTAGATGTAATCCATTTGGAGAACCTCTGGGCAGAGATGGGTTCACCCTTGGACTTTCCTCCATATGCAATAAAGAAATGCTGTGACTTCCTGAACTCCCTTGCCCTGCTGGTGTAAAACAATAAAGCTCGTTTCACATCCAGCGTGTGCAAAGTCTTTTCTTGGGCGTTGGTGGGGTTCTGAAAAAAGGTAGGCAATGAGATAGTCTGCGCCATATGAAACTGGGAGACTACCTTAGGAAGGAAGGTGATGTCCGTGTGGAGCACCACGCGGTCGTGAAAAACTGAAGAAACAGTGTGTCTGCCTACAAAGCAACCAGTTCACCAGCTCGTCGAGCAGACATGATAGCCACCAGAAATGCAGTCTTCCACGTGAGGAGACGAAAATCCGTGGTAGCCATAGGCTTGAAAGGAGTCCTGGTGAGCGCGTTCAGAACGGCAGACAAAGACCATTGTGCTATTGGAGTCTTGACCAGCGGAAAAGTGTTTCGCAATCCCTTGAGGTAACGCTTCACTGTCTGGTCGCGAAAGGCACCAGGCGCAGGAAAACCAGCTGGAGAGTGAGGCACCACCGCTGCCAGATGGCCCCGAATGGAGGTAATGCTAAGGCCAGACTCTGCCAAATAGAGGAGGTAGGCCATGATGTCCTGCAGTCCCACCTGTGAAGGGTACGTTTGCTGGGATTCCAGGAAGGGACAAAAGTGCCTGTATTTGGAGGCATAGGACTTCCTTGTGGAAGGACGCCGTGCTAACTCCAAGATCCTGGACAGTCTGGGGTTATCCTCCACGCGGTGAGGTGTAGGTTGGGCAGGTCCGAATGGTGGAGCTGGCAGTGCTCCATTTGGAGAAGAGTCGGCGAGTCCGGCAGCGTGCGATACTGTGACGACATGTGCAACAGTAGAGGAAACCACGGCTGACGAGGCCACGCTGGAGCAACGAGATTTGCATTGGTTGGGTGTTGGAACGTCCTGGTGAGGACCTTCTGAACCAGAGGAAACGGGGGAAAGGTATAGAGGTAGTCCTGATCCCACCGTTTCATGAAGGCATTGCCCTCGGAGTTCAGTCCGATGCCTGCCCTAGAACAGTACCTGTGGCATTTCCTGTTGGACTCCAATGCAAAGAGGTCAATGCTCGGAGTCCCCCAAGCCCTGCAAAGAGACTGAAACACCTCATCGTCCAGCTCCCACTCGTGGGTCATCGAGGTGAGACAGCTGAGGTGGTCAGCCAGGACATTCAACTTGCCCTGAATGTGTACTCCAATTGGAAAGATGTGTCTTTCTAGGCATCACTCTCAAAGTTGCACCGCAAGATAAAGCAGGATGGTGGACCTTGTCCCTCCTTGCTTGTTCAGGTATGCCACCGCTGTGGTATTGTCCGAGACCACTTGAACCACATTGCTGGTGAGCAGAGCCTCGAAGGAACGTAAGGCCTTCCAAATGGCCAGCAGCTCCAAATAGTTGATATGGTGCACCATCTCATGAGGTGACCAAACGTGGTTGACCGTCAGAGTCCCACAAGCAGCCCCCCAGCCGAGATTGCTTGCATCGGTCAAAACCTGCAACTAAGGTTGCGGGGGGTAAAAGTTCTTCCCCGTGGCCACATTGAGTGGTGTCGTCCACCATGCCAGCTGGTCCACCAGTTCTGGAGACGGAATCAACCGTTTGGACTGGCTCTCATTGAGCTGGTCGAACTCGTGGAGGAGCCATGACTGCAGGGACCGGAACTTTAACTTGGCATGAGGAACCACCGCTGTCGTTGAGGCCATCAGTCCTAGTAGTCTCTGTGCCTTTTTCGCCCTGATAAAGGGCTTGTTCCTGAATTCGCTTACCCCTTGTGCAATGTCCAGAAAGCATTTCTGGGGCGCGAAAGCCCTGGTAGCTAACGAGTCGAGTACCGCTCCAATGTACTCGATGCGCCAAGAAGGATTCAACTTTGACTTGGCAAAGTTGATTCTGAGGCCAAGACTCTCCATGAGGTGAACCATGAACTCCGTGTCCCAAATGGACGACGAGCTGGTGGGAGAGACAATCAACCAGTCGACGATGTACGGGAAGACCCTGATCACCTTCTGATGGAGGAAGGCAGCCACCGGAGCCATGCACTTGGTGAAGACTCTCGGCGCTGTAGCCAGACCAAACGGAGTTTCCCATTCTGAACCGGAGGAACCGTCTGTGTTCCTCGATGATGCTGATGTGGAAGTAAGCGTCCTTGAGGTCTATCACTGTGAACCAGTCCCCCTTGTTGATGAGAGGGAGGATGGTCTGGAGGGTCACCATCCAGAACTTCCTGGTGTGGATGCACTTGTTTAGGCGGCGCAGGTCCAGAATTGGCTGAAGTCCTCTGTCTTTCTTCTGAACCACGAAGTACCTCGAGTAGAAACCGTTGTCCCAATCAGTCGGTGTTACCCGCTTGATGGCTCCCTTGGACAGAAGAGTTGATATTTCTTCATCCAAATGGGGGGACGAGGTGGTGAAACGGTGTTTTCCTACCCGAGGCATCCGTACGAACTCGATGGCGTAACCAGCAGACAAGATCTCCAAGACCCACCAGTTGTTCGTGACGCCGGACCACATCTGGAGGAAGTTCCAGAGGGGGAGGTACGGGAGGTGGCGCGAAAGAGCCTTGGCCTTCGTGATTTCAAATCCGGGGCTTGGATTTTGCATCGGTCCACTTGCCCTGTCCGTAAGGTTGGTAACGAGGCTTGTGTTGGCGCCTCTGTTTATAGAAACTGGCCCTGGGCTGGTCGGTCAAGGCACCCTGTTGCTGGGGGTTCCCCCGATACCGTTGGGTAAAGGGCTGGAACTGTGGCTTGGTAGGCTGAGCTGGCGTGGTGAGCCCCTTGAACTTAGCCGTCGAATTCGTCTGTCGCAGTTCGTTAAGCACCTTATCGGTGTCTTGTCCGAACATGCCTTGTCTATCAAATGGAAACTCTTCGATGAGCTTCTTCATGGCATCATCGAGAGAGGTGCCCCTGAGCCAAGCATGGCGACGGAGCAAGATGGCAGAGGACATGTCCTTGACCGCGTAATCATTAATCACTGCCTGGCAGTCCGCATCTGTTGCTCTGCCAGAAAGTCTCCTTCCGTAGCCAGAGAGTCGAATCCTTTCTGAACATCGGCAGGCAGTTTCGCAGCAAGGGTCTTCACTTGCTCCCAGAGGTGGGACTGATAGAGGCCCATGGCTGCTGAGTAGTTCGCAGCCCACAGGAAGAGAGAACCGGTGGCGTAAAACTTACGGCCCACCATGTCCAGTTTCTTCCCTTCCGGAGTCGAAGGTACCGGAAACCCGCTGATGGCCATTTTATGCTGGAAGGCCTTAACCACCAAAGAGTTCGGCAAAGGGTGTGCCTGGAGAAACTCGATGTTCTCGTCCAAGACTCTATACATTCCGTTGAGTCTGGACAAAACAGAGTGAGATGACACCGGCTTCTTCCATGTTGCCTTCACTGACGTCAACATGGAAGGAAGCATGGTGATGTGGACCGGACGAATCGCCTTTTTGTTCAGTTTGGCGGTCATTTGGTCCTCGCCCTACAGCGGCGGTTGGTCCACCTTCAGATTCAGAGCGGTACCCAAACAGGTGAGCATCACCGTGAGGGAGCGTTGATCCTCACCATGTGGTGGGTCAACTGCGCCAATAGCCTGGTCCGGCATCTTGTCAGCATCGACATCTCCCTCCTCCTCCTCCGAAGATGCACTGGAATCATCGGAGGATGAGGGAGGAATCCTGGAATCCACATCGGGACCGCGCCAGTACGGCCTGGGTGGGTCGACGGGCTGGGAGCTTACCGCATCGACGTCTGGACCACACCAAGACGATATGGGTGGGCCAGCGGAGCGAACGCTCGACCCTCAAAAGGGTGGCGGAGCGGAAGCAGGGCCAACATCCCTGGGGCTTGCGGTGGTTGGTACCGGAGCCACAGAGGCCGCAGGGATGGTGGCCTTAAACTGTTGGGCGAACAACTTCGCCATGGCCTCAAACATTACCTTGAAAAAGTCCAACTGGGTCACATCCACCGCAGACGGCTGGGACGGAATGTGGAAGGCAAAACGGTGGCCAGTATGATCAGAGACGAAACGGTGGCCGGAATGGTGGTTGGCGGTTCGTCTATCATTGGAGTCCTAGGCCTCGGAGAGACAGATGCCTGCTTAGTGGGGGGATGGCCCCTCTCTCGAGGCAGAGAAGCGACCACCTGCAGTGGGCGAGCTGGAGCCCCAGCCCTGCGTCCTTTAGCAGGCGATCCCGAAGAAGACCATCCGCCCCACACTGAGGATCTGGGTGAAGGACATCTTGTGACCGAAAAGGGAGGCGAGGGCCCCGGAGAAACAGGAGGGCGAGGCGTAGGTGGGAGTGAGCGCCTTTCCTCCGACCTATGCTTCTTTTTCTTTTCCCCATTTTTTCCTTCTTTTTCTTCTTCCTGATGGAGAGGGTGGAAGAAGAAGATGGTAGAGGCAGAGGCCGAATAGGCTGAGAGGCACCAGCAGACGTGGATGCAACCGCAGCGGGAGCCAAGGCAAGCTCCATAAGGTGCGCTTTTAACTGGTTGCTCTGGTTCTGAACTGCAAGCCGTGTAAAGTTCTTGCAGTGTACACAGGATTGGCTCTGGTGCGATTCTCCCAGACAGAAAAAACAGAGGCTATGCCCGTCGGAGGCAGGGAACTTCTTCAGGCAAGCAGAACACTGCTTGAAAGCTGCAGCCATGAAAAAAATTTCCCGCCGGAAGGTTCGAGAAGGCGAGCACCCCGAAGGGCAGGCCAGCCGCCACCCCCTTGAGGGGGGAAACGGTGACCGGAGCAAGGTTGGTAACTGAGTCCACCAGAAAGAAGAAACAACACCGGGGTGGCAATCCTGCCCGAAGGACAAGATTGCCGGAAAAAATTGTAACGTCTTCGTCAAAGACTTTTCCTCAGAAAAGACGAAAAAATTGAGGAAGCTCGCAACGATCGTCCTTCTGCTGAGGCGGAAAGAAGAGAACTGAGGTAAAATGGTGGACTAGCACCTCAGGGTGGGCGGTACGGTGGGTGGTCTTACCGCCAAAACTTTTGACCAATGAGCTTTTAAACCTCCGATCAGTGTTCTGCGCAGGTGCATTACCCAATAGTAGGGATTCACAAACTATACGAAGGAGAACTGGTAAATCCACTCCTCCAATTTCTCACCTACCTTGAAAGTCCTATCAGGGTCATTACAAGTCAATTTTGATGTGATGGCACACAATTAATTAATAGATAAATATTTAAATGGGTGGGAACAATGTTGAACATTACACATTTCTATGACATGACAAGAAAATGAGAATTAAGGTGTCTTTTTTCCAAGTAGAGTTGAACATTTCAGAACATTACCTTGATTGCTAGAGTTTCGTGTGGGTAGGCCTGTGTTTTTTTTCAGCGAGGCAAGATACATGTTTTAAAATGTAGGGCAAACTGTTTGTATTTTTTTAATGTATATGGAAATACATAATTATTTCTGAACAGAATAAATGATCTCTTTTATCTGATACAGACTTGTACATCTGTACTAAATAGCCAATTCTTTGAGTTTTGTCTGCTCAAGCTAAAGGTACAAACACCATGGCTTTCAACATCCTTTAGGTGGCTTAGTGGTTAAAATGCTGAGCTTGGAGACTGGAAAGTTGGGTTTTGATACTCAAGGGCTACACTTGGGGACATGGAAGGAGCCTCATTCGGGCATCCCCTGAGCGGAGTTTCTCCAGCAAAAAACATTTCTACACAGAGTAATCTCTGATACAAAATTATTATTATTATCTCAGATCATACTTGTTTTCTGGTTTTGGCCTAATCTTCAATTTTTGATTGTTGTTTATATATTTATATTTGTATATTTTTAACACTGTGTTCTTATGTTTTATTTAATGTTGTACACCATCCAGAATGGGTTTATAAATGGGCTGAAATAAAATAAAAATACATATTAATTCCATTTGCTTTATTTTGTTTTACTGTAATTCTCCTTATGGCCCAATTTTGGAAGAAAGATAGGATATAAATTTAATAGGCACAAAATAAATGTAGCAGCAATTAAGATGTCTACTTGCCATGGGTCTATTGCAAGTCACTGGAAACAGCTGGGTTGTTACTCATTTTCTCTCTCCCCAGGACAGGCTGTGTGACTTAAAACAGAAGGCATTGTCAAATATACCTAGGTCTAAATTTAGAACTGTACTGATTGCCACTATACGATTAATGCAAAAGTCATAATCAGCATGCAGATTCTACTGTTGCTGGTTGGTGGCATATCTACCCTCCAGTCATCTACCTACTCTGTGCCATACTATAGCACAGGGATTCTCAATCTGTGGCCTGCGGGCTGGATGTGGCCCACAGCAACATTTCATCACCATCACCATCTTCATCATCATCATCATCATCATCATGTTCACAAGTATATGCCATCCACTCAACTATGCAACTCAGGGTGGCTAACAAAAATGCAAATCATAACAGTGAATAAATCACATAACAGTAAATAAATTACATAACAGCAAATAAATCACAATATAAATCACCACATCACAAAACATAAAATATTCATAAAATATTCATAAAATATTCATAAAATATTCATAAATGTCCATATTCATAAATGTTCATTTAAAGTCCCATAGCAGCACAAATAACATGTCCTCATCCGTCCACAGGAGCCACAACGGCTCCTATCCTATCACAAGCATTTCTTCTCCATGGCCCCAGGAGGGAGGAGCCAGGATCAGCTGGGCAGCGGTCTCTGGTCACGCTCAGAAGCTGATGGCTTTTCTTTTCCCTGGCCCCAGGAGGGAGGGGTCTGGGTCAGTTGGGCGGTGGTCTCTGGCCAGCCGCAAAAGCTGACACCTCCTCTTCTCCCCAGCCCCGGGAGAGGGGGGTGGTCTCCGGCTGTCTGCAGAAGCCGATGGCTTTTCTTCTACCCAGCCCCTGGAGGGAGGGGCCTGGGTCAGCTGGACAGCGGTCTCTGCCCACCCGCAGTAGATGATGGCTTTTCTTCTCCCCAGCCCCACCACCACCTCCATCCAGGAAGTGCCATGTGGTGGAGGAAGGGGAAAATAGCCGTCCGGCCCCCAAAGGTGTCTGAGTGAGTATACCTCTGTTCCCAGCTTTAAAAGGTTGAGAACTCTGCTGTAGCAGATAGAACTCCAAAAATGCTACTCAAAAGTGGTGAGTAAAGCGTTCAGGGAGCCAAAATGAACATGACTGCTGATGAAAGTTTTCTAATATTTTAGCATCAGTTTGGTATGCAGCCCAGAGGAAAGATGAAAGAAGCCCAGTTTTCATCTCTATCCTCTCCAACTAATAAGGATGGAATTACATGAAGCTACCTTCTACAAGTATTGACCTGAGATGTTCAAATGTGTTTTAATGTTATGTAATTCAATTTGAAGGTTGTTTCAGCTAGAATCAGGCTTGCACCAATTGAGTGATAGATAGACAGACAGGTAGGTAGGTAGATTGCATTTTTATTTTATTTGTTGTATATACTATGGCATGATTTTATTGTATGTTGTTCACACACAATAAAATCATACAATACACTAATGGGGGTGCTATAGAATTACAAATAAATAAATACACTCAAATTCTGAATTTTTATAAGTGTTGGTAAATTCCAATAATAGGCTATCCACATTTGGATTATCCTGAGCTTGTGAAATGTAGATCAAATTCAAAGTCACCTATCCTTTTTCTTTCCAACATGGGCTGAAGTGTCCTACTATTCATGCTAAGAGGACTGTCTGATTTAAAGTATCCTGTCCCCTTGTCTGAATAACAGCCATACAGATATCACATTTGCATTATCTCACTGACAGTTCTAACATTACTAGAGACAGACAAAACACCTGATATTTTCTGACTTTTGAAATGAAAGCCATGATCTGCTGCTGTCTCTAGAATGAGCTTTTTTTTTTAAGAAAGAGAGTATATTTAGCGGAATGATCAATAATCTCTCTTGATGTATTCACGAACACTTTTATATGTCTGACATATTTCGGGAGAAGAAATCTGTAGTGATGACTGCCAGAGGCCCAAACATACTTCCCATCTTCACAGAGACAAGTCAATGCTTTGTTTCTTTTCTACAGAGATAACTTTGCATGTAGATTCTGTTTGTTACATGGCTTGCTGTTCTGGTTTTTGGAGAGACATTATATTAAAAAGCTACATTTTTTATTTCACCTTTATATTTTAAAAAATGTATTAAAATATAGAAGTGGTGGTTTTGCATTTGAAATCATTGTAGAAAAATAGCGACATCAATAACTGTTTTGTATCTACAGGTACTTAAGATGTTACTATTGGGCAGTGCGCACTCTAATTACCATTGGTGGACTTCCAGAACCAGTCACCATGTTTGAAATTATTTTTCAGCTTCTGAATTTTTTCTTAGGAGTTTTTGTATTCTCAAGCTTGATTGGTCAGGTAAACAAAGACAGTCGCTTTCTTGCTTTGCATTTATGATATTACTTTTAATGAAATTGATGCTTTAAAGCAGAAATATATATCTTTGGGATAAGGTTAAATTTATTTGAGTCATCTCTCTCTACTCTGGTGCCCTCCAGATAAAAAGAATTATATTTTGTTGTCCTCAGACAGCAAATTACAAATCAGATTATTGAGTAGGAGACAAGTTGTCATCCTACACAATCAAAGGTCACCAAGGAGGGGATCGAGAGGGATAGATAGATAGATAAATCTTTATTGTCATTGTCCTGCACAGAACAAGAGATTGAAAAACCATTTTTCGACCCAACAAAACGTAAACAAAATACAACTATACAAAATTATCAACATACTCCCACCCCAAATATACACATTTAACCCCTAAAAAGCTCTAAAACTCTAAGACTCTAAAAATCTAATACTCTAAAAACTATATACAGAAGATTCATCATAAACTGCATTTCACTGCATTCAAAGCCAGAACCGCTTTTGGGTAAAAACTATTTCTCAAGTGGCTGGTCCTGGTCTTTATGACCCTATACCTTCTTCTAGAAGGCAGAAGCTGAAAAAGATCATTTCCGGGGTGTGTACTATCCTGCACAATCTCTACAGCTTTCTTATAACACCTGGTGGCATAGATTTGATCTGGAGTGGGAAGAGTACGCCCGATTATCCCCTCCACAGTCTTTATGACCCTGGACAGCATTGTTATTTCCCTAGAAAATGCAATGCAGGGATGTAGGAATCACAATATGGGATCAAAATTGCTGGGAGAAACATCAACAATTTGAGATATGCAGACGATACCAACCTAATGGCAGAAAGTGTGGAAGACCTAAAGAACCTCTTGATTGGATTGAAGGAGTGCAAAAAGCTGGCTTGAGACTTAATATCAAGAAAACCATATAATGGCAACAGGTCCGATCATTCCCTGGAAAATAGATGGGGAAGAAGCAGAAGCAGTGACAGATTTTACTTTCCTGGGATCTAAGATCACTGCAGATGGCGACTGTAGCCATGAAATAGAAAGACGACTGATTATGGGGAGACAAGCTATGAGAAACCTGGGGAATATAGTGAAAAGCAGAGACATCACCTTGAAAACAAAAATTTGCATAGTCAAAGCAATGGTATTCCCAGTGGTAATGCATGGGTGTGAGAGCTGGACCATTATGAAGGCTGAGCGCAGAAGAATAGATGCCTTTGAGATGTGGTGTTGGAGAAGAGTCCTGACAGTCCCTTGGACAGCAAAGAGAACAAATAGGTCAATACTGGAAGAAATCAATCCTGACTGTTCATTGGAGGGACAAATAGTGAAGATGAAGCTAAAGTACTTTGGACATCAAATGAGAAGGGAGGACTCACTTGAGAAGGCCTTGATGCTGGGAAAGGTGGAGGGCAAGAGAAGAAGGGGGCGTCCAAAGATGAGATGGATAGATGGTATTGAGGACACAATGGGCACAGAGATTGGCGGGCTGAAGAGAATGGTGGAGGACAGAGGTGCCTGGACGAAAATGGTCCATGGGGTCGCAAAGGGTTGGAATTGACTGTGCGACTGAACAACAACAACAACAAAACAACTCCCAAACCATACACACAGACCATAGGTTAACACACTCTCTATGGTACAGTTTTAGAATGCCAACAGCAGGTCCTTTGAAAGATTGTTCTTCCTGAGGATTCTCAAGAAGTATAACCTCTGCTGCGATCTCTTCATCAGATCTTTGGTGTTTGCTCCCCATGTTAGATCATCCCTCAGCTCCATTCCTAGAAATCGAAACACTGAGACATGTTCCACACAATTCCCTTCAATAATAAGTGGCTGAATGTTCAATTTGCATTTTCTGAAGTCCACAATGATCTCTTTTGTCTTTTTTACATTGAGGAATAAATTGTTTTCCCTACACCATTCCATCAACATCTCAACCTCCTTCCTGTAAGCCGACTCCCCCTCCCCAGCAGTAATCAGACCAACCAGAGAGAGAGAGAGAAAGAGAGACCGAGCAAGGCCAGGCAATCGGCTAGTATATTATAACTCTTATTTGGCAATTAAAGTACTCCATAACTCACTCAATCCAAATGAATTTTTCAAACATTCTTGTGGCTGAGGATTAAAGATATAGTATAATGGGGGAAAACTCCAACCTCAACCAACAAATAAAAGCAAGGTGGATAAATTTAGGAGTTACATCTGTCACTGTTACATCTCAACAAGTTTAATACTGTATGCTAGGGACTGTAGTGGCTTAGTGGTTAAGTCACTGAGCTTGATGACTGGAAGATCGACAGGTCAGCAGTTCGAGACCTGAGTACTGTAGAATAGAGTGAACTTCTGTCTCTGACCCAGCTCCTGCAAACCTCGCAGTTCTAAAGCAAGAAATTGCAAGTAGATAAATTGGTACTGCTTCAGCAGGAAAGGTAACAACATTCTGTGCACACTGGTGTTCAGTCATGTCTGCCACATGTCCACGAAAATGTGCAGATGCAGACAGTGCTGGCTCTTTGGCAATAAACAGAGATGAGCATTGAACCCTAGAGTCGGATATGACTGGCTTTCGAGCAAAGGTGACCTTTTCCTTTGCCTGTGCATGATAATGTTTGATATTTACAGATGCGAGATGTCATTGGAGCAGCCACAGCAGGACAGACTTATTACCGTAGCTACATGGACAATACTGTCTCTTATATGAACATTAACACAATTCCAAAAATTGTTCAGAATCGTGTTCGGACATGGTATGAATATACATGGGATTCACAAGGAATGTTAGGTAAGAATTGAATTTTCCCTTTTAGATATTTAAGTGCAATTGCTCCTTTTCCTTTGGAAAAAAATCCAGTATCATTTGACTTATTTTGAACAAAATTGAAAATTGCTGGGAGTGGTTGCTAATTCACTCAATTTCAAATAATATAATTCTTTGGAAAAAGAAAACCACTCCATATACCAAGTTAATTGCAACTCTAATCTGTTGGATAGTACTAAATCTAATAAAGGTTTTATAAACCTTTAAAATAAATTGTAAACATTTTCATCCTTCCTTAACATTTATTTTAAATATTATGGGGCGATATCTTGCCAAGTTACTCCTGTATTTTAAAAATATAGATTTATGGTTTTGTTGTTGTTTTATATACTGTTTTCCAGATGAATCTGAATTACTGGAACAAATGCCTGAGAAAATGCATCTAGAGATTGCTGTTGATGTGAATTTTACCATTGTTAGGAAAGTTGATTTATTTAAAGTAAGTAGATTTTTGTGTAATCCATCATGTTGGAATAACAAAATGTGTGCTTATTGCAAACCTTTTATGTGATGGTTAACCTTTTTTGCTTTGGCTGTAGATGTTGTTGCAGAGTTTTTAATTTCTGGTAAAAATTTCCTTTAGCTATCCAGTAAAAGTACAGAGACCCACAAAGCAGAATAACTACAAATCTCCCAGGGTTCACTCCTTTCTCATTAACTGGCACTCACAGCCTCAGTAACTCACTTTGAGACATTTGTATAAGAAAATAAAGATTGTTTCTTTATTTACACTTACTTGGAACTTGTTGTGTATTAAGGTTTAATAAGTATTATTTCAAATGTTATAAAAGGTTAATTATTGCAGTGTCATGGGCACCATGTTCCTGTTGTAATTATTAAGCAATTGCAATTCCCATATAAGGCTCAAGGTCTGGGGTTCAGTATACTCGACGCCTGATTGGTTGTCTGTGTTCCCGCTTCCTGAGAAGCCAGGGTAAATGTATCCTTTCCTGCACCAGCTGCAGAGTGGCTTTGCTATTGTCTCAAGCCCCTTCGGGGGTCTGTTGGTCCGACTGCTAGCTATCTGTTACAGTGATACTTCATACAACGTTCAAACTTGGTTCCACAAGTTTGGACTTTATACGGATTTGGACGTTGTATGAGGCATGCAAAATCCTAGCCACGATGCCTCATACAACATCCAAATCCTTGCCGCGATGCCTCATACAACGTCGTTTCCATAGAAATACACTGTAGTGTAACAGCACAGACTTCAGGGCAAAGGCAAGGAAACTGACAGGAAACTGACAGAACTTTAAGGAATCATTGTCTAAAGGCTAAATACATTACAAAAACATGACAAACAACCCTGATTTTAGGGGACAAACCATACAACAAGTCCTGCCTTTTATACTGCCGAGGCACAATGCAACCTGGGGAAAACCCAAATGCCTCTTACAAAGTCGCAGCGACTTTGTATGAGGCAACTTTTTTCAAGGAATTAGGCGATGTTGTATGAATTTGATGTTGTACGAAGCGGACTTAGTATGATACTGTACCTGCATGTAATTGTTCATACAATAAACATTGATGCTGTTCTGGAGACTTGGCTGGATGTGTGTGCTTACTACAGCCGGACACAACATAACTACAGTTGTGTGCATGCTGCTTTCTTTACTGCACACATGCTAGCAACCAACCAAACAGATCAATGGTAACAAAACAGCTGACACTAACTGACAAAGAGAAGGAAAATAAACAGAACAGAGAGAGGTGTGGCTCTATTTGAATTCAGAGATAGGAAGGAAGGATAGCTTGGTCCTGGAAAGATAGACACTAACCGCAGTCCAGAAATGTCCCTCCCATCACCCAAACTACAGGCAGCATATAAGATTGTAATAAAACTCAGGTGTTGATCTTCTAGACAACAATTTATGGTTCCTTCAATTCCTCAACTGGAAAGAAAATAAACCTGTGTGGACATTGTACAGAAGTAAAAAAAACAAAAAACAAGGGTAATGATACTGAGTTTGAAAGCCAATCTATGTCTGTTTATGAACTATTAGTGCCCTTATAAGGTTATCTTATATAAGTGATGGCGAGCCTATGGCATGCATGCCAGAGGTGGCACTCGTAGCCCTCTCTGTGGGCACCCGTGTGGTCACCCCAGCACAGAGTTTGCCCCACCCCTCTGCCCAGCAGCTCAATGAGAGTGCTTCCTCCCTTCCCACATCACAGAGCTCTCCCCGTCCCTCTGTCCAGCAGCCCAATGGGAGTGTTTCAGTGGTGAGCTCCAAAAAAAATTACTACCACACTGTGAGCATGGTATGGTGGGTGTGGCCAGAGGGAAAGCCCTGTGTTGCACCTGAATTAGGACTTCTTTGTTTCAAAACTTGGAAAGGCGGGGCCAGCCACAATTTCTGCTACTGGTTCTGGTGAACTGGTGTGAACCTGCTGATGCCCACCAGTGTTTCCTCCCTCCCCCGCACAGAGTTCTGCCCAGCTGCCCAGTGGGAGTATTTCCTCCCTTCCCAGTTGCCATGTTGTTACTTTGCAATACATAAGTAGATTTTGGGTTGTAGTTTAGGCACTTGGTCTCTAAAAGGTTTGCCATCACTGCCACATACCCTTTTGGGGAGACTAGCTGTTAATGAGGATTACCACCAAGGACAGGAGTCAGGAACCATTGCTCCTCCAGATGTTTTGTCCTACAACTTTGATAAGACAGTTCTTTATTATTGACCCAGCATGGCCAGTAGTAATTCTTCTGTGTGGTCAGAAGCCTGGCAAATTATAATCTACAAATATTAAGATCCAGACATGAATATCAGACTTAGTTGTTCCATGAATTTTCATCTTCTCGTGGTAATTTGAAATAGAGGGCAAACTTCTGTTATGCAATTTTGCACTGTTGTAATCTGGAATGGAATCTGGAAACATTTAATTTACACTAATTATTAAGTTCATACCCCTCCCCCCTCCCCCCATTTGAAGGCTTTCTATGGCCCTCATTTATTCCAAAGAAGCCTTTGGGAACATCAAAATTTGAGGAGAGCTTTAATAGTAAAAAAATTATGCTGAATCATTGCCAATAAATTTAGGACTACCAGCAGTGATTCAGCAGCAATGTTTTACTTAACGTAAATTTTATGTTTCCAGCAACTGGTTTAGATTACACTAGCTCAAACTTAGGTAAAGGTAAAGGTTTCCCTTGCTCGAAAGCCAGTCGTATCCGACTCTAGGGTGCAGTGCTCATCTCTGTTTCTAAGCCGAAGAGCCAGCGCTGTCTGCTTCTGCAGACGTTTCCGTGGTCATGTGGCAGGCATGACTAGACACCGGAGCACATGGAACGCTGTTACCTTCCCACCGAAGTGGTCCCTATTTATCTATTTGCAATTTCTGGCTTTCGAACTGCTAGGTTGGCAGGAGCTGGGACGAAGACGGGAGCTCATTTCCGTCCTGCAGTACTCAGGAATCGAACTGCTGACCTTCCGCTTCCCAGTCAGCGTCTTAGCGACTTGAGCCACTGCAGTTATGCCAACAGAATTTTCCCCGTTAAGAATTATCCTTTTGTTATCAGTATAATTCTAATATTCATTATGTTGTGTTATTTTTGTATTTCTTTTTAAGGGATGTGACAACCAAATGATTTGTGATATGCTGGTCAGACTGAAATCCATTGTGTACTTACCTGGTGATTTTGTCTGCAAAAAGGTGAGTTTTTCATTTCTTCTTACAAGTGCAAAATAACAACAGCATTAAAAAGAGAAGTTCAACAACAAGTCAAATATAAGATTGGAACAAAATTAATCTTGTGTGAATTTCAGAGCAAAAAAATAACTATAATGCAGTGTGGTCTCAAAGTTCAGCTTGGTCCATACAATGTAGATTTTCTTACTTATATGAGCAACTAAAACTAATAACTGTAGTATTTAAATATGACTTATCTTGGTATCCATCATGAGACTACACTATGTTGCAAAATCAAAGGAGCATGTAAAAACTTTATTCAAGGAGGGACATATGAGACCCAACTATACATTTTCTGATTCAATTTTTAAAAAGTCTTAATTTTAATTCAATTTAATTTAATAGTCATATTTATATATGCCGCCCACTCAGGCAGAACCCGACTGAGGGCGGCATTACAACAAGTTCTAAAAACACATAAAAACACTTTAAAAGACCCATATCCCACCCACCCATCCCACCCACTATAAAAAGAAAAGAGAGTTCTTAATTGTTTACATAAGCCAGCAGGCGGGGACCGTGTTCCTATCAGAGCCCCACACCTGCCCTTCCAGCCAGGTCTTCAATCCTTTCCTGAAGGGCAGCAATTCTCTTTGAAGTCTTAGATCTGTTGGCAGGAGGTTCCAGAGGCTTGGTGCGGACACGGAGAAGGCCCTCCTTCGGGTGCTGGATAGATGTGCACCCCTAACTGATGGCACTATTAGAGAGCCCCTCTGGTCCGCTCTGGTTGGACAGGCAGACACTATTGGGACTAAGGTATCCTGGCCCACTGCCATATAGGGCTTTAAAGGTCAAAACCAGCACCTTGAATTGCACCCGGAGACAAACTGGTAACCAGTGCAGCTCCCGAAGTAGCGGTGAGGCACGGGCATATCGTCCGCATCCCATCACCACCCGGGCTGCCACATTCTGGACCAGCTGCAGCCTCCGAATGGTCATCAAGGACAGCCCCATGTAGAGCGCATTACAGTAGTCTAGTCTGGAGGTCACCAGAGCGTGAGTGACCATAAGCAAATAAACAAATTAGATAAACAAATTATAATTTTTATGCTCTGTTAATAAATAATCAGCAATATAACATTTATGTATGTTATAATGTCCAACAGATCAAAACCAAACTACATAGGGTGTGAAATTTACTGCATATAGCATTTCCTGGTGGTGTCTGGCCAGGTTATCCTGCTAGGGTAATGGAGTAGACCATACTGCCAGCGACTCAATGCCAAGCATCAGGCAGCAGTTAACTAACCTGACAACCCTGAAGACTCGCAGCTTTGGCAAAGTCCACAGGGAAGGGTGGTGGTCCCCAAATGGATTAAATCCCACTTGAATCCACCTTGATGGAGAGCAACAGCTTCATCAATACTGGCCTAGAGCTGAGGAGGACTTTGCATACCAAAAGGGCTCAGGACCAGAAAGTGACTCAAAGAACTGGATCAGTGGTATGGGTGTCACACTGTGATGCAGAAGGCAGATGAAAGGCCACTGCATTATATTTGCAGGACAGTCTTCATAGCTGATCGCTATGATGATCCCCAATATTTGGAATCAGATATGGCACAAGAAGAAGAAGGTGGTGTCATAGACATTACAGAGACAGGGAAAGCCTTTTCCAATTATTTGGCAAAGGATCCAAGCTTCCATGGATGCCAGCGAGAGTCACTTACAGAGCAAACGATAGGTGGTTAGGAGGAAGTAATTTTCATTAGAAAAGCAGAAAGTGGGATATTATTAAGTAAACCCACACTGTCATAGTTCCAATCTTGACTGCCACACTTTATGTAAAGACCATAAATCAGGTGTGTTAAATGCCTACACAAATAATGTCACATTTAACTTGGTCCCCAAGTTGAGAAGGAATTTAAACATTCACCTTTGTTTGAGATTCTCTATACTACAGTATCTATTATGTGAAAAAATATTCAGTCCATTCAACCATCCTAACAAAACAATATAAATGATAGATATGTTCCCTTTTTATTTCACCTTTTTTCTGTTTCAGAGTAGAGTACTTTGATGGGGATACATATATCATAAACTCAGACATTTCACTTCTATCTGTCCAGGTATAATTGGCTTCATTTGAATGTTAATCAGTTCACAAATGAGGTGTTACATATGCAAGAAACAGCAGATGCTTTGGTTGGTTGATTAGGCTTGATTTCCCCTTTGAAATTATGCAAATGATGCATTAGGAAAATAATTAAAATGCTGATTTTCTTTTGAATGTGCAAGGTTTCATTTGTTTGGGTTGCTGGTAGTGGAAATGTCTTGGAGACTGCAAGAGACAAGGTGAATTAAAGGAATGCTTTTAATAGAACAATGTCTTTTGGGGGAGAGTTTGCTCACTCCATGAAAAGGAGTCCTGTGAAGGTTAAAAGCTTTCAGCTTCTTCCAAAGAAAACACAAGTTAGAGCCAGAAAAGTTAATCTAACTCCATTCACCTGACTCAAAATTCAGAATCCAGTGGTGTGGTGTGCTGGTGTGGTGTGCATATGTTAAATGTGAGATATATACAGACTTTGAGAGGTCCACCTGCTATGGGTTTAAATGCCTATTTGTGGACAATTGAAATCATTTTTAAAGTGCATTGAGTCCAAGAGCATCCAATTTTGGAGAAACAAGATATATTCTAACTGGTTAACGCTAGTGACAAATATCCTTTTCCATCTGGTGACAACGGCGTCCATGGCAAGTTCTTAAGCCACGGCACAACTCACAGCTGCTCCTATTCTCCCATGGCCGGCCGGGCTGGGGGAAGGAGCCCGGGACTGGCGGTAGCATCTTGGAGTGATTTTTAAAGTCGTGGTGTATCTTGTATCTGCTCCCACTCCCCCACATCCAGACGGGCCGGGGGAAGGAGCCTGAGCTGATGAGCAAAGTCCTTGTGGCTGCGCAGGCTGCCCCACAGCTGGGGCCAATCTCTCTACCCCACCCCCGCTCTCACCGGGGGACAGGCAAACCAGTGGCTCTGGTGGCTCCAGCATCAGCAGGGGTCTTTATCACCGAACTGGCCGCCGCACAGCTGGGGCCAGTCTCTCTACCCCGCCACTGCTCTCACCGGGGGGCAGGCAAATCAAAGCCACAAGGCCAGCTGCTTCGACTTTCCATTGACTGGCCAGGCAGGGGAGGAACGTGGTGCCTCACAGCGGTGATGGTTGCAGCGGTTTTTATCGCACCAGAGCTGTGAGGCCAGCTGCTTTGACTTCCCACTGACTGGCCGGAATATGTTATACTTAGGACTGAAATACTTCTGACAAATGGCCAAGCTAACAGTTCAATTAGTGGAAACTTCACTAAGTGGGAGGGGGAAGGGCCCTTAGATTATAACTACCCATCAGACTGCCATTGATGCTGAGATGGCATGTACTATTATGGTCATCATCCTCATAAGTCTACCACTATGTTTTCTGTTATGCATGCAACTAGGGGGAAATTGGTCGAGAAATGTACATCATTAAACAAGGGGAAGTTCAAGTACTTGGAGGTCCTGATGGCACCAAAGTCTTGGTCACCTTGAGAGCCGGAGCTGTATTTGGAGAAATCAGGTATAATTCTATTGCTTTGGATAAATTAAAATTTTGTGAAGCTGTCCAGAACTATTTTGCCTTCACAAAATGTGCTACTCTTACAACCATTCCATGGAGTACAGTGACTTGCTGTAAATGACCTATCAGAGATAAATCAGGAAAATGCATATTCTTTATGGCAGGGAATCTTAACCTGTGGCCCACAGGCTGGATGCAGCCTGTGACACCATTTCATGTGGCCCCCACTGCCTCCACCACACCAGGAAGTGCCATGTGGTGGAGGAAAGGCAAAATGGCCATCCAGCCCCCGAAGCTGTCTGAGGGAGCGTGACCCGGCTCTCGGTTTTAAAAGGTTGAAAACTCCTGCTTTATGTTTAGCCCAGTTTTCTTTTCACAATACTGTTTCCTTTGAGATAAAGTGCCTTGTGCGTCAGTGTCTCCTATTAAATTTATTGGGAGTCTTCCACAAGATTATGCTGGTGGGCACTGTGCCCTCTGTCTCTGAGAAATTTTGCATAACGTGTTTGTGGGTTGCCTGTCTGTGGACTAGTAAGAGCTGTTGGCATTTTGTTAAATACAGCTGGCATCCTTTCATTTCTGTAAGGGGAGCTGCAAGCAGAGGATAAATTTTTATCTTGGCACGTTGCTGTTTCCTTCTTTCCCAACCAGAATGGCCAACAGAAGATTAACAATAGCAAGATGGCAGCTGGACTAAGGCTGAGTTCCCATTTATCCCATGCAGGAGAGAAGCACCTGGATCTTTCTGCTGCACAACTTTGTCTTCTGGCAGGCTTTAGCAGAAAAGTGTCTGGGCTGTAAACCAGCCTTTGCCAGGATAGAATGTTTCATAGACAGAGGGATGTTTTATCTTCTTCTTCTTCCGTGTCTAGGCCAGATGTGAAACTGCCAAAATGAAGTCACCTTTTGGTGAGTTCATTCTGCAGTTCCTTTCACCTGACCTATTCTGAGAAAGATTAACCAGCAACACAAAATTGTTGTTACCAGGATAGGCCTGACTGTGCTTCAAAAATACTTCAATCTTCAAGGAGGCTCTTTCTGCTTACCCCAGAGGGATGCTTAGAAAAGTCAAGATAAATTCTTATTTAAAGGGAAGGTCAACTAAAAAACCACACATATGTCTATTATTAGTTGAAATAACATTCTCCTTCTTTATTCCC
Organism: Bradypodion pumilum; assembly: GCA_035047305.1. Classification (NCBI taxonomy): domain Eukaryota; kingdom Metazoa; phylum Chordata; class Lepidosauria; order Squamata; family Chamaeleonidae; genus Bradypodion; species Bradypodion pumilum. Next base: position 305,857,854 of record JAWDJD010000004.1, on the reverse strand, counting down.
ATTTTACTCTCTCACAGTTTATTCACATATGCAGTTCACTGATAATTTTTGTCTATGCAGTGTGGGTTGCATTTTACTTCTGCTTCCAGGAGCAGCAAGGGCGGTGTGGGCTGGATGAATTGGTGTCAGGGGCCAGGTCCAGCCTGTGGACCATAGTTTGGGCACCCCTTGTTTAAGGAGAGAAAATGGCAGCCTAAAAATCTATCTCATCCTGTTGCAAAACAGATTGCAAGGTGTGTTTTACTTCCACTTCCGGTGGGAGGAACCACGTGACTAGTCCGCTGAACCATGTGACTGGCCCACTGAACCACGTGACCATCCCCCAGCCCAAAAAGTTTCGGCTCCCCTGTTCTACCGTCCTGGTGAACTAGCTATTCTCTTAAACCAGTACGGTAGTTGATCCACACAACAGGAACAAATATGGCTATTTCCTGCCTTCTTTGCTGTACTTTTTGTGGTGCTTTTGTCTCATCCTCTGGCCCTCGGCTAGGTGTACTAACTGTCCTCACAATCTTTCACAAATATTTCACTGAAAGTCCACCCAGCAGTTGAGTTGTTGGTCTGGAGTGGGTTCATACACAGAAACATTGGTTTGTTGTTCAGTCGTACAGTTGATTCCGACCCTTTGCAACCCTATGGACCATTGTCTTCCAGGCACCTCTGTCCTCCACCATCCTCCTCAGCCCGCCCAGCTCTGTGCCCATTGTGTCTACAATACCATCTAGCCATCTCATCTTTGGCCTCCCCCTTCTTCTTTTGCCCTCCACTTTTCCCAGCATCAAGGCCTTCTCAAGTGAATCCTCCCTTCTCATTTGATGTTGGTATCTGCCTTATATTAGTATCTGCAAGGTGTGTGTGCAGCATTTTTCTTATGCCCTCAGAGAACCATCGCTGCTGGCACCATGAGGAAAGGAGGAAGAGAAACAGCCAGCTGGGGCTTAAAAGTTGAAGGCCAAGCAAGAATAGATGGTAACAATGAGATGGGAAGATGATGGCATAACACAGACAGAAAGAGTGTTGGCTTTGTCCACTTTCTATGAATGGAAGTCCCATAACTTTGAAAAACATCATTACTCCTGATTTAAGGATAGGTAGCATAATGATTTTGGTAGAACCATAGTAGCTGTGGTTAAGACGCTGAGCTCAATGACTGGAAGGTTGCCATGTCAGCAGTTCGAGACCCGAGTGCTGCATAATGGAGTGAGCTCCTGTCATCTGTCCCAGCTCCTGCCAACCTAGCTGTTTCAAATTGCAAATAGATAAATAGGTACCACTTCGGTGGGAAAGGTAACAGCATTCTGTGCTCTTTGGTGTCTAGTCATGCCTGCCACATGACTACAGAACCGTTTGCAGATGCAGACAGCACCTGTTCTTTGACTGTAAATGGAGATGAACACCATCTTCTAGATTAGGACATGACTGGCTTTTGAGCAAGTGATACCTCTACCCCTAGCTCTAGCACTATGATTCTGGTAGAATACTACATTCCATTCTAGGCACTATCATTTAATTGGAATGATAAGAAATTGAAGAGAACATGTGAGCAAAATCAGAAGGAACTGAAACATACAAGAACATTTGGTGGGGGAGAGCACATAATATTTTCAAATAGTTAACATAACACCATTAAGATAATATAGAACAAACATTTTCCACATCCGCGGAGGGTAAACCACAAGGAGTAGGTTTAATGTGCTAAATGTATGGTTAAGTTAAAAATTAACAATAAAACTATATGAGTAATCATGCAAAATCACAACTTGTTATGGTGCTGACAACTAAGAACAAACAAGACTGCCTGTTTTCCTTGCCATTTCAGCCTCTTAGCAGCAAGTGGGGGAAATCGACGGACAGCGAATGTGGTGGCCCATGGATTTGCTAATCTTTTTATTCTTGACAAGAAGACTCTCAATGAAATCTTGTTGCACTATCCGGAGTCTGAGAAGTTGTTAAGGAAGAAGGGAAAGTATGTCCTTCCACTATTGTTCTGTATGTAGTATTGACATATGTATGCATGTGTATGCAACGTTTATATGTGCACATGCTTCTAGAGATGTGGTTCCCAACATGGGGCACATGCCCTACAAGGGGGCAATTCGATTTTTAAATGGGGCAATTCAAGAATGAGTAATTAACAGTGAATTGCCTTTTAGGCTTCCTCCAAGTGAGTTCATGCTTGCTGGATAGCTCAGTAAGTTGAGTACCTGGTTGTAGAGCCAAAGGCTGGGAGTTTATTCCCCATTGGGTAGCAAGAATTTGAGATAAACATAATAAATGGAATAAAAACGATGGCAATAAGAACCATCTGGATCTAATGCTTCACTTTGTCCAAGAGTATGTCTTGGAAAAATTACTTTTTGAACAAAAAATAGTGACTGACCACTGTTGACTGCAGTATTCTAGGACAGTGGTGGCAAACCTATGCCACATGTGCCAGAGGTGGTACTTGGAGCCCTCTCTGTGGGCACCCGTGCAGTCACCCCAGCACAGAGTTCCCCTCGCCCATCTGCCCAGCAGCCCAATGGGAGTGCTTCCTTCCTTCCCTGTTGCTGTGTTGGCACTTTGCGATAAATAAATGGGTTTTTGGTTGCAGTTTGGGCACCCAGTCTCTAAAAGATTCGCCATCACTGTTCTAGGAGCTATTGTATAGAAAACAACTTAACCAAACCCGGTTCAATAGGCAGTAAAGTAGCAAAGACCTATCCAAGATTATGCTGGAAATTACTGATTTCAGGTATTTTGGAGAGTCCAGGAATCTGCAGTTTTTTTTTCTTTTTGTATTAATTCCTGGAGTGATTTCAATAGTGGGAGTCATCAGAGATCACAGTTTCTCAAGGAATTGCTGGAATTCCCACATTAAGAAGCTATTTGTTACAAAGTGTGATGTGAAATGTTTTTTGCTTAAAACTGGAAGAAAGAAAGAAAAATCTCACTGGGCTCAAGGGTATTTGGGGTCAAGGACCTTTTGTGCATTACAAATGGATAAAACAAGTTAGGCATGCCTCAGCCAGGAATGCACAATGGTTTTGATCCTAATGAAACTCAGAACTGGGAGTGGAAGCCTTGAGCTCCTGGGAGAAAAATGGAAAGAAAGCCTAATAAATTCAGTAAAAATGATGTAAATCAGGGGTTCCCAACCTTCTCAAGCTGGCGGCCAGTTCATGTTGCACAATGGGTGTTGTGTTTGGAATATTGTGCCTTTAACTAATGTAACACTCGGATGAGTGGATATAATAACCACCAGCTGTAACACTGTATCAGGACGCGAGCTAGTGACCACCAGGGGCAATAGCGAGCACCCAGCTCACATGGTTCCAATTCCCCAAATACCTACAGCGCGGGAAGATTCCTGCCACCACCTCACCTGGACAAGAAGGGCGTGACGGGGAATGACGTCACGCAGACAGTAGCCAATGGGCTATCGAGGAGCCACATTCAAATGTATAGCCACAGTATATATTGAGCTGTTCATCCGCCATTACCACATGTTCCCCCGGACCATCATGCAATAAAGATGTGTTAAGCCAACCTTTCGGCTGTTTCTATTGTCTTGGTTCTCATACACTAAAATGGGGGTGACCATTTTGTCTGCACAATGGGAGTGGCCATTTTGCATGGTGGGCGTAGCCATTTTGTCCCAACAGCTTCAAAGAGTTGACCATTTTGTTTCTCGAATGCCCTTTGAGGGGTGGAGGGCCACATGAAATGACACCATGGGCCGGATCCAGCCAGCGGGCCTTAGATTGGGAACCCCTGATGTAAACGAAGGCTGAAGGTCAAACATAGAACATGGCCTTACCTTGTATTAAATTTAGTAAAAGTATATTTAATATACATGTACTACATACGAATGGCTACAAAGTTAGGATCGTAAACATTAACAGAGATTGGGAGAATTATTAGGAAATGGTAATAAGAGGCTTTTAAAAGCACTATTTCACGTGTTCCTTTTTCTTGCGATCTAGGGTACTCATGAAGAAGACAGGCAAACCTACTGCAGGACCAACCCAACCTGCCAAAGGGTTCTCTTTGCTGACCCAGAGAGCAGAACCACCCAAGATGTTGCAAGCCTTGCTTGGCTCAAAAGGTGGTGGCATCGCTGCACTGATCAGGCTGAAAAGAGAGCAGGTAACACATTCAGAAAGTGCAAAGGGCAGTGTGGGCTGTGGAGATCAAAAATAAGCAGGGAGGTAAACTCTTTTGAGAGGTGCTACAATTTAAAGAAGAACCCAAAACGAAGGAATCTGGTTGGTTGGTTTTTTACAAAGTCACTGTGAAGAAAAATCTGTGATTTCTAGGCCAAAAGAGTGACTTTTCCAGACTCCTTTGCCATCTGAGATGATGGCAATAGATTATGTGACACAAACACACAGCTGCTGCATTAGGACAAAAGCTTATTTTTCATATGGAGCAGAGAGGAAACACAAGGCTGAAACAGAAAAGATGCTACATTTGCAGTTAGAAGCAGCCCTACTTGAAGAAGGGCTACTTGTTCTTATGCCACTTAGGGTCACCCTCAGGAGAGGAAAGTGGGGTATAAATGAATAAATAAATAAATAAATAAGAAGCAAAGAATATCTCGATCACCACCCACACTTCTCACAGCTTTGCAAGTGGACAATTAGCTTGTTGCTGCTGCTTCTTTCATGTCACAATCAAACCCTGGACTGCCAAAATGAAGCCACTTTTTTGGCTTTGACATTGGCCAAACCTAAGTCCTCATCGGTGAGTGTTTCTGTTAGTAATCAATTTCAATTTTCAATTTTAATTTATACCCTGCCTTTCTCAGCCAAGGCCAACTCAAGGCGGCAACAACATATCAATATCAATACAATACAAAATAACAACATAATAATATAGTAATACAAAACAGCATAGATATAAAAAATGTACAATTTATGACCTTACAAAATTAAAGCACAAATACAAGTTATACAAAAAATATCATTTGAACTGTGAAATAACGAAACTGATTGCATAATAGCCCCGGCTACCCAATGTCCACGACGGAGCCAGGGAAGAACCAGTCTGACCCAGCTGACGCAAGAAAGTGCCCCAGCAGCTCAAGCGGTGGCGGCTTTTTCATGGCCCTGCTGCGGGAAAATGCAAGTCAGCTGTGCTTGCACCTCCCCTGACCGGACAGGCCAGGGGAGGGAGCCGGAGATGGTCTGGCAGCTCAATGGTGGTGGCTCTTCATGGCCCCATCGTGGGAAAACGTGAGTCAGCTGTGCTCGCACCTGACCTGACCAGACAGGCCAGGGGAGGGAGCCGGAGATGGTCTGGTGGCTTGGCAACAGCAGCTTTTCATGGCCCCGCTGCAGGAAAATGCGAGTCAGCTGTGCTCCCACTTCCCCTAACCAGACGGGCTAGGGGAGGGAGCCGGCAGACCAGTAAATGAGCCATATTCTGTATATGTCCACATTCACACAGAGTGTCATTGTCCACCAGCAGCCTTTCCCGTCCCCCCTCGAGCATGTTGGTCTTGCATTTAGGGACTCCAACCCTTGGCTTAATCAGGGTCCTCCAAGTGACTTGAGGAGGTTGAGTTCCTCAGCTATATCCAATTAGGTAAAGGTAAAGGTTGCCCTTGCTCGAAAGCCAGTCTTATCCAACTCTAGGGCTCAGCGCTCATCTCTGTTTATAGCCAAAGAGTCAGCACTCTCTGCATCTGCAGACATTTCTGTGGACATGTATCAGGCATACCTAGACACCGGAGAGCATGGAATGCTGTTTACCTTACCTTCGAAGTGGTACCAATTTATCTACTTGCAATTTCTTGCTTTCAAACTGCTAGGTTGGCAAGAGCTGGGGCAGACGATGGGAGCTCACTCTGTCATGCAGTACTCGAGTCTCAAGCTGCTGTCCTGCTGACCTTCCAATCATTAGGTTCAGTGTTTTAACCACTAAGTCACTGCAGTCCCCACCTATTTCAATTTCAATTTTAATTTATACCTCGCCCTATTTAGCGCAGGCTGACTCAGGACAGCATCCAACATATCAATACAGGCACATCATGGCAATACAATAATACAAAAAGATAAATCCATACAATCCAATACAATTACAGATTTCAAAACAAGTACAGTTTTACACTAGACATCATTTAAATGCTGAAATTACAAAAAAAAACACACACAAAAAAAACAAGATTAATTGCATAAAAACCCCGGCTACGCAACGTCCATGACGCAGTCTCATGGCTAAAAATGTCGATGACAGAGCCCCATGGCTCAATGCCCATAACGGAGCCAGGAGAGAAGAACCAGCCCCAACCTAACTGAGGTTGTAATTTATTTTGTAATTGATCATCAGGATGTGAACATCAGAGCTTTGTTTGCACATTGTTTTGTAAATGAGGCAACTGTGAGGGATACTTGTCTGGAGTGTTAAAATTTCTTTATCTGGAGTGTTAACATTTTATCCGTTTCTGCTTATGAAGCTGTTGTCTTATCTAATTTTGCTCGCACAACTCTTTAGAGCAGCCAAGTGACTTTTTATGTACCTTTCCCTCCCAACTTGCCTTCTTGGTGGATTTTGTTCACCTTTATTTTCTCTGTGGACAAGAACTGTGTAGTCTTGTTCTCCCATCGTTCATCCTAACTTTGGTGTCTTGGTTTCCTCCGCATGAGGAGCTCGGTGGGTGAGAGCCCTGACGCTAAGGGGGTTACACGGTACCTTAGTAGGAATTGGCAGAGTTGCAAGTTCAATTCCCCGGGGCCCATCCTACGCAGTGCGTCTTTTGTTGTTCACACCAGGCGTTCCGCTTGACCATTTGTAGTGGGGTGAAAGGGGGCCGCAGTTATGTGGTGAATTTTGTTAATCTCTATGAAACCCTGGAACTCCGCTGACGTGAAAGTTGTGGCGTTATCGCTCACAAGTACGTCAGGTAAACCGAAACAGCTGAATACCTTGCATAATTGCTTAATCATTGCAGCTGACGATGTACTGGCCATCGGAATTACCTCCAACCACTTGGAGTAGGAGTCCACTATTATAAGGAAAAGGGTACCCCTGAATGGACCCGCGAAGTCCACGTGTAGACGTGACCATGGACCCCGGGCCATGTCCCATTCTCTGTGCGGAAGTTGGGACTCCTTGGTCCGGGTGCTCTGGCAGCTGTCGCAAGTGCCTACCATGTGCTCTATATCTGTGTCCAGTTTGGACCACCAGACGTAGCTCCTAGCTAGTGCCTTGGAGTGCACGATCCCCGGGTGGCTGATATGCAGCATCTTGAGCACCCGGCACCTCAGAACTTCGGGGATTACTGCCTGCTGCCCCCAGAGTAGGCAGCCCCTTTCTAGGGAGAGCTTGTCTCTCCTGCCTACCGTAAACCCTGAATTCCTCCATAGGGGAGGTTGCCGACCAGCCTTTCTGTACCCATGAACTGACTAGGAGCAATGACTTATCTTTCACCGTAGCCTTGGCGATCTCAGCTGGCAGAATTTGGGGCGACTCTAGGGCCTCGATCAGGAGCACCTGGTTGTCCTGTTCTACCTCACACTCAGGGTCCCCTGCCTGTGGGGGGGGGGTGACCTGGAAAGGGCATCGGCATGGCTGATCTCCTTGTCGGGGGGGGGGGTGTATGTCAATGCATACTGGTACGCGTTGAGGAAAATTGCCCATCACAGCATCCTTGGGGAAAAGATCTGCAGGGTTGGCTTATCTGTGGTGAAGATTCCTAAGAGGGGCTTATGGTCGGTCTCAACTTTGAATGGCCTGCCATAGAGAAAATCGTGGAACTTCTTGGTTCCTGCAACAATCGCTAGGGCTTCCCTGTCTATTTGCGCGTAGTTGTGCTCTGCCTTGGACAGGGATCTCGAATAGTATGCCACTGGGGCTTCTCTCCTGCTCTCTAGCACGTGGCAGAGGACTGCCCCCACCCCCACCAGTGAGGCATCGCAGACCAACACAACGGGTTTCTTTGGGTCGAAGTGGGTCAACACAGCCTCGGAAGATAGAAGCTGTTTGAGCCCCCGGAATGCCCGTTCCTGGCTGTCCCCCCCCCACCGCCAAGCCACATCCTTTTTGAGTAATCTATGCAGCGGTTCTGCTACCGACACGTTTCCCGGGAGGAAAGAGTGGTAGAAATTTAGGAGTCCTAGCAAGGACTGTAGTTTGGCCTTGGTGGTGGGGCGAGGAGCATCTTTCACTGCCACTACCTTGGACTCTGCTGGTTTTATGCCCTCAGGGGTTATTCGGAAACCCAGAAACTCTACCTCCTCAGCGAAAAACACACACTTATCCTTTCTCAACCTGAGCCCCGCTTTCCCAAACACTGTTAGTACCCGGTCTAACCTCTTGGCCAATTCCTGTTCCCCTCCCGCTGTTATCAGAATGTCATCAAAGTAGGGGAAAACACCTGGGAGTCCTTTCAACAATCTTTCTACGAGGGACTGAAAGATCCCCGGAGCCGAATTTACGCCGAATTGGAGGTGCGTTACTTTAAAGGCTCCCTTGTGGGTAACAATTGTCTGAGCGGCAGCTGTAGCTGGGGTTACCGACAATTGCTGGTTTGCCTGGGCCAAGTCTAGCTTGGCGAAACACCTCCCCCCATGCAAGGTTGCTAGCAGGTGGCTTACTACCGGCACCGGATACGCATTTGGGTGAATTGCCTTGTTAATCGTGCACTTGCAGTCAGCACAGATTCTGACCTCCCCATTAGCCTTAAGTGCCATAACAATGGGGGTTTCCCACTCGGCAGAGTCCACCGGCACCAAAATCCCCTGACCCACCAGTTTGTCCAGTTCAGTCTCTATTTTGTCCTTTAGTGCGAAAGGCACTCTTCTTGGCTTCATCCTGATGGGTCGGATGTCGGGTCCAATTCAAAGGAAACTGGGGGCCCTTTGAACTTCCCTAGCCCTTTCTCAAAGATGGCAGGATGTGCGTTACACACCTCCGTGATCGGGTCAGCCTGCACGGTGTGTATGCCTCCAATGAAAACCCCCAGGGGCCCAAACCACTGTGTACCCAGGAGACAGCAGGACCCTTCCTTTAGAACTACTAGAGGCAACTGCGCGGAGTGCCTTTTAAACTGAACCTTGAACTCTCCCACCCCCAACACTGGTATACTCTTGCCCTGAACACCCCGCAAATTAGTCTTAAGGGCCTTCAGCTTGGGGCGTGACTTTGGGGGAATGCGCAGAAATTCCCTGTGGGAGATGGAGTATGACGACCCTGAATCGATCTCCATCCTTACTGGGACCCCCTGTACCAGTACCTCAACAAAGAACCAGGGGTGCCGCAACGGCACGCTGTGGACCGCCTGGTCACGGTCGCGGGAACCCGTCGAGACACGCGGTGCTCCTGGGGCTCGTCATCATTGAAGATGTGCCCGACCCCGTCTGCCTTTCATTGGGGCCATTCCGCCTGTCCCTTGCCGTTGTTTTAATGACGCCTGCAGACCCTTGCGATGTGCCTGTGCCGCCCGCAGTTGTGGTACTCCGCCTTCCGGAATGGGCATCAGCTCCGGTCATGGTATGCACCGCATCCGTCGCAGTGGCGGTCCTCTCTGGTGCGGTCTCGAACCTCAGGCCTCCTCTGCACCCACTGCACGTCCTCATCCTCACTGAAGTCGGAGGTGGACGTGGTGGACTCGGAGGGCCCCTGCTCTCCATGGGAGGAACAGCTGTGGACTGGGACTGCTGTGGGGGGGCCCAACTGCGGCGGTCCTGGCCCGGCACACCCGTTCACCTTGTTGCACTGACTCGGTGGCTTGGGCGATGTGCAGGACATGCTCGAATGAGATGCTCTCGTCTTTGGCCAGTAGTTTTTTCCTGGCCCCCTCATCTCACAGGCCCAGCAGGAGCCTGTCTCTCAGCGCCTCGCTCAGGGATGCTCCCCACCGGCAAGGCATGGCAGCCACCCGCAGGGCTGCTACGAAGTCTGCCACGGACTCACCGGCCCACTGGCACCGCTGCTGAAACGCCAACCTTCCCGGGAACACCGACACTTTCGGGCGAAAGTGTTTCCTCAGCTCGGCGAGGATCTCATCTAGGGGTACCTCCCTGAGCGGTCTCAGCGTCGGGAGGTTAGTGGCCAGTTCCAAAGTCTGTAGGCCGCACTGGGCCAGTAGGAATGCCTGGCGCTGGGCTTCCTCCTCGATGCCTTCGAGGTCCATAGTGTAGAGGAACTGCTGCTCGTAGAGTTCCCATTTTTCTGGCTTCGTGGTGTCGAAGGGCACGATGTTCACTTTTTGGGACGCCATCCCACCTTCGTCGCCAATTTGGTGTCTTGCACGGAAGACAAAGAAGGAGCCGCAGTAAGGGCTAAAACACAACTTTATTGCATGGTAGTCAGAGTGAACATGAGGTAATGGTGGACCAAACAGCTCTATTTATAGCACACTGTACATTTTGAATAACCCGTGTGATAGTTCATTGGTTACTGTCCACGTGATGTCATGGATCGTCACGCCCATCTTCTCCAGGTGCGGTGTGGTGGGAAGGTTTCCCGCCCTTCAGGTATTCAGGGGAATCTGTATCATATGAGCTGGATGCTGCTACTGCCACGGCAGTAGCATTCTTAACAGCTTGCTACAATGTGTCTGATTAGCTACAATTACTGGATACAATCAGTTAAAGAGTACTTGTCACATTCTATTCAGTACACAACACTAACTTAATCCTACTCAATTGTTTTTGTTTCAGGAGGAAAAAGAAAGGCAAGAGCAAGAACAGAGAGAAAGAGAAGAACGAGAAAAGGCAGAAAAAGGAAAAAAGGAAAAGACAAGTTAATATCTGACTGTTTTTGTTTCAGGAAGAAAAAGAAAGACAGCAGCAAGAAATTCAAGAAAAAGAAGACCAAGCAAGGAAAGAGAAAGAAATACAGGAAAAAGCAGAAAAGGAGAAAAAGGAAAATGCGGGAAAAGGAAAAATGGAAAAGGGTAAAACAAAGCTTCAGACCAAACCAGCAGCAGAAAAATTAGTACCAGCTCCAGATGCAGAAGCTCCACAATTAAAAGCTGAATCACATGTTCCTCAAGAAGGGCCTGTTATTATCCATAGTCAGCCACAACCATTGATACCTCTGACACAATCACCACCACCACCACCACCTCCTCGTCCTCCTAAACTAGCTCTACTCAGAGGAATCACTGACCAGTCCCTTGTTATTAGCATGACTCCTTCCACCACCCCTGGAGAAGGAGAAATCCTTACCGTTGAAGTCAAAGAGAAAAAGCAACCATAACTAGTGGATTCTTGTGCTGTGCTGAGCATATGGGGATGCTTTTCTATTAAAAAATCCAGCTGTTTCCATGCAGTCTCTGCATCGTTAACAGAACCATGTGAGAAGAGATTGAGGCACAGCAACTTGACAGCAGCCTCCATCTTGAATCAAGGACGGTCGTTGTAAGATCTGAAAAGAACTAGAGGGAAAACAACTGCTCACAAGAGACCACTGAAATAATTTGAGGGGAGACAAAGCCGATTGTACCTACAGGTTCCTAGTCTAAAACTTTTCAGGTTTTATACCACTGACATGTCACTTTGTAACATTACATGCCACAAAAGAAAAAGAACAGTGTTCACAGAAACCAGAAATGTGCTACATAAGTAGCTTTACCTATGTCCTTCTCCCAAGGAGGGCTAGGCAGGGTCTCTCCGTGTAGTTTAAAATGAAAATATTTCAGACTGTCCTTGACATTATAGAGGCTGTTGATATAAACATATAACCTGGTTGTTTGGGGGGTTTTTTTGGGTGATTTGGGGGCAAGTTGGATTCAGTTGTGTGTGTACGGGACAAAAATGGTGGTTAAGCAAACAAACAAACCTGCCTCTAGCCTGCCCTATTCTGAGACCTCATTAGGGGGAATCAACTAGTTATCCTATTGTATTTTATCCCACTCACAGCCTATGTGCATGCCGCGGACAAGATAAAATAGAATGCAGCAGTCTGGGCATTATATAATATTACGAAATGTTATACATATAACAATAACAACAAGAAACAAATCTCAACTGGTGACATGAGGTAAACAATAAATTTAAAAAACTAAACAGTTAAAGGGCATTAGGCAATGTCATTAAAAGTTTCTTTGAAAAGAAAGGCCTTTTGGTGTGTGTGTTTTTTTTAAAAAATATACAGTATGCCCAGGGACGGAGTTTGATGCAGCACCGTTGGTAGATCATTCCACAGTGTGGGTGCCACCACCAAAGAAGGCCCTCCTTCTGGTCATGTCCTTCTTCACCATTCTTGGTGTTGACAACTGGAACTGCAGTTTTTGGGAAGACCGAGTGATGCGGGCAGCTGTTTTGTGGGAGAGATGCTCCAACTGATAACAAGATCCCAAACAGCAAAGGGCTTTGTGTGTTAATTTTATAACCTTTTACCTGATATGGAAAGGAATAGGAAGGCAGTGCAGACTTGCCAATACTGGGGAAAATACAACCAGATTATTTGTTTCCATTAACAGTTTGGTCGCTGTGCTCTCAACCCATTGTAGTTTCCGCTTCAGGGACAAAAGCAGTCTCATGTAGAGAGCATTACCACAATCAATATGTGAGACTACCATTGAATGGATCGAAATTGTTATGGAACATCTGTTCAAGTAAGGATACAGCTGTGCAATTTTGGGAAAGTTGGAAAAAGGCAGCCTTGCAAACTGCCACTATTTGAGCCTCAAAATGCAGGGCCGGACAGAAATTACCCCCAAGCTGTGTAACTGAGCCATAGGTGTGAGAGTCAAACCACCTAAAGTAGGGACCAAGCCACCTAGTCAGGCAGAGGGTCCCTCCAACATCATGACCTCCATTATTGAGGCTAAACAGTCATCAAGGCATCAGATTTTATCCAGTGCTATGGTTGAGAAGGAGAGATATAGTTGGGAGCCATCCAAATATTGGAGACACCACACTCCAAATATCCAGATGACCCCTTCCATTGGTTCCATATAGATGTTAACATCAGAGAGATGATCAACACCTGTGGAACACACTATTGGAAGATTCAAGGAGTCATTGAGGAAGGGTGTTACCATCCCTGGTCTTGGATGGGACAGTGTTGCCCTAGCCAGACCAACTTGGGGGTCCTCCTGGACTCACAGCTATGGCTTGAAGAGCAGGTGGCGGCCATGGCCAGGAGGGCCTTTGCTCAACTTCAAGTAAATTGCCAGTTGCACCCGCTCCTGGATCAGGACTCTTTACTCATGGTCACACACGCTCTGGTCTCCTCCAGACTAGATTACTGTAATGCACTCTACATGGGGCTGCCCTTGACAACCATTCGGAGGCTACAGCTGGTCCAGAATGCGGCTGCCCAGGTGGTGATGGGGTGTGGGCGCTATGCCCGCGCCTCCCTGGTGCTTCGGGAGCTGCACTGCTTACCAGTTTGCCTCCAGGTGCAATTCAAGGTGCTGGTTTTGACCTTTAAAGCCCTACATGGTCATGGGCCAGGATACCTAAGAGACGGCATCGCCCCAAGAGTGTCTGTCCATCCAATCAGAGTGGACCGGAGAGGCTCTCTTATTGTACCATCAGCTAGAGGGGCACATCTCTCTAGCACATGAAGGAGGGCCTTCTGCGTGTCCGCTCCAGCCCTCTGGAACCTCCTGCCAATAGAGCTAAGGTTACAGACAGAATTGCTGCCCTTTAGAAAAGGTCTGAAAACCTGGCTAGCAGGGCAGGTGTGGGGCCTTAATGGGAATATGGCCCCCACCTGTTGGCTCATTCCAAGTTAAAAGCACCAATCTAGAGTCCCTTCCTCTGTACCTCTTTTTATGAAGGGGGTGGGGGTAGGTGGGTGATTTAAGGGTTTTTTACCTGTTTTATATGTTTATGATTGTTGTAAGCCACCCAGAGTTGGGTTCGCCTGAGTGGGCGGCATAGAAATTTAAAAATTAAATTAAATTAAAGTTTAAAATCAGAACCACTTACAGTTCCTAAATCCCAACAACCTTCCCTGGAGGATACTGTGGTCAATGGTATTGAAATCTGCTGAGAGATCCAGGAGCACCAGGAGGGATGAAGCCTCCCCATCCTCTTCCAGGATGTCATTGTGCAGCACAACCAATGCATTTTTGGTGGCATGGCAATATCTAAACCGTGATTGGAATGGATCCAAAACATTGGTTTTTTCCAAGAACGCCTACAGCCATTGCCCCTCTCAATGATCCTGCTGAGAAAGGGGATATTAACCACAGACCTTTAGTTATCAGAAGCAACTGTGGCAGCATTTGGCTTCTATAAGAGTGGGTGGATTGATGTTTCTTTCAGGCAGGAGGGCATATTACTGTCCTGCAGGGATGAATTAATAACATTCCTTGTCCACTCGCCCATCACATTTGCTGATTTTACTAGTCAAGATGGGTAAGGATCATAACTAGAGGCAGTGGCCTTGCAGCTTGCAAGTGCCTTTTCCACATCTTCAGACAACACAAGTTGAAACTCTTCTCACAGAATTTGACAAGATGGCTTCATCCCAGCCTGAATTATTGTATTAAATGTGGAGTCAGGGTCCCATCAAATGGCCTCAACTTTGGATTTGAAATATTGGGCAAAACATTCATAAGATGGTTGTTCCTGGTGAGACGTGCTTGGCTGACCTACGGTGAGACTATGGGCTATCTTGTTTATTGGTTAGATACCTCCAGAATTCATTGAGAATCATGGATCTTCCTCACTCTCTTCATTTGCCCCAAATATTACATAAGAACATAAGAACATAAGAACAGCCTTGCTGGAACAGGCCACAGCCCATCCAGTCCAGCATTCTGTCTCACACAGTGGCTCACCATTTCCTTCAGGGTATTCCCAAGGAGATGCCCTCACCTGCTTAGGATCCCCTGGAAATGGCATTGAGAGATATCCTGCCTATCTCTCCAACCCGGAGGTTGTCCTTAGGTAGCCATAATTATAGCCATTGATAGCCTTGTCCTCCATGAACTTGTCTAATCCTTTCTTAAAGCTGTCAAGACTGACAGCTGTCACCACTTCTTCTGGCAGGGAGTTCCATAGACCAGTAATCCTCTGGGTGAAAAAGTACTTTCTCTTATTTGTTTGAGAACTAGTACCCAAAAGTTTCATGGAGTGTCCCCTAGTTCTAGTGTTGTGCGATAGGGAAAACAGTTTTTCCTTATCTACTTTGTCCACACCATGCATGATTTTATAAACTTCAATCAGGTCACCTCTTAGACGCCGTCGTTCAAGAGTGAAAAGGCCCAACCGTTGCAGCCTCAGATGGTAAGGAAGGTGTTCCAGTCCCCTAATCATTCTGGTTGCCCTCCTCTGTACTTTCTCCAACTCCATAATATCCTTCTGGAGGTATGGCGACCAGAACTGTACACAATATTCCAGATGGGGCCTCACCATAGATTTATAAAGAGGCAAAATGACACTTGCTGACTTATTTTCTATACCCTTCCTAATGATCCCTAACATTGAGTTTGCTTTTTTCACTGCTGAGGCACACTGGGTTGACACCTTCATTGAGCTGTCCACCAGGACACCAAGGTCCCTTTCCTGGTTTGTCGCAGAGAGTTCAGACCCCATCAGTTTATAAATGTAATTGGGGTTTTTTGCCCCAACATGCATCACTCTGCACTTACTGATGTTGAAGCTCATTTGCCACTGTTTTGCCCACTCCCCCAGTGTCAAGAGATCCCTCTGGAGCTCTTCACAATCTCTCACAGTTTTCACTACCCTGTATAATTTAGTGTCGTCAGCAAATTTGGCTACCTTGCTTTTTACTCCTACCTCTAGATCATTTATGAAGAGGTTGAAAAGCAGGGGTCCCAGTACTGAACCTTGGGGGACCCCACTCTTTACTTCCCTCCACTTGGAGAAGTATCCATTTAGTGCTACCCTCTGTTTCCTGTCCCTTAGCCAGTTGCTGATCCAGGACAAGACCTGTCCCTTTATTCCATGACTGGTAAGTTTATTCAAGAGCCTTTGGTGTGGGACCTTGTCAAAAGCCTTCTGAAAGTCCAGATAAACAATGTCAACTGGATCCCCCTTATCCACATGCTTGTTGACACTCTCAAAAAATTCCAACAGATTAGTGAGGCATGATTTGCCCTTGCAAAAGCCATGTTGGCTCTCCTTTAGCAGCGCCTTCTCTTCTATGTGCCTATTAATTCTATCTTTTAGGATGGTTTCCATCACTTTACCTGGGACACATGTCAAACTGACAGGCCGGTAATTTCCTGGATCACCCCTGGATCCTTTTTTGAAAATTGGTGTTACATTCGCTACCTTCCAGTCATCAGGCACAAAGCCTGATTTGAGGGAAAGATTATATATTTTGGCTAGGATATCAGCAATTTCATCTTTAAGTTCCCTGAGAACTCGTGGATGGATGCCATCTGGTCCTGGGGATTTGTTAGTGTTTAGCTTAACAAGACATGCAAGGACCTCCTCCCTGGTTATTTCTATCTTGCTTAATTCTTCGGTTTCCCTCCCTACGAAGATAGGCTCTGTTTTGGGCATGTGGTCTCTGTCTTCTTCAGTGAATACTGAAGCAAAGAATTCATTGAGTCTCTCTGCAATCTCTGTTTCCTCTTTAATAACCCCTTGCCTTCCATTGTCATCTAATGGTCCAATGGCCTTCCTAGTTGGGTTCTTACTTCTAATGTACTTAAAGAAGTCTTTGTTATTTCTCTGAGTATTTTTAGCTATACGCTCCTCAAAGTCTTGCTTTGCTTTCCTGATTGTTGCCTTGCATTTGTTCTGCCAGAATTTATGTTTCTGCCTGCTGTCCTCATTTGGACAAGCCTTCCATCTTCTAAATGAGCTTTTCTTGCTCTTGATCACTTCCCGAACAGCTCCTGTAAGCCACATCGGAGTCCTCTTGGACCTGGCAGTGCCCTTTTTCCTTTTGGGTATGCATTCCAATTGAGCCTCTGTTATTGTTTTTGTAAACAGCCTCCATGCCTCTTGGAGTGTTTGGACTCTCTCAATTTTCCCTTTCAGTTTCTTTTTTACTAGTTTCCTCATCTTTGGGAAATTTCCTTTTTGAAAATTTAAGGTCTCTGTGTTAGATTTTATCAGTGACTTGCGGTCTATGATCAAGTTAAACATAATTGAGTTGTGGTCACTGTTCCCTATTGGATCAGTCACATTAACATCTTGCACCAGATCCTGAGTATTACTCAGGATCAAGTCAAGGATTCTTGTACCTCTAGTTGGGTCTTCAACCATCTGTCCCAGGGAACAATCATTGAGCATATCTAGGAACTTTATCTCTTTATCATGTGCTGAACAACAGTTCACCCAGTCTATGTGAGGGTAATTGAAGTCCCCCATTATAACCAGGCTTCCCTTCCTGGATGCCTCCTTTACAACATTCTCCAACTGCCAGTCTCCCTCAAGAGTTTGGGTCGGAGGCCGATAGTATATGCCTACTGTTAGACCATCCTTGTGGCCTGGTACTCTTACCCACAGAGCTTCTAATGGTGACTCCAAATCACCTAGATATTCCAATTCATACGATTTTATCACTTCTTTGACATACAAGGCTACACCACCTCCTGTTTGCCCCTTCCTATCCTTCCTGTACAGTTTGTAGCCTGGGATAACTGTATCCCATTGGTTATCATCCGTCCACCAGGTTTCAGTGATACCAATAATATCAATATTTTTATCTATTGCTAAGTATTCCAGCTCCCCTATTTTGTTACGGAGGCTTCTGGCATTTGTATACAAGCATTTATATATGCTTTCCTGATACAGTCTTTTGAGTCCAGTTGCATTGTTAGACTGCCTCTTGCATCCTTCTGCTAGAGTGCTGGTGACTAGCTCCTTGCTCTGCTCAGTAATTTTTGCATCCTCCTCACTACTCAAGTACACACTTTCCCGAACCGGATGCTGCCCAGCTCCTGTCGGCTTTCCCCCAGTTATCAGTTTAAAAGCTGCTCTGCAGCCTTTTTCATGTTGAGTGCCAGCAATCTGGTCCCATCATGGTTTAAATGCAACCCATCCCTCCTGAACAGATTTGGCTTGTCCCAAAATGTTCTCCAGTTCCTGACAAATCTGAAGCCCTCCTCTCGACACCACCGCCTCATCCACGCATTGAGGCTTCTGAGCTCTGCCTGCCTGGTAGGTCCTGCGCGAGGGACAGGCAGCACTTCTGAAAATGCTACCTTGGAAGTCCGGGACTTCAATCTTCTTCCTAACAACCTAAATTTGGCTTCCAGGACAGACCGCTTGGCCTTCCCAATATCATTAGTACCAACGTGTACCATGACAACTGGCTCGTTCCCAGTTCTCTCTAACAATCTATCTAGATTTCTTGTGATGTCTGCAACTTTTGCACCTAGCAGGCAAGTCACCATACGGTTATCATGTGCATCACAAATCCATTTCTCTGTATTTCTAATTATTGAATCGCCTAGTACAAGGAGCCTCTCTCCTGCAATCTGTTCATCTACATGCACCTCATCAACCATATTAAGGGAGAGAACCTCAGTTTGTTCCTGTTGTTCATCTTCCTGGATCTCATCAAGTGTGATGAAGGAGAGATCATCAGGTGGAACCAGTTGTTCCTCTGTGTGTTCCTCATCAGGTGTGATAAGGGAAAGAGCCTCAAATTTATTCTGTAATTTCAGACTCTCAGAGTGATCCCCTACTCTTCTCCTCCTTTGAGTCACATTCCTCCAACCATCTCCCTCCTGAGTTAGTGAAGGGCCTTCTCCCTCAGAACTGGTCCCTGTCACTTCTTTGTCCAGCATAGTCTGCTCCGCTCTGTCCAAGAACAGCTCAAGCTCCTTAATTTGTTGGTGGTTAGATATGCGTGCCTCTAGCTGCTGGACCTTCTCTTCTAGTAGTGCAACCAGCTTGCACTTGCTGCAAGTGTAGTTCTCCATATGCTTTGGCAAGAACACAAACATGGCACAAGAATTGCAGGTAACTACAGCTGTTCCCTCAGAATCCATTTTAACAAGTGCAGTATTGTGGGCCTCAAAAATGTACACGTTTACTACCTTTCTACCTAGTAAGACTATATTTTTTTGTTCCTAGTTTGTAAAGCAGCTCTACTCCAACTGCAAAACTTACCAGTGCTCACTTCCTTTGTTTGGCTCTCCTCAGCAGCAGCTCTGCTTAAGAGCACATGCAGAGTCAAAATGGCTGACCCTGAAAGAGCTCAGAGCTTTTAAAGGATAGTGTGGCTCCGCCCCTATGAGTCACAGTTCAGGGAAGGGCCTGGTGTGGCCCTGCCCCCCTGCTTCTGGAAGCTTCAAACTGCTTCCTCTGTTTGAACAGAGGTGGCTCTCAGCAGTTTCAATTATCAATTTAAATTAGTGGAGGCCTCTAAAGCAGCTCTACTCCAACTGCAAAACTTACCAGTGCTCACTTCCTTTGTTTGGCTCTCCTCAGCAGCAGCTCTGCTTAAGAGCACATGCAGAGTCAAAAATTAAGAGATTAAGAGATCGCTTGATTTGCCAAGGCAAAGTTGTCATCTAAGGGAGCTTTCTTCCACCTGCTCTAGCCTTCTCCTGGGAGAAAGCTAGATATCTGGGAGACTGGGAAGCAGTTGCTACTCCAGACCCTGCTGTAGGCTCATCTTGTTCTTTTGGGGAATAAAAATACAATCTGGAAGTGGGGATCATGGCAAAAGGCATTTTGGTCCATCTCTCAGCCTCAAGTGGCTTTTAGAAAGGCCCTAAGTTGAGTTGCTATGGAAAAGGATTTTAAAAGATGGACAATGTCTTTTTAATTTATGTCTTTTACATGGCTTTTTAGAAAGTTACTTTGTTTTAATTGTTTTTATTTCATTTTAAACTTTATCATGAATTAAGAACAACTTGGGATATCATATATGTAAACCATTCTTTAGATGGTGAACATAATATTGTAAAAGCTTTATATAATATATTAAGAATAATAACAGCAACATTAACAATGATAGTCACAAAAATATTTCAGCAACTTGTTCATTGTAAAAAAAGTACTATTTCTCATGTGCAAATTTTTCCATAATGGGGAAGAAGAGATATCAAATTGCTGTTTCCTCTTTTTTTTTATCAGAGGCTGGACATTATCATAATTATTCTAATTTAGGATGTGGCAGCTGTAAACCTTTGAGTGAAATCCTATTGCATAGTTACAGAAATGGTGTAACTTTATACACAAATGTCATCACTTATGTAAGCATTACCTGTTGCGTGCCAAATCATGAAACTCTGTATGCAGAGTTCCCAAAGACACGCTGTTTGTGTAACTGCACTGCAGGAATTTCAGGTCGCTATATTAGTAAAGGTAAAGGTTTCCTTGCTGGAAAGGCAGTAGTGTCTGACTCTAGAGCAGTGTTTCCCAACCTTTGGTTTTTGGACTTCAATTCCCAGAAGCCTAAGTCAATTCCCCAAAGTAATGATCAGCCAATGTACTGACTTAGGCTTCTGGGAATTGAAGTCCCCTTGTGGGGCGTGGGCCCCATGTTGAGAACCACTGTTCTAGAAGGACAATGTTCATCTTCATTTACAGGCAGAGCCAGCTTGTCTGCATCTACAGATGTTTCTCTGGTAATATGACAAGCATGACTATATGCCAGAGTGCACAAAACACTATTACCGTTTCCTTTGAAGCAGTACCTATTTATTTACTTGCAATTTCTTGCTTCCAAACTGCTAGGTTGGCAGGAGCTTGTACAGATGATAAGAGCTCATTCTATCGCATAACACTTGGGTCTCGAACTGCTGACCTGCCGACTTTCTGGTCCTGACGTCTTAACCACTAAGCCACTGCAGCCTGTACATTTCATTACATGAGAGAACTATTCTAGCTTTCTGTATTTTATTTTTTCCATGATTTCACAGTCTTTACTCATCTTAGTACTTCTTGGTTGATTATCCTCTTGATCCAAGAACTCCTTAGTGTTCTGAAATAAAAGCCCTTATTTCAAATGCTTGTCTTTTAAAAAAAATACTAACCTGTGTCAAAGTCATAATTCCATGGAACACAGAGACAGGCTTAGAAAATAGAAATAGCAGATGCCTGAAAGCTTGCTCTGCACTCTGCAGCAAACCCACCTCATCTCATTACCACTAAAAGAAATAAGACCTGCTATTCCTTGCAGGTCTGGAAGTAGAAACAGAGTCTATGGCTGATTATGTGTGATGAATAGTGTATGCAACTCTGGTTGGGAGAAGTGTGCTATTGAGTCTTGAATAGGGAGTGATTCTGAAAAAAAGAGTGAGGTTTGGAATGCATGAGTGCTTGGTAATGGCTGATTCTAGGGAAATGTGGTTTGGTGTAGATGATCCTGAAAGGAGGCATCATGGAAGAGGAAAAAATTACCCATGTGTGCATTTGGACGGTGGTCTTGCACCCAGTGTTTTAGGCAATTTGTTTTCCACCCAGGCTGATCAATTTGCTTCTGTTCAGATGAGCATTTTAATGTGATGCATAAGCTTGAAAATCTCATTTCCCAGTTAAGATTCAACCCTAGCCTCTACCTTGTACTCGAGGTTTTCTATGTGAGTAGCTATCCCATGATAGCAGCCATTTTGTTTCTAGTGAAACCTTCAAAACAGCCATCTTGTTTTCCCCCTAGACTAGATAAGCCTTTGGCCTGGTCCACCAAGGCTCTTTACATCTGTAGAGTTTTATATTATTATTATTATTATTATTATTATTATTATTATTATTATTATTATTATTATTATTATTATTATGTTTAATTTCTATCCTGCTTTCCTGGCACTGGTGCCACTCAATATGTTATCCTTGACTGATTTTCCCGAGTATATGGCCTGTAAGAGAAAAAAGGATACCTCAACCTGGTTTAAACCAAACCAGCACTAAAGCATTTGCGACATGTACATTGTAGACCATCTCATTTCTTCCTTTTGCATCATGACTACTACTTGAATTTATTTAGAAGCCTTTTCTAGTCTCCGTCCCTTTCTCCCCACTCCCTGGCCCCATAACTTGTGTGCAGCCTGTGTCTGGCAGTGGAACGAGAGCTCTCCGATTTCTTCACAATTCCCCAAATCATAGAAGAACCTCTTGAAGCCAGGGTGGGAATGAGAGCTCAAAATAGGCTTGGCCCTCTATTTTATTCAGAGAACCAGGGCTCAAGAGTAAGTCTCATTTCTTATCTGCCTGCAAAGGGCACTTCCTCCCTAAATGAGCTGTCTTAAATGTGATCTGCTGCTTTATGAGCCTTTTTAATTCCAATGTCATCAGACTAGGGAGACAATCCCAGGACAAGATCATTTAGTTCTGGCACTAAATATCCTTTCTCCGCAGGACTTGAGTATTAAATATCTTAGACAATGTTAAAATTTGGGGGGAAAGATGCTGAAGGACTACTAGCATATTAGCAGATGTTCTTGATTTTTTGCTCATTAGAAACAAGGAGCCTGGACTTCTGCCTTCTACAGAGATGCATAACCTTGCTGCTTCAGGCAACAATTTCTCCAGAAATGGCCATTGACCAGCTGCCACAATGGGCTTATTAGTGTAATACTGAGCTAGAACCCAGGAGGAACACTTTCTCCACAGTCAAGTTTCAAATGCTCACCATTTCTTTAATCAAAGCTTACCCAGAGGCCTAGCCGAGTACAATCTGTTTGGAGTGGCTTTAAACCCCACCATCCCTCTGCAAAGTGCCACACAAAGGTCTTTCCCTTGGACAAAGCACACTTTCTGCAACTGAATTATGGGCCATCCACTAGCTTTTAGTCTAGGCTAATTGCTTAAGACAGAGGTGAAAACTAAAGTGGAGCCTCCTCTCTCCACTCCACTATAAAAGCCAAATGGACTGTGACATTTTGACTGTTCCACAGAGGTGTGAGAGAACATCTCACGCTGAGGCATCAGATTTGCTTGCAGATGGCAGACCCAAATCTTTGCATCATCACCTTGCTATCACGTCCCACCTCCCACCAAAGACAATCGCTTCAATCTGCCTAAACAGTAGGACTGCCCCTGGTTTTAACTATTCAGGACATTGCTTTCAAACTTTAGGTTAGGGTGGTATCACAGGATAACCATGTTTCTCACCCCACTACCTTCCAAGGTTTTTTTATTTGACCCCTTCCAAGGGTGCAGGGACTGAGAAGGGCCAAAACAGGCTGCAGATGGAAGAGGATAAAAACCCCATGACATGCAAGTGGAACACTAACTAGTTCAAGAAAAGTTAGGATCTGAATTAATCTCATAGATATTTGTCCAAACCATTTCTCTTCTCTTGTAAAAATAACATTTCAGGAGATACGTCTCTTCATAGGTGAATTTTTTGAAGTGATAGCTGTGTTAATCTGTGCAAACATATCAGAGAGTAAATAAAACAAAACAACAAAAGAGTTGTAGCACCTTAAAGATTAACTCCTGAATTTAAATGTGAGCTTTTGTGGATCAAGTGTACTTCATCAGACATAAGAGTAAAACCTCATGGCATCAATTTATCCCCAGGTACAGAGGCACACAATGGCTGGCCATTTTAATAGAAAATAAACATTGTAACTCTTTGTAGAAATGAAAACAAAAGAGAGTAGAACTGTTGAGATGTAAGCTAAGTTTAATAAATTGTGTTATATTAATCACCAAGTACTAAGAACAATGTTGTATATTGCAAATAGAGACTATATTCTTTCTTTATAAAACTATAATTTGCTTTGAAAATACCAAGCCAGAAAACAATATTTCCCCCCCACAAAAATAACAATAACAAAGTTGTACCACAGGGTGGTGCTAAATGTTTTATTAGGAAATGTGCTGAACAGAAAAGTGGAGCAACCTATATTTTGAGGATAGTTAAGTAAATATTCTATTAATATTTGAGAAGTTTTATTCTTGGAATAGTGTATCGAGATGCTGTAAGGAATAACTCTGCAGTAGGTTAAAAAGTCGACATAAATTGCAAGGCATGGACCAAACATGAGACTGTACAAATCAGATTTTCAGGCTACCGTTCTGTCACAATAATGCCACAATCTGCTAAATATTCATGATTAGAAAATAGCTTACTTTGCAATATATTCCCAGTCCTCAAAGACCCCATCTTGTTTTGGTTTCTAGTAGCTAAGAAATCCTGATCCAAATAAATATGTTTAATTAAAAGCCTGTGGGAATGAAAGGTTCTCAACGGGCTGCTTCAAAAGACTCATTGAAGATACATTTCTGTATACAATATCCATAATGGGAAAATAACATTTTCAATTAAAGCGACAGCTGTTATTTCTAAATAAAATATCTTTGCTTAACAAACCAAATTTGGCATTTATTAGACACAATACATTTCCAATCTAATGGTGATTCATTAGAACCCACAGATGAGTTCATACAGAGGCAAAGTGCAAAATTTAAAGCAGGTGATTTCAGCGTCAAATGAAAGGCAGCTTTCATGCCCTTCACTATTAACACTGATTTTGGGGGTTCTGCTACCCCTACCTGATCTATGTAATTTGTCATGTTACACATTCCACGGCCATTCAGTCAGTTCAACCCAATCTATTTCACTTACTACATACAAGTAAAAAAACAGACTATTAGATACACGTCAGGCTTATCTACAATACTTTAGCAAATGAAATCTAACTTCTTGGGCTACCAAGCAACGTCTATATGGGATGAGGAAATGCTGAAACAAGTGAAATTCAAGAAGAAATTCCTTAGCAGTCTGCGAAGAAACTGGAGCTGAAGAAAAGGTGGTCCTCAAAGGCACAGTAGACCCTGAATAACAAACAAAACTATCTAAAAGATTTTCATATAAAAAGAGAAGACTTCTCCAGCCAGCTTGGGACTTTTGGAGTCCAGGAGATTTAAACCCACCAGACATAATTTTGGATTACAGAACAAAGATGACAGGGACATCTTGAAAACAGAAAAACCAAGGAAATATAGAAAAATAAAAATACAGATTCAGTATCATATAGATTCTTCCTGCATGTAAGCTATACAATTGATTTTATAAAAGAGCCTTTCCTCCCTGGCATTTGCAAGACTTCCTTGTAAGTAGTAAATGACATCATATTACTTTACACAGATTATTCAAAGGTTAATTTATTTTTAACACGATACAAAGAAATCCCAATCTTATTTATATTCTCTGTGTAGAGTAGAAAGGTACCCCTATACAAAGCATGTTGCTTATTTGAAGTTTAAATAATACAAATGCATGTGTTGAGTCATGATATGGTTCCATTTCAACTGAGATTCTTAAAAAACACATACAATTTTTTAAAAAAATGTCATGCTCCAAATATTTAGAAATAGTCAGATAGTATAAAATGAGGTGAAATAAAATAAAACAGAGGTGCATTTATTCAAAAATTCTATGCTTTGTCCTGGTCCTTGATGTTTCTTTTTAATCTGTAAGCAAGGTTGTGCTTAAGCAAGAGGTCAATATGGCTGCAGCAAAAGAAATTTCAAATGCACACAAAAGCCCGTGCTGTATTAACACATCACTATTGGCAAACTACTGTATATTGTGTTATGGTCAGCAGTCAACTGAGCTAATAAATATGGCAAAAACCCACTTCTTCTGCTATTCCTGAGCATGAATACAATTAAAGCAGGGGTGCCCAAACCTTTTGGGCCACGGGCCAGTCATGTGGTTCAGCAAGCCGGTCACGTGGTTCCTCCCACTGGTGGCGGAAGTAAAACATGCCTTGCAATCTGTTTTGCAACAGGATGAGATAGATTTTAAGCTGCCATTTTCTCTGCTTAATCCAGGCTGCCCAAACTATGGCCCATGGGCCGGATGCGGCCAATGTCACTCCCGGGCGCGTTTTACTTCCGCTTCTGGGAGTGACGAAGGTGGTGCGATCTGAATGAATTGGCATTGGGGGCTGGATCCAGCCCACGGGCCATAGTTTGGGCACCCCTGCGTTAAAGGCTTTTGTACTCTATTCCTTTTTCAGATTCCCCCCTGCAACATATTGTTAAACAAAGTGATGTCTTGGGCAACAAACAAAAAAATGATCAAGAATGTCATAACAATTTATATGGATTATGCAAAGTATTGAAAAGGTCCTCTTGTCTTCTGCTGTCTGATGACATTTCAAGGGCAAGTGG
The DNA here is from genome assembly GCA_035047305.1 of Bradypodion pumilum. Classification (NCBI taxonomy): domain Eukaryota; kingdom Metazoa; phylum Chordata; class Lepidosauria; order Squamata; family Chamaeleonidae; genus Bradypodion; species Bradypodion pumilum. Next base: position 305,831,902 of record JAWDJD010000004.1, on the reverse strand, counting down.
CACGGGATTTTCTCCTGAGGGTAGAGGGAAGCAGAGACTGGCTTTTTTTTTTTACTCAGCTTCCATCTTCTTGTGCTTCAAGCTTTTTCGGAGGCTGGAGCTTGTGCAAACTGAAGTAGTTCACCACTTGCTGTGGCACTTCTGCCAGGACGCTTTGAGCCAGAGCTTCTTTGGGAGCCTGATTCAAAGAAGAGTCAGATATTAGACTGGAAGAGCACATATTCAAGTCTTTGCTGATATGGGAAGACAATTTCAAGAGGTGATACCAGGATCAGGCAGAAAGGTACTTGGCCACTCAAATACAGTATGGAGTGTAGGAAAGGCAGGTTGCTTACCTGTAACTGATGTTCTTCGAGTGGTCACCTGTGAAGCCACAATAATGGGTTTTCCTGCGCCTGCGCAGTTCAGGCCGGAAATCTTCCATAGCTTTGTAGGAGACTCAGACTCCGCCCTTCATGCCAATCAGGAGCGAGCCCGCCCCCAATCCCCAGTTCAAAATCTTGCCGCCGCAGAAAAAAGGTCTGACAGCTGGCAGTGACAATAGTGGGGAGGATGGGCGGGAACGTGTGGCTTCACAGGTGACCACTCGAAGAACATCAGTTACAGGTAAGCAACCTGCCTTTCTTCTTCGTGGTCCCTGTGAAGCCACACTAATGGGTGATTAAAAAGCTGACTACCAGGCTGGCGGGTTGTCACTGCCGTGGCGCAGCTACCACCCCTACACCTCACAAGAGCTAGTATGTCATCTGGCATTGACACGGTAGTGTCAAACAAATCTTGACAGGTAGTAGGCTGAATTAGAGATAGAAGTTGCACAGGTAAAGTGAATGCAGCTAATTTGTCAGCAATCGGTGAGATAATTCAATAGTTCCCACTGTTCAGTGAGAATATTAGCTGGGATAAAGAGCCTACCCTTTCTGATTGGAATGATAACCAAGATCTCCTCAGTTGGCTAATGTCCTAATAACAGGTTAATTGCCACCCAGAATGTAGAGGATGAAGCGTCCTCTCATGTGCGAAATTCATGTGTATAATATATATATCCACACACTATATATGGATAAGGAATGATAGATTAGTTGGACCCAATGTGAGAAAGGGGGTATGGTGACCCTTGAAGAAAAAAAGGTGGTCAGTACGCAGTATTACCCCTTTGGAGTAAAGTGTGGAAATACCTGTGAAAGGACTAACTTCTAGATCGAAGAACAATAAGTCATTAGAGTGACATGTATGCCACCCGGGAGATAGGATGTGTGTGGAAAGCTAGTTACAATGAGTAAAATGGTGTCATGGCACATACTATGGGAGAGGAGATTACCGTTCACGATTCTGCAGATGTGTTACATATGGACTAAAATGAGGAACGGTTGGTAGCAGACACGGTTGGTAGCAGACTACGGTTGCTGTGACCCCAAAAGGAAGTACTGTATTAGTAAACAGATAGTCAATGTGGACACCTGTACAGCTGAGGTGGAACAGACCTGGAGGAATGTGATACCAGGTTGATGCATGGAGTATATGGGGAAGTCCTTATCCTATCTCCTAGTTGCAAAAAAGAAATCCATATAATAAGTAGACCTCAGTAGATGGCATATTAGATAGAATGCCGTTAAGATAGATAGTAAAGGTTATCCTAGTCAAGGTTCTAGGAAGGACGGTGAAATGTATTTGTGGTGCCTTGTGATAAGATTCACTGGAGGAAGAATGTAATCCCGTAACGCGTTAACAGTATACAGAGGACATATTGGTGTAGATTCTCTATAGGGAATAATAGGTAGTACCGATACAACAGAGAAATTGCCCAGGTCATAAATTGAAGGTGAAGACCTAGAGACGTTCCATCTGTTAGGAAGGTAGATTATATATATACATATATATATACACATATAAGTCTCCTTATCCTGCATATGTAAATTGATCCATTTAAGGTCGATCCCATCGCTTTACCCACTGCCTGTATCTAGCCCCATTGACGTATCCTTTGTAAGTTTGTCTCGTCTATCTAGTCTGCTATAGCATTGTTCTGTCATGAGGTAAATCACAGATATGTAGAAAATCAGTGGTTCAAAAGTATTCCTGGTGAGTATTACCAAAAATGAAAGGTTGGTTGTAGCAAGACATTGCAAGTAGATCAATAGTCAGACACAGTGCCATGCGTAGTACACATAGGTGGGAGCAATCTCAACCAGGGTTAGGTCCAGTTGAATGCAGTTAGGGAGGATTCCGATAGTGATGCCTATAATCCTTTTATACAAGAGTTATAAATTTTAGATTAGGTACACTGTGGATGGGTGTACTCATGCCTGCTTTATACGTCCAGAAACACTGGTATCATGCCAGTGTATGCTATGGATGGGATGAAAGATCTTGGCGGTCCATATCTAAAGTGATTATTAATACTTAGGATTAGATCTGTGTAGGAACAGGAATCCTTAGTGAGGGATGCAGAACTAGCACCCATGGCCTTAGGTTCCGGGAACGATGATTGAGAAAGACAGGAAGAGTTATGATGTGGATTTGACATAGGAGGGGAATAGCTTGGCATTATATTATTGTCCGTTCCCTGATATAGAGGGAGAATTAGGGACGTTAAAGGCAAGCACTGTAAGTGTTCTTTTGTGACATAGAAAGCTAGATCTCTAACATCATAGTGTAGAAAAATATGCCCTCAGGCATTCTATGCAGGATGTCAAGCTTTTGGAGTGGACCATTTGTAGAATCAGAAAAGAACTGTTCTAGTGTGATAAGTATATACTGCATTTATTTATTTATTTATGCATTCATGTCCCTAAATGAAATAGACCGGAGAAACAAATCCACTCTAAATTGTGGATGGTGAGGCAGAATAGAGCAAAAGTGAGTGGTCTTATAAGCATTGTCCTATAGACCTTGGCAGCATGGTGCCACTGGAATAATGAAAAACATCCAATGGTTCCACTCAATAAAGAGATGGAAATGGGTAAGCATTGTCCAAATGATCCACGAACAGTTGAGAATAGGGGAGAACAGTGGGGTGGACTCTATTACCTGGTGAATCAGATTAGTGGGATGCAATACACAAACTGAGGCCTTTGGTGAAAACTGCAATAGAAGGAACAGGTTGTACTCCAAGGCATAACGTCAATAGTGGGTCAGTGCTGGAAGAGTCCAGCAGAGGGTAGGTGAGGGCTCTACTCCACACCCTAACCTCAGTGGTGGAAAAGGCAAAATAATTGCAGGCATATATAGCAGCACAGCGCTCACTGTACTGTCTGGGTTCACCACAAAACAATTAGTATTCTGTGCTCAACCTGTTGGGTCCCTATTTATTTATTTATTTGAAACAAAAGTAAGTGACCTCTGGGGAAACCTAACTAATAAGATATGGAACTAGGATTCTCAACCTGTGGCCCCTAGGCCAGATACAGCCTATGGCACCATTTCATGTGGCTCCTCACTGCCTCCACACCAGGAAGTGCCAATGTGGTGGAGGAAGGGCAAAATGGCCATCTGGCCCCCGAAGCTACCTGAGGGAGTGTGACCCAGTCCCTGGCTTTAAAAGGTTGAGAACTCCTCATATAGAAAGTATATAAATGTGGACAGTAAAGGCTCCATTCCATAACGTGACATCAAGAGGTAGACCTCGAGGTTGATGGTAAAAACTGAGTCTGAAGAGGGGGTAATTGATAACTAAGAGATTAACTCCAGGTCTCAACATGAATTGTATGTTGGCATCTGGAGGGTCAATAAGTTCTACCCCATGTTCTGACAATATTTTCAAGAAGAAACACTTCACTAGCATTCTGTGCATCTGTACTCAATCCCAGATCAAGGGAGGGAACAGACTGTACTCAGCAACCTGACATCAGTGGTGCATTTGCCCTTAATGGGAGGGACTGATAATAACAGACTCTACTCTGTAACCCGATATCGATGGTGAGGTAACTTTAAATCAGAGGGACTGCTCCCATATTTTCTACATTTCTGTGTAGTGCAAACAGTGAGAGATGACGGACTCCACCCTTGAACCTGATTATCAATGGTGAAGCAGTTCTCAATTGGAGATTGTTCACATGAAGTTTTATTCCTGTATTATTCATGTGCAAGGAAAGCATAACTGGAATTTCCTGCATATGCAAGTAAAACAGCAGACTGGACTCCAGTCTGTAAGCAGATATCGACGTGGAAGCCATGCTCTCAAAGGAGACTGCTTACGTGAAAAGCTTCTGCATTTGCAAGGATTCCAGTCTCTGTAAGTTGATATCAACGTGGAAACCATGCTCTCCAAGGAGACTGCTCACGTGAAAAGCTTCTGCATTTGCAAGGAAAAATAGCAGATTCCAGTCTCTGTAAGCTGATATCAACGTGGAAACTATGCTCTCCAAGGAGAGAATGCTCATGTGAAAAGCTTCTGCATTTGCAAGGAAAATTAGCAGATTCCAGTCTCTGTAAACTGATATCATCGTGGAAGCCATGCTCTGAAAGGAGAGACTGCTCACGTGAAATGCTTCTGCATTTGCAAGGAAAAACAGCAGACGCCAGTCTCTGGAAGCTGACACCGAAGGTGTGGCTGACCTCAAAGGAGGCACGGCACACATGAATCCTTCTCCATATGCAAGGAAAAACAGCAGACGCCAGTCTCTGGAAGCTGACACTGAAGGTGTGGCTGACCTCAAAGGAGGCACGGCACACATGAATCCTTCTCCATATGCAAGGAAAAACAGCAGACGCCAGTCTCTGGAAGCTGACACCGAAGGTGTGGCTGACCTCAAAGGAGGCACGGCACACATGAATCCTTCTCCATATGCAAGGAAAAACAGCAGACGCCAGTCTCTGGAAGCTGACACCGAAGGTGTGGCTGACCTCAAAGGAGGCACGGCACACATGAATCCTTCTCCATATGCAAGGAAAAACAGCAGACGCCAGTCTCTGGAAGCTGACACCGAAGGTGTGGCTGACCTCAAAGGAGGCACGGCACACATGAATCCTTCTCCATATGCAAGGAAAAACAGCAGACGCCAGTCTCTGGAAGCTGACACCGAAGGTGTGGCTGACATCAAAGGAGGCACGACACACATGAATCCTTCCCCATATGCAAGGAAAAACAGTCTCTGCAAGCTGACACCGAAGGTGAAGGTTGCCTGAAATGGAGAAACTGCTCACATGGATGAAAAGCTTCTGTTACCTGCGAGAAATGCAACAGACTCCTGACTGCAAGCTCGTATAGGGGGGAGGGGGGAGAGGTTGCCTCAAATGGAGGGACAGCTCACATAAAATCTGCATTTGCAAGAAAAAATAGCAGACTCCTGACTGCAAGCTCGTATAGGGGGAGGGGGGAGAGGCTGCCTCAAATGTAGGGACAACTCACATAAAATCTGCATTTGCAAGGAAAACTAGCAGACTCCTGACTGCAAGCTCCTATGGGGGGGAAAGGGAGGGGGGAGGCTGCCCCCATGGAGAGACAGCTTAATAAAATCTGCATTTGCAAGGAAAAATAGCAGACTCCTGACTGCAAGCTCCTATGGGGGGGAAAGGGAGGGGGAGGCTGCCCCCATGGAGAGACAGCTTAATAAAATCTGCATTTGCAAGGAAAAATAGCAGACTCCTGACTGCAAGCTCCTATGGGGGGGAAAGGGAGGGGGGAGGCTGCCCCCATGGAGAGACAGCTTAATAAAATCTGCATTTGCAAGGAAAGCAGAAAAGGCTCCAGCCTGGCTCCACAGGTTTGAGCGGGAAAAGTTCCGTTCCTGGGAGGGGGGGAGTTGGTGGATCCGGATTTGAATTACATTGAGTTTGTTTTAACTGTTAGGATCCCTTAATTTATGCACTTCGTAGTGGTGGTGTTTTCAAAAACAGAGATACTTAAGAGGGTAATTAGATAAAAATATCTAACTAGATAATGGCATTTAGGAAACGTAGTAAAGTACTCAATAAATTAGTTAAGAATGTAAAAACCCCTAAGGGCAATCAATCTGAAGATTGCTAATCCAAATATTACTAGCTATAACAAAAAATAGCATTGGGGAAATAAATAAGGCATAAAATCCTTATGAGAAAAATCTAAGTAAATAACATTATCTAGAAATTATTAAAGAACTTACTAGAGACTATTTAAGACGTATAAAGACCCATAGGGGGTAAGAAATCTTAACAAATAGAATCATTAAGCAAGAACTACAAAATCGCTCTCAGTAAAAAAAGGAGGGAAAAACCGTTAGTCTTGGGCACGAAGGGAGCTCTGGAAGACACGACTGACTCTTGCGGCGGCAAAGAAAGAACTGGGGATTGGGGGCGGGCTCGCTCCTGATTGGCATGAAGGGCGGAGTCTGAGACTCCTACAAAGCTATGGAAGATTTCCGGACTGAACTGCGCAGGCGCAGGAAAACCCATTAGTGTGGCTTCACAGGGACCACGAAGAAGAAACAAGATTGGTCCTTAATCATGACAATGTGCATCAAGTCCACCCCTCACTTGGCAACCCCTTTCCAGTGTTTTCTAGGTAGAGAAACTATTCAGAGATAGTTTTACCACTCCCTTCTTCTGGGGCAACCTTTGACTGTGCAAGCTCACACAGGCCAATTTTTCTGGTACAGTAACACCCTATATAATGATTTTAATTGGTTCCAAGGGGTCCATCGTTGTATGAAATAATCGCTATGGGATGATTCATACAAAGATTTTCGCCCTGCTTTCCCCCTAGGAAGTGTGTTCCCAGGGCAAAGGCAGCCCTGCGGGGGTTGGGGAAGGCATCTACGGAGGTCCCCTTCCTATTTCGAAGCAAGGAGACCTCCATAGATGCCTCCCCTAAAGAGCATGGGTTGCTTTTCCCCTGGGAATGCACTTCCCATGCCAAAAGCAGTCCAGAGCTCTTAGTGAAAGGGATTATTGGTGGTCCCCTTGCCGTTTCGAAATGGCAAGGGGTTCGTGGATCCCATTGGCTAAGAGCGCTGGGCTGCTTTTGTCTTTGGAAAATACTTTCCCAGGGCGAAAGCAGCCCTGCGCTCTTAGGAAAAGGGATCCACGGAACCCCTTGCCATTTTGAAATAGCAAAGGGATCACTAAGAAACACTTTCACTAAGAGCTCTGGGTGGCTGGGGATGGAAGGACCCTCCATCCTCCCTGACCCCAAAGCAGAGAGCCCACTCGGGCTGTCCATTTTGGGATCAGGGGTGGGTGGGGATGGAGGAGCGGACTTTCCGCTTTGGGATCAGGGAGGCTGGAGGGTCCTTCCACCCCCACCCCAGGGCGGGCTCTCCGCTTTGGGATCAGGGAGGCTGGAGGGTCCTTCCACCACCACTTAATCCGAAAACATGGGAAATGAGTGCAGTTAGGGGTTCCATGGATCTACATGTATTACAACTTCACATAAAGCTGTTACCAAAACTATATTGCCTTTGGATGGCAATCTGCCCAAGTTGCCAGATTCCACATCAGAATACTTCTGATTAGACCAGACTGAAAAAAAGAAAGGCAACTATATTGCTCTACTATACTGACATGGGAAATAATACTTACATTTTGGAATTGTCTAAATGGCACAAACTGAACAATGTCTCTAATGGCAGTCTCTCCCGTATGGGACCTCAGAGCACCACTGTCACTGTCAAGGAACTCCATGGCACTAAAATCAGCTCCTCCAACACCAACAATGATGATGGACATGGGAAGCTTCGCTGCATGAACAATGGCAGATCTGGTCTCATCTAGGTCTGTTATCACACCATCAGTGATTAACAAGAGCACAAAATATTGCTGTTGGACAAATAAACAAATGGTTAAAACAGAAAATAGGAAAAATATGTTTCCAAAATACACTAGGAAAATAGCATCAAGAAAGTTCGGTTTCACTTACCAGTGATAACTTTCGTTCTTCGAGTATATAGTTTGTGAATACACACTCATGGGTTATGCGCCTGCGCAGAACGGCCGATCGGAGGCTTGAAAAGCTATTGGTCAAAAGTTTTGGCGGTAAGACCGCCCACCGTACCGCCCACCCTGAGGCGCCCGCGCGCCATTTTACCTCAGTTCCATACTTAAGCCAAGCACAGGATAAACCAACTGATCTCATCCGTGCAGCTCAAGAGGGGAGGCAGGGTGGGTAGTGTGTATTCACAAACTATATACTCGAAGAACGAAAGTTATCACTGGTAAGTGAAACCGAACTTTCTCCTTCGTATAGTTTGTGAATCCACACTCATGGGAGATTAGCAAGCTCACACTTACATGGTCGGTGGGCAGTCGGATGAGATGATCCCACGATGAGCTGAAGATCCCGTAGGTGGACCCGTCAGGGGCGTTGAGTCCGGAGCCCTCTGGTGAGGACGACACGGCCAAGCCTGGCGTCCGCAGTGGCTCTGGTGTCCACCCTGTAGTGCTGGACAAATGTGGAAGGTCTGGACCAGGTGGCAGCCTTACATATGTCCTCAAGCGGTGTGCCCTCCAGAAAGGCAGTGGATGTGGCAACCGCCCTGGTGGAATGCGCCCTGACATGCGGTGGAGGTGGCAGTGAGGCTGACTCGTAGGCCAGGTAGATGGTAGAGGTGATCCATTTGGAGAACCTTTGAGCAGAGATGGGTTCACCCTTGGACTTTCCCCCATAAGCCACAAAGAGGCGTTGCGACTTCCTGAACTCTCTAGTCCTGCTGGTGTAAAACAATAAAGCTCGTTTCACATCCAGTGTGTGCCAAGTCCTTTCTTGGGCGTTAGTGGGGTTCTGGAAGAAGGTTGGCAAGGAGATAGTTTGTGCCATGTGAAACTTGGAGACCACCTTGGGCAGGAAGGTGATGTCCGCTTGGAGGACGACGCGGTCGTTGAAGAACTGGAGAAAGGGTGCGTCTGCTCGCAGAGCAACCAGTTCACCAGCTCGTCGTGCAGACGTGATAGCCACCAGGAATGCCGTCTTCCATGTGAGGAGACGAACATCGGCGGTAGCCATGGGCTCGAAGGGGGTCCTGGTGAGCTCGTTGAGAACGGTGGACAGTGACCATTGAGCCGTCGGTGTCCGGGCCGGCGGAAAAGCGTTCCTTAGTCCCTTGAGGAAGCGTTTTACCGTTTGGTCGCGGAAGGCCCCAGAAGCGGGCGAGCCAGCAGGAGAGTGCGCTACTACTGCTACGAGATGCACTCGGATGGAGGTGATGCTAAGGCCAGACTCCGCCAGCTGGAGGAGGTAGGTTAAGATGTCCTGCAGTCCCACCTGCGGGGGGGGGCGTTTGCCGGGAGGCCAGGAAAGCACAAAAACGCCTGTATTTGGAAGCGTAGGACTTCCTTGTGGAAGGGCGCCGCGCTAGTTCAAGGATCCTGGACAGTCTGGGGTTATCCTCCACGCGGTGAGGTGGAGGCTGGGCAGGTCCGAATGGTGCAGCTGGCCGTGCTCCATTTGGAGGAGCGTCGGTGACTCCGGCAGTGTGCGATACTGCGACGACATGCGCAACAGTAGCGGAAACCAGGGTTGGCGCGGCCATGCTGGCGCCACCAGAATTGCATTGGCTCTGTGTTGGTACATCCTGGTGAGTACCTTCTGGACCAGAGGAAACGGAGGAAAGGCATAGAGATAGTCCTGATCCCACCGTTTCATGAAGGCATCGCCTTCGGAGTTCAGTCCGATGCCTGCTCTGGAGCAGTACCTGCTGAGTTTCCTGTTGGACTCCGATGCAAAGAGGTCGATGCTCGGCGTCCCCCAGGCCTCGCAAAGCGACTGGAACACTCCGTCATCCAGCTCCCATTCGTGGGTCGTCGAGGTGAGACGGCTCAGGTGGTCTGCCAAAACATTCAGTGTGCCCTGAATGTGCACTCCAATTGGGAAAATGTGCCTCTCCAGGCACCATTCCCACAACTGCACTGCAAGGTACAGGAGGGTGGTGGACCGTGTTCCTCCCTGCTTGTTGAGGTACGCCACCGCCGTGGTATTGTCCGAGGCCACTTGAACCGCCTTGCCGGTGAGCAGAGTCTCGAAGGAACGCAGAGCCTTCCAAATGGCCAGCAGTTCCAAGTAATTTATGTGGTGCACCGTTTCGTGTGGTGTCCAGGTGTCGTTGACCGTGAGAGTCCCGCAAGCAGCGCCCCAGCCGAGGTTGCTCGCGTCGGTCAGTATCTGCAACGAGGGTTGCGGGGGGTAGAAACTCTTCCCCGTGGCCACGTTGAGTGGTGTAGACCACCACAGCAGTTGGTCCCTCAGTTCTGGAGATGGGGTCAACCGTTTGGACTGGCTCTCCCGAAGTGCGTCGAACTCGTGAAGGAGCCACGATTGCAGGGACATGAATTTCAACTTGGCATGGGAAATCACTGCCGTCGTTGAGGCCATCAGGCCTAGAAGTCTCTGAGCCTTCTTCGCCCAGATGCACGGTTTGGTGCGCAGTTCGCTCACCCCCTGCGCAATGTCCTGTAAGCGTTTTTGGGGGGCGTAGGCTCTCGTAGTAAGCGAGTCGAGTACCGCTCCGATGTACTCGACGCGCTGGGAGGGAGTCAACTTCGACTTGGTGAAGTTGATCCTGAGGCCGAGACTCTCCATGAGGTGAACCGTGTATTGTGTGTCCCGAACGGCCGACGATTTGGTGGGGGAGACGATCAACCAATCGTCGATGTACGGGAAGACCCTGATGCCCCGTTGGCGGAGGAATGCAGCCACCGGAGCCATGCATTTGGTGAAGACCCGCGGTGCCGTGGCCAGACCGAATGGTAGGCATCGGTACTGGTACACGGAATTGTCGATACGGAAGCGGAGAAACCGTCTGTGTTCCTCGAGGATGGAGACGTGGAAGTAGGCATCCTTGAGGTCTATGACTGTGAACCAGTCCCCTTTGTTGATGAGGGGGAGGACGGTCTGTAGGGTCACCATCCGGAACTTCCTGGTGTGGATGCATTTGTTCAGGCGGCGCAGGTCCAGGATAGGGCGAAGGCCTCCGTCCTTCTTCTGGACCACGAAGTACCTCGAGTAGAAGCCGTTGTCCCAGTCGGACGGTGTTACCCGCTCGATGGCTCCCTTGGAGAGAAGGGTTGATATTTCTTCCTCCAAATGGGGGGACGAGGTGGTGAGACGATGTCTTCCTACCCGAGGCACCCGCACGAACTCGATGGCGTAGCCAGAGGACAAGATCTTTAAGACCCACTGGTCGTCCGTGATGCCCGACCATACCTGGAGGAAGTTCCGGAGGGGAAGGTACGGGATGTGGAGCGAGAGAGACTCGGCCGTCGCAGCTTCAAACGCGGGGCTTGGGCCTCGCGCCCGAACGTTTGTCCTGTCCGTAGGGCCGGTAGCGGGGTTTGTGCTGTCGCCGCTGTTTGTAGGAGCTGGATCTAGGCTGCTCCGTCGGTCCCTGCTGCTGCGGGTTGCCCTGGAACCGCCGTGTGAAGGGCTGGAACCTCGGCCTGGCGGGCGGAGCCGGCGTGGTGAGCCCCAGAAACTTCGCCGTGGAATTGGTCTGGCGCATCTCATTCAGGACCTTATCGGTGTCCTGACCGAAGAGGCCCTGCCCGTCGAAGGGAAACTCCTCGATGAGCTTCTTCATAGCGTCATCGAGGGAAGTGTCCCTGAGCCAAGCATGGCGACGGAGGTAGATTGCGGAGGCCATGTCCTTTGCCGCATAATCGTTGATATGCCGGGCAGTGCGCATCAGCTGCTCGGCGACGAAGTCCCCCTCGGTGGCCAGCGCGTCAACCCGCTTTTGGGCGTCGGCGGGCAGTTTCGCCATCTCAACCTTCACCTGCTCCCAGAGGTGAGATTGGTACAGGCCCATGGCGGCCGAGTAGTTGGCGGCCCGGAAGAATAGGGAGCCGGTGGCGTAAAACTTACGCCCCACCGCGTCCAGTTTCTTTCCCTCCGGCGTCGACGGGACCGGGAATCCGCTGGTGGCCGTCCTATGCTGGAAGGCCTTGACCACCAGGGAATTCGGCAGGGGGTGAGCCTGCAGGAACTCGACGTTCTCGTCCAGGACCCGGTACATGCTGTCGAGCCTGGACGAAACGGAGTGCGCCGCCAAAGGTTTCTTCCATGTCGCCCTCGCCGAGGTCATCATGGAGGGGAGCATGGTTATGTGGACCGGCCGCACAGCACGTCTGTCGAGCTTCGCGGTCATCTGATCCTCACCCTCCAACGGCGGTTGATCGACCTTCAGGTTGAGGGCGGTGCCCAGCCTTGTGAGCATGGCGGTCAGTGAGCGCTGGTCCTCACCACGCGGTGGGTCCACTGATCCGATAGCCTGCTCCGGCGTGCGCTCGGCGTCGACGTCTCCCTCGTCCTCCTCCTCCGACGAGCTGGACTCATCGGAGGACGAGGGAGGCAGCCTTTCATCCACGTCGGGACCGCGCCAGTACGGCCTGGGCGGGCCGGCGGGATGGGCGTCCACCGCATCAACGTCCGGACCACACCATGACGGGTTGGGTGGGCCGGCGGAGCGGGCACTCGACCCACGGGAGGTCGGTGGGGCCACGGCAGGGCCGGGATGCCCGGGGCTTGCGGTGGTCGGAACCGGAGCCGCAGAGGCCGCAGGCGTGGAGGCCTGGAACCTGGTCGCAAACGACGCCATGACCTGGAACATTTCTCGGACGAGGGCCATCTGAGACGCGTCCGAGTCCGCTGACGGTGGAGCTCCGGTAGCCGGCGGGATGGTGGCCCACGAAACGGTGGCCGGCGTCGGTGTCGGCGAAACGGTCGTCGGAACGGTGACGACCGTGTCGTCCGTCGGCGTCCTGGGCCGTGGAGAGACGGAGGCCTGCCTCGGCGAGGGGTTTCTTCCCCGAGGAGGAGAGGGGAGCACCTGAAGTGGGCGAGCTGGAGCCCCAGCCCTGCGTCCTTTATCAGGTGACCCGGAAGACGACCGTCCTCCCCAGATGGAGGATCCCGGAGAAGGACATCGGGCAGTCGAGAACGGCGGCGAAGGCCCGGGAGAGGCGGGTGTGCGCGGGGTGGTAGGAAGCGACCGTCTCTTCTCCGACCCACGCTTGCGCTTCTTCTCACCGTTCCTGTCCTTCTTCTTCTTCTTCCTCATCGGAAGCACGGAGGAAGAGGCCGGCGGTGGCTGGGCGGCAGCGGTGGATGTGGAAGCGGACGCGGCGGGAGCCAGAGCGAGCTCCATCAGATGAGCCTTGAGGCGATTGCTTCGGTTCTGCACCGCGAGGCGCGTAAACTTTTTGCAATGCGGGCAAGACTGGCTCTGATGCGACTCTCCCAAACAAAAAAGGCACAGGCTGTGTCCGTCGGAAGCCGGGAACTTCTTAAGGCAAGCCGTGCACTGTTTAAACGCTGCAGCCATCAACCGCAGAAAAATTCTTCCAGTGGAAGTTTCTGGAGGCAAGTACCCCGAAGGGCGGACCAGCCGCCACCCCCTTGAGGGGGGAGACGGTGATCGATGCGAAAAAATTGGCTACTGAATCCACTCGAGAGAAGAGACAGAGCCGGGGTGGCGATCCTGCCCAGAGGACAAGATCACCGAGAAAAATTTTAGAAATTGCCAAAAGACTTTCCCTCAGAAGGGCGAAAAAATTGAGGAAGCTCTCAACGATCGTCCTGCTGCTACGGCGGAAAGAAGAGAACTGAGGTAAAATGGCGCGCGGGCGCCTCAGGGTGGGCGGTACGGTGGGCGGTCTTACCGCCAAAACTTTTGACCAATAGCTTTTCAAGCCTCCGATCGGCCGTTCTGCGCAGGCGCATAACCCATGAGTGTGGATTCACAAACTATACGAAGGAGAACTAAACATCATGAGAAAAGAGGATAAGGTTCAAAATAGTTCAACACAAGATTTATTCAACTTCTTTGAGTATCAAATCTTTTTCAGAACAATTCCTGTACAAAGCTAGATCAATATACAGGTACACTTTCAGAAAAGTATACTTGGGTTCCCCACAGTGCACTGAATTGAAACTACCATAATGAGATAGACTGAGCAAAACAGTGACATTTCAATGGATTATCTCTACAGATACAAAGACAGACAGACAGACTCAATGAACAATTGTTCATCCTAATGAACAATACTAAAATACTCATCCTAACAGACAATCTACCATAAGGGAGAGACTGCATAATTATATTGCATTTCAATACCTAAAGAACCCCTGTTTAATTACATATTTTAATAGCATACAGTGCACTCCCAATGAAGGGGAAGGACAGATAGAACCACCTTTACAAATCTCTCAAATAGGCTGCGATTCATGTTTATGTTCAATACATACTATGATCCTGTAATAAGTGGACTTGAAGGTAGTGGTTGCTCTTTGTTGAGCCAAATAATACCAACTACTGTGAGCATTTCTGCTCTGCATAACCTTCAGTTCTGCCGACTGCTGCCAGAGACATGCACCGATGAGGACTTGGGTTTCGGCAATGACAAAGTGAAGAAAGTTGCTTCATTTTGGCAGTCCACGGTTTGATCGGGTCACGAAAGAAGACGACAAAGCAAAAAAGTAGTAGGTACAGGAACCAGTGAGGTACTTACTGAGGCTGTTTGTTGTTGTGTTGCAGCTGCGGCAAATCTTGCCACATGATTTATGATGGGAGAAAAGTTGGTGGGTCCATACAATTTCACTTGAGGAAGGCAAGCCCGGTACGCATCCACAATACCTTGGATTCCTGCATCGGGGGAAAGATAGACACCCCTCATTGTGTTTTATCGCTCTCATCATTTACATAGCTTTGTGAGACTCTTTATAGGCTGAAGCTTTAATACAGTAAAACCCTGAGATACGACTGCCCTGGGTTACATTTGCTGTAGCTTACAACCTATTTAATTTTAAAAATTCCCCGGGTTACAACTGATTTCCGGGATATGACATCCCCCACAAAACCAAAGGAGCAATCTCCCTACGTTTTCCACACTGTTTGAGGACCTTATCCAATGACGACAATGGGACCTTCAAAGCAGTAAATACTGCATTGAGTTTGGGTGGGGTGGAAGGCAGCCATATTATGTCCAAAAATGGTGGTGTTGGCCATTTTGTTCTTCAAAGATTTCTGGGAAATATAGTCCTGAACAAAAAAAGGCCAACACCACCATTTTAGGACATAATATGGCTGCCTTCCACCGCACCCAAACTCAGAATGCAATGTTTACTGCTCCGAAGGTCCCATTGTCGTCATCAGATAAGGTCCCCAAATGGTGTGGAAAGGGTAGGGAGATTGTTCCATTGGTTTGTGGGAGTGGGGGACGATCGCATCTAGCGTTTTTTTTGTGCTTTTTTATTTTTTAAATATTATTTTTGTTCCGGTCGGGTGTTTTTGAAAAAAAATCAATGCATCCCTATGAGAAATCGTGATCCGGCTTACGACCATTTCAGGTTATGATGGAGGATATTGCAATGGATCTCCGTCGTAACCTGAGGTTTTACTGTACTTCAAAAACAGGATGTAGCCATGTCAGAGCCTCATCTACTTACAGTATCTCATGTTTGTAAAGGTAACTGGACTAGCAGCAGGGAATGAAGCTACTTCCAAACATTTAGAAAGAATGGTCTTGTTGCAAATCCACCCAGGGAAGCGATTAAGATTCTGCTATTCCAAAGAACAAACCCTAGAAACAGCTCCTTCCAGATAAGCAGTGGCTCTCCAAAACAGGGCAGGGGGAAATCATTCACTAACATCACGTACTTGTAACAGGCTATACCATAGGCTCTTATTTCAATTACTGTATTTTATTTACTATGAAATATAAATGGAACCACAAGTGCCAATTCCACAGAATAAATTGTGGAAAGAAATCATGCCTAAGTGTTCAAGAATGCTGTTATTTGTTACAATTTATTATGCTGGGATACTCAGAAAGCTCTTTACAAATATATTTCCCCCATATCTTTAACTTTTTGCTGCCAGTCTTTTTAGGTTAATAAAATGTTTATTTGAATATAAATATTTGTTCTTCCAAGCTGACCTCTACCACCATTTCTTCAACTGATGAAATATTCATGGTACTAATGTAAAAACATATAACCCACAATCTATTAAGGTGCTTTGCTAGCAGCTATTGCAAGTACAGAAAATATAAAAAATATCCTGTAAGTTTTATACTTCAGTGTTTTAGAACTTACCATTGCAGAATGGGTTTGATGGATTGAAATTTAGTGGGAACTCATGTGACACCTAAGAATACATAAAAAGTCAAAATTTAAAATAAATCCATATTTAATCAGGTGCCCTTCCTCCAAATAATGCCTATGCATATTTATTGTCTTGAGAGGATCTTTAAGCTACTTTCCTGGATAAAACTGCTTTTCAGGATAGCTCAGGATACATATTCTGCCTTTCAGATGTAGACTTTACCTGCCACGTGGGAGGAATTTGAGCACCAAATCCAAAAGACGGGAACATTTTATCCCTATAAAAACAAAATAGAGAAAATAAATATAAACAAATTCAGTTTCACACTAATTGCAAGAAAAATATGTGAATGTCTTATTTCTTCTTCTTGTGCTGTATCCGATTCCAAATACTGGTGATCAGCATGGTGACTAGCCATGAAAACTGTGTTGAGAATATAATGCAGTGGCCTTTCACCTGCCTTCTGCATTGCAGAGTGACACCCGTACCAATGATCCAGCTCTGCAAGTCACTTTCTTGTCCTGAGCCCTTTTGGCACAAAGTCCTCATCAGCCCCAGGCTTGTATTAATGAAGTTGCTGCCTTCCATCAAGATAGATTCAAGTGGGATTTAAACAATTTGGGGACCATTACCCTTTACTATGGACTGAGCCATTAGTCCTCAGAGTTGTCAGGTTAGTTAACCACCGCCTGATGATTGGCGTTCAGTTCCTGGCAGTATGGTCTACTCTATTACCATAGCAGGATAACCTGGCCAGACTGGGAATGACTTCTTACTAATAGTTTAAATGTCCAGGCCACTTTCATGAAGATTTCTTAAATAGTTGATCCTCACCCAAAGAAGGACTCTGCTACATGTCCACATAACTGGCTATAATATACTGTATGTTAAAGGAGTGCATAATTTTATACATGGGGGCCTCTTAACTGGGTGCCACACTGAACTTATTGGGACTTCCTTCTGAACAGATAGCCACAGCAACGAGCTATTAAGTTCGGTTTCACTTACCAGTGATAACTTTCGTTCTTCGAGTATATAGTTTGTGAATACACACTCATGGGTTATGCGCCTGCGCAGAACGGCCGATCGGAGGCTTGAAAAGCTATTGGTCAAAAGTTTTGGCGGTAAGACCGCCCACCGTACCGCCCACCCTGAGGCGCCCGCGCGCCATTTTACCTCAGTTCCATACTTAAGCCAAGCACAGGATAAACCAACTGATCTCATCCGTGCAGCTCAAGAGGGGAGGCAGGGTGGGTAGTGTGTATTCACAAACTATATACTCGAAGAACGAAAGTTATCACTGGTAAGTGAAACCGAACTTTCTCCTTCGTATAGTTTGTGAATCCACACTCATGGGAGATTAGCAAGCTCACACTTACTTGGTCGGTGGGCAGTCGGATGAGATGATCCCACGATGAGCTGAAGATCCCCTAGGTGGACCCGTCAGGGGCGTTGAGTCCGGAGCCCTCTGGTGAGGACGACACGGCCAAGCCTGGCGTCCGCAGTGGCTCTGGTGTCCACCCTGTAGTGCTGGACAAATGTGGAAGGTCTGGACCAGGTGGCAGCCTTACATATGTCCTCAAGCGGTGTGCCCTCCAGAAAGGCAGTGGATGTGGCAACCGCCCTGGTGGAATGCGCCCTGACATGCGGTGGAGGTGGCAGTGAGGCTGACTCGTAGGCCAGGTAGATGGTAGAGGTGATCCATTTGGAGAACCTTTGAGCAGAGATGGGTTCACCCTTGGACTTTCCCCCATAAGCCACAAAGAGGCGTTGCGACTTCCTGAACTCTCTAGTCCTGCTGGTGTAAAACAATAAAGCTCGTTTCACATCCAGTGTGTGCCAAGTCCTTTCTTGGGCGTTAGTGGGGTTCTGGAAGAAGGTTGGCAAGGAGATAGTTTGTGCCATGTGAAACTTGGAGACCACCTTGGGAAGGAAGGTGATGTCCGCTTGGAGGACGACGCGGTCGTTGAAGAACTGGAGAAAAGGTGCGTCTGCTCGCAGGGCAACCAGTTCACCAGCTCGACGTGCAGACGTGATAGCCACCAGGAATGCCGTCTTCCATGTGAGGAGACGAACATCGGCGGTAGCCATGGGCTCGAAGGGGGTCCTGGTGAGCGCGTTGAGAACGGTGGACAGTGACCATTGAGCCGTCGGTGTCCGGGCCGGCGGAAAAGCATTCCTTAGTCCCTTGAGGAAGCGCTTTACCGTTTGGTCGCGGAAGGCCCCAGAAGCGGGCGAGCCAGCAGGAGAGTGCCCTACTACTGCTGCGAGATGCACTCGGATGGAGGTGATGCTAAGGCCAGACTCCGCCAGCTGGAGGAGGTAGGTTAAAATGTCCTGCAGTCCCACCTGCGGGGGGGGGGGGCGTTTGCCGGGAGGCCAGGAAAGCACAAAAACGCCTGTATTTGGAAGCGTAGGACTTCCTTGTGGAAGGGCGCCGCGCTAATTCAAGGATCCTGGACAGTCTGGGGTTATCCTCCACGCGGTGAGGTGGAGGCTGGGCAGGTCCGAATGGTGCAGCTGGCCGTGCTCCATTTGGAGGAGCGTCGGTGACTCCGGCAGTGTGCGATACTGCGACGACATGCGCAACAGTAGCGGAAACCAGGGTTGGCGCGGCCATGCTGGCGCCACCAGAATTGCATTGGTTCTGTGTTGGTACATCCTGGTGAGTACCTTCTGGACCAGAGGAAACGGGGGAAAGGCATAGAGATAGTCCTGATCCCACCGTTTCATGAAAGCATCGCCTTCGGAGTTCAGTCCGATGCCTGCTCTGGAGCAGTACCTGCTGAGTTTCCTGTTGGACTCCGATGCAAAGAGGTCGATGCTCGGCGTCCCCCAGGCCTCACAAAGCGACTGGAACACTCCGTCGTCCAGCTCCCATTCGTGGGTCGTCGAGGTGAGACGGCTCAGGTGGTCTGCCAAAACATTCAGTGTGCCCTGAATGTGCACTCCAATTGGGAAAATGTGCCTCTCCAGGCACCATTCCCACAACTGCACTGCAAGGTACAGGAGGGTGGTGGACCGTGTTCCTCCCTGCTTGTTGAGGTACGCCACCGCCGTGGTATTGTCCGAGGCCACTTGAACCGCCTTGCCGGTGAGAAGAGTCTCGAAGGAACGCAAGGCCTTCCAAATGGCCAGCAGTTCCAAGTAGTTTATGTGGTGCACCGTTTCGTGTGCTGTCCAGGTGTCGTTGACCGTGAGAGTCCCGCAAGCAGCGCCCCAGCCGAGGTTGCTCGCGTCGGTCAGTATCTGCAACGAGGGTTGCGGTGGGTAGAAACTCTTCCCCGTGGCCACGTTGAGTGGTGCAGACCACCACAGCAGTTGGTCCCTCAGTTCTGGAGATGGGGTCAACCGTTTGGACTGGCTCTCCCGAAGTGCGTCGAACTCGTGAAGGAGCCACGATTGCAGGGACCTGAATTTCAACTTGGCATGGGGAATCACTGCCGTCGTTGAGGCCATCAGGCCTAGAAGTCTCTGAGCCTTCTTCGCCCGGATGTACGGTTTGGTGCGCAGTTCGCTCACCCCCTGCGCAATATCCTGTAAGCGTTTCTGGGGGGCGTAGGCTCTCGTAGCAAGCGAGTCGAGTACCGCTCCGATGTACTCGACGCGTTGGGAGGGAGTCAACTTCGACTTGGTGAAGTTGATCCTGAGGCCGAGACTCTCCATGAGGTGGACCGTGTATTGTGTGTCCCGAACGGCCGACGATTTGGTGGGGGAGACGATCAACCAGTCGTCGATGTACGGGAAGACCCTGATGCTCCGTTGGCGGAGGAATGCAGCCACCGGAGCCATGCACTTGGTGAAGACCCGCGGTGCCGTGGCCAGACCGAACGGTAGGCATCGGTACTGGTACACGGAATTGTCGATACGGAAGCGGAGAAACCGTCTGTGTTCCTCGAGGATGGAGACGTGGAAGTAGGCATCCTTGAGGTCTATGACTGTGAACCAGTCCCCTTTGTTGATGAGGGGGAGGACGGTCTGTAGGGTCACCATCCGGAACTTCCTGGTGTGGATGCATTTGTTCAGGGGGCGCAGGTCCAGGATAGGGCGAAGGCCTCCGTCCTTCTTCTGGACCACGAAGTACCTCGAGTAGAAGCCGTTGTCCCAGTCGGACGGTGTTACCCGCTCGATGGCTCCCTTGGAGAGAAGGGTTGATATTTCTTCCTCCAAATGGGGGGACGAGGTGGTGAGACGATGTCTTCCTACCCGAGGCACCCGCACGAACTCGATGGCGTAGCCAGAGGACAAGATCTTTAAGACCCACTGGTCGTCCGTGATGCCCGACCATACCTGGAGGAAGTTCCGGAGGGGGAGGAGCGAGATGTGGAGCGAGAGAGACTCGGCCGTCGCAACTTCAAACGCGGGGCTTGGGCCTCGCGCCCGAACGTTTGTCCTGTCCGTAGGGCCGGTAGCGGGGTTTGTGCTGTCGCCGCTGTTTGTAGGAGCTGGATCTAGGCTGCTCCGTCGGTCCCTGCTGCTGCGGGTTGCCCTGGAACCGCCGTGTGAAGGGCTGGAACCTCGGCCTGGCGGGCGGAGCCGGCGTGGTGAGCCCCAGGAACTTCGCCGTGGAATTGGTCTGGCGCATCTCATTCAGGACCTTATCGGTGTCCTGACCGAAGAGGCCCTGCCCGTCGAAGGGAAACTCCTCGATGAGCTTTTTCATAGCGTCATCGAGGGAAGTGTCCCTGAGCCAAGCGTGGCGACGGAGGTAGATTGCGGAGGCCATGTCTTTTGCCGCATAGTCGTTGATATGCCGGGCAGTGCGCATCAGCTGCTCGGCGACGAAGTCCCCCTCGGTGGCCAGCGCGTCAATTTGCTTTTGGGCGTCGGCGGGCAGTTTCGCCATCTCAACCTTCACCTGCTCCCAGAGGTGAGATTGGTACAGGCCCATGGCGGCCGAGTAGTTGGCGGCCCGGAAGAATAGGGAGCCGGTGGCGTAAAACTTACGCCCCACCGCGTCCAGTTTCTTTCCCTCCGGCATCGACGGGACCGGGAATCCGCTGGTGGCCGTCCTATGCTGGAAGGCCTTGACCACCAGGGAATTCGGCAGGGGGTGAGCCTGCAGGAACTCGATGTTCTCGTCCAGGACCCGGTACATGCTGTCGAGCCTGGACGAAACGGAGTGCGCCGCCAAAGGTTTCTTCCATGTCGCCCTCGCCGAGGTCATCATGGAGGGGAGCATGGTTATGTGGACCGGCCGCACAGCACGTCTGTCGAGCTTCGCGGTCATCTGATCCTCACCCTCCAGCGGCGGTTGATCGACCTTAAGGTTGAGAGCGGTGCCCAGCCTTGTGAGCATGGCGGTCAGCGAGCGTTGGTCCTCACCACGCGGTGGGTCCACTGAGCCGATAGCCTGCTCCGGCGTGCGCTCGGCGTCGACGTCTCCCTCGTCCTCCTCCTCCGACGAGCTGGACTCATCGGAGGACGAGGGAGGCAGCCTTTCATCCACGTCGGGACCGCGCCAGTACGGCCTGGGCGGGCCGGCGGGATGGGAGTCCACCGCATCAACGTCCGGACCACACCATGACGGGTTGGGTGGGCCGGCGGAGCGGGCACTCGACCCACGGTAGGTCGGTGGGGCCACGGCAGGGCCGGGATGCCCGGGGCTTGCGGTGGTCGGAACCGGGGCCGCAGAGGCCGCAGGCATGGAGGCCTGGAACTTGGTCGCAAACGACGCCATGACCTGGAACATTTCTCGGACGAGGGCCATCTGAGATGCGTCCGAGTCCGCTGACGGTGGAGCCCCGGTAGCCGGCGGGATGATGGCCCACGAAACGGTGGGCGTCGAAACGGTGGCCGGCGTCGGTGTCGGCAAAACGGTCGTCGGAACGGTGACGACCGCGTCGTCTGTCGGCGTTCTGGGCCTTGGAGAGACGGAGGCCTGCCTCGGCGAGGAGTTTCTTCCCCGAGGAGGAGAGGGGAGCACCTGAAGTGGGCGAGCTGGAGCCCCAGCCCTGCGTCCTTTATCAGGTGACCCGGAAGACGACCGTCCTCCCCAGATGGAGGATCCCGGAGAAGGACATCGGGCAGTCGAGAACGGCGGCGAAGGCCCGGGAGAGGCGGGTGTGCGCGGGGTGGGAGGAAGCGACCGTCTCTTCTCCGACCCACGCTTGCGCTTCTTCTCACCGTTCCTGTCCTTCTTTTTCTTCTTCCTCATCGGAAGCACGGAGGAAGAGGCCGGCGGCGGCTGGGCGGCGGCGGCTGGGCGGCAGCGGCGGATGTGGAAGCGGACGCGGCGGGAGCCAGAGCGAGCTCCATCAGATGAGCCTTGAGGCGATTGCTTCGGTTCTGCACCGCGAGGCGCGTAAACTTTTTGCAATGCTGGCAAGACTGGCTCTGATGCGACTCTCCCAAGCAAAAAAGGCACAGGCTGTGTCCGTCGGAAGCCGGGAACTTCTTAAGGCAAGCCGTGCACTGTTTAAACGCTGCAGCCATCAACCGCGGAAAAATTCTTCCAGTGGAAGTTTCTGGAGGCAAGTACCCCGAAGGGCGGACCAGCCGCCACCCCCTTGAGGGGGGAGACGGTGATCGATGCGAAAAAATTGGCTACTGAATCCACTCGAGAGAAGAGACAGAGCCGGGGTGGCGATCCTGCCCGGAGGACAAGATCACCGAGAAAAATTGTTGAAATTTGCCAAAAGACTTTCCCTCAGAAGGGCGAAAAAATTGAGGAAGCTCTCAACGATCGTCCTGCTGCTACGGCGGAAAAAAGAGAACTGAGGTAAAATGGCGCGCGGGCGCCTCAGGGTGGGCGGTACGGTGGGCGGTCTTACCGCCAAAACTTTTGACCAATAGCTTTTCAAGCCTCCGATCGGCCGTTCTGCGCAGGCGCATAACCCATGAGTGTGGATTCACAAACTATACGAAGGAGAAAGAAATTTAACACATACTGTACATTACTTAGGAAGACACCTACATTCTAACAATGGAATGTTCTGGTTCAAGGGACCTCAGATTAAATTATGACTTGAACTAAACCAACTGAAGCTAACCTACACTGGTGACTTCTCAGCATTGATAAAACAATGTCAGCAGTTATCCAAATGATAAGGACTGCCATGTCCCCTTTCTGACTGATGGTTGCTTCTGGTCAAGAAAATACTGTGCAATAAAATAATTATGATACGTATTGCCTGCCTCTGTACTGTTTTGCCCCCCCTTTTTTTCCTAATTTGCGCATATCACTAGTTTGTAGATTATTTTTCCAAGTATTTATTTATAACTCTGTTCTAGAAATGAACTGTAGCTATTGATTAAGACAATTCTAATTTCAAGCCAGTACTGAGAGATGGCATTCATTCAGAAATCAATGCAGAATTCTATTGGCAATGCATCCACAGGTTAAGATATAGTAAAAGGGGCTTCTTGCCTGAAGTTTTTTTTAGTATTTGATGAAGCTGCACTGCCTTTTGTTCCCCCTCTTTTTGAAATCTTCTCACTGTTGCTGTTTGTAAATACCTCAGTGTTGTTAAAAAATAAACATTTTTTAAAAAAATCCAAGCCCTTGTGTTTCTTTAAACAAGTAAGAGGAGTTGGTTTGTTTTTACTTAACTGCATGCTACCAAGATTAGGCTGAAGCACTGTTTATTAGCTAACCCTGAGGGGAGGCTGTAATTTGTTAAGGCAGAGCCAGGATTGATGTATTGAATATCCCAGAGCTTGTCTTGTGTTTAGAAAAATCAAGGCCAGACTTCGCAGGTAAAAGCATCCTGGCTGGTATGATCTCAGACTTAAAAATTTCTGAGGAAAAAGGGTCTGGTGATTGTTACACCTGTGCCTCAGGATCTTCTCTGATAAACTGGAGAAGACAGCCATGCCTACAGCACTATGCTGCATATGATTCCTCCAAAGTATGGTCCTGCTCCTGAATTTACTTCCTTCTAAAGGTAAAGGTTTCCCTTGCTCGAAAGCCAGTCATATTAAACTCTAGGGTTCAGTGTTCATCTCTGTTTCAACACCGAAGAGCCAGCGTTGTCTGCTTCTGCAGACATGTTCGTGGTCATGTGGCAGGCATGACTAGACACTGGCGTGCACAAAACGCTATTACCTTCCCACCAAAGTGGTCCCTATTTATCTACTTGCAATTTCTTGCTTTCAAATTGCTAGGTTGGCAGGAGCTGGGACAAAGATGGGAGCTCATTCCGTCCTGCAGTACTCGGGAATCGAACTGCTGACCTCCCGCCTCTTAGTCACTTGAGCCACTTCTAGCAAGACCAAAATATATGTATGCAGGAGTTCTAAAGATAACACAACCAATTCTCACTGCTTGAGAGTTATCCAGACAACTTATTGTAAAGGGTAGATAAGTAAATAAATGTGTTCACCGTAAAACCAGTTTAATCTTCATTTAGTGTCAGTATAATTACTCCAGTGCCATATCCAGTCACTAAATTAAAGAACTAAATTACTAAGCTACATCCGTTGGTCCTTCACTTCACTGAGAGGACAAATAAATGAGACACATTTACTGTCATTCCATTAATGTAGCCATCATATTAGACAAAAGGTTCTTAGCATAAGGTTCTTAGCTTAGAGCCAAGAGGACTTCAATTCCCAGAAGCCTAGGTCAATACATTGGCTGATCACTTCTTTGGGGATTAATTTAGGCTTCTGGGAATTGAAGTCCAAAATCCAAAGGTTGGGAAACACTGGCTTAAAGAAACACAGAAAATGGAGGAGGAGGGAGCACAAAGTCAGAGAAGAAAATGTTTTTTTCACAAGTTCTGCATTATCATGCAGAGAGGTCTTGTGGCATCTTTAAGATGAACAAGGTCATACCTGCTAGTTGTAAGTAATATTTTGTGTATGAGAGTATAAATGTCTTCCTACTGATGAAGAAATGGTTTTCAGTTCAGAAATGCTTATGATTAAGAGTTATGATTAAGTGTTAGTTTACTCTACAAGATGCCACAAGACTCTGCAGCTTTTTCTGCAAGAGGCCAGAGTTAACATGTCTACTTCTCTGAAAATGCTAGCAGAATGTCTTACGCATCGTAGTCCTGGATGACCAATCCCACAGACCATATAGCAGTCAGATATTCGTTCACTCCATTTGGGCTGATGTAATGTAAGGAGTCTGGAGAGCGAGGGTCTCCATTAGAGCCAGTAAAATCAATGCCGACCTGTCAAAAGATACATTACCGGTTTGGAGATTACTTTATTCCTCATACAAAAATGCTCCTCAAATCAGCACAAAGACAGAAGCTACGTTAATGAAGGGAGAGACATGGAAGGCTCCCCAAATGAAAAATTAATCAACTTTAAGCATTTCTATTTTAGAAATACAACATACCATGCCTTGTATACAGTTTTCATTTGAATGTAAACTGAGAAGCCTGCACCATACACTACGCCCCACCAGAAGCCACACTATTATTGGAAGCACTATCCTGAACAGTGATGCACTCCCAAAAATTTTATTACCACCTCTGTGGGCTGGGCCAAATCTGTGGGTGGGGCCAAATCTGTGGGCATGGCCAATGCAATGGGGTATGGAGTGGGCATGGCCAGCCAGATGGGTGTGGCCTGGGGGAATTTCTGCTACGGGTTCTCCCGAACAGGATAGAACCTGCTTCAGTGCATCACTGATCCTGAAAGATCTTTCAGTCATGCCTACTGCCTAGGGTTGTTCAAGCAAAAATAGGGAAGAGGAAAAACAGGCTACTTGTACTGTTTATGGGAATTTATAATATGTTTGCCCAAATAAGATTTGCTGCACAAAGTAGGATAAAAAAATGTGGAATCTCCTAGACTGCAGGCTTTCAACTGGAGAAGGAGCCAACATATATACCATTCAGACTCTATATGTTTCTCTCTCTACCACTGTGCTCTGATGGTTTCCAGGCTCATGACTACATCTGGAAAGGACTTTTATTATGGACACATCTGAATTTTGCTAGCTCATTACCCAACTCAGCAGTGGCAATTTTAGGGATTGGTCCTTCTCAACCCTCTACATCAGGAGTTCTCAACTTTTTAAAGCCGGGGGCCCGGTCACACTCCCTCAGACAGCTTTGGGGGCTGGATGGCCATTTTGCCCTTCCTCCACCACATGGCACTTCCTGGTGTGGTGGTGGGGGCTACAAGAAATGGTGTTGCAGGCTGCATTTGGCTTGCAGGCCACAGATTTAGAATCCCTGCTCTACATCAGTGACCCCCAACCTTTTTTTGGCCATGCCCCACCTAAGTATCTCTAAAATGCTGATCCACCCTACTCCGTGACACATAATTCTTATTCAAAAAGTGAACTCCTATTCATGTGGAGGAAGCCTAAAAGGCCTTTCACTGTTAATAACTCATTCTCAAATTGCCCCCCCCCCAAACCAAACTGCCCCCCCCTGTGGGGTGTGTGCCCCACATTGGGAACTACAGATCTATACCCAAATAAATGAGCTACAGCTTACTTACAGTAAAGTTGAGCTGGCATCCCCCCATGATGTAGTCAAGGAAAGTACATTCCACTATTATCTGCAGAACAAATAATTAAGTGATAAGTGATGTACAGTACTTTAGATCATGAGTTAATCAATCATTTTCCCCCTCGAGAGCTCTGTTTTACATTCTGTTACCATGTGAAGGCATTTACACCATTAGCAAGCTTAATCAATACAGTACTAATACTGAAGGGAGACATGTTATTCACACTGTGCACTGTTTAGTTTGTAAACTTTAAAAGTTATTTATTCCATTTAGTACCTAAAAATTTAAGATACAATTCAACAGTAAGTGACATACTTGAGTACACCACTGGATAGAACTACATCCAACATGTTATTCAGAGCTTCCCACAGCACAACCATTAGCAGAACAACAACAATAATAATTTATTCATTTATATCCTGCTCTTCTGGCATGAACACCACCCAGAGCGGCTAACAGCATTTACAAAGAAATACATACAATCATAAGAACATCTAAATAAACCAACCCAAAACCTCCCCAACCCCTTAAGAGAAGATAAAACAATAAAAACTAACAAGCTAAACCTATACAAGCTAAAGTCATACTGCTACATAAAAACATCTGACAACTCCAGCAATGACCTGTAACCATGCGCCAACTAGACTAACCAGCAGACCTGGGCTGTACCACAAGATATATCCCAGATCCGCTGGCAAAGCCAGGTCTTGAGGGCCTTCCGAAAGGGGAGAAGTTCTGTCTGGAGGTGCATTTCTGATGGTAAGAGGTTCCACAGGGCTGGGGCAGACACCAAGAAGGCTCTTCTCCTGGTCCCAGCCAGATGTGCTTCTCTTATCGAGGGGACCACCACAGAGCCTCTCTGGCCTGCCCTCGTACGACGGGTAGAATGCCTTGGGGAGATGCGGTCCTGTAAGTAACCCAGTCCACTGCCATGAAGGGCTTTAAAGGTCAAAACCAGCACCTTGAATTGCACCTGGAGGCACACTGGCAACCAGTGCAGCTCCCGGAGCAGCGGTGAAGTGCAAGCATAACACCCGCATCCCATCACAACCTGGGCAGCCGCGTTCTGGACCAGCTGAAGCCTCCAAATGGTCAACAAGGGCAGCCCCATGTAGAGCGCAACCCACAGTTTTAGGAAATCACAATGAGTTATGGCATGATTTGCAGAAGCAGCATCCAAACATTGGACAGGGCGCTTGCACAAAATAAAATCAGATTTGCACTCTCAGTAGAAACTGTTTGGACTATTACTACTTAACACAAATTTGTACTACTCCTCACTGTTTATGCATAATATTCTCACTATGTTGATTTTTAATGTTGAAAAGCTCTACAGTGGAACCTCGTATAACGAACGCCCCCATAGTGAAAAAAATTGCATAATGAATAGTTTTTTTAAAAAAAATGGTGCCCCAATAATGATTTTTCCTATGGAAAAAACCTGTACAACAAATATTCAATGGGAAAAACCACTTAGCGAAAAAAATTGTTGTACAATTTTTTCCATAGGAAAAATCATTATACAATTTTTTCCATAAAAAAATTTGTACAACGAAAAAAATTGCATAGTGAACAGACCTGTAGAATGAATTAAAATCATTATATGGGGTTTTATTGTACTTGCCAAAGAAAGCTGCAGTCACTGTTATTCCAAAATCTCCTAATTTTATTTCCTTCCTTCTATCTTTCAGCCACATAGTTTGCTTAACAACATATTAAGTGTTCTGTGAATCTTCTTGGGCGCTCTTATGTCTGTGTGGCTTAGACTATTTGGTTTAAAAGAGAGACAGGCAGCATGTTGGTTTTCAAAGAGAAGAAAAAGAGATCAGGTTTCCATGCACAGAGAACATGGCCTGAAGTAAGTAAGGTAGGAAAACTCTCTTCTCGTTGCAGGGAAAAGGAATGTCTGGAAGTCTTGTCACTTCCAAACAGTAATAATGTTTGGTGCTGGGAATGTCCTGGGTTGCACATGCCATGGTGGACAAGTGTGCTACCATGGTCTTTACAACCTCTGGAAATGTTATCTCCTTTACCTTTCCCAGCTTTGATGCTGGGAAAGATAGAGGGCAAAAGAAGAAAGGGCGGCCAAAGATGAGATGGCTAGATGGTATTGTAGACACAACGGGCATAGAGCTGGGTGGGTTGAGGAGGATGGTGGAGGACAGAGGAGCCTGGAGGACAATGGTCCATAGGGTTGCAAAGGGTCGGAATCGACTGTGCGGCTGAACAACAACACTACCTCTACCCAGGCATCTCACTGTTTGGTGCACTCCTGGTCTTTCTGTGCACATCCCTTGACCTATTCTTGACTGTCATGAGGCTCAAACAAGCAAAATGACACACTGTATACAAGCCAGTTTCCCCAGGACTACCACTTGTACCAGTAACACATAGAAGGTTCTTGCCTCCTGGAATAACAACAGGTCACCTTTGATTGTGCCTATTATAAATGGAATACCTGAATATATTTTTTAAAAAAATGCTGACCTCACATCGTTTGAAGCCGACAATGCCTGAATTTTTGTAGCTTTTCTTCTTATGCCTCTTCTTTTCATTGATGCATTCAAATTCAACCTAAAACAGAGAAGTAGGGCATAAACTGCATACATTTAAGCTTTGATCCTAGCCATGAAGCTTAAGTTAGAAGACCTCTAAATATTAAGTAGTCTGAAGCATTCTTAAACATTCATTTTTATCGCATCCACCTTCAGTCCACTAAAGGCACAGCAATGCAAGCTTTCATGGGTGGGAGATTTCTGAACTGTATCCCATGGATCATCGAAGGCACCATTTCTGTTTAGTTTCCAATTTCCAGCTGCAGGGAAGACTTCTTGTTTGAGCTGAGGGCAGGACAGGGAAACCAGATCTACAAAATCTTTAATGTTTTCTGAGTTACTCATCTATCTAATACTACTACAGTAATACCTCATACAAAGTCCGCTTCGTACAACATCGAATTCATACAACATCGGCTAATTTCTTGAAAAAAGTTACCTCATACAAAGTCACTCGACTTTGTATGAGGCAATGGGTTTTCCCCAGGATGCATTGTGCCTGGGCAGTATAAAAGGCAGGACACATGCGTGCATTGCTCTTGTGGGTTTTGCACGAGGCGAAGAGTGTTTAGGAGTGGTTTTGAGCGTGATTTTGGGTTTTTTGGAATTTTTTCATCAGAATTTTTAGAAGCATTCCTGGTTTTTTTTGCAGCATTCTTCAGGTTCTTGGACAATCAGGGTTGTTTGACACGTTTTTGTAATGTATTTAGCCTTTAGACAATGATTTCTTAAAGTTCTATCAGTTTCCTGTCTGTTTCCTTGACTTTGTCCTGAAGTCTCTGCTATTACAGTACAATGTATCTCTACGGAAACGACGTTGTACGAGGCATCGCTGCAAGGATTTGGATGTTGTATGAGGCATTGCGGCTAGGATTTTGCATGCCTCATACAAAGTCCAAATCCGTATAAAGTCCAAACTTGTGGAACCATGTTTGGACGTTGTATGAGGTATCACTGTATTTATCACCTATCTCTTCTTTAAAAAGGGTGATGAATAAATTTCTTTTCAGAAATTACTCAAGGTTGAAAGGAGTTTTGCTGGAGAAACTCTGCTCAGGGGACAGCCGAATGAGGCTCCTTTCATGTCCCCAAGATCCATCGTGCAGCACTCAGGTATCAAACCCTAACCTTCCAGTCTCCAAGCTCAACCTTGTAACCACTAATTAGTAACGGTAAAGGTTACCCTTACTCGAAAGCCAGTCATATCCAGCTCTAGGGTTCAATGTTTATCTCTGTTTATAGCAAAAGAGCCAGCGCTGACTAGACACATAGGTGCACGGAATGCTGTTTACCTTCCCACCAAAGTGGTTCCTATTGATCTACTTGCAATTTCTTGCTTTCAGACTGCTAGGTTGGCAGGAGCTGGGACAGAGATGGAAGCTCACTCCATCATGCAGCACTTGGTTCTTGAACTGCTGACGTTCCAGTTGTCAAGTTCAGTGTCTTAACCACTAAGCCACCACAGTCCCTAAAAAGGGTGATCATGTTATATTTGGTAAAATTCTACCTGTTATTCAGTGAGACACTTTAGGTAATTTCTGATAATGGTATACTGTATACATTCAGATGCACTACGGGAATGAGTCTTGGGCTCTTGAGTTTCTCCTTTTCCCAGCATGTCTCCAAAAAGGAGAATTGGAGCTTCTGCTTTCAAGTAAACTGTGGTTTGCTCTTTTGACAAAATCCAGATTGTCTGTAGTTAATCTCGGATATGGTGTTGTTTCTTCTTCCGTGTCTAGGCCAGACCTAAAACTGCCAAAATGAAGGTACCTTTTGGTGAGTTCATTCTGCAGTTCCCTTTGCCTGACCTAGTATGAGAAAGATTAGCTGGCAACACAAGGTTTCTGTTACCAAGGTAGCCCAATTATGGTTCAAAAATACCACAATCTTTGAGTAGGCTATTCTTCACTGATGTTGCATCAGTTACCAATGAGAGTAGAGTGAGTCTATAAAGCCTTGAAGAAACAAAAAGTTCTCACAAATAAAAGGGGAAATGGTATACAGACTTACTGGTGAATGTCGAGATGCTTCTTTCAGTTTTGACATTGTGGTTTGAAAGGTTCCTATGAGATCATGTGATCCATCACTGTCATAATCATAGCACTCAACCTAAAAATAAGGTATACAGTGTTATTGTGTACTGTGCATCAATATTATGAAATGTAACAAGGCAATAGATTAAAAAAACCTATATTCCAGACCTTTACTGATTATTAAAAAGTGTAAATGGTAACATACAGAGCCACAGTTCTTAGGAACTAAGCTGTGCGACCACGCTATAATCAATCTGCATGCAACTCTTTGGTTCAGAGCAACACCATGGCCCTAGTAAGATTATCCACTGAAAATACAAGTTATTCGTAATCATTCTTTATGACTCCAATCCACATACCAATTAACACATCTTGCATACCCCTCGTATTAAATTAGTTTTGAAGCAAACCAGGTTGTTTGAGATCAAGATGCATCATTACCATCTGATGTTCCTTACATAATATGAGTACAATTCTATATATGTCCACTAAAAAAAAATCCTATATATTTTAGTAAGATTAACTCCTAGATAAGTGTCTAGATGACTACAGTCTAAAAATACTCCTTATCTTTATCAATATATACATGCACATGCAGTCTCTCTTGATGCAGGCACAACCAACACGCAGGCATTACTATCATCTTAGAATGTAGGAAGAGATTTGCAGACAATGAAAGCACACAGAACTGAGTAAAGCTGAATTCAGTGGAGGCAAAGAAGAGAGGGGGGGAAATACTTTGTTTCAGTACTAGCTTTTAAGAGCTTGTGTGTAACATTTAACATGGCTATCTAGTTTTTAAGCTGACCAAATGTTTAACTACTGTAATAACAGTCATTTTATAAAATTGACCTGAACATGCTGCCATGCGTATAAAAGTGCATGTTGTTCATGTTTCCTACTACATTAGAATAGATAAAGAATCCAGGACCCTTCCAAATAACAACAGCCTTCAACAGCTTAGTTCAATACACAAAAACACACTTTGGAGACAATACAATTAGTATCAAAGCAAGTTGCTTGTGTATTTGTGACTTAATATACAAACAGCTGTTCTAACACACGAGAAAGCATTTGTGTCAGATATAGTTAAAAAAAAAACAATTTTACTTACTACAGTGCAGTAGCAAGACGCCGTGGGCATAAAGTATTAATGTGTTATTTAATCAGTCATTATATGTTTTCCCCCTTATTCATTACTGCAAAACAGTTTTAGTTCAAACTACTTTCTAGACAGCAGTAAATGGAAAATGTACTTTTCTCATTTTCCCTTGAAGATGAAACATGGCAGACTTAATTATTAATTAAGTTTCCTTTTACTCCAACTGAGATGAGAATCAAATAAAACAATTTACCAGGGATGAAACCCAATACTGTACAACCATGACATTTTTTGTTATATACAGAATTAGAATACCTAAAATAATCCTTATACACAGAAACAAAAAGATAGGTCATTACCATGCACACATCTTTCTGTCATTGTTCTCCTTGAAAGTCTTCTCTACCTATGATTTTCCTGTTGTGTAGTGCAGCATTCCCCAAACTATGTTCCACGGAACACTGGCAGACTTCAGTTCCCAGAAGCCTAATTCATTACATTGGCTGATCAGTGCTTTGGGAAATTGACTTAGGCTTCTGGGAATTGAAGTTCAAAAACCAAAGTTTGGGAAACGCTGGTGTAGAGAGTCTCATGGAAGAGAAGAGGCTTCCCTCTTCAGACCATTCATCTCCACATGCAGAAAACAAAGATGGAAGGGTTGAATTAACACATACCTTCCTCATATTTACTTACTAAACATCAAAGAGAGCTTAAATCAGGGGTGGCCAAATATAGCCCGCGGCGCCAAATCATCCAGCCAATGGCGCCCTTGCCGCTCCTGGAAGCGGAAGTAAAATGTTCCCATGCATGCACATAATGCACCAGTACATGCACATAACGCTGCTGTAAATTCACCAGTGGCTGTCCTAAACTTGTTTACGACAGCTACGGACACGTTTTACGGCAGCAGGAACCACGTGACCGGCCTGCTCAACCACGTGACTGGCCCATGGCGTGAAAAGTTTGGCTACCCCTGGCTTAAATGGTGAACATACTGCCAACCAAACTAAAAAAATCTCTTCAGACATTGTGTTTTATACCAAGTCACACAACTCAGTATGCAACAGATAATGCCTAAGGAGATTTCTTACTTTATAGCAAATTGCAAGAAAAGTTACACTGGGTATCAGTGAGAAAGAGCTTTTTAGCCTTATATGATTTCCTTTGCCATTAACATGATTGGTAAAATTCATTTCCTGCCTCTGGATCTGCCCCCTCTCTTCCTGTTTGCTTGCTTGCTTGCTCCCATTATTTTTGTTGATAGTTCTCTTCTTCCTCTGATCTTTCTCCAAGCAAACAGCACGGAAAGTCTTCCATATACTAGAGCCAACATCCCTTTCTCCCCTTTTCCTTTTGACTGTAACTAAAGGTGGTAAAACAGTGACGGTGGTGGCTTAGTGGTTAAGATGCTGAACTTGGTGACTGGAAGCCTGGCAGGTCAGCAGTTCGAGGCCCTAGTGCTGCACGACGGAGTGAGCTCCCGTCTCTGTCCCAGTTCCTGCCAACCTAGAAGTTTGAAAGCAAGAAATTACAAGTAAATAGGTACCGCTTTGGTGGGAAGGTAACAGCGTTCTGTGTCTAGTCATGCCTGCCATATGACCATAGAAACATCTACAGATGCAAACAGCACTGGCTCTTTGGCTATAAAGAGATGAGCACCAAACCCTAGATTCAGATATGGCTGGCTTTCAAGCAAGGACAACCCAAAATTGGCAAGTTTAAGTAAAGATACCATTCTTCTACTTTCTAATGTTTCTAGAGTGGTTAAAAAAAGAGGGGCTGATGAGATTTGAGCTGATCTCTCCACATTTTTCGGCTGTTGTTTTTAATACCTCATACTCTGCTAGCTGGAGGAATAACCAAAAGAAAAATAATTTCCCAATATTACCTTGATTGTTTTGTCCATATCTCCGTAACACAAAGAGTTGAGAGAAATCTTAAATGGCCTCCAGACAGGATTCAAGTTATTTTTAATAACCTAAACAGACACAAAACAACTTTTAGAAATATTACTATTATTATTATTCATTGATAATACTCAATCACTTTTGCTGTCCTACAGTTCAGATAGCTATTATTAATATAAGCCAGAAGGCTTGCAATCTTATTGCTAAAATGACAGAGATTGTCTGATATCCAGCAGGTTTGGAGATGCTATCTTTTAATTTCAGTGGTATATCTGGTGAAATAGAAACAAGGTTGTGAGCCAACTTGCCCAGCCCATAAAAGAAGAAAAACTCTTACTTCTGTTCTGTGCACCATCACCCAGTTTCCTTCAGAGATCTGTTTGTGGAATTCCAAATAAGGATCAGATTTTCCAAAGAAATCCTAGAATTGAGGGAAAGTTCAAAGTTATTTTCTGAAGGGAAGCATTCCACAAAGATAAGTTCATACTGCTTCCTGTTCAAAGCAGACATCTTTTGTCCCTGGAATACCCTCCTTCATCCTCCTTTACAGCAAACACTTACACAGGTAAGGCTTGACTCAGAGCAACATGAACCTTTTGTTGGAAAATCTACGTCAGGGGTGGCCAACCTTTTTATGCCATGGTCCTGACCATGCCCCTGGACAGCTGAGCAGGCTGGACCACACACACCCTGGAAGTGGGTGCATTTATGGCTGTCAAAAATGTGCCCATGGGGGCGTGGCTAAGATGGCCGACGAGTAACATCTTGATCCGGACGCTCGCGCTTATCAAAGTGGTAATTAATGTGACTGAGCAAAATGGGGAAATTTTAAAGTGGTATTTTTTGTCGATAAGATCCCTGCTTGCCTATCTGGAAAGTTTTGAAGTCGGGCAGTCGAAGTTTGGGAGGTTTCCTGGGCAGGCGAGGCTCGCGACGGAAGCCGCGGCTTTCCCTGCCGAGGAGCCGAGAACGGGACCAGTGAGACGGCGGAGATCTGAGGCGGCAGTAGAATCGGCAAGAAAACAATTCTATGTAAGTTCACGAAAGTCTATATGGAAAAGTTAAAGTTAATTGGGGATCTCGCTTAGAAGAGCCTGGACTTGGAAGCGGGTGGAAGTGGATGAAATCGGGCGGTCGTCCCGTTAATGGCGGCAGTCCTGGAAAACGAAAGTGATTGTGCTTTGGTCTATGGCTTCCCTGCGCCCCAGGAGAACCGCGGCGTGTTTTGGCTATAGTAAAGTGGCCTAAGAAGTTCTCGTCTGGGCTCCAGCTTTTGAAGGCTGCAGTGTGTCTCGAGTCTAAAGTGTGTGGGGAAAGTCTGCCGATTCACAGAGGAAGAAGGGGGGTTTCCCCCTGAAGTTAATGTACCCGCTGGAAAAGGGCGCTTTGAGTCGTTCGCTTCAAGAGAAGGATTAACTTGTGGTTTTTTTTATTCCTTCACCGTGTGGATTACAAATAATATTTTCTTTTTGGACATATTGCTCCTCCTGTTTTTCTTCCTTCCTTGTTTGGATTTTGGGCTTTTTTTCCTCTTCTCACCCCCCTTCCCGGTGGCTTTGACTCAAATGAAAAAATTTGGGTGACCGTTTCCTTGGAGCCTCTATTTTCGTGGTTTGGAAGGCGAATAGTTGGACTGCTTGCTTTGGGGAAACGGGTCGGATGTGGATTATTCTTTTTTTCTTTTTGTTTGGAGCATATTCCGGTTCCTGTTCTCTTTTTGTGGATTATAGCAACTAACTCTCTGCTGGATTCCTTCCTCCTTATAAGCTTTGTTTGCCTTGTTTGGATATGTGGTACTAGTGGTTGCAGTGGCACAGGCTTGTCTGGACTGACTAGGACTTTGCAACGTTCTGCAACACTGGACTCTCCTATTGCGTGTCATTATGGATAAAGGCACAAGAGGGAAAGCAAAAGAGGAAGAACCAGTAGTGAAGTCTAAGAGGAAAGAAAAAGCACCAATGGAAGAAGCCCCTCAGTCATCATCACCGCCACCTGAGCCCTATGATCATACTCAAATTATGGTGGAAATCGGAAAATTGTTCCAGAAATTGGAGAAGAATGAGGAATCAAGGGTGAAAGATAGAAATGAAATGATGAAAAAACAAGATAAGGTGGTATCATCTGTTGCAGATTTTTCAAAAAAAGTGGACTTAAGTTTGCAAAAAATAGAGGGAAATGTGAAATTGGTTCAAAATGAGGTAATTGTCATAAAAAAAGGAAATAAAAGGGACTCAGGAGGCGGTGCGGGAGAACAAGCTGAAATTGGAAGAGCAAGAGAAAAGGATTGATGCTGTGGAAGATATGATGAAAAAGCAGAACATTGTGATCCGTCAGGTGGTTGAACGGACACCGGATCAGCTAAGAGAAAGAGTGGTTCAGTGGTTAAATGGTTTGAATATGGGAAAGGAATTTGTTCAGGAAGATATTGTAAGTGTTTTCAGGGTGGGCCCAAGAAGAGGGAGGGTGGTTCAAAGAAATGTTTTGGTAAAATTTGCAAATTGGGGTGATAAGCTTAGAGTAATGGCTTTTCTGAAACGAGCTGGACCTGATGCCCTGAAATTTGATGGTTCTGATGTAGAAGTTTACAATGATATTTCATTGAAAGAAAGAACGTGGAGATATAAGATGAGGCCTGTAACCAAATTGTTGATGAGTAAAAATATAAGGTACAACTGGAGATTCCCACAGCAACTGCGCTTTTTCTATGAGAAAAGAATGCAAGTAATTGATGAAGGGACCAATCCATTGGAGTATCTGAGTTTGCTGGAGTTGGTAAAAACAGACTCAGAAGAGTGGATAAATCTTAAGAAAGAATTGTTGGAATCGGGTGCTCTGGGGAGGGAGTATGAGAGGGCAGAGGCCGGTGGTGCCACAGGTGGAACACCGCAGGGAAAGGATGAGGAGGAGGAGCTGTCGTTGATCATGGTGGAGGAGGAGACAAGTAAGGAGCAATGAGAAATAGATTATTAAAAATTAAAGCATTTAGATGATATAGAAGGGTGAGTAGCGCGTAGCATTGGTAGGTAGGCACATTTGCATGTCCCCCCTCTCCCCTCTTTGGTTGTCGAAGGCGTCTTTTTTTTTGAAGAAGGTGGGGAGAGAGATAGTGTGTGTTCTATGTAGATTTGTGTGTTTTTGGGGGAAGGGGTTGGTGATGGCACGCCCAATAGAGAGTTTAGAAGTCAGAAAGGAAATAGATTATGGGAAATATTAAAATATTAACATGGAATGTGAAGGGTACAGGTTCTGTTCTTAAGAGGCGGAGGCTGGAATTGGCGTTGAAGAAAGATAGACCCGATATAGTGTTCTTACAGGAAACGCACCAGAAGTCAAAAGACACGAACAAACTTTTTTTGGGATGGATTCAACATTATGAGATGGCGTTTGGAACTTCAAAAGCAAGAGGTGTGGCAATTATGATTTCTAAAAAATTAGGATTTGAGATTACAAGAAGTGTTGCTGATCAAGAGGGTAGATACTTGATTGTAAGAGGAAAAATAGAAGATGAGGAAATTATGTTGGTAAATATATATGCTCCAAATGACCATCAAGCGGATTTCTTAGAAAAAGTTCGGAAAGTAGTGGAGCCAGAAAATATTGCAAAAACTATTGTGGCTGGAGATTTTAATTTGATAAGGTCGGGTTTAGACTGTACGAATATAGCAAGATGTGGAATTGGCTTGAAAGGGAAGGTTTTAGACAAATGGATGGTTGCGATGGGTTTGAAGGACTCTTGGAGAGAGATTAAGGGCTCTGAAAGGGCATATTCTTTTTTCTCACACGTCCATGGGACCTACTCGAGAATAGATTACGTCTTTCTTACGGAAAACTTGATTAAAGATATAGAGGGAATGGAATTTGGGATCATTAAGGAATCAGATCATGCCAAAGTACTTTTGGAACTGAAATTACAAAAAGATACTCGAAGAGGAAGAAGTTGGAGGTACGATCCTAACCTATTTAAAGACCGAAAATGTAAAGAGCAAATCATGGAAAGGTGGAAAGAAAGTTGGCAGTGGAACGACAATAATGAAGTTAATTTTAACGTTGTATGGGATACCATGAAGTCGGTTTTCAGAGGGGAAAGTATAAAGCTGGCGAGTATTAAATATAAAAGACATAAGGTAGAACAGATAGAAAAAGAAAAAGAAATAAAGCAGTTACAGGAGGACCATTCAAAAAGTAAAGATAAAAAAACTTTCGCTAAATTGCAAAGACTCAAAGCAGAGTTAATGGGCAAGGATATTGATAAAGTTAAAAGAGATTTGATTTATCTAAATAGAGAGTATTTTGAATTTAGTAATAGAAGTTCAAAACTATTAGCAAGAGCAGCTAAGGCTAAAAGGGAAAAAAGAGAAATTGGGGTGTTGGTTAATAAACAAGGTTTAAGGTGTAACAAGAATAGGGATAAATGTAAAATTGTGAGGGAATTTTATCAAGCATTATATGCAAAAAAGGAGGTAGATGTGGAGAGGCTCAAAACGATTTTGGAGAGACAGTTAGGGAATGGAATAAAACGAGAACATAGAGAAAAAATGGAGGAAAGGGTCACTGATAAAGAGGTAAAGGAGGTAAT
The DNA here is from genome assembly GCA_035047305.1 of Bradypodion pumilum. Classification (NCBI taxonomy): domain Eukaryota; kingdom Metazoa; phylum Chordata; class Lepidosauria; order Squamata; family Chamaeleonidae; genus Bradypodion; species Bradypodion pumilum. The sequence goes on along the minus strand of JAWDJD010000004.1, from coordinate 305,793,303 downwards.
TAGTGGGTTGAAGATGGGGAAAGCCCCGGGAGACGATGGATTATCGACAGAAGTTTATAAAGAATTTAAAGACGTTGTGGTTCCAAAGTTAGTGAAGTTATATAATTATATTTTAGACGGAGGACAAATCCCGAACTCATGGTATAATACCATAATCGTTCTGCTGCCAAAACCGGGAAATTTGGAAAAGGTGGAATCGTACAGACCAATTTCTCTTATAAATCAGGATGCCAAGATCTTCGTTTAAACAGTTTTATGGGAGAATATATAAATGTTGACCAAGTTGTTTTTTTAAAAGGCAGGCACATGGCTGACTTGACTAGAAGGGTATTAGATCTAATTGATAATGTTAATCAAACGAAGGAAAAGGTGGGTTTATTATCATTAGAGATTTTTAAGGCATTTGATTCATTACAATGGTCTTCAATCAAGGAAATAGTTAGAAATTATGGATTTGGGGATAGATTTAGAAGGGTAATTGATCTATTATACCAAAAGGGGAATGCTAGGATTAGAGTAAATGAAGAGGTTACAGATGTGGTAAAGCTTGAGGCAGGTACCAGGCAGGGATGTCCACTATCTCCTATCCTGTTTATCATGGCAATGGAAATATTAGCCAAAAATATAAGGGATGATCCAAGTATAGAAGGGATAATGGGTAATAAAGTGAGCATGTATGCAGATGATATGTTGTTAATGGTGAAACATCCAGAGATGGTAATGGATAGGATTAAAGATCAACTACAGGTATTTGAAGCTATAACCGGACTGATGATAAATTGGGATAAATCAGAACTAATGCTGTGCAATATGGGGGTAAACGAGATGGGAAGGATAGTGGGGACACTCAATATACAAATTAAAGAAAAGTTGAAATATTTGGGGATAACTATTTCAAATAAATTGGAAGAACTTAAACGATTGAATTATGACAGTTTGAAAGTAGAATTTAAGAGTAAATTACAAGAGTTTCAAAAGCTGAATTTGTCATGGTTCGGGAGGATTGCAATTTGCAAAATGATATTGCTGCCAAAGATTAATTTTCTATTTGATGCATTTGCGATCCATTTGAAGGAGAAGGAAATCAATGAGTTTCAAAAGATGTTTAATAATTTTTGTAATGGAGGTAAAAAATCTAGACTTCCAAAGAAGTTTTGGTACTTATCTCAGAAAGAAGGGGGTTTGGGTATGCCAAATTTGTTAGCATACTATCGAGCATTCCAAATTAAGAATGTCGTGAAGATCTTGGCAAGAGAAAAGGCAATTTGGGAGGAATTGGAGATGAAAGAATATAGGAATATTGGCAAAATGATCTTTTTGGGAATAAAGGATAAACCGATAAAGACAAGCAATACTATGATGAGAGGCCTCATGGATGTGTGGAAAAGAGTAAAGAAAGATATGGCCCCAAATCTCTCTCCAATCTTGGAATTGACTGATATGGTGTGTTTTCCGATAAAAATAGATAAGGAAAAAAAGGAAATATTGGATAAAAATGAAATCTCTTTATTGAAGGACTGGTTAAAAGTTTGTGATGATGAAAATAAGAGGAAAAAAAATATTTGAAAAGTTAAAACTGGACTGGTTTCAGAAATTGAAGGTTGATAATTGGAATAAAAAATATAGAAGGGATAGATAGAACAAAGACCGAATTTGAAGAATTGGTATTAAAGATTAGAAGAGGGGAAAAGAATATTAAGGGTCTAGTAAGCAAACTTTACATCATATTGAATAAGGGTATAGATCCACAAGACGATTTGAAACGGAAGTGGGAACAAAATCTGAATATAAAAATAGGAGAGGTTGAATTGAGAAATAAATGGAAAAAGAGAATAATGAGAACAATGTCAGTAAGAATTAAGGAACATAATTTTAAAATGTTGTGGCAATGGTACTTGACACCACTGAGGCTTCTTCAGATGGATAATAAAAGGGATAATTTATGCTGGAGATGCAAAGAAACGGTTGGAACATATGAACATATGTGGTGGAGTTGTAAAAAAATAAATGAATTTTGGAGAAGAATAGAAGGAGAGATTGGGGAGATAATGGGTAAAAGAATTAAGCTGGTGTCAGGTACCATCCTATTAACAAATGTGGAAGGTATGGGTTTGAATAAGGAGGAAAAAGAATTATTGGAAATTATGTTAACCACAGGTAGACAATGCATAGCCAGAAATTGGAAAAATGATGTAGTTATACAGATTGGAGAGTGGTATAAGGAAATGTGGATCTTAGCATTGAATGACAAACTGACATGGGAGATTAAAGTAAAAAGGGATAAATTAAAAGAAAATAGGTTCTGGAGTATTTGGAAGCCGTTTGTGGATCACTCTCATGGCAAGGGACAGTTTTGGACCTGTACCATCTCAGATGTGGGCGCATTTGCACATGCGCAGGGACGTTTTACAGCTGGCGTAAACACGCCTGATTCCACTTCCGGGTGCGGTGGAGGCAGCAATGGGCCGGATGGAATGGCATTGTTGGCTGGGGGCAGCCCACGGGCCATAGGTTGGGAGCCCCTGATCTAAGTAATGCCATCCAACCTCTGTTAGGTCAGGTAAAAGAGTCCATCACCTGATGAGGAGGTGTATTCAACTATTGGAAAAGCTCATCAGTATGTTCTTCCAAGTAAAGGTCTCCCTTGATTGAAAGCCAGCCGTGTACAACTCAAGAAGTCAGTGCCCATCTCTGTTTACAGCCAAATAGCCAGCACTGTCTGCATCTGCAGATGTTTCCAATGTCATGTGGCAGGCATGACAAGACACCAAAGTGCACAGAACGTTGTTACCTTTCTCACCAAAGCAGTACTTATTTATCTACTTGCAATTTCTTGCTTTCGAACATTTGGAACAATTAGGGGTTGGGATGGCTTAGTGTTTAAGATGCTAAACTTGACAACTGGAAGGTCGACAGGTCAGCATGTTGAGACCCAAGTGTTGCACAACGGAATGAGTTCCTGTCATCTGTCCCAGCTCCTGCCAACCTAGCAGTTTGGAAGCAAGAAATTGCAAGTAGATAAATAGGTACCACTTGGGTGGAAAGGAAACAGCATTCTCTGCGCTCCGGCGTCTAGTCATGCCTGCTACATGACCATGGAAATGTCTGCAGATGCAGACACCACTGGCTCTTTGGCTATAAACAGAGATGAGCACCGCTCCCTAGAGTTGGATACAACTAGCTTTCAAGAAAGGGAGACCTTTATTGAGAGGTTGATGCTCCAACTAATCACTGAATCATCTTGTGAATTACTACATCTTGTGAATTACTACATCTAGCAAATAAGATTTAAACCAAATATCCTTGAGCTCTGTAGCTGTAGATAGTTCTAAGATGCCACCTTGTTGTCCAGTTTTCTTGCTTCAACTTCAAATATGACCACTCGGTTGTCCTTTACTTCTTCTGCAGTAATCTAAGCAAGTAAAAAAATAATAGTCACAAATAATGTATTGAAATACAGCCAGTTCTTTTAAAGTCAGCAGCATGAAGAATACGATAATATAGTATGCATAGATTACCCAGCATGTTGGGGGCAAAATGCTAATTACCCTGTGAACTGCCCTGAGTGTGCTCTAAGCGCTATGGTGTGGTATAGAAGTGCAACTGCTAATTACTGCAGCTCCTCCACGGGAAGATGATTTTATATTTCTACCATTTTTAAAAATTACAATTTTAAAAACAAAAATCATAGGGCAACTGTTAAAAATATAGGCTCAATGCTTTTGGACATACAGAATTAGGCATGAAGCCTACAGCCATGTAAATTTTTAAAAGCACCACAGAAATAGAATAAAAAAGCATGTTATAATTATTGCCTGCATTTTATATTTTCGTATTTAATTGTTTTATTTATTTATATGATTTTTATCTTGTTTGTCTATTGGTCTATTGGTCAAAGGGCAACACTAAATATAATAAATAAATTATAAAGCAATCTTATGCATTCTTATTAAAAAGCCACATTATTAATTTGGCTTCCAGAAACTATGCAAAGAGTTTTAATATTACAAAATTTCAGATTATTTAACTTTTAAAAAACAAATAATCATATTGTCTGACTTCTAAAATGACACACCATATGAGAGAAACTAATATTTTCATACCGTAATATTTCCTTTTCCTGCAGGTTTGCCATTTTTCAACACTAAAGGTCTGGTGAGCGTCTTGCTAGAAACAATCTATGAAGATACAGAAATATCACCCAAAAATGAACACCAATTTTTTTTAACTTATCTACAATATATGTAAATGCTCACTAACTCGAAAGTATTGAAAGCTGGGACAGCGAATCAGTTTTGTTTTCTGCACAAGTATGTGTTGCATACTTATATATAAAGGGGTGTACATCACAGGTTAATCAATCTGTATTAATAAATTCAAAACCATGTTTGTATTTTCTCCAATTTTGTTTTGAAATCTAAACTGTTAAAAATATTTTTAATGCTATTCTTAGTTTTACCAACAAAAACGAGGCAAGAATTGATCCAAAACCACTGTGAACAGACTTGAAACAATTTGATATCAAATGCTAGGAATTTAAAAAAATAAAATAACCAATGTAATGTTTTGATTCTTACTGGAAAAATAGAAATTACAATATGATTTCATACAATACACTGTTATTTCCTGCATATTTGTCAACTTGGAGATCCGCTTTTGCAATATGTCAGCAGAAAGCAATCAATGAATACCAGCATAAATAGAATTTTAGATAAAAAGGCCATACCTGTCAGCAGAATGAAAGTAAAAAATGAACATCTAAGACTTGCATCCAACTCTTTGTACCTACCTGCCCGAGCGTACATTCAAATTCTCCTAAAAAGTCGTCATCGCTCAGCTCAACAGTTGCATTGTCGATGTCATAAATACTAAATCTGAGCTTTTGCACTAGCTCAAAATAATAATCAATTTTGAATCTCTTGGAAAACTTGGGGTCTAAGCAGTTCTTGATTCGTTCTGTGCGATCAACCTGCAATAAAGCATTAGGCAACATCACACGACAGTTCAGAGAAATTGTTGAGTTTACAGCAGACAATCCCATCATGCTAACGTGGAGATTAGAAGGGTCAGCATTTAATACAGGCACTGCCAGTTTCGAATCTAAATACTGTAGCAAGATAGCATGCTAAATGTTTATTCCCTGCAAACGTAACTTGTTTTCCACTCTATATATAGTATGTTGAGCTCTGTGTGTGTCGTGTTGTAGTTCACTCTGTCTATCTATTCTGTCTGAGTAGCTCAGTTGTTCAGTCTCTTTCTGATTCAAAATGTGTTAGTCTCAGAAAATTAGTAACTTAGTACCCTCTTGCTTGAAAGATATTTCTTCCTGTGTATTTCTTTGCAATTAAGTCTAAGTAAGAACGGCCAAATTATATTTTTGCCGTCTACCTGACAATTTTCTTTGAACACAAGCTTTGTAATTAAACATTTCTTTCTTTCCTAAAGAGTGGATCCTCAACCTACGGCCCGCAGCACCAAATCATCCAGCCCACACCCTTGCTCCAGGCACCGCTTCCAACATCCGCCCTGCTAAAGAGTGCTATTATGAACATGCCAAGCCAAACGGAGGGGACAAGGATTGAGGTGGCTGTGGCAGAAGCAGCGGACACACGTGGGCGCGCACATCTTTCCCAGGGGCTGCTCTGGCCAGGCGTGGCTTTCCCGGCGGACACACGTGGATGCCCGTGTCTTTCCTGGGAGCTGCTCTGGCTGAGCGTGGGTGAGAAGGACAGTCTGGACTCCTCCTTCACCCCGCCATGCAGCTCCTCCAGGACAGCAAGCAGGGAAGCGGAGTGTGGTGGAGTGGTGGGTAGCTCGAGGCAGTCACAGGCAGCAGTGGTGTGAGGAATGGTGGGTGACTCGTGGTCCTGCCACTGTTGGTGGCGGGAAATGGTGGGGGCTTGGTGTGGTCCCGCCGGCGGCAGCAGTGGAACCACCCCAAGCCCCCACCACTCTTCCCCGCCAGTGCTGCTTGTGGCAGCGGGACCATCAGTCCGGCCCCTCAACACTCTGAAAGTGCGTGAACTGGCCCCCAGCTTAAAAAGGTTGAGGATCCCTGTGTTAAAGCTATGCCTGAGTATTTGTTCAAAGGTTGAACTAAGAAAATAGAAAAGTGGATTTGAGGAAGACTTACATTTCAAAATATTTAGCTTGAATAGGAACACAGGTGCTGCAGTGGTTAAACTGCTGTACTGCAACCAAAAGGCTATTTGGCTATCTTTAAAAAGCAATTAAAAACTCTCTTCTTCAAGGAGGCTTTTCAGGGTTTTGTCCCTTTAGCAATAAATTAGTCAGTCAGATTGAGTCCCTATTTTAATTTTAATTTAATAGTCATATTTATATATGCCGCCCACTCAGGCAGAACCCGACTCAGGGCGGCATTACAACAAGTTCTAAAAACACATAAAAACACTTTAAAAGCCCCATATCCCACCCACTTAAAAAAAAAAAACCATATCCCACCCACCCATCCCACCCACTATAAAAAGAAGAAGAGAGAGTTCTTAATTCTTTACATAAGCCAGCAGGCGGGGACCGTGTTCCCATTCGGGCCCCACACCTGCCCTTCCAGCCAGGTCTTCAATCCTTTCCTGAAGGCCAGCAATTCTCTTTGAAGTCTTAGATCTGTTGGCAGGAGGTTCCAGAGAGTTGGTGCGGACACGGAGAAGGCCCTCCTTCGGGTGCTGGACAGATGTGCACCCCTAACTGATGGCACCATTAGAGAGCCCCTCCGGTCCGCTCTGGTTGGACGGGCAGACACTCTTGGGGAGATGCGGTCTCTAAGGTATCCTGGCCCACTGCCATATAGGGCTTTAAAGGTCAAAACCAGCACCTTGAATTGCACCCGGAGACAAACTGGTAACCAGTGCAGCTCCCGAAGTATGCCTTCAGACACCAGTCCCTATGCCTTCAGACACCAGTTACTTTATTTTAGTTTAGTTTGTGATGTATTTGTCAGTTGTTTGTTTTGATTTACTATGTGCTCTGTTGTTATTTATTATCTGTTTGTACACCGCCCAGAGTGGGATACCACCCAAATGGGCCATATAGAAATGCAATAAATAATAAATCATTATAATAATAATGAGTTCAATCCTGACCAGGGTTCAAGGTTGACTCGGGCTTCCATCCTTCCAAGGTCAGTAAAATGAGTACCCAGCATGTTGAGGGCAAAATGCTAATTAACTTGTGAACTGCCCAGAGAGTGCAATAAGTGCTATGGGGGAGTATATAAGCGTGATTGCTTTGCTTCCTTGACTACAAACAAAGACTATCCAAAGGAAATAAAGATCACATTTCACAACCTGTCTTTGAAGAAAAATTACTTGTTTATCTAGAACCCAATCCAATTGGCCTGACTCCTACTATAAAACTAGCATAAATTCTTGTGGCAAATGGCTGAGTCAGCATGGAATAGCAAATGCATACCTTGCAGCACTTTAGTGTTAAGACTTACACTGTACTGCATTACACCAACAAGCAAAAATTAATAGGATTTTGGTCATTCAATTTAATGGGCATTATAAATAAAACATATGTAAGATGCATTGTAATAAAAAAACACTGATACAGTAGATTAACAATTACCAAAACAATGAAAAATTGTCAGTTAGATGTATCTCCCATTCCTAAAGGCTGTTTTAAGGCCATGGACAAACTAGTAAACCACTTCTGTGTATTCTCTCCCAAGAAAACCTAGAAATGGTTACCATAAGTCAGAACTGACTTGATGGCACACACACAATGTAGTGCTAGATGCATTCCTGCATCCCCTAACCATAGTTAAATGAGCTTTGTATATCTTAGTATGCCATACATAATAAAGAACCAATATTACAGTGAGTCCAGACACCATTATACTTGAAATGCAATAAAATTTGTTATGAACTTAATCCTCAGAGATGCTGCTCATAACACACACACACACACACACACACACACACACACACACACACACACACACACACATATATATATATACACATACATACACACACACACACACACACACACGCATGTAACCCCAAAAAATCTGTGCCAAAGTCGGGGGTCGTCTTATAGGACAGGTACTTAACTGCAGCTTGTTTCCCCTTGCTTCATATGTCCGGCGCATATGGTGGGGGGTGCCGCGGCCGAGTCCCTGCTCTGTGCGGGTAGTATGAAGCAAGGGGAAGCAAGCTGCACACATCTTCCTGTACCTCGAGGAGGAGAACGTGAGCGTGGATTGGCTCTCCACCAGAACCTGCCCATTCGACTTGGAGGGCTGTGCGTCTTCGGGTTGAGTGTGGGTTAATTTTTATTTGGTGTGCATTGGAAGAGAGGTCTTATACGGCAAGTATATTTCAAACTCTATATTTTAACTGGAAAAGTTGGGGGTCGTCTTATACGCCGGAAAATACGGTGTTTGTGTGTTTATATATATATAAAAGAAAATAAAATAAATCATGCAATTAAAAACAGCAAAATTGTTTTCTAAGATTAAATATACAAGAAATCCCATTAAAGACCTAGGTGTCATTCTCAAGTAGATATGTGTCTTAACATCTGGGTAAAGGTAGCTTTTGCTCGAAAGCCAGTCTGTTTACAGCCAAAGAGCCAGCGCTGTCAGCGTCTACAGACATTTCCATAGACACGTGGCAGGCATGCCTCGACACCCGACCACAATGAAGTGGTCCCTATTTATCTACAGTACTTGCAATTTCTTGCTTTTGAACTGCTAGATTGGCAGGAAGGAGCTGGGACAGATGGGAGCGCATTCCATCATGCAGTATTCGGGTCTTGAACTGCCGACCTGCCAACCTTCCAATCGTCAAGTTTAGTGTATTAACCACTTGAGCCACCGCAGTCCTAACATTTAGGTAGGGTGGGGCGAAGGTAAAGGAAGAATCTTTGCTGTTGGACTTTCCTAACAACAGCTGAATGAAGATGAGGAGCGTTGTACATCAATGAGAAATTTATAAAGTGTTAGAAGTCTCATCATACTGTACCTCGTACCACTGCTGCCCGCTTGTGTGCTGCAGCAACACGCACAGTGGGTCTGACTTGGAGCCAACATCTTTATCCAGGAGATTGTTACAGGAGACGGTCAGCTCCACCTTCGTTACACATTGCGCCGCCATCTCTACACTGGATGAGCAAAAAAGAACAAATGCCCTTTAAGGAAAGGAGGGGAAAAATACAGACTCGGCTTCAGATCTATTTCAACAGATTTAAACATGCTTCTTCTCCTTCCATGTCTAGGTCACACATGAAACTGCCAAAATGAAGCCACCTTTGGTGGATTCATTCCAAAGTTCCCTTCACCTGTCCTAGTGTGAGAAAGATTAACTAGCCATTGCCCAGGGTAAGCTCGATTGTGGTTTAAAAACACCACAATCTTCGAGGAGGCTTTCTGTGTACTTAAGCATGCCTAATGTTGAATATATTAATGCAACCCCACATTGCAGTGGGCTAATGTAAATTGTGTGTACCTTACCAGCCAATGAGTTCTCTAGTTTCCCACCTGAAGGATCACCTGACCTGATTAAAATGTTGGTTGTTTGTTTTTCTGTCAGATAGTGTTCAGTCTCTGAGGTAATTTTCATCGCCGTGTTAACATTCTCTCCCCTCTCCTTCCAATTTTTCTGCCTTACAAGCAGCGTATCTGTTTAAATGATTGTACAGAACTGTTTATCAAGAAAAGCAACTATTTATTCTATTTCAAGAAAGGAACTGCGAGTAAAGAACTGTTAAGTCTTATACCTCTAGATGTTTGGAGAGTTTTAATTTATTGGGTTACAGAGGGAGTCTAAGATTTTGGAGAACTTGCTAAATATAACTATTTTGTTAAACATACCCCACCTACTGCTGCATATATTTATATTAAAAAAATTCAACACTTAAGCTCCCTGAAGTAAAATTGGATTGTGTCCCCTCCCCTTCCCAACAGACTAGACCCAACAAACCACATGTATTACATTTGGGGTTCTTGAACAACTATTTTCATACTTTGTGCAAGACTATGGGAGCTGAAATCCAACACCACCAAGAGGGTCAGAAGTTGACTATCTCTATTTCATAGGAAAAGGCTCCACACGCAATGTCCTGGCCAATGGATAACAGATTACGCACATGGTACCTATCCACCCATTATTTCTAACACAGCTAACTGGAAGGGATTAACTATCTAAAATATACATATAATTTACACTGCTGGAGATAAACTGATTTATTTGCTAGGAATAATAATTTACACTGCTGGAGATAAACTGATTTATTTGCTAGGAATAAAGGAATTGAACTGAAAGCCAAAGGTTCTAACAAACACCTAAATCATCAACAGTTTGCTCTCTCTTCAGGGATATATTTACTATACGAAACAGTATTCATGTGCAAGTTAGATCACAGTCACAGAGCTCCAATATTTACAGAAAAAACACACAGTATTAACTTGATCAACAGGTTGAACTACCAGCAGTAACCCTGTGTTTATAAGTGTGTGCGTGCATGCGTGTGCCTATGTGCATGCGCATAATAATGTAATCATGCTCTGCCAAGTCAATTCTGACTTTTGGTGATCCTTTCCAGAGTTTACTAGGTAGATATTACTCAGGGTCATTCAACAATTACATGATCCTCAAAGGGGGGGAGGGGTCTGCTATCCGAATTACAGAAAAATTACGTGGGGTCAGGTCAAAATTTCGTAATCCATTTTGAGCTGTTTCTAACCGATAGTGGGAAACCAAACCTGTGCATAAAAAGAAAGCGTTTTATTTACCTTTGTGCTTTGCTCCATGCGGTGAAAATGGAGGGGTAAAGCCATGCTTCCTGGTTGCAGGGAGAGCAAGAGGCTAGGCTAGAGCATCGCTTCCTGCTTCAGTGCAATTGGCCTGCCCGCCCATCTCCCCTGCAGCAGCACCACTGGTTGGTGGTGCAAAATACAGTACTATTTGGTTCAGATCAGCTAATTTTTAAGGGAGGGAGGGGGTCAAAGCGAAAATTATGGATGGATTACATAGGAGGGAGGGGAGACAATTTTTCCCAGAAAAAGGATCACATAATTGTTGAGTGGCCACTCAGTAGTAGTTTACCATTCCCTTCTTCTGGGGGGTGCCCTGGGTTTATTTAGCTTGCTCAAGGCCACACAATATGGCTCTTTTAGGATGCATAGTGAGAAGTGAATTCCCAATCGCTGGCTTCTCATCCAGATAGCTTTCTCACTGAGCTATTGTTATGTATGATAACGGTGTATGTAACTGTCAAGTTCAAAGTCAACAGGGGGCCCTTTGTACAAGCCTAAACCCTTTTTGAACACCTCGGGATGTACAGCACAAACGTCCCAGATAGAGTCAGAGTCTATTGCATGAATGCCAGATAGCCGGATTCCCAGGGGCTTAAACCATTGAGTTCCAATAAGACTGTTAGTACCCTGTTTAACCACAACCAAGAACAAAGTGGTGCGTATATTTTTAAAACTAACCAAGAAATTACCCACCCCCAGGACCGGAATCTGGCAACCCTGCACATCCCGGAGGGAAGTCTTGAGGAATTTAAGCTTGGGCCGAGAGGCTGGAGGAATCTTCAAAAACTCCCGCTGTGGAATTATAGAAAACGTAGTACCTGAATCCACCTCCATTCTGAAGGGAATATCCTGAAGGCTCAGGTTGGCATAGTAATGCTCACTGATGCTGCTCACTTGGCACGGATCTGGTTCGGGTGACACTTTGGCGATGGACGCGTTGCGGCGATGACCATTCTTGGGCTCAGGTGCTGACAGTCTCCGTTTTCACTGCCGGCATACCTTAGCTATGTGCCCTTTTCGCCTGCAGTTGTGGCATTCTGCGGTGCAGAATTCTTGCAGTCATGCCGGGCCCCGCAGCCATCGCACTTGCGAAGGAATTTCTTCTCCCGATCGTTGCGGTGTTCTTGGCGCTTTCGTTGGACCACTCGGACTTCACCCTCTACATCGCCGGACTCCGATGAAGAGGTGGAACCAGGAGATGCTGATGAGGATGAAGATGAGCATTGATTAGCTTGCACAGCTGAGTCGGTGGCACTGGTACTGGAGTGGCGATGCCGGAAAAGCTTTACCTCGGACCGTGCGGACTCAGATGCTACGGCCTCTTCTAGTGCAGCCTTGAATGTTAGCGTCTTCCTGATCATGAGGCGACATTGAGCATCTTCATCCCTCATGCCGGCCAGCAGACAGTCTCGGAGTGCTTCTTCAATGTTGTCCCACTTGCACGGGGTGGCAGCAATGCGCAGAGCGGCGGCGTAATCTGCAATGGATTCACCAGGGCACTGCTCCCTTCTGTGAAAGGCCACCCTGGCCGGGAAGTTCGAGACCTCTGGCTGCAGGTGCCTCCTCAGTGCTGACAGGATCTCAGCGAGCAGCACCACATCCACGTCCCGAGGAAGAACGAGGTGGGTGGCCAGCTCAAGCGTCTCAGATCTGCACTGTGCGAGGAAGCAGGAGCACTTCTGGTCTTCATCGGTGATCTTCTGCGATGCCATTGCGTGGCGGAACCGGCGTTCGTAGACTGCCCATTTCTCTGGATGAGCTGGGTTGAATGGGCCTAGGTTGCTGCCTTGTGGGGACGCCATCCCACCTTCGTCGCCAGTTTGGTGTTCAAGGAATAATGATAACTCGCATTTAGAAGTGAAATACAGCTCTTTATTAGAGGGGTTTGAACACAGTTTGGATGGGGCAAAACTCGGACTTGTATGCAGTACAAACAGTAACAGTAACAACAATAAACAAAGCCCATTGACTAACAAGGTGTGCACACATTTCAATCCACTTATTTGCATAAGGAAGATACATTTCACTCTTGTCAGATTCTAATTTGTGCGCCTCTCGAAATCTCGTGAGACTACACTGTCTGGCGAGATTTCATAGCTGTCAAACAGAGACGCTGTTTGACAGCTAGGAAAGTGCGGGAACATGGCGGTTTGAATTGCCTTGATAGTTACATACACAGTTATCATACATAATAGCTATCTAGTCAGTTATGTGTGTATATACACTGCACATGTACAAAAATATACATACATGCCAGTCAACAACAAAACCCTTTTCTGTATCTGAGACAAGGTCTTGCCTACAGAAGCTTACAGGACAAAGTAAGCACAATCCTATTCAAAGGTAAAACCCACAGACCCCACAGGACTGGCACATTGGCATGTAGAGAACTGCAGGTCATTATTTATTTGTCTTTAAAATGTCACAAGCACTGCATATTCTCCAGTTACCAGGTGATGATATCCAATTAGGTTTACATTAATCCTTTTTTAAAAAAGTTAAGACATAATTGAAAACTAATCTAGAGCTTCATGACAATATAAAATCTGACTTTCTTTCTTTTTGTAATTTCAATTTCAACAAGGAACTGGTATGTTTTACCTAAGGATCAAGAGCAGCATACAATCTGGATTTATATTCTATAAATCAGCAAAAAAAAAAAACTGTCATTATATACAGTATGCAGTAAAACCTTGCATAAAGAGTGCCTTGCTTAGACTAATTCGCTTAAAGATCAGAATTTCTCTGAATGGTCTCCCTCGCTTAACAACTAAAAACAACCAAAAACTCGCTTAACAACTAAATTGGGGTTCACACACACACACCGCCAGAAGTCACAATTGGTCACTTACAATGGTGTTTCGCTTAAAGAGCAACTTGCTTAAAGAGCAATCCCGTGGAACACATTATGCTCTTTAAGCAAGGTACCACTTTATACATATCCTAACATTGTGTCATTATATATCCTAACATTGTGATGCTAATCCTAGGTACAAGAAGAAATGTGCAACAACACCTCAGAGAGTCCAACTTATTCAAGTCAGCAATCTCCTGTTATCTTCCTGGATCAATGTTGCAAACTATGTTTTTTATTTTCAAGCAACTTTCCCTCACCCCTTCTCCACCAGAACTGCTTAACTCTCAGACTCATAATATTCTTCGGAAATTCAACATTTCCTCCTTACTTTGCTACATTTTGCTTTGTCTTCACAAAACTACCACCTGATCATGGTTTTTGAGTTTACTTTACAGAAGCAAAAAGTAATGCAATCACTTTGCTGCTAATTCAGTAATGAGTTACATCCTTGAAGAAAAGCAATGTGATCAATCATATTGGCCAGAAGCCTCTCTCTCTGAAGTAGTTTGCTTTTCAAAGGTTGTAAGACTTTAGCAGTGGTTACCTACCTTTTGTTTTGGGGAGGCATGTCCCACCTAAGCATCTCTAAAATCCTGACCCCATCTCCCCAGTGACATATAATTCTTATTATTCAAAAATTGAACTCCTATTCACATGAAGGAAGCCTAAAAGGCCATAAACCTGGTCTAAACAAGCTCAAATCCCCCCCACTTAAAATCAAACTGCCCCACATTGGGAACTACAGGACTATACTAAACCATTTTTGATGCTGTTCTATACATTACTAAACACCAAAAGGAGGCTGTGGTGGCTTAGTGGTTAAGATGCTAAGCTTGATGATAGCAAGGTCAGCAGTTTGAGACCCGAGTGCTACATGACGGAGTGAGCTCCCATCGTCTGTCCTACCTCTTGCCAACCTAGCAGTACAAAAACAAGAAATAACAAGTAGATAAAGGAAATGTAACAGCATTAGGAGGAAAGGTAACAGCATCAGCAGGAAAGGTAACAGCATTATGTGCGCTCCAGCATCAAGTCATGGCTGTCACATGACCATGGAAACGTTTGAAGACACAGACAGCACTGACTCTTTGGTTGTGAGCGGAGATGAGCATTAGCCTCTAAGTCAGAGACAACTGGTTCTCAAGCAAGGGAGACGTTTACTAAATACCAAAAGTGAAACACAATTGTATCAAAGCCTGTGACAGTGTTCCTTGTTTCTTTTGACTTGCTCGCTAGTATCCATGCTCCCATTTTTCTTAACAGCATGTTTCAACTTAATTAGTGTCCCTAAGCAAAGAAAATAATAAAACCGTACAGTGTAGGCTACAAGTAGAAAACACTGAAAATAGTCTGTGAAGGGAAAACTCACCTAACATGACTCATTTCTATTTCACCAGTGAGCAACATTTCCTAACAAACATATTTAGGAGGTTTTAGTGATCTTTTTTTTTGGAAAGGACACATACTGTTTCTGCTACTTGAACCGAAACATCCTTATTATGATCAACAAATCAGATAAGCTACTTGAATATTTTAAAAAATTATTCTAAGGAAACTAATGATGATTTGGAAATGTTCAGAAAAATCTCTAAGATCTCTCCCCTCCCCCAACACACACACACACACACACACACACACACACACACTTGCAGACTTGTTTTGGATTTACTCCCACATGAAATGGAGTTGGACGCCTGATTTAGCCCTCTGAGTCGTTAATTCTAGTTTCTTTTTTTTTAATTTTTATAAATTTTTATTGATTTTCAAAATATATAACATTCAAGACATAATAAAAAAACAAATAATCTAATACAATAAAAATAACTATATATATAAAAAACATGAAAATACATATACATCAAAAATAAAAAAGAACAAAAAATCTGTCATGACCTTGGATTCTATCACAGTATAAAAATTTCTTGCTTACACACTATACTCTTATCTTATTATTAACCATTATCTTCCAAGTCTAATCCACATATTTCGACTCTACTTTTATATCCATACTTTACTTTTATTCAACTCTTCAACCTTACTAAGAACCATTATACTTCCATTTTAACATTTACGAAGTATTTTCCAAAATACAATATCAACCTCATCACATTACATACATCATCACCCTGTGCTATGTACATTGCCCAGGAGGATGTGGGATTTCCCATTAATTTCTATTGTGCCCAAAATTTCATTTGGTCTGGTGGCAGTTTATTCGTTCCGTCTCTTGTCAATGAGTAATCAACCAATTGTCGCCATATATTCCAAAATCTATTTTCTTTTATTATACCTTTTTTAAAATTTAACTCCCATGTTAATTTTTCATTCAATGCGAGATCCCACATCTGCTTATACCACTCCTCCACCTTTAACACTGTTAATTCTAGTTTCTGATTACAAGTCCCATTGTTCCTCTGCTACTGCAGAATCACAGCAAACATTCCCATGCTGAGTCACACCAAAAGTCCTTGAAAGTACCAGGGTTGTTGAGACACAGTAGGCAAAGTGCAATCTTTCACTAATGCTACAACTGCAAGGAACTCCCTCTCACCTACTTACTCATTGCAGAAAAGAAGATCAAAAAGGTTTAGCCCCCCCCCAAAAAAGCTTGGATTCAGATATAACATGAAATCTTGGTTTAACTAATTAATTAATAATGCTTTAATATTTGAATCTGTCCACAAGCTATCATTTATTTGGTAAAAAATAAATTATTTTTATATTTATATATTATGTTATATATTTGGGAATAACAAATATCTGAAGCCCTATTTGGAAACCAGTTTGCAATCTACAGCTCAGGCTACCTATATTTGCTACTATGTCTAAATTAAAAAAATATTCTGTTACAATAAAATATTATCAATTCTATATTTCAAAAAACAGAGGCACCAAGGCAACTTGTTAAAGTAACTAAGAGCAGATGTTTCCCAGGACGCAAACAAGCAGCTGAAAGCTATGGCATATTTTACCATGTTGATACAAGACTATAGGCTGAATCAGTGGTAGTAAATAGGAATTACTATAAAATCCCACTACAGAAAGGAAAAATGAAAAAGCCAGAGCAAATTCAAAGGTATAGAACACCATAGGGCAAAGGAATCATCAGCTTTACAGGATAAGCACTTCCAGGAAAGAAGAGGAAGTTAGATCAATCGGCCTAAGCAGAAATGTCTAAAAACTAGTGCAGCCACAAAGGTGATCTTCTATGTATACAAAGAAGCACAAGCTATATATGGGCTATTTACTTATGCTTAGCACACATCATTGTACAGTTCAGGAACCCAACCAATGACTGTTAAGTCTCCAGACCAGTATGTTTCTGAACACCAGATTTTTGGGCTCAAAAGGAAGAAAATGCTATTTGCCTACAAGTCATAGCTGATATTACTGGTACCCAGTAATGTACATTGGCTGATTAGTGTTTTGGGGAATTGACTTAGGCTTCTAGAAATTAAAGTCCAAAAACCAAAGTTTGGGAAACACTAGTCTATATGGACTTCGCGATCCAAATGAGATGGATCTGGGATATACCCGACAGGAGCTCATATGTTCTGCCCCTACATATGGATCTGGCTGACAGTGATCCCTAAAAAAGTAAGATTCAGTTCAACAACACACTGTAGAAATCAGTGATCAGTTCACAGATTTCCTAGGGAATGCAAGTAAAGAACCTGCATATTTCCTGTGAGGAGAGAAAATGCTCTAGTTATCTCCAAATACTGACCAATCACAGATGACTAAGGGATTTCTACGTATACCTCCCCCTTACTACTCATTCTTCTACTTCTTGTGCCATATCCGATTCCAAATATTGGCGATCATCATGGTAATCAGCCATGAAGACTGTCCTGCGAATATAATGCAGTGGCCTCTCATCTGCCTTCCACATTGCAGCATGACACCCGTACCACTGATTCAGCTCCGCAAGTCACTTTATGGTCCAGAGTACATCTGGTAGGCAAAGTCCTCCTCAGCCTCATGTCAGTATTGATAAAGCTGCTGCTTGCAAATCCTCTAGTAACACTTTGATGTTCTTGCTCCTTATGAGAGAGAATGGAGATGGGGCAGGTTGCCAAGCAAAAAAGCTTCACCTGGTGCTTCAGCTGAGGAATCAATGATGTCAAGTGACACAACCACAATCCCCAATATTGTCAAAATTAGCCATGGGGTGAGCAATTTGAGTTAAAGAAGAGAGTGCAAAAGCTGGCTTGAGACTCAATATCAAGAAAACCAAGATAATGGCAACAGGCCCGATCAGTCCCTAGAAAATAAATGAGGAAGTAGTAGAAGCAGTGGCAGATTTTACGTTCTTAGGATCTAAGATCACTGCAGATGGGGTTTGCAGCCATGAAATAAAAAGGTGACTGATTCTGGGGAGACAAGCCATGAGAAACCTGGGGAATATAGTTAAAGTAGAGACATCACCTTGAAAACAAAAGTCCGCATAGTCAGAGCAATGTTCCCGGTAGTAATGTATGGTTGTGAGAGCTGGACCATTAGGAAAGCTGAGAGGAGAAAAATAGATGCCTTTGAGATGTGGTGTTGGAGGAGAGTTTTGAGAGTCCCCTGGACAACAAAGAGAACAAATAGGTCAATCTTAGAAGAAATCAACCCTGATTGCTCCTTAGAAGGTCAAATAGTAAATATGAAGATGAAGTACTTTGGACATCAAATGAGAAGAGAGGATTCACTTGAGAAAGCCTTGATGCTGGGAAAGGTGGAGGGCAAAAGAAGAAGGGGCGGTCAAAGAGGAGATGGCTAGATGGTATTGTAGTGGGCACAGAGCTGGGCAGGTTGAGGAGGATATGGAGGACAGGAGTGCCTGGAGGGCAATGGTCCATAGGGTCCCAAAGGGTCGGAATCGACTGTGCGACTGAACAACAACAGTGCTGATAAGATCTTTAAAGATATGACAAAAAACATGGAGAGATTAACATTGTGCTTTTATGCAGTTACATGGGTACTAAACAAACACATACACCCCTGGCCAACACTTCTGTAAAAGGGCCAAAATAACTATCCCAACAAAGAACTGTGATTCTTTCGTTTGTCCCACTGGGTATTGAGACCATGTATCTGATCTTATCTCTTTGTATGCTCACTACTTCTCTACACCGTACAGAAATAGCAAACATTACTGATGAACATAAGTGTTTTCTAAATAGAAATCATGGCCGTCAGATTCTCAAACCACACCCAACACACAACTAATCTCTTCCTCCTGCTAATATAACCCACCATATGCATTATCGTCTGAAACTGATCAAATCTGCAAATTTTTAGTCAGGGCCCATCAAATGTGGCTTTTATTTCAAATAATACAGATCTTAAAGCAAATGCACCTTCTTCAAAGGCAACCACCAGCGTTCTAACTGAAAACAAATTCATTTATACAGAATAGTAAGGACTATTCCTCAGATTCCTTGACAAGAAATGAAACCAACGTCGATCACGTTAAAGATAGATAACATGATTACTGTATATAAGTTCTCCAGGAGTACTATGAAAACTATAATAAATTCTGGTTTTATTATGGAAAATACTTCCAGGACAGTGCCCAAGGCTTAAACCACATTAAAATTAGCTAAATGTTATGGTGCCACAACACGATTTTGTTTATTTCTTTGTTGGCGCAATAAATTTAGGGCCACCTGAAGAGAATCCAGATGAATATCAGCAAATTCAGAGTAACACAAATCCTAGCTAATTCTAACTTTAAGGTCAGCTTGTTTGTAAACATACTGTTTTTCGCTTTAAAAAAAGAATGCTTAACTTCTTTTTAAAATAATGTTTAGCTTTCTTTTTTTTGGCCAGAAGCATGTTGAGAAGATATGAGGTCATCATGCATAT
Organism: Bradypodion pumilum; assembly: GCA_035047305.1. NCBI lineage: Eukaryota > Metazoa > Chordata > Lepidosauria > Squamata > Chamaeleonidae > Bradypodion > Bradypodion pumilum. Next base: position 305,773,813 of record JAWDJD010000004.1, on the reverse strand, counting down.
TGTAAACTTTCCAATCTTTGGGGGAAACTGTTCTGCCCATGAGAAAACCAGAGTCTCTAACATGTCAATTTCTAGAATCTTAAGACCCCTGTCGCATTCCCCCCCCATTTCTGCACCCCATTTTAACTCCCCATTTCTGCTCCCTTATTTTTGCTCCATTTCTGCACCTCAATCTTTACTCCCCCATTTTAACCCCTAATTTCTGCACCCCATTTTTACTCCCCATTTTTACTCCATTTCTACCCCCCATTTTAACCCATTTCTGCACCCCAATTTTACTCCCCCATTTTTACTCCATTTCTGCTCCTCCATTGTAACCCCTCATTCCTGCTCTCCCATTTTTACTCCATTTCTGCTCCTCCATTTTAATCCCCGATTTCTACCCATTTCTGCACCCCAATTTTTACTCCCCCATTTCTGCTCCCCATTTTTACTCCATTTCTGCCCCCATTTTAACCAATTTCTGCACCACAAGTTTACTCGATTTCTGCCCCCTATTTCTGCTCCTCCATTGTAACCCCTCATTTCTGCCCCCCATTTTTACTCTATTTCTGCTCCCCCATTTTCTACCCATTTCTGCACCCCATTCTTACTCCATTTCTGCTCCCCCATTTTCTACCCATTTCTGCACCCCATTTTACTCCATTTCTGCTCCCCCAATTTCTACCCATTTCTGCACCCCATTTTTACTCCATTTCTGCTCCCCCATTTTCTACCCATTTCTGCACCCCATTCTTACTCCATTTCTGCTCCCCCATTTTCTACCCATTTCTGCACCCCATTCTTACTCCATTTCTGCTCCCCCATTTTCTACCCATTTCTGCACCCCATTCTTACTCCATTTCTGCACCTCCATTTTCTACCCATTTCTGCTCCCCCATTTTCTACCCATTTCTGCACCCCATTCTTACTCCATTTCTGCACCCCCAATTTCTACCCATTTCTGCACCCCATTTTTACTCCATTTCTGCTCCACCATTTTCTAACTATTTCTGCACCCCATTTTTGCTCCCCCATTTTCTGCACCTCATTTTTACACCCACCCAGCCTGGGTCTCCATAAACTCTCCAGAGTTGCATTACGACTTGCCCTCGCCCCCCGGGCGGGTCTCCCCGTTCTCCCCCGGGCGGGTCTCCCCGTTCCATGCCCCATTGCTCCCCCTCGCCCAGACCTTGAACCTCGACGCCGCAGGGTGTGCTCGGCGCTGTACACACCCTCCCCGGCGCCCCCTTTCCCCCCACTCAAGAGCGGGCTGCCAGGCAGGGCCTCACCCGGGCTCCAGGAAATGCTCTTAAAGCAGCAGGCCTCCCAGCCGCCAGCGACTTCCCCCGAGGAGCCCTTCCCTTCCCTCCTCAGTGTTTGGGCAACGCCTGCAACCCGTAACACCCCCCACCCCCGCCCCAGGGGAAGGAGGAGGGTGGGAAGGGGGCTGGCTCCTGGCTGGCCATGCTACGTGATCACGCGCATGCGTTGGGAGTTGGTGAATAATTGTTTTCCACAGTATTCTCCCCCCCCCCTTCTTAAATTATTGTTCATATTGTCGAACAAAGCCGAGCTTCGTCGACGCCCCTCGGATGGGCCACGAGGCGTCACGTGACGGAATTCCCGTCTCTCTCTCTCTCTCTCTCCCTCCCCGTGCCTCCTCCCCACACTAGGGAAACCATGGAGGTATAAAAAACTGGAGATGGCACTACAGGCTTCATGCTGTAAGTTTTTTGAAGCCAGTAGGCGTGGCCTGCCGCCATATTAGGTGGACCAAAACATTAGCAGACTACCGTTTACAATTGCCTCTTGTGTTGGAGGGGGGCTGGATTGATCCCCTCTCCTGGCTCCCCTGGGGTTGGGAGGTTTGGGGGGGGGCAAAAGGGGTCTGTCCCTCCAACCCTTCCAGAGCCAGGGGACCCGGCAGAGAGGGGATTCCCCCCCCCGCAGGACACCCCGTTATTAAACCTGGAGTGTTTGGGAGGGGGTAGAATCAATCCCCTCTCCCTGGTCCCCTGGGTATGGGAGGTTTGGGGGGACAGACCTCTTTTGTCCCCACAACCCTTCCAAACCCAGGGGACCAGGGACAGGGGATTGATTCCACACATACCCAACACTCAGTTTTTAAAAAGAAGCCTCTTGGTTTCTTCTCTTTAATAACGGGGTGTCCTGCGGGGGGATCCCCTCTCTGCCGGGTCCCCTGGCTCTGGAAGGGTTGGGGGGACAGACCCCTTTTGCCCCCCCTAAACCTCCCAACCCCAGGGGAGCCAGCGGAGAGGGGGATCGCAACCCCCACCCACTGATATTAAAGGGGAGATCCCGATCTACTTTCACGACTCCACACAATCAAAGCACCATAAGGCAATGTTTGGGGCCAACTAACATAGCGGACTGTCAGATTAGTCGGCTTCAAGTTTGTGACGTCATGTCATCTCCTTTTTTAAATACCTCCATGACGTCGGGCCACGAGGGGTCACGTGACGGAATTCCCGTCTCTCTCTCTCTCTCTCTGTGCCTCCTCCCCATATTAGGGAAACACCAAACTAAGGCTTCGTGACGTCACGGGGAGGGTCTGGCGTGCGGGGGAAATCCAAACGATTTTTGGGTGGCTTCCGGGACGGAGCGAAAGGGGATGGCGGAACCATAAGAACGGGATGCCTGCCTGTAGCCAGCCCGGCCGCAACACCGAAAAAAGGGCAGAAGTGCGGCGCTGACTGACTTCCGCCAATAGTGGGGTGGGGAGGAGACAGAGAGAGCAGGAGGGAGAGGAATTCAGAGCGGAGCGCTTTGGTCATGGCGGTGGTTATTGCTGGTGCTGCTGCAGCCGCGCGGCGTTTCTCCCGGGGTGTTTCTTTAGTGAGGACCCGTCTTGCCTTGGACTCCGTTCCAAGGGCGAAACTCAGCTGGCAGAGGCAAACTGTATCCGGTCGAAGTGGAGGAGGGGGAAACCAGGTGCGGTTGCGCTCGGATGTCCCCCCCCCCCCCACACACACACACACCCCTCCCTTTTACTCCCTTCTCACGCCTCTTTGCTTCCTTTCATTTGTGCCTTTATAAGTTTGTTCCGGGGCGCAATGGAGGGGGGGGGGCGACAATCTCAGTGGCGCTGCCTTCAGGACAAGCAGGACAGTAGCAATTATACTTCTTCGATTCAATGCCAATTCATCCAGCTCGCGATGCCCTCTTCGCTCCCGGAATCAGGAATCAGAAGTAAAAAGGACAGGTGTGTTTTACTTCCGCTTCCGGGAGTGGTGAGGGCTTCGTAGGCTGGGTGAATTTGTGTCAGGGGCCAGATCTGGCCTGTGGGTCATAGTGACCGTCCCCCTGAACCATGTGCCCGGCCCACGAGGAGGAGAAAGAAGAAGAGAAGGATAGCTGTTCTGGAGAACAGGCGTATCCTTGAGCAATAGCAATTTCACTTATATATTGTCCCATAGTACTTAGTGCACTCTGGGTGGTTCTCACAAGGTAATTAGTATTTTGCCTCCACAATATGCTGGGTACTCATTTTACTGACTTTTGAAGGATGGAAGGCTGAGTCAACCTTGTGTCCTGGTCAGGATTGAACTCACAACATTCTGTTTGCAGTACAGCAGTTTTAACCACTGTGCCTCCAACATGTACAGTCCTAAAATGCCGAGAAGAAGGGAGTGATAAAGCACTCCTGTATATATTGTATAATTAGAGAACGCTGGAAAGGATTGCCATAAGTCAGAATTGACTTGGTGGCATGCAATTATTAATTCTTACCGGTAATTAGACTACCCCACTAGCTACTCAGATGCCTCTGAGAAGTCCATAAACAATGACTTGTAGGCAAATAACCTTTTCCTTTTGAGCTCCAGCCTTGGGTGTTGAGAAACATACTTCTCTGGAGACTCTTAACAAACATGGGTTGGTTCCTGAACTGCACAGTGGCAACATGTGTTAATCATAGTTAAGAAGTCAACATATAGCTTGTATTTCTCTGTGTGTACATCTTTGTGGCTGTACTAGTTTCTGGAAATTACTACAAAGGGCAGTTGATCTATGGAAGTGCTTATCCTGTGTAAAGATTTAAGTTCAAACAACTGCAAGCTCAATCCAAATTTTAACTCTACAGCTGTAACGCTAAACTCTATTTCATAACTTATTAGTGTACTTATATATTGATTGTGAAACTTGTATTGCAAGTTCAGGAATATTTTGCAGTAAACCACACCTCTTTGCTACTAAGCCCTCCTTCTCTAGCTCAGCTATTGATTCTAGCTCAGCTATTGATTCACCCACTAGTCTTAAAAAGAGCAAAATTAGAAACCACGGAAACTTTTATACATCTTTATAACATAAATCAATCACTTAACAACAAAATTGTAGTTTGTGCTGCCATGGCCTGCCTACTTCCTTTTCTAGCCAAACAACCCACATTATGTTAACTGTTCGTCTGGTTACTCTCCAGTGTTTACAATTCACTGATTATAATGCTTTATATCCAAACTCTCATGATATAATCATTTGAAGATGACATACCAGCAACATCAGAAGGTAATAATAAATTTGCACCAAACAATGTTAATATGTGCACTGTCAACAGAATCCATCCCGCAGAACTGAATATCTTTCTTTACTCTATCCTGTATTACAATCTCCAAAATCTTTACATTGAGAAGGTCGTAGCAATAGCCTCGTGGCATGACAGAGAAAGTACAGCTGATATCTTCCTTGCTCTCTTCCTCAATCCTGAAAATAATGATGTCTCTTCTTTCTCTGTCCCAGCACCTGACAGCCTAGCAGTTTGGATGCAAGAAATTGCAAATAGATAAATATGGACCACTTCGGTGGGAAGATAAACATCGTTCCATGCACTCCTAGGCATGCCTGCCACGTGTCCATGGAAACGTCTGCAGATGCAGACAGTGCTGGCTCTTTGGCTATAAACAGAGGTGCATCGAATCCTAGAGTTGGATATGATTGGCTTTCGAGTAAGGGTGACCTTACTGAATAAACTGCCATAGTTGGAGACTACTGTGAATTGAAATGGAATTCTTGATGGTTTTTTTTTACATCTGGGTGCTAACTTCAGTCTAGGACCACAAAGGTTAGTCACTGCAGAGGAAAGCAAATCATTTGTAATATATGGGGTAGTGTTCTTTTGCATAGATTACATTTACACTGTGCAGGAATTCTTAGAAATAGTTAGGCAGAAAAATCCATCTGTAGAATTAAAATGTAGGTTGAACTTGGTTGTTTGAACTTAATCTGTGTTTTATGCAGAAGGGAATTATATGTTCTTAGAATTGTAGTTTTGTGCCTGTCTCCCCCCCCCCCCCAGGTGCTCGGAAAGTTGAGGCTTTTTGGGAGAACACTTATATTCTCAGCGTTGTCCTGCTTGGGTTATGAAGTATATCTATTAACCTCTCGATTTTCGGTAGTTCACGCTGATGTCAAAGGTACGCTGTTATAGAAGTATGGAAACCTACGAACATGTGCAATGGTAGATTTCTTTATTGGTAAATCTTACTGCTCTCTCTTTTTTATTTAGAACCAATTGATTCCTCAAAAGAAGTTGACATTTAAATGTTAGAATTTATTAATTGCTGCATTTGCAGATACATTTTTTTTACTCTTACAAGAACTGTTTCACTGAACCCTGAAACACAGGAGTAATTATAGAGGTGAGGCCAAACAACACAAGGGGCTTTACTTAATAAGAGAACAGATTTGATGTGTGCAGGTTTTAGCAAAATTGTCTGCAGAGCTGTGAACCTTTCTTGTGTTTAGAGAATATTAGAACTGTCATAAACTACTGTGCCATAATGTGGCATAATTTATTGTTACTAAATTTCAAGTAGCAACAGTGGATAACTTTTCAAGCGCTTTAATGAGGGACAGAAACAAATTATTTTTTAAAGTAATTTTCTGGGCTCTAGGGAAGATGTACTCAACTGATACACTGAAATAATAGCTTTTGTTTGTTCCTTTCTGCCCAATAGCAGCTTTTCCCAACCAACTGCTCTCCAGATATGTTGGACTAAACTCCCACTTCCTCTAGTTAGTAATGGAGCATATGTTGTATAACCAATACATCTAAAGGGCAGCAAGTTGGAGAAATGTAGAATCATATGTATATGAATATGTATGTGCATGAAATGTGTAAAAAAAAAGTCTGTCAATTAGTAATAAAGAAAATTTGGAAAATATTCAGAGCATGTAATGTAGCAGTCATGTTTTTACTAAGTATGGAATAGGAGAATCCTAGTTTAATGTACTTTGCAAACAGCCAGGTGGATTTTTTATATCTTAGAGCTGTAATACTTAAGGAAATAGTATATTCACACAAGTTTTTGTGTTTTGACCATCTTTAAGTTGATGAAGTTCTAAATCAAGCAGACTATTTGTATGAGAGTGGGGAAACCGAGAAGCTTTTTCAGTTGCTGGAACAACACAAAAACAGGTATGTTGTTGTAACAGATGCTGGTCAGAGGAACTGGAGGCTGTTAATTCTTTTTGTGGTTTCTTCTCAACTCCTGCTGCAAATAGTGGTTAGAGGGGAACTGTCCAACAAAAATGTAGCTTGCCTAAGAAGAATCCTGCTATGTTAGAGTAAGGATTTAGGCAGTCCAACCAGTTGCACCTAGCAAGGCCAGAGGCTGAACATCTCAACACTACCACAGTCTGTTTTCTCTGCTTTCCCCACTCCCTACCTTTTGAACTGGGTCCTTCTCTCGCTTTGCCCTCCTGCATGTTTAGTGTTTGCTTACACATACTCCATAAGAGACTGCAGGATTTACCCTACTTCTCTCTTTTTTAAACTATTGGAATAGTCTGGGGCTCTGCAGAAGGAAGCATTATATAGAGCAGGGGTGCCCTAATTACGACCCACAGGCCAGATCCGGCCCCCAACACCAATTCATCTGGTCCTTGTCACTCCCAGAAACAGAAGCAAAATACGCCCATGCATGCACAGAAATCTGCTGTAAATGCATTTATGACAGCCACAGGTGCATTTACGGCAGTGTTCTATGCATGCATGGGCATGTTTTATTTCTGCTGCCAGTGGGGGGTACCACATGACCGGCCCACTGCCCAAAAAGTTTGGGTACCTTTGATAATAGAGCTATCTAGAGCAGGGGTTCCCATTGTTTTCCCACCAGGGGCCAGTTCCCACCACTGCTTAGCTGAGGGGGCAAGAGGCATGGCTGCGGCCACTACTTACATTTTTGTTGTCTGGTGGTGGTGGTGGGAGTTGCACTTTTTAGCGCCCTTTTGGACAGCCTCCACTGCTTCCCAGGGTGATGGGAACCTTTTTGGAGCAATTTCACTCCATTTTTGGATATTTTTTTCACCACTTCTCCGCTTCGCTTCAGCAGCCAAACTGTGGCAGTTAGTGACTTCCTGGTTCTGCGCTGAGAACCCAGGAGCTGACGTAAGTCACCAACCGCCACAGTTTGGCTGCAAAAATGCAGCAGAGAAGTGGCGAAAAAAATCCTAAAGTGGAGCAAAAATGCTTTAAAAAGCCTCCCACTGCCCTGGGAAGTGGTAGAGGCTGTGCAAAAAGCCACTAAAGCAGCGCGATTCCTGTCACGGTAAGTGACGTATCTCGACTTCCGGTGGTTGGGGGCAGTTCTAGAGGTGCCGGGGTTCCCATTGCAGGCTGGATTAATGAGATGCATGAACTGGATTAAGTCCATGGGCCATAGGTTGGGAATGCCTGATCTAGAGGTTATCTAGAGTGCTAAATACTCCAGAACACTCTAGGGTTTGTTTCAGCTGATTAGAAAAGATTACAAAAGTGATTGATGTTGGTGCTACAATAGATTTTAACAAAGTAAGATTAATTCTTTCTAAACCAACAGCTGTAACTCCAAAGTCAATGTTTTAAGATTCCCTTATGTTCATGCTCATTAATATTATAATAATCATGATCCTAGACCAACTACGGAGAATAACACACAAGCATGTGTTCTCTTTTATTATTATTATAGATAATAAATAGTCATGGATAGATGTCTGAAAATGACAAATCCTTCTTTAACCCAATTGAAGCCATTTGAAACACTGATCTTCCTCATATATAAAGGCAGCAAATTCTGTAAGTTAATTAGAACATAGTCATGTATTGTGTAAATGAACTAGATCTTAGAATAGATGGAAATGAAGACTTTCTGCTACTTTATGGGTTCACCAACCAACAGTGTGTAATAAAGGTTTCTGTTAAAGGCAGGCCATTCATTAAAATGATCACTGGAATTATGTGTGAAATGGGATAAGATTTCTTGCTTGTGATGCCATCAGTTGTGAAAATAATGATTTTAAAGTTTTAAAATTAAGTCATATATTCTCTTCTTATTAAACTCCACCTAACATCTCTGACCAGCCATGGTATATGCTGTATAAACAAATAATGGTGGTTACTGAAAGTGTTGGCATATATCAGGGGATCCCAACCTTTTTACGTCGTGGGCCTGAACATGCCCCCCCCCCCCCGGACAGCTGATTGGGTCTGACCACCCCACCTGGAAGTGGGCACATTTACAGCTGTCGTAAATGCGCCCACTACTGCATTTATGACAGATGTGGACGTGTTTACTCATGCACACGTGCATTTTATGGCTGATGTAAATGTGTCCACTTCCACTTCCGGGTGTGGCAGCAGCAGCAGGCTTCTTGAAATCGTGCTGTGGACTGGGGCCAACACCAGCCTGTGGGCCATAGGTTGGGAACCCCTGGCATTAGGCTCTGTTTCAAAAATGAAAGCTAAGGTAGAGAATTTTTGTTCTACAGAGAAAAATTGGGAAATTGTGGCTATCCTTTTCTCCTAACTATATACATCTGTCTGCACTGACCGTTATCTATAGCTTGGTCATGATTAATGCATTCTGTTACATTTGTTTATAACTAGTGAGAATGCAGAGGTCCTGTGGCGCCTGGCACGAGCATCACGTGATCTTGCTCAGCTTAGTCATATTCATATAGAGAGAAAGAAACAGTTGACCTATGAAGCCCTTGATTATGCAAAGAAGGCACTTGAGAAAGACCCATCATTATTTAGTGCGCACAAGGTGAATAATTTAACTGAATGTTTGTCATGGCATGTTTCCAGCATTTTGAAGTAGAAAATAAAATGCACTATTCATCATCCTGTTTCACTCCTACTGGAGGTTAGACATCAGCAGGCTGTTTTGATTGTGGATGAGGCAACTTGCAACAGTGTGTTAAGTTCTTATTGGTTCTTCAGCCAGTACGGTAAGTGGTTCTCCTTGTACTTTCCCCCCATTTCACCTTAAATGATCAGGTGAAGTAATCTCTCCTTTTTGTTTCTTATGTGACCAATCTATTCTAAGTTTCTGAATTTTATGTTTTAATGGCAAAAATCGAATAGTAAGTCTTAAGTAGAGTTGACCCATTAAGTCAGTGAAGCCTATGGAAGAGTTGACTCATCTAATTCTCACTGATTTATTTGGCCTACCATAGTTGTTCCTTACTGCTAGATGCCAGCTGTGGAATGGCAATTGTGCCACTGCTCATTCAACATTTGTCAATATGCTCCACAGTTTCATTTTGGATCTATAGCTGCATGTCTTCAGCTATTTGCTTTTTGCTGACCACAGTTTTCTTTTTTTTTTAAAAAAATCACTTTTGGACCATGTTCATTACTTATATAACTTACTACTTGGGTAGCCTGTGCAGACAATCTGAGTTTGCTGTTGAGTAAAACCATATCATCTGTTGCTGATCACCTGTCTTGTGATAATTATATTGTTGTATGAATCAGGAAATTACTTTTAAAAAGGTATTCTTGGAGCGCAAATAAAAAACTAGTGACCTGTTGTGCTGTTCATAGTCTTATGTAAGGTGATTGATCATCAACTTCCATTTTAAAAGTGTGTTGCCAGTTTAGATTGCAAGTTATATTAGTATTTCTTGAATTGAAATCTTTGTTTAATCAATGATTCCACCAGCTTGCCATGTTGAATTTTCTCAAAGACTTTCTTGTAGTCTAAAAAGAAAAAATTACACATGTTCATGAGAGGGTACTTGCATGCAGGCAGTTTTTCCTTATTTCCATATCTTCCTCAGAATTCAAATTGTTGATCTCCCGTTAATATTTCTTGTAAAATTCTACAATGGCATATTCATTTACATCTCCACTTTTGAAATTTGCTTTTGGCACTCCACTAATGCCTCAGCCAGTTTAGATCAAATCACACTTATAAATTAGCACTTTGAATGTAATCTTACTAATGACTTCATGAATCCCTTTCTTAATATACACAGTTGAATTACTTTGTTTAAATTTCATTTCTGTACCTTTTCTACTTTTACTTTTTCCCTCCTTTTAATTCGGATCAAACTAAAACAGTAGAATAATTATCTTAATTTATATTAGATCTGGGATATATTTTTATTGGCATCACTGATTTATTTCAACTGGTTAAGTATAGTATACAACTTTCCTTATAAGTTATTAAAAATGTATTTTGCGATACTAATCTGTTTGAGTTAACTGGAGCCTTATAAGATTAAAATGATCCAGAAACCTGACATTAGTAACACTGGTGTCATCTCTAGAAATCATGGGAAGGATTATTGTCTTGTAAATACAGTAATACCCCGCATAACGTTAAAGCTTGGTTCCACAAGTTTTAATGTTATGTTGTTTTTAACATTGTGCGATAAAGTACCGTACAGTACTGTATCGCACAACTGTATATGTACTTCCCACCAGCCAGCTGGTCTGGGGAGGGAGTCTGGCAGCATTGGCGGCGGCAATTTTGAGGCTGCCAACGCTGCCGCTGATGGACTCCCTCCCTGGACCATCTAGCTGGTGGGAAGTCCAGCCAGTGGGAAGCCTCTGAGCCTGGCTTCCTTCGAAAGGGGGTGAGCAGGGTGTGTGCGGGCTGAGCCTGGGCTGGCCTCGGAAAAGGGCAAAGTGCTTCTCCCCTTGCCTTCCGAGGCGAGCAGGGTATGTGTGCAGGCTGAGCCCGGGCTGGCCTCAGAAGGCAAGGGGCAAAGCGCTTGTTCGCCATTTGCCTTCCAAGACCAGCTCAGGCTCAGCCCGCGCACCTCCTGCTCGCCTCCTTCAAAAGGAAGCTGGGTTCAGAGGCTCCTAACCCTGGCTCCCTTCAGAAGGAGAGAGGTGATCCACTCGCCCCCACCTTCTGAAGGAAGCCGGGCTCAGAGGCTTCCAAACCTGGCTTCCTTTGGAAGGGGGGGGGGGTTGAGCGGATTACTTCCCTCCTTCCGAAGGAAGCTGGGCTCAGAGGCTCTGAACATCGGTGGCGGGGTCCACAGCAACAGCTGCTCCCACTTCCCACCGACCGGACTCCTTGCCCAGCCGGCCGGTGGGAAATGGGAGCAGCTGCTGCGGTGGCATTGGCGGGCTCAAAATCATCGCTGCCAAAGCTGGACTCTGTGCCTGCCAGCCCAGACGTCAAGAAATCTGAGGGAAAATTTGCATCACACAATGTTAACGTTGTGTGATGCAAATCTTTCCTCAAATTTCTTGACGTTATGTGGTTTTAACGTTGTGCGGTGCACATGTTAAGCAGGGTACCACTGCTATTGATATTTATGCCATATTAGAAGATTTGAACACAGTCTTTAAATCCCAGTAGAGTCTTTGCATATGTTGATATACATGTGATAGAATTGCATATATTTTTGTTAAATTTCTCAACGTTCTTAAATAATTTGTTGAACTCTCTTTTTATTTAGTGGTATGGAATCTGTGTGAGTGATGTGGGAGAATATGAAGGAACCAGGAAAAAAATAGCCAATGCTTTTGTTATTAAGGAACACTTCCAGGTATTTAAAAAAATCTGCCTTGTGACCATTTGTCTAATTCTTTTAATTTTGATGTGAATCTTTTTTGTAATACCAACTTCCAACTGCTCACGGAAAGAACATTGTCTGCTTCAAGCTGAAGTACTGCATTTAAACTCCGCAGGAAAGCTAAATTGTTCTTTACTTTAACAGCTTGATCTGTACTTTTTGTCCTTGCTGACTGCTAACATCTAGGCATGGATCCTTGAATTCATCTTTGAGTCTTCTTTTTTCCCTGTTCCTGTACTGAATTTAGATTCGTATTAGCACGTGCATTTTAGCATCCTTTATTTTGTGAGTGCTAAATGTCTCCTTTTACTCAATTCCTGAGATCTATTCATTTTAAGAGGTACCTCAGAAGGATTGAAGTGCTGAGTCAACCTTGAGTCCTGCTCCCCATCAGGATCGAACAATGTTCTGGATGTAGTACAGCAGTTTAACCGCTGCACTATCAGGGCTCTTGTAACAACCAGTGTGATGCTTTTGATGTTATTTCACAGCAACTGTTTCACAGCAATGCAGCAGGACAAGGGGCATCAGCATGGCTGTTTTGGCAGTGAGGATTCATTCCTGTTCCCACACCATGGTCAGACAAAAAGTTCAACCTTCATCACCAGTGTCCTGGAAAAGATAGTTGAAAACGGCCATGGGTGTTCTTTTGTTTGGTATAAAGTAGTATTCCTTTGGGGCTGGCCTTCTGAGTCTGTTGGCTGCTTTTACAAGAACTGTGTCCTTCATTCCCAGAGAAGCTAACAGGAGAGAAAGCACAAGCTGTTTTTGCTGGCTGAAGCAGGTTTCATTTCATTTCACTTTTTATTTATATACCGCTTTACTCGGCCCGAAGGCGACTCAAAGTGGTTTACACCAATGTGTGCTGTCTGCACAGCAGACAGCAGCAGAAAAAAGCGAAAGAAGTACAATAATAACAATATAAAGAACAAAAAAAGGACAGAATACTAAATATACAACAATACAAAACTCAAAGATGTAATGCAATTCATGCAATATTCATATCAAAACACACAACGAAAGCACAACATAACAAACCGCAATTTACCTAAAAAAGTCCAGTAACAAACCTAGAGTCCAATGTCCTTGAACGGAGTATAGAACCTGGAAAAGCTCAGAAGAGGAAACCTCTGCGGGGGCAGCGGCTCCCACCTGCCCGCATTTTCAAGGGCTGATGGTGTGGGCTCCTGGGGCTGGGCAGGGAGCGTTCGGGGTGGGGGTGGGGGCTGTGGCAGCTCCTCCTTTTCAGCTCTCTGGGCTGGCGAGGCCCAGAGAGCAGGATCAGCTGCGGCGGCAGATTCTGTTCATATTGCAAGAGCAAATTTAAGGGCTATACATACATACAGCCATTTGGGATTTTCCATTCTATTGTGGTCTGATGCTGGCTAAGATCTTTATGGCTTATTTCACCTAAGTAGTACTTCCTTCAGAGAGGGAATTTCAAGGAATATAGTCTCACTGTTGCTGAAATTTAGGAGACATTGGTTGGCATCCTATGGAATGTTTTTGGAGCATGAAGCCCCACCACAGTAGTGATGCAGCATCTGTGTCTTGCATGAACATTGTCTTATGGAGGTCTAACTTACACTTGTGCAAAAAAAATAAATTAAACCACTCGTGCTATCCCCCCCTTTTTTTGCAAGAAGGGCTTGCTTCAGGAGGATTTTGACCTTTAAAGGGAGAAATTAATATAAATCCAGAACTTATAGAACATCTTTTCACATTTTTATTCTTTGCAGAAAGCAATTGAACTAAATCCAAAGGATGCTACATCACTTCACCTTATGGGTATTTGGTAAGAGTTGCTCCATTAAAAAAGGAATTATACTTGTACCTCCAAATGTTTTTTCTTCATATACAGTAAAACCCTGGGTTATGGACACCTCGGGTAACAGTAAATTCGACACGGAAGGAAATTCTAAGGAAATGGTGTCCCGGTTTATGTAAAAATGTGCAATACAGAAAGTTTTTTCAAGTGTTCCAATGCTCCCCAGGGTGGTGGCAGGGTGTTTGGAGCATTTCTGCTCTGTTTTTGAATTTTTTTGTCTTTTGGCTCCGGCAGAAGCTCTCCCTGATACCAGGAAGTACTGGAAATTCCCACGCACCCCTCCCGCCCCATATCAGCTGTTAGATGGGGCCTTTTTCTGCAATTACCACGGCTGGCCACTAGATGGCACTGATGGAAATGTGACAAATCTGCCTTGACAATAAAAAAAATCCTGTCTAAAGCTCACTAAAAACCAAAACAACTTGCTTTCCCTGTCCCAAACTCTTTCTAAAGTGCACTTTGGAATTTTTCGCTGTGTTTTCGCCACTTAAGAAGAGAGTTTTGAACAGAAAAATTACATTTTTGGGAGGGCTCTTTTCTAACCTCTCTGGCATTTCTTGTTTATGTCTTTTATACCTTATCTGTTAGCCACCTGGAGTCGCTTTGGTGAGGGAGCGGTGATACAAATATGAACAATAAATAAATAAATGTTTTAAAAAATTATTTTCAATGCATTCCTATGGGAAAATGTGCTTCACATTATAGAAAAATCGCTTTACAGAAAACGTCCCGGAACGGATTAATCCTGTAACCCGCGGTTCCACAGTACACATTGGTTGTACCCCAGCTTCAAGATTTGTAACATGTTTGTACAGAAATAATGTGTCCTTTTGGCAGTGGCCTATGAAGGACATTATTAGAAGTCCTCAGTAGTGTTGTAATAAGGTAACTCAAGTTTCTCAACCTTAGGCCCCCAGATGTTCTTGGGTTTCAATTCCCAGAAGCCCTGATCAGCAGGTGTGCTGGCTTGGCCTTCTGGTAATTGAAGTCCAAGAACACCTTATGGCCAAAGGTTGAGAAGCCATGAGGTATCTACTTCCCACCTGTGCTACCATTTTCTTGCTCTAAATGTCCCTACTGGGCCATAGGATGAGGGAGAAACAATTTTATTTCCTTACTCCTGATTTAGCTTCTGGGGAAAATTTTTCACCTGCATCATGCTGGCTAGTGATTATGATCTTTACCTTTTTTTTAGCATATGAGTTAACCAGTGACAATTTGCTCAAGTTGTTTGCAGTTACCTGCATTGCTGGTGTGCTGCATTCCTACTAGCTTGTGGCTGTTTATGTTCTAAAGTGAGTTGGATCTGTTGTCTATTAAGTTTATCCTTGTTTATGGGGTTGGACTGGACATTTTGGGCTGTTCTTATGTCAAGTCAGGTAAACAACAACATTCTTCATAGCTCAATCTACTTTCCCAAAATAATCAGAGAGAATGGGGGAAAATAAAAGTAGGTAACATCATCTTCCATTTCTTACAGGTGCTACACATTTGCTGAAATGCCATGGTATCAGCGCAAAATAGCTGCAGTTTTGTTCTCAACACCACCCAGCTCGACTTATGAAGAGGTATCCCAATGGCCTATGTGCACATTTTTCTTAGCATATTGTTACTAAAGTAGTAGGAAAAGATTAATTATCTTAAAATTTAGGATGACAATGTAGTGAAAAAGGGGGAGTAACTATATTGGAGTTGACCAGCTATAAACTAAGCTGTCATAAGAAAACATTTAGCCATTTTGCCAAAACAAACAAACAACCCCACAGTTTAAATTACACTTGCAAGTAAACATATCCTTCTAAAACATGTCACATCTTCTGTCTACTGAAGGTGGGGAGGGTGTCTAGCATAGCTGCACCAAGATTATGGATAATGAAGCACCATTATTTTCCAGTCCATTTGTCCAAACATTTCTTTCCAGGTATGTTTTATTATTGCTCTTAAGACTAGTGTTTGCTATTCCAAAGTACAGAGGTACCTTATACAATGATTTTAATCCGTTCCATGGGGCTCGTTGTTGTACAAAACAATTGCTATACGATAAATGCATCGTATAGCGATTTTCCCTATGGGATGCATCGTACAACAATTTTTTGCTAAGTGGTTTTCCCATTGAAAAAATGTTGTACAATTTTGTCCATAGGGAAAATTGTTATGCGGGATGCCATTTCCCCCCAAAACCTAATTGTTATGCGATTTCGTTGCTATACGGGGCGATTGTTGTATGAGGTTCCACTGTAATGCCTTCTATTACATTGAATGAGTGTTATTCACCCTTTACATGCTGCTTTTGGTCTGATTGCCATGTATAACTCTGATAAGAGAAACACAAAAATATATTGGGGTAAAACATAAATGAATGCCTATCTCACCAACAGTAATATTTCTAAGTAAGTCTAGTTGTTTTCCTTGTACAGTTGGTTATTCTTTCAAGCATTTTATCCAAAAGGATTTGGATTAATCTGTTAATTTTGATATTATTATTTTTCAGGCTTTGCGGTACTTTCACAAAGCTGAAGATGGTGAGTTATGTAGTAGTAAAGGAAATGAGTTCTACTTGTGCAAGGAGGGTTAGAATTTAATACCAAAGGACTGCGGTGACTCAAGTGGTTAAGACACTGAACTTGCTGACTGGAAGGTCAGAGTTCGATTCCCAGGTACTGCATGACAGAGTGAGTTCCTGTCTCTGTCCCAGCTCCTGCCAACCTAGCAGTTCGAAAGCAAGAAATTGCAAGTAGATAAATAGGGACCACTTCAGTGGGAAGGCAAACAGTGTTCCGTTGCTAACTTCCCTGCAATAATGGCCCTTTGTAATGCAAAAGCCTCCCCTCTCTATACCTTGCTCCCGGTTTGACTTAAGGAGCAAGAACAGAGATTGACTCGAAAGCCAATTTAATGAGTTTATTAAGCTAACAGAAACGATAGAATAAAGTTGCAATAAATGCACGTAATGCAGAAATCAAAGAAAGTAATTAGCATAGCAATACCTTAACCTAGGCTATCCTATTCTGTGGCGCTGCTAGGCGCCCCATGAAAGATGGGTTTGATAGCTTCCTTGATGGTAGGAAAGCATATTGAATGCATGGAAGTGTGCTTTTCTCTCTAAGGATAGAGATCCTCCTCTAATTGAATTAAGCTTCTGTTTATATACCTTTTCTGATGAGAAAAGATAGATAAGCAGGGCTAATTGACTTGTCAAAATGACAAGTTCAGCACGTAGATCAAAGATCCAGATGGCTCCTTATCAGTGTTTTCCATCTAACTCCGTGAGAGAGTTGAACAACCTTGAACAACCGGCTACTAGGCAGGCATGTTAAACCTTCTAGAAAATGGTGGAAAGTGTCCACAAAATGGGTGCACTTAGGCTAAGTGTGCATAATCAGAACTAAACAAAATTAACTACATAGCATTTCTACATGATAACATACATGAAACTATGATTAATCATAAAATAATGTCATCTTGCCATGGAATCATGACATAACAAAACTACTTCCTTTTTTATCATTTTTGTTCAGTTGACCCAAATTTCTATAGTAAAAACTTGCTATTCTTGGGAAAGACATATATGAAGGTAAACAACAGAAAGATGGCTCTTCTGTGGTTAACAAAGGCTAAAGAACGGGTGTCACACACAGAGGAGGATAAGCAGGTGAGCGGTCCAGATTTTAGGAAGCTAACTAATCTAACATTGTGTATTTTTTTATATGAGCGTGAATAAGTTCAGAATTGTTTTCATTTCCTCATGTTGTTTGCATATGGTAAATATTAGGAATGTTGCTTTGAAATGTGTTGAGCTTGTGCATGGGTGGAAACTCATATAAACATATTCAGATTCTAATTATAGATGTTTGAACATAACAGTTATTCTCTTAAACTGAGTATATAAATAGAACAGGCTCTGTTTTCACTCACATCAAATCTGTGAGATAGGTCAGACTGAGAATGTTATTGAGCATGGTCACTTAATGACTTTCATAGTTAAGACAGATATTTGAACCCAGATCTCCCCAGCCCAGTTCAAGATGCCATGCCACAACAGTCCACTTACAACTTGTGGTAGAATCGTCTGTGCATAGGACTAAAGATTTGAGTAAATGCTTATTTGGGTAATCTGCAATGTAACTTTATTATATACCCTTGATTGGCAGAAATTATAGGCAAGTGGGCAGAACCAGAGTATATTAGGATGGTAACTGTGCCTGCATATGTTTAATTAGTCAAAGTGCATCATCCCCCACCCACAAAAAGCAAAAAAGACCAGTTTGGATGTTGGAGATCTCTGACGATAAGCTGTCCAGTGCTTGTGAACTTCTCCACTTGCACAAAATCAGCATATCTTATAATGCCTAAATGAAATACCTGTACATCAATTTTGCATTCATTGTTCCCCAGCTTTCCAACACTTGAGCTCTGTAAAAAATAATGAATTCTAAGGTTTGCAAACATATACTTTAGTTTTTCCTCTTCTAATTTCAGGTTCAAAGGGAAGCTTTGGAATTACTCAATTCTATGTGACAAGATTGCAGGAATTGTATCAACTGCTGTTATTGTGATAAAAAATGAACAGTTTTCAATGGCTGAACTTTCAAATAATAAATTTGGGTATACAGTACTTTAGATTTTTGTGCAATAGAGGGGATCCGCATAACAAGTCTTTGCAAGTGTTTAGTCAGCTGTCATGTTAACTGAAACAACATAACTACCATGGGTTCTCCGTTCCTGCCTTGCTTCTTTGAACTGGAAATCTTACAAGATTTCATATTTGTGGGCAAAAAGAAATAGTTATTTAGCCTCCCACTCCTTTCTTTCATATCCAGAAGACTCAGATTCCTAAGAAAAAGAATGCAATTTGTTTCTACACCGTATAATAATTACATGCAATCAAGACAGTCTGACTTAGGAAGATCTTGCTGCATACCCGCTGATTAAAAGATATTGTCTAGGGAATTAAATTAGTGTTAAGAAGTGGATAACCAATCTGTTACTTTAATAGTCACCTATTGGTTGATTGTGGGTTGTGGCGAAGTTAGCTACCACTTTGTCAGTGTCATAATCTGGTTCTGTAACTGCACAGACTAGTTACAAAATTGCCTTGTTTTTTTTAAAAAATGTGTTTCTTTTAGATCCCTTCAAAAATAAAATCTACCGCCCAGATTGTTACATGATATCAGTTACGTTATCATGAATAATGCAGCCACATTGGAGAAGCCACCTAATCATGATATATCATTTTTTTTCTAGTAGCTGTTGTCATGATTCAGGTTAAATATTGAAATTTGTTTGTGGATCAAACAGACTCCTGCCAACAGAAAACAGTAGTTGTGTGATACAGAAATACAACGGTCTGGGTTGAATTACACCTTTATTGGCTCAATATAAAAAATTACAAACAAGGCAAGCTTTTCAGACATCATCAGACAAAGATGCATAAAATTTGCGGATGAGGAAGCAGATTTTCAAAAAGAATGGGTCAGATTTTATGTTCATTATTCTTGAATACAGATATAAGATATAATCAATCATTTTTTTTAAAAAAAATCAATTTATGTATAGGATATTGAGTTTCTGTATCTACAATTCAAAATGCCATGAAATGGCCCAATGGCCCTGCAAATAAAGTATCTGTTGATAGCAGAAAAAGATTCCAAGCTTTATATAGCAAAGGGCAGCTGTCAAGATGGTTTAGGCCAGGGGTGCCCAAACTGTGGCCTGTGGGTCCCTCACCGCTCCTGTGAGCGGAAGTAAAACGTGAATGTGTGGCCGCCAAACGTGCCACACATGTGCATTTTACTTCCGCTTCCGGTGGGAGGGACCACATGATTGAAAGTAAAACATGCATGCATATGCACATAACACGCCAGCGCATGTGCATGTTGCTGTACATGACCCGCAGCTGCCATAAATGCGTTTATGACATCTGTGGGTGATTTATGGCAGCGTTATGCATATGTGCTGGCATGTTATGCGCAAACACATGCATGTTTTGCTTCCGGGAATGGTGCAGGCTATAGTTTGGTCACCCCTGATTTAAAATGTGAAGTTGGATGAGAGCCAGAAAATTGGGTGTGAAACCAAGTCAAACTGAACTCTTCCTAGAACAAAAATGAGTAAATTGGGCCTATCCTACCATCCACATATAATGAAAATACAGGACTAGAAAATATAATGTTGTTGGAGAAAGGGGGGCAGTAGGAAAAGAGGAACATATAACACAAGTCAATAATTTTGTGTCAGAAATTATTCTGGGTTGAAAGGGTTTTAGCGGGAGAAACTCCGCTCAGGGGACGCCCACATGAGGCTCCTTTCATGTCCCCAAGAGCTAAGAGCTGGGACAGAGGCAGGTGCTCAATCCATCTTGCAGTACCCGGGTCTCGAACTGCCTTCCAGCTAACAAGGCGAGCTTCTTAACCACTGAGCCACCACAGCCCCAATAACACAAGATAAGTAGACTCGATAAAGGAAGCCTTAGCTGTTATTTTGCAAGACCTGAGCAAAACGTGCTGGAAAAGACAATATTACCCACCCACAGGGTGGGACTGGCTTAGGAAGAGAAAAGAATGTAATATGAGTTGCTGCTAATGACAGGACATTTTGGAGGCCACTAATATACTGTAGTTGCCATGCATCAGAAGTGATTTAATGGCACTGAGTCTTTTTAATTACTAAAGAACTATATAGTGACAAAAGGAGTGAAATTGGCACTGATGCTGCTAACCTCAAGTCCATCCCCAGCCACAAAGCAAAGGGAAGAAAAAACAGTAAATTTGCAGCTTAATGAGTAAGCTGCTGAATATTTGTTCTCCATATTTAAAACTTTTAAAATTATCTTTACAACCAGAAATAGCTTTTACATGCTTTTTTGGCCACTATTTCTTCTGAGTGTCAGCTAATTAGGTCCTGCTTGGCAAAGTCAAAAGTTCGTATTTTAGAGGAGCTCATGAAACTATCAACACTGTATTTGTTCCAGTGAGTTTAATAACAGTAACTGTTTTATCCTTCTGAGAGGACCTTTTTTTTAAGCCCCTGCAGCGAGGTTTTCTTTGAAATTAAAGCAGATGGGACTAGCCATTCCTTTTCAATTAATATGAGCTATTTGAAATCTGGGGCCATAAAAGGTCATTTGTTTCTACATGGGGGGAGGGGCAGTACCAGTGATACACTGCAGCAGGTTCTGCAGAACAGGTAGTGGAAATTTCCTCAGGCCATGCCCACCTCCATAGCCCATAATGCAGGATGCTTGGCCCCGCCAACAAGGTAGTAAAAAAATTTGCAGTGCATCACTGGACAGTACTACTTTTAAAAAATAAAAAATGTAATTCACATTTGGCCCAGAGCAAGAGCAGTGTCTGCTACATCTGTGCCCAGTTTGATGCAGTTTCAACTTGGGGGGGTGGGGGTGGGGTGCCCCAATTTTTAGAACTAGCTTGTAGAATATTGCTCTGCTGCACAACATAGCTGCTCCCATACAGCTATAATTACTTCACATAAAATCATTACAATATTAAGGTAAAAATTTGTTCATAATGATCTTGTAGAAGGAGCAAGGCTTCTGCTTCATAATCTTAAATATTTTGCTTAACATTGCTACTTGTGGCTTCTTGCATTTTACCTTTTTCATGTATGGCTATGACCCGCATGTATGGATATAATACCAAGTAAAAGCTGTTCTGCTTCAGAATCTTACCTGTCCAACTCCAGCACATGCTATGATTGCCAAGTGCTTGGTACATCCTGTTGCTAACAGACACTGAAAGACCTGCTTCCATATTTATTTTAATTGGGAAAGAAATACAAGAACTAGTCCATTCCTCTGTCACTTGCTTTGTGAAGTAGCTGTATTGAAATCCTTTTAAGGCAATGGTGGAGAAATACATTGAGTAGCTGCCAGTCTCTAGATATTGCAATACTCACCATCCTATATAGCTGGCTATGGCAAGCGTTACAAGATGACTCATCAGATTCCTATTGATTCAATGGCCCTACTCCAATGTGACTTACTGTGCTAAGCAATAGGGCTTTGGCCAATGAATACATTCATGTGGGAAATTAATTTGCTTCTCCTTTCACAACTCGTTCCTTTGTGGGGAATACTATAGAGTCAAATAATTAACAAAGTACATTTTGTCTGTCTTTTATTATTAATTACCAATTTACAAGTTAGTTATTGCAATGGTTCTCCCAGTTACTAACCAGTTCAGATTAATAAAATGTTTCAGCTGCATTGGGCGTAGTTCTCCACTTTTCATAAGAATTTAGGCAAACCACTTTTTTGTTCAGATACTTTTAAAAAAGTTTTAATATAAACTAACATGAATAATTCATAAACTCTAAGCTACATTGCTTCCCAGCACTTCTTAGAAGACCAGTTTTTGAGGATACTTCTGAACTGTAAGAGGGCAGTCTAAAGATTAAAACCCTCCTGATATGTATAAGGTAACAAGAGGCCTGTTTAATAAATTAAGTGCTTCGGTCAAAGCAGTCAAGTTAATATCCATGAATAATAAAGTGTAACAATATGTAGAAAAATAAGATTTTGTAAAAGTAGACTATTATTGAGGAAATGAGAGCAAACATAGCAGACTTATACAGAACTGCATTCACAAGTTTTTTCAAATTTGATGTTACAGAAATGTGAATTCTAAGAAATCTGTTCCATGTGTATAGAAAACGGTGAAAGTTAAATTTAATGTAATTTACAGTGGAGATTGAAAGCATGATACAAATGGTAATTTAAAATGTTACTGCAATAAAGAAGCACCGTTTGCTCAAAGTAGCACTGAATTCACATCCGTGCTGTAGAATTCATTACACTTGCAGTATAGTTTCTCAATAGTGCCAAGTTTAATTTTTCTAGATATATATTACATTGTGCACTTATGATAAATAAGCTTTAGCTTATACAAAACAATTTAGAGATACTTAAGAATATCTGGATTTTTTAATGGAATATTGGATGAGAATATTGACAGCAATAGAAAATTAATTCAGTTGTTCAAAACTTATGTAACTTTGTTTGAATTTCCATATTCAAAAAAATGAACATAACAATTCATATTACCTTTCACATCTTCCAAAATTTCAAAATGGGTTGTCCTATGAAGTTGAGACATATTACTAATATCTTTTGAAGAGCTAAGATACCAGACCAGGACAGAATATACAAGATGTATTTATTTATTTTCTTGAAGATTACCTACTGTTCTCTTGGAAATAACCCAAGATAATATGTAAACAATTTTCAATGCTGCTCAATTAAAATAATCTGTTCAGCTTCTACAGTAAGTCAGAAAAGTGGCACCAATGTCTTAACATTAATCACATTCATTTTATTGTACATTACTCTTGTGCAAGTAATAGGCTTTACTCATGACTTTGGCTACAGAGATGTAGCAAAAAGGATTATCAGCTATTACATTTTTTTAAAAAAAATTATGCTGACAGAATACCACATTCTATCATCTCAAAAAGCCAGCAGCATGTTTCTACATAGTGAGGATGTAATTGGCTTAAGCCTTGAACACCTTTTTTTACCAGCCATGCAATAGGAATAATTTTGAAGATGTTGCATAAGTAAGAAGAATACAGGGCAGTCTGCAGTTTCTGAACAAAGCTGAGGGGGAAAAAAATCCTGACTCTTCTGGGTGGCTGTACTATTTTATAAGTTCACAGCTCTATAAAACTAGAGCTCATTGCTGTGTATATACTTTTTAAAAAATAAAGTCTGCTTCAATTTTATTCTGGCCAGTCTCTGAAAGGGAAATAAATAAAGTAGAGAAGGTAAAATTGTTTTGCATATCTCTGTGGAAGAACAGAACAGTTGTCTGAGTTCCAAAAAAGTCACTGTACAGAAGAAAAGATTTATATACAATTAACTGTGCAATTTAGTTGCTTGCTCTGGTGTTAAAAAAGTTTGACTTTTATTCTTGTCCAAATCCTTCTGTTTCTTCAATTGCAAAAAGCAGCTTTTCTTTTAACTGTTCATAGCTTTTATAAGGCGGTAAATCTAATCGATTAAAACTGGAGAAAAAGAAAAGCAAAAGATCAGACTTTGTCTATTTTACATTCCATTCATCTTTAATGTTTGGAAAACACAATCACATTTGTTTGGAGCAATTAATCATGTCTTTCATATTAATTAAACTGATCATGCTAAATTGATGTCATTTTTATAAATACCCACATTAAACTGAAAAGCTTAGCTTCAGGATATTTCTTAATATGAAAAGACAGATTAGTACACTGAGATGTGCCCTCAATTTTTGCCCAAAAGAAAATATATCTCAGGATTGGGTCAAAGGTCATAAATTGTTTATGTTGGCAAAATTAAGTATTCAAACAGGTCAAAGAAAGAATTTCTCTGCTCCTATAATACACTAATTGTTAAACAAATCTCATCTGCTTTCCCCCACAGTCTGCAAAATTAATCTTTTATACTAACCTACTCCGGGAAATATTTACCATTAGGTGTGATACCATTTGGCCACCTTGGTTAAAATATTCTCAAGCTCCATTATCTACTTAATATCCTAAACTTGAGAAGGTAGGACTATTCTAATTTATGACAATATTACCCCTGTACCCAGAAGAACCTAATGTGCATTAATCAAGGGACTATGTCACCAGAAAAGTTGTTTCTATGTTTTCCACTGAAAACATAACGTAGATGTAATATTGCATTGCTCAATGTCACCATTGTGACAAAATGTTGGCTATTAAGGATATGATTTGCTCTGCAGAATATGTATTTGGGGAAAACAGTGAAGAAGGAGCACCATATTCACCCATTTTCCAATTGTAATCAAAATGCTGCTGATCAATTAACCTTGGAGAAGACAAAAGGCATTACCTTCAAATGGCTTTTCACTAGTAATTAATAGGTGCCTGCTCAGATAGTCTGCTATGTGCCAAGCCAGAAGGTGGAAACACACCTGAGAATCCCAGACTCATTAATTGCCAGCACAAAGCTGCTGGAAATTATGCCATTTGCCTTCCACAGGCATAATTACACGAAAAGATTTGGGTTATCACTACTTAGTAAGCAGATCTTTCTAAACATAGCAGTTGCTCACTACCACTGTTTTCTCACATTTCCAATGAAAGACAGAAATATGGTAAAACTCTTTAGAACGTTCCAAGACAGTACAGATTGTTTGCCAAGTAACCACATAGGTCTGTGATGGTGAACCTTGGCACTCCAGGTGTTCTTGGACTTCAATTACCAGAAGCCCAAGTCAGCACTCCTGCTGATCAGGGCTTCTGGGAACTGAAATTCAAGAATACATGGAGTGCCAAGGTTCACCATCATTGACATAAGTTAACACCAGTAAAATCATCTCTGTTTATACTTATTTATGATTAACTAAAGGAAAATATGCATGGACAAAAAGGGAAACATTTGTGTAACAATTAGGCTAAAGGACTGGATCCAAGTAGAACTTAGCAGAATTCTTGCACCAGAAGACAGAAATAAGGAGGCAGTCTCTAAGATTCTTGTCCCTTTTCCCATTAACTTTGCCTTCTGCAAAGGCACTCTGAAGAGCTTTCCAGGTAATGTTGAAATATTTGATTCATACGAGAGTATAATTATGTGCCATTACTCTTAATGGGTCTACTGAGTGAATCCACTTCTGTGTGAAAGAGTATATATGAATAAACTGTTAAAACTCACCATGTATGACTTCTTGGCAGCCAGGTTTCTTTACCAACTTTTTCAATGCAGAATTTCTGAGGACCATTACTTCCTGCATAGAGATTCAGGTATTTTTATGATAATTATGTAATGATTTTACTCCAATGGCATGAAATTTATTTTAATGGCATGAAAAAATTGAGGTTTAAGTGCTAAACACTTTTACAGAATAAATTACATTAATATTTTACCCATAAGTTCAGCAAATCCTCCCAGTGGTAATCGGCAGGTACCAGTGACGAACTGCAACAGCCGCATACGGGCTTCATTCTCAGCTTCCTTTATGAACTAATTTTAAAAAATTATAAGACAATGTCAACTTGTTAACATTCTGATCAAATATGTTACTTCTAAGTCAAGTCTGTTAAGAAACACACACATAAATACTTCATACTATCTTTCTCTTTAAAAAGTTGTACCTTGTACAACTTTCCATTTCCTACATGCAACAGTGTTATACAAAAAAGGTATTAAATTTATTATATTATATTTGACCCAAATCCATGCTTGGAAAGTACAATCATTGGCAGAAAAAAATTCTACACAACTAATTCCATTTGTATAAGGGCAGATCCTTGATGAGACAATATATTTCTCTCCCTACCAAATTCTTGCTAGTTGTAATGACAGTCAGACCCTTTTTCCTCAGAAAATTCTTGCTCGCTCACTCTGTGTCTCACACACTCACACATTTCCCCCCACTAGGTAACAAATTTTTACTTGTCTTGTGGGTATAATTCACACATTAAGTTTTAAAGTTCCTCCTGCCACTACAATCAAGTTGTGGTAACCAATGAAAAGATAAACTTTATTGGTTGTAAACACAGTAACTATTTCCATTACAATTCAGTTGTACATTAATAAAAGAAACAATGCTAAAAATACACCTGAAAAATCCAGTGAAAAAGTCACTTCTTTCAGGTTATTAATCGATGTGGAAGACAAGTCTTCCCCTTGATGTGAGGAAAGGCATGAAAACCACTAACCTGGGGAGAGGGAAGACTGTACTCTACTTTCTTTGCAGTTGGCTGCAGATACACATTCCTACAGTGAAGCACCAATGATGTCCTAAAGCTATACTTTGTTTTTTTAAAATCTCACAAGTCAATGATTTAATGTTTATTTACTTTTTTAACAAAGAAGTATATTGTACCTGCCAAAACCAAATTATTTGCTTGCTATTTCTTGTATAATGGCGATATACAGTGTTCCTTTGCCAATCTGCCAAATCAACCTCTTGCATGCCACAAAGCATAACCTGAAAGAAAAGAGCAAAATAATTTGGGGAATATATTTATGACATATGAACTAAGGATTCTTAAACTAACATTTTATAGAATGTATTATGTTTTGTCTGCTTATTTATTTGTGTTTTAACTGCATTTGAACATAACTGTTGGCTTGTACTGTTCTTTGTTACAAAATGGCAAGGTCAAAAAAGTGCCCTCTTGTTATATAATAAATTGACTACACTTCAAAAGTCTCACCTCCAATTCCTTTTCATCAAAATACTGTAGCCACTGAAGGGGAACAACTTCATTAAATCCATCAAGGAAAGCTTTGGTTTGTTCTTGCACTCCTCTTGAAAACCGCCACTCAGCCATCAGACTGAAATGGGTAAAGAAATTAGTTTTTTAAAAATGGAACTGTAAAAATATTTGTTTTTTACAATGCCATATCAACTACATGAGGCATAGATCATCCATAGAGCACTCCTGCAATCTTGAGTGCTTCTCTATTAAAATGTATTATATATATTATTTC
This sequence comes from Bradypodion pumilum, assembly GCA_035047305.1. Classification (NCBI taxonomy): domain Eukaryota; kingdom Metazoa; phylum Chordata; class Lepidosauria; order Squamata; family Chamaeleonidae; genus Bradypodion; species Bradypodion pumilum. Next base: position 305,746,733 of record JAWDJD010000004.1, on the reverse strand, counting down.
TTGCTTCACAAAATGAATTCACACTATGAACGTGCACAATATTACAAAATTTGTCTTTCAAAAAACTTTTACAGTATATTCATAGCAAAATATGATGAAAAATACTGCAGAAACGTAAATATAGTTTTATTATCACACATAAGCATCAATTTATCCTTATTTTTAATCTATACTATTAATGCGGCGGGGGCCGTGAAAAGCCGCCGCCGCCACCCCGGACGCCAGCGCCTTCTGCTCCCTCCCGTGGCCCTGCTGGTCACGGGAGGTGGGAGCGAAGCCCAGCTGCTCCCCATTGCGGCGGGGGCCGTGAAAAGCTGCCGCCGCCACCCCGGACGCCAGCGCCTTCGGCTCCCTCCCGTGGCCCTGCTGGTCACGGGAGGTGGGAGCGAAGCCCAGCTGCTCCCCATTGCGGCAGGGGCCGTGAAAAGCCGCCGCCGCCACCCCGGACGCCAGCGCCTTCGGCTCCCTCCCGTGGCCCTGCTGGTCACGGGAGGTGGGAGCGAAGCCCAGCTGCTCTCCATCGCGGCAGGGGCCGTGACAAAGCTGCCGCCACCACTCCAAACATCGGCCTCATGGGAGGTGGGAGCGCGGCTGAGGACTGTTTCATCAAGCCTGGAGTTGTTGGACTTGCTGGACACCCGCCCTGGTGGGAGCAGGGCGGGGAGGAGAGACTGGCTAAGCCGCCTCCAGAGCTCCTGGTCTCCTCATTCTTTCCTAGTGTGAGTAGGAGTGGGTGGAGAGTTCGAGAACAGGGAGATGGACTGGCCTAGCAGCTGTTGATGTTTCCTCCACTGATGAGCTGGGCTCCATCTGGGACATGCTGTGCTCTGTCACCTGGGGATTCTTGAATATTGAATTGTTAAATGATTACTATATTTTGTTGTTGTTTTCCATAAGGTTTTACCTATATTAACATGTCCATTGTGTATACAAGCTGATTCTTATTACTATTGATGTTGCTCTGTATTGATATATTGTATTTTGTGGTTACTATAATGTAATTTGTGGTTGATTTTTTGTATTGAACCTGCTTGTACATTTATTGTATTTACATGTTGTAAGCCGCTTTGAGTGGCACTTGTGTCAGGAAAGCGGGATAGAAATTAAACGTAATAATAATAATAATGCACATAAGGGGTGCGGTGGTTCAGTGGTTAAGAGGCTCGCCTGGTTAGCTGGAAGGCTGGCAAGTCAGCAGTTCGAAACCCGGTTACTGCATGACGGATTGAGCGCCCATCTCTGTCCCAGCTCTTGGGGACATGAAAGGAGCCTCATTTGTGCGTTCCCTGAGCAGAGTTTCTTCTGCAAAAATCCTTTTAACCCATAATAAATTTTGACACAAAATTATTATTAATGCACATACATTTATGAAATACTTATGCAGGAGAGTTCCATTCTAGCCATGTGACACCAACACTTTTGGAATAATTCACCATAGCATCTAATCTCATCACATGTTGTCTGAAAGAGTCCCAAAATCTTAGAAGGAGGTTTTGGGGGTGCAAAGGAACTGTGGGGAGTGGAGTCAGGAATAGAAAGTTCCCTTCTGTAAAGCATTTCTCTTATGTATCTTAAAATCCAAAACATTGTATATTCACAAAAGACTAAAAATAATATAGTACAAATTTTTCTACACAGTATTTGATTAAGAGTAGTTGAGTAATATGTTTTTATTTTCTTTATTGCCATACCCAATGTATTCTTCTTTGTTCTCCTCAGTTACAAGTAAATTTGATCCTCCTGGTTTCAATTCATGTGATGTTACTTTCCCTAATATCTCCATGTCAACACAGAAGTACATTTCCAAGTTACACTCTTCTATGTTGTTGTCCCTAAGAGGAAACATTAACCAAAGGTCAGCCAGACATACACTTTTTATTAATATGATTGGGGAAAATTGTGAACATCTGAAAAGATTTACAAACCTTATCCAAATTAAGGAATTATAAAATTCAGTATCTATAGATTCCAGGTCTTTTATTGTAAGTTTCTTATTTAGCATGCGCTTGTAGAATGGCAGGGAAAACCCTGTGTCAATAAACTTGCCATGAAACAGTGCCTGTGGAGAATTTTTTAAAAATCAATTTGGTATATGATAAACAAAAAACAGTTTTAAGTAGATTATTCTAAAAAGTAGTGATTGCTGCTTAAAAGCATCTGAGCAGAGGTTCAAAGAAATCAGCAAGCCTAAAGAAGACCTATCAAAATCAACAATTAACAAGAACAAGTTGCTCTATCAGTGCAGTCACTGGGAGGAAAGGGTGCAGAGCCACATTTCTAGAGCTAGGCATTGAATAGTAGAGATTTTGGTGTCTACTACAACCAGCACCTGTTTTTAGAGGAGTACTCCAAGCCCAAATGAGCTTCTGCATTATCCTGACAGTGTGGGCAGCAGTAAGTGAGGTGGTCCTTTTCCAAAACACAAAAAGACACAAACTGTACTCAGGAGTAGCACAAATTTTGCTTCCACCAACAGAGTATTTTAAGAAAAGAGGTGTTTTAGAGAAAGAAACACCATCAAAAGGTGGTGGGGGAGGACATAATGAGCATGAAAACCTCCACAAATAAAAGTACCAAACATACTGATAATAAACTTTCTCAATTTCTTATGAAAAGTTTTAAATTCCTTGAAATACATATTCGACTGTTAAAGCAGGTGGCTCTGATTATATGAATCTGTAAAAAAACAAACCCTTCTGACTGTTTCAACCAAGTTCAGGTATCTTCAGCCAGAAGTCATATATGTTGGATCGAATTCATCAGATCCAAAATAACTAAGATTATGACTTAAATAAAAAAAATGTTCTACTACAATATAAGCATATGCAGAACCATATAAATGCTTTTAATTATGGAGATGGAAGGTTTCCCTTCATTTTAAGTAGAGGCTGTATGGCCACCTGTTAGAGTTGCTTTAATAATAGATTTGATTGTATTAATGGAAATTTAACATCTGCACTATATAGTTCAGTACAAAGGGATTGAAACAAGCCTTTCACAGGTTCATAACAAAATTAGACTGTACAACTTTACAAAAGTTTGCTTTTCTTATCCATTTTCAAAATATTTCTTATCCTTTAAATTATTATAGCTATTACAATTCAATATCAGAAGTATTATAAATTACAACATCACTGCATCACTCACTATACAGGTGAAACTTTGAAAATTAGAATATTGTGCAAATGTTCATTCAGTCCAGTAATGCAACTTAAAAGGTGAAACAAATATATGAGATACTCATTACATGAAAAGTGAGATAGATAGTTCAAGCCTTACTTTGTTATAATATTGATGCTTATGGCTTATAGTTTATGAAAACCCCAACCCCCCAATCTCATGTACCCCATAATCATCACATAATCTTATGTACGCTGTATGCCATGATCATCACAATTATAACGAATTAAGGCATGACATCTCTCGCTTTGCATGTAGTGAGTCTATCTCATATGTTTCACCTTTTAAGTGAAATGGATGAACATTTGCACGATATTCTAATTTTCTGAGTTTCACCTGTACAGTGTACATTCCAATATGTAAAACTTTGGAAAATCTCTCATAATAAGGGAAACATCTTGAATAAATTAGATTCAGCATTGGTCATGATTATCTTTTTATATCTTGATTATTATGTTAAAATAAAATTATGAGGGAATTTCATACATTTGTCACTTTACATGCTAGTCATTTACATGCTAGTATATCTTATAATCACATAAATTATCTTTTCTAAAAAAGACTCGTATCCTCTGTCTTCATAACAAGACCTGCTAATCACCCAAGCTGTTTGAATGTATGTGACCACTCAAAGAAGAAAACAAGGTTGCTTACCTGGAACTGTTGTTTTTTGAGAGTGGGTCACATACATTCATAGACCCTCCCACCTCCCCTGTAGAAGACTCTTTGAGGGTTTTTCTATAGCTTGTAATGCTTGACTCCCACTGTGGTGCTGAAATTGGAAAATCAACTGTGAGCAAGCCAATAAGGGAGGAGATGCTTGAAGGAAGAAAAAGCTTTCTGCACTTCACCTTGTTTCTTGCAGTTTCTCATCCAAATGATGAAGATATCCATATTTCAAAAAATATCTGACCACCAAAAATTATTGAACTTACCATAGCAATAAACCGTCCAATGAAACAGAAGTATGAAAGGTGATCTGGATTTATTGTTGATGCTGGATTTATCTGTAGACAGTAGTTGCTCTTTCCAGCATATTCAAATAGGCAGTACATAGGGTTCAGCACTTCATGGGAAAGCAAGAAGAACCATTCTCTACAATTTTTATGAAAGATTAACAAAAATACAATAGATTTATCTCCAAAAATAGATTTAAAAGCATAATAGGGTTTACATATAAGCATACAGGGTTCAATCCTAGTATAGCAGGAAAAGAAGAAAATTGAAGTTTTCAAAAATCTAACTATCCAACAGTCAACCAAATGAACAGTTTTAAACTGAACAGTAGTTGCCTACTGTTTGTTGGCAAAGAGTTATAGCAAAAATTTTCTACTGATTGTGTATGTTCTTTTCCATGTACAATAACAACTAACATGACAACCCAAAGAATTACAACTGTATTAATAATATAGCATGCAATCACTGGAAAACCATCAAGTCATGTGTGTTGTTAGGAAATCTGCACCCTTAATACAACTTACTGATTATTCTCTATTAGTAATATACATCTTCTGTATTTTTTTTTCTGAAAATGATTCTACATGTGTAGAATCCTGATGTTTTGAATAATTCCCTAATTGGTGTCATATATGCTTTTCAGGTATCAATCAGTACTTTAATTATCAAAGGCTCAGCCAATTCTCATGAAGCTAACCATTTTTTTTTCCTTATACTGTATTTACTAAAGAACATATAACATTGTACAGTATTTGCAAATCTCACTATCCATGTAGACACGCAATGTCTATAAATCCACTTAATCCTCCAGGTTGAGAAAGTGTTATTCACATCTATAGTGTAAAGTAGCAGAGCAGAACACATCTCTGTGTTCTCCGGGTTCGCACCAGCCCTCTGAAACCTCCTGCCAACAGAATTGAGATTACAGACAGAATTATGCTCTTCAGGAAAAGTCTGAAAACGAGGCTGGCGGGACAGGTGTGGGGCCTTAATGGGGTTACGGCTCCAGCCTGTTGTCTTATCCCCTGTTAGTGCCCAGTTGGTGTTCAGTTAGTGTCCCTCCCTCTATGCGGCTGTTTCCCTCTGACTCCCTTTATTACCTTTTATTCTTTTAAATAGGGGGGGAGGGGTAGTAGGGTGTGTGATAGGGTTTCTTAATCTGTTTTGGGTTTTTTTAAATCTGCTTTTATATGTTTTAGCTGTTGTTCGCCGCCCTGAGTCAGGTTTACCTGATTGGGCGGCATAAAAATCTAAATAAATAAATAAATAAATAAATAAATAAATTATTGCTCTTGTTGAACATTATGCATACATTCTTCCCACATTCCTGAATTTTAGTTCATACGTAGTATTTGCCAGTGATAGAAGTATAAAGAGGTGAAACTAAATTGAGGAGAAATCATTCCTCTTAATTTTTTTTCATCCAAAACAATGATTTTGAAAAGTTAAACTAGCAAGTTCCCATTTGCTGTCAAATGCTAGGGAAGGAAGGTAAATAGGATTCAGAAAATGCTTCTGAACCCAGCTCCACTATTCAGAAAAGGCTTCTCAACCCAGCCCCATATTGTGGCATGATGGAGCAAGCATAACCTCACTATCTTTTTTTAAACACTACTAGTACTTAAATTTTGAGCTTCCCCATACTAATCCAAAATTAAAATCTCTATAAGACTCAGAAGGGCTGTAATAAGGGAATTATCAAGGGTCAATCAAAATATTGTCAAGGTTAAGGCCACTAGTGTATTCCTAATTATTATACAGTAAAACCCTGACTTTACATATACTTCAAGTTACATAAAATTTGGCTTACATAATGATTTTTGCACTAAAACCATGTCTTGATTTACATAAATGTCCCGAATTACATAACACAATTTCCTATGGGTTTGCTTCGAGTTATGTAAAAAGAAATCATTTTTCCTATGGGTTTGTTTTGAGTTAAATAAAAAAAAGATTTACATAAAAGCCTATGGAACAGACTTTTTACGTAAGTAGGGGTTTTACTGTACAGTCAACCCTCACATAACAATGCGTTTGGATAGCATCATTTTTGCCTATCAATGTGTCGTTATGCGCCACGTGTTCCCCCGCACAACATTTTTAGTGTCATTGTCCAGACAATAACGCTAAAATAACCATCATTATCTGGACAAAAACGTCGTTATGTGGGGAAACTCCATAGAAACCCGCATAACAAAAATAGCTTAGCAACGCTACTTTGGGAACCAAGTAACGTCGTTATGCGAGGGTCTACTGTATATGGATGTGAAAGCCTGATAATGAACAAAACCTGACAAGAAAAAAAGTCAATGGATTCAAAACACAGTGCTGGAGAAGACCTTTGCAGGTACCCTGGACTGCCAGAAAAACAAAAAAAGAATCCTAAATCAAATCAAGCTTGATATCTCTCTAGAAGCAAAACATGGTGAAACTGAAGCTGATTGCACATTGGGTGCATCATGATAAGACACACTAGAAAGGACAAAGATGCTGGGAAAAGTTGAAGTCAGCAGGAAAAGAAAAAAATCAAATATGAGATGGACTGACTCAATAAAGGAATCCAGAGCATTGATTTTGCAAAAGCTGAACAGGGCTGTTAATGGTAGGACATTTTAGTGATAATTCGTTAATAAAACTGCCATAAATTGAGGTGATCGTGACAGTATATAACAATTGCCATAAATTGAGGTGACCACGACAGTATATAACACAACAAATGGAAAAATATTTTCTCATTAAAAAGTGACAAAGAAACAATATGGCAGAACTATCACTATTTTCAAAGGGAGACGATTTACCTGGCTAAACCACCATAATCCAATCCTTCCTCTCCTCTGAAGATGACATACAATCGTCTTCTTAAATCATATGGTTTTAAAGCCATGATCTATGTGCAAAATATTAAATACAAAGTAACATTGATTGAAACAAAATAAAATACCAAACACATTTTTATAATATGGTAGCCAAAATCCTCTCACTTAATTATGCTGATGTAATGCAAATGTTTGGAAGCAAAAAAAAAACAAGTTAAGAAATCATCTTACATATAAACTATTGTACGTATATTGATTCACACAACTTAGCATGCAACAGGCAATCTCTACTGAGATTTATTAACTTGAAGCAATTCCCCTCAAAAAATTATGCCTTTTTTGTAACTATGAGAAAGGATTTGGCCATTAAGCAGTCACCCCGATGTTGAGATAGTTTGCTGCATTTTAATTACAACCCACCCATGACTCACCAATTATCCTTCAAACAACTCTTTTTGTTGTTTCTTCTTTGTAAATATTTGCAGCTACTCTTTTGCTTTTATGGTGCTATTTTACTTTTCCATGTACAGGTCAACCTTTTATAATAACTGTCAGTGATGAAGTGTACCAACCCAACACAGTCAATCATGTCTAACTACAAAATATTGCCACTTTGGACAAATAAGGCAGTAGTGCATTCACTGTGAATGATTTTCATGCATTTGCATTATCAGTACTACTAGGTAATCCTGTTAAGATAGTTTCCCTGTACCTCTAAGAAATAGAGCAGTTACCAACAATTGTGTCTTTATGCAAGATGAGGAGGAGTAAATAGCACACTTTATGAAGTCTCAACCAACTACAAAAATATGCAGAGGTAAGCTACATATCTCTGGTCCAGGATACTTAAGAGACCACATCACTCTGAGGACATCTGCCCATCCCACTGGAGCAGACCAAAAAGGCTCCTTAAAAGTGCCATCAGCTAGAGAGGCTCATCTCTCTGATACAAGAAGGAGGGCCTTTTCAGTATCTGCTCCGGCCCTATGGAACCTCCTGCCAACTGAATTATGTTTCCAGACAGAACTGCTGTCCTTCAGCAAAGACCAAAAAACATGGCTGGTGAAGCAGGTGTGGGGCACTGATGATACGGTAGCGCACACACACACTCGCTGGCTCATACAATGATGGTCGCTTGTACATTTAGGTTTTAATCTCAATTTTTAGTTAGTGGGGGTATTTTTTAGCAACAGGTTTTAATAATTTTAAGCTCTAATGATTTCTGTAATTGTTAACATTTTTAGAGTTCATAATTTTGTGAGTGTTGGGATATTAACATTGTGAGCCGCCCAGAGTTGCTCCAGCGAGCGGGGCGGCTATATAAGTTTGAGCAATAAATAATAAATAAATAAATGTCTCCACAATGGCTACATTTATTTCCCATTGATACCATAACAATTCACAAAAAGAGACACTTTCTTAACAGAGTTCAACAGATACCCTCAAATATTTTTGTTCAGCCTATGTAGACCAACTGCAAATATTATTTTGTATTAGGCTATAATAAATATTTCTTAGCTTGCATTCTTGCTGCTACTAAATCATGGTAGCTTATCATTTTGGTTTAAAGATATTTCAAAATGTAAACATATTTTACCTGCTGGAAGGAATCTTCAAACAGTGTTTGCCTGGATACATTAATTTTCACATGGCTCGGCAAAGCATTTGACTACAAATAGATAATAATCAAATACAAATGTAAATGTCAGTAAGTAAAACTGCAAACTGAAGTATACATAATTACTTGACCAGAATTAACTTACCTGACATAAGTAGCGGAAATGAGCTAGCTTCCATCTGAAGCTGCGTTCATAAGCAATTTGCGGTCCTTTATTTCTGTAAAGAAATATATCTAAATTTACTGACCAAAAATTGCTTAATACAGAATAAAGATTTCATTACCATTTGTAATCTATTTTTCAAAAGTCAGAAATACAGCACACTAGTCAATTTTAAAATCTGATCACCCAATGCTTAAAAGGGTATACTGCTGATGAGGAGAACCAGGGCCTGGAGTTCAAATCCCCACTGTGTCTCAGAAGATGAAGCGGCCATGAACAACTGCAGTGTGTGCGGCTAACAGGATAGCGTGCCCTGCCTCTTATTTATTTATTAAATTTGTATTGCCGCCCCCTCACCAGAGGCGACTCTGGGCAGCTCACAGCAGGTTATAAAAGCATAAAAACATTTATACTAAAAACCCATAGGTGGCACACAAGGAGCAGGGTCCCAAAGCACCAACAAAAAGAGGGACCGGTAAATAATTTTTGTCAGTACTGTACTTTACTGGGGGGAAATTCCTGGGAATCAGAATTAAATTAATAACAAAGTATTACTATCAATGCTTAAGAAGTCATAATTTGTTAAGATTTAACTAGACATTCTCTCAATTAATTAATACTAATCAAACTGATTAAATGTCTAGCACTTATTAATTAAACCTGGTATTATTTCAACTATGGCTGAAATCCTATTGATGTTTACATAAGCTTTCCATAGCATGCTGTGCTTAGCTGCTGATAAAATCACTGGAGAAACTGCAGAGTCCAATCCAGATACCTAAATCATCCCAGTCAGGTGGCCATGCAGCCTCTGTTTAAAAACTTCCAATGTTGAGGAATTTACCATCCTGGAAGCCAGTCCCTTCCATTGTCAAACAGCACTCAATTGACAAGGTGCTGAAGTGCAGCTCAGTTGTGCAATCTTGCATATGGCCAGGCATATGATCCAGATGTGCCCCAGCACCTTGTCAATCAGCCACAGCAAATTACAGAACCCTTAAGCAGTCACCAACAGGATTCTAGCCTATACTGCATAGCTTTAATCTATACTGTACCTATAAAAATGGGATGTGGCCGTGCGTGTCCGGAGTGCGTGTCCGCACACGTCCAGCCTATCCAGTAATGAGCCGGCCACATATACCTTAAATCCTGTAAATCAACCCCACAAGAGTCCGGAAGCCGAGAGTGGGGCCAACGCCCCACAAACTCTAACAAAAAAAACCTACGCTTCCCAGTGTCCTCTGCGCTGCGGCACGCCTCAGCCAATCAGGCATGAGGACGCAAGCGAAAAGGAGGCGGGACAGCCGATACGCACGACAAAAAAATGGCCAACTTGTGCAACTTTCCCCCTCATCAGCTGCTGTCCGGCGGCCCTACAAAGCCGAATACCTGCCACTGCTCCGACCGCCGCTGCCCCAGAAGAGTTCGCCCAGCAGGTCGGCTGGGGGAGGAGGTGGAGAGGAGAGACCCACAACACTAAGTGTCTCTCCGGCGGCCCTAAAAAGCCGCCTCCCCAGCGCCACCGCCCCAGCAGTTCGCCAGGTAGGTCGGCCGGGGGGGGGGGAAAGGAGGCGGAGAGGAGAGACCAGCAACAACAGGGAAGGGAGAACGGAACGTGTCCGCCTCCCTCCCTTCCCTGCCTCTTCCCCCCCCCGGGCACCGCCTCCCCTACTCACCTGCCACTGGCCTCCCCTCTGTGTGTGTGTGTGTGTGTGTGTGTGTGTGTGTGTGTGTGTGTGTGTGTGTGTGTGTGCCTGCCTGCCTGCAACCACCCCAACCCCAAAACAAAACCTGCCCGGCAAGACCGTGTAAAATAGCTAGTACAGTATGTTATAAACAAACATTTTATAACTGTCAGAAACACTTCACTTACACAGACGATTTACCAGTACGAGGATCATTGAAGGTAGTTGTTCGTGTATTATGATCAACAAAGTATCGTACACCTTCTCTAGTGTATCTGATTTCCCAGCCCTCAGGAAGGGGGTCTTCGTTTTGTAAACTAAAAAGTAAAATGTAACATATGCTTTAATACCACTCATTTATGCCTAGTTTAGACTTCTTTAATCAAAACATAACACATATAAACCCACCCTTGAGTCCGTGGATCTTCCCACTGTGTTGTCTTTGTGTTGTGATTCACAAAGTACACTCTATCATTTGAATCAACTCTCCTTTCTGCAACAAAAATGAACAATGTAAATAAAAGTTAACTATACATGGGAGTGTGTTTCATACAGTAGTCATATTTCTCACCCCAGCCTGGTGGTAAAGGACCGAGTGGATCATTTTCAGCTGTCAGCATTGAAGCCTAGTGAAGACAAAAGAAAAAACAAGCATACTGATATTTAAAAATAAATAAATAATAAAAACCACCAAGCAAAATAAAAATTCTAGGTAACATTATTTCTATATTTAATTAGTTATTTTTCACCATGGAAATTCTAAGTTTACATGTTTCTTTGGCATCCTAGAAATCATTTCTGGTTTCTAACTATCATTGTTTTGTCTATTCCCATGACACAGTCTGATTAAACAGAAGTTGAGTGACTGGAAGTACCAGTCCTTTTGTAGTCCTATACAAAGCACACAGGCTGGAGAACAAGTGGCCTTAGAGAAGGAAGAAATATTAGCCTAAATTGGGTGAATGAGACAAATATCCATGTATAGTTAACTTCAGAGATTAGTTGGTCTCTAGTTTCTGTGCATCCTTGGGGTTCTCTACCCATGAGTAACAGATACCTTGGCATGTATGACTAATGACACCCACTTTTTATATATGCATGGCTTTCTGAAAATGTGGGAGGCATGCCTCACAAATAGGTAGATATTATTTGCACTTCAACTTTCCTCCCCAGATTTCCTAGCTAGATTAAAAAGATTGGGTGCTTCTCAACAGCAGAGCAATCTTTATATACAGTATTTGGATTTGATTGAACCAGGATTGTCTGCTATATCAAAATCATGACATTCTAATTTAATGTTGATAAACAAACCCAAGTAAATAAGTCAGGAACAGATGCTTCCTCAAGTGTGGTCAAATGTCCAAACAGTTTTCACATTTTGTTAGTTAAGCAAAAAAATGGTTTCACATGAAATCTGAACTCAGCCACTATCAAGAAGTATATAAAAGAGATATTAAATATCTAACAAAAGGAAGAGGAAGAATTCACATTATAACTTGCAAACTTACCGAATACAAGTATCGTTGGTTAAATTGCTGCATAGCTCCCTGTAACTGATTTCGCTGAGACTGCCACTGTTCAAAGTTCCTGACTGACTCCATTGTTGGTCGCTGCCATGTTGTTGTTCGTGTGTTATGATCCACATAATAAACTCTTCCACGATCATCAACCCTTCTTTCCCATCTAGGAAACAAATGTCAACTTGGCAACTATTTTCTTTCCAAACTTAACAAAAAAATAACTATAGGGAACTATCCTATACGCATTTATCTGGAGGTGGGCAAATTTCAAAACAATTGGACTCTGTTCTGAGTAACATCTATAGCAATGGTTCCTAAACTTGGAGCTCCAGATGTTCTTGGATTACATCTCCCAGAAATCCTGGCTAGCATATCCAGTGGTAAAGGCTTTTGGGGACATTTAGTTCAAGAACATCTTGGCCTAAACTCTAAAAGCTTGGAAAATACTGATCTATAGGATACACTGATATTTTGTTTCTTCTTAGCCTTACTAACATAATCCTCTCAAATGATTTTCTTTATATCAATAAAAATTTATTTTAAAAAGCTTTTTAAAAAATACCCTAAATGTCTCAGTGTCAGTTCCGGAAAATGGTAAAGTGACCTGAACTATCTCCCTGTATTACTAGTACAGATTGTTTTGTTTTTTGTTTGTTTTTTGTTTTTTTGCATCTTCTGGAATCAATGGCAGCTATACTGAAGATAAATACCAAGCTAATTCTTTATTTCAATATAGGATTTTTTAAAAAAAGATGAAGGTTTTAAGCATAGAATACTATAAGCACACACTGAATTGGGTGGATAAGACTTTCTCATAACATAAAATAATAGGCCAGAAAGCACAAAAATAAACCTGCTGCAAAGGTAATTTAATTTCTTGGAACCAATCAGCTTTTGAAAAACAAGGCCACAATCCCAGTATAACTATTTATTTTATTTATTTATTTGTATTCAAATTTATATGCCGCCCAATCAGGTAAACCCGACTCTGGGCAGCTCACAACAAGTTAAAACACACATAAAACAATACAACCAATTAAAACCCAACATACCCACCCACCTACCCCATTCCTCTTAAAAACCCACATTAAAAAACTGCCTTCATTGACAATTAAAAGAAATGGGGGCTTAATTTATAAGCCAACAGGCAGGGGCCACTCTTCCATCTGGGCCCCACACCTGCCCCGCCAACCAGGTTTTTAGGTCTTTTCTGAAAGGTAGCAGCTCCATCTGCGCCCGCAACTCTACAGGCAGGAAGTTCCACAAGGCCGGTGCGGACACAGAAAAGGCCCTCCTTCGTGTACCAGAGAGACGGGCCCCTCTGGCAGATGGAACAATTAGGGAGCCCCTCCGATCCGCTCTGGTTGGACGGGCGCACACTCTTGGGACAATGCGGTCTCTAAGGTATCCTGGCCCACTACCATGAAGTTCAGTAAACACAATTTAGATAAATATATAGTTTTGGAGTACAGTACATTACAGCAATTTTAAAATTATACATTCATCAAAACTAAAGTACAATGTACATTGGTGGCCATTTATTAATAATCACACACTTCTAATATTCCCCCCCCCTTAGAATCAACCCTTGCATTCCATGAACAGAAGAACTAGAGGGGCTATTAATATGTATAAATGGGGAAAAGGGACTAAAGAGAGTCACTGAAGGCCACCAAGTACATTCCAAAACAAACCAATTTGCACACACAAGCCTCACAGTGTGTGCTACTCCACATAACTTTATTGTAACATAGAACAAACCGTGCATGAAGGGGAAAATCATAACTTCTAAAAGCATGTCCTGTAATTTCAAAATTATTTTCCAACTTCAGCTTTGCTATACATTCTAACACCAACGTCATCAGGTGCCAAATCTCAGTTGCTGGTACACATATGCTTTTGTAGAAAACAGCATTACAATATTGTCACTTGCTATCATTTTGGGTCCCCAAATATGTTAAAGGCAACAGAAATTGCGTATGCCTTCCAGCACTTTGCCCCTCAACAGAAGCCCCAGTAGGAAAATGATGGTCCCTTCTACCATGAAGATTCATTATTTATTCCTATCTTAGAATATGAAATAGAATAAGGAACAATTGAACAATCACTAAAAGTTGTTGTAGACCTCTCCTTAATTTTGAATAATTCCTCCCTCCTCACAATTCCCCATGCACCATTTCACTGTTATGAAGAGCCCTGGCTATTCAGAGAACTAGACTTTGCACAGAAAGATGGGTTACTAAGTTTCTTTATGCAATCTTTCTGAAGTTAGCTTTATTAGGACTCAAGCCTAAAGGTAAAGGTCATCACAGGACTCAAGGCTATGATGATTTAAAATAAATATAATTTTAAATTTACAAGTTGTTAATTAATTACCATTTTTAAAAATTGTACTTGCAAAATAAACTTAAATATTTAAAGCAGTGCTAATTTTCTAAAGAAATTTTTACAGAAAGTTCAAAAACCTTTACAGCAAAACAATATATGACATATTTTACAGCATTTATTACCCTGGTGGTAAAGGCTGAGGCCTCTCCCAAGTTGTAGTTCTTGTATTGTGATCAACATAATAGGTTCTACCATGAGGATCTTTTCTCTGTTCCCATCTTTAAAAAAAAAAAGATAAAATACCATTAACAGAAAACAGATTGTTGTCTTCTCTTGACATGTACAGATTAGCAAACAGAGAGGTTCATTAACTCTCTATTTGCCATTCTTTCACTTTAAAATACTAATAAAATTATAAATTGATGCAAAGAAAAATGTTAAGGATTTTTGTAATTTTTCATTTTGTAAATTAAGACACTCTATGATTTTATCTACACCAAGCAGCTTTAACTACTAAGTGGAAACATTTGACTTTAATTAGGTTAGAAAAATTAAGAATCTAAAAAGATGTATTCTACAGTCTCTGAAGTTCACTGAGGAAAAATAATAATGCAATTCATGAAAACTATTGTAGGTCAGTCACAAAAAAGACTGCGAGAGGAGAGAGAGAAGCAAGCCAGGAGAAAGAGCGAATACCAGCCTTCCGTTACTTACTCCTCCACTGATGTCTTTAGCATAGTTGTCTCTACACTGAACACACAGTCTGCAATCATTGGCATAGCACTGCCGAGATTTTGGTCAAAGTGGAATATAAATGATGTTTCATATATAAGTAGCTGAACACTAAGGGATCTTCTAATCATAGCACTTGGATCCCATTAAGTTCCTCACCAATCACAGATTATAACAGAAATTTCTTCAACATTCAGATAATACTCCCTTTCTTCTGTGTCTAGGCCAAACGTGAAACTGTCAAAATGAAGCCACCTTTTGGTGAGTTCATTCTATAGTTCCTTTTGCCTGACCTAGTGTAAGTGTCCCCTTATTTATATACTGTACTAGCATATTTGTGCCCAGCCAGCCGGACAGTTTTGTGTTATTTTTTGTTAATGGTGGTTTGGGTGGGTGTGTTTTGCATTTGTGGTTTGTGACTTTTTTATCTATTTTATTAGATTTATTTGTGATTTGGATGTATTTCTTATTTTTCTGACTTGTTTTTACTCTGGTGGCCTCTAGGTGGGGCTGTTAGTAATAGTGTTGGATTCTTTTTTTGTTTGACTTGTTTTTTCTATCCTGGCCTCTAGGTGTGACTTTTTCCGGTAAGTAGTCTTTGTTTCTTCATTTCTGTTTTGGAGTCGTGGAGGTAGGACGTGCTGGTGAGTTCCCTGATTTTTTTTTAATCTAGGTTTTGTTTTGTTGGTGTTGGACTGTTAGGTGTTTATGTTTCTTCTTTTGTAGTTTTTTTGGGGGGTTTTATAGATGTGTTTAATTGTTTTGTTTATTTCTGGTTGTTTTTTATGTTTCTGATTTCTTTTGTGATTATTTGTTTAATTTGTGGTATTTTTGTTGAGTTGGGTATTTTTGTGTTTTAGTTAGGTGTTTTTTCTGTGCTTTCATGGTGTTTTGGGTGTTTTTGTTTGTGAATTTTGTTGTTTATTGTTTTGTTGGTTAATGTATTTATTTATTTATTTGTGTTTTATTATTTTTGTTGTTTGGAGTTTTGGGTAAATGTTTAGTTTTGTTGTTGTTGTGTATTTTTGCGTGAAGACGCGCTGACTGTCGGTTCCTCTTCTCCCCATTGCTGCTTCGAATTTTGATTTTGATGCAGCAATGGCGGGAAAAGATGAGCCGGCAGTCAGCCCGCTCTTTCCCCGGTAAGTTTCGTTAGGTAGGTCGGGGGAGAAGGAGGCAGAGAAGAGCTATCTCTGCCTGACGATGGTTCTCTCCTCTCTGTCTCCTTTCTCTCGGCTTACCTAACTGGAGATCGGCAGGCAGCAATCTGTAAGGGGTGGTGCTCTTCCTTGCGGATTGCTGGCTGCTGCTTTTGCATTACCTCCGTCGGAAGTACAAAGGCAGCAGTCAGTCATTCACCAGGGAGGGTGCTTCTCCAAACGAACTGCTGCCTGCTGGTGGTTTTTTCCCCCACCCCGGCTCAACTGACCTTGAGGCCGGCGGTGGTCTCGCCGTGTCTTCGGCGGGGTAGTGGGGAGGAGAGGGAGTCCCTCTTCTCCCCGTTGCTCCGGGAAAGAAGGCCGGTGGTGGTCTCGGCATGGGTTTTTGTGTGTGTTTGTTTGCAAGGCTGTGCGGTGGACTTGCGCTCCCATTGCGGGAGGCTGTCATGTTTTTATTTTATTTTTTGTGCGCTGGCTTTCTCAGCGTTTTCCGCGCACTCACACTCTTCAGCTTGATTGGCCGAAGTGCTCACAGCGCGTAGGATGCTGGGACTTTTGTTTGTTTTGTTTGCGTTCGTGTGGCGGTTTTTTCTGCAGCTCGATTTCAATTGAGCACACCATGGTTCCCAATGTTTTTTGCTCGCGCCTCTCGGCCTGATTGGATGAGGTGCACCGCAGCGCAAAGGACGTTGGGAATTGAAGTTGTTTCCATTTGTTCCCGTTCGTGGGGCTGCTGCCCCACTGCCGATGACCAAAACCCCGCTGCGCTGAGAAGGCAGGGGTTACGGTGAGTGCTGAGGCTAGGTCGGGGATGGTTGGGCCTGGTGCGGGAGCCTTTGAACGAACCCAACGGTTAACCCCTCTTTTTATAGGTATAGATAGCAGTTAGTCTTTAACATGTCATGTTTTTTGTCTTTTTGCTTGCTTACTCTCTGATATGCTTGAAACACAGACTAACACGGCTACCATTTAAAAAAAAATCCCCTTATATTGTTATACTTTGTACTGTTTTATTCCTAGTTTTCTGAACATTTCTTAATCTCTCTCCACACTGTCCATCTGTTTTTATTTCTTCTAAAGACAGAGTTTAGTTTTTACAGCACTCCCATATATCCTCTCCTTTGCAATGGGGAAGACTGAAGGAAAGGAAATGACTGGGGAAGATGACAAAGACCAGTATTTCTAGAAGTGAAAGGGTGCTTTGAAAGTGAGAAGGGCCTGGAAGGGAGAGATCCAATTGAGTGTTATTGGGAAAAGCTGACAAACATTTTCACCTCTGAAAGTAGGAATAAGTTCAGAGGAACATAGATCCACCTAAAGCAATCCACCAACAGCAAAATCAACAAGATCTATAACAGAATCACAATCCTAATGCACAAACCCAAAGCAAATGATACAGTACACAAAACAAACCCAACTATATAAACATACATACATATATACTTACATATGCAAAGCTCACAAACTACACGGAAACATACAGCTCAATCAATACTTCCTCCCCAAAACAAATGTTCCTTGCCACCTTCAACCTTTCAAGACAGACCTTTCTAATCCCATGCCTTCCCTCCTACCCTCCTCTTTATTCTTTCTTTCCTGGGAAACTAATTATGCACTAAAGAAAGTACTAAAGAGCAACACACACACACCAAGAATGCCCCTGCAGCCTACCTCTAGGTTTTTGGATATAAAAAGGGTACTAGAGGTAAAACATTTAGCCAGTTTGGAAAATACTTGATTTTTAAAACTATAAAAATCTGGAAGGGTGAGCAGCCAGGCAGGCATCACAGGATGCATCCGCAGATAACACAAGAGGTATCCACCACGAAAAGGTGTCTACAGTAGGAGTTCCCAAATTACACCCCATGGGCCGGATATGGCCTGTGGCACCAAATAATCTGGCCCTCGCCACTCCCAGAAGCAGAAGTTGAACATGCCTGTGCATGTGCAAAATGCTGCCATAAATGTACCCGCGGCCATCATAAACATGTTTACAACGGCCACAGGTGCATTTACGACAGCATTTTTCGCATGTATGGGCATATTTAATTTCTGCTTCTGGTGGGTGGAACCACGTGACCGGCCCACGGCGCAGTAAGTTTGGGAACCCCTGGTTTACAGGCACCAAATTCAGGATTCCAACTAAATACTAATATTCATTTGTACATGCCTTATCTGGATATTATTTTTATTGAAATAATATTTTTAGTGAAAATAACACTTACATACCCTGGGGGTAAAGGTTCTATGTTGTTATTACTGGGTTGCTGCCTTACAGCTTCCCCAGATACATTTGGAGACTCTCTTGGTTTTGCCTCTGTTGTTGCATTGTTTCGTATATTAGAAGATGCAGAATCTGTGGGAACAACAGTTTCAAGTCCAGGAGATACACTTAAGGTAGCTGTAGATATGCTACTTTCTAAGCTACTAGCAGCGGCGTCTGTTCCTAAATGAGGTTCTAAAGTACTACCAGTAATAGTAGTATTAGTTGTGGTAGTTGTTGTAGTGCAGTCTGCAGACAGAGAAGATGCTTCTGCAAAATCCATAGGCGTTTCAGAGGTTGAATGATTATCAGCTTCCATCACAGATGACTCACAATTATCTAAAGTGAAAAAAAAATAAACACCTTGCACTGACACAGTAGTAGATAAAATAACATTCTCAAATATATAGGTAACTCTGAGAAAATATTATAACTCTGTTCAATCTTATTTTGTGTTCATCTATCACATTCTTTCTCTTCCATATTAATTCTAAGTAGACTTACATGTATCTACAGCCCACATTCATCAAATCAACAGGGTGCTTACTGGTAATATTTGTTCTTCAAGTAGTCATCTATATATTCACATGTATGGATTTGCATCTGCACAAAAGCACAATTTGCAATCGTCTACAGAGTGAGTGTTGATGGCAGCCATACCACTTCCCTACAGAACATTCATGGGAGAAATGTTCTTCATTTCAAATATAGATGTTATAGATGTTCAGTAATGGTTAACAGCAGGTGCTGAAAGGGAAGGAGGGCCAAGTTGTGTGATTACAGATGACTACTAGAAGAACAAATGGTAAAGGTAAGCAATTTGTTTTTCTTTGATATGTCTTTGCACCACACATATATGGATAAAGACTAACAAGTTACATGGACAACTTTGGGTAGGCAAACAGACACTTGGAATCACTACAGCATGGGTGCCCAAACTATGGTCTGTGGGCCAGATCCGCCCTGACCCTAATTCATCTGACCCACGCCACCCTCATCGTTCCCAGAAGCGGAAGTAAAACGTGCCCATATGGATGAATTGGTGTTGGGGGGCTGATCCGGCCTGCAGGCCATAGTTTGGGCACCCCTGGTTTAAGCAGAGAAAATGGCAGCTCAAAATCTATCTCATCCTGTTGCAAAACAGATTGCAAGGCACATTTTACTTCTACTTCCGCTAGGAGGAACCACGTGACCGGCCCGCTGAACCACATGACTGGCTAGCGGCCCAAAAAGTTTGGGCACCCTTGCACTACAGAATGGCAGAGGGTACTGAAACCATCCCTCCACAATCTGAAATCAGAACAGCATTTAAGGAAAGGTCAATGGTTGTAACTTCACAGCACCTCAACATCTGAAGATGTTAGTGAATAAGCTTTGAAATGGCTGGCATATTTTGTATGCAGCAGTACTGTGCTGTTCACCAAGGCAAAAAGACACTTTATGACCATCATGAGAGAAATTTTCGCTGACTGAAGCCTTTGAATTTTCCCCACAACTGTTTCATGTCAACCTTCGAAACAGTTGCGGGAGAAATGCAAAGGCGACAGCCTTTGTATTATCCTCTCCGCTGTTTCGAGAGATGACACAAAACAACGTAGGGGGTAATACAAAGATGGCGAGCCACTTCCCCGGGAAGCAAAGGCAGAGAACGGCGCTCCGTTCTCTGCCTTCGCCTCCCGGAGGGAAGCGAGCCACTTTCATGGGGGTGAGGGCCGAAGGCACTGCTGCCTTTGGCCCCCGCCAACCGGGAAAAGCGAGCCACTTCCACAGGAAGCAAAGGCAGAAAACGGCACTCCATTCTCTGTCTTTGCCTCCCGGAGGGAAGTGAGCCCCTTCCACATTCGGCCCTTGCCTGTCGGAGAAGGGGCTTGCTTTCTCCGACAGGCAAGGGGCGAATGCAGAGCTCCATTTCGCCTTTGCCTGCCAGAGAAATCCGCCCCTTTCTCTGACAGGCAAGGGCAAAACGGAGCTCTGTGTGTGTGTGTGTGTGTGTGTGTGTGTGTGTGTGTGTGTGTGTGTGTGTGTGTGTGTGTGTGTGTGTGCGTGTGCGTGTGTGTACACCCAAAACCAGCCCAACACACAAAATATACCTGCCTGGCATGGCCGGGCAAAAAAAATGCTAGTGCACTATGAAGAAAGAGGAAAGGGTAACTAACAAAATTCTAAAATCTAAAAGATATTGAATTCTCTTTAAACTTACTTATGGGCAGTGGTACATTTTTAATCTACACTATATCGCAGTTTGAATTGCTTGACAGCTTAAAGGTTTAAGTTTCTGGCTGTGAAGCCAGAGGCTGGGAATTCAATTTCCCTCTGTGTTTCCTGGGAGAACAGCAAGCCTGTGTAGCCATGAGCAAGCTTCACAGGCTCAGGGCACTCCAGAAAAAGGAAACAGTAAACTATTTCTGTGCATTATTTACCAAGAAAACCTTGGGAAAGGGTCAAGTTAACTCAGAACTGATTGATGCCATTATTATTATATCACAGTTATCATATCAAGAGACCTCCAAAATGTGAAATGAAAGACCTATTTTTCCCGCCCATTTTTTCTACCCATAATGATTAATTTCTACCTTTCCATTATAGGCAGAGGATGGAAAAAACTTGATCTTCACTCAGCTTGATAGTGAAATAACAAATTTAGATGTGGCACTAATGACAGCTACTATGCTGTCAAAAGACATATAACGTCCATCATAAAACTATGAATATTTAGATAATGAAAAATTATTTATTCTTATTACAGAAAAACCTCACATAAAGAGTACCTCGCTTAGAGACTAACTTGCTTGGTTGCTCGCTTAACAACTAAAACCAACCAAAAACTTGCTTAACAACTAAATCAGGGTTCGCAATCCCCACCACCACGCCAGAAGTCACAATTGGTCACTTACAATGGTGTTTCGCTTAAAGAGAAAGCTCACTTAAAGAGCAATCCCGTGGAACGCATTATGCTCTTTAAGCGAGGTACCACTGTATTTATGTTCTAAGCTTGCCAAAGTCCTAGATCTTTCTCTTATCAGCTCAACTCTTTTTGCTTTGTTTGCTATTAAGTCATAATATCCTGTGTTTTTAACAAGCTCATCAACCATGTTGTATTATAACCTTATCTGTTATTTTTTCCAGAAATTCTGCTGGGTTCTAGTATATTGATGTTATATACTAGATAGTTATATTACAAATATATACAAGTACAGTAGAACTCCGTATAGCGATTGCCCCATACAGCGATGAAATCGCATAGTGATAAGGCTTGGAGGGGGGAAAGCCATTCCGAATAGCGATCATTCCTATGGGGAAATCCATACAACAATTTTCCAATGGGAAAACCTGCTTAGCGCCAAACACTGTTGTACGGTTTTTCCCATAGGGAAAATCATTGTACGGATTTCCCCATAGGAACGTTCGTACAACGAAAACCACATAGCGATTGGCTCCGTGGAACAGATTAAAATTGCTATACAGAGTTCTACTGTATATACAAATACATTAGATGAGTATATACTAGATGAGCACAAACAAATTTTAGTTGTATTTACATATTACAAACACTAATAATTAGTTTTTTTTAATTCTGTCCTTTTAAGTTCTGAAACTTCCAGGGCAATACATATTACATGAAAAAACTATTATGTGGATCTAATAAACAGAAGGTAGTAGATATTTGCCCATTTATTGTTTTTGAATTAACATAGATACATCACATTCAGATACTTAATGGCTTATAAGCAGCAAAAGATTTCAAGATTTCAAACAAATTAATTCAACATGTTCAAAAATTATCAAGATGATCTGTACATTTTCCAGATTTTCCAGTTCCATGAGAAATCAATTTCATCTGCATAATTAATATTCTGGTTTAAATTTGTCATTCCTGGTGATTTATGTAGAAGTTTTAAAACTTTTGTGCATCGATCCATTCATTCTTTGAAACAGATTGCTCACACCTAATAAAGTGTTTAATTAGGTATGCTTTACAATGTAACATTAAGTATACCCAAAGTTCAGAATCCATGTGTCACTTTGTATACAGACTTTTTTTCTGCCCCTTCCAAGTGTAGCTTCTTATGTTACCTTCTCTCTAGTTTCTGTAAAAGATAAGCTTTTGAAAGTGATGTTCTGTGCAACAGGAGAAAAAAATCATCACTCTCTCTCTCACCCATTTTGCAAAATGATCTCTGAATGCCACTAATCTAACCAAAATCACAATATCTTAATGTTATCCTGATAATTCCTGTTTTTTTTAAAAAATTCAAAAAAGAGTTAGATTTTTCAAATATTTTTCTTACCAAGGCTGCTGTCAGGCTCACTTGTAAGTGGTTTTGGTGCTGGCGTATTTTTGGGTCTGGACACAGTATGAGGAGGAGATGATGTGCTGTCTCCACTATCTCCATTAACTGCATGAATAGGGAATGAGGCTTGCACTACAGAGCTTGATGGTGTCTGATTGTCTAGTCTGTTGAAAACATCAGAGGTCTTGTAAATAGCAATTTTTAAAAGATATGTTACATGCATTTTTGTAATTCCTCCTAATCCCAATAACCTACTGTGAATAAAGCAAAGGCTGTGAATTTTAAATCCTTCCTAATTTACTCCTATTTCTATTCAACTCACCTGTTTCTAGTCTCCTATTTTTATTTAAATTTTAAGCCCCTTAGGATAAGGATCTGTCAATCATATTCTATGTAAAGCACCATGAAAGCAGATGAAAACCTATCAATAATCATTAAGGGTTTGGATAAGCTCTGCTGTATGTGAAATATGATCTCTTTAGACAGACAGCTGTAATTTTTAAAATATATCCTTACTGACACTTTTCCCAAAAGGATTTACCTGGGAAATACAATCACACATCTTTATTGAAATATTCCAGGATTATTTTTTTAAAAAAACCTCATATTATGGGAGATTTGTTTTGTTTTGCCCCAATAAGGATTCCAATGTTGAAAGTGCGGGTCAGGGTTATTACTGTGGCTGAGATATAATGTACCATCAGTGACAACACAGAAGACTGTCCATACTGCAGGTCTGGTTCTTGGAGCCATTCAACAATAACGTGATCCTCGAAGGGGGGCGGGTCTGCCATCTGAATTACGAAAAATTACTTGGGGGTGCAGGGAATTGTCAGGTCAAAGATTACGTAATCCATTTGGAGCTATTGTGGTTTCAAAACATGGCGCTTTTTTAGATTTAAAAATTATCTCTAGGAATTTTGATCCGATTTGGGAAGATGATCTTGATGTACCCAGGCAGGAGACGACAACACCTCTTAATCCTTATAAAGAAGATAGTAGAAGACTATTGGAACTTACCTGACATCCTCATTCCTCCCTGCAAAAAAAATCTCTTCACAAAGGTTGTGATGCATCGAGAATCCTCACCGATATGTTCTACACTAGGCACCAATAGTGAAAAGCTCTAAAAATCAGAGTTTCGATACAAAAGCTCTGGATTACATAATGTTAAAAGGGGAGAGGAGGGGTTTGAAGTGAAAATTATGTTCGGATTACATCGGGGGAGGGGGTCAATTTCCCCCAAGAAATGGATCACGTAATTGTTGAATGGCCTGTGTGCATTCTGCAACAAAATATGTCATTGAAGATATAAAACATTCTGGTTTGGTACAGGAAAGTTAAACTATGGTTGATTTTTTTCCCCAGATAATTAAAATGTTCTAAAGTACAATTTTTCTATTACATCAGCACTTGAGTTATCATCAGACAGAAATACCTTGTTACTCAGGTCTTACGTTTAGGGTACAGGAGTACACTGGGCAGAAGGCCTGTGGACATATGGACTGGACTGGCCTACAGATATATGGCCCATGGATTGAATGACCAACCAGGGGAATGGCCTGCCTATGGAATGGCACTGAAAAAATCTTTGGTTCATTTTATAAACAACATAATTGTCTGTTTCCTGTTGGCAAAAAGGACTTAGAATTTGTCCCAATCTGGACATTTGCACAATAGAATGAGCGAAAAGAGAGATACAGGATTGCTGTGGCAACAAAGTTCCGGATGATCTGTAAGACAATGGAATGATATAGACAGGCTACAAGGTTGGATACTGTGGGTGGCCCAAGGCCCAGAGTGTACCCTGATAAGATGATATGATCACATCAGATGCAGTAAGACAAAAGGATGTTTTAGCCTCTGAGAATAAAATAAAGGTGGTACAGTGAGGAAGGAAGTGATACTCTAGCCTAGCCTCTTGCTCTCCTTTCAACCAGGAAGCATGTTTTCCCCCTCCATTTTGTCCACATGGAGTAGAGACAAAGGCATCAAGGTAAGTGAAACCCTTTCTTTTTAAGCACAGGTTTAGTTTCCCACTTAAATGCATTGGGAACATACAAACAGAAAACTTTTGAATACAAGAAATTTATTTCCAATGCATTTAAATGGGAAATTGCGATTTTCGCCCTCTAGTGGCCACTTGTTTTCCATGTCCCCCCCCCCCTGCCCTGAACAGATGAACAGCTGAGAGGCGGCAGTAGTGGTCTTCTGCTCTTGTAAAATATCCTTTTACAACAGCCACAGCTGGCCGAAGACCAGCATTTGGACTATAAGACGGACCCTCATTTTCTCCCCACATTTGGGGGAGAAAAAGTACGTCTTATGGTCCAAAAAATACGGTATCCCTTGTTGTCTCATTTTATTACTTATCTGCACATTCACACACAGTTATTACACTACTTCATTTTACTTTTTCCTTCTAATTTTCCCACTTGAGTTTTTTCTGGATAAATTATCTTGCACATTCTCCTGACAATTAAGGAACCTGTTCTTTGGAATAGACAGCTATACATCTTTCTGTCTCAATCTTTAGATCCAAAACTGCTGAACATCGTGAGCTTCAATTAGAGGCCTGGAAGATTAGGCGCAAATATAGTTTTATAAAAGGGACATTTGTGGCTTTTTTTTTTTACACAACTGCAATTTCCTCTGATACTTTCACTTCATTTTATCATTGTGTTGTATTGTTAATAATTCATAGATTTTCCTGTGGTTTCTTTTATACTGTGCCTTCACTTCATAGATCTTACTCCTTATTTATCTGCTGCGATTTAAATAAGCTTTTCTATTACTTGTAACTTCAAATAGCTTAGCGTCTTCTCTGGTTATGCTCTCGTTCCGACTGGGGTAAAAAGAACTTCATTTTCATACCTCTCCAACTAATGCTTATAAAAATACATATTTTTCAGGACAACAAGGTTACAGGGCTTACATCTGTTAATGTGAATCCTTCTAGTAAAATGTTAAAATTAACCCTGAAGGCCAGAATCTTACTGCTGTTTCAAATAGGTAAAGGTAAAGGTTTCCCTTGCTCGAAAGCCAGTCGTATCCGACTCTAGGGTGCAGTGCTCATCTCTGTTTCTAAGCCGAAGAGCCAGCACTGTCTGCTTCTGCAGACATTTCCGTGGTCATGTGGCAGGCATGACTAGACACCGGAGCGCACGGAACGCTGTTTACCTTCCCACCAAAGTGGTCCCTATTTATCTACTTGCAATTTCTTGCTTTTGAACTGCTAGGTTGGCAGGAGCTGGGACGAAGACGGGAGCTCATTCCGTTCTGCAGTACTCGGGAATCGAACTGCTGACCTTCTGCTTCCCAGTCAGCACCTTAGCTACTTGAGCCACTGCAGTTGAAACTGCTGTTTCAAATAAGATCTGCATAAATTGCCACAACTAACTGTTGTGGTGTCGCTCAGTCACATGCCTGCTCTTGTTTCTAAATGTGTAACCAAGGTGAGCCCTAGAACCTTTTCAATTAGCTTTAATTAGCCACGGCAAGGTACATGTATCTGATACAAATGCTAGTAAGATTCCTGCCAATTTACTGCAAATTATGGTTAACTACATTTTAATATGTGGGGAATAATCTGACCTGGAAGAGGTTCTTGTAGATGTTTCTCTGTTTTCATGTAAAGCATCACCATTCTGCTGGACTTCTACTAAACAGTAAGAAATAAAATTAGATTTTGGGATAAAAAAGATAATAGGGTGATTTCCTCTTCCCCCACCACCACCACCTCATTTAACTTACTGGTTACGACTGAAGTGTGAGTTGTGCAAGATTCTGGTTCAAGCACCAAACCATCAAGCATTATTATTAGTTCTCCTGTTTGCACCAAACCACTCTTGTTCTCCAGTGAGAGTTTCAACTGTTCTTTGACTTGTTCTACTACAAGCACAAAAAGCATTACTGTATAGATCCAGTCACTAGATATAATAGATGATATATACTGCTCAAAAAAATAAAGGGAACACAAAAATAAGGCATCCCACGATCTGAATGACTGAAATACTGTATTCCTATTGTTGTTCACATACTGTAGTCGAATGTGCTGACAACAAAATCACACAAAACTTAACAATGGGAATCAAAATCATCAACCCATGGAGGTCTGGATTTGGAATTACACTCACAGTGACAGTGGAAGAAAACACTACAGGCTGATCCAACTGTGATATAATGCACTTAAATCACGTCAAAATGAGGCTCAGTAGTGTGTGTGGCCTCCACGTGCCTGTATGACTTCCCTACAACGCCTGGGCATGCTCCTTATAAGGTGGCAGATGGTCTCCTGAGGGATCTCCTCCCACACCTGGACTAAAGCAACCCCCAACTCCTGGACAGTCTGTGGTGCAACATGGCGTCGGTGGATGGAGCGAGACATGATGTCCTAGATGTACCCAATCGGATTCAGGTCTGGGGAACCATAGCATCAATGCCTTCATCTTGCAGGAACCGCTGATACACTCAAGCCACATGAGGTCTAGCATTATTGTGCATTAGGAGGAATCCAGGGCCAACTGCACCAGCATATGGTCTCACAAGGGGTCTGAGGATCTCATCTCAGTACCTAATGGCAGTCAGGCTACCTCCGGCGAGCACATGGAGGGCTGTGCAGCCCTCCAGGGAAATGCCACCCCACACCATTACTGACCCAGCACCAAACCGGTCATGCTGGAGGATGTTGCAGGCAGCATAACGTTCTCCACAGCGTCTCCAGACCCTGACACATCTGTCTCATGTGCTCAGTGTGAACCTGCTTTCATCTGTGAACAGAACAGGGCACCAGTGGCGAACCTGCCAATCTTGGTGTTCTCTGGCAAATGTCAAACGTCTTGCACGTTGTTTGGCTGTGAGCACAACCCCCACCTGTTGGTCGTCGGGCCCTCATACCACCCTCATGGAGTCTGTTCTTGACCGTTTGGGCAGACACATGCACATTGGTGGCCTGCTGGAGGTCATTTTGTAGGTCTCTGGCAGTGCTCCACCTGTTCCTCCTTGCACAAAGGCAGAGGTAACGGTCCTGCTGCTGGGTTGTTGCCCTCCTACGGCCTCCTCCATGCCTCCTGGTGTACTGGCCTGTCTCCTGGTAGTGCCTCAATGCTCTGGACACAACGCTGGCAGACATAGCAAACCTTCGTGCCACAGCCCGCATTGATGTGCCATCCTGGATGAACTGCACCACTGAGCCACTTGTGTGGATTGTAGGCTCCGTCTCATGCTACCACTAGAATGAAGGCACCGCCAGCATTCAACAGTGACCAAACCATCAGCCAGAAAGCAAAGGAACTGAGAAGTGGTCTGTGGTTACCTCCTGTTGAACCACACCTTTATTGGGGATGCCTTGCTAATTGCCTCTGGTGTCCATCTGTTGTCTCTTCCATTTGCACAACAGCATGTGGAATTGAATGTCAATCGGTGTTGCTACCAGGGTGTACAGTTTGATTTCATAGAAGTGTGATTGACTTGGGTTACATTGTGTTATTTAGGTGTTCCCTTTATTTTTTTGAGGCAGCATATTTTTAAGTCATATTTATACAACAGTTTAAGTCTTCTTTGGATCATAGTTATTACATCAATGTTTCAGTAGTTTACTCCAAATATCACATATTTACTATGACAGTCATTGAACTACACATGACTGCACACAAGCAAAATAAAAAATGCTCCACTTCTCAGAAATATGAATGATTTTTCTGACAAAATAGCATTTTATACATGTTATGCACCCTATGCAAACTGAGTTATATGAATTGACACTTTCCAGCTACATCACACATATGTATAGAATGTTTATGTTTCACCAGTTGTAGCATTTCTATATTATCAGAAGGCCAAATTATAACGATACGAGTGCTTGAGTTTCATTCAATTTTATTATTTATTTATTAATTTAAATTTATATGGCCGCACCTATCGTTGTAGCAACTCTGGGCAGCTCACAATTCATAACCCACAACCACAATAAAACGGTCCACTATCATTAAAAACCATTACGCTAAAGAAATGAGGACCCAGTTAAAAACCCATTATCAAAACATCCATAACGTTTTATATACAGTATACAGAATTGCTACACCACTTTACAACTGGAACATAAAATAAAGTTAAACAAAGCAATGGAAACCTCATAAATCTGATTAGTGAAAACTAAATATAATTTTATGACTTACATCTTCTATTATGTATTTCCAAAGCTTGTCGAAGATCTACAGTGGCTTTTCCTAATAAAGCATCAGCCTTTAAAGTATGATGGCTCCAAACTCTAAATTCCAAAGTGGTCTGTGGAGTTACATTCCTGTGGACAAAAAAATAGCTTTCTTTTCACAATTGAAAAAAATGTAATGTATAGCAATCTAGTAATCATATGTGGCATGCAACAAAGTCTTTAAAACCTGCAAACTCTGTCTACTAAAGCAAAGCAATCACACTACGCCTCATAGTGCTTAGTGCACTCTCTGGGCGGTTCACAAGTTAATTAGAAGTTTAAATCGCATTCTACATTACAACAAAAAAGTTGACAAACATTTCATCAAACCAGTAAACCAAACTTTCAGGAAACATAAAATATTTGATGTATAGTACTTGTTGGGACTGCAGTGGCTTAGTGGTTAAGACGATGTACTTGATGACTGGAAGGTCGGCAGGTCAGCAGTTTGAGACCTGAGTACTGCATGACGGAGTGAGCTCCCATCTCTGTCCCAGCTCCTGCCAACCTAGCAGTTTGAAAGCAAGAAATTGCAAGTAAATAGGTACCACTTTGGTGGGAAAGTAAACAGTGTTCCATGCACTCTGGTGTCTAGTCATGCCTGCCACATATCCATGGAAATGTCTGCAGACGCTGACAGCGCTGGCTCTCTGGCTATAAACAGAGATGAGCACTGAATCCTAGAGTTGGATACAACTGGCTTTTGAGCAAAGGCGACTTTTACCTTTACTTGCTGAGTAAATGACAGATATCTTAAGCATAGAAGAAAAGACTCAAGTATGAAACAGCCTAAATCTAATGTTCAGGGTAGCATTAGCATTTTTTGTTTCTCCCCCTTCAACAGCAGAAGTTGATGGCAGTAAATTCCCCAATCCATATGTAATGCCATGGCAAAGTGTTGCCCATAAAAAATGTGTAAGGAATATTTTTTTTAAAACAGCTATCCCAGTTCCTTCTACGATGTGCAGTCTTATGATATACATACAAAAATTCAACCATTCAAACATTACATGGGCAATATATATCCAAAAATAATATCAATTTGAAACTGTGTAATCTTGTTTTGTTCAGTTTTGTATGGAACTAAAAATGAAGATTCACTGGTATGGATAAGTACTAAAGAATCTTTATCTACAGTCATGTTTCATTATCAACTGGTCATGAATAGATCACTGTGTAGCCACTGTGAAACTCCTGATGTATGGGAATTGTGTACCTACTTGATGCTCTGATCACATCATTGTATACATAATTAAGTATTTGGGAGAAAGGATTAAACTCAAAATATAGTCCATGCTTATTTACAAGTTCCTAACACATGTTTCATCTAGCATTTCAATGAAGGGGGAAAACATTGAATTTTCTGTGTTCACATTTGTTCCTGGATAGAAAGGCAGAGCAAAAGTCTAGAACAATGCAAAATACTGTTTATGTTGAATAATGTGTACCAGATCTTTTAGAATTCTCAGACATGATATTAAGAACAAATTCAGCCTTAGAGAAGAAAAATTACTTACACAGTCAATTGTTCATCCCATTTTGGATTTGAAGAACTGTTAGATTTAGAAGTTTTCTTAACTTCACTATCTGCTACTACTTCAGTATAGATGGCATTTCCACCAAACCAGTTCTTTTTTCTTTTCAGTTTGGCACTAGAAACTAATAAAAACATTTCTTAGAATCATAGGGAAGCATTTTAGTATGGAAAATGGCAAACATAATAACTTATTTATCCATTTAAAATAATGATTGGGAAATAAGGCTGCTATTACACCTTCTGCAAAATAATAATAAACTTGCCCAATTAAGTCAACTCTACATCATGACATGAAGAAGGCAGTGGTGCTACAGTTGCAGGGTGTTCTGGATGAAGCAGATTATCTGGATCCCTTTCAGTCAGGATTCAGGCCCGGATATGGTACCAAGTCTGCATTGGTCGCGCTGCTGGATGATCACTGATGGGGGCGAGACGGAGGTCATCCATCCGTCCTTGCTCTTCTTGACCTCTCAACGGCCTTCGATACCATCGGCCATGTTATCGTTCCGGCACAGCTCCAAGAATTTGGGATCCAGAGCACTGTTTTGTCCTGGTTTTCCTCATTTCTGAGAGACCGGACCCAGTCGGTGTGTTTAGAGGATGAGATGTCCAGCCCTAGGCCTCTCCAGTATGGGGTGCCTCAGGGCTCAGTTCTCTTCCCTCTTCTATTTAACATTTACAGGAAGCCACTGGGGGAAATCATCGATTCCCATGGGGTGAGGTATCATCAGTATGCTAATGATACTCAACTATACATCTCAGCCCATGGTGATCCCAGCAATGCTCTCAGAGTCCTTTCCAGGTGCCTGGAGGCTGTTGGGGCCTGGACGGGGGACAACGGGCTACAAATGAATTCCAGCAAGACTGAGTGGCTATGGGTTAAGGCCCCCGCGTTATCTCAGGAGCTATCATCTTTGGTCCTAGATGGGGCTATTTTGCCCCAAACAGACCCGGTGCGTAATCTGGGGGTTCTCCTGGACTCACATCTACTGCTCGAGGAGCAGGTGGCAGCCGTGGACAGGAGAGCTTTTGCACAACTTCATGTCATACACGTTATGCCTGCTCCTTGATTGGGACTCCTTGTTTATGGTCACGCACGCTCTAGTCACCTCCAGACTTGACTACTGCAATGCGCTCTACATGGGGCTGCCCTTGATGACCATTCGGAGGCTGCAACTGTTCCAGAGTGAGGCTGCTAGGGTGGTGTTGGGGTGCGGGCAGTATGCCCGTGCCTCACCACTGCTTCGGGAGCTGCACTGGTTGCCGGTATGCCTCCGGTTGCAATTCAAGGTGCTGGTTATTACCTTTAAAGCCCTACAGGGTAGTGAGCCAGGATACTACAGACTAAAGAGTAGGCAGTATCTGACGTGCTGGGCCATAAAACAGTAAGACATGGCAGGCCATATCTTGTCCATCAGGCAGTGTTCTCCATGCTTTTATCCATCATTAATATAAAATGTGTTTGATATCCTACTTAATGTTGGAGCTTTTAAACTCTTTAATAAATTGAGATCCAGATCTGTACAAAGAGTTATTAACTAACCTTGAAACATGGAAATCCTATTACTTTCAATGGGGAAATCTCTAATTTATGGAAGCTGGAGATTGCATGAAATTCTACATTCTCTGGGCCACCGTATTCCTCATCCCTAAAAGCTTTCTGCCTCATTATGTTATAATTTATATTTACTTTTTAGTTCTACATATGTGTTATTGCCATACCTGTCAACCATCCTGTTTTACCCGGGAAAACCCCTTATTTTTACCCCTCTTCCCGCTCCCTCCCATTTAATTAATTTCCCCGTATTTTCCCTTATTTTTTAAAAAAAACCGAAGCTGCAGTATTTTTTTCTGGCCACCAGAGGTCGCTGTGTGGCTTTTCGCTTCTGGAAAGGAAACCTTAACTTTTACTAGGAAGGAGGGAGGACTGTGGTGTTGGCTGGTCGCGGAGGCCGCCCGGAGACCACCACCCCCAGCCGGGGGTGAGGAGGAGGAGCAGCTGAGCAGTGGGTAGGTCAGCTACCGCCACCGCCGCAGGGCCTCTGGAGCCGGGGGCCACTCAGCTGGTACTCCTCCTCCTCGTCACCCCCGGCTGGGGGTGGTGGTCTCCGGGCGCCCCCGCCTGGCTCCGGACGGAGGCCTCACGGCGGCGGTAGCTAGCCTTCCCGCCACTCAGCCTCCAACTCACCCCCAGCTGGGGGTGGTGGTCTCTGGGCGCCCCCGCCCGGCTCCGGATGGAGGCCTCGCAGCGGCGGCGGTAGCTGGCCTTCCTGCCACTCAGCCTCCTCCTCCTCCCTCCCGGCTGGGGGTGGTGGTCTCCGGGCGGCCCCCACCCGGCTCCGGATGGAGGCCTCACAGCGGCGGCGGTAGCTGGCCTTCCCGCCACTCAGCCTCCTCCTCCTCCTCACCCCCGGCTGGGGGTGGTGGTCTCCAGGCAGCCCCCACCCGGCTCCGGATGGAGGCCTCGCGGCGGCGGCGGTAGCTGGCCTTCCCGCCGCTCACTTGGCTCTCTCTCTCACCCACCTGCGCGGCTGGCCTGCGTCACCCGGACAAGATGGAGACTGCCGAGGAAGGTAACAGCCTCGAAACCTAATGCTGGCTGGCTTCCCTGGCAGAGGGGCCAGCCAGGGGACAGTCGGGGTTAGGGGAGGAATAATGCGGCCTCCTCACCCACCCACACCGCCACCACGGCCGTCTTTGTGGCGTGTCCTTCCACCACTGCCACATGGGCTTCACCTCCTCCTCCTGAAGGTTATAAAAAAGGGCAAGGCCGGTGTGTGTAGAGCCCTGGTAGTGCAGTGGTTAAACTGCTGTCAAAACATTGTGAGTTCAATCCTGATGGGGCGTCAGGGAGGTTGACTCGGCCTGCCACAGCTTTACCCAGGCTGGTCAAATGAGTACCCAGCATGTTGTGGGCAATAAATAATAATAACAATAATGCTAATTAGCTTGTGAACCGCCCAGAGAGTGCACTTAAGTGTGGTTGTTATTGTGCAACCTAGCCGTTCGAAAGCAAGAAATTGCAAGTAGTAATTGCAACTGCAGTGGCTCAAGTGGCTAAGATGCTGACTGGGAAGGTCAGCAGTTTGATTCCCGAGGACTGCAGGACAGAATGAGAGCTCCCCATCTTTGTCCCAGCTCCTGCCAACCTAGCAGTTCGAAAGCAAGACATTGCAAGTAGATAAATAGGGACCACTTCGGTGGGAAAGGTGTCTAGGCATGAATGCCACACAGCCAGTGCTGTTTGTAGATTTTTTTCATGGCCATGTGGCAGGCATGACTAGATAGCAGCTAGCCTACTCAGTCACATGGTCATCCCCAGCAAGCCACAAATGGCCACCGATTTGGCCACACCCACCTATTTGGCCATGCCCACCTACTTGGCCACGCCCACAAACTTTCCCTTATTTTCAAAGCCAAAAGTTGACAGGTATGGTTATTGCTAACTGGATAGCTGAACAAGTTAGGCATGAGTTCACTTCCCCACTCTGCCCTTTTGAAAAAAGTCAACCTGTGTAGCCCTGGGCAAGCTACACAAACCCAGAGTGTCCAAATATCCTATATCTAGAAAATCCTGAAAAAGGTCACCATAAATCAGAATAGACATGACGGCTCATGTTTACTATTTATTCATGTATGTAGTATAATCAGTTATAAACAATCATAAATATTTATCAATTTCAAAGTCAATTTTCTTAGTTTTGGTCCCTGTGCAGCTATTTTCAGTCAAGATTGAGGTTATTATTGGGCTTGAAAGAATCCCAGCCCTACAAAGCCTCACGCAAAATATAAAAGGGAAGAACTTTTTAAAATGCACAAGGAGCAGTTCAAAATGCCAAATTCAATAACTATGGAATTATGACTGATTGCTAGAGCCCAAAAAAAATTACAAACTACAAGGAGATTGGATGGACTCATACAGCTGCAAATCTGAACAAAAGCCTTCTATACTGCAACATTTTGATGCAGGTCCTATTTGTCATCAACTTGGAATTCCATGACTACATATCAGTGTATCAGAAACAAGATTGTTTACTTACTAGTTACTTGCATTTGTATCCTTCCGTTATAGTTATTATTGCTTCCAGACCTCGGGGAGGCTGTGGCCATGTCAGTGACTGCAACGTCAGCCTATTTTTAAAAATAAAACATTTGACTACACACAAACACACATTTCATTAGTTTTAATTCTACTCCAGTACAAATTATAAACATTTTAAAGTCAGCTCAGCTGTTATACTGCATTTTCAAAGCCAACCTGGCAAATCTGCCCAAAATATTTAATTTGCCTTTTTTAAAAACCCAAAACCCCAGCCCATCAACTTATAAAACACAGCATGGTAAAAACTGTCAATGCATGTTGTCAAATCCAAACTGAGAAATCCTTCCTTCCTTCCGTTGGAATCTCCATGGTAACATAACCAAACTAGCCATACTGGTTTGCGGATTATGGGAGCTGTAGTCCAAAAGTAACTTTAGTCAGTAACTTTGGTCAGATTAATTAAATACCAACAGCAGACCTATATTCTCATTTATGGACCGGAGCTCCTCTGCTAAATTTCTTTATTCTCTAAAATAGGGGTTCCCAGACATTTCCTGCCAGGGGCCTGACCACGCCCCGTCAGTCAGCTGTGTGGGCCAGTCACGTGGTTCCCCCCAGGGCCGGCAGCAGCATGTGAAATCTTGCCACATTTCCAGGCATTTCCCCCTCCTTCAATGCTTCCCTTGCAGGAGGGAGCATTTTTGTGCCCTTGTTTATTTTTTCCCCAATGTGTTTTCACTACATTGTGGTGCAAAAACACACTGATTTTGGCACTTCCTGTGACGTCGGAGCACCTCCAGCATCGGCAGCAATCCAGCCTGCAGGCAGCTCAGGTCATGGGCCGTAGTTTGGGCACCCCTGCTCTAAAACATATGTGGCCATTACAACTCAGCCATAGAGCTCTACATGCAAAGCTTCCATTCCAATTGCTCTAGTGAGCCAGTTTCAAACAGGAGTCTGAGCACCTGATAACTACTGCCATCTGGAGTCCAATAAAGGGTTAGATGAAATGTGGTCTCATTGTTAGAGTAAAGTAAAGGTTTCCCTTGCTCGAAAGCCAGTCGTATCCGACTCTAGGGTGCAGTGCTCATCTCTGTTTCTAAGCCGAAGAGCCAGCGTTATCTGCTTCTGCAGACATTTCCGTGGTCATATGGCAGGCATGACTAGACACCGGAGCACATGGAACGCTGTTACCTTCCCACCGAAGTGGTCCCTATTTATCTACTTGCAATTTCTTGCTTTCGAACTGCTAGGTTGGCAGGAGCTGGGACGAAGACGGGAGCTCATCAGCTTCATATATTAATTGCAATATTAGAAAGGAAAAAGAAAGGATATATGCCAGATTTCCCAAAAATCATTAGAAGAAATATAAGGACAATATTTTTTAAACTTTGTTTTAAGTTATTGCACATTTGTTATGTATGTGCCCTCAAGTCAGAACCAACTTACAATAACCCTAACAGAATTTTCTAGTTAAGCAAGATATTTCATGGGTTGAACAGTTCCACACCCCTAGTGAGTCCTAGTTCATCATTCTATTCATTACACCACACTGGATATCCAACTCCACATTTAGTTGAGTAGAATATTTTCACTCCGAAAATATTACAGGCATACTGCTAATGATTTCTTACACATATCTTTCAATTAGAAGGCTCACTTACTAAAAGACTATTTTACACACTATTCAATTAAATGCAATCAACACCTATCATGTAAAGAACACTTCCATGCTGAAAGAACACACCTCTCAAAATCTGATGGAGGACAAAAGGCATGAAAATTATTACAGAAAACCATCTTTATATCAAATGCCAAATTCAGAAAAGATTTTTGGCATGTGCAAAGGGAGGAGGTGAAAAAGAGGACTGATACTTCCTGTATTCCATCCATGATATTCTGGATCCAAGCTAGACTGACAGAATACAGAGAGCCATTATCAGATCAAGAACAAAAATGTTATGGCTTTAACAGCTAGCTACATCAGTGCATCTGTCTGTCAGACAAGGATATGAAATGTATGTGTTGAAAGTCCATTGTTCAAAAAATACAAAGATATGTACTGTATAGTACAGCAACACAGTCCCGAGTTAGCAAATAACTAATGTATTATAAGAAGGAAGACCAGTTTATATGCTTACAAGAACAGATTCTTGCCCTCCACTGAAGAAGTGTAAATGTTTGCATGCAATTATATTATTGCCTGGGGCAAGGTTCCCCAACCTTTTTGGCACCACGGACCCATTTCATACTAAACAATTTTTCCACTGACTGGTATGTGGGTGGGTAGGATTGGACAGAGAAAACACACAGGTGTGTGGAGGAGCCCTGCTGTAGCTAAAAAACAAGGAGGGGGCCAGTCGCCTGCCAGCCACACCTTTCGACTCGGGTAGTGAGGTATCACACTGCACACAGGCACGGGGTGGAGCCATGCTGTAGTTAAGCTATGTCTGAAGCCAGTGATCTCGCTCCATTCACTGGGCAGACCCGGTGGAGCATGTTGAGGGCAGAAGGCTGCCATCGGGTCTCCTAGCACCACCCATCCCCACAGCCTGGTTCAGGACAGCCCTTGGTCCTGTACTGGTCCATGGCCCAATGGTTGGGGACCCCTGGCCTAGTGTGTTAAACAAGAGTATATTTGCAGTCTTCCCCCAGTTATAAAGAAAAATATACAATCACCAAGATTGCTTAGCCTGCTTTCTGATTTTGGGATTTACCTTCAGTTCCTAATATCATCCAACAAATCCTAACTCAAATTCAAAATAGGTCAATCATTCTGAATTGTTGGTAAATTTATGCCCAGCTAATGGAATTATACAGGCAACATACAGTATAAAGATAATAGACACAAACTAATTAGAACTAACATAAAAATAGAGTTACTTAGAGACCTATTCCAGTGTTATAGAAGCTAGCACTTTACACCTG
Organism: Bradypodion pumilum; assembly: GCA_035047305.1. Taxonomy (NCBI): domain Eukaryota; kingdom Metazoa; phylum Chordata; class Lepidosauria; order Squamata; family Chamaeleonidae; genus Bradypodion; species Bradypodion pumilum. The sequence continues at coordinate 305,709,301 of JAWDJD010000004.1, read as the reverse complement.
TTTAGATGATATTATCGAACCCTAAGTATTCTCTCAGTTGTTACTTTCTTCATACAATTATAACCTAATCTGGAGAGAAGACGCTCATCCTCATGTGTAGGCCTTTCACACAAGCAAGAATATTAGAAAAATGTAGTTCACCTTCATATGGAACTCCTCTAAACAGAACCCCTTTTAACATAAACTTCTCTTCAGACTAGGTAAGTGATGGTGAGCCTTTTAGAGATCAGGGGCCCAAAATCTGCGCCGCACCCTCAAACTGCATGTGAGCTACCTGCCTTATTCCAGACAGGGGAGGGAAGAAGAGCTCCCATTGGGCTGCCGGCAGAGAGGCGAGGTGAACTCTGTGTTTGGAGGTGGGAGGAAGCGTCCCATTGGGCTGCTGGGCAGAGGGACGGGGCGAACTCTGTTCTGGGGCATCGGTGCACATGCCCACAAGAGGGCACTGAGAGCCCCCTCTGGCACTCATGCCATAGGTTCACCACCACTGGACTAGGTGATGACTTCATCAAGAAATAATAACACAATAGCTAGATATGCTCCTGACAATTTCAAGCCACCAGATTCTAAAACATCAGAATTCACAAAACTAGATGAGGGATATGTGCAATGGATTGCTGTTTTAAAACTTACAAGTAACAAATCATTCTGAAAAATAATTTTCTAAGCTCTTGCATTAAAATAATATTTGTCCATATATGTTCCAGGACAGATTTCACTCTAGGTTTCAAAATGCTAAAGAACAAACAATAGTTTGAGCATAAAAACAATATGTTAACTTGTATTATCCTTGTATGTATCCTGGAATAAATACAATGCATATCCACCTCAAGGCCAGATGCAGCAAAAAAAAAAAACCAAGCATTTTTATTTTTATAGTGAATACCATCCCACAATTTCAGGGAAAAAATAAAAGAAAGTCAAGTGAGCAACCAGTAATTTATCAAGAAAAAAAACACCATCACAGAGTTATTTATAATTTACTGATAATCTTAAAGAACTACTCTAGCCACCAGGTAAGCCTACACTTTTCTAGATATCAGAATGAAAACAATATAATGCTCCAATGACAAGAACTTGTTGAACAAAAGAAAACATATCATCAGCTCCCAGAAGAAATCCAAAGAGAAGGTAGAATATTATGTCTCTCCACTCCACTCTTTCTTTTAAAAAAGCCAGTTAAGAAAATGTGGATATATGAACATACACCAATAACATAGCTGGAGATGTTAACTTAACAATGTTCCTGGTAATAAGAGATGTCTGAGTTTTGACAGCTAGCTAAAAAGATCAGTAATTTACATTTCTGGCTGCATACCCAGAGGTTGGAAATTCAGTTCCTCGTTGTGCCTGCCAGGAAAGAGCCAGCCTGTTGTAGCCTTGGGCAAGCTACACAGTCCCAGGGCACCTTCCAAAGAAAGCAAAGTACAGTAATACCTCATACAAAGTCCGCTTCGTACAACATCGAATTCATACAACATCGCCTAATTCCTTGAAAAAAGTTGTCTCATACAAAGTCGCTGCGACTTTGTATGAGGCATTGGGGCTTTTCCCAGGTTGCATTGTGCCTGGGCAGTATAAAAAGCAGGACACATGCATGCATTGCTCTTGTGGGTTTTGCATGAGGCGAAGAGTGTTTAGGAGTGGTTTTGAGCACGATTTTGGATTTTTAGGGATTTTTTCGTCAGAATTTTTAGAAGCATTCCTGGGATTTTTGCAGCATTCTTCAGGTTCTTGGACAATCAGCACTGTTTGACATGTTTTTGTAATGTATTTAGCCTTTAGACAATGATTTCTTAAAGTTCTGTCAGTTTCCTGTCTGTTTCCTTGACTTTGCCCTGAAGTCTGTGCTGTTATAGTACAATGTACCTCTATGGAAACAATGTTGTACGAGGCATCGTGGCAAGGATTTGGACGTTGTATGAGGCATCGCAGCTACCGGTAGGATTTTGCATGCCTCATAGAAAGTCCAAATCCATGTAAAGTCCAACCATTATATGAGGTGTCACTGTACAGTGGAACCTCATACAATCAACCCGTATAGCAACGAAATCACATAACAATTAGGTTTTTTGGGGGAATGGTGTCCCGCATAACAATTTTCCCTATGGAAAAAAACGTAGAACAATTTTTCAATGAGAATAACCACTTAGCAGTGGGGGATAGTTGTACAATGCATCCCATAGGGAAAACAAGCCTCGTGGAACAGATTAAAATTGTTGTATGAGGTACCACTATATTATTAATAGAGCAAAGCATTAATAGAGTTATGATAGAATTAGCATAAAAAATTGTTGCTGGTGGTTAAATTACCATTCCACAAAACATTTGCTGGAGAGCTACTTCCATAAGCCAGAACTGTGCATTCAGCTCTACAACACAAAGAAAGTGAGAAATAAGAGGCTGTTAGAAGTTGAGCGGAAAGAACCAAGCATCCTTGCTTACCACTGCAGTAACACCCCAGCTGGAACACAGTGAAGTACACCCACCCAAGTTTGCATACACTATTCAAAGAAACTAGAACTGTGTAAGTTTTTAAAATATTTATTTATTTATTTATTTATTTGTTTGTTTGTTTGTTTGTTTGTTTGTATAAGAACAGCCTTGCTGGAACAGGCCACAGCCCATCCAGTCCAGCATTCTGTCTCACACAGTGGTTCACCATTTCCTTCAGGGTATTCCCAAGGAGATGCCTTCACCTGCTTAGGATTCCCTGGAAATGGCATTGAGAGATATCCTGCCTATTTCTCCAACCCAGAGGTTCTCCTTAAGTATCCATAATTATAGCCATTGATCCCCTTGTCCTCCATGAACTTGTCTAATCCCTTCTTAAAGCTGTCAAGACTGACAGCTGTCACCACTTCTTCTGGCAGGGAGTTCCATAGACCAGTAATCCTCTGGGTGAAAAAGTACTTTCTCTTATTTGTTTGAGAACTAGTACCCAAAAGTTTCATCGAGTGTCCCCCAGTTCTAGTGTTGTGCGATAGGGAAAACAGTTTTTCCTTATCTACTTTGTCCACACCATGCATGATTTTATAAACTTCAATCAGGTCACCTCTTAGACGCCGTCGTTCAAGAGTGAAAAGGCCCAACCGTTGCAGATGGTAAGGAAGGTGTTCCAGTCCCCTAATCATTCTGGTTGCCCTCCTCTGTACTTTCTCCAACTCCATAATATCCTTCTGGAGGTATGGTGACCAGAACTGTACACAGTATTCCAGATGGGGCCTCACCATAGATTTATAAAGAGGCAAAATGACACTTGCTGACTTATTTTCTGTATCCTTCCTAATGATCCCTAACATTGAGTTTGCTTTTTTCACTGCTGAGGCACACTGGGTTGACTTCTTCATTGAGCCAAGGTCCCTTTCCTGGTTTGTCACAGAGAGTTCAGACCCCATCAGTTTATAAATGTAATTGGTTTTTTTGCCCCAACATGCATCACTCTGCACTTACTAATGTTGAAGCTCATTTGCCACTGTTTTGCTCACTCCCCCAGTGTCAAGAGATCCCTCTGGAGCTCCTCACAATCTCTCACAGTTTTCACTACCCTGTATAATTTAGTGTCGTCAGCAAATTTGGCTACCTTGCTTTTTACTCCTACCTCTAGATCATTTATGAAGAGGTTGAAAAGCAGGGGTCCCAGTACTGAACCTTGGGGGACCCCACTCTTTACTTCCCTCCACTTGGAGAAGTGTCCATTTAGTGCTACCCTCTGTTTCCTGTCCCTTAGCCAGTTGCTGATCCAGGCTAAGACCTGTCCCTTTATTCCATGACTGGTAAGTTTATTCAAGAGCCTTTGGTGTGGGACCTTGTCAAAAGCCTTCTGAAAGTCCAGATAAACAATGTCAACTGGATCCCCCTTATCCACATGCTTGTTGACACTCTCAAAAAATTCCAACAGATTAGTGAGGCATGATTTGCCCTTGCAAAAGCCATGTTGGCTCTCCTTTAGCAGCGCCTTCTCTTCTATGTGTCTATTAATTCTATCTTTTAGGATGGTTTCCATCACTTTACCTGGGACACATGTCAAACTGACAGGTCGGTAATTTCCTGGATCACCCCTGGATCCTTTTTTGAAAATTGGTGTTACATTCGCTACCTTCCAGTCATCAGGCACAAAGCCTGATTTGAGGGAAAGATTATATATTTTGGCTAGGAGATCAGCAATTTCATCTTTAAGTTCCCTGAGAACTCGTGGATGGATGCCATCTGGTCCTGGTGATTTGTTAGTGTTTAGCTTAACAAGACATGCAAGGACCTCCTCCCTGGTTATTATCTTGCTTAATTCTTCGGTTTCCCTCCCTACGAAGATAGGCTCTGTTTTGGGCATGTGGTCTCTGTCTTCTTCAGTGAATACTGAAGCAAAGAATTCATTGAGTCTCTCTGTAATCTCTGTTTCCTCTTTAATAACCCCTTGCCTTCCATTGTCATCTAATGGTCCAATGGCCTTCCTAGTTGGGTTCTTACTTCTAATGTACTTAAAGAAGTCTTTGCTTTTTCTCTGAGTATTTTTAGCTATACGCTCCTCAAAGTCTTGCTTTCCTTTCCTGATTGTTGCCTTGCATTTGTTCTGCCAGAATTTATGTTTCTGCCTGCTGTCCTCATTCGGACAAGCCTTCCATCTTCTAAATGAGCTTTTCTTGCTCTTGATCACTTCCCGAACAGTTCCTGTAAGCCACATCAGAGTCCTCTTGGACCTGGCAGTGCCCTTTTTCCTTTTGGGTATGCATTCCAATTGGGCCTCTGTTATTGTTTTTGTAAACAGCCTCCATGCCTCTTGGAGTGTTTGGACTCTCTCAATTTTCCCTTTCAGCTTCTTTTTTACTAGTTTCCTCATCTTTGGGAAATTTCCTTTTTGAAAATTTAAGGTCTCTGTGTTAGATTTTATCAGTGACTTGCGGTCTATGATCAAGTTAAACATAATTGAGCTGTGGTCACTGTTCCCTATTGGATCAGTCACATTAACATCTTGCACCAGATCCTGAGTATTACTCAGGATCAAGTCAAGGATTCTTGTACCTCTAGTTGGGTCTTCAACCATCTGTCCCAGGGAACAATCATTTAGCATATCTAGGAACTTGATCTCTTTAACAACAGTTCACCCAGTCTATGTGAGGGTAATTGAAGTCCCCCATTATAACCAGGCTTCCCTTCTTGGATGCCTCCTTTACAACATTCTCCAACTGCCAGTCTCCCTCAAGAGTTTGGGTCGGAGGCCGATAGTATATGCCTACTGTTAGACCATCCTTGTGGCCTGGTACTCTTACCCACAGAGCTTCTAATGGTGACTCCAAATCACCTAGATATTCCAAATCATACGATTTTATCACTTCTTTGACATACAAGGCTATACCACCTCCTGTTTGCCCCTTCCTATCCTTCCTGTACAGTTTGTAGCCTGGGATAACTGTATCCCATTGGTTATCATCCGTCCACCAGGTTTCAGTGATACCAATAATATCAATATTCTTATCTATTGCTAGGTATTCCAGCTCCCCTATTTTGTTCTGGAGGCTTCTGGCATTTGTATACAAGCATTTATATATGCTTTCCTGATACAGTCTTTTGAGTCCAGTTTCATTGTTAGACTGCCTCTTGCATCCTTCTGCTAGAGTGCTGGTGACTAGCTCCTTGCTCTGCTCAGTAATTTTTGCATCCTCCTCACTACTCAAGTACACACTTTCCCGAACCGGATGCTACCCAGCTCCTGTCGGCTTTCCCCCGGGTATCAGTTTAAAAGCTGCTCTGCAGCCTTTTTGATGTTGAGTGCCAGCAATCTGGTCCCATCATGGTTTAAATGCAACCCATCTCTCCTGAACAGATTTGGTTTGTCCCAAAATGTTCTCCAGTTCCTGACAAATCTGAAGCCCTCCTCTTGACACCACCGCCTCATCCATGCATTGAGGCTTCTGAGCTCTGCCTGCCTGGTAGGTCCTGCGCGAGGGACAGGCAGCACTTCTGAAAATGCTACCTTGGAAGTCTGGGACTTCAATCTTCTTCCTAACAATCTAAATTTGGCTTCCAGGACAGACCGCTTGGACTTCCCAACATCATTGGTACCAACGTGTACCATGACAACTGGCTCGTTCCCAGTTCTCACTAACAATCTATCTAGATTTCTTGTGATGTCTGCAACTTTTGCACCTGGCAGGCAAGTCACCACACGGTTATCATGTGCATCACAAATCCATTTCTCTGTATTTCTAATTATTGAATCGCCTAGTACAAGGAGCCTCTCTCCTGCAATCTGTTCATCTACATGCACCTCATCAACCATATTAAGGGAGAGAACCTCAGTTTGTTCCTGTTGTTTATCTTTCTGGATCTCATCAAGTGTGATGAAGGAGAGATCATAAGGTGGAACCAGTTGTTCCTCTGTGTGTTCCTCATCAGGTGTGATGAGGGAAAGAGCCTCAAATTTATTCTGTAATTTCAGACTCTCAGAGTTATTCCTGACTCTTCTCCTCCTTTGAGTCACATTCCTCCAACCATCTCCCTCCTGAGTTAGTGAAGGGCCTTCTCCCTCAGAACTGTGCCCTGTCTCTTCTTTGTCCAGCATAGTCTGCTCCGCTCTGTCCAAGAACAGCTCAAGCTCCTTAATTTGTTGGTGGTTAGATATGCGGGCCTCTAGCTGCTGGACCTTCTCTTCTAGTAGTGCAACCAGCTTGCACTTGCTGCAAGTGTAGTTCTCCATATGCTTTGGCAAGAACACAAACATGGCACAAGTATTGCAGGTAACTACAGCGGTTCCCTCAGAATCCATTTTAACAAGTGCAGTATTCTGGGCCTCAAAAATGTACACGTTTACTACCTTTCTACCTAGTAAGACTATATTCTTCTTTTGTTACTAGTTTGAAATGTCGCACGCCGTTAGGCACACGGGCCTCTAAAGCAGCTCTACTCCAACTGCAAAACTTACCAGTGCTCACTTCCTTTGTTTGGCTCTCCTCAGCAGCAGCTCTGCTTAAGAGCGCATGCAGAGTCAAAAGGGCTGACCCTGAAAGAGCTCAGAGCTTTTAAAGGCTAGTGTGGCTCCGCCCCTATGAGTCACAGTTCAGGGAAGGGCCTGGTGTGGCTCTGCCCCCCTGCTTCTGGAAGCTTCTAACTGCTTCCTCTGTTTGAACAGAGGTGTCTCTCAGCAGTTTAAATTATCAATTTAAATTAGTGGAGGCCTCTAAAGCAGCTCTACTCCAACTGCAAAACTTACCAGTGCTCACTTCCTTTGTTTGGCTCTCCTCAGCAGCAGCTCTGCTTAAGAGCACATGCAGAGTCAAAAGGGCTGAGCCTGAAAGAGCTCAGAGCTTTTAAAGGCTAGTGTGGCTCCGCCCCTATGAGTCACAGTTCAGGGAAGGGCCTGGTGTGGCTCTGCCCCCCTGCTTCTGGAAGCTTCTAACTGCTTCCTCTGTTTGAACAGAGGTGTCTCTCAGCAGTTTAAATTATCAATTTAAATTAGTGGAGGCCTCTAAAGCAGCTCTACTCCAACTGCAAAACTTACCAGTGCTCACTTCCTTTGTTTGGCTCTCCTCAGCAGCAGCTCTGCTTAAGAGCACATGCAGAGTCAAAAGGGCTGAGCCTGAAAGAGCTCAGAGCTTTTAAAGGCTAGTGTGGCTCCGCCCCTATGAGTCACAGTTCAGGGAAGGGCCTGGTGTGGCTCTGCCCCCCTGCTTCTGGAAGCTTCTAACTGCTTCCTCTGTTTGAACAGAGGTGACTCTCAGCAGTTTAAATTATCAATTTAAGTTAGTGGAGGCCTCTATATAACCACCCTTTTCGTCTAAGTGACCCAGGGCGGCTCACAATGTCAGTTGAAACCTATACCCAATGCTAATTAAAACTGAATACTATAGAACTATCCAAAAACATTTATAAAACCTCCCAATCCCCTTAAGAAGGAGGACACCCAAGCAGGAGAAAATCAATCAATTCTTATCTACCCAAGCTAATATCCAGCAGTGGGGCAAACAGATGGCCTCTACCTTTTATTTCCAATTACCGTATTTTCCGGCGTATAAGACGACTGGGCGTATAAGACGACCCCCAACTTTTCCAGTTAAAATATAGAGTTTGGAATATACTTGTCAGCTGCAGTTAAGTACCTGTCCTATAAGACGACCCCCAACTTTGGCACAGATTTTTCGGGGTTAAAAAGTAGTCTTATACGCCAGAAAATACAGTAGGTTCCATAATTTCAGCAACACCATCATTGTTTACATGATAAATATTTTAAGGCAACACAAGAGAAATATTAGGGGAAACTGTGACCCTCATATAGTTGTGACTTTCCAAGATAATGGAATATAGCGTATCTTCATCAACTTGAGCAGCTTAGAGTTAATAACATATAATTTGAGATCATTTGCTTCCATGTGCATATGCACACATGCATGCACACTATAGTGGCGATTAAAATTTCTTCCTCCTCAAAGTTGGAGTTTTCCTTTTCTAGCAAGTATTTTTCATAAATAATTTTAAGATGGCAATGGGCTCTGTGTATGTGTGTGTGTGTTTCGTGATCTAAAAAAGGTATTGCCTTCTCCTTCTGCATTTGTTTTACATATGATCACACAGCTGACTTTGTTCATGGGCTCTTAGCTTTCATTAGGTTGTATTATATCTTTCTGCATTATTAGTGAACAATCTAATGACCTACCTATATTAGACAGTCACATAATTATGGTTATAAATATATAAAGTTCCCCAAACATCATTAAAGAATGATATATTTAAGATTAAATCAGTCACAAAAATGCAACAAAACAGGAATGTCAATATAACTTATCATAATGTACAGAAATAAATCCAATCTGTATGTCTAGTCCTATAGAAGCCCTACTGTAGGAATGTTATTTGCATTACTAGAGATAACTCTCCACTCCTGAGAATACCACTGGCAATATTCTAATAGTGCAAGGAAATAACTTCAGAGATGTTTATGGATCTGCCAAATCCAAAGGCTTCCTCACTACTCTGACAACCCAAATACTGTAAATGGTTTAATACTACGTCACTTCTAGGACTTAATTATTTCCTTGAAAGTTCCACCAATGAGAAACTGCTGCAGTTAGCCTACCTGCAAATCTCATTTTTCTACCCTCAATCCACCTTCAGAGAAAATAGTCTGCTTAATAATCAAGCATTATTCAAATCAAATATAGGTAGATAGGTAGACAGTCAATATGCATAATATGTCCAACAGATGTCATAATCTGAAAAAATTAAGCTACAAATTGGGGTGGATTTTTTTAACAAATTCAAAGACCATTTTATTTACAAACTGTAAATTAACATCAGCTGTCCTTGCTGGTATAAAACTAAAGCTCCAAATCCAATTTGCTTGTTTGTTTGTTTGTTTGTTTGTTTATCGTATGATGAACTTCAGTTGTCTACACTAATATTGATATATACAGTAATCACAAATTATCCATCTCAAGTTACAAAACCAATTGTTTTGTGTTATATTAGATTCAACATGAAAGAATTTACCCTATTTGCTGGCATATAAGACCCACCCCCACCCCCCACCACTTAAAATACACTGGGAAAATGGGGTGCATCTTATACTGTATATAGTGGCCTATAGTGGGCTATTTTGGTAATAATGGGTCTTATACTGCGTCTTATACTCTGATGGGTTTTATATGCCGACAAATACAGTACTTCAAAATAAGCATCAGTATTTTTATCATAACTTTCAATTCAAATACAAAATGGCTTATGAAAATAACATCATAAAGGTCAACATCTTAACCACTAAGCCACTGCAGTCCCCAAAAAATCCTATGGTACAAGTTTTCAAAAATTCACTAAAACAGTATCTGTGCTTCTCAGCTAAAAATCTGGATAAACATGACCTGGATCTTAAAGCCAAGAATAGTTGGCACCAGGACAAACCCTTCACTCTACAAAAGGGTGCCACCATAGACCAGTTATCACTTGTCTCTCTTCTGAAGGCAAAAACAAATAGAGGAAGGCCTCCACAAATAATCTCAACATAGAGAGAGGTTCACAGAAAAGCAGGCAACACTTTAGACCTAGGGATTCTAAACTGTATGGAAATAATTTCAGCAACTGGATCCACTCAAAATTGTTCCTGGGGGAACAATGCAGTTAGAATTACACATCACTGTTAAAGCTCTCTGTAGCTTTTGTATCATTAACACTCCAAACATTCACCATTTCAGAGTCTTCAACAAAAATGAACATAGGAGCTTTGGCAGTGTCCAGCTGGGTTCTTAATTGCCTTATATTTCATTATACATTTAGTGATTAAGCCAGTGACGGTGAATCTTTTAAAGATCAAGTGCCCAAACAGAAGGGTGGGGGCAAACTCTGTGCTGGGGAGAGGGAGGAAGCTCTCCCATTGGGCTGCTGGGCAGAGCCAACTCCATGCTGGGGCGACAGTGTGCGTGCCAACAGAGAGGGCTCTGAGTGCCACTTCTGGCACGCGTGCCATAGGTTCGCCACCACTGGATTACGCTGTAATAGTTTTAATTTGTTAATTTAGCAACATTAGTTGACTAAGCCCACAATTGATAAAGTCCGTGATGATTTCTTAACTTGGGATAATTCAGCTCTGTAAATTATATTATCTGTGCGGCTGTGCGGGATGACTTTGGTCAATGCTTTGCAAGTTTATCTGAACATAGCCTGTCATATTTAATTTATTAAAATGAAACCTTGTTAGGAAAAACATAATCTATACCTATAAAATGGTGCGTTAACCGTTGGAATGTGACAAAGGATGTTGCACCAGGCCCCACTAGCCCCGTCCGAGCCTCCGTTCACTCGCCTGAACGGGGTTCGCAGGTAACTGTCGGGTTGAAATTTTCGACCCGGGGGCAGGAGCCCCCAGTCACAAACAAAAAAAGGGAACTTCAATTCCCAAAGTTCCTTTTGCCGCGCCGTGCCAGAGCCAATCAGGCTGAGCGGCGTGGCAAAAGGAACGTTCGGAAACGCGCCGCGGCCAATAAAAAAAGCCGCAAGAGAAAAACCGCCGCAGCAAGCAAACCCGCGCAGCCAAAACTATGTTCCCCAGCGTCCTGCGTGCCATGGGCGCACAAAACGCTGAAGAAGCCGGCGCGAGAAAAATGAAAACAAACCCAAACCGTGAGCGCAAGTCCACCAAAGGCGGACGAAGCGCCCAGAAAACACAAATAAAAAAAATCCCAAAATCAAAATAAAATGCAAACCCACCGGCCATCTTGCACGGAGCAACGGGGAAGAGAGGGACACCCTCTCCCCCACGCTGCCCCGCCGAAGACACGGCGAGCCCAGCGAGACAAACTCGCTGTAAAAAATTACAAACACCCCCCACCCAACCGCTACAAAAAACGCCGTGGCGGCAGCAACCAAAAACAAATTTAAAAAAAGCAAGCAAACAAACCCCCACCCCCCAAACAAACAAACCCCAACCCAGCCAGGGCCACAACAATACCCTCCCCCAAAAGCCGCATGAAGCAAGCCAAACACCCACCCAAAAAACAGTCAAACTGCAACCCAGCCCAGGCCACGGCAACCCCCCCAAAAAAACCGCATAAAACGGTGACACTCAAAAAGACACACAAAGAAACCCCCAACCAAACCCAAAAACAATCAAAAACACAAACACAAACCCCCACCCAAAACCCAAACAGAACGCCCCCCAACCCAAAACAACCCCCCCAAAAAATGGAGAGAAATTACCAATAGACGTCTTGCCCCGATGAAAACCAGAACTGAAATGAGAAGAAGAGACTTACCAGAACAAGCAAAACCAAAAAATTGCTCAACACCACCACCCAGTGGCCAAAGGAGAAAAAACATCCAAAATATTCCCAAATATTCAATAAATCCCCAAAAATAGGGTAATCAATTCCAAAAACATTCAAAAATATCCAAAAAAATCAAAAATAATTCACAGATAAAAATGTTAATATTCAATAAAAAAACACTGTAAAATACATTCAATTTAAAAAACATATATTTACACATTTTTAAAATAATTATCCGAAGTAAAAATATTTGCAAAAATTCACAAAGAAACACATTCTTCTTTAAAAGTAGCAGATTTTGCCCGGCAAAACCTTAAAAAAACAATTTAAACAGCACAGCACAGAGGAAGCCAGCACACACACACACACAAAAACCCACTGGGAGCGCAAGTCCGCCGCAGGCGGACGCAGCGCCTCAAAGCCAAAAAATCAAAAAACTTACACCACCATTTAAAAAAACACAGCCCCATTGGTTCAAGAAAAAAAACTTTACTATCCAACACAATTTTAAAAAGCCCGGCACCGCCGGGCAAAATATGCTAGTCTATTATAAAACCTACAGGTTTTTTGTTTTGTAAAAAAACTAGTTTTATGTACCCTTGCTATATGTTGAGCTATACAAACTCACTATTAAGAACATAAGAACAGCCTTGCTGGAACAGGCCACAGCCCATCCAGTCCAGCATTCTGTCTCACACAGTGGCTCACTATTTGCTTCAGGGTATTATTCCAAGCAGATGCCTTCACCTGCTTAGGATTCCCTGGAAATGGCATTGAGAGATATCCTGCCTATCTCTCCAACCCGGAGTTGTTCTTAGGTATCCATAATTATAGCCATTGATACTATTCCATCACCTTTCTCCACACATTACACAAAAAACCAGTCTCCTACTTCTTTAGCCTTATCATTTCTCCTTGTCTGAACTGTTCCACCATCTCTCTCCCTCACCAATACCTATACATAGCTTGTCCTTTGTGTAGTCTCTAATAAAGTGATGATATGTACAATGAATTAACCAAAAAAAAGAGCTAATCTTTCTCTCAGTCTCTGTTTGGGGATAGAGGATGGCCTAGAGCTCCCAAGCAGCTGGAAGAAGAGCCTTTTATTTGAGCTCAAGACAGAAGAGAGGGGAGATGGCTAGATCTAACCAGAGCACAAAGTAACCGAGACCAAGCTATTTGAGAGCAATCTGAATATCTTAAAGAAAACTTTTGTCAGAGGAAATGAAGGGCAGTCTCTGTTGCTGCAAGGCAAGCAACCTCTTGTTTCTCTGTTCCTGGACTGTGAGTTAGCAGCAGTCATTCCATCAGGCTGCAGTAGAGGGAGACATGTTTTGTTTTCACAGGGTCTGTAAACTATTCTGGGACCCTTTCCAGATTAAGAGCAGGGTACAAATGCTTTAAATAAACAGACAAATAAGAAGAGTCACTCCATAATAGCTCTGCTGAGAGGAACAATTTATTCAGGCTCAACATCTCCCTGAACTGTTTTTATCTCAGTGCTACACATTACACCTGTATGTTACTAAACTACTCATTACAGACAGCCTGTCACTAAAAAAGGAAACTCCCTAAGGGTTGTTTGTATATGAAGTCCCAGTCAAATATTTTCTTACCTTCCATACTTTGCAAATTACCCTTTTGTTTTGGGATTCATAATTTGGGACAAAATTATATTCTTTGTTTGCATGCAAATCTAATTTATCAGACAAAAAAAAATATCTGCCTGAAGAAGGCATGCCAGCCAGAACTTGCTATACAGTCAACCCTCACTAAGTAACATCGTTATGCAAGGGTCTACTGTATTCTCTTTCCAGTAAAAGTATCAGAGAACTCACTTGGGCCTCTCACTCTGTAGTGATTTCCACAGATAAGAATAATCAGTGATTTTAATAGCAATAGTATCTACATACCGCCCCATAGTACTTAGTGCACTTTCTGGGCAGTTGACAAGTTAATTAGCACTTTGCCCCCAACATGCTGGATACTCATTTTACCAGCCTTAGAAAGATGTAAGGCTTGAGTACCATCAGGATCAAACTTGCAATGTTTTGGCTGCAGTACAGCAGTTTAACCACTGCGCCACCAGGACTCTTTAACTCCTTTTCCCTTAGCCCCACAGGTACCCATAAACACAAACATTTTGAATTACTGTAGAGTAAAATCTTGCATAAAGAGAACATTGCTTAGAGACTAACTCGCTTAAAGAGCAGAATTTTCTCTGAATGGTCGCCCTTGCTTAAAAACTAAAACCAACCAAAAACTCGCTTAAAAACTAAATTGGGGCTCACAATCCCCCCTCCCCTGCCAGAAGTCACAATTGGTCACTTACAATGGTAGTGGTGGGGCTTTTCCCAAGTGTTTCATTTAAAGAGCAACTAGCTTAAAGAGCAATCGTATGGAATACATTATGCTTTTTAAGCAAGGTACTACTGAATGTCCAGAAAAAAAATTAAGCCTTGTCAGGTATTTTGACAAGTAATTTCTGTTAACATCACTGTACTCCTATACACATCTTCCCCGAGGTAAGCCCCATTTATACAATAGAACGTCCTACTAAGTAAGTATTATAGGACTGTGTTGTTATGTACAGGATTGGCCAACAATGGTTTAACCACTATATTTTGTACCTGCTAAAGTTCTGATATTGTCCAAACCAACCTAATGTACAATACAGTGTGGGAAATGAAGCTGGAAATCACTAGAGCATTGATAATTATGGGAAGGCTCTCCTTGCTCAATGTGGTTTACAGCTGAAGTACCAGCCAAGCTGATGAAAGTCACATTAAGAAAGATGTATCTAGGTTCTAAAAGGTCCAATCTAACCACATCCTGGGCCAATCTTCTAAGCAGGAATTCAGCTCCCCAGTCAAGCACTCTCACAGAACTGGGCTTCACTCTCAAATATTTCAGCAGGGTACAAAAGAATGTGCTTATCTCTCTTTCTTTCACATACTGTACACAGAAACCACAACCTGATCCTGTATGTGTTACACATGGGTCCCTATGGTTAACAATGTATTCCCACAGAACTCAGAAATGTTACTATGAATGACAGCTATCAGAATCTTCCAGGGTAGGGGGATTCTGGGAGTTACAATCCTGAAAAGCAACTTTTCCAGGTTCTGTTCTACATATGCATACCAATACAGCAGTATATTTGTCCGGTCATGTGCACTGTTGAATACTGTACTAATCTCCACTTGATGGGGCAAAACTTAAAAGTCACTCATAACTTGACTTAAGATGAGTCATTTTATTTCTACTCCCATAATTCTTTTTGTTTTGTTTTGATTTCTCTCTTTGTTAGTGTTTAAGAGAAAAAAAGAAATAAAAATACCAGACAGAGTAGGGTAATATGCTCACTTAATAGTTAAGTAAAATATCTTTTGACAACTCCATATTTTTACTCATTTAAAAAATGGCTAAAATTCCCCTATTCCAAAAGATATGCTGTACACTTTTGATCTCCTTATAAAAGGAAAAACAAATAAAGAAAATATTAAACATCATTTTTGTACTGCAGCTTATCTTCGTTGAAACCCTGCACAGGTCACAAAAGAAACATCTGAATATGTGTTCAGTTCTTAATATACAAAACAATGTTAAAAGTGCAAAATGCAGCAAAAGAGCTGAAATTAAGATGTTGGTCCACTCAGTTTCAAAATGGAAGAGCCCCAGAAACCCAATGTTTCAGTTTCTTCATAGAAAGCTAGGGTATGAAGAATATACTGTATACATATTGCAGATTTTAAAACTGTTCATGATAGTCCATTAAACATAGGAGATTGACAAAGAAATATAATCTGATCACTAATTGTTGTAGCTGTGAAATCAGAACCTTACTGTTATTACTGTTACAAGTTATTACTGTTTGATTTTTTATGTTTTAAGTTGAAGAAAAGATTTTAGGGTAAGGTGAGTTGGAATCAATTTAAATGTGATATTTGTTTAAGATCTTAATATAAGTGGGTTTATAGTTTGAAGTTACTTTTCTATCCTGATTTAATTTAGATATATTAATGTTACAAGTAATTTATCTCTTTCCCCTCTAATTTTTATGGGTTTTTTTGTATATCAATCATTTATGAGTTATGTTATACTGTTTTCTTTTTTGATGTTTTTTCCTTATGTATATTTGAAAAATCTTAATAAATTTTTTTAAAAAAGAGCAGGTTCCTTTGTTCTGAGATAAGTCCAGCTTTGTAACATTCCAAAGAAACAGATTCACACTAATTAGACGGATGGCATAGAAATGAAATAAATAAATATCATTCAACTCAACACTAAAGTACTTGTAGGCCTCCATTATTTCTACTAAATTTCAGAAGAAACCCATGGACTGATTATTGCATAACACTCTATACACCACACATGAAGACTACACTATATGCTCACTCACTGGAAGAGAAACATGCCTAGAATCAAACCCAAAATCCCTCTTGTTCAGGGATGTAGCAGATGTATAACTTAACAATCAGCACTCCCAGGCCTCCCTTGCAATGCTCTGGTAGAAACACCCTTTAAATTATTATTTTTAAAAAATCTTATTGCAGTATTTTTGTTGGGGAGGGGCGAGGACAGGTTGAAAGGATGTGACACAAGCTGCAGAGTCACAGTTGGTCATCCTGTTATGAGAGTGCCCCTCTTCTCCCACCAAGTTCAGAGAGAGAAAGAGAGAGAGAGAGATTGGAAGGTACACAAAGATCAATTTGTAACTAGTACTGTATCTTCATCTTTTTTTGGATTAAAAAGAGACAAGGGCCGCCCTTGAGGGGCAGAAAGAAGACTTTGCCAGCCTCTCCAACGCTGCTAAAAGGGTTCAAGGCTCAACCCTCAGCTTGTTCGTCTCTCTCCCCCCCACCCCCTTCCCCACTCTCGTCAGTTAATAATAATTTCGCGTCCGTTAAAGACCCGTGATATGAATACACAAGGTGACACCAGGCCAAGAGCAGCAAGGGTCTGGTAGGAGAGGCTGACAGAGGCTGCTAGAAGGTACCCTTGGCCTTCCAGACTCCCCCTGGACTGGAGCCCCCGTAAGGATAGCGGCGGCCAGGGTCATTTCGCCCCTACTAACTTCGCCCACCCGTTACAACCGAAAACGGCGGGGAAAGGGTTAGTTCAGGGACGGGGGAGGCGAGGAAGGAAACCGGGCACCCTAAGGATCAATAAGGGGACCCGTTCCTGACAGGATTAGAGAGAGAGAGAGACGACGGCCGGCGGGGCCTCAGACGTTTGTCAGTCAGTCGGTCGGTCGGTCAAGACCAGCGGGCCGTTTCCCCCTTCTTTTCCCAGCCGCCTTACCGTGGCTCGGAGCCCAGCTGCTCGGTGGTGGTGCCTCCTCCTCCACCACCTCCCCGCCCCGCCGTGGCAGAGGGTGGTCCCTTCTCAGCCCTCGGCACCGTTCCCAACCGCCGCCGCCGCCGCCGCCGCCGGCACCACAGCGCAGCAAAATGATGCCATCTCAGAGCAGCGACGCGAGAGAAGCCGCTCCCTCCCTCCCACCTCCCTCTCCCTGATTCTCTCTCTCTCCCGAGTTCCCTCCCCACAGAAGAGCGCACGCGCGCCCGTGGAAAAGGGGGGGGGGTGTGAGAGAGCCTACGCTCGCGCTCCTTCGCGCGCCCGTTGCTCTCGGGCCGACAGTTGGGAACTTGGGAGGGGGAAAGAGAACGCTCGCGGCGCGCTCTCTTTGTCGCGCATGCGCGTGCTCTCCCACACATCGTGCATCCTCGCGCCGGCGTCGCCGCCCTCACTCACTCCCCCTGCCTTCTTCAACAATCAACCGTCGAGTTGGAGGAGGAAGAGGCCGGCGCGAGACAGCTCAAGCGTGCCCGGAGAGAGGGGGGGGGGAGGGAACGAGGCTGGGCGTGGGGAACGCGCACGCAGAGAGGCGCGCGGCCCTGACGGAGAAGTGGAAGGGGTGGGTGGACTGGACACGGTGGAAGTTGCATAACTGTCAAGTATCCCGGATCGGCCGGGATTTCCCGTATTTTTGTGCCGATTTTCGACATTACCCGCCCGGAGCTGCCGCTACCCCGTAATTTGGCAGCAGGGGAAATGAGCTACTGCGCATCCCTTCTGCGCAGCTCACTTCTACGCATGCACGCATACGTAGAAGGCCTCTGCAGAAGGGAATGCGTAAAAGCCTTCTACGCATGTGTAAAAGCCTACGCACACGTGGAAGTGAGCTGCACAGAGTGTTTCTGCGCCGGTCCGTTGTATGCATGCGTAGAAGGCTTTTACGTATGCGTAGAACGGACTTGCACAAAAACGTTCTACACATGCGTACAACGGACCTGTGCAGAAACGTTTTGCGCAGGTCCCGTAATCTCCGGAGCTGCGCTTGACAGGTATGAGTTGTCAAGTCGAAGCAAGGACAGGTCACACACACAAACACACACACCAAGAGATACACACCAAAAAAAAACCCGCTGTGGCACCTTGAAGACCAATGGCTATATTTTACTGTGAGCTTTCGTGGGTCGAGTCCACTTCCTCAGGCCCAAGAATAGGTGTGGCAGACAGTCATAATAGTATATGGCCCAGTTGTCTTGTTTAAGGATGCAGATAATGGAAATGGTAGTCTTTACGTTGGGGAAAGAATAGGCTCTGAAGCAGTGAATAACTAAGTTGACACAGGTTGCTTAGCCTGTACAATAACTGCTTAAATGTCATAGTCCAGATACCAAAGATATAGAGCTGTGATGGCGAACCTTGGCACTTCAGATGTTCTTGGACTTCAATTCCCAGAAGCCCAAGCACCCTGTGAACCCACACGGATGGGTTTACTGCGATTCATCCGGCCCGTGCTGCCCTCGTCGCTTCCGGAAGCAGAAGTAAAAGGTGCCTGTTTATGATAGCCACAGACACATTTTACAGCAGCATTTATGGCAGGGGGGACTACCAGTCTGGCCCACTCAGCTGTCTGAGGGAGTGTGGTCCGGCCCACAGCTTTAAAAGGTTGAGAACCCCTGCTGTAGATGGTAGCCTGTGTGAATGCGGAGAAGAACAAACTATCTCCCATGCCCCTCAACGTGCACTGAGGAGGACCTTATGTTTGCAAGAGGAAATCCTGTTGATGTGGCCCGATATTGGGCAGATGTCATCTAGCCCTTTTTAATTCTATTTTGTTTTTAGAAGTGTTAATTTTAGCTTTGTATGTTATTATATGCTGGTGGTCCATCTGACACAAAGAAAGAAGAGGTTGCAACAATGTGAATCAATGTGGCATAAATTAATTTTGCACTTGATGATAGTGAGTAAGACACTGAACTTGGCGGCCAGAAGGTTGGCAGGTCAGCACTTCAAGACCCAAGTGTGATGGAGTGAGCTCCCATCATCTGTCCCAGCTTCTGCCAACTTAGCAGTTTGAAAGCAAGCAATTGAAAGTAGATAAATAGGTACCCCTTTGGCGGAAAAGTTAACAGTGTTTTGTGTGCTCTGGCATCTAGTCATGTCTGCCACAGTACCATGGAAATGTCTGCAGATGCATACAGCGCTGGATCTTTGGCTGTAAACAGAGATGACCACTGCACCATAGAGCAGTGGTACCCAGCCTTTTTTTGGCCATGCCCCACCTAAGCATCTCTAAAATCCTGATGTCCACCTGTGACATACAATTCCTATTATTCAAAAAGCGAGGAAGCCTAAAAGCCCATTAACTGTTAATAACTCGTTATTGAATTGCCCCGCCTTTAAAAATCAAATTTCCTCCCCCGTGTGGCGTGTGCCCCACATTGGGAACCACGGCCCTAGAGTCAGCCACAACTGGATTTCAAGCAAGGGAGACCTTTACTTTACCTTACCAATATTTATTTATTTAGAGTATATACTGCCAGATTTAGTACCAAGGTGTTACAGCAATTAACAATATACATAACATAAAAGTAAAGCAAAATTGCTTTTAAAAATTCAGACATAAAATACAACATATAGTAATACAGTATATGGTAATTATTTAAGCCTTCAGAAATATTTCACTAGGATTGCACCAAATGGGAAGAAAATGGAAAAAGAAAGTGGAAGGTCTATAATGAATCAACTAGAAAAGCTACAAGAGTGAACTCATTTTAACCTGTTCAGCAGCACCATTGTGGGGTTTATTTTATTATTTTATGTACCTTTGTACCAGTCCACTACTTGACTCAGCTGGGTGACAGGATGGGCAAGTGGTTAAATAAGCACCTAAAACTGTCAGATACATCAACTAAGGTTGTAGTCCTGTAGACATATTTGTTTGTAACTAAGTCCCAGTGAACATGGGGAGACTTACTTCTGAGTAAACATGCATATAAAACATGTATCGGCTAGAGAAAAAAATATAGGCTGCTAGCTTGCCAATTGTTAACCAATTAAACTCTATTTACCCGCACTCAGCCACTTGGTTAGTGAGGAAAAGGAATATATAATCTTCAAAGAAGAACTAAATCTAAATATTTGGAGAACCCCGTGAATTCAATCCTAAAAATACCAATTAGGTCATGTGGTGCCTTTGAGTTTAAGGAAATTTTATGCATTGTGCCAGGAGTAGACTTAATTTCATGCAAGAGGGTTGAGATGGAGAGCTAAAATGTAGAATACTGTAATGCAATTAGGGGGGAATGCTTCCGCTGATCATTATAGACCTCAAACAAGAGCAATCTGCTGTTGTGGGAGGAAAAGAAGGGGTTAGTTGAAAGGAAAAAGACCCTCATCATTATCCTAGGGATGCAGTTCTCCCTAGAACACACACACCCCAATTGTACAACCCACAATTCTTCCACACAATCATTCTAGTGTTGTTCTGGTATGTGTGTCCAAACCCAGGGAACACAATTACTGCTCAATAGGCTACCCAATATGCCTGCCCATTAGTTTGGAATTTCCCCCAGTCTTTGCTGCAAACGCTAATCACCTCCCACTAATCAACATCCATTTTCAAACATGCGTGCAGCCATCCTCTTGAAGTCCCATCTTGCTTTGCAAGTTCTGGAAACTGTCTCTTGGAGGATGTCTGTTGTCATCTCTGTGACAGGACAGTAGATCAGCTTGATGATGCTTTTCTCCATCAGGTCATTTCACTCCAATGTATTTGCTGTATGCATTCATCTTCCCATTTTGCAACATCTTGATGCAGCTCCGGTTGTCTTCTATCACCTGGATCAGAATCTTTTCCTAAAGTCATTCAGCAGTTTCTACAGCCATAGCAGTTCTCTGCATCTTTCCACTGCTGCAAAGAAATTCAGATTCTTGTTTGTGACTACCTCAGGAAATAGGACCATCACCATATATGAACAATATATATAGTAAGGTTTTCCTTAATTGAATGGATTGATATTGATACCTGGCCACCTGATATGTGAGCTTAAAATCCATGTCCCTTAAGAGAAATTCAACATAAAACTTATTGCTGTGTCCCGCAAATCCAGAAATTGCTGGGATAATTAAAGCATCTCTAAGAGCATCATAGAGAAGGCATTGCAGTAGTATATGGGCCAGGGTCTCCAACACCCTTAATCCACATGGACATTGTCTCTGTGGATAAGGAGTTCCTTGAAATCTTCCCACCAAAATTGCTGCGGGGAGGGCATCGAAACAAGCTCTAGAGAAGGCCCATCTATATTTACCTAAAGGGAGACTATATAGATACCCTGCAGTGGTGGGTTTACAACTGCCTAGGATTTGGCGATAAAACTGAGACATTGGCGATGTCATTTTGGTGATCAGTGTCCCTTATTCTCTCTTTTACTAATGTTTTCGCCTTCACAAGCGTTAATTGGCCCAAATATTCAGGCGAGAAGCCAAGGCTGCAGAGTTCCTGAACACAGGTACGGTGCCAACATGATTGGTAGCTGTCTGACAGCAGCAGGGGCACCAAGCCTGTTGGGTTAAACATGGCATTAAGCCCTGAGATTAGAATGAAACCTGCCATGTGCCTTTATGCTTCTTGGCACATCTGCTTCCAGCCTCAAAACCGCATTGGGAGTACATTTAAGGGTGCCAAACGGAGCCCTAAGGAAATTCGATTGAATAATTTCATAGGCCCTTAAATTTGAATATGGGCCTAGTTGTATTGCATAAAGAGCTGAGCAACTGTTTTTGCCATAAACAGTTTAATTGCAGCTGGAATATATTTTTCTCCCTGCTGTATAAAGAATTATTATTATTATTATTATTATTATTATTATTATTATTATTATTATTATTATTATTATTATTATTATTATTATTATTATTATTATTATTATTATTATCTATTTTTAAATGAACAATAAACTACTGTAAGACTTATAAGTTTAGCTATCCTTTTCTCATTCTGCATTTGTGTATCCTACCAGCTTTACTGACTGGCAATTTTAACTTAAATCCCACGGTCCTTTTCAAATACATTATCTAGCTATACTTTTTATAGCTGTCCAATTACCCTGTAGAAAGGACTGCAGTGGCTTAGTGGTTATGATGCTGAACGATGCATTATGCTCTTTAAGTGAGATTCCGCTGTATTTAATTCCACAAGCGAAGTGATCTTGAATCACAAAAACTTTCAATGTTTGATTTTTTAAAGTGATCTATAAAGGACTGTGGTGCCTCAAGTGGTTAAGATGCTGAACTTGATGACTGGAAGGCCGGAGTTTGATACCCAAGTACTGCACGATGGAGCGAGCTCCCATTTCTGCCCCAGCTCCTGCCAATCTAGCAGTTCAAAAGCAAGAAATTGCAAGTAGATAAACAGGTACCACTTCGGTGGAAAGATAAACAGCATTATAGCAATTTTGCACTTATAATTGTTTGGTAGAGGTTTACTTTCTTCCCTGTTTTTTTAGAAAATCTGTTTGCATATTGTAGCACTAGATGCATTTTGGAGGCCAAATGTGTCCAGAAGCTCAACTATCTTTTGTATCTGATTTAACAAATTTAACTCATCTGTCTCCCTTTCAATTTTAAAGTCCAAATGATACGTGTATTCCCTAAATGTTTTATTTCCACTTCTTTGTTAAGATGCTGTGGAATCTTTGTGTAGAGCTATTCCCTTTGCATAGCTACGGTTAGATCATCTACATATAAGCAAGAATGAAAGTTAAATGGCCATTTCTGCTTCTGGTATACAAGAACAGATCTGCATCACATTGCCTAACACCTAGTTCAAGTAGCATTTTCTTCAGTTTCTTGTTCAGGCCTGAGAAGCTTGTTTCAGTCCATACAGTCCTTTATTTATTTATTTATTTATTAGTCATATTTATATATGCCACCCACTCAGGTAGAACCCGACTCAGGGCGGCATTACAACAAGTTCTAAAACAGATAAAAACACTTTTAAAAACCCATATCCCACCCACTTTAAAAGACCCACCCATCCCACCCACTTTAAAAAGAAGAGAGAGTTCTTAGTTGTTTACATAAGCCGCTGGTATGATACAAATTCAGGATGTTTGTGGTTGATGAAGCCCAGTGGCTGTTTCATGTACAGCTCTTCTGCCATCTCTCCATGTCAAAATGCAATCATGACATTTAGGTGCTTGACTTGCATCTTTTGGGAGGCTGCCATACTCGGGAGTATTCTTATAGTAATGTAATTGACAAAAGGAGCAAAGGTTCCATCAAAGGCTTCTCCATATTTCTGTAGGAGCCTTTTGACAATTAGACTTGCCTTATAGTGCTCCATTTCTCCATCTGCTCTTTGTTTCAGCTTGAACAACCTCTTGCACCTGATGGCTTTCTTCCCTACTCTTAGCTTATTTGGTGTCCACATCTCAGTCTTCTGCAATGCTTCTATCTCTCCTTTGCAGGAGAATCTGTTGGCTTCTGATCAGTTTCCTCCCAGGTGGCTGGCTTGTTTATCAGCGATAACATTGTGAGGTGGGACATTCTTGTCTGGTGGTAACTTACTGTCCACATCTAATTTTTGTGAAGCACTTTTATCTCTTCGTTTGCAGCCTTTCATCATCTGGTGTCTTCAGCTGCCAGCATCTTCTCAATTTCCTCCCAGATAGCTGGCTTGAATATCAGTGACAACCTTGTGAGGAGCTAGTACACCTTTATTGGCTCACAATGAGCATCTGGTGGCTGGCTCTGGAACATCTTGTGGCATAGGTGGCTCTTCCAGTTCGACAGTTTTCACATCTCCATCTCTGCCCCTTTCTCTTCTCTTAGAATACTGCTATTAGCTTGTGTGTCATCACCCTCCTGCTTTATATATGGCTCAGGTTGTGGAGAGATTGGCACAGCTAAATCTAGAAAAGGTCCAACATAACAACCTTCCTCTTCAAAGGTATCTAATATAATCCCTCTTCTGTCAGCTTTCTTTCATTCATCAAAATAAACCACATTTTGCATTGACTTCACCTATTTTTAAATTCATCACTCTACAGCTTTTGCTACCTGGGGCATAAACAAGCCGAACAGCCTGTTCAATTCTACAGTTTATTTTGTGCTCTTTCTGTTTTGGTATATAAGCATATGCCAAGCTTCCAAAAAATCCTGATATGTTCTGTGTTTGGTAATGTGTGGTGTAATAGCTCATGGTTGGCAATCTGTTCTAGAGATATGTTGCTGTCATGATTTTTTGGTAGTTCACATCCGAAAGCATGTATCTTGTCATCTCCAAAATAGATCTCAGCTTCCTTTCAGGAGTGTGTAGAGCAGATCTCTGGTGCAAAATGTCTTGGCTACTAGGAATGTTGTGTGTGAAGAAGAGGTACTCACACCCAGTGGTAGGCATCAGCAGGTTCGCACCAGTTCGCCAGAACCGGTAGCAGAAATTTTGGCTGGCCCCACCCATCCAAATTTTTAAATGAAGTAATCCTAATTCAGGTGAAATGCAGGGCTTTCCTCCTGGCCATGCCCACCATACCATGCCCACAGTGTGATAGTAAATGTTTTGGAGCCCACCACTGCTCACACCATTGTCAGTCTGGACAGTTTTTGGTTTTCTTTTCTTTTTCCTGCTCACTATGGCCACATACATATTCAGCATATCATGTGTCTCACTCTTTTCCTTCAGCAGTTAGATGACACAGTACCTTGAAAAATCATCCATAAATATTAGAATATATTTATTACGTCCCAGTGATTGATATTGAGTGGTGTACACAAGTCACTGCATACATAATCCAAAACCCTGATGCTCCTTTTGTCAGTCCTTGGCAGAAATGAGGGCCTTAACACTAGTACAACATATGTTCCTGGTTGTGTTGGTTTCATCACATGGGTTTATCTTGATAATTGAAGCAAGGTTCAGGTTCTGCAGCTCCAGAATTGCTTTAGGATCTCTGTAGAAAGTGATGCTAATGCCATAGCTCTATGCTGTTGCCATCCTGTCTAATTTCTGTTTACAATTATGGGTCATGCATGCCTTTCTGTTTGCAGTGCAATGCTTCATATTCATATGGAACTAAAGGAAGCCATAAGAAGACATAGGAAAGGAAAGGCAGTGGGACCTGGTGATACCCACAGCAAGGAAATTAAACATTTTGAGCAACACAGAAAATAATGACTCTTCCAACTCCTTAATAACTGCTGGATGAGAAAAACACATTTTAAAACTATGGTGGAAGACAATAGTAATCACTATACTGAAACCAGGCAAAGAACCATCAGATCCCAAAAAATACAGACCAATCTCCCTACTATGTCACCTATACAAAAGTGTTTGAATGAATTATATTAAATAATCTAGGCCCTAAAATAAAACATCTTCTAATTCCAGAACAGACAGGCTTTAGACTTTGCAAGAAATCTAACAAACTGGACTATTCCAAAACTGAAGGTTCTTTGTTAAATTTCATGGAAGGCACAGTCTTTGGAGGAAGCAAAGGGAAAGATCTTCCACAGGGTAGTGTCCTGGCACAATTACTTTTTAACATTTACACAAATGATCAACCAATGTTTCTATACTCCAGTAGTTTTATTTATGCTGATGACTTTGCTATGGCTGTCTAGGGGGAAACATTTCATTCTATTGAGCACCAGCTAATGTATATTTTAAAAGCAACCATCTGAAACCAAACCTTTTAAAACAGGTTTGTTTCATTCACTTAAAGAACAGAGAAGCAGAGAGGAAGTTCTGAGTTAGCTGGGAAGGCAAGATTTTGTAACATTGCCCTATCCCAGAGTATTTGGGCATCACTCTGGATTGAACCCTGGAGTACAAAAATCATTGTCTAAACACCAAACAAAATGTTGCCACCAGAAATAGCATACTTAGGACACTGGCTGATTTATACTGAGATGCTCACCCACAAACAATAAGAATAACTGTTTGCCCTGTGTTACTCCTCAATAAAATATGCTATTGCTGAATGGCATAAATCAGCAGATGCCAAAAAAGTGGTTATAGCTCTTAATGAATCATGCAGGATTATTACTAGCTGCCTGAAACCTACTGCCACTGAAAAAGTCTTATTATTTGGGTTGCATTACCCCTCTGGAAGTATGTCAAGAGGGCTAGCAAAATGAATGAAAGGAGGTAATACAGCACCAAACAACACTTCATGGACCACTACCTTATAGATGATAGCTAAAATTAGGGCACAGTTTTCTGCAAACCTCTCAAGATCCAAATACAGTATTAGAGTTTTGGGACTTATAGTGACTACCCATCCTAAAAAGCAATACATCATTGGCAGATCAAGGTTAGAACATCAATGTTGAAGACAGACTGCTCAGAAGAGCTATACATCTTTTCATTATACTGTGAGGAAATGTAATTTGCTTTGTACAATACTTGCACTTTTTAAATTGACTTCAAAATTCCAGAAAGAGAATATGTCAAACCTTGAATTGATCTATATTTAATCTTTGTCCAAAGTTATTTCATCTAAACTTGTCTGAAAGCAAAAAAGGGAAAATCTTAGAGAAGCAGGATCCTGGATTTAAATTGCATCAACCAGATATATCAGTTTTAAGGATAGCATTTTGGACTAAAAGAAGACAAGTTATTTTCCAAGTGTAGTGGTATCTCAATGAGCATAATGCGTTCCACGGGATTGCTCTTTAAGTGAGTTGCTCTTTAAGCGAAACACATTTCCCCATAGAATTGCATTTAAAACCAAATATTCCATACTGGCCCTCAGAAAAAAGCCCAAACCCCCTTTTTTTGTTTAAAATTCTTTATAAAGTGCACTTGAATGGCATAAATAGTGTGCAGGGACATGTTAAATCAAACAATAACATTTCAAACATCAAACTTCAACTTTTAAAACATACATCAAGAATAAAGTAAAAAAAAAGTCATTTACAGGGTACCTGTTCAATGCAGCATGGGAGAAGTTGTAGACCAGGCATTCTCAACCAGTGGCCAAACCCGCCCCCAAAACTTCCAGTCAGGGGTGGTGAGGTTGCTTCCTGGACTTAGGGCGACAGTGGCACTTTTTTTTTTTACATGGTGGAGGCTGTCCAAAACACTTGGAAAAAGAGCCACCACTGCCATGGTAAGTGACCGATCATAACTTCTGGCGGGGGGATTGCAAACCCCGATTTAGTTGTTAAGTGAGTTTTGGTCTTTATACAAGGGTGACCAGAGAAAATTCTGGTCTTTAAGCGAGTTAGTCTAAGTGAGGCACTCTTTATGCGAGGTTTTACTGTATGCAAGAGGATTTTGAATAAAATCCATTCTTTCTTAAATGCTGGTAACACCTGTAAAATTGAAGCAAAAACCAGACACAATTGCTGAAGTGCTCATGAACTGCACCCAAGTAAATTTTCATCAAATCACTTCTTTTCTTTTTTTCACAAATTAAACATTTACAAGGAATAATAAGTGTGCCTGTTTTCAAAATAGATAATGATTAAGCAACTATTTGAAGTATAAACAATTAAGATTCCTGTTTCAGCCATATATCTCGCAAGGAAGACCTTGGGCCATTCACCATCCTTTATTCTACCTACCTCAATAGATTGTTGAGAAGGGAAAGTGGGGAGTGGGAGAACCATTGTACACTATGTATATTTTGAGGTCTTTGTAGGAACTGTGCAATAGATTGTAATGACTGATTTTTAAAAAAATTATTGTATTGAAGGGTAGGTTATTGTGGACTAGACTGTGCTTTATCCCATGTGTTCTCAGTCACACATTTGCAGAGAGGAAATCTATAGAACAAAAGCTCTGTTCATAAGAAAAGGGCAGGAAATACAAAAGGCAATAGTACTTCAGAATCACTGCAGTGTTTCCATTTCAGAGCTTGGAAATTTTATTTTTCAGAGAATAGCGGCAAGATTACCCAGCAAGCAAAGTCATTTGGAACATTAGGGGAGTTGTAATCCCCCCATGCATATATTTCCTAGGGTCTGACTGTTTATACTAGAACAGGATTGTATTTTTCATCCATTGCATCATGGACAAGCTAATTGCAGTGGTCCAGATTTTGTTGGACTGCAATTCCTGTTGGCCTAAAACAGCATAAGTCAATAGTAAGGAACACTGCAGTATGCGTGGTATACAGAAAGAGCCTCCTCAAAGATTGTGGTATTTTCAAACCACAATCTGGCATACCCCGGACAACAGCAACCTTGTGCCGGCTAATCTTTCTCACACTAGGTCAGCCAAAAGGAACTACAGAATGAATTCACCAAAAGATAGTTTCATTTTGGCAGTTTCACACCTGGCCTAGACGCAGAAGAAGTTCAATCTGTTTGTAAAGTGCTGCTTACTAAAGCCTTTTCAGGCTTTAAAATATTTTGCATCTAACACTTAGAAACATAGAAAGTCAAGATTCACCAAGCTCTTGTCCGTTGAGCATCTTTTCTCACATGGGACTAATGCAACAGGTTTGGGTATAATCTGAAACACAGATACAGTATTCTAAATACAGTGATACCTCATACAACATCCAAACTTGGTTCCACAAGTTTGGACTTTATACGGATTTGGATTTTGTATGAGGCATGCAAAATCCTAGCCGCGATGCCTCATACAACGTCCAAATCCTTGCCGCAATGCCTCGTACAACGTCGTTTCCATAGAGATACATTGTACTGTAACAGCACAGACTTCAGGGCAAAGTCAAGGAAACAGACAGGACTTTAAGAAATCATTGACTAAAGGTTAAATACATTACAAAAACATGTCAAACAACACTGATTGTCCAAGAACCTGAAGAATGCTGCAAAAATCCCAGGAATGCTTCTAAAAATTCTGACCAAAAAATCCAAAATTGTGCTCAAAGCCACTCCTAAACACTCTTCGCCTCATCCAGAATCACAAGAGCAATGCACGCATGTGTCCTGCCTTTTATACTGCCCAGACACAATGCAACCTGGGAAAACCCCAATGCCTCATACAAAGTCGCACGACTTTGTATGAGGCAACTTTTTTCAAGGAATTAGGCAATGTTGTATGAATCCGATGTTGTATGAAGCGGACTTTGTATGAGGTATTACTGTAGTTGTCCACAGGCAGACTGCTGGTAATTTGCAATCCCATTCAGGTAGTCCACCAAAAGGTCATGGGACAACCATAACAATATAGGAATTGGCCTGGATCAGACTAAAATCCAGACGAGTCTAGTACTGTACAGTATTCTGTTTCCATAGTGGCCAAGCAGATGACTATGAGAAGTCCACAAGCAGAACATAAGTAGAATGCTACGTTCCCCTGCAGGTTTATTCAGTGACGTGCAGGATCTGACACTGAAGTGATTTATAGCCATCATGTCTAATAAACACTGATGGTCTCATTCTCAATGACTTTGTTTAATCCCCTGTTAAACCTACACAAATTGAGAGTCATCACTATCTCTAGTGGCAGCAAAATCCAGCTTTTAAAAAAGCCCTGTCTGAACAAGTACTTCATTGTGTCTCCCAACAATGTGCTTCACTGAATGAACCCTGGTTCTATGACAGAGGGAGTAAAACTCTCAATGTAATACTTCTCTCATGCACCTCTTTTTTGCCTGTTTTTGAAGTAGAGATGCCCAAAATGTTGCCACCTTATTCAAAGGGAAATTGCTCCAGATTTTCAGTCATTTTGGTTGCCCTTTTCTGTTTCTTTTTTGTCTGCTCTTAAGTACAATAATTAGAACTCTATGGAATATTATATGTTTGTCACATTTCAGATTTGTGTAAAGATGTTCAATATTAACAATTTTAAAAATAATTCCTTTTTTGTGATCTGTCACCATACTGGGCCAACATGCAATGTTAATTATAGGACCTGTTGGAGATCATTGATTCTTAGGCCCATTGTAAGTCAAAAACTACTTGATGAAACATAACAACATGAGTCAATAATACACATATTTCACTTTGTTCTGACGAAGGTCATTTTTGCCAGAACACTGAACCCCTAGGTTTTTATAATTTGACATTTTTGGAGTCTGCTTTGTTGATTAAAGAAGCCCTCCCAGAGCCTGTGATGGTCATAATATGCTTTTAAATTGCAAGACATACACACATATACACATGCTTTGATCTTCAGATCAATAAGATGGTCTACTAAGACTTTCAATAATTTTTCAAGGAGTGAGGGAATGTTTCAGAGGTGGCATCTAAAAACAAAGTTTAAAAATCTGTCAGATTTTATTCATGTGCCAACTGATGCTAATCTCTGAGGTAAATTAAATTTCATATGATTAACATACTGTAATCCTATGTGAACTTTCCTAGAGCTTTCCCAGCACAGAGTTAAGTTTGAATCAGCATGAGTGAAACCGAACTGTCAAACTTATTTGATTGGGCCACATTCTGACACCTTCCCTTTTTCAAACATGAATTCTTGTCAGCTAACGATACCATGTCAAGAGCAATCATCCATGAAAACAGTTATCATGAGAAAATCTGGAGTCTGTAGGATAAATTAGGCTCTATTGTTCTCATTGCCACTGACTGGCAAGGCTGCTCTTCTGGTATCTATTTTTTGAAATAGTGACCTTCTCCCAGCAGGCAATTAGTGTAGTCTTATTTAAATGCCAGACTTGTCAGTTTTGTTAGGTGATATATATATTGTATGTGTTTTATTTATTGGTATGTCACCACCTGGTTGGGATTTATCATTTGTATGTTTTATATTAATACAGTAATTGTACACCACTCAGAGCGGGTATACCTCCCAGATGGTGGTACAAAAGTCAAATAAATAAATAAATAAATAAATAAATAAATAAATAAATAAACATTGAGCCTTCTAGGTGCATTAGTTAAGCCACAGTATTTCTGTTGAAAATCTGCTCAGGATCTGTGTGATCCTGAGGGTCTCAAAGTTGACTCAACCTTTCATCTTTCCAAGGTCAGTAAAATGAGTACCCAACTTGTTGGATTTGTGATGCACATGATAACCGTATGGTGACTTGCCTGCCAGGTGCAAAAGTTACAGACATCACGAGAAATCTAGATAGATTGTTAGAGAGAACTGGTAACAAGCCAGTGGTCATGGTACACGTTGGTACCAATGATGTTGGGAAGGCCAAGTGGTCTGTCCTGGAAGCCAAATTCAGGTTGTTAGGAAGAAGATTGAAGTCCCAGACTTCCAAGGTAGCATTTTCAGAAGTGCTGCCTGTCCCTCGCGCAGGACCTACCAGGCAGGCAGAGCTCAGAAGCCTCAATGCGTGGATGAGGCGGTGGTGTCGAGAGGAGGGCTTCAGATTTGTCAGGAACTGGAGAACATTTTGGGACAAGCCAAATCGGTTCAGGAGGGATGGGTTGCACTTGAACCATGATGGGACCAGATTGCTGGCACTCAACATCAAAAAGGCTGCAGAGCAACTTTTAAACTGATAACTAGGGGAAAGCCGACAGGAGCTGGACAGCATCCGGTTCAGGAAAGTGTGTACTTGAGTGGTGAGGAGGATGCAAAAATTACTGAGCAGAGCAAGGAGCTAGTCACCAGCACTCTAGCAGAAGGATGCAAGAGGCAGTCTAACAATGAAACTGGACTCAAAAGACTGTATCAGGAAAGCATATATAAATGCTTGTATACAAATGCCAGAAGCCTCCGGAGCAAAATAGGGGAGCTGGAATACTTAGCAATAGATAAGAATATTGATATTATTGGTATCACTGAAATCTGGTGGACGGATGATAACCAATGGGATACAGTTATCCCAGGCTACAAACTGTACAGGAAGGATAGGAAGGGGCAAACGGGAGGTGGTTTAGCCTTGTATGTCAAAGAAGCGATAAAATCGTATGAATTGGAATATCTAAGTGATTTGGAGTCACCATTAGAAGCTCTGTGAGTAAGAGTACCAGGCCACAAGGATGGTCTAACAGTAGGCATATACTATCGGCCTCCGACCCAAACTCTTGAGGGAGACTGGCAGTTGGAGAATGTTGTAAAAGAGGCATCCAAGAAGGGAAGCCTGGTTATAATGGGGGACTTCAATTACCCTCACATAGACTGGGTGAACAGTTGTTCAGCACATGTTAAAGAGATAAAGTTCCTAGATATGCTAAATGATTGTTCCCTGGGACAGATGGTTGAAGACCCAACTAGAGGTACAAGAATCCTTGACATGGTCCTGAGTAATACTCAGGATCTGGTGCAAGATGTTAATGTGACTGATCCAATAGGGAACAGTGACCACAACTCGATTATGTTTAACTTGATCATAGACCGCAAGTCACTGATAAAATCTAACACAGAGACCTTAAATTTTCAAAAAGGAAATTTCCCAAAGATGAGGAAACTAGTAAAAAAAAAGAAGCTGAAAGGGAAAATTGAGAGACTCCAAACACTCCAAGAGGCATGGAGGCTGTTTACAAAAACAATAACAGAGGCCCAATTGGAATGCATACCCAAAAGGAAAAAGGGCACTGCCAGGTCCAAGAGGACTCCGATGTGGCTTACAGGAGCTGTTCGGGAAGTGATCAAAAACAAGAAAAGCTCATTTAGAAGATGGAAGGCTTGTCCAAATGAGGACAGCAGGCAGAAACATAAATTCTGGCAGAACAAATGCAAGGCAACAATCAGGAAAGGAAAGCAAGATTTTATGGAGCGTATAGCTAAAAATACTCAGAGAAATAACAAAAACTTCTTTAAGTACATTAGAAGTAAGAACCCAACTAGGAAGGCCATTGGACCATTAGATGACAATGGAAAGCAAGGGGTTATTAAAGAGGAAACAGAGATTGCAGAGAGACTCAATGAATTCTTTGCTTCAGTATTCACTGAAGAAGACAGAGACCACATGCCCAAAACAGAGCCTATCTTCGTAGGGAGGGAAACCGAAGAATTAAGCAAGATAGAAATAACCAGGGAGGAGGTCCTTGCATGTCTTGTTAAACTAAACACTAACAAATCACCAGGACCAGATGGCATCCATCCACGAGTTCTCAGGGAACTTAAAGATGAAATTGCTGATCTCCTAGCCAAAATATATATTTTCCTCAAATCAGGCTTTGTGCCTGATGACTGGAAGGTAGCGAATATAACACCAATTTTCAAAAAAGGATCCAAGGGTGATCCAGGAAATTACCGACCTGTCAGTTTGACATGCGTCCCAGCTAAAGTGATGGAAGCCATCCTAAAAGATAGAATTAATAGGCACATAGAAGAGAAGGTGCTGCTTAAGGAGAGCCAACATGGCTTTTGCAAGGGCAAATCATGCCTCACTAATTGTTGGAATTTTTTGAGAGTGTCAACAAGCATGTGGATAAGGGGGATCCAGTTGACATTGTTTATCTGGACTTTCAGAAGGCTTTTGACAAGGTCCCACACCAAAGGCTCTTGAATAAACTTACCAGTCATGGAATAAAGGGACAGGTCTTGTCCTGGATCAGCAACTGGCTAAGGGACAGGAAACAGAGGGTAGCACTAAATGGACACTTCTCCAAGTGGAGGGAAGTAAAGGTTCAGTACTGGGACCCCTGCTTTTCAACCTCTTCATAAATGAGCTAGAAGTAGGAGTAAATAGCAAGGTAGCTAAATTTGCTGATGACACTAAATTATACAGGGTATTGAAAACTATGAGAGATTATGAGGCGCTCCAGAGGGATCTCTTGACACTGGGGGAGTGGG
The DNA here is from genome assembly GCA_035047305.1 of Bradypodion pumilum. Taxonomy (NCBI): domain Eukaryota; kingdom Metazoa; phylum Chordata; class Lepidosauria; order Squamata; family Chamaeleonidae; genus Bradypodion; species Bradypodion pumilum. Next base: position 305,675,626 of record JAWDJD010000004.1, on the reverse strand, counting down.
CAAAACAGTGGCAAATGAGCTTCAACACTAGTATGTGCAGAGTGATGCACGTAGGGGCAAAACCCCCCAATTACATTTATAAACTGATGGGTTCTGAACTCTCTCTGACAAACCAGGAAAGGGACCTTGGTGTCCTGGTGGATAGCTCAATGAAGGTGTCAACCCAGTGTGGCTCAGCAGTGAAAAAAGCAAACTCAATGCTAGGGATCATTAGGAAGGGTATAGAAAATAAGTCAGCAAGTGTCATTTTGCCTCTTTATAAATCTATGGTGAGGCCCCATCTGGAATACTGTGTACAGTTCTGGTCGCTATACCTCCAGAAGGATATTATGGAGCTGGAAAAAGTGCAGAGGAGGGCAACCAGAATGATTAGGGGACTGGATCACCTTCCTTTCCATCTGAGGCTGCAACGGTTGGGCCTCTTTACTCTTGAACGACGGCGTCTAAGAGGTGACCTGATTGAAGTTTATAAAATCATGCACGGTGTAGACAAAGTAGATAAGGAAAACCTGTTTTCCCTATCGCATAACACTAGAACTAGGGGGCATTCCACGAAACTTTTGAGTACTAGTTCTCAAACAAATAAGAGAAAGTACTTTTTCACCCAGAGGATCACTGGTCTATGGAACTCCCTGCCAGAAGAAGTGGTGACAGCTGTCAGTCTTGACAGCTTTAAGAAAGGATTAGATAAGTTCATGGAGGACAAGGGGATCAATGGCTATAATTATGGATACCTAAGAACAACCTCCTGGTTGGAGAGATAGGCAGGATATCTCTCAATGCCATTTCCAGGGAATCCTAAGCAGGTGAAGGCATCTGCTTGGGAATACCCTGAAGGAAATGGTCAGCCACTGTGTGAGACAGAATGCTGGACTGGATGGGCTGTGGCCTGTTCCAGCAAGGCTGTTCTTATGTTCTTATGTTCTAACTGTAGTTTGCAGAATTGTTTGCAGAATTACCCTGAAAATGGCCAGAGAGTGCTTAGCACTATGAGGTAGAGCAAGGTTGGTTAACTTTTTGTGCTGCTAGCCGGACCATGCCCCCAAGACAGCTGTGGTTGCTTCCGCGATAAACGCTGCCATAAAATGTGTCCACGGCTGTCATAAACGAGTTTACGACAGCCACAGGTGCATTTATAGCAGTGTTTACGGCAAGAACAGGCATGTTTTACGGCTGTTGTAAATGCTTCCAGGAGCAGTGAGGGTGGCAGCAGGCCACATTAAATGGTGCCGTGGGCCGAGTCTTGCCCACAGGCCATAGTTTGTCCACCCCTGAGGTAGAGTATAAGTGGAAACAATATTTATAGTTATACAGCCCCAGTTCCAGTTCTTCTTTTGTTTAAATATATGGCAAATATATATATATATATATTTATTTTGTCCATTAGATTTTAAATTAGGACAAACTCTTCAAATGGCAGTTCTGTCACTTTCTCTGTGCTTCTTGCTTATAATGCAGATTACTTAAAAATAACACCCTATTTATGCCAATAGCATTTTCTAGAAAACAATTGTCCTTATAAGGGTTAAAAATATTCTTAGAGATGTGTTTGCTTTCATTTGTCATCACAAAAATGATCTCATCATTCCATCCTGAATCAGTCATTGTTTGCTTATACTACAACAAAATGCTTGCACAGAGTGAAACAGAATGAGCGCGTAGTTATGCTGAATCAAATGTTTAGCCTCTCTGATTCCATACAGCTCCAGCAAGAAATTATTTTGTATGTGGAATTTTGCCTTGTTTGCTGCTTTCACCATAAGGAGAGGCATATATGTAAGCAGTAATTAGTAAAACATTTCAAATTGCAGAAATTACACATTATTACAATTCTTCCATAAGCAATGAGTAATAATAATTTTGTGTCAGAAATTATTCTGGGTTGAAATAATTTTTGCTGGAGAAACTCCTCTCAGGGGATGCCTGAATGAGGCTCATTTCATGTCCCCAAAATCTGGGACAGAGACAGGTGCTCAATCCATCATGCAATACCCGGATCTCGATGAGTGAACTATAACAATCAATTCAATGTTGTGGACTTTGCTGATTGTTCTATGGAGTTATCATCAGTGTATGATTTAAACCAGGCTATGTCTACAGGTATATAATAATAATTTTGTATCACCAAATAAATCCAGATTTTCTGGGCTTTTCTATTTAAAGAATACACAGAAGAAGTTTACCATTCCCTTCTTCTGGGGAGTGCCCTGGGACTGTGCATCTTGCCCGTAACTACATAGGCTGGCTGTTCTCCCAGGAGGCACAGTGGGGAATCAAACTTCCAACGTTCTGGGTCCACAGCCAGATACCCAAACCACCGAGCTATAAAACTATAATGTAGCTGGAGTACCTTCTGTACCTTCCCCTGCCAAAGTCCCTAAAAATCAGAGGCCAAAATCTTACCTAGTTACAGTAGTGTATCACAAACAGTGTTACTTTGGGAGGTGAATTACCTCAAATTAAGGAACAGCCATAGATACTACCAGTTGCATACCTATCTGTATGTTCCAGCATGCAAATAATAATGTCTAGTTTTTTAACTTGAGTCAATTCACCTCCAAAAATTAATGCTACTTGCAAAGCTACACAAGAGGCCTCTTTTGTAGGCTGTTTAGAATTGTTAATCTACACTTCTGGAATCTGTTTTCTGAAACAGGGGTCTCTTAGTAGTATGTCTACTATGTAGTGCTAATAGATCCAAGAATGCTCTAGGTGGGGCATCAATAGAAAACTAGTTATCTGAGGTCAATGGGACTTGCTTCTCAATAGACATGCAACTGCCATGTTAGTAAAATGTAGACACAGTGGAATAGTGGAGTCAATGCTTCAGAATCAAACCACTGGGACATTTTGATCGTCACAGATTTTGATTGGCACCATTGTCCAATTCCTTGGGTTTTCTGATTCCCTCAGGGTTTACCTGCAATCTTCATAATTGATGTACAATGGTGGGAGAAGATTTTCCCAGCAAAACTATATTGTGAGCTGTCTTCATTGTAATGTGAAATATTTCTGAGTGATTTGGTCTAAAATCTATAATGAGTAACTGAGATACTGTTATGTATGTTTCTGTGTTCTCTGACAGGAGCGGAATGTATCTTTTCTCATGTATCTATTCTTATGCAAATAAGTGGATCGAAAATGTGCACACGCTGTTAGCCAATGGGCTTGTTGTATTATTGTTACTGTTACTGTTTATAGTGTATATAAGTCCGAGTTTTCCCCCATCCAAACTGTGTTCAAACCCCACTAACAAAGAGCTGAATTTCACTACTTCATTCGTCTGCTGCTTCATTCCTTGAACACGAAAGATACATTGTTCTTTTTTGGTGGAAATGAAACCAGAACTCGATTATTCTTATGGATCAACTTGCATTTTTGGACACTTTTGGAAGCATATTTATGGAAATAGTTGTGATAATTACAGTACTTGAAATTAAAATTATATCATATTGTCACTGGGTACAGCATTCGAAGTCAGTGAAAAATGAACCACAATTCTTTGCATATCTATTCCATGGAACTCACTTCCAGTTAAGTCTTGGATGGATTTCAGCCTTAAGGGTCATATAAAGGATTTTTCAGGACTGCAGTGGCTTAGTGGTTAAGATGCTGAACTTGATGACTGGAAGGTCGGCAGGTCAGCCATTCGAGACCCAAGTACTACATGACAGATTGAGCTCCCATATCTGTCCCAGCTCCTGCCAATCTAGCAGTTTGAAAGCAAGGTATCACTTCAATGGGAAGATAAACAGCATTCCGTGCACTCCGGTGTCTAGTCATGCCTGCCACATGTCCACGGAAACATCTGCAGATGCAGACAGTGCTGACTCTTTGGCTATAAACAGAGATGAACACTGAACCCCAGAGTCGGATATGACTGGCTTTCAAGCAAGGGTGACCTTTACCTAAAGCCGTGATGGTGAACTTTGGCACTCCAGATGTTCTTGGACTTCAATTCCCAGAAGCCCAAGCACCATGTGACTCTACACAAATGGGTTTACTGCGATTCATCCGATCCGCGCTGCCCTTGTCGCTCCCAGGCGTGTTTTACTTCCACTTCCAGGAGCGATGACGGCAGCGCAGGCCATATGAATCGCAGTAAACCCATTCGTGTGGATTCATAGGGTGCTTGGACTTCTGGGAATTGAAGACCAAGAACATCTGGAGTGCCAAGGTTTGCCATCACAGACCAAAATGATTCTTCAGCTTTGATAGCTTTCTTACTTCTCTTCACTTCTTTAAAAATGACTATATTGAAACAAATTCAATGTTCTTAATATTCTCTAATGACATGGACCATTATAGTTGTTCTCTTTAACTGCTAATGCATCTCCATAATAGGGAATCCTAGTCTGTCTGTCTAACAACCTGGATACTTAACAATATAACTTTTATGCTGTCTCTCAGGGTTATTAAAAAATCAAATACTGTATCCTGATTCTGATGTCTCCTTGGGAAAGCCTAGCAGACTTTCCCTAAAGAGGTTCATATAACAGTGGCTCAAGTGGCTAAGACGCTGACTGGTAGGCGGAAAGCCAGCAGTTCGATTCCTGAGTATTGCAGGATGGAATGAGCTCCCATTTTTGTCCCAGCTCCTGCCAACCTAGCAGTTCGAAAGCAAGAAATTGCAAGTAGATAAATAGGGACCACTTCGGTGGGAAGGTAATAGCATTCCGTGCACTCTGGTGTCTAGTCATGCCTGCCACATGACCACAGAAACATCTGCAGAAGCAGACAGCGCTGGCTCTTCGGCTTTGAAACAGAGATGAGCACTGAACCCTAGAGTCAGATACGACTGGCTTTGGAGCAAGGGAAACCTTTACCTTTAGCAGCTAAGGCTGCACAACTTATTCAAAGTTTTTGTCATGTCCATTGCTTAACACCACCATTTAAGATGACTGGTTGAGTGCTGTTACTCTGAAGCATTGGTTGTAGCTTCTTGAATCGTACAATTGTTGAAAGTGATCCACTTAGAAGGATGTGGCTGGTTGTTGTTTTTTTAAAAAAAACTGTTTCTTCCTTTTATGTGTTTCATGCAGAGCTGTGCATGGAAGAGGGGATAGAGCTATCCCCACCCCCAATTTGCTTTTGCTAGCTGTTCCTCACACATTCTGGTGGAGTGCATGAGTGCAGTGCAACATGTACAGCCATTACCTTGAACTGATGTCCTTTCTCTGTCTCACATTGAGGTATGGTAGCTTTAATTCTTGTCTGTGGCCAAGTACATCAGTTACTAATCCCATTGGCTGGAAGAGCTATGAGATGGGCAGCTTCTAAGGCAACTTTTCCAAACTATGTCCGATGGAATACTGGTGGACTTCAATTCCCAGAAGCCTAAGTCAGTACATTTGCTAATCAGTGCTTTTGGGAATTGATTTACGCCTCTGGGAATTTAAGTCCCAAAACTAAAATTGGGAAACACTGCTCTAAGGATTTGAAAACTACATGACCTCTGTAAGATGCACCTCTCTCTACTCCATTCCTATGCATTCAGGAGAAAATTGTTGCTGAGAAAATAGCAAGTTATCCTCTCATAACCTTTTAAAGAAGACACATAGGCCATTTAAAGTCCATTTCAGAATATCTGAGGGACTTTGATCAGTATGGCTTGTTCCTTTTAGTTAATTAACATTGGTAGGACTGGATGCGACAATGCAGATGATTGCATGCCTGTATTCTTGTGGCTAGGTCAGACTACTTTAGGATGTTAGAGTCTTTTTTATCTGGTCCTCCACTGTGTTTTACATTCCTTTTTCTTGTTATTGAGGTGGTGTTATGGCCAAACTTGATAATGGCTGTTCTCTGCTGCTTCTTTTCTTATACACTTTATGATAGAGATAGGCAAATCTTCCTGCCAGAATTAGTTATATTTGTGCTTTATAGCCCTACAATTTGTGGGAATAGAGCTATTATATGAGACTAAAAATACACAAATACTTGCTCTGAGAAAGGTTGAGTTGAAGTAAATACAAAAGAGCACAGGGTGAATTAAACCCCAATCAGTGTGCCTTTATTTGTGCACAGACTGGTTTGGTAGGTAAGAAAGTGCACATTCCTAATATTTCTATATGACTTTCCTCTAAGGAATGAAATACATTGGGTTCCCATCTAAGTAATTTCTAAGCTGAAACCTTTTTAACCTCAGAGGTTTAATATCCCTCTCATTCTGTAGAAACAATATAGATTTATTTATTACCCCAAGTCCTGATCCAGACTTCTGTTGTATTTGTTACAAATAGGAAAGGGATTGTTTAACTTCTCCTAGGATGACCAGTCCGGCCAAGTAATCCTGCTATGGTAATAGAGTAGGCCATACTGCCAGTGATTCAACACGAGTATCAGGAGGCAGTTAACTTACCTGACCAACCTGGACTTGGCTGGCAAAGTCCACAGGAAAGGGTGATGGTCCCCAAGTGGATTAAATCTCATTTGAATCCATCTTGATGGAGGGCAGCAGCTTCATCAGTACTGGCCAGGAGCTGAGGAGGACTTTGTATTTCAAAAGGGCTCAGGACCAGAAAGTGACTCATGCAACTGGATCAGTGGTATGGGGGTCATGCAGCGATGCAGAAGGCAGATGAAAGGCAACTGCCTTATATTCTCAGGACAGTCTTCATGGCTAATTGCCATGTAGATCACCAATATTCAGATTCAGATATGGCAAAAGAAGAAGAAGGAATTCCAAAACCTAGCAAGTAGTGCGTATTTGCACGTGCACATGCACGCATACACACACACTCTATGATATGATTGTGTGCCTCTAGATTTGTTCCTTTTTATAATGACGAGTGTGTGACTGCTTATGCTTTATGCTGCCCCTCCCTTCCCTTGTTCTGAAGTGAATAAATAAGTTCTTGCAGGTGAGGCAGATTCAACATCAGTAAAGAAAATCTGGGCTGGGCTTCATTAGCATCCAGTGTGCTTTACTTCTTCTATTCCCCCATAGCTTTACATTTTAAACATTATGCTGTCTCCTTCTAGTGTACAAAGTACTGGACATTAAAAATTCATGTAATGCATATATTTGAATAGAACTGTTCCTGCATACTTGTCTCGGCTTGACTGCACCTGTTGAGATGAAACAAGAAGTCTGAGAAGCTTGGACTAGCTATTGCACCATTCACACATCTTCTACCTACAGCTCCAGCAGCCCATACATGGCAAACAGCAGCCAAGCAGTGGTTGGCAACTAGGTACTCAGAACTCAGTACTCATCCCATTTATTAATGGTCCAGTCTGGCCAGATTATCCTGCTTTGGTAATAGAGTAGACCATACTGCCAGTGAGTCAAAGTCGAGTCTCAGGTGGTGGTTAACTAACCTGACAACTGTGAGGACTAACAACCTTGGGTGGAGAGGTCCACAGAGAATGGGGTGGTGGTCCCCAAATGGATTAAATCCCACGTGAACCCATCTTGATGGAGGGCTTGGGGGGCGATGAGAATTTAGCGTGCCAAAAGGGCTCAGTACTAGAAAGTGACTTGTGGAACTGGATCAGTGGTATGGGGGTCATGCTGTGATGCAGAAGGCAGATGAAAGGCTACTGCATTATATTCTCAGGATTGTCTTCATTGACTGTTTGCTGTGATGATTGCCAATATTCGGATTAGGATATGGAAGAAGAAGAAGAGGGGCTTCATCTTGTTTTCAGAAACTTCCAAGCTAATTCCTGTGTTTGAAGGTCTGTTTGTAGCTACAGTATTATGATGAGGATATGAGAGAAGAAGTAGGAGATAAGTGAGACAGAGAGTGGTTGGAAGTTGTTGGAAGTCTAGTTGGAAGTTGTTAGATGGAGGATACACACTTAGTCTTATCTATTTATGCTTCTCACTATTATTGCTCTTGCTCCCCACAAACCACCCTCGGGTCTGAGTCATTCCTAAATGCATTGGTGCGCTATTCCAGCACGTCTCACCTTTTAACCACTGTTTGTTAATTCCACTGCAAATCCCACCTCATGCCTCAACGTGGTGCATTAGTGACTCTGGCTGTCTGACAGCTATGGTGGTGAGGGTGTATTCACCTGGCAGGTTCAACCATGCCACAAAGGTGTCAGTTAGCAGTCCGGAATGGTTCTCCATTCTGGAGGTCAGCTATGTGGGGTTGGGTACTTGGGCAATGCACCTGGCCAGTACATTGCCCTAACATGGTCAAATTCAACATGAGCCCAGACAACTGTATTGTTATATTTAAAATGGCTAAAGGATCTTTGAAAACATGGGCCTCAGTCCCTTATGTGCCATTGGACCCTGCTACTGTAGCATCAGAACCTCCCAATCACGAGACCCCACTAAAATCTCATGAGAGATGATGCTTCGATCTGCCACGTCAAACTAGATGTGTGAAATACGGATAAACTAAGTAACCAAGTTTGTTAATTGCCCACTTTAAGTTAGTCTTTACAGTTGTGACATCTCAGTACACTGGGGAGAGTCTCAGGAAATGCTACTTCTCTTCTACTGGTGAGAAGACAAATTTCAGGGTGGCTAATTCTTAAAGAGATGGGAGTACCAGACCACCTCACCTGTTGTCTTGAGAAACCTGCATGTGGGTCAGGAAGGTACAGATAGGACTGGATGTGGATTGACTGATAGGGAAAGGTGTACGGCTAAACTGTATATCAGGGATTATCAACCTGCGGCCCATGGCACCATTTCCTGTGCCCCCCCACTGCCTCCACCATACCAGGAAGTGCCATATTGGTGGAGGGAGGGCAAAATGGCCATCCAACCCTCGAAGCTGCCTGAGGGAGCGTGACCCGGCCCCTGGCTTAAAAGGTTGAGAACTCCTGCTGCATATTGTCACCCTGATTATTTAACTTATATGCAGAGTACATATAAATTAAATAAATGCTCTAGCGCATTTTTCACCTGGTCAGTGAACTGAGTTTTTCCCTGTGGCTCTGGGTTGCCATAGTATCTGGTAAACTGGGGTTTACTTGGTTTCAAGGTCTATTTATCCTCCATTTTTCTTGTGCCCGTTTTATAAACAATGGTCTGATTTTGGTCTGACTTTGAACTTTCAGGCAATTGAACACTGTTACTCTAATAATCTAATAATTATTAATAATTATTTAACAATTAATTATTAATTATTAATAATATTAATTATTAATAATTATTATTAATAATCATTAATGTTAGTATCTTTTGCATTTCTATCCTCTTGTATCCTTATCCAAAACGGATGTTTCATCTGCAACAGAAGCAACACTGTATACTTTATTTAAATGAATTGGGCTCCAGGCTCTGAAATGCTCTGCCCTTTCTTCTCAAGTCTGTCTTTTACGCTGCTGCAAAACATTTTAATGGCAATTCTGTTGCCAGCAGGGCCATAGCCAGGATTCTAGATGTAGGTGGGCAAATATTTTTTCAGGATGGATAACAATGTCAGCCGGGAGTTTGAGAGTGGGCAAACTGCTAACTCAGGGTGGGTGAAGCCCACCCTGAACACCCCATGGCTACGGCCCTGGTTGCCAGAAAAGAACTAGTGGTTCAGGGGAAGTAAACAGGACATAACACTTTTGACAATCTCCCTCTTCTTTAAAAATACAATTGTTGTTTATTTTTAATTGCTATTGAAGCTAGCCAAACATTATCTCGATGAGTCTCATTGTTTCTTGACATCTGCTTTATTTGATATAAGAAAGCCTAAATGTGGCTTACTCCCAAAATATTAGGACATTTATTTGTTTGTTTATCTCTTTGTTACATAGCTTTCACAGCTTTCACAGGCTAATTCTATACATGCTTGTGAGTAAGTTCCATTGAATTCATCAGGACTAACTTCTGAGGAGAAATGTTTTTCGGTTGTGTGGTCAGTGATTGGGCAGAATCTCAAGATTCAGTTTTATATATTCTGCCTTCTAGGGTAGAAATTATATTTCAGTTTTGAATGACTTCTTGCAGAATCAATGGCTTTCATCACAACATTATTATTGCTGCAAAATTTGCTAACTCCAGCAGTGATTTAAAATGGACAGCAAGTGCATGTTGAAAGTAATGGAAGGACGATCACAAAAGAATTCTGATATTCTGACCCCCTCCCCTGCCAAAAAGGATGTTTTTAACAGGGATTCCATATGCTTTATTACAATAAAAATGCATAGCACATGAAAAAAACGGAAGTACACTGTGCCTGCAAATCAACAAAAAATGGGGAAGGAAAATGCTGAAGTATGGAATATAAACAGGCTAGTCATTTCCTGCTCTGTGAAAGCTTCAGAAAGTTCACATGACAAATATTATATTTTTATCTATAGATGCTGCACAAAGGTGCTGGAAGGTTGCAAAAACAAATGCCAGAATGAAGCTTTCAAAATTCAGTGCTGGCCAAACCTTAGGGTCATATATTTGCATTTTTGTTGTTGTTCCTCCCAGAAAAGCCAGGATTGAGTACCCATCGTCAACAGTGGCTGCAACTCGTATCCAAGAATGCATTTTTTCCCTGAAGCAAGAAAAATGCCATTAACATGAATTTGTTTAAGGGGGACCCCAGCTTGCAATGAAGTGACCCACACACTATGATCACGGAGCCATCTCCCATGGCACATATGAAATGAGACATGCAGAATTTAACACCGGGACTGCAATGGACTGCCACAGCCTTGAGGATATGAACAAGGTGCGCCTCCACAGCCAGTCCATCTGGCGTGGCCTCTTCTGCCTCCATGACAATTGGGAATCAGAGTTCCTCCTCTGCTCATTCTGCTGTTGGGCCCAACCCATCATTGCCACCACAGTTAACAAAATTAACCACAATTAACACAACTCCTTTTTACCGTATAGTGTTTTACAAAGGACGATTACTCAAAGTGCATATGTACTCCACCCACAAATGGCACAAAAAAGACTATTATTTGATTTTTCCAGCAAAGACTCAACAGAAATATTGTTGTAAAGCTGCAGGCTCTGTTGGTAATTCTAGGAATGGTGGGTGGAGTTGCATCAGAAAGAGTGAGGGTGAAAACTTTTTACAGATAGCATGGCATTAGTCTATAAAATCCAATTAATGTTCCAGAGTTATGATTTCAACAGGGGCTGCAGGGGCTCAGTGGTTAAGAAGCTTGTCTTGTTAGCTGGAAGGCCAGCAAGTTGGCAGTTCAAGACCCAGGTACTGCATGATGGATTGAGCACCCATCTCTGTCCCAGCTCTTGGGAGCATGAAAGGAACCTCATTTGGGTGTCCCCTGAGCAGAGTTCCTTCCAGAAAAATCTTTTCAACCCAGAATAATTTCTGACATGAAATTATTATTACTATTTCAACACGCTTCTATGTCTACCAATCATACTTGAAAATGAAGTCCATGTTTACTTGCTAGTGACCAGTCATAAAACGAAGCAAGCTAATTCACAAGCTGCAGAGGATCTGAGCAGCTTGTCTGTAATGTGAATGTTAGTTTGTTCCTGAGAAAATTACTGTATACCAGTCTCTTACCACAGACCCCCACCAGCCTAAGATATTCCATAGCCTGAAGCACAGCAGCAAATGTTACCCCTTTCCCAGCAGAAAGTCCTTGAGAAAATACCCAAGAGGTTAATTCTGTACTAACCATTACTCCTGCTCTCACGATAAAATTCATTAGTAGATCTGCTACTGTCCTTTAAGTCAACTATTTAATTCCCTTTAAAATAAATAGCAGGATATGGACAGGAGAGAGGCAACAGAGTATCATAACCTTAGATTCTAGACATAATTGCTGCAGCATCTTTAGAGGGTCAAACCTTCCAAAGCAAATTTCAGGATTACTCCAGTATCCATTGTATATTTGCAATATGATGTTGAGTGCCTCTTCTTTTTTTTAAACTCAGCTTGAACCTCAGACATTTCTTGCTCCATATAAGGTAAAAGACATTATAGCAACACTTTGAGAATCCCTTGACTTGCATGGGAAGTTAGAGTGATAGTTCTATTGTTACTGGACTTATGTGCATCTCCTTTCTTGGGGGTTGGACTGGAAATATCAAACATTTCCAGTCTATAGGCCAATGTTTTGTCTTCCTCATTTGTTGGCGTATTCTAGTTAAGATTTTGACAGATTTAGTCTCTGTGGCATGAAATAATTTAATTTAATTCAATTTAATAGTCATATTTATATATGCCGCCCACTCAGGCAGAACCCGACTCAGGTGGCTGGGTCGGCATTACAACAAGTTCTAAAAACACATAAAAACACTTTAAAAGCCCCATATCCCACCCACTTTAAAAAACCCATATCCCACCCACCCATCCCACCCACTATAAAAAGAAGAAGAGAGAGTTCTTAATTGTTTACATAAGCCAGCAGGCGGGGACCGTGTTCCCATTCGGGCCCCACACCTGCCCTGCCAGCCAGGTCTTCAATCCTTTCCTGAAGGGCAGCAATTCTCTTTGAAGTCTTAGATCTGTTGGCAGAAGGTTCCAGAGAGTTGGTGCGGACACGGAGAAGGCCCTCCTTCGGGTGCTGGACAGATGTGCACCCCTAACTGATGGCACCATTAGAGAGCCCCTCTGGTCCGCTCTGGTTGGACGGGCAGACACTCTTGGGACGATGCAGTCTCTAAGGTATCCTGGCCCACTGCCATATAGGGCTTTAAAGGTCAAAACCAGCACCTTGAATTGCACCCGGAGACAAACTGGTAACCAGTGCAGCTCCCGAAGTAGCGGTGAGGCATGGGCATATCACCCACATCCCATCACCACCCGGGCTGCCGCATTCTGGACCAGCTGCAGCCTCCGAATGGTCATCAAGGGCAGCCCCATGTAGAGCACATTACAATAATCTAGTCGGGAAGTGACCAGAGCATGGGTGACCATAAACAAGGAGCCCCGGTCCAGGAGCGTGCGCAACTGGCGAATCACCCGAAGTTGGGCAAAAGCCCTCCTGGCCACAGCCGCTACCTGTTCTTCTAGCAGCAGCCGCGAGTCCAGAAGGACCCCCAAGTTGCGCACTGGGTCTGTCTGGGGCAAAACAGCCCCATCCAGTACCAAAGATGGTAACTCCCTGGATAACACGGGGGCCCCTATCCACAGCCACTCTGTCTTGCTGGGATTCAGCCGAAGCCCATTGGCCCCCATCCAGACCCCAATGGCCTCCAGGCATCGGGATAGGATTTCAACAGCATCACTGGGGTCCCCACGGGCCGAGATGTACAACTGAGTGTCACCCACTTACTGATGGTACCGCACCCCATGGGAACGAATGATCTCACCCAGTGGCTTCATGTAGATGTTAAATAGGAGAGGAGAGAGCACCGAGCCCTGAGGCACCCCATACTTGAGGAGCCTAGGGCTGGACCTCTCACTCTCTAACCACACCGACTGGGTACGGCCCTCCAGAAAAGAGGAAAACCAGGACAACACAGTGCCCTGGATCCCCAATTCTTTGAGCCGTTCCAGAAGGATACCGTGGTCAACGGTATCAAAGGCCGCTGAGAGGTCAAGAAGAGCAAGGACGGATGGATAACCCCCGTCCCGCTCCCGCCAGAGATCATCCATCAGTGCAACCAATGCCGTCTCCGTACCATACCCGGGCCTGAATCCTGATTGAAAGGGGTCTAGATAATCCACTTCCTCCAGGACACTCTGCAGCTGGCGCGCCACCGCCTTCTCCAAAACCTTACCCAGAAAGGGCAGGTTGGAAACCCGCCTGTAGTTGTTAAGGACAGCTGGGTCAAGGGATATTTTCTTCAGGAGGGAGTGCACCAAAGCATGTTTTAGCGGTGCAGGAAATACCCCCTCCCGTAATGATGCATTTATTATCGCCCCGACCCAGCCACCTGTCACCACCTTGGAGGCTTTCACCAACCAGGTGGGACAGGGGTCCAAAAGACATGTAGTGGCACGCACAGCTGCAAGGAGCCTGTCCACTTCATCAGGGACAACAGGATCAAACCGATCCCAGATCGTACAGCAAGACTGTGCTCCGGTACCCCCCCCCCGACCCTCCCCATCCACGCCGGGATTCAGTCCTGAACGAATCCGATCGATTTTCTCCACCAGATGGTCAGCAAAGTCCTCAGCCGAACCCTGCCAACCGGGCATCGATCTCCCCCTACCGAGGAGGGACCTGGTTACCCGGAACAGGGCGGCTGGGCGATTATCAGCGGAGGCAATAAGGGTGGTGAAGTATTGCCGTCTCACCACCCCCATCGCCACTAGGTACACCCTAATAGCAGCTCTAGCTAGTGTCCAATCGGAGTCATCCTGGGTCTTCACCCAGCGGCGCTCTAGGCGTCTCTTTGCCCGTTTGAGTTCCCGCAGTTCATCCGTGAACCACGGGGATGACCTAACCCCACGGGCGCGGAGAGGCCGCAGTGGCGCGATTTCATCCAAGGCTGCTGTTGCCGTCCTGTTCCACAGGTCGACAAGTGCCTCGGGTGAATTGTGTAGCCAATCCAGAGGAACATCCCCCAGCTCCCTCTGGAATCCATCTGGATCCATTAGTCGCTGTTATGTATGTACAATGTTGCTTTAAGAAATGTATGAATGTAACCTGACTACAATTACAATGTAGCTCAGCTGTTAAGGAACGCGAGTAAGCTGCCTATAGAGGGCAGCTGCGAGCGTTCAGCTCACATGGTTCACATTCCCCAAATCACCGGCAGCCGCAGGAACCTTTCCCTCGCGAGGATCACCTGGAGAAGATGGGCGTGACTCAGAATGACGTCACGCCGGTAGCAGCCAATAAGCTACCATGCAACGAGATTCAAATGTATGTACTACAGTATATAATGAGCTGTACCTCCGCCATTACCACATGTTCATCCTGATCATCACCCAATAAACCTGCGTTTAGCCCCCACTGCGGCTCCTTCTTTGTCTTCCGTGCAAGACACCAAATTGGCGACGAAGGTGGGATCAATGGCGAATCCCAAGGTCAAGCCTTACCACTTCGATATCAGCGACCCAGAGCAATGGGAGCTGTACGAGTGCCAGTTTCGGCACGCGATCGAAGCTGCGGGCGTCGACAACGACGCGAAGATGCGCTCACACTTTCTAGCCCAGGTGGGGCCGGCCATGCTGCGTATCCTGATGAACCTGGTGGCCCCCCGGAAGGTGGACGTGGTGCCCCTCGACCGCATCCTAGAGTTGCCAGAGCTCCCGGCCCGAGGAGTCCCAGCTACCCCATAGGGAATGGGACACGGCCCGCGGGCCATGGTCCCGGATTCATGTCGACTTCGCTGGCCCTTTCCGCGGGTCAATGTTTCTGCTAATAGTCGACTCCTATTCCAAGTGGTTGGAAGTAATTCCCATGAACAGCACCTCCTCTGCGGCAACCATTAAACAGTTGCGCAAGGTCTTTGCCTGCTTCGGCCTGCCGGACGTCCTTGTTAGCGATAACGCTAGTACCTTCACGTCTGCGGAGTTCAAGACCTTTATTGAAAGAAACGCCATCAGGCATATTACCGCTGCCCCGTTTCACCCCGCCACAAATGGTCAGGTAGAGCGCCAAATGTGCACTACGAAAGACGCACTGCGGCGCATGGGTCCCGGCGAGTTAAACCTCCATCTGTGTCAGTTCCTCATCTGCTACAGGACAACCCCCCTAGCTTCAGGACTTTCGCCAGCTGAACTCCTCATGAGGAGACGTCCGGCAACACTTTTTGACCGGATGGACCCGGCCAGGGTGGAGGATGAAGGGAGAAATATAGATATCGGGGTAGGAAGCTCCAAAAGTTTTTTGGTAGGGGACCCGGTTCACTGCAGGAACTACGCGGCCTCCGGGCCAGCGTGGGTACCAGGGACGATCATTGAGCAGACGGGGCCAGTATCCTATAGAGTTGAGACTAGCTCGGGTCTACTCTGGAGAAGGCACGCCGACCAACTCAGAAGGCGGGTCACCAGTGACGGGGAATCAGCGTTAGGGTCCTCCCCCACCCGCGTTACCCAAGGGGGAGACACGGCGGCATCCGCGGGTACAAATGCATACCCTGGATTCTCAGCCACAGAGGAGGATACTTTGAAAGAGAGGGATGAGTTTGATTATGATTTGCAGTACCAGGGGGGTGTAGCGGAGTGGTCCCCCACCTGTCCTAGCGAAAAGAGGGGTTTCAGTTCAGCCCCTGGTACCTCCAGTCCCCCCAGCCCTTTTGTTTTAGAATATACCATAACTCCAGCCCCCCGGAGACAGACATCCCCAGGACAGGCAGCAGGGGGGAATCCGCCCGCCTCAGCCTCTAGAACGCCCGGACAGGCAACAGGGGGTGGCGAGACCACGAGGGCCTCCTCGTCAGTCCTGAGATTCGTACTGGGGGGGACCCCAAGCTCCTCAAGCGGTAGGCAGGGGTTCACGTCCCAACTGTTCATTCCATTCCCGTCCCCCAATGCAAGGTTGTCGCAGAGTCCCCACCGAGCCACTAATGAGTCCCCCCTTTCCGTTGCAGGACAGGACTCCATGGAACCAGGAGCCCCTGGCTCCCCTGTGTTAAGTCAAGCGGCTGCGCGCCCCAGACGCACGTGCGGCAAGCCACAATGGTTGAGGGACTTCGTCCCATCCTAGGGGGGAGGAGTGTTATGTATGTACAATGTTGCTTTAAGAAATGTATGAATGTAACCTGACCACAATTACAATTTAGCTCAGCTGTTAAGAAACGCGAGTAAGCTGCCTATAGAGGGCAGCTGCGAGCGTTCAGCTCACATGGTTCACATTCCCCAAATCACCGGCAGCCGCGGGAACCTTTCCCGCGCGAGGATCACCTGGAGAAGATGGGCGTGACTCAGAATGACGTCACGCCGGTAGCAGCCAATAAGCTACCGTGCAACGAGATTCAAATGTATGTACTACAGTATATAATGAGCTGTACCTCCGCCATTACCACATGTTCATCCTGATCATCACCCAATAAACCTGCGTTTAGCCCCCACTGCGGCTCCTTCTTTGTCTTCCGTGCAAGACACCAAAGTCGCCGAGGGCGGGCCATTTTAATAGGCCCTGCCTCCCTAGGATGAAGCGTCGCCCCCAGAAAGTCAAGAGTCACCAGATAGTCATCTGACCATGGCACAGGTGAGATGACTAAATCCTGTAATCTCAGATCACTCTGCCACTGCTCTGACAAGAAAACTAAGTCTGGCATGTGACCACTGCCCCTGGTTGGACCCCGAACTACCTGAGTCAGGTCCATGGCTGCCATGGAAGCCATGAACTCCCTTGCCACCTCAGAAGCCATCCCCAATGTTGGCAAATTGAAGTCCCCCAGAACCATAAGCCTCGGGAACCTCAACGCCAGCATCGAGGCGGCATCGAGTTCTAGCGGTATCCCAATATACCCCTGGTGATTTATTTCTCCTCAGTTCTTTCAGAGCAGCTTCTATGTCACTTTCTAGAAATACAGGTCTTTATCATAGGATTCGTCTTTGAAGGAATATGTCATCCTTTTATCTCTGTAGGTCTTCAGTATACTGTTTCCACCTTCTTTTTATTTTCTCCTAGTAAGATTGTGTTCTTCCCCACTGTTCTTTCAGTATTCTTAATCTAGCCTTCAATTTTCCTTTGATTTCTTGTTTTATGTCATCAATCTAGGTTTTTCTTTTCTTTTTTTCACTGCAGGAATTGTCTTTTTTCATTCTTCCCTAATAATAACTCTGGTTTTAATCCACAGTTCTTTAGCTTTAAGAAATGTCATTTCACACAAACTTTCATGAACTCCAACTCCAACCCACATAACCAGGTGGGTATCAGAATGAAAGCTGTCAACTTGTAAAAGGCCACATATATTTTTGTTGTCTCTTGCTACATGGGAAAAACCATAGCTACCCCCCTTGACAATTTCCCCCACTACTAATTGGTTTGTTTTTAGGGTTCCACATTCAGCAGCTAGAAAGTAAGAATGATGAACTAGCGTGGGTAAGCAGCATCTCCAGCAACAGAGAATGCTTGTTTTACTATAACATATGTATTCTCGATTTGGTGAAATACCTGTCTCCATACAGAAAAACACAGATGTGCTCCTTTCACTATAGTCATAAAAATACTGATTAAAAGCTGTTATCATTTCCCTTTTTGGGGTTGGGGTGCTTGGGGAGTGAGGAGGTTTAGCAGTTAGATTTAATTAGGCAGGCTATAGAAAAGACAGCTCATGTATACCTTTGATAATAATAAGTCATCAAGTAACTTCTGACTTGTAAAAACCCTTTCCAGAGTTTTATAGATAAAATTACTCAGAAGTAAATTATTAGATTCTGCTGGGGGCTTTCTGAGACATGTAGATTGCCCAAGACTACATAGGCCAGTGATGGTGAACCTTGGAGCTCCAGCTGTTCTTGGACTTCAATTCCCAGAAGCCCAAGTCCCTGTGAACCTACACAAATGGGTTTACTGCACATATGCACAATAAACCCATTCATGTGGATTCGCAGGGACTTAGGCTTCTGAGAATTGAAGTTCAAGAACAGCTGGAGTGCCAAGGTTCGCCATCATGGACATAGGATATCTCTTCTTAAAAGAGGCTCAATGGGCAATTGAACTCTGGTTTTGACCACTTAATTCACTGAGCCATCCAGACAACATATATTATTTCTAATGTACCTTTGTTATGTTCACATCAGTAAAAAGTAATACTTAGCCAGCATAGGCAACTCTGAGAGATGTGGCAAAATTTTTATTTTCCCCATCTCTGATCATTACAGCAACTACACAACTTGTAACTTCCAGACTCTCGGTGGGGCTTGTAGACCAACAACATGTGGAAGGTCACCGCTTTCCAATATGTTAATCCAAGTGAAGAAGCCTGCAATTTCTATATTTAAAATATTAGCCTATGTTATCCTGAATGTCAAGAATGAAGTATCAGTAAACCAGCATCAAATATCAACAACACATTTTTAGATATTGCCAAATTATTATAAAAGAATACTGCAGCATTGCAAGGACATAGATAGGGGCTATCATCAATTCCATAATCAGCACATTACACCTTTGGGTGATCTTCACTTGCAAGGTTGCAGTGTTCTTGTCAGTCTTAGAAGCTGCCCAGGCAGGATTAATATCACTCTCCTGGACATTTGGTGTGTGTGTGTGTGAGAGAGAGAGAGAGAGAGAGAACTGGTCTGTTTTTGGACACCTTGGACACTGGAGTATTCCCAGTCATCTCCAAGACATGCTTTTTGGACCCCATCAAGGAATTTATCTTTTTCATTATGCTCTAATATATGCCATTTCCAATGCCTATGGGTGCTGGGGGGGAATAGCATATACGACAGTGATGGTGAATCTTGGCAATCCAGGTGTTATTGGACTTCAATTACCAAAAGCTCAAGTCAGCACTCCTGGTGATCAGGGCTTCTGGGAATTGAAGTTCAAGAACATCTGGAGTGCCCCCCTTTTAAACTCTTAATCCTTGAGCTGCCAAAGGCTTCTTCCAATGTAAACCTAATGGACTGATGAGCCCCTTTAACATATCAGATACTGAAATTAAACATTTATCTGCTCCTCTGCAGCAGGGCAAGGAAAGTGTACTCATTATTATTATTTTTCTCCTATCTGATTGCAGATCCATTGGGGAAAAAATGACTGTGAACAGTTTCTCAATCCATGCTACAGAGAAAAAGGAGGTATTTTTAAAATACTTCTAACCAACATAGCACAGCAGCAATCAGGAGGGGGCGGGAGAAAATACACTTCCTTTGCCCTATGCAGATGAGCAGGGGAAGTGTTTAATTTGTATGTACAGTATTATGAAGTGGACTGCCAGTCACTTCACAATATGGACAAAAGTTGCTTGTGCTATTTGGGTGGGG
Organism: Bradypodion pumilum; assembly: GCA_035047305.1. Taxonomy (NCBI): domain Eukaryota; kingdom Metazoa; phylum Chordata; class Lepidosauria; order Squamata; family Chamaeleonidae; genus Bradypodion; species Bradypodion pumilum. Next base: position 305,655,908 of record JAWDJD010000004.1, on the reverse strand, counting down.
GCAGTGGCTTAAACATGTTTTAGCTCCTCTCCTATCTTCAAACCTTGAAAACTGCAATTCTAGACTGCCTCACAAGGGACAGACTGGACAAGCCCTTATTTTCCTTTTCAACATTTTCCAACTTTGCAAGGAAAATGCTCAGTCATCTGACCTTTCTAATTTCTTGGTCGTCTGAAATACTGTTTGAATAATACATTAGGCTACATCTCTTGAGAGCAGAAGGCAGTTACAGAGAGGGATTAGTATTCTGTGAAGAAATACAGTTTTGGGAACAATTCTCTCTCCCCTGTATTCTCTTCTATGTACTATATTTGTTATGTAAGATACAAGTTTTAGATTCATTTTGGCTTGGGAAGATCATCATTAGTATGAGGTTTAGGCTGGGACTCTATTTTAAGTATTTTGGGACAATATATTTTGTTTGGCCAGTATATTTTATCTAGAGGACTGCAATGGCTTAGTGGTTAAGATGTTGAACTTGACAACTGGAAGGTCAGCAGGTCAGCAGTTTGAGACCTGAGTGCTACACAATGGAGTGAGCTCCCCTCTCTGCCCCAGCTCTGCCAACCTAGCAGTTCAAAAGCAAGAAATTGTAAGTAGATAAATAGGTATCACTTAAGTGGGAAGGTGAACAGCATTCCATGCACTCATGTGTTTAGTCATGCCTGCGACATATCCACAGAAATGTCTGCAGATGGAAATGAGCACCAAACCCTAGAATTGGATACAACTGAATGGCTTTCAAGCAAGAGCAACCGTTACATTTACCTATATATTTAAAGTATTCTTGTACCTCTTTTGGAGGCAACGCCTCCACTATATGGTCCACAACATAAGATGTTAATTAAAAAAGATACATGACACAACTGTCTGTGAGCATATTGACATTTTTTCACACTCAAGTCTTTCACCACTGAGTAGGCTTCAGACTTGTTGGGTATACTTTGATTAGTGGGTGGGGTGGGGTGTGGAAATAGTGGAACCCTCAACATCCACCACCTTGAAGCCTGGTACGAACATCATACATTTAGTATTAAAACATTCTGACCTACCAGGAATTTGTACAGAGTAATAGAACTGCATAGTGACCCTGTCCATTCATGTTAATATCTCTGCTGATTTTTCCCCCAGCCTTTCTGCAGTACGTTTTGGGACAGACCTTGGGGATGTTACTTTCTGACCACCAGACAGTCTGAAATTCTGACAGCTGCAGTTCTTCCACAACAATCTAGTATCTCTTCATCACCATTGTTCTTTCAGTTCCAATCACAACTACCTATAATGTCTTTTTCTGTTCCCTCTTTGAATACCTAAGCCCAAGTGCCATGATGGTGAACCTTGGCACTCCAGATGTTCTTGGACTTCAATTCCCAGCGATGAGGGCGTCGATGGCTGGATGAATGCCAGTAAACCAATTTGTGTGGATTCACAGGGAGCTTGGGCTTCTGGGAATTGAAGTCCAAGAACATCTGGAGTGCCAAGGTTCGCCATCACAGCACTAGTACTTTGGAAAGTATTGTGTTGATGTAGTACCTTGTAAATTATTTCTTGCCTGTCTGCCTGTCAGAAATTGAAAAAGTTATTTTTGAACCTCAACTCCCAGAATCCTCGTAGTCAGAAAAACTACTGGTCATGCTGAGTAGGATGTTCTGAAAGCTGCAGTTCAAAAAAAGTTACTTTTCCAGATCCTGCTCTATGTATGGGAAGTACAAATTTCCAGTAATGGCTACTTGTGAGGCAAGCAACTGCACACATTTATAAAACACAAGCTTGCCATATTTGGCCAAAATGTGGTAATAAGTCTGCTGATCTTCTGTACTGAAAGAAAGGTATGATGGAAGAGTGTGAATTATGAATTGCTGTGTTACCCTGCACACGGTGAAAGTGTGTTTCACATATAACTAATGTGTGGACCTCACAGCCATTCCCTGTATCTTTGTTGTGGCCAATTTGTCATCTGATGACTGTCCTTCTGATGAAAAACATCTCCACACTGACAGTGTTTCTTGTATGGTAGACATTCTCCTGGGGCCATACTTGAAAATCTACCTATTTGGCATCATTTGCATTCTACTGGTGTAGCCTTTAGGAACTCCAGGCCACCTTCACATTATGACAGAGGACAAATTTATGGAGGTGATATCTTAGCATGCCAGACATAAGTAGCTATATCTTGTGAAGAATGTAAAATATGCAAAAGCTTCTTATTTCGTGTCTAGGCCAGAAGTGAAACTGCCAAAATGAAGGCATCCTTTGGTGAGTTCATTCTGCTGTTCCCTTCACATGACCTACTGTGAGAAAGATTAGCTGCCAACACATAGTTGCTGTTACCAGGGTACGCCCGATTGTGTTTCAAGAATACCACAATCTTCGAGGAGGCTTTTTCTGTGTAACCCTATTATGCAAAAGCTTAAAAGCAAGCACAGTAAATAGCTAAAACTTAGCTTGATAGCTCAGTGGTTTAGATATCTGGCGGCAGTCAGAAGCTGGGAGTTCAATTCCCCCACTACGTCTCCTGGGAGAAAAGCCAGCCTGCGTAGCCTTGAGTAAGTTTTGCAGGCACACCCAGAGGAAGGGCATAATAAACCACTTCTGAGGATTGTACTTAAAAAACCTTGGGAAGGAGTGACTTGGCAGCACCCAAATAGTATTAAACAATTAAAGGCAGAGATGTCTGTAACAATGAATACTCCAGCAATTGTTACAGCAAATCATTCCAACATACAAAGTATTTCAAGAGGATATTTAAAATTATAAACTTATCACCAACGTCCCCTTTATGGGCAAGTTGATAGAAAGAGTTGTGGTGGATCAGCTGCAGGCATACTCAGAAGAAACTGATGCACTTGATCCATTCCAGTCAGAGTTCATCCTCAATATGGGAACAAGACTGCACTGGTTGCATTGCAAATTGTCTTTTCAGGGAGGCAGATGGGGTGGGGTGTAAATCTCTCCAGGTGTTCCTTGATTTCTCAGTGGGTTTTGATACCGTCTACCATGGTATATTTCTGGAGAGACTGTCACAGCTGGGAATCAGGATTCTAGGGTTATGCTGGTTCTTCCTGGATGGTCATATTCAGAAGGTGCAGCCTTTGGGAGAGGTCATCTGGGGATTTGGAGGGTGTTGTCATCAGTATGCAGTTGACACACATCTTTGTCTCTCCCTCTTGTCATCTGTAGTGGATGCAGGCCAGAAACTCAGGGGGCGTCTGGCATCAATAATGGAATGGATGAAAGCCAATAGGTTGAAACTGAATTCTGATAAGATGGAGATCATGCTGTTGAAGGGAACTCTTGCCTGTTTGGAGGGACTGGCTCTTCTTCTGACATTACCCCTTCTTCCAAAAACATTAATTTTGAATGGCAAAAGTCAAAAGATACCCTTATGGACGAAGCTCACAACTTGAGCACAGTTGACATATAGAGGTTTTCTGAACAACTGGAAGCTGACTCAAAACTTAAACACTGAAACAGCAGGCCAGTTTAGGAGACCAAGGATAGCATTTATAGTACTGTATATACCAATCTACTTTTCAGCAGGAGAAAATAACTGGGAGTTCAAAAGGAATAGCTAGCAGGCTGTTGCTATTATCACAGCTGAGGCAATTTTCTCATTCTAAGTAAAGGTAGTCACCCTTGCTCGAAAGCCAGTTGTAACTCTAGGGTTCGGTACTCGTCTCCGTTTACAGGCAAAGAGCCAGCGCTGTCTGCCTCCACAGATGTTTCCATGGACATGTGGCAGGCATGCCTCAACACCAGAGTGCATGGAATGCTGTTCACCTTCCCACTAATGTGGTACCTATTTATCTACTTGCAATTTCTTGCTTTCGAACTGCCAAGTTGGCAGGAGTAGGGACAGAGATGGGCGCTCACTCCATTGTGCAGTACTCGGGTCTTAAACTGCTGACCTACTGACCTTCCACTAAGCCACTGCAATCCCCAAAGCCACTGTGGTCCCCTAAGCTACCACAGTCCCCTTTCTTTTTCTACCCAACCATAAAGCTGCCCATGGGGATATTGCTGTGTGAGGAGAATGGTGAATTGCATTTTGTTTTTATGCTGTTAATGCTCTACTATAATGCATACAAAGTGGGTCCTGCAAGGGGCCATTCAGTATCAAGAGATTTTTTAAAAAAAGGTTTGGAGGTTTCTTTATCATAAGCCAATGAGCACATGGCAGAGTTGAGAAGGATTGAGGCACTCATTAGTGACAAAATCACAGCCGTTATTCAGTGCTTGTTTTCGTTCTCCTATAACCAGACTTCACAGTGCCATCAAAGCAGCACAGTACATAATTTGCTCTAACAAGGGGTAAAATGTACATTTCCCCGATTACAAAATATTGCAGTTGGATTGGCAAAGAAGGCATTTTCTCTGCAACAAATTAGTGGGCAATTGTTGTGCCTTAAATTAATTGATTTATTAGTCAATTAGTTAAAATATACGAAAAGGCCTGAGGTGTGAAGAGGTAAATAATCTCTCAAGTATTATATGAGTAATGAAGAGTATTCTGGAGTTGTCTAGCCAGGAGTTGTAAAGGTTAGCTTTAAGAATAAGTCCCCTATCCATTTTCAGCTTCTGGAGTGTGTTACATTCTCCAGGACAGGACTGAAAACAACTGTTGACAAAAGCGTGCAAGGTCTTTCAGACAGAAAGCTTCTCGTTAGCACTATCAATCAAACCAAGCCATTGTGAATCTATTCCACACACACACCCTTTAACTGGTTTTTCTGCTGAGAAAAAAGAGGTAGGAAAGGTTAGGTAATGGCAAAAGGTCACTCTTGTTCAAAAGCCAGTCATATCCTGTTCTAGGGATTGGTGTTCATCTCCATTTATAGCCAAAGAGCCCGTGCTGTCTGAGTCTGCAGACATTTCCAGGGAGAGTGGCAGGCATGCCTAGACACCAGCGTGCACAGACTGCTGTTTACCTTCCCACTGAAGTGGTACCTATTTATCTCCTTGCAATTTTCTTGCTTTCAAACTACTAGGTTGGCAGGAGCTGTTACAGACAATATGAGTTTATTCTGTCATGCAGCAATCGGGCCTTGAAGTGCTGACCTGCCGACCTTCCAGTAATCAAGTTTAGCATCCTAACCAGTCCCTGCTTAGGAAAAGTTAGAAAGATCAAAAATGGAATATGTCAGTCCTTTCCCAATTCCTGGTAAAAGTCTGTATTTGAGGAAGGCCATCTGCTCAAAGCTTAGGAAAGGATATTTGTGAGAGACTGAGACATACCTCTCAGAATCTTCTACCTATAATGCTCTAAGGCAGGGGTGCCCAAACTATGGCCCGTGGGCCCAATTAGGCCCCTGCATATCATTGATGCGGCCCACGGTGAGCACCCGGGCTCACCACGGACAGCCCCCCCCCACCCCTGTCACCTGACGTCAGTAGCAGCAGTGGCGGCAGCGGTGGTGATCATGCTTTATCTAAGCTGCTCCAAGCAACCTCTTGCTTGGTCCCATCCCCTCTGCAGCCTTTGCCAAAGCCAATCGCCATGTCAGGGAATTTTTAGGAGCCTCCAGTGTTTCAAAATTTGTGGTGCTAGGAGAGCCCCCTGGAGTGCCCGGGATGACATCACCACAGTGTGCCAGGTTTACCCTTCCAGTGCCACAAATTTTGAAACACAGGAGGTGCCGAAAAATTCCCCAACGCGGCAGTCGGCCTTAGCAAAGGCTTCAGAGGGGATGGGTCCGAGCAAGAGGCTGCTTGGAGCAGCCTGGACAAAGCACAATTGCCGCCGCTGCCACTGCTGCTGACGTCAAAACTGTCAACAGTGGGAGCAGCCCACCTCTGGCCCCTGCAGCTGTGTATCAGGGGTGGGACCAGCCCGCAAAAAAAAGTTTGGGCACCTGTTGTGTTCTGTAAAGCTGTGCCTTTAACAATGTACCTTTGCCATGTGTTATCAATGTAACCTTTCTGTGTGCAACATTATAACCATCACCTGTATCAATGTAAACCTAATAAGGGGACGCGAGCTAGTGACCACCAGAGGGCAGTAGCGAGCGTCCAGCTCTCATGGATCATAGTCACCTGGTTCAGCTGCGCGGGAAGATTCCCCGCCACCTCTTCACCTGGTCAAGAAGGGCGTGACCTCCTACGACGTCACGCAGGTAGCAACCAATAGTCTGTTGACGAGCCACATTCAAATGTATAGCCAGCAGTATATATTGAGCTACCCATCCGCCATTACCACATGTTCCTCCGGATCATCATGCAATAAACCTGTGTTAAGCCAACCCTTCGGCTGTTTCATTGTCTTTGGTCCCTTACACTAAATTGGCGACGAAGGTGGGATGGCAGCCCACGGGACCAAGACATGCGCCGGTTTCGAAATCAGGAAACCGGGCGACTGGGAGATCTTCGAGATGGACTTCCAGGCCGCACTGATCGAGTCCGAAGTCACGGAAGAGGCGAAGAAAAGGGCCATCTTCACCAGAATGCTCGGACAAGAAACAAAAAGGACCTTGGTGGACCTGATTGCACCGAGGAGGGTGAGCGAATTCAAGGCCAAGGAACTCATGCAGTTGCTGCGTGAGCACGTCCGGACCGCCACGGCGATGTTTCCTGCTCGGAGTGCGTTTTGGAGGCGAGTCCAAGCGCCCGGGGAGACGGTCGCCGCGTTCGTGGTGGCCCTGCGGCTGGCGGCCGGCCCGTGCAAATGGGAGAACGCCGAAATCACCCTCCGAGACTGTGTGCTGTGCGGCCTGAACGACGCCGAGACCCAGCGCACATTAATGAACCAAGAGCCGCCTCCCACGCTGCAGGAGGTCGTCAGAGCGGCCCAGGCCGCAGAAGCTACGAAGGCCGGGGTCCAAGAGCTTCAGGACTGGCGGCCAAAGTCGAGCAAGGCAGAGGCTCCGGTACAGGCGGCCCGGCGAACTTCGAGGTCGTCCACAGAGAGCAGCGACGACGAGGACGTCCAGAGGGTCCGGAAGGAGAGCCGGCGATGCGACGGCTGTGGAGCGGCCCACGACCGCGTGAAATGCCCCTTCCGGAAGGCCGAGTGCCACAACTGCGGCCGCCGCGGGCACATCGCCAAGGTGTGCAGGAAGAAGCGCGAGACCCGGAGGAGCTCCACAGACCGTTCCGCGGGGCGAGACCGCCCAACGAGACCCAAGGACGGCGCCCAGGCCACGCGGAAGCAGGACGGCGTGGGCCGCATCGCCGACGGCAGCGAGGATGACGCCCCAGTGTTCAGCGTGTCTACTGGACACCCCCACTACTTTGTTGAGGTACTAGTCCAAGGGGTTCCCATTAGGATGGAAATTGACTCGGGGTCCTCATATTCAATCATTTCCCAGAGGGAGTTTTTGGGAATTGCCCCCCACAAGCGGCCCAAGCTCAAAGCATTGAGGTCCACACTACGGGACGTGCAGGGGAACAGTATTCCAGTGTTGGGGGTTGGAGAGTTTCAGGTCAAATTCAAGGAGCACGCCGCGTCCCTTCCCCTAGTCGTGCTCAAGGGAGGAGATTGCAGCCTCCTCGGAACTCAATGGTTCCAGCCCCTGGGGTTGTTTATTGGGGGGGTGCACGCCGTTGGGATGCACGCCGTTGGGACTGATCCAATTCAGGAGGTGTGCAAGGTGCACCCCGAAGTCTTCAAAAAAGGACTGGGGAAATTCAAGGGGCCCCCAGTGACTTTCGACCTGGACCTGGAGGTCCGCCCTATTCGCCTAAAACCACGCCGGGTGCCGTTCGCACTCAAGGACAAGATAGAGGCGGAACTGGACAAATTGGTGGGTCAGGGGATTCTTGTGCCTGTAGACTCTGCGGAGTGGGAAACTCCAATTGTAACTGCTCTAAAAGCCAATGGGGAGGTCCGCATATGCGCCGACTACAAGTGCACCATCAACAAGGCGATCCGCCCGAATGCATATCCGGTGCCGGTAGTCAGCCATCTGCTGGCCAGGTTACACAGGGGGAAATGTTTCGCTAAGCTCGACTTAGCACAGGCCTACCAGCAGCTCACGGTGTCCCCTGCCGCAGCTGCTGCACAGACCATAGTCGCCCATAAGGGGGCGTTCCAGGTGACGCGCCTCCAATTCGGCGTGAATTCGGCGCCAGGAATTTTCCAGTCACTCGTGGAACGCCTCCTGAAGGGACTGGAGGGGGTGTTGCCTTATTTTGATGACGTGTTAATAACAGGGGGGAGTCGAGCTGAATTGGCCAGGAGGTTGGGGAAGGTCCTGGCGATATTCGAAAAGGCGGGGCTGAGGTTGCGAAAGGACAAATGCGTCTTCTTCGCAACCGAGGTTGAATTCCTAGGGTTTTGTGTGACTCCTGAGGGGATAAAACCATCCAAGTCTAAGGTGGCAGCCATCAAGAAAGCCCCCCGCCCCACCTCCAAGTCCGAGTTGCAGTCGTTCCTAGGGCTGCTCAACTTTTACCACTCCTTCCTCCCCCAGAAGGCAGCGGTGGCTGAGCCGCTACACAAACTGCTAAAGAAAGAGCAGGCATGGAAGTGGGGCGATGACCAAGAAAGGGCATTTAGTGAGCTGAAAAGCCTCCTGGCGTCCGACGCCATACTGACCCACTTCGACCCCAAATGCCCAGTAGTTCTGACCTGTGATGCATCTCCAGTGGGGGTGGGGGCGGTGCTGTGCCACGTGCTGGAGAACGGAAGGGAGGCCCCGATAGCTTTTTACTCCAGGTCCCTGTCCCAAGCAGAGAGAAACTACGCACAGACGGACAGGGAGGCATTAGCGATAGTCGCGGGGACGGAAAAATTTCACGATTTTCTGTATGGCCGCCCCTTCACCATTGTGACGGACCACAAGCCCCTGCTAGGCATTTTTACCGCGGATAAGCCCACCCCTCAAATCCTGTCCCTGAGGATGCTCAGGTGGGCCATTTTACTCAACGCGTATCAGCACGCGTTGGTCTACCGGCCCGGGAAAGAGATCAGCCATGCGGACGCTCTATCTAGGTCTCCCCTTCCGCTAATGCCCAGCCAGGTGAGCAAGGGGGAGCGGGACCATCAGGTTCTCATGATAGAGGTGCTGGATTCTCCCCCTGTAGTGCCCGCCGACATTGCCAAAGTGACAGAGAAGGACAAAACGTTAGCGGCAGTAAGCTCCTGGCTGCAGAAAGGGTGGCCCGCGTCCTCCCCAGCGGAGGAGTTCACTCCATTTTTCAGAAAAAAGCTAGAACTGTCCCTAGAGAGGGGGTGTCTCTTGTGGGGGCAGCGGGTGGTGATTCCCACTTCCCTTCGGCCGCGGGTGCTCAAACTACTTCACGTCAGCCACCCCGGCATCGTGCGATCCAAGGCGCTGGCCCGGAGTTACTTCTGGTGGCCCCAGCTAGACGCCGACATCGAGCACATGGTCGGCACTTGTGAAAGTTGCCAAAGCTCCAGACCAGAGGAGGCCCGCCTTCCCCACAGGGAATGGGACGCGGCTAAGGGGCCGTGGTCCCGGGTGCACGTTGATTTCGTGGGCCCGTTCAGAGGCACCCTGTTCCTCCTTGTAGTGGACGCTTTCTCCAAATGGTTGGAGGTTATCCCAGTCACGAGCACCTCCTCAGCCCAGACCATTAGGCATTTGCAGAGGCTCTTTTCCACGTTCGGCATACCCGACACGTTAATTAGCGACAACGCTAGTTGTTTCACGTCCTCCGAGTTTAGGGCATTCATGGAGATTAACGCCGTTCGGCATATCACCTCCGCCCCTTTTCACCCGGCCACCAACGGCTAAGTAGAGCGCCTCGTCCGCACCACGAAGGACGCGTTGCGGCGCATGGGCCCAGGGGATTTGAACCTACAAGTGTGTCAGTTTCTGCTAGGGTACAGGGTGACCCCGTTGGCGTCAGGATACTCCCCCACAGAGCTCTTAATGCGTAGGAAGCTGACCACCATCCTTACGAGGCTAGACCCCACGAGGGTAGAGGACAAAGGAAGGAACATCGGGCTGGAGGCTACAAAGAGCTTCAGTGTAGGCGCCCCCGTGCATTGCAGGAATTACGCCAGCACTGGCCCAGCCTGGGTACCGGGCGTAGTTGTGGAGCAAACCGGCCCCGTGTCGTACCGCGTGGAAACCAGCACGGGGCTCCTGTGGAGGCGGCACGCGGACCAGCTCCGACGCAGGGTCTCCGACGAGCAGGGCACGGATCAAGCAGGGAATCAGTCAACGTTAGGGTTCTCCCCCACCCGTTCAGCCCAAGGGGGAGGGAAAGAGGACCGCGGGCCCCCACCAAGGGGGGAGGAGGATGTTCTCATAGATATCCTAGGGGATCTTTCTGAGGAGGAGGAACCCGACCCCATACATATCTCGCGGAAAGTCCCCACAAATGCGGGTACCCCTACTAAGTTAGATTTTGATTTTCAGAACCGGGGGGGTTTTTCGGAGTGGTCCCCCACCCGTCCAAGCGAGAAGAGGGGTTTTTCGTTAGCCCCGACTGCCCCCGGTCTGCCCACAATGGAGTTTTTCCCTTCCCCTAAGGCCGCCAGACAGCGGCAAGCCACTAACAAGTCTCCCTCTCCCATTTCAGGACAAGGGACCAGGGAACAAAGAAGCAATAACGCCCCCAGGGGGGGGCAGCCCTCTTCATGGCCCAAACGCACATGCAACAAGCCATCTTGGCTGAGAGACTTCGTCTCATCCTAGGGGGGAGGGATGTTGTGTTCTGTAAAGCTGTGCCTTTAACAATGTACCTTTGCCATGTGTTATCAATGTAACCTTTCTGTGTGCAACATTATAACCATCACCTGTATCAATGTAAACCTAATAAGGGGATGCGAGCTAGTGACCACCAGAGGGCAGTAGCGAGCGTCCAGCACTCATGGATCATAGTCACCTGGTTCAGCTGCGCGGGAAGATTCCCCGCCACCTCTTCACCTGGTCAAGAAGGGCGTGACCTCCTACGACGTCACGCAGGCAGCAACCAATAGTCTGTCGACGAGCCACATTCAAATGTATAGCCAGCAGTATATATTGAGCTACTCATCCGCCATTACCACATGTTCCTCCGGATCATCATGCAATAAACCTGTGTTAAGCCAACCCTTCGGCTGTTTCATTGTCTTTGGTCCCTTACACTAAAGCACCACTGCTCTAAGGCATGGGTTGCCAACCTTTTCAAGTCATGCTCTCTCTGTCAGCTTCGCGGGACAGATGGCTATTTTGCCCTGCCTGCACAATGGGGTGGCCATTTTGTCCCAACAGCTTCAAAGTGGTGGCCATTTTGTCCCTTGAATGCCCTTGGAAGGGTGGTGGTGGGCCACATGAAATGGCACTGCAAGCCGGAACCAGCCCATGGGCCTTAAGTTGGGAACCCCTGCTCTAAGGTTTGTAGCTGCAAAATCCAGAAAACTCATCTGAAAATACCCTTCACTGAACTCAGATGCAGGACTGTAGAGAAATAAACTACAAATGCAATTAATAGTTCCTGACAGGAAGGGGTGCATAAGATTGTAGCTTAACATTGTTTATTTTTTTGTATTTATGTGGTAAAAATTCCATGAATAACAGACATTTGCCCATATGAAGCCATTGTTTAGCTTTTTTGCTTTTTACATTAAATTTGTTTTTTACATCTACTTAATTGAAAGCTCAACAAAAGAGTGAGGAAAGCAGTAATGGGATACAACATCAAAAATGATAGAATGATGTCAGTCAGAATCCAAGGCAAACCTTTCAATATCACTGTAATCCAAGTCTATGCACCAACCACTAGTGCAGATGAAGCCACAGTTGACCAGTTCTATGAGGACCTACAACACCTCATAGAACAGACACCAAGAAATGATGTCCACATTGTCTTAGGAGATTGGAATGCCAAAGTAGGAAATCAAAAAGTAAATGGAATAACAGGCAAGTTCGGTCTTGGAACACAGAATGAAGCAGGGCAAACATTGATAGAGTTCTGCCAAGAGAATGAACTAGTCATAGCAAACACCCTCTTCCAGCAACACAAGAGGCGACTTTACACATGGACATCACCAGATGGCCAGCATCGAAATCAGATTGATTACATACTCTGCAGTCAAAGATGGAGAACCTCCATTCAGTCAGCAAAAACAAGACCTGGAGCAGACTGTGGCTCAGATCACAACCTACTGATCGCAAAATTCAGGCTTAGACTAAAGAAAATGGGGAAAACAATTAGATCAGACAGATATGACCTACACAACATCCCTAAAGAATACACGGTAGAGGTCATGAACAGATTTAATGTCCTGTACCTGATAGACAGAGAGTACCAGAAGAATTATGGACAGAGACACGGGACATCATGCAGGAGGCAGCAAGAGAAACCATACCAAAAGAAAAGAAGTGTAAGAAAGCAAAGTGGTTGTCTGATGAGGCTCTTAAAATAGCAGAGGAAAGAAGGAATGCAAAAGTCCAAGGAGAAAGGAAAAAACACAACCACCTGAATACAGAATTTCAAAGAAAAGCAAGGAGAGATAAGGAAAAATACCTGAATGAACAGTGCAAAGAAATGGAGGAAAACAACAAAAGAGGCAGGACTAGAGATCTTTTCAAAAAAATTGGGGAAATCAAGGGAACATTTAAAGCAAAAATGACCGTGATAAGGGACAAAGATGGAAAAGAGTTAGCTGAAGCAGAAGAGATCAAAAAAAGATGGCAAGAGTACACAGAGGAACTCTACAAAAAGGACCTCAACACTCCTGATAATAACAATAATGAGAAATTTGAACTTGAACCAGACATTCTGGAGAGTGAAGTCAGAAAGGCCCTAAAAAGCACTGCAAACAATAAAGCTAGTGGAAATGATGGTATCCCAATTGAATTTTTCAAAGCCCTAAAAGATGATGGAATCAAACTACTGCATTCAATATGCCAGCAAATTTGGAAAACAAAACAGTGGTCACAGGATTGGAAAAGATCAGTGTATGTTCCAATCCCCAAAAAAGGCAATGCCAAAGAATACTCAAATTACCGAACAATTACACTCATCCCACATGCCAGCAAGGTGATGCTCAAGATAATACAGGATAGACTTCAACAACATGTGGGGAGAGAACTACCAGAGGTGCAGGCTGGTTTCAGAAGAGGCAGGGGGACTAGAGACCACATTGCCAACATACGTTGGATCTTGGAGAAAACAAAAGAATACCAGAAACAAGTCTACTTTTGTTTTATTGACTACACCAAGGCTTTTGACTGTGTGGACCACAACAAAATGTGGCAAGTAATTAAAGAGATGGGAATACCAGAACACCTCATATGCCTCATGAGAAATCTGTACACGAACCAAGAAGCAACAGTTAGGACAGAACGCGGAATGACAGAGTGGTTTGGAATAGGGAAAGGAGTAAGACAAGGCTGCATTTTATCACCCTGCTTATTCAATCTATACACAGAGCACATAATGTGCAATGCAGGGATGGAGGAATCACAATATGGGATCAAAATTGCTGGGAGAAACATCAACAATTTGAGATATGCAGACGATACCACCCTAATGGCAGAAAGTGAGGAAGACCTAAAGAACCTCTTGAGGAGGAGGAGAGTGCAAAAGCTGGCTTGAGACTCAATATCAAGAAAACCAAGATAATGGCAACAGGTCCCATCAGTCCCTGGAAAATAGATGGGGAAGAAGTAGAAGCAGTAACAGATTTTACTTTCCTGGGATCTAAGATCACTGCAGATGGCGACTGTAGCCATGAAATAAAAAGACAACTGATTATGGGGAGACAAGCAATGAGAAACCTGGGAAATATAGTGAAAAGCAGAGACATCACCTTGAAAACAAAAATTCACATAGTCAAAGCAATGGTATTCCCAGTGGTAATGTATGGGTGTGAGAGCTGGTCCATTAGGAGGGCTGAGCACAGAAGAATAGATGCCTTTGAGATGTGGTGTTGGAGGAGAGTCCTGAGAGTCCCTTGGACAGCAAAGAGAACAAATAGGTCAATACTGGAAGATATCAATCCTGACTGTTCATTGGAGGGACAAATAGTGAAGATGAAGCTAAAGTACTTTGGACATCAAATGAGAAGGAAGGACTCACTTGAGAAGGCCTTGATGCTGGGAAAGGTGGAGGGAAAGAGAAGAAGGGGGCGTCCAAAGATGAGATGGATAGATGATATTGTGGACACAATGGAACAGAGCTTGGTGGGCTGAGGAGAATGGTGGAGGATAGAGGTGCCTGGAGGAAAATGGTCCATGGGGTTGCAAAGGGTCGGAATCGACTGTGTGACTGAACAACAACAACAAATGAAAGCTCAGAGAGAATTTACTCAAAAATGAGAGGATCAGACAAACCGAGCATGAACTTTACAATGGTCTCTAGGTGCTGTCAAGGCAAGCAGATTTCCCCACCAAAGTTCATACTCCCAAATTGAAAATATTCTGAAGTGGAGCTTGTTCCCCCCAGTCCTAGATTTCTCTCAAATGGGCTTGAGAGGCAAGCTGCATAAAGAGAAACTGATTGCACCAGGCTTCTATGAAAAGCTATTCCCTTCGACCAGCTGCTGGGCAGTTCAAAACATACTGCCATGCTAGGCTGAGTGATCTGCTTGGCACAGCTGCCGATATCATGTGACACACGCTGGACCAAATTCAGGAAAACAAGTTGATCCGCCGGTGACGTAGAATGAGGGTTATCATCCTTCTGCTTCAAACATTTGGACTGTAATCACTGTTTGCTTATATAGCCAAAACAGTTTAGAGTGTGATTACACACTGCTCCAATTTGATTTGCTGGCTGTATTACATTTAAAATTGTAATTGTTGCTCACACAGGAACTGTAGGGTGATTTTGGAGTCCATTGTTTATATTGGATGTGATGTAAGTCACAATCCAGCCTGAAGGCCCCTCCTCTTCTTTTATTTGAATATAAATGAATAAAATGTATTTAAGATAAAACATAATACAAAGACCACTCTTAAAAGTAAAAAAAAAACCCTGAATAAAAAGATAAAAAATTACAATAAACAAATACATTGGTGATAGTGCACCCTACACCTGGAGACACTCTAATTGCATTTTACTAGTATATACCATATGCTTCTTGTTTCGGTTTCATCCCTTTCCCCTTAACAAATGCAGTGTACATAATTTATGACTTTACCCCCAAATATCTCCAAAATCATTTCCCCCTGCTGATCTTGCCTCTTCCTGTCCTTTCATCCTCTCCATTCACCTCTGTCAATCATTTTATTTTTTCTTTGTGTTGCTGGTTTTGTGTTAGAAAAAACAATCAAAACCACAAAAGGGAACATCCTTAGTCATTCGTTTTTGTGTCAGAGATTACTCTGGGTTGAAAGGATTTTTGCAGGGGACGCTTGAATGAGGCTCCTTTCATGTCCCCCATCGTGCAGCTCCTGAGTATTGAACCCGTCTTTCCATTCTCCAAGCCGCACGTCTTAACCAGTAAGCCACCAGAGGAACTGCTCCTTAGTGATCTTATTAATACCAGCTTGGGAATATTAGATAATATCCCACTATAGTGAAAATAGTCAGGGCTTTGAAATGTGTGTGCATACAGACACACACTCACTCACACACACACACACACACATGCAATGCATGCATGCACAACACACACACACAGACACAGACACACAGACACAAAACTTGGGATTCTCCCCACCTCGTTTGTGGTGACTAGTGACACTTTTTCTCTCAATAAGGAGACAAGTCCATTGGGAAAAAATTCCAGTTTCTTACATCTTCCTGATCTTTTCAGTTATTGACCTAGAGATAAGGTGAAATTTCTAATATCAAATTTTATAAATTTCAAATATCAAAGGATGCACAAGGGAGAGGAATGAACATGAGGCATGCTTTCCAAGTCCTGAAAATGATGCCTTACCTGCCTACATCACAGAAACACCACCTATAGCTATACCCCATTTCTTTACATGAAGGAATCACAGCTGACTACATGGGGAAAAGCCCAAACAAATAGTTTCAGAATGGGGAAAAAAAGTAGAATCCACTCAGCAGCTGAGTGAAAAAGATGGGTTGGGAGAATAAAGCACCAGATGAATTTGAATCAGCCTTTGCATTATACAGTTAGTAAAAAATAAATTGAAACTGCCCATTTTATAAATAGAGCATATTTTGTGGTTTTTGATGGTGTAGCCAGGCACTTTAGCAAGACTACAAATGCGGCTGCTGACCATTACAGTTGGTTATAATAATAATTTCATGTCAGAAATTATTCTGGGTTGAAAGGATTTTTGCGGAAGAAACTCCACTCAGGGAACGCCCAAATGAGGCTCCTTTCATGTCCCCATGAGCTGGGACAGAGATGGATGCTCAATCTGTCATGCAGTACCTGGGTGTCGAACTGCTGACTTGCCAGCCTTCCAGCTAACAAGGCAGCTTCTTAACCACTGAGCCACCGAAGACCCTATAGTTGGTTCTTCTTCTTCTTGTTTAGTTCTCTCAGCGTCTGCTGCTTCTTCTCCCCTTCTCCAATGGTAAGTGGAGCTATGGGTGATGGCTAGAGGCTAAAGTGAGCATTCACATACACATGAAGGCAGGGGCACAGACAAGCAGTTGTTCAGTTACTTTGACACAAATACCCTCCCTGATGTTATTTTACAACTGGTATCTGTTGAAGTGGAGGAAGTGGAGAAGGACAAGCTCCTGAGGAGTGAATCCAGCGGGGAGAAAAAGTGTTGATAAAATGAGTCAGAAAGCGCTAATAAAGCTGCAGCAGAATCTGGAAGCAGAAGGTGACAGCCTTGGCAAGGAGGGAAAGAAAGACTCTGCGGTAGAGATGAAGCAGTCTGCAACTGAGAGGTAAACAACTTACTGAGGCACCTAGACAACATTACAGTACTGTACAGGCAATTATCCAGAACTGAGGTGTCACTAAACTATGTAAGTCAGTACTGTATTGTGAAAAGAACATACTGTTAAGGAAAGTAGCTGAACAACTGCTTGTCTATGTCCCTGCCTTCATGTGTATGTGAGAGAAATTTCTCTCTCTCTCTCTCTCTGAGTCTCTCTGTGTTTAAAGTTGTTTGTGTTGGTCTCAGACCCTTTTCTTAGCTTGTAATTGGTCTATCATTTGCACCAGCCATTCATATATAAATACAGCCATACAAGCTACAGAAGGAAGGAATACACTCAACCACACATAAACAATTCTATAAAATTAGATCTCGTTGTATTGCAGTTGTTGGCAATGTCTTTATTCAATCATTTCAGGTTGAATGGAAGCCAATGGATTTGCATTGATTTTCTGGAAAACAATTACAACTACAGTTCAGGTAGCACTGAAAGGATTTAAAAAAAACTTCACATTAAAATAGTCCTCAAAATGTTCAGTCATCTGTTACAGTAACATATTTGAAAGTACATATAATTGCTAGGTAGCTGAGTGGCTTTTGTTCTAGTTTCTTGTTGGCCTTTATGATTAACAAGTACAGTAAAACCCCAACTTACATATGCCTCGAGTTACATAAAATCCAACTTAAATAATGATTTTGTGCTAAAACCATGTCCCGATTTACACAATTTCTTATGGGTTTGCTTCGAGTAACATAAAAAAATATTTTTTCCTATGGGTTTGCTGCGAGTTACATAAAAAACTGATTTAAGCAAAAGCCTACAGTATGGACTTTTTTTTTCGTAAGAAGGGGTTTTACTGTATGATATTATAAGAGTCTTGACATTTAAATCAGACCCTACATGTGATACGTGAGAAATATTTTTCCATTTAATAGAATGAAAGCGCGGCGCCAAAATGGCCGCTGCACTCTTTGCGGGGGGCCCCCACCCGGACTCAGACATCCGGGTGAGTTAGGGGGCGTGGCTACCCCTCTATAAAAGGGGTAGCCATGAGGCAGCCGAGCTGCCATTTTAAAAAGCGACGGAGCGGAGAAGTTTTTTCTCGCCCTTCGCCGCTTTAGGCAGTTGCACTCGGCACCGGAGCCTGTGCTGCTTTCTTAAATCTTCGGCTTTCCAGCCATAGCCTCTTCTCCCTGCACGGGGATTGTCTTCGGGCTTTGCTGCTCGCCGATTTGCTCTTAATATTCCGAGGGATTGATCTTCATGCCTCCTAAGAAGAAGGCCATGGCGACTCAGTCTCGCCCCAATACGAGGCGGCAGTCGGGTCGGAGGACCGCGACTGCTCCCCCGCCTCAGGTTCCCGTGCCGGACGTGCCCACCAGGATCGGTGGGATGGGGCAGGTCAGCCTGTGGCCCGTGGCTACCGCACCCGTTGGGGCGATGGCCCCCGGCCTGCAATGGCTGGCCACGGCCCTTCAGCAAGGGGGTGGGTATGTTGCGGTTGGGGCCTCAGCCCCCGGCCCGCAAGTGCAGGCCATGGGTTCTCAGTTGGGTGGGGGGGTTTAGTCTGCTGCCAGGGCAGGGCTTGCCCCCGGCCCACCAGGGGACGGAGTTTGGTACGTGGCCATATTGGGGACAGGGCTTCCAAGTAGGCGGCCCTGGCCCATTGCCCAGTGGGCCGTCCGGCCCACCTGGCCCCCTGTATGCCGGGGGTTCTGCGACGGTGGATGCCTTGCTGGCCCACGTGGCGGCCCTGGAGGCGTCCTTAGGGATTACTAGTAACCCCATCGGGGGGAGCTTCACCCTCGTTGGGGGTACCCTTTGCCCAGCCTTCGCCCTCGACGACCGTCACTCTTCAGCAGGCGACTGGCCGGGTCGAGTTGCTGGAGGCGCGCCGGCCCCTGCCGGCCGCGGCCTCGCAGCTCCCCATGCCGCAAGCGGTGCAGACGGATGGTGGTCGGGGGGACCCGCCGAGCTCGACTTCGGTCGCGAGCTCCGACGCCCGCCGTGGGCCGGAACCCCCAGTGGGGGCGGCCCACGGGGGTGCACCCAGTGAGTATCAGGTTCAAACTAGTGTACCCACACCACACTCTGCCAACGGGGATAGATTCCAGTGGCCATGGCCTAGTACTGTGGGGGTAGGGGGGCAACAGGTCATGGCCTTCCCGGGTGCAGCTTGGTCCCACGGGGGCATACCCTGGAGTGCTGGGGTTTGCCCCCCCGGGGCGGCGCCGGGGGTCACGGGGGCGGCCCAGGCTCCTCTCCTGGCATCCCGTATCAACACCGTGCCGGTGTCGGCTCTGCCTACAGCCAGGTATTCCTTGCCCCTTGGAGATCATCTGGCCCAGGCCACGAGGGAGAAAATCTGGAGGGGGGAGTATGTCGACATTTTCTCTTTGTTGAATCGGGAGCCCACCTAGGAGGAGAAAGAAGGGCAGGATGAGAAAGACAAAGAGCTGTCTCGTCGTCGCAAGCCACCTCGCACTTGGGCCAACTGGTTACCGGCCTACCTCATATACATGGCAGTGTACCTCAGGGCCCGGCCGGATCTGGCCATCCCTATGGTCCAATATTTGGACAACATTTATCGGGCAATGGTGGATTTTCCTGGCCCCTCGTGGTTGGCTTACGACGAGGAATTTAGAATGAGGGTCCCCTTACACCCGGAAATGAGGTGGGATGAGCCATGCCAGAAACTGTGGCTTTTGTACATGACCCCCACGCGCCCGACGCCTGGGGAGAGGTACCATTGTGGGCATGCGGTCCAGTGAGCAGCTCCAACACAGGCTCCCCGCCAGCCGGCGGGGCAGGGGGTTCAAGCCCGCCTGCTGTGTTGGGGCTTCTCGGCCAATGGCGTATGCAATAAAAAACTGTGCCGCTATAAGCACGAGTGCCCCTCTTGCGCTGGCCCCCATGCCGCCGCTGCGTGTCCACGAGCGGGTGGGTCTCGGGGCAAAGGCAGAGGTGGACAGGGGGCGGGCAGACCTGCCGCTGATGGAGCTGGTCATTCAAAAGGCCCCCTCCCCGGTTAATGTCCCTATGTTGGAGCAGTGGCTCTCAACTTACCCGAGGGGGGAGGATGCTAGGTACCTACTTGAAGGTTTCCAGTGGGGCTTCCGCATCCCATTTAGAGGGGATAGGTGCCCCCAAGACGCCCCTAACTTACTCTCACTGAAGGGCAGGGAGGAGGTGGCCGCCCTGAGTATCGCTAAGGAGGTCAAGGCGGGCAGGGTGGCTGGTCCCTTCCCTTCGCCACCATTTCCCAATTTGAAGGTTTCCCCTTTAGGTTTGGTTCCTAAAAAGGCCCCTGGGGAATTTCGTTTAATCCACCATCTGTCGTACCCGACTGGCTGTTCGGTCAATGATGCCATCCCTGATGACCTTTGTTCGGTCAGGTATACATCATTTGACCAGGCCTTGCACATGGTGCGCTCTTGTGGCGCGGGTGCACTTCTGGCAAAATGCGACATTAAGTCGGCATTCCGTTTGTTGCCTGTGCACCCGGGCGACTTTGAGTTGCTGGGTTTTAGATTCCAAGGGAACTTTTACGTAGACAAGGCCATGCCCTTTGGCTGCTCTATCTCCTGCTCAGCATTTGAACGTTTTAGTACGTTCCTTCAGTGGGCCTTTGTTCGCAGGTCGGGGTCTCGGTCTGTAGCCCATTACCTCGATGATTTCTTGTTCGGGGGCGAACAGGGCGGGGACACGTGTATGCGTCTCCTCAACACATTTCAGACGCTAATGCAGGAACTCGGTGTCCCTTTAGCGCCCGAAAAGACCGAGGGCCCATCGACTAAGCTCACGTTCCTGGGTATTGAAATCGACACGGTCTCGCAGTCATCCAGGTTGCCCATGGACAAGGTTGCCCAGATCACTGCGTTGATTTTGGCCTTACTGGCCAAACGCAAGGTGTCACTTCGTGAGCTCCAGGTACCACATGGTCACCTTAACTTTGCCTGTAGAGTGGTGACGCCGGGCAGGGCTTTTGCTCGACGCTTGTGCGATGCCATGGCTGGCCTATCCAGGCGCCATCACAGGGTTCGACTGACTAGGGGCATGAGGGCTGACATGCGGGTGTGGCTTCAGTTCCTGCAGGATTTCAACGGGGTGTCGTTCTGAAGGTCTGACCTCTTGGTTTCCCCTAGGTTCCAGGTTCACTTGGATGCTTCGGGGTCCCTGGGGTACGGGATTTACTTTGAAGGGAAGTGGGCCTATGGACAGTGGCCTCCCGCATGGAGGGGCTCGGATCGTCTACGTGACATGACGTTCCTTGAGTTCTTCCCAATCCTGGGTGCTCTGATGCTATGGGGCGAGGAGTGGGCCAATTCTGTGGTTCATTTCTGGTGCGACAATGCTGCGGTGGTGCACATTGTCAATTCCCAGACTTCTAAATCACCCAATGTCATGGAGTTAGTTCGCCAATTCGTGTTGCGTTGCCTGCGCCTCAACGTGCTCTTTAGGGCCAGACATGTGCCGGGTATTGATAACGACATTGCTGATGCTTTATCCCGCCTGCAGATCTCCCGGTTCCGCGCCTTGGCTCCAGACGCAGAGGAATTTCCCTCGCCGCTCCCGGACAAGATTTGGACGTTTGGCAAGGAGAGGTGAACCGGGCGATCGGCATGTCGCTGGCGCCCCGCACGCGTAAGGCGTATCACCATGCATACAGTCAATTTAGGGAATTTTGTGCGCAAATTCGGTTGCCCGAGGTGTGGCCCATTCCTGTGGCACACCTTTTACAATTTATGGTCTACCTACACAGTCAGGGCCTAGCTCCCCGCACCATTGCATCCAGGCTTTCAGCACTGGCATTCATGGCCAAAGTGAGGGGTACGGATGATAGCACGGCCGATTTCCGTATCAGACATGTTTTGGAAGGGTGGGCGAGGGAACGTGGGCGCAGCCCGGACACTCGCCACCCTATTTCCCTGAGGGTCCTTACCCACCTTGCTAGAGGCTGGCACAACCTGTGTTTCGACAGGTATGAGGCAGCTCTCTTTCATGCAGCTACCACGGTAGCCTTTTTTGGAGCGCTCCGCATCAGTGAGCTGGTGCTACTGTCTAAGGCGGATGCGGCTCGTAGGGCACTGGAACTCGACGATGTCCATGTCTCCAATGAATGGGCTCAGTTGAGGATTCGTTCCTCCAAAGTTGATCAGCACGGTGTAGGCAGTGGTGTCAGACTGCTACGATGTTCCATTGCAGACATCTGTCCGGTTGGTGCCCTACATAAGTTCCTTGCACTGCGTGGTACATAAGAACATAAGAACATAAGAACAGCCTTGCTGGAACAGGCCACAGCCCATCCAGTCCAGCATTCTGTCTCACACAGTGGCTCACCATTTCCTTCAGGGTATTCCCAAGCAGATGCCTGCTTAGGATTCCCTGGAAATGATATTGAGAGATATCCTGCCTATCTCTCCAACCCGGAGGTTGTCCTTAAGTATCCATAATTATAGCCATTGATACTCTTGTCCTCCATGAACTTGTCTAATCCTTTCTTAAAGCTGTCAAGACTGACAGCTGTCACCACTTCTTCTGGCAGGGAGTTCCATAGACCAGTGATCCTCTGGGTGAAAAAGTACTTTCTCTTATTTGTTTGAGAACTAGTACCCAAAAGTTTCATGGAGTGCCCCCTAGTTCTAGTGTTATGCGATAGGGAAAACAGTTTTTCCTTATCTACTTTGTCCACACCGTGCATGATTTTATAAACTTCAATCAGGTCACCTCTTAGACGTCGTCGTTCAAGAGTGAAGAGGCCCAACCGTTGCAGCCTCAGATGGTAAGGAAGGTGTTCCAGTCCCCTAATCATTCTGGTTGCCCTCCTCTGCACTTTTTCCAGCTCCATAATATCCTTCTGGAGGTATGGCGACCAGAACTGTACACAGTATTCCAGGTGGGGCCTCACCATAGATTTATAAAGAGGCAAAATGACACTTGCTGACTTATTTTCTATACCCTTCCTAATGATCCCTAGCATTGAGTTTGCTTTTTTCACTGCTGAGGCACACTGGGTTGACACCTTCATTGAGTTGTCCACCAGGACACCAAGGTCCCTTTCCTGGTTTGTCGCAGAGAGTTCAGACCCCATCAGTTTATAAATGTAATTGGGGTTCTTTGCTCCAACATGCATCACTCTGCACTTACTAATGTTGAAACTCATTTGCCACTGTTTTGCCCACTCCCCCAGTGACGAGAGATCCCTCTGGAGCTCCTCACAATCTCTCACAGTTTTCACTACCCTGTATAATTTAGTGTCATCAGCAAATTTGGCTACCTTGCTTTTTACTCCTACCTCTAGATCATTTATGAAGAGGTTGAAAAGCAGGGGTCCCAGTACTGAACCTTGGGGGACCCCACTCTTTACTTCCTTCCACTTGGAGAAGTGTCCATTTAGTGCTACCCTCTGTTTCCTGTCCCTTAGCCAGTTGCTGATCCAGGACAAGACCTGTCCCTTTATTCCATGACTGGTAGGTTTATTCAAGAGCCTTTGGTGTGGGACCTTGTCAAAAGCCTTCTGAAAGTCCAGATAAACAATGTCAACTGGATCCCCCTTATCCACATGCTTGTTGACACTCTCAAAAAATTCCAACAGATTAGTGAGGCATGATTTGCCCTTGCAAAAGCCATGTTGGCTCTCCTTTGGCAGCGCCTTCTCTTCTATGTGCCTATTAATTCTATCTTTTAGGATGGTTTCCATCACTTTACCTGGGACACATGTCAAACTGACAGGTCGGTAATTCCCTGGATCACCCCTGGATCCTTTTTTGAAAATTGGTGTTACATTCGCTACCTTCCAGTCATCAGGCACAAAGCCTGATTTGAGGGAAAGATTATATATTTTGGCTAGGAGATCAGCAATTTCATCTTTAAGTTCCCTGAGAACTCGTGGATGGATGCCATCTGGTCCTGGTGATTTGTTAGTGTTTAGCTTAACAAGACATGCAAGGACCTCCTCCCTGGTTATTTCTATCTGGCTTAATTCTTCGGTTTCCCTCCCTACGAAGATAGGCTCTGTTTTGGGCATGTGGCCTCTGTCTTCTTCAGTGAATACTGAAGCAAAGAATTCATTGAGTCTCTCTGCAATCTCTGTTTCCTCTTTAATAACCCCTTGCCTTCCATTGTCATCTAATGGTCCAATGGCCTTCCTAGTTGGGTTCTTACTTCTAATGTACTTAAAGAAGTCTTTGTTATTTCTCTGAGTATTTTTAGCTATACGCTCCTCAAAGTCTTGCTTTGCTTTCCTGATTGTTGCCTTGCATTTGTTCTGCCAGAATTTATGTTTTTGCCTGCTGTCCTCATTCGGACAAGCCTTCCATCTTCTAAATGAGCTTCTCTTGCTCTTGATCACTTCCTGAACAGCTCCTGTAAGCCACATTGGAGTCCTCTTGGACCTGGCAGTGCCCCTTTTCCTTTTGTGTATGCATTCCAATTGAGCATCTGTTATTGTTTTTGTAAACAGCCTCCATGCCTCTTGGAGTGTTTGGACTCTCTCAATTTTCCCTTTCAGCTTCTTTTTTACTAGTTTCCTCAACTTTGGGAAATTTCCTTTTTGAAAATTTAAGGTCTCTGTGTTAGATTTTATCAGTGACTTGCGGTCTATGATCAAGTTAAACATAATTGAGTTGTGGTCACTGTTCCCTATTGGATCAGTCACATTAACATCTTGCACCAGATCCTGAGTATTACTCAGGATCAAGTCAAGGATTCTTGTACCTCTAGTTGGGTCTTCAACCATCTGTCCCAGGGAACAATCATTTAGCATATCTAGGAACTTTATCTCTTTATCATGTGCTGAACAACAGTTCACCCAGTCTATGTGAGGGTAATTGAAGTCCCCCATTATAACCAGGCTTCCCTTCTTGGATGCCTCCTTTACAACATTCTCCAACTGCCAGTCTGCCTCAAGAGTTTGGGTCGGAGGCCGATAGTATATGCCTACTATTAGACCAGTACGCACCCTGGCCCGTTTTTCTGCCACCAAGATGGGTCTCCCCTTACTAAATTTTAATTTTGGAAGTATCCGGTAAGGCACTGTCCAGTGTTGGCCTCCCTGGGGCTCGTTATGGCACCCATTCTTTTAGAATAGGAGCTGCTTCTACTGTGGCTGCATGTGGGTACTCAGAAGCTGATATATGCACAATGGGGAGGTGGGGCTCAAAGTACGTTCGCCCCTTTTCAAATGTGAGTACCACATAAGTCAATGGCCTGTCTCTCCCCTTTTTATCTTACAGACCCTGTGTGCCCCCGCACACTGGTGGCAGTATGGCTGGTGGGCCATAGCTATGTGCACTGGGCAGCGCAGTACGCTGCGGCGACAGAGTGGGGACCCCAGCTTGGACTACGTGCATCCGCATGTCTCAGGTGGTATGGTAAGCATGGTATGTTATAGCGGAAACTGTTGTCATTCCTATTCTCTATCAGGGATGCTGAACTGCCTGATGTATTGGTGATCCACCTCGGGGGTAATGACCTAGGCCAGGTCACTGGCCTTTCTTTGAGACATAAGATATGCAGTGACCTGGCCTATTTGCGTTATGTGTGGCCTGCCACGACCCTGTTATGGTCGGACATCATACCGCGTCACGCTTACAGGGGAGGAGTTAACCTCCAGGCCCTTGACCGTGCTCGTCGCGCGGTGAACGGGGCAGTGGCCCGGTTCTTTGCAGACAAGGGTCCGGGGCGGGTCATCCGACACCCCAACATTAGTCTTCAAAATTACGAACTTTATGCAGGGGATGGGGTCCATCTGTCGCCCAGAGGTATGGACCTCTTTTTGGAAGATTTGCAAGCAGGCCTGTGGACCGAGCTGACGGTCTGGGGGCGGTGGCGGTGAGCCTTTATTAAGCCTCCCCGTGTGGCGGGTAGCACTGGTAAGGTAAATATTGATGACCCACAGGTATCCGGCAGGTTCGCAATTGACTGGACAACACTAGATAGGTACAAGTTTGTTAACGTTGTCCGGTCAACGACGAATCAGGCAATGGGGTGATGGCAGGAGCTCTCCAGCATGCATCACCCTGTGATTTTACGGATACACGTCAGAGGGTGGGGTCAGTAGATAGCTGATTGACTATGGTCAACAATTTGTTTGTTGTAAACAAACAAATTGATACAAATGGATACATTGTAGCCAATTGCCATTGGCAATTTTGGGAGGAACCTTACCAGTGTTACTGCGGCCTGCTTGCCTTAAGAATTATAATTGGTGAAGTACCAATGCAAATTTATAATTCGGACTAGGGCATGAATCAATAAATGTGGCCCAATGCCGTTATCCACTTTTACCGGTGTCTGAGTCCTTTATTGGGGGGTGCGCCTGCAATGCTAAAGATTTTGAGAAGTATTTCCCCTACTTTTTAATGGTGCATACTGCTTCAGGCCAAACTAGACAGAGTGTTAAATGTGCCTTTGCATTTAATGTGCATGATTTTTAAAAAAAGTACATAGCATCAGTAGGGTGTGGTTATAGTTATCTGATAGCAGACAGAGTGGGGATTCAACTATTTCTTCTTGCACTCCTGAAACTATCTCCACTGAAATTACTTTTAGTACTGAGAAGAAATCCTGTTGCAATCTAATCAATGAACAAATACCCACAGTTCATGTTCTGAAACTTGTGTGGAATATTCAATATGTATTTAATGTCATATTTATTTTGGCCCTTTGTGTGTCTTTGTTTGTATTTCTTCTCCCCAGCTGTTAATTATAACTCCATAGAAAATAGTCCTGTTAGCTAATTTATAGAGAAAAGTGGGAGAGGGCACATGGTAAAATTCTGAATTCATCCACTATAAAAGATTTCCAAAATCTATCCGAGTGCAAGTTTCCCCCACAAACATATTTGCCATGACCCAGTTATGCATATCAGCATACAGATCACCTTTCGAGAGCTTTATAAAAAGAAGGTAAAGAGACTGCAGTGGCTCAAGTGGTTAAGACACTGAACTTGATGACTAGAAGGTCAACAGGTTAGCTGTTCAAGACCTGAGTGCTGCAAGACAGAGTGAGCTCCCATCTCTGTCCCAGCTCCTGCCAACCTAGCAGTTCGAAAGCCATAAATTGCAAGTAGATAAATAAGTATCACTTTGGTGGGAAGGTAAACAGCGTTTTGTGTCTAGTCATGCCCGCGACATGTCCACAGAAATGTCTGCAGACACAGACGGTGCTGGCTCTTGGGTTTTAAACAGAGATGAGCACTGAGCCCTAGAGTTGGATACAACTGGCTTTTGAGCAAAGGCAATCTTTAACAAGAGAAAATGCCCCATATTTGATAGAGAGTGTAAGAAAGGTGCACATCACATACAGGTGACCTCTGGTTTTTATATCCTGATCATCTTATTTCCTGAGAGCACACATTGACTTTCTTCAGGGAGGAATCTCTTCCTTTCCACAACAGGTGGTCAATAGTACTCAATTTGGAAACACAGCAACCTATTTAGGAGTTGTGGGAAAGTCAAGAGGAGAGGTCATTTCCTGAGGTCATGCCTATGAAAGGATCTCTGCATTTGGCACAATTTTCTATACAGTTTAATTAAGAAGAAGGAATGGCAGTAAAGGCAAAAAGTAAAACTAGCTGCCAACAGAAGTGTTCTGATTAATATCCCTTTTGCGATTTCCCTTCTTATTTATACTTACAAGCATACTGCACAGAATGAGCTCATTAAAGTTAACTTAAACCTTGGTTGGCCCAATGGCAAAAAGAGCAGAAGAGGAACCACTTCACTATTCTGATTCCCAATGGTCATGGGGGTGGAAGAGCCCATGCCAGATGAACTGACTGTGAAGGCGCAGTTTGTTAATAGTCTCAAGGCTGGGGCAGTCCATTGCAGTCCCAGTGTTAAATCTTGCATGTCTCCTTTCATATGTGCTGCAGTAAATGGCTCCGTGATCACAGTGTGTGGGTCACTTCACGGCAAGCTGCAATCCACTTTAACAAATTCATGTCAGTGGCATTTCCCCTGTTTCCAGGGGGAAAATGCGTCAATCCCCCTCCTCCTCCTCTCCTTCCACAGTACGTGGTTCACATGGCGGCTAGCAGCCAGGAAAAATTTTATACTCGAATACGAGTAGCAGCCACTGACACCAATGCCAAAACCTTGGTGCTACCAGAGATTGGATGGATGCTTAAAATTGGCCCACACTACAAATACTGCCACATTTTGAGCTTTTTTCATATATTACTCATGTTGTGGGTTTCAGGATTTCCACAAGGATTTCTCAGACAGCTTGTCTACTTCTGCCTCAATAAAAAGAGAGCAGGAGAGATCTGCATCAAAATGGCCTACTATGGTATTTAACACTTACAAATGCACATTTAAACACAGTTATTACGGGTTAGACTAGAGTGGGACAAATATGGCCTTTCAGAAGTTGCTGGGCTAAAGTTCCCAGCATTCCTAACCACTGGCTAGGCATGACTGAAGGTGCAATTCAACAACAAATGGGGAAGATATAGTTTTTCTTGTCCTAGTTCAATATGAGATATTTAAAAGCTAATTGCCCACTTTGACTACATTAGTGTTTTGAAACACTAATGCAATGCATCATAAAAAAAAAACCTAATATGTTTACCTGCTCATTCTACTATACAGATGCTAATATGCAACAAATAACTTCAGGAACCCCCTCCCCTCATTTTAATGGCCCTTTATCTGGATGTAGTCTAGAGATTCTTTGAACATGAAGTGTAAATTCTTGGATCCCAGATGCTGTTGGACTTTGATGTCCAGAAGCTTTGGCCAAGATGATCAACAATCAGTTCCAAGTACAATAACTTCTGAGGAGGTAAAGTTTGAGAACTACTCGGCTAGAGGATTGCCTCTGACAGCTCTATAAATACAATTCTCTGTAAGGGGGGTATATGGCTACCTTAACACGAACCTTTATACTTTGATTTTTATTGTATACGATGATGGGATTTACAGAATTTGTTTTGATTATTCAGTAGGTGCTTCACTTTAACAGCTGATGACAGGGTAACAACTATATGAATAAATTCTGAAAGGTCCCTTTCATGGTGTCCCTAATAAAACTGACTTCTTTTTATGATAAAATTCAGAAGTTTATAAAAAAATCCCAAAATATTAAGGACATGCAATTGTTAATATGCACCATTAATATTTACTTCAAAAAATTGGAATGTAGTTGTTAATTTTTGTTCTATGTCTCTGGGAGATGCATTCAGCAATCCATACAACATTTCTGCTTTCTTGTTCTTTCAGTTTTATATAGGCATAGAAGATCCCAAAATGGAATTGGTTGTTGAATGCCAGGACATTCATTTTGACCTAAAGAGAAATGTACAAGAAAAAGTATATCTTATTAGGGATTTTTTTAGAAAATATATATGATATGTTACATCTTCCACTCATCAAGATTCTCAGCTGCTTTACCAACAGCAAGTAGTAGCACCAGTGAATGAATTGTTGCCTTTCTTTTTTTCTGAATAGGAGACAGACAAAAGTAGAGCTGAAGCCAAGGTTTCTACACAGCATTTTAAATTTCAAAAACATTAAAGAGATTCATTCTTTTTCTTTTTCTCCTGCCATATCTGAATCCCAATATAGACAATCCTCCTGGCAATCAGCCATAAAGACTGCCCTGGGAATATAATGCAGTGGCCTTTCATCTGCCTTCTGCATCGCAGCATGGCCCTCATACCACTGATCCAGCTCCATGAGTCTCTTTGTAGTCCTGAGCCCTTTTGGCATGCAAAGTCCTCATCAGCCCCTAGCCAGTATTGATGAAGCTGCTGCCATCCATCAAGATAGATTCAAGTGGGATTTAATCCACTTGGGGACCACCACCCTTCCCTGTAGACTTTGCCACCCAAGGCTGTTAGTCCTCAGTGTTGTCAGGTTGGTTAACTGCCACCTGACACTCAGTGTTGAGTCGCTGGCAGTATGGTCTACTCTATTACCATAGCAGGATAACCTGGCCAGATTACAGACTAATAGAAAGAGATTCATAGAAGAAATAAACACTTCCATATTATGAATATTTTATGCACTTTAAAAAAGTTGTGAAATGGAATGTGAAATTCTCAAAAGGGAGGGTTTGGATACATGAGTGTGGTCAGTTCACAATTAAGTTGAGAGGTTCGGAATATAGTAAATTTGCACAATTTATACATTGCCAATTCTCCCTGTTTCCTGGTATAATAGTAATAACTCTTCAGTTATAGTAAACACATTGATGTCTCCTAAAAGTATTTTATTTCCCAACTGACTCAGAGGAGGTTGAAAAAAATGAGGACAGCAAAGAAAGTCCTTCAGAACAAAGCATGCCTTACCTCATGTTCAAAAAAAGCATCTTCTAGTGTTTTTTCACCTGCACTGCTGCCAACCACTTCAAAGCAAGCCTTGTACTCCTGAAAGCACAAGAGAGTCAACCATGGTGTTACACAGCGCTACACGTACTGTTTCCTTCTGATTTAGAGGCAATCCTTTTGTAAACAGATTCTGTGGTGTGCTTGTCTAATCTACCAGTATATCTGATTGAAGATAAGTTCTTATGAGTGTCTCTTTTGCCCCTCACATTGATAAGCTTCCACCTGTTTCTTTTTCATGAATGGGAGGTCACAGAGCAATGACAGAGCACTAGGTTTGCCTGGAGAAGGTCCCAGGAGGTTCAGCTTCTCCTGATAAGGGTGGAAAATGCTCTCGTCAGAAATATGGAATGCTCCTGCCAGTAATTGTAGACAAGACTAACTCAAATACAACATGGATCTGACTTGATATCCAAAAGATATCTGGGTCAGAGATAACAGCCAATCTCTGTAGGGCAGGGGTTCTCAACCTTGGTGCCCCCAGGTGTTCTTGGACTTCAGTTCCTAGAAGCCCAAGTCAACAAACCAGGGTTTCTGGGAACTGAAGCTCAAGAACATCTGGGGCACCAGGGTTGAAAAACCCTGGTGTAGGCCAAATGGGTCAGGGATTCCCTGTCTCTAGCTGAAAAGAGCTGGGTTCTGACAACTGTCGGGGCTGTTTATTGTCCAGTTTGGAGAAATTCCTTTTTAGGTCTGTAACTCCCAGAATTCCTTGCTAGTCACACTACTAGAGGATTCTGGGTGTTGTAATCTGACCTGTTGAAACAGTTAGATTTATGACTCAGTCATACAAAATTAGAATAGAGTGGATTCTCCCTTGAAAATTGCCTCCCATCTCTCCCTCTTTCATTCACATACTCTGAAAATCAGCACTCAGCTGCCATCATTTTGTTTAAACCTTTTGCTGAACAAATAGCTAATGTTCTTTCTTTGGCAATGCACACTATGGAATGATGTAGACACAGTATGCTTCTGTTAGGAAATACCAAGTATTTACATACAGCATAGTAGTCTGCGATGCCCTTTACTTGCTCATAATCCTCTGCATTAGCAAGCATATCTAAGCCTTCTGGATATAGCTTCCCACACTTTGGATACAGCTTCTGTCTGTCTTCTTTAGTCAGTTCAGTCCCAAATGAGTTAATGGTGATAATGAAGACACGCCTGTCTGCTTCAAACTAAAAAAAAAAAGAATAAAAATTTTTCATCAGGTTTTGATCCCATACATATCATTATTAAAGAACACCTGTAAGGTAAAGGTGAAGATAGCTCTTGCTTGAAATCAGTTGTATTCGACTCTAGCGTTTAGTGATCATCTCTGTTTATAGCCAAAGAGCCAGCACTGTCTGCATCTGCAGATGTTTCCATGGTCATGTGGCAGGCAGGACTAAACACCAGAGTGCACAGAACACTGGTTACCTTTCCCACCTAAGTCATACCTATTTATCTACTTGCAATTTCTTGCTTTCGAACTTCTAGGTAAGCAGGAGATGGGAGCTCACTCTGTCATGCAGTACTTGAGTCTCGAACTGCTGACCTGCTGACCTTCCAGTTGTCAAGTTCAGCATCTTAAGCCACCACAGTCCTTAAGAACACCTGTACAGGTATACTATTTAATAAAGTACTACTGTCACTATCATAATTCTCTACAGGAATTTACATTTCTTTTCTCTTGCAGATGTGATTTTGAACCTAATGTTTTGCTACCTTGTTCAGGTGGCACAGAGCCTCATAACATAAAGGTTAAGTAAATTCCCTCCCAGCTGGGAATTTGCATTATTTTCCACTAATGAATGATAATGTAAATGGGATTTGAAGAAGTGTAAACACCATTACCAATGTGCAGTGACAGGCAAACATTTACACAAGTGAAATGTAACAGAACCTGATTATGAACAGAACCTTGAAAGGTTTTGCGGGATTGTTGTTGGGTTTGTTTGTTTTTACTACAGCTCCCAGAGTGACTACTAGGCTTGATGGCTGGAAAAGTCTGTTAGTTGTGATCCAGACAGGTAACTTTCTTAAGGCCTGATTAGGAAACAATGGCCTTGGGCCATCTTATAAACAAAGTTTAGTTTTACTTTGATTAGCTTATAGCAGGAAGCAGGCCGTAGCACTCGCCCAGGAGAGTCAAGCAGGAATAAAAATATCAGTTTATATCAGACATATTGTTTGAAGTAGTCAGTTCCAGTCTAATGAGTTCAGGAAAGCCAGAAATGTCTGCCACTAGAGACCATGCTAATGGTAGCACCTGTGTAGCAGGTTAATGCAAAAGAAGACCTATCCCCTTTAATAGATGCATAGAAAAGGGACCCTTGGCTGGTATAACAAGCTACCCTGAGGGTCTTTCTTTCAAAAGGCACAGGAGTGCTGGTCTGTTTTGCATCTGGCCATCAAGCTGCTGTTTGATAGTATCCTTTTCTTACTCACTAATTTGCTAGCTTTCTCCCCATAAGGGAACCAAGGCAGCTCACAACAACTGAAATCATACAATAACAAGTTAAAATACAATTAAAAACTTTATATTAAAAAATAAATAAAAATTAACCAATATTCAAAATTTAAAATTCTAAATGTGCAAAATAAAACATTCTCTAAAGGTAAAGGTCTCCTTAGTTATTAAACATTTTTACACCTTTGATAATGTAAAAGAGGTGGTGGCAGATTTTACAAAAGAGACTACTCTCAGCTGGTCAATAAGTTTTGTCTTCCATGTGTCCTCTGATAATTCTTCCTGCCTCAAGTTAAAGGGATGCCAGCAGGTGGGGAAGGAATTGGAAGTTATTGGAAAACATATCTGGTGCTGGAATTAAATAAAATAAATGCAGGAGGAAGGCAATACCTTTACAGTAAAGGTAAAGGTCACCCTTGCTCGAAAGCCAGTCATATCCGGCTCTAGGGTTCAGTGTTCATCTGTGTTTATAGCCAAAGAGCCAGCGTTGTCTGCATCTGCAGATATTTCTGTGGACATGTGGCAGGCATGCCTCGACACAGGAGTTCATGGAATGCTGTTTACCTTCCCACCTAAGTGGTCCCTATTTATCTACTTTCAATTTTTTGCTTTCGAACTGCTAGGTTGGCAGGAGGTGGGACAGAGATGGGAGCTAGCTTCATCATGCAGTACTCGGGTATCAAACTCTGACCTTCCAGTCATCGAGTTCAGCGTCTTAACCACTTGAGCCACTACAGTCCTTTATAGATCACTTAAAAATCAAACATTGCGAGTTTTTGTGATTCAAGATCACTTCTGTCTTTGCTTATGGAATTAAATACAGTGGTACCTTGCTTAAAGAGCATAATGCGTTCCACAGGATTGCTCTTTAAGCGAGTTTGCTCTTTAAGCAAAACACCAATGTAAGTGACCAATTGTGACTTCTGGTGTGTGTGTGTGTGTGTGGGAAAATTGCAAACCCCGATTTAGTTGTTAAGTGAGACAACCATTCAGAGAAAAGTCTGCTCTTTAAGCGAGTTAGTCTCAAATCGAGGCGTTCTTTATGCGAGGTTTTACAGTACTTCCCTTTCTCCTCTGCAAAGGGGCAAAGAAAATGTAATTATTGTCCCCTTGCTTAGCCAATTCTTGCAGTGCTGCATCATTTAGGAGTAGCACTGCATCAGTTATTGCAGGAGTTCTCAACCTTATTAAGCCGGGGGCCAGGTCACGCTCCCTCAGACAGCTTCAGGGCTGGATGGCCATTTTGCCCTTCCTCTACCACATGGCACTTCTTGGTGTGGTGGAGGTGGTGGTGGCCACATGAAATGGTGCCATGGGCCACATTCGGCCCATGGGCCGCAGGTTGAGAACCCCTGAGTTATTGTTTTCTTCATTTTTCCTTGCATTGCCAATCAAAACTGTGTCTGTGAGCATTTTCGTGATTGACAATAAAAGGGGTGGTATGGACATTCCCACAGTATCATTTTCAAAAAATAAAAAATAAAAAAAATTACAAGGTTCTCTTTTAAAACATTCTGTCTTTTTATCTTTTCAAAAATGCTTATGGGTACAGCATGGCCCCTTGCCATTAAGCAGAGTGGGATAAACGGTCCCAACATCAGGTGGTGAGGGAGGGCTGTAGCTACATTCCACCAATCATTTCTCCTAAGCCCCCACAGGGGGACTTCAATTCCCAGAAGCCAATGCCAGTACATTGGCTGATCAGTGCTTTGGGGATTTGACTTAGGCTTCTGGGAATTGATGTCCAAAACTCAAAAGTTGGAAAACACTGTCCTAAGGTTTTCGACCTCATGGTTTTCGACCTGTCCTACAAGAGCAGACCATAGGGGCTCCCTCGTGGTCCCATCATCCAGGGAGGCACATCTTATGGGACCAGGAGAAGAGCCTTCTCGGTATCTGCTCTGGTCCTATGGAACCTCCTGCCACTTGAATTGCGCCTCCAGGCAGATTTGCTTCCCTTCAGGAAGGCCTTTAATACGTGGCTATGCCAGCAGGTGTGGGGTACAACTGATGTCACAACCTAGCCCTGCTGGTTTATTTAGCCAGCCCAGGTGTCCTTATTTAGTCCTGCCCAGGTGCCCTTCTTTTTAAGGGGATTGGGGAGGTTTTATAAACACTTTTAGATAGTTTTATAGTCTTTAGTTTTAATTAGTACTGGGTACAGGTTTTAACTGATGTTGTGAGCTGCCCTGGGTCACTTAGGCAAAAAGGGTGGTTGTATAAATCTAACAAAATAAATAAATAAATAAATAAATAATCACAGAGACATCCTTTTCTTCACCTCTTATAGTAGCCAGTGTGCAGTCATGTAACAGATAAAGGTACAATAGGCCAGTTTCAAGTGAAGTCTTTGGCTACCAAGTTTGACTTAAATTTTCTTACCTCCAAAAGAGGGCACATTATATCAGCTGTGGTGCCACCTTGGTTTTTGCAGAAAGCATAGAATGCCTCAAGGTAAGCCTAAACAATGAGAGCAAAATAAAATGTATTCAAATCTTGTTTGAAGTAAGTATCAGTGATAAATTTTATAACATCCTGTGTTAACTGTAAAAAGAAAACTAACACATTACCACCACTCCCTACCCAAATAACAATATAAATCATCCAGCTTGCATGTTCTGGACAAGGAAACTGCTTCTGTCCATGTTGCTAAAAGCCAAATTAGAAGTGATATTAGAGATATAAGGATACATTGCACCATTGTGTGTTGCATCTGGGCAATCCACTGGCTTCATTTGATCAAGAAGTCCCTTGGTTTTACTGAGCCAAATGGGACTTAACCACAGAGGACATCTGCCTATTACTTTACTTGAAAGAGCATCTAGTATATCTTTCTGTACAGACTGATAAGCAATCTCCTTATATATAGTCAGCACTTGTATATTTGACCATTGAAGGAGATGTGAAGAATTAATTCCAAAAAGAAGTAAGAAGCATAAAGTGCTTGCTCTTTCTGTTCTTTCACATCTAAACAAATTATTTGTCTTGCTTTCTGTTCTCATCCTTTGTGGGATCTGCGCACACAATTGGCATAATTGGCCCTGACAGAACCCTGGTAAAGGGTGATCACATTGTTACCAGGGGTTCCTGAGGGGACAGAAATTGGGGGAGCGGAATATTAGATAGAGTTTAATTCATCAATAGCTGATCTGACAAACTGCTCGGACAATAGAGAGCTAATGACTAACGCGCTAGGCACATAATAGGTGATCTCGCGCCCCCAGATTACTTTAAACCCTAGAACCAATACTAGCCACTTGTTTACCCCGGATAACACGGAACAATGTATTTCCTTTGCCGTTAATTAAGTTAGTTAATTAACTTCCCCTGTAGACTTCCCCAATTAACTTGTGTAAACATTATGTGTGAAACCTGCAGTATCGCAATGCTTTTACACGCAGCCTAAACATGATAAATACTGATGATTGGTCTTCATTAAATCACCGGTCTTTGCTCCATCTTGCCTCGTGTCTCATTGCTTGACCAGTCTCCTCCGGGACCCAACAGCCGCTTCGCGGTTCCGATCCAGCTTGTGCAACCCGCTTCGCGGCCCAGATCCAATATATGGTGGCCCCGAGACATGAGTTACTCATGAGTAAGTGATCTTCGCAGTCCCGTTCTATGCTAGAACCGTGTTCGAATCGTCCTGGAGGACAGCGCGGCAGCTCTGGTCGGAAAGCCATCCGATCTGAGTGACAGCTACACTGCGAGCCATTCCAGAGAGGCAGAGCACGCCCCAAAGCTCTGAGGCAGCTTGCTCAGTGTTCCGCTTAGGGTCGGCTGTGAAACCCTGACTTCATCGCAGAGGCTGTCGAGGGCCTGTGGCAGCAGCCCACGTTCCGAGTTCCTTCCCAGAGGTTCGTCACGTTACCTAACCTCAGACGCGTCGCTTCGTCCCGAGGAGGAAAATTTCAAAGGACCGGCAGGTAATATGGGGACTTGTCCTCAGCGACAACGTCCGACCGCTAACCAGAGAACTCACTTAATGGAGTTCAAGGCCCTGGCCAGGGTATACTATACACACATTCACAGCACCCAGTTAGCGGATCTTTTGGTGTACTTGGGAGGAAATTGTCTGCTTTATCCAGAAACAGACATGCTTAACCTCCAACTTTGGGATAGGATAGGAGCCTGCATTCAGCAAGCACCTAGAGCTCCAGATAAGATAGCATAATCAGCACATGGAGCAAGTGTAGGAAGCTCTTAGCAGAGGTAGACCCAGTCCAGATAGAGACCCAAGAACCCCCAGCACAGTCAGAGCCATCAGCCCCAACGGCTCTCTATCCGTCATTTCAGCTCAAGCAGGGTAGTGTAGGGAGCTTTCCCTCAGTGACAGCTGCAGACGTCACTGAAGGAATGCATGGAATGAGAAGCGCTGGTGCTTCTCTGACAGTTAAAAGTTCCCAGAATACCAAGAGTTCCATCCAGTGCATGGTTGAGGAAGAAACCAGTAAGGGGGAGTTGCCAGCAGAAGAACTAGCTGAGTTTAGGCAGATATGCCCAGTTCGCATAGAGGTAGATGCCCTCACGGGTCAGCAGCAAGTGATCCATTCGCCAGTTCCGTACAAGCTGCTTATGGCTATACGGAAGGCAATCACAGAGACAGGACTTCAGAGTCGCTTCACCAGGGGCACGCTTCAGCAAGTGTGCGAAACCATGGTGCTCATTCCGTACGACTGGAAAGCCGTCATGCGAATGATGCTCAGCCCCAGCCAGTATTTGCTATGGGACAGCGAGTATCGTCTCGAAGTGCAGGCAAGGGCTGCCAGGATGGGCGGAGCAGTAATCCCTGACCAGCTATATGGTTCAGGTCCGTTCGAATCCGTTGATGCGCAGACTGCCTTGCCCATCGCCACCCTTCACTTGGCGGCTGAGACAGCCTTCAGGGCTTATCTCAAGGTCCCGGCAGCTGGCAAAGCAGCCAAAAATTACACAGCAGTCAAACAGGGTGCCCAGAAGTACTACATGGACTTTATCAATAGACTGGAGGAAGCAGTCAGTAGACAGATTGACAATGAGCAAGCCCAACAGGAGCTCATGATGAAGCTGGCGAAAGACAACACCGACCTTGACTGCCGTAAGATCTTGCAGTCACTGGGCAATCATCCCGATCTGACTCTCATGAACATGATTAGGGCTTGTGCCAACATTGGTACAGATTCCTACAAAATGGGTCTGTTGGCAGCAGCGGTACAAGGCGGTAGGAAACCCAAAGGCAGGACCAAAGGAGCATGTCACAATTGTGGCAAGATCGGTCATTTCGCTAGGGAATGCCGACACACCAAGGGCAGCGGCCAAAACACCGGCCACCCCAAGGCTCTGACCACCCCTTGTCCGCGATGCAATAAAGGCTTCCACTGGGCCAGGAACTGCCTGAATTCGGGAAACCGGAACGCGGGCTTGTCTCTGGCCCCGGTCCAAACAGAGACCTCAATCGCTCTAGGAGAGCCAGAGCTGGATTAAATTCCGATCACATTCCCTGCATTCTGGAGGCACAGGCCAGCCCTAGAGGCAGTGCGGGACTAGATTTGACTTGCCAGTCAGAAGTCACATGTGACTTGCCAGGCACAGTCTATCTGGTCGATTCCCTGTACATGGGACCCCTGCCTAAGGGCTACATAGGTTTAGTTTTGCCCCGTAATATTGCAGGAATGCGCGGAATTCTTGTAATTCTGGGAGTCATTGACTCCAATTTTTTGGGTGTACTCCAGGTTCAACTCTGGACACACCTACCCCAAACCATTCACAAGGGAGACACGTTAGCGCAACTGATCATGGTTCCTTGTCACTCGCCAGCAGGCAGCCAGGAAAGGCTCAGGGACTGCTCAGAGTCCGGGTCGGAAGACCGCTCGAGCGCAGAAGGGGCATACCAGGTCTTAGCAGCAGTGCAAACCAACATAGAGTGGAAGCGGTGGCCAGTCATAAAGGTATTTTTAAATAAAAAACCTTTTGATGGGCTGCTAGATCCCGGAGCTGATGTCAGCGTGGTCAGCCAGAGTCAGTGGACGTGTGAGTGGGCTCTCAAGCTGGTCTCCGATGTGTGGGGGGTAGGCGGTGTTCAAGAAGCGTTAAGAATCCAAGACTGGGTAGAAGTCATGATCCCTGAAGCTGATGGCACAATGGTCATCCGGCTGCACATTTTGGACGTGCACGTCAACCTTTGGGGGCGAGACATTCTGCAGCAGTACCGTGCCACTCTTACCTTCGGGTAATGGCTCTACCGCTTAAATGGCTTACCAACACACCAGTCTGGGTAGAACAATGGCCGGTAGTAGGGGAGAAATTAGTCGCCCTGAAACAGCTGGTTAAAGAACAGCTAGACGCAGGACATATAG
This sequence comes from Bradypodion pumilum, assembly GCA_035047305.1. NCBI lineage: Eukaryota > Metazoa > Chordata > Lepidosauria > Squamata > Chamaeleonidae > Bradypodion > Bradypodion pumilum. Next base: position 305,617,078 of record JAWDJD010000004.1, on the reverse strand, counting down.
AACGGTCCACCAGTCCTTGGAATTCACCCATGTTCGTTATCAAGAAAAAGTCGGGGAAGTGGCGACTCCTTCGCGATCTCAGAGAGATTAATAAATGTATCCAGCCAATGGGTCCTCTTCAATGCGGTGTCCCAAATCCGAACATGATCCCCGAGGGTTGGGAGATCTTGATCGCAGACTTAAAAGACTGTTTTTATACCATTCCCTTAGATGCTAGGGATCGGGAAAGGTTCACTTTTACAGTGCCAGTCGTGAACCACAGAGAGCCCACGCAACGTTACACATGGAAATATTTGCCACAGGGGATGCTCAACTCGCCCACCCTGTGCCAAATTTATGTTCACAACGCACTGGAAAAGTTCCGAAACCTTCACCCCACAGTCTTAGTGTGTCATTTCATGGATGACATCCTGGTCGCAGCACTGCAACTCGGCAGCAAAATGTTTAGAGTCCTCCAGGCCACTCTGGGGGAAAAGGGTTACTCATTGCCCGGAGAAAGTTCAGAGAACCGAGCCATTTTCATACTTGGGCCATTGGCTTCTCCATTCTTTCGCAGCACCACTTTTGCCACAGATCAACTTAAAGGATTCCATCACCCTTGTAGAATTGCAACAGATTCTGGGGAATATTAATTGGGCTAGACCATATTTCAGACTAGATACGGACCTTCTGAAACCGCTCTTCTCACTGCTAACACTAGGTAAGCAGCCGACAGACCGGATACACATTCCTCGAGAGGCGCGCTTGACTCTCGAAAAGGTCAACCAAGTTCTCAGCCAGAGATGGGTGGACAGGATTAGTCAGGGGCCATATGCTCCTGTTCTAAACCTGTACGTCTTCCGGACCAGATCCATGTTTACCGGAGCCCTAGGGGTAGACTCCGAGCGGGGGGGGGGCAGTATCGTGGAATGGGTGTATTTACCACACACCTCTTCCCGAAACATCGTTCCTCCACAGGAACTGGTCTCCACGGTGATTTACTGAGGAAGGCTGAGAGCAAGGGATATCTCAGGGCACGATTTAGCAAAAATCGTGGTCCCATTCACAAAAGAGCAAATCCAGCAACTGATGCAGCTTGGTGACTCGCTTCCGATTGCATTGGAAGGATTCACTGGATGTTTGGCATACCATTTGCCGAAAGACCCCAGACTTGACTCGCTTCAAACGCAGACAGTCAGTTTGTGTGAGTTAATGTCACTGGTTCCACTTCAGGGGGCTAGGACAGTTTTCACTGATGGGAGTCGTACATATGGTGTGCTTACTTGGCAATAGGACCAGGCTTGGCACACGCTTCTAACTCTTCCGCAGAAATCCGTGCAGCGGGCGGAGTTGGCGGCAGTGAACCTCGCTTTGTGCACCTTTGCCAAAGAACGCTTGAACATAATTACTGACAACCAGTATGTAAGGAATTTGCTTCACAGTCTACCGGGAGCGTACATCACTTGCGCGATAGACAAGAACTTGTTAAGTCTTTTCCTCACAACTCAATTTCATTTGCGGAACCGCACCGAAGCGGTCTATATTGCCCACATCAGAAGTTACCAGGATTTGCCTGGACCGATTTCCATGGGCAATAGCAGAGCGGATGCAGCCGCAAAGGAAATTCAGCAACGGTCAGTCTTGGGAGTCTTCACGACTCCAATTCAGAATCATGCATTTTCCCATCAAAATGCCAAAACACTTGCACGGCAGTTCAACCTGCCACTTTCCCAAGTCCAGGGCATAGTCCGTTCCTGCCCGCATTGCACAGGGGTGGTAGGGGGGCCCTCGTGGGGGGTCAACCCATGAGGGACAGAGGCCAACCAGGTGTGGCAGATGGATGTCACACATGTTCCGCATTTTGGCTGATGGCAGTACATGCACATTTGCATTGACACTTTTTCACAGTTTGTTTGGGCTACAGCGCAGAAGGGAGAAACGGCTTCCCATGTGGAGCAGCATCTCCTTTCCTGCTTTGCGGCCATGGGCAAACCACGGCACGTGAAGACCGATAATGGTCTGGTTTATAGCTCCAGGCAGCTGGCCCCCTTACGGCCACCTGGGACATTAAGCATACCTTTGGCTTCCGTACAATCCGCAAGGGCAAGCGATTGTAGAACGGGTCAATCGGACACTTAAGTCCTACATTGACAAACAAACAGAAAGGGGGGAACTAGCCTTCCCCAAAAATCAGGGTCAGGCACAGCATTGTCTGAACATGGTATTGTTTACGTAAATCACCTTAATGTTTTTTCGGATTGCACTCCGCAGGAGAAGCACTTCCGTTGCACGGAGGCTCTCCCGCAGCCAATGGTGCGTTACCGAGTGCCACCGGATCCTTCTTGGAAGGGCCCAGCGCCACTCATAACATGGGGAAGAGGGTATGCTGCAATTATGTCTCCTACAGGCATTATCTGGATTCCAGCCCAGTGTGTCAAGCCTCACTTCGAGTCCAATGGTGTGGACCCAGGCACTCCTGGATCCGATACTGGAGATGGAGGAATTAACCCTGATGGGGAGAGCCAAGCAGAAGAGGAGGTGACAGCAGATGACAGTGCCAAAGATCACCTGGGGGATAGCTAAGTCCCTGTGCCAGGAGGCGGCGGATGCCGTTCGGTGGGAGGACAAGCAGCCGACACCTGAGAACAACTTGATTGTAGCCTTTTCCCTGATTACTGCTAATTCCATGATGACCACCATCATCTTGATCCTTTCCCTGCTTGCGGGGGGAGGCGTTCAAGTAGCTTCACTGGAAGCCAACAATCTGATGCCAGGTGGAGATCTCTCTGCCCGGATGCAGTACAATGTTTGGGAAAGATTGGCGAACCTCGTCAATTAGTCCAATTTTTGCCTGAGGCAGACCACCGCTTCTGCCTCTATTCTGAGCACTTGTCTCATCCCGGTGTGTCACTCCCCAGATGCGCGCATCAGGAATGGTGACTGGTTGGTGAAGCGGATATTTGGTCCATTTTACAAGAGTGCCTTTCAACGTACGTGCACTGGGGAACCCAAGTCACGAAAGTTCTACCGGCTGACGCGGCCACTCTCTACACACCCCGAGTGGCGGTCAGCCCAAACTCAACTTGTGCTCGTATGACCGGCTGTTCCACGGTCGAGGGGTCACAGTGCCGTTGCCTCAACCCCGGCAACAGCACTTGGACTTGTAATAACCCAGAGACTATAAACTCAATGTTTGCTCACATTACTTTGCCTTCAGGATGGTTTTTTACATGTAACCAGTATACTTGGAACTACATTCCTGCAAATGTATCTGATTCCCTTTGTTGTATCAGTCGTTTGACATTGTTGCTTCCCACTAGAGACATGGTTGCCCCAAGCATAAATGTGCCTTCACACATGCGGCACGCTCGTGCCACCCAGTTAGACAGCTCATGTGATAGCAACATCAGGATTCTGAGTAAGGCTGAGTATGTTTCCTTAGCAGTCAGCGTGTTTGGCGTGCCAGGCTTAGCCGTAGGCAATGCTCGGAGAATTGGTCAATTGGCTTGCGCTTTGGCAAAAGCCATTAACCACACATCCTCGGCGATAGTGCTGCTTAATCAGGAGCAGACAGAGCTTCGCCATGCCATACTGGATAATCAAGCAGGTATTGATTACTTCTTACTGTTACATCATTTAGGTTGCGAGTCTGTCCATAGCATGTGTTGTTTCAACTTCACAGACAACTCGCGCAAGGTACAGAGTCAACTCACAGACCTCCATACCTTGATGGTATGGTTAAGAATATCATGGAAGATGCCACGTGGGCTTGGTGGGATTCGTTATGGTCCTGGTTCCCATGGGGTTGGCTAAAAACGACACTCAAGGTGATTGTGGGGGTGACAATACTGGGAACAGCTGTATGTTGTTTCATGCAACGTATTCCCTCACTGATGTCAAGGTGTCCCCCATGGAGAGAACCCCGGAATGTCCTCACCCCATGTCAGTTGATGCCGCTCCTACGTCGAGCTGTCTGTCAGGTCCAATTAAACAAATAAAGGGGGAGTGTGGGATCCGTGCACACAATTGGCATAACTGGCCCTGACAGAACCCCGGTAAAGGGTGATCACATCGTTACCAGGGGTTCCTGAGGGGACAGAAATTGGGGGAGCGGAATATTAGATAGAGTTTAATTCATCAATAGCTGATCTGACAAACTGCTCGGACAATAGAGAGCTAATGACTAATGTGCTAGGCACGTAATAGGTGATCTCGCGCCTGCGGATTACTTTAAGCCCTAGAACCAATACTAGCCACTTGTTTACCCCGGATAACACAGAACAATGTATTTCCTTTGCTGTTAATTAAGTTAGTTAATTAACTTCCCCTGTAGACTTCCCCAATTAACTTGTGTAAACATTATGTGTGAAACCTGCAGTATCGCAATGTTTTTACACGCAGCCTAAACATGATAAATACTGATGATTGGTCTTCATTAAATCACTGGTCTTTGCTCCATCTTGCCTCATGTCTCATTGTTTGACCAGTCTCCTCCGGGACCCAACAGCTGCTTCACGGTTCTGATCCAGCTTCGCGGCCCAGATCCAACAATCCTTACTGATTTTGTATGTTATGGGTAGCACCAAAGTGTGGAAGCAGAGGCCCTGGAGTGTTTACTTTCCCTCACATTTTCTGTATAATATAAGTTTACCTCACAGAAAAATGAGAGCAAATTAATATTCTATTAATATTAGTTATAATTCCAGGATTTCTTGTTAAAAATTGCTCCTATCACTTAGGTTTAATTTTCACTGCTGATTTCAGACAATATTTACCTTGTACAGTTTATTGCGCATGATTTCAATGTTCATTTCATCCAAGTCCGTTTCAGATACGCAGTCTTGAAAAAAATCGGCTGAAAAGCAGGAGGCAAGTTTATCATCAAGCTGTCACATCCATTTTAAGAAGTCCCTTTCAGGGACCACTTCGCTGGGAAAGTAAACAGTGTTCCGTGCACTCTGGTGTCTAGTCATGCCCGCCACATGTCTACAGAAACATCTGCAGAAACAGACAGCGCTGGCTCTTCGGCTATGAAACAGAAATGAGCACTGAACCCTAGAGTCAGACTTTTGAGCATGGATGACCTTTACCTTAATCACAATTATTTGAAATGAGTAATGAAGAAGAGGTGGAAATCTATAATTAACGAGAAACCCAACTTTGCCTTCTCTTGGACATCCAGGCCGATGGGCCAGATGATATTATGGGGATGGGGCTCTGTCCCAAGCACCATTGTCTTCTCTAATGTCATACAATCTCCAACTTCCCCTGATATCTATTCTGTACCTTCATTATGCATACAGATGCAGGTACAGAAGAGAATGTTTTTGTTATCTCAAGTCACTAGTAAGAGACAACAGGGGCACACCCTTTCCCATTAATATACCCAATGGGTTTCTGATGCAATACAAAGAATAAGAAGGAAGGAAGGAAAATAAGAAACATTTCTGTTTCTACATATTATATACTATATACTACCAAAAAAAAAATCTGTTTTGAAAATGCAGTGGTTGCTAATCCAAAATTCCAGCTGACTCGTCAATTTTTTATTCAAGGTGCAAAATAAATAGATGAGCCTTGAAATGTTTTCATTGATATATTTACATTCTACAATCACAACAGTTCGACAACTCTTCTGGCTCTGTCCTCAGACTTCTGGGATTTCTGCTTGGAGGAGATAACTTGGAATTTTCTGCTATAACTCATTAGTATGTAGATATGCTTCCAATCTTTCGATTCTTTAGCATAGTCACCTGAATTACAGCACCCAATCTCTCTAACAATGGATTCTAAGTGCCTCACCAAAGACAAGATAAGATATATTAAGCAGTAAATTGCTGTCACAAAGCTGAGAAAGTGCTTTGGAAGCCACAACACCAATTTTTAATAGGAGATTGCAATGCATTAATATTTCTGGAAGGTCTTAAGAGGACTAGCCAAAAAGGTAAGTGGTCCAGATATTATTCATGGATGTTACGATAGTGGTTCCCTTTTCTTTGATTCATCTATTTTTTTTTAGACAAGGTAAAATAATAATTTGTATTCAAAAAGAAAGGCCCAGCACAGTTTGCAATCTAACAAACCAAATGCACTCCAGCAGCCACCCATAGCAGCTTGATTTTTTAAAATGCCTGCTTAGCATGAAAAAAAAAACTTTAAATCACCGAGCAAATCACAGTTCTTCTTTTGTGTCTAGGCCAGATGTGAAACTGCCAAAATGAAAGCACCTTTTGGTGAGTTCATTCTACAGTTCCTTTCGCCTAAACTAGTGTGAGAAAGATTAGCTGGCAACACAAGGTTGCCGTTACCAGGGTATGCCCGATTGTGGTTCAAAAATACCACAGTCTTCGAAGAGACTCTTTCTGTGTACCCGGAGGAAATCACAGTAATTAGATGATTGTCTGTGTCCATTCTGATGCATCCCAAGCTCCTCAGGTTAAGGAAGAAGAGGAGGAGAAAGAAGGGAAGGATAGCTGTTCTGGAAAACAGTCATATTCTTGAGCAATAGCAATTGCACTTATATACTGCCTCAGAGAGCTGAGTGAACTCTCTGGGCAGTTCACAAAGTATAGTTATTAGAATTTTGCTCCCAACATGCTGGGTATTCATTTTACCAACCTTGGAAGGAAGGATGGCTGAGTCAACCTTGAATCCCAGCCAGCATCTAACTCACAAGGTCAGCAGTTTGGGCTGCAGTAAAGCAGTTTAACTACTGCACCACCAGGACTCTTCAAGCAGATGTACCCTCATGCAAGTACACACAGAAGTTTATTTGCACACTTACCCAATGGTGTGTCCACTAAAATTGCATTGAATAACTCTGCAGGGTTTGGAGCAATGCTCACGGCTTCCATTTGCTCAAAGCTGCCTAAAGGATGGCACTTAGGAACCAGTTCTTCAATGGGTCGTTGACGAAGTGTGCCAGTGATGAGCAGGATCACATTGTCAATCATGTAGCTATACCTAATGCAAGAAAAAACACATCAAATTATTTATTTCTTCCAGGGGAAAATGACCCCCCCCCACTCCCCAAAGCTAAACAAGAAAGAATCTTTGGCAAACATGAAAATTAAAATAAATAGCTAGGACTTAATAAAGGTACATTGATTCTCTTTAGCAGATCTATACCTATAAAATGGTGCGTTAACTGTTGGAATGTGACAAAGGATGTTGCACCAGGCCCCACTAGCCCGTAATGGGCCTCTATTCACTGGCCCGAACCCGGTTCGCAGGTAACTGTCGGGTTGAAATTTTTGACCCGGGGGCAGGAGCCCCCCAGTCGCAAACAAAAAAAGGGAACTTCAATTCCCAACGTTCCTGGCGCCGCGCCATGCCAGAGCCGATCAGGCTGAGTGGCGTGGCAAAAGGAACGTTCAGAAACGCGCCGCGGCCAATAAAAAAAAAGCTGCAAGGGAAAAACTGCTGCAGTAAGCAAAAACGCGCATCCAAAACTACAAGCCCCAGCGTCCTGTGCGTCATTAGCGCGCAGAATGCTGAGGTAGCCAGCGCGCAAAAAATAAAAGTTTTAAAAAAGCGCCCGCCGCCGCTGCCATTCTTCCCCACGGGCCAGCCAGCATGGCCCGTGAGGAAAAAAATTACCCCCCCCCGCCGCCACTGCCCTTCCATTCGAAGGGCCAGCCGGCGCGTGAAAAACACAAGTTTAAAAAAAAACAACACCCCGCAACTGCCCTTCTTCCCCATGGGCCAGCCAGCATGGCCCGTGGGGAAAGAAAAAGAAACCCCCCGCTGCCGCTGCCCTTCCATTTGAAGGGCCAGCCGGCGCGCAAAAAATACAAGGACCCCCCCCCCCCCCGCAACTTCCCTTCTTCCACACGGGCCAGCCAGTATGGCCCGCGGGGAAAAAAGGAAACCCCCCACCGCCGCTGCCCTTCCTTCCCACGGGCCAGCCAGCATGGCCCGTGGGAAAGAAATCCTCCCCGCCATTGCCCTCCCTTCCCACGGGCCAGCCAGCATGGCCCATGGGAAAGAAAGCCTCCCCGCCATTGCCCTTCCTTCCCATGGCCCAGCCAGCATGGCCCGCAGAAAAAAAAGCCACACCCCCCTGAAAAAACAAACGCAAAAATACAAAGCAAAAACATTCAAAAACACACAAAAATCCAAAAATGAAACACAAAAACAGTCAAAAAGAAACAAGAAAAAACACACAGACACCCCCTCCCAAAAAATCCGCCCTCCCACCCCCACCCCCAAAACCCAGAGAACTTACCAAAAGACGTCTTCCATCTATGAGGACCGGAACTCAAATGAGAAAAGAAAGAGAAAACTTACCGGAAGCGAGACCCAGAGGACAGAAGAGAACAATTGTAGAGAGGCAACAATTGTAGAGAGACAGAAAAGCTCACCACCCCCACCCAGAGGCCAAAAGAAAAAAAACATTCAAAAATATTAAAACTAATAAGATTAATTCCAAAATTAATCAAATAAGTTATAAAAACATTCAAAAATAAACACACTAATCTCAAAAATTACCAAAAAACCAGAAATCACTTTTCACTCCAAAAAAACAAAACAAAGAATAAAAATGCATAAAAATAAACATTTTAAAAACCAAAATTAAATTTTAAACTAAATAATATTAAATTAAATTAAATAAATTACATTAAAATAAAATTTGCATAAACATAAAACAAAAACGTTCAAAAACCAATTTAAAGAGCCCGGCACTAAGGAAGCCAGCACGCAAAAAAAAAAAAACAAACAAAAAAAAAAAAGAACCAAAAAAAATCCACTGGGAGTGCAAGTCCGCCACAGGCGGACGCAGCGACTTGAAGCCACAAAATCACAAAACCTTACAACACCATTTAAAACAGCCCAGCACCATTGGTTCGGGGGGAAAAACGAAACCCTTTACTATCCAACACAATTTTAAAAAGCCCGGCACCGCCGGGCAAAATATGCTAGTATAATATGAAAATGAGGGGTTTGTTTAAAAACAATATTGTGTTATGGGAAGAGCAGAAGGCTCAAAATGAGGGAGAAATGTCCTTGGGATTAAAGGGAGTAGGACATTAGATCAAAGGGGAGGACAATGAGGATGATGATGATAATGAGGTCATATGAAGGATGAGAAGCCAAATTCAGACAACCCAAAGACTCTGTGCTGAGAGAATGAGTGCTCCTGGTGGTGAACAAAGGTTAGGACAAGTTGCTCCATTGGACATTCCCTTTGAGAGTCTAACCCAGGAGTTCTCAACCTTTTTAAGCCAGGGGCCAGGTCACACTCCCTCAGACAGCTTTGGGGACCGGATGGCCATTTTGCCCTTCCTCCACCACATGACACTTCTTGGTGTGGTGGAGATGGTGGTGGGCCCCATGAAATGGTCGCACAGGCCACATCCATCCCATGGGCCTCAGGTTGAAAATCCCTGGTCTAACCATTCAACCCACCCCAGAAAAGGCAACAGTGGTAGAAATGCCAAGCTGAAAAGTCACACTAGTGCTGAGTGGTTGTGGGAACCCCCCTGAAGTCATAGTGCAGCCCCAAGCTACAACCAGGTGTAAGGATGGTCAAATAGCTAGCAAAGCTTGTGGCGTGGACCATTTTGAGTAAAACAGTGGACAGTGCCAAGACTCCAGGTGGTAGAAACACAGGGTCACTGAGAGCTGCACGTATTGCTTGTTCCTCATGCTTTATACTTTAAGATGCACAACTTTTCAAGTACTAAAAGGTTACTTCACCTTCTTCTACTTGTTAAATACCAATAATGCCATAATCACAGCACATATTTTTACTTACGTAATATAGTTTAAGAATGTGGAAAGTGGTTCAAAAGCATGGTTTCTAAAATAATGAAATTCTGTCAGTAGCTTGGCTTTCAATTTGTCATCAATGATAGAAACAGTGAGGGGTCCAGTTTCATTGGCCAAAAAGTTTCCATAGTCTGTGGTTTGTAAGTGCAACTTCAGATCTGAAAAGGAATTTTTTAAATAAACTTTTTAAATATACCAGGCTTGTTTTCTGTAAAATAACAATGGCTACAATTCCATCTTTGTGTCTCCTTTTATATTTTCTTTATAATCCCACATGTAACTTAAGACCCCTAATCCACATTTTATTTTAACATGCAAGCAAAGCTCCCAAATTACAGTTTATTCAGTGCTAAACACCCCAAAGCTAAAACCAACCTGGTTTCTTAACTCACAGTCGTTTTGTTTTTACAATTTCTGCACAAATTCAGACATTGCACATGTAACATCTGTTGCTGTTTTGTGATTTAAATCTCCTCCTCTTCCCCCTCCTTATCTTTTGCTACTGTAAAAGCCATGGTGGCTTATTGGTTAAGATGCTGAGCTTGATGACGGGAAGGTTGGCAGATCAACAGTCTGAGACCTAAACACTGTACGATGGAGTGAGCTCCCATCATCTGTCTCAGCTCCTGCCAACCTAGCAGTTCAAAAGCCTGAAATTACAAGTAGATAAATAGGTACCACTTTGGAGGGAAAGATAACAGCATTCCGTGTGCTCCAGCATCTCACTATGCCTGCCACATGAGCATGGAAACTTCTGCAAATGCAGGCAGCGCTGGCTCCTTGGCTGTAAACTGAGATGAGCCCTGTTCAATATTAGCATGCTCAGCCACCTGAAGACCCAACACAGGGTATTGCTGCTGGCAAATGAAGTGGATACTGTGGGGGGCAATTTATTGTGAAGGGTAAGACAGATCAGAGGATACATGTATGGCAAAAAGCAAAAGAAATAACTGCATGTAAGGACTTGAGGGACATCACCGCATGGTAGTCTTTTTCAGTCATTAGCTCTAGCAAACACACAGGCTCCATGCCCTCGGTTTCTGGTTTTGTCACTGTCCCACACATGGAGAATAACAAGTCTGAAAAAGGGAATAACCATATTTCAAAGGGGACTCTGTACATGAGTTGGGCCCATGAAAATCCTGGTTCTTCTGTGTTTGTGTATAGAACCTATACATGAACAGGAATCTCTTCTCTTTTGACCTGGCTTCAAACTGTGAAGAATGTGATGATGGTAGAGAATGGTACTCCATCCCTAGGGGCTATCCTTTGAGTGTGTTTACAGCACTGGCATTTATAACATACTAGCATATTTTGCCCGGCGGTGCCGGGCTTTTTAAAATTGTGTTGGATAGTAAAGGGTTTCGTTTTTTTTCTTGAACCAATGGTGCTGGGCTGTTTTAAATGGTGTTGTAAGGTTTTTTGATTTTGTGGCTTCAAGGCGCTGCGTCCGCCTGTGGCGGACTTGCGCTCCCAGTGGATTTTTTTGGTTCTTTTTTGTTTTTTTGTTTTTTTGCGTGCTGGCTTCCTCAGTGCCGGGCTCTTTTAATTGGTTTTTGAACATTTTTGTTTTATGTTTATGCAAATTTTATTTTATTTTATTTTATTTTATTTTATTTTATTTAATTTAATATTATTTAGTTTAAAATTTAATTATGGTTTTTAAAATGTTTATTTTTACGCATTTTTATTTTTTGTTTGGTTTTTTGGAGTGAAAAGTGATTTCTGTTTTTTTGGTAATTTTTGAGATTAGTGTGTTTATTTTTGAATGTTTTTATAATTTATTTGATTAATTTTGGAATTAATCTTATTAATTTTAATATTTTTGGATGTTTTTTTTCTTTTGGCCTCTGGGTGGGGGTGGTGAGCTTTTCTGTCTCTCTTCAACTGTTGCCTCTCTACAATTGTTCTCTTCTGTCCTCTGGGTGTCGCTTCTGGTAAGTTTTCTCTTCCTTTTCTCATTTGAGTTCCAGTCCTCATAGATGGAAGACGTCTTTTGGTAAGTTCTCTGGTTTTTTTGGGGGGGGGGTTGGGATTTTTTTTTGGGAGGGGGTGTCTGTGTGTTTTTTCTTGTTTCTTTTTGATTGTTTTTGTGATTCTTTTTTGGATTTTGGTGTGGTTTTGAATGTTTTTGGTTTGTGTTTATTTTTTCAGTGTGGGGGGGTCGCTATCTTTCCTGTGGGCCATGCTGGCTGGCCCGTGGGAAGGAAGGGCAATGGCGGGGAGGCTTTCTTTCCCACGGGCCATGCTGGCTGGCCCGTGGGAAGGTAGGGCATCGGCGTTGGGGGGTTTCCTTTTTTTCCCCACGGGCCATGCTGGCTGGCCCGTGGGGAAGAAGGGCAGTTGCGGGGGTGGGGTGGGGTGTTCTTGTATTTTTTGCGCACCGGCTGGCCCTTCAAATGGAAGGGCAGTGGCGGCGGGGGGTTTCTTTTTTTCCCCACGGGCCATGCTGGCTGGCCCGTGGGGAAGAAGGGCAGTTGCGGGGGGGGAGGGTTTCTTGTATTTTTTGCACGCCGGCTGGCCCTTCGAATGGAAGGGCAGCGGCAGCGAGGGGGTTTATTTGTTTTCCCCACAGGCCATGCTGGCTGGCCCGTGGGGGAAAATGCCAGCGGCGGGGGGCGTTTTTTTAAAGTTTTATTTTTTGTGCGCCAGCCGCCTCAGCGTTCTGCGCGCTAATGGCACGCAGGACGCTGGGGCTTGTAGTTTTGGCTGCACATTTTTGCTTACTGCAGCGGTTTTTCCCTTGCGGCTTTTTTTTGATTGGCCGCGGCGCGTTTCCGAACGTTCCTTTTGCCATGCCGCTCAGCCTGATTGGCTCTGGCGCGGCGCAGCACCAGGAACGTTGGGAATTGAAGTTCCCTTTTTTTGTTTGCGACTGGGGGGCTCCTGCCCCCGGGTCGAAAATTTCAACCCGACAGTTCGGGCGAGTGAACGGAGGCCCATTACGGGCTAGTGGGGCCTGGTGCAACATGCTTTGTCACATTCCAACGGTTAACGCAACATTTTATAGGTATAGATGAATAAGGTTTCAACTGCCCAGCTCACATGGAGAGCTCCCACTAAGAGCAGATGTTCTTTCCTTCAGGCTCATTGACCTTCACATGTAGAAAAACCATAAAAGCAGAAAATGAAAGGGTAAGGCTAAAGTGATCCATTCTACCCATGGTAACTGTATACAATTCAGAAAGGGTTACTATGGCAGTGATGCCAAAACTTGCCATTTGCTGATGAAACTAAACAATTGGTCTTTCATTCCCAGGGTTTCTGCCACATTGTTCATCATCTATGAAGGACATCTTACTAGTGACTTGGTAACATTCCTGTGCAATATCTAGGAAGGGACATTTTCCCAAGTTGTAAAGACAAATTAAAATATCCGATGTCAAAGCACCTCAAGCGTCTCTTAGAAGTCATGTACAATGACAGATGCCTAAGTTTTGAATAATTTAAATGTTTCCAAAGCTTCCATACACTGTGTTTAATTATACCAGTTTGTGTCGGTACATCCCCTCCTTGTATGACTCCTACATTTTTTGAAGCTGGCCGGTATAAACTAATAAAGGTTTCTACATTAAACAAAGTGCTGCAGAATTCAAAACAAAAACTTTGTTTATGAAACACTGTACAAGTTCTGTGCTTACAAGCCACAAAGGACAGAGTCAAATAACCTGAGGCATCTAGGATTATGTGGCATCATTACTCCCCACCACTCCCGTGCACCTTGCACCATGCAATGGGCAGGAGGCGATTCACAAACGTAGTTGTTCTTATGCTCTTAAATCAACCCAGATGCATAGACAGATTATAGCAATAGCAATTACACTTATATACCGCTCCATAGCGCTTAGTGCACTCTCTGAGCGGTACACAAGGTGGAGAGCTTGAAAAAGATATATTTAGAGATTGCAACATACTGAATCCCCCAGATTTTAGCAAATGCAGACCACCTGACTGGGAAATACTTCTTCTTCCTCTTCTTCTACCATATCCGAATCTGAATATTGGCAATCTTCATGGCGATCAGCCATGATGACTGTCCTGAGAATATAATGCAGTGGCCTTTCATCTGCCTTCTGCATTGCAGCATGAGACCCATACCACTGATCCAGTTCCACAAGTCACCTTCTGGTCCTGAGCCATTTTGGCACGCAAAGTCCTCATCAACCCCAGGCAAGTATTGATGAAGCTGCTGTCCTTCATCAAGAAGGATTCAAGTGGGATTTAATCCACTTGGGGACCATCACCTGTAGACTATGCCACCCAAGGCCATTAGTCCTCAGGGTTGTCAGGTTAGTTAACCACTACCTAACACTCACTGTTGAGTTGCTGGCAGTATGGTCTACTCTATTACTATAGCAGACATATTGGCCAGACATATTGGGAAATACTGGGAGTTGTAATTTTTTTTTAAAAAAAAAGTAGCATTGCCATATTCTGATCTTGTAATGGTCTCCAAATATGTATATTGTAATCTTAATATGTGGTGGTATGTCTATATCAAAAATTGAGTGGAACGAGTACAGGCCTGAAGCATTCAAGATGTTGTAGGCTACAGCTCATGTTATCCCTGCTTGTGGGCTTTATAGTCCAGCTATCTGGAGCCCTTCCCATCATGGAAGCCTGGAGTAGGCTGTTAGACCTGGATAATGCAAAGACCTAGGAAGTCTGAAACTGAAAATATTTATTAAAGCAAGCCCCGGATTACCAGGAGAATATATATGCCAGTGATGGTGAACCTTTTAGAGACCGAGTGCCCAAACTGCAACCCAAAATCCACTTATTTATTGCAAAGTACCAACATGGCAACAGGGGAAGAAGGAAACACTCCCATTGGGCTGCTGGGCAGAGGGGTGGAGCAAACTTTGTGCTGCCGCTACCCTGTAATTTGGCAGCGGGGGGGGGGGGGAATGAGTTACTGCACATCCCTTCTGCGCAGGTCCTTTCTATACAAGTGTAGAAGGCTTTTACGCATGCGTAGAAGGCTTCTGTGCAGAAGGGGATGTGTAAAAGCCTTCTACGCATGCGTAAAAGCCTTCTATGCATGCGTAGAAGTGAGCTGTGCAGAACAGTTCTGTGCAGGTGCATTCTATGCATGCGTAAAAGCCTTCTACGCATGCATAGAACGGAACTGCACAGAAACGTTCTGCGCAGGTCCATTCTACGCATGCGTAAAAGCCTTCTATTCATGCATAGAATGGAACTGCGCAGAAACGTTCTGTGCAGATCCCGTAATCTCCGGAGCTGCACTTGACAGGTATGGCACTGTCCTATCCGATGTTTCTGCAGTGGGGCATTGATAATGGAGGAAGCACAGATTTTGCTCATTCCATATGCTTTCTTATTTTATTTTTTTAAAAAACAACAACATATAATTCATATTTTCCAATAAAGTAGAATTTTGGAAGTTAATAAAATAGAATAGGAATAATCTTACATTTCTGCCTATAACTAGAAAATGGCTATTGAACCTTCTCTTATCTGAAGATTCTCAAAGTTTTGTCATTTTTCTCCCTTTATAGCAAATATATTGTGCAGAAATGGAAACAAAAGAGGGATTTTGATGCCCCCCCAACCTAACAATAGATTGATATGGCTTTGGCAGCCAGTGCACTATGCATGTAATTTAGCTCAGAAAAGTGTGTGTGCATATATGTGTGTGTGTTGTTAATTGTGAGACACCAGTCAAGTATAAGCCATAGCTTAAATGAAAACTAACACTGGATCACTAGCAAGATGCAACTAGTATCAACAACTGTGTTTTTATGCATTTACATATTGACAACTCAACAATATACATTTCCATATTTATTTTAATTGCATTGTTTAACCACAAATCTGCTCAAAATCACAAAATATTATTAAAATTCTGAACAACAATTTACTTGGTTTATTTTTTGCCTTCATTCCGATTGAATTGCAACTTCCTTTTAGAAGAGTGATCCCCTTTTCACTTATTCATTCATCCCAATAGTATCTTTAGATTTTCTCTAATCAATGCTTAGTTAAAACATACCTCTCAAGTATCCCGTATTGGCCAGGATTTCCTGTAATTTTGCACCATTTTTCTTCCTTTCCCGCCTGGAGCTGCTGCCATCCCGTAATTTGGCGGTGGGAGAAAAGTGGTTACTGCGCATCCCCTTCTGTGCAGGTCCCTTCTACACATGCATAGAAGCCTTCTACATACGTAGAAGGGTTCTGCGCAGAAGGGGATGCGTAGAAGGCTTCTATGCATGAGTAGAACGGACCTGCGCAGAATGGTTCTGCACAGGTCCTGTATTGTCCGGTGCCGCGCTTGACAGTATGAGTTAAAACCCTGTTGTGTAAAATTACAGTGCTGCCAAAATAATTACTTTAAATGAATTGAAAGCCTCCTCCGCATACCTCAGATTCTGAGGTGCCCTAGGGCTCCCATTTACCCTGGGGAAGCCTTTGGAAGCCTCAAAGTGAAGGGAGGGGAGCCTTTCATAGCCCCAAATCACCTCCTAATCATTTAAATTATTTTTTTCTGTCACTGGATCTGGTTTATGTTATGCAGCTGGGTCTTGCCCATTGTTGGGTAAAGGTTGCCCTTGCTCCAAAGCCAGTCATATCCGACTCTAGGGTTCAGTGCTCATCTCTGTTTATAGCCAAAGAGCCAGTGCTGTCTGTGTCTGCAGATGTTTCTGCAGACATGTGGCAGGCATGGCCAGACACTGGTGTGCACGGAATGCTGTTTATCTCACCACCAAAGTGGTACCTATTTATCTACTTACAATTTCTTCCTTTCGAATTGCTAGATTGGCAGGAACTGTGACAGAAGCAGGAGCTCACTCCATCATGTAGCACTCGGCTCTCGAACTGCTGGCCTGCCGACCTTCCAGTCATCAAGTTCAGCATCTTAACCACTAAGCCACTGCAGGCCCTCTTCCCCAGTGTTACACAAACTCAAATTAGACTTCCAAATGTTGATAAAGTAACCCAACTCACCTTCCAGAGTTTCACACTGTGCCAAATTCACATAGTCAGAAGCTGTCAAAATTCCTCCTTTAAAGCCTCGGACCAACCCTTCCAGATATCCATGATTTATATTGAAGTAGAATTCTGAGTACCCAGGCATTGTGGACAAGACAGTTCAACACCTCTCTAGTTTGAAAGCACTGGGCTGTGTTGGTCTCCAGAAGATTATAGTGAATAGTCACTTAGTCTTGTGAGCTTTAACTGTCTTTTTCCTTCCTTCTTCATTGTTTCCAGCACAACATGACAGCACTGTGCCTACTGCTTACACAACACAGGCTCACCAAACAAACCAAATCTGATTTGTTCCTGTTATAAACCGATTAGACGCAAGGAGGAAAATAAGAATAGGGTCAAAGGGAAGATTTTAGATGTTCATGTGAAATGTGGTTTGGATCCAGCTAGACAATGTCTCCTTAAAATAAAGTATGTGTACTGATTAAAAATGTGATTAAATTATCACTAAATTGTGTGACTAAACTGTGGCATAGTGGATAGATAGAGTAACAGACAAGAACGTGGGAGGCCTGGGTTCAAATCCCTCCTCGGTCATAGAAACCTACTGGGAGAGGAGTGGAGACCACTCGTTAAATATCTCACCATGAAAACTCTATAAAGGTTGCAACAAGTTGGTTCCAAGTAGAAGGCATGCAACAACTGCAATAAACAATAGGTCAGAAAATAGCTAGCACTGAGAATTAATTGCAATAGCAGCAGCTAATTGCTCAGACATGCCTGTGTAAGAGGATGAATTGTAGCCTTTTAGTCTAAATAACAGTGAAGTTCACCTCTGGTTTATGTCTTTAAGGAGGATGTTGCAAAGCCAGGATATCCCTACAGAAAGGCTTGTACTCATATCACTGTCTCTCCTAATGATGACATGATGAAATGAGCTCCACAGTAGATCTAAGAACATTGACTGCTGGTAACAGGAGCTGTAATTATTTATATGCCTGAGTCCTAAGACTCGTTTGTAGGCTTGTATGTTAAAACCAACATCTCGACTTGAATTCTGTTAATAGTCCCATTGATGCAATAGAGTCAATGGATCTCCTCCAGCTTCATCTTCCATGTCTAGGCCAAACATGAAACTATCAAAATGAAGGCACCTCTTGGTGAGTTCATTCTGCAGTTCCTTTCACCTGACCTAATGTGAGAAAGATTCACCGGCAACACAAGGTTGCCGTTATCAGGGTATGTCCAATTGTGGTTTTAAAATGCCACAAACTTTGAGGAATCTCTTTCTGTGTACCCCATCTCCTCCAGCTAGGAACACCAATCAGATTTAGGCCATTAAGTCTTCCCCAGAGATAGAGAGGCGACCAATGCCACTGTTTCAAATTGGTACTCTATATTACCGAGGAACATCTTAGCATCAACATTTTGCTTCAACAGTAATAAAGCTCCATGTTTCCCTTCTTCTTCCCAACCTAATTAAAGTTTTTTGCCCCATCTCTGCTGTGATTTAATCAAGTATTGTAAAGCCCCAACTGATGCTCAGTAGCCTTGACACAGAGACAAGAAGAACATCATAACGAGTGTGTCCCTGGTGGCATGGTGGTTAAACTGCTGTACTGACTCAGTCTACCATCCTTCTGAGGTCGGTAAAATAAGTACCCAACATGTTGGAGGCAAAATGCTAATTAAGTTGTGAACCATATAGAGAGTGCACTAAGTGCTATGGGGTGTATGGGGTACATAAGTGTGATTGCTTTGCTTTGCTTTGTCAGGTGCTATTTAGAGACAGCAAGGGATTTACACAGCAAGAATTCATGCTACTACAAATGCTCTTCAGATTCACTGCATGTTCATAGTTTTATCTGAAACACATTTAATTATAAGCCTCCAAATCTTAAGGTGAAAGGATGTCCCCGAGACTGTGAAGACGTTTCCTGAGGAAACCTACATTTGCTATTTGGCACTGCCCTTTCACATTTCAGAATTAAAATTGTTTTAATTTAACAACTCACTAATGGCTTTGCATTTTATTGGCCTTAAGAAGGGTATCACTTACAGGGCTGAAGGCAATGAGGATGCCCATCCATGATCAGAGGGATCTTTTTTGTACTGTTACAAAAACAGAAATTCATTAGCCAAAAAGAGGAAGCAAAAAAGGATGCTGATTTGCAAGAATTTTTTTGGATGTGTACATATAGATACAAATTCAGAAATAACAACTATAATTTCAATATATCTTATGATAGTAGGGAAGACTGCAGTTACAAGTTTGCCATCCAGACATAAACAACTTCAAAGGCCCCTTTCTTCCAACTATACCTTTTAATCTTAAAACAGACTTAAGTTAGCAATTTTCAAACAGAACAGTCCATGAACTCAAAGCCTGGCCTTTGATAGTCCTTCAGTTACACAACTGTCCTATATAAATTAAGACACATAGAGAAGGATTGACTGTCTGGCCAGGTTATCCTGCTATGGTAATAGAGTAAACCATACTGCCTGCAATTCAGTGGCAATCATCAGGCAGCAGTTAACCAACCTGACAACTCTAAGGATTAATGGCCTTGGGTGGCAAAAGTCCACATGAAAGGGTGATGGTCCCCAAGTGGATTATATCCTACTTAACTCCATCTTTATGGAGGGCATCAGCTTCATCAATACTGGCCTGGGACTGAGGAGGACTTTGTGTGCCAAAAGGGCTCAGGACAAGAAAGTGACTCATGGAATTGAATTAGTTGCATGGATGTCACACTGTGATGTGTAAGGCAAACAGAAGACCATGGCATTTAAAGGGGAAGACAGATACATTAGCCCTTTACAGCATGGGCACCCATCTCCCCTCTGACCCCTGTGAGAGGCCATTCCCCCATCACAATGTATTGTTCCAAAGCTATCAAGAAGTAGCCACACCATAGGGATTTCCCTAATTATAGGGGTCCAGTTTGCATCAGGGCTGCAGCACCTTTGAAGCTATCCCCTTCATACTGCTGTATTTTTCTTGATAAAATCCATGCGCCAATAAGAGAAATGACATAGATACACTCTTGCTTTTTCATCATTGGGCAAATGGTAGCATTAGAGCAAGGGTTCCCAATCTTTTTAAGCCAGAGGCCAGACCAAGCTCCCTGGACAGTTAAGTGGGCTGGTCATGTGGTTTTCCTCACCACAAATGCTGTCATAAAATGTTCTGCACTCTGCAGCTTTATGAAAGCCACAGGCACATTTGAGCAGGTGCGGGCAAGTTTATGGCTGTTGTAAATGCATCCGCTTCTGCTTCCGGTGCATTGTTGTTGTTGTCTTCTTCTTCTTCTTCGTCCACATAAAATGGTGCCACTGGCCGAGACCGGCCCACAGGCCGTAGGTCAGCCACCCCTGCATTAGAGTCTTTCAAAAAGGACTCTACCTTAGCAACATCATGAGAAGACAGGACTCCTCAGAAGAAACAATAATGCTAGGGAAAAGTTGAAGGATAAGAGAAATATGAAATGGATTGACTCCATAAATGAAACCATTGTCTTGCATTTACAAGAGCTGAGCAGGGCTATTGAGGACAGAATGTTTTGAAGGCCAGTCATTCCAAGGGTCAGCTTAAGTTGAAGGTGACTTGGCAGCATGTAATAATAACAACACCAAAGAGGCAAAGAATCATGCAGCACTTTAAACATTAACCAATTTTATTATGTGATAAATTTCATGGACTACAACTGGTTTCATCAGATGCATCAGTGCATTGTCTAGAATACAGTAGTTCAGAAAAAGTTACTATACCCTATAACTTTAATATTAAGATGTTTCATGACAGTGGGAAAGACTGCCGTTATCACAAATCTTTATGCCAAAGAAAACATCTTCATGCTTAACATGCCGCAAGATTCTTTGTAGGTATTGCTGGAACAGCAGGGTGAACTATTCATTTAAAGGTAATCATTGCTAGGAGAAAGAGTTCCTCAAGAAGGAATTGAGTACAAGAGTCACAGCAGGAGATTTTCCGTAGATTGGCTTGCTTTACCTTCTTCAGGCCACAAACACATTACTTCTTTGCAAACTTGATTCTTCAGGTATGAAAGATCACCTCCCTCAAGTTGCCTGAATATTGACAGGACTTCAGCTCTAATTATGGGTTATGCAACAACTCTTCCTGGGAAACTAGGAGAAAGGACAGGCTGAGAAGCTGTTGCTCCAGTCTAGGTTTTTCTTTTAATAGAAAAGGCCCAGAAATAACTAGAATCTCATCTAGGTTGCCATTTATTTCCCTTCATGCAGATATTATTGGTTGGTTTGTCCCTCAAAAGGATCAAATTTCAAGTTACACATTTTCCCTCCTCTAAAAATGTTTATATCTAACCACAAGGGGTCGCCCTAACACTGCACCAAAACAAGTTGTGTTGGCCAACTTGCTTTGCCTGTTAAATATAAACTACTGTATAATGCAATAGAAAACAATTTGGTTTGAAAGCTGCGTTGTTTGCAGTTTGTCTCATTTTTTGTGTGTGTTTATTCAATGCCTAATAATTTATCTATTTTACTTCTTTGTAGCCATTGCTTCTTTACAACGGATTTCGCAAGAATGAGCTGTTATTGCTAAATTGCAGTTGACAAAAAGACTCAGCAATCAGCAGTTTCTGAGTAACTGGTACTTTCCCATACAAATGCATGTGGTTTTGAATCACTGGAGGAAAATAGAAAATGGGAATGTTCTTAATATGTAACCCCCTATGTCCAAAGGACTTAACTTTGTTCAGAAATACATTCATCTGCAAATATATATAGCTCTCTGCTTTCAAAGAGAGAACCATGCTGTTTCAGCACAAAGAAGAAAAATACAAGAATAAAACATTTTCCCATAAATATAATGCTTTAAATGAATGTTTTGAGCAATCAAATAATTAGTTTCCATTTTTTCTCTTCTTAAGTATCTGTTTATGTTCTCTGTAGTAACATGTACTCTGCAGTGGTGGGCTCCAAAAAAAAATTACTACCACACTGTGGGCGTAGTATGTATGGTGGGCGTACATAGTATGGGAAAGCCCTGAGTTGCACCCAAATTAGGAGTATTTTATTTCAAAACTTGGATGGGTGGGGCCAGCCAGAATTTCAGCTACTGGTTCTGGTGAACTGGTGCGAACCTGCTGATGCCCACCACTGGTAGTGTATAGTAGTTTATAGCTCTAAAATTTAAGGTTTTGCATCATCCAAAACAATATTTGGCTGTACGTGCACATTTTACTTCCACTTCTGGGAGCGACAAGGGCATAGCTGTCAAGTATCCCGTATTGGCCGGGAAAACCCCTTATTTTACCCTCTTCCCTGCCATCATCCCATATTAATTTGACTGCAATGCCCTCCTGCCACCATTGGAGGGCAGCAAAGGATAAGAATAGCTGTATTTGCTGGGAAATTTCCCTTATTTCCATATCCCAAACTTGACAGGTATGGACAAGGGTGGTGCGGGCTAGTTGAATTGGTGTTGGGGGCTGGATCTGGTCCACAGGCTATAGTTTGGGCACCCCTGGTTTAAGCAGAGAAAATGGTAGCTTAAAATATATCTCATCCTGTTGTAGAACAGATTGCAAGGCACATTTTACTTTTGGTGGGAGGAACAATGTGACCTGCCCAATGAACCATGTGACCAGCCCACAGCTCAAAAGGTTTGGGTACCCCTGCTTTAGAACATCCCTAATGCCCCTATGCCCATCAACACCAGGTTGGAAGGTGAATACACCTACACCCCCATGATACAGAAGGAAGTGGCGGCAAGAGCATCGCTGTGCTCATCCTTGTAAAAAGGAAGTGGGAGAGGAAGAGACAATGGCAGAGGACCAAAGAAGGTGGAAATGGTCCTACCACAACCACTTTTTGCATCTCCTCACCTGCTGGGAAGGAGGAGAGGTACCTATTTATCTACTTGCTATTTCTTGCTTTCAAACTGTTAGGTTGGCAGGAGCTGGGACAGAGATGGGAGCTCACTCTTTCATACAGCACTCAAGTCTCAAACTGCTGACCTGCCAACCTTGCAATCGTCAGGTTCAGCATCTTAACCACTAAGCCACAGGGCCTCAAAATTTCAGAACAGTTCTCTAGAAACAAGGATGTGGAGAGAAGTACGCATCTCTGCCTCATCTTTCTTCTTATTGAACAATCTGCCGCAGTCTTTTCTCGCCCGTTATTCCATAAAAACAGATGAATGAATGGGCAAATTCATTCCCCACTTCTTTAGAAACAGCCATTCGTGTAATAAAATAGCTCTGGAAAGCTGCCTCTACTGAGCTGCCCATAGTACTAGCTCGCCAAAGCAGCCATAGACCTGGAAGGAGATACAGTACAGTGATGGTGGCAGTGGAACAATGACTGTGCTGCCTCAGACAGCCTGATGACAGGGACAGCGTCAGTATGAAGGACATCTGGGTTTCCCAACAGCTTCTGGTTGCCTGATTCTGGCTCTCCTCATGTTACAGCATGCTTTATGGCTCTTCATGATGAAATCAGCCTTACTGCAAATTATCACCAACAGGTTAAAATGAACTAATTCCTGTAGATTATATCAGGAGGATCTGGTTCCTTTTAATTCTTCATCTTCCATGTCTAGGCCAGATGTGAAACCTCTTAATTAGAGGCTGAGATGGGTGTAGAGCTAAGTGGGTATGAACACTTTGTTGCAGAGCCGAAGGGTGGAGCTCATATCCCCATTGTACCATGTAGGAGAACAGCCAGCCTGTGCATAGATCTAGGACAGTGATAGCCAACTTTGGCACTCCAGGGGTTCTTAGACTTTAATTACCAGAAACGCAAGTCATCACTCCTGCTGATCAGGGCTTCTGGGAATTGAAGTCCAAGAACACCTGGAGTGCCAAGGTTGGCCATCACTGACCTAGAGTGTCCTTACATGAAGGAAATGGTAAATCACTTCGGCACATTCTTGACCTAGGACAAATCAGAAATCACTTGATGGCATATAATTATAATGAGAAACCTGATCCAAACAACTGATTAGTTAGTATGAACCTATTATAGCCAACGCACCAGCACTGTCTGCATTTGCAGTCGTTTCCACGGACACCAGAGTGCACAGAATGCTATTTACCTTCCCACCAAAGTGGTACCAATTTATCTACTTGCAATTTCTTCCTTTCAAACTGCAAGTTTGGCAAGAGCTGGGACAGAGATGGGAGCTCACTCTGTTGTGCAGTACTCGGGAATCGAACGCTGACCTTCCAGTCATTGAGTTCAGCATCTTAACCACTTGAGCCACTGCGGTCCCTTTGCTTAGAAAAGATCTTTGCTTAGAAAAAGTCAAACAGGAATGTGAGAAGAAAAGAAGGAATATCAGCAAAAATGAAGAAATGTCAGTCATGATTGAAGGAAGGTCAGCCTAAAGTAGAGCAAGGACAGTTTCCCAAGGAGGTCTTTCTGTCTCTTGGTGCATTATTTTAAGTGTAATCTGAGTTGCGCCCAGTTATGTCCAACAAAAATAAGCCTGCCACAATAATCAGCACAATGTTTTGTAGTCGACAAAAATTTTAATCTGAGTTTTTTAATTGCTTATTCAGTGATGCATTTCTTAAGTAAGTGGGCCAATTCTAAAATAAGACTTCTGGTTAATATAAGGTGTTGCACTAGATCAACCAAATGATTTGCTAATATCCCATGAGCGAGGTCATTTTAAAGCCCACTCCAAGAAGAAGATAATTGGGTGTATTTTTAGAAACTTCAAATTATTCTAGTTGAGCTCTACCTGAGGACTGCTTGTTAAGCATTTTTTAATCAGTGGTTTTGTCAACTGTGAAACCCTCAGTTCCAGTTATGTTCCTTTATGCTTGAAAATATGCTTGATTAATAGAACAGTGATTAAACTTGCAGCTATAATGTTCTGAAAGTGCTACCAGGGGATGTTATTTTCACAGGCAGATTTGCAATCTAAGCAGATATTAAATTATTTGGCTTGGCTCAAAAAGAAAAGAAAAGGAAGGAACATCACTACTGTGATGTTATCATGATTTATGTTATTGGCATCTAAAATCTAATTGGATCAATGGAATTCAAAGTTTATACTAAACAAACTGTGCTAGTGATGACTAATACATGCTGACAGTACAGTGCGAGGGAGGGAGAACAGAAAGATGCAATACTCAAAATGTGTAGTTTGTCAGTGCAATCATGTATATGTAAATACATACAAACATGTACAGTACATATTGTGCAAGGATTTAGCAGCAGGTAGGCTCCAAATATCTCATCTAGCTCAGTGGTTAAGAAGCTCACCTTGTAAGCTGGAAGGTTGGCAAGTCGGCAGTTCAATACCCGAGGACTTCATGACGGAGGGAGTGCCTGTCTCTGTCCCAGCTCCTGCCAACATAGCAGTTTGAAAGCAAGATATTGCAAGTAGATAAACAGGGACTACTCCAGTGGGAAAAGATCTTGGGAACATGAAAGAAGCCTCATTCAACTGTCCCCTGAGCGGAATTCCTCAAGTAAAAATCCTTTCAACCCAGAAAGCACCTTTGTGTACTTCTGACACAATAAAAAAAAAAATCTAGCTCAGAGCTTTATATTATATATCACACAGAGTTTTTTCTAAATGGAACAACACAGACTTCTCAGATAGGGTGTTTTACAAAATGATTCTGGATCACAAGTGTAGATGTTATTCAAAACACTATGGGTTTGTTTGATGTTTCAACCCAGCAAGATTGGAAGGCTACACTTTACCCATTCCTGGCCTACAGGATGTCTACCATGTAAAACATTGACCTATCTTTCGAAGTCTTTTCTTATTCCCTCCAAATCAGCTTTCTGTATACAATTCTTGGCACTGCTTTTATGGCCAAAAGAAAAATAAATACTGCTGCTGCTGCTTCAGTCTCCACCTCCTAATCTGTAAATAGATAATACCCAGTTTGACAACATCGGTATGGAGTTAGTGGAATGTATACTTGGCTGAATAAAAGCTATTTATCTTAGATATGGTATATACTCGACTATAAGTTGTCTCGAATATAAATTGAGGTACCTAATTTGGACCTCTAAAACTAGGAAAATAGATTGACCCGAGTATAAGTCGGGGGTGGAAAATGCAGCAGCTGCTAGTGAGTTTCAGTAACTAAAATACACAAAAATGCAGCACAATTAATTTATTCAGACATTTGTGTGGGTATGTTTTCAAATTTTTGTGGTAGTGTTAGTGCTTTTCAAAAATGTATGTTTGAATTTGCACCACTGCGGTTTTGGGACCCTTGGGATCGTTGACCCGAGAATAAGTCGAGTCCCTTTTTTTAAATCTCATTTTGGAGGCTAAAAAATTAGACTTATACTCGAGTATATACAGTAAGCCATTTGCTTGAGATTTTACCAGAGCCATATGGTTTTTAGAAAGCTCAGTAAAAAAATCTATCTCGCATACCTTAATATCAAATCTTGATAGGATTTTTATGATCATTATTACAAATGATACACAGAGCCCTAGTTGGCATGACAAAGCAATGTAGAAATGAGCAAAGGGTTTGGTTTACATTACTGGTTTCCAACCTTTTTTTGGCCATAGCCCACCTAAGCATCTCTAAAATCCTGATTCCACCTCCCACCGGTGACATATAATTCTTATTATTCAAAAATAATGTGTGAAGGAAGCCTAAAAGGCGATTCACTGTCAATCAATCATTCTTGAATTGCCCTCCCCCTACTTAAAAGTCAAATTCCCCCCTGTGACCCACGTTGGAACCATGGATTTACACATATTCAGCAATAAATCCCTTTGAATACATGCTTGAATAGAAAAACATATAGTTGTTGTGAAATCCAAATATCTAGGGCAATGATTTTGTCCCTAGTGAAACCCTTATCTTTATGCAAAAGCATTTCAGATGAAGCATCTTTCTCTTGCCTGACTCTCTTGATACTGCCACTTGTTATTGCTTGCCTTTTGAGCTCCCCTGTGAGGTAACCTTAGCACATTGTAATGTGTTAACTGAAGCAGAAAAAACGGATTTATTTCTTGCTGTGAATTGTACCAGAAGATGACAGATGTGTTAGGCAGCATAAACCAGCATTCCTTTAAATAGTAGTGTTAGCTTTCACCTTATTTCTGACTGGCAGGTCGAGAGTTTTCTACACTAAGAACCCAGCTGGCATTTGTCTCTGAAATGCTGAAGAGAAGGAAAGAGCTGATTATCTTTTACAGCAAGTGAGGTGCTGTTGATGTCTCTTCATGACAGTTGGAGAATCGAAGGACGAGTTTGCAGGTGCATCTCCCTCCCTTGCAGGCTGAAGCATCAGAGGGTTAAACACAGTGGTGGGCATCAGCAGGTGTTATAATTTTTTAAAAAATTACTTTTAGGTAGGGAATCAATTGATTTAATATACATATGGTTAGGATTTTGATGTTGTTGTTCAGTCGCATAGTCCATGCAACACCATGGACCATTGCATGCCAGACACCGCTATCAATACATATTTCAAAGCAAGAACCTTTTCCATTAAAGTTATGATTCTAACAATGAGCACTCCTGTATGTTCCATTTGTAGCAGAGTTCCATTTTAGCATCTCCAAACAACAGTTGAGTAGTTAAGGGAAGCTAAGCATTGCTGGAAAACATGGGAAAACTTGCAAAAGCCATCAGCAGGCCATCTGTATTAGCTTTCTATTAGCCTCAAATTTTATAGAGGTTATTTGTAAGAGCTGTTCTCAAACTATCAAACTCCATGGCTGCTATAACGTGTGAAGTGTCCCTGCGAAAAGATCTCATTTATGGAAGAATTTGACAAGCATCGGCTGAGACATTATAATGTCTGCAGGGGGAAAGTAACTGATTCCAAAATTAAATGTGCTGTTTATATACAACAAACATGTAATATATCTCAGGAGAATCTTTCCAAAGCAATTTCATTCTGTGCTAAAGATTTATACACTAAGATATACATAGCAACAATATAAGCTGAGTATCTTTTACTAGCTCAAGCAGTAAGAACTGTTTTTGGCCTCCAAAAATACGGTACTTGACAGCCTATGAAAATAAACTATCATTATTTTCTTTTCTGGATGTGGGAAAATCTGTGCTTATTTGAGCTTATTTGCTGGTTTTGAAATCAGACAAATCTGCATTGTTTTGTCAGAAAATTGACAGGTTAGAACCAACGTAGATTTGAGTTACGTGCTATCAAGTCAAAACCAATTTCTAGTGACCCTAAGAGAGGTTTCAAGATGAGATATTTAAGGAGTGGTTTTTATCAGTTCCACTCCCCCAATGAGTATCTATGGCCATGCAAGGGTTTAAATCCTGATGTACAGACTCTTAATCTGTCACTCTATTCACAACACAACACCACACTGGGTACCCAAGATAAGCTTTAGGACAGTAAACCTCTAGACCCAGGACTTCTGTTGTTCTGTTCAAATATAATTGTGTTTTAGGTTCATTAATTTTGTGAGATGTTTGACAGTAATATAGCTAAATGAACTTGGCAAGAACCACCTTGGATTACTTACTCTGTGTCTGCTTGTACTGTGGAACAAAGACCTCAGATAAATGTACAAATTCATGTTGGGTGGCAGCAATCATGAGATCAACAAGACATGGTCTTCCTTGATTAGTTGGGTGACAGTGGTCTTCAGAGGGACTTGCTAATGGTTGTCCAAAAGGATTAGGATTCTAGCCTTAAAATTAGTAAAGAGAGGTAGATATCCCACTCCAACTAAAATATATGGGGAAGATGGTGAAAGTGCTCTAAAAAAAATTCTTGCTGCTTTTAGCAGAGGGCAAGGTGGTATTTTATTATAAGTCACTTCCTATTGAGTTTAGACATGAAGTAGCCAATTTTGTAAACAATTCTAGAGATTGGTTAGATGAAGCATCCCGATCAGCAATAGCTCACAGTGACCTGAGTAAGTAGATCTAATGAGATGTTAGCAGAGTTCTAAGGGTAAAGAATGTGGGCACCCTGAGGAACACCTTGTGCTGAACTATTGAGACCATATCTTTCTGGTTGGATGGGTACACATCTTCTTTTCAGGAAGGAGAATACTCTTTTTCAGTGTTTCCCAAACTTTAGTTTGTGGACTTCAATTCCCAGAAGCCTAAGTCTATTCCCCAAATAACTGGTCAGTCAGTGTACTGACTTAGGCTTCTGAGAACTGAAGTCCTTCATGGGGCATGTGCCCCACTATTTGAAGGGCAGCCCTTTCCAAGTCTAAAAGGGTCAAAATCTTTAAAATAGCCTATCTGCAATGCACACCTGGACTCACTATGCAAGTCACTATATGGGACACTTGGCTACAGCCTAGCTGAGCATAGCTGTCAAGTATCCCGTATTGGCCAGGAAAACCCCCTTTTTTACCCTCTTCCCTGCCATCGTCCCATATTAATTAGACTGCAATGCCCTGTTGTCGCCATTGGAGGGCAGCAAAACTTGACAGGTATGTAGCTGAGTGAGAAGCACTGTCACTCCACTTACATTTTAAAAATCATCCTATTTTTGCTTTTAGCTGTGCAGTTTAGCATATGCAGTGTAACACAAATCAGTATGGTCTTTTGCCCTCCTTCCTAGTGCTCTAGGATTCTGTAAATATATCGAAAAGTAGGCTTTCTTAAAAATATAACTCAGGAAAGGGAGGCTGCTCTTTGTAGCTTCTCTTGGGCTTCCTGGCTGATCATGGGTCCTGCAATTTATTCTGAAAAGTCTGACGCTGGGGATTGGAGATAATTACAGTGTATTTGATAGGAAGGCTGCACCAAGTTTTGGGATAGAAGGATGTAGTGTGCCTCTTACTATGTCTCCAACATTGAACCTACTTGTAACAGTTGATTCAAATTTGTTACTGAAGCAACCTCCTAGTTTTTCAAATGCCTTGTATACAAAATGGGTTTATGTTACCCACACTATATGGGAATTAGCTTCATTTTCCCACCTGGTTTCAATCATACACTCATGGGCCTCAGCATCCATAGATCCCAGCAGGCAGTTTTACTTCACCTCCTCAAGTTCTTCCTTGCTCTGCTTTTATGGGCAGCTAACCCAATGCTCAACTCTGATGAGTAACTGGGACACAACTGGTTGTGTTGTTTGTGGCTCCCCCTGAAGCTTTGGTGAGGCCACACACACACACACACACACACACACACACACACACACACACACACACACACACACACACACACACAGCGTGTTTGTGTGTATTATTTGTGTGTGGTTGTGTTGTGTGTGTATTGTGTATTGTGTGTGTGGTTGAGTTGTGTGTGCTGTGTGTGTATTGTGTGTGTGGTTGAGTTGTGTGTATTGTGTGTATTGTATTGTGTGTGTGGTTGTGTGTGGTTGTGTTGTGTGTGGTTGTGTTGTGTGTGTGTATTGTGTGTGTGGTTGAGTTGTGTGTGCTATGTGTGCATTGTGTGTGTGTGTGTCTCCTCGGCAAAGCTTGGGGGAGGGGTAGCCCCTCCTCTTCCCACACAGCTTCGGTGTGTGTGTGTGTGTTTGTATTGTGTGTGTGGTTGTGTTGTATGTGTATTGAGTTTGTGTGTGTTGTGTGTGTATGTGTGTGTGTGATATTGTGTTGTCTTGTGTATGTGTAATTAGTGTGTGTGAGTGTGTTGTGTGTGTGGTTGTGTTGTGTATGTGTGTATATTAAGTGTGTGTGGTTGTGCTGTGTGCACAGAGTGTGCAGTGTGTGTTTGTTTGTTTGTGTTGTGTGTGTATGGAGTGTGTGTGTGTGGTTGTGTGGTTGTGGTTGTGTTGTGTGTTTGTGTATTGTGTGTGTTTGTGTATTGTGTGTGTGTTTGTGTTGTGTGTACCCCCCCAAAAAAACCTACCACCAAAACACACAAAAAAGCTAGTACTAATATAATCCAAATATAGGATTTTTCATCAATGGGTTGCTTTAAAACTGGATTTATTATTTAAGTTTATTAAAGATTATTACAAAAGTATTATACTATAAAATTATAGAACTATAACATTATAAAATTATAAAATTGTAATACTAAATAACTATATTGCATTGTTACAGATATTCAAATGTTGTATATGTCTGAAGAAGGAATATATTTCTGAAAAAAATCTGAAACCCGGGAGATTTTTGAATAGCATTTGGATGATTAAATTTTAAGCTGTTTTCCGAGCCTCGAATGGATGTGTGTTCTTTTCAAGGTATGGGTTTACACGCATTTAGGCTTCCTGACATGGTCAGTATTTTCTTTCCATACTAAATACACAATTTTAGTTTGGCTTCTTTCTGATCTTAACATTTCTTGTGATGGGCTACTTTTGGGATTAGTGTGTCACTAAAAGACACTGCAACTTCATCTACCACTTCAATGTTGTAGAAAGATCCATATGACATACAATGTTATTACCTTAAGCTTCAGGTAAACTGCACATTTAAAGGGAAGACTTAAAATCAAGTTTCCAGCTGGTTCTTGGTAGAAAAAAAATTGTATATCAAAGTTTGAGGGAGGTGGGAAACCCCACATTACTATTTTACCTCAAAAAATGTGTGGCTCTTTCTCCATTGTAGATGCTTCCAAAGGGGCATTTTAAGCAACTTACTCCATTCAAATTTGAAAACAAGCCTCACACTGTTCAATATGCTGGCACTGCTTGCTATTATGCATTATAAAACAATAAAGCAAAATGAGCTACAGTTTATGGAACAAAACAGTTTTTGAGGGGTATTGGCATCAGTTTAAGAAGTCTGGCCCAACTGTCTCATTAATCAAACCATAAAGCAATCCTAATGCAAGCTCTAATTGAGATTCTACGTGCCCTTGACCAGGTAGTAATGAAAATGCTGTGTGTGGAAGTTGGAAGGCTGTATTTTATTTTATTTTCAGCTGATTATAATGCTCACACTTCCAGGAGTTTCTCCAGCAAAAATCCTTTCAAACTAGAATAATTTCTGACATGAAATTATTATTAGCCACTAACAAACCAGCAGTTTTACATCTAAAAATTTGAATTGTGATAAATCAGTGATGAAATTATCTAGGTCACATTTTGGATTGATTTCTTTGCGCTTCACTGTGAAGTGGCAATGGTCTCCGTTCCAGCTAGTATTTCTTCCAGTGTTTGTGTGAACTCTCTCTCATTCTCTCTCTCTCTCTCTCTCTCTCTGTTGATATTTCAAATGCACAGTGAATTTAGATAGCAACAAACATGAGTATTATATGCATAATTACATGGTTTCAAGTCAATCCTTTCCAGGGCTTACACAGATAATACAAAGAAGTGGTTTAACCATCCCTTGTTCTGTGGGATCCTGGAACTATGCAGCTTGCCCTAGGCCCCATAGGCCTAGGAATCAAACTCCCAACCTTTGGCACTACCCAAACCACTGACCTGTTGTTGTGTTCTAATGGTTTTACCTTCCACATGGATTACAATGTATCTGAGCCAATGTAACCTTGCCTATAGCAACAATGTAACCTTCAGCTGTATCATATAAACCCTGTAATAGGACGCGAGCTAATGACCACCAGCTGGCAGCAGCGAGCGTCCAAGCTCTCTTGGTCCGAACTCATCAAAGGCAACAGCGCGGGAAGCTTTCCCGCCACCACCTACACCTGGACAAGAAGGGCGTGACCCGCAATGACGTCACGCAGACAGTAGCCAATGGGCTACCATGGCACCACGTTCAAATGTATTACTACTGTATATAAAGAGCTATCGATCCGCCATTACCTCATGTTCCCTCTGTCCACGATGCAATAAACCTGAGTTAACCCAGCCCGAGGCTGTGTCCTGTGTCTTGGTTTCATACACTAAATTGGCGACGAGGATGGGATAATGGATCCCCAAGGAGCAGCCAGGGCACAGAGCGGGTTCAACATCACCAAACCGCAAGACTGGGAGTTGTTTGAGATGGACTTCCATGCGGCGCTGGTGGAGCTCAAAGTCAAGGAAGACGATGAGGAGAGGAAGAGGGCCATCCTCACCCGCATGCTTGGGATGGAAACCAAGCGGACGCTGGTGGGCATCATCGCTCCGAAGAAGGTGAGCGAATTTAAGGCGGACGACATCATGAAGCTGCTACGGGAGCGCTTCCGACCCTCGAGGGCGATGTTTCCCGCTCGGAGCGCGTTTTGGAGGCGAGTCCAAGCGCCGGACGAGTCGGTCGAGGCATTCGTGGCCGCCATGAGGGTAGCCGCCGCCCCCTGCAAATGGGACAACATCCTAGAAATGGCCCTCAGGGACGGCGTGCTGTGTGGCCTGAAAGACAAGGAGGTGCAGCGCAGCTTGATGAATAAGGAGCCGCCACCCACGCTGGCAGAGGTCGTAGAGGCCGCGGAAGCCGCAGAGTCCACGAATGCTGGAGTGGACGAGGTGCACCAGTGGCGTGAGTGGCGTCCCAGAGCCGGCAAAGCGGAAAAATCGGTGCACGCAACTCAACGGGCCTCAAAGTCGTCTTCGGAAGGCAGCGACGGTGAGGAGGTCCAGAAGGTCCGAAAAGGGGGGCGCCGCTGCGATGGTTGCGGAGCGGCCCATGAGCGTGCGAGGTGCCCATTTAGGAAGGCCGAATGCTACACCTGCGGCCGTCGGGGGCACATCGCCAAGGCATGCAGAAAACGGAAGGAGGGCCGGAGGCAGTCACCAGACCGTTCGACCAGGCCGGACCGTTCAGCGAGGCCCAAAGATGGCGTCCAGACCACGAGGAAGCAGGACGGCGTGGGCCGCGTCTCGGACAGCAGCGAGGACGACGTCCCAGTGCTCAGCGTGTCCGCGGAACAGTCCCATTATTTCGTGGAGGTACTAGTACAAGGGGCCCCTATCAGGATGGAAATTGACTCGGGGTCCTCCTATTCTATAATTCCCCAGAAAGAGTTTTTGAAAATCGACCCCCACGTGCGGCCCAAACTTAAAACATTGAGGTCCACGCTACGAGATGTACAGGGAAACAGCATTCCGGTGTTGGGGGTCGGGAAATTTCGGGTTGAGTTTAAGAGACACTCTGCGGAACTGCCCCTAGTTGTCCTCAAGGGGGGAAGTTGTAGCCTCCTAGGGACGCAGTGGTTCCAGCCCTTAGGCCTGTTCATAGGGGGAGTACATTCAGTGGGGGTGGATCCAATACAAGCGGTGTGCGATGCGCATCCCGCCGTTTTTAAAAAAGGACTTGGAAAATTCAAGGGACCCCCTGTAGCCTTCGACCTAGACCCGGAGGTCCGCCCGATAAGACTCAAACCGCGCAGGGTGCCCTTCGCACTAAAGGACAAAATAGAGGCGGAACTGGACAAGTTGGTGGGCCAGGGGATTCTTATTCCTGTTGATTCCGCGGAGTGGGAAACTCCAATTGTAACAGCTCTGAAGGCTAACGGGGAGGTGCGCATTTGCGCTGATTATAAGTGTACGATTAACAAGGCGATTCGCCCTAATGCATACCCGGTGCCGGTGGTCAGCCACCTTCTGGCCAGGCTAAATGGGGGAAAGTATTTCGCTAAGCTCGATCTGGCACAAGCCTATCAGCAACTCCCCGTAACTCCCGCCACGGCCGCGGCACAAACGATAGTCACACATAAAGGAGCGTTCCAGGTGTCGCGTTTACAGTTCGGCGTGAACTCGGCACCCGGCCTTTTTCAATCGCTTGTGGAACGCCTCCTGAAGGGGCTGGAGGGGGTGTTGCCTTATTTTGATGACGTATTGATAACAGGGGGGAGTGAGGCCGAACTGGCAAAGAGATTGGATAAAGTACTAACTGTGTTCGAGAAAGCGGGGCTGAGACTGAGGAAGGACAAATGTGTCTTTTTCGAAACCGAGGTCGAGTTTTTAGGGTTCCGGATCACACCCGAGGGTATTAAGCCATCCAAATCCAAAGTAGCAGCCATCAAGAAGGCCCCTCGCCCCACATCCAAAACCGAGCTACAGTCATTCCTGGGGCTCCTCAATTTTTACCATACATTCCTCCCGCGGAAAGCGTCCGTGGCCGAACCGCTTCATCGGTTGCTTAAAAAGGAGGAGACATGGATGTGGGGTGACGAGCACGAGAGGGCGTTCAAAGAACTAAAGCAACTCTTGACTTCTGACGCAATCCTAACGCATTTCGACCCCAAGCGACCGGTGGTCCTAGTCTGTGATGCATCACCGGTGGGGGTGGGGGCGGTACTTTGCCACGTGTTGGATGACGGAAGGGAGGCCCCGGTTGCGTTTTATTCAAGGTCCCTGTCCCAAGCAGAGTGGAATTACGCGCAAACCAACAGGGAGGCATTAGCAATAGTAGCGGGGACCAAAAAGTTTCACGATTTTCTGTATGGCCGCCCGTTCAAAATCGTGACGGATCACAAGCCCCTGTTAGGGATTTTCACGGCAAGCAAGCCCACTCCGCAGATCCTATCCCCGAGAATGCTGCGATGGGCTATTTTCCTCAACGCATACCAACACGAGTTGGAGTACCGGCCCGGAAAAGAGATCAGCCATGCTGATGCACTTTCGAGATCCCCTTTGCCCTTGTCGGACGACCAAAAGGCTAGAGTAGAAAGAGACCGCCAGGTGTTGTTAATTGAGGTCTTAGACGCACCCCCAATAGTACCAGCCGATATTGCTAGGGCGACAGGCAAGGACAGAACGCTGGAGAAAGTCAGCTCATGGGTACAGAAGGGGTGGCCGGCATCGTCCCCAAGCACGGAATTCGACCCATTCTTTCGGAAAAAACTAGAGTTGTCCCTAGAAAGGGGGTGCCTGTTGTGGGGCCAACGGGTGGTGGTTCCTACATCCATGCGGCCGAGGGTGCTCAAACTGCTGCACGTCAGCCACCCGGGCATCGTTCGTTCGAAAGCGCTGGCCCGCAGCTACTTTTGGTGGCCACAGCTGGACGCGGACATTGAGCACATGGTCGGCACTTGTGAGGCATGCCAGGGATCCCGACCAGAGGCGGCCCGCCTCCCGCATAGGGAATGGGACACAGCAAGGGGGCCGTGGTCCAGAGTACATGTAGATTTCGCTGGCCCATTTCGAGGAACCATGTTTCTCCTGGTGGTGGATGCGTTCTCCAAGTGGCTGGAGGTTATACCAGTAAAGAGCACGTCCTCCGCCACGACAATTGGCCAGCTACGGAGAGTCTTTTCCACGTTCGGTTTACCCGACACTTTAGTCAGCGATAACGCGAGTTGCTTCACCTCCTCGGAGTTCGGGGCATTCATGGAGGCAAACGCCATTCGGCATGTCACATCCGCGCCGTTTCACCCGGCCACGAATGGCCAAGTGGAACGGTTGGTGCGTACAACAAAGGATGCGCTGCGGCGCATGGGCCCGGGGGACCTGAATCACCAAGTATGTCAGTTCTTGTTAGCGTATAGGGTGACCCCCTTAGCGTCAGGTTACTCGCCGGCAGAGCTCTTGATGCGGCGAAAACTGACCACGATTCTGTCCAGGCTAGACCCGACGAGAGTCGAGGACAAAGGAAAAAACATAGGGTTGGCAGTCTCGAAAGGGTTCGCCGCCGGCGACCCTGTCCACTGCAGGAACTATGCAAGCGCAGGGCCAGCCTGGGTGCCGGGAACGATAATAGAACAGACAGGGCCAGTGTCATATCGGGTGGAAACGAGCACCGGTCTCCTCTGGAGGAGACACGCTGACCAACTGAGGCGCCGAGTGAGTGAAGGGCCGGTCAGTGGGGCTCAGCAACAGGATTCAGCGATAGGGTTCTCCCCCACCCGTTTAGCCCAAGGGGGAGAAAATGAGGGACATCAGTCCGAAACCGGGGGGGAAAGCAGTGATCCCGACTCATATCCTTTTGATACCCCAATTCTATCAGAGCCCGGGGGGAGGGAAAAGGAATGTGCGGCCGCCGCCGCGTCCCCCGAATGTAATTTTGATTTTGATTTTGCGAGCCGGGGGGGTTTTCAGGAGTGTTCCCCCACCCATCCAAGCGAGAAGAGGGGTTTTCCGTTAGCCCCCAGTGCCCCCGGTTCTTCCCTGAGAAAGAGCACACCTCCCAACAACGCCGCGGAGCCGCGGCAAGTCACTAACGAGTCTCCCTCTCCAATTACAGGGCAGGAAACCAGGGGACAAAGAGAAGGTAGCAAACCCGGGGAAAGGCAGCCCACATCAAGACCCCAGCGTGTTCGAAATAAGCCATCTTGGCTGAGGGACTTTGTCTCCTAAGGGGGGGGAGTGTGTTTAAGTGTGGGCTCGAGACATTGTCTCGTCCTAGGGGGGAGGAGTGTTGTGTTCTAATGGTTTTACCTTCCACATGGATTACAATGTATCTGAGCCAATGTAACCTTGCCTATAGCAACAATGTAACCTTCAGCTGTATCATATAAACCCTGTAATAGGACGCGAGCTAATGACCACCAGCTGGCAGCAGCGAGCGTCCAAGCTCTCTTGGTCCGAACTCATCAAAGGCAACAGCGCGGAAAGCTTTCCCGCCACCACCTACACCTGGACAAGAAGGGCGTGACCCGCAATGACGTCACGCAGACAGTAGCCAATGGGCTACCATGGCACCACGTTCAAATGTATTACTACTGTATATAAAGAGCTATCGATCCGCCATTACCTCATGTTCCCTCTGTCCACGATGCAATAAACCTGAGTTAACCCAGCCCGAGGCTGTGTCCTGTGTCTTGGTTTCATACACTAAACCTGTCCAGCCAGCTGGATGCATAAGTTTACACAAATATTTGACCTATACATATAAGGTAGAAACACTCTTTCTCTACTGCACCCAAACCATTATCTTATACAAGGTCCCAATTTGCAGGGTTTTCCCAACTTCAAAAGACTGGACAGTGCATCATGTGATATACTTACTTTTGATGCCTCATCCTGAGGCAGATTCTTGGTCCATCTAGCCCAGAATATTGTCAATACTGATAGGCAGCAACTCTCCAGGTTTCTCACTAGGATTCATTCCTAGCTTCACTTGGAGACACCAGGGACTGAACTTGAGACTTTCTCCATACAAAGCATGTGATCTTCCACAAAATGGCACTGCATCCTTTCCCAAAATATAAAGAAATCAAGCTATATTGAAGGGATAGGGAACATGTACCTTCTAGATTTTGCTGGGCTGCAACTCCTATCATTCTCATCCGACCATTAGGTATAATGACCAAAATTAATGGAAATTGCAATGCAATAACTTAGAGGGCCATGTGGTCTTCACTTCTTCCATGGGTGATCAAACAGAATTTCAGCACAGTGTTTGAAGGAAAATATGGGAACTAGAGGTAATCTGTTCCTACAGTCTCTGTTTTCTAAGATACCGAATCTCCTCTGTTTCAGATATTGGGAATGTTAGAGATCAGAGGAATACCTTGAATCAGGTCACATGAACCTTAGGTGTTTATTTTCTCTATCTGATCACATATTGATTAAATAGAATGGTGGGATTGCTCCTTACAAAGATCTCTATATGAATTTCAGAAACCTATGATTGTGAACCGCCCTGAGTCCAGTGGGCAGTATAGAAATTTAACAAAGTAAATAAATAAATAACCTTTCTACAAGTACTGGAACCTTTGAAATGAAGTTCCTCTGTAAAGGGGAGCAAGGAATCAAACACCAACAGG
Source organism: Bradypodion pumilum (assembly GCA_035047305.1). Classification (NCBI taxonomy): domain Eukaryota; kingdom Metazoa; phylum Chordata; class Lepidosauria; order Squamata; family Chamaeleonidae; genus Bradypodion; species Bradypodion pumilum. The sequence continues at coordinate 305,578,892 of JAWDJD010000004.1, read as the reverse complement.
AATCAAAGATACCAATAGTATCAGATACTAATAGGCAAATCATAAATACATGTTAACTGCTTCAAGGGTTGTTATCATATCCCCAAGTGATAATCAAATTAACATCACCAACATTTATTTCTTGTTAATTTTTAAAAACATATGGCAGTTTAAAACTAGGTCTTGCCTGGCACTGAATGTGAGCCAGAAAGAAAATGAACCAGGTGGTGTTAAAAAGTATAATGCCAATCAAACTTAGCTCCTGGTCTCTGGCAACTGTTCTGAAAAAGGCTTCTGTCAACAGTGTAGCAGCCATTAAGAAGGCTAAAAAATCTTAAAGGAATATGTACTATCTCTTTAATTTTTCCTCTAAGACTCAATCCCATTTCCACATAAGACAGAAATATATCAGGGCATATGAATTTCATGCTTCAATAGCTATATCTTGAAGACACGTTATATGGATAGTTTACTTCTGCAGACCATAATGTATGAGTGACCTTCATTCACTGAAAAGGATTTAAGTGTGTGCTAACAGCTGTAGAAGTTGGCAAAGTCCTCATTTCCTATTTTTAGCAGATAATTATACACAGATCTAGCACTATTGATTTATAGGATATTCTTTAATATGAAATGATGCCAATAAAATTCCCATTAGGGTTTGTCAAGCACCTCTTATTATAAGTGGTGAAGTTTCTAAAAGTTATTTTATTTGTAGAGCAAGCCTAAGTATGTTTACTTACAAGCCTAAGTATGTTTACTTAAGCAAATGTTAATTTCTTTCTTTCTTTCTTTTTACAACGTTTCCCCTTTGGCAACATTTATTTGCCAGACATTCTGTTGCACACAAACCTGCAAAAGTAGTTCAGCCATCACATTCTATTTTCTGCTTTTAATGTGCTCTTACCATCAGACATCTTTCACCACTTGAAGGAACACTATTTCTACATATGGAATCATCATCTGATCTAGTGAAGCCCTCAGAAGTATGTCCCACAATAACACAAAACTTTGTATGAATTTGAAGGAAATTTGGCTGTTCTTCTGTTTTAAAGGATGTAAATTAACTGATGGCCACCATCCAACTGAACTTCCACTTAACACGTGAAAACCATGGATTTCTACACTGAAATGACTTTCCACTCAGGGGTAAAAATTGCTTCTGAATTGCTGGTGATAGTCCCAGTTTGGTTGTGGCAATATGGTGGCTAGTTTTAACTATTAAAGTCTTCCTCTCCCCTGAGGATTCCAAAGGCTTCGCCAGGGCAAAAGGGAACCGTACAGAACCATGGAACCTGAACTGACAGGATAAGAAACTTTCTATGAACATAAATTAAATTTTACTGGCACCATACAATGATGTCATCAGCTTCTGCCAGTGTAAATTTATGCTATAGGATTTTGTCCAGTATAACTATGCAGACCTCATAATAAGCTGTCTAGTTGGCCAATGTACAAAGCATAAGGATTGCTATCCTATCTTTACTCTCAGGTAACCAAACGTATTTGGATGAAGATACTTGTTTAACATCTCATAGTAATGGAGAGGAGGAATCTTCTGTACAGCTACTAATGGTTCAAGAGGTCTGTTCTTCTTCCCATTTGATCAAAAAACGATGGACCAAATGGCATAATCAATGTAATAAAGCGTCCCGTTCAAGGCAATACAAAAATTTAAATCTTCGTTTATTATATTGGAATAACCAAAAATACTTAATTCAGTATACGGAAATCAAAATTCATAAAGTTCAGTTATTCATACTTCATAACCTCATAACTTCAAAACACAATAATCTTCAAAAGATACAACCACACCGACACCGTTCTGGTAAATCGGTTTTTTTGGTACTTCATCAAAGGTGTGTATAATCTTGTGATACGCGTCGAAACAGCCTCTAAAGTGAATTCTTTTTTGTGCCATAGACATGTGACGTCTATAGAGTGACGTTATTGTGTTTTGAGGTTATGAAGTATGAATAACTCAACTTTATGAATTTTGATTTCCGTATACTGAATTAAGTATTTTTGGTTATTCCAATATAATAAACGAAGATTTAGATTTTTGTATTGCCTCGAACGGGACGCTTTATTACATTACTTCTTCCCATTTGGCCACTCTTAGTCCTATATAATGCTAATTAATTTGTGAACCACCCAGAGAGTGCACTAAGCAGTATGGGGTGGTATATAAGTATAATTTCTATTGCTATTGTTACTAAAAATACTTTCCTCCTAAGAAATTGTGTAGCTTTGCTTTGTGAATTCATGTTGTGTCCTAAAGCCTGTGCCTTTAAACAATGTACCTATCCATGTGTATCCAATGTAACCTTTTCTATGTGTAACATTGTAACCTTCAGCTGCATCACTGTAACCTTAATAGGCCGCGAGCTAGTGACCACTAGATGGCAATAGCGAGCGTCCAAGCTCATTGGTCCAAGACTCACCTAGAACAACAGCGCGGGAAGATTCCCGCCACTACCTTCACCTGGACAAGAAGGGCGTGACCTACAATGACGTCACGTGGACAGTAGCCAATGGACTGTCAAGGAGCCACATTCAAATGTATAGCCACTGTATATATTGAGCTGTTCATCCGCCATTACCACATGTTCCCTCTGACCAGCATGTAATAAAGTTGTTTTAAGCCAGCTCTTCGGCTGTCCTGGTGTCCTTGGTCCCATACACTAAATTGGCGACGAAGGTGGGATCATGGCTGCCCACGGGACCAAGACATACGCCGGTTTCAACATCAAGAAACCGCAAGATTGGGAACTCTTCGAAATGGACTTCCAAGGCGCGCTGGTGGAGTTCGAGGTGACGGACGAGGCAAAGAAGAGAGCCATCCTCACCAGAATGCTCAGGCACGACGGCAAGAGGGTATTGATTGACCTCATCGCTCCGAAAAAGGCGGCTGAATTCAAGGCAAAGGAGCTCCTGAAGGTGCTGCGAGACCATTTCCGGCCCTCGGTAGCGATGTTTCCCGCTCGGAGCGCGTTTTGGAGGTGAGTCCAAGCGCCTGATGAGTCGGTCGCTGCTTTCGTAGCGGCCCTGCGCCTGGCTGCCGGCCTGTGCAAATGGGAGAATTTGGAAGTCACCCTCAGGGACTGCGTGCTATGCGGCCTGAAGGACGCCGAGATTCAGCGCACGCTAATGAATCAGGAGCCGCCCCCCACGTTGCAGGAGGTCCTGAAAGCGGCACAGGCCGCGGAAGCCACGAAGGCCGGGGTGCAAGAGCTCCAGGGCTGGCGGCCGAAGGCCGACAAAACAGAGAGTTCGGTGCACGCAGCCCGGCGAATTTTGAAATCGTCCGCCAAGAGCAGCGACGACGAGGACGTCCGGAGGGTCCGGAAGGAGGGCCGGCGTTGCGACGGCTGCGGGGCAGCTCACGACCGTGCCAGGTGCCCGTTCAGAAAAGCGGAGTGCCACAACTGCGGGCGACGCGGGCACATAGCCTAAGTCTGCAGACAACGGCGCAAGGACCGGAGGAGCTCGCCCGACCGCCCAGCGAGGGACCGGAGGAGCTCGCCTGACCGGCCAGTGAGGCCAGACCGCTCGACGAGACTACAGGATGGTGCCCGGCTCACGAGGAAGCAGGACGGCGTGGGCCGCATCTCCGATGACAGCGACGACGACGCCCCGGTTTTCAGCGTGTCCATGGGACACCCCCGTTACTTTGTTGAGGTACTGGTGCAAGGGGCCCCTGTTAGGATGGAGATTGACTCTGGCTCCTCTTACTCAATCATTTCCCAGAGGGAGTTTTTGAGAATTGCCCCCCGCGTACGGCCCAAGCTCAAAGCGTTGAGGTCCACGCTTCGGGACGTGCAAGGGAACAGTATTCCGGTGTTGGGGGTTGGGAATTTCCAGGTTCAGTACAAGCGGCACGCCGCGGAACTCCCCCTAGTCGTTCTTAAGGGGGGTAATTGCAGCCTCCTCGGGACTCAATGGTTTCAGCCCCTGGGTCTGTTCATTGGGGGGGTGCACGCCGTTGGGTCTGACCCGATACAGGAGGTGTGCGACGCGCACCCCGAAGTCTTCAAGAAGGGACTTGGGAAATTCAATGGACCCCCAGTAACGTTCGACCTGGACCCAGAGGTCCGCCCAATCAGACTCAAACCGCGCCGGGTGCCTTTTGCACTCAAGGACAAAATAGAGGCGGAACTGGACAAATTAGTGGGCCAGGGGATTCTTGTTCCTGTTGATTCCGCGGAGTGGGAAACTCCAATTGTCACAGCATTGAAGGCCAATGGGGAGGTTCGCATTTGCGCTGATTATAAGTGCACCATTAATAAGGCAATCCGCCCTAATGCGTACACGGTGCCGGTGGTCAGCCATTTGCTAGCCAGGTTACATGGGGGAAAGTGTTTCGCTAAGCTCGACCTGGCACAGGCCTATCAGCAACTCATGGTAACCCCTGCCGCAGCTGCTGCACAGACCATAATCACGCATAAGGGGGCGTTCCAGGTGACGCGCCTACAATTCGGCGCGAACTCGGCGCCTGGAATTTTCCAGTCCAGTCGCTCGTGGAACACCTCCTCAAAGGGCTGGACGGCGTTTTACCATATTTTGATGACGTATTGATAACGGGGGGGGGGAGTGAGGTTGAGTTGGCTGAAAGGCTAAACATGGTCCTGGCGGCATTCGAACAGGCGGGGTTGAGGTTGCGAAAAGACAAATGCGTCTTCTTCGCGAAGGAGGTTGAGTTCTTAGGGTTCCGAGTAACACCAGAGGGGATCAAACCGTCCAAATCCAAGGTGGCCGCCATCAAGAAAGCTCCTCGCCCCACATCCAAGCCCGAGTTACAGTCGTTCCTAGGGCTCTTAAATTTCTACCACTCCTTCCTTCCACGGAAGGCTGCGGTGGCTGAGCCGCTTCACAAGTTGCTCAAGAAAGATGCGGCATGGAAGTGGGGCGATGACCAGGAGAGGGCATTCACGGACCTGAAACAACTCCTGGCGTCTGACGCCATTCTGACCCATTTCGACCCCAAACGGCCGGTGGTACTGATCTGTGATGCATCCCCGGTGGGGGTGGGGGCAGTGTTATGCCACGTGTTGGAAAACGGGAGGGAGGCCCCAATAGCGTTTTACTCCAGGTCCCTGTCCCAAGCGGAGAGAAACTACGCCCAGACAGACAGGGAGGCGCTGGCGATAGTTGCGGGGACCAAAAAATTTCACGATTTTCTGTATGGCCGCCCTTTCACCATCGTGACTGACCACAAGCCTCTACTAGGCATTTTTACCGCAGATAAGCCCACGCCACAGATCCTGTCCCCGAGAATGCTGAGGTGGGCCATTTTTCTCAATGACTACCAGCAACGCGTTGGTGTACCGGCCCGGGAAAGAGATCAGCCATGCGGACGCTCTATCGAGGTCCCCCCTCCCCCTGACGCCCAGCCAGGTGAGCAAGGGGGAGCGAGACCAGCAGGTTCTCATGATAGAGGTGTTGGATTCGCCCCCCGTAGTGCCCGCCGACATTGCCACAGCGACAAGGAAGGACAACACGTTGGCGGCGGTTTGCTCCTGGGTACAGAAAGGGTGGCCGGCGGCTTCCCCAGCAGAGGAATTCGCCCCATTTTTTAGGAAGAAGCTGGAACTGTCCCTAGAGAGGGGTTGCCTCTTGTGGGGGCAGCGGGTGGTGATCCCTACATCCCTTCGACCGCCGGTGCTTAAGCTGCTGCACGTCAGCCACCCCGGAATTGTGCGCTCCAAAGCGCTGGCCCGGAGTTACTTCTGGTGGCCCCAGTTAGACGCCGACATCGAGCACATGGTCGGCACTTGCGAGAGCTGCCAATGCTCCAGACCGGAGGAGGCCCGCCTTCCCCACAGGGAATGGGACGCGGCTAAGGGGCCGTGGTCCCGGGTGCACATAGATTTCGCGGGCCCGTTCCGAGGAACACTGTTTCTCCTTGTTGTGGATGCTTTCTCCAAGTGGTTGGCGGTCATCCCAGTCACGAGCACCTCCTCAGCCGCGACAATTAAGCATTTGCGGAGAATTTTTTCCACGTTCGGCATACCCGACACTCTAATTAGCGATAACGCTAGTTGCTTCACGTCCGCTGAGTTCAGGGCATTCACAGAGATTAACGCCATCCGGCACATCACCTCCGCCCCTTTCCATCCGGCCACCAATGGCCAAGTGGAGCGCCTCGTACGCACCACGAAGGACACGCTGCGGCGCATGGGCCCCGGGGACCTCAACCTGCAAGTGTGTCAGTTTCTCCTAGGGTACAGGGTGACCCCGCTAGCGTCAGGCTACTCCCCTGCGGAGCTGTTAATGCGCAGGAAGCTGACCACCATACTCACTAGACTAGATCCCACGAGAGTTGAGGACAAGGGGAGGAACATAGGGTTAGAAGCCACCAAGAGTTTCGGCGTGGGTGCCCCGGTACATTTCAGGAACTACGCCAGCGCGGGGCCAGCCTGGGTGCCAGGGGTGGTCGTGGAACAAACCGGTCCCGTTTCGTACCGCGTGGAGACCAACACAGGTCTGCTTTGGCGGCGACACGCGGACCAGCTCCGGAACAGGGTCCCGGGAAGTCAGGGCTCCGGCAGTACAGACACAAATTCAGCGTTAGGGTTCTCCCCCACCCGTTTAGCCCAAGGGGGAGGAGAGGGGGGTCCAGAGTCCCCACCAAGGGGGGAGGAGAAGGAATTTGTCCTTGTAGATATCCCGCGGGATCCCCCAACAGAGTTTGATTTTGATTTCCAGAGCCGGGGGGGGGGTTTGGAGTGGTCCCCCACCCGTCCAAGTGAGAAGAGGGGTTTTACGTTAGCCCCTGGTGCCCCCGGTTCAACCACAATGGAATCTACCCTTTCCCCTAAAGCTGCAAAACCGCAGCAAGCCTCTAACAAGTCTCCCTCTCCCATTACAGGACAAGGGTTCAGGGAACAAGGAAGCGGGAGCGGCCCCCGGGTGGGCCAACCCACATCGCGGCCCAAACGCGAGTGCAATAAACCATCTTGGCTAAGAGACTTCGTCTCATCCTAGGGGGGAGGGGTGTTGTGTCCTAAAGCCTGTGCCTTTAAACAATGTACCTATCCATGTGTATCCAATGTAACCTTTTCTATGTGTAACATTGTAACCTTCAGCTGCATCACTGTAACCTTAATAAGACGCGAGCTAGTGACCACTAGATGGCAATAGCGAGCGTCCAAGCTCATTGGTCCAAGACTCACCTAGAACAACAGCGCGGGAAGATTCCCGCCACTACCTTCACCTGGACAAGAAGGGCGTGACCTACAATGACGTCACGCGGACAGTAGCCAATGGACTGTCAAGGAGCCACATTCAAATGTATAGCCACTGTATATATTGAGCTGTTCATCCGCCATTACCACATGTTCCCTCTGACCAGCATGTAATAAAGTTGTGTTAAGCAAGCTCTTCGGCTGTCCTGGTGTCCTTGGTCCCATACACTAAAATTCAGCAGCAGTGGCTGCAACCCAATCTGAGCATACATTTTACCTCTGCCCCTGGGTGCCGGGAGGTCTGGTCTTGGAGGCCAGCTGGTTCTGGGCCACCTTTACTCTCCAAGTCAATCAGGAAAAATGCCATTGGCATGAATTTGTTTAAGGTGGATCTCAGCTTTCCATGAAGTGACCCACACACTATGATCTCGAAGCCATCTCCTGCAGCACATATGAAATAAGACATGCAGGATTTAACACTGGGACTGCAATGGACTGCTACAGCCTTAAGGATATGGACAAGGTGTGCTTTCACAGCCAGTCCATCTGGCATAGCCTCTTCTGCTTCCATGACCATTGAGAATCAGAGTTCCTCCTCCGCTCATTTTGCTATTGGGCCCAATATGATGGTTTTCGTTGGCATTTCCTCCAACGAGGGGACCATCGCCCCACCTTAAGGGGCTCATCTGCCTGTAGCCATTGGCTTCTTTAGGGAGTCAGGTTATTTATCACCACCCAACACTTGGCGTTGAGCCGCTGGCTGTACAGTCTACTCCATTACCGTAGCAGGATGTCCGGCCAGACACTATGTAACATTTAATTCTGTAACATTTATTTAACATGTTTTTGAACTCTTACTCTACACAGCCATTTCAATCTTAGTAGACAACTCTTCCAGTCCCAAAGAACTAATGTAGATAATCAGGAATATGAACAGGAATATCAGGAACATGTACAATGAGAACCTCTACCAGTTTTATAACCATTTCGTGGCGTGGTGAGAACTCTTGAATTACTTCAGCCAACAATAGCTGCTTGTAGTGGCCACAATCATCCCATTGTTCAGGGAAATTTTTCTCATAACATGCTTTGTGTCCAAAATCAATAGCTGCTCTGTAGCCAAGGTTATTATGATGCATCACCAAAGCTCAGAAGAACAAAATCCCATAACTGAAGTTGACAAGGACTAGATAGTCTTCTGAATACTGTACATAAAATTCATTGGGTGGTATCCAGCTCCAGTCAGTTTATTTCCCCTAAAACATTCCTGTGAGAAGCAATTTGGTATATTGTTTGGCTTTGTTAAAAAAAAACTTATTGTGGATATGTTCATGTTTCATTTTTCTAAACGGGTCTTTATCTACTAAAAGTGGGTTCCAGAGTAATATACACCTAGATGATTATATATAAAGACTAATAAAAAATAGTATACAAACTCAATAAAAAAATTGAGAAGAATTAGAATAAAATGTATTAACTTGTTAAAAAGACACACAAACAGGGTATGTTATTTTACACATACGTTTCTCAGTAGGATGCTTTTTGGTTAAGATGCTCAGCTTGACAACTGGAAGGTCAGAAGGTCAGCAGGTCAAGACTCAAGTGCTGCATGATAGAATAAGCACCTCTTGTCCATCCAAGCTCCTACCAACCTAGCTGTTTGAAGCAAGACAATGCAAGTAGTTAAATAAGTACTACTTTGGTGGGGAAGGTAACAGTGTTCACTGAACTTCAACATCTAGAAATGCCTGCCCTATGACCACACAAATGTCTTTAGACACAGACAGCACTGGCTCTTCAGCTGTAAAGTGAGATGAGCACCACCTCCTAGAATTGTACATGACTGGCTTTTGAGCAAGGGCGACCTTTACCTTTACTAGGATGCTTAGGTGCCTTTTTGCAAAAGGAAAAGTTTCTTCCATTCATGACTGAAGCTATCATTTTGAAGAGGTGTAGATCTGATGCCAATGATTTCTCCATGCCCCCTAAAGCTCCCATGTTGTTCTACAACAGTGGTGGCAAACCTATGGCATGCATGCTAGAAGGAGCACTCAGAGCCCTCTCTGTTGGAACGTGCACCATTATTCCAGCACAGAGTTCGCCCTGCCACTCTACCCAGCAGTCCAATGGGAGCGCTTCCTCTCTCCCCCACAGCACAGAGTTCACCCGGTCCCTCTGCCCAGCAGCCCAATAGGAGCGCTTCTGCCCTCCCATCTGGGGTAAGGTGGGTGGCTCACATGCAGCATGAGTGTGTGGTGTGGAGTTTTTGGCCAGTCAGTCTCTAAAAGGTTCACCATCACTGTTCAGGAGGGCCTCAAACCCTCCAGAACAGATTTTTTTTGGGTGGTGGTGGTGGAAAGTAATATGGAGAAAGAATAAAAGAAATCAAATTTCCTCCTTTTTCTAGTGATTCTCCCATGAGCAGAGTTCTTTTTGCAGAACTCTAGACTCAAACCATCACAAGTAACCTTTCCTTAATCATGTTTTTTGGGGGAAGAAGCTACACAGGAAGCCCAGAGTCAAAAGCAACAAAATGATTCATTAAACATTCAGCCATTAATCTTCCATGAAACTTAGTACAGATTTCACCACATTAGGTCATTTGACCAAGGATTATTGTGAAAAATTGTCCTCAAGGCTGATGAACAATGGCAAAATTGTTGTTTAAATTGTGATAAATTAGATGTGGGTTGTGGGAAGATTGTGATAGGACCCATTATCTTATTGTTTGCGGTCACATCTCAGTCCCATTTCCTTCACTTTATTTTTATTTTTATTGCTTTTGATAGCAAAGGCACTTAAAATGCTTTTTGACAGTGGATATTCATTTTATTGTTTCCCTAGCACACTCTGTTACCTTCAGAATGATGTCCTCATTTCCAGAAAACAATTTCTTCCTCATTTCTGTTAATGGTATGGTTAAAAACAGAACTTCCTGATTGTGTCCCTCTCTCACAATGATAAGGTAGCACAGTGATTTATTTCAACAGACAGCTGCAAAACATTTTGGCACCCACTTTCACCAAAATGGAATCATGCAGAGCTTCAAAATTTGTTTTTCTTGCCTGAGACCAGCAAATTCCACAATTCCCTTGCCATGAACTAGGAGTGATGCAGATTGTGATCCTCCAGATGTTGGTAGATAGGTGTTGTAACCTACAGGTGTTTCAGCCAGCCTAATCAGTGTGGGCAGCAGTCCCAGGGATATGTGAAGGATCACAAAATCACATCCCATGTAACCAAAGAAATCTTTGATTTTCCCCTGTGAGGGAATTTCCCAAATCCCACTGGGAAATGGTTGGACTTCTGATTCAGTAGTAAAAAAAAAAAAGGGAAAACAGAAAAGGTTTATCTTTCGATTAAGAACTATGATTTTCACAATTTTTCCTTTGGTTATTGTATTTTGTCTTCTGCTTTAGCTATTCTCAAACTATCTTCCCCTTTTCTGAGGGGTTTGGATCCCTCTTGGTTTCTCCCTTCACTTCAGAAGTTTTTTTTTTTTTTGGGGGGGGAGTTTGGGGATACAGTGAATACTCAGAAAGACTGTACTTGGGCATTACAAATGGAAAAGGAACCATCATGCAGTACTCAGGAATCAAATGCTGGCCTTCCATTCCTTGAGTTCAGCATCTTAACTACTTGAGCCACTATTTCTTCCCCTCCATTTCCCTCTTTTATCAACAATCAATTCCTGTTTAAATTGGCTATAAAAGGGAAAATCAGAAAAGAAATATTTTTTATTTACTCTGGGGAAATTTGCAGCTCCCCAGCCCCTCTGCAGAGCACCAAGGAAAGTGTTTTGTTTGCCCACATGGTGAAGTGATAGTCTGGAAATGTTCTCAGATAAACCATGTAGAGCCACGCAAAAATTATCCTCTGCTTGGCATCTTCTCCATCAAGCCACTAGATGGTGAAATTGAGCTAAATATGGCCACAATTCATGGTTTGCCCTTGGAGAGCATCAGTGTACATGTGAAAAATAAGTTCATTATTGTTGTTGGAGTTGCATTTTAAAAACAAGTTGTCTCATCTACTTTGCTCAAAAGCCCTCTGGTTTCATGCAGGGCTAGGTGAGCAATTGCACAATCAAATCTACCTGTGCAGCAGCACACCTGTTGTATGACTCAAGTTCCTTTGTTTGTTTGTTTCATTTTCTCCCAATTAGGGGAGTCAAGGTGGCACATAATAGTCAGGGAAGCAGCATCAGGCACTTGTCAAGCATCATATGGCAAGTGATAGGAAAAGAACCCTTGCTTGGACGTTATATTATATTAAAGGTAAAGGTCACCCTTGCTTGAAAGCCATTCGTATTTGACTCTAGGCTTCAGTGCTCATCTCTGTTTACAGCCGAAGGGCCAGTGCTGTCTGCATCTGCAGACATCTCTTTGGACATGTGGCAGGCATGCCTAGACACCGGAGTGCATGGAATGCTGTTTACCTTCCCACCAAAGTGGTTCCTATTTATCTGCTTGCAATTTCTTGCTTTCGAACTCCTAGTTTGGCAGGAGCTGGGACAGAGATGGGGGCTCATTCCGTCATGCAGTACTCAGGTATTGAACTGCTGATCTGCCGCATTCCAGTCAGCATCTTATTAGATTATCATTATATGAAAATTTTTTCCCCAATTAGGATTTTGGACCCTGTTTACTACTGCAAAAGAAAATGAAAAAAAATCTGATTTTTTTTGACCCTCCCAAAATTCTTTCCCTCCCACTTTTTATTTTTTTTTGTGACAGTCAGACAGTCTCACGCAAATAGTAAATAGAAGCCTAATTTGAAAACTGAGCCTAATAGCTTCCTCTAAATTTGTGGTGACTTTCCTGAAGTCAGCTGAAATCTCTGTTGACTCTTATTTCTTACAGAAATCTGTTCTATTTCAGGTCTGCAACAATGGTAATGAATAGAAATAATCTGACTAACGCCCATTTGCAATAGCTAGCTTGGCTGTGCAAAAACGGTTTCAGCAACAAAAGAGAGAAATAAATATTTTGGTATGTCGACTGTTAGACTGTGACATTAATTCCTGATAAAGGAAGGAGAATGATAACGGGCGCGTTTTTCTTCCACTTCTGGGAGCGACAAGGGCTGCATGGGCCGGCTGAATCACAGTAAAACCATTTCATGTGGATTCACAGGGAGCTCGGGCTTCTGGGAATTGAAGTCCAAGAACATCTGGAGTGCCAAGGTTCGCCATCACGGCCCTAGAACATTGCTGTAAGAAAGGACTTTGTAACTCATTTATTTAAAAAAAGTATCTTGATAATATTACTCATTATTTTAAAAATGAGGTGCCAATAGCATGTTGCTAATTAATTAATTGGGGGCTGTGGTGACTTAGTGGTTAGGATGCTGAGCTTGATGACTGAAGGGTGAGCAGGTCAGCAGTTCGAGACTCAAGTGCATTGTGGAGAAGAAAGCTCCCATTCTCTGTCAACATAGAAGTTCGAATGCAAGAAATTGCAAATAGATAAAAAGTTCTTCATTCTGCAGGATTCTGCATGCTTCAAGATCTAGTTGTGCCTGCCACATGATCATGGAAATGTCCACAGACTCAGACAGTGCTGTGTCTTTGGCTGTAAACGGACATGAGCACCACCCCCTAGAGTTGCATGTGACTGGCTTCTTAAACAAGGGAAACCTTTACATTTAATTAATTAATTAACAATTTTTGTTGTAAGCAGTAGGTGCTCAGTGGGGTCACAGGGATGAGTTAGGTCCCTTTAGGGCCATTTTTACATTTTGATATACAGTGGAGCCTCGGTTAACAAACAGCTCAGTTAACATAATAATTGCTTAACAAAAGGAAATTCATAGAAAATAGTGGCTTGGTTTACAGAATTTCCCCCCCAGAACGGATTAATTGGTTTCAAATGCATTCCTATGGAAAATCACATTTTGGTTAAAATACAGTATTTTGGTTTTCAATGCATTCCTATGGGAAATTGCATTTAATTCATTCCTATGGGAAATTAGATTAAAGTAATTTTCGCAGTAAGAAACATCCCTGAGAACGCATTAATTACGTTAACCAAAATTCCACTGCACATTTTTTTTATTTTACAAATAATTAACAAGCAAGCAACATGCTATTGACACATCATTTTTACTTAATTAATGCTGTAATCAATGAATACACTGTTCCATACAAATACCATTGTTATAGCCTTACTCCTCCAAACATCACCAGGCACAGAACTGTTTCTTAGGGCTCCAGATTTGCCTCTGCATGGATAATATAGCTTTATATCATTGTGTCTGCCGAAAGAAGAATTCATGGAAATATTTTATTCCTACCTTTTAAATAAGTTTTCTCTTTCTCAGTGCTTTATCTTTGACCTTAAAAACCCAGCTCTCGGCCAAGACATGTTCCATAGCATCTCAAAGCAACTAAATAATTTTGCTCATGAAGCACAAAATTCCACAAGTACTTTTGTGGCACCCAAAAATCTGATCCCTGGTGGAGCCACCCTTCACTCTGGGTCATGATAGTCGCCAGTTATTTCCTGAGGAATAAATTCAGAACTTTTTAAAAGAATACAAACAAATGAAAATGTTTCGCGGCTCCAAAACTCATTTGTTGACTTAGCTTTCCAGCCTGCATTAGAAAATTCTCTCATGGCACTCTGAAAATGAACTCAGATTTCCTCAGGGAAACCTTCGTGAGTTTCCTGATTTCCTGTTAGAAATCCAAACTAGTATTTTTCCCCTGTGGAGTCTCTGGCTTCCTACTTGAGGTGGAGAAAGAGAAACACATCAGCTACTGTAATTTAGTTTTGGAAAAGGCTGGCACTTCATCTCCTGTGATACTGCACTGCAGTTATTCCCTGGAGAGATGCTGCAGTGCGACTATGTACCCTGAGCTCCACCATTCATAATGAAGCTGCTACTGTTACCCTAAGTCATCCAGCTGGCTCCAGCCCCATACCTCAAGCGCCACTAGGTTAACCCAAAATGAATGTGTATGCGCACATGGCGATGGGAATCTTGTTTTCCTGCCAATGAAGCAAAATGCTAATTGGCTGTGGGAATATTTCTAAGAGGAATTTCACCGTGTTGCATTAAAAATAAGTCAAGGTTAAAATTTGCAGCATTTTGTTCAAATTCAGGAGCTGATTACAGTTGTTTTTCCCAACTCTGTGAACAGGCGATTTGTCAAGATATGCTGAGATTGACCCAAAGCTTCCTAGAAGATGCATCCCAGAAGACTACCAGCAGATCCTTAAGGAGACCACTTTCTTCGTCTCTTCTGTGGTTCCCTCACTTTTAATGCTGTCTGTGTGGTTTCCCATTATTTTGACAATTCTGGTGTATTGAAGTTTGGCCTAGTCTAAGTTCTGTATACAGACTCTGGGTGAGTCTAGTCTGCTCATAACCAGATATCTCCATTGCCTGTTAAAAGTAGGTGAGATTTCATCTCTTGATAGACTTGGCATGATTTCTTACATAGATGTAGAACAGGAGTTCTCAACCTTTTTATGCAAGGGGCTGGGTCACACTCACTCAGACAGCTTTGGGGGCCAGATGGCCATTTTGCCCTTCTTCTATCACATGGCACTTCCTGGTGTGGCGGAGGCCGTGGTGGGCAACATGAAATGGTGCCACAGGCCAAATCCGGCCCATGGGTTGCAGGTTGAGAATCCCTGATGTAGAAGAATGAAGCACCCCAGAATAGTGAAAAGGTAAAGGTCACCCTTGCTTGAAAGCCAGGGTGACTCTAGGGCTCAGTCCTCATCTCTGTAGCCAAAAAGCCAGCACTGTCTGCAGCTGCAGACATTTCCATGGACATGTGGCAGGCATGACTAGGTTCTAGTGCACAGAATGCTGTTTACCTTCCCATTGAATTGGTACTTATTTATCTACTTGCAATTTGTGGCTGTGGAACTTCTAGGTTGGCAAGAGCTGGAACATTGGCAGAAGCTCACACCATCATGCAGCACTCTGGTCTCAAACTGCTGACCTGCCAACCTTCCAGTCTTCAAGTCCAGAATCTTAATCACTAAGCCACTGCAGTCCCTGGTCTCCATAAAGCTGTATCTAGGCCATCAGAAAAGGGTTTCAGACTAACATTCTTGCCTGCTGCAGACAACAGGTACGAGGGTGATGGTATTCATATCCAGAGATCTGGATGGATGGGGACTAAGTGAAGGCAAAGTGCAATACCCTCCAAAGTAGTAAGTCATACTACTCAGGAGGGTTTTCTTCCAAATAGATGTGCCTAGGATTACATGGTATGAGCTGTAACATACACACAACATTGCCAAATAATTCCCCTGGCATCCTAGTGCAACTTCTTAAGATAACTGCAGCTGAGTCTATCCTTTTTGCAGTGTCACTGAGTTGCAATATATTCTCTGGCAAATAAAGTGTTAACACAAACCAGGAAAGAGAACAGCTTTGAATTCCTTTTATAGTCATTCCTGGGCGCTGAGCTGAGACTGTGCCCTTCAGAATACAATAGTACATTTGACAACAAACAAATTTCTATGCCTAGGGGCTCTCCTGCACACTGCAGTAATTGAGTCAACTAATTTCATAGGACATTAGAACACATAATGTCAGTGGTTTCATTTGGCACAGTGACATTTATTGGTGCTTAGCTTAAATGTCTGACTATATGAGACCTGACAAAATGCCCTTTGAAGAACAATATTGTTGGGCACCAAAGCAGAAGGGGGAGAGCCTTGATGGAGCTTCCATGGACACCTTGCCTACTCTGTATTGATCGGGCAACCCTTGGCTGAAAGCAGAATGTCAACTTATATAAAGTCCCTGACCTTTTCTGTGATACAGGGAACATTTCTTCTCAAAGGAAATACCTTTGATCACTGTTCTATTCATACAGAAAATGTCATCACAGCAAAGAACATTACATTGCATAAAAAGTGGAGATGCAGATTTAGAAATAATTACAATTTAATTAGATAAAAATATGCTTCACAATACTGGTGGAAGCTGTAACCAGCAGAATTGTGCACCTGCACATACCCATCAAGCGCAGCTCCCAAAAATACAGAAAATTCTGCGCATGCGCAGGTGTGTACACATAGAACCTGTTTGTGCACACGCAGAACACGTTTGCACATGCACAAACAGGTTCTGCACATGTATGCATGCACAGTAACCCCTTTCCCTGCCTTTCAAAATATGGGGCGGTGGCAGGAAAGGGGAGGAACGAGTGCCAGAATATGGGAAATCCCGGCCAATATGGGATACTTGAGAAAACAGGAAAACTCCATTTGAGGCACAGGAATGGTAATGTGTTGTTAATTGTTGAATTTAATATCACAATATAAAATAGTAGACTTACTCCACAAGAAGATCCAGGGCTTCTTTAATTCACTTACACTTATGCAACCGGGACTCAGAGATAAAGAGACCTCTTCCCACTGTTGTTTTGAACATTAACTGCCAGTGTTTCCTGGCTTAATCTTTTTGAAGTTTTGTAGTTACTTACATTGTGGTGAGATGTACCTACATAGATATATCCTGTGATACATTGCTAGTGTTAGAATTTTTAGCCCTTAAACTATACTAAGTATGCAGCTCTGTTTTGACTCGCTCTATAAGAATAAGCAAGGCTTTCCCAATTCATATACACTTATTCAGCCAGGACTTGGAGATAAAGATACCTCTTCAAAAGCAAACTCAATGCTAGGGATCATTAGGAAGGGTATAGAAAATAAGTCAGCAAGTGTCATTTTGCCTCTTTATAAATCTATGGTGAGGCCCCATCTGGAATACTGTGTACAGTTCTGGTCGCCATACCTCCTGAAGGACATTATGGAGCTGGAAAAAGTGCAGAGGAGGGCAACCAGAATGATTAGGGGACTGGAACACCTTCCTTACCATCTGAGGCTGCAACGGTTGGGCCTCTTCACTCTTGAACGACGACGTCTAAGAGGTGACCTGATTGAAGTTTATAAAATCATGCACGGTGTGGACAAAGTAGATAAGGAAAAACTGTTTTCCCTATCGCATAACACTAGAACTAGGGGACACTCCATGAAACTTTTGGGTACTAGTTCTCAAACAAATAAGAGAAAGTACTTTTTCACCCAGAGGATCACTGGTCTATGGAACTCCCTGCCAGAAGAAGTGGTGACAACTGTCAGTCTTGACAGCTTTAAGAAAGGATTAGACAAGTTCATGGAGGACAAGAGTATCAATGGCTATAATTATGGATACTTAAGGACAACCTCCGGGTTGGAGAGATAGGCAGGATATCTCTCAATATCATTTCCAGGGAATCCTAAGCAGGTGAAGGCATCTGCTTGGGAATACCCTGAAGGAAATGGTGAGCCACTGTGTGAGACAGAATGCTGGACTGGATGGGCTGTGGCCTGTTCCAGCAAGGCTGTTCTTATGTTCTTATGTTATGTTCTTCCCACTGTTGTTTTGTACAATCATTGCCAGTGTTTTCTGGCTTAAACTTTTTGAAGTCTTGTAACTATTTATATTGTGGTGATATGTACTTATATAGATATATCCTGGCATATATGGCTAGTGTTAGAATTTTTAGCCTTTAAACTGTGATTAGTATGCTGTATGCACATGGAGCTGCATTGGGAGGACCGGGAGGGGCACGCTCTCATTATACTCACCTGGTTCATCAGCATATAAAAGGATATAGCATTTAGATACAGTAAGTCCATAGCCCAGAAAGAAAACACGATGTGAGGTTAGGACCCAATATAAGAATGATGCTACTATGCATATGTATATGATGTAACCAGGTGAGTTGTTATTATAGTTGTTATTATATTTGTTATTATAATTGTTAATAAGAATATTATATTTCAAATTTAATGTCATTCAATTTAGTATGTATTAATTGTTTTTACAGAAGTTGGAAAGTAAAGCTATTAAGTTGTCTGAAGAAGGGAAGTTCCCCCGAAAGAGCTGTTTACCGGTCAACTTTCACAACATAGCATTACTGGATGACTGTCTGCTAT
Source organism: Bradypodion pumilum (assembly GCA_035047305.1). Lineage (NCBI taxonomy): Eukaryota > Metazoa > Chordata > Lepidosauria > Squamata > Chamaeleonidae > Bradypodion > Bradypodion pumilum. Next base: position 305,560,774 of record JAWDJD010000004.1, on the reverse strand, counting down.
TTTATATTGTGATATTAAATTCAACAATTAACAACACATTACCATTCCTGTGCCTCAAATGGAGTTTTCCTGTTTTCTCATTAATGTGGGATACTTGACAGGTATGCACCTGCACTATTTGTTTCTTCACTGTTAACTGACAGCCAGTCTTAAGGCCTCTTTTTTATAACTTTTTGAACTTAACATGAAGAGTGGAGAGTAAGTTCAGTGGAAAACCAAATACAATTGGAACAGTACTTGGTCTTTTTTTTTAAAAAAAAAACTTTAGCTGCCCTAGTACCAGATAGACATTTCTAGCAGGAGGATTCTGGTCACAACTGGGAAGTAACTGATCACAATTAACAGTTACTTAATACTAATTTGGGATAACAATTAATGTAAATAGCAGTTGTAAAAGTACTTTATAAGTGTTATCAGTTACACCACTATTTAAGTGTCAAATGTGACACATTTATCTTTAGAAGTTACCTTTAATGGGCATTTTAAAAATAATTTTCAGAGTTTTTGCCATTCTCCTATCAGTCCTATCTTTGTCTTTTGTTCAATATCCTTATCCACTTATTCTGTTTCCGTTGTTTAGTTTTTAACAGGTCTAAAAACATTCAAATTTAAAAATTCCTGGAAGGTATTTTTATGGAACATTACCAGAGCTAGCCACTAGAGGCCACTGTCTGCAATGTATTGTTGAGATGGAACAGATTGTGTTTTTCAAGGCAGCCGTTTTGTTAGCACATATGTAGAAGTGTGGGGGTCATAACTGTCAAGCGCGGCTCCAGACAATACGGGACCTGCACAGAACTCTTTCTATACATGTGTAGAAGCCTTCTGCGCAGATCCCTTCTGCGCATCCGTAGAAGGGTTCTGTGCATGCATAGAGGGGTTCTGCACATGCGTAGAAGGGTTCTGCGCAGAAAGAAATGCACAGTAACTTCTTTTCCCCCACCATCAAATTATGGGATGACGGCAGATACGGGCAGGAAAGTAGGAAAAGCGGCGCTGAATTACGGGAAATCCTGGTCAATACAGGATACTTGACAGGTATGGTGGGGGCATTTGCTTCTATGACCGGGTAAGGTAAAGGTAAAGGTAGCCCTTGCTTGAAAGCCATTCTTATCTGACTCTAGGGTTCAGTGCTCATCTCTGTTAATAGCCAAAGAGCCAGTGCTGTCTTCATCTGCAGACATTTCTGTGGACATGTGGTAGGCATGCCTAGACTCCAGAGTGCACGGGATGCTGTTTTCCTTCCCACCTAAGTGGTACCTATTTATCAACTTGCAATTTCTTGCTTTCGAACTGCTACATTGTCATGGAAGTGTGTTATATTTGACAATTATTTTGCCAGGGACTACTCTAGCCTTCTGTAACCTGGCACCTTCCAGATGTGTTGGCTCCAAACTCTTGGCCTCTACAGCTACACCAGCTTGGAAAGTACCTGGGGGCTCCCTTGTTTTGCATGAGTTTCAGACTAATTGCCCAAGTCCTCACACCAAAACCTGTATCTAACCCTAACATTCTTAAGATTAAGATTGGACACAATGTAGGGAAAACATGTTGGAGATTCCTGGCTAAGCTCCTGTCTTCGGCTTTGTTTTGCAATAACACTCAGCAACTTGCTTCCCATAAGGCTGGGCAAGACATATAGGAGCAAAGTCCAACATGTCTTGGCTACAATTGGGAAAGAACCAAGGAGTGACTAGTACCTGAGATAAATATTGATTGTTAAGTTCCAAGTGACCTTCAAGTTATGGAGGACAGTATCTATCTGGACTGCAACACAAAATTACAACATGAGCCAAACCTGTTAAGGTTTTCTTTTAAAGCATGGTGCACAGACATCAAAGAGCCACATGCTAATGAGAGTCCTGGAAACATTCAGTTACTGCTGCAATTATTCCCAAAGGAAGCCCTTTCAGGGCTGCCTTTCATGTTCTCCATTTAAGTGATTACTTTAATATTGTAAATGGCAAACAAATGAGATTAGCATTCACTTGAAAGAGACTAAGCCATACTCCTGTACCAAGAGATGGAAAGATTAAATGTGATCTATATGAGACTGTGTTGGCTTAGTGGTTAAGACACTGAACTTGACTATTGGAAGGTCAGCAGTTTGAGACCTGAGTGTTGCATGATGGAATGAGATCCCATTGTCTGTCCCAGCTGCTGACAACCTAGCAGTTCAAAAGCAGAAAATTGCAGGTAGATAAATAGGAACTGTTTCGGGACAAACAGCTCCTTTTATACAGTGGCTATATAATTGAATGTGGCTCTTCGACAGGGCATTGGCTACTGTCCATGTGATGTCATCCTTAGTCACGCCCTTCTTGTCCAGGTGAGGTGAGCGCGGGAATCTTTCCCGCGCAGCTGAGGGCATTTGAGGAATGTGTACCATGTGAGCTGGGCGCTCACTACTGCCCCCGGTGGCCACTAGCTCGCGTCCTCATACAGAAGGTTACAGTGTTACTATTAGAGATTGTTACATCCACTCATTCGTGTGGTTACAATTACATTCAATACACAACATCCCTCCCCCCTAAGATGGGACAAAGTCCCTCAACCAAACTGGCTTTCCGCATGTGTGTTTTGGGTGTGCGGCCGTTATGCTTGACTCGGCCATGCCCCCTCATCTGTGTCCTCCTGGCTCTTGTCCTGCAATTGGAGAGGATGACTCGTTAGTGACTCACTGCGGACTTGCAGCTCTGGTTTGGGTAGGAGAAGGAGGAGGATGGGTTTCTGATGCGGATGTGGGCAAACCGGGGGCACTAGGGGCTAAAGAAAAACCCCGCTCTTCGCTTGGACAGGTGGGGGAGCACTCTGGAAAAAAAACCCGGTTTGGTAACTCAAAATCTAACTCAGGGGCAACAGGGGCAAACTCATTCCTCTCTTTCAAGGGCTGGGGGGAACTGGTGTATCTAAAGGATATGGATTTGAGCCTGTTCTCCCCCCCTTGTTTGGGACTGTTGCCCTTCATTTTCTCCCCCTTGGGATAAGCGGGTGGGGGAGGACCCTAACGTTGAGTTTTGCTGCTGGGAACCTCTGTCCGGCCGCCTAATCACTCGATGCCTTAGTTGGTCAGTGTGCCTTCTCCAGAGGAGACCCGTGTTGGTCTCGACACAGTATGAAACTGGTCCCATTTGGTTAATGACTACTCCCGGCACCCAGGCTGGCCCTGTAGCTGCATAGTTCCTACAATGTACAGGTTCACCTATCTGGAAGTTTTTTGTGGGGCTGTGCTCAATGTTTCTTCCCCTATCCTCCACCCTGGTGGGATCCAACCTGGTTAACAATGAATGCAATTTCCTTTTCATAAGGAGTTCAGCGGGGGAGAATCCCGATGCCAATGGCGTCACCCTGTATGCCAATAAAAACTGGCAGAGCTGCCGGTCCAGATCCCCTGGTCCCATGCGCCGCAGCCCCTCTTTCATTGTGCACACTAGGCGTTCCGCCTGGCCGTTAGTTGCAGGGTGAAAGGGGGCTGAGGTAATGTGCCGAATGGCATTGGATTCCAAGAACGCCTGGAACTCAGCCGACGTGAAAGTACTTGCATTGTCACTCACAATGACGTCAGGTATCCCGAAGGTACTTATCAGCCTGCACAGTTGTTTTATGGTTGCAGCTGATGAGGTGCTGCACATTGGAATCACTTCTAACCACTTGGAGTATGCATTCACTACCAGTAGAAAAAAAGAACCCCTGAATGGACCTGTGAAGTCTATGTGGAGGCGAGACCACGGCCCCCTAGCTGTGTCCCATTCTCTGTGTGGAAGGCGGGACTCCTCAGGGTGAGAGCTCTGGCAACTTTCGCAGGTGTTCACCATGTGTTCAATGTCTGCATCTAGCTGTGGCCACCAGAAATAGCTTTGGGCCAGCGCCTTAGAGCGCACGATCCCCGGGTGGCTGACATGTAAAAGCCGTAGCATCCTTGCTCTTAATGATTCTGGGACCACCACCCTCTCCCCCCACAGGCACCCCCTTTCTGTGGACAACTCAACCCTCTTTCTGAAAAACACAGCAAACTCGTCTGCGGGGGGAGCCGTGGGCCACCCCTTCTGTACCCAGGATCTAACAAGGGCTAATGTTTTATCCTTTGCCGTGGCTGCAGCAATTTCCATGGGAAGTATGGGGGGGGTGCATCTAGGGCTTCTATGAGGAGGACTTGGCTGTCTTGCTCTATCTCACATTTTGGGTCTCCCAGCTGGGGAAGAGGAGACGTTGAGAGTGTGTCAGCATGGCTTATGTCTTTCCTGGGGCGGTACTCTAATGAACCCTTGTACTCATTGAGGAAAATAGCCCACCGAAGCATCCTTGGGGAAAGGATCTGTGGAGTGGGCTTGTCTGAGGTGAAAATACCCAATAGTGGCTTGTGGTTGGTTACAATGGTGAATGGACGACCATACAAAAAAACATGGAACTTCTTTGTGCCTGCCATGATAGCAAGGGCCTCCCTATCTGTTTGGGCGTAATTTCGTTCTGCCTTGGACAATGATCTCGAATAGAAGGCAACTGGGGCTTCTCGCCTGCCCTCTAACACGTGGCAAAGGACCGCCCCCACCCCCACTGGTGAGGGTCGCAGACCAAGACTACCGGCTTCTTTGGGACGAAATGAGTTAGAATAGCCTCTGAGGAGAGGAGCTGCTTGAGTTCCCTGAAAGCCCGCTCCTGATTTTCCCCCCACCACCAAACCGCATCCTTCTTCAGCAGCCTATGCAGGGGCTCTGCAATCGACGCTTTCCTGGGCAGGAAGGAATGGTAAAAATTCAGCAGCCCCAGGAAGGATTGTAGCTCCGGTTTCGCGGTGGGGCGAGGGGCGTTTTGGATGGCTGAGACTTTGGACTCAGCGGGTTTCACCCCCTCAGGGGTTATACGGAACCCCAGGAACTCAACTTCTCTTGCCAGAAACACACATTTGTCCCTCCGCAGCCTCAACCCCGTGGATTTGAACACTGTAAGGACCTTATCTAATCTCTGGGCCAGTTCTGCTTCGCTCCCCCCAGATATCAATATGTCGTCGAAGTATGGCAAAGTGCCCGGTAGCCTCTTTAACAATCGTTCCACAAGGGACTGAAATATCCCGGCGCCGAGTTCACCCCAAACTGTAGGCGCGTCACCTTGAATTCCCCCTTGTGAGTTACAATGGTTTGCGCAGCAGCTGTAGCTGGGGTTTACTGATAGCTGCTGGTACGCCTGCGCCAGATCTAATTTGGCGAAAAACCTTCCCCCATGTAAAGTAGCTAGCAGATGGCTAACTACCAGCACCGGATAGGCATTAGGGCGGATTGCCTTGTTGATTGTACACTTGTAGTCAGCGCAAATCCACACCTCCCCATTTGCTTTCAACGCAGTAACAATAGGAGTTTCCCACTCTGCAGAATCCACAGGCACTAAAATCCCCTGACCCACCCCTTGCAACAGTACCTCAATATAAAAACGTGGTTTCCCTAAGGGCACGCTGTGGATGGCCAGGTCATCTTCCGCATGTACTCTTCAGTACACGTGGAACCCCTCTGGGTCGCCGCTGCCATCATAGACTCTGCCGACACCATCCTGTCTCCACGTGGGGGCACTTGCTATCGTCCCGCCGTTGCTTGCAAACCCTGGTGATGTGGCCCTTCCGTCCGCAGTTGTGGCACTCAGCCTTCTGGAATGGGCATTTGCTCCGCTCGTGGGATGCTCCACAGCCATCGCAGCGCCGACCCCCTTTCCCTTTCTTCTCGCTCAGCCCCTTTCTGACTTTCCAGACTCCCTCATCTTCACTGGAGCCTGGGGTGGGGGGTGCCCTCCAAGTTGCCTGAACTGCTGATGCAGCTGCCTCCATTTGTGGTGGCTTTGCTTTGAGAAGCTTGTACCCGACCCTTGTGGACTCAGCCACTAGGGCCTCTTGCAGGACCTCTTTGAAGGTGAGGTCGTGGCCTTGGGTCATAAGCTTCCTTTGGGTGTCCCCATCTCGCATCCCGCAAAGCAGCCTATCCCTCAGGGCCATGTCTAGAAACTCCCGCCATTCGCATGGGGTTGCCGCCAAACGGAGGGCTGCCGCATACTCGGATACGGACTCACCCGGCTATTGGTCCCTCCTCGCGAACGCAGCCCTGGAGGAGAAGAAGGATACCTTGGGCTTGAAGTGGTTTCTCAGGGTAGCCAGCAGTTCGGCTACAGAAATCTGTTCCACTTCTCTGGGTGCCACCAGATCCATCAGCGCTTGCACTGCGTGATAGCCGAGCATCGTGATGAGAAGGCCTCTCTTCTTTCCCGCGTCTGTGATGCTGGCAACCGCTACCGTACTCTTGAAGTGCATCTCGAACCAGTCCCATCGCTCGAGCTGGGTCACGTCGAACACCGGTTGCTGTGAATGTGTCTTGTCCCCGCGGGAATCCATACCCCACCTTCGTCGCCAGTTTAGTGTTTGGGAATCAAGACAATGGAAACGGCTGTAGACTAGCCTAACACATCTTTATTGCATCGAGTACAATAAGAACATGTGGTAATGGCGGACAAACAGCTCCTTTTATGCAGTGGCTATATAATTGAATGTGGCTCTTCAACAGGGCATTGGCTACTGTCCATGTGATGTCATCCTTAGTCACGCCCTTCTTGTCCAGGTGAGGTGAGCACGGGAATCTTTCCCGTGCAGCTGAAGGCATTTGAGGAATGTGTACCATGTGAGCTGGGCACTCACTACTGCCCCCGGTGGCCACTAGCTCGTGTCCTCATACAGAAGGTTACAGTGTTACTATTAGAGATTGTTACATCCACTCATTCATGTGGTTACAATTACATTCAATACACAACACTACTAGAATCATATTTAGAAGGAACCCTACTAGAGGCTCCAGAGAAGTCTTCTCCCACAGGTACCTTCCAAGCTGGTGTAGCTGTAGAGGCCAAGAGTTTGGAGCCAACACATCTGGAAGGTGCCAGGTTACAGAAGGCTAGAGTAGTACCTAGGAAACACATTGTCAAATATAACACACTTTTGTGACAGGGATGCATGTGTTTATTGCCATCTCATAGTGCAGCTGTTTCTTGCTTAAATTTTTGTATTTAATAAAATTGAGCTTAGCTTAATTCAGAAAAGAGATTTTTAGAGGGTGAACACATGAGAAAGAAAGTTGGAGGAAGGAGAATGTGTTTTGTCACTTATTTTATTAACATTGATGGCATAGAACAGTGTTTCCCAACTTTGGTTTTTGGCCTTCAATTCCCAGAAGGTTAAGTCAATTCCCCAAAGCACTGATCAGCCAGTGTACTGACTTAGGTTTCTTGGAATAGAAGTCTCCATGTTGAGAACCACTGGCTTAGAGTATTATAAAATAGGTGACAAAACACATTCTCCTTCCTTTGATCACATGAGATTTTGAGAGATCTTAATGTTCAGCAAGTTCCTTCACTATATATAGTATACTACAATAATTACTATAATAACACAAAAATACTATTTTGTACGGCCACTCTCAGGTATATAGATAAATATATCTATGTGCAGTAATACAAAATAGAAACTCTGGTTTCTCTTCAGATCGTATAAATCTTTCGCCTCCATGATATGGTGTTGCTCCTAGCTAGAGGCAGCTATTTCCCACTAGCTTTACCTAATTGTTCTTGGTGTCCTCATCTCGCTTAATGACTGAGATTTTATCCCTATAATCACATGTAATCCATATGATGGTAACCTCAAGATTAGATTACAGTAAAGTGCTGTGTTTGGAGCTGCCTTTGAAGACAGTTATTTATAGTCTTCAATGAATCCAAATCACAGCAGCTAGAATTTAACATGGGGAAGCTGTAAGGCTAACACAGCAGTCGCAAAAGAGCTACGTGGGCCGTTTGTTTTTGGAATCATTTCAGAAAGGTCCTGTTGACCTTCATTGGCAGTGTAAGCCTCTGCATGTCTATTCGGAAGTAAATCATGTTGAGTTAATGAAGGCTCTCTCTCTCTCAGTTATCCAGAATGCAGGATTGCTATTTTAAAACACCACACAGTTTATGCCAGTCTTACAGATATTGGTGGACTACTTTTGGCCATAGAAATTGGGAATGATGGGAGTGATAAAACCTCATGTCCTGCTTATCTGATAGAGAATCTCTTCCCATATAAGGTGTCCCAAGTTAATCTGATGAGGTTCCTCTGACAAAGGTGCTGCTGCTGCTACCTACAGGTACATTAGAGTTCCCAGTAATACCAATGGCTGGGTTTTCTCTGGCAGGAAACCAGAAATGAGATGCAAAAGTTGTTGAACCAAAGCCAATTTTGTTAAAAGTCAAAAAGAGAAAGTACCACAGCAATCCTCTTTCTAATGCAAAAGAAAAGACCCTGAGATACAAGCACAGCATTCATTTATAGGCAGTTTACATTAAGGAAAATATTTATTTTTACTTTATTGGTCAAAAGGCCTTTTAGCTAAGGCATCTTAAAATGAGATTGGTTAATTTCCTAAATGTTCACAATATTACCTATAGGGTAGCCTTAAAAGAATTTAGAATATTCAGAGCACCCTGGAACTGACATAAATGTTACAGAAAGCAGAGTTATCTAGCAACTCAAAGTCAACATTAGGAAGTATTTATTGTTATTGTCCCTTAGTTAGCACCTCTAATAGAGGTCTAAATCTTAGTCTAAGGTTTTGAAGTGGTAGCCATGTTAGTCTGTGCAAGCATATCAGAGAGTAAATTTTAAAAAAGACAAAAAATGGAGTGACACCTTCAAGACTTATTTCTGTATTTTAATGTTAGCTTTTGTGGATAAAGTCTTCTTTGTCAGACATGAGAGTGAGAGTTCATGACATTAATTTATACATATCAGGTACAGAGACACACATGGCTAGCATAACAGATAAGTTTGCAAATCAGTGTGACATTTTACAGCCAGCTCTGTTGAGTTGTAAATTATTAGTAGTTACTAAAAAAAGTAGTTAGTAGTTACAAACACTAACACTAAAACACAAGACTTCATCTTTAAGGTGCCACAACATTTTTTGTCTTCCTTTGTTTTGTTTTGCTTTGTTTACTCTTGGACACTCTAGTCCAGGGGTTCTCAAACTACAGCCTGCAGTGCCATTCCATCTGGCCCTCTCTCCTGCTGCCGCCGCCACCATCCTTTACCCCTCCACCTGGCTTGATGTGTCCCTAACACCGCTCCATAGCAGGGCAGATGTTGAAGAAGGGGAAGGCTTACAACATCCGCCCTGCTATGGATCAGCATTAGGGGCACACTAAGCCAGGTAGAAGGGGAAAGGATGGCAGCGGTGGCAGAGGAAGTGGCAAATACATATGGCCACCCGTGTATTTCTCAGGTGCCACTCTGGCTATGCATGGGCAAGGACAGGTAGGACCCTTCCTTCACCCATAGCATGCCAGTAAGCAGGAAATTGGGTGGGGAATGTTTGCAGGCCAGACTGGTGGCATGGTAGGGGGGGAGTGTTGGTGGCAGCAGCAAGGGAACACACCAGTCTGGCCCACCCGCAATCTGAGGGGGCATTATCCAGCCCCCAGCTTTAAAAGGTTGAGAACCCCTGTCCTAGTCTGTGTACCTTTTGATATGCATCCTTCAGAGAAACAAACTTTTTTTCCCTCAGGCCTGAGTCTGCCACAGAGAAATACCTAAGGGTGCTTCGGTTACTTAAGGAAACAGTTTGTATAGCTATTGAATAGAAGTAAATATTGTATGTAGAAGTGTGTACATAGCAATTGTGTATTGGTGTTTGTATGAATTTTAGTGAGCACATTCAGTTTACACTACAACTATCTCATGTCTGGCTAGAAGACCTAGAACACCATGACAGCCTACATTTACCAAGTGAGCAGCAGCGAAAGTGTGTTCTGTAGATATTAATGTGTGTTATTTTATTTCAGTTACATGCTAAGCAGTAGCCCCATTTCATTCTGCTCCATGGATCCCTGTTTGGTCTGCCCCAAAGTTGTAACCTCATGATGCCCTTGATACTATCATGCTAATTAAGTATATTTTTATATGTGTTAATATATTCCTTTACAAAGCAATGCATACAAAAGCATAAGCAGAGCTCCCTTGGAATTAAGAAGGCCTCTCTAGTTGAAAGTTGTTTACTGCTAAGCTTGCTGTAGAACACACCCAAAAGGGTCTTATCTGAAATAAGCAGACATGTTTACCACTGTACATGTAAGATAGAATATGTAACATCAAGATAAAGGTGAAAACGCCTAACGCCCTTGGAATACCATCTGGACTGGAGAACACCTGTGTGGAGCTTCATGAAAGTATATAAGGCTAGCTATATCTCTGATCTAGGTCCTTGGATCTGATGGATCCAAGACCATGCATTATTATGATGTACCATGATCATGTGTAACTGTATTATGTTATATTTTGACAGAAAAACTTAGATAAAATTCTCTTTTTCCATTTCAAAACCTTTCTGGCTGATTTATTATTATAAAAACTGTTTACTTCTTGGAGAGTGAGAGTGACAGAAATGGCGTCCCTTGCAGGTTGAAATCCTGGTACCCAGCTGTGGTACTATGGCTGTTCCAAGTATTTGTCTAAACAGAAATCCCCATGTCTCCATTTGTCTCTGCAATGCTTGGAGCTTAAATTCTAGTCTTCGACAAGGTCAGATGAGGAAATCCTCATACTGTAATTCCCTCCAGGGTTTAAGTGTAGGAACATGTGGCAGTGCCAACGAGAGAGGGAGGGGGGCATTAGAGTTTTCATATATAGCAGTGCTTGGAAGCATGTTGATCTTCTGGTCATATGTAAATTACTCGGGAGTCTCAACCAGCTCCTGTTATATCAGGAAGAAGAGAGGGAGAAGAATTTCCTAGTTGCATAACAAATCTGTTGCTTAGAGGATTTTGCTGGCTAGATTTCTTTTTTCACAAGATATTCACAACTGAGATCATCTGCTACTGCTAGCTATGGGAAGCTGTACTGATGCATACTTATCTCTCATTCTGATTGATTACTCTTTACCTCTGTATCTGGTGTATATGAACTCATGCCTTGAAATTCCACTCCTATGTCTGATGAAGTGGACTTGATCCACAAAAGTTCACATTTAAAATATAGCAGTTAGTCTTTAAAGCGCTGCAGTGTTTTTGTTTTCTGATATGCCTGAGATTATTTAGTTACAATTGTGATCTCTGCTTCTTAGGCTTCAATCTACAAAAAGCTTATCTTCATGAATGAGGTACTTGTTTGCTTTCTCCTTTTCCAATTCTGTACAAAAGAGATTCCTATTTCTCGAGAGAAATGTCTTGGAGGTTGTAGAGCAGGAGTTCTCAACCTTTTAAATCTGGGGCCCAGGTCACGCTCCCTCAGACAGCTTCAGGGGCCAGACAGCCATTTTGCCCTTCCTCCACCACATTGCACTTCCGGGTGTGGTGGGGGCCACATGAAATGGTGCCATGGGCTGAATCTGGACCATGGGCCACAGGTTGAGAATCCCTGTTGTACAGGGTACACGTAAAAGTAGAGAGCTGAACCTTTAACATAGAGTTCCCAGGTACAGCAAGAAAGAAAGGGCTGTGGAAGACCTTAGGTTTTACTGGTGAACTTGCAAGACCAAGCCTAATTCTCACATACCTCTCTTCCTCCTGCTTCTGCCTTCAAGGCAGCTGAAATGGGGAATTAACTATGAGAGGTATTTCAGGCAGCTTAAGAAAATAGCTCATTTGAACTACAGCCACCAGCATCCCCTGCTAAGCAGTGACTAATCCTGACTGGAAGTCTTTAAGCCCATTTAAATCTAAGTAAATATTCAAACATCACATATTTCAGCTGTAGCATATTTGACAATGAGTTGGTTACCGCTAGTCTCATGTGTTCATTTTTCAAAAAGTATTAAAAATCACTATCTTTAATAGTGAACTCAGCTGGAAAGTGCCAGTCAGGCAATAGCCCATTTAAGTCTAATAATGAGCAGGAGAACTGGAGCAGAATGTTTAGGATAACCCTGTGTTTTGCAGAAGTGTCTGAAAAAGAAGAAAAAAGGGTGATGTCCTAAAGGGGATGAATAGATAATTAGACAACCCCTCTCTTTATCACGGGACTGTGGTGGCTTAGTTGTTATCACGTTGAACTTGACAACTGAAAGGTTGGCAGGTCAGCAGTTCAAGACCAGAGTTCTGCATGATGGAGTGAGTTCCTGTTGTTTGTCCCAGCTTTTGACAACATGGCAGTCCAAAAGCAAGAAATTGCAAGTAGATAAATAGGTACCACTTCGGTGGGAAGATAAACAGTGTTTTGTGCACTCTAGTGTCTAGTCATGCCTGCCACATGTCCACAGAAATGCAGACGCAGACAGCACTGGCTCTTTGGTTATAAACAGAGATGAGCACTGAGTGTCTGTGAGGTGAGGGAATTAAATCAAATTGATCCATGAATGGCTTTGTGGCTGGAACACTGGATAAGAACACAGCACAACAGTCAGTTGAAAGACCTATCAGTTGGTTAGGTTAGCAATTACACTCATATACCTCCCCATAGCACTCTCTGGGTGGTTCACAAGGTAATTAGCATTTTGCCTCCAACATGCTGGGTCCTCATTTTACCATCCTCAGATGGATGGAAGTCCTTGATCCCTCTCAGTATTGAACTTACAATGTCAACAGTTTTAGTTTAACCACTGCTCCACTGGGATTCTTCATTCCAGATTGAGAACCATTATTACTAGTCTTCTTCTTCCATGTCTAGGCCAGATGTGAAATTGCTAAAATGAAGACTCCTTTTAGTGAGTTCATTCTGCAGTTATTTCCACCTGACCTAGTGTGAGAAAGATTAGCCATCAACACAAGGTGGCTGTTACCAGGGTACGCCCAATTGTGGTTCAAAACTACCATAATCTTTGAGGAGGCTCTTTTTGTGTACCCCACCATTAATAGTAAGAGAAACCATAGGTTTTATTTATTTTTCATGTGACTTTCCTTATTATATTTCAAGTTAAGAATATTTTGATGTATTATACAAGCAATATTATTTTTGTTTATAACATGCTGAACAATCTACAGAAGTTTTCCTGCACAACACTGTTAAAGCAAAGCAAGCAAAATGAATCCCCCCCCCATCAAATTTGTACCCTCTCAAGACTCTTGGGTGCAAAAAAAAAAAAGCTGTTTACATTCAGGAACATCATGTGACTTCCTCCTCATTAACAAGTAAGATAGAACTTCTGGAGGCAAATCTGATAGTTAACAAACAATGTAGGCCAATACTCATTTAGCTCAGAAGAGCAGAGCTGTTCCTGAAATAAAATTATATTTTCCCAGTTTTTTCGCCAGTGAAGATGGAACATTTAAGAAGACTTGGCAGAGAAACAATTTGTGTGGATGTGCTGTCCCAAGTGGGATTAATAACAACTATGTACTCTTTAGTGTAAGGGACCAAAGACAATGAAACAGCCGAAGGGTTGGCTTAACACAGGTTTATTGCATGATGATCCGGAGGAACATGTGGTAATGGCGGATGAGTAGCTCAATATATACAGCTGGCTATACATTTGAATGTGGCTCGTCGACAGACTATTGGTTGCTGCCTGCGTGACGTCGTAGGAGGTCACGCCCTTCTTGACCAGGTGAAGAGGTCGCGGGGAATCTTCCCGCGCTGCTGAACCAGGTGAATCTGAGCCATGAGAGCTGGACGCTCGCTATTGCCATCTAGTGGTCACTAGCTCGCGTCCCCTTATCAGGTTTACATTGATACAGCTGATGGTTATAATGTTGCACACAGAAAGGTTACATTGTTAACACATGGCAAAGGTACATTGTTAAAGGCACAGCTTTACAGAACACAACATCCCTCCCCCCCTAGGATGAGACGAAGTCTCTCAGCCAAGATGGCTTGTTGCATGTGCGTTTGGGCCGTGAAGAGGGCTGACCCCCCCGGGGGCGCTACTGCTTCTTTGTTCCCTGGTCCCTTGTCCTGAAATGGGAGAGGGAGACTTGTTAGTGGCTTGCCGCTGTCTGGCGGCCTTAAGGGAAGGGAAAAACTCCATTGTGGGCAGACCGGGGGCAGTCGGGGCTAACGAAAAACCCCTCTTCTCGCTTGGACGGGTGGGGGACCACTCCGAAAAACCCCCCTGGTTCTGAAAATCAAAATCTAACTTAGTAGGGGTATCCGCATTTGTGGGGACATCCCGCGAGATATGTATGGGGTCGGGTTCCTCCTCCTCCTCAGAAAGATCCCCTAGGATATCTACGAGAACATCCTCCTCCCCCCTTGGTGGGGGCCCGCGGTCCCCTTTTCCTCCCCCTTGGGCTGAACGGGTGGGGAAGAACCCTAACGCTGATTTTCTCTCTGCTTGGTCTGTGCCCTGCTCATCGGAGACCCTGCGTCGGAGCTGGTCCGCGTGCCGCCTCCACAGGAGCCCTGTACTGGTTTCCACGCGGTACGACACGGGGCCGGTTTGCTCCACAACTACGCCCGGTACCCAGGCTGGGCCCGTGCTGGCGTAGTTCCTGCAATGCACGGGGGCGCCTACACTGAAACTCTTTGTAGCCTCTAGCCCGATGTTCCTTCCTTTGTCCTCTACTCTCGTGGGGTCTAGCCTAGTAAGGATGGTGGTCAGTTTCCTACGCATTAAGAGTTCTGCGGGGGAGTATCCAGACGCCAACGGGGTCACCCTGTACCCTAGCAGAAACTGGCACACTTGCAGGTTCAGATCCCCGGGGCCCATGCGCCGCAACGCATCCTTCGTGGTGCGGACGAGGCGCTCTACTTGGCCATTGGTGGCCGGGTGAAACGGGGCGGAGGTGATGTGCCGAACGGCGTTGATCTCCATGAATGCCCTAAACTCGGAGGACGTGAAGCAACTAGCGTTGTTGCTAATTAATGTGTCGGGTATGCCGAACGTGGAAAAGAGCCTCCGCAAATGCCTAATGGTCTGGGCCGAGGAGGTGCTCGTGACTGGGATAACCTCCAACCACTTGGAGAAGGCGTCCACTACGAGAAGGAACAGGGTGCCTCTGAACGGGCCCGCGAAATCAACGTGCACCCGGGACCACGGCCCCTTAGCCGCGTCCCATTCCCTGTGGGGAAGGCGGGCCTCCTCTGGTCTGGAGCATTGGCAACTTTCACAAGTGCCGACCATGTGCTCGATGTCGGCGTCCAGCTGGGGCCACCAGAAGTAACTCCGGGCCAGCGCCTTGGATCGCACGATGCCGGGGTGGCTGACGTGCAGCAGCTTGAGCACCCGCGGCCGAAGGGAAGTGGGAATCACCACCCGCTGCCCCCACAAGAGGCACCCCCTCTCTAGGGACAGTTCTAGCTTTTTTCTGAAAAATGGAGCGAACTCCTCCGCTGGGGAGGACGCCGGCCACCCTTTCTGCACCCAGGAGCTAACTGCCGCTAACGTCTTGTCCTTCTCTGTCGCTTTGGCAATGTCGGCGGGCACTACGGGGGGCGAATCCAGTACCTCTATCATGAGAACCTGATGGTCCCGCTCCCCCTTGCTCACCTGGCTGGGCGTTAGGGGAAGGGGAGACCTAGATAGAGCGTCCGCATGGCTGATCTCTTTCCCAGGCCGGTAGACCAACGCGTGCTGATACACGTTGAGAAAAATGGCCCACCTGAGCATCCTCGGGGACAGGATCTGTGGGGTGGGCTTATCTGCGGTAAAGATGCCTAGCAGGGGCTTGTGGTCCATTACAATGGTGAAGGGGCGGCCGTACAGAAAATCGTGAATTTTTTTCGTCCCCGCGACTATTGCTAGCGCCTCCCTGTCTGTCTGTGCGTAGTTTCTCTCCGCTTGGGACAGGGACCTGGAGTAAAATGCTATCGGGGCCTCCCTTCCATTTTCCAACACGTGGCACAGCACCGCCCCCACCCCCACTGGAGATGCATCACAGGTCAGAACTACTGGGCGTTTGGGGTTGAAGTGGGTCAGTATGGCATCGGACGCTAGGAGGCTTTTTAGCTCGCTAAATGCCCTTTCTTGGTCATCGCCCCACTTCCATGCCTGGTCTTTCTTTAGCAGTTTGTGTAGCGGTTCAGCCACCGCTGCCTTCCGGGGGAGGAAAGAGTGGTAAAAGTTGAGCAGCCCTAGGAACGACTGTAGCTCGGGCTTGGAGGTGGGGCGGGGGGCTTTCCTAATGGCTGCCACCTTGGACTTGGATGGTTTTATTCCCTCAGGAGTCACACAAAACCCTAGGAACTCAACCTCGGTTGCGAAGAAGACGCATTTGTCCTTTCGCAGTCTCAGCCCCGCTTTTTCGAATATTGTCAGGACCTTCCCCAACCTCTTGGCCAATTCAACCCGACTCCCCCCCCGTTATTAACACGTCATCAAAATAAGGCAACACCCCCTCCAGTCCCTTCAGGAGGCGTTCCACGAGTGACTGGAAAATTCCAGGCGCCGAATTCACGCCGAACTGGAGGCGCGTCACCTGGAACGCCCCCTTATGGGTGACTATGGTCTGTGCAGCAGCTGCGGCAGGGGACACCGTAAGCTGCTGGTAGGCCTGTGCTAAGTCGAGCTTAGCGAAACACTTTCCCCCGTGTAACCTGGCCAGCAGATGGCTGACTACCGGCACCGGATATGCATTCGGGCGGATCGCCTTGTTGATGGTGCACTTGTAGTCGGCGCATATGCGGACCTCCCCATTGGCCTTTAGTGCGGTTACAATTGGAGTTTCCCACTCCACGGAATCAACAGGCACAAGGATTCCCTGGCCCACCAATTTGTCCAGTTCCGCCTCTATCTTGTCCTTAAGTGCGAACGGCACCCGGCGTGGTTTAAGACGAATTGGGCGGACCTCCGGGTTCAGGTCGAATGTCACTGGGGGCCCCTTGAATTTCCCCAGTCCTTTTTTGAAAACTTCGGGGTGCGCCTCGCACACCTCCAGAATTGGATCAGTCCCAACGGCGTGCATCCCAACGGCGTGCACCCCCCCAATAAACAAACCCAGGGGCTGGAACCATTGAGTCCCGAGGAGGCTGCAATCTCCCCCTTTGAGCACGACTAGGGGAAGGGACGCGGCGTGCTTCTTGAATTTAACCTGAAATTCTCCAACCCCCAACACTGGAATACTGTTCCCTTGCACGTCCCGTAGTGTGGACCTCAATGCTTTGAGCTTGGGTCGCTTGTGGGGGGCAATTCCCAAAAACACCCTCTGGGAAATGATTGAATATGAGGACCCCGAGTCAATTTCCATCCTAATGGGAACCCCTTGGACTAGTACCTCAACAAAATAGCGGGGGTGTCCTGCAGACATGCTGAACACTGGGGCGTCGTCCTCGCTCCCGTTGGAGATGCGGCCCACGCCGTCCTGCTTCCGCGTGGCCTGGGCGCCGTCTTTGGGTCTCGTTGAGCGGTCTTGTCCCGCGGAACGGTCTGCGGAGCTCCTCCAGGTCTCGCGCTTCTTCCTGCACACCTTGGCGATGTGCCCGCGGCGGCCGCAGTTGTGGCACTCGGCCTTCCGGAACGGGCACTTTACGCAGTCGTGGGCCGCTCCACAGCCGTCGCATCACCGGCTCTCCTTCCGGACCCTCCGGACGTCCTCGTCGTCGCTGCTCTCTGTGGACGACCTCGAAGTTCGCCGGGCCGCCTGTACCGGAGCCTCTGCCTTGCTCAACTTCGGCCGCCAGTCCTGGAGTTCTTGGACCCTGGCCTTCGTAGCTTCTGCGGCCTGGGCCGCTCTGACGACCTCCTGCAACGTGGGAGGCGGCTCTTGGTTCATTAATGTGCGCTGGGTCTCGGCGTCGTTCAGGCCGCACAGCACACAGTCCCGGAGGGTGATTTCGGCATTCTCCCATTTGCACGGGCCGGCCACCAGCCGCAGGGCCGCCACGAATGCGGCGACCGTCTCCCCGGGCGCTTGGACTCGCCTCCAGAACGCACTCCGAGCGGGAAACATCGCCGTGGCGGGCCGAACGTGCTCACGCAGCATCTGCATGAGTTCCTTGGCCTTGAATTCGCTCACCCTCCTCGGTGCAATCAGGTCCACCAAGGTCCTTTTGGTTTCTTGTCCGAGCATCCTGGTGAAAATGGCCCTTTTCTTTGCCTCTTCCGTGACTTCGGACTCGATCAGTGCTGCCTGGAAGTCCATCTCGAAGATCTCCCAGTCGCCCGGTTTCCTGATTTCGAAACCGGCGCATGTCTTGGTCCCGTGGGCTGCCATATCCCACCTTCGTCGCCAATTTAGTGTAAGGGACCAAAGACAATGAAACAGCCGAAGGGTTGGCTTAACACAGGTTTATTGCATGATGATCCGGAGGAACATGTGGTAATGGCGGATGAGTAGCTCAATATATACAGCTGGCTATACATTTGAATGTGGCTCGTCGACAGACTATTGGTTGCTGCCTGTGTGACGTCGTAGGAGGTCACGCCCTTCTTGACCAGGTGAAGAGGTCGCGGGGAATCTTCCCGTGCTGCTGAACCAGGTGAATCTGAGCCATGAGAGCTGGACGCTCGCTATTGCCATCTAGTGGTCACTAGCTCGCGTCCCCTTATCAGGTTTACATTGATACAGCTGATGGTTATAATGTTGCACACAGAAAGGTTACATTGTTAACACATGGCAAAGGTACATTGTTAAAGGCACAGCTTTACAGAACACAACATACTCTCCAGCCAATTCTGGTTTATGGATACCCTTTCTAGGGTTTTTAGATAGAGAATACACAGATGTCATCACAGCTTCAGGTTCCAACCCTGAGACTGGCTAGAAAGGCTGTGACAAGGAGAAGGGCCTTCTGGGGGGTGGCACCAATACTGTGGAACTCCAGTCCAACTGATCTACACCAGGATCCATCCCTGCAGTCTTTTTTTAAAAAAACAAACAAACACCGAAACACTGCTCTTTGAGGAGGCCTTTGGGAATGTGCTGCCTATTTCTGGTCATTAGATATGCTGCCCGGCTCCTTTTCACTCTAAATAGGTTGCATTTTAAGGGTCCTGGATTGCAGTATTGTAATGGGTGGTGACAATTTTATCGGGTATTTTATTGTGTGTAATTTTTAACTTTATGACTGGTTTTATGATATTAGCCGCACTGAATAGGGATTTTTTTTCCATAGAGGGATGGGATATAAGTTTAAATAAGAAATAGAAATAAATAATAAATAATTGGTTTACTATACAGCAATACCTCGGATAATGACCAAACTTGGTTCCACAAGTCTGGCCGTTATCCGATTTTTAGCATTATCCGATGCATGCATTGGATATCACTCTTAAAAAGCCGGCTTCCTATGGGGGAAGCCAAGGGTGAGTGCACCCGCCCACTTTCCCCCAAACGAATCTGGGGGTGGGGGAAAGCGGGCGCACACATGCGGCCCCTCCAGGAAGAAAAGCAGCCAAGCGCATGGCCTGTTCCCTTCCCGGAAGAGCTGCAGGTGGGTCTGTGCTCACCTGCCGCCACTGCGGGCAGGGAGCTGGTCAAGCGCTTGACCGGCTACCTGCCTGCAGTGGTGGCAGGTGAGAGCAGACCCATCCGCCACCACTACTGCCTCTGGAAGGGTCAGGGGACCCAATCCATGCTGTTTCTGACATCCCAACCTTTCCAGGCACTGCTGCAAGGCAAACCCTGCAGCTGAGGAAGGAGTTTCCCCCAGCGTTTTGCCTTGCAGCAGCACCTGGGAAGGTCGTGGGATGTCGGGAACAGTGCAGATCAGGTCCCCCGACCCTCCCAAAGGTGTCAGCAGAGGCGGGTGGATCTGTGCTCACCTACCGCCACTGCCGGCAGGGAGCTGGCCAAGCGCTTGACCGGCTCCCTGCCCACAGTTGTGGCGGTTGAGTGCAGAAGAACAATGCATCGGATAACGTTAAAATAGTGTTATCCGGTGCATTTTTTTCAAAATATCAGGTCGTTATCTGATTTTAGCATTATGCGATGCAGTTGTTATCCGAGGTTTTACTGTATCTTTATTCTGGGGGCAACCTGGGACTATGCAGCTTGCACAGACTGGCTCTTCTGGGATGCAGAGTAGGGAATTGAATTCCCAACCTCTGTCTCTTACCTTACTGAGTTTTCCAGTGGGATTCGGAGTAGGAATATAGGTCACTCAACCTCAGAAGACAGTTACCCCAACTTCAAGGAATAGACGTTGCACAGGAACACTATAATATTTATTATATATAGCCAGTAAATATGTGTTTTGAATATAATTCCTTAGTAGCACAAACGTCACCATAATTAATATCTGAAAGTTGCCACAATAGTTTTTCTGTCACACATGATGCCACCTATGTTCATGGCACCACTCTACAGTCTTTCCCCTTTTCCCAGTTATATGTAAAATACACAGTTAACACAGTTTTTCATAGAATAATCCACATAAAAAGAACGTCTATGTCTTTTGTTTGAAAAGTTAGCAGATACTTTATTTTTTAAAAAAGGGATGGAAGTCGGATGCCACCTACTCTTTCCATTCAGAATTGTGATCCTTTCCATTTTTCTCCCAAGACAAAACATGTAATTTTACATCTGGTTCTATCAACATCTTTTAAGAGGAATATGACAAGCTAATCCAATTCACATGTCAAAACTCAAGATGATACAGTGTTCTGTAAAAATCCAAGAAATGTTCTCAAGAGTTCTAGCAGATTCTCATATGTTGCTGGGGGGTGGGGAGCACAATAAAGCAAGAAATAAATTTCAAAGGTATGGTGAAATTCACCTCATGTGGTCTGTAGGCCAAGCTGCAAAATAGGCAAATTTTACAGTTTTGTAGCAACATTCATTTCACTTGATAGTGGGCACAGTGGAAAGTCTAGCAACAACTAATCATTTGTCGTTGTTATCATTTATGCATTTTGCTAGTTTACTATGCACTTTTAACATTTACTAATTTATGTATCAAAACCATTTGCCAGGCTTTGGGTACTAAGCACCTCCTGCATCTTCTGCTTGAGGCAACTGTGACGGAACTATGTATACCCTGTGTCTTTTTCCAAATGGCGATTTCAAATCCGGGGGAGGGTGGAAGAATAAACATTTTTACCTCATGAGTTGCCTCGTGTTGTAGAAGAAATGAAACCTAGTGTGTGATTGACATGTCTTGCTGAAAGATCATTGGTTGGCATCCCTAAAGACAAGGGCCAAAAGGTGGACCCTGTAGGGGAGATATAACCCAGGCACACACACAAACACACAGGGGCTGACAAAGGGGGGGGGGGCAGATGTGCTATCCCTTAGAGAAGCAGTTTGCTTTATTTCCTTGCTTTGAAATGCTTTTGCTGGACTGTATCCTGTATCTTGATCATACCTGTCAACCATCCCGATTTGGCCGGGAAAACCCTGTAATTTGACGTCCATTGACGTCATAACCCGCCCCGCGCTGCCAAAACCCCATAATTTGGCAGCGGGGAAAAATGCTTTCTGCAGCGTAGCGCTTTCCGCACATGCGTGGAAGGGTTTTACCCAGCCGGAGCCTGGGTCTCACCTCCTGTGGGGCATGGGGGGGCAGGAGCCGGAGGCACTCCATGCGCTCCTGGTGCCGTGCACATGGGCTGGGGGGGCATTTAGCCATGCCGTTGTTGTCACTGCCTCCTCCTCCTCCTCCGCTGCCTCGTTCCTAGACTCACTCTCTCCCGCCGCCTGGGGGGTAACCGTAAAGCATCCCCTCCTCAGCCGGAGCCACCCGGAGGATCCCCCGGGCAGCAACAGGCACTCCCGCAGCAAAGGTTCCGAGGGAGGGAGAATGGTTCCCACATCTCTTGGGGGGGGGGGGGGTGTTGAGAGCGCTGGGCTGAAGAAGGCAGAATAATTTGA
Source organism: Bradypodion pumilum (assembly GCA_035047305.1). NCBI lineage: Eukaryota > Metazoa > Chordata > Lepidosauria > Squamata > Chamaeleonidae > Bradypodion > Bradypodion pumilum. The sequence continues at coordinate 305,539,096 of JAWDJD010000004.1, read as the reverse complement.
GAAAGGGCCAGAAAAACCTAGTTGTCCAAAGGTGAGAAGGACATTGCCTTGGTAAAATAATAAAATTTTAAAAAGCTCTTCTAATGTTGTTCAACCAGAAAGCGGTCGCTGGCCTGGAAGGAAGGATACGCAGCACCAGGGTGGTTCAGTCAGTCAGTCAGTCAGTCACCTGCTTCCACTTCTAAGGTCTCCCTTGCTCGGAAAGCCCGTCATGTCTGACTCTAGGGTTCGGTGCTCGTCTCCGTTTTATAGCCCAAGAGCCAACGCTGTCTGTGTTTTACCCCTTCCACGCTTGCGCAGAAGCACTACACTGCTTGCGTAGGGGAAAGCAACCTGTGCACAAGTGATGTGCGCAGGTCCCGTTTTTCTCGAGCCGCGGGTTGACAGGTATGATCTTGATATGCTTTTAATATATTTCTAAAATGCCTGAAGAGACTCTGGAGTGATTACTTGGCACACATTACCTGAATCTACTCTAGTTTCACGGGCACCTTTTGCTCACTACCTAGATTTCGGTCAGGAGTGACTGGGCATACCAATAGGAAAGGCTCTGAACTACTGGGTCCGATCTGGGCCAGGGAAGCAGGATCAGATGCAATCCCATTGCCAGGAGGTCAAAGGACTACTGAGTCCTACCTGGGAGTAAGAGGATTGTCTCAGCAACTGCCTCATTTTGTATAGCAACAGGGCCATCCTTGCTTTAGTTTCTGATGGGCTTTAGATCAAACTGTTTCTCAAGGGGAGCTGCCTTAATAATTGAAGAAGTGCAGCTTCGCTCAAAGGCACTTCAGCTAGTCTGAAATTACAATCCATCTGCCTTTTTGAAGCCTTGCAGAAGAATCCAGCCAAGAATGAGCAGCTTTTGTGTGTTGTCCATTTTAGAAAATAAACCCCTTTCAGGCCTTCTGAGTCAAGTTTGAGAATAGCATACTGACTGGTTTTGTCACTGTGATTTTTTTCATTTTCATTAACCAAGTAGACAGACCTTGTCAATACCTGGAAAACTCTGGAGTGGAATTAACTTGATGACATGCAATTATTATCATTATCTTCCATATTGGATATTTATTTTGCTAGCTTACTAGGCTGTAGTCGAATGCACACAGTGAGATTTACTTCTAAGGAAGTATATTTAGCCCTGGACAGCACAAGGAATAGAACAGCAAGGAGAGATGGAGAAGCACATGTTGTCTTGATGTACCTCTTTAGAAATTATCTAACAATCAGTCTGTCTTACCTTACCTACTTTATCTGTACAACATCTTTCTGTCAGGTCTGGAACTCAAATTATCTCATAGTAACATTAATGACAAGCACAACTGTTTAGAAGGGAGCTTCCACTTTCTGTCTTTGTTGAGTGTCTCCGCTTTGTCCTCCTTCAATATCTGAATCTGAATATTGGCAATCCTCATGGTGATCAGCCATGATGTCTGTCCTGAGAATGTAATGCAGTGGCCTTTCTTCTGCCTTCTGCATCACAACATGGCCTCCATAACACTGAACCAGTTCTGCAAGTCACTTTCTGGTCCTGAGCCCTTTTGGCATGCAAAGTCCTTATCGGCCCCAGGTCAGTACTGATTAAGCTGCTGCCCTCCATCAAGATGGATTCAAGTAGGATTTAACCCACTTGTGGACCATCACCCTTCCAAGGCGGTTAGTCCTCAGGGTGGTCAGGTTAGTTAACCACTGCCTGACATTGTGTTGAGTTGCTGGCAGTATGGTTTACTTTGTTACCATAGCAGGATAACCTGGTCAAAGTACCTTAGTTTAATGACCTGCCGATTCTATGGAGAACCAACATCCTAAGGGCTAGGGCAGAAGGACATATTTTCTTCCTAGATGCTTTTTGACAGCTAGAACAGCTCACGAGGATCCTAGAACTAGGAGATTTTGCCCCCACACTCTCTGAAGGGCAATTAGAGGATTTCCCCCTCCTCCTGAAAAAGTAGAGGCAGGAGCAGAAGTTACCTTGAGAGTGTGGGGCTGCAAAGGGACTGATAGAGGGTACCAGTGGCTTCCAGGCAACTCTTTGTCCACACCACTTTAGTTTGTAATTCCCCAATGAAATGCAATTGTTCAGCAGTGCATGGCTGGTAAGTCAGCTGCAGTCTCCCTACATTTTTAATAGGGAATGTAGATGTGTCAAGAGAACAATAGCTTTAGGGTACACTGACTGACATATAACCAAGTGAAAGCCAAAGTAACCAGGTCAATGGCATATGTAGGCTGACCACGTGTTTAATGGTAGAAAGGGGTTATTTAGACCATCCCTTCCATATAGATTTTATATATACACCATCTCCCATCTTTCACTGCTACTACTGTACACACTTCGGACGCAATTAGTTTCATTGATCAACTTCAGCTTTTTGTTTTGGCAAGGCAAAACACACAATATATGTCAGAATGATTCTTCAAACAAAGACCTTGTCTCTTTGTGAGTCTCATGGTGAAGCTGCCATCAGGGTACATAACTATCTGAGTTGACAGGTAAGGCTATGCTTCTCCTGTGATGCAGCAATGAAGTACCTGCTTTGACACTCATGTCCCCTAGTAGGATTCATGTTCAGTCAATATCTTCCTTCACCAGATAATGCCTCTGACAGTTCCTACTGCTGCAGATTTTCCTGCACCAAGGATAACATAGCTTCATCCAAATATCACTAACCTTAGTACATTAGATGCCTGCAGTCACAAAATGAAATCAAATGTGCTACAGTTGAGCTTTCATGTCCTGCTGAACTCCACATTATGCTGGGCATTAGAGTTGGGGGAAGAGAGAGAAACAGAACAGAAGCAGCAACATAAGAACATAAAAACAGCCTTGCTGGAACAGGCCAAAGCCCATCCAGTCCAGCATTCTGTCTCACACAGTGGCTCACCATTTGCTTCAGGGTATTCCCAAGCAGATGCCTTCACCTGCTTAGGATTCCCTGGAAATGGCATTGAGAGATATTCTGCCTATCTCTCCAACCCGGAGGTTGTCCTTAGGTATCCATAATTATAGTTATTGATACCCTTGTCCTCCGTGAACTTGTCTAATCCTTTCTTAAAGCTGTCAAAACTGACAGCTGTCACCACTTCTTCTCATGGCAGGGAGTTCCATAGACCAGTGATCCTCTGGGTGAAAAAAGTACTTTCTCTTATTTGTTTTCAGAACTAGTACCCAAAAGTTTCATGGAGTGCCCCCTATGCCATAAGGAAAACAATTTTTCCTTATCTACTTTGTCCACACCGTGCATGATTTTATAAACTTCAACCAGGTCACCTCACACAACGATAAAAACCTACTGAAAAATGGAAGGTGGCAATGTAAATCCTTTGACCTCAGGTACAAATTTGTCCTTCTAGGCCAAGAACTCTCAACCTTTTAAGGCCAGGCACCAGATCCTGTCCCCTCAGACTGTTGGTGGGCTGGACTGGTGTCCCCCCTGCCACCGCCACCAACATTCCCCCACATGCCACCACTCTGGCCCGCAAACACTCCCCCCCACACACACACACACTGCTGCTGCTTCCCTGCTTTACCGGTCTGCCGTGGGTGAAGGAGGGGTCCTGCCTGTCTTTGCCTGCACTCGGCCAGAAGCAGCATCCAGGAAAGTCGTGGGTGGCTGCATGCATCTGCTACTTCTGCTTCCACTTCTGCCACTGGCACTGTTATGTATGTATGTATGCATGTTCATTATACTGTAAAGGCAAGATTGTAACCACTCCAGATACAAACGACATCAGCTGTAAAGGAACGCGAGCAGACAGCCTATAGAGGGTAGCTGCGAGCGTTCACTCTCACATGGTTCACATTGCGCAATCACGGACAGCCGCGGGAAAACCTTCCCCGCAAACAGCAGCAGGAAAGGAGGCGTGCCTGGGCGAGGCCACGCCGGTAGCAGCCAATGAGCTACCGTGCTACATGATTCAAATGTAGAAGGCTACTGTATATATTGAGATGTATCACCGCCATTACCTCATGCTTAACTGGAACCTCATGCAATAAACCTGTGTTAAACCAACCCTTCGGTCGTCCGGTCGTCTTTGGTCCCATACACTAAATTGGCGACGAAGGTGGGATATGGCTGCCCACGGGACCAAGACATGCGCCGGCTACGAGATCAGGAAGCCGGGAGACTTGGAGCTGTTTGAGATAGACTTCAACTCAGCGCTGGTGGAGCTCGAAGTCTCAGATGAGGCCAAAAAGAGGGCCATTTTCGTCCGCATGCTCGGACACGAGACCAAGAGGACCTTGGTGGACCTGATCGCGCCGAGGAAGGTGAGCGACCTCAAGGCCACAGAGCTCCTGGCGGCGCTGCGCGCCCATCTCCAGCCAGCAATAGCGATGTTCCCCGCTCGGAGCGCGTTCTGGAGGCGAGTCCAGGCACCCGGGGAATCGGTCGATGAGTTCGCTGCGGCCCTGCGGTTGGCCGCCGGCCCATGCAAGTGGGAACTCCCCGACGTCACCCTCCGGGACTGCCTGCTCTGCGGTCTGAGGGACACAGAGACTCAGCGCGCGCTGATGAAAAGGGAGCCGCCTCCCACGTGGCAACAAGTCCTCGACGCGGCACAGGCCGCAGAGGCCACGACGGCCGGGGTACACGAGCTTCAGGACTGGCGCCCGAAGCCCGCCAAGGCAGAGAGTTCGGTGCGCGCGGCCCGGCGGGTTTCGAACTCGCCTGCGGAGAGCAGCGACGACGAGGACGTCCGGAGGGTCCAGAGAGAGGGCCGGCGCTGCGACGGCTGCGGCGCCGCCCACGCCCGCACCAAATGCCCATTCCGCAAGGCCGAGTGCCACAACTGCGGCCGGCGCGGGCACATCGCCAAGGTCTGCCGGAAACGGCGCGAGGCCACCAGGAGTTCTCCAGACCGCTCGGCGAGGCAGGACCGCACCACGAGGCAGGACCGCACCACGAGGCCAAAGGACGGCACCCGGACCACGAGGACGCGGGACGGAGTAGGGCGCATCTCCGACGACAGCGAGGACGACGCGCCGGTTTGCAGCGTTTCCACGGAGCACCCCCGTTACTTCGTTGAGGTAGTAATACAAGGGGCCCCTGTTAGAATGGAGGTGGACTCGGGTTCTTCATACTCTATTATTTCCCAGGGGGAGTTCATGAAAATCGCCCCCCGCGTGCGGCCCAAGCTCAAAGCGTTGAGGGCCACACTGAAGGACGTGCAAGGGAACCGCATCCCAGTGTTGGGGGTTGGGAAGTTCCAGGTCCAGTTCAAAAAGTACACCGCAACGCTTCCCCTAGTCGTCCTCAAGGGAGGTAAATGCAGCCTCCTCGGGACTCAATGGTTCCAGCCCCTGGGTTTGTTCATTGGGGGGGTGCACGCCGTGGGAGCACACGCCGCCGGGACTGATCCAATACAGAGCGTGTGCGACGCGCACCCCGAGGTTTTTAAAAAGGGGCTCGGAAAGTTCAAGGGCCCCCCAGTGACTTTCGACCTGGACCCTGGAGTGCGTCCAATCAGACTTAAACCGCGCAGAGTGCCTTTCGCACTAAAGGACAAAATAGAAGCGGAGTTGGACAAATTGGTGGGCCAGGGGATTCTTGTTCCTGTTGATTCTGCGGAGTGGGAAACTCCAATTGTAACGGCGCTTAAGGCCAACGGGGAAGTCCGCATATGCGCTGATTACAAGTGCACCATCAATAAGGCGATCCGCCCTAATGCGTATCCGGTGCCGGTAGTCAGCCACTTGTTGGCCAGGTTACACGGGGGGAGGTGTTTCGCTAAACTCGACCTGGCCCAAGCCTACCAGCAACTCCCGGTGACCCCCGCCGCAGCTGCTGCGCAGACCATAGTCACCCACAAAGGGGCGTTCCAGGTATCGCGCCTCCAATTCGGCGTGAATTCGGCGCCCGGGATTTTCCAGTCACTTGTGGAACGCCTCCTGAAGGGGTTAGAGGGGGTGTTACCCTACTTTGATGACGTATTGATTACAGGGGGGAGCCGGGCCGAATTAGCAACAAGGTTGGGAAAGGTCCTGACAATATTCGAAAAGGCGGGGTTGCGGTTGCGGAAAGACAAATGCGTCTTCTTCGCTACAGAGGTTGAGTTCCTAGGGTTCCGTGTCACTCCCGAGGGAATAAGGCCAGCCCAATCCAAGGTAGCCGCCATCAAGAAGGCCCCTCGCCCCACCTCCAAGCCCGAGTTGCAGTCGTTCCTCGGACTGCTCAACTTCTACCACTCCTTCCTCCCGCGGAAGGCAGCCGTGGCAGAACCACTACACAAATTGTTAAAAAAGGACGAGGCATGGAAGTGGGGCGACGACCAGGAGAAGGCTTTCAATGACCTGAAGCGACTCCTGGCATCAGATGCTGTACTGACCCACTTCAATCCCAAACGCCCAGTGGTCCTGATATGCGATGCATCCCCGGTGGGGGTGGGGGCGGTGTTATGCCACGTGCTGGAGAACGGTAGGGAGGCCCCGATAGCTTTCTACTCTAGATCCCTGTCCCAAGCGGAGAGGAACTATGCTCAGACAGACAGGGAAGCACTAGCAATAATTGCGGGGACCAAGAAATTTCATGATTTTGTGTACGGCCGCCCCTTCACCATAGTGACTGACCATAAGCCTTTGCTGGGCATTTTCACCGCAGATAAGCCCACACCCCAGATCCTGTCCCCGAGAATGCTCAGGTGGGCCATTTTTCTCAACGCGTATCAGCACGCATTGGTATACCGGCCCGGGAAGGAGATCAGCCATGCCGACGCTCTGTCGAGGTCCCCCATTCCCCGGGATTGCTGCCACGTGGGCGGGGTAGAGAGGGACCACCAGGTCTTAATGATAGAGGTCCTAGACTCCCCTCCAGTAGTACCGGCCGACATCGCCAAAGTGACAGGCAAGGACAAAACGCTGGCCACAGTTTGCTCCTGGGTGCAGAAAGGGTGGCCCGTGTCTTCCCCAGCAGCGGAATTCGACACATTTTTCAAAAAGAGACTAGAGTTGTCCCTAGAGAGGGGTTGCCTTTTGTGGGGACAGCGGGTAGTGATCCCCACGTCTCTCCGGCCGAGGGTGCTTAAACTGCTGCACGTCAGCCACCCGGGGATCGTACGCTCTAAGGCACTAGCCCGCAGTTACTTTTGGTGGCCCCAGCTAGACGCCGACATCGAACACATGGTCGGCACTTGCGAGGCGTGCCAAAGCTCAAGGCCAGAAGAGGCTCGCTCGCCACCTAGGGAGTGGGACGCTGCAAGGGGGCCCTGGTCCCGGGTACACGTAGACTTTGCTGGCCCGTTCAGGGGAACGCTTTTCCTCCTTGTGGTGGACGCGTTCTCCAAGTGGTTGGAGGTCATTCCAGTCTCGAGCACCTCCTCGGCCACAACAATTAAACAGTTAAGGAGGGTTTTTTCCACGTTCGGTTTACCCGACACCCTCGTCAGCGATAACGCTAGCTGTTTCACGTCCGCCGAGTTCGGGGCATTCATGGAGCGCAACGCCATTCGGCACGTCACCTCCGCCCCCTTTCACCCGGCCACCAACGGCCAAGTAGAGCGCCTCGTGCACACCACGAAAGACGCGCTACTGCGCATGGGTCCCGGAGACCTCGACCTGAAATTGTGCCAATTCCTGCTGAGATACAGGGTCACCCCATTAGCGTCAGGGTACTCCCCCGCGGAGCTGTTGATGCGCAGGAAGCTGGCCACGGGAATCTCCAAGCTAGACCCAACGAGAGTAGAGGACAAAGGGCGGAACATAGGGGTGGAACCCACAAAGAGCTTCAGCATAGGCGCCCCGGTGCACTGCAGGAACTACGCCAGCGCGGGGCCAGCCTGGGTGCCGGGCACCGTAGTAGATCAAACCAGCCCCGTCTCATACCGCGTAGAGACCAGTACAGGTTTCCTGTGGAGGCGACACGTAGACCAACTCAGGCGTAGGGTCCCCGGAGAGCAGGACGCAGACGAGAATAGCATCGAATCAGCGTTAGGGTACTCCCCCACCCGTTTAGCCCAAGGGGGAGGAAAAGGGGAGCATGGGTCCCCACCATGGGGGGAGGAAAGGCAATCGATCCACAGAGATCTTTTGCGGGAGTCCCCGACAGAGAGGAGGAGCCCCGATCACAATCATACCCCACGGAAGTCTCCCCGAAATTCAGATGCCCATAGAAGTTTAGACGTTGATTTACAGTACCAGGGGGAGTTAGCGGAGTGGTCCCCCACCCGTCCTAGCGAAAAGAGGGGTTTCAGTTCAGCCCCTGGTACTTCCAGTCCCAGTAGCCCCTGCGAGTTAGAATGCAATATAGCGCCAATGTCCCGGAGACCGACACCTCCAAGACGGGAGGCATCAGCGAGTCCGCCCACCACAGTTTCAAGGTCCCCCGAGCAGGGATCAGAAGGTAGCCGTTCCACAAGGGCGACCTCATCGGTTCCGCGTTTCACAATAGGAGGGTCCCCGTGGTCCGAGAACAATAGGCAGGGGTTTACCTCCCAACTGTTCATTCCATTCCCATCCCCGAGCGCAAGGCAGGCACGGACGCCCCACAGAGCCACTAACGAATCCCCGTTTCCCGTTGCAGGACAAGCACCCGCGGAGTCAGGGATCACAGGCTCTCCAGTATTAGGGCAGACGCAAGCACGCCCCAAGCGAACGTGCGGCAAGCCACAATGGTTGCGGGACTTCGTCCCATCCTAGGGGGGAGGGATGTTATGTATGTATGTATGCATGTTCATTATACTGTAAAGGCAAGATTGTAACCACTCCAGATACAAACGACATCAGCTGTAAAGGAACGCGAGCAGACAGCCTATAGAGGGCAGCTGCGAGCGTTCACTCTCACATGGTTCACATTGCGCAATCACGGACAGCCGCGGGAAAACCTTCCCCGCAAACAGCAGCAGGAAAGGAGGCGTGCCTGGGCGAGGCCACGCCGGTAGCAGCCAATGAGCTACCGTGCTACATGATTCAAATGTAGAAGGCTACTGTATATATTGAGATGTATCACCGCCATTACCTCATGCTTAACTGGAACCTCATGCAATAAACCTGTGTTAAACCAACCCTTCGGTCGTCCGGTCGTCTTTGGTCCCATACACTAAAGGCACTGCCATCCTTGTCCCCTCCACCTGTCTTGGCATGTCCCTAATGCTACTCTGTAGCAGGGTGGATGTCGTAAACCTTCTTACAACATCTGCCCTGCTATGGAACATAGTTAGGGACATGCCAAGCCAGGCAGAGGAGAAAAGGATGGCAGCAATGGTGGCAGTGGTAGTGAAGGCGTGGGCAAGATGGAATGGTGCTGTGGGCTGGATCCATCCCATTGGCCACAGGTTGAGAACCCCTGTTCTAGGCTGATATAAATCTTCTTGCTCTGGTTCTGTGACCTGTCCTAAGCAGCTACTTGAGGTACTTTCAAAAACAGCAACTACCGCAGCAACAACAACAATGGCCATTTAACTCAAGTGTAACATTTTGGCCCTGTATACAAACATGAATAAAACCCATTATGCATACCTGTCAAGTTTTGGATTTGAAAATAAGGGAAATTTTGGTCACACCCCCTGTGGGTGTGGCCAAATCTGTGGGCGTGGCCAAATATAGCCATGTGACTTGCTGGGCTCTAGTCATGCCTGCCACATGGACATGAAAATGTCTGCAAACACAGACTGCACTGGCTCTTTGGCTGTAAGTGGAGATGAGCACTCCACCCTAGAGTTGGATATGACTGGCAGATTTTAATTTCTTAGGATCAAGGATCACTGCAGATGGTGATTGCAGCCATGAAATAAAAAGGCGACTGATGCTTGGGAAACAAGCTATGAGAAACCTGGGGAACATAGTTAAAAGTAGAGGCATCACCTTGCAAAAAAAATTTGCATAGTCAAAGCAGTGGTATTCCCGGTGGTAATGTATGGGTGTGAGAGCTGGACCATTAGGAAAGCTGAGCGCAGAAAAATAGATGCCTTTGAAATGTGGTGTTAGAAATAGGTCAATCCTAGAAAAAATCAACCACGACTGCTCATTAAAGGTCAAATAGTAAAGATGATGCTAAAGTACTTTGGACATCAAATGAGAAGAGAGGATTCACTTGAGAAAACCTTCATGCTGGGAAAGGTGGAGGACAAAAGAAGGGGGTGGCCAAAAATAAGATGGCTAGATGGTATTGTAGATGCAATGGGCACAAAGCTGTGTGGGCCAAAGAACCCTTTCCGCACCTTCTTGGGGGACTTTTGTTTTGTTTTCTTTCTTGTTTACTCATTTTTAATTTTTAAAAATTTATGGGAAGCAAAGAGCAGAATAGTAAACCAGCCCCCTAGGGTGAACTAGCCCTGCACGTGGCTAGACACCCACCCCCACCCCCAATTAGGGTGGAGGAGCAAGGGATTAATTCCCCAAATTAACCAATCTATTTGTTCCTCACTGCAACCAGTTGAAGCACCAACACCTGAGAATGTTGGATCCAGCTTAAGGAAGGGAATTAGTAAAGTAAAAAAAGCAACCTCTGTAGTTTCCAAGCCTCCCAGCAGGGGAGGAGTTAATCTCCATATATGAAATATTGCTCACCTAGAGTAGACTCCCGTCCCATGGTGGCTCCGCCAACAACAGCAAAAATGAAGCCTCCATGACCATGTGGCAGGGAAATGAAAGAGAAACTACAGAAGGCCCCCACCACCTTCTCTCTCTCCTTCCACAAGCGAAAAGGCACAGCAACCTCTGGTGGCAGGAAAAACATAATGCAGCTTCGCCTCTGAGGGCTCCGGTCAGGATTTTTTTTTAAATAATAAGGGATATTACGGGGAAATTAATAAAACGGGAGGAGGGCGAGAAGAGGGGTAAAAATAAAGGGTTTTCCCGGGAGAAACGGGATACTTAACAGGTATGCATTATGTAGCACGTATTTGTTAAGTGCATATTATATTTTCAGCTGATCAGTTCTTGGAGCTGTCTATGCTATGTGAAAAGAAAAAAAAACATAAAGAGCCAGTGTTGTGTTATGGTTAAAGTGCTGGGCTAGCATTCAAGGGACTTTGGTTTGCATCCCACCTTGACCATGTTTTTATCTGTATGACTCTAGCTCCTTGGTAGATAAGCCCATAGGCCAACTTAGCCCACCATTTTGTTCTTACAGTGGCCAACCAATTACCTAGAGGAAAGCTCACACATACAATAGAATTGTGCTTGTGCTTTTCTTTTTAGTAATTGTTGTTCAGAAGCATACTGCATACTTTGATAGTGAAGGTAAAAGAGCCACTGGTAGCTATCAATAGCTTTACCTTTCATGAAATCCTCTAATCTCCTTTGAAACCATTTAGAAAAACAATGGATATTAGAAATATCCCAACATCCAGAGTGGGATACCTCCAAAATGGGAGGTATAGAAATAAATAAATAAATAAATAAATAAATAAGGTAGCCCATAATTAGAGCTGAAGGCATGTTAATATTAGAAGGAGGTCACTGAGGAAGTATTTCCATTAAATTTCAGAGGAATTCCATGCTTGAATCCTGCATAAATGCTTTGCATAATCCCATCTTTTCTTTTCCAATCATGGGCTATATCTAGAGTGTGGTTTTAGCAACAATATCCACATTTTGTGTATGATGAATTTTAGGACATTCTGAGCTGTAGAAAGAGCTATCCAGTTCAAATCACTATGCAACATGGCACACAAAAAATTCCTTTCCACACAAATTCTAACTTACTAGTGCTTTTAGGTAGCAGTGTATTCTGTGTCATGCATATGGAGTATATCTTGTCAGGTGAGCAGCATTAAAAACAGCCTTAACGTTTCCTGAAGTGTTATGCTGCAGTATTTGCTTGATGCAGCTGACTACTGTAATAAGCAGATTCAGCAAATTTGGAGGTCGTTGTAATGCAAAACCCTTGAAAAATGACATCTTGCTGACTCATAGAGTGCCAAACATTTTTTGCCTTATGGCGTTGGATGACAAAATACACTCTTAATTCAAACATCTCTGTGCGGAAATATATATACACTTGCTAGGCTTAAAATCCTTGGTGCCAGAAATGCATGTAGCTTTGTAAAACAGAGCTGCTATTGTCTCCGTTTCTAAATTGGCCTCCTTCATCTTTTTTAGCTTAGCTAAAATGACCTCTCTGATCATGATTGCTCCTTCAACTTATTAGAAACCGATTCACAGACATTTATTGTTCATTATGACTGTAATAGCTTTATCTAGATACAAAGCAAATCTTCTGCAGACCATATCCAGTTCAAATACTACCTTTTTGGTGCATTGAAAACACTGGCTGTGTAAAAGTGCCTAGCGATCAGACAGAAACCAATCCAACTCAGCCAGTCTTTATTATAATCACAGATCAGTAATATTCCATTATTAAAACACTAACCAGAATCTTGCTGCTAACTTAACACTTGTACAATGGTACTAATTTGAAATGTCAAATTACCACTCATTGAAAAACTACTATTTGTGGTTTTGGATGTTTACCCAATCATGGAACATAACAGCATCTTGTTAATTAGTAGTAATTTGATGCTAAGATTTATGTTCGTTCCCTTCAGTGGCTGCAGCTTGTATCTGAGAATGCATTTCCCCCCGAAGCAGGAAAAATGTCATTGGCATGAATTTGTCTAAGGTGGATCCCAGCTTACCATGAAGTGACCCACACACTATGATCATGGAGCCATCTCCTGCAGCACATATGAAATGAGACATGCAGGATTTAACACCGGGACTGCAATGGACTGCCGTAGCCTTAAATGCCATATATCAGTAATAAGATTCTGGTTGTTAACAATATTAATGAAGACAATGCAAGCGCGGCGCCAAAATGGCCGCCATGCTCTTTGCGGGAGCCCCCCCACAGGACGAAGGCATCCGGGTAGTTAGGGGCGTGGCCAGCTCCCTTATAAAAGGGGTGGCCACGAGGCAGCCGAGCTGCCATTTTGCGAAGCGACGGAGCGGAGAAGTTTTTCCTCTTACTCCGTCGCTTTTACCTTGATCGGGAAGCCTTTTGGCTGCTGACCTTCCTCTTTTCGGCTTCCCTTAGGTCCGACTGAGATGCCTTCGAAGAAGAAGGCGGCCGCGAGCGCGGCTCGGGCAGTTCGGAGGCGCAATCCGGGTCGGAGGACCGCGGCTGCGCCTTCCCACCAGCCGCCTTTGCCGGCTCCCACCGGGACCGGTGGGATGGGGTCTATTACCACCTGGCCGGAGGCTGGGGACCCGAGCAGGGGTCCAGTATGGGCTGCGGCCCGCGGCCCGCAAGCGGCGGACGCCGCTCCTGGTGCTCATTCTACTGCGCCTCCCTCTATCGGGGCGCAGCTCACTCCAGGGCCTTCCAGCCTTGGGGGGTGGGGTGGTCCCCTCCCTTGGCAGGTGCCTACGCCGGCCCTCCCGGGCCTGGGTGTGGGGTCATGGCCATATTCGGGCCCCGGGGTGCAAGGACCTGTACCCACGCCCGTAACGGGCGGGCCGGCTGGCTCGTGGCCCCACGCCAGTGTGGAGGCCTTGCTGGCCCGCGTGGTGGCACTCGAGGCTTCCCTTGCTCGGGCCAGCCACGCTGGGGCTCCTTTTGGGGTGCACTTTGACGCGTCGTCTGCTGGGCAGCGGCAGGCGACGGGACGGGTCGAGCAGCTTGAGGCGCGTGGCGCGACTTCGGCCACTGCCTCGCAGCTCCCCAACCAACAGGCCAGCGCGGGTCAAGCCCCGGCGGCGAGCTCTACGGCGGTCGTGAGCTCCGACGCCCCCAGTGGGCCGGAACCCCTGGTGGGGGCGGCCCGCGGGGGTGCAGCATGTGAGTATGCGGTACAAACTAGTGCACCTACACATGGGGCTACGTTGGGGGGGGCTTTCCAATGGCTTTGGCCTCGCATGGGTGGTGCGGCGGTACAGCCGCTGACGCACCACCAGGCGACGTCAACCACCACCCAGGGCCCCGGGGTGGGGAGCATTTCCTACCCTGTGGGGAATGTTTTGGGGGTGGCTGGGCTGGTCCAAGCCCCTTTCCAGATGCCCGCAGTTTCTGCTGTGCCTGTCTCGGCCTTGCCGACAGCGGGCTATTCCTTGCCACTGGGTGACCACTTGGCACAGGCCACCAGAGAGAAAATATGGTGAGGGGAGTATGTTGATATCTTCTCACTCCTAAACAGGGAGCCCACCAAGGAAGAGAGGGAGGGGCAGGATGAGAAGGATAAGGAACAGGCACGTCGTCGCAAGCCACCATGAACGTGGGCCAACTGGCTGCCGGCTTACCTCATCTACATGGCGGTGTACCTGAGGGCCCGGCCGGATCTGGCAATTCCGATGGTCCAGTATTTGGACAATATCTATCGGGTGATGGTTGATTTTCCGGGCCCGTCGTGGTTGGCTTATGACGAGGAATTCCATATGCGAATTCCCCTGCACCCTGAGATGAGGTGGGATGAGCCATGCCAGAGGCTTTGGCTTCTGTACATGACGCCCACGCGCCCCGCGCCAGGGGAAAGATACCATTGTGGACATGCGGTCCAGCGAGTGGCTCCAGCACAGGTTCCCCGCCAAGTGGCGGGGCAGGGGGTTCCAGCCCGCCTGCTGTGCTGGACTTTCTCGTCTAATGGTTCATGCAATAAGAAGAATTGCAAGTACAGACATGAGTGTCCCACCTGTGTGGGCCCCCATGCAGCCTCTGCCTGTCCCAGGCCTGGAGGGACGCGGGGCAGAGGGAGGGGAGGACAGTGGGCTGGCAAGACTGCCGCAGATGGAGCTGGTTCACCGAAAGGCTCCCTCCCCAATTAATGTGGACATGCTGGAGCGTTGGCTCGCATTGTACCCGAAGGGGGAGGATGCAGATTATCTCCTTCGGGGCTTTAGACAGGGGTTCCGTATTCCTTTCATGGGTGTTAGGTCCCCTCAGGATGCCCCCAACCTTTTGTCCCTTAGGGGGAGGGAGGAGGTGGCTGCCGCCAGCATTAATAAGGAGGTCAATGCGGGCAGGGTCGCTGGCCCTTTCCCTGCACCCCCGTTCCCTAACCTCAAGGTATCGCCCCTGGGCTTGGTTCCCAAGAAGTCACCAGGCGAGTTTCGCCTTATCCATCACTTGTCCTACCCAGCCGGCCGATCGGTCAACGATGCTATCCCTGACGACCTTTGCTCAGTCAGGTATACATCTTTTGACCACGCACTGCGCATGGTGCGCTCATGTGGCCCGGGTGCGCTGCTGGCTAAGTGCGACATTAAGTCGGCTTTTCGCCTCTTGCCAGTGCACCCGGGCGACTTTGAATTGCTGGGTTTCAAATTTCGGGGCGAATATTATTTTGATAAGGCCATGCCTTTTGGCTGTTCCATATCATGCTCGGCTTTCGAGCGTTTCAGTACCTTCCTAGAGTGGGCTTTCATCCGCAGGTCAGGGTCCTGGTCTGTAGCCCATTACCTGGATGACTTTTTATTCGGGGGTGAACGGGGCTGGGACACGTGTACACGTCTCCTCAACACATTTCAGACGCTAATGGAGGAATTCGATGTCCCTTTAGCGCCCGAAAAGACCGAGGGCCCATCTACACAGCTAGTCTTCCTGGGGGTGGAGATTGACACGATATCGCAGGCGTCTAGGTTACCGCGGGATAAGGTGTCAAGGATAGTGGCCCTTATCTCGGACTTGTTGGCCAAGCGCAAGGCATCACTGAGGGAACTGCAGGTGCTGCATGGTCACCTTAATTTCGCCTGCAGAGTGGTCGCACCGGGCAGGGCTTTTGCCCGGCGCTTGTGCGACGCTATGGCAGGATTATCCAGGCCTCACCATAGGGTCAGGCTTACCCGGGGTATCAGGGCAGACATGCTTGTCTGGTTACAGTTCCTGAGGGAGTTCAATGGGGTCTCATTTTGGAGGCATGACCTCCTGGCTTCCCCTCAATTTCAGATTCACTCTGATGCCTAGGGAGCCCTCGGTTATGGGATGTACTTCAATGGGAAGTGGGCCTATGGTGGGTGGCCACCGGCCTGGGCAGGCACGGGTCGCCTGCGTGATCTCACATATCTGGAATTTTTCCCTATCCTGGGTGCTTTGATGCTATGGGGCCAGGAGTGGTCCAACTCGGTCGTGCATTTCTGGTGTGACAATGCGGCTGTGGTCCACATTGTAAATGCACAGACTTCCAAATCGCCCAGGGTTATGGATCTAGTGCGCCAATTTGTGTTGCGCAGCCAGGCATGTCCCAGGGGTTAATAATGATATTGCTGACGCTTTGTCCCGCCTACAGATCTCCCGGTTCCGTGCCTTGGCCCCGGATGCGGAGGAATTTCCCTCGCCACTCCCGGAGGAGATATGGACCATTGGCAAGGAGAGGTGAACCGGGTGATTGGCCTGTCGCTAGCGCCACGCACCCGTAAGGCGTATCACCACGCAATTAATTCTTTCAGGGCATTCTGTACTCAATTTCAATTGCCAGGAACCTGGCCGATCCCGGTAAACCATGTGCTGCGGTTCATGGTTTACCTGCATTCTCAGGGCCTTGCACCTCGCACCATAGCATCTAAGCTTTCAGCGTTGGCTTTTATGGCCAAGGTGGGGGGTCATGTGGACAGCACCTCTGACTTCCGTGTGAGACATGTTTTGGAGGGGTGGGTGCGCGAGCGTGGGCGTTGCCCGGACGACCGCCACCCGATTTCCCCAGGGGTCCTTACCCAGTTGGCCCGGGGCTGGCCTTGCCTCTGTTTTGATGCATATGAGGCAGCCCTGTTCCATGCAGCCACAACGGTGGCATTTTTTGGAGCGCTCCGCATCAGCGAGCTTGTGATGCTGTCTAAGGCGGATGCAAGTCGTAGGGCACTGGAACTCGAGGATGTCTGTGTAGCCAAAGACTGGGCTCAGTTGAGGATACGTTCCTCTAAGACCGATCAGCATGGCGTCGGCAGTGGTGTGCGAATGCTACGGTGTTCTTTGGCAGACATCTGTCCGGTTGGTGCCCTACAGGAATTCCTGGCACTGCGTGGCACGCACCATGGCCCGTTTTTCTGTCACCAAGATGGGTCTCCCCTTACTAAATTTCAATTTTGGAAGGTGACGGGCAAAGCGCTGGCCAGTGTGGGCCTCCCAGGCGCCCGCTATGGCACTCATTCATTCCGTATAGGGGCGGCCTCGACCGCTGCGGCTTTTGGGTACTCAGGGGCTGACATACGTAGCATGGGACGGTGGGGTTCGCAATGTTTTCAATTTTATGTGCGCCCACTCCCGCCGTGAGTACCAACCCAGTCACCTTACCTACTTTCCCTCATTTTTTCCTTTACAGACCCGGGGTGTCGTATTACACCGGTGACAGTATGGCTGGTGGGCCATAGCTACGTGCACAGGGCAGCGCGTTATGCTGCAGCGACAGAGTGGGGACCCCGACTGGGACTGGGTGCATACGCAAGTCTCACATGGCATGGTAAGCCCGGGATGTTATGGCGGGAGCTGCTGCCTTTCCTTTTTTCAGGCCAGAATGCTGACACGCCTGACATTTTGATCATACACCTGGGGGGCAATGATTTGGGCCAGGTCACCGGCTTGTCGCTGAAGCATGCGATTTGCGAGGACCTCGCCTACCTGCATTACGTCTGGCCCGCCACAACCCTTGTTTGGTCGGACATGGTCCCGCGCCATTCCTACAGAGGGGGTGTTGACCTCCTGGCCCTTGACCGCGCTAGACGCATGGTGAATAGGGCAGTGGCGCGTTTCCTTGTCGACAGGGCTTGGGGGAGGGTCAGTCATCACCCCGCTATTAGCCTCCAAAGTTATGACTTGTATGCAGGGGATGGGGTCCATCTGTCGCGAGGAGGTATGGACCTCCTGTTGGGTGATTGGCGAGCAGGCCTGTTGACCGAGCTGACGGTCTGGGGGGGGGGGCGTCGAGCCTTCTTTGAAGCCCCTCCGTGTGGCGGGTAGCACTGGTAAGGTAAACATTATGACCCACAGGTATCCGGCAAGTTCGCAATTGACTGGACAACACTAGACAGGCATAAGTTGGTTAAACGTTGTCCGGTCAACGACGAACTAGGCGACGGGGTGATGGCTATAGCTAGACAACATGCAACACCCCGTGATTTTACGGATACGCGTCAGAGGGTGGGGTCATTAGTTAGATATTGACTACGGTCAACAATTTGTTTGTGGTCAACAAACAAATTGATACAAATGGATACATTGTAGCAATTGCCGTTGGCAATTTTGGGTGGTACCTTACCAGTGTTACTTCGGCCTGCTTGCCTTAAGAATTATGATTGGTCAATTACCAATAGAAATTTATAATTCGGACTAGGGCATGAATCAATAAATGTGGCCCAATGCCGTTATCCACTTTCATTGGTGTCTGAGTCCTTTATTGGGGGGTGCGCCTGCAAAAGCGAACTACTGGATAGCTCATTGGTTTTCTAGCTGTGGAGCCAGAGGTTCAATTCCCCATGGAGCCTCCTTGACAGGGGCTGGACTTAAAGATCCATAGGATCTCTTCTAGCTCTGAAGTTCTAAGATTATTATTATGTTATTACCTACACATGCACAAAGCATCATGGAAGTGGCAACTGTTATCGAATGAACATAGTACCTGGGATCATCAGTACTTGACATTTGGATATTGGTTGCAGATATTCAAAAGGCTTCACATTTACTACTTTCTTATAGTACAGAAACCTTGTAAAGTAAATAGCAAGTATCAGAAATGGGTGTGGGAAGGAGATTGGTTTGCCTAAGGCCATCAAAGTCCTTTTAGGAAGTCTGATTAGACCAAGGACTTGCTCAGTCAAGATGTATGCTTAGTCAGTCCACAAGCAATGACAACTGAGATGACTTGGATGAAATGTTGACTAAATATTGATAAGGGAACAGGTTTCACTGCCTGACATTAGATTTCTAATGCTATGTCCACAACCACATCTTTTTGGGGCCAAACAGGCACCTCAGGCAAGGCAATACCTTATAAAAATTATAAGTGAAAATATATTTTGTTGAAAGTTTTGGACCAGTAGCCATGTTGGTCTGTGCTTCAAGCATATCAGAGAGTAAACACAACAGAAAGACAAAAAAACCTTTAAAGACTAACTGCTGTATTTTAATGTTAGCTTTCGTGGATCAAGCCAACTTCATCAGACATGAGAATGAGGCTTCATGGCATCTATTTATACACATCAAGTACAGAGGTACAGAATGGTTAGCAAAACAGATAAGTACATGAATCAATATGTAATAACTGTTATTCAGATTAGTTGTGAAGCTTTGTCCTGTTGAATTGCAAATGGTTACTAGATGGATGCAAGACAAACATTGCTAGGCCTGAAGGATAAATTCATTAGCAAATGTGTAATGCCACAATGTTTGTACCTCTTTACCTGATGTGTATAAATTGATGCAGTGCGAGCAGTTTTTCCACACTTTTCTCTACAGTTCCAGCATTACATCATATACACTTGGGGACAGAATATCCAGTTCCCAGAATGCACATATCATGTCATATACACAGGGAAAAATAGTCTAGTTGATTTTTCTACTGAAATGAAAAATCAACTGTATGATTTCCGACCTACGTTTATTCAGTCATATGTATGCAAGGGATACTCCTATTTCCACATGTGCAAACAAGGTTAGTGGAGACAGGAGGGGTATGTTGCTGAGTACAGAAAAGCTAAGTACATTTGCTCCTCTTACATTACCCAACCATGTGCTGAAATATTTTTGCCAGCATATTAATGAAATAGCTCTCTATAGGAATGCCATATGGTCATATGGGCCGCTAGTATACCCCCACCAAACTAAGCAAAGTGTTTGACTGCTGGAAGCAGGGCCTTTTGGTTGTGGCACCTGAAGTATGAAAATCCTTTGTAACAGATTTGTCTGACAGAGTCCTATGTTATTTCTGGTACCAAATGAAGACCTTTTGTTCACACAAGTTTTTTTTTTAAATTGTTCCTGTTGTCTGGGCCACACTCTTTTAAAATCTGTGGCTAGTGTCCCTTTGCCTAAATTCGGAATAGAGAGAAATCATGTAAGTATGTCTCTGTTGTGTCCAAATGCTTTATTGCTTTAATTCTGCAATCTCCATTAAGTATTTGCTGTAAAAGAGCGCCCTTTCTCTAAGGCGCAACATTCGTATTGTTGTCAATATAATCTGATTGGTTCTAACACAGGTTTCCTGCGTTATCAAAAGCCCCGGGAAAATGTATCTCTGTAACTGCCATTCTGTCTGTATATAAGTAGCCACCTCATCCCCTTATTCCCCAGTATGAACAAGCCTTAACTGAGCTGATAATAAATCACTGATGTTTAACCCAGAACTTGCTGGTGTTGCTAATTACTCTCGGATTCAACAGTCTCCTTCCCTTACAATCCCAGTTTCTGGCATATTCCTTTTACATATTTTTTTTGGCATTGCTGTGGAACCTGTGGGAACAGGAAGTACTGTTCTGTGATTTTCCTTCTCTGTGTTTAAACAACAGATCAGCAATCTTTGTATTCAATTATGGGGTTTTATGAATGTTTTTGACATGCTGTGATTTCTTGTTTTGATCTTTGATTTTGTTCTTAAATGTGTGTGTTTATTGTCAGCTGCTCTGGGGAACTTTATTGTTTTGGAAGTATACAAAGCAAAGACTAGGAAAAAATGCTTTTTAGATTAAAGGTCCCAAAATCCCCTGGTTAATATAGTCCACACCTGTGAGTATTCTACTCTGGAAAAGTAACTTTTGTGAGAACTGATACCAATGCTGTCAAAAATAAATAAAAGAAGCAGAATAAGCCTTGAAACTGCTAAAGAAAAACGAATTAAAAGAGAAATTGGTGCATTGATTAATAAACAGGGAATGAGATGTAAAAGGACTAAAGAAAAAGTTGAAATTGTAAAGGAATTTTATCAAGAGTTATATTCAGAGAAGGATATAAAATTGGAAAAATTGAAAGAATACTTGGAAAGGAAGAAAGGGAGTAAAATAAGTCAGGAACATAAGGAAAGAATGGAAGTGTCGATAAAAGAGAAGAAAATTAAAGAAGTTATACAAAAGTTGAAAACAAATAAGGCACCAGGAGAAGATGGCTTTCCCATGGAATTTTACAAAGTATTTAAAGAGTTGGTAATTCTGAGATTATTAAAATTGTACAATTATATATTAGAAGGTAGATCAATACCGACCTCATGGTATAGATCGGTAATTGTTTTGATTCCCAAACCTGGAAAAGATCTGGAAAAAATAGATGCTTATAGACCAATATCATTGATAAACCAGGATGCAAATTTTTTTACTGCAATACTGGCAAATAGATTGAATAAATTCATGATTGATTATATAGGTAAGGATCAAGCTGGTTTTTTAAAGGGTAGATACATGGCTGATAATTCTTTTGATCTGCTATATCCATTAAATCCACTACTCTTCTTGTAAGAAGAGTAGTGGATTTAATGGATATAGCAGATCAAAAGAAGGAAAAAATCGGTCTACTATCTTTGGATACTTTTAAAGCTTTTGATTCCCTTCAGTGGGTTACGATTAAAGAAATTATAAAGAATTATGGTTTTGGTATAAAATTTATTAAATTAATTGAGCAATTATATCAAAAAGGTATAACTAGAGTAAGAATGAATGAGATATATACTGAAGATATTAGATTTGAAGCAGGAACTAGACAAGGATGTCCGCTTTCGCTGATATTATTTGTAATGGCCATGGAATTATTAGCTATATCAATAAGAGAAGACAAAAAATTTGAGGGAATAGAAGGAATCAAAATAAGTTTATATGCAGATGACACGATGATCATAATGAAAAATCCTAGAAAAGCAATGGAACAGATTCAAATACCTGGGAGAATTTGAGGAAATGACAGGGTTGAGAGTAAATTGGGATAAAACAGAGGCTATATTTAATAATGTTGATGAAAAAGAGCAAAAGATGATTAAGAAAAATATATATATACAGATTAAAAAGAGTCTTAAATATTTAGGAATAAATATTTCAAGCAAAATTGAGAACCTTAAAAAACTGAATTATGATAAGCAAAGGATGAAATTAAAGAAAAGATTAAGCAGTATAGTAAGTTAAAATTATCTTGGTTTGGCAGGATTGCCTTGTGCAAGATGAAATTATTACCAAAAGTAACTTTTTTATTGGATGCATTACCAATACAAATAAAGGAAAAAATATAAAGATTTTTCAAAATATATTAAATAGTTATTGTAACGGGGGGAAGAGACCAAGGATTTCAAAGAGTTTGTGGTATCTATCGCAGAAGGAAGGTGACTAGGTCTTCCTAATATTAAAAATTACTATAGAGCTTTTTATTTAAAAAAATATTGTAATTTTTTTTGTCTAAGAATGGAACATTATGGGGAGAAATTGAGATGAAGGAATTAGAACAATATGGTAATGCTTTTTTTAGATAAAGAGAAAAGAATTAAGGTAAAAAATAAAATGACAAGAGCAATGCTAAATGTTTGGAAGAATATGAAAAAGAAATTGGCACCAGATGTATCTCCAATTAGGGATATGGGTGATGTTAAGACATTTCTGTTAAAAATAGACAGATGGAATAGGGACCTACTTTCTGGAAATGATGTGTTTCTGTTGAAGGATTGGATAAAGAGATGTGATAATAAAGAACAAAGAGTTGAACTATTTAAACAGATGAGATTAAATTGGTTACAAATAATTTTGGTGAATAAATGGAATGAAAAGTATAGGGAAGAAGTAAAACGGAATTTGAAGATTTAATTTGTAAAATTAGGAGAGGAGAAATAAAAATAAAAGGATTAGTAAGTAAAATATATAAAAGGAAAACCCACAAAATACCTTGAGAATGAAATGGGAACAGGATTTAAATATAAGAATTTCTGAAATTAGTTGGAAGAATAAGTGGAAGAGAAGAATTATGAGAAGTTTGTCTGTCAGAGTAAAAGAACATAATTATAAAATGTTATGGAGGTGGTACTTGACTCCTGTTAAACTACACCAGATAGATAATAGGAAATTAAAAATTTGCTGGAGATGTAAAAAAGATCTTGGGAAATATGAACATATGTGGTGGAATTGTAAAGTGATAAATTAATTTTGGAAACAAATAGAAAAAGAAATAGGAGGAATTCTAAAAATGGACTTACAATTGGAGTCAGGTACCGCCTTATTGACAGAAATAGATAATATGAATATGTCTATAAGTAATCAAGAATTGTTTTCTATAATGTTGACGGCAGCAAGACAATGTATAGCTAGAAATTGGAAAAATGAAGTAGTTATAAAACTGGAAGACTGGTATAAAGAAATGTGGGAAATTGCTCTGAATGATAGATAAACTGACATGGGAGTTGAATTTTAAGAAAGGTATAATGAAATAAAACAAGTTTTGGGAAATATGGAGACCATTTGTGGAATTTGTATTAATCGATGATAAAGGATGCAAACCAGCACCACAACATATGAGTTTTTGGAGATATTACAACTGTTAGACTGAGATCCTCAAGACTTGTACATATCACTGGGTGCTTTCGTATTATTTTGTTTTTTCTTGTATTGGAGGGTTAGTGTGTGTGTGTGTGTGTGTGTGTGTGTGTGTGTGTGTGTGTGTGTGTGTGTACATGTATATGAAAAGGTTTGGAATATAAAATAATAAGGAGCACTATTATTGATGATTATATAATGTTTGAAGTTTTTTCTTTTCTTTTTTCTTTTATGCATAATTGTTTTGTTGTGTTTTTTATGTATTGATATTTTTCTGTTTTGTAAAAATTGATACAAATTAATAAAAAAAGAAACTGCTAAATAAATGGATGAATCATTCTTCAGATTAAAGTTGTGTTGTATGCTCATCTTCACTGCTGTTGCATACAGTGATGACTTTCTAAAACAAAACAAGAAAAAGAAGGAAGATTACAACCCTATCCACACTATCGAAGGTATGCTGTTAGATGTTACTGCCAAAAATACATAGCACAGATGACCTTTTAACTACATTGAGACAGGAGCTGCAGATTTGAGAAAGGAAGGCTAAACAACATGGATTTATTATGGGAAAATGTGTCTCTTCATGGTAATCAACAGAATGGTGAAGAATGCACTGCTCAGGCATTCACTGATAGGCTATGCCTGAGGGAAACACAAATAAATTTACAACTTAAAAACTGTTCTCACAGTCTCAGAATCATTGACTCTGCTTCAGTATAAAAATGATATACAGTACCTGTACACGAATCTGCCCTAAACATTCCTTGAGGAGGGACAGTTCTGAGAAATCAAGTCAATCCCATAAAGCAATAATTTATCTTCTAAAGCTTTTCACTGCCAGATAAGTGAGGGAGGTGTGGGAATGTATAGCTGTCTTGTAAATAACTGAAGTGACATTATTGCCTATGTGGAAAGAGCAAATTGCTGGGACTGCAGCACTTGCTTTTTGAATGCCGTGGCCCGGGTGGTGATGGGGTGTGGACGTTATGCCCATGCCTCACCACTGCTTCGGGGGCTGCACTGGTTACCAGTTTGTCTCCGGGTGCAATTCAGGGTGCTGGTTTTGACCTTTAAAGCCCTACATGGTAGTGGGCCAGGGTATCTTAGAGACCGCATCGCCCTAAGGACGTCTGTCCGTCCAACCAGAGTGGACCAGAGGGGCTCTCTAATTGTGCCATCAGCCAGGGGGGCTCACCTCTCTGGCACAAGGAGGAGGGCCTTCTCCGTGTCCACACCGGCCCTTTGGAACCTCCTGTCTGTGGAACTGCGTCTCCAGACAGAGATGTTGCCCTTTAGGAAGGAACTAAAGACCTGGCTGGCGGGCCAAGTTTGGGGTGCGGGTGGGGATGGGGGTACCGTTGGGTGGTTGGTATAGAGAAGTGTGCCTTCCCCCAAGGTCCCTTCGGTTCTTGAGCACCTTTTAGGGGTGGGTTTTTTAACTTTTAACTTTGTTTTATCATGTGTCTTTTATGTATTTACTGTCCGCTATGCAAACTGCCCTGAGTTGGGTTGTACGTGAGTGGGCGGTATATAAGCGTGAAAAATAAATAAATAAATAATAAAATAAAGGTGAGGTAGCAATCATCAAGAAAAGCCACGCCATGAATTTGTCCCTTAAACAAGTGGTTTTACTGCTAAAGTGACTAAAAGGGAACCACAAGCCTCCTTTACAATTTCTCCAATACTATTGCTTTTCAACTGACAAAGCCAATATTAAATTGCATCATTGTTTTCTTCAGTATATTTTTGGATTGTCTCTTTTGCCTAACGTGCAGTCAAGCACTGCAACAAGTGCTCCATAGGAAACACACTTTGGGAGACGGTCATCCTAATGACATGATCAATCCACAAAAAATGTTCATATTGGGGGTGGCTTCAGGCCTCTGCTGGTCCCAACCATCCGCCAACTCAGGATCCAGGCCGCCCCGCCAGCCACTTTTCCCCCTGCCCTCACTAATCGGCTGGAACTAGTCAACTCATCCCTGGACTAGGACGGTTTCCCGACTCAGCGAGAGTAAGTGAAGTGGACTTTTAGCAGCATAGCGAAAGGGTGCCTTCACATAGTTTACCCAAGCAGGGAAAACCAGAGAAGGAGATGGAGTTATAATGGGTAGTGGCGGTGATTTATAAAATGTTGTAGATAGACTAGTTCTGCAAAGCCCTCTGGGATGGGTAGCTGAATTCCCCCATTAAAACTTTCCACCCTTATCACAGCTTTCTGTGGGAATTTGGCCTTCGATGTTTCAGTCAAGGTGTGTGGGAGTCTAACTCACAGTCCTGAGAATGCGAGACACTGACATCTCTCTCCCCATTACCTTCAATGTTTATTCGGCCCAGCTGCACTTCTAAGCCGAAATAACAAAGAGTCTGTTTTTGTGAAGTAACAAGGCCTTATCTGAAAAATTCCCTTTCTCCTCCC
Source organism: Bradypodion pumilum (assembly GCA_035047305.1). NCBI lineage: Eukaryota > Metazoa > Chordata > Lepidosauria > Squamata > Chamaeleonidae > Bradypodion > Bradypodion pumilum. The sequence goes on along the minus strand of JAWDJD010000004.1, from coordinate 305,513,327 downwards.
TTCTGTCTGAAAGGTTAGAAAACTGCTCTTGACAAAATAAGTCTGTTTTGAAAATTTAATGAAGTAAAAGTTCAGTTCCAAAATATAGAATAAAATCCTCTCTAAACTAATCTAAATAAAAGACATTTTTCTAAAAAAGAAAGCCTAAGTTCTAAAGAAATACATTTCTAAATGAGTGGGGCTAAGCCGCCCATCTGGGTTCACGGTTCGGATCCAGTTAGTTAGTTAGTTAGTTAGTTGGTTGGTTGGTTGGTTGGTTCATTCGTTGGTTGGTTCGTTGTTCCCCAACCTTTGGGTTTTGGACTTCAATTCCCAGAAGCCTAAGTCATTTCCCCAAAGCACTGATCAGCCAATGTACTGACTTAGGCTTCTGGGAATTGAAGTCCAAAACCCAAAGGTTGGGGAACACTGAGTTAGGGGACTGACAGACAAAGAATTCACTCCATCCTTTCTTTTTGTCTATTGATGCTGATAGAATGTGGGTTTTACTGGGGTTTGCGAGGAGTTACATTCCAATTTACTTTTAATTTTTTCTTCTTCTTTAAGACATATTTCAATACGTCTTGTTGTAATGCCGCCCTGAGTCGGGTTCTACCTGAGTGGGTGGCATATATATAAATATGACTATTAAATTAAATTAAATTAAATTAAATATCTAGAAAACTGAACTTTTCTCTTCATTTTCATGCTAATTCATAGTTTCCAAGCAGAAGGCTCTTGTCATGAACATTAAGTTCAAATGTGAAATGCTGTGGTAGTAAATTCTACTCCTGGTGAAAAGAGATACTAAAAATAAATTTTACTTTAAGGAGTAGCAGAAGTGATCAAAAATTCATGGAGTACACAATAGTACTGTATGAAGTGAGTTAAACAGAACATCATACAGAGGCTAGGAAAACTGCCAATAATAACTGCAAAAGCTGTGTTTTAAGGAGATCAAACACTCCATCTGAAAGAGATTTCACTGCTCTTCTTGCCACTGTTTAACAGTACTGTACTTCACTGTAACAGTGAAACATCCTCCTATGTTTGTTTGCAGATCTTTATAACAGATAGTTGTGGACCTTCCAGAAGACGTTGGCAGGCAGGATAGTTCTACCCCTGAAGTGGTTCTCCAGAAACCCTAACTGCCAGCCAAGAACTTATTTCTGCAGTCAAAGTTGTGGAGTGCCACAGAATGTAACTCCACTTCAAAATTTACCATTCTATAGAAAGTCTTAGCTCATGCAGAATTCAACATTTTATCTTCTCCGGAAGGTTTGAGATCTGATCTAACCATGACATTTAATACAGTCCTGTCCACTTTCCTCTTCTTAGTTTACGTAGTTTTGTCTAATCACTCACTTTGTGAACTGGAGATATTGTGAAATGATACTTTCCTCAGGTACTTCATTCATTTAAAAGGTTATAGCTATTTATAACCACAAGTAAAGTGAGATCAAATTCACTTAGGAAGATGGTGTGAATTCTTCTGACATCTTTTTTTTTTTTTAATAGCAGCTCAGGTCTATTTTACTCAGTGACTATTGGTAGAGAGGGAAGTGAAATAGACACTAAATATCTCTGCAAATGAGAAGGATGGGACAGAGAAGGATAGCCAGTGGACCTATGGGATGTGGTATTCTGAGATTTGTAGTCCAAAATAACCTTTCCACTATCTGGACCACAGGGTTTTTCATCCTTATAGGCAGAAGTCTTTCTCCATCTCTTTACTTCTCTCCTGGCAAAGACATGCATCTTCTTCCGTATAATCTGAGTTGTAATCAACAATAACTAGAGATGATTACTGTCCTCGAAAAATTGGTAAATACAGATTAAATCAGAGGTATTTGTGTGTTTCTGGTAGTAACCACAGGGTGGATCAAAGAGCTTAGGGGTATTCGTGGGGCAAAGTAATATCACCATATCCTGTGCTAAATCCAGTTTTTTGGGATTAAAAATGCATCAAGAGGTGCTAGGTAAAGGTAAAGGTTTCCCTTGCTCGAAAGCCAGTCGTATCCGACTCTAGGATTCAGTGCTCATCTCTGTTTCAAAGCCGAAGAGCCAGCACTGTCTGCTTCTGCAGACATTTCCGTGGTCATGTGGCAAGCATGACTAGACACTGGAGCACACAGAACGCTGTTACCTTCCCACCGAAGTGGTCCCTATTTATCTACTTGCAATTTCTTGCTTTCGAACTGCTAGGTTGGCAGGAGCTGGGACAAAGACGGGAGCTCATTTCATCCTGCAGTACTTGGGAATCGGACTGCTGACCTTGACCCAGAACTGAAAGAGCAGTCTTACAGCCTCAGTTGCCCAGTGAAACCCAATAGTTCTACCAAATATTCCAGTCACTAAGAAAATAATTCTGGTACCACTATGCATGTTGTAGTTGTCAGCTGCTACTTGTGTACAAATATTTTTTTTTCCTGAAGATCATTTTCTAACAGGAAAAATGCCATTGGTGTGAATTTGTTTAAGGTGGATCTCAGCTTATTAATTCATTCATTAATTCATATTTATATACCACCCCAATCAATAGACTCTGGGCGATGTAGCAGCCCTCACTGGCTGCTCAGCAAAACTTCAAAACAATATAAAAACAGTTAAAAGCCCTTCAATAAAACCAATTACAAGAGGGGGGAACCTCAGATAAGCCAGAAAGGAGAGCTTGTTGGCAATCCCGGCCCCCAGACCTGTTCCGCTAACCACGTTTTCAATTTTTCCCCAAATGGTAGCAACTGGGCCTGGAGGCGTAATTCTATCAGGAGGAGATTCCATAATGTGGGGGCTATGACTGAGAAGCCCCTTTTCCTAGTGCTGGAGAGGTGTGCCTCTCCAACAGATGGTATATGGAGGATGCCCTCTTGGTTGGCTCTCGTGGGACAGGTCAATGTCCTAGGGACAATGAGATCCCTGAAGTATCCTGGTCCACTACTATGAACAGCTTTAAAGGTGATAACCAGCACCTTGAATTGCACCCAGAGACATATAGGCAGCTAGTGGCGAGGCATGGGCAAAATGACCCCACCCCACCACTGCACGGGCCACTGTGTTCTGGACCAACTGCAGTCTCTGGGTGGTCATCAAGGGCAGCCCTATGTAGAGCGCATTACAATAGTCCAAAAGGGAGGTGACCAGGGCATGGGTGACCATGAGCAAGGCCTCCTGGTTCAGGAGTAGACGCAATTGATTAATGACATGCACTTGCCTGAAGGCCCTCCTGGCCACAGCCGTAACCTGCTCCTGGAGCAGAAGCCATGAGTCCAGGAGGACCTCCAGGTTGCACACCTGATAGGATTGGGGCAATGATGCCCCATCCCAAAACAGCAAGGAGAACTCCTTATGAGGACCGGGGGCCCTCACCCACAGCCACTCAGTCTTGCCAGGATTCAGCTGTAGTCCATTGTCCCCCATCCAGACCCTAACCACCTCCAAGCAACTGGTCAGGACTTGACCGCAACACTGGGATCACCATAGGCAGAGATATACAACTATCATCAGCATACTGATGATATCTCACCCAGTGGGATCGGATGATCTCACCCAGTGGTTTTCATATAGATGTTAAAGAGTAGGGGTGAGAGGACTGAGCCCTGAGGCACCCCACATGTGAGCTGCCTTGGACTCAACTCCACACACCCCACCCACACCAACTGGGTCTGACCACTCAAGAAGGAGGAGAACCAGGACAACACAGTGCCCCAGATCCCGAACCAAAGCTTGCCATGAAGTGACCCACACACTATGATCATCTCCTGCAGCAGGTATGAAATGAGACATGCAGGATTTAACACCAGGTCTGCAAGGGACTGCCACCGCGTTGAGGATATTAACAAGGTGTGCCTTCGCAGGCAGTCCATCTGGCATGGCCTCTTCTGCCTCCTTGACCATTGGGAATCAGAATAGTGAAGTGGTTCCTCCTCTGCTCATTTTGCCGTTGGGCCCAATATGATAGTTTTCAATGTTCTTTCCTCCACTGAGAGGGACCATCACCCGACCTAAAAGGGCACATCTGCCCGTAACTGTTTGCCCCTTTAGGGAGTCAGGTTATTTACCGCTGCCCAACACTAGGTGTTGGGTCACTGACTATATGGTCTACTCCATTACCATAGTGGGATATCTGGCCAGACAGGTTATAACTATGCATGTACAGTATAATCCTTTCATCCCAACACATGACCATTTACAGTTCACATTTGCAGGCATTGTATTTTTAATAGAAATTAAGACACATGCAATTTTGAGGATGGACCCAGATGAGAATCAGGCAGGAGTGTCTTTAAAAAACAGGGTGAGAGGAGTGTCAAGTCATACCAAAGGCAGTGTATGCAGTACTGTACTGATTTAGCAGTTGTGACTGCAATCTTCTCTGTTTTGGCTTGTGTGTGTGTGTGTGTGTGTGTGTGCGTGTGTGCGTGCGTATGTGTGTGTGTCAGATTTTGAAATATGGAAGCACCACTTAATATGCTTCCATACCTTTACTTTGGTATCAATATTTACACCAGAAAAATGACTGAGACAATGTTGACATATTGAGTTTGAACCTCATCAGTGTTTTGTTCGAGGTTTATAATGTATTGAAATTGCTCAAGCTATTAAAACCAAGGTAGCTGAAAATATTAACAGAAAATCTTTTTGAAAATCCTGCATTATTTTATTTAAACTTGGAAGGCTTTACCTTATGATTGTGGCATTTGGAGCAAAATGTATAACCCATTCTACTCCAGAGCAGGTGAACCAGGCATTTTATTTCTTAGGCTTGAAAGCTGAAAAAAATTCCTGAATAGCTTTTTCTATGCAGCAATCTATTCCTTTTTGGGGGGGGTGGGGGTGGGGGGGTGTTGTGTAACTATGAATCCAAGGTGTGTGTGTGTTGGATTGTTTGTTTGTATAGGGCCACAGTGGGAGACCTGATAAAGGGAAAAGTAATCCAGGTACAAAGAGTAATAGATTGGAGATACAGCTACAGTGCCTTTGTCTACTCTAAAGTCACCTTCTCACTGAGTGCAGCTCTCAGCTTGCAAAGTGATTTTAAAGAAAGAAAAGGCAGCTTACCAATGGCACAAATGGCACAATATTAGGTTAGTTGTTTTTTTCCTTTTTTCCAACATTTCTTTTGCTGTTGTTCAATCACATAGTTGAGTCCAACCCTTTGCAACCCCATGGGCCACAGCATGTTAGTCTCCTCTGTGATGCCTCTGCTTTTTTATTATGCTGTCTTGGTTTTCCATAGCTTGCCTCCCAAGAAGTAAACACCTTTTTATTTCATGGCTGCAGTCACCATCTGCAGTGATCTTATTTTATATGGATTATAAATTCTTCTATCCAGTTCTGCCCCTCTCCCAACCCTTGACTGAATTGCCTCCTTGACATCACAAGATTCCACCCCATGACAACACACAACTTGCTGACCTGGCGACCCTCCTACTGAGTCAACTGTCTAGGTCAGGGGTGGCCAAACTATGGCCTGAGGGCCAGACCCTGCCCATGGTGCCAAATCATCCAGCCTGCACCGCCCTCGATGCTACCCAGAAGCTGAAGTAAAACACACCTGTGGATGTGTAAACACTGCTGTAAATGCACCCACAGCTGTCATAAACACATTTACAATGGCCGCGGACACACTTTACGGTGGGAGGAACCACATGACCAGCCCACTCAACCAAGTGATTGGCCCATGGCGCAAAAAGTTTGGGAACCCCTGATCTAGGTACTCACAGTGGGTGAGCAGCTCAGAATCAATGGTATGCTTCCTGATAGCCCTTAATCTTTAAATCTGTTGTGGACCGGACAGCCATTGAAACAAAGGAAACCCAGCCTATGAGTCCAGGCCAGAGTTGCAATAGGATGCTCAAAAAGGAGAATCATTAGTCAATCTAATGGTAAACGATATTAAGGTAAATGCAGTATTGCTTGTCTTTTTAATCTGAAAAAGAGAAATAAGAAAATGCCTATCTCACCAGTAATGCGGTGAGGCAGGGAAAATAGTATTAGTGCCATGAAAATGGTTACGAAGACAAAACAGTAGGCATTAATTTTCACCCTTTAATCATGTGAAAAATTAATCTATGTATGTATGCTGTATTTTGGGAATCTCCTATTGACCATTGACTTAAAGTGGGGCATCAGTATTGCTTACAATCATATGGAGCTGCTCTTGAAAAGTCACCTAAGGACAAATGGGGGAATCTATGAACAGCTGGTTTGTGAACGCTACACTAGTCATCTATTTCTACTGATAAATCCTCAGAGCTTTTCTACTTTCATTTTGCTGTGTTGAAATGCCACGTGCCTTGGGCCATTGCTTGCTACTGGAAAAAAAAAACTCTAGCAGTAGGTTTATTCTAGTTGTGTTGCTTTGTAGTTGAGAAATTTCATTTGTTTTATCCATTTGGGTTTATTTAATTCCTCCCACCGTAAAGTGTAGTTATTATTCATTGTTTTCATTTTCCCTATTGTAAATTGAAATATCCTGTAATAAAAAATAATTTGTTCTTTCTGGGGAAAAAGAAACATAGAGAAGATTAGAATCAGTGGAATGTTTGCTGGGATTGGTAAAATTGTTCATTAAGAATGGAAGATTTCACACTGTCATCATGAGACATCTTTTCCCATCTGTACTGAAAATCAACCTAGACAATATTTTACATACTGTGGTCCTGTTGATTCTCAGAGGACTTACACAGAAATATCAGCAGCCTTTATGCATAACCTTCTCAAAGAAAGATCAGGCTGGGAAATGTTATAGCTCTCCATAGCTTTCAGACTATATTATTATTATTATTATTATTATTATTATTATTATTATTATTATTATTATTATTATTATTATTATTATTATTATTATTATTATTATTATTATTATTATTATTATTATTATTATTATTATTATTATTAATGATAATGATAATGATAATAATAATGATAATAATAATAATAATAATAATAATAATAATAATAATAATAATAATAATAATAATAATAATAATAATAATAATAATAATAATAATAATAAATGTTTTATTTATATCCTGCTTTCCTCGACCCAATGGGTGACCCAAAGCGGCTTACAGAATCAAAAGTACAGTGTTAAAGATAAAGGTAAAGGTAAAGGTTTCCCTTGCTCGAAAGCCAGTCGTATCCAACTTTAGGGTACAGTGCTCATCTCTGTTTCTAAGCCGAAGAGCTAGCACTGTCTGCTTCTGCAAATGTTTCCATGGTCATGTGGCAGGCATGACTAGACACCGGAGTGCACGGAACGCTGTTACCTTCCCACCGAAGTGGTCTCTATTTATCTACTTGCAATTTCTTGCTTTCGAACTGCTAGGTTGGCAGGAGCTGGGACGAAGACGGGAGCTCATTTCCGTCCTGCAATACTCGGGAATCGAACTGCTGACCTTCCACTTCCCAGTCAGCATCTTAGCCACTTGAGCCACTGCAGTCCCAGTGTTAAAGATACAATATATAAAAATACAATGTAACCAATACAATACAATACAATACAAATTTATCATTATACAGTATTGTCACCTGAAGGAGCAAGTGTTAGAAACCATTTTAGGAGGAGAGGTGAATAACAATGAAAAGGCTCAAAGCCAAACAACTGAGTTTCTCTTGTTTAGATGCTGTAAGGACATGGTTAAAATCTGCCATTAATTTACCAGATGGCCTTATTGAACTACATTTCTGCCTCTTTTATATTTTTGAAAATTTCATTCCTTCCTTCCAGGGTGTGGTCTGATTCTTTTGCCTTCCTTTTTGATACGTATAACTGATCATGCTATGGTTTTCCTAAGAAGTTTATCAGCAGTTCAATTGCAAAAGGATGGATGACTATGTCAAAATGGAGACAGAAAGTAGCCTGTGGTTCCTCAGTTTCCAATAACATCTTCCTTAAGAATGAAAAAAGAGGAAGCTCAGAATCTTTCTCTAGCCTTCTTTGTGCTAGGATGGTACTCTCTGTTTGAAAGCACTCTAGGCTTTTCTGTATTGTTTTAATTAAGGAAGCCGTTTTCCTGGACTATTACAGCTGCTGGAACAATGCATAGGAGACCTATTATTGAAACCGTGCAATTTGTCAAAGAAATTTGAATAAAATGCAGTACATTCTTATGCTTCTTTTCAGTTTATTGGATTGCATTCCCAACCTTAAGAGGAACCAAGGCAAGTTACTTTTGAAAAATCAAAGTATGAATATATACTTCCTCAACAACCTAACAATATGAAAATATTTGCAAATCAATACAAATTAAATGTGATGTAAAGTGGGAGGTGCAGGGAACACCCAGCAAATGAGATAGTAAGGTTTAGTAAAGATCTTTCTGATTAAACTGGTTTTTCATGTAGTTCTTTTAATGTGGGTTGCCAGCAGGAATAATTGGCAATTAAACCTCTCTTCAGGGTTTCGCTCGGTGTCAACAGATCCAGGAACCAACCGGGCTCAGCTGGAGAGGAAATTGGGAAGATAAGTGGGCTAGTTAAAGGTGAACCATAGCCCAGGCATAAGGCAAATAGAGCTGGGCAAGCAAGCAGGGGCAAACAGGGAACAAAGATTAGGTGCCCGGGTCAATACACATAGACTCCAAGTTTAGGGCAGGAACAATGGGTTTCGCCAACCCAAGGCAATTTAGTGCGAGTTGTCCATTAACCACCAGGCAGCCACAGAGTAGTCCCCAGTCATGGGAATCACGGGACTCATGGGGAAATGCCACGTATGCAAGCCTTCTGTGAAGGGGCAGCACGAGTGTCCTAGGCACGTGACCCAACCCCTAGGCAGGGTAATAAATACGTACCCCCAACTCTGGTCTGGGCTGGACTCCGCCACATGGCTGCCTCCATGTATCTTCCTTCCGGTCCGCCATTGCAACATTTTAATGTGTATTTTAAAACAAAGAGTTGGCCTAAATAACCCTTCCTGCAATCCTGCTTTACTAGAAGTCCTAGACAAAGACCAGTGAGACCAAACCAATTTTACCTAAGGCTTGGAAATTAAATGATGTGTATAGGCTCTCAGATTGCTTAAATCATTTAAGCTTCAATTAATTTGTGCAACATAAGCAGCATAATTTTCTTCTATTGCATTAACCTTTGGTTTCTCTTTCCAACCAGTCAAGCTAGGGAGAAGTCAAGGCTGCTGTATCTGAGACGGTGCTACATCTGGGATCAATACTAGTTCAGGTAATATTACTTTGTCATTATAAAATGTATTCATAAAAATGATGATCTCTAATATCTCAAGCTTTTAAACATGTGACATGCTAGTTTTTCCAGCTTGTGTTTAGTACTAAGAGTATCATTGGGTAGTAAATCATTAAGCAAAGTGAGTATGTCATTGATTTTATTTTATCATGGTTTAGCAGAAACAAAGAGCAGGAATAGCCTGTGGTTAGAGCAGCTATATTCAGATTTTAGTTATGACTTGCAATATTAATAAGTTTGTAGCTTTTTACTTTCAATTCAAAAGTGGTTACAAACTCAAATCCTGTTCTTTCATCTGTATAGGAATTTCCTTGCATTTTTGTTTTTTTTCTCACCACTAAATATTTTTTATTAATTGTTTGTCTCACCAGAGTCTGCAGAGCTATATTAAATAAAATATATTAAAATGCTATTTTAAAACAGTTTTAAATTAATTTAACAGGCTAAGTAAAAGAAAATATTATTTTGGCCACCTGCCAGAAGCTCAACAAGGATGAAGGCAGACTAACTTCATTTGGGAGTATTCAGACAGGTAGCTGTGTTAATTTTGTTTCAGTGTATAAAATGTGTGTCTAACGAAGCAGATTATAACAAACGAGACCTAGTTTTTAGATTTGGAGAGGCTGACTGCACGATAGTAAGCCCTCTTCCATTAGGATCATGGACTAATGTAGCACTACCTTAGTGTAGTTGTAACTTTATCTGGCTCTCTCTGTTGCAAACATAAACTTGTACAGTATATGTAAATCTATATAACAAAACAACAACAGTAGTGATATAAAAAAAATCCTGGATGTTACAATGTGTACACCCTGAGTTCTTTTCACCAGCACTAGAGCAGGGGTTGTTTGAAGAAATAAAGAATTCAAATGTCTCTTTGAAGCCAAATGAGAACCAAGGCCTAGATATACTGTATTTATGTTGGACATCCTCAGCATGTCCTAAGCCACAGGGACTGCAGTGGCTTAGTGGTTAAGACACTGAACTTGATGACCGGAAGGTCATCAGGTCGAGACCTGAGTGCTCCACTGGAAGTAAATAAACAGGTACCACTTTGGTGGGAAGGTAAACAATGTTCTGTGTCTAGTCATGCCTGCCATATGTCTACAGAAGCATCTGTAGACATAGACATGACCCTTTGACTGTAAATGGAGATTAGCACCAAACTCTAGAGTTGGATATGATTGGCTTTTGAGCAAGAGCAATGCTTTATCTTCAGCATAAAGAAATGGGCTTCAAAAATGGAGACTCTAAACTCCTAAAATAAAATGCAAATCCAAATAACCAGATCACTATTTGGATTCACTCTTCCAGTGCCTCTCCTTCTTCTACTTAAACCAAGGTGGCTAAAGCCTTATCACCCTCTGTGAGAACAGCAGTTCCTGCCTCTTCAGCTTTCCCGCTATTTCTAACTCAAATCATGAATTGCAACTCCTTTCTTAAGGTTTCCCACCCATTGGGCTGAACCAAATAGGAGTTGCACACAGTGGTGTACTGCTCCAGGTTCCCACTGGATCCCGGGAACCGGTAGCAGAAATTCCCCAAGCCATGCCCACTTGGTCAGCCACGCTCACCTCCCTACCCCAGGCTATGGTGTGGCCGGCCAAGTGGGCATGGCCCACAGAGTTAGTCACACCCACAGAGTTAGCCATGCCAGGGTGGAGGTAGTAATTTTTTTTGCAGTGCATCACTGGTTACACAGTATTATTTCATTGTGTATTTATGAGACAGAAGAGTGGAGCTAGAACCAGCATGGTATTCTAGAGGGCTGTTTTGAACAGGTGGGCATTTCCAGACGTTTCCAAGGTATTCTAAATTAAACTTGCACCAAGCCGATTATCCATATGGATTAAAACTATGAAGTTTGAAAAGCAAAATAAATGAACCCTCGGGATTTTTTTTAAAAAGCTTAGAGCCATAAGAATTTTTATTAAACTTGCTATTAATGAGCACATTTTGACATCAGTTGTATAATGGTGGCACTGACATGTAATTTCCTTCATTCTTTGACAAACACAGAATGTGAAATTCAGGAGATTCTTTGCATTCATGTTGCTTAGAAGCAAAACCAATAGACTACAAGCAATAAGTGATTTGCAAAATATAATAAATCTTAATTACCCCATACCATTTTTATTTTATGTACTACATTAATAAATTAAAACAAGAAATATATTTCTTTAAATTATACTTACACAATTTTTAAAACTTCCTTACATGCTATATAAATACATTTTACAACATATGGACTGCAGTGGCCCAGCGGTTAAGAAGCTCGCCTTGTTAGCTGGAAGGCTGGGAAATTGGCAGTTGGAGACCTGGGTACTGCATGATGGATTGAGTGCCCGTCTCTGTCCCAACTCTTGGGGACATGAAAGTAGCCTCATTTGGGCATTCCCTGAGTGGAGTTTCTTCCGCAAAAATCCTTTCAACCCATAATAATAATAATAATAATAATAATAATAATAATAATAATAATAATAATAATAATAATAATAATAATAATAATAATAATAATAATAATAATAATAATAATAATAATAATAATAATAATAATAATAATAATAATAATAATAATAATAATAATAATAATAATAATAATAATAATAATAATAATAATAATATAATTTGCTCAAACTATGATGCTGGAGGAGAGCTTTGCAGATACCATAGACTACCATAAAGACAAACAAATGTGTTCTAGGTCAAATTAAGCATGAGCTCTTTTCCAGGAGCAAAAAAACAGCAAAACATGTTGTCACCCTTTGGGCACATTGCTGCAAAAGTCAGTAATGCTAGGAAACGTTGAAGGCAGCAGGAAAAAATGGAGATCAGATAGGAGGATTTACTCATAAAAGAAGTCACAGCATTGATTGTACAAGAGCTAATGATCGAACATTTGGAAACTATTCATTCATAGGGTCTCCCTTGCTCAAAAGCCAGTTGTATCTGACTCCAGGGTTCGCTGCTCATCTCCGTTTACAGCTAAAGAACTAACGCTGTCTGCATCTGCAGATGTTTCTGTGGTCATGTGACTAGATGCCGGAGTGCACGGAACACTTTTACTTTTCTTGCCTATTTATCTACTTGCCATTTCTTGCTTTTGAACTGCTAGGTTGTCAGGAGCTGGGACAGAGACGGGAGCTCATTCCATTGTGCAGCCCTCAGGTCTTGAACTGCTGCTGACCTGCCGACTTCCAGTCATCAAGTTCAGCATCTTAACCACTAAGCCACCGCAGATCCTCCTATTCATTCATAAGCTCACCATAAACTGGAGGCGACTTGACAGCACTGCAACAGAATATTAGAGAGGTCATCTTCTATTTTCAAGTTGTCTTTTTAAAAATCTGAACTCTTATAATATAGCAGTGATCAGAGCCACAACTAGGGTGAGGAAACTAAGTTTGTGACTCAGAGCAACTGATTCATTCATTCATTAATTAGATTTGTAAGCCGCCCTACTCAACAAATGTGACTCAAAGCGGCTGACAGAACCACAACGTCAGATACTACAGTACAATAAAATACAATAGCATATAATAAAATATAGTAAAATACAATAGCATGTAATAAAATATAGTAAAATACAATAACAACAATATAATATTGCAAAACAGTGAAAAGAAACTGTTATTTTCTGATAAAAATAATAAAGTCACAAACCACACAAAAAGTTCACAAACAAGTGGCAGGCATCTTCAGCCTCAGCAGTGGACCATCATCTGCCACATGAGCTGGCACAGCTTTTTCAACCCCCGGCCAGGTGGAAGTCTGGGGGAGGGGCAGCAGGCATCCTCAGCCTCAGCAGTGGGTCATCTCGCTGGCCAGGGAAGGGCCTGGAGCAGCTGTGGTGGCAACGGTGGTCTGAGGCCAGCCGTGAGGCCCTGCAGATCTTTATCCCTTCCCATCCAGGGAATGGCGGGGCCTGGGGCAGCTGCAGCGGCAACGGCAGTCTTCAGCCGGCCACTAGGCCTGGCGGGTCTTTATCCGTTCCTGGCCAGGGAAGGGTGGGGCCTGTGGCACAAAAAAAGCACAAAAATTGCTGTGCAAAAAGCACAAATCTACCTGCCTGAGCACATGTACCACTTCTACTCACTGCTTCGTTAGCCAAAAGTAAATACTAAACAAGCTCAACAGAGAACCAATATGACTGTTACCTCCTCAACGCTCAAAACATTCCATTTCTCCATCTTCCACCTCCATATGCCAGTTTTATGAGTCCAGATTTGACTAACAAGGCAACAGAAACCAGGTACCAGAAATGCTGGTTGCACCTTAATCAGTAGTGCACTGATAAGAATATTGACTGCATTTGTACACATATTGTAGTCAAGTCAGCTTGTGGCCATCTTGCCCTATCAAAAAAGAAAGCAAGAACTTGAGCTAGATTGTCAGTTCCCAGAATAACACCTAATAGGTCATGCAAAATTTTACCTGGAAGTGGTTTATGCAAAGGTCACAGCATAAGCCATGCAAAGCTCTAACTGCAAATGTTCAAGGGTAATTCTGGATGTTTTTTTTTTTAAATGTAGAATAATAATCAGTCTTTGTAATGGAAATCTGAAAGTCAAAACAGACATTTGAAACACACCATGACTTATTTTGCTTGAGAGATTACCCACTGTGATATAGTTTGGAGGTCTTGTTTTTCTATCTGATTTAAATTTAGGAGGGTAGGGAATGAAATGCTAAATGCTAAAGGAGATCTGTTGCTAGTGTAGAAACCTGAGCACTCTGATCATTATTTTTTCTGTATATCATTATGTTTACTAATACATACAGTACATAAATGCATATATATATATAAACAAGCTAGACGCCTTTTTGATTGGACAAGATCCATATTTCTATTTTTGCACCATCCCCTTCCAATTTAAAAGTTGCCTTTTTAGGGCATAAGATAATGATGTTTGGATACCATAAGGAAGGGGTTTGCAACCTACAGCCCGGAGGCCAGACCCGGCCTGTGGCACCATTTTATGTGGCCTGCTGCCCTCGCTCCCGCCACTGTTGCTGCTCCCACCACCATCACTGCCACCACTGCCACTACTGGAAGTGGCAGAAGCTATGAAAACAGCTGAAAGTGCACTGTTAATTCACCTGCTGCCACTGCCGGAAGCTGCAAAAACAGTCAAAAACGCACTATAAATGCACTTATGGCTGTCATAAACATGTTGGCCAGACCATGTCCCCTTAGACAGCTGAGTGGGCTGACACATGGTTCCCCACCATAAACACTGCCGTAAAAGACATCCACAGCTGTCATAAACACGTTTATGACAGCCGTGGATGTCTTTTACCACAGTGTTTATGGTGCCGAAATCATGTGTCAGCCTGCTCAGCTGTCAAAGGGGGCATGGTCCAGCCAACAGCAGGAAAACATTGAGAACCCCTGTAATAAAGTATCAAAATTAATGGTAACTTAAAAACAAAAATCAAATTGTTATAAATATAAGTAAAACAGTCTTTAAGGCCCCTGTGCATGCTTTTAGCATTTTCGAGTTACTGTAACAGGAGCATAAGATTTTGAGCAGGGGGTTGGGCTTAATGTCTTAAAAGGCCCCTCCAACTCAGTGATTCTATTATTCTATAGATAGTGTTCAAAGCTTGAAGGACATACAGAGTTGTTCGTGTATCTCTAAATATATATATATATAAAAATCATTTTGCCATTTCATAAGAATAAAGAAACCAGACTCCTTCCAGATATATTTGACAAGAGATTAGAAGTAATAATGAAACAGTTAAAAAGATCAGTAAAGTTTTACCTAAGCAGAAAAATATGCAAGCACAGAAGAGTACAGTATTTGAAAGTCATGACATGAACATTATTGCTTTTGAGCCTTAAGGAAGTAGGATGGCAGGAATATACTTTGTAGTTTACATTAACTATATTTAGAAGTGTATGTCCTGCAACTAACAAGAATAACTTTTTCTTCTGTTTAGCAGGCTTGAAGGCAGGGTTGAAATTTGCTTACAGTTCTATCATGGTTTGATAGCCAGAACAAATGTTAATGGTGGATTTTCACCAGAAGCCTTTGAAAGACTTTACTGACCCTATTCTGTCCTCCAACACCACAGTAAGATTTTTGTGCACTGCTGTTATAGAACTATGAGCTGCCAAGAATATAATTTCTGCTGGGAAAATGCCACAGTCAAACTACTGTTTGACCTACTTGTCAGATCCTGATAAAAGATACTCTACACATAATTCTCCTTTTGCTAACTCTGCTTTGATTTGACTCTTAGCCGGATTAAATGATTCGAGCCAGTTACTGATTGTCAGAAGACTGCAATAATTTCTTTCCTTTCTTTCTCTCCAAAATTCCCTCCAGCAAGAAATGGTAAAGTAGTAGGTTCTATGCTTGACCCACAGTTTTTTGAAATCTTCATAATTTATAAACTACTCTTCCACTTTTAAATTATGGAGTAGTTTTGCATAAATTGCTAACCCAGAAGTAATCTGGAATAATTTTAACAATGGAATACCACTCCCATGTTGAAATGAAAATTGTATTGTTTTCTCCTATTTAAAGGAAGCATTCCTCTATGGACCCCTGCAAGGTGAGAGTCTTGTCGGGCACGGGAGCTTGAGCAGTCTAGCTAGGCAGTGTTGCCCATCTCTTGTCAATGATGTTAGATCAGGACTAAGACTCACCAAAGACCAAGACTCACCTTGAATGAAGTGAAAGCAGATGGCACACGTCATGGTCCACCTAGCCAGCGGGTGACATGATATCCAAATAGCTAAAAACCTCATGCAAATGGACTTGATTTGTCAAGTCCATTTGCATGTGCGGAATGTCATCATGGAAATGTCTACCAATGCACGGACTTCTTGCTAAATAACTTTCCAAGGTATCCAAGGTATTCCTCTATGTAAATTGAATTTTTAAACTCTAATCCTATATTTTAAGAAGCCACAAACACTGTAAATATTTTGCTGTAGGAAATATTTGCAAATATTTTTACTGAAAGTCACAATTTTGGGTGTGGGGTGTGGGAGGAGACAACTTGACAGTAAACAAAAATATAGGACTATTCTTTGGTTCATGCCTCAGGCAATGTAGTGACTCCTGCAGGTCTCATGCTTAAATGGTCATCACACAATCTTGTTCTATAATGCCAAGATGCCACTGGTTACAGTAAAAAAAAGTACCCAATTAATGTTAATGAGGGGGGCCTTAAAGGATACCGCTAATTTATAGGGTTACCATATATCAAAAATGACTTAATGACATATAACAACAGCCTCATTAATACCTATGCTCATCCCTGATATTTATTTCTAAAAATAAATTTATTGTGTTAATTCTCCTCATGACCACACCTTATTTATAGCATGATTTTAGTTCATATAGCCAAGTATGTTGACACTTCAAATAGTGTTCCATCTTTAAGAGATGTAATTCCCAAGTTCAGAATGGAATGCCTGGGTAGTTTCTGGTTATAGACGGCTATAGCTCTTTCAAGTATTGTATTAAATGCACATGCAGTCAATTTGTGTACAGTATAATCACCTTTTTTTATTTGAACACACATCTCACAATCCTCCCTATTCATTTTGTAACCTGATTGTGTTTTCCTAAAGCAAATATCCCTGTACATATCCATCATTCTGACTCTTAGTCACCCCTTGAAAGCACAAGTTTAATGCATAATATTTCAAAATTACTGTGAGGTATGGAGTCTGTTTGCAGGCAGCTTCAAGAGTACAATGGAATCTGGATAGGGTTCATTGTACAGATATTCTTGTATTATATTAAAGCTAAAATTTGCACCTTAATAGCCTACAGACAACACCTCTTTCCAGACTAAAAAATGGTAAAAAAAAATCCAAAAGATTTTTAAAAAGTACTTTTACCTGGTAGCACAGTGGTTAAACTGCTGCACTGCAGCCGAAATGTTGTGAGTTTGATCCTTATGGGGACAAGGTTGACTCAGCCTTCCATCCTTCAAAGGTCAGTAAAATGATTGTCCAGCATGTTGGGTGGTATAGAAGTGTAATTGCTATTGTTATTTCTGATAACTGTAGTCACCTGTCCATCCATCCATCCATCCAACCAACTGCATCCAAAACATGAGTTTGATCCTGATGGTCATCAAGGTTGACTCAGCCTTCCATCTTTCTGAGTTTGGTAAACTACATCCTCAGAAGGTTGGGGGCAAAATGCTAATTAACTTGTGAACCACCCAGAGAGTGCAAAATGGGTAGGTATGTAAATGTAATTGCCATTGCTAATGCTCCTGTGGCAGGGCAAAAGGTTGCCATCTTGCTGTTCCTTTCTTTTTAATTGACAAGGGAAAACACAATAAAAAGCATTGTTGCTGTGCACTCCATGATGTCTCATCAGTCAAGCAGGCAGAAGTCCACTGGTACCCTTGCCACCACCTCCCATGTGGATTTGTAGGTATTGATCACATTGACAGGCTTGTGCTGCAGACCTGAGATCAGGGAGCAGTGGCAGGGACACCAGCAGTGGGCAGATTTAGTGTATGAGAGTCAAGACACAGGACACAGCCATGGGCTGGGTTAACTCAGGTTTATTGCATAGTGGACAGAGGGAACATGAGGTAATGGCGGACGAACAGCTCTATATATATGGTAGTAACGTATTTGAATGTGGCTCCACGATAGCCCATTGGCTACTGCCCGCGTGACGTCATGGCGGGTCACGCCCTTCTTGTCCAGGTGTAAGTAGCGGCGGGAAACTTCCCGCGCTGAGGCCTTTGATGGGTTTGAACCAAGAGAGCTCGGACGCTCGCTGCTGCCAGCTGGTGGTCATTAGCTCGCGTCCTATTACAGGGTTTATAGTGATACAGCTGAAGGTTACATTGTTACCCGTAGGCAAGGTTACATTGGTTCAGATACATTGTTATCACATGTGGAAGGTTACACTGTTAGAACACAACACTCCTCCCCCCTAGGATGAGACGAAGTCTCTCAGCCAAGATGGCTTATTTCGAACACGCTGGGGTCTCGGCGCGGGCTGCCCTGCCCCGGCTTCGCTCCCTCCTCCTTGCTCCCTGGCTTCCTGCCCTGTAATCGGAGAGGACGACTTGTTAGTGGTTTGCCGCGGCTCTGCGGCTTTGTTGGGAGGTGTGTGCTTTGTTTGGGAAGGACCGGGGGCACTGGGGGCTAACGAAAAACCCCTCTTCTCGCTTGGATGGGTGGGGGAACACTCCAAAAAAACCCCCCGGCTAGCAAAATCAAAATCGTAATTGAATTCGGGGGAAGCGGCAGCGGCGGCCGCAAACTCCTTTTCCCCCTCCCCGGGCTCGGATAGAGCTGGCGTGTCAAAAGGATATGAGTCGGGACCACTGCTTTCCCCCCTGGCTTTGGACTGGTGTCCTTCTCTGTCTCCCCCTTGGGCTAAACGGGTGGGGGAGAACCCTATCGCTGAATCTCTGTCTCCCCCTTGGGCTAAGCGGGTGGGGGAGAACCCTATCGCTGAATCCGGTTTCTGAGCCCCACTGATCGGTCCCTCACTCACTCGGTGCCTCAGTTGATCAGCGTGCCTCCTCCAGAGGAGACCGGTGTTAGTTTCCACCCGATACGACACTGGTCCCGTCTGTTCTACTATCGTCCCTGGTACCCAGACCGGGCCTGCGTTGGCATAGTTCCTGCAGTGTACAGGATCGCCTACGCCGAAACCTTTCGAGACCGCTAAACCTATGTTCTTCCCTTTGTCCTCGACCCTCGTTGGGTCTAACCTGGACAAGATCGTGGTCAGTTTCCTCCGCATCAGCAGCTCAGCCGGCGAGTATCCGGACGCTAAGGGGGTCACTCTGTACGCCAACAGAAACTGACAGACTTGGTGATTTAGATCTCCCGAGCCCATGCGCCGCAGCGCATCTTTTGTTGTGCGCACCAACCGTTCCACTTGGCCATTCGTGGCCGGGTGATACGGCGCGGATGTGACGTGCCGAATTGCATTTGCCTCCATGAATGCCGCGAATTCAGCGGACGTGAAACAGCTAGCGTTATCGCTGACCAGAGTGTCGGGTAAACCGAACGTGGAGAAGACCCTCCTTAGCTGGCCAATGGTAGTGGCGGAGGATGTGCTCTTTACCGGAATGACCTCCAGCCACTTCGAGTACGCATCCACTACCAGGAGAAAAATGGTTCCTCGGAACGGGCCAGCAAAATCTACGTGCACCCTGGACCACGGTCCCCTTGCTGCGTCCCATTCCCTATGCGGGAGACGGGCTACCTCCGGTCGGGAGCACTGACATGCCTCACAAGTGCCAATCATATGCTCTATGTCGGCCTCCAGCTGGGGCCACCAGAAGTAACTCCGGGCCAGCGCCTTGGAACGGACGATTCCCGGGTGGCTAACGTGCAGCAGCTTTAGCACCCTCGGTCGCAGGGACGTAGGAACCACCACCCGTTGGCCCCACAAGAGGCACCCCCTCTCTAAGGACAATTCTATTCGTTTTCGAAAAAATGGGTCGAATTCCGTGCTGGGGGATGACGCCGGCCACCCCTTCTGTACCCACGAGCATACTTTCTCCAGTGTTCTATCCTTTCCCGTCGCCCTGGCAATGTCGGCCGGTACTATTGGGGGTGAATCTAAGACCTCTATTAGCAATACCTGGCGGTCTCTTCCTACCCCTGCCTTCTGGTCATCCGACAAGGGCAACGGAGACCGTGAGAGCGCGTCTGCATGGCTGATCTCCTTCCCGGGCCGGTATTCCAACTCATGTTGGTATGCGTTAAGAAAAATAGCCCACCGCAGTATCCTCGGGGACAGGATCTGTGGCGTAGGCTTATTTGCAGTGAAGATTCCTAACAGGGGCTTGTGATCAGTCACGATCTTGAACGGGCGACCATACAGAAAATCGTGAAATTTTTTGGTTCCCGCTACTATCGCTAATGCCTCCCTGTCGGTCTGCGAATGCTGGAGTAGATGAGATGCACAAGTGGCGTGAGTGGCGTCCGAGGGCCGGCAAAGCGGAAAACTCGTTGCACGGGAAGTCCGGACAGTCGGTGCATGCAACCCGACGGACCTCGAAGTCGTCTTCGGAAAGCAGCGACGGCGAGGAGGTCCAGAAGGTCCGAAGGGGAGGGCGCCACTGCGATGGTTGCGGAGCGGCCCATGAGCGCGTGAGGTGCCCATTCAGAAAAACCGAGTGCTACAACTGCGGCCGTCGGGGGCACATCGCCAAGGCGTGCAGGAAAGGGAAAGAGGGCCGGAGACAGTCACAAGACCGTTCGGCCAGACCGGACCGTCCAGCGAGGTCCAAAGATGGCGCCCGGACCACGAGGAAGCAAGACGGCGTGGGCCGCATCTCGGACGACAGCGAGGCCGACGCTCCTGTGTTCAGCGTGTCTGCGGGACAGCCCCATTACTTCGTTGAGGTACTAGTACAAGGGACCCCTATTAGGATGGAAATTGACTCGGGGTCCTCCTATTCTATAATTCCCCAGAGAGAGTTCTTGAAAATCGACCCCCACGTGCGGCCCAAACTTAAAGCGTTGAGGGCCACACTACGGGACGTACAGGGGAACAACATTCCAGTGTTGGGGG
The DNA here is from genome assembly GCA_035047305.1 of Bradypodion pumilum. Classification (NCBI taxonomy): domain Eukaryota; kingdom Metazoa; phylum Chordata; class Lepidosauria; order Squamata; family Chamaeleonidae; genus Bradypodion; species Bradypodion pumilum. The sequence continues at coordinate 305,492,616 of JAWDJD010000004.1, read as the reverse complement.
TCGGGACATTCCGGGTTCGTTTTAAGAGACATTCTGCGGAACTTCCCCTAGTGGTGCTCAAAGGGGGGAGTTGTAGCCTCCTCGGGACGCAGTGGTTTCAGCCTTTAGGTTTGTTCATAGGGGGGGTGCATGCCGTAGGCGTGGATCCAATACAAGCGGTGTGCGACGCACACCCCGCCGTTTTTAAAAGTGGACTGGTAAAGTTCAAGGGACCCCCTGTAGCCTTCGACCTAGACCCGGAGGTCCGCCCGATAAGACTCAAACCGCGCAGGGTGCCGTTCGCACTAAAGGACAAAATAGAGGCGGAACTGGACAAACTGGTGGGTCAGGGGATTCTTGTTCCTGTGGATTCCGCGGAGTGGGAGACTCCAATTGTAACAGCACTGAAGGCTAACGGGGAGGTGCGCATTTGCGCTGATTATAAGTGTACAATTAACAAGGCGATCCGCCCTAATGCATACCCGGTGCCAGTGGTCAGCCACCTTCTGGCCAGGCTGAATGGGGGAAAGTGTTTCGCTAAGCTCGATTTAGCACAGGCCTACCAGCAACTCCCTGTAACCCCCGGCACAGCGGCGGCACAAACAATAGTTACACATAAGGGGGCGTTCCAGGTGTCGCGTTTACAGTTCGGCGTGAACTCGGCACCTGGCCTTTTTCAGTCGCTCGTGGAACGCCTCCTGAAGGGGCTGGAGGGGGTGTTGCCATATTTTGATGACGTGTTGATAACGGGGGGGAGTAAGGCCGAGCTGGCACATAGATTGGATAAAGTTCTGACTGTGTTCGAGAAAGCGGGGCTGCGACTGAGAAAAGACAAATGTGTATTTTTCGAAACAGAGGTTGAGTTTTTAGGGTTCCGTGTCACGCCCGAGGGAATTAGGCCGTCCAAATCTAAGGTAGCCGCCATCAAGAAAGCTCCTCGCCCCACATCCAAAACCGAACTACAATCATTTCTGGGGCTTCTCAATTTCTACCATACCTTCCTTCCACGGAAGGCGTCTGTTGCCGAGCCGCTCCATCGGTTACTTAAAAAAGAGGAAAAATGGCTGTGGGGTGACGAGCAAGAGAGAGCGTTCACAGAGTTAAAGCAACTCCTAACATCCGAGGCAATCCTGACTCATTTCGATCCCAAACGGCCAGTAGTTTTTTTAGTCTGCGACGCATCCCCGGTGGGGGTGGGGGTGGTGTGCTTTGCCACGTTTGTTGAACGACGGAAGGGAGGCCCCGATAGCGTTTTTTTATTCATCTAGGAAGCCAGGGAGCAAGGAGGAGGGAGCGAAGCCGGGGCAGGGCAGCCCGCGCCGAGACCCCAGCGTGTTCGAAATAAGCCATCTTGGCTGAGAGACTTCGTCTCATCCTAGGGGGGAGGAGTGTTGTGTTCTAACAGTGTAACCTTCCACATGTGATAACAATGTATCTGAACCAATGTAACCTTGCCTACGGGTAACAATGTAACCTTCAGCTGTATCACTATAAACCCTGTAATAGGACGCGAGCTAATGACCACCAGCTGGCAGCAGCGAGCGTCCGAGCTCTCTTGGTTCAAACCCATCAAAGGCCTCAGCGCGGGAAGTTTCCCGCCGCTACTTACACCTGGACAAGAAGGGCGTGACCCGCCATGACGTCACGCGGGCAGTAGCCAATGGGCTATCGTGGAGCCACATTCAAATACGTTACTACCATATATATAGAGCTGTTCGTCCGCCATTACCTCATGTTCCCTCTGTCAGTGTGGGTGGTGGCTCCTTGTTCATCAGGCTGCGCTGCACTTCCTTGTCCTTCAGGCCACACAGAACTCCGTCCCTGAGGGCCATCTCTGAGAAGTGGTCCCATCTGCAGGGGGCGGCGGCTACTCTCATAGCAGTTACGAAGGCTTCTACCGACTCGTCCGGCGCTTGGACTCGCCTCCAAAACGCGCTCCGAGCGGGAAACATTGCCCTCGAGGGTCGGAAGCGCTCACGCAGCAGTTTCATGATGTCATCGGCTTTGAAATCAGTCATCTTCTTCGGTGCAATAATGCCCACCAGCGTTCGCTTGGTCTCCATCCCAAGCATGCGGGTGAGGATGGCCCTCTTCCTTTCCTCGTCGTCTTCTTTGACTTTGAGTTCCACCAGTGCCGCCTGGAAGTCCATCTCAAAAAGCTCCCAGTCTTGCGGTTTGGTAATGTTGAACTCGCTCTGTGCCCTGGCTCCTTGGGGATCCATTATCCCACCTTCGTCGCCAGTTTAGTGTATGAGAGTCAAGACACAGGACACAGCCATGGGCTGGGTTAACTCAGGTTTATTGCATAGTGGACAGAGGGAACATGAGGTAATGGCGGACGAACAGCTCTATATATATGGTAGTAACGTATTTGAATGTGGCTCCACGATAGCCCATTGGCTACTGCCCGCGTGACGTCATGGTGGGTCACGCCCTTCTTGTCCAGGTGTAAGTAGCGGCGGGAAACTTCCCGCGCTGAGGCCTTTGATGGGTTTGAACCAAGAGAGCTCGGACGCTCGCTGCTGCCAGCTGGTGGTCATTAGCTCGCGTCCTATTACAGGGTTTATAGTGATACAGCTGAAGGTTACATTGTTACCCGTAGGCAAGGTTACATTGGTTCAGATACATTGTTATCACATGTGGAAGGTTACACTGTTAGAACACAACAGCAGAAGAGGAAGCTAGGGAGCAGTGGGATTTGCAGAAGCCCACTTGGTGCCCAGCCAATGAAGGGGAAGAAGGCAACCCATCAAGGTGTTTGAATCAAGACCCCAGCAGCAGGTTGTTGGCAGTTGAGTGAGCCCCCAAAGGCCAGTTTCAGTGAGTCAATTATGTCTCCACTCAGATGCAAGGAGGCATGCCTGACTGCCTGGGCCTCTGCTAGGGGCCGCCTGAGGAGCAGGGGAAATGTTTCATTTGTCTGTTTTGAAAAATGGCTCGCCAGCCACTTCACCATAAAGGCTACATTTGCTTGGTGTGTTTGGATGTGGGGAGAAGGTCAATGTTATTTAGCCACCCATCCTAAAGTGTGCGGAATTGAGACACGTGGACCATTATTGAACACAACACAACTTTGTACTTCTCGATCTAAAATATAAGATTGTTTTCTAAAATAATTTACTCTGGGAACAAAGCGTCTCTAGAGTCCCTTTTCAGAGGAGGAATTGCCTTGTAACAAACTCAACCCATTGTTGAGAATTGTTTCCAGAATCCTTATGGAAGGACAAGCAGTCACAAAGGTAGCGTGATGCTACTTCAGTGGAGTCAGGCATTTGGTCTATCTAGGTCTTTGCTGTCTCTTGAGTTTTCCTGGGCTTCAGTGGGCATCTTCCTCACCATTCTGCCAATTAAAGCAGGGGTTCCCAACCTAAGGCCTGTGGGCTGCATCTGGGCCCCGGTGCCATTTCATGTGCCCCCCACCCCTCCAAGGGCATTCATGAAACAAAATGGCTGCCCCTTTGAAGCTGTTGGGACAAAATAGCTGCTCCCATTGTGCAGGCAGGGTAAAATGACCATCCAGCCCTCGAAGCTGACTGAGTGAGCGTGACCTGGCTTCCGGCTTGAAAAGGTTGGGAACCCTTGAATTAAAGAGATATTTTATTGAAAATGCCAAGGTTTATGCTTCTCTCCACAGTAGCTTCCTAGATGTTCCTCTCCAAATCCATATATATATGTAAGCCAGGCTTCGAAAATCCAAAGAAAAAAATTAATGCAGTTTTTACCGTCTGACTCTGGTCTAACAGTGTTTGAACTGTGAAATCCATGTTACAAGTAACCCCTTTGGACTACAGTATTTGATTCAGCTCAATGAAAGGAGAAATCCTAGGAATGGGTTGTGAGTCAGGATTTTAATTTGAAAGAGCTGTTGTTCCCATGGAAGAAAATAACTCCTCTATGAAGATAAGTCCTTTGTGTTGTGGCTGTATTTGATATATATAACATTTTTTTGTAAAGTTTATTTTTGCAACTTGCAGTGTGGGGCAGGGGCAGTGATGCACTGTGGAAATTTTTACTACCCACTATCTGTGGGTGTGGCCTCAACCCCCTCTCTGCCCCCCAAGAAAGAAAGAAAAAGAAACCTACCTTGTTCTCTTTCTTCACTCGCGGAGATGAGGAGGAGGTGTCCCAGAGCAGCAGGACTGCTGGGAGGTGAGTGGCACTACTTGGTGGGCTGGCGCTGGCTGGGCTCCCCTTCCCAGCTCTGCCAGAAACGCGTCCTTGCCGGTGCTGCTGCTGGGAGGTGAGCGGGGCTGCTTGGTGGGCTGGCGCTGGCTGGCCTCCCCCTCCCAGCGCCGCAGGAAACGCGTCTCATTTGTCTCACCCAGGGCTGAAGGTGCAAGGGAAGTGCAGAGATGAAAGCGTGCCTTCGGCCCTGGGTGAGACAAATGGGATGCTTTTCCGGTGGCGCTGGGAGTGGGAGGCCGAGAGTTGGGCATGGCTGGCCAAGTGGGCATGGCCTGGAACTTTTACTACCAGTTTGGTAGAACTGGTTAGAACCGGCCACAGTACAACACTGGGGAGGGGGCTTAATAGTGCCTGCTATGTCACTTTGTTCATAATCCTAAGAGTAAAAGCCTTTCAGTGCTGCACATTAAATTTGAATGTGGACTTCTCCTGGCCAAAGTAGATTATGTCTCTGTCTGAGTTCTGCCTGGGCAGGAAGATATTAATGTTAGCCAGATCTCCAACCTTTATATCTGTCCATACACGCAAATCAATGTCCCTGAGCTTTAGTGGCTGTGGGCAGTACCTACATGTTCCCCATTCAGCTTTATAATTGTACCCACTCTTTGGCTGCAGCCAGGAAATATGTTGTGTTCTTTAGGTTCTTTTCCTGACTCATTGTTTATGATTCATCAGCAGCCTCCTTTAATTCCTTCCTTTTAGTAGTAGAGTAAAGGTGAAGAAAAACAGAAAAGAAACACTTCCCATTCAATCTCTTAGTGGCAGGAAACATGTCCAAGCTGTTGTGTATGGCTTCTTGTATCAGTTTGTTTTGATAAGTGTTTGTCAAAATGTACAGCATTAAAAAAAACAGAATTCAGAAAACAAAACTAGCAAATTTTACTAAGTTTAATGGTTGATGAGCACCTGTGAGAACGTTTATGAGACTGAGCAGCCATTTTCTTAAACAATTTTGATTACAACATGCAGTTTCTACAGGAGAGCCAATCTATACCTATAAGAAGGTGGGTGGGTGGTGAGTGTCCAGCATTAGTGGCCACACCTGGCCCAACCATCCTGTACTGGAGGGAAGCAAGCCACTTCCACATTCGGCCCTTGCCTGTCAGAGAAGGGGCTTGCTTTCTCCGACAGACAAGGGCTGAATGCGGAGCCCCTTCTCTCTGTGTGTGTGTGTACACACACACACACACACACACACACACACACACACACGCACCCCCAAAAACCACCCCAATCACCAAGACAGAGGAAAAAACTGCTAGTGTTGTATAATAAAGATCAGGTAGTAGCTGCAAATCCTCTCAACACCCAAATAGGTAGTAAAGAAGAAGCTGTAAGTTTAGTACAGAGCTGTAATGCTAACTGAAACAAAAAGAAATGATTTGTAATAGGCAGGCAGGCAATAAAGTCATGGCCTTAGATCAGGGGAAAGAAAGCCTGTTCTCTCAAATTTCAACATAGTTCATATTTTATAACCCTTGACAGGTAAACATGGAAAATACATTAACTTCCAAAACCACACAAGATAACATTGGCATTAAATAGGTTTTAAAAAGAAATAACAAAGTTGCAGATATTGGCCAATGCAAGAAAATTATGCTTATAAGGCTTATGGGAAAATGCAAGAAAAGTAAAGCTCAGTAGATAGAAGACAGCAATGCTGTGAAGGGTGTTATGTGATTCAAGGGAACTTGATGCACCGAAACAGATTAAATTTTTAAAAAATATTTTCTTTGCCTTGTTTGTAATCCCAACCAAGAAGCTGCCTGCAGCAGTGGTTTTGATCGACACTTCATACAAAAGGGAAAAGGTAAATTTAATTGAAGTCATAGAATGCATCAATGATGGTCTAGCAGAGGTAAAAAAACCCCATAAAATAAGTGATTTACTTATTAAGCCACTTCTCAATACCGGAAATTGAGGAGCCTTGGCAGCTTTAACAGCTGCAAAGCTTGGTTTTGGTCTGTTTTCAGCAATCATTCATACTGGAAATGGACCAGTTGCCTGAACTAAAATTTAATTTAATTTAATAGTCATATTTATATATGCCGCCCACTCAGGCAGAACCCGACTCAGGGCGGCAACCCATGAAACCCATGACAGGGGCTTAAAAAATGCAAGTCAGGGCACTTTTGGGACAAACTGGTTTGTTCTAGCGATAAGGTCACCAGAAAATAGAGCAAACCAACAGCTCACCAAACAGCAAAAACTTGTCTAAGTGAGCCCAGAGGCTATCATACTTTGGGGACCTTATGAGAAGTCAAGACTCAATCGAAAAGAATATAATGTTATGTGGGGGTGGGGGATAGATGGTGGTAGGAAAAATTAAAAACCAAGTATGAGATGAATTGACTCTGTCAAGGAACATAAGAACATAAGAACAGCCTTGCTGGAACAGGCCATAGCCCATCCAGTCCAGCATTCTGTCTCACACAGAGGCTCACCATTTGCTTCAGGAGGTATGGCCTTGGTTTGCAAGACCTAAGCAGCTTCTGTTATAGTAATAATTTTGTGTCAGAAATTATTCTGGGTTGAAAGGATTTTTGCTGGAGGAACTCCTCTCAGGAGACACCCAAATGAGGCTCCTTTCATGTCCCCAAGATTTTTCCCCACCAAAGAGCATACCTGTCAAGTATCCCGGATTGGCCGGGAAATCCCGTATTTCTCCTCGCGTTTCTCCCCTTTCCCGCCACTGTCTCATATTTGAACTGCAGGGAAAGGGGTTAATGTGCATGCACACCCATCACAAATGGGCTCTGTGCATGCACAAAGGTGTTCTGCGCATGTGCAAAGGAGTTGCTGCTGTGCATGCACGCCCAGGCCAGAGCAGTTCCCGTAATTTTTGGAGCTGTGCTTGATGGGTATGACCAAACTGGTCTACTTGCAATGTCTCACTTTCAATCCGCTAGGTTGGCAGGATTTGGGACAGAGACAGGAGCTCAATCCATCACGCAGTACCTGGGTCTCAAAATGCCAACTTGCCAGCCTTCCAGCTAACAAGGCGAGCTTCTTAAACACTGAGCCACTGCAGCCCCTGTTAATCAGAAAAGCTTCTGTTAATCATAGGACTTTTGGGAGGTCACTAATTGCTAGGCTTACCATAAGTTAAAAGTGACTTGACAGCACCTGCAAACTCTAAACATCTCAAATTTAAAACATCAACAGTTTCAAAATTACAATTTTTGTTTTTGTTTGGGGTGCTCCTCTTTTTCAATTTGTCCTATTTGTTTACCTCTCCTGCACAATATTAATAGCTCCCATACCAGGATCATGTTAGGATAGCCATTCATGCAATGGATTATGGAATAACACCAAATGTGGCACAGATGTAGCAGACAGTCTGTTCTTGCTCTGTGCCAAATATTGGGCAAAGGGTTTTCGAGTTGTTGTTGTTGTTGTTTTGCAAAAACAATTAAACTCCCCCTCCCCAAAGAATTAAGCAACCTTTTATGTCCCCGGATTCAAAACAGATCAAACAAGCTTAGCTTTTATGAGAAAGAAAAGAGGTTTGAACTATAGATGAACTTTGTGAGTGGGGAATTCTAATCATTAGGACAGAAGGAATAGAGATGTAAAAATCACAGGGCTAAACAGTTTGCTTAAACAGTGATTATTAAACAAAAATGAATGTGTTGATGCTGCTGATAGAATTGAATAGATGAGCTGATTGACACAAACAATGACATTAAAATATTCTGTCATCATTTAAGCCACCAGGAATAGAATCAAACCTCTTTGTGCTGGAACATACAAGCATAGCTATCCCATACCTGTCAAGTATCCCATATTGGCCAGGATTTCCCATAATTTTGTGCCACTTTTCTTCCTTTCCTGCCCAGAGCCGCCGCCATCCCGTAATTTAGCGGTGGGGGGAAAGTGGTTACTGTGCATCCCCTTCTGCGCAGGTCCCTTCTACGCATGCATAGAAGCCTTCTACGTATGCCGTGCTTGACAGGTATGGGCTATCCTCTGGAAAATGTAGCTGCATTCCCCTTTTTGAGAGGTTCAGCTTTAAAGAACCATGAGAGAAATGATAATGGAGGAAAGACTCAAGGATGAAGAATGGAGAGAAAGAGAAGAGGGAAGGAAGGGGAAGGAGACAGCTATATAGAAGAAGAAAATATGAATAAAACAGCAACAGTTTTGCATTCATATCTTACATACAGTATTCAATTCTTCTACCCAGAAATGAAATACAAATGTTGAACTCTCAATTAAAGTGGTCTTTGGGAGGGATCTTTGGTATGCTGCAATTAGTTACTATTGCAAAGAAGTAGGTGTGGACTATACCTCTGATTATGTGTGATGTACATTTTCATAAATTTAAAGGCATGCAGGGTTTCATTGCATGTTGCGGATGATGTATATAGTAAACAAATGTGCCATTTTATTGCAAAGGTTTCAGAAATATCACCACTGTTAGGTTAGTACTGCAGTTGTGTTGTGTTTTTCTGTTCTGTTTTTGAACCCTGAAGTGTAATACTTCCAGGCTACTGGTTGAGACTGGCATTCTACCATATCAGCAATGAGCTACTTGACAGTGAAATCAATTGGCTGAAGGATAGTGTTATAGTGGAGTGGAGTCAGAGTTCAATGAGTAGAAGAACTTATTCTTATTCTTCCATGTCTAGGCCAGAAGTGCTCCAGGCTAGGCACACATGTGAAGCAACAACTCCTTTGTGCATGCGCAAAACCCCTGTGCAGAGCCCCTTTGCGCATGCATAGAGCCTATTTGCAATGGGCGCACATGCACAGTAACCTCTTTCCCCGCCATTCAAATATAGGATGGCGGCGGGAAAGGGGAGGAACCAGTGCAGAAATATGGGAAATCCCGACCAATATAGGATACTTGACAGGTATGCATGGTCATTGCCTCAAGTTTCTTGTTTCTTCCAATTTTAGCTGAAATGCTCAGTGTGGTGAAAAAGCATTTGCCCAGAAATAAGATAATATTGTGGGCTATTCTACTTATAATGCAAAGTTGATCAAGATGACTTTAATATGGGCAGTTACATCCCATTAGCTTTACACAAGACATATAAAACAGAGAGAAGTAGGTTGGTTGGTGAATTTGGGATTTTTGATTATGGAAAGGATGTTCAGGATAAATGCCCATGATTCAAAATTCACTGGTTCCCCAACCTGGTGGGAGGGGGTCTTCTGAGGGATGCTTTTAAGCAGCTGCTGAATGACCATCTGTCAGGAATACCATAATTGTGAGTCAAATTCCACCTCATATACTGTATTAAACTCCAAAATCTAATCTACTGTAGTTTCTCTACATTCAATCTGTTGCAGTGGTTAGAGCAGGGGTGGCCAACCTTTTTTGCACCGCAGTCCTGACCATGTCCCTGGAACAGCTGAGCAGGCCAGACCATGCCCCCTGGAAATGGAAGCAGGCACATTTATGATGGACGTAAATGCACCCACTTCCGCATTTACGTCAGTTGCAGGCATGTTTGCGCATGCGCGGATGCATTTTATGGCTGATGTGAATGTGCCTGCTTCCACTTCTGAGTGCAGGGAGACGGTTACAGGCCAAATGGAATGACATCATGGGCCAGTGCCGACCCACGGGCCATAATTTAGGAACCCCTGGGTTAGAATGTTATACCAGAACTTGCAAGTGTCAGGCTTTAATCCCCACTGAGTCATGAAACTCACAGGGTGACCTCGAGGCATTCACATTCTCCCAAGCTCACCTACCTCACAAAACTGCTGTAAGTAGCCAGTGGGGGGAGGGGGGAGAGATACACACTCTCGGGAAATTTGATTAAAAACAAACTTGATGAAAAACAAATGCATTCAATACACATATTTCATCTCTCCAAACAAGAGATTCAAACTAATGTCAATCAGTTGGTCTCAAATGGAACTTGAATACACGAGCTTTTTAGTCACAGTCTTCTTATATTATGCTCTTCAATTGGCAAAGCTCCAAGAATAGCTCACCTGTTATTAAAAAGTACAATAACCCATTATTAATACAATAAAAATAGACTATTTGCGGAGATGGCGATTATAATGACAGGGTCTTCGGCTCCCTGTTCACAGGTCAGTTAACTGTGATAACTTCTATGTGGAGGAAATTCCAGTCACAGTTGCTAAAGCAGCAGCAGCAGCAGATAGTGATGGCAATAGTTCAGATACAGCTGAATTGGGGGCAAAGTATGTCTGATGGAAGGAGGGTGTTAAGGGGCAGACAAGAACTTCAACCTATATGCAAGTGATATATCCAGGAGTTGTTGGGATACAACCTGGTTCTGATTTGAAATGGACAAGCACAAATATCCAGGCCCTTTAATTTATTGTGCTCAAGAATAAAGCTTGCATAAACCGTTATTTGCTTGGGGTTTCACATTATGGCTTATTCCAAACTATAAAGCAGGGGCCCCCAAACTTTTCAGGCCATGGGCTGGTGGTCATGTGGTTAAACGTGCCAGTCACCTGGTTCTTCCCACCAGAAGTGGTAGTAAAACATGCATGCGTGGGCAGCCATGGGTCAATTATGGCAGTGTTCTGTGCATGTGCGGGCACATTCTGTGCATGCATATTTTACTTCCACTTCTAGGGGCGGCAAGGGCCAGATTAATTGATGCCACGGGCCGGATGCAGCCTGTGGGCTGGCACACCTGCGATAGAGAAAAGTAAACCAGCTTCTGAATTGTTCTCTATAGCGTGATAACTGTAATCATGCCAGTATACATACACTGTCAGCATATTGTTGCTCGGATTAAAGACTGAACATTGCATGTCCATTCATGTCTCTGTAGCTATACAATTGGATGTGTATTTGTGCTGGGAGTGGAAAATTCTTCACAAATACAGTTGAATCCTATGAATAAAGGTAAAGGTAAAGGTTTCCCTTGCTTGAAAGCCAGTCGTATCCGACTCTAGGGTGCAGTGCTCATCTCTGTTTCTAAGCCAAAGAGCCAGCGCTGTCTGCTTCTGCAGACATTTCTGTGGTCATGTGGCAGGCATACTAGACACCGGAGTGCACGGAACGCTGTTACCTTCCCACCGAAGTGGTCCCTATTTATCTACTTGCAATTTCTTGCTTTCGAACTGCTAGGTTGGCAGGAGCTGGGACGAACACGGGAGCTCATTTCCGTCCTGCAGTACTCGGGAATTGAACTGCTGATCTTCCGCTTCCCAGTCAGCGTCTTAGCCACTTGAGCCACTGCAGTCCCTAATCCTATGAATAAGAAGCCAAAAATGCTCCCATATTTATTCGTTAAGTGTATCATGCTTTCAAAGCAAGATAAATGCTAGAAAAAAGAGTGCTATACTATGGTGACAGCTATGAATAAATCATAGTATTTTACGCACATCTGAAGTAACTATTAAATGTGCAAAAGTACCATGCGAATTTAAGGCTGCCACCTCCTTTATATTTATGTAGGCACAAGTGCTACTGAACTCCATGGGTCTTTCTTCCGAGTGAGTCTGCAACGATTTTCATGGATGGAACAATCTGTTGAATAATGGATCTCTCCTGCCTTGGTGTAAAGCCAGTCATATCCAACTCTAGAGTTCAGTGCTCATCTCTGTTTATAGCCAAAGAGCCAGTGCTGTCTGCATTTGCAGACACTTCTGTGGTCATGTGGCAGGCATGACTGGACACCAGAGTGCATGGAATGCCATTTACCTTCCCACTGAAGTGGTACCTATTCCTTTATTTGCAGTTTCTAGCTTTCAAACAGCTAGGTTGGCATGAGTTGGGACAGATGACGGGAGCTCACTCTGTCGTGCAGCACTCAGGTCTCAAATGGCTGACCCAGTCATCAAGTTCAGCATCTTAAACACTAACCCACCAAAGTAAATGCCCTAAATTCAAGATGGGCAGCTTGCGACTCTTGGGTAGCAGATGGCCTGTCCAGCACCATTGGGCTCCCCAACCCCATTCTGCAAACATTTTAAAAAATAGAAAAAATAAATTTTCCCCAAAAATTTGTTTAATGCTCTGTAAAAACTTTGTAATGTTACGAGAGCTTTCCAGCACCCTCGGACTTCCATGTGCTCAGTTCTTTAAAAAAAAAGATACCACTAGGATACCTAAAAATGTTTACATTTAAAAATCATTTTTTAAAAAACGTAAACTCATAGAAGTTAGCAAAAAGCCACTGTAGTTGCCTTTACATAAAATAAAATAAAATACAGTATAGTGTATTTGACACAACATCCAGCCTTTTGCTCTACAACTCCTTTTCTCTGACAGCATTACTGAAGAATTCCCTTCCTCTAAATGCTACTAACCTGGCATACTACATATGGGAGCAGGGATTGAGACAAACTGAATATACTGAAAGCGCGGCACAAAAATGGCCACCGCACTCTTTGCGGGGCCCCCCACCCGGACTCAGACATCCGGGTAAGTTAGGGGGCGTGGCCACCCCTCTATAAAAGGGGTGGCCACAAGGCAGACGAGCTGCCATTTTAGAAATAACGACGGAGAGGAGAAGTTTTCTCCGTCGCTGTTTGTTTTTCTAGCCTTCGGCTTTTGCCTCGATCCTTTCCCGGCTGGGACAGGAGGATTAGTACACGCAGAGCCTTGGTTCGCTTGGCTACTGCGTGCTTTTGGTGCTAGGTTTGCGATCCCTGGAAAGGGATCATAATTTTCCTTTGGAGATATGCCTCCCAAACGGAAGGCACCGGCGACGAAGCCGCGGCCAAAGGAGAGGACTTTTTCTGGCCCTGCACAGGACGGGGGACAGCCATCGGGTCGAAGGACCACGGCTGCGACCCCGCGGCAGGGCACTATGCCAGCCTTGCCCACAGATACCGGTGGGGCGATTCAGGCTGGCACTTGGCAGCCGGGCTTGGCTGGCCAGCCACAGGCTGGCCCCTCAGGGGCTTCGGCCCTTGGCCCGTCGTTACTGGCCATGGGTCAGGGCAGCGGGGGTGGGCCTGGTGCGGGCACACAACTTGTTCCTCCTCCGGCCCCTTATGGGCCGGAGTTTTGGGCATGGCCCTATTCTGGCCCTGGCTCTCCTTTCGGTGTGCCATTCCAAATGCCTAGTGGGTCTTCCGGCCAACCCGGCCTGCCTTATGCTGGGGGCTCTGTTGCAGTGGATGCCTTACTAGCACGTTTAGCAGTGCTGGAAGCATCCTTGGGTATTCCACAGCCTCCTGTGGAGGGGGGCGCTTCTCTTTCTGCCGGGGCCCCCTCGTGTGCACCGGCTACATCGACGGCCACCATGCTGCATCAGGCGGCCAGCCGGGTTGAGCTGCTTGAGACACTCCGGCCTGCGCCTGCCAGTGTCTCGCAGCTCCCTGTTCGTCCGGATCTGCAGACTGGGAGTAATCAGGTGTGGCCCCAGAGCTCGATTCCGGTCGCGAGCTCCGACGCTCACCATGGGCCGGAACCCCTGGTGGGGGCGGCTCACGGGGGTGCACCTAGTGAGCATCAGGTTCAAATTAGTGCACCTACATCACAGCCAACTTCCAGTGGTGGGGTTCAGTGGCCCTGGCCTCGTCAAGTTGAGGCTAGTGGGAATCAGTTACCAGTCTATCCCAGTGCCCCATGGTTTCAAAATGGCACCTCATTGAGGGCGGGGGTTTCCGCCCCTGGGGCAGTGTCGAGCATCGCAGGGGCTATCCAGGTCCCGCTGTGTATGCCCTCCCTACATAATGTGCCGGTGACGGCTTTGCCAATGGTGATCATTTGTCCCAGGTCACGAGGGAGAAGATTTGGCGGGGGGAGTACGTGGATATATTCTCCCTATTGAACCGTGAGCCCACTAAGGAAGAGAGAGAGGGACAGGATGACAGAGACAAGGAACTGTCTTGTCGTCGTAAGCCACCGCGCACGTGGGCCAACTGGTTGCCGGCATATCTTATTTATATGTCGGTATACCTAGGGCCCGGCCTGATCTGGCGATTCCTATGGTCCAATACTTGGACAATATTTACAGGGCGATGGTGGATTTCCCTGGCCCATCGTGGTTGGCTTACGATGAGGAATTTAGAATGAGGGTGCCCCTATACCCGGAGATGAGATGGGATGAGCCCTGCCAAAAGTTGTGGCTCTTGTACATGACCCCCACGCATCCGGCGCCTGGGGATAGGTACCATTGTAGCCATGCTGTACAGCGAGCTGCTCCAACACAGGCTCCCCGCCAGCCGGCGGGGCAGGGGGTTCCAGCCCGCTTGCTGTGTTGGAGCTTCTCAGCTAAAGGCGTGTGCAATAAGCGACAGTGCCGATATAAACATGAGTGTCCCTCTTGCGCTGGGCCCCATGCCACCTCCGCGTGCCCGCGGGCTGGTGGGTCACGGGGCAGAGGTAGAGGTGGACAGGGGCCAGGCAGACCTTCTGTTGATGGAACTGGCCAGTCAAAAGGCCCCCTCACCAGTTAAGGTGTATATGTTGGAGCGATGGCTCTCAACTTATCCAAGGAGGGAGGACGCTGAGTACCTCCTGGAGGGTTTCGAGTGGGGCTTTCGTATTCCATTCAAAGGGGTGCGGGGACCCCAAGATGCCCCCAATTTACTTTCCCTGAACGGTGAGGAGGAGGTAGCTGCCCTAAGTATTGCCAAAGAAGTAGAGGCTAAGAGGGTAGCGGGCCCCTTTTCCGAACCACCTTTTCCTAACCTGAAGGTCTCCCCTCTGGGGCTAGTACCTAAAAAGTCCCCGGGTGAATTTCGTTTAATCCACCATCTATCGTACCCAGCAGGTTACTCTGTCAATGATGCTATTCCTGATGACCTTTGTTCGGTCAGGTATACGTCCTTTGACCAAGCCCTACGGATGGTGCGCTCTTGTGGTCCTGGTGCCCTTCTGGCGAAATGTGACATTAAATCGGCATTCCGATTACTGCCAGTGCACCCAGGGGACTTTGAGCTATTGTGCTTTAGATTCCAAGGGAAGTTCTATGTAGACAAGGCCATGCCTTTTGGCTGCTCTATTTCATGTTCAGCATTCGAACGTTTTAGCACTTTCCTTCAGTGGGCCTTTGTTCGCAGGTCTGGGTCTCGGTCTGTAGCCCATTACCTCGATGACTTTTTGTTCAGGGGTGAATGGGGCTCGGACACTTGCACGCGTCTCCTCACTACATTTCAGACACTAATGCAGGAACTGGGTGTCCCTTTAGCACCCGAAAAGACCGAGGGCCCATCCAATACGCTCACATTCCTGGGTATTGAAATTGACACAGTCGCACAGGCATCCAGGTTACCCATTGAGAAGGTAACCCGGACCTCCGCGATGATTTTGGCCTTGCTGGTCAGACGTAAAGTGTCACTTTGTGAGCTCCAGGTACTTCATGGCCATCTTAACTTTGCCTGCAGGGTGGTGACACCCGGCAGAGCATTTGCCCGGCGCTTATGTGACGCCATGTCTTGCCTTTTAAAGCGCCACCACAGGGTCCGACTGACCAGGGGCATGCGGACTGACCTTTTGGTTTGGCTTACATTCCTGTGGGAATTTAATGGTGTCTCTTTCTGGAGATCCGACCTTTTGGTTTCCCCTAGATTCCAAGTACAGTCGGATGCCTCCGACTCCCTGGGATATGGGATTTATTTTGAGGGGAGGTGGGCTTATGGCCAATGGCCTCCAGCATGGCGGGGCACGGATCGCCTCCGCGATCTTACATTCCTTGAGTTCCTTCCAATCCTGGGAGCTTTGATGCTATGGGGCGAGGAGTGGGCCGACTCAGTGGTCCATTTTTGGTTTGACAATGCGGTGGTAGTGCACATCGTCAACGCTCAGACATCTAAGTCACCCAGGGTGATGGCGTTGGTTCATCAGTTCGTGTTACTAAGCCTACGCCTGAATGTGCTTTTTAAGGCCAGACATGTACCAGGCATTAATAACGATATTGCTGATGCTTTATCCCGCCTGCAGATCCCCCGGTTCCGTGCCTTGGCTCCGGCAGCAGAGGAATTCCCCTTGCCACTTCCAGCCGAGATTTGGACATTTGGCGAGGAGAGGTGAACCGGGCGATCGGCATGTCTTTGGCACCTCGCACGCGTAAGGCGTATCAACATGCTTTCATTCAATTTAGATCCTTTTGTTTGCAACTCCAGTTGCCCGACGTGTGGCCCATTCCAGTGGACCACATTCTACAATTTATGGTTTATTTACACAGTCAGGGTTTGGCTCCTCGCACTATAGCATCCAGGCTGTCGGCACTGGCATTTATGGCCAAGGTGAGGGGTTTTGCTGACTCCGCGAAGGATTTCCGCATACAACATGTTTTGGAGGGGTGGACACGGGAACGTGGCCGCCGCCCAGATACTCGACACCCGATTTCACCAGAGGTACTGACCCACCTTGCACGAGGCTGGCATAACCTGTGTAATGATAAGTATGAGGTGGCCTTCTTTGGAGTGCTCCGCATCAGTGAGTTGGTACTACTGTCTAAGGCGGATGCGACTCGTAGGGCACTGGAACTCGACGATGTCTATGTCACTAATGAGTGGGCTCAGTTGAGGATACGGTCCTCAAAGGTTGATCAGCACGGCGTAGGCAGTGGAGTTAGTGCTACGATGTTCCATTGCAGACATCTGTCTGGTTGGTGCCCTACAGGAGTTTTTGGCAGTGCGTGGCGCGCACCCTGGCCCGTTTTTCTGCCACCAGGATGGGTCTCCCCTTACTAAATTTCAATTTTGGAAGGTGACCGGTATGGCACTATCCAGTGTTGGCCTCCCCGGGGCTCGTTACGGCACTCATTCATTTAGGATAGGTGCTGCATCTACTGCTGCAGCATTTGGGTACTCTGAGGCTGATATACGCCGGATGGGAAGATGGGGATCCATGCGTTTTGCATTATATGTTCGCCCTCTTCAAGCGTGAGTACCAGTTAGGTCACTGTTCTCTTTTCTTCTTTTACAGACCCTGTGTGTCCCCGCACGCCGGTGGCAGTATGGCTGGTGGGCCACAGTTACGTGCACTGGGCAGCGCAGTATGCTGCGGCGACAGAGTGGGGACCCCAGCTTGGACTGTGTGCAACCGTACGATACGTTGGTATGGTAAGCGCGGAATGAGATGGCGGGAACTGTTGCCATTCCTGTTTTCCATCAGGGATGCTGAACCGCCGGATGTCCTTGTACTGCACCTCGGGGGCAATGACCTCGCCCAGGTCACTGGCCTTTCCTTAAAATTCACGATTTGCAGTGACCTAGCTTATTTGCATTATGTGTGGCCGTCCACAAGGCTGCTATGGTTGGACATCGTACCGCGTCATTCATACAGAGGAGGTATTGACCTCCGTGCCCTTGACAGTGCTCACCACTCGGTGAACAGGGCTGTTGCCCGGTTCTTGGCAGACAAGGGTTTGGGGATGGTCATCCGACACCCCACACTTAGTTTACAAAATTATGATCTTTATGCAGGGGATGGGGTCCACCTGTCGGCTAGAGGTATGAACCTCTTTCTGGAGGATTTGCAAGCAGGCCTGTTGACCGAGCTGAAGGTCGGGGGCGGGGGGCAGTGAGTCTTCATAGAAGCCTCCCCGTGTGGCGGGTAGCACTGGTAAGGTAAAGATTTATGACCCATAGGTATCCGGCAGGTTCGCAATTGACTGGCCAACACTTAGAGTCTTTCTTTGGGGGGTGTGCCAAAATGGCCGCCGCGCTCTTTGCGGGGGCCCCCCACCCGGACTCAGACATCCGGGTAAGTTAGGGGGCGTGGCCACCCCTCTATAAAAGGCCACGAGGCAGACGAGCTGCCATTTTAGAAATAGCAACGGAGAGGAGAAGTTTTTCCCTCCACCCCCTCCCTAGTGAACAGTGTGATATTTTGGTCGCTTCGGGGCCGGGTGGGAATTTTTAGCCTGAACCACAATTGGCCCCTGGTTTCTGGCTTTTTTGCCCATCCCACACTGTTGCTAGTGTTTGAGCAATGGGGTTTTTGTTCTTGACTTTGGTCACTTTAGGCGGGTAGCACTGGTAAGGTAAAGATTTATGACCCATAGGTATCCGGCAGGTTCGCAATTGACTGGCCAACACTTAGACAGGTACAGGTGTAATAGCTTTGACCGGTCAACGACGAACCAGGCAAGGGGTGATGGCAGGAGCTTTTCAGCATGCATCACCCCGTGATTTGACGGATACACGTCATAGGGTGGGGTCAGTAGATAGTTTATTGACTCCGGTCAACAATTTATTTGTGTCAACAAACAAATTGATACAAATTGATACATTGTAGCCAATTGCCATCGACAATTTTGGGAGGAACCTTACCAGTGTTACTGCGGCCTGCTTGCCTTAAGAATTACAATTGGATGAATACACCAATTGAAAGTTATAATTCGGACTAGGGCATTATTTAATAAAAGTGGCCCAATGCCTTTATCCATATACCGGTGTCTGAGTCTTTCTTTGGGGGATGCGCCTGCAAAGGACATGTGTGACATAACTAGTACATCAGTACCTGCTGTAGAATTCTGGGAGCTAAGTTAAAAAAACAGACATTTCATGTATCTGGGTCTCTCTCATTTTATATGTAGTATTGTCAATATTTTTGCACTTGAACAGTTTGAAAAAGCATGTTTGAGTACCTAATTTCTTTCCAACAGAGTTGTTCCAAAGGAGAACAGATGGAGATTTTGTTACACTTGGCTTTGCAAATTTTTTAATGTATGTTTTTTGCAAATTCAGACATCCATCTCTTTTTTTAAAGTTCAAGTTGTCCTTGCCCACTTTGGAAGTCTATAATGTACTGTATACAGGTAATAGATAATTTTAGATTGTGCTAAGGGCAGCTAATTATTCCAGTGGAGAAGAGTGTTACCTCAAAGTGGTGGGGTGAAACACCTACCCTCATTGGATTGCCAGTAAATGTTAGCCTAGGTTTTAAAAGTCAATAGACGCCACATTTCTTAGCTTTACCTAAGCTACCCAATTTAGAATCTGTTGACTTTTTTTATTTAAAAACACCCCTGCATACATAATTATCACCAGCCTTCTTAATATAAAGAATACCTGGTTCTGTTTTTTACCAGTAAAGGATCTGTCCTCTTCAGTCAGAGTGGAGACAGTTCTGTATTACCAAGTGGATTTTATTTTCACACAAATGAGCACTTGTTTTCTTCCTGCCTTGCTCTCAGTATTCTAGAGGTTGCTCTGGGTCAGTGGTGGTTGGTGACTCCAATTTTGAAGTTTGCCATTAATACAGTCTGAGTTTTATTCCACACTTTACAGAAGCCTTACTTGTGTAAAGTGCAGACTAAAGCCTCACTGAATTCACATCACCACCAAAATTGGAGTCACCAGCAGTCATTAGATGAAACCTAAAATCATCACATTGTCTGACAGAGTTCTATGTGAACATCTGCAAACCATTCATTTCTTCATCTGAAAACATAAAGGGAAACATTAAGACAACGTCCTTTCCTTCTCTCATCTGTTCACCTGCTCTCTCTAGGTCAGGGGTTCTCCATCTTTTCAAGCCAAGGGCCGGATCATCCTCCCTCAGACAGCTTCAGGGGCCAGATGGCCACTTTGCCCTGCCTGCATGATGGGGACGGCCTGTACATTGAACAGGAACCACACATGGCACTTCTGGGTGTGGCAGAGGCAGTGGGTGGGGCACATGAAATGGCACCATGGGCCGCATCTGGCCTGCAGGCCGTAAGTTGAGAACCCCTGTTGTAGGTGCATAATGAAGAGAAAGTCTGCACATTTTTGTGGCCTTTGGATTGCCTTAATAAAGGTAGCTTCTTAATATGGATTTTGGCTCCCCCCTTTCTTTAGCCTTCTTTTTGACTGTCTTTCAAGTATTTGAGAAATGCCGTGATATCTCCTCTACTTTTCTCAAGGTTAAACATGCCAGTTCTTTCACTATTTCCTCATAAGATATGGTTTCCAGTTCCCTGATCCTTCTTGTTGCTCTCCTCTGAACTTGTGCCATTTTATTGGCATCCATCTGAAAGTGTAATGTCTAGAACTGGACACAATAGTCTAGATGTGGTCCGAGACTATTCTACTGTTAGTGCAGCCTAATATACCACGTGCCTTTTTGCAGCCACATCACATTTATTTTTGATGTTCACATCTATGCATAATTTGGCTACATTTTGGACTACAGCTGCCAAAATGGTTGGAAGATTCTGGAACCTACAGTCCCACAAAGGAATTCCCCCCCCCCGCAATGTTCTTAATCTCTACCCTCACACACTGGACATCAACAACCCTCCTCTAGGACATTTGTTTCTAAATTTGCCTTGCTTGGTTCCCTTACCCACACTCACTTCTGCAAACACAAACAAGAAAATAGAAATTCCCATGAGTAAAGTAGGACAGTTAAAAGAGAAAACCAGGCTTCTCTTGTCTGCTTAGACACAATGAACACAGACTTGTGAGCTGACAGAGGATAATAAAAGCTCTACTCAGACCATCATGATTGTTCCACAGCCACTGTGAAAAGCCAGCATCTAATCACATTACAGTTCTCACTTGTGCCCATGGACTGAATTATAAAATGCACTGTGGTGCTGAATAATACATAGCATGGCCCTAATTAATACCTCATGGCATTATTGTAGCTCATAAAATGAAATCTAAGGGCAAAATTATGCATTATTTAAAAAAGGATATAGCTGAAGAACCTTCAACTCAAAAGTAAGCACATATGAACCTGATCTGGACTGGGACCATGGTAGGTACCTACAGAAGGATTAGATCTTCCCCCCTCAACCTTTTAACTCCTACCCATATGTAAATAAAAATGTAAATATATGCATTCCCCTCCTTTCTATAGCCTTACCTATGAGCAGTGTGTTGATTTAAGGGAGAATTGGCTGCAAGGAATTATTAAAGCTCATAGACAGTTGTTCCCATCCATTTCTGGCCCAAGTGCTTTTACGAGTATGAAAATTACATGTATGAGACTTTTACCTTTACCTTTACTTATCTTGCAGTGGGAAAAGATACCATTCTGTATCTTTGACATAATAAAAATCCCTGATATATTAATTTGAAAGTTGTCTTCTTACTAAATGTAAAGTTCGCCCTTGCTCGAAAGCCAGTCGTATCCGACTCTAGGGTTTGGTGCTCATTTCTGTTTGTAGCCAAATAGCCAGTGCTGTCTGCATCTGCAGACATTTCCCATGGATATGTGGCAGGCATGCCTAGACACTGGAGTGCATGGAACACTGTTACCTTCCCACCAAAGTGGTACCTATTTATCTATTTGCAATTTCTTGCTTTTGTACTGGTAGGTTGGAAAGAGCTCATACCTGTCAAGTTTTGGATTTGGAAATAAGGGAAATTCCCTGGCAAATAAGGGATACTTGACAGCTATGCTTATCCTATGCTGCCCTCCAATGGCAGCAATAGGGCTTTGCAGTCTAATTAATAAGGGATGACGGCAGGAAAGAGGGTAAAATAAGGGGTTTTCCCAGCAAATAAGGGATACTTGACAGCTATGAAAGAGCTGGGTCAGAGGTGGGAGCTCACTCTGTTGTACAGTTCTCAGGTCACAAACTGCTGACCTGCCAACTTTCCAGTCATCAAGTTCAGTGTCTTAACCAATAAGCCACCACAGTCCCTGTAGTTATCTTACTACAACTCCAAAAATCCCCAGCCAAGAACAGCCTCTGGCCCTGTTTTTTTGTTGTTCAGTCGCACAGTCGATTCCGACCCTTTGAGATCCTATGGACCATTGATCTCCAGGTACCCCTGACCTCCACCATCCTCCTCAGCCCGCTCAGCTCGGTGCCCGCTGCGTCTGGTGGGTTTTGGGATTTGTAATGCCAAAAGTAAATTTTCTGAGCTCTGAATTGTTTACATGCAGAATTCTAAGGCTTCATCACAGCTGTTGCCTATTCACTGTGAACAAAGGAAATCACAGCACTTTGTGGCACTGCTAAATTGTCCCCATCAAATGTAGCTTTTCAGAGCGAAAAAAATAAGCACTCTATTTGAAATGTTTTGTAGGGAGTCAACGTGATAAGATCTTCTTGCAAGCCTTCTTAGTGGAGACAATACTTTAAAAGCATTTCTCATTTTAGCTATTCTTCAGCAATAGCAGTAACATGGTGCCACATAGAACTTGTCCATGTCCTGCTCTTTTGGGAAAGTGAAGGAAGTTGCAAAGCTAGGGGCTGTAGGGCAGTGAATTTTAATCAGGAAAATGCTTCTTTAAACAGGGACATATCAGGATTTCAGGAAAGGTGTGTGTAGTTTGAAAAAAAATTGAATATAATATTTTTAGCTAGAAACATATTGCTACCCTAGAATACAGTTTATTGCATCATCCTATCGCTCACAGCACTGTATCTCATAATCTTTTGGGATAAGCTAGATTAAAATGAAATGCTTTTCCATTTATACCCATCATCCACCCTCAAGATGGGCAAGCCGTGCCAGCCTTGAGGGAATGAAGAGCAGCTGTGCAGCACTGCCAGCCAGCAATAAGAACACTGCCACTGCAGCTGTGTGGCATTGCCAGCCAGCAATAAAAATACCACCCTGCCGCCGCTGCCGCCAGACTCTTCCCTTGGCTGGGCCGTCCTTGAGGGAATGAAGAGCAGTTGTGTGGCGCTGCCAGCTGGCAATAATGCCAGCCCTGCCCCTGTTGCCACTGGACTCTTCCCTCGGCCAGGCTGGCCTTGAAGGAATGAAGAGCAGCTGTGCGGCACTGTTAAAACTCAAATATTTCTTCAAAGGGTTGGACTCGGGTAATAGAGAGGAATTCAGACTCAACTCGCGCTTTATGCCCCATGTGGACTGCCCATCTATTGAGATATTCCACAAATTAGTACTTAAGGACATCACCAAGATTGAACGGAATAGCGGGTATTTTTACAGGAACATATCCTATGCTGAAAGACAGGCGCTGTTGGGACTGGTTAAAGACGCTTCCATCACCATTAAGCCAGCCGATAAGGGTGGAGGCATTGTTATACAGGATACTGTGGACTATGATCAAGAAATCTTTAGACAGTTGGGGATGTTAGATTTTACAAATGTCTTAAAGGCAACCCTACTAAGAATATTGTTACCATCTTGAAAACAGTGTTATATGAAGGGTATTCCTTTAACTTCATTAACGATAAAATTTATTAATATTTAGCCTATCCCTTCTATAAGGTACCTGTTTTTTACACATTACCCAAAATTCACAAAATGTCCAAGGATAATCCACTTATCCCTGGGAGGCCAATTGTGGTTAATACAGGTTCTGTACTTGAAAGATCCACAAAATCCGTCAACTCTTTTGTCAATCCGTTTACTAGGAACACACCTTCATTCGTCAGGGACTCTTCAAATTTTATCAACCAGCTGGATAATGTTTATGTCCCTATGGGTGCCAGGTTATTAACACTAGATGTTAAATCCTTGTATACTCACATTCCTCTAGAAAGTGTAAGACCTATCTTGGAGGAGGTTTTAAATACTAGAAGTTCAGCTATACCTCCTACTCATTTTCTATTAGACCTAGCAGATGTCGTTTTGGAAAATAACTATTTAGATACAAAGTTCAGTTCTTCCTGCAGGTACAAGGAGTCGCCATGGGGAGCGCTCTCGCGCCAGCTGTGGCGAATCTCTATATGATTAAATTCAAAACTACATGTGTGTTCAATAGTGAAATTAACCCGTTCCATCATAATTTGTTAATTTACAAACGGTTTATTGATGACCTGTTTTTCGTATTTGACGATATAGATGTGATTCCTAAATTTATCAAGTGGATGAATACATTGGACAGTAACCTTAGTTTTTCTGGGCTTTATGATGCCGCGGTGGTACCTTTCCTGGATATATCCGTGTATATACAAAACAACAAATTGCATATGCGCCTCTTTAGAAAACCCACTGATAGGAACACCTATCTGGATTATTGTTCCTTTCACCTGAGCCACCTTAAAAGAAACATACCTTTCAGTCTCCTAGCCAGGGCCAAGCGGAACTCTACCAGGGATGGTGACTTTATAAAATCAGCTGCCACAATCAAAAGCTTCTTAGAAGAAAAAGGGTACTCCACCCATATTATCAATAATCAATTGCAGCGCATCTGTAATACCCCCAGAAAAGTGTTTCTAACCCCTAAGATCAGGGAACCTTCTTATTCCATTCATTGTGCCTTTGAATATTCACCTTTTGCATTTAAAATCAAGAATATTATTTGTAAATATTGGCACATTATTGAGGATATCCCGGGGTGCTCTCAGAAGCCCTTTATTGGTTTCAAAAAAAAAAAACTCAGAACATTGGTAATATGGTGGTTTATGCAGACGCCTCATGTATTACTCCCTCATCTATCATTCGAGGGCATTATCGATGTGGGGGCTGTGCAGCATGTCACTTCGCTATAGAAGCTAAAACCATGAGGATTCCTGGGGAACAACGGGAACATGTACTTACGGGGTGTACTAATTGTCCCAAAATGTGGTGTATGCTATCATCTGCTCATGTGCAAAGTTTTATATCGATTGCACCGGTCGCCCTCTGAAGGTTAGGATCCTGGAGCATCGCTCTCGGATCCGGAGCCACTTACTCTCTGCGCCTCTAGTGTCTCATTTTCTTGACAATAACCATAATGAAGACGACCTGAAATTCATTGCATTAGAAAAGATACTTCCCAATATGTATGACAAAATGGATATGAACAACAAATTATTATGGAGGGAAGCTCATTTCATTCATTTATTTAAATCACTAGTACCATTAGGATTAAATTCGGATCAGGACCTCAGCTGCTTCTTGTAAATTGTTGAACTATCGCTTTGGTAATATTATACTGTGAAAAACCTCATTGTTGCTTTAAGAATTTTCAGTGTTCCCTAGCATGATTACACCTGGCCTTCGTAGAGTGAGAATATAAGCAGTCTTTTTGACTGCCTTAATAACGTCTAAGGCTAATCGAACTCTACCATAAGCCTGACGCGAATGAAATAAAGAATAACAATTATATTGTTCATTGAAATTATACCTTGAGGTAAGTTAAATTTATTCGACTGTAACATGCTTGTAAATAAATATGTATAAATATGTATATAATATACTCATAACTGTACTTAATAATTGTAGTTATACTATTGTTTCTACACTATTGTTTCTATACCATTGTAAATTTCATAATGTTGTATCATTGTAGAAAACCAGTGGAAGATTCTCGAAAAGCTGTAAACCAGAGAGCTTCATTTTCTCTCAGCCAGTGAAGCATTTATTTTCCTGAAGTAAAGGATTTTTGTTGGATGGAATTTCGTCTTCGTCTTCTTGATTCTTAGCTCCGTCCTGCCATTGTTTTCTTACTTGAGGGAATGAAGAGCAGCTGTGCGGCACTGCCAGCCGGCCAGAAGAATGCTGCAGTTTGGGCTCTCGGTCTCTAAAAGGTTCGCCATCACTGTTATAAGGGGTAAAGCCTACCTATCCTGGAATTAGAAGAGGCTAGACAATTTAATATCATAGTCACTGTAACTAAACCCACAACAAAATATTAAATTGTATGACTAGATGCCATTTCTCATGAATTCAGAGCAGCAAGATCACAGCAGTTCACCACTCTGAGAGAGCCAAAGTTGTGGGATGATATATGAGAAAAACCACCACAACTGTGTACATTCACCAAACAATTTGAGTTATTAACAAAACATACAAACCATGGTATTGCAATCAAATTAAATACACAAGAAAACATTTGTTCTAAAATGTATGCTTATTCTAACAAAGGCCGGTGCTTCTTTTGCATGCTGCACATGACCCCCTACTTGGTAGTAATAGTTGAATTTTGAGTCAACTGGCTTTCTTTCTAAGCATTCTGGCAGATGAACCAGCTGGGATTTCTTAAGGCTGCACCAACTAACCTCCACTAAGATGTTGAAGAAACTGCTTTTTGCATTAAAGCCCTAAGAGGCATGCACCCAACATTGCAGCATTTCTGATGTTTAACCCATGGTATCTCAGTTACTTGTCACATCATTAATTAACAATATAAGTAAGAACCATCTTGAACCTTAGACTCATGTGCTCTATCCTTCCTTCTGCTATGACTCACAGAGGTTAAACATTTTAAACATGTTTAAAACATACATTTTAAACATATCCCTCAGCTACAGAAGCATCAGAGTGGCAATTTAGCAACTGATGTTCATTCTCTGATTTTCTTCCATTTTGCTTCTCCCACACTATTACTTCATTTTCTGTTGCACACACATCAACTTCAATATGTGCTCGTCTGCCCTTTGGACACTGGAGGATCCCCCCCCCCCCCCGCTATATGTGTATGAAATTGCTGCTGAACAATGACTGGAAACATGAAAGGTAGCAGGATTATTGAGGGGAGATAATTTTAAGTCTTCTGATTTGATAATCCTTTCTGAAGACTTTTCTATCATTTTATTTCAATCAGCAGCTTTAGCTAGAAGACAATTATTTTGAAGACACCAATGGAAGGTGAATTGGCAAATGTGAGTCACAATCTTATTCACAAATTATATTTGCTGGGTGGGAATTGAATTGCTATGACTTTCTGTTGTTTTGATGGAACAAAATGTTAAAATGGCCTACCAGCTTTATGGGGGTGTAATGCTGCCATTACACTAGGGGCATGCAGTTCTGCCATAACTGTTCTATTGAGAAAAAGTTCAGGGTTAGGCAAATATTTTATTAGATTACTAACAAATGATAAAAAAAGGCAAGCTTTCAGGTTTTCCAAACTTCTCATCTGACAAAGAATGTGATGGCTTAGTGGTTAAGACACTGAACCTGACAACTTGAAGGTTGACAATCCAGCAATTCAAGACCTGAGTGCTGTATGACAGAATGAGCTCCTGTCCCAGCTCCTGCCAACCTAGCAGTTCAAAAGCAAGAAATTGCAAGTATCGTGGAACCTCATACAACAATCGCCCCGTATAGCAATGAAATCGTATAACAATTAGTTTTTTGGGGGAAATGGCATCCTGCATAACAATTTTCTTTATGAAAAAAATTGTACAACAATTTTTTAATGTGAAAAAGCACTTAGCAAAAAAAATTATTGTACGATGCATCCCATAGGGAAAATCACTATACGATGCATGCATCGCCTAGCAATTGTTTCGTTCAACAACGAGCCCCGTGGAATAGATTAAAATTATTGTATGAGGTACCACTGTATATAGGTACCACTTTGGTGGGAAGGTAAACAGCATTCCATGCACTCCGGTGTCTAGTCATGCCTGCCACATGTCCATGGAAACATCTGCAAACACAGACAGCACTAACTCTTTGGACATAAACAGGGATGAGCGCTGAACCTAAAGTTGGATATGGCTGGCTTTTGAGCAAGGGTGACCTTTACACTGCCACCGCCGAGAGTCCTGGCCTTGGTGGGGTTGAAGAGGCCACCCCAACTGACTGATGTTTTTGGGCCCTGCCCTCCCCCTCAGACTCAAGAGCCGAGGGGGCATCGGACAAGCTGCCGAGGCCACTCCACCAGGCACCCCACTGGTCGGCGTTTTTGAGCCCCGCCCTCCCCTTTGCCCTCAGACTCAAAAGGCAAGGGGGCTTCAAGTGAGCTGTCGCCACCACGGCCGCTACTGTCACCGCCACCGCCGAGCAACCTGTCCCCGGTGGGGGTGAAGAGGCCACTCCACTGGCCACTCCACCGGCCAGTGTTCTTGGGCTCTGCCCTCCCCCTTGCCCTGCTCGGACTCATAAGACTCTAAAGGCGGGGGGAGGGATTTTGTGGGTAGTCTTGGATATTTCTTGTGTTCATTGTTGTTAATGGGTTTATTTTTTGATGTGATATTTTGTATTCAAATCTGACCTTTCGAGTTGCACTGCACTCGTTTTTGAATTGTGCTGTGTTATATTGTATTGATTAATTTATGTTTATTATTGACTATTGATTATTGTATCAAATTTACTTTTCATGCTTCTTTATTATTGTATTGTATGTTATCTACGTGTTGTAATGGCCGCCTTGAGTTGGCTGAGAAAGTGTGGGATATAAATTAAATGTATTATTATTATTATTATTATTATTATTATTATTATTATTATTATTATTATTATTATTATTATTATTATTATTATTATTATTGTTATTATTGTTATTATTGTTATTATTGTTATTATTGTTATTATTTACCCTTACCCTCAGGCAAAAATGATATAAAATGTGGGGTTCAAGCTGCAAATCTCACATTTGGGTCAGATGTAGTAGCCATGGCTCAAACACTCAGACTGCCCACAAAGTAAAATCGAATTTTAGATTGTCCATGGCGCAAAGGTGGCAAATTTACAGATTTTCTATCCTACTAAAACAAATCATGGCTTGGCTCCATTCCAGTAGTAGATCTGGAGCAGATAAAAAGGAGAGTTGGTGTTAGCCTTTTCATCAGCAAAAGAGGACATTTAATTAGTGATCAGGAGAGCTTCATATGAAAACATCTTCAAGTCATCCAAAGGTTAAAGGTAAAGGTTTCCCTTGCTCGAAAGCCAGTCATATCCGACTCTAGGATTCAGTGCTCATCTCTGTTTCAAAGCCGAAGAGCCAGCATTGTCTGCTTCTGCAGACATTTCCGTGGTCATGTGGCAGCCATGACTAGACACCAGAGCACACGGAATGCTGTTTCATTCCCACCAAAGTGGTCCCTATTTATCTACTTGCAATTTCTTGCTTTCGAACTGCTAGGTTGGCAGGAGCTGGGACAAAGGCGGGAGCTCATTCCGTCCTGCAGTACTCGGGAATCAAACTGCTGACATTCTGCCTCCCAGTCAGCATCTTGTTGAAAGCCTATGGTCTAAATGTGTGTGGCATGATGATGATGTACCATCGTGACAGAATTGCTAAAGGTGCCACATGAGTGGTTATCAGTCTTGTTGTGTAGTTTCTTATTTCTTAGGATCGTTCTGTTGCTTTCTGCTGGGAATGTACAGGATCACAGTGATATTAACACTGAGGTTAACATGTTTCCACATATGTCAGGGAACTGACGCTGGAGGATAATCTAAGCAAAAACATAAAGGAAAATACAAAATGAATTTTTAATTTAGGGCTGTCCAGACTGCACCTTGTGGAGCAATCTGGCATTGTGATTTTTGAGGTTGATTGAGAATAGGGAAAGAACTAAATCACATTTAGCTCACTCCCCCATCCCCAATCTAAATATGTAACCTTTGCTCATATTGTGAAGTGACTGACAAGCCACTTGAGGGTATAAGCAAATTAAACACTTTCCCTTCTCCTCTGTTGTATCTCCTGCCAACCTAGCAGTTTGAAAGCAAGAAATTGCAAGTAGATAAATAGGGACTACTTCGGTGGGAAGGTAACAGCGTTCCGTGCGCTCTGGTGTCTAGTCATGCCTGGAAACATCTGCAGACACAGACAATGCTGGCTCTTCGGCTTTGAAACAGAGATGAGCACTGCACCCTAGAGTCAGATACAACTGGCTTTCGAGCAAGGGAAACCTTTACCTGTTGTATATGAGAGTACCCTGAAAGGTTCAAAAAGATATGTCTTGAGGAAAAACTGGAGAGATGATTTGATGTCTGTTTGGACAGATTCTTAGAGCCCCAAAGTTTTATTATTGCTATCTGGGTTTAATTCTATTCTTGAAGGATGTCGTAACTTGCAGCAGAGTAAAATATTTTACTGACTAAAGTGTTGTTGCTGCAGAAAAAAATGTTATGCAGTTTCAACCTTTATTTAGAGATCTGTAAAAGACTGACAACAAAGAGTTGTGTGATTTTTAGAAAAGATCAAAAAACTTCACTGCAAGAAAGTACAGTATACGGTTTCAAAAATTAAACTGCATGCTTCCCATGGCTTGCAAATGTGGATGCTGGGGGGAAAGAGTGGACCAACCTAGCTCATTAAGCAGCAGGACAAATGCCTGTGTGGACAGACCCCAGGGTCCTCTACTGGGGTGTTGGTTTAAGAGACGATACCTAGGATAATAGCATAATAAAAAGAGAAATATGGAAAAGCATAAGAACTCCTAATATTAAAAAGTCACCTTTGCTCAAAAGCCAGTTGTATCCAACTCTCATCTCTGTTTATAGAGAAAGAGCCAGCGCTGTCTGCATCTGCAGATGTTTCCGTGGACATGTGGCAGGCATGCCTCAACACCGGAGTGCACAGAACGCTGTTTACCTTTCCACTGAAGTGGTCCCTATTTATCTACTTGCAATTTCTTGCTTTCAAACTGCTAGGTTGGCCAGAGCTGAGACAGAGATGGGAGTTCACTCTGTCATGCAATACCCAGGAATTGAACTCCGACCTTCCAGTCAGTGATTTAGTGTCTCAACCACTTGAGCCACCGCAGTCCCATCCTGATATTAAACATCAACTCAATTGAAGCTTTCCATGTTTCTGCGGTGGCTTAGTGGTTAAGAAGCTCACTTTTAATTTAATTTAATTTAATTTAATTTAATTTAATTTAATTTAATTTAATTTAATTTAATTTAATTTAATTTAATTTAATTTAATTTAATAATCATATTTATATATGCCGCCCACTCAGGCAGAACCCGACTCAGGGCGGCATTACAACAAGTTCTAAAAACACATAAAAACACTTTAAAAGACCCATATCCCACCCACCCATCCCACCCACTATAAAAAAGAAGAAAGAGTTCTTAATTGTTTACATAAGCCAGCAGGCGGGGACCGTGTTCCCATTCGGGCCCCACACCTGCCCTGCCAGCCAGGTCTTCAATCCTTTCCTGAAGGGCAGTAATTCTCTTTGAAGTCTTAGATCTGTTTGCAGGAGGTTCCAGAGGGTTGGTGCGGACACGGAGAAGGCCCTCCTTCGGGTGCTGGATAGATGTGCACCCCTAGTTGATGGCACTATTAGAGAGCACCTCCGGTCCGCTCTGGTTGGACGGGCAAATACTCTTGGGACGATGCGGTCTCTAAGGTATCCTGGCCCACTTTGTTAGCTGGAAGCCTGGCAAATTGGCAGTTTGAGACCCGGGTACTGTATGATGGATTGAGTACTTGTCTCTGTCTCAGCTCTTGGGGACATGAAAGGAGCCTCATTTGGGAGTTCCCTGACCGGAGTTTCTTCCACAAAAATCCTTTCAACTCAGAATAATTTCTGACATGTAATTATTATTAACAGGTCTGTGACACAATGGTCTGAGACAGCTTGCTGACTGAAGCGGACAAGTTGAAACTGTAATCCTATTTCCATTTGAGGTGGCTTTTACTTCAACACTGGGGAGGGATCATCCATCATTCTGAAAGGCTAGATTCAGGAGCACATGGCAACTTTATAGCAAACACTGGTCTGTCCATCACCTTCATAATTAGCTCACTGTGTTTAATGGTAAAGCCAGCCCAAACAAATCTATGGGAGGACTCTATGTTTGAATGATAGATTAAGGCACATTTGTCCCCTTAAAATGCAATAATAATGTGTTTAAAAATGTGAACTGCCTAAAGTGGGCTTTAATTATTAGGCAATCTAAAAGACAAAATGTCTACATGAATAATTTCAACAAGATATTTTTGGGTGTGCATATGCCAATGGGCCAGAACTAGAGTGCCCAAATAGAAAAGGCATGTTTCATAAATGTAATCAACATAATTCCATGTAAATAAAATCCATGCTGGAACATTGAATACTAGATTGCTCTGAAATACTTTAGAAAAGGGAGATGAAGTTTACAAGATAAACGGGGATTTCTCAAGAATGGGGGAAGTGCCAATGTTTATTTATTAATATTCAAAGTAAGAATTCAAACAGTTCTTGTATCAGAGAGGACATCTGCCTTTGAGCAAATATTGCTTATTTAGAAGGAAGTGTTATGTATTTCAATATTGTCTCCTTTGATACATATTACAGAGCTGAAGTTTTTATTTATAGCAGCTCATGTAAAACTAAACTCCATAATATGGTATTTCTTCAGTTATGTGGCAGACCATTTAATGACCCTACATCTAGATGGTTGTGTCCCTCGATCATTAGAAAAGAGGTGCACTAGACCATTTGAACTCCAGGCATATATTCATTAATACATTAATTATAATAATTATGAGCTATCAAGTTGATTCAGACATATAGTGACTCCTAAGAGGGCTTCTAGGTATGAAATATGAGTGGTTTACTAGTCCCTTCTTCTGGGGATGTTCTGGGACTGTACAGTTGGCCCATGCCTATGCAGGATACCTGTTCTTATAGGAGGGAAATATGGAATTTAACTTTCCTGACCTCTGTCTCTACAGCAAGGTACTCCAACTCACTGAGCTCCACTCACTATGAACGTCTACATTAAAATACACTTGATTTCTGCTACTTGCAGGAATTGAAATAGATATAAGAAATTACCATTACAGGGCAATTTGTAATATTTATGTTTAACACAGTCCGGAGTTGTGGTTCATGGAGGAATGCCATGCTGGTAAATCGGCATTAACTTTGAGACCAAATATTTCAGAAATATATGTTACTGTTGCTATGTTCCATCAAGTCATTTCCAACTTACTATGATCCTATAAATTAATGACTTGCAAAAGATCCTATCCAAATCTGCTTGGGGACAGGCTTGGTCCCTATGGTACCATAAGACTTCATGGCTGAAATCTAG
This sequence comes from Bradypodion pumilum, assembly GCA_035047305.1. NCBI lineage: Eukaryota > Metazoa > Chordata > Lepidosauria > Squamata > Chamaeleonidae > Bradypodion > Bradypodion pumilum. The sequence goes on along the minus strand of JAWDJD010000004.1, from coordinate 305,459,991 downwards.
TAATAAGTCACAACTAGAGTAGGCACATTGACTCAAAGTAACTTACAGTAAAGTGAACTCAACTAATTGCCACTGATCCACTCAAGGTGAAGGTCTCACTTGCTCAAAAGCCAGTTGTATCTGATTCTAGGGTGCAGTGCTCATCTCTGTTTACAAACAAAGACCCAGTGCTGTCTGCATCTGTGGTCATGTGGCAGGCATGACTAGATGCTGGAGCACACAGAATGTTGTTACCTTCCCATCAAAGTGGTATCTGTTTATATACTTGCAATTTCTTGCTTTCGAGCTGCTAGGTTGACAGGAGCTAGGACAGACAACAGGAGCTCACTCTATCATGTCTCGAATTGTTGACTTGCTGACCTTCTGGTCATCAAGTTCAGCATCTTAACCACTAAGCCACCGGCGGTATATTCTAATTGTAATGTGCTACTGGATTTCAGTCAATGAGTGTATGTTTTCATACATCACTCTGTAGAGATACATCATTGCTTTGGAAAACAGATTATACTTATACACACAGCCAGTTAAGAGATAGAGGGAGAAAGCAATTAACTGTGGATAGATAGATATCTATTGCAGAGAGAGAGAAAGCATTAAAGGGAGATGAAAACCCACCAAACATTTTCTCTCGAACTCTGGTGCTAAAAATATAGCGTTGTTGAGTTTCTAGAGAGGAGAAATATAAAACCTGACAACTAATAGTTGCCGGAGAGCAAGCACGACAACACAGATCTTGACATAATGAGGCCAAACAAACTCTCTTTTCTAAAGAGCTCTTATATTCCCATCAAAAACTTGATTGGAAGTGACTTAAATGTACTTGTTGAGGCTCATTGGAGGTGTCATTATCTCATCATCTGAACCCACCCTTGCCTTATTGATCTACTACTACATTTATCTGCTCTGCCCCATCTTTTAGGTTTGCTCTTCACTATGATGCATTGACCTCATGAAAGAACATGCAGGACAGGACGTGCATAAGCAACTTTCTCTGCTATCAAAGTGCTTTTTAAACGGCATTTTGGGCTAAGAAAGACACTCCTTCAAATCTTTTTATAATTACAGTAAAGAAATATGCCAGAGGGAATGAGGGAAGATCTATGCTGCAATTTGTTCTTCTTCACACCCAGACAAAAACAACAGCAAAAGTTTAAGGAACTAAATATAAATAGGGCAATAATCATGTGGGCAGAACAATCTATGTCAGTGATGGCGAACCTTGGCACTCCAGCTGTTCTTGAATTTCAATTCCCAGAAGCCCTGATCAGCAGGAGTGATGACTTGGGCTTCTGGTAATTGAAGTCCAAGAACACCTGGAGTACCAAGGTTCGCCATCACTAATCTATGTGGTATTCCATATTAATTTTTCATATTAATTTTCCCTTTCCAGGATTTTCTAGGTAGAGGATTCACATAAATGTTTAGCATCACTTCATCAGTGAACATCTTACTGTGATGGCGAACCTTGGCACTCCAGGTGTTCTTGGATTTTAATTACCAGAAGCCCAAGTCAGCACTCCTGCTGATCAGGGCTTCTGGAAATTGAAGTTTGAGAACAGCTGGAGTCCCAACTTCTGGCTCTGCAGTCAGATTACTAAACCACTGAGCTGCCCAGCCAGCATATCAAAACTACAACTTCATATTTCATATAAACTTTGGATTAACTGTTCAGCAGCTTGAGTTGCTCTTCCTGTTCATGCAGTTTAAAAGACAAAAGTTTGAGAGAGATCAGATCCATGTTGTGGAAAAAGAAATAGCATTTTTGAAACAAGACAAAAATTATTGATCACACTGAATGGTCTCCTTTCAAGGAGTTCCTGGTAGTGAAGTTAGACCTATCTCATTTTACCTGTAAAGCAATCGTATGCGGTTGGATTGCACTGGAAAAAACGTCTAGGCAGGAATTTAAGCCACAATTCTATGCTCACTTCCGAGAACATATACCTATTGTGGCTTACTTCTGAATTGACATGGACAGGATTGCAAATAAATAAATAAATCTTTATTGTTAGGCAGAGATTTTGAATGTTTGGTTGTTATCTGATTTTTCCCCCCAAGACTCTTACTTCTTGAAAATAAGAATGTGCTATATATCAAGTTTCAGAAAAAGAAACTTGCCCAGGTTCTAAAAATTATCCACAGTTTCTGGTAAAATCCCATCCCCCAACAATTAGGGCCCAATATCAGAGGGGAAACTGCCTTTTCTGAAATCTCTTCATGAACAATGTACAAGAATGCCCTTTTCAGCTCTTTCTCTTTGCCGTACCCACTCCCCAATAAAGAGATGGACAACTGTGCTGGGTTTTAAACTGGGCCACTTTATTGAATCATAACTTAATAATGCAAGTGGGCCAAAATAGCACTGGTAAGGATTAATGGTTCTTTTTGAATATTAATCAGATACGATGGATCTATTTTGTTTATTTAGTTAACAAATTATGATTGACCCTAAACAGAAGCGCAAATGGTTAACCTCTGCTTCTGACGCATGTCCGGTGAACTGTAAGGTTTTGCAAGCTGTGTATAGCATAGCATCACCTTGTTCCTGCTCGACACTTGATTGGCCACCCCGAGTTTCCCTCTATCTTATCCTTCATGTGGCCAACCAAGTGCGTACCTGCTGGACTCGTAGGGGTCATCCAGTACCTCCTTACCAGTGCTAGCCGCCAAAGTGACCAGAATTACTCAAAACACAAACTACCCCGGAAACTCAACCATCAGCAGCAGTGTGGGATGGGCAAAAACAACAAGAACCAAATGGCCAATGCAGGTTCAAGCAAAAATTCCCATCCGGCCCCGAAGCGACCAAAATAATCACACTGCCACCTAGGGAGGGGGTGGAGAGCAAACGTTTGAGGGTTATCACATCGATTGAGTTCTACTACAACAACCACATGGTGATAATACCTATATAAAGCTTCTGACAAGATGGTATAAACTGTTAAAAATAAAGAATACAGATTTCTCTTCACATAAGAAAAAGACATTATGGACAGATAAAAATGGAAATGCAGAAATAACTGACATATGCAGCAAGCTGCTTTTAAATGAAGCGTTTCTTGAGGCAGAAGGGATACATCAGGGTCTCCACACCAAATGAATGCTAAAATAATGTGGACAGTAGCCTTTAAAGGAGTAAATGGTTTGACACGAGGCTGTTTGAAGCAGTGGTTCTTAACCTTTTCAAATCTTACTTCCACTTGAGTTCCTTTGTAGTAGAAATGAGGACTCAAAAGAAACGACACCGGAGTCCCACCGCCGCTGCCACATTGCCTCTTCCCGGGGGCCTCTCCACCTGGCCTGGGAATGGGAGGCAGGTGCATTGCCTCCGCCCTTCAAGCCTTGCCTGCTCAGAGGGCTCATAAGGGATGATGGCGGAGCCCCGCCGCCGCTGCATTGCCTCTTCCTGGGGCTCTCGCCACTTGGCCCGGGAATGGGAGGCAGGTGCTCACTCAGAGGACTTGAAAGAGATGGTGTTGTGCCTCCTGAGGACACTTTGGATGCTTGGACGCTTTGGTCCCGCTTGCAGTGCTGAGTTTTGGATTATTCAGGGAGCATGAATTGGACTCTGTATGCCTATTTGTATTTTTTATTGTGCTGTGTATTGGGGGGAGGGTTATTTTGATTTATATTATATTGGCTGTATTTGTATATTTTGTTTATTGCATTGTATATTGCTTTGGAGTATTGTACAGTGAACCCCTGAATAACGGCGCATTCAAAAAGCATCATTTTCAATTAACGATGCTAACGACGCACCGCACGTGATCTCCTACACAACAACAAAAAACGTTGTTGTGCGAATAACCACGGTTTTTTAAACGTTGTTGTGTGAATAACAACGGTTTTTTGTCATTCTGCGGGAGATCTCCCATAGGAAACCGCATAACGATGTTTTCTTCATAACGACACTACTTGGGGAACCAAGTAACGTTGTTATGTGAGGGTCTACTGAATATTGTTTTGCTATGCTGTTTGGACTCCCTGAGTAGTGCTTGCACCAGGAGGGCAGGGTATAAATAAAACTATTATTATTATTATTATTATTATTATTATTATTATTATTATTATTATTATTATTATTATTATTATTATTATTATTATTATTATTATTATTATTATTATTATTATTATTATTAAGCAGAGAAAATGGCAGCCTAAAAATTTATCTCATCCTGTTGCAGAATAGATTGCAAGGCACATTTTACTTCTGCTTTTGTTTGGAGGAACCACATGACCGGCCCGCTGAACCACATGACCAGCCCGCAGCCCAAAAGGTTTGGGCACCCCTGACTTAGAGAATTGTTATGGTTAGGTAAGGAGCAGTGGAGGGTGAAAAGCCTGAGTATTCATTGGTTTTCTACTGCCAACTGGCACCTGGGGCCCCTGCACAGATGTCCAGACAAGTCTTCTATTTGTACTTCACTGGTGTACCAAAATGTGAGGAATAAGGGGTTAGGGCTTTAGATAAAGCTGTTAAATATTTGTGCTTTGCATAATCTTGCAGTCTGGAGCAAGTCAGGGAATAGAGTGGTTTGTTCCCTGCCTGTCTTTATCCATTCCTTCCTGCCACCAGGGTATGTTGGCTCAGGGTTGACAAGCTTTTCCATGTATGCTCTGTTTGCTTCCCTCCTGAACTTTGCCTGTGGTATCATAATGATCCACCTCTGGTTTTGATTCCAAAATCTCAGAGAATAGGATGCTGTCAACCTGACAAATCTCCCTGATAAACAAAATGATTGGAAAGAGAGCCAGTTAATGACCTGCATCAAGAGAGCTTAGCACAGCATATGTGTAAAGTTCCCAGGCTGATTATTCCTCTTCCTTTTGAATTGCACTATACCACATCTCCATGTGATTAGAAGAAAGGTGTGGTGAAATGTGCCTCATCTCTTAAGAGAACACTGCAAAAGGAAAAAATATAGAAAACTACTACTCAATACCCCTGGGCATGTATATATCTGCTTGTTCTGTACAAACACTGCCACATCAGGATAAAATAATTACGATGATAATTTTGATAATGACTGTGCTTCCTTAGATTTATGACCAAGTGTCTGGTAAAATTACCAAGTCTGGTAAAATTCTCCTCAGCAATATATGCATGTAAGCACAGGATTAGGTGGTGAAATTTAACTTCCTGAGCTTAATATTTTATCACCCACTTAGGACATGTCTAACCACTTGAAACAGGTCTACTCCTGAAGGACACCTTCTTAACTTTTTCCTTTCTCTCCTCCCCAATATGTCTTTGAGATTTTCATAAGAATGGGAGCATTGCATTACCTTCCTTTATATTTTGTTTTTCCACAGTGCTCAGATACGTTGGACACATCCTAAATTAAAGCTATAAATAAACCATCTAAGAAACAATCCTGCTGGAAGAAAGAAGAAGAAATTTGCCATCTATCTTAGCAGGTCACTACAGATATGGCTGGCAGGAGATCTGAATGCTCTTTGCACAGTTTAACTATAAGGATTGATTAGAACACTTCAAACACTGACTTGCCGGTTTCTGTGGGCACCCAATGCCACTTAGACATCCTTCCAAAACTCTTGCAGCCTCTGCTCTGCCCTAGGTTGGGAGAATGAGTGGTTTTCCAGTGGCTGGCAGTGCTGTAATGGTAGATGAGCAGTTGACAGATTTCAAGTAAAGAGCTGAAGATGACAACCCATGGACCAGCCACTGGGCACCAAGAAGAAAAGACCAACTCTTTGCTTCCAATCCATTATGGTACCACTACCAGATAATACTATTAAGGAGAAAGCACTAGCTAGTGGCTATCCCACTCCCAAGGTCAGCTTTTGGCACCACGATTTGTAATCTGCAGTGTTCAGTTGGCTACATATAATTCAATGAGCAAATTCAAATCATTGTTTTCTGCATCCAAGGGACTGGAGTTGGAGTAGAACAGTGATGGTGAACCTTTGGCACACCAGATGTTCTTGAACTTCAATTCCCAGAATCCCTGATGAGCAGGAGTGCTGACTTGGGCTTCTGGGAATTGAAGTCCAAGAACACCTGGAGTGCCAAGATTCACCATCATTGTGGTAGAAAATGGAATCTAGAGGTATGGAAGCAGGGAATCCTCTCCAGGTTGGCTTTCATAGCAAGACCATTGTTGAAGCCCATCCATGGTTCTTTCTAGCTAATTGTTCCTTAACTTCCTGAGATTTGTCTCCTTGCTGCACCTGTTATTCATGCAAATGTGTGCATGCATGCATGCCAGTCTATCTGCCTGTTTCTCTGAACACTTGGCTGGAAGGAGTTAATATCAGTTCTTGGCCCTAGCTCTGCCTATCACCCCCAACCTCTCCCACCATTGGGCTACCACAACTTTAGTTCCACCAGCCACAATGGACAGCAGCCACTATTGCTTGGCAGTGTCCACATCTCCAGGCCTGGGTACAAATTATACTATGGCATACTCAAAATGCATTAATGTGCAGTAGTCAGGCCTGGGCCAAGACTTTCTGCCACTGAGAAGAAGGTCAAGAATGTACCCCCATCATGTCACCTACAGTGGGTGACTGGAGAGGAAGGTAAAACGTATTCCAATCCTGGCAATTGAACAGTGCCTCCACCACACCTGAATAGCAAGTTTACATAGCTCTAGCTTACTGTGAATAGCATACACAGCTCTACCCTCAAATTAAGGAGAATAGGCAGTGTTATCCCTCAGAAGTTAACCTGCTGCTGAAGGGGCATCTCCGGTATTAATAATAGATCATATGTTTTAGCTGCAACTTCTATAGATGGGGTCTGACGTCCATGAAAACATATGTCAAATTAAAATACAATATAAGTTGTCACAAAGGTCTTTCTTATTCATTTTTAGTTATAGCTTAATACATTTTATTAATTTACTGATTTCTCTTAATTATAATCTGAATGATTAAAGAATGTTCATAAGGTGAGGACAATCCAAAGTCTAATCAGAAATAAATTCTATTAATTTCAGGGAGAAATTGAAATAGATAGAATGTATTAAAATTAATAGAATGTATTCAAGCAAGAATCAGTTTATCTAATGACACAAGGAGCAGACTTAGAACAAAACAGCATTAAAATGTTTCTACCAGGAAAACATTTTAACACAGTGCTTATGATCCTAGGTACACACAAAAAGATATATTGCTTTCTCATGTGTTCCAATTGTACAACGGCCTTTTCATGAGTTTTAATGTTATGTTTTGCAAGGTTAAAATAAAGGGTTAAAAGTGGAACACACTCTCTTGGTTAAAATGCCATCTCATATATGTAATAAACTTGTCTATTATAGTGATTAAATGTTTGATGTAATCCTTTTCATTATACACTTCAAAGCATTCAAGGATGCAATTATATAGAGATAGCACAGTACACAGAATTTTATGTTAAAAATTGCTCTTCTAGTTCAAAGAAACCATCATAATCAAGTAGCTTTCTGGGGGCCATGGAATGCTGATATATTCTCAAAACTCTTAGGATGTAAAGGTTCCCACAGCTTAATTGGAGATAACATTCATAAAGTCTGTAGGGCAACCTACACAGTAAATCATGGTCCAGTCCAGGCAACACATTAAATTAAGGATGAACCTTTGGGCTCCTAAATATTTTGGGCTTACAGTACCTTGTGATTGTAGCTTGCCTTGTTAGCTGGAAGGCTGGCAGGTTGGCTCCTGCAGAGCAACGTAAGGCGAGTGCAGAAGTTGTTAATGTGTGTGGTTGGGCACCCCAACTTGCTGAATCGTTGAAGAACCATAGGAATATGCACTGTGCTAGAGATACCGAATTAGTTTCCAATTATTCAAGAACAGGTAGAGCCAAGGTAGGGTGGAAATGTATGCCCTCCAAGTGTTTTTGGACTGCAGTTGTTATGAACTATAATAAGTATCACTAATGGTAAAGAACATAAAATAAGAACATAAGAAACAGCCTTGCTGGAACAGGCCACAGGAGCCCATCCAGTCCAGCATTCTGTCTCACACAGTGGCTCACCATTTCCTTCAGGGTATTCCCAAGTAGATGCCTTCACCTGCTTAGGATTCCCTGGAAATGGCATTGAGAGATATCCTGCCTATCTCTCCAACCCGGAGGTTGTCCTTAGGTATCCATAAAGCATTGAGGTTTGGAGACTGCGGCCAAGAAATCAGAAAAAGGCTAAGATTTGGAAGGGCAGTAATGAAGGAATTAGAGAAAAAATCTTCAAGTCTAAGAGCATGTCACTGGATGCCAAACCAAGACCATCTAGATGGATTGAACCTTTAAAGGTCACCACAGGCTTGAGTTTCCTCAGCAGGCTGTTGAGGACAGGACATTTTTGAGATCAGTGATTCATAAGGTCACCATAATTTGTTGCTGACTTAATGGCATGAAACAAGTTCAACAGCATACATAAAGTCATGTATTCTCTTCTTCAGCTACAGAATCACGGGAACATGTTGCCGGACAGGTATCTTCACCACTTTCCTCTGATATTTCCACATTCCTTCCACATTGTCTTCTGTGACCCCTTCCTGCTTCAAAACTCTTTCCCTTTCACCCTAGTAAGATGGTTTCTCCATCACCTTCCACCAGGCTTGCCTCTCCACCTTGGCAAGGTGCATACCTGTCAAGTTTTGGATTTGGAAATAAGGGAAATTTCCTGGCAAATACGGGATACTTGACAGCTATGTTTATCCTGTGCTGCCCTCCAATGGTGGCAATAGGGCATTGCAGTCTAATTAATAAGGGATGACGGCAGGAAAGAGGGTAAAATAAGGGGTTTTCCCGGCCAATAAGGGATACTTGCCAGCTATGGCAAGGTGTTGGTGTGTATGGTTAGCAGAGTGGTATGCAGCAGCCAGCAAGAGGTGCACACCTGGCAGACAGGTCTTGGTGCAAAACAGAACTCAAGGCAGGTTTACTCAGGAAGTAAAAGGTGCAAGTATATACAGTGCAACAACTGTAACACAAAACAGATATATTCTCTTGGGTTGCCCAGTTGACCTCACTGAGACAGTTCAGTTGTACTATACATGCAAGTCTGTGCAATCTATACAGTCCAGTAGCAGTCCAGTCCAGCTGAGTAGAAGCAAGCTGGAATTACTGACAAAGCCAAAAGTTCTATAGCATCAGTCTTTCCTGATGAAGGATTACCCCAAGTAGTCCTTCCTTGTCAAGCAAGCACAGATGGCATATCAGGCAAAAACCATCCTCACAATCTGTGCAGAGATTCAGTCCTTGTAGCAGGTTCTGGAACACGCTGAAGTTTTTGTCTAGACCGTCAGCAAAGAAGCTTGAGCATTGAAGCTGAAGCCTGCAATCCTGCTCTGACCTAAATACACTGGCTCACAGAGCATACCAGGGAAAAGTCCTAACACTTGTGTGATCTTGCAGTGGAGTCTTAAAGGCATCACAAACACAATATGCCTTGCAACCAGTTAGGGTGTGAGACGAAGACTTACATCCCCTAACACAATAAATGCAGATTACCCAAGCCCTGTCGAAGGGTCATCTTTGAACACGTGTCCACATGAGACCTTCCAACTCCTCCCCAGGGTGCTGTTGCTCTGAATCCTCTCTACCCTCCTCTTCCACCCTTATGTCCCCTCTGCCTTCCAGACCTTTTTCATCCAGTTCCTGTAGTTCTTTTCTTCTTCTTCTTTTAATTCTTCCTCCTCCTGCTTCTTGAGTTCTCCCAACTCCCCTCCCAACTCTTTCTCCTTCACCATGAAAACTGCTGCATCCTCCAAATCACCTGCCCCTCAATTGCCTGGGAAACTCGATGTGTGGAATACCAGGATGGGGTCTGTAGGGGGTGACCAGACCAAATTCCAGTGAGTTGTGCTTCTCCCCGTCACATATCCTTTCACCAAATACTGAGCTGAAAACTGTCTTCATGGGCTTAAGAACAGAGAACAAAAAATTGTTTTGCCAACCACCCAGCTATAACATCCATATTTATAACCATATATTTCTATAATGGGTGTTTGCAGCTCACTTTGATTTCATGGGAGGGGGCTTACCATATTGACTTTTGTTCTTCATTGTCCTACAGTTTATACCACCAACAAACAAAAAAGCACTAGGGCTATAAAGAGCCATGTACAGTACTATGAAATCCTGCTTTGTACATTTCCTTCTTTGTCTGCAAAACCAGTTTGCAGCAGTAAATTTTTTTTACAAAGATTTACATTTTATACTATATCTTTGTATTTACAGAGAACACATTTCTGACTCATATAAGTCAAAGCCTAGTGCTGTGTCATGCCCATGCTTTTATTTAGCATTCCTTAATTAATGGCAGTTTGCTCACACTGAGGCTTGCAGAGCAAAAGGAAACCACAAAACTACCCTGGTACTGGCATCAAATCCCTCAGTAGACATTTATGCACTCTACAGACTAAGATCAGTAGCCTTCTGCCAGTCCTAATTAATAGCAGATCCACTGAATGAAGCCCAGGATAATAAATCAACACATGTGAATTCCGTTGAAGCAATGGGTTTACTGTACTTGGGGCCAGGGCCATAGCCAGAGGGGTGGGGGGTGGGTGAAAAACCTCCTAAGCTAACAGCCTGCCCGACAACCCACCCTGTGATGCCAATATTATATATTAGTGTGACATTGTTGCCCCTCCTGAATTTTTTTTTGCCCCTCCTGAAAAAAATTCATCCCCATAAATCTAGAATCCTGGCTATGGCCCTGGTTGGGGCTAGCAATAAGGTACTGATCTAAATTTTAAAAAACAAAAGTCCATATTTAGTTCAAGCCCAGAAACTACTTAGACATCTGCTCTGACCAAACTCTGAGAGCATGCCCAGACTCCTACTTGTAGGGAAGCCTAGGATCACTGTTTTTGTAGTCATTTGAGGGTGGGAGAGGGTCTAAAACATGTTTAGCCTGTTCCTCTTGTCCAAACAATGCAAACAATATTTGTCCTTATGGGTAAGTGGCTGATGACTATGACTAGAGCTGCTGAGAATAGCTTATATTGGAGTAGCACATAAAGTAGAACCTACCAGATCAGAGTTCAAAAAAGAACAAGGGGGTGGGGGTACTTCAGCATTTATAATATGTACACACTGTAGGCAGAACTCCCAAGAGCAGGGGTACCCAAACTTTTCGGGCCGTGGGCCAGTCACGTGGTTCAGTGGGCCAGTCATATGGTTCCTCCCACTGGACGGAAGTAAAACATGCCCATACATGTGCAAAATGCTACCATAAATGCACCTGTGGCTGTTGTAAACACATTTATGACAGCCATGGGTGCATTTGCGGCAGTGTTTTGCACATGTGCAGGCGCATTTTACTTCCACTTCTGGGAGCAGTGAGGGCAGCATGGGCTGGATGATTCGGCCCAATGGGCAGGATCCGGGCCACAGGTCATAATTTGGACACCCCTGCCCAAGAGTTCCAATGAGAGGGCAAAATGTCCTCTCTGGACACGCCCTGAGTTACTGAAAGCAAAGAGCAGCATAGCAGGGCAGAGAACTTGAATCTCTTCTAGCTGGCTCAATGTTTTGTACACCAGGTGGTCTACTCTGAAGTTGTTGTTGGTTGTTGTTTTGCTGATTTTAATAAATGTAGTTAGATTTGTCTGCATTTTTAAAAAGCCTGGTACAGATCTTTAATTACATTTACAATTCCTATCATTGACCTGTATTGACCTGTGGCTCACATTATGGTTGTCCAACATACCTAATAACTATGCTTGGCTAAGAATGATGGCTCAAGACATCTAGGCCAGTGATGGTGAACCTTTTAGAGACTGAGTGCCCAAACAAAGTGGCAGGATGAACTCTGTGCTGGGGAGAGGAAGGAAGTACTCCCATGGGGCTGCTGGCAGAGGGGAGGGGTGAACTCTGTGTTGGGGGAGGGAGGAAGTGCTCCCATTGGGCTGCTGAGCAGAGGGGTGGGTAAACTCTGTGCTGGGGGGAGGAAACACTCCCATTGGGTTGCTGGGCAGAGGGGCAGAGTGAACTTTGTATTGGGGTGATGGTTTGCGTGCCAACAGAAGAGGCTAATTTCACTCTCCTATCAAAGCTTTCTTTTTAAAAAGTGATCATTTTCAGCCCTTTGATAGGAGGAGCTTTACATAGCCTTCACAGAAAAGTGTGTTACTTTATCATATCAGTTAAACTGTGCCACAAACATGTGTGACATTATATTAGAAGAGACATGTAACACATTACCAAGAAAAGATAGGGTGTTTCTACAGTCTGGCAGGAATGTACAGCCCATGGATCTTGGTGTTCAGCCTGTACTTCCAATATTCAGCTTTAAAACAGTTTTAATTGCCTAGCAACTGCTTGATCACAGAACACACTGACATTTAAAAAAATAATATCCTACATTAGGTTACAGTGTTTTTAATTAGTAATCTCATTTTAAAAGATCTTGCTGGTTTATTAATTCCTTCTTGAAATGGAATCACAAACTTAACACTTTGTGAAATATGAGAATTTCTAGAAAAGCACAATATGTGAAGCCCAGCTGTACTCATTTTTAATTCATACTGTTTTCTGTATAGCTTACTTCCAGAAAAGTGTGCATAGCAGTAAGGCCTAATTTGGTATACAAGTCACTCCCTATAAAAAACACCAGAACAAAAACATAATCTCAGTTTTAGATGTTTCTCCTGTTTTTGCTTTTGAGTTTCGCCTTGAGTTGTGACCACTGCTTCTTGTTTCTTCAGTTAGTAATAGTTGTAAGCAGTAAATGTACTGGTTGAATGCATTAACTAGGAAACTCAATGATCAAGTAAAATGATGCTCCTTGGATACAGGACCAATTTTCTATGAATGTGGAGAAATTCGATCAATGTAGCATTTACTGTTTGTGCCTGCAATTTATGCCTCAGTCTGTTTCCAAAGAAAATCTAGTAAATGGCCAAGAGAAATCTTTGAAGTCACCTGCTTCTGGTAAAAAAAAACTAATTATTTTAACATTTGAATTTGTTTTGAATTGTACTGATATTTTTATATGTCCTAATTTTAAACTGTGAGATGCTGGTACAACAAAGTCCCTCAACAACAAAGGGAGAATAGCATGAATGAAAATCCAAGGTATGCTTGTGCCAAAAAGAGAGAGTCCCACTCTTTTATCTGAGGAAGTGGAAGTGGAAATGGTTAGTTTTTAAGGTGCCACAATGTTTTTGTCTCCTTCTTTTGGTTTTACTTTTGTTTTGTTTTTTTTATATATCTGATACACAAATAGTATACAGCTCTTTGTTGAGTCTTTTCTTTACCTTTCTTCTTCTGCCATATCTAAATCAGAATATTGGCGATCCTCATGGCGATCAGCCATGAAGACTGTCCTGAGACTATAATGCAGTGCCCTTCCATTTGCCTTCCACATTGCAGCATGACACCCGTACCACTGATCCAGTTCCATGAATCACTTTTTGGTCCTGAAACCTTTTGGCACACAAAGTCATTCTCAGTGGCACAAAGAATGTCTTTAAAAAGACAAAACCGTTGTGGCACTTTAAAGATTAACTTTTCCTTCAAGTACTTTATTGGCTTCTGAATATTCGCTATCTTCATGGTGACCAGTCAGGAAGATTGTTCTGGTAACAATATAGTGCGGTGGTCTTCCATTTGTCTTCTGCATCACAGCATATCACTGATTCAGTTCCATGAGTCACTTTCTGGACCTGATTCCTTTTGGCCCACAAAGTCTACATTGGCCACAGTCCAATATTAATGAAGCTGTTGCCCTCAATCAAGATGGATTCAAGTGGGATTTAATCCACTTGGGGACCATTACCCTTCCCTGTGGACTTCAGCACCCTAGGCTGTTTGTCCTCAGAGGTGTCAGGTTAGTTAACCGCCACCTGACACTCGGCGTTGAGTCCTTGGCAGTATGGTCTACTCTATTGCGATAGCAGGATAACTTGGCCAGGCTAGCTTTCTTTACCTTTACTGTAGGAAATAGTTGTTTTGACACACACAAGTCCAAATTTGTTTTGGATTTTTTGCCTTATGAAGATTAGGTAATATTTCTGAATATGCAGATTTACATAACAGCGGCAATATATGTTGGCCAGCAAAATCACATTACAGTGTGTTCTCTATTCTGCATTATCTGTTGCTTCAGTCTGGATGGAGCTGGCAGCTGGTTGGTCTGATAATGTTCTTAACGTTATTCAGACTGTTTAAGTACCCAGTTTCTCTGTGCCTGTGAGAAGGAGACTGTTTTCTGAAAAGTGTATTTCAAGTTCATTAAGATGAAGCCAATATCTGCTCATTATGTAAGCAGGCATGACATAAACCTGATATTTTTTATTGAAAAAACAAGACCTATGTCTAATTGTTAGCCCCAGAAAAGCAGACCTGTTGAATTAATAGGATTTTGATCTCAACACTTACTCAAGTCCCATTAATTCAATGGATCTGCCCTAGGAAAGTCTAAAACTTTGATTTAATGATAAATGATCAATATGCAAGAGATTGCCCCAACTGTAAGCCTCTGCACTATTCAGAAATTTCTACACATACAAGTAAGAGGCTTTTTTGTGTCACTGTTAACAGCTGACCAGGTTAACCACAAGTCTTTGCTTCTTCTTAGTTGACCTAGTGTGAGGGCAACTAACGATAAATTAGGAAAACTAAGGGTAGTCAAGATCGCCTAAGGTCAAATGTCATGAGCTAAGATAATGTAGGAGTTTCTTTTTGCAAGCATCTCAGGAAATGTCTACATTGGTAAAAACTCCAACATTTGTGTCAGATTTTCTAGGTTCAAAAGTGCTTGAAAGATCAGTGACAATACGACACATGTTATTTTGGCTGCCAAGTGATGTATTTTAAACCACTCTCTGGAGGTTTTTCATTTGAATCAATGTACTTTGCATTGATGTTGGATATGTGTCTGTGTATCTCAGTTTATACTGTACCTGACAGCATACTAGTCCAAGTCAGACTGTGTATGTGCAGGTCGCCAACTGTGGAAGACCTAGCTCATTACATTCTGTGCTGTCAGTTACATGCTGACGTTAGAGAACATTATATAATCCGCTTGCTAATGAGAAGGAAGCACTGGGAAGCAAAAGAAAATTTGACCTTTCTACTCCAAGACACATACCCACACATGACGAAACAAAAGTTGCCGAATTTGCAGTGAAGGCTGCTAGACACAGGGAGAAGTATATGGACTCCATTCTTACAAATTGCCATTCATATTCAGAACCACAACAGTACAATTGGAAGCTGATAAAACTTACCAATGACATCACTAATAGTCCTGTCTACATTTTAATAATATAATCAATCAATCAAACTTTATTGCAGTTAATGACCAGTGCAGTAAAGAGGGTTTAAGTGCATGAAATACTGTCAAAATGCACCCCCACAAACACATTCATTTGAATTAAAACAAAATAGAATAAAATCAGTTTTTAAATTACGCTACATTTAGGACAAGTATCTGGTTTAAAAAGAATAAAACAGTACATAAAACAGTTAAAAGGTTTTAGTTACAGT
The DNA here is from genome assembly GCA_035047305.1 of Bradypodion pumilum. Lineage (NCBI taxonomy): Eukaryota > Metazoa > Chordata > Lepidosauria > Squamata > Chamaeleonidae > Bradypodion > Bradypodion pumilum. The sequence goes on along the minus strand of JAWDJD010000004.1, from coordinate 305,444,546 downwards.
TATAAAATAAGGGTAAAAAACCACAACAGTACAATTGGAAGCTGATAAAACTTACCAATGACACCCCTAACAGTCCTGTCTACATTTTAATAATACTAAATTGTTTTATATGTAAAGTATTGCCTCTTATGTATGGAATTTTAATATGTACTAATCTTATTGTGTTGATTTTAATTGTTTTCACATTATATCCTAGTTTTGATTGTTTTACTTCTTATGCTTTGCCATGGTCAATGACAGGTGCAATAAACTATATTCTGATTTTTGATACTGTACTGACAGTAGAAAACCCTGGAATCTGTATACTTCGTGATGCACTCTGGAAGCTCATTTTCTTCCTGTCTTGGTGATTACTGAATCATTCCATTTTCACTTTGTATACATCAAATACTGTGACATTAGCACAAAGGACAGCAGTGTGACAGCTCTGCAGCTTGCACATTTACACCTCCACCTCCTAAATCAGAACAGAATGATAACCTGATTTATTGTGATCTAAATAGGAAGCAATGTCCCCACCCAGTTTCTGACTCAGCTCATTATTTCACTGATGTTATAACACCAACAAACAGAAGAGAAGTGTGAAACTGGGAAATACTCTCCAACTTTCTTTTGAGTATATTTATTTTCCTCCAAACATTCATAGCAGTTCCTCAGAGTTACTGGAATGTTGCAGGGCTAGAGCTATGACTTTGGGACTGTGATGACTTAGTGGTTTTCGAGCAAGAGCATCCTTTACCTTCTAGAGCTAGGACTAAGGCAGGTTCGAGGCTAAGGCTTTGGTTAAGACCAGGGACAGACAGGCAAGATTGTGTAACTCTGAGGCATATTTTCTGACAAAACAGGAGCAGTAGTTACCATCTACTACACTGCCAGAATGATTGGTGGAAGGTTAATGAGGTGGTAGTATGGTTTTCAGAACTGTGGTGGCTTAGTGGTTATGACATATAACTTTATGATTGGAAGGTCAGCAGGTCAGCAGTTTGAGACCTGAGTGTTGCATGAGAGAGTGAGCTCCCGTCTCTGTCCCAGCTCCTGCCAACCTAGCAGTTCAAAAGCTAGAAATTAGATAAACAGGGGCTACTCCATTGGGAAGGTAACAGCATGCCACATCACCATGGAAATGCCTTTGGCATTTGAAGGGTGGCCTGTAAGTCCCTATTGAATCTTTCTCTAAATTTGCCACTTATTGTATCCAGTGTGTCACAAGTATTCCTGTGCTCATGTACCCACATACTTATCACAATATGCTCTTCAAGTGTCTATGGGCTTAAATCGACCATATTTTTCGGGGCAGGGGGGAGAGAAAGAAAATTATATATAATCCATATAGATGGGTAGGAACTTACGGGCCACCATGTAGATTATTGTAAAGCTGTGTTTTTTATTACTTGGATGCAGGATTTCCACCTTTCCTTTATTGTTTCTTTTTGAGGTCTTTTAGCTTGTCATATGTTTTAATCCATTTATGCCTATTGGATATCACTCAAACAATCAACATGACAATGGTAACATTTCTTTGTATGATTATTGACTGAAATTTTAACAACTTTTCTCAAGCTTTCAATGGAGGAGCCAGAGAATGTTTGATTTAGCCTAAAGGGCACCATAGTATTCCAACGTTAGCTCTGGGAGAATTATAAAAACAAATCTACCATAGTTTCAACAACCTGTCTACATGTATACTTTCATACCTGTCTTTGCAGGGTACGTGGAAAGAGCCTCCTTAAATATTGTGGTATTGATTGTGGTATTTTTGAATCACAATCGTGTGTGCTGCAGCAACCGCAATCTTGTTGTGCCAACTAATCTTCCCCACACTAGGTAAGGAAAAAGGAACTATGGAATTGATTCACCAAAAGGTGGCTTCATTTTTGCAGTTTTGCATCTGGCCTAGAAATAGAAGAAGAAGAAGAAGAAGAAGAAGAAGAAGAAGAAGAAGAAGAAGAAGAAGACACATGTCCTACTAAACCAAGGGTTCTTAATGTTTTCAGGTTGTGGGCCTGACCACGCCCCCATGACAGCTGATCGAGCTGGTCATGTGGTTCCTTGCACTGAAAGCAGAAGTAAAATGTGCCCTGTGTGTGTGCAGAATGCATTTACAGCAGTGTTCTGAGCATGTGCAGGCACATTTTACTTCTGCTTCCAGGAGCGGCGAAATTACACAAAATTATTTTGCTCTTCTTTTAATAACAATCTGAACAATTCACATGGTGTAGATGCATGGAGTTCATCTATCCAGTGTAAAAATAGTGCAACCAACTGTTGAGTTAAATGTGAAATAGCATAATGGATCTTTAAATGTGTTTTATACTGAATATTGAGCATTTTAATGGAATGGATAGTAGTAGAAATGCTAACATACTTATTCCAGTTAGCAAAAATCCTATTCCAACAGTTGATGCAGAATAATTAACAGTTCTGTTAAGCATATTTTAAACTTTATTGGGAAAGGTTACTCTGCTACCCCTTGCATGCACGGATTCCCAAGATGTCCCTCCATTTGTAGATTACAAATCCCTGTATTAAACTATTGTTTTATGCTAAAAATGTAGACTCATCAGAAGCATCTCTGTACCTCCAATCTTAAGTTTGGAAATATGTTTAGTTGATTAAATTAACTATGTAAATTTACTATGATTGCCATTTTTCATTTTAAAATCCATTGGCACATTTGAAACCTAGAATTTATTACAGTTTTGAGCGCATATTGGTTGATTTAGTGGAAGAAAACTGTGTCATCTGGCTACCAACCTGCCAAAGGCAAGCATAGAAGGTGCTCACTTTGATTTGTTCTAATTCCGTAGGAAACATATATAGATTGATGAATTACAGTCCCAAAAATAACCACAACAAATGTTACAGTATGTGTTGCCAAGATTTGTGTTTGGAGCCAACCAAAGAAACTGTTCATATATATTCAGTGTAATGGTGTAGAGCTGTTCGCTCATGGGCAGGCATGGCCTTGAAAGGTATACTTTTGGCTCCTGTTTCCCTCAAGCCTACATATGAAAAGGGTCTTTAACTCTAGTTGGCCTCTTCATGATAAGCTGATAAGAGAGGAACAGGAACTACAAAGCAAAGACAGAAAGAGTCATCTTTACATACTCATGATAAACAAGGCACTGCTTCCTGGATATTTTGGTATCAAGTACTCTATGTAAATTACACTTCTTTTTCTTCTTTACTTCCTCTTTTACTCCTTCGAGTGTTGAGGAAAATATCGAATTGCACAATTTTGCCAAATTGCACAAATTGCCAAAATCAGAAGGTATGCACAAATGGTGTTAACAACCCTTGGCCTGATTTAATCAACATCCTCTTGCACCACAATGTAGTGAAATGTAGTCTCCAACCTGGACCCAGTGGTGGGCTTCAAAATTTTTTGCTACCACACTGTTGGCATGGTATATTGGGCATGGCCAGAGGCAAAGCCCTGCATTGCACCCAAATTTTGTTGTTGTTCAGTCGCACAGTCGGTTCCGACCCTTTGCGACCCCATGGACCATTGCTCTCCAGGCGCCTCTGTCCTCCACCATCCCCCTCAGCCCTCCCAGCTCTGTGCCCATTGTGTCCACAATGCCATCTAGCCATCTCATCCTTGGCCTCCCCCTTCTTCTTTTGCCTTCCACCTTTCCCAACATCAGTGCCTTCTCAAGTGAATCCTCCCTTCTCATTTGATGTCCAAAGTATTTTAGCTTCATCTTTACTATTTGACCTTCCAGTGAGCAATCCGGGTTAATTTCTTCTAGGATTGACCTATTTGTTCTCCTCGCTGTCCAGGGCACTCTCAAAACCCTCCTCCAACACCACATTTCAAAGGCATCTATTCTTCTGCGTTCAGCCTTCCTAATTGTCCAGCTCTCACATCCATACATTACTACTGGGAAAACCATTGCTTTGACTATTCTAATTTTTGTTTTCAATGTGATGTCTCTGCTTTTAACTATGTTCCTCAGGTTTCTCATTGCTTGTCTCCCAAGAATCAGTCTCCTTTTTATTTCATGGCTGCAATCCCCATCTGCCGTGATCTTGGATCCTAAGAAAGTAAAATCTGTCACTGCTTCTACTTCTTCCCCATCTATCTTCCAGGAGCTGATTGGGCCTGTTGCCATTATCTTGGTTTTCTTGATATTTAGTCTCAAACCAGCTTTTGCACTCTCCTCCTTCAGCCAAGGGGGATGGGGGGTGAGGAGGAGGAGGAGAGCCAGAGATCCAGGCAAAGGATAAGTAGTAGATATATAAATGTAGAAGACCTAATATAGCAACTGACATAGAGACTTTATACTGACTAAACATAGAAACTTACATAGAGACTGTTAAAGTGTGATAATATGCATGATATTATGTTGTCTTAAATGTTTTTAAACTTTTAAAAACTGTGATACAATGTATGAGGAGAGAAAAATGGCGTAGACACCGGCAACCACGCCAAAAATCTTGCCAAGAGAACCCTATGGACCAAAACAAAAGGCAAAACAAAGGGGCAGGCTAGGTGATACAGGATGCTTAACACCACAGAGTGGAGGAAGGGGAGGGACAGGAAGGGGGGAGGGGAAATGCAATGTTGCAAGGAGCAATACTGCATAGGGACATGGAATGTGAGATCAATGAACCAAGGTAAACTGGAAGTGGTAAAAAATGAGATGGAAAGAATAAGCATTGACATCTTGGGCATCAGTGAGCTCAAATGGACAGGGATGGGTGAATTCAGCTCTGGAAACCATCATATCTACTACTGCGGGCAAGAAAACCTTAGAAGACATGGAGTAGCCATAATTGTCAATAAAAGAGTGAGAAAAGCAGTAATGGGATACAATCTCAAAAATGACAGAATGATGTCAGTTAGATTTCAAGGCAAACCTTTCAATGTCACTGTGATCCAAATATACGCACCAACCACTGGCGCAGATGAAGCCACAATGGACCAGTTCTATGAGGACTTACAACACCTCATAGAACAGACACCAAGAAATGATGTCCAAATTATATTAGGAGACTGGAATGCCAAAGTAGGAAATCAAAAAGTGGAAGGAATAACAGGCAAATTTGGTCTGGGAGTACAGAATGAAGCAGGGCAAAGATTGATAGAGTTCTGCCAAGAGAACGCACTGGTCATAGCAAACACTCTCTTCCAGCAACACAAGAGGCGACTTTACACATGGACATCACCAGATGGCCAACACCGAAACCAGATTGACTACATACTCTGCAGCCAAAGATGGAGAACCTCCATACAGTCAGCAAAAACAAGACCTGGAGCAGACTGTGGCTCAGATCACAACCTATTGATCGCAAAATTCAGGCTTAGACTAAAGAAAATAAGGAAAACACGGAGACCAGAAAGATATCACCTAGACAACATCCCTAAAGAATACGCAGTGGAGGTGATGAACAGATTCAATGGCTTAGACTCAATAGATAGAGTGCCAGAAGAATTATGGACAGAGATGAGGGACATCATGCAGGAAGCAGCAAAGAAAACCATACCAAAAGAAAAGAAGAGTAAGAAAGCAAAGTGGTTGTCTGATGAGGCTCTTAAAATAGCAGAGGAAATGTTATGTATGTATGCATGTTCATTATACTGTAAGGCAAGATTGTAACCACTCCAGATACAAACGATATCAGCTATAAAGGAACGCGAGCAGACAGCCTATAGAGGGCAGCTGCGAGCGTTCACTCTCACATGGTTCACATTGCTCAATCACGGACAGCCGCGGGAAAACCTTCCCCGCATTCAGCAGCTGAAGCAAGACCTGCATTCAGCAGCTGAAGCAAGACCTGCATTCAGCAGCTGAAGCAAGACCTGCATTCAGCAGCTGAAGCAAGACCTGCATTCAGCAGCTGAAGCAAGACCTGCATTCAGCAGCTGAAGCAAGACCTGCATTCAGCAGCTGAAGCAAGACCTGCATTCAGCAGCTGAAGAAAGACCTGCATTCAGCAGCTGAAGCAAGACCTGCATTCAGCAGCTGAAGAAAGAGGCGTGCCTGGGCGAGGCCACGCCGGTAGCAACCAATCAGCTACCGTGCTACAAGATTCAAATGTAGAGAGCTACTGTATATATTGAGATGTATCACCGCCATTCCTCATGCCTCACTGGAACCCCATGCAATGCAATAAACCTGTGTTAAACCAACCTTTCGGTTGTCCGGTTGTCTTTGGTCCCATACACTAAATTGGCGACGAAGGTGGGATATGGCTGCCCACGGGACCAAGACATGCGCCGGCTACGAGATCAAGAAGCAGGGAGACTTGGAGCTGTTTGAGATAGACTTCAACGCAGCGCTGGTGGAGCTCGAAGTCTCCGATGAGGCCAAAAAGAGGGCCATTTTCGTCCGCATGCTCGGACACGAGACCAAGAGGACCTTGGTGGACCTGATCGCCCCGAGGAAGGTGGGCGACTTCAAAGCTTCAGAGCTCCTGGCGGCGTTGCGCGCCCATCTCCGGCCGGCAATAGCGATGTTCCCCGCTCGGAGCGCGTTCTGGAGGCGAGTCCAGGCACCCGGAGAATCGGTCGATGAGTTCGCCGCGGCCCTGCGGTTGGCCGCCGGCCCTTGCAAGTGGGAACTCCCCGACGTCACCCTCCGGGACTGCCTGCTCTGCGGTCTGAGGGACACAGAGACTCAGCGCGCGCTGATGAAAAGGGAGCCGCCTCCCACGTGGCAACAAGTCCTCGACGCGGCACAGGCCGCAGAGGCCACGTCGGCCGGGGTGCACGAACTCCAGGACTGGCGCCCGAAGACCGCCAAGGCAGAGAGTTCAGTGCGCGCGGCCTGGCGGACTTCGAACTCGTCTTCTGCAGAGAGCAGCGACGACGAGGACGTCCGGAGGGTCCAGAGAGAGGGCCGGCGCTGCGATGGCTGCGGCGCCGCCCACGCCCGCACCAAATGCCCATTCCGCAAGGCCGAGTGCCACAACTGCGGCCGGCGCGGGCACATCGCCAAGGTCTGCCGGAAACGACGCGAGGCCACCCGGAGTTCTCCAGACCGCTCGGCGAGGCAGGACCGCACCACGAGGCAGGACCGCACCACGAGACCGAAGGACGGCACACGGACCACGAGGACGCGGGACGGAGTAGGACGAGTCTCCGACGACAGCGAGGACGACACGCCGGTTTGCAGCGTTTCCACGGAGCACCCCCGTTACTTCGTTGAGGTAGTAATACAAGGGGCCCCTGTTAGGATGGAGGTGGATTCGGGTTCCTCATACTCCATTATTTCCCAGGGGGAGTTCATGAAAATCGCCCCCCGCGTGCGGCCCAAGCTCAAGGCGTTGAGGGCCACGCTGAAGGACGTGCAGGGGAACCGCATCCCAGTGTTGGGGGTTGGGAAGTTCCAGGTCCAGTTCAAAAAGTACACCGCAACGCTTCCCTTAGTCGTCCTCAAGGGGGGTAAATGCAGCCTCCTCGGGACTCAATGGTTCCAGTCCCTGGGGTTGTTCATTGGGGGGGTGCACGCCGTGGGAGCACACGCCGCCGGGACTGATCCAATACAGAGCGTGTGCGACGCGCACCCCGAGGTTTTTAAAAAGGGGCTAGGAAAATTCAAGGGCCCCCCAGTGACTTTCGACCTGGACCCTGGAGTGCGTCCAATCAGACTTAAACCGCGCAGAGTGCCTTTCGCACTAAAGGACAAAATTGAGGCGGAATTGGACAAATTAGTGGGCCAGGGGATTCTTGTTCCTGTTGATTCTGCGGAGTGGGAAACTCCAATTGTAACAGCGCTCAAGGCCAACGGGGAAGTCCGAATATGCGCTGATTACAAGTGCACCATCAATAAGGCGATCCGCCCTAATGCGTATCCGGTGCCGGTAGTCAGCCACTTATTGGCCAGGTTACACGGGGGGAGGTGTTTCGCCAAACTCGACCTGGCCCAAGCCTACCAGCAACTCCCGGTGACCCCCGCCGCAGCTGCTGCACAAACCATAGTCACCCACAAAGGGGCGTTCCAGGTTTCGCGCCTCCAATTCGGCGTGAATTCGGCGCCCGGGATTTTCCAGTCATTGGTGGAACGCCTCCTGAAGGGGTTGGAGGGGGTGTTACCCTATTTTGATGACGTACTAATTACAGGGGGGAGCCGGGCCGAATTAGCAACAAGGTTGGGAAAGGTCCTGACAATATTCGAAAAGGCGGGGTTGAGGTTGCGGAAAGACAAATGCGTCTTCTTCGCTACAGAGGTTGAGTTCCTAGGGTTCCGTGTTACTCCCGAGGGAATTAGGCCAGCCCAATCCAAGGTAGCCGCCATCAAAAAGGCCCCTCGCCCCACCTCCAAGCCCGAGTTGCAGTCGTTCCTCGGACTGCTCAACTTCTACCACTCCTTCCTCCCGCGGAAGGCAGCCGTGGCAGAACCGCTACACAAATTGTTAAAAAAGGACGAGGCATGGAAGTGGGGCGACGTCCAGGAAAAGGCTTTCAATGACCTGAAGCGACTCCTGGCATCAGATGCTGTACTGACCCACTTCAATCCCAAACGCCCGGTGGTCCTGATATGCGATGCATCCCCGGTGGGGGTGGGGGCGGTGCTTTGCCACGTGCTGGAGAACGGTAGGGAGGCCCCGATAGCTTTCTACTCTAGATCCCTGTCCCAAGCGGAGAGGAATTATGCTCAGACAGACAGAGAGGCGCTAGCAATAATTGCGGGGACCAAGAAATTTCATGATTTCGTGTACGGCCGCCCCTTCACCATAGTGACTGACCACAAGCCTTTGCTGGGCATCTTCACCGCAGACAAGCCCACACCCCAGATCCTGTCCCCGAGAATGCTCAGATGGGCCATTTTTCTCAACGCGTATCAGCACGCGTTGGTATACCGGCCCGGGAGGGAGATAAGCCATGCCGACGCTCTGTCGAGGTCCCCCATTCCCCGGGATTGCTGCCACGTGGGCGGAGTAGAGAGGGACCACCAGGTCTTAATGATAGAGGTCCTAGACTCCCCTCCAGTAGTACCGGCCGAAATCGCCAAAGCGACAGGCAAGGACAAAGCGCTGGCCACAGTTTGCTCCTGGGTGCAGAAAGGGTGGCCCGTGTCTTCCCCAGCAGCGGAATTCGACACATTCTTCAAAAAGAGATTAGAGTTGTCCCTGGAGAGGGGTTGCCTCTTGTGGGGACAGCGGGTAGTGATCCCCACGTCTCTCCGGCCGAGGGTGCTTAAACTGCTGCACGTCAGCCACCCGGGGATCGTACGCTCTAAGGCACTAGCCCGCAGTTACTTTTGGTGGCCCCAGTTAGACGCCGACATCGAACACATGGTCGGCACTTGTGAGGCGTGCCAAAGCTCAAGGCCAGAAGAGGCTCGCTCGCCACCTAGGGAATGGGACGCTGCGAGGGGACCCTGGTCCCGAGTTCACGTAGACTTTGCTGGCCCATTCAGGGGAACGCTTTTCCTCCTCGTGGTGGACGCGTTCTCTAAGTGGTTGGAGGTCATTCCAGTCTCGAGCACCTCCTCGACCACAACCATTAAACAGTTAAGGAGGGTCTTTTCCACGTTCGGTTTACCCGACACCCTCGTCAGCGATAACGCTAGCTGTTTCACGTCCGCCGAGTTCAGGGCATTCATGGAACGCAACGCCATTCGGCACGTCACCTCCGCCCCCTTTCACCCGGCCACCAATGGCCAAGTAGAGCGCCTCGTGCGCACCACGAAAGACGCGCTACTGCGCATGGGTCCCGGAGACCTCGACCTGAAATTGTGCCAATTCCTACTGAGATACAGGGTCACCCCCTTAGCGTCAGGGTACTCCCCCGCAGAGCTGTTGATGCGCAGGAAGCTGGCCACGGGGATATCCAAGCTAGACCCCACGAGAGTAGAGGACAAGGGGCGGAACATAGGGGTGGAACCCACCAAGAGTTTCGGCATAGGCGCCCCAGTATACTGCAGGAATTACGCCAGCGCGGGGCCAGCCTGGGTGCCGGGCACCGTAGTAGACCAAACCGGCCCCGTCTCATACCGCGTAGAGACCAGTACAGGTTTCCTGTGGAGGCGACACGTGGACCAACTCAGGCGTAGGGTCCCCGGAGAGCAAGACGAGGATGAGGCCAGCATTGATTCAGCGTTAGGGTACTCCCCCACCCGTTTAGCCCAAGGGGGAGGAAAAGGGGAGCATGGGTCCCCACCAAGGGGGGAGGAAAGGGAATCGATCCACGGAAATCTTTTGCGGGAGTCCCTGCCAGAGAGGAGGAGCCCCGGGTTGCGGGAGTCCCCGTCAGAAAGGAGGAGCCCCAACCACACTCATACCCCGCGGAAGCCGCGGAAGTCCCCCCGAGGCTCAGAGGTCCATAGAGGTTTAGACGTTGATTTACAGTACCAGGGGGAGTTAGCGGAGTGGTCCCCCACCCGTCCTAGCGAAAAGAGGGGTTTCAGTTCAGCCCCTGGTACCTCCAGTCCCAGTAGCCCCTGTGAGTTAGAATGCAATATAGCGCCCATGTTCCGGAGACCGACACCTCCAAGACCAGAGGCATCAGCGAGTCCGCCCACCACCACAGTCTTAAGGTCCCCCGAGCAGGGATCAGAAGGTAGCCATTCCCCAAGGGCGACCTCATCGGTGCCGCGGTTCACACTAGGAGGGTCCCCGGGGTCCGAGGGCAATAGGCAGGGATTTACCTCCCAACTGTTCATCCCATTCCCTTCCCCAAGCGCAAGGCAGGCACGGACGCCCCACAGAGCCACTAACGAATCCCCGTTTCCCGTTGCAGGACAAGCGCCCGCAGAGTCAGGGATCACAGGCTCTCCAGAATTAGGGCAGGCGCAAGCACGCCCCAAGCGAACGTGCGGCAAGCCACAATGGTTGCGGGACTTCGTCCCATCCTAGGGGGGAGGGATGTTATGTATGTATGCATGTTCATTATACTGTAAGGCAAGATTGTAACCACTCCAGATACAAACGATATCAGCTATAAAGGAACGCGAGCAGACAGCCTATAGAGGGCAGCTGCGAGCGTTCACTCTCACATGGTTCACATTGCTCAATCACGGACAGCCGCGGGAAAACCTTCCCCGCATTCAGCAGCTGAAGAAAGACCTGCATTCAGCAGCTGAAGCAAGACCTGCATTCAGCAGCTGAAGCAAGACCTGCATTCAGCAGCTGAAGCAAGACCTGCATTCAGCAGCTGAAGCAAGACCTGCATTCAGCAGCTGAAGCAAGACCTGCATTCAGCAGCTGAAGCAAGACCTGCATTCAGCAGCTGAAGAAAGACCTGCATTCAGCAGCTGAAGCAAGACCTGCATTCAGCAGCTGAAGAAAGAGGCGTGCCTGGGCGAGGCCACGCCGGTAGCAACCAATCAGCTACCGTGCTACAAGATTCAAATGTAGAGAGCTACTGTATATATTGAGATGTATCACCGCCATTCCTCATGCCTCACTGGAACCCCATGCAATGCAATAAACCTGTGTTAAACCAACCTTTCGGTTGTCCGGTTGTCTTTGGTCCCATACACTAAAGGAAAGAAGGAACGCAAAAGTCAAAGGAGAAAGGAAAAACTACAATCATTTGAACACAGAATTTCAAAGAAAAGCAAGGAGAGATAAGGAAAACTACCTAAAAGAACAGTGCAGAGAAATGGAGGAAAACAACAAAAGAGGCAGAACCAGAGATCTTTTCAAAAAAATCGGGGAAATTAAGGGAACATTTAAAGCAAAAATGACCATGATAAGGGACAAAGAAGGAAAGGAGCTAGCTGATGCAGAAGAGATTAAGAAAAGATGGAAAGAGTACACAGAGGAACTCTACAAAAAGGACCTCAACACTCCTGACAATCACAATGATGAAGAAGTAGAACTTGAGCCAGACATCCTGGAGAGCGAAGTCATAAAGGCCCTAAAGAGCACTGCAAACAACAAAGCTAGTGGAGATGATGGTATCCCAGTTGAATTTTTCAAAGCGCTAAAAGACGATGGCGTCAAATTACTGCATTCAATATGCCAGCAGATTTGGAAAACAAAACAATGGCCACAGGATTGGAAAAGATCAGTATACGTACCAATCCCAAAAAAGGGCAATGCCAAAGAATGTTCAAATTATCGAACAATCGCACTCATCCCACACGCCAGTAAAGTGATGCTCAAGATAATACAGGATAGACTTCAGCAGCATGTGGAAAGAGAATTACCAGAGGTGCAGGCAGGTTTCAGAAGAGGCAGGGGGACTAGAGACCACATCGCCAACATACGCTGGATCATGGAGAAAACAAAGGAATACCAGAAACAAGTATACTTTTGTTTTATTGACTACACTAAGGCATTTGACTGTGTGGACCACAACAAGATGTGGCAAGTAATTAAAGAGATGGGAATACCAGAGCACCTCATATGCCTCCTGAGAAATCTGTACATGAACCAAGAAGCAACAGTTAGGACAGAACATGGAGTGACAGAGTGGTTTGGAATAGGAAAAGGAGTAAGACAAGGCTGCATTTTGTCACCATGCTTATTCAACCTATACACAGAGCACATAATGCGCAGTGCAGGGATGGAGGAATCACAATATGGGATTAAAATCGCTGGGAGAAACATCAACAATCTGAGATATGCAGACGATACCACCCTAATGGCAGAAAGTGAGGAAGACCTAAAGAATCTCTTGATTGGGCTGAAGGAGGAGAGTGCACCCAAATTAGGACTACTGTATTTTCTGGCGTATAAGACTACTTTTTAACCCCAAAAAATCTGTGCCAAAGTCGGGGGTCGTCTTATAGGACAGGTACTTAACTGCAGCTTGTTTCCCCTTGCTTCATATGTCTGGCGCATATGGTGGGGGGTGCCGCGGCCGAGTCCCTGCTCTGTGCGGGGAGTATGAAGCAAGGAGAAGCAAGCTGCACACATCTTCCTGTACCTCAAGGAAGAGAACATGAGCGTGGATTGGCTCTCCACCTGTTGTGTCCTAAAGCCTGTGCCTTTAAACAATGTACCTATCCATGTGTATCCAATGTAACCTTTTCTATGTGTAACATTGTAACCTTCAGCTGCATCACTGTAACCTGAATAGGACGCGAGCTAGTGACCACTAGATGGCAATAGCGAGCGTCCAAGCTCATTGGTCCAAGACTCACCTAGAACAACAGCGCGGGAAGATTCCCGCCACTACCTTCACCTGGACAAGAAGGGCGTGACCTACAATGACATCACGCGGACAGTAGCCAATGGACTGTCAAGGAGCCACATTCAAATGTATAGCCACTGTATATATTGAGCTGTTCATCCCCCATTACCACATGTTCCCTCTGACCAGCATGTAATAAAGTTGTGTTAAGCCAGCTCTTCGGCTGTCCTGGTGTCCTTGGTCCCATACACTAAACCACCAGAACCTGCCCATTCAACTTGGAGGGCTGCGCGTCTTCGGGTTGAGTGTGGGTTAATTTTTATTTGGTGTGCATTGGAAGAGAGGTAGTCTTATATGGCAAGTATATTCCAAACTCTATATTTTAACTGGAAAAGTTGGGGGTCGTCTTATACGCCCAGTCGTCTTATACGCTGGAAAATACGGTACTTTATTTCAAAACTTGTATGGGTGGGGCCAGTCAGAATTTCTGCTACCGGTTCTGGTGAACTGGTGCGAACCTGCTGATGCCCACCACTGCCTGGACCTTATTGGAATGGCTTTTAGTGAGGAGTATAAATGGCTGCAATGTGGAAGAAAGGGACAGAAAGAATCTTTGCAGAAACTCACTTCTTCCACTTCTTCCATAATGCTAGAGAGATTGTGCTTAAACATTAAATAATTAAAAAATTCCAATTGCCTGCTTTCATTTTGGTTGGGTTATCCTTTGGTATTGCTTTGCATTGTAACTGCTTTGGTTGTTGTTGTTGTTGTTAGCAAACTGGAAAGGAATGAAAATGTACTGCAAGTAAAAAAGAAGAGCACACAAAAATAATGGACCTTGGCTTTAAATTTTGAGTGGAGATGCATCATTGATCAATAGGTCTGCTTGTGAGCTTCTATAACATCTGGCAATGTTAACAATGAAACTGGTTATAGGTCCTTCAGGAATCAGGAAGCATAACTTTAAGCTTGCTCTTTAATGTGCTTATGCTCTCATCTATTAACATTGCATTAAGGCTTCTGTTCTCCACACTAAATAATGTATCCTGGCGGTAGCTTTTCTGCCTAACTGTACTACACAGTGTTGAATTGCAACAGGAGGAGTTGCCTCAATATAAATTGTAAGAGCTGTCTTCTCTCTATCATCCATGTTTTCCCCATACAGTACAAAAAAGGGTCAGATCTGGTCACAGAGCCCTCAAGGAAAACCTATTTTCTTGAAATTGACATTGTACGAAATTGCAGGAAATCAAGCAGAAATCAGCCAAAAGGAGATGCTGTCTTCTGCATATGTCTTTATAGAAGGGGTAGTTTTATTTTTGTAGCAAACCAAGCATTTCCTGAGTGATCTGGATATGTAGCTCAACTAAATTTATCTTTCCTGGGGTTGGGGTGGGGGAGATGCCACATTTTAGTACTAATGAATAGATGCTTATGATTTCTTATGATTTTGATTTGGAGAGTAGAAGACAAGTTGATGGCAACCCTCTCCCCTCAGCTATATTTGTTTATGGGATTCTTTTTGCAAAATTGTCCATAAATATGCTCATATTAAGACTGGGACAGGTAAGTTTATTTAAGTGGCCGAGACTGCTATTGTCACAACTTTTTTGTTTGTTTGTTAATGTTTGTGCTTTCTCCAAACAGAAATGGAGCCTTCATGAATTCTTAATACAAACCGCCTCATGTAATGTATTCCCTTTGAGATATCTATGTAAGTAGGAGTGCCTGTTGAGTCTCAATGTGTCCAAAAACTACTTCAAAAGAATAGAAGATTGCCTGTGCAACAGCTCTGAATAAAAAATGAAATGTGTTTCCTAACAAGTACCTATTCCGGTTGGAACCTTCTAGCATTATTGAAAACATTAAAAGGTGGTATAAACACAGTTCAACCACAGTTAAGCACTGTACCATAGTCCAAACTAATTTAAACCACACTAATTTAAATACATAATATTTTGAATATATGCTTACCTCCCCTCTTATTTAAACTGCCAAGATTTTAAAGCTGCAGGCTTCTATACACTTGTATTTTGTGTACCATCAAGTTGCCTCTGACTTATGGCAACTCTTTCAATGAGTGGCTTCCAAAATCTCCTGTGTTCAACAGCCTTGATTGGCTCCTGTAAACTCAAACCTGTGGTTACTTTAGGGCAGGGATTCTCAGCCTGCGGCCCATGGGCTGGATGTGGCTTGTGGCACCATTTCATGCCCCCCCGACTGCCTCCACCACACCAGGAAGTGCCATGTGGTGGAGGAAGGACAAAACAGCTGTCCAGACCCCAAAGCTGTCTGAGGGAGCATGACCTGGCCCCCAGCTTTAAAAGGTTAAGAATTCCTGCTTTAGGGAGCTGATCCATCTTGTACATTGTCTTCTTTTCCTACTCCCTTCAACCTTGCCCAGCATTATTGCCTTTTCTAGCAAATCTTGTCTACTCATGATGTGCCCAAAGTAGGACAGCTTTATCATTTTTGCTTCCAGAAACAGCTCAGTTTTTATTTGCTCTAGGACCGACTTGTTTGCCTTTTTAGAATCTTTCTCTAGAAATTTAGTAAAGGTCACCTTTGATCAAAAGTCTGCCGTATCTGACTCTAGGGTTAAGTGCTCTAGGGTTCAGTGTCTGCAGATGTTTCTGTGGACATGTGGTAAGTATGCCTAGACACCAGAGTGCACGGAATGCTGTTTACCTCCCCACCGAAGTGGTACCTATTTATCTACTTGCAGTTTCTTGCTTCCAAACTGCTAGGTTGGCAAGGGCTGGATCAGAGATCCATCAGAGATCCAGCTCCTGCTCACTCTGTCATGTAGTACTCAGGTCTTGAACTGCTGACTTGCCATCCTTCCAGTTGTCAAGTTCAGCATCTTAACCACTTGAGCCACCACAGTCCCTCTAGAAATTTACCTAGGAGTAATTCAAAGTGGCTTCCTTTTGAGTAGATGCACATTAGAGTAAATGTGTTTTTGGATTGCCATATCAATACAGTATTTTGTACAGTTAAAGTACTTAACTTTGGCAGAGTTGTGCTGGACAATTTCATTCTAATGTTGCAGCTTTTCAATGGCCTCTGATGTTGTTGCATAGTACTTACTTTTAATTAATGACTAATTTACTGTGATTATGTGGTAAGGGACAAGACAGAGAAAGATGTTAAGTACTCAACACCAAATGTCACTTGAGTGTTATTTTCTTTTTTTATGCTTTTAAGTTATTTATGCCAAGTTCCTGTTTCATAGTTATGAGATCTATTACTTTTTAATGTATTTTACAAGCACTATAGCACTCTATTGACAGATGCTATCTAACTGAAACAACTAGAGCAGTGTTTCCCAACCTTCTGGGACATGGGGGGGGGCATTAGAGTGCTCAGTACCTAAAGAAAGACCCATCTTTACCTATAAGAAGGTGGTTGCATCATGCGTGTCTGGCATACATGGCCACACCCGGCCCAACCATCCCGTACCAAGCCACCCACACTTACCTTTAGACCCTATGAGCATCGCCGCAAGAGTCCGGTCATCGAGAGTAGTGCAACCGCCCTACGAAGATGAACAAAAAAAACTACAAGGCCCAGTGCTCTCCACGCCGCACCACCCCTCAGCCAATCAGGCTGAGGGATGTGAGCACAGAGGAGGCTGGGAAAGCACCGAGTGTGGAAAAAACTGCTGCCATGTCCAGGCCCCGGTGACGAAGGCCGGCGCCAGCCCTGCCACAACTTCAGTGGGGTTGCAGAGAGAAGAGGGAGGCCCTCTTCTCTCCACGGCCCCACCGCCAGCCCCACCGCCGGCCCCGCCGTGACTTCACTGGGGTTGCAGAGAGAAGAGGAAGGCCCTCTTCTCTCCACGGCCCCACCGCTGGCCCTGCCGCTGGCCCTGCCACCGGCCCTGCCACTGGCCCTGCTGCCGGCCCCGCCACCGGCCCTGCCGTAACTTCACTAGGGTTGCAGAGAGAAGAGGAAGGCCCTCTTCTCTCCACGACTTCACTGGGGTTGCAGAGAGAAGAAAGAGGTCCTCTTCTCTCCATGGCCCCAGTGAAAAGCTTCCCTCCGAGACACAGAGTCCAAGAATGGCATTCCATTCTTGGCCTCTGTCTCCCAGACGGAAGACAATGCCTTCCACAGAAGGCGAGGGCCGAAAGCTTTGGCCCCCGCCCACTGAGGAAAACAAACAGCTTCCCTCCAGGAGACGGAGGCTGAGAATGGAGCACCATTGTTGGCCTCCATCTCCCGGAGGGAAAACCATCCGGAGCATCCCCCTGTGTGTGTGTGTGTGTGTGTGTGTGTGTGTGTGTGTGTGTGTGTGTGTGTGTCCTCGCCGAGGCTACGGGGAAGAGGAAGGGGAGCCCCTCCTCTCTCTGCATAGTTTCGGCGTGTGTATGTGTGTGTGTGTCCTCGCCGAGGCTACAGGGAGGAGGAAGAGGAGCTCCTCCTCTCCCCGCGCAGTTTCGGCATGTGTGTGTGCGCGCGTGTGCATGTGTGCATGTGCAACCCAAAACCACCCCTACCACCAACCTTTTGGTGTTCAGAAACTGGAGGCAACAGCCAGTGTAGTGAAATTCAGCTCTTTTATTTCTGGGGTCTAAACACAACTTGGAGGGGAACAACGGGGACTTATATACACAATAAACTGGATACAAAACAGCAGTAACAAACATAATTGGGTGATTTGAATATATGTTACAATAGTATGTACATTTTACAGTTCTGATTCGCGCTTCTCAGCATTTGAATCTTGTGCGCTCGAAGTCTCGCGATATTACGCGGGCTGCCGAGATTTCGCGACTGTCAAACAGTGTGGCTGATTGACAGTAATTTGCATAGTTTCTTTGACTGTTTGAATGTTCAAAATGTCACCAACACAATTTGTCATACATAACAAACACCCCCCAAAAAAACCTGAATGCTAGTCGTAAATAAAAATGGAACAAAATTATTAATCTACAGATTTAGGTCAAAAGTAAATATCCAGAGGAATGAATTAACCAGGCCTTTTACTATCATTTTCTCACCTTTTTTGTGCCTGTGAAAACAGGCCAGACATCTCATTGTAACCAGACACACAGTTACTTTATCTTCCTTACACACACACACACACACACACACACACACACACACATACTGTATATAGCCTCCAACATGGTAATGCATGGAGATGGAGAATGAAAAAGCTGAGTAGTATGTGGCTAACAAAGAATCTAAAATGGCCACAATGCTAGTATGAAGTATATGACCAAGTCGAAAGCTGACAGAAGGAACCATGGAGACCATAAGATACAGTGTTTCTATTGAGGACAGGAAAGAGAAAGGAAAAACAGAGTATATGGCAGGGGTGCCCAAACTTTTCAGGCCGCAGGCTGGTCACATGGTTCCTCCCACCAGAAGTGGAAGTAAAATGCACATGTGCAGGCACATAATGTCCCCGTGCATGTGCATAACACTGCCATAAACGCCCTGTGTCTGTCATAAATGCATTTACAACAGCCTCAGGACATTTACGACAGCATTATGCGCATGCGCAGGCACGTTGTGTGCATGCATGTTTTACTTCTGCTTCTGGAGGCAGTGCAGGCTGGATGATTTGGCACCATGGGCTGGATCTGGCCTGTAGGCTGTACTTTTGGGCACCGCTTGTATATGGTGTCAATTAAGGCAAGAATAATAGTGTGAGGTCTGAGGGAAATATCTTGAGGGCGTTTGCAGTAAACAAACAGGTTGGAGGACTGCCCAGAAAGAGCTTGGGGGGCTGCATGTGACCCACAGGCTGAAGGATGGGGACCTTTAAACTAGAGCACCCCTAAACTAGAGTAATAGGTTACAATTTTGTTATAGGGAAAAAAAACAGCTCTCTTCAGTACTCCAAACATATGGAGCTTTCCAACCAGTTGGATTTTTGTCAGTAACACCTCTTAATGTATACATCCATTCTGTAGTGTATAAATTTCTTGTTTATAGTTACATGGGTACAGAGCAAGTTTGTAAACTGCCTTCCTGTTGAAAGTATTTTCCCACATTCTGGGACCTATTTTCAAAACATAGCCTAATGTTTTTCTCAGTTACTAAAAAGAATCCCATAGAGGTCAATAGCAGCCTAGCATGAGGAATTTAGGATCACATAGTGGGTCGGATACAATAGTGGTACTGAAAATATGTTTATTCCTATTGTGCTTTCTAATTGGGGGAGGGGCAGGATTTTGTCGAATCATAGTCCCTTTTTACATAGTGGATTTCTACACCTATACTGGGGACACTGTAGGCTTTTGTTACTCTCCTAAACCAAGCCAGAGTGCCACAAACTATTTTAGGAACTTCATCGTTAGACATAATACACTATCTCTCACCACTGTGAGACAGATAAGCAGGTTAAAGGGTGTAGATGTAGGCTCAGTCATGTGCCACACACAACTTTCTGTTTCATGAGAAGGCAGTGCCTGAGTACTCAGAAGGAATGGGTGAGAGAGCTGCTGCTGTTTCCACCACCTCCTGCCGCTGGGCAGTTACTTCACCTTGCCTATTGATAAGGTGGAAACTGGGTTAAAAGAGTGTTCATTGTCCTTTTGTTGGCTGCCATTGACCAAACAGTCCAAACATTCTTAATTACAAGTAATCACAAGTAGCTATTAACATATGGAGACCCACAAATCCAATAATTGTATATAACAGCCATTATCTGTATAATCTGTCTGTTTTATACTCCTGAATATTTATAACTGTTCTGAATATTACTCCAGGGGGTAAATGTATGACTGTTCTTTTTACAGAAAATTTGTATATACACAGTATAAATACTATACACAACTGTCTTCCCTCATTTAGCTATTGCAGAACTATAGTTGCTCTTCATTGAAAACTATGAGTAGACCCTCGATTAATGACAAAGCTTGGTTCCATGAGTAGCGTCGTTAATTGCGAGTTCCCACACAACAATACTAAAAAAGCGGCTTCCTATGGAAAAAACTCGATTAATGACGTTTTTGCACAATGATGCTAAAAAAGCAGCTTCCTATGGGAAAACCTTGATTAAAGACATTTTTGCATAACAACGCTAAAAACGTTGTTGTGTGAATGGGGATTTTGCCAGTAACAACACATCGCTAATCAAAAATGTCGTTAGTCGAATGCGTCGTTAGGCAGGGGTCCACTGTATATTATTAGAACAGAGGGTTAACATAGGAAGTTGCACTTGAGTAGATCTATTGAATTAGTGAATAAACTCCTCCATTAATCCAATTGATTCAAATGGGCGGACTCTAGTTGCATCTTTCTTTAGCATAGCAAATTACACCTCGTGCAGGCTTATTTGAATCAATTAAATTTATGCACAGGGTTGTATCACCAAATCCCTGCTGATTTAATGGGATTACTCTAGTGCAATTTTCTAAGCAACTGGATATCAGCCAAGCTGTTTTTTTATTCTGAAAAACTTTCATTTTCTCTTTCTCCACCTCTTTGTAAATATAATCTAACCCCAATTCTAACAACATAAGTATTAATTTATAAATAAACCAAAAAACTAGTAAAAATCTTTTCAATTAAAAATAAGCAAAAATAGTTTTTATCATTCTAAAAGGTTAAGAAAAATGTAACCTACCTTATTAAATACCAGTGGAAATATTAATTTAATGTGATGAATGATGAAAATCCCATAGGCCTACATCTCTTGAAAATCTTAATGTCCTCTAGTGAGGCATATTCTTATTTGGAAAGGTATTGCCATATATACTCGAGTATAAGCTGAACAAAATATTAGCCGAGGTACCTAATTTTGACTCAAAAATCCAGGAAAATAGGTTGACCCGAGTATAAGCTGAGGGTGGGAAATGCAGCAGCTACTAGTGAGTTTCAATAATCAAAATACATGAAAATATGGTAAAATTAATTAAATTGTTGGAACATCTCAATCCGGCATGGTCTTGGGACTTTTGTGGTCATTGACCCGAGTATAAGCCATGCCCCCTTTTGGGGGGCTGATTTTTGGGGCCAAAAATTCGGCTTATACTTGAGTATTTACAGTACTGAAACTCCTATAATAATTTCGTGTCAGAAATCATTCTGGATTGAAATGATTTTTGCTTGAGAAACTTCACTCAGGGGACACCTGAGTGAGGAGCCTTTCATGGCCCCAAGAGCTGGGACAGAGATGGGTGCTCAATCCATCATGCAGTACCCGGGTCTCAAACTGCCAACTTGCCAGCATTCCAGCTAACAAGTTGAGCTTCTTAACCACTGAGCCACCACAGCCCTTTGAAATTCCTATGACTCTTGATAATCTGACTTTATGGCCAATGGTTCCATTTTGTTTTGAGGAAACAATTACTCTATTTCCCCCAAAATGATGTGCTACCAGTCACCAAAAATATTCCCACTTTTTGATGGAAAGTAACAGTGACTGTTTTAATCCACTGGCTGTTGTTCCCACTGGTGCTCAGTTTCTAAATGAGACTAAAGCCTCTTTACTTGAGCTGGTTAAGTCTTCTATGAAACCAGTCACCAGTTATTATTATTATTATTATTATTATTATTATTATTATTATTATTATTATTATTATTATTAGTAGTAGTAGTAGTAGTAGTAGTAGTAGTAGTAGTAGTAGTAGTAGTAGTAGTAGTAGTAGTAGTAGTAGTAGTAGTAGTTTTATTTATATCCTGCTTCCCTCAGCCCGAAGGCGACTTGAAGCGGAAAACAACAGTAACCGTAACAATACAATAAGTATACAATATGCAAAATAAATAAATACACAATGGCACAAAAATAAAAGAATATAATCAATGCAATATCAATAACAGGAACAAAAAAGCAAAAAGTACAATATAATATACAAAAATACAATACAATCCAGATTACAAGCACCAAGAGGACAAAAATACAATATAACAGAATTCCGAACGGCCAGTGACAAACAAAAGTCCTTATGGCTGCGGGGTGCCTTATGGCTGCAGGGTGCTCCGCACCTTGGCAACAACCTCAGCAGCAGCAAAGTCCTTACAGCCGTGATGTGCTGGTGCTGGAGCTTCCCCTCCCTCCATCAGGCCGGGGGGGGAGGAGCGCCAAGCCTTGACATCAGCAAGGTCCTGGGAGACAGCGAAGTCCTCCCGCGGCTGCTCCTTTTGAGACCCTGGCAAGGGGATGGGGGCCAGGACGCCGCCTCTTAGAGGTGGAAAATAATAATTTAGCAAGAGTTCACTTACATTTGGTAAACATCTCTTCAGATGAGAGCTATACCAAACAAAAGGAAGATTAATGATAAACTGAAATTTCATAAGCCTGTCTTTGAGCAGGCACTGTTTACAAAACTGAAAGACTGCTGTGTACATGAAACTCAGCCTGAAGTAACTTTGGATTTATAGGCTGCTATGGTGTCAAAATGAGATCCAAGTAGTTGCTTCCCCACCCCCAACCCCCAATCCCATTTCCTGAGGGTGTCATTCTGGTAAAACATAGTTCTTAGAAAGTTGACTGTAATGGATCCTGTTAAAACTAAAGAGGATGAACCTTTGCCAAAAACTGCTATATAATTGCAGCAATTGCTTGTGGAACTTCAGTAAGAATGAAAGTTTTTGTTGTTAAGCTTCTTTTGTCTCAAAGTAAAAAACCATTACAGTAATTATTTTCCTGCATGATTTTAATACACTAGTACATGGGTTCTCAAACTTTTCCAGCCATGGGCTGGACCATACCCGCTCAGACAACTGAGCAGGCCAGACTGGTGGTTTCACCCACCGTAAACACTGCCTTAAAATGCATCCATGGATGTCGTAAATGCATTTACGACGGCTGCAGACTCATTTACAACAGCCGTAAATGAGTCCACGGCCAATGCCAGATTATTTGGCACCACGGACTGTAGGTTGAAAACCCCTGCACTAGTAGGACAATATACACCCTTTTTATATGTTTTATCATTTATTTTCATGCATGCACAATAGTAAAAGTACATAATGCTTGCAAACTTAAGCAATAGCAATTACATTTATATATCACCCCATAGTGTTTAGTGCACTCTCTGGGTAGCTCACAAAGTAATTAGCACCCATCTACCCCGGCCACTCAACTTGCTGGGTATTCTTTTTACTGACCTCAGAAGGATGGAAGTTTGAGTCCCATCAGGGTCGAACTCACAATGCCAGCAGTTTTGGGCTGCCGTACAGCAGTTCCATCACTGCACCACGATCTCCAGCTTTATACCTATACCCGTGATGGCGAACCTTGGCACTCCAGATGTTCTTGGACTTCAATTCCCAGAAGCCCAAGCACTCTGTGAATCCACATGAATGGGTTTACTTCAATTCATCCAGCCTGCGCTGCCCTCATCACTCCCTGAAGCAGAAGTAAAACGCACCTTTACGGGCACATTTTTATTCCGCTTCCAGGAGCGACAAGTGCAGCACGGGCCAGATGAATCGCAGTAAATCCATTTGTGTGGATTCATGGGGGCTTGGGCTTCTGGGAATTGAAGTGCAAGAACATCAGGAGTGCCAAGGATCGCCACGGGCCTATACTATTCATGCAGCTCTCCCAAATATTTTCAACTCTGACTGGCACCAGAATTTCAGCCAAGATTTTTCTCTATCTTCATCTGGAGATATCAGGGACTGGACCTGCATTCTTCTGTATGCAAAGCATGCACTTAGCTACAGTATCTCCACTTCATCACTCTCTTCCAACTGTGAGCCATTTTATTAATGAGGCATATAAGAACAAACATTGCTCAAAATAATCTTGCATGGGAGATCTCTGGGACTGATGTAGATGCAATTCATACCAGCTGTGAATTCTTACGTGTTTAACTAACCGTTAACTACTGAGCATGACAATTTGATATGATAAATGGAGCTATGTTCCATTCTTTCCTTCTTTTTATAGGCGGAACTGTTACATTTACATTCTGGCTTCTTATTCCAGCTATTGTGCTTTTTAAATTCTTCTTTGCAGCTTCTTTTACTAAATGCCATTTTAATAAAAGTGTGGTGCCCACAATTTTAGCACAGAGGATCTTTTTCTGCTACTTACATTGTATGCCCGGAAAACTCACTGAACAACATTTTTGGAACTTCTACTTTCTTCTTTTATTACAAAGCAAATATGAAGAGACACAGCAGGGGTATATACAATTATGCTTCATGTGAAGCGAATGGATAGGGAGAAAAAGGTCATCCACAGAAGTTGCACAGTAGTAGCTTCAGGACAAGTAAAATGTAGCATTTCTTCTTCTACTGTAGTCCACGTTAAATTCACTACCAAAAAACACAATGATTATTTTATAAAAGGAATTTGACAAATTAATGGAGGGTGAGGCTATTATATTTCTTCCAATATTGAAGACAGTGCTAATTTGTTTTTCAGTTGCTTGGGAACAGAAGACATATGGTAGAGTGGTATTCATGGTGGGCTTCCCATGGGCATCTTGTTATCCATAGTTTCTCTTTTCTGTGAAAATAGTCTTTGGCTAGATGAATTTTAGGTTTGAAACAGTGTGGCTCTTGTTTCTTGGGAAGCAGGCATGTTCTCTTAGCCCCAACGAGCCTCGCCCACCGGACGGCTTCAAAAGGGAGACGTTGCTGGAGCCCACCACCGCTGCTGACGCGTTGCCATGCCCCAGGGCTCACTCCATCAGCCCTGGGGTTGGGAGGCAGGTGCGTCTCCTTAGCCCCAATGAGCCTCATCCACCGGAGGGCTTCAAAAGGGAGATGTCACTGGAGCCCGCCGCTGCTGCCGCCATGTTGCCTCACCCCAGGGCTCACTCCATCGGCCCTGGGGTTGGGAGGCAGGTGTGTCCCCTTGGCCCTGATGAGCCTCGCCCGCTGGAGGTTTCAAAAGGGAGATGTCGCTGGAGCCCACCGCCGCTGCTGCTTTGTTGCCTCGCCCCAGGGCTTGCTCCATCGTCCCTGGGGTTGGGAGGCAGGTGGGTCCCCTTAGTCCCGACGAGCCTCACCCGCCGGAGGGCTTCAAAAGGGAGATGTCACTGGAACCCACTGCTGCTGCTGCGGCCGCATTGCCTTGCCCCAGGGTTCACTCAATCAGCCCTGGGGTTGGGAAGCAGGTGCGTCCCCTTTGCTCCGATGAGCCTCGCCTGCTGGAGGGTTTCAAAAGGGAGACATCGCTGGAGCCCACTGCTGCTGCTGCCACGTTGCCTCACCCGAGGGCTCACTCCATCAGCCCTGGGGTTGGGAAGCAGGTGCGTCCCCTTTGCCCAGATGAGCCTCACCTGCTGGAGGGCTTCAAAAGGGAGACATCGCTGGAGCCCACCACCACTGCCACCATGTTGCCTCGCCCCAGGGCTCACTTCATCGGCCCTGGAGTTGTGAGGTAGGTGCTGCCACGAGCTCCTTTCCCCGGTCTTGCCAGCTGGGGGAACATACCTGTCAAGTTTCAGGAAATTTCTGTCAACCCCCCGTATTTTACACTCTTTCCTGCTGTCATCCTGTATTAATTAGACTACAATTACACTGGAGTTAGACTGGAGGCCAGCACAGGATAAGCATAGCTGTCCACTTCCCCATTTTGGCTGGGAAAGTACCCTTATTTGACAGGAATTTCCTGAAACTTGAAAGGTATGCGGGGGAAGTGGGTGCACCTGGGGGTGTGAGACGTTCGGTGCCTCCTTAGGTCTGGCTGACCATGGACCTTTCCTCCATGCTGTGTGGATCTTGGACCCTCACCTGCCCGCCTTGGCCGGTTTTGATGGGAGGGAGGAGGATTGTGTTCTACATGATGGAGTGAGCCCTGGGGCATGGCAACGCGTTAGCAGCGGTGGTGGGCTCCTGTATGCTTAACTGAGAGATGTTATTGTATTATTGATATTTTGTATTTCTGCTTTTTCTATTGTATTTTTATGTGATTGTATTGTATTTTTCATTTTGTTGTATAGCCACCCTGAGTCGGCCTGTGCTTAAGAAGGGTGGGATATAAATTAACATTTATTATTATTATTATTTTCCTCTTGTCAGCCTGCCACTGAAGGCTCTGAAATAGTGAAATGGCAGTTGTTACAAAACCAAAATGGTGGTACTGTACCTGCCTTTTCCTTCAGTGTAGCCAAGCCCGAGTGCCTTTTTTACATAAGCCATTCATAGAAGAAGAGAAAGAAAAGAGCCATAAACTAAAGTCACAGTTTCACTAGTGCCATTGTAAACAAATGCCAAAAGAGCTGGGAACACAGCTCAAACAGCGAGAAAATTTTAGTGTACTTGAATCTCTTTATGCATGTTATCAAGATTTTCCCGCTGTTTGTGCTGTGTTCCCCTGTTAGACTTTGTACAGTGACATTTTCCATTACATTCTCTGCTTTTTTGCCTTTCCTGAAGACACAGTTTCTTTTTACTAGGTTTGTTCTAGGGAATGCAGGGTTTAACACTAATGCACTTCCAATTTAATTTTTCATCCACATAAAACATCCTGGTCGAAGCTTTAGTTTTCTTTTGGCACACAATGCACCCATCCCACAATAGCTCTAGAAGTGGGCTTTCATGGTGGTGGCAGTTTTGCTTTGGAAATTGGAATGCTTTTCCATCTTATATCCACCAGGCTTTCCTCCTCCCGTCATTCTGTAAACTTGTTAAGGCAGAGCTTTACAAGGAAGCATTTGACAATACAGTATTGTGTCCCAATGTTAGCTGTCTCCCTCCAGTAATTTCTCTTATTTTGCTGCTGCTATCGCTGTTGTAGTTGTTCTCATGAGATGGTTGTACAGTAGTTTTATTATATTATGTTATACACT
The DNA here is from genome assembly GCA_035047305.1 of Bradypodion pumilum. NCBI lineage: Eukaryota > Metazoa > Chordata > Lepidosauria > Squamata > Chamaeleonidae > Bradypodion > Bradypodion pumilum. The sequence goes on along the minus strand of JAWDJD010000004.1, from coordinate 305,417,801 downwards.
AAGGTTGGGGTTCCTTATGTTTTTCTACAAACTTGGTAATTACAGAAAAGCCCTATTTCTCCTACCAACAAAAGCCTGGAAAATCCAATGCAAAATTTAGAACACTGCCTGAATCAGATTGCTATAGCTACATTCATGTCAGTTCATCCAAACCTTTAAAACTCTCAACATTTCTAAACATTAGTTTACACGATGCCAGCAGTTTTGTTTTGAATGGAAAGCATTCTGAATCTATGTCAACATAGAATAAGGCAGAATAAGGATTTTACTGTTGGAATATTAGCAGAGATCAGCTTTCTGCTTCGTTTTCTTTCTTTTCCCTTTTTGATCAGGGAAGCTTGAAAAAGTGAACTGGAATATGGTGCTGGCAGTTTAAGGCATCTTCAAATATGACTTAAACAGTTATGCAGCGCCCTCATAATAATGGGTGAGCATACTGTCTCCCAAGCTCTGCCTTGTGACACACAGGCTTCACCCTCATCCAGGAATCTTTGCTGTAGAGCAGGTGTTCCCAACCTAAAGCCTGTGGGCCAGATCTGGCCCATGCATCATTTCATGTGATCCCCCACCCCTCCAAGGGCATTCAAGAAACAAAATGGCTGGCCCTTTGAAGCTGTTGGGACAAAATGGCCACCACCACCACCCCAATTGTGCAGGCAGTGCAAAATGGCCATCCAGCCCTTGAAGCTGACTGAAAGTGTGTGAGCCTGTTCCCCGGCTTAAAAAGGTTGGGAATCCCTGTTGTAGAGCAAGACCCACTAAAATTGAAGGCTTTACTTCTAGGTAAATGTCTGGTATGCAATTAGATTCTTGGGATCCAAGATCACTGCAGATGGTGACTGAAGCCATGAAATAAAAAGATGTTTACTCCTTGGGAGGCAAGCTATGGCAAACATTGGCAGCATAATAAGAAGTAGAGACATCATTCTGCTGTATAGTTAAAATGATGGTCTTCCCAATAGTAATGTGTGGCTGTGAGAGCTGGACCATGTGGAAGGCTGAGCGCAGAAGAATAGATGCCTTCAAACTGTGGTGCTGGAGGAGAATTTTGAGAGTAAAGAGATCACATCAGGCAATCCTAAAGGAAATTGACCCTGACTGCACCTTTGAAGGACAGATAGTGAAGCTCAAATATTTTGGCCACCAAATGAGGAGAGAGAACTCACTGGAGCAGGCCCTGATGCTGGGAAAGATCAAAGGCAAAAGGAGAAGGGGGTGGCAGCAGTTGAGCTTGTTTGAATGTCCTTGTCACCTCTGGTCAGAGTATCATTGACACAATGGGCATGGATCTGAGCAGACTCTGGAGGCAGGCAGATGGCAGAAGAGCCTGGCATGCTGTAGTCCATGGGATCACAAAGGGTCAAACTCATCTGGCAATTGAACAACAACAACAAAAATACTCTGTAATTAAACCAAGGACTTTTGTTCCCATGGACAACAGGTCTGCCCTAGCACTATGTCTTTCATTTTTACAAGTGTAAACTCTGTGGGCCTGTTGAAGTGGATTGGAAACCATGAAAACACCCAGTGAAATTACACCACAAGGCTTCAACACAGTAATGCACTGCAAAAACAGATGCCTGATCTTCAAGTGTGCTTCAAAAAAGGGGGGAAATGTTTAAAACAGGAAAGGAAAAGGAAATGCATGTATCACTAAAATCAGTGATGCACTGCAAAAAAAATTACTCTGTGGGCTGGCCAAATCTGTGGGTGGAGCCAAATCTGTGGGTGTGGCCGAACATCCTGCATTATGGGCTATGGAGGTGGGCATGGCCAACCAAGTGGGCATGGCCTGGGGGAATTTCTGCTACCGGTTTTGCAGAACCTGACAGAACCTGCTGCAGTGCATCACTGCTTCAACATTATAAAATACTTTGCCTCTCTTTTGTCTTTTATTTTATCCAGCATGTGATTCCTCACAGTGCTTGGAAAAGTTACCTTGTGGACTACAGCTAGCCCTCTTTGGGTACTTTAGGAGCCAGATCAGACTATAGAGGTTATGGAAAGGGGGGGGGCAGTCTTGCCAAGTCACCCAGATGCAGAAGTCTTCTCATCAATGCCTTGGTTTTTGGCACTTCCCCTTGTGGCTCTCTTCATTTATATCTCTTTTTATGGTGCACAGTGCAGGAACAGGAGGGATGGGCTTCTAAAAAGTTACTCAATGTATAGAGGACACAGTGAAGCAGTGGCTCAACCAGGGTTGCATAGATGTAATGCCCTGTATTGGGCTGCCCAGTGTTATGATTAATACTTTGTTTGGCTAATTTTAGGAACTGCAGTGCCTTAGTGGTTAAGACACTGAACTTGGCGCCTGGAAGGTTGGCAGGACAGCAGATTAAGACCCGAGTGCTGCATGACGGAGTGAGCTTCTGTCTCTGTCCCAGCACCTGCCAACCTAACATTTCAAAAGCAAGAAATTTCAAGTAGATAAACAGGTACCACTTTGGTGGGAAGGTGAACAGTATTCTGTGCACTCTGGTGTCTAGTCATGCCTGCCACATGACCACAGAAACATCTACAGCTCTGGCTCTTTGGCTATAAACAGAGATGAGCACTGAACCCTAGAGACAGATACAACTGGCTTTCAAGCAAGGGCAACCTTTACTTAGCTAATTTTAATCATGAGTAGCTTTTTAAAAGGCTAATGAATCCAACAGTTGATTTTGAATTCAACAGTTTATTTCCTTTCCTTTGTTTTGTAATGAACACATTTAAAGGATTAATGAGTTTAATGAGTTTTACAAAGTATAGAATAGATGCTTTTGAAATGTGGTGTTGGAGGAGAGTTTTGAGAGTCCCTTGGACAGCGAAGAGAACAAATAGGTCAATTTTAGAAGAAATCAACTCTGACTGCTCTTTGGAAGGTCAAATAGTAAGGATGAGGCTGAAGTACTTTGGACATCAATTGAGAAGAGAAGATTCGCTTGAGAAGACTTTGATGCGGGGAAAGGTAGAGCGCAAAAGAAGAATGGGATGGCCAAAGATGAGATGGCTAGATGGTATTGTAGACACAATGGACACAGAGCTGGGCAGGCTGAGGAGGATGGTGGGAGGACAGAGGTGCCTGGAGGACAATGGTCCATAGGGTCGCAAAGGGTCAGAATCGACTGTGTGATTGAACAACAACAAAAAGTATTTGCAATTAATAATCAGTTCTGAGTGGGCTGGGATAGATATGTATGGCTTAGCTCTTGGGGAAAAATTCAATGAAATTAGAAGATTAAAGATAAAACAGAGATAACTTTCCAAGTATATTCATAGCTGGTGAACTGCAGAAAAATATTAGGAGGTTATTAAGCGCAACTGTAATGCTGCATATGTTAACTTAAAATAGCCTATGCCATTTTAATGCAAAAATGTCCTACTTCCTGGTAATTGTCATGTTCTGTGTCCTCCATTCTGGTGAAACTAGTCCTCCTTTCAAGTAGATAGTCCTCCTTTTTAGTGACACAGCAATGTCTATTTTAGCAACAACTTGAGAATCAGCCAGCCAGTGAAAAGAGAAGACAGGACACACACACAAATATCATCACTTAGTCTCAACCGGTGGTGAGTTCACCAGCAATCTAACACACTCCCCTATGCAGCCACAGAAAATTTGAACCACACCAGAGGCTGTTACTATATATACTGTACGCGTCACACCTAAGTAGCTCCATCAAGTCTATAAACGTAACATATACAACAGATCTCTCAGAATGATTATCAGCTCTCCAGGGGGGAAAATACACGCCTAACTCATCAAGTGGAGTGTATCTTTAAACACACTTAGCTCCTGTTAGTTGCACTGCCTGCTCAACCCCTTGATCTTTTAAATTATCACTATTTTTGTTAAGGCTTGTGGTACATTCTACAGCTTTAAAGTCATTGTCCTTTGGTTAGGCCAATGGCCAGACTAACTGTAGTTCAAACATTTATATTATGCCTTTGAGGGCTTTCCCATGGTTAGATTTTATTCTGAACAAAATGGAAAACTTCCAGAGTTTAAATATGGAATATTTTATTCAAAGGACTCCCATGTCACAAATAGTGCTAGAACTTTTTTTTAAAAAAAAAAAAAACTTTCCAAAGAGCAGTCTCAGCCCTTCTGGGCCAGTTTTTGCTTCTCTTGATCTTATATAAGCCCTTTGGGGCTCCCAGCGCCCTCCCAAAATTAGAAGGGAATGCATTATTAAAAATTAGCAGTGGGGGGAGGGGCTCATCATAAAGTGATGCTAATCAAAGGCCAAGTCAAAAACCACCTACTAACTGGGTTGAAAAGAATTGGAATTATTGTGTGGGAAGTGAATAGTTTCCTAACTTCACTTTCTGTCCAACCAGATTGTGAACTGGTTTGGCTATGTACCAAATTAGGTCAAAGGCAGATGATTACATTATTCTCCTTTCATAATATGTGACAGTATTACAGGTAGTAAAACTCCTTAACTGTTTAAAGAATAAGAATTTGCTGACAATCTAATTCCAATTTATGGACATCCTCCCATAGTTTTCTAGGCACAAAATACTCAAAAGTAATTTACTGCTTGCAGTGACATTCTAGGAATTTACAGCTTGCCAAAGGCCACATAGGTAGCCTGACATGTAAGCCCATCAGTCAGATATACTCTCTTCAATCTCAGTTTGTTACTCTCCTATCCTGGTGCCACCTAGACATCAAATATCTGAGCTGCAAACAGCCTTGTATCTTCAGAGATGGGAAACCTCAATTTTCTTTCCATCCTTCACAGCATGGTTAGGAGTGATTTATTACCTGCACTCTAGCTAGTAACTCACCAAGGCTGCCTTCTCCAATTGGGGACATAGTTTACTTCTAGACCTCATAGCTATAATATCTAGTTAAATCTTGAGTCTTCCTTGCTACCTTTTTCCATTTTTTAAAACCGTGTAGCTTAGTGAAGAGTAGGCTATCATGGTTTGGCTTGTCCTTGCAACCCCCCCTGCTAATACTGGAACTGCAAGGGCCACCCTGTGCCTAGTTGAATATCCAATAAGTCACTAAAAATGACCAGCAATTATATTCATTATCTCTTTTTCTTCAAAGTGTAAGTAGCTGCAGATTAGGCACCTCAAAGACTAAGCTTTCTTAGCTGCAAAGGCAAAACTCTACCACTTTGTCATATTTTTAATAACTTAAATTGTTTATTCCAATGCATCCTCTGGCTTTAATTGAATGGTTCTCTTCCATATCATCATCATCAACAACAACAACCACTAACTCTGTACAGTTCACAAAGGATGGAAAGAAAATGGCTCAAGAAGGCATATCAGGAATATATACACTGTGAGAGAAAAGTGGTTATCATTTCTAATCAGCCACAGAATCTCAAGCCTAGGTCTAGGCTGGACAGCTCCTCCTTAATGAAGAATTTTGGGACTACACTCCTTGACTCCAGCAGCCCTCAACATTCTCCCAGAAGATAGCCAGACCTTTGGCAGCCTACTTAGACAAGAGCCTCTCATAAATGGACCTTATCCATATAATCAGAAGAGAAGCTTGAATAAGCCCCATCCTTGGGGATGTTTCATATCAGACAGATGTGTGCCTTAAGGCTCAAAGAAACCAGATTCCTTAGACTTGAGAAGACATCAGAAATAAGGCACCCCTAAAAAAGCAAAAGACCTTGACAGATGACTGAATCTTTTGTACCTGGTTGTTGATCATACTCAAGTACACAGAAGAGGATCCTCTAACCTAAAAGATCTGAAGCCAAACCATGTACTGGAGCTTGATCTCGTGCAAAACACTAGAGATAGCAGCCATACTCCACTCATGTTTCCCAGTGATAACTCAAGAGAGGTAGATAAGGAATGCCCTTGATACCTCCGACCAAAGACTGGGGATTTCAAGGGTATTTTCTATGCAGAGAGAGGCAAGAAATTCCATGTCTGTGTAAAGAAGGGGAAACTACATCAATAAAAGAACATGTTTGAGAAGAATTAGTAAGGGGCTGGGTTTATGGTAAGACTCCACCCTCTATGATAAAACCTGTCCAGTTTGCTTACTCCTAGGGATGAACTTAACACCCCCTCCCCCAACCAAACTTATTCAGCCATGCTCACAGTGTTTCCCAATCTTTGGTTTTTGGACTTCAATTCCCAGACGCCTAAGTCAATTCGCCAAAGAACTGATCAGCCAATGTACTGACTTAAGCTTCTGGGAATTGAAGTCCATCTGTGTTCTGCAGAACATCACTTGGCCAATGCTGCATGGCAGGACAGAGGAGCAAGAAAACTGATTAGGAGGAAAATGATGCTGTAGTGTGGTATGGTGGGATGGAGTGGGGAAGATATAAATACGATAGTTGTTGCCCTCTGCCTTTCATGACTGAAATGTTAGAGGATGTCTTACAGCAACTAAGGCTATGTGTAAGGAAGAAATTTGTGTAGAATTCTTTTATTTAAATAAAAAATTACTCAGTCCAGAATTTTGAGTTCTAGCTTATCTTGGAAACAGATGCCTGACCTTCAAGTGTGCTTCAAAAAGGGGGAGAAATGCTTAAAATATGAAAGGAAAAGGAAATTCATGTATCACTAAATTCAGTGATGCACTGCAAAAAAATTTACTACCTACTCTGTGGGCTGGCCAAATCTGTGGGTGTAGCCAAACATCCTGCATTATGGGCTATGGAAGTAGGTGTGGCCAACCAAGTGGGTGTGGCCTGGGGGAATTTCCGCTACCAGTTCTGCAGAACCTGACAGAACCTGCTGCAGTGCATCACTGACTAAAATGCTCATGATCATACTATTGTCAACATGGGCATTCCTCCATTTATGCATCTATTTGACAGTTGTGTATACAAATCTACATGGAAGATTTCCATTAAAAAAAACCAGGAAATTAGGACATTACATTTGCTGCAGTCCACAGTAAGAGAGCTTTCACAAGCAGGCTGTCTGTCATCTTTGTGGGCTGGGGGTAGCTCTTTATGTGTAGTTTTTCAAACTACAAACTTGAGGGACTGTCCTTTATTTTCACTCCAGCATATTAATATATATATATAAACACACACACACACACACACACACACACACACACACACACACACACACACACACACACACACACACACGTGCGTGCGTGCGTGTGTGTGTGTGTGTGTGTGTGTGTGTGTGTGTGTGTGTGTGTGTGTGTGTGTGTGTGTGTGTGTGTGTGTGTGTGTGTGTGTGTGTGTGTGTGTGTGTGTGTTTTAAAAGCCAATGTTCTTCTGAGTGATTTTATTTCCAAAAATGTGCACAACAAATTCCCATTTCTACACCTACCACTCAGGTTTTTATAGCTTGCTTGAAAGTCTGTGGAGTAAGTCATTATCACACCAGGGAAATAGAATCAGAATGTAGACTTGTATTGTCAGTAATGCAGTTTTCTCCTCTATTGCCAAAGAAATGACATAACCCCATTAGTAGACATAAAAGAGAAGAGATTATTCCCCCTCCTCCAGACACTCAACTGGTTACTAAGTAACAGCAAGAAAATTACATATAATTTCAAAACTAAAATTCAATGAAGAACGGAACACCAAGGATGCAACAGGCCTTGAGAACTTCTTTTGTTTAGTTTGTCCTCTGCAAGATTTTTGAAGTTAGAGATGGAGCTTCTTAATAATGGTAGATCAGATTTTTCTCATTTATCACACAAAAACACAGTGTGGTGACTATGTAAGTTGGCAGATGCTGAGTGGTAGCATAACCCATATGGACTGTTTCGTTTAGTCCAGTGGATGGGGAAACTTTAAGAGGAGGCTGTGATTCAGAATTTCAGTTTTGAAGGAGACAAAGACGTCTAGGGAGGGCAGGAGCTGCTATTCTCCTGAAGAGTGATACAGGCTTTTATCACCTTAGTTTAGGATGCATACTTGGGGTTGTTTTCTTTTGATTGTGGATTTTCTGCCAATAAGGATATCAGAGACATTGTTCTTAACCCATTTTCCTTCAAATAAATATTTACACACTTCATTTTTCCTACAAGTAACTCCTGCTGTATTACAGTGGTTGAATGGAACTCAGGGACATTTGTTTTGTAGCATCCAGCTCTTTACTGTTGTTGCTGTTTTACCTATATGAATATATGTAGGCACACATGCACACTTTACATTTTTCCAAAGTTCATTGTGTTTGTAATAGTCATACTGTATAAAGAATATAACCCCATAAAATACAGAGAGAAAGATAGTAATAGTGGCAGGTTCTTGGCCAGGCCCGTGCTGGCCCACTGGGATACCAGGACATGTCGCCGCACACCCCTACTTATACCTTATAACTTATAGGGCAATGCCATCTCTGCAGTTTCTGCTTCCGCTTTGGCTCCTCTCGCCGGGCTCCCCTCCACCCTGTGAGAGAAAGTCTGAAGTGCTTCGACAACAGTGTGGAGATTAATAATAATAATAATAATAATAATAATAATAATAATAATAATAATAATAATAATAATAATAATAATAATAATAATAATAATAATAATAATAATAATAATTTTGTGTTGTTTTTTCACTGGAGCAGGGATTCTCAACCTATGGCCCAAGGGCTGGGGGCTGGGGCACCATCTCATGTGGCCTGCATCTCCACTGCCACTGCCGCCACCGGAATTAGAAGCAGACACATTTACGACAGCAGTAAATTAGTTTTATGGCAGTATTTACAGCGCGGGAGCCACCAGTCCAGCCTGCTCAGCTGTCTGAGGGGACATGGTCTGGCCCACGGCTTAAAGAGGTTGAGAACCCCTGCACTGGAGGATAGAACTTCATTTTCCCTACAACCTGTCCTGAGCCTTTTAAACCAACCTGATGCCTAAGTATCCACAAAAAAAAAATTATAATGTATTTTCCCATGGATTTTAAAGAATTCATGCACAAAAGTAGAAGTCTGGGTGGTGTAGTGGTTGAAAGTTGCTGTACTTCAAACAAAAGTTTGCGAGTTTGATCCTGACCAGGGATCAAGGTTGAATCAGCCTTCCATCCTTCTGAGGTTGGTAAAATGAGTACCCAGCATGTTGGAGGAAAATGCTAATTAACTTGTGAACCACCCAGAGAGTGCACTAAGCGCTACGGGGTGGTATAGAAGTGTAATTGCTATTACGATTTAAAGATGTGACTTTTAAAATAAGCTGTATGGATAAGGATCCCAGTGAGCCCCACTTTCCTGCATAACCAATAACCATTGGTGTGGGAGCAGTAAATTTGCCTTGTGCAGAAGAGCCTTAAGGCAATGCAACAATATGCAAAAGGGGAGGGCAAAAGTCAAAGGAAAAAAAATATGTTTCCCTCAATGCAAAAATCTAGGGGGCTTTTTGGCATATATAATCAGCCCTGGAATATATAACCACAGCAGATGTAAAAGAGCAGAAGTTCCACCTTGATCCATTTATTTTGGTTGACACCACGGTATTTACATGGGAGTTCGACAGCATGTGGAGAGATTTTTCAGCTGAGGTTACATTCCAGAACATAGCAACACTGCCACAGGAATTCTAAAGGAATGTAGGTCAATAAATGTTATTGGTTTGCTTCTACCCCTTCCCCCTCACTGCTGTTTCATTGGGTTTCCATCAGTGACTTTTTTTTCATTCACGCTTTTTTGCTTTCTATTTCAGACTCATATTTCTTGAAGGAAAAACGTATTACTGTACTGTATTTTTAAACAGCTTCTTTGTATGGTTCTCCCTTCTCATTGGTGCCACAATAGTACATCTCTGTAAGGATTCAAGGTCAACCTGTCATTTAAGGCTGACATTCTGGGCTGCTCTCTAAGTGGCACTCACACACACAAATGCATATAAAGGAAGCTTTGAATCGGTATTCTTTTTTCTTTTTTTCCTTTTGCTTCCTATATTTAGGACATTGCAAAAACCATCCAGTGCATCAAAGAATGACATTCCTGTCTTGAATTCTAATGCATACCTTAGCATAAGCTCTGTACAGTGTAATGTGACATCCATTTTCTCATTTAGGCAATCTGTGGTTTACAATCCATAATGAAATTTTACTGGGCGGCGGGAGCTTTACTCCCAGCTACATCGGTCCCAAAGGTAAAAGCTCTAGAAAAATATTCCCACATTCCTTTCTACTAATAATGCATATGAATAAGATAATTTGTAAAAATGAATAAATTACCATACATGTTAATGGTTGTCTAATAATTTTTAACACATTAATTTGTTTGAATTTTATCAGTATTTCTTGTCCATTTATTATTTTAAATTGTGTAAATACACTGATAGAAAGAAAGAAAGCTGACTTTAGAGACCTATAAGGAGTTACTCCATGATGTCTAAATTGCAGCAGCAGAGGAATCTAAGATGGCAAGAATTCTTTTAGTTATGCCCACTGCTGTAACATCATTTGCGTACCTCTCAGCTGTGAATTGCCACCAGCTAAGAATTGGGCATTTCTTCTCGTGCACCTTGACATGTGGTAAGCAATGCCTTCACTGACTTCTTCTTTGTGGTAAAGGGCTTAATAACAGTGTAATGTTTGAACAGGATTCCATCCAGGATGATTAACTTCAAAGAGAAGGGGGAAGCCAACATTTTGTAGAACAAATACTTGAAGCCCCTTATCAAAAATACACCAAAAATGCCAAACATAAAACAGGGGTTCCCAACCTTTTCAAGCTGGGGGCTGGGTCATGCTCTCTCAGCTTTGAGGGCCAGATGGCCATTTTGCCCTACCTGCACAATGGGGGTGGCCATTTTGTCCCAACAGCTTCAAAGGGGTGGCCATTTTGTTTCTCACATCCCCTTGGAGGGGTCAGGGGCTATATGAAATGGTGCTGTGGGCCAGATCCGGTCCACGAACCTTAGGTTGGGAACCCCTAGCATAAAACTCTATCTCTTAGCCCGCATTAGCACCTTTCAGAAGTATTGTATATCATGACAGAAGCTACAAATCAATGAGGACTTCCAAAGCAGTCAAGGAAGAGGGAAGGAACGCCTTAAAGCAGGATCATCTCAAGATATGTTGCTGTTTGAGATGAAAGAACCTTCAGCTCTGATTAGATGGTGCTCTTCAAGGCCTCAGCATAGGCTGAAGTTCCCTTGGACTTGGACCACAGTACTAGGCAAGGCCATCATGTTATTTGAGGGCAGGAGTTGTCACTGCTGCTGGAGAGTAAGCCAGCAGGGTTTCTCAACTTGCATTTCTCCAGATGTTGACAGATTTCAAATTATATCGGCACTGATCATTGTATCTGCTCTCCCCTCCCCCCAAAAAAAATCCCAAAACTGGAAATATTTGGGGTTTTTTTTATAACACATATCTGCATAACACGTATTAATTTCCTTAGTGCTAGTAATTATATATTTGTGTATAGTAGGTAGAGTGGATATGTGAAGAGCTTTGCATTATGTACCAACTCTTGGATGAATTGCACTGACAGTTTATAAGAAATGCTCAAATAGTGAGAATACAGATCTCAATTTAAGAGCCTGTCAACTTTGGCACACAAGCTTTTACAAAACTGTAAGTGCCAATCTTTTCTAGGAAATTGAAAACACTGCTGCATTTTGAGGGTGGGAGGGAGAGAACATTACCACTACTGCAAATGACAAAAAGTAGTTTTCTCCCCCTGATGTAATCCCACACCATAGTAAGACTGTCCTCTTCAAATGTCATTGGGAGTTCTGCTCCTTGTTCTACCTACAGTGAGCAAAATAAAATAAAATAAAATAGCAAAATTTGCCACATGCCTCCTGGATGCACAAAGAAAGAGAGAATCGTGTGAGGCAATGGGCTCAAAAGCCACCAATTCTTCAAATATATTCCAAAATGCAGTCTCTTGATCAATAAAGATTCTTTAATCCATCAGATATGTTTCATCTATGTCAACTATAACATAAAACAGACATCTTCTCTAAACTCGAACGTAAAACAGATTTCTTCTCTCAATCAAATTGTCTCTTTAATCATACTTCAAAATTTCTCAAAGCTGTAAAAGTATTTAAATCCAAAGCAGTGTAAAGATGTAACAAAAAATATTTTTTTCACAATATCCACAAAAAATCCAGACCAAATAGGTCTCAAAGCAGTACGGCACTCCCTCGGAATTCAATAACTTCTCGAGCAATACATCTACAACCTCATTCAAAATGCCAAAAATAATACTCAGCAAATTCAACGGGGAGACCGTCTGCTATTCTGTCATTTAAACTGCAACAAAGTGTCTCAAAGCCCACCCAGTTTAGAGGCTTTTCACTTTATAGTTTCTTCAGGAGATTGAATATAAATTTTATCTGTAAAATAACATTAAAAATTCCCAGAATTTTTTAATACCCAGAACCAACTCCACCTGGACTCGTCTCACCAACCTTACAAGACTGACTTAATTAATTTATTAGTTACATGTCTACCCCAGCTATCCTCAGAGTGACTCACATTACCCTATGTCTCCCTATTTTTTTCTTATAACAGACTTGCCAGGAAGGTTGAGCTGAAGCAAAATGTTTGGTCCAAGTAAGTTCCATCAGGGTTCAATTCACAGCTCTGACCTTATAAGTCCCAGATGCCTTGAAACTTTGTTACATCAATGACTAACTTATCTGTATGTTCTATTTCTTCCCTATCCCCAACATCAGAGGTAACCCCCCCAGGTTTCACTGCCATAGGAATATACTCTGGGTGAGGTCTTCCCAGTTGTGGCACCTACAATTGGAAGATACCACCTTAAGAAGTTTGTCCAGCCCATGGATTGTGCTTATTCCATTGATGGACCACATCTCATTCATTTTCACTAAGGTGTGACCAGATGTTTATATAGTGATAGTTTTTTTGGAAATGTAGTTGTTGTCTTTTTATTCCTCTTTTCTTTGTTGCCTGGGCACAGTTCCTACCTATTCTTAGCTACCACTAGCATTCCCTGACTTATTGTAAAGGTCTGTATATATGGACGCATGTGTGTGTTGGTATAATACTTGCACAAACATTGGTGCATGAAGAATTCTTGCACATTGGAATGAGATTTGGGAAAGAGACAGCAGCTGTACACTGTCTCTATGTCTGAGAAATCTGTCTTTCCCATGTTCTAACTTTTTTGTATTATCTGATTAGATGAATGTCACCTGAACACCAGTCATCAAGTTCAGTGTCTTAACCACTGAGCCACTGCAGAGGGACTGCGGTGGCTCAGTGGTTAAGATGCTGAACTTGGTGATAATAAGTTTGGCAGATCAGCAGTTTGAGAGCCGAGTGCTGCATGACAGAGTGAGCCCCTGTCTCTGTTCCAGCTCCTGCCAACCTAGTAGTTCAAAAGCAAGAAATTGCAAGTAGATAAATAGGTACCACTTTGGTGGGAAGGTAAACAGCACTCCGTGCACTCCGGTGTCTAGTCATGCCTGCTACATGTCCATGGGAATGTCTGCAGATGCAGACAGCACAGGCTCTTTGGCTATAAACAGAGATGAACACTGAACCCTAGAGTCAGATACGACTGGCTTTTGAGCAAGGGCATTCTTTACCTTTACCTACCCGGATTCTAGGCTCCTTTCCATATAATTCTCCTCAATAGCTCACCCACAAACAGGTACAACACACCCTCCCACCCTTGCCTCCCCTCACAACCCTTAATTGTGACAAGGACCCCTTTGGTCGCAGAGTTTGGGCCCTAAATCTCAGTGGGAAATGAGATGCTGCTGACCTACCCACACTCAGGTGTTCAAGAGATGGACAATGATGTTGTAGTGCAAGAAATTTTCCTGTCTTTGGTGGAAATGAAGACCTGCTCTGGCCCAGTCTTCCAGAACAGGGATATATAAACTGCCTGAGCTGCGCTTGCCTGGCCTGCATACATACTTATCTCTCCTTGAAGGATGTGTAGTGTTTAGATAATAACTAGAGTCCTCATTACTTACTTACACTGGCATTGGGCCCATGCCATATATTTCAGCAGCAAATTGCTGCTACTTTAGAAAATTGACAGTCATATCTCTTGCTGCACGCCAGTCATGTGACTTGGCACACAACAAGAAATGAACAGTTTGACTTCTTAATTGATGATAACTATTGAGATGTATGCTGCTGGGTCTATTATGTTGTACTGGTAATGGCCAAAGCATTTTACAAATATTGCACTATATCTATTTGTCACATAACAATGGTGGCCATCCCTGTTACTGTAAGGTCACACAGAAAGAGCCTCCATGAAGATTTTGGTGTTTTTGAACCACAATCGGGCATACCCCGGTAACTGCAACCTTGTGTTGACAGCTCATCTTTCTCACACTAGGTCAGGCAAAAGGACGTGCAGAATGAAGGTACCTTCATTTTGGCAGTTTCACGTCTGGCCTAGATATGGAAGAATAAGTAAGGCTACCTGAATTCTAAATTTCTGGCTATGGGTCTGATATTGGTTTTTGCCACACCAATGCAACCCTATCATTTCTGGGCAATGCAGATTCATTTGGAGTGAGCAAAATGTCCCATGGGTTTCAATCAGGCTAAACCTTGCAAAAGAAAAACTGGTTAATGCAGCTAGATGCTATCTTATATTGGATCATGGATCTCCTTGAATACAAGGAGATCGAGAAGAGGCAAGTAATCTGATTCCTTGCCCTCAGCAGCCAGTGATCACTCATCGGTATCCCTTTGAAAAGAGTACTGACAGGGAACATTGGCAGCCTTCCACTCTCTAGAAGAGTGGGTGCTCAGAATAAAAGATTGTATATGTTGTTAGCACTCAGCACATAATTTGACTCTGTTTTGTAAAGTGTATTCTTAGCTGAGGAAAACAGAAGTTAGTTCCTATCTGATGTTGGCGGGGATAAGACCTTTGTTTCTAAATTCCTTCCAAATTCCTGGGAAGGATGCCACCCTGCTCCTGTGTGAGGACAAATTACTTTCATGACCTATGTATCTCTCCATCTCAGAGGAGGATGCTCTTTGCCCTTAATACTCAACCTATATTTATCCAAGGCAAAGACTTTTCTTACCACTGAGAGAAGGACACTTATGCAATCTTCATTTGGTTGCCTATTTATGGTGTGAATAGGTTAGCAATCTATTCCTTATGATTCCTTATTTTGTAACACTAGCTTGTAAATGAAGATTTTTAAAAATGGATGGCTGCAAAGGTGCAACTCCCATGTGCTAGGGCAGTGATGGTGAACCTTGGCTCTCTAGGTGTTCTTGTACATCAATTCCCAGAAGTCCAAGTCAGCACTCCTGCTTTTCAGGGCTTCTGGGAATTGAAGTTCAAGAACAGCTGGAGTGCCAAATAACTGTGCTAGGGGATCACTTTACATTAGCCTCAAAAGGTAGTAGCCCTACAAGTAGTAGCCTTGGGCAGAGATCAAGGATGAGATGAAGTGCATTTCCCTGCTTTCTCATTTTATTTCCGAAAATTGAATCACACTGGGTGATTTCACAAGTGGTCCAAATTGCAATCTATTTCCCTGTGTTATCACTCTGATTATCTGTTCCTTGTAATACATTTCAGATGACAAGCCCATCTACTGTATGAGCCTTCAGAAGAAAGGATAGATTGCAATTATCTTGATTGTGAGGTTATAAACAGCTTTCATCAGTATCCTGTTTTACTATAACTAGTTTAATTATGTACTGTCATTCATAATGTGTAATGTATCTTTTTGTTATTAAAAAAAATGTCCTGAAACCTTGATCATGCTAACTAGGGAAAACTAAGGGTTGCAGTCTAAAAAAGTTTGTTTTCCTCTGTCTCCAAGCTCTGTCTGCAGTTATTATGTTTAAAAGGATCTTTGTGTCAATAGCCAGTGTGGTGGAGTGTTGGACTAGAACTCAGGAGACCTGGGTTCGAATCATTGCTTGGCCATGAAACCTATTGGGCGAGGTGCTGTGTGACCATGTTAAAACCACTTCTTGAACTTCTCACATAACTCAAAAGCACAGGTTGGGAGTGATTTCACAACACATTTTAAAAAACAGAAATAGTTTTCATATATGTTTGAAATGGAATTTTTACCCAACCAAATGCAAATGCAGCTGTAATATACTGCCTCATAATGCTAAAATTTTCTCTAGATGGCTTATGGAGTAATTGTGCAAACTAAAGTTTGCCCCCAACGTGCTGGGCATTCATTTTACCAACCTCAGAAGGATGGAAGGATGAGTCAACTTTGAGACCATTGGAATCGAACATAGATTGGGAGCAGAGTTTTGACTATGGAACTGCAGTAATCAGCAGACCAGTGAATGAGCTGGATTCTGTATCTCTCCACATTCACACAGCATGTTTTTGTCCACCAGAACCCCCCACTTGAGCATGTTGGTCTTACATTTAGGCACTTCCACCCTCAGCCTATTCAGGGTCCTCCAAATGATATAGGGGAGGTTGAGTTCCTCAGCTATATCCTTCTTTAATGATGTTCCTTGCCCAGTGAGCTCCTTCCTCCATCTTCTAATTTGATTTTGCTCTTGTGTACCCTTAAGAATGCTTTTTTCTGCCCTAAAGCTCTTCCTCGATCTGAGCCAGTGGACTTGAGGTTCATATCCATTCAGAGGATGTCAAGGGTCATTCTCTTGCTTAGTTCCCTCAGTGTTATAGAATCATAGAATAACTTCGAACCAAGGGAACTGAAGTTATTCCATGAGTCTATGGTTCTAATACAACACATGTTGTGGCACAAGACAGCTGTCAGGAAACTGATGAACATTTCCAGACTTTATATTCTCAGCACTCAGTTTTCCATGCTCAGTGAGTGTTGTGTCCCAAGCTTAATTACTTTTCAAAAGTAAAACCACACCGAAAATAAAGCACAGAAATGTGCCATTGTAAAAGGCATGGAATTCAAATACATGTCAGTGCAGTAAATGTTGAACTTTGTTTGTCCTCCGGAAGCCTGCCTAAATGTATCTAATTCTGTAACGGTCAAATCACTGTATATATAGAGGACAAACCCTGTACATAGTCCGCAGTCTGAAGTATGAGCTGAATAAAGAATCACTGAGTTTAACCCGATCCTGCTGGTTAGAATACTTCTTGTTCCGGACTCAACATTTGTGATGAAGGTGGGATGGCAGCCACCACCACATTCTCCATTGGGCTGTTCGACATCTCCAACCCAGAGAAATGGCCCATATATAAGATCCAGTTCGAGAACTTCGTAGACACAGAGAAGATTGAGGGGTACGAACGGCAGAAGGCAACGTTCCTGGCCTGTTGTGGGTTGCCCACACTAGCTGATTATGCACCTGCTGCTGCCACTTTTGCCCAAGTCCTGAAAGAGGCCCTGGTATCAGAAGCTGCGGATGCCGGGGTGAAATTCTTCCAATCCAGGCTGACTGCACCGGCTCACAAAGAATCAATCTTACAAAAGCAATGCTGTTCCAGTTCATCAAAGGTTTCAATGTGGGCTCAAAAAGGGTGGCCGTCGCCACCAGTCCCTTAAGAGTTCAAGGTGTTTTACAGTAAACATAATGAGCTGTCCCTAGAGCGAGGTTGCTTGGTATGGGGGCACAGAGCGGTCATTCTGTTGGTGCTACGGAACAAGGTTCTTCGTACACTACATGTTAGCCACCCGGGGATTGTCTGGTCGAAGGCAATAGCACATAGTTACTTCTGATGGCCCAGATTAGACCTCAACATCGAGGCATGGATCAGGCGCTGTAGGGAATGTCAAGCCTCCAGGCCAGAGGAAACATATCTTCCCAGCAGAGATTGGGACACTGCCAGAGGTCCCTGGTCATGAGTCCACATCGACTTTGCAGGTCCCTTCAGGGGAACCACATTTTTGCTTATCGTAGATTCATATTCCAAATGGTTGGAAGTAATCCCCGTGTCTGGGACTTCCTCTGCAGTAATGATTCGCAAGTTAAGGTGAGTGTTTTGTACTTTTGGTTTACCCGACATAGTCATGTCAGACAACATGTCGACCTTCATGTCAGCAGAGTTTCAATATTTTCTTTGCCGTAATGGTATCAGGCATATTACTGCTGCACCTTTCCACCCCGCGACAAATAGACAGATCAAGAGACAGGTCTGAACTGTCAAAGATGTGCTTAAGTGCATGGGGGCTGGAGACCTAGAATTACAGCTATGCCAGTTCTTACTGTCCTATAGAATCACCCCCCTGGTGTCAGGGTTTTCGCCAGCCGATCTCTTAATGAAGATAAAGTTGTCCATGGTTTTGGACCATTTAAATCTCCACCATCTAGAGGACAGGGGTCTCAACATTGCTATTGCTAATGCAAAGGGTTTTGCAGTCGGGCAGTTGATTCATTGCCACAATTACATGCCCAGATCCCCTTGGTTGGGAGGTGAAGTCTTGGAGTAAACAGATCCAGTGTCATACAGGGTCCAACTGGATGATGGTACAGTGTGGAGAAGGCACGCTGACCAAATTTGGCGAGTGCCTGGTCGGAACATTATTCTAGAAAGGGAGTCACAAAGAGAGGCCACTGCTACCAATGAGCAGGATTTCGAGTTGGAGCTATTTAGCGAGCCACTTCCCTCAATATCAGTATCCCCTTCACCCGGGACTCCACCAGAGATACCCAAAGCAGAAACAGCTACTGAGTCTGCACCTAGTTTACCGGTCGCTCCAGAACCAGTCAGTGTTTGCACAGAGCCAGTACCAAGACCTGAGATTCTCAAGCATGCCAAACGGAGTTGTGGTCCACCCAAACGTTGGGGAAATTATGTTCCTCACTAAGGGGGGAGGGATGTCATGTCCAAAACTTAATTCCTTTTCAAAAGTAAAACTGCACCAAAAATAAAGCACAGAAGCGCACCATTGTAAAAGGCGTGAAATTCAAATACATGTCAGCGCGGTAAATGTTGAACTTTGTTTGTCCTCCGGAAGCCCGCCTAAATGTATCTAATTCTGTAATGGTCAAATCACTGTATATATAGAGGCCATCCCTGTACATAGTCCCCAGTCCGAAGTATGAGATGAATTAAGAATCACTGAGTTTAACCCGATCCTGCTGGTTAGAATACTTCTTGTTCCAGACTCAACAGTGAGGCTGCTATGTATTGCATCTTCAACAAAGATGTGCAGACGTATATGTATGGGCGATGCCATGATCCTCTCCCTGTCCTAAGAACATTTATCAAACTCTGAGGCGCCCCCCCCCCCTGTGCTTGTAAGTCCTTTTGTTTGATAATGTTTACTTTAAAATGGAAAACATTACAAATATTTTCATATGTCACATCCTTGTGAACTGCTCCCATCATTGTTTTCTTCATGTTAAAACAAAACAAAAAATTGTCCCAGCGTGTTATTTTCTCACTCTTCAGTCCAGAAGGAAGGAAATGCTTTGAAAGGAGCTACAAAACCTCAGGATTTAGCATGGAAATATAATCAAAGCCTAATTCTTGCTAGTTGGACCAGTGTGGTTCTTCTCCTTAGTATCCTTCAGCTCTAGATGCCACATCAGGTTTCACTTTGATCATGTGTTGCTGTAACTAAGAAGCACAAACCAACATTTTAAGTGCTTGTAATTCTTGAGCCATTAAGTTAAACACATTTGTTTTTTCAGTTGAAGTACATGAGAATCCATAGGGGAAAGTGCCAAAAGAATTACCTAAACAAAAGTTGGACGAGATGCAGAAGTGCTTGCTTATACCCCCATGCCTTGAATATTTTCATATGTTAAAGATCCAATCATACAGATTAAATTATTGTAATTTGGCAGCAACCCAACACACACCACACTGAGGGGTGAGGGTGGGATTAGAGAACCATGTTGTATTGCGACAGCAATTTAGCCAGTACTGTTGGACTGGATTGCCGGAAGGATCAGTTTTATATTACCCTTGTATTTACACAGTGGTTTTGCAGCAAAGTTGTTACAGAAGTGGAGGCTGGAGTGTCAAACTTAAAAAGCTGGAAAGACGCCACCGCAGATCCTTACTCAGCCAGAGAATTCACTGAATAGCAACTCAGTCTTACTCATAAGGTTCTAGTCAGGTCTCATGTTGAGGGATCTTGTGGAAGAGGGTACAGATTTGGATTACAACATGTGTGCTAATTTAGGTGTACAGCTTCATAATTAGAAATGTTTTATGTACAGGGAGTAATTCCCTTAAAGCAGGTTTTCTCAACCTTGGGCCCCCAGATGTTCTTGGACCTCAATTGCCAGAAGCCCAAGTCTGTACATAAAAGAGAATAACATAGTCCAATCTCTTGAGCAGAGGAGATAAAACAAAGTGAGCAGTGTCCTCAGTCAGTCTACTGCTCGGAGGGACAAATGTAAGGTTGAGAAACCCTGCCCTAAATTAACCCTTCTATCACTCTAGTCCAGGCCCCAAAAAGTAGAAACCATGCTGATTGGGACCAGGATGGAGCCTATTTCCTTGTGTGTCATGTGATTGCCAGGAAATAGATCACACCAGATTGCTCCACAAGCAATCTAAATTGCAATCTATTTCCCTGTGTGATAATACCCTTAGTTAAGTAGACCCCCTGAAATCGACTGAGTTAAATCATAGGTCTAGCTAGCTCAAAACTGCCTTCATTAAAGGACCTGGGGAACACAGAAGGAGTCTCCTTGAAGATTGTAGTATTTTTGAACCACAAATGGGTGTACCCCAGGCAATGGCCACCTTGTGCCATCTAATCTTTCTCACACTAGGTCAGGTGAAAGGAATTGCAGAATGAACTCACCAAAAGGTGGCTTCATTTTGGCAGTTTCATGTCTTCCCTAGGCATGGAAGAAGAAGAAAACTAAAGGACCATAGTCCTCAATAGTTTCAAACAAGTCTTTCCCAGCAATACCAGGAAGTGGCAGGAATTGGAAACTTTGAAATACAGAGCATGCATTGTGTCATTGAGCTACAGAGTTTTCTCTTTATGGCTGTTTATTAGGTTTGGCAACTATCTGACTCACACTAAAGGATTGTCTGCTGCCTTATGAACTGGTGTGCTATGCTAGTCTTCAGAGGGTGTAAAATACTATTTTAAAAACAATAATATTATGACTCATAATATTATTTTTAGTGCAATAAAAAAATTCATTAGACCGTGGTTTTTGACAAGCATCTTGGACATTGTTTTGGGATGAATTAGGAGCATTCCTATATTTTAAGCATAAATATATATTTTTAAATTAACTAAAGCTAATTTTTAAAACTTAAGGTAACTAAAAAGTAATATACTGTACTAGTAATTGGTTATCAATTAATCACTCTTCATTAGTGAGTAATGGATATGGGGTTTTTAAAGTGTTTTTATCTGTTTTAGAACTTGTTGTAATGCCGCCCTGAGTCGGGTTCTACCTGAGTGGGCGGCATATATAAATATGACTAATAAATAAATAAATGAGCAATGCAAATGAGTGAGGAGGAGACTCTAGAGCAGTGATGGCAAACCTTTTAGAGACCGAGTGCCCAAACTGCAACCCCAAAACCCACTAATTTATCACAAAGTATGTACACGGCAATTTAACATGAATACTGAAGTTTTAGTTTAGAAAAAGCAACTTATACAGCTCAACAGGCTGATGTCCACACCACACCCTCACGGTGCATGTGAGCTGCCCACCTTACCCCCAGACAGGGGAGGGAGGAAGCACTCCTATTGGGCTGCTGTGAAGAGGAATGTGTGATGTGAGAAATGTCCTCGGGAGGGGAGCAGCCTCGCCCCATGTCCCTCTGGCTTTCTAGTAATTAACTCTGGCAAACTCTGTCCCTTGGAGATGGTGCACATGTCCACAGAGAGAGCTCTGAGTGCCCCCTTTGGCACATGTGCCATAGGTTCATCATCACTACTCTAGAAGAGAAGGTGGCCTGTTGCCCTTACAGATGATGGTCTGGCATTCAAGACCTCTAGTTCTCCAATGGACTGGGGTCGAGATGATTCATAAGTGGCTGAGACTTTTGTCATTGTTGAAGAGGAATGGGAAGAGGAAAGTAGAGTGCAAGTAGTAGTTAGAATGGAAGTAAGGAGCTGTGAAAGAGAAGGTAGAACAGTTAGGCTTGGAGAAGAGAAAAGAGTGGGAGAAAGAGAAAGAGGAGATAAAAGGGACAAAGAGAGAGCGAGAAGGGGAGAGATCTGAGGGAAGTCACTCAGAGCAAGACAACTTAATGCTGCTAGTAGGGTGGACATTGATATATTAAAAAGACTCTTGAACTGAAGAACTAGTCCAGATAAGAGTTTATTTTTATTTATTTATTTATTGGATTTATATAACCGCCTTTTTTGCCTAAGCGACCCAAGGGGGCTCACAACATCAGTTAAAACTCATGCCAATACTAATTAAAAACAAATACTATAACATTCTCTAAAAAGTCCATAAAACCTCCCCAATCCCATTAAAAAAGAGGGGCACCCTGGCAGGAGTAAATAAAAATCCCGAGCAGGGCTAAATAAGCAAACAGGGCTGGGTTGTGGTACCAGTTGTACCCCACACCTGCTGGAATAGCCACGTTTTTAAGGCCTTCATGAAGGGGAGCAACTCTACCTGGAGGCACAGTTCAAGTGGCAGGAGGTTCCATAGGGCCGGAGCAGATACCAAGAAGGCTCTCCTCCTCCTGGTCCCAGTGAGATGTGCCACCCTAGCTGATGGGACCACTAAGGAGCCCCTACGGTCCACTCTCACAGGACGGGTCAAAAACCTTGTGGTGATGCGGTCTCTTTAGTATCCTGGCCCACTACCATGAAGAGCTTTAAAGGTCAAAACCAGCACCTTGAATTGCACCCGGAGGCACACTGGCAACCAATGCAGCTCCCATAGCAGCGGTGTGGTGCAGGCATAATGCCCGCACCCTGTCACCACACAGGCAGCCGCATTCTGTGCCAGCTGTAGCTTCTGGATGGTCATCAAGAGCAGCCCCATGTAGAGCACCATTAGACACATATTCTCAGCATGGGGCCCCAGATGTTCATGGACTTCAATTCCGAGAAGCCCTGCTAAGCAGGTGTGCTGACTTGGACTTCTGGTAATTGACATCCAAGATTGAGAAAACCAGCATTAGAGGAAGCAGAGCAAAAAGCCAGGGCAAAGTACTCTACTCCACAAGCCCTCATGTTGACGACAATGTGCAGAAGCTTGGGAAGCACTATGCTTGAGCTGGGATGTTGGGCAGTGGGCTGAGGTGAGCATTGCATGGGTATGCCACCATTGACAACAGTACCTCATATGGCATTGCAAGAACAGTGAAGGACTGAGGACATGTGGGACAGAGGACATGTAGGACAGTGAAGCAACTGTCACTGGATACAGACTGTGAATAATTAAACCTGTTTGGATCATCTAGTTATAAACATTTGTATTAAAGTTGATGTGTTGCACTATAAAGAAAGGGTCTATACCTTCATCTCTGGGATGCATGTGGGTGGGCGGGCCACATGAGTGACACACAAGTAATACAAACACATAAACAGCCACAGAGGCATATACACAAAGAGTTAATAGATGACAAAATAATTTTAAAAACAATAATCTATGCTGCTGCTGATAGGCTGGCATATGCTTCAATTTTCTGGTCTTCCTGTTCCCAAGAAACTGGTTATACAGGTGTGGTTGTTTTGACTGCTAATGCATGGGTTACAGTTGGCACTGAAATCCTGATCTAAATCATAGCCTACCAGACCCGATGAGTTTGGTGCTGAATCTTGGCTATGTTATAAGCCCTCTTCCAGCAACATGGACCTGATCTAAATTGTTACTGTCTTCTACAGCAGTTTTTAGAGAAAGCATCAACATCTAGTCATTGATCTCCCACAACTACAACACCCTCTGGTTCTGAGGCATCCATTTCCCACTTCCAGATCATTTTATGAGATTTTACCTTGTATTCCATAGACTGATGCCTTCTTGGAATTAATGTTCAGTGGCTTTCCCTAATTAAACCCTCAGTAAGTAAAGTTGCTCAGACTTCAGACTACCTGAATGATGTTTTACCACAGGACTACATCAGATAGAGCCACATAGAGTCTTTCAGCCTGCTTTATCATTTGAATCATCAAATTACCTCTCAACAAGCACATCTATTTCTCACAGTAGGAGGCTATAGCTCAGACTGGAAGATTGCACTGTGCTAGTGAAAAGTACTTCTGCCTGCATTGAAGGTAAGCTGATTTTCAACCTTTAGTGTATGGGACCAAAGACGACCGGACAACCGAAGGGTTGGTTTAACACAGGTTTATTGCATGAGGTTCCAGTTAAGCATGAGGTAATGGCGGTGATACATCTCAATATATACAGTAGTCTTCTTCATTTGAATCATGTAGCACGGTAGCTCATTGGCTGATACCGGCGTGGCCTCGCCCAGGCACGCCTCCTTTCCTGCTGCTGTTTGCGGGGAAGGTTTTCCCGCGGCTGTCCGTGATTGCGCAATGTGAACCATGTGAGAGTGAACGCTCACAGCTGCCCTCTATAGGCTGTCTGCTCGCGTTCCTTTACAGCTGATATCGTTTGTATCTGGAGTGGTTACAATCTTGCCTTTACAGTATAATGAACATGCATACATACATACATAACATCCCTCCCCCCTAGGATGGGACGAAGTCCCGCAACCATTGTGGCTTGCCGCACGTTCGCTTGGGGCGTGCTTGCGCCTGCCCTAATTCTGGAGAGCCCGTGATCCCTGACTCCGCGGGTGCTTGTCCTGCAACGGGAAACGGGGATTCGTTAGTGGCTCTGTGGGGCGTCCGTGCCTGCCTTGCGCTCGGGGATGGGAATGGAATGAACAGTTGGGAGGTAAATCCCTGCCTATTGCTCTCGGACCCCGGGGACCCTCCTAATGTGAACCGCGGAACCGATGAGGTCGCCCTTGTGGAACGGCTACCTTCTGATCCCTGCTCGGGGGACCTTAAGACTGTGGTGGGCGGACTCGCTGATGCCTCCGGTCTTGGAGGTGTCGGTCTCCGGGACATTGGCGCTATATTGCATTCTAACTCACAGGGGCTACTGGGACTGGAAGTACCAGGGGCTGAACTGAAACCCCTCTTTTCGCTGGGACGGGTGGGGGACCACTCCGCTAACTCCCCCTGGTACTGTAAATCAACGTCTAAACTTCTATGGGCATCTGAATTTCGGGGAGACTTCCGCGGCTTCCGCGGGGTATGAGTGTGATCGGGGCTCCTCCTCTCTGACGGGGACTCCCGCAAAAGATTTCTGTGGATCGATTGCCTTTCCTCCCCCCTTGGTGGGGACCCATGCTCCCCTTTTCCTCCCCCTTGGGCTAAACGGGTGGGGGAGTACCCTAACGCTGATTCGATGCTATTCTCGTCCGCGTCCTGCTCTCCGGGGACCCTGTACTGGTCTCTACGCGGTATGAGACGGGGCCGGTTTGATCTACTACGGTGCCCGGCACCCAGGCTGGCCCCGCGCTGGCGTAGTTCCTGCAGTGCACCGGGGCGCCTATGCTGAAACTCTTTGTGGGTTCCACCCCTATGTTCCGCCCTTTGTCCTCTACTCTCGTGGGGTCTAGCTTGGATATCCCCGTGGCCAGCTTCCTGCGCATCAACAGCTCCGCGGGGGAGTACCCTGACGCTAATGGGGTGACCCTGTATCTCAGCAGGAATTGGCACAATTTCAGTTCGAGGTCTCCGGGACCCATGCGCAGTAGCGCGTCTTTCGTGGTGCGCACGAGGCGCTCTACTTGGCCATTGGTGGCCGGGTGAAAGGGGGCGGAGGTGACGTGCCGAATGGCGTTGCGCTCCATGAATGCCCTGAACTCGGCGGACGTGAAACAGCTAGCGTTATCGCTGACGAGGGTGTCGGGTAAACCGAACGTGGAAAAGACCCTCCTTAACTGTTTAATCGTTGTGGCCGAGGAGGTGCTCGAGACTGGAATGACCTCCAACCACTTAGAGAACGCGTCCACCACGAGGAGGAAAAGCGTTCCCCTGAACGGGCCAGCAAAGTCTACGTGTACTCGGGACCAGGATCTGGGGTGTGGGCTTATCTGCAGTGAAAATGCCCAGCAAAGGCTTATGGTCAGTCACTATGGTGAAGGGGCGGCCGTACACAAAATCATGAAATTTCTTGGTCCCCGCAATTATTGCTAGCGCTTCCCTGTCTGTCTGAGCATAGTTCCTCTCCGCTTGGGACAGGGATCTAGAGTAGAAAGCTATCGGGGCCTCCCTACCGTTCTCCAGCACGTGGCATAGCACCGCCCCCACCCCCACCGGGGATGCATCGCATATCAGGACCACCGGGCGTTTGGGATTGAAGTGGGTCAGTACAGCATCTGATGCCAGGAGTCGCTTCAGGTCATTGAAAGCCTTCTCCTGGTCGTCGCCCCACTTCCATGCCTCGTCCTTTTTTAACAATTTGTGAAGCGGTTCTGCCACTGCTGCCTTCCGCGGGAGGAAGGAGTGGTAGAAATTGAGCAGTCCGAGGAACGACTGCAACTCGGGCTTGGAGGTGGGGTGAGGGGCCTTCTTGATGGCGGCTACCTTGGATTGGGCTGGCCTAATTCCCTCGGGAGTGACACGGAACCCTAGGAACTCAACCTCTGTAGCGAAGAAGACGCATTTGTCTTTCCGCAACCGCAACCCCGCCTTTTCGAATATTGTCAGGACCTTTCCCAACCTTGTTGCTAATTCGGCCCGGCTCCCCCCTGTAATTAATACGTCATCAAAATAGGGTAACACCCCCTCTAACCCCTTCAGGAGGCGTTCCACCAGTGACTGGAAAATCCCGGGCGCCGAATTCACGCCGAATTGGAGGCGCGATACCTGGAACGCCCCTTTGTGGGTGACTATGGTCTGCGCAGCAGCTGCGGCGGGGGTCACCGGGAGTTGCTGGTAGGCTTGGGCCAGGTCGAGTTTGGCGAAACACCTCCCCCCGTGTAACCTGGCCAACAAGTGGCTGACTACCGGCACCGGATACGCATTAGGGCGGATCGCCTTATTGATGGTGCACTTGTAATCAGCGCATATGCGGACTTCCCCGTTGGCCTTGAGCGCTGTTACAATTGGAGTTTCCCACTCCGCAGAATCAACAGGAACAAGAATCCCCTGGCCCACCAATTTGTCCAACTCCGCCTCTATTTTGTCCTTTAGTGCGAAAGGCACTCTGCGCGGTTTAAGTCTGATTGGACGCACTCCAGGGTCCAGGTCGAAAGTCACTGGGGGGCCCTTGAATTTTCCGAGCCCCTTTTTAAAAACCTCGGGGTGCGCGTCGCACACGCTCTGTATTGGATCAGTCCCGGCGGCGTGTGCTCCCACGGCGTGCACCCCCCCAATGAACAAACCCAGGGGCTGGAACCATTGAGTCCCGAGGAGGCTGCATTTACCTCCCTTCAGGACGACTAGGGGAAGCGTTGCGGTGTACTTTTTGAACTGGACCTGGAACTTCCCAACCCCCAACACTGGGATGCGGTTCCCTTGCACGTCCTTCAGTGTGGCCCTCAACGCTTTGAGCTTGGGCCGCACGCGGGGGGCGATTTTCATGAACTCCCCCTGGGAAATAATAGAGTATGAAGAACCCGAGTCCACCTCCATTCTAACAGGGGCCCCTTGTATTACTACCTCAACGAAGTAACGGGGGTGCTCCGTGGAAACGCTGCAAACCGGCGCGTCGTCCTCGCTGTCGTCGGAGATGCGCCCTACTCCGTCCCGCGTCCTCGTGGTCCGGGTGCCGTCCTTCGGCCTCGTGGTGCGGTCCTGCCTCGTGGTGCGGTCCTGCCTCGCCGAGCGGTCTGGAGAACTCCGGGTGGCCTCGCGCCGTTTCCGGCAGACCTTGGCGATGTGCCCGCGCCGGCCGCAGTTGTGGCACTCGGCCTTGCGGAATGGACATTTGGTGCGGGCGTGGGCGGCGCCGCAGCCGTCGCAGCGCCGGCCCTCTCTCTGGACCCTCCGGACGTCCTCGTCGTCGCTGCTCTCCGCAGACGAGTTCGAAACCCGCCGGGCCGCGCGCACCGAACTCTCTGCCTTGGCGGTCTTCGGGCGCCAGTCCTGAAGCTCGTGCACCCCGGCCGTCGTGGCCTCTGCGGCCTGGGCCGCGTCGAGGACTTGTTGCCACGTGGGAGGCGGCTCCCTTTTCATCAGCGCGCGCTGAGTCTCTGTGTCCCTCAGACCGCAGAGCAGGCAGTCCCGGAGGGTGACGTCGGGGAGTTCCCACTTGCATGGGCCGGCGGCCAACCGCAGGGCCGCGGCGAACTCATCGACCGATTCTCCGGGTGCCTGGACTCGCCTCCAGAACGCGCTCCGAGCGGGGAACATCGCTATTGCCGGCCGGAGATGGGCGCGCAGCGCCGCCAGGAGCTCTGTGGCCTTGAGGTCGCTCACCTTCCTCGGCGCGATCAGGTCCACCAAGGTCCTCTTGGTCTCTTGTCCGAGCATGCGGACGAAAATGGCCCTCTTTTTGGCCTCGTCTGAGACTTCGAGCTCCACCAGCGCTGCGTTGAAGTCTATCTCAAACAGCTCCAAGTCTCCCGGCTTCCTGATCTCATAGCCGGCGCATGTCTTGGTCCCGTGGGCAGCCATATCCCACCTTCGTCGCCAATTTAGTGTATGGGACCAAAGACGACCGGACAACCGAAGGGTTGGTTTAACACAGGTTTATTGCATGAGGTTCCAGTTAAGCATGAGGTAATGGCGGTGATACATCTCAATATATACAGTAGTCTTCTTCATTTGAATCATGTAGCACGGTAGCTCATTGGCTGATACCGGCGTGGCCTCGCCCAGGCACGCCTCCTTTCCTGCTGCTGTTTGCGGGGAAGGTTTTCCCGCGGCTGTCCGTGATTGCGCAATGTGAACCATGTGAGAGTGAACGCTCACAGCTGCCCTCTATAGGCTGTCTGCTCGCGTTCCTTTACAGCTGATATCGTTTGTATCTGGAGTGGTTACAATCTTGCCTTTACAGTATAATGAACATGCATACATACATACATAACACAACCTATCTTACTACCATCCATTACACCTCCTGCTGAAACTGACCTCAGGGATTCCTTGGTCATCTAAAACCAGCTTTGGCAAGGGAGTGGGGCTGCATAATATTTGTCCGCAGTGCAGATAATCTGTGAGCCATAAACAAACACATGCCTGTGAAAAAGCTTCTATTAACACATCAGATCTTTGGAGCAATACTGTATTTCTTGCTTTGTCAAAATAGCAATTAGCGATAGCAATTACACATATACCACTACATAGCACTTAGTGCACTCTCTGGCTGGTTCACAAGGTAATTAGCAATCCCCCCCCCCCCCCAACATGCTGGGCAATCATTTTACCAACCTCAGAAGTATGGAAGGCTGAGTCGGCCTTGATCCCTGTCAAGATTGAACTCACTGTGAAGGCGACGGCCAAACGGTAATGAGTTCAAGATCCAAGCAAACCGTGAGAGGCAAAAATGGGCGTAACTTTTTTAATGTTAGAACCGTAGGTTACTATATCTTGTATTTACAAAATATGTTCCATCAAAATAAAAATCTCAGTAATAAGTAAGCAAAGTCTCTTATTTCTCTTGTTGCATTCACAGAGAGATCACAAAGTAAGATTGTCTCATAAATTGCTAATAAATGACTCAAAAATGTTCCGGTAGACACTGTTTCGAATAATATCTTCATCAGGAACAGTCTTAATAAATCCTTTCTCATATATCTATAACAGAAATTACATAAAAATAATGAGTTCTAAAATAACATCATATTTTCTGTCTTTCTAATTACTGTAACCATTCATTAATTATATACATTTCATGAGACTGCATTCATAGTTCGAAGCTTACCCTTTCTCTGGGGAAGAAGTAGAAGCAGTGACAGATTTCACATTCTTAGGATACAAGATCACTGCAGACAGAGATTGCAGGCTTCTACTTCTTCCCCATCTAGCTTTTCTTATATTTATGAGTAGTTCCTTTGGGTACAAGCACCAAGAAGTGCACTGTGGATTTCTGTTCCTGTTCAGGAGAGTATGACTGTGTGGGGTTTCATTGAAAAGGTGAGACAAAAATGAGAAAGAGACAGTATTCTAATTTAGGCCAATATCTACTGTGATTATGGATAGATATATGAGCTTGTATTTAAGTTCAATGAAAAGCAAGAGGAGAGGCCTAGAGAGCTTTCTGGATTTGTTGCTTATGCCTGACAAATTTACACTCCCAGAGACATTATTGTAACCTGATAGATATAATATTTAAATATTGACTGAAATCTTGTTGCTTAGTGTAGTGAGTTACCCTAGAGTAGCCCAAATGAATAAGTAGGGAGTTGGTTAAGTCAACTCCTCTATAAGTTCCATTAAGTCAAATGAGTATACTCCAGTTAGGACTAAAGTAAGTCACATATTGAGTAGGGTCAATTGAGTCAATGGTGCTTATGGAGGACTCACCATTGATTCCATAGGCCTCTTTTAGTGTGACTACTAAGCAACAGGGTTTACCTTTCTAGGAGTTCAGGTGCTTTAGAGGCCCGCGCGCCTAACGGCGCGCGAGATTGCAAACTAATAACAAAGGAAGAATATAATCTTACTAGGTAGAAAGGTAGTAAACGTGTACATTTTTGAGGCCCAGAATACCGCAGTTGTTAAAATGGATTCTGAGGGAACCGTTGTAGTTACCTGCAATACTTGTGCCATGTTTGTGTTCTTGCCAAAGCTTATGGAGAACTACACTTGCAGCAAGTGCAAGCTGGTTGCACTACTAGAAGAGAAGGTCCAGCAGCTAGAGGCCCGCATATCTAACCATCAACAAATTAAAGAGCTTGAGCTGTTCTTGGACAGAGCGGAGCAGACTATGCTGGACAAAGAAGAGACAGGGCACAGTTCTGAGGGAGAAGGCCCTTCACTAACTCAGGAGGGAGATGGTTGGAGGAATGTGACTCAAAGGAGGAGAAGAGTAGGGGATCACTCTGAGAGTCTGAAATTACAGAATAAATTTGAGGCTCTTTCCCTCATCACACCTGATGAGGAACACACAGAGGAACAACTGGTTCCACCTGATGATCTCTCCTTCATCACACTTGATGAGATCCAGGAAGATGAACAACAGGAACAAACTGAGGTTCTCTCCCTTAATATGGTTGATGAGGTGCATGTAGATGAACAGATTGCAGGAGAAAGGCTCCTTGTACTAGGCGATTCAATAATTAGAAATACAGAGAAATGGATTTGTGATGCACATGATAACCGTATGGTGACTTGCCTGCCAGGTGCAAAAGTTGCAGACATCACAAGAAATCTAGATAGATTGTTAGAGAGAACTGGGAAAGAGCCAGTTGTCATGGTACACGTTGGTACCAATGATGTTGGGAAGGCCAAACGGTCTGTCCTGGAAGCCAAATTCAGGTTGTTAGGAAGAAGATTGAAGTCCCGGACTTCCAAGGTAGCATTTTCAGAAGTGCTGCCTGTCCCTCGCGCAGGACCTACCAGGCAGGCAGAGCTCAGAAGCCTCAATGCGTGGATGAGGCGGTGGTGTCGAGAGGAGGGTTTCAGATTTGTCAGGAACTGGAGAACATTTTGGGACAAGCCAAATCTGTTCAGGAGGGATGGGTTGCATTTGAACCATGATGGGACCAGATTGCTGGCACTCAACATCAAAAAGGCTGCAGAGCAGCTTTTAAACTGATAACTGGGGGAAAGCCAACAGGAGCTGGGCAGCATCCGGTTCGGGAAAGTGTGTACTTGGGTAGTGAGGAGGATGCAAAAATTACTGAGCAGAGCGAGGAGCTAGTCACTAGCATTCTAGCAGAAGGATGCAAGAGGCAGTCTAACAATGCAACTGGACACAAAAGACTGTGTCAGAAAAGCATATATAAATGCTTGTATACAAATGCCAGAAGCCTCCGGAACAAAATAGGGGAGCTGGAATACTTAGCAATAGATAAGAATATTGATATTATTGGTATCACTGAAACCTGGTGGACGGATGATAACCAATGGGATACAGTTATCCCAGGCTACAAACTGTACAGGAAGGATAGGAAGGGGCAAACGGGAGGTGGTGTAGCCTTGTATGTCAAAGAAGTGATAAAATCGTATGAATTGGAATATCTAGGTGATTTGGAGTCACCATTAGAAGCTCTGTGGGTAAGAGTACCTGGCCACAAGGATGGTCTAACAGTAGGCATATACTATCGGCCTCCGACCCAAACTCTTGAGGGAGACAGGCAGTTGGAGAATGTTGTAAAGGAGGCATCCAAGAAGGGAAGCCTGGTTATAATGGGGGACTTCAATTACCCTCACATAGACTGGGTGAACTGTTGTTCAGCACATGATAAAGAGATAAAGTTCCTAGATATGCTAAATGATTGTTCCCTGGGACAGATGGTTGAAGACCCAACTAGAGGTACAAGAATCCTTGACTTGATCCTGAGTAATACTCAGGATCTGGTGCAAGATATTAATGTGACTGATCCAATAGGGAACAGTGACCACAACTCAATTATGTTTAACTTGATCATAGACCGCAAGTCACTGATAAAATCTAACACAGAGACCTTAAATTTTCAAAAAGGAAATTTTCCAAAGTTGAGGAAACTAGTAAAAAAGAAGCTGAAAGGGATAATTGAGAGAGTCCAAACACTTCAAGAGGCATGGAGGCTGTTTACAAAAACAATAACAGAGGCCCAATTGGAATGCATACCCAAAAGGAAAAAGGGCACTGCCAGGTCCAAGAGGACTCCGATGTGGCTTACAGGAGCTGTTCGGGAAGTGATCAAGAGCAAGAAAAGCTCATTTAGAAGATGGAAGGCTTGTCCGAATGAGGACAGCAGGCAGAAACATAAATTCTGGCAGAACAAATGCAAGGCAACAATCAGGAAAGCAAAGCAAGACTTTGAGGAGCGTATAGCTAAAAATACTCAGAGAAATAACAAAGACTTCTTTAAGTACATTAGAAGTAAGAACCCAACTAGGAAGGCCATTGGACCATTAGATGACAATGGAAGGCAAGGGGTTATTAAAGAGGAAACAGAGATTGCAGAGAGACTCAATGAATTCTTTGCTTCAGTATTCACTGAAGAAGACAGAGGCCACATGCCCAAAACAGAGCCTATCTTCGTAGGGAGGGAAACCGAAGAATTAAGCCAGATAGAAATAACCAGGGAGGAGGTCCTTGCATGTCTTGTTAAACTAAACACTAACAAATCACCAGGACCAGATGGCATCCATCCACGAGTTCTCAGGGAACTTAAAGATGAAATTGCTGATCTCCTAGCCAAAATATATAATCTTTCCCTCAAATCAGGCTTTGTGCCTGATGACTGGAAGGTAGCGAATGTAACACCAATTTTCAAAAAAGGATCCAGGGGTGATCCAGGAAATTACCGACCTGTCAGTTTGACATGTGTCCCAGGTAAAGTGATGGAAACCATCCTAAAAGATAGAATTAATAGGCACATAGAAGAGAAGGCGCTGCTAAAGGAGAGCCAACATGGCTTTTGCAAGGGCAAATCATGCCTCACTAATCTGTTGGAATTTTTTGAGAGTGTCAACAAGCATGTGGATAAGGGGGATCCAGTTGACATTGTTTATCTGGACTTTCAGAAGGCTTTTGACAAGGTCCCACACCAAAGGCTCTTGAATAAACTTACCAGTCATGGAATAAAGGGACAGGTCTTGTCCTGGATCAGCAACTGGCTAAGGGACAGGAAACAGAGGGTAGCACTAAATGGACACTTCTCCAAGTGGAGGGAAGTAAAGAGTGGGGTTCCCCAAGGTTCAGTACTGGGACCCCTGCTTTTCAACCTCTTCATAAATGATCTAGAGGTAGGAGTAAAAAGCAAGGTAGCCAAATTTGCTGACGACACTAAATTATACAGGGTAGTGAAAACTGTGAGCGATTGTGAGGAGCTCCAGAGGGATCTCTCGACACTGGGGGAGTGGGCAAAACAGTGGCAAATGAGTTTCAACATTAGTAAGTGCAGAGTGATGCATGTTGGGGCAAAGAACCCCAATTACATTTATAAACTGATGGGGTCTGAACTCTCTGCGACAAACCAGGAAAGGGACCTTGGTGTCCTGGTGGACAACTCAATGAAGGTGTCAACCCAGTGTGCCTCAGCAGTGAAAAAAGCAAACTCAATGCTAGGGATCATTAGGAAGGGTATAGAAAATAAGTCAGCAAGTGTCATTTTGCCTCTTTATAAATCTATGGTGAGGCCCCATCTGGAATACTGTGTACAGTTCTGGTCGCCATACCTCCAGAAGGATATTATGGAGCTGGAAAAAGTGCAGAGGAGGGCAACCAGAATGATTAGGGGACTGGAACACCTTCCTTACCATCTGAGGCTGCAACGGTTGGGCCTCTTCACTCTTGAACGACGACGTCTAAGAGGTGACCTGATTGAAGTTTATAAAATCATGCACGGTGTGGACAAAGTAGATAAGGAAAAACTGTTTTCCCTATCGCATAACACTAGAACTAGGGGACACTCCATGAAACTTTTGGGTACTAGTTCTCAAACAAATAAGAGAAAGTACTTTTTCACCCAGAGGATTACTGGTCTATGGAACTCCCTGCCAGAAGAAGTGGTGACAGCTGTCAGTCTTGACAGCTTTAAGAAAGGATTAGACAAGTTCATGGAGGACAAGGGTATCAATGGCTATAATTATGGATACTTAAGGACAACCTCCGGGTTGGAGAGATAGGCAGGATATCTCTCAATATCATTTCCAGGGAATCCTAAGCAGGTGAAGGCATCTGCTTGGGAATACCCTGAAGGAAATGGTGAGCCACTGTGTGAGACAGAATGCTGGACTGGATGGGCTGTGGCCTGTTCCAGCAAGGCTGTTCTTATGTTCTTATGTTCTTATGAGACATGTGATTTATTGCTTCTTCTCTGATATATTATTCATAACCTATATTCCCTAGAAAAGGGGTCAGCAGACCTGGCTCTTCAGGTGTTCTTGGACTTCAGTTACCAGAAGTGGAAGTCAGTACACCTGCTGATCAGGGGGCTTCTGGGAAGTGACGCCCATGAACATCTGGAGAGCCAAGTTTGCTGACCACTGCCCTAGACTAATGTTCAGTTTCTTTAAAAGTGTGTGTATGTTTTTCCTACAGAAGAGAGGAAGAGGCTAAGTAGTCATTCACAGATTGAATTTCTGGTGTCAAGAACTACTAGATAATGCCTTCACAAAATCTTTTTGTTGACAAATGTGTGCAACCTCTTTGCACCACAATATATATATAGATAGTTAAATTTTTATTGTCATTGTCGTGCACAGAACAACTAGATTTGGGGGGGTAAAACACTTATCAACCCAACAAAACCTAAACAAAATACAACTATACAAAATTATCAACATACTCCCACCCCACATGTACACATTTAACCTCTAAAAAGCTCTAAAACTCTAAAAACTCTAAAAACTATATACAGAAGCTCCCTCATAGACTGCATTGCACTGCATTCAAAGCCAGAACTGCTTTTGAGTAGAAACTATTTCTCATGTGGCTGGTCCTGGCCTTTATGACCCTATACCTTCTTCTAGAAGGCAGAAGCTGAAAGAGATCATTTCCGGGGTGCGTACTATCTTGTGCAATCTCTACAGCTTTCTTATAACACCTGGTGGCATAGATTTGATCTAGAGTGGGAAGAGTTCGCCCGATTATTCCCTACGCAGTCTTTATGACCCTGGACAGCATTGTTCTTTCCCTAGCTGTACAACTCCCAAACCATACACACAGACCATAGGTTAAACTCTCTACGGCCTCTATTAAGAAGGTCAAGTTTATATGGAGAAGATAGCTCCTATACATGGGCCATGCTGCAGTGGCTTAGTGGTTAAGATGCTAAGCTTGACAACTGGAAGGTTGGTAGATCAGCAGTTCGATACCCGAGTGCTGCATGACGAAATGAGCACCTGTCATCTGTCCAAGCTCCTGCCCACCTAGCAGTTCAAAAGCAAGAAATTGCAAGTAGATAAATAGATGGAAAAGGTAGCAGCATTCAGTGTGCTCCGGTGTATAATCATGCCTGCCACATGACCACAGAAACGTCTGCAGGTACAGATAGCTCTGGCTCTTTGGATGTAAACAGAGAGATAAGCACTGCTCTCTAGAGTTGGCTACAACCAGCTTTTGAGCAAGGGAGACCCTTATCTTGACCTTTACACATGGACCACTCCTTTTATACAGGCAAGATGTTACTGAAAGCATGAAATAGACTATGCACTCCTAGTTTAGATTACCCCACCATGTACTCACAGCTCACAGTGTTTTTATTTTCTACTGGCAAGCACAGAAAAATGCTATCCTTAACTCTCTGAAGTAAGAAAAGATATTAATTAAACAACAGTCCAGACACTTCCTGCCCACACATTTCTCCACATGGCTTATTTGTGGTTGAACTCTTTTCATAGAGTGTGCTATTAATTCCCTGCTCTGTTCCTGTATATGCCCCACTAGTGAAGGCTATATATAACTCATATGCAAAACTCATATACTTTGTCCTAAGTCTAAACAAACATCCCTTCATTCTCCCTTGAAAGGATCAGTTTTTTGTCAAACAGAAAACACCAATCTCTGATTAGCAAAGTGGTCTGGATGTCTTTTAAAGTAAATTCTATGCTGTGGAAGGAGTAATGGTAACCTCATGTGATCCTAAACATGTTCATTAGGAAGCAAGTCTAAATGGTGCTTGCAACCAAGTAAGTAAATGTAGATAGGATTGCAGCCTCTGGGCCTGACTAGCCACTATTGGGGCAGGGGGGGATATATTAATTCCTCTGGCCATGTTTTTCTCCCACATGATAACCCAGTGGTGTCTAGTAAAGCCTTCTCCCATCTTGTACCAATCAACTTTGTCATTCGGGTTGGAGATGATGGGAACTGTAATCTAACATGCCTGGAGGACACCAGAATGAGGAAGACTACTGTGCTACAAGAAGTGCATGGTGTTATATCACCGCAAACACTGTTTCTCAGAAATCATTGGCTGCCCTTTGCAAAAGAGACAGAAATCCTGGCCGAAATCCTGTTGCTTAACATAAGCCAAATAGTAATTTTTTTCAGTCTGTTCCTTCTCAGTAAACAACCCATTCCTGCTTGGTTCTTATTATTTATTAATTTATTTATTTATCATTTCGATTTCTATACCGCCCACTTGGCCAAGGCCAACTCACGGCGGTTCACAATCATAATAAAAATATAATTAAAAACTGCTTAAAAACTACCCTCCCCCTAAAAAAGGGTGCAGGGACTGAGGGGGCTGGAATTTCACTATACCAGCCACCCAACGGGAGCCACCCTTCTACCTGCACCCCATACTTGGCCTGCCAGCCAGGTTTTAAGTTCTTTTCTGAAAGGCAGCAATTCCATCTAGAGACGTAGCTCTGTTGGTAAGAGGTTCCAGAGTGCCAGTGCGGACACGGAGAAGGCCCTCCTCCTTGTGCTAGAGAGGTGAGCCCCTCTAGCGGATGGTACAATAAGAGAGCCCCTCCGGTCCGCCCTGGTTGGATGGACAGATGTCCTTAGGGCGATGCGGTCTCTTAGGTAGCCTGGCCCACTGTCATATAGGGCTTTAAAGGTCAAAACCAGCACCTTGAATTGCACCCAGAGGCAAACTGGTAACCAGTGCAGCTTCCGAAGCAGTGGCGAGGCATGGGCATAACGTCCACACCCCATCACCAACCAGGCCGCCACATTCTGGACCAGCTGTGGCCTCCGAATGGTCATCAAGGGCAGCCTCATGTAGAGCATATTACAATAATCTAGTCTGGAGGTGACCAGAGCATGAGTGACCATGACCAGGGAGTCCCTGTCCAGGAACGGGTGCAACTGGCAAATTAATCGAAGATGTGAGAAAGCCCTCCTGGCCATGGCTACCTGTTCTTCTAGCAGCAGCAGCGAGTCCAGGAGGATGCCCAAGTTGCACACCAGGTCTTGGCCTGTGTGTTCCCACCCCGAGCACACTTTGTTTAACAGGGAGGAACAGCCCAAGAATTACATCTTGGCTTACGCTAAGCAATAGAATGTTTGTCATTGAATGTGAGGATATCATGTGCTTATGGTAAGGTGTTGGGTTCATAAAAGGTACTTGAGAGCTTACTGAGACTTCATTGCCTTTGCAAAATGCAGAAATAAGCCTGTGCCACTTAGCTATACAGTCTCATTTGCTTCAGATTCAGTATTTGTCCTTCCAAGGAGCAGTCAGGGTTGACTTCCTTTAGGATGGGCTGATTTGATCTCTTTACAGTCCATCATGTGTAAAAATGTGTCATTGGAGATGAAGAACAAGATCAAAATCATTCATATTATTGTATTCTAGACCATCATGTATAGATGCTAGAACTGGACAGTATAATAAAAGATGACATGAAAAAAGACCATTCGTTTGAAGTACAGTGCTGGATGAGAACTCTGCAGATTCCCCAAACTTCTGGAAAGAGACACATGAGTCCTAGTGTTAATTAAGCCTGAAATATCTTTTGAGGCAAAAATGATGACATTGAGGCTGTCGTAATTTGGCAATATCATGAGAAGTCAAGATTTTTCTGGAAAATACAATAATGTTAGGATAGATGGAAGGCAGCAGGAAAAGAAGAAGACCAAGCATGAGACAAAGTGACTCCTTAAGGCAGGGGTTCCCAACTTTTTCAAGCCAGGAGCCGGGTCATGCTCTCTCAGTCAGCTTCAAGGGGTGGACAGCCATTTTGCCCTGCCTGCATGATGGGGTGGTCATGTTGTCCCAACATCTTCAAAGGGGTTGCGCTTTTGTTTCTCAAATGCCCTTGGAGGGGTGGGGGCCACATGAAATGGTGCTGTGGGCCAGATCCAGCCCATGGGCCTTAGGTTAGGAATCCCTGCCTTAAAGGAAGCCACAGGCTTCTGTTTACAAGACATGAGCAGAGTTGTTGAGGACAGGACATTTTAGAGATCTCTCATTCTTAGGTTCGTATATGTCAGAGATGGCTCCATGGCACGTAACAACAACCACAGTCATTGTGAGTGCTGGCTGATTATCTCAATTAGTTGGAACAGGGTCAGAAGTTTGATTCCTCACTTTGCTTTCCTCGAGAAGAGCCAAGACTGTGTGGCTTTGGGCAAGCTATATGATCCCAAAGTGTCTTAGAAAGCAGCACTGGCAAAACACTTGAGAATAGATTACTACATACAGTGGAACCTCATACAACAATCGCCCCATATAGCAATGAAATCGCATAACAATTAGGTTGTGGGGTTTTTTTTGGGGGGGGGGGGGATGGCGTCCTGCATAACAATTTTCCCTATGGAAAAAAATCATACAACAAATTTTCAATGGGGAAAACCACTTAGCAAAAACAATTGTACGATGCATCCCATAGGGAAAATCAAAATACGATGCATGTATCGTATAGCAATTATTTCATACAACGAGCCCCATGGAATGGATTAAAATTGTTGAATGAGGTACCACTGTACTTAGAAAATCTTAAGGAGCATTTCCATAATTCATCATCAACTTGGGAGCATGCCATTATTAATTGATCATTGTGATTATACAAACATCTACTTTCAAGTCTTCTTAAACTCACAGACTTGATACAGATTTCTTCTCTTACCATTCTGTTTCTTGGTAATTTAGGTGCTACCCTTCTTTGTTGTGTATCAAAGCCTAATTTTTCCATTGTGTCCAAAAGAAGTCTGGAAATACATTTCTGTCTACTGTACACTTCAAAGCATTCTTTCTACCCCAAAGTTGACATGCTGTGTTGCTCTGCAGAAGTGTTTTGCACACTTCACGGGGAAATAAATATGAGACACAATTGTGACCTCCCATAATAATAATTGGGGAAGGGAGAAAATAGATCATGAAGAAGAATGCTGCAGTTCCAAATATTTTCCCTT
The DNA here is from genome assembly GCA_035047305.1 of Bradypodion pumilum. Lineage (NCBI taxonomy): Eukaryota > Metazoa > Chordata > Lepidosauria > Squamata > Chamaeleonidae > Bradypodion > Bradypodion pumilum. Next base: position 305,378,169 of record JAWDJD010000004.1, on the reverse strand, counting down.
TAGGATAAAATCAAAGAAGTATTATCTGTCCATATGGAGTAAATGGCTAGAATTACATTAGTCTTCTGATGGCACAGATTTGTGAAATGTGCATAATCCAGTATAATATACTAGATTTTTTAAAAGCTGCTGAAAGTAAAATGTATTTTAAGAAAGCAAGAATGCAAGCGCGGCGCCAAAATGGCCGCCGCGCCCTTTGCGGGCCCCCCCCCACAGGACAGAGAATCCGGGTAGTTAGGGGCGTGGCCAGCTCCCTTATAAAAGGGGTGGCCACGAGGCAGCCGAGCTGCCATTTTGCCTCAGCGACGGAGCGGAGAAGTTTTTTCCCTGCGCCTCCGTCGCTCGTTGGTATCACCGGGAAGCCTTTTGGGTCGATTTTGCCTAGCTAGCTTCCCTTTTTTGCTTGAGATGCCTTCCAAAAAGAAGGCTGCTGCGAATTCAGCCCGGGCTGTTAGGAGGCGCAACCCAGGTCGGAGGACCGTGGTGCCGCCTCCTCAACAGCCACCTTTGCCATCCCCGGCCGGGGCTGGTGGCTTGGGGTCTATCGCCCATTGGCCCGATCAGAGTGCGGGCGCGGAGGGCGCTCCGGCCCGCGGCCCGCGAGCGGTGGACACCGCTCCTCCTCCTGCCCAATCCGTTGGGCCTATTACTTTCGGGCCGCAGCCTCTCCCGGGGCCCTCTAGCCTTGGGGGGTGGCCCGGCGCCCTGCCTTGGCAGGTTTCCTCACCAGCCCTACCGGGCTTCGGTCCTGGCCAATGGCCATATATGGGCCATGGGGTGCAGGGACCTGTCCCCATGCAAGGGTCAGGCGGGCCGGCCGGCTCTTTGCCCATGGTCAATGTAGACACCTTACTGGCCCGTATTGCGGCCTTGGAGGCGTCTTTGGCCCGGGCCAGTCAGGCAGGCGCCCCTTTTGGGGTACCTTTTGAGGCGCTATCGGCAGCAGGACAACGGCCGGCGGGGAGGGTTGAGCTGCTGCAGGCGGGTGGCGCGGCTCCGGCCACTGCCTCGCAGCTCCCCAGCCAGCAACCTGGTGCGGGTCAAGCCCCGGTGATGAGCTCTTCATCGGTCGTGAGCTCCGACGCCCCCAGTGGGCCAGAACCCCCGGTGGGGGCGGCCCGCGGGGGTGCAGCATGTGAGTATATGGTGCAAACGAGTACATCCACACACATTCCCAATATAGGGGGGACCTTTCAGTGGCCTTGGCCTCGCGCGGGTGGTGCAGGGGCTACGCCGCTGGCGACCCACCCGGCGACAACTACTGCCACCATGCCCACTGGGGTGGGCCTCGGTTCTTACACTGCTGGGAACGTACTTGGGGTGGCAGGGTTAACTCAGGCCCCTTTTGATAGGCCAGCTATCCCCTTTTCGGCTTTGCCGACGGCAGGGTATTCCTTGCCACTGGGTGATCACTTGGCACAGGCTACCAGAGAAAAGATATGGCGAGGGGAGTACGTAGATATCTTCTCACTCCTGAACAGAGAGCCCACCAAGGAAGAAAGGGAGGGTCAGGATGAGAAGGACAAGGAGCAGGCACGCCGCCGTAAGCCGCCGCGTACCTGGGCCAACTGGCTCCCCGCTTATTTAATATACATGGCGGTATATTTGAGGGCGCGGCCGGATCTAGCTATTCCCATGGTCCAATATTTGGACAACATATATAGGGCGATGGTAGATTTCCCGGGCCCCTCATGGCTAGCATATGATGAGGAATTCCGTATGAGGATTCCCCTCCACCCCGAGATGAGATGGGATGAGCCGTGCCAGAGACTGTGGCTCTTGTATATGACACCCACACGTCCTGCCCCGGGGGATAGATACCATTGTGGACATGCGGTCCAGCGAGCAGCTCCAGCGCAGGTTACCCGCCAACCGGCGGGGCAGGGGGTTCCAGCCCGCCTGCTGTGCTGGACTTTCTCGTCCAATGGTTCCTGCAGTCGAAAGAACTGCAGGTATAAGCATGAGTGTCCCACATGTTCTGGTCCCCATGCAGCCTCTGCTTGTCCCAAGCCTGGGGGGGCGCGAGGCAGAGGGAGGGGTGGACAGTGGGCTGGCAAGCCTGCCACGGATGGAACTAGTTCTCCGAAAGGCCCCCTCCCCAATTAAGGTGGACATGCTGGAGCGCTGGCTCGCATCGTACCCAAGGGGAGAAGACAGAGAGTATCTCATCCAAGGTTTTAAGCAGGGATTTCGTATCCCTTTTATGGGTGATAGATCCCCTCAGGATGCTCCCAACCTTTTATCCCTCAGAGGAAGGGAGGAGGTGGCCGCGGCCAGCATTAAAAAGGAATTAGACGCGGGCAGGGTCGCTGGACCTTTTCCCGCACCCCCTTTTCCCAACCTTAAGGTTTCGCCATTGGGTTTGGTTCCCAAAAAGTCCCTAGGTGAGTTTCGCCTTATTCATCATTTGTCCTACCCAGCCGGCCGATCGGTCAACGATGCGATACCTGATGACCTTTGTTCGGTCAGGTATACATCGTTCGACCATGCGCTGCGCATGGTGCGCTCGTGTGGCCCGGGTGCCTTGCTGGCCAAGTGCGACATTAAGTCAGCTTTTCGCCTCTTGCCGGTGCACCCGGGCGACTTTGAATTGCTGGGTTTTAAATTTAAAGGGGAGTATTATTTTGATAAGGCCATGCCTTTTGGCTGCTCCATATCATGCTCGGCTTTCGAGCGTTTTAGTACCTTCCTAGAGTGGGCTTTCGTCCGCAGGTCAGGGTCCCGGTCTGTAGCCCATTACCTGGATGACTTTTTATTCGGGGGTGAACGGGGCTGGGACACGTGTGCACGTCTCCTCAATACATTTCAGACGCTAATGCAGGAACTTGGTGTCCCTTTAGCGCCCGAAAAGACCGAGGGCCCGTCGACCGAACTAGTATTCCTGGGGGTTGAGATTGATACAGTAGTGCAGGCTTCTAGGTTACCGGGTGATAAGGTGTCCAGGATAGTGACCCTTATCTCGGAATTGCTGGCCAAGCGTAAGGCATCCCTGAGGGAACTGCAGGTGCTACATGGGCACCTCAATTTTGCTTGCAGGGTGGTCGCACCGGGCAGGGCTTTCGCCCGGCGCTTATGCGACGCCATGGCAGGGTTATCCAGGCCCCACCACAGAGTCAGGCTTACCCGGGGTATCAGGGCAGACATGTTCGTCTGGTTGCAATTCCTGAGGGAGTTTAATGGGGTCTCATTTTGGAGGTCTGACCTCCTGGCATCCCCCAATTTCCAGATCCAGTCTGATGCCTCAGGATCCCTGGGTTATGGGATGTACTTCAATGGGAAGTGGGCCTATGGTGGGTGGCCACCGGCATGGGCAGGCACAGGTCGCCTGCGGGATCTCACATACCTGGAATTTTTCCCATTCTGGGGGCTTTGATGCTATGGGGCGAACAGTGGGCTAATTCGGTGGTGCATTTCTGGTGCGACAATGCTGCCGTTGTACACATTGTCAATGCACAGACTTCTAAATCGCCCAGAGTCATGGATCTAGTGCGCCATTTTGTGCTGCGCTGCCTGCGCCTCAACGTCTTGTTCAGGGCCAGGCATGTCCCAGGGGTTAATAACGATATTGCTGACGCTTTGTCCCGCCTGCAGATCTCCCGGTTCCGCGCCTTGGCCCCGGATGCGGAGGAATTTCCCTCGCCACTCCCGGACGAGATGTGGACTATTGGCAAGGAGAGGTGAACCGGGCGATTGGCCTGTCACTAGCGCCACGCACACGTAAGGCGTATCAACAAGCATTCAATTCGTATAGGGCTTTTGCTACTCAATTTCACTTGCCAGAGACCTGGCCTATCCCGGTGGACCATGTTCTGCGGTTCATGGTTCACCTGCATGCACAGGGCCTTGCACCTCGCACCATAGCATCCAAGCTCTCGGCGTTGGCTTTTATGGCCAAAGTAGGGGGTCATGTGGATACCACCTCTGACTTCCGTGTGAGACACGTTTTGGAGGGGTGGGTGCGCGAGCGCGGGCGTTGCCCGGACGACCGGCACCCTATTTCCCCAGGGGTACTTACCCAGTTGGCCCGGGGCTGGCCAGGCCTCTGTTTTGATCATTATGAGGCAGCCCTTTTTCATGCAGCCACAACGGTGGCATTTTTTGGAGCGCTCCGCGTCAGCGAACTCGTGATGCTGTCTAAGGCGGATGCAAGTGGTAGGGCACTGGAACTCGGAGATGTCTATGTTGCCAAAGACTGGGCCCAGTTGAGGATTCGCTCCTCTAAAACAGATCAGCATGGCGTAGGCAGTGGAGTAAGACTGCTACGGTGTTCTTTGGCAGACATCTGTCCGGTTGGTGCCCTACAGGAATACCTGGCACTGCGTGGCATGCACCACGGCCCGTTTTTCTGTCACCAAGATGGGTCTCCCCTTACTAAATTTCAGTTTTGGAAGGTGACAGCCAGAGCCCTCACCAGGGTGGGCCTACCAGGTGCCCGTTATGGCACACATTCGTTCCGTATTGGTGCAGCCTCTACAGCAGCTGCTTTTGGGTACTCTGGGGCTGACATACGCAGCATGGGGAGGTGGGGCTCACAATGTTTTCAGTTTTATGTGCGCCCACTCCCGCCATGAGTACCAATCCAGTCACCTTACCTCCCTTTTTCTCAATTTTCTTACAGACCCTGGGTGTCGTATTACACCGGTGACAGTATGGCTGGTGGGCCACAGCTATGTGCTCAGGGCAGCGCGTTACGCTGCAGCGACAGAGTGGGGACCCCGACTGGGACTGGGTGACCACGCCAGTCTCGCATGGCATGGTAAGCCTGGGATGTTATGGCGGGAGCTGCGGCCTTTCCTTTTTTCTGGCCTGGGGGCTGACCCGCCTGACATTCTAATCATCCACCTGGGGGGCAATGATTTGGGCCAGGTCACCGGCTTATCGCTCAAGCATGCGATTTGCGAGGACCTCGCCTACTTGCATTATGTCTGGCCTGCCACAGCCCTGGTTTGGTCGGACATTGTTCCGCGCCACTCTTTCAGAGGGGGCGTTAACCTCCTGGCTCTTGACCGAGCTAGGCGCGCGGTCAATAAGGCAGTGGCGCGGTTTCTTACCACCAGGGCTTGGGGACGGGTTAGTCATCACCCCGATATTAGTCTACGAAATTATGACTTGTATGCAGGGGATGGGGTCCATCTGTCGCGAGGAGGTATGGACCTCCTGTTGGGTGACTGGCGAGCAGGCCTGTTGACCGAGCTGACGGTCTGGGGGGGGGCGTCAGGTCTTCTGTGAAGCCCCTCCGTGTGGCAGGTAGCACTGGTAAGGTAAACAGTATGACCCACAAGTATCCGGCAGGTTCGCAATTGACTGGACAACACTAGACAGGAATAAAGTAGTTAAACGTTGTCCGGTCAACGACGAACCAGGCGATGGGGTGAGGATGATTGCTAACCAGCATGCATCACCCCTGTGATTTCACGGATACGCGTCAGAGGGTGGGGTCATGAGTTAGTTATTGACTACGGTCAACAATTTGTTTGTTGTTAACAAACAAATTGATACAAATTGATACATTGTAACCAATTGCCGTTGGCAATTTTGGGGTGGTACCTTACCAGTGTTACTTCGGCCTGCTTGCCTTAGGAATTATGATTGGTCGTTTTACCAATACAAATTTATAATTCGGACTAGGGCATTGAATCAATAAATGTGGCCCTTTGCTGTTATCCACTTTCAATGTTGTCTGTGTCCGTTATTGGGGGGGTGCGCCTGCAATGCAAGCGCGGCGCCAAAATGGCCACCGCGCCCTTTGCGCCCCCCCCCCCACAGGACAGAGAATCCGGGTAGTTAGGGGCGTGGCCAGCTCCCTTATAAAAGGGGTGGCCACGAGGCAGCCGAGCTGCCATTTTGCCTCAGCGACGGAGCGGAGAAGTTTTTTCCCCTCCACCCCCTCCCTAGTTAACAGTGTGATTATGGTCGCTTCGGGGCCGGGTGGGAATTTTTGGTTGGGACCCATATTGGCTTCGGGTCCTGGCTTTTTTGCCCATCCCACACTGTTGCTATGGTTTGATATAGGGGTCTTTCTTCGTTCCTACTGTTGACTTTGGTCACATGGGCGGGTAGCACTGGTAAGGTAAACAGTATGACCCACAAGTATCCGGCAGGTTCGCAATTGACTGGACAACACTAGACAGGAATAAAGTAGTTAAACGTTGTCCGGTCAACGACGAACCAGGCGATGGGGTGAGGATGATTGCTAACCAGCATGCATCACCCCTGTGATTTCACGGATACGCGTCAGAGGGTGGGGTCATGAGTTAGTTATTGACTACGGTCAACAATTTGTTTGTTGTTAACAAACAAATTGATACAAATTGATACATTGTAACCAATTGCCGTTGGCAATTTTGGGGTGGTACCTTACCAGTGTTACTTCGGCCTGCTTGCCTTAGGAATTATGATTGGTCGTTTTACCAATACAAATTTATAATTCGGACTAGGGCATTGAATCAATAAATGTGGCCCTTTGCTGTTATCCACTTTCAATGTTGTCTGTGTCCGTTATTGGGGGGGTGCGCCTGCAAAGATTACTGAGTAAATGCTTGCCAGCTTTGTCAAACACCATGATCTGGGGCAGGCATTATTGCCAATACCATTAAAATGTCCATTCCCCTTTGGCAGAATCCACCAGTGAACACAAAGGGACAGACAATTGTTGTGTTGATTACTCTGGTCCTTTCAAGCACAACGTTCTTTCCCTAGGTAAAGGTCACTCTTGCTTGAAAGCCAGTCATATCTGACTTTAGGGTTCAGTGCTCATCTCTGTTTATAGCCGAAGAGCCAGTGCTGTCTGTGTTTGCAAATGTTTCCCAACACACATAGAAATTTCAGGGGATCTCAACCTTGGGCCTCCAGATGTTCATATCAATCTTTATTATGGTCCAAGACCTGCATAGCATCCATATTTTCTTGCACTTCAAATCCCAGAAGCCAAAGTCAGTACTCCTGCTGATCAGAGCTTCTGGGAATTGAAGTCCAAGAACTCCTGGAGTACCAAAGTTGGCTATCACTGACCTATGGTGTAGAGGGGAAACAGATGCTCTGAAAGCAGAGATGTTGACCTCACAGCGGTAAAATAAATACTGAGGCGGAAATATGTTGGGGCACATATGGCAGGTGTGGCAGGCTGGGTGATCCTAATGACTTCCCTCTTTCTCATAGCTCTGGAAGTTTCCAATGGAGTGTCACACACACAACCCAAATGTATGACCCACAGAGACTATGAGAAAGAAGCATCATAGCCAATCTCTAGTTTACAGGATGACAGAACGCCTTTAGTGAAACAGTATAAAAATGAATACAATTCAACAATTCTGTTTCTTTTTTTTTCTTTGTCTTGGAATGCTCCTTTTTGACAATGATATCACTGCATCACAAAAATGCTACTTGGTCTAATCCATGTGTCCTATACTAAACCAAGTGCACTGAATCCAAATCTGAAGTCTAATTCTGCCTAGGACATCAGGAACTTAAATTAGCAAATCTCACCCTCTTGGTTAGGTTCTTGCATTGATCACGTGGGGTATATTTGCCACAAATGTAGCAAAAAATGTCCAGTTTATTAACACTGCTGTGTCTACTCATCTTTAGCTCAAAACAGACTCACAATGGCCTAGTTGTACTATCCAATAAGATGGTTTTGTACTAGAGACAAGCTCTTGGTCCATCTCGTCTCATATACCTATTTCTGACGTTAGCTCACTGACTTGCCCAGACATGGCCAGCTACTGCTGTAACATGCATGCCACCAGGGGATGTGATTCAGCTGAGGCGGCAGCAGGCATAGTGGTAGCTGCAACTGTTATACTGTTGCCATGTAAATATACATTGCCAGATTACCAGCCATTTGAACAGCTACATCATATCTTAAAATCTGTGCGTGATAGGCAGATTCTATGTTCAAATTTTGAATCAGCACACTTGATATCATGTAAATCACATGTATTATTTCCAGTAGCAAAATCATTGTTATGCAGTGTATCTAACTTTAGACCCAGGAAGAAATGTAGGGCTGATGTAGTACATATAGGAAGTTAGTAAAGGTAAAGGTTTCCCTTGCTCAAAAGCCAGTCATATCCGACTCTAGGGTTCAGTGCTCACCTCTGTTTCAAAGCCGAAGAGCCAGTGCTGTCTGTTTCTGCAGACATTTCCGTGATCATGTGGCAGGCATGACTAGACACGCATGGAACGCTCTTACCTTCCCACCGAAGTGGTCCCTATTGATCTACTTGCAAAGGCATTCAACATAATTTTTATATGTACAATGGGTTGTACATTTCACATCAAGTAGGCTGGGGACGATGTGAGTTTTAATGTAGCACAGCCTCAAGAGAACAAATTGAGGGCGGCTAAACTAGACTACTTTGTTTCAAGAAAAACACAGGATTTGTAGCTTCCATTTTCTCACTGCCTGGGTCACAGCTGCAGGCAACCCAGGCTGTCCTTTAGTTCTATTCAATCAGTGGTTTCCTGTAAGGAATTAGTTACTAACATCACAAAGGTTACTTTGGTATTTAATTGCTTGTGCTCTGACTAGGCCATTATTAAGTATTTTTGAACAGGCATATTATAATATACATCATGCTATTTCACTAGCCTGGCCTTTCTATCATTAAGTGAGGGAATTGTTCTCAGTCTCTGTGTGTGGCTGCAGAATCTAGTGCTTATTTGCTGAAAGTGGAGAAATGGGAGGGAGATGGAAAAGGGCAGGAAAATCGGAGGCTGAGAGCCACGACTGCAGACAGAAACATAAAGAGCATGACGCAGGGTGAAGAAATTGAAGCAAACCAAAGCATGGCATGTGTTATTTTTGAGAGGCCCCTGAGACACTTTTTTTTAAAAAAAAATCATGTGAACTATTCTGCATCCTAGATGTGGTCTCACAGAACCCCAAGGTTATTCAGCTTGTGAAGAAAAGTCACATTCATCAAACTGGAGATATATAGGTGTGTCCCTGCCCTGCTACAGTAAGAATGAATCTTTGAATTGAGAGCTGTAAATATTAGGTCTGATATTTTTAGCTATTTTTTTTTTTGATCCAGTGGTGCATGCAGATGAGCTGGTGAAAACAGACTTCCCTGTCCATCCATTCCACTCTGTGGAAAATTCTTCAGAGAAGGTTGGAGGACTTTGCTGAAGGTATTGAACCATAGTGTTATAATTGTTATAATTGCAAAGCAGGTGAGGAGCTGCTTTAGGAAGTGAAGTCTTTTCACCCCTGGAAGACAGACCTTGAAGCCAGCACTTAGAAAATTAATTGTTTAATGAAAATGTAGTCAATTCTAAATTCTATCCTAATGTCTGGAACTGAATGGGTTTTATGAGAAAATCTGAATGACCATCTGCAATTCTTTCTTTCCCTCTTCATAGATTGTTTCAGAAAGGAGAAATGATGGAAGAAGCAGCAACCAGAAAACCCTTGTAGAAGGCAACAATGTTAAGCTCATCCATAGAATTCCATGGATGAGGTAGAGTAGTTTAACAATAAAAGCTTCTGAAAGATGGAAATAACCAGGGATTGTTCAATATACTATTGCAGCCAAACTCTATTACATTATTAACTGGTCTAGTTTTGGACATTCTTGAGGGTACACAAGAGCAAAACCAAATTAAAAGCTGGAGGAAGGAACTCACTGAGCGAGGAACATCATTAAAGGAAGATATAGCTGAGGAACTCAACCTCCCCTACGTCACTTGGGGGATCCTGAATAGGCTGAGGGTTGGAGTCCTAATTTCAAGACCAATATGCTCAAGAGGGGCTGCTAGTGGACAACACGCCTTGTGAATGTGGAGAGATACAGAATCTGGCTCATTTACTGGTCTGCCAATTACTGCCAGAAACCTGCATCGATGAGGACTTAGGTTTGGCCAACAACAAAGCCAAGAAAGTGGCTTCCTTTTTGCACACCAAGGTTTGATCAGGACATGAAAGAAGAAGGAACATAATCTGGGCTCCTTCTGGAGTTCCTCCCCCAACATCATTTGGTGGGTTCCTAGTTTGTCTACAGATATGTTCTCTATATTCCAAAACGTTGACACGCCAAGACTTAACGTAAACTATCTGATATTTGAAATCCCATCCTTTTGACTTTGGCCCTCATTAGCAATGAACTCCAGCCCTCTGTAAATCCAGACTTGGGTCTGTCCAACATTTTCTACAGAGAACAATGTTAAGCATATCATCATTTATTCTGCAGCATCCTCAGCCTCCTTCAGTAACATCTTAAACAGTTTGTTGCTGAATAGAATCTACTTCCCAGCTGGTTTCCTGCTCCTGATGTGTTTGAAGAAATATTACTTGCACGTCTTTATCTTCTGGCACTCAGCTGCCCTGATTCATTTTACTTTTTTGCTCATCCTCTCATCAGCTTACATTACCAATGTTGACGTTTCTTTTTGTTCTCATCTTTACAAGACTTGCATTGGAAAACAAACAAGCAAATGGAAATTCTTCTTAACTTTTTAAAACTTCCTCTGCTCTGCATGCGTTAGATCAAAATAAACACACACATTTTTTACATGCAAGTTGTAAAATCAGAAGTAGACAATCAAATTCGCTGTTTCTCCCGGGGCCCATGCCATCAGTCCTGGGATGGGAGACAGCTGTGGCCGCTGAGGCCACTACCCCTGGCCCTGCCCAGCCAGAGGGTAGAAGAGTCGCCAGAGCTGCCAGACGGAGGACTTTGCCCTATCTCTCCCGGGGCCCACACCATCGGTCCTAGGATGGGAGACAGGTGCAGCCACCTGCACCACTCCCCCTGGCCCAGCCCAGCCAGAGGGTAAAAGAGTCACCAGAGCCACCGGGCATGGACATTGAGCTTCGGCCTCCGTTGTAAGTGCTGAGCAGGAAGGACCTTGTGATTGACTTTTTAGTATTGACTATGTTTATTGTATGTTATCATGTGATATTTTGTACTTTATTGTTTTACTGTATTGCATCTTTGTTTGATATGCTGTGAGCTGCCCTGAGTCAGTGTATGCTGAGTGGGTGGCATACAAATCAAATAAATGATAATGCTAATGGTGATAATTCTACTGAAAGATTGATATCAACATCTATTCATCTGTAAAATTAGGGTCACCCTTGCTTGAAAGCCAGTCGTATCTCACTCTGGGGTTCAGTGCTCATCTCTGTTTATAGTCAAAGAGCCAGCACTGTCTGCATATGCAGACATTTCTGTGGTAGGCATGACTAGACACCAGAGTGCATGGAATGCTGTTTACCTCCCCGCCAAAGTGGTACCTATTTATCTACTTGCAATTTCTTGCTTTTGAACTGCTAGGTTGGCAGGAGCTGGCACAGCGACAGGAGCTCATTCCGTCACGCAGTACATGGGTATCAAACCCCGACCTTCCGGTTTTCAAGCTCAGTATCTTAACCACTTGAGCCACTGCAGTCCCTTCTGGAAAATTACTCCCATACAAAAGATTCTCTCAATCTCGGCCATACTCTGCATTCATATGCTATGTCACATGCCTAAATCCTAATCATTTCAGTACAAAGACCAAATATGGGAAATGTCTGGCTTGCCTGCAGCTCCATTAGAACATAAGAACAGCCTTGCTGGAACAGGCCACAGCCCATCCAGTCCAGCATTCTGTCTCACACAGTGGCTCACCATTTGCTTCAGGGTATTATTCCCAAGGAGATGCCTTCACCTGCTTAGGATTCCCTGGAAATGGCATTGAGAGATATACTGCCTATCTCTCCAACCCAGAGGTTGTCCTTAGGTATCCATAATTATAGCCATTGATACCCTTGTCCACCATGAACTTGTCTATTCCTATCTTAAAGCCATTATCTCACTCCATTGAGTATGCTAGTTAGGGCTGATGGGAATTGCAGACCAAAATATTTGAAAGGCCACAGATTGACTACCCATGGCAGAATGTTCTCAAGCTGATGGGCACGTCATACCAGATGTTTGATATAGGTTGCTGTGCCAGAAGAAGAAATTTCAAGAATGTTTGCTTGAAATAAAATTTTTCCTGTTCCATAGCACAAGTCATAATTTGTCAGTGAGCATTCTGTTTTCTTAAACTGCAATAAAGGACCCGAGAAATGAACATAAATATATATTTCTTTTATTAGAGAATGTATCTAAAAATACAATATTAATTTCTTAATTAAATTATGACATTATTTTAAATGATTCTCTTTGTTATATCTATGGCATCAACAATTTTTACACACAACACAATTTCAAATTTATGGCTAAAAATGCAAAACAATTAAAATATTTACACTTTAAACTCCAAAAAAATCTAAGACATTTAAATCTTCAGTGCTAAAGTTGCATTTTAATGCCTATGTCAACATCAGGTATTCTCTGAAATCAGATGCAAAATATCCACATTAGAATGCATTCCTGTGCTTCCGTGAAAGATTCAAGTTATTGAGTACAAACAGCATCATGTTTTCTATGAGGTGGTTTTTCTTTCATTTTTCAAAAATGGCTTATTTGTCTGTTGCTTATCATCCTGTCCCTTGACAGACTCTGCCAAAGAAATATAATCCTATCACAGCATCAGTGTTCAGCACCACAATCACAATTTTTGTTTGCCAAGTATCACAGCATGGTTCCATTCCCCTTTCTGCCTACCCCAGCCATCCCCACTGCCCACTGCATACACACCCACATTGCGATAAATATGCTTTCCTCTTGGCTTATGGCCTTTTGCATTTCATTATTTAGGAAAATCAGGAAAGAACAGGAAGAAATAAAGAGAGAACTAAGGAAGGGGGGGGGACCAAAGAGAAGTTGCTAGTTCACATATGGCATTAGTTTGATCTGTGCTTAAAAGAAGAAAGGAACAAACTCAACCTTCAAGAACACCCTCTAGAACACATATCAGTGCTTAAGGGACACCGCTTATTGGAACGAGGCTCTAACTTCTCTGCTCTTCAGAGGCTGGCAAGGGCGCCAGTTGTCCACCATGGCACACTGAGGCTCATTCTCATCATTGAAGCAAAGACAACGAAGCTTGTCAATCTAGAGGTGGGGAGGAAAAGAAGGAATCCATGTTAATTTCCTCAGACTAAATATTTGAGTCTTCTTGGGTTCGAACTCACATCATTAGAAACCTGGTGCTGACATTGTGAGTTCAATCCTGAAGGGAATCATGGTTGACTCAGCCTTCCATTCTTCTGAGGTAAGTAAAATGAATACCCAGAATGTTGGATGAAAAATACTAATTACCTTGTGAACCGCCCAGAGAGTGCACTAAGAGCTATGGGACAGTATATAAGTGTAATTGCTATTGCTAATAGCTATTTGTAATCTTTTCCAATTCTGGTGTGGGCTGAAGGGAAGTCTAGGCCAAGACAGAGGCTAGTCTATCATTTATTGGTTGATAACTAATTCCTGCCTCTAAATATCTTGTTTTTGTTTTTTAGATTCACAGGCTTTCTCTGGAAAAAAAAATCCCAGGTTGAATTCTTGGTTTTTCTAGTTACAAGATCTTTCAGGACCAGAAGACATCTGGGTGTATTTTATGCTGGAGCTACTTGTGTGAGTTAGAGTAAACAATAAGTACTTCTGTGGATCAGTGGTAAGACGGTTAATGTGTTAAGAGTACAATATGTCAAGAAAATACCGCATAACCCAAAACTCTTAGGTTTTTACATACTTTTTCCTAATTCTCTATACAGTAAAACCCCATATAACGATTGCATCGTATAGCGATGAAATCGTACGATTGCCTTTTTAAAAACATTTTTGTATTGTACAATGATTTTCACCGTTGTACTATACAAATTTTTTTTTTAAAAAAGGCAAAAGCTGGGTAGCTTTGGGGTGGCGTGGGGGAGTCTTTCCCCGCCCGCCCCCCAAAGCCCCTTTGTGAACTGGCAGCGCTGGGCTGCTTTCCTCCTGGGAAAGCAGCCCAGCGCTGTTAGCAAAAAGGATTCTTGGTGGTCCTTCTGCCATTTCAGCAAGTGGAACACCGAGAATCCCTTTCACTAACATCGCAGGGGTGTCTTTGGCCAGAGAAGCACTTTCTGACTTGGGCTTCTGGTAATTGAAGTCCATGACACCTGGAGAGCCAGGGTTGCTGACCCATGTCTTGGCACCTTATCCAGCATAGGCACCTTATCACTGCTGAAACCAACAAGCAAACAAATTATCATGTGTTTCTTGATAAATGGAAGTGTTGCTCAGCAAATGGACCCACCTGTTCCTTGCTGACAGTTACAGGCTCCTTCAGAACAATCCAGATGACACATTCAAGCAAGGGGGGAGTAGTCAGTGACCCCGGATAAGTCCAGAAATCACGGGAGGCAGGAAGCACACCAGTGGGGTTGAAGTTTGTGAAGCCAGATTGTTTGCCCTGGAAGAAGTAAAGCATGTCAGGTAAAGCATTCTACTATGAAAGTAATAGTATGTAAACATGTACATAAACATGTACATAAACACACACACATGGCTAGCCATTATATAATTCAAAGGGGAGGTTGCAGCTTTCTTGCCAAGTATGAACCTATTCATTAAAAACTTAAAAAGAAACAGAACTTGAGAAAGTTACTTTTTAATACACAATAACTCCTAGAATCCCCCAATCACAATGGCTAGGGATGTGTGGAGTTTCTGGGAATTCTATTCTAAAAAAGGTAATTACACAAGCTCTGGGGAAAATGTAGCTGCTAAAGATAGAAGGATATGAAAATACTTCCTGCCACCTTCAAGAGTTGCAAAATAAAACGGAGACTTCCCTTTTGGTTGACTGGATTCTGCTGAACATTTAAATATATTTCAAGCTCAAACAGGCAGTTTGGGGTCACAGCCAGTCATTATTAGTTGACTATCTCTTAGCCCAAATTAAAAGATATGGAAGACTAACATTTCAAAGGTGAAATCTAGAAAAGACAAATTAAACCTTCTCATTAAAAATGGTGAATAGGTAGATCTATGCAACACTGTTGGACAACAGCAAGATAAATTTATTCTCTCCAATAATCCTTCCTCAAGGGTATCCAGTAAAGGATGTGTTTCTAATCCCTAAAGAATTCTAAATGCAGATGGAAGTGGTACCACAACTTTCTGTTGTTAGAATATGGCTTTCTTGCCAACAGGAGATGATTAAAAAATCATCGCCTGTAGGAAACACAGGAAGTGGGAAGCTAAAAGCAGTTCCCTTATGAGTCTCTTCCTAAGATAATACTTGAAGGAAGAATACACGGATCTGTATCACAATACGAAATGTCATTAGTCCTCAGGCTCATAAAGAGATAGAAGCATTACCTTGTTTTTAATGGATTCCAGTGCATCAATAACCTTCTGTATTCCAGAACAAGCATTTCCTACCTGTGACATAAAACACACACAGAGAAAGAAAGATAAGTATGTGTGCACACATGTATATTCCATTTACTCACATTTACTCACATTTATTGAATGAAGAAGAATTTTAAACACATCTTACTTACTCATTTCTCAGAAGTTCCCAAAATTCAATAAGAGGATTGATCAGTTTTAAAAGCTGAGTATTTACCAGTTACCAGCCAGGTATTAACTCCACTGATATAAAAGGATATTTGAGTCTTCTTGGGTTCGAGCTCACATCATTAGAAACCTGGTGCTGACATTGTGAGTTCAATCCTGAAGGGGATCATGGCTGACTCAGCCTTCCATTCTTCTGAGCCCAACCAACCTGTACCGAGCCACCCATACTTTCCTTAAAACTGAACTCACAATGCCGCAAGGGTCCCGAAACAGAGAGTGGGGCAAACGTCCCACAAACACGAACAAAAACCCTACACATCCCAGCATCCTCTGCACCATGCCACCCCTCAGCCAATCAGGCTGAAGAACGCGAGCACGGAGGAGACCGGGAAAACCAATATGTGCAAAATAAAAAAAAAAGCCTCACCCAGTGGAGCGCAAGGCCGCCAAAGGCGGACGCAGTCCTTCACCACCCTAGAGTAAGTTGAGGGGGAAAAACAAAGGCAGCAGGCAGCAATTCGTGAGGGGAGGCGCTCTCCCTGCTGGATAGTTGGCTGCCGCCTTTGTATTACCCCCACTGCTTTCGAGAGCTGACACAAAACAGTGGTAGGGGTAATAAAAGGGCGGCAGCCAGCGATCCACCAGGGACAGTGCCTCCCCTCACGAATCGCTGCCTGCTGCCTTTGTATTTCCCCCTCAACTGTTTCAAAGGTTGACAAAAAAAAACCCATCAAAACAGTTGAGGGTGAACAAAGGCCTCCCTCCCCCCCACGGCAGGGAAAGGGGGAAATGGAAACATTCTGCTTCCCACCCTTCCCTGATTCCCCACCACCACCCCAGGCAGGGAAAGGGGGAAACAGAAAACATCCGCCTCCCACCCTTCCCTGCTTCCCCACCACCACCCCAGGCAGGGAAAGGGGGGAAATAAACGATTCTTTCTCCCCCTTCCCTCCATACTCACCCAGGCGCAGCCTCCACACCTGCAGCCTCCTCTCTCCCCCCCCCGACTCTTCCCCCCTCTCTCTGTGTTCGTGTGTGGTTGTGTTGTGTGTGTGGTTGTGTTGTGTATGTGTGTGTATTGTGTGTGTGGTTGTGTTGTGGGTGGGTGTGTACCCCCCAAAACCACCCCAACCACCAACACACAAGTTATACCTGCCCGGCAGGGCAGGGCAAAAAATGCTAGTAAACAATAAGTACGCATCACTATCATTGTAAAAAAGGTGTGTATTTCTCCTGATTATCCTTTTTAACTACTTGAAAGCTTTCCTGGACACCACTCTTCTGTATTTTAAAAAGAAAAGCAGAAGATAATGCACTTGAATGCTCTATGTAACTTCTACCGTGTGTGTGTGTGTGTGTGTGTGTGTGTGTGTGTGTGTACACATGCATTTTGCAATCTTGTCTATATTTATACCTGACTAAAAATAAATATGCAAAAGGTGCTTTAGCACACTTGCAAGACACTCAGATGTCTTTACTTTGCAAACACCTTTCTGTGATACACCTTATCTACATATGGGTTGGGTTACTTGTTCTGTAATATTTACTAACACATAACATAACTGGCTACTGTAACATCAGATCAATTTACACAATATAACCAACTGGCTACTGTAGGAGGCTGGCCTACATGGATTTTGAGATCCTTCCATCTTTACAGTTTTGAGATTTAGACACGCACGCACAGAGAGAGATTAATCCAGTTCTCTTCAGAAGTCCTAATAAACCCAAGATAAAGACACCTTAAACAATTCACTTTCTAACAAGATAAATCATCTTGGACAAAAGGTTCTACAATGCCAACAAAGACAGCAAAGCAGGATATAAATGTACTAACCTTCCAAAACACACCCACAACTGCCAGTCCATCAGGATGCTTCACAGCTTCTTCAAAACTGCTATATTTTGTGTTCCAGTGAACCAAATGAAGCTGGAAACAGCAGGAACACAGAAAGGAATTGCTCAGTTCAAAGGAGCTTAATCATTCACATGCTACAGTATATACTAACAATAATCCTTTTGCTGCTATTGTGCTAAAAGAAACAGCTCATAAGAACATATTTGTGCATTGATCTACTTCCCCATGTAGTGAGAAATCTAAATATGATATTAGCCCTGTTCTCAATGCTGTCTTTTTGTGCCTGTTCAAACAACTGCCTGAATGTGATCTTCCTGTCACACTTGAAGAGTATATTGAGGCATACCATTTAGCAGCAATTTAGGCTTAATAATTCTCTGGATTGGCCTAATGACAAGACATCAGAGGATATTATAGGTTTCTTTATTTCCGAAGGCATGGGGTGTGGAGATTGAAAGAGGAGAGGAAAGTCAAGTGCAATGGCAACATACTTAAAGCCATTAAAAATGTGCTAGCTGGAATGACATTTGGAGTTCAAACTACTGTACCTTATTATTCTCCAGCTTTGTACCATCTATCTTGCCTCTCAATTTGTTTCTAGGCACAAGTCAAAGCAGTAGTTATTGCCTTTAAAGATCTAAGTTGTTTGGGTCTTCCCACTGTATTAGCACCTTCTCACACTAAGTCAGGCTTAAGGGACTGCAGAATGAACTCACCAAAAGGTTCCTTCAGTTTGGCAGTTTCACATCTGGCCTAGACATGGAAGAAGAAGAAGCACCACTAACTACTGACTTTAGAGGCATACTACACGCAATTGGTTATCTGTAGCAAAAATCCATTCCTACAATTTACTCTACCTTCAGCCAAGATATGTCCTGAGAAGTTGAACATAAAAGATCTTACCTCTGCATCATACTTCACCCCGTCCACAGTGTGTTCAGAGCCTTGGCCTTCACAGGATCCCCAGTGAATGTGGAACTGACGTAGCCTGTAGGTTCCCTCTACTGGGCCACCTTTCAGCACTGGAAATAAAAACAATCATGTTAGAAGTTAGTTTCCAAAGAGAAATAATACAGTAAGTGAGAAATCAGGCTTTCTGACTGAAGTAACTACAAATGAAACTGCCACATTAATATAAACGGTCTTTTTGTTTACTTAATATCAAATGAAAAATATTTAAAAAGTGAAGACATAATATGTCAGTGTTGTAGTTGAGAAGCAAATATGATGGATGTAAAGAAGCAAGTACTTTATGTCTAAATGCATGGCATTTGCTGCATATTTTCCACTTCAAGCTCTCTCTCTCTCCCCAATCATAAACTAGCTAGTACTATATTTTTACCCAGAGGTTCATGGTTAGTCTGCTCAAATGTGCCTATATATCCCAAGCTAAAGAACACTACACTATAATCTACTGAAATTAATGAGATATACTGTACAGGCCAACCCTACATGTGATTATTGAGAAGTGAATTTCCCTGAGTTCGATATTATATTAAAATCACAATGGCCAAGCATCTGTTGAGTATTATCTGCCTTCAGAACAGGAATGATATCATGGGCAACACTAGATTGCTGCATATTAAAGGTCCACACAAATTCATCACATTGTGTACAAGTCAAGGACACCCTAAAATCACAAAAGGAAGGTTTTTATCTCAGCAGAGAGAATAGCCAAGGCATTTTTTTCTTCTCTATTATTATGTTTCTTTGGAGAATCTTGTATTTCTTAGAGTCTGCAAACACATTCCCCAGTCCTGAAATCTAACATGAACAAATTTGATTAGGCATATTGCCTCAGAGAAAGCAATTAGATTATCACAGATGAACAGAAATCCAGCATCCTTAATTATTCAACTGCCCACATTTTTAATTTTAATTAGCTACCTACTTCCTTATACTTAATTTTTTTTCAGAAGCATGAAATATTGGTTTTATCTAAATCTGGCATGAGAAATAACTCACTGAGTACCCATTAATAAGTATTGGCCTGCTGTCTTTAATGTCTGAAGAACAATAATAGAAATGACATTACATTTTGCCTCATTCTCCCCCCACCTCCCTTGATTGTTTCACATGTAAAGGCTACTACATTTTCACCTAACTTTGATATTCAAATCTGCTTTCCAGATGATTTCACATAATTTAAGATTAGCTTGAACATATTTCTGTTTTCAGTGGATTAATAGGCATTTTGATTTATGCCATACTGTCCACCTTCCCGGATTGGCCGGGATTTCCCAATTTTTGGCACCGATTTGCGCCATTTCCCGCCCGCAGCTGCCAAAACCCCGGAATTGGCAGCGGGGGGAAAGAGGTACTGCACAGCCCTTCTGCGCAGATCACCTTCTACGCATGCGTAGAAGGCAACCTGCACAGAACCGTTTGCGCAGGTACCATATTTTCCGGAGCCGTGGTTGACAGGTATGATTTATGCCTTCACTTAAACTTCAATGTCCAGATTTTTAAAAATGTTAGTTACTTTCTATACCTTCATATAATCATCAGTCCAAATGTAAGCGCGGGCGCCTCAGGGTGGGCGGTACGGTGGGCGGTCTTACCGCCAAAACTTTTGACCAATAGCTTTTCAAGCCTCCGATCGGCCGTTCTGCGCAGGCGCATAACCCATGAGTGTGGATTCACAAACTATACGAAGGAGAACTGAGCTATAAAACTATTTTGCTCTTTTCACATGTATAAATGAATGCTGCAAGCTAAACTAATGCCTGAAAAATGGAAGACAATAGGGAAAGAGGAAGACTGAATATGGGCTAAATTGGCTAAAAAGGAAATTATATTCTCAGTTTCCCAAGACTAGAAAAGGGCTGTTAATAATAGCACTTTGGGGTTGTCATTAATTCTCTAGGCTGGTCATAAATTGGAGGCAAACCTGACATACATAACAACAATTGCAAAATTATACCAAGGAAATAACTCCATTCTTGCCTCTACATAATACAGCTTCCCATATTCCTACGTAAAGATTATTTATTTATTTATTTTATTAAACTTATATCCCACCCCTCTAGGAGAAACTTACCTATTCTGGGTGGCTAACAGCATAAAATTCAACATCACAAATATTAAAATTTTCATATAAATACATCAAAACCCAACAAACCCTAAAAAGAAAACCTATATAAGTTTGTATGGGTCGGACTCGACTGTGCGACTGAACAACAAAATGTACAATTCTTATGTACACATGTCTGAGATGCACGTGTGACTGGAAATTATTGTAAGAGACTAGAAAAATAAACATTTTCCCCCAAAATCTCCTTCTAATGTACTGTACTACTACTGACGTGAGACAAACTAATAAGGATTTTAAAGGATTAAGCTGCGTTGACCCTGACTGACCCACAAGCCATTGCTGAGTTCAGTCCAGGTGAATTCTAATCATTGTTGCACCAACAGTTGTTATACAGGGCTGCATGTCACATTTTGAGACTATTTTATGATTATTTTGGTTATTATCTTCCACAACCATGCTTTCTATATTTGGGCCAATACTTGGTTGTGAAAATATATACAGAATTCACATTCTGAATGATTACCCAGACAGCCAGGTTCAGGACATCAAGGACAGGTTAGAGCACCCTAAAAACATGTTAGCAGTTTCCCCCTGATAAACGAAAGTCCCCAGCTGCCTCAGAAGAAGTCAGCTGGAGACTCTTGATAGCAGCAGAAGGATACAGAGATAACTTTTTTGGAAAGAAAAAAAACCCCATGTTTCCAGAAACTATCCTTATTTATTTGTACGTACATGAACTTGATGGTACCCTGAGGATACCCTAGTCCTGTTTAAAGAGAGGTAGTTATTCTTTCTTATCATAAGAACATAAGAACAGCCTTGCTGGAACAAACGATAGCCCATCCAGTCCAGCATTCTGTCTCACACAGTGGCTCACCATTTGCTTCAGGGGATTCCCAAGCAGATGCCTTCACCTGCTTAGGATTCCCTGGAAATGGCATTGAGAGATATCCTGCCTATCTCTCCAACCCAGAGGTTGTCCGTAGGTATCCATAATTATAGCCATTGATACCCTTGTCCTCCATGAACTTGTCTAATCCTTTCTTGAAGCTGTCAAGACTGACAGCTGTCACCACTTCATCTGGCAAGGAGTTCCATAGACCAGTGATCCTCTGGGTGAAAAAGTACTTTCTCTTATTTGTTTGAGAACTAGTACCCAAAAGTTTCATGGAATGCCCCCTAGTTCTAGTGTTACGTGATAGAGAAAACAGTTTTTCCTTATCTACTTTGTTCACACTGTGCATGATTTTATAAACTTCAATCAGGTCACCTCTTAGACGCTGTCGTTCAAGAGTGAAAAGGCCCAACCGTTGCAGCCTCAGATGGTAAGAAAGGTGTTCCAGTCCCCTAATCATTTTGGTTGCCCTCCTCTGCACTTTTCCAGCTCCATAATATCCTTCTGGAGGTATGGCGACCAGAACTGTACACAGTATTCCAGATGGGGCCTCACCATAGATTTATAAAGATTTATATCCCATGTCCTTATATGGCTTGAGTTACTTGGGGCTATTTCATAGGCATGATTTTTTTTATTTATCCTGGTGTCACCTCACCATAAAATTGCATGCATGCTGTCAAATATGTATTTCTTTGTGGCCCATTTGTAGACTGAGAAGTCCTAAGTATCTAATTTTCTGATGTGTCTAAATAAATAGACATGTCAAAACCTTATATCCCAGGTCAAGATCTAGTTTATATACACAAAAGTCATCCCTTTGGAGGAAAAGTATCACATATTAAATATGTCACAATGTATGTACTGTATATACATCTGTGTACAAAACCTACACATAGGCATACTCATCAAGTCAATTTTTACTGGTTTAGAAGGGATTAAAAGGAGGGAGGGAATGGGGACAAAATTACCTGACAAGTGGGAAGAAAATTGAATCCATTCCCACTACTTAATCTGTTTGGTAATTATCATGTCTCCCCAATGCTAATGCATGTCCTCATAACTATGTCCTATTCCTTTCAGGGGAACATACTTCCATGTCCATTCACCTAAAATTGCAGTCCCTATTGTAAATACTGTAAAATTCAATGCTTTGTTGTCTTTCTAAGTATAGGTTCTAATTTGAATGTACTGTAATTCTATATAGAACTGTAGGATCTAATTATTTTTAGGCCATGAAAAAAAGAATCAAAAATCCAAATTATCAAAATCTAAAAGCTGCCAATTTGTTATAAAGAAACTGAAGGGCACTGAAAGAAAAAAATTCTGGGGCAAATTTCAAAAACATGCTATTATAGAAAAAGGTCATTTGTCCTTGGTTGATACAGACAATATCAAAAAGGCTCATTCAGGGTGAGGCTTAACCCCAACAAATTGAGAATGTGTGCATTTAGAGGATATTTAGGGAGCTGTTTTATACTTTTTGACCTATCACTCAGAACTACTTATCAAGGGTTGCAGCTGTCTACTGTAGGGTCAGGAGACATGTCTTTAAGTGATAACAGTTAATTCTTTCTTTTCAGTATTCTTGGATGTCAAAGTTATATATATTAACCATGTTTAAATAAAACTGCAAAAGGAATATTTGTAGTAGAACAGAAGGGAGAAATACTTCAAGAACTAAATCTTGCTCTAGATATTATAGACTGGGATGGACAAGAACTACTGACCAATCTGTATTTGTATTTATTATATCTGCCATTTAGTGTATATATTGGTATCTGCAAAATATACAAATATTAACAAATATATGCCATTTTTTAAAATTCAAAATATATGCAAATACATGTATATCAAATATTTCTATATTTTGATGCTATAAAATTATAGCAGTTTATATATTGTAATAATCTCTGTTTATGCATTAAAAACAATTTTCTGGCTCACAAACTTGCTAAAATAAATGATGATAGCTGCTGAAATAGCTTATATTACAGGCATGTCAATTACAGATAGCTTTTATTACTCATCCTTTATGAAATATTATTGTTCATGAAGCTGTACAACCACAACTAACAATATTCTCCGTACTCTTAAAACCCTGACTTAAAAAAATTAATAAAAATATACCCAAAGAGAAAACTTATTTTCTATTTACTTCATGATTAAAAAACATTAACCAGTTCTTCATAAAATGCTATGAAGCATGTGATGGACAAAACCAGTCATGATTAGAATAAATTTATTGACAACCAAAAGTTAGACTAAGCACAACCATGTCTATATATCACCAAATAAACCTAATATAGAGGAGTTTACGGTACTGTTATAAAACAAACACATGATAGATTTATTTTCCCAGGACTGGACTCAGTGTGAATGTAAATTTGGAAATGTTTACTGTGTAGTGTCCAGGTTATTAATCAACTAGAGCGCAAATATGTTGTAAAGACTCCCTTAAATCATTAGGATCTCACACCCTCTTCTTTTTCCAGTTATACTCTTCAAACAGTCACTGTACTGTGCTAAATCTTTGTAACTAGAGTAATAAAATACAGATAGTTTATTACAAAAGGGCTTCAGCATTCCTGAAACATCAAAAAGGTAAGGAAAAACTTCATTGAATGATTATGAGACACTAATTCACAGGTGGTATCAAAAATGATTAAATAAACACATTTAGATGCGCTACATAGTTTGCAACTGGAAGAGATGCAAGGCAAGTCTGTGTGTGTTTACCCATTCAGTCTTGCAAAGCACACCTACATATGTTTGTGGAGCAGTTACTTTCACCAGCATTTACTCCCAAGGTGTGCAAACATCTGCAGCTGACATGAATCTCCTATACTATTTCCAAGGACCCATAGATTACAGACATTTGCCCCATTCAGATACAGTAGACCCTCGCATAATGACATTATTTGGTTCCCCAAGTTGCATTGCCAGGCGTTTTTTGTCGTTATGCGGGTTTCTATGGAGTTTCCCGCATAACGACGTTTTGTCCAGATAATGACGGTTATTTTAGCATTGTTGTCCAGACAACGACACTAAAACATTGTTATGAGGGGGGACACGTGGTTCATAATGATGCGTTGTTAAGCGAAAATGATGCTATACGAACATGTTGTTATGTGAGGGTTGACTTATCTTGTTTCTGCGATTGCTACTTGAGCATGGGATGGGTGAGTAAGTGCACAGCAGGGAAGAGTCAAAGGCTCTGGTGATACAGCAACACACATCAAAATTGATATCACTGCTATGGCACCACTCACAGATCTCGGCTCTGGCAGCGGAACTGTGTACGCCATTCAGGTTGCTGGATGTAGGATTTTTACCACTGAGTAGCTTCCTGTTTCTGCCCACATATTGCCATGTGCTATACAGTGTGCAATTAACTACCACCAATTCCAGCGAGACCAATTTCTATACAAACAATTTTGAGAGAATTTGTCCTGTGCTATATTTTCAGAAACAGGGTAAGTTCCTTTTCTGGACCACAGTGGCCATGGCTGCTGCTCTGCCATCTGGGGCAACTCAGTTACTTTAAAAAGTTATGTTATCAGTCTTCTCGTGTTATAACAAGAAGAAAAGATGCAGCTATTTTCTGCTAAGTGTGCTGCTACCTACCTCTCCTGATATGCAAGAGGACCAGAGAAATAAATAGCCACCAGTTTTACAACATAATTATGTTCAACTATGAACTTGCCCCAACGGATTACTGTGATCCAAGGCAATTAGGTTGTGCATTGAACGAGAGCATTCCCTGGTACATGTCAGCCTATTGCCATTAACCAGGGATGGGCAAAAGGCAGATGAGGAACTGCTGGTAAATCTCTGTGTGATCTCTAATAGAACCACAAAGGGGTCAATTAACAATAGTGATGCACGTGTTAAAATGTTTTTCATTTGTGTCAGCTCAGCAAGAGGCTTCTATTTAAGTATGCAGGTAAAACCATATATGGTTTATGCAGTTCAGTAGGTAACTAGCTCTATTCTCTAAGCCACCATTTTGCTCCTTAATCCAATTAAGACAACTCTGGGTTCTTGCTTTTTAAAAAGGTAGATCCCTCCAACCTTTACAGTCTCTAACCATAAATAGTTTGAAGTGCACTGCAAGGGACTGTTATACATTTACAAACTTGGCAAAAGTACAACAAGCACTGACGACCAAAGAAGCTGTAATGAGAGGGAGCGGGAACAAATAAAACCCTACAAATGATTACAGGGACAGCTTGCAGAATATGGGTTAGCAAAAACAGACCACAAATCAAATAGTGAGAAGAGTCAAGCTAAGGAAGAAATTGGACCTTTTTATCACTGCTTCCAAAAAACCTCTAATGAATTAACATTTTGCATTGATTTCCTTCATGTTGGGTCATAGGGCACTTCTGCTGCTATACTAGGGTGGCACTAAATGTTAAATTTGTGTTTTAAAATATGACAGATTCTGTCCATCACGTTGCTCAGTGTAAGAGACTGCAATGAATACATGTAATATCACTGCAGTGGCAACATTTTAATTTCCCTTACACCATCATAATGTTTCCTTCTAGGCCAGTGATGGTGAACCTTGGCACTCCAACTGCTCTTGAACTTCAATTCCCAGAAGCCCTGATCAGCACTCCTGCTGACAAAGGATTCTGGGAATTGAAGTTCAAGAACAGCTGGAGTGCCAAGGTTTGCCATCACTGTTCTAGGGCTTTCTCTTCTTGAAGGAAACCAGAGCTCCATCCCTGAAACAGTTTTAAGTTTTCTTTTTCTTAACAGATTGGTGTGGACTAGAAGATCCATAACAGTAGGCTTTATGGAAAATAAAACCAACATTTGGATGTTTTTCTAATAATGTAGCCAACAAGAACAGAACAAGATTTGCCACCAAGAATATTCTTCATAGAATGCTATGAAGTTATGAAGTATGAATAACTCAACTTTATGAATTTTAATTTCCATACAATGAGTTAAGTATTTTTGATTATTCTGATATAATAAATGAAGATTCAATTTCTGCATTGCCTCAGACGGGACGTTTTCTTTCATGGAGCTGAGAGCTCAACTGTTTAATTAAAAAAGGATTCTAACACACAGCACATGTCGCAAGAGGGATGTGAAAAGCCAACAGAAAGACCCATATAGATTTCCTCCCCGTGCTTCATATCTTCAATCTATGACTAACTGAATGCCTTCTCAAACCATTCAACTATAAATGAAAAATGTACAATTTTGGTATACCTCAAATGTACATTGTTTTGGATTAAGTAACTCAGGAAATCTACCTGAGGTTGTTGCAATTACTCTCCAGGATTTTAGTTAGATCTTCTTTCCAGCCATCCCTGCTGCCTTGCATTTTTAACGGCTGTAGCAAATACTTTTATTAGCTCCAAGCAAAACAGAGCTAAATGTGCCAAAAATACGTGCAATTTACCAAATTATAAAATGTGGGTTATAATTTGTAAAGTTAATTTTTGTCCATATATATATGCAACCCTGATAGAGAAAATAACATATGTGAAGACAAAAGAGGTATGCAACAACTCCATTTCCTTGAACTGTTGAAACTACAGGATAGATTCCATCTATTAATCTTTTACGTTTAGTTTTCAGTGCTATTTTTACCATGCTGAAGTTCACCAAAAGGTCTTGATAGCATGGTACTGGTTGCCTTTAACACTCTTTTTTGGCCACAGCTTTTGAATAATGTGGGCAACTGGATATAAAATAGGGTTGTACGGCAGAACTAAAATGTCAATTTAGAAAAGAAATACAGTACTACAGTTAGCAATGTGTTTACTACAGCTTTGCTTTTCCAAGAAATGCTGGCAGTACAACAGGGTATTAGCACTTAAGTGCACCTTAGGGCAGCAATCCACTATTTTACTTCAGAATAATCCTATTAAAAATCAGAAGAAGTAGGCTTAGAATTGCAGCCTTGGACTTTGTTGCTTGCAATAATGTTTTGAAAAGCCCACAAGTCAAAACTGTTGTAGGGTCCTTGAATTCTTCCCTTCAATGACACTGTCAACATAGAACAGAAAATAGGACACTTGCTCAAGCAAGTTAAATCAGTCAGTGTCTAGAGAAAAGAGCAGCCTCTGTTTTCACAGTGACACAATTTCTTGCATTTAAAAGCTCACCCGTCACTGTGGCTGAAAGAAAATCCTTGCACAGGCAGCCAGAGAAATGGCAACAATTAAAAAGCAAGCCTTCAACTCCTCTTAGTCACAAGAGTAGCCTGAATCTTTGCATCCTGCTCATACCCATAACTGGGGCTCAAGATATAAAGGTGTTTCATTTGTCATTACTGTGCACAGAACGTGCTGCAGAAAAGAATGATTAACTAGCCCTCGGTGAACTGTGTGGGAATGCGGGGAAAACGTATTGCTGCCTTTATTGGATCAACTTGAAAGAATGCAAAAATGAGCGGATTTCAGTCTGATGCCTACTCATAGTCAGCACCCTCGGGATAACTGTGACACTCCACCTATTGTTGAATATCGGGCTTGTGTGAATGCTCTACAAAAGTCTTCTGGACAGGTACGGCAGTACTGCAGATGTTCTTTATGTAACACCACACACACACACACACACACACATACACACCTTTCTCCTTGTTGAGTTTGGGTATGCAAAATTTAAACTCTCGGCCATACCTGTTGCAAGGATATGACATATGTCAGATAGCTTAGCACATTTTACGAGGGGAAAATTACAGAAAAGTGAAGGAAGGAGGTATTCAGATCACATAAATGCCAACCCCAGGAACACGGTGGCAGGATGCACAATTGCTTGCACAGAGCTTAGGCAGAATCACATAGATTTGTGTGTGTCACAACTAAGGAAGATGTATACTGATCCTGAACGTTGCATATTGATTAATCTGTCAGACTAATTTATATTTGGCTATGGAAAAGGAAAATAAACAAAAAAATTATTTAAAGAAAACAAAGTAATTAAGATGGTGTTGAAAGGAGTAGGGGGAGAAATATATTCTCCTCACTGGATTCTGCTCAGTATCATTCATGTATGTTATCCTGCATTCTTTAAAAAGACCTATATTGGGGAGTAAATCCCCACTAACATGGTGGTTCTTGAGTTTCAGTAAACAGCGATAGGATTGTACTGTTGGGTTCATATTTAAGAAATTAACTTGCATTTCTCAAATGTGCTGTAATCTAGTCAACCCAGCTGCCTCCAAGTGTGGGCTGCAATTTATCTCATCATATTCTGTCTATGCTGATGGGAGTTATTGACTAATACATCTGATGCATAGAAAAGCCAGCTTTGGCAAGGCTTTTCTACCCTATCCAGAGCCTTCAAAAGATGCAAGAGAAATTTTAAGATGGACTGCTATCATGCTCAAACAACATAACAGCAGAAACATATTAAAATGCCCATTTTAAAAATATGTTTAACCTTTTGCACTTATTTTCTAAAACAACTTTTATCCCTTACTGCTCCCTCTAATGAAAAATCCCCCATAGTGACCAAATACTAACCGCATTTGTCACCAGAGTCATCAAATTCAACGTTGAAGGAGTGTCCATTGTTGAGAATAGTTTTGGCTGCAGAAGAGTCATAACTAAGATTCAGGGGCTTCAGTGAAGGGTCATACTTGGTGCACTTTTTCTGAATGTCAATCGGTGACTGTCGCTCTCCATTGGCGACAGGGAAGTTCTCATGCCAGTGAGCAGGTCCTATAAAGAGGAGGGTAGAACAAGAAGGAAAGCATGACAGTAAAGTAACAACAAAGCAGGTAGCAGGTATACATTATATGTATACAGGTACAGTATAACCTCAGATAAAGTCCAAACTCCGTTCCACAAGTTTGGACTTTATCCGAATCAAATGGGCGATTCATCGGAGAACGTCCAAAAATGGACTTTAGCAGAGGTTCCTATACCAAATACCTCTGATAACGTCCATTTTTTTAAGTGGTTTTGGACTTTATGTGATGCAACACATGTGCATGAAAACTGCAACTTTATCCAAATCGGACTTTATCCGAATCAGACTTTATCCGAGGTACCACTATATATAATTTTGTTTAAAATTGTGATTATTTTTTTTAAAAAAACACACACACACAAACAAAACTTTCAGTGCAGACCTTAATGCCTTAGGTACAGTAAGAAAGCTTTAACATTTTTGCTTCATCCATTTTGACCTGGAGAATGAAACAATCTTGGCCACCTAGAATTAGAAGCCTAAACTAGGAGACACAGACAGACAGATCATCCTGAAGAACAGCTGGTAAGTTGGGAGAAAACCAGGAGGATCTATTAAGCTCAGATCTATATTTGCAAGGCTCAATCTAAGCAAAAATTACTCATAATTGGAGTAGGAGGTGGGGGAACCTGCTTTGTAAATGTTTGAGTGAGGAACCCTCACTTCATAATTCCTGATCCCTGACTCTAGGAATTTAGTGGAATTGTTTTTTTTAAAAAATTCAAAATTCAAAAGCAGTTAACATTTTTATTAGGATGAACAGAAAATTCACAAAAATACAGACGCTTTTAAGTACTGCAGGACTCCTCGTCAAGATAAGTGGCTTTTTTTTAATCAAACCAGGGAAGGGGGAGGCAGTCCCTTTATCTTTCTTTGCCAAGGACTATGTATGCTTTTTGAAGGGTTTCCACCCTGGGAAAGGGAAGCAGCACAGCAGGTTCCCACTTTACTCTTCAGTGATGCTACAGGTGTATTCATAGAGATGAGACCTTCCATCATACCCCCTTTATCCCAAAAAAATACAGCAATAGAGGAATTGGCTACCCTAGCCATCTTCTAACTCTGGCTGAATGGGCAGTTTTCCTCCTCTCCCAGCTTGTTGTTGGCATTTCTGACTTACATCTCTGTGAATGAGAGCATTTCAAACTGTCCTGTCCTCAATAGCAATAGCAATAGCTCAGCAATTGCAAATTGTGTCTCCCTGTAGGAAGTCTATTCATCTCACATTGAGTCTTTTTTCTTTTCCTGCTGCTTTCCAACTTTTCCCGGGATTGTTGCCTTTTCCAGAGAGCCCTGCCTTCTCATGAGAAGTCTATAGGGTACACAGAAAGAGCCTCCTCTAAGGTTGTGGTATTGTAGAACCACAGTCGGGCGTACCCCAGGCAACGGCAAACTCATTGTGCCAGCTAAGCTTTCTCACGCTGGGTCAAGCGAAAGGTACTGTGGAATGAAATTCACCAAAAAGGCGGCTTCGTTTTTGACCATTTTAAGTCTGACCTAGTCACAGAAAGAAGAAGTGAGAAGTCCAAAACCAGGACAGCCTCAGCTTCATCATTTTCTCCCCATCATTTCCCCTTCTGGGGAAAATGATGAAGCTGAGGCTGTCCTGTTTTGGACTTCTCACTTCTTCCCCAAGCTGCTCTCTTCCCAAGATGGGGTGGTGGTGGGGAGCATATAGGAACCCTGCTGCTTTTCAGATGCACCCAGAACATTTCACATGGGTGGGAAGCACCCCACTTTTCCATCTCAGGGGACAGGAGGAGCCATAGTAGTTCAGATAAGCAGAATTTACGCAGGTCTCCTCCGTCCCTTCCCGCCCACCTGTGTGATGAGGATCATGGAGAGACTTTCCCTGACGGCACGCCCGATTTCAAGCTGGGATGTTCCAGTCCCTTAAGGCGAGCCTCTTCCCTCCCTGGCCAGGTCGCACCTTTCCTTCCGCATTAATGCGGAGTGGGGCGCTGTAGCGGACCCCCCCCCATTCCCAAACCCCCATCCCCGTCCGCCCACCGCGCTTCGGCTCCGGGAGCGCCAGCAACCGCGGGAGCCGCGCGCCGCTCGGGGATTGGCAGCAGCAGCAGGTGCCGCGGCGCGCAGGCAGGTGGGGCTCCAGGTGAGAGGGCGCAATGGGCTCCCCCGACGAAGTGAGTCCCAGGCGAAGAAGGACCCTCCTCCGGCCGCGGGGGCGGGAGGGACTCACTCACCGTTCTCCTTGCCGTAACCCCAGTGGTGGGACATGGTGGGTGAGAGGGCTCAGGTGCGCAAAGGTGGGCTGCCTCCGACCGACTCGACGACGCTGGCTGAGGGTGGTGGTTCTTTTCGCGCTCTTCTTGCCTGACACAGTGGCTGCGCCCGGACTCTCCTCAGGGGCTTTTATAGGCTCCGGCTAACCCCGGACCCCTCGCGGACACCGCCGAGGGAGGGGAAGGGGGGGAGGAGGGCGAGGGGCGGGGCCTCCCGCCAGAGTGGGGGGGAGGGGGCGGAGAGAGGGTGAAAGAGGCGGGGCCCGGGGCCGGTACTCGTCTGGGCCAGCCAAGCAGGCAGGCGGGAAAGGCGCGCGCAAAGCGGTCTTGCGCGGCGGCGCCCCTCAGTCAGGAGCCTCCATGGTCGCCGGGCGTCACCAGTGCGGCAACAAGGGCCACCCGCCCCGCGTCACGCTAGGGCCAGGCGCGGCGTCCGGTGTCCTGGAGAGCCAGCCGGCCGGTGTCCTGAGGCAACCGCGGGGCCAAGAAGAGGTCGTCACCGCCACCGTCGCCTTCTCGTCCCTGCCCCCCCCCCGCCCCAAGGACGAACGAGCCGACGGCGTAGCGGAAGAGTGGGTGGCCGTGAGGCGCCGCGGCTCGCCTCCCTCCGGGCCCTTCCTTCCTTCCTTCCCGCCTAGCTGGCGAGGGGCCCGGGAGGAGGCTGTGACGAGGAGGAGGCGCCATCCCACGCGCGGCGGGGGAAGTCCCGCTTCCGCGGGGAGGGGAAGGGGGAAACCAGCGCGGGAATGACCTTGAAGCGCCGGGGCGGGCAGGCGGAGAGAGAGGGGGAATAAGGGGGGAAGGAAAGGGCGGCTTTACCTTCTCTCCCCCCCCCCCATTCTCCTCCTCACCCGACCCCGTAGGGGACACTCGGATGCACCGGCGCCCTGGAATGGCCTCGGGGGGTGGGGTGGGGGGCACACGAGATCACAGGTCGGTTCTCTCTCCCTCCCCCCCCCCCACCGCTCCTGTCCTGCCCTTCCGCCGACCCTGGGGTGCGCCGTGCTCGGGTCGGCATCGGCAGGGCTTTGATGTCTGCCTTTTCTTCTCCCGATCCTCTGCAACGAGGGAGGGGAAATGGCTTTATATATATATATATATCCCTGTTGCTGCATTTCAGAGGATCGCAGGGTGCGGGGGCGGCGGCAGGGAAATCCGTGGCTGAAGCGCCCCACCTAGCGCATCGATTTTCCCACCTCCCGAAACGTTTTACATAAAGGCGTGCGGGTGCAAATGCGCCACCTCCCCCCCCCCTTTCTTCAAAAGAGTAAGTAAAGGTAGGTGGGTCAGGACAGAATCGTTCTCGTGCCTTCGGATCGCCTCCAGCCACTGCATCCCAGGTCCTGAGGCATGTAAGGCAGGAGGTACTGTTTTAGGAAGTAAACAAACCAAAAGACCTTAAAGACTAACTGCTGTATTCTAATGTTAGCTTTCGTGGATCAAGTCCACTTAGTCAGACATAGTTCGGTTATGTCTCACTCTTATGTCTGACCAAGTGGACTTGATCCACGAAAGCTAACATTAAACTACAGCAGTATTTTGTTTTGTTTACTCTCATGTTTGCACAGACTAACACAGCTACCATTTCAACGAGACAGAAGAAGACTGTTGAGCTCTTGTCCTGCGTCTGGGATTTTGGAAGATCTCTCCTTAACTATCCTGGATTCAGAGTAACATTTGACTTGATCCTGGCCAGCTTTCTTTATAATTTGAACGAAAATGAGTGTTGCTAATGCACTGGCTCATCCCCACACATAAATGGTTTTGTTATCATATCTGAGGATAGTCGAAGCCTGTGTTTGCCCCTTAATGGATGGAGAGAGGTGTCAAGAGCCCTATTGAGGTATCCGAGGCTTGCTGATATTGCAAAACTGTTTAGAAACAGTTTCAGCAACACACTGGCAAAATATAGCCCCCTTCACAGTTGAAGGCTTTGAAGTGGTAGCCATGTTAGACTGTGCAAGTATATCAGATCGTAAACACAACTTCCACTTGAAAAACTTCCAACTATGAATGGTGTTGTATTTAGCCAAATGGAGTGGAGATCCATTAATCTCATGATGCTAGCCAACCATTGTGTGCCTCTGTACCTGATGTGTATAAATTGATGCCATGAAGTCTCACTCTTATGTCTGACGAAATGGACTTGATCCACGAATGCTAACATTAAAATACAGCAGTTAGTCTTTAAGGTGCCACAATGTCAATGACTTTTTGTTTTGTTTTGTTTACTCTGATACACTGGCAAAAACAACAACATTTCAACCTTATTCCCAGGCATTTTCCCTTCTCTATCATTTAAATGGCTAACTCATATGACAGGCTATCCTCATGGAAAAGGACTACTGTCTGACACCAGTTTACTTGCCACATGGATCCCTGTGTGTGTTTTTAAGTGTTCAGAGTTTGCAAGTAAATTACATCTCTTCAACTGTTCATTTGACAACCAGGCATTTTAATATACTCTGGCAGGAGGGACAAATAGTAAACTATTTCATGAATATCACAATATCTAGATGGGTGCTTCAAGTTTATGGACCTTCTAAGCAGAAACTCATTCTGTGCTAATTCCTGAGTATATGCTTCTCCGTAACATTAATTAGAAGGCTTTTGCATAGAGTGCATATATCTGTTAGCTTAGAAATATCTTGGGTCCCTTTCTGGAAGAAACAGGATAAAATCAAGTAAATAAATGACATTGCTTTTATTGCATTTATTACTGTACATTAAATTTAGTATTCTATATTATTTCAGTTTGTAATAGACAGAACCTATTGCCCATTACAGACCAAAAAAGAGCAAAATCAGTATCTTAGCCAAACTGAACTATCAAGTTATGGCCAAAAGACATGCAAACATGTAAGGAAGCCACACTGTACTTTAAACAAAAAGCAATTTGGAATAGGAGTGCTTGTGAAAAGCATATGCATTGGTGTGTGCATGTATGCGTGCGTGCTTCCATAGAAGTAGGGACCACTTCTATTCCAGGATCTACCAGGAGCAGCATAATCTAAAGAGAAGGAACTGGAAAGGGCAGTATTTGATAGTGTTAAAACACTACAGCCTGTTTAAAAAGTGAATCCCTGCTTCCCAGAGGCTTTTAAAAAAATCAGCAGCTCATCATTTTGTGTTTTGTTTTATTCTTTGAGAAAAGTAGTTTGGGGAATTGGGCTGCAAACACAACCTTAGGAGAGCTCCATGTGGCCACAGGGTTGTATGTTGGACACCTTGTATAAACAGACACCACAGGCTATTTTCCAGCTCACACTCTCCAAAGTGTCTTTTTGGTTAAAGGCTGTAACGTAAGTCATTGGCATGTTATTATATAGCTCCCTGCTTAATAGAGTAACTGTGTTGTCCACAGTACTTTAATTGTAAACCTTGCAATGTTGAACAAAATAATAGGGTAATATGGGTGATCTTTGTATCTTTATTGATCACTTTGTAATCTTATTGATTAACTGATTGATTAGACTTTGCAACCTTGTTGATTGATTAAAAGTGGGTAACCTTTGTACCTTATTAATGCAAATAATAAAAAGTTAACAAAAGGTTCTGCAAACTTTGTGAAATAAATTTTACTTAGTAGGACTAGTAGCTGAAGTGACTGACTAACTAGCCAAGTGGGTGACTATTTTATCAAGTTTATGAGTCATGGGCATGACTGGTTGATACATCAGCATTTTAAAATACTCTAACTTGACTTCAGCCACAAATTTCATTGTGCTTTTAAACACAAATACAAGAACACACTTAATAGTGTTGCTGTAGGACCCAGCTAAACTATTAACTGCAAAGGTGGAAGAAAACTGTCATTATCTCATGATTTATAACTATACACAAATATCAGTAAAACGCAATGTGATGGTGGTAGACAGACTAATGTTGGACTAGAAGTCAGGACACCTGGATTTAAATGCTTCCTGGAAACTTACTGGAGTTTCAGTGGTGAACCACTTCTTGAATATCTCGCATACTCTAAAACACTGCCATGGTCTGCATATGTCAGAAGTAAGTTGCTGCATGTAACAAAATTAATTCATTTATAATTTATAGAAGGAAAAAATGAAGCTGCTGAAATTTGTTTGGAAATCAGAAAGATATTTCTCAAGCATAGGTTGCAGATTACCAGCAAGTACTTCTGTATTACTCTATTACTTATTAACCAAGTTACTGTACTGCTCTTTCATACTTCCTTGGTTCCATTCAGAGCACAATAGTGATTTTAATGCACAAATGGGAAGGCAGAACAGCGCAAATATACATGCAGGAAATTATCTTAGGAATTGATTAATAAATGTTTAATCTTTATCAGTGTCAACATGTCCCTAAGTGAAAATCATTTCTTTAGCCTTCTTTCCAGGTACCACAATCTTTCGGTAGTCAGACAGGTGTGACTGACTGTGAAACAGCCAGTTGTTTACATGGTGCCCTTTATAATACCTTTTAATTACCAGATGAAAATGGTTTTACTCTTTAAGGTTCTTGGAAGGTGCTAATTATGAATGGGTTTTTGGGTTTTTTTATATAATACTGACATTTAAAACTGTATATGGACCTTTCACTCTTTCATAAATTTTAATGTGAGCTGCTATGGTTATTGATGGAGAGAAGCCATAGGTACCATGAATGAATGATCATTCATTCTAAAAGGTGATAGAAGAGGTTTTCAAATTAATATTAAATGTAATAAAACTATCAAAAATAGCTTGCACTCTGACTGACATAGAAACATGGCTAAGGTAAAGGTCACCCTTGCACAAAAGCCAGTCGTATCTAGAGAAGCATTAATGCGACTATCATAGTTTCAATGGCACTTGGTTTCAATGATGGGCATACCAGATCATACCTGGTTAGTACTTGAACAGGGAAACACTAAAAATATCAGTGATTACCAGGGAAATCAGGAAAAGCCTTATCCCTGAACCTGAAAAAGCTGCTATCAGTCGTTGTTGACTGTGCTAGGGTAAATAGCCTAGTACAAAGTTGAGCAACTTCATATTTTCCTAAAGTGTGTTTAGGGTTTGATTGGAAGCCTAAGCAAAACAAGCTCTTATTTGTGTGTCTCCTCTGGTGTCTTGATTCTGATAAAGATAGCTCATCTTTATGTTTCATCCTACAAACTATGGGGCACCAGCCTTACATGCAGTCTTTTGGACATAATAGATTATTTCAGATACTTCATACACATTGTTGTTCTGAAGTCTGTACTCCAGCAACCCTCTGTAGTGTTCAGCAAATTTTCTCCAAGACATTTCCAAGCACTCTGAAACAGGTAAAGGGAACAGTTAACAATTATGTGGCTGAAAGTACACTTCTGGATACTTCCCCATGTAAAGATAAAGGTCATCCTTTACTTCCCCATGGATTATACTTCCCCATGGATTATATTATAAATTCAAACTATGTAAACATTGTAGCAAGTTCTCCTGCAGTCATTCCTAACAGAGTTCTTGTATTTGGTGGGTGGTGCAAGAAAATAACAAACTAATATGTAATTTAAAAACTGGAGCATCCTCAGAGACTAGATTGCAGGCTGGAAGTCAAAGCATCACCAGCCACAATTGTGGCATAATTGCCTCATTAAGTGCTATTTGCATAGAGAACCTAAACAAGTTCCACTGAAACCGGAGCAGATGGACAGCTTGCTCTTAAAATTCTCTTGTTCCAATTGCATTCAGGAAATTATCTAGGAACAGGAAGTAGTTATCTCGGTGCAATGGTTTCATTCAAACAAATTTTTAGGAGTAAGAATAGCCATGGGGGTTTTCCTTTGTCTCTTTTTTTTCCTTTTTGCATCCAAACCTAAATGCTTTGTCTTTGCCAATAAACATTCTGGGGTTTTGATAAAAGAAAGAGAAATGAAAGTAAGCATTTTTGTTTATATCCCACATTTCTCAGAGTATACAGAGTAAGTAAAGATAAAGGTTGCCCTTGCTCAAAAGCCAGTTATATCCAACTCTAGGGTTCGGTGCTCATCTCTGTTTACTGTTGAAGAACCAGTGCTGTCTGTTTACCTTCCCACCAAAGTGGTCCCTATTTATCTACTTGCAATTTCTTGCTTCCAAAACTGCTAGATTGGCAGGAGCTGAGACAGAGATGGGAGCTCACTCTGTCATGCAGCACT
This sequence comes from Bradypodion pumilum, assembly GCA_035047305.1. Classification (NCBI taxonomy): domain Eukaryota; kingdom Metazoa; phylum Chordata; class Lepidosauria; order Squamata; family Chamaeleonidae; genus Bradypodion; species Bradypodion pumilum. The sequence goes on along the minus strand of JAWDJD010000004.1, from coordinate 305,340,853 downwards.
CAGGTCTCGAAACGTTGACTGGTCAACCTTCAGTACCCTGGAATCAAATTCCAACCTATAATGTGATTTTTTTAATAATAAAAAATCTTAAAATACTGTAAATTATAATCTAAAAGCAATGTTAAGCAAATTATAGGATGGAAACAACAGAATTAAACACAATTTAAAAGTGGATTAAAAATTTAGTACCCCCAAAGTTAACAGCTCCTTCCTTGATGGTGAAAACCTATTTGAATGAAATGGTTGTGCTTACCTGTAAGAAGTGTACAAGAAGGAAGGAGGCCATTCCAGCCTCCTTTGGAATGATGATGATTGTATGCTGTCAACTCAGGTCCAATTTACAGCCTTTTCCAAGGCCTATGTATAAATCATTCAGAATTGGTCTACTAGTTCCTCCTCCTGGCTTTATTCTAGGATAGAAGTTCTCAACCTTTTAAAAGGGTCATGCTCCCTTAGACAGCTTCAGGGCTGGATGGCCATGTTTCCCTTCCTCTATCACATGTCATTTCCTGGTATGGTGGAAACAGTGAAATGGTGACATGGGCCGCATCTGGCCCACAGGCCGAAGGTTTAGAATCCCTGCTCTAGGATATGTAGCATGTTCCAAGGTCCCATAAACTGCATCTTCTCCTCAGATGCAGAGGGGGGGGGAACAGAACTCCCAACCTTCAATCTTGCAATAAAGTGTTTTAACTTACTATAATATCCAGACAATTTCTTCTTTGAAAGGAATTTTAAAAAACAGTCTAGGAATAGCCACCCCTATATGGGGTCTTTGTTCAAACTGCTGAGAGAAAGGTAGGAGAGAATTTGATAATCTACATATTTAGTATATGGGCGCTTTTCTTAACTGAAGATTACTCAGACTACAAGTGAACTGGCCAGATAGTTCAGTGAGTTGGAGACCTGGCTATATGGGTTAGAACAGGGGTGCCCAAACTACAACCCATGGGCCAAATCTACTCCAATGCCAATTCATTCGGCCACCCCCACCCATGCGGGTGCATTTTACTTCTGCGCAGGCTGGATGAAATGGCATCAGGGGCAGATCTGGCCCACAGGCTGTAGTTTGGGCACCCCTGGTTTACGCTGAGAAAATGGCAGCCTAAATCTATCTCATCCTGTTGCAAAACATATTTGTTGCAAAACAGATTGCAAGGAGAGTTTTACTTTCACTTCTGGTGACTGTCCTGCTAAAGCACGTGACCGGCCCGCAGCCCAAAACGTTTTGGCATCCCTGGGTTAGAAGTTTGATTCCCACGGGGCTTTGTATGACAAGATCCAGTCTCTGTGGGCTTGGATGAGATTCACTGTCTAAGCACCCCAGAAGAAGGGACCGTTAGACCGCTTCTGTGCACTCTCTGCCTAAAAAATCATGGAAATGGTTGCAATAAGCTGGAACTGATGGCATGTAATAATATGATTACAAATACTTTGCACAAGCTAGGCAAGATTCTAACTGGCTACTATGTACTCCAATCAAGTTAATACATTCCCTTACAACACCCAGCTCACTTTATCAGATCAGTATTGATTTTACAGTTTATCCTCCCACACACAGTAAAGTAAGACTCATTTTATTTCAGTATTTCCTTTGGCTCCTTGACAGCTATTTCATAGTCAAGAAATCATTCAAAAGCTTTTCATCGTAAACAAAGCCCTCAAGCCCACAATGATACCTAGACAATTCTTGTTTTCAGTGACTTGTTTCTTTTATCAGCCTCTGATGGATTTTCTTTCATTCCCAGGTAATTATTGTTATAAGACACCACTGTTGTTAGGCAGTTTACACATACAAAAGATTAGATGTTGATCCCTAGCCTTCAATGTTTCAAGTGCCCACACACATATTGCAGAATCTGCTCCTTTGTTTCCTGCTCCCATCTCAATCCCAGCCAGTTTTAGCATTTTCAAGCTTCAGCTGAAAAGCTGCTGCGACATCAGAAGAGCATTGTGTGTACAAGGCCTTCCTTGCAGAACAGCCTGTCCTATTGTGGGGCATATCAGCCTTTGCAATTCTGTTCCGTCTCCTGTAATCATACTTTGGTAGCTAGGCTTGGTCCAGAAGCCTTGAGAATAGTGTGGGAGTGATTCTCAGATCTTTCAGCAGCAGTTCATCTCTATCTACAGCCAAGGAGTCAGCACTCTCTGCATCTGCAGACACTTCTGTGGTTATGTGGCAGGCATGACTAGACACAGAGCGCATGTAACACTGTTACCTTTCCCGCCAAAGCGGTACCTATTTATCTACTTGCAATTTTTTGCTTTCCAACTGCTAGGTTGGCAGCAGCTGGGACAGACGATGGGCGCTCACTCCATTGTGCAGTACTCGGGTCTCAAACTGCTGACCTGCCGAACCTCCAGTCATCAAGCGCAGCATCTTAACCACTAAGCCACCGAGACCTTAAAAGGGGGAGTTGAAGCATACAAAGATGCCATTTTCCAAACTTTTTTTCCCCATCCCTGCAACACTGCCCTACAATGACACAAATTTAGGCTGAGATGAGGATAATTTTCAAATAATTTCAACCTCTTTAGTCTGGGAGGAGTTTAGAGATTCAGCATAACTTCAGCTGGCCTTAGGTGGCCCTCAGTTATCTATTTTGGGTAGTTACAATTCTCTAAAATAATAAGCAGGTAGGAAATAGACACAGCTCAGTATTGGGAGCTGATGCATTTTTCATCAGGATTCAACCTGTTATTGGTAACTGGTGTAAGTCCAGCAGCACCCCCTGCAGATGTTTCACTGCACTATCATTAAGATCTCCTTGTCTACTATTCAGCATTGCTGCTTATTTCCAGATGCAACAGTCCACAGCATTGGATTTAAAAAAAAATAGTGTGAATGAAAATGGAAAATAAGATCACTAAAGATATAATATTCATACCAGTAACTGTAACAACAATAAGCACAAACAAGCTTCCCGTTGTACTATCTGGACACAAGCTAAAAATTTCTTATAGCTAAAAATTCCTTTGCCAAGATGCTGTTGTAAAAATAACCTTTCAGCCAGTAATCACTGAGAAGGCTGAGAAGATACATACTTTTTTCGACTTAGGGAAACTATGGCAAAGTTAATTTGTCTATAACTCTCAGAAACCCCCAGCCAGTACTGACACTGGAAATTACTGGGAGCTTTATAATGCATAAAAATAATATTTCCAAGCCTTGGATTCAAGTCAATAAAGGTAAGGTAAAGGTAAAGGTCACCCTTGCTCAAAAGCCAGTCGTATCTGACTCTAGGGTTCAGCGCTCATCTCTGTTTCATAGCCGAAGAGTCAGTGCTTTCTGCTTCTGCAGACATTTCCATGATCATGTGGCAGGCATGACTAAACACCAGAGTGCACGGAACACTGTTTACATTCCCACCAAAGTGGTCCGTTTTAATCTACTTGCAATTTCTTGCTTTCGAACTGCTAGGTTGGCAGGAGCTTGGACAAAGACGAGAGCTCATTCCGTCCTGCAATATTCAGGTATCAAACTACTGACCTGCCATCTTCCAGTCAGCATCTTAGCCACTTGAGGCAGGCTCGTAACATACAAAATTTTAAAGATTTTCAGAGAAGGTCCTTCCTTCCATCCCACCACAATGCTTTAAATGGCATTTTAAAAGTATTATTATGTGTTTAATTGTATTTTAACATTATATTGGTTTGGCTGTTGGTGCTGTTTTAACTGACTGAGCAGGCTTCAGTCCTCTATGGGACAAATGGTTCTGCCTTGCGCAGCAAAAAGCATAAAACCAGTATTTAAATTTATGTTCAGCTCAGAGAGCTGCATATATTGTTGTGGTTGAGTGGGGGGAAATCCTGGCAGCCTTACATCATAGTTGGCAACGTTGGGAAGGGACACCCTGATTCTGTTTGGCAGCAGTTGTGGTGCAAACCCCTTCCTCCCAAAGCAGCTGTATTGTCAGAACTAAACCCAATAGCAAAAAAATAGGGAAGAGCTGCCCCATTTTGCCCTGCATGCTGAACAGTCTCACTGCCAACCCTACCAGCTAGAACATGACTCCTTGTCCGTTCAGCCCCACTTGACCCTCTGTAGTAGTATTATTTCCAGTCTTAGTGTTACTCAATTGTGTAGAAGTACATTTTAAGTGCTCTTGTTTGTTTTTTGAGCAAGAGCACTCATGCATTGCTCTTCAAATTCCTTCAAAAGTAAACTGTGGGACAGTTAAAGTTCACATGCCTTTATTAAATTCTTCTTTGTCTGCAATGAGGGACAAGAAGTTAACAGCAGGGTTTTCTTGCACTGACCAGAATCCTCTTGTGGAGTTCTGCTACTACAGCAGAAATGACGTCACCAATAGCTGCACACTGCCACTATTGAAGAGTTCCTTTTTTCAAATTCAGGGTGCACCAGACCTGTGCATAAAGAAACAAAGTTGTGTGCATCTTAGCACTGACAAAAGGAATTCTGAAATTAGTAGTGGCTGTTCCCATTGCCGTAGTGGAGTTCTATAAGAGAATGTGGTCTGCTACGCTGTAGAAATGCTGTCTTTCTGTCTTCAAAAGTGACCGACATCCTTGTCATTTTTCATCAGTTATAAGGACATGGTGGGGTACACAGAAAGAGCCTCCTTGAAGATTGTACTATTTTTGAACCACAATTCAGGCACATCTGGGAAACATCAACCTTGTGCCAGCTAATCTTTTGACTGCAGTGGCTCAAGTTGCTAAGACGCTGACTGGGAAGCGGAAGGTCAGCAGTTCGATTCCTGAGTACTGCAGGACAGAAATGAGCTCCCGTCTTCGTCCCAGCACCTGCCAACCTAGCAGTTCAAAAACAAGAAATTGCAAGTAGATAAATAGGGACCACTTTGGTGGGAAGGTAACAGCGTTCCGTGCACTCCGGTGCCTAGTCATTCCTGCCACATGACCACGGAAATGTCTGCAGAAGCAGACAGCGCTGGCTCTTTGGCTTAGAAACAGAGATGAGCACTGCACCCTAGAGTCGGATACGACTGGCTTTCGAGCAAGGGAAACCTTTACCTTTACCTTTACAGGTGAAAGGAACTACAGAATTAATTAATCAAAAGGGGCTTCCTTTTAGCAGTTTCATGTCTGGTCTGGACACTGAAGTAGTAGAAGAAGAAGGACAAGGTTTTCCTTCTTATCATTGGAAAATTAGTTCTCCTCATAGGGAACTCTCATGGAATAGAACCAGGCAGCCTGCCATAGGATGTCCTTGTAGAATTTATACCCCACTGTAAAAATGTCGTTTTACAACTTTGTTCTCCAAAACAAGATAGTAAACAAGAGGATAATTGACACTTAATTTCAACTATTGCACATTTTATCATGACAACCTATGATGGTAAGGAATAAAAGATAGCACTCTGAGGTATTAAATATCATGTAACACCCAATGTGAGGCTTCATCATTATATTGCACCATATAACAACAACCTATGGTGACCCTATGAATTAGTGACCTTCAGAAAGTCTTGTTACTAAACAGACTTGCCTTCGCTCTACCTGAAGCCCATGGCTTCCTTCATTGAGTTCATTTTGTTCTTCTCTGGTCTTCCTCTTTTTGTGCTATCTTCAACTTCCCTAGAATTAATGCCTTTCCCAATGATTTGGGAAGTATATGTTTGCAGATCACCTACAGTGAGCTTTTTGCTGCAGGTTATCTATTTTAATATGTGTGTTTCACACAGGTGGATGTAGTGGCAGCTGAGGACTATGTTGGCAGGAACAGTGGAAGCCGGTGTGTGTGTCTCTCTCTCAGAGCTGCTGCTGCCATAGTCCCACTGTCCAGCTTCACCTCCAGACAAGCCCAACTGATCACAAACAAATAGTGCATTGGACACTATTTTAAATTGCAGTAAGGCTTGCCTGATGTGAAGCAATGAACATTGCTTTGCATTTCATTCGGCTTTCCCCCAGGTATATAGTTAGGACCAGAGCCTTGCATTTTCATGCTGTAAAACTGCAAACATTGGTATTGCCTACTGGAAAGATTGCACTGCCCCAAGTACAACAGCAAACAACATCTTTGCTGAATAAAATCCTATGAACTGTCCCACATCTTTTAGAACTGCTTGAGCTATGTCATGTGCAATAGGTTTTGCAAACTCCTGTGCAATGCTTTGCACAAACAGCACCCAAGCATAGGCTTTGTTATTTCCACAGACATAAAAATGCATTCAATAGGTGGTTTTATCTTGGAACACAAGCCATCCCCAGCCTATTGATATATTGCAGGGGTTCCCAACCTTTTCAAGCTGGGGGCCGAGTCACGCTCTCTCAGGCAGCTTCAAGGGCCAGATGGCCATTTTGCCCTACCTGCATGATGAGGATGGCCATTTTGTCCCAACACCTTCAAATTGGTGGCCATTTTGTTTCTCAAATGCCCTTGGAGGGGTGAGTGGGCCACAGGAAATGGCGCTGTAGGCTGGATGCGGTCCATGGGCCTTAGGTTGGGAGCCCCCCTATCTTCGTAGGGAGGGAAACCAAAGAATTAAGCCAGATAGAAATAACCAGGGAGGAGGTCCTTGCATGTCTTGTTAAACTAAATGCTAACAAATCACCAGGACCAGATAGCATCCATCCATGAGTTCTCAGGGAACTTAAAGAGGAAATTGCTGATCTCCTAGCCAAAATATATAATCTTTCCCTCAAATCAGGCTTTATACCTGATGACTGGAAGGTAGTGAATGTAACACCAATTTCAAAAAAGGATCCAGGGGTCAGTTTGTCATGTGTCCCAGGTAAAGTGATGGAAACCATCCTAAAAGATAGAATTAATAGGCACATAGAAGAGAAGGCACTACTAAAGGAGAGCCAACATGGCTTTTGTAAGGGCAAATCATGCCTCACTAATCTGTTGGAATTTTTTGAGAGTGTCAACAAGCATGTGGATAAGGGAGATCCAGTTTACATTGTTTATCTGGACTTTCAGAAGGCTTTTGACAAGGTCCCGCACCAAAGGCTCTTGAATAAACTTACCAGTCATAGAATAAAGGGACAGGTCTTGTCCTGGATCAGCAACTGGCTAAGGGACAGGAAACAGAGGGTAGCACTAAATGGACACTTCTCCAAGTGGAGGGAAGTAAAGAGTGGGGTCCCCCAAGGTTCAGTACTGGGACCCCTGCTTTTCAACCTCTTCATAAATGATCTAGAAGTAGGAGTAAATAGCAAGGTAGCTTTAGTGTATGGGACCAAAGACGACCGGACAACCGAAGGGTTGGTTTAACACAGGTTTATTGCATGAGGTTCCAGTTAAGCATGAGGTAATGGCGGTGATACATCTCAATATATACAGTAGCGTTCTTCATTTGAATCCTGTAGCACGGTAGCTCATTGGCTGCTACCGGCGTGGCCTCGCCCAGGCACGCCTCCTTTCCTGCTGCTGTTTGCGGGGAAGGTTTTCCCGCGGCTGTCCGTGATTGCGCAATGTGAACCATGTGAGAGTGAACGCTCGCAGCTGCCCTCTATAGGCTGTCTGCTCGCGTTCCTTTACAGCTGATATCGTTTGTATCTGGAGTGGTTACAATCTTGCCTTTACAGTATCAAGAGCATGCATACATACATACATAACATCCCTCCCCCCTAGGATGGGACAAAGTCCCGCAACCATTGTGGCTTGCCGCACGTTCGCTTGGGGCGTGCTTGCGCCTGCCCTAATTCTGGAGAGCCCGTGATCCCTGACTCCGCGGGTGCTTGTCCTGCAACAGGAAACGGGGATTCGTTAGTGGCTCTGTGGGGCGTCCGTGCCTGCCTTGCGCTTGGGGAAGGGAATGGGATGAACAGTTGGGAGGTAAATCCCTGCCTATTGCCCTCGGACCCCGGGGACCCTCCTAGTGTGAACCGCGGAACTGATGAGGTCGCCCTTGGGGAACGGCTACCTTCTGATCCCTGCTCGGGGGACCTTAAGACTGTGGTGGGCGGACTCGCTGATGCCTCCGGTCTTGGAGGTGTCGGTCTCCGGAACATGGGCGCTATGTTGCATTCTAACTCACAGGGGCTACTGGGACTGGAAGTACCAGGGGCTGAACTGAAACCCCTCTTTTCGCTAGGACGGGTGGGGGACCACTCCGCTAACTCCCCCTGGTACTGTAAATCAACGTCTAAACTTCTATGGGCCTCTGGGCCTCTGGGGGACTTCCGCGGTTTCCGCGGGGTCTGAGTGTGGTTGGGGCTCCTCCTTTCTGACGGGGACTCCCGCAACCCGGGGCTCCTCCTCTCTGGCGGGGACTCCCGCAAAAGATTTCCGTGGATCGATTGCCTTTCCTCCCCCCTTGGTGGGGACCCATGCTCCCCTTTTTCTCCCCCTTGGGCTAAACGGGTGGGGGAGTACCCTAACGCTGATTCAATGCTGATCTCCTCCGCGTCTTGCTCTCCGGGGACCCTACGCCTGAGTTGGTCCACGTGTCGCCTCCACAGGAAACCTGTACTGGTCTCTACGCGGTATGAGACGGGGCCGGTTTGATCTACTACGGTGCCCGGCACCCAGGCTGGCCCCGCGCTGGCGTAATTTCTGCAGTATACTGGGGCGCCTATGCTGAAACTCTTTGTGGGTTCCACCCCTATGTTCCGCCCTTTGTCCTCTACTCTCGTGGGGTCTAGCTTGGATATCCCCGTGGCCAGCTTCCTGCGCATCAACAGCTCCGCGGGGGAGTACCCTGACGCTAATGGGGTGACCCTGTATCTCAGCAGGAATTGGCACAATTTCAGGTCGAGGTCTCCGGGACCCATGCGCAGTAGTGCGTCTTTCGTGGTGCGCACGAGGCGCTCTACTTGGCCATTGGTGGCCGGGTGAAAAGGGGCGGAGGTGACGTGCCGAATGGCGTTGCGCTCCATGAATGCCCTGAACTCGGCGGACGTGAAACAGCTAGCGTTATCGCTGACGAGGGTGTCGGGTAAACCGAACGTGGAAAAGACCCTCCTTAACTGTTTAATTGTTGTGGCCGAGGAGGTGCTCGAGACTGGAATGACCTCCAACCACTTAGAGAACGCGTCCACCACGAGGAGGAAAAGCGTTCCCCTGAACGGGCCAGCAAAGTCTACGTGTACTCGGGACCAGGGCCCCCTTGCCGCGTCCCATTCCCTGGGTGGCGAGCGAGCCTCTTCTGGCCTAGAGCTTTGGCACGCCTCGCAAGTGCCGACCATGTGTTCGATGTCGGCGTGTAACTGGGGCCACCAAAAATAACTGCGGGCTAGTGCCTTAGAGCGTACGATCCCCGGGTGGCTGACGTGCAGCAGTTTAAGCACCCTCGGCCGGAGAGACGTGGGGATCACTACCCGCTGTCCCCACAAAAGGCAACCCCTCTCTAGGGACAACTCTAATCTCTTTTTGAAAAATGTATCGAATTCCGCTGCTGGGGAAGACACGGGCCACCCTTTCTGCACCCAGGAGCAAACTGTGGCCAGCGCTTTGTCCTTGCCTGTCGCTTTGGCGATTTCGGCCGGTACTACTGGAGGGGAGTCTAGGACCTCTATCATTAAGACCTGGTGGTCCCTCTCTACTCCGCCCACGTGGCAGCAATCCCGGGGAATGGGGGACCTCGACAGAGCGTCGGCATGGCTTATCTCCCTCCCGGGCCGGTATACCAACGCGTGCTGATACGCGTTGAGAAAAATGGCCCACCTGAGCATTCTCGGGGACAGGATCTGGGGTGTGGGCTTATCTGCGGTGAAGATGCCCAGCAAAGGCTTGTGATCCGTCACTATGGTGAAGGGGCGGCCGTACACAAAATCATGAAATTTCTTGGTCCCCGCAATTATTGCTAGCGCCTCCCTGTCTGTCTGAGCATAGTTCCTCTCCGCTTGGGACAGGGATCTAGAGTAGAAAGCTATCGGGGCCTCCCTGCCGTTCTCCAGCACGTGGCAAAGCACCGCCCCCACCCCCACCGGGGATGCATCGCATATCAGGACCACCGGGCGTTTGGGATTGAAGTGGGTCAGTACAGCATCTGATGCCAGGAGTCGCTTCAGGTCATTGAAAGCCTTTTCCTGGTCGTCGCCCCACTTCCATGCCTCGTCCTTTTTTAACAATTTGTGTAGCGGTTCTGCCACGGCTGCCTTCCGCGGAAGGAAGGAGTGGTAGAAGTTGAGCAGGCCGAGGAACGACTGCAACTCGGGCTTGGAGGTGGGGCGAGGGGCCTTTTTGATGGCGGCTACCTTGGATTGGGCTGGCCTAATTCCCTCGGGAGTGACACGGAACCCCAGGAACTCAACCTCTGTAGCGAAGAAGACGCATTTGTCTTTCCGCAACCTCAACCCCGCCTTTTCGAATATTGTCAGGACCTTTCCCAACCTTGTTGCTAATTCGGCCCGGCTCCCCCCTGTAATTAATACGTCATCAAAATAGGGTAACACCCCCTCCAACCCCTTCAGGAGGCGTTCCACCAATGACTGGAAAATCCCGGGCGCCGAATTCACGCCGAATTGGAGGCGCGAAACCTGGAACGCCCCTTTGTGGGTGACTATGGTCTGTGCAGCTGCTGCGGCGGGGGTCACCGGGAGTTGCTGGTAGGCTTGGGCCAGGTCGAGTTTGGCGAAACACCTCCCCCCGTGTAACCTGGCCAACAAGTGGCTGACTACCGGCACCGGATACGCATTAGGGCGGATCGCCTTATTGATGGTGCACTTGTAATCAGCGCATATGCGGACTTCCCCGTTGGCCTTAAGCGCTGTTACAATTGGAGTTTCCCACTCCGCAGAATCAACAGGAACAAGAATCCCCTGGCCCACCAATTTGTCCAACTCCGCCTCTATTTTGTCCTTTAGTGCGAAAGGCACTCTACGCGGTTTAAGTCTGATTGGACGCACTCCAGGGTCCAGGTCGAAAGTCACTGGGGGGCCTTTGAATTTTCCTAGCCCCTTTTTAAAGACCTCGGGGTGCGCGTCGCACACGCTCTGTATTGGATCAGTCCCGGCGGCGTGTGCTCCCACGGCGTGCACCCCCCCAATGAACAACCCCAGGGGCTGGAACCATTGAGTCCCGAGGAGGCTGCATCTACCTCCCTTGAGGACGACTAGGGGAAGCGTTGCGGTGTACTTTTTGAACTGGACCTGGAACTTCCCAACCCCCAACACTGGGATGCGGTTCCCTTGCACGTCCTTCAGTGTGGCCCTCAACGCCTTGAGCTTGGGCCGCACGCGGGGGGCGATTTTCATGAATTCCCCCTGGGAAATAATAGAGTATGAAGAACCCGAGTCCACCTCCATTCTAACAGGGGCCCCTTGTATTACTACCTCAACGAAGTAACGGGGGTGCTCCGTGGAAACGCTGCAAACCGGCGCGTCGTCCTCGCTGTCGTCGGAGACTCGCCCTACTCCGTCCCGCGTCCTCGTGGTCCGGGTGCCATCCTTCGGCCTCGTGGTGCGGTCCTGCCTCGTGGTGCGGTCCTGCCTCGCCGAGCGGTCTGGAGAACTCCGGGTGGCCTCGCGTCGCTTCCGGCAGACCTTGGCGATGTGCCCGCGCCGGCCGCAGTTGTGGCACTCGGCCTTGCGGAATGGGCATTTGGTGCGGGCGTGGGCGGCGCCGCAGCCATCGCAGCGCCGGCCCTCTCTCTGGACCCTCCGGACGTCCTCGTCGTCGCTGCTCTCTGCAGACGAGTTCGAAGCCCGCCGGGCCGCGCGCACCGAACTCTCTGCCTTGGCAGTCTTCGGGCGCCAGTCCTGCAGCTCATGCACCCCGGCCGACGTGGCCTCTGCGGCCTGCGCCGCGTCGAGGACTTGTTGCCACGTGGGAGGCGGTTCCCTTTTCATCAGCGCGCGCTGAGTCTCTGTGTCCCTCAGCCCGCATAGCAGGCAGTCCCGGAGGGTGACGTCGGGGAGTTCCCACTTGCATGGGCCGGCGGCCAACCGCAGGGCCGCGGCGAACTCATCGACCGATTCTCCGGGTGCCTGGACTCGCCTCCAGAACGCGCTCCGAGCGGGGAACATCGCTATTGCCGGCCGGAGATGGGCGCGCAGCGCCGCCAGGAGCTCTGTGGCCTTGAGGTCGCCCACCTTCCTCGGCGCGATCAGGTCCACCAAGGTCCTCTTGGTCTCTTGTCCGAGCATGCGGACGAAGATGGCCCTCTTTTTGGCCTCGTCTGAGACTTCGAGCTCCACCAGCGCAGCGTTGAAGTCTATCTCAAACAGCTCCAAGTCTCCCGGCTTCCTGATCTCGTAGCCGGCGCATGTCTTGGTCCCGTGGGCAGCCATATCCCACCTTCGTCGCCAATTTAGTGTATGGGACCAAAGACGACCGGACAACCGAAGGGTTGGTTTAACACAGGTTTATTGCATGAGGTTCCAGTTAAGCATGAGGTAATGGCGGTGATACATCTCAATATATACAGTAGCGTTCTTCATTTGAATCCTGTAGCACGGTAGCTCATTGGCTGCTACCGGCGTGGCCTCGCCCAGGCACGCCTCCTTTCCTGCTGCTGTTTGCGGGGAAGGTTTTCCCGCGGCTGTCCGTGATTGCGCAATGTGAACCATGTGAGAGTGAACGCTCGCAGCTGCCCTCTATAGGCTGTCTGCTCGCGTTCCTTTACAGCTGATATCGTTTGTATCTGGAGTGGTTACAATCTTGCCTTTACAGTATCAAGAGCATGCATACATACATACATAACAGTAGCCAAATTTGCTGGCGACACTAAATTATACAGGGTAGTGAAAACTGTGAGAGATTGTGAGGAGCTCCAGAGGGATCTCTTGACACTGGGGGAGTGGGCAAAACAGTGGCAAATGAGCTTCAACATTAGTACGTGCAGAGTGATGCATGTTGGGGCAAAAAAAAAACCCAATTACATTTATAAATTGGTGGGGTCTGAACTCTCTGCAACAAACCAGGAAAGGGACCTTGGTGTCCTGGTGGACAGCTCAATGAAGGTGTCAACCCAGTGTGCCTCAACAGTGAAAAGAGCAAACTCAATGCTAAGGATCATTAGGAAGGGTATAGAAAATAAGTCAGCAAGTGTCATTTTGCCTCTTTATAAATCTATGGTGAGGCCTCATCTGGAATACTGTGTACAGTTCTGGTCTCCATACCTCCAGAAGGATATTATGGAGCTGGAAAAGTGCAGAGGAGGGCAACCAGAATGATTAGGGGACTGGAACACCATCCTTACCATCTGAGGCTGCAACGGTTGGGCCTCTTCACTCTTGAACGACGGCATCTAAGAGGTGACCTGATTGAAGTTTATAAAATCATGCATAGTGTGGACAAAGTAGATAAGGAAAAACTGTTTTCCCTAACACACAACACTAGAACTAGGGGACACTCCATGAAACTTTTGGGTACTAGTTCTCAAACAAATAAGAGAAAGTACTTTTTCACCCAGAAGATCACTGGTCTATGGAACTCCCTGCCAGAAGACGTGGTAACAGCTGTCAGTCTTGACAGCTTTAAGAAAGGATTAGACAAGTTCATGGAGGACAAGGGTATCAATGGCTATAATTATGGATACCTAAAGACAACCTCTGGGTTGGAGAGATAGGCAGGATTTCTCTCAATGCCATTTCCAGGGAATCCTAAGCAGGTGAAGGCATCTGCTTGGGAGTACCCTGAAGCAAATGTGTGAGACAGAATGCTGGACTGGATGGGCTGTGGCCTGTTCCAGCAAGGTTGGTCTTATGTTCTTATATTGGTTCTTGCAGCTGTTTTTAGTACTCCATGTCAGAGTACAAGTAACAACAACAAAGTAAATGTCAAGAATGCAAGAAACGTGTGGCACCTTAAGATTAGCTCATTTATTATCAAATACATTTTTGTGGCTCTGAGAACACTCCATCAGAGGCAGGAAATGTTAGCTTTACTTAGCAAGAACATGGAAGTCTGAGTGTGGAGGGGAAAAATAAGGAGCAGTGAAGTCATATGTCATGCAGTGTGAAAAACAGGCTGCCACCATCCTGTGAAACCCTTATTACAGATTGTGGGTGTTTTCATGCCTTTGGAATTTGGTCCCACTTCTGTTTTCATTATACCCCTGTGTGTCTATATATGGCTGCCAACTCAAGATAACACTTTGTGCATCTGAGGAAATGGCCTCTAGTCTACGAAATCCTCTGCCATAACAAATCTGTTCATCTTTAAGATGCCACAAGCCTCTTGTATTGTTGTTTCCATTTCAGAAGACTAATATGACAAACCCTGATGCTCATCTTCACTGCTTTTCACAGTCAGCTCCTTCTTTCAGTATTCCAGTCAACCGGGGGTAAGCGATACCAAGCTGAGATGAAAACATAGGAAAGATCACTTACTCTTAATCCTTCTGTAAATAAAGCCTAAGTAGGATTAAGCTAGAAAAACAAACCAAACATTTTGTTTAATCATCGCACAATTGTTATTTGACACTGCATGATGGATCACAGTCAGCTTGACACAGTATCTCTTCCTCAGTACCTCTCTCCAGAACGTGTGCGTCAGAAATTGTTTCTGGTGCTTTGCGTTAGTCGAAGCTATTGCAGTTATTTCATATAGTGCTGTTAGTGCAATAATTGTAGATGCTTCGATTATTTTGGGCTATTGCTGCTGCTGTTGTTGTAGCATTGTGCAGTTAAAACTTTATACAATTTGATTGACAGCTGTCCCAATTTGCAGTTATTTCATATAGTGCTGTTAGTGCAATAATTGTAGATGCTTCGATTATTTTGGGCTATTGCTGCTGCTGTTGTTGTTGTAGCATTGTGCAGTTAAAACTTTATACAATTTGATTGACAGCTGTCCCAATCGTAGACCAACTCATCTCTCTCACTCACTTAGTCACTTACTCTAATAGGGCATCCTACTTCACATTCTAAGGAAGGAAGTTTCAAGTGCCAACTTTTTATTCCGTCTGTTATCTCATTAATAGGCAGTAATAGAGATTTATGGAAACTTATATTTTAAAAGAAGGGTTTTTAAAAGTTCTTTCCCAGTCTATGTAATACAGGGAATATTCTCTTTTGTGATTTCTGAGCTACCAAACTGCTTCTGAGAACAAAATGGACAACTGGATGTATCTAGCAATTTACTCTAGAGGTAAGGTTTCCCTTGCTCGAAAGCTAGTCGTATCTGACTCTAGGGTGCAGTGCTCATCTCTGTTTCCAAGCCGAAGAGCCCAGCGCTGTCTGCTTCTGCAGACGTTTCTGTGGTCATGTGACTAGACACCGGAGCACACGGAACGCTGTTACCTTCCCACCGAAGTGGTCCCTATGTATCTACTTGCAATTTCTTGCTTTCGAACTGCTAGGTTGGCAGAAGCTGCGACGAAGATGGGAAGGGTCAGCAAACATGGCTCTCCAGGTTTTCTTCTATTTCAATTGCCCGAAGACCAAGTCAGTACACCTGTTGATCAGAGCTTTGGGGAACTGAAGTCCAAAAACATCTGGAGATCCATGTTTGCTGACCCCTACTCTAGGCATCCACTGTCCCACATAGTAAAGCAATTTTTTTGATTTTATTTTAGGATCAATCCATTTCCTGTGCCAAAATATGCAGATCTTTCTTGGGTGGTTTGTCCCTTTCCTCCCCCTTCTTCTTTTTTCATTTTTTGGTTTTCTTCCTAGCATTTGTACCCATTTTAAAAAGGAAAGAAAACAGACAGAAAAGTGCCTCCTAAGCTGTTGAATTTTTTATTATTTATAGTGAATTGTTTTAATTTTAATCCAGCTAACAAGGTTTGCTTCTTAACCACTGAGCCACCACAGAAAGCTATTGGCCTAAGGTCAGCCAGTAAACTTAATATGTGAGTGGGGAATTCAAGCCAAGGTTTCCCTATAGTGGCTAAGATGCTGATTGGGAGGCGGAAGGTCAGCAGTTCGATTCCAGAGTACTACAGGAAGGAATGAGCTGCCGTCTTTGTCCCAGCTCCTGCCAACCTAGCAGTTTGAAAGCAAGAAATTGCAAGTAGATAAATAGGTACCGCTTCAGCTGGAAGGTAACAGCATTCCATGTGCTCCGGTGTCTAGTCATGCCTGCCACACGACCATGGAAACGTCTGCAGAAGCAGACAGCGCTGGCTCTTCGGCTTTGAAACATAGATGAGCACTGAACCCTAGAGTCGGATATGACTGGCTTTTGAGCAAGGGAAACCTTTACCTTTACTTACTTCCCTATCCAGGTACTAGTCTACTGTTCTAAACACTACTCTTCTACACTGTGCTAGTTTTCAATTTTACCATTATTATGTCCTAGAAAAGATAACAGCAATGGCACTTATGAAGAAAGCAACATGGCTACAAGAAACATGCAGAATGCCTAGGATTGTACCTGTACAAGGAAAACCTTCCCAGTAACCCACAGTGGCCTCACAGGGAGACCAAAGGTTACAATTCAGATAAGTGTAATTTTGCTGCCATCTATGGGTCACAGATCAAAACACACCAAAGAGCTGTAACAATACAGTACAGTACTGTAATTTCCTGTCAGAAATTATTCTGGGTTGAAAGGATTTTTGCTTGAAAAATTCTACTCAGAGGATGCCCGAATGAGGCTACTTTCATGTCCATTCCCACAAAAGTGGTCCCTACTTATCTACTTGCAATTTCTTGCTTCCAAACTGCTAGGTTGCCAGGAGCTGGGACAGAGACAGGTGCTCAATCCATCATGCAGTACCCAGGTCTAGAACTGCCAACCTGCTGGCCTTCCAGCTAACACAAGGTGAGCTTTTTAACCACTGAGCAACCACAGCCCCACCAAAAGATATTTATTTATTTATTTATTTATTTATTTATTTGCTATTACTCTATACCTGCTACTACACTTAAAGCAGCTATCACTGGTATTGCTGCTATAGAGAATCTGAAAGCAGGTTTGCAGTTTCAGTGGTGAAAAGTGTCTTCTCCTTCTTCTGCTCCTAACTGTGACCCTTTTCCAGGTTTTCTCACATTCTCCTCCAACAGTGCAACCAGTTTGCACTTGCTGCATGTGTACGCCATTTTGTCCTCAGACAACAAGACAAACACTTCTCTTTAAAGTGTGCATTTTACTTTTCTGAAACTTGATTGTTTAGCTTGAGAGCAGAAGAAGCAAACACCATTTTATTCCTTCAGCCATCCTGACACTGGGATAGCTACCATGCTCTGTTGCAGCAGAAATAACCGAGTATCTTGCAGGGTCATAAATGCCTCTGAGGAAGTGGAATGCAATCCATAAAGGTTATGACAAATAAAACTTGACAGTCTTTAAGGTGCCAGAAGACCCGTGGTTCGTCATGAATGAAATGTGTTTTTAAAATTTTTAAAGTGAAATAGAAATGCTCTAGATTTTGGTTTTTTTTTAAATTTGGATTTACAACAATGCTTGTTATTACCTGGACTGCAGTGGCTTAGTGGTTAAGATGCTGAACTTGAAGAGTGGAAGGTCAGAGTTCAATACCCAAATACTGCATGATGGAGTGAGTTCCCATCTCTGTCTCAACTCCTGCCAACCTAGCAGTTTGAAAGCAAGAAATGCATGTAGATAAACTGGTACCTCTTTGGTGAGAAGGCAAACAGTGTTCTGTGCACTCCAATGTCTAGACATACCTGCCACATGTCCACAGAAATGTCTGCAAATGCAGATAGCACTGTTTTTTTGGCTATAAACAGAGATGAGCACTGAACCCTAAAGTCAGATATGACTGGCATTTGAGCAAGGGTGACATTTACCTTTACATCAACATGACAGTGCTGAATGTGTGGCCCTTGGATGTTGCTTGACTGCAACTCCCATAATTCCCTACCAACCATGGTCAATGATGAGGAATACTGGTAATTGTTGCCCAATGGCATCTAGAGGGCCACATGTCCCCCATATCTGCTGTAATGTGGGGTGATGCAAAAACAGCTGTAAAGCACAGAATGAACATTCAGGAGACAGGAGCATCTATACACAGGTTCCTGATTTCCCCAGCCAAAAAGGCAGCACTGGGTGAGTGAAGTGTTGTGCTTATTAATGTTTTTTAAAGTTTGCCAAAGTACGTTCTTGGCAGTATGCAAAAATATTGCGTTTGAAAGAACAGTTCAACATAATTAAAAGCCTGATGCCTAGATTACCCCACAATTAAAGATTAATGGCTGCATGTTCATTATGCCTAATGAGAAATGATTTCCTAGTGAGGTTATCCCTGGCTTGCTGTATCCCATTCAGGTCAGCTCAAGCAGAACAAACTAAGTACTGAAAAGGACAAAGAGAGTAGGAACTTGGAGGTCAAAGAGGGAGAATGCCATAGACTAGCTCAGGGAACATGTGAAAATGTATTAGCGCTGGAAGGTGGGGGGCTAAACATTTACAAAGTGCCTTTTCTTTACCCTTTACCACCACAGGCCAGAAATTAATTATGCAGAAAAAGAATGAGGATGTGGGAATATTTCAGCTTCTCATTCTGCATCCTACCTAGCATTTGTCATGTGCAATGAATGCCCATGCACTTGAACGTACAGTGTTATATAAGTCATCAAGGATATGCAGAAGCCCCCACAACCCCCCACATGAATAAATTGCAGCAGTTGACCAGAGTAGTTGATCAGTCCTTTATCATTCTGGAAGCATCCTGACTCACTCTGCCCTAGGGACTGTAATGTATCTGGGTTTTAAAGCAATTAAATGTCCCACAAAGCTTCTCAAAGTCCAACCCCGCGTCCACATTGTGAGAAGTGGGAACAGGCCAAAGTAAAGGACTGCAAGGACTGGCTGATGTATGGTGTAGCCGTGTGCCACAAGACTGCTAACGGAAGCCATGAAGGCCATCCTGGGTCACCCTGAAACAAACTAGCCAAAGGGGCTTTGATGTAGTTGTACAGCAAGCCGGCACTGAATAATCTATTGCTACAGAAACCCAAACGAGATACAAATGGACTGATCCAACCCACGACACCTGAAGGGGTAAAGAGGAAGAAAAGAAGAAACATCCCACAAGACATAATATGAATAGCTATGATTCCAGTACTGTGAGAACTGTCCGCTCATACTACAATCATCCTTCCTCAGTCTCAAGCACTGCCAAACCTAACAGAGTATAATATTGTTGTGTCCAAACATTTATTGATGTATATTGTTTTGAGTTGCAATTGTCCTTAGGTTCTTGCTGTATTCACGCCCTTTTCTGTAAGGTGCCTTATTCATATGTTTTCAATGTACCCTGATTGGTTCTGCACAGGTTTCCCGCGTTAACTAAGTCCAGGCAAATGTATAACTGTAACTACCTTCCTGTTGTTATATAAGTGCTACCTCGTCCCCGTTTTCCCCAGTCCGAACTAAACTGAATAAATTATTTGTTGGTTAATCCCCAATCTGCTGTCGTGTTGCAATTAATACTCGGACTCAACAAATATTCAGTGCAGTTTAACAAACTAAGCAGAGCGGGGTGCACAGAAAGTGCCTCCTCAAAGATTGTGGTATGTTTAGACCACAATCAGGCATACCCTAGGGAATGGACAACCTTGTGCCAGCTAATCTTTCTCACACTAGGTCAAGCAAAAAGAACTACAGAATTATTATTATTATTCTGTGACTAGGGCAGACCTGAACCTGCCAAAATAAAGGCACCTTTTGGTGAGTTCATCCTGCAGTTCCCTTTGGCTAACCTAGTGTGAGAAAGATTAGCCAACAACATATGGTTGCCATTGCCTAGGGTATGCCTGATTGTGGTTCAAAGATACCACAATCTTTGAGGAGGTTCTTTCTGTGTACCCCAACCTCGGAATGAATTCACCCAAAGGGTAGCTTCATTTTGGCAGTTTCACGTCTGGCCTAGACACAGAAGAAGAAGAAAATAAGCTGAGTGAAAGAACAAAAAACAAAAATTGTCCCAGATGGCAAAAAGACTGTCTGAATAGTGACACAAGTATTTCTCCTTGCCCTACGGCTCCTCAGAATGGCCGGTGGAGTAGCTGATATATAAGTGCAGCTTCTTCAGTCTGAGCTCTC
This sequence comes from Bradypodion pumilum, assembly GCA_035047305.1. NCBI lineage: Eukaryota > Metazoa > Chordata > Lepidosauria > Squamata > Chamaeleonidae > Bradypodion > Bradypodion pumilum. Next base: position 305,321,016 of record JAWDJD010000004.1, on the reverse strand, counting down.
TTTAATGGCTCAGTGGTTGGAGTGGCTCTGGCAAACCTTTGGCTTTATTGACAGATTCTCTAATTTTCACCTTCTCATCTGGCACCAGCAGTTCACTCTACTCTATTTTTCCTTTCCTCAGCTGACAATTTTGTTAACCCTGCAAATGCCAACTAAAATGCATAGGATTTGCTGTCACTGTGCACCAGGGGTGAATAATTGCTCCATGTCCCATCTTTTAGATATTCCAGAATCATAGGGGGGTGGGGTGGGGGTGGGATGGGTGGTTTCCAATTTGGTTTGTTATTTTTTTGTATATTTTTCCAAAGACAGTGGTCATACCCTTTTAGTCTTATGAATATATAGTGTATCTAATACCAGAGGAATTAGGCCTGCTGGAAGATTGTTGTTGCAGCCATATTTTGTTTGTGACAATTCAGAAACATATTGATGCTTCTTAAACAGTATGCTGAACTACAGAAGCTTTTCATCTTGTCTAGCAGAGCAGGGCTATTCTTATGTTTTTATGGAATTATGCACACATGTAGCAAAAACAAAATGCATACATCATAACTAGATCTTAATGTTACAGTGCTGTTCACCTGCCAAGATATGTTCTTCCTCCATTAGACTATCATCTGTAAAGCACTTTAGACTTTCCCTTTGTAACTGAGAGCCTGTCATTTTCAGATTGCTAATGGAAGAACCATCTGAACACCCTAAGTGACCCTTTGCTTGAATGGTGATGTGACTGACGAAACACTTCAACATGTGGGCAAATGAAACATTTCCCTTGTTCCTCAGCAGAGGGGCAGAGAAAGTGTAATCATTTTAACTTCTTGCTGATCATTATAGTGCTGGATTAGCAAGGAGGGAATTTTTTCCACCATTTCCCCTTATGATCACCAATTGAAGCTGCAGCTGACAGCAGACAGCAGACAGCTGCAACTTCAATTGCCAAATATCCCCTCCTTGCCAATCAAGCACTATAGTGATCAGCAAGGAGGGGGTGAAATTATGTTTTCCTGGCCCCTCTGCAGAGAAGCAGGGAAAGTGTAAAATGAAAACATCCAATATGCTGATGGGTTTGTTACTGAGGAAGCAGCCTTTAAAGACTGCTGCCTCTTTTAAAGGGTCACCTAAGCATCCAGAGATGCCTGAGATAACGTGTTTTTCATTTGTTTTAAAAATAAGAACTTGGAGGGAGATTGGGGTGCTCCAGTGTCTGAAAAATCGAAGGAGCATGCAAAGTACTCATCTAAACATGCTTGTGAGTTTAGAAAAATTTCTAAATCAGAATTAGGAGGTCAGATTTTAGAAGGTCCACAAGCAGTCTGTGTTCTTTCTTGATCCTGAATGGAAATGGGAGCATTCCTATATATTCTTGGGTATTTGCAAAGCTTGGAAATTCACTTTTAAAAAGAGATCATTATCATTGCTCGTTAATACTACTCATCAATCTGTTAACTTTTACCATTTACCTGTTACTTTTTAGTTACTTTTGGGGGCAAGTAAATCAATCTAAAAAGTATGAAAATGATTTACATCTAGAAAGAAATCCTTGGAAAATGGCTCCCAAGGGATTATAACCCAAAAGGAAACCAGAAAAAGTGACAAGCAAATGTTATTCTTTACATTAAAAAGTAATTATATTAGTCGGTACATTCTTGCATGAAAGGAATGTTGTTATGACCTCTTCAACATTAAAATGTCAACTCACAAATGGATTCAGACATGTAATATGCTATTTCTAAGTTCTTAATATTAGCAACAACATGTTCAAAATTTTACCCACATGTCTACTTGGTTATTTTTCTTCTGTTACTCACACTAAACTATACACACATTTAAGAATATTTGTACAATCAAAGCAGTTTTCAGTTAACAGTGGGAATTGTTATAAAACAGTGTATCCCTTTTCACACAGTAACGATACAATTCGCTGCACGTTTGCTCAGAAGGAAGTTCCACTGTGTTCAGCAGGCTTCCTTCCAAATTTAGTCTGCTCGTGTTTACAGCCTAAGGCTACAATATTATGTACACTTAACAAGGGAACAAGTTCTCTTGCACTCAGTGTGAATTACGTTTGAAGACATTTGCTATGAATTGCAGTTTATGTACTGGAGCGAATCAAGTATGCAAATGTCAAACATGATGCTTTGAAGATCTGGTTTTTTTAACAAGCAAATTGGATGACAAGAAGATAGAAGTATCTAGGCACTCCTGTAATCTCTTTGAGTTGTCCATTGTGTCTGGGAAAGTGATCTTTTGCTTTCATTCTGTGATGACATGAAATATTATACAAAACTCAAATGGCCATTACTGTATCTGAACTTCATGACCTAAATTTCTGGCTTTGAATTCACAGTATTATCTCTCATATTACACTGTATGTAAATGGAAGCTTTTGCAAACAGAAGGTTTGTTTTTCCAAAAGTACTTATTCCAGCTTTCTTCTTTTCCCCGAGGGCATTCAACAAATGCTTGTATCACTGTTGAGTGATACAAGCAAGCATATCCAGAATGCATTCATTCTGTGTCTGAAGAGATACTGCTTCCCAATATTTATATGGTAAGGTCATAATGGATAAATCTGTTGTGTCCTTAGTGAGATAGTGATGCAGTAATACTGTCATTTGTATAACTGATGTTGTACACTGGGGATTTTTATGACTCATTCCAAGATAAATCTTAGGCCAGAGAGTTGACAAATGTTCATTACTCTGTAAATATTGAACTACTTGAAACCAACAAATGTTGGCTTCTTTCCCAAACATTAATGAACTTTTGATTTCCAGCTAATCCATTCTTTCTGTTTTCTATGAGTCCCAAAAAAAGCCAGCTAGTTGCATGGCCTTGGGCAAGCTGTACAGTCCCAGGGTACCTCCAGAAGAAAATAGTAAGCCACGTCGAGTATTCTTTACCCACAACAAGTGTCCCCAACATGTGGCTCATGGTACATTTACTGCAGTTTTTCCAAATCCTTTCTTACAAAAAGCACAATAGCAGCATTGTTTCTTCTTTTCTCCATGGTTCCTTCTGTCAATCCCATCTTGGTATTATCTTTCAGGTGCTTTGCTAGCCAGCATTGCTCAAGTGCACATATCAACATTTTTTTCATTGACTGTTAAATGTTTACTTTTGATTTAAATCAGTAGATTAATAATGTTTGTTACATTTTATTTTGAGATATGGCCCTCTTTAGACATTGGGCACTCTAATGTGGCTGTCACATCCAAGAAGCTTGGGAACCACTGACCTAGAAAACACTGAGAAGGGTTGTCATAAGTCAGAATTAATTTGATGGCACATGATTATTATTTATTATACAAGTGACAAGCTAATGTATCACTGCCTGAGCTTGGAAGTAACTAGACGCAAATAATTAGTAGCTTTCAAAGAATTCCTTTTTCAGTAATGAAAGAATCATAGCTTAATAAAGGATAGCTCGGTGCACATATTCATTGTAACAAGGCTTCCTTAAATGGAGGAGAAAGAAAATTACACTCTTCCTATTGCTGTGCTGTGTGAATGACAATAATGGAAAAGCCCAGAGCATACCCAGAGATAGGAAAATCCTGTAACCGTCCCCAAATGCCCAGATTGGGTATAATACCTAGATGAGTGGTATAGAAAATGAATGAATGTTGGGTCCAGGGGAAAAACTGTTTAGTTTTGACAGGACTAGAAGAAGAGTTTAGCAAACAAAACACTTTGAGTGCTTATAGCCAGAGTTCACATGAACGCCTATAGCTTAGAGCTGTGATGGCGAAGCTTGGCACTCCAGATGTTCTTGGACTTCAATTCCCAGAAGTCTAAGCACCCTGTGAATCCACACAAATGGGTTTACTGTGATTCATCCGGCCCACACTGCCCTTGTTGCTGCTGGAAGCAGAAGTAAAACACGCCCATCTTCCGGAAGCAATGAGGGCAGCGGGGGCCAGATGAATCACAGTAAATCCATTATTGTAGATTCACAGGGTGCTTAGGCTTCTGGGAATTGAAGTCCAAGAACATCTGGAGTGCCAAGGCTCGCCATCATGGGCTTAGAGTATGAGGAGGTAAAATTTACATGGAAACAAATCAGTCTTTAAGTGTCATAATACTTTGTCATTTTACTTTTAATTTTGTTCCCCCTCCCATTTTTTCACCTTTCATTTTGTAAACAAAGAGACAAGACAAATGAGTATACGTCAGCTTTTTTTAAAAAAAAGAGTTTTTAAAAGACCAGACAAACGACAAGGCACATAATCCATCAACCACCTATAATCCAGGTGATCTCAACTGGCTCTCCTTCCAGGAGCATTGATAGTTAACTGCACCAAAAAGCATGCTGAAAAATTTACTTCAGAGATAAATAGATTTATTTTATTTGCTCTTTTAGAAAAGCAAGTATGTTACCGTCATACAACACTATTTGTATGGCTCTTACTACAAAGCATAAGCCCAGGGCAAGAAGAAACATCCCCCAGCAAATACCTCATCAACAATTTAAGATTACTTTTATAAAACCAACTGTTATTTTAATTTACATTTTGGAACAAGGTTTTTAAGTCTGAGATTTCAAAAGTATGAGGACATTTTGGTGAGTGCAGTTTAAATATTACACGGATAAGATACTGGGTATTGCCTAACAGTGATGGTGAACCTTGGCACTCCAGCTGTTCTTGAACTTCAATTCCCAGAATCCTTGATCAGCAGGAGTGCTGACTTGGGGTTCTGGGAATTGAAGCCCATGAACACCTGAAGTGCCAAGGTTTTCCATCATGGCCCTGGTGTCTTATTGTGTAAACACTGAACAGAATGGAAATTATATAAGCATTTCCCTCTACTCTACAACACTCCCCTTAACAGACTCATCCTCTTAAGTGATTGCAAGATCTAAGAAGAAACTGATAAAATGACTGGGAGCCTACTGGAGTTAGAAGACATATGAGTTCCCTTATACTCTATGTTTTGGAAATTGAATACTAGCTGTTATAGATATTTTTTTTGAATTTTGAAAAATAAAATCAAAGAACTAGCACCATTTCACAGCTTACAATGTTCACAATGTACTGAAACAGGAGATACAAAAGTCTGTGTCAAAAATCTTAATGTTCTTATTTAAGGGCCTGAACTCATGAAATTCGCCCATTTCAAAATTCTTCTCTGGATTTCTAAACTGCAGTATGTTTCACATCAAATACCATTAAGCTAGGAAGTTTCATTCCCTTTCTCTTAACAACTCTACAAACTAACTTTACTGACACAATATATAAATTGCAAAATGATACAATAAGATCAAAAATGACTTTCCACATGCTATAAACTAAAAAAAATAAGTTACATAATATTCTCTCCCCTGAACAACAGTGTACATTGGATCCACTAAAATTACTTACAAATTCCTGGACATATTTCTAGTCCTTCAAATAATGCAGCATGAAATTATAGTATTATTATACCACCATATGAGAAAATAAAAAAATATTTAGCACATTTTGTATTTGTATTTTGATGTTTTGAATGTGTGTGTGTTGTGGGGTGGAGAGAGATTTCCCCTTTTGAATTTATTTCCTTTTAATTAACTTTTTTTAAAATGCTAATAGCACTGTCTACTTATCTGCTCAAAAGATACATTCCAGTTAAATCAATGAGACTTACTTCCAGGAAACAGTCAAAGGTCTTAGAGCCTAATAGTATGATCCAATGGTCTCAGGGACAGTGTTGTAGTTTTGGGGACACATGACATATTGGTTTTACCCCTCCAAAAAGTCCATCTTCAGACAATATCTAACACCAGATCCTTCATCTAGTCCTTATGGAGAAACATTTGCAGTCCTTACTTTTCTGAGACTGGAGAGAGAAGAAAAGAAGATATGCTGGAGAAAAACTCAGGAGATGCTCTGTATTAGCATTCTCCCTTTGGATCTACAGCTGTTATTGCCTTTAGACACATTCTCAAACTGCTGCTAGTATATGACAGACTTGAAGAGCCACTGTTTTATAAGAAAGGGAGTAAGCTAAAACAGCTGGCAGAAGAGCATAAATACCACTTTTCCCTCCCTATTTATCCTGCTGTCATTGGCCTGACAGGCTATGGACATAAACTAGGGTCACATCACACGTTAAAGGAAATGCATATTTCCTATTTTAATATCTTCCTTCCAGACATGTAATTCCTTCAAAGCTCTGAGCCTGACCACTCAAACTTGCAGATGAAGCCCAGGTTTACCTCCCAAAGACCAATAACAAAACAAAAGCAAACTAATTTGAAGCATGCACAGTGAGGCAAGCTCATACTAGAATAAAAAGACATCATTTTCCTCTGAAAAGAGCCTTGCTTTTATAGACTAATGGTGTGCTAAGAATAATGTCTAGTTTGAGCCTTAGCTGCTGTGAGGTAAGAGCTCCCCAAGATAAATGTTAGGACTGCTTTGCAAATGGTACATTTTAGCTATTCTAGCTGAAACCATATTTATACATTAATATTGTAAAGAAATACATTCCACTTTCCTTCTAGCATCCCTAGCAGAATCTGGCCTCCTTTAAGGAAAACAAATTTAATGAATCTTTAGAAAAATAGATATTAAATGAACTTTCTCTTTCATAGGGCGATTCCAAAAAATGTTGGTATTAACAAGTATTATAAACAATGATCTGACATTTGGATGCAGAGGTTATAATTTTGTCAGAGTGTTTTTATTTTATTTTATTTTTAACCTCTAGAAGTTAGATTCATTATAGCCTGGCCTGTTTCACTGCTGAGAATGTCTGACTCAACAGCACAGATCCAAGGGAAGATATGCAGATATTATACAACATGAGAATGGATTCTTAAGGTCTTCACAACTCAGGATGGAAGCCTTCCTTGATGAGTCTACTGACAGGTTGTTCGCACCATCCTATTATTCAGTGGTTGAAGCGGCCGCCAGTTGTCCACCAAAGGGCAATGGGGTTGCTCTGCAGTGTTGCTAGAAAGGCTACGAAGTTTTAACATCTGGGAGAGAAGTAAAATAAATATGTTGTTACAGCCAATTCAGGATCATACTCGTCATCATCGACTGCAACTCGTGCTTAAAGTGGATCCCAGCTTGCCATGAAATAACCCACACACTATGATCATGGAGCCATCTCCTGAGGCACACATAAAATCAGACATTCAGGATTTAACACCATGGCTACAATGGACTGTCACAGCCTTGAGGATATTATCAAGGCGCACTTTCACAGCCAGTCCATCTGGCATGGCCTCTTCCACCTTGATGACTGTTGGGAATCAGAGTTCCTCCTCCGCTCATTTTTCCGCTGGTCCCAATATGATGGTTTCCAGTGGCATTTCCTCCACTGAGGGGACCATCACCCCACCTAAAGAGTTTCATCCACCCAAAGCCATTGGCCCCTTTAGAGAATCAGGTTAGTTAACCACCGCCTGACACTTGGCATTGAGTCATTGGCTGTATGGTCTATTCCATTACCGTAGCGGAATGTCCGGCCATACTAGGCATAAATATTTCCTTATGGTTAATACATTTCCCCCAGAGTTGATGAATCATCAATCAGATATGCAAATAAGCTTGTGTTTACCTACAAGGTTCAGCTGTGATATAAAGCATGGCTAAAAGTAAGATACAAAAAAAGCACACGCTAAGTCAAACAGACCTTTCTCACCATCTGAAGGAGCATCACTTCTAAACATTTGTAAAGTGCATTGTCTAATTTGAACTTCAGATAAAATGGAACTGAAGAGACAGGTGAATCCCTGACACAGGAGCGAGGATTTTCTCAGAAAGCCTTCAGAGGCCATCCACTAAAAAGACCTGCAAACCTTTGGGAAGGATAGCATTCTTTCCTGCAGACTGTGTCTCACCAGGTTATCTAATGTAATCCTATATAGCTCATTTGTTGGCAGCATTCACATTCACATGATCTGTTTGATCCTTGTGTGATAAGATACAAATTAAATGTACTTCTCAGGCAGAGAATCATATAAAACCTCCTGCGTCTTGCTTCCTTTTTCTTTTATTTCTCAACCGTCCTCATTTCATTCCTTTTCTCTGAGGACAGTTAGGAGTTTCAAGGGTTAGAATGAGGAGTCATTATGTTGCTGTGTGGCTGCCCTCATGTGGTAATTATACTGAATGGGATCATGGCTATTAAAGAGTTCCTGTTTCAGGCTGGAACCTTGAGAAACAAGATATTCCTTGCTTTCCTTTGGTTCCGGTCCCTTAGTTAAATCTTGATCTGCCATTCCTATATAGGACAACTGGGTGACTCCGAATGTGTTTCGTTCTTTAGATGCCATCTTCACTTAATGTCACTTCATTTCACTGACTTCAAAATGGAGTAAGTCTTCCCTGCCACACAGAAGAGGATCTACCTGCTCATTCTGGTTGATGGTGGTAGTAAAGGTAAAAGTCTCCCTTGTTTATAAGCCAGTCGTGTTGGACTCTAGGAGTCAGTGCTCATCTCTCTTTAGAGCCAGCCCTGTCTGCATCTGCAGATATTTCCATGGTAATGTGGCAGGCATGACTAGATGCCAGAGTGCACAAAAGTTGTTGCCTTTCCCGCCAAAGTTGTACCTATTTATCTACTTGCAATTTTTGGCTTTCAAACTGTTAGGTTGGCAGAAGCTGGGACAGATGACAGGAGCTCAGTTCGTCATGCAGCACTCAGGTCTTGAACTGCTGATCTGTTAACTTTTCAGTCATGACACTCAGTGTCTTAACCACTAAGTCACTGCATATCTCACATACTTACTATGACCACTATGAAGCAAAACTGACTTGATAGCACACAACATACACATAACCTCTCCATATTGCCTATACAAACTCCATATATTTAAGAAAGAAAGAATAGTGTGTGGATATGTATTAGAGTTCACTGAATTATTTTCCAGTAATACTGAAATAAGGTAAAGGTTTCCCTTGCTCTAAAGCCAGACGTATCTGACTCTAGGGTTCAGTACTCATCTCTGTTTCAAAGCTGAAGAGCCAGTGCTGTCTGCTTCTGCAGACGTTTCTGTGGTCATGTGGCAGACATGACTAGACACCGGAGCGCACGGAACATTGTTACCTTCCCACCAAAGTGGTCCCTATTTATCTACTTGCAATTTCTTGCTTTCAAACTGCTTGGTTGCCAGGAGCTGGGATAAAGATGGGAGCTCATTCCATCCTGCAGTACTCGGGAATCGAACTGCTGACCTTCTGCCTCCCAGTCAGCATCTTAGCAACTTGAGCCACTGCAGTCCCTAAGTTCCAAATAAATGCTACAAAGAATACTGGCATTAGATCACATTAGTATGCTGAATCTACAAGCCTTGAAGTACTCACTCTAGAGTTAAACCCCATGTTCATTTATACTGGAAGATTATATCGGATACATTTAAGAATAGAATTGGAGTCTGAAAACTGGATTTGATTCTCCAGTTGACTAAATAGGCAAATAAACAATGACAGCCAATATGATCTTCAGACCTACCCTCAAGTTCCGATTCTTCTGCTTGAGAAATATTGAGTGTTATTCATGCACATATCAGCACTGCACATTTTCTGATTAATGGAGCAAGACTTCAACAAATGGCAGACATACATTACCATGAAATGCAAATAACTATGCTGTTTCCTAAAGTTACCTGGTCCGAACTGACAACCATCGGTTCTTTCAGAAGGATCCAAGTAACACATTCATCACAAGGGGGTGAGGTGAGGGAACCATGATAGGTAAAATAGTTCCGATTTTGAGGGAAAAGAATGGACGGATCAAAGTTTAGAAAAGGAACCTCTTTCCCCTTAAATGAATAAAAAAGAAATGCCACTGTTAAAGGCCCATAGAGAGAGAACATCTAGTTGATATCACACAGGCTTAAATAATATACAGGCAGCCATTTTAAACCAAAACCTATAGGGATTAAACCATGTGTGCCTGCATGTTTGTGTAAGTGCAAGTACAAGTACACACACACACACACACACACACACACACACACACACAAGAGAGAAAGAGTCTTTCTTCGAGGCTGACAAAGTTCTAGGCCACTTCCATTTTTTGAGACTCCCAGTATATTAAATATCAGTAATGAAGAAATACCAAAACAGGATTACAAAAAAATTGAGGTACTCCATGAACATGAAACTGAATGTTTCATGTTCTGGTAGGCCATGCCAATACCTTTTTTTGCTAACCATTACCATAAATCACAGATGGGAGGTTCAGAAATCATTTTTACTTCACTTATAAAACCTGGAAGGAAGACATTTTAAAAGCCCAGAAATAACGCCTAACCTCACTGTATCCTGTGTTTCCTTAGTTTTCTCCCACTACTTTATCTTCCATTGTGCTACTTTCTGTCTAAAATTATGTTTCAAGCATAAAAATGTGTTTGGACTCCTTTACAGTCTTCCTTCCTTCCGTTTGACTTTATTGGAAAACTAATGCTCCCTTCCTTTTATTTATTTATTTATTTATTTATTTATTTATTTATTTATTTAGACATATCTTTTAAGAATAGGTAGACAAAATCCTTCCTTGTTTGTACTTGTGACTTACTTATTTATTTATTTTATTTATTACATTTATATACTGCCCAACTGGATCATGTACTTATACATTTATCTACTTACAACTGCTTATTATAGTATCTAGATATCTAGAAATTACATGTATACTGTCTAGCCAAAAAGATACAGTATAATTGCATGAATGAAACTGAAATGTGTTTTCAAAAATATAAATAGGATCTGCAATAGAACAAAAAAAAAACTCAAAAGCTGTATTTTTAAAATCCTACCCATGAATTATTTTTATGCAATATGAAACTCATACGAAGACTGTCCATTTACATCAGGGGTGCCCAAACGTTTTGGGGCCACATGCCATCGGAAGTGGAAGTAAAATTCACCTGTGCATGTGCAGAATGCTGCCATAAATTCACCCATGGCTGTCGTAAACATATTTACGACAGCCGTGGGTGCATTTATGGCAGCATTCTGCGCATGCATGGGTGTGTTTCACTTCCATTTCTGGGAGAAGCGAGGGGGCACAGGCCAGATGAATTGGCATTGGGGGCCAGATCCAGCCCACAGGCCATAGTTTGGGCACCCCTGATTTAAATTCACATAAGATCAGCATGGAAATCTCATTAATCTTCAGATGTCAGGCTGCAAATATATACAGGTGTTGGATGTCAACTCCTACCAAGCCTAGCCAATAGTGAGGAATTGAGGGAGAGCAGTCAAACAACATCTCGCCAGCCACAACTGGCCCATCATTTTTCTAAGGCCTAAAACGAAATAATGGTAAGCCTTTGAAAGAGTAAACAAAATAAGCCTACTAGCTCCTCTTATTAAAATGAGAGTATATAAGAAATCTTATTAATGGCCACCACTCGCCAGCGTTCCCTGCTCTCCCAGAGCCCACGCCACTGGCTCTGGGCTTGCAAGCAGGTGGGAGCCGCCGACGTTGCCTCCGCCCCTCGGCCCCAGTCCGCCCGAGGGGCAGAAAAGGAACCGCTGCTGTCGCCGCTCGCCAGCAGTTGGCCGGAGGGGAATGTGTGGCATCTGAGGGTCATTCCACCACCTACAAAGGTAACCCTCACCCCATCTTAGCTGGAGCTCTAAAGGCAGCTGGACATTGTCACCACCTGAGAGCTCCATGGACAGAATGGAGAGGCTTTGTGCCTAATGACTGCCTTTTCACCTGCGTGTGCAGCTGTGACCCTACTGTATTGTATTTTTTATGCTTGTTGAATTGTTTATGCACATTTTTGTATTATTGTATATCTAGCTTGTATTTTGATGATGTATATTGATGTATATTGATTGTATTGTTTATATGTTTGTATTGTGCTTTTGTATTATTACATGTTGGGAACCGCTCTGAGTCGCCCGTTGGGCTGAGATAGAGTGGTATATAAATCTAAATTTAAAAAATGGTTAATTTTTCTAATTACCTTTGTCTTGATGGCATCTATTTCTTCAATAATCCTTTTCATTTCTGGCTTGGGATTTTTCCCTACCTGTCATAGAGAAAACACAAGATGAGTAGCTGCAGAAGCTCATTTCCTCATCACTACTGCTACCATCAAAGTATAAATCATGACAACATGCACAATGGATCTTTAATCACCTAGTTTGTTCTTTTAATTAGCAACATTTTGAGAATATCTTGCACAGAATAACAAACAACAAAAATAACCTTGCTGAGTTTCAAAAAGCAGAGCCGAACATTCACAATTTTGTGTTTGTTAATTTTGTTTTACTGTCAGATCACAATTGGAAGGTATCTAGTTCTCAGGGGCAGGAATTCTAAAAGTATTGTCTAGGTCTAGATGTGGTGTTGTCAGGGCAAAAAAAAAAGGTTTGGAAACCATTGCTGTGTATTCTAATCAGTCTCTGGTGGGTCTATGGATCGAATCTTCATTTGTGCTGAACTCTTAAATCTCATTGTTTCTGAAAATGTACTGTATTAGTATTGGAGTCAAACATGCCTGAAGCCACTGGTTTGTGTGGGGCTGGGGGGTGGGGTGGGTTAGATACTTCTCTCTGGATCATGGCTTCTCTGTGCTATCTGGTGCATCTTTACTCTGTGAAGTGATAACCTGTACATAAAGAAAGACTGCAACTACATTAGCAAGCCAAATTGGGAGTCATATGGCTTTGCTGAGACTGACTTGTAGCCTATTTGACACTTCGATTCAGATTAAGTAATCACACGGAGACTCCAGATTTTTCAACATCATTCAGCATCTACACTGGCCACTCAATCTGATGCAGTTTGATTTGCACCACAGCCCATAGCTCTCTTCTTTTGGTCTCCAGCTGTCCTTTTATGATTCATTGTAACACCCATTGTTGCACAGCATTATGAAAAGGGGAGACTTTTCTAAAATTTTCCATAATGTACAATGCTGCAAACATTTGACAGCCTACTGAAGTGCATTGAAGAAGTTTCTATTTCAATTTGATTTATCTTTCTTTTTTGGTCCAATCAGAGAGGTTCTAGTGCTAAACTAGTATACCAATTTAGTGATAAAGTGATCTAGCACTAAACTTGGTAGTTTGTTGGATAATAAAAACAAATACTCCCAGGTGACTAGGGAGAAAACTCGCAGGAGTTGATGGTCCCTCTTCCCAAAGCTTAAGATAAAAGTAAAGGTTTCCATTGCTCAAAAACCAGTTGTATCCGACTCTAGGGTTCAGTGCTCATCTCTGTTTCAAAGCCAAAGAGCCAGCGCTGTCTGCTTCTGCAGACGTTTCCATAGTCATGTGGCAGGCATGACTAGAATGTTACCTTCCCACAAAAGTGGTGCGGAATGCTGTTACCTTCCCACCAAAGTGGTCCCTATTTATCTACTTGCAATTTCTTGCTTTCAAACTGCTAGGTTGGCAAAAGCTGGGACAAAGACGGGAGCTCATTCCATCCTGCAGTACTTGGGAATCGAACTGCTGACCTTCTATCTCCCAGTCAGCATCATAGCCACTTGAGCCACTGCAGCCACTAAACTTAAAATACATCACCAGATTACTAACTATGGTCACATTTACTCATCCTTCTAAAGATCACAACTGATCACATGGGGAAAAGTTGGTTTAAATTGTTCTGCCTGGGGTGGGGGAGGGGAGTAGAAAGAGGAAAAATGTTCATGTCAAGTGCAAAAAGGGCCGGATTTATTTGAATTTGACTTTCTGTCATGTGAACAGTAAAAACAATGTAAATTCATCCCATAGTATTTGATCATGACAGCTAAGTCTGTACAGTCGTCTGCAGATGTATATCCATATACAGTGGTACCTCATACAACAATTTTAATCCGTTCCACGGGGCTCGTTGTTATACAAAACAATTGTTATGTGATACATGCACTGTAAAGCAATTTTCCCTATGGGATGCCTCATACAACGATATATATTTTTTTTTGCTAAGTGGTTTTCCTCATTGAAACATTGTTGCATGATTTTTTTTCCATAGGGAAAATTTATGTGGGATGCCATTTCCCCCCAAAACCTAATAGTTATGCGATTTCATTGCTATATGGGGCGATACAATGTATCTTACTTTCCTAGGTTTCAGTGTCAATTGTTAAGAAACTTAAAATGTTCCACATTCTAATTCTTCCTCTCTCTCTTTAGCTTTTATCAATAACAGAAGTGGGGGCACAAAATAATAATAGGATCATCTAGCCGAAGTGTCTTTTCTAAAATGGCATCTGCCTCTAATTTATCATATTTAAAACTATCTCTTTCAGGGGAGAGCGAAGTATTTTTGCTTCCTTTATTTTGACACTTTTAATCCTTCAAAAACACAGTTAATCTGCAGTCCTAGCAACACTTCCTTGGGAGTAAATCTCACTGAATTCAGTGTACACTAAATTGGTGTATCCAATCCAAACAAAATGAGGGCTTTTATTCCAGTGCAGCCCTGCATCCTGCCAAAACTTGCTCCAGAAGGTTCCTAGACTGCCAGAACAGGTTTGTTTTATGTACACAAGGAAATGACAGGAGTGGGGAAATCACACTTTCTAGGAGAAGCACTGAGATCTAATAGGACCACACCACTGGATCCTGATCCATGGTACTTTCTCTTGAACAGGCATGTATATAATGAAGTTCTGAAATAATTGATTAAAACAATAAAAGAGGCAAGATTGCACTCCTAAACTCACTGGTCAGGGAGCACAGTTCACTAATTTCAACATGAGACATTTCCAAGTAAAGCTGATCCACCGCATACCTGTCAAGTATCCCGAATTGGCCGGGATTTCCCGTAATTTTGCACCGCTTTTCTTCCTTTCCCGCCCAGAGCCACTGCCATCCCGTAGAAGAGTTCTACGCATGCATAGAAGGGACCTGCGCAGAACGGTTCTGTGCAAGTCCCGTATTGTCCAGTGCCATGCTTGACAGGTATGATCCACTATGTTTTTCAGCTTCACTTAAGCAGCTCTGCTTGGTTAAACAATGCAATTGCACCCAATAATATAATGTCAAAATGGAAGGAATCTATGGTATTTCAAACTCTTGCACTGCTAGGATTTGGTTGACATTTTCTGCGTGTGTTGCAATGCAATCATATACATGTCTAGTAAAGGGAAAGGTCTCCCTTGCTTGAATGCCAGTCATATCCGATTCTAGGGTGCAGTGCTCATCTCCATTTATAGCCAAAGAGCCAGGGCTATTGGCGTCTGCAGACATTTCCATGGTTATGTGGCAGACATGACTAGATACTGGAGTGCACAGAACACTGTTTACCTTCCCACCGAGGTGGACCCTATTTATCAACTTGCAATTTCTTGCTTTCATACTGCTAGGTTGGCCGGAGCTGGGACAGAGATGGGAGCTCACTCCATCATGCAGCACTTGGGTCTCGAACTGTTGTGAAGTCCAGTGTCTTAACCACTAAGCCACTGCAGCCCCCAGTGGTAAATACTAATGAGTCCAGCAATGTTATCCTCATGTACATGTTTCACTGATGCAGTAAACCACTGGTGCTACCCAATGTGCTCCCTCTTGCTGTTGTTACCATTTCCCTAAAAGTATTCTGCTGAAGCAAGGTACCTTACAACAGGCCTACTTTCAAATAGGGACATGTTTGACTATTCTTCATTGGAGGTGGCAACATCTCTACAGGCACCCCTGGATACCACCTCCAGAGAAGGAACAAGCAATTATTCCAGTACAGCAAAAAGGCATTATTAGAACTGGTGAGAAGGTGGGGAGCACTGGTTCCTAGGGGTCCTCTTGGCTCTATGGCAAATGAGAGGGATGCCCAGAGGAAGTGCTTCTATTGTGAATTTAAGTAATACATTTGGGCATCCTCACCATCTATAACAGAATGAAGTATACCCTGTTCTTTATTCTCATTCAATATGGCGATTTCAGATCAGGGAGAGAGAGAATGGCATGTAAACAATGTAAGCCTCATGGTGCAGAAGAAATGAAACCTAAGGTGTGATTGACATGTCTTGCTGTAAGATCATTGGTCCAAAGGTGGACCCTGTAGGAGGAGATATAACCCAGAGACCTGCACATGCAGACACGGAGACACTCTCTGGAATGCTGTGCTTTTAAGATTGCAAAAATGTAGATGCTTGGGAGAAAGGGAAGCCTATGGGCTATCCCTGGAACATGCAACTTGCTTTATTTCTTCTGTGAAATGCTTTCTAAACTTTTGCTGGACTGTATCCTGAATCTCGCTATGCTTTCAATATATTTCTAAAAATACCTGAAGAGACTTGCAGTGATTACTTGGCACACGTTGCCTGAATCTACACTAGTTTCATGTGCACCCTTTGCTCACTACCTAGATTTCGGTCAGGAGTTACTGGGCACACTGATAGGAAAAGCTTTGAACTGCTAGGTCCGATCTGGGCCAGGGAAGCGGGATCAGGCACAATCCCATCGCCAGGATGCCGGAGGACTACCGAGTCCTACCTGGGAGTAAGCGGATTGTTAAACCATCTATCTTGGCTGGATGGATGGCTCAGTGGTTTAGGTATCTGGCTGCAGAGGTGGAAATTGGAAAATTAATTCCCAGTTGTGCCTTCTGAGAAGAAGAGCCAGCCTGTGTAGCTACTAGCAAACTGCACAATTCCAAGTATACCCAGAAGAAGGGAATGGTATTCTCTAACCAGAAAACCCTGGAAAGTGTCACCAAAAGTCAGAATTGACTTGATGGCACCCTATCATTCTCATCATTAAAGGTGTACGTGATCTACCAGATATTCAGACTAGGGGTACCTAGTAGTGCTACTCTCCTCAACTCCTCTATCATGATCTTATCAATGACAATTGCACTCAGTTTGGGATTGCTCACAGCACTCCTATCACTACTAGTAATGCTGTTGCTTTTTTCTCCCAAATAGACTGTAATCGTTATCATCATCATCATCATCTGTTTTGGCTTCCACATGAGCCTGGGAGCCAGGGCGAAAGAGAAAGAAAAGATGACTAATGACAGCCTGTTATTATGCTACACTGCCTCCCTCCCTCCCTCCTGCAGTGATGTAAAGGGAAAGGTTTAGTGACACCTACAGTGAGGATACCACTTTCCTCTCCAGATTCAGGCAGCATGGTAGTAACAATGGGGAGTGATGGGGGAGTATCATTCCTACTGCCTGATGTATTATAGATCAAGAATGAGTAAAATCACACATTAACAGAATACAAAAAGAAATTATGAGCAATGCAATAGAAAAAGAAGCTGAATACTGTACTGTCAAATGGATAGCCAAAGTTAGATACCATTTAAAAAAAAGTTAGATACCTTCAAAAAAATGGCCACTACAGCCACACCATCCTTTTTTCTTAATGCATCGGCATAGTTACTATATTTTGAATTCCAGTGCACAATATGAATCTGAAAATAAAGGAAAACATCACAAATGTCATCAGGAGGCAGAAAGGCAAAAATCTGATCTTTGTGAAATTTCCAAAGATAGCTCATATGTATAGGAGCCCTGGTGGTACAGTGGTTAAACTCGTGTATTACAACCAAAATGCTGGGTACTCATTTTACCAACCTCGGAAGGATGGAAGATTGAAGGGTGTAAGGTTGATTCAATCTTCCATCCTTCCGAGGTTGGTAAAATGAGTACCCAGCATTTTGGGGGCAAATGCTAATTAACTTGTGAACCTCTGTTGTGGTTCTGGAGCCCGAGTCCAAGAAGGAAGACTTTCTGCCAGCATCTCAGCCAGCTGTCAGCATGGAACTGCTTCCTATTGGTCAAATTGATCAAGACATGATAGGAGCACAGCCAGCCAATGCTGAGACATGACAGGAGCACAACCAGCAAATGCTGAGGCACCAAGTTTCAGTGAAGAGGAGGCGGAACCAAACACATCAAAAGGATGCAGGCTGCAACTGTGGAATGAGCTACAGGTATGAAGAAGGGAGGCGAGGACTCATTTGCAAAGACCACTCCCAGTTGTGAGCCCTGAGCCTGAACCCTTTTAAGGCAATACACATGCCAGCACAAGCCTTGTTGGAACAATACTTTTGAGTCCTGACACTGCGACACCCTGCTCCATGAATTCTGCTTGTTTGACGACTTTGGACTTTCTGCCTGGAAAATGACTGTGCCATTGATGGTGAGCTTTGGCATTCCAGATGTTTGTGACTTCAATTCCTAGAAGCCCTGATCAGCAGGAGTGCTGTCTTGGGCTTCTTGTAATTGAAGTCTAAGAACAACTGGAGTGCCAAGGTTTGCCATCACTGGACTCTGTTTAACTACCATCTTTGGTTCTGGATGGGGCTATTTTGCCCCAGACAGACCCTGTGCGCAACTTGGGGGTTCTCCTGGATTCGCGGCTACTGCTAGAAGAACAGGTGGTGGCTGTGACCAGGAGGGCTTTCGCCCAACTTCGGGTGATTTGCCAGTTGCGCCCACTCCTGGACCGGAACTCCTTGCTCATGGTCACTCACGCTCTGGTCACCTCCAGACTAGATTATTGCAATGCGCTCTACATGGGGCTGCCCTTGACGACCATTCGGAGGCTACAGCTGGTCCAGAATGCGGCAGCCAGGGTGGTGATGGGGTGTGGGCGTTATGCCCGTGCTTTGCCACTGCTCCGGGAGCTGCACTGGTTGCCAGTTTGTCTCCGGGTGCAATTCAAGGTGCTGGTTTTGACCTTTAAAGCCCTATATGGTAGTGGGCCGGGTTACCTAAGAGACCGCATCGCCCTGAGGACATCTGTCCGTCCAACCAGAGCAGACCGGAGGGGCTCTCTAATTGTTCCATCAGCCAGAGGGGCTCGCCTCTCTGGCACAAGGAGGAGAGCCTTCTCCGTGTCTGCACCGGCCCTCTGGAACCTCCTGCCAACAGAGCTACGTCTCCGGACGGAATTGCTGCCTTTCAGAAAAGAACTTAAAACCTGGCTGGCGGGTCAAGTGTGGGGTGCAGGTGGAAGGGTAACCTCCATTGGGTGGTTGGTGTAGAAGAACTCTTCCCCATGGTGCCTTTGGATCCTGTACCCCTTGTTTTTAGGGGGTGGGTAGTTTTAACTGTTTTTAACATGTGTTTTTTAATTTTTACTAGTAGAGGTTGCCCGGCGTTGCCGGGCTGTTTAAAATGAGTTTTTTTAAATGGACCATTAGAAAGGCTGAGCGAAGAAAAATAGATGCCTTTGAGATGTAGAAGAGATTAGCCCTGAGTGCTCATTAGTAAAGATGAAGCTGAAGTATTTTGAACATCAAATGAGAAGAGAGGATTCTCTTGAGAAGGTCTTAATGCTGGGGAAGGTGGTGGGCAAAAGAAAAAGGGGACGGCCAAGGATGAGATGGCTAGATGGCATTGTAGATACAATGGGTACGGAGTTGTGTGGACTGAGGAGGATGGCGTTGCCGGGCTGTTATAAACTGTGATCAGTTGTTGTTGTTGTTGTTTTTTGGGGGGGATTTAAAAAAAGAAAGGATGATAAAACAAATAATGTTTTATAATGTGTCTTTTTTCAAAAGTGTTAAGGGTGGTTTTGGGTGTGCACAACCACCACCCATAGAATACCACTTCAATCACCAACACACATATTAAAAATTTATGGCAAGGCAGGAGTGTCATGTGTGTGTGTGTGTGTGTGTGAGAGAGAGAGAGAGAGAGAGAGAGAGAAGCTGTGTTTGTGTGTGTGAGAGAGAGAGCTCATTAGGGAAAGGAGTAGAAGAGGAATATGTGTGTGTGTGAGAGAGAGAGAGAGAGAGAAAGAGAAGCTCTGTGTGTGTGTGTGAGAGAGAGAGAAGCTGTGTGTGTGAGAGAGAGAGAGAGAGAAGCTGTGAGTGTGTGTGAGAGAGAAAGAAAGAGAAGCTGTGTGTGTGAGAGAGAGAAAGAGAAGCTGTGAGTGTGTGTGTGTGTGAGAGAGAACCTGTGTGTGAGAGAGGGAAAGAGAGAGAGAGAGAGAAAGAGAAGCTGTGTGTGTGTGTGAGAGAGAGAGAGAGAGAAAGAGAAGCTGTGTGTGAGAGAGAGAGAGAAAGAAAGAGAAGCTCTGAGTGTGTGTGTGAGAGAGAGAAAGAAAGAGAAGCTGTGTGTGTGAGAGAGAGAGAGAGAAAGAGAAGCTGTGAGTGTGTGTGTGTGTGAGAGAGAAGCTGTGTGTGAGAGAGAGAGAGACAGAGAGAGAGAGAAAGAGAAGCTGTGTGTGTGTGAGAGAGAGATAGAAAGAGAAGCTGTGTGTGAGAGAGAGAGAAAAAGAGAAGGTGTGTGTGTGAGAGAGATAGAGAGATAGAGAGAGAAGCTGTGAATGTGTGTGTGAGAGAGAGGGGGGGCTGGCTTCCCTGGCTGGCTTGAGGTAAGGAAGCCCAGTGGTGGTGGTGGGGGGCTTTACTTACTGGGGGCTGGCTTCCCTGGGACGCGCCGGCTTTCTCAGAGTTCTGCGCGCTCTCGGCTTAGGACACTGGGGATTGTATTTTTTCATTTGTGCTTTCCCTTTGTGCTTCTTTTTTTGTGTGGCTTGTTTTTGATTGGCCGCACCACGTTTCCCCACGTTCTTTGTGCTCCCGCCTCTCAGCCTGATTGGCTGTGGCACAGCGCGGCACAAAGAATGTTGGGAAATGAAGTTGTTTCTCTTTTTTCCGCGTTTGTGGGGCTGTTGCCCCACTGCCACTTTACTCAATCCTTTGTTGACTTGCGGACCCAGTGCGCCCGTGTTCCCGAAGGGTGAGTGCAGGCAAGTAGGGCCAGCCGTAGGAACCTATAGCAAGTTCCAACGGTTAACCCTTGGTTTTATAGGTTAAGATTGTGAACCGCCCTGAGTTGGCTTTGGCCGAGTGAGCGGTATATAAATGTGACAATTAAATTAAATTAATGACCAGCTACTGAACTCGGCTCTTCTTGACCAATGCTTCTGCCTTATCCTTTAGACTGGTGTAAGACTCTGCCTCTTGTTCCTACTCCTTGTGTAGTGGCTGCTAGTCAGCCTGCTCTACCATATAGGGAGGGGCATAACAACCACCTACTAAGCGCTTTGGAGCAATACATAAGTGTGATTGCTTTGCATTGCCCACACAATTCTTACTTATGACTACTGTGCACATGCATATTTCACCCCCAAATGACAAATGAGGATCAACTCATAAATTTAGAGAAGGTAAAAGAGGAATAGAAAAGAAACATGATTACATACTTTCTGATTTTTAGAACTGTTGTAAGAGTACAGCAGAATTAAAGCTATAGATGACAAGAAATGGGGAAATTGAGTTGAAATGAGTAAGGTAAGAGATAAGGCGGTGTTGATCCATGGAAATAGGAAATCCAGTGAAAACCTATGCATCTTAACTGTGTTTTCAGGATTTTTAATTATTTTACACAGATAGTATATACACATATGGCAATTTTAAAAAACAGATTTATATGAGCCCTTTTAAGTTTCATGCACTCAGTTTATCCCTATTTGGTCCACAGCTTTGAGAATATGAAAATGATGCAGGCGAATAGAAATCTAGAATTCTAATTTGGAAACAGCTCTGGGGAGTTTTCTAGATCTCTGTGCCCCCTTCTGCTTCATCTTTCATAGGTTTCTAATGAGAATGGACCTACAGCTTGCAAAAGTTACGTTTTTATTATAATTCCCAGAATCCACCTAGGAAGCATGGGGAATTCTGGAAGCTATCCAATGAGGATGACAGCTATTCAAATAGCCAGATGTGCCCACGTATTTTCTCCTTTCTCCTCTCTTCTTGTTAATATGTTCTGGGGCACACCATTCCTTCTTTCTTTCCACTTCAAAGTCAGTATAGTTTTTCAATTTCTTTCATTAGAGAGAGGTATCATGTGGGATCTCCATATCTACCTTCAGACCTATGGATACACTATGGGCTTCTTTAACTGAGTTTGGTTCTTTCTTCCTGATCTGTCTCTGACCAGATTTCTGAAGTAATAAACTGAAAAAATCCTTTCTTTAAAATAAAAAAAACAATTTTGACTTTTCGGAGTAGTTTCTCCTGTTTTGTAGCCGCAAGTTCAGACTGGCCACTGTGATGGTGTAAATACCAATTATACTAATTGGAGAATTAAGGACTTGTTCATCAAATGACCTATGATATGAAATAATTAGCCTGCTTATAATGAACTGGCTGGGACCCACAAATGTACAGATAGGTCTAACAAAACATTTGAGCATTGTTTTGAACATGGTTTTCCATTAGCTACTGTACCCTTATACTCACCTCTCCTGCATGCCTTTGTAAATCCACAACATGCTCTGAGCCTTTATCATCTGAAGAACCCCAGTGGATATGAAGCTGTCGCAGCCTGTAAATTCCGTCTAGTGGTCCTCCCCTCAGTACTGCAATAAATTATCTGAATTAGAGTCAAGAAGTTGAGAAGGGGCTTATATATTTCATGAAATCCAACATGCATTTATTCAGAATCAGATACGGCACTTGAAGAAGAAAACTTGTTTACTGTCTGCTACGTTATTACTAACACTCTCTTCGGATTATATTACTAACATGATCCTATATTCTTCCTTTTATCATGACAGAAATTAATGAGAGTTGGGGGGAAAGATGGTGACGACCTGCTGATCATACAGTGCCTATCCATCTAAGCACCTGCTGATCTGGCCCCATTGCAATTCTGAAAGTTATCCCATCAGATCTAAACACACATCTTGCTAGCAGGAAGGAGGAAAATTAGTCTGTCTCTCCTCTGCAGCGTTTATGGCTGAGTTAAAAAAAAATTTAAAAAATTATCACAGCAACTCTGTGGAGTAGGTTAGGCTGAGAGACAGTTGAGTAGCCCAAAGTCACTCAGCAAGCTTAACCCTGAATGAGGATTTAAATCTGGACTTCGAGAAAGAGATGTAACACAAGCATGATGGATGACAGTTAGGAGCAGGCGGCCTTGTTTGAAAACAATAATAGCTCAAAGGCATCATTTGTGAGTAAATTAGATGTCACTATCAGTATCAAGTGAAGCTGGTCTGTTTCCCAAAATCCACACTCATCCTATCTATAAATAGAGCCTTCCTTCTAGTTTAATTAAAAAACCAGGGATAGTGACAAGAAAGGCACTCATAATACACAAAGATATTGTCCACATCACAGAGCAGGATTCTGAATTCTGTTCTCCTTTTTATAGAACCTTAGTATAAAATGTAAACATCACAGCAATGGTTACAAACCACTACTTCCTTCTCCAGTTTGATGTAGGTACAGCAATGTTCCCCATTACAAATGAATCAGGGCCAGTTCAAAATCCTTTGTTGCCTGAGGCAAAATATCTGATATCATCTTCCCACCTTTGATGTTCTGGTAGAAATGCGAAGCAGCCAGCATAACAGAGCCAAAAAACTTTATTAGGTAGTCAGAACATGGGGAGCAATGGTGCAGCACTGCTATATATATACAATCAGGAATGGATACATTTGGGCGGAAAACCACAGGATTGTACGGGAGAGGAGTGGGGTGACTGAAAGGTTATCGGACCGGAGTGAAGACTATACATGACTACATAGTTTAGGCAGGAACGCAGACCCACAATACTTTAAGACCAAGAAGGAGGAGACAAAATGGAGGATCGTACTGATCTCAGTAATATTACAAAACACTACAGCAATAACTGTATTCAAACACAACATCACCCCTATTCCTTGTCCGGACAGACAGGAAGCTGAGCCAACACTTGTGATAGGACAATATCCTTCACTTCCTTTGAGGAGTGTGAACTAGTTTGGGAGGTATAGCTCAGGTCATATGGCATTTATAGCTTTCATTTCCCTTCAACACCTCACTTTCATTCTCCACTCCTTGGCATTTGCTGTATGAGGCAAACCGCCTCAGCTACCATTTGCCTAACGGTAAAGCTGGATCTGAACAGAATGTAAGCCAATTTGGGGGTGGGGGGGGGAGGGAAAAATAGCAGCAACTGGACAGCGTCCATTTGCTTTCTTCCTGACATGCCAATACCTTTAGAATCACTGTGAAATACACTGTGCTTTAAACACAAGAGAAGGGGAGGTGTGGTGTGGCATGGTCTGTGGTGAGTACAAGCTCCTTCTCATCATAAGGGGAAAGTTATTTGTATGGAATCCCAGGGCCATTTCTGCAGCAAAAGCAACCAAGGCACTAGAGAAGAGCTGTTTTGCACAAAGACTATTCCACACAGTTAGGAAACTATGCAATTTGGAATCACAATACAGTGGAACCTCATACAACAATCGCCCCGTATAGCAACGAAATCGCATAACAATTAGGTTTGGAGGGAGGAATGGTGTCCCGCATAACAATTTTCCCTATGGAAAAAAACATACAATAATTTTTCAATGGGAAAAAACACTTAGAAAAAAATCGTTGTATGATGCATCCCATAGGGGAAATCGCTATACAATGCATGTATCATATAGCAATTGTTTTGTACAACAATGAGCCCCATGGAACAGATTAAAATCGTTGTATGAGGTACCACTGTACTTCCAAAGAATCATTAGAAATGATTCAGAATTTCTCTCGCACCTTGTTGCTTAAGCATATCTTCACACATTACTGATTTGATTGTAGTAGATTATAATATATTTGCCACTGCTCTCCACTGCAGGACAGACCAACAGCCACAGCTGTTATTGCATTCTTTTCCTGCCAAACTTTCAGGGAGGAGGGAAAGCCATTTTTATCAGCTTGCATAATGCTTACATGCTATAGTGGAACTTTAATTGCTTATCTGCTGACAGGCTGCTAGTCAGACAGCAAGCGAAAGAAGGTGGAAAACCAGAGTTTTGTTTGCATATGCGGTAAAGTCACTTGTGACTTATGGTGACCCTGTAAATCTGCAAATGTCCTGCCATTAACAGCCCAGTTCAGACCCTGCAAACTGAAGGCCATGGTTTCTTTTATTGATTCAATCCATCTTATGTTCAGTCTTTTAACATTCCTCCTCCTTTTAATATTTCCCAGCATTATTATCTTCCCTGGTGAATCTTGTCTTTTCATCGAAAACAAGAGCCAAGGGTTGAATTGGATATTACATGGCAAGGGAACCAATTACAGCATTGTTCAGCACCAAAATACCTCGCTGTGATGTTTGACAGTGTTGTGCTGACAGGACACTCTCTTTTAAGCAGCGCTGCCAGAATACCAAAGCCAGAATTAGAACAAGGAACAACATCATCAGGAAACTCACAAATTATAAATGGGGAACTCAACCATCGACACTGCGTACATCAGCTTTGGCCCTGAGGCTGAAAGAGTAACTGAGTGAGGCCATCGACGCAAAAGGATATATGTTAATCTTCCTGATGAAGAATTTTCTCGAAAACTATCGGAATGGGTTTGAAGTGTGAGAAATTCAATTTTGAAGCATGATAATTCACTTGTTGGACTGTTCAATGAAGTGTGAGAATTTCATTCTTTATACATGATAATATTACATGTTGGATTGCTCCATAATTGAGTATAAGAGACTTTCATTTTTAACTCCCATTGAGGAAATTATTGGATTACAGTTTCACTGAATACAAGGAATTTATTTTGAAGTAATACCGAATACAAGTACTTTTATTTTTGAATAAATATTATTGCTTGAGCCTCAACGGTGCAATTTTTTTCTGTGGATAAATACCGTTAGCCCCTGTTTTTCTTGCTCCAGTATGGAGAACATCCACATATGCAAAATAAGTAGTCATCACTGTTAATGAAGCCATGTGTATAGTGACAGGGTGCCTCAAACCTACACCAGTTGAGAAAATATACGCTCTTGTTGGTATCGCTCAACCTAAGCTCAGGAGAGAAGTAGGAGTGGACGCTGAGCAAACTAAGCAAGAGAATGACCCTCGACATCCTCTAGTCTGCTGGCTCAGATCCAGGAGCAAAACCAAATTAGAAGCTAGAGGAAAGAGTTCACTAGACAAGGAACAACATTAAAGGAAGATATAGCTGAGGAACTCAACCTCCCCATGTCACTTGGAGGACCCTGAATAGGCTGAGAGTTGGAGTCTCTAAATGCAAGACCAACATACACAAGTGGGGGCTGCTGGCGGACAACAATATGCAGTGTGAATGTGGTGAGATATAGATTCCGGCTCATTTATTGGTCTGCCGATTACTGCCAGAAACATAGGACAATGTGGTGTACATTTCTCCTCCACAGGTACAATTTATCATCTTCTTGATATACAATAGGCCCAAGGGGATAAGCCAAATTAATAAAATACATGCCTACTGATTGTCCTGGAATATAGTCAACAAATTATTCCATACACCTAACACTGTTTTTGTTATGAAAATCCCAAAGTATTCAGGAAGTTTGTTTTGGTGATCCTTCTTCATGTGAGAATTCCATAGTCAAGGGAAATAGCATGACTAGAATGATGAGAATTGGCTTCTCAACTGGAAGCTTGCTGTTTCTGGCAAAACCAATGAAAGTATTTGTGATTATGCCACATAATAGTCTGCAACCATAAGCAGAACTGATTCTCCCTTAGGGCAGAAGTCACAGAGAATCAAATAAAAAGAGCATTCACCAGGCAAGGAATCTTCGTCCTGTTAACATATAGTCATGGGAGACTCAGTCTTACTGATTAAATGCTTTGGAAAGCCTCACCTGTCACTGGATTTACAGTGACAGGCGACAATCCAGAAATGAAAATAATGAGGCTCACTCTTTCACAAGATACAGATGATGGCTTTGCAATGGTGTTTTGCCATTTAAAAAAAACACAAAGTAACAAAATAGCACAGGTGCTCATGTCAATAATGATGCATTAACCCGACCTGGAATAAATAAACCTTTGTTCAGCTACCTCATTTGGCATGCTCTTTGTCATTATGGTCAGTAAAGTCAGCTGAGCACGTTTGACAATAAGTAATTTGACGTCTTACACTTCTATGAGGGATTTTTTTCCTTTAAAGGAAATCTACTTTTAATACATGAAAACAACTATGAATAGAAACTAGACCTCTGCTCTACAAACATCTGGCATGCAGACTGAGTCTATGGAAAGAGTAGAGGCATCGGGAAATATCCTGGCATGGTATCCCGCAAATGTGCCATCATTTCTGACCTATAAGGCTCTGGCCCACCGTTCTAACCCTATGCCTCTTGAGATACTAAACTTGTCTTTATTTGTGACCTAAAAATGGAAAGGAACCCATGTCTCCAGGGGTAGAAAACTGATATAACCCAATGTCCAGTGGCAATCCCTGAAGGCCATTCTCTGAACAACATTCAAGTTCTTTGACCTCCAGCAACAGCATGGAATTTCATTGGTAATGCTACTGCATGTCTTAAATCCTCTTGGGCCAGGGCACTGCTGGTCCACTGTCAGTGATGGATATCCTATGTACTGGAATTCCCAAGGATAAAAGAAGTGTTAAGCACAAAGCAAAAAGCTTAACATTGACTTTTTTTCTTTTGTAGGCATGGGAGATGCCTGTCCACATAAAGCATCGTCTCTCTGTGTGTGGTGCAATTCTTCTCATTCTGACTGGTGCACAAATGCACCCGTACAAAAATAAATTGTCCAATCGACAAAAGGCAATTATGTAAAGATATCAGAGACCTCCGTGATGAGTGCCTATATTCTGCCCTGGCCATATGACAAGTGAAGACAAGAAGGCACAGAAGGTATGAGAGCTGGTGGTTGGCTCCACAGTGACATCAAAAGCAGAGGGCTCCCTGCAGTGAAGGTTGTATTGGAATAACCATTTTCCTGGCACTTGCTTCTCTAGCCCATGTGCTAAATGTGGGCACTAACTCCAGCTATATTAGGACTACATGGCACTGCAAAACATAGACCTGAAGCAGTACTGCATACTCTGGACTGCCAGAAAAATGAACAAGCAGGTCCTAAAGCAAATGAAGCCTGAGCTATCTCTGGAGGAAAGAATGATGAAATTGAGGCTATCAAACATCAGCACATCATGAAAAAGCAAGATGCACCAGAAAAGATAATGCCAGAAAATACTGATGGCAGATGGAAAAGATGGAAACCAAACACAAGATTGATTGACTCCCTAAAGGAAGTCACAGCTTTGAGTTTACAAGAGCTATGCAGGACTTTGGAAATCATCAATTCACTGAGTCACCATATGTCAGAGGCAACCTGGCAGCACATAATAACAAGGATAAAAGTTACAGATAACTTCAACAGAAAAGGACATTCCTTAAATGTTGATAATGTGTGATTATAGCAGCAGGAGTTTGTCGCATCTCCTGGAGCTAACAAATTAGCTTGCTTTGTTTTGAGATTAGCTTTCAACATCTAAACCAGTTCTCAACTTTTTAAAGCCGGGGGCCGGGTCACGCTCTCTCAGACAGCTTTGGGGGCCGGATTGCCATTTTTCCCTTCCTCCACCACATGGCACTTCCTGGTGTGGTGGGGGCAGTGGGGGGCCTACATGAAATGGTGCCATTGGCTGCATTCAGGCCATGGGCCACAGGTTGAGAATCCCTGATCTACACTTTGCCTTCATTTGCAAGTATGATTGCTCATTCATGAAGTTCTCCCTGAATCCAGAACACTAATCAATTTCAATTTCTAATGATGTGTTATCTGCGATGTATAGTTTGGCCCACAATAAAATTATTGTGTGCTATTACAGATACAAATGAAGTACATGGGAGGTTCTAATTCTTAAATATTTGGAGCAGTTTCATGGAGGCTCATTAAAAGTAGTTCCCCCAAACATCACCAAACAGGATGTTGTCTTTTAGCAGTGTGTTTGGAAAAACATACATAAAAACTCTTTATGTTCTGGGCCCAAACTGCATTAATTCATTGTTTTTAAATGAAAGCTCATGCATGGATTTCCCTGTTGAAAATCCAAAGCTCAGAACATTTCTTTTCAGAAAAATAAGAGAGATCTTGACAAGATGATGTTACACTGGTACAAGGTGATGTCACCGTTCAACTACGTATGTATGGCTTCAGCATTACATTAAATTAATTTTTCTGAAAAGTAACTTTCTATACTATGTCTAAGTTCTATCCATGCTCTACAGCTACTGTACTTCCCACTCACATGGGTGAAATACTAGACCCGTGATGGCGAACCTTGGCACTCCAGATATTCTTGAACTTGAATTTCCAGAAGCCGAATCCATACGAATGGGTTTACTTCAATTCATCTGGCCCAAGCTGCCCTCATCACTCCCGGAAGCAGAAGTAAAACACGCCCGTATGGGTGCATTTTACTTCTGCTTCCGGGAGCGATGAGGGCAACGTGAGGCTGGGCTGGATGAATCAAGGTAAACCCATTTGTGTGAATTAACAGGGTGCTTGGGCTTCTGGGAACTGAAGTCCAAGAACATCTGGAGTGCCAAGGTTCGCCATCACGGTACTAGACCCTCCATATTTTTTCTACCAGAGCCTGATGGCCAGATACAATTCCTTCAGGACTTATTTTCAGCATTACAGTTCCAGCCCGTGGTACCACTGCAGCATAAAGGATGGGGCGGCATCATCTAGCTATTAGCAAGTTGCAGACATACAGTTGAGAGCATGGCAATAAGAAAGGTATGATCTAATAATCTTTTCCCATGCACACGGCAAGCCCAATTCATATTGTAATAGTACAGATATTTTTACCTCCTAAATGCAGGAGAGTGTAAATTTTAGTGGAGAAATAGTTGTAGGAGGAGAAGCTTAACCCTCTTTTTTACATAAGCACACTGGGCCAAATCCAGGCCCTGTGCATTTAGTTCAGAAGAAAAAAATGGAAAACAATTACTGTATTCTGCACTTTAAAATAGCACAGCATTCAGGCCTAAGATCTTTGTAAAATACTTTTATTGAACTGCAATCCTAAATAAACTTCTTAGTTTGTACACTGGGCTACACAGAAAGAGCCTCCTCAAAGATTGTGATTTTTTTAAAACCACAATCGGGCATACTCTGGTAATGGCAACCTTGTGATGCCAGCTAAGATTTCTCACAGGCAAAAAAGGAACTGCAGAATGAACTCACCAAAAGGTGCCTTTATTTTGGCAGTTTCACGCTTGGCTTAGGACAGTTGTGGCGAACCTATGGTATGTGTGCCACAGCTGGCACTCAGAGCCCTCTCTATGGGCACACATGCAGTCACCCCATCACAGAGTTTGCCCTGCCCCCTGCCTAGCAGCCCAATGGGAGTGCTTCCTCCCTCCTCTCAGCACAGAGTTTGTCCTGCCCCTCTGTCCAGCAGCCCAATGGGAGCACTTCCTCCCTCCCCTGTTGCTGTGTTGGCACTTTGCAATAAATAAGTGGGTTTTGGGTTGCAGTTTGGGCACTCGGTCTCTAAAAGGTTCACCATCTCTGGCCTAGGAATACATTTCATTGAACATAACGAGGCCATCACTAGAACTGGATGCATTCCATGTCCAGAAGGAATCATATTGTTTGCAGATCAGCCAATCAGATTCCAAAACACCAGGATTTTTTATGCAGAAATATAATAATCTGTTGTTAAGTTATCTTCTATTTATGGAAACCCTATGAAGGAGATCTGAAAAATGTCTTGACCCCAACAACCTTGCTCTGCTTCAGTTTCCCTCATAGACTCAATCAATTTCATGTTTGCTCTTTCTCTTCCTGCTGCCTTCCACCTTTATTCATTCATTAATTCATTCAATTTATATCCCACCCATCTGGAATATCCTCCCCCTTTCCCAGAATAATCATCTTTTCCAGCGAATCTTGCCTTCTCACGATGTGACCAAAATATGACATCAGTATGATTATAGTTATTATCGTCATTGACTGCAACTCATATCCAAGAATGCATTTTATTCTGAAGCAGGAAAAAATGTCATTGACGTGAATTAGTTTAAGGCGATTCTCAGCTTGCCATGAAGTGACCCACACACTATGATCACGGAGCCATCCCCTGTGCCACACACGAAATGAGACATGCAGGATTCAACACCAGGACTGCAGTGGACTGCTGCAGCCTTGAGGATATGGACAAGGTGCACCTTCACAGCCAGTCCATCTGGCATGGCCTCTTCCGCCTTCGTGACCGTTGGGAATCAGAATTCCTCCTCCGCTCATTTTGCCATTGAGCCTGATATGATGATGGTTTCCAATGGCATTTCCTCCACTTAGGGGGACCATCACCCCACCTTAATTCATAGGCCTTTGACATTCATAGCTTCATGCTGGGGCTAAAGCCCCCCCCTTCTTCATCTTGCAATTCATCCTACTCTGTGAATTTTCTTGAATTGGGGTTGTTAACCACAAAGATTTACAGAAGAGAAAATCTAAACTCACCTGCACGATCATAAGTATCGTCAAATGCCACCCGGCAAGTTTTTCCAGTATTCCTTATGCCTTTTGCGGCACCTGGATCATAACCAGTAAACCAAGGCAGTAGAGATGGGTCTTTATTAACATCCTTGGTAAGAATTGCAATTGGTGACTGATTAGTCCCTTTGGCAATTGGGTAATATTCATGCCAATGATCAGGCCCTTTGGAAAGAAAGAAGACAAGGCTAAAGATTATTATATTAGAAACAGACATATGTAATACCCATTCTCAGGTTGCAGCTGTCGGGCAGTGCATATGCCAGTGGTAAGAGCTGTATCTGCAGCTTATTGTTCTGCTCACCTACACTGCATCACCATGCCTTTTTTAAGAAAGGATAGGAGGAGGAGCTAAATTTAAGACTCAAAGACCATAATCCCAAAACATAAAAAAAAAACTTACCTGGGAGTCAACACAACAGGACTTGCTTGTGAGTATGCATGCAAAAGATTGCACCAGCAGGAAATTTAAGTAAGATGCACTGCTCCCAGCCCCTGCCTGTCACCATGGATTTTGGAAATTTACCACCAACTATCACCCATTAGGTTATTGTTCTGCATTCCCATTTGAAGACTAGAAGGAATGCATGTAAGGCTGATATATAAGACATCAAAGTATTTACAACACATAATGCCATATAGAAGGTTAATTTAAAGGATACTGTACTTATGAAGACTGCATGAATATCTCATTAAAAAAACTGGTGAACCCCATGATTCTGCAGAACATGGACAAATTCCTTCTTCTGCTACAATTTCCAACACATATGCACCCCTACACCAGTACAGATATTAAGAAACTCCACATGTCTAGGTAAAGGTAGATGTCGCCCTTGCTCAAAAGCCAGTTGTATCCGGGTTCATTGTTCATCTCCATTTATAGTCAAAGAGCCAACCCTGTCTGCATCTGCAGACATTTCCGTGGACATGTTGTAGCAGGCATTACTAGACACTGGAATGCATGGCACTCTATTACCTTCCCACCAAAGTGGTACCTATTTATTTACTTGCAATTTCTTGCTTTTGAACTGCTAGTTTGGCAGGCGCTGGGACAGATGACGGGAGCTCACTCCGTCGTGCAGTATTCAGGTCTCGAACTGGTGACCTGCTGACCTTCCAGTCATCAAGTTCAGTGTCTTAACCACTAAGTCACCACAATCCTCCAAATGTCTAGAAAGTAGCTCTTTTTAGATTTGGAAACATTTTAAGTATTGCATTATTAACCCATTATACATTCCACAAGTTTACGATGGCATGCAATATGCCTCTTATGTCTTCACTGAGCATATCACTGTGAGGTAGGTTACATTTAATAAGGACTGGAACCCGGCTCTTCCAAATCCTATTCATATAGTCAGTAGTGGGATTCAAAAAAGTTTACTACCTACTCTTTGGGTGTGGTATGGTGGGGGTGGCCAAGGGGAAAGCCCTGTGTTGCACTCAAATTAGGACTACTTTATTTCAAAACATGGATGGGCAGGGCCAGCCAGAATTTCTGCTATCACTTCTGATGAACTGGGGCAAACCTGCTGAATCCCACCACTGCATATAACAGCATAACACATTACATATCTGCATGTGTTTGTGCATGCACATGTGTATGTATATGCATGCTCTGATTGGGCATGATGAAGCAATTTGGTTGAAACATTTTGGTCCAATGGCTTTCTGAGAACTACCGTATGTGCATTTGTTACCACAAGAATGGTGGAAGAATGGTGGAATAAAAATATGAATTTTAAAAAGAGGAAGTTGTTGGTGCAGTATCCCCACAAGAATGAGCCAAAGTGGAGCGAAAAGGAGATTGCAGACAATGAAAGTTTTATAGCTCTACAATAAACCACAGGCAGAAGGCTGCAGATTCAGTTTTCAGCACCCCAACTTCAACATAGGGGACTGCAGTGGCTTAGTGGTTAAGACACTAAACTTCATGACCTGAAGGTCGGTAGGCCAGCAGTTCAAGACCTGAGTGCTGCACAATGGAGTGAGCTTCCATCTCTGTCCCAGCTCCTGCCAACCTAGCAGTTTGAAATTGCAAGTAGATAAATATGTACCACTTTGGTGGGAAGGTAAACAGTGTTCCGTGCACTCCGGTGTCTAGTCATGTCTGCCACATGTCCACGAAAACGTCTGCAGATGCAGACAGCATTGGCTCTTTGGCTTTAAACAGAGATGAGCGCTGAATCCTAGAGTCGGATACGACTGGCTTTCGAGCAAGAGTGACCTTTACCTTTCTTCAACATAAGATCCTAAGGTCCAGAAGAGCTATTGCTAGACCTGGCTTGGGAAACCTCCAGCTGCCAGTGGTCTCCAATTCCTATCACCTCTGCCAGCCTCCCCAACAGATCAAGATGACAGAAGTAGTTGTTCACAATCATCTAGAGAAGAATGGACCAGAGATGGGACAAAGAGCCTGACATGGCTCCAGTCAGCTTCTATGTGATTATCCATGGGAACTTCTATGGAGCACTTCTAGTCAAAAGCCACTGTTAATCCATTTTCCTGATTAAAAAGAAAACTTAAGAAACTGGGGGAAATACAGCTTGGGAAAGTTACTTTAAAAAAAAAACATATTGCAGAACTGTGTTTGAAGTAATTAGGTTTCTGGTCAAACGTGATTACTTCTGGTTCTGTTCCAACCGGACCATGAAATTCAATGGGCCACTCGTTCTATTTTAATCTGAGTGCTCTTCCAGGACTGCTGTGAAGATAAAATGGGACGAAGAAAAGGCTTCCACACTACCTTGAGTTCAATGGAAAGAAGGTGAGGTAACTGCATAATTAATAACCAAAAAAAATCCTAAGCCATCTTGTTTAGTGGCTGGGAAATTCTGAGAGAGGCAATCCTTGAAAGCAATTTCCCCACACTCTGGGGGGAAACAGAGCGGAGTTCCATATGGAAGACAATCTTGTTTGGATGTGCCATTGGATGTGCCCTGTGTTTGAGGCAGGGCTCTTGTAAGAGCAATCCCTGAATGGATTGTCAAAACAGATGAGATGATCTGCATTGGTTTACCCACAGGGTGGAAGGAGGATTTGAGTTTATTCTCCAGTGAGTCCTAGTTGGAGATGAGATTTATGATCAGGGCCATAGCCAGGATTCTAAATGTGGGTGGGCGAATGTTTTTTTTTTTCTTTTCAGGATGGGCAACAAATGCATTCAATGCATTCCTATGGGAAACCGCGCTTTGCCAGGGCGGGCAAACTTCTAACTCAGGGTGGGCCAAGCCCACCCTGGTCCCTCTTAAGGTATGATCCCACAGTGGCTGTCCTGCAAGCATCCACAGAACAAACTGAGCTTCTCTCCTAGAGGTAGAGATCCAATACTGGACGGGAATCCCAGAACTGTCATGATCCTAAGAAGGATGCCAACTCCTCTTGGTTTGAGCCCCGAGTAAGCAAGTGGGTACTTTGGCACACAGAGACCCACACACCCATTCTCTCCCTCTCGTCCCTCCCCTTCTGCAAATCCTTCTCCGGGACACCCCTCGGGGGCTTCCAGAGACCCCCACACACACACACTCACCGTTTTCCTTGGAATAACCCCACACTTCTTGGCTCATGCTCTCGGCTTAGCGTGAGCTCGGGCTCCTCTTCCCGGCGGGGATTGGCACCAGGGTGGACACCGCCACTGGACGGCAGAGCCATTTATAGGAGCCGGGGCGGACTCGAACCTCTGGTGGGGAGGAGGGAGGGAAGACAGGGCGATGAGCAGCGGTGGGTCGTGGTGGTGGGGGAGGGAGGGAGGAGCAACACCCGCCTTGCCTCAATCGAACCCTTTTCCCAGCGCCAGAGGCAAAGCGTGGGCTCCGTCCGATTGCCTAGGCCCGCGATGGCGAACCTTGGCACTCCAGCTTCCGGGAGCGACGAGGGCGGCGCGGGCCAAATGAATCGCAGTAAATCCACTCGCGTGGATTCACAGGGTGCTTGGGCTTCTGGGAATTGAAGCCCAGGAACATCTAGAATGCCAAAGTTCGCCATCACGGGCCTCGGATATTGGCTCGAGGCTGGAAAAGGCAGCCTTTTCCTTTGGAAGTTTTTTTTAAAAAAAATTTTTTTTAGTTAAAATAGAAATAGTTGCCCCCCTAGCGCTTAATTTAATTAATCAGTTAATTAAATTAGTGCCCTCTCTGGGCGGATCACAGGTTAATTAGCATTTTTACATACACACACAACATGCTGGGGACTCATTTCACCGACCATGGAAGGATGGAAGGCTGAGTCCCACCTAGAGTCCTTCTCAGGATCGAACTCGCGACGAGTTTTGGCTGCAGTACAGCAGCTTCACTGCACCGCCAGGACACTTTAAAAAAAATACAAACCACACCCCACAAAATAAACAAAAACATGGCGACAACTACAAAAAATAAAATAAATTTTAAACAAAAATATGCAATATATCTACGAGGTTTCCTTTGCCGTTTGTGACTCGGATTCTCGCCTCTGCTCTGGACTCGACGGCGCGCTAGTTGGGCTTTGGAAACTGCGATCAAAATCGGTTTCTTTTCCCTCCCCTCGGGTTTCCCGCCTTCTTCCAACTTTTTAATATGTAGCTCCTTTCACAGCCAAGGTATTTTAATGCTCCTTAATCTAGACGATTGTCACACCTCGGTTTCAGCTACTGGGCTGAAACGGCTCGAAAATGCAAAAGCCTCTGTCCACACAACAGCCTACGTCCGTGATGGCGAACTTGGCACTCAGATGTTCTTGGACTTTAATTCCCAGAAGCCCAAGCCCCCATGAATCCACACGAATGGGTTTTCTGCGATTCATCCGGCCCGCGCCGGCCTCGTCGCTCCTGGAAGCGGAAGTAAAACACGCACGTTTTACTTCCGCTTCCAGGAGCGACGAGGCCGGCGCGGCCGGATGAATCGCAGTAAACCCATTCGTGTGGATTCATGGGGGCTTGGGCTTCTGGGAATTAAAGTCCAAGAACATCTGAGTGCCAAGTTCGCCATCACGGGCCTGCATCTTGCCTCCTGTCTTCAGCTGTGGGGCAGGCATAAGACAACCATATGAAGGAGCAGGAGTTTAGGTTGTGAGAATGGCCAGCATAGATCCCATAACTTGAACTGCGCAGTTTCCTCATTTTAGTCCAAATTTAGAAGTTAGCATTAACCACAGTGCAGTTCAGTGCATCAACAATGGTCAATAAATCCAAGAGGCCCCCAATATCCCAGAAGGTTGGGAACCCCTAGAAATCCAGATGTTTCTGAAACGTGCCATAAAATTTTTGAGCTTCCACAGTAGAAAACCTCCTTAAGGTAGAGAATAGTTAGCTGTTTCTGCAGGATTCTCTCCACCCTCAGGATCTAATAAAGGTCTACTTTTGAGTAGGATCAGGGAAAGATATTATTTATCAGATCCCCACTAATCTGACAAATGTATGTTAATTAACTTTGCATTTAGAATAAAAGGTTTTATATATTGAGGCTTCGGTAATGCATATGTGTAGATTAACTGATTGGAAAACAGAAGATAAATGGTTAGCAATCCAAAAATGGGTCAGAATAGCCAGATCTACTAATTCTGCTATTTGAAAGATATATAAGAAATGTAAAACAAGTTTGTTTGTTTTGTTTTTTGTTTTTTGCATTAATGTTCAGTAAACCTAAAGCATTTCAAGAATTTTTTTGAGAGATTTCTCTGAGTAACCACACCAGCTGAGATGCAGAAAATGCCCATAAAGCCGAGGGCCTTTTCAGTTATGTTACCCAGTAAACAATGTCCCTTATAGACAACTTCTCTTGTCATTTATATCATTTTGACATGAAGAAAAACTTTATAATCTGTTTATGAGTATTATATTTTTATTGTTACTTTTGTGGTTAAGGAATTTATATTGCCTTATTTAGCCTATTATTTTGACCTATTCTAAAAATAAGGTAGTTTAACAATCTATCTATTTTTAGGTTCTGCCATTCATCCAAAATTGGGGATTCAAGCTGATTCACAGGATCAATAACATACAGATTTAAACACTGAAAAGCTATAATGTTAAGTATGATTAAATGAATTATAGTATTAAAGTACTGTACAGTCAAATTTAAATACAATATAAAAACATAGCAGCTGAAATCCTGTTGCTTAGCTTAAAACTCACACTAGAGTAGAGTCACTTAATCAATGGGGATCTATTGTTCCATTGTTTCAAATGGCCTTTATAGTTAGTTGCAACTTACTATGCTAAGCAACAGGATTTCAGCCATTGATAAGGAATACTGTAGTACTCACTGACGTCCCTTTTTCAGCAGTCAGCCAGTTGCCCAAAGCTATGAATAAAATGAATGTTGCCTCTTGGTAGGAGGTAAACAGGAAGGGGAGCCAGTCTAGCCTCACTTGGAAAGCAGTTCCACAACCTGAGAGCAGCCACTGGAAAGGCCCTGCATAGTATTGGTAATATCAAGAAGAAGAAGAAGAGGAAAGAGGAGGAGGAGAACTTGCTTTAAAACAAAACCAGGTTATGGTCTGTTTGCATCTGCAGATATTTTGACCATGGGAAGCTAGCATTGCCTATTGTTATTTGTGGATCATGCTGATAAAAATATGACTCTTAAATAAACTGGGAGGCGGGATACATGCACAAATCTGGATCAGGTGGAAGTTGGTGTTTGTAGTGATTTTAGCCAAGCAGGAGATGCTGGGGTGTATTTGAGATAGAATCTTTGCCCCTGCCTGCTTTCCTAACCGTACACAGCCAAGAAATTATCTTTTTCTTTCATCCACCCCCACAACACACATACAGAAGCTGGGAGTGCACACTTCCCTGGCGCCTGCCTAAAACCAGAAGGCTTTGAGAAGCAAATGGTTTGCAAAGCTCTCTGGTGATAGTGGGAGGACTTTGGTTTTTATCTGAGTTTAAAAAGAAACATCCCTGGATCATTTGTTTCCATTCTTGAATCAAAGCTGGATGCAGCTTTGTTAGCCTTGCCATGCTCTTACTGCCATTGGCTGTCAGCGATGGCAATGTGGCAAGAGTTCTTTGATCAAGCTGCAACTTTACTTTGGTGATCCTCAATCTATCACATGAGGAGGGCACTGGCCTATCCCAGCCCTTGCCCTCTAATGACCACTTCATTTCCCGCAAAGTAGCAGCTGCTTGTTAACAGCTTGGCTATCTCGTTCCTAAAGGAAAGTACCACTCCTGGTCTTATTCCATGCTTGATGACAGCTGTCTCTTCCATTTGTCTTGCCTTAGCAGGGGACAGATGGAGGCAGGCACTGTGGAGGTAACTCGAAACATAGCACCACCACGGGGCTCCTGAGATGTTTTTATTCTAATGCATAAAGGATAAATAGGAAAAACTTAGTCCCAGCGAGAGCAAGACCATTAACACTCCAGGCCTCTATAGGTATAATATTGCAGCCTTAATTGAAAAAGAATAGAAGAAGGGAAAGGAAATGCAAATAATAAACCCATCCTTTTCTCATTTTTCAGTAGCGCATATGTGGTGTGTTGCGAGGAATTGCTACTAATCTTGGTAACCTACTGGACAGAATCATAAAATGGTTAATCCTACACATATTGCCCACTTTACATACAAGTTTTTAAAAGTTTCCATTTAGGGACCCAGCTTGCACAAATTCTATAAAAACCAAAGAATTATCCATTTTCTAGTTTTACATAATTGTAACATGCAAGGTGTGCGATGCACCTAACAATGTAACATTTCTAGAGCCACAGGAATTAACACATTAAACACGCTTTATGAGAGACCTCAGGATCCATGTCTGCACTTTAAAATGTTATGTTGTACTTTGGAGCTCAGGATATCAGCCAGACACATAATTATTTCGCCAATTATGCAGGTTTTGTTGCAAACAGTCCATTGCATGGTGTGCAAGGCTAAACCAGAAAACTTGGAGGGAGGGGGGCCAGCTGAGCATTCTGTTTACATGAACTCTGGCATGATCTGTCTTAGATTATTCCAAGACTAAAAGTCTGTCCTAAACTATTTGCTCTTATAAACCTAGGCGTGTCTGCTCTGAAATTCCAAAAGTCTGGCAACTAATTCCTGCCACCATATAACTTTCTCCCTCGGCTGACCTTGAACTGTATAGTTTGTATGGAGGATTGCAAGAGAATTGAGGCCATATGAGGCCATGTAGAAGATGGACGGTTTGCAGAAAGCCTTAGGTGGCTGTCTAAATTACCACTTTTTGGAGAGATACAGTCTCTGTTTCTGAGAGCTTGGAAGTAATTGGCTACAATTCCATAACCGGTTGATGCCTTTCTCCGCCCACCAATGCAATTGCAATTAGGGCAGAGTACTTGGGACTGTGGTGGCTTAGTGGTTAAGATGCTGAACTTGGAGACCGGAAGGTCACCAGGTCAGCAGTTCGAGACTTGAGTGCTGCATGACAGAATGAGCCCCTGTCTCTGACCCAGCTCCAGCCAACCTAGCAGTTTGAAAGCAAGAAATTGCAAGTAGATAAATAGGTACCACTTTGGTGGGAAGATAACAATGTTCTGTGCACTCCAGCATCTAGGCATGCCTGCCACATGACCACAAAAATGTCTGCAGATGCAGACAGCGCTGGTTCTTTAGCTATAAAGAGAGATGACACTGCACCCTAGTGTCAGATGTGACTGGCTTTCAAGCAAGGGTGACCTTTACTTGGGGCTTTGCCCTGGGAACTAAAATTTAAAGGTCACCAAAACTTAAATATGAACTCTACAGATGAATGTTAGGAAACAATATAACACCTCCTGGCCCTGTTAATATTCCTTTTAGATAATACATAAACTTTCTTTTTGTGTGTGAAGAGGGTTGCCACATTCTCTCCTTTTTCTTGAGATTTCTCATGCCCATGCATGAGGCTGGAGTGGGTGGAAGGCTGTGCCAATTGCTCCAGGTATCCAAATTAATTATGGGTTTGTGGCTCAGGAAGCTGTGGATGTTAAGGCAATAATAAAGTGCATAGCAGGAGGACATTTGTGTACCATATTTTCTGCACCATTCAGATGTTCTTAAGCCATTACAAAGGAGGTGATTGAGTTCTTTAGAGAGGTAGTGAAACAAATTGTAACTTTTAAAAGTAGCAAGTATACAACAGATACTTTGACAGAACCACAGAATTGCCCACCCTGGGTTAGCAGAGAGAGAGAGAGAGAGTGTGTGTATTCACGACGCCCACCCACATCTAAAATCCTGGCTATGGCCCTGTCTGTTTGTAGCAGGAGTCTCAACCTGTAGCCCACAAGCCGGATGCAGCCTGCAGCACCATTTCATGTGCCCCCCCCCGCCTCCACCATGCCGGGAAGTGCCTTGTGGTGGAGGAAGGGCAAAATGGCCATCCAGCCCCCGAAGCTGTCTGAGGGAATGTGACCCAGCCCCCGGCTTTAAAAGGTTGAGAACCCCTGGTGTATAGTGACTTTACCTTCTTGGGTTCCAAGATAACTGCAGATGGTGACTACAGCCATTAAATAAAAAGACACTTACTTCTTGGGAGGCAAGCTATGGCAAACCTAGGCAGCATAATAAAAAGTAGAGATATCACCCTGCCAACAAAAGTCCACAAAATTAAAGCAATGGTCTTCCCAGTAGTGATGTATGGCTATGAGAGCTGGACCATAAGAAAGGCTGAGCACAGAAGAATAGACACCTTTTCACTGTGGTGCTGGAGAAGACTATTGAGAGTCCCCTGGACTGCAAGGAAATCAAATCAGTCAATCCTAAAGGAAATCAAACCTGACTCCTCCTTGGAAGGACAAATACTGAAGCTGAAGCTCAAGTACTTTGGCCACCAAATGAGAAGACGGGACTCACTGGAGAAGCCCCTGATACTGAGAAAGATTGAAGGCAAAAAGAGAAAGAGGTGGCAGAGGATGAGATGGCTAGATGGCATTGTTGATGCAGTGGGTGTAGATCTGGGTGGACTACAAAGGATGGCAGATGACAGAGGAGCCTTGCTTGCAGTGGTCCATGGGGTCACAAAGGGTCAGACTTCACTGTACAACTGAACAACAACAACAGTTACTTTTTAAACTAACCCTTACTTTACTGCTGCAGTGGACTGTAAGGTGTTTGATTTCAAATACTTTTGTGTTTCTATTAAGAGATTCCTGTGCTTCAATAACAGAGCACATGCTTTGTATGCAAATGGCCATACAGTACAGTAGGTTTAAACCCTACTGTTCCCTGGTAGAGCTGGGGGAAGCCCTACTTAATACCTTTGGAGAGTCCCTGACCAAAGATAGAAGGAGATGTCCCAGGATTGCAATTAGAAGATGATAAAACATTTATCTTCCAGCTATGCATCCTTTCAAAGCTCTTGTGCCTGAGCAACCAACTTGTATTATTAGACAGATGTAAATCCTGTGTTTCTGTACCAAAGAATGTTCATCTGCTAACCCCAATAACATAATATCATAATAATATATGCTAGCAAGTCAACTGAAACTTTGACTGATCCTTTCCAGATTTTTCTAGGTAGAAAGTCCTCAGAAGTGGCTTACCGTTCCTTTCTTCTGGATAAGATGATATTCAAAAGTATTATTAAAACAAATCAATTAGAGTCTAACGATAAATGATTTAAAAATCAGGCTGTGCCACAGTTATGAACAAAATCCAAATTTGATTTGGACTGATTTGTCTGAAGCCTGAATCAAAGTAGAATGACCAGAATTTCTTCCAGAGTAAAGCCAAGAGAATTTACACATCAGATCTGATCTAGATGACAAATCAAATTAAGTGAGGGCATAAATTGCCTTAACCAAACAGGTTTTGATGTGTGTGTTTTTTCCAAGAAAAACTTAAAGGTGCACAAAAGCCTGGAGTTAACTGTCTGAAATTTGTTAGGTTTGCTTTCTTCTTCAGGGTCTACTGGGTCTCCATATTTGATATAGGTAAAAGTCACCCTTGCTCAAAAGCCAGTCGTATCCGACTCTTGGGTTCAGCCCTCATCTCTTTTTCATAGCCGAAGAGCCAGCGCTGTCCGCTTCTGCAGACATTTTTTTTAAAATAATTTTTATTGAATTTTATCATATAAAATACAAAACACAAATACAAAATTATACAACATAATACTTGAAAAAAGAAGAAGTAATAATTCATGTACAAAATGCAAAAAAACAACTAAAAAAATAATAATAGTACCAAAAAAGAAATGTGTACAACTATCCTGGTAATTAACACCCATCTTTATAGATACAATCTCTTAATTTATTACTTTCAATTTATTCTCTAATCTTGATTCCCCTCTCTAAAACTCATTTTCAAGTAAAACATTTAATACCAATTTGGATAGTTATACAAAAATGTAAATGTAAATAATAAATCACCCAGTGTTTATTTATATTGCCCTGGGGAGCTCAGATTATCTCATTAGCATTAATCCCAAAATCCCTTTTGTTCAGGTACAGGTCTATTTCTCTCATCACCCTTGAGGGAGTGATCCACAAAAGGTTTCCAAATATCCCAGAATCTATTTTCTTTCAAATTATCTCTCTTTTTCTTTATCTCCCATGTCAATTTGTCATTCAAGGCTAAATTCCACATTTCTTTATACCACTCTTCCGTTTGTATAATTACATCATTTTTCCAATGTCTAGCTATACAATGTCTAGCCATTGTAATCATTATTTCTAGCAGCTCTTTCTTATCCTTGTTTAAATTAATATCTTCCACGTTTGTCAACAGAGTGATACCTGATCCCAGTTTTACCATCTTACCCAAAATTTCTCCAATTTCTTTCTCAATTCTATTCCAGAAATCTTTAACCACTTTACAACTCCACCACATGTGTTCATACGTTCCAATAGTGTCCTTAAATCTCCAACACATATTATCTTTTTATTATCCATTTGATGTAACCTCACTGGGATCAGATACCATCTCCACAACATTTTAAAATTGTGCTCTTTTATTCTAACCGACATAGCCCTCATTATCCTCTTTTTCCATTTATTTCTCCATAAATTCTTTCCTATCTTTATATTCAAATCTTGTTCCCACCTTAATTTCAAATCCTCCTGTGGATCACCATCCCTATTTAATATTGCATACAATTTACTAACTAATCCCTTAGTATTTATATCACCTTTTCTAACTTTTAGAATCAGCTCTTCAAATTCCGTCTTTTCTCTTTCCAAATCACATTCACTCATGTATTTACTATTCCATTTAATAATCCTCAATCTTTTGAACCAATTAATTTTTAATTGCTCAAACAATTTTATCCTACTAGCATCATTTCTGCATATCCCGAAACCAGTCCTTCAACAGGATAACCTCATTCTCTTTCAAAATCTCCTTTATCTCCTCATTTATATTAATTGGAAAATTGGCCATGTCTAAAATTTCCAATATTGGAGAGACATTTGGGACCAAATCCTTTTTTACCCTCTTCCATACATTCATTAAGCCTTTCATCATAGTATTCTTAGTCGCTACCTTTCCCAATTTGTCTCCTAAAAAGACCATTTTGCCCAAATGTTTATAGTCCCTCATTTCAATTTCCTCCCATATTACCTTTTCCCTTGCCAGGATCCTCACAACATTCTTGATTTGAAATGCTCGATAATATGCCATCAAATTCGGCATTCCCAACCCTCCTTTTTTCTGCGATAAATAACATAACTTTTTTGATAACCAGATTTCTTTCCACCATTACAAAAGTCATTGATCAAATTTTGAAACACCTTAATTTCCTTATCCTTCAATTGAATTGCTATCGCATCAAATAAAAAAATTATTTTAGGTAACAGCATCATTTTAGCAAGTGCAATTCTTCCAAACCAGGACAATTTCAACTTTTGAAAACTTTGTATCTTATTCCTAATTTCAGTTTTCAAACTATCATAATTCAATCTGTTAAACTCTTCCAATTTGTTTGATATAGTTATTCCCAAATATTTCAATTTATTTTTAATCTGAATAGTAACTATATCCTTTATCTTTTTCTTATCTTTTTCATCCATATTACAAAGCATCATTTCCGATTTATCCCAATTTATTTTCAACCCAGTAATATCCTCAAAATCCTTTAATTGTTGCCGAATTCTGTTCATTAC
Source organism: Bradypodion pumilum (assembly GCA_035047305.1). Taxonomy (NCBI): domain Eukaryota; kingdom Metazoa; phylum Chordata; class Lepidosauria; order Squamata; family Chamaeleonidae; genus Bradypodion; species Bradypodion pumilum. Next base: position 305,276,844 of record JAWDJD010000004.1, on the reverse strand, counting down.
CTTTTCTGGTTGTTTTACAATTATCAAAGTGTCATGCGCATACATACTTATCTTATTCCCCATAATTCCCTCTATTTTTGCTTCCTCTCGTATAGCATTTGCTAATAACTCCATTGCCATTATAAACAATATTGGAGATAGTGGGCAACCCTGTCTCGTGCCTGCCTCCAACTTGACCTCGTCTGTAACCTCATCATTCACTCTAACAGTGGCTATTCCTTCTGCAGACATTTCTGTGGTCATGTGGCAGGCATGACTAGACATTGAACACTCTTTACCTTCCTCCCACCAAATTGGTCCCTATTTATCTACTTGCAATTTCTTGCTTTTGAACTGCTAGGTTGGCAGGAGCTTGGACAAAGATGGGTGCTCATTCCGTCCTGTAGTACTCGGGAATTGAACTGCTGACCTGCTGCCTTCTAGCCACTTGAGCCACTGCAGTCCCTATATTTGATATGCATCAGTGCAAAAACAAAGACTGTATTACCATTTTGATTTTCAAATGCATTGACTTTACAAATTTACAAATTGATTCAGATTTCAGACACAATTGAATAATTCCAGACCAAATCATAATATATTCCAAAGCCCTGAATTGACTTTCAGATTGAACTCATGTGCAATGCTTATTAAAAACACATTAACAGAAGAGAAACAAATTCTACCTGACATTTAAAATCAATTTCTTCCAAGAAAAGAGCTTAAAAGTCTACTACAGAATTTATGCCATTTATGCGTACTTTTTCTTTTTAATTGCCAAATCATAATGGCATAGCCAATTTCCTTGATGCTCAGACGACAAGATGTCTGCCTGAAGAAGCTTTCATGAGCTCCATATAAATTCCTACTTATGAGCAATATCAACAGAAGAGAGAAGAATGCCATTGGCAAGAAGATCAAAGTGAAAATCCTGCCTTGGTTTTGGAAGCATAGAATGGACATGGGGCTTAAATTCATGTATTGTAATTGGATACACTTCTTGTGTTACTAACTATTGTTTCAAGCAGAGGGGTATGCTCAATAAATAAATGGCTAGAAAGGTAGTCTGAGGTTGGTCTGTAAGAAATACATGCCTAGTATAGTAAGTAGTTTTGTGTCTTTCAATGATAAAATATTTAAAGTAACAATGATTTAAAGTCTCCTCCCACTCAAACATTTTTTTTTTACTGTCCTATTGTATGGATACCAGTAGTGTGCATATTATAACACACGTGCAAATAGTTATGTCATTTGCCCATATGGACCGATTCTTTTCACTTTCCTTCACAAATTGGTTAAAATAAATGTGTTATTCTTTTATTAATCATAGTTTACCTACTCATTATGATTAGTAGGAATTTAAAACAACTTCAAATCTGGCTACAGAAAAAAAGTAGGATCATAAAACAAGTTCAAACCTAGATCTTGACTTGTTCATTTGGGTGAAACAAGAAACAATGGCTAATCAGAGATTTCAGAGTATCATTCAGATGCATTACAAAGTGATGTCAGGTTTCTCTCTCTCTCTCTCTCTCTCTCTCTCTCTTGTGTGTGTGTGTGTGTGTGTGTGTGTGTGTGTGTGTGTGTGTGTACAGCTTGTCCATATTACTTTGACAATAACATAGATATTGAATTGCATACAATAAAGCCATGTGCGTTTGTTTCAATCTGTGCATGGAGTCAGAGGAAAAGATTAAATGTGATAATTTTATAGAGACATCTGGAACAAGTTCATCTCTCCACTGCTCTGCAAGTATCCCAGCCAGACAAACAGCACATACACCCACTGGCTGCTACCTGATGAAAGGATCACCTTCACTCACAACACTGCCAGGTACTGCATAAGAACAAAAGAACAATCCTGGCAGGTCCTTCAGCTAAATAAATTTGAATTTGAATTTATTTATATATACCACTTTCCTCGTGTGGATGACCCAAAGCAGTTCACAGTATTCAAAAACATACAGAAATACTACAATACAGGATCACAAGACAATAATACAAATTTACATGTACAAAATACAAAATTACATAACAATACATCATATTACAACAATAATGTAAAAAATGCAATAAGAGCAAAACAAACTGACTGAAAAATTCCTGGCTTCTTTCCAAGCCCTCCTGGCAGACAGGGCCGGGAAGGTAAAGTCAGAAAGAACGGTGAAGTCAGTGGCTGCCCCAACCTTTCAAGTCCTCGCAGTGGGCGAAGCCAGGAGGGGAAAGTCGGTGGCTCCAGGTGAGCCACGTATCCCATCCCAGGCTGGTGGCATTGGCCCAGGAGAGATGCGGCAGTGACCCTCACGGTGGCAGTTCCGGCAGACCCAGCTTTTAAAGTCCTCATGGTGGGTGAGGCCAGGAGGGGAAAGTCGGTGGTTCCAGGTGAGCAGCGTCTCCCATCCCGGGCCGGTGGTGTGGGCCTGGGAAAGAAGTGCCAGGGACCCTCGCGGCAGCAGCTCTGGCAGACCCGGCTTTAATAAACTACTAGCACTACATAAGAACATAAGAACAGCCTTGCTGGAACAGGCCACAGCCCATCCAGTCCAGCATTCTGTCTCACACAGTGGCTCACCATTTGCTTCAGGGTATTCCCAAGCAGATGCCTTCACCTGCTTAGGATTCCCTGGAAATGGCATTGAGAGATATCCTGCCTATCTCTCCAACCCGGAGGTTGTCCTTAAGTATCCATAATTATAGCCATTGATACCCTTGTCCTCCATGAACTTGTCTAATCCTTTCTTAAAGCTGTCAAGACTGACAGCTGTCACCACTTCTTCTGGCAGGGAGTTCCATAGACCAGTAATCCTCTGGGTGAAAAAGTACTTTCTCTTACTTGTTTGAGAACTAGTACCCAAAAGTTTCATGGAGTGTCCCCTAGTTCTAGTGTTATGCGATAGGGAAAACAGTTTTTCCTTATCTACTTTGTCCACACCGTGCATGATTTTATAAACTTCAATTAGGTCACCTCTTAGACTACATCATAGTAATAGTTATAACATTATTCATCTTATGTAATAATTTTGCTACTCCTTAACTCTGAGCAGAAACACTCCTTTTAAAAATATTTTTAAGTACAGTACTCTCATTTTAACTTCTGTACCTTTTGCTATACTATGCTGGTCTTGGACCGTAGTAAAGATTGATTTATTGATTTATTGAAAGAGCCAGAATGACATCCCACCCTACTTTAAGTACTGGGTTTCTACTTGAACTTCACTCTGGATGATATCAGAGTGATCTTTTAGATATATCACTTCCTCTCTGCAAGCTGGAACAGTCTTCCAAGAAGGTGCTGGGATACTTACAATTAATCTCCTCAATGTCACTTGGAAGACCCTGAATAGGCAGAGGGTTGGAGTCCCTATATGCAAGAGCAACATGCTCAAGTGGGGACTGCTGGTGGACAATAACACATGGTGTGAATGTGGAGAGAAGCCGAGTCTGGCTCATTTGCTGATCTGCCATTTGCTGCCGCAGATGTGCACCAATGGGGATTTGGGTTTGGGCAATGACAGAGCAAGGAAGGTGGCTTCATTTTGGCAGTCCAGGGTTTGATCAAGATGTGAAGGAAGAAGACCTACAATCAGCATTATTTTGTATCAAACTGTTGCAGTTATCCCTCTGCATGCCTGTTGAAGAAGCCTTCTGTGTTGCAATATATTTTGAGTGATATTCCAGACTGGACAGTGAGATATCTAGACAGTCAGTCAAGGCCTCATCATCACTCTCCAGCATGGTATGTGCAGGAGGAGATCATCAGGTGTGGAAATGCTATTTGTCATTAAATCCTGTCAGTAAAACAGATTAATGAAACCTGAACTCTCTCTGGAGGCAAAGATAATGAAAGGGAGCCTGCCATACTTCAGGCACATCATGAGAGGGCAAGATTTTCCAGAAAAGACAATAATGCCAAGAAATGTGGAAACTTTGGTATTAAGCCTCTTCCTGTGACAGATAATGTCAGCTCCAGTTCCACTGAAAATTCCATAACATTTAGCATTAATCCAGTAAGGAACAAAAACTTAGTGTGGAATTTAGACAATGAACTGATTAACTATGTAAACGTCTGCACATGAATAAATAAGACTACTAAAAAGAAGAAAAACATGCCCCTTTTCAGTTTATAAATACAGAGCAGGAAAACTTACAAAGTAATATTAGTTGCTGTTGTGTTTCTGAGGCTTAGAAAAGTTTTAACTGATTGGTTTAATGTACCAACATTCTCTCAGGACTGTGACCCAGGGTGGCTTATGGTAGATGTAAAACTTTGTTGTCATTCAGTCGCACAGTCGATTCCAACCCTTTGAGACCCCATGGACAACTGCCCTCCAGGCACCTCTGTCTTACACCATCCTCCTCAACCCACCCAGCTCTGTGCCTACTGTGTCTACAATACATCCAGCCATCTCATTTTTGGCCACCCCTTCTTCTTTTGACCTCCACTTTTCCCAGCATCAAGGCTTTCTCAAGCGAGTCCTCTCTTCCCATTTGATGTCCAAAGTACTTAAGCTTCATCTTTACTATTTGACCTTCTAAGGAGCAGTCAGGGTTGATTTTCTTCTAAGATTGACCTAAGTTGTAAAACTAAAGACCACTAGACTATTGGCCAAATTACACTGGCTGTTTTGCACACACAAAAGGAATTACTGATGTTTTTGTGGTTCCTTGTGGCTAGATGATGAAGTGCCAGTTGCACACCAGATGTGTGTCAAATATGCAAGAAGGGATACACACACACACACACACACACACACACACACACACACACACAACCAATTATCTGGAGCAACTTTTGTGATTCTTCTTAGGTTGGTGTAAATATTCAATGAGATTCTGTCCACTATCATAATAGTTGCCAGCTTATTGTGCAACTACTGAAGAGTAATCACCCTCTCATTTTACAAAAGTAACTAGGATGGCTACGTGTTCAGTTCCTTTTTAAAAAAATCTGGATGCCACAATATTGTACCCTGCGGTACAAATTAATAAGAATCTGGTTTTGATTTGCCTGTTAGATTTGAAATCTTTAATGTAAGGAACTGTATTCCTTGTAAAATACAAAGAGCAGCCCAACAGCTAGCCGAATTAAACATGTAACATGCCTGCCCATGTACTCAGATCAGAGGCATGTCCCACTGTGTTTTGGCCAAGGGATTTCAAGCTCTTGGCGTTAGTTTTCAGCCAACAAGCCAGACTGTCATATGCCTTTCACTTCACTCTGTGTGATGCCACAATATGGAAAGCATGACAGGTATGTATGGAAACCTACCAAGAGCCAGAGTTCTGTTGAAAGAGCTGCCAAAGCTAAAATAGCAAAATAGGGAGACAAATTATTATTATTTTACTATTATCATTATTATTTCATTATCATTATCATTTTAAAAATCTACCATTAGATTCACAGTCAAAGACTGGTATAAAATTAACAATTCAACCAAGAACCTAAGAACTGTTAAGGTAATGTCTAAGTATATAGGCAGTTCCTAGTCAAGTTGTTTTTTTTTTTTTTTTGTAAAATCAGGATATTCAAGTCCAATAAATCCAAAATTTCCAAATATCTAGGGAGTCCTTCAAGGTATTGCTCCTTACTATGGATACAACAACAGATCCCCCCTTAGCACTTAACTTTAATTTGCAAATCATGATATTTTGTGATTTTCTACAGCTGTTTGTCCTCAATTTGTTCATCTCCTGGTATAGCAATATCAATAAACCAGGTCTTCTTCTTTTCTACAATAGTTATATCAAGTGTGCTATGAGTCAGGTTCTAAAGAGCACATTCTTTAATATTGTAGGTAGGCAATCAGTTGATACAGCTGTGATTTATACAACACAAATCTTTCATCTATTTAAGGCATAGCTTCCAGAGTTGACACACTGAAGCTAACAAATCTCTATAAGTAGGTGACTTGTTATAAGTATTCCTTTGCACAACATGTGCACTGATATCCAAGTCTTGATTCAAGAATAAAAATCTGAGAAGAGCTTTCTGCTTTTATACATTCTGGCAAGTCTGACACAGAGTAATCTAAGAACGACAAACTGACCTAAGCAGTTTGCTTTTCAAAACTTTGGATATGTCTGCTTTGAAATTCCAGAAGACTGCCATTTCTTTCCTAGCAAGGTACAAACTCCCCCCCCCCCTTGTGTTGACCTTGGAAGCTACATTCTCATTGGCATCTTTGATCATATGGAACATTTTCCCAAAGAGTAAGGTAAGATAAGAATGCAAATACAGTAAATGGAATCTCCTGGAAAAACAAAGTACTGTACCTGTATTGATACGGTAGTACTGAGGTAGCATGTGCTTATAGAATTGTGTTACATTGTTTCAAAACTTTCTGCTTATTTAAATGTGCTTTTCTTTTAAAATAAAACAAGAGAAGGTACTAGATATCAGTAAAAGACAGTGAACTAAACAGACAAACACTAAACAGACAAACCCTTGGAAATGTTATTTTCTTGGATTCTGCAAGGTCCACTATACAGTTGCATGATATTGTGGTATCTTTTCAAATTTGGTAGTTGTTGTTTGTACTTTGCAAGTATTTTTGCCTGGGAGTGTGATAAGAAAAGCAGGTCAAAGACATATTTTCTACAGTACAGTACATGCACTTCAGAGTAATTGTACACATGGATAATTCTGTGAGTTAAATATTTGGCTACCGAGTCAGAGTTCAGGGAATTTTATTCTTCGCTGTGTCTCTCAACAGAAGAGTCAGCTTGTATAGCCTTGGGTGGGCTGCATTGCTCTAGGACAGTGATGGTGAACCTTAAGAGACAGAGTGCCCAATGGGGCAGGACGAACTCTGTGCTGGGGGGAGGGAGAAAGCGCTCCCATTGGGCTGCTGGGCAGAAGGGAAGGGTGAACTCTTTCTTGGGGGGAGGGAGGAAGTGCTCCTATTGGGCTGCTGGACAGAGAGGTGGGGTGAACTCTGTGCTGGGAGAGGGAGGAAGCTCTCCCATTGGGCTTCTGGGCTGAAGGGCGGGGTGAACTCTGTGCTGGGGCAATGACACACGTGCCGAAAGAGAGGGCTGTGAGTGTCCCATTTTGTACGCATGCCATAGGTTCACCACCACTGCTCTAGCACATCCCCAGAAGAAGGGAACTGTAAAGCACTTCTGAGTACCCTAAAGCTAGAAAACCCTGGAAAGGCTTACCATAAGTCAAATTGACTTGATGGCACATAGCTACCATTTATGTGTTGAATGGATTATGGACTCTTTCCTAGTGAGGCATAGCATTACAGTCAGCAGTATAGAAACATCTACTCAAAAGTAAATTCCATTGATTTCTGGGGAGCTGACTCCTAGGTGAGTGGGTTAATCAGCTTTAAATTTTTGTTAGCAAGCATCACTACATTTTGGCAAGCTTACAGACTGCTCAACATCTCATTACCAATCATCTCCTACAATGTGCAATCACAGAGGAGTGTTCTAAATGAAGATGTACACTCTGTTCCTGTCCCCCCCCCTTTTAACAGTAAACTAGATCTGCAGAGTTTGGAAGGTGACCATGCTTACTGAGAAAGACCTAAGTAGTTTGAGAACACATGCTACCATCTTCCTGCTGAGGAACAGGACAAATGAGAGAGGGAAAGAAGACTTGGAAAGACTTGCTCTATTAAACTACAGACCAGCCAGCCAACATACGCAGAAGCCAGTGACCATGCTGAGAGTTCCAGACCAGTGACGAAACACTTGCACATTCCAGTGAAAAGCATGAATCAGTAGAGGATGTTCCCTCTACCTTCCTCCCTAAATTATCAACCTCTTGTTCTGTCGCATCAGTTTGCTTCTGATTTATGGCAACTCTGGTAGGGTTTTCAAGAGATGTGAGATGTTCAAAGAGTGGCTTACTACTGTCACATAGCTCAGAAGAGACTTGAATCCAGATCTCCTGAGTCGTAGTTTGACCATCTGTCCATGACTGTGGTGGGACTGCTGTGGCTTAGTGGTTAAGACACTGAACTTGATGACTGGAAAATCAGCAGGTTGGCAGTTCGAGACCCAGGTACTGCATGACAGAATGAGCTCCCATCTCTGTTCCAGTTCCTGCCAACCTAGCAGTTCGAAAGCAAGAAATTGCAAGTTGATAAATAGGTACCACTTCGGTAGGAAGGTAAACAGCATTCTGTGCCTGCCACATGTCCATGGAAATGTCTGTAGACACAGACAGCACTAGCTCTTTGGATATAAACAGAGATGAGCACTGAACCATAGAGTTGGATATGACTGGCTTTCAAGCAACGGTGACACTTTACCTTTGCCATGACATCACACTGGCTCTGAAAATAAGTTGCCTGAACGATTCCATCCATCTGGTTCATCATAGAACTGGACTTAATTCTTTTCCTCCTCCTCCTTCCTTTTTCAGTTGTACATTCTGTGGGAGCTTTCTTTAGTATTGAAATTCTTCCAATCCTTCCTGAATCCTTTAGCAGCATTTCTCAACAAGAGAGCTGCCTTTGAAATTTGGCAGTATTCACAGTGGCTGTCTCTGTGGTGCAGAAGAGTGGCAGAACATCCTCCCACATCCTAGAGCCGTGATGGCGAACTAGATGTTCTTGGTTCTTCCGTACGGAAGAAGGTTTAACCCAGAAGAGTCTTAACCATATGGGCACGTTTTACTTCTGCTTCCGGGAGCGACGAGGGTGGCGCGTGCCAGATGAATCACAGTAAACCCCTTCGTGTGGATTCACAGGGGCTTGGGCTTCTGGAAATTGAAGTCCAAGAACATCTGGAGTGCCAAGGTTCACCATCACAGCCCTAGAGTGCAAAAAGCATAGTAACCGATACAAGCTTTTTATCAGAGGAGAGAAAGGTAGCTTCTGGCAGTGCTTTTCAGGCTGCAGGCTGGTGGGTTAGGCAAGAGAATGAAAACCAAAGAAGTGGTTTTGGTTGGCCTTTGGGATGGTGGAGGGCAGTGCATTTCAGCAGTTGTGCTACTCAGTATGGTAGCTTACTGTGTCTTTCTAAAGGGCTTCTAGGGGTTGCGAATGTAAGCTGTTGTCCAAAAAGTGACTTTCAAAGCTTTTGGATTCAAATGCCACATGTGTCCCATCGACCAGGCCTCTTGGGTTTCAATATGCAGCAAACACGCACAGTGTATTGCAGGACATCCTCAGTAATGGTTGATACCCTATTTCCAGCTTATCTTCTGCTATTGATCTCACGATCAAACCACTGAAAAGGTCCCCAGTGTCCATAGAACCATTTGGAACCTGCTAGCCTAGAAGCCCAGTTCAAGACCACTTGAATGCGTGTGTGAACATGCATGGAGCACGATCACACCTGCTCGGCCTGCCCGGTGACTTCAGCAGCAAGGAGAAAATAATGCCTACATAGTTTCTCTACACTAGATGTTGTCCCAGAACAGGCTAAGGAATAGTGGAGTGGCAATCCAGTGTTCCAACAATAACTAAGACCAAAGCCCTTAACTACTTCTCTAAACCATGCTTCTTGTTAAATACTTTCCTTATCATTTCTTTGCTCTCACTGAATGTGTACTCTTTTGTACCACTTGTTTTTGATTGCCCCTGCAAAGTACACAGGGTACTCATGAAATCCCTTCTTAGATAATTATTCCTGAGGAGCAAATGACCTTATGAAGGACTTTATCTCTCCTGAAGGTTGCCCTTAACTATTGAAGTATTCAAGGGCCTTTCCAAGAACATTCCATTTTGTAACAGGCATTCTTTCAACAAGAACGATCTGCTGTCACATCCCTCCAACATGATGTGTTGTTCTTGCTACTGAAAACTAGGCAAAAATGTATTCCATGGTCCGTGCTTAGAAATTCACGGAAATTGCTTGAAATCCAGTCATATCCGACTCTAGAGTTCAGTGTTCATCTCTGTTTCAAAACCAAAGTGCCAGCGGTGTCTGCTTCTACAGACATTTCCATGGCCATGTGGCAGGCATGACTAGACACCGGAGCACACGGAACACTGTTACCTTCCCACCGAAGTGGTCCCTATTTATCTACTTGCAATTTCTTGCTTTCGAACTGCTAGGTTGGCAGGAGCTGGGACAAAGACGGGAGCTCATTCCGTCCTGCAGTACTCGGGAATCAAACTGCTGACCTTCCGCCTCCCAGTCAGCGTCTTAGCTACTTGAGCCACTGCAGTCCTAGAGACCATCTATTATCCCATCTTGCAATGAAACATGAGGAGTACAGTACAGAATGTCGTAATTCATCTGCTAACTGAGAAGCAGGAATATACACCATCTTACCAAACTGCATTTGAACTGGATTGCAACAAAGAAAACTAGAACAAGAATTCTGAGTCAGACTGCAAGGAAGCCTTGATGATATGGAAAAAAAGCTTAAATCAATCTGGAGCTTTTAAAGTTGTGTGCTTTAAATAGATTGTATAACAGATAGTAATGAATGGCCAGAATCCTGTTAGTGTGAGTTACTCTGCAGATCTCCAGTGATGTCATCATCTATGCCATAGGCAGTTAATACTGAATGAACTCCCCAAAAAATTTTTTTTAGTTTATTTTAAATTAATGTTAATTTTATTCAGACAGAAATATTGGCTTCTATCATTTTCAGTTTTTATAATTGCGACTTCAAATCATCAAAGTTTGTAAGTTTCTCATTATAGACCAAGTTAAACAGAACAGAAAGTTAATTGATGGAAAATGTAATGAAAGATAAAATTGTAAATCCTATAGAAGAGCAAGCCCTGTTGAAAAGAAACAGGACGGCTTCTGAAGAAATAAGTCCTGTCGTATTAAATTTTCGGAGTTATTTGAAACAATCAGTAAAAAATTGGACATTAGTAATGCAGTAGATGTAATTTGGGACTTCCAAAAGGCTTTTGACAAAGACTCCTCAAAGATTTCTGAACAAAAATAGCAGTCAAGGATTAAGAGAAGAAGTTCTCTAATGGACTGAAAGGCTGATTAAAGAAGAAATAAAGAATCAGTTTTCACAGCAGAAGGATATAATGAATGGAGACTAGTGCTTATTAACTTGTTTATCAATGTATTGGAGTTAAGGGTGAGCAATCAAATGGCCAAGAACAAAAACAGATTTGATTGTCATTCTTTCCATCTGGATGCAGATGCAGGTAGCCATTTGTAGCCCTTTAGCAATCCATTTCTCTCTTAATTAAGACTAATTTCTTTGACAGCAGCATCTAGGAGCAGGTGGCATGCAGACACATAGGTCAGTGAATTTCTTTCCTGCACATTAATGCAGTGTGTACCTACACACATAGAACAATTGAGGTACACGTGCAAATCCCATGCAGTACCTTCATTTGAATGGCTACTGTGTTTGGCAAGAATATTTTTTTAAGGCAGGCACATAAAATACTTGCTGATGACCTTTCAGGGATGAGCATCTCTGTTTGTTTTTGCTTAGCTGCTCATCTGCTTTGTTTCTAAAACTACCATTTTAAGAGTATTCTCTTTGCCCTCTGTTCCAGAACAATGATGTTGACATCCATAGATTTTTATAATATCTATAATATCTATGTATTGTAATGCTTTAAGCATGGATGGTATTCTCTCTAAACGTACACCCTCGTACCTTTTTCTTACAGCCGCATGAACTCACAGTGTCAATTATAGAATTGCACACATTGTTGGGCAAAAAGTCAATAACTTGCCTGCCTTGATCCTTGGGCCAGCAGCATTTGTTTAGCCATAAATTATTAGGTGCTGTAGCTATTGCTGATCACCCTACCCAGCTTTGTCATTCTAGAAAAGACATACTGTACCTCCATGATGCTCATTTCTTCAAGCACACTTTTTCTAAACATTTTTTCTAATTAAAAAAAAGAAGTGTGCAAAATTAAGTCCCAATCAGTAATTGGCATGGAATATTTTCGAGTCTGGAAAGAATGCATTGAATAATATAACTCTTTGATATCTTCTTTTGTTCCACAGAGAGAGGAGAGAGGTGTCAGGGTGACCAGTGGAGAACAGCTTTCTTCTCATCAGATAAACTGAAATCCCTTCTAGAGTGGTTCAGGGAAAACATTGAAAATACTGTACACTCATATCACTGGAAGTGAAGAATAATCAGAGACTATAAAAGTGTTCCTCACCCATAGTGTCAACAGTGGTAGGTTATCATGCCTTTTATGCACATAATATTTTTGCTGCCGTCAGAATGGATGTTTCACCAGCAATATGCAGGTCCTAATGCTTTGAAGCCTCTCACACAGTGGTGGGCATCAGCAGGTTCGCACCAGTTTGCCAGAACCGGTAGCAGAAATTCTGGCTGGCCCCGCCCATCCAAGTTTTGAAATAAAGTAGTCCTAATTTGGGTGCAATGCAAGGCTTTCCCCTGGCCACGCCCACCATACCACACCCACAGTGTGGTATTAAACATTTTTGGAGCCCACCACTGCTCTTACTATAGTAGTTATCTTGCCATGCAGGCTAGCAAAAGCCAAGCCTGATGGACTCAGGTTCTTAGAATCTTAAAGACAATAAGCACTCAGTGGTTGAAGAAACAAAGCTTTATTAAACAGTTCTATAAGCAGGAACATAAATGGAATGGAAAACAGAAGCACGAACAGAAGGAAGCAATACATTCCAAGCATGGATTCCTTCTGCCACTTCTTTAGCTACCTGGGAGCCTGGGGTAGGTAGCAGGGGCAACTCTAGTGCTTTGATGTATGGAGAGCTCCAAAGTCTGGGAGCTAAGTCCCCATTCTTTTATACCCCCAGTTAAAGTGCTGTCATCTTCTTTGGCTCTTTGCTCCTCACTTGAGGAATGTCCAAACCCATGTCCATCTGGCCTGGACATGCAGGTGTAATGGCATCTGAGATAGACTAATGGGTGTGATGTCCTTGCACTACTAGTCACTATCAGCTAGTACACTACTAGTCACTATCAGCTAAGAACACAGGAAAGGGTTGCCATGACCTGCCTTATCCCTTCCTTATTTAGTCAGGGACTTTCCATTCATTGGACATCCCAGGTGCTCATCCACATAGTGGCCAAGAACACAGATGAGTTCAGAGTTACCTTATCTTCCCTGACTACTTCTTCCTAAAACACCCTATCATAACTCTGTCTTAAGCTTAATTAGGGGACATTCCTTCCTAGTTAGCAAACCTTTTAAATGCATTAATTAATTAGCAAGTAAATCCTACTTCTTAACACAAATTTATACGATATTTAACCATTTTAGAGCTTGGAGGGGGGAAATGTCAGTATCTCGATCTTCTCACAATTACAATCATCTTCTGCAAAGCCCATCATCCCCAGTGGGCACTACAGTAACCCTATGAAAAACATAACAATCCATTGAGACCATGTGAGTACAAGTTAGCCATTAGCCCTCTTCCTCCTGTAATGATTTCACTGGAATTATAATCTACTCCTGTAACTTAAATTGCTTAGATTGCTCTTCTTACAAATGTTTGTTCAATCAAACACAAACATCTGAGTTATGAGCAAATTCCCATAATGTGTGTTTTTCAGTGCTGTCAAGTTGGGATTGAAATTTCTCTGGCATTTTCTACTCTCAATTCAATATGTAAATGTACAAAACTCTAGGCCAGGGGTGGCCAAACATTTTGGGCTGCGGGCTGGACATGTGGTTAAGCAGGATGGTCACATGGTTTTTTTCCCACTGGAAGAAGTAAAATGTACCCATGCATGTGCAAAATGCTGCTGCAAATGCACCCGCTGCTGTCATAAATATGTTTATGACAGCCACAGGTGCATTTATGGCAGCATTTTGCATGTGCATGGCTTAGTGTCTGTTCCAGGAGACATAGAAGGAGTCGCAGTATGGACTAACACAGGTTTATTGGTTGATGATCAGAACAAACATGTGGTAATGGCGGAGGTATCTCACATTATATACAGTGGTACAACACATTTGAACTTGGCTGCATGGTAGCTCATTGGCCGCTACCGGCGTGACGTCATCCGGGTCACGCCCATCTTCGGTGGTGGATCAGTAGTAGTTGTTTGCTGCGGGAAGTTCCCGCGGCTGCAGGTGATTTGAGGGATGATGACCATGTGAGTTGAACACTCGCAGCTGCCCTCTATAGGCAGCTTGCTCGCCTTCCTTTAACAGCTGGGTTACATTGTGATTGTGGCTGGGTTACATTCATACATTTCTTAAAGCAACATTGTACATTCATATGAAACAGCATTGTACATACACAACATCCCTCCCCCCTAGGATGGGACGAAGTCCCTCAACCATTGTGGCTTGCGGCACGTGCGCCTGGGGCGAGCGGCCGCTTGGCTTAATACAGGGGAGCCTGGCTCTGCGGAGTCCTGTCCTGCAATGGAAAGGGGGGACTCGTTAGTGGCTCGGTGTGGGCTCTGTGGTAACCTTGCATTGGGGGAAGGGAATGGAATGAACAGTTGGGAAGTGAACTCCTGCCTACCGCTTGAGGAGCTAGGGGTCCCCCCCAGCACGAATCTCGGGACCGACGAAGAGACCCTCATGGCCTCGCCACCCCCCGTTCCCTGCCTGGGAGTTCCGGGGACTGCGGTGGGTGGGCTCCCCCCCCCCGATGCCTGTCTTGGGGGTGTTGGTCTCCGGGGAGCTGGAGCTATGGTGTATTCTAACACAAAAGGACTGGGGGGACTGGAGGTACCAGGGGCTGAACTGAAACCCCTCTTCTTGCTAGGACGGGTGGGGGACCACTCCGCTACACCCCCCTGGTACCGTAACTCATAATCATCAAACTGATCCCTCTCTTTCAAAGTATCCTCCTCTGTGGCTGAGAACCGAGGATATGCATTTGTATCCCCGGTTTCCGCCGTGTCTCCCCCTTGGGTAATGCGGGTGGGGGAGGACCCTAACGCTGAATCCCCTTCACTAGTGACCCGTCTTCTGAGTTGGTCGGCGTGCCTCCTCCAGAGTAGACCCGAGCTAGTCTCAACCCTGTAGGACACTGGTCCCGTCTGCTCGATGACTGTCACTGGGACCCACGCCGGCCCTGACGCCGCGTAGTTCCTGCAGTGAACCGGGTCCCCTGCCGAAAAACTTTTGGAGCTCCCTCCCCCTATATTTATGTTTCTCCCTTCATCCTCCACCCTGGACGGATCCATCCGGTCAAAAAGTGTTACCGGACGCCTCCTCATGAGGAGTTCGGCTGGGGAAAATCCTGAAGCTAAGGGGGTTGTCCTGTAGCAGATGAGGAACTGGCACAAGTGCAGGTTCAACTCACCGGGACCCATGCGCCGCAGTGCGTCTTTCGTAGTGCGCACTTGGCGCTCTACCTGACCGTTTGTGGCGGGGTGAAACGGGGCAGCAGTGATGTGCCTGATGGCGTTCCGCTCAATAAACGTCTTGAACTCTGCAGATGTGAAGGTACTAGCGTTATCACTAACAAGGACGTCTGGCAGGCCGAAACAGGCAAAAAGCTTGCGCAACTGCTTGATGGTTGCGGCGGAGGAGGTGCTGTTCATAGGGATTACCTCCAACCACTTGGAATAGGAGTCGACTACCAATAGAAACATGGACCCGCGAAAAGGGCCAGCGAAGTCGACATGGATCCGGGACCATGGCCCGCGGGCCGTATCCCATTCCCTATGGGGCAACCGGGACTCCTCGGGCCGAGAGCCCTGGCAGCTCTCGCACGTGCCCACTAAACGCTCTATGTCCCCGTCTATCTGGGGCCACCAAAAGAAACTCCTGGCCAGAGCCTTGGAGCGCACGATCCCGGGGTGACTGGTGTGCAATAGTCTCAGTACCTTGGCCCTCAGCTTCTCTGGGATAACCACTCGCTGGCCCCAGAGTAAGCAGCCCCTTTCCAGCGACAGCTCTACTCTGCGCCTAAAAAATGGTCTGAACTCTTCATCGGGGGGAGTCGTGGGCCAGCCCTTCCTAACCCAGGAACTAACTTGGGCCAGCATCTTGTCGGCCGCCATGGCTTTGGCGAGGTCGGCCGGGACAATGGGGGGTGAGTCGAGAGACTCGATCAGTAGGACTTGGTGATCCTGCTCTACCTCGCATGTGGGGTCCCCTACACTTGGGAGAGGAGATCGGGACAGTGCGTCCGCATGGGAGATCTCCTTCCCTGGGCGATAGACCAGCTCATACTGGTAGGCGTTGAGGAAAATGGCCCAACGCAGCATTCTGGGGGATAGTATTTGCGGTGTGGGTTTGCCGGTAGTGAAGATCCCCAAAAGTGGTTTGTGATCGGTCACTACCGTAAACTCGCGGCCGTATAAAAAGTCATGGAACTTTTTCGTTCCGGCAATGATGGCTAGGGCCTCCCTATCAGTTTGCGCGTAATTGCGCTCGGCCTTTGAGAGGGACCTAGAGTAGTACGCTACCGGGGCTTCCCTCCCGCTTTCCAACACGTGGCACAGGACCGCCCCCACCCCCACTGGGGACGCATCACAGACTAAAACCACTGTTTTTTTCGGGTCGAAATGGGTCAGGACGAACATGTGGTAATGGCGGAGGTATCTCACATTATATACAGTGGTACAACACATTTGAACTTGGCTGCATGGTAGCTCATTGGCCGCTACCGGCATGATGTCATCCGGGTCACGCCCATCTTCGGTGGTGGATCAGTAGTAGTTGTTTGCTGCGGGAAGTTCCCGCGGCTGCAGGTGATTTGAGGGATGATGACCATGTGAGTTGAACACTCGCAGCTGCCCTCTATAGGCAGCTTGCTCGCGTTCCTTTAACAGCTGGGTTACATTGTGATTGTGGCTGGGTTACATTCATACATTTCTTAAAGCAACATTGTACATTCATATGAAACAGCATTGTACATACACAACACATGGGCACATTTTACTTCTGCTTCCAGGAGAGGAGCGGGCAGCGTGGGCCTGAGTATTAGGTACCACGGGCCATTGTTTGGAAACCCCTGCTCTAGGCAGTGTTGAATAATTAGCTAGATAGCAAATCTCTAACATGCTTTTCAAAAAGAAACATTGTGGTCATTTTTCAGGCTTAACTATGGCTCAAACAATCTTTCATTTCCTAGCAGATTTCCCAGTAAATTGCATGAGATTCCAAATGGAACCATCACAGTTTGAACTCAACAAATGAAGAAAGTTGTGCGACAACTCACAAAATTGCCCAAATATTAAAAAAACCTACTGTCATAGTAATATATAACCTCAGTATTTAAAGCCTTGCATGTTTAAAAGCACCAGACAACAACCGTTTTGGTCATGTTGTTATTCTGTGCCACAAATGTCCACAGAGGCAACTGTTTTTTTAATGGCTAAGCATTTATTGTTTATGCATCACAGCTTGGAAAAGTCATTGGGTATATTACAACCTTCCAAACCACCTACCCAGCATGGCCAGTGGTCATTTCACTGAGGAATTCTGGGAATTCTATTCTCCATTATGTAACAGCTCCAAGCTTCAATATTTTTTGAGCAGTAGGTTTTGCTAATTGCAACTCTTTCTATGCAAGGAAAGCAATGATATTAGGGAGCAGATGTAGGAATTTTCCTCTTTGTGTGTTGAATCTAGTTAGGTAGATCACACCTGAACAGGGCTGCTAGGCTTAGGACCTCAGCTATCATGTGATCTGTTGTGTGCAATTAAACATGGGGACTGTTCACCACAGCTGATAGACATTTAATTAATTACATGATTGCCAATTTTGATCTGAATCTCTGCCAAGATGTCAATGGAGAAGACAACAAGGCAAGAGCGAAAGGGGGTGGGGGGAGGATTACTTATGTCCTTGATCTTTTTAAATCCAACCAAGATGCTAAATGTAGGAAAGGATTTATTAGCTTGTGAGACTGGGGAATGGTTTTTCTTTCTTTTCTGCACGGTCTGTTTTCAATTTCCTTCAACTACTTGTACAGCCACACACAAAAAGAGGTAGAAATGCTGGCTTTGATTTGAAATTGAACATCTTCCAACATGACATGATGTCCTGATAACACCATCTCAAAAGCAACTGCAGATACAGAAAAAAAGTTCTTGATGTGCAATACCTCTGCTTAATATTATTGCCTTATTTTTGGCCAGAATTACAAACCTGCCTGAAACCAGTTTCTGTGTAAAGAGACTTTTGTTCCCTCACAAGAAATGCATCTTACTGCCCTGGAATTTTTGCCTTTTCCTCAAGGAAAGTGGTGATGGGGACTACTGTGATGAGCAGTTCAAAAATTGGCCACTGCTGAGTGATGGTTTGAATTCAGATCTCCCTTGCTTTTAGTCTGAAACTCTAGCCATTGTTTTACATTAACAATGTTCTGACAATAATTGTGTATAATGAATATATGTTTAGGAATTCTGGCTTTTGAAAAAACACTGCCTACCAGTGTATGTCCTATAAGGTTGTGGAACCTGTATAGCTCTATTTTGGGAGAAGAGTACAGAATACAGTATTTTCAACTTGACGGCATCCAGAGGTCTTAGACCAAAACATCTATCATAGTTTTGCTGGCAAGGAACGCCGTCATTGCTGGGACTTCTCCCCTCTGCCAGTCTGGCCTTGAGGGAAGGGAGGATTTTCGCACCCTCAGACTTTTGCGGCCAGGATGGAGAGGCCACGGCGGCAACGGGCAGCAGAACCCTTCCACCACCGGTGGCCTTGGCCCCTGCCCTGGGCTGGAGCTCAAAAGCGCGGTAGGACTTTGCCACCACCACCACCCCACCACCCTGAATTTACCTGCAGTTGGGGGGCAGAGAGGCTGCTGTCGGATTGAATACTGTATAATTATTATGTATTGTATATTGAGTATTTTTTGTATTGTGTATTGAGTATTTTGTATATTTACATTGTTATATTGTATGATCATCGTGTAGGCCGCCCTGAGTCGGGGGCCCCTGAGTGGGTGGCATATAAATGTGTAAATTAAATTAAATTAAATTAAGGAACGATAGAAGTTGTAGTCCAACACAGCTGCATCTAGGGACAATTTTGCTAGTAAAAGTGTTCAAGTGGAGATGTGAAAGATTCCCAGTGTGCTATAGTGGACAAATTTAAGACTAAGGCTTGGGAGGTTTGGGTTTGAATCTCCACTCAGCCAAGGAAGTTCACAGGGAGTGTGGAATTGGTAAAGACAAATATTCCATTTATCTTAACAGTCTGCTAGGGTTATTCTAAGTCATTTCTGACTTAATGGCACATAGCAACAGAGAAATGAGCTTACAAACAGCAGTCTGATAGTTCTTCCATCTTTGTGTGCAAAGTATACACGTGCTGTTAAATGACTAGTGTGACTGATGTTCCTCTTCAATAGACAAAAGTCAGGTCTAATAAACTGCTCTGCGAAGACAAATGACTTCGAGAATTCCCCTATCTCAAAGTCATTGTTATTCTAAAAGATATTGCCAAGAAAATATATACATCTGGAATGCCTTTGACTATTGAATAACTAGCTCCCCCTTGTGACAGAAAACCATGGAAGCCAGAAATTCCCAGTATCCCCTAGCCAGCTTCTGGAGATCCTAGAGCCGGAGTCGGCCAACTTGGAACCCTGGTGGCACAGTGGTTAAACTGCTGTCTTGCAACCAAAAGGTTGTGAGTTTGATCCTGACCAGGGTTCAAGGATGACTCAGCCTTCCATCCTTCCAGCATGTTAGGGGCAAAATGCTAATTAACCTGTGAACTGCCCAGAGAGTGCACTAAGTGCTATAGGGCGATAAGTGTGATTGCTTTGCTTTGCTTTTGCTTTAAAAAGCAACAATTGACCAGCTTGTCTATTACCATATCTTCATGAACTGTCAGTCCGTTTCTGGGCCTAGTTCTCAGTGCTAGTATGACAGAGTCCCCAACTCTGAATTTAATGTAAGCAGAATGGAATTTATTGGTGGTTGCTGAGAACAGAAGCAATGATCTAACCCTGGTGGCAGATTTTGTGGACAATAAGCAATCCAAGTAGCTATTTTTGGCTTTTGACAGATGATGACCCCCAGTTTATTGCTGCCAGATTGCAATTTATTAGATCTTAAATAAGCTCCAATGACAAAGGTTAGCCATGCTCTACTTTTACTTTATTGCAACACTCCTTTAGTCAAGATATTTCTGGACCCACAAACAAGTGTCCCTGGGATGGTTAAAATGCTGCCACAGTCAACAATGCAACAAAATTGTGTGTGTGTGTGTGTGGGGGGGGGGAATTGGCCACATCATTCCTCACTCAGATATATACAGAACATCTGGCATTTCTGAGCTGATTTCCTCCAGCTGCGCTTCTTCTGCTGTATCCGAATCCAAATACTGGCGATCCTCATAGCAATCAGCCATGAATACTGTCCTGAGAATATAATGCAGTGGCCTTTCATCTGCCTTCCGCATCACAGCATGACGCCTGTATCACCGATCCAGTTCCATGAGTCACTTTCTGGTCCTGAGCCCTTTTGGCATGCAAAATCCTCATCAGCCCCAGGCCAGGATTGATGAAGTTGCTGCCCTCCATCAAGATGGATTGAGGTAGGATTTAATCCACCTGGGGACCATCACTCTTCCCTGTGGACTTCGGCAGCCAAAGCTGTTAGTCCTCAGGGTTGTCAAGTTAGTTAATAATAGTTGATAATCTCAAGGCTGCGGCAGTCCATTGCAGTCCCGGTGTTAAACCTTGCACGTCTCATTTCATTCGTGCTGCCGGAGATGGCTCCGTGATCATAGCGTGTGGCTTCATGGCAAGCTGGGATCCACCTTAGACAAATTCTCGCCAATTACATTTTTCCTGCTTCAGGGGGAAAAATGCATTTTCAGATAAGAGTTGCAGCTAAGGATGAGCATTAAAGTAAGGATGGTATTCTCTCTAATGGACAGCAGAGGGAAGCACTAATTACTGAAATTGTGCAGGAAGGTCTTTTTATGATTATTGTGCTGGGGAATGCTTAACTTTTGACTTCACTAAACTAACTGCTGATTCCATTTATAAAAGGTGTGTGCTCTATAAAATAAAAGAATATCTGTTTTTTCCTCTAAAACAAGCCTGCTCAGTCTACATATGGCAAATTAATATTGCTTTTGATTTGTAACTCTTCAGTTGGAACTTAGCATGGTTCAAGGTTTGCATCCTAGCCATGCTGCAATTCTTACAACAGTTCCGTAAGGTACACCAGTAATATTGTCAACATGGAACAGAAGCAGGGTTGAAACTGCGAGGAACTGACTTGCTTTAAACCACTTAGGCAGGTCATAATAGCAATATCAATTGCACTTATATACCATCCCATAGTGATTAGTACACTCTCTGGGTAGTTGACAAGGTAATTAGCATTTTGCCCCCAATATGCTGGGTACTCATTTTACCAATCCAGATTTTGAACAGTAGTTCTTTAAGCAAAGAATTGTAGACCAAGAAAGTGACCTTTCTTCATTTACATCCTTTTTCAGAAGATATTTTGTGCCTTTGATTTGATTGTGCATCGTTCAGACTGTGATGGCTTCAGATTTGTATTATTAATGGCAGAGGTTGGAAAATTGGATGGATTTGGTGGGGGAGTCTGGTACCTGAAATTCAAAACAATGACTTCCCAAGCATTTTATTTCACTTTCCCTATCTCATGCTCTTAACCATGCGGAGAAAGATGAATCAGAAAAACACATCTGCATAGCCCCATTGGGAGACAACGTCTAGAGTCTTGCTGGAGATTTACACATGGGTAAGTTCAACTGTGGGGACCATTGTGGCTTAGTGGTTAAGATGCTGAGCTTGATGACCGGCAGGATGGCAGGTCAGCAGTTTGAGACCCAAATGCTGCGCAGCTCCTGCCAACCTAGCAGTTTGAAAGCAAGACATTGCAAGTAGATAAATAGGTATCGCTTCAGTGAGAAAGATAAAAACATTCTGTGCACTCAGGTGCCATGCCTGCCATATGACCATGGAAACATCTGCAGAAGCAGACACCGCTGGCTCTTTGGATGTAAACGGACATGAGCACAACACTGTAGAGTAAGACAAAATGGGCTTTTGAGCAAGTGGGACCTTTACCTAAGTTAAACAGTGTAACTGGTCATTTTCCTAGGTGTGCATCTATAGTGCATCTGAGGTATGTGCCTTGTAACGCAACTAGTGCCTTTTTAAATAATGGCTGTGTGTGTGTGTGTGTGTGTGTGTGTGTGTGTGTGTGTGTGTGTGTGTGTGTGTGTGTGTGTGTGTGTGTGTGTGTGTGTGTGTGTGTGTGTGTGATCTGTTTTCACATTTTTCAAGCAGTTATGCAAGCAGTGCTCTGTTCCTAAAACCCTGGATTAACACATGCTGAGTTGGAGGAAGGTCTGATGTATTCCATCCTAATTTATCTTTATTTGATTCACCTACGTGAAAAATAAATCCCTTAACAGGAAAGTATGAGCTTATTCCTCAATGGAAGTTTAGTGTATGAGAAACAAGACACAGGAACAGCCGAAGTATTGGCTTAACACATCTTTATTGCATGGTGGTCTGGGGGAACATGTGGTAATGGCGGACGAACAGCTCAATATATACGGTGGCTATACATTTGAATGTGGCTCCACGATAGCCCATTGGCTACTGCCGGCGTGACGTCATTCCAGGTCACGCCCTTCTTGTCCAGGTGAGGTAGTGGCGGGAATCTTCCCGCGCTGTAGTTCTTTGGGGATTGGAACCTTGTGAGCTGGGGATTGGAACCTGGGAGACTCGTTAGTGACTGGCCGCGGCTCCGCGGCTCTTGGGGAAGGGATGGAAAAACCGGGGGCACTGGGGACTAACGAAAAACCCTGCTTCTCGCTTGGATGGGTGGGGGACCACTCCAGAAAAACCCCCCGGTTTTGTAAATGAAAATCAGAATTATCACCTGGGGTGTCATTAGAAGGATTCCTCAGGATATCTATGGGGACAGAATCCCTCCCCTCCCCCCTAGGTGGGGACCACTGGCCCCTCTCACCTCCCCCTTGGGTTGAACGGGTGGGGGAGAACCCTAACGCTGAGTCCTTTTCCACGCCGGCCGCGCTCTGGTGTTCCTGAACCCTGCGACGGAGTTGGTCTGCGTGTCGTCTCCATAGCAGGCCCGTGATGGTCTCTACGCAATACGACACGGGATCCGTCCATCCAACGACGACGCCCGGGACCCAGGCCAGCCCCGCACTGGCGTAATTTCTGCAATGCACCGGGACACCGACTTCGAAACTTTTCGTGTCCGCTAACCCGATATTCCTCCCTGTGTCCTCCACCCTAGTGGGGTCTAGCCTGGTCAGAATTGTGGTCAGCTTCCTACGCATTAAGAGCTCTGCGGGCGAGTACCCAGAAGCTAGGGGGTGACCCTGTAGCCTAGCAGGAACTGGCACACTTGTAGGTTGAGATCCCCAGGACCCATGCGCCTCAGCGCATCTTTAGTAGTGCGCACGAGGCGCTCAACCTGGCCGTTTGTCGCCGGGTGGAAAGGGGCGGAGGTGATGTGCCGAATGGTGTTGATCTCAGTGAATGCCCTAAACTCTGCGGACGTGAAACAACTAGCGTTATCGCTAATTAGGGTGTCGGGTATACCGAACGTGCTAAAAACCCTACGCAAATGCTTCACTGTCGTTGCCGATGAGGTGCTCATAACTGGGATGACCTCCAACCACTTGGAGTAAGCATCTACTACGAGGAGAAAAAGCGTACCCCTAAATGGGCCCGCAAAATCAATGTGCACCCGGGACCACGGCCCCTTCGCCGCGTCCCATTCCCTGTGCGGCAGACGCGCCTCTTCGGGCCGGGAGCATTGGCAGCTCTCGCAAGTGCCTACCATGTGCTCGATGTCGGCGTCTAACTGGGGCGACCAAAAATAGCTCCTGGCCAGGGCCTTGGAGCGGACAATTCCAGGGTGGCTGACGTACAGCAGTTTAAGCACCCGCAGCCTCAGGGATTCGGGGACCACCACCCGCTGGCCCCACAGAAGGCACCCTCTCTCTATGGACAACTCTAGCCTCTTCCTGAAAAACGGGGCGAACTCAGCCGCCGGGGAGGACGCTGGCCACCCTTTTTGCACCCAGGAGCTGACTAGAGCTAGCGTTTTGTCCTTTCCGGTCGCCTTGGCGATGTCTGCGGGCACAATGGGGGGCGAATCTAAAACCTCTATCAGGAGTACTTGGCGGTCTTTCTCTTCCTCGCCCACGGTGTTGCTAGTGAGGGGAAGGGGAGACCTCGACAGGGCATCCGCGTGGCTTATTTCTTTCCCTGGGCGGTACACCAGCGCGTGCTGATACGCGTTTAAGAAGATGGCCCACCGTAACATCCTAGGGGACAGGATCTGAGGTGTGGGCTTGTCTGCAGTGAATATGCCTAGCAGGGGCTTGTGGTCAGTAACTATGGTAAACGGGCGGCCGTAGAGGAAATCGTGGAACTTCTTAGTCCCCGCTATTATCGCTAGCGCCTCCCTGTCTGTTTGGGCGTAGTTTCGCTCAGCCTGGGACAGGGATCTGGAGTAGAATGCTACCGGGGCCTCCCTCCCGTTTTCCAGCACGTGGCACAGCACCGCCCCCACCCCCACTGGGGATGCATCACATATCAAAACCACCGGCTTCTTGGGGTCAAAATGGGTGAGAATGGCATCAGACGCTAGGAGTTGTTTCAGTTCAACGAATGCCCTCTCTTGGCTCTCACCCCACTTCCACGCCTCGTCCTTTTCGAGCAGCTTATGCAGTGGCTCTGCTATCGAAGCCTTCCGAGGCAGGAAGGAGTGGTAGAAATTTAAGAGCCCTAGGAACGACTGCAATTCGGGCTTGGCGGTGGGGCGAGGGGCACCTTGAATTGCAGCTACCTTGGATTTGGAGGGTTTAATTCCCGCAGGGGTTACCCGGAAACCCAAGAACTCAACCTCTTTTGCGAAGAAGATGCATTTGTCTTTCCGCAACCTCAACCCCGCCTTTTCAAACACCGCCAGTACTTTGTCTAGCCTTTCAGCCAACTCCTCCTCACTCCCCCCCCCCGTTATCAATACGTCATCAAAGTATGGCAAGACCCCATCCAGTCCTTTCAAGAGGCGTTCCACAAGCGACTGGAAAATGCCGGGCGCCGAGTTCACGCCGAACTGTAAGCGCGTCACCTGGAACGCCCCCTTATGTGTGACTATTGTTTGCGCAGCAGCTGCAGCTGGGGTTACTGAGAGTTGCTGATAGGCCTGCGCCAGGTCAAGTTTTGCGAAACACTTTCCCCCATGTAATCTGGCCAACAGATGGCTGACTACCGGCACCGGGTACGCATTAGGGCGGATCGCCTTATTAATGGTGCACTTATACTCAGCACATATGCGAACCTCCCCATTGGCCTTCAGTGCAGTTACAATCGGAGTCTCCCACTCCGCGGAATCAACAGGAACAAGAATCCCCTGGCCCACCAATTTGTCCAGTTCCGCCTCTATTTTGTCCTTTAGTGCGAAAGGCACTCTGCGCGGCTTGAGTCTTATTGGGCGGACCTCCGGGTCCAGGTCAAACGCTACTGGGGGTCCCTTGAATTTTCCAGGTCCTTTCTTGAATACTTCGGGGTGTGCGTTGCACACCTCCTGTATTGGGTCAGTCCCAACGGCATGCACCCCCCCAATGAACAAACCCAGGGGCTTAAACCATTGAGTCCCGAGGAGGTTGCAACTTCCCCCCTTGAGGACAACCAGGGGCAGTTCTGCGGCGTGCTGCTTGTACTGAACCTTGAATTTTCCAACCCCCAACACCGGAATGCTATTACCCTGTATGTCCCGCAGCGTGGACCTCAACGCTTTGAGCTTAGGGCGCACGTGGGGGGAAATTCCCAAGAACTCCCGCTGGGACATGATGGAATAGGAGGAACCCGAGTCTATCTCCATCCTAACAGGGGCCCCTTGCACCAGTACCTCAACGAAGTAACGGGGGTGTCCCAAAGACACGCTGTACACTGGGGCGTCGCCGCTGCTGTCGTCGGAGATGCGGCCTACGCCGTCCTGCTTCCTCGTGGGCCGGGCACCCTCCTTGGTTCTCGGCGAGCGGTCTGACGAGCCTTTCCGGTCCCTGCGCCGCCGTCTGCAGACCTTGGCGATGTGCCCCCGGCGGCCGCAGTTGTGGCATTCGGCCTTCCGGAACGGGCACTTGATGCGGTCGTGGGCCGCTCCACAGCCGTCGCAGCGTCGGCCTTCCTTCCGAACCTTCCGGACATCCTCGTCGTCGCTGCTCTCCGTGGAAGATTTCGGCGTCCGTCTGGCCGCATGCACCGACCCCGCTGCCTTGTCGGCCTGTGGGGGCCTTTCTCTGAACCCCTTGACTCCGGCCCTCATGGCTTCCGCGGCCTGCGCCACCTTCAAAACCTCGCGCAGCGTTGGGGGTGGCTCCTGGTTCATTAGCTTTCGCTGAACCTCCTCGTCCCACAGGCCGCACAGCATGCGGTCCTTGAGGGCAATTTCCAGGTTTTCCCACTTGCATGGGCCGGCGGCCAACCGCAGGGCCGCTGCACAGGCGGCGATGGACTCACCGGGTGCTTGGACTCTCTTCCAGAACGCGTCTCGAGCCGAGAACATCGAAACCGAGGGCTGGAAATGGTCGCGCATTGCCTTCAGGAGCTGCTTGACCGTCAGCTCGCTCACCTTCTTCGGTGATACCAGGTCCACCAATACTCTTTTGGCAGCATTCCCAAGCATCCGGGTGAGGATGGCCCTCTTCTTTCCCTCGTCCGTAATGTCGGACACCAACAGCGCATCTTGGAAGTCCATTTCAAAGAGTTCCCAATCTTCCGGCTTGTTGATGTCGACACCGGCATGACTAGCGTGTGTCTTGATCTCGTGGGAATCCATCATCCCACCTTCGTCGCCAATTTAGTGTATGAGAAACAAGACACAGGAACAGCCGAAGTATTGGCTTAACACATCTTTATTGCATGGTGGTCTGGGGGAACATGTGGTAATGGCAGACGAACAGCTCAATATATACGGTGGCTATACATTTGAATGTGGCTCCACGATAGCCCATTGGCTACTGCCGCCGTGACGTCATTCCAGGTCACGCCCTTCTTGTCCAGGTGAGGTAGTGGCGGGAATCTTCCCGCGCTGCAGTTCTTTGGGGATTGGAACCTTGTGAGCTGGGCGCTCGCTATTGCCACCAGGTGGTCATTAGCTCACGTCCTAATTACACGGGATACATTGATACAGTTGGTGGTTGTTTTAATGCATAGAACTAAGAACACAACAGGAAGAATAAATGATGGCAAGGACATCTAATGTATTGCGATTTAAACATATTGACTCAAAACAGGAAATGCATCAGCCCCCTAAAATGAGGCCAAAAGAAAACTCTAATTTGTATGGAGTGTGCATGTATTGATTTATGCATATAGATGAAGATTTATACAAAGCGACTATTGTTCAAATAGAAAAATAAAGATATCTTGCCATACCAGGGTTGTGACCAAGACTTGTATGCCTGCTACTCAGCTTGATGTTCTGAGGCTTTAACTGATGATAAGCAAACTCGAGATTCTTGCACTTACTTCTTTTGTGTTTCTCTTTTATCTTCAAGAAGCTTTCTCCCTGTGTTACTCCACAGCAGAATAGGCTAATGGTATAAATCAGTATCTGTCAAACAAGTAGATGTTGCTCTTAATGAACAATGCAGCATTATTACTGGCTGCATGAAACCTATTCTAACTGGGGGAAGATCTATTATTTACTGACATTGCCCCTCTAAAGATACATTGGGATGTGCTAACAAATAACAAACAAAATAAGGTAATATAGCACCAAATCCATCCATTTCACCAACCCCTTACATGATGGCTAAAATGGGGGGGGGAGAGATGTTTACTGATTTGGATTCTGAGTGTAGACACCCTTGCCCTGACAATCTCTTGTGAAGAAGGAGGAGGGAGAGCTGTTGATGTTGCTGTTTTCTCATGTTGGAACAGGATGCAGTCAAAAATATCCCTTGACACAAAACACGGAAGGGATGCATCAGAAAAGATTATGAAGCAGCTGCTTTGCCTCTGAACAGATGGTCCAGTTGTCCCATCAGTCACAAATGGCTAATGGCAGGGAGTGGGTGGTAGTCCTAGGATGACTGGAAAGGTTGGCAAACAAAGCAATGAAAGGTCATTTCTCTTCAGCCTTGTTAAACCACCCAGAAGATCTTTCTACTGAGCTCACTCTCACTGAGCAAATATGTATCATACTTAGAAAATCACCATTAATATTTGACATAGTAAAATGCAATGTGATATGATTATCTGATAAAGTAAGGTACACAGCAGCATTCTTTTCCAGCAGTCTGAGACCCAAGTACTGCACAACGGGGTGAGCTTCTGTCTCTGTCCCAGCTCCTGCCAACCTAGCAGTTCAAAAGCAAGAAATTGCAAGTAGATAAATAGATACCACTTCAGTGAAATAAAAAGGCGACTGATTCTACCACTTCAGTGAATAAAAAGGCAACTGATTCTTGGGAGGCAAGCTATGAGAAACCTGGGGAACATAGTGAAAAGTAGAGACATCACATTGCAAACAAAAATTCACATAGTCAAGACAATGGACAGTGCAGAAGAATTGATGCATTTGAAATGTGCTGTTGGAGGAGAGTTTTGAGACTCCCCTGGACAGCGAGGAGGACAAATCTTAGAAGAAATCAACCCTGACTGCTCCTTAGAAGGTCAAATAGTAAAGATGAAGCTAAAGTACTTTGGACATCAAATGAGAAGAGAGGATTCACTTGAGAAAGCCATGATGCTGGGAAAGGTGGAGGGCAAAATAAGAAGGGGGCGGCCAAAAAATGAGATGGCTAGATGGTATTGTAGATGCATTGGTCACAGAGCTCAGCGGGTTGAGGAGGATGGTGGAGGACAGAGGTGCCTAGTGGGCAATGGTCCATGGGGTCGCAAAGGGTCGGAATCGACTGTGCGACTGAACAACAACAAATAGCATCAATGTGGGAGGAAGGTGATATTTCTCCTTTGTTTGCACTAATGTCTGTATGAATACCAGAGGCAAATTTCTTCCCAATGCAAAACAGGTGGTGTTTTACCTCAGCATCAAAGCAGGGAAAGAAAGGCTTTACACTTTCTCTTCCTGCCTGTTCTGTTGCAAACCTGTTAACTGACATGCAAACACAGCTGATGTGGTCTATATTTTTTTAAAAAAACTGAATGTTAAATGCAAAAAAAAAAATTCCTCACACACACACGAGCGTGCACACACACATGCACACACACTTTCAGTGTATCATGATTAATGTGTTAGGCTCATTTCTCTCTCAATCTGCCTCCAAAATTCACACCTTTTGGTATCTCAGATATTCAGCTTACTCCTCTCTTCTTTGGCAGAATTAAAGTTTTGTTTATTAAGATTGATGAGTTTTAGAGTACAGTATGGTGTATTAACTGAATCGCAGTCTAGCCATGTTATTTGAGATCAGTTTGATCCAGTTGTCCCTGAGAAAGTCAACAGGCTCCTGGGATCTGTTTGTGCATTAGATCCTTGTCCCACCTGGTTAGTTAAAACTACCAGGGTGGTGACAGGCGGTTGGGTCAGAGCAATTGTGAACTCTTCTTTGCAGGAGGGGGTGTTCCTGGCAGCATTGAAACATGCCTTGGTGCGCTCCCTCCTGAAAAACCCTACAGTACTCGCCAACTATTGGCCTGTATCCAACCTTCCCTTTTGGGGGAAGGTTTTGGAGAAGGCAGTGGCATGGCAGTTACAGGGGGTCCTGGATGAAGTGGATTATCTGGACCCTTTTCAGTCAGGATTCAGGCCTGGATATGGTACTGAGACTGCATTGGTCGCGCTGTTGGATGATCTCTGGCGAGAGCGGGACAGAGATCACCCCTCCATCCTTGCTCTTCTTCACCTCAGCAGCCTTTGATACCATTGACCACGGTATCCTTCTGGAATGGCTCCAAGGATTAGGGATCCAAGACACTGTGTGGTCCTGGTTTTCCTCATTTCTGAAGGGCCAGACCCAGTTGGTGTGGTTGGAGAGCGAAAGGTCCAGCCCTAGATTACTTCAATACGGGGTGCCTCTGGGCTCGGTGCTCTCGCCTCTCCTATTTAATATTTACATGAAGCCTCTGGGGGAGATCATCCATTCCCATAGGGTGAGGTATTATCAACATGCAGATGATACCCAGTTATACATTTCTGCCAGTGGTGATCCAAGCGATACAGTTGAAGTCCTATCCAGGTGTCTGGAGGCTGTTAGGGTCTGGATGGGGGACAACAGACTACAACTGAATCCTGGCAAAACTGGGTGGCTGTAGGTCAAGGGCCCTGTATTATCTCGAGAGCTACCATCTTTGGTTCTGGATGGGGCTATTTTGCCCCAAACAGACCCGGTGCATAATCTGGGGATCCTCCTGGACTCACGACTCCTGCTCAAAGAGCAGGCAGCAGTTGTGGCCAGGAGGGCTTTTGCACAACTTCGTGTTATACACCAGTTACACCCGCTCCTAGATCGGGACTCCTTGCTTATGGTCACACATGCTCTGGTCACCTCCAGACTGAACTATTGTAATGCACTCTACATGGGGCTACTCTTGATGACCATTCGGAGGCTGCAACTGGTCCAGGTGGTGATGGGGTGTGGACAGTATGCCCATGCCTCACCACTGCTTTTGGAGCTGCACTGGTTGCCAGTGTGCCTCTGGGTGCAATTCAAGGTGCTGGTAATGACCTTTAAAGCCCTACATGGTAGTGGGACAGGATACTTAAGAGACCGTGTCACCCCAAGAACATCTGTCCATCCCACCAGAGCAGACCGGAGAGGCTCTCTAATTGTTCCATCTGCTAGAGAGGCGCGTCTCTCTAGCACTAGAAAGAGGGCCTTCTCTGTGTCTGCTCTGGCCCTTTGGAACCTCCTGCCAATTGAGCTGCATCTCCAGACAGAGTTGCTGCCCTTCAGGAAAGGGTTAAAAACCTGGCTGGCAGGGCAGGTTGGGGCACCAGCGACGTAGTTTCCCCAGCCTGCTGGCTAATTTAGTAGGACACACTCTCTCTTTTTTAATCTTTTAAAACTGTTGTCAGTAGTTTTTAATGTTTTTTAATTGCTTTTTAAACTGCAATTGGTTTTATTTTGTGTGAGCTGACCAAAGTCTTCGGAGTTAAGTGGCAATACAAATTAGAAAATAAATAAATAAATAAATAAATGCAACATGACTGAAGAATATTAGGAGACAATTCTTATACTTTATGCAACAGTATATAAAAATGATGACAAATTCAGCAATGGCAATGATGCAAATGTAAAGTCCACAGCTGTATCTCTTCTTCTTCATGACATTCATGCACATCTGTACAAAACAGATTCCAGCCTGAAGGAATGCTGCATAGAAATAATGAGATGGTACCTCTGAGTTTGTTTATTTTTTTACAATAGATATATTTTTTACAAGTTAACATATAACAAGAATCTGAACATGAATTTTAGAATTTTACATTAAGCCTGCAACAATGCTTTTTATTATTGTTATTCATAATAATGATCTTGCAAGTCACATCACATGTCACAATCGTTTGGTATATTAGATTATCCCATAAAGCCATCTTGGAAAACAAGTGAACATAGCAATATTCCACTCACCCCACCCCACCCCACCTATTACTATCAGGAATTTATATGCTGTCAAGCTCAGATACAGATAGGCATTTCTTTTTCACCTTTTGTAAGTAAATATTTGGATTGTTGATACAGTTATAACTTAAATTGTACTTGCCACACTTGGGTTTTATGTTTGTCTCAACTAAGGAGGTGACTCAGTGAAATAAATGGGATTTGAACCCCCAGTGGCTTTAAATAAGGGACAGAAATGATGTCTAGAGAGAGAGAGGGAAACACCTGTACTTAGGCAATGAACAGTGGGGCAATGTACAACAGGCAGTTCTGAGTAATTGCACAAGATGGTAGCTGTTCACAATCAAAATGTCTCATGATGCTTGAGGCTTCACTCGGAATGGTTACGTCAGGCAAAATAATGGAGCAGTAGGGTCACTTGGGGCAAAGGTGGCTTAGTGGTTAAGACACTAAACTTGATGACAAGGATGTCAACAGGTCAGCAGTTCAAGACCTGAGTGCTGCACGATGGAGTGAGCTCCCATCATTTGTCCCAGCTCCTGCCAAACTAGCAGTTTGAAAGCAAGAAATGGCAAGTAGATAAATAGGTACTGTTTCTGCAGAAAAGGTAACAGCATTCTGTGTGCTTTGGTGTCTAGTCATGCCTGCCATATGACCAGGGAAATATCTGTAGATGCAGCCAGCACTGGCTCTTTGGCTATGAACAGAGATGAGCATCACCATCTAGAGTTGGACATGACTAGCTTTCAAACAAGGGAGACCTTTAGCCGCCAAGGATTTTCCGCCTCTCCCCAGAGCCAGCAACACCAGCCCGGGGATGAGAAGCAGGTGTGTCACCGTCCTGCCCCTCCAAGCCCACTGAGACTGGAGGGCTGAAAAGGACGCTGACCCTGCCGTTGCTGCTGAAGCCACAGAGGACTTTCCGCCTCTCCCCAGAGCTAGCAACACCGGCCCAGGGAGGGGGTTATTGTGTGGCTTTTCATTGCTTAGTATTGTATTTCTGTATTAATCTGTAATCGGTTTATTGTTTGAATTTATATTATGCTGACATTGTTATCTTGTATTTGTAATATGTATGTATTTATTGTGGTTTGCCGCTTTGAGTCGCACTGGTGCGAGTGAGGTGGGAAACAAACAAACAAACAAACAAACAATAATTTGCAGCATAGAGAGGCAGGCAAAGTCCTTGGGGGGAGGGGGGTAGATAGGTTAAAGAATGGAAGCTGTGCATGTGAACATACACTCATCTCCCCTCCCCCCCCCCGCCTCAGTCAATCGTTATGTAGTTTTATAAATCAAGATTGCAACAGCATTCCATCCAGTATCAGGGTCTTCAATTTTACTGTTGCTGCAGCCTTGTACTAAAATACCTGACAGTAAACAGCACAAGAAAAATTTTGTCCATTGAGTATCCACCGATATGTTAGATATATTAGAAATAAGGGGTAGCTCTTGACCCATAGACATCCACAAGCCATCTGTTTTAGAGGCTGTAATCCCAACAGTGTTGCAGAGATGGGATTCTGGTAGACTTTCATAACTGAACACCATATTTAAAGAGGAACTCACAATCATAAATTAGTCCAGTTTGCAGAATTGATACTCATCCAGTTTACATAACAATTGCAATAAAATTGATTTAAATGACTTCCACTTGTCCAAAGCCTTTTTTTAAATCCCAAATTCATGTCTAATATAAAAGCTCGTATCAAAACTTAAAAGACATTTTTGAGAGGTACTTTGGAAAGAAACTGTCTTGAAAAAGTTTTAACAAGAAACCACCAAATAAAATGCACAGCAAACACAATTCAAGGTAAGAAAAAATGCAGTTTGTTGATAACTCACAGACTTAATCTTCAAGCTACATGTCAGTACGTAAAAGCTGCCCTAACAGATATGGACAAGGGAGAATGTCTGCAATGTTTTTGTGTCAATATTTGGCTTAAAACAAAAACTATATACCTGTATAGCCAATTTATCCACAATTATAAAAGACAAATTAAAAAAGAACACAACAATTGCATTTTTTGGAATAGTCTGGGTTTCAAGCATATCAGAGAATAAACAAAATAAAATAAAAATGTTGTAGCACTCTATTGCAATAGCAGAATAACCTGGCCAGACTGGCAGGACAGACATGGTAAGGCAGAATGCAGGGTTCTTCTGTAGCATTATCTTTTTTTTCATATGCTTTTTTGTCCAAAGGTTTAGTGTAGAGATTCTCAACCTGCAGCCCATGGGCCAGATGCGGCCCATGGCGCCATTTCATGTGGGCCCCCACTGTCTCCACCACACCAGGAAGCGCCATGTGGTGGAGGAAGGGCAAAATGGCTATCTGGCCCCAGAAGCTGTCTGAGGGAG
This sequence comes from Bradypodion pumilum, assembly GCA_035047305.1. Lineage (NCBI taxonomy): Eukaryota > Metazoa > Chordata > Lepidosauria > Squamata > Chamaeleonidae > Bradypodion > Bradypodion pumilum. The sequence continues at coordinate 305,243,109 of JAWDJD010000004.1, read as the reverse complement.
CATGACCTGGCCCCCGGCTTTAAAAGGTTGAAAATTTCTGGTGTAGTGAGTCAACTGATGTGCAAATACTCTGGGAAATGTTAGTAGTCCCCAGGCCAGCCACTGTATTATTTCCCAAACTCACCAAGGACGTGGAAAGGAAATAATGTACAGTCAAACCTCAGTTAACAAATGGCTCGATTAATATAAAAATCGCATAACAAAAGGAAATCCATAGAAAACAGTGGCTTGGTTTTCAGAATTTTTGCATTCCTATAGGAAACTGTGTTTTGGTTAATGTATTTTGGTTTCCAATGCATTCCTATGGGAAATTGTATTCAATGCATTCCTATGGGAAATTCAGTTAAAGTAATTTTCACTGTAAGAAACATCCCAGAGAACACATTAAGTACATTAACTGAGGTACCACCGAACTGTGCAAAAGTCTTAGGCTACCACCAGCTGGTTTGTGAAAAAGTCAATGAGTGATAACTTGAACACCCTAACTACAAATTTCACCAAACCTGGAAATGATTAAGAGGAGAGTCAGCAGAAGAATCTCTCCAATTTTGGTGTGTGTGTGTGTCTCTCAGGGCCTGAGTTATGCCCTCCCCCCAAAAAAATAATTACTCACTGTATTTCCCCCAAATCAGCTGGTGGTGGCCTAAGACATTTGTATAGTAAAGTATATAGAAGGATTCTGCAGATGTTTTTGTCAATGTACAGAGCCTGTACTCTACAGGAATTAATATTTCATGAAAGAATAAGAAAAGAAGAATTTCTTTCTCCACACCTGCTGTCTTCAATACTTTTTTCTGAAGACCTCAGATTCATCTGTTTGTTCCCTGAAGCAGGACAGTTGGCTGTGTCTCTGAGAAACGTGGGATGCATTCCGACCCTTAAGTAATCTTTGGTAAATCTGAGTTATAAACTGAATGTATTCCAAGGTATATTCTTTCACTTGTTTTCCTATACTCTACGGAGTTCTTACAATGCTGTGTAAAATGAAAACTCAGTCTGGTTGAGAAATATAAAAGGAGCAGGTCCAGGCAAAGGCATTTTGTTCCCTGAGACAGAAGAAAAAATTGTGCCCCATGGTACCAATAGGCAGCCAAGATATTTTGGCACCTGAGGTAGAAAATGCCAGAAATACTTCTTATCTCTGGCAACAAAACTACTATAGGAAAAATGCTATAATAAGAGACAGAACAATATGGGAACACATAATAACAATTTATTGCCTTTTATAACACTTCAGCTCTGCTGACTAGGGATAGAGTTGACGCTAAAAAGAAGCATACAGTATCTTTTCATTATATCTTTCATGATAAAAACACTGAAGTGCTAATTTTTCAAATTATAATTTTTAGAGCAGAATTTGTGTTAGTCATTTAAAAAAATCAACAGAGTCTTCTGGCATCTTAAAGATGAACATGTTTTAGTTGGTGTAGGTTTTTGTGGACAGCAACCCATTTCTTAAAATGTAAAATACTATAACTGCTTCTATATTCCTTTTATATTAGAGCAGAAGAATATGGAGCACTTCGCATCTGCTTGAACTACAACTTCCATGAGTTAGGATGATGGAAGCTGTGGGTCACATGTTTCTCCATGTTGAGTTAAAGATAGCAAGCACCATAATTGGCAATAGAGATTTAAAAGGAAACTAGACTTAATTTTGAAATGAGAGCTAAAGGTTACACAGAAGTCAGATCCTAGTAAACTTACACACCCATGGCTGCAATCCTGCCTACAGTATGTTAGGAAACTAAATGAGATACTAGTGTGGCAACTCTAATACCATCATTCCTTTAGTGTAAGGGACCAAAGACAACGAAACAGCCGAAGGGTTGGCTTAACACAGGTTTATTGCATGATGATCCGGAGGAACATGTGGTAATGGCGGATGGGTAGCTCAATATATACAGCTGGCTATACATTTGAATGTGGCTCGTCGACAGACTATTGGTTGCTGCCTGCGTGACGTCGTAGAAGGTCACGCCCTTCTTGACCAGGTGAAGAGGTGGCGGGGAATCTTCCCGCGCTGCTGATCCAGGTGAATCTGAGCCATGAGAGCTGGACGCTCGCTATTGCCATCTAGTGGTCACTAGCTCGCGTCCCCTTATCAGGTTTACATTGATACAGCTGAAGGTTATAATGTTGCACACAGAAAGGTTACATTGTTAACACATGGCTAAGGTACATTGTTAAAGGCACAGCTTTACAGAACACAACATCCCTCCCCCCTAGGATGAGACGAAGTCTCTCAGCCAAGATGGCTTATTGCATGTGCGTTTGGGCCGTGATGAGGGCTGACCCCCCCGGGGGCGCTACTGCTTCTTTGTTCCCTGGTCCCTTGTCCTGTAATGGGAGAGGGAGACTCGTTAGTGGCTTGCCGCGGTTGGGCGGCCTTAGGGGAAGGGAAGAACTCCATTGTGGGCAGACCGGGGGCAATCGGGGCTAACGAAAAACCCCTCTTCTCGCTTGGACGGGTGGGGGACCACTCCGAAAAACTCCCCCGGTTCTGAAAATCAAATTCTAACTCAGTTGGGGTATCCGCATTTGTGGGGGAATTCCGCGAGATATGTATGGGGTCGGGTTCCTCCTCCTCAGAAAGATCCCCTAGGATATCTACGAGAACATCCTCCTCCCCCCTTGGTGGGGACCCGCGGCCCCCTTTCCCTCCCCCTTGGGCTGAACGGGTGGGGGAGAACCCTAACGCTGATTTTTTCTCTGTTTGGTCTGTGCCCTGCTCATCGGAGACCCTGCGTCGGAGCTGGTCCGCGTGCCGCCTCCACAGCAGCCCTGTGCTGGTTTCCATGCGGTACGACACGGGGCCAGTTTGCTCCACAACTACGCCCGGTACCCAGGCTGGGCCCGTGCTGGCGTAATTCCTGCAATGCACGGGGGCGCCTACACTGAAACTCTTTGTGGCCTCTAGCCCAATTTTCCTTCCTTTGTCCTCTACCCTCGTGGGGTCTAGCCTAGTAAGGATGGTGGTCAGTTTCCTACGCATTAAGAGCTCTGCGGGGGAGTATCCTGACGCCAACGGGGTCACCCTGTACCCTAGCAGAAACTGACACACTTGTAGGTTTAGGTCCCCGGGGCCCATGCGCCGCAACGCGTCCTTCGTGGTGCAGACGAGGCGCTCTACTTGACCATTGGTGGCTGGGTGAAACGGGGCGGAGGTGATATGCCGAACGGCGTTAATCTCCATGAATGCCCTAAACTCGGAGGACGTGAAACAACTAGCGTTGTCGCTAATTAACGTGTCGGGTATGCCGAACGTGGAAAAGAGCCTCCGCAAATGCTTAATGGTCTGGGCCGAGGAGGTGCTCATGACTGGGATAACCTCCAACCACTTGGAGAAGACGTCCACAACAAGAAGAAACAGGGTGCCTCTGAACGGGCCCGCGAAATCAACGTGCACCCGGGACCACGGCCCCTTGGCCGAGTCCCATTCCCTGTGGGGAAGGCGGGCCTCCTCTGGTCTGGAGCATTGGCAACTTTCACAAGTGCCGACCATGTGCTCGATGTCGGCGTCCAGCTGGGGCCACCAGAAGTAACTGCGGGCCAGCGCCTTGGATCGCACGATGCCGGGGTGGCTGACGTGCAGCAGTTTGAGAACCCGCGGCCGAAGGGAAGTGGGAATCACCACCCGCTGCCCCCACAAGAGGCACCCCCTCTCTAGGGACAGCTCTAACTTTTTCCTGAAAAATGGGGCGAACTCCTCCGCTGGGGAGGACACCGGCCACCCTTTCTGTACCCAGGAGCTAACTGCCGCTAACGTCTTGTCCTTCTCTGTTGGCAATGTCGGCGGGCATTACGGGGGGCGAATCCAGCACCTCTATCATAAGAACCTGATGGTCCCGCTCCCCCTTGCTCACCTGGCTGGGCGTCAGGGGGAGAGGAGACCTTGATAGAGCGTCCGCATGGCTGATCTCTTTCCCGGGCCGGTAGACCAACGCGTGCTGGTACGCGTTGAGAAAAATGGCCCACCTGAGCATCCTCGGGGACAGGATCTGTGGGGTGGGCTTATCTGCGGTAAAAATGCCTAGCAGGGGCTTGTGGTCCGTTACAATGGTGAAGGGGCGGCCATACAGAAAATCGTGAAATTTTTTCGTCCCCGCAACTATTGCTAGTGCCTCCCTGTCTGTCTGTGCGTAGTTTCTCTCCGCTTGGGACAGGGACCTGGAGTAAAATGCTATCGGGGCCTCCCTTCCATCTTCCAGCACGTGGCACGGCACCGCCCCCACCCCCACCGGGGATGCATCACAGATCAGGACTACCGGGCGTTTGGGGTTGAAATGGGTCAGTATGGCATCAGACGCTAGAGGACTCTTTAGTTTGCTAAATGCCCTTTCTTGGTCCTCGCCCCACTTCCATGTCTGATCTTTTTTTAGCAGTTTGTGTAGCGGTTCAGCTACTGCTGCCTTCCGGGGGAGGAAGGAGTGGTAAAAGTTGAGCAGCCCTAGGAACGACTGCAGCTCGGGCTTGGAGGTGGGGCGGGGGGCGTTCTTAATGGCGGCCACCTTGGATTTGGATGGTTTTATCCCCTCAGGAGTCACACAAAACCCCAGGAACTCAACCTCGGTCGCGAAGAAGACGCATTTGTCCTTTCGCAGTCTCAACCCCGCTTTTTCGAATATTGTCAGGACCTTCCCCAACCTCTTGGACAATTCGACCCGACTCCCCCCCGTTATTAACACGTCATCAAAATAAGGCAACACCCCCTCTAGCCCCTTCAGGAGGCGTTCCACGAGTGATTGGAAAATTCCAGGCGCCGAATTCACGCCGAACTGAAGGCGCGTCACCTGGAACGCCCCCTTATGGGTGACTATGGTCTGCGCAGCAGCTGCGGCAGGGGACACCGTGAGCTGCTGGTAGGCCTGTGCTAAGTCGAGCTTAGCGAAACACTTTCCCCCGTGTAACCTGGCCAGCAGATGGCTGACTACCGGCACCGGATACGCATTCGGGCGGATCGCCTTGTTGATGGTGCACTTGTAATCGGCGCATATGCGGACCTCCCCATTGGCCTTTAGTGCGGTTACAATTGGAGTTTCCCACTCCGCAGAATCAACAGGCACAAGGATTCCCTGGCCCACCAATTTGTCCAGTTCCGCCTCTCTCTTGTCCTTGAGTGCGAACGGCACCGGCGTGGTTTGAGTCGAATTGGGCGGACCTCCGGGTCCAGGTCGAAAGTCACTGGGGGCCCCTTGAATTTCCCCAGTCCCTTTTTGAAGACTTCGGGGTGCGCCTCGCACACCTCCTGAATCGGGTCAGACCCAACGGCGTGCATCCCAACGGCGTGCACCCCCCCAATAAACAACCCCAGGGGCTGGAACCATTGAGTCCCGAGGAGGCTGCAATCTCCCCCTTTAAGCACGACTAGAGGGAGGGATGCGGCGTGCTTCTTGAATTTAACCTGAAATTCTCCAACCCCCAACACTGGAATGCTGTTCCCTTGCACGTCCCGTAGTGTGGACCTCAACGCTTTGAGCTTGGGTCGCCTGTGGGGGGCAATTCTCAAAAACTCCCTCTGGGAAATGATTGAATATGAGGACCCCGAGTCAATTTCCATGCTAATGGGAACCCCTTGAACTAGTACCTCAACAAAGTAGCGGGGGTGTCCTACGGACACGCTGAATACTGGGGCGTCGCCCTCGCTGCCGTCAGAGATACGGCCCACGCCGTCCTGCTTCCGCGTGGCCTGAGCGCCGTCCTTGGGTCTCGTTGAGTGGTCTTGTCCCGCGGAACGGTCTGCTGAGCTTCTCCGGGTCTCGCGCCTCTTCCTGCACACCTTGGCGATGTGCCCGCGGCGGCCGCAGTTGTGGCACTCGGCCTTCCGAAACGGGCATTTTACGCGGTCGTGGGCCGCTCCACAGCCGTCGCACCGCCGGCTCTCTTTCCGGACCCTCCGGACGTCCTCGTCGTCGCTGCTCTCTGCGGACGACCTCGAAGCTCGCCGGGCCGCATGCACCGGAGTCTCTGCCTTGCTCGACTTCGGCCGCCAGTCCTGGAGTTCTTGGACCCCAGCCTTTGTAGCTTCCGCGGCCTGTGCCGCTCTGACGACCTCCTGCAACGTGGGAGGCGGCTCTTGGTTCATTAATGTGCGCTGGGTTTCGGCGTCGTTCAGGCCGCACAGCACACAGTCTCGGAGGGTGATTTCGGCATTCTCCCATTTGCACGGGCCGGCCGCCAGCCGCAGGGCCGCCACGAATGCGGCGACCGTCTCCCCAGGCGCTTGGACTCGCCTCCAGAACGCACTCCGAGCGGGAAACATCGCCGTGGCGGGCCGGACGTGCTCACGCAGAATCTGCATGAGTTCCTTGGCCTTGAATTCGCTCACCCTCCTCGGTGCGATCAGGTCCACCAAGGTCCTTTTGGTTTCTTGTCCAAGCATCCTGGTGAAGATGGCCCTTTTCTTTGCCTCTTCCGTGACTTCGGACTCAATCAGTACTGCCTGGAAGTCCATTTCGAAGATCTCCCAGTCGCCCGGTTTCCTGATTTCGAAACCGGCGCATGTCTTGGTCCCGTGGGCTGCCATGATCCCACCTTCGTCGCCAATTTAGTGTAAGGGACCAAAGACAACGAAACAGCCGAAGGGTTGGCTTAACACAGGTTTATTGCATGATGATCCGGAGGAACATGTGGTAATGGCGGATGGGTAGCTCAATGTATACAGCTGGCTATACATTTGAATGTGGCTCGTCGACAGACTATTGGTTGCTGCCTGCGTGACGTCGTAGAAGGTCACGCCCTTCTTGACCAGGTGAAGAGGTGGCGGGGAATCTTCCCGCGCTGCTAATCCAGGTGAATCTGAGCCATGAGAGCTGGACGCTCGCTATTGCCATCTAGTGGTCACTAGCTCGCGTCCCCTTATCAGGTTTACATTGATACAGCTGAAGGTTATAATGTTGCACACAGAAAGGTTACATTGTTAACACATGGCTAAGGTACATTGTTAAAGGCACAGCTTTACAGAACACAACAATTCCCAACTTTGGTTTCCTACATACTGTTTGTCCACAGCTACCAGACCCCCTGCCCATTGGCTATGCTGCTTATGGCTTTCGGGATTTGAAGTTGACTGAAGGTTGGCCAGGTTATCCTTCTATGGTAATAGAGTAGAAGACCATACTGCCAGCGACTCGATGCCGAGTGTCAGGTGGAAGTTAGTAATCTGACAACCATGAGGACTAACAGCCTTGGGTGCTGAAGTCCACAGGGAAGGGTGATGGTCCCCAAGTGGATTAAATCCCACTTGAAATGGGATCTCAAAGGATGGCAGCAGCTTCATCAATCCTGGCCTGGGGCTGATGAGGATTTTGCGTGCCAAAAGGGCTCAGGACCCAAAAGTGACATGTGGAGCTGGATCAATGGTACTGGTGTCATGCTGCAATACGGAAGGCAGATGAAAGGCCACTGCATTATATTCTCAGGACAGTCATCATGGCTGATTGCCATGATGATTGCCAATATTCAGATATGGCTGAAGAAGAAGAAGGTTGGATACCACTGTTTTAATCCAAACCAAAACAAGACCAAGTTTTCACAAATATCAGACCTTAATACCTAAAGGGTTAAACTGTGAGATTGAATTTGCTTCTTTCTTGTAATTTTTTCAAAGAACACTCACACGTTGTCCATTTTCACTCAAATGTATATTAACTGAGTTCAGCTTAGTCAGCTCTAAAGTCATGAGCACCAACGAATAACACATTGAGAGGCTCCAGATGTTAATAAAATTACTGGTAGGTTATGTGATTGCATGAATCATTGAACTATTATATTCCCTTCTCATTTGTTAAAATATCAATATGTTAAAATGTTTAAATGTTAAACTGTTACTTTATCTTGCATTTTGGAGAAGTTTTCTAAGGGACCATTTTTTAATATGCTCTTTTGAGATTTTACCTTGCAAGTGTTACATTATCCCCACATTATACTGTGATATATAATTTTATAGATATCATGTTACTTTCCCTTCTCCATGTAAATACTGTTTTTGCGTTTTTATTATCTATAGATTTCCTGAAGAAAGATTATTCTGAAAAGTTTTGATTAACTGGCTCAACTTTGAGATCAACTTTATTGACTTTATTGGGTTTATATTTTGTGTTCTTTTGAGATTCTATGTGAAGAAACAGACCTTATTTTGATATATACTTGCATTTACTATTGTGAATAAGTATCCCTTCAGCATGGCTCCTGTTGTGTTCTGTAAAGCAGTGCCTTTAACAATGTACCTTTGCCATGTGTTATCAATGTAACCTTTCTGTGTGCAACATTATAACCATCACCTGTATCAATGTATGCTTAATAAGGGGACGTGAGCTAGTGACCACCAGAGGGCAGTAGCAAGCGCCCAGCTCTAACGGATCATAGCCACCTGGATCAGCAGCGCGGGAAGATTCCCCGCGACCTCCTCACCTGGTCAAGAAGGGCGTGACCTCCTACGACGTCACGCAGGCAGCAACCAATAGTCTGTCAATGAGCCACATTCAAATGTATAGCCAGCTGTATATATTGAGCTACCCATCCGCCATTACCACATGTTCCTCCGGATCATCATGCAATAAACCTGTGTTAAGCCAACCCTTCGGCTGTTGTATTGTCTTTGGTCCCTTACACTAAATTGGTGACGAGGATGGGATGGCAGCCCACGGGACCAAGACATGCGCCGGTTTCGAAATCAAGAAACCGGGCGACTGGGAGATCTTCGAGATGGACTTCCAGGCCGCACTGATCGAGTCCGAAGTCACGGAAGAGGCAAAGAAAAGGGCCATCTTCACCAGAATGCTCGGACAAGAAACAAAAAGGACCTTGGTGGACCTGATTGCACCGAGGAAGGTGAGCGAATTCAAGGCCAAGGAACTCATGCAGTTGCTGCGTGAGCACGTCCGGCCCGCCACGGCGTTTTGGAGGCGAGTCCAAGCGCCCGGGGAGACGGTCGCCGCGTTCGTGGCGGCCCTGCGACTGGCGGCCGGCCCGTGCAAATGGGAGAACGTCGAAATCACCCTCCGAGACTGTGTGCTGTGCGGCCTGAACGACGCCGAGACCCAGCGCACATTAATGAACCAAGAGCCGCCTCCCACGCTGCAAGAGGTCGTTAGAGCGGCCCAGGCCGCAGAAGCTACGAAGGCCGGGGTCCAAGAACTCCAGGACTGGCGGCCAAAGTCAAGCAAAGCAGAGGCTCCGGTACATGCGGCCCGGCGAACTTCGAGGTCGTCTACAGAGAGCAGCGATGACGAGGACGTACAGAGGGTCCGGAAGGAGAGCCGGCGTTGCGACGGCTGTGGCGCGGCCCACGACCGCGTGAAATGCCCCTTCCGGAAGGCCGAGTGCCACAACTGCGGCCACCGCGGGCACATCGCCAAGGTGTGCAGGAAGAAGCGCGAGTCCCGGAGGAGCTCCCCAGACTGTTCCGCGGGACGAGACCGCCCAGCAAAACCCAAAGACGGCGCCCAAGCCACGCGGAAGCAGGACGGCATGGGCCGCATCGCCGACGGCAGCGAGGACGACGCCCCAGTGTTCAGCGTGTCTACGGGACACTCCCGCTACTTTGTTGAGGTACTAGTCCAAGGGGTGCCCATTAGGATGGAAATTGACTCGGGGTCCTCATATTCAATAATTTCCCAGAGGGAATTTTTCGGAATTGCCCCCCAAAAGCGGCCCAAGCTCAAAGCATTGAGGGCCACGCTACGGGACGTGCAAGGGAACAGTATTCCAGTGTTGGGGGTTGGAGAATTTCAGGTCAAATTCAAGGAGCACGCCGCATCCCTTCCCCTGGTCGTGCTCAAGGGAGGAAATTGCAGCCTCCTCGGGACTCAATGGTTCCAGCCCCTGGGGTTGTTCATTGGGGGGGGGGTGCATGCCGTGGGGATGCACGCTGTTGGGACTGATCCAATTCAGGAGGTGTGCGAGGCGCACCCCGAAGTCTTCAAAATGGGACTGGGGAAATTCAAAGGGCCCCCAGTGACTTTCGACCTGGACCCGGAGGTCCGCCCTGTTCGCCTAAAACCACGCCGGGTGCCGTTCGCACTCAAGGACAAGATAGAGGCGGAACTGGACAAATTGGTGGGTCAGGGGATTCTTGTGCCTGTAGATTCTGCGGAGTGGGAAACTCCAATTGTAACTGCTCTAAAGTCCAATGGGGAGGTCCGCATATGCGCCGACTACAAGTGCACCATCAACAAGGCGATCCGCCCGAATGCATATCCGGTGCCGGTAGTCAGCCATCTGCTGGCCAGGTTACACGGGGGGAAATGTTTCGCTAAGCTCGACTTAGCACAGGCCTACCAGCAGCTCACGGTGTCTCCTGCCGCAGCTGCTGCGCAAACCATAGTCACCCATAAGGGGGCGTTCCAGGTGACGCGCCTCCAATTCGGCGTGAATTCGGCGCCAGGAATTTTTCAGTCACTCGTGGAACACCTCCTGAAGGGACTGGAGGGGGTGTTGTCTTATTTTGATGACGTGTTAATAACAGGGGGGAGTCGGGCTGAATTGGCCAAGAGGTTGGGGAAGGTCCTGACGATATTCGAAAAGGCGGGGCTGAGGTTGCGAAAGGACAAATGCGTCTTCTTCGCAACCGAGGTTGAGTTCCTAGGGTTTTGTGTGACGCCTGAGGGGATAAAACCATCCAAGTCTAAGGTGGCAGCCATCAAGAAAGCCCCCCGCCCCACCTCCAAGCCCGAGTTGCAGTCGTTCCTAGGGCTGCTCAACTTTTACCACTCCTTCCTTCCCCGGAAGGCAGCGGTGGCCGAACCGCTACACAGGCTGCTTAAGAAAGACCAGGCATGGAAGTGGGGCGATGACCAAGAAAGGGCATTTAGTGAGCTGAAAAGCCTCCTGGCGTCCGACGCCATACTGACCCACTTCGACCCCAAACGCCCAGTAGTTCTGATCTGTGATGCATCTCCAGTGGGGGTGGGGGCAGTGCTGTGCCACGTGCTGGAGAACGGAAGGGAGGCCCCGATAGCATTTTACTCCAGGTCCCTGTCCCAAACAGAGAGAAACTACGCACAGACGCACAGGGAGGCATTAGCGATAGTCTCGGGGACGAAAAAATTTCACGATTTTCTGTATGGCCGCCCCTTCTCCATCGTGACGGACCACAAGCCCCTGCTAGGCATTTTTACCGCGGATAAGCCCACCCCTCAAATCCTGTCCCCAAGGATGCTCAGGTGGGCCATTTTTCTCAACGCGTATCAGCACGCGTTGGTCTACCGGCCCGGGAAAGAGATCAGCCATGCGGACGCCCTATCTAGGTCTCCCCTTCCCCTAACGCCCAGCCAGGTGAGCATGGGGGAGCGGGACTATCAGGTTCTCATGATAGAGGTGCTGGATTCGCCCCCCGTAGTGCCCGCCGACATTGCCAAAGCGACAGAGAAAGACAAAACGTTAGCGACAGTAAGCTCTTGGCTACAGAAAGGGTGGCCCGCATCCTCCCCAGCGGAGGAGTTCGCTCCATTTTTCAGAAAAAAGCTAGAACTGTCCCTAGAGAGGGGATGTCTCTTGTGGGGGCAGCGGGTGGTGATTCCCACTTCCCTTCGGCCGCGGGTGCTCAAACTGCTTCACGTCAGCCACCCCGGCATCGTGCGATCCAAGGCGCTGGCCCGGAGTTACTTCTGGTGGCCCCAGCTAGACGCCGACATTGAGCACATGGTCGGCACTTGTGAAAGTTGCCAATGCTCCAGACCGGAGGAGGCCCGCCTTCCCCACAGGGAATGGGACGCGGCTAAGGGGCCGTGGTCCCGGGTGCACATTGATTTCGCGGGCCCGTTCAGAGGCACCCTGTTCCTCCTTGTAGTGGACGCTTTCTCCAAATGGTTGGAGGTTATCCCAGTCACGAGCACCTCCTCGGCCCAGACCATTAGACATTTGCGGAGGCTCTTTTCCACGTTCGGCATACCCGACACGTTAATTAGCGACAACGCTAGTTGTTTCACGTCCTCCGAGTTCAAGGCATTCATGGAAATTAACGCAGTTCGGCATATCACCTCCGCCCCTTTTCACCCGGCCACCAACGGCCAAGTAGAGCGCCTCGTCCGCACCACGAAGGACGCATTGCGGCGCATGGGCCCAGGGGATTTGAACCTACAAGTGTGTCAGTTTCTGCTAGGGTACCGGGTGACCCCGTTGGCGTCAGGATACTCCCCCGCAGAGCTCTTAATGCGCAGGAAGCTGACCACCATCCTTACTAGGCTAGACCCCACGAGGGTAGAGGACAAGGGGAGGAACATTGGGCTGGAGGCTACGAAGAGTTTCAGTGTAGGCGCCCCCGTGCATTGCAGGAATTACGCCAGCACGGGCCCAGCCTGGGTTCCGGGCGTAGTTGTAGAGCAGACCGGCCCCGTGTCGTACCGCGTGGAAACCAGCACAGGGCTCCTGTGGAGGCGGCACGCGGACCAGCTCCGACGCAGGGTCTCCGATGAGCAGGGCACTGATCAGGCAGGAAATAAGTCAGTGTTAGGGTTCTCCCCCACCCGTTCAGCCCAAGGGGGAGGAAAAGGGGACCGTGGGCCCCCACCAAGGGGGGAGGAGGATGTCCTCATAGATACCCTGGGGGATCTTTCCGGGGAGGAGGAACCCGACCCCATACATATCTCGCGGAAAGTCCCCACAAATGCGGGTACCCCTACCAAGCTAGATTTTGATTTCCAGAACCGGGGGGGTTTTTCGGAGTGGTCCCCCACCCGTCCAAGCGAGAAGAGGGGTTTTTCGTTAGCCCCAACGGCCCCCGGTTTCCCCACAATGGAGTTTTTCCCTTCCCCTAAGACCGCCAGACAGCGGCAAGCCACTAACGAGTCTCCCTCTCCCATTTCAGGACAAGGGACCAGGGAACAAAGAAGCAATAACGCCCCCGGGGGGGCAGCCCTCTTCACGGCCCACACGCACACGCAACAAGCCATCTTGGCTGAGAGACTTCGTCTCATCCTAGGGGGGAGGGATGTTGTGTTCTGTAAAGCAGTGCCTTTAACAATGTACCTTTGCCATGTGTTATCAATGTAACCTTTCTGTGTGCAACATTATAACCATCACCTGTACCAATGTATGCTTTATAAGGGGACGCGAGCTAGTGACCACCAGAGGGCAGTAGCGAGCGCCCAGCTCTAACGGATCATAGCCACCTGGATCAGCAGCGCGGGAAGATTCCCCGCGACCTCCTCACCTGGTCAAGAAGGGCGTGACCTCCTACGACGTCACGCAGGCAGCAACCAATAGTCTGTCAACGAGCCACATTCAAATGTATAGCCAGCTGTATATATTGAGCTACCCATCCGCCATTACCACATGTTCCTCCGGATCATCATGCAATAAACCTGTGTTAAGCCAACCCTTCGGCTGTTGTATTGTCTTTGGTCCCTTACACTAAAGCTCCACTACCAGTTTCTTGACCAATCTCACAACAGTGGTTGCGTGATTAGTTGAATGACTTGGGGGATGGCAACTGCCAGAGTAGAGAATTGCTTACATGATTTTCTAATTTTCCTGATAGGATCCTGACCATAGTCTGCAACCTGGGCATCTTTACATGAAAACATGTTGTCATGATTTGAGAATTATCAAAATTATCAAGGTGGAGAACAAAATATCTGTGACAATAGACAAATAGTATTGTGGCACCATTGAGACGGACACATTTATTTCAGTGTCAGTCTTCATGGATTACAAGCCATCTCTTCAGACACAAAATATCTGTTGCCACAGTCAAACCTATTAAAAGAATAGTGCCATTGAACAAACAAACCTGCATGCTTCATTAAATGTCATCCCAATACAGAATGCTGGTAACCTTAAGAGACTATTTGTTACTATAATGAGGCTGCCAAAGCAGAAACACCCTCCTCCCACCCTTAGCACTGCAGAGGTTGTGAATGTTGACGTCAAAACAGTATATTCTTATAAGAAATTGCTCGCCATCTTTCAGAAGTGAGCAAAATTAGAGAGCCCCAAAAGTCATTACCTGAGAAATGGTGGATCTCACATTACAAGCATGTTCAGACAATGGAGAACCTTGAAAGAACACAGACACTCATTGACTCATGACGTTTGCAGATCGGCAGCAGCGACACTTTCCATGCCTGTAATCTGAAACGAGTGAGTGAGTGTCATAGCTAAACTATCTGTGCCTGACCTCCTTTTTAGACTTAGTAGATTTATTTCCAATTACATCTGTGTAAAGCCCTGCATTTGCGGGCATTAATTGTTAAACAAACTGAGATAACCAGTGTGCTGCTCAACAATTCCACCCTTGTACATACAGCTGGGCAGGTCATCCAACTGCTTCCACATAAAACTAAGCCTATGCAAACATTTGTGCAGGGGAAAATAAGAGTAGTCGAGAATACTTTTCCATCCAATGTATCTTAAATTAGTTGTTACCAATTGGCAAATAAGAAATAGGACTCAGTGTGAGAAGCTGCCTGGTTATTTCTCTTTAGACAACTTGCATAAAACCCACAACATTTTCTAAAATCTTAAGGGAGGCAGGAGAAGACTTGCTAAGCTTTCCAAGATAGCGTATTGACTACATTTCAGAACTAGGTGTGGGGTACACAAAAAAGCTGCCTGGCGTGCGATAGTCCATGGAGTTGCAAAGGGTCGGACTTGACTATGCGACTGAACAACTGTTGTGTTCTGTAAAGCTGTGCCTTTAACAATGTACCTAGCCATGTGGTAACAATGTAACCTTTCTGTGTGCAACAGTATAACCTTCAGCTGTATCAATGTAAACCTGATAAGGGGACGCGAGCTAGTGACCACTAGATGGCAATAGCGAGCGTCCAGCTCAGATTCACCTGGATCAGCAGCGCGGGAAGATTCCCGCCACCTCTTCACCTGGACAAGAAGGGCGTGACCTTCTACGACGTCACGCAGGCAGCAACCAATAGTCTGTCGACGAGCCACTTTCAAATGTATAGCCAGCTGTATATATTGAGCTACCCATCCGCCATTACCACATGTTCCTCCGGATCATCATGCAATAAACCTGTGCTAAGCCAACCCTTCGGCTGTTTCATTGTCTTTGGTCCCTTACACTAAAACAACAACAAAACACAAAAAGAACTTCCTCAAAAACTGTGGTATTTTTGAACCACAATCAGATGTACCCTGGTAATGGCAACCTTGTGTTGCCAGCTAATCTTTCTCACACTGGGTCAGGTGGAAGGAACTGCTTACTTCTTACTTCTGCTTCTGGGAGCAACAAAGGCAGTGTGAGCCGGATGAATCGCAGTAAACCTATTTGTGTGGATTCACAGGGTACTTGGCCTTCTGGGAATTGAAGTCCAAGAACATCTGGATTGCCAAGGTTCGCCATCATGGACCTAAAGTGATATTCAGGCATATCAGAAAACAAAAACAAAACAAAAAACAAACACACTGCAGCACTTTAAAGTCCTGCAGTGTTTTTATTTATTTATTTTTATTTTTTATTTTATGTATTTTTATTTTGCTTTCTGATATGCCTGAACCACAAACTAATATGGCTACTATGTCTAAAGTGATAATGATATCTTAATAAAGAAGAACAGGTTGTATCGATATGTTGGCCTTTCATTTTCTTGAAAGGAGACCATTATAAACAGCTTGAATGCACTTCATATGTCTTCCAAGCACCCAGTACCTAAAGCATTATGCTATCCCACAAGCTTGAAATGTTAATAAATTCTAGCAAATCTTTGCACATACCTAAACAGATTTTCTGCCACAGACATTATAGTAAAGCCATTCGTATGTGACTCTAGGGTTCAGTGCTCATCTTCATTTACAACTAAAGAGCCAGTGCCTGCAGACCTTTCCATGATCATGTGGCAGGTATGACTAGATGCCAGAGTGCACAGAACAGTTACTTTTCCTGCCAAAGTGGTATCTATTTATTTATTTGCAATTTCTTGCTTTTGAACTGCTAGGTTGGCAGGAGCTGGGACAAATGCCAGGAGCTCACTCCATCATGCAGCACTCAGGTCTCAACCTGCTGACCTTCCAGTCATCGTTCAGGGTCTTTACCACTAAACCACCACAGTCCCTTCATTATAGTATGCATGCATTAAAAGTATGCATAATACATAATTATCATTTAAGTAATCACATGGTCTGAGTGCAAACTCTTGGTTTATTTGAGATGTAATAAATTGATATTCTGTGTGTTGACTGCATATATCGGATAGGGTCGCAGAAAACAAGACTGGGGACTTGATGGTCTCAGTGGACTTGCTTTAGGCTTGTGATATCACAAACCTGCACACACCACAACCCCCTCATGTTGCTGCGATATTGGCAATGTGTGACATTAGCTGCCCTTTAGCTCTGAAGCTTCCAACATTGAAAACAGATTATTTCTTTTTTTAAATCCCCTCTGAAGCATCCTATTCAAGATCTCGGTCTTTTAGTTGGCTTCCCTATCATCTGTGTCTGAATCTGCTGCTGACAATTGTGCCTAAGGAGTTCAATGTATGTATCTACAGTACAATATGCTGCTAAAGCAGCCCCCATACCAGTTTAACTGCTGTGGCTCCATTCCTTTGAACCCTGGGATGTTTGGAGGAGTGCCTCAAAGATGTCCATAGAGACCCAAGTACCTCACCAAACTGCAAATCTGAGGTTTCCACAATACTGTATGCAGGAATGTCAATGAAAGTGGTGTCGAATTGCCATAACTGTTCAGTGTCAATTTGGTATTCTCCCTCTACCATACAGTTCCAGAGACCACTGTGGTGGGGCATCATTTTGTCATGTCCTTTTAGTGCTTGAGAGAGTGTTGTCTTCCTTAATGTAGCGCATAGTCCCTTTCTTTCAGAGCTGCTCCTACTGTTAGTCAGAATGAGACCATTAACATATTCCCAATGTTATTAGGGAAACAGCAGTGGCAGCCTCCAGCCATTCTACCTAAGCCTTCAACCAATTCCTCTATGAAATCAAATCCTTGTGTTCTACACAGCCTGGCCTGTGGCTAGCCTATTGCAACTATAAGATAAGATAAATCTTTATTGTTATTGTCCCCTTGTGGGAACAACAAAATTTCTCGGCTGCTATATATCAACTCAAATAAGGCATACCCCTTAATGCTTTCTCCCCTCTTATTTAACATCTACATGAAGCCACTGGGTGAGATCATTCGTTCCCACGGGGTGCGGTACCATCAGTACGCGGATGACACCCAGTTGTATATCTCGGCCCGTGGGGACCCCAGTGATGCTGTTGAAATCCTATCCGGATGCCTGGAGGCCATTGGGGTCTGGATGGGGGCCAATGGGCTTCGGCTGAATCCCAGCAAGACAGAGTGGCTGTGGATAAGGGGCCCCGTGTTATCCAGGGAGTTACCACCTTTGGTACTGGATGGGGCGGTTTTGCCCCAGACAGACCCAGTGCGCAACTTGGGGGTCCTTCTGGATTCACGGCTGCTGCTGGAAGAACAAGTGGCGGCTGTGGCCAGGAGGGTTTTTGCCCAACTTCGGGTGATTCGCCAATTGCACACACTCCTGGACCGGGGCTCCTTGCTTATGGTCACCCATGCTCTGGTTACTTCCCGACTAGATTATTGTAATGCGCTCTACATGGGGCTGCCCTTGACGACCATTCGGAGGCTGCAGCTGCTCCAGAATGCGGCAGCCCGGGTGGTGATGGGATGTGGGCGATATGCCCATGCCTCACCGCTACTTCGGGAGCTGCACTGGTTACCAGTTTGTCTCCGGGTGAAATTCAAGGTGCTGGTTTTGACCTTTAAAGCCCTATATGGCAGTGGGCCAGGATACCTTAGAGACCGCATCGTCCCAAGAGTGTCTGCCCGTCCAACTAGAGTGGACCGGAGGGGCTCTCTAATGGTGCCATCAGTTAGGGGTGCACATCTGTCTAGCACCCCAAGGAGGGCCTTCTCTGTGGCCGCACCAACTCTCTGGAACCTCCTGCCAACAGATCTAAGACTTCAAAGAGAATTGCTGCCCTTCAGGAAAGGATTGAAGACCTGGCTGGCAGGGCAGGTGTGGGGCCCGAATGGGATCACGGTCCCCGCCTGCTGGCTTACGTAAAAAATTAAGAACTCTCTCTTCCTTTTTTAGAGTGGGTGGGATGGATGGGTGGGATAAGGGGTTTTTAAAGTGTTTTTATATGTTTTTAGAATTTGTTGTAATGCCGCCCTGAGTCGGGTTCTGCCTGAGTGGGCGGCATATATAAATACGACTAAATAAATAAATAAATAAAACAGCTACAGAAACACCAATTAAGATAGTACCATACAGTACAATTTTAAAATTTTAAAATTTTAAAACTTTAAAACTTCAAAACCTTAAAACTGCCGCCCTTAGATGTGGTGGAATATGATATCCCATTACCCACAATGAAGTAATATTCAGCTCCTGCCAGCTTCTGTACATAGAAAGGAGGGAAACATCATCTCGTTCTTTCCCTCGGGTGGTGAAATGTCATGGGTCTCACAGGCTTCTCTTTAATGCTTACTAGAGTGCCAAGATCTTCACATAGCTGGTGGGCTGTGGACATAATAAAAAGGTACATCAAGGGTACTCCAGGCTGGAAATGTCATGTGACAGATGGCCTAGCTTCATACCAAATATATTGTGGCAGACTACAAGTTGCTGGGTGGGTGGGGAAGTTGACTGAGAGTAAAAGAGAGAATGAGGATCAAAATAAATGATAAGGATAAACATAGGCCTTATGATTGACCCGTTTCCCTCCCATAATCAAAAATCTTATATACATACCTCAGCAATCAGGCTTGCCAGGGACCATTTTTATTCTTGCATTGCTCTTCCTGTGTTGCAAGCTGCTTTGAGTACATTACAAGTCGTACAGTAGTTTAGAATCCACAGGAGAAATCTTTTATCTCATATGAGTGTCTCTTTGCATCCACTGAGTTTGGCTCTTACAGTAAAGCCACCTCAACTCTCCAGTGGCTTATCATACAAAGGAAAGCTGGAAAGAGTTGTTTCGGAAATTTCTGCTGAAAGAAGTTAAGACAGTGTAGAAATATTAAAAGCCCAGGCAGACTGTTAAACAAAGGTGCCTGACATGTTTTGAAAGGAAGTGATGTGGCTGCAATGGAACCCTTACAGCTGCAGGCTAACACTAGAACTTGGGGCAGCAGAGCAATTAAAACTGTGGCGAAAAAGACATGGATGGCTCTTGCCCTCAGCCTGTCAGTTACCTTGGGATAGGGTGCATTTTGTGTCTCTTTCCACTTCTATGTAATTGAGTGAATTGTCTTTTTTTGGGGGGGTGGGGAGTGGGAGAATCACTCACATTAATATTTGGATCTGTTTCAAAATGTTCTGCCTGAATCATTGGTTCACACTGCTGCTGCCTCATGCTTTGCTGTGCACTTCTTCTTTCGTGTCCAGATTTATAAAAAGTATAATCTGGTGTGAGAAAGATTAGCCAGCAAAACAAGGTTGCCATTGCTTGGGATATGCCCAATTGTGGTTAAAAAATGTTCAAGGTTGTCTCCTTTAAAGCCCTTCATGGTAGCGGACCAGGATACCTCAGGGATTGCATCGTCCATAGGACATTGACCCGTCCCACAAGAGCAAACTGAGAGGGCACCCTTCAGTTGCCATCTGTTGGGGAGGTTTTTCTCTCCAGCACAAGAAAAAGGGCCTTCTCGGTCGTAGCCCCCACACTATGGAACCTCCTCTCAGTAGAACTACGCCTCCACTCCAGTTGCTACCATTTAGGAAAGAATTGAAGATGTGTTTGGCAAAATGGGTCTGGGAGCTGGGATTATCAACAAGCTCCCCTTTTTGGCTCATCTGAGGCTCCCTCCCTCCTGTAATTAATTTTTTTATGTTAAGGTTTTGTAGATTTTATATTTGTTTTTAGATAGTAAATGGCACAGCGGGAGGGGGGGTAATATTGCTATGTTTTAAGAGTTTTTTTAATTGGTTTATATTTGTTTTAACTTGTGTACACCACCCAGAGTCCATTGGATAGGGTGGCATATAAATCTATTAAATTAAATTAAATTAAAATGTATTGACAATCTTCAAGGAGGCTCATTCAATAGTATTAAAGTAAACTGGAGAGGGCTAATCTATGCTTCTAGCTTTGTTCTTCAGTTGCTCCTTACTCTTAAATGGCCTTCGGCTCATATTTTTCAAAAAGTATCTGATTCTCCAAACAAGGTCGTCCAAATATATTTTGTACGTTGAAGAAAAGGGCAAGATGTATTCCCTCTCATTCAAACTACACATGGTAGCAGAACTGGTAGCTGCACTTTTTCTCAAGACTGGTCATCCCTGGTAGGGTGCTCCACCACTCTTGGCAGTTTTGACACTCATGACAGTTTTGTGGGTGCAGGGAAATCTATGTGGAGCACATTAATCCAGTGGTGGGATTCAGCAGGTTTGCCCCAGTTCACCAGAACCGGTAGCAGAAATTCTGGCTGGCCCCACCCATCCAAGTTTTGAAATAAAGTAGTCCTAATTCTCCCTGGCCACACCCACCACAGAGTAGGTAGTGAAAACATTTGAATCCCACCACTGCATTAATCTATTGTCCAACAGAGGGAAATGCACAGGAAGAGCAGCTGGGGAGGTGTTGTCTCTGCTGGTTCCCCAGCAACTGTTAACCTGAGATGGTTGCATCAGGACACATCAAGACATGGCTGTACATGGACATGAACCCCGATTTCAGGTCCTGTGGTGTCTAATCCAGGGTGGGCCTCCACACCAGCTTATCCCCACTCTTTAGAGGCTGTGGTTTGACCTGGCAGTGAAGATGGGTTCCAGCTGATAGGGTAGTGTATCCTGGGCTGACCAGCAGCATGTCTGTTGCCTTCACAGGCTCTTGCAGTTATTCTCCAGCAGCAGGAAGATGTCATGGATCAGTCGATTGGCAGGGGGGACCAGCAGAGTGGACCAGACCAATAAAGCTATGGTCTCCCCTAGCAACTAGAACCTGTTTCCACTTCCAGGGCAAACAGCTCACTCTTTACCCAAAATAAAATAAAAAGACACACATTTGAAAATAATAATTTTGTGCCAGAGATTACTCTAGGTCAGGGGTGTCCAAACTTTTCAGGCCATGGACCGGTCATGTGGTTCAGGAGGCTGGTCACTATGGCCCATGGGCCAGATCTGGCCCCCGATGCCAATTCATCCAGCCCACAATGCCCTCGTCGCTCCCAGAAGCTTCTGGGAGCAATGAGGGTGTTGAAGTCCGGATGAATTGGCATTGGGGGCTGGATCTGGCCCATGGGCCATAGTTTGGGCACCCCTGCTCTAGGCTGAAAGGATTTTTGCTAGAGAAACTCTGCTCAGGGACATCCAAATGAGTTTCATGTCCCCATGCAGCCCTCAGGTATTGAAACCTGACCTTCCAGTCTCCAAGCCCAGCATCTTAACCACTACATTTGATGTGAAAATGGATGGGAAAAGTGAAGTTTTAATAAAAGACCACTTCAAACCATGGCAAAGTTTGTGACTTGCCTTTGACAAGTATTTAGTGGAGTTACTTAAAAGTGAGATTTAGTTAAGAGTTCACCAGGAAGTTCCTTTGTATCACTAAAGCCCTGAATCAAGAGGAATGCTTACATTACTAGGTTTATTGCTAGAATGTTTCTGTTATCAAGAACAATGGTAAGGTAAATGGCGAGTGCTAGCAATGGGGTTGTCTGGGTCATAGTTGCTACATTTGATTTGTCTGACTTTATTGCCTAGTTTCATCTTCATGGAATATATTAAATTATTGCTGACATTTTTTGTATCTACAGCATGACGCCTGTACCACTGATCCAGTCCCATGAGTCACTTTCTAGAGCAGTGATGACAAACGTTGGCACTCCAGGTGTTCTTGGACTGCAATCACCAGAATTCAGCACTCCTGCTGATCAGGGCTTCTGGGAATTGAGGTTTCAGAACACCTGGAGTGCCATGGTTAGCCATCACTGTTCTAGAGTATATTCTGCAAAAATCCACACTATAGCATATTTGTTGATCTTAATGATTCCATAGGATTTACTGACCAGTATCCAAGGCATCTGAGGAAGCGCACCACAGTTGGGGTACAGTTGTGTACCCCAACAGAAAACTAGGCCTTTCAGTTTGTGCTTTTCTTTCAGGTGGATGACATTAAGATGTAATCAGTCAGACCTCCCAAAATGGGGAATTATAGGATATATAGTCCAAGAAACAAAAAAATCGTGTTGCTCTTCCCAACACAGTAGACCTCTTGTTGTCTTCAGCTACTTATTGGTTTCTCTCCCCACCCTTCTCACTGGGCCTATATAAAATTAACTAAGCTTGTCAATTGTTGCTTTTATCAACTTCTTGTCCCCTTGGTTATTTCAAAACCTTGCTTGGGATCTAGCCAAATCTAGTCAATTTCACAAGACTGACTCATAGGTATGAATGGATGCTTGGATTGATTGATTCCGGTTCTGAGGTGGAAAGGGGAAGGACCATGGTTTGAATGCACATCATTTTGAGCCACACAGCTCACATTGATAAGCCCAAAATAAAACTGGTCTTGGTTGAACAATTTGGAGAAGGTAATGTGTAACAGAAAAAATTCTTTATCATTTGTATGATAAAATGAGGTTGTTGCCTCCACAAGTCAAGAATTCTAACTTTCCATGTCTCTGACCTAATTCATTTTAGACCAATGATCAAAGTAAAAATATTTTAGTGGTTTATTTATTTATTTATTTATTTATTTATTTATTTATTCAATTTATATCCCGCCCACTCAACACAAGGCCGACTCCGGGCGGCTAACAACATAAACGTAACCCCAGGGCACCCAAGGAGTTTACAAATGTAAATACAATATTCACAAATACAATAATAAATACAACATTTCAAATATATAATCACAATCCTAAAAACAGTTAAAACAGTAAAAACAAATTAAGACTACCCACCCCCTAAAAAGCAGGGGCTGCAGGATCGAAAGGCACCATGGGGAAGAGTTCCTCTACACCAACCACCCCATGGTGGTTACCCTTCCACCTGCACCCCACACTTGACCCGCCAGCCAGGTTTTAAGATCCCTTCTGAAAGGCAGCAACTCCGTCCGAAGACGTAATTCTGTTGGCAGGAGGTTCCAGAGGGCCGGTGCAGACACGGAGAAGGCTCTCCTCCTTGTGCCAGAGAGGCGAGCCCCTCTGGCTGATGGAACAATTAGAGAGCCCCTCCGGTCCGCTCTGGTTGGACGGACAGACGTCCTCAGGGCGATGCGGTCTCTAAGGTAACCTGGCCCACTACCATATAGGGCTTTAAAGGTCAAAACCAGCACCTTGAATTGCACCCGGAGACATACTGGCAACCAGTGCAGCTCCCGGAGCAGTGGCAAAGCATGAGCATAACGCCCACACCCCATCACCACCCGAGCAGCCGCATTCTGGACCAGCTGTAGCCTCCGAATGGTCGTCAAGGGCAGCCCCATGTAGAGCGCATTGCAATAGTCTAGTCTGGAGGTAACCAGAGCATGGGTGACCGTGAGCAAGGAGTCCCGGTCCAGGAGTGGGCGCAACTGGCGGATCACCCGAAGTTGGGCGAAGGCCCTCCTGGTCACAGCCGCCACCTGTTCTTCTAGCAGTAGCCGCGAATCCAGGAGGACCCCCAAGTTGCGCACCGGGTCTGTCTGGGGCAAAATAGCCCCATCCAGAACCAACAATGGTAGCTCCCGGATTAACGCAGGACCCCCTATCCATAGCCACTCAGTCTTGCTGGGATTCAGTTGTAGCCCGTTAGCCCCCATCCAGACCCCCACAGCTACCAGGCATCTGGAAAGGACTTTGACGGCATCACTGGGGTCCCCATGGGCCGAGATGTACAACTGAGTGTCATCCGCGTACTGATGGTACCACACCCCATGGGAACGAATGATCTCATCCAGCGGCTTCATGTAGATGTTAAATAGGAGAGGAGAGAGCACCGAGCCCTGAGGAACCCCCCATTTGAGGGGCCTAGGGCTGGACCTCTCATCCTCCAACCACACCGACTGGGACCGACCCCTCAGAAATGAGGAAAACCAGGACCACACAGTACCCTGGATTCCCAAACCTCGGAGCCGTTCCAGAAGGATACCGTGGTCAACGGTATCGAAAGCTGCTGAGAGGTCAAGAAGAGCTAGGACGGATGGATGACCACCATCCCGCTCCCGCCAGAGATCATCCATCAGTGCGACCAATGCCGTCTCGGTACCATATCCAGGCCTGAATCCTGACTGAAAAGGGTCCAGATAATCCGCTTCATCCAGTACCCCCTGCAGCCAACACGCCACTGCCTTCTCCAACACCTTCCCTAAAAAGGGGAGGTTTGAGACAGGCCTATAGTTAGTTAGGACAGCTGGGTCGAGGGAAGGTTTCTTCAGGAGGGGGTGCACCAAAGCATGTTTTAAAGGTGCAGGAAACACCCCCTCCCGCAATGATGCATTGATCACAGCCCCAACCCAGCCACCTGTCACTGCCTTGGAGGTTTTCACCAACCAGGTGGGACAGGGGTCCAAGGGGCAGGTAGTGGCGCGCACAGCTGCAAGGAGCCTGTCCACTTCATCAGGGGCAACTGGATCAAACTGGTCCCAGATGGCATGGCAAGACTGTGCTCCGACTCCCTCCAGACCCTCCCCATCCACGCCAGAATTAAACCCAGAGCGAATCCGATCGATTTTCTCCACTAGATGGTCAGCAAAGTCCTCAGCCGACCCCTGCCAACCAGGCACCGGGGTCCCCCTGCCAAGGAGAGACCCGGTAACCCGGAACAGGGTGGCTGGGCGATTATCAGCGGAGGCGATAAGGGTGGTGAAGTATTGTCGCCTCACCACCTCCATCGCCACTAGATAGGCCCTAATAGCGGCTCTAGCTAGTGTCCAATCGGAGTCTCTCTGGGTCTTCACCCAGCAGCGCTCTTGGCATCTCTTTGCCCGTTTGAGCTCCCGCAGTTCATCTGTGAACCATGGCGATGACCTAGCTCGATGAGCTCTGAGAGGCCGTAGTGGTGCGATTTCATCCAAGGCCGCTGTTGTCATCCTGTTCCACAGGTCGACCAGTGCCTCGGGCGAATCGTGTTGCCGATCCAGAGGGAAATCCCCCAGTTCCCTCTGGAATCCATCAGGATCCATCAGTTGCCGGGGGCGGGCCATTCTAATAGGCCCTGCCTCCCTACGGTGAAGCGATGCACCCAGGAAGTCTAGAGCCACCAAATAGTGATCTGACCATGGCACAGGTGATATATCTAATTTCCGTAATCTCAGATCACTCTGCCACCGCTCCGACAAAAAGATTAAATCTGGTGTGTGGCCACTGCCCCTGGTCGGGCCCTGAATTACCTGAATCAGGTCCATATCTGCCATGGAAGCCATGAACTCCTGAGCCACCCCGGAGCCAGTCCCCAGCGAGGGTAAATTGAAGTCCCCCAGAACCATCAGTCTAGGGAACTCCAACGCCAACGCTGAGATGGCCTCGAGGAGCTCAGGCAGGGAGTCTCTTACCCTGCAAGGGGGCAGGTACAGGAGTAAGACTCCCAACTGACCCTTAGAGCCCAGACGCAGAAGCAGGGCTTCACAACCCAGAATTTGTGGAGCAGTAGCCCTGGTGACTCCCAGTGACTCTCTGGCTATAATGGCAACGCCACTGCCCTTACCCTTATCCCTAGGCTGGTGCCAAGTACTGAACCCAGCTGGACACATTTCTGACAGAGGAACCCCATCCTCTGGTCTCAGCCAGGTCTCAGTAATACATGCCAAGTCGGCCCGCTCCCCCATAATAGAGTCTTGTATCAGGGGGGCCTTATTACAAACCGACCTGGCATTCATCAGCAGCAGCCTAAGGACAGGGTCACCCTGGGTCAGCTGCTCAGGTCCTAGAGGTGTAACCGTGGGGCTGGAACGAGGGACAGATACTAAGCATCTGCCCCGCGTTCCCCGAGTGCGGCCCGCCCCTCGGTACCTGCTATATCGCCCCATGCCCATCACAACCTCTATATTGGCCTCCGGAGCCTCCCTGCTTGCCCTGGACAGAATGCTGCCTCTCCTCCCTGGCTGGCCTGGCAATCTCTCCCATAACAAACTACCCTTAGTCTCTCCCATACAAAAAAACCCCAAGTACAGCACCCGCCGGTGGGGAGACGCAGCTCACGAACAGCGTCTTTGGCCCCAGCTGGGCTCCTTTTACCTTCCCTGCCGGTGGAAGGGGCGGGGAGGCGCAGCTCACGAACAGCGTCTTTGGCCCCAGCTGGGCTCCTTTTACCTTCCCTGCCGGTGGAAGGGGCGGGGAGGCGCAGCTCACGAACAGCGTCTTTGGCCCCAGCTGGGCTCCTTTTACCTTCCCTGCCGGTGGAAGGGGCGGGGAGGCGCAGCTCACGAACAGCGTCTTTGGCCCCAGCTGGGCTCCTTTTACCTTCCCTGCCGGTGGAAGGGGCGGGGAGGCGCAGCTCACGAACAGCGTCTTTGGCCCCAGCTGGGCTCCTTTTACCTTCCCTGCCGGTGGAAGGGACGGGGAGGCGCAGCTCACTAACGATTTGAAGTCATGATAACTAATTGTATCATTTCCTGAACTTTTTTAAAGAGGCAGACTCAACATTACTTTGTTAGCAGAGACACCTACTGGTTGGGGAAAAATCCTAAGAATAAATAGTGGCTTCAGCAACCTGGTGTAAATTCTACAGTACAGTACTTTTTTCATTTCAAGACTGATTCTGTTATAGTAGTGAATAAAGTTTGCAAGAAAGCAAATCTTCATATAATTAATTTGCACAGTTCACACTGTAGACAGCGCTTGCATGAATAATTTAAAAATTCTGGCACAAAAATTAGGTCCCTGGTGCAAAACATAAACCAAAACATGAACTTGTTGCGTAGTGATTGGGCATAAAGATTTCTTGCATCTGACAGAACTCATTATAAAACATACATCGTGAACATTTTGGAGAAATGTTTTGGTCTCTGATTCCTTAGTCACGAAATAAATGGGTATACAGTAGAACCTTGGATAAAGTCCAAACTCCATTTCACAAGTTTGGACTTTATCTGATTTTTGACTTTATCCGAATCAAATGGGCAATGCATCAGATAATGTCCCAAAAATGGACTTAATCTGAAGTTCCTATACCAAATACCTCGGATAACGTCGATTTTTTAGCCGTTTTGGACTTTATACGATGCATCACGTGTGCATGAAAACCGCGACTTTATCCAAAACGGACTTTATCCGATGTATCACTGTATATACAATTTGCTTTGATCCAGTAAAAAAGGTGTCATTTTCTTTGAATGAGCTGTGATCAATTTCATTTGCTTGAAAGCAACACATTCATAATTCCCCATTTGTAAAGTAAAAAAATTAAATCAAAACACTACATACAAAGCTTTAACTATTCATAAAACTTGTCTTTATTTGATATGTCATATATATAACTTTACCAAACTCAGTGTGCTGTTGCTAAATTAAAATATATTTTCCCTTTCCCTAATTCTATTAGTAAAATATATTTGACAGCCTCGCTGCTTCCTGACTTGATGCAAAAATATATTCTATAGAATTCTAGTCTAGTTGCTTCTGAAAAGTAGCAGAAAAAAATGGCTTAAAAAAATGAAAGTATACTATATCCAAGCCAGTATTCATTACTTTATTTCTCTGCCTCTCTCAGACACACACTAACGTATAACATTTGTACTATGTTCACTTTAACAGAACTTAACATACACATATGTTTCTAAGTTCCAGTGAGGTCTAACTACAATTAAGGGAATGACAAATCCACATCTGTGCATTCTCTACCTAGAAAACTCTGGAAAGGGTTGCCATAAGTCAGAACTGACTTGATGGGTTGGAATTATTATTATCATATCGCACCTAAATCACATTTGCTATGTAGATACCTCTTCTTGGCTGAGATAAGCAACAACTTTTCCCTCTTCTCTCTCAAATTACTTAAGACACTGTATCTAGTATCTATCTGATCCAAGTCAGATAGCATCAACACACTAAATGCTCAAGTAAGGAAACTGATTCAGACCACAAAACACAACATCATTATCACTATGAATACATTTTCTGCTTTAACAGTCTGTATCTTAACCTAACACAATACAGAGCAACCACACCTAATCTTATCCATTCTAATCTTCATATTAAGTCTTATCTATTCTGCATAGTTAAACAGCAAGAAACTTCACTATCAATTAAAACAATTAAAGCTCATAGTGGAGGCAAAACTGATGAACACCACTAAAAATTAGCAGCACAGTCCAGAGACACCCTAAACATTCTACAACCTGGTGGGTTCAGTGGGGAGACTTCTACATGTCATTAAATCTCAACATCAAAAATCTCGGGACTGGAAATGATTAACACTATCTACTCACTAGAAGGCTTCCTATCTCTTTTTTTTTTAAAAAAATAAGGTAATGCATTTAAATGCCTAAGCAATCTCTGCTATTGCTGTGAATTATCCTTCTTTTTCCTTGACTTTAATTTCTTCTCACTTCCCGTCCCCTTAAAGGTTGTGGTGGTCTGAAGTTTTTCAGCAGGAAGAAGGCAGTCTCTCCCTCACCCGTACAGAGAAGGTTGCGAAATTTGGCTAGCTGTGGATGAAAGACATGAAATTTTCAATAAAGAAAAGTTAAAGCAATGCCAAACCCTTGTCCCCAGGCCTCTGTGCAAAGAAACAGTTATTAAATTCTAATCAGGGGCAACGGACTTGAGGCCTACTGTTCTGTTGTTGCGTTCATGATGTGAAATAGAAAGTATGCAAAAGAGGCAAATCACATAGTGTACACTGTCTTGAACTCCTTAGAGCAGTGGTGGCGAAACTATGGCACGCATGCCAGAGGTAGCACTTGGATCCCTCTCTGTGGGCACCCGTGCAGTCACCCCAGCAGTTTGCCTCACCCCTCTGCCCAGCAACACAATAGGAGCGCTTCCTCTCTTCTCTCAGCACAGAGTTTGCCCTGCCCCTCTGCACAGCAGCCCAATGGGAGAGTTTCCTCCCTCCCCTGTTGCTGTGTTGGCACTTTGCGATTAATAAGTGGGTTTTGGGTTGCAGTTTGGGCACTCAGTCTCTAAAAGGTTCGCCATCACTGCCTTAGAGTAAGGGAAGAAATGGTCTTATGTAGAAAGAGTTTCCTCAAAGATTGTGGAATTTTTAAACCACAATTGGGTGTACTCTGGTAACAGCAACCTTGTGTTGCTGACTAATCTTTCTCATATTAGGTTGTGTAAAAGGAACTGCAGAATGGACTCACCAAAAAGTGCCTTCATTTTGGCAGTTTCACATCTGGCCTAGACAGGGAAGAAGAAACTGACCGATATTCAATAACTGTGGACACTAGGGACTGGGAATTTATCCCCATGATTCATTACAGTGTTTTAAGTCATTTGTACTTGAAACATTGCTTGGGGATGCCGGGAGATGAACTTACTGCATTGTGCATAGTATTGGCTCCCTTTAAATGGATTTTTTAACTTTTTATTGTGGATTACATTCTTCACTTTAAAACAACCTTCCTCACTGCCAGAAAATATTTAATTTCTGGATAAAAGTAATTGGCATTGAGAAAAAAAATCATGATTACAGCACTTCAATTCATGAATTTAGCAAATGCAATTACATTTATATATTGCCCCACAGTGCTTCATGCACCCTCTGGGCAGTTCACAAGTTACCGTATTTGCTGGTGTATAAGATACATCGGGGTATAAAACGCACCCCGTGTTTTAGATACATTTTTAAGGAAAAATAATTTTCTACATTTTAACTACAGGAGATGGGAAGGGAGGGATTGACCAGGCAAGAAAGCTCCTTTGGAATCCCTGATCCCAGCCCGGTGTCCGTTGCACCAAACCACACCAGCATGGGGGGGGGGGGCTGTTACTGTAGTAAAAGACACATTCTGTTTTTCCTGCATATTTTAAGGGGAAAGTGCGTCTTATAAACTAGCAAATACTGTAATTAGCCTTTGCCCGCAACATGCTGGGTGCTCATTTTACAGACCTTGGAAGGATGGAGGGCAGAGTCAACTACTGAACTCACCATATTCTGACTGCAGTACAGCAATTTAACCACTGCGCCATCACAGCTCAAACATTTTTTTTTTGGACTACAATGTTTCACAAGGAGTAAATCACTTTGGTGTGCACTGCATCTAGACCCATAGTTCCTAATATTCCCATAGGGGGCAATTTGATTTTTAGGGGGGTATAATTCGAGAATGAGTTATTAACAGTGAATGGCCTTTTAGGCTTTCTTCATGTGAATAGTTCACTTTATGAATAAATAAGAATTATATGTCACAATGGGGTAGGGTGGGTTTTAGAGATGCTTAGGTGGGGCATGGCCAAAAAAGGTTGGAAACCACTAATCTAGACAAATGATTAATAAACATTGGGAAATCTTTCTGGAAATTTTTAAAATGCTTGGGAAACTGGAAATAAACATTGATGGAAAAACTCACTACACACTTACAATTAATGTACTAGAATTCCAAGACAGACTCATTTTATAATACTTGAATACTTTACCTAAAAGTCAGCCTAAAGATGGAAACATAGAGGATAGAAGCAGAAATCAATGAGATTGATTTTTGGATAGTTTAGTCTGAACTTTTTTAAATTGCTGGGATTTTACATCTGGTATGCCCTTGAGGTCAGAATACAGATTAAATCTGATTTAAAATTTAAGAACACAAACAGAAGGTTAGATTAGATTTAAAAGTACATTTCAACCCTATGATTCACTTACGTGACAAGGCAGGGAGAAAGCGTACCTGTTCGGAGCAAACATTTATAGGCTCCCGAAGTATAATCCAGATGACACTTTCAAGAAGAGGAGGAACAGTGAGAGAGCCAAGGTACGTCCAATAGTCCAGAGAATGGGGGAGGAGACAAGAAGGATCAAAGTTGGTGAACATGTGCTGTTTACCCTAAAGAAAATTAAAAGAGAGAAGGAAACTTACAAAACATTGCCAGAGGCAGAAAAAACAACCTTGCTGCTCTGCTATGGATTCTGAATCCTCATGACCAAACCAATACAAGCTCATCTATCACGTGGAGTAATTCATTTGCTGAAGAAGCCAGAGTGTGTTCCACAGGAGGCATCAGGAGCAACTCCCAACTGTTTGCAGTTGATGAGTAAATAAAACTCCCTTATCGCATTTCTTTACAACTTTAATGCCAAGCTGAGTGTTAAAGCGGACTGTGGAGAAGGAAAACTAACATGCAGATTTAGCACCCTGATCTACAAGTCTCATGTTTGTGTAAAGGTTGCCCTTGCTTAAAAACCAGTCATATCCGACTCTAGAGTTCAGTCCTCATCTTTCTTTATAGCCAAAGAGCCAGCACAGGCTGCACCTGCAGACATTTCCATGGACATGTGGCAGGCATGCCTCGACACCCAAGTGCACGGAACACTGTTGCCTTCCCACTGAAGTGGTACCTATTTATCTACTTGCAACTTCTTGCATTCGAACTGCTAGGTTGGCAGGAGCTGGGACAGAGACGGGAGCTCACTCTGTTGTGCAGGACTCAGGTCTCAAACTGCTGACTTGCCGACTTTCCAGTCATAAAGTTCAGCGTCTTAAGCACTAAGCCACCACAGTCCCTCATGTATGTGTAGCCGTGCTCTATTCATAGTGGAGCACACAGATCTCTGATGCCCAGGAAAACGCACACACAAGTCTGTCTCCTGTACCTAAAAACGAGAAATTAGTAGAAGGGCAGAGAACTTACATATGTCTTCATAGTCATAGGTAGGTCCTGGCTTGTGAGCACTAGAAAATATTTAGGCCTAATCCCAGTTTCTACGGCCAACTAATCTACTGAAGCAATAACATTGTACACAAATGTTGAATTGTCATTCAACATACAGTATGATTCAATGGATCTACACTAGTTAATTCAGCAATACAATTCAGGGACACATTTATAATTATCTTACCTTAACTTTAATGTCATCCAAACGGTCTGTGATCTTCTTCAGTTGTGAATTGAATTCGCCCAACTGTAAATACAAAGCTCAAATGATCTATCATGCTTAGACTGTAAATTTTTAATTAGACGTACTCAGTGGTGGGCTCCAAAAAAATTTACTACCACACTGTGGTATGGTGGGCATGACCAGGGGAAAAGCCCTGCATTGCACGCAAATTAGGACTACCGTACTTTATTTCAAAACTTAGATGGGTGGGGACAGCCAGAATTTCTGCTACCAGTTCTGGCGAAGTGGTGCGAACCTGCTGATGCCTACCACTGGACGTACTGTATATTATTTCTTGTGAAAATGCTTCAAGTGGGGCAGAAAGTATAAATATTCTATAAAGAGAAGAATATTAATAATCCTTCATGTGAATATTTGCACAAAAGAAACATATTTTTAAAATAGTTATCAAAACACTACTTTAAAATATTGGGACTGATGAGAAAACAAAAGTTTCTGGGAAATGTACACTGGCATGGTTAGCAAGTAAGCCATAAGGAGAGGCCATTTAATAATATACCATTGCTGATCTGCTGATTCACTTAATTTTTTTGAAAAAGATAAAAGGGGTGGGGACTCTTTACCTTGCACATAGCTCTGGTTGAGAAATAGCCTGTAACTGGAGAATCATCGATTCTCAGACACAAACAATATTTTTAAGTTTCAGTCTACGTCAGTGGTGGCTAACCTTGGCACTCCAGCTGTTCTTGGACTTCAATTCTCAGAAGCCCTGATCAGCAGGTGTGCTGACTTGGGCTTCTGGTAACTGCAGTCCAAGAACAGCTAGAGTGCCAAGGTTAACCACCACTGGTCTAAGTGATCCAGTGCATCGGCATTGATCTCGCACAGCGTTTCTCAACATTGGGCCTCCAGGTGTTCTTGGACTTCAGTTCCCAGAAGCCCAAGCCAGCACACCTGCTGATCAAGGCTTCTGGGGAATTGACATCCAAGAACATCTGGGGGCCAGATGCAGGACTTTGTTCCCAGTGACTGGGAATGGTCTAAACTAGTGCATACCTACCTGCACTAAAGAAGTAAAAACCCTTGACATAGGCTCAAAAATGTGCAGGTAGGAGGGTCCTCAGGGGGCTAATTGGTCCACTCCCATTATTACATCATGTAGTCAGCAGAAAAAAGGGCTGGCCAACCCATAGCAAGCAGTGGAACAAACAGCAATAACACTTATATACTGCCCCATATCTCTTAGCACACTGCTTCTTCAACCCCTGACAAGGTGAGGCCTATAGCAGTAGAAACCCAAATTCCTATTGGGACATACAGACCTACCCTGGATTCTTAGCTTGCTCTCAGGTAGCGTGAAGGATGCTTTCCCATCACTACTGTTAAACCCAACAGCCAGTTTCTGTGGAACTGAGGGTTGTGATGCCATTTTGTCCTTTTGCTCAGGGAACAAACTTGCCTTGGGCTGGTCCCTTTGTTAGGAAAGGAAAGGGTACATTTACCCTTCCCCTTCTTACCTTCAAGAAAACTGCCAAGACCGCCAATCCATCTGGCTGGTGAGCAGCCTCAACAAAACTGGAATATTTATCTGCATTCCAATGGACAATATGAAGCTGAAAAGCAAGAAAGCAAGTACTATCAATTACCACTTTACTGAAGGCAGACAACTCTCTGTAACATCTGATGGGAGGTGTGGGGGCTAGTTTAGCTTTTTTTTAAAAAAAACAAGCAGCCCAAAGCCATCTTGAGGTCAATGAAATCCTTTGGAAGCTCCATGCACATTGGTCCAAAGCTCTGAAGATCCGTTATAGCCACTTCTAGTGTTGGTCACATTTACAAAAACACAACACAAATCATCTCTGGCCCAGTCCCTCCCATTAGGCTGTGGCCCACCCTCCTTTCCCCATCGACAGGAATCCTCAGACTAGACACGTCAGGTTGAGGGCTTAAAAGTCCTTGCAGACAAAGTGCTATATCAGTGCACAGATACATGAGTTCTGACTGGTTAGTTCACTCAATCATTCTGCATTCTGAGATTTAAGGTTTACTGTGTAATGTTTAAGATGTAATGCATGTTAGAGAAATTTAGTGTATGAGAAACAAGACACAGGAACAGCCGTAGTACTGGCTTAACACATCTTTTTTGCATGGTGGTCTAGGGGAACATGAGGTAATGGCGGACGAACAGCTCAATATATACGGTGGTTATACATTTGAATGTGGCTCCACGATAGCCCATTGGCTACTG
Source organism: Bradypodion pumilum (assembly GCA_035047305.1). Taxonomy (NCBI): domain Eukaryota; kingdom Metazoa; phylum Chordata; class Lepidosauria; order Squamata; family Chamaeleonidae; genus Bradypodion; species Bradypodion pumilum. The sequence continues at coordinate 305,208,993 of JAWDJD010000004.1, read as the reverse complement.
CTGGCGTGACATCATTCCAGGTCACGCCCTTCTTGTCCAGGTGAGGTAGTGGCGGGAATCTTCCCGCGCTGTAGTTCTTTGGGGATTGGAACCTTGTGAGCTTGGGCGCTCGCTATTGCCACCAGGTGGACATTAGCTCGCGACCTAATTACACGGAATACATTGATACAGTTGGTGGTTGTTTTAATGCATAGAACTCAGAACACAACAAGAAAGAAGAACAAATGCATTTGGTAGGAGTGGATTTTATTACTGGAAAACAACAAACAAGAAAGGACATGAGGGAAATGTGAAACAATTCTGAGGGAATCCCATTCCCAGTGGCTTGTGACTTCTCTTTTAAAGGATGTTTGTATCTTGTCTTACCACCGCTCTTGCACCAAGGCTTCTTGGAGAAATCTTTAAAGGCCTGTTTCTTTCATGCTTCATCATCATCGGCACTGATGCAGAAACCTGGTTCCTTTGGGTAGGCCGTCCCAGCTTAGAGAGATCTTGGATTCAGATGGAGAACATCTGCTGGGGGGAACCATGTTGTCTTCTTGGACTTGGAGAGTAGCTCTGTCTTCTTGCATATGCCAATTTGGCAGAGGTGCATTTTTTGAGCCAAAGAGCCTTTTTTTCACCACAGAACTACCCTGAAAATTGTGACCTAGCTTCTGATCCTCGACAGGTCTGTCTACATTTGTCAACTTGTTTATTTTTCTCTCAGTTCTATGGTTCTCCTTCCAGAAAATAAATCTTTTTCTTGAAGATGTTTAGAACCCGCTCTGGGAAACCTTTTTTAGACTGGCTAAAAAAAATCCCAAATGTTGTCTTCTTCATTGGGTTTCTTAGATGGAACCTTTTCCCCCAAGCCATATAAGTGTTTTGGAACATACTGTTTTCTAAGCACCTCTTATTAATTCATTATATTCCATCTCAACTTGTTCCTGTGGAAAACATGTCTTTAAACACTGCAAAAATCAATTTCCCCAAAAAACGATTCTCCCCACCAATTTTAATCATTCCACATTGAAAAAATCTTCCTTACTGAGCTAAGGCAGTGATAGCAAACCTTTTAAAGACCAAGTGCCCAAACTCAACAGACTGCTGTCCTCACCGCAGAGGGGCAGGGTGAATTCTGTGCTGGGGAAGAGGGAGGAAGCGCTCCCATTGGGCTGCTGGGCAGGGCGAACTTTGTGCTGGGGCAATGGTGTGCATGCCCACAGAGATGGCTCTGAGTATCCCCTCTGGTGCGTGTGCCATAGGTTTGCCACCACCGAACTAACAGCAAGGAGAGACTGCGAGGGTGTGATACAAGGGGGGGAATGGGAGGCAAGTGCCGACACTCAGAGTAAGCAATAAAATGAGGGAATGTGAGCACAAAATTATTTAATAAAGCGTTCAGAATTACCACGGCACGGAGAAGCTAGCGGTAAGAAAGGTAGATAAAGGCTTAAATACCCAAGTAGTACATCTAAAAAGCAGTAGATCAATCATTCATGAATGGACAATCATATACCAAACAAATATAGTACAGAATAACCGTCTTAAAGTACAGTAATAATCACGAATGATGATATATAACAATATATTCAGGACTGTGATTCAGAGCAAATAGATATACAATGCGATATAGGAGCATCAATTAGGTTTGTACTAACAAATAGTATAAACAAGGGTGTGAATGAAACACAGGTCCATCATATAAGAACACTAGTCCATCATATAAATGATATTATCATAGGAAAAGGTCCCACATCTAGGAATTAGTAGATGAAAAAGTGCCAAAGTATCCTGGAGAACGCGAATCCTGAAACTAGAACGGTGCAGAAAAGGGGATTCGATATCCTTCCGGACAAACGGATATTTCGTGTCTTTGTCAAGAATCTGTAACTGCCATTTTTTAAAGTAACTAATCAATCCAACTCTCGGTGTGGTGGGGAGCAACTCTAACCACAAAGTTTGCTGTGTTATATTCAATCAGGAACTCTTTCTAAGAACTTCCTATCTTACAGACAGTTGTGAAGACAAGATGGTGTAGGAGGAGGAACCATGTTTACAATCCTGGATTCTTATAGGCTTGCTGTGACGATAAAGTGGAGAATTGCCATGACTTTGAGCTCACTGAAGGAATAACAAATATAACAAATACTGTAAATCAATTTTGAAGGAGCCTGTACCTGCAGGAAGGCAGGATTATTATAGTACAAAAGCATTCTCATATACACGCAAAGGCATACATCCCTGCAACATGATAATCATTTTAGACCTGAGGGGCAGGCATTATCTTCTCTGTGCCGCGGTAATTCTGAACGCTTTATTAAATAATTTTGTGCTCACATTCCCTCATTTTATGGCTTACTCTGGGTGTCGGCACTTGCCTCCCGTTCACCACCGGACTAACGGCTTCTCTCTCAGTCTCCAGCACTTACATTACAGTTCTACCAAACACATTTTTCTATTTCACAATAACTGCCTATTTCAAAACGCTATTCCATTTCACCAACAAAAAAAGACACAGAAAAGTTCCCAACCTCCACAATATTATTCAACAGGAAACCATTTTAGATTTGTAAAAAGTAAGGGGGGGAGAAGAGAGAGATAACATTTTTGTATAGAAATAATGATTCTCCCCCCCCCCCCATTTAAGCTAGAATTTTCATATTCTACTCCAACACTGATAATATAAATCAAAGACATTCTTGATTCAAACATATGCTATCTGGATCATGGGGAAGAAAAACTACAACCTTCCAAAAGCTGTTGGGACTTCAAATCCCATCAGCCATCACTAGTTAGAGATGTAGAGTCTTAGCTCTACATCATCTGAAGGGCCACACCTTCTCCATCCCTGCCTTCCAACAGCAACAACACAATTAGAGTGTTAGGCAAAAGGCAAATTAAAAAAAACAAGCTGATTTAAAATTTCAAAACTACAAGACAAAAAAAAAAAATTAGCCCAACCAGGACTTCTAGAAATTCAAGTTCATCATAATCCATTACATGTGGTCTTTCTCCCAGCAAATTCTTTGTTGGCACATTATGTCACAACAAATTAAATCAACTTGCGCTCGTTTTCTTTTTGCAGTGCTAAGGCATCATAATGAGTTTTACAACTGTAAACATACAATTTCATTGCTAAAAAGCAGGGGGGGGGGGTTGGGGGGGAAGGAGGGGGAACACAGGCCTGCTCAAATGCAGGTAAAAGGAAGACGTAACAAATACTTCTATACAATTCAGTGGAGTACTTTACCTCTCCAGCAAATTTTGTTCCATCCACTGCATGCTCAGAGCCTAGATCATCATTTGGCCCCCCAATGGAAGTGAATTTGACGCAGCCTGTAATTTCCAGTGAGCGGACCCCCTTTCAGCACTATAAAGAGGAAATTTTCTTTTGAAATAAGATAGCTAGGCTACTGGGAACTTTGAGCATATCCTTGTATTTCTTGAGAGTGAAACAAACATATATGGAAGAATCACTAGTGGAATGTATCTTTAAACCTCATGTACCTCATACTCAATCACTTTTCCAGAGGCTGGGAAGAATAATGATATGGATGCAGCCCATACATATATAGGGAAGAAGATAAATGGATCACATACCCTCAAAAGTCATTCATCCCATCCCACCATTCCAGGATATAATTGTCAGAACCTCAAGGCAGAAGAGCAAGCAGTTTATAGTCTCTGGTTTAACTTGCCTTTAAACCTAGGCAAGAACCTTTAGTACTAGAGCTATTCAAACTAAGCAAATTAATGCCTATAGTGCTCATATTTGCTGCAAAAACATGTTCTGTGGTCAGGAAAAACAAATATGTGGAAGTGGACAGGTAATCACCCTATTTACCAACACACACACACCTCCCTTGCACTTTATCATGTAATTTTGGGAAATGAGCTTAGGGCTGGGACATAACTGAGTGACTATAGACAAAAAGAAGACAAGACAGTTGATCCATTCCCATGAAATCATATGACAAACAGAAACAAAGATCCCAACTGTGCTGAAGAATAAAAAGAAAGCTGTGTTTTTGGAAAATGAATTTTATCTCTTTAAAAAAACAAATAACTTTTTTTTAGACCTTCAACTGCTTATGGTACAGGAGAATCACATTCAAGCAAGACACACACAAGTCTAAACTCAGGCTTTGTTAGACAAGAGGAGGTGAGAATTAACGTCATGTTAAATCACAATATACTAAAGGCAAACAAAATGGATCTTTTATAGAAACTGTTAAGTGTTATGTTTCTTAGAACAGTCATCTTTAGGTTATAGTTTAAAACAAAATTAAATCTGCCAGGAAACCAACCTGATTTATCTTCAGTGTCATCAAATTCCACACTGGTAGAGTGCCCATTGTTGAGGATGACTTTAGCAGAAGTAGGATCATAGTTAGGACAAAGTGGACGAAGAGTGGGGTCGTATTTGGTTTTGTGAGTTTGGATATCAATAGGAGATTGACGGTCTCCATTAGCAACGGGGAAAATTTCCTTCCAGTGAGAAGGTCCTAGAATGCAGTACAGAAATGTTGTTCATTAAAATACACTCTAGGCAGTCAGATTTAATTTAATAGTCATATTTATATATGCCGCCCACTCAGGCAGAACCCGACTCAGGGCGGCAATAAAAAAGTAATTGTCATATAAGAAAGTAATCACAAGAACCTACCTGGGCTTTCTTATTTGTCTTTTAAAATATTATTCAGATTATTAAAAAGTTCAGATTTAAAGAGGTGGGAAGCATACCACCTAGTTGTCTTTGATAAACTAAAAGATAGTGCTCTAAACGAATAAATCTTAATTCTAATGAATTAAATACCCAAAGACAAGGGTTAGAACATTAGGGTTGATCATTTTCTGCCTAATACCAGGCATTCTTGTCATAAGGAATGCAGCAGGCACCTGAAATTAACACACACATGCAACAGATTCAGAGAACATTCACCTATCAACTGATTATTGTGTAACCCATACATCTAAAATGCTACATTATAGTTCAGTCATAGAACAATAGGGGAGGGTACCTTGTCCCAAGCCACAGTTTTGGACTATCAAACTCAATATTGTCAACACTGACCGGGACTGGTCTTCCAAGATTTTAGAGAGGGATCCTTCTCAACCGGAAGTGGAGCTCCAAGGGATTCAGTGTGACACTCTCTGCACATAAAAACATACACTGTGCCATTGAACTATAAGCACTCAACCCCACAAAAAATATTTCTGAGATAAAATCTGTTTTCCTAAACATGGCAAATCATATATCAGTCCACAATTATGGATGCCCACAAGATGGAGCCATTTTCATTAGTTACAACATGGGCTTCCTCCTAGGGGCACAGGCTATGGACCTACTCTTGAAGTAACACTTTCACAACATGAATGAAAAGATACAGTACCTGCCTCTCCTAGAATACCTAGGATAGAAGGATGGGAGAATATGGCAAAGGGAACCAAAAATGAGGTGCTGGAATAGATACACTACTCCTGACTACAAATGAGAGAGGATATATCCTTCTTACAAGTAAAAAGGTAAAGGTAAAGGTTTACCTTGCTCGAAAGCCAGTCATATTCGACTCTAGTGTTCAGTGGTCATCTCTGTTTCAAAGCCGAAGAGCCAGTGCTGTCTGCTTCTGCAGACGTTTCCGTGGTCATGTGGCAGGCATGACTAGACACCGGAGCACATGGAACACTATTACCTTCCCACCAAAGTGGTCCCTATTTATCTACTTGCAACTTCTTCTTTTTTTAATTGACAAAACAAAATACATTTCATTTTGACAGTACAATAATCTAAAATACACATAAAATGCCTAACAATAACAAATTACTTTCACGAAGAAAAAGAAGAAAAAGAAGAAAAAAAGAGAGAAAACCCCTATTTAACTGTATAGCGAACAATACTTTTCTATATCTTATCTTAATTAACACCTCTGTAATTTGCTGTACCAGTGCTTATATAAATCTAAATCTAATTACATTAAACAAAACAAATACTTACAATAATCGCCCTGTGTATTTACAACTTACAGGAGTCTGCAGGATGTCACATTTTTCACCATTTCCAATAATGTATATATTCTGGTACATGGCTGCCACCCTGGTCTCCTTTCAGTGAATGATCCACAAATGGTTGCCAAATTTTCCAAAATCTGTTTTCTTTAATTTTCCCCTTATATTTATTTATCTCATAAGAACATAAGAACAGCCTTGCTGGAACAGGCCACAGCCCATCTAGTCCAGCATTCTGTCTCACACAGTGGCTCACCATTTCCTTCAGGGCATTATTCCCAAAGAGATGCCTTCACCTGCTTAGGATTCCCTGGAAATGATATTGAGAGATATTCTACCTATCTCTCCAACCCGGAGGTTGTCCTTAAGTATCCATAATTATAGCCATTGATACTCTTGTCCTCCATGAACTTGTCTAATCCTTTCTTAAAGCTGTCAAGACTGACAGCTGTCACCACTTCTTCTGGCAGGGAGTTCCATAGGCCAGTAATCCTCTGGGTGAAAAAGTACTTTCTCTTATTTGTTTGAGAACTAGTACCCAAAAGTTTCATCGAGTGTCCCCTAGTTCTAGTGTTATGCGATAGGGAAAACAGTTTTTCCTTATCTACTTTGTCCACACCGTGCATGATTTTATAAACTTCAATTAGGTCACCTCTTAGACGTCGTCGTTCAAGAGTGAAGAGGCCCAACCGTTGCAGCCTCAGATGGTAAGGAAGGTGTTCCAGTCCCCTAATCATTCTGGTTGCCCTCCTCTGCACTTTTTCCAGCTCCATAATATCCTTCTGGAGGTATGGCGACCAGAACTGTACACAGTATTCCAGATGGGGCCTCACCATAGATTTATAAAGAGGCAAAATGACACTTGCTGACTTATTTTCTATACCCTTCCTAATGATCCCTAACATTGAGTTTGCTTTTTTCACTGCTGAGGCACACTGGGTTGACACCTTCATTGAGTTGTCCACCAGGACACCAAGGTCCCTTTCCTGGTTTGTCGCAGAGAGTTCAAACCCCATCAGTTTATAAATGTAATTGGGGTTCTTTGCCCCAACATGCATCACTCTGCACTTACTAATGTTGAAACTCATTTGCCACTGTTTTGCCCACTCCCCCAGTGTCAAGAGATCCCTCTGGAGCTCCTCACAATCTCTCACAGTTTTCACTACCCTGTATAATTTAGTGTCATCAGCAAATTTGGCTACCTTGCTTTTTACTCCTACCTCTAGATCATTTATGAAGAGGTTGAAAAGCAGGGGTCCCAGTACTGAACCTTGGGGGACCCCACTCTTTACTTCCCTCCACTTGGAGAAGTGTCCATTTACTGCTACCCTCTGTTTCCTGTCCCTTAGCCAGTTGCTGATCCAGGACAAGACCTGTCCCTTTATTCCATGACTGGTAAGTTTATTCAAGAGCCTTTGGTGTGGGACCTTGTCAAAAGCCTTCTGAAAGTCCAGATAAACAATGTCAACTGGATCCCCCTTATCCACATGCTTGTTGACACTCTCAAAAAATTCCAACAGATTAGTGAGGCATGATTTGCCCTTGCAAAAGCCATGTTGGCTCTCCTTTAGCAGCGCCTTCTCTTCTATGTGCCTATTAATTCTATCTTTTAGGATGGTTTCCATCACTTTACCTGGGACACATGTCAAACTGACAGGTCGGTAATTTCCTGGATCACCCCTGGATCCTTTTTTGAAAATTGGTGTTACATTCGCTACCTTCCAGTCATCAGGCACAAAGCCTGATTTGAGGGAAAGGTTATATATTTTGGCTAGGAGATCAGCAATTTCATCTTTAAGTTCCCTGAGAACTCGTGGATGGATGCCATCTGGTCCTGGTGATTTGTTAGTGTTTAGCTTAACAAGACATGCAAGGACCTCCTCCCTGGTTATTTCTATCTGGCTTAATTCTTCGGTTTCCCTCCCTACGAAGATAGGCTCTATTTTGGGCATGTGGCCTCTGTCTTCTTCAGTGAATACTGAAGCAAAGAATTCATTGAGTCTCTCTGCAATCTCTGTTTCCTCTTTAATAACCCCTTGCCTTCCATTGTCATCTAATGGTCCAATGGCCTTCCTAGTTGGGTTCTTACTTCTAATGTACTTAAAGAAGTCTTTGTTATTTCTCTGAGTATTTTTAGCTATACGCTCCTCAAAGTCTCCCATGTCAATTTATCATTCAATGCAAGATCCCACATCTCTTTATACCATTCCTCTACTTTTAAAACTCTATCAAGTTTCCAATTCCTTGCTATGCACATTCTACCCGTTATCAGCATAATGGCTATTAACTCCTTTTTATCTTCTTTTACCTTTAAATTTTCCACATCTGTTAACAACACAATATTTAAATTCAGTTTAAATTCAACCCCCGTAATGCCACATATTTCCTTCTCAATTTCCCCCCAAAATTCTTTTACCACATTACATTTCCACCACATGGAAGTAAAGGATATAATAGCCAACTTGAAGTTAGGTAAATCTCCAGGGGAGGATGGATTGACAGCAGATTTTTGTAAGGATTTTTATAAGGAATTTAAAGACTGTGTAGTTCCAAGATTGTTGAAGTTGTTTAATTATATACTGGACGGGGGAAAGATACCGACATCATGGAATAGAACTATAATTGTTTTGTTACCAAAGCCTGGAAAGGATGTTGAAATGTGGAGTCGTATAGACCTATTTCTCTGATAAATCAAGACACCAAGTTATTTACAGCAATAATTGCAAATAGATTGAATGGGTTCATGGGCAATTATATAAAGGGGATCAAGCTGGATTCTGGAAAGGAAGACATATGTCTGATTTGATAAGGAGAGTTCTGGACTTGATTGATTTAGTAGGACAAACAAAAGAGAAAGTGGGATTACTGTTGTTAGATATACTTAAGGCTTTCGATTCTTTGCAATGGGTTACAATTAAGGAGATAATTCGATGTTACGGATTTGGAGATAGATTTTGTAACACAATTGAACAGTTATATCAATCTGGAATTGCTAAAGTCAGGGTAAATGATGAAAGTACAGAAGAAATAAAATTAGAAGCAGGAACGAGACAGGGCTGTCCATTATCTCCAATATTGTTTATAATGGCAATGGAGTTGTTAGCGAATGTTATAAGAGGGGATAAAGGTATTGAAGGGATATTCAAAAATAAGATAAGTTTGCATGCTGATGATACCTTGGTAATAATGAAGCACCCTAGAAAGGCATTAGAAAAAATACAAGGCCATTTGAATGATTTTGGAGAGATGACAGGACTGCGAATTAATTGGGACAAATCAGAAATGATATTCTGTAATGTTGAGAAGGAGGAACAAGAGAAAATAAAGGATAAATTTAAACCAAGTTAAAAATTGTTTGAGATATTTAGGAATAAGTGTTTCAAATAAATTTGAAGATCTTAAGCAATTAAATTATGATAAACAGAAAAATGAAATTAAAGAGAAAATAGAATTGTATAAAAAGATAAAATTATCCTGGTTTGGCAGGATAGTGTTAAGTAAAATGATGCTATTGCCAAAAATTAATTTTTTATTTGATGCATTACCAATTAGATTAATTGATAAGGAAATTAAAGATTTTCAAAATATAATAAATAATTACTGCAATGCAGGAAGAAAGCCTAGAATAGCATAGATTTTTAGGTATTTACCTCAGAAAGGAGGAGGACTGGGGATACCCAATTTGAGGAATTATTATAGAGCCTTCCAAATTAAGAATGTTGTGAAGATTTTAGCAAGAGAAAGGGTAATATGGGAAGAAATAGAGATGAAGGAGCTAAGTCAAGTGAGTAAAGGGATTTTTTGGGTAATAATAAAGGGAAAATAAGTGTTAAAAATAAGATGATGAAAACAATGTTGGATGTTTGGAATAAGGTTAAAAAGGAATTGAGTCCAGAACTATCTCCAATAATAGAATTAGAGGATATTAAAAAATTTTCAATAAAATTAGATAAAAGGCTGTGAAGGAGGTATTGGAAAGAAAAAAATATTTTCCTGTTGAAAGACTGGATACAAGCCTGTAAAGATAGAGAGAATAAAGCAGAAATTTACTCTCAGCTGAATTTGAATTGGTTCCAAATGGTGTTGTTGGATAGATGGAATGGTAAATATAAGGGAGAAATTAGTTTAGAGAGGGATAAAACGGAATTTGAGGAAATTTTGTTAAAGATAAGAAAAGGGGATATGGGATTAAAGGGTATAGTAAGCAGAATATATAAAATCCTAAATAAAGAAGGTAACCCTCAAGAAACTCTGAAATCGTGTTGGGAACAGGATTTGAACATAAAAATCCCTGAAAAAATTGGAAAAATAAATGGAGAAAAAGATATATGAGAACTATGTCGGTTAGAATGAAGGAGCATAATTACAAAATGTTATGGAAGTGGTATTTGACCCCAGAGAGATTATTTCAAATAGATAATACTAAAAGTAAAATGTGTTGGAGATGCAAAAACACTTTGGGGACATATCTACTTGCAACTTCTTGCTTTCGAACTTCTAGGTTGGCAGGAGCTGGGACAAAGACGGGAGCTCATTCCGTCCTGCAGTACTCGGGAATTGAACTGCTAACCTTCCGCCTCCCAGTTAGCGTCTGTTGTGTTCTAATGGTTTTACCTTCCACATGGATTACAATGTATCTGAGCCAATGTAACCTTGCCTATAGCAACAATGTAACCTTCAGCTGTATCATATAAACCCTGTAATAGGACGCGAGCTAATGACCACCAGCTGGCAGCAGCGAGCGTCCAAGCTCTCTTGGTCCGAACTCATCAAAGGCAACAGCGCGGGAAGTTTTCCCGCCACACCTACACCTGGACAAGAAGGGCGTGACCCACAATGACGTCACGCAGACAGTAGCCAATGGGCTACCATGGCACCACGTTCAAATGTATTCCTACTGTATATAAAGAGCTATCGATCCGCCATTACCTCATGTTCCCTCTGTCCACGATGCAATAAACCTGAGTTAACCCAGCCCGAGGCTGTGTCCTGTGTCTTAGTTTCATACACTAAATTGGCGACGAAGGTGGGATAATGGATCCCCAAGGAGCAGCCAGGGCACAGAGCGGGTTCAACATCACCAAACCGCAAGACTGGGAGTTGTTTGAAATGGACTTCCATGCGGCGCTGGTGGAACTCAAAGTCAAGGAAGACGATGAGGAGAGGAAGAGGGCCATCCTCACCCGCATGCTTGGGATGGAGACCAAGCGGACGCTGGTGGGCATCATCGCTCCGAAGAAGGTGAGCGAATTTAAGGCGGACGACATCATGAAGCTGCTACGGGAGCGCTTCCAACCCTCGAGGGCGATGTTTCCCGCTCGGAGCGCGTTTTGGAGGCGAGTCCAAGCGCCGGACGAGTCGGTCGAGACATTCGTGGCCGCCATGAGGGTAGCCGCCGCCCCCTGCAAATGGGGCAACATCCTAGAAATGGCCCTCAGGGACGGCGTGCTGTGTGGCCTGAAAGACAAGGAGGTGCAGCGCAGCTTGATGAATAAGGAGCCGCCACCAACGCTGGCAGAGGTCGTCGAGGCCGCGGAGGCCGCAGAGTCCACGAATGCTGGAGTGGACGAGATGCACCAGTGGCGTGAGTGGCGTCCCAGAGCCGGTAAAGCGGAAAAATCGGTGCACGCAACTCAACGGGCCTCAAAGTCGTCTTCGGAAGGCAGCGACGGCGAGGAGGTCCAGAAGGTCCGAAAAGGGGGGCGCCGCTGCGATGGTTGCGGAGCGGCCCATGAGCGTGCGAGGTGCCCATTTAGAAAGGCCGAATGCTACACCTGCGGCCGTCGGGGGCACATCGCCAAGGCATGCAGAAAACGGAAGGAGGGCCGGAGGCAGTCACCGGACCGTTCGACCAGACCGGACCGTCCAGCGAGGCCCAAAGATGGCGTCCAGACCACGAGGAAGCAGGACGGCGTGGGCCGCGTCTCGGACAGCAGCGAGGACGACGTCCCAGTGCTCAGTGTGTCCGCGGAACAGTCCCATTATTTCGTTGAGGTACTAGTACAAGGGGCCCCTATCAGGATGGAAATTGACTCGGGGTCCTCCTATTCCATAATTCCCCAGAAAGAGTTCTTGAAAATCGACCCCCACGTGCGGCCCAAACTTAAAACATTGAGGTCCACGCTACGAGATGTACAGGGGAACAGCATTCCGGTGTTGGGGGTCGGGAAATTTCGGGTTGAGTTTAAGAGACACTCTGCGGAGCTGCCCCTAGTTGTCCTCAAGGGGGGGAGTTGTAGCCTCCTAGGGACACAGTGGTTCCAGCCTTTAGGCCTGTTTATAGGGGGAGTACATGCAGTGGGGGTGGACCCAATACAAGCGGTGTGCGATGCGCATCCCGCCGTTTTTGAAAAAGGACTTGGAAAATTCAAGGGACCCCCTGTAGCTTTCGACCTAGACCCGGAGGTCCGCCCGATAAGACTCAAACCGCGCAGGGTGCCCTTCGCACTAAAGGACAAGATAGAGGCGGAACTGGACAAATTGGTGGGCCAGGGGATTCTTATTCCTGTTGATTCCGCGGAGTGGGAAACTCCAATTGTAACAGCTCTGAAGGCTAACGGGGAGGTGCGCATTTGCGCTGATTATAAGTGTACAATTAACAAGGCGATCCGCCCTAACGCATACCCGGTGCCGGTGGTCAGCCACCTTTTGGCCAGGCTTAATGGGGGAAAGTGTTTCGCTAAGCTCGACCTGGCACAAGCCTATCAGCAGCTTCCCGTAACACCCGCCACGGCCGCGGCACAAACGATAGTCACACATAAAGGAGCGTTCCAGGTGTCGCGTTTACAGTTCGGCGTGAACTCGGCACCCGGCCTTTTTCAGTCGCTTGTAGAACGCCTCCTGAAGGGGCTGGAGGGGGTGTTGCCTTATTTTGATGACGTATTAATAACAGGGGGGAGTGAGGCCGAACTGGCAAAGAGATTGGACAAAGTACTAACGGTGTTCGAGAAAGCGGGGCTGAGACTGAGGAAGGACAAATGTGTCTTTTTCGAAACCGAGGTCGAGTTCTTAGGGTTCAGGATTACACCCGAGGGTATCAAGCCATCCAAATCCAAAGTAGTAGCCATCAAAAAGGCCCCTCGCCCCACATCCAAAACCGAGCTACAGTCATTCCTGGGGCTCCTCAATTTTTACCATACATTCCTCCCGCGGAAGGCGTCCGTGGCCGAACCGCTTCATCGGTTGCTTAAAAAAGAGGAGACTTGGATGTGGGGTGACGAGCACGAGAGGGCGTTCAAAGAATTAAAGCAACTCTTAACCTCTGACGCAATTCTAACACATTTCGACCCCAAACGGCCGGTGGTCCTAGTCTGTGATGCATCACCGGTGGGGGTGGGGGCGGTACTTTGCCACGTGTTGGATGACGGAAGGGAGGCCCCGGTTGCATTTTATTCAAGGTCCCTGTCCCAGGCAGAGCGAAATTACGCACAAACCGACAGGGAGGCATTGGCAATTGTAGCGGGGACCAAAAAGTTTCACGATTTTTTGTATGGCCGCCCGTTCAAAATCGTGACGGATCACAAGCCCCTGTTAGGGATTTTCACGGCAAGCAAGCCCACCCCGCAGATCCTATCACCGAGAATGCTGCGATGGGCCATTTTTCTCAACGCTTACCAACACGAGTTGGTGTACCGGCCCGGAAAAGAGATCAGCCATGCTGATGCACTTTCGAGATCCCCTTTGCCCTTGTCGGACGACCAGAAGGCTAGAGTAGGAAGAGACCGCCAGGTGTTACTAATTGAGGTTTTAGATGCACCCCCAATAGTACCAGCCGATATTGCGAGGGCGACAGGCAAGGACAGGACACTCGAGAAAGTCAGCTCATGGGTACAAAAGGGGTGGCCGGCATCGTCCCCAAGCACGGAATTCGACCCATTCTTTCGGAAAAAGCTAGAGTTGTCCCTAGAAAGGGGGTGCCTATTGTGGGGCCAACGGGTGGTGGTTCCTGCAGCCATGCGGCCGAGGGTGCTCAAACTGCTGCACGTCAGCCACCCGGGCATCGTTCGTTCGAAAGCGCTGGCCCGCAGTTACTTTTGGTGGCCACAGCTGGACGCGGACATTGAGCACATGGTCGGCACTTGTGAGGCATGCCAGGGATCCCGACCAGAGGCGGCCCGCCTCCCGCATAGGGAATGGGACACAGCAAGGGGGCCGTGGTCCAGAGTACATGTAGATTTCGCTGGCCCATTCCGAGGAACCATGTTTCTCCTGGTGGTGGATGCGTTCTCCAAGTGGCTGGAGGTTATCCCAGTAAAGAGCACGTCCTCCGCCACAACAATTAGCCAGCTACGGAGAGTCTTTTCCACGTTCGGTTTACCCGACACTTTAGTCAGCGATAACGCGAGTTGCTTCACCTCCTCGGAGTTCGAGGCATTCATGGGAGCAAACGCCATTCGGCATGTCACATCCGCGCCGTTTCACCCGGCCACGAATGGCCAAGTGGAACGGTTGGTGCGTACAACAAAGGATGCGCTGCGGCGCATGGGCCCGGGGGACCTAAATCACCAAGTATGTCAGTTCTTGTTAGCGTATAGGGTGACCCCCTTAGCGTCGGGTTACTCGCCGGCAGAACTCTTGATGCGGCGAAAACTGACCACGCTTCTGACCAGGCTGGACCCGACGAGAGTCGAGGATAAAGGAAAAAACATAGGATTGGCAGTCTCGAAAGGGTTCGCCGCCGGCGACCTTGTTTACTGCAGGAACTATGCAAGCGCAGGGCCAGCCTGGGTGCCGGGAACGATAATAGAACAAACAGGGCCAGTGTCATATCGGGTGGAAACGAGCACCGGTCTCCTCTGGAGGAGACACGCTGACCAACTGAGGCGCCGAGTGAGTGAAGGGCCGGTCAGTGGGGCACAGCAACAGGATTCAGCGATAGGGTTCTCCCCCACCCGTTCAGCCCAAGGGGGAGAAAATGAGGGACATCAGTCCGCATCCGGGGGGGAAAGCAGTGATCCCGACTCATATCCTTTTGATACCCCAGTTCTATCAGAGCCCGGGGGGAGGGAAAAGGAATGTGCGGCCGCCGCCGCGTCCCCCGAATGTAATTTTGATTTTGGTTTTGCGAGCCGGGGGGGTTTTCAGGAGTGTTCCCCCACCCTTCCAAGCGAGAAGAGGGGTTTTTCGTTAGCCCCCAGTGCCCCCGGTTCTTCCCCGAGAAAGAGCACACCTCCCAACAACGCCGCGGAGCCGCGGCAAGTCACTAACAAGTCTCCCTCTCAAATTACAGGGCAGGAAACCAGGGGACAAAGAGAAGGTAGCAAACCCGGGGAAAGGCAGCCCGCATCGAGACCCCAGCGTGTTCGAAATAAACCATCTTGGCTGAGAGACTTTGTCTCCTAAGGGGGGGGAGTGCGTTGAAGTGTAGGCTCGAGACATTGTCTCGTCCTAGGGGGGAGGGGTGTTGTGTTCTAATGGTTTTACCTTCCACATGGATTACAATGTATCTGAGCCAATGTAACCTTGCCTATAGCAACAATGTAACCTTCAGCTGTATCATATAAACCCTGTAATAGGACGCGAGCTAATGACCACCAGCTGGCAGCAGCGAGCGTCCAAGCTCTCTTGGTCCGAACTCATCAAAGGCAACAGCGCGGGAAGTTTTCCCGCCACACCTACACCTGGACAAGAAGGGCGTGACCCACAATGACGTCACGCAGACAGTAGCCAATGGGCTACCATGGCACCACGTTCAAATGTATTCCTACTGTATATAAAGAGCTATCGATCCGCCATTACCTCATGTTCCCTCTGTCCACGATGCAATAAACCTGAGTTAACCCAGCCCGAGGCTGTGTCCTGTGTCTTAGTTTCATACACTAAAGCGTCTTAGCCACTTAAAAACTTAACATATTAAGGGAAAGCTTTGGCTCAGTTCTTTCCAATTTATTATGGGGCATGTGCATGTTTGCTTGCACATATGAAAGTTAAAGCTGCCATCGCTGCATTGACAAAATGGAGGAAAGTCAACACACAAATGGAAAGACATAAGGGACATGACTACCAAAATTAAAGAATTTTTGCTGTAAAATTTCACATGCTAATTTAAGCTTATAGGCAGATATAGTCATAATTAGATATACTTGCTGTGATCTAAGTAGAATTACAATATACAATTCATCACAGAGCAAAAAACTGATAAGGTGACCTCCCAATAGATTCTAGTATTGAGAGCAGCTGAGATATAAATTAAATGAATAAAACATAGTGTTAAGTAACTCTCTAAATATCCTTGTACCTTGCATTTTTCTGCTGCCAATCAAATAGGAATCCTTATAGAAAATGTATAATATATCCATTGTATCTTTAATACTTTAATCTCATTAAAATGAATTCATTGACCATTGACCATAAATACTCTCAGAATTAACTATTCCTTAGAATATTTTATTTTCAATTCATTAGTATTTTTTCCAATTAAATTCATTAAAAAAATAAATTAAATGAAGTGAAATAAATCAGATACATTTTATTTGTCCACTATAGTCTATTAAAATTTACTCAAGCTAGAACTATGACTGGCATCTCAAAGCTCTGGTTAGAAACCAGAGGTAGCCCACATAGAGCATCATTTTATAGCAAAGCTACTCTGTTTGCACCTCTCGTATACCAAATGCCTCAAAAACCCAAAGCTATCATTTCAGCAGCACACACAAGTCTGCTACACGTCCTGAATCAAGAAGATGCTCTTTTTCTTGAATGCCAGTCCCAAGGGGAAAACCTCAGAACTAAGACATGATAGAGAGAATGACAACCTTTGAGGTTGCCTATGTTCATAAAGGCAGGGGATGATATGAACATTTCTTTTCAATTTAGTATGGCTGATTTGGAACTTTGTAAATACAACCAGTATCCCCAAACAACAATTTTCAGAACAGAACTGTACAATTTAAGTTATCAGTGTTGATTTAGTTTTTTTAAAAAGTAAAAACTGATGAGGTACACAGAAAGAGCCTCACTGAAGATTGCAGTATTTTGAAACAAAAATTGGGCATACCCTGGTAACGGCAACCTTGTGTTGCCTGCTAATCTTTCTCACACTAGGTCAGGCAAAAGGAACTGCAGAATGAACTCACCTAAAAGTAATTAGCTACAATACTGCTGAATGAAAATCAAACAAAGTTTTAGTAATTCTTTCTTTAGAAGAACCATACTGTACCGCAAAACAGACTTTTAATTTATCAATGTGATATGGTCCTAAGGCAAGAATGGTATCCTTCCAACTTCCTTTTTCAAGGAAAATGTTGGGGACAGAATTTAAGCAGAAGCTTTTTTAAAATTCTGTATCAGTTTGTAAAGAAAATAAAATAAAATTCAGCATAAGGATCAAATTAAATTCCAATTAATCTTAGCTTAATCCATTGCCAAGCAGCTCTATCATTAGGGAAACTGATGCCAGTGCCTCAAATTAAAGATTTTAGCTGTTATAAAATAGCAGCAAATTGTTCTTTAATCTCTTCTGCAAAGCAAACTAAGTTGGCTGACTTTACTGTTCACATATGCCTCTCCACCTTAGACAGCAAAATTTCTGGCCCTCGCCCTGCTAATAGTATAAAGAATACATATGAAATTACCTCAGAAACACTATTTTATTTCCGGCCTTTGCTCAGAACAGAAACGAACTATTTATACACAGCATTTTAAAATTCGTCTGGCAAGGAAATTCATAAGCCATCTTTTCTACTGAAACAATCACTGTATTGAGCATTTCGACAGTTTGAAGCATTTATATCGAGCATTTCAGGTATTAGAGTTCTTCTGTACTTTGCTATAGTAAGCATTACAAGGGCTGCATAATGTGGTAGAACAGTTTCTGTTATGTATGTACAATGTTGCTTTAAGAAATGTATGAATGTAACCTGACCACAATTACAAGGTAGCCCAGCTGTTAAAGGAACGCGAGTAAGCTGCCCATAGAGGGCAGCTGCGAGCGTTCAACTCACATGGTTCTCATTCCTCAAATCACCAACAGCCGCGGGAACTCTCCCGCACTAGCAAACAACTACGGAAGAGAGCCGAGACTTGGACGACGTCACGCCGGTAGCAGCCAATAAGCTACCGTGCAACAAGATTCAAATGTATTGCACTACTGTATATAATGTGATGTACCTCCGCCATTACCACATGTTCATCCTGATCATCAACCAATAAACCTGTGTTAGTCCTCACTGCGACTCCTTCTTTGTCTTCCGTGCAAGACACTAAAGTTTCATTCCACAATTGTAGATGGCTACAGCTTATCAAAACCCACCAGTGACAAGATAGTATCTTGGCTTATTCCATGCCTCCAATTCTGAGAAGAAAAAACACACTCCGCATTACCCCAGTTATCTAAGATGCACAGTTCCTTCTACGTCATTCTTCTATGTCAACTGTATTTCTGGCCCACTGTGATTGTCTTACAAACTGCGTTCCATATATCACATGGTATACACAACCCTGTTCAGCTATACATTTTAAGTACTATTACATATAATGAATTCCATTTACCCTGTTTATGGAATTACTTTACCACATGAAACCACGGAAGCATTTGCAAAATAACATTCACTTCTCAGTTGGAGTACACAGAAAGAGCCTCCTCGAAGAGCGTGGTATTTTTTGGACCACAATCGGGCATACCCTGGTAATGGCAACCTTGTGTTGCTGGATAATCTTTCTCACACTAGGTCAGGCGAAAGGAACTGCAGAATGAACTCACCAAAAAGTGCCTTCATTTTGGCAGTTTCACGTCTGGCCTAGACACAGAAGAAGAAATGCAAAGGGTTAAACTATAAAAACCTGTACAAGTACATTTTTAGAAACACTGCAGCCAGGGAAGGATCAAAAGTCCAGAACTATGCATGTTTTATTCAAAGAGAAGTACCACTGCAGTGGCTCAAGTCGCTAAGACGCTGACTGGGAAGCGGAAGGTCAGCAGTTCGATTCCCGAGTACTGCAGGACGGAAATGAGCTCCCGTCTTCGTCCCAGCTCCTGCCAACCTAGCAGTTCGAAAGCAAGAAATTGCAAGTAGATAAATAGGGACCACTTCGGTGGGAAGGTAACAGCGTTCCGTGCGCTCCGGTGTCTAGTCATGCCTGCCACATGACCACGGAAACGTCTGCAGAAGCAGACAGCGCTGGCTCTTCGGCTTAGAAACAGAGATGAGCACTGCACCCTAGAGTCGGATACGACTGGCTTTCGAGCAAGGGAAACCTTTACCTTTACCTTAAATCAAAGAGGGCACAGGACTGCAACTTTTAGCAGTTTATTGATTGCTATCAACACCTTTTGATTTCAAAGGTAGTTTTAAACTACTAGTTTCTGTTGGCCTTTATTACTCTCCGGAGTAGTAACAAGAATTTTATCACATATCAGATATAAATAGGCTGTAGAATGCATGCAAAAATGGCCACTAGAATAAGTATGAGTGTGATCAGTGATACAGGTCGCAATTTGGACCGCTTTTGGCACAATCTGGTTTTTGACCTATTTTCCAGTAACCTGACAACATATAGGAAATCATGAACCAGACTGACCTGGCCTTGTGTCCATCCAGTGCCAGGGCTACTCTTGGTCCAATCTCTTTTTGGAGTGGCTAAAGCAATGGGAACTGAATCACATACTGTACACAAGGAAGGGATGCTTTAAAAGAGATTGCATCTAAGGAAGCAACTCTTTTCAGTGAGAACCAATGCAATTGTTTCCCGATCTGACTGCACTCTATGAAACCAAATGGGCTGCCTGTACACCATTTTGCAAACACTTTGGAGCCCTGCATGCCAACAAAGCTACTGAGCAGTCATGGTATTTGCTGACTCCAAAGGAAGTATTTGGCCAGGCTCTCAGATATTACTTAAGCAAACATACCATAACTTATTAGGGGCTCCTCTACTTGCAACACAGCGCAGAGCTCCTTAATTTTATCTTTGACACACGGCTTGCCTAAGCAGACGTCATCCACTCTGCATTTACATCAAGATTAGAAAATGCAACACAAGGCAGATGCTGAATCACTCGATTTACTTAGAGACTTAAGGGTTGACAATTTTCTTTAAAAGTGTAATACTGTATTAAACCCTGCCTAACCATGTATGTAAAAAGGTATTGAAAGTCAGAGTTAACACTTGCCAGCCTCAGCCCTATTGACAGCCCCAAGTTAAGAAAACACAGTGACTCTATAGGCTTTACATGAGTGTTACTGACCATTCAGCAATTGATTCAATGGACCTACTCTCTAGCTGAGACTAGCAATAGAATACTGGTTGAGTTACACAAAGGAGTACCCAGGTTGGGAAGATGAAGAAGCACACTGTATTTGGAACTGGGTGGGAACATTGTGAACATCGCTACTACCACAAAGACCAATTTATTGTCCCACAGTCCTCCTGCTATGCTGATACACACTTACAACTGTGATTTAAACAATTAAGCATTGACCCAGAGAACAATGATAAGAATACCGCTGGGGGCATCAAATCATCCTGATTTCTGTCCCTGAATTCCAAATAACAGGTGATTTATACCTGAGGTAGGAATTATGTAGACCTCCAATTACTGTGTGTTGTACTTTGCATAATCTGTAAAATGCTGAATTCTGTTTTCAGATGCCTTTTCTTTATCCTTTTAAAAAAATGGATTACAGTAATATAGCAGTGGCTCAAGTGGCTAAGACGCTGACAGGGAGGCAGAAGGTTAGCAGTTCGATTCCCAAGTACTGCAGGACGGAATGAGCTCCTGTCTTTGTCCCAGCTCCTGCCAACCTACCAGTTCGAAAGCAAGAAATTGCAAGTAGATAAATAGGGACCACTTTGGTGAGAAGATGACAGCATTCCGTGCGCCCCAGTGTCTAGTCATGCCTGCTACATGACAACGGAAACGTCTGCAAAAGCAGACAGCACTGGCTCTTCGGCTTTGAAACAGAGATGAGCACTGAACCCTAGAGTCGGATATGACTGCCTTTCAAGCAAGGGAAACCTTTACCATTACTATAGTTTGGAATTTTTAAAACATAAAACCAGAACTTCCTCTTTAGATTGAGAGCTTCTGGGAGGTTAAGTGCAAAAAAAAAAAAAAGTATGCATGCTATTAACTGGGCATGTATTCAACTGAAATTAATGAAGATGAGTTCTGTCCAGCAAACTCAGATATGGTAACACCTGCATCTGGCTTTTTAATTTTTGCTTTAACATTTACCTTCACTCTCTCGATTTAGTCCCAAAACACCTAGGTGTATGTACTTATTGATACACCCAGAAAGACATACAGACATAAACACATCAGAGAGTAAATGAAGCAAAAGACAAAAAAAGTTGTGGTACTTTAAAAACTAACTGCTGTTTTTTAATGTTAGCTTTCGCATTAAAAGGACTCAGTTATACACGTGTCGTGCCTTTCCACACATGCCCCGTTTCCTTAAAAAAAAACCCCATAAAACAAGAAGTGCCTGGGGGAAGCAAAGTAGGCGCTCCCGCCACGCTTTAAAAAGTCGTGCCCATTTTCCAGAAGTCTGCAAGCCGTCCCTGTCCGCCTAAAAACAAAGTTGAATAATAACAGAGTAAAACAGAAGGAGGTGGGCGAGACCCACCTAACCCTCTCCTCCCCGTCGGGGCGCAGGGTTTCTGTCCCCCACCCCACCCTCGACGGCGCCTCCCTTCCCCAGTCCTGACACCCCCCCCCGCAAGCCAGAGAGGAGCTCTCTCTCCCCTCACCGTTGTCCTCCTCGTAGCCCCAGTGCAGCATTATGGCTAGTCACCTAACGGGAAAGTGGACGCTGGAGGGGGAGCAGGTGCAGGGAGGCGAACGCCCGACGCTAGGAACCGAACCGGAGAGGCGCTGCAGAAGCGACTGTGCGCGCCGTCGGGCAAGGAAGGCTCTTACGCCCCCGGGCGCCCCCCGCCGCGCGAGACCTTCTTTTGCCCGGCGCCCCTTGCACTTGCCGCTCCCGGCCGCCGGGGGCGCTTTAGCAGCCGCCACCCTTTCCCTCGACGTGCGTCATCATTGGAGAAAGGCAAGATGGTTTATCAGGGGTTCGCCTCGAAGTTGGATTTCGATTTCCAGCCACGCTGTCTTTTGGGCTTAAGTGAGGGGGTGTGTGTGTGCATCCCTTTAGTGTAAGGGACCAAAGACAACGAAACAGCCGAAGGGTTGGCTTAACACAGGTTTATTGCATGATGATCCGGGGGAACATGTGGTAATGGCGGATGGGTAGCTCAATATATACAGCTGGCTATACATTTGAATGTGGCTCGTGGACAGACTATTGGTTGCTGCCTGCGTGACATCGTAGAAGGTCACGCCCTTCTTGACCAGGTGAAGAGGTGGCGGGGAATCTTCCCGCGCTGCTGATCCAGGTGAGTCTGAGCCATGAGAGCTGGACGCTCGCTATTGCCATCTAGTGGTCACTAGCTCGCGTCCCCTTATCAGGTTTACATTGATACAGCTGAAGGTTATAATGTTGCACACAGAAAGGTTACATTGTTAACACATGGCTAAGGTACATTGTTAAAGGCACAGCTTTACAGAACACAACATCCCTCCCCCCTAGGATGAGACGAAGTCTCTCAGCCAAGATGGCTTGTTGCATGTGCGTTTGGGCCGTGATGAGGGCTGACCCCCCCCGGGGGCGCTACTGCTTCTTTGTTCCCTGGTCCCTTGTCCTGAAATGGGAGAGGGAGACTCGTTAGTGGCTTGCCGCGGTCTGGCGGCCTTAGAGGAAGGGAAGAACTCCATTGTGGGCAGACCGGGGGCAATCGGGGCTAACGAAAAACCCCTCTTCTCGCTTGGACGGGTGGGGGACCACTCCGAAAAAAAAACCCCGGTTCTGAAAATCAAATTCTAACTCAGTTGGGGTACCCGCATTTGTGGGGGAATTCCGTGAGATATGTATGGGGTCGGGTTCCTCCTCCTCGGAAAGATCCCCTAGGATATCTACGAGAACATCCTCCCCCCCCCTTGGGCTGAACGGGTGGGGGAGAACCCTAACGCTGATTTTTTCTCTGTTTGGTCTGTGCCCTGCTCATCGGGGACCCTGCGTCGGAGCTGGTCCGCGTGCCGCCTCCACAGTAGCCCAATGTTCCTTCCTTTGTCCTCTACCCTCATAAGAACATAAGAACATAAGAACAGCCTTGCTGGAACAGGCCACAGCCCATCCAGTCCAGCATTCTGTCTCACACAGTGGCTCACCATTTCCTTCAGGGTATTCCCAAGGAGATGCCCTCACCTGCTTAGGATTCCCTGGAAATGGCATTGAGAGATATCCTGCCTATCTCTCCAACCCGGAGGTTGTCCTTAGGTAGCCATAATTATAGCCATTGATAGCCTTGTCCTCCATGAACTTGTCTAATCCTTTCTTAAAGCTGTCAAGACTGACAGCTGTCACCACTTCTTCTGGCAGGGAGTTCCATAGACCAGTAATCCTCTGGGTGAAAAAGTACTTTCTCTTATTTGTTTGAGAACTAGTACCCAAAAGTTTCATGGAGTGTCCCCTAGTTCTAGTGTTGTGCGATAGGGAAAACAGTTTTTCCTTATCTACTTTGTCCACACCGTGCATGATTTTATAAACTTCAATCAGGTCACCTCTTAGACGCCGTCGTTCAAGAGTGAAAAGGCCCAACCGTTGCAGCCTCAGATGGTAAGGAAGGTGTTCCAGTCCCCTAATCATTCTGGTTGCCCTCCTCTGTACTTTCTCCAACTCCATAATATCCTTCTGGAGGTATGGCGACCAGAACTGTACACAATATTCCAGATGGGGCCTCACCATAGATTTATAAAGAGGCAAAATGACACTTGCTGACTTATTTTCTATACCCTTCCTAATGATCCCTAACATTGAGTTTGCTTTTTTCACTGCTGAGGCACACTGGGTTGACACCTTCATTGAGCTGTCCACCAGGACACCAAGGTCCCTTTCCTGGTTTGTCGCAGAGAGTTCAGACCCCATCAGTTTATAAATGTGATTGGGGTTTTTTGCCCCAACATGCATCACTCTGCACTTACTGATGTTGAAGCTCATTTGCCACTGTTTTGCCCACTCCCCCAGTGTCAAGAGATCCCTCTGGAGCTCTTCACAATCTCTCACAGTTTTCACTACCCTGTATAATTTAGTGTCGTCAGCAAATTTGGCTACCTTGCTTTTTACTCCTACCTCTAGATCATTTATGAAGAGGTTGAAAAGCAGGGGTCCCAGTACTGAACCTTGGGGGACCCCACTCTTTACTCGTGGGGTCTAGCCTAGTAAGGATGGTGGTCAGTTTCCTACGCATTAAGAGCTCTGCGGGGGAGTATCCTGACGCCAACGGAGTCACCCTGTACCCTAGCAGAAACTGACACACTTGTAGGTTCAGGTCCCCGGGGCCCATGCGCCGCAACGCGTCCTTCGTGGTGCGGACGAGGCGCTCTACTTGACCATTGGTGGCTGGGTGAAACGGGGCGGAGGTGATATGCCGAACGGCGTTAATCTCCATGAATGCCCTGAACTCGGAGGACATGAAACAACTAGCGTTGTCGCTAATTAACATGTCGGGTATGCCGAACGTGGAAAAGAGCCTCCGCAAATGCTTAATGGTCTGGGCCGAGGAGGTGCTCGTGACTGGTATAACCTCCAACCACTTGGAGAAAGCGTCCACGACAAGGAGAAACAGGGAGAAACAGGGTGCCTCTGAACGGGCCCGCGAAATCAATGTGCACCCGGGACCACGGCCCCTTGGCCGAGTCCCATTCCCTGTGGGGAAGGCGGGCCTCCTCTGGTCTGGAACATTGGCAACTTTCACAAGTGCCGACCATGTGCTCGATGTCGGCGTCCAGCTGGGGCCACCAGAAGTAACTCCGGGCCAGCGCCTTGGATCGCACGATGCCGGGGTGGCTGACGTGCAGCAGTTTGAGCACCCGCGGCCGAAGGGAAGTGGGAATCACCACCCGCTGCCCCCACAAGAGGCACCCCCTCTCTAGGGACAGCTCTAACTTTTTCCTGAAAAATGGGGCAAACTCCTCCGCTGGGGAGGACGCCGGCCACCCTTTCTGCACCCAGGAGCTAACTGCCGCTAACGTCTTGTCCTTCTCTGTCGCTTTGGCAATGTCGGCGGGCATTACGGGGGGCGAATCCAGCACCTCTATCATGAGAACCTGATGGTCCCGCTCCCCCTTGCTCACCTGGCTGGGCGTCAGGGGGAGGGGAGACCTTGATAGAGCGTCCGCATGGCTGATCTCTTTCCCGGGCCGGTGCTGGTACGCGTTGAGAAAGATGGCCCACCTGAGCATCCTCGGGGACAGGATCTGTGGGGTGGGCTTATCTGCGGTAAAAATGCCTAGCAGGGGCTTGTGGTCCGTCACAATGGTGAAGGGGCGGCCATACAGAAAATCGTGAAAATTTTTCGTCCCCGCAACTATTGCTAGTGCCTCCCTGTCTGTCTGTGCGTAGTTTCTCTCCGCTTGGGACAGGGACCTGGAGTAAAATGCTATCGGGGCCTCCCTTCCGTCTTCCAGCACATGGCACAGCACTGCCCCCACCCCCACCGGGGATGCATCACAGATCAAGACTACCGGGCGTTTGGGGTTGAAATGGGCCAGTATGGCATCAGACGCTAGGAGACTTTTTAGTTCGCTAAATGCCCTTTCTTGGTCCTCGCCCCACTTCCATGTCTGATCTTTTTTAAGCAGTTTGTGTAGCGGTTCAGCTACTGCTGCCTTCCGGGGAAGGAAGGAGTGGTAAAAGTTGAGCAGCCCTAGGAACGACTGCAGCTCGGGCTTGGAGGTGGGGCGGGGGGCTTTCTTAATGGCGGCCACCTTGGATTTGGATGGTTTTATCCCCTCAGGAGTCACACAAAACCCCAGGAACTCAACCTCGGTCGCGAAGAAGACGCATTTGTCTTTTCGCAGTCTCAACCCCGCTTTTTCGAATATTGTCAGGACCTTCCCCAACCTCTTGGCCAATTCGACCCGACTCCCCCCCGTTATTAACACGTCATCAAAATAAGGCAACACCCCCTCTAGCCCCTTCAGGAGGCGTTCCACGAGTGATTGGAAAATTCCAGGCGCCGAATTCACGCCGAACTGAAGGCGCGTCACCTGGAACGCTCCCTTATGGGTGACTATGGTCTGCGCAGCAGCTGCGGCAGGGGACACCGTGAGCTGCTGGTAGGCCTGTGCTAAGTCGAGCTTAGCGAAACACTTTCCCCCGTGTAACCTGGCCAGCAGATGGCTGACTACCGGCACCGGATACGCATTCGGGTGGATCGCCTTGTTGATGGTGCACTTGTAATCGGCGCATATGCGGACCTCCCCATTGGCCTTTAGTGCGGTTACAATTGGAGTTTCCCACTCCACAGAGTCAACAGGCACAAGGATCCCCTGGCCCACCAATTTGTCCAGTTCCGCCTCTATCTTGTCCTTGAGTGCGAACGGCACCCGGCGTGGTTTGAGTCGAATTGGGCGGACCTCCGGGTCCAGGTCGAAAGTCACTGGGGGCCCCTTGAATTTCCCCAGTCCTTTTGAAAACCTCGGGGTGCGCCTCGCACACCTCCTGAATCGGGTCAGACCCAACGGCATGCATCCCAACGGCGTGCACCCCCCCAATAAACAACCCCAGGGGCTGGAACCATTGAGTCCCGAGGAGGCTGCAATCTCCCCCTTTAAGCACGACTAGAGGGAGGGACGCGGCGTGCTTCTTGAATTTAACCTGAAATTCTCCAACCCCCAACACTGGAATGCTGTTCCCTTGCACGTCCCGTAGTGTGGACCTCAACGCTTTGAGCTTGGGTCGCCTGTGGGGGGCAATTCTCAAAAACTCCCTCTGGGAAATGATTGTATATGAGGACCCCGAGTCAATTTCCATGCTAATGGGAACCCCTTGAACTAGTACCTCAACAAAGTAGCGGGGGTGTCCTACAGACACGCTGAAAACTGGGGCGTCGTCCTCGCTGCCGTCGGAGATGCGGCCCACGCCGTCCTGCTTCCGCGTGGCCGGAGTGCCGTCCTTGGGTCTCGTTGAGCGGTCTTGTCCCGCGGAACGGTCTGCTGAGCTTTTCCGGGTCTCGCGCCTCTTCCTGCACACCTTGGCGATGTGCCCGCGGCGGCCGCAGTTGTGGTACTCGGCCTTCCGAAACGGGCATTTTACGCGGTCGTGGGCCGCTCCACAGCCGTCGCACCGCCGGCTCTCTTTCCGGACCCTCCGGACGTCCTCGTCGTCGCTGCTCTCTGCGGACGACCTCGAAGCTCGCCGGGCCGCCTGCACCGGAGTCTCTGCCTTGCTCGACTTCGGCCGCCAGTCCTGGAGTTCTTGGACCCCAGCCTTTGTAGCTTCCGCGGCCTGTGCCGCTCTGATGACCTCCTGCAACGTGGGAGGCGGCTCTTGGTTCATTAATGTGCGCTGGGTTTCGGCGTCGTTCAGGCCGCACAGCACACAGTCCCGGAGGGTGATTTCGGCATTCTCCCATTTGCACGGGCCGGCCGCCAGCCGCAGGGCCGCCACGAATGCGGCGACCGTCTCCCTGGGCGCTTGGACTCGCCTCCAGAACGCACTCCGAGCGGGAAACATCGCCGTGGCGGGCCGGACGTGCTCACGCAGCATCTGCATGAGTTCCTTGGCCTTGAATTCGCTCACCCTCCTCGGTGCAATCAGGTCCACCAAGGTCCTTTTGGTTTCTTGTCCGAGCATCCTGGTGAAGATGGCCCTTTTCTTTGCCTCTTCTGTGACTTCGGACTCAATCAGTGCTGCCTGGAAGTCCATCTCGAAGATCTCCCAGTCGCCCGGTTTCCTGATTTCGAAACCGGCGCATGTCTTGGTCCCGTGGGCTGCCATGATCCCACCTTCGTCGCCAATTTAGTGTAAGGGACCAAAGACAACGAAACAGCCGAAGGGTTGGCTTAACACAGGTTTATTGCATGATGATCCGGGGAAACATGTGGTAATGGCGGATGGGTAGCTCAATATATACAGCTGGCTATACATTTGAATGTGGCTCGTCGACAGACTATTGGTTGCTGCCTGCGTGACGTCGTAGAAGGTCACGCCCTTCTTGACCAGGTGAAGAGGTGGCGGGGAATCTTCCCGCGCTGCTGATCCAGGTGAGTCTGAGCCATGAGAGCTGGACGCTCGCTATTGCCATCTAGTGGTCACTAGCTCGCGTCCCCTTATCAGGTTTACATTGATACAGCTGAAGGTTATAATGTTGCACACAGAAAGGTTACATTGTTAACACATGGCTAAGGTACATTGTTAAAGGCACAGCTTTACAGAACACAACAATCCCACAACGGGACTCCCCTCCCCATGCTAGACCACATGTAGAGTAAGGTTTCCCTTGCTCTAAAGTCAGTCGTATCAGACTCTAGGGTTCAGTGGTCATCTCTGTTTCAAAGCCGAAGATGTGCAGGTCCTTTCTACGCGTACGTAGAAGGCTTTTACGCATGCGTAGAAGGCTTCTGTGCCGAAGGGGATGCGTAAAAGCCTTCTACGCATGCGTAAAAGCCTTCTACGCACGCGTAGAAAAGACCTGCACAGAACGTTTCTGCGCAGGTCCATTGTACGCATGCGTAGAAGACTTTTACGCATGCATAGAATGGACTTGCGCAGAAACGTTCTGCGCAGGTCCCGTAATCTCCGGAGCTGCGCTTGACAGGTATGGCACAGAACTGTTACCTTCCCACCAAAGTGGTCCCTATTTATCTTACAATTTCTTAATTTCAAACTGCTAGGTTGGGCAGGAGCTAGGACAAAGAAGGGAGCTCATTCCGTCCTGCAGTACTCGGGAATTGAAGTGCTGACCTTCCGCCTCCCAGTCAGCATCTTAGCCACTTGAGCCACATGTAGACTTCATGAGGACACATGTAGAGTACTGTGTCCAATTCTGAGCACTGAAAGATGCAAACAAATTAGAGCAGGTACAGAGAAGGGCGACAAGGATGATCAGAGGACTGGAGCCTCCTGGAAGATTGTGGTAGTTTTGAACCACAAAGGGGCATACCCTGGTAACTGGCAACCTTGTGTTGCCAGCTAATCTTCCTCACACTAGGTCAGGCGAAAGAAACTGCAGAATGAACTCACCAAAAGGTTCCTTCATTTTGGCAGTTTCATATCTGGCCTAGACACAGAAGAAGAAGAAGAGGACTGGAAACCAGACTCTATGAGAAAAGACTTTTGTCCTGATCAAGCCCTCGGCTGCCAAAATGAAGCCACCTTGGCTTTTTCCTTGTCCAAAATTAAGTCCTTATCCATGCATGTTTCTGGTAGTAATCAGACCAGTAAACGTGCCGGATTCTGTATCTCGCTGCATTCATAGTGCATGTTGTCTGCCAGCAGCTCCCACTTGAGCATGATGGTCTTGCATTTAGGCACTCCAACCCTCACTCTGTTCAGGGTCCGCCAAGTGACATAGGGAAGGTTGAGTTCTTCAACTATATCCTCCTTTAATGTTATTACTTGTTCAGTGAGCAAACAAGCAAAATGATATATTTTCTCAATTAGTGTAAGTTTGAGGCATCCTGTCACTATGCACATTGTTTCATTAACAGCAATGTCAATTTGTTTCACATGTGCAGATGCGCTCCATACTGGAACAGCATACTCTGCCACAGAGATGGTTGAACTCCCCAATTTATAGTTTGTCAACTTTATGATGATATTTTTCCTCGTATTAACTTTAGCTTTGATATTCAGGCAGCACCACTTAAAAGAGAATGATTTGTCAAGTGTCACGCTGAGGAAAGACTGAAGGAACTGGACATGCTTAGCCTTGAGAAAGATGGGTATAAAGAGGAGGGCCAAGATCTGTTCTCTGTTTTTGTTCACATGCACAGTTGAGTCTGACCCTTTGCAACCCAATGGACCACAGCACACCAGGCTCCTTTGTTATTTGCCATCCTCGAGTCTGTCCAGATCTATGCCCACTGCAGCAACGATGCCATCTAGCAATCTCATCTTCTGCCGCCTCCTTCTTTTGCCTTCGATCTTTTTTAGCGTTAGGGCCTTCTTCAGTGAGTCCTAGAGTGCAGTATGCGTAATAACAGGCTCCAACTAAAGGAAGCCAGATATAGGCTAAATACCAGGGGAAGCAATTCTTTATAGCCACATCATCATAAAGTTTCTTGGTACGTCAGTGGAACCAACTATCTCTACTGGAAGTATTGAAGAGAGAATCAGACAATCACCTGTCATATCCAAAGCCATTGCCATGATTCTAGATTGTGTGTGGCAACAATGTCACACATTGCACGCACACATGCACATTTGATGCCATGAAATCTCACCCTTATGTCTGACGAAGCGGAATTGCTCCGTGAAAGCCAACATTAAAATGCATCACTTAGTTTTTAAGGTGCAAAATGTTTCTTTATCTTGTTTAAAGGTAAAGGTCTCCCTTGCTCAAAAGCCAGTCATACCCAACTCTAGGATATAGTGCTCATCTCCATTTATAGCCAAAGAGCCAACGTTGCCTGCTTCAGCAGATGTTTCCATGGTCATGTGGCAGGCATGACTAGACACGGAATGCTGTTATTTTCTCACTGAAGCAGTACCTATTTATCTACTTCCAATATCTTGCTTTTGAACTGCTAGGTTGACCGGAGCTGTTACAGAGGCGGGAGCTCAGTTCGTGTTGCAGCACTCGGGTCTCGAACTGTTGACCTACCAACCTTCCAAGTCGTCAAGTTCAGTGTCTTAAGCATTAAGCCACCGCAGTCCCCTAAGAGGAAGTGTTACATAACCTTATCAGTCAACATATACACAGATATTCCAGGCCATGCTTGGGAAAGTGATCCCACATTGCATGCTCCTTCCACATCAACACTGTGCAGCACACACTAGTCCTTTTGTCCAATGAATGAATGTAACATGCAGGAAAATAGACCACGACATTGTATGAAGACCGGTTGTGTGAGAGAGCAGAAACAGCAGCAATGGAGGGTGATGGTCACTGCAGATTGCCTGGGGAGGGATTAAAAAAGGTAGATCTATGTACTGTATTCAGCTGCTGTGGAATTGCTTCATTTTTCATTAAAAACAAACAACTACAAAACTAGACTTCTCTTTGCAGGCGCACCCCCCCAATAACGGACACAGACAACATTGAAAGTGGATAACAGCAAAGGGCCACATTTATTGATTCAATGCCCTAGTCCGAATTATAAATTTGTATTGGTAAAACGACCAATCATAATTCCTAAGGCAAGCAGGCCGAAGTAACACTGGTAAGGTACCACCCCAAAATTGCCAACGGCAATTGGTTACAATGTATCAATTTGTATCAATTTGTTTGTTAACAACAAACAAATTGTTGACCGTAGTCAATAACTAACTCATGACCCCACCCTCTGACGCGTATCCGTGAAATCACAGGGGTGATGCATGCTGGTTAGCAATCATCATCACCCCATCGCCTGGTTCGTCGTTGACCGGACAACGTTTAACTACTTTATTCCTGTCTAGTGTTGTCCAGTCAATTGCGAACCTGCCGGATACTTGTGGGTCATACTGTTTACCTTACCAGTGCTACCCGCCCATGTGACCAAAGGCAACAGTAGGAACGAAGAAAGACCCCTATATCAAACCATAGCAACAGTGTGGGATGGGCAAAAAAGCCAGGACCCGAAGCCAATATGGGTCCCAACCAAAAATTCCCACCCGGCCCCGAAGCGAC
Organism: Bradypodion pumilum; assembly: GCA_035047305.1. Taxonomy (NCBI): domain Eukaryota; kingdom Metazoa; phylum Chordata; class Lepidosauria; order Squamata; family Chamaeleonidae; genus Bradypodion; species Bradypodion pumilum. The sequence goes on along the minus strand of JAWDJD010000004.1, from coordinate 305,177,391 downwards.
CATAATCACACTGTTAACTAGGGAGGGGGTGGAGGGGAAAAAACTTCTCCGCTCCGTCGCTGAGGCAAAATGGCAGCTCGGCTGCCTCGTGGCCACCCCTTTTATAAGGGAGCTGGCCACGCCCCTAACTACCCGGATTCTCTGTCCTGTGGGGGGGGGGCCCGCAAAGGGCGCGGCGGCCATTTTGGCGCCGCGCTTGCATTGCAGGCGCACCCCCCCAATAACGGACACAGACAACATTGAAAGTGGATAACAGCAAAGGGCCACATTTATTGATTCAATGCCCTAGTCCGAATTATAAATTTGTATTGGTAAAACGACCAATCATAATTCCTAAGGCAAGCAGGCCGAAGTAACACTGGTAAGGTACCACCCCAAAATTGCCAACGGCAATTGGTTACAATGTATCAATTTGTATCAATTTGTTTGTTAACAACAAACAAATTGTTGACCGTAGTCAATAACTAACTCATGACCCCACCCTCTGACGCGTATCCGTGAAATCACAGGGGTGATGCATGCTGGTTAGCAATCATCATCACCCCATCGCCTGGTTCGTCGTTGACCGGACAACGTTTAACTACTTTATTCCTGTCTAGTGTTGTCCAGTCAATTGCGAACCTGCCGGATACTTGTGGGTCATACTGTTTACCTTACCAGTGCTACCCGCCACACGGAGGGGCTTCACAGAAGACCTGACGCCCCCCCCAGACCGTCAGCTCGGTCAACAGGCCTGCTCGCCAGTCACCCAACAGGAGGTCCATACCTCCTCGCGACAGATGGACCCCATCCCCTGCATACAAGTCATAATTTGTAGACTAATATCGGGGCGATGACTAACCCGTCCCCAAGCCCTGGTGGTAAGAAACCGCGCCACTGCCTTATTGACCGCGCGCCTAGCTCGGTCAAGAGCCAGGAGGTTAACGCCCCCTCTGTAAGAGTGGCGCGGAACAATGTCCGACCAAACCAGGGCTGTGGCAGGCCAGACATAATGCAAGTAGGCGAGGACCGCGCAAATCGCATGCTTGAGCGATAAGCCGGTGACCTGGCCCAAATCATTGCCCCCCAGGTGGATGATTAGAATGTCAGGCGGGTCAGCCCCCAGGCCAGAAAAAAGGAAAGGCCGCAGCTCCCGCCATAACATCCCAGGCTTACCATGCCATGCGAGACTGGCGTGGTCACCCAGTCCCAGTCGGGGTCCACTCTGTCGCCGCAGCGTAACGCGCTGCCCTGAGCACATAGCTGTGGCCCACCAGCCATACTGTCACCGGTGTAATACGACACCCAGGGTCTGTAAGAAAATTGAGAAAAAGGGAGGTAAGGTGACTGGATTGGTACTCATGGCGGGAGTGGGCGCACATAAAACTGAAAACATTGTGAGCCCCACCTCCCCATGCTGCGTATGTCAGCCCCAGAGTACCCAAAAGCAGCTGCTGTAGAGGCTGCACCCATACGGAACGAATGTGTGCCATAACGGGCACCTGGTAGGCCCACCCTGGTGAGGGCTCCGGCTGTCACCTTCCAAAACTGAAATTTAGTAAGGGGAGACCCATCCTGGTGACAGAAAAACGGGCCGTGGTGCATGCCACGCAGTGCCAGGTATTCCTGTAGGGCACCAACCGGACAGATGTCTGCCAAAGAACACCGTAGCAGTCTTACTCCACTGCCTACGCCATGCTGATCTGTTTTAGAGGAGCGAATCCTCAACTGGGCCCAGTCTTTGGCAACATAGACATCTCCGCGTTCCAGTGCCCTACCACTTGCATCCGCCTTAGACAGCATCACGAGTTCGCTGACGCGGAGCGCTCCAAAAAATGCCACCGTTGTGGCTGCATGAAAATGGGCTGCCTCATAATGATCAAAACAGAGGCCTGGCCAGCCCCGGGCCAACTGGGTAAGAACCCCTGGGGAAATAGGGTGCCAGTCGTCCGGGCAACGCCCGCGCTCGCGCACCCACCCCTCCAAAACGTGTCTCACACGGAAGTCAGAGGTGGTATCCACATGACCCCCTACTTTGGCCATAAAAGCCAACGCCGAGAGCTTGGATGCTATGGTGCGAGGTGCAAGGCCCTGTGCATGCAGGTGAACCATGAACCGCAGAACATGGTCCACCGGGATAGGCCAGGTCTCTGGCAAGTGAAATTGAGTAGCAAAAGCCCTATACGAAGTGAATGCTTGTTGATACGCCTTACGCGTGCGTGGCGCTAGTGACAGGCCAATCGCCCGGTTCACCTCTCCTTGCCAATAGTCCACATCTCGTCCGGGAGTGGCGAGGGAAATTCCTCCGCATCCGGGGCCAAGGCGCGGAACCGGGAGATCTGCAGGCGGGACAAAGCGGCAGCAATATCGTTATTAACCCCTGGGACATGCCTGGCCCTGAACAAGACGTTGAGGCACAGGCAGCGCAGCACAAAATGGCGCACTAGATCCATGACTCTGGGCGATTTAGAAGTCTGTGCATTGACAATGTGTACAACGGCAGCATTGTCGCACCAGAAATGCACCACCGAATTAGCCCACTGTTCGCCCCATAGCATCAAAGCCCCCAGAATGGGAAAAAATTCCAGGTATGTGAGATCCCGCAGGCGACCTGTGCCTGCCCATGCCGGTGGCCACCCACCATAGGCCCACTTCCCATTGAAGTACATCCCATAACCCAGGGATCCTGAGGCATCAGACTGGATCTGGAAATTGGGGGATGCCAGGAGGTCAGACCTCCAAAATGAGACCCCATTAAACTCCCTCAGGAATTGCAACCAGACGAACATGTCTGCCCTGATACCCCGGGTAAGCCTGACTCTGTGGTGGGGCCTGGCTAACCCTGCCATGGCGTCGCATAAGCGCCGGGCGAAAGCCCTGCCCGGTGCGACCACCCTGCAAGCAAAATTGAGGTGCCCATGTAGCACCTGCAGTTCCCTCAGGGATGCCTTACGCTTGGCCAGCAATTCCGAGATAAGGGTCACTATCCTGGACACCTTATCACCCGGTAACCTAGAAGCCTGCACTACTGTATCAATCTCAACCCCCAGGAATACTAGTTCGGTCAACGGGCCCTCGGTCTTTTCGGGCGCTAAAGGGACACCAAGTTCCTGCATTAGCGTCTGAAATGTAGTGAGGAGACGTGCACACGTGTCCCAGCCCCGTTCACCCCCGAATAAAAAGTCATCCAGGTAATGGGCTACAGACCGGGACCCTGACCTGCGGACGAAAGCCCACTCCAGTAAGGTACTAAAACGCTCGAAAGCCGAGCATGATATGGAGCAGCCAAAAGGTGTGGCCTTATCAAAATCATACTCCCCTTTAAATTTAAAACCCAGCAATTCAAAGTCGCCCGGGTGCACCGGCAAGAGGCGAAAAGCTGACTTAATGTCGCACTTGGCCAGCAAGGCACCCGGGCCACACGAGCGCACCATGCGCAGCGCATGGTCGAACGATGTATACCTGACCGAACAAAGGTCATCAGGTATCGCATCGCTGACCGATCGGCCGGCTGGGTAGGACAAATGATGAATAAGGCGAAACTCACCTAGGGACTTTTTGGTAACCAAACCCAATGGCGAAACCTTAAGGTTGGGAAAAGGGGGTGCGGAGAAAGGTCCAGCGACCCTGCCCGCGTCTAATTCCTTTTTAATGCTGGCCGCGGCCACCTCCTCCCTTCCTCTGAGGGATAAAAGGTTGGGAGCATCCTGAGGGGAACTATCACCCATAAAAGGGATACGAAATCCCTGCTTAAAACCTTGAATGAGATACTCTCTGTCCTCTCCCCTTGGGTACGATGCGAGCCAGCGCTCCAGCATGTCCACCTTAATTGGGGAGGGGGCCTTTCGGAGAACTAGTTCCATCCGTGGCAGGCTTGCCAGCCCACTGTCCACTCCTCCCTCTGCCTCGCGCCCCCCCAGGCTTGGGACAAGCAGAGGCTGCATGGGGACCAGAACATGTGGGACACTCATGCTTATACCTGCAGTTCTTCCGACTGCAGGAACCATTGGACGAGAAAGTCCAGCACAGCAGGCGGGCTGGAACCCCCTGCCCCGCCGGTTGGCGGGTAACCGGCGCTGGAGCTGCTCGCTGGACCGCATGTCCACAATGGTATCTATCCCCCTGGGCAGGACGTGTGGGTGTCATATACAAGAGCCACAGTCTCTGGCACGGCTCATCCCATCTCATCTCGGGGTGGAGGGGAATCCTCATACGGAATTCCTCATCATATGCTAGCCATGAGGGGCCCGGGAAATCTACCATCGCCCTATATATGTTGTCCAAATATTGGACCATGGGAATAGCTAGATCCGGCCGCGCCCTCAAATATACCGCCATGTATATTAAATAAGCGGGGAGCCAGTTGGCCCAGGTACGCGGCGGCTTACGGCGGCGTGCCTGCTCCTTGTCCTTCTCATCCTGACCCTCCCTTTCTTCCTTAGTGGGCTCTCTGTTCAGGAGTGAGAAGATATCTACGTACTCCCCTCGCCATATCTTTTCTCTGGTAGCCTGTGCCAAGTGATCACCCAGTGGCAAGGAATACCCTGCCGTCGGCAAAGCCGAAAAGGGGATAGCTGGCCTAGCAAAAGGGGCCTGAGTTAACCCTGCCACCCCAAGTACGTTCCCAGCAGTGTAAGAACCGAGGCCCACCCCAGTGGGCATGGTGGCAGTAGTTGTCGCCGGGTGGGTCGCCAGCGGCGTAGCCCCTGCACCACCCGCGCGAGGCCAAGGCCACTGAAAGGTCCCCCCTATATTGGGAATGTGTGTGGATGTACTCGCTTGCACCATATACTCACATGCTGCACCCCCGCGGGCCGCCCCCACCGGGGGTTCTGGCCCACTGGGGGCGTCGGAGCTCACGACCGATGTAGAGCTCATCACCGGGGCTTGACCCGCACCAGGTTGCTGGCTGGGGAGCTGCGAGGCAGTGGCCGGAGCCGCGCCACCCGCCTGCAGCAGCTCAACCCTCGCCGCCGGCCGTTGTCCTGCTGCCGATAGCGCCTCAAAAGGTACCCCAAAAGGGGCGCCTGCCTGACTGGCCCGGGCCAAAGACGCCTCCAAGGCCGCAATACGGGCCAGTAAGGTGTCTACATTGACCACGGGCAAAGAGCCGGCCGGCCCGCCTGACCCTTGCATGGGGGCAGGTCCCTGCACCCCATGACCCATATATGGCCATTGGCCAGGACCGAAGCCCGGTAGGGCTGGTGAGGAAACCTGCCAAGGCAGGGCGCCGGGCCACCCCCCAAGGCTAGAGGGCCCCGGGAGAGGCTGCGGCCCGAAAGTAATAGGCCCAACGGATTGGGCAGGAGGAGGAGCGGTGTCCACCGCTCGCGGGCCGCGGGCCGGAGCGCCCTCCGCGCCCGCACTCTGATCGGGCCAAGGGGCGATAGACCCCAAGCCACCAGCCCCGGCCGGGGATGGCAAAGGTGGCTGTTGAGGAGGCGGCACCACGGTCCTCCGACCTGGGTTGCGCCTCCTAACAGCCCGGGCTGAATTCGCAGCAGCCTTCTTTTTGGAAGGCATCTCACCGCAGCAAAAAAGGGAAGCTAGCTAGGCAAAATCGACCCAAAAGGCTTCCCGGTGATACCAACGAGCGACGGAGGCACAGGGAAAAAACTTCTCCGCTCCGTCGCTGAGGCAAAATGGCAGCTCGGCTGCCTCGTGGCCACCCCTTTTATAAGGGAGCTGGCCACGCCCCTAACTACCCGGATTCTCTGTCCTGTGGGGGGGGGGGCCCGCAAAGGGCGCGGCGGCCATTTTGGCGCCGCGCTTGCATTCTCATACATTTCTTTTTCTATCTGTAGTAACTCACCATTTGCTTGATGCTGTTCCCTCTCCCCGATTTTCTGCTTTCTTCAGTCTTAGCAAAGGATGAAGTTGAAATTAGACTTCATTTTCCTTAAATGCTTGTATAGGGGCTTTTTTTCAAGCAAGTTTGTGGTACATTCCATTGTTGGGGATACAGACATCTCTTCTCTTTGACAGGCTCACATTTTTGGGAACAAATTTCTCTTCTGCAACTGGAGGTTTCTGATAAAATTCTTCTTTGTGATCCGGCACCATCATTACTATTGATCTCCTGGCATTTATCAAAACAATAATCCTGTGGATGTAACAGGTGGAGAATGCCTGCAGGTATCTTGTGTTTTGCTGAAGTAGCAAAAAAATCATGTCAATTTATCAGCAGCTACATTGTTTGCTCTCTCTTACACGCACATGAAAAATAATTTGGCTCCCACAGATAATAGTACACTTACTCACTATTGGTTAGAGTTGCGTTTCCCAAACTTCGGTTTTTGGACTTCAATTCCCAGAAGCCTAAGTCAATTCACCAAAGCACTGATCAGCCAATGTGCTGACTAAGGCTTCTGGGAATTGAAGTCCACTAGTGTTCCATGGAACATAGTTTGGGAAATGCTGGGTTTCAAAAAGCAAGACCATTTTTCATTTTCTACTCATCCCCCTTTGCAGTTCAAACATGTGTTTCACAGACCAAGTGTAGAAAAGTGCTGAAGAGTTCTTTGAGAGGCAACACTTATGAAATAGACAGACAAGTAAATCTTGCTGCCTCCTGTTTCATCTGATCCACATTTCCAAGACGACAAGGTAGGGTTGTTGAGAATACTCAGAAGGATGGGCACAAAAGGGATGTCTGAGAATTGAAAGATAATGTAGAAAATACTGGCCAGAAAGTTAAGACCCCTCCCAATCACCACACACGATGCTGGAGAGGATCATACTGCATGCTGCCATAACAATAACTGGCGTTGAGCAAATGGCCATAAAATGCCACTGTGTTGTACATTAACTGCTAATTTCAATTCATAATGCTTTGGTCTCTACCCGCAGAGAATTTTATGTGGCAGAATATTCAAAAATGGCATTCCTTATCTGCCACAGTATGGACTATGTTTTTAGCTTATTCTCTTGCTAATGTCTGGATGGACATCCCGCTATGGATGTGATGGTGAACCTTGGCACTCCAGATGTTCTTGGACTTCAATTCCCAGAATCCCAAGCACCCTGTGTTGCACACGAATGTGTTTACTGCAATTCATCTGGCCCGCGCTGCCCTCATCGCTCCCGGAAGTGGAAGTAAAACGCGGCTGTACAGAGGAAGGGTTAACCCAGAAGAGCCTTAACCATACGGACATGTTTTACTTCCGCTTCCGGGAGCGACGAGGGCAGCACGGGCCAGATGATTCGCAGTAAACTCATTTGTGTGGATTCACAGGGTGCTTGGGCTTCTGGGAATTGAAGTCCAAGAACATGTGGAGTGCCATGGTTCGCCATCATGGTGCTATGGTAATGGAATAGACTGTACAGCCAGAGACTCAACACCGAGTGAGATGAGCCCCTTTAGGTGGGGGTGATGGCCCCCTCAGTGGAGGAAATGCCACTGGAAACCTTATATTGGGCCCAATGGCAAAATGGGTGGAGGAGGAATCACTTTGCTATTCTGATTCACAAAAGTCATGGAGGCGGAAGAGGCCATGCCAGATAGACTAGCTGTGAATGTGCACCTTGTTAATATCCTCAAGGCTGTGGCAGTCTATTAAAGTCCTGTTGTTAAATTCTGTATGTCTCACTTCATACATGCTCCGTGATCACAGTGTGTGCGTGTTGTGTATTGAATGTAATTGTAACCACACGAATGAGTGGATGTAACAATCTCTAATTGTAACACTGTAACCTTCTGTATGAGGACGCGAGCTAGTGGCCACCGGGGGCAGTAGCGAGCGCCCAGTTCACATGGTACACATTCCTCAAATGCCTTCAGCTGCGCGGGAAAGATTGCCGCGCTCACCTCACCTGGACAAGAAAGGCGTGACCAAGGATGACGTCACTTGGACAGTAGCCAATGCCTGTCGAAGAGCCATATTCAATTGTAGAGCCACCGCATAAAAGGAGCTGTTTGTCCGCCATTACCACATGTTCGTACTGTACTCTATGCAATAAAGATGTGCTAGGCTAGCTTACAGCCGTTTCCATTGTCTTGATTCCCAAACACTAAATTGGCGATGAAGGTGGGATAATGGATTCCCACGGGGACAAGACAACTTCACAGCAACCAGTCTTCGACGTGACCCATCCCGAGCGATGGGACTGGTTCGAAATGCATTTCAAGAGTACGGTAGCGTATGCCGGCATCACCAATGCAGGAAAGAAGAGAGGTCTTCTCATCACGATGCTCGGTTTCCACGCAGTGCAAGCGCTGATGGACCTGGTGGCACCACGAGAGGTGGAACAGGTTTCGGTAACCGAAATACTGGCGACTCTGAGAAACCACTTCAAGCCCAAGGTATCCTTCTTCTCTGCCAGGGCTGCGTTCGCGAGGAGGGACCAAAAGCCGGGTGAGTCCGTATCCGAGTATGCAGCGGCCCTCCGTTTGTTGGCAACCCCATGCGAATGGCGGGAAATTCTAGACGTGGCCCTGAGGGACAGGATGCTCTGCGGGATGAGAGATGGGGAAACCCAAAGGAAGCTCATGACCCGAGGCCACGACCTCACCTTTAAAGAGGTACTACAAGAGGCCCTAGCTTCTGAGTCCACGAGGGCCGGGTACAAGCTTCTCAAGGCAAAGCTTCCACCAGTAGAGGCAGCTGCATCCGCAGTCCAGGCGTCTTGGAGGGCGGCCCCTGCCCCGCGCTCGCCCACATCCTCAGAGGCCTCCGCCACCCCAGGTTCCAGTGAAGATGAGGGAGTCCGGAAAGTCAGAAAGGGGCTGAGCGAGAAGAAAGGGAAAGGGGGTCGGCGCTGCGATGGATGCGGGGCGTCCCATGAGCAGAGCAAGTGCCCATTCAGGAAGGCTGAGTGCCACAACTGTGGACGGAAGGGCCACATTGCCAGGGTCTGCAAGCAACGCCGGGACGAGAGCAAGCGCTCCATGAGGAGACGGGATGGCGTCGGCAGAGTCTACGATGGCGGCGACAACCCAGAGGGGGACCACATGTACCGAGGAGTACATGTGGAAGACGACTTGGCCGTCCACAGCGTGCCTCTAGGGCAACCACGTTTTTATGCTGAGGTACTGTTGCAAGGGGTTCCTGTTAAGATGGAAATAGACTCGGGGTCTGTATACTCTCTCATTTCCCATAAGGAGTTTTTGCGCATTCCCCCCAAGGAGCGACCCAAACTCAAGGAGATGAGGGTGAACTTAAGAGCCGTGCAGGGAAATGGGATTCCAGTGCTGGGAATCGGGGACTTCGAGATACAGTATAAGGGACTCAGAAGGAAACTCCCTCTAGTAGTTCTAAGGGAGGGGGGGTGTAATCTCCTGGGAACACAGTGGTTCAAACACCTGGACATCTTCATATGTCCATGCCATCGGGGGGAATGAGATCCAGGCAGTGTGCGACGCACACTCTGAGGTATTCAAGAAGGGGCTCGGGAAGTACAAGGGGCCCCCAGTTTCTTTCGACCTAGACCCGGAGGTCCGCCCAATTAGACTCAAGCCACGTCAGGTTCCATTCGCCCTAAAGGACAAAATTGAGGCGGAACTGGACAAACTGGTGGAGCAGAGGATTTTAGTGCCTGTGGACTCTGCAGAGTGGGAGACTCCTATTGTTACAGTGTTAAAAGCAAATGGGGAGGTGCGGATTTGCGCAGACTACAAGTGTACAATTAACAAGGCAATCTGCCCTAATGCCTATCCGGTGCCGGTAGTTAGCCATCTGCTAGCTACTTTACATGGGGGAAAGTTTTTTGCCAAACTAGATCTGGCGCAGGCGTACCAGCAGCTTCCAGTAACCCCAGCCACAGCTGCTGCGCAAACCATTGTAACTCACAAGGGGACATTCAAGGTAACGCGCCTACAGTTTGGGGTGAACTCGGCGCCGGGAATATTTCAGTCCCTTGTGGAACGTTTGTTAAAGAAGTTACTGGGGGTCTTGCCATTTTTCGATGACATATTGCTATCTGGGGAGAGCGAATCAGAACTGGCCCAGAGTCTAGATAAGGTCCTTACAGTCTTCGAATCCGCGGGGTTGAGGCTGCGGAGGGACAAATGTGTGTTTCTGGCCAGGGAGGTTGAGTTTCTGGGGTTCCGTATAACCCCTGAGGGGGTGAAACCCGCTGAGTCCAAAGTCTCAGCCATTCAAAACGCCCCTCGCCCCACCGCGAAACCGGAGCTACAGTCCTTCCTGGGGCTGCTGAATTTTTATCATTCCTTCCTGCCCAGGAAAGCATTGATTGCAGAGCCCCTGCATAGGCTGTTGAAGAAGGATGCGGTTTGGCGGTGGGGGGTGAATCAGGAGCGGGCTTTCAGGGAACTCAAGCAGCTCCTCTCCTCAGAGGCTATTCTAACCCATTTCGACCCAAAGAAGCCGGTAGTCTTCGTCTGCGACGCCTCACCAGTGGGGGTGGGGGCGGTCCTGTGCCACGTGTTAGAGGGCGGGCGAGAAGCCCCAGTTGCCTTCTATTCGAGATCATTGTCCAAGGCAGAACGAAATTACGCCCAAACAGATAGGGAGGCCCTTGCTATTGTGGCGGGCACAAAGAAGTTCCATGATTTTTTGTATGGTCGTCCATTCACCATTGTAACTGACCACAAGCCACTATTGGGTATCTTCACCTCAGACAAGCCCACTCCACAGATCCTCTCCCCCAGGATGCTTCGGTGGGCTATTTTCCTCAATGCTTACAAGGGTTCATTAGAGTACCGCCCCGGGAAAGACATAAGCCACGCGGATGCACTCTCAAGGTCTCCCCTTCCCCACCTGGGAGACCCAAAGTGTGAGGTAGAGCAAGACAGCCAAGTCCTCCTCATAGAAGCCCTAGATGCACCCCCCATACTTCCCGTGGAAATTGCTGCAGCCACGGCCAAGGATAAAACTTTAGCCCTTGTTAGATCCTGGGTACAGAAGGGGTGGCCCACGGCTCCCCCCGCAGACGAGTTTGCTGCGTTTTTCAGGAAGAGGGTTGAGTTGTCCACAGAAAGGGGTGTCTTCTGTGGGGGGAGAGGGTGGTGGTCCCACAAGCATTAAGAGCAAGAGTGCTACGGTTTTTACATGTCAGCCACCCAAGGATTGTGCGCTCTAAGACGCTGGCCCGAAGCTATTTCTGGTGGCCACAGCTAGACGCAGACATTGAACACATGGTGAACACCTGCGAAAGTTGCCAGAGCTCTCGACCTGAGGAGTCCCGCCTTCCACACAGAGAATGGGACACAGCTAGGGGGCCATGGTCCCGCCTCCACATAGACTTCGCAGGGCCATTCAGGGGTTCCTTCTTTCTGCTGGTAGTGGATGCATACTCCAAGTGGTTAGAGGTGATTCCAATGCGCAACACCTCATCAGCTGCAACCATAAAACAACTGCGCAGGCTGATAAGTACCTTCGGGATACCTGACGTCATTGTGAGTGACAATGCGAGTACCTTCACGTCGGCCGAGTTCCAGGCGTTCTTGGAGTCCAACGCCATTTGGCACATTACCTCAGCCCCCTTTCACCCTGCAACAAATGGCCAGGCGGAATGCCTGGTGCGCACAATGAAAGAGGGGCTGCGGCGCATGGGACCAGGGGATATGGACCGGCAGCTCTGCCAGTTTCTGTTGGCATACCGGGTGACGCCATTGGCGTCGGGATTCTCCCCCGCTGAACTCCTCATGAAAAGGAAATTGCACTCATTGTTAACCAGGTTGGATCCCACCAGGGTGGAGGATAGGGGAAGAAACATTGAGCACAGCTCCACAAAAAACTTCCAGATAGGTGAACCTGTACATTGCAGAAACTACGCTACTACAGGGCCAGCCTGGGTGCCGGGTGTAGTCATTAATCAAATGGGACCAGTGTCATACTGTGTCGAGACCAACACGGGTCTCCTCTGGAGAAGGCACGCTGACCAACTAAGGCATCGAGTGATTTGGGGGCCGGACAGAGGGGTCCAGCAGCAAAACTCAACGTTAGGGTTCTCCTCCACCCGCTTATCCCAAGGGGGAGAAAACGAAGGGCAACAGTCCCAAACAAGGGGGGGAAGCACAGGCTCAAATCCGTATCCTTTTGATACATCAGTTCTACCACCCAGTCCTTTGAAAGAGAGGAATGAGTTTGCCCCTGTAGTTCTACCCAGTCCTTTGAAAGAGAGGAATGAGTTTGCCCCTGTTGCCCCTGAATTAGATTTTGAGTTACCAAACCGGGGGGGGGGGGGTTGGAGTGTTCCCCCACCCGTCCAAGCGAAGAGCGGGGTTTTTCTTTAGCCCCTAGTGCCCCTGGTTTCCCCACATCCGCATCAGAAACCCTTCCTCCCCCTTCTCCTGCCCATACCAAAGCTGCAAGTCCGCAGCGAGTCACTAACGAGTCATCCTCTCCAATTGCAGGACAAGAGCCAGGAGGACACAGACGAGGGGGCACGGCCGAGTCAAGCATAACGGCCGCACGCCCAAAATGCACATGCGGAAAACCAGTTTGGTTGAGGGACTTTGTCCCATCTTAGGGGGGAGGGATGTTGTGTATTGAATGTAATTGTAACCACAAGAATGAGTGGATATAACAATCTCTAATTGTAACACTGTAACCTTCTGTATGAGGACGCGAGCTAGTGGCCACCGGGGGCAGTAGCGAGCGCCCAGCTCACATGGTACACATTCCTCAAATGCCTTCAGCTGCGCGGGAAAGATTCCCGCGCTCACCTCACCTGGACAAGAAAGGCGTGACCAAGGATGACGTCACTTGGACAGTAGCCAATGCCTGTCGAAGAGCCATATTCAATTGTATAGCCACCGCATAAAAGGAGCTGTTTGTCCGCCATTACCACATGTTTGTACTGTACTCCATACAATAAAGATGTGCTAGGCTAGCTTACAGCCGTTTCCATTGTCTTGATTCCCAAACGCTTCATGTTGTTGTTGTTGTTGTTGTTGTTGTTGTTGTTGTTGTTCAGTCGCACAGTCGGTTCCGACCCTTTGCGACCCTATGGACCATTGTTCTACAGGCGCCTCTGTCCTCTACCATCCCCCTCAGCCCTCCCAGCTCTGTGCCCATTGTGTTTACAATACCATCTAGCCATCTCATCCTTGGCCTCCCCCTTCTTCTTTTGCCCTCCACCTTTCCCAACATCAATGCCTTCTCAAGTGAATCCTCCCTTCTCATTTGATGTCCAACGTATTTTAGCTTCGTCTTTACTATTTGACCTTCCAATGAGCAGTCAGGGTTAATTTCTTCTAAGATTGACCTATTTGTTCTCCTCGCTGTCCAGGGGACTCTCAAAACCCTCCTCCAACACCACATTTCAAAGGCATCTATTCTTCTGCGTTCAGCCTTCCTAATTGTCCAGCTCTCACATCCATACATTACTACTGGGAAAACCATTGCTTTGACTATTCTAATTTTTGTTTGTAATGTGATGTCTCTGCTTTTCACTATGTTCCCCAGGTTTCTCATTGCTTGTCTCCCAAGAATCAGTCGCCTTTTTATTTCATGGCTACAATCCCCATCTGCAGTGATCTTTGATCCTAAGAAAGTAAAATCTGTCACTGCTTCTACTTCTTCCCCGTCTATTTTCCAGGAACTGATTGGGCCTGTTGCCATTATCTTGGTTTTCTTGATATTGAGTCTCAAGCCAGCTTTTGCACTCTCCCCCTTCAGCCCAATCAAGAGATTCTTTAGGTCTTCCTCACTTTCTGCCATTAGGGTGGTATCGTCTGCATATCTCAGATTGTTGATGTTTCTCCCAGCGATTTTAATCCCATATTGTGATTCCCCCATCCCTGCACTGCACATTATGTGCTCTGTGTATAGGTTGAATAGGCATGGTGACAAAATGCAGCCTTGTCTTACTCCTTTTCCTATTCCAAACCACTCTGTCATTCCGTCTTCTGTCCTAACTGTTGCTTCTTGGTTCATGTACAGATTTCTCAGGAGGCATATGAGGTGCTCTGGTATTCCCATCTCTTTAATTACTTGCCACATCTTGTTGTGGTCCACACAGTCAAATGCCTTAGTGTAGTCAATAAAACAAAAGTAAACTTGTTTCTGGTATTCCTTTGTTTTCTCCATGATCCAGCGTATGTTGGCAATGTGGTCTCTAGTCCCCCTGCCTCTTCTGAACCCAGCCTGCACCTCTGGTAATTCTCTCTCCACATGCTGCTGAAGTCTACCCTGTATTATCTTGAGCATCACCTTGCTGGCATGTGGGATGAGCGCGATTGTTCGATAATTTGAACATTCTTTGGCATTGCCCTTTTTTGGGATTGGGACGTATACTGATCTTTTCCAATCCTGTGGCCACTGTTTTGTTTTCCAAATCTGCTGGCATATTGACTTCATGGGAAGCTGGTAAAGGTCACCCTTGCTCGAAAGCCAGTTGTATCCGACTCTAGGGTTCAGTGCTCATCTCTGGTTCATAGACGAAGAGCCAGCATTGTCTGCTTCTGCACAGAACACTGTTTACCTTCCCACCGAAGTGGTCCCTATTTATCTACTTGCAATTTCTTGCTTTCGAACTACTAGCTTGGCAGGAGCTGGGACAAAGATGGGAGCTCATTCCGTCCTGCAGTACTCGGGTACTGTATTGAACTTGTTTAGTGTATGAGAGTCAAGACACAGGAAACAGCCAAGGGCTGGGTTAACTCAGGTTTATTGCATGGTGGACAGAGGGAACATGAGGTAATGGCGGACGAACAGCTCTATATATATGGTAGTAACGTATTTGAATGTGGCTCCACGATAGCCCATTGGCTACTGCCCGCGTGACGTCATGGCGGGTCACGCCCTTCTTGTCCAGGTGTAGGTAGCGGCGGGAAACTTCCCGCGCTGTGGCCTTTGATGGGTTTGAACCAAGAGAGCTTGGACGCTCGCTGCTGCCAGCTGGTGGTCATTAGCTCGCGTCCTATTACAGGGTTTATAGTGATACAGCTGAAGGTTACATTGTTACTCGTAGGCAAGGTTACATTGGTTCAGATACATTGTTATCACATGTAGAAGGTTACACTGTTAGAACACAACACTCCTCCCCCCTAGGATGAGACGAAGTCTCTCAGCCAAGATGGCTTATTTCGAACACGCTGGGGTCTCGGCGCGGGCTGCCCTGCCCCGGCTTCGCTCCCTCCTCCTTGCTCCCTGGCTTCCTGCCCTGTAATCGGAGAGGATGACTTGTTAGTAGCTTGCCGCGGCTCTGCGGCTTTGTTGGGAGGTGTGTGCTTTGTTTGGGAAGAACCGGGGGCACTGGGGGCTAACGAAAAACCCCTCTTCTCGCTTGGATGGGTGGGGGAACACTCCAAAAAAACCCCCCGGCTAGCAAAATCAAAATCGTAATCGAATTCGGGGGAAGCGGCAGCGGCGGCCGCAAACTCCTTTTCCCCCTCCCCGGGCTCGGATAGAGCTGGCGTGTCAAAAGGATATGAGTCGGGACCACTGCTTTTCCCCCTGGCTTTGGACTGGTGTCCTTCTCTGTCTCCCCCTTGGGCTAAACGGGTGGGGGAGAACCCTATCGCTGAATCCGGTTGCTGAGCCCCACTGATCGGTCCCTCACTCACTCGGTGCCTCAGTTGGTCAGCGTGCCTCCTCCAGAGGAGACCGGTGTTAGTTTCCACCCGATACGACACTGGTCCCGTCTGTTCTACTATCGTCCCTGGTACCCAGACTGGGCCTGCGTTGGCATAGTTCCTGCAGTGTACAGGATCGCCTACGCCGAAACCTTTCGAGACCGCTAAACCTATGTTCTTCCCTTTGTCCTCGACCCTCGTCGGGTCTAACCTGGACAAGATCGTGGTCAGTTTCCTCCGCATCAGCAGCTCAGCCGGCGAGTATCCGGACGCTAAGGGGGTCACCCTGTACGCTAACAGAAACTGACAGACTTGGTGATTTAGATCTCCCGAGCCCATGCGCCGCAGCGCATCTTTTGTTGTGCGCACCAACCGTTCCACTTGGCCATTCGTGGCCGGGTGAAACGGCGCGGATGTGACGTGCCGAATTGCATTTGCCTCCATGAATGCCGCGAACTCAGCGGACGTGAAACAGCTAGCGTTATCGCTGACCAGAGTGTCGGGTAAACCGAACGTGGAAAAGACCCTCCTTAGCTGGCCAATGGTAGTGGCGGAGGATGTGCTCTTTACCGGAATGACCTCCAGCCACTTTGAGTACGCATCCACTACCAGGAGAAAAATGGTTCCTCGGAACGGGCCAGCAAAATCTACGTGCACCCTGGACCACGGTCCCCTTGCTGCGTCCCATTCCCTATGCGGGAGACGGGCTACCTCCGGTCGGGAGCACTGACATGCCTCACAAGTGCCAATCATATGCTCTATGTCGGCGTCCAGCTGGGGCCACCAGAAGTAACTCCGGGCCAGCGCCTTGGAACGGACGATTCCCGGGTGGCTGACGTGCAGCAGCTTTAGCACCTTCGGTCGCAGGGACGTAGGAACCACCACCCGTTGGCCCCACAAGAGGCACCCCCTCTCTAATGACAATTCTATTCGTTTTCGAAAAAATGGGTCGAATTCCGTGCTTGGGGATGACGCCGGCCACCCCTTCTGTACCCACGAGCATACTTTCTCCAGTGCTCTATCCTTTCCCGTCGCCCTGGCAATGTCGGCCGGTACTATTGGGGGTGAATCTAAGACCTCTATTAGCAATACCTGGCGGTCTCTTCCTACCCCTGCCTTCTGGTCGTCCGACAAGGGCAACGGAGACCGTGAGAGCGCGTCTGCATGGCTGATCTCCTTCCCGGGCCGGTATTCCAACTCATGTTGGTATGCGTTAAGAAAAATAGCCCACCGCAGCATCCTCGGGGACAGGATCTGTGGCGTAGGCTTATTTGCAGTGAAGATTCCTAACAGGGGCTTGTGATCAGTCACGATCTTGAACGGGCGACCATACAGAAAATCGTGAAATTTTTTGGTTCCCGCTACTATCGCTAATGCCTCCCTGTCGGTCTGTGCGTAATTCCGCTCTGCTTGGGACAGGGACCTTGAATAAAACGCTATCGGGGCCTCCCTTCCGTCGTTCAACACGTGGCAAAGCACCGCCCCCACCCCCTCCGGGGATGCGTCGCAGACTAAAACTACTGGCCGTTTGGGATCGAAATGAGTCAGGATTGCCTCGGATGTTAGGAGTTGCTTTAACTCTGTGAACGCTCTCTCTTGCTCGTCACCCCACAGCCATTTTTCCTCTTTTTTAAGTAACCGATGGAGCGGCTCGGCAACAGACGCCTTCCGTGGAAGGAAGGTATGGTAGAAATTGAGAAGCCCCAGAAATGACTGTAGTTCAGTTTTGGATGTGGGGCGAGGAGCTTTCTTGATGGCGGCTACCTTAGATTTGGACGGCCTAATTCCCTCGGGCGTGACACGGAACCCTAAAAACTCAACCTCTGTTTCGAAAAATACACATTTGTCTTTTCTCAGTCGCAGCCCCACTTTCTCGAACACGGTCAGAACTTTATCCAATCTATGTGCCAGCTCGGCCTTACTCCCCCCCGTTATCAACACGTCATCAAAATATGGCAACACCCCCTCCAGCCCCTTCAGGAGGCGTTCCACGAGCGACTGAAAAAGGCCAGGTGCCGAGTTCACGCCGAACTGTAAACGCGACACCTGGAACGCCCCCTTATGTGTAACTATTGTTTGTGCCGCCGCTGTGGCGGGGGTTACAGGGAGTTGCTGGTAGGCCTGTGCTAAATCGAGCTTAGCGAAACACTTTCCCCCATTCAGCCTGGCCAGAAGGTGGCTGACCACTGGCACCGGGTATGCATTAGGGCGGATCGCCTTGTTAATTGTACACTTATAATCAGCGCAAATGCGCACCTCCCCGTTAGCCTTCAGTGCTGTTACAATTGGAGTCTCCCACTCCGCGGAATCCACAGGAACAAGAATCCCCTGACCCACCAGTTTGTCCAGTTCCGCCTCTATTTTGTCCTTTAGTGCGAACGGCACCCTGCGCGGTTTGAGTCTTATCGGGCGGACCTCCGGGTCTAGGTCGAAGGCTACAGGGGGTCCCTTGAACTTTCCCAGTCCACTTTTAAAAACGGCGGGGTGTGCGTCGCACACCGCTTGTATTGGATCCACGCCTACGGCATGCACCCCCCCTATGAACAAACCTAAGGGCTGAAACCACTGCGTCCCGAGGAGGCTACAACTCCCCCCTTTGAGCACCACTAGGGGAAGTTCCGCAGAATGTCTCTTAAAACGAACCCGGAATGTCCCGACCCCCAACACTGGAATGCTGTTCCCCTGTACGTCCCGTAGTGTGGCCCTCAACGCTTTAAGTTTGGGCCGCACGTGGGGGTCGATTTTCAAGAACTCTCTCTGGGGAATTATAGAATAGGAGGACCCCGAGTCAATTTCCATCCTAATAGGGGTCCCTTGTACTAGTACCTCAACGAAGTAATGGGGCTGTCCCGCAGACACGCTGAACACAGGAGCGTCGCCCTCGCTGTCGTCCGAGATGCGGCCCACGCCGTCCTGCTTCCTCGTGGTCCGGGCGCCATCTTTGGACCTCGCTGGACGGTCCGGTCTGGCCGAACGGTCTTGTGACTGTCTCCGGCCCTCTTTCCCTTTCCTGCACGCCTTGGCGATGTGCCCCCGACGGCCGCAGTTGTAGCACTCGGTTTTTCTGAATGGGCACCTCACGCGCTCATGGGCCGCTCCGCAACCATCGCAGCGGCGCCCTCCCCTTCGGACCTTCTGGACCTCCTCGCCGTCGCTGCTTTCCGAAGACGACTTCGAGGTCCGTCGGGTTGCGTGCACCGACTGTCCGGACTTTCCGTGCAACGAGTTTTCCGCTTTGCCGGCCCTCGGACGCCACTCACGCCACTTGTGCATCTCATCTACTCCAGCATTCGTGGATTCCGCGGCTTCCGCGGCCTCTACAACCTCTGTCAGTGTGGGTGGTGGCTCCTTGTTCATCAGGCTGCGCTGCACTTCCTTGTCCTTCAGGCCACACAGAACTCCGTCCCTGAGGGCCATCTCTAAGCAGTGGTCCCATCTGCAGGGGACGGCGGCTATTCTCATAGCTGTTACGAAGGCTTCTACCGACTCGTCCGGCGCTTGGACTCGCCTCCAAAACGCGCTCCGAGCGGGAAACATTGCCCTCGAGGGTCGGAAACGCTCACGCAGCAGTTTCATGATGTCATTGGCTTTGAAATCACCCATCTTCTTCGGTGCAATAATGCCCACCAGCGTTCGCTTGGTCTCCATCCCAAGCATGCGGGTGAGGATGGCCCTCTTCCTTTCCTCGTCGTCTTCTTTGACTTTGAGTTCCACCAGTGCCGCCTGGAAGTCCATCTCAAAAAGCTCCCAGTCTTGCGGTTTGGTAATGTTGAACCCGCTCTGTGCCCTGGCTCCTTGGGGATCCATAATCCCACCTTCGTCGCCAGTTTAGTGTATGAGAGTCAAGACACAGGAAACAGCCAAGGGCTGGGTTAACTCAGGTTTATTGCATGGTGGACAGAGGGAACATGAGGTAATGGCGGACGAACAGCTCTATATATATGGTAGTAACGTATTTGAATGTGGCTCCACGATAGCCCATTGGCTACTGCCCGCGTGACGTCATGGCGGGTCACGCCCTTCTTGTCCAGGTATAGGTAGCGGCGGGAAACTTCCCGCGCTGTGGCCTTTGATGGGTTTGAACCAAGAGAGCTTGGACGCTCGCTGCTGCCAGCTGGTGGTCATTAGCTCGCGTCCTATTACAGGGTTTATAGTGATACAGCTGAAGGTTACATTGTTACTCGTAGGCAAGGTTACATTGGTTCAGATACATTGTTATCACATGTAGAAGGTTACACTGTTAGAACACAACAACTTGCCAATGGCATTTTTCAGATAATGATTTTCAGGAAAAATGTTTTAGTGTATGGGACCAAAGACAACAGGACAGCCGAAGGGTTGGCTTAACACAGGTTTATTGCATGACGTTCCAGTGAAGCATGAGGTAATGGCGGTGATACATCTCAATATATACAGTAGCCCTCTACATTTGAATCTTGTAGCACGGTAGCTCATTGGCTGCTACCGGCGTGGCCTCGCCCAGGCACGCCTCTTTTCCTGCTGCTGAATGCAGATCTTTCTTCTGCTGCTGAATGCGGGGAAGGTTTTCCCGCGGCTGTCCGTGATTGAGCAATGTGAACCATGTGAGACTGAACGCTCGCAGCTGCCCTCTATGGGCTGTCTGCTCGCGTTCCTTTACAGCTGAGATCGTTTGTATTTGGAGTGGTTACATTCTTGCCTTTACAGTACAATGAACATGCACACATACATACATAACATCCCTCCCCCCTAGGATGGGACGAAGTCCCGCAACCATTGTGGCTTGCCGCACGTGCGCTTGGGGCGTGCCTGCGTCTGACCTAGTACTGGAGAGCCTGTGATCCCTGACTCCGCGGGTGCTTGTCCTGCAACGGGAAACGGGGATTCGTTAGTGGCTCTGTGGGGCGTCCGTGCCTGCCTTGCGCCCGGGGATGGGAATGGAATGAACAGTTGGGAGGTGAACACCTGCCTGCTGCTCTCGGACCCCGGGGACCCTCCTATTGTGAACCGCGGAACCGATGAGGTCGCCCTTGTGGTTCTGCTACCTTCTGATCCCCGCTCGGGGGACCTTGAGACTGTGGTGGGCGGACTCGCTGTTGCCTCCCGTCTTGGGGGTGTCGGTCTCCGGGAAATTGGCACTATATTGCATTCTAACTCACAGGGGCTACTGGGACTGGAAGTACCAGGGGCTGAACTGAAACCCCTCTTTTCGCTAGGACGGGTGGGGGACCACTCCGCTAACTCCCCCTGGTACTGTAAATCAACGTCTAAACTTCTATGGGCATCTGTGTTTCGGGGAAACTTCCGAGGGGTATGTGTGTGGTCGGGGCTCTTCCTTTCTGCCGCGGACTCCCGCAAAAGATCTCTGTGGATCGATTCCCTTTCCTCCCCCCTTGGTGGGGACCCATGTTCCCCTTTTCCTCCCCCTTGGGCTAAGCGGGTGGGGGAGTACCCTAACGCTGATTCGATGCCATTTTCGTCTCTGTCCCGCTCTCCGGGGACCCTGCGCCTGAGTTGGTCCACGTGTCGCCTCCACAGGAAACCTGTACTGGTCTCCACGCGGTATGAGACGGGGCCGGTTTGTTCTATTACAGTGCCCGGCACCCAGGCTGGCCCCGCGTTGGCGTAGTTCCTGCAATGCACCGGGGCGCCTACGCTGAAACTCTTTGTGGGTTCCACCCCTATGTTCCGCCCTTTGTCCTCTACTCTCGTGGGGTCTAGCTTGGAGATTCCCGTGGCCAGCTTCCTGCGCATCAGCAGCTCTGCGGGGGAGTACCCTGACGCCAATGGGGTGACCCTGTACCTCAGCAGGAATTGGCACAATTTCAGGTCGAGGTCTCCGGGGCCCATGCGCAGCAGCGCGTCTTTCGTGGTGCGCACGAGGCGCTCTACTTGGCCGTTGGTGGCCGGGTGAAAGGGGGCAGAGGTGACGTGCCGAATGGCGTTGCGCTCCATGAATGACCCGAACTCGGCGGACGTGAAACAGCTAGCGTTATTGCTGACGAGGGTGTCGGGTAAACCGAACGTGGAAAAGACCCTCCGTAACTGTTTAATTGTTGTGGCCGAGGAGGTGCTCGAGACTGGAATGACCTCCAACCACTTGGAGAACGCGTCCACCACAAGGAGGAAAAGCGTTCCCCTGAACGGGCCAGCAAAGTCTACGTGTACCCAGGACCAGGGCCCCCTTGCTGCGTCCCACTCCCTATGTGGCGAGCGAGCCTCTTCGGGCCTTGAGCTTTGGCACGCTTCGCAAGTGCCGACCATGTGTTCGATGTCGGCGTCTAGCTGGGGCCACCAAAAGTAACTGCGGGCTAGTGCCTTAGAGCGGACGATCCCCGGGTGGCTGACGTGCAGCAGTTTGAGCACCCTCGGCCGGAGAGACGTGGGGATCACTACCCGCTGTCCCCACAAAAGGCAACCCCTCTCTAGGGACAACTCTAGTTTCTTTTTGAAAAATGTGTCGAATTCCGCTGCTGGGGAAGACACGGGCCACCCTTTCTGTACCCAGGAGCAAACTGTGGCCAGCATTTTGTCCTTGCCGGTCGCTTTGGCGATGTCGGCCGGTACTACTGGAGGGGAGTCTAGGACCTCTATCATTAAGACCTGGTGGTCTCTCTCTACCTCGCCCACGTGGCAGCAATCCCGGGGAATGGGGGACCTCGACAGGGCATCGGCATGGCTGATCTCCTTCCCGGGCCGGTATACCAACGCGTGCTGATACGCGTTGAGAAAAATGGCCCACCTGAGCATTCTCGGGGACAGGATTTGGGGTGTGGGCTTATCTGCGGTGAAAATGCCTAGCAAGGGCTTATGGTCAGTCACTATGGTGAAGGGGCGGCCGTACACAAAATCATGAAATTTCTTGGTCCCCGCAATTATCGCTAGTGCTTCCCTGTCTGTCTGGGCATAGTTTCTCTCCGCTTGGGACAAGGACCTAGAGTAGAACGCTATCGGGGCCTCCCTCCCGTTCTCCAGTACGTGGCATAACACCGCCCCCACCCCCACCGGGGATGCATCGCATATCAGGATCACTGGGCGTTTGGGATTGAAATGGGTCAGTACCGCATCTGATGCCAGGAGTCGCTTCAGGTCATTGAAAGCCATCTCCTGGTCGTCGCCCCACTTCCATGCCTCGTCCTTTTTTAACAATTTGTGTAGCGGTTCCGCTACTGCTGCCTTCCGCGGAAGGAAGGAGTGATAAAAGTTGAGCAGTCCAAGGAACGACTGCAACTCGGGCTTGGAGGTGGGGCGAGGGGCCTTCTTGATGGCGGCTACCTTGGATTGGGATGGCCTGATTCCCTCGGGAGTAACACGGAACCCTAGGAACTCAACCTCAGTTGCGAAGAAAACGCATTTGTCTTTCCGCAACCGCAACCCCGCTTTTTCGAATATTGTCAGGACCTTTCCCAACCTCCTTGCTAATTCGGCCCGGCTCCCCCCTGTGATCAATACATCATCAAAGTAGGGTAACACCCCCTCTAACCCCTTCAGGAGGCGTTCCACGAGTGACTGGAAGATCCCGGGCGCCGAATTCACGCCGAATTGGAGGCGCGATACCTGGAACGCCCCTTTGTGGGTGACTATGGTCTGTGCAGCAGCTGCGGCGGGGGTCACCGGGAGTTGCTGGTAGGCTTGGGCCAGGTCGAGTTTAGCGAAACACCTCCCCCCGTGTAACCTGGCCAACAAGTAGCTGACTACCGGCACCGGATACGCATTAGGGCGGATCGCCTTATTGATGGTGCACTTGTAATCAGCGCATATGCGGACCTCCCCGTTGGCCTTGAGCGCTGTTACAATTGGAGTTTCCCACTCCGCAGAATCAACAGGAACAAGAATCCCCTGGCCCACCAATTTGTCCAACTCCGCCTCTATTTTGTCCTTTAGTGCGAAAGGCACTCTGCGCGGTTTAAGTCTGATTGGACGTACTCCAGGGTCCAGGTCGAAAGTCACTGGGGGGCCCTTGAATTTTCCGAGCCCCTTTTAAAAAACCTCGGGGTGTGCGTCGCACACGCTCTGTATTGGATCAGTCCCGGCGGCGTGTGCTCCCACGGCGTGCACCCCCCCAATGAACAACCCCAGGGGCTGGAACCATTGAGTCCCGAGGAGGCTGCATTTACCTCCCTTGAGGACGACTAGGGGAAGCGTTGCGGTGTGCTTTTTAAACTGGACCTGGAACTTCCCAACCCCCAACACTGGGATGCGGTTCCCTTGCACGTCCTTCAGTGTGGCCCTCAACGCTTTGAGCTTGGGCCGCACGCGGGGGGCGATTTTCATGAACTCTCCCTGGGAAATAATAGAGTATGAAGAACCCGAGTCCACCTCCATTCTAACAGGGGCCCCTTGTATTACTACCTCAACGAAGTAACGGGGGTGCTCCGTGGAAACGCTGCAAACCGGAGCGTCGTCCTCGCTGTCGTCGGAGATGCGCCCTACTCCGTCCCGCGTCCTCGTGGTCCGGGTGCCGTCCTTTGGCCTCGTGGTGCGGTCCTGCCTCGCCGAGCGGTCTGGAGAACTCCTTGTGGCCTCGCGCCATTTCCGGCAGACCTTGGCGATGTGCCCGCGTCGGCCGCAGTTGTGGCACTCGGCCTTGCGGAATGGGCATTTGGCGCGGGCGTGGGCGGCGCCGCAGCCGTCGCAGCGCTGGCCCTCTCTCTGGACCCTCCGGACGTCCTCGTCGTCGCCGCTCTCCGCAGACGAGTTCAAAGCTCGCCGGGCCGCGCGCACCGAGCTCTCTGCCTTGGCGGGCTTCGGGCGCCAGTCCTGAAGCTCTTGCACCCCGGCAGTCGTGGCCTCCGCGGCCTGTGCCGTGTCGAGGACTTGTTGCCACGTGGGAGGCGGCTCCCTTTTCATCAGCGCGTGCTGAGTCTCTGTGTCCCTCAGACCGCAGAGCAGGCAGTCCCGGAGGGTGACGTCTGGGGTCTCCCACTTGCATGGGCCGGCGGCCAGCCGCAGGGCCGCGGCGAACTCAGCGACCGATTCCCCGGGCGCCTGGACTCGCCTCCAGAACGCGCTCCGAGCGGGGAACATCGCTATTGCTGGCCGGAGATGGGCGCGCAGCGCCGCCAGGAGCTCTGTGGCTTTGAGGTCGCTCACCTTCCTCGGCGCGATCAGGTCCACCAAGGTCCTCTTGGTCTCGTGTCCGAGCATGCGGACGAAAATGGCCCTCTTCTTGGCCTCATCTGAGACTTCGAGCTCCACCAGCGCTGCGTTGAAGTCTATCTCAAACAGCTCCAAGTCTCCCGGCTTCCTGATCTCGTAGCCAGCGCATGTCTTGGTCCCGTGGGCAGCCATATCCCACCTTCGTCGCCAATTTAGTGTATGGGACCAAAGACAACAGGACAGCCGAAGGGTTGGCTTAACACAGGTTTATTGCATGACGTTCCAGTGAAGCATGAGGTAATGGCGGTGATACATCTCAATATATACAGTAGCCCTCTACATTTGAATCTTGTAGCACGGTAGCTCATTGGCTGCTACCGGCGTGGCCTCGCCCAGGCACGCCTCTTTTCCTGCTGCTGAATGCAGATCTTTCTTCTGCTGCTGAATGCGGGGAAGGTTTTCCCGCGGCTGTCCGTGATTGAGCAATGTGAACCATGTGAGACTGAACGCTTGCAGCTGCCCTCTATGGGCTGTCTGCTCGCGTTCCTTTACAGCTGAGATCGTTTGTATTTGGAGTGGTTACATTCTTGCCTTTACAGTACAATGAACATGCACACATACATACATAACAAATGTATACACAGATGCAAGTTGCAGCCGATTCTCTTGCACATACAGACTGGCCCTGAACCAGTTTTCTGGATAAAGCAGCCCTGCTTCCATGTCTTCACTCCTGTGAAACAAGATGTTGAGGAGATGATAACAATGGAGACTCCAGTGAGGCTTATATGAAATATTCAAACATGAGTACACTGCCACCTTCAGTACGATGCTGATTTTGCTATCACAAATAGGTTCTGACACTTCCTTGTACTGTACCTCCAGTAATTACAAATATGGTGTTGTTGTTGAGGCTGCTGTTATTTTCTAATAATGCAATTCTTAAAATTTAATCTCCAATTTTACTTGTATAAGAATTGTAATGCTTTGCTGCATTTTTGTTCTATGCAGCTTTAGGGGCCAGTGTTTTGCCCAAGCCACGAGGCGGATCTCTCACTTGGGGGGTTGGGGGGGGGAGGCAAATGCTTTGTTAGGCTATGAGTCCCCCTCTATCCAGAACGAATTAGGCCTCATTTAGAGCACTGTATCCAGTTCTGGATCCCACGCTTTAAGAAGGATTAAGACAAATTGGAACACGTTCAGAGGAGGCCAACAAGGATAATTAGGAGATTGGAAACCAAACCCTATGAATAAAGACTAAAGGAACTGGGCATGTTCACCCTTGACAGAAAAAGACTGTGGTGAGGGGGGAATATGATAACACTGTTCAAATATTTGAACAATATTCATGAGGAGGAGGGGCAGAACCTGTTCTCTATCATCACAGAGTACAGGACACGTAACAAACTGAAACTGCAAGAAGCTGATATAGACTGAGTATCAGGAAAAACTCTTTAGCTGTTAGAACAGTACAACAATAGAACCAGTGACCTTTGGAAGTAGTGAGCACTTCAATGCTGGAGGCACCCAAGGGAAAACTGGATAACCATCTGTCAGATGTGTTTTAAGATTCCTGCACTGAGCAAGGGGTTGGACTCCATGGCCTCATAAACCCCTTCCAACTCAATTATTCTATGAACTAATCTTGATTTTTCAATAATGAGACACACCATTTGCTCTCAATCTCAGTTTTCATTGCTATGTGCAATCTGAAATGGCACATTTCTCAGTGACTCATTCAGTCCGAAATCTCTTTTAGGACAAAATTCAATTGTAGACCTCAAAGCCACGATATCTGGCCAAAATCTGTTTCTTCTCCCTCAGTTTTCTGTATGTTGCTTAGCTGACAGAGAGTTCTGGAGAACTGACAAAAGCTTGCACAAAATTGTGGCACTGTAGTTGGTTCTAATAATAACATTGTCATAAAACTTACTCAGTGGCAAACTTTGGCCCAGTTACACACTCTGACTAACCTACCTGACACAGTTGTCATGAGACTTGTGTGTGTGTGAGTGTGCATGTGTGTGTTTACTCCTTTACACTTACATTTCTGGGTTATACTTAAGTCCACATGTGCAGCATTATTTTTGAAGAATCCCATGTGGAGCTTAGTGGCTCAACAGAAATTGCCCAGTGGAGTTTAATCTACCATTTACTTATACATGGTGAGAGATGCCCTGTTCTGCTAAATGTAAGCCACAGCATTGAAAAATGATGGAGCTGAACCTTATTTTGAGCTCTGACCCTCTTGATCCAACTATACTATACCCTTTGCACCAACTGATATCCTTTGATCCATCTGATACCCTGTTCTTACAAGATTCCCTACATTGGAGGTGAAACAGACTTGGTTCAGTTAATGTTAACCTTAAAATCAGCAGAAGAGATGTTACAGGGTGAAATCCAATGCTAACCCTGCTTAGAGCAGATCCACTGAAAGCAAAGGGACTTGTCTATTATATCTTACAATAATTTCAATCTGAAACAGGTGAGGGGACCGCTTTATTTAATGACCCAAAAGGCAAGGTGTGTGTGTCGCTGGATCCTCTGTACCCATGAGTTGGAATACACAGAAAGAGCACAAGCTTGTTGTGTTAATCTTTCTCACACTAGGTCAGGCGAAAGGAACTGCAGAATGAACTCACTAAAAGGTGCCTTCATTTTGGCAGTTTCATGTCTGGCCTAGACATGGAAGAAGCTAAAGCATGCTCATGCTTTCCTAGAAGCAAATGCAGGTGCACTCAAAGGCCCATTCTCTACTTGGCTTTACAAATGCTTAAAAGCTTAGTGGTTAAGACACTGGGCTTGGTAGGTCAGCAGTTTGAGACCCACGTGCTGCATGATGGAATGAACTCCCATCTAATTCTTAGCTCCTGCCAACCTAGCAGTTCGAAAGCAAGAAATTACAAGTAAATAGGTACCACTTTGGCAGGAAAAGGAATAGTGTTCACTGTGCTCTGGTATCTAGTCATGCCTTCCACATGACCATGGAAACATGGCAGACACAGACAGTGCTGGCTCTTTGGCTATAAACAAAAATGAGCACTGCACTTCCAGGAGCGACGAGGGCGGCGCAGGCTGAATGAATCGCAGTAAACCCATTCGTGTGGATTCACAGGGCGCTTGGGCTTCTGGGAATTGAAGTCCAAGAACATCTCAAGTGCCAAGGTTCACCATCACTGAGGACTTGGGTATGGGCAACGACAAAGCCAAGAAAGTGGCTTCATTTTGGCAGCCCAGGGTTTAATCAGGACATGAAAGAAGAAGGAGAGAGCCATGAGGACAGCCAATGTTCAGAAGCAGATTCAGAAACTCAGAATTCAATATTCTTCAAGCACAAAAAGAAGAAAGGGGAGGGACAGGACAGGAAGGAAAGCAAGGCGGGGACTTGCGCGGGCGCCTGCGGATGACGAGCCAGGCCTGCGCGGAGGCACGTGGAGCGGCGGGAGGAGATCGCTGGTCGGAGCCGGTACGCAGTGAGAAGTCTCCGGGAGAGGGTCAGGATCGGGGCCACCAGACTTTCGAGAATGTAAGCCGGCGCATACAGGATTTAAATCACTATTTCTCAACCTTTGGCTTTTGGACTGCAATTCCCAGAAGCCTAAGTCGGCTGATCAGTGTTGTGGGAAATTGACTTAGGCTTCTGGGAATTGGAGTCCAAAAACCAAAGGTTGAGAAACACTGATTTAAATAGTAAATAGTAATTTCCAAAACTAGATCCGTGCTGGCTGAACCCCCCCCCCCAAAAAAAAAAAAAAAGAAAGGAAAGGAAAGAAAGAAAGAAAAAGGTTGTGGGAGAGAGATACATTTTATTTTATTTTGCTAACCTGGCACTTGTCTTGCATTGTGTTTAAACGACGTTCCGGAAGTTACTTTTTTGGGCTACCGCTCTCACATGACCCCTTCCTTGTTCTACAGGTGAAACTCGGAAAATTAGAATATCGTGCAGATGTTCATTCAGTTCAGTAATGCAACTTAAAAGGTGAAACAAATATATGGGATAGACTCATTACATGCAAAGCGAGATAGTTCAAGCCTTACTTTGTTATAGTATTGATGCTTATGGCTTACCGCTTATGAAAGCCCCAACCCCCCAATCTCATGTACCCCATAATCATCACATAATCTCATGTACGCTGTATGCCATGATCATCACAATTATAACGAATTAAGGCATGGCATCTCTCGCTTTGCATGAAGTGAGTCTATTAAATGAATAAACATTTGCACGAATTTCCGAGTTTCACCTGTATCTACAGCTTGTTAAAACAAGTGACACTTCGTTTTATGTAGTATTCCAGGCAATGGGCAAAAACAAAGCAAAAAGTCAGAAGCAGATGAATGTGTTCCATGTGGCCAATAGAAAAATTATGAAGGCTAAAAGTAAAGCCAAGCCAGTGACAACCAATCTTAAAAAAGTAAGTATTTTCTCTTGGTTTCACTTTGCATTTTTGATCATAATATCTTAATGAACTCTGTAACTATCCTGTGCAAATTTAACTATCCAGTTATATATGTGGTATATGTAGGAGCAGCAGGACGGAAGCTACAGAAATGTGCAGTGTCCGGTTTTATGCACAGCCTATGCATTCAGTAGAGAATTGTGTTATGCTGGGTTCCTTGTGGTGTTTAGATGTGCAGAGCCCAATTCTTCCCTTCTGCTGAATGTACTGAAAGCAGGGCCAGTAAATTGCTTGTGAATTTCCTAAACTTTTTTCCTAGACTTGTGGTCAATGTATTGACCTGCCAAGAATATGACTACCAATGTTGTCTCTAAAAAGTAGAGAATAACTTTCTTACTCTTTCTTAGTGCATAAAACCATTATCTGTTTTGTCTTGACACTGTGTGGCAATTTTCATACTGTGTTTTAACACCCACTAACCTTTAATGACAGTGTCACTTTGTCAGCTGTTGAAAATTATATGTGTGGTACTGTGTGTGCAGAGTGGATTGGAATTTTCAGTTTGAAACACTTCATGTATGTGTGGTATAAGAGATTTACAAGGAGGGGGACCCGATTTTATCATGGTTTTCAGCAATCATAAGCATTAACTCTGATTCTGAAAATTGAACACAAGATAAAAATTGTTCTTCATCCTAAGAAACAACCTAGCTTTTTTGAGGATGTTTATTTTGATTACTTGTACTTTTTCTTACCAAATATTTGAAACATTTTGATGCAATTGACTTCAGATAAAGAAGTGAATGGGATTCAGTTATTTTAGGATATTTATGTTCAAAATAAGTTATTATGTCTATTAAACAGACTATATCTTTTCTTGAAATATAAAAGACACTTTCTTTTTCTAAAGATCAATATTGTGAACTATGAGAAAGTTCACATGGTAAATAAGGTATTTACAGAAGTACAGAAGGAAGTTAAGCAGTTATCAAAAGCAATTTCATCAGACTCTTCAAAGAAGGATCAGGTAATTCTGTTTGTTTATAAAAGCTTCCTATTCTAAAAACAGCAACTGGTCTACACTTCTAAAAATATGCAGTACTGATTTAATTTTTTAAATCAGCAAAACACTTGAAAACATTTTCAAAGTATTAAAACAGGGGTTGCCAACATTTTAAAGTTGGGAGCCAGGTCATGCTCGCTCAGATAGTTGAGGGGGCTGGACTAGTAGCCCACTCCTACCCCACCTTTTACGACAGCTGTAAATGAGTCCTCAGCTGATTCCGGTGGCAGCTGCTGGAGAGGGCCGGTTGATTTGGTGCCACGGGCTGTAAGTTGCCTATCCTTGTATTAAAGGCATCTAAGACTTTCTTGTTTGGGGACAAAGAAAGATATTTTTAGTAACAAGCAGGTCTTTAGATAAATACTTCCTAATTAAAATATGCATTATAGAATAAGTTGGCATACAAAGTACTACTGTGTTAGGTTTGTTTGTTTTATTAGGCATCCTGAAATATGGAGTAGTCAAAGTAGTATTTAAAACAGAAATAATTTTAAAGATGCTGATAATAGTTAGCATGGTCTTTCATTATCCATATACAGGCAGCCCCCTCTATCCATTGGGGACATATTCCAAAATCTTTTCCTGATAATGCCTCTGTCAGTCTTTTGAGGTAATTCAGAAAATGATTCCTCTGGAAACAATCCTTTCCTTCTCAACATTACGTTGTATACAGTGACCTCTAATGGCCAGCTCTGGTAATGTAAATTGGGACCAGTGGATAACTGAAAGTATGGAAACTGAACCTGCAAATTGGGGTGGGTGGGGGGTGGGTTACCGATATATATTGCTTGCATTTTTGCTACATAAAATAGCTAGAGTAAAATAGCAAAATATCCTAAGCAGAATTCTTTAGGGTATACTATATTTAGGCTTCAGTGTTCAACCAAGTGTTTTGAGGGGCAGGACTTTGTCTCTGACATGTGTGCATGTCAAGTGTGACAGCTTTTCTAGCATTTTCAATACCTAAACTATGTTTCCCTTTCCAGATTCCAAAGCCCTTGGAAGATGAACCAGCTAACGTGGATGCTGCTGCTGATTTGCTGTCTCAGTTGTAGGATAAAATTATCAGTGCCACACTCTTGGTAAGTCAATAAATGGGGAACTCAACCATCCACACTGCATAAATGTTTTAACCCTGAGCGTCTCCACAGCAGAGTATGCTGCTCCAGTATGGAGCGCATCTACACATGCAAAACAAGTTGACATTGCTGTTAATGAAGCCATGCGTATAGTGACTGGATGCCTCAAACCTTTATCAGTTGAAAAAATATACCCTCTTCTTGGTACTTCTTTCCAACATCAGGAGAGAAGTAACAGCGGATGCCCTCGACATCCTCTGAACAGTTATGAGCCTCAAGTCTGTTGGCTCAGATCTAGGAAGAGCTTTATGGCAAGAACAAACATTCTTGAGGGTACACGAGTAAAACCAAATTAAAAGATGGAGGAAGGAGCTCACTGGACAAAGGGACATCATTAAAGGAGGATATAGCTGAGGAACTCAACCTCCCCTACATCGTTTGGAGCATCCTGAATAGGCTGAGGGTTGGAGTCCCTAAATGCAAAATCCACATGCTCAGGTGGGGGCTGCTGGTAGACAACAACATGCGGTGTGCATGTGGAGAGATACAGAATCCAGCTCATTTACTGGTCTGCCGATTGCTGCCAGAGGCATGTACCGATGAAGACTTAAGTTTGGCCAATGACAAAGCCAAGAAAGTGGCTTCATTTTGGCAGTTCAGAGTTTGATCAGGACATGAAAGAAGGAAATGGAGGTTTTGGAGAAGGCAGTGGCGCGCCAGCTGCAGAGTGTCCTGGAGGAAGCGGATTATCTAGACCCCTTTCAATCAGGATTCAGGCCCGGGTATGGAACGGAGACGGCATTGGTCGCACTGATGGATGATCTCTGGCGGGAGCGGGACGGGGGTTGTCCATCCGTCCTCGCTCTTCTTGACCTCTCAGCGGCCTTCGATACCGTCGACCACGGTATCCTGCTGGAACGGCTCGAAGGACTGGGGATCCAGGGCACTGTGTTGTCCTGGTTTTCCTCTTTTCTGGAGGGCCGTACCCAGTCGGTGTGGTTAGAGAGTGAGAGGTCCAGCCCTAGGCCCCTCAAGTATGGGGTGCCTCAGGGCTCTGTGCTCTCTCCTCTCTTATTTAACATCTACATGAAGCCACTGGATGAGATCATTCGTTCCCACGGGGTGCGGTACCATCAGTACGCGGATGATACTTAGCTGTACATCTCGGCCCGTGGGGACCCCAGTGATGCTGTTGAAATCCTATCCGGTTGCCTGGAGGCCGTTGGGGTCTGGATGGGGGCCAATGGGCTTCGGCTGAATCCCAGCAAGACAGAGTGGCTGTGGATAAGGGGCCCCATGTTATCCAAGGAGTTACCATCTTTGGTATTGGATGGGGCTGTTTTGCCCCAGACAGACCCAGTGCGCAACTTGGGGGTCCTGCTGGACTCACGGCTGCTGCTAGAAGAACAAGTGGCGGCTGTGGCCAGGAGGGCTTTTGCCCAACTTCGGGTGATTCGCCAACTGCGCACACTCCTGGACCGGGGCTCCTTGCTTATGGTCACTCATGCTCTGGTTACTTCCCGACTAGATTATTGTAATGCGCTCTACATGGGGCTGCCCTTGACGACCATTCGGAGGCTGCAGCTGGTCCAGAATGCGGCGGCCCGGGTGGTGATGAGGTGTGGGCGATATGCCCATGCCTCACCGCTGCTTCGGGAGCTGCACTGGTTACCAGTTTGTCTCCGGGTGCAATTTAAGGTGCTGGTTTTGACCTTTAAAGCCCTATATGGCAGGGGGCCAGGATACCTTAGAGACCGCATCGTCCCAAGAGTGACTGCCCGTCCAACCAGAGCGGACCGGAGGGGCTCTCTAATGGTGCCGTCCACTAGGGGTGCACATCTGTCTAGTACCCACAGGAGGGCCTTCTCCGTGTCCGCACCAACCCTCTGGAACCTCCTGCCAATAGATATGACTTCAAAGTGAACTGCTGCCCTTCAGGAAAGGAGTAAAGACCTGGCTGGCAGGGCAGGTGTGGGGCCCGAACGGGACTATGGTTCCCGCCGGCTGGCTTTTATAAAATAAGAGCTCTCTCTTCTTCCCTTTGTATAGTAGGTGGGATGGGTGGGTGGGATATGGGTTTTTAAATGGGGTGGATGTGGGTTTTTATAAGGTTTTTATAAGGTTTTTATGTATTTTTAGAATTGTTGTAATGCCGCCCTGAGTCGGGTTCTGCCTGAGTGGGCGGCATATACAAATATGACTATAAATAAATAAATAAATAAATAATGGCAATTGTTTGTACTGTATTGTTTATTATTATTATTTGTTAATGTACAAGTATTGGCACTCTTTAATAAAACCGACAAATAGTGCTTTCCTATAACTAGGAAGCTGGAATGCCAGAAGTTAAAGTGCTAACAAAGAAGGCACTCCATGAAAATGTATTCTTTGTTCACTGAAAAATGAAGCATAATTTAGATAATGCCCTTCATTTTACATCTGGCAGTGAAAGTTTCAGGCATATGGCTAACATTTTAGAATGACTGTAGTTTCCCCAAGGTACCAGATCTGAAATTAAAATACATCTATCTCTCTGAAGAATTATGTGTATGCAGATGTAGTGAAAGCAGAGAAAACTGGGAAACTAGTTTCAAAAAACAAAACAAAAAACAAATAGAGATCCATGGCCTTCAAATAATTTAGGCTACTGTAATATCTGAATGCCAGCCCATTGGCTACAGTGCACTAAAAGGCCACTTCCACTTGATTAACTTTAGAAGAATGTTCACAGTAATTCAGAGGAAGATGCATACCCAGTGTTGGTAAATTATATAGTTTTACATTCATTATTTTTTTAAATATTTGCACGATGAAATTAGGACTTCAGCATTACATAGTTAGAGGTAGATGAAGCAATCCAGCTGCATCAAATCTAGTAGTTCAATATCTGCACATCAAAGAGATCACAAACGCCTTCATTATCATCCAGGTTGAAGCTGTAGTTGTCTCCGGGGGTAGGAGACAATCGCAAGAGGGGGAAAACTGTAGGGAAAGAAAATCGTTAATTTGAGCACAGGTCATTCAGCTACAGACTTTAGTAAGACTTCAAGCTTGTTAGATGAACTTTGTTTGCTTTAACTAGAACCTCATGATCTGCCAACTAGAGTCTGGTGCAAAGACCGTATGCTTAGTAGAATGATACAGATGCCTGTACCGCATTTGAGAATTCATTTTAGATAAAAATTAAATTGATTTCCCATTCTTCTCCTGATTACCACAGATTTTCTTCATCTCAGCAGTATATTTCAGATAGGAAAAAAATATGTGCTTGTTGCTATTGATAGACATTTCAAACTCAGAAACCCTTCCCTGTCTACTGCAAGTCCCTGAGAAATTTGCCAGTAGTCCATGAGACGCTTTCTGCTCACTGTTGAACTACAGTCCTCTGGAGGACACAAGAATTAATGTTAAAGGATACTCGCCACACCTTCAGTGAAGTGCTGAAGTCCTGCCACCACAGTTGTTACTTCTGCTTCCCGGAATATATAGAAGGCAACATATTTGAAAAGAAGAGCCTTCTACAGTACTATACATGTGTATCTTTAAGGTTTGCAGTTTATGTTGAAAGCCTCCATGAATAACAGCAACGGCCCTCCACATTTTCAGGGTGAACAGAAGAGCCTAAAACTAGCCTAGTGGCTAATCTTGGCAAGGTTGGCCATCACTGCCCTAAATAAATGGCATTGCTTAATAATATGAGCTAATGTGACTTTTCTTGATCTATCAATTACACGCATCAGTGCTTTTCTTTGGTTCTCTTTGTACCTTGGTTTTGAGTGACAGAGCAAATCTCAAATAAATCAGCAAAACAAAGTAAAGGCCTTGTAATACAGTGCATTGTTTTGATAGAATGATATGTTTACACACATCAGTACCCTTAATAAGGAATCGATTTTGTGCCCTTCTGCACTGCAAATAAGCTTTAGGTATATTTGACTCATGTTGCTGCTACCTTTCAGATGTTTAACCTTGAACCCCAATCCAGTTTCATATTCTGCAAGGTTATCTTTAGATACACTCCTCCCAGATCAACATATAGGAGAAGCAATTTCGTAGCTTTGTACTGGTTAAGAGCCCTGGTGGCACAGTGGTTAAACTGGAGCCAAAACTTTGCTCATGCTGTAAATTCAATCCTGACTGGGCTCAAGGTTGACTTGGCCTTCCATCCTTCTAAGGTCAGTAAAATGAGTACCCAGCATGTCCAGGGCAAAATGCTATTTACCTTATGAACTGCCCAGAGACTGTGCTAAGCATTATGGGGAAGTATATAAGAGTACTAAGGGATAGCACGGGAAATGTTAATGTCATTTTGTGTAAATTTTTACTAACCAAAATAGATTTTAACACACTATGCAATACATTTACTCTGTGTACAAAAATGTTTGCTTTTCACTTTCCAGGCACAAAAGGTCAAAATCTTAGAAAAAAACTGCTACAATCTCCATGCTGGAATTCAGAAATCACTACAGGAACAGAGGTGTTCTAAGAATACTTGAAGACCAAATACATTTCTACTTAGATTGCACTTGTGTGCCCAGATCATTTTCCACAGATGAACTGAAATTCTGGGATGATGTTGAAAGAGGAAGGATCCTTCTAAAACAGCCTCTTTCAAACTGGTGTTTGCCAGAAATCCATCATGTCCAGCCAGCAAGTCACCAGCTTGGGAAATGTGGTTCTGAAGTGAAGTTTAAAATGTAATCCCAACTATACATTATGTATTTTAAGGGTGTTACCTTGTTTCGGTAAAACAAGAATTGAGTATCTTTCAAACTACATA
Source organism: Bradypodion pumilum (assembly GCA_035047305.1). Lineage (NCBI taxonomy): Eukaryota > Metazoa > Chordata > Lepidosauria > Squamata > Chamaeleonidae > Bradypodion > Bradypodion pumilum. Next base: position 305,141,528 of record JAWDJD010000004.1, on the reverse strand, counting down.
AACTTTAGAAAATATCCCATGCAAGTTGTTGCTGTGTTGTTTTTAAATCTTGGTACCTGAAGGATGGATTCAACTTTAGGTCTATGGAAGTAGACTCCCAAAACTAATTTATCTACATAGTTTGCTGGAAGTGCTATTTAGGGATTTTGTTCAATAGTTAAAATGGAGGGGGATGCCCCAAATGTATCTTCCATAAGTAGAGCATCCCAGCCCACAGAAAGCAGATGCTGAATCTAAACCACTGTTATTTAGACAAATATTACATGTAAAGCAAAGGTTTACTTTGCAAGAAGACAAAATATAAGGAACTTACCATCGGAAGACATCAGTTCATCAATGATATCACTGTTGATTATGTCTGTAAACACAACAGTATATTTGTATGCTTATAGAGATCATGTTGGCTTGCAGCTGGGAGAGACTTACATTGCTCTCACATAGGTAGTTAACTCTTGCAGTTAATCAAGGAAATGTTTAAATGGGCTGGAATTATTTAAAGATCCTGAAGGTTCTTCTTGACTTCAAATAACTAAGGGGATTATTTTTTATGATGTGGCTGTAAAGAATTGCTTCACTTTTGACACTACATTCTCAGATTATCAGGTACAGAGTACACAAGAATCTTTGGGTAAGTTATGAAGACTTCAGATGAAAACCATTTGCCTTTAGAACAGGAGTTCTCAACCTTTTAAAGTCGGCCAGGTCACGCTCCCTCAGATAGCTTCGGGGCCCGGACAGCCATTTTGCCCTTCCTCCACCACATGACACTTTCTGGTGTGGTGGAGGCGGTGGGGACCCACATGAAATGGTGCCGGTTGAGAATCCCTGCTTTTGAAATACAACCAATGCTAAGGCACTCAAAGGTCTATTCAGCAGCTAAGTATTAAACAGAAATACTGGCCTCTTTCCATTTTACATATAAAGAAATAGCAACCCCTCCTTTTATCCTTCCCTCAAAGTTAGCATCCAAAGAAAGTTTTTCTTTTACCTCCAGGTTCATCCATCTTTGCTATGTCAAATGTGTTGGGCTTGAGAATACTATTAACATCCAGTGGAAGGTATTGGCATGTATTTATGCTAGGTGTAGTTTGAGTTACAAGGCTGTCATGCAACTCAGAATCTGGAATGCTTGCATAAAGAGTTTCTGGAGTTGAGATCTTTTGTAAACCGATGTCTGTAATAGAAACAATACACTGTTAAAAAACAAAAAACAATACACTGATTCAATAGTTCAGACTTGAAGCTGATGTGATATGATGTACCACATCTTAAACATACAGTTAAAAAACAGGGCAAGAAACAAGGTTTGAAAAATTGCTGTATTAGCAAACAAACCCAATACATAAACTGATATGTTACTTTAATTTAAAATCCTCATCTGAAGTCCTGGACCAAAAGAACAAGAAGAGTCAACTGCAGGTTTTGTGGTTTGGGAGCCACTACTTATGGTCTGGGGTGGGGAACCTGTGGCTTTAAGGCTGCATATGGCTTCCTAAGTCCTCAAGTGCAGCCTGAACCCAAATTTTACAGAGGAAATCCTTTTATTTTATTAATACATGTTGTTAGTTTTTATATCTTTAACAAACATTAAAGTAACTTTAACAAACGTTTTTCACTTTAAAAAAATATTAAATACATAGTAGTTAATTTTTTATAAAACAATGTGCATTTTTAAGAATATATAATTGAAGTTTCTTGAATGCAGGCTTATTTGATTAGGTTCCCCTTACTCAAAAGCCAGTTGTATCCAACTCTAGGGTTCAGTGCTCATTTCTGTTTATAGCTAAAGAGCCAGTGGTGTATGTCTGCAGACGTTTCCGTACCCTATAGTCGGTTGTGACTGGCTTTCGAGCATGGGTGACCCTTACCCTAAATGGGGAAACCATTGATCTTTTGACCATGATTTAAGGGTATTCCAACACTGAAATGAGCTGCTTTTTCTTAGTACTTCATGTGACAGTAGTGTACTCCAGTCTCCTAGCCAGTTGAGATGCAAACTGCATAAGTTCAATGATTAGATCCCAAGCGGATAGCACATAAGATTTTAGTGCATGTATGGAGTTACCACAAGGGAAGAGGTGCATTTAGAAAGAGAATTCACTGTATCTGAAGTGTTATTTCAGGTCTTGGCAAGGAAGGATATTATAGAAAATGCACACTCAGAGGTTCAGGCTCTGTTTTTTCATCCTTCCAATAGACAGCACACCTGGTTAACAAAATCATACAAATTACTGAATCAAATGATGGAAGAGTGAAAGGAATAATGGGCAGAGTTAATCTCATTATAGGATAATGAGAAATCCAAGTACTGAATGGTGATTTCTACATATTATTTAACTCATATTTTTCCAGATAATTTCTGTGGGAAGGAGTATCTGTACCCACCTGTTGGTGGAGCTACAACTGATATCTGTAGATGGGATTGTTCCTGAACAAGATCTTCAGATTCTTGTAGCCTTTGGGGATCTACATTGTGTTTAGGAGTCAAGGAAATTGCAGATTGAGATGGAGGTTGCAGAAGGTCATCTGGTGGTGGTACTGGAAATACTACTGGCTTGGAGGAACTGGATTCTTTATTTATTAGCAGCACATGGATAGGTCCAGAGTTACTCTTTAGATTAATCTGGTATTTCTTTTGTCCCTTTAAAATACAGCACAGTTAGAAAGAAAAGTTAAAATCTTTGTATGGAAGCTGATCACCAGTTAAGACAGTTATGACTGTTGTCAAAAATTGCAGATGAAAATTCTTTACTGTTCTTAAGAAGAGAGCTAATTTGGCGATAGGTTTTCTCCAGCACCTGCTCAACTGGCTTCTTTGCAAAATAAAACTTTCCTATAATTTTCCTATAATCATCAATATATAAAGACTGGATTTGGTTGTCAACCCTTCAGAGTATCTCTAGTCTTGGAAGTGTGTGGAAGGACAGAATGGGAGAAAGGTTCATAAAAAACAAAACTCATTACTCTGTCTGCACTGATGCAATAAATCAGACACAAAGGTGTGGGAGACCAGACTAAGTGTTGAAGAAACACCATTATTCTACAAACAATAGAGCTCAATGTCAGCCTGATTCAGTCTGGATACGACTTACTGTCAGTTTCCTGTTGCCACCTACATTAAAATCTATATGACATTTCCTAGAAGCCCAGGAAACTTTAAACAGCAAGTGTAAAATAATGAAAAGACAATTAGTGTACTGTGGAAAATTCTAAAAAAGATCTGACTGGTTTAAATATATATATCAAGTGTCATTTTAACAATTCCCAGCAATTACAATCAATGTATTCCACAATTTTCCCTATTTCTGAGATAAAAACAACAAGCAATATACAATAATGTAGATATATTTTCTATATTACAAAACTAGGAATTACTCAAGTACTTCCCCTACCACACCTGCACACATAAAAAATAGACAGATTAAAACAGATGTTCATACATACCACATGAGGTACAGGAACTTCTAGCTGTGTCCCAGAAGGTGCCTGAATTGCTAGCAGTGTATCTCCTGATTATTAAGCAAACGTCAAATGTCAACTAAATGCACTTGAATGATAATCAATTCAGGATCGTTTCATCCTCAACTTGAAATCCTGCAATTTTTGTGATCTTGACAAAAGTCCAATCCAGGCAATACTATAAAGTATGAGTGGAAAGCTTCAATGGATAGAGGGTTTATTTTCCTTTAGTGCATGCACTTATGTGTGTAGGAATGTGCAAGGAAAGAAGCAAACAGGTATGCTCTTTTTTGCTTCTTCAAGTGTCATATCTGATTTTGAATAATGGTGCTTATCACGATCAGCCATGAAGATTGTCCTGAGAACAACATAATACAGTGAGCTTTCAAGCTTTCACATTGCAGCGTGACCCCCCAAACCACTGATCCAGTTCTGTGAGTCACTTTCTGGTCCTGAGCCCTTTTGGCACACAAATTCCTCATCAGCCCCAGGCCAGTATTGATGAAGCTGCTGCCCTTCATCAAGATTGATTCAAGTGAGATTTAATCCACTTCGGGACCATCAACCTTCAGCATCCAAAGCCATTAGTCCCGGGTTGTCAGGTTAGTTAACCACTGCCTGATGGTTGGTGTTGAGTCGCTGGCAGTATGGTCTACTCCAGGGGTTGCCAACATTGGTGCCCCAAGTGTTCTTGAACTTCAATTTCCAGAAGCCCTGATCAGTAGGTGTGCTTCTGGCAACTGAAGTCCAAGGACATCTGAGGCACCAAAGTTGGCCACCCCAGGTCTACTCTATTACCATAGCAGGATAAACTGGCCAGATCAATTTTTGCTACTTAGTTTACTCAAATTTAAATACCTGAAGAAGGCTATGTACAATCACCTATGCTTAAAAATAAGGCCTGGCTATGGTCAACAGGATGTAATTCTTAAACGCAAGTCAAGGTTGTTGTTGGGTTTTTTTTTTGGGGGGGGGGCAGTGGCAGGGTGCTGTTCACTCCAAATTTGCCTGTACGACTTCTTCGTGTTTTACCCCCTGAACACCCCATTTGAACATCCAACTTTGCATTCTAATCTGCTATTGGTTTCTTTCCTTTAGGATGTCTGCTCAGAAGCCAAGTTCCACTTGGTTTAGTCTGGTACAGTGGAACCTCAGATAACGAACAGCTTGGTTAACATAAAAATTGCATAATGAAAGGGAATCTATAGAAAATAGTGGCTCGGGTTACAGAATTTTTTTTCTGGAACAGATTAATTGGTTTCCAATGCATTCTTATGGGAAACCACGTTTTGCTTAATGTATTTAGGTTTTCAATACATTCCTATGGGAAATTGTATTCATTGCATTCCAATGAGAAATTGGGTTTAAGTAATTTTCGTTATATGAAATGTCCCAGAGAACGCACTGATTCCATTCACCGAGGTTCCACTGTATGTCTAGTTCTATTTAAAGGAGGAGAATGTTGCATTTTGAGTGGTAGAAACTGATCTTTTCAAAGGCTCCTGAAGAACGGGTTGGTGGTGGTACAATGCATCTTTCCACATCTGGAGATTAAATCCAGTTCTAAAGGGGGAGAAACTAGTTGTTTCTTTTAATCAGCAGTTACATTTCTGGCCCCAGAATTACAACACCTGCAGTAAGCATCTCTGAGGACCCCCACCCACCAGACATTTGCAAATAAATGGTCTGTCATCAACTTACCAGTGAAGCAGTCACAAATATCTTCATGAGTGATATATGAAAAAGTGGCCTAAGTCAAGGATTTTCTTCAAAATAAGCTTGTAAGACAACAGGAAATTTGTGATATTTTCTAAGAATATTTTAATAATTTGACTAGCCTTGCTTCAGTATTTGGTCTGGCAGATGCTGGACCACAATCTGAAATGAACTATGAAACTGCAATGCTACAATAACCCTTTCTCCTTCTCCTAATTTTTCTCCCATTTTATATATGGGGTAGAAATAGATGCACTTAAACTTATTATTTTGGGGACACGGTGGCTTGGTGGTTAAGATGCTGATCTTGACAACCAGAACATCGGCAGATCAGCAGTTCAAGACCCAAGTTCTGTGTGACAGAGTGAGCTCCTGTTGTCTGCCCCAGCTCCTAGCAGTTAGGAAGCAAGAAATTGCAACCTAGCAGTTAGGAAGCAAGAAATTGCAAGTAGATAAATAAGTAGCGCTTCAGCATGAAAGGTAACACTGTTCCGTGCTCTTCGGCATCTAGACATGCCTGCCACATGACCATGGAAATGTCTGTAGACACAGAAAGTTGGCTCTCTGGTTGAAAATGGACATGAGTCAGACACTTTTGAGAATGGGAGACCTATACCTTTTCTTTAAAGTTATTATTTATGTATTCTAACATGGGGAGAAGCCTCGAGTATAGGTGCTCTTGTGCAAGTGGGAAATGTTTGTATTATTTGATGCCCATTAGGATCTTACTCCTAAAGCTGCATCTTCATTCTGTTCTTGCGGTGGGACCTTTGGATGTGAAACAGTGGATGTGGCAAGCCTTGCATCTTATGAAACATTTATCAGATTGGGTTCACAATCAATGATAGGCCACCTTGTCGTCTTTGCTCTACCCCTGAAATTCACTTTCTTCATTTTCCAATTGAAATTCTTGCTGCCACAAGTACGTAGAAAAAATAGATAAAAGGGGAAATTCTGTCTCTGTAGCATTGTATATAGCACGTGGTGATATTTTGCTCTGTTTCTTTTTTTTTCCTTCTCTTTTCTCTCCTTCTCTGTTTATTTATATTATTGTGTTTTTTGTCCTTTATTTTCTTATATTGTTCTGTGTGTTATCTCTTGTTTTTTTTAATTATTGGATGTGTATCAAGAAATAACATTTAAAAAAAACAAAAAAAAACAAGTACGTAGAAAACATCTATTAGCCAGTTTCTTAACCATTGTCTGAGAAAATATCACTGTATGTAACCTAACCTTTCTACGTGTTGTTTAAATGAAGGACCACCATGACAATTCAGTTCTCATCATTACACATTCTATTTTAAAGGATATTGCTTATTTGTAGAATCTTCCTTCACATTTTTTATGCTTTGCTGTAACCACAACTTCTGTTGGTCCAGTTCTTTTTCTTTTAACTCTAGGTCTTCAATTTCGGTTTCAAGGTATCTCAATCTCTCCACAACCTCCTTTGTATTACAACCAGCACCTACACCTCTTAAATGAGAGGGGGGAAATTATGCCACAATAAAGTGGGCAACACAGAGGCAAAAGAGGTGAAAATGTCATGACCACCAGGGTTTTCACAGTAATTTAAGTGTTAATTTCATGTATGTTCTGAGCAGGAAACACAAGACAAATCTAACAACAAGAAAATCAAGGTAATGATCATTGACATAATAACAGCTATCCAAAAATATTTTAACAATGATAAAATACATTTTCATAAATTTCTATGTACAGTCAAATCACTTCCAACATAGTGATGGGACCAGGATTTTCCAAGTACAGTATGTGAAACATTCAATGAGTAGTTTATGACTGCTGCCCCCTCCCTTTAATTTTTACAGATGAGGAGGGATTTGAACTCGGGTGGCTTAGTGGTTAAGATGCTGAACTTCATGACAGTTTGAGTGCTACACAATGGAGTGAGGTCCTATTTCTATCCCAGCTCCTACCAATCTAGCAGTTTGAAAACAAGAAATTGCAAGTAGATAAATAGGTACCACTTCAGTGGGAAGGTAAACAGTGTTCCATGTTGAGGCATGCCTGCCACGTGTCCACAGAAATGTATGCAGACGCAGAGAGCACTGGCTCTTTGGCTATAAACAGAAATGAGCACTAAATAGGGTTGCCATATGTCCCGTTTTTCTGGGATTTCCCCGGATTCAAGCTAATTGTCCCGGCCTGTTCAAGAAAAAACATGTAAAAGTCCCGGGTTTTTAAATTCAAACAAAGCAAGCAAACTCACCCCCCCCCCCCGCAGTTTTTTTTTTTTTTGCTAAGAGTTAATTCATTTCCTCCCTGCCTTTCTTTCAATTATCCTGCTTACAAGTGGTGAAGGCAAAACAGCATCCTGAGAAGCCCACCGGGGAGGGGGAGATGCTTGCAAGTGGGATAATTGAAAGAAAGGCAGGGAGGCAGTGAATTAACTCTTTGCAAAAATTCCTTGGCTCACTTTGAGCGATGGCGCAGGCAAGAGGCATGCTGGAGCACCAGCATGAAGAGCTCCAGCTTATGGAGCCTCTGAAAAAGGGGGGAAAGATGAAAGCTGCCCACCCCAAGCAGAGATTCTGTGGGGTCTTAGAGCCGTGGCCTCCTCAACAGCCCCATCCGACGCATGCAGTTTGAAGAATGCAATGATGTCATGCGGCTGTCCCGGTTTGGTGGGAAAGAATTATGGCAACCCTAGCACTGAACCCTAGAGTCGGATACGACTAGCTTTTGAGCAAGGGTGGCTTTTACCTTACCTATACCTCCTGAGTCCTACTCCAATATTCTTATCTACACCACACTGGCTTTCATACTATACTGCCTCTAATACTTCTGAATAAAAATTATTTTGAAAATGCTTCTCTTACTTCCACTGGATGCTGTTTTTTGACTTTTTTTCAATGAGATCTATTCCTTCCAAAACATTGGTGATGTCATAAATCCGCCTTTTTTGTCTTACGGCAAGTGTATCAGCAGCCTGGCAGGAGAAAAGAGAGAAAGATCAATACATTCAGATGATAGCTACAAAGGGACAATCATTAGACAGTGTCAGTGAATCCGTGTAAGCCTACAAGGGAGTATTAATGACAAACCTCAAAGAGTAAATCTTCAAGCTGCCATAGCCACAAATGTACAATTAGTTACCTCAGACCATCATCTCTGCCCCTGGGACAAGGACATGCACCATAAGAATGACCTCAAAACATGCCTACAGAATTCTCCACATGGAAATGTGTTCTTTCAGAGCTAGCCAAGCATGAATCAACTGGCAGCATGGATAGAGTTGCTCCCCTTCAGGAAGGCCTTAAAAACGTGGCTATGCCAGCAAGTGTGGGGTACACCTGGTACCACAACCCAGCCCTGAGGGCTTATTTAGCCCTGCCCTGGGTTTTTATTTATTCGTGCCTGGGTGCCCCTCTTTTTAAGGGGATTGGGGAGGTTTTATGGACGTTTTTAGAGAATTTTATAGTATTTGGTTTTAACTGGTATTGGTATGGGTTTTAACTGATGTTGTGAGCTGCCTTCGGTCGCTTAGGCGAAAAAGGCGGTTATATAAATCCAACAAATACATAAATAAATACACAGGAGGAGGGAAAGCAGGGGAAAGTTGGTATTTTTTAGCAAGATGCAAAATAATTATCCACCATTTTCTTTTAATATGTTGATTTAGGATTTCCAAGAATGAGATTTTCAAAAAAACAATTCACTGTAGCAAAAGAAGATTTTACAACATCTCTAGTAATTTTCCTGTGTGCTTTGGCTTACGGTACAGTGGAATTCTGGATAACGTCCAAACTTGGTTCCACAAGTCTGGCCGTTAACTGGATTTGGATGTTATGCGGTCCCTACGGGAGATGCTCCGGATAACGACACAAAAATGTCCAAAAACCGTCATTATCCGGGATCTCCTATGGTAGATGATAGCTTTTAGCCTTTTTGTGTCGTTATCCGGAGCATCACGTGGTGCATAACGAATGCGTCGTTATGCGGATTTGACGTTATCAGGTACCGACGTTATCAGGAATTCCACTGTACTAACAAAATGCAATGCGTTATTAAGACAGAACTTCTGTGGATAAACACTACTGAATGAGTGAAAATCATGGGCCTCATGTATGCAAGAGAAAACCAGACAAGATGGATGCAATTAGGTTAAATTCAGGGATGCTCAGCCTGTTTTATTTTGCTTGCAGCGGTGCTGAATGGGTTAAAAGCAGAAGGGACTAAAGTTTAACCTGGCCTCAAATTTTTGTCTTGGCATAGATGAGCATAAATCCTTGAAGAATCAGACTGCCTGATTTAAAATATGTTTTCAATAGCCTCTCTAAATGAGGTTCCCTATGGTCAGCAGCTACACAGATTTTTGTTCATCTCTTATGCTGCTTGCAAATACTAGGGATATTTTAGAATTCCTTAAAGGACATTGGGACAAGTAATGGCAAAAAAAAAACAACAATTTTTAAAACATAGATGGGCAACTTGAAGCTCTATTGCTCCAAACAAGCATCAAAATAAAAGGCCATCTTCAAATTATGGCAAAATCAATCTAGAAGCCCTCTGAGGAGAAAGGAGACAGTTGGAAATGAGAGACTGAGAAAGGAAAAGTAATGTGACTCTTCCACAGAAGGGGAAAATATTTATTTCTTGCGTATCTTATTTGTATATATTCTTGATCATTTATCATTATAGTCCTGGTTAACTAAATTTATCCATGCAACAAGACATATACAACAAACACCCTGTATAGCAACGAAATCGCATAACAATTAGTTTTTTGGGGGGAAATGGCATCCCGCATAACAATTTTCCCTATGGAAAAAATCTGTACAACAATTTTTCAGTGGGAAAAACCACTTAGTGAAAAAAATCATTGTACAATGCATCAACTGTTTCGTACAACAACGAGCCCTGTGGAACGGATTAAAATCGTTGTATGAGGTACCACTGTATAATGCGGGAAGCCAGTTTTCCTATACAGTACAAGCTTTTATATATATCTTCAAAGACAAATGTGTTGACATTAATTTATTTTTCTTATCCAAAACACAGATTAAGAAAAGTAAACAAGATATCTAAATATGCGACACAAATACTTTCTCCCTCTCAAAATATTATACTGGTGCAACCACATTCCTGTATCACTAAAATACACATATCTTTGTAAAACGAGTCTTGAGGAAAACATGATGTGGTAACTGACCATTGAAGGAAGTAAATTACTGCCAACAAGTGCTTATCTTCTTTGCCACTCATTTTATTCCATTGTACAAACACACATAATTTGTACCTGTAATCACAATCGTGTGTATGCTGCAATAGTAAATGCAAAAGTGAATTCAATGCTGGTGAAACCTAATCAACTTAACAATGCAACTCATTAGAACTCCTCTGTACGTTCCAGTCAGGATGAAGCAATAAAAGCAGAAACACATTTGTTAACTTTTTAGCATACTTGGAACACACCTAGAAAAATGCTAAGTTTTCTACACACTCCAGCCATCTGCCAAGTTGAAACCTATGGAGGAAAATTTATGATTTCTAAGTCCTCTCTCTGTACTTCTTCTGTCTTTTCCCTTTCCCTGGCTTTTTGGCTCAGCCTGACTTCATTGTAGTTCAGCTGCCTTCATTGACATCTTGCATACATTACACCAGCTCTTTTATAGGCACATCCTTATCTAGTGTTACAAATTTGAAGATTCCCAGGTTAGCAGAGTCAAAACAAAATCTCACAGACTTAGTTTCTGTAGCAGCCACAAGCTTGATACAATTTACGTAAATAAAATCTCTTATCTACATATTTTCCTCCTACTTTAGCAACCCAATGAGAATTTCCACTGAGTCTGCATTTGTAGAGATTTTCATTCGTCTAACATTGGACTTCAAGTGAGAAGCAACCTATATAGAGAAACAACAGGCTTCTGCTGTTCATGCAGATAACATGGAATTAGGTATGATTTTGATTTTGTTTTACTCTGCAATGACCTCTAAGGGGCATTCAGTACATTGCTACTAAACTGCTACTTTTTCTTTTTTTCTGTTTTCAAACTTACACCTGTCAGCCCTGAAGTAACTTTACTAGACACTTCCCTCCTCTGTATCTTTATCTCTGCATTCCCTCCTATTCCCCTTTTAGCTCTTTTATTGGGGGGTAGTAGAGGGTGGGTGGGTGATTTTTTAGATTTTTTAGTAGGTTTTAATCTGTTTTTACGGACTGCAGTGGCTCAAGTGGCTAAGACGCTGACTGGGAAGCAGAAGGTCAGCAGTTCGATTCCCGAGTACAGCAGGACGGAAATGAGTTCCCGTCTTTGTCCCAGCTCCTGCCAACCTAGCAGTTTGAAAGCAAGAAATTGCAAGTAGATAAATAGGGACCACTTCGGTGGGAAGGTAACAGTGTTCCGTGCGCTCCAGTGTCTAGTCATGCCTGCCACATGACCACGGAAACGTCTGCAGAAGCAGACAGCGCTGGCTCGTCTTAGAAACAGAGATGAGCACTGCACCCTAGAGTCGGATACAACTGGCTTTTGAGCAAGGGAAACCTTTACCTTTACTAATCTGTTTTTATATGTCTTTTATTCTTGTACGCCGCCCTGAGTCGGGTTTACCCGAGTGGGCGGGATAAAAATTGAAAAATTAAATTAAATTAAAATTAAATTCACTGTTGTTCACACTTCAATGGTACAATTACATTTCAGATTTTCAGGGTTACTTTTCTTATACCCTTGCTCATTTAATATTTTATTTATCCCAAATCCAAACTATGACTGTTCCCTTCCCCACCCCAGCTTTGTAAGTTTTCCTCTGTTGCCATATTTGCCATATTGACACAGACAGACCAACTTCTGGTCAAAAAAAGGAAACCTATTGCTAATGCCTCAATGATAGGTGGCCAACCTGCCTTTTCTTAAAAACAACTAAAACCAGAGAATTCACCATATTAGGATTTACACATTAGGATTGATTTTAGAAGAGATCAACCCTGACTGCTCCCTGGAAGGACAAATAGTAAAGATGAAGCTGAAGTACTTTGGACATCAAATGAGAAGAGAGGATTCACTTGAGAAAGCCCTGATGCTGGGGAAGGTGGAGGGCAAAAGAAGAAGGGGGCGTCCAAAGATGAGATGGATGGGTGGTGTTGTAGACGCAGTAGGCACAGGGCTGGGCGGGTTCAGGGGGTTGGTGGAGGACAGGGCAGGCTGCCTGGAGCTCAATGGTCCATGGGGTCGCAAAGGGTCGGAATCCACTGTGCGACTGAACAACAACAACAACAACAAAAGGATTTACAGTATTATCACTATCCGTACGTTTCCAGGTCAGCAGTTCGAGACCCGAGTGCTCTGTCCCCTCCAGCGTTTGCACCAACGGGTTCCCCGAAGGAACCCACCACGTTTCCCCCTTCTCGACCCCCAACAACCCAACCCCAACGCACCGCTTTCAAGTCGAGCACGCCGTCCTTGGCTTCCTGCAGGAGCGAGACGAACTTGGCGGTGAGCAAGCCCAGGCTCTTCTCGTGCCGGCTGCTGCTGCTGCTGTTGGCGCCCCCGCCGGGCGTCTCTAGTGCGCCGCCTTCTTCCAGGCTCCTGGCGTTGCTGGAGACCGGCTCCGGCAGCAACGTGGTGGTGGCGGCCATGCTGCCGTCCCGATCTTTGCTGCCTGGCCTCCTCCCTGATCTCCCCCCCACCCACTCCGGGGTTCCCCCACCCCACGTGGCCCGGCCGGAGTGCAAGGAAAGCACCTCTCGGGGCTCCCCCCGTGGCGACCGGGCTTCCTTTCCTCCGGGCCCACCGGCGGCGGCGGCGGGTCTGCATGGAGAGAGGAAGTGACGCTGCCGCCCGCCGCACAGTTTAGTTGCTTGGAGACAAAGTTTTTGTCGAGAGAAAGGGGGGTGGGGTGTTGATCGTGGCTTGATTAGGGGGCGGTGGAGATGGGGGAGCCCCATGGATAAGCCCGGTGCAAGAGGGGGCTTTCCGGGGACCCCCACTAGGCGAGCCTGCCTGGCGCCCGGGATAGGCCGCGCCGCGGGGCTCGATTTTTACGCGTCGAATCGAACTCCCGCGGTCTATCTTGGGTGCAACTTAAGGCAGGCGCGGCCAAGTTTCAGCTTAGTTGGTTGAGACGCTGAGCTTGGCCGACTGGAAGGTCAGCAGCAGCACGTCAGCAGTGTGAGACCCGAGTGCTGCGCGTCAGAGTGAGCTCCCGTCTCTGTCCCAGCTCCTGCCAACAGAAGGGGCCTCCTCGAAGATTTCGGTTTGTTTGTTTTTTGACTCACAATTGGGCAACACTGCTAATCTTTCTCAGGCTACACTGTAGGTCAGGCGAAAGGAACTGCAGAATGAATTCACCGAAAAGTGCCTTCGTTTTGGAGATGTGCAATGTCAGAATTACAGTGGCTCAAGTGGCTAAGACAGTTCAATTCCCGAATACTGCAGGACGGCATGAGCTCCCCGTCTTTTGTCCCAGCTCCTGCCAACCTAGCAGTTCAAAAGCAAGAAATTTCAAGAAGATAAATTAGGGACCACTTCGGTGGGAAGGTAACAGCGTTCCGTGCGCTCCGGTGTCTAGTCATGTCTGCCACATGACCACAGAAACGTCTACAGCAGACAGCACTGGCTCTTAAGCATTGAAACAGAGATGAGCACTGAACTCTACAGTCAGATATGACTGGCTTTCGAGCAAGGGAAACCTTAACCTTTACCTAATGTCAGAATATTTATGTTGCAAACCTGATGCCTCAAACTGACTTCCATCAGAGATTCACGGTTGTAAAACGACAAACTGATTGCATTTTATTACAGGTTGTAAATAACTCATTGATTTACATATCCATCTCTTGAACCAACCAACTTTGCCCAGCTACTCTTGGCCTCTCTATCAGATGTGTATACCATGAAAATCCACTCTTATGTCTGATGAAGCAGACTTGATCCATAAAAGTGAACATTAAAATACAAGAGTTAGTCTTTAAAGGAGCCACAGCGGTTTTTTTGTTTTGTCTACTCTCTGGTTCGCTCTGGCACTTTCACGTCTGGCCTAGACGCAGAAAAAGTAGTAGTTTGGAAGCAAGAAATTGCAAGTAAACAGGTACCAGTTGGGCGGAAGAGGTAACAATGTTCTGTGGTTTCTGGCGTCTAGTTGTGCCTGCCACATGATCACGGAAATGTTGGCAGACAGTACTAGCTCTTGGGGTGTAAATGGAGATGAGCACCAAACCCTAGTCAGACGCGACTGGCTTTTGAGCAAGGGAGACCTATAGTACAGGCACGACCCTTGGAGACGTGAGCAGAAGTGTATCCAAAGTTTGTGGCCAAGAAAACTGGAAGTGTCTGGCTTCAAGTCACACATTGTTTCCCAAGTGGCTTTTTTGTTTTCCCCTCAAACGTGATACAGTTCATCTGCAACTCAAAATTATAATGCACTCACTCCCCCCCCCCCAGACATTGGGCTACAAACTCCCATCATCCCCCTGGTGCTAGTTGAGGCTGCTGGGAGTTGGAGTCCAATAGTTAAGGAGAGCAAAAATTCCCCTCCCTTAAAGGAAATGGACATGCCATTGTGAAATATAGAGATGACTTTATGTGCTCCAAAGGTATAAACAGGTGTTATTTTTAATGTAACACTCATTAGCACTTTCATAGCTAAGGGGAAATGGAGTAAAAGGGAGATTTAAGCACAACTAGTCGGCTTAGTAGGGACTGCAGTGGCTCAAGTGGCTAAGACGCTGACTTGGAGGTGGAAGATCAGCAGTTCGATTCCCGAGTACTGCAGGACAGAATGAGCTCCCGTCTTTGTCCCAGCTCCTGCCAACCTAGCAGTTCGAAAGCAAAAAATTGCAAGTAGATAAATAGGGACCACTTCGGTGGGAAGGTAACAGTGTTCCGCATGCTCCGGTGTCTAGTTATGCCTGCCACATGACCACGGAATTGTCTGCAGAAGCAGACAACGCTGGCTCTTTGGCTTTGAAACAGGGATGAGCACTGAACCCTACAATTGGATACGACTGGTTTTCGAGCAAGGGCAACCCTTACCTTTACCTAAAACATGTGCCCCAAGACTCTGCTGGCTTTCCCCCAGAAGAGTAATAGCACACTCCTAACTCCAAGATGCACTAGCAGTACTGGGACTGGAATGATCAGGATGCTCACTAGCTGGTTGATCTCAAATATCAGGCAACAGGGGAAAAAGGGGGGAAGTAGGGCTGGAATGAGGGGCTATTATATTACATGTCTAAAATTTTCACTGTGGGGAACAGTCTTGCCACCAAATTCTTGTTGATTAGTGTAGTAGATAACACTAGTTTCAGCCCACTGAATCTGAGGGGATCTGGTGAGTCAACTCCATGCAGTCCATAGATTCAAATGGACCTACTCTAATTACAACTTATTTTAGCATACTAAGTCACATTTAGAGTACACCAGGTGTTCTCAACCTTTTAAAGCCAGGGGCCCCGTCACACTCCCTCAGACACCTTTGGGGGCTGGATGGCCATTTTGCCCTTCCTCCACCACATGGCACTTCGAGGTGTGGAAGCAGTGGGGGGCCACATGAAATGGCGCCGTGGGCCGCATTCGGCCCATGTCTTGGAGGTTGAGGATCCCTGGAGTAGACCCATTTGAATCAATGCAACATACAAAGAAGTTGACATTAAATCCCCACCGATTCAATAGCCATAGTCTAATGTACTTTATTATGCCAAGTAATAGTATTTTGTCCATTATGACTGCACAAAGTTGGGTCAAGGAAAGAGCAGTCCTAAGTAATCTATACCTATAAATCTGTGCATTAACCGTTGGAATGTGACAAAGGATGTTTAGCCAGGCCCCAGTAGCCCCGTCCGAGCCTCCATGCACTCGCCCGCCCGGGGTTCGCAGGTAACTGTCGGGTTGAATTTTGCTCCAGTGGGGCAGGAGCCCCCCGATCGCAAACAAAAAGAGAGGACTCCATTTCCTAACGTTCCTTGGGCCGCGCCACGCCACAGCCAATCAGGCTGGGAGGCGCAAGCAAAAGGAACGTTCGGAAATGCGCCGCAGCCAATCAAAATGAAGCCGCAGAAAAAAAACGCTGCACAAAAGGTACAAACCCAAAACTACAAGCCCCAGCATCCTGCGTGCCATGAGTGCGCAAAACGTTGAGGAAGCTGGTGCGCGAAAAATAAAAAAAAAACACTGGGAGCGCAAGTCTGCTGCAGGCGGACGCAGCGCCTCAAAGCCACGCAAACACCCGCCGGCCTTCTTGCATGGAGCAATGGGGAGGAGAGGGACTCCCTCTCCACCACGCTACCCCGCCAAAGACACGGCGAGACCACCACCGGCCTCAACAAAAGTTGAGCCGGGGTGGAAAAAAACCACAACAACAGAGGGAGTTCAAGGGGGGGGAGGTATTGATGCCTTCACATCCCCCCCTTGAAAGCAAAACAATTCCTCTGGAAAGCAAAGGAACCGGACGGCGCTCTGCCAGGTGCCTTTACTTTCCGAGTAAGTGTTTCGCTTTCAAGGGAGGGTGAAGGCATCATTGCCTTCACCAACCCTTGAAAGTGAACCCATTCCCAGGTAAGCAAAGCCAGTGGATGGCGCTCCGCCCGCTGACTTTACTTACCCCAAAACTTTTTCGCTTTCAAGCGGGGGCAAAGGCTATGGTGCCTTGGGCCCCCCCTTGAAAGTGAACCCATTCCCAGGTAAGCAAAGTCAGCGGACGGCACTATGCCCACTGACTTTACTTACCCCAAAAATCACAAACAAAAACATCCAAAATCAAAACCAAAAATAACACCAAGAAGAAACACAAAGAACACCCACCCACCCCAAAAAAAAATACAAAACAACCCACTACAAACCCCCAAAAGAAATTAAATCAAAGAACTCACCCAAACGACCTTCCTCCACAACGTCCGGAACTGAAATGAGGAAAGAAAGAGACTACTTACCGGAAGAAGCAACACCCAGAGGCCAGTAGAGAAAAACAGTCAAAGTAAAAGAAAACCTCAGCAACACCACCCAGAGGCCACAGGAGAAAAAACATTCAAAAATATTCCCCCCAAAAATCTAAAATTTCTAAAACATTTCTAAAATCCTGTGTACAGTTTTCAATCAAAAAAACCAAACATCTAAACACAGTTTAAAAACATTGAATTAAAAAAACCCCACATACTTACACATTTTAAAAATTATTATCTAAGGTACAACTATTAAATAAAATCGCATAGTAAAACATTATTTGGTTTTTTTAAAAAAACTGTAACAAATTATATCATCCTTTCCTCCTTTTGTTAATCCACCCCCCCCCCCGCAAAAAAAGCTGATCACAGTTTATAACAGCCCGTGCATATAAATAAACATTTTAAAAATCACAAAACCTTTCAACACCATTTAAAACAGCCCGACACCATTTGTTCAAGAAAAAAAAAACCAAACCCTTTACTATCCAACACAATTTAACGTCTTTTTATATAACAATACACATAAAAAAAACCTTCCAAAACAATTTAAAACAGCCCGGCACCGCCGGGCAAAATGCTAGTTTCTAATATTTTTGACTGGGAATGTTTTGGATTAAGCACAGTTTAAGCTGGCCTAATATCAACTCAGCTGTGTCTCAGTTACCTTGATTAGTTACTACAGCACACTCATGTGGCTACCCTATGCAAATTTTTATCATGCACAGAAAAAAAGTACACATTAAATGAAAAAAGGCAAATCTTCTTACAGCATGAAGATATAGTTAAAATTTTCTTTTTGCTGAGAGCTTTTTAAAAAAAGCCTGTAGAAATGAATTGTTACTGATACAACTACAAAATATATCTTGATCAGTTTTCCAGGAGGCAGGACCTCACAATTAAACCCTAGACAGGTTTCAAGAAAATAAGTTCAGTCCTTTTAGTCAATCTAGATATTATATACTCCGAGATTTAATAAAACATAGCTCTTTGCTTTTCATGGTAACCTTTTTCTTGAATCTTGAAGTAATAAGCCAATAGTAGCAGACAATTTAACGAAAATAACTGTTTAATCTGAAAATGTTGTACAGTACATAAAGTGAAAATGTAAGTCACACTAATATCTACCATTGTTCACATAGAATATTCTTCATAAAAATGATATTAATATAATGGTTGTAATCATTAACTGCGTTGTGAATTATCTTCATGAATTTACTAAGCCTTAGAAGACCGTCAGTTTCTTTATATTTCAGAGCTCCTGCTGAATGTCACTCAAAGCAACTGTAAGTCGTTTAATTTTCTCTTCCATAGCTTTTTTATTACTTGCAGTTTCCTGCAGTAGCTGACGCATTTCTTCTTCAACCTGATACACCTGAAAATGAATAATCAATACACTGATTACAAACAATGCATGTTTAGGCAAAAGTTTGAAATAAACTTAAGTTTACACTACAGCCAACAATAAACTGTCCAGAGATCTTAACCTATAAATCCAAGGATTAACCGTTGGAACTGGCTATAGGTTGCTATGCCTCGCCCTACTTGCCTGCACTCACCCTTCGTGCACACGGCCGATCTGGGTACGCAGGTCAACGAAGGATTGAGAAAACCGGCAGTGGGGCAACAGCCCCACAAACGCGAAGAAAGGGAAACAACTTCACTTCCCAACATTCCTTGCGCCGCGCCGCGCCAGAGCCAATCAGGCTGAGAGGCTCTCGCACGGCGCAGCGTTCGGAAACGTGCCGCAGCCAATCAAAAGAAAAGCATTTTAAAAAAACGCAGCACAAATACAAAGCACCAACCCATAACTACAAGCCCCAGCGTCCTGCGCGCCATGAGCGCGCAGAACGCTGAGGAAAACGGCGCCCGAAAAATTAAAAAGAAAAACAACTCACCGCCTCACAGCCAAGCACACACCAACCCCAGGGGAGCCAGCGGAGAGGGGGGTCGCAACCCCCCACCCACTGATATTAAAGGGGAAACCCCGATCTACTTTCACGACTCCACACAAACAAAGCACCATAACACAATAAAGCCCCCTCCCTACCACCTAGCCCACCCTTCCTAACCCCCAATGACCACGGCCCCTCCCCACCACCTAGCCCACCCTTCCTAACCCCCAATGACCATGCCCCCCTCCCCACCACCTAACCCACTCTTCCTAACCCCCAATGACCACGCCCCCCTCCCCACCACCTAACCCACCCTTCCTAACCCCCAACGACCATGCCCCTCTCCCCACCACCTAGCCCACCCTTCCTAACCCCCAATGACCACGTCCCTTCCCCACCACCAAATAAATAAATATTTTTTTAAAAATTACTAAAAACAGTCAAACACATCCAAAAATACACAAAAACACCAAAAACAATACGAAGTAAACAAAGACACAATCAAAAACAAAACAAACAGACAAAAAATACAAATTCCAACACCCCCCCCCCACACACACACAAAAGAAAGCAAGCAAGCAAACTTACCAAAAGATGTGCTACCTCCACCAGGACTGGAAAAGAAATCAATAAAGAAAGAGACTACTTACCAGAAGAAGCTCCACCCAGAGGCCAGGAGAAAAAAAAAAGTCAAAATACAATAACCCCTACCAGCACCACCTGCTGGCCACAATAGTAAAAACAATTCAAAAACACACAACAGCTCCAAATAAAAGGCCACAACAGTAAAAACAAATCAAAAACATAACACAAATTCACAATTTTACACAAAAGGTCACACCAATAAAAACAAGTAAAAAAAATTACACTAAAACACACTTTAACACAAATCACAAACATATGTCAATAAAATACAATAGAAACTTTTAAAAATCATGTGCTGAGTTATAACTCAAATTTAAACTCAAAACATCTAAACACATTTTAAAAACATTGAATGTAAAAAACATTTACTTTTACATTATTAAAATTATTACCTACGGTACAACTAATTAAAAAAATTCAAAAAACTAAAACATTATTCGCTTACATAAAACAATTTGAAAAAATTATATCATACTTTCTTCTTTTATTAATCCTAAAAAAAAACCCAAAAAAGCAGATCACAGTTAATAACAGCCAAGCCAAAAAAAAATTTACATAAATAAACATTTAAAAAATTAAAATTATAGACTAAGCAATTTAAAAAAAACATTAACACAATTTAACCTTCCAACACAATGTAAAACTATTGCAAAAATAAAATTGGTTCATTTTTTTATTAAAACACACGGGGGAAAAAGCCCGGCAACGCCGGGCAACCCTTGCTAGTTATACATAAAATATAAATGACTTTGATGGATACTACTAGTATTAACGAAAGTATGAAATATGGTGCTGAAGGAGAGTTTTGAAAATACTCTAGGCCCACCATGGTGGCGAACATTGACACTCCAGAAGTTCTTGGACTTCAATTCCCATAAGCCCAAGTCTCTGTGAATCCACACAAATGGGTTTAAGTGAGTACTAGAACAATTCAAGCCTGAACAATTCAAGTGGAGGGAAAAATGAAATTGAGACTGCTCTACTTTGGGTATATCGTGAATAGGCAAAACTGTCTGGAAAATACAATAATGATGAGAAAGGTGGAAGGTAGCAGGAAATGAGGAAGGCCAAACAAGATACTGATTCCCTAAGGAATTCAGCAAGGACAGGATATTTTCAAGATCGCTCATTCATAGGGCTCATTCATAATCAGAGATTACTTGACAGTGCAGAAGCAAAAGACTAAGATGCAGGAGCCAAAATCAAATGAAATGACCAGTGTTTTAGATGGAATTTTCAATTAATTTTACACCCAAAAGCTGTTTAAAAACATGAAATATTAAAGGAGGATATAGCTGAGGATCTCATCCTTCCCTTCGTCACTTGGAGGACCCTGAATAGAATGAGGGTCGGAGTACCTAAATGCAAGACCAACATGCTCAAGTGGAGGCTGCTGGCAGACAACAACATATGGTATGAATGTAGAAATATAGAATCCAACTCATTTACTGGCCTGTCGATTGCTGCCATAGGTACAGGTATGCGACAAAGCAAAGAAAAAATGACAAAGCAAAGAAAGTGGGTACATTTTGGCAATCCAAGGTTTGACCGGGACACGAAAGAAGAACAAGAAACATAGACACATTCATTCCAGAAATATTCTACTCAAACTTCCAGAAATCCTCTAAGTCATTTGAGAATCTATTCTGCAACCTTAGCTTCATTGCTGAGAACCTTCACTAGGCGTATTTCCCACATATTTAGTACAAAGATGGAACTATTGATAAGGCTTCGCCAATCAGCCTTATATCCATGTAAACATTGATGGGGCAACAGGGAAACCACGGATAATTTACAGGTTAACCAAATGATTGTCAATCCAACCTGGAAGTGAACAGGAATGGGCAGAACTGCCAGAAGCACTGGCATTACATATGCGCTCTCTTCTGACACATTATCAGAAGTTGGGTCACTGCATGCTGCATGTGCAGGTTATTCTTCTGAAGCAGCACCATTAATTACTGAGTGAGGCTGTTAGTAAAAAATTGTCCTAAATCATTTGCTTAACAAACAAATGAAACAGCACGTCCATTACCTTTTCATTTGCATTCATAATTTGTTGTTGCTTTTCATTTGCTAGCTGAGCCAGTTCTGCTTGATGTGCTGCTAGCGTTGACTCAAGTTGTCTCCGGAAAGCATCATCCATAGAATGTAGCTTTTCTGTGACTGTCCTAAATACAAGATGGATACTTCAATCTCTTGAAAACACCATAGAATTATAACACCAGATATTGATATTATGAGGATGAGCACATCAAGTGAAACCCAAACTCTATCTTTCAGCAGAACAGTCATGATGAAAATGGTCTCTATTCCTACTGTTGCCGTTCGAAGAGCAGGAGACTCAGACTAGAAGATTTCAAAGAAGAATTTGATGGTCAATTCCTCCATAAACTCCATTTATTAAAATTGGCAACTGTAGTTGCAACATACATACATTATTTATTTCATTTGTATTTTGCTGGATTTAGTGTCAGAGCCCTAGTCTTGGCAATGAACGACAGAACATATATAAGCTTTTTGTCACTTACTTTAACATAGTAATTCATAGTTAGTGTAAGCCCATTTCAATTAACAGAGCTGATAGAGGATTTGATTCACTAAATTCTCACTGATTCAATGGGCCTACTCCAGTATGCTTTATTACGCTAAGCAACAGGATTTTGGCCATTGGCTGGAATTTCTATTTCCTACACAAAAACTCTTCCCATGCTGTTCACGGTCAAGTACAATACCTGTCAGTTTCAGCACTAGTCTAAGATTATGCATTGATAGCATTACTTAGCAAGTAATGCATGAATTATGGACTAGTTACAGTACATTTTCTCTAACATAGCTTCATTTAAGATACACTGTTATAGAATATTGCATAAAGACCACCCAGTATCCGGTTCACTTTTCCATGGGCATAACAGAAAATATGAATATCAGAGAGTAAACAAAACAAAATGACAAAAATGTGGCACTTTAAAAACTATGTTATATTTTAATGTTAGCTTTTGAGGATCAAGTCAAGAGTGTTCCACTTCTGCATTTGCAGATATGTATATGGAAATCTAAACAGGATACTGACCAAATATATTTACACACATTTCTCACTAGAACCTGAGAAAAGTTATGAGGGGAAAACCCCATATGTTATGTGTTAACACACTTTTCTAGAGAAAAAAGGGAGATTAGTATGATCTTTGAGTAGTGCATTTAACATCTGGAGTGTAAATCACAGCCCTACTTAAAATGTCCCCCCCCCAAAAAAAAAAGAAAAAAGAAAAAGTGCAGAACCATACTGTTCCCCCCATTGTTTTATAAAAGTGGTGACAAAAACTCAAAACTAAATGACATTTGCTTGAATTTATAAAGATGTCATACTAAATCACTTTCTTAATTTTATCAGACCCATTTGGAATTTTCTACTTGCATAGCTATAAGAATATGTAGTAAGCTGCTAAAAAGTAGAATATTTATACAATCTGAAGAGAAACAGAATGGAAGTAATAATCTGTAATCAGAGTTCACGCTTGACATTAATGAAAGATAACTTTGAAGCCGCATCTATCGCTCCATGCACTTGTTTCTTTAACCACCCTGGAAAACACTGTTCTCTAAGATCTCACATGGAATATGATACATTCTATGTGTTCTTGTCATCATGAAAGTAATACACTTCAACACAATCAGGAAAGACATAATGACTGAATTCACATAATATTACATGAAAAATCCTGGTTTTATGAAAACTTTATGGGCACAATCTACCGCCTCTGCTCTTTTTATTCCCCACATCTTAAATGTAAGCAAAATCAAAGCAGACATGGACAGATTGTGATTTAATAAGCCTGTACTCCTGATTTGCCTTTATGTACAACAATGCAAAAAGCCGACACTAACCTTATATTCACTAACCTCTGGGCCTGAAGACTTTTATCTCTTTCTTCAATGAGTTGCTTCTCCTTGGTATCAAAATTTTCTTTCATTTGTTTCACCTGCACTTCCAGCCTGGTCAACAATTCTCCTTTATTTTGCCACTTTTTGTTCAGTGCACTGAAACAAAACGGGGGGCGGTTCAGAATGACTTCAGGGACTGCTCACAGTACAGCAAAAGAAAAAAAGGAATCATATCCTTTTTTGTTTGTTAATTACATAATCCAACTTTTCACCAAATGATGCTCAAGCATTAGAAGACAGAAGAAAGCTTAATCATACTTCCTCTTCTTTTTTACACCTGAATATGGTCCATTATGTTTCAACATGCATAGAGGACCAACAAGCATTTTAAGCACCTGTAAGACTGCTTGACGTTTTCAAGTTCTGCCTCCTTTTCTTGAAACTGTTGCTTGAGTTCCTCTTTTCTCTCATTTTGCCTTTCCAACTTTTCCATTAGATCATCTAGCTGCACATCCTTTTCTTCCAGTTGGACCTGAAGCCTCTTTTGGGTCTCAATATTCTCTTCACGATGCTTTCTTATTCGCTCATCTCGCTCCTGTAAGGACTTCAAAACCAATTTGCATCATCAATACATCTGCTCAAGAATGTAGGTACTGTATTTTTCGGACCATAAGACACACCCAGTTTTTAGAGCAGGAAAACAAGGAAAAAAATTCTGAACCAAATAGTACTGTATGTATTTGCACCACCAACCAGTGGTGGTGGTGCAGGGGAAATGAGTGGCCAAGACAATTGCACCGAGGCAGGAAGTGATGCTCCAGCCTAGCCTCTTGCTCTCCCTGCAATCAGGAAGCATGGCTTCCCCCTCGATCTTGACGACATGGAGCAGGGACAAAGGAGCAGGGACACATGGAGCAGGGACAAGAAAGGTAAATACAGTAATACCCTTTCTTTTTATGCACAGGTTTGGTTTCCCACTTAAATGCATTGGGAACATACAAACAGAAAAGCTTTAGAATACAAGAAATTGATTTCCAATGCATTTAAATGGGAAATTGAAATTTTCCACCCTCTTGTGGCCACCTGTGGTAATGGCCCGCCAAAAATATGTTTTTCTTTCCCCTCTCCCGAAGCTGAACTGCACCGGAACAGCTGTGGCGGCGGCAGTGGAGGTCTTCGTCCAGCCACGGCTGTTGTAAAATATCCTTTTACAACAGCCTTGCTGGACACATTTGGACTATAAGACGCACCCTCATTCCCCTCCCCAACTTTTTTTTTGGGGGGAAGTGGTCCAAAAATACAGTAATCGTTCTTAGCCCTTTAGTTTAGGTAATTCAGATCTTTCATACAGTTATTCAATAATAGAAACGCCATCCTGGTATACTGCTGGAGGACAAAATATTAATCTAAATTCTGTTAAAGTTAGATACTTTCTATGTTTATTAGTACTTAAGCCTAGAATCTGCTCTTTCCATTTGTTGTGAGAAAGTTCTATAATAGTGGAAACATTATTTCAACTTTTTTTGCGGAGGACAAATATAACCCATTCACCACATTATTACACATTATTAGTATCAGTAGTACCCAAAAAGATACAGTTATAACCAGCATTTCTCTCACTAGTAGTTTCCTGCAACCAAGCAACACTGTTCCTTTTTATCATAATTGCTATTTTGTACAGAACTTATAGCTTTAGTGATTACTGCAATTCCAGCAATGTCTGCAAATGTTTGGAAGCTATCCGTGACCTCATTTCATTGAGTAGTCCAAACGTAATGGTTATATTTCATGAAAGTGATCACTTTTTCTCTGTTCCCCTAAATGACGATAATAAAATGTGTTCTTGTGTTCTTGATAGTATCACTGGCTTTCTGCAAAAAACCTATGTCGCACAATACAGGTGAAACTCGGAAAATTGGAATATTGTGCAAATGTTCATTTATTTCGCTTAAAAAGTGAAACAAATATATGAGATAAACTCATTACATGTAAAGCAAGATATGTCGTGCCTTAATTTGTTATAATTGTGTTGATCATGGCGTACAGCGTACATGAGGTTATGTGATAATTATGGGGTACATGAGATGGGGGGGGGTTGGGGTTTTCATAAGCTGTAAGCCATAAGCATCAATCTATACCTATAAGAAGGGGTTTGCTTGGTATGTGTCCGGCATACATGGCCACACCTGGCCCAACCATCCTGTACCGAGCCACCCATACTTACCTTAAAACATGAACAAAAAGAACTACGGTTCCCAGTGTCCTCCGTGCCACGCAACCCCTCAGCCAATCAGGCTGAAGGGCGCGAGCGCGGAGGAGGCAGGGCAGCCAGCACAGGGTAAAAAGACGCAGAGGGAAGCCATCCCCACTGGCCTGGCGATGAAGGCCGGCGCCAGCCTCGCCACGCCTTTGGTGGGGTTCCGGGGAAGCCCCTCTTGTCCCCGGTACCCCAGCACCGGAGGCTGGCGCCGGCCTTGCCACAGCTTTGGCAGGATAGCAGGAAGAAGAGGGGGAGACCATCTTATTACCGCATACCTCCCGCTTCCCTCAGGGAGACAAAGGCCGAGAATGGTGCTCCATTCTCTGCCTTTGCCTACCAGAGGGAAGAGAGCCCCTTCCACGGGGGCCGAAGGCACTGCTGCCTTCGGCCCCCACCTACCGAGGGAAGCGAGCCACGTCCCTGGGAAGCAAAGGCAGAGAACGGCGCTCTGTTCTCTGCCTTTGCCTCCCAAAAGGAAGTGAGCCCCTTCCACAGGGGGCTGGAGCCGAAGGCACTGCTGCCTTCACCCCCCACCCACCGAAGGAAACGAGCCACTTCCCCAGGAAGCAAAGGCAGAGAACGGTACTCCGCTCTCTTGTCTTTGCCTCCCGGAGGGAAGCAAGCCCCTTCCACATTCGGCCCTTGCCTGTCGGAGAAGGGGCTTGCTTTCTCCAAGCTCTGACAGACAAGGGCCAAATGCGGAGCACCACTCCCCCCCTCTCTCTCACTCTCTCTCTCTCACACACACACACACACACCGGGCACCCCTGCCTTGCCAGGCAGTTATTATCTGTGTGTTGGTGGTTGGGGTGGTATGGGTGTGTGCACACACCCCAAAGCCACCTTAACCACCAACACACAGATAATAACTGCCTGGCAAGGCCGGGCAAAAAAATGCTAGTATTTAACAAAGTAAGGCTTGAACTATCTCACTTTGCATGTAATGAGTCTATCTCATATACAGTAAAACCCCTACTTACGAAAAAAAAAGTCCGTTCTGTAGGCTTTTGCTTAAATCGATTTTTTTGTAACTCGAAACAAACTTATAGGAAAAATTATTTTTTATGTAATTTGAAGCAAATCCATAGGAAAAATGAAATTTTTATGTAAATCGAAGCAAACCCATAGGGAAATGAATTTTTACGTAACTCAAAGCAAACCCATAGGAAAAAGAATCTTTATGTAACATAAAGCAAACCCATAGGAAATCGTGTAAATCAGGACATGGTTTTAGCATAAAATCATTATGTAAGTCACATTTTATGTAACTTGAGGCATTTGTAAGTCGTGGTTTTACTGTATTTGTTTCACCTTTCAAGTTGCATTACTGAACTGAATGAACATTTGCATGATATTCTAATTTTCCGAGTTTCAACTGTATTACAAAAACCTTTAGTTAACATCTGATAGGAGGCTTTAAAGAGGGGCAGCATTAAAGCATCCTTACCTCTTTTAACTTTCTGATCGTTTCTGTTTGATCTTCCACTATTTTAGATTTAATCTTCAAAGCATCATTGTTACACTCATTTTGTTTTTTCAGAGCTTCGTTCTCACTAGTAAGCACATCTAGTCTGGCTTCCAATTTTCCTCGGTCTTGAGCAAGAGAAGCTCCTGATGGGAAAAAGAAATACTGTACAAAAGAAGTATTGTATTTTCAGTGCTGCAAAACTATGAAGCTAGTCTGTTCATTTGGGAGAGACCATAAAGAAAACAAAGGTATCAACAAACCCTCTCTTCTATCTTCTAAATATTCTTGGAAATAAAAAAGTCATGCAGTTTGGGGACAAAGAGCTAGGTCCTTTACATCAGCTTTGCTAGCATCAGTCCAACAAAGCAGATGGTTACTTTTAAAAACATGTCTTCATTTAGCATAGGAGTTCCCAACCATTTTAAGCTGGAGCCCAGGTCATACTCCCTCAGACAGCTTTGGGGGCTGGATGGCCATTTTGCCTTTCCTCCACCACATGGCACTTCCTGGTGTGGTGGAGGCAGTGGGCACCCACATGAAATGGTGCTGCGGGCCGCAGGTTGGGAATCCCTGATTTAGCATACCACTGACAATTTAAATGTTTTAAATATTAGTGAACATAAAAATAAAAAGTGCGTGTTCACATCTTACGAACAAACAGAATTTTTATTCATACACATAATTTTTATCCCTAAACAACACTTTTGAGGTAAATTTCTGGAAACTCCCAGTATTAAACAATGACCACTGATGCACATTCAGAAATCAGACAAGTAATTATAATATATGTCTTACTATCAGTGCTTAAACTGGGTTTACATGCCTCTATTTATGTAACTACTTTTAAGGATGGTTGGGGCTTACTACTAATGTGGAACACTGTACTACCAGAAGAAAACAGGTGGTTGCATCATTATAAAGATTTAGCATACAAGGATATATTTCAGTTCTGTTTTTATCTACATCTTGCCAGAACTAGAATAGAAGATATTAAATAGAAGATACCTTGCTGTGCAAGCTCTTGGCTCCACATTTTCCTTTCTGCTCTTAATCCATCAATTACAGACTCCTGGGCTGATATCTGTGAAATAAGTTTTGATTTTTCCTGCTTAAGAAGCTCAAGTTGAATTGTCTTCCGTTTATCATCCTCCACCGCATTTTCAAGCGTTCGGATCTGGCTCTAGAGAAAATAAAATAAATGAATCTTATTTGCTTGAAGAGTACTCTATACATCTCTTATACAGCAATATGCTATACATGTACATTGTAAGATTGTCTTTGGCAGTGGTTGGCTGAGCTGCCCTAGGGTCACAGAATGTTTAGATAGATGTTGCTACTATGTGCCTCCCAAAGCCATTTCTGATGGGCAGTGCAAACTATAATCCAATATATAAAGGCTACAAGTTACCCAGCTTGATCTAGAGCAGGAATGCCCAAACTATTTGCACCAGGGGCCTGACCACGCCCCCGGAATAGCTCAGCGGGCTGACCATGCCCTCGGAAGCGTATGCATTTGCGTATGCCTGAAAGTATCCATATTCACTTCCTGGTTCGGCGCACATGCGCAAACACATCTGCTTCTGGGAGTGGCAAGGGCAGTTTGGGCCTGATGGAATGGTGTCAGGGGTCATATCTGGTCCACGGGCTGTAGTTTGGGCATCCCTGATCTAGAGGCTGAAATCCTCTTGTTTAGGATAGGAAACTGAATTAGTGGGGTTTTGGTGAGTAACCTCCTCCATAAGTTCCTGTGATGGAAATGCACCTATTCTAGTTTGTACTTACTGTGCTAGAGTGGACCCATTGAACGAATGGACCTACTCTAATGCAACTTACTACATCAAGTAACAGGATTTCAGCCAATGATTTCCATGCTACATGAGAATTTTCTTCTTCTGTCATATCCATATCCGAATATAGGTGATCATCATGGTGATCATCCATGAAGACTGTCCTGAGAATATAATGTAGTGGCTTTTCATCTGCCTTCTGCATCGCAGCATGACCCCTGTACCACTGACTGAGTTCCACAAGTCACTTTCTGATCCTGAACCTTTTTGCCACACAAAGCCCCAGGCCAGTACTAATGAAGCTGCTGCCCTCCATCAAGATGGATACAAGTGGAATTTAATCCACTTGGTGACCATCACCCTTCTCTGTAGACTTCGGCACCCAAGGGACCTCAGGGATGTCTGGTTAGTTACCCACCGCCTGACACTCAGCATTGAGAATAAGGCCAGATAATTGATTGGCACATGAAAAACTTAAGGTTTAGGTTGTCATGTAAAGACTCTATTCTCCGGGTGCAATTCAAGGTGCTCGAATAAACGTGTGATACAGGAAACTGTACGGTCCTGGAATGCTTTCATATAGGTGTAACTCTTAATACAAGCCTCTTTCTGTACAACTAGTAACAAAGTGTAGGAAGCAGAATGTAATGTAAAATATAGAAGCTAAAATGCATACCTTCAAATTGTAAGTAGTTTCTTGCTTTGATTTAATTAATTCTGTGATCTTAGCTTTTTGTTCCTTCACCATGGATGTCAATTCTTGGATCAGAGTAGCAGACTGTTTTTCTTTTTGCTGAGACTGAGTAACAGCAATCTTATGTTCAATCAACTCTGCAGAAACCTCATCAAAAGCCTCTTTAACCTATTTCAGCACGGGGGGAAAGCACAAAATGTTATTACTATAAGTGTTGTTTCTTCTGCAATGACAACTGATGTGTAATAGTCTGACAAATGGCAAATGTTTACTCTCTGATATGCTTGTAACACAGACTAACACAGCTACTATTTCAAATGTTATTTTACATCAATATGGATGTTCATCTCAACAGTTACAAGACCCCAAAGTGATTAAAAATGTAGCAAGTTTCTGTTAAAAATAACCTGCTTAAAATCAGATTGAACCTCCAATTTTCTAGCATGCCCTTTATTATTATTATTATTATTATTATTATTATTATTATTATTATTATTATTATTATTATTATTATTATTATTATTATTATTATTATTATTATTATTATTCCATAACCACAGTCAACAAAAATTCGCATAGTCAAAGCAATGGTATTCCCAGTGGTAACGTATGGCTGTGAGAGCTGGACCATTAGGAAAGCTGAGCGCAGAAGAATAGATGCCTTTGAAATGTGGTGTTGGAGGAGAGTTTTGAGAGTACCCTGGACAGCGAGGAGAACAAATAGGTCAATATTAGAATAAATCAACCCTGACTGCTCCTTAGAAGGTCAAATAGTAAAGATGAAGCTAAAGGCTAAAGTACTTTGGACATTAAATGAGAAGAGAGGATTCACTTAAGAAGGCCTTGATGCTGGGAAAGGTCGAGGGCAAAAGAACGGGGCGGCCAAAGATGAGTATTGTAGACGCAGCGGGCACAGAGCTTGGGCAGGCTGAGGAGAATGATGCAGGACCGATGGAGATCAATGGTCCATATGGTCACAAAGGGTCGGAAATGACTGTGCGACTGAACAACCACCACCTCACCACAATCTCAGGAGATGGCTCTGTGATCATAGTGTGTGGGTCACTTCATGGCAAGCTGGGATCCACCTTAAACAAATTCATGGCAATGACATTATTCCTGCTTCAGGGGGAAAATGCAATTTCGGATATGAGTTGCAGCTAACGACCACCAATCTAAATCATAATCATTAACACTTTACATTAACTTTCAGCTGGAAAAACCATGCATCACAATTCCTTGTTACAAAAATGACTACCTATTCTGCTTGTTATAAAACCCATATTTCTCTCTCTCCACATGCATTCTCCCTTTCTTACCTCTGTAAATCTCTTGGCTTCTATAGTTAAAGCAAGACGAAACTCATTTTCCAGGTCTTTATAATTTTGGTTCAACTGATCAATTTTCTCTGTCAGTTCTTTAATATGCTGTTCCTGCCAATGTTGCTCTCTGGAGACTTCTTTTGAGAGAACTTCTTGGAATTCAGAACTATTCAATGTAACACGGGTTTCAAGTTCTTTTCTAGAATGACATGCCATTAGGGCGCAGATCAAAATGTGAAAACATTTACAGTAAAGAGCAAAGTCTTTAAGCAGAGTTTTCTCTAAACATCTAAGATGCCCATAAATAGAACTGCAGGACAAACAGTACTTGAATTCTCAAACCAGTTGTTTAGGACATGACACTGCTTTATCACTCGGTCAAGCAAAAGGAACTACAGAATGAATTCACCAAAAGGTACTGTAGTTTCATTTTGGTACAGTGGACCCTCAATTAACGACACGTTCGAATAGCGTCATTTCCGCTTACTCACGCGTCGTCACTCGCCACGCGACTATCCGCACAACGACGAAAAACCAACGTTGTGCGGATTAACTATGTGTTTTAATGTCGTTGTGCGGATAATGAGTTTTTTGCCGCTAGATGGCGCAGTTGCCGTTGAAAACCACACGACGTTTCCCCTATAGCTACACTACTGGGGGAACCAAGCAACGTCATTATGTGAGGGTCTACTGTAGGGGTTCCTAACCTACGGCCCGTAAAAAGGCACATCCTAAAATTAAATCTATTATCTTAAAAACAACAAATGTCCTGATTTGTTGGGATACGATAAGGTATGACTGATGCATCTCAGCATGAGCTAAGCAACTATTGAACTATAAGACGGTGCTTACCTATGTTCGCGCTCTCTCAATGTAAAAAGTTCATGCAGTTGTTCTACCTTCTCTTTCTGCTGCTGAACTGATATTCGTAGTAACTGCACTTCCTTCTCAGAAGCTGAAGCTTTGAGTTCTGCAGCTTGAATCTGTTTCTTCTGTAAAATGTTGCAAATCACAATAAGGGAACAAAATCACAGATGCTAAAGAAGTTGGAGGAGCCATCTGGATTCCTCTCACAATCTCTCATGGAAATTGCCAGATGTTCATCCTTCCAGCTAGCTCTACAAGCTGACAAAATACGGTACTGCTGGACAATGAACTGAATGTCCATTATATCCAAACCAAGTGGAACATGCACTTTTGAAATGACAATTAATTGCTAAGTGAAGATACAGTACTAGAATACAACAGGAGGCTGAAGTCTTGTACGGTCCCTCCTCCCATTTTAATGTGAGTACATAGTTTCTTTTCCCCATCTGTCTCATATCATCTGTTCAATTGTTTGGCTAACACATATGACCTCTACCATTCAGCAGCCATGTTCAGCCTAAAGAAGGGGTGCCCAAACTTTTTGGGCCGCAGGCTGGTCACATGGTTCAGGGGGCTCGTCATTATGGCCTGGGGGCTGAATCCGGCCCTCAACACCAATTCATCCAGCCCCCGAAACCTTTGTCGCTCCTGTAAGCGGAAGGAAAATGTGCCCGTACGGGCATGCTTTACTTCCACTTCCAGAAGCAACAAGGGCTTCGGGGACGGATGATATGGAGTTGGGGGCTTGATGCGGCCCCCGGGCCGTACCTTGGGCACCCCTGGCCTAAAGGATTCCCTACTACTACCTACATATGTGTCGGTAACTATGCTAACTGGATGGAAGAAATAAGGCTATTCTACTGGTCAACTCTAGCTTTGGTCGCCTCTGCATGATTAACCGCATTTACCCAACCTCTCCTTTAAACATACAATGAGAGCACTGACAAAAATTTTTTTCCTGTTCCCTCTCATATCAGAATCAAAAGGTATACCTCAAAGGCTTGCTGCTTTGCCCTTTGCATCTCCACTTTGGACAGTGTTTCTTCTAAAGTCTGCAGTGCCCTTTTATGATCTTCTTCTTTCTGTTTCGACAGCTTTAGTTCCTTACTCAGTCTTTCAACTTCCTCTTTCAGTTGCTGAATGTCAATCTGAAGTTTTGTCTTTACACTTCTGTCTCTCAAAACCAGCTCTCTCAGCCTGAAAAAAGACATGAAAATGGGGAAAGTGATTCAGGCATCTATGCCATTGCCCTTCCTTCCAGCATGGCCCGTGGGAAAGAAAGCCCCCCCCCCGCCATTGCCCTTCCTTCCCACAGGCCAGCCAGCATGGCCTGTGGAGAAGAAAGCAAAAAAAGCACCACCACCACCCCATCATTGCCCTTCCTTCCCACGGGCCAGCCAGCATGGTCCGTGGGAAAGAAAGCCACCTCCCCCCCCCGCACCAATGCCTTTCCTTCCCACGGGCCAGCCAGCATGGCCCACGGGAAAGAAAGCCACCCCCCCTGAAAAAGTAAACACAAAACAAAAACAATCAAAAACACTCAAAAATCCAAAAAGGAAACACAAAAACAGCCAAAAACAAACAAGAAAAAACACACAGACCCCCCCCCCAATTCCAAACCACCACCACCACCCCAAAAAAATCCCAGAGAGCTTACCAAAAGACGTCTTCTATCCATGAGGACCGGAACTCAAATGAGAAAATAAAGAAAAAACTAACCGGAAGCGACACCCAGAGGACAGAAGAGAAAAATTGTAGAGGCAGAAAAGCTCACCACCCCCACCCAGAGGCCAAAAGAGAAAAAAACATTAAAAATATTGAAACTAATAAGATTAATTCCAAAATTAATCAAATAAGTTATAAAAACATTCAAAAATAATCACACTAATCTCAAAAAATACCAAAAAAACAAAAACAGAAATCACTTTTCACTCAAAAAAACCAAAACAAAACATAAAAATGCGTAAAAATAAAGATTTAAAAAACCAAAAATAAAATTTAAACTAAATAATATTAAATTAATTAAAATAAAATTTGCATAAACATAAAACAAAAACCTTCAAAAACCAATTTAAAGAGCCCGGCACTGAGGAAGCCAGCACGCAAACAAACAAACAAACAAACACTGGGAGCGCAAGTCCGCCACAGGCGGACACAGCGCCTCAAAGCCACAAAAGCACAAAACCTTACAACACCATTTAAAACAGCCCAGCACCATTGGTTCAAGAAAAAAACGAAACCCTTTACTATCCAACACAATTTCAAAAAGCCCGGCACTGCCGGGCAAAATATGCTAGTGCTTTATATGAAGAGATGGCAGAAAAGTTCTTTATAGCTCTCAGCGTTAAATAAATGCCAAACCATGATTTCTGCTTCCAAAACATACAAACTGGCAAGTCAAGTTGAATGGCTGATTTATTTTTCCATTTTCCAATGCATCTTCTTAAGCTCACTTTCCTCTCCAGGTTGCAAAAACTCCTTCACACAACAGACTTTATCATGATTTGTCAATTTCAGATACCACACCATAGTTGGAATGATTGTCGAATCATGCTACAGTAATACCCCGCATAACAAACACCGCATAGCGAAAAATCCGCATAACGAAGCATTCGTTATACAAGGATGATACCTCGCATAACAAAAAAATTGTTCGTTATGCGGGGTTTTCAGTAGCCGTGGTATACCCGGTCAATGGGAACCCCAGATAATGAACATTTTTTGTTCGTTATCCGGGGCATCTCCCATAGACTTTGCATAACGGGAGAAAACCGCATAACGAAGCAACTCGCAGAACAGTTTTTTTCGTTCTGCGGGGTTCTACTGTCTAAGGAATTATATCCAAGCCATTGCTGCAAGACAAAGTAATTAAACAATCAAACCATTCTATTTTTTTGTCCACCAAAAATCTAGGAATGTAGCCTACTAATAGTTTCAAAACTGAAGAGTAGAAAACTTAGGTTTGAGTTGGCCAGAAAGGCAAAGTTTTCAAAGTTCAGGAGCCAGAACTGTCAATAGTTAACTGAAGAGCTTATTCATCTGCTTCCAAATACCTGAAACAAGTATTGCCAGATGGTGGCAAATGAGTTCCTGCAATTTCAGCATTTCTATATGAGGCTCCACAAGACAACTTGTCCTTCAAGCTCTGTAGTACCACACTAAGATGCAGAGACTCTCAAGAGTCTTGAGTCTCCACTATTATTGAAAAATATAGAAGTGAAGAAAAAAAGGTTCACTTCATCTTTTAAGCATATCAGAGAATAAACAAAATAAAAAACATTGGAGCAACTTGAAGACATTATATCACCTTGTAGCACCTTAAAGTGATATTTCGTAGATCAAGTCTACTTCGTCAGACATGGGAGTTGGACTTAATGGCATCAATTTATATATATCAGGTACAGAGGCACAGAGTGGTTGGTCAGCATGACAGATAAGTATACAAATCAATATGGCTTTTTGCAACTGGCAGTAGCAGATGATCTCTGTCTGTTATTTGGATTAGTTTAAATATCCTCTTTTCAATTGCAAATAGTGGGAAAATACAAAACAAACACCTGACATTGATCATTTGCCAATGAATTTAACCTTTGGGTTACTGTGAGTACAATACAGTAAAACCTTGCATAAAGAGCGCCTCACTTAGAGACTAACTCGCTTGAAGAGCAGAATTTTCTCTGAATTGTCACCTCACTTAAAAACTAAAACCAATCAAAAACTCACTTAACAACTAAATCGGTGTTCACAATCTGCCCCACAAGAAGTCACAATTGATCACTTATTTATTTTTTATATTCAAATTTATATACCGCCCAATCAGGAAAACCTGACTCTGGGCGGCTCACAAGTTAAAACAGACATAAAACAATACAACCAATTAAAACCCAACATACCCACCTACCTACCCCATTCCTCTTAAAAACCCACATTAAAAAACTGCCTTCATTGACAATTAAAAGAAACGGGGGCTTAATTTATAAGCCAACAGGCGGGTGCCATTCTTCCATCTGTGCCCCACACCTGCCCCGCCAACCAGGTTTTTAGGTCTTTTCTGAAAGGTAGCAGCTCCATCTGCTCCCGCAACTCTACAGGCAGGAGGTTCCACAAGGCCAGTGCGGACACGGAAAAGGCCCTCCTTTGTGTACCAGAGAGACGGGCCCCTCTGGCAGATGGAACAATTAGGGAGCCCCTCCGATCTGCTCTGGTTGGCGGGCGGACACTCTTGGGACGATGCGGTCTCTAAGATATCCTGGCCCACTACCATGAAGGGCTTTAAAGGTCAAAACCAGCACCTTGAACTGCACCCAGAGGCAAACTGGTAGCCAGTGCAGCTCCTGAAGTAATGGTGAGGCACGAGCATAACGCCCACGCTCCATCACCACCTGGGCTGCCGCATTCTGGACCAACTGCAGCCTCTGAATGGTTGACAAGTGCAGCCCCATGTAAAGCGCATTGCAATAATCTAGCCTGGAGGTGACCAGAGGATGTGTGACCCTGAGCAGGGAGTCCCGGTCCAGGAGCGAACACAATTACAATGGTGTTTCGGTTAAAGAGCAAACTCGCTTAAAGATCAATCCTGTGGAACGCTTTATGCTCTTTAAGTGAGGTACCACTGTACATCCTTTATTCTGTGAGACACCTATGTTGTGAATGAGAATTTTAGTTTTTAAAAATATCAGTTGAATATGCTGGTTCTTTACCTATCTGTAGTATACATTGCCATACTTTGAATATCTTTTTCTTCTTTGGCTTGGTTCTGCAGCTCTTTAAGATCTTTCCTTACTTTCTTTTCAGCTTGTTCAGCCTTCCATCTCTTCTCTTTCTCCTGATCTAATTCTTGAATTAGTGCCTAAGGAAGAAGGACATCATATTCAGATGATGAAGCAGATACCAGTTAGGTAGCACAACATCATGCAGTGAGACTTTCAGCTACCACTATAAGATCCATAGATATGAATTGATAGCCTTCAGTTGTTGTTTTTAGACACACTGAATCTTTCAGCATTTCATTTATCAGCATTTTACAAGTTATACGGCTGTGTTGGTGAACCTTGGCACTCCAGATGTTCTTGGACTTCAATTCCCAGAAGCCCAAGCCTAAACAGAAATGGGTTTACTGCGATTCATCCAGCCCGCTCTGCCCTCATTGCTCCTGGAAGCGGAAGTAAAACGCGCTCATATGAGGACACAAAGGAAGAATGGCCTCCTTGCGGTACGGGCGTGTTTTACTTCCACTTCCAGGAGCGACGAGGGTAGCGTGGGCCGGATGAATCACAGTAAACCCATTTATGTGGATTCACAGGGTGCTTGGGCTTCTGGGAATTGAAATTCAAGAACATCTGGAGTGCCAAGGTTCGCCATTACAGTTATACAGCCTCTTATATATTTATCCCATCTCCAAGTTGAAAGAAGTTGAAATTATGAAATAAGGCAATTAATTGTAATTATTAAATAAGGCAATACAGGACTAAACCCATTCATTGTATTGATGCCAATTCTCCAGATAATGGTTAAAACAAGAGGATAGAAAGAGTTTAGTTTATTAGCATGAGTTTATGGAGTATGCTGTCTCCAACAGAAACACACTGAAGACCCCAGTCATGATCACTACAAATCTAAATGTTTTCATTTTAGGTTTAAACAAAGGTTAGCATAAGTTCTGAAACCAAATTTGGCATATGTACTGTTTTGAGAGATATGTAAAACCCACATTAGGGGCTTGATATCAACACGTTAAAATACACATACCCTGTAGGTTGACACTTCTAGAGAATCAAGATCTTGAGTTTTTTGCTTTTGCATTTCAATTTTCTTCCCATCTAGCTTCTTGGGTGATTTCCCAACTATCTCCAGGCTTGGTAATTCTGAAGATGGACTTGAAGTTTCTTCCTCTTTGAGGGAAGATCTTTGATTTTTTGGCTTTATGCAGGTTTGCTCTTCTCTCCTAAAGTGACAGTTTTAATATGACAATGTCTTAATTATGTGAGCAGGATTTATATCTTTTTATGGGACGATGTTGTAAGCCGCCCAGAGTCGCTCGTTGATTGGGCAGCAATATAAATTGAACTAAATAAATAAATAAACTGAGTGTACATTCACACAAAGAGCATCGCTTCAATATTTTGGATTAAAATTAGTAAATACAGGTAACATATAAATTGCCTCCTAAAAGATTAACAAAGATGATGATGATTGTTGTTATAAAAAAACTACAATTAGATTCAAAGTCGAAGACTGGCATAAAATTAATAGTTCAGGACCTAACCAAGGAATAAGAACTGTTAAGGTAACGTCTAAGTATATAAGCAGTTCCCAGTAAAGTTGTGTTTTTTTGTAGAGTAAGGATGTTCAAGTCCAATAAATCTAAAATTTCCACTTATTTAGAGAGTCATTTAGGTATTGCTTCAAGGGTTCCAATTACTATGGATAGAACAATAGCTATTATTATTATTATTATTATTATTATTATTATTATTATTATTATTATTATTATTAGTAGTAGTAGTAGTAGTAGTAGTAGTAGTAGTAGTAGTAGTAGTAGTAGTAGTAGTAGTAGTAGTAATAATTTCGCATCAGAGATTATTCTTGGTTGAAAGGATTTTTGCTGGAGAAGCTCTTACAGGATGCCTGAATTAGGTAGTAGTAATGGAGTAAGGGCTCCCATTGGGCTGCTGGGTGAGGTCTGTGCTGATGTGACTCTCTGATGCCAGCAGAGAAGGGTCAGAAAGCCCCTTCTGGTGCACGTGCCCTGCACTATTATATTATTTCCCTTCAACTGAGCAATTGCTTTCTCCTCTCCTCCAAACAGTTTAAGATTTTTATATCATGCTTGAAAAAGAGAACACCTCTCTGGCACAGTACTGTCACTTCAGGAAAATAAATTAAAATGGAGGGATGGAAGGGATGAACCTGGTAGAAACTGTCAGTCAACAAATAAGGCACTTTTCCTCTTTAAAGCTTTTTGCCTTTGTCCGTGTGGACTCTAACAAGGTCTACAACTGCAATGATTTCACCCATGGAAACCACCAGGAATTATAGCAATAGAATTACACTTATATACCACCCCATAGCACTCTCTTTGTCCCAGCTCCTGCCAACCTAGCAGTTCTAAAGCTAGAAATTGCAAGTAGATAAATAGGGACCACTTTGGGAAGGTAACAGTGTTCCGTGTGCTCCGGTGTCTAGTCATGCCTGCCACATGACCACGGAAGAAGCAGACAACGCTGGCTCTTCGGCTTTGAAACAGAGATGAGCACTGCACCCTAGAGTTGGATACGACTGGCTTTCGAGCAAGGGAAACCTTTACCTTTATAGCACAGGGTGGTTCACAAGATAATTAGCATCTCCCTCTCCCAACATCATTCCTGGGTACTAATTTTGCCAGCATCAGAAGGATGGTAGGCTGAATGAACTTCAGTTATCTACATTAATGTTGATTTATATAGTAAGCACAAATTGTCCATCTCAAGTTCCTAACTAGAGTTCCACATCTAGGTTTGAAAGCCATTGAAGGGCTTCATCTGTGGCATTACCAGTCAAGAATGAATTCACAATGTGAACAGTTTTGGCTGCAATATAGCAGTTTTAAACACTGCACCACCAGGAATTATGTTTTAAAAACTTTGAAGTAGACCAGGTTTTTTCCTATAGCTACATCCTAAGTGATATCATAGGTACCAATTTGATGTACATTAAAGGAAGTTTAACTATAGCAATGTAGAGACTTGATAGAGTGGACTTTTCCTTCATACTAAGTTTTTACTTTTACTTTAACAAATGAAGTAGAACTGGTTTTTTTTAAAACTGATAATATGCATGATAATACTTTGTTTTGAACTGTAACAACATGTATGATGTGAGGATACTGGTGTAGAAACCGGCAAACCACGCCAGAAATTTTTGCCAAGAGAACCCTATGGACCAAAACAAAAGGCAAAACAAAACAGACAAGTTAGATGAAACAGGATGCTTAACACAGATCAAAAGAAGGGGAGAGATGGGAGACGGGGAGGAGAAATACAGTGTTGCAAAGAACAATACTGCATAGGAACATGGAATGTGAGGTCGATGAACCAAGGAAAACTGGAAGTGGTGAAAAATGAGATGGAAAGAATAAACATTGACATCTTGGGAATCAGCGAGCTAAAATGGACAGGGATGGGTGAATTCAACTCGGGAAACCATCACATCTACTTCTGTGGTCAAGAAAACTTCAGAAAAAACGGAGTAGCCATAATTGTCAACAAAAGAGTGAGAAAAGCAGTAATGGGATACAATCTCAAAAATGATAGAATGATGTCAGTCAGAATCCAAGGCAAACCTTTCAATATCACTGTAATCCAAATATACGCACCAACCACGGGCGCAGATGAAGCCACATTGGACCAGTTCTATGAGGACCTACAAGACCTCATAGAACAGTCACCAAGAAATGATGTCCACATTATCTTGGGAGATTGGAATACCAAAGTAGGAAATCAAAAAGTAGATGGAATAACAGGCAAGTTTGGTCTTGGAACGCAGAATGAAGCAGGGCTAAGATTGATAGAGTTCTGTCAAGATAACACACTGGTCATAGCAAACACTCTCTTCCAGCAACACAAGAGGCGACTTTACACATGGACATCACCAGATGGCCGACATCGAAACCAGATTGATTACATACTCTGCAGCCAAAGATGGAGAACCTCCATACAGTCAGCAAAAACAAGACCTGGAGCAGACTGTAGCTCAGATCACAACCTACTAATAGCAAAATTCAGACTTAGACTAAAGAAAATAGGGAAAACAATCAGGCCAGACAGATATGACCTAGAGAACATCCCTAAGGAATACATGGTGGAGGTGAGGAACAGATTTAATGGTTTGGAATTGATAGACAGAGTGCCAGAAGAATTATGGACCGATGTGCGGGACATCATGCAGAAGACAGCAAGGAAAACCATACCAAAAGAAAAGAAGCATAAGAAAGCAAAGTGGTTGTCTGTTGAGACTCTTAAAATAGCAGAGGAAAGAAGGAATGCAAAAGGCAAAGGAGAAAAGAAAAAATACAGTCACTTGAACACAGAATTTCAAAGAAAAGCAAGAATATACAAGGAAATCTATTTAAATGAACAGTGCAAAAAAATAGAGGAAAGCAACACAAGAGGCCGGACTAGAGATCTTTTCAAAAAAACTGGGGAAATCAAGGGAACATTCAAAGCAAAAATGACCATGATAAGGGACAAAGACGGCAAGGAGTTAGCTGATGCAGAAGAGATAAAGAAAAGATGGAAAGAATACACAGAGGAACTTTACAAAAAGGACCTCAACACCACTGATAATCACAATGAGGAGAACATTGAACTTGAGCCAGACATCCTAGAGAGTGAAATCAGAAAGGCCCTAAAAAGCATTGCAAACAACAAAGCTAGTGGAGATGACGGTATCCCAGTTGAATTTTTCAAAGCTCTAAAAGATGATGGAATCAAATTACTGCATTTGATATGCCAGCAGATCTGGAAATCAAAACAGTGGCCAAAGGATTGGAAAAGATCAGTATACGTTCCAATCCCAAAGAAGGGTAGTGCCAAAGAGCGTTCAAATTATTGAACAATTGCGCTCATCTCACATGCTAGCAAGGTGATGCTCAAGATAATACAGGATAGACTTCAGCAGCACGTGGAGAGAGAATTGCCATAGGTGGAGGCGGGTTTCAGAAGAGACAGGGGGACTAGAGACCACATTGCTAATATAAAGTGGATCATGGAGAAAACAAAAGAATATCAGAAACAAGTATACCTCTGCTTTATTGACTGCACCAAGGCCTTTGACTGTGTGGACCACAATAAAATGTGGCAAGTACTTAAAGAAATAGGAATACCAGAACACCTCATATGCCTCATGAGAAATCTGTACAAGAGTCAAGAAGCAACAGTTAGGACAGAACACGGAATGACAGAATGGTTTGGAATAGGAAAAGGAGTAAGACAGGCTGCATTTTATCACCCTTCCTTTTCAACCTATACACACAATGCAGGGATGGAGGAATCACAATATGGGATAAAAATTGCTGGGAGAAACATCAACAATTTGAGATATGCAGACGATACCACCCTAATGGCAGAAAGTGAGGAAGATTTAAAGAAACTACTGATTAGGTTGAAAGAAGAGAGTGCAAAAGCTGGCCTGAGACTTAACATCAAGAAAACCAAGATAATGGCAACAGGCCCTATCAGCACCTGGAAAGTAGACGGGGAAGAAGTAGTAGCAGTGATGGATTTTACTTTCTTGGGATCTAGGATCACTGCAGATGCTGACTGCAGCCATGAAATAAAGAGGCGACTGATTCTAGGGAGACAAGCCATGAGAAACCTGGGGAACATAGTGAAAAGTAGAGACATCACCTTGCAAACAAAAATCTGTATAGTCAAAGCAATGGTATTCCCGGTGGTAATGTATGGATGCGAGAGCTGGATCATTAGGAAGGCTGAGCGCAGAAGAATAGACGCCTTTGAGATGTGGTGTTGGAGGAGAGTTTTGACAGTACCCTGGACAGCGAGGAGAACAAATAAGTCAATCTTGAAAGAAATCAGTCCTGACTGCTCCTTAGAAGGTCAAATAGTAAAGAAGAAGCTGAAGTACTTTGGACACCAAATGAGAAGAGAGGATTCACTTGAGAAAGCCTTGATGCTGGGAAAGGTGGAGGGCAAAAAAAAAAAGGGGGCCGGCCAAGGATGAGATGGCTGGATGGCATTGTGGACGCAGCGGGCACCGAGCTGAGTGGGCTGAGGAGGATGGTGGAGGACAGGGGTACCTGGAGATCAATGGTCCATAGGGTCGCAATCGACTGTGCGACTGAACAACAACAACAAAAGGAAGTCGGCAGCACAACTCTACAAGCATTTACTCAAAATTAAGTCCCACTTAGTTTTATAACATTTTTTTTTGAAGTTAAGTGAATATCCGACTGAGTGTGAAGATGCAAAGCACTCAACTGAAATTACCTTTCTAAGATTTTGCCTCTACGAGAATGGCACTTGGTAGATAAAGCAGCTTTCCGAAAATTAGGGAGCTTGCCTCTTTTAACTACTTTTCTGTTCTCTTTCCCATTTTCTCCATCACTCTCTGAAGTCAGATCTGTATCTCTTTTTGCTTTGAGAACATTCGCACTAACACCAGCTTTTGAAGAATTAGACACCTAAAAAATAAAAGGTTCTTCAGAACTCATTTCTCATCCTACTTGAGCCTCAGACTTCACACTTTTTAAAAGAAAAGTCCACGGTCAAACAACTTGATTACACTTGCAGCCACTTATAACAGGGTCATTTTTGAAAATATGTTAGTTTCAAAAGAAAGAAGTATTAATCTTGTTCAAAGAAAGAAAGACATTATTCGCTTAAGCAGCAATAAGGAAAGGTATCTCTCAAAACTCAAATTCACAATGCATTCAATCCGAACTCCTCATTTGTGAATTTTAGCACTTTTCATTCAGAGTAGTAGCACTCTACAACAAGTACATGAGTCACATGGCTTAAGTGGCTTCCTTAATTAATAATACTTTATCTGAAAAGACACACAAAGTATTCAATTAGGCAGCTACCTTTTCAGTTAAAGCCAGAAATATAAGGCAGGAACAATAAAATTAAGAAGAAACAAAGTTAAGTGGGGAAAGTCAACTGGTTCTGTTAAGTAGGTTGGCTCTTCTATCACATCCTCTAAATCACATATAATGGAAGCCTTTCAGTTTTGACGCTTGAAATGCAGTGGCACAAAATGTGATCAAGAAATCAGTATTAAGAATTAGCATCACCAGAAATGGCGAATATCCAGCTTCCCTTTTTCTAACTTTTCCACTACCTGCCAGTACAAATTAAGATGGAGTGTACTGTATTAGAGAACCTCTTCAGGGACTCTTTTATTGAGGAGTAGCAGGGAAGACGCTCCAATGACAACTTGAGTTGTCATTGGTTATTGCAAATTTATTTTCATATTTTCCCTCCAGTGTTCTCCCAAATTCATCATTCAAGCAAAATTTTACTCTTGGAAAAACCTTATCAGATGTTAGAAGCACTTGCATATAAACCTGAACTTGAAGCAGTGGTCATGGTGGCTTTAAAAATTTCATCTATCAACCAAAAGGCTACTTTAGTCATCAAATGGCAATCTGGCCCTTAATCTTGTTTGCTTGCTCAACAAATCCAGACCTATGAGCCAGTATGGAACAGTGGATACAATGATAGACTAATGAGACCTAGGTTCATAATCTCCACCTGGCTGTGGTAACACTTTAAAAAAAAAAGTGGGGGGGGAGGGAAGGACTCCTCAAATATTTCACATAATTTGATAATCTTATCAAGTTGTTGTTAAATCAAATGTGACCTGATGAGACATAGCACACAGATCTCACTGCATTTTGAAACTATGGTGATCAGCAGTGTGATCTCTGGTTGGGAAATACAAAAACCTGTTACCTTTTCTAGTAAGTGTGATATCTGATCTTCAAGCTTTTTTATTCTCATGT
Organism: Bradypodion pumilum; assembly: GCA_035047305.1. NCBI lineage: Eukaryota > Metazoa > Chordata > Lepidosauria > Squamata > Chamaeleonidae > Bradypodion > Bradypodion pumilum. Next base: position 305,097,132 of record JAWDJD010000004.1, on the reverse strand, counting down.
CACTGTCAAATTTAATTCTTTCTGGCTCTGAAGAAGAGATGACCTCGCTGGATGAGCTAGTAACAGGCCACCCTGGTGTATTTGCACGCTGGCGAAACTGAGCCAACACTTGATCAATTCGCGGTGTTAGGACAGGCCAATTAATACAGACCTATCAAAAGACAGGAAAAAATATGTAACATCATAAAAAAATATGCTATTTTTTTTCTTTTAGACAAAAACATCTAGCGAATCATAGCACCTCCTCTTCTTCTGCTGGAGAACTGGATGAAGTTAAACAATCCAAAAGGTCTTCTAGGCACTTCAAATCTGATAAATTTGCTTCCACCGAATTCACTGGCTCCCCAAATATATCCCTTCCATCTAGGATGGTGAGCTGGGGTAAGGCCTGAAGGAGGATCTCTCTGTAGCCTCAAAACAAGAAAGACATTCATGGTTCAGCCCATTTCATTCTCGAGACCTCTGAAAAACTTGCAAATTCACTTTGCAGGGAAGGGAATGAAATGTGTGCAAAGATCTATTATATTATGGGGAAAAACACTGCTCACTGAAAGATTCAATTGGAGATGTGGAGTTAAAGCTGTCCTTTCATTAATGGAAGGGATGTTTCAATCCTGTGGAAGCAGCACAGGAAAACTGGCCCCTAAAAGCAAACAGTTCTTTCAGATGCACATCCATTTTTCCAAACTTCCTATGGCCCTTAACAGGAATCAGGAAGCCTGTAAGCTTCTTCAACCAGATCCCATATATAAAATGTGGCAGTTAGAAAAATCAAGCAACGAAGAATTACCACTCCTCACTGTACGTGTCTCCCTTGCACTTAGTTTTATTCTTGTTGTTATTAGGTGCAGTCAAGTTGCTCTTAACTTACTGGCAACCTTACGAATGATCAATCTCCAAAATGTTCTGTTCTAAAAAAAAACCCTGCTTAGCTCTTATAAACCTAAGCCTCTGGCTTCCTTTCAGAAAGCCAATCCATCTGGATTTTGGCCTTCCTTAACAAGATGAGCCTTCTTGGTGCACTTCATTTATTAGCAGGCCACTACTGGTTGGGTTTGTTTTATTATTTGTATGTTTAATATGAATCATGTGCACCACATACAGTGGGAATACCTTCCAGAAGGGCAGTATAGGTCTATTAAATAACTAAAATAAGTATGCATTGTACAGCACTGAACCTTTCTTTTACTTCTGTACACGTCAGCCACTAGACGTCCCTTCAGCTTGTATCTAGTTTTGTCATTAGCAAGAGTGCATCTTGTTCTTGTTCTTTACTTTCCCTAGTAGCTGATCGAAGTGCCCTCTGGTCTAGAAGTCAAATCTTCCAGCACTATCTCTTATTTCATTTTGGACAGTCTCATAATTCAATTTTCTTGCAGCTGAAGAAGCTCAATAGAGGTTCACCATTGCTACCTTCTGCACAGTACAGTACTAACAAAAAATATCCTAAGTGTCACCACTATTGATTTCTCTGCCCCCATCACCTCTGGAACTATCCATTTTCTTCTGTAGATGTGGCCATTACCTTGAAGAGGATGGATGCATCTTCCTAGGAGACAGCCTTATGGCATTGCTATCCCCTTCAATGACACTTGCAACAACCCTTACCATATTAAGGTTTGCTCCCTCTTCTTGAGTGCACATTAATATGTCTGCATCTCACAAAAGAATATTTACAAAATTATACCAGTAATTTCATTTCCCGTTTCATGGTGAAGGACTGGTGCAACCTGTTGCAGATCCAGAGAACTGAATGTCAGCCTTAAGAGCTTAACCACATCTATGCTTGAGTAACCCACAACTATATCCTGCTCACTGGTCTTACCTAGTTTGGCACACACTGGATTACTTTTTCCATTCTTCTCTAAAGACAAGTTGGTCAGGTATTGCAACCCACTCAGGCACTGGAGTAAATTATTAATGTCACTTATACAATTGCTATGAAGCTCAATGTGACTGATTTTATAATTTGTTCCACGAAGATGTAAAAGTCCTGTAAAAAGTAGGTGGAAAACGTGTCAAACCACATTGAGATGCTATAATCGTATTCTTAAATGCAGCTGAATGAAAGCAGTAGCTTACCCGTAAGGTCATGTATGCGGTTATAAGACAAATTCAGTTTAGTTAAATTAATGAGCTTTTCCAGTGCTATAAAAAGAAAAGGAAAAAAGCAAGGAGTCACAGATGACATAAAGAGGGGTGAAAAGAACATATGTTTTGGCCAAGGAACTTTTAAGTGCTTGCTGTTTTTGGCTAGCATTTATACCCAAAACAAGCCCCTCCACCTACCCAAAACAAGCCCCTCCACCTGCTGTGCATCCAGTTTTGTGGCCCAGAAGGACAGAAAGACCCTCAACCCACTTTTATGCTCAATTTGGCAACAGGAAAAAACTTATTGTTACATTGAGCTGCCAAGTTGCTTTGAATACTCTGGCAGCTAAGTATTAAAAAGGAGAGATCTAGCCATTCTGTTCTCATTGCAGTTGAAGGCACAAGGAGTCTGCCTTATAGTTATATCAGAGAATAAACAAAACAAAAATGCTGTAGCATAGCACTTTAAAGACTGTTATATTTCGATGTAAGCTTTTGTGGATCAAGTCTACTTCATCAGACATGGGAGTGAGGCTTCATGTCAAAATCAATAAATGCCATGAAGCCTCACTCTTATGTCTGATGTAGTGGACTTCATCCACGAAAGCTCACATCAAAATACAACAGTTAGTCTTTAAAGTGCTATAGCTTTTTTGTTTTGTTTATTCTGATATGCCTGAAACACAGACTAACACGGCTACTATTTTAAAAAAAGCCTTGCTTGTAGTTGTTATTTATTTCCAAATGTATCACAACCACTGCTTTTCTGGGCTGGACTTCCATTGTTAGTACACACATCATGGTGAATAGATTTGGGGATTCCTGAATACAGTAATTACAATTTTAGGCAAATTTTGCTAAATTCTGATTCTTCTGCAAATATGTCCCAGGTGGGTGAATGAGCAGGTATTGGGGGAAATCACCTCCAAGGCTCTTCCACCAAATCTCTATCTCTTCCACAAATAGAACTGGATCTTCCATTTGCAGATGGACAGGCATGAACCTAACCCACAAAATGCAACATACATGAGAATAAGAACAAACCTTCAACTTTTGTTATCAAGTTACAAGCCAAGTTTAAGGTGCGCAGGTTGGTGAGGGAATTCAGCCCTTCAATAAAAGATATGTGATTTGATGAGAGATCCAGGTGCTGCAAATTGGACAGGTGGTCAAGTCCTTCAATTCTGCAGATTTTGTTACAGTGCAAGTTGAGTGTGTGAAGCTCTGAACTTAAAGGTAGCTCTGCTAAGCTGAAAACAACACAACAGTAGAATGTAAATTTTATTTTACAAAACCAGAAATGTAGGAAATAGCTATATAACACATTATGAAGGGTTCAAAACACACAGTAACCTTTATATCAGTTCTGCACATAGGTCAGTATTTTGATTATGCAATGAGATAGGCAGCCTATTACTATGGCTTGGAGCAAGAAATTGCAAGTAAATAAATAGGGACCACTTCGGTGGGAAGGTAACAGCGTTCCGTGCACTCCGGTGTCTAGTCATGCCTGCCACATGACCACAGAAACGTCTGCAGAAGCAGACAGCGCTGGATCTTCAGCTTTGAAACAGAGATGAGCACTGAACCCTAGAGTTGGATATGACTGGCTTTCGAGCAAGGGAAACCTTTACCTTTACTACTATGTTTAAGGTCACAGTGCAATTGCTTAGTAATGAGGGTTAGCATGGTATATGGTGAGCATTCTGTTTAGATAAAAAGATCCGGGTTCAAATTCCCACCAGGTGATCACGGACCACTTTCGCATCCAGTCTTCATTACAGAGTTGCCGTGTAAATTAAAACTGGTGATTCTATTACTTCACCTTCCTGTAATGATCTCACAAAGCACACGGTTCTTCACCTTCTCCACAATACACACATACATACTAATTTCATAAGAATTATGAAATTGGTTAGGCTAAGAAGTTGTGATAGGCCCATGATCTAATGGATGAATGGACCTACTTAGGACAGGTAACTCTATGGGATCTCGGGACCTATCTTCTGCCTCTGGGATCCTCATGGGGATGGCTTCCAAGAAGAGGAGGAAGCATCCAAGAAGCGTTCATGCACATTCCCTCTGTCCACAGCTACTGGAACTCAGGAGTGTAAGTACTGTATCTCTAAGCTTAGAAGTTCCCTATTGCCACTGTGATTCTCTTTCAAAGTCATATACATTCATCAAGCACAGTGGAAGCAGTACATTCTTTTTGTCTATCTTAACTTTGTAGAAATAAAAGAAAAGGGTTTGCTCATGCACAGAAACGCTCCTACCCATTCTTTCACATCTTAGCTCATATAAAAAATACAACACAGAGTTCTACAAGAACATATGAAGATAGCCATGGTCCCTGGAAGAGTTCCAACAAACTTTGCCATCCCCCACCTCGTTCAAAATGTGGGGGAGAATTATTTCATTTGATCTGGTACCGTCAATGTCTTGAAAGAAAGAATACAATCAAACTAAGAAAAGCAGAAACACTCAACATTACAAGGTTGCTGATGGAGTGCCTTCCTCAATAGATACCTCAGCCTTTCTTTCAAACTTTCTATGCTAGGCATACAGCTTTGGATGGATGGGGAGAGGTTCTGGCACGACAATCACAGTATCATCTCTGCAGAGTCTGGTGTTTTAAAATAGGAGATCTTCACTTTTGTTAGAATTTAATTGTCCCAATGTGTAACCTGTATTGTATCGTGATCAAGAAGCTGTTTTTGAGAAAGGTGCATTTTATCTCCTGATCTGCTCAACTTGTAAACAGAACATATTGTATGGAAATCCAGATTAGATGCAGATAGGGGAATAGAAATGACACCATTTTACTGACAGAATGCAGTTCTTGTATTCCTGCTTCCCACGTATGGGTGTGAAAGGTGGACAACTAAGTCACTTGAAATGACTTTTAGTGAAAGAGGTTCTGGGGAAGCCATGCTTATAGTCTTAAAAAAGATGCAGGTTCAAATCCACACATACACTTACCTATACCCTCCTCTGAGTTAGATACATATCTGATTTTTTTTTTTGGAATGGTAGCCATGTTGGTCCGTGTTTCAAGCATATCAGAGAATAAACAAAAACAAAAATGTTGTAGCATTGTAAAGACTAACTACTGTGTTTTAATGTTAGTTTTTGTGGATCAACTTCATTTCATCAGACATACGAGTGAGACTTCATGGCATCAATTTATACAATTATACAATCTTTGCCAGGGATTCTCAACTGCAGCCTACTGGCCAGATGTGGCCCATGGCACCATTTTATGTGCCCCCCCCACTGCCTCCACCACACCAGGAAGTCCCATGTGGTGGAGGAAGGGCAAAATGGCTATCTGGCCCCCGAAGCTATCAGAGGGAGCAGGACCCAGCCTCCAGCTTATAAAGATGGAGAACTAATGATTTATGCTAACCAATTACTCTGTACCTGATGTGTATAAATACAGCAGTTAGTCTTTAAAGTGCTTGGTAAAGGTCACCCTTGCTCGAAAGCCAGTCCTATCTGTCTCTGGGATTCAGTGCTCATCTCTGTTTATAGCCAAAGAGTCAGCGCTGTCTCCATCTGGACGTTTCCGTGGACATGTAGCAGGCATGACTAGACACCGGAGTGCTCGGAATGCTGCTTACCTTCCCACCAAAGTGGTACCTATTTATTTACTTGCAATTTCTTGCTTTTGAACTGCTAAGTTGGCAGGAGCTGGGACAGAGACGGGAGCTCACTTTGTCGTGTAGGACTCGGGAATTGAACTCTGACCTTCCAGTTGTCGAGTTCACCGTCTTAACCACTTGAGCCACCGCTGCCCCTGCTACGTTTTTGTTTTGTTTACTCTCTGATATGCTTGAAACAGATGAACACAGCTACTATTCCAAAACATTGAATAGATAGATGGATAGATGATGACAATATGTATGTATGTATGTATGTATGTATGTATGTATGTATGTATGTATGTATGTATGTATGTATGTATGTATGTATGTATGTATGTATGTATGTATGTATAAGACAGACAGACAGATAGAGGATGAAAATATGTATCTATATAGATAGATAGGGGATGACAATAGGTATCTATACATAGACAGACAGGCAGGCAGGCAGGCAGGCAGATAGATAGGGGATGACAATAGGTATCCATAGATAGATAGATAGATAAACACAGACGAACATAGCTACTATTCCAAAAAATTGAATAGATAGATGGATAGATGATGACAATATGTATGTATGTATGTATGTATGTATCTATGTATAGATAGATAGAGGATGAAAATATGTATCTAGATAGATAGATAAAGGTTTCCCTTGCTTGAAAGCCAGTCGTGTCCGACTCTAGGGTGCAGTGCTCATCTCTGTTTCTAAGCCGAAGAGCCAGCGCTGTCTGCTTCTGCAGACGTTTCCGTGGTCATGTGGCAGGCATGACTAGACACCGGAGCGCACGGAACGCTGTTACCTTCCCACCGAAGTGGTCCCTATTTATCTACTTGCAATTTCTTGCTTTCAAACTGCTAGGTTGGCAGGAGCTGGGACGAAGACGGGAGCTCATTTCTGTCCTGCGGTACTCGGGAATCAAACTGCTGACCTTGCGCTTCCCAGTCAGCGTCTTAGCCACTTGAGCCAATCCAGTCCCTATAGATAGATAGGGGATGACAAAAGGTATCTATACACAGGCAGGCAGGCAGATAGATATAGAGGATGACAATCCATAGATAGATAGATAGGGTGACAATAGGTATCTATACATAGGCAGACAGGCAGACCTGCAGATAGATAGATAGATAGATAGATACACACACACATACACATATCGGCCTGCATTTATTTTGCCCGGGCAGAGCCGCCGTTGGGCGCGGCGGGGCAGGGCCTCGCTGGAACCCCTTCCGAATAAGCGCCTGCCTTCCGCCCACCTCCTCACCTTCGGACGCCTTTATCCATCAGGCTGAGCTCGCCCGAAGTGACGCCGGGAGCCGCCATGCCCTTCCTTCCCCTTTGCCCGCTTCTTCGCCCACCCCCACCAACAGCCGCCACGCTTGGCGCCCTCCACTTCAAACCCCGCCTTCTGGTGGCGCCTTGACCAATAGCGTCGCTGGGCGTGACTGGGGGAGGCGGAACCCGCGTTTGGGTTTTGTTCTTCTGGATCCCCAGGAAATTCCCGGGTAGTCAAGGCTGCAGAAGACCTCGCAGACCCGGAGGGAGGCGGAGGCGTTCATGTCTTACTTAATACGTGTTCAGTCTCAATAGTTTTTCTCACTTTAGAAATCCGAGGCTTGGGGAGAAGAGGCTACGGCTGGAGCCGTACACGTCGCAACTACACATTTAATGAGTTCTCATTGGTGTTTATTTACCCTAACCCTGTGCCTGGTTGTTGTTTTTGTTATATCAGAGAATACACCAAGCAAAAACATTGTAGCGCTTCGAAGAAGTGTTATGAAGACTTCTATATTTGAATATATTTAATGTTAGCTTTCGTGGATCAAGTCTGAACGGCGTGGACTTGATCCACGAAAACTAACTGTTATGTATGTTAAACTAACATTAAAATATAACAGTCTTCAAAGTGCTACAGACTAGCACGGCTACTGTTTAAAAATTTGTTTGTTTGTTAAAGAACCTGTCTAGATTTCCTGGCTCACCACTTTCTTGAAAAAAGCTTCATCCCAATTTAATTCTTTAATAGTTTTGAAGTGGTAGCCGTGTTATTCAGTGCAAGCATATCAGAGTAAACAAAATGAAACTGCAAAAAACGTTGTGGCACCTGCCAACCCAGCAGTTCAAAAGCAAGAAATTGCAAGTAGATAAATAGGGACTTCAGTGGGAAGGTAATAGCGTTCCTCCGGTATCTAGTCATGCCTACCACATGACCACGGAAATGTCTGCAGAAGCAGACAGTTCTGGTTCTTTGGCTTGAAATAGAGATAACCACTGAACCCTAGAGTCAGATACGACTGGATTTCGAGTAAGGGAAACCTTTACCTTAAAGACTAACTGCTGTATTTTAATGTTAACTTTCCTGGCTGGATCAAGTCCACTTGTCTGACAACTTGATCCATGGACTTGTCCTGGAAAGCTAGCATTAGCAGTTAGTCTTTAAGGTGCCACAATGTTTTTTGTAGTTTTGTTTTGTTTACTCTGATATTCTTTTATATGAAACAAATGGGCATTTATTTGTTACCTGTATATCCCACCCATATGGGATATTCTCCCACTCTGGGCATACAACACATTAGCCCCTCCCCCCAAATAATAATAATAATAATAATAATAATAATAATAATAATAATAATAATAATAATAATAATAATAATAATAATAATAATAATATAAAATTAAACAATATAATTGCAAACCCAACAAACAATAAACCAAACAGAATAAACTGTAAACAAAAAAGCAATAAACAATAACATGTTAACTTCTGGGATACATTTTCACTAATGTAACAATGTTTCAGATTGTGGCTTATTTTGAACCACAATTCTGCATACCCTGGTAACAGCCACTTTGTGTTGCCGGATAATATTTCTCACACTAGCTCAGGCAAAAGGAACTGCAGAATGAACTCACCAAAGGGTGGCTTCATTTTGGCAGTTTCACGTCTGGCCTAGACATTGAAGAAGAAGTAACTGAACCTGCTTAGTTTTTGATAGCCCGGACTGGGCATATTCAGGAAAGGTGATCTAGGAACTGAGTATTATAGTGTTTATGTTGGAGAATATGTTTATATGCCACGGAAACGAAGAGGAAGAGCTTGTCATTTGGCATGGACTGGAGTCTGAAATCCTTACCCCTCCTGTAGTCTTATGTGCAAAGACCAGCAAATGTTCTTGGCACAAGACACAGGAAAACCCATAAATACCCGCTTGCATCTCTGACAGTAAAAACACAGTAACTGATTAAATAACAAACAATTTCCTGTTCTTTCATAAGACCCAAATTTGTGGCCTGAGGTGGCTGCCTCTGGTTTTTGAAACACTTGTTTAAAAACTTCAGGACTGTGGTGGCACAAGTGGTTAAGAAGCGGAACTCGCTGACTGGATGGTCGGAGTCCAGTTCCCAGATACTTCCGTCTCTGCCCCAGCCCTGCCAACCTAGCAGTTTGAAAGCAAGAAATTGAAAGTAGATAAATAGGGACCACTTCAGTGGGAAGGTAAACAGCGTTCTGTGCACTCCATTTTTGAGGCAGGCCTGCCATATGTCCATGGAAACGTCTGCAGACACAGACAGCATGGGCTCTTTGGCTATAAACAGAGATGAGCACCGAACCACAGAGTCGGACACGACTGGTTTTCGAGCAAGGGTGGCCTTTACCTCAAAAGCTTCTCTGTTCGGTTGTCTGAATAGTATTGCAAGTATTCTTTGGAACAAGAGCATCTGATTTTGTATACAGATTTCTATGAGCTAGTTTAACCAAGTTCAAAAGACAGTTTGTTATCTAAATTGCTAATTTATTCCCATTAATGTTTCACAAAACTTTCCAGAAGTTCTATTGCATTACTCATTATTTGTTGATCTATTTTTTTTAAAAAAAGACTTAGGGTTGATAAAATATTAGTAGAAAACTTGAAAATTTCAGCCCAGAATGCCCCTAAATTACAGCTTCAAAAGCCACCCCATGCATGCTTCCCTGGCACTAGGACCATGATGGTGTACCTTGGCACTCCAGATGTTCTTGGACTTCAATTCCCAGAAGACCAAGCACCCTGTGAATCCACATGAATGGGTTTACTGTGATTCATCTGCCCTACGCTGCCCTTGTCACTCCCGGAAGCGAAAGTAAAATGTGCCTCTGATGGAAGCTTTGCTTTGTTAGCTTTTGGGGAAGTTGGGAACATTGGGATGAATACAGGAGGTGGAAGAGTGACAGGCTGGGGACCTTCATATCCAGGTTGGAATGGATTTCTTCTTAAAAGGGATCAATAGGAAAAGCCATGGCCTGGCTTACCACTGAAGGGCTGGATGTCTATCCAGGTCCATTTGAGTAGTGGGAGCTATAGAGTGGTGTAAGCTCATGATGAGTTTCCAAGGAACAATCAGTACTTGATTCCTTCTCCAGTGGGTGAGTGGAGGAGATGATGATGATGAAAATATAATAATAATAATAATAATAATAATAATAATAATAATAATAATAATAATAATAATAATAATAATAATAATAATAATAATAATAATAATAATAATAATAATAATAATAATAATAATAATAATGTTTTATTTATATCCCACTTCCTTCAATCCAATGGACGACTTGAAGCGGCTTGCAAGACATTTAAAGATACAATAATAAGATACAAAATTCAGAAATACAGTATGACAGTATGATCAAAACTATAATCTAAAGATACAAAATAACGAAACCAAAAATACATTATAGCAAAAACTAGTAAAGCAATGCAAAAGTTTCCAAAATATCACATCAGCATAACATCCCAATAGACAAAGTCCTCAGGGTCAGTCTCTCCTCCCCGCCACCGCTCTCACCAGGTGCGGGAATCCAGTGAGTCCCACACATCCGGCCACAATGGGAAGTCCTCAGCCACATTCCCACATCCCCAGAGGCTAGCGTCCGGGGTGGCGGCGATGGGAAAATCCACACACTTCCCCTTTGACTGGCTGGACAACTTGGAAGTCACAAAGGCAGGCTAAAGACCACCTTTGGCTTTTCTTTATTTGTGTTAGATGCACCACCAGCATATGATAACATAACAATGCTAAACTTAACGTATCTGTTCTGCAATGTTGGAGGGACTTGGAGTTGGATGCTTCATCCCTGGTGCAGATCCACTCAGCCTCACCTCCTCTCCTCCTGCCAGAACTCGAGGCGGGAAAGAAAGAAAAGACCAGACTCGCGAGTCGCAAAGAAGGGGGGATGTTGCGGGGCACTTCCACTTCCAGATGAAGGGGAGGAAATGAAGGGGGCCTCCATCTCTACTTCCCCCCTACGATGATTAATATCAGATTAGCATGGTCTCCAATGAACTGGATTTATAACCCAATGTTATGCCAGGGAAGCTGCTGCTGTAACCAATAAAGCTGTGGTCTTTTTCTTGACAATCAAGTATGTGTGTGCTTTATATTAGGGTTGGGGTCCAGCTCAGCCATGTGTCAATAACTAAAGTCACAGTGTGCTGGCAAGTCGGCAGTTCGAGACCCGGGTAGTGCATGACGGATTGAGCGCCTGTCTCTGTCCCAACCCTTGGGGACATGAAAGGAGCCTCATTTTGGCATTGCCTAAGAGGAGGTTCTTCCACAAAAATCCTTTCAACCCAGAATAATTTCTGACATGAAATTATTATTATATCCCATTTTACACAAGTGTTCTTGAAGCAATAGGGAAAATATTTTTTTTATGTTTGGATTCCTTTTTCTATTGAGAATGTTTTGCCAAACCAACTCAACACAAATATGCTTGAAAGTAGACTCCAAAAGTATCACAGGTTAACAGTGCAAACTTTGGCAAGTCTAATCACAAATAAGCCTCTCTAAGTAAATTTCTGAAGAATTAGAGAAGTGATGTAGATAAACAAATTTTAAAAGTAGGTTGTTTTAAGCTATGGATTACTGACCAGTCCCACAAATTTATGGTTGAATCGCTTTCTGCTTAGCCTTAATTTCAGCCCATAGACTGCAGTGGCTGAAGTGGTTAAGACACTGAACTCAACAACTGGAAGGCCAGAATTCAATTCCCAAGTACTGCATGATGGGGTGAGCTACCGTCTCTGTCCCAGCTCCTGCCAACCTAGCAGTTCGAAAGCAAGAAATTGTATGTAGAGAAATAGGCACCACTTCCCTGGGACAGATGGTTGAAGACCCAACTAGAGGTACAAGAATCCTTGACTTGATCCTGAGTAATACTCAGGATCTGGTGCAAGATGTTAATGTGACTGATCCAATAGGGAACAGTGACCACAACTCAATTATGTTTAACTTGATCATAGACCGCAAGTCACTGATAAAATCTAACACAGAGACCTTAAATTTTCAAAAAGGAAATTTCCCAAAGATGAGGAAACTAGTAAAAAAGAAACTGAAAGGGAAAATTGAGAGAGTCCAAACACTCCAAGAGGCATGGAGGCTGTTTACAAAAACAATAACAGAGGCCCAATTGAAATGCATACCCAAAAGGAAAAAGGGCACTGCCAGGTCCAAGAGGACTCCAATGTGGCTTACAGGAGCTGTTCGGGAAGTGATCAAGAGCAAGAAAAGCTCATTTAGAAGATGGAAGGCTTGTCCAAATGAGGACAGCAGGCAGAAACATAAATTCTGGCAGAACAAATGCAAGGCAACAATCAGGAAAGCAAAGCAAGACTTTGAGGAGCGTATAGCTAAAAATACTCAGAGGAATAACAAAGACTTCTTTAAGTACATTAGAAGTAAGAACCCAACTAGGAAGGCCATTGGACCATTAGATGACAATGGAAGGCAAGGGGTTATTAAAGAGGAAACAGAGATTGCAGAGAGACTCAATGAATTCTTTGCTTCAGTATTCACTGAAGAAGATAGAGACCACATGCCCAAAACAGAACCTATCTTCGTAGGGAGGGAAACCGAAGAATTAAGCAAGATAGAAATAACCAGGGAGGAGGTCCTTGCATGTCTTGTTAAGCTAAACACTAACAAATCCCCAGGACCAGATGGCATCCATCCACGAGTTCTCAGGGAACTTAAAGATGAAATTGCTGATATCCTAGCCAAAATATATAATCTTTCCCTCAAATCAGGCTTTGTGCCTGATGACTGGAAGGTAGCGAATGTAACACCAATTTTCAAAAAAGGATCCAGGGGTGATCCAGGAAATTACCGGCCTGTCAGTTTGACATGTGTCCCAGGTAAAGTGATGGAAACCATCCTAAAAGATAGAATTAATAGGTACGTAGAAGAGGAGGCGCTGCTAAAGGAGAGCCAACATGGCTTTTGCAAGGGCAAATCATGCCTCACTAATCTGTTGGAATTTTTTGAGAGTGTCAACAAGCATGTGGATAAGGGGGATCCAGTTGACATTGTTTATCTGGACTTTCAGAAGGCTTTTGACAAGGTCCCACACCAAAGGCTCTTGAATAAACTTACCAGTCATGGAATAAAGGGACAGGTCTTGTCCTGGATCAGCAACTGGCTAAGGGACAGGAAACAGAGGGTAGCACTAAATGGACACTTCTCCAAGTGGAGGGAAGTAAAGAGTGGGGTCCCCCAAGGTTCAGTACTGGGACCCCTGCTTTTCAACCTCTTCATAAATGATCTAGAGGTAGGAGTAAAAAGCAAGGTAGCCAAATTTGCTGACGACACTAAATTATACAGGGTAGTGAAAACTGTGAGAGATTGTGAAGAGCTCCAGAGGGATCTCTTGACACTGGGGGAGTGAGCAAAACAGTGGCAAATGAGCTTCAACATCAGTAAGTGCAGAGTGATGCATGTTGGGGCAAAAAACCCCAATTACATTTATAAACTGATGGGGTCTGAACTCTCTGCGACAAACCAGGAAAGGGACCTTGGTGTCCTGGTGGACAGCTCAATGAAGGTGTCAACCCAGTGTGCCTCAGCAGTGAAAAAAGCAAACTCAATGTTAGGGATCATTAGGAAGGGTATAGAAAATAAGTCAGCAAGTGTCATTTTGCCTCTTTATAAATCTATGGTGAGGCCCCATCTGGAATACTGTGTACAGTTCTGGTCGCCATACCTCCAGAAGGATATTATGGAGTTGGAGAAAGTACAGAGGAGGGCAACCAGAATGATTAGGGGACTGGAACACCTTCCTTACCATCTGAGGCTGCAACGGTTGGGCCTTTTCACTCTTGAACGACGGCGTCTAAGAGGTGACCTGATTGAAGTTTATAAAATCATGCACGGTGTGGACAAAGTGGATAAGGAAAAACTGTTTTCCCTATCGCACAACACTAGAACTAGGGGACACTCCATGAAACTTTTGGGTACTAGTTCTCAAACAAATAAGAGAAAGTACTTTTTCACCCAGAGGATTACTGGTCTATGGAACTCCCTGCCAGAAGAAGTGGTGACAGCTGTCAGTCTTGACAGCTTTAAGAAAGGATTAGACAAGTTCATGGAGGACAAGGCTATCAATGGCTATAATTATGGCTACCTAAGGACAACCTCCGGATTGGAGAGATAGGCAGGATATCTCTCAATGCCATTTCCAGGGAATCCTAAGCAGGTGAAGGCATCTCCTTGGGAATACCCTGAAGGAAATGGTGAGCCACTGTGTGAGACAGAATGCTGGACTGGATGGGCTGTGGCCTGTTCCAGCAAGGCTGTTCTTATGTTCTTATGTTCAGTGGGAAGGTAAACAGTGTTCTGTGCACTCTGTTGAGGCATAGGCATGCCTACCACATATCCAGGGAAACGTCTGCAGATGCAGGCAATGCCGGCTCTTTGGCTGTAAACAGAGATGATCACTGAAGCCTAGAGTCGGATACGACTGGTTTTTCCTAGCAGTTCGAAAGCAAAAAATTGCAAGTAGATAAATAGGAACCACTTCGGTGGGAAGGTAAACAGTGTTCCGTGTGCTCCTGTGTCTAGTCATGCCTGCCACATGACCACAGAAACGTCTGCAGAAGCAGACAGCACTGGCTCTTCAGCTTTGAAACAAAGATGAGCACTAAACCCTAGAGTCAGATACGACTGGATTTCGAGCAAGGGAAACCTTTACCTTTAATGATCTTTGCCTTTACTTAATTTCAACCCACCAGCATTGGAATCCTTGTGCTTATTTAGCTCTCCCCTGGCCCGCTCTCACTCTATTCAGTGGGACATATTCGTAAGTGTGTATGCCTAAGACGTCAGCCTTCATTTAAGAACATATTTTCAAAGACTTGGCCAACTTACTGGAGAGGGCTTGGTTAATCATCAGCACTTTTCCTTGTGAAACCTAAAAAGATACATGTCTGAAATGCCTTGTAAATCATTTGAGAAATTATGCTGTACCTTGGAAAACTGGGGAAGGGAAGAAATCAACGCCTTCGTTTTAGTTGCTGCTGTATTTGAACTGACAGCAGAAGCAGAAGAAAAACATGAGGAAAGATGAGTGTGTCCCGGCTGAAGAAAGAAATGAAAGCAGCAAGATGCAGCTCCAAAGAACTATAGGCTATTTTGAAGGTGTTAGCTTCATAGTGGGCACAATAGTAGGGGCAGGGATCTTTGTCTCTCCGACGGGAGTGCTAAAATATTCTTCGCTCAATGTTGGCATAGCATTGATCATCTGGACTGCTTGTGGCATCGTATCTTTGATGGGTGCTCTGTGTTATGCAGAGCTTGGTACGGCTTTGCCGTTTTCAGGAGGTGAATACAGCCACATCAAGAGAACCCTTGGTTCCCCACTAGCTTTCATCTTTTTGTGGACAACAGTGTTCAATAAACCTGCCTCAAATGCCGCTCGGGCATTATTGTTTGCGGAATATGCTACCCAGCCATTCTATGGTGAGTGCCCGGCTCCAGAACTGCTAAAGAAATGTCTGGCATTGGCTGTTCTCTGGTCCCTTGGGATCCTCAACGGCCGAAGTGTCAAGATGGCTGCTGGGGTGCAGATGATTTTTACCTTCTTGAAGATGATGGCTCTGTCTGTAATTGCAATTGGTGGGATTGTCCTGTTAATCCGAGGAAGGAAAGAGAACCTGGTGAGGTTTGAGAATGCTTTCAATTCCGAGATTCCCGGTGCTGCAGAAGTTGCAGAAGCTTTCTTCCAAGGGTTATATGCCTATGGCGGCTGGTGGTCTCTCAATTATTTGGCAGGTATATTTTCTGGGTTTTTCTGTCAATTTAAGCTTATTATGAACTTTGATTATGGCATTTGGGCTGCACAAAAAGGTTGGTAACTTCACTGGTTTATTAATATTGTTCAATGTACTGGAGCTTCCTGGCAGAGATGAGAAGAGTTACATTTTTGGAGTACAACTGAAAGCCAGGGAACTTTAATTTAAAAAAGCTCTGCTTCTTGGCAGGGCTCTTAATATATGACTGAACCAGGGTCTTGACTGAGGGAAGAGAGCTTTTCTGGAATGACTTGTTCTTAAGGCGATCATGAATAATTCATTCCCTCTGCCTGAATACAATATGGCAGCTATGTAACATCCACAAAGAATGCAACCTCATTTGTTTAAAGCCTAATACTGTAATGTAAGATTAAGGGATTGCAGTGGCTTAGTGGTTAAGATGCTGAACTTCATGACCATAGCTGTCAAGTATCCCTTATTGGCCGGGAAAACCCCTTATTTTACCCTCTTTCCCACCATCATCCCTTATTAATTAGATTGCATTGCCCTATTGCCGCCATTGGAGGGCAGCACAGGATAAGCATAGCTGTCAAGTATCCCTTATTTGCCAGGAAATTTCCCTTATTTCCAAATCCAAAACTTGACAGGTATGTTCATGACCTGAAGGTCGGCAGGTTGAGACCTGAGTGCTGTGCAACGCAGTGAGCTTCCCTCTCTGTCCCAGCTCCTGCCAACCTAGCAAGAAATTGTGAGCGGATAAATAGGTACTACTTTGGTGGGAAGGTAAACAGCATTCCATGCACTCCTGTGTTTAGTCATGCCTGCCACATGTCCATGGAAACATATGAAGATGCAGACAGCGTTGGTTCTTTGGCTATAAACAGAGATGAGCACTGAATCCTAGAGTTGGATATGACTGGCTTTCAAACAAGAGCAATTACCTTTACCTAATGTGAGATTATTTCTTTATTATCTGGTGGATAATGAAACCCCAGTGAAATTTCTGGTTGTATGTCAAACTACAAACTGGTACATGTTTAGGAGTTTAAGCAGGAACTCATTAATTAGAAACTGTTCATCAATTCAAAATATGCACTTCTGCTGGTGGTAATATCTAGTAGGATTCTGGCTCTTCAAACTATTCATAAAATATATACAGTAGTTTCATTCCAGCAAATTTTTGGTGAGTTTGGGCCATGTGGATTTCCATTGATTAGCTGTAATCCATTCAGTTATTCATTTTATATCTCCCCCCCAGGCTCAGATCAAAGATGGCTCACAGCATTATTTAAAATCACATGACATTAAAAACACACTTATAAGATGAAAGTAAACTTAAACGGATTATCATATTAAAACAACCAACTGCCAGGTTTAAAAATGAAAGACACGTTAAAAACAGGAGGATAAAAAAAGATGTGCATAGCACACCTCAATATTTCTTTCTTTATTCATGTCAGATGCACCACCAGCATATAATAACATAAAAAGCTAAAATTAACACATCTAAAAACATATGCAGATATGAGATATACAGATGATACCACCTTAATGGCAGAAAGTGAGGAAGACCTAAAGAAGCTCCTGATTAGGTTGAAAGAAGAGAGTGCAAAAGCTGGCTTGAGACTCAACATCAAGAAAACCAAGATAATGGCAACAGGCCCTAACAGTCCCTGGAAAATAGATGGGGAAGAAGTAGAAGCAGTGACAGATTTTACTTTCCTAGGAGCAAAGATAACTGCAGATGGGGATTGCAGTCATGAAATAAAAAGGAGACTGATTCTTGGGAGACAAGCTATGAGAAACCTGGGGAGCATAGTTAAAAGTAGAGACATCTCACTGCAAACAAAAGTCTGCATAGTCAAAGCAATGGTATTCCCAGTGGTAATGTATGGTTGTGAAACCTGGACCATTAGAAAGGTTGAGCACAGAAGAATAGACACCTTTGACATGTGGTGTTGGAGGATAGTTTTGAGAGTCCCCTGGACAGTGAGGAGAACAAATATGTCAATATTAGAAGAGATTAGCCCTGACTGCTCCTTAGAAGGACAAATAACAAAGATGAAGTACTTTGGACATCAAATGAGACGGGAGGATTCACTTGAGAAGGCCTTGATGCTGGGAAAGGTGGAGGGCAAAAGAAGAAGGGGGCAGCCAAGGATGAGATGGCTGGATGACGTCGTGGATGCAGTGGGCACAGGGCTGGGCGGGAGGAGGAGGATGGTAGAGGATAGGGGTGCCTTGAGGGCAATGGTCCATGGCATACCTGTCAAGTTTTGGATTTCGAAATAAGGCAAATTTCCCAGCAAATACGGGATACTTGACAGCTATGCTTATCCTTTGCTGCCCTCCAATGGTGGCAATAGGGCATTGCAGTCTAATTAATACGGGATGACAGCAGGAAAGAGGGTAAAATAAGGGCTTTTCCCGGCCAATACAGGATACTTGACAGCTATGGTACATGGGGTCGCAAAGAGTCGGAATCGGCTGTGCGACTAAACAAAACAACAACCACAAAATAGGATTGAAAAGGGCTAGATGACATCTGCCCAACATTGGGCCATGTCAACAGCATTTCCTCTTGCCAACATAAGGTCCTACTCATGCTCGTTGAGAGGCATCATGTACATTGTATCATATGGGAGATAGTTTGTACTACAGGGAAACCACACTTTCTCAGATTAGCCCTTGATCTTCCTACCCCTGCACACAGTCTATTTAAAGCTTTCCACGCAGGACATGGTTGTTCTTGGCCAGGCAGGCGAGTAAGGAGCCTCCCTGAAAATTTCTACTTCAGGGATCAGGCGTCCCCTGGGAAACAGAGATTTATCACTGGCAACAGTGATTTTTCATCAGCTAACCCTTTCAACACAGAAGCACCAGAAGTAGAAATGACTACACCTCAGTTAGAAGCCTCTTCCTCATGTTGCATGTTTTGAAGTAGAGTTTACTTCTAACAATGATCTGTGTTTCCTTTTTCTTCTGTAATAGCTCTTCCTATTAATATTCTCAGGCTCTAGACAGGTATGGTTGTAAACAAAATGGAAAAAGCAGGTGTCTCCTTTCATTTTACAACACATGAAATATTTTAATCTAGTGAGTTTCCTTTTTATTGCCACCCGCTCAATGTTATTGTTATATTGTGAGCTGTCAAGTCACATTCAACTTACAGCAACCCAAATAAGGTTTCCAAGGTATGTGAAATACTTAAGGCTGGAGTTCTCAACCTTTTAAAGCCGGGGGCCAGGTCACACTCCCTCAGACAGCTTCGGGGGCTGGGGGGGCCATTTTGCTCTTCCTCCACCACATGGCACTTCCTGGTGTGGTGGAGGCAGTGGGGACCCCACATGAAATGGTGCCACAGGCCACATCCGGCCCATGGGCCGCAGGTTGAGAATCCCTAGTTTAAGGAATGATTTACTATTGCTATCCATTATCACTTTCTAAGACCATGCACATATTAGCACTATCTGGAATTAGAACATGTAATGATAGTCTGCTATTGCTATCCACTTCAGACAAACCATAAGACATAAGACTATATGTGCATTCCACCATTGGCTTCTGTTAGTCATCTAAAACAGGGGTGGCTAACCTATGGCCTGCATGCCATCCCCGGCCCACAGCAACATTTCATGTGGCCCGCACCGATGCCGCAGAAGAAGCGGAAGCGGACATGTCCATGACAGCAGTAAAATGCACCTGCGCCAACGCAAATGCACCTGTGGCTGTCACAACCATGTTTACCACAGCCACAGATGTGTTTTATGGCAGCATTTACAATGGGGGAACCACGTGACCGGCCCACTCAGCTGTCTGGGGTGCATGACCAGGCCCGTGGCATAAAAAGGTTGGGAATCCCTGGTCTAAAACATAGGCTAGATAGCACACCGTAAACCAAACCATAGTACTGGAGTATTTAACTCCACTTCCTCATAAACAGACCAACCTTGTGTTTTGCAAAATATGTATCTTTGTGCCAGGAACAGAGTTGAGATAACGAGAAAGGCAAGTACCTACTTCTCATTTAGTTTGTTCTAAAGAGGTAGGAAAATTTCTTTTTCTTTTCCTTTATACTGGGTTACTGTTATTGTGTAGGAGCTCCTAATTTATAATGGGCAATTCCAATGGGCCTGAAAACCCGATATGCCCTTAAGATCATCTGGAGCTGGGTGCATTTCGTGGTTTAGGTGTCCCAGTGTTGCACTGGGACAGTGGAGATTGGATGGCAGGCAGGTCATCTAATCTATGGATCTGCTCCCTGGGCTACACCAGTAAAGGTAAAGGTCGCCCTTGCTCGAAAGCCAGTCATATCCAACTTTAGGGTTCAGTGCTCATCTCTGTATCCGTGGACATGTGGCAAGCATGCCTAGACACCGGAGTGCATGGAACGCTGTTTACTTTCCCACCAAAGTAGTCCCTGTTTATCTACTTGCAGTTACTTGCTTTTGAACAGCTAGGCTAGCCAACCTACTGCCCGCGGGCTGGTACTAAACCTTTAATAAAATTTGCCTTTAATAAAACTGTAAATGACTGTTAATGTGTGTGCATCAGGTTTGTGGGGAACAGGTTGGCCAGAGGATGTCCTGGTTTATCTTGCCTGGCTCTGCAAATTACATTGGCCACCCTGAGCTTGTAGGAGGAAAGCCAGGATCGAAACACAACTAATAAATAAACAATATAACCAAAAGCAGCCAGAAGTCTAGTAAAAAGTAATGATGTGTAATGATGTATACATTATGTATTTACATATGGATGTCCTGAAGTGACTTGTACATTATTATTCCAGAGGAGTTTAAAAATCCCAACAGAAACATCCCTTTGACTGTGATGACTGCCCTTCCTTCTGTAACGGTGTTTTATTTGTTGGTAAATATCTCATACTTGACAGTTCTAACGCCAAAGGAAATTGTCTCCTCAGGTATGATTCTTGCTTTATGTTCTCGAGTCTAGTGACAAAGTAAGTCAGATCTACAGTAAATATAAACACAGATTCATTGAGCAGATTGAAGTAAACTAGAGCTTAACCCAAATTGAAGCACAAAATGTTGATCATAAATTCATGTAAATGTATGTGATAATGAATTTTACTGAAGAGAACAGAAAAAAGTGTGAGAGGATAAGATAAAAATGTGAAACAGAGAGTGAAAGAGAGAAGCAAGGTAAGAAAGAGAAGGCCTCATTTGCTGGGAATAGAAAGAAGATTCCCAAGGTGAATTTCCAAGAATAGCAAAGACTCTTGTGGCCTGGAAGCAGATGTAAAATGAAGGCAATTTTAAAATTCTCTTCTTGTATTTGTCTTAGGTCTTTGAAATGTTGGAATTAATTTGAGCAAAATCCAGTTTTAGTCCCGCCTAGCATAGATCAGTTAAAATTAGTTAGCCTCCATTCAGTAGTGACTAGCAATCACCTTTGATTTCAATAGGTCTGCACTGAATTCTGCTTAACTTAACACCTTTCAAAGAATATGGAGAAAGAACAGAGACAATATTCAATTCTATTTATATGGTTTTCCTGACTAGACTGTAGTCAGTACCAGGTCAAATGATTCAATCTTGCCTTTCTGTAAATATGGCTGGAACCCAAAACACTTTGTTCCAAAGTTCTGGAGTAGAGCCTCCTTTTAAATTCAAAGTTCAATAGAAGTGGGGGGGGGGGGAATAAACTTCAGTGCTGCAGACATACATCACTAAACTTAGAAAGTATGTTAAGCTATTTCTACCTGTTGATTAATGACTTTGACCTTTCCTGGCAGTTGCTGTTGCCGTTACCTGGGCAAATAGAGTAATCCCTTCGGTGGCATGGCTGATTCCTGCTTCTGTGGCTGTTTCAATATTTGGTTCCCTCAACAGCAGCGTGTTTACATTAGGGCGATTGAGCTATGCGGGGAGTCAGGCTGGACACTTGCCCAGCATCCTATCCATGCTTAACATCCAGTACTGCACTCCAGCACCAGCCATGATCTTCTCAACTGTTGTTGCATCCATTTTCATCATCCCATCAGATCTTATTGCTTTAACCAATTATTTTGGTTTCTCTGTTTGGCTCATGATTGGATTGACATGCTCCAGCCTGATAGTCCTCCGGTACCGGGAGCCTAATCTTCACCGGCCATACAAGGTAAAAAGAAAGGAAAAATATGCAGCAAAGCTGTGGTAGCATTGAACTATATACAGTATAGTATGAGGGCCCTGCAAAATTAAGTGTGCTTTGAACTGTGAGTGTGTAAAGGCTGCCCTGCTTCCATGATCCTCTCAAATATTCTGTTTATTTATTTGGAAAATAACTTTATGCCATCTAATGGCCACAGGGAGCAATTTCACCATATTTTTCCCTGCGCCTACCTTCTCCTGATGGACTGTGGTGGCTCAAGTGACTAAGACGCTGAACTTGATGACTGGAAGGTCGACAGGTCAGCAGTTTGAGACCCAAGTACTGCACAATGGAATGAGTTCCCATCTCTGTCCCAGCTCTTGCCAACCTAGCAGTTTGAAAACAGGAAATTGCAAGTAAATAAATAGGTACCAATCTGGTGGGAAGGTACCGTGTTTCCCCGAATATAGGACCTCCTCCCATAATAGGACACCCCCTTTTTCCCTCTGCCTTTGAAATATAAGGCCCCATCCAAAAATAAGACCTCCTTACCTCCTGGCAATTTGCTGTATCTCCGATTGCATGCCACTTCCTGCTTCTGGTGTCCAGGATGGAAGAGAAGGACGAGCTGTAAAGCGGCCGGTGTGGCCCATAAGAAGACTTTCTGCATCGGAGTCTCGATTGCCTCCCCGCTCACAACCAAGAGAAGTTTCCCCTGGTGAAAGCGGGATCGAGACTCCGATGTTGCAGGTCTCCTTATGGGCCACGCTGGCCCGCCTTACAGCTGAGGCCAGTCTCAATCGCGCTTCCACACTCACAACCAAGAGAAGCGTCCCTTGGTTGTGAGTGGGGAAGCGCGATCGAGACTGGTCTCAGCTGTAAGGCCGGCCGGCGTGGCCCATAAGGAGACCTGCTGCATCGGAGTCTCGATTGCCTTCCCGCTCACAACCAAGGGAAGTTTCCCCCTGGTGAGAGCGTAGATTGTTATACGGCACATGTTTTTCTTGTTTGTGATACAGTTTTTCTGGTTTGTGATGACCTGTACCATATACAGGTAATAAATTTCCTTTTTTCCCCAGCAATAAATGTGTACTGTATTCTTCTTCATGGAAAATAAGACATCCCCTGAAAATAAGACCTTGTGCTAATTTTGGAGTTTTTAAAAATATAAGACAGTGTCTTATATTCGGGGAAACAGGGTAACAGTGTTCCATGCACTACCACATGACCATGGAAATGCCTCCAGATGCATTCAGTGCTGGCTCTTTGACTGTAAACTGAGATGGAAAAGTTTCTTTTTTGGATGCACAAAACAAAGCCAGCTTAACATAGCAATTCTATACATGTTTGCTATGCATTCCTTATCGGACTACCTCCCCTGCAAACAAGTACAGAGTTCTTCTTTCATGTCTAGGTCAGACTTTAAACTACCACAATGAAGACACCTTTTGGTGAATTCATTCCATAGTTACTTTTGCTGACCTAGTATGAGAAAGATTAGCCAGCAAACAAGATTGCCATTGCCCGAGATAAGCCTGATTGTGGTTCAAAAATACCACAATCTTTAAGGAGCCTCTTTTGGTGTACACAGAGTTAAAGCTTATTTATTTATTTATTTATTTATTTATTTATTTATTACATTTTTATACTGCTCATCTGGGATATTTCTCACTTTTATGCGAAAAATGACTGGCTGGAATCCTGCTGCTTAACATAGTAAGTCACACTAGAGTAGGCCCATTGAGTCAGTGGGGTCTGTGGTGTCAATTCCTCTGTAAGTTCCATTGATTCACATACAGTAGGTGCTAAACTATGTAATAGGATTTCGGCCATTGAATTGTCCCTTATTGTTTCATTTTTTTAACAGGTATTTTTACCAATCGCTTTCGCAATGGTGGCACTTTCTCTATTCTTAGTTTTGGCTCCCATCATCTGGTCTCCAAAGATGCAGTACATCTACGCTTCCCTTTTCATGCTTGGAGGTCTTCTGCTGTACTTGCCTTTTGTACATTTCAAAATACACTTCCAGTTTGTTGACAAAATCACTTGCTTTCTACAGCTGCTCCTAGAGGTTTCACCTGCTAATTCTAAATCTGACTAAAGGCAAAGGTTTGTCTTCTGCTCTATCAACTGGAGAGGAAAATGGCTTCAATCCAGGACAGCACAAGAGAAAAACTGTTCATGCAGATGAGCTTTTAAATCTCTCCACTGCAGTCCCTCCCTGTGGTGGGTTTTTTATGCAATAAGTGTGTATGCATAGCAATACCCAGCCCTGGGAAAATATGCTTTTTGGTATTACAAGTCCAAGAGTCCCTTAAGGTTTCCCTTGCTCGAAAGCCAGTCATATCTGACTCTAGGGTTCAGTGCTCATCTCTGTTTCATAGCCAAAGAGCCAGCGCTGTCTGCTTCTGCAGACGTTTCCGTGGTCATGTGGCAGGCATGACTAGACACCGGAGCACACGGAACGCTGTTTACCTTCCCACTGGAGTGGTCCCTATTTATCTACTTGCAATTTCTTGCTTTTGAACTGCTAGGTTGGCTGGAGCTGGGACAAAGACGGGAGCTCATTCCATCCTTCAGTACTCGGGAATCGAACTGCTGACCTTCCACATCCCAGTCAGCATCTTAGCCACTTGAGCCACTGCAATGTCTTTAGAGTCCCTTAGCCATAATTTTTTAAAATTGTGCTGGCTGATATATGCTGGGATTTGTACTCTCCACACATACGTTCATACATATGTACATACATACATACATATCCAAGCTCTGGGAAAGCTCCTTGGTACAAGTAGCACTTTAGATACAAGCCAGTGTCTCCTGAAGTTGTGAATTAACTGAGCTGACATGGATTAAAGAAACCTTAGTCAATCAATTGAGTTGTCAATGAAAGCTGCATAGATTTTTATATCAGCCATTAATCATAGTCTCAAAGTACAGTGTGAGGATGGGAAGGATAGCAGTATCATCTCAGAAGAAATATCTTCGAATGATAAGGTGATATTTATTTTCTCACATGATGGCTATTGTGCCCCCCCCCCATCTTTTTGACTATAATTCCCATAATTCTTTTCTCTTGGTTATGCGCGTCAGGGATTCTGAACCATACCTTCTGTAATGTATGACAAATTGTGTTGGTGACTTTTGGAACATTCAAACCACCGAAGGAACTGTGCAAATTACTGTCAAACAGCCACGCTGTTTGACAGCCGCAAAATCTCGGCAACTCGCATAGTATCGTGAGACTTCGAGCACACAAAATTCAAATGCCGAGAAGCGTGCACCAGAGCTGTCAAATGTACATACTTTGTAACATATATTCAAATCACCCAATAATGTTTGTTCCCGCTGTTTTGTATCAAATTTATTGTGCATATAAGTCCCTGTTGTTCCCCTCCAAGTTGTGTTCAGACCCCAGAAATAAAAGAGCTGTATTTCACTATGCTGGTTTACACCTCCAGTTTCTGAACACCAAACATTCTGAAATAAAATTTCCCAAGCCTGGTATGAACAATGTTCATGTACCACAGCAACCATCATTTTATGTTTTAGCCTTTTCTTCCATAGAGTAAAATGCCTCTTCTTTTCTATTCTCCATCTGTCATTTTGTTTGGTACTTACACTGAAAATAATTGTTTAAAAATGCATACCGCTGCCTGATTTAGTAGATAGGATTTTTATGTATATGAGTATATTTTTAACCTAATTTATGGTATAGGACTATGTGTGCTTATTCAGAAGATAAATCTGCTATGTTTAATGAGGCTTACTGGCAAGTATACAGTAGAATTAGGTGCACACAGCATGTTTAGTCAGAAATGAGTTCAGTAGCTTATTCCCAGCTGAGTGGGTATATGATTTCAGCCTTAACCAATTAATATACTGAATGTTGCAATCAACAAACCAGCTGTGATGGTTGGTCCAGCAAAACACTTTAGAAATAAGGGTTGGTTTTTTAAAAAATAAATAACACACTTGGAAATATTTCATGTCTTCTGCAGTTCCTATCTTTTTTTAAAATGGAAACATGAAAATTGAACAGTAAATCCAACATTAGTCCTATGTAAAGTAGTCCTATTCTCATCAAAGGACTTAAATCAGCTGTGACTAACAAGTCTCATTCATTTAAATGGGTATGTTCTAGATGGCTTTTTCTATTATTTATGAAATCTTTAAAAGTCTGATTGCTGCTGATATTTATGGCTTTGGGTTTTTGAACTTGGTGTGTTAAAGTTTCTTTATTTCAGCACCCTAGTATTTTACCTCCCCCCCCTCCCTGCTGCTGATTCTTTACTGATGATTTTTAAATTGTCCCTTGCCTTATCTGTAAATCTTTCCAAGATTAGAGCTTGGAAAAGCTACCATTTTTACTGCAACTCTTTCAATCTTTCATCCAGTTACTGACTACGTTGGTCTGGAGATTTATGGTAGTGGCAGTTCAAAAAGTAATCTCCCAAAATCTGTTTAAGATCTACTGCTAGATCTGAAAACCATGTTCTACTTACTGTTGCTTTATACAATGTTAAACCATTTTTTTATTTTGTGAACAAGTTGGTGCTATTTTACATAAACCTTCATGATGAGAAGGTTGGGGTGGGGTGGGGGGAAACATCTTTAACTGTATGGGGATATAGTGCAGGAAGGAGATTTCCTTCTCCCTGCTTTGCATTTATGTCACCTGGAATAGATTTTTCAGTAAACTCAGTTCTAAATAGACATATGTAACATTTCACTTTTACATATTTTGTGTTAAAAGGAAAAAGCTAAAATTTACTCACAACACACAGCTTGATTCTGACCCAGCTCTTCTTATTTAATTACCACCACCACCACTTCCTCCTCTTCCTCCTTCATGTGCAGCATCTGATTCCAAATATTGGTTATCATCATGGCAATCAGCCATGAAGATTGTCCTGGGAACCATATCAAGCAGTGGTCTTCCATTTGCCTTCTGCATTGCAGTGTAACCCCCGTACCACTGGTCCAGTAACCGGTTCCATGAGTCCCTTTTGGTCCTGAGCCCTATTGGCATGCAAAATCCTCATCAGCCCAGGCCAGTATTGATGAAACTGCTGCCCTCCATCGAGATGGATTCAAGTAGGATTTAATCCACTTGGGGACCATTATCTTTCCCTGTGGACTTCACCACCCAAGGCTGTTAGTCCTCAGGGTTGTCAGGTTAGTTAATCACCGCCTTTCAATCAGTGTTGAGTCACTGGCAGTATGGTCTAATCTAGGGGTGCCCAAACTTTTCAGACCATGGGCCAGTCACGTGGTTGAGCGGACCAGTCATGTGGTTGCTCCCACCGGAAGCAGAAGTTAAACGCACCTGCACATGCGCAAAATGCTGCCATAAAGCACCCGTGACTGTTGTAAACATGTTTATGACTGTCATGGGTGCATTTACAGCAGTGTTTTGCACGTGTGTGGGCACGTTTAACTTCCTCTTCCAGGAGTGGGCTGTAGTTTGAGCAACCATGGATTAATCGATAACAGGATAACCTGGCCAGACTTGAAGTTAATTTCCTAGATATATTTTATCTTTGGACAGTAGAAACAGAAAATGAATTCCTTCCAGAATCTTATGGTTGCTTTCCATGATTTCTTGATATGATGAATGCTGCATCGAATCTTGGATTATAGTGGAGTTATAGTGATGTTATAGCACTATTACAGGAGGAGAGATATTCATGGGCAAATATTTGAATTTGAGATGCCAAGTTTATTTGTAGTATTTTTTACTGTGTCCACCAGATGGCATCGGTTTTACAATATCTGCTGTGAAAAATTAGATTACAGTATAGTACAGTTCTGTATATTATTAAATTTGCAGTCCTTTGCCCAGTAATTTGGAAATAAACCCTTTGAATAGTTGCAAATAATCTTACGCTGGAGTGCATCTCCCCCCCCCAAGGTAAAGACATTGGGCATTATAGTTTATTTTCATCAGTTAGGAATTTAACTACTCTTGTCTAGTTTGTAATGCAGTAAAAAACCAACTATGTTATGGCCCATTAACCAATAACACCGCTACTATGGCAAAAACCTTTGTGGCCCAGTTCACCTGATAAAGTGACCCAGGACACTTCATTGTCACCTTCCCATACTTTAAAGAAGTATAGTCTCCAAATCCCTCTAATTCCCTCTATATGGGACTAGATAGGTTTCATCTAGAGTACCGCATCCAGCTCCAAACATCATGCTTTAATAAAGGTGTGAACAAAGTGGAACAAGCTCAGAGAACAGAAGCAAGAATGATCAGAAACTGAAAACCGAGCCCTATGAGAAAAGAATGAGAAATCTGGGCATGTTTAGCTTTGAGAAAAGAAGACTGAGGGAAAGTGCAATAGTACTTTCCAAATACATGAAATATTGTCATACAGAGAAGAGGACAGATCTGTTCCCAATCACCTCAGAGTCCAGGACACATAATAATAGGCTCCAGTTACAGGAAGCTAGATTTTGATTGAATATAAGGAAAACTTCCTAATTGTTAGAGTTGTATGACAATGGAACCAATTATTTTGGGAGGTTGTGAGCACTCCAACATCTGAGGCATTCAATAGAAAATTTAACAACCATCTGTCAGATATACTTTGGTTTGGATTCCTGCATTGAGCAGAGGATTGAACTTGAGGACCTTATAAGTCCTTTCAAACTCCTTTATACTATGATTCATGATAACTTTTCTATTTTCTGCCTGAGGCAGGCATTTCATTTTGCCTCATTGTAGGGTTGGTCCTTTTCTCCACGGTACTTATTATAATGGATCCATTTTTATTTTTGACCTACTTGTACAAGGAGGTAGAATTTCTCATCCTTGTAAGAGACTTTATTCACACATTATTTTAAGCTGTATCAATATTTCTTTAGACCTCATAAAAAGTGTTCTCCATTCATTCCAGGGACATTGCTTTTAATTCTATTTCCCCAATACTGTACTCTGATTACAATGCAAAAGTTCCTCAATAATGTAAATGAAGAAAATAAAAACATGACCCAAAAAAGAATGTTAAGTAAACTGATTACATTTATTGTTGTCCAGTCGCTCAGTTGAGTCCGACCATTTGCCACACGCCGGGCTCCTCTGTCATATGCCATCCTGATTTACTGATTCAGTAGTAATATGTGAAAAGCAAGCAGTTCAAGAAATGTAGCTAAAAATCCAAAGTGAAAGCATGGAACATGTTTACAAAGTTCTATTTGGGAGTTTTTTTTAAAAAAAGAAGATAATAGCCATGTAAGAAAAGTCAGAATAGAGATAGCCTGGAACAGCTTTCTCACAATAAAAGCTTCAGTATACTTCAAAAGCTTAAAACTAGTTTCCTGAAGGCATATGGTGTGGCACATACAGGTACATAGTATTCTTGATTCTACTGTATGGCATGGAATTGTAGACATTAATAGGATGCTGTTGTGTTCTAATGGTTTTACCTTCCACATGGATTACAATGTATCTGAGCCAATGTAACCTTGCCTATAGCAACAATGTAACCTTCAGCTGTATCATATAAACCCTGTAATAGGACGCGAGCTAATGACCACCAGCTGGCAGCAGCGAGCGTCCAAGCTCTCTTGGTCCGAACTCATCAAAGGCAACAGCGCGGGAAGCTTTCCCGCCACCACCTACACCTGGACAAGAAGGGCGTGACCCACAATGACGTCACGCGGACAGTAGCCAATGGGCTACCATGGCACCACGTTCAAATGTATTCCTACTGTATATAAAGAGCTATTGATCCGCCATTACCTCATGTTCCCTCTGTCCACGATGCAATAAACCTGAGTTAACCCAGCCCGAGGCTGTGTCCTGTGTCTTAGTTTCATACACTAAATTGGCGACGAGGATGGGATCAATGGATTCCCAAGGAGCAGCCAGGGCACAGAGCGGGTTCAACATCACCAAGCCGCAAGACTGGGAGCTGCTGGAGATGGACTTCCATGCGGCGCTGGTGGAGCTCAAAGTCAAGGAAGACGATGAGGAGAGGAAGAGGGCCATCCTCACCCGCATGCTTGGAATGGAAACCAAGCGGACGCTGGTGGGCATCATCGCTCCGAAGAAGGTGAGCGAATTTAAGGCGGACGACATCATGAAGCTGCTACGGGAGCGCTTCCAACCCTCGAGGGCGATGTTTCCCGCTCGGAGCGCGTTTTGGAGGCGAGTCCAAGCGCCGGACGAGTCGGTCGAGGCATTCGTGGCCGCCATGAGGGTGGCCGCCGCCCCCTGCAAATGGGGCAGCATCCTAGAAATGGCCCTCAGGGACGGCGTACTGTGTGGCCTGAGAGACAAGGAGGTGCAGCGCAGCTTGATGAATAAGGAGCCGCCACCCACGCTGGCAGAGGTCGTCGAGGCCGCAGAAGCCGCAGAGTCCACGAATGCTGGAGTGGACGAGATGCACCAGTGGCGTGAGTGGCGTCCCAGAGCCGGCAAGGCGGAAAAGTCGGTGCACGCAACTCAACGGGCCTCAAAGTCGTCCTCAGAGAGTAGCGACGGCGAGGAGGTCCAGAAGGTCCGAAAAGGGGGGCGCCGCTGCGATGGTTGCGGAGCGGCCCATGAGCGTGCGAGGTGCCCATTTAGAAAGGCCGAATGCTACACCTGCGGCCGTCGGGGGCACATCGCCAAGGCATGCAGAAAACGGAAGGAGGGCCGGAGGCCGTCACCGGACCGCCCGACCAGACCGGACCGTGCAGCGAGGCCCAAAGATGGCGTCCAGACCACGAGGAAGCAGGACGGCGTGGGCCGCGTCTCGGACAACAGCGAGGACGACGTCCCAGTGCTCAGTGTGTCCGCGGAACCGTCCCATTATTTTGTTGAGGTACTAGTACAAGGGGCCCCTATCAGGATGGAAATTGACTCGGGGTCCTCCTATTCCATAATCCCCCAGAAAGAGTTTTTGAAAATCGACCCCCACGTGCGACCCAAACTTAAAACTTTGAGGTCCACGCTGCGAGATGTACAGGGAAACAGCATTCCGGTGTTGGGGGTCGGGAAATTTCGGGTTGAGTTTAAAAGACACTCTGCGGAGCTGCCCCTAGTTGTCCTCAAGGGGGGGAGTTGTAGCCTCCTAGGGACACAGTGGTTCCAGCCTTTAGGCCTGTTTATAGGGGGAATACATGCAGTGGGGGTGGACCCAATACAAGCGGTGTGCGATGCGCATCCCGCCGTTTTTGAAAAAGGACTTGGAAAATTCAAGGGACCCCCCGTATCCTTCGACCTAGACCCGGAGGTCCGCCCGATAAGACTCAAACCGCGCAGGGTGCCCTTCGCACTTAAGGACAAAATAGAGGCGGAACTGGACAAATTGGTGGGCCAGGGGATTCTTATTCCTGTTGATTCCGCGGAGTGGGAAACTCCAATTGTAACAGCTTTGAAGGCTAACGGGGAGGTGCGCATTTGCGCTGATTATAAGTGTACGATTAACAAGGCGATCCGCCCTAATGCATACCCGGTACCGGTGGTCAGCCACCTTTTGGCCAGGCTAAATGGGGGAAAGTGTTTCGCTAAGCTCGACCTGGCACAAGCCTATCAGCAGCTTCCCGTAACACCCGCCACGGCCGCGGCACAAACGATAGTCACGCATAAAGGAGCGTTCCAGGTGTCGCGCTTACAGTTCGGCGTGAACTCGGCACCCGGCCTTTTTCAGTCGCTTGTGGAACGCCTCCTGAAGGGGCTGGAGGGGGTGTTACCTTATTTTGATGACGTATTAATAACAGGGGGGAGTGAGGCCGAACTGGCACAGAGATTGGACAAAGTACTAACTGTGTTCGAGAAAGCGGGACTGAGACTGAGGAAGGACAAATGTGTTTTTTTCGAAACCGAGGTCGAGTTCTTAGGGTTCAGGATCACACCCGAGGGTATCAAGCCATCTAAATCCAAAGTAGTAGCCATCAAAAAGGCCCCTCGCCCCACATCCAAAACCGAGCTACAGTCATTCCTGGGGCTCCTCAATTTTTACCATACATTCCTCCCGCGGAAGGCGTCCGTGGCCGAGCCGCTTCATCGGTTGCTTAAAAAAGAGGAGACTTGGGTGTGGGGTGACGAGCACGAGAGGGCGTTCAAAGAATTAAAGCAACTCTTGACCTCTGACGCAATTCTAACGCATTTCGACCCCAAACGGCCGGTGGTCCTAGTCTGTGATGCATCACCGGTGGGGGTGGGGGCGGTACTTTGCCACGTGTTGGATGACGGAAGGGAGGCCCCGGTTGCATTTTATTCAAGGTCCCTGTCCCAGGCCGAGCGAAATTACGCACAAACCGACAGGGAGGCATTGGCAATTGTAGCGGGAACCAAAAAGTTTCACGATTTTTTGTATGGCCGCCCGTTCAAAATCGTGACGGATCACAAGCCCCTGTTAGGGATTTTCACGGCAAGCAAGCCCACCCCGCAGATCCTATCACCAAGAATGTTACGATGGGCCATTTTCCTCAACGCATACCAACACGAGTTGGAGTACCGGCCCGGAAAAGAGATCAGCCATGCTGATGCACTTTCGAGATCCCCTTTGCCCTTGTCGGACGGCCAGGAGGCTAGATTAGGGAAAGACCGCCAGGTGTTACTCATTGAGGCTTTAGATGCACCCCCAATAGTACCAGCCGATATTGCTAGGGCGACAGGCAAGGACAGAACGCTCGAGAAAGTCAGCTCATGGGTACAAAAGGGGTGGCCGGCATCGTCCCCAAGCACGGAATTCGACCCATTCTTTCGGAAAAAGCTGGAGTTGTCCCTAGAAAGGGGGTGCCTGCTGTGGGGCCAACGGGTGGTGATTCCTGCAGCCATGCGGCCGAGGGTGCTCAAACTGCTGCACGTCAGCCACCCGGGGATCGTTCGGTCGAAAGCGCTGGCTCGCAGTTACTTTTGGTGGCCACAGCTGGACGCAGACATTGAGCACATGGTCGGCACTTGCGAGGCATGCCAGGGATCCCGACCAGAGGCGGCCCGCCTCCCGCATAGGGAGTGGGACACAGCAAGGGGGCCGTGGTCCAGAGTACATGTAGATTTCGCTGGCCCATTCCGAGGAACCATGTTTCTCCTGGTGGTGGACGCGTTCTCCAAGTGGCTGGAGGTTATCCCAGTAAAGAGCACGTCCTCCGCCACGACAATTAGCCAGCTACGGAGGGTCTTTTCCACGTTCGGCTTACCCGACACTTTAGTCAGCGATAACGCGAGTTGTTTCACCTCCTCGGAGTTCGAGGCATTCATGGGAGCAAACGCCATTCGGCATGTTACATCCGCGCCGTTTCACCCGGCCACGAATGGCCAAGTGGAACGGTTGGTGCGTACAACAAAGGATGCGCTGCGGCGCATGGGCCCGGGGGACCTAAATCACCAAGTGTGTCAGTTCTTGTTAGCGTATAGGGTGACCCCCTTAGCGTCGGGTTACTCGCCGGCAGAACTCTTGATGCGGCGAAAACTGACCACGCTTCTGACCAGGCTGGACCCGACGAGAGTCGAGGATAAAGGGAAAAACATAGGGTTGGCAGTCTCGAAAGGGTTCGCCGCCGGCGACCTTGTTTACTGCAGGAGCTATGCAAGCGCAGGGCCAGCCTGGGTGCCAGGAACGATAATAGAACAAACAGGGCCAGTGTCATATCGGGTGGAAACGAGCACCGGTCTCCTCTGGAGGAGACACGCTGACCAACTGAGGCGCCGAGTGAGTAAAGGGCCGGTTAGTGGGGCTCAGCAACAGGATTCAGCGATAGGGTTCTCCCCCACCCGTTTAGCCCAAGGGGGAGACATTGAGGGACAGCAGTCCGAAACCGGGGGGGAAAGCGGTGGTCCCGACTCATATCCTTTTGATACCCCAGTCCTATCAGAGCCCGGGGGGAGGGAAAAGGAATGTGCGGCCGCCGCCGCGTCCCCCGAATGTAATTTTGATTTTGATTTTGGTTTTGCGAGCCGGGGGGGTTTTCAGGAGTGTTCCCCCACCCTTCCAAGCGAGAAGAGGGGTTTTTCGTTAGCCCCCAGTGCCCCCGGTTCTTCCCCGAGAAAGAGCACACCTCCCAACAACGCCGCGGAGCCGCGGCAAGTCACTAACAAGTCTCCCTCTCAAATTACAGGGCAGGAAACCAGGGGACAAAGAGATGGTAGCAAACCCGGGGAAAGGCAGCCCGCATCGAGACCCCAGCGTGTTCGAAATAAGCCATCTTGGCTGAGAGACTTTGTCTCCTAAGGGGGGGGAGTGTGTTGAAGTGTGGGCTCGAGACATTGTCTCGTCCTAGGGGGGAGGGATGTTGTGTTCTAATGGTTTTACCTTCCACATGGATTACAATGTATCTGAGCCAATGTAACCTTGCCTATAGCAACAATGTAACCTTCAGCTGTATCATATAAACCCTGTAATAGGACGCGAGCTAATGACCACCAGCTGGCAGCAGCGAGCGTCCAAGCTCTCTTGGTCCGAACTCATCAAAGGCAACAGCGCGGGAAGCTTTCCCGCCACCACCTACACCTGGACAAGAAGGGCGTGACCCACAATGACGTCACGCGGACAGTAGCCAATGGGCTACCATGGCACCACGTTCAAATGTATTCCTACTGTATATAAAGAGCTATTGATCCGCCATTACCTCATGTTCCCTCTGTCCACGATGCAATAAACCTGAGTTAACCCAGCCCGAGGCTGTGTCCTGTGTCTTAGTTTCATACACTAAAGGATGCTATTAAAATGGACCAAAACAAAAGGCAAAACAAGGGGATGCTCAGCACAGCAGATCTGAAAAGGGGGAGGGATACGAAAGGCGGAGGAGAAATACAGTGTTGCAGGGAACAATACTGCAAAGGGACATGGAATGTGAGGTCTATGAATCAAGGAAAACTGGAAGTGGTTAAAAATGAGATGGAAAGAATAAGCATTGATATATTGGGCATCAGTGAGTTAAAATGGACAGGGATGGGTGAATTCAGCTCTGGAAACCATCATATCTACTACTGTGGGCATGAAAACCTCAGAAAAAATGGTAAAGGTAAAGGTTTCCCTTGCTCGAAAGCCAGTCGTATCCGACTCTAGGGTGCAGTGCTCATCTCTGTTTCTAAGCCGAAGAGCCAGCGCTGTCTGCTTCTGCAGACGTTTCCGTGGTCATGTGGCAGGCATGACTAGACACCGGAGCGCACGGAACGCTGTTACCTTCCCACCGAAGTGGTCCCTATTTATCTACTTGCAATTTCTTGCTTTCGAACTGCTAGGTTGGCAGGAGCTGGGATGAAGACGGGAGCTCATTTCCGTCCTGCAGTACTCAGGAATCGAACTGCTGACCTTCCACTTCCCAGTCAGCATCTTAGCGACTTGAGCCACTGCAGTTCCCTGCAGAAAAAATGGAGTAGCCATAATTGTCAACAAGAGTGAGAAAAGCAGTAATGGGATACAATATCAAAAATGATAGAATGATGTCAGTCAGAATCCAAGGCAAACCTTTCAATATCACTGTAATCCAAGTCTATGCACCAACCACTAGTGCAGATGAAGCCACAGTTGACCAGTTCTATGAGGACTTACAACACCTCATAGAACAGACACCAAGAAATGATGTCCACATTATCTTAGGAGATTGGAATGCCAAAGTAGGAAATCAAAAAGTAAATGGAATAACAGGCAAGTTTGGTCTTGGAACACAGAATGAAGCAGGGCAAAGATTGATAGAGTTCTGCCAAGAGAACGCACTAGTCATAGCAAACACCCTGTTCCAGCAACACAAGAGGCGGCTTTACACATGGACATCACCAGATGGGCAGCATCGAAATCAGATTGATTACATACTCTGCAGTCAAAGATGGAGAACCTCCATTCAGTCAGCAAAAACAAGACCTGGAGCAGACTGTGGCTCAGATCACAACCTACTGATCGCAAAATTCAGGCTTAGACTAAAGAAAATGGGGAAAACAATTAGACCAGACAGATATGACCTACACAACATCCCTAAAGAATACACGGTGAAGGTCATGAACAGATTTAATGTCCTATACCTGATAGACAGAGTACCAGAAGAATTATGGACAGAGACGCGGGACATCATGCAGGAGGCAGCAAGAAAAACCATACAAAAAGAAAAGAAAGGTAAGAAAGCAAAGTGGTTGTCTGATGAGGCCCTTAAAAATAGCAGAGGAAAGAAGGAATGCAAAAGTCCAAGGAGAAAGGAAAAAATACAACCACCTGAATACAGAATTTCAAAGGAAAGCAAGGAGAGATAAAGAAAAATACCTGAACAAACAGTGCTAAGAAATGGAGGAAAACAACAAAAGAGGCAGGACTAGAGATCTTTTCAAAAAAATTGGAGAAATCAAGGGAACATTTAAAGCAAAAATGACCATGATAAGGGACAAAGATGGAAAGGAGTTAGCTGAAGCAGAAGAGATAAAAAAGATGGCAAGAGTACACAGAGGAACTCTACAAAAAGGACCTCAACACTCCTGTTAATAACAATAATGAGAAATTTGAACTTGAACCAGACATTCTGGAGAGTGAAGTCAGAAAGGCCCTAAAAAGCACTGCAAACAACAAAGCTAGTGGAAATGATGGTATCCCAGTTGAATTTTTTAAATCCCTAAAAGATGATGGAAGCAAACTACTGCACTCAATATGCCAGCAAATTTGGAAAACAAAACAGTGGCCACAGGATCGGAAAAGATCAGTGTACGTTCCAATCCCCAAAAAAGGGAATGCCAAAGAATGCTCAAATTACCGAACAATTGCGCTCATCCCACATGCCAGCAAGGTGATGCTCAAGATAATACAGGATAGACTTCAGCAGCACGTGGAGAGAGAACTACCAGAGGTACAGGCTGGTTTCAGAAGAGGCAGGGGGACTAGAGACCACATTGCCAACATACGTTGGATCATGGAGAAAACAAAAGAATACCAGAAACATGTCTACTTTTGTTTTATCGACTACACCAAGGCTTTTGACTGTGTGGACCACAACAAAATGTGGCAAGTAATTAAAGAGATGGGAATACCAGAGCACCTCATATGCCTCATGAGAAATCTGTACACGAACCAAGAAGCAACAGTTAGGTCAGAACAGGGAATGACAGAGTGGTTTGGAATAGGAAAAGGAGTAAGACAAGGCTGCATTTTATCACCCTGCTTATTCAATCTATACACAGAGCACATAATGCGCAATGCAGGGATGGAGGAATCACAATATGGGATAAAAATTGCTGGGAGAAACATCAACAATTTGAGATATGCAGATGATACCACCCTAATGGCAGAAAGTGAGGAAGACCTAAAGAACCTCTTGATTGGATTGAAGGAGGAGAGTGCAAAAGCTGGCTTGAGACTTAATATCAAGAAAACCAAGATAATGGCAACAGGTCCCATCTGTCCCTGGAAAATAGATGGGAAAGAAGTAGAAGCAGTGACAGATTTTACTTTCCTGGGATCTAAGATCACTGCAGATGGCGACTGTAGCCATGAAATAAAAAGACGATTGATTATGGGGAGACAAGCTATGAGAAACCTGGGGAATATAGTGAAAAGCAGAGACATCACCTTGAAAACAAAAATTTGCATAGTCAAAGCAATGGTACTTCCAGTGGTAATGTATGGGTATGAGACCTGGACCGTTAGGAAGGCTGAGCACAGAAGAATAGATGCCTTTGTGATGTGGTGTTGGAGGAGAGTCCTGAGAGTCCCTTGGACAGCAAAGAGAACAAATAGGTCAATCCTGGAAGAAATCAATCCTGACTGTTCATTGGAGGGACAAATAGTGAAGATGAAGCTAAAGTACTTTGGACATCAAATGAGAAGGGAGGACTCACTTGAGAAGGCCTTGATGCTGGGAAAGGTTGAGGGCAAGAGAAGAAGGGGGCGTCCAAAGATGAGATGGATAGATGGTATTGTGGACACAATGGGCACAGAGCTTGGTGGGCTGAGGAGAATGGTGGAGGACAGAGGTGCCTGGAGGAAAATGGTCCATGGGGTCGCAAAGGGTCGGAATCGACTGTGCGACTGAACAACAACAACAACATTAAAATGACAGAAGCTTTTGAAATGTTGGTGTATTGCAATAATTTCTTGGATCAAGATATTGAGCAATGAAAAAATACTAAGATCTATACAGAAAAAACAAGAAATATTAAGATACAAAAATGCAGAACACTCAACAAAATTGTCTACTCAAGAGAAAAAACTCCAGATTGTCAAAATAATAATTCACAATAAAAATACATGGGAAATAAATTTCCATAAAAAACAACATATTGGCTGAAACATGGGACAGAAGACCCCCTCACACCAACATTTTGGAAGATGTCCCCTGTTCTGCTCTGCCCGCAAATGAAATCACTTGGAGATTGCTTTGGTTGTAACTCAACGTAACTGTTCAGAGATACCACATCCAAGTAAAAATAGTCATTGTAATGACCAACTCACAGTGAAAAAGGAACAAAAAGAAGTAGAATATTTAAACGGTAACTATGAAACATTAAAAAGCATGGGATAGTTGGGAATTCTGATTCAATTTATGCCCATAACACAGGGCACTGTACCTTTCTATGATGAAAAATAAAAAATGGAATGAAAGTGGTGGTGTTGGTGAGAGAAATCCAGCTAATGACCAAATTTTGTGACTGACTTTAGTGTTCTGGAAATAATATGCAGCAGCCAGCAATACGGTCCAAACACACAACTTTATTTGGAATAAGAATAGGTGG
Source organism: Bradypodion pumilum (assembly GCA_035047305.1). Taxonomy (NCBI): domain Eukaryota; kingdom Metazoa; phylum Chordata; class Lepidosauria; order Squamata; family Chamaeleonidae; genus Bradypodion; species Bradypodion pumilum. The sequence continues at coordinate 305,058,582 of JAWDJD010000004.1, read as the reverse complement.
CCAGAGCTAACAACACACCCTCACATTCCTTAGTTATCTCTGATCAGAATTGACAGTTGGAAAAAAACATTAGAACCATTGACAGCTTTGTTCTCGTTCAGAACCCTCCCGATGTTCTGCGGGACCATAGTAAAGCAAATACATATTAAACTCTTTCACAACAAGACAAAATGGCCAACACATTTCCTTAAATACACAACACTGACTAAGCCAGGGGTGCCCAAATTTTTCAGGCGGCAGGCTGGTCACGGGGTTGAGTGGGCACATCATGTGATTCCTGCCACTGGAAGTGGAAGTTAAATGTGCCCATGTGCAAAGCGCTGCTGTAAATGCACCCATGGCTGTCGTAAATGTGTTTACAACAGCCGTAGGTGCTTTACAGCAGCCTTTTGCACAAGCATGGGCATGTTTAACTTCCGCTTTTGGGAGTGGCGTGGGTGGCGTGGGCTGGATTATTAGGTGCTGTGGGCCGGATCCAGCCCATGGGCCTTAGTTTGTGTGCCCCTGGACTAAGCAGACAAAAAAATAATGTGGCAGATGCTACTATAACCTCAGCTTTATGAATAAGCATACTTCCTGATAATTCTGAAGCTCATCATAAATTATACAAGTTTTTGTTGTCTTTTTGTGTTAATAATACAAGTAGGAAAATATCCCAGATGGGCAGTATAGAAATTTAACAAAAATGAATGAATGAATGAATGAAAGTCTTATACTCCCTGGATAAAAGTAACAGCTTGTTATTATTATCCAGATGATGAAAGGCTTGAAAGTGTTGTGTTAAGAAAGGGTAAGAAAACAGATTATACATTTAATTATTTAAAATGGTTATGTTGGCTCTAGGTTCACCACTCCTTGAACACAGAGCATAGCACAGTCATGATGGCACCAGATGCCAGGATAAGGGAGCCATTACTCCATCATACATTATTTTATGGAAGACATTAGGATAATGGTGTAATAATAAGCTTCCTGCTAGAAGAACTAGAAATATGGAGATGACTTTGGGGATGGTCCCATCCCTGTGTATTGCCTCATACTGCTTCAGAGGACCTAAGAGCAGCTTATTAGGAGATACAAGTGGCTAAAGGAGATGGAAGAATTATGCAAATGTGCTAAGCTCTAGTGTGCATTCCATTTGAAATTAAAATATCTGAGTGAGAGATGAATGCCTTTACTTTAATTACAATTACAAGTCACCCCTAGATCTTCCAAAAGCTCAAATGAAGTCCAGCCCATTTCACATGGTGAACCTTCCTCTTTATTTGTGAAGAGGGGCAAAGAACATTAATAAATTCACCTTTATTCACAGATTGCATGATTGCACTTGGTTGACTTGAGGCTATGCTCTGTTGGTCTCCTCTCTCGACCAGGGCTGACATACCAGAATTGGCCATCCCTGTAATCAATGAGACTTATCTTTGTTTTTGTTTTTTTAGCTGCCTTGCTAGCCAATGGCCTGTTGCATGTCTATGTTTTGAGAAATAAGGTCTTTTATGAAGAGCTTATTTCTCAAAATAGAGAAACTATCTCTACACAATCTCTATTTTGAGATATAAGGTCTTTAATGAAATATTTAAGGAATTGACTGGAGTAATATTGCATCGGAGTAACCCTGCAGATATGTATAATGATATAATAATGTCATCTTTGAAAACGCTGCTTGAAATTGAAATTGCAAAAAGGGTGATTCCATATTTCTACTGCTGCAAGCCATTAGATAGTTTCAAAGCAATTTAGAATAAGTAGCAATTTATATGCAGGTCACACCCGTGTCAAGAACATCTGTGGGTCTCATAATTCTTTGGATCTGTTCATTTTATCGCAGGTGGGATGAGAGTCCTGTCTATATAAAAGACATCCCTTTCCTTTGTTTGTGTAAGATGGTACAGATATGTAGTACAGAAGAGTTGCTAGCATTTTTTTTCACCTGCTTTTTCAAAAGGTGCAGTCCCCTACTGATTAGAATGCTCTGGAAAAATCAGCATTTTGCTCCTAAAAACATATAACTTTCCTTTGTTTTGGAGCAGCACACAAAGGAAGAGTTAGAAATGGATTTGAAGTTAGGATTAAAGTAGACGGCAAGACTGTGTTCATGTGTCAACAAAATCTTAGTATGCACAGAATTTACTTGGGATTTGTTATGGATTATGAATAGCATTAGCTCTTATTGCTAATGTCAAAGAGAACTGAGATATAATAAGCTGTTGATTGAAATCTAAACTGGAGCAAAATTCTTCCTCTGGCCAATCTTCACTGCAATATTTTTAGGGAAAAACTAAATGTCCCCAGGATCATTAGTGCTTTTTGTCCCGATGGACTTCCTATCTAGGAAAGAGCAGTGCCGTGGTCCTATGTTTTAGGCTTATCCAGTCATTAAATATGTTTATCATCTTGTAAGGAGGAGCAGCAGCATATGAATTCTGATCTTCCATCAACATTTCCACTGCCTTCCTATATATGTGACAAGAACTCTATGTAGAGGACTTCCATGCTTCCCCTTCTCATGTTGGTTCAACATCCTTAAAGAACAGCTGAATAGGATTTTTTTCAACTGAATCATCCAGACTATGAGATGTGTAAACTGCTAGCATTTGTACTCATCAAATATAGTCTGCTTGTGGATGGAGTACCTCGCTCCTAATTTGAGGTGGGTGGGAGGGAGAAGAGACACACCCTTCATCCAGCCATATATTGTCTATGGAACCATCATGATACTATCCTTAGAAACACACTGTTTACATGAAATATGCAACACAGAGGAGATACTCAGATCTGCACATTTTTGTTGTCATGTGCTGTCAAATTGGAAATACCTTACAGTGATCCTAATGGGACTTCTAAGATAAGTTGAATATTTAGTAAAGGTAAAGGTTTCCCTTGCTCGAAAGCCAGTTGTATCCGACTCTAGGGTTCAGTGCTCATCTCTGTTTCAAAGCCAAAGAGCCAGCGCTGTCTGCTTCTGCAGATGTTTCCGTGGTCATGTGGCAGGCATGACTAGACACTGGAGCGCATGGAACGCTGTTACCTTCCCACCACCGAAGTGGTCCCTATTTATCTACTTGCAATTTCTTGCTTTCGAACTGGTAGGTTGGCAGGAGCTGGTGCAAAGACGGGAGCTCATTCCATCCTGCAGTACTCGGGAATCGAACTGCTGACTCTGCCTCCCAGTCATCGTCTTAGTCACTTGAGCCACTGCAGTCCCAAGTGCTTTTACTAGTTCCAGACACACAATGAATTTACATGGCTAGTGGGGAATTGACCTCAGGGTTCCTGATTCTCAGCCTGTTACTTTGTCCACTATACCACACTTGGTACCTGCACTTTACTAGGATGCTAATAAAGTGACTTGCGTATGTGCACAGTAGTTATTATTTTGTTGCCTTAGGTGCTTTTTGATAATTTAAGAAGTATTCCAAATTTACACATCTCATTAGTGCAATGTGTGAGTAAAAGGGAACTAAAATATCAGAATTACATACATTTTTTGAGTGTTAGCCATGTTAGTCTTCAGCAATTTCTGTGTTTGGTTTTGTGATCTGGGGTTTGCTCAGGGCCACTGCAACTTTGATAATGTGGCACACTTCAGTTTAGTCAGATACAAATGTGGCCAAGGCCAGAACTTGTGCTAGAAACTAGTGCCAAGCTCCAGATGCCCCTATGCCCATGATGGCGAACCTTGGCACTCCAGGTGTTCTGGAACTTCAATCCCCAGAAGCCCAGATCAGCAGGAGTGCTGACTTGGGCATCTGGTAATTGAAATCCAAGAACACCTGGAGTGCCAAGGTTGGCCATCACTGCATTTCAGCAGAAATTGCACCAATGCAGCTCAAGACAAATTTACAGAAAGCAGAAGGAAGAGCAGCAGCTGCCTCCATGAAAGCTGAAGGCAAACTTGAGAGACCTTGGATGGATTCAGGACCTTTCCTCTCCTTGCAGAAGAACCGTGCTTATGACTCCACCTCATTTACATGTTGGTCTCTTAGGATTCTGTGCGTTTATAATTTAAACTGCATAAAATAAATATACAAAAACACTCCACTTTGCAAGGATTAGCATTTTTAATCAAGCCACAGAATCAGGAAAAGAATGAAAACATATTCCAGATGACAAATTCTTTTTCTCTGTGCATGAGCTAATTAGTTGTTTATTTATGTGCTGTCAAATTCTGACTTAGGAAATCCCTCCCAGAAGTTATTAGATACAGTATAAAGAACTCAAGGAGTGGTTGAGCCCTTCCTCTGAGTGGGGCGTTTGGACTGTCAGAGTCACTTGCTCTTTAGGGGTGATCGTCTTGGTTCCTTTGGTTTGACCTAGTGTGAGAATGATTAGCTGGCAAAACAAGGTTGCTGTTGTCCAGGGTACACCCAATTCCCCCTATCAAATGCATTCACATCAGTTCATAGGCTTCATTTTAAAAATATAGTACCATACATATTCAAGGCTGCTTTTCCTAAGTAAAGGTCAACCTTGCTCAAAAGCTAGTCATATCTGACTCTAGGATTCAGTGCTCATCTCCATTTATAGCCAAAGAACCAGCACTGTCTGAGTCTGCAGACGTTTCCGTGGACATGTGGCAGGCATGACTAGACATCAAAGTGGTACCTATTTATCTACTTGCAATTTCTTTCTTTCGAATGTTCTTAATTATTTTAGCACTCTATATACCCAAGATTTCATGTCTTGAAAAGTGGGTGAGTAGAAAGGCACTATAGGGACTTGAACTTGAACTCACATCATTCTATCGGCTCTCTCGATGAGGATGGGGTGATTTATGGTGAAGGTTGGTTTGCAGCAAAACCTCCTACTTAATTAAGAATAATATACAAGGAACTGCAGAAAGCAATATTGCTGATTGACATTAATAGCAACAAAACCCACAGGAATATGTGCTTCATATGAAACCTGCATTCACCAGATATGAAGTGGATAATTGTCAGCCATTTCAGTTTAAGATTTCTTTTTATTTCCTTGATCTGTGGTTTGCTTGGCCCAACAAAAGCAAATATCCCATGCAGAGCATTCAAAGGATGAATAATTGTTTTTATTACAGAGAAGCCAACACATTTCTAGATGAGAGTGCACATTTATGAAATGGTGGTTTTAAATTAAACACTGTCTCTTTTGAACCCATCAGTAACTGTGGAGTTCCTAATACTTCAAGATTCAAAGCTGTGCATCATCATAACTGAGTACTTGTGGATCTAAACTTTCAAAATGAGTCTAATGGTTATAACAATAGCCATCTTTTCATTCCCTTGATGCACATAGTTAAGCATAGTAACAATCTGTACTGAATGCATCAGAACAGATATGCTAGCTCAGATAATTCTTTTAATTAATTAGCAGTTGTGAGTCTGGCCAGAGCCCTAAGAGGAGACCATTTTGCAAAGCCACATTGTAGGCATACAACTCAAAAAGTTATCCTAAGATGGGCAGTATGTTGAGGTAGAAAAATAATCCAAGGTAATATGGTTTAGTATGAATATGATAGTAAGTTAATTAATTACTTGCCCCAAACTCACTACGTTAAGAAGTTTCTTCAGTCACTCTGCCTATCAGTAAAGAAAATAATGAAAAATTCATTGTTCCATACAAAATGGCAACACTATTTAATATTATCTGTGGTGCTCTAGAATACTCAATGTTGTGTTCTGCGGTCGTCTGGGATATTTAAACAGTGATTTGGAATCATCTACCTGCCTACACAGAGTTCATGGGGCCATGTGGCAATGTTGCTTGCCTTATTTTTATTTATTTAATACATTTATAGCCAGCCTTTCCACTGAATAACAGTACTTAAGGCCTATGATGGAGTACTGAGTACTGCAGTGATGGTGGCTGTTCTATTAGTTATATTTCTATTCCTGTTTTTTCTACAGTGAGTCCAGGCAGGATACATTTTTTTATTATTCAAATTTATTTATTCAAATTTGTATCGCCGCCCCTTTGCCGAAGTGACTCCGGGTGGCTCACAAGTAAGGACATAAAAAACATAAAACCATCCATAATAAAATCATTTAAAACCATCCCCATTAAAATCCCACCAACCCCATCTGCTTAAAGAGGGAGAATCTTAATTATATTTTATATGAGCCAGTAGGCGAGGGTCACACTTCCATCAATGCCCCACACCTGCCCTGCCAGCCAGGTTTTAAGCTCTTTCCTAAAGGGCAGAAATTCCGTCTGCAGCCATAACTCTATTGGTAGGAGGTTCCATAGGGCTGGTGCAGACACAGAGAAGACCCTCCTTCTTGTGCTAGAGAGACGAGCCCCTCTAGCCAATGGTACAAGTAGAGAGCCCTTCCAGTCCACTCTGGTTGGATGGACAGACGTTCTTGGGGAGACGCGGTCTCTTAGATATCCTGGCTCACTACCATGTAGGGCTTAAAAGGTCATCACCAGCTCCTTGAATTGCACTGGGAGGCAAACTGGTAACCAGTGCAGCTCCCAGAGCAGTGGCGAGGCGCAGGCATAATGCCCGCACCCCATCACCACCTAGGCATCTGCATTCTGGACCAACTGCAGCCTCTGAATGGTCGTCAAGGGCAGCCCCATGTAGAGTGCATTACAATAATCTAGTCTAGAGGTGACCAGAGCAGGTGTGACCATGAGCAAGGAGTCCCGGTCCAGGAGCGGGCACAACTGGCAAATCACACGAAGTTGTGCAAAATCCCTCCTGGCCACAACTGCCACATGACGCTTCTCCTCCTGGCTTTATTCTAACAATAATCTTGTGAGGCAAATCGGGCTGAGAGAGCATGACTAACCCCAGGCCACCTGAGTTGTAATTTAACACTCTAACCACTAAGCCATGCAGTCACACGGGTGCTAGGAACTGGCATTAGGAATAGATAAGACTGCTTTGTGGTGGGGGATATTGGAAGGAATCTTCAGCAACATAAAATATAACTTTTAATGCAAGTGCAGTTTTTTTCCAACTGAAACATTCATATTTTTTATACTTTCTCCCTATTCACTTTTCTAAAAGTCCTAATCTTTTACATTTCTTCAAAATACTGGAAAGAACCGTATGGAAGAAAAATGATGGAAAATGACATAAAATTGCATATTGAAAAAAGACAAAAGTGTTTATAAAGAGTATTCAATACCCAAGGAAAAGATTTTACAGGCATCCAAAGTCGATTCTAAGAGAATCATCCAGAGAGCTTGAGGTTGGAAAGCTATTCTCATTAAACAGTGGTTCAGGTTATACCTTCTCTTGCCAAGCAAATTGGTTTTCTGTAGAATATATCCATGGGATTTTAAGAAATAACTTTCCAGTCTATCTATAACTTGATAACTTTGCAGTCCATGTATAGCTTGGGAATTCTCCTTGCCGCTACCAGAAATGGAAGTAAAATGTGCCCACATGCATAAATGCTGCTGGAAGCAAGTAAAATGCACCTGTGCATGCATAAACGCTGCTATAAATGCACCCACAGCACCCATACACACATTTACGACAGCTGTGGACACATTTTACGGTGGGATGAACTACATGACCGGCCTGTGGCACGAAAAATTTGGGAACCTCTGCTTTATATGTATACTTCTCTGTGTACTAATGTGGAAGCCACATCCTTTTTGTAATTCAGCCATCAGAAATATGCATTGGCTTGTTTCTGTAGGATCTGCATTGAGCTTCACATGTTTATTAAATAAACCAGGCCACAAGGATCAGATTTTTTTATATTTTAAAATAGAAGGGACTATCTTGTTCTCTTTTTTAAAATTCTATTTTTAGAGCAGGAGGTTGTTATAGCTACCATGTAGGGCAGGGGGCAGCAACTTACAGTGGGCGGGCCAAATAATCTGACCTGCACCACTGCCACCACCACCAGAAGCGGACACGGATGCATTTATGAGAGCCATAAATGCACCCACAGCTGTTGTAAATGTGTTTATGACAGCTGCAGATATATTTTATGGCAGTGTTTACAGCTCTGTGTGTGTGTGTGTGTGTGTGTGTGTGTGGGACCACCAGTCCGGCCCACTCAACTGCCTGAGGGAGCATGACCTGTTGTAGAGTATGGATGAAAGATGAAGGCACTCACTTCCTCACTATATCTTGGCTAGTTGACCCACTGGTTGACATGGCAGCACTGCCATCTGGGAGTTTGAAACTGCATTCAGGCCATTTGCCAGGGTTGATTGGCTCTAGGGATCCAGGAGGAGAAGTTTCCTCCTTCATGTTCTTCTTACATGTGGATGAATGTTGTATTGTAAATGTTGAACTCCTTTTTCAACATTCTGTAATTCTCTCCCTTCTCCTTCCTATGTAGAGTGACTTTAGAGTCATCCACCCATGCACCCACCCACCCTCGCTTTGCTCTCTCTTCCATTTACCCTTGAACTCTTTTCTCAACATTTTGTAATTATCTCCCTTCTCCCTCCTATGTAGATTTATTGTTGCTGCCATTTGTCATCTATTTTTCTAAGAACATTACCAGACAAAGAGTGACTTCAGAGTCAGCCATCCATCTGTTCATCCGTCCATGCATCTGTCCATTCACATGTTTATATAATGTGATACATTTATTATTTCTGGTTGCTTGACCTCTCTACAAAATCTGAACAATTTGTTAAGTGTCATAACACTCCTACTTCCTCTCTTTTGTTCTGTATAGTTCATACACGAAGGAAGATTGTGGTTTGAGAAAAGACTTTTCAATCAATCCTGTGATTGACCAACAGGAGTAGAAGATTAAGTTTACCACTTCTGGATTCACCAGGTGAGATTTTTCCATAAGTTTGAACAAGGTACAGATCTGACCTTCCACAGAGGCAGCCGAAAGAAAACTCTTAGTTTAGTTTACTCTAGATTTGCTCTCCCGCTTGCACAGTAACGCTGCCTTTGAATGAAATCAAGTTAATGAATGTTTCAAGGTTATCTTATGTAGGTCACAAATCTGTCAGGTTGCTCTAATCATATTCAAGTTGTAACATAGGTACCGTAATTGTGTCACTTTGTCTATTCCAGCAAGTGGACGGGCAGCTGGATTTATATAATTGGAAATTAAGTACAAGTGCAGAATTGAATATTAGCACATATTTTATTCAAAGTTAATAGAACATCCATATGAGCCATAAAATGCATAAAATGTGTATCTGTGTTGACTACAAACTTTGCATATTTTAAATGATTTCTGTTCGAATAAAGCTGGTTGTGTCTTGTCAGAAACATCTGGTGTTATAATAATTACGTAGATGAGTTCATTATTAGTGGGATTAATTAGAAATAGTTCCCCCATGTGTGTGCTTTCAGTCTCCCAAAGTGTTTTTAAAAAAATGTGTTATGATGGATGTATTGATTTTGATAGCGTTCACAGAACCTCCAAAAGGGTTTCAGCCTTTTTCATCTCCCACTTTATTTAATAGTTTTCTTAGAAAGTAGGATTATTTCAAATATTCATCATGTTGAAAGGTGCTCAGATGTGTTATTTATGCCTCCAGTGCTGCCTTCAGCTTTCTACTCATCAAAGGAACATACTCTTGGACAAAAAAGATGGCAATAAACTCCAAAAGCTGTGCTAAAGATGTTTTTCCTGCTTGTGACTAGCAGGGCCTGTCCTACCATTAGGAAGAATGAATCAGACAACTGAGATGGTAGTTGCAAGTGAATATGGAGGGGACATAAGTGGTGGGCAGCTGGTTCTTCCTATCTGTTGGAGGTTGAGAGCTCTTGGACTATCTAGGCTAGCTTGTTTCTCTCTGATGAACTGGATGGTGCCTGAGCTAGTGTTGAAGTGTCAACCTTTGGTCTACTTGACTTGGGTAATAGGAATGGGATGGCAAAGAATGACAGTATCTTGTCTTTCATCTCTGGCAGAAAATAAGTTGGGCCCATAATAGAAATTAAAACTACCATAGCCAATCCAATGATTTGTAGTGGCAAATTAATGTTTGTTTGTTGTTGTTGTTTCTGCTGCTGCTGTTGTTCTTCCTCTTGTTGTTGTTCAGTCGCATAGTCTTTGCGATCCCATGGACCATTGCTTGCCAGGCACCCCTATCCTCCACCATCCTCCTCAACTCACCCAGGTCTTTGCCCATTGCATCAACAATATGCCATTTCTATTGGGTATTCTGGGATGGGTAGACCTAAATCATGATCCCCATTGGCCTTGGTATAACCAAGTACCTCTGTTGCTCAACTCTTCCCCACAATAAGAATAGGTTTGAAGCAAGGTATGGGGTTGGGGACATAACAGCAGAGGTGGTTCAGAGGTTCAAAGCAAGCATGGCTCTATGCACCGCACAAACTATACTGGTTGTCTCCTTCAACCGAATCAGCGGAGCTGCTTTCTCTCAGTCAAATGCACTCCTTTCTTAGAAGTATCCAAAACAGTGTGCTGGCTGCCTTTCCTCAGGGAAAGCCATGTATGAAATGTTAATCTTTGGAAAAACAGCTTTGAACAAGAATAATTGAGAAGAAACGACACCACAAAGCCCTGGCTCATATCGTGAAATATCAGCACAGACAAGTGCTGACAACATAAGTAGATGTTACATAATAGGAAAAGTGGGTTTAGATTCTCCCTCTCCTTTTGTAATTTTCTGTTAAATTTCATAGCTTCTCACTGGAAGTGACCTTGCTCCTCTTTGGCTTTGAATTCTTAGACACAGAATGGGGATCTAAAAGTAATTTTATTTTAGTCTAAATTCCTGCTGGGCAGAATTGTAGTTCTAGGACTGTGTTTTGAAATGCCTTGCTCTACTAGGGAGAGCTGTAGTCAATTTATTTCTGTGGAGTCTATGGACAAGCACGAGAAAATCATAATGACCAAGATCTTACACAAATGAAGAGAGGCTGTAATTTAATGCATGTCAGCTCTAATTTAACACTTTGGATCAGAGCATCAAATGTTGCATCAGTGACATTTCATTTTCTCAGACTGTTTGAAGATGGTAATAGCTGTGTCCTGTTGCTGTTGCTAACTGAAACGCCTAACCTGCCCGTTTTAGTCTTCCATCTTTAAGCATGACCTTAGATGTCAAAACAGATGATGAGAAACCGTCACTGCCAGGAAAAATAATCTCAGTCTAAGCTATATTTCCCTTTGAAAATGTATATTCAGGAGAAGATGCAGCTTTTTGGATGGATATGCTTGACTTATTTCTAGCTTGGATAGAGAAACTGCACTCTCTCCAAAACAAAAATAGTTTAATATAAATAAATATTATATATAAAATGGATACAGACAGGGAATGGCACCTATGATTGCACTCCAAGAGCCATCAAACTGTGATAACTTGCATAATATAAGCACTAACCTGAAGTTTGCCTCATAGAATTATAGTGAGCATAAGGTGAAGAAGAAAGGATTTGTTCTCTCTCTCTCTCTCTTCCTCTCTCTTCAAGTCATGTTAGGGCCAGTTGCCATTATCTTGGTTTTTTGTTTTGATGTTGAGTCTCAGGCCAAGATCAGGCAAAGATTATAATGCTTACTAGCATAGGTGCCCGTCTTCGATTATTTTTCTTTTTTGGGGGGCCTCAACCTGTGGGGTGGAGGTGGCAGTACTCACGTATGGGATTATCCTGTTGAGGTAATGCCTGTCACTGTTATATTTGTAGTGCCCCCCCCCCCATTTTCTGCTGTGGGATATGACTTGTTTTTTTACTCTCAGGATCTTTTGGCTGTGCCGAGTTGTTTTTGTGAGGCGTGTATGAGGTGTCTGTCATTATCCTTTTCTTAGGCCCTGGCTCCTCAGCGTGTCTGTCATTACCCTGTTCTGACTTGTGCTGAGGTGGTTTTGTTTGGGGTGTATGAGGGTTTTGTGTGGAACAGTCCCCCCACCCCGTATTATTTGTTGTCTGTGTATCTGTCTTTATCCTGTTCTGAAGCTCTGTCTCGACAGCTGTGTGGTTCCTTGGTGGCTAATCAGCTATGTTGTGTGAGGCGAGCTTTGTTTTCAGTGTTTCATTTTTCACGCTGAGATGTGTTTCTTAGCGTTTGGGCATGCGCAGATCAGTCACCACAAGCAGCTATGTCATCTGCTCTGGGCAGTCTCTCTCTCTCTCTCTCTTGCTTTCTGATTCTGAGCAATGGTTCAGCGTGCGGACATTCTCTCCCCCCACTGCCTCGTGCAATGTTTTTATGGTGTGCACACAGACAGCTGATCTGCATGCGGACAGCCTCCCCCCTGATTATAGCAGGCGCACTTCTGTGAGCAGGTTTTGTGGGGCATAGGAACCATCTTCCACCTCTGGATCTTCGCACAAACCATCACTGTTAGGAAAGGATGGTGTGTGCAAAGCGGCACAGGATGGTCTCCAGGGGTGTGGACACACTGTGGCAACACTTACGTCCACACCCTTTCCTTATAGGTAAAGATTAAGTTCAATGGAATCTCTGAGCAAATATGCTTAGAATTGTACTTGGGCTCAGGATACAGAAGACCTTGCATTTTCTTTGGTCAGAATTTTCCTCTTAAGTTCTGTGCTAGAGTTTTAATTGCACCTGTTCATATCAAGTACTTTTCAGTAAGGAAAGACAGGAGCCATATTGACCTCTTGGAATCTTTGACTGCTTCAGAATAAACAGAGATCTTTGGCTTCAGGTTTCACACAATAAAACAAAACAACAGCAAAGAGAATGCTGTGTAATAGTACTTCTTCATTTTCTTCACAACAAGGCATGTTGCAACTTTTTTCCAACCCTGGGTTAGCCATTATATATCATTTCAGAAGCTTCATTGTACTGCATTTGAAGCATTGTCCCTGTCTCTGACAGCTGCGTGTTCACATTGTCGTTCTACAGCAGATAAACTCTTGTGTCTGATAGAGCAATCAGTGTTGTATTTTGTCTTCAAAGATACCTTTCTGCAATTACATGGCCACCTTTTCCCATCCCATTTCTTCTGCTGCTATTATTGATCTGCTGTTTTTGTTACCTCTTCACTTATCCCTGGTCACTCAAACAGATGCTCCCAATAAACTATGGCAAATGGCAGATATTGAACCAATACCAATGGAAGCATGTTGCTCATCTGCTCAGTTGCTTTGTTCTAAACAAGAAAGCAAAAGTTCAGGATTCAAATAGAAACTATGTTCAAGTAAGGAGAGATAGAGAGAGAGATAGAGAGAGAGAGATAGATAGAGAGAGAACCAGCAATAAAAGGCAACTCATTCTTGAAATCATCACAATTGATTTTATCAAGTTTGCTGTCAAAAACTACTTTGTGTTCTTGAAACACGCTCTTTGGTGGTTGGTCTTGGAAACTGGGTTCCTTAAATAACTGAATGGAATCAACATGCTTTTTCATAAGAGTGATATATGAATGTACATGACCTAAATTTGGATTGGAACCAGACTTTGAACAGGGTTGGACTTGACTGTGCGACTGAACAACAACAATAAATTTTAATAAAGAAAATCTCTGTTAGATGACTAATTTAAATTATGTTGATTTTAGTGGACTAGCTGTAAGTATGGGAAAGGTAAAGGTTTCCCTTGATCGAAAGCCAGTCATATCTGACTCTATGGTTCAGTGCTGTTCATCTCTGTTTCAAAGTCGAAGAGCCAGCACTGTCTGCTTCTGCAGACATTTCCATGGTCATGTGGCAGGCATGACTAGACACAGGAGCACACGGAATGCTGTTACCTTCCCACCAAAGTGGTCCCTATTTATCTACTTGCAATTTCTTGCTTTCGAACTGCTAGGTTGGCAGGAGCTGGGACAAAGACAGGAGCTCATTCTGTCCTGCAGTACTCGGGAATCGAACTGCTGACCTTCTGCCTCCCAGTCAGCATCTTAGCCACTTGGGCCACTGCAGTCCATCCCTGTAAGTATGATTAAGGGCTAAATCTAATTTTAGCAGCAATTGCAGTGAGTACATTGAAATCAATGGGAGTTAAAGGTAGTGCTGATCAATTAAATTCCATTCACTTCAGTAACTCTGTTCTCCTTGGGATTAAAACTGGATTTAGACCTAAATTTATCTCTAACCACTATCTTAAAAGAGTTTCTCTGGCTCCATCCTGGAATATGATAAATTCACTATTGGATTTTGAATAGAAAAGCCCCATTATATAAATACAATTATACCGTAACTTCATTTGCTGACTTATATCCTATAAAGTCTATCTAACTTATTGTTTGAACAGCATGAAGGTGATATTTATTTCACTTTTGGAAAAGGAAACTGCTTTCAAACAAGAATGCCCGGTGGGGCCTCTAGTTGTCTCTCAAGCAATCTTCTTTAGCAGTGTTTCTGAATTTGGCAGTGAGTTATCTCTGTAACAGAAAGGGGGGATCAATTGTTTTATCACTCCTAGGTAGTTGTTGTTTGGACAGCTGTACAGTTTTGTATTGTGGTAGCTTAGTGGTTACAACACTGAACTTGATGACTGGAAGGTCGGCAGACCAGCAGTTTGAGATCCGAGTGCTCCACAATGGAGTGAGCTCCTGTCTGTGCCACAGTTCCTGCCAAACTAGCAGTTTGAAAGCAAGAAATTGCAAATAGATAAATACATTTTGGGGGAAGGTAACAGCATTCCATGTACTCTGGGGTCTAGTCATGACTGCCAGATAACTATGAAAAGGTCTTCAGACACAGACAGCGCTGACTCTTTGGCTATAAATGGAGATTAGCACCGAAACCTAGAGTCGGATACAACTGGCTTTCAAGTGCGACCTTTACAATTTTGTTCTTTGTTTTGAAAGTATACTCTTTCCACATTTTCAAATGTTTTTAACTTACATTTTAGCCGATTTCCATAGCTATGGTTGCACTGCTATCTTCTCATGCAGACTTCCAATGCCCGTACTTCGTAGCTGACATTCATCTTAAAGGGATTATGGTTCTTCCTCTGCACTTCTGTACAGTTTCTTTCCTTCCTGGAGCTTCTGCTTTATGTTGGTCACTTTGTATAAATAAGAGATGCTTCAACCAATTTTTCCCCATCACTTACTTGATATCCAAACAAGCAAGATAAGTTATCAAAGCAGATGGATTCAGAACACATTATAATTCATCTACCACCTGCTAATTCATTTTGCATTTCCTCTCAAGAGGCTTAGAATCATTCCTCATTTTTATTTAACAGCTTTTGATATTTGTTATTGATAATGTGGGTTTAGCATCATTGTTAATTGCTGGGGGCTAGGCCCCCCCCCAGCAGTAGGGAAAATATCACAGGGCTCTTTACTGGCTCATACCATCTGCACAAGGTACTCAAGTTTTTTTATGGGAATTGGGAACAGAGACAGCTGTGGAGATAGGCAGACCAGAGTAAGAGAAGATTGCAGGACAGCGTTGGCAAACCTATGGCACACGTGCCAGAGGTGGCACACAGAGCCCTTTCTGTGGGCATGTGCACCATCATGGGCAAGCATCACCTGGCCCTGCCTTTCCGTCACCAATGGCAGCTCCGCTTCCCCACCCACCCCTCTCCCTCTGTCAATGGGGAGGCGAGAGGGGAGGCAAAAATCCCACCCTGGAGGTGGCAGGTGCATGTGTGCACACACATGCACACAAGCTTGAGGCATGCTGGCAGTGTCATGTGGGTGTGATGCCTGCCTGCACATCTCCTCCTCCTTGGGCACTTGGTCTCTAAAAGGTTCAACATCACTGTTGTATGAGATTGGAGATTAGAGGGTCTCTTAAAAAGCTTTTAAGCCACACATTCCAGACATTCATGGTGCAGCGCTATAGATTTTCAAGAGGTCCATTTCCCTCTGTCAAATGGAGCTTATTCCTAGGTAAGACTCTTTGGGATGGCAACATTAGCACATCTGGGATACTTGTCTGTTTTTGCAATTAACACTTGGCAGTAGGAACTATGGAAATGAATTAATGCATTAATCAGAGAAAATATTTATTTACAGGAATGTAAAAATTATATTACAACATTTGGAACAGAACCATAATGAATGACTGACACAAGAATGTATGGGGCAATATTTTCTATGTAGGAATGCAAATAAACTTTCTACCTTACTTATTAAAACCATTGTGGCTTTGAAAGGACTGTAGACATATGTAGACATATACACAGTTAACAATGTTTGTCCAACCGCCCCCCACCTTAGAAATAATTGTTGTAGACAAAAACCTTACAACACAACTCAATGCAAGGATTTAGAACAGGGATTCTCAACCGATGGCCCGTGGGCTGGATCTGGCCTACAGCACCATTCTATCTGTCCCACACCCTTGCTCCCACTGCTGTCGCCACCACCACCGTTGCCATCCTTGTCCACTCCACCTGGCTTGGTGCATCCCTAATGCCACACCATAGCAGGGTGGATGTTGTAAGAAGGCTTACAACATCTGCCCTGCTACAGAACGGTGTTAGGGACATGCCAAGCCATGTGGAGGGAACAAGAATTGAGGCGGTGGTGGTAGAAGTGGAATTGGTAGATGCATGTGGATGTCCACTTTTTTCCCAGGGGCCACTCTGGCTGAGCGTGGGCAAAGACAGTCAGGACCCCTCCTTCACCCACGGCAGGCTGGTAAGCAGGGAAACATCGGCGTTGGTCTGGTGGTGGGGAATGTTGGTGGGCTGGACTGTTGGCATGGGGGGAGTGGTTTTGGTGTTGGTGGCATGGGTGTTGGTGGGGATGGTAGGGGCTCAGGGTGGTCCCACCAACAGTCTGAGGGGGAGTGATCTAGCCCCCTGCTTAAAAAGGTTGAGAACCTCTGATTTAGAATGTTAAATCTTGGTTGCTTTGATCAGATTGGATCAAACTGAGGTTACAACACAAGTATGCTCTGGTTCTATCTTTCCTGCACGCAAAGTATGTGAGCACAGTGTTCAGCACAAAGCAGAAGCTGACTGGCTTGTTTTCTACATGTGACATGTAAAAGGAGGGAAACCATTTTATAATCATTGCTTTCCCTGCAAAACAGCATGCCTTAGTGTCAATGCCATAATGAAGCAATAGAATAGGAGGACATATGAGGGAATTGTACCGCAAGATAATGCATGTGCTTTACACACATTTCAATCCTTTACTCAAAATGAGATTTTAAAGTAGGAAAGGCCTCTGCTGGAGATGGTTGCCAATTAGGCAACACTACAGCACTCGATAGGCCAGCATTTCCCAAACTATGTTCTGTGAAACACTGGTGGACTTCAGTTCCCAGAAACCTAAGTCAGTACATTGGCTGATCAGTACTTTGTGGAATTGACTTAAGCTTCTGGGAATTGAAGTCCAAAAAACAAAGATTGGGAAACACTGTGATAAACCAATGGTCTGGTGCAATATATTGAAATTTCTCATTGTAGTTTAAATCCAGTGTGATACTTGTGACACCACCTACATTTTCAACCTTCAGTGGTTTAGGTATTGGCTGCAGAGCCAGAGGTTGAGAGTTCAATTCCCCACTGTGCTTCCAGGGAAAAGAGCCAGCTTATGGGCAAAGATGAACACTGCCAAGTGTGCCCCTAGAACAGGGGTTCTCAACCTTTTTGCACCATGGGCTGGACCATGCTCCCTCAAACATCTGAGCAGGCCAGACACGTGGTTTCCCCACTGTAAACACTGCCATGATCTGCGGCGGGAGCATTTGCAGGTGTGTTTATGGCTGTTGTAAATGCATCCACTTCTGTTTCCAGGGTCATTGCTGTGGGCCGGATGATTTGTTGCCATGGGCCAAGTCTGGTCCGTAGGCTGTAGGTTGCGAACCCCTGCCCTAGAATAATGGAATAGTAAACCATTTCTGTGCATTCTCTATCTAGAAACCCCAAGAAAGAGTTGCCGTAAATCAGTATTGTCTTGATGGTACACACTGATTATTGTTATGGCTGCAGAAGAACATGCAGTGGAGGATATCCCAACCCCTCCAAGAGTTGTTTTTTTGGAGACAGACGCTTCAGTAGGGAGAAAAGATTGTTCCCCTCTCATGCTATATTTTTATGCTAGTAAACATGTGGCCACTCTTATTCTGTCAAGACAACTGATGTGTCCATTTTTGTAATTTGGAGATACTCAGATTTGAAGGTTAGGTTTTCAAAAGTTCTTTTCTTGTCCTTGTGTCTCTCAAAGGCAAATTGCATGAATTACGTGCACAATTTGCTTTCTTACTAGTGAGCAGTAAAGGTGCTTTATGTAGCAGTTCATAGGTCTGTCGTGCTTCATGGGT
The DNA here is from genome assembly GCA_035047305.1 of Bradypodion pumilum. Classification (NCBI taxonomy): domain Eukaryota; kingdom Metazoa; phylum Chordata; class Lepidosauria; order Squamata; family Chamaeleonidae; genus Bradypodion; species Bradypodion pumilum. The sequence goes on along the minus strand of JAWDJD010000004.1, from coordinate 305,040,491 downwards.
CTTGACCACTGGTCTGCAATTGTGCGTGAGATGACATAGAAACATATTCATTGGGGTGTAGGTGGGTGTGTATTCTGTAATTAAAAGCTGTAAAAATGTCAGGATTTCCATGATTTATGTTAGAAAACTAACTCTTAAATTTTAGCAGTGGTAGTTCATGGTGATGAAGCCCCTTTTTGGTTTTTGAGGGCCAGGATTGTAGAAGGGATACACTAAGTTACACATGTTCAGGTATTTCAACAAGCAAGTAAGTTCAAAAGCATGGGCAGGGAAAGAGTACTTGCCCCCCCCTGCCTTCCTGTTGCTATTTCCATGCGAACCTACTACCCATGGCCTCTACATGTGATCATGAGATTTGTATGGAGAAGCGCCACAGGTAGTAGTATCTTTCCTCTTCAGACAACCCTTTGACACATGGAGACAGTGACAATCAGAAGCAAGCCTAGAACTCTCTTGCTGCTCATGCTTACAGACTAACCCTTTCTGAGTGCCAGAATAGAGTTATACAGTATAAAGCAAAAGGTTTACACCCAACCACATACATAATGTGAATTGGTTTACTTTGATACAAAAAGCGCAGAATAGAGGCACCTAATTCATGATGGCCGCCAACTTTCTATGAGGAGATAGCACTAGAAGAAGAATATATATGTAGCCCATATGAAAAAGTAACTTTTCCAAACTGTGGTCCATATGCAAAATGGCTGTGTGTGACAGATTTACACATACAGTGAACAAAACCTGCCAGCATTATATTCACTGGTTGTACAGCACATCCTCTGGACCACAGTTTGGAAAAGTTACTTTTTTTGGACTGCAGTTCCCAGAACCAGGGCCACCATCTGAAATTTTTGGGCCCCATACTGAGCAATCCTATTGCCCCCCCCCGACACAGTAATGTCTCACAGTAATGTCACAGTTATGGCCGGCAGCGGCAGGCCCCCTGTCAGCTTCGGGCTCTATACGCCAGTACTGGTAGTACTGCCCTGATGGTGGCCCTGCCCAGAACCCAAAGCCAGCATGGTGTGAGAAGTGAAGTTCCAAAAAAGCAACTTTTCAGACTCTGCTCCTGACCATTCAAAAGGGTCTTAAACTTCGTAAGAATCAGTATATAAATTTACTTGTAAAACCTCCTTATGTATGCCAACCATTTAAAAACATATTTTGGCTATATAGAAGTCTAGCACCTTTTTGTTGCTATTAATTACAACTGAACTAGGGTGGCACAAAATGTACTTGTGTCATTTTATTTTCAGAATTGTCAAGTCACTAACTCATGGCCTGGAGAAAAGCAAGCCATAGCTAAAAATGTTAGTCTACCTATAAACACCTGGCCATCAGCATAAGAGGGAAAATCCACTTGATTTTTTGGCTTGTTGAAGGGAAAGTGTTTATTTGAGGGAATCACAGAATGAAATAATATGCAATCATGGGAATAATTCCTATTTCAAGCATTAATTTAGAGGTCCTGAAACTGCAGGCATGAGATATAATTACAGAGTAAAATAGAATATAATCTAAGGTCCTTTCTGCATAATCTTGGCATGTCAGCTTCTTCTGTGAAACAGCACCCAGTTCATCAGGGGTAATTTTATACCAGGCAGACTATGATATATAGATGTATGATTTGAAACCCCAAAGGAAATCTGAAGTGTCCTAGTAAAGGCAATCCAAAAAAATATGAGTTAAATTCAACATCAGTCTTACTGAGATAATAGTTATTGAAATGAATGGGACTTGGTAATCACAATCAAGTCCCTTTGATTTCTATGAATCTGCTCTTGGTATACGATTGGATTTAGCCCATAGATCATAGAGTGGATGTACAATTAAAGAGTGGCTGGATAGTTCAGTGGTTTAGGTGTTTGTCTGTGGAGCCAGGGGTTGGGAGTTCAATTTCCTACAATGCCTCCAAGGAAATGTGCCAGTCTGTGTAGTCATCAGAAAGCTGCACAGTCCTGGGCAGCCCTCAGAAGAAGGGAATGGCAAGTCATTTCAGAGTACAGTAGAACCTTGCTTAAAGAACATAATACGTTCCACGGGATTGCTCTTTAAGCGAAACACCATAGTAAGTGACCAATTGTGACTTCTGGGGGGAGGATTTCAAACCCCGATTTAGTTGTTAAGTGATTTTTTGTTTGCTTTTAGTTGTTAAGCGAGGCGACCATTCAGAGAAAATCCTGCTCTTTAAGTGAGTTAGTCTCTAAGTGAGGTGCTCTTTATGCGAGGTTTTACTGTATTCTCTGCTTATAAAACCCAGGAAAGGGTCACCATAAGTCAGAATTGACTTGGTGACACAATTATTATACAATCAAACAAGTTAGTTGTTCAATATGGCAACATTCTGGGCATAGCTGTCAAGTATCCCGTATTGGCCGGGAAAACCCCCTTTTTTACCCTCTTCCCTCCGTCGTCTCATATTAACTAGACTGCAATGCCCTATTGCTGCCATTGGAGGGCAGCAAAGGATAAGCATAGCTGCCAAGTATCCCGTATTTGCTGGGAAATTTCCCTTATTTCCAAATCCAAAACTTGACAGGTATGATTCTGGGAAGTATTAACAAAATTCTTCGATCTTTTCATTTTATGCTTTCTTTAGCGTGATTATCTGAAGCTAAGGCAGAGTAACACAAGAGGGAAAATTTATAAAGTAATAAAGCAATAAAGCATAAGGGTTCAATTCAAGAGCATTGAAATTAATTGTAGGTCTTCCCTGAAGCTGATTTAAATAAAATAGCAATAGCAATTACTCTTATATACCACCCTAGAGCACTTCCCCTATCTGGCCAGTTCCCAAGGTAATTAGGATGGAAGGCTGAGATAACTTTGAGTACCACCAGAATCGAACTCAGTTTGTGAGCAAAGTTTTGGCTGCAATACAGGAGTTAAACCACTGCACCACAGGGGCTCTACCATTATGCATTATGCACAAATCTGGCATACATAAATTATATCCACTATTTTATAATGCTGTACTGAAAATAAAAACCAGACAGGAATATTATTTTCCCTCTATTACAATCCCATCTAATAAACACATTTGATTTAAAGTAGGAATATAAATGCAAATAATTAAAATACTATTCAACATGTTCAATCATAAATCTTTGATGATCTCATTTCATTATGCTGTAAACATTTAAGTGCAATATCACCTGACTTTAAATATGATGAACCATAAAACATGCTAATCATAAAAATAGCTTTTACAAATATACATTTGTATACAGTGTTTCCCTCATTTTAAATATTCCTTCTTATTATCATACAAGTAATTGATATCCTGACATCAAAATTAAAAAAATAATACCAATAATTAGCCAGGAAAAAACACATTTACAATCTAAACCATAAAAATTTGACAATTGTACAGCTTTAGGACATATAAGAAATGGATTTTCTAAGTTTGGAATGGCGATGTTCATTTCAATAATTAAATACAGTTGTTCATAAAAAGGCATCCTCAGCCAGCAAGAAACTGGCAGGCAGGGAAGCCAGTAAATTATTTTTTTCAGTTTCCCAGGGATCTGGATGTTACTGTGAATTCATTTGATCTGTAGAAACTGTAAAAGAAATAGCATATTTTAGCTGAAAGTATTTTAAAGATAACAATAAATTTGTGTCAAAAATTATTCTAGATTGAAAGGTTTTGCCAGAGAAACTCCGCTCAGGGGGTGCCCAACTGAGGCTCCTTTCATGTCCTTTCCCACTAAAGTGGTCCCTATTTATTTACTTGCAATTTCTTGTTTTCGAACTGCTAGGTTGGCAGGAGCTGGGACAGAGATGGGCGCTGAAACCATCATGCAATACTGGGGTCTCAAACTGCCGACTTGCTGGCCTTCCAGCTAACAAGGCGGGCTCCTAAACCAGAACCGCTGTAGCCCCTATTTTAGATGAGACAATAGAGATAACAGGTCTAGCTAAATGTAACACAGAAGGAGTGTTTCTTTGATCTCATTTTCCCTCGTTAAAAAGTAGCTCTGGAAGATAATTTGGATCTGTTCCGGAAGGCTGAAAAAGCCGATGATGCCGCCGCATCGGAGGACTCCCGCGCCCGCCCCAGAGCCACTCCACCGCCCGGGTTGGGGCCAGGTGTGCCTGCTCGCTGCCTCGCCCTCCGAGACCCACCTGCTCGGAAGGCTGAAAAAGCCGCCGCCGCCGCACCGGAGGACTCCCGCACCCGCCCCAGAGCCACTCCACCGCCCGGGTTGGGGCCAGGTGTGCCTGCTCGCTGCCTCGCCCTCCGAGACCCACCTGCTCGGAAGGCTGAAAAAGCCGATGATGCCGCCGCATCGGAGGACTCCCGCGCCCGCCCCAGAGCCACTCCACCGCCCGGGTTGGGGCCAGGTGTGCCTGCTCACTGCCTCGCCCTCCGAGGCCCACCTGCTCGGAAGGCTGAAAAAGCCGATGATGCCGCCGCATCGGAGGACTCCCGCGCCCGCCCCAGAGCCACTCCACCGCCCGGGTTGGGGCCAGGTGTGCCTGCTCGCTGCCTCGCCCTCCAAGACCCACCTGCTCGGAAGGCTGAAAAAAGCCGCCGCCGCCGCACCGGAGGACTCCCGCGCCCGCCCCAGAGCCACTCCACCGCCCGGGTTGGGGCCAGGTGTGCCTGCTCGCTGCCTCGCCCTCCGAGACCCACCTGCTCAGAAGGCTGAAAAAGCCGATGATGCCGCCACATCGGAGGACTCCCGCGCCCGCCCCAGAGCCACTCCACCACCCGGGGAGGTTTGGTTTGGCCATGGACTTTGCCATCAAGACTTTGCCACCTCCCCCCCCCCCCATGACTTTTTTCACCAGCTGGTGAGGAGAGAGGCACAGCTGTTAAGGCTGTTGTGTTCCTCCGCCCTAGTTGGGCTGGAGGCTTGGAAGTCGTCCACATCCACTTAATTGTGTATGTATGAAATGTACTATGGAATTGTGCTCAAGTTGTTATGGTATTATTGTGTAAATTTGTATCTTATGAGGTTGACTCTTTGTGTAATTCTCATTGTGATATTGCTTAATTATTTATATTTTGTATTGTATTTTTGCATATTCTGATGTTTTGATTGTATTAATTGTGTATTGCCTTCTGTAGCTTATTGTATACCCTGCTCTGTTTATTGTATTTGTATATGTTGTAAGCCGCTTTGAGTGGCACTTGTGTCAGGAAAGCGGGATAGAAATTAAACTTAATAATAATAATAATAATAATTAATAATAATTTGGAGCATGGTGGCTTTACCCTTTCAGCTACACCAGTCTTTCAGAGGAGATTGCGTTATTAAAAGTAACTGTTAACAATGGAGGATGAGATAGATTTTAAGCTGACATTTTCTCTGCTTAAACTAGGGGTGCCCAAACTATGGCCTGTGGGCCAGATCCAGCCCCTGACACCAATTCATCCAGCCCATGCCACCCTCATTGCTCCTGGAAGCAGAAGCAAAACACAACCATACGGGCACGTTTTGCTTCTGCTTCCAGGAGTGACGAAGGAGGCGCAGGCCAGATCCAGCCCATGGGCTGTAGTTTGGGCACCCCTGATCTACATATTCTGGGGTTGGGGGTTAAAGAGAATGCCACAAAACAGTAGAAGCCCCTGATGAGGGCTTAAAAAATAACACTTTGTGGCAAGCTACTGTGCTCTGTCATCCAGCAAGCGTAGATGCCAGAGGAAAAAGTAAACCAGCACATTACAGAAATGCCCAGAAGAGCAGGATATAGGCCAGTAGACAGCCCCTAATACAGTGTTGAGTTGCTCCAGGTGCCCACAGGTGCCCGGGCACCGGTAGCGGAAATTCCCCCAGGCCACACCCACTTGGCCAGCCACACCCACCTCCCTACCCCAGGCCATGGTGTAAGGAGGCCAAGTGGGCATGGCCCACAGAGTTAGCCACACCTCTGGTGGGGGTAGTAATTTTTTTTGCAGTGCATCACTGCCCTAATAGTGCTTTAAATGTCACAGCTATGTAAAACCATGGTGTGTTGGGCGTTCATTGAAATACTCTCTTTTGCAAAGAATGGATTGTTGGTGCAAATATCTGGATTCCTGTTGTGGAAAAAAGAGCTAGTATGCAATCAAGAAGCAGGCTGATCGAACCATCTTCTTTGATGTGTAGCAAGGGAATCACAGAGTCAACGACATCAATATTTTTGTGCCCTGTGCAGAGGTCACAAAGCCAGTAGGACTGTTGCCACTTCATCTCACCATTGCAAACATGCATACGTTCGTTGATTCTTTTAACTGAAGTCTGTAAATGACTTTGAATTATGTTTAGTGCCAGACTCAGAGGAAGGATGGACTAGATGAAGTGTTGCATCTTTCCCCTCCCTGTTTCCCTCTTGTGTCAAAGAGAATTCTCAACAGGGGTTAAGTGGGTCTACAGCTCCTTGCAAGAACAAAACAAGTGTTGATGCTTTCCACTATCTTTCCCTACCCTCTTGGCAAAGACTGGCAGATTTGCAGATTACTTATTGAAGAACTATTCATAAAACTGTCATGAGCACTAAAAAGCTTCCTTAGGTGTGATTAGGGAAGAGCCCTGCCAACCATCTGGATCCAAAAGATGAATACCGCTCTGTGTTTATGAGAAGCTGTGATGAACATTTAGTAATCTCAACTACAAGGAAAATAGCTGTGATATTTGTTTTTTCTTCCCTAGGCACATACTTGCTCTCTGATTTGTTTCAATGGAAAGGAAAGAAAAGCTCCTCTTTGAAGCCCTACAAAACAACGAATAAATAACGCCTTTATTGGGGCGGCCAAAATGTCACATAGTCACAAGCAACTTCAAAGTCTCAAGACATTCAAGTTTTATATTTCTCAGAATGCCAGCTACCTCGCACACTTCCAGTGGTATGGATCATTTGAGGAAAGAGAATACTTATTTTGTTTTACCTTTTCCCACTATGTTCTTTTTAATGTTGTGACATTTTAAAAACACATTCATATAGAAAATGAGTAATTTATGGGGGGGGGGAACATTTTTGCTAGAAATTATCCTCATGTTTAAGATTACGTAAATATTATTTATCAGATCATACAAATGACATTATAAAAAAACAAAGATGAAATCTAGCTAGTCTCTAGCACCATGATGGTGAACCTTGGCAGTCCAAATGTTCTTGGATTTCAATTCCCAGAAGCCAAAGCACCCTGTGAATCCACACAAATGGATTGACTGCGATTCATCTGGCCTGCACTGCCCTCATCGCTCCCAGAAGTGGAAGTAAAACGTGCCCATAAGGCTTCCGGGAGCGACAAGGGCAACACAGGCCAGATGAATCGCAGTCAATCCATTCATGTGGATTCACAGGGTGCTTGGGCTTCTGGGAATTGAAGTCCAAGAACATCTGGACTGCCAAGGTTCACCATCATGGCTCTAGCATATCATCTCATGACCTCATAAAGAAAAACATCACACGGGAAGGATAATTCCACTTTGTTTTAAAGAACCTGGCTTATGACTGGCAATAAAACTCATACTTTCCAGCAAACAAACTCATAGAACTATACAGTTGGAAGGGACCATGCCGGCCTTCTAGTCCAATCCACCAACTCACCAGGAGAGGTCTATTTTAGAGCTCTTTATAGATGGTTAGGGACTAAAACGCTGAATTTGACAACTGGAAGGTAGGCAAGTCAACAGTTTGAGACTGAAGTACTGAATGATGGGATGAGCTCCCGCCTCTGTCCCAGCTCCTGCCAACCTAGCAGTTCAAAAGCAAAACATTGCAAGTAGATAAATAGGTACCACTTTGGTGGGAAGGTAAACAGAGTTCTGTGCACTCCATTGTCGAGGCATGCCTGCCACATGTCCATAGGAACATCTGCAGACACAGACAGCACTGGCTTTTGGGCTGTAAATAGAGATGAGAATTGAATTTATTATATTTATTATATTTATGCCCCACCCATCTAGGAGATTTTCCTACTGAACCCTAGAGTCAGATATGACTGGCTTTCAAGCAAGGGCAACCTTTACCTTTACCTTATAGATGGTTAGGCAGACTTAACCAAGCAATGTTTTGCAAGAGAGAACTCATTACTCCCCAGGTAACTGGTTCATTGCTGAACAGCTCTTACCAGCAGGAATAGTTAATGATTATCTGCACCTACTCTTCTGCAATTTAATATCAAATGTTTACCATTTCTTGAAGAGTCTCAGATTTCAGCTGACTCCAAAGGGACCCAAATAATCTTAACTTTAGCTTTTGGTATTTTTAGTGGAATGTGTAATTTAAGAATATATGCTCTTTATACACCTTTTCCGGTGAACATAAACCAGAAGACTGACTGGTCCTATTTACAAAAAAGAAGGACATGGTAAAATTCAGACTCATAACATCAATGTTGATAATTTTATTGTAAAAAATAGCTTAGTGTTATTAAGAAGTAGCACATGCTCACTACTTTGTGAGTAACACTATTTCCCCCATTCATTATTAATTATTTACTTTATTTTAAAAACTCTTCCTACAAGCCTATGTATTGGCAGGAACACAGAGTTTTGTGTCTACTCAGGGCTCATTGCTGCGTTTTCTTTTTCTGTTTAATGACATTGTTAGTCCTTAGCATTACTTCCATATAATTTTGTTTCCCATGACAAATGATTTTCAAATTATGTCCAGGTTGTTCTTAAGGTGCATGACATGGTTGTGTAGTTGAAGTTGGTTCAATGGCCTAGAATTGTATTTCAGGCACATTTAGACAGATACCTCTGAAACCACACAAGGAGGGGAGAAAAATAAGGGACATTACTTGGAGGTCCACTCCTGTATCTGTTGATAGCTAAAGCTGGGATATAAAAACTTGACCAGGAAACATTGCAATGCTGACTTGCATATATTGGGTCTTTACTCTGTGGATTTAAATGCTCAAGCTCATTTTAAAACTCTAGAGATTTTCCTGAAAATGTGCAGTGCCAAGTATTCATGTTAGAAATACTGTAAATCACTTGCTTATATTTCTAAAATAGGAGGGAAAAATTCCCAACTGGTTTCGTTCATTTGAAATCAGCACATAGGGGATTTGGTTGTATCAAAAATCCTATTAAAGCAGAGAGAAAATACAGTCAATTCTAACACACTGTCCTAGACATCTGTCCTGCATAACTGACAGGCAAAATGAATGGGCTAAAGGGAAAGGCTTTGCAGCAGTTCATTTATATAAAATATGAACAATAAACTCATTTTTAAAAATTTCATGATATATCTAGCCTCTTTTTTCTAGAAGGTGTACAGAAGTTTCAGAAGGTCTAACACATCCGTCTTTGTCAAATGTGCCACTATTAATGTTTTCCCCTCCTTTCTCAAGTACATAATATGTCAATATTCATTATGGGAAGACACCTTTCATTTGTACCAGTATGACTTAAACTGTGGGGTAAGCTATGGTGTCATTGGGTCAAGAGAAAGAGATGGGTGAAGTTCCAGGAAATCACAGGATCCCAGGGCCATAGCCAGGATTCTAGATGGGGGGGCGGGGCGATTTTTCAGGAGGGACAACAATGTCATACACACACATATATAGCATTGGTATCATAGGGTGAGGGGTCGGGGCGGACTGTTAGCTCAGGAGGGTTTTTGCCCCCCTGGCCTCCCTCTGGCTATGCCCCCACAGGATCCTTAGGCAAGTTGAACTCCTTTTCTCCTAATAAATGCAATGACTTGAAACAACTCACTGGACCACAGATTTGGGAGGGCAAATGCATCCCTCATAGCAGTTTTCTAGTCCCAGCTGGGAAGAATGAAACATGGTTAGAGCTTTCTTGTTTAACAATATTTTCCTAAAAATGAAACCTTGTACATGTTCATTCAAAAGAAAGTCAGCAGCACATTTTGTGAAGTTCAAAGAGAAGGTTCTGGGATCGATTCTTGGCATCTTTTTGTTGTTATGCCCTGTGAAGTTGTTTCTGATTTATGGCAATCCTAATGGATTTTCCAGATATGTGGGATATTCAGGGAGTGGTTTATCACTGTTGTCACCTCCATGGACTTCCATGATGGAGTGAGGATTGGAACCCAGGTATCCTGAAGCCTTGCCCAACTTTCTATCCACTACCCCACACCAAGTCTCTTTGGCATCTTAGGTTAAAGAATATCAGGTAGTAGACAGAGAATGGTGCCTGCCTTTAAAAAATGGAAATCTGATTCCAAGTGAAGTGAACAATACTTGAAGGATATAGAAGTGGAGAATACTTCGGTTAAATGGGTCCAGATGGGCCATATTGGCTGAGGTATTCTGGAAAATGTAGTTCAAATGAGTAGACTTCCTAAGCTCTGAATGAGTCTGACTCATCTGAAACAGTTTTATCCCACCTCTCTAGATGCAAATTCCAGAGGAAAAGATGTGCTGTCTGTAATCTGCTACAGCAAAAGAACAAAGACTGACAATTTAAAAAGCCCATTAGTCTTTAAGGTGCCACTATTGAGTGTGTTTGAAAAAATTCCTACAAAAATTGATCCTACAAGCATTTAGGTTTATAATCTAAACAAATAATTAATCAATCATCACATTTTTGTTCATAGAGGACAGTTCTCATGACTCAAGTCCAGACGCATTTATAATTGACAAGTATTACCAGTTATACATGCATGTACACACACATGCACACACACACGTGCATGCACACACAAGGCAAAATAGAGAAGATTGCAGTCACAACTGCTAAATCATTACAGTACTGGAAACACTGCCTTTGGTGCGACTTGAATAGATTTTATTTCAAACAATAACTATTACCTACTATGGGGGCTGGAGGTATATGCAGATTTTATTGATGGCTCTTTGGGTACTGCAGTGGCTCAAGTCGCTAAGATGCTGACTGGGAAGCGGAAGGTCAGCAGTTCAATTCCTGAGTACTGCAGGACGGAAATGAGATCCCGTCTTCATCCCAGCTCCTGCCAACCTAGCAGTTTGAAAGCAAGAAATTGCAAGTAGATAAATAGGGACCACTTTGGTGGGAAGGTAACAGCATTCCGTGCGCTCCGGTGTCTAGTCATGTCTGCCACATGACCATGGAAATGTCTGCAGAAACAGACAGCGCTGGCTCTTCGGCTTAGAAACAGAGATGAGCACTGCACCCTAGAGTCGGATACGACTGGTTTTCGAGCAAGGGAAACCTTTACCTTTACCTTTGTTTGGAGAGCTGTTTGGAATATTACAGCCAAACATTATTGTATTGAACATGAACCTTCCTCCAAATGTTGATTGCAGCCATAATTTTTACTCTGCTAAAGTAGACCTGCTAGACTTGGGCCATGCATTTTTGGGACTTCCATTTATAATTTGTTTACTCTATCCACAGGATATTGGTCCATGGCTTGAGGTGTATGGATGTGCACCCATGAAAGCTTGCTGATTGCTTTTTAAGTGGTCTAATCAAAGTATCACTTCTCCTGCATTTGTATCATGTAAGAACCACACGGCTTTATTTCCCTTTTTTGTTACCTATTATATACACTGGAATATTTATGTGAAACTACTGCTGTGCAAAAATGGCACGAAACAGCAGGACTAAAATGTCTATAATTTAGAAACTAGTGTCATCACCACCATTTATATGGCACTGGCTTCTTAACTTTGTTCGTTCTGTCCATGAAATATTCATAAACAGCCTACGCAGTCCAGGAAACAATTGAAACCATCTAGTTCTGTTTTCTTTCATTGCTTAAGGAAGGCCACAACAAAGAACAGATCAAACACAATTGAGCATTTGTGATGTCACAAAAGTTGCAACAGGACAGGCCAATGTGGGGAGCAGAAAGAACTGCTTCTAGATCAGCTGATTGTAGAAACCTGTCAAGACAATGGAACTTAGTCTGTAAAGACACCAAAAAATGGGCAACCATGGAAACCCTTGCTTATAATTTCTTTCTTTAATGGGTCTCCCCTTCTATTGTTTCAATAGTATCAGGGATTCTCAATCTGTGGCCTGTAGGCTGGATGTGGCCCGTGGCACCATTTCATGTGGCCCCCCTACTGCCTCCACCACACAAGGAAGTGCCATGTGGTGGAGGAAGGGCAAAATGTCCATCCGGTCCCTGAAGGGCAAAATGTCTATCTGGTCCCTGAAGCTGTCTAAGAGAGCATGACCCAGCCACCAGCTTAAAAAAGTTGAGAACTCCTGTGTTAGAGAGTAAGGTTATTGAAGCAGAGTTTTTGATCCCCCCCCCTGTAAAGAACAATCTACAGAGCCACAGAGATGGTGATGTTAATGATGATGATGAAGAAGACTCAGGAGAGACTGAATAGTCAGCAGATCTGACAAGTCAGGTAAAAAGAAGGTGGTTCTACTGACAAAAAAAGCAAAGACAGGTTGGGCAAATTTGGTAGATCTGTGGATCATGGATTATACCAAGAGCAACCTCTTCCATGGCCTTCTGGTTTCTGTAATAATACTTCTGGTTTGGCTCTGACAGAAGAGGCTGAGTGCCCTGTCCCCTATTTTATAACAAAATTTCTACTGCTAGAGTTTTCCAAAAGTGAGGAATGATCCTTTTCTGCCCCTTTTTCCTCCAGCTGATGGGGGCATCCATGTCCACAGGAGGATCTGAGGTCTCTAGAGTCTCAAAATGGTCTAGATTAGTGGTTCCCAATGTGGGGACTTCAATTCTCAGAAGCCTAAGTCAGTACATTGACTGATCAGTGCTTTGGGGAATTGACTTAGGCTTCTGGGAATTGAAGTCCAAAAACCAAAGGTTGGGAAATGCTGGCCTAGATACAGGGGGATCTGACTTTCCCCAACACTTATGCATGGTATAATATATTTCCATATCAGAGGTCACAATATGATGGGTTTCTTTAGTATCCAATTCCAGATAAATTAGGACTTCATTCCTACTTCCTTCTGTAATCACCAGAAACCTGCTCTGAAGCAGAGGCAAGTGGAATATACTGTAAGTCATGGGACCAGTGTGCATCACCCCAGGTACCTTAGGTTACTGAATACCTGAACAGGACTACAGTAAAACCCCGACTTACAAATGCCTCAAGTTACATATAATTTGACTTACATAATTATTTTGTGCTAAAACCATGTCCCGATTGACACGATTTCCTATGGGTTTGCTTTGAGTTACATAAAGATTCTTTTTCCTATTGGTTTGCTTTGAGTTATGTAAAAATTCATTTCCCTTTGGGTTTGCTTCGATTTACATAAAATTTTCATTTTTCCTATGGTTTGCTTCGAATTACGTTAAAAAAAATTCCCCTATGGGTTTGTTTCAAGTTACAAAAAAATTGATTTAAACAAAAGTCTACGCAATGGACTTTTTTTTGTGAGTAGGGTTTTTACTGTACTTTAACTCAATGCAAATCCCATTCTGTGCAACACATAAGCACATTTACATGAAAATAACTCTTGACAGATCTCAGTAGATCCCAAATTCAACTAATGTGCTTAGAGTAACAGCATTTCAGTCTGATTCACAGCTCAGCTACAGCACAGACCAATTTACTCATTGCTGAAGGGAATGGGATGAAATCAATTTAGAGTCTGATTGTGCACACATTTACTCATGTCCCTCTCCATTTCTTGAGGCTAGGACTCCAAAATGTGTGCATAGGGCTGCAATCTTCTTCTCACTTGTTTTGTCTTGAAGCTGTTCTTGGTGATAAAATACAGTTCATTTCTCTCTGTGCCATATTTGCACTAACAAACAATAGAGTGCCAAAAACATGATGTCCTGTCTCCATGTAATGGAGAGGGGTGTGATTGACTTTGCTGAAGGGTCAAAAGCCATGTGGCTTGAAGGCACAGAGATCATAAATGTTTCAGTACAATTTACAGTACAGTTATTTCAAAAAAAGAGCTAAGCTAGCATACTACTGTGTAATAGAAAGAGGTCAAGTTTTCCAAGTCTGTGACAACTGCGGAATTCTTTGTACCTAGCTGCTCTGGCCAGCTTCCTCGATCAAAGGGCCAATGAGAAAGAATGCAAAGTTGATGACAACATAAATGCAAAATACAAATGGCACATGTATAACCGTTGCCCTGTCTGAGCACCTAACAACAGAGTTTAGCCTTTTCATAGTAAAATTATTACCAATGTCTTACATTCACAAGGTAAACGTAAAGGTTGCCCTTGCTGAAAGCCAGCTGTATCCAACTTTAGGGTCCATTGTTCATCTCCGTTTACAGCCATCTGTATCTGCATCTGCAGATGTTTCCATGGACATGTGGCAGAAATGGCTAGACATCGGAGTGCATGGAACACTGTTTACCTTCCCACCAAAGTGATACCTATTTATCTACAGTACTTGCAATTTCTTGCTTTCGAACTGCTAGGTTGGCAAGAGCTGGGATAGAGGCAGGCGCTCACTCCGTTGTGCAGTACTCAGTCTCAGACTGCTGACCTGCCGACTTTTCAGTCATCAAGTTCAATGTCTTAACCACTAAGCCACTGAAGTCCCAAATTTAGGCTCAGTACAACATGGATAATGCTTTGCACAGGTTTCTAGCTGCTTACCAGCTCATTACTTCCATCCTCATCAAAATCATCCTCTATCCCATCAGTCATCTCTTCTCCGTCCCCATCCAGACCACTTTCAATGGGCTCTTCTGTAGAGTTATCAGCATTTTCTGATATGCATTCCTCTTGGATTAACTCTGCACTGTCTTCAATTTGTTTCTTTTGGGCTTCTATGAAGAGAAACCAGATATAGATATATCAAATTACTTTTTCTGAACATGGAAAGATTCAAGACACAGAATCTACACTTCCACCTGTTATATGCTGCCTGACACATCACCCAGATCACCAACAAGAGCCGATGGTGAACCCTGGCACTCCAGATGTACAGGCGCATTTTACTTCCGCTTCCAGGAGTGATGAGGGCGGCGTGGCGTGGACTGGATGAATCACAGCAAACCCATTCGTGTGGATTCATGGGGGCTTGGGCTTCTGGGAATTGATGTCCCAGAACATCTGGAGTGCCAAGGTTTGCCTTTACTGAACTAGAGATATCTTTTGAGGATACTGAAGTGAGACATTCAGTTTGTTTCCTTTTGCCAGCAGGTCCCAAAGCCGCATCATACAAACATCCTTCTAAAATTTACATGAGCATTGTCAGAATCAGGCCAGCATTTCTAATCTCCCTTTTACCAGCAAATCTCAGAGTAATGTATAATCAGTAGTCACCTTAAAACAATTTTAAATAAGTCAGACAATTGCTGGAGCTGCTGCCTTTCAGAAGAGAATTAAAAACCTGGTTGGCGGGGCAGGTGTGGTGCTCAGATGGAAGAGTGGCCCCCGCCTGTTGGCTTATAAAATGAAGCCTCCCCATCTTTTTAATGCAGGCAGTTTTAATGTGGTTAGTTTTAATAGGTGGGTGGGTATGTTGGGGTTTTAGTTGTTTTTAATATGTATGTTTTAATCCTGTTGTGAGCCGCCCAGAGTCGGGTTCGCTTGATAGGGCGGCATAGAAATTTGAGCTATAAATAAATAAATAAATAAATAAATTGAAAGTACTGTGGAACAATGTAAGCATTCCAATAGAGCAAAGCTAGCAAACAAATAGATTAGCAACCCATGTTTTTGCTATACCCTAGGTCAGTGATGGTGAACCTTTTAATGACTGAGTTCCTAAACAGAAGGGCGGGGCAAACTCTGTACTGGGGAGGGAGGAAGCTCTCCCATTTGGCTGCTGGGCAGAGGAGCAGGTAAAATCTATCCTGGGGGGAGGGAGGAAGTGCTCCCCTTGGGTTGCTGGGTAAAGGGGCAGGGCAAACTCTGTGCTGGGATGATGGCACATGTGCCAACAGAGAGGGTGAGGAGTGCCACATCTGGCATGTGTGCCATAGGTTCACCACCACTGCCCTAAATATTCAAGCAAACAGTTTTTGGTCTGCAGCTGAAATAATAACAATGTTGACGCCATATGGGCTTCCAAGAGGAAAGTGATCCTTAACCACGGTCCTATACTGTTACTCCTAATGAACAGTGTGTTGCTGAAATTCTGATTTCACTGTAAACAATTAGAGATGGTACGGAATGCAACACCAGGAGTGTAGTTCTTTCCCAAATGGGACTGGAAAGTATAGCAGAGATGGGCAACTTTGGCGAACACTGGTCCATAAATAATGGAAGTGCAACTCAGACTTAATCCCAGGGTGGCAAGTTTAGAAGGTGCAGCCACATTAACAACTGTCCTTTCCTCACCCTCATTGGCAGCAAGGAGTAAAGGCACAGAGCTGTGCAGCCCAAGCTCACCTGTCTATAGCAGGAAGCAAAACACTGCGTGGCACAACCCCACAGAGCTCTGCTCAGCTCTGCTCAAAATACTGCAACCTCCTAGATACCAGACAAAGAAAGGAAAAAAGTGCACCACTGTAGAAAAGACAATTGCTACACTTTCTGGCTGCACTTTGACTTCTGGTTTTAAGGGGAAGTCCTGAGAAGCAAGACATTTGGGAAGTTCAGTTTCTGAGCTAATCTGTTTCGGACTGCAGGAGATGTCAGGAACTATCCATTCAGTAAAGCTTTGCTTCTCTGAAATTGCCCTTGAAACCAGCATTCAAAGAGCAAGATGCTCAGGAAAAGAAGTCGTTTTCTTCTTTTTCTCAAGTGGCATGCTTTGCTTCTTCTTTTTCTTCTTCTTCATAATCTTCAAGTGCTGTATCTGATTCTGAATATTGGCTATCATCATGGCTATCATCCATGAAGATTGTCCTGGGAACAATATAATGCAATGGCCTTCCATTTGCATTCTGCATCGCAGCATGACACCCATACCACTGATGCAGTTGTGTGAGTCACTTTCTGGTCTTGAGCCATTTCAGCACGTAAAGTCCTCATCTGCCCCAGACCAGTATTGATGAAGCTGCTGCCCTCCATCAAGATGGATGCAAGTGAGATTTACTCCACTTGGGGACCATCACCCTTCCCTGTGGACTTCGCCACCCAATGCCGTTAGTCGTCAGTATTGTCAGGTTAGTTAACCACTGCCTGATGATTGGCAATGAATTACTGGCAGTACTCTCAGCACTGTAGCCAGGGGGTGGTTGGGGGGGGGATCAGTCCCCCCTGAGCTAACAGCTTGCCCCCCACCCTACCCCGGGATGCCAATGTTATATATATATATGTGTGTGTGTGTGTGTGTGTGTGTGTGTGTGTGTGTGTGACATTGTTGCCCCTCCTGAAAGAATATTTGCTCCCCCAAAAACAAACAAACAAACAAAAAAAAACCCCCAACCCTTAGAATTCTGGCTATGGCTCTGTCTACTCATTTACCATAGCAGGACAACCTGGCCAGACCATATTAGCCCAGTCAAGATGTACTTTAGACCTTGCAAAAATTCCCAAGTTAATGAAACTCTGGGATGTCATGTATGGGTGCCCAGTGGAGCTACACTCAATCTATCCAACAAAATTTCCTTGTGGAACCTTTTTTTGGGGTGGGTGGGTGGGGTGGGGGTGGGGCAAAAACTGCAAAATTTTAGCACTCTTCTCAGTTTTTTGATTATATCTTCTAAACCATGCATTTTTTGTGTACTACATGTAATTAGAAAGTTGCAGAGCATTAAAATTCCTTCAATTATCACT
Source organism: Bradypodion pumilum (assembly GCA_035047305.1). Classification (NCBI taxonomy): domain Eukaryota; kingdom Metazoa; phylum Chordata; class Lepidosauria; order Squamata; family Chamaeleonidae; genus Bradypodion; species Bradypodion pumilum. The sequence continues at coordinate 305,022,965 of JAWDJD010000004.1, read as the reverse complement.
GGTCAAACTTATTTTTAACCCCATAGTTACCAAGATACAGGGCTTTGAAAAAGTGCTAAATTTCTCAAATTTGTAAAAAAAACTGCTAAAAAGACTGGTTTTTGCTATGTATCTTCCATTTCACAACATAATTAATGGAATTTTGGATTCTACTTCAATTTCCAAACGTTCATCTACATTCCCCTCTCCCCCTCTTCCCCCTCCCACTACCCCCTCATTTGCAGGATGTTCATACTTACAGTGTACATCTAAGGTTCAAAGAGCATGAAAACCGAGGGGATTGAAGTGCAACAGGCTACTGAAGATGCAGACATTATGATTGTGAGAACAGCAATATCGAAGGCTGCTGCATATGACAGTGTTGTAATCACAGGTGAAGATGTTGATCTCCTTGAAGGAAATTTAATACTCTACAACTTTCTAATTACATGCAGTACACAAAAAATGCATGGTTTAGAAGATATAATCAAATAACTGAGAAGAGTGTTAAATTTTGCAGTTTTTGCCCCCCCCCCTCCCCCCAGGTTCCATAAGGAAATTTTGTTGGATAAATTGAGTGTAGCTCCACTGGGTACACATACACAACATCCCAAAGTTTCATTAACTTGGGAATTTTTGCAAGGTACAACTCAGCCACATTAAACTACTCTTTGGGTACTTTTGATATTTCTGGGTAAAGTACTGCTTAAAATGTGGAGTGAAAAATCTACTGACTTTTTTAAATAGAAAAGATTTAATACAGCACCCAGATATAATATCTTCAAACTGGATGGTGAAAATTTAAGATCCATTTAATTTGTTAAATGTTTGCTTCTAGTTTTTCTTGAATAAGGAAAAAATCACATTATGAAACAGAATTACTCAGAAAATTCACCATTTTTTGAAGTGGCAAAACCCCCGAACAAAAACAATTATATAAACTGAATAGACAACATGGGGCCTTTATATCAAATATTGGAAAGAAACAAATAGCAGCAGGAAACTGTGAAAGCTTTCATATGGTTTATAAGCATGACTAAGGGTTGTTTCACCAATTTTATGGAAGCTATAAAAGCACAGAAGTGTAATGCTTTTATACCTAGATGCCTTCTTCTGCTAATTAATTCTGTGCTTTAAAGCAGCAGACATGGGAAAGATGTAACCAAATCACTGTATTGATTCTTGAGCCTAATAGAAAATTCTCAGCTAATTATAGCTTGGATATTCAAGACACAAGAAAAAAGGAAAAGAGACAAACTATATGTCTAGACACATTTTAATAATTAAAGGTTGAGATGAATATGAATTCTGTATCTCAGGGGCTCTTTTATGGAAATCCAGCTAGTCCCAAACTGATATGCATAATTTCTCAAGCTCAAAATTTGTTGTTTTGCTTTAGCTATATTAAGGCAAAGGTGAAATTCTTCCAAAAATGTATCTTTAGGAAGCAGTAACTGGGAATGTCTTCTGGGACTGTAGGATATTGCGGACCTTTCTTTCTATAGGCAGAAACCTATGTCCCCTTCCCATTCTAATGGGGGAAGAGTGGTAGAGAAAGAAACTAGCAGACATGTGTGCTATGGTAGATCAAGGAAACCCTAGATCAGTGATGGCGAACCTTGGCACTCCAGGTGTTCTTGAACTTCAATTCCCAGAATCCCTGATCAGCAGGAGTGCTGACTTGAGTTTCTTGTAATTGAAGTCCAAGAACACCAGGAGTGCCAAGATTCGCCAACATGGATCTATAACATCCATGTTGATATCTTCTAATTTGTATGAATGTTTGCAGATAACATCCTATGCCCTCCCTTGCTCCCCTGACAACCCCTCTTTTCCACATGTGGGGAAACAGTCAGCCTGTGGAGGAGAAGGCAAAATGACATATGAGCTCCAGTAGAGGAAAAACATGCAGGCATGACCGTAGCGGGGGGGGGGGGGCAGGGGGGGCAAAAGCCCTCCTGAGCTAACAGCCCACCCCTCCAACCCACCCTGTGATGTCAGTGTGTCATTTTTGCCCCTCCTGAAATTTTTTTGCCCCTCCTGAAAAAATGTTCATCCCCCAATAAATAAATAAATAAATAAATAAAAATAAATCTAGAATCCTGGCTACGGCCCTGCATGCAGGAGAGGAGATATTCTGCCCTGGCAGATGTGAGGTTGAAACCTGTGGTTTCTCTGACATAGACTGTCTCCAAGGACTGTAGCATCTGTCTATTTTTTCTCGCCCATGATGGAAGAAGAAGAGGGAAAGATGTGGGTTGGATGGATGAAGATGTAGAAGAAGCCCACATATGACCCTGGGGCTCCTTGAGGGAAAGGCAGGATAAAAATATAAACTTTTAGATAACTAGTGGTTTTGAAATCTAGATGCAGAGCCGGAGGTTGGGAGTTCGATTCTACATTCTGCCTCCTTGTGCAGTTCTAACATGACGACAACAACAACAACAACAGTCAACTTGAAGGCTTTGATAATTTTAATCAGCAGAGAGAAGATTTAGAGGAGATAGCTGAGAATGAGTGGCCCACTGAGAAGGTGGTGAGCAAAGTCTTTCACCACTGACAATCTATCACAGGAGTTCTCAACCATGGCCAGGGGGCACCATGAAATGGTGCCATGGGCCACATCTGGCCTGCAAGCTACAGGTTGAGAATCCCTGATCTATCAATTATAGTATTGTTATATCACAATTCTATGCAGATTTAAACAGGTAATTTGGTACAGGACTACACCTCAAACATTTAAATCCAGCTTTTTTAAAAAGTGGAAACTTATTTTAAAAATAAGAAAAAGAAAACATTAAACAAACAAACAAACAAACAAACAAACAAACAAACAAACAAACAAACAAACAAACAAACAAACAAACAAACAAACAAACAAACAAACAAACAAACAAACAAACAAACAAACAAACAAACAAACAAACAAACAAACAAACAAACAAACAAACAAACAAACAAACAAACAAACAAACAAACAAACAAACAAACAAACAAACAAACAAACAAACAAACAAACAAACAAACAAACAAACAAACAGGTAAAGGGAAATCTACAAAGAAGAAACAGATGCTGCAAAACACAACTTATCAAGACAAATTCAACTGAAAATATATTTCCATAAGTGTCCACCAAAGTATGGTAGAATAAAAATAACTGTATTATGGATGATATAAACCAGGAGTTCTCAACCTTTTAAAGCCGGGGGTCGTGTCATGCTCCCTCAGACCATACCTGTCAAGTTTCAGGAAATTCCTGTCAAATAAGGGAAGTTTTCCAGCCAAAATGGGAAACTAGACAGCTATGTTTATCCTGTGCTGGCCTCCAGTCTAACTCCAGTCTAATTGCAGTCTAACTAATATGGGATGATGGTGGGAAATATGGGGGTTTGACTGAAAATTCCCGAAACTTGACAGGTATGCCTCAGACAGCTTCGGGGGTGGATGGCCATTTTGTCCTTCCACCACCACATGACACTTCTGGGTGTGGTGGAGGTGGTAGGGGACCACATGAAATGGCACCACGGGCCACATCTGGCCCGTGGGCCACAGGTTGAGAATCCCTGATATAAACAATAAACAGGAGCCATGGGTTATCGAAATGGCCATGAAAAATAGTGAAACCTAGCTTTAAAATAATTAACTTGTTTAGCAGTTCATATGGATCAGGACTTTTTCTAGATCCACATTTGATCATACAATTTCTTCAAAATTGTTCCAACCACAAATGTGACAATATGATCGATAACTTCACACTGGATTAGTTCAACCTTTTATGAGCTGCAGAGAACAACAGATCATTTCCCACCTACCTGCTTCAGCCTTCTGCTGTTTTTCAATCTTCTCCAGCCTCCCTAGCAAAGAGTCAATTTTTGTTTTGATTTGAGTTAATTCCTTCTTGATTGTTTGCAACTCGTCTGATTTCACTGAGTGGAAAAAGAATAAAAACAAAAAAGTACGGGCCATGAAACAAATCATAATTGTAAAGCAAAGGAATTCAAGCATATTTGGGTTGTACCCTGCAAATTACAACTTAAAGATAAAGACTTTACAATTTGTCATTGTAGAGCAAGAGTTCTCAACCTTTTTCAGCCAGGGGCCGGGTCACACTCCCTCAGACAGCTTCGGGGTCCGGATGGCCATTTCCCCCTTCCTCCACCACATGGCACTTCCGGGTTTGGTGGAGGTGGTGTTGGGGTACATGAAAAGGCACCGTGGGCTGCAACTGACCCACGGGCCACAGGTTGAGAATCCCTGTTGTAGAGCCTTATTTCTTTAGCCGGATGTAGGTCCTAAAAATACAAGTGTGCCCCCTCTTTTTACATTCAATTTTATATTTATAAGTTGCACTTAGGATTTAGATTTCCTTTGTAATATGTATAAATGATGAATTTTGATATTCACTTTTCCAGTGAAGAACAGATAATTCAATTTAGAAGAGCATTTGTGTGTGCTCCTGGATTCATCCCTAAGCCTGGATGTACAGGACTTGGTAGTGGCTAGAAGTGTATCCACACAATTAAAAGTCATGTATCAGCTACCTCTACTCCTTGAGATGTCTGATCTGGCTATAATAACACATGCCTTCCTTAGTGGTTAAGACACTGTGCTTGATGACTGGAAGGTTGGCAGGTCAGCAGTTCTGAAACCCAAGTACTGCACAACAGAGTGAGCTCCCATTGTCTGTCCCAGCTCCTGCCAACCTAGCAGCTTGATAGCAAGAACATGCAAGTAGATAAATAGGTACTGCTTCAGCAGGAAAGGTAACAGCATTCCATGTGCTCCAGCATCTAGGACCACAGAAATGTATGCAAATGCAGGAGATGAGCACCACCACCTAGAGTCGGACACAACTAGCTTTTGAGAAAGGGAGACCTTTAATGTTATGTGGGGAGGCCATGGAAAGTATACAGAAGCTTCAATGGGACTGAGATGCAACTAGATTGTTAACTGGTAATGGTTACAGGGAGAACCGAAGATCTTTCCCACAACTGTTTACTGGCTGCTGATCTTTTTGCCAGGCAGAGTGCAAGTTTGGATCTTTTCCCAGGCATAGTGCTGGTTTGGCTCTGTTAAGCTCTGTATGGCTTGAGCCCAGATTATCTGAAGAACTGCAACTTTCCCTATGAAAATCCTCCAGTTTTAAGATCTTCAGGGAAGCATAGCTGTCAAGTATCCCTTATTGGCCGGGGAAACCCCTTTTTTTACCCTCTTTCCCGCCGTCATCCCTTATTAATTAGACTGCAGTGCCCTATTGCTGCCATTGGAGGGCAGCACAGGATAAGCATAGCTGTCAAGTATCCCTTATTTGCCAGGAAATTTCCCTTATTTCCAAATCCAAAACTTGACAGGTATGCAAGGAAGGTATTTCTCTTACTTCTGCTACTTATGATACAAGATAAAGACCTCATCACTGGTTGCTTTTAAGTTGTGGACCTCCTTTCTGAGAGAGGTTACATTGGCCTCCTCTGCACTGTTCTTCCACTGTCAAATACAGTACCCTTCTCTTCAGGACACCTTCCAGTAAGCAATGACCTGCTAAGCAATAGTTTTAATAAGGGACATTTTACCTTTCATTGAAATATTTTATTAGCCACCTTGAGTCTCTCTAATTCAAGAAAGGCAGGTTGAAAATGATAGGAACTGATAAATAACTAGGATTATGCCCAATATTTGTCTGTTTGCATTATTGGTTAGCAGAAAGGGATTGAAATTTTCCTGCCATCCACAATGCTGCTAATTTTCATCCTCTTCCAGCAAATGAATCCAATAATTGTTGGTCTCTGTTTTTCATGAGAATAACTCACACACTAATTAAAAATAGTGACTAAAATGATATCAATACACTGTGTAGCTAATGAAATTTAGGTATGAGATGAAATGTTTGGAAGAAAAACAGTCAATTTAGAGTGAGGGATGTTGTTCATATATTTGCCACTGAGATGAGCTAAACTTGCAGGAAATCAACTCATATGAAGCAGAAAAGGAGATTTAGTTAAGGCTCAAGAGCAAATGAAACATTATTTAGTAAATATTGCCCTCACTTGCAACTAATGAATCCTATCTTCAACTTTTGATACACTCATTCATATGAACATCATCTCATTTCCTGCTATAAAAATGTCTGTGCGAACGGACTCCTTTTAGCTTCAACATGAACATACTGTATTTATCTCCATATTAAAAATCCATATTTTGCCAAACACATGCTGTATGTAATCTATCTATAGATAATTATCTTATCCTGAAGTGTAAAAACTGGTTAGCAGCTTTGAAACCAGAATTTATGAAAACAATGCTTTGTTTCCCAACATCTGGAACCACAAACAGAATAATGAGAAAGCTGTTTGATATTTTTTGCATTTGCAATTTCACATGTACAGTTATTCTAGGAACATCTGTTTCATCTTTCTTCTTGCAGAAAGTAAAGCTTTCCTTGTCATGGAACATCAATACAGCTATCTACCTCTGCTCTTGCTTTAGGGGGGAAAAAACCCTAAAGTAAGGTGTTACATGGTTGATTTTTCAAGGCAACTTCTGCCAAAGTAGAAAGATGTATTTTTCAAGCTAGGAGGATTAAGAAGTGAGAACAGTGGCCAGGAATTACTCAGATTCAAAGGTAGATGTAAATCCCTCAAGCTCATTTGGAAAGCAAGATAGCAACATTTAAATCTTGGCTTTAGGCCTAGCAGACAATTTACTACTTTTAGAAACTGATTGTCCTGCATGTTTTATGTTTTTGTTTTTGCACAGAATCACAAAAGCTACAAACGAACTGGAGTCAAATCTTCCCTCTTTTGCTTGTGTACAGGAGAGCAGCAGGCCTGGCATCGATACATGGCAACATTGGGCAGCTGTTCTGGTCAAATTATTGTACCTCAGCAGGGTCTAATTCTATACAGTAGGGGCGACATACAAGTCGAAATATAATAATAATAATAATAATAATAATAATAATAATAATAATAATAATAATAATAATAATAATAATAATAATAATAATAATAATAATAATAATAATAATAATAATCAATCAATCAATCAATCAATCAATCAATCAGTTTAATTTATATCCCGCCTTCCTCAGCCGAGACCAACTCGAGGCGGCTAACAACATAATCCAACAAAGTAACAATAAAAGGATAATACAGAGAAACAACAAGTTCAAAATGGAAAACAATCCAGATAAGCATAATATCATAATACAAAAACTACACTACATAATTAGATCATAAAAATGCAATAAATATAATTATACTACAGCAAACCCAACATAGCAAGACCCCCATGTCCGCTGGAGAACAGTCGTAGGAGCTACCACTCCCCCAACAACTTGGGGAAGGAGGTCCAATAATAAATTATTATTATTATTATTATTATTATTATTATTATTATTATTATTATTATTATTATTATTATTATTATTATTATTATTATTATTATTATTATTATTATTATTATTATTATTATTATTATTATTATTATTCCTTACCAGGATGCATCACTGCACAATAACAATTTTGCTACTGGAAAAAACACATGTGATTTACATGATACCGAGTGCGCTGGACTTAGAATTTGCCTTTCATGCACAGATTTTAAGTTATAGGTGTGCTATAGCTGTTCAAATGGTCAGTAATTGGGTAATGTATTTTTACAGAAAATTATAACAGTTGCAGCTACCATTATGCGTGCTGCCGCCTCAGCTGAATCACATCCCCTGGTGGCACGCATGTTCCAGCAGTGGCAGGACATGTCTGGGCAAGTCAGTGAGCTGCCGTCAGAAATAGGTATATAAGGTGAGATGGACCAAGGGCTTGTCTCTAGTGCAAAACCATCTTATTGGATAGTACAGCTAGGGCATAGTGAGTCTGTTTTGAGCTAAAGATGAGTAGGTGCAGCTGTGTTAATAAACCGGACAATTTTTGCTACACTTGTCGCAAATATACCCTGCAAGATGAACACAAGAACCTACCCAAGAGGGTGAGATTTGCTTACTTAAGATCCTGACGTCCTATGCAGAATCGTATTTCAGATTTGGATTCAGCACACTTGATTTAGTATGACACATGGATTAGACCAAGTAGCAGATAATATTTATTTTTTTGTGTTGCAGTGTCATGCGAGCCAGTACTCCATTTTTATTTCTCACAGTGTCACAGTTTTAAGGTCAGTGAAGAAGTATTGTGAGGAAGTTAAGTTGTGACATTCTGTCATTTCCAACCCATTCCAGCCCTACTACTATCATCTTCAACTATTAACATCAGATCAAGCAAGCCCATAAGGTTTCAAATACTGAGGAAGAGGCTCATCCTTTGTCTAAGGTCCATAAAACTTGGATCTGCTCCAGATTCATGCGGCTAAAACAACCCAATTAAAGGCTAGTATGGCTGTCTTCTCTAACATTATGTCAACCATCACCCATTGCTATTTTATTATATAAATTCATGGCATAGGTCTGATGGAAAGACCTTCAAAGAATGGTCTTCCTATGCCTCACAACCAACTATTCATTCTTTGCTTTCTACCTAGACTTCTACATCAGTTTGTTCCTCTGGTTATGCCAAGGACTTCCTTATCAGAGTAGCTAGGTTTGAAGCACCCCATCCCCTAAAATTTCAGGATCAAAGATTTGAGGCCAGAGAGTTCCTGTTATAATGGTTATAGAAGGCTTATGAGTCAGGATGTAGCTGCTCACCTTCCTTTGTTCTTCCAGCTGGTATAATCTCTGCCTCTTATTCATTGTTTTTTTGATATGCCCAGGCTCCAGCTAGTAATGGATATAGGAGGACATACATTCAGGTTTTAAAATCACTTTACACACAAAAATAAAACCTTTTCAGACAAGTTTTATGGATCCAGTATATCACTGGGTACTCTTTTAGATATTTTTTTTAAAATATGGAAACTGGTGTTTTAAAATAATTCTTATGGTGTATTTTTGAAATGGTAGCTGTGTTAGTCTGTGTTTCAAGGATATGAGAGAGTACGTAAAACGAAACAAAGCAAAAAGACCAAAAATGTTGTGGCACTTTAAAGACTAACTGCTCTATTTTAATGTTAGCTTTCATGGTTCAAGTCCACTTCGTCAGAACTTATGTCATATATTTACACTCATTTTCCTGTATTTTATACTGTGCCCTACTTTGTTGAACTTCAGTTTGTTAAATAGCATATACATTTGTAAAATTAATAAATGGAATTCCACTACAGTGATACCTCATACAACGTCCAAACTTGGTTCCACAAGTATGGACTTTATACGGATTTGGACTTTGCATGAGGCATGGAAAATCCTAGCTGCAGTGCCTCATACAACGTCCAAATCCTTGCCGCGATGCATCATACCACATCGTTTCCATAGAGATACATGTACAGTAACAGCACAGACTTCAGGGCAAAGTCAAGGAAACAGACAGGAAACTGACAGAACTTTAAGAAATCATTGTCTAAAGGCTAAAAACATTACAAAAACATGTCAAACAACCCTGATTGTCCAAGAACCTGAGGAATGCTGCAAAAATCCCAGGAATGCTTCTAAAAATTCTGACGAAAAAATTCAAAAAAATCCAAAACCGTGCTCAAAATCACTCCTAAACACTCTTCGCCTCATGCAAAAACCACAAGAGCAATGCACGCATGTGTCCTGCATTTTATACTGCCCAGGCACAATACAACCTGGGAAAACCCCAATGCCTCATACAAAGTTGCACAACTTTGTATGAGGCAACTTTTTTCAAGGAATTAGGCGATGTTGTATGAATCCGATGTTGTTTGAAGCTGACTTTGTATGAGGTATTACTATATTTGCAATCTAGCCTTTTCTGTTGGTACAGAACTCTATAGTCTTAGTCAAAAATTCTAGTAGGTTACACTATGGAGGGGAAGTAAACAAGAGAGCGGGATATGAACTGATGACCCAAGAAGAGTCTCAAACCAAGAATTTCAGAAGCTTAGAAATGGTTTTCCATCTTTCTAATCAGTAAGAGTCAATATTTTTAAAAAGATGCATAGTTTAATTTGGAACTATATTGAATGGCATAATAAACTTTCTTACTGAATGTGTAAAGAACTTGCAGTTCTTTAAACAGGCTATACTGGTTCAACCTTTTTTAAAAAAGGGACCAGCTCCAAGGAGAAATTAAATATGAAAACCACGCTGTAACTCCATCTCCTTTCAAGCCATTCTTTCAAAAACCATTTGTTAGTCTTCTCCTATGTGTTTTTTTTAGAGGTCTGGGTATGAAGCACATATTTTCTGCAACTGCACAAATCTCATCCCCAAAATGAATTCAAGGAAATTAAAGTTGTGCCTCAAAGCACTTGGTGTCAAAACAGTAGTGCTTCACAATGTGATCTGCTGGTTTCTCCAGTGTGGTATTCAGATTCTCTTATAACTTAAGCAAGTGTGCAAAATGACCTCTCGAAATTCTCCATCCTATGTGTGGACAGAAAACCTGAAGGGAAAGCAACATTTCAACAAATTTCTTTCGGTAGGCACCAATTGCACACGGGTGGTGGTCACTATTAGCAGTGCACATGCCAAAGCTCCCTTCCATTTCAACTCTGTAATTAATTATGTTGTTTGCTATTGTAAAAGTTTCCCTTGCTCAAAAGCCAGTCGTGTCTAACTCTTGGTGGTGGTGTTCATCTCCATTTACAGCCAAAGAGCCAGCATTCTCTGAAACTGAAGATATTTCTGTGGTCATGTGGTAGGCATGGAATGTTGTTACCTTTACTGCCAAAGTGGTCCCTATTTATCTACTTGCAATTTCTTGCTTTCTAACTGCTTGGTTGGCAGGAGCTGGGACAAAGACAGGAGCTCATTCTGTCCTGCAGGACTCGGGAATCGAACTGCTGACCTTCTGCCTCCCAGTCAGTGTCTTAGCCACTTGAGCCACTGCAGTCTACTTTTGCTGTTGTACCTGATAGCAAAAACAACTGCATCCGCAGTCTGGCTGCATTTTAAAGGAATGGAATTATTCAAGAACACTTTGTATGCATAAGGAGAGGTGTGGGAAATGTTATCTACCTCTGGAAAAATGAGAGAGAATATTTTTTGGGGAAATCTGAAAACTGGCCTCCTTTGCCTTGGGCAGGGGTTCTCAACCTTTTTAGGCCGGGGGCCAGGTCACGCTCTCTCAGACAGCTTCAGACGCTGAATAGCTATTTTGCCCTTCCTCCACCACATGGCACTTCCTGGTTAGGTGAAAGCAGGGGGGCACATGAAATGGTGCCATGGGCCGCATCTGGCCAATGGGCCACAGGTTGAGAATCCCTGGTCTAGGGAGATGAGAAATGTATTTTCTGGGAAACATTTTCTGGGAGAAGTCAGTCAGGTGCCAATTTTAACAGTGTTTAAAGCTTTTGCTCTGTGGGAGAGTTCATAAACCACAAGGGAGAAGAAAAGTCATACAAATGGCCAGGCCTTTTCTTTCTTGCTTTTAGTCTCTTAAAAGAAGCAGGGCTTGCAGATTTCACCCACTGTGCAAACCTCTAATGACTTCTAAAGATCAAAGATCTCACGGTAGGGAAGACCTGCAGCAACAAGGTTTTCACAGCACAATGGAAATGAGAAAAGAAAAAGAGATTTACTGTTTTTGTGCAATTTATGGCCAGCTTTTTAAAAAACCAGTGGTCTTTCACAGGGCATTCAGAAATTTAAAGATTGAATCAGGTTTTGTTCTTCTTTTTGCTTCGCCAGTCTCCAATATAAATATAAAACCAACAACAAAATGCACTATTGATGCATTTGCTATTAATATCTCTGACATTATTGGTACCTGAAGAGACAAGAGACCCATTTTCAGGTGCAGACACAGCAGAGATTAAACAGTGCTGCTGGTTAAATTTACATATATCCCAGTGAATTCAGCTGAACTTGGATGAGTTACCATTTTGGAGGACCACTCCCATAATGCTGCAATCGCTGGTTCAATCAATCAATCATTATTGTTCATGACCATAGACCTTTACAAAATAGAACATCATTTAATTTAATTTTAATTTAATATTCATATTTATATAGCTGCCAACTCACGAAGATTCTGTGCGACATACAATCTTAAACCCTTAAAACAAGAACAACCCCATTAAAACAAATTACCCTGCTAAAAACCCACACACATATTAAAAAGAGGAAAGTTGCTTTGATATTAAACCAACCAGCAGGTGGGGGTCATGACATCTTCAGGACCCACACCTGCCCCGCCAGCCATGTTTTCAGATCTTTCCTGAAGGGCAGCAATTCCGTCTGCAGCCTTACTTCCACTGGCAGGAGGTTCCATAGGGCCGGAGCAGACACAGAGAAGGCCCTCCTTCTTGTGCTGGAGAGACGGGCACCTCTAGCAGATGGTACAAGCAGAGGGCCCCTCCGGTCCGCTCTGGTTGGACAGACAGACGTTCTTGGGGTGATGCGGTCTCTTAGGTATCCTGGCCCACTACTATATAGGGCTTTAAAGGTAATGACCAGCACCTTGAATTGCGCCCGGAGGCAAATTGGAAGCCAGTGCAGCTCCCGAAGCAGTGGTGAGGTGCAAGCATAACGCCCGCACCACATCACCACCCGAGCAGCCACATTCTGCATGTATAAAATTCACTGATAAAATCCAAGTGCTATATTTTCTAAGATAGATAAAACAAACCCAAAACCCTTTATCTTCTTTCTGAAAACTCTTTGGTAAACTCTCTTTAACTTGCTCCTCTCCAATTCTGATTGGAGGGACTACAGGATCAAGTGTCTGTTTAGGCACAAGACACAATTAAAATGTACTGTCCAGAAATGTATCTACTTTAGTTAAAATAAAATAAAATAAAATCAGTTCTTAAAATTGGTGCTACATTTGGGCCAGGTATTGGAACAGCACTTCTTTGTATCTAATAAAAAGAATAAAAACAGCACACATTTACACAGTTAGGACACCTGGCATCTCTAAAATCTGACATAAATTCAAAAGCAATCACTGGTTAGAATTCAGACTGTTTAAATCTATCCTTTAGTTTGTGAAAATGTTTGAGGCAATATCATAAAAAAGGATTAAAAACCAGGAGTTTTGTATATTGGTGTTATCTTTTAATTTGTATGACTGTTTGCAGATGTGGGCATAATTACTCCGGTTTAAAGAGAAATTATCATCTCTGGTCTGTCAGCTAGCCACATGCTCGCCATTAAGAGGAAGCACTCACACAGAGGTGATGGGATGAAAGGACAGAGTGAGATGAATGCTATTCACATGCAACACATCTTTCTGGCTATATCTCTGGACATATTCCAACTATTTGGTGGACATTTGCTTCTAGTACTGCAAAACACCCAGTGTTTTGTTCTCTGTGTTATTTCTGCTGCAAACCCCACCCCACCCCTCAACGCTGCCAAAGACATGCATATGGAAAGGAGGAGCAAAACCATCATTTGCAGTGATGGAGAACCTTGGCACTCCAGCTGTTCTTGAACTTCAATTCCCAGACAGCTTTAGTGCTGACTTGGGCTTCTGGTAATTGAAGTCCAAAAACACCTGGAGTGCCAAGATTCGCCATCATGGATTTAAGGAAACAGAAAAAAACTGCTTGGTATACATTTCCAAAGAAGTGAGTTGCCTCTCAGCCTTTTAGGTGCCTTTAGTCTCTTTATTTGTGAGTCACATCATTTGGTGATAGCTGCTCTACTTTAAATAAGGCAGATGTGCATTTTTACAAAAATGTTTACTTTCATGAAAACATTAAGAGATTGCATCAGGTTACTCTAACATGAAAGAGAGACACATCAGGGCCAGCCTAGCACTCCCCCCGCCCCCCGGTACTCTTTTCTTTCGAAGAAAAGTACGGTATCTAACTTGTATTATGTGACACTGAAGCAGAAAAGTCTCAAAATGAATTTCCTCTTTCCTTCCTTGGCAGTAAATATACAATAATAATAATAAATAATGTTTTTCATAACATCCCAATTTAGCTGCATCAGTCTGTCTAATAACAAAATACAGCAACATTCCTCATCACATCAATTTTGTGCCCAGTGACTTTTCTAGAGGTTCCTCTGCAATATAGAAATGGATTCACAGGTTCCTTTCCCTTCTGCAGTGTGGTAAAAATTTTTAAGTAACAAAGACTGTTAAGATGCAAAAATAAATTCCTTCAAGTTTTTGGAGAAAGGCTGAATACAAATATGTTAATTAGATATACATTTACAAGTTTTATTTACAACTCACCTAGCAACAGATCTAGGAAGGCTTCCTATTGCATCTAGAATGATAAATTCAATTGTGCTTTTGCTTTTTTAGACTAATATATCTGAAAAATCTTAAATATGAATTGTACTTTTACCTAAACAATGCAAATACAAATTAAGTTGTGCACATGTGTATTTGAAGGGGGTATGGGTCAACCCACAGCCAAAGCATTGAACAGTACATCAGAAAGGTACAACTTGTGGCCTTCCAGATTTGCCAAACTACAACCTTCCAACATCTGGAGAAAGTGGTGAACTTGTAGTTCAACATCTAGAAGGCTATAGGTTGCCTGGTCCCACTGTACGTTGCTACAGAGGTTTGGAAGGCCCTTTCCCCAGAAGACCTCCTCATTTCCCAAATAACTGAACGTGTTTGTGTAAAGCTATGGTGAAAGGGTGGGCTAGAGAACTACACCATTATATTACATAATCCCATGGCAAAGAGAGAATCCTTGCTGATGTTATATTGAACTTACATTTTGATCCTGATGATGAAGTTCCACTTGATGTAGATCTTGATCCCCCTTTCATGGCTAACACCTCCTTTCCTCTGCGAGTTGCTGTCACTGTTACACGTGGACGTTTTAATGGAATTACAGCACGAGGCGGGGCTGACACACGGCTGTGGTAATCAAACAACCTTAAGAAGGAAACGAAAGCAGCAGTTTCATAATACCTCAGGGTGACTTCTTGTCAGGGAGATTTTGCACACTAAATTTCCTTATTTTCTCAGAGAAAATTACATTCTGAAATCTCAGTGACTTATACTTAGACTTCAAAGGTCTCCGTACATTAAGAGGCACATTTGTAATTCAACATAGCCCAGCATACAGTTTTCAATCAAAAAAACATTATTAAGTTGTCTTATTTGTGGTATGAAAAAATTGCTTCACACAATCGCATTTTACCTAAATAATTATATCATAGAGTAAAACAAAACATGTAGTCATGGTTTCAACTTTTTACTTTTCTAACTTCATAGTAACATTCACAGGTGGGACGGGCAATTTTGATATAATTTGGGCCCAATTTTCTGCCTCTGGAATCTTCTAGAGACTACACAGACCAGTAAAAGTGGCTCTAAGGGAAGAATTACAGCCTTAGAGTTTCAAACAGTGTGATGTAGAGGCATGGCACTTATTTAAAAACTCTCTTTTAATTAGAGTCCCTAGAGCCTTCCAATTGCTCTGTACATCATTTTGTAGAAAGATAATTATGTCTAATAGTGGTGTTTGTAGCTGCAAAAGCAGTTTTCACTCAAACGCTCATTTCTAGTGGCAATTCTGAAACTCAGTCCTGGAACCAAACATGATTGGGCTGAAGTATCTCTGATAAATGACAGGTTGTTAATTTTAATTTATTATATTATTTTTAAAGGTTTTTTTAGTTAATAAGTGGGTGAACAAAGACTTCACATGTTTCTGGGACTGGCTTTTTAATAGATATTCACTCAATGACATTTGGTTCTTTCAGTATAATACGACATAACCTCACATTACAGAACAATTTTAATTAAGTTTTTCCAGGTTTTTTCCCCCCATTGAGTTCAGAGGGATTTGCTTTGGAACAAATATGTATGGGCTAAATGCAATCCCAATCAGTTTAAAATCCCTGGATTAATTGGATTTATATTAAGTATGGACTTAATCAAGTCAAGTCCCTTAGGTTTAATATAATTGGGACTAACCTTTGGATTTAGGAATGTATGATAATTTGAATCAAATAAACTCATCACAGTTAATTCAGTGGGTGATTAAGCTAACCAAATGGCTGGATAGCTCAGTGATTTCATAGAGTTGTAAGGGGCATTTTAGGCCATTGAGTCCAACCCCCTGCTCAATTTAAGAATCTAGGTGTGGAATCAAAGGCTGGGAGTTTGATTCCCAACTACACATCGCAAGTGATGAGTCAGCCTATACAGTCTTTAGCAAGCTGCACAGTCCCAGGGAACCTTTAGAAGAAGGGATGGTAAACAATAGCAATAGCAATTTCACTTATATACTACCTCATAGCACTTAGTGCACTCTCTGGCGGTTCACAAGTTAATTAGCATTTTGTCCCTAACATTTTGGGTACTCATTTTACCAACCTTGGACGGATGGAAGGCTTAGTCAACCTTGAATCCCATCAGGATCAAACTCACAATGTTTTGGCTGCACTACAGGAGTTCAATTAATATACCACTAGGGCTTTTAAACCACTTTTAAGTACTTAGTAAAGGTAAAGGTTTCCCTTGCTCGAAAGCCAGTCGTATCCAACTCTAGGGTGCAGTGCTCATCTCTGTTTCTAAGCGGAAGAGCCAGCATTTCCATGGTCATGTGGCAGGCATGACTAGACACTGGAGCACACAGAACACTGTTACCTTCCCACCGAAGTGGTCCCTATTTATCTACTTGCAATTTCTTGCTTTCAAACTGCTAGGTTGGTACTTAGTAACTAGGAAAATCTGGAAAGGGTCAACATAAATTAGATATGACTTGATGGCACATAATCAACTAATTAAGCAAATAATCAGACCCAGGATACATTCTTCCAATAAAGGAATCAAAATTCATCAGGAGGATAGAGATAAGGTTTCCTTAATTTTTCATTGATTTCTTCTTGCCTCCTGACACTCTCTTGGAAGCTGTTTGCTAAATTTGGAGACAGCCAAGTCTGTTAATTTCACCATCATAAGGTGAAGCCTAAAAATGAGGGTGGTAGGTAGAGGGTCTTCTAAATGCTACATTTTATAATAATTGTTATTTTCCAGATTTCTGGATATCACCCTACAGTAAAACTTATATAAAGAGCGCCTCATTTAGAGACTAACTCACTTAAAGAGCAGATTTTTCTCTGAATGGTTGCCTTGCTTAACAACTAAAACAACCAAAAACTCGCTTAACAACTAAACTGGGGTTCACAATCCCCTCTACCAGAAGTCACAATTGGTCACTTACAATGTTGTTTCACTTAAAGAGCAAACTTGCTTAAAGAGCAATTTCGTGGAATGCATTATACTCTTTAAGCGAGGTACCATTGTATTAATAAACATGTTATAACATCCATTAAAATGAATGCATAGACCTTTCCTTTGATTTCCATATCACCTAACTTGTTCTGCATTGTGAAAATGAAGAATGGGTTTAAATGACGTTCCACAGCAACAATAGTTACAGAAGACTTCAAGCATAAGCAGCTTAGAATGCTGATATTTAAAATATACTATAACCCAGGCTTTAACGCAACATATGATAGATAGGAAAATCTTAAGAATGAACATCCATAGGAGATAAACTGAATATACTTCATTGGTTTAGAAAATGTTAATCTCAAAACAGATTTTAAGCAGAATAAAGGTGCCTCTAACACAGGAGTTCTCAACCTTTTAAAGCCAGGGGCCAGGTCACACTCCCTCAGACAGCTTCAGGGGTTGGATGGCCATTTTGCCCTTTCTCCACCACATGGCACTTCCTGGTGTGGTGGAGGAAGTGGAGGGAGGGTCGGTTTATGGGCTGTTAACTATTGCAGACAAGTTGCAACCTATCTAAAAAGTCCTTAGTCTCAAACTATAGTATCTAAAATCATATGCTCAGAGAGGCGTGATGGACCCCAAACCAATCCTTGTGCCATAGCAGAAAATACACAACTAAAGCGCTGCCAAGACACATCTCATCAATTAAGAGAGACAACCATAATCCTGATATCTGAACAAAACCACATCCAAACAAATCCTAGTCACAAATAAGAAATCGAAATAAATTGAGCCCTATGAGAAAACAAATAAAAACTTAACAGTATGTTATATGCAGATAAGACATTATTACAATTTATGTTTCAAAGACAGGAATGAAAGCTACACATACCGATTGTAGAAATCATCTCTGTAGTAATCATAATCAAAAACATAACCACTGTAGAAAGAAGAGGGAGGGGAAAAAATCACATGAGGTGACACAAGTGATACCCTACATGATCTGAAAAATATCATATTCCACCTTTATGAAATTACAATGCTACTCCAGAACCATGAAATCTCTGCTTTTTAGTCTGCAGTGATACACTCCAAAATAGATTTATTAGATCCCAGTTGTCATATGCAAGTACTTTCTGAATCTAGTAACACTTGATTTGAGCACTGCTGGCAAAGTGGAGTTGAGCTGTGTTCACTTACACAACTTGGCCACCTGCTCAATCCACCACTGCGTTATTGCCAGTTATTTCATGCATTCCTACGTTCTTATGTATTTACAAGCCTCTCCAACCTTTACATCAGGATTTGTTACTCTGCAGTGCTCTGTGTAAACCAAGAGGAAATATATCTAGGCAAAATACCTTCTCTGGGGCTAACCTTGGTTAATGCAGACATGTAAGAATGCTGCAAGCTTTATGAAGTGCTGAACCAAATGAAATGGAAATCTCTGAGTAACTTAGGTAAAAGAGTTTGCAAAATTTAGACTTACATGTTGTAAGTGCATTCCTAATCTAAATTGGTCCAGTAAAAGATACCATTACAACAACTGTCAAAATTTCCTATGATGTAAGTCCATTCTGATTTGAGGAACTTAATTGTGTCCCTCTCCTTTTTCAAGGAATCTCAAAAGAATAATAAAACATCGAGCAATCTACAAAGTAGTAGGTATGAACAGAAAAAGTGAGCTATAAAATAATTAAGGAGCGGCTCCAAGAAAAGATGACACAATAACATAATTTTAAAAAGTGCAAAAATGCTGAGTGATTGTATGGAAGGCAAAAACCTGAAGGAGCAATTACCCTCCTAAATAAGGAAAGACAAAACATTGTGGTGGAAAGCCAACCAGAAGTGGACAAGACAGGCCTTCCCTCTGCCGGCAATAAGGAAGGTCCCCTCCTTCAACCAAATGTGTCTGCAGAGTAACAGTACTGTATTTGAATAGCTCAGTAAGCAAAAATAAGCCATGTGACCATGCATAGAATCAAACAATTGCAGGGGAAAGCAGTACCTTTTATTGGTCACCTTTTATTAGTACAGCATTTGAATAGTAATCTATGGTTGTTTTTAACTGTAGGTACATTGTTACATTAATGTAACTATAATTACATTGCTTTGCTTTTAGAGCAGAGGCCACCAACCTTTTTACATGGTGGGACAGACCACGCCCCCGGACAGCTATGCGGGATGTACCATGCTGCTGGAAGCGGGCACATTTACGGCTGTCGTAACTGCACCCACTTCTGCATTTACTACAGCCCCAGGCGCATTTGTGTCTGTGCAGGCACATTTTATGGCTGATGTAAACACACACACTTCCACTTCCAGGTGCGGTGGAGGCGGTAAAGGGCTGGATGGGATGGCGTCACAGGCCACATCTGGCCTGTGGGCAATAAGTTGGGAACCTGTGTACAGTTCTGGCCACCATACCTCCAGAAGGATATTATGGAGCTGGGAAAAGTGCAGAAGAGGGCAACCAGAATGATTAGGGGACTGGAACACATTCCTTACCACCTGAGGCTGCAACAGTTGGGCCTCTTCACTCTTGAACAACAGTGTCTAAGAGGTGACCTGATTGAAGTTTATAAAATCATGCACGGTGTGGACAAAGTAGATAAGGAAAAACTGTTTTCCCTATCGCACAACACTAGAACTAGGGGGCACTCCATGAAACTTTTGGGTACTAGTTCTCAAACAAATAAGAGAAAGTACTTTTTCACCCAGAGGATCACTGGTCTATGGAACTCCCTGCCAGAAGAAGTGGTGACAGCTGTCAGACTTGACAGCTTTAAGAAAGGATTAGACAAGTTCATGGAGGACAAGGGTACCAATGCCTATAATTATGGATACCTGAGGACAACCTCCGGGTTGGAGAGAAAGGCAGGATATCTCTCAATGCCATTTCCAGGGAATCCTAAGTAGGCGAAGGCATCTGCTTGGGAATACCCTGAAGGAAATGGTGAGCCACTGTGTGAGACAGAATGCTGGACTGGATGGTCTGTGGCCTGTTCCAGCAAGGCTGTTCTTATGTTCTTATGTAACCCCTGTTTTAGAGAAATCTCACTATCTCATATGCAATCAAATTGTAACTGATTTGTATCAATCCAAATAGGACTTTCAAAATAAGTGATATATTTAAGGAATGGTTTTACTGTTCCAGATCTCCAAAGAATTTCCATGACTGAGCAAAGATTTCGACCCAGGCTCATGAGTTGTAATCTATCAATCTATCCACTACACTCCATTGGACATCTTTTAGATTAATGCCTAGCATAAAGCCTGGTTTTAAGAAAACATAATAGCATAATACTTTTAAAATTCCTTGCAAGATATCTCCCAAAAGAGACTCAGAATGCCCTTTCAAAGTAAGTTTAGGAAGTATCTAGAACACAATACTCATACAATCATTAAAAATACTTTGATGCAATTCATGTTACTTTCAAAATTTTACAACTTTGTTATTCTTTGTTATATCCAGAGGATTCTCATCTGCCAAAAACTGTATGCTACACTTAATTGTACTACTTGTTACTTCTGCAAACCCCACCTCACACCTCAACGTGGTGCAGCGGTGACCATGCCTATCTGAGAGCTGTGGTGGCAGAAGTCTATTCCCATGGTAGGTTTAACCATGCCATGAAAGTGTCGGCTTGTGGTCCGGAACAGTCCTCCATTCTGGACCTGCAGGTCAGCTAAGTGGGGTTGGGTACTTGGGCAATGTGCCTGACCAGTGCATTGCTCTAACATGGCCAACTTCAACGTGAGCCCAGCCAGCTGAGTTGTCGTATTTAAAATGGCTAAAGGAGAATTTAAAACACAGGCCTTAGTTCCCCGCACACCATCGGATCCTGCTGTGGTAGCTGTAGGACATCCCAATGGCGAGAGGCTGCTAAAACCTCATTGGCGATGATGCTTCGATCTGCCACGTCAAACTAGACATGTGAAGTACGGTCAATCAAGTAAGTAACTTGTTACTTCTAAGCTTTTCCTTTCAAGATGTGTAGAGCTAGAATTTACATAACTCCATAATAATTCTCAGCTAGGACTAATGCACTGTAAAAAGGAAGGGCAGGGATCATGAATTTGTCCACCAACTGGAAGCAGCTCATCAGCAGAATGAGCAGGCCCATAAATCATGTGTTCACAGTCTCCCCAACTAAAATGAGGTTCATTGTCTTTTAGTAAATTGCAGCAATTATTTCTAAATCTGTATCTATACATGTAAATTAGCAGGTGCAAGTGTTATTCAAAGCTGTGCCCTCTTCTGCCTTCTATTTTAATCATTGCATTTCATCTTTTTTGGCAATGCACATCTGGACATCCTTTGAATATGAGAGTCTCAGATGCAGCAGACCTGTGGATCTGTTTGACAGTCTTTATGGTCCATTTCAAAAATAAGAATATTAAGGGGGAAATGAAATATGAACCAACAGGGTTGATATTCTATATTTAAAAGCCCTGTGCAGGTGTTCCTTGCATGTAGGGTCTCAATGTGTTGAATCTGCAGTGGGGCTTGTGCTTTTGAATTAAAATTACTTAAGCCTATTGATCGGCATTTGGGAGGAGATCTTTAAATATGTCCTTAAAAAGTGTATGAGTAAAATAAAATTCTGTAATGGCCTACATAATATGTAAATATGATGCTATTTTAGTTAAGGAAGGTTGGACATGGAAGGAGGAGGAGGAGGAAAAGGAGAAGAACTCCTCCTCCTCCTCATACTACTACTACTAGTAGTTAAGGAAGGAAGTGTGACCAGTGGAAAATCTGAAAAAATTGGTTTTCATTCTGCTAAATTTGCCTGACCCAATGTTACAATGTCAGGTTGTTTCCAAACAGACACTAACACAAAAAGTGTTCCTGGCTTGTGCAAGTTGTTGCCCTGTTTTCTCTGTTCTCCACTTTGTCTCTACAACTACCTGCACCATATCCTTGGCTTTTTCTGGAAATCCCCTGAGACCCAGAAGGACTGTCCCAGGGAACAGAAGGATTGTGGTAAAGAGGATAAGGCAGGAAATTGCTGCCTCTGTAATTATTCTTGCACTTATGCTCTGCTCAGGAAACAATCATGTCTTTATACTTCCTCTGCAATTTTAAAAAAATAGTTCTCCAATCTTTCCAGAGTACGCTCACAGCAAACAGCAACAAGCAAATATTCTGAGCTTTCTGAAATGTGTTGTTTTATTTTTTCCATGTGTTTGTTTGAAAAAGATAATGAGTTCCTAACCTCTCAAACCTTTATACCTTTATATAATCCTGGGAAATGGAAAAAAAGGGAAGAGATTGAAATAGAACAAAGCAACCAACCTGAAAATTGAAAACAATAAAATTCCAATTTATGACGGGAAATGATTGCTCCATTTGTAGTTACCTAGGGGCATACTATGGTGCATTATTCATTCAGTCTTATTTCCATACACAATAATCTACATTCCTTAGTACAATAATGCATACCTGTCAAGTATCCCATATTGGCCGGGATTTCCCGTAATTCAGCGCCACTTTTCCTACTTTCCCGCCCAGAGCTGCCGCCATCCTGTAATTTGACGGCAGGGGAAAGTAGTTACTGCACATCCCCTTCTGCACAGAATCCTTCTACACATGCGTAGAACTCTACTATGCATGTGCAGAAGGGGACGCGCAGACAGGTATGCAATAATGACTTGTTATTGCTGCTTTTTAAACAACTGACAATGTTCTTATTTCTATAGAATTAACTAACTAAAAGTACGACGTAGAAATATATCAAAGGTAACAATTCATTACGAAGGGAATTCCTTAAATGCTAATTATGTATGATTATCAGGAGGATTCTCATCTGCCATAATCTGCATGCAAATTAGCATGCTTTCTTTTGTATTTGGTCTCCAGGCCAAACACAAAAGACATGAAACACCATTTGTCAGGATGTGGCTAAATTACATGAGTGACAACAAATTCCAAAATTCATGTTACAATGAGCCCTTATAATTTGGCTAAGGAAAAGTCTCACCACAACATGCAGCAGTCAGGTAGTATAAACATTAACGTAATTGCAGTTACTTGTAATGCAGACTTTGGCCTTAAATTCTTTTAAAAGTCAAAATAATTTTCTATATTATCAGGTGTTTAATAATTAGATAGCTGGATTTTTCTCCATATTTCCTGCCCGATTTACATATGCAGCAGTTTCAAGGCATAGGAAACATCATTTTGAAGTGTGCTGCTACATTCCTCCCCACCTCACCCCAGTGGAAAATTTGCACCCTAGTTCTTCTTCTTTCGTACCACCTTCTTGAATTTGTCATTGGCCAAACTTAAATCCCCATCAGTACATGTTTCCGGTAGTAACCGTCAGACCAGCAAATGATCTGGATTCTGTATCTCTCCACATTCACACAGCATGTTGTTATCTGCCAGCAGCCCCCACTTAAGCATGTTTGTCTTACATTTAAGAACTTTGACCCTCAGCCTATTCAGAGTCCTCCAAGTGACGTAGGGGAGGTCGAGTTCCTCAGCTATATCCTTTAATGTTGTTCTTTGTCCAGTGAGCTCCTTCCTCCATCTTCTAATTTGATTTTGCTTTTGTGTACCAGCAAGAATGTTTATTCTTGCCATAAAGCTCTCCTTGGATCTGACCCGGTGGACTTGAGGCACATATCCATTCAGAGGATGTCAAGGTTCATTCTCTTGCTTAGTTCTCTTGATGTCCGCTGCTCCTCCTTTCCTTATCTTAGGTGGAGCAATACCAACAAAATAACATATTTTCTCAACTGGTGTACGTTTGACGGATCCTGTCACTATGCACATTATTTCATTAATAGTGCATCCCAGTGACTGGGCTGAAATAGAAACTTTCATCCACGTTTGTTCATTATTATTTTTTTACTCACAGGAACTTATTCAAAAATTATAAATATTTTTAAAATGGCATTCTTCTGAAGTGATACAGTCAACTTTGCCATTTCAGAATTTTAAGGATGGACTGGATCTCATCTATTGTTTAGAAGGCAGGCCCAGATGAAGGTAGAGAAATAATGCAAGCGCGGCGCCAAAATGGCAGCCGCGCTCTTTGCGGCCCCCCCCATCGGACGAAGGCATCCGGGTAGTTAGGGGGCGTGGCCAGCTCCCTTATAAAAGGGGTGGCCATGAGGCAGCCGAGCTGCCATTTTGCGACGCGACGGAGCGGAGAAATTTTTCCCTCTTACCTCCGTCGCTTTTGGCTTTTACCGGGAAGCCTTTTGGCTGCTGAATTCTCTCGTTTCGGCTTCCCATCGATTGGTTGAGAGGCCCGCGAAGAAGAAGGCGGCTGTGAGCGCGGCTCGTGCAGTTCGGAGGCGCGATCTGGGTCGGAAGACCGCGGCTGTGCCTCCCCAGCAGCCGCATTTGCTTGCACCCACCGGGACCGGTGGAATGGGGTCTATTCCCCCTGGCTAGAGGATGGTGGCCCACGCATGGGGCCAGTAGGGGCTGCGGCCCTCGGCCCGCAAGCGGCGGACACCTCTCCTGGTGTTGCCCATTCTGCTGGGCCTCCCTTTATAGGAGCGTAGCTCGCTCCGAGGCCTTCCAGCCTTGGGGGGTGGTCCGGTCCCCTTCCCTGGCAGGTTGCTACATCGGCCCTAATGGGCCCGGGTGTGGGGTTGTTGCCCTATTCGGGCCCCGGGGTGCAGGGACCTGTACCCATGCCTGTAGTAGGCGGGCCGGCTGGTCCTTTGCCCCATGTCAGCGTGGAAGCCTTATTGGCCCGCGTTGCGGCCCTCGAGACATCCCTGGCCCGGGCTAGCCACTCTTGGTCTCCCTTTGGGGTTCGTTTCGATGCGTCGTCTGCTGGGCAGCGGCAGGCGACGGGACGGGTCGAGCTGCTTGAGGCGCGTGGCACAACCTGGGCCACTGCCTCGCAGCTCCCCATTCAACAGACCGGTGCGGGTCAGGCCCCATTGACGAGCTCGACGGCGGTTGTGAGCTCCGACGCCCCCAGTGGGCCGGAACCCCCGGTGGGGGCGGCCTACAGGGGTGCAGCACATGAGTATGCGGTCCAAGCTAGTGCACCTACACACGTGGCCAGGTTGGGGGGGTTTCCAATGGCCTGGCCTCGCGCGGGTGGTGCGGCGGTCCAGCCGCTGACGCCCCACCTGGCGACGACAACTACCACTTAGGGCCCCGTGGTGGGGGGTGTTTTCTACCCTGTGGGGAATGTTTTGGGGGTGGCTGGGTTAGTACAGGCCCCCTTTCAGATGCCAGCAGTTCCTGTTGTGCCCGTGTCGGCCTTGCTGACGGCGGGGTATTCCTTACCGCTGGGTGTCCATTTGGCACAGACCACCAAAGAGAAGATCTGGCGGGGGGATTACGTGGATACCTTCTCACTCCTCAACAGAGGGCCCTCCAAGGAGTAGGGGGGGGCAGGATGAGAAGGATAAGGAGCAGGCACGTCGTAGCAAGCCACCACGTACGTGGGCCGACTGTTGCCGGCCTACCTCATATACATGGCGGTGTACCTTAGGGCCCGGCCGGATTTGGCAATTCCGATGGTCCAGTATTTGGACAACATCTACCGGGCGATGGTTGACTTTCCGGGCCCATCGTGGTTGGCTTATGACGTGTAATTCCATATGCGGATTCCCCGGCACTCCGACATTAGGTGGGTTGAGCCATGCCAGAGGCTGTGGCTTTTGTACATGACGCCCCCGCGCCCCGCGCCCGGGGAGTGATACCATTGTGGACATGCGGTCCAGCGGGCGGCCCCAGCACAGGTCCACTGCCAGGGGGCGGGGCAGGGGGTTTCCAGCCCGCCTGCTGTGCTGGACTTTCTCGTCCAATGGTTCCTGCAATAGGAAGAATGGCAAATACAGACATTAGTGTCCCCCCTGTGCTGCCCCCCATGCGGCCTCTGCCTGTCCCAGGCCTGGAGGGATGCGGGGCAGAGGGAGGGGTGGACAGGGGGCTGGCAAGACTGCCGCAGATGGATCTAGTTCACCAAAGGGCTCCCTCCCCAATTAATGTGGACATGTTGGAGCGCTGGCTCACATTGTACCCAAAGGGAGAGGATGCGGATATCTCCTTCAGGGTTTTAGGCAGGGGTTACGTATCCCTTTCATGGGTGATATCCCTCAGGATGCCCCCAATCTTTATCCCTTAAGGGGAGGGAGGAGGTGGCTCCTGCCAGCAATTATAAGGAGGTCTATGCGGGCAGGGTCGTTGGCCCTGTCCCTGCGCCCCCGTTCCGGGGAGCATATTATTGCAATTATGCCATGCCTTTTGGCTGTTCCAATTCGGGCTCGGCATTCGAGCGTTCCTCCATCTTCCTAGAGTGGGCTTTTGTTCGCAGATCAGGGTCCCGGTCTGTAGCCCATTCCCTGGATGATTTTATTCGGGGCTGAACGGGGCTGGGACACGTCCACACGTCTCCTCAACACATTTCAGACGCTAATGGAGGAACTTGGTGTCCCTTTAGCGCCCGAAAAGACCGAGGGCCCACCTACACAGCTAGTATTCCTGGGGGTGGAGATTGACACGGTAGCGCAGGCTTCTAGGTTGCAGCGGGATAAGGTGTCAAAGCTAGTGGCCCTTATCTCGGACTTGCTGGCCAAGCGCATGGCATCACCGAGGGACCTGCTGGTACTACATGGTCACCTCAATTTCGCTGGCAGGGTCGTTGCACCGGGCAGGGCATTTGCTCGGCGCTTGCGCGATGTCATGGCAGGATTATCCAGGCCCCACCATAGGGTTAGACTTACCCGGGGTATCAGGGCAGACGTGCTTGTCTGGCTACAGATCCTGAGGGATTTCAATGGGGTGTCATTTTGGAGGTCTGAGCTCCTGGCTTCCCCTCGCTTTAAGATACAGTCCGATGCCTCGGGATCCCTGGGTTATGGGATGTACTTCAATTGGAAGTGGGCCTATGGTGGGTGGCCACCATCCTGGGCAGGCACGGGTCGCCTGCGTGGTCTCACGTATCTGGAATTTTCCCTATCCTGGGTGCTTTGATGCTATGGGGCGAGGAGGGGGCCAACTCGGTTGTCCATTTTGGTGTGACAATGCGGCTGTTGTCCACATTGTCAATGCACAGACCTCTAAATCGCCCAGGGTTATGGACCCAGTGCGTCAGTTTGCGTTGCGCAGCCTGCGCCTCAACGTTATTTTCAGGGCCAGGCATGTCCCAGGGGTTACTAATGATATTGCTGACGCTTTGTCCCGCCTGCAGATCTCCCGGTTCCGTGCCTTGGCCCCGGATGCGGAAGAATTTCCCTCGCCACTCCCGGACGGGATATGGAACATTGGCAAGGAGAGGTGAACCGGGCGATTGGCTTGTCACTAGCGCCACGCACGCGTAAGGCGTATCACCACGCATTTAATTCTTTCAGAGCATTCTGTACCCAATTTCAAATGCCAGGAACCTGGCCGATCCCGGTAACCCATGTTCTGCGGTTCATGGTTTGCCTGCATGCCCAGGGCCTTGCACCTCGCACCATAGCATCTAAGCTGTCAGCGTTGGTTTTTATGGCCAAAGTGGGAGGTCACGTGGACAGCACCACTGACTTCCGTGTGAGACATGTTTTGGAGGGGTGGGTGCGCGTGCGTGGGCGTTGCCCGGACGACCGCCACCCGATTTCCCCAGGGGTTTTTACCCAATTGGCCCGGGGCTGGCCTGGCCTCTGTTTTGATAAGATGAGGCAGCCCATTTCATGCGGCTACAACGGTGGCCTTTTTTGGAGCGCTCCGCATCGGCGAGCTTGAGATGCTGCATAAGGCGGATGCAAGTCGTGGACAGCACCACTCACTTCCGTGTGAGACATGTTTTGGAGGGGTGGGTGCGCGCGCGTGGGCGTTGCCCGGACGACCGCCACCTGATTTCCCCAGGGGTTTTTACCCAATTGGCCCGGGGCTGGCCTGGCCTCTGTTTTGATAAGATGAGGCAGCCCATTTCATGCGGCTACAACGGTGGCCTTTTTTGGAGTGCTCCGCATCGGCGAGCTTGAGATGCTGTATAAGGCGGATGCAAGTCGTAGGGCACTGGAACTCGAAGATGTCTGTGTGAACAATATTGGGCTCAGTTGGGGACACGCTCCTCTAAAACGTATCAACACGGCGTAGGCAGTGGAGTAGACTGCTATGATGTTCCTCGGCAGACATCTGTCCGGTTGGTGCCCTACAGGATTTCCTTGCACTGTGTGGCACGCACCATGGCCCGTTTTTCTGTCACCAAGGTGGGTCTTCTCTTACTAAATTTCAATTTGGAGGGTGCCGGGAAGGCACTAGACAGTGTTGGCCCCTCTGGGGCTCGTTGCGGCACCCATTCGTTCAGGATAGGGGCGGCTTCTACTGCAGTTGTTTTTGGGTACTCCGGGGCTGAAATACGCCGCACGGGAGGGTGGGGATCACAATGTTTTCAGTTTTGTGTTCGCCCTCTTCAACCGTGAGTACCAGTTTAGTCACTGCACTGTTTCTCCCCCCCTTTTTTCCTTGACAGACCCTGGGTGTCGTTTTACACCGGTGACAGTATGGCTGGTGGGCCGTAGCCACGTGCACAGGGCAGCTCGTTATGCTGCGGCGACAGAGTGGGGACCCCGACTGGGACTGGGTGCAGCCGCACGTCTCAGGTAGTATGGTAAGCGCGGCATGTTATGGCGGGAACTGTTGCCATTCCTTTTCTACATCAGGGATGCTGACTCGCCCGATGTCCTGGTTATGTACCTTGGGGGCGATGGCTTGGGGCAGGTCACTGGCCTATCGCAGAAGCTTGCGGTTTGCAGTGACCTGCCCTACTCACATCATGTGTGGCCTGCCACATCCCTCAATTGGTCGGACACGATACCGCGGTACGCTTACAGGGGGGCGTTCGGCCTCGAGGCTCTTGACTGAGCCGACGCTCCGTGAACGGGGCTATTGCCCGGTTCCTTTTCGACAAGGGCGGGGGACGCGTCATTAGCCTCCCCGGCGTCAGTCTGCAAAATTACGAGCTTTACTCAGGGGATGGGGCCCATCTGTCACAGGGAGGTATGGACCTCTGGTTAGTGGAATGGCGAGCAGGCCTGTCGACCGAGCTGACGGTCTTGGGGGGGCGGTGAGCCTTTTGGGAAGCCTCCCCGTGTGGCGGGTATCACTGGTAAGGTAAACATTTATGACCCACAGGTATCCGGCAGGTTCACAATTGACTGGACAACACTAGACAGGCATAAGTTGGTTAAACGTTGTCCGGTCAACGACGAACCAGGCGACGGGGTGATGGCTACAGCTAGACAGCATGCATCACCCCGTGATTTCACGGATACGCGTCAGAGGGTGGGGTCATTAGTTAGATATTGACTACGGTCAACAATTTGTTTGTTGTCAACAAACAAATTGATACAAATAGATACATTGTAACAATTGCCGTTGGCAATTTTGGGTGGTACCTTACCAGTGTTACTTCAGCCTGCTTGCCTTAAAGAATTATGATTGGTCAATTACCAATAGAAATTTATAATTTGGACTAGGGCATGAATCAATAAATGTGGCCCAATGCCGTTATCCACTTTTACCAGTGTCTGAGTCCTTTATTGGGGGGTGCGCCTGCAATGCAAGCGCGGCGCCAAAATGGCAGCCGCGCTCTTTGCGGGCCCCCCCCCATCGGACGAAGGCATCCGGGTAGTTAGGGGGCGTGGCCAGCTCCCTTATAAAAGGGGTGGCCATGAGGCAGCTGAGCTGCCATTTTGCGAAGCGACGGAGCGGAGAAATTTTTTTCCCTCCACCCCCTCCCTAGTTAACAGTGTGATATTTTGGTCGCTTCGGGGCCGGGTGGGAATTTTTGGCTGGGACCCACAATTGGCTCTCGGGTCCTGGTTTTTTCGCCCATCCCACACTGTTGCTATGGTTTGATATAGGGGTTTTCTGTTGCTGCTGTTGACTTTGGTCACATGGGCGGGTATCACTGGTAAGGTAAACATTTATGACCCACAGGTATCCGGCAGGTTCGCAATTGACTGGACAACACTAGACAGGCATAAGTTGGTTAAACGTTGTCCGGTCAACGACGAACCAGGCGATGGGGTGATGGCTACAGCTAGACAGCATGCATCACCCCGTGATTTCACGGATACGCGTCAGAGGGTGGGGTCATTAGTTAGATATTGACTACGGTCAACAATTTGTTTGTTGTCAACAAACAAATTGATACAAATAGATACATTGTAACAATTGTCGTTGGCAATTTTGGGTGGTACCTTACCAGTGTTACTTCGGCCTGCTTGCCTTAAAGAATTATGATTGGTCAATTACCAATAGAAATTTATAATTCGGACTAGGGCATGAATCAATAAATGTGGCCCAATGCCGTTATCCACTTTTACCAGTGTCTGAGTCCTTTATTGGGGGGTGCGCCTGCAAAAGCAAACACATAACAAGAACACCAAATAATGCCAGTGGAGGCCACTGGAAGTGACAGAGCAAGAACAAGAACCTTGCATCTCCATCAATATTCAAAGTAGTGGTGATGTTGGTGTTGGTGGGGTGTGTGTGTGTATGGTGGTGATGTGTGGGTGATGGTGGTGGTGGTGGTGGTGGAAGATGATGATGATGATGATGATGAACAAGAAAAAGAACAAGAAAAAAAAGAGTAGTCCCCATTGACTGAATTCAGTGGTGCTCTGGAATAGACTTCAAGAGTTAACAGGGCTGGGAGCGACTGCAGGGAAATTTCTCCCCACCTGCCGTTGAGGGAATCAAGCATTGTTTGTTGTCTAGGGCAGGGGTGCCCAAACTATGGCCCATGGGCCGTATCTGGCCCCCAAAGCCATGCCATCTGGCCCCCAATGCCCTTACTGCTCCAGGAAATGGAAGTAAGACATGCATGCATGAGTGCATAATGCGTCCTGCACATGTGTGTTTTACTTCCGTTTCCAGTGGGAGGAACCATGTGCCAGCCTGATCAGCTGCCCGGGGTGTGTGGCCAGGCCCATGACCTGAAAAGTTTTGGCACCCCTGATTTAGAGCGCTGTAGGAGGACTCGGGATACCAGGATTCAAACCTTTACTCAGCTGTGAGGCCCCCTAGGTAAGCTGGGGCCTCTCTTTCAACCTGATCCCTATCTCACAGTTTTGAAGACTGAAAAGGAGCTGAACCCTGCACACTACCTTGAGCTCACTGGAGGAAAGTCAGGTCATGAAAATAACTAATATAAACGAATGAGCTATTCCACATATTCTTTGTTATTGCCTTAAAGGACCATTTCAGAAAATTCTTGTTGTTTCATTTTTAATAAACGAAAGTAATAACCAACAATAATTACAGTATAATCTCTAAATATAACTATGGCTTCCTTATTTGTCTCTTACTCTTTGGTCACTGTGCATGACTAAGTATAGACACAAATGGCTCTGCGATGATCAGAGACTTGAAAGCTATTAATTTATTTGCAGATGCACACAGTGTTGCCAGCATTATTACCCTTCCATATGACAAAGAGCTGCAATTAGCCCAGATTTAATATTGAAGTGTTTTATTTTTCTGAATACCAACAAGGAAAAGACAATTTCCTTCACAACTGAAAAAAGACCAGGCATATACTTCATCTGGAAGAATACAGATGACACACCACATGGAATATACCAAGGCTTACCAAACCTGAAACTTAATTTTCAGGTTTTAGTTTATTAGTTCAGAACCAATTTAGGGCTTGGCTAGAAGGCTCAATTGGAGTGGATTGAATCAGAATAAATAAGACTGCTTAAGGTTGCACAGCCTAATAGACTTTAAAAAATGCTTGCCTCCTTCCTCTGCCCCTCCCAATATTGTTATGGATAGCCACTTAATGATATTTCCCAATTTTAAAAAGCTTAGTAAGGTAAAGGTTTCCCTTGCTTGAAAGCCAGTCATATCCGACTCTAGGGTTCAGTGCTCATCTCTGTTTTAAAGCCAAAGAGCCAGCATTCACTGTCTGCATCTGCAGATATTTCTGTGGTCATGTGGCAGGCATGACTAGACACTGGAGTGCATGGAGCACTGTTACCTTCCCACCGAAGTGGTCCCTGTTTATCTACTTGCAATTCTAGCTTTCGAACTGCTAGGTTGATGACTCTAAGCTCTATATTCTAACAATCAATCAGCAAAAACAGAAAGTCAGAGAGAAGAATGGTTTGCTTTCAGGGAATGCTGAAAGGTAACTTTGCAAGAGCAATTTTTGTCTACTGATCTTACCAAAAATCAAGGACTATACGAAGCATTTCTCATAGCTTCAGTGTTGCTACCATTCACATACAAATTCCGGTTTTTATTTCCAGTCTTCTGAAATAAGTAGCACTTTAGTTTTTCTTTAAATAATAGAATGTATAAGGTCTCATTGGCACCACAAAATGTGGAGGGAGAGGTTTAAAATTTCACACCCTATCAGCAGTATAGTTACATTGTTCAACCTCCTCTCAACAACCAAAGTACCCGTTAACAATAGGGCTACTAAGAGAAGGATAGAAGCAACTGTGGCTTTAACAAGAACATCAACGTTTAGATGTACTGAAACCAAGAGGTGAATCTAGTGGTGGATGTTACTATAATAAATAGCAACACCTCCTATCCTATTCATCTTTTTTTACAAGCATAATATTTCTTTTGGGAACACAACAGATTCCCCTTCTCCTTGTTCATGGGAGGTTTTTCCTTATGCCTCATGTAGAGATATAGTGTTGCATGCCCTGGCAAAATGGTTAGCCATGGCTCTGGGGAGGATAATTACATTCCCTGTGACACCCTTCACTGGAAGCAATGTGACTGTAATCAGGACAGATTAAAATTATTCTCCCTCAGGCCAGAAACCTCTTCAGTTTGTTGCGCAGTTCAAACAAAAAATAATAATTGGTGTGTGTGATTGGGCTACCTCTCTGTTCTGTGTTGGCAAACACCCAGTTGCATATTTATGCTCAGTTCCATACTCATTTGTTTGTCCAGGTGTGCAAGAGACAGCAAGAAAATTTCAAAAAGTGTTTGTGCAAGCTTCCTTATGCAAACTGTATTTTACAATAGGAGTTTGGACTCTGTCTTTTCTCAAGTTGTCTATACTAATTACATTGATGGTAGCATAATGCTCAGGCTTGTATTGAGAACATTAAAAAAAACCTTTGGGCTCCATTCAATGGAAATTTCTAGGCTGGGGAAGAAATTTGAGGTAAGGCAAGAAATAGAACTGGAAAAGTAGATTTATTTTAACAGACTCAATATATATTAAGACAGGAGTTCTCAACCTTTTAAAGCCAGCGGCTGGGTCACTCTCCCTCAGACACATACCTGTCAAGTTTTGGGAAATTCCTGTCAAATAAGGGAAATTTCCCGGCCAAAACAGGAAACTGGACAGCTATGCTTATTCTCCAGTCTAACTCCAGTCTAACTGCAGTCTAACTAAAACGGGATGACGGCACGAAAGAGCGTAAAATACGGGGGTTTGACAGAAATTTTCTGAAACTTGACAGGTATGCTCAGACAGCTTTGGGGGCCAGATGGCAATTTTGTCCTTCCTCCACCACATGACACTTCCTGGTGTTGTGGAGGCAGTGGGATGCCACATGAAATGATGCCATGGGCTGCATCCGACCCACAGGCTGCAGGTTGAGAATCCCGGTATTAAGAGTTTAGGAGTTTATCCATTTTAAGGCACAAAAATAATGTGTTATAATTTCATGGAGTAAATGTGGCAAACTTCAGCTTCTAATGACTGATCCCCAAACCACGTTTCCTGCCAATGAACTTCTCACAAAAAACAATTCTTCCTAAAATGGGCAATTTATTTTCCTTTTATTCTAAATACATCTTTAGTCCTCTTCTAGTTCTTTCTCCAATTGCTGAGGAAATCCTGAGATTAGCTTTATCTGCAAAATCCATTTAATTCCTGCTATAGCAGAATCCCGTCTGACAGTCAAACTGTCCTTCATGCCAGTCAAATCTCCCATTTTATTCTGTTTGGTTATCTCCTTCCTAAGGGGTGATTATTAAAAAGAATTCAAGAAGTTGTTCAGTGAAACTGACAGCCGTGTCCTGTTTCCTCACTCATTCTAAAAAGAACTTTTTTCTGCATATCAGAGCATTACACAATTTTAAATAATATAATAATAAATTTCATGTCAGAAATTACTCTGGGTTGAAAAGATTTTTGCTGGAGAAACTCCACTTAGGAGATGCCCGAATGAGGCTTCTTTCATGTCCCCAAGATCCGTTGTGCAGCACTTGGGTATCAAACCCCGACCTCCCAGTGCAATTTTAAATTATGGGGGTATATGAAATATTATGAATTTAATAATAGTATTATTGAAGCTACAAAGTTTAAAATATTAAACAGCCTTTTAAGTAGAATAATTTTTAAAATTAGAAATGGAAAGGCCATGGATAAAGGGGGGAAAGTATATAGAAGATTAATGCATCATTCAAAACAAGTGTTCTAATGTTGAATAGAAAGCTGGAGCCGTCAGAATGAAATGCAATATGGGGTGGGGCACAGCTTGGTCATTAAACATTTCATGCAAAAGATTTCAGAGAACTCCCAGCTCTAGTAATCTGTTGCAGCTATTTTGTCTTTTCCTCTTTAATGGATGTTTTTGAAGGAACATTGTGAAAAATTGAGAAGACTACAAATGGAAGACAATGTTATCAAGAGGAAGGGTGATTACACAATACAAGCCCAGTCTGGAAATGCTGCACATACTCAATGTGATATATTCCTGGGGGCTAA
The DNA here is from genome assembly GCA_035047305.1 of Bradypodion pumilum. Taxonomy (NCBI): domain Eukaryota; kingdom Metazoa; phylum Chordata; class Lepidosauria; order Squamata; family Chamaeleonidae; genus Bradypodion; species Bradypodion pumilum. Next base: position 304,988,149 of record JAWDJD010000004.1, on the reverse strand, counting down.
TATGTGGTCCTCCAGATACTGTTGATACAACTATTAGTCAATCGCATGAGATCATAGCAGTTGCAATTCAACATCTGTATGGTGTCACACTGTCCATCCTTGGTATAAAGCAGGAGTTCTCAACCTTTTTAAGCCAGGGGCCTGGTCACAGACAGCTTCAGGGGCCGGATGGCCATTTTGCCCTTCCTCCACCACATGGCACTTCCTGGTGTAGTAGAGGCAGTGGGGGGCACATGAAATGGTGTTGTGGGCCACATCTGGCCCATGGGCCACAGGCTGAGAATCCCTGGTATACATACCTGTCAAGTTCCGGGAAATTTCTGTTAAATAAGGGAAACTGGACAGCTATGCTTATCCTGTGCTGGCCTCCAGTCTAACTCCAGTCTAATTGCAGTCTAACTAATATGGGATGACGGCAGGAAAGAGTGTAAAATATGTGGTTTTGACAGAAATTTCCCAAAACTTGACAGGTATGCTGGTATAAAGAAACAAAGAAACCCAAGCTCCTCTGCTGAAGTTAATGGAGAGCCAAGATGTGCCAAAGGTCAGCTACAGCATACAGAGGGATACTGCTGTTTTCAATGTGAGAGTGGAAAATACAGGGGGAAGATTGAACTGTTCCAGCTTGCCTTGCTCCTCATATGCCTGCAAGGATTGGTTGGATGAGAGTTGCAATGTGTGAAATGTTTCTTTATACATTGTAGAAATGCTTTGCCACAAATTGTTTTGACATGAAGAGTCAGAAACAGAAGAAGGAAGTAATATAAAAGAGGGGGAAATTATCCTATGCTCTTTTGAATTTTTCCATTATCATAATAATTTAGTGTCAGAAATTGAAACTCCGCTCAGGGAATGCCCAAATGAAGCTCCTTTCATGTTCCAAATAGCTGGGACAGAGATGGGTGCTCAATCTGCCATGCAGTACCCAGGTCTCAAACTGTCGACTTGCCAGTCTTCCAGCTAACAAGGTGAGCTTCTTAACCATTGAGCCACCACAACTCCACTTTTTCCATTAAGAGGCATATTCACACAAGTGTTTTAAGGCTGAAAGGAAGAGTCTGGAAGAGGTATCTAAAAGATGCTTCTGATGTGTTTATGGTTAATAAAAGTTAATGAATCCCTTTTTGTTTCAAATTAAATGATGGCTAATTGTATTTCACTCCCCCAGAATTGAAGAAAACATCTGGCCAATACTAATATTATTCTGGCCTTCTAGTAAATAAATGACTGACTGATAAATAATTTAATTTAATTTAATTTAATTTAATTGTCACATTTATATACCGCTCACTCGGCCAAAGCCAACTCAGGGTGGTTCACAATAAAAATTAAAAAACACATGTTAAAAACAGTTAAAACTACCCACCCCCTAAAAACAAGGGCTGCAGGATCCAAAGGCACCATGGGGAAGAGTTTTTCTACACCAACCACCCAATGGAGGTTACCCTTCCACCTGCACCCCACACTTGACCCGCCAGCCAGGTTTTAAGTTCTTTTCTGAAAGGCAGCAATTCCGTCCGGAGACGTAGCTCTGTTGGCAGGAGGTTCCAGAGGGCCGGTGCAGACACGGAGAAGGCTCTCCTCCTTGTGCCAGAGAGGCGAGCCCCTCTGGCTGATGGCACAACTAGAGAGCCCCTCCGGTCCGCTCTGGTTGGACGGACAGACGTCCTCAGGGCAATGCGGTCTCTTAGGTAACCCGGCCCACTACCATATAGGGCTTTAAAGGTCAAAACCAGCACCTTGAATTGCACCCGGAGACAAACTGGCAACCAGTGCAGCTCCCGAAGCAGTGGCAAAGAACGGGCATAACGCCCACACCCCATCACCACCCTGGTTGCCGCATTCTGGACCAGCTGTAGCCTCCGAATGGTCGTCAAGGGCAGCCCCATGTAGAGCGCATTGCAATAATCTAGTCTGGAGGTAACCAGAGCATGAGTGACCATGAGCAAGGAGTCCCGGTCCAGGAGTGGGCGCAACTGGCGAATCACCCGAAGTTGGGCGAAAGCCCTCCTGGTCACAGCCGCCACATGTTCTTCTAGCGATGTTATGTATGCATGTACAATGTCACTTTAAATATATGAATGTAACCAGTCCACAATCACAATGTATCTCAGCTGTTAAGGAACGCGAGCAAGCCGCCCATAGAGGGCAGCTGCGAGCGTTCAGTCTCACATGGTCCACATTGCCCAAATCACAAACAGCCGCGGGAAATTCCCCACATGATCAGGAGCTACAGAAAACAACTGCAGAAGAGAAAACAACTGCAGAAGAGAAAACAACTGCAGAAGAGAAAACAACTGCAGAAGAGAAAACAACTGCAGAAGAGAGGCGTGACCTGGGCGAGGCCACGCCGGTAGCAGCCAATGAGCTACCGTGCAACAAGATTCAAATGTATTGTGTATGGTCAAGCCATACCAGTTCGATGTCAGCGAGCCCGAACAATGGGAGCTCTACGAGTGCCAGTTTCGGCACGCCATGGAGGCTGCAGGCGTCGACGACGACACGAAGATGCGCTCCCACTTCCTGTCTCAGGTGGGGCCGGCCACGCTGCGGATCCTGATGACCCTGGTGGCCCCCGGAAGGTGGACGAGGTGCCCATCGACCGTATCCTGGAGAGACTGCGTGAGCATTTCCAGCCGCCCGTCTCGATTTTCCCAGCCCGGGTCGTGTTGAGATGTATCTGCCCCATAATGAGATGTATCTGCCCCATTACCTCATGTTCCTGCCGAGCATCAATGAATAAACCTGTGTTAGTCCTTCCTGCGACTCCTTCTTTGTCTTCCGTGCAAGACACTAAATTGGCGACGAGGATGGGATCGATGGCGAATCCCAAGGTCAAGCCATACCAGTTCGATGTCAGCGAGCCCGAACAATGGGAGCTCTACGAGTGCCAGTTTCGGCACGCCATGGAGGCTGCAGGCGTCGACGACGACACGAAGATGCGCTCCCACTTCCTGTCTCAGGTGGGGCCGGCCACGCTGCGGATCCTGATGACCCTGGTGGCCCCCCGGAAGGTGGACGAGGTGCCCATCGACCGTATCCTGGAGAGACTGCGTGAGCATTTCCAGCCGCCCGTCTCGATTTTCCCAGCCCGGGTCGCGTTCCACAGGCGAGACCAGCAACCGGGCGAATCCGTGTCCGCCTATGCGGCGGCCCTCAGGCTTGCAGCGGTGCATTGCCAGTGGGACGACCTGGACCAGGCCCTCCGTGACCGCATGCTGTGCAGCTTGAGGGACGAGGAGCTTCAGAGGAGGCTCATGACCCGCGACCATCGCCTCACGTTCAATGAGGTACTGCGGGAGGTGCAAGCAGCCGAGGAGGCCAGGAGCGGCGTCCGGCTATTCAAGTCTCGAGGGGCCACGTCCGAGAGGGCCAAGTCACCAGTGCAGGCGGCCCGGCGGACACCAGCAAAGACGGCCTGGCGGGCCCCCAAGCCGCCCGCCGCCGCACCAACGTCGTCCGAGGAGTCCTCCACGACAGCGGATCCCTACTCCAGCGAGGACGACGACGTCCAGAGGATCAAGAAGCGAGGTGAGAAGCGGCAGACCTGAAAATGGCAGGACCGCCGCTGCGACGGTTGTGGGGCGGCCCACGACCGCACGAGGTGTCCGTTCCGGAAGGCCGAGTGCCACAACTGCGGCCGAAAGGGACACATCGCCCGAGTATGCAGGCGCGGACGAGTCAAGGACAAGGGCAGTTCCAGCCATTCCCAGACGCACCAACGAAAGGCGGCCGGCACCAGGAAGGTCTCAGCCGGCCACAGCGAGGACGGCGTGAACCACGTGGGCCTGGAGCACCGGCGGTTCTTCATAGAGGTACTGTTGCAGGGGGTCCCAGTGAGGATGGAGATAGACTCGGGCTCTTCTTATTCCATCCTGTCCCAAAAAGAGTTTATGCGCATTCCCCCAGAGAAACGGCCCAAACTGCGGGCCATGAGATCCAACCTACGGGACGTGCAGGGAAATGGGATCCCAGTGTTGGGGGTGGGGAACTTCAAGGTGAAGTTCAAGAACTACTCCGAGAAACTGCCCCTAGTGGTCCTAAAAGGGGGGAGGTGCTGCCTTTTGGGAACGCAGTGGTTTGCTCCCCTGGGGATCGAACTGTCCGGCATTAACGCCATCGAGACTGACCCAATGCGGGACGTGTGCGACGCACACCCGGACGTTTTCAAGAAGGGGCTCGGGAAATACAAGGGGCCCCCGGTTTCCTTTGAGCTGGACCCAGAAATCCGGCCCATCCGCCTCAAGCCAAGGAGAGTGCCCTTCGCCCTCAAGGACAAGATTGAGGCAGAACTGGACAAATTGGTGGGGCAGGGGATTTTGGTTCCAGTTGACTCGGCGGAGTGGGAAACGCCGATTGTTACAGCCCTCAAGTCAAATGGGGAGGTCAGAATTTGTGTGGACTATAAATGTACGATAAATAAGGCCATTCGGCCAAATGCATACCCGGTGCCCGTGGTCAGCCATTTGCTGGCCACGCTACATGGGGGGAGGTTTTTCGCCAAGTTAGATTTGGCCCAGGTGTATCAGCAGCTTTCTGTAACCCCGGCTGCTGCCACCGCGCAAACGATCGTAACGCACAAGGGGGCGTTTAAGGTAACGCGCCTTCAGTTTGGCGTGAATTCGGCCCCCGGAATTTTCCAGTCCCTCGTGGAACGCCTTTTAAAGGGGCTTCCAGGCGTCCTCCCATACTTTGACGACGTGTTGATAACAGCGGGGAGCGAATTAGAGTTAGCCAAGAGGCTAGATGGGGTTCTTTCAGTGTTCGAGAGGGCAGGACTTCGATTGAGGAGGGACAAGTGCGTATTCTTCGCAAGGGAGGTAGAGTTTCTAGGGTTTAAGGTAACCCCGGACAGAATCAAACCCTCCGAGTCCAAGGTAGCGGCCGTGAGAGACGCCCCTCGCCCCACCGCGAAACCAGAGCTGCAGTCATTCCTAGGGCTCCTAAATTTCTATCACTCCTTCCTGCCTCGGAAGGCATCGGTCGCGGAGCCACTGCACGCGCTACTTAAGAAGGACGCGGTTTGGCGGTGGGGGGACAAGCAGGAGAGGGCATTCAAGGAGCTTAAGTCACTCCTGTCTTCGGATGTGGTCCTGACCCATTTTGATCCGAAAAAACCAGTGGTGCTAGTCTGTGATGCGTCCCCGGTGGGGGTGGGGGCGGTCCTGTGCCACGTGTTGGAGAGCGGGAGGGAAGCCCCGGTGGCGTACTACTCAAGGTCCCTCTCGAAAGCTGAGCACAATTATGCGCAAACAGATAGGGAGGCCCTGGCCATAATCGCGGGAACGAAGAAGTTCCACGATTTCTTATACGGCCGCGAGTTTACGGTAGTGACGGATCACAAGCCGCTGCTGGGGATCTTCACTACCGGCAAACCAACCCCACAAATTCTATCCCCCAGGATGCTGCGTTGGGCCATTTTTCTCAACGCCTACCAATATGAGCTGGTCTATCGCCCAGGGAAGGAGATCTCCCATGCGGACGCCCTGTCCCGATCCCCTCTCCCTAGTTTAGGGGACCCCATGTGTGAGGTAGAGCAGGAACACCAAGTCCTGCTGATTGAGTCTCTCGACTCACCCCCAATTGTGCCGGCCAACCTCGCCAAGGCCACGGCGGCCGACAAGATCCTGGCCCAAGTTAGTTCCTGGGTTAGAAAAGGGTGGCCCACCTCTCCCCCCGAGGAACATTTCAAGCCGTTTTTCAGGCGCAGAGTAGAGCTTTCTCTGGAAAGGGGCTGCTTACTCTGGGGCCAGCGGGTGGTTATCCCAGAGAAGCTGAGGGCCAAGGTGCTGAGGCTACTGCACACCAGCCACCCCGGGATCGTGCGCTCCAAGGCTCTGGCCAGGAGTTTCTTTTGGGGGCCCCAGATAGACGGGGACATAGAACGCCTAGTGGGCACGTGCGAGAGCTGCCAGAGCTCTCGGCCCGAGGAGTCCCGGTTACCCCATAGGGAATGGGATACGGCCCGCGGGCCATGGTCCCGGATCCATGTCGACTTCGCCGGCCCTTTCCGCGGGTCCATGTTTCTCCTGGTAGTCGACTCCTACTCCAAGTGGTTGGAGGTAATCCCCATGAACAGCACGTCCTCTGCCGCAACCATTAAACAGTTGTGAAAGCTGTTTGCCTGCTTCGGCCTGCCAGACGTCCTTGTGAGCGATAACGCGAGTACCTTCACGTCGGCAGAGTTCAAGACGTTTATGGAGAGAAACGCCGTCAGGCACATAACCGCTGCCCCGTTTCACCCCGCCACAAACGGTCAGGTAGAGCGCCAAGTGCGCACTACGAAAGATGCACTGCGGCGCATGGGTCCCGGTGAGTTGAACCTGCATCTGTGCCAGTTCCTTATCTGCTACAGGACAACCCCTTTAGCGTCAGGTTTCTCCCCAGCCGAACTCCTCATGAGGAGGCATCCGGTAACACTGTTTGACCGGATGGATCCGTCCAGGGTGGAGGATGAAGGGAGAAACATAAGCATAGGGGGAGAGAGCTCCAAAAGTTTTGCGGTAGGGGACCCGGTTCACTGCAGAAACTACGCGGCCTCGGGGCCAGCGTGGGTGCCAGGGACAATTGTTGAGCAAACGGGGCCGGTATCCTACAGGGTCGAGACTAGTTCAGGTCTACTCTGGAGAAGGCACGCCGACCAACTCCGAAGGCGAGTCACGGGCGAGGGGGAATCAGCGTTAGGGTCCTCCCCCACCCGCATTACCCAAGGGGGAGACACAGAGGAGGATACTTTCAAAGAGAGGGATCAGTTTGATGATGATTATGAGTTGCAGTACCAGGGGGATGTAGCGGAGTGGTCCCCCACCCGTCCTAGCGAGAAGAGGGGTTTCAGTTCAGCCCCTGGTACTTCCAGTCCCCCTAGCCCTTTTGTTTTGGAGTATGCAATAGCTCCTGCCCCCTGGAGACCAACACCCCCAAGACAGGCAACAGGGGCGAGTCCACCCACCACAGTCTCTAGAACGCCTGGACAGGCAGCGGGGGGTGGCGAGGCCACGAGGGCCTCTTCGTCGGTCCCGAGATTCGTACTGGGGGGGTCCCCAAACTCCTCAAGCGGCAGGCAGGGATTCACTTCCCAACTATTCATTCCATTCCCGTCCCCCAATGCAAGGGTACCACAGACGCCACACCGAGCCGCTAATGAGTCCCCCCTTTCCATTGCAGGGCAGGACTCCACGGAACCAGGAGTCTCCGGCTCCCCTGTGTTAAGTCAGGCGGCCGCACGCCCCAGGCGCACATGCGGCAAGCCACAATGGTTGAGGGACTTCGTCCCATCCTAGGGGGGAGGGATGTTATGTATGCATGTACAATGTCACTTTAAATATATGAATGTAACCAGTCCACAATCACAATGTATCTCAGCTGTTAAGGAACACGAGCAAGCCGCCCATAGAGGGCAGCTGCGAGCGTTCAGTCTCACATGGTCCACATTGCCCAAATCACAAACAGCCGCGGGAAATTCCCCACATGATCAGGAGCTACAGAAAACAACTGCAGAAGAGAAAACAACTGCAGAAGAGAAAACAACTGCAGAAGAGAAAACAACTGCAGAAGAGAGGCGTGACCTGGGCGAGGCCACGCCGGTAGCAGCCAATGAGCTACCGTGCAACAAGATTCAAATGTATTGTGTTATGGTATATAATGAGATGTACCTGCCCCATTACCTCATGTTCCTGCCGAGCATCAATGAATAAACCTGTGTTAGTCCTTCCTGCGACTCCTTCTTTGTCTTCCGTGCAAGACACTAAAAGCAGTAGCCGCGAATCCAGGAGGACCCACAAGTTGCGCAAGATAGCCCCATCCAGAACCAAAGATGGTAGCTCCTGGGTTAACGCAGGACCCCTTATCCATAGCCACTCAGTCTTGCTGGGATTCAGTTATAGCCCGTTAGCCCCCATCCAGACCCCAACAGCTTCCAGGCACCTGGAAAGGACTTTGACGGCATCACTGGGGTCCCCATGGGCCGAGATGTACAACTGAGTGTCATCCGCGTACTGATGGTACCGCACCCCATGGGAATGAATGATCTCACCCAGCGGCTTCATGTAGATGTTAAATAGGAGAGGAGAGAGCACCGAGCCCTGAGGCACCCCCCCATTTGAGGGGCCTAGGACTGGACCTCTCACTCTCCAACCACACCGACTGGGTCCGACCCCTCAGAAATGAGGAAAACCAGGACCACACAGTGCCCTGGATTCCCAATCCTCGGAGCCGTTCCAGAAGGATACCGTGGCCAACGGTATCGAAAGCCGCTGAGAGGTCAAGAAGAGCAAGGACGGATGGGTGACCACCGTCCCGCTCCCGCCAGAGATCATCCATCAGTGCGACCAATGCCGACTCGGTACCATATCCAGGCCTGAATCCTGACTGAAAGGGGTCCAGGTAATCCGCTTCATCCAGTACCCCATGCAGCCGACGCGCCACTGCCTTCTCCAACACCTTCCCTAAAAAGGGGAGGTTGGAGACAGGCCTATAGTTGGTTAGGACAGCTGGGTCGAGGGAAGGTTTCTTCAGGAGGGGGCGCACCAAGGCATGTTTTAAAGGTGCAGGAAACACCCCCTCCCGCAATGATGCATTGATCATAGCCCCAACCCAGCCACCTGTCACTGCCTTGGAGGCTTTCACCAACCAGGTGGGACAGGGGTCCAATGGGCAGGTAGTGGCGCGCACAGCTGCAAGGAGCCTGTCCACTTCATCAGGGGCAACTGGATCAAACTGGTCCCAGATGGTATGGCAAGACTGTGCTCCAGCTCCCTCCGGACTCTCCCCATCCACGCCAGGATTAAACCCCGAGCGAATCCGATCGATTTTCTCCACTAGATGGTCAGCAAAGTCCTCAGCCGACCCCTGCCAACCAGGCACCGGGGTCCCACTACCAAGGAGAGACCTGGTAACCCGGAATAGGGTGGCTGGGCGATTATCAGCGGAGGCAATAAGGGTGGTGAAGTATTGCCACCTCACCACCTCCATCACCACTAGATAGGCCCTAATAGCGGCTCTAGCTAGTGTCCAATCGGAGTCTCTCTGGGTCTTCACCCAGTGGCGCTCTAGGCGTCTCTTTGCCCATTTGAGCTCCCTCAGTTCATCTGTGAACCACGGAGATGACCTAGCTCCATGAGCTCTGAGAGGCCGTAGTGGTGCGATTTCATCCAAGGCCGCTGTTGTCATCCTGTTCCACAGGTCAACCAGTGCCTCGGGCGAATCGTGTTGCCGATCCAGAGGGAAATCCCCCAGTTCCCTCTGGAATCCATCAGGATCCATCAGTTGCCGGGGGCGGGCCATTCTAATAGGCCCTGCCACCCTACGATGAAGCGTTGCACCCAGGAAGTCTAGAGCCACCAAATAATGATCTGACCATGGCACAGGTGTTATGTCTAATTTCCGTAGTCTCAGATCACTCTGCCACCACTCCGACAAAAAGATTAAATCTGGTGTGTGGCCACTGCCCCTGGTCGGGCCCTGAATAACCTGAATCAGGTCCATAGCTGCCATGGAAGCCATGAACTCCTGAGCCACCTCGGAGCCAGTCCCCAGCGAAGGCAAATTGAAGTCCCCCAGAACCATCAGTTTAGGGAACTCCAATGCCAACGCTGAGATGGCCTCGAGGAGCTCAGGCAGGGAGTCCCTTACCCTGCAAGGGGGCAGGTACAGGAGTAAGACTCCCAACTGACCTTTAGAGCCCAGACGCAGAAGCAGGGCCTCACAACCCAGAATTTGTGGAGCGGTAGCCCTGGCGACTCCCAGTGACTCCCTGGCTATGATGGCAATGCCACCGCCCTTACCCTCATCCCTAGGCTGGTGCCAAATACTGAACCCAGCTGGACACATTTCTGACAGAGGAACCCCATCCTCTGGTCTAAGCCAGGTCTCAGTGATACATGCCAGGTCGGCCCGCTCCCCCATAATGGAATCTTGTATCACGGGGGCCTTATTACATACCGACCTGGCATTCATCAGCAGCAGCCTAAGGGCAGGGTCACCCTGGGTCAGCTGCTCAGGACCTAGAGGTGTAACCGGGGGGCTGGAACGAGGGACAGATACTAAGCATCTGCCCTGCATTCCCCGAGTGCGGCCCGCCCCTCGGTACCCGCTATATCGCCCCATGCCCATCACAACCTCTAAATTGGCCTCCGGAGCCTCCCTGATTGCCTTGGACAGAATGCTGCCTCTCCTTCCCGGCTGGCCGGGCAGTCTCTCCCTCCCTCCCTCCCACCCCCATATAAACCCCACCCCCACCCCCCCACCCTCCGCAAGGCTCCGGCGGTGATAGAAGTGGTGGGGCATTCTTCCAAATCTACCTTGAGCCCTCAACTGGGGTGAGACATTCCACCCACAGTAGCGACGGCAGTGGGCCGGCTTTTCAAAGCCATCTCGAATCGACACCTTAATTTTATCCCCATGGACCTCCAAGCCAGCCCCAGACAGACTGCTGCTGCTATTCCCTGGCAGGCAAGTTAGTCTCTCAATCCTTCTAACTCTCCCTCCCTCCCTCCACCATCTCCTCCCCCCTTTTGGCCCATATCTCCCCCCATCGCCCCCAGTGGGCCGTGATATTAGCCTACTTTGTAAGAAAACCTGCAAATGGAGCAAAGCAATCCTGAAAATAGCACTATATCAGTTGTATATACTGTAACTACATAAATATCGAGAAATACCTTTATCCTAAATGCTTATTTTGCATACAGCAGATGGTGTGATTATTTAAGAATTTTAATGAAGTTGGTATAGAAAATCCTAGATGTTAAAAGTGTTTAAGATAAAAATGTAGCTAATTAGAAAAATACAAATCTTAGCAACACAGTTCTTACCCAACAGACAGGAATGGCTCCTTTGATTCAAGTCTGAAAAATAAATAACACCAAAATAGTTAAGTATATTTAAAAGTGTTCAGAAATACATAGACCCACAAAAATGACTCTAGCTTAACCAGTTACATGGTTCAGTTGGTGGATGGATGGGATACTGAATAGAGTACACCTTCCAGGCATGAATGTAATAATCTGTTTACACAACACACATGACTAAGAGGGCTCTAGCCCAGAAAGGTTAACACCAAATAACCTTTCTACTGTGGTTTCAGAGCTGGCCATACAAAATGGCTAGACTGAGGATCAGCCCAGCCACACAACCTGCCACAATATCATCATCAGGAGCACCCCAAAGACTCTGCAAATGCACCCAGTAAAGACCCTTGACCGAAGAACAGTACATCCTTCTATCTGGGACAGTCATCCTACCGAGTGCATAGTTTTGGGAGGGACACACATGGAGTGGTGAGGGAGGGAGGGGACATCTGCCTAGTCAGCCAGATCAGCCGAATCAACCCTGGTGATCAATCGGTGACAGATGCCACAGCCAGATCGCCCTCACTTCCAGTAAAGTCTCCAATGTCTCCTGGTGGTAATGCCCCACAAATGCTATATAGGGAAAGGCATCAAAAAACATATTGGTAGAATTGTTAGCTTATCTCAGACTGTGATGTAGCGCTAGGCTAGGACTAGGAAAAGTCAAGTTAAAATCTCCATCCAGCCATGAAGCTCAATAGTATGGACAACTGTTAAGGATTTATGGGCTACACCTGCTCCATTTTGATCCCTGGAGCTAATGGAGCCACACATGAGGCCCCAGCAAAGGGGGAGAGACAAGCTTTAAATGGGAAGTCACACCAGTTGAATTTTTCAAAGCGCTAAAAGATGATGGCGTCAAATTACTGCATTCAATATGCCAGCAGATTTGGAAAACAAAACAGTGGCCACAGGATTGGAAAAGATCAGTATACGTCCCAATCCCAAAAAAGGGCAATGCCAAAGAATGTTCAAATTATTGAACAATCGCGCTCATCCCACATGCCAGCAAGGTGATGCTCAAGATAATACAGGACAGACTTCAGCAGCATGTGGAGAGAGAATTACCAGAGGTGCAGGCTGGTTTCAGAAGAGGCAGGGGGACTAGAGACCACATCGCCAACATACGCTGGATCATGGAGAAAACAAAGGAATACCAGAAACAAGTTTACTTTTGTTTTATTGACTACACTAAGGCATTTGACTGTGTGGACCACAACAAGATGTGGCAAGTAATTAAAAAGATGGGAATACCAGAGCACCTCATATGCCTCCTGAGAAATCTGTACATGAACCAAGAAGCAACAGTTAGGACAGAACATGGAATAACAGAGTGGTTTGGAATAGGAAAAGGAGTAAGACAAGGCTGCATTTTGTCACCATGCTTATTCAACCTATACACAGAGCACATAATGCGCAGTGCAGGGATGGAGGAATCACAATATGGGATTAAAATCGCTGGGAGAAACATCAATAATCTGAGATATGCAGACGATACCACCCTAATGGCAGAAAGTGAGGAAGACCTAAAGAATCTCTTGATTGGGCTAAAGGAGGAGAGTGCAAAAGCTGGCTTGAGACTCAATATCAAGAAAACCAAGATAATGGCAACAGGCCCCATCAGTTCCTGGAAAATAGACGGGGAAGAAGTAGAAGCAGTGACAGATTTTACTTTCTTAGGATCAAAGATCACTGCAGATGGGGATTGCAGCCATGAAATAAAAAGGCGACTGATTCTTGGGAGACAAGCGATGAGAAACCTGGGGAACATAGTGAAAAGCAGAGACATTACATTGCAAACAAAAATTAGAATAGTCAAAGCAATGGTTTTCCCAGTAGTAATGTATGGATGTGAGAGCTGGACAATTAGGAAGGCTGAACGCAGAAGAATAGATGCCTTTGAAATGTGGTGTTGGAGGAGGGTTTTGAGAGTCCCCTGGACAGCGAGGAGAACAAATAGGTCAATCTTAGAAGAAATTAACCCTGACTGCTCATTGAAGGTCAAATAGTAAAGGTGAAGCTAAAATACTTTGGACATCAAATGAGAAGGGAGGATTCACTTGAGAAGGCATTGATGTTGGGAAAGGTGGAGGGCAAAAGAAGAAGGGGGAGGCCAAGGATGAGATGGCTAGATGGTATTATAGACACAATGGGCACAGAGCTGGGAGGGCTGAGTGGGATGGTAGAGGACAGAGGCGCCTGGAGGAAAATGGTCCATGGGGTCGCAAAGGGTCGGAGTCGACTGTGCGACTGAACAACAACACACCATGAAGTCTTCTGGGTGCTTAACTTGCCATTGGTACACTAAACAACTCTGGGTGTGTGGGAAGGGCTAATCAGTTGCATATGGTGGCTCTGGTAGCTGGATGTGGCTCACAGAGTGCAGCTTTCAACCCAGCCATAAGAAAAACAAATAAATGGTTTTGAAATCAAGAGAAGAGGCTGAACATTAATATTCTGATAAAAAGATATAACTGAGTATTTGGTGTGGGTACAGTTATGGATGTGATGCCCTGTGGATAAAACACAGCAATTAAAAACTTATTTGAAATTCATTCTTAAGCACTGAGAAGAATTGTGATTCAATTTGCTTGAAATACTGCTGCCCTCAGTTTGACCCTTCCTTCTTATATTTGACTAAATGGGTTTTAGGTGATTTGTAGCGATACCATAAATTACTTCAAAGTGTTTCAGGCCATAGAGTTATTATCCATTGGCCTTTCATTTAAATTGTTCGTTTAAATTAGTAACTCAGTGCAATAAAACTAAAATAAAGATATAAAAACTGTAACAGTACATGAACATCAAGGTACTTCACAATCTATCACATTGCAATTAAGCAATCAAGGTTTTCCCAACTGATTTCTGTTGAAGAGTGATTCTACATAGACTTCTATTTTATTTTCCCCACAGAAATCACTCTACAGTATTGCATATTGCAATATTTTTATGCTGGAGGCCAACAATTTTCAGTTTTATGAACAGAGGAACCTAGCAAAACAACTCTACAAAAGTGGTCCACCATCTTCTGGGATAAGGAGGCCACATTAGAGTGCCCATTGTACAAAGAGGGCAATATCTTAAATCAACATGTAACAAAATTATTAACCTACTGATTTAGATCAAAAGTAAGCATTCAGAGGTCAATGAAGAAATGTTCATGTTAGGGGAACTTGAACTCTGCTGGCTAACAAAGCACCCAGAACAGCTAAAATGCTAGTATGGAGGATAAGACCAAGAAGGGGTTGACAGATGGAACCCCCCAAGACTAGAAGAAACAATGCTACTATTGTGTTTGTTTGTTTTTTAGGAAAGGGACAGGAATATTGGCAGTAGGTGGTGCCTCTTGAGGCAGGAAGAACAATGTAGGTCTGAGAGAAAACCCATTTAAGGTGATAGCAGTAAACAAGCAGTCTGGGGAGGGGGCTTGTTTACTGCTTTTTATAATCACTATATCAATTTCTACATGAATCAATATATAGTTTCATCCACTGGGATGAAACACTTTGTGTTCTGAAACTTGAAATGCTAATGCCTCAGCTAAGGCAAGGTCCGGTCAAGAGGGCATCTCCACTCTTCTGCTTCAGATGTGTGAGTGGGATAAGCAGTGAGTTGTATGCTCTGCTTCTGGCACAAATGCCTCACCTTGAGGTAGTTCTTCACAATAAAATATATGGGAGTGGTAGCCATGGAAACTGCCTGTGTATATTACTGAGTCTACCCACCCGATTCAGAGGGTACCAAGGGGTGCATGGCAGGAAGGTGAGAGAATGAGGAAGAGTTGCCCAGTTTACTGTGTCTCATTGCCTACAGTTTCAGAATCAAACCTGAAACTTATAATGGGTTCCTTGTGATATCTCATAGAGGCAGAGCAGGCAAGGGCTGGGTGTGTGTGTGTGTGTAAAACTGGGATCGTTTCTGAGCCAGCAGATTGTGGAAATAGACTCAAGGGGAATCTGTGTAACTGGACTCAAGAATCAGGGCAGAATCCTGCTAACCAAGAAATCTAGCTCTCAAGAACAAAGAGGAAAGAAACCATTTTGATGGCTTGGTAGGTGACAAAATGTATCCAGAACCTACTGTATAGGGATGGTCACCATTGCCGTTAAGTTTTGCATCCTCCATGGTTTTACTGGCACATGAGGATTTTCCCCTAGTCTTAAACAGATGCTGAGAGGTGCAGAAGTCTCACCAGCAGTTCATAGTAAAGGTAATGGTCTCCTTTGCTTGAAAGCCAGTAATGTCCAACTCTAGGGGTCGGTGCTCATCTCAGTTACAACTAAAGAGCCAGTGCTGTCTGCGTTTGCAGACATTTTCATGGTCATGTGGCAGGCATGACTAGACACCTGAGCACACAGAATGCTGTTACCTTTTCCACCAAAATTGTACCCAAACTGCTAGGTTAGCAGGAGCTGGGACAGACAACGGGAGCTCACTCCATCACATAGCACTCAGGTCTCAAACTGCTGGCTGCCAACCTTCCAGTCATTAAACTCAGTGTCTTAACCACTAAGTCACCACAGCCCTACCTGCATTCAGAAGGAAATGTTTAATAGGACCAGTTGCAATACTGTCTGGACTTATGCAACAGGAAGTTCCACGAATTATAATGCTGGCACTCCATGCCTTGAATTGTGTCAAATGGCATGATGGGCCCAAGTGTGTCTCATCTGTTCTCTGCTCAAATTCTTTCCTTTGCCCCTGGCTTTTTGTTACACCAATATCATGCAAGCACAACACATATACACAAACATCTTTGCACTGAGCTCTGGTGCCAGCTGCAAAGGAGTACAGACGGGTGCACAATCTTCAAATTCACCTCACATACGAAGATCAATTTTGTTTTCTCCCTTAGTGCTTCTCACCCTATTTATCCTCTTCTATGGAGACCTGAATATGTCTGCAAATCTCTGCTACTTCTGCTTAACACACACACACACACACACACACACACACACACACACACACACACACACACACACACACACACACACACACACACACACACACACACACACACACACACACACAATTTGGCAACTTAGCCTGAGATGGGTAGCAAGTCATTAGGAGTGGCCCCATCCTCAGGCCCAGTGGGGTAGTTGCCTCAAGTTCCTATTTTGGAGTGCAAAACTACAGGAAACAACTTTGAAGGCTATGGAAATAGGACAAAGCTTGCCCTTTCTCAAAAGCCAGTCATATCTGACTCTAGGGTTCAGTGCTCATCTCTGGTTACAGTCAAAGACCCAGCCCTGTCTGCGTCTGCAGACATTTCCATAGACATGTGGCAGGTATGCCTAGACACTGGAGTGCACAGAATGCCGTTACCTTTCCCAACAAAACAATACAGATTTATCTACTTTCAGTTTCTTGCTTTTGAACTGCTAGGTTGACAGGAGCTGTGACAAAGATGGGTTCTCACTCCATCGTGCAGCAGTCAGGCCTCGAACTGCTGACCTTCCAGTCCTCAAGTTCAGCGTCTTAACCACTAAGCCACCTCAGTTCCTTGCTATGGATATACGGTACAGTGTATTGCAGTTCTGTTGTGTCTTAAGCTTTAAAATGAAGAGTCCAACGAGCGATGAATCAAACAACAATGCAACTGTTTATTTACTACTCTTGGAAATAACACTACAGCTTAACTGGACATGATTTGGCTGCACTCGTTTCTTTATTCTGCTACCCGGGATTAGTTCTACACCTGCGCCTACTGAAGGTAGTCTACACGTGTGTGTGCCGTGCAAGCATGCGAACCAAGAGCCAACGGCCTATTAGCAAGCGGCACTTATATAGCGTCCGAGTGGCCGTTACCCCATGTTACAAGTTAGCAACTTTTTGGACAAACTTAATTAACCAATCAGTAATGCTATATTTGAGCAAAAATGAATCCCTGCTAGGATCCAAAATAATAACCAATCAGGTATTTGCATAAAAGCACACCTTGAACTGGGGAAAAGGGCGCATCAATTTTACCTTTAACTGAAATGGCCCGAGTTGCCATTTTAACACATTATGATAAGTAATAATAACACTGAATATTATCTTAATACACAACAAGTTCCCAATAGAATTGGGAGAGCAAAGTGTTGTTTATGATGTTTTTTCTCCTTTAGATATTTTGTCTGACTTTTTGACCTTGGCCAACTTCACCTGAGAGAAAAGATGCCATTTCCTGTTCTACTTCAGACAGAAAAATATCTTGGCATTCCTATTTCCTCAGTTTGAGTACCTAATGTTTTGATAAATTTACAGCTAGACATGGTGTGGCTTAACTCTTCTCCCACCTACCACTTTTATTTTGTAATTCTTGCCCTTCTCTCTCAAAAAAATGCCCCCCCCCAACCAGTGTTTCAGACCAATTGCATATGCATAATGCAGAAGGCATTATGATAATTGGACAGCTAATCCTGCCTAGCCTGTCTTAACATTATCTTGTCCTTTGAACATCTGTCCCCATTTCTATGATATGTTTGGCAGAAAGCAACAGATCTGTCAGCTTGGTGTATTTCTCTGAACCTGACCAATATGGATAAAGCACTGAGCACCAAGATCAGCAGTGATGTTGTGGGGAAATGTATGGCCAGCTGTCACCTTTAAGTACCACTTGTCAAATGGCACCAATAATTATTTGGATAAAGTGGATGCCAACTGACCTTTTCATATACCCTTCATTGAGGTAAGAGTGCGGAAGTCATTGTGCATCAACAAGTTGTAATGAACCCATCAATGTTGACTTAGTGCAATGATGTTGCCTGTTTTAATCCAAACAACTTTCATGACGATCTGTAATAGTAAACATGAGAAGGCTCCCTCCTCTGTCTCTCTGAAAAAGGCTTCATAGTCTTATCCCTTGTTTATTTACTAAGATTTGCAAGCAGTTCAACAGATGATGGACTGTGCTGGCAAAATCCTGTTCATATTTAGCATGCAATCTTTCCTGTAATATCCTCAGATTTGTAGGGTGAAGGCTGAATTAAACAAAGATCCCATTCTTTTAAAATAAAAATGAATGTGTAAATAAATAATACATAAATTTATAATACATAAAATAAAATAAAAGAATAATCAGAGCAATAATCATAGGGATAATAGTTAATCAGAAGGGTCCCACCAATTTGGTGGTAATTTTCATTCTGTAGAGAGGCCAATGGGTTATCCTGCTATGGTAATAGAGTAGACTATACTGTAAGCAACTCAATGCCGATCATCAGGTGGCAGCTAACTAACTTGACAACCCTGAGGTCTAATGGCCTTGAGTGGCAAAATCCCACAGGAAAGGTGATGGTTCTCAAGTGGATTAAATCCCACTTGAATCCATCTTGATGGAGGGCAGCAGCTTCATCAATACTGGTCTGAGGCTGATGAGGACTTTGTGTGCCAAAAGGGCTCAGGACCAGAAAGTGACTTGCAGAACTGGATCAGTGGTACAGGTGTCATGCTGCAATTTGGAAGGCCAATGGAAGGCCACAGCATTATATTGAAGACACTCAAGTAATTAGGGACCCTTAACTATTATTTTAGAACACAAGGTGCTGTTCCTAGGCCTAAAGTATCATAATGAGCAAATTTTCCTACCTGTAGAGAGCTGAAAGTGGCCGCTTGTTTCCCAGCTTAGGTCTGTATGGTTTTGGCTCTCCTGCCATGTTGATGTCTGGAAGGAAACATATTGCATACCTCAGTTACAACAAAAAATCAGAAATGGAGGGCAAGACTGAGGTTTAAATAGATAATGTGTTAATGCACAGCATTCTAGAATGAATTGTGGTTTTTTTTGCTCATGAGTAAACATCAGTGGAGGTTCATCCCCAAACTCCCCAAAAAAGTGTGTTATGGGTCCCAGAATGTACTTCAAAACCAACTTGCTCTTGATGGGTTTTAACCCTTCCCTACTGTCAATGGGCCTGATTCAGATCACTACCCCATCCCCACACAATTCCTTGTGAGTAAAAAAGAGAAACTCAGAGGTAGACCACACATATTTAAAGTGACATCTAGCTTGACTCTGAAATGACACATGACACAGAAGATCTGTGAAAAGGTCTCCTGCATTATTTCAAAGCAGTAAGGATAAAGAGGATCAGTTCAGTTCAGGCGAACAGCTCAGGTTGAAGGGTTAAAGGGATAGCCCTTGATCCCATTAACTGTGGCTTGAAATACCAGTATCTCCATTTAATACATTTGTATCTAGGGTGATCTGAGGACTAGAAGAAGTTAAGTGTGTGTTCGTGTGTGACAAGTTGCTGAAAATATGTATGCTAATGCTCTAGTGGTGCTGAATCATTAGAAGTAGTGAGGGAGATGGACTAATAAGATTGAGAGGACCTTCATGGCACCCACTGGGGGCCTGACCCATTACCAGCAGGTTTCAGGGCAAACTCTCTGATCAGAAAAACTTTCCCATACCCAGTTGTTTAAGA
Organism: Bradypodion pumilum; assembly: GCA_035047305.1. Lineage (NCBI taxonomy): Eukaryota > Metazoa > Chordata > Lepidosauria > Squamata > Chamaeleonidae > Bradypodion > Bradypodion pumilum. Next base: position 304,968,888 of record JAWDJD010000004.1, on the reverse strand, counting down.
ACACACTATTAAAGATCCAGACTTGACTATTATTAAAATGCCTGATTTCTAGTGCTTAAATGCCAAAATGGAAAACTTACTTTTCTGCATTACAACTAAAACTCTAGTCACCAAAGCTGACTTTTCAATTTCTGCACAACTGGATCTGTGGCCCAGCTGGCTCTGATTGGTATATCTTTGGGTTATGGGTAAAAAAAGTATACAAGGCAAGAAGAGCCCTCCTCTGATGGGTTCCCTGCATTAACCCTTCAAACTGGTAACTATCACACGTGGTAGAAAAAATGCAAAACACATAAGCAACAATGGTTTGTCTGTTCTTCCACAAGTAACAACATTCCTGGCCTAACATTATTGACAGAGGTGGGCAATACTGCCTAGTTTGACCGCCTAAGACCCCGTGCCCTGACAAGGCTGTCATCTAGCAGGGGTTGACATGGAGTGGCAGACTTAAATGTTCTCCTCCAAACCACAGTATTGTTCCAAAATATGTTGGCATATTTCAGACTTAGGTGTCACTTACATAAGAACATAAGAACAGCCTTGCTGGAACAGGCCACAGCCCATCCAGTCCAGCATTCTGTTTCACACAGTGGCTCACCATTTGCTTCTGGGTATTCCCAAGCAGATGCCTTCACCTGCTTAGGATTCCCTGGAAATGGCATTGAGAGATATCTTGCCTATCTCTCCAACCCGGAGGTTGTCCTTAGGTATCCATAATTATAGCCATTGATACCTGTGTCCTCCATGAACTTGTCTAATCCTTTCTTAAAGCTGTCAAGACTGACAGCTGTCACCACTTCTTCTGGCAGGGAATTCCATAGACCAGTGATCCTTTGGGTGACAAAGTACTTTCTCTTATTTGTTTGAGAACTAGTACCCAAAAGTTTCATGGAGTGCCCCTTAGTTCTAGTGTTGTGCGATGAGGAAAACAGTTTTTCCTTATCTACTTTGTCCACACCATGCATGATTTTATAAACTTCAGTCAGGTCACTTCTTAGACGCCATCATTCAAGAGTGAAGAGGCCCAACTGTTGCAGCCTCAGATGGTAAGGAATGTGTTCCAGTCCCCTAATCATTCTGGTTGCCCTCCTCTGCACCTATATGCAGATGACATGCAACTCTATTGCTCCTTCACATCTTCTGCAGTGGATGCGGTCCAATGACTTGGTTATTGTCTTCCCTCAATAATGGAATGGACAAAAAGAAATACGTTGAAACTAAATCTTGACAAGATGGAGGCCCTGATGTTGGAGGGATCGTTCCCCCCAACTAAGTGGTCTGGACCCTACTTTAGATCCAGTGGCTCTCATGCCTAGGTTTCAGGTTCACAGCATGGGGGTCATTTTAGATGTGGCCTGATTTTTGACTTGCAAATTACTGTAATCTGTAAGGGTGCTTATTCCCACCTTTATCAAATTGCCCAGCTGCATCTCTACTTGGACAGATGATCCCTAACATCCACTCACTAGTCATCCCATGAAAGTGACTACTGTATTGCTCTCCACATGGGGCTGCCCTTGTCTTTGATACAGAGATTCCAATGGGTCCAGAATGTAGCAGTAAGGTTGATAATGGGAGATGAGAAATATGGACATATTTTCCTAGCCCTGCACTGGCTTCCTATTCCTTTCTGTGTCAGGCACAAGGTGCTAACATACAAAGTCCTACACTGTTTAGAACCTTGTTATCTGTATGAACGTCTGTCCCTAAGAAAAGCTGCCCAAATCACATGTTCATCCCAAACAGTGCAGGGCCTTCTTGGTGTCAGCACCCACACTGTGAAATTCATCACCAACAGAGAAGTGCTAGGCAACATCCCTGGCCATATTAAAAATGGTTAAAGACCTTTCTTTTTAAAGCATACGCCTAATGCCAACTAGTAGTTATAAATTTTCTTTTGTGCATGTATGTATACTTTTTTCCTTTTTGGAATTTAATTTGGACTACCGGTAGTTTCCTTCCATATGTCAAAGTGGGTTTGATTGAATTTTTCTATTTTGTATTGGTATTTCCCCCCAGAGTGGGAAATCATCCAGATGTGCAGTATAAATAAATAAATAATAGAGCTTCATCTATAGGCTAGATACATGTCTTTTACAAATGGCAGTCTTCTATTTGAAAGCCTGCCAGGAGCAGTGTAATTTCTGAAGGTGTACACTTTGAAAAGCTGTCCAGTCCAGGTCTGAAAACAAATAACCATAATTTAGACCAAAGACAATGAAACAGCCGAAGGGTTGGCTTAACACAGGTTTATTGCATGATGATCCGGAGGAACATGTGGTAATGGCAGATGAGTGGCTCAATATATACAGCTGGCTATACATTTCAATGTGGCTCGTCGACAGACTATTGGTTGCTGCCTGCGTGACGTCGTAGGAGGTCACGCCCTTCTTGACCAGGTGAAGAGGTGGCGGGGAATCTTCCCGCGCTGCTGAACCAGGTGAATATGATCCATGAGAGCTGGACGCTCGCTACTGCCCTCTGGTGGTCACTAGCTCGCGTCCCCTTATTGGGTTTACATTGATACAGCTGATGGTTATAATGTTGCACACAGAAAGGTTAAGAACATAAGAACATAAGAACATAAGAACAGCCTTGCTGGAACAGGCCACAGCCCATCCAGTCCAGCATTCTGTCTCACACAGTGGCTCACCATTTCCTTCAGGGTATTATTCCCAAGGAGATGCCTTCACCTGCTTAGGATTCCCTGGAAATGGCATTGAGAGATATCCTGCCTATCTCTCCAACCCGGAGGTTGTCCTTAGGTAGCCATAATTATAGCCATTGATAGCCTTGTCCTCCATGAACTTGTCTAATCCTTTCTTAAAGCTGTCAAGACTGACAGCTGTCACCACTTCTTCTGGCAGGGAGTTCCATAGACCAGTAATCCTCTGGGTGAAAAAGTACTTTCTCTTATTTGTTTGAGAACTAGTACCCAAAAGTTTCATGGAGTGTCCCCTAGTTCTAGTGTTGTGCGATAGGGAAAACAGTTTTTCCTTATCCACTTTGTCCACACCGTGCATGATTTTATAAACTTCAATCAGGTCACCTCTTAGACGCCGTCGTTCAAGAGTGAAAAGGCCCAACCGTTGCAGCCTCAGATGGTAAGGAAGGTGTTCCAGTCCCCTAATCATTCTGGTTGCCCTCCTCTGTACTTTCTCCAACTCCATAATATCCTTCTGGAGGTATGGCGACCAGAACTGTACACAGTATTCCAGATGGGGCCTCACCATAGATTTATAAAGAGGCAAAATGACACTCGCTGACTTATTTTCTATACCCTTCCTAATGATCCCTAACATTGAGTTTGCTTTTTTCACTGCTGAGGCACACTGGGTTGACACCTTCATTGAGCTGTCCACCAGGACACCAAGGTCCCTTTCCTGGTTTGTCGCAGAGAGTTCAGACCCCATCAGTTTATAAATGTAATTGGGGTTTTTTGCCCCAACATGCATCACTCTGCACTTACTGATGTTGAAGCTCATTTGCCACTGTTTTGCCCACTCCCCCAGTGTCAAGAGATCCCTCTGGAGCTCTTCACAATCTCTCACAGTTTTCACTACCCTGTATAATTTAGTGTCGTCAGCAAATTTGGCTACCTTGCTTTTTACTCCTACCTCTAGATCATTTATGAAGAGGTTGAAAAGCAGGGGTCCCAGTACTGAACCTTGGGGGACCCCACTCTTTACTTCCCTCCACTTGGAGAAGTGTCCATTTAGTGCTACCCTCTGTTTCCTGTCCCTTAGCCAGTTGCTGATCCAGGACAAGACCTGTCCCTTTATTCCATGACTGGTAAGTTTATTCAAGAGCCTTTGGTGTGGGACCTTGTCAAAAGCCTTCTGAAAGTCCAGATAAACAATGTCAACTGGATCCCCCTTATCCACATGCTTGTTGACACTCTCAAAAAATTCCAACAGATTAGTGAGGCATGATTTGCCCTTGCAAAAGCCATGTTGGCTCTCCTTTAGCAGCGCCTCCTCTTCTATGTACCTATTAATTCTATCTTTTAGGATGGTTTCCATCACTTTACCTGGGACACATGTCAAACTGACAGGCCGGTAATTTCCTGGATCACCCCTGGATCCTTTTTTGAAAATTGGTGTTACATTCGCTACCTTCCAGTCATCAGGCACAAAGCCTGATTTGAGGGAAAGATTATATATTTTGGCTAGGATATCAGCAATTTCATCTTTAAGTTCCCTGAGAACTCGTGGATGGATGCCATCTGGTCTTGGGGATTTGTTAGTGTTTAGCTTAACAAGACATGCAAGGACCTCCTCCCTGGTTATTTCTATCTTGCTTAATTCTTCGGTTTCCCTCCCTACGAAGATAGGTTCTGTTTTGGGCATGTGGTCTCTATCTTCTTCAGTGAATACTGAAGCAAAGAATTCATTGAGTCTCTCTGCAATCTCTGTTTCCTCTTTAATAACCCCTTGCCTTCCATTGTCATCTAATGGTCCAATGGCCTTCCTAGTTGGGTTCTTACTTCTAATGTACTTAAAGAAGTCTTTGTTATTCCTCTGAGTATTTTTAGCTATACGCTCCTCAAAGTCTTGCTTTGCTTTCCTGATTGTTGCCTTGCATTTGTTCTGCCAGAATTTATGTTTCTGCCTGCTGTCCTCATTTGGACAAGCCTTCCATCTTCTAAATGAGCTTTTCTTGCTCTTGATCACTTCCCGAACAGCTCCTGTAAGCCACATTGGAGTCCTCTTGGACCTGGCAGTGCCCTTTTTCCTTTTGGGTATGCATTCCAATTGGGCCTCTGTTATTGTTTTTGTAAACAGCCTCCATGCCACTTGGAGTGTTTGGACTCTCTCAATTTTCCCTTTCAGTTTCTTTTTTACTAGTTTCCTCATCTTTGGGAAATTTCCTTTTTGAAAATTTAAGGTCTCTGTGTTAGATTTTATCAGTGACTTGCGGTCTATGATCAAGTTAAACATAATTGAGTTGTGGTCACTGTCCCCTATTGGATCAGTCACATTAACATCTTGCACCAGATCCTGAGTATTACTCAGGATCAAGTCAAGGATTCTTGTACCTCTAGTTGGGTCTTCAACCATCTGTCCCAGGGAACAATCATTGAGCATATCTAGGAACTTTATCTCTTTATCATGTGCTGAACAACAGTTCACCCAGTCTATGTGAGGGTAATTGAAGTCCCCCATTATAACCAGGCTTCCCTTCCTGGATGCCTCCTTTACAACATTCTCCAACTGCCAGTCTCCCTCAAGAGTTTGGGTCGGAGGCCGATAGTATATGCCTACTGTTAGACCATCCTTGTGGCCTGGTACTCTTACCCACAGAGCTTCTAATGGTGACTCTAAATCACCTAGATATTCCAATTCATAAGATTTTATCACTTCTTTGACATACAAGGCTACACCACCTCCTGTTTGCCCCTTCCTATCCTTCCTGTACAGTTTGTAGCCTGGGATAACTGTATCCCATTGGTTATCATCCGTCCACCAGGTTTCAGTGATACCAATAATATCAATATTCTTATCTATTGCTAAGTATTCCAGCTCCCCTATTTTGTTCCGGAGGCTTCTGGCATTTGTATACAAGCATTTATATATGCATTTCTGACACAGTCTTTTGTGTCCAGTTGCATTGTTAGACTGCCTCTTGCATCCTTCTGCTAGAATGCTAGTGACTAGCTCCTTGGTCTGCTCAGTAATTTTTGCATCCTCCTCACTACTCAAGTACACACTTTCCCGAACCGGATGCTGCCCAGCTCCTGTCGGCTTTCCCCCAGTTATCAGTTTAAAAGCTGCTCTGCAGCCTTTTTGATGTTGAGTGCCAGCAATCTGGTCCCATCATGGTTTAAATGCAACCCATCCCTCCTGAACAGATTTGGCTTGTCCCAAAATGTTCTCCAGTTCCTGACAAATCTGAAGCCCTCCTCTCGACACCACCGCCTCATCCACGCATTGAGGCTTCTGAGCTCTGCCTGCCTGGTAGGTCCTGCGCGAGGGACAGGCAGCACTTCTGAAAATGCTACCTTGGAAGTCCGGGACTTCAATCTTCTTCCTAACAACCTAAATTTGGCTTCCAGGACAGACCGCTTGGCCTTCCCAACATCATTAGTACCAACGTGTACCATGACAACTGGCTCGTTCCCAGTTCTCTCTAACAATCTATCTAGATTTCTTGTGATGTCTGCAACTTTTGCACCTGGCAGGCAAGTCACCATACGGTTATCATGTGCATCACAAATCCATTTCTCTGTATTTCTAATTATTGAATCGCCTAGTACAAGGAGCCTCTCTCCTGCAATCTGTTCATCTACATGCACCTCATCAACCATATTAAGGGAGAGAACCTCAGTTTGTTCCTGATGTTCATCTTCCTGGATCTCATCAAGTGTGATGAAGGAGAGATCATCAGGTGGAACCAGCTGTTCCTCTGTGTGTTCCTCGTCAGGTGTGATAAGGGAAAGAGCCTCAAATTTATTCTGTAATTTCAGACTCTCAGAGTGATCCCCTACTCTTCTCCTCCTTTGAGTCACATTCCTCCAACCATCTCCCTCCTGAGTTAGTGAAGGGCCTTCTCCCTCAGAACTGTGCCCTGTCTCTTCTTTGTCCAGCATAGTCTGCTCCGCTCTGTCCAAGAACAGCTCAAGCTCCTTAATTTGTTGGTGGTTAGATATGCGGGCCTCTAGCTGCTGGACCTTCTCTTCTAGTAGTGCAACCAGCTTGCACTTGCTGCAAGTGTAGTTCTCCATGTGCTTTGGCAAGAACACAAACATGGCACAAGAATTGCAGGTAACTACAGCTGTTCCCTCAGAATCCATTTTAACAAGTGCAGTATTCTGGGCCTCAAAAATGTACACGTTTACTACCTTTCTACCTAGTAAGACTATATTCTTCTTATGTTCCTAGTTTGTAATCGCCTAGTTTGCCCACGTACGTGGTTAGGGCCTCTAAAGCAGCTCTACTCCAACTGCAAAACTTACCAGTGCTCACTTCCTTTGTTTGGCTCTCCTCAGCAGCAGCTCTGCTTAAGAGCACATGCAGAGTCAAAATGGCTGACTCTGAAAGAGCTCAGAGCTTTTAAAGGCTAGTGTGGCTCCGCCCCTATGAGTCACAGTTCAGGGAAGGGCCTGGTGTGGCCCTGCCCCCCTGCTTCTGGAAGCTTCAAACTGCTTCCTCTGTTTGAACAGAGGTGGCTCTCAGCAGTTTCAATTATCAATTTAAATTAGTAGAGGCCTCTAAAGCAGCTCTACTCCAACTGCAAAACTTACCAGTGCTCACTTCCTTTGTTTGGCTCTCCTCAGCAGCAGCTCTGCTTAAGAGCACATGCAGAGTCAAAATGGCTGACTCTGAAAGAGCTCAGAGCTTTTAAAGGCTAGTGTGGCTCCGCCCCTATGAGTCACAGTTCAGGGAAGGGCCTGGTGTGGCCCTGCCCCCTGCTTCTGGAAGCTTCAAACTGCTTCCTCTGTTTGAACAGAGGTTACATTGATAACACATGGCAAAGGTACATTGTTAAAGGCACAGCTTTACAGAACACAACATCCCTCCCCCCTAGGATGAGACGAAGTCTCTCAGCCAAGATGGCTTGTTGCATGTGCGTTTGGGCCGTGAAGAGGGCTGCCCCCCCGGGGGCATTATTGCTTCTTTGTTCCCTGGTCCCTTGTCCTGAAATGGGAGAGGGAGACTTGTTAGTGGCTTGCCGCTGTCTGGCGGCCTTAGGGGAAGGGAAAAACTCCATTGTGGGCAGACCGGGGACAGTCGGGGCTAACGAAAAACCCCTCTTCTCGCTTGGACGGGTGGGGGACCACTCCGAAACCCCCCCCCCGGTTCTGAAAATCAAAATCTAATTTAGTAGGGGTGTCCGCATTTGAGGGGGCCTTCCGCGAGATATGTATGGGGTCGGGTCCCTCCTCCTCGGAAAGATCCCCAGGGTATCTACGAGGATATCCTCCTCCCCCCTTGGTGGGGGCCCGCGGTCCCCCTTCCCTCCCCCTTGGGCTGAACGGGTGGGGGAGAACCCTAACGCTGACTTATTCCCTGCTGGGTCTGTGCCCTGCTCATCGGAGACCCTGCGTCGGAGCTGGTCCGCGTGCCGCCTCCACAGGAGCCCTGTGCTGGTTTCCACGCGGTACGACACGGGGCCGGTTTGCTCCACAACTACGCCCGGTACCCAGGCTGGGCCCGTGCTGGCGTAATTCCTGCAATGCACGGGGGCGCCTACACTGAAACTCTTTGTAGCCTCTAGCCCGATGTTCCTTCCTTTGTCCTCTACCCTCGTGGGGTCTAGCCTAGTAAGGATGGTGGTCAGCTTCCTGCGCATTAAGAGCTCTGCGGGGGAGTATCCTGACGCCAATGGGGTCACCCTGTACCCTAGCAGAAACTGACACACTTGTAGGTTCAGATCCCCTGGGCCCATGCGCCGCAACGCGTCCTTCGTGGTGCGGACGAGGCGCTCTACTTGGCCATTGGTGGCCGGGTGAAACGGGGCGGAGGTGATGTGCCGAACGGCGTTGATCTCCATGAATGCCCTAAACTCGGAGGATGTGAAGCAACTAGCGTTGTCGCTAATTAACGTGTCGGGTATGCCGAACGTGGAAAAGAGCCTAATGCCTAATGGTCTGGGCCGAGGAGGTGCTCGTGACTGGGATAACCTCCAACCATTTGGAGAAAGCGTCCACTACAAGAAGGAACAGGGTGCCTCTGAACGGGCCCGCGAAATCAACGTGCACCCGGGACCACGGCCCCTTAGCCGCGTCCCATTCCCTGTGGGGAAGGCGGGCCTCCTCTGGTCTGGAGCATTGGCAACTTTCACAAGTGCCGACCATGTGCTCGATGTCGGCGTCCAGCTGGGGCCACCAGAAGTAACTCCGGGCCAGCGCCTTGGAACGCACGATGCCGGGGTGGCTGACATGCAGCAGTTTGAGCACCCGCGGCCGAAGGGAAGTGGGAATCACCACCCGCTGCCCCCACAAGAGGCACCCCCTCTCTAGGGACAGTTCTAGCTTTTTTCTGAAAAATGGAGCGAACTCCTCCGCTGGGGAGGACGCCGGCCACCCTTTCTGCACCCAGGAGCTAACTGCCGCTAACGTCTTGTCCTTCTCTGTCGCTTTGGCAATGTCGGCGGGCACTACGGGGGGCGAATCCAGCACCTCTATCATGAGAACCTGATGGTCCCGCTCCCCCTTGCTCACCTGGCTGGGCGTTAGGGGAAGGGGAGACCTAGATAGAGCGTCCGCATGGCTGATCTCTTTCCCGGGCCGGTAGACCAACGCGTGCTGATACGCGTTGAGAAAAATGGCCCACCTGAGCATCCTCGGGGACAGGATCTGAGGGGTGGGCTTATCTGCGGTAAAGATGCCTAGCAGGGGCTTGTGGTCCGTCACAATGGTGAAGGGGCGGCCATACAGAAAATCGTGAAATTTTTTCGTCCCCGCGACTATTGCTAGTGCCTCCCTGTCTGTCTGTGCGTAGTTTCTCTCCGCTTGGGACAGGGACCTGGAGTAAAATGCTATCGGGGCCTCCCTTCCGTTTTCCAACACGTGGCACAGCACTGCCCCCACCCCCACTGGAGATGCATCACAGGTCAGAACTACTGGGCGTTTGGGGTTGAAGTGGGTCAGAATGGCGTCGGACGCCAGGAGGCTTTTTAGCTCGCTAAATGCCCTTTCTTGGTCATCGCCCCACTTCCATGCCTGGTCTTTCTTTAGCAGTTTGTGTAGCGGCTCAGCCACCGCTGCCTTTCGGGGGAGGAAGGAGTGGTAAAAGTTGAGCAGCCCTAGGAACGACTGCAACTCGGGCTTGGAGGTGGGGCGGGGGGCTTTCTTAATGGCTGCCACCTTGGACTTGGATGGTTTTATTCCCTCAGGAGTCACACAAAACCCTAGGAACTCAACCTCGGTTGCAAAGAAGACGCATTTGTCCTTCCGCAACCTCAGCCCCGCCTTTTCGAATATTGTCAGGACCTTCCCCAACCTCTTGGCCAATTCAGCCTGACTCCCCCCCCGTTATTAACACGTCATCAAAATAAGGCAACACCCCCTCCAGTCCCTTCAGGAGGCGTTCCACGAGTGACTGGAAAATTCCTGGCGCCGAATTCACGCCGAATTGGAGGCGCGTCACCTGGAATGCCCCCTTATGGGTGACTATGGTCTGCGCAGCAGCTGCGGCAGGGGACACCGTAAGCTGCTGGTAGGCCTGTGCTAAGTTGAGCTTAGCGAAACACTTCCCCCCGTGTAACCTGGCCAGCAGATGGCTGACTACCGGCACCGGATATGCATTCGGGCGGATCACCTTGTTGATGGTGCACTTGTAGTCGGCGCATATGCGGACCTCCCCATTGGCTTTTAGTGCGGTTACAATTGGAGTTTCCCACTCCGCAGAATCAACAGGCACAAGGATTCCCTGACCCACCAATTTGTCCAGTTCCGCCTCTATCTTGTCCTTGAGTGCGAACGGCACCCGGCGTGGTTTTAGGCGAATTGGGCGGACCTCCGGGTCCAGGTCGAAAGTCACTGGGGGCCCCTTGAATTTCCCCAGTCCTTTTTTGAAGACTTCGGGGTGTGCCTCGCACACCTCCTGAATTGGATCAGTCCCAACGGCGTGCACCCCCCCAATAAACAACCCCAGGGGCTGGAACCATTGAGTTCTGAGGAGGCTGCAATCTCCTCCCTTGAGCACGACTAGGGGAAGGGACGTGGCGTGCTCCTTGAATTTGACCTGAACTTCTCCAACCCCCAACACTGGAATACTGTTCCCTTGCACGTCCCGTAGTGTGGACCTCAATGCTTTGAGCTTGGGTCGCTTGTGGGGGGCAATTCCCAAAAACTCCCTCTGGGAAATGATTGAATATGAGGACCCCGAGTCAATTTCCATCCTAATGGGAACCCCTTGGACTAGTACCTCAACAAAGTAGCGGGGGTGTCCTGTAGACACGCTGAACACTGGGGCGTCGTCCTCGCTGCCGTCGGAGATGCGGCCCACGCCGTCCTGCTTCCGCGTGGCCTGGGTGCCGTCCTTGGGTCTCGTTGGGCGGTCTTGTCCCGCGGAACGGTCTGCGGAGCTCCTCCGGGTCTCGCGCTTCTTCCTGCACACCTTGGCGATGTGCCCGCGGCGGCCGCAGTTGTGGCACTCGGCCTTCCGGAAGGGGCATTTCACGCGGTCGTGGGCCGCTCCACAGCCGTCGCATCGCCGGCTCTCCTTCCGGACCCTCCGGACGTCCTCGTCGTCGCTGCTCTCTGTGGACGACCTCGAAGTTCGCCGGGCCGCCTGTACTGGAGCCTCTGCCTTGCTCGACTTTGGCCGCCAGTCCTGAAGTTCTTGGACCCCGGCTTTCGTAGCTTCTGCGGCCTGGGCCGCTCTGACGACCTCCTGCAACGTGGGAGGCGGCTCTTGGTTCATTAATGTGCGCTGGGTCTCGGCGTCATTCAGGCCGCACAGCACACAGTCCCGGAGGGTGATTTCGGCATTCTCCCATTTGCACGGGCCGGCTGCCAGCCGCAGGGCCGCCACGAATGCGGCGACCGTCTCCCCGGGCGCTTGGACTCGCCTCCAGAACGCACTCCGAGCGGGAAACATCGCCGTGGCGGGCCGGACGTGCTCACGCAGCATCTGCATGAGTTCCTTGGCCTTGAATTCGCTCACCCTCCTTGGTGCAATCAGGTCCACCAAGGTCCTTTTGGTTTCTTGTCCGAGCATCCTGGTGAAGATGGCCCTTTTCTTCGCCTCTTCCGTGACTTCGGACTCGATCAGTGCGGCCTGGAAGTCCATCTCGAAGATCTCCCAGTCGCCCGGTTTCCTGATTTCGAAACCGGCGCATGTCTTGGTCCCGTGGGCTGCCATATCCCACCTTCGTCACCAATTTAGTGTAAGGGACCAAAGACAATGAAACAGCCGAAGGGTTGGCTTAACACAGGTTTATTGCATGATGATCCGGAGGAACATGTGGTAATGGCGGATGAGTGGCTCAATATATACAGCTGGCTATACATTTGAATGTGGCTCGTCGACAGACTATTGGCTGCTGCCTGCGTGACGTCGTAGGAGGTCACGCCCTTCTTGACCAGGTGAAGATGTGGCGGGGAATCTTCCCGCGCTGCTGAACCAGGTGAATATGATCCATGAGAGCTGGACGCTCGCTACTGCCCTCTGGTGGTCACTAGCTCGCGTCCCCTTATTGGGTTTACATTGATACAGCTGATGGTTATAATGTTGCACACAGAAAGGTTACATTGATAACACATGGCAAAGGTACATTGTTAAAGGCACAGCTTTACAGAACACAACACATAACAAAAGAGATCATCGACTTTGAACATGTACTATCCACACTTAGCATCTGGCAGCAGACTCAGGAGACACAAAAGTCACTGGGCCATGGTCTTCTACATTAGAATTCTTTTCAAGTTACACAAAGCACTTGTTATTTTGCATCTGCTTGTTTAGATTAGCATGTGCAGTTTTATAAAAACCAGTATCCACTTTTCTTCTCATCTTCATTGATGCTTGTCTTCTTTCTTGCTGATGTATAAAGGTCTACCCTTTTTATGCTTCTGCAGAAATTCCTCAAAACCATTGGCCTTATACTAAGACCAATACATTCCTTATAGCCTTGTTGCAAACTATACAACAGCTGTGCATCCTGGCTTTTGCAGCTGGCTTTGTCCTACTGTTGGAGAAGTCACACTGACCAGCCTTGTTGCACCGGACAAGCATAAATATTTCCATTATCGTATTTCTTCAAAATGGCTATTCAGAATGTTGAGCTTTGTCCTTTTTACATCTAGGTTGTTTTGTGAATTAATGGGGTGGATCATTGCTAAGAACACTGATGGGATTATTTTAAAATGTAAGACACATAATGATTTTTGCAACTCTTGACTATTATGTGACCATGACAGGCCGGTTTGTACTGCAAAAATGCTTTGAGGTGCTTTTTGCACAGGTATATTTGTTTCAATAAAGCAACACAATCATGAGATTTTTAAGGTTGGCTTGTCACACAACAGCCTGCTGTTTTAAGATAAATATGTTCTTCAGCAAAGGTCAGATTTCTCCCTCAGTTTTAAAATATACATCTAAGTTTTTTTCAAAAAAAAATCTTTAAAAGAGAATATAATAACAGGTAGCAATTCCTTCATGACTGCAAGAAATGATTGGGGCACATTATTACCTACAAATAGCTTCCATATGGATTTTGAGACTGTATATTATAATTATATTGGAAATTTCATCCTCTGACATTTTACTATAATTGCATTTTTCCATAATATTTTTGTAAGGCAATATTAAAGTCACAGATACAAGCTGCTAAAGCTACATCGCTATATGTCAGGGAAAATGCAATATTTACACACTTAACTTGGAGAGAAACATGCCTGGGGTTGTTACATTAATCTCCATATTTTCTCCATTATCTTTCCTTTCCATTCATGAATGCTTGACCAGGTCATTATATTTATTTAAGACATTTTAGTATCAATGGATTTGTTCATATGTTCCTGCCCATTAAGGACTTGTCACTGCTACCTTGACATTGTGACTATTCTTACAGAGTGAAGAAACAAAATCAGTAGAACCATGTATAGCGATTTTAATCCATTTCATGGAGCTGATCGCTATGCGGTTTTCATCATTGTACGATCTTCCTATGGGAAAAACTGTACAACAATGTTTGGTGCTAAGCAGTTTTTCCCATTGGAAAATTGCTGTATGGATTTTCCCATAGGAACTATTGCTTTGCGGAACGGCTTTTCTCCCTCCAAGCCTCATCGCTATGCGATTTCATCGCTGTATGGGGTGATCGCTATACGGGGTTCTACTGTAACTTGATTTCCTTCCTCTGAATGGCTGTGTCTTTTGGTAAAGCAAAAAACAGTGTTCTAAAAGAAAAGATGGACAGATATGTTCAAGCACATTTAATCTGTCTTTCATTCTAACTAGTCCTTGTTGAAGATGTTAATTGGGAAGAGAAGTTAACTGACTTAAATTACATAGCAACAAGTTCTGAAATAGTTCCCCTGAATTAAGGTCCATTTCTGTGCTAATCTAAAAGATGTGCTTTCAGGTAACAAAGTCCTAAATGGCTTGGGACAAGGGCTGAATTAAAGTGATGCCTGGAGATACTCTCTAGAACTGGAATGGGTAAAGTGTAGTTCTTACAATTCCAGCGACTCCCGAGAATGGACAATTGTTGCTACCACCCTGTTAGCTTTCCTTAGGTAAGATACAATACCCCCTTAAGGCAATTCTCCATCCCTCAGTACTGTTCTCTGATAAATCTCACAGCTCAGGGCTGTGTGGTGGACCTGTGGAGAAACTTTGGAAACTTTTGAGTGGGAGAGGAAATAGGGAGTATCCTTTTAAGGAAGTTCTTTCTGTCTACGGTTCCTAGGATGACAGACTAGGGTGTTCAGTCAATTTGCTTGCCCAGGGCTGGCTGTTCTCCCAGGAGGCACAATGGGGAATGAACTCCTAACTTCTAGCACTGCAGCCAGACACCTTAACCATCAAGCATTCCAGTACGTATTAGCTTTTGAAAAATAGAACTTTGCATGCAATTCCTTCTAACGTTAGATGTCAGTAGGGATCATAACCTGAACCTGCTACTAATATAAGAGTTGCTGCCCACACCCCTATGTCTGGCCATGTTAAATGAAAAGTTGGATCCTGAGGTACAGATTAAAATACAAATAGAAAAAGCAAGATCCACGTTTATAAAAATGTGACATTTGTTATGCAGTACAGATACAAATCTCACTACAAAGATCCAAATACAGTAGACCCTTGCATAACAACATTACTTGGTTTCCCAAGTAGCGTTGCTAAGTGATTTTTGTTGTTATGCGGGTTTCTATGGAGTTTCCTGCATAACAATGTTTTTGTCCAGATAATGACGGTTATTTTAGCATTGCTGTCCGGACAATCACACTAAAAATGTTGTTATGCCGGGAGACACGTGGTGCATAACGATGCGTTGTTAAGCGAAAATGATGCTATCCGAACGCGTTATGCGAGGGTTGACTGTAGTGAGATGTTACATATTCCCAGTGTTTCTATATGGAGAGACTGGGCAGAAGTTTCCATACTTTTCTATGAACTAGAAGAGAATACAGTAGAACCTCATATAACGAATGTCCCCTATAGTGAAAAAACGTACAATGAAAAGGTTTCTTTGGGGGGGGGAGGAATGGCACCTTGCATAATGAAAAAATTCTCTATGCAAAATTAGTGCATATTATGGGGAAAATCTTATAACAAAAATTTTCACTATGTGATACAGCGTCCTTATGGGGACAAATCATATGATTAAGATTTCAATGGAAAAAATCATTTAGCAAATAAAAAGTTATAAGATTTTTTCCTATAGGGATTTTCATTATACGATTTTTTCCCATAAGGATTTTCATTAGTATGGGGTGAAATTGTATAATGAAAAAAATTGCATAATGAAAAGCCTCGTAGAACAAATTATTTTTGTTTTACAAGGTTTTACTGTATCCAAATTCCAATTTTCTGCCTGACATAAATGCACCCACTTGTGTTTAGATCAGCCACGGGTATGTTTGCGCATGCACGGATGCATTTTATGGATGACATAAATGCACCCGCTTCTACTTCCGGGTGTGGGGGAGATGGCAATGGGCTGGTTGGAATGGTGTTGTGAGCTGGCCCCAGCCCACAGGACATAGGTTGGGAACCCCTGACTTAAGCTGTGATCAGATCTGATTTCACCAGGAAGACTGGGTTTTATGGAAGCAATTTTCCTTAAAGCAACCCACCTGACTGTAAGGAATCACTCTAGCCTGGCTTCAGAAAGGTCCAGTTTAGGTAGGGATTAGAGTTTTAGGCTGGAACATATTTTCTCATGTGTTGTGTGATCACTGGAAAATACATCACACCAGAATGTTTTGCAATCGATCCAAATTGTGATTTATTTCCTTGTGTGATCACACACTCAGATTGTCATTGCCAATAAAACATTGTGTGAGTGTTGTGTCTCTGTCACATAAATTCCACTGTAATAAAAATAAAATAAATGAAACTAAAATGAAATGAAGAGGAAGCACATGGATTGCAACCACATGTGTGTTCTTGCTCTTCCTAGTGGCAGTAATTAGAAGCCTAGAGATGACAGCTATGGTTAATGATTTAAGTTGCATATACATTTGTTTGTGTGTTGCCTCTCCTGTTAAATGCCCCCCAAAGAAATGTAACCTAGCTATTGTGAAATATGATTTTTCATTTTGCTGGTATGATTTCTTTTTTCTGTCCACAAGGAATTATCTTTCATTTCTTGCTTAACAGAACATAAATCAATTTTCCAAATAACACAACTAAGCAGCTCTTGCAAAGTTACAGGTATGTGTGTTTGAGCAGGAGAAAGATTTGTCCAACACAAAAATGCAGAGTGAGACCACTGGTAGGTCCCTCCCTCCCTCCCAAGTATTTATATTACAGTTTTTTGATATGTCTTTCAAGACAGATTACAAGCAGCATCAAAATATATGTTTAATCACAGTCACCAAAGAATCAAAAGCAGTTTGCACTAGTATAGAAAGTTCTCCTCAACTTGGCTCAATGGCTTTGTAGCTGATGCTAAATTGAAGGTCTGGATTTCTGCAGCATTTTTATCTTATCAGCATGCCTAGAGAAGCTGCAGGAAACTACAGGATTAACAGCTATGTCTGAATTGAAAAACAGACACACAAATAGAATGAAGCATTAGTGGACTTTGGATTTAATACCAGTGTTCTGTAGTGGTGAAAAAGTTAAGATGAGTGTGTAATGCAATGCCAACCTATAAACTATTGTGGCCTGGCTATGCTTTTTGAGCAAATGATTGGTTTGCCCTGTAAGCACCCAGTATAAGGTGTGACAAATCATAGCAGTAGCAGCTGGCTCCTTTTTAAACTAGGATCCCATGTGATTTTCATTACTATTTATTATCTAAAGGATGACATAAGCAAAACAAATGGTAGGGTGCTGAACAGGCATCTTTTATTACATTTCTTTTGATGGTAATATAAATGTTTCTTATAAAAAAAAAGAGAGAAAATTGCCTGTCCTTTTCGATCTAAGATAAAGTGAAACTTGGATAACAAATCCCAACATTGGTACTGCTTCCATGAATCACCAACTGTTTCTACTGGAAACTGAATGTTGACAGATAATTTAGTTCAAATCAACTCTGATTTATATTTAAGTTATATTCAAGCAAAACAAGAAAGAGGTTTACATAATGTTCTTCTTTAAAACATTTGTTTTATGAGGATGATCACTGGGTAGTTTGTTGTCACTGCTTATATAAGGGCAAGAAACATTTGGTATCTTCACTGTATGAAGACAGATTGGATGAAGGCTGAGAGACTGAGGGTGTGACTACACGGGAGGCTGTCCTGGGTTGATTTGAATCAATTTGAAATTTCCTATGGCAGTTAAATCACTGTTGTCAGTAAAAGAGAATGTTTACTTATCTCGGGTATTTTTTTTGGGGGGGGGCAAGAATACAAAATTGTCATTCGGATCATAGGTTGCCACCCTCTTCTGTCATTAACATTGTTCTCTTATCTGCCTCTTGTTGAAAACTGGAAAGTGACAACTCTCTGAACATCCCCCTTAACTGATGCCTCTTCTATGAACAACTTTTTTATTGTGGTTTTCCAGCAGAGTACTGTATCACCTAACCACTGGGGCTTTACAAGTAGGATTGCACTCCCACCTAAAGAAGCAACTTTATTGTCCATGAATTGGTCTTTGTGACTGGAATTGCAGCTGGCCTCCATAGTATGGAACATCTTCTTTGTGGTATTCTCTTCCAGCGATGACCTTGTTTGGTTGATTAATGTCCTAGTAATCTCCATACTGTATTGTAAGATATCATATATTGGCTTGCCTTTAAAGATTGGTCAGACACGGCAACTGGTCAAAAATGAGACATAAGGTAAAGGAGGCAAGTAATATACAGTACAGTACTTAGCATACTTGTCGCCATCGCAGAGGCCCAGGGGGAGGTGAGTGAGGCATCCTGCCCCCCACCCCATCCAGAAACCTGGGGCCAGAGAGGAAAGAAGGTGGTAACCAAGGCCACAACTGCCCAGTCACCACTGCAGATGCTGTGGTGGAGTTGCTGCGGGTGGGCGGGCGACAGAGGACACCAACACAGGCCTCCAGGCCTAACCTGAGCCAGGAGGAAGGAAGGAGTCGCCGTGATGGATGTTCTCACCAAAGACTCATAGCTGCATGCATTTGATAAGTACTGTAATTAAATTACCATAGTTGACTTGATATAGCGAACTTTCCTTTTCATACCAAGGTTTTCCTTTTCATACCAAGGTTGATGACTAATAAGATACTTCTTAACTTTTGATTACATATTCTTGTTTCATATATCCAGCATTAATGAATTTAATTTTAGTCTGTTACTTTGTGTTAAATTGTGATAATATGTATGACAGTAAAATACTGGCGTAGAAACTGGAAAACCAGGTCAGGAAGTTTGCCAAGAGAGCTCTATGGACTAGAACAAAAGGCAAAACAAAGGGGCAAAATAGATTAAACAGGATGCTTAGCCCACCAGGTCAGAAGAGGGGATGGATAGCACAATGGAAGGAGAAAAACAGTGTTGTAAGGAACAATACTGTATAGGGGCATGGAATGTGAGATCTATGAATCAAGGAAAACTGGAAGTGGTAAAAGAGGGAATGGAAAGAATAAGCATTGACACCTTGGGAATCAGTGAGTTAAAATGGACAGGGATGTGTGAATTCAGCTCTGGAAACCATCATATCTACTACTGTGAACAAGAAAACCTCAGAAGAAACGGAGTAGCCATAATTGTCAATAAAAGAGTAAGAAAATTAGTAGTGGGATATAATCTTAAAAATAACAGAATTATTTCAGTCAGAATCCAAGACAAACCTATCAATATCACTGTAATGCAAATATACCCACCAACCACTGGTGCAGATGAAGCCATAGTTGACCAGTTCTATGAGGACCTACAACACCTCATAGAACAGACATCAAGAAACAATGTCCACATTATCATAGGAGATTGGAATGCCAAAATAGGAAATCAAAAAGTAAAAAAGAATAACAGGCAAGGTTGGCCTTGGAACACAGAATGTAGCATGGCAAAGGCTAATAGAGTTTTGCCAAGAGAACGCACTGGTCATAGCAAACACCATCTTCCAGCATCACAAGAGAAGACTTTACACATGGACATCACCAGATGGCCAACATTGAAACCAGATTGATTAATACTCTGCAGCCAATGTGGAGAACCTCCAAACAATCAGCAAAAATGAGATCTGGAGCAGACTGGCTCAGATCATAATCTACTGATTGCAAAACTCGGCCTTAGACTGAAGAAAATAGGAAAAACAATTAGGCCAGACAGGTATGACTTAGACAACATCCCTAAGAAATACACAGTGGAGGTATGGAACAGATTTAATGGCTTCGACTTGATAGACAGAGTGCCAGAATAATTATGGACTGAGGCACAGGAAATCATACCAAAAGAAAAGAAGTGTAAGAAAGCAAAGTGGTTGTCTGATGAGGCTCTTAAAATAGCAGAGGAAAGAAGGAATGCAAAAGGCAAAGGAGAAAGGAAAAAATTCAATCAATTGAATACAGAATTTTAAAGAAAAATAAGGAGAGATAAGGAAACCTACCTAAATGAACAATGATAAGAAATAGAGGAAAACAACCTAAGGGGTAAGACTAGAGATATTTTTTTAAAATTGGGGAAATCAAGGGAACATTTAAAGCAAAAATGACCATGATAAGGGACAAAAACGGCAGAGTTAGCTGATGCAGAAGAGATTAAGAAAAGATGCAAGAGTACCCAGAGGAACTCTACAAAAAGGACCTAAACACCCCTGATAATCACAAGGATGAGAACATTGAACTTGAGAGTGACATCCTAGAGAGTGAAGTCAGAAAGGCCCTAAAAAGCACTGCAAACAACAAAGCCAATGGAGATGATGGTATCCCAGTTGAATTTTTCAAAGCTCTAAAAGATGATGGAATCAAATTATTGCATTCTGTATGCCAGCAGATATGGAAAACACAACAATGGCCACAGAATTGGAAAATATCAGTATATGTTCCAATCCCCAAAAAGTGTAATGCCAAAGAATGTTCAAATTATCGAACAATTGCGCTCCTCCCACATGCTAGCAAGGTTATGCTCAAGATAATACAGGATAGACTTCAGCAACACGTGGAGAGAGAATTACCAGAAGTGCAGGCGGGGTTCCGAAGAGGCAGGTGAACTAGAGACCACATTGCCAACATATGTTGGATCATGGAGAGAACAAAGGAATATCAGAAACAAGTCTAATTCTGTTTCATTGACTAAACCAAGGCCTTTGACTGTGTGGACCACAACAAAATGTGTGTTCTGGGAATACCAGAACACCTTATATGCCTCATGAGAAATCTGTACAATGTCAAGAAGCAACAGTTAGACAGGATACAAAATGACAGAGTGGTTCTCAACCTTTTAAAGCCGGGGGCCGGGTTAAGCTCCCTCAGACAGCTTTGGGGGCTGGGCAGCCATTTTGCCCTTCCTCCAACACATGGCACTCCCTGGTGTGGTGGAGGCAGTGGGGGGGGGACATGAAATGGTGCCACAGGCCGCATCCGGCCCATGGGCTGCAGGGTGAGAATCCCTGCTTTAAATTCTTCATGGCTTAGAACTGAGATACTTGAAGATCTACTTTTCATACAAATGCCAAAGAATCTCACCACATCTCTATGGTCCCCATTGCACACATACAGTATGTATGCGTTTATACATTAAGCTGAACATTGTGGAATATGGATGAAGGGCAACCATAAAATTAGAGCTACATTGGTCTCACATATCTTAACCTATAAATCCAAGGGTTAACCGTTGGAACTGGCTATAGGTTGCTATGCCTCGCCCTACTTGCCTGCACTCACCCTTCGTGCACACGGCAGATCTGGGTACGCAGGTCAACGAAGGATTGAGAAAACCGGCAGTGGGGCAACAGCCCCACAAACGTGAAGAAAGGGAAACAACTTCACTTCCCAACATTCCTTGCGCCGTGCCAGAGCCAATCAGGCTGAGAGGCTCTCGCAAGGTGCAGCGTTCGGAAACGCGCTGCAGCCAAAGAAAAGCATTTTAAAAAAACGCAGCACAAACACAAAGCACCAACCCATAACTACAAGCCCCAGCGTCCTGCGCGCCATGAGCACGCAGAATGCTGAGGAAGCCGGCACCCAAGAAATAAAGCAAAAACAAAAACACCGGGAGAGCAAGTCCGCCAAGCCGCGGGGAACAAAGCCCCCCTGCCCAATGGCGCCTGAAGCTCATAATCGGAGTTTCCCCTTTAATATCACTGGGTGGGTGGGGGGTGTTGTGCTCCCCCTCTATACTGGCTCCCCTGGGGTTGATAGGGTGGGGGGCAAAAGGAGTCTGTCTCCCCCACCCTCCTGACCTCAGGGGACCCGGCAGAGAGGGGATTCCCTCCCCCCACACACACACGCCCCATGTTAAAGAGAAGTGGTTTCTTCTCTTTAAAAACGGAGTTGGGGGGGAAATGCCCCTCTCTACTGGCTCCCCTGGGGTTGATAGGGTGGGGGGGACAAAAGGAGTCTGTCTCCCCCACCCTCCTGACCTCAGGGGACCCGGCAGAGAGGGGATTCCCTCCCCCCCACACACACGCCCCATGTTAAAGAGAAGTTGTTTCTTCTCTTTAAAAACAGAGTTGGGGGGAAATCCCCCTCTCTACTGGCTCCCCTGGGGTTCAGAGGGTGGGGGGGACCAAAGGAGTCTGTCTGAGAGGGGATCCCCCCCAGGACACCAAAAAACACAAAAACAAACAATCAAAAACATTCAAAAATACACAAAAACAACACCAAAAAAGTAAACAACAACAAACATTTCCAAACACACCCAGCACCCAGCTAAACACCACAAAATCCAACCAC
The DNA here is from genome assembly GCA_035047305.1 of Bradypodion pumilum. Taxonomy (NCBI): domain Eukaryota; kingdom Metazoa; phylum Chordata; class Lepidosauria; order Squamata; family Chamaeleonidae; genus Bradypodion; species Bradypodion pumilum. The sequence goes on along the minus strand of JAWDJD010000004.1, from coordinate 304,946,956 downwards.
CACCACCACCCCAAATAAAGAAAAACAGCTAACTAACCACCACACGACCTCATACCACAACGACTGGAAAAGAAATGAATAAAGAAAGAGACTACTTGCTGGAAGAAGCTCCACCCAGAGGCCACGAGAGAAAAATACAAGATAACCCCTACCAGCAGCACTTGCTGCCCACAATAACAAAAAAAATTCAAAAAGACACAATAGCCCCACACAAAAGGCCCCAAGAGTTTTTTGAAAAAGTATATCATCCTTTATTCTTTTTTTCATCCACAAAACCAAAACACCAAACAAAACTCATCACAGTTTAAAACAGGCCATCAAAAAAAATTTGTATAAATAAAATTTTTAAAAATTTCAAATATAGATTAACCTCTTCTTTACAAACATTAACAACAACAAAAACTTTCCAACACCATTTAAAACAGCCCGGCAACGCCGGGCAACCTTTGCTAGTAACAAATAAAATTGAGATGTCAATTTTCTTCAGAGTAAAGTACTTTAAGACCATTAAGCAAAGAAAGCTCCAATACCTTGGCCCTATCATGAGGAACAACACAAAGTACAGAATACTCCAACTCACTCTGCCAGGAAAGATCCCTGGACATAGATGGACTTCATAGATGGACTTCATGGATGAAGAACCTGAGAGACTGGTGTGGCATGTCCTTGGAAGAACTGTTCCTAGGAGTTAAGAACAGGAAGACTATCGCCATGATGATAGCCAATATCCGGAACAGATACTGCAGCTGAAGAAGAAAGTACTATGAAATAAAATAACTCTTGTTTCGTTAGTCTAAGTTCCACCACCTTCACAAATACCTTGATGCTAAACTAAATGACAACAAAGAGACACATTAACATGTTAAATGAGACAGATTTACTCTGCACATTATTCCTAAGCAAATAGTGTGCCATATTCTCAGTACAAGTAATACTCATGTTTACTGTGTGTCATTAATTCTCTCTTTGACACTACGTTCCATCTGTACAATAAATTACTTGCTCACAAACTATCATAATAAAAGTAACAAAAATATGCTTAAGTCAATAATATAAAATTATCACTCCTTTTACTTGAGCAATAAACAAGCTTCTGTTAAAGACAGTAAAGAGCGGATTTTATAAATCTTGACTTTCATAATAAGAATTGCCAGAAGCTGACAAGCAGAATGTCCCTTAATTTTCCATTTTGCTATGTTCATTTGTAGTTAATGGCTTCAAAATCTTGAATATCAACACACAAATGTCTTAAATAGAAATGATTTTGCCTTCTGAAATCTGGAGGTGTGATTCCCTCAATCCTGGTTTACATAACACTTGTTTTTACTGAAGGGTTTATAATAAATAATTTCAATTTTATTCAAAGTTTGCTCAAAATAAGTTTTATTTTGCAAGGCCAAATATATTAATCTCAAAAGTAAAAAATGGCAGCAATCAAAAACAAAAAAGGAGACCTTTGCAGCTCTGAAAGGTACATTTTTATTTTGTTTTGCAATTGAACATCAAAAGAATATGGCCTGATAACCTGATAAGCACAGAAAATTTACTATGATGCTAAGAATGAGAAAACAACAACAACAGTTAAGCACCACAATCATTTTTTCATTGTAACAGTCATGAAAGCAGGACAGTACTGTTAAGGAAGGGGAAAAATGGAATCAACTGAACTAAGCCTATGGTGATTATTAGTATTACTTTATGGTTGATTTAATCTGACTGATTTCAGCTTTAAAGGACTGTACTGTATTTCAATTCAGGAGATGGAAAGCTCTAAAAAATTACCCAGTCAGAAAAATGATTAGTCATCTTGAGTGCAGCAATGTTTTTTATCCTTTATTTTGGGGTGGGAATCAGATGGCTACTTTTGAAGTTCCAGAATCCCTCCAGCAACAGCAAAAATGCTGCCAAAATTGACCAGGAGTTTCCTTCAATAGCAGTTGTGGAAACCTTTAAGGCAATGCTGTATTTCCCAACCTTTGGTTTTTGGACTTCAATTCCAAAAAAGCCTTAGTCAGTTCCTGAAAGCACTGGTCAGCCAATGTACTAACTTAGGCTTCTGGGAATTGAAGTTCCCCTGTGGGGCATGGACTTTGGAAAACACTGCTTTAAGGCAAATGCAGATCATTGTGGCAAAAAAGGCTCTCCAGACCCACCAGAACTGCCAATTGTATCCTTAAACGAGGCAACCATTCAGAGAAAATTCTGCTCTTTAAGCAAGTTAGTCTCTAAGCAAGGCGCTCTTTATGCAAGGTTTTATTGTATATATGAAATGAATGTAGTCCATATTTTTACTCATCTCTGCTGACTTTTCAACTGAAATGATTAATCGACTTTGACATCCTATGAGATGTGGTTAGTTACTTTCTTCATGCCTGTTGTATATACAATTATAAAGTTTGGATGGCTCCTCCTTAGATCTCTAGGTGAATGTCGATTCATGCTTATCGATCAGCTTATCTCTGTGCATCAGAAAACAGTTATTTCTAGAGGATTGGCTTCACAGTGTGTGTTACAACAAGGAAAATGGGATGCAAGTAAGGCATGTGTCACTATAGCTAGGTGACATGTTTCCAGAAACAAGTGCAAATTGGTACATTTAATTTTGCAAATCTACTCCTTAAGACAGGGGTGGTCAACCAGGTGCCCTAGGTGTTCTTGGACTTCAATTCCCAGAAGCCCTTCTCAGCAGGTGTGCTTACTTGAGCTTCTGGTAATTAAAGCCCAGGAACACCTGGGGCACCAAGGTTGGTCACCTATGCCTTAAGGGACCAGATGGTGAAATTCTGATATAGGTAAGGGCAATGTATCTATATCCATTATACATCCCTATATGTACCTCTGGCAATAATCATTACATAGGCACATGAATATCTAGATCAGAGACTGAGTGCCTAAACAGAGGGGCAGGGCAAACTCTGTACTGGGGAAAGGAGGAAAGGCTCTTTTTGGGCTGCTGGGCAGTGGGGTGGGGCAAACTGTGCTGGGGGGAGGAAGGAAACACTCCCATTGGGCTCCTGGGCAGAGGGGGGACTCGATGCTGGGGGAGGGAGGAATTGCTCCCATTGGGCTGCTAGTCAGAGGGGTGTGGCGAACTCTGTGCTGGGATGATGACGTGTGCCAACAGAGAGGGCTCTGAGTGCCCACTCTGGCATGCATGCCATAGGTTCACCACTACTGAATTTTAGCTTTGTATGTTATTATATGCTGGTGGTGTATCTAACATGAATAAGGAAAAAACCACCACTAAAGATGAAAAGTGAACAATGCTAAAGAACATAGAAAAAGAAAATGCATTTCTAATTAAGAAGAAATCTTTATTTATAAAGTAGTTTTTGCAATATCTATTGAACTTCTATTAAGGACCCCAATTCCTTCAAAAATAATTGACACATCAGGTCTATGGGAGAGACAAGCATCTGACCTTGCAGATGAATGCAATGACAGAGCTTTGGTTTACAAGGGCATAATGGCACAGGCTTAAGCAAAAAGTGCTTATGTACGAAAGAGAAAATATTACCGAAGTCTTATGATCAGAATTCTCAAAACTCATTTAGAACTCTTTTGGTCTAACCCTTTGGGATACTGTATGCAGAATACAGACACCATTAATCCTAACAATGCATTTATTTGCAGTTAAGAGCTTTGTCAACAGAGTTTGTCTGCGCTCAATTGCCTGCTTTTCACAGCCCCTACAGGCTATAAGCATTTCCCCCCTGCTGTTAGCAACAATCTATTGAAAATCTTTGTAAGTATCTAAGAAATGATGCAAGAGTGATCCCTGGAGGATAGGAATATTGAAGGAGGTGATGATGATGATGATGGTGATGGTGATGATGATGATGATGATGATGATTATTATTATTATTAATGTTTAGGAACTTCATCAATACTGGCCTGGAGCTGATGAGGACTTTGCGTGCGGGTGTCATGCTGCAATGTAAAAGGCAGATGAAAGGCCACTGCATTATATTCTCAGGACAGTCTTCATGGCTGTTCGCCAAGATTACTGCCAATATTTGGATTCGGATTTGGAAGCATCAGAAGCAGAAGCAGAAGAAGAAGAAGAAGCAGAAGAAGCAGCAGCAGCAGCAGCAGAAGAAGAAATTTCAGCTCTCCATGCACGACACAGCCTACTGAAGATTATTGTCACTGAGAAACAATTCTTATTGTTTGCACACAGCTATTCAATACACACTTAAAACACCAGCTTCTTTTTCACCGGGTCAAATCGCTGTTGTTTTATATCACAGAAATAGTCTCTCATGTGATTTGGCTTTGCATAGCTTTTGCCCAGAATTGTATGTGTTCCAACCTGAAATGTATACACTTGGGCCATGTTCAAAGTTCAACCAGTGCTGGGTGGAGAATTTGGGCAATCTAACAACTTAATGTTTCAAAGGTCTGTGCTAAACCAACTATATGAATGAAAGCAAAGTGGCTGCTAATGTCCTTTAAAAAACATGACAAAATAAGCATAAACCTTGGACAGGTTCACAGGTATAGATGCAAATTTTAAAATAACTGCTATAATAAAAATATAATGTATATCATTTATACTATACTATTTTAACAGGGGCTGCAGTGGCTCAGTGGTTAAGAAGCTCGCTTTGTTAGCTGAAAGGTTGGCAGGTTGAGACCTGGGTACGACATGACAGTTTGTGTGTCCATCTCTGTCCCAGTTCCTGCCAGATAAATAGCGACCACTTGGGTGGGAAAAGATCTTGGGAACATGAAAGGCGCCTCCTTCAGGCATCATCTGAGCTGAGTTTCTCCAGCAAAAATCCATTCAACCCAGAATAATTTCTGACACTAAATTATTATTATTAGTATTTTAACACAACTGTGGTAAGTCTCATCATCTAGGGAAGAATGCATGAGTGTTCTATCTTCTATGCAAATGTATATATATAAAAGAGAGGAGTACGTTTGTGGTTCCGGAATGGGCTCCCACACTCCTTGAGAATTCCCCCAAAATTTGGCACACACGTACCTTGTGCATGTCAGCACAGCACTGTTGGGGTCTGGAATGCTATGGGGGGGACCTGCACCCCACAAATTGGAGTCAATGCAAAAACTGTGGCACGGTACAGCCAATCAGGAAGGCCTGCCGGGATGCGGGAGGGGAGGGGCAACAGCTGCGTGGCCAGCACACCAATGGCCATCGCATGTGCAGAATGTAGCCATGGGGTACTCAAGCACCCCTGGCTGGAGAGCATGGGGCCGCTGCGGCCCTGCCGTCGCTGCCGCCCTGCAGTCGCTGTCGCCCAAGACTCCTATGCCACGCCCACCCCAACACTGGTGCCCAGGAAGACATCTCTGGATGGGGAGGCTACTGGCAGGGATGGCACGGGCAAGGCAACGTGGCTGCCCAAGGAGGCAATGGGCGAGGCCACAGCAGTGGTGGGGGCCAGGGACCACCTGGAGGCCACAAGTGAGAGGCTCAACAACCGGCCCCGCTACCCCCAGCAGAGCCACTGCACCTAGTGCAGACAACATGGAGGCCTGGAACCGCCAGCTCCACTGCCACCCTGGGAGGTAAGGTGGTGCCCCTCGAACCAACCCTGGGTGAAGGCAAGCAATCAGCTAGTGCTAAATATAGATGGATACATTACATATTGCAGGCGCACCCCCCAAGAAAGGACTCAGACACCGGTATAAGTGGATAACGGCATTGGGCCACATTTATTGATTCATGCCCTAGTCCGAATTATAAATTTCAATTGGTACTCAGCCAATTATAATTCTTAAGGCAAGCAGGCCGCAGTAACACTGGTAAGGTTCCTCCCAAAATTGCCAATGCCAATTGGCTACAATGTATCCATTTGTATCAATTTGTTTGTTTACAAATTGTTGACCGTAGTCAATAAACTATCTACTGACCCCACCCTCTGACGTGTATCTGTAAAATCACGGGGTGATGCATGCTGAAGAGCTCCTGCCATCACCCCATTGCCTGGTTCGTCGTTGACCGGACAACGTTAACCAACTTGTACCTATCTAGTGTTGGCCAGTCAATTGCGAACCTGCAGGATACCTGTGGGTCATAAATATTTACCTTACCAGTGCTACCCGCCCATGTGACCAAAGTCAATAGCAAAGCCCCTATATCAAACCATAGCAACAGTGTGGGATGGGCAAAAAAGCCAGAACCAGGAAGCCAATTGTAGGTTCCCGCCAAAAATTCCCACCCGGCCCCGAAGTGACCAAAATATCACACTGTTCACTAGGGAGGGGGTGGAGGGAAAAACTTCTCCTCTCCGTCGCTTTCGCAAAATGGCAGCTCGGCTGCCTCGTGGCCACCCCTTTTAAAGAGGGGTGACCACGCCCCCTAACTACCCGGATGTCTGAGTCCGGGTGGGGGGCCCCGCAAAGAGCGCGGCGGCCATTTTGGCGCTGCGCTTTCATTGCAGGCGCACCCCCCAAGAAAGGACTCAGACACCGGTATAAGTGGATAACGGCATTGGGCCACATTTATTGATTCATGCCCTAGTCCGAATTATAAATTTCAATTGGTACTCAGCCAATTATAATTCTTAAGGCAAGCAGGCCGCAGTAACACTGGTAAGGTTCCTCCCAAAATTGCCAATGGCAATTGGCTACAATGTATCCATTTGTATCAATTTGTTTATTTAAACAAACAAATTGTTGACCGTAGTCAATAAACTATCTACTGATCCCACCCTCTGATGTGTATCCATAAAATCACGGGGTGATGCATGCTGAAGAGCTCCTGCCATCACCCCATTGCCTGTTGATTTGGCTTAAGTTCCCTAACGAACTTAAGCCAAATCAACATGTCAGCCCTCATGCCCTTGTTCAGTCGGACCCTATGATAGCGCCTGGATAGGCCAGTCATGGCGTCGCACAAGCATCGAGCAAAAGCTCTGCCAGGCGCGACCACCCTGCAGGCGAAGTTAAGGTGACCATGGAGAACCTGGAGCTCACGAAGCGACACCTTGCGTTTGGCCAGTAAGGCAAAAATCAATGCAGTGATCCGGGTAACCTTGTCCATGGGTAACCTGGATGCCTGCGAGACCGTGTCAATTTCAATACCCAGAAATGTGAGCTTAGTTGATGGGCCCTCGGTCTTTTCGGGCGCTAAAGGGACACCGAGTTCCTGCATTAGCGTCTGAAATGTGTTGAGGAGACGCGTGCAAGTGTCCCAGCCCCGTTCACCCCCGAACAAGAAATCATCGAGGTAGTGGGCTACAGACCGAGACCCAGACCTGCGAACAAAGGCCCACTGAAGGAAAGTGCTAAAACGTTCAAATGCTGAACAGGAAATAGAGCAGCCAAAAGGCATGGCTTTATCAACATAAAATTTTCCCTGAAATTTAAAACCCAATAACTCAAAGTCACCTGGGTGCACAGGCAACAAACGGAATGCCGACTTAATGTCACATTTTGCCAAAAGTGCACCCAGGCCACAAGAGCGCACCATGCGCAGGGCCTGGTCGAATGATGTATACCTGACCGAACAAAGGTCATCAGGAATGGCATCATTGACCAAATGGCCCGCCGGGTATGACAGATGGTGAATTAAACGAAACTCCCCAGGGGTCCTTTTGGGCACCAACCCTAAAGGGGAAACCTTCAGATTGGGAAAGGGTGGCATGGGAAAGGGGCCAGCAACCCTACCTGCATTAACCTCCTTAGCAATACTTAGGGCGGCCACCTCCTCCCTGCCCTTAAGGGAAAGTATATTAGGGGCATCTTGGGGGCACTGCTCCCCCCTAAATGGGATGCGGAAACCCAACTGGAAACCCTCGAGGAGGTACCTAGCATCCTCCCTCCTCGGGTAAGTTGAGAGCCATCGCTCCAACATAACCACGTTAACCAGGGAGGGGGCCTTTTGAGTGACCAGCTCCATCAGCGGCAGGTCTGCCCGCTCCTTGTCCACCTCTACCTCTGCCCCATGACCCACCGGCTCGCGGGCACGCAGCGGCGGCGTGGGGGCCAGCGCAAGAGGGACACTCATGCTTGTATTGGCACCGTTTTCTATTGCATGCACCATTGGCCGAGAAGCTCCAACACAGCAGGCGGGCTGGAACCCCCTGCCCCGCCAGCTGGCGGGGGGCCTGAGTTGGAGCAGCTCGCTGGACCGCATGTCCACAATGGTACCTCTCCCCAGGCGCCGGGCGTGTGAGGGTCATATACAAAAGCCAAAGCTTCTGACAGGGCTCATCCCACCTCATCTCTGGGTGTAGGGGCACTCTCATTCGAAATTCCTCATCGTAAGCCAACCACGATGGGCCAGGAAAATCCACCATTGCCCTGTAAATATTGTCCAAATATTGGACCATAGGAATGGCCAGGTCAGGCCGAGCCCTGAGATACACCGCCATATATATGAGATATGTGGGTAACCAGTTGGCCCATGTACGTGGTGGCTTGCGACGGCGAGACAGCTCTTTATCCTTCTCATCCTGCCCCTCCTTGTCTTCCTTAGTGGGTTCCCTGTTCAATAGGGAGAAAATATCTACGTACTCCCCCCGCCAAATCTTTTCCCTTGTGGCCTGAGCCAAATGATCCCCGAGGGGTAAGGAATACTCGGCTGTCGGCACTGCCGACACCGGCACGGTATTGATACGGGGCATCATGAGAGGGGCCTGAACCGTCCCTGCGTCACCCGTTGCAGTCCCAGGTGCGGAAACCCCCCCACCTAATGTCACACCAGTATGAGGCCAAGCTGCACCCGGGTAAGCCAGGAACTGATGCCCTCCCGCCCCGACATTACGAGGCCATGGCCACTGGAACCCCTCCCCAGAAGTGGAGTGTGATGTGGGCACATTAGCTTGAACCTGATACTCACTGGGTGCACCCCCGTGGGCCGCCCCCACTGGGGGTTCCGGCCCACGGCGGGCGTTGGAGCTCGCGACCGAGATCGAGCTCTGAGGACCCATCCGACCACTACCTGACTGTAGTGCCTGCTGTACGGGGAGCTGCGAGGCCGCAGCGGGCACCGGCCTGTGCGCCTCAAGCAACTCAACCCGACTGGCCGCGTGCTGAAGGTGGGCGGCTGCCACGGTCACCTGCTGGCAAAAGGGGGCCCCAGATGGCAATGCGGCCCCCCCAATGGGGTTATTGGTTATCCCTAGGGATGCCTCTAGTGCCGCTACGCGGGCCAGTAGTGCATCCACTGTCTCAGATCCCCCTGCATAAAGGGGGCCAGGTGGGCCGGACGGCCCGCTGGGCAATGGCCCAGGGCCCCTGGCTTGAGAGCCCGGCCCTAAGTAGGGCCATGCCCAAAACTCCGGCCCATGAGGGGCCGGGGGTAGGCCCTGCTGTGCACTCGCACCAGGCCCTCCCCCCTGCTCGAAGCCCATGGCCGGTAAATGCGGGCCAGGGGACGAAGCCCCGACCACGCCAGGCCCTCCCCCCTGCTCGAAGCCCATGGCCGGCAACTGCGGGCCAGGGGCCGGAGCCCCTATAGGGCCGGTCTGAGGCTGGAGAGCTGCGGGCCACGGCCTGAGCTGCCCCATCCCACCGGTCCCGGTGGGTGCCTCCATTAAGGGGTCCTGTTGGGGAGGCGCAGTCGCGGTCCTCCGTCCCGACTGCTGCCTCCTGGTCGGGCGAGCCGAAGTCGCCATAGCCTTCTTTTTAGGAGGCATATCAAGCCGGATCCCTTCTCAGGGATCAGAACAATGGCTGGGAAGCCGAAGAATAAGAAGCGAAAAGCGCGCTAAGCTTCCTGCCGCCAAAAACGGCTTCCCCGAAAAGGTGAAGAGCGACGGAGCAAAATCTTCTCCTCTCCGTCGCTTTCGCAAAATGGCAGCTCGGCTGCCTCGTGGCCACCCCTTTTAAAGAGTGGTGGCCACGCCCCCCAAACTACCCGGATGTCTGAGTCCGGGTGGGGGGGCCACAAAGAGCGCGGCGGCCATTTTGGCACCGCGCTTTCATTCTTACTGTCTTCTTATAGTTCTACATCTTTATACTGGACTTGGACTGGATAGCCCTTCAAAAAATGGCATGCTCTGTGTTAAATAAGACCCTGGGCTTCCAGCTGTGGTTATCCCCAGAGCAGTTCTCAAGGACATCATACTTTTCCAAACTTTTCTTATTCCCACCTCTTTTGGATTAGCAAGGAACACAGTATATTGGCAAGGGATGGGTGGCAATCGTCTTCCATCTGATGTTGAACTGCAATTCCCAGCATCTCTCATTATTGGTTAATACTGATGATGACTGCATCTGGAAGACTACAGCTGTTAACTTCCTCTGACTGTTCTTCTGCAGATGCATCACTCTCCATGTGTAGAAAATAAAAACAGACTGGCAGAGGCTGGTTTGTTCGTTTTAAGTATTCTGGAAAGACCCAGATAAATGACAACTGCATACAGCCTTTATGTGTAGGTTCTCCAGGTGATCTAGAACCCAATGGTGCAGAGTTCTAAATCATGTTCAAGCCCACACACATTCTCCTGAATGCTGAAGTATTTCTCCTTCAGTACATGGAGAGTTGATAGGGTTTGGATGATCGGGATATAACAGAAGGTATGGGGTCAGTGAGCCTGTCCACTCTTTCTTCTTCATTGCATAAGTGCAAGAATGATGTATAGCAGGATTGCATTAAGAGGAACCATACATTGTTTTTCTTCCTTAACTCTAAGCTATGGACAGTTATCTGCACAGGGGACCTAAATTACATTAGGCAAAGGTAAAGGTCACCTTGCTTGAAAGCCAGTTGTATCCAACTCTAGGGTCCAGTGCTCATCACTGTTTACATCCAAAGACCCAGCGCTGTCTGCGTCTGCAGACATTTCTGTGGATATGTGGCAGGCATGACTAGGTAAACACTATTTACCTTCCCACTGAATTGGAACCTATTTATCTACTTGGCATTTCTTGCTTTTGAACTGCTGAGACAGACAAAGGGAGCAGTACTCAGGTCTCGAACTGCTGACTTGCTGACCTCCCAGTCATCAAGTTCAGTGTCTTAACCACTTGAGCCACCGCAGTCCCCAAAATTACATTAATACACAGCAAAACGGTCAGTATATACTAGAGCACATTCTTATGGAACAAAATATAGAGAAGGCAAATTAACAAAGGCAGCGTAGATCCCCTGCCCCCCAATATATGGAATATGAGGAAGAACAAAGATGTTGGCCTGACCTTCTTTTCCTAATAGCTCTGCAGAAGAAGAAGAAGAGTGTGCAGTTGCCTTGATCTTTGCAGTAGAAGTTAACAATAATAACAGAACATTTTGTATTTCTGTGCACTAACATCCAAGGCGTATTCTTTTTGAAGTGTCACTTCCATTGGAAATGTTATTAAGATACGGGAAATTATTTAGAAGCACATTACAAAAAATGGCTTCAACTATCTATTCTCTCGGGAGGCAAGATACAAAGCTCACTTATTTTCAGTCACACAGGTGTCAGTTTGTTAAAGGAAATTGTTTTGGAAAAATCAATTACTCCAAGTGAAGTACTGTATATAAATTCCAGTTCTCATTTCCAATTTGCACACAGCTGCAGCAATTCATACTTGTGTTCACTGAAGTTTAAATATGCCATTTCTTTGATCATAGGATAGTCATAAACCGGCTTAAATAAGCTATTTATGAATCAGATTAAGTTTTCCTAAGAGTTAATATTTATCAGCACCATAACAGAGATTTAAATAATATTCACTAGAAAGTCCACAAATGCTGTGCCTATTCATTGCTCTCTCAGACTGGTTCTTCATTAATCTTGGATTCATTGTTATGTATAGGGCACGGTAGATGTGTGGAATTTTTGCATAAATGTGGGAAACTACCATCACCAGCATGTGAGGGTAGGGCACCATGACAAACTGTGCAACATATTATAGAACAATGTAGCCTTAGAGCAGGGATTCTCAACCTGCGACACGTAGGCCAGATGTGGCCCAAGGCGCCATTTCATGTGGGCCCCCTGACCTCCACCACACCAGTAAGTGCCATGTGGTGGAGATAGAACAAAATGGCCATCCAGCCCCCAAAACAATATATAGGTGAAACTAAAAAAATTAGAATATTGTGCAAATGTCCATTCATTTCAGTAATGCATCTTTAAAGGTGAAACAAATATATGAGATAGACTCATTACATGCAAAGTGAGATATTTCAAGCCTTATTTCATTATAATTGGGATGATTATGGGATACAGTTTATGAAAACCCCAAATTCACAATCTCAGAAAATTAAGATATTACATGAAATCATTAACACAAGGATTGGAAACAGAACAATATCGGACCTCTGAAAAGTATAAGCATGCATTGTGCTCAGTACTTGGTTTGGGCTCCTTTTGCATCAATTACTACCTCAATGCGGCGTGGCATGGATGCTACCAGCCTGAGGCACTGTTGAGGTGTTATGGAAGACCAGGATGCTTCAATAGCGGCCTTCAGCTCCGCTGCATTGTTCGGTCTCATGTCTCTCATCTTCCTCTTGGCAATGCCCCATAGATTCCCTATGGGGTTCAGGTCAGGCATGTTTGCTGGCCAATCAAGCACAGTAATCCCATGGTCATTAAACCAGTTTTTGTACTTTTGGCAGTGTGGGCAGGTGCCAAGTCCTGCTGGAAAATGAAGTCAGCATCCCCATAAATCTCATCTGCGGAAGGAAGTATGAAGTGCTCCAAAATCTCCTGGTAGATGGCTGCATTGACCCTGGACTTAATGAAGCACAGTGGACTAACACCAGCAGATGACATGGCTCCCCAAATCAACATAGACTGCAGAAACTTAACACTGGACTTCAAGCATCTTGCATTGTGTGTCTCTCCATTCTTCCTCCAGACTCTGGGTCCTTGGTTCCCAAATGAGATGCAAAAGTTGCTCTCATAAGAAAAGAGGACTTTTGTTGGAATGGGGCCGCGTGGGCGGCCGTTGGGTCCCGGAGGAGACTGGTCAGGAAGGAGACGCGAGACAAGATGGAGCGAAGACCAGTGATTAATTGAGGGAAAATCATAGAATATATAGAAGGCAAAAGGGCTGCATGTGATACAATTGTCATCTGACAGAAATCACATCTCATGTTTACACGGGTTAATTGGGAACCTCTCCCGGGGAAGTTAATTAATTAAAATAAACACTGACAGGGGAACTTCATTGTTCCACGTTTATCCAGGAATAAACATGGCCGATGTTGTATTTAGGGCTATGGGTAATCCGTAGGTGCAATATTACCTATTTCCTAACCGGCTGGTTAGACATTCAATCTCCTCTTGCTCGGCCCGCTTGTCATGTCAGATATGGGTGAATTAATTATGGCTATCAATCTGCTCCCCAATTTCTGTCCCCTCGGAGCCAATGGCTCGGAGCGATCTCACAAGCCATGGCCTCTGTCAGGGACAGTGTGCCAATTGTGCCCGCGGATACCACAGACTTTGGACTACTGAGCAACAGACCAGTTATTTTTTCTTTAACTCAGGTAAGATGCATCTGATGTTGTTTGTTCAGGATTGGCTTGACAAGAGGAATATGACATTTGAAGCCCATGTCCAGGATATGTCTCTGTGTGGTGGCTCTTGATGCACTAACTCCAGGCTCAGTCCACTCCTTGTGAAAGTCCCCAACACCTTTCAATGGCCTTTCCTGACAATCCTCTCCAGGTTGCAGTCATCCCTGCTGCTTGTGCACCTTTTTCTTCCACAGTTTCCCCTGCCACATAACTTTCTATTAATGTGCTTTGATACAGCACTTTGGGAACATCCAGCTTCTGTTGCAATTACCTTTTGGGGCTTTCCCTCCTTATGGAGGGTGTCAATGATGGTTTTCTGCACAACTGTCAGGTCAGCAGTCTTTCCTATTATTGTGATTCCTACTGAACCAGCCTCAGAGACCATTTAAAAGCTCAGGAACCCTTTGCAGGTGTTATGGATTCATTATCTGATTAGAGTGGGACACTTTGAGCGCAGAATATTGAACCTTTTCTCACTATTCTAATTTTCTGAGATTGTGAATTTGGGTTTTCATAAGCTGTGCTCCATAATCATCACAATTATAATGAAGTAAGGCTTGACATATCTTGCTTTGCATGTAATGAATCTATCTCATATATTTGTTTCACCTTTAAAGATTCATTATTGAAATGAATGAACATTTGCATGATATTCTAATTTTTTGAGTTTCACCTGTATAAATTGTTTAGACGTTTGATTGTAAATTAATGTTTAGATTTTATACAGTTTATATATACAGTGGAACCTCATACAACAATCACCCCATATAGCAAAGAAATCGCATAACAATTAGGTTTTGGGGGGAAATGGCATCCCGCATAACAATTTTCCATATGAAAAAAAAACCCGTACAATTTTTCAATAGGAAAAACCACTTAGCAAATAAATAAATAAATAAAAATTGTACGATGCATCCCATAGGGGAAATCGCTATATGATGCATGCATCATATAGCAATTGTTTCGTACAACAACGAGCCCCGTGGAATGGTTTAAAATGGCTGTATGAGGTACCACTGTATATATATTCTTTTTGTTTTATGTTGACTCAATTTGTACAAGTGCCATATGCTAAAAAAACTATGTCAAAACAAGAAGCATAATGACCTTATTAATATCAAAACTCTGTTTATTAAATTTTAAAATCTCAAAGGGATGTTTATTTTGTGCATGAACAAAAAGAGATAATAAGCAATGCAGGGCAATAAGCAATGACTTCTAATGAAAGACAAATGAATAAATCTAAATAAAAGCTATGGTTTGTCATATTTGTTTTGTTTAAACTACTAAGTATGTGACACTGCCTCAGACATAAAGAATCAGGATGGTGTAGTGTTTAGTTGGGAAAAAAAGTGTTTCCCAACCTTTGGTTTTTGAACTTCAATTCCCAGAAGCCTAAGTCAATGTATTGACTTAGGCTTCTGGGAATTGAAATCCTCCTGTGGGGCATGGGCCCCACTTTGGGGACCACTGCTCCCAATGTTCAGCCAAAAAGCTTACTGTTTGCCTCTCTCTATATAATCTACTATACAGAGAGCAGAAGCAGTTAACTACTTGTAATTAATTCCTCTTTACAGTAACTATGCTGCAACTAATTCCACTGGGATTGAAACATAATGAGGGATAACTTCATTTCTTCTATAGAGTAACTGCAATTTATATATACCTCTATAGTCACAAGTGTGTATTCTCAAGAAAAGGCAACATTGTTCATACTAAAATATATTATGCTACCAAATAAAAAACATTAGATATTGTATCAGTAACTATGAGAAATGGGGAAATGAGTTGCTTTTAAGCTATATAAAGCAGCTATATGTCTGCTTCTTTGACCTTTGGAACTAGTGTACTACTGTAACCAGTCTCCCTCTGCCAGTCTGGCTGAGGGAAGGACGCACACCTGCGAGGCTGACCGGCTGGCTATAAGAACTCGCCGCCGTCGTTGGTCTTTCCATGTGAAGAATTCCAAAGAAGACGGTCTTTTGTGATGTTTCCCCAGATATTTCTGTTAACCTTTTCCCGAATGTCTGAATAGGACTAGCGGGTCAAATCACTGACATCTCTCTCCCAGCTATTGTAACTTTGACTGGGAAACATTATCCAAGGAATGAGGCAGGAACACTTCTAGCCAGGGAGGAACTAGGAAATACTGTACCGTACTATGACTATCCATTTTAATGAATATTTGTCATTCTGGAGCAATTTCCCACGTAAATTAGGATTGACTTGTCTGGTTTATGGCTTTTGTTTCCAGAACTCCCACTGGTTGAATGTGAAACAAGTTTGGCTGTTTTGTACATCAAATGCACTGTGGATCACCAAATGAACTCTCCACAGATGCGGTAGGAGACTCTAAAGCAGGGGTTCCCAACCTTTCCAAGCTTGGGGCCGAGTCATGCTCTCTCAGTCAGCTTTGAGGGCCGGATGGCCACTTTTCCCTGCTTGCATGATGGCATGGCCATTTTGTTCCAACAGCTTCAAAGGGGCAGCCATTTTGTTTCTCAAATGCCCTTGGAGGGGTGGGGGCCACATCAAATGGTGATGCAGGCTGGATCCGGCCCATGGGGCTTAGGTTGGGAACCCATGCTCTAAAGAGAGATGTAGAAGCAATGGATTCCTGAAGAATGGAAATGCAGTAAAACCCCGACTTACATCCGCCTTGAGTTGCGTAAGATTCGACTTACGTAAGGGTTTGTTGCATAAATCAGTGTTCCGATTTATGCAAAAAAACTCGAGTTATGTAGGGGTTTACGTAAGTATTTAGAGATCAAAATGGTGCTGCCATTTTGATCACTAAAAACCTACCCCGCGCAACCCAACCCCACAGCTGGAAGTCTCAAGAGGTCAGTTACCATGGCAGTGATGGAGGCGGCCAAGGAAGCATCAGCAATCACGGCACTTTTGCCATGTTTTTCAGATTTATTTTATTTATTTATTTATTTTATTTATATTCATATTTATATAGCTGCCCAACTCACAAAGACTCTGGGCGGCATACAATTTAAAAACCCTTAAAACAAGGGAGGTAAACCGCCCCATCCCCCTCTCATCAAAGGCTTCTGCGGGGCTCCGGTTCCCTCCAAAGTGCATCCCCAGCCAAGCTGAAGCCCCACAGAAGTCTTGGATGAAGAGGGGAATGGAGCGGTTTAACGCCAAAGCTCATTCCAGCCAAACCAGAGCCCCACAAAAGCCTTGGCCAGTCAGTGCGGCTGTGCAGGTAATGCCCCGTGCTCTACTGGAGCTGTAGAAGTAGTGGGGGCAGCAGTAGTGGTTCCTACTCCCCCAATGCGCAGGAGGAAGCAGCAGCAGCATGCATGCAAAAGGTAGGGAAATTGCTATGTTTAAATTGCGCTTTTAAAATTTTTCAATGCATCCCTATGGGCATGCCTCGAGTTACATAAATTGCTACAGAATGGACTTTTCACATAACTCTGGGTTTTACTGTAATCAATCAAGTACGTCTAGACTGCATCTTGATTGTTAAAAGAATCAGGGTTCCAATAGGGTTTCTTAAAAATTGGGTAATGGCCACGTGGTGCTTTTTTGGGGTAGCAAATGAAAATTATGTGGTGCTAGTCGCAAAGTACATGAGCCCAGAACATATTCCTGGTTGTTACTACAGCTTTGGCACAATTTGATGTTGGGCTGCAGTCTCTACCATCCCCAAACAGTATGCCATACTGAAGCAAATTATTGCCTGATGTCTGTAAATACATGGCTGGTAAAACTAATCCTCTACCCTTCCTCACATTGTCATGTTTTTCTACAACCACTGGCTATATTGGAGGGGGTCACAGAGTCAGAGTGCAGAAACATCTGGAAGGCCACATGTTCCCTACTCCTCATAAGGCTATCACACAAACACCGATCCTGTCCAGATCATGATATTTTGTGTAGCACCCTGCACTGTGGGTCCCCGGGAAGATTCAGTGATGCTTTCCTGTTATATGCTCAACAGTTATATCCTTTATTTGTTACTTTGAAGTCCTCACCACTGTCATTTTCCCCGTTCTTTGGGATGCCAATGGGGGGGGGGGAGGTCTGCTCCCCCTCCCCCAGAGTCTACATATGCACGTCACTGAAATGAACCAATTTGTCTCACTGACTTTTCCAAACTAATGTCAGGGGGATGTGCTATTTTGGTAGATTGATGGGTCACAATGTAGTCCATTGGAGCACACATAGTTGCTTGGGATGGACTAAACTAGAGGCTGGTAGCTGTCAAAGTGTCCTTCTGGTGTTAATTTCCAATATAGTGAAGCAAATTATGAGCCGCTTCACATCATCAGAAAATTGAACACATTCCCTGCCTGTCTGCAGAGGATAGAGGAAGTGTAATTATTTATTTATTTTGTCTAGTAGATCTTTGCCAATATACTGGCTTACAGCCACAGTTTTGATTAGCAATACACAGAAAGGATTTTTTTCAACTAAAAAATCCAGCATATCAATGATGATCTACCAGATGCAATAAAAATAATTTCACTTCCCCTGCCCTCTACAGATGACTAAGGCAAGTGTTCAATTAACAGGGAAAGATGCTGAGGTCAATATGCCACCTGAATGCTAGAATCATGTCAAATGGCATATTGCTCTTCATTCCCCCCCCTCCCAAAGATTGCAACTCTGTTTGCAGCAGGCCAGCCCACACCAAAAGACCCAAACAAGCTCTGTGTTTCATTTGATATTTTGCTGGAGAAAATGAAATATATAGTTATAGCGAGGATTGGAGAAAAAGGATTTTAAAAAAATATAGAAAAAATAAGGAGGTAAATGAGCAAGTTAGTAAAGAAACAAATTTTATATTCAGAACATATTTTGTATAAATGTATCCTAGAGATATATAAAAACAAATAGCTTGAATTTCCATATGCAACATTTCTTGGAACATTTATCTAAGTTAAATGCACATTTGAAATTCATTGCCATTCACTATGTTATATCCCATCTGTGATGAGCAAAAGGTTCATTTGCAAATTTCTGCTAAACCACTTCATCATTTTAAGCATTATGATCACTTGTGCAGGCAACGTTTTGAAAATATAAAATGGGACTCCCTTGCTTTCCACAAGGAAGCTAAAGCAGTAGTTTCTAAACTGGGCAGGCCAAAAATCCTTGGACTACAACTTCCAGATGCCTTGTTCATGGTGGTGTGGTGCCTAGGGCTTCTGGAGATGTGTAGCGAGACCATCTGAGGTCCAGAGTATGGGAATTCCTGCGTTCAATGCTTCCAGACATCATTTTAGTGATTCAAAAAGACTGGGCAGAGCAAGCAAACTAAAATGTTCTCCAATCTCCTTTCAATGAAAATTTTGTACAAGCATTATGAAAATATGCGGGCATTAATTGCCAGTAAAGGACACAAGTGAAAAACACATCGCAAGGCTATATCCCTAGGATTAAGCTGTTAAAATGTTAAAATGTGGAAGCAATTTGGACCCAAGCACTCATAAATATATAAGAAGGCTTACAGTAGTTTAATGTTCAGATGTGACTGAAACAGCTGAGAACCCTGCACTGAATGCTCTGTGTCTAGCAGCAATGCTAGACACAAGAAACCAAGAGGAAGATTAATGCAGGCTATAGAGGGCTGTGATTTCAACAAAAAGGAATGAGTGTGAATACTTCATTAATTTTTTTGGTCGCAAATTTCATACTAATAATACTGCTGATTTATTAGGTAGATGAAGAATACAGAAAGACATTCGTTGAAGATTGTGGTATTTTTGAGCCACAATGAGGCAACAGCAACCTTGTGCCACCTAGGTCACACTAGGTCAGGCGGAAGGAACTACAGAATGAACTCATCATGAGGTGGCTTCATTTTGACAATTTAGAGACTGACCTAGACACAAAAGAAGATTAGGTATACAGTGGAACCCCAGGTTATGGACGCTTCAGGTAATGGAAATCTCGATTTACAGAAAGAAATCCATTGAAAATAATGCCTCAGTTTACAAATTTTTGGAACCTTTTTTGGTTTTCCATGCATTCCTATGGGAAACCAGGCTTTGTTTTATGGAATTTTTGTTTCCAATGCATTCCTATGGGAAACCGTGCAATGTATTCCTATGGGCACATCACAATAAGGAATTTTCACTATAAGAAAAACCCTGCAGATGGATTAATTCCATAACCCAGGGTTTTACTGTATTATAAAATGCATACCCTGACCATCTAATGAATTTGGACCACTTTTGGTGGCTTCTAATATTTAAAGTGAAATAAAATAAGCACTGTTATAAGAAATGGGCATGCTCCACAGATGAAAGAAGTCTGGATTGAAAAGGATTATTTGTATTTCAGATTGAGGTACACCCTACATGCCCACATATTTTAAGAGGCTCCTACCTTCTTCAAGGAGTAGAAACTGTAAGTTTGATCAAATTCTGACCAGATGCATATATTATTGTTGAATATCACCTAGTCTCATGGCATTTATTGGCTGCCCCTAATCTCTGGTCTGTCTCTCCTGGAAATAGCCTCCCAAATACCACAGGCTCAACAGGTAATTTGTTGTTGACATTTCTAATCTCTCACCTGTTCTTTAAGTAAGGAATATGGGACTGTGATACAGGTTGAGCTGAGACAAGCTATTTTGTGCCTGCCAGAATCCCTCCATTAGCATGTGTGTTGGCAAAGCTGCCTAGAGGATTCTGGAAGTTGGAGTCCAAAACAACATATCAAAGCTTTAGATACTGGATGACAATAAGACTGAACATGATATTCTCTCAAAGCCTTCCTATCTGTACAGCCAGTTCTCTGAGGATCTGACACCACTGACCAATGTCTTCAAACCTCTGGCTTTACCTCTAACTTGTTTTCCAGCCCAGCCTGTCTTGTGGTGTGAAGCTGCTCCAGCATCATCATGCCCATCTTTCCAGTTTTTAGCTCCCTACCTCCAGATTGCCTGCCTGAAGCCTGCATGGGAAATTGACTTGTC
The DNA here is from genome assembly GCA_035047305.1 of Bradypodion pumilum. Taxonomy (NCBI): domain Eukaryota; kingdom Metazoa; phylum Chordata; class Lepidosauria; order Squamata; family Chamaeleonidae; genus Bradypodion; species Bradypodion pumilum. The sequence continues at coordinate 304,926,581 of JAWDJD010000004.1, read as the reverse complement.
GAGCAATTTTAATCAGATGCAATTCTAGCTGAACTTCTGTCCTCCTGGGTCAAGGTTATCAAGGTTATCTAATCATAATGACCCCAAGCCTTAACGCCATGGTATAACGGTAGCAGGAACATGATATTTTTTTTTACTATTGATGTCAAAAAGTGTCAAGGTGTAAATCTCTCATATAGCTTCCTTCTAAGTACTACCAGGACATTTTTATTAGGGAGATGGTTGCAAGATAATGTTCAGCATATTGAGAAAGTCTGAGAGTTAAATGATCTTACATTAGCACTAAACAATGCATAAACACAAGTTTGAAGTACTAACAGGCCAGCTATCTTGCTCCATTCTATTCTTGGCACCTCATCCTATTCTCTAATACCTACTGTCATTTCTTAAGCATTTTCACAGCAGATTCTTCACAAGAGGCAAACACTGTAAAAACATGAACACCTGGATTGCTAGCACTGAAGCCAATCTCACATCCTAAGCTGCTGATGGGAATGTGAAAAAGGTTATTGGTTTGAAAAGCACCACATTTTCTCACCAAAGGTCCTTCTTTTGTTGTTGTTTGGAGGAGAAAATGCAATTATGATTATTATTTTTCAGTGAGGTAGCTGCACATATCTGCAAAAGCTTTCATGGGAAGAAAAGATGATTAACAGCAATATTTAATATACTGTATGGACAAAAGAAGGGAAAAAAACTAGCTAACTCACTCATGCCAGTTAATAATATATTTTCACTCACTTGCCTTTCTTCTTTGTGTATGCGGCTTTGCTTTCCAATCATTTACAAGACAATCTCTTCAGTTTTACTTTTTCTGCATGACTGTAAATGCAATCCCATTAAGGTTAACAACAAAATTCCTACTGATGTTATTGTTGCCTTTGATCTTTATTACACTAGTATGAGATTGACAGTTTCAACCCTAAAAGCCTTTTCACTTGACGCGTTAGACATGCAGAACCAGGGGCATTATCAGCACACTATAACTGGTGTTGTATTTGTTTCAATAAACAAAAATATAATGTAAATTCTAATGAAATTGGCTATTATTTTTGCCTGCTTCTGTGTTAAGATTTTTATTTTCAATCCCAGAAACTCTTTCTGCTTGTCTCTTTCTGCCCCCCCCCGCTTTGGCTTCGTTAATGTCTTTGTTTCAAATGAAAAACGAGAGTGACTGAACTTCTAGCACTCTAGTTTCCGTAGGTCAATCCGCATTAAACAAGACAACAGCTTATAAACTCTTTCCTTCCACTAAAACCATGTCAGGATGGGGAGCGGGGGATCTCTCTATGTCTATCTGGTCTTTATGCTCTGAACAAAGAATGCTGAGTTGGTGCGAACTTGTATTTGATCTCTATTCCATTATTGTTTTTAAAAAACAGTCACTTTGCTTGCTGATGGTTTCCATAGTAACAAGCGATCTCTTATATATGTCTTATATATATATAGACACACACACACACTCTGTATATAATTCTTAGGATTTATCTTTCACTTAAGAATACAGATTCTGTAGTATATAAATACCAGCAATTCTACTTGTGTCCTTGCGTTATTTATCTACTGCAAAAATAAAGCATAGCTTTCTATGGAAGCAAAAAAACATGTTTCCGCCTCAGTGATTTAATTTTGTGTGTGTGTGTGTGTGTGTGTGTGTGTGTGTGTGTGTGTGTGTGTGTGTGTGTGTGTGTGTGTGTGTGTGTGTGTGTGTGTGTGTGTGTGAATGAGTGAGTGAGTGGGAGAGAGAATGAAAGAAAGAAAGAAAGAAAGAAAGAGGCAGACAGACACAAGAATGAATGATGGCTACTCACATCTTTGGTTTCTGCGTTTGCTCTTGTACATAGTCATTCTGAAGAAATACTGCTATCCAACGGACAGTTCTTTCTGACAATGAGACAAAAGAGGCTGTGCTTCTGCTTTGCAGCCAGGCAGTTGCTCACTGACAGAAGGTAACCAGCAATCTCTCAACGAGAACCAGGGTAATACCATTCTCCTCAAATCTTGGGGAGATACAGCTGGGCTCTGTTACTTCGCATGCCACTCAGGGCAAAGGGAGCCTCTCCTAGCTCTTTGGATGTTCTTATAACACCTCAGTACCTCACCTGATGGGCCATATCTTATAAGGCAGGCATAAATTTATTTGTGTTACTTTTATTGAGTAACAGTTACATATTACTTCAGAGGAAGCTTTTGGTGTTCTTCCTTGGAAGTCACGATTGACCAAATATAAGCAATTAAAACTGTTTTCCCCTACGAACATGCAGGGGGAAAAGAAGCTGAAAGGAAAAATAGATATAGGATCAACTGAATACAGACTATGTCCTGTCAATCACCTACCCCCAATTATGGCATTCTTCAACTATTCTTGTACTATATATGTAATGCAAATCCAAGTTTAGGATAAAAACAAATACAAGTGGTACCTCATACAATGATTTTAATCCATTCCATGGGGCTCGTTGTTGTATGAAACAATTGCTATACGATACATGCATCGTATAGTGATTTTCCCTATGGGATGAATCGTACAACATTTTTTTGGTTAAGTGGTTTTTCCCATTGGAAAATTGTTGTACGTTTTTTTTTCCATAGGGAAAATTGTTATGTGGGACACCATTTCCCCCCAAAACCTAATTGTTATGCGATTTTGTTGCTGTATGGGACGATTGTTGTATGAGGTTCCACTGTAAATAAATAAAATACAATCTTTGAGTTAGCTAAATTGATGGGAGCTTTGTTACTATAATAATTAAATAAATTTCATGTCAGAAAATACTCTGGATTGAAAGGATTTTTGCTGGAGAAACTCTGCTTAGAGGATGCCCAAATGAGGCTCCTTTCATGTCCCCAAGATCTGTCATGCAGCACTCGGGTATCGAACTCTGACTTTCCAGGCTTCAAGCTCAGCATCTTAACCACTAAACCACTGAAGTGCTGCACAGAAAGCACTAACACACACTTGTACCACATCCTTCCAGTCTCCAACTGTCACTTCTGCAAAAGATGATTTTCCTTTAGTGCTGGGGTCCCGACCTTTTTTTGCACCATGGACCAGTTTCAAGCTAAACAATTTTTCCACAGACTGGTAAGTGGGGGTGGTAGGATTGGATGGTGCAAGCACATAATAAAATATGATAAAGTGCACAGGTGCTGTGGGAGGAGACCCGCTGTAGCCCAAAAACAAGCAGGAGGGGCCTAGACAACTGCCCGCTGCTCTGTTCCACTCAGGTAGTGAGGTATCACACTGCTCACAGGTGGGGGGCAGTGTGGGGGATCCCCACTGTAGTTAAGCAATGTGGAGGTGAGGCCCAGCCACCTACCTATCTGCTGTGTCTGAAGCCTGTGATTTCACTCTGTTTGCTGGGGAGCATGTTGAGGACAGAAGGCTACCATTGGGGCTCCTGGCGCCATACACCCCCATGGCCCAGTTTGGGACTGGCTCACAGCTTGGTGGATGGGGACCCATTCTTTAGTGGACCTGCGTCCCCATTGACACATCGATTCAAAATGGCGGTTTTCTTGGCAAAATATACAGGGCAGATGAGACGCCTTGCTAGCTAGAGCAAAGGGGAAAATGGGCTTCAGGACAATAACAAAAATACACCTAACTTTTATTACATTATGAAAATGTTTTTTTTTTAAGGAATGCATTGAGTCTCACATAATTAAAAACTCACAGCATACAGGTCGTTCCCTGGTTCTCATAATCAGGAAAAAATAATAATGCGGCTTTGTCTAAGTGAGTGAACAAAGCTCAATTTGCATCCTGTAGAGACAAAAGTCACCAGTGGAATTGGCCCAAATCCTGTTTGAGTCATTTGGGTGGTGGAAGCTGAGGATGTCATAAGCTTGTGTCACTAAAATTCATTGCAGATTGATTAAATGCTTCCTAAACATTCTACTCCCACCACCTCATCACACCAAGTGAAGACATCCCTGTTTTTATTTAGTGGTGCAGTGGTAATGGTAAGGTAAAGGTCTCCCTTGCTCTAAAGCCACTCATAGCAGACCCTAGGGCAGTTTGATGTTCTGGTAGAAATACGAAGCAGCCAGACTAACAGGGCTAAACTCTTTATTAGGCAGTCAGAACATGGAGAGCAATGGCGCAGCACTGCTCAATATATACTCTCAGAAATGGATACATTTGGGCGGGAAGAGACAGGAAGGGGAGTGGGGTAACTGGGAGGTTATCGGACCGGAGTGAAGACTGTACAGGCTACATAGTTTAGGCGGGAACGCAGTACCGCAATATTACAAGACCAAGAAGAAGGAAACAAAATGGAGGATCGTAATGATTCTAATTATTTCACAAATGTTACAGCATAAATTGTATTCAAACACAACAGGCAGTGATGGCGAACCTTGGCACTCCAGCTATTCTTGAACTTCAATTCCCAGAAGCCCTGATTAGCAGGAGTGCTGACTTGGGCTTCTGGTAATTGAAGTCCAAGAACACCTGTCGTGTCAAGGTTTGCCATCACAGCTCTAAGGTGTGGTGGTCATCTCTACTTAGAGCCAACACCAGTGCTGTTGTGTCTGCAGACATTTCCATAGTCATATGGCAGGTATGGCTAGACACAAAAGTGCACAGAATGCTGTTACCTTTCCTGCTAAAGTGGTATCTATTTACCTACTTGCAACTTTCAAACTGCTAGGTTGGGAGGAGTTGGGACAGAGATGGGAACTCATTCCATCGTACGGCACTTGGGTATCGAAATGCTGACCTGCCAACCTTTCGGTAATCAAGTACTGTATGTCTTAACTACTAAGCCACTGCAGTCCCGTGGTAATGGCAATGTGTTACTAATGAGCAACCCAGAGCATTCATCGTACAGTATAGTGGTTAAATTGTACTAACTACTGCAGCCAAAACTGCTGGCATTTTGAGTTCAGTCCTGATGGGCTCCAGATCATAGCTGTCAAGTATCCCATATTGTCCGGGAAAACCCCTTATTTTACCCTCTTTCCCACTGTCATCCCATATTAATTAGAATGCAATGCCCTATTGACACCATTTGAGGGCAGCACAGGATAAGCATAGCTGTCAAGTGTCCCATATTTGCCGGAAAATTTTCCTTATTTCCAAATCCAAAACTTGACAGGTATGCTCCAGATTGACTCAGCCTTTCATCCTTTTGAGGCTGGCAAATTGAATACTACTCAGCATGTTTGCAATTGCTGTTGCTTTTGCTACTTTTCTGCATGGCAGTAACACCAGAAGCAAAATAGTAAGTAGCACACAACGGTTCTTTTCCAAAAACTCTGATCTCAGCAAGGACTGTTTAATTGTTTGTAGGACTGATAGCTGCCTGCCCAACAAAGCCCTGCTCACGTCCCACTAACAGTTAAATAGGTTCTTGTCTAAATTAATTACAACAATCACTATATTAAGAGTGCACCATACCTAATGAATGCTGCATGCTTTGCATCAGAATTCTCCTTTTCTATTTGTTTATCATAATGGATTCATGGAAGGAGATCTTTTCAATGAGACTCTAAAGGTCTTATTCCACATTAAGGGAATGATACAGGTGCCTATTTCACTCTATGAAATGTGCGGTTTACACCCCTGTTTGAATGGCTGCTTGGCAGTTCAGTCCTAGTGATGTGTATTTTAGTGTATGAGCACCAATGTTTTGAGTATTTTTGGATTGAGAGGCATATCCCTCGAAATAAATTCTGAAAAATCCAGAAAAACCACAACTATATGATTTGAATACAGGTAGATCATGCTTTGATATTTTTGTAGGTAACCTTTGAAATAGGAGGAGGAGGACGACAGTCCTAGACAGAAGGGAATTCCACTCATGATTATGGGTTTTTTAAGCTGTTTAGTTAATTGAGGGATTCTATTTATCTTGCATTTTTGTTATTAAGATTTGGAAGTAAAATAAATACATAAAAATACTTTATATGCTTAAAATTGAATTTTGATTATGTAGTTTCCCAGATATCATTTTGGCAACAGAGGGATTAACCCAAAACAGTCAAATTAGTTTTTTCTTTCTATCTTACATTTCTCCAAGATAATAGCAAAACTTAATTAACAGGTTACCACTAGATGCTATGAATGCAATTCTCCAAGCCCAGTTGCCATGCATTTCCCATTAAAATGAGCAGTGTTCTTGCTATTGCACTGCTTCATAGACTACAGTCTATCAGGCTACAGGGCACAGGCTTTGTCAATATGTTCAGCTCAGGTCCTATAAAATTTTCTCTGAATTTAGATAATTTTCCAAAGGCTTCAGAATCTCAGTAGAAATTCTTCATGTGAAGGTGTTCCTGACCTAAGGCCCGTGGGCTGGATCCAGCCCATGGCACCATTTCATGTGGCCCCCACCCATCCAAGGGCATTCAAGAAACAAAATGGCTGCCCCTTTGAAGCTGTTGGAACAAAATGGCTGTCCCCATCATGCAGGCAGGGCAAAATGGCCACCTGGCCCTTGAAGCTGAGAGAGCATGACTCGGCCCCTGACTTGAAAAGGTTGGGAACCCCTGTATTAGTGGTTTTGATCCCCCCCCTTTAACATCCCTAGCGATTCTCCATTTAATTTGTGGGCCAACAGCCAACTGCCTTCTAAACTGACATTTCCCTTACAAAAACAGTTGTTTCATTCACCCAGGTTACATACGAGACACTTACAGGGAAATACTCATCTTTAAATTCAATGGACAAAATCCTGTGGGTATCCCAAAGTAGAAATGAAAAATTGTGCAAGCAGTACATATGATCTTACTTGTTCTTTGCAAACTCTGACATACCTGAGTTGTGCAGCTGATTTTGCACTCAATTGTGCACCTCGATGTATGACAGGTCACCATCAGACTGTGAACACTGCCTTTCCAATTCTCTTACATGTAATATTTTGCAATAAGATTCCAGCCAAGGTGCTTTACAACTGGCTAGACCAGGCTTTCTCAACCTTTTCAGGGCGGGGACCGGATCACTACCCTCAGGGCCGGTCATGTGTTTCTGCGTGAGATCTCATGAGAATGTACATTTTGGCCCGTTTGCGGTGCTTCCATTGGGGCCTGGATGAAAAGGCTTTGGGTGCTGGGTTTGGCCCATGGTTGAGAATGCCTGGGCTAGACATTAAAAAACTTCCCCAATTAAATATTTAAGCCAGTAACCTGTTGGACATTTCCATTCTTTGGACTAATTCTGCATAAGTGGTTGTTATACAGTATATGGCAAGGCATCTATTTCGCAAAGATTTGTGCAACAGACTAATTGCATAATTGTGAAATATTAGTTGAATAAATGGGAGTCTCTTACAGGAGTTTGCTTATAATCTGCTTTAAAGAAATAACTTAATTTTACCTAGACATAAAAATCCTAATACTGTAATAAGGTATTGGAATTTTAGAAAGACTTCTTCTCCAAGATGGTTCTTTGGAAATTAATACATACTGTAACCAGAGGGCAGAAATTCAGCCCACAATGTTTAGAAAATCTGTCTAACTCAATTAATGTCAATACATTTTCTTGTAATCTTCTACATCTTCAGGTGTTTTAACTATGTCTGGTTGTACACTATTTTTTCTGAATGGTTTGCATGTTCTTCTCCCACTGTGTTGCATAATTCCTAAAAAATGTATGTTGAATTTGTCACAGCTGGTATTTCCAGAATATGATAGATTAATGTGTTTAATGCTTTTCCTAATCACTACACAAAGGACAATTAATTCCTTTCAGACTGGCACTTCCATAGGGGCTTTCTACTGTTTTCTGCTATCTTTATGACTTTGTCCTTTTGAAGTCTAACCTCTGGCACTTGACCTTTAGTTCCACAGGCCAAGGAATTAAATAAGACAATTTCAATAATCTTATTCCTTTGATTCCAGTCAAATAGCCCCATGCTATCTCCTTCAACAGGGGACTGTGGAGGCTTAGTAGTTAAGACACTTAACTTGACAACAGGAAGGTCATCCAGTCAGCAGTTCAAGACTTGAGTGCAGCATGACCAAGTGAGCTCCTGTCTCTTTCCCAATTTCTGCTTACCTAGCAGTTTGAAAACAAGAAATTGCAAGTAGATAGATAGGTACCACTTTGGCCGGAAGGTAACAGCATTCTGTGCACTTAGTCATGCTTACCTCATGACCACAGAAATGTAAATGAAGATGAGCACCACAACATAGAGTCAGACACAACTAGCTTTCGAACAAGGGCCATCTTTACATTTACTATCTCCTTCACTAAATAATGTTCCTCCAGATCAGTCAAATTCAACTGTTTCCCCCCAAACAAAAGTTTAAGTCCAAGTAAACAGCTTCAAAATTAAGTATCTTCATTCTCTTCTCAACTGGATGGACTTTAATTCATTTATATTGTAAGATCTTTTTGGCTTCTGATTTGTCTGCAAGCAAAATTAATGTTTGCTGTGTTTGACCTACAGAACCCTAAATGGACTGAGGCCAGGACATCTGAAAATTATTCTTCTCATACAAGCCTTTCTAGAATTTGATATCTTCAATGGAGGCTCTGTTGTGTGTCCTACCAGCCTGAGAGAACCAGCTGGTGAACACACACCTATTTGTATAAGGTAAAGTAAAGGTTTCCCTTGCTCGAAAGCCAGTCGTATCCTAATCTAGGGTTCAGTGCTCATCTCTGTTTCAAAGCCGAAGAGCCAGCACTGTCTGTATAGAAGCACTTTAGTTGTGAAATTCCTTTCCAAGAGAAACCAAGCTGCATCCCTGTTGAGCTTCCAATAGGCAGCTACCACTATATGACTCTATATGATCTTTTATTTTTAAAATTAACTTTGAAATGGACTGCTACTATATTTATGACCTGTTTTTAAATAATATTTATATTTTAGTGTACAGCATGTAACTTTGAGAACCCTAGAATGCAGAAAAGCACTTAATTGATACTATTAATTAGTCGGGGTACACATAAAGAGCCTCCTCAAAGACTGTGGCATTTTTGAACCACTATCAGGCATACCCTGGTAATGACAACCTTGTGACACCAGCTAATCTTTCTCACACTAGGCCAGGCAAAAGGAACTGCAGAATGAACTCACCAAAGGGTGCCTTCATTTTGGCAGTTTCACATCTGGCCTAGACATGGAAGAAGAAGAATTAGTCAGTAATTTGACTTCTTAATGATCCAGACTTGTTTCTGGTGCTTGACTGGCAACTCTTATTAGATGTGCCTTTTCCTAGCTTAGTCTGCTGTAATAACTATATCTGTTTCCTAAGAAATCATTCCTAGCTAAGTCCCTAACTCATTACACTAGGGAATAAAGACTAAATTTTACATCAAATTGTCTTTGAAAAGTGTCCAAAACATCAGCTGCAAAAACTCTTAGTAGAGCCTTATATTCTACTTTAAATACCAATACCACGTGCATTGGCTATTGATATATGCCCGAGTTCAGTTCAAAGCACTGGTTATTACTTTTGAGGATCCTGAATGACTTTGGGCCTTTCATACAATCCTGGCAATTTAATGGCCATTGCTTTTTGAAACAATGTGTTCTGATATGGGAGAAAGGAAGAGAGAAAGGGGAAGTCTTTCCCCTGTGCTTTAGAGACGCTTAGACATGCTGTGGGAAGCTTAGATTTGCTACACAGCTGGATGGAAATGTGAGTAGAGAAAAAACTGCCAAAATTTAGTTCACTAATTAGCTATAGCCAGGCCAAAGCCTGGGAGCTAGAAAGAGTTTTTATTTTCATGTGTGAAATGGCTATTTTGCAAATCATGTTCCTCGGCTATAATCAATTGAAACTTACTAATAAAACTTACTAATAAAAGAAATGTTTGGGACCGAAAACCATTGTCTCTGGTGAATCAAGAGTTGGGTAATATTGGGTGCCTTTGCCAAAGCTACCATACTTTAATAAAGCATGTTACCTATGTCCTACCTGGTCTGGTTGGTTGGCATATTGAAACAGTCAGACGGTAACCCTTCACATGCATGTTAGCCCCAAGGCCACGCAGATTACCAGGGCTGCAGCGGTGAGGGGATGTAGGCCCAGAGTTGTGGGTACAGACTGCTGGCTAAGTGGGAGAAAAGGCATGATGTGTTAGGGGGCAGAGAGTGTAACCCTTCCAGTCAGAGTCAGGTTAATCCTTACAGCCATCTGTCAAGGTCAGGAAGAAACCACAATTGGGAGTATACCGGGCAATGGGCACCTTGTGCCAGCTAATTTTTCTCACACTATGTCAGCTGAAAGGAACTGCAGAATGAACTCACCAAAGGGCGCGTTCATTTCAGTAGTTTCATGCCTGGCCTAGACATGGAAGAAGAAGTGAGAAAGACTCTTTTGTTTATTTGTCCAAAATTTAAGGCAGGGGTGCCCAAACCTTTTGGACTATGGGCTGGTCACATGGTTTAGAGGTGTCCAAACTATGGCCCGGGGCCCGGATCTGGACCCAACGCCAATACATCCAACCTGCACCAACCTCATTGCTCCCAGAAGTGGAAGTAAAATGTGCCCATACAGGCGCATTTTACTTCCGCTTCTGGGAGCGATGAGGGTGGTGTGGGCTGGATGAATTGGCATCGGGGGCCAGATCTGGTCCACGGGCAGTAGTTTGGGCACCCATGATGTAAGGTATGGTTTCTAGAGCTTCAGCCTTCCTGGCAACCAGCATGCACAATTCTTTCCTACAACAGCCCCTTATTACTACCCCTTATTGATCTCTGAGGTGGTCTAGGTGTGGGATGTTCCAATCACATGTCCATGTGTTGTGTGATGGACAGCCAATTAGTCCAAACCCACCCCTCCCCATATTGATGTTAAGTTATATGTAGCAGCAGCTCAGTAAAGTGGGACAGGTTTTAGGCAAATCTTAGTTTGAATGCAAGTTCTTCCAAACTTTCTCCCTATGTAGCCCAGCCAATGAATACACTTGCACTAAATGGTTAGAGAAACAACAAAATATCATTTACTCACAATTAGGTCAGGGAAATATACATGTGCTCCGGATTCTTGGCGAGATTGTTTTTAGAATGAAGTGCAGTTAAAGTAAAGTCTTTAGGTCTTTAATGTCTTTTAGGCACACCATGTGGCTACCAAAATGGAGCAGCCCAAATAGACATTTTTTTTCTTCAAAAGGCAAAAAACAAAAGAAAGAAAGCCAGAACATGCAAAGCCTTAATACATGCAAATAGGTCAATGACCCCTAATGGCAGGAAAGACAGGAAACTTTCCAATTGGTTACTGAGGAACAAACAACTTCCTTTAGTTTATTTGTTTATTCCAATTTATATAGCTGCCCAACTCAAAATGACTCTGGGCGGCTCACAACATTAAAATCAACATCATTTAAATACACATAAAAATAATTAAAAATACTACAAGAATTATCCCAGGCAGCTAAAAGAGCGAGGGAGCGATTTTACTATATCAGCCAGTAGACGAGGGTCACCACATCACCGGCATAGCTGTCAAGTATCCCTTATTGGCCAGGAAAACCCCTTATTTTACCCTCTTTCCAGCCGTCATCCCTTATTAATTAGACTGCAATGCCCTATTGCCACCATTGGAGGGCAGCACAGGATAAGCATAGCTGTCAAGTATCCCGTATTTGCCTGGAAATTTCCCTTATTTCCAAATCCAAAACTTGACAGGTATGATCACCTGTGCCCCACACCTGCTTTTCCAGCCAGGTTTTTAGTTCTTTCCTGAAGGGCAGTAACTCCATCTGGAGTCGTAACTCGATTGGCAGGAGGTTCCATAGGGTCAGAGCAGATACAGAGAAGGCCTTTCTCCTGGTGCTAGAGGGGCAAACCTCTCTAGCAGATGGCACAATAAAATGAGTTTACAATAAGATGAGTTTACAATAAGTTTAAGCTAGTATTTCTGTCTGTGGTTATTGTGCTAACACCCACTGTATGCTGGGGTTGTACTACAATTCTCAACAACTGAGACCCCATCAAGGACTTCTACTAAATTGCCTTGCTTATTCCCCAGCGTGTGTGCATTATGGGAAAAGGAAGTTGATTGCCAGGAGCGCTGTCCATAGCAGTTAGGAAGCAGTGATAGCACTGCAGCTAAAGGAGCCACTCACAGCTGATAGGAGAAGCACACACACACCATCAGTGAGAAGCAGTTGCTACAGGTGTGTTGCTGTACTGAAGCAGCCCCATCTTGTTCCTTTGTGTGTGTGTGTGTGTGGTGGTGGTGGTGGGGAATGATGTGGAAATTGTGCCAAATGGAATTTTGTTCCTAGCCCCAAAGCCAAAGATCCATCACTGGTAGATCTTTCTGTGGTCATGTAAACACATCTTACCCCTTTTACCCTTGAAGTACCCTTTTTACCCACCATAAATACTGTCATAAAATGCATCCACAGCTGTCGTAAATCTGTTTATGACAGCTGGGGATGCATTTTAAGGCAGCTTATAGCGGGAGAACCACCAGTCCTGCCAGCTCAACTGTCTGAGGGAGCATGACCCGGGCTTAAAAGGTTGAGAATCCCTGCTTTAAGTATTCTGTCTTCAAAGGGGAAAACCAGGATATAAATCTAATAAGAAATATAAATGAAATGTGCTTGACATCATCATTTTCATATACAGCACTCTGAACAGTATTTCTTCATTTGCTCACTGGCTTGAAACACTATTGGTCCTAACTTTATTACTGCAAGGGTAAAATCTTTGTATCTTCAATCACCAAGTGGAGTCAAATTCAAAATAATTGTCATCCACCACATGCAGTCTTTATTCTGCACACTTTAACTTGAGAAGTTATGTATGCATTTTATATTACCACCACCCCTTCCTTCCCCTACCACATTGAGCTGCAGTTATTCATACTGATGAACTCTTTTGGATGCTGAAGTAAACTGCAAATGAGACCATTTTGCTCTTCCTAGATGAAGACCATTGCAGAACTCCATTTCGAAATCTGCATGTCTTCTTCCAACTACAAAACTTTGAAATGGCTGAATTATAAATTATCATAATGCATGCACATTTGTATATGTGTGTATATGCTACTGTTAGCGAAAAGATAAAACCTGATAAATGAACAGGTTTGGATAGTAGCAGCATCGCTCACAAATATTTATCTGTAAATATATAAACTGACCAAATATTTTCTTTTCTTTTCTCCCTTTCAGTAATATGGCTGGATTTTAAACTTAGCACTGGAAGTAAAGGCAACTGTTATCCTTATAATCTCAGACTATTCCTCTCCAAGACAGAAAGGGAAGTGTCTGGCACATTACCATAGCAAAACTCCTGAAGAGTTGGGCACGCATGCACAGTAACCCCTTTCCCTGCTGTTCAAAATCTGGGACAGCTGCGGGAAAGGGGAGAAGCGAGCAAAATCCTGGCCAATACGGGATACTTCACAGGTATGGCAGGAGATGTACCCTGAGACTTCATTAATTAGCCACTATTTGATATAGGAAGTTATTTAAAACCTTATACAAACACCAATAGGTTTCTGGCCAATGATTTTCAAATTCCCTATTTTAAAGGACCTTCACCATTAACTGCTAATAGGGATGATAGTTTCTGTCCCTGAATCATGCAACTTTTTTTGCCAGTAAATTTCACTGTTGAGGCTGCACACTCAAAACATCAAAAAAATAAAATAAAGGTCTGTGAGAAAAACTGCTAGAATAACAGGGACCACATTTCTTTAGCAGTTTGGCTACATGAAAATCAACCAAAAAAAGAGAGAAGAAATGCAAAAAAAATCTTGAATAAAATTTGCTCATGCAAATACATCTGCATGTACAAATATTCTATCTGTCTAGAATGATGTATGAACTTATATCCACAGATCTCCAAAAACTTTAACTAAAGACAGAAGTACTAGCACAGTGAAACATTGACATGCTGCCTTCATCAAATGAAACTATCCAGAGAGGACATTTTGCACATAAGCATGCACAGATTCTAAAACACCCTCCACTTTGGCAACCAAAGCGTGAAGGCCAATCAAAATGTACCATTTTCAAGCACTTGATTTTGACACTTAGAATTAATCACCAATTCTGCAGTCAGCTTCTAATTAGAGAAGTGAGCAATTCAGTTTGACATGAGTGATGAGGAAATTCCAAAGCAATTTGAAAGGCCTCAGCAGGCTCAAATAGCAACTAAGTGTGCAAAATGCCTTGGTTTTCCACTTGTTTGATGAGGGTTTTCCAGCAAAATATTTTAAAATTAAGTTTAGCTACTCTTAGGTTCTGACCTGATGCTAGGTAATTCTATCCTCTTCCTATATGATTCAGGAAAATATGGTCACTTAAACTTTTTGGGGGAATGAGACTGGTGTCATCTGCTGATGTTCTTCAGAGAACAAACAGTGGACTTTGTAGTGGAACCATCCATAGTGTAATTGAACCAAGTTTACAAGGTTAAAGCTCTGGGACTTTGTGATGAGCAAAGATGATAACATGGTCTCCACTGCTTCAAGTTCTCCTTCACCCTCTGAATTTAGCTGCAATCCTTGCAATAACTGGACAGAAAAAGGATTTTTTTTGTAGCAATAGTATACTGTTCAGAAATATCCCCATTATAAAACAAACAATTGCAGGATGTCTTAGTTTCATGGCAGAGATTAAATTAAAATTAAAAAGTCTGCATGAACTGCTAGGTTGGCAGGAGCTGGGACAGAGATGGGAGCTCAATCCATTGTGTAGCACTTGGGTCTCAAACTGCTGACCTGCCGACCTTACAGTCATCAAGTTCAGTGTCTTAACCACTAAGTAACCACAGTCCCTAATGTAACCCCTCCTCCCCTAGTACACTGCCCGGAGAGCTCGAAAAGCAGCTAATAAATAATGAATTAATAATCTGTAGAGAGACAGGATAGTATAGTGATTTGATGGTTAGACAAGGGTCAGGGGAAAAATACAGACAACAGTTGCTGCTCAGTCACAACTTTATTGATGGATGATTTGGGCCAGTCATTATGTCTCAGTCTCACAGGATTAGGATTGCCATAATTCTCTCCTGCCAAACCGGGACAGCCACATGACATCACTGCATACTTCAAACTGTGCATGTGTCGGATGGGCTGTCAGGGAGACAGCAGCTCTATGACCCCACAGAATCCCCGTCCAGGGCAGACAGCCTTCGTCAGTTTAAAATAAACTGTAGTCAAGAGGTTTTCCCCCTGTGTGATTCTTCTTGCAAAAGACTATTCTTGATGGTTCTATTTTTATTTTTTTTGAATAAAATTTCTTGGGTCACTCTTGAAACCACCCTTCCTCCTCCTGAGGTCACCCCACCCTCCCCTTCACATACACCCCACGGAAGTAGACTCACCCTCAAACCCCACATGAGGATCCCTTGGAAGAAAGTTTTAAAGACGGGCCCAGAATGGCAGTGCAGTCCATGGCACCCCCGTTTCCCTCCGGAAGGAGAAAAGCAGGAGACAGGAAGGGACTTATTTTGGAGGAGGACCTTTGCGATGGAGGACTCTTCACTTTCTTCTCTAGGAATACTGACCCTATAAAATTATCTCTTTGTGGTCACGTGAAGAAGGAATCCTCCATCCCAGTGTATGGTGGAGGTTTGTCTTCTTAGATATGGGTATTTCTTTCTCCCTCCCAGCTTTTGACAAAAAGGGCTGAGGATGACCCCTTGTCCCCCAAACATCAAGATGAGCCAAGAGATTTTTTGCAAACAGTTATTTCACTGCTTCCATGCCTTTCTTTAAGTTATCTCGCTTGCAAGTGTCTCTCCTCCCCTGCGGGCTACTCAGGGTGCTGTTTTGTTTTCACCGCTTTCAAGAAGGATAATTGAAAGAAAGGCAGGGAGGCAGTGAATTAACTTTTTGCAAAAAAACCCTTGGTGAGGGATGATCTTGCTTCCTTTGTTCAAATTTAAAAAACTGGGACTTCTACATGTTTTTTCTTTGTAATGGCCGGGACAACTTTAATCCAGGAAAATCCTGGAAAACTGGGACATATGGCAACACTAAACAGGATTGTTGTGAGGATTGAAACGGAAGCAGAAGATGAGCTATGGACACAGTGTCGAGTTCAAATTTCTGTAGTTTCATACTGGGAGGGTTTTGATTTGTTGGTTTTGGTTTTTGCACATAGTGCTCCAGATCTCAAGATGAAACAGGAAAACCCCCCACAAAATATTCAGCTAAATGAATCATCACTTTCAACATCTGATAGCTGTTTCCAAATGCCCCCAAGCTATTTCCATGAAATAATTCATTTTAAAAAAAGTTGAACAGGAGGAAATTTTTACTCCCAAGTCAACTGTAAGAGTCTGACATATACTGACTGCAGTGTAATGTGCAGTACATCTTTGACTGATCTTTAATCTTGGTTTTCTGCTTTTCACATTAGACTCTGATGTTCTATATCTGACAAGGAAACCATGGCATGGAATATATATTCACGAGGAAGCTGTAATCAGCATTCCTTGGTAGCTACATTCATGCAGTTGGTTTCTAAAGTCAAGAGATTCTTTAGAAAGTTTTTTTTAGCACTCTTACAGTGTCAAACATAAAAAACCTGATTACATGTCAAGACTCTTTCATTCCACATAAGCAAAAAAAGGTATTTGCAATTTAATTTCTTAATGCTCTGAAAGCATCAGCTATACTTTTCCATCATCCTATTTTAAGATTTGGCAGTTTAAAATAAATATCTCAATTATCTTGCCCATATATTATGCAATACCTTATTCAAGCTTTCTCTTGGTATCTGCTGTATTTTAGCAATTTGAATTTTTTAAAAGAAGAATTACTTGTTTAGAATGTTTTTCTTTTTGTTGAATGGCTACATATACCATAATAGTACAGTTTATTTTTCAACTGAAACAGCACAAAATTGTAACAAACACAGTACAACATATTTCTTAAATCAGTGATCTCAAATAGGTTTCATCCAAAAAAACTTGGAACTCTATAAATAACTATCATGGGAAATTCTTGCCGGTTTCTCAGAACTGTTGCCATTTTTTTCTTGGAAGAAACCCCAAGCTGTGCATTGCAGTTCTTGCACAGAAGGACATCTTTCTTGCATAGGAGCAAAAATAAATAAATAAATAAATTTACAGTACTGTCAGAAATTACTCTGGGCTCTGGGCTGAAAGGACTTTTGCTGGAGAAACTCCACTCAGGGGATGCCCGAATGAGGCTCCTTTTATGTCCCCAATATCCATCGTGCAGCACTCGGGTATAGAACCCCGAACTTCCAGTCTTCAAGTTCAATATCTTAACCACTAAGCCACCACAGTGCTGCAGGAACCACAAGGAAGAGGCAGATGAACACACCAAGCATATCTCTTGAGCAGAGTTTACTTAAAAAGGACAGGAATAATAGTAGCATTTTTCCTGTCCAAGATGCACCTGAAAAGGGTTGGGAAAGCAACCAAGCTGCATAGGATTCTTACATATTCCAAAGAATGGCAGTTTTCCTGTTTAGGATTCACTGGAATAAGCATTTAAACTGCACAGTTTAGCTACCTGCACAGAACAATCATTTTTAAAAAGTGGGATGTAGGGTTAAGATGTCGTTAGGGTCTCATTTTCACAGGACACCAAGGAATCTTGATCTTAAGAGAATGGAGTATTTTGTAAGTACCTGCCAAACCCCTAGCTTATGCCACACGTGAATCTCCAAATTTTGTTTATTTATTTATTTGAATTTATATTGCCACCTGCTCACCAAAGTGACTCTGGGTGGCTCACAATATAAAACATTACACAAACATAAAGTTACAAGAACCATTAAAACTTTTAAAATCTTTAAAAACTGCTAAAAGTACTCCCCCCCCACTAATTAAAATTATAACTAAAAACATGAACATTATATAAGCCAGCGAGGGGGTGGGGGTGGGGGGGCTTCCGAATCACCAGTACCCCACACCTGCTTTGTCAGCCAGGTTTTTAGATCTTTCTTCCAAGGTTCTTTCCCCCACTTTCTGACCTGTAAAAGTAAAGGTCTCCCTTGCTCAAAAGCCTGTTGAATCCAATTCTAGGGTGTGGTGGTCATCTCTATTTACAAACAAAGAGCCAGTGCTTTCTGTGCATACAGACATTTATGTGGTCATGTGGTAGGCACAACTGGACACTGGAGTGCACAGAATGCTGTTACCTTTCCTGCCAAAGCAGTACCTATTCATCTACTTGCAATTTCTTGCTTTTGAACTGCTAAGTTGGCAGGAACTAGGACAGACAAAAGGCACTCATGCCATTGTGGTTGCCAAGTTCAATGCATATGTCTACTTTGTCTCTGAAAGATGCAGCACAAAATTAGACAGAAGGTTCTCCTCACTGAAGGAGTGGTGTAATTCCAGCCACCGGTCATTAATCTTGATCACAGAGGCCAGGCAAGAGGAGCTGACTACTATTAAGCAACTTGGTTCAAAAGTTACTTATATTAGAGGAGGGTAGGGTGATCTGTTGTCTTCCAGATGTTGTTGGATTCTTTTTTCCATCAGCCCCTACTGGGCTGGTCAATAGAGAGGAATGATGGGAATAGCAGTTCATCAACATCCAGAGAACTGCACATTTCCCATCCGAATCCTTGTAGATATTGCTCTGTGACAACCCAGAAATACATTCCTTTTGATTTATTGGATATCAGAACAAATCTAAAGGATAGTGTCATTCCTTTATCAATCAATGTGAAATGTGACTTTATTTCTCCAAAAGAGACAAGGCTATTCAAAGGGGGAAAATGCTAACAGAGCAATATACAAGGGGGGATTTTATTTTCTAATTCTTTTTGACTGCAGAGGAAATATCAGAGGAAATTTTTCTAACTCAACTTTATGCAATTTTCCTTTAAAAATGGGGAAGGGCAGAATAACATGTATGTGAATTATGTTAAGAGAAACCATCTTTTAGATCAGGAGTTGCCAACCTTTTAAAGTTAGGGGCTGGGGCACGCACCCTCAGACAGTTGAGCGGGTCAGACTGGTGGTTCTATCCACCGTAAATGCTGCCATAGAACACATCCATGGCTGTCATAAATGCCTTTACGTCAGCCGCGGGGGCATTTATGGCTGTCGTAAACATGTCCGTGTATGCTTCCTGCCTCGTCGTCATGGGTTGGATGATTTGGTTGCCATAGGTTGCCCACCCCATGTTAGATGAATGCTCATCTTAGTCTCCAGTATGAGACAGCATTGCAACAGTCTGGCAACAAAGTGAATGCACATAAATGTGCTTTTTAATGTATAGTTGCTGTCAGGTCTCTGTGTTTGGTTGAGACATTTTGCTGGGCTTTTTAAATTAAATGCCAGTCATTTCCCAATAATCAAGGAAATACTTTTTTAAATACCCTACCAATATTCTCAGTGAGGCTTGTGTTTCAGAGGGACCTTTCCCCTACAAATCATTCTTCAGTTAGTTTGATATCTCCAGGTGCTTGTATACTTTAACTTTGCTGCTTGGCAGTAACATTTTACCACAGAACAATACAGATACAGATTTGACACCTGCATCTAAAACAATGAGAGAAGAAAGGCTCACAGCAAGGCATCCCTGCAATTATAGGCAACAGAATGTCAGAGATTCAAATAATTAGTTGGGGTTTTTCTGCCCGAGAAGACTTTTCAGAATCTGGCCAATTACCCCTGCTATGGTAATAGAGTAGACCCTACAGCCAATGACTTGACACCCATCATCAGGCCAGAGTTAACAAACTTGAAAACCCTGAGGACTAACAGCCTTGGATGGCAAAGTCCACAGGGAAGTGTGATGGGCCGCAAGTGGATTAAATCCCACTTGAATCCATCTTGATGGAGGGCAGATCTTTGTCAATACTAGCCTGGGGCTGAGGAGGACTTTCTGTGCCAAATGAGTTCATGATCACAAAGTGACTCGCGGATCTGGATCAGTGGTACGGATGTCATGCTGTGATGACCACTGCATTATACTGTTCCCAGGACAATCTTTATGGCTGATCACCATGATGATTTTTGGAATCGGATACAGCACTTGAAGAAGACTTTTGCCTTCATTTCTTGGAAAGGGTAGTCCTCAATACAGAAATACCTTATACAAAGTCCGCTTCGTACAACATCAAATTCATACAACATCGCCTAATTCCTTGAAAAAAGTTGCCTCATACAAAGTCGCAGGACTTTGTATGAGGCATTGGGGGTTTTCCCAGGTTGTATTGTGCCTGGGCAGTATAAAAGGCAGGACACATGCGTGCATTTTTGCACAAGGCAAAGAGTGTTTAGAAGTGGTTTTGAGTAAGATTTTGGATTTTTTTGAATTATTTCATCAGAATTTTTATTAGCATTCCTGGGATTTTTGCAGCATTCCTCAGGTTATTGGACAATCAGGGTTGTTTGACATGTTCTTGTAATGTATTTATTTATTTATTTATTTATTTTTATTATTTAAATTTATATCCCACTCTACTCAACCCACGGCTGACTCAGAGCGGCTAACAACACATTAAGATAATACTGTTACAATATAATGATGCAAAAACACAATAATTAAGCAGTACAATTACAGAGAAACAATAATCACAATGATACAATATCAACCCTCCAATAGCAAGCATCAAGACAAAAGGGAAAAAACCTCTTTTCAGAAGCCCCACATGTCCAGGTACAACAAGGCCACCACAAAAATAATCAAAGTCAAAACTACCCGCCCTAGTCAACCTCCAGGTTGAACAAAGGGCCAGGAGGGCATGATGCCTTGCAGCAGCGGCATCCTTCGGAGCCTCCCAGGCCACGGGAGGCTCTCTTTATCTCCCTGCCGATGGTGGGGGCGGGGAGGGCGCGGCTGTGTCGTCGTCTTTGGAGCCTCCCAGGCCATGGGAGGCTCCCTTTATCTCCCCGCTGATGGTGGGGGCGGGGTGGGCGCAGCTGTGGTGGCGTCTTCGGAGCCTCCCGGGCCACGGGAGGCTCCCTTTATCTCCCCGCTGATGGTGGGGGCGGGGAGGGCGGGGAGGCCGTGGCTGTGGTGGCGTCTTTGGAGCCTCCTGGGCCACGGGAGGCTCCCTTTATCTCCCCGCCGATGGTGGGGCGGGGAGGCCGTGGCTGCGGTGGCATCTTCGGAGCCTCCCGGGCCACGGGAGGCTCCCTTTATCTCCCCACTGATGGTGGGGGTGGGGAGGGTGCATCTGTGGTGGTGTCCTTCAGAGCCTCCCGGGCCACGGGAGGCTCCCTTTATCTCCCCGCCGATGGTGGGGGTGGGGAGGGCGGGGAGGGCGCAGCTGCGGTGGCATCTTCGAAGCCTCCCGGGCCATGGGAGGCTCCCTTTATCTCCCCGCTGATGGTGGGGGCGGGGAGGGTACGGCTGTGGTGGCTGTGGTGTTGTCCTTTGGAGCTTCCTGGGCCACAGAAGGCTCCCTTTATCTCCCCACCGATGGTGGGACAGAGAAGGCGCAGCTGTGGTGGCGTCTTTGGAGCCTCCTGGGCCATGGGAGGCTCCCTTTATCTCCCTGCTGATGGTGGGGCGGGGAGGGGGCGGCTGCGGTGGTGCCCTTTGGAGCTTCCTGGACCACGGGAGGCTCCCTTTATCTCCCTGCCGATGGTGGGGGCGGGGAGGGCGCGGCTGTGGTGGCTGTGGTGGTGTCCTTCGGAGCCTCCCAGGTCATGGGAGGCTCCCTTTATCTCCCCGCCGATGGTGGGGGCGGGGAGGACGCGGCTGCAGTGGCGTCTTCGACCCCACCAACATTTAGCCTTTAGACAATGATTTCTTAAAGTTCTGTCAGTTTCCTGTCTGTTTCCTTGACTTTGCCCTGAAGTCTGTGCTGTTACAGTACAATGTATCTCTATGCAAACAACGTTGTATGAAGCATTGCGGCAAGGATTTGGATGTTGTATGAGGCATCGCGGCTAGGATTTTGCATGCCTCATACAAAGTCCAAATTCGTAAAAAGTCCAAACTTGTGGAACCAAGTTTGGACGTTGTATGAGGTATCACTGTACTACATTATATTTTTTATAATGGAAGGAACTTGTAGAAGCAGTTTAGGAAGCAGCAATGGGCATGTCAGAGAGTGAATAAGAAGACACAGGAGGCTGAGGCTTCACCCCCCCCCCCCGACCCACACCAATGGCCAGTGGATGAAGAAGAAGAAGTGGGAGGCTGAGGCTTCACCACTACCACCACCCCTGAGCCCACACCAACTACCAGGGGGTGAAGAATAAGATGCAGGTGGCTGAGGCTACACCCCTCCCCCCTGAGTCCACATCAACGGCCAGGGGATGAAGAAGAATATGTGGGAGGCTGATGCTTCGCCCCCCTCTGAGCCCACACTAATAGCCAGGGAGTGAAGAAGACATGGGAGGCTGAGGCTTTGTCACCCCCTGAGCCCACACTAATGGCCAGGGGGTGAAGAAGAAGATGCAGGAGGCTGAGACTGCACATACCCCGACCACACACCAATGGCCAGGGGGGTGAAGGAGAAGACATGGGAGGCTGAGGCTTTGCCGCCACCCCGAATCCCCACCAACATTGATTAATTGTATTATTATATTATTATTATTTTATTGATTGTATTTTCTATAAGCTGCCCTGAGTCGCCACGGTAAGTGGGCGGCAATATAAATATGAATATAAACTAACTAACTAACTAACTAAGCAAGACATCATGCATACAGGTGGTTGTTAGGAGGTAGACCCATTAATCCAGTCGACAACTCAGCTGAGAAAAAATAGATCTTGCCCTCAAGTTAGAAACATTTCTATTTGCTGTTGGTTCTTCTGTAGCTGTTTTCAAACGTGATCATTTTACAGATACACTCACTTTCACCCTCTAATTTCCTCCCCTCCAAACACACAGTACAGAAATCCTGTTGGTTACATAAGAAGATTTGTAACTTGTTGGCTTATTCCTAACCCACACATACAATTTCCCTGCCACAACTCTTAGGGTGAGGCACATACACCAAGCCAACGTGTGCCCCTGCACTTGAGATTCATGATAAAAAAATTCATTTACATACTAAGAATGGATTGAAAGTTACACATTTCCATATGCTATGCATCAGGCTTTCAGCCAATCAGGACCAGAACGTGATTTGTGGAACTGGATCAGTGGAACGAGTGTCATGCTGTGATGTGAAAGGCAGATGAAAGGCCACTGCATTATATTCTCAGGACAATCTTTATAGCTGATCGCCATGAGAGTTGCCAATATTTGGATTCAAACATGGAAGGAGGAGGTGAGAAGGAGGTCTTATGTGGCCAAAGAATTAGAGGTTGGAAGTTTGATTTCCCCTGTGAGAAGAGCAAGTTGAACAATCCCAGGACAATGCCAGAAGAAGGGGATGCTAAACCACTTCTGAGTAATCTCTACCTAGAAATCTCTGGAAACAGTCTCCATAAACCAGAACTGACTTAACAGCATGAGAGGGGAGTGTTGATACTGAAAATCAGCAGGAGTGGAATAGAACAAGGTCTGACTCTACTTTTGATAAGGCAGTTGAAGTAACCAGGGATTGATTTAGTCAACAGTGTCCCATTTCCCCTCAAGGACTGTCCTCCAGAGTGGGTGACATTTACTGCTCTGATGTCCAAGTCAGAATGAAAAGCAAACGAGGAAATAAATGTAATGATAAAAACAAGAGGAACAGCTTCAGAGAACTTTTGTACATGTCATTGGCATATATCTACCCGTAGCACTGTCCCCTGCGCCCACAAAGGTCACTGACCCCTCTGTACCCTAGTATTATATTTTAATCTAAGTGTTCAAAATGTTTGTGATTCTTCCTCTTCTTGTCTATTTTCTTTACAAAATCTCCATAAGGCCAGCTAAGTGAAAGAACTGACCCAAGGTCACCCAATAAGCTTCATGACTAAATGTGACTCTCCCAGTTCTCTCATGAATGCTCTAAGTGCTACACAATGATGCCTCAGGATGACAGTTACTTTGCTATAGCATTGCAGGAAAATCATTTATTTGAACCTAGCTGCTCTAAATGGCTTTCAGGGGGGGAAAAAAGAATAAAACAATTTTGGGTTCAAAAACTGGATTTAAGAATGACCTTTTAAGCATTTTTACACAAATGTTTTTATCTTTGCATTTTACCCTGCTTTAGGATCTCTCGTGAGCTAAATAAATACTTTTTAATAACCAACTAAGAGCCTGACTACATAGACATATGTCTCGCTTTTTGGATCATTTTGATGTGTTTTAGATCATATTACAATATCCACAACGTGGTTTGACATAGAGTGCTTAGTCTCACTCCTTTTTATAGCTGTCTTGTTACGTCTTGGCAAAACACCAGAGCTACAATTACGTGGGTGCACTGCTAATTATCCAATTCTGTGCTCATGTAGGTGGTTAGTTTACACCCAAATAGAACTGTGGGTGTTGTCAGAGGAAACCACTCTGTAACATATGTAGTACACTGTGGCATTAAAATGGGCAATGGGTGTTAATCTTCACTGTATCATTTTAATTTGGGTATATGGGCTGCACGACAGAGTGAGTTCCTGTCATCTGCCCCAGCTCCTGCCAACCTAGGAGTTTGAAAGTAAGAAATTGCAAGTACTGCAGTTAATTAGGTACCACTTTGGCAGGAATAGGGTTACCATAATTCCCTCTCACAAAACGGGACAGAAGTAAAGGTTGCCCTTGCTCAAAAGCCAGCTGTATCTGACTCTAGGGTTCAGTGCTCATCTCTGTTTCAAAGCCGAAGAGCCAGCGCTGCCTGTTTCTGCAGACGTTTCCGTGGTCATGTGGCAGGCATGACTAGACACCGGAGCATTGGAGAAATATAATTGCTAATTGCCAAGCGAAGATTGCTTTCTGGGGGGGGGGGCCGAGGAAACCAGGTCCTTTGGTTCGGCATCCAAACTTGAGAGCGCACGCACGGAGTGGGGGAGGGGGCATGCTCCGCACCACCATCCCCTCCCCCTCCCCCCTCCCAGCAGCAGGAGCCTTGGATGCAAAGGGGCGGGGGGGGGTAGATGGGGAGGAGGGGAAAATACCCCAGCCGCAGGCATGACTAGACACCGGAGTGCATTGAACGCTGTTTACCTTCCCACCGAACTTGGCCCCTATTTATCTACTTGCCATTTCTTGCTTTCGAACTGCTAGGTTTGCAGGAGCTAGGACAAAGACAGGAGCTGATTCTGTCTTGCAGCATTTGGTCGATGCCACAAGATAAAAAAAGCTCAAGCGTGCCCCCCCCCCCCCACACACACACACACACACTCCTTTTTCACCAAGCTGCTGCCACTTGCTGGTTGTTCCAATAGAAGTTCAGGAATTTTTTTCCTTCCAAATCAAGTGGATTGGAAACCGTGAATTTTGAGTGTTTTGTATGGAACCATGTGGGACAGTTACAAAATGTGAATTTCATGGTTTTCTGTGGCATATGGCAACTCTAGGCAGGAAAGGTAACAGCATTCTGTGCACACCGGTGTCTAGTCTTACCTGGCACTTGACCACAGAAATGTCTGCAGATGCAGACAGCACTGTCCCTTTGGTTGTAAACGGAGATGAGCACTGACTCCTATAGTCAGACACAACCTTTTCTTTACCTTTACTATTTGTTTAACAACAACAAATCAAGTAAGCACAGCGTCCTGAATGAAGGCTGTGGTCCAAAGACTGGAGTTGACCCTTATCACAAGAGAATGAGCATTTCTACTTTGAATGGAAGGATTGTTGTTTATAGCCAAAGACCCAGCACTGTCTGTTTGCAGATGTTTTCATGGACATGTGGCAGGCATGACTACACTCTGGAGTGCAAGGAAAACTGTTTACCTTGCCACCAAAGTGGTAACTATTTATCTACTTGCAATTTCTTGCTTTTTAACTGCTAGGTAGGCAGGATCTGGGTCAGAGATGAGAGCTCACTCTATCAAGCAGTAGTCGGGTCTCGAACAGCTGATCTGCCAAACTTCCAGTCATCAAGTTCAGCATCTTAACCACTAAGCCACCACAGTCCCTAATACTGTACTCAGTTTTAGGCCAGATGAGGAACTCCCTATATTATCTTTGATGTATCTCTTCTGCCATCTAGTGGGAATATTTCTACTCTTCTGAATCACTACAAACGCTTTGTTAAATCAACATGATGGATGAAAAGGGGCAGTGGTGGTTCAGCAGTTAAGAAACTTGCCTTGTTAGTTAGAAGGCCAGGAAGTCGGCAGTACGAGACCCAGGTACTGCATGATGGATTGAGTGCCCATCTCTGTCCCTGCTCCTGCCAACCTAGCAGATCAAAAGCAAGAAATTGCAAGTAGATAACTAGGCAGACGGTGGGAAAGGTCGCCATCCACCACCGCCACCACGGAGAGGCTGCCCGCGGCCAGGAGCAGCCGCGAGACCACTCCAGCCGGGGGTGGGGACGACTAGGCAGGCGGCAGGAAAGGTCACCATCCACCACCGCCACCACGGAGAGGCTGCCTGCGGCCAGGAGCAGCCGCGAGACCACCCCAGCCGGGGGTGGGGACGACTAGGCAGGCGGCGGGAAAGGCCGCCATCCACCACCGCCGCCGGAAGCAGAGGAAGAGGACCAGCTGAACCACGGGGGAAAACATCCACTGCCCGCCACTGCGATGTTCCTGGAGCAAGGGGCCGCCCAGAGACCACAACCCCACCTGGGGAGTGAGGACACAAGGATAAGTAGCTGATGTGCAAAAAATGTAGCTGACTTAATATAGCAACTGACATAGAGACTTTACACTGACTTAATATAGCAATTAACATAGAGACTGTGTTTTAGAGTGTGATAATATGCATGATAATATGTTGTCTAAACTGTTTTAAACTTTTAAAACTGTGATAAAATGTATGAGGAGAGAAAAATGGCGTAGACACCGGCAAACCACGCCACAAAGCTTGCCAAGAGAACCCTATTGACCAAAACAAAAGGCAAAACAAAGGGGCAGGCTAGGTGATACAGGATGCTTAACACCACAGAGGGGAGGAAGGGGAGGGACAGGAAAGGGGGAGGGGAAATGCAATGTTGTAAGGAGCAATACTGCATAGGGACATGGAATGTGAGATCAAGGAACCAAGGTAAACTGGAAGTGGTAAAAAATGAGATGGAAAGAATAATCATTGACATCTTGGGCATCAGTGAGCTAAAATGGACAGGGATGGGTGAATTCAGCTCTGGAAACCATCATATCTACTACTGTGGGCAAGAAAACCTTAGAAGAAATGGAGTAGCCATAATTGTCAACAAAAGAGTGAGAAGAGCAGTAATGGGATACTTTAGTGTATGGGAGTCAAGACACACAACACAGCCAAGGGCTGGGTTAACTCAGGTTTATTGCATGGTGGACAGAGGGAACATGAGGTAATGGCGGACAAACAGCTCTATATATATGGTAGTAACGTATTTGAATGTGGCTCCATGATAGTCCATTGGCTACGGGCCCGCGTGACGTCATTGCGAGTCACGCCCTTCTTGTCAGGTGTAGGTAGCGGCGGGAAAGCTTCCCGCGCTGCGGTCTTTGATGGGTTTGAACCAAGAGAGCTTGGACGCTCGCTGCTGCCAGCTGGTGGTCATTAGCTCGCGTCCTATTACAGGGTTTATAGTGATACAGCTGAAGGTTACATTGTTACTCATAGGCAAGGTTACATTAGTTCAGATACATTGATATCACGTGTGGAAGGTTACACTGTTAGAACACAACACTCCTCCCCCCTAGGATGAGACGAAGTCTCTCAGCCAAGATGGCTTATTTCGAACACGCTGGGGTCTCGGCGCGGGCTGCCCTGCCCTGGCTTCGCTCCCTCCTCCTTGCTCCCTGGCTTCCTGCCCTGTAATGGGAGAGGATGACTTGTTAGTGGTTTGCCGCGGCTCTGCGGCTTTGTTGGAGGGTGTGTGCTTTGTTTGGGACGAACCGGGGGCACTAGGGGCTAACGAAAAACCCCTCATCTCGCTTGGATGGGCGGGGGAACACTCCAAAAAACCCCCCCGGCTGGTAAAATCAAAATCAAAATCGGATTCGGGGGAAACGGCGGTGGCGGCCGCACTCTCCTTTTCCCTCCCCCCGGGCTCCGATAGAACTGGGGTATCAAAAGGATATGAGTCGGGACCACTGCTTTCCCCCCTGGCTTCGGACTGATGTCCCTCACTGTCTCCCCCTTGGGCTAAACGGGTGGGGGAGAACCCTATCGCTGAATCCTGTTGCTGAGCCCCACTGATCGGCCCCTCACTCACTCGGTGCCTCAGTTGGTCAGCGTGCCTCCTCCAGAGGAGGCCGGTGCTCGTTTCCACCCGATATGACACTGGTCCCGTCTGTTCTATTATCGTTCCTGGCACCCAGGCCGGGCCTGCGTTGGCATAGTTCCTGCAGTGTACAGGATCGCCTACGCCGAAACCTTTCGAGACTGCTAAACCTATGTTCTTCCCCTTGTCCTCAACCCTCGACGGGTCCAACCTGGACAAAAGCGTGGTCAGTTTCCTCCGCATCAGCAGCTCAGCCGGCGAGTATCCAGACGCTAAGGGGGTCACTCTGTACGCTAACAGAAATTGACAAACTTGGTGATTTAGATCTCCCGGGCCCATGCGCCGCAACGCATCTTTTGTTGTGCGCACCAACCGTTCCACTTGGCCATTCGTGGCCGGGTGAAACGGCGCGGATGTGATATGCCGAATTGCATTTGCCTCCATGAATGCCGCGAACTCAGCGGAAGTGAAACAACTGGTGTTATCGCTGACTAGAGTGTCGGGTAAACCGAACGTGGAAAAGACCCTCCTTAGCTGGCGAATGGTAGTGGTGGAGGATGTGCTCTTTACCGGAATGACCTCCAGCCACTTTGAGTATGCATCCACTACCAGGAGAAACATGGTCCCTCGGAACGGGCCAGCAAAATCTACGTGCACTCTGGACCACGGTCCCCTCGCTGCGTCCCATTCCCTATGCGGGAGGCGGGCCTCCTCCGGTCGGGAGCACTGACATGCCTCACAAGTGCCGACCATATGCTCTATGTCGGCGTCCAGCTGGGGCCACCAGAAGTAACTCCGGGCCAGCGCCTTTGAACGGACGATCCCCGGGTGGCTGACGTGCAGCAGCTTTAGCACTTTTGGCCGCAGGGACGTAGGAACCACCACCCGTTGGCCCCACAAAAGGCACCCCCTCTCTAACGACAATTCTACTCGCTTTCGGAAGAATGGGTCGAATTCCGTGCCTGGGGATGACGCTGGCCACCCCTTCTGCACCCACGAGCATACCTTCTCTAGAATTCTATCCTTTCCGGTCGCCCTGGCAATGTCGGCCGGTACTATTGGGGGTGACTCTAAGACCTCTATTAGCAATACCTGGCGGTCTCTTCTTATCCCTGCTTTTTGGTCGTCCGACAAGGGTAACGGTGACCGTGAGAGCGCGTCTGCATGGCTGATCTCCTTCCCTGGCCGGTACTCTAGCTCATGTTGATATGCGTTAAGAAAAATAGCCCACCGCAGCATCCTTGGGGACAGGATCTGTGGCGTGGGCTTATTTGCAGTGAATATCCCTAACAGGGGTTTGTGATCCGTCACGATTTTGAACGGCCGACCATACAGAAAATCGTGAAATTTTTTGGTTCCCGCTACTATCGCAAGTGCCTCCCTATCGGTCTGTGCGTAATTCCGCTCTGCTTGGGACAGGGACCTTGAATAAAACGCTATCGGGGCCTCCCTTCCGTCGTCCAACACGTGGCAAAGTACCGCCCCCACCCCCACCGGGGATGCATCGCAGACTAAAACTATGGGCCGTTTGGGGTCGAAATGAGTCAGGATGGCCTCGGACGTGAGGAGTTGCTTTAACTCTGTGAACGCTTTCTCTTGCTCGTCACCCCACAGCCATTTTTCCTCCTTCTTAAGTAACCGATGGAGCGGCTCGGCAACAGACGCCTTCCGCGGAAGGAAGGTATGATAGAAATTGAGGAGCCCCAGAAACGACTGTAGCTCGGTTTTGGAAGTGGGGCGAGGAGCTTTCTTAATTGCGGCTACCTTCGATTTGGACGGCCTAATTCCTTCGGGTGTGACACGGAACCCTAAAAACTCAACCTCTGTTTCGAAAAATACACATTTGTCTTTTCTCAGTCGTAGCCCCGCTTTCTCGAACACGGTCAGGACCTTATCCAATCTGTGAGCCAGCTCGGCCTTATTCCCCCCTGTTATCAACACGTCATCAAAGTATGGCAACACCCCCTCCAGCCCCTTCAGGAGGCGTTCCACTAGCGACTGAAAAATGCCGGGTGCCGAGTTCACGCCGAACTGCAACCGCGACACCTGGAACGCCCCCTTATGTGTGACTATTGTTTGTGCCGCCGCTGTGGCGGGGGTTACCGGGAGTTGCTGGTAGGCCTGTGCTAAATCAAGTTTAGCGAAACACTTTCCCCCATTCAGCCTGGCCAGGAGGTGACTGACCACCGGCACCGGGTATGCATTAGGGCGGATTGCCTTATTAATGGTACACTTATAATCAGCGCAAATGCGCACCTCCCCGTTAGCCTTCAATGCTGTTACAATTGGAGTCTCCCACTCCGCGGAATCCACAGGAACAAGAATCCCCTGACCCACCAGTTTGTCCAGTTCCGCCTCTATTTTGTCCTTTAGCGCGAACGGTACCCTGCGCGGCTTGAGTCTTATCGGGCGGACCTCCGGGTCTAGGTCGAAGGCTACAGGGGGTCCCTTGAACTTTCCCAGTCCACTTTTAAAAACGGTGGGGTGTGCGTTACACACCGCTTGTATCGGGTCCTCCCCTACGGCATGCACTCCCCCTATGAACAGACCTAAAGGCTGAAACCACTGTGTCCCGAGGAGGCTACAACTTCCCCCTTTGAGTACCACTAGGGGAAGTTCCGCAGAGTGTCTCTTAAAACGAACCCGGAATGTCCCGACCCCCAACACTGGAATGCTACGTACGTTCCCCTGTACGTCCCGTAGTGTGGCCCTCAACGCTTTGAGCTTGGGCCGCATGTGGGGGTCGATTCTCAAAAACTCTCTCTGGGGAATTATAGAATAGGAGGACCCCGAGTCAATTTCCATCCTAATAGGGGTCCCTTGTACTAGTACCTCAACGAAGTAATGGGCTTGTCCCGCAGAAACGCTGAACACAGGAGCGTCGACCTCGCTGTCGTCCGAGATGCGGCCCACGCCGTCCTGCTTCCTCGTGGTCCGGGCGCCATCTTTGGACCTCGCCGGACGGTCCGACCTGGCTGAGCGGTCCTGCGACTGTCTCCGGCCCTCTTTCCATTTCCTGCACGCCTTGGCGATGTGCCCCCGACGGCCGCAGTTGAAACACTCGGCTTTCCTGAATGGGCACCTCACGCGCTCATGGGCCGCTCCGCAACCATCGCAGCGGCGCCCTCCTCTCCGGACCTTCCGGACCTCTTCGCCGTCGCTGCTTTCGGAAGATGACTTCGAGGTCGGTCGGGTTGCATGTACCGACTGACCGGACTTCCCGTGCGACGAGTTTTCCGCTTTGCCGGCCTTCGGACGCCACTCACGCCACTTGTGCATCTCGTCTACTCCAGCATTCGTGGACTCCGCGGCTTCCGCGGCCTCTACAACCTCTTCCAGTGTGGGTGGTGGCTCCTTGTTCATGAGGCTACGCTGCACCTCCTTGTCCTTCAGGCCGCACAGCACTCCGTCCCTGAGGGCCATCTCTAGGAAGTGGTCCCATCTGCAGGGGGCGGCGGCTACCCTCATGGCCGATACGAATGCTTCTACCGACTCGTCCGGCGCTTGGACTCGCCTCCAAAACGCGCTCCGAGCGGGAAACATTGCCCTCGAGGGTCGGAAACGCTCACGCAGCAGTTTCATGATGTCCCCGGCTTTGAAATCACTCATCTTCTTCGGTGCAAGAATGCCCACCAGCGTCCGCTTGGTCTCCATTCCAAGCATGCGGGTGAGGATGGCCCTCTTCCGTTCCTCATCGTCTTCTTTGACTTTGAGTTCCACCAGTGCCGCCTGGAAGTCCATCTCAAAAAGCTCCCAGTCTTGCGGTTTGGTGATGTTGAACCCGCTCTGTGTCCTGGCTCCATGGGGATCCATCATCCCACCTTCGTCGCCAATTTAGTGTATGGGAGTCAAGACACACAACACAGCCAAGGGCTGGGTTAACTCAGGTTTATTGCATGGTGGACAGAGGGAACATGAGGTAATGGCGGACAAACAGCTCTATATATATGGTAGTAACGTATTTGAATGTGGCTCCACGATAGTCCATTGGCTACGGGCCCGCGTGACGTCATTGCGAGTCACGCCCTTCTTGTCCAGGTGTAGGTAGCGGCGGGAAAGCTTCCCGCGCTGCGGTCTTTGATGGGTTTGAACCAAGAGAGCTTGGACGCTCGCTGCTGCCAGCTGGTGGTCATTAGCTCGTGTCCTATTACAGGGTTTATAGTGATACAGCTGAAGGTTACATTGTTACTCATAGGCAAGGTTACATTAGTTCAGATACATTGATATCACGTGTGGAAGGTTACACTGTTAGAACACAACAGATACAACCTCAAAAATGACAGAATGATGTCAGTAAGAATTCAGGGCAAACCTTTCAATGTTACTGTGATCCAAATATACGCACCAACCACGGGTGCAGATGAAGCCACAGTGGACCAGTTCTATGAGGACTTACAACACCTCATAGAACAGACACCAAGAAATGATGTCCAAATTATTTTAGGAGACTGGAATGCCAAAGTAGGCAATCAAAAAGTGGAGGGAATAACAGGCAAGTTCGGTCTGGGAACACAGAATGAAGCAGGGCAAAGATTGATAGAGTTCTGCCAAGAGAACACACTGGTCATAGCAAACACCCTCTTCCAGCAACACAAGAGGCAATTTTACACATGGACATCACCAGATGGCCAACACCAAAACCAGATTGACTACATACTCTGCAGCCAAAGATGGAGAACCTCCATACAGTCAGCAAAAACAAGACCTGGAGCAGACTGTGGCTCAGATCACAACCTACTGATTGCAAAATTCAGGCTCAGACTAAAGAAAATAGGGAAAACAAAGAGACCAGACAGATATCACCTAGACAGCATCCCTAAAGAATACACGGTGGAGGTGATGAACAGATTCAATGGTTTAGACTCAATAGATAGAGTGCCCGAAGAATTATGGACAGAGATGAGGGACATCATGCAGGAAGCAGCAAAGAAAACCATACCAAAAGAAAAGAAGAGTAAGAAAGCAAAGTGGTTGTCTGATGAGGCTCTTAAAATAGCAGAGGAAAGAAGAAACGCAAAAGTCAAAGGAGAAAGGAAAAAATACAATCATCTGAACACAGAATTTCAAAGAGAAGCAAGGAGAGATAAGGAAAACTACCTAAAAGAACAGTGCAAAGAAATGGAGGAAAACAACAAAAGAGGCAGAACCAGAGACCTTTTCAAAAAAAAAAAAAACGGGAAATCAAGGGAACATTTAAAGCAAAAATGACCATGATAAGGGACAAAGACGGAAAGGAGCTAGCTGATGCAGAAGAGATTAAGAAAAGATGGAAAGAGTACACAGAGGAACTCTACAAAAAGGACCTCAACACTCCTGATAGTCACAATGATGAAGAAATTGAACTTGAGCCAGACATCCTGGAGAGTGAAGTCAGAAAGGCCCTAAAGAGCACTGCAAACAACAAAGCTAGTGGAGATGATGGTATCCCAGTTGAATTTTTCAAAGCTCTAAAAGATGATGGCATCAAATTACTGCATTCAATATGCCAGCAGATTTGGAAAACAAAACAGTGGCCACATGACTGGAAAAGATCAGTATATGTTCCAATCCCAAAAAAGGGCAATGCCAAAGAATTCAAATTATCGAACAATTGCGCTCATCCCACACGCCAGCAAGGTGATGCTCAAGATAATACAGGATAGACTTCAGCAGCATGTGGAACGAGAATTACCAGAGGTGCAGACTGGTTTCAGAAGAGGCAGGGGGACTAGAGACCACATTGCCAACATACGTTGGATCATGGAGAAAACAAAGGAATACCAGAAACAAGTTTACTTTTGCTTTATTGACAACACTAAGGCATTTGATTGTGTGGATCACAACAAGATGTGGCAAGTGATTAAAGAGATGGGAATACCAGAGCACCTCATATGCCTCCTGAGAAATCTGTACATGAACCAAGAAGCAACAGTTAGGACAGAACACGGAATGACAGAGTGGTTTGGAATAGGAAAAGGAGTAAGACAAGGCTGCATTTTGTCACCCTGCTTATTCAACTTATACACAGAGCACATAATGCGCAATGCAGGGATGGAGGAATCACAATATGGGATAAAAATTGCTGGGAGAAACATCAACAATCTGAGATATGCAGACGATACCACCCTAATGGCAGAAAGTGAGGAAGACCTAAAGAATCTCTTGATTGGATTGAAGGAAGAGAGTGCAAAAGCTGGCTTGAGACTCAATATCAAGAAAACCAAGATAATGGCAACAGGCCCAATCAGTTCCTGGAAAATAGATGGGGAAGAAGTAGAAGCAGTGACAGATTTTACATTCTTAGGATCTAAGATCACTGCAGATGGGGATTGCAGCCATGAAATAAAAAGGCGACTGATTCTTGGGAGACAAGTTATGAGAAACCTGGGGAACATAGTGAAAAGCAGAGACATCACCTTGAAAACAAAAATTAGAATAGTCAAAGCAATGGTATTGCCAGTGGTAATGTACGGATGTGAGAGCTGGACAATTAGGAAAGCTGAACGCAGAAGAATAGATGCCTTTGAAATGTGGTGTTGGAGGAGAGTTTTGAGGGTACCCTGGACAGCGAGGAGAACAAATAGGTCAATCTTAGAAGAAATCAACACTGACTGCTCATTGGAAGGTCAAATAGTAAAGATGAGGCTAAAGTACTTTGGGCATCAAATGAGAAGGGAGGATTCACTTGAGAAGGCCGTGATGTTGGGAAAGGTGGAGGGCAAAAGAAGAAGGGGGAGACCAAGGATGAGATGGATAGATGGTATTGTAGACACAATGGGCACAGAACTGGGAGGACTGAGGTGGAGGACAGAGGCGCCTGGAGAACGATGGTCCATAGGGTCGCAAAGGGTCGGAATCGACTGTGCGACTGAACAACAACAAAATAGGGATGGCTTTGGTGGGAAAAGATCTTGGGAACATGAAAGGAGCCTCATTTGGGCATCCACTGAGCAGAGTTTCTCCAGCAAACATCCTTTCAACCCAGAATTATTTCTGACACGAAATTATTATTATGGATGAAAACATTTGGTTTTCATTTCTGTCAAGGTCAGTACACTGACTCTCTTCAAGACCAAAGGAGTACCTCTTATCCTCACTCAAAAAGTGGAGGGAGGCTTACAAAGCATACATAATCTATAATAATAATTGTGTGTTGTCAAGTCAATTTTGGCTTATGGCAACCTTTCCCATAAAACGGCAGTATGGAAAAAACACATCAAAACTGAGCATTAGTAGAAACATGACCCCTCATTTTACAAAGCTCAAGAAAGCAAAATTGTTTTCACAGTTTTGGAGGGCCAAATTACAAGTGTGTTAACAAATTACAAGTGTGTTAGTATAACTAAGGGATATACTCTACATCATCAACTGTTGTGTTCTTGCAGGCAAGAATAAGAAAAAAACCCCTAAAATCACAACTCACCAGTGAGATGTCAAGATATTTTCTGGAGGTATTGAAGATTTTCCACATTTATAAGAATCATTTTTCAGAAGACATACAAAAGTTACAGTAGCTGCTCCTTCCTTGCACAGATTTTTTAAAAATCAAAAGCATCAGAATGGTTTTGGGCATCTTTCTGATTCATTAGCTTGTTTTTCCTGTGCTTACTATATGTATGAGATTTGTTTCCCAAGGAGAAAACTCCAGCCTTGCACAAATTGCAAAAACTTGAACAGAAAAGCAAACCTTGTTCCTTATCTTGCATCCAATGCAAGAAATGCTACAGGGGGTTAAAAACTTTTGAGTTTGAGGACTGGCAGGTTGGAAATTTGAGAACCCAGTGCTGCAAGATGGAGTAAAATCCTTCTATGTGTCCCAGCTCCTACCAACCTAACAGTTTTAAAGCAAGAAATTGCAAGTAGATAAATAGGTACTGCTTCATCGGAAAAGGTAACAGTGTTCTATTTATTTATTTATGTAATTTATCTCCCGCCCTCCTGGTGGGAAACACCACTCAGGACGGCTAACAACAAAAGAGGAAAGGTAATTGTCGGGTTGAAATTTGCGCCAGTGGGGCAGGAGCCCCCCAGACGCAAACAAAAAAAGGAAACTTCAATTCCCAATGTTCCTTGTGCCGCGCTGCACCAGAGCCAATCAGGCTGAGCGGCGCGAGCAAAAGGAACGTTTAGAAACGTGCCGCAGCCAATCAAAATGAAACCCGCAGAAAAAAACTGCTGCACAAGCCAAAAATGCACACGCCAAACTACAAACCCCAGCGTCCTGCACGCCATGAGTGCGCAAAACGCTGAGGCAACCGGCATGGAAAAAATAGAAAAGGCAAGTCGCAATACCCCCACCCCACCACCACCGCATACAGCGACGATGGGATTCCCATGGTCCGGCCACCCAGGCCAGCCCATGGAAATACCCCCACCCCAACACTGCATGTAAGCGGCAATGGGATTCCCGTGGTCTGGCCACCAAGGCCGGCCCATGGAAAAAAACCCACCCCAACACCGCATGAAATGGCAAGGCAATTTCTGCGGTCCGGCCACCCAGGCCGGACCACGGAAATACTACCACCCCAATGCCGCATCAAGTGGCGATGGTATTTCCACAGTCCAGCCCCCGAGACCGGCTCATGGAAATACCCCCACTCCCAACACAAAACAACACATTCCAACAACAGTCAAAAATAATCAAAACAAAAAAAACACAAAAAGTAAACACAAAAACATCCAAAAAAATCCAAAAACAGTCAAAAATAAACAAAACCCCCCAAAAAAAGACAGAAAAAGGAAACACGAAACATCCAAGAACAAATAATAATAAACACACAGAGCCCCCCCAAAACAACCCCCCCCAAAAATTTAAACCAGAGACCTTACCAGGAAACGTCCTCACTCCATGACGACCAGAACTAAACTGAGGGAAGAAAGAGACTACTTACCGGAAGAGGAAGCGACACCCAGAGGACAGTAGAGAAAAATAGTAGAGTACAAGAAAAGCTCACCAGCCCCACCCAGAGGCCACAAGAAAAAAAACATTCAAAAATATTCAAAATAATAAAAATAATTCCCAAATTACTGAAATAAGTTATCAAAACATTCAAAAATATTCACACTAATCACAAATAATAAAAAAAGAAATAAGTTTTCACTCAAAAAAACAAAAAAAACATCTAAACACAGTATAGAAACATTGATTTTAAAAAAAAAACATATTCTTACACATTTTAAAAATTATTATCCAAGGTACAACTATTTTAAAAAATTCACATAGTAACACATTATTTGGTTAAATACAATAATTATAAAAAATTATATCATCCTTTCCTCTTTCTAAAAACTAAAAAACAAATACAAAAAATAAAACATCACAGTTCATAAAAGCCCATGTGTATAAATAAAAATTTAAAAAACCACAATTAAAAACTAACTTCATTTGCATAAACATAAAACAAAACTCTTCCAAAACCATTTTAAAGAGCCCGGCACCGCCGGGCATAATATGCTAGTGCAATATAAAACAAAAACATTCACAGCAAAAAAAAAAAACTATGCACTCTGGTGTCTATTCATGCCTGCCACATGAACTCAGAGACATCTGCAAACATAGACAGAGCTGGCTCTTTGACTGTAAATGGAAATGAGCACTGACCCCAACAGTTGGACATGACTGGCTTTCCGGAAGTAGTGAGACCTACTTCTGAGTAGCCATGCATGGACTTGTGCAGTAGCAAACTATCTGAACATTTGGGGGGAAACTTTGCCAATCATAACCCCATTCCCCACAAAAGAAATGGGAAGACTTAATCTCATGAAATGAAATTATGTATGTTGCTTTTTGATTGACAAATATTAAATGCTATGAGTTTTTGCCTTTTAAACTTTTCCTATTCATTCATTTCCCAGAGTATTGGATAGATTTCTATTTAGATTTCAGTTGCACATCCGCAGTCTACTTAAAGACATTTGATGACAGCTGTCAGGTAGGAAATACACATGCAGGCATGACCATTTTTGTTGAAAAAGTTCAAACAAGGGTTCTGGGTATAATTCTGTCTCTAGCAAACAATTCTGCAATTCCAACAGCAAATCAAAGATTCAGTCTGGACATTGCTGTAATTGCCTTTCCCTGCTGAATCCCAAGTATAGGCATAGGTACATGACATTACATACACTTGACATTGTGGCAATTTAGTTGTCCAACAAGATTAAGATTTAGTCAAAGTTTGGAGAAATTACTGTTTTGGATTACAACTGGTGGTTTGGGCAGTTGTACTCCAAGAAGTAACTTCTCCAAGCTATGGGAATAATAGGCATAGAGAAATTCTTATATTGTGGCTAATGGGGGCTTGGCTGCCAAGGCAAATTCACAATGACAGATTCCTTCTAGCTATACTAGACTCAGTTGTAGGAGGGGAAATGAGTTAATCAAAGGAAATATGTGTTCCTTTTGCTGATTACTCTGACCTTTACTTATTGGCTGCAAGTTTATATTAGCTTTTAAAACAGGAATGGAAAATTAATTTCCTCTGGTCATTAGCCATTAACTTCTTTATCTCTCAGATAAATTTAAAAGTGGCATTAGGTGGAACTGTATGTTGTAGTCATCCCTGGTTAATACTGAGAACTTATTTCATTTATGATTTAATAATTTCTTTCTCTCTTTTCTGTTCATGAAAAAAGTTTTCCTTTAGTGTTGCCTGGTAGAAAAATAGAGAAATTCTTCCATCTAGTGGCCCAGTGCCAATACTACACTACAAAGTTGCAAAGGACTTCTTTCAAACATTTCCCTTTCACAGATCATATAACCATAGAATAACTCACTTGAGAAGGCCTTGATGCTGGGAAAGATCATGGGCAAAAAGAGAAGGGGGTGCCAGACAATGAGCTGGCTAGATGGCATTGTTGACACAATGGGCATAGATCTGTGTGGGCTGCAGAGGATGACGGAGGACAGAGGAGCCTGGCGTATGGTGGTCCATGGGATCGCAAAGGGTCAGACTTGACTGTGTGACTGAACAACAGCAACAACTGAGTTGAAAGGAGCCTTTTAGGCCAACGAGTCCAACCCCCTGCTCAATGCAGGAATCCAAATCAAAACAGATCTGATAGATGGTGGCCCAATTCTCTCTTGAATGCTTCCAGTGTTCGAGCGCTCACCACCCCTTGAGGCAGTTGGTTCCGCTGTTGTACCGCTCTAACCATTAAGATTTCCCCCCCCCCCAATATTCAGCCTATATCTGGCTTCCTTCAGTTTGAGCCCATTATTATGCATCTTGCACTCTGCAATGACCAAGGACAGATCCTGCCCTTCCTCTTTATGACTGTCTTTCAGATATTTGAAGAGTGCTATCATATTCCATCTCAGTTTCCTTTTCTCAAGGCTAAACATGGCCACTTCTTTCAGTCTGTCATCATATGGCTCAGTTCCTGGTCCTCTGATCATTCTTGTTGCCCTTCTCTGTACCTGCTCCAGTTAGTTTGCATCTTTCTTATAGTGCAGTGCCCACAATTGGACACAGTACTCTAGATGTGGCCTAAAGTAATGATACCTGAATTTTCAGTCCTGTTGAGAAGATAACCCACTCCATCCTAAAACTTTTAAGACTTGTTCAGAATGTAGTCAAATACTAGCCAACTGTAAAATTGAGGATGTGATCATTCAAATGATATTTCCATTTGTTCTAGATCAGAAGTTCTCAACTTTTAAAAGCCAGGGGCCGGGTCATGCTCCCTCAGACAGCTTCAGAGACCAGATGGCCATTTGTCCTTCCTCCACCACATGACACTTTCTGGTGTGATAGAAGCGGTTGGGGGACATGAAATGGTGTGATGGGCCGCATCCAGCCCACAGGCCACAGGTTGAGAATCCCTGTTCTAGATACTTTAACAGACTGACACTCATTTGCTCAGATTTGATTATTCAAAATGCAAATGACAGACAATAAATCTTTCAGTCCCCACCCCCCCCCCCCCACCCCCAGCCCATTACGACCATGCCATTGGAATTATTTTTGTATTTTTAAAAAAAAACAGACTGTGGAAAGGGAATTTTAATCTATCTCCATTTTTTAAACTAGCAGACTCTTCCAACAAATATTAAATATTTGTGTTTGGAAATCATTATAATGCTAATGTTCTGTTTCCACAGCAAAAAACAACAGAAGAATTGTGCAAAGGCATGACAAAGGAATGTCCTACCCTTACTCACTTATATACCCCTTTGATCGTACATGGCTACTGACTCAGAACAGATCAGACAACAGAGATAACTATCCAAGATCCCAGAATGCATTTGTTGTGTATGTAACAGTATTACTTTAAGAATGTATGAATGCAACCTGACAATGATTACAATGTAACCAGGCTGTTTAAGGAACGCGAGTAAGCTGCCCATAGAGGGCAGCTGCGAGCGTTCAGCTCACATGGTTCACATTCCCCAAATCACCGGCAGCCGCGGGAACCTTTCCCGCGCGAGGATCACCTGGAGAAGATGGGCGTGACTCAGAATGACGTCACTCCAGTAGCAGCCAATGAGCTACCGCGCAACGATATTCAAATGTATTTACTGCAGTATATAATGAGCTGTACCTCCGCCATTACCACATGTTCATCCTGACCATCATGAAATAAACCTGTGTTTTAGCCCCCACTGCGGCTCCTTC
Source organism: Bradypodion pumilum (assembly GCA_035047305.1). Taxonomy (NCBI): domain Eukaryota; kingdom Metazoa; phylum Chordata; class Lepidosauria; order Squamata; family Chamaeleonidae; genus Bradypodion; species Bradypodion pumilum. Next base: position 304,885,933 of record JAWDJD010000004.1, on the reverse strand, counting down.
TTTGTCTTCGATGCAAGACACTAAATTGGCGACGAAGGTGGGATACATGGCATATTCCAAAGTCAAGCCTCATCAATTTGATATCAACGATCCAGAACAATGGGAGCTGTACGAGTGCCAGTTTCGGCACGCGATGGATGCTGCAGGCATCGACGACGACGCCAAGATGCGCTCGCACTTCCTGGCCCAGGTGGGGCCGGCCACGCTGCGTATCCTGATGAACCTGGTGGCCCCCCGGAAGGTAGACGTGGTGCCCATCGACCGCATCCTGGCGCTACTGAGTGAGCACTTCCAGCCTCCCGTCTCGATTTTCCTGGCCAGGGTCGCATTCCACAGGCGGGACCAGTGCCCGGGGGAGTCCGTGTCCGCCTACACGGCGGCCCTCAGGTTTGCGGCGGTAAACTGCCAATGGGAGGCCCTCCGAGACCGCATGCTGTGTGGCCTGAGGGACGAGGAGGTCCAGAGGAAGTTGATGACCCGCGACCATCGCCTCACGTTCAACGAGGTACTGCGGGAAGCCCAAGCAGCCGAGGCAGCCAGGAGCAGGGTCAGAGTGTTCAAGTCCCGAGGGGCCGCACCCGAAAGGGCCAAGTCACCCGTGCAAGCGGCCCGGCGGACGTCGGCGAAGACGGCCTGGCGGGCACCCCGGTCGCCCGCAGGCATGCCAGTGACCTCCGAGGAGTCATCCATGACGGTGGACTCCTGCTCCAGCGAGGACGACGACGTCCAGAGGATAAAGAAACGCGGGGAGAAGCACCAGACCAGCGAGTGACAAGGCCGCCGTTGTGACGGCTGTGGGGCATCTCACGACAGGACGAGGTGCACATTCCGGAAGGCCGAGTGCCACAACTGCGGCCGGAAGGGCCACATCGCCAGAGTCTGCAGGCGCGGGCGAACCGAGGACAAGGGCGCATCGAGACACCCTCAAGCACACCAACGAAAGGCGGCCAGCATCGGGAAGGTCTCAGCCAACGATGGCGTGGAAGGCGTGAACCGCGTGGGCCTGGAGCACCGGCGCTTCTTCGTAGAGGTACTGTTACAAGGGGTTCCAGTGAGGATGGAAGTAGACTTGGGGTCGTCCTACTCCATCCTGTCCCAAAAAGAATTCATGCGCATTCCCCCAAATGCGCGGCCCAAGTTGCGGGCCATGAAGTCACACTTACGGGATGTGCAGGGCTATGGGATCCCAGTGTTGGGGGTGGGGAACTTCACAGTGAAGTTCAAAAACTACGCAGAGAAACTGCCCTTAGTGGTTCTCAAGGGGGGAAGATGCTGCCTTTTGGGGACCCAGTGGTTTGCTCCCCTGGGAATCGAACTGTCCGGCATTAACGCCATAGAGACTGACCCAATGCGGGACGTGTGTGATGCGCACCCAGACGTTTTCAAGAAGGGGCTCAGGACTTACAAGGGGCCCCCAGTCTCTTTTGAGTTGGACCCAGAAATCCGGCCCATACGTCTCAAGCCAAGAAGAGTGCCCTTCGCCCTCAAGGACAAGATTGAGGCGGAACTGGACAAATTGGTGGGGCAGGGGATTTTGGTTCAAGTTGATTCAGCGGAGTGGGAGACTCCGATTGTTACAGCCTTGAAATCAAACGGGGAGGTCAGGATTTGCGCTGACTACAAATGTACAATTAACAAGGCCATTCGGCCAAATGCATATCCGGTGCCAGTGGTTAGCCACTTACTGGCCACGTTGCATGGGGGGGAGGTGTTTCGCCAAGCTAGACCTGGTGCAGGCGTATCAGCAGCTCACAGTAACCCCAGCTGCTGCCGCTGCGCAAACCATCGTTACGCACAAGGGGGCATTTAAGGTAACGCGCCTACAGTTCGGTGTAAATTCGCCCCCCGGGATCTTCCAGTCCCTTGTGGAACGCCTTTTAAAGGGGCTTCCAGGCGTGCTCCCATATTTTGATGATGTGTTGATAACAGTGGGGAGCGAATCAGAATTAGCGAGAAGACTAGACAAGGTCCTTTCAGTATTTGAGAAAGCGGGACTTCAGCTGAGAAGGGACAAATGTGTATTCTTTGCGAGGGAGGTTGAGTTTCTCGGGTTCAAGATAACCCCGGAGGGCATCAAGCCCTCCGAGTCCAAGGTTGCGGCTGTGCAGAACGCCCCTCGCCCCACCGCGAAACCGGAGCTGCAGTCATTTCTAGGGCTCCTAAATTTTTACCATTCCTTCTTGCCAAGGAAGGCATCCGTTGCGGAGCCACTGCACGCGCTACTAAAGAAAGAGGTGGTTTGGCGGTGGGGAGATAGGCAAGAGAAAGCTTTCAAGGAGCTCAAAGCGCTTTTATCCTCGGATGCTGTCCTGACCCACTTTGACCCGAGGAGAACAGTAGTTTTAGTCTGTGATGCGTCCCCACCGGCAGCCACGGGAACCTTTCCCGCGCGAGGATCACCTGGAGAAAATGGGCGTGACTCAGAATGACGTCACGCCGGTAGCAGCCAATGAGCTACTGTGCAACGATATTCAAATGTATTTACTGCAGTATATAATGAGCTGTACCTCCGCCATTACCACATGTTCATCCTGACCATCATGAAATAAACCTGTGTTTTAGCCCCCACTGCGGCTCCTTCTTTGTCTTCCGTGCAAGACACTAAAGCATTGTTATACGTCTCAAACTAGGAGCATATTCTACACTTCTACTGATTCTGATATTAACACTATATCATCAGCGAAGCAAAGATGAGATAAGTACTCGCCGTTTATACGTATTCTCTTTTCCTCCCATGTCAAATTGTGCGGAAAACAACTTTGGACTGAATGTATCACCCTGACGGACTTCTCTTTTTATAGGGATCTTTATCAGTTTCTGAAATACAGTAAAACCTGAAATACAATAAAACCGGGCTATGATGGAGGTCCATTCCAACAACCTCCATTGTAACCTGGAAAAAAATGTAAACGAAAACATTCATAGGGATGCACTTAAAAATTAAAGAAGTTCCTGAATTAATCATTGTAAACCGAAAAAATACATTAAAAATTTGTAAACTGGAATGGCATTTCCATAGGATCTGCCATTGTAAACCAAAGCGGTTGTAACCCAGGGTTTTACTGTAAAGTGATTTGTGTTGCATGTCCCTTATACACTTCTTTGAGAAGATTGATATAGTGTGGACCGATTCCTTGTTCGTAGAGTGCTTGTAGCACCACGTTGGTTTCAACAGAATCAAAGGCCTTTTCATAATCCATGAATGTGAGAACCAATGGCAATTTATACTCTTTCTGTCATTCTATCAACTGATTGACAGTGTGCAGATGATCCATGGTACTGTATCCTTATTTTAATATTGACACTTTAAATCTAATGACTTGTTTCCAAGCCACAATCTCTTGTAACTCACATGGAATTTAGTCCTCACTTACTTGATCTCCCTATCTTCCCCACAGGATGAAAATGGCTGCTGGAGTCTGAATTCCTTAGTTTAAGGATTTTCGTATTTTGCAGCTTTCTTGTGAAAAATCTGTGTAAATTGCCTTCGAACAAATACTTTTATTATGCCTAAAAGCATTTTCTTTTGTTAAGATGCTGCTGCTGACGATAAAAGAAGTATTTCACCCTCATGCAGAAGTAATAAAAGCTCAGAGCAGTTGACCATTTTCCCCCAACAGGGAGTCACTATGGATTGAGATTTTCTTTCTCACTAACAATGGGAAAATTATGGGCATTCCTTACATCTTTAGGCACGCTATTCAGCCAATTTTGGAAATGCCAAACATTTTATTAAGCTATAAAAAAATTTACCATGTGACTAATGTAGAATAGTTGTCCTGGAGGGATAAAGAACAAGAACTGTTTAAGACCATTAAACAAAGAAAGCTCCAATGCCTTGGGCATATCTTGAGGAATGACATACTCTAACTAGTTGTGCAAGGGGAAATGCTTGGGAAGAGAGGCCCTGGATGTAGACAGACTTCATGGCTGAAGAACCTGAGAGACTGGTGTGGCATGTCCTCGAAAGAGCTGTTTGGAGGAGTTAAGAACAGGAAGACCATTGCCATGATGATAGAAAATATTCGGAATGGATAGGGCACTTGAATAAGAAGAAATAATTTTATATCCATGGATGTATAAACACACACACACACACACACACACACACACACACACACACACACACACACACACACAAACGATGAATAAAGATACATTCTTCAACTGGGTTATCCTATGTTCTACTTGGAAATAAACCCAACTGAATTCAGACGAGTTTACTTCCATGGAAAGAGTGAGCTATATTAAATACACCATCATAATCTGCACCGACCATTTCAACCACAGGATGGCACCAAAGGACTTTGTTGAGCATTTTCAGTCACTCATTTGCACTGTTTACTGGTCATAATATGTTTTCCTTTGGAACATAAAAACAGGATTGTGTCTTAAACAGATCACATTTCTTTTTGACAACAGGAAAGAACTAGTAGAACTGTTTCCATATAATATTGCAAGAAACCAAATTATACACGCACCAAGGGACATTGTTATATTTCTGAAGTGATAATAAAGATGATGAAGAGGAAAAACATAGTATTTATTTACTAGATTTATATCACCACCTGCTCACCACACTCTCAATAATAATAATAATAATAATAATAATAATAATAATAATGATAATAATAATAATAATAATAATAATAATAATAATAATAATAATAATGATGATGATGATGATGATGATGATGATGATGATGATGATGATGATGATGATGATGATGATGTTTTAACTAAGCATCCTCATGGTATTAAAACAGAAATCATTTATTTATGTCACTCACTATGTGTTACCAATGTGATTTATTTAGAACAAACATAGCGAAAATCATTATACAAAGAAGTCACATTTCAACTACTTAAGCCATCTATGTGGCTCCAAATATTACTTCTCCCACTCTTTATTTATTTGTTTTTATTTATTTATACCATATTTATATACCACCTTCCTCACCCCAGGGTGACCCAAAGCGGTTCACAAAATAAGGTACCAGATATACAAAAACATTTCATCAAGTTACAATATCAAAATCACAGTACCAGGGCAATTACAAAAAGCCAAAAACACAGCATGTCAAACAAAAATACTACACATTAAAGTGACAAAGTACAAGATATAATACAATGAGATACAATAAGATCTCAGTAATACAATAATACAATAGCATTTGAAAGATACAATAACATCTTACACATCTCGCTCTAGCCCCAAACAAGTCCAAAGGTCCAAAGGTGGCAGCGGCCAAGGTCCTGCCACCACTGCCTCCTTTTAAACCCAGTCCTCCATCTCCGGCAGTGATGGGGCAGAAGGTGGGTGGTGGGAGCGTCTCAGTCTGAGAGCCACGGGAGGCTTTTTATCCCTCTCTGGGCAGGGGGGCCCCGGAGACAGGAGGGCAGGAGTGAACCTCCACTGCCCAGCATCCACGGCTGATGCCACTTTCCTCTCCTCCGGCGGTGACGGGGCCGAAGGAGGGTGGCGGGAGTGTCTCAGTCTGGGAGCTGCAACAGGCTTTTTAATCCCTTTCTGGGCAGGCGGGGGCTGGAGACAGGAGGGCAGGAGCGAACCTCCACTGGCCAGCATCCACAGCTGGCGCCACTCTCCTCTCCTCCAGCGGTGATGGGGCCGAAGGTGGGCAGCGGGAGCGTCTCGGTCCGGGAGCCACAGCAGGCTTTTTATCCCTCTCTGGGCAGGCGAGGCCTGAAGACAGGAGGGCAGGAGTGAACCTCCACCACCCAGTGTCCACAGCTGGCACCGCTTTCCTCTCCTCCGGCAGTGACAGGGCCGAAGGTGGGCAGTGGGAACGTCTCCAATAAAATCCAATAATTTGGCCTTTATTGGAGGAAGCATCACTATTGCCCATTTGAGATGTACTTTAGACCTTGCAAAAATCCCCAAGTTAATGAAACTCTGGAATGTTGTGTATGGGTACCTAGTGCAGCTACACTCAATTTATCCAACAAAGTTTCCTTGTGGAACCTGGGGGAGGGGGGGCTGCAAAAGTTTAGCAGTCTTCTCAGATTTTTGATTATATTCCATTCCACTTTATTTTTGTATACCGCTCTACTCTGCCTGAAAGTGAGTCAGAGCGGTTTACATAGGTGCATACTGTCTGCAGGGCAGACAGCAGCAGAAAAGTGAAAAAAGATACAATTATAGAGATATAGAAATTACATCAGAACACAATACAATAAAAAGCATAATCAAATACAGAATACAATGTTCAAAATACATATAGTCAAGAGCCCCAAATATACAATTAAGTAAGAGAAGAACTCGCGCCTACGTAAAAAACAGAGCATGAGAGATGGAGTCCTTTAGCATAGCGACAGGGGGAGAGCTCGGGATCCCTCGGGCTGTGGTGGCAGCTTTTTCTTCCCTTCCAGCCTGGTGTGGCTCGGAAGGGTGGTGGTGGCTGCGGCGGCTCACAGGTGGCTCCCATCCCCTGAGCGATGGAATGGCTCAGGGGAGAGCTTGGGACCCCTCGGGCTGCAGTGGTGGTGGCAGCTTTTTCTCCCCTTCCAGCCAGGCATGGCCTGGAAAGGGGATGGTGGCGGTGGTGGCTCACAGGTGGCTCCCATCCCCTGAGTGATGGAGCGACTCAGGGGAGAGCTCGGGATCCCTCTAAACCATGCATGTTTTGTGTACTACATGTAATTAGTAAGTTGTAGAGCATTAAATTTTGTTCAGTTATCACTGGTCATACTTATTTTTTAACCCCATAGGTACTGAGATACAGGGCTTTGAAAAAGTGCTAAATTTCTTAAATTTGCAAAAAAAACCCCAAACTGCTAAAAGGGCTGGTTTTTGCTATGTATCTTCTATTTTGCAACATATTTAATGGAATTTTGAATTTTACATCAATTTCCAAAAGTTCAACTATATCCCCCCTCCTCCTTTTCCCCCTCCCACTATCAAATGACATCAACAAAATAAACTTGATCACAATGCTGATGACAGAAATGACAGCAAAGGGGATTGAAGGGCAACAGGCTGCTGAAGATGCAGACGTTATGATTGTGAGATCAGCAATATCGAAGGCTGCTGCATATGACAGTGTTGTAATCACAGGTGAAGATGTCGATCTCCTCGTGATACTGACAGCCCTTGCCTCTACTACTCACAAAAACATCTATTTTCAGAAGAGTGGGAGAGGCAATGCCCCATCAACCTCATATTCAGCAGCATCATGCAAGATCGACCCAAAAGACATCCTGTTTCTTCATGCAGTCAGTGGTTGCGACACCACTTCAACCCCCTTTGGACAAGGGAAGAAGAAAGTGTGCAAGCTGTATGAAAAGAACAGTTCCCTACACCGACACGGAGACTGACACGTTGGACAACCTCCGGTACCAACTGTTTACTAAATCAGTGGCCAAACCCACATTCCAGTTGGTCAGACTCCCTCCTACCAAAGACGCTGCCACCCACCATATTTTTCGCATGTACCTCCAAGTCCAGATCTGGCTAGGTAATGCCGACATCATACCACCAGTTTGAGGGTGGTCACTGATAAGGGAAGGTGTTGTTCACATCAGAGCCACTCGAAATGCAGCCCCTGACAACATGTTGAATATAATCTCCTGTAAATGCAAGAAAGGGTGCAGCACTGCAGGTTGCAGTTGCAAGAAAGCAGGACTGTGGTGCTCCACCCTTTGCAAGAACTGCAAAAATTCCCAAGTTAATGAAACTGGGTACCCATACACAACAATGCTATAGCATGGATAGTTTCTTCATGAGGTCTCCATTTTGTGGCAGCAAATAGATTGCTTTCCTATTAGAACAGTTCAAGAGACAGAAAAGACACTCAAAGTAGATAAAGTCTTTAAATTAGATCATGTGGCTTTAGAAAGGCTTAGGTCAAATGGGGTCATAAACCATAGTTGGGGACACACAAGGGTCAGACCCACAAAGACAAATTGGTAGGGATTCCCAATGTGGCAATTAAATTTCAGTCAGAGAATGACCCTCAGATCATTAAACTCTCTCTGGCTATAAGGTTGCAGGAAGCTTTTGCAGGTGGCAAGTCAGGAGGGAGGTAGCTGTACAAAGGCCGAACACACTGTAAAAGAAAGAAGGAAGAGAGAGGGAAAATATAAAGGCATCCTTTAAAACAAGAGGAAAACATGGCTGAGGCTTCAAGAACAGAAACTCCTCAAGACTGAATGACCCTGATTTTGAAAACCTGCTGAAGTTTATTGCTGAATCAATACTAAAGCGTTTTGCTGGAAAGCACAGACCACTGTGTTACCATGAATACAGAGCTTTTTATGCTCAGAGCTAAAAGATTTTAAGGGTGCATCCAGAGAATATTTGTTCTAACACTCCAATTCTAGAAATATGCACAAGATATGTGATGAGATACCAGGAAAGTTGTGCAAGAATGGGAAGGAGTTGTCTAGTGTCTTTTAAATTTGCAGCTCTGCTACAAAAGCTAACTAAAATTGAAGATTCTCAGGAGTACATTAAGGGACTGTGGTGGCTTAGTGGTTAAGATGCTGAACATGAGGACTGGAAGGTCGGCAGGTCAGCAGTTTGAGACCTGAGTGCTGTGCAATGGAGTGAGCTGCCATCTCTGTCCCTGCTCCAGCCAACCTAGCAGTTCGAAAGCAAGAAATTGCAAGTAGATAAATAGATACTGCTTTGGCAAGAAAGGTAACCATGTTCTGTGTGCTCTGGTGTCTAGTCATGCTTGTCATATGACCACAGAAACGTCTGCAAATGCAGACAGTGCTGGCTCTTTCATTGTAAATGAGATGAGCACCACAACCTAGAGTCGAATATGTCTGGCTTTTGAGCAAGGGAGACCTTTACCTTTTACTAGGAGTACATTGAGACAACTATCTCTGGATAGCTAGAATAACAAATGCAATTAGAAATAGCAATCACATGTATATACCTCCCTATAGTACTTAGAAATCTCTCTGGGTGGTTCACAAGGTAATTAGCATTTCCCCCAACATGCTGGGCAATCATTTTACAAACCACAGAAGGAGGTCAGCCTGGAGCTCATCAGGACTGAACTCACAATGTTTTGCTTGGTTTAACCTCTGTGCCATGAGGGCTCCTTTAATATATTTAATCACTTAAAATATATAGAATAAACTTGGTAATAAATGCACAAATCCCCATCTAACTGCTCCCCCCAACTAGATAATTCTGGTTGAATGTTCACAAATAACTACTTGCTGTAAAGTTGATTCTGGTAGTGCTGTGGGACTGCACAACATGTCCAAGGCAACACAGATTTGCTCTTCTTCTGCAAGACACAGCAAGGAAATGAACTCCCAACCTCTGGCTCTATAGGTCATGGAGCTATTTTCCATCATTCAACAGGAATGCTTGAAGAGATCACAAGGTTTTTTCACCAATAACTGACAGGTTCCCCTTGCTGGCTTTCCAAAAGCAAAAAAACAATGCCTAACTATGTAAGGGTGGCGGCGGCAGCAGCAGTAGTTTTCAAAGCAATGCTGCAGAGGCAATGTTAACTTGAATGAACTTGGGCTATTTTCAAAATGGGTCAAACATTTTTACATTGGGATGATTGCACATTCTCTCACCTAAGTCAGTTTCCTTTCACAGGCATTAGTGCACTTTTAAAAAAACTTCATTTGACAACTGATCTGATGAATGCCCATCTCATTCACAAAAGGGCAACAGGCTTCTTGAACTCAGTCACCAACAATCTCTACAGCAAAAACACCATTGCCAAAATTGAATTTCAACAGTATTTTACTGACAATGCTATTAAGAATGTTGTTTCTTCCTGTATTTGCTCTAGTGATAGTATCAGTGACGTGTAGCAATGCTTTATTTGTAACATGGGGTACACAGAAAGAGCCTCCTCGAAGATTGTGGTAGTTTTGAACCATAATCAGGCATACCCTGGTAACAACCACCTTGTATTACCAGCTATTTTTTCTCACACTAGGTCAGGCGAAAGAAACTGCAGAATGAACTCATCCAAAGATGGCTTCATTTTGGCAGTTTCACCTATAGCCTAGACACGGAAGAAGAAGAAAAATTTGTAGCATGGTGGTTAAGCTGCAGTACTGCAGCCAAAACTCAGCTCATAATTTGAGTTCAATCCTGACAGGCTCAGGGTTGACTCAGCCTTCCATCCTTCTGAGGTCAATACAATGAATACCTAGTGTGTTGAAGGCAAAAAGGCTAATTCCCTTGTGAACTGTCCAGAAAGTGGACAGTTCACAAGCATGATGGGATAATATATGAGTTTTATTGCTATTGCTATTTGGTATGTGATTGCCTCATAGAAATGGTATTCCCAGTAGTAATGCATGGTTGTGAGAGCTGGACCACAAGGAAGGCTGAGCACAGAAGAATAGAGTCCTTTGAATTGTGGTGCTGGAGGAGACTTTTGAGAGCCCCCTGGATTGCAAGGAGATCCAATCAATCAATCCTGAAGGAAATCAACCCTGACTACCCCTTGGAAGGACACATACTGAAGTTGAAGCTCAAATACTTTGTCCACAAATTGAGAAGAGATGACTCACTTGAGAAGGCCTTGATGCTGGGAAAGACCGAAGGTAAAAGAAGAAGAGGGCACCAGAGGATGAGGTGGCTAGATGCCATTGTTGAAGCAATAGGTGCAGATCTGAGTGGGCTGTGGAGGATGGTGAAAGGCAGAGGAGCCGGCGTGCAGTGGTCCATGGGGTTGCAAAGGGTCGGACTCGACTGTGCGACTGAACAACAACAAAATGTGATTGCTATCAGCATTGCAGCTCCACTGCCTCTGCAGAAGGTGCCTACATGGAAAGCAGTGGTGGGATTAAAAACATTTTTACTACCTACTCTGTGGGCGTGGTATGGTGGGCATGGCCAGGGGGAAAGTCCTGTGTTATACCCAAATTAGGACTACTTTATTTCAAAATTTGGATAGATGGGGCCAGCCAGCATTTCTGCTACTGGTTCTGGCAAACTGGGGGGAACCTGCTGAATCCCACCACTGATGTAAAGCAATAGCAGTACTGCAGAGCATACAGCCTGTCCAGAAATGCTCTGAATCAGCCCAATTCAACACTACAATGCAGTGGCTACAGCACACTTTCACCCTCATTCAACACCTTTATAATACTTAGATAAACTATATGTGGCATATAATCTATTTTTATGGAACTACAAAGGTTTTTTGACCATCTCTGACCAAATACTGTATACAGACCTTTAACCACAGCCAAACGACTAGAACTCCAATAATATGAGAAATGATATATAACAGATATGAATTTCAGCCAATTTAGCTAAATAGCCATCAACTGGCTAAAATCCCAGACTCTTTTATAAATATACTGTGTATTGATCAATGCTTGAAGTTTGTTTGTGTGGATCAGCCAAGGAAATGAAAATTAGGTTAAAAAAACATATGATATATGATACCCAGTTGGAAATAATTCAAATGAATGACTTGTGCCAACTTGTAGATTGGCAGCACACCAGTTTTATCAAGCATAAACCTTCACTTTATTGCCATTTGTGAGGTGCCTAAAGATTCTGGGTAACATGTTTTCCACTCCCCCATTTTCAAAAAGAATATTTGAAATTTTCTATAGGAAATGCTCAGAAAGAACATTCCCTTACTTTAAGGAAGAGCTCCAAGAAATACTATATAAGTTGCCCCATATCCATGGCTTCAGTTATCCATGGATCTAAAAATATTCAATTAAAAAATCCTGAAATACACGTGTAGGTCAGATCACAATTCTTTAGTTCCCACTGTGGTTCAGATCTAAATGGACAGAACATTCCTGCTACATCTACCAGAAGGGAAAATGACATGGACGAGAACAAGGTTTTTACTGCTACAAACAGCAATAAGAGGAGCCTAGCTTGTGATTGCAGTGGGGGCAGAACAGTGACACACCGTCCCCTACTAACATGCCCTGCATGATCTTCCATGCACAAGCATATTATTTGCAAGTATAATCGTCTTGCTCAGTATAGGGCAGTGATGGCTAACCTTGGCACTCCAGCTGTTCCTGGATTTCAATTCCCAGAAACCATTCTCAGCAGGTGTGCTAACATGGGCTTCTGGGAATTGAAGTTCCAGAATAGCTGGAGTGCCAAGGTTAACCACTGGGGTTATAGGGCATGCACATCATGGTGAGCTAGAATACGCATTGGGACAGCCATCCATTGGCCTGACCAAGGCTGTCTTGGTGATCTGTATTTTGCCAATGATATCACCTTACTTGAGGAAGATGAGGTGAAACTGCAGCTTGCTGCAACTATACTGGATGAAAAGGAAAATAAAGTTGGCCTCACTCTAAATACTGAGAAGTTGAAGATCATGCATGTGAACTCCACGGCTCCAGTAAAAGGAATTGTACCCAGACTGTAGCAGTTGAAGGAAGTGGATTGGTTTGCCTATTTTTGGTAGTGCAGTCATCCAGAGTGGAGATGCAGAGGTAGATGCTAAGTGGCACATTGGGAAAGTGACAGCCATTTTTGGAAGGATGAACAAGATATGATCCTCGGTATATAATGCTGTGGCCTTTCATCTGCTTTCCACACCACAGCGTGACACCTGTACCACTGATCTAGCTCCATGAGTCACTTTCTGGTCCTGAGCCCTTTTGCTATGCAAAGCCCTCCTCAGCCCCAGAGGTACTGATGAAGTTGCTGCCTTCCAATAAGATGGATTCAAGTGGGATTTAATCCACTTGGGGACCATCACCCTTCCTTGTGGACTTCACCAAAGCCACTAGTCCTGAGAGTTGTTAGGTTAGTTAACTGTTGCCTGACACTTGGCATTGAGTCGCTAGCATTATGGTCTACTCCATTACCATAGCAGGATAACCTGGCCAGACACTAGATAGCATGGTTGCAAGCTTAATTTTTTATTCTATTCAAGAATAAAAGGAAAAGGAAAAGAAAAAAACCCAAGTATTATTGAAGTGCTGTTATATCATTACTAATGTATACAGCACATTTTAGATTGCATAGGGTTTTACAATGCTTATTTATTCAACCTGAATGCAGTTGTGAGGCAGAGTTTTACTATTTGCAGTTTATAGCTCATATAAAGGGACAGCAAATAATTTATGGGACAAAATTGAGGAGATCTCTAAGACCGCCATTTACTTTTTATCTGCAGTGAATGGAGTATGGGATATGCGGACATGACTTGCCTTGCTCTTTGAACTCAGTGGGGCTTGCTTTTGAGTATACCCATACAACATTCCACAGTCAGAATTCTAGAAAGTTAACAAACACACATTTGAATAGGACTTTAAATGAGCTGGCCACTAAAAGCTAGGTTCTTCTGCTACATGACAGAATCTCCGCAATATAATTTGCACTGATTCAAAATTATCCCTATCATATGCCTGGGAAGCATTCATTTTGTAGTACACAAACAGAGCCTTAATCGAAGTGTCCCATTGAAATTCAATGTGCTGTGTAAGGTCATTAGGTTAACCTTGTATATATGGCTGCTCTGTGATTTCATTATGTTCCTCACATGGGCAGGAGAGGAAATGCTTCCTCCCAGAGATAGATTAATGGCTAAAAAAACCGAGTTAGTGTTGACACAAGAATAAAACAAAACCCAAAATCTATTGACATGCACTGTCTTTTTAGAGGATCAACTGTAAATGCCTAAAATAGGCATCATTGTGTGCATTCACAGTGGATTTTAATAAAAGAATTTACCAAGTATAGATGAAAACTTTTTGATGTTTTATGATCCTAATTTTGCTTTTTTGGAAGTGTGTCAATTTACTTTAGCAAGAAAGGATAAGATATACTCAGGTGTTATGAAAACATTTAACTAAAAGTCTTAATCATGTGATAATGAAACATTTTGCTCCTAATCCATTTTATTTTAATAGGATGCACAAAAGACATTCTCAGTGGATTGTGACCACAACTTAGACCACAAAATGTAAGTCCCTTCTTTGTGATCTGTTCTGTGTTCCTGTTTATGTTATTAACTTGGTTTCAACAGTAAACAGCAGGTGGCTCCAGCATTTTGGGCTATAGGCAAAAGATTTCACATAAAGAATATTAGCTCTGCATCTCCTTCCTTCTCAAGGACAAAATATATTCTTATCTTTTAGAATAAGCTATGTCTCAGCAAACAATGTCAATACGTAAAAGATATAGCTATTTCTTACCTCATGCAATCAATGTGGTTCCTTCACACCTACTAGTGATAAACATCAATTACCTGTATGTATTGTACTGGAGTGTCATAATGTGTCTTCCGTTTTCTGGTAGTTTGAGTCTATTTCAGTTTCCCCACTAATGATAACCTGCTTGCACCTTTAATTAACACTTCAGTGAACTCAGATTGAAGAAACGAATTACAGGTACAGTATATGCAATCTATGCCACATGGGCTCAAACTCATGCTGCTAGTACTACTTTCTAGAAAGATGGAATAATAGTTAGGATTATGATCTTAGTACTACTGAGCTGGAAGGGACCCTATGGATCATCTAAACCACTGAGCTATGCAACCATTTCTTGTTTCAGAAAAGTTTCTACTGCCATCACCAACCTATCAGAGATCATCAACAGGGGAGGAGGCTAATCTTGACACAACTGGAGACTGAGTTTGATTGTTGACTGGTCTAGTTTACTCAAATATGGGTATACAGTTACACTTGATGAGTTTGTGTATATTAATTTTTACTATTCACACAGTGCTGGAAATGGCCCTATGGCTCATCATGTCCAGACCCTGACAAGAAAGCACAGTGGGCAATCAAACTCCCAACCTCTGGCTCCACAGCCAGATACCTGACTCTCTGAGTTATCCAGCATGTACTGTACTTCACACATTTGAAACTGCACAAACATTTCCCAGGAAAACACTTTCAAAAGGCAAACACCATTTATGGGCACAGACTATTTTGAAACACAATTGATGTATTGTGCAAGTTAGAATTTGACCTATGATGCTTTTCTGACTTCAGCTATGTTTTAGTATTCAATGTTTTTCTTTGCAGGTGAAGAGAAAGATAAGATGAGAAACTGGTATTTTCAATATATCATAACACTGCAGTGTTTATTGAAAGGAACACTTGACAGGCGCTTTTGCATACTAAAATTGGACAATGACTGCAAAGGATGACAGAGAAGAATAAAATTTCAAAGTAAGATACAAGAACAAAGACCCAAGAGACGTCACTAAATATAAAGATTCCTCTGTTTTTTTGGAGTTCTCCTGAGCTAAGAGAACATATTTAGGAGTTGCAATGGCAAACTTGCTACTCATCCAGATTTCTAAAGCAGCTTTAGAGTTACTATGAATTTCTCCTCAAAACCCAATTCAACTTGAACCTTTCTGTACTGTATGTTGGTCTCTAGTAATCTGATTTGCAGCAACCTCTAGAGAAAAGATCAGGAAGAGGCTACTGACAGACTGACTATATTTGGTTGATGGTGATCTTCTGTAATTACTAAGGGTACTGTCCCCACTAAAGCCACTGAAACTATTCACTGATCTTTGCCTTTCTTTTAAATGGCAGTTTTGTTCTCCCCATTCCCAGGTTTAAAAATTGTTGATAGGAAAGAAATGCTGATAGTTCACTGGAACAGGTCCAGCACATAATAGCAAATTACCATATTTGCTGGTGTATAAGATGTACCATAGTATAAGACACACCCCATTTTTAAAACATATTTAAAGGAAGAAATTAATTTTCTACATTTTCCCATGAATTTCCAAAATTAACTCCAGGAGTCATGGAGAGTGAGATGGGGAAAAAATGGAGAATTCTTTGAATCCCTTCCCCACATGCCCACCACCAGCCAGGGAGAGTGGGGTGGAGGAAAAATGGAGTATTCTTTGAATCCATCCCCCCCCCCCCACACACACACACACACCAGCCAGGGAGAGTGGTGTGTGTGTGTGTGTGTTGAGTCTGAGTATTAAATGCAATGCAACAGCAGATCGGGGGCTAACCAACAACTCATTTATTATAGCTCAGTTTGGACTAATACAGCTCACTTCAGACTGGGGAAAACAGGAGGAGGTAGCAACATATATACCAGCAGAACAGCAGTTACAATGACACATTTGCCTGGACTTAATGTGGGAAACCTGTCAGGTACATTGAAAACATATGAACAAGGTACCTTGCAGAAAGGGCGCAATTACAGCAAAGACTTAATGGTGAATGCAACTTAAAGCAATATATGTTGATAAACATTTGGACACAACAGGGGGAAATGGAGGATTCTTTGAATCCCTTTCTCCACCCCACCGCCAGCCAGGGAGAGTGGGATTCTTCCATTTCCACCCAATCCCACCCCTACTGACCATCAGGAGACATGGAGGGTGGACCGGCTGGCAAGAGGAAGAGAATTCCTTTGGAAGTTACCCTTCACCTGGCTGCTAGTGGTCAGCAGCGGCCACCAAACCAGTGGGGGGTGAGAGCAATTTTAAAAATAACACTTTTCTGTCTCCAGATCCCGATCCTTTCTTGCCACCAAACTGTGGTGGCGGCAGCAGCAGTACTGTTACCAGCATATAAGACACACTCCATTTTCCAGTGTATTTTAAGGATGGGGGTAGTGTGTGTTATATGATGGCAAATATGGTATGTTTGTTAAAGTTCCCAGGTCCATTCTTTAGCCCTCTCAATTTCCTCTTCTTCTGTGTCTAGGCCAGATGTGAAACTATCAAAATGAAGCCATCTTCAGGGAGTTCATTCTCTTTTTCCCTTTGCCTGACCTCATGTGAAAAAGATTAGCCAGCACAAGGTGGCCGTTTCCCTGGGGTATGCTCAATTGTGGTTCAAAAATACCACAATCTTTGAGGCGGCTCTTTCTATGTACCCCAGTCCTCTCAGTCAAAAGACCTGAATTAGCAAAGTTGGAAGAGGCCTTTGCCCCCAGCACCATTTCATGTGGCCTCTCACCCCTCAAAGGGCATTCAGGAAACAAAATGGCCACACCTTTGAATTTGTTGGGACAAAATGGCCACCCCCATCATGCAGGCAGAGCAAAATGGCCATCTGGCCTTCGAAGCTGACTGAGAGAGCATGGCCCAGCCCTCGGCTTGAAAAGGTTGGGAACTCCTGCTTTAGATGCATGGTGTTCAGTTCTCTTGCATCTGACTCAAACAAAATTGGGCATCTCCCAAAGGCACCCTTCCAGATCGAGAATGGCTGCATCCACTTCTGTGTTTTGCACCTCAAAAAACATTGTTTCCAATTTTTACTTTTTTTTAACTGAAAAAAGCCCTCTTGCATCCACAGGGAACAATTTCACCATGTTTGAGGCTGCTGTTGAGTGGCTTTAAATGACTTTTGGTTTTGATGAATGCTAACCTCCCAGGCTTAAATAGCTCAGGGTGCCCACAATGTAGTAACATTCCTCCACGGAACCCTAGGATTTACTAAAATATGAGCAGTTTTTTAAAATGAGGGGGAAAGGGTGTGTGGAAAGGCCAGATATCTTTGGCAAGGATGCAGTTGGTCATCCCCAGTTTATAGGTATCACACAGATGATTATGGAAAATACTACATCTCCCAAGTTCCGCAGCCCGCTTGACCACTGGTGAGGCTGGCTGGGAGTTCTGCGCACTGTACAAGTACTGTACGGAACTTCAAAGAAGCTTTGTTTGTTTTTGACCTTTCCCCAGAGTTACCTGTCTGTGCATGCAAATGACTGATGCTATTTTGGAAGCAAGCTTAGAGAGATAGGCCTAATGATAAAGTATTGCTTCTGCAGATGGAATGGCTGTGCCGCGTGCCCTCTTCAGTTCTCCCTGTGATTAAATTCTCTCATCACAATGAAAGCCATTTATCATCCTCAATGTACAGATAATATGATGATTGATGGCTTTGCATCCAACTGTATAATATGCAAATCCTGTACAGCCTTCAGCTCCTCTGTGGGAAAATGTTATGTATTTCTTTCCATTCATTTCTTTAATCCCATTAAAGATGACCATGGTAAGGATGCTGTGGAATATGATTGCCACAGGGCTTCTGAACTTCCTGTGACCTCAACCCTAAACAAAAAGACTCAGAATTTAATAGCTGTTAAGCTTCCTGTATCATTTCAAGGAATGAAATTATTTTGCCTTCTCTCTCTTTCTTGGTGAGTAGTACTATGTAATAATAAATGTTCACATCATTTATAGCTGAGTCACTGTTGTGTTCTAATGGTTTTACCTTCCACATGGATTACAATGTATCTGAGCCAATGTAACCTTGCCTATAGCAACAATGTAATCTTCAGCTGTATCATATAAACCCTGTAATAGGACGCGAGCTAATGACCACCAGCTGGCAGCAGCGAGCGTCCAAGCTCTCTTGGTCCGAACTCATCAAAGGCAACAGCGCGGGAAGCTTTCCCGCCACCACCTACACCTGGACAAGAAGGGCGTGACCCACAATGACGTCACGCAGACAGTAGCCAATGGGCTACCATGGCACCACGTTCAAATGTATTCCTACTGTATATAAAGAGCTATCGATCCGCCATTACCTCATGTTCCCTCTGTCCACGATGCAATAAACCTGAGTTAACCCAGCCCGAGGCTGTGTCCTGTGTCTTAGTTTCATACACTAAATTGGCGACGAAGGTGGGATAATGGATCCCCAAGGAGCAGCCAGGGCACAGAGCGGGTTCAACATCACCAAACCGCAAGACTGGGAGCTGTTGGAGATGGACTTCCATGCGGCGCTGGTGGAACTCAAAGTCAAGGAAGACGATGAGGAGAGGAAGAGGGCCATCCTCACCCGCATGCTTGGGATGGAGACCAAGCGGACGCTGGTGGGCATCATCGCTCCGAAGAAGGTGAGCGAATTTAAGGCGGACGACATCATGAAGCTGCTACGGGAGCGCTTCCAACCCTCGAGGGCGATGTTTCCCGCTCGGAGCGCGTTTTGGAGGCGAGTCCAAGCGCCGGACGAGTCGGTCGAGGCATTCGTGGCCGCCATGAGGGTAGCCGCCGCCCCCTGTAAATGGGGCAACATCCAAGAAATGGCCCTCAGGGACGGCGTGCTGTGCGGCCTGAAGGACAAAGAGGTGCAGCGCAGCTTGATGAATAAGGAGCCGCCACCCACGCTGGCAGAGGTCGTCGAGGCCGCAGAAGCCGCAGAGTCCACGAGTGCGGGAGTGGACGAGATGCACCAGTGGCGTGAGTGGCGTCCCAGGGCCGGCAAGGCGGAAAAAGCGGTGCACGCGACTCAACGGGCCTCAAAGTCGTCCTCAGATGGCAGCGACGGCGAGGAGGTCCAGAAGGTCCGAAAAGGGGGGCGCCGCTGCGATGGTTGCGGAGCGGCCCACGAGCGTGCGAGGTGCCCGTTCAGAAAGGCCGAATGCTACACCTGCGGCCGTCGGGGGCACATCGCCAAGGCATGCAGAAAACGGAAGGAGGGCCGGAGGCAGTCACCAGACCGTTCGACCAGGCCGGACCGTTCAGCGAGGCCCAAAGATGGCGTCCAGACCACGAGGAAGCAGGACGGCGTGGGCCGCATCTCGGACAGCAGCGAGGACGACGTCCCAGTGCTCAGTGTGTCCGCGGAACAGTCCCATTATTTCGTTGAGGTACTAGTACAAGGGGCCCCCATCAGGATGGAAATAGACTCGGGGTCCTCCTATTCCATAATTCCCCAGAAAGAGTTTTTAAAAATCGACCCCCACGTGCGGCCCAAACTTAAAACTTTGAGGTCCACGCTACGAGATGTACAGGGGAACAGCATTCCGGTGTTGGGGGTCGGGAAATTTCGGGTTGAGTTTAAGAGACACTCTGCGGAGCTGCCCCTAGTTGTCCTCAAGGGGGGGAGTTGTAGTCTCCTAGGGACACAGTGGTTCCAGCCTTTAGGCCTGTTTATAGGGGGAGTACATGCAGTGGGGGTGGACCCAATACAAGCGGTGTGCGATGCGCATCCCGCCGTTTTTGAAAAAGGACTCGGAAAATTCAAGGGACCCCCTGTAGCCTTCGACCTAGATCCGGAGGTCCGCCCGATAAGACTCAAACCGCGCAGAGTGCCCTTCGCACTAAAGGACAAAATAGAGGCGGAACTGGACAAATTGGTGGGCCAGGGGATTCTTATTCCTGTTGATTCCGCGGAGTGGGAAACTCCAATTGTAACAGCTCTGAAGGCTAACGGGGAGGTGCGCATTTGCGCTGATTATAAGTGTACGATTAACAAGGCGATCCGCCCTAATGCTTATCCGGTGCCGGTGGTCAGCCACCTTTTGGCCAGGCTAAATGGGGGAAAGTGTTTCGCTAAGCTCGACCTGGCACAAGCCTATCAGCAGCTTCCCGTAACACCCGCCACGGCCGCGGCACAAACGATAGTCACACATAAAGGAGCGTTCCAAGTGTCGCGTTTACAGTTCGGCGTGAACTCGGCACCCGGCCTTTTTCAGTCGCTTGTGGAACGCCTCCTGAAGGGGCTGGAGGGGGTGTTACCTTATTTTGATGACGTATTAATAACAGGGGGGAGTGAGGCCGAACTGGCACGGAGATTGGACAAAGTACTAACTGTGTTCGAGAAAGCGGGGCTGAGACTGAGGAAGGACAAATGTGTTTTTTTCGAAACCGAGGTCGAGTTCTTAGGGTTCAGGATCACACCCGAGGGTATCAAGCCATCCAAATCCAAAGTAGTAGCCATCAAAAAGGCCCCTCGCCCCACATCCAAAACCGAGCTACAGTCATTCCTGGGGCTCCTCAATTTTTACCATACATTCCTTCCGCGGAAGGCGTCCGTGGCCGAACCGCTTCATCGGTTGCTTAAAAAAGAGGAGACTTGGGTGTGGGGTGACGAGCACGAGAGGGCGTTCAAAGAATTAAAGCAACTCTTGACCTCTGACGCAATTCTAACGCATTTCGACCCCAAACGGCCGGTGGTCCTAGTCTGTGATGCATCACCGGTGGGGGTGGGGGCGGTGCTTTGCCACGTGTTGGATGACGGAAGGGAGGCCCCGGTTGCATTTTATTCAAGGTCCCTGTCCCAGGCAGAGCGAAATTACGCACAAACCGACAGGGAGGCATTAGCAATTGTAGCGGGGACCAAAAAGTTTCACGATTTTTTGTATGGCCGCCCGTTCAAAATCGTGACGGATCACAAGCCTCTGTTAGGGATTTTCACGGCAAGCAAGCCCACCCCGCAGATCCTATCCCCGAGAATGCTGCGATGGGCCATTTTTCTCAACGCATACCAACACGAGTTGGAGTACCGGCCCGGAAAAGAGATCAGCCATGCTGATGCACTTTCGAGATCCCCTTTGCCCTTGTCGGACGACCAAAAGGCTAGAGTAGGAAGAGACCGCCAGGTGTTACTAATTGAGGTTTTAGATGCACCCCCAATAGTACCAGCCGATATTGCTAGGGCGACAGGCAAGGACAGAACGCTCGAGAAAGTCAGCTCATGGGTACAAAAGGGGTGGCCGGCATCGTCCCCAAGCACGGAATTCGACCCATTCTTTCGGAAAAAGCTAGAGTTGTCCCTAGAAAGGGGGTGCCTGTTGTGGGGCCAACGGGTGGTGGTTCCTGCAGCCATGCGGCCGAGGGTGCTCAAACTGCTGCACGTCAGCCACCCGGGCATCGTTCGTTCGAAAGCGCTGGCTCGCAGTTACTTTTGGTGGCCACAGCTGGACGCGGACATTGAGCACATGGTCGGCACTTGTGAGGCATGCCAGGGATCCCGACCAGAGGCGGCCCGCCTCCCGCATAGGGAGTGGGACACAGCAAGGGGGCCGTGGTCCAGAGTACATGTAGATTTCGCTGGCCCATTCCGAGGAACCATGTTTCTCCTGGTGGTGGATGCGTTTTCCAAGTGGCTGGAGGTTATCCCAGTAAAGAGCACGTCCTCCGCCACGACAATTAGCCAGCTACGGAGGGTCTTCTCCACGTTCGGTTTACCCGACACTTTAGTCAGCGATAACGCGAGTTGCTTCACCTCCTCGGAGTTCGGGGCATTCATGGAAGCAAACGCCATTCGGCATGTTACATCCGCGCCGTTTCACCCGGCCACGAATGGCCAAGTGGAACGGTTGGTGAGGACAACAAAGGATGCGCTTCGGCGCATGGGCCCGGGGGACCTAAACCACCAAGTGTGTCAGTTCTTATTAGCGTATAGGGTGACCCCCTTAGCGTCAGGTTACTCGCCGGCAGAACTCTTGATGCGGCGAAAACTGACCACGCTTCTGTCCAGGCTGGACCCGACGAGGGTCGAGGACAAAGGAAAAAACATAGGATTGGCAGTCTCGAAAGGGTTCGCCGCCGGCGACCTTGTTTACTGCAGGAACTATGCAAACGCAGGGCCAGCCTGGGTGCCAGGAACGGTAATTGAGCAGACGGGGCCAGTGTCATATCGGGTGGAAACGAGCACCGGTCTCCTCTGGAGGAGACACGCTGACCAACTGAGGCGCCGAGTGAGTGAAGGGCCGGTTAGTGGGGCTCAGCAACAGGATTCAGCGATAGGGTTCTCCCCCACCCGTTTAGCCCAAGGGGGAGACATTGAGGGACATCAGTCCGAAACCGGGGGGGAAAGCGGTGGTCCCGACTCATATCCTTTTGATACCCCAGTTCTATCAGAGCCCGGGGGGAGGGAAAAGGAATGTGCGGCCGCCGCCGCGTCCCCCGAATGTAATTTTGATTTTGATTTTGGTTTTGCGAGCCGGGGGGGTTTTCAGGAGTGTTCCCCCACCCTTCCAAGCGAGAAGAGGGGTTTTTCGTTAGCCCCCAGTGCCCCCGGTTCTTCCCCGAGAAAGAGCACACCTCCCAACAACGCCGCGGAGCCGCGGCTAGTCACTAACAAGTCTCCCTCTCCAATTACAGGGCAGGAAACCAGGGGACAAAGAGAAGGTAGCAAACCCGGGGAAAGGCAGCCCGCATCGAGACCCCAGCGTGTTCGAAATAAGCCATCTTGGCTGAGGGACTTTGTCTCCTAAGGGGGGGGAGTGTGTTGAAGTGTGGGCTCGAGACATTGTCTCGTCCTAGGGGGGAGGGATGTTGTGTTCTAATGGTTTTACCTTCCACATGGATTACAATGTATCTGAGCCAATGTAACCTTGCCTATAGCAACAATGTAATCTTCAGCTGTATCATATAAACCCTGTAATAGGACGCGAGCTAATGACCACCAGGTGGCAGCAGCGAGCGTCCAAGCTCTCTTGGTCCGAACTCATCAAAGGCAACAGCGCGGGAAGCTTTCCCGCCACCACCTACACCTGGACAAGAAGGGCGTGACCCACAATGACGTCACGCAGACAGTAGCCAATGGGCTACCATGGCACCACGTTCAAATGTATTCCTACTGTATATAAAGAGCTATCGATCCGCCATTACCTCATGTTCCCTCTGTCCACGATGCAATAAACCTGAGTTAACCCAGCCCGAGGCTGTGTCCTGTGTCTTAGTTTCATACACTAAAGTCACTGAAAATTAAAACAAAACATCTGTTTGTTATCTGAATCTCATAGAAGGAAGGAAGCTGCATCTTATCAAAATTTTGATATTATACATTTGTTCCAAAGAAACTTAAAACCCAGAATTACCTAAACAGCTGTTGTGTGAATTAATCAATTCACCCACCAGTCTGATGAAAGCCCACATGTAAACTATTCTGGTTCATCAACAATTACAGAAGTACTTTCTTCTGCTGCCCAAGGTAAATGTGGAAAAGAGCATTAATAAGCCCACGGTGATCTACTAGAAATGGCTAGTAGGCTGTACAGTATTAGGGTTTCTCTTCACTATCTCTGCACACCTGGAATGATTTTCCCTACAAAGGATCTGACATATGGAACATAAGTGGGCAATGTATGCTGGAAAATGTCCCAGTGCCAGCTAAGAATGAAACACTCATTAACTCCTGCAGTCCTCACCATATTCTTCAGGACTTCTATCTCTGTTTTGACCTAGAATCCAGTGGATTGCATGCAAGGCAAACAGGCTATCTTTGATGTGTTAAATTGCTTGGTCACCTCTCCTACTGTGCCTTGCCTTCAAAGATCCTTTAGAGACAGATGTTTAAGAAATGCCCTGCTAGATTTGGAGCAGGACTATGGTGGAGGAAGCTTTGTGGCTTTCTTATACTCCCAATGTTCTTTTTGTGACATGTAGGGTACAGCCAGACTGTCTGCTACTCAGAAACAGCCAGGTACAGAAAGTTGCCTTCTGGAGTAGTGTAGCATCAAGCTGTTCTCTCTGTCCAGCCAAATGAGGTGACTGCCTCACCTTGTCTCACAGTAGGGATGGCCCTACTACTAAAGGTAAAGGTCTCCTTTGTTCAAAAGACAGCTATGTCTGACTTTGGGTGATGGTGCTTATATCCATTTGCAGCCAAAGAATTAGTGTTGTTTGTGTCTGCAGATATTTCCGTGGTCATTTGGCAAGCTTGAGTAGACACCGGAGTGCATGGAATGTGGTTACATTTCCTGCTGAAGTGGCATCTAGCAGTTCAAAAGCAAGAAACTGCAAATAGATAAATAAGCCCTACTACTAACTTGATGCAAAAAGAATCAAAATCCTGTTGCTTAGCATAGTAAACTGCACTACAGTAGGCGTACTGAATCAGTGGGGATTTGGTGAATCAAGCCCACTCCAAGTTTCATTGATTCAAATGTTCTTACAACTTACATGATAAGTCATACTTAGAGTAGGACCAGATGAGTCAATTGAAATTCTAGACAGAGGAGTTGACTCACTCCTCACTCTAGCGTTATTTACTATGTTGAGCTACAGGACTTTGGCCAAAAGTGTGGAAATTATGGTTCTGGCATATTGCTTCTAAAATCCACCAACCAAGCATAACCATGGCCAGGATCGCTAGGAGGATTTGGGAGCTGCTGTGGAAAATATAACTTATTTGAAGCACTGTGTGATATTTTATACAATTGATTACAACAGAAGATGCAACAGACATGATTAATAAACACTGGAAATATGGTAAAAATATCTGCACAGGTCATCAAATTAAGCAATTTAACACAAACGAGAAAGGCATCAATAGATTCAAGGACAATTGGAAATTGCTAATTTTGTTTGGGATGTCATGCAGTGTACAGGAGAGTAAGTCGATTTATCAATTGTGTGTTATACAAACAATTCAAGAGGAGTTCCCCTCCTTGTGTTAATGTCATCCCAATTACACGTGAATAATAAAAAAGATGCAAAACATTTTGAACCCACAGATTCATCCTTTCCTCTATCTTTAATTTTTCTGTCAGTCTTCATTCTAGCCCTCACTCTATCCATCAGCCTGTTGAAAAGCCAGCTGCAAAAGTAGACTAGAAAGACTGACACTTGACCTCTGCTCAGTTGTAGTCAATCAACATGGTCCCCTGTTTGAACTTTTGAGCACACTTCACAGAATAGCTGGATAGTGTCAGTCAGGCCAGTTGTTTGAGATTGACTGTTCCTTCCTCCTCCAAAAAGCCCAGTTCTGTGACAAATACAACTGTTTTGCCTGGTTGTCTGATAGCTTTTAAATCACAAGCTCTGTAGTGGGAGGGGGACCTTAACACTGTCAGATAATGGCCATGCAAGTGTATTTGTGCCTCCTCTGGGGAAGATACCTGTCAGCTACATGGCACAACCTGAAGTTCAATAAGTAAAGAGACAAAGAAGGCAGAGGAAATGGAGAGAACTCAGGTCTGATTGTCTTGGTGGTGGTTGACCGAAAATAATCACTACATGTGTCAATCAGTGTCTCAGCTACCGTTTGCTTGGTATCTGGCTTGTTTTGATAAATCTCCTTGACTCACATGAGTATGTTTTTGAAGGCTGGTATGTCCTTGATTAATCCTCCCTGCCCACTCCTCTTGCTATTTCAACTTTAGAAATATATTTCTAGTGACGCGTCAAGAAATGGCAATGTATTGTATGTCATTTAAGAAATACTTTTGATGAGGCAAAGGTCATATATTCTTTTTATTACTTGAGAAAAACTACAGAATAAACTTATTTATCTGAGCAATGAGAAAATGTCTAATTATTCACAAAGTTCCTAAGGAAATCCTTCTGTTTTGGGGTGGGGAGAGGACAGCCACATATTTATAGCAATCATTTAAAATAAGCTTTGTGTTTGCTTTCTGCTTAAGTTTAAAAACCCCATTAAATAAATATATTAAATCACTAATTCATGTCAAGGTTCATTGGAAGGAACTGGTTATACCTAGCTACATTAGCTGTAACTAGTTAACTTTTGGGATAGCAAGTAATCATACCTGTCAAGTACCCCATTTTGGCCGGGATTTCCCCATAATTCAGTCCACTTCCCGGCCGCACATTTTTAATATTATCCCTTATTTTTTAAAGAATAGTGTGTGTGGGGATGTTCAAAGATGGTGATTTTGCTGGCACATGAGCAACACAGACTTCCCCTGGCCAGGAAAGTGTGGCGAAGCATCCTTGGAACAGTTGTTCTTTGGGTGGATGGCCCCCATTAAGGAGAATGGGTAACGGGACTACAGCTCCCAGGGCCCTTTGCGCTCGGGGGCAAAGCAGCCCCAGTGCATCCTGGGAGCCACAGTTCTTTGGATGGGCAGCCCCAATGAGATGCATGAGGGGCAGGACTACACCTCCCAGTGGCCTTTGGGTTTCCTTTGGGCAGCGTGAGCAAATGGAGAAGGAGGAGGAGGAGGAGGAGGAGAGAGAGATCAGAGGTGAAGATGAGAGCCCTTTGGGGGTGAGGGACTGCAGTGCTGGGGAAAAGGAAGCTGGATGGGACAGAGAAGGAGCAGGAAGGGGTTTTGCTTACATGGCTGCACAAATCAGGTGTGTGTGTGTGTGTGTGTGTGTGAGAGAGAGAGAGAGAGAGAGATGGGTCACCATGCGATTGTGTGTGATGAATCAGGGGAGCAAGAAATTGCAAGTAGATAAATAGGAACCACTTTGGTGGGAAGGTAAACAGTGTTCCATGCACTCTGGTGTCTAGTCATGCCTGCCACATGACCACAGAAAACAGCACTGGCTCTTTGGCTATAAACAGAGATGAGCACTGAACCCTAGAGTTGGATATGACTGGCTTTCAAGCAAGGGCGACCTTTACCTTTACCTAATAACAGAAAATTTGCTGTGAAGTTCGGCCCTGTTTATGCAAGTGCTTAGTAAAGGTCTTCCTTGCTCAAAAGCCAGTCATATTCAACTCGAGGGTGCAATGCTCATCTCCATTTACAGCCAAAGAGCCAGTGCTGTCTGTGTTTGCAGACGTTTTCATGGTAATGTGGCAGGCATGACTAGAGCCTAGCATGTCACATGGTCAGATTTGGCCACACCCACAGATTTGGCCACTCCCATAGATTTGGCCATGCCCACTGAGGTAGCTCCGCCCACAGTGTTTCCCTTATTTTCAAATCCAAAATTTGACAGGTATGCAAGTAATCCAATTCATTACTATGGATCATACTAAAATAATGTGGCAAGTAGTTTCAAAATTAGTTTTTAATTATAACAAATAAAACATTTTCCCATTATCTTCAACAAGCACATTTAAAGGCATTTTAGAAACATCCTGATAAGGATTTTCCAGGTTTTATTATATTCCCTTACCAATCACAAGTAGCAAGCAAAGAACGTACAGTACAGTATTGCCTTTTTTGTGCCTTTTTGTAAATCTTTGCAATGTGTGATATGACAATTGGCCACTTGAGGGCCCTGACACTATGTCTATGTATTTTTCTGGCCTACCTGACAATGACAATGCAGCATGTTAAAATAATGTGCAGATCACTCCCATGATTGAAACAATAATAATGATATAGAAAGTAGTGAGAAATACAATAACAAGTTCTTTATAAGATGAAAAACTCAATGCTTAGGAACAGACCTACAATGTCTTCTTACCAAAAGCAGTCTCTCCTTTTTTGTAGTGGGTCTCTAGGGATGGGTGAATCTAAAATACAACACAGAATTTCTAATTTCCTAATTCCTTGATCTGGCCCATATTCTCATCAGTTTGTAAAACCAGCAAAAGCCTTTCCCCACTAAATAAATAAATAAATAAAAAATAAAAAAATAAAAATAAAAAATAAAAAATAATAAATAAATAAATAAATAAATAAATAAATAAATAAATAAATAAATAAATAAATAAGCAAGCAAGCAAGCAAGCAAGCAAGCAAGCAAGCAAGCAAGCAAGCCATGGTATTGTTGCATAAATGTTTCCATATCATATGCATTTGGGGAGTTTTGAACCAGACTGCAAAACAGGGACAGGTGTGGTACATAGATGTTTTGCAGACGGCTTATAAATTTGGCAGACCTTAATTTCTCCTACAGCTTTATCCCTGAATCATTAGTCCTTTTTTTATAAATATCTCTTAAAAATTTGTTCATGTGAGATGTCACAACTCCCTTTTTTCAGAGGTCACATTTAAATCATACCACAGGTTTACACAACCTAAGTCTTTGTAGCAAGACAAAATACAGTAAACCCCAACTTACAAATGCCTCAAGTTACATAAAATTCAACTTACATAATGATTTTGAGCTAAAACCATGTCCCGATTTACACAATTTCCTATGGCTTTTCTTCGAGTTACGTAAAAATTCATTTCACTATGGGTTTGCTTCGATTTAAATAAAAAAATCATTTTTCCTGTTGGTTTGCTTCGAGTTACGTAAAAATAATTTTTCCTATGGATTTGCTTCAAGTTACATAAAAACCAATTTAAGCAAAAGCCTACGGAATGGACTTTTTTTTTTGTAAGTAGGAGGTTTACTGTATAGTTATATATTTCTATACTTTAGTTTTACGTGTACACATGGAAACACACCTTAGTGAGAACTGGTGCTAAATAGTGCCCAGCCTCGAGAGCCCTATTGCTAACAATTGATAATAGCTTGCACAACCATTTTGCTTTCATATGTAACCCTCAGCAATAGAACAACCTTGTTTATGAGTTCTAAAATGGCAAGTGACAGGTTGCTATGTAGTAAATTAATATAGCAAAATTACAGTAAAAGAAAGGCTATGGCCAATGTCTCAAAGGGATGGGGATGGGTTTGAACAGTACTTGGTACAAGAAGAGATTTTTTTTTTTCAGATCAAAATTGCACTATTTTTGCC
The DNA here is from genome assembly GCA_035047305.1 of Bradypodion pumilum. NCBI lineage: Eukaryota > Metazoa > Chordata > Lepidosauria > Squamata > Chamaeleonidae > Bradypodion > Bradypodion pumilum. The sequence continues at coordinate 304,856,923 of JAWDJD010000004.1, read as the reverse complement.
TGCAAAACATTGTAGGGTACGGGGGTCAAACTTAGCATATTTTCTTTCAGTTGAAATGAGTACAAAGCATTATTCTCCTTTCTTTCTCCCAAACATTCTCTATGAAGGTTACTTCGAGAATCAAACATTCTAGAACTATATCAAAACTTCTATCCTCAGATAACACTGCCTCAGTTTTCCTAAGTATCTACAATTCTACAATCACACATAAGATCCCAAAGGTATTTTTCTCAGGGATGAGATCTACACATTTTCTACTAATTTTCAGAGTGTAAAGTTTCAGCCACAGCATAGTATGCAGAGTAATTTCTTTAAAAGCACCCTCCTTGAACTTTCCATCAAGGCATGGATCAATCAGTCATTAGGGACAGCATTAATGAAACCTCAGTGATTTTCTCATCTGGAGCACAAAGTTCCACATGCAGTACTTTTGTTTGTTTGTTTAAAATATTTTTAACTTGCCTTTTGCCAAACAAGGACCCATGACTGCTCATAGTGTTAAAAAGAAATAATATTAAAAGCTAAAAAAATTACATTTAAAAGAATTAAAGAAATATATTAAAATAGTAGGTAAGGTAAAGGTAAAGGTAAAGGTTGCCCTTGCACGAAAGCCAGTCATATATGACTCTAGGGTTCAGTGCTCATCTCTGTTTATAGCCAAAGAGCCAGCACCGTTTGTGTATGCAGATGTTTCTGAGGACATGTGGTAGGCATGACTAGAAACCGGAGTGCATGGAACACTACCTTCCAACCAAATTGGTACCTATTTATCTACTTGCGGGACTGCAGTGGCTCAAGTTGCTAAGACGCTGACTGGGAAGCGGAAGGTCAGCAGTTCGATTCCCGAGTACTGCAGGAAGCTCCCGTCTTCGTCCCAGCTCCTGCCAACCTAGCAGTTCGAAAGCAAGAAATTGCAAGTAGATAAATAGGGACCATTTCGGTGGGAAGGTAACAGCGTTCCGTGTGCTCCGGTGTCTAGTCATGCCTGCCACATGACCACGGAAATGTCTGCAGAAGCAGACAGCGCTGGCTCTTCGGCTTAGAAACAGAGATGAGCACTACACCCTAGAGTCGGATACGACTGGCTTTTGAGCAAGGGAAACCTTTACCTTTACCTTATCTACTTGCAATTTTTTGCTTTTGAACTGCTCAGTTGGCAGGAGCTGGGGTCAGAGACGGAAGCTCACTCCATCATGCAACACTTGGGTTTTGAACAGCTGATCTACCAAACTTCCAGTCATCAAGTTCAGCATCTTAACCACTAAGCCATAGATAAAAAGTAACAAAAAAACATGTTAAATGAACAAGGAAAAAACCATCTTATTAAAAACCCCTTCTCAGACAGCCAGTCACTAAGAGAAAAGCTGCCTGAAAATAAAGTTATATGCCTACTTGAAGAAAGACAACAAAGTTTGTGTCAGCCTGGCCACCCATGGAAGAGAGTTAGAGAGTTTGGCAGAAAGGAACCTTCACACTACAAGTCCCATGATCCCTTAGACTGTGGAGAGTTGAAGTCTAGATAGAAAATTTCAAGGATTTCATATTTTCCAACTCTACTTTAAAACAAGCAACTCCCCATCAGTCTCAAATTGGCAAAATTGACAATATTAGTATCAGAATATGGGACAACTAGCAATTTTTGACAGTCAAGGAGTTTGAAGTTATTACCAGTAGGTCAGAGGTGGAGAATCTTGCATTGGCCAGATGTTTGAGATGTTAATTCCCTCCAAACAGGTTTACACAACATGGTGATGGGTAGAGATGTGAAGGCCCGGAAAAAACCCCGGAAAAATTCAGGAAAAAAACATTTTTCCTTGAAGCCTTTTTTGTTTTGTTCCAAAAAATTGGAATGTTTTATTTTAACATGATGAATAAAATATTTTAAGATAAGGCTGGGTTCAAATATTTTATAAATAATTTCTAAAAATAATATGTATGGTATCAGATTATTCTAATTTCTGTGAGAAGCAAGTCCTAGGTTACAAACTGAACTCTCCAATGCAGAATGACTTTCAATCTGGAAAAGAAAAAAGAAGTGGTAATGTAGCATTTTTTTCAATTTTTCTGAAAATTTCCATTTCCCCCTGGGGAAAAAATGGTTTTTTTTCTGAGCTTCAAAATTTCCGGAAATTTTACATCTCTATGGGTAAGAGAGCTATAGCATAAAACAGACTAGAAGCCAAATATTCTCAATGCCTACCATAGATATTTCCCATGTACACCACTAAAAGACCTAGTTCTGACAAACCCCGCAAAGACAAAATGTGTGTGACTCAGAAGTGACATTCTGACTAAAATCAGGACCCATGATTTAGGTAGCAAACAGTGACAAATAGCAATATTGCATAGCTGTCAAGTATCCCGTATTGACCGGGAAACTCCCATATTTTACCCTCTTTCCCACCATCCTCCCGTATTAGTTAGACTGCAATGCCCTAATGTCACCACTGGAGGGCTGCACAGGATAAGCATAGCTGACAAGTATCCTGTTTTGGCTGGGAAATTTCCCTTATTTTCAAATCCAAATCTTGACAGGTATGATATTGTATTTGAGATCCCTACTCTTTGAAGTTGCTTCTCATCACCCCCCTCCATACTCTGGATCCCAGAGCTACATAGGAATACTGTACAGGCAACTCTCTTACTTAGTTAAACCATGGGTTCATCTAGCCCAGTATTCTTTACTCACACTAGCAACAATTCATCGTGGTTTCAGACAAGCATCTTGCTAATCCCAAGACAAAAATATCTTGGGTGATATAAAGTGATACATTAATATTTTACCAGTTGAAGCTTCTTTTATCAGGGCTTTAAAGATAATTAAGCAGCAAAAAAAACTAAATAAGTACTGTACACAGTTAATCAGCTAACAATCCTGCATAAATTGATTTATCTCAAACCTCCAAATAGCCACATTCTCATAACATGACTACATACAGCCCTGACAACAGCAATTTCTGAATATATTCTAAAGGCAGCATCAATGACAAATGGGATGTGAGCGGTACTATCTATAAAACATTTGGCCTATTGTCAGGTCAGAGATTTTGACATCTGATCATTGCCTCAAGAACCCTATAGAATGTCATAGACCTCTAGGGAAAAAAATCAGGTCTGTGTCTGTCACAGTTGCCATTTATCCCAATAAACAATACATTCCAATATGAAATCAGTCATTCATCTCCAATCATATTAGCATCAAGCTATAAGTACTTTCATTGTTGCAATAATTGTAGTCAACATCAAGCTGTCTTCTATGTTCCATGAGCACTTTCACAGTTGCGAAAAGATCCAAAAGTTTTACAGTTACAGCAAAACTGCAGATACAAATGCTTAAAAGTATATGAAAGCTAAACTTAGATTGTAAGCAGTCAGAATTCAATCCCAAGCACAGGAGCATAAAAAGTACAATGAAAATACATTAATTACATACTAAAAATGCAAGAGCTTATAGCCTGAAAAAACATACTGAAAAAGTAGAGAATACCTTTCTTACATACATCGTTTAAAAGTAAAAAAAAAGCTCGAAAAGATTTTAAGACATATTTAGCTTTTTAGCATATTATGTGACACATAAACATTATTCTAAATGCTCACTCAGCCAAGCCAGTCTGAATCTATGCAGGAAAATTCATATATTTCTCATCTGCTGCTATGGTTGCTACATGTCTCTGTTGTTTGGTAGGGTCATGTTTATCCTAATGCCCCTTGTCGTGGCTTCCCTTGGTGAGAGCGGGGAGGCTTTTGCAGATGTTTCTGGGGTCATGTGGCAGGCATTGACTAGACACTGGAGCGCACGGAACGCTGTTACCTTCCCACCGAAGTGGTCCCTGCTCTCACCAAGGGAGAGAGAGAGAGAGAGAGAGAGAGAGAGAGAGAGAAAGAAAGCGCTGCTTAGCAGGCCGGCCAGCCATGACCTTTCCTTGGGGCTCTTCCCAGAGACCACTCCTCTCAAACAGGGCGGCACTGCTGTCATCATGCCCGAAGAGGAGGAGACTGGTTGGGTCTCCCACCGCCACCCCTTAGTTCACCAGCTTCCTTCCACCCCAGAAGCGCCATTCCTCCTCCTCACCCCATTCCTCCTGTCCTGTGCGCCACCGGGTGAGGGTGCTTGGGGCCACTTGGCTCTGTCCGTGGCAGCCATGGGAGGCAAGAACAAGCAGCGGACCAAGGGTGTCGGTGGTCGGCGCTGGATATTTTGGGAGATTCCCCCACAGTTGCTTCCCTTGCTCACGCTGGTTGCCTCACAGCTGGGGCCAGTCTTGCTCCCAAGGGTCGCTTCCCCTGATGAGAGCGCGGAGGCGGGGGCCAGACTCCGGTGTGGCAGGTATTCTTATGGGCCACGCCGGCTGCCTTACAGCTGGGACCAGCCTCTAGCCCCCTCCTCCCCACTCACAACCAAGGGAACGACGTTATACAAAGCATCGGTGGCAATAATAGGGTGGGGTATAAATCGAATAAATAAAATAAAAATAAATAAATAAATAAATAAATAATTTGGACGTTGCATGAGGCATCGCAGCTAGGATTTTGCATGCCTCATACAAAGTCGGAATTCATACAACGTCCTAACTTGTGGAACTAAGTTTGGACGTTGTATGAGGTATCACTGTACGGCTAAAATCTCCCCATCTCTTTCTCATAGCGGACCACATTTTCCCATATATGGTCCTCCTTCCAAAGGATTCCAGCCAATTACCATATAACATTAGATGTCTATCAAAACTAAATTTCATTCTCACAGAACACAGCATTATTATGTCTAATCTTTATCTACTGTTGAAGGCCAAATACCTTCCCTCTGCAGTGAACAATATTCAGAAATCTACTTTACTGAATGAAAGCAAGTCCCCCATTTTATTCCTTTACAGGCGCTAGTAGTTTATTTGGTTGAAGGTCCTGCCAGGATTGTTCTTCTGATCTTACATGCTGTGGCAGAACCTGGCAGTGTTGTAGGTAAAGGTGGGCTTTTCATCAGTTAGCAGCCAGTGGGTGTATATGTTATTTGTCCAGCCAGGATACTTGCAGAGCAGCAGAGATATGAACAAATAGGACTATGACATAGACTTCATTCTAACACCTTCAGGTGAGACACCACCCACATATCTGATAACCTCCCAACTCAATCATTTATGTGCATTATGTCCAGGGGCTGCCCTTAAAGACAATCTACAGGCTTTAACTGGTCCAGAATACAGCCTTTGAACTACTGCTAACTAGAGGGTGAATACAATTCTGCACATGTTTTACTCTCCACTTATCATTTCCAAGCTAAATTCAGCAAGCAGTTCTAATATTTAAAGCACAGTCTGAATATTCATATCACTCATATGAAGCTTCCCATCTATAATCTGTTAGTAATCAGATTAAGTTGTACATGTTACCACAGTCAGTAATCAGATTATGTACTAAAGCCAACAGAGGCTTCTCTGTGGTGGTCTCATGATTATTAATGTTTCTTTCTACTTGACATCTTCCAGGCCTGCTTGGTAGAGTCCTTCAGATTCATGATCAAAGTACAGTACTGGAGCTCAACTCCATATGTCAGGAGATTGGCCCCATATCTCCATTTCTCAGCTGTCTGACCAAGATATCTCAATTTAGACAGACATTTAGTCTACCAGGCTGAATTTTTTGTTTTTAGTATTTTTTGAAAATTCATCACCTTGATCTTTTTCTTTTTTAATATTGTAATTATTTTATTTTGGAGCTTATATTTTGGAATTAATTTTTTTTATTGCATGCTGCCTTTAGCACTTTGCATACAGTGGAAATGTACAATGCAAATTATATGCAAATAGCAGCAGCAGCAATATAACTGCCTATCCTCATTTCAGACAGTTAATGTTTAACACACTTGTAATTCATCTGTTGGCATTAACTCACCTACATGATATTTTGTAGGTCTTAGTGATAATTTCATTCTGTTTTGAATAGTTTATTTTATGGTTATTGCATGGCTGCTTCCCAGTTTTGTAGGTTGTAAAAACTGAGAAGTGGTTTGCCATTTACTATATTAAGTAAATAAACAAATGCTTTTAAAGGTAATTTAGGTGTACATACACCACATATTTCAAGCTATAGAGCTTGCTTTGTATTACGTCATCTCAAGCCCAGAATGACAGGTAGACATGCTAGAGTATTCCCTGTCATTTCTCCAAGCTTGATTAATGAGAAGGAACAAACATCCAAGCTGATATATATCATGACAGAGAGATTCTTTGAAGAGTGACCTGTAATGTAAAGAACAAACATTCAACACGGCAGAGAGCTGCAGCTAGGAAGAGCAGTTTTTTATTGGCTGAGCTGTCCACCTATATCTATGGATGGAAACCTAGCATCAAAGCTACAGCCATCATTCAGAACCTATTAAAGGACTGGCACAGCATATGAAAATAGACATAGCTTGTTATAATCAGGAAGGACATGAGAACTTACTCCATATAGGGATCCGGAAGTATGATAGAACAGGGAGTTTTAGACTAGGTTTTTTGAGTGTTTAGTTTCATTAAACACACTCTCATAACTGCGTGTGTGTGTTGTGTCGCCAAACTGATTCTGACTTACTGAGCTGTAGTAGAGTTCCCAAGGTACTTAAGGAGTGGTTCTACCACTGCCACTCTCCAGTAAATTTCCATGGCTGAGGGAGAATTTGAACTCAATTCTTCTGAATTCCGCCCAACAATTTACCTTCTATATTATACTGGCTGTAGGAATAGCACATAAGGTCAATAAAAATAGAGTACAGTGGACCCTCAGTTAACAAATGGTTTGGTTAACATAATATTCCATTAGCGAAAGGAAATCCAGAGAAAATAGTGGTTTGGTTAACATTTATTTCACATAAGAAAGCTTTTCCGGGCTGCTTGGGCACCTCCTGCCACTTTCCATGGTGGCAGGTGGGTATTCGGAGCATTTCTGCTCTGTTTTTGGATTTTTTTGTCACATTTTCAGTGTGTTTCGGTAGCTTAAAAGCATCATTCAGCACTTGCCATTTTACCGGGGCCCCGCCTTGGCGGGGATATAAGGACAGTGCAGCCTGACACTGTGGGACTCTGCCACTGCGTCTCCCTGGTCTCGCTGCCAACATTGATGTTGGTCCTGTGGGCATTGGCTGCGGGGGAGTGTCGACTACCTGGGCTTCCAGCGGCGAAGCCTTAAAAGTCGAACGCTGGCGCTGCCTGCCCAAGTCTTCTGCCCTGGTCCAGCAATGGCCACAGGGGAGTGAAGATACGTGGACCTGGGCTCCAATATGTTCACTGAGCCTAGCCCTAGTTAAGGGCGTTATTTGTATTTCTTATATTGTTACTATTATTATTGCACCGCTATTTGGTATTTGTGTATTTATTATTGCTATATTATTGTTATTCTGATATTGATTGTCCTATTGTTGTTTTGATATTGCTGTTCTACCGCTTCGAGTTGCCTTCGGGCTGAGAGAAGCGGGGTATAAATAAATCGATGATGATGATGACGATGACGACGACTTCCGGGGTGGTGGTGGAATGAACAGCTGTCCAGAGCTGGCCACTAGAGGGTGCAAAGCACAATTTCCTATAGGAATGCATTGAAAACCAATTTCATTTGTTCTGAAGGTCAGAAAAAAGCCAACCCCCCATTTTTCTAGTTTAAAACTCTTCATAAAGTGCACTTTGGAATTTTCCCCACTTGATAAAGAGTTTTGAACAGAAAAAAATAGGTTTTTTTTTTGCTTTTTTCTGATGTCTGGAACAAATTAATTGGTTTTCAATGCATTCCTATTGGAAACTACATTTCAGTTACAGTAATTTTTGCTGTAAGAAACTTCCTGTGTAATGCATTAATTACATTAACTGAGGTTCCACTGTATTTTAACAATCTATGTCCATGTAAATATATATCTATACCTATAAAATGGTGTGTTAACCATTGGAATGTGACAAAGGATGTTGCACCAGGCCCCACTAGCCCGTAATGGGCTTCCGTTCACTCGCCCGAATCCGGTTCGCAGGTAACTGTCAGGTTGAAATTTTCGACCCGGGGTCAGGAGCCCCCCAGTCGCAAACAAAAAAAGGGAACTTCAATTCCCAACATTCCTCGCGCCGCGCCACACCAGAGCCAATCAGGCTGAGCGGCGCGGCAAAAGGAACGTTCGGAAACGCGCCACGGCCAATAAAAAAAAGCCGCAGGGAAAAAACCGCCGAACAAACCGAAAACAGAAACGACAAACTACAATCCCCAGCGTCCTGCGCGCCATGAGCGTGCAGAACGCTGAAGAAGCCGGCGCGCGAAAAATGAAAACAAACCCACACCGTGAGCGCAAGTCTGCCACAGGCGGATGCAGCGCCCAGAAAACACACAAAACCCCAAAAGCACTATAACATACAAGCCCGCCAGCCATCTTGCATGGAGCAATGGGGAAGAGAGGGACACCCTCTCCCCCACGCTGCCCTGCAGAAGACACGGCAAGCCCAGCGAGACAAACTCACTGGAAAAAAATCCAAAAACCCCACCCAACCCAGCAAGCAAACCCCCACCCCACAGAAACACAAACCCCAAAACAGCCAGGGCCACGGCAATACCCTCCCCCAAAAGCCGCATGAAGCGGCGAGCCAAACACCCACCCAACAAACACACACACCACAACCCAGCCCGGACAATGGTAACCCCCCCCCCAAATGCCGCATGAAGCGGCGATGGTATTTCTGTGGGCCAGCCATCAAGACTGGCCCACGAAAATACCCAAAACACAAATCAAAAACATCCAAAAAAATCAAAAAATATTAAAAAAAACACACATACAGAAACCCCCACCTCAAACCCTAAAAAACAAAAACATTCAAAAAGACACACACAGAAACCCCCACCCAAAACCAAAAACATTCAAAAAGCAACACACATAAACCCCCACCCAAAACCATAAGCAGACACAGAACGCCCCCAACCCAAAACAACCCCCCCTAAAAAAAAGGGACAGAGCTTACCATTAGACGTCTTGCCTCATTGAAAACCGGAACTGAAATGAGGAGAAGAAGAGTCTCACCGGAAGAAGCAATACAAAAAAATTGCTCAACACCACCACCCAGTGGCCAAAGGAGAAAAAACATCCAAAATATTACCAAAAATTCAATAAATCCAAAAAATTCAATAAATCCCAAAATTAGGGTAATCAATTCCAAAAACATTCAAAAAAATCCAAAAAAACCAAAAATAATTCATAGATTAATAAATAAATTTTCAATAAAAAATAAAAAAACACTGTAAAATACCTACAATTTAATAAAACATATATTTACACATTTTTAAAAATATAATCCAAAGTTCATTTCCATAAAAAAACCCATCAAAAACCACTTTAAACAGCCCGGCATTGAGGAAGCCGGCACGCAAAAACAAAACAAAACAAAAAAACACCACTGGGAGCTCAAGTCCGCCATAGGCGGATGCAGCGCCTCGAAGCCAAAAAAACCACAAAACCTTACAACACAATTTAAAACAGCCCAGCACCATTGGTGCAAGAAAAAAAATGAAACCCTTTACTATCCAACACAATTTTAAAAAGCCCGGCACCGCTGGGCAAAATATGCTAGTTGTATATATTAAAGCCATCACTCAAAATCATGACTGCCAGTAAGTATTTATATTTCAAACAACAGCTGCATCTTCCCAAACTCCATGGGGTCTAGTCAATGAAGACAGCAATGCTCTGAACACCAACCACCTGGCCCACTCAGCTGTACCAGTCCAAGACCTTTCAGAGTACCCTAGTCAATAGTTCACAATAATACTAAACTATGGACTGGCATGAATTCTGGTGATAAGGAATTACTGATCTACATTCATTCATTTGAATCCCCAGCTGACAAATCTATTGGTGAGCTTTGCTCAATGAAAATGCACTATGAGAGCTGTAATACTGGCCGGGGTGCATGTTCAGTACCAAATTCCCTATCTCTGTCTCAAAAAAGAGAGCAATTACTTTTTCCCTAGGAAGGGGAGGGAAAGCAACTAGAATTCCACAAAGTCTTCTGCATGGTCTGACGTACAAATTGTTTTGTGATTGTCGAGGCCCCTAGACAATCCTGGGTGAGAATGTTGGTCCCCAGATCTGCCAAGGTTGGTCATCCTTGGTTTAGGAAATTGTTTCACCAATGGCCTCCCACTAAAGGGGATTTATTTTCTTGTTTAATTTAATTTCTATCCTGCAATTTTCCCTGGCAAGATCCAAGGCAACTCACAACATGATTTTTTAAAAATAGATGTGGTTAACATCACAATAAATTACAGTACTAAAATACTGGACAAAATCCAGTTGCTCAGTGTAGTAATTACACTAAAGTAGGCCTACTGAATCAATGGGGATTTGGTGAAGTCAACTCTTTTGTAATTTCCTTTGATTCAAATGGGCCTATCTATGACTCACTTTAGCATAATAAATCACAGTTAGGATAGGTCCATTGAAATCAATGGAACTTACAGATTAATTTATTCACTTACTCCCCATTGATTCAGTGGGCTTACTCTACTACTGTATTTTACTATGCTAAGCAACAAGACTTCAACCACCATTAAGCAACTTAGGTCCACAAAGATTTTAAGGAGCCACAACTTATTTTGTCAATTTTTTGTTTTGTTTTATTTACTCTCTGATATACAGTACTGTAACTGTATTTTCAAGGCACATTACATGAACTGGCCACTAGAGGCCACTATATACAATTTAATGTTGAGGACAAATACATTTCATGAGTGGACGTGAAGCTAGGTGGAGGCACCACCACACCACCACCACCACATCGCTGGTATGTCTCTAGCACAGGAGTTCTCAACGTTTTTAAGCCAGGGGCCAAGTCATGCTCCCTCAGACATCTTCGGGGGCTGGACAGCCATTTTGCCCTTTCTCCACCACATGGCACTTCCTGGTGTGGTGGAGGCAGTGTTAGGGCCACATGAAATAGTGCCATAGGCTGCATCCGGCCCATGGGCCACAGGTTGATAATCCCTGCTCTAGTACATGTACCCTAACACTGGATTTACTGCTTTTGGTGGTTACAAGCCTCTGCGTATGACCTTGGAATGTGTTCCAAATGGATACGAGGGTGGGGGCAACCAGTACATGTGGTAATGTTCTTTTATCATTGTTATTTATGTAATATTACAGATACCAAGAAGCAGAACACTACAAAATGTTTTTCCCCATTGGATTTATTTGCCTTTGTTTTACAAATACCAATACTTATTTAAATTGATACTCAGTTGTTCGTTCATATGTTTTCTTTGGGTTCTAGAGAGCTACTGGTTTCGTTAGCAAATAAAACAATATACGCTTAGGTTGTCAACCTCATCTGGAAATCCTTTAAAAAAAGTGAACAGGGTTTCATTCATTCTTGTCGCATTTTGCAGTTATATTAATCATAATGAGTAAATTTGTTTCATAGTTATGGAGATGGGATATGTAATTTATGAGAATTGCTTAGTACTTTTGCAATTAAAATACTATTATCTTAAAATGTTACCTGCCATATTTCTGTTGATTTTTTAAGCTATTATTTGTGGCATTTCAGCATGAATTACAAAGAGATTAGCAAAATTCTTAGTTCAAAAACACCATGTAACCAAAAAGTACTCATACAGTGAAATGTTAATTAGTTTCTGGGGAACAGCAGTCAGAGATACAAATAGTGGCTAATATGTGTCAGCATTAAAACAAACATAAGAATACATGAGAGAAAGTAATCTACATCACTAATGTGTTAAATGTATCACTTGCACACATCTCTGAGAAGCAATTCTCTGTCAGAAAGAAGGAACAAAAATCTTAGTGTGTTGACATTCATTGCTGCTTTAATTTTTTTTAAATCGTTGGTCAGAATCTCATTATTCAGCTGTGTTAATGACAGTTGCACAACTCATGTTACCTGTTTTGTGGGCTGTCCATCCTACACCAGCTCTTCTGGTGACACAAATGATTACGTAATTGTTTACATGCCTGCGTGTACAACCTGTAGCCTGCAAAATGCAATTTTGTGCAACTGCCTTGATACACATGGCTTTTTGCATCAGAACTTCTTTCACAGTTTTTAGCATTTTTGTTTTCAGTAATGTAGGTTATGTTATGGGCTTTATGTTATTTTGTACTTGTTTTTATTAGCTATCCTATAGTCATTTTTACAGCTTTAGCTATGGCATGACTCATAAAATGAATAAATTAATGAATAATACTCTCAGCTGATGGATGCAGCCACTAAGGAACAGTTCAGAAACAGGATAAGATTGTGGAATAATTATTTGAAAACCACTGCACAAATAATTAAGAAGAAAAAGGGAAAAGTGAATTTCAAACGACAACTTAGGGGGGAAAATTCAACTGAAAGAAATTTGATATTGTTAACATTCTCCCACACAGAATGTCAAAGAGATCACTAAACAAGTTTTGCTCATTGTGAAACATGAATTGTTAACTAATGCTGCACATTCAGAAATCTGCTTTGTTCTGTATAAATCTTGCAGTCAAAAGCTACAGTGGCATATATTATATGAGTTGTCCTGCATTCCAAATATAATTCAATTCTTTAAAAAAAAACTTCAGTTTATGAATGTGTGAGATTGTGTCTCTGTATCCATGATTCAAAACACCAGGAAATGGCTTGATATTGCTGCACAATATTGTGCCCGTGATGCCATCAGGAAAAAGGAATATAATGTTCAAATAGCAAATGCCAGTCCGAATGTTGCTATTACGAATGGCGGTAATTGAGATAATTTACAGGATACTTTCTTGTGCTCACTACCATTCATAAAAAACAGCCATGACAATTGTTTTATGTTTGGATGAGGAGTGTTAACTGATGAAAAAAGGAGACGGTTTCTGGGATTTTTCCTTGCTTGCTTTCTATATGCGAATAATACTATATAAATAGAATTCTCCTTTATGTGAATGTAGACTGCTGTGACTGGTGCCATTGGGGCTCTCAACATTCAGGCTATCTTTGCTATGTAAAGCTTTGCATTGTTTTGCAACTTGCAACTTTGCAAATTGGGCATGATATTGTACAGCAATATTGGACCATTTACTGGGTTTTTGACTCATAGATACAGAAGCACAATATTCTACAATTATAAACTAGAGTTTATTTGAGGAATTGTATTTCCTGCATTTTTATGATGGACATTTCAGTATGCATACACTTGATACAATTTCCAGCAAAAATGTCCCTCATGTAGAATTACTTAGTGTTGGAAGATACCAGAAATGAGCACATGATAGATGGGGGAAGACAGAAGCAAGGATGGCTGTGATCTAGCTGTGTTCCTTCTGTGCTAAAAGGGCTCTTGAGGCTTTTGAAGGGCCATTTTGGACAAAGATGTGAGTAAATGCAATACATTAAACAGAGAAACAGCCACACCTTTTAAACTCTCAGGTAAACTAACGTTGCCATGCCCACTCTGCAGAATGCAGACTAGAAAGCTATCTTCCAATTTCTAAACCTTTTAGGCTACCTTAGGAAGAAAAACTACATTAGACCAAAAGCTCTACAAACATGTGCCTGCATAGTTACCTGTTATTCACTACTGATGACCCTTTGATTTCCTTCCTTCGCTGTCATTCTATCATGTTGCAAACTTTCAGGTCAGAAATCCCATCGGAATAACACAGTGTGAATTGAAAACTGCACAAAGGTGGACAGAATCTTCTTGTCTGTCTCTTGTGCACTGAACAAAGTCAGGGGATATATTTGGTCACTCGGGCATATGACAGATGGCTAGAATGAGAAAACCACTTAACAACCACTCCCTTGCACATGGTAGTTTACAACAGCATTTTGAACCATGTGATAATTTAAAGATTTCTAGGTTTCAATCTCCACCTCCTCCCTCTGTCTCACAAACTCGCTGTGCTAAATTTCCAGAAAACTAACATTCTTTTCTCCATATCCTCAAGAGAAAGCGTGGAGCATTTGACAGCCTCTCACACGCAGAATGAGGCATCTCCAGCTAAGGTTGAGTAAAGAACAGACAGACATTTCAAATTTGCTCTCAGCCACCAAACAGGACTGAGTCATGTTCCTAATAGGTACTCCAGTGAATTTGCAGTTGGTATTTGGTTGGCTGAAGGAGAGGTGCTAATGGATGCTGCTTAACATTCATTGAATCAGTCAATAACTTATTATATGAAAACCAAAGCAATGGGTGCCTCTTTGTTTCTTTCCTATTTTTCCACACAGATGTTAAAATACCATCAAACTAAACTAGTTATAATGCTCCTAAAAGATTCTGCATAAACCAATGCATAATGAATAGGGGGGAGATTATCAAAGACACACTCAATTAACACTGCAATTCTACACACGTCTACTCAGAAGTAGGCCTTGTTGACACTCAATGCAATTTACTTTCTCAGACAAGCAGGTGTAGTTTTTCTAGTAAAAGGTAAAGGTTTCTCTTGCTCAAAATCCAGTCGTATCCAACTCTAGGGTTCAGTGCTCATCTCTGTTTCAAAGCCGAAGAGCCAGCGCTGTCTGCTTCTGCAGACATTTTCGTGGTCATGTGGCAGGCATGACTAGACACCGGAGTGCATGGAACGCTGTTACCTTCCCACCAAAGTGGTACCTATGTATCTACTTGCAATTTCTTGCCTTCGAACTGCTAAGTTGGCAGGAGCTGGAACAAAGACTCATTCCATCCTGCAGTATTTGGGAATAGCACGCAAGGGTAGACAGCTGGGTGTGGGTACAAACAGGAAAGGGGAAACAAGCAAACACCCAATAATAGAAAGTCAATAGACAAAATAAAAGTGCAAAACTTTAATATAAAGTGCAGAGCAACCATAGCACAAAGCATAAGAACACACGTTAATGAGTAAGGCAAAAAGTAGCCGAGTAGAAAAGTCCATCAATCATGCTAAAGTCGATAAGCAATAATAATCGCATTAAGATACCAATAAATAAGCCCCAAACTAACAAAAGCAGTCTAATAATAATAAACAAGTAAATAGTCTTAATAGCACTTCTATAACAGTTAATATGCTACAAATACAACCAACATGCTAATGTAGCTGGGCAAGGTAAACATATTCGACATATCAAAGCAGAGAGGAAAGTACACAGCGGACACGACAGTAATGAAATGATTAACGTTAATAGTAGCCACTACTCATACAAGTACTAATCATGTGGAGACAGTCATGATGTAAGGACAATAAGCCCAATAAAATGTATCACTAGTCAGTGAGATGATCCAGTCCATGTAAAGATAAAGCACGATTGCGGGAGCCAGGAGCAGCTGCAATAATCAATGAACGAGCAATTGGACGAAGCAGAATAACTGGTCAATATCCTTCCGGTGAAATGGATATTTCGTATTCTTTATCAAGAATCAGCAGTCTGATCTTGGTGTTTGGATTACAGTTTGAGATTGCAGCATAGTCCCAAGGCTTAGGGTAGAATAACCCCCAGAGTTAGGGTAGAATAACCTCCTTCTCTGATTTATACCCATTATCCACCCTTCAAGGAGTTTCTATCTCTTAGAACCTGAATTTTCCTGAATCTTCTTGAACATGTAAACTTTGATAAGTTTTGCACTTTTATTTTGTTTATTGACTTTCTATTATTGGGTGTTTGCTTGTTTCCCCTTTCCTGTTTGTACTTGGGAATTGAACTGCTGACCTTCCACCTCCCAGTCAGCAGGAGACGTGGGAGTTCCTGTGAGCTAAGGGAGAAAATTCTTGAGAGATGTAACATCAGGGAAGAGTAGTTCTCTTGCATCACACAGAACACCACACAGTGGCACAACTGTCACTTTGTCCTATGTTTACAACATGGCACTTTGCTTTTCAGTGCTCATAGCAAGGACATGGTTTGAAAGTTGCCCAGTATGCCAAACACTTTGAATATATTGATGCAAAACCAAAAAAGTCAGAAAAAAAGTCAAGTCTTCCCCTCCTGTGTCCACCACCCTGTGTGGGCAGCTAGTATCTCCTAAGCAACTGCTACAATAAATAAAGCCCATAAGTGGCACGACAGGCAGCCCTTTCTCCCCTCCAGCCTAGCAAATAGCTGCTTGGCATGCTTTCAATATAAGCCCTGCAGAGTAACAGCTTTTAGTATGGAGGGAAAATGCTGAGCAGCAGTCAATTGCCAGACTAAATGAGACATAAAGGTCACAAGGAATGGGAAAATAGTAAGGCTGCTTTTACCTAAATAAATAAAAGATCCGAATCAACCATAATCAAGGTACATGTTGTACAGAGTGCACAACAGCATTAAGCACTTCCCTCCAAAAGTTACACTACATAACTATTTGCTAGAACCCTAGTGGCTCCAGATATGCCTCCAAATAATGTTATGTCTGATCTCCTAATTGTTTGAAATCCATATTTTCATTTTATATAATGCAGTACAGTAATACCTCATACAAAGTCCACTTCATACAACATCGGATTCATACAACATCGCCTAATTCCTTGAAAAAAGTTGCCTCATACAAAGTCGTGTGACTTTGTATGAGGCATTGGGGTTTTCCCAGGTTGCATTGTGCCTGGGCAGTATAAAAGGCAGAACACATGTGTGCATTGCTCTTGTGGGTTTTGCACAAGGCAAAGAGTGTTTAGGAGTGGTTTTGAGCGTGATTTTGGATTTTTTTTGATTTTTTTCATCTGAATTTTTAGAAGCATTCCTGGGATTTTGCAGCATTCTACAGGTTCTTGGACAGTAAGGGTTGTTTGACATGTTTTTGTAATGTTTTTAGCCTTTAGACAATGATTTCTTAAAGTTCTGTCAGTTTCCTGTCTGTTTCCTTTCCTCTGCCCTGAAGTCTGTGCTGTTACAGTACAATGTATCTCTATGAAAATGACGTTGTACGAGGCATCGCGGCTAGGATTTGGACATTGTATGAGGCATCGTGGCTAGGATTTGGACATTGTATGAGGCATCGTGGCTGGGATTTGGACGTTGTATGAGGCATCGCGGCAAGAATTTGGACGTTGTATGAGGCATTGTGGCTAGGATTTTGCATGCCTCATACAAAGTCCAAATCCGTATAAAGTCCAAACTTGTGGAACCAAGTTTGGACGTTGTATGAGGTATCACTGTACTGTATATTCAAATCTTGTTTCAATTTGGTAGGGTCATTGTCTCCTGCTGCTCATACTAAAAAATGACTACTCTAAATGTAATGAAAATGCTAGAAATGCAGCATGAGCCCCATGTCTTAATTTTAAGAAAGAAAATTTCAACCAATATTGATTTGTCTTCACTTATCTATTTAAGCGCAAATCAACCGAAATCCTTAGCCTTCTGTTTCCATCTCTGGCCAAACAGCTTTACCATCAGCTGTTGGGCGGTTGATATGACCTGCCCATCTTCTTTTTGCCACATATAGTTCATTGACCACATCACACAGTCCGGTTCTTTGGCATAATTCCTTATTGTTGACCTTATCCCTGATTGTTACTCTGCACATCCATCTTTCCATTGTATTTTGCATTACCGCCAGTTTTTCTTCCTCTGATTTTGTCATTGCCCACATTTCAGATCCATACAACATTGTTGGTAACGCTGACATATTGAATACATTTGCCCTGATATTCATCAGTAGACTGTTTTCTGTTAGCACTGTTCAGTTTGAATTAAAGGCAATCCAAGCTACTTTTCGTCTTCTTATCCACTCTCCACATGGTATGTTACCTGGTTGGATTTGCTGACTGAGGTAGACATAATCAGCTACTTCTTCAATCACGGTTCCATTTATAGTGGTGAAACCCTGAACACATTGGCTATTTCTCATTCATTTTGTTTTTGTTAAAATCATCTCCACCCTGATATGTTTAGAAGAGTTCACTAATTGTTGAAGGTTATATTGTAGATTGTCAGGGCTGTTTGCAAAAAGGATGCAGCCATCATCAAACAGAAGATGGGGCAGTCTTTCTCCATCAACCATAATACCACCTTTCAATTTGATTTTACGAAAGAGACTTTCCAAAGTTATTGCAAAAAGCTTCGGTGATATTGTGTCTCCTTGACGAATACCTTTATTGATTTTAATATGACATATTTCAGATAGTAATTTTATATTAGTAGTGCAAACCATATTGATGCTTCTCATGACACTGACATATGCTGGATTTATCCCAGCTTCATGTAGCGTACTGAGAGTAGCATTTGTTTCCACTGAGTTGGATGCCTTTTGGTAATCAACAAATGCAAGGGATACTGGTACCTAGTATTCTCTGTTTTTTTCTAGCCATTGTCTGACTGCATGGAAGTGGTCGAGAGTGGAATAGCCTCTTTGAAAGCCTGCATCCTCTCTGCTGAATTCCACATCTTTGAATATTTGCAGAAGAATTCTAGTAAACAGTTGAGAAAGTTGAGAAAGGAGGGAGGTTGATTGGATGATAATTTCAACCATTGCTCTAAAAACAGCCACAACAATGTACCATCAACTACTCTTACTTTTCACATTATATTCAATATTTTTAAAGCCTGATCCAGACAAGACAGCAATGGCTGGTAAAAACTGGAGATCATTTTTCTAACTTAATAAACACATTACTTTGTAAATCCATTAGTCAATTTTCAGATTCAATGTAATGGGCCTTGAGCTATTGCTGCACCTTAAATGGCATACTGATTCCAGTACATGCTTGAGTCCCTCAAACTAATGTCTAACAAATTCAGTTCTTTCTTTTTAAATTAATTTTAGGTAAAGACTAAATCTCATAAAGCAGCATTGGTCACCCTTGATCGAAAGCCAATCATATCCAACTCTGTGTTCATCTCTGCTTATAGCCAAAGAGCCAGAGCTGTCGGCATCTGCATATGTTTACACAGACATGTGGCAGGCATGACTATACTCCAAAGTGTTTACCTTCCCACCGAAGTGGTCCCTATTTATCTACTTGCAATTTCTTGCTTTCGAACTGCTAGGTTGGCAGGAGCCTGGGGCAGAGATGGGAGCTCACTCCATCATGCAGTACCTGGGAATCGAACTCTGACCTTCCAGTCAGCGAGTTCAGGGTCTTAACCACTTGAGCCACCCTAGTCCTAAAACAGCATACAACTGTACAAAAGAAATACCATGTAATAATAATAATAATAATCCAGTAAAAACAACAGGAATTACCTATAAAACCAAGAACCCCAATATAGAATGAGAGGCAAATCAAAACACGAGAGTCTTCATAGCTATTCTGAACACCTGCGAGACACCTTTGGTGGAAGCTTACTCCAAAGACGAAGGGCCACCACTGAAAAGGCCCCTCTCACTGATTCACCTAAGCAGGTAAATCCTTCCTTCTCTTATTCTTGCATTCAGAAATGGAGAACCACATAGTTATTTCCCTTTCTCACAAGTAAGGTTCTTTTGTGGTGCTCTTCATAAGAAAAGGAGGTATTAAGTAAAACTATGCAAATAATACATAATGTAGGAAATAACAATGGTGGCTGCTTTCTTGAATGGACTTCTAAGGATGAAAAGCATCAGAAAGATGGTTGGGTCTTTTTTTTGGAAAAAAAAGTTGGATGATCCAACTATTCCAACTTGCTGTGTATGCCTTGCTTCTACGCCAGTCTTGTGAAAAGTCTTCCTGCACATTTTACAGTACTCTGATCAGAAAAATGGCCCTCTGTGTCCTGCTTTCATGTGCAGGTGTGACACATCTCACAATGCCTGAAGATTCCTTGTCAAACTATTTCGTAAAGTCAAGGCAGTCTAAACTGATGAAAATGGATAATTTAGCTGGTACTCTTTACATCTTAATAACCTAACCAGCCATGATAGTGGAGGAATGAGAAGGATCTCTGCAAGCATTAGCAGAGTAAATATAAAACTATGTTGCTCAGTTTAGTCCTCTGAAATATCTGGATGCTTGGAGAAGCAAGCTACATCCGAAAAACCAAACATTCAGGTGTTTTATTTATTCTAGGGAATATACTATGTTAGGAAATTCAATAGCAATCCCAATTCTCACTAATTAATGTGAAAAAGATGCAGATACCAGGCACTAGGTTATAGTCAGGACAGCTATAAACTAGTGCTTGATGCCTGTTATCTTCTTCAACTTAATCAGAAAGAACTAGAATTCTTATTATTTCCTAGCACAATGGAAAAGATTAGATGGAAAGAAGAGATAGTTAGATGTTATTAGCATATTGTTAGCATCAAACCCTCAAATCTCTGGACAACTTCTTCCATTGGTTTCATGTACATACATGTTAAATAATATGTGGGACAGAAGTTGAACCAAAACCTGAGGAATGACAGAGACCAATGCTTAGAGCATCAAACAGAAGTCTGCCAGCATCAGCTTCTGAGTTTGCCCTTCCAGGAAAGGCCAGGCAGTGTCTTTAAGTGACCCAGAACACACACACACACCAGTTCCCAGTGTAGATTGTCCACCAAAACAACAAAACTGTCTATGTTCCATAATCAGGTCTCAAACCAGAATGAAATGGATCTAGAAAATCTGTTTCATCCAGAAACATATAGAGCAAGATCTACTCCAGCACTTTGCCCAATAGTGAAATCCTGGAGACTGGGTGATAGTAGTCCAAAATAGTGAGGTTCAAAGTGTTTTTTTAAAAGACTTACAACTACCTTCTTTAGACAGGATGAAGTTATTCTGAGAGCTAGAGGACATTCACTACTCCCCTTACCACTTGGTCAGTCCTCCTGCTGTTGATTTTATGAGCAACAAAAAGATGCACCATACATGTGCCAGGTCTCTCTTCTCTAAGGTTCCTGTCCACACTACAGGCCTGTACAAATTGGAACAAATCTATTCACAGAAGATCAACAGGTGACATTACATCCAGTTATTATCTAAGGATGGAATATTCAGTAATTGTTGCCACCATGTGCCAGGCTTATCACTGCTATAATGAAAGCTACAGTCATTCATCCTTCTCATTCATCCTTGGCCAGAGCATGGACCAAATGGCATTGAGATTCTATAGAGGGCAATGTTTAGTATATTGTATGGTTCTATTCCTCTTATCCTTACTAATGTATTCCTGCATGTATCCACATAAACATATCCACCTTGTATCTCCTTCAACACCCAAAAGGATAAAAGAGGAAGCAAAGAAGCAGAAGGTCCACACAAAAGTGACACAGAATTGTAGAGTCGTCTGGAGTCAAACTGATGGCTCATGAATAATTCTACTCAGGTAAGCATCCCTATTGACATTAATGGCATTTTGCACAGCTCAATTAAAGCACTGGCTTCAGAGAGGCTGGTGGACTCTGGATCAGGCATATTGCATTTGTATTCCTCCTCACACAATGTGTAATTTCAGAGGGAACAAGCATGAAATTGCAATAAAAATATGATGTTGCAGATTCTTGAACTTCAGCTCCACTTCAATTAATTGAATGTGAGTTATAACAGAAATAGCTCCTTCAAATTTAAGCTCTGTGCTAAGTATAGCTGTTCCATAAGCGTGGTTTATAATTCCTTTTCCAACACAGTTTCCATTAATTTAGTTAACATGCTGGCAGTACAAAATTACATCTTTCTTCATACACTTTCCAGAAATGGATTAGTAAATTTCACTATATTTCTCCCCTAGAATTGTGATGGTGGCAAAAGGAAGTAGAAGCCTTAGAATGTAAAACTGGGAGGAAAATTAGATTTCCTATACCAAATCATACTAGCCATATTCCTCTTGTATAGAGAATGCACTTTTTCCCTAAAGCATTTTATAAATTCAAAACTAGCAGTAGCAAACCTAAATAATTCTGAAGACTACTGGGTAACAACTGCATAAGGGAGAAAAACACTATCTAACATAGCTTGTGTATCATGCTGCTAGAATGTCAACAATGTCATGCAATCCTTTTGAGTGAAACGAGCTTTAATTTCATTCTTCTGTGATCCAGAGGTATAAAGTCAATCTACAGAACCAGACATTTCTTTCTTTCTTTGAAGAATGGAGGGGAATCTGAAAAGCTTGTAAAAGGTTTTCACTGACTTTGGCTTCAGTACTATGAAAGCAGTGATCAACTCATCCATAAATCATAACAGCACATCTGGACTGTGGAATATCCTCCTAAAGAAGCTCAGGCTGGACTCACCGCTGGTGATAAGCTCTTGGTGAATATCCAAGACCTTGTTGTTTCATGTGCTATCCTGTTTGTCTAAAAGACAAAGCTGTAAAAGAAGGTTTCCCAACCTTTCAAGGCAAGTTTCTGGAGAGCACAGAGCTACAGACATGGAGGCAGTATTCGGTTTAACAGAAGCAATATTTGGATTCTGTCTGTATTGGCATATTAAAAATCTGTATAACACAGAATATGGATAATAAAGGGCAGTAAGGCAAAATGTATGTAGTAAGTTTTTCATAAAGGTCACTAGCCAGGTTTCTTATTGTCTTACATAAGAGGCACAAACATCTCAAGTCCTTATTGAAAGAATAAAGTATCCTGTGGGCTGGCACACGTCTCCTTATCAATGTCCGTTAAATGTTCACAAAGAGTTCTCACCATGGAAATACATGTGCACAGACAGCACTTAACATTTGAGAAGGCATCCTAAACCTGTGTTACATTCAGGTGAAACAATGGCAATGACTAATAACGTAACTGTTCTGCCCACACTCAGATTTTAGACTATTGTAAATTTAAACCCAGTCCAGGCTTTATATCAGTGCTGATGATAAGCATGATAAGATGAACATTGAACTGATACCTGCTCACAAAGAATATGATACATATCTGTTTGTCTCATTTCCAGATGTGAACAATCTAAGGAAGACAAGAGTAACAAGACCTGTTTTGTGATGTATTATTAACAATTATATTTCTCCAGCACTACCTTTCTAACATTTGCACACTAACTAAGCAACTGTACTTGTTAAATCACCATGTTATTTATTGCATCTTGCTAAGAAAAACAAACCTTCCAGAATGGTGAAAATCTTGAGACAGTTCTGTAAAATACCTTACAAAACTCTAAAAGAATTAATTTACTGACTAGCATAGTTCACCATTAGTTTATGTGTTGCCAAATTTTTGGATACAGACCAAGAACTATTGTTCATGACACTCCTTACAATTGTTGCCTTATTTTTCATCAGATAATCATTGAGTTGGGAGGGGCCGCTAAGACCATCAATTCCAACCCCCTACCTAGTGCAGGAAGCTAAGCCAAAGCAGATGTGACAGATGGATGTCCAATTTTCGCTTGAATGCCTCCAACAATAAAACACTCACCAGGTAATTGGTTCCATTGCTGTACTGTTCTAACAGTTAAGAGTTTTCCCCCTTGATATTCAGCCGAAATTTTGGCTCCTGTCATACATTCTGAGATGATTGAGAACCAATCCCTCCCCTCCTGTCTGATTATCTTTCCGATATTTGAAAGTGCTATTATATTTTCCCTCAGCCTTCTTTTCTCAAGCATAAAAATAAAAAAATAGGCTTGCTTCTGCCTGAAGAGAAGACCTCTGCTTCTCCCTAACCTGACAAAAGCAATGGGCTATACATTTTAATTCTTATGATTAGAGTTGGCCTGCTAAGATTTCATACCAAAAAAAAAAAATTCCCTATGCCTTTCTCTTGCAAAAATATATAAATAACAACAAGATGCCAGGTCTGCTCACAATCACTCACATTCCCAGTATCATTACCTGCTCTGGAGCAAATGTTTGTCATGTGAAATAAAAACAACAACCCTACAATAACATAGGCCTCCAGATACTAGAATTCACTGCTATACCATAAAGCTGGGTGGAAACCAGGGATTGAGAATTAGATCTAGGCTAGGATGTCCCAACCATTAGGCTTCAGTCTGTTGTTCTTTGATCCTTCTCCCTCATGCTACTTTCCAGGTACTGCTAATAAATTCTTCCTTCATTTCTTTGCTAAATTAAACCAGGCACATAAGATCTTGCAGTCCCTCTAGGACTGTTTCTGCATCTCTTCTCTAAATTAATTTTCTTTGAAGAGATCTTTCATTCTAGGTCAGCTTGAATATATAACTAACAAGCAAACTAGAACAGATGAATATTCTATATGGACAGATTGTAACACATTTGTTCACCCAAATGCAGCCAATAGCCACTATCCAATCTGTCATACAAAAGCACAACGGGACTTATTCATATACTGTAAATTGAGGTTTTGCTCTCTGATAAAGTGGCTCCGACAGCCAAAATTGTAATCCTTTTAAAATAAAAGCCTGGTTTAGTTAGCTTTGATAGTTACAACTGCTGCAGCAAATACATAAATGAAAACTACAGCCATGTGTGTGATTTTCCTTTGTAGACATGTAGTTTTGTGGACAGCCATCTTTGCAGGCGCACCCCCCAAAGAAAGACTCAGACACCGGTATATGGATAAAGGCATTGGGCCACATTTATTGAATAATGCCCTAGTCCGAATTATAACTTTCAATTGGTACTCAGCCAATTATAATTCTTAAGGCAAGCAGGCCGCAGTAACACTGGTAAGGTTCCTCCCAAAATTGCCAATGGCAATTGGCTACAATGTATCCATTTGTATCAATTTGTTTGTTGAGACAAACAAATTGTTGACCGTAGTCAATAAACTATCTACTGACCCCACCCTATGACGTGTATCCGTCAAATCACGGGGTGATGCATGCTGAAGAGCTCCTGCCATCACCCCTTTGCCTGGTTCGTCGTTGACCGGTCAACGTTATTACACCTGTACCTGTCTAAGTGTTGGCCAGTCAATTGCGAACCTGCCGGATACCTGTGGGTCATAAATATTTACCTTACCAGTGCTACCCACCACACGGGGAGGCATCCATGATTACTCACCCCCCCCCAAGACCGTCAGCTCAGTCGCCAGGCCTGCTTGCATCACACCCAGAACGAGGTACATACCTCTAGCCAACAGGTGGACCCCTTCTCCTGCCTACCAGCAAAATTTTTGTGTAAGCCTATCATCCGGTCTCCAATGGCCGTCTCACAGCCATGCGCAGAACGGGACGGAGCCACAGCCCCGTCCACTGACTGCCGGAACAGTCCGAACTAGGGAGATCCACATCTCCCCTAATTTTTTGTCTCGGCACGATGTTAGACCATAGCGACCGTATGTAAGCCATACGTGATATAAAATGCCAGGTCACAGCCCCTCGACGGTTTAGTAACAGCAGTGATCCGTATAAGATCGCTGCCGCCGAGGTGCCTGTAAAACATTGGGCGGTCCAGCATCCCTGTCAGACAGCAGGAATGGCCACAGTTCCCACCCCCATGTGCCGCGCATACCATACCATAGCATACGTGCGGGTGCACACAGCCCAGCCGGGGTCCACTCTCTGTCGCTGCAGCATATACTGCTGCCCAGTGTACATAGCTGCGGCCCACCAGCCCCCTGCCACCGGTGTGTTGAGACCCCTGGGATCTGTAAAAGAGGAGAAAAAAGGTGAAGGACATAACTAGGTACTCGTACAGTGAGGGGACGTACATATTTGAAATTGCGCATAGACACATATCCACCTCCGAGTACCCCAAACGTAGCCGCGATCAACACGACGCCTATCTTAAGTAAATGGTGCCAAAACAGGCCCCACACCGCGAAACGTGGCACCGGTCACCCTCAGGGACTTTACTATGGTAAGGGTAGACCCATCCCGGTGGCAGAAAACAGGCTGGGGCGCGCAGCAGACACTGTCGAAAATTCATGTAGGGCACCAACCGGACAGATGTCTCAAAAACTTCGTAGCAGTATACACCACTGCCTACACCGTGCTGAATAACCCGTGAGGACCGCATCCCCACTCGAGCCCACTCATGTGTGACAGAGACATCTTCGAGTTCCAGTGCCCTACGAGACACATCCGCCTTACACAGGTGGCACCAACTCTGGCACCCACTCACTGATGCGGAGCGCTCCAAAAAGGCTACCGTGGTAGCTGCGTGGCCAAGAGCCACCTCACACCTATCTGTACATAAGTAATGCCAGCCTCGTGCAAGGTGGGTCAGAAACTCTGGGAACAGGGGTGACGCGTGTACAGGCGGCGGACACGTTCCCGTGTCCACCCCTCCCAAACATGACGCATGAACGCATAGTGATACGCCTTACGCGTGCGAGGTGCCAATGACCTGTCCGGTTCCCTTCTCCTCGCCAAACGTCCAGCCATCGGCCAAAAGTGGCGAGTGGAATCCCACTGCTTCCGGAGTAAGGCACGGAAACGGGTGATCTGCAGGTGGTGGAAAGCAGCAGTAATGTCATTATAAATACCTAGAACATGTCTGGCCTAGAATGGCATATTTATGCGTAGGCTTCTCAAAAGAATAGACAAACTAATGTCATGACCCTGGGGGATTTGCATGTCTGGGTATTGACAATGTGCACCACTGCCGCATTGTCACACCAAAATTGGACCACTGAGTAGGCCCACTCCTTGCACCATAGCATCAGTGCTATCCAAAATGGGAAAAAACGCAAGGAAGGTAAGATCGCGGAGGCGATCCGTGCACCCACCCTCAGAGTAAACCCCCATAAGTCCGGGAGCCGGAGGTATCCGACCGTACTTGAAATCTAGGGCAGACCATCAGGTCTGATCTCCAGGAAGAGACCCCATTAAACCCAGGAGTAATTTGATCCAGACCGGAGAAAATTAAGGTGGCCATGAATTAACTGCAGCTCACGAGGGCACACTTTATGTCTGGCAATCAATGCCAAACTCGCCGCGGAGCTCCAAGCCACCGCATTCATGGTTAAACCAGATGCCCACATGACAGAGTCGATTCAGAAATGTGAGCTTAGTAGATGGGACCTCGGTCTATTCAGGCAACAAGGGGACACCCAGTTCCCACCTGAGTGTCTGAATTGTAATGAGGAGACGCGTGCACGTGTCCAAGCCCCGTTCACCCCCGAACCAAAAGTCATCGAGGTAATGGGCTAGAGACCGAGACCCCGACCTGTGAGCAAATGGCCACTGAGTGAAGTCCCCAATCGGTCGAGTGCTGAACATGAATTAACTCAATCAGAAGGGGGTTGGCCTTATCTAAGTAAAATTCCCCTCGGAACCTAAAAAACCCAATAGGTCCAAATCATTGGGTGCACTGGCAATAATCTGAAAGCCGAGTGCATATCACACTGTGCCAAAACAGCACCAGAACTGCGTGAGCGTGCCACCCATAGTAGCCGAACCAACTACGAGTACCTGACTGAACAAGGTCATCAGGAATGGCATCCTTGAATGGAGAACCCACAGGGTAAGCTGAATGGAGGATTAAATGACATTCACCCTAGTTCTAGCTCAGTATGAGCTTCATGGGGGAGACATTCAACTTAGGAAAGGTGTTTCCAAGAAGGCCCCCCGCTACTCTCATAGCCCCAACTCCCTTAGCTGTGGACAGTGGAGCCCCCTCTTTGTTACCCTGCAAGGGAACCAGATTAGTAGCATCCTGGGACCCCCAACACTCCCGAATGGATACAAAAGCCCCCATAGAAAACCCTCCAGCAGGTATCCCGCCCAATCCCTTCTTGGATGAACTGAGTGCCATCTCTCCAGGCTGACTATACTAATTGGGGCGGGGGGGGGGCTTATGACAAGGTTAGTTGCTTCAGACGGAGCTCAGATCGCCCCTGTGCACCCCTACCTTAGCCCCGTAACCCACCAACCTGCGGGCACACGGAGGCGGCGTGAGAGCCAGCGCAAAAGGGGGACATGAAGTCGGTAACGACCGTGGTGCTTAGTACACGCATCGTCAGCTAAGCAGGCCGAACACAGCAGGCGGGCTGGAACCCCCTGCCCGACCAGTTAGCATGGAGCCTGTGTCTGAGCAGCCCGCTGCTCAGCATGACCACCATGGTACCTATCACCAGGCACCAGTCATGTGGGAGTGAAGTACATGAGCACACTCGCTGACAGGGCTCATCCCACCTCCCCTCAGGGTATAGAGCCACCCTAATCCACATTCCTCACCGTAAGCCAACTGCCATGGGCCCATCTAATCAACCATCGCCCTGCAAATATTAGCGATGGATGGAAGCACCAGGATGGCCCAAGCAGGTCAAGCCCTGCGGCATACCACCATACGCACAAGGTATGCCGCCAACCAGTTGGCCCAAGGTGCGCGGTGGCTCACGACGATGGGACATCTCTTTGTCTCAGTCGCCCTGTCCCTCTCTCTCCTCCTAATGGGCTCGCAGTTCAATAGGGAGAATATCCACATGTCCCCCTCCAGCCCTTACCCCTCATGGCCTGCGGTCAATAATCACCCAGGAGCAAGTAATAGCCGGCCATCAGCAAAGCCCTCGACGGGACATTCTGCATAAAGGGCATGCGCAGCAGGACCCGGACAGCCCCTGCGATGCCCAGCACTGTCCCGGGGCGGACACCCCAGTGCATGGTGGCTTACTACGGCGGGACCGCACATGTCTCTGTCCTCCTGTCCGCACCACCTATCCTTATTGGGATCTCGGTTCATAGGGAGAATATATCCACGTACTCCCCCCACCAAATCTTTTCCCTCGTGACCTGGAACAAATGATCACCAGGGTGCAATGAATAACCAGGCATCGGCAAAGCCGTAACCGGTACATGATGTACACGGGGCATACGCAGCGGGACCTGGACAGCCCATGTGATGCCACGTACTGCCCCGAGGGCGGAAACCCCCACCCCCAACGTCGTGCCAGAATGGAACCAAGGGGCACTGGGATAGGCTGGCAAGTGATGCCCACTAGCCTCAAATTGGCGAAGCCATGACCACTGAGCCCCACCGCTGGAAGTGGACTGTGATGTGGGTGCATTCAACTTGAACCTAATACTCACTAGTTGCACCCCCGTGAGCCGCCCCCACTGGGGGTTCCGGCCCACGGCGGGCGTCGGAGCTCGCGACCGAAATGGAGCTCTGGGGCCACATCCGACCACACCCCAGTTGCAGTCCTGGACAAACAGGGAGCTGCGAGACGGCGGCAGGCACAGTCCGGAGTGTCTCAAGCAGCTCGACCCGGCTGGCCGCCTGTTGCAGAGTGGCAGCAGTCGAAGTAGCCGGTAGACCCGAAGGGCCCCGGTAGATAGGGAAGGGCCCCCTCCCACTGGATTGCCCATGATGCCTCCAGCACAGCTAAACATGCTAACCAGGCGTCCCCTGCCACGGAAACCCCTAGTATAAGGTGGGCCAGGTGGGCCGGCCGGCCGGCTAGGGATTGGGCCAGAGGCCCCAATTTGAGATCCTGGGCCAGAATAGGGGCCATGCCCAAAACTCCGGCCCCTGAGGGGGTAAAACGTGCTGTGTGCCAGCACCAGGCCCTCCCCCAATCGTTCTGGCCCATGGCCGGCAACTGCGGGCCGAGGGCCGAATCCCCTGAAGGGCCGGCCTGACGCTGAGAGCCGAGGGCCATATCCCAATCTGCCCCATCCCACCGGTAATGGTGGGTAAAGGTGTTGTCTTGCTCCATTGCAGGGGCGCAGCCATGGCAAGGTGGGCCACACGGCCCACTGGTTGATACACTGGGGACCCCCATTTGGGAGCCATGTCCTGAATAGGGCCATGCCCAAAACTCCGGCCCATGAGGGGCCGGAGGCAAGCCCTGCTGGGTGACCGCACCAGGCCCTCCTCCGTTGTCTGGACCCATGGCCGGCAATTGCGGGCCGGGGGCTGAAGCCCCTGCAGGGCCATCCTGAGGCTGGAGAGCCAAGGGAGCTCCTCCCTCTTGGCCACGGCTTGGTCGCCGTGGCCTTCCTCTTGGGAGGCATCTCTGAAGGAAGACGATCCCTGTCCGGGGATCACAAGCGCCGAACTGGCTAAAAAGCCGAAGACTGGAGAAACGAAGAGCGACGGAGAAAACTTCTCCTCTCCGTCGCTATTTCTAAAATGGCAGCTCGGCTGCCTCATGGCCACCCCTTTTATAGAGGGGTGGCCACGCCCCCTAACTCACCCGGGTGTCTGAGTCCGGGTTGGGGGGGGCGCAAAGAGCGCGGCGGCCATTTTGGCGCCGCGCTTTCATTGTTGTAGCAACAAAAAGGGATAGTCTCTAAATGTATGAAAATCAAACATTTCCAGAATGAGTGGGAAAGAATCATATATCTTACACTTTTTATTGGACATATTGGACATGCATTCTCCTTCACTGACAGTGTTTGCCATGAACCATGATGGCTTGTTAAAATCTGGTTTGCAAATGCCCTCTGTTCACAAGATTCAAGCCACAATCTGAAACCATGACTTTCTATTGGCATAAAGCTCTGATTGAAACCTTTTATCCCTGTGATGGACCACATTTAGGAGGTGTGCTGTTCTTAGTTTTCTTATCAGCAGAATTCCCTAGACTCCAGAGCTTTAAAAACCCACCCAATTTTCTTTTGCACTTGCAGATGCAATTTGTTAGTGATTCTCATAACATCCTTGTGATGTAGATTGATTGGCAGAATTTATTTTAGTGACACAGTATACCACATAAAATTTTGTGTTAAATAGATTTCTTAGAGCAGTGGTTCCCAACATGGGGCCCATGCCACACATGGGGACATCAATTCCCAGATGCCTAAGTCAATACAGTCACTGATTAGTGTTTTGGGGAATTGACTTAGGCTTCTGGGAATTGAAGTCCAAAACCCAAAGATTTGAAATACTGACTTAGAGCCTTATTCCCGAGTAACTAGTTTTTGCTGGCTGAGGGATTCTGGGCAGTAAAAAAAAAAGAAGTAACATTTCTCAGTGTTGTGGGAGCCTGCGGTTGTTGGTAGGCTTGTAGCCTAGTGTGATTCATGGGAATATCAATTTTAAAAATAACTATATTTATGTTTCAACATGTTAATTTTTATTATAAAATACTTGGTTTTGTGTATTGTGATTATATGAGCTGTGTGCTTTTGCAGAAGTTGGGTTATAAAACTAAGTGATGCATTCAGTAATGATACATCATAATGGTGTTGGGTCTATAGGCATGACTACCTTTGTTATATCTTGTAAATAAGCTATTTGGGATTACTTTAAAAGGGACCATAAATAATTGACTCCCATGAAAGTAAGAAGCACAGAGTTGCTTTAGTTATTTATCTTTTTAATAAATGAGAAAACATCTGTTATAAACATATGACATTATTAAAGCTATCTAGAGGACTCAGGCTGTAGTGAAGAATTGATGCAACCTAGAGATTCAAGGCTTCACACAGAGGACTTTAATGTTTCATTCCCATAAACCACTATAATTGTGAAGTACTAATGCAAGTATTTGGGTTAGTAGCACAGGATGAGGAAAAGGGGGAAATGCCTTTGTTGCCACATCAGTTCAATTTACAGCAGTGGTATGTGCTGAATTCTAGCTGAAGTTGTTTTTTGCTATCAGCCCCACATGTTGTACATTTTCTGGGGCTGTCATGATTTACAAAGCTCCTGGAGGGCTCCAGTACTTCGCAGGAGGTTGTGCAATAGAGTGCATTGTCCAAAATAATTATCTGTAACCACTATTTTACTGGCGGTTATATGCCAGGCCGTGCTCCCTAGAAACTTGGAGACTGTGTCTAATTTGGACATCAGCACAGCTGTATGTGAATAATACTTGCTGAGACAGAACAAGATGGGAGCCACAGTGGAACTAATTTATTGGCTTTAAAGTGCATCAACCAAAGGTGATGTCACCAGTCCTTTCCTTGACCTAGAAAATATTTGTATTTTTTTAACAATGGCAGAATTCCCATTGCTCTTTTGAAATTTTTGTTCACTTCTGGGTTATTTTCTGCTCCCTTTTGCTATCAGTGGTTGTCAATTTATTTACAATAATATACTTGTGTTGCAACTCATGATAGTAAATAAGACCGTACAGGCAACCTTTTTCAATATCTACCTGTCCTTCTCCCACACATCTGACCCATGTACATTTAAAAAATGAGAAACTAACCACTAAATTGCTTCTATTAGAAATTGACTGGATTTCAACCACTAAAATAGGTTCCAAATTAAAATACTGTCCCATCATTATTAAACCACAAATTGGCATATCATCCATAGTGTTATGAAAATATTTGCTATAATTCTACAGTCTAATGCATAAAAGTGCTCTTGTGCCATAAAAGGCTTTTTATCTTTAAAGTCACTTCAGTCATAAAATCCAAAGGAACCAAATGAACATATACATTTTCCTCCCTGGATGGAAATGAGTCTACTAAAATAAACTGATCAGCTCACACAAGGTGTCAGGTAAGAAAAAACTACTGGAGAAAAACAATGGACAATTATGGGGTTTGTAGGTAAAGGTTTCCCTTGCTTAAAAGCCAGTTGTATCCAACTCTAGGGTTCAGTGCTCCTGTAGTCCAATAAAAACATCCCTATATTACATTGCAGGCGCACCCCCCCAATAACGGACACAGACAACATTGAAAGTGGATAACAGCAAAGGGCCACATTTATTGATTCAATGCCCTAGTCCGAATTATAAATTTGTATTGGTAAAACGACCAATCATAATTCCTAAGGCAAGCAGGCCGAAGTAACACTGGTAAGGTACCACCCCAAAATTGCCAACGGCAATTGGTTACAATGTATCAATTTGTATCAATTTGTTTGTTAACAACAAACAAATTGTTGACCGTAGTCAATAACTAACTCATGACCCCACCCTCTGACGCGTATCCGTGAAATCACAGGGGTGATGCATGCTGGTTAGCAATCATCATCACCCCATCGCCTGGTTCATCGTTGACCGGACAACGTTTAACTACTTTATTCCTGTCTAGTGTTGTCCAGTCAATTGCGAACCTGCCGGATACTTGTGGGTCATACTGTTTACCTTACCAGTGCTACCCGCCCATGTGACCAAAGTCAAGTAGGAACGAAGAAAGACCCCTATATCAAACCATAGCAACAGTGTGGGGTGGGCAAAAAAGCCAGGACCCGAAGCCAATATGGGTCCCAACCAAAAATTCCCACCCGGCCCCGAAGCGACCATAATCACACTGTTAATTAGGGAGGGGGTGGAGGGGAAAAAACTTCTCCGCTCCGTCGCTGAGGCAAAATGGCAGCTCGGCTGCCTCGTGGCCACCCCTTTTATAAGGGAGCTGGCCACGCCCCTAACTACCCGGATTCTCTGTCCTGTGGGGGGGGGCCCGCAAAGGGCGCGGCGGCCATTTTGGCGCCGCGCTTGCATTGCAGGCGCACCCCCCCAATAACGGACACAGACAACATTGAAAGTGGATAACAGCAAAGGGCCACATTTATTGATTCAATGCCCTAGTCCGAATTATAAATTTGTATTGGTAAAACGACCAATCATAATTCCTAAGGCAAGCAGGCCGAAGTAACACTGGTAAGGTACCACCCCAAAATTGCCAACGGCAATTGGTTACAATGTATCAATTTGTATCAATTTGTTTGTTAACAACAAACAAATTGTTGACCGTAGTCAATAACTAACTCATGACCCCACCCTCTGACGCGTATCCGTGAAATCACAGGGGTGATGCATGCTGGTTAGCAATCATCATCACCCCATCGCCTGGTTCATCGTTGACCGGACAACGTTTAACTACTTTATTCCTGTCTAGTGTTGTCCAGTCAATTGCGAACCTGCCGGATACTTGTGGGTCATACTGTTTACCTTACCAGTGCTACCCGCCACACGGAGGGGCTTCACAGAAGACCTGACGCCCCCCCCCAGACCGTCAGCTCGGTCAACAGGCCTGCTCGCCAGTCACCCAACAGGAGGTCCATACCTCCTCGCGACAGATGGACCCCATCCCCTGCATACAAGTCATAATTTTGTAGACTAATATCGGGGCGATGACTGACCCGTCCCCAAGCCCTGGTGGTAAGAAACCGCGCCACTGCCTTATTGACCGCGCGCCTAGCTCGGTCAAGAGCCAGGAGGTTAACTCTGTAAGAGTGGCGCGGAACAATGTCCGACCAAACCAGGGCTGTGGCAGGCCAGACATAATGCAAGTAGGCGAGCTCCTCGCAAATCGCATGCTTGAGCGATAAGCCGGTGACCTGGCCCAAATCATTGCCCCCCAGGTGGATGATTAGAATGTCAGGCGGGTCAGCCCCCAGGCCAGAAAAAAGGAAAGGCCGCAGCTCCCGCCATAACATCCCAGGCTTACCATGCCATGCGAGACTGGCGTGGTCACCCAGTCCCAGTCGGGGTCCACTCTGTCGCCGCAGCGTAACGCGCTGCCCTGAGCACATAGCTGTGGCCCACCAGCCATACTGTCACCGGTGTAATATGACACCCAGGGTCTGTAAGAAAATTGAGAAAAAGGGAGGTAAGGTGACTGGATTGGTACTCATGGCGGGAGTGGGCGCACATAAAACTGAAAACATTGTGAGCCCCACCTCCCCATGCTGCGTATGTCAGCCCCAGAGTACCCAAAAGCAGCTGCTGTAGAGGCTGCACCAATACGGAACGAATGTGTGCCATAACGGGCACCTGGTAGGCCCACCCTGGTGAGGGCTCCGGCTGTCACCTTCCAAAACTGAAATTTAGTAAGGGGAGACCCATCTTGGTGACAGAAAAACGGGCCGTGGTTCATGCCACGCAGTGCCAGGTATTCCTGTAGGGCACCAACCGGACAGATGTCTGCCAAAGAACACCGTAGCAGTCTTACTCCACTGCCTACGCCATGCTGATCTGTTTTAGAGGAGCGAATCCTCAACTGGGCCCCAGTCTTTGGCAACATAGACATCTCCGCGTTCCAGTGCCCTACCACTTGCATCCGCCTTAGACAGCATCACGAGTTCGCTGATGCGGAGCGCTCCAAAAAATGCCACCGTTGTGGCTGCATGAAAATGGGCTGCCTCATAATGATCAAAACAGAGGCCTGGCCAGCCCCGGGCCAACTGGGTAAGAACCCCTGGGGAAATAGGGTGCCGGTCGTCCGGGCAACGCCCGCGCTCGCGCACCCACCCCTCCAAAACGTGTCTCACACGGAAGTCAGAGGTGGTATCCACATGACCCCCTACTTTGGCCATAAAAGCCAACGCCGAGAGCTTGGATGCTATGGTGCGAGGTGCAAGGCCTTGTGCATGCAGGTGAACCATGAACCGCAGAACATGGTCCACCGGGATAGGCCAGGTCTCTGGCAAGCGAAATTGAGTAGCAAAAGCCCTATACGAAGTGAATGCTTGATGATACGCCTTACGCGTGCGTGGCGCTAGTGACAGGTCAATCGCCCGGTTCACCTCTCCTTGCCAATAGTCCACATCTCGTCCGGGAGTGGCGAGGGAAATTCCTCCGCATCCGGGGCCAAGGCGCGGAACCGGGAGATCTGCAGGCGGGACAAAGCGTCAGCAATATCGTTATTAACCCCTGGGACATGCCTGGCCCTGAACAAGACATTGAGGCGCAGGCAGCGCAGCACAAAATGGCGCACTAAATCCATGACTCTGGGCGATTTAGAAGTCTGTGCATTGACAATGTGTACAACGGCAGCATTGTCGCACCAGAAATGCACCACCGAATTAGCCCACTGTTCGCCCCATAGCATCAAAGCCCCCAGAATGGGAAAAAATTCCAGGTATGTGAGATCCCGCAGGCGACCTGTGCCTGCCCATGCCGGTGGCCACCCACCATAGGCCCACTTCCCATTGAAGTACATCCCCTAACCCAGGGATCCTGAGGCATCAGACTGGATCTGGAAATTGGGGGATGCCAGGAGGTCAGACCTCCAAAATGAGACCCCATTAAACTCCCTCAGGAATTGCAACCAGACGAACATGTCTGCCCTGATACCCCGGGTAAGCCTGACTCTGTGGTGGGGCCTGGATAACCCTGCCATGGCGTCGCATAAGCGCCGGGCAAAAGCCCTGCCCGGTGCGACCACCCTGCAGGTAAAATTGAGATGCCCATGTAGCACCTGCAGTTCCCTCAGGGATGCCTTACGCTTGGCCAGCAATTCCGAGATAAGGGTCACTATCCTGGACACCTTATCACCTGGTAACCTAGAAGCCTGTACTACTGTATCAATCTCAACCCCCAGGAATACTAGTTTGGTCGACGGGCCCTCGGTCTTTTCGGGCGCTAAAGGGACACCAAGTTCCTGCATTAGCGTCTGAAATGTATTGAGGAGACGTGCACACGTGTCCCAGCCCCGTTCACCCCCGAATAAAAAGTCATCCAGGTAATGGGCTACAGACCGGGACCCTGACCTGTGGACGAAAGCCCACTCTAGGAAGGTACTAAAACGCTCGAAAGCCGAGCATGATATAGAGCAGCCAAAAGGCATGGCCTTATCAAAATAATACTCCCCCCTGAATTTAAAACCCAGCAATTCAAAGTCGCCCGGGTGCACCGGCAAGAGGCGAAAAGCTGACTTAATGTCGCACTTGGCCAGCAAGGCACCCGGGCCACACGAGCGCACCATGCGCAGCGCATGGTCGAACGATGTATACCTGACCGAACAAAGGTCATCAGGTATCGCATCGTTGACCGATCGGCCGGCTGGGTAGGACAAATGATGAATAAGGCGAAACTCACCTAGGGACTTTTTGGGAACCAAACCCAATGGCGAAACCTTAAGGTTGGGAAAAGGGGGTGCGGGAAAAGGTCCGGCGACCCTGCCCGCGTCTAATTCCTTTTTAATGCTGGCCGCGGCTACCTCCTCCCTTCCTCTGAGGGATAAAAGGTTGGGAGCATCCTGAGGGGATCTATCACCCATAAAAGGGATACGAAATCCCTGCTTAAAACCTTGGATGAGATACTCTCTGTCTTCTCCCCTTGGGTACGATGCGAGCCAGCGCTCCAGCATGTCCACCTTAATTGGGGAGGGGGCCTTTCGGAGAACTAGTTCCATCCATGGCAGGCTTGCCAGCCCACTGTCCACCCCTCCCTCTGCCTCGCGCCCCCCCAGGCTTGGGACAAGCAGAGGCTGCATGGGGACCAGAACATGTGGGACACTCATGCTTATACCTGCAGTTCTTCCGGCTGCAGGAACCATTGGACGAGAAAGTCCAGCACCGCAGGCGGGCTGGAACCCCCTGCCCCGCCAGTTGGCGGGTAACCTGCGCTGGAGCTGCCCGCTGGACCGCATGTCCACAATGGTATCTATCCCCCGGGGCAGGACGTGTGGGTGTCATATACAAGAGCCACAGTCTCTGGCACGGCTCATCCCATCTCATCTCGGGGTGTAGGGGAATCCTCATACGGAATTCCTCATCATATGCTAACCATGAGGGGCCCGGGAAATCCACCATCGCCCTATATACGTTGTCCAAATATTGGACCATGGGAATAGCTAGATCCGGCCGCACCCTCAAATATACCGCCATGTATATTAAATAAGCAGGGAGCCAGTTGGCCCAGGTACGCGGCGGCTTACGGCGGCGTGCCTGCTCCTTGTCCTTCTCATCCTGACCCTCCCTTTCTTCCTTGGTGGGCTCTCTGCTCAGGAGTGAGAAGATATATACGTACTCCCCTCGCCATATCTTTTCTCTGGTGGCCTGTGCCAAGTGATCACCCAGTGGCAAGGAATACCCCGCCGTCGGCAAAGCCGAAAAAGGGGGTAGCTGGCCTAACCAAAGGGGCCTGAGTTAACCCTGCCACCCCAAGTACGTTCCCAGCAGTGCAAGAACCGAGGCCCACCCCAGTGGGCATGGTGGCAGTAGTTGTCGCCGGGTGGGTCGCCAGCGGCGTATCCCCTGCACCACCCGCGCGAGGCCAAGGCCACTGAAAGGTCCCCCCTATATTGGGAATGTGTGTGGATGTACTCGTTTGCACCATATACTCACATGCTGCGCCCCCGCGGGCCGCCCCCACCGGGGGTTCTGGCCCACTGGGGGCGTCGGAGCTCACGACCGATGTAGAGCTCATCACCGGGGCTTGACCCGCACCAGGTTGCTGGCTGGGGAGCTGCGAGGCAGTGGCCTGAGCCGCGCCACCCGCCTGCAGCAGCTCAACCCTCGCCGCCGGCCGTTGTCCTGCTGCCGATAGCGCCTCAAAAGGTACCCCAAAAGGGGCGCCTGCCTGACTGGCCCGGGCCAAAGACGCCTCCAAGGCCGCAATACGGGCCAGTAAGGTGGCCTGACACTTGCATGGGGGCAGGTCCCTGCACCCCCTGATCCATATATGGCCATTGGCCAGGACCGAAGTCCGGTAGGGCTGGTGGGGAAACCTGCCAAGGCAGGGCGCCGGGCCACCCCCCAAGGCTAGAGGGCCCCGGGAGAGGCTGCGGCCCGAAAGTAATAGGCCCAACGGATTGGGCAGGAGGAGGAGCGGTGTCCACCGCTCGCGGGCCGCGGGCCGGAGCGCCCTCCGCGCCCGCACTCTGATCGGGCCAAGGGGCGATAGACCCCAAGCCACCAGCCCCGGCCGGGGATGGCAAAGGTGGCTGTTGAGGAGGCGGCACCACGGTCCTCCGACCTGGGTTGCGTCTCCTAACAGCCCGGGCTGAATTCGCAGCAGCCTTCTTTTTGGAAGGCATCTCACCGCAGCAAAAAAGGGAAGCTAGCTAGGCAAAATCGACCCAAAAGGCTTCCCGGTGATACCAACGAGCGACGGAGGCACAGGGAAAAAACTTCTCCGCTCCGTCGCTGAGGCAAAATGGCAGCTCGGCTGCCTCGTGGCCACCCCTTTTATAAGGGAGCTGGCCACGCCCCTAACTACCCGGATTCTCTGTCCTGTGGGGGGGGCCCCGCAAAGGGCGCGGCGGCCATTTTGGCGCCGCGCTTGCATTTATAAATATCTACATTAAACCCATAGATTATTTACCCTTGACACATACTGAATGTAAATATAGCATGCATGGATTGGTAGTCCTCTTTTCATTGTTTTCTTATCCTACTTTAGTAATACTGTGGGAACAGGTAGAACTTTTTGCCCAGTTGATTGAAAAAGAAGGGGTAAGTGTACCATATGACTGTTAACTGATGGCACATAATGTGCTTATCATGCTGGTACTAAACAAGTCTAGGCCTGACTAGTTTATGCATAAAAGAACATGTGGGAATTTGATATAATATATTGTTATAGATATTGTGGAAGAAAAGTCAGAAATAAATAAAATAAATGAAATATATATTGTTGACAAATCATGTGGGTTGATATACTGTATTTTACAAAAAAATGCCCATACTATGTATGAATGCAACAAGTGTGAGCTATGCTGAATCACTGGCTGCTAAGTATTAACTCATAAAACTTTATTCTATTTGACCTTATCATTATACAGTATAATGATATACCCCATTGTGATGAACTCAGTATGTATCAGTGCAGATGAATGAGTCTGTGTTATCTCTTTACATGTCCTACCTTACCTGTCACCATTCAAAGGTGGTGGAAAGAATTGTGAGCAGGCAATGGACAGTTTTAGTTAATCAAGCCAGTACATGCATCACAGATTCAGAAAGGCATTTCATGCATACTATTTGCAAACTGCAGATAAGCAGGAACTGGCCTCTCAAAGAAATGGCCTATTAGGATAAAATGCCAGCTTATTCTCAACCTGAAAGGCTGCCTTCATAATGGAACATTGGGTACCATGTATTTTATAAGTTCCATAAAGAATTGTTGTGGCTGAATACTGGAACCTTATGAGTTGTACAGTTGACAGTCTTCCAAAATATACAGTAGTACAGTTTGATGAGAAAATGTTCCTCTTTTCAAATGCAGGGAAGAAAGCAAGGTACTAGTAATTAGTAGAACAAACAATAATTCATATTTTTGGGGTGTAATTGTAATATTCAATTAGTTTTCCAGTTATGAAGGCTATGAAAGTGTAGCCTCAACAAATACTAAATGATGAATCTCTTATGGCTTAAGGGCGGACACCATGTGTCCTGTAGTAGTTTCTGAGGCAACAACAAGGGAGATGTGTCATGATTTGCAACTGTGGCTCTAAGTCCTGCAGGACTGGAACCCTGAGCCCAGAAGCAGCTGCTGAGCTTCATCTGAGAGCTCTAGGGAAGTTTCCAGACCTTCATAAACAATACCTGGAGATCCTGGGTGGTTTAGCTAAATAAGAAACAATTCTTCCAGTTGCTACTTTAGCAATGAAGGTCATAGACCTACAGTTGTTTGGTTGAGAAGATCTGCTGTCTCATTCTGGGGTTCTGGAAGATTTTGCACCTTGTTCTTGGTTTTGAAGATATCCTTCCTTGTTCCCAGTTTCCAGAAGATGTCCCACCTTGTTCCCACCTTGTTCCTGTTCCCTCAGAATCCCAGCTTTGTTCCTGTAGACCAGGAATTCTCAACCTGTGGCCCACGGGCCATATGTGGCCCATGGTACCATTTCATGTGGCCCTCACCACCTCCACCACACCAGGAAGTGCCATGTGGTGGAGGAAGGGCAAAATGGCCATCTGACCCCTGAAGCTGTCTGAGGGAGCGTGACCCGGCCCCCAGCTTAAAAAGGTTGAGAACTCTTGCTGTAGACTGTTTCTGTGCTTTGTCTGGCTCCTGGAAGTCCATTCTTGCCTTGCTCCATCCCCTGAAGATACTCTGTCTGTTCTCCCAGTCATCTGACTTCAGACTCATTTGGACTGTGCTTTTGTCATCTGGACTAGTCCTGCTTCCCTGTCTTGATTTGGTTTTGGACTCTGGACTGAGATATGGTTTCTGTTTTGTTTGTTACCTAGTAGTCTTGGGGCTTGATGTTTGTGTTATCTGCCAGCTGCCCATACCCTGGATGATGACAGGATATTAAGAGTGTGCTTTTGTAGCACACAGGAGCCATGGCTTCTAGTATTCAGATGGCTTTTTAAAAAGTAACCAAAAAGAACTTTGAGAAATTGTTTAAAGAACTAGACTTAATCCACAAAAGCTATCATTGAAATATGGCAGTAAATCTTTTACCTTTTTTTGTTTGAGAAATGGGAAAGTAAATATTCCTTTTTTTCATTTAAAACATTGTTTAAAATAAAATATTTTTAGAAACCTATATTTACAACTATGTTTTTAAAATCAAGTTGGTACAAAAAAAATCAGAAAATTCAGTATATACATCAAATTAACCTGGGAT
This sequence comes from Bradypodion pumilum, assembly GCA_035047305.1. Lineage (NCBI taxonomy): Eukaryota > Metazoa > Chordata > Lepidosauria > Squamata > Chamaeleonidae > Bradypodion > Bradypodion pumilum. Next base: position 304,816,077 of record JAWDJD010000004.1, on the reverse strand, counting down.
AACTAAGCCAGAGACAATGCTAATCAAATCACTTGTATTCCAAGATGCAATCAAATATCTTTTTAAAAAGAAGGCAGACAACCTATTGTCATCCAGTGCTACTGACTAAAACATCCCAGAATTAGCATATATTTTAACCTTGGATAATGAACACTAAACACTTCATGTAACAAAATAAAGTGCACTTTTATAGTAGGTTCTCAGTACACTGGCTTCTTATAGCAGCACGAGTTCTTATAGGCACACAGAATTCTTATAGCACTGAATGAAGTACTGTCAAAGATTTTCAACATGTCTACCTATGTGTTTTGGGATGTTTTCTATTTTTGGTGTTCCATTGAAATCTAAAAGGCACCTAGGAACAGACCAATTTTATCAGCTCTAACAAGGGAGGGGTCACCAGCCCCTAGCATCCCAAAAATGAAAACTTATTCACTGTTTTTTTCTGTAGTGCAGAAATCAGATATCTGTGCATATGATGACAACACCTGGATGTCAAGTTAAACCAAAGTCAGGTAACCAGTAGGCAGATGTTCTTGGTCTCCAACTCTCATCACTCCCAGCTAGCACAGTTAATGGGTAAGGATGAAAGGGAGTATAGTTCAGCATCTTATGGGTCACAGGTACCCATCCTTGTGATAAATCATAGTTTAATTTGACAAGAATGAGATGTAGGGGTCAAACTGCTGGCGTCAAAATGCTGCCCTTGCCTCTCCTTCTCTATGGCATCTACAAAGAGTTTGTAAGCTAATCTTTATTATTTCTATTAATCACTGCTTATTGTACTATCAGAACCTCAAACCAGGGTTACTTTTAACTAAAGAATCATCAGAAAAGTCATCCTGATAACCCATTAGGGTGATTTTAAATTTGTAGACTTCTATACAGATCATACCACATGACTATAAATCACAATAAATATATAATTTTAAACAAAATCAATATAGGTATACTTGGAATTAAAACTTCTTTGAAATTACTACTTGGGTTAGGAAAGGCTGCATCCTATCTTCATTCCTCTTCCTCATGACCCTTGACTATGTCATGCGAGAAGCAGCATATAATGGGACAGGCATCCCTTGATCTGACCAAAATAGCCTTGGTGACCTAATTTTGCTGATGGCATCACTCTGCTCAAGGAAGATGAGATGAAACTGCAACAGGCAACAACTGCTCTGGACAGAGAAGCAAAGAAAATTGGCCTTAGGATAAATGCTGAGAAATGGAAGGTCATGCATGTGAACTCCACAACCAGGACATAGAGAATAATACTCGGGTCACAGCAGTTGGAGAAAGTGGAGTGGTTTATTTATTTGTGTAGTGTGATTGCTCAAAATAGAGATGCAGAGGTGGACATCAAATGCCATGTTGGAAAAGCAACAGCAATCTTCCAGACAATGAATAAGATCTGATCATTGCCATCGATATTGCTGAAAATTAAAATTAAACTCTGTTCATCTCCATAGTGATCCCAACAGCCATCTCTGTATACCTCTGAGACTTGGAAGGTGTCAGCAAGTATCAACAAGAGATTTGATCTTCTCCAGCAGAAGTCCCTCTGCCGAATTTTAAAGATTCACTATTTTGACTACATTGCAAATTGGGAGGTGTTTCAAAGGAGTGGCTTGTGCAAATTACATAACATCGTTGAGTGAAGAAGACTCCAAATGGCAGGCTATATGTTCCATATGGAGAAAATCAGCCCCCCTAAGATAGCAATAAGTTGGACCCCTCCTAATGCCAAACTGCAACGAGGACACCCTCAAAATACATAGCAAAGAATTCTAAGCCTGTGGCCCCTGGGCCAGATGTGGCCCATGGCTCCATTTCATGTGCTCCCCCTGCCTCCACCACATCAGGAAGTGCCATGTGGTGGAGGAAGGGCAAAATGGCCATCTGGCCCCTGAAGCTGTCTGAGGGAGCGTGACCCAGCCCCCGGCTTAAAAAGGAACTCCTGATCTAAGTAAGTAAATATCTCAATAATTCCTTGACACCTGAAGTGATAAAAGAGGAAGTAAAGAAGTAGTATCTATATAAACTACATTTTCTTGATCATTTGTAGATAGTAATTGTTTTCTAAATTCTACACAACATCTGAATAAGATAATGACAAAACATCAACAAATAAAACAGTTGCTTTCACTTAGACATGGATAGTTAAGAAAATGACCATACAAGAGAGAGAAAAGTAGCAGCCAGGCAAATGAATACATGATACAGCAAGTAGATACTCACCAAGTGGTTGGCCTGCAATGATTCTGGCATTTTCTCCTGCCACAGCAGCCCTTGCATGTCTTTCACTCATGTATTGTACAAATGCGTAACCTTTGTGCACTGAGCAGCCCACTATTTTTCCATACTTCGCAAATATTGCCTCTATATCACTCTTTTTCACAATGGCTGTGTTGAGATTGCCAATGAAGACTCTAGAGTTGATGGATTTAGGGTCATTCTTATTGGTGACGTTACTGGTCTGTGTTTTGCCGGTCATGATTGGATCACTTGACTTCAGCCCTTAAAAACAGATGACAAAAGTTTATGTTGAGTTGTATGTCTTGGCCACTGACATGGCACATGACTCAGTTCTCATAAGCAACTATAAATAAACCTGCAATCATATAGCAAGTTAATATGGAGTAAGTCTCACTGAAATCAATGGGACTTCCTTCTCAGAGATGCACATGGGACTACACCACAAATGAATCTAAAATCAAGACTTCTGATGCTGGCTCATTAAATATCCATTATTATTCCTCATGTAAAATAAGAGAATAAAACACTATCTGTTTCAGTGAAATGAACATTTATGGCTAGGCTTGGAGCGACTCTGATGAAAGACTGCCTTTTTCCTATCTGGCTCCTGTCAATCAGTACACATTATCTATTTCAGCCTGTTCTGTAGCATAGATAATGACAAGCAGTTCACCTCAGGTTGTACACAGCTGCTTAGCACAATCAATATGTTTCCATTAGGAGCCATTAATTTCTACTTTTAAGAATAACTCTAACAAGGAAACAACAACAACAAAAGAGTTTTAATAGAAGAGGCAGAATAAGCAAGGAAAGTTCATCAAATTTCACAGTAGGATTTTATTTGTACATCAAGACTGCTACAGTGATTGTGCGGATAGATTTCAGAGACAGAATAGTTGAATTCTTAAAGAGGTAAGTTGCTATATTTTCATTAAATACTATATTAAATACTCATTAAATATGATATATGAATACTGAAGTTTCTAGGATGTTCTGTATCCTCCTACAAACAACATAACAATCAATGTTTCCCAATGTGTTATCCTACCTGTCTGAAAGTATGCTTCAGTGCTTATGAACTCAGGAAAACACAGGATCCTGTTATTTTTATCTTAGAGACGTGGAGACTTTAAAGTGTCACATGTAAATCTGAATATATATATATTATTTTCTTTGTAACTATAAAACCTATTATTTACCTAGAGGTCAATAGTGTGTTTCCAAGCAACTCATATTCACTTTGTGTGCTTGCCAGCTTAGCAGACAGTCATGTGTCAAAAGCCCATATATTTTCCAATACTAAAAAATGGCTCTAGTGAAGAAGAGACCATTTATATAGCAATTAAATGCATAACATTTCTCATAAACCATAGCTAAGAATTATGTTCAGCTTCATTGTGATCATATTTTAGATCTTATCAGCACCATTACTCAAGTAGGGTTTACATTTCAGTTGTACGTGTTCATTTCTCAAGATGGAAGGAAAAGAAAAGAAGAAATAATAATTTCTTTTAAATCCTAAAGGGTCCTATATATATATATATATATATATATATATATATATATATATATATATATATATATATATATATATATATATATATATATATATATATATATATATATATATATATATATATATATATATATATATATATATATATATATATATATATATATATATATATATATACACACACACACACACACACACACACACACACACACACACACACACACACACACACACTGCTCTGCTTTCCTCCCATCATGAGACTCAATAGATTCACCAGACCATCTGTCTTATCAGATTCTTTGTAGCCAGCAGAGCAGACATGGTTAGTTCTTGGGTGGGAGACTGCCATATCCGAGAATGCATTTTTTCCTGAAGCAGGAAAAATGACATTGGCTTGAATTTGTTTAAGGTGGATCCCAGCTTGCCATGAAGTGACCCTACAATCATGGAGCCATCTCCTGCAGCACATAGGAAATGTGGCATGCAGGATTTAACATCGGGACTACAATGGTCTGCCACAGCCTTGAGGATATTGACAAGGTGTGCCTTCACTGCCAGTCCATCTGGCATCTCCTCTTCCATGACCATTGGGAATCAGAATTCCTCCTCCACTCATTTTACCCAATATGATGGTTTCCAGTAGCATAAATTTGGATAAATTCTCATGAGGAACAAATTGACACTAATTTATTATATACAGTGGAACCTTGGTTAACAAACGGTTTGGTTAACATAAAAACCACATAACAAAAGGAAATCCATAGAAAATAGTGGCTCAATTTATGGATTTTTCCCCAGAACGCATTAATTTGTTTTCAATGCATTCCGATGGAAAATCATGTTTTGGTTAAAGTATTTTGGTCTGAAACTGTATTCAATGCAGTTTCCTATGGGAAATTTGGTTACAGTATCCCGAAGAATGCATTAATTACAGTGAGGTTCCACTATTGCACAAAGGAAGAAGAAAATGGGAAAGCAAGGATATTGCATCTTGACAGCTCAAGAAGCCCAGGATCTGAGCTGCCCACACAAGTCTCTGTATCTTCTTGACTCATACTGGGCTACATAGTTACCTATATCTATATCAAATGCTACTGCTCAACTTTAACCCTCTCTTCTTTTCACCCCTTAAATGGTGAACCTGATAGAGATTATCTTCTTCAAAAACAAAGGACAAGCTACTATTTATTATTCTTTGAATTTCTCATGCCTTTCTGAATACCTGAGTCAATAGCTGCTAGAGGTGATTCATCATTGCCCCTCTGTGACCTCTACTCAGCCACATCATTGCCACAAAACTCATTTGATGCCACAATCACTACATTCTTTCACTCCTATACTAGTAGGCTTCATTCACTACAGCCAAATATAGTAAATTAAACTATGATCGGGCTGCTGATGCTGGTGCTAAAATATAATCCTACATATGAAAATGCAGACATAAAAATCAATTATTGAATAATTATTCAATAAATAATAATTCTTCTTCAGGTGCTGTATCTTTTCTGGATATTGGCTAACATCATGGAGATAGGCTTCCTGTTCTTAACTCCTTGGAACTCCTCAAATATAATAGTTAAAAATAATTCCAAATTATCTAAATTAGGAGGACATTAGTGAGAGTTATTTCACAGTCAACTGGTTACAACATTGACCAGTTTTGGGTGTCATTTTTAATATCTTGGGCTTGCTGAGAATTTTCAAGAAACTGAACCAGAAAATTTAATAGGTTATTAAACAAGAGTGGTTGTATATTCAACATCCACTAAACTGTATCTATCTGCTCAAAAATAAGTTCTACAGAGTGCAATGTGGTTTATTCCAGCATAAATGGAAACAAGTCAGCAGCCCAACAGATATCAATGGTATGACAGTTAATTTACAGCCACTCCCGGTTTTATTTTATTTTTAAAGTATACAGTGAAAGACTGATCTCAGTGTGTTCCCACCTCCCTTGGGCCATACACAGATTACTGGAACACCTTCTACATTTTATTTCTAATCAAGGTCACATTTTAAATTCTGCTTTCACTTGATAAGGTTTCAATAAACATGACTAGGAGGCTGAACTATGTTTCTTCACAGCCGGAATTAGCATAGCAAAGTGCACCATATTTTCTATCAGAAAGGAAAAGATTTATCTGTTGGCTATTCATATATTAAAATATGTGTCCAGGCAAATGCATTGCAGTAATTTGTAACAGCAAAATAATATTAATGTTTGTATAAATGAGATTTGACTGCCTAAAGGCTGGAAATATAATACAATTGTCTAAATTTCCATATGACAAAAAAGCAACAACCAACCATACAAAAATCTCCTCAGGAATGAGAAAGAATATGTAATATGTATTTCTTCTATTAACAACGTGGATTTGCATAATACTGACTTGCATTGGAATAATTCAGACCCTTACCTACAGAATCATAAACAGGAAATGTATACATCACTTATATGACACTCTTGAAACAATAATTGCACCAGGTCACATGTGTATTGTCAGCCAAAGGCAAACTTCTCACATGCATCTTCTCAGGAATTCTCACAGGAATTCTCATTCCACTATGGTAACTGAAATGTCAAGTTACCCACCAAAAGTAGGCCAGAGAACTCTTCACCTCAAAGTGGGAAATTCTAAACACACAAGCTCCTTCCCATGAGCAATCCAGATGTGCAGTGCCCATCAAAAATGCAGTCTGTTCCACTCAGCTATCTAGCAACAGATGGAACCCACACATTGGCTTAACAGCCCTTCCTCAAGTGTAGCAGAGACTTCAACACAGGGATATGAGCCAGCACACTGCAAAGAACTTGGTCAGATTTCTAGAAGAGTTGGGTTGCTGTTTTGCTTTGTAGGCGCACCGACTCAAATAAAGACTCAGACACCGGTATTGGATTAAAGGTGCCGGGCCACTTTTATTGAATAATGTCCTAGTCCGAATTATCACTATCAATTGGTGTATCATCCAATTGTAATTCTTTAAGGCAAGCAGGCCGCAGTAACACTGGTAAGGTTCCACCCAAAATACCAATGGAAATTGGCTACATGTATCTATTGTATCAATTTGTTTGTTGACACAAACAAATTGTTGACTGGAGTCAATATACTATCTACTGACCCCACCCTATGACGTGTATCCATTCAAATATCAAGGTGATGCAGGCTGTGAAGCTCCTGCCATCACCCGAATCATGGTTTGCCCTTGACCGGCCAATCCTATTTCCCCTGTACCTATCTACGTGTTGGCCAGTCAATTGCGAACCTGCCGGATACCTCTGGGTCATAAATCTTTACCTTACCAGTGCTACCTGCCACACGGGGAGGCATCCATGATGACTCACCGCCCCCCCCTGACCGTCAGGTCGGTCACCAGGCCTGCCTGCACATCCTCCAGGAAGAGGTTCATACCTCTAGCCAACAGGTGGACCCCATCTCCTGCATATAGATCGAAATCCTGCAAGCCTATCCTCGTATGTCGAATGGCTGTCCCCAAGCCATTATCAACAAGGAACCGGGCAACAGCCCTGTTCACTGACCGCCAGGCGCGGTCCAAACCACGGAGATCCATGCCTCCTCTATAACATTGTCTCGGCACGATGTCAGACCATAGCAGCCGTGTGCATGGCCATAAATGATGTGAGAACGCCAGGTCACTGCACACCGGCATTTTTAAGGAAAGGCCAGTGATCTGTGCAAGATCATTGCCGCTGAGGTGCAGAATCAGGACATCAGGCAGTCCAGCATCCCTGATGGACATCAGGAATGGCAACAGTTCCCACCATCTCATGCCGCGCATACCATACCATCGCATACGTGCGGATGCACGCAGCCCGAGGTGGGGTCCCCACTCTGTCGCTGCAGCATACTGCACTGCCCAGTGCACGTAACAGTGGCCCACCAGCCATACTGCCACCGGTGTGCGTGGACACACAGGGTATGTAAAAGAAGGAGAAGGAATTAAGGACATAACTGGTACTCATACAGTGAGGGGACGTACATATAAGGAAAAACGCGTGGACCCCCACTTGCCCATCCAACATATATCAGCCTCAGAGTACCCAAACGCAGCCGCAGTTGAAGCGGCACCTATCCTGAAAGAATGGGTGCCATAACGAGCCCCTGGGAGGCTGACACTGGGACGTGCCATACCGGTCACCTTCCAGAACTGAAATTTGGTAAGGGGAGACCCATCCTGGTGGCAGAAAAATGGGCCAGGGTGCGTGCCACGCACTGCCAAAAATGCATGTAGGGCACCAACCGGACAGATGTCAGCAATTGTACATCGTAGCAGTCTAACACCACTGCCTACTCCGTGCTGATAGGCCTTTGAGGAGCGAATCCTCAACTGAGCCCACTCCTGGTTGAGACAGACGTCTTCGAGTTCCAGTGCCCTACGAGACACGTCCCCTTTTGACAATGGGACCAGCTCGCTCATACGGAGAGCTCCAAAGAAAGCTACGGTGGTAGCTGCATGAAAAAGAGCCTCCTCATACCTATCGCAACACAATCTATGCCAACCTCGTGCAAGGTGGGTCAGAACACCTGGTGAAATGGGGTGACGTGTGTCTGGGCGTCGGCCACACTCACATGTCCACCATTCTAATACGTGGCGTATGCGGAAGTCATTCACGCAGTCAGTAAAGCCCCGTGCCTTGGCCATAAATGCCAATGCGGAAAGTCTGGTGGTGATAGTGCATGGGGCTAACCCCTGATCGTGAAGGTGAACCATATACTCTAAAATCTGGTCGACCGGTGTCGGCCACACTTTGGGCAATTGCCTTTGCCCGCAAAAGGTCCAAAATTGGAGGAATGCATGTAGATACGCCTTACGCATGCGAGGTGCCAAAGACATGCCGATCGCCCTGTTCACCTCTCCTCGCCAAATGTCCAAATCTCAGCCGGGAGTGGAGAGGGAAGTTCCTCTGCCTCTGGAGCCAAGGCACGGAACCGGGAGATCTGCAGGCAGGATAAAGCGTCGGCAATATCGTTATTAATGTGTGGCACATGTCTGGCCCTGAATAGCACATTAAGGCGCAAGGACCTCAAAACAAATTGGTGAACTAAGGCCATGACTCTGGGGGATTTGGATGTCTGGGCGTTGACAATGTGCACCACTGCAGCATTGTCACACCAAAAGTGAACTACCGAATTAGCCCACCTGTCCCTCCAGAGCATTAGGGCCCCCAAAATGGGGGAAATCTCCAGGAAAGTAAGATCGCGTAAGTGATCCGTGCCTTGCCATGTCTGAGGCCATTGACCATAGGCCCACCGTCCCTCAAAGTAAATCCCATAACCCAGAGAGCCGGAGGCATCCGACTGCACTTGGAAATGAGGGCTAACCATAAGCTCCGATCTCCAGAAAGAGATGCCATTAAAGTCCTGTAGGAATGTGAGCCAAACCGTAAGGTCTGCCGTAAACCTCTGGTCAGCCATACCCTGTGGTGACGTTTTAAAAGGCCCGCCATGGCGTCACAAAGACGCCTGGCAAAGGCTCTGCCTGGTGTTACTCCCTACAGGCGAAGTTGAGGTGGCCGTGCAGCACCTGCAACTCTCGGAGAGACACCGTACGCTTGGCAAGCATTGCCAAAATCGCAGCCGAGATCCGAGTCACCTTTTCCATGGGCAACCTGGATGTCTGGGCGACGGTGTCGATTTCAATACCTAAAAAGGTGAGAGTGGTGGCTGGGCCCTCAGTCTTTTCAGGTGCTAGGGGGACACCCAGTTCCCGCATAAGCACCTGAAATGTGGCGAGGAGACGGGCACACGTGCCCATGCCATGTCCACCCCCGAACAAAAAGTCATCGAGGTAGTGGGCTACAGACTGGGACCCTGACCTACAAACAAAAGCCCAGTGGAGGAAGGTGCTAAATCATTCGAAGGCCAAACATGGCGTCTGTTGCACACTCCATTGGCGGAGAAACTCCATCACAGCAGGCGGGCTGGAACCCCCTGCCCCGCCTGCTGGCGGGGAGTCTGTGAAGTAGCAGCCCGCTGCACAGCATGGCTACAGTGGTACCGGTCACCAGGCGCTGGCTGCGTGGGGGTCATATACAGCAGCCACAACTGCTGGCAGGGTTCGTCCCACCTCATCTCAGGGTGAAGGGCCACCCTCATCCTAAACTCCTCATCATAGGCCAACCATGACAGGCCAGGGAAATCAACCACAGCCCGGTAAATATTGTCCAGGTACTGGACCATTGGAATGGCCAAATCAGGACGGGCTCTCAGGTATACTGCCATATAAATCAGATAGGCTGGCAACCAATTGGCCCAAGTGCAAGGTGGTTTACGACGATGGGACAACTCCTTGTCCCTGTCGTCCTGCCCCTCTCTCTCCTCCTTAGTGGGTTCACGGTTTAGGAGGGCGAAAATGTCCACATATTCCCCCGGCCAAATCTTATCCCTCGTAGCCTGGGATAAATGGTCACCCAGGGGTAAGGAGAAACCGGCTATCAGCAGGGCTGCCGTCAGCACGGATTGAATTGGGGGTGCGCGCAGTGGGCCCTGTAGAACCCCTGAGACATAGGTGCGGTCACCCCTGCAATAACCGGGGAATAATTGGGTAACCAGAAATTAACAGGGTAGTGTGGATTAAACTGTCCTCCCACAGTAACTTGTCGTGGCCATGGCCATGTACCCCCCCAGCAGTATTAGGTAGTGTCACTGGTGTGCTGACTTGACCAGTATACTCACTCAGTGCACCCCCATGGGCCGCCCTCACTGGGGCTTCCGGCCCACGGTGGGCATCGGAGCTCACGATGGGTATCGAGCTCTGTGTGCCGCTGCGCCCCTGCCAAGCAGGACCAGTCCCCGGTGGAAAGCCCTGTTGCAATGGCCTGATGGGGAGCTGCGAGGTGCCAGCTTGGGCTGGCCTGATGGCCTCAAGCAGCTCAACCCTATTAGCGGCCTGCTGGACAGCCGTGGCCAACGTGTGGGCCGGAACTGCAGGGTTTGCAAGCCCACCATCCGAACGTGGTGGAGCAATGCCCATTGATGCCTCCAGCACCAAAATGTGTGCGAGGAGAGCATCGACAGTCTCACACCCACCGGGATAAGGTGGTCCGGATGGCCCGGATGGCCCACCAGGCAATTGCTGAGGGATAAGCCCAAATGGCAATCCCTGGCCCGAATAGGGCCATGCCCAGTAATCCAGCCCATGAGGGGCCGGAAGAATGGTGGGGCGGAAACCCGCACCAAGCCCAAGTGGGCCGCCATGCCCCGAGGCGGGCAAAGGCGCAGCAGGGGTAGGAACCCCAGAGGGGCAGGCCTGTGCCACCCCCGCCCGAGTCCCCAGACTGGGTGGGTAGGCAGAAGCCTGTTCACCCACATTGTTGGCAGTGGGTACTAAAACCCCACCACCCACTTGTGGGGGTGGCGCCGAGCCCTCCGGCCCGGTGGCAGCCCCCGAGAGGTTGAGTGGGTGGGCAGAGCCATGGCAGAGCCATGCCATGGCCACCCAAGCGATCGCTTTTCGGGGGAGGAAAATTCCTCTGAGAAAGAACGGGGCGAAGCCGGGAAGGAAGTGGCGGAGCAAACTTCTCCGCTCCGTTGCTTCTAAAATGGCAGCGCGGCTGCCTCATGGCCACCCCTTTTAAAGAGAGGTGGCCACGCCCCCTAACTAACCTGGATGTCTGCGTCCAGGTGGGGGTCCCCCACAAAGAGCGCGGCGGCCATTTTGGCGCCGCGCTTGCATTGTTCTGTCTCTGTCTTTTATGTTGAAATGTAAAGTGAATTTGGTTTTTTAACATTTTTAATGTTTAAATGTTCAAATGTTTGCACCCTCATTCCCTCAGCATGATCATGGAACTCACACAAACATAGATTACACATACAAAACACATTTCTTTACATAATTTCCATGTTGCAGTAGTCGCTTGTTGTATTAGTATTAACATAGAAAACCTAACTCATGAGACAATTAATTCCCTTTTGCCTGAAATGTCATTGTACAAAAACTGCATGGCACCTGACATTATACAAAAAATAATTTGAGATTTATTGTAACAGGAGAAAGGTTTCATCTGGTCACAAACAGAACTGAGGTCATATGGAAAAATGGAGGAACCACCCATTGGAGGGCAGGTGAGACAATTTTCCACTTCTCAAGCAGATCCTCACATATTGCCCTGGATGGTCCTCCAAAGTTCCACAGCTGATTTTTGAAGGCTCAATAGATCATACTGCCAGTGATTTAAGCGTCAGACAGTGGTTTAATTAATGTGACAACCCTGAGGACTAGCGGTCTTGGCAAAGTCCACAGGGAAGAGTGATGGTCCCCAAGTGGACTAAATCCCACTTGACTCCATCTTGATGGAGGGCAGCAGCTTCATCAATACTGGCCTGGGACCGAGGAAGACTTTGTGTGCCCAAAGGGCTCAGGACTAGAAAGTGACTCACAGAACTGGATCAGTGGTATGGGGGTCATGCTGCAATGTGGGAGGCAGATGAAAGGCAATGGCATTATATTCTCAGGACAGTCTTCATGGCTGATCACCATGATGATTGCCAATATTTGGAATTGGATATGGCACAAGTAGTAGTAGTAGTAGTAGTAGTAGTAGTAGTAGTAGTAGTAGTAGTAGTAGTAGTAGTAGTAGTGACCACGAGAGAAAGAAAATCAGGATGGAATTCTCATCGACAGCCATGGGTTTCCTCTCAGATCTTCAGCAAGGGTTGGGCTTGGACCACTCACACAATAGATGCTAGGCCTGATGGCTAAACTCATTAGCAAATGTGAAATGGTTGTCTTGCATCTATTTGCAATTCAACAGAGCAAAACTTCACCACTAATCTAAATAACAGATATGACCAGTTGTGAAAAAATCCTGCATATCTATCTGTTATGTTAACCATTGTGAATCTCTGTATCTGATGTGTATAAATTTAAACCATGAAGTCTCACTCCCAAGTCTGATGAAGTGGACCTGCTCCACAAAAGACCAGTTAGTCTTTAAAGTGCCATCACTCTCTCTCTCTCTCTCTCTCTCTCTCTCTCTCTCTCTCTCTCTCTCACACACACACACACACATATGTATGTTTATTCTCTGATATGCTAGAGTCCCCTTGAAGTCATTAGGGGAAAAGGTGGGATATGCATGTAACAAACAAGTAATAGGAAACAGATCAATTTTATCTGTTCTTTCATAGTGGGGCTATCCTGTGAGCAGAACTGTGTTCATGTTATGTCCGCACTAGAAGGAACACATTTATGATGCCAAGTATTCGTTTTCTATAACTTGAATATTTTTGAGGGAGAACACTGATACCATCCAATGTTATCTTAAAAAGCTATTGACAGAAGCAGGGAAAATGACATGATTTGAAATAAGAACATTAGTTGTCAAATTGCTCCTGAATCACCAATATAGTTTTTTGTCCTCTGTTTTTTCTGACTGAAAATGGATAAAATTATGACATTTTCCATTACTCCAGAACCTTTAGCAGGGCTATACATTTTGATTTTGAAATAAACTAGCCTGTTTGTCCTCCTTCTTTCACTAATGACAAAGACATGAATGGGAGCTGCATGAATAGGCTTTGATTTAATAAGTACACAGAGAGGGGAAAAGGCAGAGCATTTTGTGTGTGAACTATGCAACCAGGAACAGTAAAAAGCAGCAGGGTAAGACCAGTAGAAAAGAAGCTTCTTAACATTAACGGAATGCTTAGCAGCATAAAAGACTTAATTTCTGAAATTGGTAAGTGGGCGAGTTTCAATTTTGTCTGAAATATTTGGCATCTACACTTGGATCCAACACTCTCTTTTCTAACTCCACAACATCTGGCAAATGCTAGCTATAATCCAAGCAAGTTGCTCAGAAGAACATCTGCAATCAACTTATAATCAAATTCAATGAAAACACAGCCAATCACATGTAATACAATTCAAAGTTTTTGTTGGGTTTTTTTTTTGGGAGGGGGGGAGAAAGTGACAGTACTTTGAAGTGATAAATAATGCCACACATACCAGTTTCATTATGCTACTGTTTTCTGTAGCTTCAAGTTTTGCCACATGTAAAATGCCAAGATGATTACCAACCAGTTGTTTCCCCTCTGTTCCTATTGCTATAGCATATAAACCCTACTGCATTAGACTAATATTTTGTTACCTACAGATGCATACATCCATACAGTGGTGAATTAGATAAAAATCCATAAGCACATTCCATATGCTACATTTTTCTGCCTTGTTTTACTTTGGGGGAGGCAAGGGATGGAAGGTCAGGTGGATTTACTAGGACTAATATCCAATCTGATGAGTACTACTAAGGAGTTCCAACAACATTGCCACCAAATATGGCCGTCAGGGGCTTAGAGCTCACTGCCAATTGTGTCATCACCCCAAAACTTTGTGATAGCCAGTGCTGCCTTGGAAAGTAACGTATGCAAGCACAGCCTGACTGTTTCTTAAAGTCCCGTCTCAGTCTCAGCTCCTGCCAACCTAGCAGTTTGAAAGCAAGAAATTGCACGTAGATAAATAGGGACTACTTCAGTGGGAAAAGATCTTGGGGACATATTGTTATTGTTATCGTTATTGTTTGTTGTTGTTGCTGTTGCTGCTGTTGTTGTTACTGCTATTGTTGATGTTGCTGTTGTTATAAATAACACCATGAGCTTATATCATGGTGTACACAGAAAGAGCTTCCTTAAAGATTGTGGTATTTTTGCCCCACAATCGGGCATACCCTGGACAATGGCTACCTTGTTGAACTGTCTTTTGTTTTGTTATATAAATTTTTATTGATTTTCAAAGTAAAATACAAAATAACATACAAATAACACAAAAATTATGAAAAGTGCAAGAAAATATATCAGATACAAAACTCAATTACATTACAATGCTATTTAAAACATTTTCATCCTTAAAAATCAATATAGCAAATAATTCTTATCCTGTAATGCATTCTCATTAATTGCCTATTATTTTCTATCAATACCACTAATATAATAAAAATAGAATAATAATACCAAATTAAGAAAAGAAAAGAGAAAAAAATAAAACACAAAAGAAAAAATAATTCATAGTATACACCCTGTGATATATACATTGCCCTGGAGGTTACGGTGTGCCACAGCAATTTCTTACTATTTCCAAAAACTCAACTGATCAGGCGCCGGCCTGCCACCTTCATCTTTAATCAACATATATTCCACAAATGGTTGCCACATATTCCAAAATTTGTTTTCAGTTATTATACCTTTTCTTTTATTTATCTCCCATGTTAGCTTATTATTCAAAGCAATCTCCCACATTCCCTTGTACCATTCTTCAATTTTTAATAATACATCATTTTTCCAATTTCTTGTGATACATTGCCTACCAATTGTTAATATTATATATAATAACTCTTTTTTACTCTTATCTATGTTCATATTTTCCATGTCTGTCAACAAAACAGTGCTTGGCCCCAGCTTACGGTTCAACGCCATTATTCTTGAAGTTTTCTTCCTCAATTTTTACCCAGAAATCTTTTACCACATTACAACTCCACCACATACTGTATGTTCATAAGTACCCAGTGTATTTTTACATCTCCAACACTTTTACCATTATCCATCTGATGTAACCTGACTGGGGTCAAGTACCATCTCCATAGCATTATATAATTGTATTCTTTCATTCTAACAAACACGGTTCTCATAATCCTTCTATTCCATCCCCCCCCCCAAGCTATTTCTGTAATTCTGTAGTCTACCTTCTTGATTTAAAATCTTATATATCTCACTCACCAAGCCCTTTATTCCCATTTCTCTCTTTCTTATCTTTAATATCATTTCCTCAAATTCCATCCTATTCATTTCCAAACTGGTTTCCCTCATATATCTACTTATTCCACTTATTTACTAAAACAATCTGAAACCAGTTCAACCTCATTTGTATGTTGTTGTACTGTCTAATCTTTCTCACACTAGCTCAGGTAAAAGGAACTGGGGAATGAATTCACCAAAAGGTGGCTTCATTTTGGCAGCTTAAAGTCTGACCTAGACATGGAAGAAGAAAGAAGCTTATGTCATGTGTGCAAAGTTATTTCCTCTTTTTTTTGTTCTTCCCACTGGCTCCGCAAATTAAGTTTTTTGGGCAGTTCATTATCGTTATATGCAAATGTAACACAAGCAAGAATTTATATCCTTTTCCTGTCTATTCCACTTTTGCAGAACAAATTTTTTAGGCTTCATTTGCCCATGTCATTCTGGATTACACTGTTAGTAGTTAGGTTCATAAAATCTTTATTCTGTACAGCTCTTTTTACCTAACATTAGCATGCTCCTTTTTTCTACACTAGCATATAAACCTACTGGTCCCAGGTTAGGTAATGCAATAGCTAGTTTTAATAGCTTCTTTCTTGCTTATAAAAAATAATTTTAAAGAAAATATTTTATTCAAGGGAAAATATTTTAAAAATGTAGCTGGAAAGCAACACTCAAAATCTTTCCTTTGCATGTACAGGTACTATAGCTCTTAGAGGATATTCTGGAAAATATAATCTTGACATCTTCTCCAGCACTATACAGTTTATCTTCCCATGCTTCACTAATCCTGTTTCTGAACACATCTGAACTGAAGAGCTTATGGGTTTTGACTACAGGCAATCCTCTCACCATAAGATAGCTCTGCTTTCTAATTATGTCATTATTAGAATATAACCAGTAGCATGAGGCATGAGGAGTACCCATTCATTAATGCAGACAACTGAAACTCTGTTTCATTGTAAGTAATGAAGTGGAAACATATACATTAATTATGAAACCTTTGAGATCAAGCCCACCACATCCTGTGAACTTTCAATGCTCAGCTAGTTCTTGTTTACTTACTGTGGGCAACTAAAACAACTCATTTCACAATTCAGGTCTTCACGGGATACAAGAAAGGCACTCAGGTCCATATTCCTAATAGTTTTTAAAGAAGATAATCTGCCTTTATACTACAAATGAATTGTTTTCCTCATTGAATCATTATTTAACATTCAAATTTCCATATTTCTATTTTTTTCATATAACTCAGACAGAAATATTAGACTAGAAGAGTACCCAGCATTGCCCAGGTTGTTGCTCACAGACAACATCGTTTCCACTGCTACCCCCTGTCCGCCATCACCCCTTGTCACTGCCAGCTGACCAGCAAAGCGGCTCCCTTCCGTGGCGTCTCCAACACCGCTTTTCCTACTGCTACTGCCACCGCCTCCAGGGAGGAATGTCCTGCCAGTCCGCTGCCATTGTCGCCACCCCCACTGCCTTCCTACCCTGTTGCTCTTCCCCTGGTTCCCTGCCTCAGGCAACCTCTCACTCAACCACCATTCTCCCCAAGCCCTGTCCTCCCTGTCCCACTGCAAACCTAAAGCGGCGGGTGCTTCATGTGGCAAGAGAGGAGGATAGTTTGTTGCCTGTTAGGAGGCGGGGCGAAGGCAGGGAGAGGGGGAGGGCCTTCTCAGCCTTCACCTCTCAGACAGGGGGAGGCCTCAGCACCAGGCCTCATCATCATCATGATTACTGTGTAGGCCGCAGCCTGGCTCTGGTGTTTCTTTAGGGCTGTGGCATGGGGTGGCCTGCGCGGTTGCCGCTCATGTTGCCCTTAGATAGGGAGATGTGCACCACAGAAATGGAGGTGTATGACTCTCAGCATGGCCGCCACCTGCTTGGTGCCACGGGCCATGCTGGGAGTCATAGTTCAAAGTGGCTTCATCCTTGAACGCCAATGCGCATGTGCACTAACATTGGTCCTGGCATTTTCTCCCATTGGGGGCAGAGTTTTGCGACCCTTTGTTTGGGGCATACACTTCCAAATGGGCATCGGGACCCCCGCCATGGCCATCTTGCAAGCCCAATGCAGGTATGTGGCCAGTTTGTGTGAAATTGGCCCAGGGGTGTGGTAGCCTATCGAAGACATACAAACCCACACCTCTGTTTTGTAGATATAGATGAGGATAGATGTGATTGTGTGATGTGCACACTGTGGCCTGCTGAGGTCCGGGGCTCCTCCTCCTGGTCTGGCAAACCGGGAGAAGTTGGGAGCACCTGTGGTGGCCCCAGTGGGGGATAAAAGAACTGCACTGGCCACTGCCTTCCTGCCACCAACACCCGTCGTCTGACGCTGCAACTAGCTGAGGTCCGGGGCTCCTCCTCCCAGTCCAGCAAACCGGGAGGAGTTGGGAGCACCTGTGGTGGCCCCGATGGGGGATAAAAGACCTGCACTGGCTACTGCCTTCCTGCCACCGATGCCCGACACTGCAGCCCGCCGAGGTCCGGGGCTCCTCCTCCCAGTCCGGCAAACTGGGAGGAGTTGGGAGCACCTGTGGTGGCCCCGATGGGGGATAAAAGAACTGCGCTGGCTACTGCCTTCCTGCCACCGATGCCCGACGCTGCGGCCTGCTGAGGTCCGGGGCTCCTCCTCTCAGTCCGGCAAACCGGGAGGAGTTGGGAGCACCTGTGGTGGCCCCGGTGGGGGAATAAAAGAACTGCGCTGGCCACTGCCTTCCTGCCGCCAACGCCTGACACCCGATGCTGTGGCCTGCCGAGGTCTAGGGCTCCCCCTCCCAGTCTGGCAAACCGGGAGGAGTTGAGAGCACCTGTGGTGGCCCTGACGGGGGATAAAAGAACTGCGCTGGCTACTACCTTCCTGCCGCCAATGCCCGACACTTCAGCCCGCCGAGGTCTGGGGCTCCTCCTCCCGGTCCGGCAAACTGGGAGGAGTTGGGAACACATGTGGTGGCCCCAGCGGGGGATTGGGGAACTGTGCCGGCTGCTGCCTCCCCGCCACCGCCACCGCCCCCTGCCACCCGCCACTGCGGCCCGCCAAGGTCTGGAGCTCCTCCTCCCAGTCCAGCAAACTGGGAGGAGTTGGGAACAGCTTTGAAGGCTGGGGCAGGGGATAAAAGAACTGTGCTGTCCGCTGCCTTCCTGCCACTGAGGAGGCCTGGCATCTGTATGGACTGCAGGGACGGGACTTTGCCTTGGGATTGTCCTATTGTGCTGCCTTGTAATAGTTTGTATGTTGTAATGCTTAAATTTTATTTCTTGTTATGCTGTGCTTAATCTTGTAACTTTGATATTGTATTTGGGATATGCACCCTTGTGATTTGTAACTAATTTTTTTATTTTTATTATATTGCTTGCGGATGATATCTATTTTTGTGCTTCTTTATTATTGTATTATTATGGCGTTGACATGTTGTAATTTGCCACCCTGAGTCAGCTTCGGCCAAGGAGGGTGGGATATAAATTTAAAATTATTATTATTATTATTATTATTATTATTATTATTATTATTATTATTATTGTTGTTGTTGTTGTTGTTGTTGTTGTTGTATGGGAGTGTATTATGTTATTGTCTAGCAGAGCAAAACAACATTCTACAAGAGAATTCTTTTAAAAAGCCATTCTGTGTTTGCTTCGAGAAGAACCTGTGAGGAAAATGAACACTGTTCTGCTTTCGAACAATACAATATATTAATGGATTCAGGGTATGTCTGATAATGTTAAGACAACAGTAACACTCAGAATTTAAAAATAGTAAATTCTTTGCTATTCATGTTGGCAAAAACACAGATGTTGCTTATTTTGCTGTTTTGTTTGTTATTGCCAGGTATCTGAGAGGCAATAAAGTTGAAGAAAGCCTTTTGTCGGAGTGCATAATAGGTAAGGATATATTTAATGCTATTGTTATTTCAAAGAAAAGGACACTTATTGGTCTAATTGTTGCAAGCTAAGGACTGATGGGGGCAACCAGGCAAGAATATGTCAGGTCTTTGTGGTTCTGTTATGAAGGTAGGCTCCCAATATAACCTGGAATCATTGCTGCATCCACAGGAAACGCCTAGCATCTAAGTACTTCCCTGGTAAATTATGAATTATTCTTTATGAAACTGTTAAGCTGGTTAATTTTATAAAGTCAAAATTCACAAACTCGATGATTTTAAAAGCACTGTGTGAAGAGATGACAAGTCTTCATTCTACCCTTCTTCATACTGAAACAATGTGACTCCCTTGTGATAAAGTCCTTACCTGGCTGTTCAAGCGTAGACATGAGGTACAGGGCTTTTTGAAAGACCATCCTTTCAAACTTGCTTCCAAGTTGCATGACTGTGTTACATGATTTCAGGCTTTTGTATACTTATCACATATTTTTCTACAAATAAACAGTCTAAATTTGGGACTTTAGAGAAAAAGGCCAACCTGAGGTATTTGAAAGTTTACAACATTCCTGATCAGAGCAGAAGCTATCAAAAGAAGCAAGTGAGAAAATAACTGAACACTTAAAAGGGCTTTTAAAAAATTACCCCTAAGTCCTGGCACTCCAAATCTTCATTGGCCTGAAAAAGATCAGACAAGGGGAGAATGGATATAAGAGTAAGCTAGGAACAACATGGTGGTGGTTCGAATTTTGGCTGTCCTGCTATTGTAATACAGTAGACCATATTGCCAGTGACTCAACACTGAATGTCAGGTGGTGGTTGATTAACCTGACAACCCTGAGGACTAACGGTCTTGGGTGGCCAAGTCCACAGGGAAGGGTGATGGTCCCCAAGTGGATTAAATTCCACTTGAATCTATCTTGATGGAGGGCAGCAGCTTCATCAATACCGGTCTGGGGCTGATGAGGACTTTGTGTGTCAAAAAGGCTCAGTATCAGAAAGCGACTTGCAGAACTGGATCAGTGATATGGGTGTCACACTGTGATGTGGAAGGCAGATGAAAGGCCATGACATTATATTCTCAGGTCTGTCATCATGGCTGATTGCCATGATGATCTCCAATATTTGGATCTCAATAAGGCAGAAGAAAAAGAAGAGTGGATTGCTAAAGGCTCAGGTTGGCCAACTACCCCAAACCTATCTGGTGCTTCTCACAAGTGTTGCTCCCATGGAGCACAGGATAGTTGAGGAGAATTTAGCAAGGGGAAAGACTGACACACTAGTCTCACTCGCAATTAGCTGCCAAGGCTGGATGGCTCCACTCTTCGGCTCTCTTTTGAGTTGGACAGAAGGGTTTGTTACATACTTTTATTTGGCTTGTTTTATTTCTCACCCCCAAAGCTCTGTGCAGGTGAATGTCCTGTTCTTTTTTGGCTTGTGTGCAACACTTGTTTTGCCTAAATGTCCCATCCTTTCTGTTTTCCTTTGTTGTTTAAATAAAGTTTCTTTTTAAAGCATTCTGAGGTGCTACGCTCAGTTCCTGGCTCTGAGGTGTCTATGTACAAATGGAAAGTAGTTATTGCTTGGGTCAGCTGGAAAAAAGAAGGGCAGGGGTACCCAAGATCTAGCCTGAAAGTCCTTGCCTTTTGGGGATGCACTCCAGCTAAAGAGTGGAAAGAACAGGAATGGTGGAGAACTTTCCCCTAACCATAGTGTGTAGGCAGCCTGAGAGCCAACTAGGGTGCTTGGAGCCTAGTTGTCAAGGGCCAGAAAAGGATTCCCTTTGCTACCCGTGGTTTTCCAACTCTTGACATACATCAACATTGCAAGCGCGGCGCCAAAATGGCCGCCGCGCACTTTGCGGGCCCCCCCCACAGGACAGAGAATCCGGGTAGTTAGGGGCGTGGCCAGCTCCCTTATAAAAGGGGTGGCCACGAGGCAGCCGTGCTGCCATTTTGCCTCAGCGACGGAGCGGAGAAGTTTTTTCCCCTGCGCCTCCGTCGCTCGTTGGTGTCAACGGGAAGCCTTTTTGGGTCGCTTTTGCTTAGCTAGCTTCCCTTTTTGCTCGAGATGCCTTCCAAAAAGAAGGCTGCTGCGAATTCAGCCCGGGCTGTTCGGAGGCGCAACCCAGGTCGGAGGACCGCGGTGCCGCCTCCTCAACAGCCTCCTTTGCCATCCCCGGCCGGGGCTAGTGGCTTGGGGTCTATCGCCCCTTGGCCCGATCAGAGTGCGGGCGCGGAGGGCGCTCCGGCCCGCGGCCCGCGAGCGGTGGACACCGCTCCTTCTTCCGCTCAATCCGTTGGGCCGATTTCTTTTGGGCCGCAGCCTCTCCCGGGGCCCTCTAGCCTTGGGGGGTGGCCCGGTGCCCTGCCTTGGCAGGTTTCCTCATCAGCCCTACCGGGCTTTGGCCCTGGCCAATGGCCACATATGGGCCACGGGGTCCAGGGAACTGTCCCCGTGCAAGGGTCAGGTGGGCCGGCCGGCTCTTTACCCATGGTTAATGTAGACACCTTACTGGCCCGTATTGCGGCCTTGGAGGAGTCTTTGGCCCGGGCCAGTCAGGCGGGTGCCCCTTTCGGGGTACCTTTTGAGGCGCTATCGGCAGCAGGACAACGGCCGGCGGGGAGGGTTGAGCTGCTGCAGGCGGGTGGCGCGGCTCCGGCCACTGCCTCGCAGCTCCCCAGCCAGCAACCTGGTGCGGGTCAAGCCCCGGTGATGAGCTCTACCTCGGTCGTGAGCTCCGACGCCCCCAGTGGGCCGGAACCCCCGTTGGGGGTGGCCCGCGGGGGTGCAGCATGTGAGTATATGGTGCAAACGAGTACATCCACACACATTCCCAATATAGGGGGGACCTTTCAATGGCCTTGGCCTCGCGCGGGTGGTGCAGGGGCTACGCCGCTGGCGACCCACCCGGCGACAACTACTGCCACCATGCCCGCTGGGGTGGGCCTGGGTTCTTACACTGCTGGGAACGTACTTGGGGTGGCAGGGTTAAATCAGGCCCCTTTTGGTAGGCCAGCTGTCCCCTTTTCGGCTTTGCCGACGGCAGGGTATTCCTTGCCACTGGGTGATCACTTGGCACAGGCTACCAGAGAAAAGATATGGCGGGGGGAGTACGTAGATATCTTCTCACTCCTGAACAGAGAGCCCACTAAGGAAGAAAGGGAGGGTCAGGATGAGAAGGACAAGGAGCAGGCACGCCGCCGTAAGCCGCCGCGTACCTGGGCTAACTGGCTCCCCGCTTATTTGATATACATGGCGGTATATTTGAGGGCGCGGCCGGATCTAGCAATTCCCATGGTCCAATATTTGGACAACATATATAGGGCGATGGTAGATTTCCCGGGCCCCTCATGGCTAGCATATGATGAGGAATTCCGTATGAGGATTCCCCTGCACCCCGAGATGAGATGGGATGAGCCGTGCCAGAGACTGTGGCTCTTGTATATGACACCCACACGCCCTGCCCCGGGGGATAGATACCATTGTGGACATGCGGTCCAGCGAGCAGCTCCAGCGCAGGCTACCCGCCAATTGGCGGGGCAGGGGGTTCCAGCCCGCCTGCTGTGCTGGACTTTCTCGTCCAATGGTTCCTGCAGTCGGAAGAACTGCAGGTATAAGCACGAGTGTCCCACATGTTCTGGCCCCCATGCAGCCTCGGCTTGTCCCAAGCCTGGGGGGGCGCGAGGCAGAGGGAGGGGTGGACAGTGGGCTGGCAAGCCTGCCACGGATGGAACTAGTTCTCCGAAAGGCCCCCTCCCCAATTAAGGTGGACATGCTGGAGCGCTGGCTCGCATCGTACCCAAGGGGAGAGGACAGGGAGTATCTCATCCAAGGTTTTAAGCAGGGATTTCGTATCCCTTTTATGGGTAATAGATCCCCTCAGGATGCTCCCAACCTTTTATCCCTCAGGGGAAGGGAGGAGGTAGCCGAGGCCAGCATTAAAAAGGAATTAGACGCGGGCAGGGTCGCCGGACCTTTTCCCGCACCCCCTTTTCCCAACCTTAAGGTTTCGCCATTGGGTTTGGTTCCTAAAAAGTCCCTAGGTGAGTTTCGCCTTATTCACCATTTGTCCTACCCAGCCGGCCGATCGGTCAACGATGCGATACCTGATGACCTTTGTTCGGTCAGGTATACATCGTTCGACCATGCGCTGCGCATGGTGCGCTCGTGTGGCCCGGGTGCTTTGCTGGACAAGTGCGACATTAAGTCAGCTTTTCGCCTCTTGCCGGTGCACCCGGGCGACTTTGAATTGCTGGGTTTTAAGTTTAGAGGGGAGTATTATTTCGATAAGGCCATGCCTTTTGGCTGCTCCATATCATGCTCGGCTTTCGAGCGTTTTAGTACCTTCCTAGAGTGGGCTTTCGTCCGCAGGTCAGGGTCCCGGTCTGTAGCCCATTACCTGGATGACTTTTTATTCGGGGGTGAACGGGGCTGGGACACGTGTGCACGTCTCCTCAATACATTTCAGACGCTAATGCAGGAACTTGGTGTCCCTTTAGCGCCCGAAAAGACCGAGG
This sequence comes from Bradypodion pumilum, assembly GCA_035047305.1. Classification (NCBI taxonomy): domain Eukaryota; kingdom Metazoa; phylum Chordata; class Lepidosauria; order Squamata; family Chamaeleonidae; genus Bradypodion; species Bradypodion pumilum. The sequence goes on along the minus strand of JAWDJD010000004.1, from coordinate 304,792,157 downwards.
GCCCGTCGACCAAACTAGTATTCCTGGGGGTTGAGATTGATACAGTAGTACAGGCTTCTAGGTTACCGGGTGATAAGGTGTCTAGGATAGTGACCCTTATCTCAGAATTGCTGGCCAAGCGTAAGGCATCCCTGAGGGAACTGCAGGTGCTACATGGGCACCTCAATTTTGCCTGCAGAGTGGTCGCACCGGGCAGGGCTTTTGCCCGGCGCTTATGCGACGCCATGGCAGGGTTATCCAGGCCCCACCACAGAGTCAGGCTCACCCGGGGTATCAGGGCAGACATGTTAGTCTGGTTGCAATTCCTGCGGGAGTTCAACGGGGTCTCATTTTGGAGGTCTGACCTCCTGGCATCCCCCGATTTCCAGATCCAGTCTGATGCCTCAGGATCCCTGGGTTATGGGATGTACTTCAATGGGAAGTGGGCCTATGGTGGGTGGCCACCGGCATGGGCAGGCACAGGTCGCCTGCGGGATCTCACATACCTGGAATTTTTTCCCATTCTCGGGGCTTTGATGCTATGGGGCGAACAGTGGGCCAATTCGGTGGTGCATTTCTGGTGCGACAATGCTGCTGTTGTTCACATTGTCAATGCACAGACTTCTAAATCGCCCAGGGTCATGGATCTAGTGCGCCATTTTGTGCTGCGCTGCCTGCGCCTCAACGTCTTGTTCAGGGCCAGGCATGTCCCAGGGGTTAATAATGATATTGCTGACGCTTTGTCCCGCCTGCAGATCTCCCGGTTCCGCGCCTTGGCCCCGGAAGCGGAGGAATTTCCCTCGCCACTCCCAGACGAGATGTGGACTATTGGCAAGGAGAGGTGAACCGGGCGATTGGCCTGTCACTAGCGCCACGCACGCGTAAGGCGTATCAACAAGCATTCAATTTGTATAGGGCTTTTGCTTATCAATTTCACTTGCCAGAGACCTGGCCTATCCCGGTGGACCATGTTCTGCGGTTCATGGTTCACCTGCATGCACAGGGCCTTGCACCTCGCACCATAGCATCCAAGCTCTCGGCGTTGGCTTTTATGGCCAAAGTAGGGGGTCATGTGGATACCACCTCTGACTTCCGTGTGAGACACGTTTTGGAGGGGTGGGTGCGCGAGCGCGGGCGTTGCCCGGACGACCGGCACCCTATTTCCCCAGGGGTTCTTACCCAGTTGGCCCGGGGCTGGCCAGGCCTCTGTTTTGATCATTATGAGGCAGCCCTTTTTCATGCAGCCACAACGGTGGCATTTTTTGGAGCGCTCCGCATCAGCGAACTCGTGATGCTGTCTAAGGCGGATGCAAGTGGTAGGGCACTGGAACTCGGAGATGTATATGTTGCCAAAGACTGGGCCCAGTTGAGGATTCGCTCCTCCAAAACAAATCAGCAAGGCGTAGGCAGTGGAGTAAGACTGCTACGGTGTTCTTTGGCAGACATCTGTCCGGTTGGTGCCCTACAGGAATACCTGGCACTGCGTGGCATGCACCACGGCCCGTTTTTCTGTCACCAAGATGGGTCTCCCCTTACTAAATTTCAGTTTTGGAAGGTGACAGCCAGAGCCCTCACCAGGGTGGGCCTACCAGGTGCCCGTTATGGCACACATTCGTTCCGGATTGGCGCAGCCTCTACAGCGGCTGCTTTTGGGTACTCTGGGGCTGACATACGTAGCATGGGAAGGTGGGGCTCACAATGTTTTCAGTTTTACGTGCGCCCGCTCCCGCCATGAGTACCAATCCTAGTCACCTTACCTTCCTTTTTCTCAATTTTCTTACAGACCCTGGGTGTCGTATTACACCGGTGACAGTATGGCTGGTGGGCCACAGCTATGTGCTCAGGGCAGCGCGTTACGCTGCGGCGACAGAGTGGGGACCCCGACTGGGACTGGGTGACCACGCCAGTCTCTCATGGCACGGTAAGCCTGGGATGTTATGGCGGGAGCTGCGGCCTTTCCTTTTTTCTGGCCTGGGGGCTGACCCGCCTGACATTCTAATCATTCACCTGGGGGGCAATGATTTGGGCCAGGTCACCGGCTTATCGCTCAAGCATGCGATTTGCGAGGACCTCGCCTACTTGAACTATGTCTGGCCTGCCACAGCCCTGGTTTGGTCGGACATTGTTCCGCGCCACTCTTACAGAGGGGGCGTTAACCTCCTGGCCCTTGACCGAGCTAGGCGCTCGGTCAATAAGGCAGTGGCGCGGTTTCTCACCACCAGGGCTTGGGGACGGGTTAGTCATCACCCCGATATTAGTCTACAAAATTGTGACTTGTACGCAGGGGATGGGGTCCATCTGTCGCGAGGAGGTATGGACCTCCTGTTGGGTGACTGGCGAGCAGGCCTGTTGACCGAGCTGACGGTCTGGGGGGGGGGCGTCAGGTCTTCTGTGAAGCCCCTCCGTGTGGCGGGTAGCACTGGTAAGGTAAACAGTATGACCCACAAGTATCCGGCAGGTTCGCAATTGACTGGACAACACTAGACAGGAATAAAGTAGTTAAACGTTGTCCGGTCAACGACGAACCAGGCGATGGGGTGATGATGATTGCTAACCAGCATGCATCACCCCTGTGATTTCACGGATACGCGTCAGAGGGTGGGGTCATGAGTTAGTTATTGACTACGGTCAACAATTTGTTTGTTGTTGACAAACAAATTGATACAAATTGATACATTGTAACCAATTGCCGTTGGCAATTTTGGGGTGGTACCTTACCAGTGTTACTTCGGCCTGCTTGCCTTAGGAATTATGATTGGTCGTTTTACCAATACAAATTTATAATTCGGACTAGGGCATTGAATCAATAAATGTGGCCCTTTGCTGTTATCCACTTTCAATGTTGTCTGTGTCCGTTATTGGGGGGGTGCGCCTGCAATGCAAGCGCGGCGCCAAAATGGCCGCCGCGCACTTTGCGGGCCCCCCCCCACAGGACAGAGAATCCGGGTAGTTAGGGGCGTGGCCAGCTCCCTTATAAAAGGGGTGGCCACGAGGCAGCCGTGCTGCCATTTTGCCTCAGCGACGGAGCGGAGAAGTTTTTTCCCCTCCACCCCCTCCCTAGTTAACAGTGTGATTATGGTCGCTTCGGGGCCGGGTGGGAATTTTTGGTTGGGACCCATATTGGCTTCGGGTCCTGGCTTTTTTGCCCATCCCACACTGTTGCTATGGTTTGATATAGGGGTCTTTCTTCGTTCCTACTGTTGCCTTTGGTCACATGGGCGGGTAGCACTGGTAAGGTAAACAGTATGACACACAAGTATCCGGCAGGTTCGCAATTGACTGGACAACACTAGACAGGAATAAAGTAGTTAAACGTTGTCCGGTCAACGACGAACCAGGCGATGGGGTGATGATGATTGCTAACCAGCATGCATCACCCCTGTGATTTCACGGATACGCGTCAGAGGGTGGGGTCATGAGTTAGTTATTGACTACGGTCAACAATTTGTTTGTTGTTGACAAACAAATTGATACAAATTGATACATTGTAACCAATTGCCGTTGGCAATTTTGGGGTGGTACCTTACCAGTGTTACTTCGGCCTGCTTGCCTTAGGAATTATGATTGGTCGTTTTACCAATACAAATTTATAATTCGGACTAGGGCATTGAATCAATAAATGTGGCCCTTTGCTGTTATCCACTTTCAATGTTGTCTGTGTCCGTTATTGGGGGGGTGCGCCTGCAAAGACACAGATATAGACACAAATAGGGATAGAAATAAAGATGATAGAGATACATGAAAACAGAGCTTTGGTTATCTGAAATACAACATAATTATACTTGCAAATAAGAATAAGTTTTTTATAGTTATAAACATACATAACTCATTCTACATGTTCCATTAATATTCTCATTCCATGTAATCTTCTATCCATTAAAAATCTCTTTTGTTATAAGTACATTTTGTACAGTTTCTTCACTGCAAATTGTATTTTTCATTTTGAAGTTATACTGGTAGCCTGGAAGCACTAATCCAATTAGTCAACAAGAAAATAGAGCTATCCTTCATTCTGCTTAAATCATTCATAATAAAGCAAATTCTTGCTGATACGTATCAGAACCTTTAATTGCTCGCAACGGCAGAGCCACCTGTAATGACACCAATAAGAATTCCTCTTGACAAGATCCAATTTTCTTTAATTCTGTCTGACATCAAGCCTTGTCACTATTATTTCAGCTTAATGGAACAAAAAAAACCTGAAAATGTTTATGTGGAAGAGCTAATTTGCATAATATGCAGATTATTTGAGTTACATGAGATTTAGAACAAGTGCCAGGAAAGGCAAACTAGCATTGCCTGTAAATGAACCACCACTTTTCAATTTCCTTTTTTGCTGAAATGATATGTAGGGACCTCCCCTGGGGCCTGAAACCAACAACCTCTTCCTCACATAATATTTCCCCTAATACTCTGAATTAATCTGCCCAAAACAAAACAGAACAAAAGTGTACATCAAAAGCCTAATTAAAACTTGGGAAGTTTTATTTCACTGAAATGCTTGAACAGACAGAAGCTTTTTCAAGGCACAGGAGACTTAGCATGTCATGAATAAATGGAGTTTTAAGAAAAATCAAACATGTAACATGTGAAAATTAATGCAAAGGAGGTCAAGTAATGAAAACAAGAAACTAATTCAATTTGCATTTGAAATCCTGTGCTACACTTGTGCTTTTCATCAACTCTAGCTCAAAGGGTTTGACTATCACATTCACTGGCACTATCAGGTCAAAAACCAGATCTCCATTCTATTTCAATGATAAATACTGTATTTGTTTCACATACTGAAGATGATCAGAAAAGATATGTTTAATTTTAAAGACAACTGTTATGAATATTGTTTTACATAAGCCTTACAGCATGAATAGGGGAAATATGGCCTATGTTTTTCAAGAGACTGACCTACAGGAATAACATTCACTGGGGACAGTTAGGTGGAGTAAATATGGAAAGATATAAAGCTGTAGTCCCATGCATTCTTAACAGGAGACAGAGCCAACTGAAAAAGGTGAAAAATGGTAATTTTAGGATTCAGGTGAACTTGGGAAGCTGTCTCATATGTTACCAAGCCATTTCCCCATTTAGCCCTGTTTTGTTAACTCTGATTTGGCAGCAGCTCTCCAGGGCTTCAGGTAGGATCCTCCAGCCTACCAGGGGCCCTTGGTATTCCTCATATCAGAGAGTCTAGTAAACAAAACAAAACGACAAAAACATTGTGGCACCTTAAAGACTAACTGCTGTATTTCAATGTTAGCTTTCATTGCGACCTAGGTCGAGTGGGCGGTATAGAAATCCAACAATTAAATTAAATTAAAATTAAATAATGTACACTGTATCAGACATAAGAGTAGCATCAATTTATATACATCAGGTACAGAGGCACACAATGGTTGGCTAGCATAACAGATAAATTTACAAATCAGTGTGGCTTTTTACAACTGGTGATAACAGAAGATCGCTGCTAGGTATTCAAATTTGCTGTGAAGTTTGTAGTAGATGGAAGCCAAACAAATATTGTGGCATTACACAATAAATTTACCCTTCAGAACTAGCATCTATTGACCATGCTATGTGAAAGTAGACAATGATGTTAGTAACCCAGGCAGAGCACCAATTTCAACTTTTGTTCTGTGAGGTGGCCTGAGGCTATGGGTTAGAGTTACTGACTATCCTTCTCTAGTTTGTTCTGTAAAGGTATTCCTCAGTGGCTTTCCAAGCAAGTAGGCTCAATCATGCTTATCTTCCAAAATCAGATGAGATTCACTGTTGCTTAGGAGTTCTTTTATTATTCAATAGCCCTGTCAATGTATCCTACAAACATGCACAGAGTGCCAAAACAATTACAAGGGGTACAGAAGAGATCAGACCTAAAATTGTATATTTTACTTTAACAGAAAGAGTGAATTGTACCCTCTGTTGTTTATTATTACTATTGCTATATATATTTCATGTCAGTTAAATGTGTCTTATCTTACATAAAGTCAATGGACACTTTTGGATTCATAAATGCATGGAAATTTAAAATGTTCATGGTGTTAAAGGGGAAAATGCCAAAATGCTTTTAAAATGTGGTTTGGAATAGTTTACTATAGCAGTTATCCAGCTCTTCAAGTTCAATTTGTTTGGCAGGGAAATGTGTTTCTCTCTTGCTGTTTAGACAGGAATGCATTGTAACTTGCAATAAAAAAAAACAATTAAGCTTTCCAAGTTTTGATTTTTTTCCTGTGTGCATTTTCATGCCTCTGTATTTTGGACTGAATTCTGACTTAAGCATTTGCCTGCAATTTAAGTTCAGTTTTCACATATATCAGGAACATGTATCTACACATTTCTAGAACTATAAGACTTTAGGATATTGTTGTATTTGAATACATTTATTGCTGTAATGTTTTGTGAACTAATTGGGATCAGTACGATCCTCCATTTTGTCTCCTTCTTCTTGGTCTTGAAATAGCACGGGACTTCGTTCCCGCCTAAACTATGTAGCCTGTACAGTCTTCACTCCAGTCCAATAACCTCCCAGTCACCCCACTCCCCTTCCTGTCATTTCCCACCAAAATGTATCCATTTCTGAGTGTATATATTTAGCAGTGCTACGCCACTGCTCCCCATGTTTGGCCCTGTTATGCTGGCTGCTTCACATTTCTACCAGAACATCAAAGATATTTTCTGTGAATATGCAAAAAATATGCACTAGAAGAAGAGCCTTTTTGGTATCCGCTCCGCCTCCGGCCCTATGGAACTTCCTGCCAGTTGGACTGTGTCTCCAGACAGAACTGCTTCCCTTCAGGAAAGAGCTGAACACCTGGCTGGCAGGGGAGGTGTGGGAAGGTGGAGAGGGAGCAACCACCACACCCCTTACTGGTTCATTTAGAGGAGGATCATTCATGCTTTTAATAGTTTTTAACTAGATTTTTAATTGGTGCAAGTGAGAGGTAGTTTTTCAGTGTTTTTAGGAATTTTAAGGGTTTCTGTAGTTTAAACGTTGGGGATTTTATGTATGCCGCCCAGAGTCGCACATTGATTGGGGCAGCTATACAAATTGAATAAATAAATAAATAAATAAATAAATAAATAAATAAATAAATAAATAAATAAATAAATAAATAAATAAATAAAATATTGAACATTTATTTATATGGAATGTAGAAGCAATGTAGATACATATTGTAAAGCTTGTAGTGATTGTGAAGCTGATATTGCAGCATTGTAAAATACTTTTATCTTGATATCCAGATGAATTTTTAATTATTGCAAACAGTTGTCTGATTTAATTCAAAAGTTAATCCTTTATTGGGCTAAATGTCAGCTGTGCTGAAAAAGGGCTTTGTAAGTTTTCCCTGGATGTCTATAATGCGGCATCAGAAGCCTGACCCTGAAAGCCCCACATGCTAATAGGACAGAGGAAGATTTTTTTTAACTTTCTTTATTTGTGTCAAAGGCACCACCAACATATAATAACAAACAAAGCTACACTTAACATATCTAAAACAAAAAGGAATTAAAAGGACTAGATGACATTAACCAACTCTTCTGAGCAGATTTTTTTAAATGAATTAAATTCCTTTTATAGGATCACATTTTATATACTGGGGTTCCCAACCTATGGCCTATGGGCCGGCCCCTGATGGCATTCAATATGGGCCATCACCGTCTACTCCATACCAGAAAAGAAAGTAGGTGCATTTATGTCAGCCGTAAAACACGCCTGCGCCTGCACAAACTTGCCTGTGGCTGACATAAACTCAGAAGTGGGCACATTTACAACAGCTTCTGCTTCCAGGGGGCATGGTCCGGCCCACTCAGCTGTGCCAGGGGCATGGTCAGGCCCATGGCACAAAAGGTTTGGCCACCCCTGTTATATACCATACTACTCAGGACATATCCCTCATTTTTCATATAAGATTTGGGGAGACACATAGAGAAATAGGAATCAATTAAATATCAGCATAGCACATTATTCATTAGGCCATGACAGTGTGTGTGTGTGCTTTTTTACCAACAGATGTCCCTTCTGGGTGCAACTCCTTAAGATTGTATATGACAGGTCATCTTTATTTGGAACATGGAATAACTGCAATATACACCTGTAAGACATAGAAATGCACAACCAAAATGATTAAATGTTTTCTAACAATGTCGCCTGAGAAGAATCCTCCATGTTTCATACCGTGATCATATCACTAATGAAGAAGTACTACAAAGATCAGACTCAGAACATTTGTTGAGAATTGTGAATTAACGCCAATTGCAACTTGATGGTTGCATCCTATGTGTGCCTAAAGATAAGCATCCATAAAAAAATTGCACTATGATGGATACCTCCTGGAAAAAAGAGGAAATGAGGCTGGCCTCAGAAAACCTCTTGGGATGATGCCAAAGCTAGAAATGCTTCTAGCCCAATGTGCTTTGCACAGGACTCTATGATGAATTATGATCTTTATTTGAAAACAGAACCATATATTTTATATTGGAATGGGAGAAAGTAGCTACTGTCTCCTACAGCAGGGAATCAGATGGCTAGATGGTATTGTTGATGCAATGGGCACAGAACTGGGCAGGTTGAGGAGGATATGGATGCCTGGTGTGCGATGGTCCATGGGGTCACATAGTTGGAGTCAACTATGCGACTAAACAACGACGACAACGACAACAACAACGACAACAGTATTAGGATATTTTCTGCCTGTAACTGAATAGCTTCTTCTCTTCTTCTTTGCTTCCTCTTTTACCACATTGGGTGTTGAGGGAGATGCAAGGTTCTTGTTCTGGCACTTCTAGTGGCCTCTACTGGTGTTATTTGGTGTTCTTGTAATATTTCTTTGATGTTATCTTTCCACCTTCCTCTGAGTCTGCCTCATGATCTTTGTCCTCCTCTTTCCATGTATTCCTTGTAAGATATGGACTTCTAAGACATTCTCTCCAGATGGGCAAACCACTTTATTTGTTGTCTCTGTATGTATTGTAAGATTGGTTCTCTTCCAATTCTTTCTCTTATAATTGCATTTCTGATTTTTTTCATATGCTGCTGAAGTTCAAAATTATGACATCAAGCCTCCCCCATGAGAAGCTAGGACCAATTAAAATTATCTGCCCATGAAGGCTTCTGGATCCAATTGATTTTTAAGCAGCCTTGGGTGAGTTTTCCAGTTGACTTGGCCAGCACTCCTGTCAATGCTCAGGTCTCCAGGTGATATGTGGAAGCAACCCAGGTGGCTGACACGATCATACCCAAACACCCTCTCCACTGAAGAGCTCGATCATCCCCGTGATTGATGGAGAACTGCAAGTGATGAAGCAGCAAAAGAGAAGACTAGAGAGCAGGTGGAGAACAAGCTCCCTCAAATTAGAACTTAAAGATGGTGAAAAAAGCGACCTCGATATAGCTACACCATGTAAAGAGGGTAAGGAAAATCTATAATGTCCGATGTATTCAAGATGCTTCAAACCACCAGGTGAAATTGTATAAAATAGTCTGCAGCCTCACTGCAGCCTCAAGTGGACCTCAGCATAGCCTTCAATGTTGTGAAGATTTTGCTAAACATTTTAGATCAAAATTTGAGGCCATCCAATGGGACCTAGACTCCACTTTTAATACAGTATATCAGGTTGAGATGTCCAATGAGCCAGCTAGTCTTGATTTGGGTGAACAGTTTCAGCCTGTGTCATCTGAGGAGGTGGACAAGGGGCTTGCACTCTGTAAACCCACAATCTCTCATGTTGATTCTTGCCCATTTTCTATGGTTGCTGGGGAGTGGTCACAGAACACCATCAACTCTTCGCTGGAGGAAGGCAAGTTGCCTTCTTGTTTGAAAGATACAGTCATTTGCCTGCTCCTCAAGAAGTCAAATCTAGCCACAGATATCTTAGATAATTATAGACCAGCAGCAAATATTCCCTTTTTTGGCAAGGTCATCGAGAGGGTAGTGGCTGATCAGCTGCAGGTGTTCTTGGATGAGATCAACTGCTTGGATCTATTCCAGTTCAGTTTTACGCCTCACCATGGCACCGAGACCACATTGGTCAAATTGGAAGATGACATTCCCCAGGAAGCAGACAGGGGGACTTCATCTCTCCCAGTGCTCCTGGACCTCTCAGCGGCTTTTGATACCATCGACCATGGTATTCTCCTGGGAAACTTGTCAGGGTTGGGAATCTGGAGCACTGTGTTGCAGTGGTTTCATTACTTCCTTGGTGAGATGACCCAGAGAGTTCAACTCAGGGAGTTTGTCTTGTCCCCATGGACCCTCCAGTGGGGTGTTCCATAGGAGTAGATTATCTCCCTGTTGTTGTTTAATATCTATATGAAGCCATTGAGAGAGGTCATTAGGAGATTCAGGTTTCAGTATCACCAACCTGTGGATGACGCTCAACTCTCTCTCTTTCTCTCCTTTTCATTGCCTGCTGATGATGTGGTCCGATGTCTTGATGAGTGTCTGGACTTGATAATGGAATGGATGAAAGCCAACAGGCTGAAACTGAACCCTGACAAGATGGAGGTTTTGGTGTTTGAGGGGGCGTCTGCCCAACTAGGTGACCTGGCCCATATTCTGGGTAGAACCACTCTCACCCCTAGGGACTGGGTACATAACTTGGGGGTCATTATGGATCTATTACTTTCCTTTGAACATCAAATAGCAGCGGTATCTAAAGCCACCTTTCCCCAACTTTGCCAGATTGCACAGTTGTGTCCCTACTTGGACAGATGTTTTCTCATAACCCTGACCCAATTGTTGGTAATCCCATGGATTGATTACTGTAATGATCTTTACGTGGGGCTGCCCCTGTGTCTGATACAGAAATTGCAACTGGTTCAGAATGCAGCAGCAGGCTGTTCACAGATATAAAGAAATTCAATCATGTTTCCACAGTCCTGACAGGATCGCACTGACTTCCTGTTCTCTACCATGTCTGATACAAGGTGTTAGTATTATCATATAAGGCCCCATATGGTTTGGGACCTTATTATCTGTTAAACAACTCCCCACATCACCTGCTCATCACAATCTACGCAGATCCAGGTGCTGCCTCCGAGGATGACTAGAAAACCTATGACTAGAAATAGCACCTTCTCAGTGGCAGCACCATCACTTTGGAACTCACTACCTGTTGAGCTGTGTCAGGCCCCATCCCTGAACATTAAAAAAATCAACCACAACTTAAATCTTTCCTTTTTAAAGAAGCCTTTAAGGATACCATGTCATTGACAATAGGTTAGCTGCTTGCCCTCAGATGCCATTAAGTTTTTATTTTGCTGTTTGTTTTATTTTGTTTTTTGGTTTATTATGTTGATGTTATTTGTCTGTACACCACCCAGAGTGGGAAATATCCCAGATGGGTGGTATAAAAATGTAATAAATAAATCCCTTCTAGTCATCCAGCAGCCTTCCACAGACATCTCATATCCATGGTGACCAACTTTTGTTTGTTTTGTTGTAAGTGTCCATGTTTGATGGTGGTAACATAAGGTAGAAATGAATATGCTTTGTATGAGGTGTTTCTTTGGCTTGATTGGTATTGTTTTGTGTTGTAAGAGTGGAACTAACTGTCTCAATATTTGGTTTGCCTTATTGTACCGTATGTTAATCTCTTCGACAATTTTGCCATTTTCAGTAAATGTTGTTCCTAGGTATTTGAACTCTGCTACTTGTTTTATACTCGTAACACTATCTCGATATCTAGGGTATGCTGTTTCCTTCTAATTGCCATTACCTCAGTCTTCTCTTTATTGATTCTCATATTGTTTATCTTACATTCTTGTTTCATGGATGAAAGGTGTTGTTGTAGTTCCTTAGCTGTACTTGTTATCAATGCCTGATCAGCTGCAAAAAAGTAATTAAGTGCTATTGTTTCCATTACCTTTTTTTGCTTACGCTGTCTATGTAGGTGATGAACAATAGTGGTGATAGTATGCATTCCCCCCCTAGCTCCAGATGTTATTGTGAAGGGTTCCGATATTACTTGACTTGTTCTAGCTACACTTCTGCAGTTATATATGCTTTTACATAATCTGATAAGATGTTGCATCTCAAAGTCCACCCCTGTGTCCATGTCATGAGAGTTGACAACATGTCCAATTAAGGGATTGCTAGGACTAGGTGAAGTATGGTGTGGTCTTGCACCACAGGGCCGCTACAGTTGCCATGAAGGTAATCCTGGATTACCCTGAACAGACTTGGCCAAAAAGGCTCTGGTGAAGTTGCAACAGGCTGAGCAAGCTAGTAATGCATAACCCATTGCTAAAGAAACTATAAAAGAGACGTAAATGGACTGAACTGTGACTGGCACCTATTTCAAATCAGAACTTGATTAGAATTAAAAATCCAAAGCAATATTGACTATTAAAGATTTTGAATTAGAACTTTGAAAGCAGCTGAGCTATAAACTGAAGTTAGACATGAAATAAATGTACAAAACAGAATAAAAGCTATTATGCTCACACTAAAATCTTTATGTTGGTCATGTAGGTATGTTCAGTTTTGTTTTACAATATTCACTTATGAATGCAGCTATTAATAACTTACTAATTAACACACAACCCTCAGAAGCCATATCTTCTGGGGATGTCATTTTATAATAAACTAGCATATTTTGCCCGGCGATGCCGGGCTTTTTAAAATTGTGTTGGATAGTAAAGGGTTTCGGTTTTTTTCTTGAACCAATGGTGCTGGGCTGTTTTAAATGGTGTTGTAAGGTTTTGTGATTTTGTGGCTTCGAGGCGCTGTGTCCGGCTGCGGCGGACTTACGCTCCCAGTGTTTTTTTTGGTTCTTTTTGGTTGTTGTTGGTTTTTTTTTTTTTTGCGTGCTGGCTTCCTCAGTGCTAGGCTCTTTAAATTGGTTTTTGAACGTTTTTGTTTTATGTTTATGCAAATTTTATTTTATTTTAATTAATTTAATTTAATTTAATATTATTTAGTTTAAAATTTAATTTTTGTTTTTAAAATGTTTATTTTTACGCTTTTTCATTTTTTGTTTTGTTTTTTGGAGTGAAAAGTGATTTCTGTTTTTTTTTGTAATTTTTGAGATTACTGTGTTTATTTTTGAATGTTTTTATAACTTATTTGATTAATTTTGGAATTAATCTTATTAGTTTTAATATTTTTGAATGTTTTTTCTCTTTTGGCCTCTGGGTGGGGGTGGTGAGCTTTTCTGCCTCTCTACAATTGTTCTCTTCTGTCCTCTGGGTGTCGCTTCCGGTAAGTTTTCTTTCTTTTCTCATTTGAGTTCCGGTCCTCATAGATGGAAGACGTCTTTTGGTAAGTTCTTGGGGCGGGGGAGGGGGGGTTGGGGGATTTTTTTTTGGGGGGGGGGTGTCTGTGTGTTTTTTCTTGTTTCTTTTTGGCTGTTTTTGTGTTTCATTTTTGGATTTTTGTGTGTTTTTGAATGTTTTTGGTTTGTGTTTTTGTGTTTATTTTTTCAGGGGGTGGTGGCTTTCTTTCCTGCGGGCCATGCTGGCTGGCCCGTGGGAAGGAAGGGCAATGGCGGGGTGGTGGTGCTTTCTTTTCCATGGGCCATGCTGTCTGGCCCGTGGGAAGGAAGGGCAGCGGTGGTGGGGTTTTTCCTTCTTTCCCCCACGAGCCATACTGGCTGGCCCATGGGGAAGAAGGACAGTTGCAGGGGGTGGGGGTGGGGTTTACTTGTATTTTTCGCTTGCCAGCTGGCCCTTCGAACGGAAGGGCAGCGGCGGCGGGCGGCAGCGGGGTTTCTTTTTTTCCCCCACAGGCCATGCTGGCTGGCCCGTGGGGAAGAAGGGCAGTGGCGGGGTGTTGTTGTTTTTTTACTTGTTTTTTTCGCATGCCGGCTGGCCCTTCGAACGGAAGGGCAGCGGCAGTGGGGGTTTCTTTTTTTCCCCCACGGGCCATGCTGGCTGGCCTGTGGGGAAGAAGGGCAGCGGCGGTGGGCTTTTAAAAACTTTTATTTTTCGCGTGCCGGCCGCCCCAGCGTTCTGCACGCTAATGGCGTGCAGGACGCTGGGGCTTGTAGTTTTGGCTGCGCGTGTTTGCTTTCTGCTGCGGTTTTTCCCTTGCAGCTTTTTTTTTGATTGGCCGTGGGTCGTTTCCGATTGGCCGCGGCACCAGGAACGTTGGGAATTGAAGTTCCCTTTTTTTGTTTGCGATTGGAGGGCTCCTGCCCCCGGGTCTAAAATTTCAACCCGACAGTTACCTGCGAACCAGGTTCGGGCGAGTGAACGGAGGCCCATTACGGGCTAGTGGGGCCTGGTGCAACATCCTTTGTCACATTCCAACGGTTAACACACCATTTTATAAGTATAGATGAAGGGAGAAAGTGCTACAGTGCAACCAAGTCACAGGCAAAAAAAGGATCAGATTAAATAAAATTAGCCCAGTCATGTAGTGTATATGATTCAGAGCATGAAGAAAGCTATGATGCTAACAGAATCAGCATGCCACTGTTTCTGATTCCAATTTCTTGTCTCCACAGAATGTCTCTCAGGCATTCACAGTGTTCTTAGGTGTAGCAATTCATCCTTTGTTAACATACAAGTGTTATCTCATTTGCTATTGTGTAGAGTTTGAGGCAATGCAATGGATTGTGGTGATGTATCTTGCATGTCTTCAGTGTTATTAACAATCCTGCCCTAAAGGAATTACACTGATGCCATGATTTCTTTTATCACTTGATATACAACAGCCAGCTTTTTTATTTGGGTCAGTAATACCTAAAAGACAACAAATAGCCACTTATCTTCTTCAAACCTAGTGTTTGTTTCTTGATAGAACATGATTACCAATCAGACTTGGAAGGAAGAATCTGAGCTTGAGTCAAGTCACAGGTATTTTAAACTGTAATCAGGGCACTCCCCTGTTTACAAAATTAGTTAAAATTGCCATTGTCATGGTATCGTAAGCAGGCAGCAGGCTCCAGATGGCTGCTCATAGCACAGCTGTCTTCCAGCCAAATAGGTCCGATTCTGACAGGCCAATGGGTTCCCTCATGGAACTGAATATTTATTTCAAGCATACATTCTTCCAAAACTTTTCGTATCAAAATTCAATATCGTGACCCTACCCAGACCACAGGAGTGAGGTTAGTTTCTGTATAAATAGAAGCTGAACTGCAATGCAATAATATTAACTCTTAGTGACTTTTCATGATGTTTAGCAGCCCTGGTGGCTCAGTGTTTAAACTGCTGTACTGTGACCAAAAGGTTGTGAGTTCAATCCTGCCTAACATTGGCTCAGCCTTCCAATCTTCCAAGGTCGGTTAAATGAGTACTCAGCACAGTGGGGACAAAATGCTACTTACCTTGTGAACCACCTAGAGAGTGCACTAAGCACAATGGGGCAATATAGAAGTGTGATTACTTTGCTTTTTGTTATCTTAAAAAACACCTCTCATATTTGCGCCAACCTGTACTGAAGATCAACTGATAAGACCTTACTTTATTTATTTATTTATTTATTTATTTATTTTATTTTATTGGATTTCTATACCGCCCATCTGGGTGTTATCCCACTCTGGGCGGTGAACAAACAGAAAATGAATAACAACAATACCCACAACAAATCAAAACCCACCACCAACAAATACATCATACACTAAACTAAACTAAAAATAATTGGTGTCAGAGGACATCGGGACTAAACCTAACTGTCGAATTTAGGGGAACGAAGTGTTTCATGGCCCAGTGAAGAGTGAAAGAAAGATCTCCCGAGCCCTGTGGATGACTGTAGCCACTAGATCATCAGGCGAACAGCCTAGTGTCCACTTTGCAGCAGACTCAACATGTGGACTTCTCTAGAGAAGAGAACACCACAGCCTCCATGGTGCTGAATTTAAAGAAACTAATTGCCTTCTTTTCTGAAAAGCAAATATAGATTTAATATTCATTCTTTTCCATAATTCCTGGTCCCAAGGCAATTCAACACACAACTAAAGAAAATACACACTGAATTCAATAACCTTTAATAATAAAATACAATTAAATAGTTAATTGTATTAAAACCATAACTGAGCTAAAGCCAATTTTAAAATAATTTCAAAAATATACTAGAAAAAAAAGTGAAAAGGAACAGCATCCACTGTGCCCCTCAATTATAGTTCCTTCATATCTATCTCATCAACTAGGTAGCTGCCAAAAAAATCTGCTTAAATAAAGAAGTTTCTTCCTCCCAGGGAAGAGCTATAGGGAGTTGACAGCCATTACTTCTTGGATTATAAACAAGATGCCGCCAAGGTTAAAAAATCACCACATGTCTGTTCTATTTAGTTTATTTGGATTGTAATGGATATTGATGAACTGGGCTTTTGAATTTAATTGGTAAAAAGGTCTTTTAGAAGCAATATCTATTTGTCTGTCTGTCTATAGATATATATTTGTTTCTCCACAATGTGTGATGTTTAGTAAGACCTTTGCTTGAGTTAACGTCTAGTCCTGACAGAAAATTGCTGCTTCCAATGCAGGAAGGAAGAAGAGGGTGAGTCTTAGGAGGAGCTACTCTCATACCTGTCAAGCGCGGCTCCGGACAATACAGGAACTGCGCAGAATGGATATGTGCAGAATGGTTTTGCGCATGTCCATTGTACGCATGCGTAGAAGGCTTTTACGCATGCGTACAACGGACCTGCGCAGAACCGTTCTGTTCAGGTCGCTTCTATGCATGCATAGAAGGCTTTTACGCATGTGTACAATGGACCTGCACAAAACCATTCTCCGCTGGTCGGTTCTATGCATGCATAGAAGGGTTCTACGCATCCCTTCTGCACAGAACCCTTCTACGCATGCGTAGAAGGGTTCTATGCATGCGTAGAAAAGTTCTACTCATGCGTAGAAAGGACCTGCGCAGAAGGGATGCGCAGTAACTCCTTTCCCCCCACTGCCAAGATCCGGGATAGCGGCAGCTCCAGGCGGGAAAGGATGAAAATCGGCACCAAAATATGGGAAATCCCAGCCAATCTGGGATACTTTACAGGTATGGCTACTCTGCAACTTCATCCATTCACAAATGGGGAACAACAACATCAACCTTTATATCTATAAAGTAGGAAAACAGGTCTACAAACTCCCTTCAATTAAATTAACATGGCTGTATGATATTCATGAAACAAAGAGGTGATTAAGTCAAACAAATTTCATTTAGGCGTTCCCTGAGTGGAGTTTCTTCAACAAAAATCCTTTCAACCCAGAATAATTTCTGACACAAATTGATTATTATTGAGGAGACTTCACTGAAGAAACTGACCAGCAGATTCCACTCCAGTTGTACCCACAATGTGTGCTCTTGTGGGTTTCTAAGAGAGTGAACAATAAAACATCTGTGTTTCAGTGAGTTAGCTTTTGCTCAAATAATTTTGATTAACAACCCAAATTTTATATTTGAACAAATTGAGTATGACTGCAGTTCTTAGGAGTATAATCATCTCTCTACTCTGCAATTATACACAATGAAAGCTGAATTAAAGGCAATGTGGAGGGTGGGGGTGGTGGAGAAACTTGGACAAACATACCATGGAACCTGTGTTAAAGGGCAGATGAGATGTACTAATATGCTCAAATAGCACTGCTATGTTAAAAAAACAGCAAAGAAAATAAAACCTCAAAATGTGACCAAGAAACATACACAGCACTTGCTAACATGGTAGACAGCATCATTCCTTAAATATCATTCAATTACTAGTCAAATTTTATGTTGCTGCAGAAATATACACCATGCAATTATTTTAATTTCAGGTCATTTTCAATGGCAGTGGAAAACAACTGCTCTTTGTTTCCAGCTCTGCTTTCGCTCCACAGCCATTTATTTGGAGCCTTTTGATAGATTCTTGGTTTTTGGTTTAAAAATTGCAGTCAAGCAGGCAGGGGCTGCAGTAACTTAGATATTGTCTGAACTACACTGCAACAAGTTGTTTAATGGGTAAGAATCCCCGCCCCCATATACAAATAAATGTGTGAAATAAAAAAGAGTGAAGTTGTTATTGGGAAGCTATGGCTAATTGATATGCCTTCCTTACTGAGAGTGATAAAACAACATTGCCAAGTCTCACAGCTTTTTAACACAGGAATAAGAACACAATGCTGAGATCTTCTTAATTCCTTTAGCTATGTTCACTTTAATTTCCTTATCACACTTCTTTATTCCTCTCTGTCATCAAGTATTCATAAAATGTAAGGGGTTAGATAAAATCATACTTAGAACAGATGCATGGAAATTAACAAGTCCTAATTAATGACTCATTTATGTCTCACTGATTTCCATGAGTATATTTAAAGTCTGTGTCCAATCAGTATAACTGGAAAAGGTAGGACATTTTTGACAAACCTAGTGCATTATTTATTAGCAGGAAAGTGCAAAGCTAACAGAGCATTATGGAAATGTAGTGTGATAATCTCTTATAGAGATTTTAATTTACAATAGTTTCTTCAAACTGTAACACCTTTGGATTTGGGGATTCCGATAAGCATGCTGGCTAAGCGTTTTTTTAAAAGACTTTTCCAACTTCTAATACAGCGATGGCGAACCTAGCTGTTCTTGGACTTCAATTGTTCTCTATCTTTTGCAGGCTCACTCCTCTATGTCCTACCCTGTGACCGGGCCCTGTATCCGCTCTTTTTTTCTCCTTCTCACCCCCCCCCCGGGTGGTGGTGGTTAACTTTCTCTCCTCCTGCACTGGGTGCCTCCCAAGTCCGATCGGTCAAGCTAGGGTGGGTTGTGGGATCGGTTCCCTTCCCCACATGTGGCGGTTAGTGTGGATGCATTACTTTTAAATCCCACCATGCCATTGGGTACAGGCTCGGGTAGTTCACGAGCTGGGACGGCATTACCTAGGGGTGTGCCTAACGGCTCCTGGATCTACCTGATAATTGGTCCAGGTTATTCTGAAGCCTCTAATTTTCTTGCAGTGCATGTCACCATGCTAGTGCACCGTTATCTTCTACCTTTGGATTATTTATCCCATGGCCATATTTTTTTGGCTCAAAACCCGCACTATTTCCCCAGTGCAGTAATTACTGTGTTATTCAATAAAGTAGCCCATGTTTTAACTCATCACCTGCGTACATCTCTTCACGGTGTGTGTGTGTGTGTGCATGTGGGCAATGGATGTGCACCGGCAGTACATGCACCTGGGGCGCACTTTTCCCGTGTTTCCCCTGAAGAGTTTTTTTTTGCTGCAATGCTTCATTGGCCCTGAGCTATTCAGCCAGCTTCTAAGAAAAACTTTCTGCATCTGCAGTTTCTAGTTTAATTATCAGAAACAAACAAGGGAGATTCAAACAGTTGCAATGGCAGTCTTGAGTAAACTGAACTTTTGCTGCAAGCCTACAGCCTTTTGATGCAGGACTATCTTATTTAAAGTGGACTTATTTATTTATTTTATTTTATTTATTAAACTTATATCCCGCCCTTCTAGGAAAAACCTTTCCTACTCAGGGTAGCTTACAACATAAAACTTAAAAATACAAACTGACACATATATTAAAATTTTCATATAACCCCATCAAAGCTCAAACACCCTAATAAGAAAGCCTATTTTTGATGCAATGGGGCAGAATAAAATGTCTAATGATCGGCCTTTGGTAAGATAGCACTTTTCAAATACTTGAAATAACACTTGCTGCTAAAATTTTAGCACAGGAAGAGTAGAGTCTGTTCTTAATCATCCCAGAGTGTAAGGCACATAATATTGGGCTCAAGTGACACAAAGCCAGATTCCAGTTGAATATCATGGTCAGGAGAAATTCTGTTAGAGCAACACATTATTAGAATGAGCCCTGGTCGGCCGAAGACTGCCATCGCAGCTGTTCTGGGGCCAGCCTTTCCCAGTCCGGGAAGGAATAAGAGTAGCCGAGTCCTGGTCAGCTGATGACTGCCGCCGATGCAGCTGACACCGTGGCAGCTGTTCCGGGGCCAGCCCTTCCCAACCTGGGGATATGAATGGCTGAACCCCAGTCAGCCGAAGACTGCCGCCAACGCAGCTGCAGCTGTTCCGGGGCCAGCCCTTCCCAGCCCAGCTTTCCTTATGGTTCAGCTCTCACAACCATGCATTACCACTGGGAATACCATTGCCTTGACTATGCAAATTTTTATTTGCAAGGTGATGTCTCTACTTTTAACTATGTTCCCCAGGTTTATCATAGCTTGCCTCCCAAGAATCAGTCGCCTTTTTATTTCAAGGCTGCAATCATCATTTGCAGTGATCTTAGATACTAAAAAAGTAAAGTCTGTCACTGCTTCTACTTCTTCCCCATTAATTTTCCAGGGACTGATAGGGCCTGTTGCCATTATCTTGGTTTTCTTGATATTGAGTCTTAAGCCAGCTTTTGCTCTCTCCTCTTTCAACCTAAGCAGGATTTTCTTTAGGTCTTTCTCACTTTCTGTCATTAGGGTAGTATCATCTGCATATCTCAAACTGCTGATGTTTCTCCCAGCAATTTTGATCTCAACTTGTGATTCGTCAATCCCTGTTGAATAAGCAGGGTGACAAAATGCAGCCTTGTCTTACTCCTTTTCCTATTCCAAACCACCCCGTCATTCCATATTCTGTCCTAACTGTTGCTTCTTGACTCATTTACAGATTTCTCATCAGGCATAAAAGGTATTCTGGTGTTGTGAGCCTGGCCCCCGGCCCGGCCGCCGGCCCAGCCCCGGCCCCTGAATTGGCCCACCTTGGGTATGAGGACTCTGAGGATGAGGGGGAAGAGCTAGCAGGACCCCCCTCCCCAGGAGTGCCCCCCAACATTGCCTCACCCTCCGTTGGAACTCCAGCAGCACTGACGGAGAGAATGTTCCTCAACAGCAGCCGCAACTCACAGACAGCTCTGGTGATGAGGCGTGGCTTGACGCCAGACATCGGAGCAAGGCAAAGTGTCTCCAGCAGAGGCAGAGAAATAGAAGAGGGCCAGAAGGTAATTAGGAAGCATCGGGCCACACCCCATGGGGGGGGAATATAAGGAGGTGTGGCTCCATGATGGACAAAGTTTGAGCTTCCCCATTCCTGCTCCTGTTTGCTCATCTTCTCGGCTTATTGAAACTCTGGACTGGACTTTTGGACTGAACTCGGACTTCTACTTGGATTTACCATGCTGTCAGCGTTTCCCCGGTGAGGAAAGTAAGAGGGAGGGGGAAACAGAACATCTGGTATTCCCATCTCTTTAATTACTTGCCACATTTTGTTGTGGTCCACACAATCAAAGGCCTTGGTGTAGTCAATGAAACAGAAGTAGAGTTGTTGCTGATATTCTTTTCTTTTTTCCATGATCCAACGTATGTTGGCAATGTGGTCTCTAGTCCCCCTGCCTTTCCAACACTATTATTCTATATTCTCCATTATTCAATATCTGTGAATGGAACGATATAACATTTCTTTGGTACTGCTAATGAACTCCAATGCATGTAACTACTACAGACATTCTACACTCAGTAAACCTATACACATTTTATCACTTTCCCACTGGTAATTGATTTACAATGTTACCTGTCTCTGACTTAACCAGATGAAACAGATGAAACACAGAGAATATGCCAAAATAGCACAATAATCAGTAGTAATTCTTTATTTTGTCAGTTTTCTTATACATGCTTCTTAAACCTCCAGGTCAATGTTTAACAACACTCCCAGTGATGTGAGTAATTTTGAGCCAGTTTTTGGGAATATTTTTCTTCTCATTTCTTTCAGAAAAAGCAATCAGTGTCCGGCCTATATAAAGTCTTCTTTCTAATCAAACTTTCATTTTTCAGACATTTTCTCTATGAATAATTCATCTGAAACACATTAGTATGCCCCCTTTAAAAAAACCCTCAGAAAATACTTTACACCTTTGCTCTGAGAATAAATTTGCAAAAATTAAACTTTACATCCTTTGGTGCTTCATCAGTAAAATATACATAACATAAATTGAATCTACAGAAGCAAAACTGCACCCATCTATACATATGCATTTGCCAAATAAGTTATTAGTCTTTTAATAAGACCTCTGACTGAAATAACAAAATGTTTCCTGGGGCTTAGAGAAGTCATATCTTCTGGATTTGCAATTCCAATCTATTTGGAACAAGAAGTTATAAATAAACTAATTATTTATGTACATGAAAAAATACCCACATATATACTTAGGTATGTGCTGGGGAAGGAGGGAGAGAGAGGAAGAGAGAATGTATCTCCCCCAACATTAAATTGCTTAATGCTAACCAACAAATCAGTTAGACCAGAACATGATTGAAGTGGCATTAGTTTTACTGTCTTTTTTTTAACTTCATCTTTTACCCCTTCAGGTGTTGAGGGAGTTTTACTGTCTTCACTGAAATTAAAAAGTCTTAGAAATCAGTATTTGATAAGACCAGAGTTCTTGATTTTTTGAATATCCAAAGCAATTTTGTCAGCCTGTCAAAATAAGAACCATTAGTGAAAATTTTGATAGTTGACCAATTATTTTTCTGCAATTTGTTTCAGGTTCATGGGCTAACCAAAGTCATACACCTGTTAAACTGTATTGGGATAAATACCAGTTTTAATGTCTTCACTGGGATTGTGTCCCCATCAAGTGTACTTTTGATGGCAGTGGGACTGAGAGGAGGGTCTCTTCTAAATAGCTTAAGAACTGAGTAGGCTCATCTGGGAAGATATAACCCTTCAGATAGCCTGGGCCCAAGCTTCATAGGGGTTTATAGGTCATGTCCAGCAGTTTGAATTTGGCTCGGAAACAGACTAGTAGCCAGTACAGTTGTTGTAGTAGAGGCATTATACACTTATTTTGAACCAGTTGAAGTTTTCAAACTATCTTCAAAGGCAGCTCGTAGAGTGTGTTTTTTATTTTATTTTATTTTATAGTCATATTTGTATATGCCGCCCACTCAGGCGGAACCCGACTCAGGGCGGCATCACAATAATTCTAGAAATACATAAAAACATTATAAAAACCCACAACCCACCCCCTTTAAAAAAATCCCATATCCCGCCCACCCATCCCACCTACTATACAAAAGGAAGAAGAGAGAGTTCTTATAAAAGCCAGCAGGCGGGCACCATAGTCCCATTTGGGCCCCACACCTGCCCTGCCAGCCAGGTCTTCACTCCTTTCCTGAAGGGCAGCAGTTCACTTTGGAGTCTTAGGTCTATTGGCAGGAGGTCCCAGAGAGTTGGTGCGGACACGGAGAAGGCCCTCCTTCGGGTGCTAGACAGATGTGCACCCCTAGTTGGTGGCACTATTAGAGAGCCCCTCCGGTCCGCTCTGGTTGGACGGGCAGACACTCTTGGGATGAGGCGGTCTCTAAGGTATCCTGGCCCCCTGCCATATAGGGCTTTAAAGGTCAAAACCAGCACCTTAAATTGCACCCGGAGACAAACTGGTAACCAGTGCAGCTCCCGAAGTAGCGGTGAGGCATGGGCATATCGCCCACACCCCATCACCACCCGGGCCGCCACATTCTGGACCAGCTGCAGCCTCCGAATGGTCGTCAAGGGCAGCCCCATGTAGAGCGCATTACAATAATCTAGTCGGGAAGTAACCAGAGCATGGGTGACCATAAGCAACCATCCAGCACAGGTTGCATCCCAATTCCCTCATCTATCTTCTGATTGACCAGGAGGACCTCTGCTTTTCTGGATTAAGTAACAGATCCCACCCCCCTCTAGTCCACTGACACCAGGCAATGGTTTAGAACAGAGAAAACACCTTTGGATTTAGGTGGGAAGGAGAGACAGTGTTGGGTGTCATCAGCATACTGGTGACACCAAACCCCCAAACTCTCGATAATCTCTCCTAATTGTTTCATGTATATGTTAAAAAGCATGGTGGACAAAACAAAACAGGACCATTTTCTGTGTCCTGCCTTTCATGAAGGACAGAGTGACTGTAAAACAATGCCTCTAACTTCCATCCCAGAGAGATTGCCCAGAATGACACCATGGTTGATGGTAGTGAAAGCTGCTGAGAGGTCCAGTAAAACCAACAGGGATACATTCTCCCTGTCTAGTTTCTGGCATAGGTCATCCACCAAGGTGACCAAACCTGTCTCTGTCCTATTATCAGACCTGAGGCCAGACTGATATGAGTCTAGATCAGCATTTCTCAAACTTTGGCTTTTGGAATTCAATTCCCATAAGTCAAGTCACCAAAGCACAATCCACCAATGTACTGACTTAGGCTTCTGGGAATTGAAGTCCACCATATAGAAAGAGCCTCCTCAAGGTCTGTGGTATTTTTGAACCACAATCGGGCATACCCTGGTAACAGCAACCTTGTGTTGCCTGCTAATCTTTCTCACACTAGGTCAGGCAAAAGGAACTGCAGAATGAACTCACCAAAAGGTGTCTTCATTTTAGCAATTTCACGTCTGGCCTAGACATGGAAGAAGTGTTCTGTGGAACAAAGTTTGGGAAATGTTGGTCTAGATCAATGATGGGGAACCTTGGCACTCCAGGTGTTCTGGAACTTCAATTCCCAGAAGCCACGATCAGCAGGAGTGCTGACTTGGGCTTTTGGTAATTGCAGCTCAAGAACACCTGGAGTGTCAAGGTTCGCCATCACTGGTCTAGATAATCAGCTGTTGTTAGACGGTACTCAAATAAATGATCACATAAGATCTACTCCTAACCATTTGTTTGGTTCTCAGTTCCAAGAACTGGTCAGAATTTACTATGCTTATGAATACTGCCAACGTTCTCAATGTCTTGAAACATCTCCTTTCATATCTTCTGCCCACTTCCTAAAATACGCTGGGAAAGCTTTTCTCTACATACTGAGAAGACAGCAGAAGGTATTTTCAGTGGCTACACCCATATTGTAAAACTCCCTCCCTCAGGAGGTCCATTTGACTCACTCTCATCTTGTCTTCTAAAAACATAATTTTTTTATAGATCTATTTTGTCTCGTTAGAATTTCAAGGTTTGAGAGCAAGATGAAGGAGCAGAAACAAAGCATTAGATGACCCCAAACCCTGTTAATTTATGTGAGCCAGGGTAGAAACCAATCCAACCCCCAAGTAATTTCACCATTAAGTCTCTCTTCCTAATCCCAATGCTTTCAATGAGGGTAAAGTAAATTATGAAATAGCGTGGTGGTTAAGATGCAGCCCAAACTCTGTTCATAATCTGAGTTCAATCCTCATGGGCTCAAGGTTGACTCAGCCTTCCATCCTTCCAATGGGGGTAAAATGAGTACCCAGTTTGTTGGGAGCAAAATGTTCATTGCCTTGTGAATTGCCCAGAAAGTGCTTTAAACACAATGGGACAGTATATAAGTGTAATTGCTATTGCTATGTAATCTAGTAAACTAGAGCCTCAGGTTTGGCATACATAAACAACACAGAAATCTATTTTATCCAGAGTCAGACTACTTGTTCATCTACTGTTGACTGTGGTTGGCAGTAGGGATTCAGAGTTTCAGATAGATTTTTGCTCCCCTTTCCTAACCCTAACTAAAAACCTCAAGTGCTATTCAACTCAACTATCTTACTTAGCTTTTAGAAATTAGAGGAAACTTGGTGTGTTCAGGAATCAGTGAAGAAGGAACTCACCCCAGAAACTATTGCAGGAACTCTGTATCCTGAAGACCCAGCGCTCTTTCCATTCCAATCTTGCAAAATCCTAGCAGAAAAACTTCAACCAAATTACCCTTCAGGCACATTTTTCTATTTCTATTATTTATGATTTTTAATGTTAAGACATAACATTTCCACTCAAAATAGCTTTCTGTTAAAAAATTTAGCTCTATTCTTAATTTTTAAAATTGCTCTCAAAGACTTTGCTATGGCATGCCCTGCCTGAGACAACTATTCTGTACTATAAATTGTGTGCAATAAAAATGTAATAAAGATAAATGTAGTTTCTTCTCTTCCTCATTACACCTTTCATTCTTCCATGACACTGGCCTGCTGAAAGACAGATTTACTGAGAATTTTTATTTGAGACTATAAATAATGTGTATTCAGTCATCTAAATTGCACTGATTGATCTGCAAACATAATATAATTATGAATTATGCATGTGGAACAAAGGGAAGTTTTCATGGCACTATAAATATTGTTTTATGTTCACAATGTATCACCTTTTTAAAAAAAATGTATTAACTATTTTAGTTAAATAATTTTAATACCACTGCCATAATTCAGAGTTATAAAGCAACCACCTATTTTCTAGTGTACTCCAGTGGATGAATTTTTCTATATATAATCCTTCTCCTAACATAAAACTGATGGTAGTGAAGGTACATTGGGTTCCTAAATTACCTCCGCTACAGGTAGTGACTGGGCCAGGGATGTCCCATATTCGTGGGCTGGATCAGAATGTATTTATATAGATCAGAAGAGCACAACTCTGATGAAGAGTGAGCTAATTTCATGCACCCAGGCTCCTCCAGAGGCAGCAGTGACCACTAGTATAAGGGTAAAGGTAAATGTCTCCCTTGCTCAAAAGCCAGTTGTGTCTGACTCTAGGGCAGGGGTTCTCAAGGTTTCCATGCCACAGGCTGGTCAACTTCTTCTCAGACAGCTGAGTGGGCTGGGCATGTAGTTTCCCCCTGCCAGTGGGTGCGTTTGCACATGTGTGGGCATGTCCGCTTCTGCTTCGGGGTTGTTGCTGCAGGCCAGATGGAACGGTTTCAGGGGCTGGGCCAGCCTGTGGGCCATTGGTTGCAAACCCCTGCTGTAGGGGGTGGCACTCATCTCCATTTACAGGCAAAGAGCCAGGGTCAGATGACAGGAGCTCGATCTGTCACACAGCACTCGGGTCTTGAACTGCTGACTTGCTGACCCTCTGGTAGTCATGTCCAACATCTTAACCACTAAGCCACCATGGCCCTAGTGACCACTAATAGGAGCAGTGAAATGAGATGGGTCCAGAGATTACAACAGCTCTCTGAGGACTGCCTGAAGCCCTAGACCTGAACAAAAGGCACATGTGATATAGAAATATTCTCTAGAACTACACTGGGAATGGACTCAGGGAAATTTAGCATCAACGAGAAAGGATAATGAAACAGTGTGATATAGCCTGTATATCAAGCCTAGAGGCAATCTGCAAGACAGTCATGCAGGTGAAGCTGAAACATTCCACATCAAGAGTAATGATCATTCTGTATGCACATCATTTCTGTCACCCCGCTACAATAGTTTTATTATTCAAATGGTTTTGCAAAACCAGTGTATGGCAAAAGTATTTTATGAATGACTCAACAAGAAGATTCAGAGCTATGCATATGGAAGTATCAAGGTTCAAGTATCCTAGGATCACAGCACTTCGGAAGACTAGCAGACAATTGTGGGACTCAAAATATAGCACTGAACACAGGAAATAAGTGGCAACATTTGATTTTGCACAGTGACAGTTCTAAGAGTAGTAAGCAGTATCTGTCGGGCAGCATTCAATCACACAATTGGAGTTTATTCTGACTATATGGCTGCAACCCTGTTGCTTTTTACTGTGAGTAGAAAGAAAATTGTGGAAGGGGCTGTAGCTAATTGACAAGATGTCTGGCCCATAAACAGGCCCACAACCTGTGAACAGAATCTCTTCAATCAGCCATATCAGGTCCATGGTTTTTCCTTCTGTGCAAAGTAAAACACAATAGGATTGTAGCTAATAGTGCAGTTCACACTGGTGTGGGTCCAGCAGAATTCAACTTCTGAAATGACAGATAGTAAGAGAGACAATAGCAGTTATGATTTTGCATCCTAATAATGCTGTGGCTAAACAGTGACAGATATATGTCTCCTTCCTTAACAGCAATATTTGTTGTTACTAATTCATTAAATGGGATCAGAAATTAAAACAGGTTCCCTTATTTTTTTAACAAGTTGGTTCTGCACAGTAGAATCTACTAAATTAGGGATGTTTCAGGAGTGGTAAAGGGAAAGGATATATTTTCATTTATTTCCAAGGCCACCTTCTTTTGCCTATAGTGTTGAAGAGCTGAATTATGGTGTCTTGAAGCTGTGGGTTTTATTGCTATATAAGGGGGTAATGGTCTGCAGTGCATAGCCTCTGGACCTCAAACACCTTGGCATTGAACATTTGCTAATGAGTTTAACCTTCAGCATCTATTGACAATTGTATGAGTATCCTATGTTCTGTGAGACAGCCCATTTTGTGAATGAGAATTTTACTGAAAATATTCTGTGAAGGTGATATAACAACATATAATGATTTCATGTCAGAACATATAACATATAATATAAACATATAACATACAACATATATAGCAGCATATATACCACTCATTGTTGTTGTTCAGTCGCACAGTTGATTCTGACCCTTTGTGACCCTATGGACCACTGCCCACCAGACACCTCTATCTTCCACCATTCTCCTCAGCCCGCCCAGCTTTGTGCCCATTGCATCTACTACTCATTACCAAATGTTCAATGCCAGTTGTTTGTTTTGTATCCTCCTACTATTTGCAATTGAACAGGGGGAAAATTTCTAATCCACATAACAACCAGAGATCATCTACAATTTACCAGTTGTATAAAGCCATATTGATTTGTATACTTATTTTTTATGCTAACCAATCACTCTGTACCTCTGTACCTGATGTGTATAGATTGATGCTATGAAGTCTCACTCCCATGTCTGTTGAAGTGGACTTGATCCACAAAAGCTAACATTAAAATACAGTGGAACCTCATACAACAATTGCTCCCTATAGCAATGAAATCACATAACAATTAGGTTTTGAGGGAAAATGGCATCCCGCATAACAGTTTTCCCTATGGAAAAAAAACGTACAACAATTTTTAATGTGATAAACCACTTAGCAAAAAAAATTAAAAATAACGCTGTACAAAGCATTTCATAGGGAAAATCGCTATATGATGCATGTACAGTATTGTATAGCAATTGTTTCGTACAATAATGAGCCCCATGGAACAGATTAAAAATATTGTATGAGGTATCTCTGAGTAGCAGTTAGTCTTTAAAGTGCTACAACGTCTTTGTTTTTGTTTATTCTCTGATATATATAAAAATATCTGTTATCATTCTGCAGAAAACTGGAGAGGTCAAAGTGATATACACAAAGCTTGTTTTATTGGGTGGGGGAGGGGTATTATTGAGGGAAACAAAGTAAGAAAGGGAGGCAGTACTGAGTATACAAGTAAACTGCATAAAAGAAAAGGGACAGCATCCAACCTGTCAAGGAACATTTGTTTGTTCCATGACCCATTTAATATTTCAAGCAAGACTGCTGGCTGTAAAGGGCATAGTTTCATTCTATAATAAACACAATCTTGATGTTCATTGGAAAAAAGAGAGGGGGAAGGGGGGAAAGACCCAACTTTGCCAAGGCTGCCCTTTAGAGCATTGATCCAAGTCTGGTAAGCACTGGGTAACAGGACAATGCAGCCTCCTACAAGTACAAACCTATGCATATTAAGTTACAGAATTGCAGGGAAAATAAAATAGTGAGGATAGAACAATCCTGATAAACTCATAATGCCAAATATTTTTACAGAGTAACACAGTACCTGCAAAACGTAATCTGCACTGCTGCCCAAAAGGAAAAACTCATTTTGATAATCTAAATATTTGCCTGCTAGTACTAACTGATTTGTCAGCAACTGTGTTAATGTGCTAGGAATACTAATGCACTGATTTTTGAGAATGTGCTTGCTCCCTCTTCGATATTCTAGGCACCTCAGTTGCTGTCCCTGAACGAGAAAATTACATAATTAATTCTGCAAAGAGGCTTGTCATAATCCAATATTTAGTGAAGATCTTTTCTTTCTTCTGATTAAGAATCTGAAGTACTAAACTCTGCAGGAGATCATCAAAAAATAAAAATAAAATCCAACAAAACAAAATGCATGGCTTGCGGAGAACTGGGAGGAGGAACTGTCCCATTGCTATATATTCTTGGTTGTTTTTAATAGGATGAACAGCAAATGCAAATATATCAACTGAGACAACCAGCAGGGACAATATTTTCTGTATAAACTGCCCCAAGGTCTTTGGCAAGAATAGTATTGTTTGCTTCAAAAAAAATATCAGCTATCCTTATAGGGCTTACTTTAAAAACCCTTACACTACACCCATCAAATACTCTTTCATTACCTTAGCCTGACAAGGCACAAGTGTAGATCGGGAAGTGACCTTTAGCTTGGTACATAAAGATCGCTACAGGAAGTCTCATGTGAAAAGAAAATGAAAAAGCTGTACAGCGAGGTAAAATAATCTCATCTTTTTGTGTGTGAATTTCCTAATAACATCCAAAGTCAGTAAATTGCACCAACCACATAAGATCATCATAGTAACAGGCTCCCATCTCAATGTATTTTAAACAAACATTTATACTTTGCATACAAAAATGAAACATCTGATTGGTTCTAAATAACATGCCACACTTTTAGCTTTCAATTTGGTCGCTCAGCACCACCACTGTTTATCACAGTTTTGTGCTGCAAAAACCTTAGACAAGTTAAATATGCAAGGGGCGTCCTTTCAACTTTTCTTCGTGGAGGGGAAGGGAACAGAATTTTCCCCCAGACTGAGAACCAAATTTAATTTCAGAGATATTCTTCCATTCCAGCAAAGGGTGGTATTAAAAGCTAAAAGATAGGATCAAGATTATATTTCAAACCTTTTAGTTTAAAGTTCTGCCAGTAATTAAGTCTTAAAAAGAGAAAAATCCACATAAAAGTTAAGAAACCATCAGCCATAGCAGGGGGCAGCAAAATTGGCTCTCCAGGTGTTCTTGGACCTCATTTACCAGAAGCTCAGTACACCTGCCAATCACGGCTTCTGGGAATTGAAGTCCAAGAACATCTGGAGAGCCAGGTTTGCTGACCCTTGAACCAAAAGATTCAGTACCAAAATCTAAAGTTCCCTGTTTCAATCTAAGACTTAAACTAGACACTATTCAAATACATAGCTCCAGATTGGATTATTGTAATGCACTCTACATGGGGCTGCCCTTGGCGAACATTCGGAGACATTCTGGTCCAGAATGCGTCTGCCCGGGTAGTGATGGGGCACGGGCGTTATGCCCGTGCCTGACCACTGCTCTGGGAGCTGCACTGGTTGCCGGTGTGTCTCCAGGTGCAATTCAAGGTGCTGGTTTTGACCTTTAAAGCCCTTCATAGTATTGGACCAGGCTACTTAAGAGACTGCATCGTCACAATAAATTCAGCCCGTCCTACCAGGGCAGACAGGAGGGGCTCAGTGGTGGTCCCATCAATGAGAGAGGTACATCTGATTGGGGCCAGGAAGAGAGCCTTCTCCATGTCTGCCCCAGCCCTGTGGAACCTCCTTCCACCTGAGGTGAGCCTCCAGACAATTTCTCAGTACAACAACCAACACTCTGACAGATCTTCCATGTACCTGTGACTGCAGTGACCCTGACTTCTGCCTACCTTGATGATGCCCCTGGATATCTTTTGAACTTGACACTCATGCTGATCCTTACTGGTAGCCTGACCTCGGCTTGCTCTTTGGACTTGACTATTGGACTCTCCTTAGATAGACTTTTGCCAGGACTCTCCTGTGTAACGCCACTGTGTGGTGACCCTGCACACTGGGTAGGTCAGCACACTAACAGGGAGATCGTATTTTCTTTTCTGCCAATAAGAAGGTATATGCAGGTCATCTTCCTTATCCATAGGAGATCTGTTCTGAGACCTACCATGGATACCTGAAGCTGCAAATATCAGCAAACCCTATATTTACAGTGCAGACACTGTCCTCTAGTGGCCAACTATGGTAGTACACCATAGAAATAAATACAGCATATATCATGCAGGGGGGAGGCAATACCTTTACTGGACCATTCAAATATATATACAGTATTATATATTTCAGGTATTTTATTGAATATTTTTAGACCTGCAGACAACTGAAACCATGGATAGTAAACCTGCAGATAAGGGAAGGGGCATGCAGCCTTGTAGCTGGCTTCTCTGTATGTAAAGGCATAGAAGGTTTAAAGCTTCTTCCTAGCAATTCTTCAGGAAAAATTCCCTTTTTACACATATATATTAAGTTCTCTATTGACATTAAAGCAGGTTTTTAAAAAATATTTGCAACCCCCTCCCCTCCCAATAGGTCATTTTAGGGGAGAAGTGGCAAATATTATTAAATGTCCACAACTTATGTGCAGCCAGGCTGTTGCAAAGAGGACCCTCACATGCCTGCCTACAGGTAGAAACATCAGGCGTTGCTGCTCACAGGCATTTAAGCATAGTGCCTAGTTTAATTAAAAATGTTAGTTGGATATTGAGAAATGCAACCTGTAGTTAGGCACCGAAAACAATACTTTGAAAAAATGAATATTTTCCAGTTGTCTACTCTGCATGTAGGGTGATTTGGTAAAGTAAAGGTTGTACATTTTTTAGCACTTTAATTGGTCTAATAAGATAGTAAGGTGTTAAAGGAGTGGTTCAACAGTGTTCTCTCCACAGTACATTTCCATCATCTGGGGGTGGGGGAAATTTGTACTCTGGATATAAACAGGCTGCCCCCATTCACTCACTGGGAGTGCAATTGATTATACAGGCTTGTATGTGTAGACCTTGCATTCAGGGCAGAAGTTAAAAGTTACGTCTCGTTTACCTCTAAACTGACATAATCTTCACATCAATATTACTGCCAGATTCCCATAATGCAAACTCTGAGAGTCTTTACTTGAACAAAGATAGCCATTGTGGTGTAGTGGAGAGAGTGCCAGTCTGACTCATGAAGTCTGAATTTGAATCTACACTCAGCCATGGAAACTAATAGTAGAGTGATCAATGGTAAAGTAAAGGTAACCCTTGCTGGAAAGCCAGTTTTGTCTGACTAGGTGGCAGTGCTAATCTCCATGGTCATGTGGCAGGCTTGACTAGATACCAGAGTACAAGGGACACTTTGTTTGTAAAACTTTTATTAAGAATTAAAATAGTACAAAAATAATACAAAAACCAGTCTGTGCATAGAAAAAGAAGAGAAAAAGGGAAAGAAAGAAAGAAGAAAAAATGTAAAACACCTGTGCACTGTTGGGATTGTCGGCGAGGGTTTCTTGACCACATAACTTCAATCCTTTCCAAAATTGGATTGTGTCAGGGCTCGGCCTAAACTTATTATCATCTGATAAAGCAAATTGACAAAGAGACCCCAAATCTCCCAAAAAGGGAACTTTACTGGTATCCCCTTTCTCTGGTGGATTTGGGTAGTTAATTTCTCGTTGAGAGCCAATTGCCAAACATCCGCGTACCATCTAGCTTTACCAATATTAGTTCCACTCTTCCATTCCTTGGCAACTAGCTGTCTTGCTACCATTAATAAAGATAACAGTAATTCCTTCCTATTTTCTTCCAGATGTAAATCATCCACTTCACCCAATAATACTAACTTTGGACTTAATACTATTGTTATTTTTTAAAAAAAGTCAATTCCTCTTCTATAACATTCCAAAAATTCCTTGCAAGGGACACTGTTACCTTATCTACTTACAATTTCTTACTTTTGAACTGCTGTGTTGGTGCTCCTTAAATATCTCATTTGCCTTGAAAGCCCTATTAGAGTCGCTATAAATTGGTTCCCACTTGACAATGTATAAAAACAACAATAGAGCTTTAAACCTATTCTACCAAATGGCTATGTGAATGAATCAGAGCTATTGTTTTATATCAAATGTAGGTACATTTGGGTACATTTAATGAAGTAAAGAATAATTAATGATGTAATTTTTTTTAAAAAAATAAACCTCTCACTAGCAAAAAAAAAACACGAACAAAAACAAACACACAAGAAGAGAGTGTCCTTGCTACCCTATACACTGTTGAAGTTTTCAGTAATTCCCACAGAAAGACCTTTGTTGTATTAAAACCATGACAACAGGGAATGCAGAAAAGGGGGATGGGGTGGGTTTTTCATCAGAAAAGCATTTTAACACTAATAAAAAAGAGCCACTATTATTATGAGTGGTAGGTGTTGTGAGAATTGTGCAGTGAAAATTAAAGTACTAGTTTGTGCTGCAGCCATAAATTACTAAACTAATTATCCAGTTGCAAGCATAACTGAATCATTCAAAGGGGTAATTAGCAATCAGACATAATGAGCACTGCTCCTATTTTATGTCATACTGTATTTAGCTTCAGTGCAGCCTAGAGGATCTGAATTATTTCCTCTCCTTATTTGAAGGCATTACTGCTATATTGAGTGCATCAGCCCATATTATTACTCCCAGTAGTTTAATTCTTCAGTGGACTGCACACTTCTGATTTCTCCTGTCAAAGTTTCTCCAGGTCTCCTGGGTCCTTTTAAGCAAATATATGTTTCTTCTCTTTTAATGCTATCTTTCTCCAATATAAATATAAACTGCTAAAGAATCATATGTTGGACCATTCATTAGATCCACTGCCAACAACCAATTTAAGTTAGCAGCTTTGACTTTAAGAGTAGTGGAGCTGCACACACCAGTACCAACTAATAAGTATTTTATTTATTTGTATTTTCAATTATTTTTAAGTCACCTTTATGAATGACATCTACCTAAAAATCAATGAAGAGCAATATAACCACAAAAATATAGTAGTATAAAATGACATTGTACGTGCTATTGCACAAGACACAATCACACTGTAATAAAGTTTTCAAAATTCAACCGACAGAACACTAGCAAAATACTGAAACACAATTCTACCAACATGAAATCATTTCTAAAGGCATAGCATTAGAACAAAAATGAAACATTA
Source organism: Bradypodion pumilum (assembly GCA_035047305.1). Taxonomy (NCBI): domain Eukaryota; kingdom Metazoa; phylum Chordata; class Lepidosauria; order Squamata; family Chamaeleonidae; genus Bradypodion; species Bradypodion pumilum. Next base: position 304,757,556 of record JAWDJD010000004.1, on the reverse strand, counting down.
ACAAAAAGATAATAACTTGTCCACTGAAACCCAGTTGAAACTGGCTGGCTTTCAAAAATCTTTTTGAATCCTACAATTAAAAGAGCAAAATGTATATCCTTTTGTAGTAAGTTTCACAAAACTGGGGCCTCTACTGATAAGGCCCAGTTTCCTAATGATAACCAAACAAAGTGATCATCAAAACCCTCTAACACCCAGTTTACAGTGTGGGAAAGGTTGTATAAATATGATATATGCAGTCCTTCAAATCATCTTTATTTATTATTACACACCGTATTTGCTGGTGTACAAGACACATCAGAGTATAAGACATATCCAGTTATTACCAAACTAGACCACTATATACATAATACATATACATTGTAGGCCACTACAGGCCACTGAATACATTACAAGACACACTCCATTTTCCAGTGTATTTTAAGGGGGAAAGTGGTTCTTATATGCCAGCAAATATGGTATGTCCTTCCTCATTCCAAGGACCAAGTCAAATAATGTGGTACAGTACTTACATTTTGTACCTGAAACAAAATGTTACAGCAAAATTTTAGTTCAATCCAGTTTTAGGATTTCAGTTAGTCAGCAAGTCATACTGTCTCAGCATTCTCCATTTGATCCTAAGACATTCCCCACTCTCTATTTTCCCCTGCAACTGGCATTTGACATACTTTGGGCATGAAACATATCCAGTCCTTGCAGCTCTTCTCATATTTGGTGGGCAAAGTGTTGCTTTTCTAACTTGTTCAATATATTTCTGGTATTTCCATACATTAGACATCGCTCAAGCATTCTGACACCTTCTTGTAGTTTCTCTGTGACCCAACAGTTGCTATAAGATCACTGGGACTGATCATGTTGAGTACACTCTTAGTGGAAGCTGTTCTACTTTATTCTTCCTTCTTCTTGGCTTTTAGCAATTCTATCTGCTCTTGAGGTTGACCTGGATTTTTGATGTGCATTGTTACATGATGGGCAAAGGCAGGGGAGCTTGGAAAGGTGACAGGAATACAATACTGTATTTGGGAGTTAGCTGATGAGGTTGTCAGTTTCTCCTAGCAGATGACACAAAAATGTACATGGGGAGTTATTAATTCATTGCCTCATTCCATGATAAATATGTACACAGGAAGCAGTTTTCATAAGGCTCTTCTTCACTTACAATGTTGACTTTTAGCCCTAGGCTAACCATACTAAAAACAGATGAGCTCTTCTAATAGTGACGCCATTTTTAAATAGATGAAACTCACACGGTGAATCAACTATGTGTGAAGTTCTGAACTACTATATTTACCGGTGTATAAGATGCACTCCCTCCTAAAAAATGGAGTGTGTCTTATACACCGGTAACACCCCCCCTTTTGCTGGTGCAGTGGGGGCAAGGCAGGTGAGATTGCTCCTGGCAGCCAGTGGCAGTGGGAGAGGCGGGCATGATTGCTCCTTTTGGAGCAATAATATTTATATATTTTATTGTTTCATATTAAGACTTAGTTTGTCATCTTTACAAAGGTTAGGTAAAGGTCTCCCTTGCTGGGGCCAACCCCTCCCGTGGCCTGGGAGGGAAGAAAAGCAGCCGGGAGCTGGGGCCAGCGAGAGGACCACTGCTGCTGCATCCCTCCAGCTGAAGCTGCTCCCGGAGCCAATTTGGACTACCATGGTTGCCTCTGCCACCACTGCTGAGGCGTGAAGATCCTTCCCCTGAGTTGGCAGGGAGAGTGAAGTACTTGTACCAATTTTTTTTTGTGGCCATGGGTGACTTGAAAGCCAGGCTTGTCCGACTCTAGGGGTGGTGCTCATCTCCATGGTCAAGTGGAATCACTAGACACCAGAGTGCACAGAATGCTGTTTACCTTTCCACCAAAGTGTTTCCACCACCGCCGCATCCCTCCAGCTGTTGCTGCTCTTGGGGCCAACCCCTCCCTTGGCCCAGGAGGGAATAAAAGCCGCCAGAGCTGGGGCCGGTGAGAGGACCACTACTGCCATGTCCCTCCAGCTGTTGCTGCTCCCGGGGCCAACCCCTCCCTTGGCCCGGGAGGGAAGAAAAGCTGCCGGAGCTGGGGCCAGTGAGAGGACCACCACCGCTGCATCCCTCCAGCTGTTGCTGCTCCCGGGGCCAACCCCTCCCTTGGCCTGGGAGGGAAAAAAAGCTGCCGGAGCTGCGGCTGGTGAGAGGACCACCACATCCCTTCAGCTGTTGCTGCTCCCGGGGCCAACCCCTCCCTTGGCCTAGGAGGGAAGAAAAGCCACTGGAGCTGGGGCCGGTGAGAGGACCACTACTGCTGCATCCCTCCAGCTGTTGCTGCGCCTGGGGCCAACCCCTCCCGTGGCCTGGGAGGGAAGAAAAGCAGCTGGAGCTGGGGCCAGCGAGAGGACCACTGCTGCTGTATCCCTCCAGCTGAAGCTGCTCCCGGAGCCAATTTGGACTATGATGGTTGCCTCTGCCACCGCTGCTGAGGCGTGAAGATCCTTCCCCTGAGTTGGCGGGGGGAGTGAAGTACTTGTACCAGTTTTTTGGCGGCCATGGGTGACTTTGCCTCTGCTGAGACTGTTGTCGAGGCGTGGAGCTCCTTCCCCCATTTTGCGGGGGGAGTGGAAGCATTTGCGCTGGCTTTTTGTGGCCATGGGGACTTTATTGTTCTGAGGCTGCTACCCACACTGAGTTCATTGGGCCTTAATTCTATGGTTGTACTATTCATATTTATTTTGTATTGACTTGTGACTATGGCATTTTGTATTGTGGTTTGTAATATTGTATTTCTATTCTGTACCTTATTGTATTTTTATATTGTATCTTTTACACTGTATTGATATGTTGTTACGGCCTTGAGTCAGCCTTGGCCGAGAAAGGCGGGGTATAAATTAAAATTGAAAGGAAAAAAAATCTACTTGCAATTTCTTACTTTTGAATTGCTAGGTTGGCAGGAACTGGCACAGACAACGTGAGTTCACTCCATCACACAGCACTCAGGTCTCAAATGGCTGACCTTCTGATCATCAAGCTCAGAATCTTAACCACTAAGCCACCACACTCTCCTTTACAAAGTTTACAAAGTAGCAAAAATGCCTCCCATAACAAAGCATGTTGATCTTCAAGAAGAATTTGAGAACATCCATTTCTAGGGCCATATCTCCCAGCATGGCTGTAACCAAGCATATCAAAACTTTTTTTATTGGCCCATCATGAAACTAGTGTTTTATTCCATATATTTACTTCAGTGATATAGCAGAAAGGATGGTCATTGAAACATAAGCTACTATTTATTTTTCCTCGTAATGTACAATATATAGGCCATGTCATGAGGAACGTTTTGAATCCATAAAATTAAAAATGACTGCCTCTCTAGGGGCTATGAGTGTGGGCAACAGTTGAGTGTCTAAAGCATGGATAAGCAGCTTGTGGCCCACTGGATGTTAGGATTGAAATTCCCATCAGTCTCACTTAGCACACTCAGTGGTAAGATTTCATGGGAACTGCAGCACAGCAATATCTGTTATTAGTTGCTTTCAACTTTCATTCTTTACTCACATCAGAGTGTTCCACATTTTTAAATTATGCACATATATGATATATAGATAAAATTAAATCAAATAAAAATAGACTATTTTAAACTAGATGCTACAATTAATACATTATTTTTTTATCAGAAGCAGGCAACTTCTATAGTTTTATCTTGTCTGTTTACTAGATGTACTTTTGTACATCTAGTAGCCCATTATTCACAGGCACATGAATGACACTTTGATTGAATTTCCCCACAATCACAGAAAATGTATCTCATTTCCAAGTTGTGCCATTTTATTTGATTATTCTTTGATCTTCCTATTTTGTTTCCAGGTAGTCCATTAAGAATCAGATCCTAGTGGGAGACACTCTTTCATATTCATCCGTTTGGTAAGATGTCTTGTTTTTACTCTCCATAAGTTTAGCCTAGCTTTTTCTGGTTTAATATTTAGATCTTGAGAAGTATGCAGAAAACTTCTCAATTTTAGCCGTCATCAAGGGGTTGGTGTCTATGAAGTGTTGTATCTTGGGCTGTATTGGCTTATTTCATTCATTAGTGTTAGCGTCCAGTGATGCACTCCAAATTTTTTTACTACCACCTCTGTGGGCGGGGCCAAATCTGTTGGCATGGCCAATGTAATGGGGTATGGAGGTGGGCGTGGCCAGCTAGGTGGGCATGGCTTGGGGGAATTTCCACTACCGGTTTTCCCAAACAGGACAGAACCTGCTTCAGTGCATCACTGTTAGCGTCTCTTTTTCTAGGGACAATGGCAGCCAAATAACAGATTTTTTTGCATGGGGTCATCTAGTAATAATTCTGCTTGATTTATTAAGAATTACATCCACTGTTTTAGTATGTGCTGATTTATATCACACAGCCCTAGTATATTATGTAGTGAAGTAGCACAATATGGGAATGTCAGCTGATCATTTGTCTCCTACAGAAGACCATTCCTTTGATTTCTCTAGCAACTGTGTCTCACTTGAAATTCAACAAAGAATCTTCTGATCTATGACCCTTTCTGTTAGTCCATGACCTTTAGTAAGGAAGTAGAGCTTTTTGAGCAGCAATTGATGGTGGATTGTCTCATATGACACTGCTAGGTCAGCAAATGCAACTCCAGTTATTTTATACCAGCCAGCCAGGCCAAGGACTCTGACAGATTTTCCTCTTATGCATAACCTGCGTTGGGGACAATGAAGCTACTGATAGTATGGAATGTGGAGAGACAGAATGATTAAGTATAAGCAAATGTGTAAGACATGGGTGCATTTTATCCCCTTATCTGTTCAGTCTGTATGTAGAACATCTAATACAGAACTCGGATTAGATTCAGATAAAGGACAAGTTAAAATTGATGGGGGGAAAACATCATTCATTTAAGATATATAGATTGTTCCATATTACTGGCAGAAAACAGCAATGATATAAACAACTTCTACTCAAGATGAAAGAAAGTGTCAAAGCAAATGGCAATTGAATATTAAGAAGACAAATGCTGGATTACAGAACTATACAACTTACAGTAAATGCTGATAATACAAAAAATAAAATTCACAATGATTTTATATACCTTGGCTCAGTCATCAGTCCAGATGGAAACTGCACTCAGTAAATCAGAAGAACCAGACTTGCAAAGGGTGACAATGAAGGCATTACAAAGATAATCAAATGTAAAGATGTGACCCTGGAGACCATGACAAAGATCATCCATGTTCCTATACTTTCAATTACTATTTATGGGTATGAAAACTGGACAGTGAAAGAAGCTAGCGTTTGAAATATTGTGTAGAAAGAGAGCTTTGCAGATACTCTGGACCACAAGAAAGACAAACAAGTTGGTCCTAGATCAAATTAAGTCTGCACCCTCTCTAGAAGCAAAAGTTCCAAAACTGAAGCTATTGTACTTTGCACAGCTTGGGACAACTGTCAGTGCCTCAATTTGCTCCTGTCTGTGTTTTGGCAGATATAATATTACTTTTTCATCTCCTACTTCTAATTAAACAGTCCATTTCATTTTTGTATTAGCCATCTGGTGATGTCCACATCTACATGGTTGCCTGAGGCATTTATTTGGACTAAACAGATTGATGGCTTTACAGAATTCATTGAATTATTTTCCTGCTTCACTTCTAATCTGTAGGCCAAATTCTTCAACAACAATTGGTTCTCCTTTGTTTTCTACTTTTGTGTTCCAGTCACCTATGAGAATAAGCATATCTTGTATTCAGCTGTGATCAAATTCCTCCTGGATGCTTGCTTAAAAGCTTTCAATTTTTCAAATTTCAGCATCTCTGATTGAATCATAGTTATATTGATATATATTCCAATAAGTCTGTTCTTATTTGGTCAGTCCATGGATTACTCTTCCAACTGCCTATACTACATATTTTCTCAATATTATTGTTACTCTATTTATTATGTGTTTGTCATTTCTAGAATAAAACACTTTGCAGTTGTCTGACTGGAAATGTACCATTCCAATCCATTTCAATTCATCTGTACCAAGTATTGTAATGTTTAAATATTACATTTCTTGCTTTACTGCTTCCAGTTTACCTTGATTCATACTTCTCATGTTTCATGTTCCTATTATATGTATTATGCAGCGCTAGACTTTCTTTTCACCACTGTGCATGTCAGCCACTATACATCCTTCTGGCCTTAATTTAGTTGCTTTATTAGTAATGTTGCTATTGTCCTTTGCTCTTCCCCAGTAGAACACTGGTTGCCTTCTGTCCTAGGAATCTTAAAATCATTCTCTCTTTTTTGTTCTGGATCGTTTTATTATAGAGTTTTAAATATAAGCAAGTTTCATCAGTGGTTCAATTTTGATTTCTTCTTCATGGTATTGTCAAATGTTGGCTTGAGTGTCACTGTCACTGTCTGTGAAATATCATCTGTCAGTGCCACTTTCAACTAATATTGCCTAGTTCTTTAGGAGCTTCTCCACCTTCATTGCAATTGAAACTATCCATTTTCTTCGGCTGATATTCATGTTTGTTTATGTTTATTCAATGTATACCCTGCCCTATTCAGCACATGGCCGACTCAGGGTGGCTAACAACATATAAATAACCCCAAGGTAACCCAAGGGATTTATATACAGGATACAGAATTCAAAATACAGTAATAAATACAATATTCAAAATGCTATTACAAATAGATACAAATTCTGCAGTACAATATATAAGACAAGTATAATAGCTACAAAATATACAGTACAAATTATGCAAGAAGAAAGGCAAGGTGCGGCAGCAGCAGTTCTTTAATCCTCATGCTGGGAGACCCAAGGTGTGCTCGACTTCCCGGTGGCCAATGCCGGACTGGGGAAGGAGCAAAGGCAAGGCACGGCAGCAGCAGGATGTGATTGATAATCCACAATGTGATTGATAATCCTGAAAAAGTAGGATTCATCTTAGTCTGGTGTCTAAGCATTGATCCTTCAAACTTCGATGGCTCTACTAGAAGTCTAGACTTGTAATGGAGTCTAGTTTCCTGATGACGTTGCTTTTGGTGTTTCTGACATATTTAAATCTCCTCACTACATTAATGTATGCATCCAAGCCATGGTGAGGGAATAATATCTAGTGAACTAAAACTTGACCACAAAGAACAGATTTGCTAAACTATTGTTGTTATATGTTGTCAGGTCGCTCCTGGCTTATGATGAATCTATGAATGAGTGATTTCCACAATGCTCTAAGTTGCAAATACACAAATGCCCACCACGCTGCCCCTCCTGTTACACAAAGACAAATCTGCCTTGTCTATGAGTATGGGTAGTTTTGACATCACAGCTACTCTTCATATATGTTGGGAAGATTCACACTCACATCAGAAGCACCAGAGATTCCTGGGAGACATCTGAACTAAAGGGCACATGCTACAGTTTACTGAAAACCACAACTGATATCAGTAACCCTGCAGGTACATCACATCGATAAGATTTTTATTGTCTGCTCTAAATAAAGGAAGGAGAAGAGAAGACAGCTGAAGCTTTAATTTACATCAGTCATATACTTCTTACTATAAGTAGCAAGTGATTTGTCACTGTTATTTATAGCTCTTGACATTTAATCTATCCATGAGGCAGCTTAATAGACAGATATTTTCATATTCACAGATTCACAGGTTACTTTTTTCCTGCATGTGAATAAGTTTACATCTGATCATTTTCTGTTTATGTTTATTCAATGAAGGTCTGATGAATTATTTATACTTTTACATTTAGAAATTAATATAGACATTCCACTGTTCGATGTATCTCCACCATTTTCTTTTTCTCTGCCAAATATTCTATGACCTTCATGTTTTCTCCCTTTCCAGGTCTATAAGAACTTAGCAGTTAAAAGCATCTGCTGCCTAGCAGAAGATAATTTTATTTTAGAAACACCTCATAAGCCACCTTCAGAAGTGCCTTATACAGTATATGGATATGAAAATAATTTCTATTCATAATCCATTTGTGACCAGTCATGTTAGATATAATTGCAAGTATCACACAAACATGTGAATAAGTAATAAACCCTAACCACGGCCCTTTAAACTATATATACTTAAAAGAAGGAGATTGAGTTAGTGGTTATCACCCTCTATACACAGAGGATATGTCTGAAATGGAAAACATCAGCTATCCACATATGCTTTGCAGGCGCACCCCCCAAAGAAAGACTCAGACACCGGTATATGGATAAAGGCATCAGGCCACTTTTATTGAATAATGCCCTAGTCCGAATTATAACTTTCAATTTGTGTAATCATCCAATTGTAATTCTTTAAGGCAAGCAGGCCACAGTAACACTGGTAAGGTTCCTCCCAAAATGCCAATGGCAATTGGCTACATGTAACTATTTGTATCAATTTGTTTGTTGACACAAACAAATTATTGACCGGAGTCAATAAACTATCTACTGACTCCACCCTATGACGTTAAATATCAAGGTGATGCAGGCTGTGAAGCTCCTGCCATCACCCCTTGCCTGGTTTGTCCTTGACCGGCCAAACCTATTCCCCCTGTATCTGTCTAAGTGTTGGCCAGTCAATTGCGAACCTGCCGGATACCTATGGGTCATAAATCTTTACCTTACCAGTGCTACCCGCCACACGGCTGTCCCCAAGCCATTCTCAGCAAGGGACCGGGCAACAGCCCTGTCCACTGACCGCCGGAACGGTCCGAACCACGGAGATCCATGTCTCCTCTAAATTGGTGTCTCGGCATGATGTTAGACCATAGCGACCGTGTGTAAGCCATAAATGATATAAAACGCCAGGTCACTGCACCTCGACAGTTTAAGGAAAGGTCAGTGATCCGTATGAGATCATTGCCGCCGAGGTGCAGAATAAGAACCTCAGGCTGTCCAGAATCCCTGATGGACATCAGGAATGGCAACAGTTCCCACCCTCTCATGCCGCGCATACCATACCATCGCATACGTGCGGATGCACGCAGCCCTAGCTGGGGTCCACACTCTGTCGCCGCAGCATATACTGCTGCCCAGTGTACATAGCTGCGGCCCACCAGCCCCACTGCCACCAGTGTGTGGAGACACACAGGATCTGTAAAAGAGGAGAAGGGGTTAACAACATAACTAGGTACTCATACAGTGAGGGGACGTACATATAGGAAAAAATACGTGCACACCCCCACGTGCCCACGTATATCCGCCTCCGAGTAACCCAAACACAGCCGCGGTCAATGCGACGCCTTTCCTAAATAAATGGGTGCCATAACGGGCCCCACACTGTGAAGCGCGGTACCGGTCACCCTCCGTAACTTAAATTTGGTAAGGGTAGACCCATCCTGGTGGCAGAAAAACAGGCTAGGGCGTGCAGCAGGCACTGCCGAAAACTCATGTAGGGCACCAACCGGACAGATGTCTTCAATGGAAACTCGTAGCAGTCTAACTCCACTGCCTACGCCGTGGTGATCAACCTTTGAGGACCGTATCCCCAACTGAGCCCACTCATGTGTAACATAGACATCGTCGAGTTCCAGTGCCCTACGAGACACGTCCGCCTTACACAATGGTACCAACTCTGGTACCAACTCACTGATGCAGAGTGCTCCAAAGAAGGCTACTGTGGTAGCTGCGTGAAAAAGAGCCAGCTCATACCTATCATAACATAAGTTATGCCAGCCTCGTGCAAGGTGGGTAAGAACCTGAGGTGAAATCGGGTGACGAGTGTCCGGGCGGCGGCCACGTTCACGTGTCTACCCCTCCAAAACATGACGTATGCAGAAGTCATTCACGCAGTCAGTGAAGCCCCTCACTTTGGCCAGAAATGCCAGTGCCGAAAGCCTAGAGGCTATAGTACAGGGGGCCAATCCCTGATCGTGAAGATAAACCATGTATTGTAAAACCTGGTCCACTGGTATTGGCCACACTTCAGGCAACTGTAGTTGCTTGCAACAGGTTCTAAATTGTATGAAAGCATGTTGATACGCCTTACGCGTGCGAGGTGCCAATGACATGCCGATCGCCCAGTTCACCTCTCCTCGCCAAATGTCCAAATCTCGGCCGGGAGTGGCGAGGGGAATTCCTCTGCTTCCGGAGCCAAGGCACGGAACCGGGGGATCTGCAGGCGGGATAAAGCATCAGCAATATCGTTATTAATACCTGGTACCTGTCTGGCCCTGAACAGCACATTGAGGCGTAGCCTTCTCAAAACGAATTGATGAACCAATGCCATGACCCAAGGGGATTGGACGTCTGGGCATTGACAATGTGCACCACTGCCGCATTGTCACACCAAAAATGGACCACTGAGTTGGCCCACTCGTCGCCCCATAGCATCAGTGCTCCCAAAATGGGAAAAAACTCAAGGAAGGTAAGATCGCAGAGACGATCCATGCCCAGCCATGCGTGAGGCCATCGGCCGTAAGCCCACCTCCCCTCAAAATAAACCCCATAACCCAGGGAGCCGGAGGCATCTGACTGTACTTGAAATTTAGGGCAGACCATAAGGTCTGATCTCCAGAAAGAGACCCCGTTAAAATCCTGGAGGAATGTGAACCAAACCAAAAGGTCTGCCTGTATGCCCCTGGTCAGTCGGACCCTGTGGTGGCGTTTTAACAGGCCGGCCATGGCATCACACAGACGCCTGGCAAATGCTCTGCCAGGTGTCACCACCCTGCAGGCAAAGTTAAGGTGGCCGTGAAGTACCTGCAGCTCACGAAGGGACACTTTACGCTTGGCAATCAATGCCAAAATCGCCACAGAGATCCGAGTCACCTTGTTCATGGGTAACCTGGATGCCTGTGCGACAGTGTCAATTTCAATGCCTAGAAAGGTGAGCTTGGTAGCTGGGCCCTCGGTCTTTTCAGGCACTAAGGGGACACCCAGTTCCCGCATAAGCGTCTGAAATGTAGTGAGGAGACGCGTACACGTGTCCGAGCCCCGTTCACCCCCGAACAAAAAGTCATTGAGGTAATGGGCTACAGACCGGGACCCTGACCTGCGAACAAAGGCCCACTGGAGGAAAGTACTAAATCGTTCGAATGCCGAACATGAAATAGAACAGCCAAAAGGCATGGCCTTATCTACATAGAACTTTCCTTGGAAACGAAAACCCAACAGCTCAGAATCCCCTGGGCACACTGGCAGTAATCGGAATGCCGATTTAATATCGCACTTTGCCAGGAGGGCACGGGACCACATGAGCGTACCATCAGTAGGGCCTGATCAAACGACGTGTACCTGACTGAGCAAAGGTCATCAGGAATAGCATCATTGACCGAAGAACCCACAGGGTAAGGGAGATGGTGTATTAGACGAAATTCACCTGGGGTCTTTTTCGGTACTAGCCCCAGAGGGGAGACCTTTAAATTAGGGAATGGTGGTTCTGTAAAGGGGCCCGCTACTCTCATAGCCTCAACCTCCTTAGCTATGCTTCGTGCAGCAACCTCCTCATTACCCTTCAAAGAAAGTAAGTTCGGAGTGTCCTGGGGTCCCTGAACACCCCTAAATGGAATAGGAAAGCCCAACTGGAAACCTTCCAGCAGGTACCTCGCAACATCTCTTCTGGGATAAGCTGAAAGCCACCGCTCCAGCATATGGACATTAATTGGGGAGGGGGCCTTTTGCATGGCTAGCTCCATCAGAGGGAGCTCTGACCGCCCCCTGCCCACCCCTACCTCTGCCTCGTGACCAACTAGCCCGTGGGCACGCGGAGGCGGCGTGAGGGACAGAGCAAGAGGGACACTCGTGTCGGAAACGACACTGACGCTTGCTACACACGCTGTTAGCTGAGAAGCTCCAACACAGCAGGCGGGCTGGAACCCCCTGCCCCGCTGGCTGGTGGGGAACCTGTATTGCAGCTGCCCGCTGCACGGCATGGCCACAATGGTACCTATCACCAGGCGCCGGATGCGTGGGAGTCATATACAAAAGCCACAATTGCTGGCAGGGCTCATCCCACCTCATTTCAGGATGTAGGGCCACCCTCATCCTAAATTCCTCATTGTAAGCCAACCACGACGGGCCAGGGAAATCAACCATCGCCCTGTAAATATTGTCGAGGTATTGAACCATCGGAATGGCCAAATCAGGCCGGGCCCTCAGGTATACCGCCATATATATGCATATGCAAGAGGGAGAAAATATCAACATACTCCCCTCGCCAAATCTTTTCCCTCGTGGCCTGTGATAAATGATCACCCAGGGGCAAGGAATAACCAGCCGTTGGCAAAGCCATCGTCGGCACATTTTGGATGGAAGGTATGCGCAGCGGGCCCTGAACAGCCCCTGAAACGCTCGACATACCCCCAGGGGCGGACAACCCTGCCCTAATCGAGGGACCATTTGGCAACCAGTAGTTAATGGGGCAGTGTGTAAGCAGCTGCCCACCCACATTAACTTGACGTGGCCATGGCCACTGTACCCCCCCCCAGTGTAACTGGGCAGTGTCGGTGGTGTACTAACTTGAACCGGATACTCACTAGTTGCACCCCCGTGAGCCGTCCCCACCGGGGGTTCCGGCCCACAGCGGGCGTCGGAGCTTGCGACGGGCATCGAGCTCTGGGACCACACCTGACCGCTCCCCACCGGTAAATCAGAACGCATGGGGAGCTGCGAGGCGCCTGATGGCCTCAAGCAGCTTGACCCTGTTGATGGCCCGCTGAAGAGTCACGGCTGACGTGTGGGCCGGGATCGATGAAGGGCCCGTAATTGAAGGAGCAGCTAAACCCCCATCAGAAGGTGGTTGGGCAATGCCCAGTGATGCCTCTAGCACTACTATGCATGCTATGAGTGCATCAATGGCCTCCGAGCCCCCAGTATAAGGTGGGCCAGGTGGGCCGGATGGCCCACTAGGTAGTTGATTAAATGGAAACCCGAAAGGGGATCCAGGGCCCGAATAGGGCCATGCCCAGAACTCTGGCCCATGAGGGGCCGGAGGAATGGTGGGGTGGAAACCCGCACCAGGGCCACATGGGCCACCCTGTCCTGGGCCCTGAAAAGGCCCTCCGAGGGCCGGGGTCCCCGTGGTGCCAGCCTGTGCCGGCCCAGCCTGAAAGCTTGCGCCTGGCTGCCAGGTAGGAGCCTGATCAGCCCCACTGGTAGCAGTGGGCAAATCCCGCCCACTGCCCTGCTGTGGGGGCGCAGCCCGAGCCCTCCGACCCGCAGGCTGCCCCCCGTCCAATGGAGGGCTATGAAAAGGCCGTCCCTTTGGCCGCGGCTTGACCGCCGGGGTCCTACGCTTGGGAGCCATGTCTCCCGAAGAGAACCGAAGGATCCCTGGCCAGGGATCAGAGTCCAAGCCCGGAGTACCGCGGTAACGAAGAGCAAGCGAACCAGCTCTAAACCAGGTACTAAGGGCAAAGCTAAGATAAAACGCAACAGAGAAAACTTCTACGCTCCGTCGCGAATCTAAAATGGCAGCTCGGCTGCCTCGTGGCCACCCCTTTTATAGAGGGGTGGCCACGCCCCCTAACTCACCCGGATGTCTGAGTCCGGGTGGGGGCCCCCGCAAAGAGTGCGGTGGCCATTTTGGCGCCACGCTTTCATTCTATACAGTTCCAGAGCCCTGATTTTTACAGGGCTCCAAATCAGATGGAAAGCATCTAAGGATATAGATGGCTCTCCTGCTGAGGATAATAGAACCAGCAATTGAAGAAAAACTGCTAATGCATTTGCCTTCTTTGTATAGTGAAATTTTGTTTTAAAATATCAGAATAGGACTATTACTATTTCTTCAGATAGCTGTTTCTTCCCAGGTAAGTTAGATATATCTCACTGATTTTAAATTATTATTATTGCTTAATTCCTTTTTAATTTGTAATTTAGTGGGTTTTTTTTAGTATTACTGACAGTACTTGTTTTAGCATTGTGAGCCACCTTGGGTCCCCTCACCATGAAAATGGTAGCCCATAAATGATATTTACTTACTTAATACACAGAAGTAAAGGTACAGTAGAACCCTGTATAGCGATCGCCTCATACAGCGATGAAATCGCATAGTGATGAGGCTTGGAGGGGGGAAAGCCATTCCTCATAGCTGTTGTTCCTATGTGAGAATCCGTACAATGATTGATTTGCCAACTGGAAAAACTACTTAGCGCCAAACATCATTGTACGGTTTTTCCCATAAGGAAAATAGTTGTACGGATTTTCCCATAGGGAAGATAATACAACGATGAAAACCACATAGCGATCAGCTCTATGGAACAGATTAAAATCACTATACAGGGTTCTACTGTATACAGAAAGAGCCTTCTTGAAGATTGTGGTATACCCCAGGCAATAGCAATCTTGTGTCGGATAATCTTTCTCACACTAGGTCAGCTGAAAGGAACAACGGAATGAATTCACCAAAAGGAGGGTTAATTTTTGCAGTTTCACATCTGGCCTAGACATGAAAGAAGAATTTAATAAATAAATATGTTGCTATGTATTTACTGTTTGTTATCCCTCTGTTCCCTCTGCTGTTTTCAACTTATTTGATTTTTTAAAATGTTTCTATTGCATTTTATTATACAATAATCAGAATCTTATTTATTATTTGCACCAATGTTAATTGTATCAGTTAATAGTTAAAGAGTCACTTCTTGCACTCCAGTCACACACATCTCACAACTGGTATGAGATGAGGAATACAAGCAACATATTACTTATCTAAGAGGCTGTGGTGGCTCTGTGGTTAAGAAGCTTGCCTTGTTAGCTGGAAGGCTGGCAAGTCAGCAGTTTAAGACTTGGGTACTGCATGATAGATTGAGCACCTGTCTCTGTCCCAGCTCCTGCCAACCTAGCAAATCAAAACAAGAAATTGCAAGCAGATAAATAGGGACCACTTTGGTGGGAAAGGATCTTAGGGACATGATAGGAGTCTCATCCAGGCGTCCCCTGAGCAAAAATCCTTTCAAACCAGAATAATTTCTGACATGAAATAATAATTATTATTACTTAACTAGCGGCAATATCAGTGTAGTAACTCTGAAAAAAATAACCAATATGATTCTGGCCAATGTTAATTTAATCGGGATCTACATTCCTTGAGAGCTGTCCTTAAGGTAAGAACAGTAGTATCTTGTTTAATTTAACTTAATTTAATTTAATAGTCATATTTATATATGCCGCCCACTCAGGCAGAACCCGACTCAGGGCGGCATTACAACAAGTTCTAAAAACACATAAAAACACTTTAAAAGCCCCATATCCCACCCACTTAAAAAAAAACACCATATCCCACCCACCCATCCCACCCACTATAAAAAGAAGAATAGAGAGTTCTTAATTCTTTACATAAGCCAACAGGCGGGGACCGTGTTCCCATTCGGGCCCCACACCTGCCCTGCCAGCCAGGTCTTCAATCCTTTTCTGAAGGGCAGCAATTCTCTTTGAAGTCTTAGATCTGTTGGCAGGAGGTTCCAGAGAGTTGGTGCGGACACGGAAAAGGCCCTCCTTCGGGTGCTGGACAGATGTGCACCCCTAACTGATGGCACCATTAGAGAGCCCCTCCGGTCCGCTCTGGTTGGACGGGCAGACACTCTTGGGACGATGCGGTCTCTAAGGTATCCTGGCCCACTGCCATATAGGGCTTTAAAGGTCAAAACCAGCACCTTGAATTGCACCCGGAGACAAACTGGTAACCAGTGCAGCTCCCGAAGTAGTGGTGAGGCATGGGCATATCGCCCACATCCCATCACCACCCGGGCTGCCGCATTCTGGACCAGCTGCAGCCTCCGAATGGTCGTCAAGGGCAGCCCCATGTAGAGCGCATTACAATAATTGTTGCCTAAACATGAAGTGGAAGGGAAATTGCATAAGCATCTCCCTGCTCCAACAGGATTCCCGTCATATACCAACTCAGACTGGTTGTGTGAGATTGGTCACACAACTAATCATGCAACAGGAAGCCTATTGAAGGAGACTATTCAATTTCCCTTCTGCTCCACATTTAGGCAACAGGATACTAGGCATGAGTTTTAAAAATATATAGATGCAGACATACATCTTTATGAATTACTCTGCTTACTAATAACTCAATTATGGTACTGTTCTGCTTTATCAATGAATTCAAATTTGTCTTGCAACACAATAAAAAAACTAGAAAATAGTGGATTTAGAGGAATCTAATAACTCAAATTCTGAAATTTGAACTATATTTTAAAACTGTTATATTACAGTTTTGTGAAACTCAATGACCCAATGTTATGGGATTAAAAGTAGGTAATGAAGATGGGTCTCTGTGTTTGCTTGCTTTCATTTCAGAGATTACTCTGGGTTGAAAGGATTTTTTTAGGGGATTCCTGAATGATGCTCTTTTCATGTCTCCAAGTGCAGCTCTCGGGTATTGAAACCCAACCTTCCAGTCTCCAGCTCAGTGCCTTAACCACTAAGCCACTGGGGGAGCTGCAGTCTTTGTGTTGAAAACAAACTACAGTGTTGAAAATAATCAGATTTACACTTATATGTTCATTTTTAATTCAGGAAGCCTCGACTGCAATTTTACACACAGTTGTACTCCACCCTTAATATAAACATTATGAAGGAATACAGATGTAAGTGAAGCAAAAAGAACAATTTCTGAGACAACCTTTCAATTAATCATTTTTCAGAGCCCCAGGTAATTTGATATCAACCTGTATCAGGGCTTCTATGACAGTGAGAAACTGTAGAAGCCCTGAGATGAAATGAGATTAGAATTCTCTTTGTAGAACCATTTTTTGCACCATCAGGATCATTTTGTACTGTTTTTCAAAAATCAGACAAAAAATGTGTTCGACATAAGCCAATATTAAACAAGAAGGATGCCCTGCTGAAGAGCAGTTCATATAACTTAAGTGATTTTTAAAAGACCTGCAGCAAATATTTCTAATGGAATAATCTTTCTGGCTCTCTTAACAACACAACATCACATAATAACCTACAAATAGATCCTTGAGGTACACTTCATACTGTCCATCTAATGCACGACTAGTACTCAGGGCAGTTTACACAATAAAGTAAAATCCTCCTCACCAAGCCCAACTCATCAATAATAAATGATTGAACTAACAGAAACAGAAAACAATCAATAAAAATCAACATGGGAAACAAAAGAGGCAGATATACCAGCCAAAGACTTTACCTTTAAATTAAAACAATTTAGCAATTGTAACAGTGCCCAGGTAATCTATATGATAGAATGCCCTTGCCATAAAAGATACATTGGTCAAACCTTTTGCAAAATTAAAATTAGGATATCAGAATACAGGTCGAAAATACAAACACGTGTCCTACAAGCGCTGCTCAACGATAATTTTTTAGAAAATGGTCACTCAGATAGGGACATTAAGTTTGTAGTACTTGAACAAATGCACTCCACCAAATTTGAAAGGACTAACCTCACCAAGAAATTATCACAGCGAGAAGCTTTCTTTATTCATTTTTTAAAATACTCTGGGCCCATACGGACTCAATTGCGATATTGAATTATCATGTTTTCTGTGAAACTTCAGCTCTTAGTTTAATCTGTAAATCCTAATAACTCTGCTATTATGTAAATTCTGCTAGGTCATCATGTAAGTCACCTGCGATTATTAACCCTTTATTTAAACCATTAGTATTTTTCACTCAATTGATGTCCTAACGCACAATAACAGACAACGTGAAAGAGGCATAGGACGTGATTTAATCATACCTAATAAACTGGTAAACCTATGTTCTTCTCATAATATACTGATGTTGTAAATTAACTTTATGTATATTTACTTTATACTCTTTATAAAGACATAAGTTTTTGCATAATGAATCTAAATATGTGCCATGTGAATCACATATATATATTTATATTATAAGTTTATGCCACCATTCTAATATATAGATATGATTTTGTAAATGTTTTTATTAATTGTTTTTGACTATTTGTAGATTCCATGATGAAAGGCATTTTTGTCTGAAAAGCTGTACTTTACCGGCATAGCTTCAGAAATAACTACAAGAATATAATTACTGAACAAAACTCAAGATATTCCAAGAAACATTTATTTATTTTGGCATTTGTGAATTAACAAATAGCTGGACTGAACTCCAAAGTTTTTTTGTTTTTCTTCTGGCAACGTTCTATCTTCTTTGTGTTACAATTTTTGAAACCTGACAATAAGGAAAAGTATTAGTTAATATTCACCACTAAATAAAAAAATTCTTTGAACTGTAGAACTATAATAGTTTACCGTATTTTGGTGTGCCTACAGAACTTTGTCTCAAACGATTTCTCCACTCTCTCTTAACAACACAACATCACATAATAATCTACAAATAGATCCTTGAGGTACACTTCATACTGCCCATCTAATGCATGACTAGTACTCAGGGCAGTTTACACAGTAAAGTAAAATCCTCCTCACCAAGCCCAATCCATCAATAATAAATGATTGAACTAACAGAAACACAAAACAATCAATAAAAATCAACAATAAAATCTTTTTGACAATTGTTGGGTTATACACAGGAGTAAAGATAAATGAAAACTATGGCAGGGACTTCTTTGTAGATTTTGACTATGACATGCTTCTGAAAATTCTGGAGGGGGGATGTCTGTCACACATGCAAATGGAAGCATGGTCACCACCAAGAAGGACTGGATTCTTGTTGATATTCTGTGAACTCTGATGATGGTGATCAACTATTCAGAGGACTTTTGCCAGGTACTCTATACCCCAGGCGGAATAGCAGAATCATCTTCAGACTCAACAGCACCAACTAGCACTCTACAAAAACTCTGTCTCATGTGAAATTTTAACCATTTTTGGGGGAAAAGAAGACCCTTAGAAAAGAATTCCAAGGAAGGAGAAATGTTCATGGTTGAAGTGTTGGAATATTGCATTTACATATTCGTTTGGGTGTCTTGTGTACATGTCATTCACTGTACAATCCTGTGGTAGCCAACATCCTCCCATAATTTAATTACAGCACATCACCCAAGGAGGATACCATATGGGAGTGGTGGCACCCAATGGGAGCATTTCCTCCCCCCAGCACAGAGTTTGCCCTGCCCCTCTGCCTGGCAGCCTAGTGGGAGTGCTTCCTCCCTCCCCCTCAGCACAGAGTTCACCCCACCCTTCTGCCCAGCAGCCCAATGGAAGCACTTCCTCCCTCCCTTGTCTGGGGTAAGGAGGGCAGCTCACATATGGCATGAGGGTGCTGCACAAATGGCAGTTTGGGCATTCGGTCTGTAAAAAGTTCATCATCACTGCCATATGGTATAGGGATGCCATACGTCCCAGAAAACTGGGATTGTTCCAGATAAAAGATCAAAAAAATTGTCCAGGCCAGTTCAGTAAAAATAATGTTAAAATCCTGGATTTTAAAAACTTACTGATTTGTATATTATAACACCCAGAGCATTGCTGCAACACACCACACATGGAGGGAGAGAAAGTAGGAAGTGCCTCCTTCTTAGTCCCTCCCCATCTTGAGCTTTCACTTGCTCACTTGCACACATGGAGGGAGAGAGGGTGGGAAGCACCTCCCTCTTAGTCCTTGCCATGGCTCTGCAGGTTGGGAGGGGAAAGCAGCACCTCAGGAGGAAGAGAAGGGAAAGAAATATGCCGGTCACCAAGCCGGAGAGAGCCGCCTGTGCCTCGGTCTTGCCTGCACCTTTCTTCCAGTGAGTGTGTGCTTGGAGGAGAGTGTGTGTATGCATTATTAGACCGAGCTTGGTTCTTGCCAGTGGCGCAGCAGCTGCTGGGATTATTAGGGTGAAGGTTGTTTCGTAGATAACCTGCCCATTTTTATTTATTTATTTATTTGTTTAATCCCACTTGTACCCTGCCCATCTGGGAAGTCTTCCCCACTCTGGGTGGTTAACAAACAACACATGTTAAAAAATATACTTCTGTCCCAGATTTGTGGGAGAGAATTATGGCAACTCTAATATGGTAACAATTATTTTTCAGATCAGGATCAGTATATAGCCGAAGAAACTGCAGAATTATAAAGAGAGTAATAGAATGTAATAGCAACACACACACACACACACACACACACAAGAACAAACAAAGCACTCAGAATATAATCAAAAGACATTCCAAAGGACTCAAAAAAGGAAGCAGAAAAAATTGAAATATCTCATGGGGAAATAAAATTCTTATGAAAATGAAACACATTATCATACAGCATTAGTATTACTTTTTCCACTGACATTGGAAGCAGCACTGCCTTCCCCTATGCCTACTACAGGGCTTAAAAGGAAGCAGCTTTATTACAAATATTTGTAATAATGTGCCTGCAATGACCTCTGCAAATGTTACATTTTGAAAGCTTGCAAAAGCTCCTGAATTGAAAATAACAAGAACTATAAGGGAAATAACAACTATTGCTAATACTACAGTTTTTTGCTTCCTGCTCCTACTGCTAAATGGAAGGTAGAGGACTACTGCTAGATGGAAGGTGTAAGTTAGCACAAGTTAATATATGGCAAGAACCAACCTTATTTGCTTTAAAGAAAGACCAGTTAGCAGAGCTGGGATGAAGTAAAGCAATTATGGTGCCAATGAGGTGGCCATTCGGTATTTAAAAACTATTCAACATACTTTCAATAATTCAGACTCCCTATTTATTTATTTATTTATTTATTTGCAAACATCACTCAGGGCGGCTTACAATATGTAAAATATTTTTTTAAAATCTCAAATGAAATCACAAGGAAAAAAATGCAAAGAGTAGCCAGCTGACATAAAAATCCTATAGCCACAACAGTATTCAAGTTAAAACACTATCAGCAGCAGAAGAAAAATGGGTAATATCAATTAAAAAGAGTCCAGGGTCAACATTACATCATTCTAATAATCTTATAGGCCTCAAAAGTCTTGTTGACACAGGTAGGTGTTAAGTCGGAGCTTCCTTGGCCCAAAACATTCTTCTGAAACTTTGCAACTTTCTTGGTGGAACGTTGGGAGTCATATACTGTACATTGTTTGAAAACATGGATGGAAATAAAGGAAGTGAGCAACGTCTAGCACAGTCTGGAAGCTGTTGGAGTCTGGATGGGGACTAATGGGCTACAACTGAATCCCAGCAAGAGTGAGTGGCTATGGATAAGGGGTCCTGCATTATCCCGGGAGCTACCATCTTTGGTTCTGGATGGGGGTATTTTGCCCCAGACAGACCTGATGCGCAACTTGGGGGTCCTCCTGGATTTGCTGCTACTGCTAGAAGAACAGGTGGCGGCTGGGAACAGGAGGGCTTTCGCCCAACTTTGGGTGATTCACCAGTTGCGCCCGCTCCTGGACTGGGACTTCTTGCTCATGGTCACTTATGCTCTGGTCACCTCCAGACTAGATTATTGCAATGCACTCTACATGGGGCTGCCCTTGACAACCATTCAGAGGCTACAGCTGGTCCAGAATGCAGCAGCCCAGGGGGGATGGAGTGTGGGCATTATGTCTGCGCTTTGCCACTGCTCCGGGAGCTGCACTGGTTGCCAGTTTGTCTCCGGGTGCAAATCAATTTGCTGGTTTTGACCTTTAAAGCCCTATATGGTAGTGGGCCAGGATATCTAAGAGACCACATCGCCCTGAGGTCGTCTGTCTGTCCAACCAGAGTGGACCGGAAGGGCTCTCTAATCATTCCATCCTCTCTGGCACAAGGAGGAGAGCCTTCTCCATATCTGCGCTGGCCCTCTGGAACCTCCTGCCAACAGAGCTATTTCTCCGGATGGAATTGCTGCCTTTCTGAAAATAACTTAAAACCTGGCTGGCGGGTCAAGTGTGGGGTGCAGGTGGAAGGGTAACCTCCATTGGGTGGTTGGTATAGAAGAACTCCTCCCCATGGTGCCTTTGGATCCTGCACCCCTTGTTTTAGGGGGTGGATAGTTTTAACTGTTTTTAACATGTTTTTAAATTGTGATTGTGAACCACCCTGAGTCGGCCTTGGCCGAGTGGGCGGTATATAAATTTGACAATTAAATTAAAAATTAAATGAAATTAAATCCCATTTGTGGCCTTCCTATCCAGAAAATCATTTATAAACGGTTTTAAAATCAAAAAGATTAATTTAAATTGCACATTACACTGACCAAACTATTGCAGATTTACAAGCTGATGTCCTTGCAAGTTTCTTCAGAGGCCTTCTATAGAATTTTATTTTAAAAAAACCTGCTGAGTCTGTGAGATAAGCAGATATAATTAGCTTAAACATCCCAAGCTTCTCAAAACAGGTATCTAATGCATATTTATCAAATTGTTGTTATTTGTAATACAATATTCACTTGGAACTCCATTATATTTCAAATAATGCTGATTTTTAAATATCTAAACAAAAATCAATTCTAGCTTCTTTTGTCTATTTGTCCCTGCTGAGATTGAATGTCTCTGTGCTGCATGCCTCCTTGCTGTGCCTATGGCAAGTCTGTTATAATTTGCAGAAATGCTGATTCCACTTAATCAAGCTATGAAATGCAGTAGCTTTGTTGGAAATAAAACAGTCTTGTAGTTACAAAAAGTATCCAGCTACCTGCATAATGAATCAAGTCACCTTAGAACTGCGGTTATTTAAAAACTTTCTCCATCCTCCAGTTTAAAAGCAAATGCAGTAATGTGTGTGATGATCACGATTGTGAATAATGGGTCAGATTCAGCTATCTGCTAATAGGGTAAAGTGAATGGAAGTTGAGTTGTTCCTGATAAAAATCAAAGAGAATTCAAATATTTGTCAAGAATTCCATAGCTATCAAGGAAAAATAAACCATAGAATAAGTAAAGCTCTTTGCTTCCTAACAGTCTTCAAATAAACACATTCTATTTCACTCCTATCAATATATTGTTTCAGAACCAGAAGAGGAAAAAAAAACATCATAAGTTTCTTCAGATATACAGACTATACTGCTAGACAGAAATGAACTGGTCAGCAGTTGTTCTCTTGGCCAATAAAGGAATATAAATATCCTGGGAGAGTATTCGACAGTAGAATATGCTACTGTCATATAGTATAAATCAGCATATGCCAAGCAAGTGGATGTAGTTCTTATTGAATCAAGCAGAACTATTACTGGCTGCCTGAATCCTACTCCTATGAAAAAGTATGTTATTTCGCTGCCACTGCCCCTCTGAAAGTATGGTGAGATACATTTGCAAATAAAGAATGAAATACTTACTTGTTACTTGGTTGATCTGTGTTTCACACATCAGGTTGATGTGGTGGATCGAAGCATTGTCTTCCACTGTTACTGATCCCACGCTAGTCTCATCTAGGGCCTCAGGAACTTTGCCCTGAACTGGCCTTCCAATCTGGTTGCTGGCATTCCTAGTGGTCACTTTGTGTCAAGTGGTATCCCTTCTGTGATAGGTTTCATCCACCTGACATCTTTGAAGAGGCACACATACCTGGCCCACTGATGTCTTGCAAACTCAATCAACATTGATACTTGTTTTGCACCTGATCTTATTCGGTCAACCCATTGTATGCGTAGCATCCTTTGCTTGATTGCTCTTTGTGTTACATTGATTTTTTTATGTCAGCTTTTGTAGGTGCCCATGTTTCACTGCTATATAATAAAGCAGGCAGAATGCTGGTGTTGACGAGTTCTGCCCATAATTTTCTTGTTTTTGCTTCACTAAGCACATCCTTTATGTTGTTAAAAGCTGTCCGTGCTGCTTGCCTTCTTCTCAAAATTTCTTTTGTTAGATCATGCCTCAGGTTAACCTCTTGCCCAAGGTATACATATAAATCAACTTCTTCTACTATCTCATTTCCACATCACATATCTATGGCATTTGTGGAGGCACTCCGTATATTATTTTTGGAGTGAAGAATGAAATAAGCTTAATAATGCACCAAACCCACTCAATCATAGACACCATCTCCATGGATCCACTCTTCTGAAGCTCTAAATATTAAACCAGAACAGGCAAAGCTAAACCTATGGAGAGCAAAAACACATCTTACTTTATGGATGAATGCTGAGGAGTGTCTCCCACCAAGAGAAGACTCTGGCTGGAACATCTGGAAGTAATTATTAGATCAACCAGATCAACCAATTAATTATTAGATCAAGGAATAATCAAGTAACATGGGGTTACTTCGATACAAGACAAATTTCAGTGAAGATGGAGAAATTCAATCAATCAAATATTTATGTGCATTCAATTTCTGCCCTACTGTATGTACAAAAGAAGATCTAGTAAACAGCCAAGTTAACACTATTAGAAGGAGCTAATTTCTGGTTAAAAACAGTTTAATTGTTTTAACATTTTGGTTTGCTTGAATTTTACCTATAATTCATATACAGTGGAACTTCATACAACGATAGCCCCATATAGCAATGAAATCGCATAACAATTAGGTTTTTGGGGGAAATGGTGTCCCACATAACAATTTTCCCTGTGGAAAAAATCGTACAACAATTTTCCAATGGGAAAAACCACTTAGCAAAAAAATAATTGTACGATGCATCACATAGGGAAAATTGCTATACGGTGCATGTATCGTATAGCAATTATTTCGTACAACAACGAGCCTCATGGAATGGATTTAAATCATTGTATGAGGTACCACTGTATGTCCATAATGTTACCTTGTGTAACACAGTTTTAGTCTGGCTAGACATCCCACTACTGTAATGGAGTAGACTGTACAGCGACTCAATGCTGAGTGTGGGGCGGTAGTAAATAAACTGACTCCCTAAAGGGGCCAACGACTATGGGCAGATGAGCCCCTTTAGGTGAGGTGATGCTTCCCTCAGTGGAGGAAATGCCACTGGAAATGATCCTATTGGGCCCAACGGCAAAATGTGCAGGGGAAGAACCACTTCACTTCTCTGATTCCCAACAGTCATGGAGGTGGAAAAGGCCATGCCAGGTGGACTGGCTGTGAAGGTGCACCTTCTTAATATTATCAAGGCTGCAGCAGTCCATTGGTATTAAATCCTCCATATCTGTTGAGTCCGATAACAATAAGCAGTGTGACAGCAAGTTCGGGGGTAACCAACAGTGATTTATTTACAGCTCAGTTCGGACTGGGGAATAAGGGACGAGGTGGCTACTTATATACAGACAGAACAGCAGTTACAGAGATACATTTCAGGTAACTGAAATGTGGGAAACTTGTGTTAGAGCCAATCAGCTTTCATAGACAATGATATGATTTAAGCGCCTTAGAGAAAGGGTGCGCTTTTGCTGCAAAGACTTAATGGAGTCTTAAGAATGAAAGGAATATAGCGTTTGGACACAACATTCCTCCCTCCCTAGCAGGGAACCCACTCTCCATACCTTTGAAGTGGACCACAGGTCCGTTTAGGGCGCCCAGCATTCGTGGGACTTGGGGCAGTGGGTACGGGACAATCAGGGTCTATAGAAGTGCTGGTGGACTTACTGGTCGACCTAGGCAAGCTAGGTTTTGTGTGGGGCTTATGTGAAGCAGGGTTTGTGGGGGGCTTACTAGAAGCAGGGATTAGACCCAATAGCCATGGTGCACATCCCATCCTCGTCACCAATGTTGAGTCTGATAACAATAAGCAACGTGACAACAAGTTCAGGAGTAACCAACAGTGATTCATTTACAGCTCAGTTCAGACTGGGGAATAAGGGACGAGGTGGCTAATTATATACAGACAGAATGGCAGTTACAGAGATACATTTGCCCAGGTAACTGAAATGCGGGAAACCTGTGTTAGAGCCAATCAACTTTCATTGGCAATGATACGAATTAAGAGAAAGGGTGCGCTTTTGCTGCAAAGGCGCCTTAAGAATCAAATCAATATAACGTTTGGACACAACAATATCTCATTTCATATGTGCCACAGGAGATGGCTCCATTATCACAGTGTGTGGCATGGCAAACTGGGATCCACCTTAAACAAATTTACACCAATGGCATTTTCCCTGAAAATGATTTCCAGGAAGAAATATATACTCAGATATGAGTAGCAGCCGACAACGACACCAACATAACACAGTAAGATGAAGAAAAACTGCGGATGTATCTATTTTATTACATATGCATCTATATGTACACTGATTTTTGTGCTGAACTCTATCTCAGTTGTAATTAGTGGATAAAGCAATAAAAATGGACATTTCAAGTAGGAGGCAGAAACTAATTGTCAGCCTGTGGCTGTAGTAAATTAACAAAAAACATACAAGCAATTTCTGCAGATGAACCAAGTAATTCAAACATTGTTTCATCTTAAAACACATTTAGTGCTCAAAATGATAATACAAGATTTAGAAGAACATATTAAAAGTACTGATCTATAATAATAATAATCTCAGCTTCACTAGTGTATTTGACCAATGTCTTAAAGTATACCTTGTGGATTTCTATTTGTTGTTATGTGCTTGTCAAGTCAGAACTGACTTATAGCAATGGTGGGCATAAAAAAAAAATCCTACCACACTGAGGTGGGCATGCGACTGGGTGGGCATGGCTTGTTGCCCATGTGACTGCTCTTCGCTATAGAGCTATGAAAATAGAAGCCTCTTCTATTTTCATCACTGTATAGCATACCTCTGAAGCCATTTCCCACTTGTCCAAGGCTTTTCCAGGGCTCTGTTTCACCCCAAAGTGCCTCCCCAGCCACTCCGGGTGAAACAGAGCCCATGAAAAGCCTCTGATGAAGGGGGAAATTGAGCCAGCCCCCTCTGAAGCCTCTTCGAGGAGGAGGAAGGCGGGGCCAGCCATTTTTACTACCGGTACTCGCGTACTGGTGCGAACCTGCTGATGCCCACCACTGACTTATAGTGAGTCATAGGGCTTTCAAAGTAAGTGAGATATTTAAGCAGTGACTGCAGTGGCTTAGTGGTTAAGAAGCTGAACTTTATGACTGGATGGTCAGCAGCATACCTGTCAACCCACGGCTCTGGAAAAACGGGACCTACGCACATTGCTTGTGCGCAGGTCGCGTTCCACACATGTGTAGAAAGGTTTTACCCCTTCCACGCATGCGCGGAAGTGCTACGCCGCTTGCGCAGCCCTTACGCAAGCGACATAGCGCTTTCGTGCATGCGTGGAAGTGGTAAAACCCTTCTGCGCATGAGCGGAAAGCATTTCCCCCGCTGCCAAATTACGGGATTTTGGCACTGGGGGCCGGGTTATGACGTCAATCAACGTCAATTTATGGGGTAATCCTGGCCAAATCGGGAAGGTTGACAGGTATGGTCAGCAGTTTGAGACCTAAGTGCTGCATGATAGAGTGAGCACCCATCCCTTTTCCATCTCCTACCAACCTAGCAGTTCAAAAGCAAGAAATTGCAAATAGATAAACAGGTGCCACTTGGGTGGGAAGGTAAACACTGTTCCATTCAATATGGGGGTCTAGTCATGCCTGCCACATGTCCATGGAAACATCTTGAGACACAGACAACACTGGCTCTTTGGCACTGAACCCAAGAGTCAGATATGACTGGCCTTTGAGCAAGGGTGACCTATACCTTACCAGTTCCACTCCCTCAGTGAGTTTCTATGGCTGAGTGAGATTTTGAAGCCAGGCCTTCTAATCCATTTACCAACCCAATCCATTGCACTATATCACACTGGGTAAGTTAAGGTAAAGGTCTCCTTTGCTCAAAAGCCAGTTGTGTCCTACTCTAGGGGGCAGTGCTCATCTCCATTTCCAGCCAAAGAGCCAGAGTTTTTCCATCTGCAAACATTTATGTGGTCATGATGGCAGGCATGACCAGATGCCGAAGCACATGGAACACAACTGCCTTTCCCACCAAAGAGGTACCTATTTATCTACTTTCAATCTCTTACTTTTGAACAGTTATGTTGTGTTGTGTATTGAGGCACATTTGCAAGTAGCGTGGGCAACGCCTTGCAAGAGGGAAATGGCGGTTTCCCGCCATCCAAATTAGGAGCCTAAAGTGGCGCGAAAACCCCTGCACAGGGCACGCTCATTATGCTAATCCAAGCCCTGTGATTGGATACAGTTTTGGATCCTGTTCTCCATTGGTTAAGTACATATATTCCCTGTTATGATTGGTTAGTTACAGTTATCCGGCGGGCTGCTACTTTGTATCAAGGAGCCACCGCCGAGGAGACACTATATAAACCCAATGAGTAAACAAGGGTGGTGCCGGACTGGACTACACTTCCCACTCTGTACAGGTAGTCAGATACGTGCTAAGTCTGGGTCTCCTCCATTATGCTATGATTCTATGGTAGCTAGTATTTGCCTGATACAGCAAGAGTCCGGTGGGACTGATTCCACTGGGATTGTAGAGCCATCTCTGTGTCTGGAAACATATTGTAAGCTCATCTCTAAAAGACTGTTGAATAAAGACTTGTTGCTGTTTTGTTCATCATTGTCTGGACTAGTGCTTATAAGGTCCGGACATAACAGGTTGACAGGAGCTGGAAGAGATGACAGGAGCTTACTCTGTCATGCAGCACTTGGGTCTTGACCTGCTGACCTTCTGGTCTTCAAGCTCAGAGTCTTAACCTGTAAGCCACCACAGTATCTATGTCTATTTAGTTACTATGTTATTGGGAGTGGATGCAAAACTTGGAGAGAATGGAGGCACAGACAAGCATGAACTACAGGCAATAATGAGTAACATTTGACACACTGGGTGACAGTTAAAGAAAGCAATGGATTTGCGCGAAGAAACAGCAGGGAAACATCTATCGAAACTACGGACAGTCATTCTTTGCTTTGCGATGACTTCTGACCCATTTTCAGCAGGTTCTCCAGGCACTTGATATCTAATTGTTAGAGGGTGAAGCATGGTAGGCCAATTACTGAGGTTTTCACAATGAATGGTTTCCCATAAACTATAGGCAATTAGCATAATTGAAAGGAGCAGAAACTAATAAAGCAAGGTTGAATGAAAAGTGAGACCATTAAGTGTAAGTGAGGTTCATGGAGTTGCTCATATTTAACAAAATTAATGGGTTTATTTACTTTTTAATTTTTCAGATAAATTGGTCTTAGAATGTGATTGAATAGGAATATAAAAATACTGACACAGTATAGTATTAAACAAATAGGTGAGGGAAGAAAGACAAATTATGAGATTCTTTCTAACTCATCACTCTAAAGAAGTTTGTCAAGTTGCATCCCTGCTTCAAAAAAAAAAGCAGATTCTTTCAAACAACTAGATAAAAATAGCACTGGCTATACACACAACAATGGGAGAAAGCAGTGTGAACATTCAAAAACACATAGAAACTATTCTAAACATTCCTTATTCAGATTACCAAAGAAAAGGAGTCTTTTCCATAGCAAAAAAGGAACAATTTTAACAGGAAAACCACAGTAATACCAAGACAGTAATATCTTTGAACTCTTAGTATCACAATACCAATACCATGTATATATACTCAAAAATAATCCTGAATGGTTTCTGTTGGACTTACTCACAGATAAGTATGTCTGGTACTTACAACTTAAGTTCAGTTCACTGCTCTTTGTTTATCAAATGTAATATTGGCTTGTTCTCAATCCCTTTATTGTTTGTTCTTCTCTAGTAGTTTGGGATTATTTTTCAATTTTTAAATCAGTGATTTCCTTGGGTTATTCATTCATCACCCTAGGGTTTAATTAAATTTGCTTATCTAGTATTGCACAAACTGGTTCCAACTGGATTCATCACAAAGTCTTGCTGTACAGCATTTATATTAAAGCATCCAGCTGCATATTTTCCTAAATCATGTTTCATTTGGGCAAAGATATTTTATGATGTGTTCTAGAAACCAGCCAATAAGTGTACATCTGTTTTGGGCATTTGCTTTATTTGTTTCTGCTACTTACTAATAGATGGAATACCAATAAAAATGTAGCTCTCAACAGACATAAATTGCTGTTCATAAAGAAACTGGACACAACCACCATTCCGCAACCGGAATTATGGAGAAGTGCATTTAATTTAACAAAATAAAAATACAAACTAACAGTACCCTCCAAAAATATCATTTTGAAAAGGCACCAGCCAATTGAAGGGTCAAATGTAAAATCAAACTACAATCTTCTGCAAACCAACAGAAACATGAGAAAGAAGGATGGAATGTGTAAGTAAAGAAATCATAGGTACAGGATTCCACAGGAGGAAAATGGCAAAGATGGCTATTTTAAATCATAGCATTCTATTCTAGTCTCTACTAAAATAAAGAAACTCAACATTGTCTGTCTAATTCCTCATCACCACCACTACCAATAGAGATTAGAGGGGGAAATAAATTGACCTACTTCTTAATCATGGTTGAATAAACTTTAAAGTCCTCCTGAAATATATTGCCATTTCAGAATTACATCTGACCTTCAGACCCTTTCTTCACAATGCTAAACTTAGCCAGCTCACCGTTCATAATTTCAGCAGATGGTTGCAGACTTCTTGCACTCATATGAACTCCATACAGCTTGTTTCTCCTTAATTACATAAAATGTGGGGATATATTAGAAGGTCATTCAACAACCCTGTCTTTAAATTTAGTACATGCCTATAAGTAGTAAAAATATTGTAGAATATCTAGTAAAAACAGCAACAGTAGGGTCTAAGTTGTAACAAGAATAACAAAAATCTTTCCTCTACTACTTCTCCTCCATTTGTTTACAGTGGCTTATTCTTTCCCTTCTCTATGGCTTCCTAATTTCATTAGTAAAATTGCATAGTTAACTAAACAAGTCTTCCTTTATCTACTCTTCTTAGCTACTGTCCCCACACTAAAGTGTGTCAAAGATATCAACTTATGTATAAATTGGTACAGACATGCAAACAATTTAAAATATGCAAGTGATACCACATTACTAGCAGAAAACTTTAATAAACTGTAGTGAATGTGAAAATGAAAAAAGAAAGTGCAATAGAAAGATGACAGTTAAATATTAAGAAAACAAAAATCATGGCTACAGAGGATTATATAGTTTTAATGCAGACAATTAAGAAATTGTAACTGTTTTAAAAAGTATAGTCAGTTCAAACATGGGCCAAAAGGAAGCTAAAACCAAGACATTAGATCAGGAGTTCTCAACCTTTTTAAGCTGGGGGCAGGGTCACGCTCCCTGTTGTATCCAAACGTTTATTGCTTTGCAATCGCCATTAAGTCTTTGCTGTAAAAGTGTGCCCTTTCTGTAATCTGATTGGTTTAACACAGGTTTCCCGCATTAGCAAAAGCCCGGGCAAATGTATCACTGTAACTGCTGTTCTGTCTGTTTATAAGTTGCTACCTTGTCCCTGTTTCCCCAGTCCGAACTGAGCTGTAATAAATGACTTGTTGGTTAACCCCCGAACTGCTGTCACGTTGCAATTAATACTCGGACTCAACACGCCCTCAGACAGCTTTGGGGGCCAGTTGGCCATTATGCCCTTCCTCAACCGCATGGCACTTATTTGGTATGGTGGAGCCGGTGGGGGCCCACATGAAATGGTGCCACGTGCTGCATCCAGCCCATGGACTGCAAGTTGAGAATCCCTGCATTAGATGACTGGGACTCTCAAGTGCAGTTACAAAGGAATTAAAAGATCCTCAGGTGAAAGGAAGTATCACTGAAGGCCAAGGCCATCCAAATGATGGTATTCCAAATTACTGTGCACAGACATGAAAGTTGGACAGTGAATATAGCCAACAGGAAAAATTGATTCATTTGAAATGGTGTTGTGGACTGCCAGAAAGACAAATAACTGTGTGCTAGATTAAACCAGGCCTGAACTTTCTCTAGAAGAAAAAGTGATTAAATTGGGGCTCATGAAATGAGGTATGTGGCTCAGATTGAGACAGGTTGGAACTACAACCCCTTTTTCTAATTGATCCAGAAAGGCTTGCTCCAATATACACTACTACATCATTACTATCAATAACCAGTCATTTTTCTCCAATTATTAATGTTTCCTTTTGAGTCGATAAAAACCCAGTTTCTGAATCCTAATAAGGAGAAGCATAAGAAACCAAAGATAAACTTGAGGTATCTGATTTAGTAAAGGGTTTCAATCCCAACATCAGCATAACATAAAGACTCTGAACCCATAGTTGTAAATTGATCTAAGAAGAAAAGCAACATTAGGAGTTTTGTTTCTTTAGTTAAGTGTTCTACAAAACAAGAGTTATATGAAGAGAACAGACAGTATCAGATATAATGTCTCTCAATGTGAAGACTATTTGGTGCATGCCAGAGAGAGACACTGAAAAGTTATGTAGTACTCAGACTAAGAAATTTATTACAGAACATTGTGTTGCAGTTTCCAGCAATCTCCTTGCTGAATATATATATATATCATGAAGATGTCTCAATGTCTGCATTAAACAGACAGATTTTAGATTTCACTCATGCTACTTACCTAGGGCAGCTTTTTTAGTGAATCAATAATAATAATAATAATAATAATAATAATAATAATAATAATAATAATAATAATAATAATAATAATAATAATAATAATAATAATAATAATAATAATAATAATAATAATAATAATAATAATAATAATAATAATAATAATAATAATAATAATAAATTAATCTAACACATAATAGACTAATCATTGTGAACCTAATAAAGTCTAGATCCTTTCTACTCTTTTTTTACTCAATAGTTTATTCAATATTTTCTCCAATTTAATGGCAATAGATAAACATAACAGGACAAAGGAAAACAAAAATTATAAAATTTAAATGAAAACATAACTTGTTTTATGTGACTTTCTTTTTAACTGTCTATCCTACTATTGCAGTAGAATTAAAAGCACTATTTGGGAATAGTATTATAGCATTTTATAATTCTAAGAATGAAGTCTTGAGTGTACTGTCATATGGGAGGGGGGACTGAAGCATTGGTGAGACAACCAAAATAAGTTATTATTTCCCTCTAGCATAGGTGCCTGTCTTCGACGGTTTATTTTCGGGAGGGGGGGCTCAACCTGTGCGGTGGGGGTGGCTTGGAGAGGGTTTTTTTCCTTTTTGCCTTTCCCCACATGGTTTATGATTCCCCCTGGCTCTCAGTAAAGGAACCTGGGCAGACTCGCCCAGCGTGATGATGAGGGAGGGATGGTAGGTATTGAGGGGGAAGTTTAGGAGAAAAGGAAGACAGGAGGTAAGAATGAGGGAGGGAAGGAAGGAAGGAAGGAAGGGGAGAAGAATGGCTGGAGGTAGGGAAGGAAGGATGAGCGCTAATTACTCGGCCTTGGCCGGGACGTGTTTGTTGTATGTTTAGGTTTTTTGGACACTGATAACCCCAACACAGAGAGACTCTCTCTCTCTCTCTTTCTCTCTCTCATTCAGGCACACCCACACACCCACACCCACAAGTGACTGATCCAGAATCCACTGTCTTGTGCATTGTCTTGCATACACACACACAGACACACACTCCCTGTTTCTCTCTGTCTCTCACTCACACAGCATTGATGTACATTGAAAGTGTCTCATTCCAGGGCTGTAGAGGCTTAAATGGAATGGGCTTGTTCCATCAGCATCAGGACCTTTCTCCATCAGTCATTCACTCTCAACCAATCACAGTTCAACATGCAAATCAGCTCTCTCCAACATTCTGTTTCCAGGCTTGGCTGTTAAACTGCCATTTATTCTCCCATGGCACCATGGGAGTTGTAGTTTCTGTTCATTTCCCCATTTTGTGGGGCTTAGGCCCCTCTCTCAGCCCCTGGACCCTCGTAGAGATGATTTCAGAGACAAAAGGTAGGTGTGTGCGGAGCATTACAGGATAGGCTCCAGGGGTGTAGGTACGCATTCCGTACACATACGGCCACACCCTTTCCTTATAGGTATAGAAGATGCCATTACATTGTAGATATAAGCAGCATACAAATGATGCATACATTCCCAAAGCATTGATGATTTACTGGGAGTAAAATGAGTGACTGCCCCAGCTGTGACACACAATTCAGAGAACAAATTAAATTGTGTTGAAATTAAACCACACACATACAAACCCACACTGACAATGAGATGGGGAGAGTACTGGTAAGAGAATTGTGCGAATGCAAAACAGGGATGAATATCTGACACAGGCAAAAATAATGAGTTGCAATAAATAATGGGAACATAATTAGGGTAGAATCATTACAGTTGGTCAAATTTCAGGATTAATTCAAACAGTGGATTCTTCTTAACTTGTATATTTTTGCTATGGTTGCGGTACCACTTGAAGTTTTTTCTTCCTAACTACACAACACTTAATTTCTGTAGATTTTTTGGACCAAATATCTCCAAATTTGGCAAAAACAAAAACACTAGACTGTCTACTTTTCCCGTGCCAGATTTGGAACTGACCTGAAGCCCAATTTAAATGTTGATTTTTTTAGTTTGGGGTACCCTCATTTTTATAATTGCCTTGTAGAATGTCGTTTAGCTCTGCTACACAATAATATCACTGCCTTTTTACTGATTACTGATTACTGATCTACACAATTATGGTAACTTTGTTTTGTCAAGAATCTCTCTGAAATTACATTTCAAGGAATACATTTTATTGCAATAAGGATATGATAGTTGTTTTTACAGTGTTTAATAACTTGGCTTAGATCGGAGTGCCCAAACTTTTTGGGACATGGGCTGGTCATGTGGTTCACCCATACGGGTGCATTTTACTTCCGCTTCTGGGAGCGACGAGGGCTTCATGAGCCGGATGATGAATTGGTGTTTGGGTCAGATCTGGCCCACGGACCATAGTTTGGGCACCCCTGGCTTAGATAGAAAGAATAAAATGGCTCAGTCTGCCCACTTGAGAACTCTTCTGCTTTTAAATTCAATAAGGGATGCAGAGAGATAGTCTTAGCTTCTTGGGCTGCTACCAAAGGTTCTTCAGATAATTTTTCAACCCATAATTTAGAAATGAACCTGTAATTATTGTCCAGCACTATTCATAAACCTATACCATCCTCTAGAAAGAAAGCTAATGCAGAATGAAGGAACATATAAGTGTGGTTGATGGTACCAAACAACAAGAAATGATCCAGGTTAGTTAATGATCCAGGCTGGAATCTAATCGGTGACTTATGCACACATAACCCAAATTAATGCAAATAATGTGTTGATCGTGTTTCAGGACAAATGCGTTATCATGTGATACAGATGCAAACAGAAACATGATAGCAATTCATTAATTAGCAGCAATCTACTACTGCTATAACTTAAACAGTTTTAGTTAGGTTAACTGTTAAGGTCACCATTGCTCAAAAACCACTTGTATCTGACTATAGGGTTCGGTGCTCATCTCCATTTACAGCCAAAGAGCCAGCGCTGCCTGCATCTGCAGATGTTTCCATGGCCATGTGACAGGCATGAGTAGACATGGAATGTTGTTTTAGCTAGACATGCATAAATCAAGATTCTGAAGAGTATTTTAAAGTCTATAAAAAGTAACAGAGATTGATATAAAAAGGAATTACAGGAGGAAAAACATGTCCATGTCTTATGTTTAATCTCTTGGTTTAGACTGAGGATCATCATGGGGTTTTGACTCAAATAAATTAAGTCTCAAAAATGAAATATGATATGAAAACCATACAAAATACTAGTTAATAGCAATATATGAGATTGGTACAGGCATTCTACTAAAAAGATCAAGATCTTGCTGGAGATGTTGCTTGCCCTTTCCCTCTAACACTTTGATGTCACAAATGAACTATTTGTACTCTCT
The DNA here is from genome assembly GCA_035047305.1 of Bradypodion pumilum. NCBI lineage: Eukaryota > Metazoa > Chordata > Lepidosauria > Squamata > Chamaeleonidae > Bradypodion > Bradypodion pumilum. The sequence goes on along the minus strand of JAWDJD010000004.1, from coordinate 304,722,049 downwards.
CAAGAACACAAAAACATACAGCTTGTAATGGATCCCAAGAGTATAGGTGAATCCCCATCTCAAGTGGCAAATCTACAGCTAAGGCTAAGAACCTTCAACAGAGCCAGTCTACTCTTGCCCCCCCCCCACACACACACAAAGGAAGCCCATTTCATTGCTAATCAGCTCATATTGTCAGCTTCCTAGTGTTCAGTCAAAATCTTTTTGCATATAATTTGAGTCCATTATTTCAATTCCTGCCCTGTGGAGCTACACGAAACAAGCTTGTTCCATTTTCCATATGACAACCTTTCAAATATTTTAAGATTATTATCATTTCACCTTTCACTCTTCTCTTTTTAGTTTAAAGCTCCCTGTACCAGCCTTGCAAAACTGCTTGAAAACACATTCTTCCCAACTCTTATAAGGCACAATCAGTAACCTGTCAGGAATCCTCTCTCACAGAAGCACAGACTATGGTCCAGAAAGTCAAACCTTTCCTGATGATAATACCTGCCCAACCAGTTGTTCAATTTCTGAGCCATAATCTTTGAAAAGAAATAGAGAAAATACTTATGCCCTCAGCATCTCATGGTCATCTGCAATATGTTGAACATTGTATATAGCAGGATCATTTGTTCTTATGTGGATCTGAAGGTTTAAATTGTAGTCAGTGGTGTCCATCAAAAAGAAAGATTTCACCTCCCAAGATATTCTACAAGGTCCACAAACTGTTGCATTTGCCACCATGAATATCATACAGCTCCCCTTCTTCTGGAAAGTGACAGGAATCCTTCCATCCAACCAGTTCATTCCTGTTCTATGCTGTCCCTGCTCCAGAAGCTAAGAAACATTGTCCATGGGGAGATGTTTTGATTGTTGCTTTTGTTCAAAATTACTGTCCTTTGTGAGGGTTGAGTCACCCTCTTCAAGAGCTCATGTTCACAAGTTTCAGGGAGTCTGAATGCACCTGCATATTTCTAACCATGGTTGGGCATTTTTATTTGCACCTGTATCGAGATTAGCCATGACCAATGTCAACAGTGGAGTGCTCTTATGTTAGGACATGTTGGAACTAGCTACAAAGCAGCATGTCCAATTTTGCATCAACAATGTTTAATATCATTGCAAGATGGCAGGGCAGGGCCAAGAGGGTGTAACATTAGAGAAGATGATTTAAGCATGAGTTCAAATTTCATGAGTACCTTCCAATTTCTAAACCCCTAGCCACCTAGGATTATTTTTTACAATAAACCAAAGTCAATGTGGAATTGTGTGACCCCAAACTAAACCTGAGTCAACAACATGATGTGGCAAAACTCCCCTCACCATTAGTATCCTATTCTATCCTATTCTATCCTATACCCCTTTACTATACTACTTTGCACCAATAGTTGGGTCCAGATCAAGAAAAGCATAAAGAAGACTGAGAAACAATGTGATAGTTGTCTCCAAATATTTGAAACTGTGGAAGATGGCACACAAATATTCCCTACAGCTCTAGAATGTCAGGTACAAAGTCATGGATCCAAATCAGAGGCAACTTTGACTAAACATTAAAAAATAACTTCCTGAGAGGAGGTGTTCAGCAGTAGAACAGACTGCTTCAGTAGGTGACAGATTCTTTTTCACTGGACATTTCTAAGAGGAAGTTGAATGGTAGCAGGTTTACTTTACAAATAGATTTGCTGTTTCTACAGGGATGTGAGCTCGGTGACCCTTTGGGTTCCCTTCCTCCCTTCCTGCCCCAAAGCTCTATGATTCTGTGAATAGGAAGCTAATATTATAATGCAGTGATGGCAAACCTTTTAGAGACTGAGTGCCCAAGGAGGATGAGGTGGCACAGACAGGCATTGTACATGCCCGCACACACATGTGACATCGCCAGCACACCTCTGGCTACGTCATGTGGGTGCGTGCACACACACGGTGTCTGCCCACACACCGCCACTGGCTCTTCATCCTAGGAGAGGTGTCACCTCACCTCGTCCCTACCACACCTCCTGGGCAGGATTTCAGCCTCCCTTCTTGGTTTCCCATTGGTGGAAGGAGAGGAGTGGGTGTGGAAGCGATACTGCCATTGGAACCAGTGGTGTGGGGCAGGGCCTGCCTGTGAAAGCACGCATGCCCAAAGAGAGGCCTCTATGTGCAACCTCTGGCACGTGTGCCATAGTTTCGTCTAGACAGTTCTAAGGGCTTTGTTTCAAAACCAGCTATTCTTCTATCGGCATGTCACACTCAGTGGAAACAAAAATCCAATCCCTGCAGTTCAATAGTCCACTTGCACTGTACTGTCTTGATTAGCTACATTGTTTGTGCAATTGATGAATACAGAGAGCGTTCAAAAAACATTTTTTTTATTTGAAGACACCCAGAGCAGTTTACAATGAAAGCAAGGCAAATCAAATCAGCTGGGGAAAATAATAAAGCAAGATAGACCATAATTCGTTGCTTGCTAATATTGCCAACTACCTCCTATTTTAAATGAGACTTCTTACAGTTGTTTTATAACTATAATGATTGGTTTTACTGTTTTGTTATGATTATTTTTTGAATTGTTTAGTTTTTTAAAAATAATTAAAAGTGATATAGCTATTTTTGCATTAATTAAAGATGCAATCTTAAATCGGCAAAATGGTTGAGGACTAGGAGAGTTGACTCTAAGCCAGATGAAGACTGAATGAATTCAAATCTGTCCCAGCCTTGGGATATTGTGTATTATTTAAGACTTCCCTGTTCTGGTTGACTTTTGTGCCAATATCCTGGCAGCGTTTCTGAGGTGAAGCAGCTTTGGAGCTGATGTGATTTGGTTCCCTCCTGTGTCAGTCCTTCTCTACCCCATTTTCAGCTTTGTAGCAGACAGATCTTAGCCAGTGGAACGATGCTGTTTGCAGATTGCTCTATCAGCAATTTGGAATCTGCTCTTGTAACTAGCTGTCACCTCCTTTCATGACTGGTGAGGTGGCCATTGACTTTTGCAATTGATTTCCCAGAGGAAAGAAACTCTTCTGCCAACAGCCCAAATCATCACTCTTACAAGAGGCTGCTATCACATCTGGTGCCTTTATTCTTTCATGAGGTAATTAGTAACTAAGCATCAGTGAAAAAAGGTGGCACAGAGGTGACAGACAGATGCAAGAATGGTGTTTGGCTTCTCAGTAATAAGTGACAGATTTTACTTTCTTAGGATCAAAGATCACTGCAGATGGGGATTGTAGCCATGAAATAAAAAGGCGACTGATTCTTGGGAGACAAGCGATGAGAAATCTGGGGAACATAGTGAAAAGCAGAGACATCACCTTGAAAACAAAAATTAGAATAGTCAAAGCAATGGTTTTCCCAGTGGTAATGTATGGATGTGAGAGCTGGACAATTAGGAAGGCTGAACGCAGAAGAATAGATGCCTTTGAAATGTGGTGTTGGAGGAGGGTTTTGACAGTCCCCTGGACAGCGAGGAGAACAAATAGGTCAATCTTAGAAGAAATTAACCCTGACTGCTCATTGGAAGGTCAAATAGTAAAGATGAAGCTAAAGTACTTCGGACATCAAATTAGAAGGGAGGATTCACTTGAGAAGGCATTGATGTTGGGAAAGGTGGAGGGCAAAAGAAGAAGGGGAAGGCCAAGGATGAGATGGCTAGATGGCATTGTAGACACAATGGGCACAGAGCTGGAAGGACTGAGGGGGATGGTGGAGGACAGAGGCGCCTGGAGAACGATGGTCCATAGGGTCGCAAAGGGTCGGAACCGACTGTGCGACTGAACAACAACAACAAAAAGCCCAAGGTAAGAGTACCAAACACCCCAAGTTAGACAGGAAGGAGTTGGCCAGTCCCCAGTTCTTCTGTGCCCATGGTGTATGTTAATTGTCATTGCATGCCATCAAAATGAAAGTGACCTATAGCGACCCTAATAGCAATTACAGTAAAATACATTTAATATTATGTACACATATTACAGGTAGATTCAAGCCCCCACTAGGTGAGAGCCTTGTCAGGGCATGGGGGCTTGAGCAGTCTAACTAGGCAGTGTTGCCCATCTCTTGTCAATGATGTTAGGCTGGGATTAAATTCAGTAAAGCATCCTCCATTGGATCCCTTGGGCAAGGTGAAAGCAGAGGGCACATGTCATGGTATGCCTAGCCAGTGGGTGACGTGATATCTGAATGGCTAAAAAGGCGCATGCAAGTGGACTTGATTTTCAAGTCCATTTGCATGTGCAGAATGTCGTCATGGGACATCTACCAACGCATGAACTCGTCCTCACTGCAGAATGACTCCAAGGTAATCCAAGGTTTTAATTATCCCCTGTTCACTTTCATAACCTCAGAAGTATGGCTAAGAAGAAGAAAATAATATGTTACAATGAAGGACATTATAGGGTGTCCTAATGGTTGCCATTCATACGAACAATTGCATAATAACAGATATCTTGGAATGTGATTGCCATGAGTGGAGGAGAAGACTTTGTGTGTGTATAAAAAGAGGTGACGAACACATAGAGAATATTTTGTGAAAATTTTGTAACATTTTGCGATATTTTGTATATGAACATACATTTAGCTACAATTTCCCATTTTCCCTATGTGTGGCGACTTTTGGGATGCCCTGTATTTATTCCACAGTTCCAACAGCTACAAGAAAGCAGTACCCTTACCTGAGGTAATTTGATGATGCCGACTGTTAACATGTCGATGCTGAACCATCTTATGAATAACATGATATACTATAATTCAATTTGACAGAAAGCACAGAGGATAAAACCCAATTACTAGCTGCTGGTGCGATAAAAAATGATGTAAGCTACATGCCAACAGTCTATAAAGCTGCTTTAGTAGTAACTAACCAAATCACTTCCCTTCCTTGCAAGCTCTCACGCTTATAGAATGTTTGTAGAAACATTCTTCTTATACAAATGTAATTATTAGGTACTATTACGATGGCAATGACTTCATTCCACATGTCCTTCACCCTCTGTGTAGGTTATACTAAAGCACCCTGAACAGAACCAGTGCTCTTTAATGTATATCAATGTTTTTGTCATCCAATTCATTTCAATGTAAATGGCAAGTGCAAGTTTTGCTTTTATACAGTAACAGAAAAATATTTTCTAATCTACTGCAATTTTATAATTAGTAATCTAAGCTAGATCAATTATTAACATTATGATATAATGTCTGTGGATATAAAATATCACAGGGGACTGATAAACAGTTGCAAATTGCTGTTTAATGCATCACAAAATTCAGTGTTGTTGGGAACAGGAAATCTGGGTGCCTAAACTTTAAATAAAACATTGGCCACAGATGAATGAATGAATGAATGAAATTTTAATTTATATACCGCAATTCTCAGCCCAAGGACCGACTCAATGCGGTTTACAAGTTAGACATACAACATAATAATACAGCATAATAATGTCACAATAATCCCACCAAAAATACAATATATCACAATACATTACAATATATTCAATACAATTCATTAAACAGTTACACCAAATGCAAAGTTCAAAAGCAAATACAAATATAAATTATACAAAATACCATTAAATACAGTACTGAATCCCAAGAACAATTGCCCAAACCCTCAGATCCCTCCCGTCCATGAGAAAAAAACCCTGGCTTCGAAACATTCTCACCGAAGCCCTAAAGCCCCCACTATTGGGAAAACAGTCCCAGCTGTGCTCCCACCTTCCCTGACCGGGCGGGCCGGGGAAGGGAGCCGAAGATGTAGCGTGGCTCTCGGGGCTCGGTGGCGGCGGCTATTCATAGCCCCGAGTCCAGCAAGCAGTCCCAGCTGTGCTCCCACCTTCCCTGACCGGGCGGGCCAGGGAAGGGAGCCGAAGATGTGGCATGGCTCTCGGGGCTCGGTGGAGGCGGCTATTCATAGCCCCGCGTCCGGCAAGCAGTCCCAGCTGTGCTCCCACCTTCCCTGACCGGGCGGGCCAGGGAAGGGAGCCGAAGATGTAGCGTGGCTGAGGAAGTGACAGCTCCAGCTTCTTTTGAGCTCCCCGCCTGGTGGGGGGCCAGAGAAATGGGCGCTGGGCGCAGCAGCCTCCCATCCTGGGACTAATGGAATAGGCCCTGGGAGAGGCTCAAGTCCAGTGTTGTCTGTAGGTGGGGAGCCGCTTTTGGGGCCGCGGAAAGGCAAGCCCCAGGTGTGGCCAGTTCTTTCCTCCCCACCTCCTCCTCCAAACGGCTGCCAGGCGAGCAGCTGTCTTCACTTCCCGCCGACCGGCCGGGCCGGGAGAAGGGTGCAGAGCTTTGGCATCCGGGGCTGGCGGCAGCGCTTTTGAGGGCGCGCATCGCCCTCAGCTGTCTTCACTTCCCGCCGACCGGCCGGGCCGGGGGAAGGGCGCAGAGCTTTGGCGTCCGGGGCTGGCGGCAGCGCTTTTGAGGGCGCGCATCGCCCTCAGCTGTCTTCACTTCCCGCCGACCGACCGGGCCGGGGGAAGGGCGCAGAGCTTTGGCGTCCGGGGCTGGCGGCAGCGCTTTTGAGGGCGCGCATCGCCCTCAGCTGTCTTCACTTCCCGCCGACCGGCCGGGCCGGGAGAAGGGCGCAGATGACTATTTTTTCAATTTATTTAAACTAGCAATAACAAAATACTTCAGTGGTTCTGGCAGCACACTATTCCACCTTCATATACTATATATAAAGAATTAGCTGGGGACCCAGCATTGCTCGGATGTTTAGGACGTTAATTGGGAAACACTCTGCACATGCCCAGGGGAACAGGCACAGGCTACATGCACAGGAACAGTGGGAGGAGACTCTTATGGCGGACTGATCAAATGAGGTGTTGTTGTGTTCTAATGGTTTTACCTTCCACATGGATTACAATGTATCTGAGCCAATGTAACCTTGCCTATAGCAACAATGTAACCTTCAGCTGTATCATATAAACCCTGTAATAGGACGCGAGCTAATGACCACCAGCTGGCAGCAGCGAGCGTCCAAGCTCTCTTGGTCCGAACTCATCAAAGGCAACGGCGCGGGAAGCTTTCCCGCCACCACCTACACCTGGACAAGAAGGGCGTGACCCGCAATGACGTCACGCAGACAGTAGCCAATGGGCTACCATGGCACCACGTTCAAATGTATTACTACTGTATATAAAGAGCTATCGATCCGCCATTACCTCATGTTCCCTCTGTCCACGATGAAATAAACCTGAGTTAACCCAGCCCGAGGCTGTGTCCTGTGTCTTGGTTTTATACACCAAAGGTGTGTATGTGTGTGTGTGTCTTGTTTTGTTTTTTTTTGCTTGTGTGCGCGTGTGCTCAAGAGAGTGAGAGAGCACCAAGAGAAGGACGCCTGGAAGGGGGCATGTGTGTTTTAACCCTGTAGGTGGGTTATAGGGGAAGGGTGGAGTCCCAGGAAACAATCCTTTCACACTCATCACCCTCACCCCTCCCTCACCTCCTCCCAGGACTTCGCAAAGGAAAGAGGCAGGAAAAGGTCGGGAGGGCGATTTGGTCAAAGTGACATCTGGAGGCTCCCCTGCCTCCTCCGTCCCTTCCCCAGTCTTTCATTCTCCCTCTTCCCAGCCCAAACCCCTGCTGCTGCCACTACCATCACTGCAAACACGGCTGCCCTGAGAGTGCCTCAGGCCTTGGTGCGGAGAGAGCCAGGGGTGCTGGATGTTCCATTGGCAGCACTCTGTTCAGGTGGTGGCCATTGGTCTGCTGACCACACACCCGTCACCCCACCTCTCCCGTTCTCAGCCAAGCCTCCCCATTGGCCATGGCGTGCCGCAGTAGCCGCTGGGGGGTGTAGTTTTTTGTTTTATTCATTTTGTGGAGTTCAGGGGCCCCCATGGTGTTTCAGACCCCCACTGTGACCATCTCACATGTGCCAGGTAAGTGTATGCGAAGTTTGGTCGTGGACAGTACAGGGGTGTGGAAACTTTTCCAGGACCCACAAGCGGACACCTTTCTTTTATATATATAGATAAAGCAGATGAAGCCAAATACAAGATCCACTGAGAGTTCAGAGTAGACTGCATATTTAAGAGGAATTAACCAGTTAAGCTACCAATAGGACAGAATATGAAGATACGTAATGGTTTACCATAGGCAAAGGTGTCAGACGAGAGTAGGAATGAAGGAATTAGAAGAGACCATCAAGGGCAAGGACGTGTCATTGAAGACTAAGACCAAGATCATTCACATTCTTGTATTCCTAATCACCATGTATAGGTACAAAAGAGGAACAATAAAAAGAGCTGAAAGGGAAAAAGGATTGACTGGGTTGAAATGTGGACAGTTTTGTAGGTACCTTGGACTGCCCAAAAGACAAATGGGTCCTAGAGCAGGTCAAGCCCTCGTGGTATTGTTGTTAAACTGCTGTACTCATCCAAAACATTGTGAGTTCAATTGTGATGGGACCCAAGGTTGACTGAGCCTCCCATACTTCCGAGGTCAGTAAAATGCGTACATAGCATGTTGGGGGCAAAATGCTAATTACCTTGTGAGAGGACACTAAGCGCTATGTGGAGGTATAGAAGTGTAATTGCTATTGCTATCTGTCTATGGAAACAAAAATGATGAAACAGACTGTTCTATTTTGGGTACATCATAGGAAGGCAAGACTCTTTGGAAAAGACAATAATGCTGGGAAGTGTGACATGTGGCATGAAATAAGGAAGGCCAAATGCGAGATGGGTTTATTCCCTGAGGGAAGCCCCAGGCTATAACTTGCAGGCGTTGAGCAGGGAAGTTGAGGACAGGGCATTTTGGAAATCTCTCATTCATATGGTCATCATAAGTCAGAGATGGCTTGACAGTATGTAACAAAAAGAACAAAACAGGTTAAGGAATGTGTAGATCAACTAAAAAGAACAGAAATATTATGAATTAAATGCTACTCACATAATGTCATTTCTCTGTTTATGTTCACAAGCATTTACTAGTGAGTTAAAGAGTTCAATCATGTGAAATTACACTGTTTTAAATCAATGTATTTAAACAAACTGTATGTACACTAATGTTACTGATTCTTGGGAGACAAGCCATGAGAAACCTGGGGAACATAGTGAAAAGCAAAGACATCACATTGCAAACAAAAATTGGAATAGTCAAAGCAATGGTATTCCCAGTGGTGATGTACGGATGCGAGAGCTGGATAATTAGGAAAGCTGAATGCAGAAGAATAGATGCCTTTGAAATGTGATGTTGGAGGAGAGTTTTGAGAGTACCCTGGACAGCGAGGAGAACAAATAGGTTAATCTTAGAAGAAATCAATCCTGACTGCTCATTGGAAGGTCTAATAGTTAAGACGAAGCTAAAGTACTTTGGACGTCAAATGAGAAGGGAGAATTCACTTGAGAAGGCCTTGATGCTGGGAAAGGTGGAGGGCAAAAGAAGAAGGGGATGCCAAAGATGAGATGGCTAGATGGTATTGTAGACACAATGGGCACAGAACTGGGAGTGCTGAGGGGGATGGTGGAGGACAGAGGCGCCTGGAGAATGGTCCATAGGGTCGCAAAAGGTCGGAATCGACTGTGCGACTGAACAACAACAACAATTTTATATGGGTTAAAACTATCAGACAGTTTTTCAGAAATGTAAGAAAAGATCTTAAAAGGCAAAAGAAGGCAAAAGGAAAGACGACTGCAAGTGAAAAAAGGTTTTTCTTATTACCCAAACCAAATAAGGAAAGCCAAGAATTAGTCCATTTTTGCCTTAGTCTTAACTGTCTTTCCACAAAATTGCACCAAATTAATTACTGTTGAAAAACAGTCACAAGTTGCAGCTAGAGCAAGTCTGTCGAATCAAATGCGATCTGATGAATTTAATGTAAGTTCCACTTTCAAAAAGGTATACTCTAGTTGCAACTTACTACTGGATTTCAACCACATAGTCATTGTCATGAAAATCCTTAGGGGTCGTTTATTTTTAAAATCACTTCATATTCAGTTCAGTTAAGTTACACTGTAGTTTTTATTCTCTTTAAGGTTGAGAAAGGCTAGGTCTCAAAGAGAGAGACAAATACATCATTAACATTCCAATCCACACTTGGCACACTTCACTAATTAGCACTTGATTAAGAAATGGGATGTCACTCAACAAGGGGGAATCCCAGCAATGCATACATTGCATCACAATAACACCTGAGAATCCCAATAAACATGATAATAGACAAAACAATGAGAAAGTCTTACATCTTTCAAATTCTAAAGGAAGGTGTGAGGAGTGGGCAAAAAGGTATAAAAAAGTCAAGCCTTTTAGCTCTTGGGAGGGTTCTTTCACCAGGTACGCGAGAGCCCTTGTCATTCATTCTCTCTATAAAAGGTAAAGGTTTCCCTTGCTCGAAAGCCAGTCGTATCCGACTCTAGGGTGCAGTGCTCATCTCAGTTTCTAAGCCGAAGAGCCAGCGCTGTCTGCTTCTGCAGACGTTTCCGTGGTCATGTGGCAGGCATGACTAGACACCGGAGCGCACTATAATGGCTATGAAATCGTAAGCCTTGAATGAGTGTGAAAGCCAGCAAAAAAACCAGCTATGAGATTAGCTATTTTCTCTTTATTATTTTATTAGATTCTATGTTAGGTTAGAGTAGTTTAGTTCTCCGCATGCTTATCCACAGCAGAGGTTATACTTCTTGAGAATCCTCAGGAAGAACAATCTCTTCAAAGGACCTGTTGTTGGCATTCTACCACTGTACCATAGAGAGTGTGTTAACCTATGGTCTGTGTGTATGGTTTGGGAGTTGTACAGCTAGGGAAAGAACAATGCTGTCCAGGGTCATAAAGACTGCAGAGGGGATAATCGGGCATACTCTTCCCACTCTAGATCAAATCTATGCCACCAGGTGTTATAAGAAAGCTGTAGAGATTGTGCAAGACAGTACGCACCCTGGAAATGATTTCTTTCAGCTTCTGCCTTCTAGAAGAAGGTATAGGGTCATAAAGACCAGGACCAGCCGCTTGAGAAATAGTTTCTACCCAAAAGCAGTTCTGGCTTTGAATGCAGTGCAATGCAGTCTATGAGGGAACTTCTGTATATAGTTTTTAGAGTTTTTAGAGTTTTACAGTTTTTAGAGTTTTAGAGCTTTTAGGGTTTAAATGTGTATATGTGGGGTGGGAGTATGTTGATAATTTTGTATAGTTGTATTTTGTTTAGGTTTTGTTGGGTTGATAAGTGTCCCCCACCCCACCCCACCCCATCTCGTTGTTCTGTGCAGGGCAATGACAATAAAGATTTATCTATCTACATTATGGATTTTATTATGCTTTAATAAAACATCAAAACGCAAGAATGGACTCGAGTCTTTGCTGCAGAAGGGAGTCATGCCAGAGCGCTGATAACAGGTGCCAGTCAGGAATAAGGCTGAGCACTTTCACATCAACATAACCTTGGAGGAGCAAGGAGATCAAAGGGGACATTAAATATCAAAGATGAAGGGTTAGCTCCTGTGATCCTGAGGGAGTTACTTTCACTTCAATGGCCTGGGAAAGCTTATCAGCGGACATTCCATCTTTGAAGTAAAACTTACATTTTTACACTACCTCATTTTCCTAGGGCTGTATACTCCTTGTATGTTTAGCGTGGCTTGTTTTGGGAGATTGGCAACATATAAATAGGACTTTTACTTTGCCACATTATTTTGCTTCCACCGTCCCTGCTTGAAAGCAGGGCAAGCCATCTCCCTAAAAAGACCTTAGTTTAACAAGGCTTGAGGTTCGCGCCGGCAGTAAAATGTCAGGAAAGCGGAGCATCTTGGCCTGAGCCACGAATAAAAGGATTAAGGGGGAAGCGCTGAATTTGGGCAGCATGTGCTACCCCCAAGAAACACTCTGATATAAGTAACTACACTAGTGTAGGTATGACAGAAACCTCAGAGTTAACAATGAATATAAAATAATGGCCTGCACTCGGAAAGTGTTGTAGTATAAATTGTGCTGTTATATAATACTGACAATATGTATAACATTATAATTCAACAGGTAATGTAATTAATATACAATTTGTCAAGGTCTTTATCCTAGCAAATGCCACCACATATAGGATGTGTATTGTTTTCTGAATGATTAATATACTAAATAAATAGGGTTGATTGGTCATAGATAACATCACTTATCATCTTTTCTAAAGCAGATGGTGCCTTCCTTTTCTATTAGCTTACTCACCAATAGAATGGAAGATTAGTGTGGACCAGTGGTGGCGAACCTATGGCATGTGTGCCAGAGGTGGCATTCAGAACCCTCTCTATGGGCACCCATGCAATCACCCGAGCACAAAGTTTGCCCTGCAACTCTGCCCAGCAGACCAATGAGAGTGCTTCCTCCCTCCCCCAGCACAGAGTTCACCCCATCCCTCTGCCCAGCAGCCCAATGGGAGCACTTCCTCCCTCCTCCCAGCACAGAGTTTGCCCCACCCCTCTGCCCAGTAAACCCAATGGGAGCATTTCCTTCCTCCCCTGTTGCTGTGTTGGCACTTTGCGGTAAATAAATGGGTTTTGGGTTGCAGTTTGCGCAATCAGTATCTAAAAAGTTTGGCATCACTGGTGTAGACCATCTGATCCATTTGGGACTTGAGGACATAAATTGCACTATTTAATCAACTCAATGTGAAGATTTACTATTTGCTATTTGATCATTTCAATATGATTTGTAAGGAAAGGAGCTTTTTAAATAGCAGCTAATTGGTGTTATTTCTCTTTAGAAGTACATCTTGCTCTACTCCCAGTTCTATAGACCATGTGATCACACTAAATCAATCCATAATCCTTGTATACACAGGCCATAATATGTACAATATAACTAGGTACAAAAAGCTCTACACATTCCTCTATGGAATGTATTTTTGGTGCAAGATTATAAATAACTGAATATAACATATGTTTAGAAGTGGCAGAAACTTAAGAGGGTTCAGAAAACAACTGCATATTTGAAACATTAAACCCATCTCAGTTACAAACTTGATAGATGTTTGTTTTTTAAGTTCTTTATAGTGATGGCAATCCAGATAAAAAACATCATACCCCTCCCAGAATTATAAAAAAAATTACAGAATGAATATGGAGAGCAAGCTGTACTTTACTGACCTTGAATATTGTTGTTGTTACAAACTGTCAGGTTGCCTCTGACTTATGGCGACCCTAATAATGAGAATTTTTCAAAATATCCTGCCTATCAAGTCTCTCCTCCATCTGAATCTAGTCTGGCTTTCTGTTCTGTGTACAGAGTGAACAGATAAGGGGATGAAATGCACCTTTGTCTGAAACCTTTGCCTATAGGAAACCAATCTGTCTCTAAATATACTAGCAGTGGCTTTTTGTTAATATTACAGGTTACATGTCAGGACAATCAAATGCTAAGACACACCCATTTCTTTCAGAACCTATATTTTCTCATGATCTACACAGTCAAAGGCTTTGCTATATTCTATTCAGAAAATCTTTCATTAGCTCCAGTAGCTATCAGATATTTGCAATATGATCTCAATCCCTTTTCCTTTCTGAATCCAGCTTGAGCATCTGGTGTTTCTAACTCTATCTACAGTAAAAAAAAAACTTTTGTTGCTATACCTTGAACATCATTTTGCTTGTGTGGGAATTTATACGAATGGTTTCATAGTTACTGCATCCTCTTTTGAGGACTAGAATGTAGATTGAACATTTTCAGTTTATGAGACATTGTTTTATTTGCAAGATTTGTTGGTATATTCTTGTATGGATCTTGACAGTTTCAATCCATGCAGATTGAAACAACTCTATTGACCTTTCATCAACCCCATGCTTTATTTTTTCCCTAGAATTTTTAGAGTAGCTTTTACTTCAAGTTCTAAAACTGTAGGTTCTTTATCATAAGACCTTGAATACTAGGGTACATTTGCAGATTTAAAAAAATATTAAAATAATGAGTTTCTTGTCTTTCTGATTATTATTTTTAGAAAGCAATAATAAAACACTTAAGAAGATCCTCATAGGATGTGACAATATGGATCGCTACCTGGAGAGCGGTATAATTTAATTTAATTTAATAGTCATATTTATATATGCCGCCCACTCAGGCAAAACCCGACTCAGGGCGGCATTACAACAAGTTCTAAAAACACATAGAAACACTTTAAAAGCCCCATATCCCACCCACTTTAAAAAACCCATATCTCACCCACCCATCCCACCCACTATAAAAAAGAAGAGAGAGTTCTTAATTGTTTACATAAGCCAGCAGGCGGGGACCGTGTTCTCATTCGGGCCCCACACCTGCCCTGCCTGCCAGGTCTTCAATCCTTTCCTGAAGGGCAGCAATTCTCTTTGAAGTCTTAGATCTGTTGGCAGGAGGTTCCAGAGAGTTGGTGCGGACATGGAGAAGGCCCTCCTTCGGGTGCTGGACAGATGTGCACCCCTAACTGATGGCACCATTAGAGAGCCCCTCCGGTCCGCTCTGGTTGGACGGGCAGACACTCTTGGGATGATGCGGTCTCTAAGGTATCCTGGCCCACTGCCATATAGGGCTTTAAAGGTCAAAACCAGCACCTTGAATTGCACCCGGAGACAAACTGATAACCAGTGCAGCATATCGCCCACATCCCGTCACCACCCAGGCTGCCGCATTCTGGACCAGCTGCAGCCTCCGAATGGTCATCAAGGACAGCCCCATGTAGAGCACATTACAATAATCTAGTCGGGAAGTGACCAGAGCATGGGTGACCATAAGCAAGGAGCCCCGGTCCAGGAGCGTGCGCAACTGGCGAATCACCCGAAGTTGGGCAAAAGCCCTCCTGGCCACAGCCGCTACTTGTTCTTCTAGCAGCAGCCGCGAGTCCAGAAGGACCCCCAAGTTGCGCACTGGGTCTGTCTGGGGCAAAACAGCCCCATCCAGTACCAAAGATGGTAACTCCCTGGATAACACGGGGCCCCCTATCCACAGCCACTCTGTCTTGCTGGGATTCAGCCGAAGCCCATTGGCCCCCATCCAGACCCCAATGGCCTCCAGGCATCCAGATAGGATTTCAACAGCATCACTGGGGTCCCCACGGGCCGAGATGTACAACTGCATGATAAAGACTATCATGCAGAAATATACTTCTTGGCAGTGGCCCGTTTATTATGGAATGAATTAAATACATGGATTCATCAGGCCCCCTCTGTTCAAGCTTTTAAGAAGGTATTAAAAAGATGCTCTTCAAAGAAGCATTTAAAAGCATTCCTTGCATGGATAGTGCTGGCTGATATGAGCTTAACATGAATCTGAGTTTTAATTAATTTCAGGGTGATGCCATGCATTGCCCTCTCATTGGTATTTTACTGTCATTTTATTGTCATATATTTCTATGTTGGGGACTAACCTTGTTGTCCACCCAAGCACTATCAGGTGGTATATAAGTGTACTGTAATTGCTCTCTTTATAGTGTGACTTTGGGATGGCGGGGAAGGTTCACAAGTGTCATTAATCTGTGGATCTTTAATTTCTGTTTACATTGTCAAGTTATAAATTGATTTTTTTAATTATTATGATTAGCGAACAGCATCTTCAAGTTATGTTGCTTGTGGCAATCCTTCTTCATAAACGTGAGTTGCTTGAAGAGTGGCTTACCACTGTCTACCTGTAAATTTCGATGGCTGAGCAGGATTTGTATACATGTCTCCCAAATTCTAGCGTGCTACTCCATGAGCTATTCCACAATGGCATTCTTTTGATTAAGAATAATGTGAAAATTTGCTCTTACACCACTGCTTTCCAACTATCCCAAGCAGTTCACAGCATACATTTTCCCTTTTTTGTCATAACACTCTGCATGCATATAGCTGGCAATGCATGAGAAAAACCTTCCTGGAGGTACTGTAATAGTGACATATCAAGTGCTTAAATTCGGCATGGCAGATCTAATTATGTACCTGCTCTAAACAAAAGAATGTGAAGATTTAACAAACTAAACTTTTTCAGAACTTAAACCAGATGTTTTTGACCATATTACTTTTGCATTTCATGACTATACTCTCTGAGTCCAATGAGATTAATATGTAAGCATTAGGATAGGAAAGCTGATAAAATGTATTAATAGTTCTTTGTGTAAAATGAACTATACAGATTTTGCTAGATTAACTGGGAAAGGGTATAAAGTGCTATACTTTTCCCCCAGTTATAACAATAGTGATATTTAAACTGTAACCAAAATTACACTTTTCTTATTCTAAGTACATTTTATAATACAGCAAATTCAGAATTCCAAAAGCATTCATTCCATTAAGCAAATTATCAATTTTTCTATGTTTAAACATCTTCTTTCTCTCTTTTTAAAGCACATAAACCTTTTACTTCAAAACCACTTTTGGAGGGGAAAAATCCATTTTGACTTTGAAAATAATATAAATGATTTCCAAAGATTTTTGGCAAATAATAATACTGAAATCCATTTTATACTGTTAGAAGTACCTAATCTCATTTAACAAGAATAAGCTCAGCAAACAGCAATATTTTTCTGCTTCACAGAATACTAAGCATTTAAGTCTGCAGTATCTTTGAATGTTTTTTTGGGCAGACATACTCTCATTCTTTGTTCTTTTTAGTATACAAATTATAAGAATTTGTGTTTTTACCCACTGGGTATTGAGAAGGAAAGTTGGGTTTTCCCTGTTTTGCTACTCTATACAAAAACAGAAGAAAACAAATAAACAAATAAATGACCTGCAACAATTATTTACAAATACTGCTTAAGACATTCACTTGTGGCTACCATAGCATAACAAGGAAACCATCTTCTACTGTAATAATATAGACAACTAATAATGATTGATTACAATGCTGTAATTACTATGCAGCATGAATGCTTTATTCTCCAGGCCACCAAGACTTTGCCTCTTCCTCAACTTAATCTCACAGTCTCCATGTCCCTACAGTGCTAATGTCTCTGTGCCTCTCAAGCACCACTTTAATTCTGCACTAAAAAAAGTCAAAACAAAATTAAACCAACAAAAAAGGGCAGCATAAAATGTTCATTGCCACTAGTAGACTGCACGTTAAGATGTTTTGTTTTCATAAAATAATCTAATAGTATTTTTCGTAAAAGGTAATAAAAGAGACAGCTAGCTATTTCAGAGTTAATGAAATTGTTGTTGTTGTTGTTCAGTCACACAGTCGATTCCAACCATTTGCGACCCCATTGACCATTGCCCGCCAGGCACCTCTGTCCTCCACCATCCTCCTCAACCCGCCCAGCTCTGTGCCCATTGTGTCTACAATACCATCTAGCCATTTCATTTTTGGCCATCCCTTTCTTCTTTTGCCCTCCACCTTTCCCACCATTAAGGCTTTCTCAAGTGAATCTTCTCTTCTCATTTGATGTCCAAAGTACTTTAGCTTCATCTTTACTATTTGACCTTCTAAGGAGCAGTCAGGGTTGATTTCTTCTAAGATTGACCTAGTTGTTCTCCTCGCTGTCCAGGGGACTCTCAAAACTCTCCTCCAACACCACATCTCAAAGGCATCTATTCTTCTGCACTCAGCTTTCCTAATGGTCCTGCTCTCACAACCATACATTACCACTGGGATTACCATTGCTTTGACTATGCGAATGTTTGTTTGCAAAGTGATGTCTCTACTTTTAACTATGTTCCCAAGGTTTCTCATAGCTTGTCTCCCAAGAATCAGTCGCTCTTTTATTTCATGGCTGAAATGTAATATACATAGGAAGAAAGATCAGTGATGTCCCATTGTGGCTCCACTCCTGGTCACCAAAAGAAACTGTACATTTCAAAAAATGACTTGTGACAGATCCACCCTTACTTTTAAGGCAGGGTGAAGTGACATCTTTAGGTGGTGCCTACAAGAACGATAGAACCTCTTCCACAGTTGTTACCATTTAGTTGTCCCCATCCTCCCAAGCATTACCTATTTTCAGTAGTGGCAATGCTTGCATGTTTCTACTTTCTCAGTTAGTCACTTTTCTCCACTGTCGGTGCAATGGGAAAAGCTTCTCACTAAGCCAATGGTCGAAGAGGCAGTCAAGCCACATCACATTTTAGCAGGATGGCATGATACATACTGGCATCAATGCTATGGCCATACTGCAGTATTTAATTGGAAAAGCAATGAAGAGACAAGTAGCAGCACTGAGAATATGTGTGAGTCCCTTCACTCCCCACCTACCCCCCTCCTTGGGGTCTAGCAGCAGAAAAGTACCAAGGCATTAACTCCATAGTCTTTAATTTGGTTTAGTCACCAAGGGCTGCTTTAACTAAAGGCACAGACATGGCCCCAGCTGTCCCCTCTCCTGTGTTCCCAGAGGTCTGAGTTTCCAGCAGTAAACCATGGGGTACAGTCTACCTGAATAAAGCCCCAGTTGACTCCACTGAACCCTTGAAATTCCACATCCAGAGAAGAAGGTGCCATCCTTTTAGGAAGGGCTGGTAAAGGTGGGCAATAGAAGCCTACTTTGCCAACCTTTGCCAATCATTGGCATTTCCAGACCTATAGCTCATCTTGCTTGCCTACCTATGACAGGTTATGGAAGCTGAGCATTCAACCTCATTTTCCCATGGCAGCACCCACTTCTATGTAGCTAGGCAATGGAGACACAAAGTAAGGAGAGAGGCTGAAAGGGAGGAGCCACTGAATCCGCCCACCCATCT
This sequence comes from Bradypodion pumilum, assembly GCA_035047305.1. NCBI lineage: Eukaryota > Metazoa > Chordata > Lepidosauria > Squamata > Chamaeleonidae > Bradypodion > Bradypodion pumilum. Next base: position 304,703,492 of record JAWDJD010000004.1, on the reverse strand, counting down.
ATACAGGTCTTCCCTATGAGGAGTGTGCATTGTGTGATGCTCAACATCTCTCTTGCATCTTAGGACTTGGACTCATGGGGACTCTGGTGATGTTAACTGGAACCCTAACCTGGCAGAAGGCAGGGCTAATGACTGTAACTCAACCCTCTAAGACTGTAGGAGAAAAGGCTGGATGGGAAGACATAGTGCCATTAATAAAACCAGTTTCAAGCAAAGAAAGTGACACAGAGCCCATGGGTTTGCCTCTTGAGCCCTGCTGTTACATGAGAAGGGGGTTTGTTGGTCTGCACAGGTTTTGTCAACTGCAACCATTTAATCTAACACAAAAGTAGATTGAAGTCTGTTGAAAGCTTCTGAAACAATAAATCTGTTAGGGAATTCTAAGTCTCCAGGGCCCTCCCTGTATTCTTACAAAAAATAAAAATTAGTTGCTCTAAATCTGGGGTGGTCAAACTATGGCCCAGCCCATGGCATCATTTCATGTGGCCCCCTGCCACCCTTGCTGCTGCCAGAAGCTGAAGTGGGTGTGTTTATGACAGCTGTAAAACACACCCACACATGCATAAATATACCCATGCCTGGCATAAACGCTGCTGTAAATGCACCTGCAGCTGTCATGAATGTGTTTATGACAGCTGTGGATGCATTCTATGGCAGCATTTATGGTGGGAGAAACCACATGATCAGGCTGCTCTGAGGGGCATGGTCAGGTCTGCAGCACACAAAAAATGGGAACCCCTGCTCTAAATGATCAGTCCACTTGACAAAGCTAGATAGAAGGTAGAAAACTAGCTTCACAATCACCTCAACTCAAATATTATTCTATTAGTTCAGACAAAATGATGAAAATGAAGTTACTATGATAAAAACTTTATTTTTAGCCGAAGAATCTTATTTTTCAGACATGGTCACCGGCACATTTATGAAGTAAATGACGATGGTGGGATTTTCAACAGAGAGAGGATAAAAATCTTGGAAAATATGTTTTATTATGCTTAAGATCACAGTGACAGGTTAAAACTCCTTTGAAGGAACTTTAAGCTCGTAACCTGCCCAATCCCCTCCTGCAAATGTTCTGTTAACTCTGAAGTGGATTAGAATGTTCAAAGTGCTTCAGGACTTGACACCGTGTAATGGCTGATTTATACTCCAGGCATCATAACGCCTGCCTCCTCCAGAATGACAAATAGCACAGCACTGAAATTTCAAAAACAGCCCTAGAGCACTAGCAGCAAACAAATTCCATCTTAATAACAAGGCTCCTGCAATTCTCTTCATTTAACATTCAGAACAGTTAAGGCTTCTTGTTGCATCCAAATCTAGACACAAAACCCTTCAAATCAAACTATTTACCTCAAGTGAAGTCTGCCTTGAATTATTCACAAAGTGGCAGAAAGCTGCAAGTGGATATGAAAGGGTAAGCAGCATGACAATTTCCCACCCCGCTTTGTTTTTAATGTAGCCTAGGCTTTCAAAAACAAATGGAAATAGCTTTTAAGGAACTCTTTCTTCCCTTCCCAACCAAGAAGTAACAGCTGAAACGCTACATAGTGTATTTCCCTACATGCCAGTAACTGATTCTGCAGATGGAATCACAGAGATGAAAGTGTTAAAGAAGTTCTGCTTAATGAATGTTGCAAAACCTTCAAAAGGAATTCTTTTCTTTCTGGGAAAAGGAACACTGATGGCCAAAATCAAGATGTTCAGCTGTCAATCGTTTACAGGGCTAACCTCTGGGGTACATAGAAAGAGCTTCCTCAAGATTGTGGTATTTTTAAACCATAATTGGGCATACCCTGATAATGGCAGCCTTGTGTTTCTGGCTATTCTGGGTCAAGCGAAGGGAACTGTGGAAATGAATTCACCAAGGGTGGCATTATTTTGGCAGTTTCATGTCTGGCCTGGACACAAAAGAAAAAGGTTAACCTTTGCCCACCTCCGTCAAATGCACCTACTATGCTGATCTGGAAGACCCCACAGATCTGGTCATGGTGACTTCCTGCCTTAGGTATATAATTTATGGGTTACTGTAGCAATGGCACCATTTTTAAATACTGCTTAGGAAATTCAAGTGGTCAACACAGAGAAAGGATATTAGGAAAGGACTTGCTCCTTTCTCCCAGCCTAATTTTCCCAGTAAAAATACTCATTCTATAATATCCAAGCTGCAATTTGTTCTATAGGAACAACTGCTATGGAATGCATACAAAATGAGTTTGGGTAAGGAGGAAAAGTGTAACCTTTCATTCCCTGAGTACCATTGTCCCAATTCACAACCTCTAACCATTTCTACTTTTTAAAAATCCATACTTCCTGAATAATTATTGCAGCTTACTATTTGTCTCACTTTGTTTCCACCACTGCAGGAGACCAGAGAGCAGAAGTGCAGCTATCTTTCCCTCCCGGCCAGACCGGCGGGAGATGAACAGGCACAGCTGGAGGGAGTTTCGGCAGGCAGCCTCAAAAGTGGGGCCGACGCTGCCAAAGCCAAGGACACCGGGCGCTCTCTTTCCCTCCCGGCCAGACCGGCGGGAGATGAACAGGCACAGCTGGAGGGAGTTTCGGCAGGCAGCCTCAAAAGTGGGGCCGACGCTGCCAAAGCCAAGGACACCGGGCGCTCTCTTTCCCTCCCGGCCAGACCGGCGGGAGATGAACAGGCACAGCTGGAGGGAGTTTCGGCAGGCAGCCTCAAAAGTGGGGCCGACGCTGCCAAAGCCAAGGACACCGGGCGCTCTCTTTCCCTCCCGGCCAGACTGGCAGGAGATGAACAGGCACAGCTGGAGGGAGTTTCGGCAGGCAGCCTCAAAAGTGGGGCCGACGCTGCCAAAGCCAAGGACACCGGGCGCTCTCTTTCCCTCCCGGCCAGACCGGCGGGAGATGAACAGGCACAGCTGGAGGGAGTTTCGGCAGGCAGCCTCAAAAGTGGGGCCGACGCTGCCAAAGCCAAGGACACCGGGCGCTCTCTTTCCCTCCCGGCCAGACCGGCGGGAGATGAACAGGTACAGCTGGAGGGAGTTTCGGCAGGCAGCCTCAAAAGCGGGGCCAACGCCAAGGACCGCCGCTGTGTTTGGCCCCGGCGGGTGTGAAGAGGCTCGCTGGCCTCACCATCGGCCGGTGTTTCGGGCCCCGCCCCCCGCCCCTCGCCAGGACTCAAAAGGCGAGGGGGCCTGCCGGACGAAACATCACCACCGCTGTGCTCGGCCCCGGCGGGGGCGAAGAGGCTCGCTGGACTCGCCATCGGCCGGCGTTTCGGGCCCTGCCCGGCAGTTGAGGGTTCAACACAGTTGTGGAAGAATGCCCCACCACTTCCATCACCACTGGAGCCGTGCGGAGGGTGGTGGGGGGAGTGAATGGGGCGGTTTTATATTGGGGTGGAAGGGAGGGAGGGAGAGATTGCCAGGCCAGCCAGGAAGGAGAGGCAGCATTCTGTCCAGGGCAAGCAGGGAGGCTCCGGAGACCAATATAGAGGTTGTGATGGGCATGGGGCGATATAGCGGGTACCGAGGGGCGGGCCGCACCCGGGGAACGCGGGGCAGATGCTTAGTATCTGTCCCTCGTTCCAGCCCCACGGTTACACCTCTAGGTCCTGAGCAGCTGACCCAGGGTGACCCTGTCCTTAGGCTGCTGCTGATGAATGCCAGGTCGGTATGTAATAAGGCCCCCCTGATACAAGATTCCATTATGGGGGAGCGGGCCGACTTGGCATGTATTACTGAGACCTGGCTGAGACCAGAGGATGGGGTTCCTCTGTCACAAATGTGTCCAGCTGGGTTCAGTATTTGGCACCAGCCTAGGGATAAGGGTAAGGGCGGTGGCGTCGCCATCATAGCCAGGGAGTCACTGGGAGTCACCAGGGCTACCGCTCCACAAATTCTGGGTTGTGAGGCCCTGCTTCTGCGTCTGGGCTCTAAGGGTCAGTTGGGAGTCTTACTCCTGTACCTGCCCCCTTGCAGGGTAAGGGACTCCCTGCCTGAGCTCCTCGAGGCCATCTCAGCGTTGGCGTTGGAGTTCCCTAGACTGATGGTTCTGGGGGACTTCAATTTGCCTTCGCTGGGGACTGACTCCGGGGTGGCTCAGGAGTTCATGGCTTCCATGGCAGATATGGACCTGATTCAGGTAATTCAGGGCCCGACCAGGGGCAGTGGCCACACACCAGATTTAATCTTTTTGTCGGAGCGCTGGCAGAGTGATCTGAGACTACGGAAATTAGACATAACACCTGTGCCATGGTCAGATCACTATTTGGTGGCTCTAGACTTCCTGGGTGCGACGCTGCACCGTAGGGTGGCAGGGCCTATTAGAATGGCCCGCCCCAGGCAACTGATGGATCCTGATGGATTCCAGAGGGAACTGGGGGATTTCCCTCTGGATCGGCAACACGATTCGCCCGAGGCGCTGGTCGACCTGTGGAACAGGATGACTACAGCGGCCTTGGATGAAATCGCACCACTACGGCCTCTCAGAGCTCATCGAGCTAGGTCATCCCCATGGTTCACAGATGAACTGCGGGAGCTCAAACGGGCAAAGAGACGCCAAGAGCGCCGCTGGGTGAAGACCCAGAGAGACTCCGATTGGACAATAGCTAGGGCCGCTATTAGGGCCTATCTAGTGGCGATGGAGGTGGTGAGGCGACAATACTTCACCACCCTTATTGCCTCCGCTGATAATCGCCCAGCCACCCTGTTCCGGGTTACCAGGTCTCTCCTTGGTAGGGGGACCTCGGTGCCCGGTTGGCAGGGGTCGGCTGAGGACTTTGCTGACCATCTAGTGGAGAAAATTGATCGGATTCGCTCTGGGTTTAATCCTGGCGTGGATGGGGAGAGTCCGGAGGGAGCCGGAGCACAGTCTTGCCATGCCATCTGGGACCGGTTTGATCCAGTTGCCCCTGATGAAGTGGACAGGCTCCTTGCAGCTGTGCGCGCCACTACCTGCCCTTTGGACCCCTGTCCCACCTGGTTGGTGAAAACCTCCAAGGCAGTGACAGGTGGCTGGGTTGGGGCTGTGATCAATGCATCATTGCGGGAGGGGGTGTTTCCTGCACCTTTAAAACATGCTTTGGTGCGCCCCCTCCTGAAGAAATCTTCCCTCGACCCAGCTGTCCTAACTAACTATAGGCCTGTCTCAAACCTCCCCTTTTTAGGGAAGGTGTTGGAGAAGGCAGTGGCGTGTCGGCTGCAGGGGGTACTGGATGAAGCGGATTATCTGGACCCTTTTCAGTCAGGATTCAGGCCTGGATATGGTACCGAGACGGCATTGGTCGCACTAATGGATGATCTCTGGCGGGAGCGGGACGGTGGTCATCCATCCGTCCTTGCTCTTCTTGACCTCTCAGCGGCTTTCGATACCGTTGACCACGGTATCCTTCTGGAACGGCTCCGAGGTTTGGGAATCCAGGGTACTGTGTGGTCCTGGTTTTCCTCATTTCTGAGGGGTCGGTCCCAGTCGGTGTGGTTGGAGAGTGAGAGGTCCAGTCCTAGGCCCCTCAAATGGGGGGTCCCTCAGGGCTCGGTGCTCTCTCCTCTCCTATTTAACATCTACATGAAACCGCTGGGTGAGATCATTCGTTCCCATGGGGTGCGGTACCATCAGTACGCGGATGACACTCAGTTGTACATCTCGGCCCATGGGGACCCCAGTGATGCTGTCAAAGTCCTTTCCAGATGCCTGGAAGCTGTGGGGGTCTGGATGGGGGCTAACGGGCTACAATTGAATCCCAGCAAGACTGAGTGGCTATGGATAGGGGGTCCTGCGTTAATCCGGGAGCTTCCATCGTTGGTTCTGGATGGGGCTATTTTGCCCCAGACAGACCCGGTGCGCAACTTGGGGGTCCTCCTGGATTCACGGCTACTGCTAGAAGAACAGGTGGCGGCTGTGACCAGGAGGGCTTTCGCCCAACTTCGGGTGATTCGCCAGTTGCGCCCACTCCTGGACCGGGACTCCTTGCTCATGGTCACCCATGCTCTGGTTACCTCCAGACTAGACTATTGCAATGCGCTCTACATGGGGCTGCCCTTGACGACCATTCGGAGGCTACAGCTGGTCCAAAATGCGGCTGCCCGGGTGGTGATGGGGTGTGGGCGTTATGCCCATGCTTCGCCACTGCTCCGGGAGCTGCACTGGTTGCCAGTATGTCTCCGGGTGCAATTCAAGGTGCTGGTTTTGACCTTTAAAGCCCTATATGGTAGTGGGCCAGGTTACCTAAGAGACCGCATCGCCCTGAGGACGTCTGTCCGTCCAACCAGAGCGGACCGGAGGGGCTCTCTAATTGTTCCATCAGCCAGAGGGGCTCGCCTCTCTGGCACAAGGAGGAGAGCCTTCTCCGTGTCTGCACCGGCCCTCTGGAACCTCCTGCCAACAGAATTACGTCTTCGGACGGAGTTGCTGCCTTTCAGAAGGGATCTTAAAACCTGGCTGGCAGGTCAAGTGTGGGGTGCGGGTGGAAGGGTAACCACCATGGGGTGGTTGGTGTAGAGGAACTCTTCCCCATGGTGCCTTTTCGATCCTGCAGCCCCTGCTTTTTAGGGGGTGGGTAGTCGTAACTTTTTTACTGTTTTAACTGTTTTTAGGATTATTAATATTGTCTGTAAACTCCTTGGGTTGCCCTGGGGTTACTTTTTATGTTGTTAGCCGCCCAGAGTCGGCCTTGTGTTGAGTGGGCGGGATATAAATTGAATAAATAAATAAATAAAAATAAATATCCTCAACAGAGGGATCAAGGATACTATAAGACAACAGGACCCAATTTAGTCTGAAGTGATATCTTTCAAACCAAACAGCTTGCATGCTAGACCATTTCCTTACTCCCAGTAAACCAGCATAATATGAGCCTTAACAAGAAACTTCAGATTGCTGAAACAACAATATATTTCTATGATATGGTTTTGAATGAGCCAAATGATATACTCCTGGACAGTTTCACAATATTAACAAATTAGCTGCATTTATTTGAGATTAATAACATAGAACCTGGATGATAGTATAGTAAATTAGTTACTGAAGAAAAACTAAAAATATGTACTAAATCAAAACAATTTCCTAGTAATTAACTTCATAATTTAATGAATACATATATATAGTTAACATAATAGATTACAATCCCAAACCCTTCACAGTATTTCTTCTCCCACCAGAAGACTGATATTTGCCTGTCTGAATGGTTTGCCCATATGCATTAGAGTTACAACTCTAAATAATTCCTGGGCCCACAGCTTTCTGCAGGATGTTCTACCTTTTTTTCTTTCTTCTTCCTGGGATTTCCTGGACAACAAAATGTTCCTGGTTTCTTCCCACAAAAAATCTCACACATAACTTCTCTGACACTGGGCAAGAATTGATGCCATTTGTCTACAGGATTCTGGGCCAGATCTTCTCATCAGTTTCAATCTAGTACAGCAATGGCTAACATTGGCACACCAGGTGTTCTTGGCCAGGGCTTCTGGGAATTGAAGTCGAAGAACACCTGGTGTGCCAAGGTTAGCCCTCACTGGTCATGTACAACACTTAACACAAACATATTAAACCAACCAATGTAAGAGCCAGAAATTGACACGAAGCAAAAGGGCCCAAATCCTGCAGCAGATAGTGCTTTCTGGACAAGTGGCATGGGAATGTCAAACTCAATGTGACACAGAAAACTGGCGAGGCAGTGGGAAAACTGTTTCCAGGATTCTTCCTTCTGCTGCTCTGGGACATCCATCCTGCCGGTGTAAAATGTCAAAAATTGCCAGAATAAAAGAATTTTAAAAAAAAAAACACCCAACATAGCCACACCCTACAGAATATTCTTTACATCACTAGTGTATACATCCTCAGGCACGAAAGGCTGATTTACATCCTTGGCAATCAATCACTATTACAGCTGCTAGAGCCCCCTTCTCACCTTCTTCTGATGAAATATGACTCACGGGGGGGGGGACTTTACTGGGAATTGTTTGCTCAGAAGTCTTTACAATTGATACGTAACCCTTCTGCACAGTACCATTGTCTGCACTGTAACTCCTTTCTGATGTCCTTCTCCTCCAGTCACAGAGAAACCTTCTTCCATGAGTTCAGGTAGGGTTTCTAAAGCATAAATAATAAAGATTCAGACACAAATCTCCCTCTTTTTTACTTTTGTAAAAATCATCCTTCTCTTCTCTTTACCACCACAGTCCTCATCTTGCCATTAACACATTAAATCAGAGCCATTTCCCACACATTCTACTTCAGCCTTCTCAACTGGCTAGCCAAAGCCCAAAGTCCATGTTCAAATGCAGCCAGCACCATTTCCCAAAACTGAATGATATAATATTCATATGTTTATTTTCCACTGTACTGTACTCTTCTACACAACAACTTCTAGTCACTGGCAGTATTATAACTCCTAGAAACCTTAGCCAGCAATGTCATTGTTCAAGATTTATTGAAGTTGTAGTCTTGGAAACCATGGTTCTAGACATTCATAGATACATTCCCTTTGAATTCTCTTGTCAACACTTTCCTGGGCATTTTCTTTGCTGAGCCAGAGAAAGGTAATAGCTTCTACCAAGATTCCCAATGCTCATAAAAAAAATGCAAGCCTCAAAGATTTGCTGTTGGAAATCATGAAACTGGCTAAACAGGATGCACAACCATGAAGATCTATTACCTCTCCATGCGGGACAGTCTAATCGACATCTACCTCATGGACATTCTCAAGAAAATGCCAACATGTGTGGCCTGTATAAGAACAGTGACTTTAGTGAACAAAGAAAGACACAAAGGACTAGGAGAACTGAAAGTCCAAAGACAGCATAACTAGGTAAGACACTGTAAATTCCCAGGAGATGAGAGACTGTGATATCAAACAAAGCCAAGTATTGGTTTCAAAAGGTGAGGGGACAATGATCTCAGTTCTGATATTCAAAGTCTGTGACAAAGTGAAAGCTGAGAGCATATATATATGCTCAGGAACATGAAGATCAATACATGGAAAGAGCAGAAGGGCAGAAGTTAAGATTAGTAATGGTACAAGAAATCAGCGTAGGAATGAAACCAGGCGGCCAAACAGAAATCAAGAATAGCCACAAGCCCTACAGAGAGGTTGCATGCAAGGTCTGCAAGTCAAACAAATGATATACAACAGGTTACTAATAACATCCTTTATTTAGAGGCAGAAGGAAAATATATATGTATAGCAATGGGAAGAAGAGATCACTCATATGTTTGCTTTGTTGTTGTTCAGTCACACAGTCCAGTCTAACCTTTGTGACTCCATGCACCACATCATGGCAGGCTTCTTTGTCATCCTCTTTCTTTCAGAGCCTGCCCAGATCCATGCCCACAACAAAAATATTGTTTACATAATTAATGACAAATATAGCAAATACTGTGCCGCCTGGGAGAAGAGCCAGCCTCTGCAGTTATGAACAAACTGTGCAGTCTCAGGGTGACCCTACAAGAAGGGAATGGTAAACCACTTCTGTGTATTCTTTTCCTAGATACCTTGGAAACAGTCTACATATGTCACAACTGACTTGAACGTACACAATTATTATATTGCAATGAATATGAAAATTACTTTTCCTAAATTAACAAGAATACTTTTCTGTTTGTATTTTTAAAAAAAACTAATTCTCTTTATAAAAAGCATTAAAGTGATATATTTTCTTTCTGTGTGATACATGGGTATCTGGTTATTTCTAGTAAATGGAAAAAGATTAAAGTGGTTTAATTGTTTTATTTTGAAGTTCATAAGGGACTTATCTCTGAAATAATAAAACTTTTATTGTCTGATTATAAAGTTGAAAAACACCTTTTTATCATGGTAATTAGAACATAAATTCTACCTTTTCTGAACAATTTACTGATGGAAAAAGATACTGTTGCAAATAGTTAATCTTTCAGACATTGTTAATGAAAGCACAAAGCTATAACCTATTAGGAAATCATGCAGTTAAAGAAACGAAGCAGTTATTTTTAGAAGTTGAAAACACAAGTCAGATGTCTCATAGAAAAAACATTGCATACAAATACATGACACATTTTGAAATTGCTTTGTTGCTGTACTGTATGCTTATTTTGAAACTATCCTTGTACAGCTTGATAAGTTTCAAATGTAAGACCTCTGCAGCATGTCTGCCCATCCGACTAAAGTGGACCGGAGGGGCTCTCTAATTGTACCATCGGCTAGAGGGGCTCACCTCTCTAGCATAAGGAGGGCCTTCTCCATATCCGCCCTGGCCTTATGGAACCTCCTGCTGGCAGAATTAGTTACAGACAGAATTGCTGCCCTTCAGGAAAGAACTCAAAATCCAGCTGGCTGGGCAGGTGTAGGGTGCTGCTGGGGAGATGTCACCTGCCCGATGGCTAATTTGAACTTCCCTCATTGCAGATGGGGTTGGCGGGTTTTTAAATGGTTTTTTAATTGGGTCTTTTAATGGGTTTTAAATGTTTTTAGTATGAATGTTTTTATATTGTAAATCTGGTTGTGATCCGCCTGGAGTTGCCTAGGCGAGGGGGCGGCAATACAAATTGAAATAAGTAAATAAGTAAGTAAATAAATAAATAAATAAATAAATTTTCCATGAACACAAATATCTTTTGTACTTTGCATTAACATGGTATTTGCTACCAAGTCATTTCTAACCTGTGGTGATCCTCCGAGGGTTTTAAGGTATGTTTGATATTCAAAGAATGGTTTACCATTGCTACCTCCTAATGAGTTTCCATCACCAAGCAAGGATTTGAGCCTAAATCTCTTGTGTCCTAGTACAAGATTTTGTCCTCTATACCACATTTTCTTTCATTTGCATGACCACTGCTCTAAAAATGTGATCTCAAAGAAGTTTATATGTAACTTACTAGCAAATCACTGGTGCTCTCTAAATAACTTCACAGTTGAGTTAAGGCTCTCGGTCTAAGGCAGTAATTCTCAATGTTTTCATGCCTGCACGCCTGACCACACCTCCTGGTCAGCTGACTGGGCCAGTTACGTGGTTCCTCCCACCCAGAAGCAGAAGTAAAACGTGTGTCATGCATGCACAGAATACATTTAGCAGAGTTCTGCGTATACGTAGTGCATGTTTTACTTTTGCTTCTGGGAGCGGTGAGGGCATTGGGTGCTGGGTCTGGCCCACGGGCCATAGGTTGTGAATGCCTGGTCTAAGCATATCTGTCAACCATTCCGATTTGGCCGGGATTACCCCGTAATTTGACATCAATTGACGTCATAACCCACCCCGCGCTGCCAAAACCCTGTAATTTGGCAGCGGGGGAAAACACTTTCCACACATGCGTGGAAGCGCTACGCTGCTTGCGTAGGGGCTGCGCAAGCAGCGTAGCGCTTCCACACATGCGTGGAAAGCAACCTGTGCACAAGCGATCTGTGCAGGTCCCGTTTTTCCAGAGCCGCGGGTTGACAGGTATGGGTCTAAGGGGTTTATATATTTCTGAGAAAGCATAGCAGCAGGCCTAGATTTCCTTTTTATAGAAATAAGAGTCAATAAACCATTGCAGCAAGGACAAGTAACACATTCTTTTTTCTTCCACTGGGTTGCTGTATTCTGACCAACACAAAAAGACTCATACTACAAGCATTGGGCAAACTAATTGAGTATGAATTTTCTTTTTGATTATGTCTGCTATCATGGCATGGACCAGAGCTAACAAGCTGAAGCTGAACCCAGACAAGTCAGAAACACTGTTTGGAGGGGGCACATCTGCCCATTTGGGAGACATTACTCTCTCTCCTAAGAACCTGGTGTGCAACCTAGGGGTCATATTAGACCACCACCTGACCCTTGAGTCTCAGTTTTCTGCGGTATGTAAAGCCGCCTTTTCCCAGCTGTACCATATTGCCCAGCTGCACTCTTTTTTGGACAGGCAGTTCCTCACAGCAGTAGTCATCTCACTGGCAGTCTCCTGTATTGACTACTGTAATGCTCTCTACGTGGGGCTTCCTCTGTCCCTGCTGCAGAGAATTCAGCAAGTCCAGAATGCAGTGGCCAGGCTGATCATGAGTTTGAGAAAATTTGATCATATCTCTCCACCCTTGGCAGGTCTGCATGGGCTACCTGTGTCTTTCCACATCAGGTACAAGGTGTTAGTGTTAACTTTTAAAGCCCTGTACGGCTTGGGACCTTCTTACCTCACGGAACGTCTTCCTCTCAGGTCTGTAGTCCACATCACACATTCTTTTTCATTGGTGCAGCTTCAGATGCCATCCCTGAGATTGGCTAGGAGGACTGAGACAAGGAGAAGAGCCTTCTCGATGGTGGCACCAATGTTGTGGAATGCTATCCCACTTGAGCTGTGCCAGGCTTCCTCACTCCAGTCTTTTAAAAAGCAATTGAAGATTATGCTTTTTGAGGAGGCCTTTGTAAATGTTTCACCCATCCCTGGCTTTTAGACTGGGGCCCAGTTTATACTTTCCCAGTTCAGCAGCTTAGGACATGTGTCTGTGTATTTTGGCCCAATTTTATGGCATCTTTATTGTCGGTTTTATTGTAGCTCATTTTTATTATCATTTTATGGAGGTACTTTTAAAATGTCTGTTTGTTGTATGGGGGATTTTATGTTGTTAGCCACCTCGTGTAGGGATTCATTCTCCATAGAGAGGTGGAGTATAAGTGCAACAATGGCAATGGCAGCGGCGGCAGTGGCGATGATGGTCTGTGATATTCCATAGTAAATACAACTACAAAAATAATTTTAAATATTAGTTTAGTTCTTTGCAGTAGTACTTCAGTTTGCATGTGTTTTTTTTGTGATATTTTGTGTTGGCATGGAAAAATAATGATCACTTTCCCCCTACTAAATATTCTATGTAACTATAGGTTCATCCCCATCCAGGGTGATACATTCCAAGATCTTCCACACAAACGGAAACTGTAGAAAGCAGCAAACCCCATTTTATAGTTTACTTAAGACATACAACGGGGGAAAGGATGTTGCAAATGCCTCCATCAATGTTTTAGGTCTGCTCAGGAAATGATTCCCCTGGAAACAAACCATCCCTTCTCAACATCACACTGAAGATAGTGTCCTCTAGTGCACAGCTCTGGTAACGCACATTGAAAATATATGTTATGTATTTCAGATTTTTCACTGAATATTTTTGGACCTGTGGATAAGGTCCAAAATGAAACCACAGATACTGAACCCATGGATATAGGAAGGGCCTGTATCAATATAAAAATATTTATTTATTTATTTAGTCGTATTTATATATGCCGCCCACTCAGGCAGAACCCGACTCAGGGCGGCATTACAACAAATTCTAAAAACATATAAAAACACTTAAAAACCCCTTATCCCACCCATCCATCCCACCCACTCTAAAAAAGGAAGAGAGAGTTCTTAACCCTTATAGTTGGTGGGTCTGAGGAAGTGGTCTGCAAAGGAATAGACTGTTATACAGCATCACTGGCACTAAAACCAACACTAAGAATGGCAGCTAGCCTTAGAGAGAAAGAAAAACTAAGGATGAGAGAGAGTGGAAAGATAGCCTATTTAATCTAAATTTCTTTCTGTTATAGATTTGATTGTATGATCCTTTGTATGACTCTAAAACCTCCAAAAGTTAATGTCCAGAAATACAGTAAAACCTCGAGTTACAATCACCTCGGTTTAAGTTTGCTGCAGTTTACAAAGGCAAATCCCATGGAAATGCCACCCCGGTTTACAAATTCTTAATGTATTTTTTTCCGGTTTACAACGATCAATTCAGGACTGTTTTTTTTATTTTTCAATGCATCCCTATGGATATTTCAGTTTACAATTTTTACAGGTTACAATAGAAGCTGTTGGAATGGACTTCCATTGTAATCTGGGGTTTTACTGTAATAGGAAATTTGTTACTCCCTCACACATATGTTCTGTTGTTTTTCCTTATTTTACTATTTGTCAATGTTGTGTTTTGCCTGTCTGCAATTAAGACCAATCTAAACATTCAGTGAAGATGGGATGTTTTCAACCTAGCCAGCAAAATATGGTGAATATCTAACCTAACCTAACCTAATCTAATCATCACCCAGACCCACGTTGGGGATAATCATTTATTGCTCCAGCTAAAGAAATAGGCTAAAATCCACAAAAATATTATGCCAGATAAAATATGTTAGTCTTTAAGGTGACACCAGAATCGTCATCGTTTTTGTTGCTGTAGCCTGCTCTGCTTGCCCTTTTGATTAGAAAAAGGCTAAATGTAACTAACTATGTCACTAGCTGATCAATCCAATCAAATATAACTTGTTGGATGCAATTAGAAGTCATTAAAAAGGAGAGCTAGGCTAGAAGTCACACTGATTTGTTAATAGGTAGGAAATGATTTCTTCACAATTCTGTTTCTTAAGGGATGCCAACTTGTGTTTTTCTATTTTGTATAAAAAGTATTATACATTCAACACCTTGCACGTAGTATTCTAAAAACCTTGCAGAAAGATACAGTAAAGGGGTTCTTTTTTGCACAAAACACAATTCCACAAACTTTTCACACAAAAAGCCCAGAAAAGCAAGAGATTAAATAAATAGATGTTTAAGCTTGTCTCATTGTGAGAAAGTTAATTAGGTGTTGTTGTTTTTTGTTCTCACTACAATAATAAAATAATGCCAGATTTACACCCCATATTTTTGAACACCAGCTTCTGGTTAACAATAATAGAGAGAGAACACATTGCTTCTGTACTTCCAGCAAGATTTGAACTGAATATTATGGGAAAAGATAATGAAAGAAAGTGGCCTTTGGCTTGATCTACCAGGGTTATAATAATAATTTCGTGTCAGAAATTATTCTAGGTTGAAGGGATTTTTGCTGGAGAAACTCTGCTCAGGGGATGCCCAAATGAGGCTCCTTTCATGTCCCCAAGATATTTTCCCACCAAAGTGGTACCTATTTATCTATTTGCAATGTCTTGCTTTCTAACTGCTAGGTTGGCAGGAGCTGAGACAGAGGCAGGTGCTCATTCTATCATGCAGTACTCAGGTCTTGAACTGCCAACTTGCCGATCTTCCAGCTAACAAGGTGAGCTTCTTAACCACTGAGCCAACTGAGTCCCTTTAACAGGGTTCATCTTATGAAATGTGACATTTAGGATTGTGTAGCATGAACACAAAGATTAGAAACATATCAGGGTTCATCTTATTTTTTCTAATTTTTGTGTTCATGCTACACAATCCTAAATGTCACATTGCAAAATATAATGAAGCTATTTATTTACTGGCATGGATTTCTAGTCATGAAGCAAGAAACTACTGGAGCACTTTGTTTTGGGAAGTCAAAATCATCAATCATAATCCATCATTTCAACTTAATCACAAAAGATGAACCCACCTATAAATATATGAAATGGCATTAAGTTTAATTTTATCCCAGCATTAGTCATTCACCAACAGAACAAATAACCATTCACACTTAAGATCATTCTTCAAATTTGCACAATGATATCAAATTTAACTTGCAAATGCTCATAACTGAGACCTTTTCAGTGATCTGCCTAATTAATGCATTTATTGTGCATCATTATGCATTACATATGTACTGAGCTCTGCAAATGTCTTTTGAAGTGCTAATGATGATATGCCATAGAATGCTTTTTCCTCGTACTGTGAGAACTATTTTACATTTTCAACAGAAAAGGTCTTCAACACAGGCTTATGTACCTGTAGCACTGTTATTGATAATGAGTGATTCAGTTCAGTCACAAAACATGGTATTATTTTCACCAATCCCTTTTATGACATGGTTGTGAATGCACACCTGCAATCTAAGGCCTTTTAAAGCATCCCATACTTGCACAAACTGAGTAAATGTAACAGAAGCAAGGTGACACAAGCTCAGGGCCACCATCAGAAATTGCTGGGCCCCATACTGAGTAATTCTATTGGGCCCCTGTTGTGCATTAAGGTTTATTAAGTATTATTTCAACTGTTATAAAAGGCTAATTATTGCTGCGTCATGGACTTCATGTTCCTGTTGTAATTATTAAGCATTTCCCATATAAGGCTCAAGGTCTTGGTTTCATCATACTTGGCGCCTGATTGGTTGTCTGTGTTCCTACTTCTTGAAAAGCCAGGGTAAATGTATCTCTCTCTGCACCTGCTGAAGAGACTGTATATAAGCAAGTGGTTTGGCTCTTGCCTCAAGCCCTTTTGGGGGTCTGTAGGTCCAACTCCTAGTTATCTGTCACCTGCACATAATGTTCTTACAATAAATGTTAATGCTGTTCCTGGAGACTTGGCTGGGTGTGTGTACTTCTTGCAGTCAGACACAACAGCCCCCCCCCGTAATGTCACAGTTATGGCTGGCGGTGGCAGGGCCCCTGTCAGCTCCAAGCCCTATATGGCAGTACTGATAGTACTGCCCTGATGGCGGCCCTGCACAAGCTAACTCAAGCTATGGCCAGCATACAGTTAGTTGCAATAAATTTCAAATCAATCTAGAGGCCTTTCATTTTTGTTAATGTGAAGAACAGACATAAAACTGTTTCCTTTTCTTTGTGTTCAAGATGCTAGATGTGTGAAAAGGAATGCCGTTAGATCAGGCCCAAAGAATACAGGGGTGTTTCCCCACTTTTAAGGATCTCTGTGTTGTACTATAACAAGACAAAAACAAAAAGTTTCCTTTTTGTGTGTGTGTTAAACAGCTCCACTAGAAAACCTATATATTATAACCATTGCCAAGCTGCACGGTCCTAGGGCGCCCCCACAAGAAGGAGATAGCAAAGGGGGTCCTCTGTATCCCCTACCTAGAAAACCTAGAAAAGGTTGCTGTCAGAACAGACTTGACCATTATACAATCTGACATCCACAGGCCAATGTGGGCATCCGCCAGTGTAAAAAACAGTCCTATAAATAAGTTGCAGTCATTTTGGTTAGAAGCACAAGAAGTAACGCATGAGGCTTGATCTAATCACTCCTTTTCCTTATCAAACTAATCTGTAGACTTCAGATATATTTTGCAGGGCTACGCAAAAATTCTCCCACCAGTTGATGTACTGGACCTGGAGAGCTAAATTCCAAAAATATACATATGCATGTGTGTGTATTACACTTTATGTGACACCTAGAGCAGTGATGGCAAACCTTGGCACTTCAGATGTTCTTGAACTTCAATTCCTAGTGCTGATTTGGGCTTCTGGTAATTGAAGTCCAAGAAACCTGGAGTGCCAAGGTTTGCCATCACTGCCCTAGATTCTAGATCAGGAGTTCTCAACCACTCATGCTTCCTCAGACAGCTTCGGGGGCCAGATGGCCATTTTGCCCTTCCTCCACCATATGGCATTCCGCATGGATTATTTTAACAGGATAGCTTTACAAAGGAAACCATCATCTGACCTATCCTGTGTAATGTTGCAGTTTATTTTAATTGGGAGGGGGAGATTGTCCACTACTGCCTTTATTTTTCCCCATTACCAAGAAGCACAGTTGAAAACAAGTGAAATGCAGCATCAAATAAAAACATTTCAAAAGCTTTATATAAAAGTCTTCATTTTGAGTTTTAATAGAAAGATAACAGTGCACGTTAAATATAGAAAGAAATGGTTTTGAGATAAAGTAAATTCTTTGCTTTCTGAATTTGTTAGCCTATATTCTTTTAGGGGGAAATGTTAAATCATGTCAGGGAAACAGTTGGAAGCTTAGTCATAATTTCTTGTGACCCAAGGTTTAATGGAAACAAACAAAATTTATATGGATTTCTACAATGGTGGAACCATGATAGCTCTCTTATATTGTTACATCAAGTTCAACATGCATATCCTAAGGATCTAAAGCCAGAGGAAAAGGAATTGGTTATTTTGAAAATTTTGATTATTTTAATTAAATGTTACATAGTGACATTGCATAGAACAGCATCTTAAGAAAAATTTATCTTCCTAAGTAAATATTTAGAAAATAAATGCATTTTGAAATGCATTTATGTGTAACCAGCAAAAACTGGCCCAAATCCTGTTTATGTAACTTTACATGGCGGAAATTTATCATATCATCATCTAATCTCACTAAAAAAAATTTTAAATTAATTAAATGTTTCCTATCTAACACCCCACCCCCCATTTTAGGTTACAATGCTCTCTAGGATGCCCTTTTGCTGTGGAGAATTGTCAGCAGATTACATCTAAAAGTATTGGAGCCACTGATTGTGACTTTTAGCAATTACAGGTTCCCCTAGAGAAAAGCGGGCCTTAAGGGGCCTTGAACCCTAAAATATAGGAGTAGGAAACATTTAATTAATTTAAAATAAATGTTAGTGGCTTACGCTGTGTAAAGTAATGCAAATAAACATTTTGTATTAAATAAAATGTCATCTCTTTCTTAAGTGTGGGTAGGTAGGTCAAAGAAGCTCACAGCAATGTGATCAAGAGACCAGGCTGTGTTAAGAGTCTAAATTCTTAGCAGCAGCAGCCAAGGCAGAATGATCAAAGCTGAAGCACCAGACGTAGATATATAATTCCTCTTGAAGAATTAAAGGTTACACCTGAAGAAAAGAAATGATAGCACCATTGGTGGCAGACAGAAATTCTTGAACAGCAGCCAGTCTTCTTCTTCTTTAGTGTCCAGATCAAACTTTGAACTTCGAAAATAAAACCACTGTCTTGGCTTTGCTTTTGGCAAAAATTAAATCCTCATTGGCACATGTTTCTGGTAGTAATTGACAGAACAGAGCAGCTCCCCATCTGAGCATGTTGGTCATATGTTTAGGCACTCCAATCCTCAGCCTATTCAGGATCTTCCAAGTGATATAAGGGAGGTTGAGTTCCTCAGCTATATCCTCCTTTCATTTTATTCCCTTTTTAGTGACCTTCCTCCTCCATTTAATTTGATTGTGTCCTTAAGTACCCTCAAGAATGTTTGTGCTTGCCATAAAGCTTTTCCTGGATCTGAGCTGCTGGACCTGAGGCTTATATCTATTCAGAGGATGTTGAGGGTCATTCTCTTACTTAGTTCTCTCAGCATCCATTGCTCCTTCTCTCCTTATCCTAGCAGTAACAGGCAGTGGCAAGAAAAAAGATGGGGTACAAATATTTTCATTGAACCAGCCAACCAATCAATATCAGCTTTCCCAGGAAGTACATATATAATTATTTAAAACCATAGACTGAATCTCTCAAAATCCTAACAACAATAATCCAATAAAACTGGAAAACAAAACAATGGCCTATAGATTGGTAACACTCAATATACATTACAGTCCCCCCCAAAAAGAGATGCCAAGGGGTGCATATTGGACCATAGCTTTAATTTCCAATGGAAGCAAAGTGATGTTCAAGGTATTACAACAAAGGCTTTTATCTTATATACAGTGAGAAATGCCTGATGTTCAAGCAGGCACTAAGTCTAGACCATATTGCAAATATCTATTGGATACTGGAGTTCATATAAGAATTTCTGAAGAAAATCAGCTTGTGCTTTATAGATGACTAGCTGATTACTCAGTCTTGCTCGGGTTTCTTTTTTTCTTTAAATGAAGTAGAGTTCTGCCAGCATGCCCTGCCTTGTAGCTCCGCTTACTTCATGACTGCCTCTGCCATCATTGCCTGCACTGTTGTCACAGGCTGCATTATCATTCTGCTGCCTCTGTTGTCTCCTCCTTTTTTGTCTTTCTCCTCCTCCTCCTTTTTCTTCCTCTTCTCATTTTTCTCCTCCTCCCTCTCCTCCTTTTCGTCTCCTCATTCTCCTTCTCTTCATCCCCTCCTTCTTCTTCCTCTCCTCCTCCCATTTTTCTTCCTCTTCTCCTCTTTCTTTTTTCTCCTTCTCCTCCTCCTTCCTCTCCTCTTCCTTTTTCTTCTCCTTCTCATCTCCCCTTTTCCTTCTCTCCTCCTTTTTCTTCTTTCTATTTCTCATCTTCCTCTTTCTCCTCCTCCTCCTCCTTCCTCTCCTCCTTCTTCTCCCTCCCTCCCCCCCCAAATTTGCCTCCTCCCTGGCTCACCTGCAGAGCTCCTGTATGGCAGGATGCTCTGGAGGCAGTTGCTGCCCAGGCTGAGGCTCTGGAAGTGAGGCAGGCCCAATAACAAGGCAGGCACCCGAGTAAAGAGGCTGTCACTCAGGTTGAGGCCATACACCAAGCAGCCTAGCGGGGAGCCAGCCAGGCCCTTGGGGAAGGAGCCAGGCCCACCCAGCCGGTTGTTCTTGGCCAACAACGTGTGGAGCTGTGTCAGGTCAAGCAGCTCCGAGCCCAGCATGGCCAAGCCTATCCTGCACATGTCCAGCACTTTTAGCACCAGGATGCAAGCCCGGCCGGGAGGCCACCCGAAGGCGACAACCATGATGGAGTCTGTGTCAGGTGCCACAATGATGGCTCCATGCAGCCCTGCAACCAAAGCCCCAAGGCCTTGTCCTCCTATCCCGGCCTTTCCGCCTTTGTCACCCTACCAAGCAGGCCCTGCAATCTGGATCCTGCCAGACTCCGGAAGGCGAGACACAATCCAGGAGTCTCAAT
This sequence comes from Bradypodion pumilum, assembly GCA_035047305.1. Lineage (NCBI taxonomy): Eukaryota > Metazoa > Chordata > Lepidosauria > Squamata > Chamaeleonidae > Bradypodion > Bradypodion pumilum. The sequence goes on along the minus strand of JAWDJD010000004.1, from coordinate 304,683,097 downwards.
TTGCCAAGCTCTTGCCAGGGTTCTGCAGCTTTATACAGGTTCCCAGGCTGCCTGTGAGTAAGCAAGAGGAGCGGGGCGCATCCAGTGGAAGGAGGCAGTGGTGCACATGTGCAGTACTGCTGGTTGATTGCTGCTTCTGTGGCTGGTGGTGGAATATGTTCATCATGAAAGAGGGAGAAGACTTTGTGTGTGTGTAAAAAGAGGTGGCTAACATGTAAAGAATATTCTGTAAAATTTTGCTATGAATATTTTGTACAAAATTGGACTGCAGTTGTTTTCAACTAAAGACAAGACTTATGCTTACTTCTTGGGTTTTTGTTTTTGTTTTGCAATTGGTACATAGTATTTATCATTGTTAAAGCCTCAGTAAAGGTCAGGTGAAGAAACCAAAACAGTCCTAGACATTTTTATTTGTTCCACATCAGTAGGATTTAAATATGCCTTCCTAATTAGAAAATGTGCTTAGCTAGACTATTCTTTGCTCAAGAACATGCATACTGACTATATTGCTTTAGGCAGGGGAAAAGTTTTCAAAGCTAAGATTTGTGAACTATGTTTTCTTTAATGAACACAGCAAATGACTCCCAAGATCCCAGCATGTCATAGGATTACTTAGAACTTAGCAAGTAGATGATATTAGTAAGAGTTCCCCACTTTGCTTGCAGATAACACCTATTTGCCATCTCAAATGCAACAATCTGAAATATGTGCTACAGCAAATATTTTAAATAAAAAGATAGTTATAAAATATGAATTTAGACCCAGGTTTCTATGTTTTGTGCTGCAGGTAGAATTTGAGTACTGAGAAAAGCTGAAATCCCACACAGTTAATGAACTAATTTCAATGAACCTCTGTGGCCAGAATTTCCCACTGTATAGAAGGAAAGAAGATTGTTTAACTAACAAGGTCAAATATTCAATAATCAACAGATTTCCACCCAGAATCTTGCTCAAATGCCATACTGTTCGATACTGGACGTTCAGGGAGCCAAGTAAAGACCATTAATTAGCAGGAATTTGCTGCCACACATTTACACCATTTCCCTTCCACATGGTAAACAGTGCATACTATTTCCATTCCATCCATTAAGGGTAACCACATGAAGGAATTGCAAGGGAAGATGCTAGAGTTGGATATGACTGGCTTTTGAACAAGGGTGACCTTTACCTTTTACCTAGAAATGGGAAGTTTATTACTGATTCTGCATTCAGTTATGTTACTCTAAACTTCCCATATCTAGGAGAGATGGCTAAATGAATAGCCTTTCCCATTCGCATGATATTTTGTGTGCTAATATGCAACTTTTAATACTTCTGGCAGTGATTTGTGGTAATGTCTTCCAAAAAGACTTACGTAAGTGTTCACAGCAGCACTTTGAGCCAAGCCACTGTTTCTCTTCCTTAAGGTAATCAGCTATCCTAGCTATTCCGGCATCCTAACATAATGCTTGGCTAAGACTCATCAGCAAGTTTCATGCATGACTTACTAATATGAATCTGAGATTTCCACATTAAAAACCAGCATTCTGCTCTTTAATTCTCCTATCTGGCTATATTTTTCAATGCAAGTGGCATCTCAAAAAATGTGCTTGTGAAAAATGAAATAATGATCCAGTTAGGTAAAGGTTGCCTTTGCTTGGAAGTATCTGACTCTAGGGTTCAGTGCTCATCTCTGTTTATAGCCAAAGAGCCAGCGTTATCTGTGTTTGCAGACATTTCCATGGACATATGGCAGGCATGCCTAGACACCAGAGTGCACAGAATGCTGTTTATCTTCCCACCGAAGTGGTACCTATTTATCTACTTGCAATTTCTTGCTTTTGAACTGCTAGGTTCAACCACTTAGAAATGTGACAGCTGGAAAATAAACGTGATATCAGAGAAAGAAATTCCACTCATATTCATTCTACAGCAGGAAAATCACTGGAGACATGTATATATACTTATATTTATACCTCTCTGGATTGTCACATGATTCATAATCCCATTAGATAATACACTTCGTGCTGCTATTACCTGATTTTTCATGAAGGAAAATATTAAATGCAGCTTTTATTTTTAAAATTATATAAATAAAATTAAACAGGTAGCACAGAAATTCATCTGTTTTATCAAAATGTCTTCTTTTTTCAATTCTAGCTTAAGGATATTCACTTGTTCAGGAAATGAAAGATGATTTCAGTTCTCTGTTGTGGGGTTTTATAATATAAATATAAAACATGCCAGACATCCCACTATGGTAATAGAGTAGACCGTACAGACAGCGACTTAATGCCGAGTGTCAGGTGGTGGTTAACTAACCTGACTCCCTAAAGGGGGCAACTGCTATGGGCGGATGAGCCCCTTTGGGTGGGGTGATGCTCCCCCTCAGTGGAGGAAATGCCACTGGAAATCATCATTTGGGCCCACCTGCAAAATGAGCATAAAAGGAATTCTGATTCCCAACAGTCATGGAGGTGGAAGAGGCCATGCCAGATGGACTGGCTGTGAAGGTGCACCTTGTCCATATCTTCAAGGCTGTGGCAGTCCATTGCAGTCCTGGTGTTAAATCCTGCATGTTGCGCTTTAAAGCGTGCCATGGGAGATGGCTCCAAGATCACAGTGTGTGGGTCACTTCATGGCAAGATGCGAACCACCTTAAACGAATTCATGCCAGTGACATTTTTCCTGCTTCAGATACAAGTTGCAGTTAACGACAACAATAAAACATGCAATATAATTGTACTTTCAGTTTATTTATTTATTTTTATTGGTTCAAATTTATATTGCTGCCCACTTGTCATAGCAACTCAGGGCAGCTTACAAACAATACAATAAATTACAGTTACAGTCAATATTTTCGACAAAGCCAATGCACAGTTATTTCACTCAGAAGAGAGTTATGTATTTAAGTATCAAAAAATAAACAGCTATTTCTCAAGGAGTAATGTATAATCATTTCATTTAGAGGTGAGTCATGCATTTAAGTATAAAATCACAGACAACAATTTCCAAAATCTTTTATCACATTAACCCTCAAAAAACAAGTTTAGAAAAACTTGTGCTGAGTCAGCTGTGAAGTATTTTCTGACTCAGATGAGAATTATGAGATACTTCTGGGGGTCACAAGTAAGGTTTCAAAGGCCCTACTTTCGAACTGCCAACCTAGTAGTTCGAAAACAAGAAATTGCAAGTTGATAAATAGGGACCACTTCAGTGGGTAGGTAACAGCGTTCCGTGCGCTCCTGTGTCTAGTCATGCCTGCCACATGACCACGGAAACGTCTGCAGAAGCAGACAACGCTGACTTCGGCATTGAATCAGAGATGAGCACTGACCCCTAGAGTCGGATACAACTGACATTCGAGCAAGGGAAACCTTTACCTTTACCTTTACTTACTTTACTCTAGGTATGACTAATTATGCTAAACAACAGGATTTCAGCCAATGTGTTTTTTTTACTCAATCTTTTTCAAAATTTGTGTTATAAGCCACCTTCTTGGGTCCAGCATGGGAAAAAGTAGGACATAAATTAAATGAGTGATCAAACAATACCGGTCATTCACAAATATATCTGAAAGACAGTATTTGTAATGAAATAGAATATGGTGAAGAAAAGTATATGCTTTTGTAAATCTGTTACTTCTTAAGCATATCAGTATGAAGTTTATTCTTTCCATAAAGGCATGGTGTCCTCATTCTAATACCCAACATAACTGACTTATCTTAAGTAACACTTCATGTCTATCCACTGTATCTGTGAAAAATACAATGAAAGTTTTCATTGACAAGAGAAGTACATATCAAGACAGCTGTCAAGATATTGCTAGTTGTTGTATTCATTCTTACTTCTAGAGCCAGAAGAAATCTAGGAGCTGTTTGTTGCAACACAGTTAATGTAATCTGTACAAACTGTATAAAATCATTGCCTTTAATGCTTGTGAAACAGGAGAAACATACATACATACAAATAAGAAATGCAAAAAGGACCAACTGGTGCAACCAACATCGAAAGGGGCACTTCATTGCTTTGGTTTACTACTAGTTACTCTTTACCTATTACTACTTTCTTCCCAAATGCAAAACATTTTAATTGTTTTAATTTTCAAAGGTCTATGGAATAAGGCCTCAGTTATTTCAATTTTGTGAAAGTTACACAATTTGCATAAAAGCAACTCTTGTAAATTGAAGCATTCCTGATGAGAGCATGAAAAACTCTCAACATTTTGAAAATAAGGAGAATTTTGTACTGGGGGTAGCTTTTACATTCTCATGAATGAAAGAAGATAGGGTTTATTTTACAGACCAACAACAGAGATGTACCAACAACAGTAGCCCATTTTCACTGAAGATTTCTAAGAACTGCATTGCTGAGAACTGAAATGAAAAGAGTATTGCTTGATAGCCAGAGCTGTTTGATAACAGAATGTACTGTCTTGGAGCTTGGTGGAGTCATTCAATGGTGCTTTTTAAACTGCTGTGGGTTTTCCTGCTTCTGCAGGAGGTTGGACTCTCCAGGCTCCTGACAACTCTACAATTTTATGTTCGTGCACATTAAAATGTAACACAATTGTCACTGTTCTACTGAAAGAAAAAGTCCTTTCTTATTAGTTGATCTGAGAAAACTAACAAAGCCCACAAAAGTGATTCTCTTTATGAGGATTCGCAGCTGTTCTTCTAAGTCAGGGGTTCTCAAGGTTTTCACACCATCGGCCAGACCACTACCCCTCAGACAGCTGAGGGGCCAGACACTTGGTTTCCCCCCATCGTAAATGCATCTGTAAACTGTGGCGGGCACATTTGTATGTGTATGGGCACATTTACGGCTGTCGTAACATGTCCGTTTCTGCATCTGGGGTCATCGCCCCAAAAGCCATCAGGGGTCAGGGCCAGCCCACTGGCCATAGGTTGCGAACCCCTTATCTAAGTCCGGCAGGACTGGACCTTCACTCTGGGGCAACTGCCAAGCCCCAACTGAGAGCCCTGGGGAGGGTTGAGACAATAATAAATTCCACCTGGAGACCCTGGGTGGCCTAGCTATATAAAAAAACAACACTTCAGCCCAAAGGCTATCTCAGCAACAAAGGTTAGCATGAATGCAGATGTCTTGCTCCCTTGTCTTTTTCCTGGTTTCTAGACAATGCTTTATAGCCTGAGAAGATAAGGATTTTTCAAGGAGAACGTCCTATTAAAATATTTTTTGTTGCAGAACAAAGCAAAACTCAGATGTAATCCTTAGTTGTAGTATGGTGGATGGATATGAAAAGGATACTTTTGAACTTCACTGTAGATAAAGTGGTACTTGCATGTTTGAGAACAAGACATAAAAGCATTAATATGTACTAAATGCTGCTACAATCCTCACCAATGAGCAAAATAATCACAAGTATCTTTCCAAACTCACCTAGCAAACTGCAAGCACAGCTATCATAAAAACCTGAAGAGATACATAGGTGACATGCCACAGATCACATCATGATAAACTGACACTAGAAGAATGCAGCCAAGAGACAATGTACTTTGCTGTTTCATCCATTAAAATTTGTTCAATCTTTTACTGCTGTCCTGGATTCCAGGAGGAAAACCAACAGCCCTTTCTTCTGAAAGTCATGTACTGCTTCACTGCAGCCATTTAGAAGACTCATAAATAACATATGAAATGTTAAATAATGCCAAGCTTTAGTACTCTCCCAAAGCTACTCTAATACAGTATTGGGAAACTGGATGCTTTGGCATCTGTGAGGAAAATGCATCAGGGAAGAAGCAGCAATTAAGGAAGTAAAGACAATGCTTCTCATACAATTTAAATATTATCCATTACATTTAGGAGGTCAATACCACAATGTCATGGTCATCCAAACCCCTCTACATCCAATGACATATGGCTGGTGAGTTGAGATACAACACAAGTTACATCTGCTTGGTTCAGTCCACTCACAATCTAACATTATGGCATTGAAAGAGTATTACCCACAACTATTTGGAGTTTTGTGTAATCTGTTTGGGTGCCAAACTATGATTACTTTCAACAATGACAGTGCATCTCTTTTTTTTGTCAAAATAACAATAGCAAAAGCAAATTTAAAATAGAAGAAGTGCTGTAATAAGAAATATATGCAAAGGACTGAGGTATGGGATCAACCTAGATATGACACTGACAAAATCATACAGTGTTAACTGTAAAAACAAACAACTGTTTCAGGATCTTAACCTATTTTGCATCTGGAAATACCAAATGGGTTGCAGCTTCCAGTTGCTTTTTAAAAAGGCTATTAACCAAAGAATCAGACACCTATATTTTCTTGGATTCATGGAAGCTCCATCTGCTCATGCCAGCTGTGAATTTGTCCAGAGACAACCAATGCATGATAATTTACCTTGCAATAGGATCGAAATGACAGCCAATCTACCACAGAACTGTGCAATATCTATACAGAGGTACGGTTACCACTTTCTCAGGGTTCTTACTGAAATGTACACATTTCACAAAAATTCAAAAAATCAAAGCAATGGTATTCCCGGTGGTAATGTATGGGAGTGAGCTGGACCATTAGGAAAGCTGAGTGCAGAAGAATAGATGCCTTCGAAATGAGGTGTTGGAGGAGAGTCCTGAGGGTCCCCTGGACAGCAAAGAGAACAAATAGGTCATTAGTAGAAGAAATCAACCCTGACTGTTCATTGGTGGAACAAAGAGTGAAGATGAAGCTAAAGTACTTTGATCAAATGAGAAGGGAGGACTCACTTGAGAAGGCCTTGATGCTGGGAAAGGTGGAGGGCAAGAGAAGAAGAGAGTGTCCAAAGATGAGATGGCTAGATGGTATTGTGGACACAATGGGAACAGAGCTGGGCGGGCTGAGGAGGATGGTGGAGGACAGAGATGCCTGGAGGAAAATGGTCCTTGGGGTCGTAAAGGGTCGGAATCGACTGTGTGACTGAACAACAACAAGTATTCTCAGATAAATCCTCATTGCGAGAGCAGGAACTTAACACAACAAAAACTGTATTTGATGCTGTAGGAAGCAAAGAAAATAGGGATTGGCAATAAAACAACCTATTCAATTAATATGTAAAAAAAATTCATATCTGCCTAGAAAAAAAGTGATTTGACATTTGCATTCCTAATTCCTAAGTGTCAGGAAGTTCACATTTTCCATTTCTGTTTGTATAGAAACAAAATGGTGGTTTGTATATATATTTATATACTTTTTTGGTTGAATTTCAGATAATCTACAGTAGTTGGTATGCAATGTAAGAGGAAGGAAGATTAGGTGTTCCTAATATGAAAAAATATTGTGTATCTATCAAATAAGAAATGTTCCCAACATGATAATAAGATTAAAAGAGTTGTTCCTATGTTTGTTATTAACACGTGGGTGTGAGACCCATCCCAAACATACATTAGCAAAATTGACTTGGGGCCTCCCATAAACTTCCATTAATTCAGCAGAAGGATTGCACCGTAAATCTCTCATATGGAAGTATTCCTCCTAGTCTCCATTTTTTGCACTTTTTCACACAAAATATGAAATGCATATTCAGAAATAAAAGCCTTCATTTAAATTCTGTATTTCTGATATACAGCACAACTCCACTTTCCAGAATTAATTCATTCCACTGGGTTTACCTTATCGCAAAGTGCGCATAAGAATGCATTGAAAACAAAAATTTCATAAAGCAAAGCACGATTTCCCATAGGAATGCATTGAAAACAAATTAATTCATTCTGGAAAAAATCCATAAACTGAGGCATTATTTTCAATGGGTTTCTTTCTGTGTGGTGAATTTTCCCATAACATGCAAAATATATCTTGATTTCTTGTGTTTACATAAAATTTAGTGAAAAAAGAAAAAAGAAACCAATACTATAAGCAGAGAGAAATGCTGTAGTTCAAAATTAAGAGAAAGAAACTGTTTTAGGCAGAAGTATCTTTCAAGTCTCTTTTACTGCAAGAATGCAAAGGAATGAAAAAATAATATATGTATCATCAAAACTGTTCCGGTATTAGTTGTGCAACCTAAACCTTTTGAAAAAACCAATATTGATAAATTGTTGTTGCAGAGAGAAGCATTTTATATTAACCATCTAAAGACTTTGGTTCCATCAGGTTTGAATAATGATTGTTTTTTTTATAATCATTTGCATGATTTTATAATTCTGAGCATGTTGTCACTTTAAAAATCAAACTATTTCTGCCTCCTTACTGTATCTTTTAAAGAAAAAGAAAATTATTTCTCATGAATACAGGATGCGAGGCACCTGGGGCTGCCCTCCTTGGAGCCCCGGCTTGGCGGGATAAAAGGAGGATGCACCCGACGCCACGGGACCTCGCTGCTGCCTCTCCTTGGCCCCTGTCATCGGCTGATAGATTGGCTGCAGTTGCAAGGTAGCCCGGCATGGCCATAAGAAGACCTGCCATGCCGGGGAGCCACCAACGTTGCCGGACTCTTCCCCTTGGTGAGAACAGGGGTGGCGGGAGCAAGAGATTGGCTGCTGTTGCAAGGCAGCTGCGAATTGTACTTTAATTGCTATTTTATAATTGTAAATCAAACAATTAATTGTATTATTGGTCTGTGTTTTATATTAATTGTACTATTGATTGTGATTTGATATTTTTGTAAAGTTTATTGTGATTCTCATTATGATTGTATTTTGCACTATACATGTGGGGCTTCTGAAAAGAGGTTTTTCCCTTTTGTCTTGATGCTTTGTTATTGGAGGGTTGATACTGTATTATTGTGATTATTGTTTCCCTGTAATTGCACTGATCAATTATTGTGTATTTGTATGATTATATTGTAACTTTATGTATCTTAATATGTTGTTAGCCGCTCTGAGTCGGCTGGGGGTTGAGTGGAGCGGGATATAAATTGAAATAATAAATAAAATAAATATAAAATAAATCTCTTGACACACAATATATATTGCAAACATTGTACCATATGTTTTAATGTCTTTAAGCTCATTATGATAGGATGTACTCCTCCCTGAAGCTAGTAGAAGCGTAAAAAACTCTTGGTATGTATTATGTTTAGATATCTTGGTTTAAGTCTCACAGCCAAACCATAATGTGTTGTCAGAGTGTATGATTTTGTTTTCATTCTATTGTCTATAGAAAAATACTTAAGATTATATCTTGATGAAGAAAAATTATTTTGAAAAACTGGCAATACCAATATTGAACAGTTTTGATGATACATATGTTATTTCTTCACTCCTTCGCATTCTTGCAGTAAAAGAGACTTGAAAGATACTTCTGCCTCAAATGGTTTCTTTCTCTCATTTGCATCTGCACAGTTTTGGCCCTATTTTTGTGAAGTTCAAAATTAAGCAAAATGAAGTAATGCTCATGCAGAATTAGCAACAGTGAGAATTTATAAGGTTGTCTTATAAAATTTAATATTTAGAATAAATGTGTTCCAACATTCCCACCTCTAAAACTAAGCATAAATCTTTTAAAAAGAGAAGCTAACACTTCATTTATATCAGATTTGAGCTGACAAGGATATAAAACCAAGCTTTTATGCTGATGTGGGAGCTCCTTAAAAGAAAATAGAACTGGATTATGGAAATTTTGTAATCAAAGTTTGTTTTTGACAACTTCTCCCTAGAACTCAAACCCTTTTTCTTTATAGCTTATTTCAACTGAAGCTCTATGCTAGCTCACATAGTGATTCAGGGTCAATAGAAAACCACAGATTCCCCAAATTTGAACAAGCAGTAAGAAGTTTCACATGCAGATGGTTCCTCTCCTTTTCTATGGGTTTAATATAAGACTTATCATGGTGTCTGAATTAAGGATGTGAGGAATACTTGGAAATGTACTTGTTATTCTCAATTTGAGTGATTCAAACTGGATTTTGGCAGCTGTGTGAAATTCCTCAGGTTCTATAAAAAATGAGACTAGGTCTTTGTTCCATTTAACATCACCATCCTCTGCCATGTAAATCATACCTTAAATACACAACTAACAGAAGGACAGATGGATTGGATTGTAATAAATTTCAAACAACACAATTCAAAGCTTTAAATTGTCAGATGTCCCTAGAACCAATGTGCACGCCTCATGGTTCTGCACAGTCAATTTGCATTAAGTATTCATTTTGCAAACAAACACAAAATAATTATGACAATTATGACAACAAAACAAGAGTCCAGAAAGTCCTGGCTGGTCTTCATACATGAGGAGAAGAACATAATAATTCCTCATCTTCCCTTGAAAGTCTAAGATAAGCAAATAAACATCTCTAGTCTGAACTCAGGAAACTGTAGTTTGTTTGAAATATGGCTAAAGAGAACACAGTGGAGTCAACAAACAGTTTATCCTGGCTATTTAAAACATAATTTAAAAACACGACAGCTCTCCAGGTTCAGACATCATAGAAAATTAGGTTGCTTTTGATATTCTTCACACAATTAAAAAAACAAACAGGGCTCCTTGAAGTGGACCACTATATTTGTACATTTATGAAGTGACTCTAGCAAGCTAGAAACATAAAGAAATGGTAAAATTCTTCAGATTTATATAGTGCAAAAACAGCAGGACACAATTCAATCCAGTTGGAAAAACACAGAGGATATCTGTGTCATTTCAATTAACAGTGACATTTCCATGAGAATTAGCCATGTTGTTATATTTATGTTGGACTAGATACAACCCCTTTCTCCTTGATATGGCTTATATTATAGGAACAATCAATCACTATGAGAACAATCAATCAATCACCAGTCCTAGTTGTTGAACAGAATAGTAGTGAATGGACCATTAATCTTCCATTCATTAAATTATTAATGGATTATTCAGGGACACAGGACAGGATAGTTCTTGACAATTTAAAAAAATACCCATATGTAGACCTTGCTTAATAACCAACCCACCATTCTAAGGTCACTAAGTAAACATTAGCTCACCAGCACCTAACCATTTTACCGTAGTTTTAACATATCATGCCAAGCAACAGGGTATCAGGCAAAGAATAAACTGAAATTACTTAACCATCAGTCCAAATGAAAATGTTAGCTGAGAAATCAAAAGGTGACTGAAGCTAGCAAGCACAGTTGTGAAAAAATTAGGAAAAAAAACTTCATATAGAAAGATGTGCTGCTGGATCATCTTTATCAGTATATTCCTGACTACTATGCATGGATGCAAAAGCTGGATTGTAGTGAAAACTGACATGAAAAGAAAACCTTTCATTCAAAAGGTGGATGTGATAAGAGTTTTATGTATACCGCTTTATTTATTTATCTGACTCTGAAGCACTAAAATTTAAAACAGCATAATTTTTTATAAAAGAATCATCTAAAAAGGTATGCATGTGGCCTAGTCCTCAGGCTTCGGAAGGGTCTGGAAGGAAAGATCCCTTTGGCACCCATCTGGTTTTCCCCAAACCAAGCTGGGGATCACAGCATCTGATCCAAAGCTTGGTTTGGGGGAATGTGCATGGGTGCGCCTGTCCGCTTTCCCCCAAACCAAGCAGGGGATCAGTCACTGTGATCCCCAGCTTAGTTTTGGGGAAACCGTGTGGGTGCACCCATGCGCATTCCCCCAAACCAAGCCAGAGATAAGCTGGCTTGGTTTGGGGGAAACTGCTCAGATCGCCCATTTTCTTGGGGTGAGAAGTCGCGCGTGCTCACACCCCAAGGAAACTGGTGGCCTGATGCTTGGCTATATGGAGGCCCCCTTGCCCCCCCCCAGCAAGGGGGCCTCCAGAGTTTTCTGCCCCAAAGCCTGCAGGGCTGGTCTCCAGCCCTGCAGGCTTTGAGATAGAGATCAACGTCAGGGAATTTGAGGAAAACTTTTGCATGGCACGATGTTATCTTAACGTTGTGCAGTGCAAAAGTGTTCCACAAATTCCCAGACGTTATCTGATTTTAGCGTTGTCCGATGCATTCGTTATCCGAGGTATTACTGTATAGGTTTAATAACAGAGGCTAAGAATAGCCTCCGATCTTTTAAAAAAAATATTATTCAAGAAAATTCTCCTTATGAATAGTTCTGTATGGATGTGATATACTCAGCCCAATCTATGTCATGACACATTCTTGGTATATATAGTTTAAAGATCTTTTTCCCGAGTTTCTTTGAACTTGTGAGTTCATACATGTGCTCAGACAGTAGCAGGGGATTGTCAGTTTTAATTTAGAAAATTAAGAAGGTACACCACCTATAAATTCTGACCATAGAAATTTCCAGATGGCAGTATTCAATTTCCAATACATTCTAATTGGTTTAATTGGTTTTCTTGTTTACTAATTTATGAGGTGATACAGTTCTTGTAAATTAACCTCAATTACATGTATTATGAAGCGTGGCTAAGAAGTCGAAGTAAAATGTTAAAGAACAAGCATTGTTTGATGCTTCACTCAAAACTGCCACTGACACTTTAGGAAGACATTCTAATTTAGTTCCACTTACAGATTATGACGCAGTGTCTGCTTAGTTGGTGCAGTCCTATGACATGTGGTATATCCTGCTATTTAAAAGCATATTATAAGGCTCTTAAATAAGAACAGCTGAAATTCTTCAAAAAGAACTTACAACATGCTGTGCTCCATATTGAAACAATGTAAATTGGAATGAAAAAATATTGTGATGTTATAAAATAATCAAGACTTTTTTCAACAATGGGCTCTCTCATTAATTACAATCCACTTTTTTGGATCTATACCTTGTGGACCTTGCATTTTGAGAATCTGACTGTAATTCACAAAAGCTCATACAAATATAAATATGTTAGTCATTAAGGTGCCACAATATATTTGGATTTAATTTAACCACAGACCAACACAACTACCATTTTATAAGTAGGAATATTGCTGAATTGCTCGGAAGAACCCTTTTACAAAAACACAAACATACAGTATGTATGTTTTTCAAAAACCAACACCATGATTAGAGATGTAAAGGAGGGGGAAAACCCAGGAAAATTGGGTCCCTCCTCCCCAAGAAAATTGGGAAAGGGAAATTGACTGGGGGGAAATGGGAAAATTGGGGATAAACACAATCTATGCTTCTACAGTTCATGGGTGTGAGTTATTTTGAAAGAAAAGCCCTTAGCAGGCTGGGAGCATACAATTCCACATGGCGCAAAACACCATAAACTTGCATAAGTTATGCACTAGAGATGTAAACCTTCTGGGAATTCTGAAAGGAGGGAAGACTGCACAAATAAAGCATGTTGAGTGTGCAGTGAAAAATAAATGCATTTCAAAAAACAGATTTTTCAAAAAATGTCATCCTTTTTATTCCTTTGAATTTTATTTCAGATAGTAATTTCCAAAATTATTCCACAGCTTATGTTACAAAATGAGGTTTACATAGACCATTAATGAAGGAAAAATATTTCTTTAACCAACAAAAATACATAATCCATTTAACTGGAATAATTATAATTGGAAATTTTAAACTAACAAAATTCAGTGAGTAACTAGAGGATAACAAAGTAATGAATTTTTTTTACATTTACTTTACATTCCCCAAAACTTCTACAATTTTAATTGCTTCCACTCACCAGATGACTCAAAACTTGCACTTTCTTCAGCTTCATTTGTAACACTACTGTATTCTTTTGAACACCCACCACTTTACTTTTCCTCCAGAAGCAAGTGGGAATGGATAGCTACTAATTTATTGACTCTTGTAATCATCAAACGATTTCAAGCCATAGTGTGTGTTTTCCCATAGGCAGACCAGATGTGTTCAGAAGACACTGTCGGGGGAATGGATAACAATTTTATGGCCACACCACTAAGGATCTGACTTTTGCAGAGCCCCTTCCATCATGCAAGTGGTGAAGTGTACTCTACACTTTCCCACAAAAGCTGCTTGCTCCAAAAACCCATCTTTGTCTTGTATTCTGCTATGTTTGGAATGACTTTGCCCTGATCATGTCCCGTTTCTTCTAAATTATTTGTTACGAATTCCATTGCCCTGGAGACCTCATCATTTGATAAGTGTTTTCCTTGGAAACACAAATCAACTAGATTTGCAGCAAAATGAATATCTCCACAACAAAAGTTTTTTATTTTCCTTATTATTTCCAAAAATCTCTGCTCCTCGTTTAGTCTGGGTGTTTTTACTAACAGTCCTTCGGGTACTATTATTTCCCTTGCTATTTCAGAAAACATTTTAGATACCTGAGACAAACATGCGTTATCAGATTCTATTCTTGCTATAGCAGTAGTTATGGGTTTCAGAAGAGCAGCTGTAATTCTACATGAGCCCAGAATACAAAACAATCTTCCTTATTTGTTTATCGAGTGGTAAACCATCTTGAATAAAAGTTGCTTGTAGAGCTTCCTTTCTATCCAGGAGACATTTCAGCATTATTGTTATTCCTCCCCATCTCGTAACAGATGGCAGTTTTAGTGTTCTTGCAGAATTCTTCTGAGACCCTTTACTTTTCTCCTATTGAATGTTCATGAATGTCTGTTGAACGATGTGATGTTGCTTAACAAATCTGATAATTTTCTTGGCATCTGACTGAAGATCTTCCATTGTCTTTAACTTCATTATGTCATGAATTAGCAAATTTAAACCATGTGCTGCACAAACAAATGTTTTCACTGGAAGAAATTTTTTGTGAATGATGTTCCATGCACATTTCATGACTGCTAAAAGTATTTTATTACATATTAATATTTACCAGATATGCATTTCTTGTACTGTTTATGCACATATAAAATAAAAAATCTGAATGTAACTTGCAGAAATTACAAAGAAATAGTATTTTCCCAATTACCCCCAATTTTCTGGTTTCCCCCCCTGCCCAAATTCCCATATCCCCCCCTTTCAAAATTCCTGGGAATTTTACAACTCTAACCATGATAAAATGAGACAGATTTTTTTCTCTCCAGTCTATATTCAAAATGTGGGAAATGCTGGATTAGGTTCAGAAGTACTGAAAAATAATAGAAGAAACAACAACAATGTACAGTAAGCAGATAAAGAAAGTACTGAGAAAAGTAAAAGGAAAAGTGCAAAAGAAGGTTTATAGCTGAATATTAAGAGAACAAAAAACATTATTAAAGAGGCATTATATAACTTTAAAAATGACAAGAACTTCAAACACTTAAACATTTTCTATAAGGCTGCATCATTGGAGACCAAGATCAAAATCATCTCCATTTATTATGTATGGAGGCAAAAGAAAGATAGTGAAGAAAAGTGACAGGTGAAAAAATCATTTCACTCAAAATGTGATGTTGGAAGAAAGCTTTACAGAAAGTATGGACTGACAGGAAGACCAAAAAGTGGATGTTGGCCAAATAATGGCTCAAGTCTCTCCAGGAGCAAAAATGATAAAACTGAACCAATTTCTCTCCACTGTGAGGGTTATAGTGTAACCTCCTTCAGACATGCAATCACCTTGTGGGGAAACCCTTAGAATCTGATAGCTTATCACTCCTTCTGAGGTTACTAAAGTTATACATCATGGCCTCTCCTTATATCTTTCTATCTCCTGTAAAATTCCTCATGATCCAAATATGGGTTACCCTGGTCCCATCTCATGTCTTCATCCACTCCATACACCTGTACCAGGTGAGTTCTGACTGTAAAGTGACTGTGTGGTGAATGCCTGTAATGTGTGGGGGTGCCTCTTCTGTTCTATCTCCCTCTCTAGTTTGGCATGGGCAGCTGTTACCTTTTTCACAGGCAGGGCTGATGGTCTTTGAGTAGTTCTGGCCACAGGCATGTATCCCGAGTTCCTTAGGAATTATACCCATTCCATCCAAATGTTTAAACTTCAGGTGGTCTCCCCTAAAGATGTAAGAAAGGTGCCAGATCTAGAACATTCTCTGCTGTAGTCCCCAGGATGTGGAATGAATTGCTGGCAGAAATTAGATCTTCTCCAATTCTGCTGGTATTTCAGAAATATTTGAAAAACATTCACTTCTTAATATGCTAAATATTGAGTTGGCTTGACCCCCAATTGTTTGATAGCTTTCTGTGTGCTATAAAATGGGGAGATTGATTGGTACCTGTTCTAGCTGTTTTAATTATGTATCTAATACCTGGGAAGTATGGTTTATTGATCTATAGCAGGGATTTTCAACCCATGGCCCGTGGGCCACATGCGGCCCATGGCACCATTTCATGTGGCCCCCTACTGCCACCACCACCTGGAAGTGCCATGTGGTGGAGGAAGACCAAAATAGCCATACGGCCCCTGAAGCTGTCTGAGGAAGCATGACCCTGACCCCGCCTTAGAAAGGTTGCAAACTCCTGATCTATAGCATATGATGTGTTTTAATGTTTTATTATATGATTGCTTGTTGTTGTTGTTTTACTGTTTGTAAACCACCTAGTGTGGTGTATTACCAGATGGGTGTGAGATAAATAAATTATACTACTTCTAGTTAATTATACTAGTTCTAATTAAAGATTCAACTTCCCCAGCTTTGTCATTGTTAACTATTCACATACAGTATAGTAAATGTAGTAATGAACTAGGACAGAGGAAACCTGAGTTTGAATCATTAATAAATGATGGAAACTGCTTATGTGATGGTAAAACCACTCCTTCAATACCTCACTTGTCTTAAAACCCATTGCGGTGTTGGTTCCAATTTTATCAGCTTACAACACAACATAAAATTAAGGCCAACAGCCCCCCCCCCCCAAGTTCCACTTGGTATAGTGGCCAAAATCTAATTGCTCAACCAACTGTTGAAAGGAATTGAATAGTTCAGACATATGAAGTCAGTAAGAAAATGGTGATAATATCTTACTGACATTAATTACAACGTTCACTGAAACTGTAATTATCTGAAACAAACTGAGATCACAGTCTTTTCTAGAGAAGCTAATACAAGACTGTTTGAAAATTCCACTCTCTCTTTAGAATCTATCTAGACCAGTGGTGGTGAACCTTTTAGAGACAGAGTGCCTAAATAGAGAGGTGGAACAAACTCTGTGCTGGAGGAAGTGCTCCCATTGAGCTGCTGGGCAGAGGGGCAGGACAAACTCTGTTGGGAAATGGAGGAAGCATTCCCAATGGACTGTTGGGCAGAGGGGTGGGGCAAACTCTGTGCTGGGGTGACAGCCATGTGCCCACAGAGAGGGCTCTGAGTGCCCCCTCTGTCATGTGTGCCATAGGTTTGCCACCACTGATCTAGACCATTTCTTCCCACCAACAAGCCTAAAGTTATTATGCCTAAAAGTGTAATTTCCCATTTAAAATCCAGACAAATGTACAGACATGTGTTCCTGCATCTGTGTTACTACTTTGAAGCATGCTCAAAAGGGAAACTCAACATTTTTATTAATTGTGCAGTAAGGATCTGAATTAGCATTTTGCTTTATTTAAAATTTGAATTGTAAAAATACTTTTTGAAAGCATTTTAATACTTTTTAAAAAGCAATATATTGCTTTGTCATTGGTCCATTTTTAATACTAAATTAAAGGTTCTTTAATTTTTGCCTCATTTTCTCATTTGCTCTGGCATTTTTTAAAATAAAGACAGTGTTGGTTTCTGGGATTTAAGAAATGGCTCCTCTTTTCAAACAGTAAGTGTATCATTAATTGGTACTCTGAAAAATATAGATCACACACTTATCAAAAGGAGTAAAACTGTCAATTTGATGAAGTACAACTCACATCTCATTAGTGCTGTGCACAGAAGTAAAATTCCACATAAAAGATGACTGCTAAAATATTCACAATTACCAGCTGTTCAGAATCCATTTCATCTAGATAAAAAACATGTCAAATTTAATTTATCTGATGCTTTTGCTGTCATATTTCTTATTCATTCAATGTACTGAAAAATTATCACATACTCTTAGTAGTATTCAAGGCAGGTAGTGAACAGGAGAAAAGAATAACATAAATCATAACATATACATCAAGGTATAAGAACTATATGGATGGATAACCCAGTCTCAAATAAGAAGACATGGTCCGTTTTATTGTAGCTTGAATTCCTCTAAGAATGCAGAATTGCAGACCTTCATCTGATTAAATATTATTCACTTTTGATTAGAAAAAATTACCTAGCTTGTATTTATATTACAACTTCAGATCAGAGAATAAAACAAATAAAAAGAACATGATAACTTCAGTGGATCATCACTAGCTGCAACAAAACAAACAAACACATACAAATCCTATGTCTAGAAAGCATAACAGTTTTTTCATCTTTATAGTGCCCTTATAAAGATGGGAGATCTTCTAAACAATTACCCTTTTGAATTGACCCCTAAAATATTAACTGGAAAATCCACCTAATGGATGGTCATTGTCTTATACAACATTAAAAGGTGAATAAATAAATTTATACTGGACACATTAATAATATATATTATAACTAAATGGAATATCAATTTCTAGAACATCAAAGATACGAGCAATAAAGAGCTTTAAAAAGTAGCATTCTGAGAGCTATAATCCCCCCCAAAAAAATTCTAAATGCTGGAAAAACTGTGTTGAAGGCCTTTTTGTGGGCTTTTATTTATTTTATTTATTTATTTTGTTAAATTTCTATACCACCCACTCGACCAAGGCCGACTCAGGGTGGTTCACAATCATAGATAAAACAGATAAAAACATACAGAATTAAAAACCCACCTTTTTGGAATATTCTGACCATCGGATAATGGACTAGATGGGACATTAGGCATAGTCTAGTAGGGATCTTCTGATATTTTTAACCAATGTTACAGAAATATAATTAAGAAATTGTCAATAGCTATTTGTACAAAGCTTACTCTGTGAAAAGCTTAGATTCTTCAAGACTATGCTAATGGAAAAAAGCCATAGAAGGTTCTACTAGCTTGGTAATACCCTCAATAAAATCCTGGAATCAAACAGCATACTTAGCATCCAAGGACCATACCAACTAAGTAGAGAGGTTGATCATCAGGACCATGGTGATGAATTGGCTACAGCAGATGGAAAGGAGTTAGCTGATGCAGAAGAGATCAAAAAGAGATGGCAAGAGTACACAGAGGAATTCTACAAAAAGGACCTCAACACTGATAATAACAATAATGAGAAATTTGAACTTGAACCAGACATTCTGGAGAGTGAAGTCAGAAAGGCCCTAAAAAGCACTGCAAACAATAAAGCTAGTGGAAATGATGGTATCCCAGTTGAATTTTTCAAAGCCTTAAAAGATGATGGAATCAAAATACTGCACTCAATATGTCAGCAAATTTGGAAAACAAAACAGTGGCCACAAGACTGGAAAAGATCAGTGTACGTTCCAATCCCCAAAAAAGGCAATGCCAAAGAATACTCAAGTTACCGAACAATTGCGCTCATCCTAGATGCCAGCAAGGTGATGCTCAAGATAATACAGGACAGACTTCAGCAACATGTGGAGAGAGAACTACCAGAGGTGCAGACCAGTTTCAGAAGAGGCAGGGGGACTAGAGATCACATTGCCAACATACGTTGGATCATGGAGAAAACAAAGGAATACCAGAAACAAATATACTTTTGTTTTATTGACTACACCAAGGCTTTTGATTGTGTGGACCACAACAAAATGTAGCAAGTAATTAAACAGATGGGAATGCCAGAACACCTCATATGCCTCATGAGAAATCTGTCCACGAACCAAGAGGCAACAGTTAGGACAGAGCATGGAATGACAGAGTGGTTTGGAATAGGAAAAGAAGTAAGACAAGGTTGCATTTTATCACCCTGCTTATTCAATCTATACACAGAGCACATAATGCGCAATACAGGGATGGAGGAATCACAATATGGGATCAAAATTGCTGGGAGAAACATCAACAATTTGAGATATGCAGACGATACCACCCTAATGGCAGAAAGTGAGGAAGACCTAAAGAACCTCTTGATTGGATTGAAGGAGGAGAGTGCAAAAGCTGGCTTGAGACTTAATTTCAAGAAAACCAAGATAATGGCAACAGGTCTGATCAGTCCCTGGAAAATAGATCGGGAAGAAGTAGAAGCAGACAGATTTTACTTTCCTGGAATCTAAGATCACTGCAGATGGCAACTGTAGCCATGAAATAAAAAAGATGACTGTTTATGGGGAGACAAGTGATGAGAAACCTGGGGAATATAGTGAAAAGCAGAGACATCACCTTGAAAACAAAAATTCGCATAATCAAACAATGGTATTCCCACGGGTAATGTATGGGTGTGAGAGCTGGACCATTAAGAAAGCTGAATGCAGAAGAATAGATGCCTTTGAGATGTGGTGTTGGAGGAGAGTTTTGAGAGTCCCCTGGACAGCGAGGAGAACAAATAGGTCAATCTTAGAAGAAATCAACCTTGACTGTTCATTGGAGGGACAAATAGTGAAGATAAAGCTAAAGTACTTTGGACATCAAATGAGAAGGGAGGACTCACTTGAGAAGGCTTTGATGCTGGGAAAGGTAGAGGGCAAGAGAAGAAGGGGGTGTCCAAAGATGAGATGGCTAGATGGTAGTGTAGACAAAATGGGCACAGAGCTGGGTGGGCTGAGGAGGATGGTGGAGGATAGAGGTGCCTGGAGGAAAATGGTCCATGGGGTCGCAAAGGGTCGGAATCGACTGTGCGACTGAACAACAACAAAACAACAACACCAGTGGCAAGAGTATTTCCATTAATGAAATCACAAATCTTCAAAGTGTGAGAGAAGTAGTACACTCTTAGTGGTATTGGTGTTGTTACCTTAAAAATAGCAACTTTAAAAAACACTTGTACAGATAGTGAAAGATTAGAAAGCTCAGTTTAATGATATCTCACAATTGAATACAAAAGAAAAGAAAAGAAATACAAAAGAAAAAAGAAAAAAGTAATCCTTGGAACAGCAATTCCTTCCTTGGCTAATGCAAAAGGCAAGTTCGTCTCAGTTCTAAAAGAATGTTATGATATACAGTACAGTATATCTAATTATTTCAGTGCTAAAGCACAAAGATTAAAAATGAAAATTAGCTGCAGAATGATTCATAGTTCCTACTAACTATTATTTCTTTAAATTCGTAACATAATCTAAGTCAAAAACAGAATAAAGATAAATTCTATGTACAATTACTGAGAAGTGCTTCAAAACTAATTATCTACCTTTTAAAGATTGCATTGCATCACTGACTCTCTGATCAGTCTATAAATGCAACAGCTGAAATTCTATTGCACAGCCAAGTGTGCTTAAAATAAGGAAGCAAGATTGGAGCAATATCCACATAGCACTTTCACAGGTACTGTTTAGTACACAGTAGTAAAAAAGTAAACCAATTGTGTAATCATGAATCAAATGCCTGTGAACTGCACCATTTATTGTGCAATCATTAACTATGTTATCAGCTACACAGTCAAAATATGATCAGCACAATTGTGACATGAATCATATGACAGAAAACACGATGTTGGCTACCTGGGTATTAATGTCTGACACATTCCCACAGATGTCACTTTATGCTGTCCCAAATTTTACATGGTTTCAGCCACTGCATAAAAATATTGGTTGTTGTTCAGTTGCACAGTCAAGTCCAACTCTTAGCTATCTTTCTAATCAGAATACCATGGGGAACTCTTGTCAAAAGCTTTATTGGAAATACATCACATCCACATCACATCATTTCTGCTATCTACCAATAAAGTTACATGATACAAACTTAGTATGACAGATAGACCTAGGCCTGACTCTTGCCCTTGGGCTCTCCCCGTTCCTGGTGAGCAGCTTTTGCCAGCTTACCCTGTGGAACTCCCAAAAACCATAAGTACAGAAGGTCTAAAAGTCGTCCGGCCTAATCCAGCCACAGCAACCTGGGGCTTATATGTATTAACAGAGCCCAGCAAGTAATGTGGAGAGTATTGTATTAAATGTGGTAGTGTGTGGTTTGTGGCTTAACTCTTGTTTTACCCCCTCTCCCAAAGAACAGGCATTGTTGATTAAGTAAAGATGTTTATTATTCTCAAAGCATATTGTAGAAATAACAGTTCTTACGATGGTTCAGGATACAGAAATACAGTATACAAAAAAGGCTAATTAAAAAGGAAGGATTAGGATATCCACACTCAGGCCTTCTTCCATAAACAAAAGAAAACCTGACTAAGCTAAGTAATCATAATTTGTTGGGTTAGAGAAATTGCCAGGTGTCCATCTCAGAAGCCCCCCAAACTCGCACTAACTTCCCAAACCATGTGCCTATAGGAAAGCCATGAGCTTGGCCTACCTAATTAGCATACAGCCAATTAGAACTCAGGGATTGTACAAACATAACAAAAGTCCGATGTTCCCAAGCACTGGATGTTGACATTCCAGAACAGGGAAGAAGCCAAAACATGGCCTGAAGCTTGGAGAAGCTTATACAGCTGCACGATAAGCATAGCAGAAAGAATATGAGGCCTTTGCAGAGAACAAAGCTACATTCTAAAGTAGTTTGAAAACAAAAGAGACTCCATGTTGAATAACCTGTGACCCAGACTGTTACATGTGGTAAGATTAGTCAGGCAAAATTTATTCTTGACAAATCTGTGTTGACCTCTAGTAATCATTGCGTTGTTTTCACGGTTCTTGCAAATTGACTGCTTTATAATCTGCTTCAGAATTTTCCTTGAGACTGATATCAGAGTGACTAATCTGTAGTTCCCATGTTTATTTTTTGCCCTTTTGGAAAACTGGGCCATTAGGCTTCCTCCAGTTATCTATGAATTCAACCATGCTCCATGGTAACAGACAGTGGTTCTGAGAATTCTTCAGTCAGTACCTTCAATACTCTTGGTATTTTTTTAAGTGGTAGCCATTTTAGTCTGTGTGAGCATATCAGAGAGTAAACAAAACAAAGAGAAAAAACATTGTGGCACCTTAAAGGCTAACTTATATACGTTAATTAGTCTTTAAGGTGCCACAATATTTTTTGTCTTTTTTGTTTTGTTTACTCCATGATATACTCTTGGGATGTAACTCATCCAGAACTGCAGATCTGAACAAATTCAGAATAATGAAGTGTTCCCGACTATTCGTTTATTTGTATTCATTTTTATATTAATGCTCGTATACTGTACATACAAACTGAGAAGGTGTCTTACAAAGCATATTGCAATGATTTTGAAATAATTTCATAACATAAACATGTTTACATTTAATTAGAAAAATAAGATCTATTCTACCTTTTTAAAAAACTTTCAAATTTCATTAGTTTAAAATGCCAAATTGCCCTAGTGGTCATCAAGATATGTTATTATTATTTTAACATTTAATTTACAATTGGTCCATACTTACATAGTTCACATTTATCAAGTCTAAATGTGAGCAAGCTATTTAAGTGAGAATGCTGAACTCCTGCACAATGCACTGGTAAACCCAGCTGCAGATAAATCTTATTAAGCTACAGTTTCCTGCAGTATCTAAACCCAGGAGTTCAGGATTCCAAAGTAACATCATAAAGAAAGCCAACAGTTAATTTTTATTACAATATACTCAAGCTTAAAAGACTAAAATCATTCTAAACTCCTGAATGTATCAAAATAGGAACTAGAGTACTTTAATAACACAAAGTTATTTTTGAAGTGTGTATTTTAAGAATAACACTATTGTGTACCTGCAATTATTTCCCCTTAAACTGCTTGCTGTTCAAATATGTAATTAAAGGTTACAAAAGAACAAACCAGGAATTAAAGCAGACGGCATTTATATCAAGTGTAAGTCTGCAAATTAACAGTGGCATAATAAATGCTTGTTGTGTCTTCAATGTTATATAACAACTATGAAAAACACATTGAGAAACTGAGAAGCTTTGCATGGGACAAGAGTTGAGAACACTAAACAAGCTGTCCCTATTCTGTTGGATCTATTCTTCTATTCTTATAATTCCATGTGAAATTACACACCAAGACACATCATAGAACTGTGAATAAAAACAACAGAATAACAGAACTCTTGAATGACAACTAATGACCAAGGAATGGACATATCCAAAATTCTGGGATGAACTTCAATATATATTGTTCAAATACACCAAAGTTGTTAAATTACTCCATTGGAATTCACAGACTTTGCAGCCTGTTGAATTACTATTATTTTAAAAACCCTTGGTGTATTATGCAAATGCAAAGGGTAACAATGAAATTTTTCCCCATAATTATTGGATGAGTGCATTATACACCAGAACAATTTGTTGTTGTTGAGTCACACAGTTGAGTCTGACCTTTTGCGACCACATGGGCCACCTCATGCCGGGCTCCTCTGCCACCTGCCATCATCTGTAGCCCACCCAGATATACACCAACTGTCAACAATGCCATCTAGCCATCTCATCCTCTGCCGCCCCCTTCTCCTTTTGCCTTCGATCTTTCCCAGCATCAGGGCCTTCTCCAGTGAGAGCCTTCTCCAGTGAGTCCTCTCTTCTCATTTGGTTGCCAAAGTATTTGAGCTTCAGCTTCAGTATTTGTTCTTCCAAGGAGCAGTAAGGGTTGATTTCCTTTAGGATTAATTGATTCGATCTCCTTGCAGTCTAGGGGACTATCAAGAGTTACCTCCAGCACCACAGTTCAAAAGCATCTATTTTCCTGCGCTCAGCCTTCTTTATGGTCCAGCTCTCACAGCCATACATTACTACTGGGAATTCCCTTGCTTTAACTATGGGGACATTTGTTGGCAGAGTGATGTCTCTACTTTTTATTATGCTGTCTAGGTTTCTAATAGTTT
This sequence comes from Bradypodion pumilum, assembly GCA_035047305.1. Taxonomy (NCBI): domain Eukaryota; kingdom Metazoa; phylum Chordata; class Lepidosauria; order Squamata; family Chamaeleonidae; genus Bradypodion; species Bradypodion pumilum. Next base: position 304,658,509 of record JAWDJD010000004.1, on the reverse strand, counting down.
GCCTCCCAAGAAGTAAGCATCTTTTTATTTCATGGCTGCAGTCACCATCTGCAGTGATCTTGGATCCCAAGGATTTAAAATCTGTCACTGTTTCCATTTCTTCCCCTTCTATTTGCCAGGTAGTGATGGGGCCAGATGCCATAATCTTGGGTTGTTGTTTTTTTACATTGAGTTTCAGACCAGCTTTTGCACTCTCCTCTTTCACCCTCATCAAGAGCCTCTTTATGTCTTCTTCACTTTCTGCCATTAGGGTAGTATCATCTGCATATCTCAGGTTATTGATATTTCTCCCAGCAATCTTAATCCCAGCCTGTGCTTCTTCCAGCCCTGCATTACACATGATGTACTCTGCATGTTAAATAAGCAGGGTGACAATATACAGCCTTGTCATACTCCCTTTCTTATTCTAAACCTGTCAGTTGTTCTGTACCCTATCCTAACTGTTGCATCTTGACCCACATACAGATTTCTCAGAAGACAAATGAGGTGGTCTGGTACTCCCATCTCTTTAAGGACTTGCCAGAGCTTATTGTGGTCCACACAATCAAAGGCTTTGGTGTAGTCAATGAAACAGAAGTAGACATTTTTCTTGTACTCCCTTGCTTTCTCCATGATCCAGTGAATGTTGGCAATTTGGTCTCTAGTTCCCCTGCCTCTTCGGAATCCAGCTTGTACTTCTGAAAGTCTTGATCCACATAATGCTGAACCCTAGTTTGTAAGATTATGAGCATGACCTTGCTAGCATGTGAGAAGAGGATAATTGTATGATAATTTGAACAATTTTTGGCATTGCTCTTCTTTAGAATTGGAATGTAGACTGACCTTTTCAATCCTGTGGCCACTGCTGCATTTTTTCCAAATCTGCTGGCATATTGAGTGCAACACATTAATTGCATCATCTTTTAGGGCTTTAAATAGCTAAATTGGAATACTGTACCATAATCTCCACTAGCTTTGTTGTTAGTAATACTTCTTTTTAGGACCCACTTGACTTCACACTCCAGAATGTCCAGCTCAAGGTCAATGATCTCACCATTGTGATCATCAGGGACATCAAGGCCCTTTTTGTAAAGTTCTTCTGTATACTGTTGCCATCTTTTCCTAATTTCTTCTGCATCTGTTAGGTCCCTACCATTCTTGTTCTTTATCATGGCCATTTTTGCTTGCTACATTCCCTTGATCTCCCCAATTTTCTTGAAGAGATCTCTAGTCCTTTCCCTTCTGTTGTTTTCCTCTATTACTTTGCACTGTCCATTTAAGAAGACCTCTTTATCTCTCCTTGCTGCTCTCTGGAATTTTGCATTCAGTTGACTGAATCTTTTTCTTTCACTTTTGATGTTTGCCTTCCTTCTTTCTTCAACTATTTGACAAGCCTCATCAGATAACCTTCATTCCCCCCTCCCATCACCCTCACCCATTGGGGCCTATCCCCTGAAGCTCTAATGTAATGTATTCATCTCTCTGCATAATACAGTATCCATGCCCGGTGCAGTAGTCATGTACAATGAAAGCTATATTCAGTTAGATTTTCACTGCTCTTTTAAATTTTGAGTTGGCAGGAGCAGGCCTGTAACATACACCTACATCAACCAGTGATTAGGCATCCTAGTTAACTAATTAAGTAATCAATAAGTCAATGGCAAGTCAGATAAGGAAATACAATCTTAACTTAAACTACCTAAATGTTAAGTGCCAACAGTTAAAAGGCAAACAGTTCTTTATAAGTGATGAACACCTGTAGCTATTAATTGTCAATCTCTGATGCAAAATGAATTCTCCATATTTTATATCAGGAGTTCTCAACATTTTTAAGCCGGTGGCCAGGTCACATTCCCTCAGACAGCTTCAGGGGCCAAACAGCCATTTTGCCAAGACGCTGACTGGGAAGCGGAAGGCCAGCAGGTCGATTCCCGAGTACTGCAGGACGGAAATGAGCTCCCGTCTTCGTCCCAGCTCCTGCCAACCTAGCAGTTCGAAAGCAAGAAATTGCAAGTAGATAAATAGGGACCACTTTGGTGGGAAGGTAACAGCATTCCATGTGCTCCGGTGTCTAGTCATGCCTGCCACATGACCACGGAAACGTCTGCAGAAGCAGACAACGCTGGCTCTTCAGCTTAGAAACAGAGATGAGCACTGCACCCTAGAGTCGGATACGACTGGCTTTCGAGCAAGGGAAACCTTTACCTTTACCTTTACCACCACATAGCATTCCTGGTGTGGTGGAGGTGGGGCCACATGAAATGGTGTTGTGGGCCACATCTGGCCCACAGACCACAGGTTGAGAATTCTTGTGTTACATAATAGAAACCCCACAACTAATCAGAAAAATCAACTACAACATTGTAGTTTTAGAAAACATCTTTCTTTACCTCCAATTAATACATTTATGGTAACAGATACGTAACATCTCCTGCAGATATCATGCCAAAAATATCTTATCTTCTAAGCAGACCACATCTGACTACAAAGAACCCACTACATGCCAGTTATGGCAAGAAACAGAGGAATTAAAGCATAATTAAGTGATTAACCTTAGAACTGCCCAAAAAGTCAATGTAACTGCAAATGAGAGGGAGAATTTTGAATCATTAAGTGGAAACATGACTCTTAAGATAGCAAATAAAATATCTGAGTTCACCAAAGCAACCTTAATATGGAAACTAAAGTACTATAGTGTTTTGTTGTGTCCAAGCATTTTATTATTTGTGTGTCAGCTTCGCCGGAAGTCTAAGGCGAAGCTGTGCATCATTTTCTAAAGGCGCGTTTTTCAAACAAGCAGCTTAGATCATTGATTTGGCTGTATTGAATATTCCCGCTTCTCCAGAAGCCCACCGAAATGTATCTTCTTCTTGTAATGGCTAAATCCACTGTATATAAGCAGGCCACTGTGTACATATTCCCCAGTCCGGATCATGAGCTGAATAAAGATCACTGTTGTTAACCCAATCCTGCTGGTTAGATTACTTCTTTCTCCGGATTCAACAGTTTTAATGTAAACTGATGACAGATTTTCTTTCATTAAGAAATCTACAAATAAATAAGGTAAAGGTTTCCCTTGCTCAAAAGCCAGTCATATCCGACTTTAGGGTTCAGTGCTCATCTCTGTTTCAAAGCCAAAGAGCCAGCGCTGTCTGCTTCTGCAGACATTTCTGTGGTCATGTGGCAGGCGTGACTAGACACCAGAGCGCACAGAATGTTGTGTATGTCTACTAATCCTCAACTTCAGTAACTGCAAACTTTTTTAATCTATATAAATCTGGGTACAAACTAGCTAGCCTATATCTGTACTACCAAGCCTTTTTCTTATTTCTCTTCTTCCATCTCTGTGACATATGTTGACTGCTGCCCCAGAGCAAACCAGGCAAGATCATAAAATGACAATGAGAGAATGACAAAAATACATACATACATACATACATACATACATACATACATAAATGCATGGAAAGGTTGAGTTTGAACTCCTTTCAAATGTTAACACTTGGCTTGCTTTGTAAACTGATATTATTAGCAATAGCAATTACACTTATATACTGTACTGCCCCATGCAGTGGCACCAGAGCGCACGGAATTGCACTCACAAGGTAATTATGATTTTGCCCCCAACATGCTTGGTACTCATTTACTGATCTCAGAAGGATGAAAGGCTGAATCAACCTTGTTTCCAAGGATTGAACTCACAATAGCAACAGTTTTAGCTGCAGTACAACAGTTTAACCCAGGAATTATCAACCTGCAGCACCATTTCATGTGGCTCCCCACTGCCTCCACCACACTAGGAAGTGCCATGCAGTGGAGGAAGGGGGAAATGGCCATCCAGTCCCTGAAGCTGTCTGGGGGAGCGTGACCCGGCCCCCGGCTTCAAAAGGTTGAGAACTCCTGGTTTAACCACTGCACCACAAGGGCTCCTGCACCACAAGGGCCCTTTAATATACTATATCTTCACAGTAAATCAAACAGAACTTTGAATATTACTTTGTTAGGCTACATCTTCCAGAATCTTCTACCCATGTTGGTCAGTGGTTATGCTATTTGGGGAATTCTGGGGAAATTAAATTGAAAAATTAACATCTCCAAGCTCTGTCATAAACTAAATCAAGTTAAAAGGCATAAATGTAGAATATGAAGAAGAGAGGCTCCCAGAGTCATATGGACTCCATTCAGGTTGGCCCTGGAAGCCTTTCTCTTATGCTTGTACCAGCCTGGAAAGCATAAGAGGATAGACTTTTGAGAGTGATGGCCCAACAATAGAATTCAATGGACTATACTGTACATTCTTTGCAGAATACATTCTTCTTTACAAGTTTTCAGGTGAGCAGTTAAGATTTACTGCAAATTACTTTTTTAAAACAAGATTTTATGGCCCTACTGGCTTTCCTCTTATCATTCCACATTTTTAAAAAGGTACCATAACTCTACTGCTTTGTTGGAATAGACTAACATGGCTATTTCTTCTGAAATATAACCTGTGATTGCCTCTAGTATCTTGAATGTGTTTCGGGATGCTCAAGCCTAGCCTCCAACAACATAGCCTCAAGGTTGTTGTTTTTTGGGCTAAAAATATTTAGCTGTTAGTCTAATTATATCCTCACAAACCTCAGTTTACAAATGTCACAAAATTTAGGCCATGGTTGAACATGGAATATACAGAATCAAATCATTCTTTTCTACTCTGTGTGCAGTTTCAATGGTAATGCCAAAACTGTATGTGCATCTTGCTAATAATGTTCTGCCTCGTGAATCAATAAATGAACAACCTAAGGTTGGAAACTTTATTTATTTATTTACAGTGAAAATGCTGCTCCTTGCCTGCTTGAAAAGTAGATTTTATTATTAATATTCACCATACAGTGTTTTGTTTCTTTAGTTATATTCAGTCAGAAAAAAAGTTATTATGATACAAACAGCAACTTACTGGAATGCAAATTTACAGTTCTTTACTGTACCAGCGTTCCATGCACTTTGGTGTTGAGGCATGCCTGCCATGTGTCCACAGAAATGTCTGCTGAAGCAGACAACGCTGGCTCTTTGGCTATAAACAGAGTCTTACATAAGAAAATTTGAAGTTGCAACCATGACAGATTTTTAAAGACATGAATATGATTTCAGTATTTTAATATAAGCACCAGGTTGCCTGAAATAACCTGCAAAAGAGAGGAAGCAGGCACAAAACTCCAGTCAGTATTCTGCTGTAGAGCCCCCACTTGTGCAAGGAGAGTAATGGCACCAGCAGATTGTCACCATTTAAAGAGTTATTTTCCCATTTTTATTAGTATGTAATTTTGTATCAAACGCTGATCGTAACATTACTCCCACTACCCCATGCAGCATGATACCAGCCAATATTTGTTTAAACTTTGAAGAGATAAAATCCCATTATTGAGCTTGTTTCATTACTTCATGGTGACAAATATCAATCCTATTCTCATTAAGTCAATCTTGCAAGATATTCAAAATTTGCCTCTTAATATCAAAGGCTACAATTCTGACTCTACCTAAGATTTCAATCCTAAATGCATGGCTGTTGTTGTACTGGTACCATTCCCCAAAACAGTGCCAATTGTAAGTGAAGGAATACCTGCCATCACGGATAGTTAACATCAACTAGATCAGGATTTAATCTGTTTAGGCATAAGGAGGCTGAACTGAATTCACCCCAATCACTGAGCGTATTTATTTATTTATTTATTTATTTATTTTCTTAAATTTATATCCCGCTTCTCTCGAACCAATGGAACAACTCTAAGCGGCTTACAGAAGATTCAAAAACACAATATCAAAAGCACACAATTCAAAAAGCACAGTATAACAATAATAAATCAAAAATACAATATTAAAGATGCAATTAACAACAAAAAATCACAAGAAATCACAAGAAATATCCAAGACCACCCACGAAATCCCCTGCCTTTAAAGTCCTCCAAGTCCAAGGGCGAGGGGGAAGACGGGCCCAAAGAACACCAGCCAGGTGGAAAGGCCAGGTGGAGAGGCCGGTGGAATGGCCCTCTCTTCGCCCCCACCGGGGCCGGACGCGCAGCGGCGGCAGGCTCACCCGGGCGCCCCTCGCCTTTTAGGTCCAAGGGCGAGGGGGAAGGCGGGGCCCGAGGACGCTGGCCAGGTGGAGAGGCCGGTGGAATGGCCCTCTCTTCGCCCCCACCGGGGCAGGACGTGCAGCGGCGGCAGGCTCACCCGGGCGCCCCTCGCCTTTTAAGTCCAAGGGCGAGGGGGAAGGCGGGGCCCAAGGACGCTGGGGCCCGAGGACGCTTTATTTAGAAGAATTTATTTTACTATCAAATTTATTTATTATTCTTCAGACCAAATGACCAACCAGAGCGGTGAAGATCAAAGCAGAAGAATACACTACAAATTGTGTTACATACTTTGGGGAAGCACATAAAAAATCAACAGTCATTATTGCAGGCGCACCCCCCCAATAACGGACACAGACAACATTGAAAGTGGATAACAGCAAAGGGCCACATTTATTGATTCAATGCCCTAGTCCGAATTATAAATTTGTATTGGTAAAACGACCAATCATAATTCCTAAGGCAAGCAGGCCGAAGTAACACTGGTAAGGTACCACCCCAAAATTGCCAACGGCAATTGGTTACAATGTATCAATTTGTATCAATTTGTTTGTTAACAACAAACAAATTGTTGACCGTAGTCAATAACTAACTCATGACCCCACCCTCTGACGCGTATCCGTGAAATCACAGGGGTGATGCATGCTGGTTAGCAATCATCATCACCCCATCGCCTGGTTCGTCGTTGACCGGACAACGTTTAACTACTTTATTCCTGTCTAGTGTTGTCCAGTCAATTGCGAACCTGCCGGATACTTGTGGGTCATACTGTTTACCTTACCAGTGCTACCCGCCCATGTGACCAAAGTCAAGTAGGAACGAAGAAAGACCCCTATATCAAACCATAGCAACAGTGTGGGATGGGCAAAAAAGCCAGGACCCGAAGCCAATATGGGTCCCAACCAAAAATTCCCACCCGGCCCCGAAGCGACCATAATCACACTGTTAACTAGGGAGGGGGTGGAGGGGAAAAAACTTCTCCGCTCCGTCGCTGAGGCAAAATGGCAGCTCGGCTGCCTCGTGGCCACCCCTTTTATAAAGGAGCTGGCCACGCCCCTAACTACCCGGATTCTCTGTCCTGTGGGGGGGGGGGCCCGCAAAGGGCGCGGCGGCCATTTTGGCGCCGCGCTTGCATTGCAGGCGCACCCCCCCAATAACGGACACAGACAACATTGAAAGTGGATAACAGCAAAGGGCCACATTTATTGATTCAATGCCCTAGTCCGAATTATAAATTTGTATTGGTAAAACGACCAATCATAATTCCTAAGGCAAGCAGGCCGAAGTAACACTGGTAAGGTACCACCCCAAAATTGCCAACGGCAATTGGTTACAATGTATCAATTTGTATCAATTTGTTTGTTAACAACAAACAAATTGTTGACCGTAGTCAATAACTAACTCATGACCCCACCCTCTGACGCGTATCCGTGAAATCACAGGGGTGATGCATGCTGGTTAGCAATCATCATCACCCCATCGCCTGGTTCGTCGTTGACCGGACAACGTTTAACTACTTTATTCCTGTCTAGTGTTGTCCAGTCAATTGCGAACCTGCCGGATACTTGTGGGTCATACTGTTTACCTTACCAGTGCTACCCGCCACACGGAGGGGCTTCACAGAAGACCTGACGCCCCCCCCAGACCGTCAGCTCGGTCAACAGGCCTGCTCGCCAGTCACCCAACAGGAGGTCCATACCTCCTCGCGACAGATGGACCCCATCCCCTGCATACAAGTCATAATTTTGTAGACTAATATCGGGGCGATGACTAACCCGTCCCCAAGCCCTGGTGGGAAGAAACCGCGCCACTGCCTTATTGACCGCGCGCCTAGCTCGGTCAAGAGCCAGGAGGTTAACGCCCCCTCTGTAAGAGTGGCGCGGAACAATGTCCGACCAAACCAGGGCTGTGGCAGGCCAGACATAATGCAAGTAGGCGAGTTCCTCGCAAATCGCATGCTTGAGCGATAAGCCGGTGACCTGGCCCAAATCATTGCCCCCCAGGTGGATGATTAGAATGTCAGGCGGGTCAGCCCCCAGGCCAGAAAAAAGGAAAGGCCGCAGCTCCCGCCATAACATCCCAGGCTTACCATGCCATGCGAGACTGGCGTGGTCACCCAGTCCCAGTCGGGGTCCACTCTGTCGCCGCAGCGTAACGCGCTGCCCTGAGCACATAGCTGTGGCCCACCAGCCATACTGTCACCGGTGTAATACGACACCCAGGGTCTGTAAGAAAATTGAGAAAAAAGGGAGGTAAGGTGACTGGATTGGTACTCATGGCGGGAGTGGGCGCACATAAAACTGAAAACATTGTGAGCCCCACCTCCCCATGCTGCGTATGTCAGCCCCAGAGTACCCAAAAGCAGCTGCTGTAGAGGCTGCACCCATACGGAACGAATGTGTGCCATAACGGGCACCTGGTAGGCCCACCCTGGTGAGGGCTCCGGCTGTCACCTTCCAAAACTGAAATTTAGTAAGGGGAGACCCATCTTGGTGACAGAAAAACGGGCCGTGGTGCATGCCACACAGTGCCAGGTATTCCTGTAGGGCACCAACCGGACAGATGTCTGCCAAAGAACACCGTAGCAGTCTTACTCCACTGCCTACGCCATGCTGATCTGTTTTAGAGGAGCGAATCCTCAACTGGGCCCAGTCTTTGGCAACATAGACATCTCCGCGTTCCAGTGCCCTACCACTTGCATCCGCCTTAGACAGCATCACGAGTTCGCTGACGCGGAGCGCTCCAAAAAATGCCACCGTTGTGGCTGCATGAAAATGGGCTGCCTCATAATGATCAAAACAGAGGCCCGGCCAGCCCCGGGCCAACTGGGTATGAACCCCTGGGGAAATAGGGTGCCAGTCGTCCGGGCAACGCCCGCGCTCGCGCACCCACCCCTCCAAAACGTGTCTCACACGGAAGTCAGAGGTGGTATCCACATGACCCCCTACTTTGGCCATAAAAGCCAACGCCGAGAGCTTGGATGCTATGGTGCGAGGTGCAAGGCCCTGTGCATGCAGGTGAACCATGAACCGCAGAACATGGTCCACCGGGATAGGCCAGGTCTCTGGCAATTGAAATTGAGTAGCAAAAGCCCTATACAAATTGAATGCTTGTTGATACGCCTTACGCGTGCGTGGCGCTAGTGACAGGCCAATCGCCCGGTTCACCTCTCCTTGCCAATAGTCCACATCTCGTCCGGGAGTGGCGAGGGAAATTCCTCCGCATCCGGGGCCAAGGCGCGGAACCGGGAGATCTGCAGGCGGGACAAAGCGTCAGCAATATCGTTATTAACCCCTGGGACATGCCTGGCCCTGAACAAGACGTTGAGGCGCAGGCAGCGCAGCACAAAATGGCGCACTAGATCCATGACTCTGGGCGATTTAGAAGTCTGTGCATTGACAATGTGTACAACAGCAGCATTGTCGCACCAGAAATGCACCACCGAATTAGCCCACTGTTCGCCCCATAGCATCAAAGCCCCGAGAATGGGAAAAAATTCCAGGTATGTGAGATCCCGCAGGCGACCTGTGCCTGCCCATGCCGGTGGCCACCCACCATAGGCCCACTTCCCATTGAAGTACATCCCATAACCCAGGGATCCTGAGGCATCAGACTGGATCTGGAAATTGGGGGATGCCAGGAGGTCAGACCTCCAAAATGAGACCCCGTTGAACTCCCTCAGGAATTGCAACCAGACTAACATGTCTGCCCTGATACCCCGGGTAAGCCTGACTCTGTGGTGGGGCCTGGATAACCCTGCCATGGCGTCGCATAAGCGCCGGGCGAAAGCCCTGCCCGGTGCGACCACCCTGCAGGCAAAATTGAGGTGCCCATGTAGCACCTGCAGTTCCCTCAGGGATGCCTTACGCTTGGCCAGCAATTCCGAGATAAGGGTCACTATCCTGGACACCTTATCACCCGGTAACCTAGAAGCCTGTACTACTGTATCAATCTCAACCCCCAGGAATACTAGTTCGGTCGACGGGCCCTCGGTCTTTTCGGGCGCTAAAGGGACACCAAGTTCCTGCATTAGCGTCTGAAATGTATTGAGGAGACGTGCACACGTGTCCCAGCCCCGTTCACCCCCGAATAAAAAGTCATCCAGGTAATGGGCTACAGACCGGGACCCTGACCTGCGGACGAAAGCCCACTCTAGGAAGGTACTAAAACGCTCGAAAGCCGAGCATGATATGGAGCAGCCAAAAGGCATGGCCTTATCAAAATAATACTCCCCTCTAAACTTAAAACCCAGCAATTCAAAGTCGCCCGGGTGCACCGGCAAGAGGCGAAAAGCTGACTTAATGTCGCACTTGGCCAGCAAGGCACCCGGGCCACACGAGCGCACCATGCGCAGCGCATGGTCGAACGATGTATACCTGACCGAACAAAGGTCATCAGGTATCGCATCGTTGACCGATCGGCCGGCTGGGTAGGACAAATGATGAATAAGGCGAAACTCACCTAGGGACTTTTTGGGAACCAAACCCAATGGCGAAACCTTAAGGTTGGGAAAAGGGGGTGCGGGAAAAGGTCCGGCGACCCTGCCCGCGTCTAATTCCTTTTTAATGCTGGCCTCGGCTACCTCCTCCCTTCCTCTGAGGGATAAAAGGTTGGGAGCATCCTGAGGGGATCTATCACCCATAAAAGGGATACGAAATCCCTGCTTAAAACCTTGGATGAGATACTCTCTGTCCTCTCCCCTTGGGTACGATGCGAGCCAGCGCTCCAGCATGTCCACCTTAATTGGGGAGGGGGCCTTTCGGAGAACTAGTTCCATCCGTGGCAGGCTTGCCAGCCCACTGTCCACCCCTCCCTCTGCCTCGCGCCCCCCCAGGCTTGGGACAAGCAGAGGCTGCATGGGGACCAGAACATGTGGGACACTCATGCTTATACCTGCAGTTCTTCCGACTGCAGGAACCATTGGACGAGAAAGTCCAGCACAGCAGGCGGGCTGGAACCCCCTGCCCCGCCAGTTGGCGGGTACCCTGCGCTGGAGCTGCTCGCTGGACCGCATGTCCACAATGGTATCTATCCCCCGGGGCAGGACGTGTGGGTGTCATATACAAGAGCCACAGTCTCTGGCACGGCTCATCCCATCTCATCTCGGGGTGTAGGGGAATCCTCATACGGAATTCCTCATCATATGCTAGCCATGAGGGGCCCGGGAAATCTACCATCGCCCTATATATGTTGTCCAAATATTGGACCATGGGAATAGCTAGATCCGGCCGCGCCCTCAAATATACCGCCATGTATATCAAATAAGCGGGGAGCCAGTTAGCCCAGGTACGCGGCGGCTTACGGCGGCGTGCCTGCTCCTTGTCCTTCTCATCCTGACCCTCCCTTTCTTCCTTGGTGGGCTCTCTGTTCAGGAGTGAGAAGATATCTACGTACTCCCCTCGCCATATCTTTTCTCTGGTAGCCTGTGCCAAGTGATCACCCAGTGGCAAGGAATACCCTGCCGTCGGCAAAGCCGAAAAGGGGATAGCTGGCCTACCCAAAGGGGCCTGAGTTAACCCTGCCACCCCAAGTACGTTCCCAGCAGTGTAAGAACCGAGGCCCACCCCAGCGGGCATGGTGGCAGTAGTTGTCGCCGGGTGGGTCGCCAGCGGCGTAGCCCCTGCACCACCCGCGCGAGGCCAAGGCCACTGAAAGGTCCCCCCTATATTGGGAATGTGTGTGGATGTACTCGTTTGCACCATATACTCACATGCTGCACCCCCGCGGGCCGCCCCCACCGGGGGTTCTGGCCCACTGGGGGCGTCGGAGCTCACGACCGATGTAGAGCTCATCACCGGGGCTTGACCCGCACCAGGTTGCTGGCTGGGGAGCTGCGAGGCAGTGGCCGGAGCCGCGCCACCCGCCTGCAGCAGCTCAACCCTCCCCGCCGGCCGTTGTCCTGCTGCCGATAGCGCCTCAAAAGGTACCCCGAAAGGGGCACCTGCCTGACTGGCCCGGGCCAAAGACTCCTCCAAGGCCGCAATACGGGCCAGTAAGGTGTCTACATTAACCATGGGTAAAGAGCCGGCCGGCCCACCTGACCCTTGCATGGGGACAGTTCCCTGCACCCCATGGCCCATATATGGCCATTGGCCAGGGCCGAAGCCCGGTAGGGCTGGTGAGGAAACCTGCCAAGGCAGGGCACCGGGCCACCCCCCAAGGCTAGAGGGCCCCGGGAGAGGCTGCGGCCCAAAAGTAATCGGCCCAACGGATTGGGCAGGAGGAGGAGCGGCGTCCACCGCTCGCGGGCTGCGGGCCGGAGCGCCCTCCGCGCCCGCACTCTGATCGGGCCAAGGGGCGATAGACCCCAAGCCACCAGCCCCGGCCGGGGATGGCAAAGGTGGCTGTTGAGGAGGCAGCACCACGGTCCTCCGACCTGGGTTGCGCCTCCTAACAGCCCGGGCTGAATTCGCAGCAGCCTTCTTTTTGGAAGGCATCTCGAGCAAAAAAGGGAAGCTAGCTAGGCAAAATCGACCCAAAAGGCTTCCCGGTGATACCAACGAGCGACGGAGGCGCAGGGAAAAAACTTCTCCGCTCCGTCGCTGAGGCAAAATGGCAGCTCGGCTGCCTCGTGGCCACCCCTTTTATAAAGGAGCTGGCCACGCCCCTAACTACCCGGATTCTCTGTCCTGTGGGGGGGGGCCCGCAAAGGGCGCGGCGGCCATTTTGGCGCCGCGCTTGCATTCTATAAACACTGCTGCAAATAAGAGTATACAGTGGTACCTCATTGTTGTTCAGTCGCAGAGTCGACTCCGACCATTTGTGACCCTATGGACCATTGCTCTCCAGGTACCCCTGTCCTCCACCATCCTCCTCAGCCCGCTCAGCTCGGTGCCCGCTGCGTCCACAATGCCATCCAGCCATCTCATCTTTGGCCGTCCCCTTTTTCTTTTGCCCTCCACCTTTCCCAGCATCAAGGCTTTCTCAAGTGAATCCTCTCTTCTCATTTGGTGTCCAAAGTACTTCAGCTTCATCTTTACTATTTGACCTTCGAAGGAGCAGTCAGGACTGATTGCTTTCAAGATTGACTTGTTTATTCTCCTCGCTGTCCAGGGTACTCTCAAAACTCTCCTCCAACACCACATCTCAAAGGCGTCTATTCTTCTGCGCTCAGCCTTCCTAATGATCCAGCTCTCGCATCCATACATTACCACTGGGAATACTATTGCTTTGACTATATGGATTTTTGTTTGCAAGGTGATGTCTCTACTTTTCACTATGTTCCCCAGGTTTCTCATGGCTTGTCTCCCTAGAACCAGTCGCCTCTTTATTTCATGGCTGCAGTCACCATCTGCAGTGATCCTAGATCCCAAGAAAGTAAAATCCATCACTGCTTCTACTTCTTCCCCGTCTACTTTCCAGGTGCTGATAGGACCTGTTGCCATTATCTTGGTTTTCTTGATGTTACGTCTCAGGCCAGCTTTTGCATGCTCTTCTTTCAACCTAATCCGTAGCTTCTTTAAATCTTCCTCACTTTCTGCCATTAGGGTGGTATCGTCTGCATATCTCAGATTGTTGATGTTTCGCCCAGCAATTTTTATCCCGTATTGTGATTCCCCCATCCCTGCATTGCGCATTATGTGCTCTGTGTATAGGTTGAAAAGGTAGGGTGATAAAATGCAGCCTTGTCTTACTCCTTTTCCTATTACAAATCATTCTGTCATTCCGTGTTCTGACCTAACTGTTGCTTCTTGACTCTTGTACAGATTTCTCATGATGCATATGAGGTGTTCTGGTATTCCCATCTCTTTAAGTACTTGCCACATTTTATTGTGGTCCACGCAGTCAAAGGCCTTGGTGTAGTCAATAAAGCAGAGGTATACTTGTTTCTGGTATTCCTTTGTTTTCTCCATGATCCACCGTATGTTGGCAATGTGGTCTCTAGTCCCCCTGCCTCTTCTGAAACCTGCCTGCAACTCTGGCAATTCTCTCTCCATGTGCTGCTGAAGTCTATCCTGTATTATCTTGAGCATCACCTTGCTAGCGTGTGGGATGAGCGCAATTGTTTGATAATTTGAACACTCTTTGGCACTACCCTTCTTTGGGATTGGAACATATACCTGGCATATCGAATGCAGTAATTTGATTCTGTCATCTAGTCCGGCCTCTTGTGTTGCTTTCCTCTATTTCTTTGCACTGTTCATTTAAATAGATTTCCTTGTCTCTCCTTGCTTTTCTTTGAAATTCTGTGTTCAAGTGACTGTATTTTTTCTTTTCTCCTTTGCCTTTTGCATTCCTTCTTTCCTCTGCTATTTTAAGAGTCTCATCAGACAACCACTTTGCTTTCTTATGCTTCTTTTCTTTTGGTATGGTTTTCCTTGCTGCCTCCTGCATGATGTCCCGCACATCTGTCCATAATTCTTCTGGCACTCTGTCTATCAATTCCAAACCATTAAATCTGTTCCTCACCTCCACCATGTATTCCTTAGGGATGTTGTCTAGGTCATATCTGTCTGGCCTGATTGTTTTCCCTATTTTCTTTATTCTAAGTCTGGATTTTGCTATTAGTAGGTTGTGATCTGAGCCACAGTCTGCTCCAGGTCTTGTTTTTGTTGACTGTATGGAGGTTCTCCATCTTTGGCTGCAGAGTATGTAATCAATCTGGTTTCGATGTTGGCCATCTGGTGATGTCCATGTGTAAAGTCGCCTCTTGTGTTGCTGGAAGAGGGTGTTTGCTATGACCAGTGTGTTATCTTGACAGAACTCTATCAATCTTAGCCCTGCTTCATTCTGCGTTCCAAGACCAAACTTGCCTGTTATTCCATCTACTTTTTGATTTCCTACTTTGGCATTCCAATCTCCCAAGATAATGTGGACATCATTTATTGGTGTCTGTTCTATGAGGTCTTGTAGGTCCTCATAGAACTGGTCTACTGTGGCTTCATCTGCACCCGTGGTTGGTGCGTATATTTGGATTACAGTGATATTAAAAGGTTTGCCTTGTATTCTGACTGACATCATTCTATCATTTTTGAGATTGTTTCCCATTACTGCTTTTCTCACTCTTTTGTTGACAATTATGGCTACTCCGTTTTTTCTGATGTTTTTTTGACCACATACAATGATTTTACCTTATACAATGATTTTAATCCATTCCATGGGGCTCATTGTTGTATAAAACAATTGCTATACAATGCATGCATCATATAGTGATTTTCCCTATGGGATGCATCGTACAACGATTTTTTTCGCAAAGTGGTTTTTCCCATCGAAAAATTGTTGTATGATTTTTTCCCATAGGGAAAATTGTTATGTGGGATGCCATTTTCCCCAAAACCTAATTGTTACATGATTTTGTTGCTATATGGGACGATTGTTGTATGAGGTTCCACTGTACTTTGTATCTGGACTGATTTTTTTTTATAAAAAAAGATTTTTTTAAAACTCATGGTAGACTACCTGTGCAGAGCTTTTGTAGGATTTGGTGACATTTTTATATTTTGGAATTGTTTTTCAGATTCCATGAAATTGTCCTGCAGCTTCGCATGCACAATGGAAAGGACTGATTAAATTCTTCCTTTGGTGATTTCAGGGTGCACTCTAAAGCAGTAATGGTGAACCTTGGCACTCCAGGTGTTCTTGAACTTCAATTCCCGAAGTCCTCATCAGCATGAGTGCTGACTTGGGCTTATGGGAATTGAAGTCTAAGAACACTTGGAGTGCCAAGGTTCACCATCACTGCTCTAAAGTAACCTCTAATCAGTGGTGACTTGTCTTTTAGCATCAGTAACTTGCTGTTGCTGATGACACCATCAGCACTGTACACACAGGGTTGGGCAACTGGATTTTAATCAATAATATAATTCCTCTTTTGGTGTCACAATAACCTTTTGTAACATTTATACTAAATGATGAAGAAAGAGTATCACATGGATCAAGCATTGGCTCATCATGTGCCTCATGCTGCTGGGTTGTGCTTTGTGGTATAAAATGAGATATGACAAGGTGGATGAGAGGAGAATGGATTTGTGTACCACAGATTAGCATTAAAAAGCATTCAGAGTCTTAAAAGACAGCTAAAAGAAACTCCTTTATTTACTTTTGAAACAGGAGTATAATTTATTTCTAAAAGTTGAAACTATATATTCACTGAATATTTTGGGAACTCTGGAACCACAGCTATACCCAATTGCTTTTAACAGTTAACTCTTCAAGTTCTACTTAGTATATCTTAGTACAGGAAAGCAGAGTAAGAAGAAATAAATGAGGTGTACCAAGATGGCCTCACTCAGGATATCTTGCCCAAGTCTACACAACATCTGGGAGGGCATTACTACTGTTGGATTTGGAAGATGGAAGAAAGTACAGTGAAAATGATATTTTCATCAAGATTATCCTTATATCTATTCTTGTGGCAGTCAATAATAAATATACCTCTTTTATCCCTTTTAGTGCATGTCTTGTACCCAGAAGCAAAGCCTTATACTTCAGTAAATCACCAACATATCTATTTCTTACTATTTTGAGGAATCTGACATTTCCTTGGTAACATTTTTTTCTCCCAAGACTAGTTTTGTGACCTAGATTTCCATCTTATTCTCTTGGTATACTGCTAGAATCAGGGAGTGCTAACATACAGAATAGAAATGAAAGTATCAGACTACAAGTGACACAACTTTTACAAATAAAGACATTGTAAATGAAATAAAAGTGTTTATCACCCAACAAAATATAGTTCCTGCACTAAAAATGTAAACCTTAATGATAAAGTTACTGTATTACTGCCAACATGCCCACAAAGAAGATCTTGTATATAAAAAAAAACACAACAAAAACATGTCAAACGTTTAGTCTACTAATTCAGAAGGTCGTTATATGCCAAGTAGATGACAAGATATTTATTTGTTCAAAAAACAAACCCATTTACTCTCATTCATGGTAAAAAATGTCTGTCATGCTGGCCAAAGTTCTACAGTGAACATCCAGTCAGTTAAAACTCTGGCTTCAATTAATTTCCACCTATGGCAGGAAAATACCAACCAAGGACTCCTATCTTATTTTGCGAATAAGCATTTTTACAATCTAAGGGATTGAAAAT
This sequence comes from Bradypodion pumilum, assembly GCA_035047305.1. Taxonomy (NCBI): domain Eukaryota; kingdom Metazoa; phylum Chordata; class Lepidosauria; order Squamata; family Chamaeleonidae; genus Bradypodion; species Bradypodion pumilum. Next base: position 304,641,382 of record JAWDJD010000004.1, on the reverse strand, counting down.
AAAGTATATTAATACTGTCAGTCTTTCTTAACCACATATATTGTAATAGACACTTAGAGACATCAGCTTCTCATGCCATTCACAAAAACTTTAATTGGCTTTCTAATTGCCATCAACCTTCTACTCCTCTTTCCATCGTCCTGCACTATAGAATGATTATTCAAATGGCAATCTTTGCTCACTCTATTCAGCCCTAGAAATTACCTCACAATTTAAACCAAGGTCTGGCACAAGGGGGTTGTCCCACACACCTCCAGTGGCCATTTGATCCACTTAATATGAGCAGGGGAACTCAGAAGATGGTGAGCCTCCTGAGTCACTAGCCTGTAGGGGTGCATTTCCACAGGGTAAGAAGAGGAGGCTGGCTGATGCAGACAACTGGAGGAAATCATGATGACAGAGATAAAACGGTGGGTATTCAGATTCAGAGACTTGGAGGGTAATTGGTGATGTCAAATAATAATTACTCTTTGAGTACAAGTCTGTAACCAAGAGTTGTTCCATCTAGCTCACACCTGGTTAACGTGCTAATCAGAATATTATGAAACACTTTTGTCAGGGGCTTTAATAGAGATATACTATGCCCACAATATTCCCTTTATCTGCCAATAAAGCTATGCAATCAAAATGAGATAAGCTTAGTTAGGCAAAATTTGTTCTGGACAAATCTATGTTGACTTCTATTTATCACTGCACTATTTTGAAGCTGCTTACACACCGGCCCCTCCAGAAATTTTCCTGGGTTGATATCAGGAGATCTGAAATCATTCAAAGTAATTAGACATTTCTTCACTATTTGTTTATTAATCTCAAGTTCACATTTATTTATTTATTTATTTATTTATTTATTTATTTCAACTTATTTAACCACCCCCTCACCAAAGCGACTCCGGGCAGTTTACAATGCAGGAAACAACACTAACATAAAACACTCAGACGCACGATAAGCATAAATAAAACATCATAAAAATCTAAAATCCAGATTGCAGAATTGACTGATAATCATATGAACCAGCGAGAGGTAGGGAGGTCCAGTAGCAGCACCCCACACCCACTGGGCCAACCATGTCTTTAAATCTCTTCTAAAGGCCAGCAATTGTGGTTGGAGGCAGAGGTCAGTTGGCAGGAGGTTCAAAAGGGCCAGAGTGGATACTGAAAAGGCCCTCTGTCTAGTGCTGGAGAGACAAGCCTCTCCAGCCATTGGTACCTATAGAGGTACCAATGGCTCTTTGTACCGTAGAGGTACATTTGCCTAGAAGTTCATAAACCATATTTTGGGAAAAGCCAAGCTAAAGGAGGAATTGCACACTTCTGCCTTTTGTCATCTACCTGTATTATCATTTTTCCATCTTTTTTTCTATCTTCACTGAGTAGCTGAGCTACTTCTTCTTCTCCTTTTCTCTCTCTCTCTCTCTCTCACTGTGCTTGTATCCCAAAGAATACTTTTTTCTGTTTTTAGTGTTTCTTGCTAACCCCAGGTCACTCTCAGCTTTTGCTTTTATAACACCATCCCTGCAGTTCTTTGGTATCTTATGTATTCTTCCTTTGTGGCCTGGCTTCTTTCCCTTCCCATAAGTTTCCTTTTTTTAATTTTCAGAAGTTCTCTGAGTTTTTCTGAAACCCCGGATTGGCCTTTTTGCTGTTTCCCCCTTTTCTTCTTGTTGGATTTGTTTGTAGTTGTATTTTTAGAATTACCTTTTTAAGGTAACTCTCATCCATCTTGGATTCCTTTTTTTGCCATGACTTTTCATTGTCCTGAGTTTATTAAAATTAGGTTTCCTGAAATTCAGCATTCAAGATTACCTATTAAGAAGTTGCACTTAAAGCTAAATCTTTGAGCATGAAGGCCATAATCAAAATAATAATAAAGACACTTGCCTATGCTAGCTAGAGATGGTGAATCTATAGTCCATCATACACTTGGACCCCATAATCTGTACTTTTGTTACTGAAACTGATCTTTTAAATGTGATACTGTTGAGTCCGGATCAAGAAGTACTCTAACCAGCAGGATTGGGTTAAACTCAGTGATTCTTTATTCAGCTCATACTTCGGACTGGGGACTATGTACAGGGGTGGCCTCAATATATACAGTGACTTGACCATTACAAAACAAGATACATTTAGGCAGGCTTCCGGAGGACAAACAAAGTTCAACATTTCCCGCTTTGACATACATTTGAATTTTGCACCTTTAGAAATGGTGCGTAACTGCTCTTCCGCTTTGGCACGGTTCATCTTTTTAAACAGATACTTTTTGTGTTTGACTCAGGTTATCAGTATTTTAGCTAGAATAAGAGAAAAGACCCTTTTAAATTTCTTTATTTACAAACTTTTAGTAAAGAATTTTTATATAAATCTACATGGAACAATATAATCCCCTGCAGAGATTGGTTATAGCAATAATTCACATCTCACATATTCTGGAGTAATACTTTGAACCTTAAGAATGAACAATGACAGAACATGGGAACAGTTTTTAATGTAACTACCGCATTCAGAGACATTTGTTTTCAGGACAGAAAAATGTGTATTCACAACTCCATCTACAAAACAAATAATAATGTTGGCTTCACCCTAAAAGTATAATTCCAAACAAGACTGATAGAAATAGAAATCTACAATTATCCAGACACACTCCTTAAAAACAAAGAGTGAATGTAAAATGAATGATAGTAAAAAAAGAACTTGGGAAATAGTTTTTGTTTTATTATTTCTTGGTGTACGTTAAGCTTTACACACAACTTTCTAGGATCATGTTATCTGCTTTTCCCCCTGCCATGTTTTAAAATAAGTCAATAGCACTGAGAGCCACAGTATGAAGAAATAAAGGATACAGTCTTGGCTTTAAAAGAAGTTGAGTTAAAAGTATTCATATCTCCCTAAAAGTTCTATAACATTTTTAAAATGACAAAAATTTGAATAGTGATGAGGTAAAAATAAACTGTTCGCTTAATTCTATTTAATGACAGCTTCAGCATGAGAAGTTACTTTCTGCTTGAGTAGTTATGAAGCTGTCTACCATGTAAATGAAATTATCAAAAATCCATATCATTTTATTTACAAACTTTTTTAAATTTACCATTCTGAACTTAGAAAAATCACATCAAATAAAAACAGGGGCACAGTTTATTTTTAAGAGATTCAGTAGGAGACTTTGAGAACTATAAATGCATGCCATCCCAAAAAAACCTAACATTTCACATATCTAGTATAGTCCAAATAATAACTTGTTAGAAATAAGGCATCCATTTTCCTCCTTTGCAACCATCATTGCTCAGATAAAATTGTAAATTGATGTTGCTACAAAAATGGTTATAAATCTTCCATCAGCAAAGCAAAAGAAAGCATCATACCTCTGAAGGATATTCTCGTTATTCAGTTTGTGAAGTCCTGCTTTCTGTGAAATATTTAAATTTCTAGAGGCATTTCTTCACCTTTCTTCTAAAACCCAGATAGAAATCATGCACCATTTAAATATATATGAGTGTTACAGCAATGGTAGCCATTTCTATAGCCTGATCTGAGGTCAAGATGTTCATAAATGACCTGTAAAAGAATTTCTATCCCTTTCTAATCTGGAATATTCTAAACATATGACAAATTTATGTCCACGGGCCTTCTATGGTAGAAACAGGTACAATGTTGGCAATCAAATACACATTTTACCAATTCCCAGACTCAGGAATCAATTCCCAGGCTCAGGAATTACTTGGTAGAATGACTACTGGCCCTCCTGTAATGGTACAAAATTTTCTTCTAAACATCAGGAAAATCTTGATCCAAGGACAATGGTTTCATCTGAAATTTTGTGCAGCAAAACCTCACATAAAGAGTGCCTCACTTAGATACTAACTCGTTTAAAGAAAAGAATTTTCTCTGAATGGTCACCTCGCTTAACAACTAAAACCAACCAAAAACTCACTTAACAACTAAATCAGGTATCGCAATCCTCCCTGCCAGAAATCACAATTGGTCACTTACAATGGTGTTTCGTTTGAAGAACAAACTCTCTCAAAGAGCAATCCTGTTGGAACGCATTGTGCTCTTTAAGTGAGGTACCACTGTATTTATATGATATGCAACACAAGTCACCAAATTACTTTCAAGAGGCTACCTCTTGAAAGATAAAGCTAGACTTACCCCATTAAATAAACCATTTTCAGTAGCTGACGAAAATAATATGCTGTAAAATTTAAGTAATAAACAACACAGTATTTGTGAAAATTGTGCTCTAAATGTAATTATAGAATTGAACAGAAACAGATGAGTGAGGACATTCATTTGGTTTCGCTGGCAAAGGAACGGCATTATAGCATAAAATGGCAAGCTAAGTATGCCTTTGTATGCACTACTATAAATCTACTTCATATAACATTTAAAATCACACAAGCAAAGAAAATTAGAGCACACTTCAAGCTGTAATGATCTCCTAGTATGTGTCTTTCTTTCATATGCCCAGGTTGGATGAAGTCCCAGTTAAACTAAGCAAATAGCAAAGCTGTCATTGACTTTGATATCTGCAAGATTTCATCACTTCATAATATAAATATTAATATTGTAATAACTAGATTGCATTTCATTAATTATACTGCTGTAATTGAATGGATACTTATACTAGTATAATCCCAAAGACCTCCAAAGAATTACAGGAGTGCTGCTGGTCACTGAACTGCCACCTAATTATTATAAACAATGGCTCATTTCCAACTGCAATTCAGAATAAATCCTGTTTTGAGATTTATAAAGTCTTCAAAATTGAAAACATTTTAAAGAATGTATAATTACTTAAATGGATTATGTCCATATTCTTTAATAACTCCATGTTTGATGTATTTAAATAACACATCCAAATTTCTGGCATATTATTCCTAGCTTTATAACTGGTATTTTAACTAAAATTTTATTATGCATTCCATTATATTTTCCATGCAACATTAATTCATGAAACTACATTGTGGTTGATGATGGCAGCTGAATCCCTCAGAGGAATTAATTAAGGGATAATCTCTCTTGCTTTGCAGCATACAAACCAATAAATGGCTGCTGAGATTAATAGTTTTAAGCAAAGCTAAAATGTTTAGTGCATTCCAAAGCCTACTTGTTACATAGACCAGAAAGGAAGTAAGATTACAGTTAAACAATAAATAGCCACATTTTAAAGAAAAGCAAGAAAACAAACAAATTCACACTTTTTAAGGTATTTTATAGTACTGTATTAAAGATGACTTTCATTGTCATATTCTTTGACTAAACTAGAGGAATATTTACACTATGGCTTGGGATACTGTACTTTAAAAACAACTTGTTCTGTTACTCACTATTTCTTAACTGTCAGGCTGCCCACAGGTATCACTGTTTCAACCACGAGAGAAAGTTAATTATGCTGCAATGTGAGAATGTGCTGTATTGTCCTTGCCAGAAAACACAGATAACTGCTCTTAGTACCATTTCACTTTAGTACCATTCCTGAAATTTACCTTGCAAGTGTTTACAAAAATACAAACCAAATGAGTACTTCCTTTGCCATTTGGATCAATAAAACAGTGTCATAAAGCCTGTAAAAATACATTTCGAAAACTATTGGAAAATCTCTCTCATCACTCCTGGAAGTATTTTTGTATCTATCGGTTGCATTACTATTAATACACTGGTTGCACCCTATATCTGCAGGCAATTTTTCTGTTGTTTCAGTTATCTGCGAATCTAAAAATATTCCAAAAATACAGGAAATTGTTGGTGCGAAAGATTTATTTCCATGGCACATTACCAGAGCTGGCCACTAGAAGCCACAGTCTGCTTACAAAGGAACAGAGGCAGACATTTCAGTAGCTCTTGTGTAGAACAGCTGAGACATTTGAAACCTCTCCCACACTTCCATGATTCATATATTTGTGTTAAATATAGGTTTCACATATCGGTGGAAAGCCTCAGAACATAATCCCCACAAGTATTGGGGTTAATTGTAACTCTAATTACTCATTAAATTACTCACCAGGCAAAATTTGTTACTTGTAACATTACCTGCAAGAAATTATGTCCAAACTCTTATCCATATCTGATTCTTTGTTTTTACTGTCAAATCTTCAAAATGTTCATTTAGAACACATTTTTTGACTCTCAAATATATGTTGAAGTTAATGTATCTTTGAAACAACACTATTATTCATAAGAGTTTGATCTGTTCTTACCTAGCACATTTCCTGTACAACAGGCATGATTATGAGCCAAGTTCTAATTTTTAGAGAAGCTAAAAATGTCCTTTCACAAGCTAAGACTAGTTTTAAAACAATGAATTTTAAACTGAAAATGTGTTTGAATTGAATAATATGTGATTTAAATGCTGAAAACCCCACAGCAAAAATAACATTTCCATCACAGTTTGGATTTCACTGAAGCCACTGGGACTAGAGAATTTGCTATAATACCCTGGAGATTTTTTCACCACTTTTACTATTACATCAATGTTAGATACAATAAAAGACTGACTTCTGTATACCAAACTAGCTTTCAATACATTCATTTACAATCCACAAGGTAACCAATATTTACATCACAAGAAGGAAGAGAAGTGTTTGGCTAGATCTCACTGATAAAAAGGCTTTTCTACCAATATCAATAAGATTTACAAATATATCCCCTCTTTCTCTGGATGATACAGCATCAAAAATGACTTGGCAAGTACCTTAATATCTGTTTCTCCTATAAACAAAATCCCCACAGCCAGATCTTTTAAAAGTACTTTTATATGTGTATGAGGTTGTGCAAAGATTTGTGGGACCAGAAAAAAGCATATAAAATCTATTAACACATTGACAGTGTAATAGTTGAACTGTACACAATATACAAGTAGCAGCAATAACACCTTCCTGCTCCCTTCCCTTACTCACACTCACACTCACACTCTCTCTCACACACACACACTGCAAGAGTACAATGGGACATGCTACCCCAACCTCAATGCTTGCCCCATTGAAAATAACCTCATGAAAAAATATTACTGAACTAATTCCATGACTCAAACAAAATATTTATTATATATTTTCATACTTATTCAGTTTGTTAATTATACTTTTATACTGGCGATCAAGGATATTGCTACCCTGGGTGATGGATAGCAAATTTAAGAACACAGAGAAAATAAAACCAAACATAATAGATAACGAGAGCATTAAACAATGTAATCAGAAAATACAGTGCTTTTCACAATTTTCCACCCAGAAGAACTTTAGGTAAAGCTTCCCTAAACGAACAGGCTATGAGTTGCTTCTTGAAGATGAAGCATTACAAATTCCATGAGGATGTGCATTCCATAGTTGGAGTGCCACAAGCGAGAAGGTCCAGCCTTTTGTCACCAACTTCCTAGCCTCCTTCATTGAAGGTTATGCAAGGAGCAGAAAGGATGGGCAAAACGTCTGTACAAACATATTATGCAAGCCACTTTACAGTGTCATATCATATTACAAGCCATTCTGGATTTTGTGGTCCCCTCTGGAGGCAAGGGGTAGTACAAATAATAGGTATATTTTAATGCTTCTGAAGAAAATTAAAATCAGCATAAGCCTGTTTCTTTTGAGACTCAAACCACCTTCTCCCTTTATCATTCTAGGACAGTGATGGTGAACCTTGGCACTTCAGCTGTTCTTGGATTTCAATTCCCAGAAGCCCAAGTCTATGTGAATCCACATGAATGGGTTTATTACATGTATGCACAGAGACTTGGGCTTTTGGGAATTGAAGTCTAAGCACACCTGGAGTGCCAAGGTTCACCATAACAATTCTAGGAATACAAGGTTAGGAATCCTCATTTGGAACATGACATTCTGCACATTGCAGAAATAACCTGGATGTAGTATTTTCTACAGGAGGTTTCTACGATGTGCAATTCCAGCTCCCAACAGATAAACTATAGCAAGGCTTAGAACTATTCAAATTGCAACTTCTGACCCAAATCTCATAGTCAGTTCCTGAGTTTTGGGAAAGAGGCCGGTGGAATGGTTGAGTTAGGAACTTTATAACACCCTTGAGACCTGTATCCCACTTACTTATTTGTAAAGTCTTGGTGCCTTGAAGAGATACTGAAAAATACTTCTGTATTGTTAGAAGAGACACATTCAATTCTTCACAAAATACTATCCACCCTTACTTTCATCAATGAATATATTTTAGTACAGCCTGCACACAAAAGTTTTTTCTTTAAAAAAAGTTATACACAGAAATTAGTCTCATACATTTAAGTAATAAAGTAACTAGCAATGATTTATCTCAGGACAATCACCTTTTTTACATGCAGAAATTTAGAAAAGGGCTTCTTCTTCCATGTCTAGGCCAGACATGAAACTGCCAAAATGAACCCACCTTTTGGTGAGTTCATTCTGCAGTTCCCTTTGCCTGACCTAGAGAGAAAAAGATTAGCCAGCAACACAAGGTTGCCGTTACCAGGGTACACCCAATTGTGGTTCAAAATACCACAATCTTCAAGGAGGCTCTTTCTGTGTGTCCCTAGAAAAGGGCTAATTGCTTATACCTTGCATATAAGCAATGAGTATTCATAGCTGACAGCAAGTCAGTCCCTCAAGTGCCTTTTATTTTGCACACGAGTGTGAGGAACTTCTAAAAGTCTTAATTTAGTTTTTCAACTAAAACTGGAAATGACTATAGCAATTTCTATAAAATTATTTTATAAATACCAGAGGAAATAAGAGAAAAAGCAAGAAACACATCAAAAGAAAACTATGAAAGTGTAGGAAAAATCTATTAATTTGCCAAAATTAGGTTAATGCAGTAATAACATCTATACAATTCTGCCCTCTATACAAAGTCAAAACTAAAATTAATGTTAATGAGATTTTTGTTGAATATTAAGGAAAAATTTAAACTTGCATATCTATAAAGATTACACTCATGAAATATTTAACTTTGAATTTCAAATAAGTGGAAATGTGAGAAAGCAGAGTCCAGAAAACAGAATGGAACCTGGGACTATGCTTATGACAACATTGGTTGCTATGGTGATCCTCACATTCCCTACTCTCAGAAGCTGCAAAAGAATGTTGAAATGATATGCTTTCACATGCTTTCATGCAGCGGTCATCCTAAAGTTAAAACACTTTGTAAATCCATCATCCAAGACACATAATTCATCTATACAAGTCTGAACCTTATTTTCATTGCAGTCCACTGCATGTACTGCTATTTTACAAAACATATTTATCCTGGTCTGACAATATCATTTACTATCCCTTGAAAACCACTTTTCAGCATCTAATATTTACAGATTGGTTCTACCTTTGATGCACGATGTCCTCGTGCAAAATGCTTCCTTGATATAATCTAGCTCTGGATACTCATAATTGTTTTAGCATCCCCATTCATTCATTCATACAAGTCTGTGTTTTTAATTTTGTTTGCTTTATCAGTATAGAGCAGTGTTTCCCAACCTTTGGTTTTTGAACTTCAATTCCCAGGAGCCTAAGTCAGTTTTCCAAAGCACTGGTCAGCCAATGCACTGACTTAGGCGTCTGGGAACTGAGGTCCCCCTGTGTGACGTGTAGAATTATTGGAGAAACTGAACATTCCACAAATGGCAGTGGTGATCACACCAATGGCAAATTTACTGGTTTTACTGGATCTGTACATTAGGTAATATAAACTGTGGATCTATAATTATTAGTATTTAATAATACAGTATGTCTGGTTAGACATCCCACTATGGTAATGGAGTAGACCGTACAGCCAATGATTCAATGCCAAGTGTTGGGTGGCACTAAATAACCAGACTCCCTAAAGGGGCTAAAGACTATGGGCAGATGAGCCCCCTAGGTGGGGTGATGGTCCCCTCAGTGAAGGAAATGGCACTGGAAACCATCACATTGGGCCCAACAGCAGAATGAGCAGAGGAGGAACCGCTTCACTATTCTGATTCCCAATAGTTATGGCAGCGGAAGAGGCCATGCCAGATGGACTGGCTGTGAAGGCACACCTTGTTAATATCTTCAAGGGTGTGGCATCCCCAGTGTTAAATCCTGCATGTCTCATTTCATACGTGCCACATGAGATGGATCCATAATCACAGTGTGTGGGTCACTTTATGGCAAGCTAGGATCCACTTAAACAAATTCACACTAGTGCATTTTTTTGGTTTGTAATTCTTCTTAAATGTAAAAATGGTTTCCAGGAAAAATGCATACTCGGATGTGAGTAGCCGCCACTGCCAAGTATTTAATAATTAATCTAACATTTTTCTTATACAGATATTGCAAACAATATGATTTACATTCCTTAACCACCAGTGGGATTTTACCTAATATGGATTCACTCACATGTTATGTATTTATAACTATATTTGTATGGAAGTTATGGATCTCATTCCCATTCACTGCCTATATACTACAGATAATGGGGTGGGGCAAGATACTAGATACACATCAGCAAGACCACCAAATGCTATAATTGGCATATCTACATTGACCAAAAAAGAACTGTTGCCCCTAAGGTTCTCTCTTCCCCTCTCTGTCACTGCAATAACGTAAGAAAAAAATGATTAAGTAACTACTGCACATATACTGTATTGATTTTCAGTATTGATTTTGTGTTGGAATTTGGAGTCATGCCTCAAGAAAGTTCCAACATTTTATGTATTTACAGCTGTCAGTTGGCAAGGGGTCATTTATTCATTCCAAATGAAACATGTCTCTGAAGCACAACTGAAGAAGTGAAGAAATCTTTATGACACAGAATTCTTGACCAGGTTTTTAATATATAAAAGGGGAGATCATATTTAAAATCAGCAAGGTTCAAACAAAGCTTAGCTCTTTGAAATAAGCATTTTCCTTGTCTCACTAATAAGACAGATACAGATTATCTCTCTCTCCCTGGAGAATCACCTCATAGCCTGAGAGCAAAGACCAATGATGAGTCACCATCTCACAAAAAAAAAACAATTTCTAGCAACAACATCAACAAAAGGTGCATACCGTTTATGTGGGAGCTCTTGCTTAAAAATATACAGTACTGTACTTGAAGAAAACATATGGCTGATTTGTTCATTTTCTTTCTTTCTAACATGGGGAATTGCTCTGTAAGTTGGAAATTAACAAAGGTGTCCCAATTAAAGACTGACATTCATATTTGTGTGCCAGTTTCTAACATTCTGAGAAAAGCCTGGAGATCTTTCATTTGCTGTCACATTTATGTTTCCAGAGTCCTCAGGTGAAGACTACATACAGCTGAGCAATCAGTTTCAGTACTTTCTTATAACATCTGTACTATTTAATTATCTCCTAATAGTGGTATTATGAGAAAAGAAAAATAATTTATTAAGTACTGTAATTTTTATCAGGGATACATTTGATGCATGAGAAATATGTGACTGTATTATTTGCAAGGAATCTTTCATACATTAAAAATCTGAAGCCTGGCTGGTTCTATGACAATATAGAGGCAAAGAGGCAACATGAAGGAGGAGCAAGCACTATATATCTGTCTGTCTGTCTGTCTGTCTGTCCGCTTACTTTATTTCCCACAGTAACAACAGTAACAACTCCAGTAACAAATCATTACTGAAATAATCTGTACCTACCTACCTTTCTTTCCACTCTCTCTTTCATAAAATTTAATATATACAGTTTGTTCAATTTCTGTAAAGAAGTCCCTGTGGCACAGTGGTTAAACTGAAGTACTGCAGTCAAAATTCTGCTCATAATCTGATTTCAATTCTGATGGGTTCAAATTTGACTCAGCCTTTACCTTACTTGGTAAAATGAGTACCCTTCTTAGAATTGGAGTTGCATAATTTCTTTGTAAACTGCTCAGAGAGTACTTTAGCACTATGGAGTAATATATAAGCACCTGGATATGCATTTACCACAACATTTTTTAAATGAAGGAAGTGGGCATGGTATATCATCCTATTCAAACATGGGTAGGATGTATATCCAGTTTCACTTCATAAGACTGGAAATATATTGTGCTGATGCCTATGCCTCTAGATTCACTAAGAACCAAGGTTATCTGGAGGCGGAAAATGAAATCAACTGATGGCATCCTTCAGCTAAAGACCAAAGATAATAATATTTGACTTGAACTGGAATATTATATTTTTGCTCAGCCAAGATTCATCCTAAACAAATTAACCTTACTGCTCAAATTTGTGAAACAGACACAGTCCTTACATAATAAAAAAAAAATCAATGTCTCGTGATATTAAGAGTAACATATTTATCATTGTGGATTACAATCCACTTTCTCAGACTCATTGTATCAAGTCAATATTGCTATTGAAACACTTTGTATATTATAGAAACTCTGAATACATGGGGATACCTAGTGGTGTCAGCATAACTCAACAGAATACAATTAACGTTGCATACTTTTTGGCAAGAACTATCTAATTCAAACTCTTAAATAAAGTAAATGCTATATTTTAAATTTTAAATGTATGTGTTTACTTTAGTGTTTACTTTAATTGTGATTCTTCTGACATGAATAAAGAAAGGATTTCAATAATTTTCATCCAAATACAGTACCAATCTCAGCCTGGGACAATCTACACAACAGGTACATTTTCTAGATACCACCATGAAGCTGCAACATGGACATCTCAGTATCACACTGTATCAAAAAACACTGACTAATTATTTGCATGCCTTCAGCTTCCATCCCAAACACATGACAAAAACCATCACTTACAACCATGCTTTCAGGCACAATTGCATTTGCTGGGACCCACAAAATAGAGACTACAAACTCAAGGATCTCAAAAATCCATTTCTCAGGCTACAATACTCATTCAATATCGTCGAAGAAGAAAGTAATGAAACAAAATGAATATCCAGAAGCAACCTACTGCAAGAGACAACCAGAAAAGAAAAAGACCATGCACCACTAGTTGTGAATTTCAGCCCACAACTGGGCTCACACACATAATAAATGCTCTCCAACTCACTCTTGACAAGATTACTTCATTCTCCTAAACTGTTGGTGGTAGGCGTATATTTCCTTACAGACAACCTCACCAATCTCAAGCTACTATTGACACACATCATACTACTCAACACTCAGAGATAGGGACTAAACCATGCTACAAACCCAAATGCTATCACTTTCCCCATATTTACTCTAGCAACACAAATACAGGACCCAAAAATGTCATATGCATCAAGGGCACTTTTATCTTTTGATCTGCTAAAGTGATCTGTGTCACCTCTTGCAACAATACCCTTCTGCACTCTACATAGGAAAAATGGGACAATCTCTGTACAAAAGAATTACTGGGCATAAATCAGACATCAAAAATAGCAATACAGGTAAATAGAAACCTGTTTCACACTATTTCCATTTAACTGGACACTCTTCACATGATTCGAAAGCTGCCATTCTGGAGTTGAAGCATTACAAGACAGTGTGTGTGTGTGTGTGTGTGTGTGTGTGTGTGTGTGTGTGAGAGAGAGAGAGAGAGAGAGAGGAGATGAAATATACACACATGCTAGATACCCATCTCAATGGTTTGCATAGTGGTCAAGAGTTTGGGGGCCATTACCAAATGTCACATACTTCCCAATGGGTCTCACTATGTTATTACTGAAAAAATTGTTAGTACACTATGAAAATTGACTGTGTGCACCTCGTTCTAAATAATTAATAATATGGGGAACTATTTCAAATAGGTAATGTATATTCTTCTTTCATGTCTAGGCAAGACGTGAAACAGCAACAAAACTTTTACAAGTACATAATACTATATTAAGAGATATTTCTTACAGGGCACAGTTCTGAGGGAGAAGGCCCTTCACTAACTCAGGAGGGAGATGTTTGGAGGAATGTGACTCAAAGGAGGAGAAGAGTAGGGGATCACTCTGAGAGTCTGACATTACAGAATAAATTTGAGGCTCTTTCCCTCATCACACCTGATGAGGAACACACAGAGGAACAACTGGTTCCACCTGATGATCTCTCCTTCATCACACTTGATGAGATCCAGGAAGATAAACAACAGGAACAAACTGAGGTTCTCTCCCTTAATATGGTTGATGAAGTGCATGTAGATGAACAGATTGCAGGAGAGAGGCTCCTTGTACTAGGCGATTCAATAATTAGAAATACAGAGAAATGGATTTGTGATGCACATGATAACCGTATGGTGACTTGCCTGCCAGGTGCAAAAGTTGCAGACATCACAAGAAATCTAGATAGATTGTTAGAGAGAACTGGGAACGAACCAGTTGTCATGGTACACATTGGTACCAATGATGTTGGGAAGGCCAAGCGGTCTGTCCTGGAAGCCAAATTTAGGTTGTTAGGAAGAAGATTGAAGTCCCGGACTTCCAAGGTAGCATTTTCAGAAGTGCTGCCTGTCCCTCGCGCAGGACCTACCAGGCAGGCAGAGCTCAGAAGCCTCAATGCGTGGATGAGGTGGTGGTGTCGAGAGGAGGGCTTCAGATTTGTCAGGAACTGGAGAACATTTTGGGACAAGCCAAATCTGTTCAGGAGGGATGGGTTGCACTTGAACCATGATGGGACCAGATTGCTGGCACTCAACATCAAAAAGGCTGCAGAGCAGCTTTTAAACTAATAACTGGTGGAAAGCCGACAGGAGCTGGGCAGCATCCGGTTCGGGAAAATGAGTACTTGAGTAGTGAGGAGGATGCAAAAATTACTGAGCAGGGCAAGGAGCTAGTCACCAACACTCTAGCAGAAGGATGCAAGAGGCAGTCTAACAATGCAACTGGACTCAAAAGACTGTATCAGGAAAGCATATATAAATGCTTGTATACAAATGCCAGAAGCCTCCGGAACAAAATAGGGGAGCTGGAATACTTAGCAATAGATAAGATTATTGATATTATTGGTATCACTGAAACCTGGTGGATGGATGATAACCAATGGGATACAGTTATCCCAGGCTACAAAAAGTACAGGAAGGATAGGAAGGGGCAAACGGGAGGTGGTGTAGCCTTGTATGTCAGAGAAGTGATAAAATCATATGAATTGGAATATCTAGGTGATTTGGAGTCACCATTAGAAGCTCTGTGGGTAAGAGTACCAGGCCACAAGGATGGTCTAACAGTAGGCATATACTATCGGCCTCCGACCCAAACTCTTGAGGGAGGCTGGCAGTTGGAGAATGTTGTAAAGGAGGCATCCAAGAAGGGAAGCCTGGTTATAATGGGGGACTTCAATTACCCTCACATAGACTGGGTGAACTGTTGTTCAGCACATGATAAAGAGATAAAGTTCCTAGATATGCTAAATGATTGTTCCCTGGGACAGATGGTTGAAGATCCAACTAGAGGTACAAGAATCCTTGACTTGATCCTGAGGATCTGGTGCAAGATGTTAATGTGACTGATCCAATAAGGAACAGTGACCACAACTCAATTATGTTTAACTTGATCATAGACTGCAAGTCACTGATAAAATCTAACACAGAGACCTTAAATTTTCAAAAAGGAAATTTCCCAAAGATGAGGAAACTAGTAAAAAAGAAGCTGAAAGGGAAAATTGAGAGAGTCCAAACACTCCAAGAGGCATGGAGGCTGTTTACAAAAACAATAACAGAGGCCCAATTGGAATGCATACCCAAAAGGAAAAAGGCCACTGCCAGGTCCAAGAGGACTCCGATGTGGCTTACAGGAGCTGTTCGGAAAGTGATCAAGAGTAAGAAAAGCTCGTTTAGAAGATGGAAGGCTTGTCCGAATGAGGACAGCAGGCAGAAACATAAATTCTGCCAGAACAAATGCAAGGCAACAATCAGGAAAGCAAAGCAAGACTTTGAGGAGCGTATAGGTAAAAATACTCAGAGAAATAACAAAGACTTCTTTAAGTACATTAGAAGTAAGAACCCAACTAGGAAGGCCATTGGACCATTAGATGACAATGGAAGGCAAGGGGTTATTAAAGAGGAAACAGAGATTGTAGAGAGACTCAATGAATTCTTTGCTTCAGTATTCACTGAAGAAGACAGAGACCACATGCCCAAAACAGAGCCTTTGCAGGCGCACCCCCCCAATAACGGACACAGACAACATTGAAAGTGGATAACAGCATAGGGCCACATTTATTGATTCAATGCCCTAGTCCGAATTATAAATTTGCATTGGTAAAACGACCAATCGTAATTCCTAAGGCAAGCAGGCCGAAGTAACACTGGTAAGGTACCACCCCAAAATTGCCAACGGCAATTGGTTACAATGTATCAATTTGTATCAATTTGTTTGTTGACAACAAACAAATTGTTGACCGTAGTCAATAACTAACTTATGACCCCACCCTCTGACACGTATCCGTGAAATCACAGGGGTGATGCATGCTGGTTAGCAATCGTCATCACCCCATCGCCTGGTTCGTCGTTGACCGGACAACGTTTAACTAATTTATTCCTGTCTAGTGTTGTCCAGTCAATTGCGAACCTGCCGGATACTTGTGGGTCATACTGTTTACCTTACCAGTGCTACCCGCCAATGTGACCAAAGTCAACAGTAGGAACACATAAAGCCCCCTATATCAAACCATAGCAACAGTGTGGGATGGGCAAAAAAGCCAGGACCCGGAGCCAATATGGGTCCCAACCAAAAATTCCCACCCGGCCCCGAAGCGACCATAATATCACACTGTTCACTAGGGAGGGGGTGGAGGGGAAAAAACTTCTCCGCTCCGTCGCTGAGGTAAAATGGCAGCTTGGCTGCCTCATGGCCACCCCTTTTATAAGGGAGTTGGCCACGCCCCTAACTACCCGGATTCTCTGTCCTGTGGGGGGGGCCCCGCAAAGGGCGCGGCGGCCATTTTGGCGCCGCGCTTGCATTGCAGGCGCACCCCCCCAATAACGGACACAGACAACATTGAAAGTGGATAACAGCATAGGGCCACATTTATTGATTCAATGCCCTAGTCCGAATTATAAATTTGCATTGGTAAAACGACCAATCGTAATTCCTAAGGCAAGCAGGCCGAAGTAACACTGGTAAGGTACCACCCCAAAATTGCCAACGGCAATTGGTTACAATGTATCAATTTGTATCAATTTGTTTGTTGACAACAAATTGTTGACCGTAGTCAATAACTAACTTATGACCCCACCCTCTGACGCGTATCCGTGAAATCACAGGGGTGATGCATGCTGGTTAGCAATCGTCATCACCCCATCGCCTGGTTCGTCGTTGACCGGACAACGTTTAACTAATTTATTCCTGTCTAGTGTTGTCCAGTCAATTGCGAACCTGCCGGATACTTGTGGGTCATACTGTTTACCTTACCAGTGCTACCCGCCACACGGAGGGGCTTCAAAGAAGACCTGACGCCCCCCCCCAGACCGTCAGCTCGGTCAACAGGCCTGCTCGCCAATCACCCAACAGGAGGTCCATACCTCCTCGCGACAGATGGACCCCATCCCCTGCGTACAAGTCATAATTTTGTAGACTAATATCGGGGTGATGACTAACCCGTCCCCAAGCCCTGTTGGCAAGAAACCGCGCCATTGCCTTATTGACCGCGCGCCTAGCGCGGTCAAGGGCCAGGAGGTTAACGCCCCCTCTGTAAGAATGGCGCGGGACAATGTCCGACCAAACCAGGGTTGTGGCAGGCCAGACATAATGCAAGTAGGCGAGGTCCTCGCGAATCGCATGCTTAAGCGATAAGCCGGTGACCTGGCCCAAATCATTGCCCCCCAGGTGGATGATTAGAATGTCGGGCGGGTCAGCACCCAGGCCAGAAAAAAGGAAAGGCCGCAGCTCCCGCCGTAACATCCCAGGCTTACCATGCCATGCGAGACTGGCGTGGTCACCCAGTCCCAGTCGGGGTCCCCATTCTGTCGCCGCAGCGTAACGCGCTGCCCTGTGCACATAGCTGTGGCCCACCAGCCATACTGTCACCGGTGTAATACGACACCCAGGGTCTGTAAGAAAATTGAGAAAAAAGGCGGTAAGGTGACTGGATTGGTACTCATGGCGGGAGTGGGCGCACATAAAACTGAAAACATTGCGAGCCCCACCTCCCCATGCTGCGTATGTCAGCCCCAGAGTACCCAAAAGCAGCTGCTGTAGAGGCTGCACCAATCCGGAACGAATGTGTGCCATAACGGGCACCTGGTAGGCCAACCCTGGTGAGGGCTCTGGCTGTCACCTTCCAAAACTGAAATTTAGTAAGGGGAGACCCATCTTGGTGACAGAAAAACGGGCCGTGGTGCATGCCACGCAGTGCCAGGAATTCATGTAGGGCACCAACCGGACAGATGTCTGCCAAAGAACAACGTAGCAGTCTTACACCACTGCCTACGCCATGCTGATCTGTTTTAGAGGAGCGTATCCTCAACTGGGCCCAGTCTTTGGCTACGTAGACATCTTCGAGTTCCAGTGCCCTACCACTTGCATCCGCCTTAGACAGCATCACGAGTTCGCTGACGCGGAGCGCTCCAAAAAATGCCACCGTTGTGGCTGCGTGAAAAAGGGCTGCCTCATAATGATCAAAACAGAGGCCTGGCCAGCCCCGGGCCAACTGGGTAAGAACCCCTGGGGAAATAGGGTGCCGGTCATCCGGGCAACGCCCGCGCTCGCGCACCCACCCCTCCAAAACATGTCGCACACGGAAGTCAGAGGTGGTATCCACATGACCTCCCACTTTGGCCATAAAAGCCAACGCCGAGAGCTTGGATGCTATGGTGCGAGGTGCAAGGCCCTGTGCATGCAGGTGAACCATGAACCGCAGAACATGGTCCACCGGGATAGGCCAGGTCTCTGGCAAGAGAAATTGAGTAGCAAATGCCCTGTAAGAATTGAATGCTTGTTGATACGCCTTACGCGTGCGTGGCGCTAATGACAGGCCAATCGCCCGGTTTACCTCTCCTTGCCAATAGTCCACATCTCGTCCGGGAGTGGCGAGGGAAATTCCTCCGCATCCGGGGCCAAGGCGCGGAACCGGGAGATCTGCAGGCGGGACAAAGCGTCAGCAATATCATTATTAATCCCTGGGACATGCCTGGCCCTGAACAAAACGTTGAGGCGCAGGCAGCGCAGCACAAAATGGCGCACTAGGTCCATGACCCTGGGCGATTTGGAAGTCTGTGCATTGGCAATGTGGACAACAGCAGCATTGTCACACCAGAAATGCACCACCGAATTAGCCCACAGTTCGCCCCATAGCATCAAAGCCCCCAGAATGGGGAAAAATTCCAGGTATGTGAGATCCCGCAGGCGACCTGTGCCTGCCCATGCCGGTGGCCACCCACCACAGGCCCACTTCCCATTGAAGTACATCCCATAACCCAGGGATCCTGAGGCATCAGACTGGATCTGGAAATTGGGGGACGCCAGGAGGTCAGACCTCCAAAATGAGACCCCATTAAACTCCCTCAGGAATTGCAACCAGACGAACATGTCTGCCCTGATACCCCGGGTGAGCCTGACTCTGTGGTGGGGCCTGTATAACCCTGCCATGGCGTCGCATAAGCGCCGGGCAAAAGCCCTGCCCGGTGCGACCACCCTGCAAGCAAAATTAAGGTGCCCATGTAGCACCTGCAGTTCCCTCAGTGATGCCTTACGCTTGGCCAGCAATTCCGAGATAAGGGCCACGATCCTGGACACCTTATCACCCGGCAACCTAGAAGCCTGCACTACTGTGTCAATCTCAACCCCCAGGAATACTAGCTTGGTCGATGGGCCCTCGGTCTTTTCGGGCGCTAAAGGGACACCAAGTTCCTCCATTAGCGTCTGAAATGTGTTGAGGAGACGTGCGCACGTGTCCCAGCCCCGTTCACCCCCGAATAAAAAGTCATCCAGGTAATGGGCTACAGACCGGGACCCTGACCTGCGGGCGAAAGCCCA
Source organism: Bradypodion pumilum (assembly GCA_035047305.1). Lineage (NCBI taxonomy): Eukaryota > Metazoa > Chordata > Lepidosauria > Squamata > Chamaeleonidae > Bradypodion > Bradypodion pumilum. The sequence goes on along the minus strand of JAWDJD010000004.1, from coordinate 304,621,568 downwards.
CTCTAGGAAGGTACTAAAACGCTCGAAAGCCGAGCATGATATGGAGCAGCCAAAAGGCATGGCCTTATCAAAATAATATTCCCCCTTAAATTTAAAACCCAGCAACTCAAAGTCGCCCGGGTGCACTGGCAAGAGGCGAAAAGCTGACTTAATGTCACACTTGGCCAGCAGGGCACCCGGGCCACACGAGCGCACCATGCGCAGCGCATGGTCAAACGATGTATACCTGACTGAACAAAGGTCATCAGGGATAGCATCGTTGACCGATCGGCCGGCTGGGTAGGACAAATGATGAATAAGGCGAAACTCACCTAGGGACTTTTTGGGGACCAAACCCAGTGGCGAGACCTTAAGATTGGGAAACGGGGGTACGGGGAAAGGTCCAGCGACCCTGCCCGCGACTAACTCCTTTTGAATGCTGGCCGCAGCCACCTCCTCCCTTCCTCTAAGGGATAAAAGGTTGGGAGCATCCTGAGGGGACCTATCACCCACAAAAGGGATACGAAATCCCTGCTTAAAACCTTGAAGAATATACTCCCTGTCCTCCCCCTTCAGGTACGATGCGAGCCAGCGCTCCAGCATGTCCACCTTAATTGGGGAGGGGGCCTTTTGGAGAACTAGCTCCATCCGTGGCAGCCTTGCCAGCCCACTGTCCACCCTTCCCTCTGCCTCGCGCCCCCCCAGGCTTGGGGCAAGCAGAGGCTGCGTGGGGGCCAGAGCATGTGGGACACTCATGCTTATACCTGCAGTTCTTTCGATTGCAGGAACCAATTGACGAGAAAGTCCAGCACAGCAGGCGGGCTGGAACCCCCTGCCCCGCCGCCTGGCGGGTAACCTGCGCTGGAGCCGCTCGCTGGACCGCATGTCCGCAATGGTATCTATCCCCCGGGGCAGGGCGTGTGGGTGTCATATACAAAAGCCAAAGCCTCTGGCACGGCTCATCCCATCTCATCTCGGGGTGAAGGGGAATCCTCATACGGAATTCCTCATCATATGCTAGCCATGAGGGGCCCGGGAAATCGACCATCGCCCTATATATGTTGTCCAAATATTGGACCATGGGAATAGCTAAATCCGGCCGCGCCCTCAGATATACTGCCATGTATATTAAATAAGCGGGGAGCCAGTTGGCCCAGGTACGCGGCGGCTTACGGCGGCGTGCCTGCTCCTTGTCCTTCTCATCCTGACCCTCCCTTTCCTCCTTGGTGGGCTCTCTGTTGAGGAGTGAGAAGATATCTACGTACTCCCCTCGCCATATCTTTTCCCTAGTAGCCTGTGCCAGGTGATCACCCAGTGGCAAGGAATACCCTGCCGTCGGCAAGGCCGAAAAAGGGACAGCCGGCCTGGTAAAAGGGGCCTGAACTAATCCAGCCACCCCCAGAACATTCCCTGTAGTGCAAGGACCCATGCCCACCCCGGTGCCCAAGGTGGCAGTCGTCGTCGCCGGGTGGGTCGCCGACAGCGTGGCCCCCGCACCACCCGCGCGAGGCCAAGGCCATTGAAAGGCCCCCCCTAGATTGGGAATGTGTGTGGATGTACTCGCTTGCACCGTATACTCACACGCTGCACCCCCGTGGGCCGCCCCCACCGGGGGTTCCGGCCCACTGGGAGCGTCGGAGCTCACGACCGACGTAGAGCTCATCACCGGGGCTTGACCCGCACCTGGTTGCTGGCTGGGGAGCTGCGAGGCAGTGGCCGAAACCGCGCCACACGCCTGCAGCAGCTCGACCCTCCCCGCCGGCTGTTGTCCTCCAGCCGACAGCGTCTCAAAAGGAACCCCGAAAGGGGCGCCCGCCTGACTGGCCCGCGCCAACGACGCCTCCAGGGCCACAATGCGGGCCAGCAAGGTGTCCACGTTGACCATGGGCAAAGGGCCGGCCGGCCCGCCTGGCCCAGGGATGGGTCCAGGTCCCTGTACCCCGGGACCCACATATGGCCATTGGCCAGCACCGAATCCCGGCAGGGTTGGTGGAGAAACCTGCCAAGGCAGGGGGCCGCACCACCCCCCAAGGCTAGAGGGCCCCGGGAGAGGCTGCAGCCCAAGAGGTGTAGGCCCGACAGAGTGGGCAGGAGCAGGAGCGGTGTCCACCGCTCGTGGGCCGCGGGCCGGAACCCCTTCCGCGCCCGCACTCAGATCACCCACCCCGGGCCAAGGGGCAATAGACCCCATTCCGCCGGCCCCGGCCGGGGCTGGCAAAGGTGGCTGCTGAGGAGGCGGCACCGCGGTCCTCCGACCTGGGTTGCGCCTCCTAGCAACGCGAGCTGAGCTCGCAGCTGCCTTCTTCTTCGAAGGCATCTCCACCGGAGCAAAAAGGGGAAGCCGGAAAGGCAGAACCGCTACCAAAAGGCTTCCCGGTAAGCTAACGAGCGACGGAGACGCAGAAAAAACTTCTCCGCTCCGTCGCTGAGGTAAAATGGCAGCTTGGCTGCCTCATGGCCACCCCTTTTATAAGGGAGTTGGCCACGCCCCTAACTACCCGGATTCTCTGTCCTGTGGGGGGGGGCCCGCAAAGGGCGCGGCGGCCATTTTGGCGCCGCCCTTGCAATCTTCGTAGGGAGGGAAACCGAAGAATTGAGCAAGATAGAAATAACCAGGGAGGAGGTCCTTGCATGTCTTATTAAGCTAAACACTAACAAATCACCAGGACCAGATGGCATCCATCCACGAGTTCTCAGGGAACTTAAAGATGAAATTGCTGATCTCCTAGCCAAAATATATAATATTTCCCTCAAATCAGGCTTTGTGCCTGATGACTGGAAGGTAGCGAATGTAACACCAATTTTCAAAAAAGGATCCAGGGGTGATCCAGGAAATTACCGACCTGTCAGTTTGACATGTGTCCCAGGTAAAGTGATGGAAACTATCCTAAAAGATAGAATTAATAGGCACATAGAAGAGAAGGCGCTGCTAAAGGAGAGCCAACATGGCTTTTACAAGGGCAAATCATGCCTCACTAATCTGTAGGAATTTTTTGAGAGTGTCAACAAGCATGTGGATAAGGGGGATCCAGTTGACATTGTTTATCTGGACTTTCAGAAGGCTTTTGACAAGGTCCCACACCAAAGGCTCTTGAATAAACTTACTAGTCATGGAATAAAGGGACAGGTCTTGTCCTGGATCAGCAACTGGCTAAGGGACAGGAAACAGAGGGTAGCACTAAATGGAAACTTCTCCAAGTGGAGGGAAGTAAAGAGTGGGGTCCCCCAAGGTTCAGTACTGGGACCCCTGCTTTTCAACCTCTTCATAAATGATCTAGAGGTAGGAGTAAAAAGCAAGGTAGCCAAATTTGCTGACGACAAAATTTGCCTAATTTTTAAACTAGGGAAATCTACATCATAGTTTCTACCTTTCTTCTTTTTCAGGTTTGTATTAATGTAAGCAACTGTACAAACAGCAGATTAGAAAGGACCTCTGACTCTGAAAAGCAACTATATCACTATATCACCCAACCTGTCACCTTTTAAGCAGGCCATTAGGAAAATAACTGGTTTGTTGTAACTTAAAAGTAGATTTCTACATATATAAAAAAGTCATCAATCAACAATGGCTCATGGTTTCTTGTTGTTTTTGTTCAGTCGCACAGTCGACTCCGACTCTTTGCGACCCCATGGACCATCGCTCTCCAGGCACCCCTGTCCTCCACCATCCTCCTTAGTCTGCACAGCCCCATGCCCATTGTGTCTACAATACCATCTAGCCATCTCATCTTTGGCTGTCCCCTTCTTTTGTCTTCCACCTTCCCCATCATCAAGGCCTTCTCAAGTGAATCCTCTCTTCTCATTTAATGTCCAAAATACTTCATCTTCATCTTTGTTATTTGTCCTTCTAAGGAGCACTCAGGGCTAATCTCTTCTAATGTTGACCTATTTGTTCTCCTCACTGTCCAGGGGCCTCTCAAAACTCTCCTCCAGCACCACATCTCAAAGGAATCTATTTTTCTTCGCTCAGCCTGTACCACCATTTTGTATCATGTACCTTTCTTCCAAGGAAAAGAGCAAGAAAGCATTTGAGGCACTAATAAATCCATGAAAATCTCTTTATTGTGAAACTCAAAGTTCCTTCAAAATGTTCAAAAATATATATTGATAAATCTCAAAAATGTTACAGAACTAATTATATGGATTTCTTCTTGTATAGAACAGAACTTTAAAAAAAACTTAGGTGAAAACCTTCACTTCAACCTTCACTTCAAGTTAAAAATGAGACTTCAAAAGACTATGAACTCCAACAAACTGTAGCTATGAATAAACTGTAATTTTAAAGTCGACCAGTATCATACTTTTTCGTAAAAAAATTGCTTCCTCAGAATATTTTTGAATGATCTACATTATTTCCAGGCAGTGGATTAAAGGATTATAGGACAAGAAGCTTAAATGGATTGATTGTTGAAAGGTGTCTACACTGTTCTATAGAACAATTCTTATTTATTTTTAATGACACAGTACTAATGTAAGATTTAAACATATATATGAACCCAATGTATAATTCCCACTGATTTTTAAAAACTTGTATATGTTTCTGCTTAGTAATCTACATACACAAACACCTATACAGGAGTTTAAAAAGTTTAAGAATCACTGCTTTAAAGACTTTTTAATTTACTTAGCATTTGTGTAATCGAAAAATTATCTTGAATAAGCAAAATATATGTTTGGGACAAAACACAACTGCAAAGCCTTCAGGAGCCACTACTCTAATTAAATATGTATTCCATACAACACAACAAGCTTGGCACCATAACAGGTGTTATGAAATAGTAATTCTATGCCATACAACATGAAAAGCATCAAGTACCTATCATTACTTAATAATCAGATTTCACAGGCTGTTGATGCAGATTCTTTCAATAAGATTATTACAGCATGCTGATTGGACTTTAGTTTAGGATCTGAATAGTACACTGCTTTGCTGAGAAGCAATTCAGTCTATTCAAAGTATTCTATTAGTCACATTATGCTGTTCTGTATCTTACTGGTACGCATTACCATTTCCAATGGAAGCACTTTGGTCAACATGAGACATCTTAATGCAATGCAACAGCATTGTCAGTTGAGGAAATCTGTACAGATCATGTAAAAATATGACTCCTTTTCCCCATTTGTGTCCAGGTAAAATATGTGATTGAGATTATGTAAAACCTTTCTCAAGCAACAGTTTTATCAACAGTCTTCATAAACCACACCAAATGTTAAATGCATATACAAAACAACAGTTAAATGCCAACTACTCTATCTGGAAAAAACTATACATGGTTTATTTCTCCTCCTATTTTAGCATATCACCTTTTCATTATTAGCAAGAGAAGTCTGTTAAACTTACAAGGTCTTCTGACATTTGTCAAACTACATTCTAATCAGTGGTTCCTAGTTTGTTTTTTTAGTCACAGACTCCTTTGAAAATCTAGTGAAAGCTCCCCCCAAAAATGTACACTAACACAAATAATTTTCTTCCACCAAGTTCATGGACTCCTCAAAGGCCATTAATGGGCCTTTTGTACTTATGTGGAATGCAGGCTAGAACTCATTTTAAGCAAACCATAAGATATGAGACTAGCAATTAAATAAATAGTTTCTTCACTTTTATTACAGCTGTCAAAGGGATGGGTCCCTTTGTTGTACCTACAAACATCAGTGGAACACAAGTTCCTACAATTAAAAATCCCACTTCTTCTGTGTCTAGGTCAGGTGTGAAACTGTCAAAATGAAGGCACCTTTTGGTGAGTTCATTCTGCACTTCCTTTCACCTGACCTAGTGTGAAAAAGATTAGTCAGCAACACAAGGTTGCCATTACCAGGGTATGCTCGATTGATTGTGGTTCAAAACTACCACAATCTGCGAGGAGGCTTTCTGTGTACACCAAATCCCACTTATTTCAATTGCAGTTTTTTTCTGAATATGACAAGCTCAGATTAAGCCAGTCAATGGGGAATACTCTTACATATAAAACAAAAAGTTGTTTGACACTTCAGATACTACTGTTTTTGCCATCAACTTGCATGAAGTGCAGCATATTTCTTCAGCTACTTCCCTACTTTTATACAAATGACCATTGGAGCTAGAAGTGCAGAATGGGAAGAGTATAAGGGTTGAATTCATTGAACCACCTGAAGAAGGAAGAAATGTACAATTAAGCCATCCCTGTAAAGGAGTAACATAGCTGTCAAGTATCCCTTTTTGGCCAGGAAATTACCGTATTTCCCGCCACCCGTATTTTCCCATAAATCTGATTCTAATTGGATACATTGCTTTAGAAAGGGAATATGGCTAAATATTTAATTTTAGCTAATTTTGTACTCATACCAGCATACAATAACATACAAAGCTAAAATTAACACATCTAAAAACAAAATAGAATTTAAAAGGGCTAGATGACATCGGGCCAATATCATGCCACTTCAACAGCATTTCCTCTTGCTAACATAAGGTCCTCCTCAGTGCACGTTGAGGGGCATTGTGTGCACTATATCATATGGGAGAAAGTTTATACTCCGCATTTACACAGGCTGTCATCTACGGGGAAACCCGACTTTCTCAGATTAGCCATTGATCTTCCTATACCTTCATGCAGTCTATTTAATGCTTTCCACACAGGCCATAGTTGTTCTTGGCCAGACGGTAGAGAGTCATGTGGTTCTGCCTAGTAATCTGGTGGCTCCATGCTCGCCTTCCATAGTTCTAAGGTGGTCTGTGGGAGCTGATTGTTTGGAGGAGTAGAAGTTGTGAGGAAGCACCAAAGCATTAATTAATTAATTAATTAATTAATTAATATACTGCCTGGCTTAGTGGTAGCCCACGTATATGCACAGAAACCTATTGGAAGGAAAGATCACATATTTGTCCTGCAGCTGCATAAGACTTTGTCTGGGACTAGGTTGTAATGAAGCAGGTGTACTAGAGTAGAAAAGAGAAAGAAAATGCTCTTGAGCAATGTAATGAAGTGAAATATAGGGAGGATTTTGTATGATGCACACACTTAGTCTGAAATATCACAATTAGTACAGTATTCCCATATTGATACGATAATCGTTTTCTTAATGAAAAGGCACTAAATACCAACAATCCCAAATATGTTTCATAAGATCTCCAGGCACAATATGTCTTGAGAGCTGGACTGGGCAAACCTTATAAATGCTTCTATCAAAGTTATTAATTTTTCTCTCAAAATTTTATTTACCAATATCTTTAAGATAAAATAAATGTTCAGTATGATGCATATTTTATTATTGATCTGTGCAAAACAGTGCATCTTAATTAGAAAGTAATTTCCTCTTTCTGCAACATAGTTGATTCGGATAAAATGTGCAGTTACAGCCTAAATACAAAACAGTACTAGCATTACACAGTGCAGGAAAGAAGAAAACCCCCTAAAATGCATGCTAAAGGTTGTATGACCAATTCTTGCCTCCATGCCATTTCTTTGCTCAAAATATCCCCATTCACATCTTTTCTCCTCATAAAGGAAAATCATGAGTAACTCAGTAACATAGAGCCCTAAAAAAACAAAACAAAATAAAAAGTATATTTAGTGTATGAAACTAAGACACAGGACACAGCCTCGGGCTGGGTTAACTCAGGTTTATTGCATCGTGGACAGAGGGAACATGAGGTAATGGCGGATCGATAGCTCTTTATATACAGTAGGAATACATTTGAACGTGGTGCCATGGTAGCCCATTGGCTACTGTCTGCGTGACGTCATTGTGGGTCACGCCCTTCTTGTCCAGGTGTAGGTGGTGGCGGGAAAGCTTCCCGCGCTGTTGCCTTTGATGAGTTCGGACCAAGAGAGCTTGGACGCTCGCTGCTGCCAGCTGGTGGTCATTAGCTCGCGTCCTATTACAGGGTTTATATGATACAGCTGAAGGTTACATTGTTGCTATAAGCAAGGTTACATTGGCTCAGATACATTGTAATCCATGTGGAAGGTAAAACCATTAGAACACAACATCCCTCCCCCCTAGGACGAGACAATGTCTCGAGCCCACACTTCAACACACTCCCCCCCTTAGGAGACAAAGTCTCTCAGCCAAGATGGCTTATTTCGAACACGCTGGGGTCTCGATGCGGGCTGCCTTTCCCCGGGTTTGCTACCATCTCTTTGTCCCCTGGTTTCCTGCCCTGTAATTGGAGAGGGAGACTTGTTAGTGACTTGCCGCGGCTCCGCGGCGTTGTTGGGAGGTGTGCTCTTTCTCGGGGAAGAACCGGGGGCACTGGGGGCTAACGAAAAACCCCTCTTCTCGCTTGGAAGGGTGGGGGAACACTCCTGAAAACCCCCCCGGCTCGCAAAACCAAAATCAAGATCAAAATTACATTCGGGGGACGCGGCGGCGGCCGCACATTCCTTTTCCCTCCCCCCGGGCTCTGATAGAACTGGGGTATCAAAAGGATATGAGTCGGGACCACCGCTTTCCCCCCCGGTTTCGGACTGATGTCCCTCAATGTCTCCCCCTTGGGCTAAACGGGTGGGGGAGAACCCTATCGCTGAATCCTGTTGCTGAGCCCCACTAATCGGCCCTTCACTCACTCGGCGCCTCAGTTGGTCAGCGTGTCTCCTCCAGAGGAGACCGGTGCTCGTTCCCACCCGATATGACACTGGCCCCGTCTGCTCAATTACCGTTCCTGGCACCCAGGCTGGCCCTGCGCTTGCATAGTTCCTGCAGTAAACAAGGTCGCCGGCGGCGAACCCTTTCGAGACTGCCAATCCTATGTTTTTTCCCTTGTCCTCGACTCTCGTCGGGTCCAGCCTGGACAGAAGCGTGGTCAGTTTTCGCCGCATCAATAGTTCTGCCGGCGAGTAACCTGACGCTAAGGGGGTCACCCTATACGCTAACAAGAACTGACATACTTGGTGATTCAGGTCCCCCGGGCCCATGCGCCGAAGCGCATCCTTCGTTGTCCGCACCAACCGTTCCACTTGGCCATTCGTGGCCGGGTGAAACGGCGCGGATGTAACATGCCGAATGGCGTTTGCTTCCATGAATGCCCCGAACTCCGAGGAGGTGAAGCAACTCGCGTTATCGCTGACTAAGGTGTCGGGTAAGCCGAACGTGGAAAAGACCCTCCGTAGCTGGCTAATTGTCGTGGCGGAGGACGTGCTCTTTACTGGGATAACCTCCAGCCACTTGGAGAACGCATCCACCACCAGGAGAAACATGGTTCCTCGGAATGGGCCAGCGAAATCTACATGTACTCTGGACCACGGCCCCCTTGCTGTGTCCCACTCCCTATGCGGGAGGCGGGCCGCCTCTGGTCGGGACCCCTGGCATGCCTCACAAGTGCCGACCATGTGCTCAATGTCCGCGTCCAGCTGTGGCCACCAAAAGTAACTGCGAGCCAGCGCTTTCGAACGAACGATCCCCGGGTGGCTGACGTGCAGCAGTTTGAGCACCCTCGGCCGCATGGCTGCAGGAACCACCACCCGTTGGCCCCACAACAGGCACCCCCTTTCTAGGGACAACTCTAGCTTTTTCCGAAAGAATGGGTCGAATTCCGTGCTCGGGGATGATGCCGGCCACCCCTTTTGTACCCATGAGCTGACCTTCTCGAGCGTTCTGTCCTTGCCTGTCGCCCTAGCAATATCCGCTGGAACTATTGGGGGTGCATCTAAAACCTCGATTAGCAACACCTGGCGGTCTCTTCCTACTCTAGCCTTTTGGTCGTCCGACAAGGGCAAAGGGGATCTCGAAAGTGCATCAGCATGGCTGATCTCTTTTCCGGGCCGGTACTCCAACTCGTGTTGGTATGCGTTGAGAAAAATGGCCCATCGCAACATTCTCGGTGATAGGATCTGCGGGGTGGGCTTGCTTGCCGTGAAAATCCCTAACAGGGGCTTGTGATCCGTCACGATTTTGAACGGGCGGCCATACAAAAAATCGTGAAACTTTTTGGTCCCCGCTACAATTGCCAATGCCTCCCTGTCGGTTTGTGCGTAATTTCGCTCTGCCTGGGACAGGGACCTTGAATAAAATGCAACCGGGGCCTCCCTTCCGTCATCCAACACGTGGCAAAGTACCGCCCCCACCCCCACCGGTGACGCATCACAGACTAGGACCACCGGCCGTTTGGGGTCGAAATGCGTTAGAATTGCGTCAGAGGTCAAGAGTTGCTTTAATTCTTTGAACGCCCTCTCGTGCTCGTCACCCCACACCCAAGTCTCCTCTTTTTTAAGCAACCGATGAAGCGGTTCGGCCACGGACGCCTTCCGCGGAAGGAATGTATGGTAAAAATTGAGGAGCCCCAGGAATGACTGTAGCTCGGTTTTGGATGTGGGGCGAGGGGCCTTTTTGATGGCTACTACTTTGGATTTGGATGGCTTGATACCCTCGGGTGTGATCCTGAACCCTAAGAACTCGACCTCGGTTTCGAAAAAAACACATTTGTCCTTCCTCAGTCTCAGCCCCGCTTTCTCGAACACAGTTAGTACTTTGTCCAATCTCCGTGCCAGTTCGGCCTCACTCCCCCCTGTTATTAATACGTCATCAAAATAAGGTAACACCCCCTCCAGCCCCTTCAGGAGGCGTTCCACAAGCGACTGAAAAAGGCCGGGTGCCGAGTTCACGCCGAACTGTAAACGCGACACTTGGAACGCTCCTTTATGTGTGACTATCGTTTGTGCCGCGGCCGTGGCGGGTGTTACGGGAAGCTGCTGATAGGCTTGTGCCAGGTCGAGCTTAGCGAAACACTTTCCCCCATTTAGCCTGGCCAAAAGGTGGCTGACCACCGGCACCGGATAAGCATTAGGGCGGATCGCCTTGTTAATCGTACACTTATAATCAGCGCAAATGCGCACCTCCCCGTTAGCCTTCAGAGCTGTTACAATTGGAGTTTCCCACTCCGCGGAATCAACAGGAATAAGAATCCCCTGGCCCACCAATTTGTCCAGTTCCGCCTCTATTTTGTCCTTTAGTGCGAAGGGCACTCTGCGCGGTTTGAGTCTTATCGGGCGGACCTCCGGATCTAGGTCGAAGGCTACAGGGGGTCCCTTGAATTTTCCGAGTCCTTTTTCAAAAACGGCGGGATGCGCATCGCACACCGCTTGTATTGGGTCCACCCCCACTGCATGTACTCCCCCTATAAACAGGCCTAAAGGCTGGAACCACTGTGTCCCTAGGAGGCTACAACTCCCCCCCTTGAGGACAACCAGGGGCAGCTCCGCAGAGTGTCTCTTAAACTCAACCCGAAATTTCCCGACCCCCAACACCGGAATGCTGTTCCCCTGTACATCTCGTAGCGTGGACCTCAAAGTTTTAAGTTTGGGCCGCACGTGGGGGTCGATTTTTAAAAACTCTTTCTGGGGAATTATGGAATAGGAGGACCCCGAGTCAATTTCCATCCTGATGGGGGCCCCTTGTACTAGTACCTCAACGAAATAATGGGACTGTTCCGCGGACACACTGAGCACTGGGACGTCGTCCTCGCTGCTGTCCGAGACGCGGCCCACGCCGTCCTGCTTCCTCGTGGTCTGGACGCCATCTTTGGGCCTCGCTGAACGGTCCGGCCTGGTCGAACGGTCTGGTGACTGCCTCCGGCCCTCCTTCCGTTTTCTGCATGCCTTGGCGATGTGCCCCCGACGGCCGCAGGTGTAGCATTCGGCCTTTCTAAACGGGCACCTCGCACGCTCGTGGGCCGCTCCGCAACCATCGCAGCGGCGCCCCCCTTTTCGGACCTTCTGGACCTCCTCGCCGTCGCTGCCATCTGAGGACGACTTTGAGGCCCGTTGAGTTGCGTGCACCGCTTTTTCCGCCTTGCCGGCCCTGGGGCGCCACTCACGCCACTGGTGCATCTCGTCCACTCCAGCACTCGTGGACTCTGCGGCTTCTGCGGCCTCGACGACCTCTGCCAGCGTGGGTGGCGGCTCCTTATTCATCAAGCTGCGCTGCACCTCTTTGTCCTTCAGGCCGCACAGCACGCCGTCCCTGAGGGCCATTTCTAGGATGTTGCCCCATTTACAGGGGGCGGCGGCTACCCTCATGGCGGCCACGAATGCCTCGACCGACTCGTCCGGCGCTTGGACTCGCCTCCAAAACGCGCTCCGAGCGGGAAACATCGCCCTCGAGGGTTGGAAGCGCTCCCGTAGCAGCTTCATGATGTCGTCCGCCTTAAATTCGCTCACCTTCTTCGGAGCGATGATGCCCACCAGCGTCCGCTTGGTCTCCATCCCAAGCATGCGGTTGAGGATGGCCCTCTTCCTCTCCTCATCGTCTTCCTTGACTTTGAGTTCCACCAGCGCCGCATGGAAGTCCATCTCCAACAGCTCCCAGTCTTGCGGTTTGGTGATGTTGAACCCGCTCTGTGCCCTGGCTGCTCCTTGGGGATCCATTATCCCACCTTCGTCGCCAATTTAGTGTATGAAACTAAGACACAGGACACAGCCTCGGGCTGGGTTAACTCAGGTTTATTGCATCGTGGACAGAGGGAACATGAGGTAATGGCGGATCGATAGCTCTTTATATACAGTAGGAATACATTTGAACGTGGTGCCATGGTAGCCCATTGGCTACTGTCTGCGTGACGTCATTGTGGGTCACGCCCTTCTTGTCCAGGTGTAGGTGGTGGCGGGAAAGCTTCCCGCGCTGTTGCCTTTGATGAGTTCGGACCAAGAGAGCTTGGACGCTCGCTGCTGCCAGCTGGTGGTCATTAGCTCGCGTCCTATTACAGGGTTTATATGATACAGCTGAAGGTTACATTGTTGCTATAAGCAAGGTTACATTGGCTCAGATACATTGTAATCCATGTGGAAGGTAAAACCATTAGAACACAACAGTATAATAAAAGGATTGAACAACACAATGAGATAAAGTCTCCAATTTTAACAGAGAAGAATTATGCATATATAAATGCAAAATTTACAGTAACTCAAGCTACAAAAAATAAACATTACAGAACAAGATATTAGCATATTTATAAAGAAGGGCAACAAAAGAAAAATAGAATTATTTTTAAGTTCTGTTCCACTCAGAAGTAGCTGAGCAATTATTTCTATTTCAAGAATTAAGGCTCCTGGAATACTTAAATCAGTGGTTCTCAACCTATTCAAGCCGAGGATCGGGTCAGGCTCCCTCAGACAGCTTCGGGGGCTGGATGGCCATTTTGCCCTGCCTGTCACACACGGCACTTCCGGGTGTTACAGAGGTGGTGGTGGTGCCACATGAAATGGTATCACAAGGCCGCATCCGGCCCCCAGGCCATAGGTTGAGGACCCTTGACTTAAATAAACATAAAGTTAAGAAAGGACAGTTATGATACAGAGTAAAAGAAATTAACTTTGATCAGCACAAAATATATTGTATAGCTCAAACCCAAAGTATATTACATACCACAAAATCAGTTTGAGTAACTTTTTAAATGATTTTTTGGAACCAAAGCAGATTTCTTTAATCATACTAGTGGTCATGGAACAAAAATTTCTGAAATATCAACAGAAATTAGGTTATATAATATAGATTACTATTATAACAATATCTTTTGATTGAGAAAGTGTCTACTAGCATTGTTAGTGGTTCTTTGGGCATAGAAATAACTGAGAGGAATGAAGGAAGTAGGACAACCCACAGGTAAACCTAAATATGCTACCAGTGTTTCAACTGGCCTTTCCTCTCTAGCCCCACTCTTTCCTGAGTTTGGTCAGAACAGCTGCTCTGCATTCCTTGGGAGGTTGGGAAGAGGCAGTTCCTGGTGTTTCTACAGATGGTGGTAAATAACATCTGGGGAAGCAAGAGGAAGTAATGGTGGTGTGATTAAAGGAGTGTGAGGAGGGTCTTTAGGACATTTGGACCAAGATGTTCTTCCACAGAGGAAGAAGAAACCCAGGGTTCAGCACTGGAGGTGGAATTTACAATTGTGCAGTGGTAAAGCTGCCTTGTGAACTGGAAGACAATTCCCTGAAAGAGTCCTCGGGTCATTTTCCGGTGCTAAGGGGCAGAGACCAATGAAGAGGGACTATACCCATGATGGCGAACCTTGGCACTCCAGATGTTCTTGCACTTCAATTCCCAGAAACCCAAGCCCCTCTGTGAATCTACACTAATGGGTTTGCTGCAATTCATCCAGCCCACACCACCCTCGTTGCTCCCGGAAGCGGAAGTAAAATGAACCCGTATGGTTAAGGCTCTTCCAGGTTAAACCTTCCTCTGTATGGGCACATTTTACTTCCATTTCTGGGAGCAATGAGGATGGTGTGAGCTGGATGAATCACAGGAAACCCATTCGTGTGGATTCACAGGGGGGCTTGGGCTTCTGGGAATTGAAGTCCAAGAACATCTGGAGTGCCAAGGTTCACCATCACAGGACTATACTCTCTCCAACCCCAGACCCCAGCTTCCAGGTGTCAAAGAGCAGAGGCTGAAGAAAAGGGATTGTACCCAATCCAGATTCAAAACCACCTCCTAAATCAGCAGCTCTGTGGTATCCAATGAGTCCTGCAGGACCCACCTCTATCACCTAAGGAGCTGGTGGCACAAACATTAATGGAAAAGGAGGAAGAGGGAGACTAGCTAATATTGCCAGCCACCTCTACTGCTCCATCATTAAGAGGCTCAAGTCACTAGGGCAGTGATGGCAAACCTTTTAGAGACCGAGTACTCACACTGCAACCCCAAACCCACTTATTTATCACAAAGTGGAGGGGAGGGAGGAAGCGCTCCCATTGGTCTGCGAGGCAGAGGGGTAGGGTGAACTCTGTGCTGGGACAACCACGCAGTTGCCCACAGAGAAGGTTCCGAGTGCCACCTCTGACACATGTGCCAAAGGTTCGCCACCACTGCACTAGGGCTTCCTTGGGTTTAAGCATCAGAACTAAGGCCAGTACTGAAGTGATTGCTACCAGGGGAATTAATTACAGAAACTCGGGCTCAGGAGGGGGGGGGGGGTTACAGTGACAATTGTCAAATAAACAAGGCACTACAAGCACCAATCTGGCACCAATCTGGCACCAATTGAATTATTAACAAGAGGCTTCTAGTTCCATTGGAGGCAGGGGGGCAGGCTTCACAAGGACCTACAACAAATGTCTTGAAAATGAATGCAGTTCAGGTAGAAGAAGCATGTTTATACAGGAAAAGTAATGGACACAAGGAATGAACACAGGGTCCCAATCTAGCTGCTTTAGCACAAGCTGCTCCTTAACTAATAACGTGTGTGTGTGTGTGTGTGTGTGTGTGTGTGTGTGTGTGTGTGTGTGTGTGTGTGTGTGTGTGTGTGTGAATTAGCCTGCCTTTTTTTAAAAATGAAAGAAAATACTGATCATTTTTAAACAGTGTGATATCCTTGCTCTCTCTCTCTCTCTCTCTCTCTCACACACACACACACACACACACACACACACACACACACACACACACACACACACAAACACACAAAAAAAATCAAGTGATTATAAGGTAAAGGTCACCCTTGCTTGAAAGCCAGTTATATCTGACTCTAGGGTTCAGTGCTCATCTCTGTTTAAAACTATGAAATACTAGCTGTACCATTTAACATTTCTTAAATTAACAAATAAGCAGCCTTATTTGCTGTTTACAGCAAAAACATTAACCATCAAGAAATATTCACAGCAAAAATGCAGATAAGAATGAATTGTAAGATAAATATCCAATATTATACTGGCTCCTCCTGCACATAAAACAATAACCAATATTACTTCATGCTTCAAAGGTAACAATTTCTATTGAGATCTCAGCTCACATCCAAGAGCTGGAGTTCTGCTTTCTGGTTCCCCAAGCTCTGTTCCTGCACAACTATTTGCATCCTACAAAGACAATTCAGAGAACAGTATGTTCAGGATTCAGTGACGCAATTCTATCAAGAGAACTGGGGGTGACCAATACTTCTCCCCTCCACAGCTTCTAGGACGGGGATGGTGAACCTTTTAGAGACTGAGTGTCCAAACTGCAGCCCCAAACCCACTTATGTATTGCAAAGTGCCAACACGGCAACAGCGGTGGGAGGAAACTCTCCCATTGGGCTGCTGGGCAGAAGGGTGGGGCAAATGCTGTGCTGGAGGAGAGGAGGCATCTGCATGGGTGCCCACAGAGAGGGCTCCGAGTGCCACCTCTGGCATGTGTGCCATAGGTTTGCCACCACTGTTCTAGGAACTTGTTGGGAAAGGAAGAAAAACTATCTGAAGCAAGTTTCTGCAGAGCCATGGCACCAAAGGAAGGAGAAGATGGTCTTTTTAACACTAGCAAGTAAAAGAATAGATAAAGGTCCAAGTGATGAGATGCAATTGGTTATAACTGTTCAGAAGAATTTCTGCAAAAAATGTCATACATATTGCACAGCTATATAAAGTGGGAAATTCTCTGGAAATGTTTTCTCTATACATTATGTTGTGATAAATGTTTTTCTTTTAGAAAGGTATTTGAGTCAATATGATTCATGTAAAAGTAGGCAACTGGATGGACCCAATACTAATCAAATCTAAAATCAGATATATAATTAACTTTGTTTTCAGAAGCCGATCTATGAAAAGCAGACATAGTTAAATTCAAGACTCTTTAGGCATGATAAGATTAGTACATTAACAGCTTTCCAGAGCTTTTATTTTTATATAATCACATTTAAGAGCTTAAATTGTTGAGTTGTCTTAAATCTATAATATATTGAGTTGTCTTATTCTAATAAAATATTAGAGTTCAACTACTTTGATTGGATGGCTCATTGGGTTGGAGGACCAGGCTGTGCAGCCAAGGGTCAAGAGTTTGATTCATCATACTGCCTCCTGTGTAGCCATGGGCAAGCTGTGCAGTCTCAGGATACCCTCAGAAATGGTAAAACACATATGAGTGATTTAGATCTTGGGAACCCTGATAAGTGTTGCCAGAGCTGGAATCAACCTTGAGGCACATCAGTAGTAATTATTTTTGGCTAGCAGAAGTAGCTTTTGTATGTATATAAAATTACAGTACATTATTTAAAAACTGTTATTTAGTAAATGCAAGCTAAATAAATATGGTAAATAAGATTGTCACTCATTTAATTTATTCCCCATTTATCTTGTTTCTAAAAAAACCACATCCCATTTTACTGTATAGGTATATAGGAGTGTTGAGTCTGCAGTGGCTTTAGTGGTTAATATGCTGAGCTTGATGACTGGAAGGTTGACAGGCCAGCAGTTTAAAACCCAAGTGCTGCATGACAGAATGAGCTCCGATCTGTTTCAATTCCTGCCAGCCCAGCTGTTTGAAAGCATGAAAGCACGACATTGCAAGAAGATAAATAGGAAGTGGGAAGGTAACAGCATTCTGTGCACTCTGGTGTCTAGTCATGTCTGTCACATGGCCACAGAAGCATCTGCAGATGCAGACAGCGCTGGCTCTTTGGCTGCAGAGGTAAGCACCAACCCCTAGAATTGAACATGACTGGCTTACAAGCAAAGAAGACCTTTACCATCCTATATAAAGGTGTTAAGTGTTGCAATAATATTATGAAAATTGTGAAAATGTAGGTTGTCAATAGAACCTATGGGGCAGGTGACTAACCAAGTCTTTAGTGATTCAATGGGTCTACGGTAGTTGCACTTTATTACTGGATTTCAGCCAATATGTTTATATCCAGATTGGCAATTCATGAAAGAAGAGTCCTTTCTATTCAGTAAATGTTTCAGGTATCAGCAGAGACATCCTGCAAGAAGAAGCAAACAGGGAAATGATCTCATCAACTTCTCCAGTCCCTCTGTAGCCCCTTTGTGCCATCACTTTCATTTTCAAAAGCTCCTTAGCAGTCATGCAGTGGTAAATTTTGAAACATAGATGTTTATTAAAGTAGTTTCCATAGCTACACCCCTGAAGACATTTACAAAATTCAGGCACCTATGTTGATCCATCTCAACAAACAAATTCTGACAACTTTCAACTGCACTAGGAGCAAGTCCTTTGCTAAACAGATGTTTTCACTTTCCTTTTAAGACCAAACCACCCCAAAATACTTTGCAGTACAACAGAGACAGATCATAACACTATTTTGTTGGTAAAATCCACCCTGCTTTTCCCTAACCTCTGTGGAGATCAAAGCTAAACTGAGAGGGAATAGAAAAAACCAATGAGAAAGGCAGAAGATTTCTTCATCACTAATGTTCAAAAACAGCCAGCACATAGTCCCTTTAGTGCTCGTTCAACTACACCATTAATCTCCTGGGTTCCAGCCTTCCACATAATCTTTTCAGGAGGAAAATGAGCAAGAATTAATTATGAAGACAGCCTCTCTGCTTCCCTCTGTCAGAATGAGCAGACCTCTGGATATAATCCAACTGATCAAATATAAATGACATTTTATTTACTGTATATGTATGTATGAGGACATTGATCTGAAAACTGGAAGGATATGATGTGCAAAACTCCTTCCTTTCTTTCCTATCAGCAAAGAGAAAGTTATTTTTAAGTTGATCACTGTGTTTGTTGTATTGATATGACACAATCAAATATATTTGTATTGGTCCTGCTGCACAAAGTTATGGTAGTATATATCTTGACTATTACAGTAAGAATGCAGTAGGCATACTTATTTGAGTATGCATAACCTCTGACTAAAGGGGCTTGGGATCCGGCCATGAGAATAAGCTGTGTCACTCTATTACTTTGAATACATGTGATGGGAATACAGTCTTATCTTAATATGTGTACTTGGAACTAAATTTTACTGAATTAAATTATACCTACTTCCAGATAGTGTATTTAGGACTACAGTCATTGATACATTAATTCTAGAAGTAAGTTAGAAATAGAAACAAACTTGCAATGCAGATGCAATATGAAATCTTCATTGCCATCTACATCAGTTCAACAGCACAGTGATTGTATTAAACAAAACATACTCAACACCTTGTTGACCTTGGTCCTTAACAGAGCATATTTATTCCCAGTAAATAATGAAGTCTGAGTTCTCAGTAAACACACTCCAGGTAGACAGTACTACATTACAGTAGAACCTCAGTTAACAAACAACTTGATTAACATAAAAATTGCATAACAAAAGGAAATCCATTGAAAATAATGGCTTGGTTTACGGATTTTCCCCCACAAATGATTAATTGGTTTTCAGTGCATTCCTATGGGAAACTGTTTTGGTAAAAGTGTTTTAATTTTCAATGCATTCCTATGGGAAATTGCATTCAATACATTCCTATGGGAAATTAGGTTAAAGTAATTTTCTCTGTAAGAAATGTCCCGGAAAATGCATTAATTACATTAACCAAGGTTCCACTTGCTTTACTCTTAAACTAACAGATAATTAAGCTATATTATGATCATTTGGATACTTTCAGAAATTATCACACTGCACAACCCTATATGCATCCACAACACATTTCAATTTGCAACTGTACCTGTATATCTTTCTCTTCAGATACTAAGATCAGCAAAGTGCTTGTCTTAATTATAGTAATGACATCTTCAAATATTCAAACTACCAGTCAATTAGTTGACAATATCCTAATTCTAATAGCTCACAATCCAGTCAACAAAGACATGCACACTTAAATACAAAAGATCAGCTATAGTTCAGTCCAGTCAGATTTAGGTATGCCTAAATCTGCATAGTCAGGTTTCACGTAAAAAAGTGACATGTTTCTCAATAGATAGTTAGAATCACCCTGTACTTCATTTTATCGAGTATTTTAGAATAGTCTGTGTATATCTATTAAAGCTTATTTATGTAACTCTCCAAAATTTGGCTCAAGTTTGAAATATACATATTCACTCATGTAACCCACTCACAGACTGTAACAACTCATTTTGAAGGACATAGAACACTATTAATGTATGTGATCTAAATAACCACTTAGGAATCTACTCATAATTTTGAGTGTTTCTTGAATTTCTTCTATTTGACACAAACTTCTACTCCTACATACACAGCAAACTTTTTTCAATCAATTTAACATCAAAGTGCACTAAGTTATGGTGCACAAGTAGAATGATCACTGAAGTAACAAACCACATGGAATAATGAAATATACGTCTGCTTGGCTTGCTAAGCATCTTAAAAATAATAAAACTGAAGGTGGCTAAATGGAAAGGTTACTCAGATCCTGTTCAGTTTAGAAGTGGACACTTTCAAGTAATATTTTCAAAATATATATTATTGATGAACTGGGATAGTAAGTATTCCAAACAAATGACTGCAACTCATCTTCACAAGGTGTTGTTGAGACCTGAATCCGCTGAGACTGGTGAAACTAAGTATTAAATAAATGTATTTCTTGTCATTCTTTTATCCTAATACCATTAAATGTTTAGTTAAAATCCAGAAATAAGTTCCACTGAGTTCTGCCCATTAAGTGTCAAAGTAAGATTGTAACCTTAAAATACTGTCATGAAGTATTCTGTCCTAAGAGAAAGGCAGATCTGATTCCACATGCACATCATTTTACATCTTAAATAGAGGTAAATCACCTCTAGGTAAATATCACACATATGAATTAAAGTTCCAGTTCCAAATTATCATTCTCCAAACAATGTCCAAATAATATTGCTGCATGAGAATCTTTTGCTAAATCTTCTAGCCATGTCCTACATCACTCAGTTGGTTTAACTGATTTTCAAGACACCAAGATTCAGTCACTACTGATTAGATATGTACAAACTTTATCTTCGTGGTACATGAATGTGCAAAGTATTTCAGTAGAAAATTCCAAATATAAGAAGCTGCTGCCTTTATATTACATAAAATAATGTTGTGCTTAATTAGAAAACATGCAACTATGTCATTGTGTCTCAAGATGTCAAAGAAATCAGGAATACTCCAAAGACTGCATAGGCAATCTAAACAATACTGACTTTAAAGCATTAATCATAGAGAAAAATAAACATGAAAACTTCCAGTGCACCACTGCTTACCACATATCCAACACTGGTCTTTATTTGAAAAGGCTTGTGGCATAGAAAGGTAAGAAATATTATCAAATCATGTGCAGGAACTCCTCCTGCCCTTTTAAATAACTATCCAGGCATTTTACGCAATTAAAAGCATTAATGAATGTATATTTCCTGCCCAATCATGAACAGTGATCAAAACAGAGCATTTTCCAGACACACAGAACCAAAACCACTAAAGACCCCTAAGCCAAAATTAAAGCAAAAAAAAAAATCAACTCTTTGCTGGCACTCAAATTTCCCTCCCTGCAATTGACTGCTATGTAGGAAGCAAAACATTCCGAAGGTAGAAGGCCAAAAGTTGGGATCAAGAGAAAACGTTGAGATGTCTGTGTTTTTGTGTGTGAGACAGACTTTTGTAATGCAACAAGCCTTAGAGGGATGCTGCTGATCATCAGACACCTAGTGGGCGATGATAACAAAACTCTAATATCTTTCTTACACACAATCCAGCCTTGGCATTGTCAATTTCTCAGTCACTGAGGAACCCCTGACTGTGAGACCTGTCATGCACGCCATTCAAGCAGGCTCTCTTTCTGTACCCAAAGCCATTCAAGCTTCAATGACTTGTGCATAATTATTACACCATTTCTGCATCCATTCAAATAGAAAAAGACTACCTAGCTACATGTTCATTTCATCACTTACAGCTCTGCACCAAAAGGCTCAAAAGGTGTTACTGGGGCTGGGGAGGGGAATCTCATAATGTAATTTACAAAGAGTGGAAATGCCTCAAAGGAGCTGAAGTACCTGCACTGGGGAGATGTTCAGTTGTTCACTTCATCTTCCGTTGACAAGGAAACCAAAACCGCACTTCATTCTCCAGGAAAACCTTCCACTGCCATCATTTGAAAACTTATTTGTATATACGTGCATATCTATCAACAGTATGATCATCATTGTATCGGCACAAAATAATTTAAAAAGTGAAGTTTTGGAAAGGAATTATCTTTGGCTGTTTTCATTGTTTTGTTTTGCAATTCAGTAATTGGGGATGGGGGTCTTTTTTTAAAAAAAAATCGATCATCTGTACCATGCTGCAACAAAAGTTTTACATTATCAATGGGCATCAAAAAACAGAAGAAGAAAAATGGCTGATTGCAACCTGGTATCCAAAAAAAATGAAACAAAAGGAAAAAAAGAAAAACATTTAACAAAATTAATATCTTGCACAGTGTCGTGCACCAGTATTGCAAGATCACAAACTACTTGTAAACACTGCTGTAAAATGCATTTTCAAATCCCATATATAAATATATGTATATATATATACACACAAAAAACAACGTCATCAAAAATCTCTGCAAAAAAGAGTTAAGCAAACATGCCCACTTCTCATCTCTTTGTTGTTGTTTTTTTTTAAAAAAAAATGCATTATAATTCACATTGCTTTTTTTGTTTTTTGCTACAAGAAAACCAGTTGCATCTGCATAAATACGTTTTAAGGCACATGCATTTACGTTTGACTGCTGGACTGGGAAGTCTTATTTTCTCTCGCTCCGTTTTCCTTTTCCAATTTAGACCTCCCAAGGGACTTGCCCAGTTCCAGCAACACCTTTCGCTCCCAGTTTAGTAAACCATAGCATGCTAAGAAGAAGAAGAAGAAAAAACTTGTCATCAGGGAACAAAAAAAAAAGGATCAAATCCATGAAAACAAAGAGGTTAAAAAATAAAAAAGCAGCAAAAACAAAAAGGAAGAAAAAAAACAGGACAAAAAAAAAGGAGGACAAGAATGTCAGTGGAAAGGTACTCACCGAGCGGGAGTAAAAGGAAGGAATAAAAATGCGAGTTACTATAAAATACAGTATGGCGGTGGAAGAAGGGATGAGGCGGGTTTTATATATATATATATATTTATAATTTCCCCCCCTCTCTCTGTCTTTAGTCTCTGCCTCAGGCAATTGCCACGTGATTCGGTGCCAGGCAAGAGGGGGGGGGAGGAGCGGGCGGGGAAGGGGGCGAAACCCCACCGGAGAGGAAACCCAACTCGCTCCCAAACAGCGCGGCGAGCAGCACCAGCAGCGGCCGAGAGAGGAAGGCGAAGGCGCGAAAAACCCCGGCCACAAGCAGCAGCAGCAGCAGCAGCGGCGGCCGCCGCCGAAGAAGGTGGAGGAGAAGAAACCAGAAGCGTTCGCTTCAGCGGCGAGCAAAAGAGACAGGCAGGCAGGCAGAGGCAGGTGCCCCACGCGCCGCTCTGGACTGACTCTCTGAGAACAGGGAGGGAGGGAGACGCGCGCCCGCGCCCTCCCGCGCGCGCAGCCACCCAGACACACTTTCCTCCTCCTCACTTCGTCACGCGCGCGGGGACGCGCGCGCACTCACCGTCCCCGGCGCTAAAGACAGCGGGTGTGTGTGTGTGTGTGGGGGAGGGGGGGAGATGGCTGGCTGGGGAGGAAAAACACGGGTTGCTCAACCGGGGTCCGTGGTGTGTGTGTGTGTGTATGTGTGTATGTACGTGCATAGGTGTGTAGGATAGGCGCTCTCTCGCGTGCGCCCCAGAGAAAGACAAGAGTGTCAGTGTATGTGTTTGTCAAGCGAAAAAGGCGCTCTGAGGCAAAAGAGGCTGCAAGTGGGTGCGGGCGGCGTCAGGAGGGGGTTGCGTGTGGCTATGTGGGTGTGTGAGGCGAGAACCACAACTTGGCGAGCCCGCCAGCCACCCACAAAGTTACCTCAGACTGAGTTTTTACTTATTTTATTTTTTAATTTTTTTTAAAAAAAACCACTGCGGTGGCTCAGTGGTTAAGAAGCTCGCCTTGTTACCCTGGAAGGCTGGCAAGTCGGCAGTTCGAGAACCGGGTACTGCACGGCGGTTGGAGCGCCCGTCTCTGTCTTGGGGGAGGGGGCATGAAATAAGCCTCATTTGGGCGTCCCCTGAGGCGGAGTTTCTTCCGCAAATCCGCAACAACAGTCCTTTCAACTCAGAATAATTCCTGACACGAAATTATGACCACCGCCCATCTGGGATATTTCCCACTTGTACACGCAGTTAAATAAACAGCAGCGACATGATACAACAAAATAAAATAAAGAACATAATAAATACTCCATGGCGTCTGAGGGCAAGTGAGGGCAACTCGAACCAGCTAATTTACTGGTAAAGGTACGATAGTATCGGTGGCGAATTAGCAACAGTAATTACACTTCTATTTCCGCCCATAGCGTTTAGCGCACTCTCTGGGCGGTTCACGCCCCACATGCTGGGTTTGCTCATTTTACCGCCCTCGGAAGGATGGAAGGCTGAGTCAACCTTGGACCCTGGTCAGGATCGAACTCACAACCTTTTGGCTGCAGTACAGCAGTTTAACAGCTCCGCCCCCAAGCTTTTGCAAACGTACCAAAAAAAAAGGGTATACGCTTTTTTGTGAGGGGGGTCCCACGAAAAACGGAGAGGTGCCTTTCTGTGCCACCTTAGCATGAGGCGCGTGGCTTTGGGCCGGCTACCAAACTCGACTCGAGGCCACTAAATTGTACGTGTGCGTGGGTGGGCGAAGTGCTCCGCTAGTGTTGTGCGGCGCGAGCAGCTCCCTGAGTGTGTAAAAGGTACCATCAGGCTCCCTTGAACGCCATCATCCTTGCCCGGATTTATGACGCTTTTCGATTTGCAATAAAAACAATAATTTTGCTCCCCTCACCCACCCAACACATGCCCGTAGGCAGAGCGGTTCTGACGTTCCCAAAGAAGCAACTGAAAAGGCAGCGTCGTCTTCCTGTTCCTCTTTGCACTGAATAAGAATTTCGACTTTTTTTTTTTGCTGTTTTGGTTTTCCCTCCTCTGAGAGAGGATGGAAGAGGGAGTTGCTCCCGTTCTTGTATGGGATGCAAGCCTGGTGCTAATACAGAGAAAGTTTTGTAATAGATAGGATAGTGGTCCCCCTTCGTGACCAGATCACACTTTGGACGGCCAAAACGAAGCCACTTTCTTGACTTTGTCATTGGCCATAACAAAATCTTGGTGGGTACATGTTTCTAGTAGTACTGTAATGGCAAACCAGTAAATGAGCCGGATTCTGTATCACATTCACACAGCATGTTGTTGTCTGACAGCAATTGGTCTTATAGGCAGTCGAACCATCACTCTGTTCAGGGTCCTCCAAATGATGTAGGGGGGGGCAAGTTATTATTATTATGTTCTCCAGTCAAAGTCTCCGTTAATGTTATTCCTTGTCCATTGAGCTCTTCCTCTATCTTCTAATTTGATTTTGCTCTTGTGTACCCTCAGGAATGTTTGTTCTTGCCATAAAGCTCTTCCTGGACTTGAGCAAGTGGACTTCAGGCACATATCCTTATCAGAGGACGTCGAACGTCGAGGGTCATTCTCTTGTTTAGTTGTCTGGGCATCTGCTGCAACTTCTCTCCTTATTTAGATGGAGCCATATCAAAAAGACGATATATTTGAGATATTACAAGTAAATTTGACACACATTTACTTCACAAAACTGTACAGGAATGGGAAAACATTGTAACATTTATTATGGTCCTCTGTAGGACACATCGATCATCATGATTTTTCAAAAAGCCTTAATTCCTTGCCCTTGGATTCCTAATGCCACATGTGTGCAGCTAAAATTGGATAATGTACTCTGCACATGAACAAAGGAATTCTCATTGGTGTTGTGAAAACATCCTTACATTGAAAAAACAATGACTGGGATTTTTAAAAGTGGTGTTAGTGGAAGCAGTTTTACCTTCTTCTGTTCTGATTCCTAATTTCCCCCTTGGTTGCCCATATATTGAGTTAGTATTTGCATATTAAATGACATGATTGTTGTAAACTAGGCAGTAAGTTCAAAGAAATACATCTCCGACCTGAGTGTCCAACCCCCGTTTGAAACTTGCTTTTAATAAAAGAAGGTGGCATACCCATTTGGATTTTAGTATTACAGTAAAGGTATTCACCCACCCAACCCTTCAGATTGTGAAAATTTTGCTGGTATGTATATAGCAGTGATGGTGAACCTTGGCACTCCAGGTATTCTTGAACTTCAATTCCCAGAAGTCCTGATCAGCAGGAGTGCTGACTTGGGCTTCTGGTAATTGAAGTCCAAGAACAGCTGGAGTGTCAAGGTTCACCATCACTGGTCTATAGGTATATCATAGGGAACACTTTTGAATGTGTATTGAAATCAAGGTACTATACCTACAGCATTCATTTGATCTATGAAACGTGATTATATCTAAAGGAGAGATAGAATTATCTGACTTTTAAAAAAGAAAAGAAAAGAAATCTGCTGCTCCTAGTAATCAGTGGCCAGAATCCTTAAGTATGCTTGCTGGCATAATGCAGTCACTGCAGATTTTGGCAGCAAATTGCCACAAAATGGGAAGTCAGACTATGCTGATTTGTTCTGATTGTGATATACTAGCATAATAAGGTTTCTGCTGAATGAGATATTCTAGCATAACAAAATACTAGAATTCCTGGCATTGGATTATTTTGTAAGTGTTCACAGACCAGCATTCTAATGATCTGTTCTAGACCTTTTCCTGATATTAATGTCATGTTGATTAGTTGTTGCTTGCACCAATTGGCCATGGATTTATTTATTTGTCCAATTTATATAGCCACCCAACTCGAAACAACTCTGGGTGGCTCACAACATTAAAATCACCATCACAATCTAAAACTTAAAACACATAAAAAATCAAATTAAATATATTACAAAATTTACCCCAAACAGCTAAAAGAATGAGGGAGCGATATTGCTATATCAGCCAGCAGGCGGGGGTCACTACATCACCAGTGCCCCACACCTGCTTTGCCAGCTAGATTTTTAGTTCTTTCCTGAAGGGCAGCAACTTCATCTGGAGCCATAACTCGACTGGCAGGAGGTTCCATAGAGCCAGAGCAGACACATAGAAGCCCCTCTGGCACAATAAGAGATCCTCTCCAGTCTTCTCTGGCAGGATGGACGGATGTTCTCAGGGTGACGAGAACAAGTTAATTAATTAGTTGGATGGATGGATGGATGCTGAAGATGGAAAGAGTATGGTCTGCCTCTGGTCTCCAAGGTTCAAAGAAACACAGGCTTTCAAATTACACAAGTTCCTTTACTACCCTTGTATGCATTTCATTTGTAGTTACCACAAGGTTACCACTATTTCCACCGCACCTTCTCTATTGTTGAGAATCATGTTTAGAATATTTGCTATTCCTTGCCACCTTCACTTACCTTCTAGAAAACAAAATGTTATACAGTAAAGGCAAGTGAAGAATTGTTAGACCTTACATATTTGGTAGAGTTTAATTTCTAAGTTCTAAGAGATAGCAGAGTAGTTGAAACCTTTACTGGTGTATCTGTCTGTTTTTGGCAATCTTATACAGTATACAGTGGCTCAAGTGGATTTAGTATCATATATCATGTGTGAACTTCCAGACACAGACTGGAAGGTGGCAGGTCGATATCTGAGTACTGCACGATGGAATGAGCTCCTGTCTCTGTCCCAGCTCCTGCCAACCTAGCAGTTCGAAAGCAAGAAATTGCAAGTAGATAAATAGGAACCACTTCAGTGGGAAGGTAAACAGCATTCTGTGCACTCCGATGTCTAGACATGCCTGCCACATGTCCATGGAAACATCTGCAGATGCAGACAGCGCTGACTCTTTGGCTATGAAACAGAGATGAGCACTGAGCTCTAGAGTTGGATACAACTGGCTTTCAAGCAAGGGTGACCTTTACGTTTACTATACAGTTTAGGAGGGGATCAACCAAATCTTCAATTTGTTTTAGAAATCTGTAGCAGATCCTTACAGTGATGTCGCTATTGTTACCCTTCTTTGATTTTTGCCTCAATATTCACCAGCATTACATTCACAAGGCAGGTTTAAATACCTCTTATAATGTTACTTCTTTCTTCCTGTTTAGTCTTTGTTTCAAATAGGGATAACAAAGTAACTTCTGCTAAAGTCAACAAGACTTTTAAACTGAGGAGTTAATGGGTAAGGATATTGATAAAGTTAAAAGAGATTTGATTTATCTAAATAGAGAGTATTTTGAATTTAGTAATAGAAACTCAAAATTATTAGCAAGAGCAGCTAAGGCTAAAAGGGAAAAAAGAGAAATTGGGGTGTTGGTTAATAAACAAGGGTTAAGGTGTAACAAGAATAAGGATAAATGTAAAATTGTCAAGGAATTTTATCAAGCATATGCAAAAAAGGAGGTGGATGTGGAGAGGCTTAAAGGGATCTTGGAGCGACAGTTAGGGAATGGAATAAAACAGGAACATCGAGAAAAAATGGAGGAAAGGGTCACCGATAAAGAGGTAAAGGAGGTAATTAGTGGGTTGAAGATGGGCAAAGCCCTGGGAGACGATGGATTATCGACAGAATTTTATAAAGAATTTAAAGATGTTGTGGTTCCAAAGTTAGTGAAGTTATATAATTATATTTTAGATGGAGGACAAATCCCGACTTCATGGTATAATACCATAATCGTTCTGCTGCCAAAACCGGGAAAGAATCTGGAAAAGGTGGAATCATACAGACCAATTTCTCTTATAAACCAGGATGCCAAGATCTTCACAGCAATACTGGCTAATCGTTTAAACAGTTTTATGGGGGAATATATAAATGTTGACCAAGTTGGTTTTTTAAAAGGTAGGCACATGGCTGACTTGACTAGAAGGGTATTAGATCTAATTGATAATGTTAATCAAATGAAGGAAAAGGTGGGTTTATTATCATTAGACATTTTTAAGGCATTTGATTCATTACAATGCTCTTCAATCAAGGAAATAGTTAGAAATTATGGATTTGGGGATAGATTTAGAAGGGTAATTGATCTACTATACCAAAAAGGGAGTGCTAGGATTAGAGTAAACGAAGAGGTTACAGATGTGGTAAAGCTTGAGGCAGGTACCAGGCAGGGTTGTCCACTATCTCCTATCCTGTTTATTATGGCAATGGAAATATTAGCTAAAAATATAAGGGATGATCCAAACATAGAAGGGATATTGGGCAATAAAGTGAGTATGTATGCAGATGATACGCTGTTAATGGTGAAACATCCAGAGGTGGTAATGGATAGGATTAAAGACCAACTACAGGAATTTGAGGCTATAACCGGATTGATGATAAATTGGGATAAATCAGAATTGATGCTGTGCAATATGGGGGTAAAGGAGATGGGAAAGATAGTGGGGCACTTAACATACAAATTAAAGAAAAGTTGAAATATTTGGGGATAATTATTTCAAACAAATTGGAAGAACTTAAAAGATTGAATTATGACAGTTTGAAAGTAGAATTTAAGAGCAAATTACAAGAGTTTCAAAAGTTGAATTTGTCATGGTTCGGGAGGATTGCAATTTGCAAAATGATATTGCTGCCAAAGATTAATTTTTTATTTGACGCACTTGCGATCCATTTGAAGGAGAAGGAAATCAATGAGTTTCAAAAGATGTTTAATAATTTTTGTAATGGAGGTAAAAAATCTAGACTTCCAAAGAAGCTTTGGTACTTATCTCAGAAAGAAGGGGGTTTGGGTATGCCAAATTTGTTAGCATACTATCGAGCATTCCAAATTAAGAATGTTGTGAAGATCTTGGCAAGAGAAAAGGTAATTTGGGAGGAATTGGAGATGAAAGAATACAGGAATATTGGCAAAATGATCTTTTTGGGAATAAAGGATAAACCGATAAAGACAAGCAATACTATGATGAGAGGCCTCATGGAAGTGTGGAAAAGAGTAAAGAAAGATATGGTCCCAAATCTCTCTCCAATCCTGGAATTGACTGATATGGTGTGTTTTCCGATAAAAATAGATAAGGGAAAAAAAGGAAATATTGGATAAAAATGAAATGTCTTTATTGAAGGACTGGTTAAAAGTTTGTGATGATGAAACCAAGAGAAAAAAAATATTTGAAAAGTTAAAATTGGACTGGTTTCAGAAATTGAAGGTTGATAACTGGAATAAAAAATATAGAAGAGAAGTAGGGATAGATAGAACAAAGACCGAATTTGAAGAATTGGTATTAAATATTAGAAAAGGGGAAAAGAACATTAAGGGTCTAGTAAGCAAACTTTACATCATACTGAATAAGGGTAAAGATCCACAAGATGATTTGAAACAGAAGTGGGAACAAAATTTGAATATAAAAATAGGAGAGGTTGAATGGAGAAACAAATGGAAAAAGAGGATAATGAGAACAATGTCAGTAAGAATTAAGGAACATAATTTTAAAATGTTGTGGCAATGGTACTTGACACCACTGTGGCTTCATCACATGGATAATAAAAGGGATAATTTATGTTGGAGATGCAAAGAAACGGTTGGAACTTATGAACATATGTGGTGGAGTTGTAAAAAAATAAATGAATTTTGGAGAAGAATAGAAGGAGAGATTGGGGAAATAATGGGTAAAAGAATTAAGCTGGTGTCAGGTACCATCCTATTAACAAATGTGGAAGGTATGGGTTTGAATAAGGAGGAAAAAGAATTATTGGAAATTATGTTAACTACAGGTAGACAATGTATAGCCAGAAATTGGAAAAATGATGTACTTATACAGACTGGAGAGTGGTATAAGGAAATGTGGAGCTTAGCATTGAATGACAAACTGACATGGGAGATTAAAGTAAAAAGGGATAAATTAAAAGAAAACAGGTTTTGGAGTATTTGGAAGCCGTTTGTGGATCACTCTCTTATGGCAAGGGACAGTTTTGGACCTGTACCATCTCAAAGTGGTTTTTGGAGATGATATAGATACTAAACTCTCCGGGCATTGTAAATATTCATAGGGTGTTGTGTAATTAGTAAAGAAATAAAAAATAGTTGTAGCACTGAAAGCTTTTATGATTGTTATGGTTATAGTAATAACCTATAATGTGGGTATTTAATATTGTGGGCTATATTGCAAATAATTATCTTAATTATTATCATGTGCTATCTTCTATGAGTCTGATGTAACATTGTATTGTATTGTTATTGTTTTTCTTTTCTGTATGTTTGTTAGTTGTATTTTTTGCTTTTTTGAAATAAATAAAAATTAAAAAAGCAGATAGGAAACTATATTATATTGGCATTGGATTGAATATGGGGAACATCTGGAAGTAGTAAGCCACAGCAATGAATATTGACCTATTGCCTGGCTACTTACTTCATCAAAGGCTGATGTATTCCTTTGGTTTTTTGTGCTACTGATTGTTTTTCTGCTGCCAAAGGGTAAAGAATATCAAAGAGATGAGTTTTTAATATGAAAATTATTATTTAAAAAGAGGGTCTTAGAAGAAATGACTAATCTGGACACTAGGATTTCATCAGTATACAGAATTGATGTAGTTAAAAATCCAAAAGCATTGATGGCTTTTAAATCTTGTAATTGGAACATAAAATCCTATGTGCTTTGGGTCAACAAAGCATTTTGTACCTTGTATATATAACACTCATTTGTTTAGAGGCCACAATATTTGCCATTTATTGTCAATGCATTATAATTGCCATCATATAGAAGATGGACAGCTATTGATATTAAAACTTTCTGCTGCATGGAAAGAAAAAGGCAAACTGTAATATTATGATAAAAATCAATTAGACATAATTTTCACACCAGCAAGCAACATTTTATAATAAGCAATAAATTAATATTTGAACTTCCATTACCTTTTAAGATTATATCTCTACTATGAATAGTAACTATAAATATAAAACAAAATTTGGATTCATGCTATATTGCAGCTCCAAGTCATGGGCTCTAATAATAATAATAGCAATCCCATAGAATACAATCTTGCAAATGCACAGTTATGAAGGAAATTTAATAACTTGTCATGCAAATGGTGAGGTAATGTCAGGAATAATAATGTTTGATTGTTCCAGGTTATTCCACAAAAAGTTTCTCTGACTCAGAATTTGGCCCATTCATTCATTCATTCATCGTGTATATCTCTCTATAGTGCAAACCCTCCCTGGCTGGTTCACAACCATTAAATTACATTAAATAACATACAAAATACAATGGACAATAAATATCATAAAAATAAACCTTTTTTTATCACAAATGATTTGGTTTTACTAATTGTTTTGTTTTTAAATTTGTAGATCAGTTTTTAGTTACTTATGGTTGAGAGGTCATAAGAATATAAACATTTGAAATAAATAAATACTTTTGTCACTTTTATACTGTATATGTGATATCAGGTCTTAGAAAAGCTTTAAACAGCCTAAACCTCTGACTGTCCTTTTCTTTTTCAAAAACGAATGTTGCCTTTTGTATATTTATTTGTGCTGTTGTTGATATTTTCATAGTTATTTTTTTAGCATTTCCTTCTTTTGAGCAATAAACAGGAATCATCGCCATGAATGAATGAATTTAAATTGAGTATTAACTAAGGTAGTTATCTAGGGTTCATTTAAGAAATGTAATGAATGGTAATATTTTTACATATGGTAACTTTGCAAGACAAAAAGAGAAAGTAAGACAGACACTGATATCCCAGAACCATAGGTTTATTTTTTAAATATTTGCAATTTCACCTATAACTAATAAAAATTATTATTATCCCATTATTAATATTTGCATGCCCACATAGCCGAAATGTAGTCATTTTGGCTATAGTCAGCGATGCAGTTGTGGTCATTCTGATTGGATTTAGGCTTAGGATAAGCCAGTATGATGACAAATACAGTAATTCGTTGTGGTATGACTTCAGGAAATATGCTGTATTATTTATCATGGACTGTATTATGATGTTCTGTTTTATCTGAAAGAGCAGTCATTACCCCTGTATCAGTTAATCTCTGTTCCTCATCTTTGAGTGTTCTTGCAGGCCAAATTGCTTCACCTGAAATATAAAAACAAACTAAGTTATCCTTCCTGTGAGATTATAGTTCTACTGTGCAACATCTTATCTATATAATAGCCTTAATATAATGCAATATAATCATTAGCATATTTAAGCTCATTGAAGTCAATGTGTTTATGCAAATTTGGCATTATGTTAGATTCACTGGGATTATTACAGTACATATTTTATCATTTATTTTTAATCTTAAAAGACAGTTCCCACCATGAAGTACTGAATGCCTCCTTATTTGTTTATATCTATACATTTATAAATAAAATACAAAAATTAATACATTTTGGGACTAAATCTAATTTTTATGTCAGTTCAAAGTTTCTGATGCCTGATCATTGCCCCAGAGTCTTATATAACTTTATAGACCTCCAGGGTGTGGGGGAATAAGAAGCTTGTGTCAATCACAGCTAGCATTTATCATAATAAAAGGTTCAATACCAAAAGAAACTAGACAACCATTTTAAAATTCATCTTACCAAGGTACAAGTCCTTTTAATGCAGTAATTTCAGGCAAAATCAGTTTGTTTATTTCTACAATTTTTATTTATCCACATTGCTTCTATGTTCCATAAGCACCAAATATTTCGGAAGTTGTGAAACATCCTAAAGTCTTAACATCATCTTACAGCTATCGAAAACTGCAGGCATAATCACTTTAAAAATATATGAAAACTTAATTTAAATTGTAGGCAAACACTTAAAAAATAAATGATTTTTTTGGAATAGTAGCCATGTTAGTCTGTGTTTCAGGCATATCAGAAAAAAAAACCTAAAAGAAAACAAAAACAAAAACACTGCAGCACTTTAAAGACTAACTGCTTTATTTTCAATGTGAGCTTTCATGGATTAAGTCCACTTCATCAGACATAGGAGTGAGACTTTAAGGCATGAATTTATATATCCATTCTTGCAACTTATGAAAAGCTACTGGCTTGCCATAAAATGTCAGAACCAGAAACATAAGTACATAAAAAGTACAATAAAATACTAATATAACTTATATATTTAACACACATTCTAAAAATACAGAAATTTACACCCAAAAAGCACTTTTTACTTTTATCCCCATAGCCCTGTAATAATTTTAGCACTCTATAAATGCTTCATAGCACTAGAGCAACCCATTGTTAGTTGACTTGTTAAGAATGTATTATGTGTTTATGTGCATCTTGTCAGTATTTCAAGTAGTTTTCTGTAGAAAACTTCATGTAAAAATTACTTGAAAGCCTTCTTAGTTTGAATCATTCAAAAAACCAAAGTTTTTAGAGTGCTATCTTGATATAATGGGGAGATTTCAGGTGCCCAGATATATCCAGTCGTTTTTTTACAATGCAGATATAATGTGGACTTAGGATACCTGTATTCATGATGGATATTCAGAACTCCATTTTTGCTTTCTTTGTTTTCTCTCACTAGTATCCCACAAGCAGATAATATCACATCCCTTTTCTGGATGTTCCTGACTTTTTGTTACATGTGTTCTTTGTTTAAATTTCCATTGTATATAGCAATGGCCTGTGCCCAACTCCTTTCAAATTTGTCAGTATTATTGTTGCAAATGGAAAGTGTAAATACATGAAAGTGTATTTTGGTGTGGCAAGGAAAAACAACACCCAACAAAATTATCTATAAATTCCCAAATTTATTTGGGGTAGCAAAATGTCTTGTACAGAAACAGAAGACCATTAAACTGATAACGATATTGTATGAAAAACCAAGACATCCAGCAGGTTTAATTCATTATTAAAGCAACAGAATGCCCCTGATTGAAAATTCTCATCTTCCAAATCTAACTGGAATTTAAAAATGCTGCAGGTTTATATATCACTTCTGTACAAGGTTTAAATAGGATCAGTCCCCAGGTTTAATTTTTTTTTGTTGTTGTTCAGTCGCACAGTCGATTCCGACTCTTTGCGACCCTATGGACCATCGCTCTCCAGGCACCTCTGTCCTCCACCATCCTCCTTAGTCCACACAGCCCCGTGCCCATTGTGTCTACAATACCATCTAGCCATCTCATCTTTGGCCATCCCCTTCTTCTTCTGCCCTCCACCTTCCCCAGCATCATGGCCTTCTCAAGTGAATCCTCTCTTCTCATTTGATGTCCAAAATACTTCAACTTCATCTTTGTTATTTGTCCTTCTAAGGAGCACTCAGGGCTAATCTCTTCTAATATTGACCTATTTGTTCTCCTCGCTGTCCAGGGGACTCTCAAAACTCTCCTCCAGCACCACATCTCAAAGGCATTTATTTTTCTTCGCTCAGCCTTTCTAATGGTCCAGCTCTCACAGCCATACATTACCACCGGGAATACCATTGCTTTGACTATGCGGACCTTTGTTTGCAGTGAGATATCTCTGCTTTTCACTATGTTCCCCAGGTTTTTCATAGCTTGTCTCCCAAGAATCAGTCGCCTTTTTATTTCATGGCTGCAATCCCCATCTGCAGAGATCTTGGACCCTAAGAAAGTAAAATCTGTTACTGCTTCTACTTCTTCCCCATCTATTTTCCAGGGACTTATAGCGCCTGTTGCCATTATCTTGGTTTTCTTGATATTGAGTCTCAGGCCAGCTTTTGCACTCTCTTCTTTCAACCTAATCAGGAGCTTCTTTAGGTCTTCTTCACTTTCTGCCATTAGGGTGGTATCATCTGCATATCTCAAATTGTTGATGTTTCTCCCAGCAATTTTGATCCCATATGGTGATTCCTCCATCCCTGCATTGCGCATTATGTGCTCTGTGTATAAGTTGAATAAGCAGGGTGACAGAATGCAGCCTTGTCTTACTCCT
Organism: Bradypodion pumilum; assembly: GCA_035047305.1. Classification (NCBI taxonomy): domain Eukaryota; kingdom Metazoa; phylum Chordata; class Lepidosauria; order Squamata; family Chamaeleonidae; genus Bradypodion; species Bradypodion pumilum. The sequence goes on along the minus strand of JAWDJD010000004.1, from coordinate 304,586,120 downwards.
TTTCCTATTCCAAACCACTCCGTCATTCCATACTCTGTCCTAACTGTTGCTTCTTGACTCATGTACAGATTTCTCATGAGACATATGAGGTGTTTTGGTATTCCCATTTCTTTAATTACTTGCCACATTTTGTTGTGGTCCACACAATCAAAGGCCTTGGTGTAGTGTTAATTTTACACAGTATTTATTTTTGTTAAAAAAAACACTACCACATTTATATAACATCTACAACACACGCCTAATTTAAATAAATGTTTGAGTTTTATTTAATTTTAAAATTCAGCTAATTCAGATTTTTCCACCCATACCACCAAAATGTTTGCACTCAGATTTAATTCCCCAAGTATTTTAAATATATGTTAGTTTTGAGCCTGGAAAGACCTCAGTATTAATGTAGGATGTCTTTCTTATAATGCATAGCTAAGTGGGTGACCTAAAATGGGTATGGATAACTCAGCTGTTACCTCCCATATCAGCCATCAAACAGAAAAATCTTTCTTAAGTATGATAGAAAAAATGAAACCATGACTACTATATTGCGTGAAAGTTATAAATTAAATTGATTTGAAAAGCAGTGTAGGTTATTGGGAAAATTGTGAGTCTAAAAGATTCTCAGAAGGAAAATAATGAAAACTCAGAGTCTTAGACCATCTACCTATATCCTGACTTTTTTCAACACTGTATTTTATTTCCTACTAGCATAGTTTCCCCGGCGGTGCCGGGCTTTTTAAAATTGTGTTGGATAGTAAAGGGTTGGTTTTTTTTTCTTGAACAAATGTTGGCGGGCTATTTTAATTTGTGTCTGATAGTGTTTTTTTTCCCCTTAAAAAATGATAACGCTTCCAATTTTGTAATCAATTTTTTTTTGGTTCATAGTACAGGAATATGATTTTTTTTATTTTTGAACATTTCTCAAATGTAACTTGGTTAATTTTTCTATTTACTAAGAATAACTGTTTTTTTTAAAAAATATAACTATTTAACTTTAACTGTAGTTTTTAAATTTTTGAAGTAACTGTTGTTGTTTTGGCGGTTCCTTGAATCTGCAATATAAGGATATTTCGTGTCAGATACAGTTTTTTAAGTATTATATTTTAATGTTAAATATTAGTTACATTTTTGTTGTTTGTTTTCATTTTCTTTGCTTTTTATCTGTTGCATAAATATGCAATGTTTCAGTTTTTTGAAAGAATAATTTTTAGGGGGCGTGGCTAAGATGGCCGGTGAGTAACATCTTGATCTGTGTGCTCGCCCTTATCAAAGTGATAATTAATGAGAATAATAAACTAATGGAGTAAATTATTGAGATATTCTGTGGTGATAAGACTCCTTCTTGCCTGTTTGGAAAAGCTGTTGCAGGGCGGTCGAAGTTCGGGAGGTATCCTCAGCGGGAGAGGTGTGCGACGCAAGCCGTGGTTTCTCCGGCTGAGGAGCCGAGAACGGGACCAGCAAGACGGCGGTGAATCGAGAAAAGTGGAAAAATCAGCAAGAAAGTGAGTTAAGTAATTGATACACCGATGGGAGTTAGAGGTGACAGTGGATTGGTTTGCTCTGAAGAGATTGGAGGTGGCAAGAGTGAGTAAAAGAGGATAGAAGGGTGGCGGACGAGGCGATAATGGCGGCGATCTTGGAATTCGAAAGTGGAGTTCGTCTTATGGACAATGGCTTTTGAGTGTTCCAGGGGAGCTGCGGAGTGATTTGGTGGACTTGAAAGTGGTCACAGAAGAAAAGCGATTGGGTTTAAGGCACTGGTCATCCCAGCATTTTTTGAAGTTGAAGCAAGGAAGAGTGGTCTTTCTTTTAAAAAAGTTTGCTGGTTTGGGGAAGAAGGAGGAGGGGTTCCCCCCGAAGCCACCGCAGCCGCTGGGAAAAGGGAGTTTCATTTCGTTCGCTCTAAGATAGGGGTTTTTGCTTTTTTGCTCCTTCGCTGTGTGGATTATAGTTCTCATTTTTTCTTTTTTATTCCTCCTTTTCTTTTTTTATTAAAACTTGGAACTTGGGATCTTTTTCTTTTTTTCTTCCCTGTGGAACTGATACAAGTGGATATATTTGGGCATCTGTCTCGCCGGAAATACTGTTTATGCTGATGGGATCAATTTACCTTTTTTTAAAGGAGGGAATTTCGTGCAAGATTGGAAGTTTTTAAAGGCAAACTTTATGAGTTTTTGTTACTCAGGGTGTATTGGCTGATTTTGGTGACGAGCTTCCAGTGGATTACAATACTTATTGGTTTTTTGGGTCCCCAACTCCTCATGGATTACAACAATTAATTTTTCACTGGCCCTCCTCTTTTATTCAAATTACACCACGTTCAAAGGACTATTAGCAACTTTGGCTGTATTGGAATAGGTTTAAGTGGAGTGTCCAACGAGAATATAGTACACTGCAGCATTAAAACTTTCAGTGGATGCCATCATGGATAAGGGCACAAGAGGAAAAGCAAAGGAGGAGGAGCCAGTGGTGAAATCTAAGAGAAAGGAAAAAGCACCAATGGAAGAGGTCCCTCCGTCATCATCACCACCACCTGGACCTTATGATCAAACTCAAATTATGGTGGAACTTGGTAAATTGTTTCAGAAGATTGAGAAGATGGAAGAGGCAAGAGTGAAGGATAAAAATGAAATGTTGAAAAAGCAGGATAAGGTGGTAGCAACTGTTGTGGATTTCTCAAAAAAAGTAGAATTAAGTTTGCAAAAAATAGAAGGAAATGTGAAGTTGGTTCAAAATGAGGTGAAGGCTATGAAAAAGGAAATAAAAGGGACTCAGGAAGGGGTGAGGGAGAATAAGGTGAAAATGGATGAAGAGGAAAAAAGAATTGATGCTATGGAAGATATGATGAGAAAGCAGAATATTGTGATACGTCATGTGATGGAAAGGATGCCAGACCAGCTAAGAGAAAGAGTGGTCCAGTGGTTAAATAATCTGAGCATGGGAAAGGAATTTGTACAGGAAGACATTGTAAGTGCATATAGGGTGGGTCCAAGAAGAGGGAAAGTGGTTCAAAGAAATGTTTTGGTTAAATTTGCAAATTGGGGAGATAAACTCAGTAATGGCCTTCTTAAAACAAGCTGGTCCTGGCGCCCTGAAAATTGATGGTTCTGATGTGAAAGTATACAACGATATTTCTATTAAGGAAAGAGTCTGGAGATATAAGATGAAACCGATAACTAAATAGTTGATGAATAAATGTGTAAGGTACAATTGGAGATTTCCACAGCAGTTGCGATTTTTTTTTGAAAAAAAATGCAGGTTATTGATGAGAGGACCGACCCATTGGAGTATCTGAGCTTGCTTGATTTGGTTAAAGCGGGTTCCTAGGAGTGGGTAACCCTTAGAAAAGATTTGTTGGAATCGGGTGCCATAAGAAGAGATTATGAGGGGGCAGATGCCGGTGGTGCTACGGGTGGAGGCCTGCAGGGAAGAGAAGAGGAGGAGTTGTCATTGATCATGGTGGAGGAGGAGGCAAGTAAGGAGCAGTGAGTAATGGATTACGATGTAATAATTTTTTATATTATTTAAGAAGGTAGAAAGATGAGGATGCGCGGTGCACTAACTTATAACGCACATCTTACATGTCCCCCCTCTCCCCTCTTTGGAGATCGAAGGCAGCTTTTTTCCGAAGAATGAAAGCGTGGCGCCAAAATGGCCACCGCGCTCTTTGCGGCCCCCCTGGACTCAGACATCCGGGTGAGTTAGGGGGCATGGCCACCCCTCTATAAAAGGGGTGGACATGAGGCAGACGAGCTGCCATTTTAGAAATAGCGACGGAGAGGAGAAGTTTTCTCCGTCGCTGTTTGTTCTCTAGCCTGTGGCTTTTTGCCTTGATCCTTTCCCGGCTGGGACAGGAGGATTGATACACGCAGAGCCTCGGTTTGCTTGGCTACTGCGTGCTTTTGGTGCTAGGTTTGCGATCCCTGGAAAGGGATCCTAAATTTCTTTGGAGATATGCCTCCCAAACGGAAGGCACCGGCGACGAAGCCGCGGCCAAAGGGAAGGACTTTTCTTGGCCCTGCGCAGGATGGGGGACAGCCATCGGGTCGGAGGACCAGGGCTGCGCCCCCGCGGCAGGGCACTACGCCAGCCTTGCCCACCGATACCGGTGGGGCGATTCAGGCTGGCACTTGGCAGCCGGGCTCCAGCTCGGTGGCTGGCCAGCTACAGGCTGGCCCCTCAGGGGCTTCGGCCCCTGGCCCACCGTTACCGGCCATGGGTCAGGGCAGCGTGGGAGGGCCTGGTGTGGGCATACAACCCGTTCCCCCTCCGGCTCCTCATGGGCCAGAGTTTTGGGCATGGCCCTATTCTGGCCCTGGCTCACCATTTCAGGTTACCTTTCCAACTGCCTAGTGGGCCGTCCGGCCCACCCGGCCCACCTTATGCTGGGGGCACTGTGGCAGTGGATGCTCTGTCAGCACGTTTAGCAGTGCTGGAAGCATCCTTGGGCATTGCACAGCCTCCTGGGGAGCGGGGGGCGCTTCTCTTTATTCAACAGGGGCCCCTTCATCGACCCCGGCTACCTTGCCGGCCGCTATGCTTCAGTGGGCGGCCAACCGGGTCGAGCTGTGTGAGACGGTCCGGCCGGCCCAGCTGGTATCTCGCAGCTCCCCGTTCTACCTGATGTCCAGGCTGGGAGCAGTCAGGTGTGACCCCAGAGCTCGATTCCGGTCGCGAGCTCTGACGCCCGCCGTGGGCCGGAACCCCCGGTGGGGGAGGCTCACGGGGGTGCACCTAGTGAGTATCAGGTTCAATTTAAGTGCACTAAAACCACAGCCCACTTACAGTGGTGGGGTTCAGTGGCCCTGGCCTCGTCAAGTTGATGCAAGCGGGCATCAGTTACCATCTTATCCCAGTATCCCATGGTTTCTAAATGGTCCCTCGTTAAGGGCGGGGGTGTCCGCCCCTGGGGCAGTGCCGAGCATCACAGGGGCTGTCCAGGTCCTGCTGCGTATGCCCTTTATACAGAATGTGCCATCGATTCCTTTGCCGACGGCTGGTTATTCCTTGCCCCTGGGTGATCATTTGTCGCAGGTCACGAGGGATAAGATCTGGAGGGGAATACGTGGATATTCTCCCTATTGAACTGTGAGCCCACTGAGGAGGAGAGAGAGGGACAGGACGACAGAGACAAAGAGCTGTCCCGTCGTCGTAAGCCACCGCGCACCTGGGCCAACTGGTTGCTGGCATACCTTATATATATATATGGTGGTATGCCTCAGGGCCCGGCCTGATTGGGCCATCCCGATGGTTCAATCCCTTGATAATATTTACAGGGTGATGGTTGATTTGATGGGCCCATCGCAGTTGGCTTACGATGAGGAATTTGGATGAGGGTGGCCCTACATCCTGAGAGGAGGTGGGATGAGCCCTGTCAGCAATTGTTGCTTGTGTACATGACTCCCACGTGACTGGCGCCCGGTGATAGGTACCATTGTGGTCATGCTGTGCAGCGGGCTGCTCAGACACAGGCTCCATGCTAACTGGTTGGGCAGGGGGTTCCAGCCCGCCTGCTGTGTTCGACCTGCTCAGCTAGCGACGTGTGTAATATGCACCAGTGTCGTTACCGACTTGGGTGTCCCCTTTTGCACTGGCCCCTACGCTGCCTCCGCGTGCCCGCAGGTTGGTGGGTTGCGGGGCAGAGGTAGGGGTGCACAGGGGGCGATCAGAGCTCCGTCTGTCGGAACTAGCCATGTCAAAGCCCCCCTCCCCAATTAGTGTACTCATGCTGGAGCGATGGCTCTCAGCTTATCCAAGAAGGGATGATGTGAGGTACCTGCTGGAGGGTTTTCCAATGGGGCTTTTGTATTCCATTCGGGGGTGTTAGGGGCCCCAAGATGCTACTAATCTAGTTCCCTTGAATGGTAACGAAGAGGTTGCTCCACTGAGCACAGCTAAGGGAGTTGAGGCTATGAGAGTAGCGGGCCCCTTCTTGGAACCACCTTTCCTAATTTGAAAGTCTCCTCTATGGGACTAGTACCGAGGTAGAACCAGGGTGAATGTCGTTTAATCCTCCATTTAGCTTACCCTGTGGGTTCTCCGGTCAGGGATGCCATTCCCGATGACCTTGTTCAGTCAGGTACACGTAGTTTGTTCAGCCCCTATGGGTGGTATGCTCATGCGGTCCCGGTGCTTTCCTGGCACAGTGTGATATGCAATCGGCTTTCCGATTACTGCCAGTACACCCAATGGATTTTGAGCTATTGGGTTTTTTAGGTTTCAAGGGGAATGTTACTTAGATAAGGCCAACCCCTTCTGACTGCGCTATTTCATGTTCGGCATTCGAACGATTCGGTACTTTCATTCAGTGGGCCTTTGCTCGCAGGTCGGGGTCTCGGTCTCTAGCCCATCACCTCGATGACTTTTGGTTCGGGGGTGAACGGGGCTCGGACACGTGCATGCGTCTCCTCACTACATTTCAGACACTCAGGTGGGAACTGGGTGTCCCCTTGGCGCCTGAAAAGACCGAGGGCCCAGCTACTAAGCTCACATTTCTAAATTGACTCTGTCGCACAGGCATCCGGGTTAACCTGTTAAAACGTCACCACAGGGTCCGGCTGATCAGGGGCATACGGGTGGACCTTTCGGTCTGGCTCAAATTACTCCTGGGTTTTAATGGGGTCTCTTCCTGGAGATCAGACCTTATGGTCTGCCCTAGATTTCAAGTACGATCGGATGCCTCCGGCTCCCTGACTTATGGGGGTTTACTCTGAAGGTAGGTGGACTTACGGCCGAGGGCATCACGCATTGCTTGGCACAGATCGCCTCCGCGATCTTACCTTCCTTGAGTTTCTTCCCAATTTGGGGAGCACTGATGCTATGGGGCGATGAGTGGGCCTACTCAGTGGTCCATTTTTGGTGTGCTAATGCGGCAGTGGTGCACATTGTCAACACTCAGACATGCAAATCCCCCAGGGTCATGACATTAGTTTGTCTATTCTTTTAAGAAGCCTATGCCTAAATGTGCTGTTCAGGGCCAGACATGTTCCAGGTATTAATAACGACATTGCTGCTGCTTTATCCCGCCTGCAGATCCCCCGGTTCCGTGCCTTACTCCGGAAGCAGATGAATTCCACTCGCCACTCCCGGCTGATATTTGGACGTTTGGTGAGGAGAGGTGAACCAGGCATGTCATTGGCACCTTGCACGCGTAAGGCGTATCACCATGCGTTCATGCTATTTAGAACTTTTTGTGAGTAACTACAGTTACCTCAAGTGTGGTCAATATCTGTGGACCAGATTTTACAATGCATGTTTATCTTCGCAGTCAGGGTTTGGCCCCCCCGTACTATAGCCTTCAGGCTTTCGGCACTGGCATTTATGGCCAACGTGGGGGGGTTCAATGACTGTGTGAGTTTTAATTTAATTTAATTTAATTTAATTGTCACATTTATATACCGCTCACTCGGCCAAAGCCAACTCAGGGTGGTTCACAATAAAAATTAAAAAACACATGTTAAAAACAGTTAAAACTACCCACCCCCTAAAAACAAGGGGTGCGGGATCCAAAGGCACCATGGGGAAGAGTTCTTCTACACCAACCACCCAATGGAGGTTACCCTTCCACCTGCACCCCACACTTGACCCGCCAGCCAGGTTTTAAGTTCTTTTCTGAAAGGCAGCAATTCCGTCCGGAGACGTAGCTCTGTTGGCAGGAGGTTCCAGAGGGCCGGTGCAGACACGGAGAAGGCTCTCCTCCTTGTGCCAGAGAGGCGAGCCCCTCTGGCTGATGGAACAATTAGAGAGCCCCTCCGGTCCACTCTGGTTGGACGGACAGATGTCCTCAGGGCGATGCGGTCTCTTAGGTAACCCAGCCCACTACCATATAGGGCTTTAAAGGTCAAAAACAGCACCTTGAATTGCACTCGGAGACAAACTGGCAACCAGTGCAGCTCCCAGAGCAGTGGCAAAGCACGGGCATAACGCCCACACCCCATCACCACCCTGGCTGCCGCATTCTGGACCAACTGTAGCCTCCGAATGGTCGTCAAGGGCAGCCCCATGTAGAGCGCATTGCAATAATCTAGTCTGGAGGTGACCAGAGCGTGAGTGACCATGAGCAAGGAGTCCCGGTCCAGGAGTGGCCGCAACTGGCGAATCACCCGAAGTTGGGCGAAAGCCCTCCTGGTCACAGCCGCCACCTGTTCTTCTAGCAGTAGCCGCGAATCCAGGAGGACCCCCAAGTTGCGCACCGGGTCTGTCTGGGGCAAAATAGCCCCATCCAGAACCAAAGATGGTAGCTCCTGGGTTAACGCAGGACCCCTTATCCATAGCCACTCAGTCTTGCTGGGATTCAGTTGTAGCCCGTTAGCCCCCATCCAGACCCCAACAGCTTCCAGGCACCTGGAAAGGACTTTGACGGCATCACTGGGGTCCCCATGGGCCGAGATGTACAACTGAGTGTCATCCGCGTACTGATGGTACCGCACCCCATGGGAACAAATGATCTCACCCAGCGGCTTCATGTAGATGTTAAATAGGAGAGGAGAGAGCACCGAGCCCTGAGGCACTCCATATTTTAGGGGCCTAGGACTCGACCTCTCACTCTCCAACCACACCGACTGGGTCCGACCCCTCAGAAATGAGGAAAACCAGAACCACACAGTGTCCTGGATTCCCAATCCTCGGAGCCATTCCAGAAGGATACCGTGGTCAACGGTATCGAAAGCCGCTGAGAGGTCAAGAAGAGCAAGGACGGATGGGTGACCACCGTCCCGCTCCCGCCAGAGATCATCCATCAGTGCGACCAATGCCGTCTCTGTACCATATCCAGGCCTGAATCCTGACTGAAAGTGGTCCAGGTAATCCGCTTCATCCAGTACCCCCTGCAGCCGAGGCGCCCCTGCCTTCTCCAACACCTTCCCTAAAAAGGGGAGGTTGGAGACAGGCCTATAGTTGGTTAGGACAGCTGGGTCGAGGGAAGGTTTCTTCAGGAGGGGGCGCACCAAGGCATGTTTTAAAGGTGCAGGAAACACCCCCTCCCGCAATGATGCATTGATCATAGCCCCAACCCAGCCTCCTGTCACCGCCTTGGAGGCTTTCACCAACCAGGTGGGACAGGGGTCCAATGGGCAGGTAGTGGCGTGCACAGCTGCAAGGAGCCTGTCCACTTCATCAGGGGCAACTGGATCAAACTGGTCCCAGATGGTATGGCAAGACTGTGCTCCAGCTCCCTCCGGACTCTCCCCATCCACGCCAGGATTAAACCCCGAGCGAATCCGATCGATTTTCTCCACTAGATGGTCAGCAAAGTCCTCAGCCGACCCCTGCCAACCAGGCACCGGGGTCCCCCTACCAAGGAGAGACCTGGTAACCTGGAAGAGGGTGGCTGGGCGATTATCAGCAGAGGCAATAAGGGTGGTGAAGTATTGCCGCCTCACCACCTCCATCGCCACTAGATAGGCCCTAATAGCGGCTCTAGCTAGTGTCCAATCGGAGTCTCTCTGGGTCTTCACCCAGCGGCGCTCTAGGCGTCTCTTTGCCCGTTTGAGCTCCCGCAGTTCATCTGTGAACCACAGAGATGACCTAGCTCCATGAGCTCTGAGAGGCCGTAGTGGTGCGATTTCATCCAAGGCCGCTGTTGTCATCCTGCTCCACAGGTCAACCAGCGCCTCGGGCGAATCGTGTTGCCGATCCAGAGGGAAATCCCCCAGTTCCCTCTGGAATCCATCAGGATCCATCAGTTGCCGGGGGCGGGCCATTCTAATAGGCCCTGCCTCCCTACAATGAAGCGTCGCACCCAGGAAGTCTAGAGCCACCAAATAATGATCTGACCATGGCACAGGTGTTATGTCTAATTTCCGTAGTCTCAGATCACTCTGCCACCGCTCTGAGAAAAGATTAAATCTGGTGTGTGGCCACTGCCCCTGGTCGGGCCCTGAATTACCTGAATCAGGTCCATAGCTGCCATGGAAGCCATGAACTCCTGAGCCACCTCGGAGCCAGTCCCCAGCGAAGGCAAATTGAAGTCCCCCAGAACCATGAGTCTAGGGAACTCCAACGCCAACGCTGAGAGGGCCTCGAGGAGCTCAGGCAGGGAGTCCCTTACCCTGCAAGGGGGCAGGTACAGGAGTAAGACTCCCAACTGACCCTTAGAGCCCAGACGCAGAAGCAGGGCCTCACAACCCAGAATTTGTGGAGCGGTAGCCCTGGCGACTCCCAGTGACTCCCTGGCTATGATGGCAACGCCACCGCCCTTACCCTCATCCCTAGGCTGGTGCCAAATACTGAACCCAGCTGGACACATTTCTGACAGAGGAACCCCATCCTCTGGTCTCAGCCAGGTCTCAGTGATACATGCCAGGTCGGCCCGCTCCCCCATAATGGAATCTTGTATCAGGGGGGCCTTATTACATACCGACCTGGCATTCATCAGCAGCAGCCTAAGGGCAGGGTCACCCTGAGTCAGCTGCTCAGGACCTAGAGGTGTAACCGGGGGGCTGGAATGAGGGACAGATACTAAGCATCTGCCCCGCATTCCCCGAGTGCGGCCCGCCCCTCGGTACCCGCTATATCGCCCCATGCCCATCACAACCTCTATATTGGCCTCCGGAGCCTCCCTGATTGCCTTGGACAGAATTCTGCCTCTCCTTCCTGGCTGGCCGGGCAGTCTCTTCCTCCCTCCCTCCCACCCCCATATAAAACCGCCCCACCCACTCCCCCCACCACCCCCTGCAAGGCTCCGGCGGTGATGGAAGTGGTGGGGAATTCTTCCAAATCTACCTTGAGCCCTCAACTGGGGTGAGACATTCCACCCACAGTAGCGACGGCACTGGGCCGGCTTTTCAAAGCCATCTCGAATCGTCACCTTAATTTTATCCCCATGGACCTCCAAGCCAGCCCCAGACAGACTGCTGCTGCTATTCCCTGGCAGGCAAGTTAGTCTCTCAATCCTTCTAACTCTCCCTCCCTCCCTCCACCATCTCCTCCCCCCTTTTGGCCCATATCTCCCCCCATCGCCCCCAGTGGGCCGTAGAACTTTCAACTCCCCACCTCCTCCACTCAAGACATAGGGAGGAGGAGGGAGGGAGGGCTCAGGACGCCGGTGTTGGAGGCTGCCCTGATGCCTGCAGTTGTTCCAGCTGGCCTCCAGAGTCCCAGGCAATGGAGAAGCCCCTCCAGCATAACCTCTCTTTAAACCCCTGCTCAAGGCCAAGTCATAGGGAGGAGGAGGGAGGGAGGGCTCAGGACACCAGTGTTGGAGGCTGCCCTGATGCCTGCAGTTGTTCCAGCTGGCCTCCAGAGTCCCAGGTTACTTCCGCATGCATAATGTTTTGGAGGGGTGGACACGTGAACGCGTCCGCCGCCTGGACACGCGTCACCCCAGTTCGCCAGAGTTTCTGACCCACCTTGCACGAGGCTGGCATGACTTATGTTCGGATAGGTGTGAAGTGGCTCTTGGTCACGCAGCTACCACGGTAGCCTTTTAGGAGCGCTCCGCATCAGTGAGTGGGTGCCAGAGTTGGTACCATCTGTGTAAGGCGGATGTGTCTCGTAGGGCACTGGAACTCGACGATGTCTATGTCACACATGAGTGGGCTCAATTGGGGATATGGTCCTCAAAGGTTGTTCAGCACGGCGTAGGCAGTGGAGTCAGACTGCTACGAAGTTTCATTGGAGACATCAGTCCAGTTGGTGCCCTACATAATTTTTCGGCAGTGCCTGCTGCGCCCCCCAGCCTGTTTTTCTGCCACCAGGATGGGTCTACCCTTACCAAAGTAAAGTTACTGAGGGTGACCGGTGCTGCGCTTCGCAGTGTGGGGCCCATTTTGGCACCCATTTCTTTAGGATAGGCGTCGCGTTGATCATGGCTACGTTTGGGGTACTCGGAGGCGGATATGTGTGTACGCGTATTTTCTTATATGTACGTCCCCTCACTGTATGAGTACCTAGTTATGTCCTTCACCTCTTCTCCTCTTTTACAGATCCTGTGTGTCTCTGCACACCGGTGGCAGTGGGGCTGGTGGGCCGCAGCTATGTACACTGGACAGCAGTATATGCTGCGGCGACAGAGAGTGGACCCCGACTTGGGCTGTGTGCATCCGCACGTATGCGATGGTATGGTACGCGCGGCACAAGGGGGCAGGAACTGTGGCCATTCCTGATGTCCATCAGGGATGCTGGACCGCCCGATGTTCTTAATAGGCACCTCAGTGGCAATGATCTTATACGGATCACTGCTGTTCCTAAACTGTCGAGGGGCTGTGACCTGGCGTTTTATATCATGTATGGCTTACACACGGTCGCTATGGTCTAACATCGTGCCGAGACACCAATTTAGGGGAGACGTGGATCTCCGTGGTTCGGACTGTTCCGGCAGTCAGTGGACAGGGCTGTTGCTCGGTCCCTTGCTGAGCATGGCTGGGAGACAGCCATTGGACACCTGAGGATAGGCTTACAAAAATTTTGCTGGTAGGCAGGAGAAGGGGTCCACCTGTCGGCTGGAGGTATGTACCTCTTTCTGGGTGTGGTGCAAGCAGGCCTGGCGACCGAGCTGACGGTCTGGGGGGGGGGCGGTGAGTCATCATGGATGCCTCCCCGTGTGGCCGGTAGCACTGGTAAGGTAAAGATTTATGACCCAGAGGTATCCGGCAGGTTCGCAATTGACTGGCCAACACTTAGACAGGTACAGGAGTAATAGCTTTGACGAACCAGGCAAGGGGTGATGGCAGGAGCTTTTCAGCATGCATCACCCCGTGATTTGACGGATACACGTCATAGGGTGGGGTCAATAGATAGTTTATTGACCCCAGTCAACAATTTGTTTGTATCAACAAACAAATTGATACAAATGGATACATTGTAGCCAATTGCCATTGGCAATTTTGGGAGGAACCTTACCAGTGTTACTGTGGCCTGCTTGCCTTAAGAATTACAATTGGATGAATACACCAATTGAAAGTTATAATTCGGACTAGGGCATTATTCAATAAAAGTGGCCCAATGCCTTTATCCATATACCAGTGTCTGAGTCTTTCTTTGGGGGGTGCGCCTGCAATGAAAGCGTGGCACCAAAATGGCCACCGCGCTCTTTGCGCCCCCCCGGACTCAGACATCCGGGTGAGTTAGGGGGCGTGGCCACACCTCTATAAAAGGGGTGGCCACGAGGCAGACAAGCTGCCATTTTAGAAATAGCGACGGAGAGGAGAAGTTTTTCCCTCCACCCCCTCCCTAGTGAACAGTGTGATATTTTGGTCGCTTCGGGGCCGGGTGGGAATTTTTGGCCTGAACCCACAATTGGCCCTTGGTTTCTGGCTTTTTTGCCCATCCCACACTGTTGCTAATGTTTGAGCAAAGGGGTTTCTTTGACTTTGGTCACTTTAGGTGGGTAGTACTGGTAAGGTAAAGATTTATGACCCAGAGGTATCCGGCAGGTTCGCAATTGACTGGCCAACACTTAGACAGGTACAGGTGTAATAGCTTTGACCGGTCAACGACGAACCAGGCAAGGGGTGATGGCAGGAGCTTTTCAGCATGCATCACCCCGTGATTTGACGGATACACGTCATAGGGTGGGGTCAGTAGATAGTTTATTGACCCCGGTCAACAATTTGTTTGTATCAACAAACAAATCGATACAAATGGATACATTGTAGCCAATTGCCATTGGCAATTTTGGGAGGAACCTTACCAGTGTTACTGCGGCCTGCTTGCCTTAAGAATTACAATTGGATGAATACACCAATTGAAAGTTATAATTCGGACTAGGGCATTATTCAATAAAAGTGGCCCAATGCCTTTATCCATATACCGGTGTCTGAGTCTTTCTTTGGGGGGTGCGCCTGCAAAGTGGGGAGAGTGATATTGTGTGTTTTTTGTATGTTTTCTTTCCTTAGTGATAAGGGGTTTGTGGTAGCACACCTAATGGAGAGTTTGAAAGTTAGAGAGGGTGAAATTGCAACAAATTATGAGAAGTATTAAAGTATTAACTTGGAATGTAAAAGGTACAGGCTCTGTTCTCAAGAGGAGGAGGTTAGAATTGGCGTTGAAGAAAGATAGACCCGATGTAGTGTTTTTACAGGAAACGCATCAAAAATCAAAGGATACAAACAAAATCTTTTTAGGGTGGATACAACATTATGAAATGGCGTTTGGTACTTCAAAAGCGAGAGGAGTTGCAATCATGATTTCTAGAATATTGGGATTTGAGATAACAAAAAGTATTGCTGACCAGGAAGGTAGATACCTGATCGTGAGAGGGAAAATTGACGATGAGGAAATAGTTTTGGTGAATATTTATGCTCCAAATGATCATCAAGCGGAATTTTTAGAAAAAGTTCGTAAAATTGTGGTGTTAGAAAAAGTGGCAAAGATGATTGTGGCTGGAGATTTTAATTTGATAAAGTCAAACTTAGATTGTATGAATTTAGCAAGGTGTGGAGCAGGTATTAAAGGGAATATTCTAGATAATTGGATGGGCGCATTGGGGCTGAAGGATTCCTGGAGAGAGATTAAGGGCTCGGAAAGGGCATATTCCTATTTCTCACACATTCATGGGTCCTACTCTAGAATAGATTATATATTTTTAATGGAAAATATGGTCAAAAACATTGAGGGAATTGAAATAGGAATTTTTAAGGAATCAGATCATGCTAAAGTGTTTTTGGAATTGAGGGTACAAAAGAGTAATAGAAGAGGAAGAAATTGGAGATATGATCCTAATCTATTCAAAGACCAAAAATGTAAAGAACAAATTATAGAAAGTTGGATGGAAAGCTGGCAGTGGAACGATAATGAAGAGGTAAATTTTAATGTGGTTTGGGATGCCATGAAGTCGGTTTTTAGAGGGGAAAGTATAAAGTTGGCAAGTAACAAGTACAGAAAATATAAGGTAGCACAGGATGAAAAAGAAAAAGAAATAAAACAATTACAAGAGGAAAACTCAAAAAAGAAGGATAAATTTTTTTTGCCAAATTACAAAGACTGAATTGTTGGGTAAGGATATAGAAAAAGTAAAAAGAGATTTGATATATTTAAATAGAGAGTACTTTGAATTCAGTAACAAAAATTCAAGATTATTGGCAAGAGCGGCCAAAGCTAAAAAGGAAAAAAGGGAAATTGGGGTTTTGGTTAATAAACAAGGGATAAGGTGTAACAAAGTTAGTGATAAATGTAAATTTGTGAAGGATTTTTATCAAGCATTATACGCAAAAAAAGAGATGGATTTGGGGAAGCTTAAAGGGATTTTGGAGAGGCAATTAGTGAGTGGAATAAAGCAGGAACACCGGGATAAAATGGAAGAACAGGTTTCCGAAAAAGAGGTAAAGGAAGTAATTAGTGGTTTGAAGTTGGGGAAAGCCCCGGGAGATGATGGACTACCGACTGAGTTTTATAAAGAATTTAAAGACATTGTGGTACCAAAGCTGGCAAAGTTATATAATTATATCTTAGATGGTGGACAAATTCCGACTTCATGGTATAGGACCACAATTGTTCTGCTGCCAAAATTGGGAAAGAATCTGGAAAAAGTGGAATCTTATAGGCCAATTTCTCTTATAAATCAAGATGCCAAGATCTTCACAGCAATACTGGCTAACCGTTTAAACAAATTCATGGGAGAATATATAAATGTTGATCAAGTAGGTTTTTTTAAAAGGGAGGCATATGGCTGATTTGAATAGGAGGGTGTTAGATTTAAATGATAACGTTAACCAAAGGAAGGAAAAGGTGGGGTTAATATCTTTGGACATTTTCAAGGCATTTGATTCTTTACAATGGTCTTCGATCAAGGAAATACTTAAAAGCTATGGATTTGGAGATAGATTTAGTAGGCTAATTGATCTGTTATATCAGAAAGGGACTGCTAAGATTAGAGTAAACGATGAGGTTACAGATGAGATAAAGCTTGAGGCAGGGTTGTCCTCTGTCCCCCATCTTGTTTATTATGGCAATGGAAATTCTGGCTAAAAATATAAGGGAAGATTCAAGTAAAGAAGGGATAATGGGTAATAAGGTAAGTATGTATGCAGATGATACATTGCTAATGGTGAAGCATCGGGGGGGTTATGGATAGGATTTTGAGGATATAACAGGGTTGACGATAAATTGGGATAAATCGGAAATGATGCTGTGTAATATGGGAGAAGAGGAGAAGGAAAAGATGGTGGGATTATCTAATATACAAATCAAAGATAAGTTGAAATATGTGGGGATAATTATTTCAAATAGATTGGAAGAACTTAAAAGATTGAACTATGATAGCTTGAAAACAGAACTTAAGACTAGAATACAAAGTCTCCAAAAGTTGAAGTTGACATGGTTTGAGAGGATTGCAATTTGTAAAATGATGTTGTTGCCGAGAATTAATTTCTTATTTGATGCACTTGCAATTCAAATGAAGGAAAAGGAGATTAATGAGTTTCAAAAGATGTTTAATAATTTTTGCAATGGAGGTAAAAAATCTAGACTACCAAAGAAACTCTGGTACCTGCCTCAGAAAGAAGGGGGTTTGGGAATGCCAAATTTATTAGCATATTTTCGCGCATTTCAAATTAAGAATGTTGTGAAGATTTTGGCAAGAGAAAAAGTAATTTGGGAGGAGCTTGAGATGAAAGATTACAGGACTATTGGTAAAATGATTTTTTTGGGAGGTAAGGTTAAAATGATAGCTACCAGTAATACCATGATGAGGGGACTCATGAATGTGTGGAAAAGACTAAAGAAGGATTTGGTCCCAGATGTCTCCCCAATTTTGGAATTGGCAGATATGGCGTGTTTTCCAATAAAAATAGATAAAAAAATAAAGGAAATCTTAACCTATAAAACCAAGTGTTCACCGTTGGTATTGGCTATAGGTTGCTATACGTCGCCCTACTTACCCCTCCCCTCCCTTCGTGAGCACGGGCGAATTGCCTACGCAGGTCAATGAATGGTTTAAAAAATCGCGTTGGGGGCATCAGCCCCACAAACGGCAAGAAAGGGAAAGAACTTCACTTCCCAACATTCCTTGCGCCGCGCCGCGCCAGAGCCAATCAGGCTGAGAGGCTCTCGCACGGCGCAGCGTTCGGAATCGCACCGCAGCCAATCAAAACAAAACAATTTTAAAAAAACGCAGCACAAACAGAAAGCACCAACCCATTACTACAAGCCCCAGCGTCCTGCGCGCCATGAGCACGCAGAACGCTGAGGAAAACGGCGCCCGAAAAATTAAAAAGAAAAACAACTCACCGCGTCACAGCAAAACACACACCAGCCGGCTTTCTTTCCCTCACCCATGGCGCCTGGAGTTTCCCCTTTAATATCAGTGGGTGGGGGCTGCAACCCCCCTCTCCGCTGGCTTTTCTAGGGTTGGGAGGTTTGTGGGGAGAAAAGCGGAATGTTTCCCAAACTCTTCTGGACTCTGGACAACAGGGAGAGGGGATCGATTCCCTCTCCCCCATCCTTAAAAAAACTCCGTCTTTTCTACTCTTTAAAAACGGAGTTTTTTTAAGCAGGGGGGTGGGAATCGATCACCTCTCCCTGGTGTCCAGAGTCCAGAAGAGTTTGGGAAACATTCCCCTTCTCTCCCAACAAACCTCCCAACCCTAGAAAAGCCTGCGGAGAGGGGGGTCGCAAGCCCTACCCACTGATATTAAAGGGGAAACCCCGATCTACTTTCACAACTCCACACAAACAAAGCACCATAAAACAATACAGGCCCCCTCCCTACCACCTAGCCCACCCTTCCTAACCCCCAATGACTAGGCCCCCCTCCCCAACACGGGCCGGCAGCGTACATATTCCAAAACACAACACATGCTATTTCAATGGGCCACCCAGCCACCGAGGCCGGCCCACAGAAATAACCACACCAAAAACACAAAAAACAACAATCCAAACCAAAGAAGGACAAACACAACCCCCCACCCCCCACAAATCACAACAAAGGCACCCTGCGAAAATACCCCCAACCTACAACCCCCCACACCCCACAAAACCCAAAAAGAGCACACACCTTCAACCTCCAGCCTCCGCGAGATGCACATGTGCAATGGAAAAAGAACAGGAAGAAAACACCGCCCACAACTGAATTACCAATTCAAAATAGTGCAACAGCACCACCCAGTGGCTACAGCAAAAATAGCACTCAAAAACATTAAATTTTAAAAAAAAATTACACATTTTTAAAAGAAATTCCATTACTTGAAAAAAAATATCAACCATTCCTCTTTTCAACATCCGATTTTATTATAACACTTTAAAACACTACCTACGTATACAAAACCATTATTTAAAAAAAAACTCATTTAAATACACATACAAGAATAATCATCCAACAACCATTTTTCAAATTCTTTAAAAATAACCCCCAAAAACGCCCAGCAACGCCGGGCAACCCTTGCTAGTACTGGATAAAAATGACGTTTTCTTGGTGAAAGAGTGGTTAAGGATTTGCGGAGATGAAAATAAGAAGAAAAAATTGCTTGAACAGTTAAAATTGGATTGGTTTCAGAAAATGAAGGTCAATAACTGGAATAATAAATACAGAAGAGAATTATGTATAGACAGAGAAAAGACGGAATTTGAAGAATTGGTTTTCAAAATTCGAAAAGGAAATAAAAGCATTAAGGGTCTAGTAAGTAAACTTTATGCCCTAATAAACAGGGGTGTGTGTGTGATTCACAGGAAGACTTGAAATTGAAGTGGGAACAGGATTTGAATATAAAGCTAGGAAAGGATGAATGGAGAAATAAGTGGAAAAAGAGGATAATGAGAACTATGTCAGTAAGAATTAAGTAACATAATTACAAAATGTTGTGGCAATGGTACCTGACACCATTGAGGTTACACCAGATTGATAATAAAAAGGACAATTTATGTTGGAGATGTAAAGATACTGTTGGAACCCATGAGCATATGTGGTGGAGCTGCAAAATGATAAAGGATTTTTGGAGAAGAATAGAAAAAGAGGTTGGGGAAATAATGGGTAAAAAAATTAAATTGGTGTCAGGTACCATTATGCTAACAGATGTGGATGGTATGTATTTAAACAAAGAGGAAAAAGAGTTATTAGAAATAATGCTGACAACGGGTAGACAATGTATTGCTAGAAATTGGAAAAATGATGTAACTATACAGACGGGAGAATGGTATAAAGAAATGTGGAACCTAGCATTGAATGATAAACTGACATGGGAGATAAAAGTAAAAAGGGATAAATTGAAGGAAAAAAGATTTTGGAGTATTTGGAAGCCTTTTGTTGATCATTCCCTTATGGGTACGGAATGCTGTAGACCTGTACCATCTCAAAGTAGTTTTTGGAGATAATATTGAGACCGAACTCTCCGGGGCAATGTAAATAAACACTGGGTGAATTGTAAGTGAAAATTGGAGCTTGATAGTTTTATCTGAATAATAGTGCTACTGAAATGTTTTATGAATTGGTTATAGTTACAGTGTTAATTCTCAAGTGGATATTTAACATTATGTGCAGTATAATAGATAATAGTTCAACTATCATGTATGTGGTTATTTTCTATGAAACTTATATATTTTTCCTATGTTTTATGATGTAATGTTTTGTGTATGTTTGTATATTTTTTTGAAAATTAGTTAATAAAAGTTATATTAAAAAAAGAATAATTTTAAAAAAAACTTTATATGGATATTTTTGGTTTTTGGTTTTTTTTACCTTCATTGATCTTTTGGGGTCCATTTTCCTTGTCTGTCATCTTGGTTTTGTTGTTTTGGTAAAACTGTGAAAAGAGATATCTTGGTTAAGTGTTTTGTATTATTGTGTATGATTTATTGTCAATTTTGGTTGTAATAATACTTGTTCTTACCTTTTGGTTGTCTTAATGGTACTTTAGTCATGCTGATGTAATTGTCCAGTAGTTCCAATGGTGATTCCATTCTGTATTGGTTTGTTGGATTCATCAGCCACAGTAGTTGTGTTTTTATTATTTCATCTACTGTGTTATTTTGGGTAAGTAGTTTCCTTTGGTTGTAGTATTGTTCATTGGGGTCAAATGCTGTGTTTTCCATAGGTTTGTAACTTGCTCTTGTATTGTCCTGTCTTGATTTGTTGTTAATTTTATCTATTATTTTTTTAAATTTCTCATTTTCCTGGATATTTTTTATTTTGGTGTCTGTATTTGTTTCTGTTTGTGTTGATTTGTCTTTGTAACAATTTCATTCTGTTTGTGTTGTTTTGTCTTTTTGTAGCCCAATTTGACTTCCCTGATCTGTGGTTTGTTGTTTTATTGGTTTAGTGTCCAATGTGTTATGTTTCCATGGTAAAAATTTCTGGAATTTTTTGATTTTTTTGGGTCTCCAGGGCCACACATTTTTTGGTGATTCACTATTCTTTTTAAAGTCATGTATTATTTCTTGGCTTTCGGTTTTGTACTCATTTAATTTTTGAATTGGTGTAGTTTGTTGTGGTGGCTTTTCTTTTCTTCTTACAACTTGTATTTCTTGTTTTTCGGTTGGTTTCTCATTTTTATAAATTTTTTGTTGTTCTGTTATTGTTGTATTGTTTACCTTAGTTGTTTTTCTCTCTCTTTGTTTGCCAATCTATTATCTTGTTTTGTGGGTTATAATTTTTTTTAATGTTGTCCATTTCTTCCTGTGTGGTATTTTCATTTGGTTTTGCATTTTGATTTGGTTCTGTTAGTTGTCGTAGTGTTTCCTTCCTTTGAACTATTTGAGAATTTATGTTGTCACAAGTTTGGTATTTTGTTGGTGTAATTTGTTTTTGATTAATTTTGTCTATTATCTCTTTTATTTTATTTTTTGAATCTTCTGGTAGGTCCGTGTATTTGTCATTTAAATTATTTTTGTTTATTTCTTGTGACTTTTCTTCTTCCTCATCATCATACTCCTCCTCATTGCTAGAATATTCTTGGAATGAAAGTACTGTGTAGTCTTCATTTTTCATTTCCTCAATCTCTATTATTTTTGTAACCTGTCCATATTAGTAGAGAGTTTGTTTACTGGCTTTAATGGTACCCTCATTATTAGTATTTTTAGATTCACCATCCCCCATAATACGTTCATTTTCTTTCTCTATTTTATTTTCAAATTCTTTCTTGCCTGTACTTTCTGTTGTTTCCTCCATAATTTTCTCTTCTCCTCCAATATTTGGTCAATGTTATTTTGATGATTAATTTTTGAGCTTGTAGTTTTGACAATGCTTTCCCTTTATTCTATTTTTCTGTACTTGTTATCCTTTCCGCTAAGTCTCTAACCACAGACGCTCTGGAAGGCTTGTTCTCTGTCTTTAATATGTGTTTTTTTCAAGGTTCTCATTATCGCGTTGTTTGGCATGGGTTTTTTCCTGCGCTGCTTTGTGTTGTTTTCGGATAATTATTTTTATACATTTTTCTGCTATTCGTTCAATTATTTTTTGAATATATTTATTTGTTTTTGTTTGTTTCCTTTTCATTGCGTTAGTAAATTTTTTGGTTTGATCGTGTTTATTTGATGTTGTTTTTTTGGGGGGATTATTTCATTCGTGGTGTTGGTGGAGTGATCTGTGTCTTACAATCTTCATTCTTAGTTTGTGCATCTTTTCTTTTCCCCGCTGTTTTCTATTTGTGTAGCCGTGGCTTTACTTTGGCTCGCCTTTTATAATTTTTTCCACGTGAAATGTTTGTTGTTTTCAATTTTTCTTTTGTTTTAAATTCATCTCCTGTTGTTGGATTTATTTTTGTTTGGAGTTTTGGATTTTTGCTTTCGCTATTTTGGATAATTCTGAAACTGCATTGATGGAAGCTTTCGGCGTGCTTAGGTAAGTTTGTTCCTTTTTTGGTTTATATTTTTAAGGGGTGGGTGATCCTAATGAGGCGATCCTAATGATTGTTGTTGGCTTACTGTTTGTAAACTATAAATCGCATTAGTTTTGCTGATTATTTAAATGATTTAAGGTTTTGTTTATTACTTTTCTTTGCGCAGTACTTGTATGTAAACAATGTTTTTGGTTTCATTGTTTGGTGCTTGTATGAATAAATTGTCTGCACCCACTACTCCTGAGCATGCAAAATATAATTGTCCGTGTGCGAATCATGGCTTATTCATGTGTACTCCGCAGTATTGAAGTGTCTGTCCTTGTGATTTATTTATTGCAATTGCAAATGATAGTCTTACTGGGAATTTCCTGTTTAATGTTATTTACATCATCATTTCTCACTGATAAGTTTGCTCTTTGAGTAAACCACTCATGTTGGTGATAATTGTTGGTTATGTCTGTGTAGATTGTTAATTAGGTCAAATGAGGTTGTACCATTGTGCAAAAGTAATCAGGAAATGTAACGTTATTCTGTTCTTTTTTTGGTTTCAGGCGTTGGGGTGGGGGTCTTTTGGTGTGCTGGCCTGGGTTGCCGGATCACAGGAATCCCATCAGCACTGTATGTGGTGGTGGTGGGGTCTTTGGTTTTTGCGGCCTGCCTTTTTTCTTTTTCTTTTTCATGTGGCGGCTGCCTCACCGTTCTGCGCGCTCATGGCGCGCAGGACGCTGGGGCTTGTAGTTTGGCTTGCGTGATTTTTTCTGCAGTTTATTTTTGATTGGCCGCAGCGCATTTCCAAACGTTCCTTTTGCCCGCGCAGCTCAGCCTGATTGGCTCTGGTGCGGCGTGGTGCAAGGAATGTTGGGAATTGAAGTTCCCTGCCCCCCGGCCAAAAATTTCAACCCAACAGTTACCTGCGAACCAGGTTTGGGCAAGTGAACGGAGGCCCATTATGGGCTAGTAGGGCCTTGGCTAAACATCCTTTGTCACATTCTAATGGTTAACACCATTTTATAGGTATAGATAGCCCATATGTTGATTGATAGTGAATTCAATGTGTGTGAATCTCAAGAGACTGGGAGTATGAAGGAGTCTACAGATAAAAGGAAGGATTCTGCAGATATAGTCTATTTAATCTTTGCTATTTGTCATATTTTTATCCATCTCATCATCACGGCATTTTAAGTCTTCAGCAGATACTGTACCTAGTGATTTACACAAAGACATGAAATTTCTGATCTTTCCCTCTTTCCAAAGGCAAATAATTTTCATGTGCTTTATAGAGTGTTTCTCAAGAACATTGGAACCTCCCAGAATTTGAGTTTCTATAACTGATAATAAAACTTGCCTGAAATGTGATTGAATGTTCTTGAACAAGACTTTAACAAACATGGAGAATGTAGCTACTAATTCAGTCTTCCTTTTCTAGCTGTCTTATTTTCTTTTTTAGGTTGGTCCCAGAGATACCTGTAATATTAGGATCCTTATTCTGCCGCTACAGTGTGAACCAATGTAGGAAGTTTATGAAATTCTCTCCACCACCATACAACAAACTCTTTTTAAAAAAAGTTACTACAGTAAAACCTCGCATAAAGAGCGCCTTGCTTAGAGACTAACTCGCTTAAAGAGCAGAATTTTCTCTGAATGGTCACCTCGCTTAACAACTAAAAACAACCAAAAACTTGCTTAACAACTGTATCGGGGTTCACAATCCAGAAGTCACAATTGGTCACTTACAATGGTGTTTTGCTTAAAGAGCAAACTCACTTAAAGAGCAATCCCGTGGAATCATTATGCTCTTTAAGTGAGGTGCCACTGTACTTACTTCCCTGCTAGCCATAGCTGTAGGATGAACAAATAAGAGTTCCTGTTAATATTAAGAGAATGTTATTCAGTTATTATTCATTATCACTAAATACATACAGAGACAACAAATAAAGTGGTTTGCCCTTTTGGAGAGAATGTATTGGAATTCTATACCATATGTGGCAAAAGGAGAAGAACAAAGAGCACAAGGCAGATCAAGAGGAAGGTGGGGAGATAACATCAAAGAAACATTAGAAGAACACCAAATAATGCTAGTGGAGGTTGCTAGTAGTGCCAGAGCAAGAACCTTGTACCTCCCTTGACCCCTGAAGGGGTAAAAGAGGAAGCAAAGAAAAATGAATGAAACATACTGTTAGTTACATTCTTCCAAATGCTAAAGCAAACAAACAAGAAACAACAAAAAAAATCAAGGGTCCCAAAATCTCTCCTGTGCCACTAGAGTGTGTGAGGTCAGTTTTGTGGGTCACTCAATATACACATTTTTCACTCACTTTTTGGGTGATAAGGGAGCTTTTGCAGGGCTGTAGCACAATGAAAGGTTACAGAAACAGTCAAAGGGCAGATTTTCTTTAAAAGAGTCAAAAGAAAAGGTTACTTTTTTAAAAAAAGAAGTAATTGAGTGACATTTCTTCAGAAAGGGGGCCATATTGTATCTTCAGGGAATATTAAATACAATTTTGTAAGGCATATTAAAATTCTTTCTCTACTACATAAGTATAGAACAGTTGTGTTTGTCCTTTCAATAAACATTCTCTTAGGATTTCTGAAACTAGGCTTCTGACACACCTTTTTGAAGGGGAAAGATCATTTCCTGTTCTGAAGCAATCTAAACTTTTGAGCTTCTCATTCAGGACCCAGGTAGCTGACCCTTAGCTACCTAGGTAATTTAACTCCTTCCTGAACAAACAGGGATTCATATTTGCAAAGGGATTCTGCTTGGAGCGTGTAAAACCCAGATACAAGGCTATCTTTCTTTTTCCTGCACTTTTTATTTGCTGCCTCCACATACCATCACTATTCTGAAGAAACTTTGTACATTCCAAGTAGCATTATTCTTCAGGCAACATATGAACCTTGTTGATTGAGTCCTAAATGTAACAGGCCTCAAAATTAATGCATTTCATTATATTGCTTGAATGTCTCATTAAATTAATTCTTCTTACTTTCCAATCTGAATTCTGAATAATTGACAGTTTGGGGAATCAAGGACTCATAATACATTAGTAATATGGCTAAAAGAATTTGATATTATCAGGCCATAAAGGGGCTCATCAAATGAAAGCAAGAACATTTCTCATTTTATATTTCTTCTATTAATATTGGGAAACAATATGTACTATTATTTTGAATGAATCTTTTCACTGTTGTAATAAAACACTAGTTTTAATTTTGTACAGTTCCCCAGGTGCTTTGTCAAAACATCAGATAACATTAGCAAGCAATCGAGTTTAATTATTATATCAATGATCATTTTACTATATACAAGGTAATAGATTTTTGAATCATTAGTTCATAAATATACTTCTTTAAAATGCCCAGCCTAGTTCTTAAGTCATCATCTAGCTGAACAAAGAGAAATTTAAGTTATATCATATCTCATATATTCATAGAACTGGATTTACCTTCTGTAGATGGTAAGTGCTACCACCAAATGTTCTAGGGTTTATCTACGTCCTCTGCTTTCCTTCCACCAACATCCCAGGATCTGTGCTGGGGTATGGAAAATGTCCCCTTAGTCTCTTTGGTCAGTAGCTTGGCTTGCCCAAGTAGGTTCACTCACTGCCTAGCTTACATATCAGAGAGCTTACATATCAGAGAGCTTGACACTCATGCATTCTAGAAGACAACACAGGCACTCACACCAAGAGCAAAGGCTGGCAGGCACTTTCAGGAAGAAGTTTCTTCTGCATCTTCAGTGCACCCAATAGTAAAAATAATGAAAAGAATGGGAGATAACATGGGTTGGGACTAATGAGCTTGTCCCCTTAAGTAGTCTCTCTTGCTCAAATATACTCATGTATTTCCTAGTCCAATTAATGGTGCTGCATATTTAGCATGCACTCATTTTGGAACACATACAGGCACTCACAGTAAGGAAGAAATTGTTCTAAAAATAAAAGAGAGAACCAGGCACTCAAAATTAAAAAAAAAGTAGAAAGGAATGGTTGTGGAATTAAAGATTCTTCTCATTCCACTACTGTACTAACAAGAGTTAATTTGAATATCACTGCTATTGCTTTAGAAAATGGCAATCAAAAAGGTGTAAATACTCAAGTACCTGACCTATACAATCCAAGCCTTCATAAACAGTCAGACATTTTATTTTATTTTATTTTTAAATTCAGATTTCTATGCCGCCCTGTCAGGTAAACCCAACTCAGGGTGGCTCACAACAAGTTAAAACATACATAAAAACAATTAACCATTAAAAACCCAACATACCCACCCACCTACCCCGTTCATTCCATTCCAGAGTCACACCTAGTCAATCCTTGTCAGGGTCTGAGGTAGTTTCAGGGTTCCAGCAGCTAGGATGGCAGTTCTAATTGGAGTTGTAGTCTCCTCTGCTGCTGTAGCTGCTGAAGCCCTCATAAGCTCACCTGAGGGCCCTGGGGGAAGAGCTATCTAAGGACTATCTCTTTCCCCTGGAAACTATCTTACCAATGAAGATATCTAGAGGTGCTTATGTGCCTCCTATTATGTAGACCCTCCCCTTCCTGCCTTGCTGCAGTCCTGAAAATATTTTGCTTTGGTTGCTTCCTTGATTGTTTGACTCCTGGCCTGCTTGGACTCTGTCTCCTCTACTGGACTAGCCTTGTTCCCCTGTCTGTGCCTGGCTCTGACCTTAGGACTTGCTTAAGGTTTGCTTTTGAACTTTTATATGTTTTTACCCATTGTTGTGAACCGCCCGGAGTCGGCTTTGGCTGAGTGGGCGGTATAGAAATTTGACAATAAATAAATAAAAAATAAAAAAAAACTTTATCTTGGTTGCCTTGGGGCTTGTGCAGCCAAACACCTATGTCCTGGGCTATTATAATCCCAAGTGCAATGAAGACTAGTCCAGTAGAGGAGACAGAGTCCAGTAGAAGAGACAGTGTCCAAGCAGGCCTGGAGTCAAACAATCAAGGAAGCAACGACATTCTGGAACAGTGGTGGTGAATCTATGGCACACATGCCAGAGGGGGCATGCACAGCCTTCTCTGTGGGCATGCATGCCATCGCCCCAATACTTTTAATTGTATGTGTGTGTGAGTGTCCAAGGAGGTGCAGGAGGCAGTGGCACATGAGCAGGCACCACATGTGTGCAAACACCCATGTGACATTGCCAGCACACCTCAAGCGGTGCGTGCACGTGTGCACATGCACGCACCCACATTGTAGGAAATCTGATCCATGTAAAGATAATCATTCAGCCTCATTAGCAGCAGTTTATAGTCCCAGATCTTTTAAGAGAGAGAGTTAAAAAGTCTAACGGAGTCCAGCTTCATTAGATGGAGTAAAAGGGAAACAGAGATAGAGCGAAAAGCAAACACACACACTGGTCTTTTGGCTGAACAAAGGATTATCATGGCTACTCTTTATTCAAGCAGAGTCTATCAGAAACGAAACTTAACAGAAACAAAACTTAAGGCACAGAGCCAATCAGAATGTCAGAGCCCAAATAAGGAGAAAGAAGGGTGAAATCTTCGACAGGAAGACAGAAACCAGATGCCTTCCCACATGTCCTCCTTTTTCATTTAAATTTGAGAGAGGGACGGCTAATCATACCCCTGCATGTCATCATACTCCATAACTACTCCTCCATATACATCATCACTGTCCTCCTGGACATCGTACCCCTCTTGACTCCTGGTACCTTGTTCCGGAGGATGATACCTCATTGAGTACAATTGCCGTCGTGCAAAACTCGATGTCTCCCTTCTACGCAGTGGACATGTGTTACACATAGAAATAAGATTAGGAATACAATTAATGCAAAAACACAAAGATATAAGGCAGATAATAATAATGAACCCATAAAAGAAAACTTGTCTAAGGACAGACAAATCAGGCAACCAAGAAGTCACCCAATCAAAGAGATTAACATCAGTGCGTACATTGTTAGTAATGCTCTCCTGTAAATTCTGAAGTTCTTTCTCAATAGTATTATTCAGATCCTGGAATTTTACCTGACATCCCTGGTTCCCGACCAGTTTACAAAATCCTCCGGATTTTGCTAACAGGTAATCTATGGCCAGTCTGTCCTGCATTTGGTCTTGATGAAGCTCAGTGATTTCCATTTGAAGATCCCGTATGACCCTCCCTGTGGCATTGATTGATTTCTCCAGCCTACAGGTGAGTCCCAAAATGGACCTTCTATTCTCCTGGGAAATGACACCTGGGTATGATCCCAAGGTGAGTGCTCCAGTGATAGCACCCCCTATAGCTCTCCCCCAGGAGCTACCATCAGAAAGCTGAACATCGATTATCACTTCATCATTGCAACCAGAACCCATCGGGCCGGCAGCAGCTCTCCGGTGCCGTGCATCTGCCTGAAGCGGCATTTGCACTTGTACGGATAAGGTAAAATAACCCAATGCTGCACATTGATATTGTCCTGGATGGAAATTCGTGGCAACTCCATTAAAAAAGAACCACATGTTAGGATCCTTGATTTGCCATCCATTGCAAATTGAACCACTATCTATAGCAGAATAATCAGGAGTAAACATAGGAAACACATCATATATATCTTCAATAGTAGTGTTAAACAAGGTATAATTAAGCTTATAAGAACTGTTATAACTACCCCATAACCAAAAATAATCATCACAACCCGTATAATTGCCTACATTCCGCAAAACCCTTTGTGCTTGAGTCCAGTGCTTCCATTTACTATTCCAGACTCCAGAACTATGACAACAGAAACAAAGTCCTTTAGTGTATTTCTTGAAAGTCATGCTTCGCCAGCGGGTGTTGTTAAATTGTTCTGGGGGATTAGAGAAGAGTGTAGACCTATCAACATGTTGCAAATGTCCAATAACCAACTCAGGCGTGTTGAACAATGCCGGAAGAAAGGCCATTTGAGACACTGCCAATGGATGCTCATAGTATAACGTTGCATTCTTACCATGAACCTCAAACATATAGTTAGCATGACGAAGCCAGAAGTTGGGGTTGCCCCATGAGGTATTGTTCTTGCAGCTGGAAGCACAGTAAGAAAGAAAAGAACAAATGTCAGCAAATTTAGTCTACTGGTGAACCACCATCCTGGAGCTGAGTAACCTTCTTCTCTCTCCATGGGCGGATCGCTTGAGCAGGAATCCTTCCACTCAGGATTCCCTTGTTGCCAATAAATGACCAATGGCTTAGGAAGACACTTCCCTAAGAAACAGGAGCATGCCCTGTTATTACTAGTACCATGTAACTAGATATGAAACATGAGTGACATATAACACAAATGCAATATCACAAACCCATTTACATGTGTATGGTACTGAAAACTCTTCCATGTACTCCTGGAGGTACCTTGAGATATGCAGAGGCAAAACATAACATAAGCAAAGACAGGTCTTTCTCCTGCAAGAGAATAAGCAAACATTTAAGCATGAACAAAACATGAACAGTTCTCTTCTTCCTTACATGAAGGAGGTCTGTTTAGCATTCTAGAAGGCATTTCTTACTCCCCAGTTACATGAGTAAGGCATTAAATTTCTTCTTCTCTCACTGGTGTAAGTGAAAGAAGCATTCAATAACTTCCAATCAGCATAGCATGGTAACTCAAATACAGTACAAATCTCATTAGAGCATTTCACACTCATAGCATGAGCAGGTAGGCAATTTCTTAAAGAGGCTGTCAGGTTTTATAATGCAAACAAAGCCAATTCTTCTTTAAAGTCCACACAAACTTTTTAGTCCAATTAAAATGTCCAAATTAAAAGTCCAAATGTTGATTGAAGCTTTCTTAAACACTATCTTCTCTCCAGCACAGTTCTTGGCATGGCAAAGGTTGAAATTAAGCCATAAATTAAGTCTCACTGACTTCACAAGACAATCCCACACAACCCCCCTTTTCAGCTTCTCAGGCAAACACACATTCCTTCATGCTCCAGCCACACCCATCTGCATTAAGGCAGGCCGATGAGGTATGAAGGCACAAAGAACAAATTCTCCAGAAGTTGCAAGTAATTTCACACAGAAGAAAATCACAGGGAATTCCAAGTTGCTTTCCCTGCAATCCTGATGCCTGAAACTTGGAACAGTCCACTCTGGATCTCTTTGTTTGAGGGTTGGGCAATTCAAAAACAGCCAA
Organism: Bradypodion pumilum; assembly: GCA_035047305.1. Classification (NCBI taxonomy): domain Eukaryota; kingdom Metazoa; phylum Chordata; class Lepidosauria; order Squamata; family Chamaeleonidae; genus Bradypodion; species Bradypodion pumilum. Next base: position 304,556,306 of record JAWDJD010000004.1, on the reverse strand, counting down.
AAACTGTATGTCTTCTCCCTCCTTGTATTTTTGCAACAGCCTGCTGTCCATACAGTCAGGATTCACCCCCCTGTTCCTCTGGATTTCTTTCATCTGCAGCTTCTGAATCTCAACTTTATGACAAACTGCATCTGTTAGTTTGTACTTGCACCCCTTTCTGGGCTTGGGTTTTTTGCATTCCTCCTCTTCTGGGCCATCCTTCCACTTCCTGCCCACACGTGAGGAATCAAGTTTACTACTCAGCTTCTCCTGCTTTTGTGATGAGGGCTGCTTCAGGGGCTGGCTGAAATCCCTTATGCTGCTCTTTGAACCCCTTGCTTCTTGCCCCTTTGCATGCATTAATAGCTTCAATCTGTGATGAGGTCCCCACCATTTGTTCCCCATCAGCTGGCACAAGTTGTTTTTTAGACTCGGCAGGCAGTATTGCTGCAGTCCCATCTGCCAGCGCCTCTCTGTTCACTGGATACACAGCGACAGGTTCCATATCCAGCACAGCTGCAGTTAAAGCAGCAGAGAACAGTGTTTTTGTAGGGCTAAAAGTGCTTGATTGCTGCAAGGCAGGATATAATGTCCCATCTTCTTTTCCACCCAAATCCCCATCAGGGGGCTTATGCTGTTGTCTCTCATCTGATGGAGGGGCTGTTGGACCCCCTCCCTTGGCTGGAGGCAAAAGCTGTGGGAGGGGGCCATCCAGTCTCTGAGAGAATAACATATTTCTTGGAGTAAGTCTTTGAAGGCAGTTTCTGACTTCCTCCCACGTAAATTGTACTGATACAAAAATTCTCTCATGCTTTTGCAATTCTTTCCCCACCTGATTCCACTGTTTTAAGTTCAAACATTCATCATATTTAACCCAATTACAGTTTTTTTCTATAGCTTTGACCAGCTGTTGTATTTGCTTCTCATCAGCCTTTCGTCCATTCATATGCAAAAGATCTGAGATATCTTTACAAAGTTCATTCCCTTGCGAAGTCAATACGCACCCCATAATTAAATTGTTTTTTCCTTTTTTCCACTCACCTAGTTATAATTCTCAAGCGCTTGATTTATGACCTTTCCTCTGGTCGAAGCGAGTGAAGACCTTGTCCCTGGTCGCCAATTATGAGGTGTTAATTGCTGATTGCTGCTTCAAAGCATTCCTTTGAATTCCATTCAAACCCCTCACACGGTGCGCCACTTGTAGGAAATCTGATCCATGTAAAGATAATCATTCAGCCTCATTAGCAGCAGTTTATCGTCCCAGATCTTTTAAGAGAGAGAGTTAAAAAGTCTAACGGAGTCCAGCTTCATTAGACGGAGTAAGAGGGAAACAGAGATAGAGCGAAAAGCAAACACACACACTGGTCTTTTGGCTGAACAAAGGATTATCATGGCTACTCTTTATTCAAGCAGAGTCTATCAGAAACGAAACTTAACAGAAACAAAACTTAAGGCACAGAGCCAATCAGAATGTCAGAGCCCAAATAAGGAGAAAGAAGGGAGAAATCTTCGACAGGAAGACAGAAACCAGATGCCTTCCCACACCACATGATATCACAGGTGTGCCTGGAGCAGCACATGTGCAATGCGTACCCACACACTTCCTCCTCCTACTTGGGCACTTGATCTCTAAAAGGTTTGCCATAACTATTCTATAATGTATTCAGTTTATTATGCAACATGCCACCTTCTCCTTGTTATGTCTGGGTTAGATTCATGGGAAGTAAGAAAGACACCCCCCCACACACATCTGAACCTTCCCTGAGATCCTAACATTTTGGCTTTCATTGGGGCTTTAGCTGTCAAACTCCTTTTGGTTTAACACTTCTTTCTTTTGCTTCAATTTCATGTTTTTTTTTTAAATCAGCATTTTAACCTAGTGATTTGTAGAGGCATCCTAATCGACCAAAGAATCGCTGGGGGCTTCTTGAACTTCCTGTATCTCCTATGGCAAGGTATAAATATTCCTGATTTATTTCACTTGGATGCTTCTTCCCCTAGTACTAAACTGCAATGTCTACTAAAAATGCATTATTAAATTATTTTTATACTAACATAAAATTACTTTCTTCCCTCTCAACATATCTATATAGCTGCTTTCTTTTTTCTTTTTACTGTGAGACAGTAGTCCTATAAAGTATCTAAACTGGTTTAATCTATTCTTTATTTCTACTGACCAGTCTGTAAATGTGGTACTAACATTGTAGACTTGTTGACTGTTCTAATCCCACACTAGAAAAAAGATCAGAGATATTTTGCTGAGAGTTGCTGTTACTCGAGAGCTGGAGGAGAGAAGTTAAAAGAAAAACCTTTCAATTGGTTTTGGAGTTTTTGGGACACATTTTGTAATATAATGTAGATGGTTGCTTGAGGAAAATATAAGAGACTATTTAACACCATAGTAAGTTTTAGAAGTCTGAAATGTTTTTATCCTTTCATGTTGCATGGATTTAGATCACAAATTTCAAAGGACTTCAGATGAAAGTGTGATGTCAATAAGGTTTGTTGATATCAGAAAGTTACTGGTGAAAAGGTGAATTCCAAATCTATTCAATAATGCAGTGTGTGAAATAAACATGCAATAAGAAGAGCATGCTAACCCCATGCAGCCATCATTACTCACAATACAAAAAGTGCCAGTGTGCAAATAGGATTTTGTAGCATCTAAGTAGTTTTCCTGCGTGAGTCAAATCCATGTCCCTCCCTCCTAGTTCTGGTTCATGTGGAGAGTCTACCTGGACTAGAGTTGCCATAATTCTCTCCCACAAAACAAACATAATATAATGACAGCTATAAAACACTTTCACATTAAATATATCAATGCATAAATGAATTTATTTACAACAGTTAATTCTTACTGTAAGATGACCTGTTGTACTTCTGAGAAGTCGTGTTGTGGTCAACTCTTAACGTCCTCAGTTCCAGGAAACACACTGGTCACACTTCTCGGGTGTTGGCGTGAGGCAAGGACATTAAGATTTGTCTCCAAGTATACTCCAATTCCAATGTGGCAGGAAATTGCTCGTTTGATGGCAAGAGTTCAAATTTATTTTAATGGTGTGTTATAATACACAATCAGTAAGTTTTTAAAATCCAGGACTTTAACATGATTTTTATTGAACTGGCTGGGACAATTTTTTTGGCCTTGAATCCAGGACAATCCCGGTTTTCTGGGATGTATGGCAATCCTAACCTGGACACAGTTATCAGTATTGCATGTTGAAAGTGTTGATGTCCCTCTCATCGTGAGTGTGTTAGATATGCTTATAGTGTGAATGAGAGCTAGGAGAGAGCCTTGTCGGTGCGCAAGGGCTTGAGGGGTCTAACTAGACAGTGTTGCCCATCTCTAGTCAATGATGTTAGGCCGGGACTAAAACTCACCACAGTGTTCTCTGTTGGGCCCTTGGGCCAGGTGAAAGTGGAGGGTACACGTCAAGGTCCACCTAGCCAGTGGGTGATGTGATATCCAAATGGCTAAAAAACCACATGCAGATGGACCTGATTTCTCCAGTCCATTTGCATGTGTGGAATGTCATCGCAGAGATGTCTACCAATCTACAGACTCCTTGTGTGGAAAGCACCAAGTCCGATGAAAACCCCAGTTTGGAGGGAAATGTTCATGTTTCCACACCTTGTTCTTGTGCCCCTGCCTTTATTCCCTAGTTTTTAGAATGTAGGGTTAAGAATCATATGCTGGCACCTGCCCAGTGGCTCCATCTCTTAGGACTCATGGTAACTGGCATTTGGCCCACCATGCTGAGTACAGAAACTGGCTCTGTACAAAGCAGCAAAGTTTTAAAATGCTCAGTGAGTCAGCAGAAAATCCATTTTGCAAAGTATATTTTCTAGGAGAGATGCTTGGAGCAATCTAATGTTCAAACTGCGGTTTGTGTGTTGCACTGAACATTAAAAATTTACAATGCCAAATGGCTCTAAACTTGTTATTCTTTACTTTTCTCTAATGATTGTTTGATCTTTTGCTTATGTATGTTTCTGCATCCATTGAAATGGACATGAATTAACAGTTTTTAGAAGCTTTTAAACCTGGGAAAATTCAATAATAGAGCAACATTTGTTTATCCTAATTTATTTGAAATCCCATTTAGTTATGCATCGTATAGTACATTAAGAAGGATGTGGTAGCTGCATCAAAGTTAACAGTTGTCCAGAAATGGAAATTGCACGAACTTGAAATTTGAGTTTAATAAATCTGAAATAATTAAGGCAACATAAGAAAATGAGACAGAGCTTGATGAAATGAAATTTAAGCAATAAAGTTCAGCTTAAAGAAAACTAATTTATTCATATGAAACCAAATAATGACCTGATACTGATATTAGAATTCTGTATGCAAAAGTGAGGAAGTTGAAATATCATCTTCTGAAACTGGAAAACAGGCATTTGTTTTTTTGTATTACTTTCACATAGCATTGCCCACATTTATAATTTAGAATTATGCATATTTTTATTTCCTTTCCTGTGCAATCTGTCAATGTTTCAGTAAACAATAAATATGAAATTATCACATTATTTAAATATATAGGCATGCATGATACTTGAATTTCTTGAAACCATCATTGTTAACCCCACCCCACCCCCAACATATAGCAGGAGATAAGAATAATTTTATTTTGCCCACATGAAAACGTATAAGATCTCATCCTCCTATTTTGTTTTGTCCTGTTTTTCCACCAATGAGTGGAAGATGGTGTACATCAATAATAGTTTGTGATCACTAATCTCTTCCAGTTCTACTGGTGGGACTTCAGTGCTGTATTGTCCTTGATGCACTTCAACTATATTTTATCTTTGGATCTCTTTCTGTTATGCTTCTTTATCTGTGCAAAGAAAGGAGCTGCATGTAGTCTTTGTTCCATGGATGGATCCATAGGATCTTACTTCAGTATTTATGTAAATATCAGTGTAAATATCTGTGAACATCAAAATTCCACATTTTTGCTCATAGTTACAGAAGGGTAATTTGATTCAGAGGGGCTAGCCAGGTACCCATTTAATTAATTAAGTGAATGCATATATATTCCTAGAACATGATAAAAATCTTGTTAGTTGCCCCCCAAAAAAACAACCCAAAACAACTACAAACAAAATGGAGAACAGAAGCTTGACAAAATATACCACTTCAGCAAAAGTAACTGTCAAGCAGAAATTTTCAAAAGATCCTGTGTAAAACTGGAACCATGAAAAGCTAGGCAGTCCATAAATGCAAATTATTATACAATAATTCACTAAGCAAATACAATACTCCTACAATAATTCAGTTTTTCCTCTTGAGTCGATGCATTTTTACCTGAGCAAACTTAGATGAGCAGAAGTAAACACACAAATTCTTCCTTAGTATTAAATGTGAAACATGATTCTCTCTAATGTCTTTTTAATCTTAGCGTTTTACACGAACATACAACCACACCTCATTTGCTGTCAGAATTTTTTGCTTTACAGTTAGAATTTTATAGTAGAAGGTATGTTTCTAGAAGTATAAATTAATGTAGATTTTATATAGTTGAACAAATCAGTAATGTTCTGGTTTCCAGAGTGAATAGAAGAATCCTAGGCACTTACTGCTATCACATATAAATTTATACATCCTGTAAAGCAAAATCTGGTTATAAATACAAACAAGCAGCTTAAAATGTAATCATTGTGAAGTAATGAATGTAAAAGATACCAATCAATCCTCCTGTTTTATGAAACAAAGAAGGCCTTTAAATTGTTTTAATTCAAGGTTATGATAGCTGTATCCTATTGGTCAAATACACCCATATAAGTTCAGTTGCAATGCTGCATAATTGACGTTGAAATTCTCCTTACTTATTTATACTGGGCTAAAACAAAAGGCTGTGAGTTGTTAACTAGCAGCTATTTGAGAATGCAAGATTCTCTGGAAAAGTCAGCAGGAAAAATATGGGATGGATTAGCTTCCTAAAGGAAGCCACAAGCTTGAGTTTACAAGAGTTAGAGTAGGGCTGTTGAGGAAAGGAAATTTTAGAGCTTGCTCATTCATAAGTCGAGGCATGTAACAACAAGGACGGTGTAACAGAATGACAATGTCACAACCTTTTTTGAAAGCAAGTACAGTACAGTGGAACCTTATACAACAATCGCCCCATGCAGCAATGAAATCACATAACAATTAGATTTTGGTGGGAAATGGTGTCCCATATAACAATTTTCCCTATGGAAAAAATCGTTCAACAATTTTTCAATGGGAAAAACCACTTATCAAAAAAAAAAAACTTGTACGATGCATCCCATAGGGAAAATCGATATACGATACATGCATCATATAGCAATTGTTTTGTACAACAATGAGCCACATGGAATTAAAATCATTGTATGAGATACTGATGTGAGCTTGTGGGTGTTTATGTATTAATCTCTAGCCATAAGATCACCTTACTTGTCTGCTGAACTTTCTCCAGGCATTAGAGCAGGAAATGTTCTCTCCTTTTTGTAAGAAAATTTTGGAAGGATGTGAATTGTCGCAGCGGGTGCAATCTTCCAAGATTGAAGGGATGAGCATCTGTAGTGCTCAGATCTGTGGAGGCTGCCTGACCCTGGTGTGTACAGAGTGATTTCATCACCCTCAGATAAAGGAATACACAATTTCTACTCCAATTGTTGACTGACTGTGGTCATAAAATATTTTTTAAAAATAAGTCTGTTTCACACTGTCATTGTCTCCAAATCTTTGTTAAAAAGAGTGAATTTTCAGCAGTTGAACTGGTGTGAATTGTTGGTAAATCAGGCCTGTAATCGTCTAACATAGTCCCTGGGCCTTGAATCTAAAGCCATCTGGACACTATGACAGTGTTCTATTTATTACATACAAATGCTTGGATGCTACTGGTGCATAAACAGTAATTAAGCACGCAAGTCAGCCATGCATGCCAGATTTGCTAGAATTATCCTTTGAGTATCTGAGGCTTTCCATGCCAGTGAGCTTATTGAGGCCTTGGCTGGTGATTAAACATTAATGATTTATGGTGCAAGCAGGGTTCATTTACTGCTTACTGAAATATGTTTGACAGCTTCACTGTGATTTCCCAAGAATTAATACCTTCATAGGTAATTTTCCCCCCATCAGCCATTTTCCAAATTGTTTTCAAAGAAGGAATGACATAGCAACGTGTATAATAATTATTTATATGCATATCTCTAATAATATTGCTGACTCATGAGAATTGTCCTGTTTTAAAATGAAGGGTGGGTGGAATCCATTTACTATACAGTGGAACCTCATACAACAATTGCCCTGTATAGCAACAAAATCGCATAACAAGTAGTTTTTTTTGGGGAAATGGCATCCCGCATAACAATTTTCCCTATGGAAAAAATCGTACAACAATTTTTCAATGGGGAAAACCATTGTTTATAATGCATCCCATAAGGAAAATCACTATACAATGCATGTATCGTATAGCAATTGTTTCGTACAACAACGAGCCCTGTGGAATGGACTACAATCATTGTATGAGGTACCATTGTAGTTTGATTTTGTGCATTCAAGAGACACTGGTATCATATCCTGCAAACTCAATAAAGTGTGCCTGATAGAGCCTATGTTATACTAGGTGTGTGACTGTTGTTGCCAATTTTCCTTGCCAAATGATAAATCATTTTTTTAAAAAGCTCTGAGTCTGGACTTACTGGCTGTATGGTGGCTCCAGGCAGCCTGGCTAGAAAAAGGTTTAGTGTAGGTATGATGTATACCAGGCATTCACAACCTATGCCCCATGGGCCAGATCCGGCCCTGATGCCAATTCATCCACCCCTGATGTCCTTGCTGCTCCCTGAAGTGGAAGTAAAGCGTGTGCCACACATGCACAGAATGCTGCTAAATGCATTATGTGCATGCACAGCAGATGTTTTACTTCCACTTGCAGGTGGGAAGAACCACATGACCGGCCCGATCAGCTGTCCAGGAGGTGTGGTCAGGCCTGCGACCTGAAAACATTGAGAAACACTGATGTATACTTGTCAGCATCATATATTTGGTGTACTTAACATAAATGAAATCTATTCTTCTTCTGCCATATCCAAATCTAAATATTAGTGATCATCATGGAGATCAGCCATGAAGACTGTCCTGAGAATATAATGCAGTGGTCTTCCATCTGCCTTCAGCATTGCAGCATGACACCCTTACTACTGATCTAATTCCACAAGTAACTTTCTGGTCCTGAGCCCTTTTGGCACACAAACTCTTCCACAGCCCCAGAACAGTACTGATGAAGCTGCTGCCCTCTACCAAGATGGGTTCAAGATGGGTTTAATCTACTTGAGGACCATCACCCTTCCCTGTGGACTTTGGCACCCAAGGCCATTAGTCCTTAGGATTTTCAGGTTAGTTAACTGCCGCCTGACACTTGGCATTGAGTCGCTGGCAGTAGAGTTTACTCTATTAACATAGCAGGATAACCTGGCCAGACTCTCAAAATGAAACCTATAAATAAATAAATTTAATTTATGGATCGCAGAAGACCTAGGGGAAGACCACTTCGCAGATGAGAAGATTTTCTCAAGAAAAATGTTGGGCCAACATTGAAATTGGAGTGAAAGAATTAAGATATTAATTCTAATATTAATTCTGGTTTAAAAGTAAAAATCATTTTCTCAGCTACTCTGTAAAGTTAAACAGATCAGATTGACCCAATCAATATAGAACATGATGATGAGGCTAAAGTAAACAGAAGGCCTTGTGTCCACAAGCCCAGTAAATAAAATACAGTTTGTACAGCTGACAGGGATTTCTCTTAGACTCAGGAAACCATAATGCTGAATAATATTTGTGTGACATGACATGAACAAATATTCTGAATGTTCTAACCTGAACTGCATGACAATGTCAAAAGATTAATTAATAATTTTAGCTTATCCCATAGTGATGAAATGTGTAGAAATTTCCTAATTAAATGGTATAAAAAGATGGCTCTGAAAATGTATTGTCATTCAGGGATTATTAGCTTGTTAAAGCATCCCTGAATCTGTTTGGCCAAATAATAATAAATCTCTTATCTGTCTTAGCTGGAATGTGGGTTTGTCTCGTTTTCATTCCACAACAACATGGAGAAGAACTGCCAGGGACAGATTGCTATATACAGAAGTTGTGTGGAATGTCATCGTGGAGATGTCTCCAAGGTAGCCAAGGAAATTTATAGTCCAAATATTATTGAAATTATGAATTTTTAATTTTAAAGAGATCAACTAAGTGAATAAGAGAATATTAATGGACAGAACCTGGCCTGTCATCTCTTGTACTTTATGTGTCCCTGTTACTTTCCAGTTATGGCATATTGCTTTCCACTTGTGGCAAACCTAAAATTGGCTTCAGGGTACATTAAATTTTTAAACAGAGGTTTTGTCAGCCTCCAGTGAGTATCTATGACCAAGTGGGGGTTTGAATTCGAGTCTCCTAAATTCTAGTTTGTCCCTCTATCTGTTGCACTACACTGGCTCTTATACCATGTACTGCAGGAGTGGCCAACCTTGATGCTCCAGGATGTTCTTGAACATCAATTCCCAGAAGTCCTGATCATCAGTAATGCTGGGAATTGAAGTCCAAGAACATCTGGAGACCAAGGTTGGCCACACCTGCTGTAGTGCTTACACTTTCTTGGTAGCCACTCTAATTTCTGCAAAGTCCTTCTAAAAGTTAGAAAGCCCTCTAGAAAAATATAGACAGAACACTGGGAGTAGTGTGAGCAACAGCCTCAAAACAGAGGGCATTACTATAAAAAAAAATTTTATAATTACCTTTTCCCTGTAGTACATTGTCTAAAGTGACATGATATTACCTGGAGGCATTTTTCAGGGGAAATATTTTTGGATCAAAGGGACCTGAAATAAAGGGGAATTTAATCTTCTTTCTCATTGGTTTAATTTCATTTTTGACTTACTAGTATCCTGATCAATGAGGAAGAGTGTTTTCTGTTTCATAGCAATATAAAAATGGGAGAGCCTGGCAAATATCCTTTGGACCTAGAAGAAAACTCAAGTGTGGACTAATTTAATGTCCTGCTTTGTTTCTCTCCTTGGTGTATGCCACCACTGTTTGTCTTTACAGATGAATAGGACAACTTTCTGCTACTCAGTCTGGAACATCATGCCAGAGACAAGTTATGACTAGTGTTGCCTCCCCAAGTAAAATTTTAGGTTGAGATGCCTACTGTCTCTGTCCACAAGCTGTCCCTGCATCATAAGCTATTTGAATTAACTAGCTTATAGTGATACTGCCATGGATAGTATATTGCTATACTGTACTACCATGCATATCAAGTACAATTCCTTTAGTTTCTAACTTTTTCCAGAACTAATCTTTCAATACATATGTAAATTCTTTATACCATTTTAAGTAATCATGTGCACTAATAAGCCACCTTTCCATTTGGAATGAGGTAAAAGCAGGAGGGGGCACCTTTATTATGTACAATACATTTAATATCCTGGAGATTTGCTTCCAGTTAGTTGATATATTACCAAGGTTCATTTAACAGATTGAAGCCAAATTAGCCCATGAACACTTCTTATTTCTTGTATACTTTCATTTGCCTTCTGTGTATCAGAGCATTGCACAATTTAAAATGATGGACATATATGAAATATAAGTAAAAATCCAAACAAATTAAAATGTTAAACTATATTTGACCAGAAGTGTAGGGTTGCCATATGTCCCAGAAAACCGGGATTGTCCTGGATTCAAGATTGGAAAAACTGTCCCGGCCGATTCAATAAAAATTATGTTAAAGTCCTGGATTTTTAAAATGCGGTCCAGGAAAGGCAGAGCCCTTCTCTTTTTTCCCCCACCCAAGGGGTGTGAGTGTGAGAGAGAGAGCGTATGTCACTGCCTCCTCCTGCCGCTGCATCCTTGTCATTTCCCCACCCCCTTCGTGTGTCTGGCTCTGCAGAATGAGGCTGGTGAGGCAAATGCGGACTTCTGTACTTGGCCTCGTTCCACCATGTCCCGATTGGATGGGACTTTGGTGGCGGCTTCCCTTCACCACCAGCTCCTCCAATGGCCCTCGGCCTCTGGCTCCCGCCCACCTGCCTTCCTGCCTTCCTGCCTTCTCTCCTTCCCTCTCTCCCTGGGAAACCGTGGGAAGCGGGGCTCTTTAATTCCACCTGGTGGTGGCATGAAAAACACTCACCCACACACCCACCTCTCCCCCCAAAAAAGAAAGGAAGAAAGAAAAAAAAGGGGGAGGGCAAGGGAGCTATTTGCATATATATTTCTAAGGAGCTAATGAGTGAGAGAAAAGCTGGAGGGGGCACCTGCAATGAAAATATGCTGTTCCAGACCGATCAAAGACCTTGAAATCAGTGCATGTCAAAGTAGTCTGCAGAGTTTCTCAAACAAAAGTGTGTATGTGTGTGTGACACATATGCACATAGAGAAGAAAAGAGAGAAGGGTAGGAGGTGGATGGAGAAGACGTATGGCTTCCTTTGTGGATAGGATTGACAAAAATAGATGGGTTATCTACAAAATAGACTTTTTAAAAACAAACATAATATAATGACAGCTATATTAAATATATCAATACATAAAGGAATTTATTTACAACAGTTAATTCTTACACCAATCATATTTCACAGAACACTTTACTTTGTTTAGGAACTTTGACATTTTTTCATTACACTGACACATAAGTTCATAAAATTCAGCTGTCATTATGTTTTTTTTAAAAAAAGGCTACTTTGTAGATAATCCTCCCATTTTTGTTAAGTATACTTCTGTCCCGGTTTTGTGGGAGAAAATTATGGCAACCCTACAGATGTGGGCAATTTCAACAGTGTTATCTTGGGCATTTACTAGATCTTTTGTGCAGATGGTGGGGCATAAATTGCAGGTGCATATATGCTGTGTTGATTGAATTTCACCATATTCACAGAAAATGCATCATGTATCCAAGTAGCCTCATTTACTGAATTATTCTTTAATATTCCTACTTTTTTTCAAAATCTATTAAAGACTTTCAAATTGTCCAACCAGAATCTTGTTCTCATGAGAGACATTCTTTGGCATTCATCCATTCATCAAGGTATGTTGTTTCTGTATAATATATTGATAGCTATATACAGCCATTAATGTATCTGTATGAATTGATTTCTAGATTGTTCATGCATGCATGCATTGGACTTTCTTTACCTGTAAAGGATTTGAGTTTGGGGTCCGTCCCCCACCCAGTGCTGTTTGTCTGTGAAAAGGCACATTGACTCTTCCATATTGGGTGTATGTACACTGCTAAGTAATGAGGGGTGGGGGAGCTCAGTCAACACAGAAATATACCATACATATATTCTTGTAGGGCAGATGGTTTCTATCAGCAATTCATGCTTTAATAGAGCAAATCATGCAGCATTAAATATTCATAGAGGCCCAGACCTCATCTGGAAAATTCTACTGCAAGTGGGTTCAATGGTCATGAGGCTGTTTTTGAAGCAGCTCTCTTCTGAGTTGTTTGGTTGGCTGGAACACAGTTCTAATAAAAACTCACTACTAAAGCCAGAAATAAGGTATACATTTATTTTCTTCCCTGTATCAGCTGTGCTTTGCCAGAGCCTTTGACTTCTCTCTTGGAAAGACAGAGATGAATCCTGTAGCTGTAATGTGTTGTGAAGTTGAAACCAACTTTAAATGACCTTAATAGGACTTTCAAAGTAAGTGAGATATTTAAGGAGTTGCTTCACCAGTTTCATTTTCCCACTGAGTTGCCATGGATGCAGAGGAATTCCAATCCACATCCATCATGCTATCTCAGGGGTGCCCAAACTTTTCAGGCTGTGGGCCAGTCACATGGTTCAGTGGGCTGGTAACGTGATTCCTCCCACCGGAAGTGGAAGTAAAGCACGACTTGTAATCTGTTTTCCCACAGGATGAGATAGATTTTAAGCTGCCATTTTTTCTACTTAAACCAGGGTGCCCAAACTACAGCTTGTCGGATGGATCCAGTCCCTGATGCCAATTCATCCAGCCCGTGCCACCTTCATTGCTCCTGGAAGTGGAAGTAAAATGCACCCATATGAGCACATTTTACTTCCACTTCCAGGTGCGACGAGGGTGGTGTGGGCCAGATGAATTGGTTTCAGGGGCTCACGGGCTATAGTTTGGGTACCCCTGCTCTATCTACTAATACCACACTGGCTATCTAGTTGTAATTTACCAATCATTTACAATAATTGTGTGTTTCAAAATGATATGGTGTCAGCTCAGTATTCCTTCATTTTTGATCAACCCAGAATCTCAGTAAAAGTAAATCATTGTGGCTTAATCCTGATCAGAGTACAGAAAAGTTATTTTTTTCATATCGTAGTCTCCCGTTTGCCCCTCTCTCCCATTTTACCTTGGCCATTGGCCATGACAACCAATGTATTGTGGGGATTGTAATCCAAAAAGTAATTTTTAAAAACCTTAAAAAAACCTATGGTAGTTGAAGTCCAGACTATTGAAAACAAAGGAAAAGTGATTCTTTGAGAAATGAGTCAGTTTGTTTGACTATATTGCTATCTATATTAGTCTGGTCCAATTACATGTCAACTTGCTATATATAGAAGTGAAAATGCTATTTAAGTGGTTTATGTAAAAATTGGATAGCTCTAGCCTAAGATCCTAAGAATGGCAATGGATTACACCATTGCAGTTTTATGCCTCATCACATGTACAAAAGAAGATCAAGTAAAAAGTCAAGATAATTATATTGAAATAGCCTGCTTCTGATAAAAAAACAGTAGAATCATTTAAATAGTTTCATTTGTCTGAATTGTATTTATATATTTATTTTAAATTGTGCAATGCTCTGACACAACTAAAGAAAGTTGTATGACCTTCTTTTTAACTTGCATCCATGATATCTAAAGTATCACTTATACCTCCTTTCCATTGATTGTAATAGGCCAATTGGAATCAGAATGATTGAGTAATGTAATATGTCAAATAGCTGAGAATTAATTGGTTTTATTATCGAGTGGACTTCCACAGGGCTTCCTTGCCTTCAGAAACAGTATTGTGTTCAAAAGCTGATCCAACTGACATCAGGGGAATCATGGAAGAGCAAATAATTACAAGACAAATAGAAGCTGGTTGTACCTGACCTTTGCTGATTTAACGATTTAAGCACAATAGAAAATCATTTGACCTAATATACAATTTGGATAACTGAAAGCACAAGCGTATACAGGGGGAAAAAGACATCACAGTTAAAAGCAGATGAAATGAAGAAATCCACTAAGCAAAGACCATCAATTATCTTCCATTGGCAAATGAATAGCAATAACAGTAAAATGCGTATCAGGACCAACTGTGATGTGAAATGTAAAGCTTTAAAACTTCATTAAATTTAGAATGGTAATGATGATATACCATATGCATCAGCATGCATTTGCTTCAGCATCTTTAATCTGAGGCTTCTTTTCTTTTGCTGCAGTGTCTGTTGACTCAAGTGGTACAGCAAAGTCTGCAATGTTTGACAAATAAGGTAGATAGTTAAAACATAACTAGATTGCTTTACTGGTCCCCTGTGGTGTTTGAATCTTTTTGCTCTCTGCAGAACAATTTGTATTTTTTAAAGTAGCTTCAAACAAAGGATGGAACTATTAGTAAAGGCATTTGAAGGCATTATATTTCAAACATTGGATATCCCGATATTGCTACTGTGCTTAAAATGGAAACAAAGTTTGACAGAATTGCTTAGAAACCCTCTCAGACATGGCCTTATGTTTAGAAATACAATATGTTTGAAGGAATAATTAGAAAACTAGCAGGGGAGGAAGAGCCCGCCCTGATTCCAGAACTCAGTTAAGAATCATACATTTAGGCCGCAATGTTACAGTCAAATATTGTTGGATGTGCTGTGAGTGTAAAGGATGAATTCACTTCTTTTTAACTGATCCAATGAAACATTTGAATCAACTCAGTCCTTTTTTTGCTTTTGATTCAGAGTATTTTTCTCTCTTCCGGGAGCGACAAGGGCAGCGTGGGCCGGATGAATAGCAGTAAACCCATTCATGTGGATTCACAGGGTGCTTGGGCTTCTGGGAAATGAAGTCAAAGACCATCTGAAGTGCCAAGGTTTGCCATCATGTTTTCAATCCATAACAATTCATACAGATGTTCATATAATCAGTTATTTCATTCTCTACAAGAACAAAGAGGCGTGAATATGGGTGGTATTCTGGTGATGTTCTAATCTGGATGTGATGTTTTAGTTAGAGGGAGCACCCATCTCTATGATTTTTCTCTTTGATAGTCTCCAAATATTTTTATTTTTAGAAAAACAAACTGCCAGGTTTTACTGCTAATATATCACATTTGCATGGATAAAGAAAAGACTAAATTGGTATGAAATAAAAACAATGAGCTACAGCACATTACTATATTTCCATGGTGTATGTACATTATGGAGAACTTCAGAAAACTGTCCCTTTTCTTTAGCCCCATACAACACTGTAAAAATCCCACCAGCTTTCAATGTACTATAAAAGGAGAGGTGGGGATTGGCAAACAGTGGGGTCAGAGGAACTGCAACAGATTGAGGGCCAGTATGGAAAATGACACCGAAACAAACCACAATCTCCATGGGATTGCCTAATCCAAACAGAAGTGAAAAATAGGTTGTAAATCATACCACAGCAATGCAAGCGCGGTGCCAAAATGGCCGGCGCGCTTTTTGCGCCCCCCCACCTGGACTCAGACATCCGGGTGAGTTAGGGGGCGTGGCCACTCCTCTTTAAAAGGGGTGGCCACGAGGCAGCCGAGCTGCCATTTTAGAATGCGACGGAGCGGAGAAGTTTTCTCCGTCTCGTTTTGGTTGCTTCCCTTCTATTCTTCTTACACGGAGTTCCCTTTGCTGTTTGATGCCGCGGTACTCAAAGCAAAGGGTTGAGAGTTCGATCCCTGGCTAGGGATCGTTTTGGAGCAGCTTCTTTTTCTTCTGCTTGGGAGACATGGCTCCCAAGCGCAAGGTGCCGGCTGCCAAGCCGCGGCCGAGGGGAAGGGCTCTCCCTACCCCCTCTTCTACCAGGGGGCTGCCACTGGGCTGGAGGGCTCGGGCGGCACCCCCGCAACAGGGTGGTGGGGTTGCTTTGCCCACTGCCACCAATGCGGCCGAACAGGCTTCCGCCTGTCAGCCCGGCCCAAGTTTTCAGTCGGGGCCGGCACAGTCCGGCCCCTCCAGGATGCCTGCCCCTGTAGGGCCTTTTGCCGGCTTGGGGCAGGGTGGCCCATTTGGGCCCGGTGTGGGTTTCCGCCCCACCATTCCTCCGGTCCCACACGGGCCGGAATTTTGGACTTGGCCCTATTCGGGCCCGGGATCCCCATTTGGGTTTCCCCTCCAAAAATTGCCCAGTGGGCCATCCGGCCCATCTGGCCCACCTTACACGGGTGGCTCAGAAACTGTTGAAGCTCTTCTCGCATGCATTTCGGTGCTGGAGGCAACAATGGGCATTGCCCCACCACCTTCCGATGGTGGGCTAGCTACCCCTTCAATTACAGCCCACTCGTCAATTCCGGCCAACACGTCGGCCATGACTCTCCAGCGGGCCCCCAACAGGATCGAGCTGCTTGAGGCCATCAGGCCAGCCCAAGCTGGTGCCTCGCAGCTCCTCGCCCGACCAACACAGCAGGACTTGCCGCTGGAGACCAGTTAGGCGTGGCAGGGGTGAACCGGCACACAGAGCTTGATATCTGTCGCGAGCTCCGACGCCCGCCGTGGGCCGGAACCCCCTGTGGGGGCGGCTCACGGGAGTGCACCGAGTGAGTATCCTGGTCAATTGAGTATACCAGCTGTATCCAGTCACACTGGGGGGGGGGTTCAGTGGCCATGGCCACGGCAGGTTACTGTGGGTGGGCAGTTGTATCCACACTGCCCTGTTAACTCCTGGTTGCCTAATTGCCCCCCGGTAAGGGCAGGGGTGACCGCCCCTGTGGGTATGCCAAGCGTTGCAGGGGCTATTCAGGGCCCGCTGCGCATGCCCTCGATCCAATATGTGCCGACGGCAGCTCTGCCGACGGCTGGTTATTCCTTGCCCCTGGGTGATCATCTATCCCAGGCCACGAGGGAGAAGATTTGGCGAGGGGAATATGTGGATATATTCTCCCTCTTAAACCGTGAGCCCACCAAGGAAGAGAGGGAGGGACAGGATGACAGGGACTAGGAGTTGTCCCATCGTCGTAAGCCAATTGGTTGCCGGCCTATCTCATCTATATGGCGGTATACCTGAGGGCCTGGCCTGACTTGGCCATTCCAATGGTGCAATACCTGGATAATATTTACATGGCAATGGTTGATTTCCCTGGCCCATCGTGGTTGGCTTACGATGAAGAGTTTAGGATGAGAGTGGCCCTCCATCCTGAGATGAGGTGGGATGACCCCTGCCAGCAATTGTGGCTCTTTTATATGACTCCCACGCGGCCAGTGCCTGGTGATAGGTATCATTGCGGCCATGCCATGCAACGGGCTGCTGCGACACAGGTTCCCCGCCAGTCAGTGGGGCAGGGGGTTCTAGCCCACCGGCTGTGTTGGAGCTTCTCAGCTAGCGGCGTGTGCAACAAGCGTCAGTGTCGATTCCGGCATGAGTGTCCCTCTTGTTCTGGCCCTCACTCCTCCTCCGCGTGCCCGCGGGCTGGTGGGTCATGAGGCAGAGGTAGGAGTGGGCAGGGGGCAGTCAGAGTTCCCTCTGACGGTGCTAGCCATGAAAAAGGCCCCCTCCCCAATTAATGTCCCAGTGCTGGAACGATGGCTTTCTGCTTATCCTAGACGGGATGATGCGAGGTACCTACTAGAAGGTTTCCAGTTTGGTTTTCATATACCCTTTAGGGGTGTTCGGGGGCCTCAGGATGCCCCGAACTTACTTTCTCTTAAGGGTAATGAGGATATTGCTGCACAAAGCATAGCCAAGGAGGTAACTGCAATGAGAGTTGCTGGGCCGTTTACTGACCCACCATTCCCTAACTTAAAAGTATCTCCTTTGGGTTTAGTCCCAAAAAAGTCCCCGGGTGAATTTCGCCTAATTCACCATCTTTCTTACCCTGCGGGTTCCTCGGTCAATGATGCGATACCTGATGACCTTTGCTCGGTCAGGTATACGTCATTTGACCAGGCCTTACAGATGGTACGCTCCTGTGGTCCCGGGGCGCTCCTGGCAAAGTGCGATATCAAATCGCCATTCCGATTACTGCCAGTGCATCCCAATGACTTTGAGCTGTTGGGTTTTCGTTTCCAGGGCAAGTTCTATGTAGATAAGGCCATGCCTTTTAGCTGTTCTATTTCCTGTTCAGCATTCGAACGGTTTAGCACCTTCCTCCAATGGGCTTTTGTTTGCAGGTTGGGGTCCCGGTCTGTAGACCACTACCTCGATGACTTTTTGTTCGTGGGTGAGCAGGGCTCGGACATGTGTACCCATCTCCTTGCCACATTTCAGGTGCTTATGCGGGAACTGGGTGTCCCCTTAGCACCTGAAAAGACTGAGGGCCCAGCCACCATGCTCACCTTTTTAGGTATCAAAATTGACACTGTCACACAGGCATCCAGGTTACCTTTAGAAAAGGTGACACGGATCTCGGCTGCGGTTATGGCAATGATT
This sequence comes from Bradypodion pumilum, assembly GCA_035047305.1. Classification (NCBI taxonomy): domain Eukaryota; kingdom Metazoa; phylum Chordata; class Lepidosauria; order Squamata; family Chamaeleonidae; genus Bradypodion; species Bradypodion pumilum. Next base: position 304,537,732 of record JAWDJD010000004.1, on the reverse strand, counting down.
GCCAAGCGTAAAGTGTCTCTTCGAGAGTTACAGGTGCTTCATGGCCATCTCAATTTCGCTTGCAGGGTGGTAACCCCGGGCAGAGCTTTTGCCAGATGTCTGTGTGATGACATGGCTGGCCTATTAAAACGCCATCACAGGGTCCGGCTGACCAGGGGTATACGGGCAGACCTTTCGGTTTGGCTCACATTTTTCCAGGATTTTAATGGTGTATCTTTTTGGAGATCAGACCTTCTGGTCAGCCCTCAGTTTCAAGTACAGTCGGATGCCTCCGGCTCTCTGGGTTATGGGATTTATTTCGAGGGGTGGTGGGCCTATGGCTGATGGCCTCATGCATGGCAAGGCACGGATTGCCTACGTGATCTTACTTTCCTAGAATTTTTCCCCATCTTGGGAGCACTAATGCTGTGGGGCAACAAGTGGGCCAATTCGGTGGTCCATTTTTGGTGTGACAATGCTGCAGTGGTGCACATTGTTAACGCCCAGACGTCCAAATCCCCCAGAGTCATGGCATTAGTTCGTCAATTTGTTTTGAGAACCCTACGCCTCAATGTGCTGTTCAGGGCCAGATATGTGCCAGGCATTAATAATGATATTGCCGATGCTTTATCCCGCCTGCAGATCTCCCGGTTCCGTGCCTTAGCTCCAGAAGCAGAGGAATTTCCCTCTCCACTCCCGGCCAAGATTTGGACATTTGGCGAGGAGAGGTGAACCGGGCGATCGGCATGTCTTTGGCACCTCGCATGTGTAAGGCGTATCTACATGCTTTCATACAATTCAGAACCTTTTGCGGGCAACGGCAGTTGCCCGAAGCGTGGCCGATACCAGTCGACCAGATTTTGCAATACATGGTTTACCTTCACGGTCAAGGGTTGGCCCCCCGTACCATAGCCTCTAGGCTTTCGGCATTGGCATTTATGGCCAAGGCACAGGGCTTCGCTGACTGCGTGAAAGACTTCCGCATACAACATGTTTTGGAAGGGTGGACACGTGAACATGGCTGCCACCCGGACAGACGTCACCCCATTTCACCAGATGTTCTTACCCACCTTGCACGAGGCTGGCATAACTTGTGTTATGATAGGTACGAGGAGGCTCTTTTTCATGCAGCTACCACTGTAGCTTTCTTTGGAGCGCTCCGCATCAGTGAGCTGGTCCCATTGTCTAAGGGGGACGTGTCTCGTAGGGCACTGGAACTCGAAGATGTCTATATCACAAAAGACTGGGCTCACTTGAGGATACAGTCCTCAAAGGTTGATCAGCACGGCGTAGGCAGTGGAGTAAGACTGCTACGATGCTCAGTTGATGACATCTGTCTGGTTGGTGCCCTACACGAGTTTTTGGCAGTGCGTGGTACGCACCCTGGTCCATTTTTCTGCCACCAGGATGGGTCTCCACTGACTAAACTCCAGTTTTGGAAGGTGACCGGTATGGCACTTCACAGTGTTGGCCTCCCCGGGGCTCGTTACGGCACCCATTCTTTCAGGATAGGCGCCGCGTCCACTGCGGCTGCGTTTGGGTACTCTGAGGCTGATATACGCCGGATGGGCAGATGGGGATCCATGCGTTTTGCATTATATGTACGCCCCCTCCATGCATGAGTACTAGTTAGGTCATTAATCCTTTTTCTTCTTTTACAGACCCTGTGTGTCCACGCACACCGGTGGCAGTATGGCTGGTGGGCCACAGTTACGTGCACTGGGCAGCGCAGTATGCTGTGGCGACAGAGTGGGGACCCCATCTCAGGCTACGTGCAGCTGCACGTATGCGATGGTATGGTAAGCGCAGCATGAGATGGTGGGAACTGTTGCCAATCCTGTTTTCCATCAAGGATGCTGGACCGCCTGATGTCCTTATCCTGCACCTTGGCGGCAATGATCTCACACAGGTCACTGGCCTCTCTTTAAAATTGTCGGTTTGCAGTGACCTAGCCTATTTACATCACTTATGGCTGTCGGACATCGTGCCGCAACAGTCTTACAGGGGAGGCATTGACCTCCGTGCTCTTGACCGCGCTCGCCGGTCGGTGAACATGGCTGTTGCCTGGTTCCTTGTGGACAATGGCTCTGGGACAGCCATTCGACATCCTAGGATAAGCTTGCAGGATTATGATCTCTATGCAGGAGATGGGGTCCACTTGTCGGCCAGAGGTATGAACCTCTTTCTTGAGGATGTGCAAGCAGGCCTGGTGACCGAGCTGACGGTCTGCGCGGGGGGAAGGGCAGTGAGTCATCATGGAGGCCTCCCAGTGTGGCGGGCAGCACTGGTAAGGTAAAGATTTATGACCCATAGGTATCCGGCAGGTTCGCAATTGACTGGCCAACACATAGACAGGTACAGGGGAAATAGGTTTGGCCGGTCAAGGGCGAACCAGGCAAGGGGTGATTGTCAGGAGCTTCACAGCCTGCATCACCTTGATATTTCAACAGATACACGTTATAGGGTGGGGTCAGTAGATAGTTTATTGACTCCGGTCAACAATTTGTTTGTGTCAACAAACAAATTGATACAAATAGATACATGTAGCCAATTGCCATTGGCATTTTGGGAGGAACCTTACCAGTGTTACTGCGGCCTGCTTGCCTTAAAGAATTACAATTGGATGACTACACCAATTGAAAGTGATAATTCGGACTAGGGCATTATTCAATAAAAGTGGCCTGATGCCTTTAATCCATATACCGGTGTCTGAGTCTTTCTTTGGGGTGTGTGCCTGCAAAGCCAAGTCACGCAGGTTCAGAGTCACAGTATGGGATCTTCTAGGATGCACGGTGGGGAATCAAACTCTCAGCCATATGCCTAATCCACAGAGCTATCCAGCATTCCCAAATTATTTGAGCCCAAATAAAACAGCATCCATAAACTTGTTGGAAGGTAGCTTCGTAATCCTGGTTTCTCTGGACCCATTTAATCAATGTCCTATAAACCATAATTTTTATAAAAATGCAAAATGGTCCATTCCTGGTTCATTGATCCACTCACAGGAGGGAGGATCAGAATGGGAACTAAGGCCATCCACTGCCATGTAGTTTATTGACAAAGTGAGCCTTAAATGGGTAGTCTATGAAAAAACTCACACTTCTGAGCTTGTCTAGTCTTCAGAATTATACTTCTGAATCCACTTAGGAATCAATCTCTCCCATTTGAAGTGTGTTATGAGGAGATATATTTCTGCTCTGCAGTGTACTTCACTTGATCTGCACTTTGGTGAAATGTTAGCAGTCGCTGTGACCTCATCTTCATGTTGGGTGTCTGTCCATTATAGGTGAATAAAGTTCCACTTGACAATTCTTCCAGACAATGAACAATGTTTATATCTTGCACCAGCAAATAACAAAAACTGAAAGCATTGTTTATATTAGGGATAGGCAAAAGAAAGCTACATGTGGCCCCCAAAACTCTTCTCCCGAGCCTCTTTTATGTGAAGAAATAAAAAGAAATAAAGTTTCTGGAAACCTTCAGGCAAAGTGATTCACGCTTTAAATAGATCACAGTGCCTTCTGCTAGAGCTCCACAACAACAATTTCAAATATCTAAAAATGGATGTCTAAACATTTCTTGCCTGCCCACCTATCTTCCAACATCTTATTTTTTGAACTTTAGATTCCAAGAGAATCCTAGTCACAGGAAATTGGCTCATGTTCTTTTTAGAAAATTGACCCACATCTCGTTTACATATATTTGAAAGATCTTTTTTCTTGTCACTCTAAAACTGGAAGGGATGTTTGATAGGCTTTAGCCATGTTCATTTTCTCCAAACAGTATTACTGTTATTAAACCAGTATTTTATCTGAGTGCTTCTTTCCTCTTCTTGATGTATTCACACACACCTGACATTTTTATTTTGGGATGGACTTTTTACAGTCTCCCTAAATCTAGTTGATTCTACTCCATCAATACCAGTACTTACACAAGCATAATGGTCAAAATGTCAGCCTCCATTTTGGAACCTGCCATTCCAAAAAAGTTGTCATGGATGACATTATCATATCCCAGCCAACTAGCTAACTAAAAAGGATAATAAAGTAAGAACTTTACTTTGCACTTTTACAACACTAGCTAACTGAATATACTTCAGCTATTAGAAAAATCAATTTCAGAATAACTTCAGGAAGCTTTCATCTGACAGTCAGAAACTTGGTGTTAATGAACAAAATATAACTCCATAACTTTCCAATCAGGATTTTGACATTTTTGTGTGAAAGGCAGACACATAAGAGATACTGTAATTACCTTAACTCGAGTGGAGTCTAAATACTGTCTGAATTCCTCTCTTGACCTGAAGAGCCATCTATCCCATGTGCAGTAAAACTTTAAACTGAAAGATAAAGATTAAGACGAAGCCTCAGAAAAAATGGGGAACTACATTATGAGTTATAGCTTTTCAGCATGCTAACGATTTTATATTACTGCTATGAGAATGTTCAAATATTCATTCCCCTTTCTCTATTTGAAACATGCCAATTAAATCTTTGAGTACTTCTGCTCTTGCCATATTTTTCTCTACCGTATTCTGCCTTCAGTGAATATATTAAAACAAAACTTAGGTTTACTGATATATATATATATATATATATATATATATATATATATATATATATATATATATATATATATATATATATATATATATATATATATATATATATATATATATATATATATATATATATATATATATATATATATATATATATAAAAAGGCCAATATCTAACAAGTACCTTCAGTTATCCAAGTTAGCATCAAGCTGCCTGCTAAAACTTAATTGCCCATTTCTACACTATCCTTCTTAAAGAAAGAAACCCAACAAAATTATTTGTATAGGAAATAGCTTTTATTTAGCAAACCCAGCTAAAGTTAGATGTCCAAAACAGTTGTTCTGGGCTAAGCTTCACATCTTTGTAGCCCCTGTTACATTCCTGTTATTGACTTGACCTGTAAATGGTTTTTATTTGAATCCTGTGTTTTGATCTATATAATGCTTGGATCTGACATGATTGTGGGTAAAGTCGGTGTGGTTGGAGAGCGAGAAGGCCAGTCCTAGGTCCCTAAAATGCGGGGTGCCTCAGGGCTCGGTACTCTCTCCTCTCCTATTTAACATCTACATGAAGCCGCTGGGTGAGATCATCCGTTCCCATGGGGTGTGGTACCATCAGTACGCGGATGATACACAGTTGTACATCTCGGCCCATGGGGACCCCAGTGATGCAGTCAAAGTCCTTTCCAGTTGTCTGGAGGTGGTTGGGGTCTGGATGGGGGCAAATGGGTTACAGCTGAATCCTAGTAAGACTGAGTGGCTGTGGATGGGGGGTCCTGTGCTATCCCGGGAGCTACCATCTTTGGTTTTGGATGGGGCTATTTTGCCCCAGACCAACCCGGTGCACAACTTGGGGGTCCTCCTGGATTCACGGCTACTGCTAGAAGAACAGGTGGCTGCTGTGGCCAGGAGGGCCTTCGCCCAACTTCGGGTGATTCACCAGTTGCGGACGCTCCTGGACCGGGACTATTTGCTCATGGTCACTCATGCTCTGGTGACCTCCAGACTAGATTATTGTAATGCGCTCTACATGGGGCTGCCCTTGATGACCATTCAGAGGCTGCAGCTGGTCCAGAATGCCGTGGCCCGGGTGGTGATGGGGTGTGGATGTTATGCCCATGCCTCACCACTGCTGCGGGAGCTGCACTGGTTACCTGTTTGCCTCCGGGTGCAATTCAAGGTGATGGTTTTGACCTTTAAAGCCCTATATGGTAGTGGGCCAGGTTACCTTAGAGACCGCATCACCCTAAGGATGTCTGTCCGTCCAACCAGAGTGGACCGGAGGGGCTCTCTAATAGTGCCATCGGCCAGGAGGGCTTGCCTCTCTGGCACAAGGAGGAGAGCCTTCTCTGTGTCCGCACCGGCCCTTTGGAATCTCCTGCCTGTGGAACTGCGTCTCCAGATGGAGTTGTTGCCCTTTAGAAAAGAACTAAAAACCTGGCTGGCGGGCCAAGTTTGGGGTGCAGGTGGAGGGGTGGCTTCCGTTGGGTGGTTAATATAGGGGAGGATGCGTGCCCCATGGTTTCTTCAGTTCCTGCACCCCTCTCTTTTTAGGGGTGGGTTCTTATTGCTGGTTTTTATCTGTTTTATTTGTTTTTATCTGTTTTTACCCACTGTTGTGAACCACCCGGAGTCGGCTTTGGCTGAGTGGGCAGTATAGAAATTTAACAATAAATAAATAAATAAATAAATAAATAAATAAATAATTGTGAATGTTATGCTATGTTTGAAGTGAAAATGCTGTACCCGTAGATTCGGAATGCTTTCTTGTTCTTTATTCTCTCTTGCTCATTTTCTCTCTTTACTGATTGTATGTTAATCTCTGAATAAATGATATTTGAAGCTCACTCTGCCTTTTTGCTGCTGTTGTCTCTGACTCACACAGAGTCAAAGTATTACTGCCAGTTTTCTGCACAACATTTACATTTGACATATTAGCAATGTGGTTACATGCATAATGTGTTTGAATTAGCTTTTGCTAAGATTAGTTAGATGTCCCTAGGATATAGCTGCAGTTTTAAGTAATATATGCTTAGAAATTGTTGGAAATTGTCTGATTCTAGGGTTTTAGAGATACACTGTTACTTTCCTCTGCTCTTTCAGTATTAACAAATGCTAAATGTCAGTACTGTCACAGTAGAAAATAGTAGGGCTTGGAGTCCATAGAACTACTTTGAACTATCCAATAGAAGCCTGCAGTGTTAGTTGTCCACCACACATTCACACCCCACATTAGTTCTATGTGCAATGAAGAGCTATGTAAAAGCACAGGCTTTTTAATTATATCTACCTAAGAGAAAAAGCAGGTCTTGTTTTTGTTTTTCTTAATATGGCAGGTCTTCCACCCTCTTCTTGTTCTGGATGTGAAATGATTGCTTGGTTGAGTGGTTGAAAAAAGGAAACGAATCCAGTGAGATTGATCTGAGCCCTCACCAGGGCTCAGGGACTGGTGTTTCCAAGGGATGTTTGAACTTTCATTGGGGCTTCAACTGCCAATCTCTTTCTGCAATTGCATTCCCTCCCTTTGGTATCATTTTTTTAAAAAAATAGCCCTCCAAATGCCAGTGTAGAGGCAAAGAAACCAATCCAACAATAACTAGGAACTTCTTGAATTGCCCTATATTGTTAACTGCCCTGAGTAGTGCAAGTGCTAAGACTAGCAGTATCAAAATGTTTACAAATAACAAAGCAAACTCTAGAAATGTACAACTTTCCCTGCTCCAGATTGTCAGGACATTTCTTCCTACCTATGAGCACTCCAATGCTGGAGGCATTCAAAAGGAAAACTGGAGTACCATCTGTCAGATTTGCTTTGATTTGAATTTCTGCATTGAAGATGCATTTGAGATGTGGTGTTGGAGAAGAGTCCTGAGAGTCCCTTGGACAGCAAAGAGAACAAATAGGTCAATACTGAAAGAAATCAACCCTGACTGTTCATTGGAGGGACAAATAGTGAAGATGAAGCTAAAGTACTTTGGACATCAAATGAGAAGGGAGGACTCACTTGAGAAGGCTTTGATGCTGGGAAAGGTAGAGGGCAAGAGAAGAAGGGGGCGTCCAAAGATGAGATGGCTAGATGGTATTGTAGACACAATGGGCACAGAGCTGGGCGGGCTGAGGAGGATGGTGGAGGACAGAGGTGCCTGGAGGAAAATGGTCCATGGGGTCGCAAAGGGTCGGAATCGACTGTGCGACTGAACAACAACAACATTGAGCAGGGAATTGGATTTGATGGTCTCATAGGCCCCTTCCAACTCAATTATTCTCTGATTCTATGGTTATATGATAAAGTCTAGCCTCCTAATGGGAGTGTTTTTATATTCTTTCGACTCACTGAAGGTACTTTGCCATGTTAAGGTGTACATCTGAGAAGTCTCTTAACAATGGGAACTTTGGGAAGTCACTAATTCATAGCCTCACCTATTAAGGGAAGCAACCTTTAATTCCAAACAATAGCAGCAAAGGCTTGGAAATTTGTGCTATTAGCAGAATCAGGTAAATGGAAACAGCTCTCTAAAGAACTATTCTCCTCCAACAGGCTTCAAGAGAGCAGGGAAATCCAACGACAGTTTTCCGGTTGGTATGAGGAGGTCTTCAGAGTGGAAGAGATAGCTTTTAAGCTCCACTTGAACCCCATGGATTTGAAGTAATGTTACATTTGGTACGTTCATTTCTGAGTTAAATTTAAAGGTCATTACCCTGAACTGGGCTGAAATGTCAGTGTGGTTAGAATTTACTTTCTGCAATCTCAATTTTATCTGTTCCCAACCACAATGCTGAGAATAAGTGTATATATCTACAATATGCACAAGAAGATGGCTTACTGGAAATGAGTGTCTCTGTGATTTCTTCATTTCTTTCCAGCAGTTTACCAAATTTCTGGGAAAAGGAGATTGTACAGGAGCAACACCTGTTTGACTGCACTCAGTTATTGCTATTAGAAGATTTAAAAAGAAATCTATTGTCCTATGTCTACCACATTTATATAACTCGAACCATATAGCAGGAAGGAGATTCTCAATTCATAGGAAAAATGTGGGGATTCTATTGTACCAGAAGATATAACAAACCCTTGAGGCAATGAACCTTTAAAAACTGTTTCAAATTTACTAAAACGTTGTTTTCTTTATATTTTCTTCACGACATTTTATCAGCTTGGTTCTTTATATAGAAGCATAATCTTTTAAGGAAAATGCAGGGTTATCTAATGAGTTAATGGCAATGTTCACTACACAATAAGATGAACCCTGACATCCTTTCTGTATGCATTAAAATTCTTGATAATGTAATTTTTATCTTGTAAGCATAATCTGGTATATGGCTACATCTCAAACAGCAATTACTTGAAGCTAATTGTTATAGCCTCACATCAGGGGGCTTTTCTTTCCCTTTCTTCATTTAATGAGTGCATTAAAATATGTCATTTGAAAAAAAATCAATTAATTAATTGCTTTCCTGACATGGGAGTTATTTGTGAAAAACCACTATTCTGCAATGGTATTGATCTGATAAGTAAAGATATATTACTTAATACAATCAGAAGGCTACAGAGTAACTGCAACTTTCTTTCGAGTAACATAAATTTATGAAATTTATAATACAACTATCCAGAGAGCTACGAAAATAAATTAAGTAATGAATTAACTAGCACAATGCTTTAGTTTTGACAGTCTCATATAATGATGTGCTGCCATCCTGATTCAGCCATCCTTGTCATACCTGCAGCAGGGATACAGCATAGCTGGAATATGCAACTAATGTACAATACTGAAAGCACCAAAGCTGTAACCAAAGCACAACACAACAGGTCAAAACTGTGCATCATATTCCTACTTGCAGAGCGCCATGCCTTGAATATGTGCAGCCTTAGGTCGTTATAATTCTAGATTCTGTTGTTGTTGTTGTTGTTGCTGCTGCTGCTGTTGCTGCTGTAGCTGCTGTTGCTGTTGCTGCTACTACTACTGCTACTGCTACTGCTACTGCTACTGTTGCTGCTGCTGTTGTGTATCTGATTCAAATATTGACAATCCTCATGGTGATCAGCCATAAAAACTTCCCTGAGAATATAATGCAGTGGCTTCTCATCTGCCTTCTCCATCACAGCATGATGCTGGTACCACTGATCCAGTTCTGCGAGTCACTTTCTGGTTCTGAGCATTTTTGGCACACAAAGTCCTCATCGGCCCCAGGCCAGTATTGATGAAGCTGCTGTCCTCCATCAAGATGGATTCAAGTGGGATTTAATCCACTTGGGGACCATTGCCTTTCCTTGTGGACCGACACCCGAGGCTCTTAGTCCTCAGGGTTGTCAGGTTAATTAACTGCTGCCTGACACTTGGTGTTGAGTCATTGGCAGTAGGGTCTACTCTATTACCATAGCATGATAATTCAATCCCTTTTGGAATCAGAATGGTGAAAGTATGACCAGAGAAGATGTTTTGGACATAACCCTAGTCTGTTCCTGGAAGAAAGTGATCAGACATGAAAGAGTAGGTTAATCACTGTGATTTGTAATACAGTTTCTAAGATCAGATCACAATCATATCACAATGGGCAGGTGTAAATTTGTAGACTAAAATCTGATTTTTAATGGGCAGATGAGCTCAATGGCAATGTGGCGCACATTCTTTTCCAGTAGTGGCACTAGGTATTTGTACAGAACTTGTGGGTTTATTTATTTATTTATTTATTCAATTTATAGGCCACCTTCCTCGCCTCAGGTGGCTTACATCTAATAAAAAAACTTATACAATTAAAAACCCACTGATTAAAAATATCAGTTTGTACCCCATGTTATGGTTTTGGTTTTGACATATACACTCTTGCATGGCAATAGCCTTTGACTCAGACTTATTACAGTACTGGAACATTATGCATCTTTATTTTAAGCACAATGTGTATTTTTTTGAAGCCACTGTTTGTACTGTTGCACTTACTGTATTATTTATTGTGTTGTATTTTTACAGTCTTAGGGATATTGTGATGGACTCTGAGCTGTAAATAGATATCTTATGTAAATTTTAGAAACATGTCTCTTCAGAGCTTTTGAAGTCATCAAAGTGGATGAAAAATGAAGTTTGTGGTTATTATACACATTTCAGTTAAAAAAAGAAGAGCCTTCATCTTCAGTTACCCTATGTGATATCCCATAGTACATTAGAAAGAAACACACTATGGCATATATTTTCATGGCCTAATGGATATGATAAAGTGGATTCTGCTGCAAAAATGTTTTTTCAACAATAAATGGGTTGGTTTTCCCCCTTGATCTGCCATAAAATTCTTTGGTGTGATTGCTTAGCAACGTTTCAGATTAGAAAGATCTTAGAATCATTGAAGAGTTGCTAGAATCAAAGCAGATCTGACATATGTTTGTCCAATTTTCCCTTTAATGCTTTTAGCATTGGAGTGCTGACCATCCCCCAAGGTAATTGGTTCCATTATTGTGCTATTCTAACAGTTAAAAGTTTCCCCCCCTGATATTCAGCCTATATTTAGCTTCCTGTAACTTGAGCCCATTATTATGTGTTCAGCACTCTCAGATGATCAAGAACAGATCCTGCCCCTCCTCTTTATGACTTCCTTTCAAGTATTTGAAAAGTTTTATCATATCCCCTCTAAATCTTTTCTCTCTCTCAAGGCTAAACATGCTCAGTTCTTTTAGTCTTTTCTCACAGGACTTCGTTTCCAATTTTCTGAATATATCCTACATTAATGTGCTTCTATAGCTAAATACCAAATGGAGTATGATGGTAAGGGAGTCCCTTTTGTTTGGATCAAAGAGTTGCTTTAGGCAAGAGACTGTGTATAATGTTCACCAAATCCTACTGGGAAATGGAGAAAACACAATATAAGAAGGATGAAGTAAAGAAATAACTTCCATTTAACTGAAAAATGACAGAAAGCAATTGTGATTGATATAGTTTCTATGGAGATGAAAAGTAAGGAACACTCGGTGTGTTGAATAAAGTATAAATATTTTTTGTCACTCTGTGTTGTAGCAGGAGTATCTGAGGAAGTCTATTACCATGGTACTACTGATGCTTTGTTGAAACCTTTCATTGATAGCCATAAATGAGAAGAAAATGCGGCCCAACTTATTATGTCTATGCTTTTTAAAGTACGTCAGTTTGTTTCTTGCACTTCTTGGTTACATTGGTTTATTTAACTCTTACAACATTTTTGATACATCTGTCAGGCGACCTAACCTTGGTAGAAAGCTTACAAGACAGCAACACATGCAAATATGATCACAGTTTTATTGTTTCTAATGCACATGCATACCCAACACACCAAATCCAGCAACATGTATTTTGCTCCTAAGTCCAAAAAGGAAAGAACACAATTACACAGTCAAATGCCATAAATTAGGTTGTCGGACTCCGTGTTATAAATATCACCTTGAATGCAGTACACTTTTACTCAGAGGCTTTTACCAGCCAGGCGGGACAGGGATCCAATGGACAATTAGTGGCACGGACCGCTGCAAGGAGCCTGTCCACTTCATCCGGGGCAACAGGATCAAACTGATCCCAGGTAACACCGCAAGACTGCGCACTGGCTCCCCCCGGACCCTCCCCGTCCACGCCAAGTTTGAACCCCGAGCGGATCCGATCGATTTTCTCCACCAGATGGTCAGCAAAGTCCTCAGCCGATCCCTGCCAACCAGGCACAGGCCCCGCCCTACCCAGGAGGGACCTGGTCACCCGAAACAGGGTGGCTGGGCGATTATCAGTGGAGGCAATAAGGGAGGTGAAGTACTGCCTCCTCACCACCCCCATCGCCACTAGTTAGGCCCTAATAGCGGCTCTAGCTAGTGTCCAATCGGAATCGCTCTGGGTCTTAACCCAGCGACGCTCAAGGCGTCTCTTTGCCCGTTTGAGCTCCCATAGTTCTTCAGTGAACCACGGGGATGACCTAGCTCCACGGGCTCTGAGAGGCCGTAGTGGAGCGATTACATCCAAGGCAGATGTCGTCGACCCGTACCACAGGTCAACAATTGCCTCAGGTGAATCGTGTCGCCGATCCAGAGGAAATTCCCCCAGTTCCCTCTGGAATCCATCCGGATCCATCAGTTGCCGGGGGCGGGCCACTTTAATCGACCCTGCCTCCTTACGATGAAGTGTCGCCCCCAGAAAGTCTAGAGCCACCAGATAGTGATCTGACCATGGCACAGGTGTTATGTCTAGCTTCTGTAAACTCAGATCACTCTGCCACCGCCCCGACAAAAAGACTAAATCTGGCATGTGGCCACTGCCCCTGGTCGGGCCCTGAATTACCTGAGCCAGGTCCATAGCTGCCATGGAAGCTATGAACTCCTGTGCCACCTCAGAACCAGACCCCAGCGAAGGCAAATTGAAGTCCCCCAAAACCATAAGTCTAGGGAACTCCAAAGCCAATGCCGAGATGGCTTCAAGGAGCCTAGGCAGGGAGTCCCTTACCCTGCAAGGAGGCAGGTACAGGAGTAGGACCCCCAACTGACTGTTAGGGCCCAACCGCAGGAGCAGAGCCTCACAACCCGAAATTTGTGGAGCGGTGGCCCTGGCGACTCCCAATGACTCCCTGGCTATAATGGCAACACCACCGCCCTTACCCACATCCCTAGGCTGGTGCCAAACACCGAACCCGGCCGGACACATCTCTGATAGAGGCACCCCATCCTCAGGTCTCAGCCAGGTCTCAGTGATGCATGCCAGGTCGGCCCGCTCCCCCAAAATAGAGTCTTGTATTAGGGGAGCCTTATTACAGACTGACCTGGCATTCATCATCAGCAGCCTAAGGGCGGGGTCACCCTGGATCAGCTGCTCAGGACCTAGAAGTGAAACCGGGGGGCCAGAACGTGGGACAGATACTAAGCATCGGTCCCGCGTTCCCCGAGTGCATATCTAAATGCATAGATAAATTATATCCCTATAATTTCCATATGTGAATGCTCTTTTTGGAGCATTCTCAACAACATACAGTGGAACCTCATATAATGAATGCCCCCTATAGCAACTAAATTGCACAACGAATAGGTTTTTAAAGAAAATGGCGCCCCACATAATGTTTTTTTTCCTATGGGAAAAAAATTGTACAATGAATTTTCAATGGGAAAAAACACTTAGCGAAAAAAAATGTTGTACAATTTTTTCCATTGGAATAATCATACAATGGCAAAATCGCATAGCAGACAGACCTGTAGAACAAATTAAAATTGTTATACGGAGTTTTACTGTACTATGAAAGAAAACCTTTTAAATCACGGTGTTGCAGTCCATGGGTGGGTAGGCTTTCTTGGACTGGGGCCTGGAGTCTTCCGTTGCCAGGAATTATGACTGGTTTGTCTTAATATAATAAGGCTATTTTTTTAAAGGAGGAAGAAGACCATCTGTCTCACTATTTGCCTTCCTTTGGTTAAGCTTAAATCTCATCCCCTGGGTCTTCATCATGCCTTCCACACTGTATGCTTTCAAAAATCAACAATCTCTGTGATCCGTTGTACTCATATGTATATCTATAAGTCTATTCTGTTCCCAACAGCAGCTCTTGGTGACAGGAGTTACTGCGGCAGACCATTCTTTCTTTTGTCAGAGCATTGCACAATTTAAAATTATAGATAAATATGAAATATAGGTAAAATTCAAAACAAATTAAAATGTTAAAATAATTAAAATGTTTTTGACCGGAAGTGAATTTCTTCAAAAGATTTATCTTGGACATTTACTATTTCTTCTTTTGTACATTTTATGAGGGTATAAATTATATGCACATAAATGCCGCATTTCTCCTCATTCATAGACAATTTGGTTTTTATCCAAGTACTGTAACATCATTTTAAAAAACTGATCTTTCTACTTTGCTTTGATGTTTCAGCCGCAGTGTTGTCCTGTTGAGAGACACTCTCCAGCAGTCCTCCATTAAGCAAAATGTGTTTCTTTTGCTCTTCACAGGTTTGGCTTAGCTTTTTTTGGTTTTATATTTTCACTAGTTTATTGCCTGGTCTTGCCAGGCAGGTATTGATTTTGTTTTGGTGGTGGGATAGTTATTTTTTGGGGGTGGCTTAATTGGGAAGAGAAGATTCACTTGAGTAAGCCTTGATGCTGGGGAAGGTTGAGGGCAAAGGAAGAAGGGGTGGCCAAAGACACGGCAAGGGTGAGAGGCAGAAATTCACCAGGGTAGGCACCTCCCCTGATGAATTCCTGCCTCTTGCCTTGCCATTTCCCCTCCGCTGTTTCGAAAACAGCCCTTGAAACAGTGGAGAGAAAATTGCAAGGGTGAGAGGCAGGAATCCATCAGGGGAGGCATCTCCTCTGGTGAATCCCTGCCTGGTGCTTTTGCATTTCCCCCTCCACTGTTCCGAGGGCTATCTTTGAAACAGCGGAGGGGAAATCGCAGGGCGAGAGGCAGGAATTTGTGAGGGGAGGTGCCTTCCCTGGTGGATCCCTGCCTCTTGCTCTGCCATATTTCCTCCGCTGTTTTGAAGATATCCCTCGAAACAGCAGAGGGGGAAATGCAAAGTCAGGGATCACAGCATCTGATTCCCGGGTTGCTTTCAGATCAAGGCTCTGACTGGGTTGCTTTCAGAGGAGGCAGCTGCCCTGCTCAGCTACCTCCTCCAAAAGCAAGCCGGTCAGAGAAGGGGGAGGCGGATGCGTTCCATTCTCCTTTCCCTGCTGGCGCCCAGGGGGGAGGCAGGGAAGGGGGGAGGCAGATGCATTCCATTCTCCCTTCCCTACCAGCACCCATGGGGGGAGGCAGGGAAGTGGGGAGGTGGACGCATTCTGTTCCCCCTTTCCCTGCCGGCACAGGGGGAATGTGCACAGCATGCGCTTCAACTGTTGTTGTCTTTTTCGCACACGCCAGCTGTCCAACCTCCTCTGCACTCATATCTTCCTGCCTGATTGGCTGAGGTGTGCCATGGCGTGGAGGATGCTGGAACTCATAGTTTTTTTCCAAATTCATGGGGTATTGGCCCCACTCTCAGCTCCCAGACCCTTGCGGCGCTGATCTCTGGGACAAAAGGTCGGTGTGGAAGGCACATTATGGGATAGGCTGGATGGGTGCAGACACGCATTCTGCACACGCACGGCCCAACCCCATTCTTATAGGTTAAGATTGTTAGCTGCTACTCATATCCGAACATACATTTCCCCTGAAAGTCATTTATCAGTTGATGGATGTGTCTCTGTTGACACAATAAACCAATCTTGGCATGGAACATGCAACCACACATATTGCACTGAATAGATGGTGGAGGGTATAGTTGAGTTTGATGAAACTTTCATGCTTGTCGCTTAGCCTTTCCATGTCTGTGGTGTTCCCCTTCAAAGTGATTGGTAGCAGCAGAGATGGTTTGGTGTCAAATTGGGCAATCTACGGCTGCTGCCTCCAAAGTTTGTGGGCTGGATTCGGCCCACAGCAACATTTCATGTCATCCCCACCCCTCCAAGGGCATTCAATAAACAAAATGGCCACCCCCTTTGAAGCTGTTGGGATAAAATGGCCACCCCCATCATGCAGGCATGGCAAAATGGCCATCTGGCCCTCAAAGCTGTATGAGAGAGCATGATCTGGCCCCCGACTTGAAAAGTTAGGAACTCCTGATATACATATCTGTCAAGTATCCCATTTTCCACAGAAAACCCCCTTATTTTTACCCCTCTTCCCACCCCCTCCCATTTTATTAATTTCCCCATAATATCCCTTATTTTTTTTAAAAAAAATCTTGACCAGAGCCCTCACAGGCAAAGCTGCATTATGTTTCTCCTGCCACCAGAGGCCGCTGTGGCTTTTCACTTGTGGAAGGGGAGGGGAGCAAGAAGGTGGGGACCTTCTCTTTCATTTCCCTGCCACATGGTCATGGAGGCTTCGGTTTTGCTGCTGATGGGACAGGAGTCTACTCTAGGTGAGCGATAGTTCATATATGCAGGGGCAAATCAGCTCTTGGTCTGGGACAGAGACTTCTCTCTCACTCTCATGATTTATTAGGTGTTTCTGCCCTGCCTCCTGGAGGCTTTCATTTCTGTTCTAGAGTTAACCTGGGGAGGGGGGGATGTTGCTTGATCATTATATGAGAGAGAGAAAGAGAGAGAGAGAGAGCTGAGGTTTATTTTGCTTGCAGTTGACTGGCTGGGTTCCTTTTACAGTAGGAAAAGCTGCTGTCGAAGGTTTCCCCGCTCTGCCCAACATGCACCCCACCTTCTAACAAACCATCTGGAGGGAGATTAACTCCTCAGCTGCTGGGAGGCTTGGAAACTACAGAGGTTGCTTTTTACTTTACTATTTCCCATCCTTAAGCTGGATCCGACATTCTCAGGTGTTGGTGCTTCAGTTGGTTGCGGTGAGGAACAAATAGATTGGTTAATTTGGGGGAATTAATCCCTTGCTCCTCCACCCTAATTGTGTGTGTGTGTGTGTGTGTGTGTGTGTGTGTGTGTGTGTGTGTGTGTGTGTCTAGCCATGTGCAGGTCTAGTTCATTAAAGCCAAGCTGCTTACAAGCAGTTGGTAACCCTAGGGGGCTGGTTTACTATTCCGCACTTTGCTTCCCAGGAAAAAAAAATTAATTAAAAATAAGTAAACAAGAAAGAAAACAAAACAAAAGTCCCCCAAGAAGATGGGAAAAGGGTTCTTTGGCCCACACAGCTTTGTGCCCATTGCATCTACAATACCATCTAGCCATCTTATTTTTGGCCACCCCCTTCTTTTGTCCTCCATCTTTCCCAGCATCAAGGCTTTCTCAAGTGAATCCTCTCTCTCATTTGATGTCCAAAGTACTTTAGCGTCATTTTTACTATTTGACCTTTAATGAGCAGTCATGGTTGATTTCTTCTAGGATCGACCTATTTCTAAACACCACATTTCAAAGACATCTATTTTTCTGTGCTCAGCTTTCCTAATGGTCCAGTTCTCACACCCATACATTACCACCGGGAATACCATTGCTTTGACTATGCAATTTTTTGTTTGCAAGGTGATGTCTCTACTTTTAACTATGTTCCCCAGGTTTCTCATAGCTTGTTTCCCAAGCATCAGTCACCTTTTTATTTCATGGCTGCAATCACCATCTGCAGCAATCTTTGATCCTAAGAAAGTAAAATCTGCCAGTCGTATCCAACTCTAGGGTGCAGTGCTCATCTCTATTTACAGCCAAAGAGCCAGTGCTGTCTGTGTTTGCAGACATTTTCATGGCCATGTGGCAGGCATGACTAGAGCCCAGCAAGTCACATGGCTATATTTGACCATGCCCACAGATGTGGCCACACCCACAGAGGGGTGTGCCCAAAATTTCCCTTATTTTGAAATCCAAAACTTGACAGGTATGCTGTTATACTGTATATGAATAGGAGAGGTTGCCTGGAGTTTTGAAGTTCAGATCCAAGAGTGTGCTGATGATATCTAACTCTCAGTCTCCGTTCCACACACAGCTAACCAAATGTTTTAGTTCTAAACAGGTGCAACAGAATAGATGAGGATGAACAAGCTTACTCTAGATCCAGGGTGCCCAAACTTTTTGGGCTGCAGGCCAGTCATGTAGTTCAGGGGGCCAGTCACTATGGCCTGGGGGGCCAGATTCAGCCCCCTACACCAATTCATCCAGCCCGCAGTGCCCTCCTCACTCCCAGAAGCAGAAGTAAAATGTGCCTGTGTTTAATTCCCACTTCCGGGAGCGATGAGGGCATCACGGACTGGATGAATGGGTGTCAGGGGCTGGACCCATCCCCCAGGGCATAGTTTGGGCATCCCTACTCTAGATACAACAGAGGTGCCCCTTGGTATGGAGTGTGACAGCCTGGGACTATTGCCTGAAAAATTCCTCTCTTACTTTCCCACCATTTGTGTCTCTGAGTGGAACTGAGATAAGACATCACCCCAGAATCTCAAAGCTCAAGCAGACTGGCAATAAAAATGTACTTTCAGAGTGCATGGGCAAAAGATTTATCAGGTATACTGGCCATAGGCAAAGTCTTGAATTGTGTTCCAAAGCAGACGTGTCTAATGAAGCTTTCATAATAAGGGATTTGTGTGTTTACAGAAATCAGCAGCAGTCAAGAGTCTGGCTGTAGCAATCTGGACCAGGTGATGATGCTTCTGAATGCTTTTAAAAGATAGCCTAATAAACAGCAAATTACAGTAGTTATGTAATAAATGTTATCATGGCCTATGTTACTATGGCCAGATTTCACATCTCCAGGAATGGGTACATTTGCTGCAGTAACCTTGGCTGTTGTCTTTCTAAACCTCTGGTAGGCTCTGGATAGTTGTTGAGGAACTTTTTTAAAAAATCCAGTACATACTGATTTTTTTCCCCTTTAACTGATAGTCAAAATCCTATCGGGGATTCATGCTAGCATTAGTACAATTATGTAAACATTTTCCTGCCACGGGCCAGATCTGCACCCAACTCACAGCTGTGCTCTCAGTGCTTATATTTTCAGCAGCAGGGACAGCTGGAATTGCACTATTTTCCTGGCTTCTTGCACAGCCTCCACCACTCCCCTGGTGGTGGGAGGCTTTTCGGAGCACTTCCTCTTGTTTTTAGGATTTTTTGCTGCTTCTCTGCTGCATTTCAGCAGCTAGAACATGGCAGTTGGTGATATCCTGGTTCCGCGCTGGGAGTCCAGGCACTGATGTAAGCTCCGCCTGACACCAGAAGTGCCCAAACGTCACATTCTAGGCAGCTGCCGAAATGCTGCGGAAAAGTGGCAAATATATATATCCCAAAATGGATCGAAATTCCTCCTTCTGCCGTGGAAGCTGTGCAAGAAGCTGGAAAAATTGTGTGATTACGACCACCACATTGGTAAGTTACATTTTTGGACTTCCAGTGGTGGTGGGAGCTTCTGGAGGTGCCAGGGTGACCACCACAGGCTGTATTAATAAGCTCCACAGGCTCATTAATACCTGGTGTAAATCACGATGGGAAATTGCCACTAGTTAACATGTTGCTGCTTTTATTTATTTATCCAAGTCCAAAACACTAGAATTTATAACCAATATAATTTTAGAAACATCTAGAAATATATAGTATGCATACGTAAAATGAGTTTTTACACTCTACTTTTCCAATATTCAGCAGGTTAAATATCCCTGCTATTTGCTTCAAAGAAATCCTGGATATCACACTCATCAGGCAAGTTGCTGCAGATTAGCAGATGTTCAAAGTCTTGTCTCACACCACATTCACATTGTTCACCCACATCAGTATAGCCACACCTCTTTAGGCTTGTTTTGCATTGTGTCACCTTGATTCTCATATTCTTCCATGTCCCCTATTGGAGGTGGCAATCTGTTGATGGCTTCTCTTTTATTTCCCATAACTATCCAGGTGATATTCCATAGTTGAGTTCATCAAGCCTCAGGTGAAGATGAAACTGGTGCCATTGATTTTGAAAGCTCTTCCTTGTCTTCAACCTTGATGTTTGAAGTCCAAACATTGGATGCCTTGGGTCTATTTCTTGCAAGCTGCTGCTTACATTCCTGGTTGCATACAACTCATTAATTAATTAGTAGTAATTTCCCATCAAAATTTATGCAATATTCAACAGGATTAAATTTGCTTTTAATTTGATATCTTGTTTTGTGTTTTAATTGCATTTTTTGTATGATCCATCTTGAGAATCATTCTGGAAGAATAACAGGTTTTGATTAAATAATATATAACTAAAGTTGAATCTAAGAGTTCCTATTTTACATTTTTTCCTCCTGTCTATTATCATAAATTACCTATTATCTAATAGGTGTAGCAGGGAAAGCCATATATAAATTTAAACAATCTTCAAAGATCTACTGCTATGTTTGTTAGCAGTACATTGCAATTCTGCATAAAGTGTAAGCAAGTAATGTATATGCCATTAGATAGGAGGCTGTCATTGAAGAATCAAGGGAGGAGCTCTTCCTTTTTTAGGGTAGAGATAAGGAGAATATGGCCTTCTGGGTGTTGGTGAATTGCTGCTCCAGCCATTGCCCATGCCTATTTTCATTAGGGCTGATGGGAATTGTAGCCCTAGAATTCCTATTAGGGATTGGGACTTTTTATTTTTTGAACTACAAATCCTATAATTCTATATTCTGAGAACTCTACCTGACAGACACTTTAAGCAACATGCTCCAAAGCCAGTCATCTCTGACATCCAGAGCACCAGTACTGTCTGTGTCTACATACATTTCCATGGTCATGCGGCAGCCATGACTAGACACTGGAGTGTACAGAATGCTGTTATCTTCCCACTGAGGTGGTAACTATTTATCTTCTTGCAATTTCTTGCTTTCGAGGTGATCGTCAATCCCATCTCAAAAGTTAAGGGTGGTGGTAGGGTCATTGAACTCTTGTGTAGCCCTATACTAATTTAATGCATTAATCATTATTTATTGTGTGTGTGTGTGTTTCTTTTTAAATGTCATCATTGTCTCCATAGAAACAATGCATTAATTGCTTTGCTTATTCAATGAAGGCTAACCTCAGCATTCCAGCTATATCTTGGACTTCAATTTCCAGAAACCCTGATCAGCAGGAGTGTTGATTTGGGCTTCCGGTAATTGAAGTCTAAGAACAGCTGGAGTGCCAAGGTTAGCCACCAGGGGCTTATATAAATGGATTACATATGTTTGGCATAGTGTTGGTTTTGAGATGGAAAATTCCTTCCTGCTAGTGGTTGAGTTCAGACATTTCTCATTCTTGTTACCTTTTTTATTAGAATGAAGGCACTAGCTGCATACTCAACAGATCTACGTAAATGTAATTTCTCGCTATACAGCCTGTCATTCATTTTTCCCATTACTCTGCAGAGAATAATCAAAACATAGCCCTGCTTTAAAACATTAAGACAAGGAAACATAATCTTTATTAACTCCCCAAGGAGTTAATAAATATTGCTTATATTCATATTGCACACTAATTAAACTACAAATTAATTACACAAATATTGCAATCTTACCATAGCAATTCAATTTAGCAACGATCACCCAGTTTACATGGGTATTTCGCAGTCTCTGCTGCAGAGTGTATTTTTGGCAACAAGGAAAAGAACCAGGTCAGGTAATTAGAAAGCAATCCAGCTGACATATCAGTTAAAGATGAAGTCCATTGCACAGATAGTAGAGAAGGAAAAACAGTGGTTTAACTGGTAAGTTAAAGTAATTATTAATGTATTTCATTAGTTAGTGATGAGGAATAGCCTGACTTTATTATTTCTATAATCATAGTTGCTGAAAATGCACCATCAATCTTCATGTACCAAAAACAGAACAGAGGTATTTCACTAGCCTCCTAAAATCAGATGATGTTTGAAAAGAATTTAGTTATTTGAATTAAAAAAATCTTCAGGTAATGTCAGAAAAGGATTGTCTGATAAATGTAATAAAGTTTTCCAGAGAGCAAACAAGACTGTCTCCATGATTATCAACTACCCCACTTAAGAAAATCAAAAGTGGCCCACTGGATGAGACCAAAGACTTAGCTGGTCCATCATTCTGTTCATATAATTGCCAACCATTGGCAGGATACCAGCATAACAGCATCTTCCCACCTGGTTGTCTTGGTGATTGCCATAGGGCCAATACACATTTCTTCCTCTTATTATATCTCCTGCAAAGCCTTCAGTGCTGTCTGCCTGAAACATCAGACATGCAGTAAAGCAGTGTGTTCTCCTAATTTTCCAAAGGTGGCTAAGGTTACAACATGCCCACAGAAACATCTGCAAGTGCAGACAGCCATGGCTCTTTGGCTATAAACAGAGATGAGCACTGAACCCTAAAGTCAGATACAACTGGCTTTCAAAGAAGGTTGACATTTACCTTACCACAGGATTTTCTCCAGTTAAAAAAAAAGTTGAATTTGGTTTGTGGTTTATTTTAAAAAAAACTGATCAAAAATGCAAAGGACAATTCAGACCAGATCAGCCATTTTTGCTTCTGATGTGGAGTTTTCTCTCTGCTGCTTCTGCATTCTACTTTTCCCCCAAGCCAAAATGATGACTACTTTTATTATAATCAATTTTTCCTTCTGCAAAAGGATGGGGAAAGGGTATCTGTGGTTGGTGATGTAGGCAGTTGGAGTGTGATGTCTAGGGATAGCAGGAACACCTTCCCCCAAGATAATTCAGAAGCCAAGCAAACAAGAGGCCAGGGATCTTAACTGCTGAAGCCATTTTGGTAGTGAGACAGTTCTTATATAGCCCAGGACCTTCAGATGAAGTTTATGATAGTCCAGAATTTTCCCTGGGGCTCACAGGTGGGGCCTAGCGGCTGCACCAGAGTGAGTACTTAACCCTGCAAGTATTGGAACTGCCTTCCTGGTGGGGGTCTAATCCTGCAGACATGAAAGCTACCACTGCGGAACTCATCCTGCAAATATAAGAGCTGCCTCTGATCCTTCCATTTATTAGAGTGAGAACCATAAAATTGACTGCGATTACTCCTGAGTAAAGATATATAAAATCAGCCTCCTCATATACTAAGGAGTTCAAAATTATGGAACAAAATTATGGGACTTTTCTTCCACTCAAAAATAATGAAGGATAAAGTACAGATTTTTTAAAAAATATTTTCTTAAGTTTTTGTTATTGATTTTGCTGAAACAGCTATCATTCTAAAAAAATATTCTTCTGGGGAGTATACCTGTATATATTTTAATGTATGGAAGAGAATCTCTTAAAAAGAAAAAGAGATGTATGGGAGACAAGTATTCTAATTGAGTCTTTTATAAGTAGTATACACAACCTTTTCAAGCCAGGGGCCTGGTCACACTCTCTCAGTCAGCTTCCAGGGCTGGTCAGCCATTTTGCTCTGCCTGCACAATGGGGATGGCCATTTTGTCTCAACAGCTTCAAAGGGGTGTTCATTTTGTTTCTTGAATGCCCTTGGAGGGGTGGGGGCCACATTAAATGGCACCATGGGCCAGATGTGGCCCACGGGCCTTAGGTTGGGAACCCCTGTACTATAGTGTACTGTCAAAAGTGCTTAGCAATAAGCATGGTTAACCTGTGATGTGCTCTGTGGGCATCCAAACAAATATATTTTTGGCAGACATGTGAAGCTCTTGCGAATGTAGTCTGGGAGTAGAGATGGGTTTATGCCCATTTTCTTTCCCCAGCACTTCTTTGTCCCTTTACAAATTTAGACTTACCGCTAAACAAGGTGAAATATGAATCAAATCCAGCATTAACCCTGTTGAAATCAAGTTAAGCTCAGGACAAAATATTCCCACTCTCTTCCATGAGATTTTTCTAGGAAGGATTCATTTTTTACTTAATCTCTTGTTAATAAATATATTAACAAGAAATACAGTGGAATCTCATTCAACAATTGCCCCATATAGCAACAAAATCACATAACAATTAGGTTGGTGTTTGTTTGTTTTTTGGGGGGGGGGATGGTGTTCCACATAACAATTGGGAAAATTGTACAACAAATTGTACAACAAATTTTCAATGGGAAAAACCACTTAGCAAAAAAAATTGTTGTACGATGCATCCCATAGAGAAAATTACTATACGATGCATGTATCGTATAGCAATTGTTTTGTACAAATTGTTGTATGAGGTACTGTACCACTGTATGCATGTGTGTGCGTGCGTGCGTGCACACACACACACACAGTTAAATCATGGGGCATTGTACATAGTAATAAATTGATGTGTTTGGGGATCAAGGAGACAGCGGAGGCTTGATTCATGAAGAGGCATAGGGCAAGATAGCGCGGACGGAGTTTATTAGGAATAACAGGACAAAGACATTCCAGAGAAGAGTATGCAATATATCCTTATTGGTTACCTGCGATAGCATAAGGTTACATAATTGGCTAAATATCAGCATGCCTGCCTCGTGCACACCTTGCTGATTGGTTAAACAGCTGCGTGTTGGTTAAGTGACTGTGTGCCATCCCTGGGTATAGTAGGGAGGGCTAGACAGCCTTGAGTAATGGTCAGAGGCCCAAGCTGGGGGCCCAGGCCTCTAAGTTACGGCATAAACAGATGAGGCAGGAGAACGATCACCCACGATTTATGACCATGGTTTGCCAATAGCCACAGCGATCGTGCTGTGAACACCCTCACATCTCCCCCCTTCTGTTATTAAGAAGCTTATAAGCATAATAAATTTGGTCCTTGCGTGCACGAGGCATCAAGCGAAATCCTTGCAGGCAGGTGGCTAGCAACGAAGGTATGCATTGAATAAAGCAACAGGCAGTTATCAGAATGGCAAGAATAATTAAACCATACTGCAGAATGGCCCGTACCCAAGCTCCGTTGGGAAGCCAGGACCAAAGAGTGCTCCACCAGGAAGGCAGAGGATTTTGCTTAATATCAGAAACAATTTTGGTTAAAGAATCCAATTGGTTTTGTATCTTATTAGAATTATCGGATAAGTTAAAGCAACACATATTACGCACAGACTCACAACCTTGATGATGCAACATCAGCAAATAATCAATCGTGGCGCGATTATCTAAAATGGCGTTGCGAAGCTGAAATTGCTCCCTGTTCAGGAGACTAATAGCTTGGGAAGTGTGATTAACGGCTTTTACAAATGCACAGGCAAGCTTTCTAAGCTG
The DNA here is from genome assembly GCA_035047305.1 of Bradypodion pumilum. Taxonomy (NCBI): domain Eukaryota; kingdom Metazoa; phylum Chordata; class Lepidosauria; order Squamata; family Chamaeleonidae; genus Bradypodion; species Bradypodion pumilum. Next base: position 304,512,663 of record JAWDJD010000004.1, on the reverse strand, counting down.
CCTTGCATTCCCGGCTGCCATGCCAGGCACGCAAACAAGACTGATGGCCAAGGATATGTACTCGGCCTGGGAAAGCACCTTAACAGTGCTATCGCAATCAGAGGGTAACTGCTCAGCGGCAGTACCCCGGGTGATGCGTTTGCGGGCGGGACGCTGATGGACCAGCGTAGTGCGGTTGGGCAAAGCAACAATCATATGACTAAGGCAACAAGTGGTTTTAGAGAGGTTAGCAGGAATATAGTTCTAAGTTCGTGACCCACAGGTCCAGAACCACTCAGAAGGCAACAGAATGTGCTGAAAGTTAAAATGAAGGTCCTCTGTTTCCCTCCCGGTGCAATTAAGACCGCGACCGGGCTGGAAACAGCGAGGCTTTGACTTATCTTGAGTACAGTTCACAACCCTGGCACATTTACTAGCATTACTAACAGCTACAATAGGAGTATAGAGAGACAGGGCATCAAGGGGCAGCCTTTTGGTTGCCTTTCCCCAAAGGGGGCTAAGAGCATATTTGTTTTTGACCTTGTCATTAAAGTCGGCCATATCGTAACCCAACACTGTCCTACTGACGTTTTGGGGAGTGTAGCAAATGGGAATGAGACAGGTGCTTAACAGGTGATAGGAGTCAACGCTTTGCTTAAGGCAAAACTCAGTTTGATTAGAAATGCGGGCAAGCTCATACCACAGGTTATACTCAAAGCGTTGGGACAGCTCACCTTGGACGGCAAGCGCCCCTGGAAAGAGAAGCATGTAGCAACAAAGAATCATTATAGAATTAGCATTTAGACAAGCTATGATAGCAACAACAAAGTTCTCAGGAGTCTTTTCCACCCGGATCTCGTCCAGCATGGACTGGGCTTCATCCGACAAGGCTTTCACCTGGCCCCAGGTTATCATCGGGTTTTGCCCCCTTCGCCTTCCCCCTCGGTTCCGTCTCCCCTCCGGGAGCTCGTGCAGGTGAAGGTTGAAGTTTGGAATGGGGTTGCTGAGACCCTGATGCCATGCCATGTTTCCACGGTCGAACAAACCGGGCAGGGACCCAAAGAGGACCTTCTGGCGTAGACACGGTGGCGTAGCTCCTTCCCCAGGTTATGAGGGGAACAGGCCCTTTCCAGTCCGGGTCCGGCAGGCGTCTGTACTGGACCTGGGGGACAGGCAGAACCTCAAGCTGGCGGTAGTGACGCTGAGCCCTGGATAAAAATTGAGAATTAAATTGAGACAAGTTAAGGTGGTTTAGAGTAAACAGTACACTAGCAAGCCACTCCTCCTTTTCCGGAAGTGAGAGGGGGACAGTTCCCCCTTTCCTTTTTTGGTGATCCAGTGCCTCTTTCGGTGTTCTATTGGCCCGTTCGACCATGGCCTGTCCCTGAGAATTATAAGGAATGCCGAATGTGTGGACAATCTGCCAGCGGGTACAAAACTCTGCTAGGGCAGTAGAACAATAGGCGGGGGCGTTATCGGTCTTCAAACGGTCAGTTTTTCCCATGACCGCGAAGGTGACAAGGTGATTGCAAACGTGTTTGACCTTTTCTCCCTTCTGGGGCGTGACCCAGATATAGCCAGAGTAGGTGTCAACACAAACATGTAAATATTTCCATGGTGCAAAAGGCTCAAAATGGGTAACATCCATCTGCCAAAGCTGGTTAGCACCCAGACCGCGAGGATTTACTCCTGCAGCAGGATTCTGGTTCTGTTGTGAACATTGTGGACACTGCTGAATTATGGCCCTTGCATCCGCAAGGGGAATGTTAAACTCTTTAGCAAGAGCTTTGGCATTCTGATGATGCAAAGCATGGCTTTCAATGGGGGAACAATACATGGCACGTAATGCGCCATCTGCATGGTCATTCCCTTCGGTCAAGGGGCCGGGGAATGGCTGATGACTACGAATGTGTGCAATGAAAAAGGGTACTGTTCTCCGTTGGAGCAGCATTTGTAGAGACAGGAACAGTGACAGCAAGTTGCTATCTACTGAAGGTGACACATAACTTCCACAATGTTGGACACGACATTGGTGACATACAGGCTATCAGAGATCAAGTTAACAGGCTGATCCTGAAACAGACTAAAGGCAAGGACAACCGCCGCAAGCTCTGTGCGCTGTGGCGAGCGCTGCGGCAGCGTAAATTGACTTTTCCATGTCCCCTGCTCCTGCCAGGCAACCACCCCACGGCTCGGGCTACCATCAGTGAAGACAGTGAGAGCCAGCAAAAGGGGTGTGGGAGAGAGGAGGTGGAAAAGCTTCAAAGGTATATGCTGAGCAACCTGGAGCCGAGGATCCTTAGGCGAGTGGTACACTACCTGGCCTGTAAAATCTGCCATAGCAAGTTGCAGCTCGGTAGAAGAGCGCAGTCCCGCTTCCCAAACTGCGAGGGGAATGGGAACCACAATCTCCATGGGATCCAGGGCAAACAGGGCGAGACAGCGGCGGCGGCCTTTAGAGACGACCTGCGCCAGTATGCTCAAAAAGGGTGTAATGGTATTTTTTGTGGTGTGTGAAAGATACAACCATTCTAAAATACGAATTTTCCCATCTGAAGGCTCCTGATGTATGACAGCATATACTTGTTTCACATCTCCCAGGCAAAGGAGCTTGGGGGGGGGGCAATTTGGCTCAGCCCTATCAACCCAGACCTTGGCCATGGCAGAGTTAACCATGGAAAGGACCTCCCGTTGTGGGGCGGTAAGGGTGATCAGATCTCCTGGATTCTTCCCTGCTCTAAGAGCATCAAAGAGGGGGCTGAGCGCAGCGGTGGTAAGCTTAAAATAAGGGCGGAGCCAATTGACAGCTCCAAGCATCTGCTGCAGGGTGACATAACTGACAGTAGGCGGAATTTCAATCCGCGGCAATGCTGGCATAGAGTACGCAGCCATCATGTGGTGCCCAAGATAGGAGAAAGGTTCGGCTAACTGAACCTTTTCCTGGGCGATTATTAGGCCATAAAGGCTCAGGGTCTCCTGAAGGCGAGGGAGCCACCCCTCTGGGAGGGAGGTTCCGGCCACCAAGATGTCATCCATGTAATGATATATGATCAAATTAGGGTAAGCCTTTCTGTACGGCATGAGAGCTGCATTTACATAAAACTGACAATGACAGAGTGGTTTGGAATAGGAAAAGGAGTAAGACAAGGCTGCATTCTGTCACCCTGCTTATTCAACTTATACACAGAGCACATAATGCGCAATGCAGGGATGGAGGAATCACAATATGGGATCAAAATTGCTGGGAGAAACATCAACAATCTGAGATATGCAGACGACACCACCCTAATGGCAGAAAGTGAGGAAGACCTAAAGAATCTCTTGATCGGTGTGAAGGAAGAGAGTGCAAAAGCTGGCTTGAGACTCAATATCAAGAAAACCAAGATAATGGCAACAGGCCCGATCAGTTCCTGGAAAATAGACGGGGAAGAAGTAGAAGCAGTGACAGATTTTACCTTCTTAGGATCTAAGATCACTGCAGATGGAGATTGCAGCCATGAAATAAAGAGGCGGCTGATTCTAGGGAGACAAGCCATGAGAAACCTGGGGAACATAGTGAAAAGCAGAGACATCACCTTGAAAACAAAAATTAGAATAGTCAAAGCAATGGTATTCCCAGTGGTAATGTACGGATGTGAGAGCTGGACAATTAGGAAAGCTGAACGCAGAAGAATAGATGCCTTTGAAATGTGGTGTTGGAGGAGAGTTTTGAGGGTACCTTGGACAGCGAGGAGAACAAATAGGTCAATCTTAGAAGAAATCAACACTGACTGCTCATTGGAAGGTCAAATAGTAAAGATGAGGCTAAAGTACTTTGGGCATCAAATGAGAAGGGAGGATTCACTTGAGAAGGCCGTGATGTTGGGAAAGGTGGAGGGCAAAAGAAGAAGGGGGAGGCCAAGGATGAGATGGATAGATGGTATTGTAGACACAATGGGCACAGAACTGGGAGGACTGAGGGGGATGGTGGAGGACAGAGGCGCCTGGAGAACGATGGTCCATAGGGTCGCAAAGGGTCGGAATCGACTGTGCGACTGAACAACAACAACATTGGCAATACCTTCCAATGGTACCGGACTGTGGGCTCGGAGTTATTCAACACTGGGACCGTGAAAGCAAAATACTTCCGGTCCTTTTCCTGAAGGGGAATGGTATAAAAACAATCCTTGAGGTCAATGACAGCCATCTCATAATCATGGGGTATCAAATTTGGGTTCGGGGTTCCACACTGGAGCGAGCCCATCGGCTCGATTATCTTATTGATCTCCCGCAGGTCATGGAGCAACCGCCACTTCCCGGACTTCTTTTTGATGACAAATACCGGGGTATTGAACGGACTACTAGTCGGTTCAATGTGACCCACATCCAGTTGTTCCTGGACGAGCTGCTTAAGCGCAGTCAACTTTTCTTGCGGAAGTGGCCATTGTTCCACCCACATGGCTTGATCGGTCTTCCACGAGAGTGGAAGAGCACAATGTTGATGGCTATTCATGAGTTATGAGGGTGGTGCCAACTTGCGCACAAGTTGAGATCAATTTGTAAAATACAGGGCTTGATGCGAGCGATCTCAGGCCCGCCAGGTTGGAGACTGACAGATAACTACTGAGCACTTTTCCAGGAGGCCTGGCTACCACCGATGCCCCAAACTGAGGGAGCGGTTTCGGTTGGCCACAAGGGATCCCAGTGCCCAGCGGCTATCACAGAAATATCTGCCCCCGTATCCAACAATCCCTCCAACAACTTACCGTTTACCCAATACTTACGGGTCGGCTTCTGTTGTCCTATCTGCTCTCGAAGGGCGGCAACCTGTGGATGATAGGTGTCTCCATCGGCCCCGGCATGGGTGGAACCAAACCCCCCTCTGCGAAGGGCGGGCTCCGCTCCCCCTGGGGTCTCATAAGAAACAATGATCAATTGTGCCCAGGAGTCCCCCTTGCGCAGTTGCAATGGGCGGTGACTCCAAAATTGTACATAAATGATGCCTGTGTAGTCTGCGTCTATCATGCCAGGAACTATCATGATGCCATGTTTGGCCGCTGATGAATGTGGCAGTACCAAACCAACGGTCCCTTTTGGCAAGGGGCCAGTAAGGTCGGCAGGCATCAGGATAAGCTCCCCAGGCAACGCAGTTGTCATGTCCTGTGTGTTAACGAGATCGAGACCAGCGCTGCCAGCAGTAGCAGCCTTGCGCTGATCGACCCGTGTCCCCTTTATTTTTCCGGGGCCTGGGGAGGGCCCGTTATCTAGGTTCCCTGTGGTGAGGGGTTGACTCTGCACTGGCTAGCCCAATGGTAGCCTTTGCCACACCGGGGGCACTTCTTGCTGGGGTGCCTGACATCCTTTCCACCTCCCTTATGTGCTCCCCCTCCGGGGGCGTGACAGTCTTTCTTGAAGTGGCCCGGTTTCTGACAGTTGAAACAATTGCCAGTGGGCTTGTTTCCGGCACGAAGCGCTCCAGCCAGAAGGGCCATTGCATGTGTTTGAGTGCCCACCTCCATACAGGCTTGAATCATGTCAGCCAAACTATACTCAGGGCGGTGAATGACATTTTTCAAAATCTTCTTGCAATCGGCATTGGCCTGCTCAAAAGCCAGCCGTTTCAGGAGTTCTCCCTGGGCATCAGGGTTGTCTATCTGTCTTTGTATGGCTTCCTTCAATCTATCAATGAACTGTGAGTAGGGTTCAGTGGGCTGCTGCCGTGTGGAAGTACAGGAGCGTGTGGGTTTCCCAGAGACGGGGACCCTTTTAAAGGCTCTCATGACGCACATAAAGGTGCGGTGGAAAGACTCCCGAGGGAGTTGCATCTGCTCTTGGAGGGTAGCAAATGCACCTGCTCCATAAATCTGCTCAGGGGTGTTTTGTGGTGTACCAGCCGCCACCGCAGCCGCTCGGAATTCACTATCCCAAACAACATACTGTGAAGCAGTCAAAATCATTTGAAACAAATCCTTCCAGTCTTGGGGCAGCATCGTGTACCCATTCCCAATTCCCTCAAGCAACCCTAGCCTCTCTTACGGACACTAGCCTCTCTAACGGCTTTATTAAGTTCCCTAATTACTGTATATGACAGAGCTTGCCAATGGATACGTTCCTCTGGATTCCCATCCGCCCCCACCCCCATCTCAATCGTAATGGGAAAAGCAGAAGGACTCTCTCCTTGCCACTCTTCCGCCTCCTCCAGGGACAAAACCCCATCGCTCTTGGCTCGATGTATAGCGGAGCGAACATTTCCCATCACACCGCCAGGGTAGGCAGGCGGCGCCTGGAGAACCAGGCTCGGGATGGGCGGCATCAATGTTGCCGTAGGTGGTAAAATAGCGGGCAGCACTTTTGGATAAGGAGGTGGTGGGTCCTCGGGTGGATGAGTCAGAGGATTGGTCAGGGATGCCTCTGCTGGTACTAATTTCCTGACTGCCTCATTAATTCTTTGCCAAATCAATAAATGATGAACCGCTGCCCTAGGTTCCAATTGTTCCAATTCTTTGCCAATCATCCCGTTTGAGTGATCCAATTTCTGGGTACCAAGGACATTGGCATTCGACTTCCTTAATGAAGTCTTCTAGACTATTAAGCGTGATGTCTGAACATCCGCTCTCCTTGATGATTTTCTGCAATTCCTTTGCATGGGTCTTTTGCCCTAAAGAAAGTCCCCCCCCCCAATACTCACAATCGGGAGCTCGAAAGCTGAGAGAGCCTAAAGGCTGAGGTGCACCAGGGGGCTATTCCAGCCGGTGAGTCGGGGAGTTGGGGTCCAGCAATCGCGTCGCAGGTCACCAGATGATGTGTTTGGGGATCAAGGAGACAGCGGAGGCTTGATTCATGAAGAGGTATAGGGCATGATAGCCCGGACGGAGTTTATTAGGAATAACAGGACAAAGACATTCCAGAGAAGAGTGTGCAATATATCCTTATTGGTTACCTGCGATAGCATAAGGTTACATAATTGGCTAAATATCAGCATGCCTGCCTTGTGCACACCTTGCTGATTGGTTAAACAGCTGCGTGTTGGTTAAGTGACTGCGTGCCATCCCTGGGTATAGTAGGGAGGGCTAGACAGCCTTGAGTAATGGTCAGAGGCCCAAGCTGGGGGCCCAGGCCTCTAAGTTACGGCATAAACAGATGAGGCAGGAGAATGATCACCCACGATTTATGACCATGGTTTGCCAATAGCCACAGCGATCGTGCTGTGAACACCCTCACAATAAATCTGTGCTGATGCAATTTCAAAAGTAACTTTGAAAAATGTTCTCAGTGTTTCAAAGCATAAATCAGAAGCTTTAAAAACAGAATCTAACCCTCCACTGAATTCATGGAATTATATGAACAACATATTCAGCAGCTGGTCTCAATGAATAACTACAGTAAACAAGCACCCTTGGTAATCAAGATAGAAAAGCTATCATATTTGAGTATCACTTGTTTCTCATTAGTTAGGAGCATTGACTTGCTGCATTCTATACTTAAATTAAAAGAGAGCACTGTATGAGTTAATTTAGAAAGGGACATATGAAAGGTGAAGAGGTGGCGGGAATCTTCCCGCGCTGCTGATCCAGGTGAATCTCCCTGGAGGAGCTCCCTGTCTCGCCCGGGAGCCCATGCCATTGGCCCCGGGGGTGGAGACAGGTGGGAGCCGCCGCCGGAGCCGCCGCGGCTGCCTTCGCTCTCCGTGCCCGCCCGCCCGGAGAGCAGAAAAGGACGCCGCCGCCGCCGGCCCCTCGAGGAGCTCCCTGTCTCGCCCGGGGGCCCACGCCATCGGCCCCGGGAGTGGAGACAGGTGGGAGCCACCGCCGGAGCCGCCGCAGCTGCCTTCGCTCTCCAGGCCCGCCCGCCCGGAGAGCAGAAAAGGACGCCGATGCCGACGGCCCCTTGAGGAGCTCCCTGTCTCGCCCGGGAGCCCACGCCATCGGCCCCGGGGGTGGAGACAGGTGGGAGCCGCTGCCGGAGCTGCCACAGCTGCCTTCGCTCTCCGGGCCCGCCCGCCCGGAGAGCAGAAAAGGACGCCGACGCCGCCGGCCCCTCGAGGAGCTCCCTGTCTCGCCCGGGGGCCCACGCCATCGGCCCCGGGAGTGGAGACAGGTGGGAGCCGCCGCCGGAGCCGCCGCAGCTGCCTTCGCTCTCCGGGCCCGCCCGCCCGGAGAGCAGAAAAGGACGCCGACGCCGCCGGCCCCTTGAGGAGCTCCCTGTCTCGCCCGGGAGCCCACGCCATCGGCCCCGGGGGTGGAGACAGGTGGGAGCCGCCGCCGGAGCCGCCGCAGCTGCCTTCGCTCTCCGGGCCCGCCCGCCCGGAGAGCAGAAAAGGACGCCGACGCCGCCGGCCCCTCGAGGAGCTCCCTGTCTCGCCCGGGAGCCCACGCCATCGGCCCCGGGGGTGGAGACAGGTGGGAGCCGCCGCCGGAGCCGCCACAGCTGCCTTCGCTCTCCGGGCCCGCCCGCCCGGAGAGCAGAAAAGGACGCCGACGCCGCCGGCCCCTCGAGGACTTGTTGGGGTCAGAGAGAGATGTATGAGATGTTATTGCACTACTGAGATGTTACTGTGTTTACTGTATTTCATTATATTGTGTATTGTATTTTTCCTGTATTGTATTATTGTTTGATATGTTGTGAGCCGCCCTGAGTCGGCGTATGCTGAGTGGGCGGCATACAAATCAAATAAATGAAATGAATGAATGAAATGAAATGAAAGCTGAACTGAATTTAAAGCATACTGTCATAAAAAGGATTACTGTGTTTTAAATCACAAAACAGATGTGAAAAATGCAAATAATAAACAATGTGTATTTTGTGTTGAATCTTGAGCAGGAAATTAGCTCAGCAGGTAGCTGCATTTGTTGGTTTCCTGGTGCTTAACATCGTGAACTTTTAAAAGACAGAATTATGGGTAGATGAAATGACAGTTTTAGTCTATATAGAAAGGAGCTGTAAATAATATATGCCCTGACATGATGGTCTTACAATGCTAAGCATTTGGTAAGACAGGGAGGACAACTTTACTTCCCTTGTGTCACTTTCTTGAGATAACAGGAGCGTAATCTAATCACTGGTAACATTGCTTTGTTTTTGAGTAACAATGAGTAAGGTTTACTAATTACTTGTGAAAATAATAATTTTCAAGTGTTGTTTTTCCTGTTTAAGTTTTTAAAAGAAGATAAGAGCTGAAATGTAACAACATAGGTAACATGATAGCAAGTTATTCCCTATTAATCAACAGGATCTGGTATTTCAAAAAGCGATGGAAGGCAAGTACTGTACTGAGTTTGTTGTTGTTCAATTACACAGTTGAGTCTGACCCTTTGCAACTCCATGGATCACAGCATGCCAGGCTCCTCTGTCCACCTATATCCATGCCCACTGTATCAACAATGCTATCTAATCATCTCATCCTCTGCCACCTCCTTTTCTTTATGCCTCCAATATTTCCTAACATCAGGGTCTTTCTCCAGTGAGTCCTCACTTCTCATTTGGGACCGCATCACCTCAAGGTATTCTACCCGTCCTACGAGGGCAGACTGGAGAGTCTCAGTGCTGGTCCCTTCTACAAGAGAAGCTCACCTGACGGGGACCAGAAGAAGAGCCTTTTCGGTGGCTGCCCCAGCCCTGTGGAACCTCCTTCCACCTGAAGTGTGCCTCCAGTCAGAGTTGCTCCCCTTTAGGAAAGCTGTGAAGAACTGGTTATGCCAGCGGGTGTGGGGGCTGGCAGGTGTGATGGCCCAGTCCCTCTGGCTTATATAGTACCTTCAACTGACCTGTCTGATTTTATTCTCCACCTCCCACCACCTTTTAAAAACTTTTTAATGTCTGTTTTAATTCCTTTTTGTCTTCTTAAGGGGTTAGGTTGGGTATTGTAGGGTTTACTTGTTTTATTCTTCTTCTTTAGATAGGGGTTTTAATATTGTTTTTAGCTTTGATGTCTTTTAGGGTTTTATTATGATATGGGACTTTCTTTGTAAGCCGCCCTGAGTGGTGTTTACACCAATAGGGCAGGGCATAAATAAATAAATAAATAAATAAATAAATAAATAAATAAATAAATAAATAAATAAATAAATAAATAAATAAATAAATAAATAAATAAATAAATAAATAAATAAATAAATTTGGTGCCCAGAGTATTTGAGCTTCAGTATCTGTCCTTCCAAAGAGCAGTCAGGGGTGTTTTCCTTTATGGTTGTTGTTGCTGGTGCTGCTGGTGCTGCTTAGATTTGTATGCTGCCCACTCAACAACTCAACTCCAGGCGGCTCACAACAACAGAACATCCAATACACATTATACATATCATATCAGAAAATATACATATCACAATACAATCAGTAGGATTGACTGATTTGATCTCCTTGCAGTCCAGGGGACTCTCAAGAGTCTTCTCCAGCAACCCACTTCAAAGGTGTCTAATCCTTTAAAACTATTCTTCACCTCCACTGTACATTCATAAGGGATGTAATCTATGTCCAGTGGTGGGCTTCAATTTTTTTTACTACCACACTGTGGGCATGGTTTGGTGGTTGTGGCCAGGAGGAAAGCCCCATGTTGCACCCAAATTAGGACTACTTTATTTCAAAACATGGATGGGAGGGGCTAATCAGAATTTCTGCTACTGGTTCTGGTGAACTGGTGCGAACCTGCTGATGCCCACCACTGTCTATGTCATATCTGAATGGACTAGGTTTTCCATACGTTCTTCATTCTAAGCCTGAATTTTGCAATCAGTAGCTCATGATCTGAGCCATAGTCAGCTCCGGGCTTTGTTTATACTGACTTTATAGAACTTCACCATTTTTACTACAAAGTATATAATACATTTAATTTCTCTGTTGGACTTCTGGTGATGTCCATGTGTTACGTTGCCTCTTAGTTTGTTGGAAAAGAGTTGGAAAATACTAATTTACTTTTTGAAAAATTCAGCATACCAAGCTCTGCACCAGGATTTTTCTATATTTTATTCTGAATGGAGTACACAAGTTGCTCTTGCCTAAGATATATGTGACTCAGTTCATTCCCTTAAAGTTACAAGCTTTATGCTTTCCTTGTCCCATGCACATTGTCCCTCAAAATCCTGTCCTGGCATCCTGTTTCACCAAGATCTGGCATGCAAATGCTTATTGTTAATAGCATACTATTATGGCATCCAGTGGCTTAGCACAGTCTTCATAGAATCAAACAAGTAGATCCAGTAGGCAGCCAAGCTTATATTTCTGGTGCTTTGAAACTACAGACCAAACAATAAGATAGAGTCTTTTTGGCTCAGAAATGCCAAAAACTTTGATTAAATACTAGCAGGGGTGCCCAGCTTCGTGCGAGCGGGGTTTGGGGGGTCTGTCATACCTCCTGGGGTTGAGTTGGAGTGTGGCCTCCATCCACACACCCTCTCCCAAACACACATCCATTCTCTCTCCCTCCCTCTCCCCCCTCTCTCTCTCACACACTTTCTTTATTCCTTCTCAGCGCACGCGCACACACACACAGTCACACACACAGAGCAGTGGCATACTCTGACTCTGCTCTCTCTCCCACTCTCGGATACTCTCTCTGTCTCTCCCCTTCCCTCTCTGTCTCTCCCCTTCTCTCTCTGTCTCTCCCTCCCTCCCCCTCTCTCACACACACATCATCCCTGGCCTGCATCTCCAGACAACGGACTACTTCCGGAAGTGCAGTTTGTTGCTTGGAGACGCAGGCCATGTTGGCGGAAGATGTTGGGTAGTGCTGGGTTGGGCTTTACGGAGCCCCCCTGTGTGCTGGCTAGTCACATCCCTGTGCCCCTGCATTCACCTGTGGGGCATCCTCCTCCATGCAGCCCAGCCCAGGGCTTCTGAGAGAGTGCCGGCAGCATGCCCTGCATCTCCAGGCAACAGCTGGCACTTCCAGAGGTGCAGCCATTGCCTAGAGATGCATGCCATGCTGCCAGGAGAGGCGTGGAAACCCCGGGCTTGGCTGCATGGAGCCTGGCTAGCCACCACCACCACCACACACCCTGAAGAACTGCCTCCCCACCTGACGGCTGCCTTACCTGTGGGGCGTTCTCCTCTGAGGAGTGCAGTCCAGCATTTCCGCCTTGCCTCACACCTGTGAGGGTGTCTGTGTCGTAGATTGGGCGCCGGTGCTCTCTCAGGCTAGGCGCCAGAAACCCTAGTCCATGTGCAGTTCCCGGCATCAGGCATGGGCCGAACGGAGCACTCTGGTTGGACCATGCCTTCCAGAGAAGCCAAGGCAGAAGGCCCGCCTGCCCATCTACGAAAGGCGGCTAGCACACGGGAGCCCCGTTCGGCCCATGCATGATGGAAAAGGGCCTTGGCTTCTCCAGAATGCTTTGGCTGAATGGAGCACTCCGGTCGGCCCATGCCTTCCGGAGAAGGACTGCCCGCCATCCTCTGGCCAAAATGGCAGCCAGGAAAAGGGGGACAAGCAAACACCTAAAAATATGAAGTCAATGGACAAATTAAAAGTGCAAAACTTTAATATATAGTGCAAAGCTGCCGCGGCATGAGGCAAAGAGGCACACACTAATAAGTAAGGCAAAAAGTAGCCAAGTAGAAACATCCATCAATCATTCTAGAGTAAATAGAGAATAATGATAATACTAATCACATGCGGAAACTGATGAATAAGTCCCAAGCTAACAAAAGCAATGGACTAATAAACAAGTAATAGCACAACTAATACTGTAAATAAGATACAAATACATCCAACATGCTAGTAGCTGGGCAAGATAAACATATTCCACATCACAAAGCAGAAGGGTAAATACACAACTAAATCGGACAGTGATCGGATAATAAACTTACACAAAAACCACTAATGATGCAAGTACTAATACAAGTATTAATCACACAAGGACAGTCAAAATACATGGACTGTAAGCATAATAATAAAATGTATCACTGGTCAGCGGAATGATCATGTCCAAGCAAAGCACAATTGTGGGAGCCGGGAGCAGCTACAAATAGCAACATGTTTTCTGATACATGTTGGATGTATTTGTATCTTATTTACAGTGTTAATTGTGCTATTACTTGTTTATTAGTCCATTGCTTTTGTTAGCTTGGGACTTATTCATCGGTTTCCGCATGTGATTATTATTATTATTCTCTATTTACTCCAGCATGATTGATGGATGTTTCTACTTGGCTACTTTTTGCCTTACTTATTAGTGTGTGCCTCTTTGCCTCATGCCGCAGCAGCTTTGAACTATATATTAAAGTTTTGCACTTTTAATTTGTCCATTGACTTCATATTTTGGGTGTCTGCTTGTCCCCCCTTTCCCGTTTGTATCCACACCCAGCCGTCTACCCTGTGTGCAAAATGGCAGCCAGCCAGTTGAGCCTCCCAACCAAGGAGGCTGTAATATGCATGCACCAGAATCCGCACAGGTGCAAAAGCCTGCCTGGAGTTCCAGGTGCCACTGCCTAGAAACTCCGGACAGGCTTCTGTGCCTGCGTGGATTCTGAGGCATGCATATTACTGCCTCCCTGCTATTTCATGCTGCCAGTGGTGCGGGGGGTCCTTTGCGGTTGGTTTTTGGTGTGAAAGACCCTGAAATGGTCTGCCGGTCCCCCACGCCAGCCACCCCAGAAGTGTGAGGTAGGCGGGGGCGCCGTTTCCAGGGCTCAGGGTGCAGGCGTCATGCTGTGTATTGGTAACATACAGTGTGACACCTTAATTTTAGTTATATACTAGCATAGGTTGCCCGGCATTGCCGGGTTGTTATGAATTGTGTTTTGCTTTTTTTGGGGTTTTTTTAAGTTAAAAATCAACAGAGGATGCTATAAATCTTTTTATTTTATTTATTTAACATATGTTTGTTATTTGTGTGAACTTTTGATTTATTGTTATTTTTTGACTTGTTTTTACTCTTGTGGCCTCTAGGTGGGGCTGTTTTGTTTTTGACTTGTTGTTAATATTCCGGCCTGCAGGTGGGGCTGTCATTAATAGTGTTGGATCCTTTTGTTGTTTCACTTGTTTTTTCTCTCCTGGCCTCCAGGTGGGGCATCTTCCGATAAGTAGTCCTTGTCTCTTTATTTCTGTTCCGGTCTCGTGGAGGGAGGATGTGCTGGTGAGTTGTCTGGTTTTATTTATTCTGGGATTTTTCTTTGTTTTGATTTTGTGGCGGTGGGCTGGGAGGTTTTTCTGTTTGTTCTTTTTTGTTTTGGTTGGGCTTTAGATGTGTGTAATTGGTTTGTTTATTTCTGGTTTTGTTTATTTTTGTGATTTCATTGGTGTTTATTTGTGTAATTTGTGGCAGTTGTGTTAGAGTTAGGTATTTTCGTGTTGTAGTTAGGTGTTTTGTCTGTGCTTTTGTGGTATTGTGGATGTTTTTGTTTGTGGATTTTGTGGTTTACTTTTTTGTTTATTAATGGGTTTTTTAAATTATTTATTTATTAATTTTTATTAATTTTTATTAATTTTTATTAATTTTTGGTGTTTGTGGTTGGTGTGTACTTTTGTGTGAAGAATGGGCTGCCTGTCGGTTTCTCTTTTCCCCATTGCTGCTTCAAATTTTGGTTTCGATGCAGCAATGGGGAAAAGGAGGAGCCGGCAGTCAGCCCGCTCTTCCCCTGGTAAGGTTCGTTAGGTAGGTCGGGGGAGAAGGAAGCAGAGAAGAGCTATCTGCCTGATGATGGTTCTCTCCTCTCTGTCTCCTTTCTCTCCTGGCTTTCCTAACCGGAGATCAGCAGGCAGCAATCCGTAAGGGGTGGTGCTCTTCCTTGCGGATTGCTGGCTGCTGCTTTTGTATTACCTCCACCGCTGTTTTGTGTTAGTTCTTGAAACAGTGGTGTTAGAAGTACAAAGGCAGCCAGTCATTCGCTAGGGAGGGTGCTTCCCCTGATGAACTGCTGCCTGCTGTTGTTGTTGTTTTTTCATCCCAGCTCAAGGTACCTTGAGGCCGGTGGTGGTCTCGCTGTGTCTTCGGTGGGGTAGTGTGGAGGAGAGGGAGTGTCTCACAGTGGTTTTTTGTGGGTGTTTGTTTTGTGAGGTGTGAGGCGCTGCATCTGCCTGCGGCGGACTTGCACTCCCATTGCATTTTTCAATTTTAATTTTTGCGCGCCGGCTTTCTCAGCGTTCTGTGCACTCACAGCACATAGGATGCTGGGACTTTGAGTTTTGCGTTTTTTTGTTTGCGTTGATGCGGCGTTTTTCCCCCTGCGGCTCGATTTTAATTGGTCATGCCGCGTTTTCCAACGTTCTTTTTGCTCGTGCCTCTCAGCCTGATTGGCTGAGGCATGGTGCTGCATGGCGCAGAGGACATTGGGAAGTGAAGTTCTTTTACTTTTTTCGCATTCGTGGGGCTCTTGCCCCACTGGTGCCTTCGGCAACCCTGAAGTAACCTGCGGGCCAGGTTCGGGTGAGTGCAGGAGGCTCGGTACGGGATAGGATGGACAGGTGCAGAAATGTATAGCAGAAATGTGTATATATATATATATATATATATATATATATATATATATATATATATATATATATATATATATATATATATATATATATATATATATATATATATATATATATATATATATATATATATATATATATATATATATATATATAGAGAGAGAGAGAGAGAGAGAGAGAGAGAGAGAGAGAGAGAGATAGTTATTTAAAAAGGGCATTTATTTGTATCTCCCACTGAAGTAAAATATCATGTCATACTTACAACGTATAGTTATTTCTTTTATTTTGGCTTATTAAATTACAGATACATATCAAGAGTTGCCCAAGGCCTTTTTATGCCTGAGACTCGGTGGCCAAAAGTACACATCAAGGTACATGGTACCAAAGACAGTTCTATTTGGGGACATTAGATAGGAAGTGCTTTTGCCTATTCATGATAGTAATCATACAATAACACAAACAACATTAAATATGTATCCTTTTTATGGCACATAAACTCTGCTAGCCGAGATCACCACCTCATTCTACTTGATAGCAGACCAGGTTTAGAATATATGTGTAGCCATGCATGCAAATTATACTAGAAATATAGTGCAGAGCAAGATAAAGGTTACCTATTTCTTCTCTGCCCTTAAGTCAGAACAGAAATCATTCTCCCTACATGGCTAAGGGTTTTAGAAAAGAATGTCCTGTGTTGCCCTGTGTCTGTGCCTATGATAAACAAAAAACAAATGTCATTACATGAAAGCTGAAATCATGTTGGGTAACTTCTCTTGTAGGTGATAATATCACTAACAGGAGATGATTTACAGTAATTCCAAATTTCCTACTCCCCCCCTCCAAAGTCTTATTCACTCTCATGTAATATCATTAATCCAATGTTACACTGTGGAATGAAAAGAGGAAGTCTTTAATTATAGAATATCTCTCCCTGCCTATAATATCATCTTACATCAATATTTTTGGTATTATAGAATAGCTGAGTTGGAAGAGTCCTATAAGGCCAACAAGTCCAACCTTCTGTTCAATACAGGAATCTAAATAAAAACAGATCTAAAATATGTTTATCAAGCTTTCAATTAGTTAAAGACTTCCTAATGCCTGTAGCTCCTACAACCTCCACACAATGAAGGGAATTACAAAGGAGCCAAGAAAGCTGCAGGACAGGAGGAGGAATTTTTAATTCCCAAAAAAACCTTTTTGCTGAGTACATCATAACCCTTCTGCAGATGTAGTTACACAAAGGATTTCAGCCACCATGCACTAAGTATAATATGTAGTTCTCCCTGAGTTATTTTTGGCATCACAAGTACAGTGACTAACAAGAGGACCTTTTGAGTTGTTGTGCCCTTTGCTAGAACATATTGTTATTCAGTCAGATGAAGATTATATTTGTCCTCTTTAAAAAATCTTTCTCAAATAAGTCATATTTTTGTTTTGCTTTTATTTCAATTGGTAATGTCTGTATAACTAGCTAGCTGAATAATTTAGTATTAAATTTCAGGAAACAAGGAGGTATGGGTTAGCTAGAGAGGTGCTCAACAGGTGCCTCCAGTTTTCATGTTCAATGATCATACATGAACAAATGGAATTGCATCCAGCAGGTACATAGATATACCTTCCAGTTTATTCATCCGTAGTTCCAACGACAATACCCTTAGTGGCCTTAGTTTGAAATCAGCGTGAACTGATTTGGAAAGAGGCTCCACTTCCAAAATTCAAGTGAACAATAATTTTTTTTATATTTGGTACATAAAAGGTAATAACAAAGGCACTAGCCATCTATGTTGAGTGCAATAACACCATAAACTGGGTGGTGCAACTAACAAGAGCCTCTGTAGTGATGTTCAGAGAAAGACTTTAATAAGGATCTTAACTGCTAATTAGCGGTTTATGAAGGCATACATCTCTTATCTCTTCCTCCCCTCATCTCCATGAAGATAATAGTTCCAAGAACCTATAATTCCCCCAGGCCCCCCTCCCACCACTACACACACACTTTTCATGGTCTAGGCCTCAGTTGTAGCCTAATCTTTTTCTTCCACAGGATATTCCTCTGTTGAAATGACAGTGTTACACATTCTTAGCAAGCTAATGAACTGCAGGGAAACTCTTTTTGGATGATATTCTTTGACTGCTCAAATATTTAAGAGTATCTCTATAAATATGTTCAAATCTGCCTAGAAATAGCACATGTATAGCTTTATGAACTGCTGAAGGACACTGACAGAGAGAAAAGAGGGTGGTCTAAACATCTTGATGGAACAAAGCAAGTATAATCAAATTGCAGATGGTTATATATAATTTTATGTCTCTCTGTGGAGAATTCAGAAACATTATTGTGATGGCATCATAGCCATTTGTATTTTTACAATAACTGTTAATCATGTTAATCTGCCTTGTCTCCTTCATATGCTAGAAATATCTAACAAAACCTTACTTTCACCTTCAGAACTACCAGTCAGACTTTACTTATAGTTTTTCTGACCATATATAGTACATGGAGAAAATGTCGCCCTTCCTCTGTGATTGATCTACCAAGAATTCTCTTTTTTAAACAAAAACCCAGTGGAATTTGTTCCTTGGTTGTGAATGGTCTTTTGATTTCTCTCTCACATCTGTGAGCTTTTGACCACAGAAAGGTAATAAAAGACAGACGTGGTATCACTTGATTTTTACCTGAAGATAACTGTGAAAACTTTGTGACTGATGCAAAGCTGAGTAAAAATCTCTTGTCTGGCAAGACATTTCTTTGTAATCACTGGTCTCATATGAGAAGAAGAAGGGAACAAAAGAGATGGCTGAGACACAGAAGGGTGTATCCACTGAGAAAGTACTACTGGTAATCTTTGACTCCATTATCTGAAAGAAATTGACAAAAGAAAAATCAGTACTTGCTATATCTGTAGGAAGAGCTTGTTCTCACTTCATTCCAACAATAAAAGGTTTCAAATGTTTCTTTCTTCCATGCTCTTAGCTAAAATAGAGTGCTTCTGTATAGGTACAGTATGTTTTATATTTACAAATATTTCTGAAAATAAAGTTGCTTAACTTTGGAACTCTTAAACCAAGGGAATCCTGAGTGGTTAATAATGAATGGAGAAAATAAATTTGCTTATGGATCAATAAACAGAAAAAGGAATCTAAATATAGAATAATTTTCTCAATGGAAGGAATAAAAGAGTGAGCTCTTCCAAGAATCAGATCCACTAAACTTGTTGTTGTTGTTCAGTTGCACAGTCGAGTTCTGACCCTTTGCGACCCCATGGATGCCAGGCTCCTCTCTCACGTGCAATCCTCCATAGTCCTCCCAGATCACATCCACCGTGTCAGTGATGCCACCTAGACATCTCATCCTCTGCCATCCCCTTCTCTTTTTGCCTTCGATCTTTCCTAGCTTCAGGGCCTTTTCCAGTGAGTCTTCTCTTCTCATTTGGTGGCCAAAGTACTTGATCTTCAGCTTCAGTATATGTACTTCCAAGGAGCAATCAGGGTTGATTTCCTTTAGGAATTCTGATTTGATCTCTTTGCAGTCCAGGGGACTCTCAAGAGTCTCCTCCAGCACTACAGTTCAAAGGCGTCTATTCTTATGCACTCAGCCTTCTTTATGGTTCAGCTCTCACAGCCATACATTACCACTGGGAATACCATTGCTTTAACTATGGGGACTTTTGTTGGCAGAGTAATGTCTCTACTTTTTATTATGCTGCCTAGGTTTGCCATAGCTTGCCTCCCAAGAAGTAAGTGTTTTTTATTTCATGGCTGCAGCCTCCAACTGCAGTGATAAAGTCTGTCACTGCTTCCATTTCTTCTCCTTCTGTTTGCCAGGGAGTGATGGAGCCAGATGCCATGATCTTATTTTTGTTTTGTTTTGTTTTGTTTTATATTGAGTTTCAGGCCAGCTTTTGCAGCTATTTGTAGAGCCTCATCAGACAAGCACTTTGCTTCCTTGCATTTTTCTTTGAGATGGTTCTAATTGTTGCCTCCTGTACCTTAGTCCATAATTCTTCGGGTACTCTGTCTATCAAGTCTAATCATTTAAATCTATTCTTCATCTCCACCGTATATTCATGAGAGATGTTATCTAGATCATATCTGAGTGGCCTAATTGTTTTCCTTCCTTTCTTCATTCTAAGCCTGAGTTTGGCAATCAGTAGCTCATTATTTGAGCCACAGCCCACTCCAGGTCTTGTCTTTGCTGACTGTATAGAGCATCTCCATCTTTGGATGCAAAGTACATAATCAATCTGATTTCAGTGTTGGCCATCTGGTGATGTCCATGTGTAGAGTTGCCTCTTAGGTTGTTGGAAGAGGGTGTTTGCTATGACCAGTGCATTCTCTTGGCAAAACTCTATTAGCCTTTGCCATGCTTCATTTTGTACTCTAAGACTGAACTTGCCTGTTATTCCAGTTACCTTTTGACTTCCTACTTTGGCATTCTAGTCTCAAATGATGATAAGGATGTCATCTTTTGGTGTCAGTTCTAGAAGGTGTTATCGGTCTTCATAGAACTGCTTGACTACAGCCTCTTCTGCATCAGTGGTTGGGACATAGACATGAATTACTGTGATGTTGAATGGTTTGCCTTGAATTCAGACTGAGATCATTCTGTCATTGTTTAAGATTGTATCCCGTTACTGCTTTTCTCACTCTTTTATTGACTATAAGGGCCACTCCATTTCTACTAAAGGAAGGAGGAAGGATACATTTTCATAGTCAGCCAGATCAACTGAATAGACCGCCATCAAGTTTAGTAATCTTGAATCAGGAGTAGTGAGATGACAGAAATTTGGTCAAGATATACTAACATAACAACCATGTTATGGATTCCCAAGTCATGCAAGAAATCTCAGCTTCCATGTGCAACTAAAGCACTGATCATTCTTCTTGTGAGTTTTCCATAATTTGCAAAAAATATCCTGGTGGAGAACTAGTATTTTTGGCATCATGTACCCCAGTGTGCATGCTCATCTGCATGACACACACATAGCAAACCCAAAATAATCAATTGGTTGATCAGAAAGATGCAAACAACCCGCCTAATGAAGCCATGTTCAAGCAGCAGTTTATGAACTTAGAGGAATGTACAATATTTTGACCTCAAAAACACTGAAATCTTTCTGAGATTGGCAAAACTATTTTTCATTGTTTCATGAAGAAGGGACATTATAAAAACCCTTTTTCACTTACCATGTGAAGACAGCACAGGTCAAGATATAGATTCTTAAACTAGGATAGGCAACCCACTGTTCAATATTTCAGATGACATGAAATTAAGTGGAATGTGAAGAAGGGCAGAGTACTACTGCTTCATGCAAAGGTTATTTTCAAACTGGATTAATGAACAGCAAAATGGTAATTCAAGTTCTAAAAGGCAAATCACTGGGGTGGGTGTGGTGGAACAGATGCAAAGTACAGATGCTTAACAATGCCTGAACTGTTAATTACCAGTCAGCAAAAAAGATTTTGGCTTCTGGAATTTAATAAACATACCAATAATGGTTGAGGTATTTCCACTTGTTTCATACAGGTTTTCATCCTGGAAAGGATATACCTTTATCTGTATGGTCAACAGCTGATGTAACTGATTTAATATAGCTGGAGAGCAAATCCTGATAGTTTATTCACCAGAACAAAATCAATGTAACTATAGGAGCTATTGATAATTGCCCCCTCCCTTTCCTGATTACTTCTTCATTATGAGAGATGATCTGAAGTAGAATTGTATGTATTGATGTCAGAATCTGAGGGATATTGCTGAGGAAAAAGGACTGAAATATTTTTACATAACTGTGTAATTTTTGAGACAAGAGGTTGCACTGAGTGATTAGGAAACCATGTGGCAAAAAGGAATCAGAACACTATGTGTAGAATGGCCAGCCTTTTGTTTACAAAGTATTGGCCCTTTGAGTTGGTTGAAAATAGCCAGCTTCTGAGAATCGAAGTCCCCTGAGGGGCGTGTGCCCCACGTTAGGAACCATTGCAATTCTTTCTTACACAATTGACTTAATCTTCCTTGTTTCACTGCTGAGGCTTAACGCTGCTGTTCTTAATTCAGAACCAGATTGACCTCTTGATTTATGGCATTTCCAGGGGAACGTTGCTGTGTTGTCGTTATGCTTGCTGCCATTAATTGTAACAACAAAGCTGTTCATATTTTTGGAACCATTCTAATTTATTGATTGTTTTTGTCAGCATAAATTTGCTGCTGCACAAGGCTGCTGCAGATATTATGCAAGGCACGACTCCCTCACCTGTGCAAATTGGAGCTCCAATTGTTTTTAAACAGGACAATCTCCACTTCCACCAGAGAAAACTGAAGATCACACAGAAATTCTACTGGCAAAATATAAGGCTCTGCTCACTCCAAATAGTGGAGCACACAGAAAGAGCCTCCTCAAAGATTGTGGTATTCTTGAACCACAATCAGGCATACCCTGGTAATGGCAACCTTGTAGTTGCCAGCTAATCTTTGCAGGCGCACCCCCCAATAAAGGACTCAGACACTGGTAAAAGTGGATAACGGCAATGGGCCACATTTATTGATTCATGCCCTAGTCCGAATTATAAATTTCAATTGGTATTCAACCAATTATAATTCTTAAGGCAAGCAGGCCGAAGTAACACTGGTAAGGTTCCACCCAAAATTGCCAACGGCAATTGGTTACAATGTATCCATTTGTATCAATTTGTTTGTTGACAACAAACAAATTGGTGACCGTAGTCAATAATCTAACTACTGACCCCACCCTCTGACGCGTATCCGTAAAATAACGGGGTGATGCCTGCTGCCTAGCTCGTGCCATCACCCCATTGCCTGGTTCATCGTTGACCGGACAACGTTAACCAACTTGTGCCTGTCTAGTGTTGTCCAGTCAATTGCGAACCTGCCGGATACCTGTGGGTCATAAATGTTTACCTTACCAGTGCTACCCGCCCATGTGACCAAAGTCAACAGCAGCAGCAAGAAACTCCTATGTCAAACCATAGCAACAGTGTGGGATGGGCAAAAAAGTCAGGACCCGGAAGCCAATTGTAGGTCCCAGCCAAAAATTCCCACCCGGCCCCAAAGCGACCAAAATATCACACTGTTAACTAGGGAGGGGGTGGAGGGGAAAAACTTCTCCTCTCCGTCGCTTCGCAAAATGGCAGCGCGGCTGCCTCGTGGCCACCCCTTTTAAAGGGTGCTGGCCACGCCCCCTAACTACCCGGATGTCCAAGTCCGGTGGGGGGCCCCGCAAAGAGCGCGGCGGCCATTTTGGCGCCGCGCTTGCATTGCAGGCGCACCCCCCAATAAAGGATTCAGACACTGGTAAAAGTGGATAACGGCATTGGGCCACATTTATTGATTCATGCCCTAGTCCGAATTATAAATTTCTATTGGTATTCAACCAATTATAATTCTTAAGGCAAGCAGGCCGAAGTAACACTGGTAAGGTTCCACCCAAAATTGCCAACGGCAATTGGTTACAATGTATCCATTTGTATCAATTTGTTTGTTGACAACAAACAAATTGGTGACCGTAGTCAATAATCTAACTACTGACCCCACCCTCTGACGCGTATCTGTAAAATAACGGGGTGATGCCTGCTGCCTAGCTCGTGCCATCACCCCATTGCCTGGTTCATCGTTGACCGGACAACGTTAACCAACTTGTGCCTGTCTAGTGTTGTCCAGTCAATTGCGAACCTGCCGGATACCTGTGGGTCATAAATGTTTACCTTACCAGTGCTACCCGCCACATGGGGAGGCTTCAACAAAGGCTCACCGCCCCCCCCCCCCAGACCGTCAGCTCGGTCAACAGGCCTGCTCGCCAATCTCCCAACAAGAGGTCCATACCTCCCGGCGACAGATGGACCCCGTCCCCTGTGTAAAGCTCATAATTTTGGAGACTGATGGTGGGGTGTCGAATGACGCGCCCCAACCCTTGTCCAGAAAGAACCGGGCAATAGCCCTGTTCACCAAGCGCCGAGCCCGATCAAGGGTTAAACCCTCCCCTGTAATCGTGCCGCGGTATCATGTCCGACCAAATTAGGGTTGTGGCAGGCCACACATAATGCAAGTAGGCCAGGTCACCGCAAATCGCATGCTTCAGCGATAGGCCCGTGACCTGTCCCAAATCATTTCCCCCGAGGTGTATAATCAGGACATCAGGCGGGTCAACATCCCTGATGGAGAAAAGGAATGGCAACAGTTCCCGCCATAACATTCCGCGCTTACCGTACCACCTGAGACTTGCGGATGCACCCAGTCCCAGTCGGGGTCCCTGTGCACATAGCTGTGGCCCACCCGCCATACTGTCACCGGTGTAAGACAACACCCAGGGTCTGTCAAGGAAAAAAGGAAACAGGGCAGTGACTTAACTCACTGTTGAAGAGGGCGAACATACAACTGGAAACATTGTGATCCCCACCTTCCCATGTTGCATATTTCAGCTCCAGAGTACCCAAACGCCGCTGCGGTGGAAGCCGCCCCTATCCTAAACGAATGGGTGCCGTAACGAGCCCCGGGGAGGCCAACACTGGCTAGTGCCTTACCGGTCACCTTCCAAAATTGAAATTTAGTAAGTGGAGACCCATCTTGGTGACAGAAAAATGGGCCAGGGTGCGTACCACGTAGTGCAAGGAACTCCTGTAGGGCACCAACCGGACAGATGTCTGCCATGGAACATCGTAGCAGTCTTACACCACTGCCTACACCGTGCTGATCAACCTTAGAGGAGCGTATCCTCAGCTGAGCCCAATCATTGGAAACATAGACATCTTCGAGTTCCAGTGCCCTACGACTCACATCCGCCTTAGACAGTAGCACCAGCTCACTGATGCGGAGCGCCCCAAAAAAGGCCACCGTAGTAGCCGCGTGAAACAGGGTTGCCTCATACCTGTCGAAACACAGGTCATGCCAACCCCGTGCAAGGTGGGTAAGTACCCCTGGAGAAATCGGGTGGCGGTCGTCCAGGCTGCGCCCACGTTCCCGCACCCACCCTTCCAAAACATGTCGTATGCGAAAATCATTCATGCTGTCAGCAAAACCACCCACCTTGGCCATGAATGCCAGCGCTGACAGCCTGGATGCTATGGTGCGGGGGGCTAAGCCCTGGGCTTGTAAGTAAACCATAAATTGGAGGACGTGAGCCACTGGGATGGGCCAATGTTCAGGCAGCCGTGATTGGGCACAAAAGGCCCTGAATGAACTGAATGCATGGTTGTACGCCTTACGCGTGCGGGGGCGAGAGACATGCCGATCGCCCGGTTCACCTCTCCTTGCCAAGCGTCCATATCTCGTCCGGGAGCGGCGAGGGAAATTCCTCTGCATCTGGGGCCAAGGCATGGAACCGGGGGATCTGCAGGTGGGACAAAGCGTCAGCAATAGCATTATTAATACCTGGAACATGTCTGGCCCTAAAAAGCACATTGAGGCGCAGGCTGCGCAACACAAACTGGCGAACCAGACCCATAACCCTGGGAGATTTTGACGTCTGTGAGTTGACAATGTGGACAACCGCCGCATTGTCACACCAGAAATGAACGACCGAATTGGCTCACTCCTCGCCCCATAGCATCAAGGCTCCCAGAATGGGGAAAAATTCCAGGTACGTGAGATCGCGCAAACGATCCGTGCCCCACCAGGCTGGCGGCCATCTGCTGTAGGGCCACTTCCCTTCAAAGTAAATCCCATAACCCAGGGACCCTGATGCATCCGACTGAACCTGAAAACGAGGGGAAACCAAAAGGTCAGATCTCCAAAATGACACCCCGTTGAATTCCCTCAGGAACTGAAGCCAGATGAGTATATCAGCCCTAATGGCCTTGTTCAGTCGGACCCTGTGGTGGGGCCTGGTCAAGCCAGTCATGGCATCGCACAAGCGTCGAGCAAATGCTCTGCCAGGTGCGACGACCCTGCAAGCGAAATTGAGGTGACCATGTAACACCTGGAGCTCCCGAAGGGACACCTTGCATTTTGCCAGCAAGTCTAAAATGAGTGCAACGATCCGTGAAACCTTATCAACAGGTAACCTGGATGCTTGCACAACCATGTCAATCTCCACCCCCAGGAATGTGAGCTTGGTTGAAGGGCCCTCGGTCTTTTCGGGCGCTAAAGGGACACCGAGTTCCTTCATTAGCATCTGAAATGTATGTAGGAGACGCGTGCACGTGTCCCAGCCCCGTTCACCCCCGAATAAGAAATCATCGAGGTAGTGGGCTACAGACCGGGACCCCGACCTGCGAACAAAGGCCCATTGCAGGAAGGTGCTGAAGCGCTCAAATGCCGAGCATGAAATGGAGCAGCCAAAAGGCATGGCCTTGTCGAAATAAAATTCACCCCGGAACTTGAAACCCAACAACTCAAAGTCACCCGGGTGCACTGGCAGTAGACGGAACGCGGACTTAATGTCGCACTTAGCCAGTAGTGCACCCGGGCCATATGAGCGCACCATGCGCAGGGCCTGGTCAAAAGATGTATACCTGACCGAACAAAGGTCATCAGGGATAGCATCGTTGACCGAACGGCCAGCTGGGTAAGACAAGTGGTGTATCAAACGGAACTCCCCCGGCGACTTCTTGGGCACTAACCCCAATGGGGAAACCTTGAGATTGGGAAATGGTGGGACAGGGAAAGGGCCAGCGACCCTGCCAGCATTAACCTCCTTAGCAATGCTCATGGCGGCTACCTCCGCCCTTCCCCTGAGTGACAACAGGTTGGGGGCATCTTGAGGGGACCAGTCCCCTGTGAAAGGAATGTGAAACCCCTGCTGGAAACCCTCAAGCAGGTAAGCTGCATCTGCCCTCCTTGGGTACATCGTGAGCCAACGCTCCAACATGTCCACATTAATTGGGGAGGGGGCCTTTTGCTTGACCAGCTCCCTCCATGGCAGTTCTGCCCGCTCCCTGTCCACCTCTACCTCTGCCCCGCAGTCCGCCTGCCCTAGGACACGCGGAGGCGGCATGGGGGCCAGCACAAGAGGGACACTCGTGCCTGTAACGACACTGCTTCCTGTTGCACGCACCATTGGGTGAGAAGCTCCAACACAGCAGGCGGGCTGGAAACCCCTGCCCCGCCACCTGGCGGGGTGCCTGCGCTGGAGCAGCTCGCTGGACCTCATGTCCACAATGGTACCTCTCCCCTGGCGCAGGGCGCGTGGGGGTCATGTACAGAAGCCACAGCTTCTGGCAGGGCTCATCCCAACTCATCTCTGGGTGTAGGGGCACTCTCATACGGAATTCTTCGTTGTAAGCCAACCACGACGGGCCAGGGAAATCAACCATCGCCCGGTATATGTTGTCCAAATACTGGACCATCAGAATAGCCAGGTCAGGACGGGCCCTGAGGTACACCGCCATGTAGATAAGGTACGTGGGTAACCAGTTGGCCCACGTGCGTGGCGGCTTACGTCGACGTGACTGCTCCTTGTCCTTCTCGTCCTGCCCCTCCCTCTCCTCTTTGGTGGGTTCTCTATTCAAGAGGGAGAAAATGTCCACATACTCCCCCCACCAGATCTTTTCTTTGGTGGCTTGGGCCAGGTGATCCCCGAGGGGTAACGAATAACCTGCTGTCGGCAGTGCTGACACCGGCACATTGACAGTGCCGGGCACCATGAAAGGAGCCTGGACCAGCCCCGCCACCCCCAGTAAGTTCCCTGCAGGACAGGGTGCCCCGCCCCAAGAGGGGCCTTGGAGTGTTGGAGCCGGTCCTGGATGGGCCGGCGGCGGCTGACCCGCCGCCCCAGCCAGGCAAGGCCACGGCCACTGTAAACTTCCCCCCGTTGTGGGTTGTGGTGTGGGTGCACTAGCTTGGACCGTATACTCACAAGTTGCACCCCCATGGGCCGCCCCCACCGGGGGTTCCGGCCCACTGCGGGCGTCGGAGCTCGCGACCGCAACCGAGCTCGTAGATGGGGCCTGACCACTACCTACTGGCGGCATCTGCTGCGTGGGGAGCTGCGAGGCCGCGGCTGGCGCCGACCTACGTGCCTCAGGCAGCTCAACCCGTTCGGCCGCCTGCCGAGGACCGGCAGACGCTGAGTTGACCTGTAAACCAAAAGGTGCCCCGGGTGGATTAACTAACCCTAAAGATGCCTCAAGGGCCACTACGCGGGCCAGTAGGGCATCAACATTTACATAGCCCCCAACACTGATGGGGGGCAAAGGGCCAGCCGGCCCACTGGTCGCTGTCGCCGGTCCAGGTCTCTGAACCCTGGGGCCCGAACATGGCCATGCCCCAACCACCGGCCCCGGAGGGGCTGGGGGCATGCCCTGCCAGGGAAGGGAACCCAGCCAACCCCCTTGGTTAAAGCCCACCGCCGGAAGCTGCATGCCAAGGTCCGAAGGCCCAGCCTGGGTATGCGCCAGGCCCGGGCCGGTGGCTGCTAATTGCGGGCCGGGGGCTGCAGCCCCTGCCGGGCCGGTCTGAAGCTGCCCAGCCTCAGGCCAGGGAGAAATTGACCCCATCCCGCCGTTCCCGGTGGGCGCCCCCGGAAAGGGGGCCTGCTGAGGGGGCGCAGCCGCGGTCCTCCGACCCAGCTGGCGCCTCCTTGAAGGGCGAACCGCGTTCGCCATCGCCTTCTTTTTGGAAGGCATTGCCGCAATTGTTGGGAAGCCGAAGAAAGGAGCTAAGAAGAAACCGCTGCCTAAAAGAGGCTTCCCGGTTAAAGGAAAGAGCGACGGAGCGATTGGGGAAAAACTTCTCCTCTCCGTCGCATCGCAAAATGGCAGCGCGGCTGCCTCGTGGCCACCCCTTTTAAAGGGTGCTGGCCACGCCCCCTAACTACCTGGATGTCCAAGTCCGGTGGGGGGCCCCGCAAAGAGTGCGGCAGCCATTTTGGCGCCACGCTTGCATTCTCACACTAGGTCAGGCAAATGCATCTACAGAATGAACTCACCAAAGGGTGCCTTCATTATGACAATTTCACATTCTGGCCTAGACATGGAAGAAGAATAACTCCAAAATGTGAATTGGCCATTGAGTATAACCTCTTTTTTGGCATTGGTAAAAACTGGATGACAGAAAGGACAAAGCATCCCTTTCATTTAACTGTGCATTTGTTGTTGTTCAGTCACACAGTCGATTCCGACCCTTTGTGACTCTATGGACCATTTTCTTCCAGGCCTCTGTCCTCCACCATCCTCCTCAGCTCTCACAGTTGTGTGCCCATTGTGTCTACAATACCATCTAGCCATCTCATCTTTGGCCTCCCCCTTCTTCTTTTGCCCTCCACCTTTCCCAGAATCAAGGCCTTCTCAAGTGAATCCTCCCTTCTCATTTGATGTCCAAAGTACTTTAGCTTCGTCTTTACTATTTGACCTTCCAATGAGCAGTCAGGGTTGATTTCTTCTAAGATTGACCTATTTGTTCTCCTCGCTGTCCAGGGGACTCTCAAAACTCTCCTCCAGCACCACATTTCAAAAGCATCTATTCTTCTGCGTTCAGCTTTCCTAATTGTCCAGCTCTCACACCCATACATTACCACTTGGGAATACCATTGCTTTGACTATTCTAATTTTTGTTTGCAATGTGATGTTTCTGCTTTTCACTATGTTCCCCAGGTTTCTCATAGCTTGTCTACCAAGAATCAGTCGCCTTTTTATTTCATGGCTGCAATCTCCGTCTGCAGTGATCTTTGATCCTAAGAATGTAAAATCTGTCACTGCTTCTACTTCTTCCCCATCTATTTCCCAGGAACTGATGGGACCTGTTGCCATTATCTTGGTTTTCTTGATATTGAGTCTCAAGCCAGATTTTGCACTCTCCTCCTTCAGCCCAATCAAGAGATTCTTTAGGTCTTCCTCACTTTCTGCTATTAGGGTGGTATCGTCTGCATATCTCAGATTGTTGATGTTTCTCCCAGCAATTTTAATCCCATATTGTGATTCCTCCATCCCTGTATTGCACATTATGTGCTCTGTGTATAAATTGAATAAGCAGGGTGATAAAATGCAGCCTTGGCTTACTCCTTTTCCTATTCCAAACCACTCTGTCATTCCATGTTCTGTCCTAACTGTTGCTTCTTGATTCATGTACATATTTCTCAGGAGGCATATGAGGTGCTCTGGTATTCCCATCTCTTTAATTACTTGCCACATCTTGTTGTGGCCCACACAGTCAAATGCCTTAGTGTAGTCAATAAAACAAAAGTAAACTTGTTTCTGGTATTCCTTTGTTTTCTCCATGATCCAGCGTATGTTGGCAATGTGGTCTCTGGTCCCCCTGCCTCTTCTGAAACCAGCCTGCACCTCTGGTAATTCTCTCTCCACATGCTGCTGAAGTCTATCCTGTATTATCTTGAGCATCCCCTTGCTGGCATGTGGGATGAGTGCAATTGTTCCATAATTTGAACATTCTTTGGCACTACCCTTCTTTGGGATTGGAACATATACTGATCTTTTCCAATCCTGTGGCCACTGCTTTGTTTTCCAAATCTGCTGGCATATTGAATGCAGTAATTTGACGCCATCATTTTTTTAGATCTTTGAAAAATTCAACTGGGATACCATCATCTCCACTAGCTTTGTTGTTTGCAGTGCTCTTTAGGGCCTTTATGACTTCACTCTCCAGAATGTCTGGTTCAAGTTCAATTTTTTCATCATTGTGATTATCAGGAGTGTTGAGGTCCTTTTTGTAGAGTTCCTCTGTGTACTCTTTCCATCTTTGCTTGCCTAAGTATAAAGAAATTATTACCTTTTACTCTCCATCCCTATGTAGTCAACCTGTGCCCATCAAATGAATTCCAATGATTTTTTAAAATGCTGCAACAAGTTACCTCATGAAAAGGTATTAGCTCTTCATAAATCTGAACCAATTGTATATTTATTTATGTTAAAAAATGAAAGAGAGGCTATTGTACTGAATTTACATCTGTAATAAATTTTCCTGCGCTTTTAAGACCTCATCGATATATAGCAGTATGGTTTATTTTAGAGCATTATGATTATTTTATTTTATATAATTCTTTTGTAGAAAATTATTAAATGATATAATATAAACAGCTGTGACAGGTCCATTGTTGAACTTATCTCTCTCTGTTTGTATTAATAGTACAGTGGAACCTCGGTTAATGTAATTAATGCGTTATCAGGGATGTTTCTTACAGCAAAAATGACTTTAACTGAATTTCCCATATGAATGAATTGAATGCAATTTCCCATAGGAATGCATTGAAAACCAAAATACTCTAACCAAAACATGGTTTCTCATAGGAATTCACTAAAAAACAATCCATTAAAAAAAATTCCATAAACCGACACACTGTTTTCTATGGATTTCCTTTTGTTATGCGATTTTTATGTTAAACAAGCTGTTTGTTAACTGAGGTTCCACTGTATATTTTAACATATATCTATTGATAATGAATTTGATTAAATGTAAATAAACATCATATACACAGAGAACAAGTAAGCCTCTTAATTGCCTGCAATTGCTCCTGCTTTTTCAATCTGCTACTCTAAACCACTTATGGATCATCTAGATCAGTGTTTCCTAACCTTTGGTTTTTGGACTTCCATTCCCAGAATCCTAAATCAATTCCTTTAGTGTATGAGAACCAAGACAATAGAACAGCCGAAAGGTTGGCTTAACACATCTTTATTGCATGATGGTCTGGGGGAACATGTGGTAATGGCGGATGAACAGCTCAATATATACTGTGGCTATACATTTGAATGTGGCTCCTTGATAGCCCATTGGCTACTGTCTGCGTGACGTCATTCCCCGTCACGCCCTTCTTGTCCAGGTGAGGTGGTGGCGGGAATCTTCCCGCGCTGTAGGTATTTGGGGAATTGGAACCATGTGAGCTGGGCGCTCGCTATTGCCCCTAGTGGTCACTAGCTCGCGTCCTGATACAGAAGGTTACAGTGTTACAGCTGGTGATTATCATATCCACTCATTCGAGTGTTACATTCTTAAATGCACAATATTCCAAACACAACATCCCTCCCCCCTAGGATGAGACGAAGTCTCTCATCCAATCTGGTTTATTGCAAGCGCGTTTTGGGCGCAAGGCTGGCTGGCTTGTCCCGGGGGCGCTATCACTTCTGTGTTCCCTGGGCTCTTGTCCTGCAATGGGAGAGGGAGACTCGTTAGTGACTTGCCGCGGTTCCGTGGCTTTCGGGGTAGGGGTAAACTCCATTGTGGGAAAACCGGGGGCACTGGGGGCTAACGAAAAACCCCGCTTCTCGCTTGGATGGGTGGGGGACCACTCCGAACGCCCCCGGTTTTGTAACTCAAAATCAAAATCATCTTCTGGGGTATCTGTGGGGGTATCCCTCAGGATATCTGTGGGGACAAACTTATTCCCTTCCCCCCTTGGTGGGGACCACTGACCCCCCTCTCCTCCCCCTTGGGCTGAACGGTTGGGGGAGAACCCTAACGTTGAATCCTGTTCCGCGCTGTCCGCGCTCTGGTTTCCGGAAACCCGACGCCGGAGCTGGTCTGCGTGTCGCCTCCAGAGTAGACCTGTGCTGGTCTCGACGCAGTACGACACGGGACCCGTTTGCCCAATGACTACGCCCGGCACCCAGGCTGGCCCTGCGCTAGCGTAGTTTCTGCAATGGACCGGGGCGCCTATTTCGAAACTCTTTGTGCCCGCTAACCCGATGTTCCTCCCAGTGTCTTCCACCCTCGAAGGGTCTAGCCTGGTCAGTACCGTGGTCAGTTTTCTACGCATTAGGAGCTCTGCGGGCGAGTATCCTGACACTAGGGTGTCACCCTATATCCCAGCAAAAACTGGCACAACTGCAGGTTTAAGTCCCCGGGGCCCATGGGCCTCAGCGCGTCTTTGGTGGTGCGCACGAGGCGTTCTACTTGGCCATTCGTCGCCGGGTGGAAAGGTGCGGAGGTGATGTGCCGGATGGCGTTGATTTTGGTGAATGCCCTGAATTCGGCAGACGTGAAGCAACTAGCGTTATCGCTAATGAGCGTGTCGGGTATGCCGAACGAGCTGAACACCCTGCGCAATTGTTTAATTGTTGCGGCTGAGGAGGTGCTCGCAACTGGGATAACCTCCAACCACTTGGAGTAAGCATCCACTATGAGGAGAAAAAGCGATCCTCTGAAAGGGCCCGCGAAGTCAATGTGCACGCGGGACCACGGCCCCTTTGCCGCATCCCATTCCCTGTGCGGAAGTCGAGCCTCTTCGGGCCGGGAGCTCTGGCAACTCTCGCAAGTGCCCACCATGTGCTCGATATCGGCGTTCAACTGGGGCCACCAGAAGTAGCTCCTGGCCAGAGCCTTGGAGCGGACAATTCCAGGGTGGCTGACGTGCAGCAGCTTGAGCACTCTTGCTCTCAGGGACTCAGGGACGACCACCCGCTGGCCCCACAGGAGGCAACCCCTCTCCATGGACAGTTCTAACTTTTTCCTGAAAAACGGGGCAAATTCCGCCACCGGGGAAGACGTTGGCCACCCTTTCTACACCCATGAACTAACCAGGGCCAACGTCTTGTCCCTGCCCGTCGCCTTGGCGATCTCTGTGGGCACTATGGGGGGTGAATCTAGGACCTCTATCATGAGCACTTGGTGGTCTTGTTCCACCTTGCACACGTGGCTGCCTGTGGGGGGGAGACCTCGACAGGGCGTCCGCGTGGCTTATGTCCTTTCCAGGGCGATACACCAGCGCATTCTGGTACACGTTTAAAAAAATGGCCCACCTGAGCATCCTAGGGGACAGAATCTTTGGCGTGGGCTTGTCTGTGGTAAAAATGCCTAGCAGGGGCTTGTGGTCAGTCACGATGGTAAAGGGGCGGCCATAGAGGAAATCGTGGAACTTCTTTGTCCCAGCAATTATCGCTAATGCCTCCCTGTCTGTCTGTGCGTAGTTACGCTCTGCCTTAGACAGGGACCTGGAGTAGAACGCCACCAGGGCCTCCCGCCCGTTCTCCAACGCGTGGCATAGGACCACCCCCACCCCCACTGGAGATGCATCACATATCAGAACCACTGGTTTCTTGGGGTCAAAATGGGTTAATATGGCGTCCGAGGATAAGAGTTGTTTCAGCTCATTGAATGCCCTCTCCTGGCTCTCGCCCCATTTCCACGCCTCGTCCTTTTTCAGTAACTTATGAAGCGGCTCTGCTACCGACGCCTTCCTAGGCAGGAAGGAATGGTAGAAGTTTAAGAGCCCTAGGAACAACTGCAGTTCGGGCTTGGAGGTGGGGCAAGGAGCATTTTGAACGGCAGCCACCTTTGATTCGGAGGGTTTAATACCTGCAGGGGTTACCCGAAAACCCAGGAACTCAACCTCTTTTGCGAAGAAGACACATTTGTCTTTTCGCAACCTCAACCCCGCCTTTTCAAATACCGTCAGTACTTTGTCTAGTCTCTCAGCCAGTTCTGAGTCACTCCCCCCGTTATCAACATGTCATCAAAATATGGCAAGACCCCCTCCAGACCCTTTAAGAGGCGTTCCACGAGCGACTGGAAAATGCCCGGCGCCGAGTTCACGCCAAACTGTAGGCGCGTCACCTGGAACGCCCCCTTATGAGTGACTATCGTCTGCGCAGCAGCTGCAGCTGGGGTTACCGAGAGCTGCTGATAAGCCTGCGCCAGGTCAAGCTTTGCGAAACACTTTCCCCCGTGTAACCTGGCCAACAGGTGGCTGACTACCGGCACTGGATACGCATTTGGGCGTATCGCCTTATTAATGGTACATTTGTAATCAGCGCATATTCGAACCTCCCCGGTGGCCTTAAGCGCTGTTACAATCGGAGTTTCCCACTCCGCGGAATCAACAGGAACAAGGATCCCCTGGCCCACCAATTTGTCCAGTTCCGCCTCTATTTTGTCCTTAAGTGCAAAAGGCACCCTTCGCGGTTTGAGTCTTATTGGGCGGACCTCCGGATCCAGGTTAAACGCGACTGGGGGCCCCTTGAATTTTCCGAGTCCCTTCTTGAACACCTCGGGATGCGCGTTGCACACCTCCTGAATTGGGTCAGTCCCAACGGCATGCACCCCCCCCCAATGAACAAACCCAGGGGCTTAAACCATTGAGTCCTGAGGAGGCAACAACTCCCCCCTTTGAGAACAACCAGGGGAAGTTCCGCGGCGTGTTGCTTGTATTGGACCTTGAATTTTCTAACCCCCAACACCGGAATGCTATTCCCCTGCACGTCCCGCAGCGTAGACCTCAGTGCTTTGAGCTTGGGCCGCACGTTGGGGGAAATTCCCAAAAACTCCCTCTGGGAGATGATGGAATATGAGGAACCCGAGTCTATCTCCATCTTAACAGGGACCCCTTGCACCAGTACCTCAACAAAATATCGTGGGTGTCCTAAGGACACGCTGTGGACTGCCGTGTCGTCATCGCTGTCGTCGGAGATGCGGCCCACACCGTCCTGCTTCCTCGAGGGCCGGACGCCTTCCTGGCCTTTCGGTGAGCGGTCTGTTGAGCCTCTCTGGTCTCTGCACCGCCGTCTGCAGACCTTGGCTATGTGGCCTCGGCACCCGCAGTTGTGGCACTCGGCCTTTCTGAATGGGCACTTGATGCGGTCATGGAGCGCCCCGCAGCCATCGCAACGCCAGCCATCCTTCCGCACCTTCCGGATGTCCTCGTCCTCGCTGCTCTCCGTGGAGGAGTGTGGTGCCCGCCTGGCCGCTTGCCCGCCTGGCCGCTTGCACCGCTGCCTTGTCGGGTTGTGGGGGCCTTGCTCTGAACCCCTTAACCCCGGCCCTCGTGGCTTCCGCCGCCTGCGCCTCCTTCACGACCTCTTGCAGCATCGGGGGCGGCTCCTTGTTCATCAGCTTTCGCTGAACCTCCTCGTCCCACAGGCCGCATAGCATGCGGTCCCTGAGGGCGATTTCCAGGTTCTCCCACTTGCATGGGCCGGCAGCCAAATGGAGGGCCGCTGCGAAGGCAGCCACAGACTCACCAGGCGCTTGGACTCTCTTCCAGAATGCGTCCCGAGCCGAAAACATTGAAACCGAGGGCTGGAAATGGCCGTGCATCGCTTTCAGGAGATGCTTGACCGGCACTTCGTTCACCTTCTTCGGAGACACCAGGTCCACCAATACCTTCATGGCGGGAAACCCGAGCATCCTGATGAGAATGGCCCTCTTCTTCCCCTCGTCTGAGATGTCGGACACCATCAGTGCGCTTTGGAAGTCCATCTCGAACAGCTCCCATTCTTCCGGTTTGTTGATGTTGAAACCGGCCTGCGTTGTCTTGATTCCGTGGGGATCCATCATCCCACCTTCGTCGCCAATTTAGTGTATGAGAACCAAGACAATAGAACAGCCGAAAGGTTGGCTTAACACATCTTTATTGCATGATGGTCCGGGGGAACATGTGGTAATGGCGGATGAACAGCTCAATATATACTGTGGCTATACATTTGAATGTGGCTCCTTAATAGCCCATTGGCTACTGTCTGCGTGACGTCACTCCCCGTCACGCCCTTCTTGTCCAGGTGAGGTGGTGGCGGGAATCTTCCCGTGCTGTAGGTATTTGGGGAATTGGAACCATGTGAGCTGGGCGCTCGCTATTGCCCCTAGTGGTCACTAGCTCGCGTCCTGATACAGAAGGTTACAGTGTTACAGCTGGTGATTATCATATCCACTCATTCGAGTGTTACATTCTTAAAGGCACAATATTCCAAACACAACAATTCCCCAAAGCACTGATCAGCCAATGTACTGACTTAGGCTTCTGGGAATTGAATCCCCCTGTGAGGTGTGGGCAGTGCTGGAGCAAGGCAAGTTTTAGGATGGAGCAAGATCCAACTATGGCGCCCCCTTCGGGATGGGAACACATTCAGCATTTGCAGCACTTCAAAGCCGACTTGTAAATGGCTGGCAGCGGCAACGCTGGTGATGTAACCGATGGGGTGGTGGCACTGGTGCCTTGCCCAGCGCCCACGCACTTGACCTGCGCACATCTCAGCAAATAAGGTCATTAACATACATGCAATACGCTCACAATCAAAATATCGGAACCCCCCCCCAAAAAAAAATTCCTTTACCACTGCGGCGCCCCCTGGGAGTGGGCGCCTGGAGCGACCACTCTGTTTGCCTTATGGTAGGGCCAGCCCTGGGTGTGGGCCCCACATTGGGACACTGATCTAGATTCTAGAAGCAGGCTTTTGAATATGGATGAGGAGCTGGGTGCCTAGCACACTATCCCATCCCCTAATTAATTTCTTGCCCCACACATGTTGTGAATCTGGTGTATTGCTTGCATCGAGATGTCACAACAAATATTGAATTTGTTGTACTGAAGTGTTTGTTTACACTTTGCAACAGCATGCCCCATTTTATTGGCATATGGGTGCAGCAGAAGAGAAGGTCCTCTTAGGGTCTCACACACTCCACTCAAATTTCCACACAAACTGCTGGAAGCAGCAGCTGAGTTCCTGGCTGTGAAGGGGCCCAGGAAATCCTGCTGGTTGTGGATACTGCACTGGCAGCTGGTTGCCCAGTGTTCTGAAAATGGGAAATTGTGTCCAGCAGAAGTAAGGGAGTATTGGAGCATAAAAGCAATGAGAGCCATCTTTCAGGGGAGAGGAGAAAGTAGAACTCACAAATAGATGGAGAAGGTCTGCAAGGAAGTGAGGGAATTGATGAAAGAAAAACTTCGAGTAGGAGAAATGACCCTGGAACTCAGAGACAGCCCAGTTAACAGGATCTGAAGGAAGCTGAGAGCCCCATGTTGTTGCTAGCCATTCTGGACAGAACTACTGTCTGATCTATATTTAGCCAAAGGAAGCCTCCAGGCTTCAAACCTCCAAAAATACAATAGGCAGCATGACAAAGAGTGTCCCACTGGCAAATATTCCACTGCTGTTCCTCCAACTAAGGTAAGACCTATCCCAGCCTGTGAGATCTTGCTAGTCTTTGACAAACTTCACAGGCATCTCAGAAAAAGTGTAACCCTGTCTACAGTAAGCCAAACAAAACTGTCATGGACTTCTCTCCCCTGAGGTTTGTTCCTGCGATATTTGCAGGATTGTCTCTGAGATGTGCTTCTGCTGCACCTCCAGTCCTGATCCAGCAACCACTCACAATGGTCCTGTTCCTGATCAAGTAATTGCTCAAGATCCAACAACAAATCACACTCTTCTTAGTCTTGTTTAAAAACAACAACAACAACAACCATGATCTTTCTTCGTCTAGTGGGGATGCATGCCTTGGTTACTGGTTTCACAAGACTGTGCAATGTCTCTGCATGTGTCTGGACCAGGGAAGTAAAGCCTATCTGGGTACCAACAGAAGCAAGGGTTTTTCCACCCTGCAGCCAACATATGCTGAAATAAACATATGCATTTCCCAAGGGATAGAATGAAGATTTCTTTTGGCCTTTTTAAAGAGGAATTATGATCTACTCTCCTTTAATAGTGCACCTTCTACAATCTGTTAAGTTTCCAGTGAATATATTAATGAATATTATAATTGTGATAATTGTTTAATGAGCAGTTAACAATATGCTTTTCAATTATTTTCTTTTTTGCAGTGAAACCAGGCAGTAACATGAAAGACACTCTTCTTTATTGTGAACAAAAATCGCAGTGTCAGTGCTGTTGCCAAGTAAGAGAACATAATAAAAATTAGTTCAAGCTTGATAGTATTGGATGGCATACTTTAAATTAGTGTGGGTTGTTAAAACCAGTCAGTGTAGTCACTGCTTGCTGGACTACAAATTCTCTTTTTTTTAAAATTACTTGTTTCTTTAACTGATTGCAGTGTGCTCTGATAATAGGGGGAGTGTCTTATTTGTATGTAACCTATGTGCTTTTAAACCTCACTTTTTTAAAACTGATGCAAATGCATGATAAATTTTAGATATAGTACATAAATACATAAAGATGAGTGATCTAATGTGGTTTAGTGGTTGGCATGACAGGTTAGTCCCCATTCGATCATGATAACTTGTTGGAGGAAGGGGTGGAACTGGTAAAATCACTCTTTAAGTATCTCACATATCTAGAAAATCCAGTGAGAGTCACAAGCCAAATGCAAGTTGAGGACACACAACAACATTAAAAACAAATATAAGCATTATTTACTGTATAGTATTTTTGTGCACCATCAAGTTAATTTTAACTTATGAGACCCTTTCCTTTTTTCTCTAGGTAGATAATACACAGAACTGTTGTACAAAAATATATATATAAGCAAACAATTTTATTAGTTTTCGTCTATTACTTCAGTCTTTCTAAGATAGATTTCTGAAGGGGAAAAAAGGACAAATGAATTGGAGAGAGAAGAAGATATATATATAGCTTCTTTTATGAACAATTTTCTTTCTCAAATGTAGAATCAGATTATTGCAAAAATACCTAATGTTTATGGCTTTCTGCAAACATTGTCTATAAATGTTCAGCGTTCATCATTCCTGATGCTCAACACATTCTATA
This sequence comes from Bradypodion pumilum, assembly GCA_035047305.1. Taxonomy (NCBI): domain Eukaryota; kingdom Metazoa; phylum Chordata; class Lepidosauria; order Squamata; family Chamaeleonidae; genus Bradypodion; species Bradypodion pumilum. Next base: position 304,473,959 of record JAWDJD010000004.1, on the reverse strand, counting down.
CTGGTCTCCATATGCAAGCTCTCTCAGTTTCTTTGATTATTGCCCATCCGTGTAGTGTTCCCACTCTGGGAGATTTACACAATTAAAATGCATACAAACAATAATAATAATAATAATAATAATAATAATAATAATAATAATAATAATAATAATAATAATAATAATAATAATAATAATAATAATAATAATAATAATAATAATAATAATAATAATAATAATAATAATAATAATAATAATAATAATAATGAACAGGACTAATACATAATACTTGGATCTTTATAGATCTGCCCACCCCACAAAAAGCAAATCCAGGAAATTAAATAGTACCCTAATACTGGAGCCAGATTAAATGAAGCTAAGTAAACTAAATGGCTAAATGGAGCACATCTTTAAAGGCTTCCTTGAATACAACTGTTTTAAATTTTTTCCTAAATATATCCAGGGATATATTTAAATTGTTTTCCAAATATAATGCTGGAAAGGTGTTCCACAATATATATGCTGCCACTGAGAAGGCTTTCTTTGCCATTCTTGGCATCAGCACCAGGAGCTGTGCAGTTTGAAAAGATAGAGTGGTATGGGCAGACATTCTTTGGGAGAGATGTTCTGTCTGATATTAATATTGCTCAATTGATTGCAAATTTTCATATAATTAAATAGTGTTTCAGTAGTGGAAGATTCTGCCATTGAGGTTTCCTTCAACATTGCCCAGGGTTTTGCCCAACTTAATCACAGTATTTGGGGAGGTATCTTTCGTGTACCCCTTGCCTGAACCATTTGGCATCAAGGATTTGTTTGTAGCAAATGACAGGGTTATTTAAACTGTTGAATATAGGAAAAGTAGAGTGTCAATCGGTGGTTCTCACACACCCCACAGGACTTCAATTCTCAGAAGCCTAAGTCAGTGCTTAGGGGAATTGACTTATGCTTCTGGGAATTTAAGTCAAAAAACCAAAAGTTTGGGAAACTGGTCTAAATATGTAAACATGAAGTTCATGTATGTATACATTTTTAGATGATTAGTGTTTTTAAAATTATGTTGGTTTTAAATGTTAGTTCTATGGACTGAGAGAGAGAGAGAGAGAGAGAATCTTGCATAACACTAGTTAAGGTGTTTCATTGCCTTTTCTCACAAGCATTTCTGGATTGAAGTCATGCTTAAACCAAGCTATCTATCTATAGCAGGGATTCTCAACCTGCAGCCCACGGGCCAAATGCAGCCCATGGCACCATTTCATGTCCCCCCCCACCGCCTCCACCACACCAGTTAGTACCCTGTGGTGGAGGAAGGGCAAAATGGCCATCTGGCCTCTGAAACACTCTGAGGGAGCATGACCCGGCCCCTGGCTTTAAAAGGTTGAGAACTTCTAATCTATAGATTGGTTTAAACATGACTTTAATCCAGAAATGCTTGTGAGAAAAAGGCAATGAAACACCTTAACTAGTATTATGCAAGAGAAATGTTATGTAACAGTATTTAACCAGATCATCCCATGTCTGAAGTGGGTAATATATGGCCTAGTAGGCTCCTGTCTCTAAAAGAGCCGAACATTACTATCTCCAAGGGGACCTCTCCAACAGAATGCCCATAGTTATTCTTCTGGAGAGGTCCCCTTGGAGTTGGTAATGTTTTTGTCCTATGTTGATTGTGCACTAATGAAACAATGGAGAAAGGACATACATATTACCGTATAATGAGCCCCTGCCTGAAAGACAATGATCATCAAATCATGTATGCAGGTTACAGTATCAAAACATATTCTTCCAATTAGACACAGCTAAAAATAGCACCTCACAACTTGAGAAGCAGCAACTGGGAATTAGAAATGAAGACACTTAGGCAGAGAATTGCAAGCAGAGATGCCTGTTTTAGGAATCCCTTAGCCAGTATAATAACTGAGGAAATAACTTTCTCTGTCTTTGAATTTGGACTGGTAAATCTGATTTATTGAAACTATTTTTCACCCCATCCAAAGTACACATATTTTGGTGTCATCTTTGTTCAGTGTCGGCCAGAGTATCCACTTCTTCCTATCTGTTTTACAGTTCCTTCTCTCAATACACTTGATTGTTGCCCATTTTGCTGAATGCACTTTGCTATAGATTCTGACACTTTGCAAAGAAAAAAAAAGAAAAGAAAAAAAAGCTTTGTCAGCCATTCTTCAGAATATAGTACCTGGTTTTGGCTGTGTGACTCCAATTCTGTGAAAGAAGTATTATGAGCCTGTTCCTTCCCCAGTTTTTGCTCTGTCTTCAGAAGTGACACTTCATGATAAATGGAAAGGTGTCAAAGGCATCTGTTAATCTATTCTCTAGAGCTCATTCCCATACACCTGGCCATGGGGCCATGTATAAATTGTTGCCATAAGGTATCATTCTTATACCTGAGGAAGGAGAATTAATCCACAAATGCTAACATTAAAATATAGCAGTTAGCTTTAAAGTGCCACAACCTACCTTGCTTCCTTCGCTTGTACTGACTAACATAGTTACTACTTCAAATACCTCATCTCTGAATGGCATAGAACAGGGGTCTCAACCTATGGCTCAAGGCACCATTTCATGTGTGCCACCCAGAATTGCTATATGTGGCAGGCAGGGCAAAATGGCAGTCCAGGCCCCAAAGCTGTCTGAGGGAGCATGACCCGGTCCTTAGCTTGAAAAGGTTGAGAACTCCTGGCATAGAATATAACCAGTTTGCATATTCATTTCAAAGTATACAATTAGGTGAAATCAGATTACATTTTAAAATAAATAAATTTTCCCTTATCCCTATTCTTCAGTTAATTCCATGGAGTTTATTTGCTATCACAACACTTGTGCAAAGTGTGGCAAACATTGGCATCCTTTGTTTATAATAGCATCTTGAATGCTCTATCTCTCCTGGTTGAAAAGTATACAATGTGCATTTCCAAATGCAGTATTACTTCTTTGCAAGTAATTTATTGTGCATTTTGGGGTGAAATTGGACAAGAAAGTTTAGATGTGATCACATTTTGCATGACCTCTCAGTGGCTTTCGATACCATTGACCACGGTATCCTTCTGGAACGGCTCCGAGGATTGGGAATCCAGGCACTGTGTGGTCCTGGTTTTTCTCATTTCTGAGGGGTCAGACCCAATCAGTGTGGTTGGAGAGTGAGAGGTCCAGTCCTAGGCCCCTCAAATGGGGGGTGCCTCTGGGCTCGGTGCTCTCTCCTCTCCTATTTAACATCTACATGAAGCCGCTGGGTGAGATCATTCGTTCCCTTGGGGTGCAGTACCACCAGTATGCGGATGACACTCAGTTGTACATCTCAGCCCATGGGGACCCCAGTGATGCCGTCAAAGTCCTTTCCAGGTGTCTGGAAGCTGTTGGGGTCTGGATGGGGGCTAACGGGCTACAACTGAATCCCAGCAAGACTGAGTGGCTATGGATAAGGGGTCCTGCGTTATCCCAGGAGCTACCATCTTTGGTTCTGGATGGGGCTATTTTGACCCAGACAGACCTGGTGCACAACTTGGGGGTCCTCCTGGATTTGCAGCTACTGCTAGAAGAACAGGTGGTGGCTGTGACCAGGAGGGCTTTCGCCAGTTGCCCCTGCTCCTGGACCGGGACTCCTTGCTCATGGTCACTCATGCTCTGGTCACCTCCAGACTAGATTATTGCAATGCGCTCTACATGGGGCTGCCCTTGACGACCATTCAGAGGCTACAGCTGGTCCAGAATGCGGCAGCCTGGGTGATGGGGTGTGGGCATAATGCTCATGCTTCGCCACTGCTCCGGGAGCTGCACTGGTTGCCAGTTTGTCTCCGGGTGCAATTCAAGGTGCTGGTTTTCACCTTTAAAGCCCTATATGGTAGTGGGCTGAGTTAACTAAGATACCGCATTGCCATGAGGACATCTGTCCATCCAACCAGAGTGGACCGGAGGGGCTCTCTAATCATTCCATCAGCCAGAGGGGCTCACCTCTCTGGCACAAGGAGGAGAGCCTTCTCCATGTCTGTGCCGGCCCTCTGGAACCTCCTGCCAACAGAGCTACGTCTCCGGACGGAATTGCTACCTTTCGGAAAATAACTTAAAACCTGGCTGGCAGGTCAAGTGTGGGGTGCAGGTGGAAGGGTAACCTCCATTGGGTGGCTGGTGTAGAAGAACTCCTCCCCATGGTGCCTTTGGATCCTGCATCCCTTGTTTTAGGGGGTGGGTAGTTTTAACTGACTTTAACATGTTTTTAAAATTCTCATTCTGAACCGCCCTGAGTCGGCTTTGGCCAAGTGGGCGGTATATAAATTTGACAATTAAATTAAATTTAAATACAGCATATTGCAATGCTAATATATTTTATTTTTTGTGTATTTTATATCTTTTGTTTTTTATGTTCCTCACACAGAGTGACTTTTTGCCAGAAGGGCAGTTTAACAAACTAACTAACTAACTAACTAGCCTAACTAACTTAACTTAACTAACCTAACTAACCTAACTAAAACTTAGTTAGTTATAACAAGGATTTTCCTTCTGATTTCTTTTTCTTCTGTAGTAGCTTTAGGTGTGACAATATCATCCTAGATTAATATGAATTTGCCCTTGGCTTATCATGTTTTGATAGAAAGCAGTCACTGTTTATTAAACTCAGAGCCCCTCACTGCTATGTCCTGATCTGTCATTTTAATATTTTTACAGGGGAAAAATGTCCTGGTTCTAATTAATAACAGCTTAGTGTTTTATCAGAGTGCAATTCTTTCCAAGCATCTCAATATCAACAGCTAGAAGCAGCAGAATTTAATGAAGGGAGTTGATTCAGGCTGATTTTTGCAATGACTTGATAGAGATGCAGAGTCTCAAGATTAAGAAAAAAAATGCATGCAGGGAGGGCATTTTGTCAAAGGTTGGTATGCACAGATGTCCCACACTTGCCTTTCATCAAACTGTTAATAGATTGCTGATTAATTTAGAATAGTTTGTTTTAAGCACACGTATAGCTTGAGCCACTGAATGTGCTAAGAGAACTTTACTGCAGAAAATCAAGGTACTGGTAATAATAATCAACTCATCAACTCACCCAGCAATTCATTTTTGACTTAGAAAGACCCCAATTGTGTTTACTAGATATAATGATAAGAGTAATTTTGTACCATCAAGTACATTCTGACCTCTGGTGATCCTTTTCAGGGTTTTCTCAGTAGAGAATGCACATAAGTGATTTACCATTTCCTTCTTTTGGAGGTGCCCTTGGGCTGTGTAGCTTGCCTATGACTACACAGATTGGCTTTTCTCCTAGGAGGCACTGTGGGGAATTGAACCCCCAATCTCTGCCTCTGCAGCTAAGTACCCAAATCAGTGATATATCCAGCCAGTTAGGTATAAATACTCAGAAACAGGTACAAGGCCTTCTGCTAGTACTCAGGAACTCTGGAGTTTGCTTAAGCCTCACAGGTGGTAGGAAAGTTGTACACTTTGGCTAATGTCAATTGTTTCTTCTGTCAGGAATCCAACAGTAGGGATTCACCCCCCCCCTGTCCCTCATAGTCCTAACCACTGATGTACCAGCTATTTAAAGTTCTACAAGTACCTTAAATGTCTTTAAGAAAGACATCCGTATGGTACAGCATGTTGAGAAGAAGGAAGGATTTATAGAAGTCAGATGAAAAGTATCCTAACAAAAGATGTATCAAATGTGTTGGATTAGGTCATAGTTTCATCATCAATTCACTAATGATGTTACCATAGCAACACAGACAGAGTATTTTTTATTTGGTGGAAGAAAGACTTACATCTAATGTATTTCATTAGTAGCAATGTGCAAGAGTGTGCTAGATGATATTAAGGAAAATATTACTATTAGCATCTCCTCAGTGGCTTTTTATGCTAGCTGTAAATCATTTAGAACAGGGTTTCTCAACCTTGGGCCTCTGGGTGATCTTGGACTTCAATTACCAGAAGCCTAAGACAGCACACCTACTGATCAGGGCTTCTGGGAATTGAATTCCAAGTACATCTGGGAGCCCAAGGTTGAGAAACTCTGATTTAGAAGGTGTGAATTTAATACAGAACATTTTGATTAAATTGGCTGGTGGCTCACTATGAAAACAGCATTAAAAAGAATAGTGTAGTATCTGGATGTATGATAGAAGAAGAGGTTTAATGTTAAGAAAGGATTTGTTTTTATTTCCTAAACTACAAATCTCATAATTCTCCATTCTAAGAATTCTCCCCAATGGACAAACATTTACATGTGGCACACCTGGGAGAAAGTCCTTAACCTGAAGGCTTTGAGGCTTAGATAGGCCTAGTTCCCCTAACTCAGGGGTGGCCAAACTTGCTGCTCCAGCTGTTCTTGGACTTCAATGACCAGAAGCCCAAGTCAGCACACCTGCTGAACAAGGTTGTTTTTGTTCATAAAGAAAGTTCATAGTTAGGACTAGGACAGTAACCATTTTGCTAGTTGTCTGTAACAACTAGTATTGTGGATAGGTGAACCAATTAGGCTTTGAAGATACTCCTAGTGGAACAGAAGAAAATAGGTACTCAATTCCTTCTAGAGAAGGTTTTTCATTTTCTACATTTTGATTTGGCTGGGGGATGAAATGTCATGTAAATCATTCCTCCTCACAAGAAAAAAATATTATCTGCAGAAAATGAGCAAAAATAAACATTCCTGGGAAAATATCTGTGTTAGTCTGTTGCAGTAGAAATACCAGTATACTAACAAAAGTATTGAGGCATTAAGATTGACTCATCTATTTCAGCTTTTGCTTTCATGGATTATAACCCACACTTTCAGCTTTCAGGAACAAAAGCAGAGCTTTGAAAAGGTTAAAAAGTTTGGGGCTTCAGCTTCACATATTGCTTACCATAAATGCTTGTGCAAGTCAAATGTGTCCTTTTTCAATACTGTGAGTTCTTTTGCTGGTTCTAATCTAAGAAAAGCATGTTTTCTCACTTAAAATAATACTTCAAGATAATATGAAGCTAAACTCCTCCTCCCTGAAACAGTAACTTTCCTCAGGCAAAGCCTTTAAAAAAAAGTACATAGGGAATCATAGTGACCTGACATTGGATGGGTCACAGGAAGGCCTAGGCTTAGAAAGATGAACTCTGGACTCAATAACTTTTCTTCTTAAGACACACAGTGGAGAACATAAGAACAGCCTTGCTGGAACAGGCCACTGTCTCACACAGTGGCTCACCATTTGCTTCAGGGGATTCCCAAGCAGATGCCTTTACTTGCTTAGGATTCCCTGGAAATGGCATTGAGAGATATCCTGACTATCTTTCCAACCCAGAGGTTGTCCTTAGGTATCCATAATAATAGCCATTTATACCCTTATCCTCCATGAACTTGTCTAAATCTTTCTTAAAGTTGTCAAGACTGACAGCTGTCACCACTTCTTCTGGCACAGAGTTCCATAGACCAGTGATCCTCTGGGTGAAAAAGTACTTTCTCTTATTTGTTTGAGAACTAGTACCCAAAAGTTTCATGGAGTGCCCCCAATGTCATGGAGACATTGGACAAGAGTGGAGACATGGTATAACTACATGTATACAACTTGATGTTATGTCCATGGTTGTAAAACCCATAACTACCTGGTCAATTGGTCATGCTGGGGATGTGTGACTGCACAATCAAACAGTACAAATCTTAGTTGCTGGGCATAACAACTGGCATATTTTTGCTGGCATAACTCTTTATTACATCACCATTACAGGATTTTGTCCATGGTATTTAAATATGTTCCATAAAAAGTATATGATATGTGTCAGGATTTGCAGATACTCCTCTAAGTCTGGAGCCCTCAGCCTGGAAACAGTTGCTGAGTCTCCCCTGAGAGCCCTGGGGAAGGTTCTGGGCCAAGATAGTCTTCACCTGGAGACCATAGGTGCTTTGGCTATATAAGAACCACCCTTTGCTCCCTTAAGCTGCCTCAACAACAGAGAATAGAAGAGTTGCAGATGCATGTGTTGTGTTCTAATGGTTTTACCTTCGACATGGATTACAATGTATCTGAGCCAATGTAACCTTGCCTATAGCAACAATGTAACCTTCAGCTGTATCATATAAACCCTGTAATAGGACGCGAGCTAATGACCACCAGCTGGCAGCAGCGAGCGTCCAAGCTCTCTTGGTCCGAACTCATCAAAGGCAACAGCGCGGGAAGTTTTCCCGCCACCACCTACACCTGGACAAGAAGGGCGTGACCACAATGACGTCACGCAGACAGTAGCCAATGGGCTACCATGGCACCACGTTCAAATGTATTCCTACTGTATATAAAGAGCTATCGATCCGCCATTACCTCATGTTCCCTCTGTCCACGATGCAATAAACCTGAGTTAACCCAGCCCGAGGCTGTGTCCTGTGTCTTAGTTTCATACACTAAATTGGCGACGAAGGTGGGATAATGGATCCCCAAGGAGCAGCCAGGGCACAGAGCGGGTTCAACATCACCAAACCGCAAGACTGGGAGTTGTTTGAGATGGACTTCCATGCGGCGCTGGTGGAACTCAAAGTCAAGGAAGACGATGAGGAGAGGAAGAGGGCCATCCTCACCCGCATGCTTGGGATGGAGACCAAGCGGACGCTGGTGGGCATCATCGCTCCGAAGAAGGTGAGCGAATTTAAGGCGGACGACATCATGAAGCTGCTTCGGGAGCGCTTCCAACCCTCGAGGGCGATGTTTCCCGCTCGGAGCGCGTTTTGGAGGCGAGTCCAAGCACCGGACGAGTCGGTCGAGACATTCGTGGCCGCCATGAGGGTAGCCGCCGCCCCCTGCAAATGGGGCAACATCCTAGAAATGGCCCTCAGGGACGGCGTGCTGTGTGGCCTGAAAGACAAGGAGGTGCAGCGCAGCTTGATGAATAAGGAGCCGCCACCAACGCTGGCAGAGGTCGTCGAGGCCGCGGAGGCCGCAGAGTCCACGAATGCTGGAGTGGACGAGATGCACCAGTGGCGTGAGTGGCGTCCCAGAGCCGGTAAAGCGGAAAAATCGGTGCACGCAACTCAACGGGCCTCAAAGTCGTCTTCGGAAGGCAGCGACGGCGAGGAGGTCCAGAAGGTCCGAAAGGGGGAGCGCCGCTGCGATGGTTGCGGAGCGGCCCATGAGCGCGCGAGGTGCCCATTTAGAAAGGCCGAATGCTACACCTGCGGCCGTCGGGGGCACATCGCCAAGGCATGCAGAAAACGGAAGGAGGGCCGGAGGCAGTCACCGGACCGTTCGACCAGACCGGACCGTTCAGCGAGGCCCAAAGATGGCGTCCAGACCACGAGGAAGCAGGACGGCGTGGGCCGCGTCTCGGACAGCAGCGAGGACGACGTCCCAGTGCTCAGTGTGTCCGCGGAACAGTCCCATTATTTCGTTGAGGTACTAGTACAAGGGGCCCCTATCAGGATGGAGATTGACTCGGGGTCCTCCTATTCCATAATTCCCCAGAAAGAGTTCTTGAAAATCGACCCCCACGTGCGGCCCAAACTTAAAACATTGAGGTCCACGCTACGAGATGTGCAGGGGAACAGCATTCCGGTGTTGGGGGTCGGGAAATTTCGGGTTGAGTTTAAGAGACACTCTGCGGAGCTGCCCCTAGTTGTCCTCAAGGGGGGGAGTTGTAGCCTCCTAGGGACACAGTGGTTCCAGCCTTTAGGCCTGTTTATAGGGGGAGTACATGCAGTGGGGGTGGACCCAATACAAGCGGTGTGCGATGCGCATCCCGCCGTTTTTGAAAAAGGACTTGGAAAATTCAAGGGACCCCCTGTAGCTTTCGACCTAGACCCGGAGGTCCGCCCGATAAGACTCAAACCGCGCAGGGTGCCCTTCGCACTAAAGGACAAAATAGAGGCGGAACTGGACAAATTGGTGGGCCAGGGGATTCTTATTCCTGTTGATTCCGCGGAGTGGGAAACTCCAATTGTAACAGCTCTGAAGGCTAACGGGGAGGTGCGCATTTGCGCTGATTATAAGTGTACAATTAACAAGGCGATCCGCCCTAACGCATACCCGGTGCCGGTGGTCAGCCACCTTTTGGCCAGGCTAAATGGGGGAAAGTGTTTCGCTAAGCTCGACCTGGCACAAGCCTATCAGCAGCTTCACGTAACACCCGCCACGGCCGCGGCACAAACGATAGTCACACATAAAGGAGCGTTCCAGGTGTCGCGTTTACAGTTCGGCGTGAACTCGGCACCCGGCCTTTTTCAGTCGCTTGTGGAACGCCTCCTGAAGGGGCTGGAGGGGGTGTTGCCTTATTTTGATGACGTATTAATAACAGGGGGGAGTGAGGCCGAACTGGCAAAGAGATTGGACAAAGTACTAACGGTGTTCGAGAAAGCGGGGCTGAGACTGAGGAAGGACAAATGTGTCTTTTTCGAAACCGAGGTCGAGTTCTTAGGGTTCAGGATTACACCCGAGGGTATCAAGCCATCCAAATCCAAAGTAGTAGCCATCAAAAAGGCCCCTCGCCCCACATCCAAAACCGAGCTACAGTCATTCCTGGGGCTCCTCAATTTTTACCATACATTCCTTCCGCGGAAGGCGTCCGTGGCCGAACCGCTTCATCGGTTGCTTAAAAAAGAGGAGACTTGGATGTGGGGTGACGAGCACGAGAGGGCGTTCAAAGAATTAAAGCAACTCTTGACCTCTGACGCAATTCTAACGCATTTCGACCCCAAACGGCCGGTGGTCCTAGTCTGTGATGCATCACCGGTGGGGGTGGGGGCGGTACTTTGCCACGTGTTGGATGACGGAAGGGAGGCCCCGGTTGCATTTTATTCAAGGTCCCTGTCCCAGGCAGAGCGAAATTACGCACAAACCGACAGGGAGGCATTAGCAATTGTAGCGGGGACCAAAAAGTTTCACGATTTTTTGTATGGTCGGCCGTTCAAAATCGTGACGGATCACAAGCCCCTGTTAGGGATCTTCACGGCAAGCAAGCCCACCCCGCAGATCCTATCACCGAGAATGCTGCGATGGGCCATTTTTCTCAACGCTTACCAACACGAGTTGGTGTACCGGCCCGGAAAAGAGATCAGCCATGCTGATGCACTTTCGAGATCCCCTTTGCCCTTGTCGGACGACCAGAAGGCTAGAGTAGGAAGAGACCGCCAGGTGTTACTAATTGAGGTTTTAGATGCACCCCCAATAGTACCAGCCGATATTGCTAGGGCGACAGGCAAGGACAGAACGCTCGAGAAAGTCAGCTCATGGGTACAAAAGGGGTGGCCGGCATCGTCCCCAAGCACGGAATTCGACCCATTCTTTCGGAAAAAGCTAGAGTTGTCCCTAGAAAGGGGGTGCCTATTGTGGGGCCAACGGGTGGTGGTTCCTGCAGCCATGCGGCCGAGGGTGCTCAAACTGCTGCACGTCAGCCACCCGGGCATCGTGCGTTCGAAAGCGCTGGCCCGCAGTTACTTTTGGTGGCCACAGCTGGACGCGGACATTGAGCACATGGTCGGCACTTGTGAGGCATGCCAGGGATCCCGACCAGAGGCGGCCCGCCTCCCGCATAGGGAATGGGACACAGCAAGGGGGCCGTGGTCCAGAGTACATGTAGATTTCGCTGGCCCATTCCGAGGAACCATGTTTCTCCTGGTGGTGGATGCGTTCTCCAAGTGGCTGGAGGTTATCCCAGTAAAGAGCACGTCCTCCGCCACAACAATTAGCCAGCTACGGAGAGTCTTTTCCACGTTCGGCTTACCCGACACTTTAGTCAGCGATAACGCGAGTTGCTTCACCTCCTCGGAGTTCGAGGCATTCATGGGAGCAAACGCCATTCGGCATGTCACATCCGCGCCGTTTCACCCGGCCACGAATGGCCAAGTGGAACGGTTGGTGCGTACAACAAAGGATGCGCTGCGGCGCATGGGCCCGGGGGACCTAAATCACCAAGTATGTCAGTTCTTGTTAGCGTATAGGGTGACCCCCTTAGCGTCGGGTTACTCGCCGGCAGAACTCTTGATGCGGCGAAAACTGACCACGCTTCTGACCAGGCTGGACCCGACGAGAGTCGAGGATAAAGGAAAAAACATAGGATTGGCAGTCTCGAAAGGGTTCGCCGCCGGCGACCTTGTTTACTGCAGGAACTATGCAAGCACAGGGCCAGCCTGGGTGCCGGGAACCATAATAGAACAAACAGGGCCAGTGTCATATCGGGTGGAAACGAGCACCGGTCTCCTCTGGAGGAGACACGCTGACCAACTGAGGCGCCGAGTGAGTGAAGGGCCGGTCAGTGGGGCACAGCAACAGGATTCAGCGATAGGGTTCTCCCCCACCCGTTTAGCCCAAGGGGGAGAAAATGAGGGACATCAGTCCGAATCCGGGGGGGAAAGCAGTGATCCCGACTCATATCCTTTTGATACCCCAGTTCTATCAGAGCCCGGGGGGAGGGAAAAGGAATGTGCGGCCGCCGCCGCGTCCCCCGAATGTAATTTTGATTTTGACTTTGGTTTTGCGAGCCGGGGGGGTTTTCAGGAGTGTTCCCCCACCCTTCCAAGCGAGAAGAGGGGTTTTTCGTTAGCCCCCAGTGCCCCCGGTTCTCCCCCGAGAAAGAGCACACCTCCCAACAACGCCGCGGAGCCGCGGCAAGTCACTAACAAGTCTCCCTCTCAAATTACAGGGCAGGAAACCAGGGGACAAAGAGAAGGTAGCAAGCCCGGGGAAAGGCAGCCCGCATCGAGACCCCAGCGTGTTCGAAATAAACCATCTTGGCTGAGAGACTTTGTCTCCTAAGGGGGGGGAGTGTGTTGAAGTGTGGGCTCGAGACATTGTCTCGTCCTAGGGGGGAGGGGTGTTGTGTTCTAATGGTTTTACCTTCCACATGGATTACAATGTATCTGAGCCAATGTAACCTTGCCTATAGCAACAATGTAACCTTCAGCTGTATCATATAAACCCTGTAATAGGACGCGAGCTAATGACCACCAGCTGGCAGCAGCGAGCGTCCAAGCTCTCTTGGTCCGAACTCATCAAAGGCAACAGCGCGGGAAGTTTTCCCGCCACCACCTACACCTGGACAAGAAGGGCGTGACCACAATGACGTCACGCAGACAGTAGCCAATGGGCTACCATGGCACCACGTTCAAATGTATTCCTACTGTATATAAAGAGCTATCGATCCGCCATTACCTCATGTTCCCTCTGTCCACGATGCAATAAACCTGAGTTAACCCAGCCCGAGGCTGTGTCCTGTGTCTTAGTTTCATACACTAAAGCATGGCTCCTGGACCTCTTGCTTGTTCCTAGTTTCCTGAAGATCCTCTAACTTGTTCCTGTTCTTGAAGACTCCCTGCTTTGTTCTTGGTTCCTGAGGACTGATGTTGCACCTTGCCTGGCCTCTGGAAGTCCATCCTCACCTTGCTTTACTCCCTGAAAATCCTCTTACTTGTCTATTCCCTTATTCATCTGGCATTTGGCTCATTTGGACTACACTTTTTATCTCTTGTTAAGTTCAAGGTGAATTGGTTCCCTTCAGGTCAGTTCTTTCTCTTCCATAGATGAAGTTAGCATAGCATGAAGTGATCAGATCTAGCACTGGACCTGATCTATCTTAGTAGTTTATCTTAGCAGTCTTGTTTGGTATAGTTATATTTGCATTTGAACATCTCAGGTATGTTCTTCTATTTCACTTTACTAATGCATTTGTTTCCCTTTTCCTTCTGTAAATAAAACATGGTTTACATGGATTTTTATATTGTTTTTGTCTTTTTCTGACATTTAGATAGCAGCCATGTTTGACATTGCCCATTTTACTAAGCAAGCAAGCAAACAAACAAACAAACAACAAATGACAGCATTATTTAAGTTTTCAGACTGAACATCTGAATTAGTTCTAAAGAACCCATTCATAAGTTCACTCAACTTTCTTAGCATTTACAATTCCACTAGATAAAGGAAGGATAAGTTGAAGAGATGATATCTTTAAGATCTTGAAACTTTCTTCTATCAGTCTCCCCACAGGGATTTTCTTTTGGAGATTCTTTCAACACTTCTTCCAAGCTTGGCATTATCCTGCCCCCACAGCATGGCCATATGGGTAGCCAGGATTAATACGGAACTATAAAAGAAGAAATCATATGGTTGATTTTGCACAGAGATTTCTAACAGCAGGCAAAGGAACATTGTAGTGTGAAAAGCCAATCCTTTCTGGAGATCTGCCTTTCCAGGTACACATTCAATGCTTTCATTTGGACAAAGTAACTAGTAATCCATGTCACCTTGCTAAAAATACATGTGGGATGAAGTGTAAGAAAATGCCCAGGCTCTAAAGAATTACATGACAAAATCATAAAGGGCAACATCACAATTTAGAGTTTAACACCCAGGAAAATTTGTTTCCCACATTTTAAAAAATAGTGCTATCACCATCAAATAAAAATATATTACTAGATTCACAGTCAAAAACTGGTACAAAATTAACAATTCAAGATCTAACCTAGGACCTAAAAACTGAAGTTCTTAAGTACATATGTAGGAATTTCCTAGTAAAGGGTTTTTTGTTGTTGTAAAGTTAGGATATTCAACTCGAATAAATCCAATATTTCCAAATATCTGTGGAGTCCTTTAGATATTGCTCCAAGGGCTCTGACTACTATGGGTACCCCTACCCCAACCAATTTTCTCCATAAACACTAACTTCAATTTGCAAATCATGATATTTTGTTACCTTCTTCATTTATTTTTCATCAAATCATGCATTTTCTGGTATAGCAATATCAGTAAACCAGGCCGCCTTTCTTTCCACAACAGTTATTTCAGGTGTGTTATGAGTCATTAGCTGCGTACACTAATCAGATACTCTACTGTAGGGGTGCTCAAACTTTCTGGGCAATGGGCCAGTCACGTAGTTCCTCCCACCAGAATTGGAAGTAAAACACACCAAGACATGCTTAAAATATTGCCATAAATGCACCTGCAGCTGTCGTAAATGCAGCGATGGCCTGATGAATTGGCATATGGGGTTGGATCCGGCATATGGGGTTGGTCACCCCTGCTCTACTGTTTCATCCTTTTCCACTGCTAAGTTGGAGGAATTATTTATTTATTTACAGAGGTGCGAGTATTCCCATAAATAAATCAAGATTTTATGCTTCCTAAACAGCAGCTTTCTTTTTATGCAGCCAACTGCTGTTGAGACTCACAGTGATTTCAACAGCACCTTTGGCACAGGAGATCTAATATTCAAAGAAAAACAACCCCCCTGGATTTGCAGAAGATCTTTGGGGGGCACCTAAATTTGTTGTTCATATCTCAGTTAAATTTTCTCTTCTTCTAAAAAGTATATATTTGCTGGGGGGGAATCCATATGCATACAAAAGTGTACTGTGTCCTATGCAATTTGTAAAACTATTAACAGATAATGCTTTCAAATATTTATTCAGTACTGGAAAACCTTACAAGATGGATTATATACAAATGATTCATGGTGTGAGCTATCAATAAGGGAGAGTTTAAGCATGTGCACTGATAGATGATTTTCTGCTCTTGCCACCATGGATAAAGATAGAAGGAAGGTCAGAAAGAATTCTGTAGGAAATTCTGTAGAGTGAGTTCCACCAGAGATGAGGTGATATCTCCAATGTCCACTAACCTTACTTATCTTTGCGGAAGGCCATTGAGAAGGGATGATCTTAAAACACAAGCAAATGTATATCTGTGGAGCCAGTCCTTCAAATAAGCTAAATGAAAAATGTTTAGGAATTTAAATATTAAAATCAATGCAGAATTTGGTCCTGCAGCACACTGGCAACCATTACAGTGGTACAGCATTGGGGTAACATGATTGTTTTAATGCCCTCCCCCAAGAATGACTCAAAGTGAAGCTGCTGAATTACTCTTAAAGAAAGACCCACATAGACCACATTACAGTAGTTAAGTCTGAATGAAGCCAGGTCACACCTAATTAAGTCCACGTCTGTTTTCCATAGATAGAACTGAAAATGGCATAACAACCAAAGTGGATGGGGAAAAAAATCTAGAGTACCGCTGCCAACTGCATTTCTGCAGTGAGTCACTAAAGGACTCCCAAGACTACAAACTCGATCCTTCAGGGAAATTGTAGTAATGTCCAATATCAGTTTAATCCCTTTATCAATCACCAAAGAAACCTCATTTTGCCCAGATTAAGCTTTAGCTTTGTCCTCATTTACATAATGGACATCTCTTTGGAAAAGATACATTTATATTCTTAGGATAATGAGTTGGAAATCAGAGCAAAGCTAAATGTCAAAGCTAAATGTTTTTTTTTTAAAAAAAACCTCTTGTCCATTGAGTTCTTTTAGTCATATTCAATAATGCTGGTTTTCTAGTGCATTTGTGAAAAATCAATGCATGGATGGTTGAAATTGTTCTTTCTGTGGAAGATTGCACGATAGGAGATTAAATAGAAAACACCTTTGGAGAGAATGACAAGAAATAAGCTTTATTTTGTTTCAGGAGAAATCAGACTATAACTGAGTTATCTCACTGGTTTTCAAGGGGAGTCTGACACAGTGTTGATTCTAGTCCACATATTTTAAAAAAGAGGCCCTTGAAGGCAAAAACTAAAATTTAGGTTAGGAGCTCTCAACCTTTTAAAGCCAGGGGCCGGGTCACACTCCTTCAGACAGCTTCGGGGTCCGGATGAAAACATGAGGCTTTCTATTTCTACTAATTATGTTATACTACTATACAATTCCAGACTTCTGGGGCTGCTATAAGGGATTGAAGAGTTTGTTTTTGGGAGAGAGTTCTGATGGGACTGTAGTGGCTTAGTGGTTAAGACACTGAAGTTGACAACTGGAAAGTCAGAGGTCAGCTTTGTCATTTCTGTCCTAGCTCCCACCAATTTAACAGTTTGAAAGCAAGAAATTGCAAGTAGATAAATAGGTACCTCTTTGATGGGAAGGTAAACAGCATTCCATGCACTCTGGTGCCTGCAACATGACAGTCAGGATGTCCCTTCCATGGTATTGTATTGGTTCGCAGTGTTTCCCCTTTAAGAGTTCCTCTGTGCTGTGTCTCAGGTGTATCAGATCACAGAGTGACTCAGCAGTTCTCAACTATTTTAGGAGTGATATCAATTGAGCATTTAGAGGGGCTGATGGGGGTGTCTGTTGGAGTGTGCTGTTGGAGCAGCAAGAGGAAAAGATTCCTATGCTCCATGCTTTGCTGGCTTATTGCTTTGGTCAGCTTACTGATTCAACTGAACTGCTCGACTATAACTGCTGATTGGGCTCACTACTATCTCTGGCTGTTCCTGAGAAGAGGACTGGTGGCTTTTGCTCATGCCACCAAGATACAGCTATTTGCTTTGAACTATTTGCTTGTACAATTCTTATCTGTTTTGGACTGCTGCCAATGTTGCTGAGAGCCGTTATCTCAAGCCTGTGTTTTTCTCTTCTGTTTTGCCAAGCTGAAGTAAAGTGTCTTTCTTTTGCCTTTTACTGCCTGCTTGTCTGTGTGAGATTCATCCCAGCTTTGTCACTTTGCTCTGCTATACACAGCCAAGCCACATTGGTGTACCACCCAGCATATCCCAATACCCCAACAATGACCATGGAAATCTCTAGAGATGCAGACAGTGCTGGCTCTTTACCTATAAACAGAGATGAGCACCACATCCTAGAGTCAGATACAAGTGACTTTTGAGCAAGGGAAACCTTTACCTTCTGATAAGAATTTGATAATTCTTTGAAGATATTTATTGAGAAAAAAACAACACTGATGATTCATGGCATTTTCTGTCTCAATCAGTTGTGAGTGGTCAGCAATGTTCTGCTATGAGTAAGATGGTATCTTTTTACATCTAAATGCCTAAACAAATATGGACCACAAGCAAAGCACAACAGAAGTACACAACCTATCCTCCTTCCATGAGTAGGTCTCACCCATGGTGGTCCTTCTTCATTATTTCCATTCCCTTAATAGAAAAAAAGTCATAAAAGCGTGCTCTTATTGAAACATTGCTCAAGGCAATTGTCCTGTAGTGTGTATGACAAATGAAGGTTAGAATTTCATGTTTCACAATTTATTCACTTCTATTTAAAAAAAATTAAAATGTAAAATGTGAGTGCTTACTTTGATTATGTATTTGTATCAGTCTGATTCTCTTTGATGGTCTCCTAGGAGTAGTCACTACTATTGTCATGCCTCGTTTTGCTTTCCAAAGAAGAAATCGGATTTTCATGTCCTTTCTTTTTATGTTTCTTTTAATGGCCTAAGTAAGATGTGGAATGTGTATGTTGTTCAGTCGCACAGTCGACTCTGACCCTTTGCGACCCCATGGACCATTTTCCTTCAGGCGCCTCTGTCCTCTACCATCCCCCTCAGTCCTCCCAGCTCTGTGCCCATTGTGTCTATAATACCATCTAGCCATCTCATCCTTGGCCTCCCCCTTCTTCTTTTGCCCTCCACCTTTCCCAACATCAATGCCTTCTCAAGTGAATCCTCCCTTCTCATTTGATGTCCAAAGTATTTTAGCTTCATCTTTACTATTTGACTTTCCAATGAGCAGTCAGGGTTAATTTCTTCTAAGATTGACCTATTTGTTCTCCTCGCTGTCCAGGGGACTCTCAAAACCCTCCTCCAACACCACATTTCAAAGGCATCTATTCTTCTGCGTTCAGCCTTCCTAATTGTCCAGCTCTCACATCCATACATTACTACTGGGGAAACCATTGCTTTGACTATTCTAATTTTTGTTTGCAATGTAATGTCTCTGCTTTTCACTATGTTCCCCAGGTTTCTCATCGCTTGTCTCCCAAGAATCAGTCGCCTTTTTATTTCATGGCTGCAGTCGCCATCTGCAGTGATCTTAGATCCTAGAAAAGTAAAATCTGTCACTGCTTCTACTTCTTCCCCATCTATTTTCCAGGAACTGATTGGGCCTGTTGCCATTATCTTGGTTTTCTTGATATTTAGTCTCAAACCAGCTTTTGCACTCTCTTCCTTCAACCTAATCAAGAGATTCTTTAGGTCTTCCTCACTTTCTGCCATTAGGGTGGTATCGTCTGCATATCTCAGATTATTGATGTTTCTCCCAGCGATTTTAATCCCATATTGTGATTCCTCCATCCCTGCACTGCGCATTATGTGCTCTGTGTATAGGTTGAATAAGCATGGTGACAAAATGCAGCCTTGTCTTACTCCTTTTCCTATTCCAAACCACTCTGTTATTCCATGTTCTGTCCTAACTGTTGCTTCTTGGTTCATGTACAGATTTCTCAGGAGGCATATGAGGTGCTCTGGTATTCCCATCTCTTTAATTACTTGCCACATCTTGTTGTGGTCCACACAGTCAAATGCCTTAGTGTAGTCAATAAAACAAAAGTAAACTTGTTTCTGGTATTCCTTTGTTTTCTCCATGATCCAGCGTATGTTGGCGATGTGGTCTCTAGTCCCCCTGCCTCTTCTGAAACCAGCCTGCACCTCTGGTAATTCTCTCTCCACATGCTGCTGAAGTCTGTCCTGTATTATCTTGAGCATCACCTTGCTGGCATGTGGGATGAGCGCGATTGTTCGATAATTTGAACATTCTTTGGCATTGCCAAAGTGTATATGTCTTTCATAATCTTTCTATAAATAATGAGGGATATTGTCAAGAAAAGCTCTGGTCTCAATGACTTTGATGATTTCAAGATAGCAAAGACTATTAATGTCAGACAGGCCCATTGCAACATTTCCAAAAAGACTGAAGCGTAAAATGCAACACACAAAAATCAAAAGCATTGCTATAGTTTCAGCTTTTGCAAAGTTTTTTCCAATGCTTTCCAGTGGAAAGACTGTTTCTTTTTTTAAAAAATCCCTGAGTTGTATCTTCACTAAGTTTTCTTTTGATTTAATTTGACATGTCAGGAGCCTGATCTCAGCATGTGTTACCTTGTAATATATTAATGAATGTCACTAAAATTGGTAAGCAATTTCATAATTCTAATACAACATTGACTACCGCCTAAAATTTAAACACCAGCACAATTATTGCATTTCAGCTTGGTGTGGTAGATTAGAAGTGACAATGTAGAAAGAAAATTAACAAACTTTGAAATGGAAACATGTTCACTCTAATGGATTAATCTTTACATTCACCTGACACTTTGCTGCTTTCAGTAATAATTGGGATGGGATGAATCGCAAGGCAGGAGAATAAACACTGGCAAATTCATCTTAACAATTCTAGGAAATAAAAGTATGATGTCAAAAACAGAGCCTCCAAATACAACCTTCATTTCTGGTATTTATAGATAGAATTCTCAGTAGATTACAGTTCAGTGTTTAGAAGCTGAACTGCAGGACAACTCTATAAAGAATCAGTTGGTTTGTCTATAACAGGGATCCTCATCCAATGGCCCATGGACCAGATCTGGCCCATGACACCAAATCATCTGGCCCATGCCCTCACTCCAGCTGCCACTTCTGCCACCTCCGCCTCAATCCTTGTCTCCTCCACTTGGTTTGGTGTGTCCCTAATGGTGCTCCATAGCAGGGTGGATATTGTAAGTCTTACAACATCTGCCCTGCTAGTGAGCGCTGTTAGGGACATGCCAAGCCAAGCAGAGGAGATAAGGATTGAGGCAACAGTGGAAGCGGCTGCAGGGACATTTCCTTCACCCATGCAATGCACCTTCTCCAGGTTGGTAAGCAGGGGGCAGTGGATTTTTTTAGAGGTGTGGTGAGCGCAGGATGGTCACCATCACCGCTGTCATCTTTGGTGGCAGCGGCAGTAGGGGGACCACCAGCTGGACCCCTCAACAGTCTGCTGGAGTGTGACCTGGGCGCTGGCTTTAAAAGGTTGAGGACCTCTGGTCTATAACCAAGCATGGGAAATTGTAGGAATATCTTGTTTCAGGTGGGAAATAGATGTGGTTGAAACATTGGCACTTTTTGCTCAAAATTCGCATAGTGCTTCCTGTTCCTTAGTTCCTATTCATGTTTACTTCAGGGTAACTCCCCTTGTACTTATTAAGAGTTAGGTGTAGCATTGCACTAAAACAGAGCAGCCTTGTACATGAATACTCAGAAGTAAGACCCATTAAATTCAGCATATGTAGCAACCCACTTTCCTATCAAAATGTGGCCCAACTTGATGACTGCTCCAGAAGGAAAAAGACATTTCCCTTTCAGAAAGGAAGAAGACAAACAGTTTAAACATGGACACAATTCAGTGGTTCAGGAGAATGATCTGGCCACAGTGGTATCAGTGCTCAGTTTGGGCTGCAGCGGTTGCAGTGTGGTCCAATCATCTATGTCTATTGTGACAGTAACTTAGTCTAGGATACCCCTATTCCAGACATTCCCAACCTAAGGCCCGTGGTGAGGACCCTAGCATTGCCAGAAGCTCCCCATCACCACCGAAAGTGCCAAAATACAGTAAAAAATCACAAAAACACAGTGAAAATGTTCCACTCTCCCTCCCGCTACCATGGGAAGTGGCAGAGGATGCAAAAGCAGCAAAAAAAGCTGTGATCGCACCTGCTGCCGCCACTGCAGAAACTCAAAGTAGCAGGAGGAACCATTCCTCTGGCTTGCTCACCTGTGTGAGGGGTGTGTGACTGGCCCACAGCAGGAAAAGGTTGGCCACCCGTGCCCTTTTCATTAAATGGTTGCTTTAACCATTTTTTTACTGACTAGCTGAGATTACTGCAATTACTCATAGTCTCTCCAAAGATTTGCAAAGGGACTGAAGCCTGTACATGCAAAGGGGCCTAGCTTTAGTTCCAGCATCTTTCAATTTAAACAGCAGCCTGTGCCAGTCAAAATAAGATAATATTGAACTAGATTATTACAGTATTGGGATATCTCATAGCTGCAATAATGTAATCTTGCACAAGATACCATTCCTCACATAAGTGAGGAATTGCTCAAAACTGACCCACTGGTATCTATTTTCTATTTTACCCCCAGTGAGAAACCTGGAGACCACAAGATGTGTGTAGAAAATAGCCTGCCCACATCTTGCTTAGTGTCCTACAGAAAATTAAGCTCATCAGTTGATTCCTCCACTCTCTGTACCCAATTTCAGAAATTGAATGGATGACAGTAAGGGACAGGATCTTTGTTGTTCTGGCATGCATATGTTAATTCCCCACCCACCCCCATACACGTATATCTTGAGTCTTTCTTTAGCTCCCAGGTTGTTCTCTTTTATCTACCCATGGATCTCAATTATCCACCTCCGCTTGACCGGCGGCTGGCCAGGAAGGAAGACGAGCGGCAGCTGAAGGCAGTTTTGATGCCCTCAAAAGCTGCTCACCCCGCCACCGAGACCATCACCTCCACTCGACTGGTGGGTAGCCGGGAGGGAAGATGAGTGAGGGGTGGGAGCAGTTGAGCCCAGCTGATGACCATCACAGTGGAGCCTCGAAAAGCCATTCCTTCCACTCCCAACACTAGTGTCAGCACCTTCGGCTCCCTCCCATGGCCCGGCCGGTCATGGGGTGGGGGTGGGACCACCGCTGAGGCTTGTCCTGTCACTGCTTGAGTTGATGAGAGCACTCCCTGTTTGTCCCAGAGGCAGAAGACTGTCGTCGCTGACCAGCTGAGGGGAGCCCCTCCCTTCCTCCCTTTGCCGGGAGAGGTAAAGACCTGCTGCCACCATGAGGACCATTGCCGCAGCTGCGGGGGCCCCTGCCCTCCTCTCCCATCCCCTACGGGGAAGGATAAAGGGCTGTGGGCCACCGGGCCAGGCCGAAGACCTACTGCCACCCTGAGGGTCATTGACACAGCTGCATGGAGGGGCTCCACCCTCTCTTTCTTTTCCTTGTGCTCCTGGGCCTTGCCTCGGGCCATCATGGAAAAGATGATGCTGCGGCAGGCGGCTGGATTTGTGCACGCTCCACACACACACACACCCCGGAAGGACTTGGAAGGGACTGTGCTGGGGTATATCTTTATATTGCTATATTGTTATTTTGTGATGATTTGTATTTGGACATTTTGTATTTTGTATATTTTGTACTTTTTGATGCTATTAATTTATGTTTTACATATAATTTTATAATTGTGATTTTGTATAGTTTTATATTGTTTGAACTGAGATTTGTATGCTGCTTTGGTACTTTGGATATTGTATTTATATGCTGTAATATTCCCTTTTTAAAGCGGTATAGAAATATAATAATAATAATAATAATAATAATAATAATAATAATAATAATAATAATAATAATAATAATAATAATAATAATAATAATAATAATAATAATAATAATAATAGAGATTTGTCCATTTTGTATCTGTCACTTCTGTTGCACTTATTTATTTTATTCAAAGCATTTAAAAAGTGCCCTTCATTTTAGGATGTCAGGGTGACACATGGAAGGAGACATTGAAACAATATAGAAGACAAATTTCAAAACCAGAAGCAAATATCTAGGCAAAGGATGTGTGTGTATATACCCTCCCATCTCTGTCCCTGTTCCTGCCAACCTAGCAGTTCGAAAGCAAGAAATTGCAAGTAGATAAACAGGTACCATTTCAGTTGAAAGGTAACAGCATTCCATGCACTCCAATGTCTTGGCATGCCTGCCACATGTTCATGGAAACATTTGCAGATGCAGACAGCACTGGCTCTTTGGCTATAAACAGAGATGAGCACCGAACCCTAGAGTCGGATTTGACTGGCTTTTGAGCAAGGGCAACCATTACCTTTACATGATTTAAACTGCAAAATGAAATAAAATATACAGTTGAGGTCAACGGATGCTTGCTAATGGCTCTGCTCTACACATTCCCTTGCCCATTTAAACAGATGCAAGGTAGCTGTTGATTTTAGTATTTTCTTTGCTCGTCTGAAAATCATCAATTTGTCCCAGGACTGCTGTGACTAAAATTATGTAGACATGTTTATAGCTTAATTATCCTCCAGACAGTGTGTTGCTTCACTAGCTATAATCATGCAGATTGCTGTCTAGATGATGTAGTATTTACTTTTCCTAACAGGTTTAGGAAAAGTTACTGCATGGCCAATGAAGGAGCAACACAGAAGACAGGTTTCAAAACAGGAAGCAAATTACTAGGCAAAGGTTGTAAATTGTAGCCTGATGGATTTTTACACACTATTAATCTTGCGGTAACATTATATTTATGCATAGTTAAATGTGCATATAAATTGGGGCTTCTGCCATTTTATCTGCTCACCAGTTATAATTTAATGTGTCTTCGTTAATTTGTTAAAAGAAGGGGGGAACTAACTACATCAGTTTGAGAGCTGTGTGCTATTAAGCAATAAATAAATAAATAAATAAATAAATAAATAAATAAATAAATAAATAAATAAATAAATAAATATATATATATATATATATATATATATATATATATATATATATATATATATATATATATATATATATATATATATATATATATATATATATATATATATATATATATATATATATATATATATATATATATATATATATATATATATATATATATATATATATATATATATATATATATATATATATATATATATATATATATATAGGATAGGGCTTTGTGACATGTACAGTACTGTGCAAAAGTCTTAGACCACCACTGGCTAATTTGGGGAAAATTCAATGAGTGATTTCAGGGGTCATGACTCAGACACCCTAACTCCAAACTTCAGCAAATATGGAGACGGTTGAGAGGAGAGTAAGCAGAAGACACTCCAAAATGTTGGTGTGGCTCAGGGGATAAAAATCGTTCCCTGAATTTTCCCCAAACTACCTGGTGATTGCCTAAGAGCATGATGGTGAACCTTAGCACTCCAGATGTTCTTGGATTTCAATTCCCAGAAGCCAAAGCACCCTGTGAATCCACACGAATGGTTTTATTGCAATTCATCTGGCCCACATTGCCCTCGTCGTTCCCGGAAGCGGAAGCAGAAGCAAAACACGCCCTTTCAAGTTTTGGTGAGGCAGCAGCCCATTAGTATGCAAGGTTCAGTAGTAGCACCTCCATGATTGAATTCCCTCTCCAGATATCCTTGGCTTGCACTTACAGTGATGTCATACCCTTTTAAACACAGGTCCACATGAAGATCTTCTTACTTTCACAGCATTTAAATCTGAAAATTACTTTTCCTGTAATCCAATTAAATGCAGTTGAAGTTACTTCTGAGTCTGGCTAAATTGTATTGTATCAGTCATCTGTAGATTCTTTAGATTTTTTTTAAAGATTCAGAACTGGGAAATTTTAGTGCTCTTCTGAGTTTTGATTTGTTGTATCCTTTTTTTTACCCTCTTTCCTAGTCTAGATTTATGCTGTATTTGACGCTACGGTTTAAATCTTATATTTCAGTTTTGTTACCTGTATTTTATGCTGTCCACAGAACTTTCACTATTGGCATAATGCAAGCGCGGCGCCAAAATGGCCGCCGCGCTCTTTGCGGCCCCCCCACAGGACGAATGATCCGGGTAGTTTAGGGCGTGGCCAGCTCCCTCATAAAAGGGGTGGCCACGAGGCAGCCGAGCTGCCATTTTAGCTAAGCGACGGAGCGGAGAAGTTTTTCCCTGTGTCTCCGTCGCTCCTTACCTGGAAGCCTTTTTGGCGGCGAATCTTCTCTTTCGGCTTCCTTTGCCTTGAGTGAGATGCCTTCGAAGAAGAAGGCACTTTCGGGTGCGGCTCGCACGAGCAGGAGGCGCAATCCGGGTCGGAGGACCACGGTGACGCCTCCCCAGCAGCCGCCTTTGCCGGCACCCGCCGGGACCCGCGGGATGGGGTCGATCACCCCTTGGCCGGAAGCTGCGGCCCGCACCCCACACGCGGTGGACACCGCTTCTGGATCTGCTCATTCTGCTGGGCCTGCACCAGCGGTGGCGCAGCTCCCCCCGGGGCCTTCTAGCCTTGGGGGGTGGTCTGGCCCTCTGCCTTGGCAGGTGCCGGCACCGACCCTCCCGGGCTTCGGTGTGGGACAATGGCCCTACCCGGGTCCTGGGGTACAGGGCCCTGTACCCGCGCCTCTCACAGGCGGGCCGGCCGGCCCTTGGCCCCAGGTTAGCGTGCAGGCCTTACTGGCCCGTGTGGCGGCCCTTGAGGCCTCTTTGGCTCGGGCCAGCCACGCTGGGGCTACCGGTGGGGTTAGTTTTGAGGCGCCGTCGGTCGGGCAGCAGCAGGCGATGGGACGGGTCGAGCTGCTGCAGGCGCGTGGCGCAACTTCAGCCACTGCCTCGCAGCTCCCCGGCCAGCAAGCAGGTGTGGGTCAGGCCCCGATGATGAGCTCTACGGCGGTCGTGAGCTCCGACGCCCCCTGTGGGACGGAACCCCCGGTGGGGGCGGCCTGCGGGGGTGCGACATGTGAGTATCCGGTACAAGCCAATACACCTACACACATTGCCACTACTGGGGGGGCCTTTCAATGGCCTTGGCCTCGCGCGGGTGGTGCGGTGGCCGAGCCGCCGGCGCCCCACTCGGCGATGTCGACTGCTGCACAGCTTGCTGGGGTTACAGGTGTTCCCTACCCTGCCGGGAATTTATTGGGGGTGGCGGGGCCAGCACAGGCCCCTTTTCAGATGCCCGCGCTGGCTGCGGTCCCAGTTTCGGCCTTGCCAACGGCGGGATATTCTTTGCCACTGGGTGACCACCTAGCGCAAGCCACCAGGGAAAAGATATGGCGGGGGGAGTATGTCGATATCTTCTCACTCTTAAACAGAGAGCCCACCAAGGAGGAGAGGGAGGGGCAGGATGAGAAGGATAAGGAGCAGGCACGTCGTCGCAAGCCACTACGTACCTGGGCCAACTGGCTGCCGGCTTATTTAATTTACATGGCAGTGTACTTGAGAGCGCGGCCAGATTTGGCTATTCCGATGGTCCAATATTTGGACAACATCTATAGGGCGATGGTCGACTTTCCAGGCCCCTCGTGGTTGGCTTATGACGAGGAATTTCGCATGCGGATTCCCCTGCACCCCGAGATGAGGTGGGACGAGCCGTGCCAGAGGCTTTGGCTTCTGTATATGACGCCCACGCGCCCAGCGCCAGGGGAGAGATACCATTGTGGACATGCGGTCCAGCGAGCGGCTCCAGCTCAGGTTCCCCGCCAGGTGGCGGGGCAGGGGGTTCCAGCCCGCCTGCTGTGCTGGACTTTCTCATCCAATGGTTCCTGCAATAGGAAAAATTGCAAGTACAGGCATGAGTGTCCCACCTGTGCGGGCCCCCACGCAGCCTCTGCCTGTCCCAGGCCTGGAGGGACGCGGGGCAGAGGGAAGGGCGGACAGTGGACTGGCAAGCCTGCCGCAGATGGAGCTGGTTCACCGAAAGGCTCCCTCCCCAATTAATGTGGACATGTTGGAGCGTTGGCTCGCATTGTACCCGAAGGGGGAGGATGCAGATTATCTGCTTCGGGGCTTTAGACAGGGGTTCCGTATTCCTTTCATGGGTGACAGGTCCCCTCAGGATGCCCCCAACCTTTTGTCCCTTAGGGGGAGGGAGGAGGTGGCTGCCGCCAGCATTAATAAGGAGGTCAATGCGGGCAGGGTCGCCGGCACTTTCCCTGCACCCCCGTTCACTAACCTTAAGGTATCGCCCCTGGGCTTGGTTCCCAAGAAATCTCCGGGCGAGTTTCGCCTTATCCATCACTTGTCCTACCCAGCCGGCCGATCGGTCAATGATGCTATACCTGATGACCTTTGCTCAGTCAGGTATACATCTTTTGACCATGCGCTGCGCATGGTGCGCTCATGTGGCCCGGGTGCGCTACTGGCTAAGTGCGACATTAAGTCGGCTTTTCGCCTCTTGCCTGTGCACCCGGGCGACTTTGAATTGCTGGGTTTTAAATTCCGGGGTGAATATTATTTTGATAAGGCCATGCCTTTTGGCTGTTCCATATCATGCTCTGCATTTGAGCGTTTCAGTACCTTCCTGGAGTGGGCGTTCGTGCGCAGGTCAGGGTCCCGGTCTGTAGCCCATTACCTGGATGACTTTTTATTCGGGGGTGAACGGGGCTGGGACACGTGCACACGTCTCCTCAACACATTTCAGACGCTAATGGAGGAACTCGGTGTCCCTTTAGCGCCCGAAAAGACCAAGGGCCCATCTAACAAGCTAGTATTCCTGGGGGTGGAGATCGACACAGTAGCGCAGGCGTCTAGGTTACCGGGGGATAAGGTGTCCCGGTTAGTGGCCCTCATCTCGGATTTGCTGGCCAAGCGCAAGGCATCGCTGAGGGAACTCCAAGTGTTACATGGTCACCTTAATTTTGCCTGCAGGGTGGTCGCACCGGGCAGGGCTTTTGCCCGGCGCTTATGCGATGCCATGGCAGGGTTATCCAGGCCCCACCATAGAGTCAGGATTACCCGGGGTATCAGGGCAGACATGTTCGTCTGGTTACAGTTCCTGAGGGAGTTCAATGGGGTCTCATTTTGGAGGTCTGACCTCCTGGCTTCCCCGAGTTTTCAGGTCCAGTCTGATGCCTCAGGATCCCTGGGTTATGGGATGTACTTCAATGGGAAGTGGGCCTATGGTGGGTGGCCACCGGCATGGGCAGGCACGGGTCGCCTGCGTGATCTCACATACCTTGAATTTTTCCTATCCTGGGGGCTTTGATGCTGTGGGGCGAGGAATGGGCCAACTCAGTCGTGCATTTCTGGTGTGACAACGCTGCGGTTGTCCGCATCATCAATGCACAGACTTCTAAATCACCCAGGGTTATGGACCTAGTGCGCCAATTTGTGCTGCACTGCCTGCGCCTCAACGTTTTGTTCAGGGCTAGGCACGTCCCAGGGGTTAATAATGATATTGCCGACGCTTTGTCCCACCTGCAGATCTCCCGGTTCCGTGCCTTGGCTCCGGATGCGGAGGAATTTCCCTCGCCACTCCCGGACGAGATATGGACCATTGGCAGGGAGAGGTGAACCGGGCGATCGGCCTGTCACTGGCGCCCCGCACGCGTAAGGCGTATCAACAAGCTTTTAATTCTTATAGGGCATTTTCCGCCCAATTTCACCTGCCAGAGACCTGGCCTATCCCGGTGGACCATGTGCTGCGGTTCATGGTTCACCTGCATTCCCAGGGCCTCGCACCTCGCACCATAGCATCTAAGCTGTCAGCGTTGGCTTTTATGGCCAAGGTGGGGGGTCATGTGGACAGCACCTCTGACTTCCGTGTGAGACATGTTTTGGAGGGGTGGGTGCGCGAGCACGGGCGTTGCCCGGACGACCGGCACCCTATTTCCCCAGGGGTTCTTACCCAGTTGGCCCGGGGCTGGCCAGGCCTCTGTTTTGATCATTATGAGGCAGCCCTTTTTCATGCAGCCACAACGGTGGCATTTTTTGGAGCGCTCCGCATCAGCGAACTTGTGATGCTGTCTAAGGCGGATGCAAGTTGTAGGGCACTGGAACTCGAAGATGTATATGTTGCCAAAGACTGGGCCCAGTTGAGGATACGCTCCTCTAAGACTGATCAGCAGGGCGAGGCAGTGGTGTAAGACTGCTACGGTGTTCTTTGGCAGACATCTGTCCGGTTGGTGCCCTACAGGAGTTTCTTGCACTGCGTGGCACGCACCATGGCCCGTTTTTCTGTCACCAGGATGGGTCTCCCCTCACTAAATTTCAGTTTTGGAAGGTGACAGGCAGAGCCCTCGCCAGGGTGGGCCTACCAGGTGCCCGTTATGGCACACATTCATTCCGTATTGGGGCAGCCTCTACAGCAGCTGCGTTTGGGTACTCCGGGGCTGACATACGCAGCATGGGAAGGTGGGGTTCACAATGTTTTCAGTTTTATGTGCGCCCGCTCCCCCCGTGAGTACCAACCCAGTCACCTTACATCATTTCCCTCATTTTTTCCTTACAGACCCTGGGTGTCGTATTACACCGGTGACAGTATGGCTGGTGGGCCACAGCTACGTGCAAAGGGCAGCGCGTTACGCTGCGGCGACAGAGTGGGGACCCCGACTGGGACTGGGTGAACACGCCAGTCTCACATGGCATGGTAAGCCTGGGATGTTGTGGCGGGAGCTGCTGCCTTTTCTGTTTTCAGGCAGAAGTGCTGCCCCGCCTGACATTCTCATCATGCACTTGGGGGGCAACGATTTGGGTCAGGTCACTGGCTTGTCGCTCAAGCATGCGATTTGCGAGGACCTCGCCTACTTGCACTACGTCTGGCCTCCCGCAACCCTGGTTTGGTCGGACATTGTCCCGCGCCATTCTTACAGAGGAGGAGTTGACCTCATGGCCATTGACCGCGCTAGGCGCGCGGTCAATAAGGCGGTGGCGCGGTTCCTTGCCGACAAGGCTTGGGGACGGGTCAGTCGTCACCCCGCTATTGGACTAGAAAATTATGATTTGTATGCAGGGGATGGGGTCCATCTGTCGCGAGGAGGTATGGATCTCATGTTGGGTGATTGGCGAGCAGGCCTGTTGACCGAGCTGACGGTCTGGGGGGGGGGGCGTCAGGCCTTCTTTGAAGCCCCTCCGTGTGGCGGGTAGCACTGGTAAGGTAAACAGTTATGACCCACAGGTATCCGGCAGGTTCGCAATTGACTGGACAACACTAGATAGGAATAAATTAGTTAAACGTTGTCCGGTCAACGACGAACCAGGCGATGGGGTGATGGCGATAGCTAGCCAGCATGCATCACCCCGTGATTTCACGGATACGAGTCAGAGGGTGGGGTCATCAGTTAGATATTGACTACGGTCAACAATTTGTTTGTTGTCAACAAACAAATTGATACAAATTGATACATTGTAACCAATTGCCGTTGGCAATTTTGGGTGGTACCTTACCAGTGTTACTTCGGCCTGCTTGCCTTAAGAATTATGATTGGTCGTTTTACCAATACAAATTTATAATTCGGACTAGGGCATGAATCAATAAATGTGGCCCAATGCCGTTATCCACTTTCAATGGTGTCTGAGTCCGTTATTGGGGGGTGCGCCTGCAAATATTTTGCAATCAGTCAGTCAGACAAACAAAAACAATCAAACAACATATGAAAATAAATAAGACTACTTAAATAATACATTCTTCTTAAACACATTGTCATATAATGGTACAGTTCTGCTGAAGGCGAATTTGGTCAATGTGAGAATGTATGACCACCAAAGAATCTTACATACGTTACCCTAAGTTCCATGGTAGAAAAGACAGGATAGTATACTGGAATCCCTTTTTTTTTTAATTGAAATTAAATTTCTCAATGTTTAGTTGTATTTTCTTTCATATATGTTTGCATATGATTGTAGCATCTTACTGAGATCTTGTAATACTTAGAAGTATATCCTATTCAGTTCAACAGGTCTTCCAGGTTAGTTTGTATAGGATTGCAGTCTTCAAATAGTTGCCTCAGGTAAAGAAATCTACATGATCTCTGTACTGATATTTTTCTAATATACTAAATATATATCTAGGATAACTGACAATGCAACAAACAAAACCTGTCATCCCTTGATAAAAGGAAATTAATTATTGCCTGGTATATTCCATGTAAAAGTAAAACATTTAAAATGATGCAGTTTCCAAACTCACACCCCTGAACTGATACCTATTTATTAAAATAACCAATCCACATGAATCAATAAAGGCTTCTGCTGATTAGGCTATTAACTATTTGAATTTTGCATTTTTAAATACTCACCTTCAAGACTGAAGGCCACTTCCAACATTCAGAATTTGATTAGTTTTCCAAGCACCTCCAGGACTAAATCAGTGGAGAAAAATAATAATTGTTGGAAATCTTATTGACATATTTTTCAGTTGTGCATAGTTTTATTTTGATTCTTGATTGCATTACAGTATTTTAATAGGAATTTCACCTTCTGCTAATGGCAGGAGCTGTTTCCCCCCCCAGTTTATACGAGACTTTAAAACAGTGGCTTCTTGCCTTGAAGCCAGTTTCACATTACAATTTTATATTAAATGCCAAAATTCTAAACCACAGATAATTCAAAATAATTATTTACCGAATGTACATTTTTGGTGTGTTTATGTATCTAAGTATATCAGAGTGTGGTTGAGGGGATGAAATTGCAGATCTAATTGATATTTTTATACAATGTAAAACTGCCCTATGGGTAGGTATGACGTGTGTTTGAGTTTTTAACAGGACTTTCAGCAAGTCATTTCTAAATTTGTATGGAAATGGGATTCAGAGTTTGCCAAAACAATACAGAAAACCAAAACAATAGAAATATTTTCTGAAAGCCTGTACTAAAATGTAGCCATCTTTGTATTTAATAGCAAACATTGCTGACAAATTAATTCTATGCAGATATCTATCAACTGTGTACAACTTTTTGATAGAACAGCATCATCAGTTTTTGACCCAAGTCTTTGATCTGATGAGAAAGCTCATGTCCATAACTGTAATCCATTAGAGTGCTTGGACCTGGTATGCAGAACGTTCATCTGTTACAATGTGAAATATCTGCAAAGCATGTACAAATATTGAGTGATGCAAATGAGGGAAACTGATCTTTCTATTATATGTTTCTCTGTCACAGGGGAAATATCATGTGAAGATACCAGATGCAAAATCAGTTTAAATAAATTCTGCCAATATAAAATGTTGGCTAGGACATTGGAATCAGCAGAAGCTGGTAATGTCAATTTAATTTAATTAAATAGATTTATATACCACCCTATCCAATGGACTCTGTCAATGTCGTGGGCTCTTCCAGGCTTTAATCCAGGCTTCACATCTCCCCAACATTTTCTACCCATCCTACGAGGGCAGATCAGAGAGGCTCTGTGGTGGTCCCCTCAACAAGAGAAGCTCACTTGATGAGGACCAGGAGAAGAGCCTTCTCAGTGTTTGCCCTGGCCCTGTGGAACCTCTTACCATCGGAATTGCACCTCCAGACAGAGCTGCTCCCTTTCAAAAAGGCCCTTAAGACCTGGATTTGTCAGCGGGTCTTGGATCCATCTTGTGGTACGGCCCAGGCCCGCTGACTAGTTTAGCTGCCCGGGTTGAGTTCTTCTGTGATCTGTCAGTAGTGGCAGTATAGTGTTTTTAGTGTATGCTGTTTTTATGCTTTTATGTATTGCTTTTATCTTTTAACTTGTAATTTTTAAGGGGTCAGGGAGGGTATTGTTGGGTGTTTTTAGTTGTTTTATGATTGTTTTTGTATGCATTGCTTATGTATTATATGGAGAAGGCTTCTTGCTGTAATGGAGCCCTCTCCTTTCTGCTGTTAGCCACCCTGGGTGGCTCCTGTGCCAATAGGGTGGGATACAAGTGTCCCAATAATAAATAAATAAATAAATCCAAACTTTAAAACAGATATCCAAGGTGTCAGACTTATTTTGCACATTGGGTTCTTCACCTTGGATAGTTTCTGTAAAAAGTGTGGACTAAAACCTGGAGCAGAGTCCCTACCACCAAGGAAAATGAAATACAGCTTAAAACAATAGTATAAAGTCAAATGAAACATAAAACTTTTATTGTGTCAAATAATGTGATTTAGGAGAAATAATAAATGTGTTTAGGATTGGTATGGGAATTATCAACCATCTCTGCTAAATATATGTCCAATATTCCAAATTATGGTGAATCTTTCTAAATGTTTAATTTTTACAAAGATACCTAAATAATAAGTGAGATGATGATGGTTTAGTAGTTTAACTAGCTTCTTATTCTGAGGCATTGGGAATGGTATACACCTGGAGCATAAAAAAACCCCAAAACACCACTATAATACAGTGAAAAGTAAAATAACAAAACAGTAAAGCAAACAAATAGACCAAAAATTTGAAATACAATACAATTGTAATTTATACCCCACCTTTCTCGGCCAAGGCCGACTCAAGGTGGCAACAACATATCAATGCAATATAATATAACAGCATAAAGATACAATAATTCAAGATACAATAGAAACAGACACAATTACAAAAAATTCATCACAATTCACATTATACAATACAGTATATAAAAATCAATGTAATATGAATCACAAGAGCACAGAAAAGCAAAAGTACAATATAATATGACAAAATTCAATCACCCCTCACCAACTTCCCTGAGGCTAATGCCGGACCGGGAAGGAGCTCTGGTGGGGCAGTGAAGGTAGCAGTTTCTGAGTCCGCGGTGGCGGTGCTTAGCCCCAGCTGCTCCAACTTCCCTGTGGCCAACGCTGGACAGTTTTCGAGTTCACAGTGGTGCTGTTCACCGTTTTCAGCAAGGCCCCAGGAGATGCTGGAAGGGTCCCTCTGTGGCATCGGCAGCATCTGTGCCTGCTCCAGCAGCATCTGTGCCTGCTCTTACTTGGGCAAGGGGTTGGGTGCTGGGAGAAGTTGCCTCCCATCCCGGGGCTGATGGCAGGGCCCCAGAAGAGGCTGTTATAAACTGTTATAAACTAGACAGATAAGACAGGTAGCCAGATGTATATAAATTTATATCCTGCTTTTCTAGCATCTGTCCATCACTCAGAAGGCTCACAATTGTTCAAAGTCAAAATGCATTGTAGAACTGTACCTTGGATTAAACAATACAGTAAAACATAGAAACATTAAGAAGACAGAGACTGGGAACATAGACGAAACAACCCTCTAAATAAAACAGACTATTTGCAGAGATTTGCCTGTGAAAGAGAAATATTCTCACTAACAAGTAAAAGGTACCCAGAAATTGGGACGTCTGCATTATATGGGAAGAGATTTTTCCCTATTTTGTCCAAAGTCTACAAACTGTGCTTCTTTCAGGTTACATTTCCAAGAATCTATCAGTCTCATTGGAAAGATAAATTCTGACCTGACTTGCCTTTCAATAGTAAATGTGACATGGTTTAAAAAATACTATCTTATGAATCATCTTGGTTGTTTGGCCAGGTTATCCTGCTATGGTAATAGAGTAGACCAGGGATTCTCAACCTGCAGCCCATGGGCCAGATGCGGCCCATGATGCCATTCCATGTGACCCACCACCACCTCCACCACACCAGGAAGTGCCATGTGGTGGAGGAAGGGCAAAATGGCCATCTGGCTCCTGAAGCTTTTTGAGGGAGTGTAACCCAGCCCCCAGCTTAAAAAAGTTGAGAACTCCTGAAGTAGACCATACTGAGTGTCAGGCAGTGATTAACCTGACAACTCTGAGGAGTAGTGGCCTTAAATCCACAGGGAAGGGTCCTAAATAGATTAAATCCCACTTGAATCCATGTTGATGGAGGGCAGCAGCTTCATCAATACTGGACTGAGGCTGAGGAGGACTTTGAGTGCCAAAAGAACTCAGGACCAGAAAGTGACTCACAGAGGTGGATCATGGTACGGGTGTCATGCTATGATGCGGAAGGCAGATGAAAGACCATGGCATTATATTAGGAAGACTGTCTTCATGGCTGATTGCCATGATAATCGCCAATACTTGGAATTGGATATGGCACAAGAAGAATGAATCATCTTGAGTTAGTGAAGTCATTTTTCCTGGTTTCAAAATCTTCCTATTTTACAAACAGTTTTGGCAAATATTTGTAAAATATGTAGTACAGAAAAATGCAGTAGCTGTTCTAGTAGTAATTGATGTATTGTTTATGTCTAGATGAACAATCAGCCTGTCCAGCAAATTGGTGCATCTAATGCAAGCATTTAGCTTCACAAAGAGAAAAATGACAGAAATTTTGCACAGAGACAAGATTTATATAAAGTGCACTTGGTAGCAATTCAGAAAAAAACCTCCTCATTTTGTTTTTGTGCTGGGGAAAAGATCTGTCTTGTTACTGTCATAGCTTCCTAAACAGTCATTTCACATCTTTAAGTCTTACTGAACTCATTAAGACTTACTTTAGAATAAAAGTTTCAAATAATTGCACTGTTTCTCTGCCACTTAAGGACATTTTCCTCTCGTCGTTTTAGTATGGTGAGAGGAAGATATAGGCTTTGAGGCAAAGTTGGCAAGAAGTTTGGATTGGACTTGGTATTATGGGCACTAGATGAACATTTCCACCTTTCTTTAGGTTCTTTCACAGTTTTCACTTCCCTCCCTCTCTGTCAATGTTAACTTTGCTGCTCACTTTGGCTGAACAGGTATTTCAGGTCTGACCCTGGATTACCTTCGTTGGTTTATTTGTCAGCCCAGAACTGAATGCAATAATGGATGCAGTTACAAGTCAGAAAATATTGGGTTTGTGGGAAAATTCTTTCATGTCTCAATCAAATCTTGGACTGCCAAAAACTTAGGCCACTTTCTTGGTTTTGTCATTGGCCAAACGTACGTCCTCCTCAGTGCATGTTTCTGGCAGTAATTGGCAGACCAGTAAATAAGCTGAATTCTGTATCTCTCCAGATTCAAACAGCATGTTATTGTCTGCCAGCAGCCCCAAATTGAGCATGTTGGTCTTGCATTTAGGGACTCTAACCCTCATCCCATTTCGGATCCTCCAAGTGATGTAGGGGAGGTTATGTTCCTCATCTACATCCTCCTTTAATTTTGTTCCTTGCCCAGTGAGCTCCCTCCTACACCATCTAATTTGGTTTTGCTCTTGTGTGCCCTCAAGAATGTTTGTCATTGCCATAAAGCTCTTCCTGGATCTGAGCCAGGTTTGGAAATATATGTGAATGAGTCAAGGAATCACAGGATGGACATTCTGAGTTGCCCATATTATGATGAACACTTCCTGAGGTTTGCTGCTTAACACCATGGCACCCGTGGGTTTAATTGGATTTGTTATCAACACCACTGCATCTTATCCAGTCTCAGAAACCAATTATTTGGGCCCAGAGGCCTGGGAGGGAGAGAATGGGGCAGTGAATCTGCACTTACCTGTACACTAATGGAACCCAGAGAAAGGGTGAGTAGGCATCTACCCCTTTCCAAGGACCAGGGTTGATATTAATGATGGAAAGCCACTTTCTTATTTGTCTCATCATTTTTTGCTTCATCAATTCAAGTGATAATTTGCCTGAACTGAAAGGGTCCTTTAAAAAAAGTTAAAGCCCCAACACCATGGGACAGTAGAACTGTCAGCTAATTCCCATTTCTCTTTGTGTTATGTGATCAACAGAAATGTGAGTCAAACACATAGCATTTCTCACATTTTAAAAATCAAAACGGTTACTCCTTACTTGCTAAAGCTAAACTATTTGGGAAAGCTGCAGCTATCTTAGTTTCTGAGAACAGTGGGGAGAGGATAGAATAAATAATGTAAGGATCCAAAATTACTGTGGATCCTGTGGGAAATTAAGGAAGGAAACTAAAGCAATGGTTTGTAGATGAAACAAGACTCCTAAATACGCTATCCTTCAGAAAGTGACACTAGACTGCTTATATCCAAATGAAGCAAAACTCAATGCACTCATTCCAATATTATTCCTAATATAAGTAGATTATGGGGCTGACTGGATAACTCATTGGTTTAGTTATTTGGCTGTGGAAGTTGGGAGTTCAGTTCCCCACTGTGCCTCCAGGGAAAAGAGCCAGCCTGTGTAGCCATGAGCAAGCTGCATAGTCCCTGGGTGCCCCCAGAAGAAGGGAATTTATGTGTATTCAGTATCTGGAAAACCGTCAAAAGGGTCACCATAAATCAGAACAGACTATACAACACATTATTATTATTATTATTATTATTATTATTATTATTATTATTATTATTATTATTATTATTATTATTATTATTATTATTATTATTATTATTATTATTATTATTATTATTATTATTATTATTATTGAACTAAGGATGTGAATCTCATGGTCTCTCAGTCTTTTTTTAATTTCATTATCAAATGACAATATACAGGGAGGGAAATGAAAAACTATTTCAACAAACAGATTAACACATAAAAATTCGAAGACAACACAAGCCATACAAATACAAATTACAGCGAGATGGAAAATTAGAAAGTAAAATATCACAGTACTTTCAATTTAAACTAATCTTTGTTTTTAAAACTATATGTAATATCTACTATTATCGCTGCCTTTTTCACTCAACTGTACCATATTTTGCTATATACTGAGACAATTACATTCACCCAGTGATAT
Source organism: Bradypodion pumilum (assembly GCA_035047305.1). Classification (NCBI taxonomy): domain Eukaryota; kingdom Metazoa; phylum Chordata; class Lepidosauria; order Squamata; family Chamaeleonidae; genus Bradypodion; species Bradypodion pumilum. The sequence continues at coordinate 304,436,123 of JAWDJD010000004.1, read as the reverse complement.
TTACATTGCTATCAGAGAATGAGTTTGTTATTTATTGCTATTTTGCATCCAAAATGAATGATACTCAGACGCCGGTGTACAACCTTGTTTCTTAATTAACACATGTTCAATAAAGCATTTCCAAATCTCATGAAATTTGTTTTCTTTTATTATACCCTTTCTTATGTTTAACTCCCATGTTAATTTATCATTCACTGCTAATGCCCACATTTCCTTGTACCAATCTTCTATTTTTATTATAATTTCACTTTCCCAATTTTTAGCTATACATTGTCTTGCTATAGTTAACATGATTAATGATAAATATTTCCTGTATTTATCCAACTTCAAGTTATCCATCTCAGATAATATTGCCATACTTGCGTCCAAATTGAAATCAGTATCCAATATTCTCAGTCTTAGTAAGAACCTGAGGTTGGTGTTGGAAATGCGTTTTTTCTCTTTCTGATAAGATTTCTCTGGACATAATTCTGTCTTTCTCCAAGAAATCTCGTGATATATTTTTTTGTATGTTTCATGGTCTTCCCACCCCACCCAAAAATAATGTTACTCTCCACAAATTATTATCATCTTAGTGCAAAATGACATCTTTTGTGAACAAGATTGCTGGAAAAGGGCATTGATAAATTCAAACCGTTCAGTAATGGGAAAATATTTGCATATGGTAATCCAAGAATAAAACAAAAACTGTTGCTTCACAAAAATCTTTACTGTCCATAATATCAATAAATCAAATATAACTTGATCTTCAGTGTCAATGAAAATAATAATCCTTAAGTGTTTCAGGTAAGTATTCTTGAATTAATAAATGTAATTAGATAATTGTAAAGTACTTACTTTCGAAAAGAATGAGATAAATCTCTTTTCATTTTCTATCATCAGGAAAGGAAGATGACAAATTTTCTGCAAAGATACAATGAAATTCATTAAGGACATTGAGCTGCAAGGAATTTGGCAACATTTTGTGCAAAAGAACATGCTAAAAAAATGTTAGAGAAGAAAGATGGAAAAAGCAAGGACAGACTCTTATTTTTCCAGGAATCTGAGAAATCTTGCTGGTGCAGGGAGGTGTTTCAGCAAGACTTTTTGGCCTAGCACAAATCAGAATGCTGGCAAGAATGACCCACCCAAATAACAACAACAAAAACAACAACAAAAACAACAACAAAAACAACAACAAAACAACAACAACACATTCTTCATCTTCATTTCTGGAACTACCAGAGAATCATCAAACAGTGACTACTATAAAAAATAACTTTTCCTCTGGGAAACTTTGTTAAATGTATAAATACTCCTTTCCACTGAAATTCCCTTTGATTTTCATGACCCCAATGTCTTTTCAGGCTTCAATTAAAAGCTAATTTGATAGTATGAGCTTTCAGTAATTAAGTAAATCTGTTGTTTTTACTGTTTGAATCCATTGTTTTATGTGAATTTTACTGATATTCTAGACCAGCATTTCCCAAACTATGTTCTGTGGATAACCGGTGGACTTCAATTCCCAGAAGTCTCAGTCAGTACATTGGCTGATCAGTGCTTTGGGGAATTGACTTAGGCTTCTGGGAACTGAAGTCCAAAATCAAAGTTTGGGAAACACTCTCCTAGATATTTTTTCATTTGTGAATCCATGTGAGTTTTAATGTAGACTATTAACTTCTATGACAAATATTTGAATAGAAATGAAACTAACAATATCTCTGTACCAGCTAGAATCTCATTGGTGATTTATACATGTATAAGTAAAGTTGTGTAACGCACTGCAGTAATAATAATAATTTTGTATCAGAAATTATTCTGGGTTGAAAGGATTTTTGAGGAAGAAACTCCGCTCAGGGGACACCTGAATGAGGGTCCTTTCATGTCCCCAAGATCTGGAACAGAGATGGGTGCTCAGTCGGTCAACCTGCCAGTCTTCCAGCTAACAATGCAAGCGTCTTAACCACTGAGCCACCACAAGTGCTGCTAACTAATAATGTGTTGATTATTAGGTGCATATCTGCTGTCCAATCAAACGTGTATCTCATAATATCACTGGCATTCTATAGAGGCAGTGTACCATGAAGAGCTGTGCAATTTAATTTGCACATGCATAAACCCCATACAGGATTATGGGCTCTGTTATGATACCACAGCCTTTATGGGTCTATATTATATGCCTTCTTTAAAGTCAGTATTTTCCTTTAATTCCAGACCTACCCCATCCTTTCTGTAGGAAGTAAATGACCACAAGATACAGATATTCAGAACAAAATGTTCATGAGTGAACAAGGCTGTAAATCTCACCACTCTCATCTCCTGAGCAAAGTCTGTGAATTTATCTGTGCATTATAAGAACTTGTAAATGGATCTGCAAATTAATTCATGAAATTAATTCCATTTAATTAAAAAGCATGCAGTGTAAGGAAGGCCTGCCTTATATTTTAATGAGCACCAGAAATATAGGTTACACCTTCGTCCTACTTACTGATTGACCTGGTTTAGTGCCTTTCCAATTAGTAAACAGGATTATGGTTGTGGAGTTTTGGATCCTATAGAGGAAAAAATGTGATTAAGAAATAATCTCATTTCCTTTTCCTACAATGAATTTCTAGCAGAGGATGTAATCCCATAATTATATCTGATTTGTAACAGCATTATGTCTGATTTGTAAATACATCTGCCAATTTTGCTTATGCAACTGTTAATATCTTCAATAAACTGTGTTATTAATATCCAAGATTGCTATCAAAGGGAAGAAATAATTTATCTTCTATATAGGTTACAGTGTTTCCAAATAATTTATAGAGGTAAATATTTGCTGTGGAACATGGCATTACTGTACTTCGTAGTGTCTGACCTTGAAATAAAAAATGAAATGTATTTTATTTCAGCTATATTCTATTATAAGTAAGGCCACAATGTGTTTAGAAAGCACTATGCCTTCTGCACTGTTCAGCTGGCCTGATTCTTTCTCCATAATCAGCATTGTTGTTCAAGAGCTGACCCATTTAATATTTATTGCGGGGGGGGGGGAGAGCTTTGAGGCTATCAGTGAACAGGATGGTTTAGAATTTTCCATGCAAAGGTAGCTAGAAAAAGACAAGACATGTGCTTAATGTCACAATGGCTAATGCAGAGGTTCTCAACCTATGGCCCATGGGCCAGACCTGACCTGCAGCATCATTTTATGTGGCCCATGTCATCACCACCACTGGAAGCAGATGTGTTTACAACAGCCATAAATGCACCCATGGCTATCGTAAACACATTTATGATAGCTGCGGATGAATTTTACGGCAGCATTTATGGCAGGAGGAACAATCAGTCCAGCCTGCTCAGCTGTCTGATGGGGCGTATTCCAGCCCGCAGCTTTAAAAGGTTGAGAACCTTTGTGCTAGAGCAAACCTGATTGTATCTGGGTTCCTCTACAAGTTGTGTGGCTTAGTAGCATAGTGTATGCTTTGCAAACAGAAGACTCTCAGTTCAGTCCTTGCCATCTCCAATGTAGCAGCAACCCTGGAGGCTTTTTGTCAGTCAGTATTAAAAATACTGGGCTAGATGCACCCATTGTCTCTCACTCAAAAGCCAAAATCCTGTGATTTACTCTAGCAAATGGCATTAGAGTGGTAACCTCCCAAAATACTTTTCCTAAACTTTGAACTAAAGTAAAGTTATGAGACAAATCTGAAGGTCTTGCACAGATGAAATGCCAGAAGAAAGCAAAAAGATCAGAAACATGTCTCAAGAGGATTTTAATTGGGTTTATTTCATGAATTCTCATAGGGATTCTTGAGGTTGGTGAGCTCCTGACTGAAAGCAAAATTAATACACAATTTCCTCCCTTTTTCCACCCCACCTTCTGAAGTTTTTAAAAGTAAGCTTCCCTACCTGCATAAGGAAGTATTTGGTTGTTCACCTAAGGCAAGCTTTAAAACTTCCTAGGTTCCAGTAGTTAGGAACTAACAAGTGGAATGCTCCAGTAGAATTTGGGCTATATCAAGCAGTTACCTCTCTCCCTTACATTAGAAAAAGTGTAGGTATATGCAATATTGTGGCCATAAGTGACCCACCAAAGCTGTTTTTGTATCCACCTCAACCCCACCAGTAAAAAGTGAATTTCCTCCACAAAGAAGAGATTAATTTCCACTCCTTGAAGCCTCCAAGATCAGTGATTGAACATGTACCTAGGCCAGGCATGGCCAAACTACACCCCACGGGCCGGCCCCAAAGCCATTTCATCTGGTCCCTGGCACCCTTGCCAAACCAGGAAGTAAATATGGATGCTTCCATGCATGTGTGAAAATCAGCCATTTTGTGTCTGTGTCAAACCAGGAAATAAAAGTGGCTATTTTTTTCCTGGTTTGGTGCGGATGCTTCTGCGCATGTCTGAAAGTGGCCAATTTGTGTCCTACACCAAACCAGGACACAAAATGGCCACTTCCACGCATGTGCAGAAGAGTCCGTGCCACGCATGCACAAACACACTGTGTTGTGGGGGCATGCTCTGGCCTGCTCAGCTGTTCTTGGGGCGTGGTCAGGCCCCAGGCCCAAAAAATTTGGGCACCCATGACCTAGGCTACTATCTCCCATTAGTGTTCAATAGTCCCTCAATACAATTCTTTCAAGCCAGAAAGGCTATCTGGCCACATGTTGTTTGACCACATGTATGGCATGTGCATGATCTTGATGGCAAATGATTCACCCACAGATCTGCAAAAGTCATGAACCCCTGCTGTAGAGTAACTGAAGAGTACCAAATCAAGACACTAGCATAGGAGATAAGGGAAATTTGTACCCCATGGTCTAAATCCAGATGAGGCCTCCACATGCCCAACAAAATGACTCATTATTTTAATGTTTCTTTTTTTCCAGGTACAGTATTGAAGACACCAGAATCACATCTTGGAATGGAACCAGAATGTGGGGCAAAAGATAAATGTGCCCCTGTCCCAGGTTGGGATCACAACATATATTAGGTTCCTAGTACTTACTCTAGACCAGGGGTCAGCATACTTGGCTCTCCACATGTTCTCAGACTTTAATTCCCAGAAGTCCTGATCAGCAGGTGTGCTGACTTGGGCTTCTGGTAATTGAAGTCCAAGAACACCTAGAGAGCCATGTTTTCTGACCCCTGCTTTAGACTCATTGAATAAATGGGAATTACATAAATGGGAATTACATAAGTGTTGATTTAAACAAACCGTTTTCATTTCATAGCTCTCCTCAGAGTGGAAATAGGTAAAGTATTTACTTTTACAGAAGCCAGTCATATCCAACTCTAGGGTTCAGTGCTCATCTCTGTTTCAAAGCCAAAGAGCCAGCGCTGGCTGCTTCTGCAGACATTTCCGTGGTCATTAGGCAGGCATGATGTTGTGTATGATAACTGTGTTTTCTGACAGGAGCGGAATGTATCTTTTCTCAAGTATCTATTCTTTTTTTATTATTTTATTTTTTATTAAATTTTTATACATATAAAATACAAAACACAATACAAATCAAATAGGTTACACAACACAATACTTATAAGGTGATCAAAATACATAATACTAAAAATGACTTTAAGAAAAGAAAAAAAAGATGTACACTCCTATCCTAATACCTAAAAAACTTATTACTTATTACTTATTGCTTAATAGTTATTCTCAAAACTTAAATATCATCTCTAAAACTCATTTTCGAATAAGTCTTATAGTACCATTATGAATAGGAAAATAAAAAATAAAAAAAATAAAAAAGAGATAAATATATATATATAGAATAAAAATAAAAATATATATAGACAATAAACCACCCTGTGATTATTTACATTGCCCTGGAGAGCTCAGAATGTCTCGATAATTTAAATCCAAAATCCACTTTACTCTGGTAAGGTCTATTTCTTTCATCCCCTTTAAGAGAGTGATCCACAAAAGGTTTCCAATATTCCAAAATCTATTTTCTTTCAAATTATCCCTCTTTTTCTTTCAAGTTAGTTTATCATTCAATGCTAAGTTCCACATTTCTTTATACCACTCTTCAGTTTGTATAAATACATCATTTTTCCAGTGTCTAGCAATACAATGTCTAGCCATTATAATCATTATTTCTAGTAACTCTTTCTCATCCTTGTTTAAATGAAAGCCTTCCACATTTGTTAACAATATGGTACCTGAACCCAGCCTTACCATCTTGCCCAGTATTTCCCCAATTTCTTTTTCAATTCTTTTCCAGAAATCTTTAACTACTTTGCAACCCCACCACATATGTTCATACGTTCCAATAGAACCCTTGCATCTCCAACACATTTTATCTTTTTTATTATCCATTTGATGTAGCCTCACTGGGGTCAGATACCATCTCCACAACATTTTGAAATTATGTTCCTTTATTCTGACCGACATTGTTCTCATAATCCTCTTTTTCTATTTATTTCTCCATATGTCCTTTCCTATCTTTGTGTTCATTTCTTGTTCCCACCTTGATTTCAAATCCTCTTGTGGGTCGCCATCCTTATTTAATATTATATACAATTTACTAACTATTCCCTTAATGTTTTTATCCCCCTTTCTAACTCTTAGAATCAGCTCTTCAAATTCTGTCTTTTCTTTTTCCAAATCGTGATCACTCATGTATTTACTGTTCCATTTAATAATCCTCAATCTCTGAAACCATTTTTTGATCCACTTATGCAAATAAGTGGATCAGAAAATGTGCACACTCGGTTAGCCAATGGGCTTGTTGTATTATTGTTACTGTTACTGTTTATAGGAGCGGAATGTATCTTTTCTCATGCATCTATTCTTATGCAAATAAGTGGATCGAAAAATGTGCACACTCTGTTAGCCAATGGGCTTGTTGTATTATTGTTACTGTTACTGTTTATAGTGTATATAAGTCAGAGTTTTGCCCCATCCAAACTGTGTCCAAACCCCATTAATAATGAGCTGAATTTCACTACTTTATTTGTCTGCTTCTTCATTCCTTGAACACTAAACATGACTAGACACTGGAGCACACGGAACACTGTTTATCTTCCCACCGAAGTGGTCCCTATTTATCTACTTGCAATTTCTTGCTTCCGAACTGCTAGGTTGGCAGGAGTTGGGACAAAGACAGGAGCTCATTCCGTCCTGCAGTACTCGGCAATCGAACTGCTGACCTCCCGCATTCCAGTCAGCATCTTAGCCACTTGAGCCATTGCAGTCCCTTAAGTGGAAATAACAACTTGATTTAACCTCACATTTTTTCCATGCAAGGTGTAGTTAGGTTGTCTTTGCACAAAGTGGTATCACAACAAGTTCCTGCTCTCTAGATCTTGAGCATTCTTTAATAAGTTTGTTTAAAATTAGTCAGCAGCAGGCAAGATAACAAGCAAGTAAGAACAAAACAATGCAAACTTTTTCATTACTAATTCATTAATATGTAAGTTGATAAAGGACTTTGCAATAATAGTTTTTTGTTACTGAAGGTTTTTTTCGCAGAATTAGAAATCATATATTTTAGCATGATTGACAATGGTTTAGCACAGTGTTTTTTTTGTGAATTCCGTGTGCCCAGTTGGCACGCATGGCCTCTGGCAGAGGTTAAACCTAGCGAGCACGCTCCTGGCCCCTGGCCCTTGCCAGTAGAGAGAAATTAAGGGGGGGGTGGATAAATGATAGGGTTTGATTCACCCAATTCCTTGACCTGAACAGCGGCTCTGCTGAGAGAGCAAATCTCTAACCTCTGTTACGTATTAGGCAATTACTCACTCTGAGTTAAGCTTAATCTCTGGTGCAAATAGAAGCCATATTTACCCTAGCCTAAGCCTCAGACAATGGTCAGTGTTTGTCTTAGTTAATTAACTTCCCCAAGAGAGGTTCTCAATTAACCCGGGTAAATGGGTGATGTAATTTTCTGTCATATGACCATTCTACCATGCGCAGCCTTGGACATAATATATACTGATGATTTTCCCTCAATAAATCACTGGTCTTCGCTCCATCTTGCCTCGTGTCGTTCCTTTGACCAGTCTCCTCCGGGATCCTAAGGGCCTCCTCACGGCCCCAATCCTACATCTGGTGACCCCGAGACGTGATCTACTCGAGAGTAAGCGACCCCCGAGCGGTCTACTCGTGAGTAAGCGATCAGCACAGCCAGGTTCTGCGCCAGAACCTTGTCCAATCATCCCGGAGGACAGCGCGGCAGCCCGGTCGGTAAGCCAGCCGATCGGGAAGACGGCCCAAGCGGCGAGGCATTACAGAAGAGGCTTCCTACAGCTTGCTCCCAACTTTCGCGGCGGCTTGCGCCAAAGGGAAAAACGCGTTCTGCTCAGGGCAGCTGTGAGCCCCTGACAGCACAGTGGCCACCGAGGGCCCGTGGCCGCAGTCCATGCTCTGAGCTCTACCCAGAAGCGTCGTCGCCAGAACCTATTGCCTGCCACAGACGCGTCGACATGTCCCGAGGAGGAATCTTCCGAGGACCCAATCGCAGGTAATATGGGGACCTGTCCTCAGCGACAGCGTCCATCCGCTAGCCAAAGAACTCGTGAGGGAGAGTTCAAGATCCTGGCCAGGGTATTTAAGTTGCGTTTTCACAGCAGGGAGCTAGCGAGACTTTTGGTGTACCTAGGGGAACACTGCCTGCTTTACCCAGAAGTAGGTACGTTAACCCTTGAGCTCTGGGATCAGATAGGAGACTGCATTCAGCAACCCCCGAAAGTTCCAGAGGGCATAATTCGCACATGGAGCAAATGTAGGAAGCTCTCAGCAGAGGTAGACCCAGTCCGGATAGAGACCCAGAAAACCCCAGCGCAGTCAGAACCATCAGCCCCAAGGAGTCTCTATTCGTCATTTCAGCTTAAGCAGGGCAGTGTAGGGAGCATTCCCTCAGTGGCAGCTGCAGACGTCACTGAAGGAATTCATGGCATGAGAGGCCTTGGCGCTTCTCCGACAGTTAAAAGTTCCCTGCAAAGAAAGAACTCCATTCAGCGCAGGGGTGAGGAAGATCCATTCACGGGGAAATTGCCAGTGGCACAATTAGCTAGCGCCCAACTGCTGTGCTCAGCCTATCTGAAGGCAGACACACGTTCAGGCAGGGCTGCTCAGCACCCACTGCTCACGAAAATCTGCATGGCCCCTGGCCACGCAGGGCTCCAGAGCAGACCCATTACCACACTCAGGCGCAGAGCAGTGCCAAAACCCCAAGGCGCCTGCTTCCAGTGTGGTAAAATGAGACACCTTAGAAGAGAAAGCCGATCTAGATCAGGCAGATCTTCAAAAGATTGTCTTAATGCCAAATGGCCACCCTGGCATGCATTTGGCCCAGGCTAGAAAGGAGGCAGCCATCGCCCTGGCTATGCCAGAAGAACCATCCCAGCAACAGTACCCCGAGTTCCCCCAGGGCACAGGCAGAACCTACTTGTCTCACCTTGGGAGTAGCCCAGAGAAACTTGCCCCTAAGTAGAAGCACCCAGATGGCTGTAAATAGCCAGCTGTGTATTAGCCATCTCCTCATGTGTAGTATAGAACGCTGCAGATCAGGGGAGGAATGTGCGAATGCGTAAATAGATGTGTGTATGTGTGGTGCACCACTGAATGTATGACTGCAAGAACTGTGTATGATTGCAAAAGCCTTGTCTCTATGACCACAGTATGACTGGAAAAATGTTCCTTGTGTGTAACTGCGTGGTAACGTCACTGTGAAATATGTGTTAAACAATTTGCACTCTGCTCATGGGCAGGAACTATTTAAAGTTTGAGGAAGCATGATGAACAAAGCCCCTTGCTTAGCAGCTTAAGCAGGAGAGGAGGGGGGGGGGAAATCCTAACCTACAATAGGGTGGGGTGGTTCCCCCTTCCTCCCTGGAGACTTTTCTTTGTCAAAGGATTAAGCCACTCTTGGAAACCGGTTCTGCAACTCTTACAGATTTTTCTTTTCAGAAGCGCGATCTGAAAACAAAAATCACTTCTATGAGTTTTCCTCACTGTATCATAAGCTATGGGGCCCCTCCCTACGTCTGTGTTCCTCAAACCCCCATCTCTGTGTTTAAGGTTTTTTGAATGTCTCTTAGCGTCTTGGAGTCACGTATCTCACTAGGAGTGAGAGAATTGCATTGTCTTCATGTGTGTATTGTGTTATCATCTTGTAACCTCGGTTCTCAACCTTTTAAAGTCAGGGGCCAAAGTTCCGGGGACTCAGGCAGCTCTGGGGGTCCGGACAGTCATCCTGCCCTTCCTTCGCCACACAGCCCTTCTTGGCTTGGTGGGGGTAGTGGCAGAGCAACGTGGGCCACTTCCGGCCCACTTGCCCACATCTGGCCGCAGGTTGAGAATCGTTCTAACTCTCCTTCATTCTCTTAGGAAAGATATTGTTCTGGTATTTTGACTTTAATCTGTGCAAAGTAACTCACTCATTGTACCCCTTTCACAGGAAAAAGCACGCAAACATTCTTGCGCTCTGTATGCTCAGAAAATACTTACCTTTTTTATAGGAACAAAATTCCTCTCCAGGCCTTAACCAATTTCTTTCTTTCTACAGCCTTAAATTGCTTCCTTTCACAGGCTCCAGAGTTACCTGACCTAATCTGATTTCGTTATGATAAGAGTTATTGCATTCCCATTGTGCTAACTTCTGACTTGTCTTTCCTCCTTCCCTCCTTTCGCCAGTGGAACTCCCTGCTGGAAATGTTTAACTTGTGTGTCTTTTCATTTTTGTGTGTTATTTCCTTACAGCTGGCACGTCATAGTTAGCTTGTTTTTAATAAGTCTTAGTAGGTCATTTTAAGTATGGCACCTGGCCCACAGCACCCTCTCTAGTGTGCAGACACATTTTGTAAACTCCAGAGCACAGAGGAAGGATTAGTCCCTGAGCTCCCGAGCATGTGCAGAGTGCCACCCATTAGCCAGGACTGCCTAGGACCATTTTAAGAGTGCAGTCAGGTCACACCCTTCAATCAGATACAGGAATTTTTAGGCCACCCCTTCCCTTTTTGCTGCTAGTCTAAGCGCAGGCAAAAGGCTAGCCACCATCTGGCACTCTTCTAAACGTGTGCACGCACGCCATGGGCGGATGTGCGCAGGGGGGCCTTCTTGAGAAATTTACCCAAGGGAAGCCTGGCGCTTCATGCACCAAGGTTTGCCATAAGACCCCAGACTTGTCTCGCTTCAAACGCAGACAGTCACCTTGTGTGAATTTATGTCACTGGTTCCTCTTCAGGGGGCTAGGACAGTTTTCACTTATGGGGGTCGCACATATTAGGTTCTTACTTGGCAAGAGGACCAAGCTTGGTGCACGCTCCTGACTCTTCCGCAAGCGGGCAGAGTTGGCAGCCGTGAACCTCGCCTTGCGCACCCTTGCCAAAGAACACTTAAACATAATTGCTGACAGCCAGTTTCCTAGGAATTTGCTTCACAGTCTACCGGGAGCACACATCACTCCCGTGATAGACAAAAATTTGCTAAGTTTGTTTCTCACTACTCCAATTCAGAGTCATGCATTCTTTCACCAAAATGCCAAAGCGCTCGCAAGGCAGTTCAACCTGCCACTTTCCCAAGCCCAAGGCATAGCCCGTTCCTGTCTGCATCGTGCAGGGGCACCGGGGGAGCCCTCGTGGGGGGTCAACCCACGAGGGACAGAGGCCATCCAGGTGTGACAAAGGGACGTCACACATCCCCACATTTTGGCAAATGGCAGTACCTGCACGTTTGCATTAATACAAACAAACAGAAAGGGGGGGAAACCACGTCCCATAGTTGCACAGCAATTGCTACCCTATAAGTGCAAAAACCAACTAACTCTTTCAGAATTTTTATCTCCCAAACAAGTCTCTTCGCCATGCAGGTCCCAGAGGCCAGAATCAGACCCGGACGATTGCAAAGAGCGGCACCAGTCACTGTCCTGGATGTCATCAGCTGTCCGTCTTCCTTTATGACTTACATCTCCAAAGACATTTCTATGAACATTTTTGCATACTCAGTGCTACTTCTGAGGACCATGCTTTTCCCCAAAACAAGACTTTTCCAAGCTCAAGTTACACATGAAACCCCACCAAGAAGAGAAGCCTCATCCTTCGAAAAGCTGCTGAATGTCTTTTATTGCTATTGTTATCTGTAGTTGCTATTATTTATACATGCCTTGTACAATGCTCCAGTTGGGATTTGCAAGGGACACTTGAATTTCTGTATGTTGTTAATAACGGCCAGCTTCCACCAAAGGAAGCCAGACCGGCCCATGTTTTGCACCGGCCCATTGCTTGGAAAGTTTGAGCACCCGGTAGCCGATAATCCCCAGTTTATCTTCACACCTCCCCATAGGTGTTAGAAAAGACATTTGCACAATGCCAGAAGCTGCAGAGATAGCTTAGAATCAACCCAGGTCACAGTATCAATGACACATCTCATTATCTTGCCTTGCTACAGAAAGCAGTCTGAATTCAGACCCACAGCTCTGGAAAAACCAGGCTGTAGTCAGTATATTCAGCATGTCAGGCTTAGCCATAGGCAACGCTCGGAGAATTGGTCAATTGGCTTGCGGATTAGCAAAAGCCATCAACCACACCTCCTCAGCAATAGCGCTGCTCAACCAGGAGCAGGCAGAGCTTCGCCATGCCATACTGGATAATCAAGCAGCTATCGATTATCCCCTATTGTTACATCATATGGGCTGCAAGTCTGTCCATGGCATGTGTTGCTTTAACCTCACAGACAATACCCACAAGATACAGAGCCAGCTCACGGACCTCCACACCCTAGTTAGGGACATCAAGGAGGATTCTTCATGGGGGTGGTAGGACTCCTTGTGGTTGTGGTTCCCATGGGGATGGCTTCAGACGACACTCAAAGTGATTGTGGGGGTGGTAATACTGGGCACAACAGTGTGTTGTTTCGTGCAATGTATTCCCTCACTGCTATCGAGATGTCCCCCATGGAGGGAACCCCGAAGTGTTATTCCCGCTCATCAGCTGGTACCCCTCTTGCGCAGAGTCGTCGGTCAGGTCCTTAAATAAAACAGAAAGGGGAGATGTGGATTCCGCGTGCCCAGTTGGCACGCATGGCCTCTGGCAGAGGTTAAACCTAGCGAGCACGCTCCTGGCCCCTGGCCCTTGCCAGTAGAGAGAAATTAAGGGGGGTGGATAAATGATAGGGTTTGATTCACCCAATTCCTTGACCTGAACAGCGGCTCTGCTGAGAGAGCAAATCTCTAACCTCTGTTACGTATTAGGCAATTACTCACTCTGAGTTAAGCTTAATCTCTGGTGCAAATAGAAGCCATATTTACCCTAGCCTAAGCCTCAGACAATGGTCAGTGTTTGTCTTAGTTAATTAACTTCCCCAAGAGAGGTTCTCAATTAACCCAGGTAAATGGGTGATGTAATTTTCTGTCATATGACCATTCTACCATGCGCAGCCTTGGACATAATATATACTGATGATTTTCCCTCAATAAATCACTGGTCTTCGCTCCATCTTGCCTCGTGTCGTTCCTTTGACCAGTCTCCTCCGGGATCCTAAGGGCCTCCTCACGGCCCCTATCCTACAGTTTTTGGACTTCAATTTCCAGAAGCCTAAGTCAATTCTCTAAAGCACTGATCAGCCAAAGTACTGACTTAGGCTTCTGGGAATTGAGGTCCCTCTGTGGGGCATGGGCTCCACATTGGAAACCACTGGTCTAGGGGATTATAGCATTAAAAAGTCTATACTTCCCAGTCCCCTCCGCCGAATGTTCTTAACATAAAACCAAAATATTAATGTTACAGTATTTCTTTTTGCAAATACAATCAATAATTACTCCACTTAATAGTGTAATTGCTTGCTAATGGAAAGTTCACTATTGTGAATAACAAGCTTAATTATATATTGAACTGTGATGTTCAATAGCAGTGCTGTTATTAGTGGTGATTCTCATTTAACTAAACTTGAGATCTCATAAAGCAATACTTTCATAATAAAGTCTCAGTGAAACTATATTATTATATGCAACCATAAGCGTTTTTTGCATTATATTCTTTCTTTAAAAAGCTTTGGCTTGTTGTATGCAATATTGAACGGGAAAATGACTAGATGGTAGTGGCAGATTCCCCCCCCTTTTTTTTGTTTTTGTTTCTGCTAATAAACACTGGCCTCCATGTAAAATACAAACTGTTGTTTTCCTTTTGTCTGGGAGAAAAGCTGATAATTGTATTGTGCTTTCTCTTTATTATTGTTTGTCTTGTTAAGTAGCCATTTGGCACAACAGCTTCCTTCTGCCCCGTGCTTTAAAAAGGACCTTCTTTCCAAATCCAGAAATAATTAGAGCTTTGTGGAACTTTGCAGTGCCTACAGCACAGACTGTGAAAAGTCCCTCCTGGAACAGTCCCCATATTCTGTGGGGGCAGACACTAGAATTTGGCGCCAGGTCACTGATTTCCACAATTGGCAGCAATTCTTTCTGAATGAAAATTTACATGAAGAAAGGGGTGGGGGGAGAAGGGAATGGTACAAAATTGGGATCTGAAAAGGAAAGCTGCAAAGCTTCTTAGGTGTGAAAAACTATGTACTTAATTATAAAATAATTTCAGAATTAATCTAGTTGCCTGAGTTAATTCAATTAGACTTCTGAGTGCAGGAACCTGAAACAATTCCTGAGTGTTTGATGAGGTTTTTGTTTTTCTCCTCCAAGATTTTGTCCCTCCCAGACACAAGCTACTGATTGCTCACACTCACATGTAAATGCCTACTTCTTATCCCCAAGAAATGATATAATTGATTGGAGGGGGCGGGGGGGAATGTACAAAAGGAAAGTAACTAGTTTTAAAAAATGTGTGGTCACAATATGCTTCCAGTCCAGACAAGGCCTTTGTCCTACAATCACAAGAGCTCTATTCAGTCATTTTTTATCCAGTTCTCTCCAACACAGGTAAAGGGAGCATCTAGTCCAATGATGGCAAACCTTCTAGAGACCGAGTGCCCAAACAGAGGGGCAGGGCAAACTCTGTGCTGGGGGGAGGGTGGAAGCGCTCTCATTGGTCTGCTGGACAGAGGGGCAGGGCAAGCTCTGTGCTGGGGGAGGGTGGAAGAGCTCTCATTGTGCTGCTGGATAGAGGGATGGGGCAAACTCTGTGCTGGGGGGAAGGTGTGCATGCCAACAGAGAGGGCTGTGAGTGCCCAGTGTGGCATGCGTGCCATAGGTTCGCCACCACTGACCTAGTTCTTTCCTTTTTGGCAATCAGTTTCTCCACTTAGACAGCAACATGCTGGCAGTGGAGAGGTTCCTGCTCATGTGTAGATTTTTCATGCAAATGAGGACTCTGAAAAAGTTGGACTCTTGCTCCTGTGGCACTTGCCCATGTACCAACTCTTTACAGAAGCAAGAGTCCAACTTTTTCAGAGTCCTCGTTTTATAGATAGATAGATAGATAGATAGATAGATAGATAGATAGATAGATAGATAGATAGATAGATAGATAGATAGATAGATAGATCTTTATTGTTATTGTCTTTCACAGAACAACGAGATTGGGGGGAAAAACACTTATCAACCCAACATACTCACCAGATGCACTTGCAGCAACTGCCCCCACTGGGGGTTCCAGATGCCGCGAAGTGTCGGGGCTCACGACCGAATTAGAGCCCGTCGGGCCGGAAAAAGGTAGCAATGGGCTATCTAGGTCAGAGCAGTCTGCCGGATAGAAAGCAGATGTGCCAGCCGATGCGGCCCCCACCACCTCAGATACTGAAAGCAACTGAGCAGCTTCAAGTTGTTCTACCCTCTGAATAAGGAGGGAGGTCAGCTGGGGCCAATCAGTATCCGAAGACTCGGCCAATTGTCGGGCCGACTGCCTGGCTGACCAGCGCTTAGCTGGTACAGTCTCTAACCCCACAGCATGCTCAAGTGCTGCAACACGGGCCACCGGGGCCCTTGGATCCAGGGGCAAGGTCTCCATAGTGGGCTGAGACTCATGCCTTAGGGGTCCCACCACGGTGTGGGGTTCAAAAGCCACCCCATGCCCATCAGGGGCCAAGCCCTGGCCCAGCTGACCTAAGAAGGCCAGCTGGAGCATGCCAAGCTGCCTTTTATAGGCTGCTCAGCTCCGCCCCTCCGCTCGGCCTAGATGCCTGGCTCTAAGGGGCGGGGCCGGCAAAGCGCGTGGCAGCGAAATCCCTCACCGCTATACGTTCCTTGTGTGCATGTATGCATAGCTATAGAGATGCTGCTGGAATACACATTCACTGCCACATTGCTTGAGTGTTACTTCAACAATATTTCAAAAGGCATTAAGAAATATAAATAAAAGTAATGCAGCTACACGTGATGAATAAAATGAAGATGATCCATCTATCACTGTTAGTACGAAATGCAAAGGCTTTTGCTAGAGAAAGACATGAATAGAAATGATTGTACACAATACATCTAAACAGCTTAAATGTCAAGGCAAACAAATGATAAATGTAGTATCAATAAGATATAAGTACAATACTACATCTTAGAGTGAAAAGGCAATAGAAAAAATACCTTATAAACAGAAACAGGCTTCGGTATGCTTACCAGAGAAGGGATTAGGGGTTATTGCTGACAAAATACATAATGCTTTCAGTGTAGTATGCAGCTATAGAAAAGAAGGTAAACATGATGAAAAGTTTTATTGGAAGAGAAATAGTGGATAAATCAAAGGAAAAATTATCACTCTGTTGCTTTTAACTCATGTCTAGTATTATGTATAAGTATAACTCAGAGAAATAAAAGATGGATAAAGAAGTGACAACAAGCAAAATAAAACTTAGTTTTATTCTTGTAAATTATTGAAAACAAGATCTTAGTGGGTGTTGTCTAACTAGGATCCTTCTGTTGATGGAGGATAATCAGCAGTGGAAAAAGGAAGTGCGAATTTGGTGAGCACTTTCTTTCTAATGCCAATGTGGGTCATTCACAGCTCACAGTATTTTTTTTTATAAAGAGTGGGCTCTATGTCCTATTTGACCTCATGTGGAAGGTTCTCTGTATTATCTACAGTGGTACAAATGCTTCATGCTAATGAAGGCAAAGCTGAAAAATGTCAAAAATATGGATACAAATTATTGTTGGTCAGATAGTTCTCTCTCTTAATCTGTCTCCCACATGAATAGCATATTAACATAAATCAGAAGTGAATGTCTAATGAGTGAAAGGAACCTCAATTAGGAATATGTTTTGGCTTTAGAATTTATTTGGGCATTTTTTTTTTCATTTCAAAAAGGAAAAGCAAAGCAAAGGAACTCATGATGGCACTTAACTCTAACAAGGGCTCCTAGAAGCATCACATATTGCTTCAGTGCTTCAAAGGTTATACAAAGATGATTTTTTTTAAAAAAGAGTGCTTACTGAGAAAATAAAAGTATACTAGGAAAGAGAAAGCTGAAGGAGATTGACAAATGAAACACCAGTGAAAAGCTCACGGCTGCAAAGCCCAAATCCCAGAGCCCAAGGAGGAAATCAAATTCCTCTGCCCAAGTGATCAGCAGCCATTTTGTTATGGCAGCAGGTTGGAGAACCGAGATAAATTGCTTTTCGCCTTGCTTCCATTTTCATAGGTTGGGAAGAATGGCTGCCATTCTGTCTTCTCTTGATGGAGTGTCTGTGCATATGTGAAATTCTGTGTCACTGAGGAATTTGAATGGAATAGGTAATTGTAGCATTAGGGCTGATGTCATCTAAATTGCATGGTTCCTGGCTGGAGGTAGGAGAATTGAGGGGAAAATAGTGAGAGTTTTCCCTGCATGCTGAAGGTAGAGCAGAGGTTGATAACAGTAAGTTTCGCCCATTGCAGGCCAGAGTCCAACATCTCCCAATAAAAGCCCTGCTCAGTCAGTTTCCAAAAGCCAATTTGAAGGTGTTTGATTTCTGATGAAATTACAATAAATCATTTTAAATCATCTTGATATATATTTGTTTTTAATATGGACCATGGAAACATCTGCAGAAGTGGACAGCACTGGCTCTTTGGCTATGAAACAGAGATGAGCACTGAACCCTAGAGTCAGATACGACTGACTTTCGAGCAAGGGGGATCTTTATCTTTACTATGGGATTTTAGAGCTGTTTTTTCCTGTGCCGCCTATGTTTTGCCAAACCATGGGTTCCCAATCTATGGCCTGTTGGCCAGATCTGGCCCACAGCACCTAATAATCTAGCCTGTGCCACCCACACCTCTTCCAGAAGTGGAAGTTAAATGTGCCAATGCATGTGCAAAATACTGCCATAAATGCACCAGCAGCTGTCATAAACATGTTAATGAAAGCCACAGGTGCATTTATGGCAGCATTATGCACATGTGTGGGTACATTTTACTTCTGCTTCTGGAGGGAGGAACCATGTGACCAGCCTGCTCAACCATGTGACCAGCCATGGTCCAAAAAGTTTGTCCACCCCTGTGCTAAACACTACTCTAGGTGGTTCTCAAAAACTCATAAAACACCCCATGGAACAAGTAAATCACCAACCACCAAGGAACAATACCAAACAACATAAAACAAAAACCTCAAAAAATGTTTGAAATTATAAAAAAAGGCCATCAAACAACAACAAAAAGGCATATCAGAGAATAAACAACACAAAACAAAAACACTGTAGCACTTTAAAGACTAACTGTATATTTCAATGTGAGCTTTCATGGATCAAGTCCACTTTATCAAACATGGGAATGAGACTTCATGTCATCAATTTATACACATTAGGTACAGAGTGATTGGTTAACATAACAGATTAGTATACAAATCAATGTGGCTTCATACAATTGGTGATATTATCAACTGTGCATGTGCATACCTGTCAACCGTGGCTCTGGCCAGTCCGGGACCTGCGCAGAACGGTTCTGTGCAGGTCGCCTTCTACGCATGCGTAGAAGGGTTTTACGCTTGCATAGCCCCCTTCTACGCATGCGTAGCCTTCTACGCAAGTGGCATTGCCTTCTACGCATGCGTAGAAGGGTTCTATGCAAGTGTAAAACCCTTCTACGCATGCGTAGAAGGCGACCTGCACAGAAGGGCTGCGCAGTACCTCCTTTCCCCCACTGCCAAATTCTGGGGTTTCTGCAGCGCGGGGCAGGAAATGGCGCAAATCGGTGCCAAAAAACTGTGCAATCCCAGCCAATTCGGGAAGGTTGACAGGTATGTGCATGTGAGACAGTGATACTGAGAGAAAGACCTTCTCTAATGTTCTTAAACCTGAGGAGATACATAGAAATAGACTGTGGTCCTTCAGATTGCCTGGGCCTGAACTGCATAGGATTTAATATGGCAGATAAAAATGTGCCTAACCTTTTAAAGCAGCCAGCAACTAACATAAATGTAAACAACAGATCAGTTCTCCATTTGTTACCATCTTTCTGGCATTTGTGTTCTCTTTTCTTGTTGAATGATATAGTCTTCAGTGTACATGTAATTGCATCTTAGTTGTTTCATGCTTACCTGAAACTATATTACCTTCTGGAAAGTTAAAATATCAATTACATTATCTTCTAATGAATAACAAAAGTATATCACGTCAACTCATCCATTTTACATTGGGCCACAATCGCATGGCACTTGATATAAAAGCCATTTGGTTTTTCAGAGCAGAGCCTTTCAGTCAGCTTAATGAGCTCTTAAACAAATAAAGGAAAATATTGGCTTTCCGCAAACCTCAAGCTGCTTGGCCTGTGACATGAGAAATATAGTGCAAAGTGGCAAGTAATAGATCTCTGCTAATTTGAAATGAGAGGTGGTGCACAATTTCAGTTGCTTTCAATAATTCTATTTTTCAAATTTTAATTAGATCCTTTGCAACTCCATGTTCTTTGATTCAAGCTAATTGATCAATGTGTTGTGTTTTAATGGGCTTCATAATAATAAAACTTGGCACTAATATAGACCTTCACATTTTCAAAGTGCTGTACAAACATTTAACTAATTAACTCACATGAACCCTTGTGAGGTAGGAATTGCAGCTGATGGTTATGATCTAGTGAGAGACAGAGGGCATGTCCAAGCTAAATGTAAGGGCTCAGTGGTCCCATGGGTTTCAGTGGAAAATATTTAGGTGGGCAACTTTCCTATGGAACCATAAGGCTGAAAAATTATAAAAGTGACCATTGAAGCAGCCCATGGCAGAGGTTTGTTTGTTTGTTTGTTTGTTTGTTTGTTTGTTTGTTTATTATTATTATTATTATTATTATTATTATTATTATTATTATTATTATTATTATTATTATTATTATTATTATTATTATTATTATTATTATTATTATTATTATTATTATTATTATTATTATCCCACCCACTTGCCCTAGGGCAACTCAGGGTGGTGCACCATCACATAAATATTAAATACACCCGCTTAAAAACTTTGCTAAAAAAATGACATAGGAAACAATTTAAAACCAACCCAAATTTAAAAATGACACTCCCTTCCCCACCCATCAAGGTTCAGATCCATAGCAACTGATAGAGCTTGCATGTTGGTGAAGTACAGGGAAGACCAAAGAGTATTAGTTTCATTTTGTCTAGAATAGTGTAGCATGAGAAGTTCTTAGAATGTCAAGGTGTACCACAGATAATCAGTGGGATATGTAAATGAAAGTTTATTTTATGAACTTCTGAAGAATTCATAAATGCTTCTTTTGTTTTTTCTCTCTGCATTGGTAGTGTTGCAGTGAGGTGGAGATGTGAAGACAGTACAGAATATGTGCAAAACATGCCTCTGGGAGAACAGCTGGATTAGAATGGCTTGGAGAGAGCGCAGCCTTAATAGAGAAGGGCTAGGAGTGAAAAGAGAACACAATTTCATTTCTACTCATTTAATTATTTTAACTCATCCCATCTGATTCTGCTTTCCTTTCAAATAGAAAGGCAACATCCCCAGCCCACCTCTATACATTTACAGGACCTCCCAGATGTTAAGAGAGACCAAGGCCACTTCTATTTCTAATGTTCCTGGAGATAATGTCAAAAGTCTGAATTTGAGATGCATCATGAATGTGAGGGCACAGTCAAATGGCCTCTTGGCCCCTTCATGATAAGGCTAACTTAGACTGCTGTGGCTCAAGTGGCTAAGATGCTGACTTGGAGGCAGAAGGTCAGTTGTTCGATTCCCGAGTACTGCAGGATGGAATGAGCTCCGTCTTTGTCCCAGCTCCTGCCAACCAAGTTTGAAAGCAAGAAATTGCAAGTAGATAAATAGGGACCACTTTGGTGGGAAGGTAACAGTGTTCCATGCGCTCCGGTGTCTAGTCATGCCTGCCACATGACCATGGAAATGTCTGCAGAAGCAGACAACGCTGGCTCTTCGGCTTTGAAACAGAGATGAGCACTGAACCCTAGAGTCGGATACGACTGGCTTTTGAGCAAGGGAAACCTTTACTTTTTACTATTGATGTTACATGTGGTTCCCTGTAGTTCTTCTTGAATTTCCTAGGTCAAAAAAAGCAATGAATTCCAGCCTGTGTTGTATTATGCTTAGCATAGACCAGTGTTTCCCAACTTTTGATTTTTGGACTTCAATTCCCATAAACCTACATCAATTCCCCAAAGCACTGATCAGCCAATGTACTGACCTAGGCTTCTGGGAATTGAAGTCTCCCTGTTGTGCATGGGCGCCATATTGGGAACTACTGGCATAGACTATTCATAGCATCTGAAGCCATTGGCTTGATATTTACATCAAATAGCATTTTTGTGCTACTACATCAATATTTTTAATTCATGTTCTCTATTCATACATATATTATAGTGTGTACAGATGGTATTTTGAAGTTATTCAATCTATTCTCAGACAAATGCATTGTAGTGATTTTTTTAACTGAATTTCTCCCACTGTTTCTGAGAGGTGGAATTCACTATTAACAGTGGCTGTAGCACAAACCTGCTTTTTTTTAACCTGATGAATTTTTGGTTCTTATACTCCCCCAGCAAGTGACAACAATAGCAACTGTATCGACAGTCTGGCCACCATCTCATTCCCTTCATGACACTCTTGATCTTATGTCATTCTAGGGCATTGTGGATTAATGGTTCAACGGCAGTGACCCCAAAATTGAGGGAAAGTAGTCTTTGATTTCTAAGAGAATGCAGAAAAGAAAAGATAACCCTCAAAGTGCTTGTTAAAAAAATCTGAGAAATTTTCTTTCAGGACCTTTTTGTCTATCCTCAGGGCTCAGGAGCTTCCACAGAGCACTTGAGATGTTATATTTTCAAGAGTCAAAGCAGATACTTTTGATCTCTGCCGCAGACATTTACAATGCAGCTTCTACCCTGTAAGGCTAATAACAGGTATGAGAGAAAGCAATGTTTGTCTGCTCCAGGAAAAAGCTGAAGCTAGTGCTGCATCATAATCTGTCTTCCAATTTCACCAAAGTTTTATTTCTCTGTTTAAAAAAGGGATGGGGTTCCATTTGTCTACTTCAGGGGTTTGCAACCTATGATCCACAGTGCTATTTCATGTGGCCCACCACGCTCGTTCCTGCCACTGCTGTTGGAAGTGGTGGAAGTAGCAAAAACAGCCAAAGTCATGCCATCCGTGCTCCCGCCACCACCAGAAACAGCCTAAAACACACTGCAAATGTACTTGCAGCTGTTGTAAACATGTTTATGACAGCTGCAGACATGTTTTAGAGCAGCGTTTATGGCAGGAGGATCCACGTGTCCGGCCCACTCAGCTGTCTGAGGGGGCATGTTCCAGCCCACGGCATGAAAACATTGAGAAACCCTGGTTTACTTCATTCTCAGGCTCTTTTAAAATTTCTTCTTGTGAAAACGTTGAGTTTCCTGTAACATTGATCTCTCCCGCCACCCCCACCCCCGCCTTTCTATTTATTATTTCCCAGCTTTCATGGCTAGCCATATGTCCTGAACTAAAAAGGGTCCTTGTATAAGGGACTGCTATATGATATCTTCCCTGGGGTTTAACTGATGTATGAGAAGCTAAGAAGGTATTGGTTGCTACAGAAATGACTATGTGATGAAAGATGGGTCCTTCAGAAACATACCTTGTCCACCTCATAAGCAAGGTAAGCAACAGGATCCTTGCGGATTCCGCATGCACAATTGGCACAAACTGCCCCTGGCAGAGGTTACACCGGATGAGGAAGACCCCTGGTCACTGGCCCTTGCCAGTATGGAAATTGGGGAACAGATTAATAATCATAAGGGTTGATTCACCCGCATATGACCTGACCAGCGATTCTGCTGAGGAAGGAGAATCACTAAACTCCGTTACATATTAGGCAATTACTCACTCGCAGTTAAGCCTAATCCTTGGTGCAAATAGAGGCCATATTTACCCTGGTATAAACCCCGAACAATGGATTTCCCCTGTCAGTGTTTGCCCTAGTTAATTAACTTCCCCAAGAGAGATTCCCCATTAACCCGGGTAAATGGGTGATGTGATTTTTCTGTCAGATGACGATTCTATCACCGTTGCCTTGAATTCCTATATATGCTGATGTTTTTCCCACAATAAACCACTGGTCTTCGCTCCATCTTGTCTCGTGTCGTTCCTTTGACCAGTCTCCTCCGGGATCCTAAGGGCCTACTCACGGCCCCAATCCAACAGATCCTGTTCTTTCTTGTTCTTTGGAATTATTTTCAAACAGAACTTACTTTCTATGGAGTTGAACGTGAATGGTCAACACTTGTATTTATGTACAACACTGGTATTTATGTACAATCACTTACACATGTTCATCAATAGTTATAATTATGTGCTAACACTGTCTAGCCACCCATCGACCACCTGTGTTTTTGGAGAGGAGAGTCTCCTAGATTTAAATCTACCAATTTCCTCTCCTTTCCCTCGCTGTACTAGATTTGATGAAGTGGAGGAGAAAGAAGGAACAGTGAAAATAGAGAGTGAGGCTGGAAGAGAGAAAAGAATCTGACCAGGGCTGCAGCTCTGCTGATTTCCTGTTGAAAATGATGGTGGTAGAAGCTGCTAAAGGTTATTTGCAACAACAACAAAAATAAATAATAATCCAATAATTAGCCTCAGTAAGAAAAGCCAGACTGGATGAATTCCTGAATGATAAATCTACAGCAATGTAAATATCCCTGATTCAGTAGGTTTAATCTAGTTGTGATTAACAAATGGTTGTAGGCCAAAGACTTCCTCAAGGTTATATCATTTACACATCCTACCAATATACTGTATCACATATTAATTTGCTTTCAGGAACAGTGGAGGCTCAAGTGGTTAAGATGCTGAACTTACTGACTGGAAGGTTGGAGTTTGAGTCCCAGGTACTGCATGACGGAGTAAGCTCCAGTCTCTGTCCCAGCTCCTGCCAACCTTGCAGTTCGAAAGCAAGAAATAGGGACCACTTCGGTGGGAAGATAAACAGCATTCCATGCACCCTGGTGTTGAGGCATGCCTGCCATATGTCCATGGAAATGTCTGCAGATGCAGAGAGCGCTGTTTCTTTGGCTATAAACAGAGATGAGCACTGAACCCTAGAGTCAGATACAACTGGCTTTCGAGCAAGGGCGACCTTTACCTTTACCCAATTTGCTTCCAGCACAGGACATATCTAAGACTTAATTATACTTTCCTTTAAATGCTAGTAGCAATTATTATTTATTCAAGGATCAAGAGAAATTTAAATATGGTAGAAGCAGGCCTGTGCTGGCCATTTGGGACACAGGGACAAGTCCCGGTGCGCCATAGTGAGTGGCACCCCCCCCCCCAGAAGTGGGCAGAAGTATGTCACCTGGTGGCTACAATCCATGACATCATGCAGTACCCCCATATGATCCGCTTTTCCCTCCCTGTCCAGCACCCTTTTAGCATAGCCAGCACACCCCTGGGTACAAGACAATCATAGTTGTGTTGAGAAAAATGTTTGGCTCAGTATGCAGTCTCACAAACACATTATCATAATTCAGTGGGTTTCCCCCTTTTTGTGTGTGATTGCAATGCAACTTTAACTGTTGTCTCACTGATTTCACTGACACAGGTTATTGATATGATTGACTAAACAGGAGTTGTTTCAGTAGTGCATACTCATAATGTTAGTGAAAGATTTCCATTTTTATTGGGGTATAGTCATGTGTAAATATCCCCTTCATTAAAAGAAAGAGGAAAGTCTTTCTCATGTAATAGCTTTGCATTCTTACCAGATTTTCTCTGCAGACATTAGTATCATATCTCATCAGTTGTGTAAATCTACTATAGAATTATCTGCTTGAAACACTCATGGTCAGCTAGCCTGTATAATTATAGCTGTTTCTCATGATTAACCAATTAATAAAAACTTGATGAAAATAGTGGCATCACAAATCTGAATTTTTCTCAAATCGTAAGTTCAAAATAACAATAACTTGTTTAAAAGTCTGGGATCAGATGGCTCAGGTCTGACATAGAATGGGTCTGGGTTGAGTGTTTGGATTTTGATCACCTATACTACTAACCTATACTACTAATGCACTACTGAGTTATAAGCTAACTAACAAAAATGTCCATGTGCTTACATTTCTAGAGAGAGGCCTGGGTCTTATTTGGTCTGCCAACCCTCTTGGAATGGATATATAAGGACATTCTAAAGTGGGAGTTTCAAATTGAACATAGTTCTGTGCATAGTTCTCCAAGTTCTCCGTCTGAAGCACACTTGCATCTAGCATTGTTGTAAACCTCTCCTTCTATATCTTTTGTTCTACAATACATCAATAGGAGTTTCATCCATCTTGATGATCTAGCCTTGACAGTACATGGGGAGTTTGCTGAGATATACTAGCAGATAATGAACTAAATAAGATAACACAGCGCCAAACCCATGAACTTAATAGACATAATCCCTCTAAAACAGAGTTCCTCAAACTTGGCTCTCCAGGTGTTCTTGGACTTCAGTTACCAGAAGCCCAAGTCAGCACATCTGCTGCCCAGGACTTCTGGAAATTGAAGTCCAAGAACATCTGGAAAGCCAAGTTTAAGGAACCCTGCTCTAGACAATAGCTAAAATCAAGGGACAATTTTCTGAATACCTCTCAAGCTCATAATATTAAACCAGAAAAGACTCAGCTAAACTTATGGAGAACAAAACTAACACATCTTGTTGAAGAGATGAATCCCCAAAAGCATTCCCCCACTAGGATAATATTCTAGCCGGAACATCTGGAAATTACTTAGCTTTGAAGCAAAAGTAGAAATACCAAAGAAAAATCAAGTAAAATGGGTCTACTTAGACACTGAACAAAAGTTCTCTGAACGTGAAGAAATTCAATCAATGAAGGGTTTATGTGCATGCAATTTATGTCCTATCATGTGTTCTAAAGAAGATCTAGTAAACAGTAAAGGTAACACTATGGAAGTAGCCTGCTTCTTGTCAAAAATAGGTTAATCATATTTATATTTTAATTTATTTGAATATTATCTATTTTTCATATTTGCCAATAATTTGCAATGTGCAATGCTCTGAAACAAATAAAGAAAAGTTTGGAAGATTTATAGGATATGAAAAAGAGATAAAAGAAAGATATTCTTTTTAATAAAGCAAGGAGAGAAAAAAATTATGTTGGTGTTCTAGTCTAAATCTTGTAAACATATTCCAATTCACACAGAAGAACAATCACTCCCCAGCTATATGACTCAATTGATGGTAATGAAATGGCTTATCTTCCCCAGATTGTAAATCCTACATTAAAGATTTTGCAAGAATGTGTATGTTGTGATAGACTATCAAGCTTTACTGCCTTTCGAAACACCATAAATCAGAGAGTTAATATGCAATGTAGAGGATTTCTTGAAAATGGGAGCACCATTTAGGTGTTCAAAATGTGTAAAACACAGACAATGATGAGGGTGTGTATGCTCTCCTCACTTTTTTGCCTCTGATCTTCCCATCATGATTAGAGAAGAACACTTTCGATTTTTAAGCTCCAACACCCAATATTCTCTAACAATTCCCCAAGCAATATTCTGAGAGTTTCAGTGCACAAACAGGCATCTATATTGGAGAAAGACCTGTCTGCAAGGTTTTCTCTAGCTTGCTTTATGTTGTTAATGTACAAAAAAGAAAGCTGCCTCTGTCCTTCCTGGGAATCATAGTTCTTCTGGAGGTGCCCTCTACAAAGACTCCTGGGAGAAGCACCAAGACAGCTTCCTTTTTGTATATTAACAGCAGGAACCAAGGCCAGAGGAGGTTATGAAGCATTGAAGATAGGCCTTTATCCAGGTGGGTGAAATGTGTTTGTGCACTGAAACTCCCAGAATGCTGCCTAGTGAATTCTAGGAGAATTCTGGGAGTTGAAGTCTTTAAAAGCATAGCCCTGGTAATGATGTTTGAACACAATTCTATGACTCCACGGCATCTTGCTGTTGTAGTTATCAATGAGAATTTAGTAATTAGTGAGATTTCATGTATTTTCTATTTTTCTACTGTCTTCCTGAAATTTGAAAAAGGAGTCACATTGGATAAATTGTTGGATTCTGTCTGATTATTAGGTAGTCTCTCTGTTTGCTGTGAGTGTGTGCTTAGCTTTGCTAAAGGAAAATACAGTAGTTTTTCTACAGAAATATTTTGTGCAAAATGTAAAAAAGAAAAGGGTTTGTTGTCTCATTTGTATAGTAAAAGCAAGAAATGTTGGGAAGTCTAGCAAAACCTCAGTAGGCCAACTTGATGTGTCAAGTTTTCCTGGTTTGGGAGACAGAATTAACAAGATTTCTTAACAGTTCTCACAAATTTCCATTACTCTGTATGGCAATGGATGTCTGACTTGGATCCTGTCTTTTGCTTCATGGTGAGTGCAGAGTAGAACAGAGTGGAAGCGCTAGGTGAAAAAAATGCTTTCTTTTCTATCTTTCTGTGTGCATGGTCATGTGTGTAACATAGACTGTATGCACAGGAGCAACACTGACAAAATGAAGACTCTGTCTGCATGGTTTCATCTTTCTCTTCTCTTGCCTCTGACTACTTCCAGCACAAGGAAAGGAGTGGAAAGGATTTTGATGGTCAAATTAGCAGATCTTGTTACTGTCCAGGGTCCTGCACACTTTCATTTGCAACTGAAGTACACATGGGACAGGCATAGATCCTATCAACAGCAATATATAAGATCATGCTATCACACATCTGCTGTCCAAAGTAATACAGTTAAGGCTCAGGTTTATCACCTAATCTGATGTTTCTGAGAAGAACAGACTGTTGCTTGTACTTTATCATATGATTTATTTCTCACTTCTATAAATAAACACTATACAGGTTCTGTCTTGTTTTATATTAAGAATCCTTCAAGAAAATAATAGCTAGGGAATAATGTGTAAAAGAAGTTATATAAACTGAAGAAGTGTAAATTGAAAATGCAATTAATAAGATTTTTCTCTTGTTTTTAATGAAGGAATCAATTTCTTTCAGAACAGAAAATTCCCAGTTCACTGAATTAAATTATCCTTACATGAAATTATATTGCATTAAATTACATTTACATTTCTTCCAAACAGAACAAATAAAAAGCAGAAACTAATGACTGGCATTTGGAAGGGAAGACTACAGAAATTGGAAAACTTTGTTATCTAGAATACCTCTGGGAAGAAACATACATTCCTTGATGAATTTAAAATGACATTCTCACGTACATTTATATTTGGCAACATCATTTTAGTGAAAGTGTTTTGTACACTGTAACTTTGTCTGGTCATTTTGTGCATGTTCTGTTCCCTGGTGGATTCTAAAATGTATAGAATCTGGAAAACCATTCTTTTCCCTTAATCATCAGAGATTAGAAATAATTTTGTGTATGGCTTTAGCACATATACAACGTCTATGACAACCATTCATTATTATATCAGAGGAACTTACTTAGTACTTTATTGGATTTTAATGCCATAATTCTGTGTTTCTCTCTCTCTCTCTTCAACACTTTCACACTAGCCAAATATGATAATCTTTATTCATAGGATTTTTAAATGTTTAGGATGTGGGAGCACCTCTCAAAATTGTGTGTGAAGACTATCTATAATAGGACTCTTTTTGCTAGTAGAAAACAGAACCTAATCCAAACCAATTTGTGTGTTTGTGTGTTTCTTTCATTTGCAGAACACTTGTTAGTTTTTAATAAAAAATAATATATAAATTATATTGTGGATCTGGGGTCACACAGGGTCTGAGAGAATTTCATCATGCAATGTAATGGAATTGTGCAATTCAACTATTTATTAATACTAATGAAGAACAGATCAATATAATCACCACCCTTCATTCCCCTCCCACAGGTTGAGGTTCATTGCCCACTGGTTCAAGACTGGTGGACAGCATTCAGTTCCAGGCTCTTCTATTCCCAACTTAGGCGGAGGCAGTGATGGTAGCCAGGGCACTCTACAGATACATGTTGGGCATGAGGGAAACTGAGTAGGTGTTTTTTTTACTTGTCGTGTTTTTTTGTTTCTACCCTTGGGCTTTTTCTCCTCAAACATAGCTCATTCCACAGCCATCTCTTATCTCTCATTTATTTATTATTTAGTTAGTTAGTTTATTTATACCCTGCACTATTGGTGTAAACACTACTCAGGGTGACTTACAAAAAGAAAGAACCATATCATAATAAAACCCTAAAAGACATCTAAAGCTAAAAACATTATTAAACCCCCTATCTAAAAATAGAATCATAAAACAAGTAAACCCTACAATACCCACCCTAACCCCTCAAGAAGTCAAAAAAGAATTACAACAGGAAATTAAAAAGGTTTTAAAAGTTGGAGGGGGGGAGAATAAAAACAGACAGGTCAGTTGAAGGTATTATATAAGCCAGCGGGACTGGGCCGTCACACCTGTCAGCCCCCACACCCGCTGGCATAACCAGGTCTTAACGGCCTTCCTAAAGGGGAGTAGCTCTGACCGGAGGCACACTTCAGGTGGAAGGAGGTTCCACAGGGCCGGGCAGAACCAAAAAGGCTCTTCTTCTTCAGGTGAGCTTCTCTCATGGGAGGGATCAACACTGAGCCTCTCCAGTCTGCCCTCATAGGACAGGTAGAATACCTTGGGGTGACGCAGTCCCTTAAGTATCCTGGTTCACTACCATGTAGGGCTCTAAAGGTCAAAACCAGCACCTTGAATTGTACCTGGAAGCACACAGGCAACCAGTGCAGCTCCCAAAGCAGTGGTGCGGCATGAGCATAATGCCCGCACCCCATCACTACCCGGGCAGCCACATTCTGGACCAGCTGAAGCCTCCGAATGGTCATCAAGGGCAGCCCCATGTAGAGCACATTACAGTAATCCAATCTGGAGGTGGCCAGAGCATGAGTGACCAAGAGCAAGGAGTCTCGGTCCAGGAGAGGGAGTAATTGGTAAATAACACGAAGTTGGACACGACTGCCAGCTGCTCTTTGAGCAGTAGTCGTGAGTCCAGGAGGTCCCCCAAATTACACACCAGATCTGTCTGGAGCAGTGATGACCCATCCTGAACCAAAGCTGGTAGTTCCTGGGATAACAGGGCCCCCTGAACCCACAGCCACTCAGTCTTGCTTGGATTCAGCTGAAGCCCGTTGTCCCCCATTGAGACCCATATAGCCTCCAAACACCTGGTTAGGACTTCTCGGGTCCCCACGGGCTGCGTTGTACAATTGAATATCATCAGCGTACTGATGGTACCTAACCCCATGGGAATGAATGATCTCACCCAGCGGTTTCATGTAGATGTTAAATAATAGAGGCGAGAGTACCAAGCCCAGAGGAACCCCGCATGGGAGCGGCCTTGGGCTCGACAATTCACTCTCTAAAGACACAGACTGGGACCGGTTCCTCAGAAATGAGGAAAACTAGGAAAACACAGTGCCCTGGGCTCCCAAACCTCCGAGCCGGCCCAGAAGGATACCATGGTCGACAGTATCGAAAGCCACTGAGAGGTCAAGAAGAGCGAGAACAGGGATTTCCTCTGTCTCGCTCCTGCCAGAGATCATCCATGAGTGCGACCAATGCGGTCTTGGTACCATAACCAGGCCTGAATCCTGACTGAAACGGGTCCAGATAATCCATATCATCCAGAACCCCCTGGAGCTTCCATGCCACTGCTCTTTCCAACACCTTCCTCAAACAGGGAAGGTTGGAGATTGGTCTGAAATTTGAAATAACTGTAGGGTCGAGCGATGGCTTTTTTTGGAGGGGTTGCACCAGCACATGTTTGAAAGCCACTGGAAACACTCCTTCCCACAAGGAAGCATTCACCAATGCACCAACCCAGCTGCCCATAGGAGCCTTGGCAGCTTTGACCAGCCAGGTGGGGCAGCAACCCAAAAAGCAAGTGGCCTCACGTACAACTCCAAGGAGCCTATCCACTTCCTCATGCCCTTTTCCAGTAGGATGGTTTGGTTGGAGGCTTCACATCTCCGCTGCCTCTTCCTCGCTGAAGCCCACTCCCCTGGCCCAGCATTTGACACAGGGGAGTGACTCCACCTGGGCTCCATGCGGCGAGGACTTAAAGCTGGCCCGCTGCCTCTTCCTCGCCGAAGCCCACTCCGCTGGCCTGGCATTTGCCGCAGGGGAGTGACTCCACCTGGGCTGCGTGTGGCAAGAACTTAAAGCCAGTGGTTGCCCCTTCCTCACCAAGTTCCACTCCCCTGGCCCAGCATTTTCTGCAGGGGAGCGACTGCACCTGGGCTCCATGCAGTAAGGGCTTAAAGCTGGCCACTGCCGTCTGCTGCCGCCGTCTCGCCTAAGCCTGGTGGTCTTGTCCTGCCAATGCGTCTGAGTACTCGGAGTTGGGCTCCGACGTGGTCATCGAGCCCAGACTGTGTTAGGACTGCTTATGGGCATTGAGCTGTGGGCTCCGTCCCTCCCCCTTCCTTGGATCATTGTACTTTTTGATCTGTATTTTGTAAGCTGTGAATTGTTTTGATGCATTTTTTTGGTATTGTATCCTGTCATTTTATTCTGATACTGTATTGCTATGTAATTTATATTTTGTACTTGTAAACTTGTATTTTTTGCCTTGTAATCCTGATATTGTTGTACTTCTGTTTATCCCTGAATACTGTGAACCGCTTTGAGTCATCCATAAAATGAGGAAAGCGGTATATAAAAATAAATTCAAATTAAATTTCAAATTCTTTTTAGCAGAAGATGAAACTTAATGGCCTTCAGCATCAAGGGATTCATCTTCCAGAAGTAATCCCATCAGCAGGGGATTCTAGGTGGTTGGGTACACTGTTGGTATGCCATCTCCATTGGCTCAGGGTCATCTTCCCACTTGACTCTCTAGTAGCTCCTTTGTCATGAGTCCTCCCTCCTTTCTTCTTCCTCCACCCAGAGCACCCTGCTACATCCCTCAGTGACTGACCTTCTGGCTTCTTTGTTTCCCCAAATCTCCTTGGTTTTTAGGTCACTCCTCCAAACTACTTGGTAGTTGGATGTTGGGATCCCTTGGGAGTAAAACACTGAAGTTGACAACCCACCAACTAGGATGGTACAACAGGGATGGTGGTTGAGGACCCTCTTGCCCATCATACTCTGGGCCCTGCCATCTACGCACAGAGGAGGATAAAGCACCACTGCAGCTGTGGATGGTTGAGGATGCTCCAACCTGTCATCCTCCGGGCCCTGCCATCCACTCCTGGAAGAGGATAAAGCACCATTGCAGCCATGGGCGATTGAAGATGCTCCCATTCACTGACCTCCGGGCCCTGTCATGCCTAGAGGAGGATGTAATGCTACGACAGCCATGGGCGGTGGAGGACCCTCCTGCTCACCGACTTCTGGCTGACTCTATACTTTGTATTCTTGCATTTTATATTGATTTATTTGTTAGCGTTCCTATTGTATATTGTGTTTGTTGACTATTGTTGTAAGCTGCCCTGAGTTGTATTGTAAATAAATAAATAAATGCAGTGAAATCAAAAATATCTTCACACCACCATCAGAACTTGAGGAAGTTACTTTCTTGGACTTCAGCTCTCAGAATCACCCAGCCAGTTTAGCCAGTGATTAGGAAGATTGAAAGAACCTCTCCCAAAGTCCTGGAGAGCTCTCAACTGCATAAGGCGAACAAATGGTTTGACTTGATGAAAGGTTGCTTCCTACAACTTTCACAAAGCATACATGAACAGACGACCCATTGTTGCACACAACAATCTGAGTGTGAAAGGTTTTGCATGTAATCCTGCTGGATTTAAGCAACAATCTACATAAGTGGTTCCCAACCTTTTTTTGGCCATGCCCCATCTGAGCATCTCTTCTTTTTCTTCAGGTGCCATATCCATTCTGGATATTGGCTATCATCATAGTGACAGTATTCCTGTTCTTAACTCCTCGGAACAGTTCTTCTGCAGACATGCCAAACCAGTTTCTCAGGTTCTTCAGCCATAAAGTCTGTCTACGTCCAGGGCCTCTCTTCCCAGGGATTTTTCCTTGCAGAGCAAGTTGCAGTATCCTATATTTTATGTTGTTCCTCATAATATGGCCAAGGTATTGGAACTTTCTTTGCTTGGTGGTCTTAAAGAGTTCTTGTTCTTTATCCATTTGGTGCAATACTTATATGTCATCCCAAGATATCCTTAGCAGCCATCTGTAGATCCACATTTCAAAAGCTTCAATTCTCTTATCAGGTGCTTTAGTCAACTTCCAAGCTTTGACTTAATATAGCAATACTGGGAATACATAACATCTCACTATTCAGATGGGAATACCAGAGCACCTCATATGCCTCCTGAGAAATCTGTACATGAACCAAGAAGCAACAGTTAGGACAGAACATGGAATGACAGAGTGGTTTGGAATAGGAAAAGGAGTAAGACAAGGCTGCATTTTGTCACCATGCTTATTCAACCTATACACAGAGCACATAATGCGCAGTGCAGGGATGGAGGAATCACAATATGGGATTAAAATCACTGGGAGAAACATCAACAATCTGAGATATGCAGACGATACCACCCTAATGGCAGAAAGTGAGGAAGACCTAAAGAATCTCTTGATTGGGCTGAAGGAGGAGAGTGCAAAAGCTGGCTTGAGACTCAATATCAAGAAAACCAAGATAATGGCAACAGGCCCAATCAGTTCCTGGAAGATAGATGGGGAAGAAGTAGAAGCAGTGACAGATTTTACTTTCTTAGGATCAAAGATCACTGCAGATGGGGATTGTAGCCATGAAATAAAAAGGCGAATGATTCTTGGGAGACAAGCCATGAGAAACCTGGGGAACATAGTGAAAAGCAGAGACATCACACTGAAAACAAAAATTAGAATAGTCAAAGCAATGGTTTTCCCAGTAGTAATGTACGGATGTGAGAGCTGGACAATTAGGAAGGCTGAACGCTGAAGAATAAATGCCTTTGAAATGTGGTGTTGGAGGAGGGTTTTGAGAGTCCCCTGGACAGCGAGGAGAACAAATAGGTCAATCTTAGAAGAAATTAACCCTGAATGCTCACTGGAAGGTCAAATAGTAAAGATGAAGCTAAAATACTTTGGACATCAAATGAGAAGGGGGGATTCACTTGAGAAGGCATTGATGTTGGGAAAGGTGGAGGGCAAAAGAAGAAGGGGGAGGCCAAGGATGAGATGGCTAGATGGCATTGTAGACACAATGGGCACAGAGCTGGGAGGGCTGAGGGGGATGGTGGAGGACAGAGGCGCCTGGAGAGCAATGGTCCATAGGGTCGCAAAGGGTCGGAACCGACTGTGCGACTGAACAACAACAACAACACTATTCAGATCTTTGTAGTGAGAGATCTCTACTGCATAACAAATATCACTTTTTTATGAAGGTGGATCTTGCTTTTTCTATTCATATTTTAATCTCTACCTTGGTATCCCAATTTTCGTTTAACATACTCCCCAAATAGACAATTTTATTTTAGCTCAAAGATAAAATTGAGCATCTCTAAAATCCTGATTCCACTCCTCCATGACTTATAAATCTTATTATTCAAAAAATGAACTCCTATTCACAAGGAGGAAGCCTAAAAGGCCATTAACCTGGTCTAACTCATTCTTAAATTGCCCCGCTTAAAATCAAATTATCCCCCTGTGGGGCGAGTGCCCCACATTGGGAACAATGGGATATACATCTTGATAATACATTGAACAAAATAACACTACTGTCCCCAGTAGTGCTGTAGAAGCAGATGACATCTCCATAAATAGATTCTGGATATGAAGAACAACAATGTATTTAGTCATACAACAGTAAACAGAAGGTTGCAAATTCAACCCACATTTTCCTGCCTTTTAAAAACAATAAAATGCTTCCACTTCCTTATTTGTCCTCACTGTCTGTCTTTTCCTCGCTCAGTTAACTTTTGGAAATGTACAAAGATATTCCCAAGAGGTATCTTTTGAGAAAATATTCTGCTGAAGTATTTGGCAGCAGTAGTGACAAAAACCCATTTAAAAGATGGATTTGTGACATCAAACGCAAAATTGTTGGGCTGCAGCTGTCCAGTAATTCAAGTGACATCGTGAAATAAGAGGGCTTTTACTATGGAAAATGGACATCATCTACAATATCTGCAAACTAATGTGGGAAGCATAACTACCTTTTTCAGTGTTTGGGAGAATATGCCTTCCTGCAAGAGATATCATATTGCTTAGTAGAATTTTTTTCGATTGTCTCAGTAACCCATTGGTATGCTAATTTCTATGTAATTGTATAGAGATTTAAGACTGATTTGCAGGGTGAACATACTTACAGGATCCCAGGGTTGAAAGCAGGGGTTCTCAACTATTTCTTGCCACAGGCCAGACAACTTCCCCTCAGACAACTGAGCTGGCCAGACATATGGTTTCCCCATGCTGTAAACACTGCCATAAACTGCAGCAGGTGTGTTTGTACAGGTGTGGGTGCATTTACGGCTGTTGTAAACATGTCCACTTCCAGGGTCACACCATGGGCTGGATGGAACGTCATTAGGGCTGGGTCCAGCCCACGGGCGGTAGGTTGTGAACCTCTGGTTAAAAGAGTTAAAACAATCAAAGCACTGTGTGGATGAATCAGTTTCTTCCAGA
Organism: Bradypodion pumilum; assembly: GCA_035047305.1. Taxonomy (NCBI): domain Eukaryota; kingdom Metazoa; phylum Chordata; class Lepidosauria; order Squamata; family Chamaeleonidae; genus Bradypodion; species Bradypodion pumilum. Next base: position 304,400,272 of record JAWDJD010000004.1, on the reverse strand, counting down.
TTTGATTTTAAAATGAAAAGGCCTGACAGCTTTCTAATCTAAATAAGACCCATCCCCCTTGGATTTTGGGTTGTTCACGAAGGAACCTAACACAGGCACAATGGAGAATATCAATTTGAATTGCATGGAATTGCATCTGGTGGCAATCTGCCACTTTGGTGAATGGTACTGTTTCCCTTATGGTGGCATAAGTTATGTAACAGGAACAGGGCTAAAATACACCAAAATGCAGAAAGCTAGAATGTTTCAGTCACATCAAGAGAAACGAAGAAACTATAGATCATTCAGAGTAAAATTAGTATAGAAGAAAAGCACATGAAAGAGAATATCTTGTTCAAAACATATTGTTTACTGGTTTGAATTCAACACAACAGCATTGTTTAGAGCTGCCACGTCCAAATCAAAATAGCTGTTCTGCCATTCAAACATTGTTTAAAAGGTGGAAGAGAAGGACAAGGAGGAGAAACTGCTGAAAAGAAATATATATGCTTTTTTCTTAAAATTTAAACCATATAGACTTGTTTCCTCAAAATAAATGATATAGAAAGAATGCAAGCGCGGCGCCAAAATGGCCGCCGCCCTCTTTGCGGCCCCCCCACTGGACGAAGACATCCGGGTAGTTAGGGGGCGTGGCCAGCACCCTTATATAAGGGGCGGCCACGAGGCAGCCGAGCTGCCATTTTGCGAAGCGACGGAGCGGAGAAGTTTTTCCCTCTTACCTCCGTCGCTCTTGCCTTTCTTAGGGAAGCCTCTGGCTGCTGATTTTCTTGACTTTTTCGGCTTCCCATCGCTTAGCTGCTATGCCCTCTAAGAAAAAGGCGACTGCGAACGCGGCTCGTTCTGCACGGAGGCGCAAGCCGGGCCGGAGGGCCGCGGCTGCGCCTTCCCAGCAGCCTCCTTTGCCTGAGCCCACCGGGACCGGTGGGATGGGGTTGATTGCCCCTTGGCCCGAGCCGGGGGGTGCACGTACCGGCCCAGCTGAGGCCGCGGCCCCTGGCCCGCAAGCAGTGGCCACTGCCTCTGGCATGGCCCATTCTGCGGGGCCTTCTTCCATGGGTGCGCAGCTTCCTGTGGGGGGTTTCAGCCATGGGGGGTGGCTGGGTTCCCTCCCCTGGCAGGGTACCCCCCCGGCCCTGCAGGGGCCGGGCCTGGGGTCGTGGCCGTATATGGGCCCCGGGGTCCAGGGACCTGGACCGGCGCCTGCAGCCAGTGGGCTGGCTGGCCCTTTGCCCCCACTTGGCTTAGGGGGCTGCGTTAGTGTTGAGGCCCTTCTGGCCCACGTTGTGGCCTTCGAGGCATCCCTCGCGAGGGTTAACCACCCGGGGGTGCCTTTTGGGGTGCAGGTTGATCCATTGTCTGCCGGTCAGCGGCAGGCGGCAGGACGGGTCGAGCTGCCCGAGGCGCGTGGGCCGGCGTCGGCCACTGCCTCGCAGCTCCCCACTCAACAGGCTGATGCTGGTCAGGCCCCGTCGACGAGCTCAATTGCGGTCGTGAGCTCCGACGCCACCAGCGGGTCGGAACCCCCGGTGGGGGCGGCCCGCGGGGGTGCTGCATGTGAGGATGCGGTTCAACCTAGTGCACCCACACACCTACCCACGTTGGGGGGGCATTCCAGTGGCCGTGGCCTCACCTGGGTGGCGTGACGGTTCAGTCGCCGACGTCCCACCTGGTGACTTCACCGCTCACCCAGGGCCCCGTTTTGGGTGGTACCTCTTACTGAGTTGGGAATGTGTTAGGGGTGGCTGGGTTGGTCCAGGCTCCTTTCCACATCCCCGTGGTTCCCACTGTGCCGGTGTCGGCATTGCCGACAGCGGGGTATTCCTTGCCCCTGGGGGACCATTTGGCCCAGACCACCAAAAAGAAGATCTGGCGTGGGGAGTATGTGGTCATCTTCTCCCTTCTTAACAGAGAGCCCACCAAGGAGGAGAGGGAGGGGCAGGATGAGAAGGATAAGGAACAGGCACGTCGTCGTAAGCCGCCACGTACGTGGGCCAATTGGTTGCCGGCGTACCTCATATACATGGCGGTCTACCTCAGGGCCCGGCCGGATTTGGCAATTCCGATGGTCCAGTATTTGGACAACATTTACCGGGCGATGGTCGACTTCCCGGTCCCGTCGTGGTTGGCTTACGACAAGGAATTCCGTATGCGGATTCCCCTGCACACAGAGATGAGGTGGGATGAGCCCTGCCAGAAGCTGTGGCTTCTGTACATGACTCCCACGCGCCCTGCGCCTGGGGACAGATACCATTGTGGACATGCGGTCTAGCGAGCGGCCCCAGCACAGACACCCCGCCAGGTGGCGGGGCAGGGGGTTCCAGCCCGCCTGCTGTGCTGGACTTTCTCGTCCAATGGTTCCTGCAGTAGGAAGAATTGCCGGTACAGGCATGAGTGTCCCTCTTGCGCTGGCCCCCATGCGGCCTCCGCCTGCCCCAGGCCTGGAGGGGTGCGGGGCAAAGGTAGGGGCGGACAAGGGGCTGGCAAGACTGCCGCAGAGGGAGCTGGTCCACCGAAAGGCCCCCTCCCCAGTTAATGTGGACATGTTGGAGCGTTGGCTCGCATCGTACCCGAGGGGGGCAGATGCGGTTTACCTGCTTCAGGGTTTTCGCCTGGGGTTCCGGATTCCTTTCCAGGGTGATAGGTCCCCCCAAGATGCCCCCAACCTTTTGTCCCTTAAGGGGAGGGAGGAGGTGGCTGCCGCCAGCATTTCTAAGGAGGTTGATGCGGGCAGGGTCGCTGGCCCTTTCCCTGCACCCCCGTTCCCCAACCTTAAAGTGTCACCCTTGGGCTTGGTGCCCAAGAAGTCACCGGGCGAGTTCCGCCTGATCCATCACTTGTCCTACCTAGCCGGCCGATCGGTCAATGATGCTATCCCTGATGACCTTTGCTTGGTCAGGTATACATCTTTTGACCAAGCGCTGCGCATGGTGTGCTCATGTGGCCCGGGTGCGCTGTTGGCTAAGTGTGACATTAAGTCTGCCTTTCGCCTCCTGCCGGTTCACCCGGGTGACTTTGAGTTGCTGGGTTTTAAGTTCCGGGGTGAATATTATTTCGATAAGGCCATGCCTTTTGGCTGTTCCATATCGTGCTCGGCCTTCGAGCGTTTTAGCACCTTCCTACAGTGGGCTTTTGTCCGCAGGTCTGGGTCCCGGTCTGTAGTCCATTACCTGGATGATTCTTTTATTCGGGGGTGAATGGGGCTGGGACACGTGCACACGTCTCCTCAATACATTTCAGATGCTAATGGAGGAAATGGGTGTCCCTTTAGCGCCCGAAAAGACCGAGGGCCCATCTACACAGCTAGTCTTCCTGGGGGTGGAGATTGACACGGTAGTGCAGGCTTCTAGGTTACCAGGGGATAAGGTGTCAAGGATAGTGGCCCTTATCTCGGACTTGCTTGCTAAATGCAAGGCATCACTGCGGGAACTGCAGGTGTTGCATGGTCATCTCAATTTCGCTTGCAGGGTGGTCGCACCGGGCAGGGCATTTGCTCGGCGCTTGTGCGACGCCATGACAGGCTTATCCAGGCCCCACCATAGGGTCAGACTAACCCAGGGCATTAAGGCAGATATGCTTATCCGGCTCCAGTTCCTGAGGGAGTTCAATGGGGTGTCATTTTGGAGGTCTGACCTTCTGGCTTCCCCTCGTTTCCAGATACAGTCCGATGCCTCTGGGTCCCTGGGTTATGGGATGTACTTCAATGGGAAGTGGGCCTATGGTGGGTGGCCACCAGCCTGGTCAGGTACGGGGCGCCTGCGGGATCTTACATACCTGGAATTTTTCCCCATCCTGGGGGCCTTGATGCTATGGGGTGAGGAGTGGGCCATCTCGGTCGTTCATTTCTGGTGTGACAATGCGGCCGTTGTCCACATTGTCAACTCACAGACTTCCAAATCACCCAGGGTAATGGACCTGGTGCGCCAGTTTGTATTGCGCAGCCTGCGCCTTAATGTGCTGTTCCGGACCAGGCATGTCCCGGGGGTCAATAATGATATCGCTGACGCTTTGTCCCGCCTGCAGATCTCCCGGTTCCGTGCCTTGGCCCCGGATGCGGAGGAATTTCCCTCGCCACTCCCGGACGAGATATGGACCTTTGGCAAGGAGAGGTGAACCGGGCGATCGGCATGTCGCTAGCGCCACGCACGCATAAGGCGTATCAACACGCATTCAATTCTTTCAGGGCATTCTGTGCCCAATTCCGGCTGCCAGATACCTGGCCGACCCCGGTGGCCCATGTACTTCAATTCATGGTTGACCTGCATTCCCAGGGCCTTGCACCTCAAACCATAGCATCCAGGCTGTCAGCGCTGGCTTTTATGGCCAAAGTAGGCGGACATGCGGACAGTACCGCTGACTTCCGTGTGAGACATGTTTTGGAGGGGTGGGTGCGGGATCGTGGGCGTAGCCCGGACGACCGCCACCCAATTTCCCCAGGGGTTCTTACCCAACTGGCACGGGACCTATGTTTTGATAGGTATGAGGCAGCCCCTTTTTCATGCGGCTACAACGGTGGCCTTTTTGGAGTGCTCCGCATCAGCGAGCTTGTGATGCTGTCTAAGGCGGGTGCTATTCGTAGGGCACTGGAACTCGAAGATGTCTATGTGGCCAAAGACTGGGCTCAGTTGAGGATACGCTCCTCTAAGACGGATCAGCATGGCGTGGGCAGTGGAGTAAGACTGCTACGGTGTTCTTTGGCAGACATCTGTCCGGTTGGTGCCCTACAGGAGTTCCTTGCACTGCGTGGCACGCACCATGGCCCATTTTTCTGTCACCAAGATGTGTCTCCCCTTACTAAATTTCAATTTTGGAGGGTGCCGGTAGGCACTAGCCAGTGTTGGCCTCCCTGGGGCTCGTTGCGGCACCCATTCATTCAGGATAGGGGCGGCGTCTACTGCAGCTGTTTTTGGGTACTCCGGGGCTGACATACGCCGCATGGGAGGGTGGGGATCACAATGTTTTCAGTTTGTGTTCGCCCTCTTCAACCGTGAGTGCCAGTTTTGTCACTGCACTGTTTCTCCCCCCCCCATTTTTCCTTGACAGACCCTGGGTGTCGTATTACACCCGTGACAGTGTGCCTGGTGGGCCATAGCCATGTGCACAGGGCAGCGCGTTACGCTGCATAGGGCAGCGCGTTACGCTGCGGCGACAGAGTGGGGACCCCGACTGGGACTGGGTGCATATGCAAGTCTCACATGGTATGGTAAGCCCGGGATGTTGTAGAGGGAGCTGTTGCCATTCCTTTTCTCGGGCCGGAATGCTGACCCGCCTGACATCCTGATCATACACCTTGGGGGCAATGATTTAGGTTAGGTCACTGGCCTATCGCTGAAGCATGCGATTTGCGGTGACCTCGCCTACCTGCATTACGTGTGGCCCGCCACAACCCTCGTTTGGTCAGACATGGTGCCGCGGCACGCGTATAGGGGAGGGTTAGAACTCCAGGCCCTGGACCGGGCTAGACGAATGGTGAACAGGGCTGTTGCCCGGTTCATTGTCAGCAGGGGTTAGGGGCGGGTCAGTCGTCACCCCGCCATTAGTCTGCAAAATTATGGCCTGTATGCAGGGGATGGGGTCCATCTGTCGCGAGGAGGTATGGACCTCCTGTTGGGTGATTGGCGAGCAGGCCTGTTGACCGAGCTGACGGTCTGGGGGGGGGGCGTCGAGGCTTCTTTGAAGCCCCTCCATGTGGCGGGTAGCACTGGTAAGGTAAACATTTATGACCCACAGGTATCTGGCAGGTTCGCAATTGACTGGACAACACTAGACAGGTATAAGTTGGTTAAACGTTGTCCGGTCAATGACGAACCAGGCGACGGGGTGATGGCTACAGCTAGACAGCATGCATCACCCCGTGATTTTACGGATACGCGTCAGAGGGTGGGGTCATTAGTTAGATATTGACTACGGTCAACAATTTGTTTGTTGTCAACAAACAAATTGATACAAATAGATACATTGTAACAATTGCCGTTGGCAATTTTGGGTGGTACCTTACCAGTGTTACTTCGGCCTGCTTGCCTTAAGAATTATAATTGGTCAATTACCAATAGAAATTTATAATTCGGACGAGGGCATGAATCAATAAATGTGGCCCAATGCCGTTATCCACTTTCATTGGTGTCTGAGTCCTTTATTGGGGGGTGCGCCTGCAAAGGGAACACAACTAAGATGCTACAGTTTACAATCCCCTCTCCCTTTACATTGTAGCTGGCTGGAGAACCACAAGTACTATAATTTTGCTGGATATGCGCCAGCATTCCTGTTAGTCAATCAGACATAAATCCTATTTTAATTAGGTATATCGCTATATTTATGACCCTGCAGGATGATGAAGTAATAAAAAGGCTTTGCTGGGCAAGTGTAAGCCATATCATGTTGCTAAATATCCATCTGTACCTGAAATACTAAAGCAATTACACCTATTAAACACCCCTGCCAGCTGAAAATCTTTTAATAGCTAAGATTCATTACAAGGGGCCTATTATATATGAGTTACATGCAGAGTATGTGAAACTACATGTAAAGAAGCAAGAAGATGACACTTAAGGAGATTCTTTCTTTATGATATTAGCAGTGTAAAGGGTAATTCACTGGTTGACTCAAGCAAGAGGTGCACCTACATTAATACTTAGTAATCTAATATCTGTCAGTCCATTCTCTGAAGATTAATAGCAGAGCTACCTTTAGAAAGGCAAGTTGAGATAGAAGGAGAATGAATAATTGACTCTGTGGTAGTGGTGTTGTTCTGCCATCAGAGTCTTGAAGCATCACAGCAAATGTGTTTGCTGGAGATCGGGAATCCTTCCTCATCTAACTAGTATCCTAAAAACCATGCTGCCATTTTAGGGCCTATAGAATTGGAAGAACTGTTCCGAGGAGTTAAGAACAGGAAGGCTATCACCATGATGATAGTCAATATCCAGAATGGGTACAGCACCTGAAGAAGAAAAAGAATAGAATTGCCTGTGTGAGCAATTTTTTTGGCAGTCAAGATGGGGACTCTCAAACCATCTTACACCTCCATGCCTTTTACAAGGTAGAATTTATTTCAAAAAAAAATACAAACATATTGTCTGGAACTGCATATTTGTAGCTTCAGAGTCCTTTCCCAGAGGCTTCACTTGGTCAGAAGTGCTGGTGCCTGTAATGAATCAACATGGAACCTTTGCTTTTAGTGAGTTAAGATGGTCACTGATTCTTTGCTCCCTGAGAAAGTCTGGGAATGTGTCTTTCAAACCAGGTTCATCTTTCTGACCTCTTGAAGATAGACATAACAAGCTGAAACTGTGAGAATGGAAGTAAAGCCTTATTGTGTAACATACAGGAAGAGGTGGAATGAAAGATGTGTCATATAATTCTTTATAATTAGGCCTAAGCAACATATATTAAGGGCCTAGTTGTAGTTTATTGAAATCATTTTGCTTAAAGGTTGAGAATCTAGCATTTTCTAACAGTTGGCACAAGCATATACTGTACTTGGCACAGTAACCTGAAAGAATTTAATTCATCCAACTTTTCACCTCAGACTCACAGTTAGGAGGATGGAAGAGAGAAGCAAAGTATATGTGACCTCATCCACTAGATAGGAGGGGGAGTTCAATGTACACTTGCAGTAGGACATCCATACATTGAGATGTACCATATTTGGCCCAGTCTGGCACACAAATGCCAATAATCTATATCATTATACATAAGATAATGACGAACATAGTCTGGCTCAGAATCTTATAAAACACACAAGCAGCTGACAGCCCACAGCTGGGGAGGAGAAAGCTGAGGAGAAGCCTCATCAAGATGCCTTATTTGACTTGATGCCAAATGAAACTTCATGGGGGTGTCCTGCCCAAACCAAGAAGCCAATTAGCCAGAAAACAGGTAGCTATGAAAGCTGAATTTATTATGTTTCTTTCTTGCAGTCATTGAATGCTCAGAGGAGAGAGACAGGATTTTAAGAAGCAAGTTTTTAAATGTTGTTCAAATGCCTATTTTTATAGAAAATAGCTCTTTTGCTAATAAAGAGATCCTATGCTGCTGAAGCATGTGTTTCTTCAAAGCAAATAGGAAATTGAGAGTGGAAGGTGGGATAAGAAATTTAACAAGCTCTAAACAAAGAGACTATTCCTTTAATCTCTAAAGACTTGGAAACCAGAAGTCCTGAGAAGAAGGGTAGCGGGCCAGCCTTCACCCTTTAAGGGAAAGGGGACAAAGTGAAAGGGGAAACGTCAGTCAAGAAGGCTCGGGGCCACAACTTGGCACCCAAGTATCTCAGAAGGACATACTCATTCACCTTCTATTCTTCCCAGTGCAGCAAGGTGATATGGGAGAGGCGCTTACTTATAGGAATTAAAGGAAACTGACTTCATTTATAGAGCCACCCTTTACCCAGCTAACAGAGAAGCAGGGGAGCCACTTCTCTCACCCAATAATCTACTACAGGACAGGAAAGAAGCTACCAAGGCAAGGCCAATGCACTGAGCATTATGAAAGCTCCACCGTTCCCCTAACTGATGAGACCCGGGGTGGCTAGCAGAAAATTAATCAAGGGTAAATCGGGTTAGAGTGCCAGCATGTGGTCACACCACGTGGGACGGCGGCAGAGCGGTGCCAACAAGATGAAATGGGTTTGTTTATCTTAGAATGTAGAAGAAACACCATCATTATTAGAGTATGCATGTTCCAAAGAACAGGTAGAGACAGGTGTCACCTATGCTTGCTTGCGAGTAGAACAGTAGAAATATGTAATCTTGATTTTGTTAACTGGCTATGCCAGGAAATACAGATAGACATGCTTTTATTATTTTATCCAGGGAAAGGGGAAATGTAAAAATGTTCCTTTTCTATTTTTCTGATCCTGTACTTAAATCAATTTTTTTTCTTCAAAATAAAATCTGATATGTATCAGAGGATGTTGTACTTTTTAGATAGAGCATAAACTGGTGGGAGATTTCCAGTTCTTTTGTTTCTTTATTGGGCAATGCAACATATTGCTACTGAATTTACATTGCTATTTCTACCTGATCTGACTGGTTTCTAAAGAATAAACAGTCAGTGAGTGAAACCTATCATAGATTTCTCTAGCCTGGAGCGGAACCACATGTACTCTGAAGCAGCAAAAGGTTTTGTGCTGGCTTCCTGAATGGGTTCAGGACTCTGTCAGGTGGAACAAGTCCTATGGTAGTGGAATAATGAGATTTGTTATCCTTTCAGTGCCACCATGACTTCTATTAGAAACTTATGCAAAGAAAGTTTGTAGCTCAGAGTGAAAAGAAGGGCAAATCATGTTTTTGTTATCTCTTTTAAAGATATCACAATATTATTTTCAACACCCCACTAATTAATTAATCTGGACTATAAACAAAATCCAAATCCTGGAAATAAAATACTGTTGTGGGTAAATTAGTAATGAATTCTTAAAACTGTCTGTTTTAGAAAGAGTCTTTTAGGTGTGTGAGCTAAGCTCTTGGGGAGTATGACCCTTTTCATTCTATAAGATAGGGGCTGCGGTGGCTCAGTGGTTAAGAAACTCATCTTGTTAGCTGGAAGGCTGGCAAGTCGGCAGTTCAAGACCTGGGTACTGCATAATGGATTGAGCACCCACCTCTGTCTCACCTCTTGGGGACATGAAAGGAGCCTCATATGGGCATTCCTTAAGTGGAGTTTCTTCCACAAAAATCCTTTCAACCCAGAATAATTTCTGACACAAAATTATTATTATTATCCTATAAGATTATGAATAAGATATTATAGGATCTGTGATAGGGTCAAATTGAGTTAAGGTTTGGGTGAAACAATGTAAAATATTGCAAATGAGAAGAATGTAGCACCTAAAAGAATAACTGCTGTATTTCAGTGTGAGCTTTTGAGGATCAGGTCCACTTCTTCAGGATGCAATAATGGCTCTTTGCCAGGGTCAGTCCATAAATCTCCTGTGCATCCATTTGAGAAAGCAAATAGAAAGCAGCCAGAAGCAAGAATATTAAAAGTCCAGGTCAGGTTGGCAGAAGATCAATCAGGCAGGGAGGCAAGCAACAGTGAAGGCCTGAACATAGGAAAAAGGAACACCTAAAATAAGAATGCTGTCTTCAACAGTTTGGTTGGGGCTTGTGAGCTGGATTTATTTGTCCATAGCATGGCTGTTTCCATTCTCTAGTTGTATCTACCTGTACATAATAATCTGCTGCTGGGTCATTTTTGGTGACCCACACTTCACCTCCATTGTGCTGACTTATCAAGCAATTTGATCCCTTTTGTGCCTTGGCTCAAGTCCCATTGAAGCTCAGTTTGTTGTGCCTTTGGGAAGCAGTTGCCAGCTGGAAACTTGAACCCATCTTCTTTCCATGTTCCTTACTGTTCAGTTGAGTTATCCAGGCCTTCATCCGTCAGAAATATTTCCTTCAAACATTATCTGTACAGATCCACAAGTAGCAGATCAGGAGGATTCAACAAGAACTACCCACACCTCTCAAGGGTGGCCAATCTTTTTCCATTGTGGGCCTCACCATACTCCCAGACAGTGTTGTGGGCCAGACCATACACCCGGGAAGCAGATGTGGGCACATTTATGGATGATGTAAATGTGCCCATTTCTGCATTTATGCCAGCTGTGGGCACGTTTGTGCATGCGCAGGCATGTTTTACAGATGACATACACATGCCCACTTCCACTTGCAGGTGTGGTGGAGACAGTGATGAGCTGGGTGGGATGGTATCAGGGTCCGGGTCTGGCCCATGGGCCATAGGTTGGGAATCCCTACATTAGATTGTATCCTTCTGAGGGTTTTCTAGTTATAAGGTATTCAGAACATTGAGACCTGGTAGATTGCCTAGGACCATACAGGCTGGATTTCCCCCCGCAATACTTGGTGGGAAACCAAACTCCAGATTCTTAGCTCTGCTTACTGAGCCATTTCTTCATTTCTCAATATGTGAAGTGTCTTAGTAAATATATGATCAAAACAAACAGGATGGAAGGGATAACACACTCCTTTGTTTTCTTAAAACATATTTTCATTAAATGAATTGGGAGAGTTACCCTACAAGTCCTGCAAGCCCTGGGCTGGCCATCTATTTTCTGCTGGCAGGAACACAGTAGTCAGGTGGAGCTATGAAATGCACTGCTTTAACCACAGGAAATCGGTAAAACATAAGAAAATTATCACTGTTGAGTTAGGTGATTTATTAAACTAGAACAGGCATTGTTGAGTCAACTCAAGGTTGACTCATCCTTCCATCGTTCTGACGCTAGTAAAATGAGTAGCAATCATGCCTTGTGAACCACCAAGAGACTGCACTAAGCATTATCGGGCAGTATATAAGTGTAATTGCTTGCTTGTTAACTATCTCTTACATTGGGAAAGGCAAATTACTCTAGAGTTTTCTGTGTTATCACTGTGGCTTCTGGAGCATAGCTTGAAAAAGTTACTTTTTTAGACAATAAGTTCCAGAATCTTTTAACCAGGCCAGTTAACCAAACCAGCATAATTGCCCAAGATTTCGGGAAGGGTTTTTTTAAAAAATCTTTAAAAATATAGTATGTAACCAAAATGTTAACCAAAGTATTTTCTCTGTCTTTTAAACTGTTTACTACTTTTATCATCTATGGCAGTGATGGCAAACCTTTTAGAGACTAAGTGTCCAAACTGCAACCCAAAAGCTACTTATTTATCGCAACGTGCCAACATAGCAACAAGGGAAGAGGAAACACTCCCAATGGGCTGCTGGGGAAAGGGGTGGGGCAAATTCTGTGCTGGGGGGGGCGGAAGCACCCCCATTCGACTGCTGGGCAGAGGGATGGGTGAACTCTTTGCTGGGGAGAGACAGGAAGTGCTCCAATTGGGTTGCTGGGAAGAAGGGTGGGGTGAACTCTGTGCTGGGGTGACTGCCCACAGAATGAAAGTGCGGCACCAAAATGGCCGCCACGCTCTTTGCGGGGGCCCCCACCCGGACTCAGACATCCGGTTGAGTTAGGGGGCGTGGCCACCCCTCTATAAAAGGGGTGGCCACGAGGCAGACGAGCTGCCATTTTAGAAATAGCGACGGAGAGGAGAAGTTTTCTCCGTCGCTGTTTGTCCGTAGTCTTCGGCTCTTTAGCTTTTGATCCTTCCCAGCTGGGAAGGGAGGATGTTGTGTTCTGTAAAGCAGTGCCTTTAACAATGTACCTTTGCCATGTGTTATCAATGTAACCTTTCTGTGTGCAACATTATAGCCATCACCTGTATCAATGTATGCTTAATAAGGGGACGCGAGCTAGTGACCACCAGAGGGCAGTAGTGAGCGTCCAGCTCTAATGGATCATAGCCACCTGGATCAGCAGCGCGGGAAGATTCCCCGCGACCTCCTCACCTGGTCAAGAAGGGCGTGACCTCCTACGATGTCACGCAGGCAGCAACCAATAGTCTGTCAACGAGCCACATTCAAATGTATAGCCAGCTGTATATATTGAGCTACCCATCCGCCATTACCACATGTTCCTCCGGATCATCATGCAATAAACCTGTGTTAAGCCAACCCTTCGGCTGTTGTATTGTCTTTGGTCCCTTACACTAAATTGGCGATGAAGGTGGGATGGCAGCCCACGGGACCAAGACATGCGCCGGTTTCGAAATCAAGAAACCGGGCGACTGGGAGATCTTCGAGATGGACTTCCAGGCCGCGCTGATCAAGTCCGAAGTCACGAAAGAGGCGAAGAAAAGGGCCATCTTCACCAGAATGCTCGGACAAGAAACAAAGAGGACCTTGGTGGACCTCATTGCACCGAGGAGGGTGAGCGAATTCAAGGCCAAGGAACTCATGCAGTTGCTGCGTGAGCACGTCCGGCCCGCCACGGCGATGTTTCCCGCTCGGAGTGCATTTTGGAGGTGAGTCCAAGCGCCCGGAGAGACGGTCGCCGCGTTCGTGGCGGCCCTGCGGCTGGCGGCCGGCCCATGCAAATGGGAGAACGTCGAAATCACCCTCCGAGACTGTGTGCTGTGCGGCCTGAACGACGCCGAGACCCAGCGCACATTAATGAACCAAGAGCCGCCTCCCACGCTGCAGGAGGTCGTTAGAGCAGCCCAGGCCGCAGAAGCTACGAAGGCCGGGGTCCAAGAACTCCAGGACTGGCGGCCAAAGTCAAGCAAAGCAGAGGCTCCGGTACATGCGGCCCGGCGAACTTCAAGGTCGTCTACAGAGAGCAGCGACGACGAGGACGTACAGAGGGTCCGGAAGGAGAGCCGGCGTTGCGACGGCTGTGGCGCGGCCCACGACCGCGTGAAATGCCCTTTCCGGAAGGCCGAGTGCCACAACTGCGGCCGCCGCGGGCACATCGCCAAGGTGTGCAGGAAGAAGCGCGAGTCCCGGAGGAGCTCCCCAGACCGTTCCGCGGGACGAGACCGCCCAGCGAAACCCAAAGACAGCGCCCAGGCCATGCGGAAGCAGGACGGTGTGGGCCGCATCGCCGACGGCAGCGAGGACGACGCCCCAGTGTTCAGCGTGTCTACGGGACACCCCCGCTACTTTGTTGAGGTACTAGTCCAAGGGGTGCCCATTAGGATGGAAATTGACTCGGGGTCCTCATATTCAATAATTTCCCAGAGGGAATTTTTCGGAATTGCCCCCCAAAAGCGGCCCAAGCTCAAAGCATTGAGGGCCACGCTACGGGACGTGCAAGGGAACAGTATTCCAGTGTTGGGGGTTGGAGAATTTCAGGTCAAATTCAAGGAGCACGCCGCGTCCCTTCCCCTGGTCGTGCTCAAGGGAGGAAATTGCAGCCTCCTCGGGACTCAATGGTTCCAGCCCCTGGGGTTGTTCATTGGGGGGGTGCATGCCGTGGGGATGCACGCTGTTGGAACTGATCCAATTCAGGAGGTGTGCGAGGCGCACCCCGAAGTCTTCAAAAAGGGACTGGGGAAATTCAAGGGGCCCCCAGTGACTTTCGACCTGGACCCGGAGGTCCGCCCTGTTCGCCTAAAACCACGCCGGGTGCCGTTCGCACTCAAGGACAAGATAGAGGCGGAACTGGACAAATTGGTGGGTCAGGGGATTCTTGTGCCTGTAGATTCTGCGGAGTGGGAAACTCCAATTGTAACTGCTCTAAAGTCCAATGGGGAGGTCCGCATATGCGCCGACTACAAGTGCACCATCAACAAGGCGATCCGCCTGAATGCATATCCGGTGCCGGTAGTCAGCCATCTGCTGGCCAGGTTACACGGGGGGAAATGTTTCGCTAAGCTCGACTTAGCACAGGCCTACCAGCAGCTCACAGTGTCTCCTGCCGCAGCTGCTGCGCAGACCATAGTCACCCATAAGGGGGCGTTCCAGGTGACGCGCCTCCAATTCGGCGTGAATTCGGCGCCAGGAATTTTCCAGTCACTTGTGGAACGCCTCCTGAAGGGACTGGAGGGGGTGTTGCCTTATTTTGATGATGTGTTAATAACTGGGGGGAGTCGGGCTGAATTGGCCAAGAGGTTGGGGAAGGTCCTGACGATATTCGAAAAGGCGGGGCTGAGGTTGCGAAAGGACAAATGCGTCTTCTTCGCAACCGAGGTTGAATTCCTAGGGTTTTGTGTGACTCCTGAGGGGATAAAACCATCCAAGTCTAAGGTGGCAGCCATCAAGAAAGCCCCTCGCCCCACCTCCAAGCCCGAGTTGCAGTCGTTCCTAGGGCTGCTCAACTTTTACCACTCCTTCCTTCCCCGGAAGACAGCGGTGGCTGAACCGCTACACAGGCTGCTTAAGAAAGACCAGGCATGGAAGTGGGGCGATGACCAAGAAAGGGCATTTAGTGAGCTGAAAAGCCTCCTGGCGTCCGACGCCATACTGACCCACTTCGACCCCAAACGCCCAGTAGTTCTGATCTGTGATGCATCTCCAGTGGGGGTGGGGGCAGTGCTGTGCCACGTGCTGGGGAACGGAAGGGAGGCCCCGATAGCATTTTACTCCAGGTCCCTGTCCCAAACAGAGAGAAACTACGCACAGACGGACAGGGAGGCATTAGCGATAGTCTCGGGGACGAAAAAATTTCACGATTTTCTGTATGGCCACCCCTTCACCATCGTGACGGACCACAAGCCCCTGCTAGGCATTTTTACCGCGGATAAGCCCACCCCTCAAATCCTGTCCCCAAGGATGCTCAGGTGGGCCATTTTTCTCAACGCGTATCAGCACGTGTTGGTCTACCGGCCCGGGAAAGAGATCAGCCATGCGGACGCCCTATCTAGGTCTCCCCTTCCCCTAATGCCCAGCCAGGTGAGCATGGGGGAGCGGGACCATCAGGTTCTCATGATAGAGGTGCTGGATTCGCCCCCCGTAGTGCCCGCCGACATTGCCAAAGCGACAGAGAAAGACAAAACGTTAGCGACAGTAAGCTCCTGGCTACAGAAAGGGTGGCCCGCATCCTCCCCAGCGGAGGAGTTCGCTCCATTTTTCAGAAAAAAGCTAGAACTGTCCCTAGAGAGGGGATGTCTCTTGTGGGGGCAGTGGGTGGTGATTCCCACTTCCCTTCGGCCGCGGGTGCTCAAACTGCTTCACGTCAGCCACCCCGGCATCGTGCGATCCAAGGCGCTGGCCCGGAGTTACTTCTGGTGGCCCCAGCTAGACGCCGACATTGAGCACATGGTCGGCACTTGTGAAAGTTGCCAATGCTCCAGACCGGAGGAGGCCCGCCTTCCCCACAGGGAATGGGACGCGGCTAAGGGGCCGTGGTCCCGGGTGCACATTGATTTCGCGGGCCCGTTCAGAGGCACCCTGTTCCTCCTTGTAGTGGACGCTTTCTCCAAATGGTTGGAGGTTATCCCAGTCACGAGCACCTCCTCGGCCCAGACCATTAGACATTTGCGGAGGCTCTTTTCCACGTTCGGCATACCCGACACGTTAATTAGCGACAACGCTAGTTGTTTCACATCCTCCGAGTTTAAGGCATTCATGGAAATTAACGCAGTTCGGCATATCACCTCCGCCCCTTTTCACCCGGCCACCAACGGCCAAGTAGAGCGCCTCGTCCGCACCACGAAGGACGTGTTGCGGCGCATGGGCCCAGGGGATTTGAACCTACAAGTGTGTCAGTTTCTGCTAGGGTACAGGGTGACCCCGTTGGCATCAGGATACTCCCCCGCAGAGCTCTTAATGCGCAGGAAGCTGACCACCATCCTTACTAGGCTAGACCCCACGAGGGTAGAGGACAAAGGGAGGAACATTGGGCTGGAGGCTACGAAGAGTTTCAGTGTAGGCGCCCCCGTGCATTGCAGGAATTATGCCAGCACGGGCCCAGCCTGGGTTCCGGGTGTAGTTGTAGAGCAAACCGGCCCTGTGTCGTACCGCGTGGAAACCAGCACAGGGCTCCTGTGGAGGCGGCACGTGGACCAGCTCCGACGCAGGGTCTCCGATGAGCAGGGCACTGATCAGGCAGGAAATAAGTCAGCGTTAGGGTTCTCCCCCACCCGTTCAGCCCAAGGGGGAGGAAAGGGGGACCGTGGGCCCCCACCAAGGGGGGAGGAGGATATCCTCGTAGATACCCTGGGGGATCTTTCCGGGGAGGAAGAACCCGACCCCATACATATCTCGCGGAAAGTCCCCACAAATGCGGGTACCCCTACCAAGTTAGATTTTGATTTCCAGAACCGGGGGGGGGGGTGTTTTCGGAGTGGTCCCCCACCCGTCCAAGCGAGAAGAGGGGTTTTTCGTTAGCCCCAACGGCCCCCGGTCTCCCCACAATGGAGTTTTTCCCTTCCCCTAGGACCGCCAGACAGCGGCAAGCCACTAACGAGTCTCCCTCTCCCATTTCAGGACAAGGGACCAGGGAACAAAGAACCAATAACGCCCCCGGGGGGGCAGCCCTCCTCACGGCCCACACGCACACGCAACAAGCCATCTTGGCTGAGAGACTTCGTCTCATCCTAGGGGGGAGGGATGTTGTGTTCTGTAAAGCAGTGCCTTTAACAATGTACCTTTGCCATGTGTTATCAATGTAACCTTTCTGTGTGCAACATTATAACCATCACCTGTATCAATGTATGCTTAATAAGGGGACGCGAGCTAGTGACCACCAGAGGGCAGTAGTGAGCGTCCAGCTCTAATGGATCATAGCCACCTGGATCAGCAGCGCGGGAAGATTCCCCGCGACCTCCTCACCTGGTCAAGTAGGGCGTGACCTCCTACGACGTCACGCAGGCAGCAACCAATAGTCTGTCAACGAGCCACATTCAAATGTATAGCCAGCTGTATATATTGAGCTACCCATCCGCCATTACCACATGTTCCTCCGGATCATCATGCAATAAACCTGTGTTAAGCCAACCCTTCGGCTGTTGTATTGTCTTTGGTCCCTTACACTAAAGAGGATTAGCACAGAGCCTTAGCTTGCTGGCTGCTCTGTGTTTTTGGCGCTAGGTTTTCGATCCCTGGAAAGGGATCCTGTTCTTCCTTCGAAGATATGCCTCCCAAACGGAAGGCCCCGGCGATGAAACCGCGGCCGAAGGGGAGGACTTTTCGGGCCCTGTGCAGGATGGGGGGCAGCCTTCAGGTCGGAGGACCAGGGCTGCGCACCCGCGGCAGGGCACTATCCCAGCTTTGCCCACCGATACCGGTGGGGTGATTCAGCCTGGTACTTGGCAGCCGGCCTTGGCTGGCCAGCCTCAGGCCGGCCCCTCAGGGGCTTCAGCCCTCGGCCCGCAGTTGCCAGCCATGTGTCAGGACAGCGGGGGAGGGCCTGGTGCGGGCGCGCAACCTGTTCCTCCTCCGGCCCCTCATGGGCCGGAGTTTTGGGCATGGCCCTATTCTGGCCCAGGCTCTCACTTCGGTGTTCCTTTTCAAATGCCTAGTGGGCCTTCCGGCCCACCCGGCCTGCCTTATGCTGGGGGATCTGTGGCAGTGGATGCTTTACGAGCACGTTTAGTAGTGCTGGAAGCATCCTTGGGGATTGCACAGCCCTTCTCTCTCTGCCGGGGGCTCTTCGTGTCCACCGGCTACCTCGACAGCTGCCACACTGCACCAGGCGCCCAGCTGGGTCGAGCTGCTCGAGACGCTCCAGCCTGCGCCTGCCGGTGTCTCGCAGCTCCCTGTTCGTCCAGAGCTGCAGACAGGGAGCAGTCAGGTGTGGCCCCAGAGCTCAATTTTGCTTGCGAGCTCCGACGCCCGCCATGGGCCAGAACCCCCAGTGGGGGCGGCTCACGGGGGTGCACCTAGTGAGTATCAGGTTCAAATTAGTGCACCTACATCACAGCCCACTTCCAGTGGTGGGGTTCAGTGGCCCTGGCCTCGTCAAATTGAGGCGAGTGGGCATCAGTTACCAGTCTATCCCAGTGCCCCTTGGTTTCACAATGGCACCTCATTGAGGGTGGGGGTTTCCGCCCCCGGGGCAGTGCCGGGCATCGCAGGGGCTGTCCAGGTCCCACTGCGTATGCCCCATATACCTAATGTGCCAGTGACGGCTTTGCCGACGGCTGGTTATTCCTTGCCCCTTGGTGATCATTTGTCTCAGGTCACGAGGGAAAAGATTTGGTGGGGGGAGTACGTGGATATATTCTCCCTATTGAACCGTGAGCCCACTAAGGAGGAGAGAGAGGGACAGGACGACAGAGACAAAGAGCTGTCCCGTCATCGTAAGCCTCCGCGCACCTGGGCCAACTGGTTGCCGGCATATCTTATTTATATGGTGGCATACCTTAGGGCCCGGCCTGATCTGGCCATTCCTATGGTCCAATATTTGGACAATATTTATAGGGCGATGGTGGATTTCCATGGCCCATCGTGGTTGGCTTACGATGAGGAATTTAGAATGAGGGTGCCCCTACACCCGGAGATGAGATGGGATGAGCCCTGTCAAAAATTGTGGCTCTTGTACATGACCCCCACGTGTCCGGCGCCTGGGGATAGGTACCATTGTGGCCATGCCGTGCAGCAAGCTGCTCCAACACAGGCTCCCCACCAGCCGGCGGGGCAGGGGGTTCCAGCCCGCTTGCTGTGTTGGAGCTTCTCGGCTAATGGCATGTGCAATAAGCGGCAGTGCCAATATAAACATGTGTGTCCCTCTTGCGCTGGCCCCCACGCCGCCGCCACATGCCCGCGGGCCAGTGGGTCACGGGGCAGAGGTAGAGGTGGACAGGGAGCGGGCAGAGCTTCTGCTGATGGAGCTAGCCAGTCAAAAGGCCCCCTCCCCAGTTAATGTGTATATGTTGGAGCGATGGCTCTCAACTTATGCAAGGAGGGAGGACGCGAGGTACCTCCTGGAGGGTTTCCAGTGGGGCTTCCATATCCCATTCAAAGGAGTGCCGGGACCCCAAGATGCCCCCAATTTACTTTCTCTGAAGGGTAGGGAGGAGGTGGCTGCCCTGAGTATTGCCAAAGAGGTAGAGGCCAAGAGGGTAGCGGGCCCCTTTTCTGTACCACCCTTTCCCAACCTGAAGGTCTCCCCTCTGGGGTTGGTACCCAAAAAGGCCCCGGGGGAATTTCATTTAATCCACCATTTATCGTACCCGGCGGGTTATTCTGTCAATGATGCTATTCCTGATGACCTTTGTTCGGTCAGGTATACGTCCTTTGACCAAGCCCTGCGAATGGTGCGCTCTTGTGGTCCTGGTGCCCTCCTGGCAAAATGCGACATTAAATCGACATTAAATTCCGATTGTTGCCAGTGCACCCTGAGGACTTTGAGCTATTGGGTTTTAGATTCCAAGGGAAGTTTTATGTAGATAAGGCCTTGCCTTTTGGCTGCTCTATTTCATGTTCAGCATTCGAACGTTTTAGCACCTTCCTTCAGTGGGCCTTTGTTCGCAGGTCCGGGTCTCGGTCTGTAGCCCATTACCACGATGACTGTTTGTTCGGGGGTGAACGGGGCTCGGACACGTGCACGCGTCTCCTCACTACATTTCAGATGCTAATGCGGGAACTAGGTGTCCCTTTAGCGCCCGAAAAGACCGAGGGCCCATCCACTACGCTCACATTTTTGGGTATTGAAATTGACACGGTTGCACAGGCATCCCGGTTACCCATTGACAAGGTCACCCGGATCTCCGCGATGATTTTGGCCTTGCTGGCCAAACGTAAAGTGTCACTTCGTGAGCTTCAGGTACTTCATGGCCATCTTAACTTTGCCTGCAGGGTGGTCACGCCCGGCAGAGCATTTGCGTGGCGCCTATGTGACGCCATGTCTGGCCTGTCAAAGCACCATCATAGGGTCCGACTGACCAGGGGCATGAGGGCTGACCTTTTGGTTTGGCTTAAATTCCTGCGGGAATTCAATGGGGTCTCCTTTTGGAGATCCGACCTTTTAGTTTGCCCTAGGTTCCAAGTACAGTCGAATGCCTCCGGCTCCCTGGGATATGGGATTTACTTTGAGGGGAGGTGGGCTTATGGCCAATGGCCTCCAGCATGGCGGGGCACGGATCGCCTCCGCGATCTTACATTCCTTGAGTTCTTTCCAATCCTGGGAGCTTTGATGCTATGGGGCGAGGAGTGGGCCGACTCAGTGGTCCATTTTTGGTGTGACAATGCTGCGGTAGTGCACATTGTCAACGCTCAGACTTCTAAATCACCCAGGGTGATGGTGTTGGTCCACCAGTTTGTGTTACGTAGCCTACGCCTGAATGTGCTTTTTAAGGCCAGACATGTTCCAGGTATTAATAATGATATTGCTGATGCTTTATCCCGCCTGCAGATCCCCCGGTTCCGTGCCTTGGCTCCGGAAGCAGAGGAATTCCCCTCGCCACTCCCGGCCGAGATTTGGACATTTGGCAAGGAGAGGTGAACCAGGCGATTGGCATGTCTTTGGCGCCCCGCACGCGTAAGGCGTATCACCATGCTTTTGTTCAATTTAGAACTTTTTGTGTGCAACTTCAGTTGCCCGAAGTGTGGCCCATTCCAGTGGAACAAGTTTTACAATTTATGGTTTATTTACACAGTCAGGGCCTAGCTCCTCGCACTATAGCATCCAGGCTGTCGGCACTGGCATTTATGACCAAGGTGAGGGGTTTTGCTGACTGCGTGAATGATTTCTGCATACGACATGTTTTGGAGGGGTGGACACAGGAACGTGGCCGCTGCCCGGACACTCGCCACCCAATTTCACCGGGGGTGCTTACTCACCTTGCACGAGGCTGGCATAACCTGTGTTTTGATAGGTATGAGGTGGCTCTTTTTCACGCGGCTACCACGGTGGCCTTTTTTGGAGCGCTCCGCATCAGTGAGTTGGTACTACTGTCTAAGGCGGATGCGACTCGTAGGGCACTGGAACTCGACGATGTCTATGTCTCTAATGAGTGGGCTCAGTTGAGGATACGGTCCTCAAAAGTTGATCAGCACGGCGTAGGCAGTGGAGTTAGACTGCTACGATGTTCCATTGCAGACATCTGTCCAGTTGGTGCCCTACAGGAGTTCTTGGCAGTGCATGGCACGCACCCTGGCCCGTTTTTCTGCCACCAGGATGGGTCTCCCCTTACTAAATTTCAATTTTGGAATGTGACCAGTATGGCACTATCCAGTGTTGGCCTCCCCGGGGCTCGTTACGGCACCCATTCGTTTAGGATAGGTGCCGCATCCACTGCAGCTGCATTTGGGTACTCTGAGGCTGATTTATGCCATATGGGAAGATGGGGATCTATGCATTGTATGTTTGCCCTCTTCAGGAATGAGTACCAGTTAAGTCACTGTTCTCTTTCTTCTTTTACAGACCCTGTGTGTCCCCGCACACCGGTGGCAGTATGGCTGGTGGGCCAGTTACGTGCACTGGGCAGCGCAGTATGCTGCGGCGACAGAGTGGGGACCCCAGCTTGGACTGCGTGCAACCGCACGCATACGTTGGTACGGTAAGCGTGGAATGAGATGGCGGGAACTGTTGCCATTCCTGTTTTCCATCAGGGATGCTGAACCGCCTGATGTCCTTGTACTGCACCTCGGGGGCAAAGACCTCGCCCAGGTCACTGGCCTTTCTTTAAAATTCACGATTTGCAGTGACCTAGCTTATTTGCATTATGTGTGGCCGTCCACAAGGCTGCTATGGTCGGACATCATACCGCGTCATTTTTACAGGGGAGGTATTGACCTCCGTGCCCTTGACCGCACTCGCCGCTCGGTGAACAGGGCTGTTGCCCGGTTCTTGGCAGACAAGGGTTTGGGGATGGTCATCCGACGCCCCACCATTAGTTTACAAAATTATCATCTTTATGCAGGAGATGGGGTCCACCTGTCGGCTAGAGGTATGAACCTCTTTTTGGAAGATTTGCAAGCAGGCCTGTTGACCGAGCTGACGGTCTGGGGGGGGGGGCGGTGAGTCTTCATTGAAGCCTCCCCGTGTGGCGGGTAGCACTGGTAAGGTAAATATTTATGACCCATAGGTATCCGGCAGGTTCGCAATTGACTGGCCAACACTTAGACAGGTTCAGGTGTAATAACGTTGACCGGTCAACGACGAACCAGGCAAGGGGTGATGGCAGGAGCTTTTCAGCATGCATCACCCCGTGATTTGACGGATACACATCAGAGGGTGGGGTGAGTAGATAGTTTATTGACTCCGGTCAATAATTTGTTTGTGTCAACAAACAAATTGATACAAATGGATACATTGTAGCCAATTGCCATTGGCAATTTTGGGAGGAACCTTACCAGTGTTACTGCGGCCTGCTTGCCTTAAGAATTACAATTGGATGAATACCAATTGAAAGTTATAATTCGGACTAGGGGATTATTCAATAAAAGTGGCCCAATGCCTTTATCCGGTGTCTGAGTCTTTCTTTGGGGGGTGCGCCTGCAATGAAAGTGCGGCACCAAAATGGCCACCACGCTCTTTGCGGCCCCCCCACCCGGACTCAGACATCCGGGTGAGTTAGGGGTCGTGGCCACCCCTCTATAAAAGGGGTGGCCACGAGGCAGCCGAGCTGCCATTTTAGAAATAGCGACGGAGAGGAGAAGTTTTTCCCTCCACCCCCTCCCTAGTTTACAGTGTGATATTTTGGTCGCTTCAGGGCCGGGTTGGAATTTTTGGCCTGAACCTACAATTGGCCCTTGGGTTCTGGCTTTTTTGCCCATCCCACACTGTTGCTAGTGTTTGACATAGGGGTTTTTCTTGACTTTGGTCACTTAGGCGGGTAGCACGGGTAAGGTAAATATTTATGACTCATAGGTATCCGGCAGGTTCGCAATTGACTGGCCAACACTTAGACAGGTACAGGTGTAATCACCCCGTGATTTGACGGATACACGTCAGAGGGTGGGGTCAGTAGATAGTTTATTGACTACGGCCAACAATTTGTATGTGTCAACAAACAAATTGATACAAATGGATACATTGTAGCCAATTGCCATTGGCAATTTTGGGAGGAACCTTACCAGTGTTACTGCGGCCTGCTTGCCTTAAGAATTACAATTGGATGAATACCAATTGAAAGTTATAATTCGGACTAGGGTATTATTCAATAAAAGTGGCCCAATGCCTTTATCCATATACCGGTGTCTGAGTCTTTCTTTGGGGGGGGGGTGCGCCTGCAAAGGGCTCTGAGTGCTACCTCTGGCATGTGTACCATAGGTTTGGCATCACTTATCTATAGCAAAAGGTTGGTGGCATTGATCTGTCCATGAGTCCCTTCCCAATTGTTGCTATTTCAGTTCTGAAGGACTGTATGAAAATGTCACACACACACACACACACACACACACACACACACACACAGATTAATGCTATTCTCTTACACAGTTGTGTACATAACACTGGACTACTCGGAATGGATGGAACAATATCAATCAGTCAGATCAACATTTCTCCCAGAAGGTATTTAGTTTTCATTGTAGTCCAAACCACACATCTGCTGGTTGTGTATCTTTTCCCCAGACAACCAGATTAAACAGTAATGGAGAGAGGCTATCGGTGAGAAATTATTTGACACCATTATCTTTCTGCTCCACAATCTAATTTGTCTATTTACGTCAGAGAAGGGACAGACATAAGAAGACCTGATTGAATACGAATGTTGGTGTTTGAAAAATACTTTATTTGAATGAAGTTCCATGCCTTTAGAAAACAAACATCTTTCATCAGAATCCATGTTGTAGTTACTGAAATAGGGTGAATATATTTACAAATATTTGCAAATGTTTTAAAAACACGGTCATTGACACAGCAAACAGTGAACTGATTTATTTGACACAGCCAACTTATTTATTTATTTGTAAATTTCTGATGAAAAACATCACTCAGGGCGGCTAACAGCATATACAAAATACAGTAAAAACACAAGTAAGACAATAACATTAAAAACCCCAACCTAACACATAAAAAACCAGCCTAAAATACATAAACAAGTACACAGGTTGTAGCTAATAAACACCACCCCCACCCCCACCCAGCATAAAATGACAAAAACAATCCACAGACAGTGAAAGAACTGGATCCCTTAGAATGCTAAATCAGCCAGCAGGCTTGTGCAAAAGAGTCACACATACCCCAAGCCCGCTGACATAGCCAGGTCTTCAACATTTTTCTAAAGGGGAGAAGATCCGACTGGAGATGCAATTCTGGTGGTAAAAGGTTCCACAGGGCAGGGGCAGACACGGAGAAGGCTCTCTTCCTGGCCCCACTGAGGTGGACTTGCTTCACAGATGGGACCACTACTGAGCCCCTCCTGTCTTCTCTTCTTATTTCCCAGTGTTCCTAACTCCCCTTTTTCTGCATATAATTCACCACATGATGTCAGAAAAAGGATAAAGGAGTGCCACCATGTTTATGGGTTGTATCTTTCACGGTTTATATGGTAGCATTGGAGCAGCATTTGCTCATAGAATCGAGAGGGGAGGGGTTTATTCTCAAATGTCAAGAGGAGGCCCCCTATTGCAATCTGGAGCCATTCAGAATAGCAGGAATCCTCAGTCCCCAAATTCATTCACAAAAAAGCTGTTATAAACACCAACATGTGAACTGTCCATTTTAATATTCCATGTGACTGCATTTGTTATCTAGATGCACTCTTCTTTAATACTGTTTCATTTAATATGTGTATCACCCCATCTCTGCTGCTGCTGCCACCTCTTCTTCTTCTTCCTCTCCATCTGCTGATTTTGTAATATCTTTATTGCTAGTTGTTATTCTCTTTTTTCAAATCTACATTTAAAATAGGCAACACAATTCTCTATGTTTACAGACACATTCATTCCCTTTTATGGCCACAATCTCTAAAGCCAAACTTCTCACTGACACATTTCCTATGCTCATAGATGTTCCCTTCTTCATTTCCCTTTTGCCACAGCCTTCCAAGAACTGTGATTGTTGGAATTAAAGAGCGAATGGAAGGGGAGAACCTAAAGTCATCTATTTCACCATCTTTAAAAATACTACTCACTGCCTGTCTTCCTAGTTTTGTTTGACATCTTGCAAAGGTTTTCTGTCTCTCTGTTCCTGAAAAACAACAACTAGAAGTCATTCCCAAGTCTGTTTGTTCTTCTGTAATGGTTCTCTCTAATGGCTTCCTTACACTCATCTCTGTTCTTGGTTGGGCTCTATGGGGGAAATCCATTCAAGTGCTAAATACTGCAACTGAGCAAGTACCGAGAGATTTGCAAAGAAAAAACTTTCTCAGAGATTCTAACTAGGGCTTCCCAGTTAACGGAGCTTTGAGATGAACCATCTTCCTCTGAGATAATCAGCTTCAGCTGACAATTAAAATAGCTGCATGGGAAATTTATGAGAATTCAGCCTCATAACCCAAATAATGCCCTTCTACAAATCTCTCCTCATGAGGCACTCCAAGAGTCCAGTTTTCTCCTTGAAAAATGATGAATGGTCGGTAGATAAAGAGTTCCTACCACAGGCTAAGATTTGACTTCTACCTCCCTTCTGTTGAGAGTACAGCCTGGCACTTTTCAAAGATAATATATCTTCTGGCTGGACACCTAAAAATTCCCTCTTTAAACTAAGAGGCGAATAAAAACAATCTACCCAGTATTCAAAATAGCAGCACTTTATTTGCTTACAATATAGAGGTAGATTAATATACAGTTATAATAAAACTTCAGGAATACAAAAAGAAATCATAAACAAAACATAAACATGAATAACTAAGCTGTCTAAATAGATCTAAGAAAGCGGGGCAGAAAGCCCCTCATAGATTCAGAGTGCCATGGTCTGACCTATGGGGAAAAGAGGGGTAAGATTCTCTCCGGCTGAGAGAAGCTTACCCTATCTAGATCTTCTCTATCTTCTCTAAAACATCAGGGTAAAAGGATTCTTATTTATACACTTTTCATTCAAACACCTGCATCATAAACATGTGAAAACTTCCAACTATGTCTCGTGGAGACAAGCTGGCTGGGTG
Organism: Bradypodion pumilum; assembly: GCA_035047305.1. Taxonomy (NCBI): domain Eukaryota; kingdom Metazoa; phylum Chordata; class Lepidosauria; order Squamata; family Chamaeleonidae; genus Bradypodion; species Bradypodion pumilum. Next base: position 304,374,002 of record JAWDJD010000004.1, on the reverse strand, counting down.
TGTGGGTGATATGCCCCCCTACCCACCTGTTTGGGACATCTGCTAATTACATGAGTCCGTTATCTCTTGTTCCATCTCTTACCTAGTGAGATGGACAAGGTGTCTGGGTCTCAGACTTCAAGTCTGCACATTGACATGCAGGTGTCTAAATGGACATATTTGTCTAAACATCTGTTCTAACTAACACCTGGGAATTAGTATTACATCATAGAATAAGAAACATTTTTACTTCAAGCAGTAAACAACTTTAATGAGAGCAAAGTTCACTCTTTTTAAATGCCAATTCCTTTACAGGTAGGAATATAAGCAGTTTAATTTAAGTGTGGCTATTTAAATGAGAACTCTTTTCCAGAAGATCAAAGAAATCAAAACAAAATTCTAATCTAGATTAGAAATGCTGAATGATCATACCTGTCAAGTTTCGGGAAATGTCTGTCAAATAAGGGAAATTTCCCTGCCAAAATAGGACAGCTATGTTTATCCTGTGCTGGCCTCCAGTCTAACTCCAGTCTAATTGCAGTCTAACTAATGCAGGATGACGGCGGGAAAGAGTGTAAAATACAGCAGTTTGACAGAAATTTCCCAAAACTTGACAGGTATGTGAATGACCAACATGGAAGCACACCATCTGGCCAGGGGGATGGTGGACAATATTTTCATATCATAGGTGAGAAATAAGAAAAGTTACCATTTTGGATTACAACTTCCAGAATCCCCCAGCAAGATGGCTGTTGATCTATCTGACTAGAGCTTTTCAGTGCTGTACAACAAAAAAGGAATTTTTCCAGGTCCTTCACCTAGTATGGTAGGGAAATATATGTTTTCTCCTAGCTTCTTTTTTTCATCTTGAGATGTTTTTGTTTCTTAGTAAAGGTAAAGATCACCTTTGCTCAAAAACCAGTCATATCCGACTCTAAGGTTCAGTGTTCATCTCTGTTTCATAGCCGAAGAGCCAGCGCTGTCTGCATTTGCAGATGTTTCCGTAGTCATGTGGCAGGCACATAGAATGCTATTTACCTTCCAACCAAAATGGTCCCTATTTATCTACTTGCAATTTCTTGCTTTCGAACTGCTAGGTTGGCAGGGTCTGGGACAGAGACAGGAGCTCACTCTGTCCTGCAGTATTTGGGTATCAAACTCCTACATTTGTGGAAATGCTGACAAATTTTTAGAAAATGGATTCAAATAATCTTCTCCCTTTCTGCACAAGGCAAATAAACAAGAATAGCTAATTCTACGGCAAAGATTACCATGTTGTATTCTCATGATCATCTCAGAAAACATGATATCATTAAACCACATTGACACATTCAAACCTAAATTCATATGAATTAATATTAATCTACTATTTTAATTTATCCAAATTCCTTTTCTTTGAAATCTTAAATTATTTCCAGCTGAACTTTGAAAAGGTTTGCAAATGTTGGTAATTAGAAAATACAAATGAAAATCATATGCTCTCCCCACCCCCAATAGCAGGCCAGTTTATTCCCTGACTACAATGGGTTAGAAATCTTTAGTTTTAGAACTGAGCAACAGTTCTCCAAAATAATACTCTGGAATGAATTAATTAATTCACTTGTCAAATTTATTAATCTGAGCAAGCGAGATGTAGAAGAAGATCTTTTTAACAAGGAAATTTTGCCCATTTTAGCAAAGGCTTGACATTTTCAGACACACACATGGATTTGTTGGCTTGCCTAAATAGGATAGAGAGCACAAATGCTATTGCAGAGATAAATCTCTTACAGTTGTATCACCATGACTGAGATGCTTCCAGAATGAATCTGGTGAGCCATATGTTGATTTTACTGCCAAATTCAGATGCACATGATTGACATCTGTTGTGGAAGCTTTTCCATGCCTACCTCTGTGATGAAATTAGTTTACAGTTCATCCTGTAAACTAAATTTAATTCTACAAATTTCAACATGAACCTCTTTAAAAAATATATTTTCTAAGAAGTACACCGGTGATTTTATAGCAATTAACTGCTGAATACATTTCCAATTTCACTAAGACTGAATTCCTTGTATGCTATGACTGCTGCAAGCTTTCAGAACTCTAAATCAGTACATTTGTCTCCTGCCCTATTTCAAGTGAGACATTTTATCTTCATAAAATGTAGGTGGTGGTAAAAATATAATCAAATTAAGTATATTTACTAGTGGGTTTTTTGACCAACCAGCTGTTCAATCAACTTTGGAAGCATATCTATTCACCTTTTTGTGTGTCTGCAGAAGTTTAAACTGAGATAAAATATTTTTTGGCAACCTGAGAATGTACTATAATTTCCGTAAATGTGTGTGGCCACTTAAGACTTCATTTGGTGCTTGTCTAGATAATGTCACTGGTGTAAAGATGATTAAAGCATGCATGTCCTATCTATTAAGATATTTTCCATTAAGGGGCATTCACAGTACATTAGATTATCCATACAAGAATCACCATAGTAATTGTTTCTTAAGGGGTTTTATCCAAAAGTTAATTAGATTGCTACCAGTAAATGTACGAAGTTCCAAGTTATAAACTGGCAAGAATGTATGAATTATGAAAATATGTTTTTGTGACTTCTCTTTCAGAAATATCCTGGTTTGCTTAGAGGCTATCTGTGATTAGAAACTGGCTTTTGGAAATTTAGAAACATCTCTGGAATTACAGGAAGGAAAGGATTCAGGAAGAGGATCTAATGCAATATGGTAGTTAGAGTCCTATTCAGGCTGTTTATGGTTTGTTGTAAATATAAACATGGAGAAGAGGAAAGCTGTGTATATTGTATTGATGAAAAAGTGATAAATTGATAGATAAATAAGGGAAGCAGGGATTAGACTCAGTTATCCACAGTTTCCCTGCATTGCTGATTGGTATGATTGCATTTAGAAGCTTAATCTTTGGTACCACAGCTCTCAGAAACTCACACTCATCATGACCAAAGATGATTCAAACTGAGGCATTTTGGAAGTTGTGTGCAATTTGAACATGTATCTTTTCTAAATACTGGTTAAATCTGTACACCATTGGCTCCTATGTTTCAGCTTTCTGTAGCAGAATATCAATGATGTAAACACAAAATATGTATAAGAGATTTTTGATTTTATGCTCAGTTGCAGCACTGCAATATACACAGCAGCAGCAAAATTGGCATTGTGTTAAAATTACATAGCATAAGAACATAGCAGAAGTGCAGTGGAAAGAATGAACCAATCAGGTATGAGAGCCATTTGAGAAAAGCCTTGGATGAGTTCATTTTTAGTGGGTCTGAAAGTCTGCAAACTGACAGGCAGAATCATGCGGCTCATAGATCACTGATGGTGCAGCAGTAAAATGGATTAGATGCAAAACAGCATGGGTAAGAAAAAATGATTAGAGGCAAAAATAATAGAGGCAATGCCCTAGTTTCTAAGTGAATGAGGAAATAAAACAACAGACCTTACAAAATAAGGTTTTCTGTCAAACAAGGGTTGTGTAGTGAAGATAAACAAAAATATCTCAATACTGGGATTTGAATAGATCAAGATATGACAAACCACAATTGAACACTTGTTTTCCAGTGCAGTCATGCAAGATGAAGGTAAACACAAGGCACAGTGACATTTAGAGATATGTACTGCAGGATCACACAAACTGGACTGAAAGATGACAGTGTGCCATGATCCTTACCATCTTTCAAATAACCCAGTTCACTGCAATTCCATTCACAATGATTGCAAGGTATTGAAGGTAGTAAATAGAAAGGAGTTGGCCACTGGGTCATGTGACTGATCTTCAGATCCATGTTGGATTGCATCCGCATGCCATCAACTTCAAACCAATCCTTTTTAGCCACAGGATCCATAGAACATTTCTGCTTTTCTAAAGATAACCAGATGCTGGGGATAACTTCAATATGACCTAAGACTGGATACTGACCTCATTGTGTCCAGGATGTTTGAAAACCATCGGAATTATATAAGTCACACTCAGCATTTTTTCAATGGACAAGAAGGGTATTTTAATTTTTTTAAAAAAGCAACGAGGATTGAGAGGAAACAATAGCATTTGACTATGGGGACTCCTCTGTCTTGCAATAATAATCACACTTCCTTCGTAATATTTAGGGATTAGAAAATTTCTAGTTTCATTTATTTCCACACAGAATTTTATCACAATTTCAACATGTCTCAATCCCATTTATCAGGGGCTTGCAAACTATGGTCCATGAGCCAGACCTGGCCCATAGTGCCAAATAATTAACACCCCCCCCCGACCTTGCTCCAGCCACTGCTGCTGGTGGAATTGGCTGTGGACTCATTTGTGGCCGCATTTATGACAGCTGTAAATGAGTCTGTGCCCATTGTAAATGTGTTTACGACAGACATGTTTTATGTCAGTGTTTGTGGTGGGGGAACTAACAGTCCAGCCTGCTCAGCTGTCTGTGGGGGCATGGTCGAATCCATGGCTGAAAAACATTGAGAACTCCTGCCATATATAAAGAAATTTGAGAATATAGAGAAGTCCCTCCAAAAAAGAACTGAAACTAAATTCTCCCATATACATTTCTCCCATAAACAATATTGCAATTCAATATAGTTGTTCAAAACATGCATCTATCTATTCTGTAGCTGTTTAAAGTTGAGGTGCCTTTTGGATGAAGACATATCAGAACTCTGTTTCAATGCTATCATGATTCAAACTTCAGCTACAATCATGTTCACTTATGGGATTATGGAAGGGCAGTCAGGCACATAATTTGCCCCTTCTGGCAGGCTCTCATTCATATGAGCAGTCGTGCACTAGTTGTAAAATTGTACATGTGACTAACCACATTCTGATCATGTGAAGAGCAACTCAATAGAGGGGAAAGCCTTGTTTTTGTAGAGTTTTTGTTACCAGGTTTTTGGCCCCTGCCTATTTAATACTAAACTCTTTGCTCCTACATGGATAAATCTATCATCTACAGGTACAGTTTCTCCCATATTTTGATATTTGAAATAGGAAGCTCTATCCATTGCAAATAAGAATGTTCACAGAAATATTTGGGGATGGGGGAAAAGCCTCATAGCACTACATTTTTTGCACATAGTCCTTCTCAACAAAGCACAATGTGGCTGTCCATGTGCATTAAAAATTAGCTAAAAATGCAACACCTAATGGTTAAGTGCCTCCTTAATATTCTCGGCAGTCACTAGTGGCTCCAGATATGAAGCAGTGTGCAAATTTGGTAGCTTCTTAGAAGATACAAGATAAAGTTCTCACTTATGCCTTTCAGTGGCCTCGTGCTTCCATGTTGCAAATTTGTCCTGCTCTGTCAGAACAACAAATGACTTAGAAGAAGGATAAAGAAAGCTACGATTTGGTGATACTGTGGTAATTCCATTGTAATAGCATTTTGTTACTGTAGAGAAGTTGATTCAGCATAGCTAGGGCTAGTCCATCTTTTAGGCAATGTAAGGTAGTGTCATAGTTTGTAGAGTGCCAGGAGCAGAAAATCACTGCTGGCAAAGATCCTTTTCCTCAATACCGCGCTCACTGTGCCTATGTCTAAGGAAGGGCTCATCAAATCTTGTCATGTATGTCTGACTGACTTTCCGGTGAGCAGAGCGAGCCAGAGGGTGCGCACCAGTGGTGATGGGGGTGGCAGCAAAGATAGGCTGATGGACTGGTGACCAATGACTTGGGAAAGGGTATATCTGTCCACCAGAAAAATGGAAGGAGAGCTTGAGCTGCAACAGAACACCAGGATGCCATTTTTGATGGTCAGTCTGATACGTGCAAGAGTAACTCAGCTGTTATTTCAAATTATTTGGCCAGATGTTAGAGTGACAGCTGTGATATTAGACTAGCAATTTAGGATGTCAGATGATGGATGGCACCAAATCTAATCTGATTTGAGCCACTTACATTCACTTTCTCAAGGCATGCCATCAGATAACTTAAAAGAAATGTGCCGAAACAGACAAAGCCTAATTTAAAATGAGCCCACGGGTTTTACAATTTATGTCATGTTATAGATGTCATTTGTTTGGAATCCCTTCCAGTGGGTATGATAAATGTGTGCTGAGCTCAGCGATAAAAGAAAACAAGTGAAAAAAGTGTGAATTGTCTGTTTAATTTTGCCTCACTGTACTTTTTTATTAGCTAGAGGAGCTATTTTGCCACCTTCTTTGTGCCAAATTTATCCAAACATTGCTGGCATTATTATCAGCATCTTTTTCCATATGGGTTACTATGTTGTTCCATGATATAAACAGATCATACCTTTCTCTAGCATATAAAATATGTCAATGGCTTGTAATCCCAGTTTCAGGGTTGCTATGAATCCTCTCCAGGTTTTAGTCTGTATTTTACAGGAGCTATGCTGAAGCCTATCTCCAAAATAGGTTCAAGACCTTGGATAACTCATGAAAAATATAAGGAAAAAACACAGAAGGGAACTGGAAACATTAGCCACCATAAGATTAGGGTGACGATATATTGTGTGACCCTAGAAGAAACAGCCATAAGGAACAACTTGGGGAGAAAGAATGGCAACTACCATAACTTGCTGTCAGGAAAAGAAAATCTACTGCTATTTGCTGGTCCTCAGGGGTAGTGTGAGATAAGCCAGTTTTTAAATTTATTATAGGCAAACTGATTGTCCCTATAATTTGGAAGGAGGGCTTACATGTATATTATGCACTGTTGGCTTATATATTATGCACTGTTTCTATTGCTTTTAATTTTTGTATATTTTCATTGTAAAATACTTTGAGGGTTTTTTTTAAAAAAAGAAAAAGTTCTCTAAGACAATTACCACTACACCACCACCACCACCTCTTATATATTAAGTATTATATTAAATTCCCCTCACTCTATTGCCTGAACTAGAAAGATAAAGTTTTCTATCCTCTCTCTGCCCTGGGTCTGGGAAAACTAAAACTAAAGGAAAAGAGGAAAACATACCTCTACCTTTAAGAGTTATTCAGAAGTCAACATTTCAGCAGGTGTACCTGGCATGCCAGGTTATACCAGCTGGAATTTCCTCTTCTGCATAACAATCAGAGGTACTCTGTCCTTTCTTTTATCTGACAGCCGTCCATGACTTCTGTTATTGGGTCCTCCTACATGTTTTCCTTTCCTGCTTAAGCCATTTTATACTGCTTCCTTATACTACTTTCTTATGAAAGGCACACAATGGTAGTAACACTTTATAGGTGTTGCTTAGTACCTACATTTGCAGTGGCCTCCTGTAATTCCAGTAGCCACCACATCAGAACAGTCACAATCCTTTATTGAGAAATGTAGAGTGCAGTATATGTTACAGGCAGCTAGATGGATATCTGACTGCAAAGTTTGATTCCCCACTGTGGCTCTCAAGAGAAAGCCTGGGCTGTGAAGTCATGGGAAAGCTGCACAGTTCTAGAGTGCCTCCAGAAAAAGGGAAAGGTAAACCATTTCTGAGTTTTTTTATACCTAGAAAACCTGGAGCAGGTTGCCATAAGTCAGAACTGACTGGAAGAGATACCATTATTATTCTATACATTATAGGTAGGACATTATTAGAGGAGGCAAATTTTATTTGGTGGTCATCCTTGCTTGAAAGCTAGTCATATCTGACTCCAGGGTGTGGTGCTCATATCCTTTTGCATCAGCAGACATTTCTGTGGCCATGTAGCAGACATTACTAGACACCAGAGTGCACGGAACACTATTACCTCCCCACTGAAGCATTGCCTATTTATCTACTTGCAATTTCTTGCTTTTGAACTATCACTACAAATTAGGAAACAAATGTGAGCTTTTCAGTTTTCCAGAGATCTTCATCAAGTTATATTATATAAACGCTGTGGTTCAAGCAAGTCCAAAATTTGGACCAGAAGTGATGATCATGGCTCATGGAGTCAGACTGTTAGGAAGGCAAAGTGGAGTTTTAATGATCAAGATGACAATTTTTCAGGCTTTCCATTTCCCTTAGGATGCAGGTCTGCCTTGGCTTTCAACAAGTCTCATAACTGCTTTGGGCAAGGCCACAGAAGAAGGAACTTATTTTGTGCAGAATATATCAGATTTTCAATGGCAGCAGCTTTTCACATCTCTTGCACTTTGTAGCTTGGTTTGCTTTGTGATTAGAGGTAACCAGTTTATTTTAGTAAAGGGTCGCCTTTGCTCAAAAGCCAGTCATGTCCAACTCTAGGATATAGTGCTCTTCTCCATTTACAGCCAAAGAGCCAATGCTGTCTGCATTTGCAGACACTTCCATGCTCATGTAGCAGGCATGACTAGACACCAGAAAGCAAAGAGCACTGTTATTTTCACACCTAAGCAGTAGCTATTTATCTACTTGCAATTTCTTGCTTTCAAACTGCTAGGTTGGCAGGAGATGAGATAGAGATGGATTTCACATAGTCATGTAGTACTTAGGTCTCAAACTGCTGACCTGCCAACCTTCTAGTCATCAAGTTCAGCATCTTAACCACCAAGCCACCGCAGTATGCTGAGTTATGAAGGACTACCCATAGTTTGCCCCACAGCCAAAACTCTGGTAAGGTTTGTCACTGACATTTGGATACATGCTGTCTCAGTTTTTTTTGGCTTAAGACGGCAAACAAAAGAAAGGAGACTTATGATGTCTATAAGGACAGTTCATTAACAGTGGGGGAAAGGCTCGATTAAAGCTGACAAGCTACAATATGAAAGTGAAGCATTCTCGGGATAAAAAAGACTTAATGAACACATCTGTCTTGCTGATATTCAAAGAGATCCAGTTTATAATGTTCTTTATTTAACTTAATTAAGTATAGTATTGCACTTGTAATTTAATTGATACATAAAACCAACACCAAGCAAGTAGCCAAACAGCAAGAAAGTTTATCTCTGAAAGGGGAAGAGAAGATTAAATTCAAATTATATCACAGGTACAATGCCCACAAACACAAACAGCATTTTATCACAAACAATACAATACCACAACATCCAACCACAGGAGGTATATAGGCGAAGCTGTAGTAAATCACTACACACAGTTAGCTATTCTGTGGATGAGAAGTGGGGATATGCTTGCACTAATAGATACAGATGTGTATATACTGGAGAATCCTAATGGTCCCATGGATAGATCAGTCACCAATAAGCAGGTTTTTCATTATGCTTTGAAAATATGTGATGGTCCAACCATCACAAAATACAGGAAAGCAATGTATTTGGATGTATCTTCCACAATGAGAAGCATTGCCTTATATTATATATTGAAGGTAAGATGGACTTGGAGAACAAGGAGTTTTGTGAACGTGGAAGCTCTGGCAATGGATTGACATCTAGAAGTGACTAGTTTGATTCAAAAAGCACAGAACAGAGCCACCTACTCCATGATGGTTACCAACCTTCAATGATGAGATGGCAGAAGAAGAAGAAGACTTCACGTCACAGCAATATACAAGAGATGGCAGAAGAAGAAGAAGAAGAAGAAGACTTCATGTCACAGCAATATACAAGAGAAGAAAGTATTTCCCCCTAAATTGACAGACGTGTATCTGGTTTTATCTAGGATCCAATAAAAAGACTTTAGCCCTATTCAGGCATTTAGTTTGAATATGTGTGGCTGAAAAAATGGTAGTATATGGGAAGGTAGATAAGCCCTACTTATATGTCCTCCTCCTACCTCACCCTATCCAGGCATCCTGAAGACCATTGAATGTTCTGCATATGTGTTGAATGCACATTGAACTCAACACGTTTATACCTCTTTCTAGGAATCAGACATGAAGCAGGAAAATGACTTATAGAATTCTTGGCTGTCATCAACACGTCAAGTACAAATATTTGCTTCAGCCAGTGCTAAACATGATCTGGAAGAATATAGACACAGATCCAAATGCAGATGTTATCCATACTTTTCTTTTGAGTAGGATTTTCCTTGACAACTAGTTGTGTGTTACTGCTTATGGCTAAAGCTGGATTGGAATAGAAATTGTGCTATATATTTCTTGTAGCATAGCAAAACATTAGCCTAAATGTCTGAACAGAAAGGATAGTTCAAACTTCCTAAATACAGAACAAAGACACCGAGAAGCTAAATTAATTGGTGACCTGCTATCCCTATGCCATGATGGTAAATACAGTAATGCTAAGACAATTGCTGATTGTCTTAGATTATTCAGTGGAATAGTCATTTCATTTTACTGCAGGATGGAATGAGCTCCCATCTTTGTCCCAGCTCCTGCCAACCTAGCATTTCAAAAGCAAGAAATTGCAAGTAGATAAATAGGGACTACTTTGGTGGAAAGGTAACAGCGTTCCGTGCACTCTGGTGTCTAGTTATGCCTACCCCATGACCATGGAAATGTCTGCAGAAGCAGACAGTACTGGCTCTTTGGCTTTGAAACAGAGATGAGCACTGAACCCTAGAGTCGGATACGATGGACTTTCGAGCAAGGGAAACCTAGTCATTTCAAATAAAAACAAAGAGACAAGACTAGGGAAGCAGTGGGCATAAATAGGTAGAAAAACTGTATTTTCATAGATTTTTTTTACTTAGCAATCTCTGGTCAATCGATTTCTGCATGCTTAAAGGCATGCTCTTTCATGCCTTTGGACTTCGACTGCTAGAATTTTCCAGGCAGAATCCTGTGATTTCACCCCCACTCACAAACACAAATTTTAGACTAAGAAATCTCAAATCTTGTAGTTCTTTAGGAGTTGTCATTGTAAGGTAAAGGTCACCCTTGCTCGAAAGCCAGTTATATCCAACTCTAGGGTTCAGTGCTCATCTCTGTTTATAGTCAAAGAATCAGTGCTTTCTGCACCTGCAGACATTTATGTGGGCATGTGGCAGGGCTGACCCAACACTGGAGTGCAAGGAACGCTGTTTACCATCCCACCAAAGTGGTCCCTATTTAACTACTGGTACTTGCAATTTCTTGCTTTCCAACTGCTAGGTTGGCAGGACCTGGGACAAAGATGGGAGCTCACTTTGTCATGCAGTACCCGGGAATCAGACTCCAACCTTCTAGTCAGTAAGTTCAGTGCCTTAACCACTTGAGCCACCACAGTCCCTTGTCATTGTAAAGCTTAATGTAAATAAGACAATGATTTCCTGCATCCTCTATGCACAGAGGATGATGTAAGTTGTGTTCTCCCTAAAATGCTCCAGAAACACTGTGGCCATTTTCTCCTTTCTCCCCAATTAAGAATAGGAATTAAAGGTCAAAGAAGCTAATGCCATGTTAGAGGTAAGCCCTTCTCAGGAACAGCAGGGAGAATTTTGGGACCTGAGATCTGTTTTGGAGGCTGAAACACCCACAATTCTGTCTTAGAACATCTTAAAGAATTAAAGTGGAAAAAACCAACAACATGAAAGAGCACACTCCTAATTTTCAGATGTAAAAATATCTCATAAAATGTGATACAGCACTATCATTAATACTTTTGGTTTTAATTCTTCTAATTGGAAACATTCCAACATTTGAACATTAGAAGAATAATGCCTGAATATCTATGTCTCTGAGTTGTATGAACAATTGAGTACACAGACCATACACCTCTGTCTGTATAACCGTACATTTGTCTACAGCTGTCTAAACTAAATTTGCTCCTTCCTAACATGGGCTAGAATTAAACTAGTGATTTAAAAAGGAACAGTTCTGTATCCCATTATGGGAACTCAGAAGTATGTCTTCCCAAAAGATGTATATTTTACGGGTATTTGCAGATAATGAGGGTGTTTGCCAGCTGGCTGATAATTTATATCCTCACCTTTTAATTAACACAGATTAGCTTTAGTATCAACTAGGTCTAATAAGTCTGGAGGGCCATTGAGCTTTAAATAAGCTACTAATCAATCTCTGCAGAGCAGTGCAGGCCTGCAATGTTTTTTTGTGAGATTTGAACATCCTGTCTAGTATATAGTGTCCATCTTTTGAAACATGGGAAGAAAATGAAAGAAAAGCAGATATTAATCAGGATCTATTGTATACATCAACAAGATAATTTGAATATAAACCTTATTCATTTCCTATATTTCTTGTTATTCAGTCACATACTTGAGTCCGACCCTTTGTGACCCCATTAGATAGTTTTATTGCCACTGATCAGGTTGTTGTTGTTGTTTTTTGTAATTTTCTCTATTTATATTTTAGTGTCACTTGCTATATGGTATGTTATATGACTGACAGTGAGCTAAGTGACAAATAGTTGCTTCAAGTATGGTACAGACTTTCTTAAGCTCATCAACTCTTCAGTACAGCTTCCCACTAGTCTTGCCTGACAGAAAATACTGAAGCAACAAAGATTGGCTATTTAACACTCTGGGCTCCATTGTTTGTAAAACAGTAAACAATGTTTGAAATATGGATATGCATCAGCACTGAAGATAAATATCCAAATGGGATGCAGCAAGGATACTTGCACATTTTATTTATTTATTTATTTATTTATTTTTCTTTTTTTAAAAAATAAAGTTTTTATTTATTTTCAGAAGAAAAAAATAAAAATAACAACAAACATACAAAAAAAGAAAAACAACAATAACAATACATTGCAATATTACATAAAACTCAGGAAAGATAACATATACATAGTAGTTAAACTAATTTTTGTCATGGAACACACACTGTTTAATACCCACAATGTAAGTTATTACTATAACCATAACATTCATGAAAGTTTTCAACATTACAATTGTTTATTACTTCTTTACTAATTACACATCACCCAGTGAATATTTACAATGCCCAGAGAGTTTAGTATCTATATCATCTCCAAAACCCACTTTGAGATGGTACAGGTCCAGAACTATCCCTAGCCATAAGAGAATGATCCACAAATGGCTTCCAAATATTCCAAAACCTATTTTCCTTCAGTTTATCCCTTTTTACTTTTATCTCCCATGTCAATTTGTCATTCAGTGCTAAACTCTCCATTTCCTTATACCACTCTCCAGTCTGTATAGTTACATCATTTTTCCAATTTCTGGCGATACATTGTCTAGCTGTAGTTAACATAATTTCCAATAATTCTTTTTCCACCTTGTTCAAACCTATACCTTCCACATCTGTTAGCAAAATGGTACCTGACGCCAACTTAATTTTTTTATCCATTATTTCCCCAATCTCTCCTTCTATTCTTCTCCAAAATTCATTTATATTTTTGCAACTCCACCACATGTGTTCATAAGTTCCAACCGATTCTTTGCATCTCCAACATAAATTATCCCTTTTATTATCCATCTGATGCAACCTCAGTGGTGTCAAGTACCATTGCCACAACATTTTATAATTATGTTCCTTGATTCTTACTGACATTGTGCTCATTATCCTCTTTTTCCACTTATTTTTCCATTCATCGTTTCCTATTTTTATATTCAAAATTTGTTCCCACTTAAATTTCAAGTCTTCCTGTGGATCACGTAGCCGTCACGCTAGGCCGTCCCTCCCTGCCCCTCGCCATCGGGCGGGGAGGCTGGATGGACTCCCAGGCCGAGGGAGCCGAAGACGTGGCAGCCACTGTGCGAAGTCGTCCCTCCCCGCCCTTTGCCATCAGGCGGGGAGGTCTAAAGGGCTCCCGGGACAAGGGACCCGAAGACGTCGCCGCCGCCGTTGCCGCCGCCGCCGCCGCGCAAGGCCGCCCCTCCCCGCCCCCTGCCATCGGGCGGGGAGTTTAGGAGGGCTCCTCGTGGCATTGGGGAGCCGTAGACGCCGCCGTGGATGCTGTCTCCGTACACAGACGTCCCCTCCAGCTCCCTGCCTCCACCCTCCCTATCTGGGGGGAAGAAAAAGGAGATGTGGACGACAGGACTCGCCAGCGCTCTCTGTGCGTTTTGGGAGCCCATGTTCGTTGCTGGAATTGGGGGGGGGATGGCGGATGGGGAGGGAAGAGAGAGTGTTGGTCCTGCCAGCCAGGAAGGAGGGGTAGCATTCCATCTAGGGAGGTTCCGGTGAATCATATAGGTGTTGTGACGGGCATGGGGCGATATGGCGGGTACCGTGGGGCGGGCCGCACTCGGGGAATGCGGGTCCGATGTTTAAGTGCGGTCCCTCATTCCAGCCCTGCAGGTACATCTCTGGGTCCTGAGCAGCAGATCCGGAGTGACCCCGCCCTTAGGCTGCTGCTGGTGAATGCCAGATCGGTCTGCAATAAGGCCCCCCTGATTCAAGATGCCATCCAGGATGGGCTGGCCGACCTGGCATGCATCACCGAAACCTGGCTGACTCCTGAAGATGGAGTACCTCTTTCGGACATGTGTCCAGCTGGGTTCGGTATCTGGCACCAGCCTAGAGGTGAGGGGAGGGGCGGTGGTGTCGCCATTGTTGCCAGGGAATCTTTGGGAGTTGCTAGGGCCACTGCTCCATAAGTGTCTGGTTGCGAGGCCCTGCTTCTTCGGCTGGGCCCCAAGGGTCAGTTGGGGATCTTGCTCCTGTACCTGCCCCCTTGCAGGGTAAGGGATGCCCTGCCTGAGCTCCTCGAGGCCGCCTCGATGCTGGCATTGGAGTTCCCGAGACTTATGGTTCTCGGGGACTTCAATTTGCCATCGCTGGGGATGGCTTCTCAGGTGGCAAGGGAGTTCATGGCTTCCATGGCAGCCATGGGCCTGACTCAGGTAGTTCGGGGTCCGACCAGGGGCAGTGGTCACATGCCAGACTTAGTTTTCTTGTCGGAGCAGTGGCAGAGTGATCTGAGTTTACAGGATTTAGTCATCTCACCTGTGCCATGGTCGGATCACTACCTGGTGACTCTTGACTTCCTGGGGGCGACACTTCATCGTAGGGAGGCAGGGCCTATTAAAATGGTCCGCCCTCGGCAACTAATGGATCCAGACGGATTCCAGAGGGAACTGGGGGATGTTCCTCTGGATCGGCTACACGATTCACCCGAGGCACTCGTCGACCTGTGGAATAGGACGACAACAGCAGCCTTGGATGAAATCGCACCACTGCGGCCTCTCCGCGCCCGTGGAAATAGGTCATCTCCGTGGTTCACAGAGGAACTGCGGGAACTCAAACGGGCAAAGAGACGCCTAGAGCGCCGCTGGGTGAAGACCCAGGATGACTCTGATTGGACACTAGCTAGAGCCGCTATTAGGGCCTACCTAGTGGCGATGGGGGTGGTGAGGCGGCAATACTTCACCGCCCTTATTGCCTCCGCTGATAATCGCCCAGCCGCCCTGTTCCGCGTAACCAGGTCCCTCCTCGGTAGAGGGAGATCGGTGCCCGGTTGGCAGGGTTCGGCTGAGGACTTTGCTGACCATCTGGTGGAGAAAATCGATCGGATTCGTTCAGGATTGAATCCTGGCGTGGATGGGGAGGGTCGGGGGGGTGCCGGTGCACAGTCTTGCTGTACGATCTGGGATCAGTTTGATCCTGTTGTCCCTGATGAAGTGGACAGGCTCTTTGCAGCTGTTTGTGCCACTACTTGTCCTCTGGACCCCTGTCCCACCTGGTTGGTGAAAGCCTCCAAGGAGGTAACAGGGGGCTGGGTTGGGGAGTTAATAAATGCTTCTTTATGGGAGGGGGTATTCCCTGCACAGCTAAAACATGCTTTGGTGCGCCCCCTCCTGAAGAAAATGTCCCTCGACCCAGCTGTCCTTAACAACTACAGGCCGGTCTCCAACCTGCCCTTTCTGGGTAAGGTTTTGGAGAAGGCGGTGGCGCGCCAGCTGCAGAGTGTCCTGGAGGAAGCGGATTATCTAGACCCCTTTCAATCAGGATTCAGGCCCGGGTATGGAACGGAGACGGCATTGGTCGCACTGATGGATGATCTCTGGCGGGAGCGGGACGGGGGTTGTCCATCTGTCCTCGCTCTTCTTGACCTCTCAGCGGCCTTCGATACCGTCGACCACGGTATCCTGCTGGAACGGCTCGAAGGACTGGGGATCCAGGGCACTGTGTTGTCCTGGTTTTCCTCTTTTCTGGAGGGGTCGGACCCAGTCGGTGTGGTTAGAGAGTGAGAGGTCCAGCCCTAGGCCCCTCAAGTATGGGGTGCCTCAGGGCTCTGTGCTCTCTCCTCTCTTATTTAACATCTACATGAAGCCACTGGGTGAGATCATTCGTTCCCACGGGGTGCGGTACCATCAGTACGCGGATGATACTCAGCTGTACATCTCGGCCCGTGGGGACCCCAGTGATGCTGTTGAAATCCTATCTGGTTGCCTGGAGGCCGTTGGGGTCTGGATGGGGGCCAATGGGCTTCGGCTGAATCCCAGCAAGACAGAGTGGCTGTGGATAAGGGGCCCCATGTTATCCAAGGAGTTACCATCTTTGGTATTGGATGGGGCTGTTTTGCCCCAGACAGACCCAGTGCGCAACTTGGGGGTCCTTCTGGACTCACGGCTGCTGCTAGAAGAACAAGTGGCGGCTGTGGCCAGGAGGGCTTTTGCCCAACTTCGGGTGATTCGCCAACTGCGCACACTCCTGGACCGGGGCTCCTTGCTTATGGTCACTCATGCTCTGGTTACTTCCCGACTAGATTATTGTAATGCGCTCTACATGGGGCTGCCCTTGACGACCATTCGGAGGCTGCAGCTGGTCCAGAATGCGGCGGCCCGGGTGGTGATGGGGTGTGGGCGATATGCCCATGCCTCACCGCTGCTTCGGGAGCTGCACTGGTTACCAGTTTGTCTCTGGGTGCAATTTAAGGTGCTGGTTCTGACCTTTAAAGCCCTATATGGCAGGGGGCCAGGATACCTTAGAGACCGCATCGTCCCAAGAGTGACTGCCCGCCCAACCAGAGCGGACCGGAGGGGCTCTCTAATGGTGCCGTTCACTAGGGGTGCACATCTGTCTAGTACCCGCAGGAGGGCCTTCTCCGTGTCCGCACCAACCCTCTGGAACCTCCTGCCAATAGATATAAGACTTCAAAGTGAACTGCTGCCCTTCAGGAAAGGAGTAAAGACCTGGCTGGCAGGGCAGGTGTGGGGCCCGAACGGGACTATGGTTCCCGCCGGCTGGCTTTTATAAAATAAGAGCTCTCTCTTCTTCCCTTTGTATAGTAGGTGGGATGGGTGGGTGGGATATGGGTTTTTAAATGGGGTGGATGTGGGTTTTTATAAGGTTTTGATAATGTTTTTATGTATTTTTAGAATTGTTGTAATGCCGCCCTGAGTCGGGTTCTGCCTGAGTGGGCGGCATATACAAATATGACTATAAATAAATAAATAAATAAATAAAATCACTGCCCTTATTTAATAGAGTATAGAGTTTGCTTACTAGACCCTTAATATTTTTCTCACCTTTTCTAATCTTGAAAACCAATTCTTCAAATTCAGTCTTTGCTCTATCTATACCTAGTTCTCTTCTATATATTTTTGTTCCAATTATCAACCTTCAATTTCTGAAACCAGTCCAATTTTAACTTTTCAAATATTTTTTTCCTCTTGGTTTCGTCTTCACAAACTCTTAACCATTCCTTCACTAGGAACACTTCGTTTTTATCCAATATTTCCTTTTTTTCCTTGTCTATTTTTATCGGAAAACACACCATATCAGCCAATTCCAAGATTGGAGAGGGATCTGGGACCAGGTCTTTCTTTAATCTTTTCCACACCCTATTTATTTATTTTTCTAATTTATATTGCCGCTGTTATGTATGTATGTGTGCATGTGCATTATACTGTAAAGGCAAGAATGTAACCACTCCAAATACAAACGATCTCAGCTGTAAAGGAACGCGAGCAGACAGCCCATAGAGGGCAGCTGCGAGCGTTCAGTCTCACATGGTTCACATTGCTCAATCACGGACAGCCGCGGGAAAACCTTCCCCGCAATCAGCAGCAGAAGAAAGATCTGCATTCAGCAGCAGGAAAGGAGGCGTGCCTGGGCAAGGCCACGCCGGTAGCAGCCAATGAGCTACCGTGCTACAAGATTCAAATGTAGAAGGCTACTGTATATATTGAGATGTATCACCGCCATTACCTCATGCTTCACTGGAACCTCATGCAATAAACCTGTGTTAAACCAACCCTTCGGTTGTCCGGTTGTCTTTGGTCCCATACACTAAATTGGCGACAAAGGTGGGATATGGCTGCCCACGGGACCAAGACATGCGCCGGCTACGAGATCAGGAAACCGGGAGACTTGGAGCTGTTTGAGATAGACTTCAACGCAGCGCTGGTGGAGCTCGAAGTCTCAGATGAGGCCAAGAAGAGGGCCATTTTCGTCCGCATGCTCGGACACGAGACCAAGAGGACCTTGGTGGACCTGATCGCGCCGAGGAAGGTGAGCGACCTCAAAGCTACAGAGCTCCTGGCGGCGCTGCGCGCCCATCTCCGGCCAGCAATAGCGATGTTCCCCGCTCGGAGCGCGTTCTGGAGGCGAGTCCAGGCGCCCGGGGAATCGGTCGATGAGTTCGCCGCGGCCCTGCGGTTGGCCGCCGGCCCATGCAAGTGGGAACTCCCCGACGTCACCCTCCGGGACTGCCTGCTCTGCGGTCTGAGGGACACAGAGACTCAGCACGCGCTGATGAAAAAGGAGCCGCCTCCCACGTGGCAACAAGTCCTCGACACGGCACAGGCCGCGGAGGCCACGACTGCCAGGGTGCACGAGCTTCAGGACTGGCGCCCGAAGCCCGCCAAGGCAGAGAGCTCGGTGCGCGCGGCCCGGCGAGTTTCGAACTCGTCTGCGGAGAGCGGCGACGACGAGGACGTCCGGAGGGTCCAGAGAGAGGGCCGGCGCTGCGACGGCTGCGGCGCCGCCCACGCCCGCGCCAAATGCCCATTCCGCAAGGCCGAGTGCCACAACTGCGGCCGGCGCGGGCACATCGCCAAGGTCTGCCGGAAACGGCGCGAGGCCACCAGGAGTTCTCCAGACCGCTCGGCGAGGCAGGACCGCACCACGAGGCCAAAGGACGGCACCCGGACCACGAGGACGTGGGACGGAGTAGGGCGCATCTCCGACGACAGCGAGGACGACGCTCCGGTTTGCAGCGTTTCCACGGAGCACCCCCGTTACTTCGTTGAGGTAGTAATACAAGGGGCCCCTGTTAGAATGGAGGTGGACTCGGGGTCTTCATACTCTATTATTTCCCAGGGGGAGTTCATGAAAATCGCCCCCCGCGTGCGGCCCAAGCTCAAAGCGTTGAGGGCCACACTGAAGGACGTGCAAGGGAACCGCATCCCAGTGTTGGGGGTTGGGAAGTTCCAGGTCCAGTTTAAAAAGCACACCGCAACGCTTCCCCTAGTCGTCCTCAAGGGAGGTAAATGCAGCCTCCTCGGGACTCAATGGTTCCAGCCCCTGGGGTTGTTCATTGGGGGGGTGCACGCCGTGGGAGCACACGCCGCCGGGACTGATCCAATACAGAGCGTGTGCGACGCGCACCCCGAGGTTTTTAAAAAGGGGCTTGGAAAATTCAAGGGCCCCCCAGTGACTTTCGACCTGGACACTGGAGTACGTCCAATCAGACTTAAACCGCGCAGAGTGCCTTTCGCACTAAAGGACAAAATAGAGGCGGAGTTGGACAAATTGGTGGGCCAGGGGATTCTTGTTCCTGTTGATTCTGCGGAGTGGGAAACTCCAATTGTAACAGCGCTCAAGGCCAACGGGGAGGTCCGCATATGCGCTGATTACAAGTGCACCATCAATAAGGCGATCCGCCCTAATGCGTATCCGGTGCCGGTAGTCAGCCACTTGTTGGCCAGGTTACACGGGGGGAGTTGTTTCGCTAAACTCGACCTGGCCCAAGCCTACCAGCAACTCCCGGTGACCCCCGCCGCAGCTGCTGCGCAGACCATAGTCACCCACAAAGGGGCGTTCCAGGTATCGCGCCTCCAATTCGGCGTGAATTCGGCGCCCGGGATCTTCCAGTCACTTGTGGAACGCCTCCTGAAGGGGTTAGAGGGGGTGTTACCCTACTTTGATGACGTATTGATTACAGGGGGGAGCCGGGCTGAATTAGCAACAAGGTTGGGAAAGGTCCTGACAATATTCGAAAAGGCGGGGTTGCGGTTGCGGAAAGACAAATGCGTCTTCTTCGCTACAGAGGTTGAGTTCCTAGGGTTCCGTGTCACTCCCGAGGGAATAAGGCCAGCCCAATCCAAGGTAGCCGCCATCAAGAAGGCCCCTCGCCCCACCTCCAAGCCTGAGTTGCAGTCGTTCCTCGGACTGCTCAACTTCTACCACTCCTTCCTTCCGCGGAAGGCAGCCGTGGCAGAACCGCTACACAAATTGTTAAAAAAGGACGAGGCATGGAAGTGGGGCGACGACCAGGAGAAGGCTTTCAATGACCTGAAGCGACTCCTGGCATCAGATGCTGTACTGACCCACTTCAATCCCAAACGCCCAGTGGTCCTGATATGCGATGCATCCCCGGTGGGGGTGGGGGCGGTGTTATGCCACGTACTGGAGAACGGTAGGGAGGCCCCGATAGCGTTCTACTCGAGGTCCTTGTCCCAAGCGGAGAGAAACTATGCTCAGACAGACAGGGAAGCACTAGCAATAATTGCGGGGACCAAGAAATTTCATGATTTTGTGTACGGCCGCCCCTTCACCATAGTGACTGACCATAAGCCTTTGCTAGGCATTTTCACCGCAGATAAGCCCACACCCCAAATCCTGTCCCCGAGAATGCTCAGGTGGGCCATTTTTCTCAACGCGTATCAGCACGCGTTGGTATACCGGCCCGGGAAGGAGATCAGCCATGCCGACGCCCTGTCGAGGTCCCCCATTCCCCGGGATTGCTGCCACGTGGGCGAAGTAGAGAGGGACCACCAGGTCTTAATGATAGAGGTCCTAGACTCCCCTCCAGTAGTACCGGCCGACATCGCCAAAGCGACAGGCATGGACAAAACGCTGGCCACAGTTTGCTCCTGGGTACAGAAAGGGTGGCCCGTGTCTTCCCCAGCAGCGGAATTCGACACATTTTTCAAAAAGAAACTAGAGTTGTCCCTAGAGAGGGGTTGCCTTTTGTGGGGACAGCGGGTAGTGATCCCCACGTCCCTCCGGCCGAGAGTGCTTAAACTGCTGCACGTCAGCCACCCAGGGATTGTCCGCTCTAAGGCACTAGCCCGCAGTTACTTTTGGTGGCCCCAGCTAGACGCCGACATCGAACACATGGTCGGCACTTGCGAAGCGTGCCAAAGCTCAAGGCCAGAAGAGGCTCGCTCGCCACCTAGGGAGTGGGACGCAGCAAGGGGGCCCTGGTCCCGGGTACACGTAGACTTTGCTGGCCCGTTCAGGGGAACGCTTTTCCTCCTTGTGGTGGACGCGTTCTCCAAGTGGTTGGAGGTCATTCCAGTCTCAAGCACCTCCTCGGCCACAACAATTAAACAGTTACGGAGGGTCTTTTCCACGTTCGGTTTACCCGACACCCTCGTCAGCGATAACGCTAGCTGTTTCACGTCCGCCGAGTTCGGGGCATTCATGGAGCGCAACGCCATTCGGCACGTCACCTCTGCCCCCTTTCACCCGGCCACCAATGGCCAAGTAGAGCGCCTCGTGCGCACCACGAAAGACGCGCTGCTGCGCATGGGCCCCAGAGACCTCGACCTGAAATTGTGCCAATTCCTGCTAAGATACAGGGTCACCCCATTAGCGTCAGGGTACTCCCCCGCAGAGCTGTTGATGCGCAGGAAGCTGGCCACGGGAATCTCCAAGCTAGACCCCACGAGAGTAGAGGACAAAGGGCGGAACATAGGGGTGGAACCCACAAAGAGTTTCAGCGTAGGCGCCCCGGTGCATTGCAGGAACTACGCCAGCGCGGGGCCAGCCTGGGTGCCGGGCACCGTAATAGAACAAACCGGCCCCGTCTCATACCGCGTAGAGACCAGTACAGGCTTCCTGTGGAGGCGACACGTGGACCAACTCAGGCGCAGGGTCCCCGGAGAGCAGGACGGAGACGAGAATAGCATCGAATCAGCGTTAGGGTACTCCCCCACCCGCTTAACCCAAGGGGGAGGAAAAGGGGAGCATGGGTCCCCACCAAGGGGGGAGGAAAGGGAATCGATCCACAGAGATCTTTTGCGGGAGTCCCCGACAGAAAGGAAGAGCCCCGACCACACACATACCCCGCGGACGTTTCCCCGAAACACAGATGCCCATAGAAGTTTAGACGTTGATTTACAGTACCAGGGGGAGTTAGCGGAGTGGTCCCCCACCCGTCCTAGTGAAAAGAGGGGTTTCAGTTCAGCCCCTGGTACTTCCAGTCCCAGTAGCCCCTGTGAGTTAGAATGCAATATAGCACCAATCTCCCGGAGACCGACACCCCCAAGACGGGAGGCAACAGCGAGTCCGCCCACCACAGTCTCAGGGTCCCCCGAGCAGGGATCAGAAGGTAGCCGAACCACAAGGGCGACCTCATCGGTTCCGCGGTTCACAATAGGAGGGTCCCCGGGGTCCGAGAGCAACAGGCAGGGGTTCACCTCCCAACTATTCATTCCTTTCCCATCCCCGGGCGCAAGGCAGGCACGGACGCCCCACAGAGCCACTAACGAATCCCCGTTTCCCGTTGCAGGACAAGCACCCGCGGAGTCAGGGATCACAGGCTCTCCAGTACTAGGTCAGACGCAAGCACGCCCCAAGCGCACGTGCGGCAAGCCACAATGGTTGCGGGACTTCGTCCCATCCTAGGGGGGAGGGATGTTATGTATGTATGTGTGCATGTGCATTATACTGTAAAGGCAAGAATGTAACCACTCCAAATACAAACGATCTCAGCTGTAAAGGAACGCGAGCAGACAGCCCATAGAGGGCAGCTGCGAGCGTTCAGTCTCACATGGTTCACATTGCTCAATCACGGACAGCCGCGGGAAAACCTTCCCCGCAATCAGCAGCAGAAGAAAGATCTGCATTCAGCAGCAGGAAAGGAGGCGTGCCTGGGCGAGGCCACGCCGGTAGCAGCCAATGAGCTACCGTGCTACAAGATTCAAATGTAGAAGGCTACTGTATATATTGAGATGTATCACCGCCATTACCTCATGCTTCACTGGAACCTCATGCAATAAACCTGTGTTAAACCAACCCTTCGGTTGTCCGGTTGTCTTTGGTCCCATACACTAAAGCCGCCCAACTCCGAAGACTCTGGGCGGCTCACAGAAAATAAAACCAATCACATTTTAAAAACCAATAAAAACCCCATTAAAACTGCCACCAAAAATTACTCTGATCCCTACAGATTAAAAGAGGGAGAGAGTGTTCTTACTAATTCAGCCAGCAGGCAGGGCTCACCACATCGCTGGTGCTCCACACCTGCTTTGTCAGCCAGGTTTTTAGCCCTTTCCTGAAGGATAACAACTCAATTGGCAGGAGGTTCCATAGGGTTGGAGCAGACACCGAGCAGGCCCTCCTTCTGGTGCTAGAGGGATGAGCCTACCTAGCACTTTCTGGTCCTGAGCCCTTTTTGGCACACAAAGTCCTCATCAGCTCCAGGCTGCTGCTCTCCATCAAGATGGATTCAAATAGGATTTAATCCACTTGGGGACCACCACCCTTCCCTGTGGACTTTGGCACTCAAGGCCATTAGTCAGGGTTGTCAGGTTAGTTAACTGTCACCTGACACTCGGCATTGAGTAGCTGGCAGTATGGTCTACTCTATTACCAAAGAAGGATAACCTGGCCAGGCAGTCTTTAACAAGATTAATTTGTGGGAAGAAAAAAAATAGAAGATCTTGTTCACATTCTTTAATTGAAAGTGCCACAAGTGACCTCCCAGTCTTGTGGGCACAAATAATAATTTAACTCTCCCTAATCCTTGTGTGGCACACATAACCCAAGTGTGGAAATATGTCCCTCTGGTATGGTAAATGGAGACGGACACAGGTGATTGGCCAACTTATTGGTAAGATCTGATTGGCCATCTCCTGCCCTCCCACTGCTTTGTGTCTAAATATGAAACAAGTACATATTGGCAATCTCTGCAGGGGGAGATGACTAGAAAAATGACATTTGTGAAAAAGAGGAAAGATGGATAAGTGATGACAGAGTGAAATTGAAATAGGAAAAACATGGAGATAGCTACCAAATTGGTGAGAAATAGTCTAAAAATAATGCATCCAACAACATACAGTCTGAGGTCCGCAGACATCAGCAATGAGGAGGGTGGAGAGAGAGAAAGAGTGATCTACACACTTCTGAAGTGTCTCAGGTTTTACCAGTTAATGAATCCGGTGACCTATAAAAATTCTAATTATTAGGTGAGATTGAAAATATCAAGAGTTAATGAAGAAATAATAGAATGGCTGGAGAGGGATAATTGGTTAAAAAAAACTGCAGGAGACAACATATATTCCCAGAGAATGTGTTAAGATTTAGGCTTGACAAATTTGTCAATAGCCTCTTTCTCTTATTCTTAAGCAATTTTCACAGATTGATAGAAGTGTATAAACAACTATGATTCATCTCAGTGTCCTGCAGTGATGTGATCTTTCAAAAATATTGTTGCAAACTGGGCATAAATCTCATGCACAGCTGTTAAACATAACGTTAGTGGTGAATTGAATTCTTGTTGGTAAGGCTCATCTTATTCAAGATGGGAGAAAACCTCTGTTATTTGGTTGGTTATAAGAGGCTGTGCTACAGTGGTCCTATGGGAGAAAGCTGAATAGATCTTAAGTAAATATACCCCAGTCCATGCAACATCAGATGTACAGATTAGCATGTATACATGTATGGGCATCCCAATTTAGTTGAAGTAACTAATCTGACAGCATGTTCCACTGCATATGCAAACTGGATGATATCAATGAAAAAATGGGAAACACCATTCTGTTAGTGGGACCTCTGAGTGCATATCTGTATACAAACTGGGCTGCAACATTTGGTTGATGGTCTGTGTAATCTTATATGCATCTAAACAGTATACAATGTGATCAGGTGACAAATTGTTCTTCCCTTAGGAGTCTGTGTTTCGTTCCCTCCTTGTTGAATTAGAATGTCTGCCTTTCTTTTTCAATAAGTTTCTTATTTTCAGTACCTGTAATGTGGACAGATACAACATGACCCTTTCGTTATTAGCTGTATCTCATCAGTTTAGTCAATGTAGAGGTCATTTCATCTGGTTGGACAACTCAGTAAGTTAAGTATGTGGCTGAAGAGCCAGAGGTTGGGAGTTTGATTCCCCACTGTGCCTCCTGGGAGAAGATCCAACCTGTGTAGCCTTGAGCAAGCTGAATAGTCCCAAGCTGCCCTCAGAAGAAAGGACTGGTAAACCACTTCTGAATATTCTATATCTAGCAATAGCAATTAAGCTTATATACCACCCCATATACCACACCAATTAAGTTTATATACCACCCCAATCTCTAGGCAGTTTACAGGTAATTAGCATCTTTGCCCCCAATATGCTGGATACCAATTTTACCAACCTTGGGAGTATGGAAGGCTGAGTCAACCTGGATCCCCATCAGGATCAAACTCACAATTTGAACCACTGCACCACAAGGGCTCCTATCTAGAAAACCCTGTAAAGGTCATTTCATTTTGCTTTTGGCAAGAATTTATCAAGTTTACAAATTTCTTCATATTTGGAAAAAATATCTTGAGTCTTTTAAAAAATTGCTCAAGAAAAAGCAAAAGAATAAATATTTTCATCCTCATATCTGACCTGTTCAACTTTGAAAACTTTTTTTTGAAAATAATAACAGTTGCCAATGAACACTTACAATTCTTTTGCATTTGTAAGAGCATTTCCATGGACTGGAAAAAGTGCATTCAGAGCACTGTTAACTATGTTAATTCATCAAAGAAGTTTATTTTAGTTTACAGTCCTACTGTAAGGCACCAGTGGGCCTGCACTGTGTTTGTATTCCAAAATATTTTCATTTCCAGACTATGTATTTAAATTATTGATAACCATCAAGCAGTAATCTGAATGTAGTTTGAGCTAAAAGAGGAAAAAGCTGTGTGTGCAAAATTTCTCTTGTATTCACATCATTTTGTAAGCATTAAAGAAGCTTTAAAAAACTTTTGTTGCTTCCAGAGTACATTGTGTGTCATAGAAATCACCTTACCTTGTAAAAGTATATGGGTACAACATCTAGGTGGAACTTTTTGAGATAGAAGATAAAGCAATAAATGCTTCTAGTTCAATCACCATTCTGTTTTTCTCTCCCTGGCAGTTGTAAGTCGAAACCATGTGCTACATCACTCAATCACCAAAAGAGAAGAGATGAAACTCAAATGGTTTGGCAGAAATGGCAAGGTTGGCTGCCCAGTATTTTCATATGAAACATGTTAAGTTAAAACAGATTTAAAAAAAGAAAAGGAACCGAATCTAATCCATCTCTTTTTTTGCCCAAGTACTTGAATTTTAGCTGATGCAGCCCCCTTGCCTCAGGAGACAGTAAAATGGTAATACTGTAGGCTTAACTTGGTAGGACATGGTGTAATACTGGATTGGTCCATTAGTTCTCTGAGGAAAATGGCAGCAGGGCTGTGGCATGAGGCTTTAAATAACAACAGTTTATAAGAAATTGATTTCTTATTTCCCTTCAAAATAGAATCTGGCTGCAGTTTTTTTAGCTGAGTTGGCAACTCTGCCTGAAACAGCATTGCTTTCAAGTGCATTTTAAAAAGGAAATTAATGCTTTTAGTTCTGTGCCTTTTTCTTTTTTCTTTCTGAGGAGTCAGCATAACCGCTGCTGAACTGATGACACCTTCTGTACCTGGAGGAGCTGAAATCCAGCAGTTAATGAAGGCTTCCCTAATCTCTTGGCAGTTGAAGGGGGAGCAAGGAGCTCTTCTATCTTCCTGATGGTAGAAAGTAGCAAAGAGGCGCTTATTATCCACTCCTGAAATTTCTGAGAGAAATTTGAAAGAGTTAAGTATGTGTCTATATTGCTGCTTGTTTTTCAAGGGTTTATCGTCTACCATTGACTTTAATTTTAGGTCAAAATTTCATAGATGCAGTTTTTGCTAAGTACAGAAAACTTAGTAATGGGTCAAAGATGAATAAGAGTGATATTTTTTACCTGAGCACAGTGTGCAGTGGCGCAGAGGGCAATCATCTTGCATTCTTCAGATATTTTGGGACTTAATTCTCAGAATGGATTTGGAAATAACTGGAATAGAACCAATCTTAAACTACACACAGAGACAACAAATAAAGTGGTTTGGCCATTTGTATGTCCAAATACAACACATATGTGGAAAGAGGAGAAAGACTAAAACCAAAGTGGAGAGATAACATCAAAGACAGATTACAAGAACACCAAATAATGCCAGTGGAGGCCACTGGAAGTGCCAGAGCAAGAACCTTGTATCTCCCTCAACACTCAAAAAGGTAAACGAGGAAATAAAGAAGAAGTTTCCCATAAACTCCCAGCCTGTATAGCCAGGTTCCCTGGGTATGCTAAGGAATTTTGAAAGCTGTAGTCCAGTGTTGTGTATTCAGGCAGAATTGCAAGTTGCTCAAGTAATGTCTTGCAAAGACAAAATGGTGATTTCCCGCCATCAGAATTAGGAGCTAGTCTTGGCGCACAATCTCCCCTTCAGGGCGTGCTCATTATGATAATTAGAGTTCTGTGATTGGTTACAACTTTGGATCCTGTTCCTGATTGGTTAATACTTGCATATCATGTTATGATTGGTCAGTTATGATTGTCCGGTGGGTTACAACATTGTAGCAAGGAGTCACCGCTGGGGAGACACTATATAATCCCCACGGGTAAACAAGGGTGGGACTGGGCCGGATCTATGCTTCCCATTACTGAGGCAGGTTAAGCCACAGAGGGCTAACCTGGGGTCTCTCTATTTGCACATCCACAGGGTGTAGCTCAGTGCATTGCCTTCTACAGCAGGATTCAGAGAGACCAATTACAAGGGATGTGTGTAGCCATCTTATGTCCGGAAAGCCTTGTAAGAGTAACCAGAATGTTGTGTTCTAATGGTTTTACCTTCCACATGGATTACAATGTATCTGAGCCAATGTAACCTTGCCTATAGCAACAATGTAACCTTCAGCTGTATCATATAAACCCTGTAATAGGACGCGAGCTAATGACCACCAGCTGGCAGCAGCGAGCGTCCAAGCTCTCTTGGTCCGAACTCATCAAAGGCAACAGCGCGGGAAGTTTTCCCGCCACCACCTACACCTGGACAAGAAGGGCGTGACCCACGATGACGTCACGCAGACAGTAGCCAATGGGCTACCATGGCACCACGTTCAAATGTATCCCTACTGTATATAAAGAGCTATCGATCCGCCATTACCTCATGTTCCCTCTGTCCACGATGCAATAAACCTGAGTTAACCCAGCCCGAGGCTGTGTCCTGTGTCTTAGTTTCATACACTAAATTGGCGACGAAGGTGGGATAATGGATCCCCAAGGAGCAGCCAGGGCACAGAGCGGGTTCAACATCACCAAACCGCAAGACTGGGAGTTGTTGGAGATGGACTTCCATGCGGCGCTGGTGGAACTCAAAGTCAAGGAAGACGATGAGGAGAGGAAGAGGGCCATCCTCACCCGCATGCTTGGGATGGAAACCAAGCGGACGCTGGTGGGCATCATCGCTCCGAAGAAGGTGAGCGAATTTAAGGCGGATGACATCATGAAGCTGCTACGGGAGCGCTTCCAACCCTCGAGGGCGATGTTTCCCGCTCGGAGCGCGTTTTGGAGGCGAGTCCAAGCGCCGGACGAGTCGGTCGAGGCATTCGTGGCCGCCATGAGGGTAGCCGCCGCCCCCTGCAAATGGGGCAACATCCTAGAAATGGCCCTCAGGGACGGCGTGCTGTGTGGCCTGAAAGACAAGGAGGTGCAGCGCAGCTTGATGAATAAGGAGCCGCCACCAACGCTGGCAGAGGTCGTCGAGGCCGCGGAGGCCGCAGAGTCCACGAATGCTGGAGTGGACGAGATGCACCAGTGGCGTGAGTGGCGTCCCAGAGCCGGTAAAGCGGAAAAATCGGTGCACGCAACTCAACGGACCTCAAAGTCGTCTTCGGAAGGCAGCGACGGCGAGGAGGTCCAGAAGGTCCGAAAGGGGGGGCGCCGCTGCGATGGTTGCGGAGCGGCCCATGAGCGTGCGAGGTGCCCATTTAGAAAGGCCGAATGCTACACCTGCGGCCGTCGGGGGCACATCGCCAAGGCATGCAGAAAACGGAAGGAGGGCCGGAGGCAGTCACCGGACCGTTCGACCAGGCCGGACCGTTCAGCGAGGCCCAAAGATGGCGTCCAGACCACGCGGGAGCAGGACGGCGTGGGCCGCGTCTCGGACAGCAGCGAGGACGGCGTCCCAGTGCTTAGTGTGTCCGCGGAACAGTCCCATTATTTCGTTGAGGTACTAGTACAAGGGGCCCCTATCAGGATGGAAATTGACTCGGGGTCCTCCTATTCCATAATTCCCCAGAAAGAGTTCTTGAAAATCGACCCCCTCGTGCGGCCCAAACTTAAAACATTGAGGTCCACGCTACGAGATGTACAGGGAAACAGCATTCCGGTGTTGGGGGTCGGGAAATTTCGGGTTGAGTTTAAGAGACACTCTGCGGAGCTGCCCCTAGTTGTCCTCAAGGGGGGGAGTTGTAGCCTCCTAGGGACACAGTGGTTCCGGCCTCTAGGCCTGTTTATAGGGGGAGTACATGCAGTGGGGGTGGACCCAATACAAGCGGTGTGCGATGCGCATCCCGCCGTTTTTGAAAAAGGACTTGGGAAATTCAAGGGACCCCCTGTAGCTTTCGACCTAGACCCGGAGGTCCGCCCGATAAGACTCAAACCGCGCAGGGTGCCCTTCGCACTAAAGGACAAAATAGAGGCGGAACTGGACAAATTGGTGGGCCAGGGGATTCTTATTCCTGTTGATTCCGCGGAGTGGGAAACTCCAATTGTAACAGCTCTGAAGGCTAACGGGGAGGTGCGCATTTGCGCTGATTATAAGTGTACAATTAACAAGGCGATCCGCCCTAACGCATACCCGGTGCCGGTGGTCAGCCACCTTTTGGCCAGGCTAAATGGGGGAAAGTGTTTCGCTAAGCTCGACCTGGCACAAGCCTATCAGCAGCTTCCCGTAACACCCGCCACGGCCGCGGCACAAACGATAGTCACTCATAAAGGAGCGTTCCAGGTGTCGCGTTTACAGTTCGGCGTGAACTCGGCACCCGGCCTTTTTCAGTCGCTTGTGGAACGCCTCCTGAAGGGGCTGGAGGGGGTGTTGCCTTATTTTGATGACGTACTAATAACAGGGGGGAGTGAGGCCGAACTGGCAAAGAGATTGGACAAAGTACTAACGGTGTTCGAGAAAGCGGGGCTGAGACTGAGGAAGGACAAATGTGTCTTTTTCGAAACCGAGGTCGAGTTCTTAGGGTTCAGGATTACACCCGAGGGTATCAAGCCATCCAAATCCAAAGTAGTAGCCATCAAAAAGGCCCCTCGCCCCACATCCAAAACCGAGCTACAGTCATTCCTGGGGCTCCTCAATTTTTACCATACATTCCTTCCGCGGAAGGCGTCCGTGGCCGAACCGCTTCATCGGTTGCTTAAAAAAGAGGAGACTTGGATGTGGGGTGACGAGCACGAGAGGGCGTTCAAAGAATTAAAGCAACTCTTGACCTCTGACGCAATTCTAACGCATTTCGACCCCAAACGGCCGGTGGTCCTAGTCTGTGATGCATCACCGGTGGGGGTGGGGGCGGTACTTTGCCACGTGTTGGATGACGGAAGGGAGGCCCCGGTTGCATTTTATTCAAGGTCCCTGTCCCAGGCAGAGCGAAATTACGCACAAACCGACAGGGAGGCATTGGCAATTGTAGCGGGGACCAAAAAGTTTCACGATTTTTTGTATGGCCGCCCGTTCAAAATCGTGACGGATCACAAGCCCCTGTTAGGGATTTTCACGGCAAGCAAGCCCACCCCGCAGATCCTATCACCGAGAATGCTGCGATGGGCCATTTTTCTCAACGCTTACCAACACGAGTTGGTGTACCGGCCCGGAAAAGAGATCAGCCATGCTGATGCACTTTCGAGATCCCCTTTGCCCTTGTCGGACGACCAGAAGGCTAGATTAGGGAGAGACCGCCAGGTGTTACTAATTGAGGTTTTAGATGCACCCCCAATAGTACCAGCCGACATTGCGAGGGCGACAGGCAAGGACAGGACACTCGAGAAAGTCAGCTCATGGGTACAAAAGGGGTGGCCGGCATCGTCCCCAAGCACGGAATTCGACCCATTCTTTCGGAAGAAGCTAGAGTTGTCCCTAGAAAGGGGGTGCCTATTGTGGGGCCAACGGGTGGTGGTTCCTGCAGCCATGCGGCCGAGGGTGCTCAAACTGCTGCACGTCAGCCACCCGGGCATCGTTCGCTCGAAAGCGCTGGCCCGCAGTTACTTTTGGTGGCCACAGCTGGACGCGGACATTGAGCACATGGTCGGCACTTGCGAGGCATGCCAGGGATCCCGACCAGAGGCGGCCCGCCTCCCGCATAGGGAGTGGGACACAGCAAGGGGGCCGTGGTCTAGAGTACATGTAGATTTCGCTGGCCCATTTCGAGGAACCATGTTTCTCCTGGTGGTGGATGCGTTCTCCAAGTGGCTGGAGGTTATCCCAGTAAAGAGCACGTCCTCCGCCACGACAATTAGCCAGCTACGGAGAGTCTTTTCCACGTTCGGTTTACCCGACACTTTAGTCAGCGATAACGCGAGTTGTTTCACCTCCTCGGAGTTCGAGGCATTCATGGGAGCAAACGCCATTCGGCATGTTACATCCGCGCCGTTTCACCCGGCCACGAATGGCCAAGTGGAACGGTTGGTGCGTACAACAAAGGATGCGCTGCGGCGCATGGGCCCGGGGGACCTAAATCACCAAGTGTGTCAGTTCTTGTTAGCGTATAGGGTGACCCCCTTAGCGTCGGGTTACTCGCCGGCAGAACTCTTGATGCGGCGAAAACTGACCACGCTTCTGACCAGGCTGGACCCGACGAGAGTCGAGGATAAAGGGAAAAACATAGGATTGGCAGTCTCGAAAGGGTTCGCCGCTGGCGACCTTGTTTACTGCAGGAACTATGCAAGCGCAGGGCCAGCCTGGGTGCCAGGAACGATAATAGAACAAACAGGGCCAGTGTCATATCGGGTGGAAACGAGCACCGGTCTCCTCTGGAGGAGACACGCTGACCAACTGAGGCGCCGAGTGAGTGAAGGGCCGGTCAGTGGGGCACAGCAACAGGATTCAGCGATAGGGTTCTCCCCCACCCGTTTAGCCCAAGGGGGAGAAAATGAGGGACATCAGTCCGAATCCGGGGGGGAAAGCAGTGATCCCGACTCATATCCTTTTGATACCCCAGTTCTATCAGAGCCCGGGGGGAGGGAAAAGGAATGTGCGGCCGCCGCCGCGTCCCCCGAATGTAATTTGGATTTTGATTTTGGTTTTGCGAGCCGGGGGGGTTTTCAGGAGTGTTCCCCCACCCTTCCAAGCGAGAAGAGGGGTTTTTCGTTAGCCCCCAGTGCCCCCGGTTCTTCCCCGAGAAAGAGCACACCTCCCAACAACGCCGCGGAGCCGCGGCAAGTCACTAACAAGTCTCCCTCTCAAATTACAGGGCAGGAAACCAGGGGACAAAGAGAAGGTAGCAAACCCGGGGAAAGGCAGCCCGCATCGAGACCCCAGCGTGTTCGAAATAAACCATCTTGGCTGAGAGACTTTGTCTCCTAAGGGGGGGGAGTGTGTTGAAGTGTGGGCTCGAGACATTGTCTCGTCCTAGGGGGGAGGGGTGTTGTGTTCTAATGGTTTTACCTTCCACATGGATTACAATGTATCTGAGCCAATGTAACCTTGCCTATAGCAACAATTTACCCATGGTTAATGTAGACACCTTACTGGCCCGTATTGCGGCCTTGGAGGAGTCTTTGGCCCGGGCCAGTCAGGCGGGTGCCCCTTTCGGGGTACCTTTTGAGGCGCTATCGGCAGCAGGACAACGGCCGGCGGGGAGGGTTGAGCTGCTGCAGGCGGGTGGCGCGGCTCCGGCCACTGCCTCGCAGCTCCCCAGCCAGCAACCTGGTGCGGGTCAAGCCCCGGTGAGGAGCTCTACATCGGTCGTGAGCTCCGACGCCCCCAGTGGGCCAGAACCCCCAGTGGGGTTTTAACTACATTACAACAGAAACAAAGTCATTTTGAGTGTTCCAGTACCTGGTGCAGAGAGTGTATATATAAAAATTCTTCTAGCTAACATGGCATTGGATGAAGAATCCCTACTGACCCAAAACAAGGTTTCTTCTAGACCAATATCCTGTTTCCAGTAGTTGTCATGCTAACCAAAAACCTAAGTCCAAAAACAGAACAGGAAGGAAATACAGTAGTCATCTCACACAGAGTAATCATGAGTAGCAGCCATTCCTATTAGCAATGTGAATTTTTGCTCTTTAAAAGAAACTGATAGGGGAAAAATAATTTTTCTGTCCTGGCTTTGGGAATCTCTGCACAAACGCTCCCTCACCTTTTAAGAAACCTCTCAGGAAATCTGGCAAGCTTTCATTTTTTTCTCCTGGAAAAACTGCCATTCAGTGCACAACGATTGCAATTTCTGTGCAGATTAGCATTTTGTGTGTGTGCAGGATTAATAAACAGAGAGCAGCAGAAATGCCAAGCTACACAGCATTATTAGAACTTTTGTGTAGAATTAGCAGCTTTCTGAGTGGAGCAATGGATGAACAATTGCAGGTGTGAGGAAAGAGCTGGGACTCATTTTCTCTGCAGAAATTTAAACAGGTCTAGAATGTGTTGCTCTGATTGGCTATGGGTGTTAATAGATTTCCCCACATTTTCTCTGGTCACTTTGCACTGGTTACCTCTTCACTACTTCCTCAGGTTCAAAGTTTTGACCTTAGTCTTCAGTTTGAAACATTGCCTCCATCCTAATTCAACTACCCATCATACTTGATCCATTGAGTCTCTGTGGCTAAAAGTACTTACTCCAAGAGAGGACAGAACACTTTCAACAAGAATCTGGGCCTTCCTGGAAGTAGCATCCTTAGAATAACCTTCCTTGTGAAGCCTGTGAGGTTCCTTTTTTCCTTTAGGAAGCAAATGAAAGCTTTGCTATTTACAGCAACATTTGAGGGGACTTTTCCCATCTCCCCCTAATGTAATGTATTTTGCAACTTGCCTTGGGGTGATGGTCCCCAAGTGGATTTACTAGTTGAGTGCCTGGCCCTGGCCGGGGTGTGTTTAGGAGGAGGGAGCTGGGTCCCTTGCCCCCTCCTCCAAAAGGCACCATGCTTTTGCACGATCTGCATGGTGCTTTTGGGGCAGTGAGGCGCTGCCATCAGCTGAGTGCCCCAAAAGTCCCCTTCAGAGCCTGCCAATTGCCCAGTGTCTTTGGGAGGAGAGAGCTGGGTCCTTCGCCTCCCTCCTCCAAAAGGGATCATGCGTGTGCACGATCTGCACGCTGCTGTTGGGGCAGTGAAGTGCTGCCATCGTCTGAGTGTCTCAAAAGCCCCCCTCAGATCCTGCAAGTGCCCAGTGTTTTTTGGAGGAGAGAGATGGGTCCTGTGTCTTCCTCCTCCCAAAGGCACTGGGTGCCCACCCTAAACCTGTGCGCCCACCCAGCTTGCCTTGGAAGGAGTGGGGTAAAGTGCATTTTCAATGCCTCCCTTTCCATGCCTCACAGGGTGGTCACGCAGACTTAGGGCAGGCACTTCTCTGGCCAATTCCTCCCCCCTGCCCTGATAGGGAAAGGGTGTTTTGCTGGTTCCTCTGCAGAAAGGGCACAGGATCCAGTGAGACTTCCTTTCGCTATCAGCTCAGCGGGGGCTTTGGCCGGAGAAACGCTTTCCCACAGCTAAATGGCTTCTCTTGCCAGAGCCTCCCTTACCCGCTGCTCCCGTTGGCCACACACACGGGGTGGGTTTTTTTAGCGAGAGCTGAAGCCGCAACCATCATCTCTTGCCTCCACGCTTCCTCCTCTCCTGGCCACGGCCCTTGCTTGTCTGTCCACGTCCCCTCCATTGTGGCTGCAGCCTCGGAAACCGATGTGCCTGAGGCAAACATCTTTGCAAAGGGAAGTGAATG
Organism: Bradypodion pumilum; assembly: GCA_035047305.1. NCBI lineage: Eukaryota > Metazoa > Chordata > Lepidosauria > Squamata > Chamaeleonidae > Bradypodion > Bradypodion pumilum. The sequence continues at coordinate 304,339,143 of JAWDJD010000004.1, read as the reverse complement.
GCTTCTCTAATGGCAGTTTGTGTTTGACGTGGCTCTCTGGTCCATGCCCCATCTCTGTTCGCACGACCATTTGATTCTAGGACTTGTGCACATGCACACTTCTTTTTTTCTGTTGGTGGGGCACGGGGCCCACCACGGGTTCCTGGACCCAGATGACTGTGTGCTCCAAATTGGCAGGTATGTGTGTGCCAACTGTGGCAGGGATAGGTGCAGGGGTGTGGATTCGCATACCGGTCACGTGGAGTCCGTGCCTGTCTTATAGGTATAGATTTACTTATTTTCTTACTTTGTTTGTATTCTTTTTAAAAATTATGTAAATTTCCAAAGTCTGTAAAATGAGTACACAGTATGTTGAGGGCAAAATGCTAATTACTTTGTGATCCACCCAGAGAGTGTACTAAGCTCTAAGGGGCAGTATAAGTATTGCTATTGCATGAATGAATGAATGAATGAATGAATGAATGAATTCTTTGCCCCATTCATCCTCACAACAAGAACTGTGTGAGGTAGTTCAGGCCCAGGCTTACCCAGTGAATTTCATAGGTTAGCAGTGCTTTGAACCTAGGTCTCTTTAGCCTAACCGCTACACTAGACTTGTTTTTGATCGATCAATCTCCAATAATCTCCCTGACCATCTGATGTCTTCTGCCATGCATTTAGTTTTACTGTGTCAATAGTTAGGATCATTCTGTGTATTGCTTTATAGCAACCCTACGAGCATCAGAGCCCATTGGGGAAAATGTAAAAAAAAAAGCTGAATAACACACTGTAAATTTTAATATAAAATATGGCAGAATAATGCAAATTGATTATTGCAGAAAGGCAGCAATTGAAGGCACAGAGTTTTTCCTGTGTACTGCGTGTGAAAAAGAAAAGAAGCTAGGCAGTTTTCATACTTAGTGTGATGCTTAAGAGAGAAAAAGGTGAGGTGCTTAAGAGAAAAAAAGTGAGTACTGTATTTGATGTAAAATATGTTTGCCAGATCAAATATATTACTACAATATTGTTTTAAAGGAATTTTACAAGCAATTTTCTTCTTCCTACAGAAAACTGTAGCAGTGGCTGTATATGTAAGAGTTTTATTCCTGAACATGAAAAAAAAATTGTGTCTCGTTACATAAAATTAGTTTACCAGAGGTATGTCATTCTGTGAATAGATATTGATGAGGCTTACTTTGACAACTGTAATGGAACAATATTCTTACACCATACCTGAAAGTGTAGGAGTCACGGGAATGACTGTATACTACACATAGCTCCATCCTCCTACATCTGACACTGTTCTGCTTGTGCCCTAGGATATGTCATATCTAGGTTGAGGCCTCACTTACATGGCAGTAGGGCTGGACTTTTACCTTTCCATGGAAATAATTGGACGCTATGCTAAAGTGCAACTTGATGGATACTTAGGACTTAGGAGCCAACCTATACCCAATCAGAAAAAGAGGACATGCATCTCAAAAGAAGAGGAGACAAAACTAATTTCCATAAAAATGCTTTGCTGGTTTATATGTACAAATGTAAAACTGGAAATGATTTTTATAATTTCAGAATTATAAACAAGTTGATGTTTTATAATGTCTTATGTTTGAGGACCTTTGAGATTAAGGCAATTACCAAATTATGCTGGTTGCTGGTGGCTTGAAGGAGGCTGGGAGCACTAATGGACCAGGGTGGCCCTGGCTTCGACTGTGGGTAGCACACGGCACTCTCCCCCAAACCGCATCCGCAATTTGCTTTGGTAAGCATGGCCGGTGAAGGGTTCTCCTTTGAAGAGAGATCGGCTTTTGATACTCTCCCGAGCAGTTTGAGAGTACAAGGCTGGTTCTCAGCTTTCCCCATTGGCAATTTAATGTCCAGTTGTAAATTAAGGATGGCCACTCCTTGAAGGACATGATTCTCATGAGAACAGGGCCCATTGTTTCCCTTCTAGATTGGGGTAGGCAAGGTGGCCTTGAATTGCTAAGGTGGGTGTGTGGGGACAGTTTCATACCTTCACTCCTCATCTGGGAAATGGCTCCGTGCAGCTTTGCAAAGTTTCAGCCTGATTTCCTTGAGCTGGTTCCCCTTCCGCATTGCTGAACCATTTCTTCAGTGTGTGCGTGTTAGCAATTCTAACCCCTTTTAGACTCCCAGGTATAATGTGGGAGATCTTAAAAACTTAACTAACAAAAGATCTTCTTTTGTAGTTTTATTATGAAGAAATAGCATGACTCCAGAATATATAAAAATAGAGTTAATGCATCCTAGCCATCTGGTTTAGCTAAAGTACATATCTGGAAAGATAGAGTATTTTCAAAGTATACAAAGGTGCTGCCACTGTTTCAGTTGAACTGATCTTCATGTTCCTTACTCCCTGAGATAAAGACAATTGCTTCCTCAGAATCCGCAGCTGTTAGGGTTATACTGCCCATACTTGGTCCTCAGCAGAACTTAGCCACCGCCGTAGCCCACCCCCTGGGATGAGGATCCGCCTGCTAAGATTTGCAGTTACAGCCATTGCGCCCTGTTCACCCCAGGCCAGGGGGCGAGAAGCTACTCACCATTTGAATTTCCCTCCATTCCTTGCTCTGATAACATATTAGTCACATTAGGTGACTGTTGAGTCTTTTGCTAGGTTTAATCACTGCATAAATATTTAGATGTAGGTCAGCTGGCTTTTCATTTTTGATGTAAGCATTACTGAGACTTCTATTCACTGTGGTTTGCTTCTTTTAAAGGTCTTTTTCAGTGGGAGGTGACACATTTCTTAATATTATTCCAGCAGTGTGACCATTTACGAGATGATAGCAAAACAGTGTTTCCTGCTAGGCTGCTATTTTTATGCCTTTTGTAAATGAAACTCTGCAGTAGCCAATCTTAGTAGCAGGGATGTGGGAATATTAAAACTCCTGCTTTCCATGGTTAGTATGAAAAATCAAATATGGTATTATGGCTGGAAAGGCAGATAGGAGGAAAAAGTAATGATGAAAGCCTCTTAAAGTTCCACTGAAAATCCCTTTTCTAAATAGAGAAAATAACTATTACCACTAGAATTGTGTACTTCTTCTTAAGCCCCTCTTTATGCATTTATTTTCCTAATAAACATTGCATCAGCAAGATTTGAATTTGGTTTTGACAATTCAATTTTACTTGGGAGATAAAGCTTGTCTTTTCTTCCGTGTGCATTACTATAATAAAATCAGTCTCTTTAAGAGAACTTCAGGCAATACAATATATATCTTTAGATAACAGGCCCTACCACTCAACGCTTCAGGCTTCAAGAATAGTGGGTACAAATCTATGATGGCAGGGCTATTGATAACAAATGTACGATAGATTCCAGGAGAAACATAAGGATTTCAGCTAGTTTACATCTGACTAAGATACCTGAGAGACAGTTTATCCACTGTGCCAGCACTGTAGCATTTCTCCTATGTGCAACCAGGGCAACAAATGTTGGTGAAACTACCTGAGTTGTCTATCTTTCATGTGCCCTATCAACATTTGCCCATAAGCCTTAAGGGAAATGGGAGACTGGTGGATTGAGAGGGCATTTGGAAGGGTGTTATGGAAATTGGGAAGGGCTAGTGGGAGAGAGGGGTTCTAAATTTGAGACTGGACTAGAAAAACAGCCATGTTTTTACCGGGTCAGCCATCTCATGTGCCATGCTTGGCAATCTGTACAGCTAATGTTATGCTACATGACAGCACAGTTTTGCATGCTATGTGCATTTCTCTGTGCAAAATCTGGGGAAGGAGAGACCAAACTACATACTTCTCAATTCTTAAAATTCACAAACATTCATTTTGGGTTTTCTCAACTTACCACCTGACTATCTCCCCCCCCCCCTGCCCGTCCATGGGGAGAGTTCTCTTCTTTTTTTCTTGGGGAGATCCTTGCAGATGAAAACAATTATGATAATCATTCTTCTCCTTTAAGAGCCATATCCAATTCCAAACATTGCCTATCCTCATGGTGATCAGCCATGAAGATTGTTTTGGAGACAATATATGCACTACAGTGTGACACCCATACCACTGATCAAGTTCCTTAGCCCTTTTGGTACACAAAGTCCTCTTCAGCCCCAGGTCAGTATTGATGAAACTGCTGGCCTCAGTCAAGATGGATTCAAGTGGGATTTAATCCATTTGGGGACCATTACCCTTTCATGTGGACTTTGCCACCCATGCCTATTAATCCTCAGGGTTGTCAGTCGCTGGCAGTATTGTCTATTCTAGTACCATAGCAGGATAATCTGGCCAGACATATAATAATCATATATATGCACAATCTAGTCCAGTGGTTCCCAATGTGGGGCCCACACGCACAGGGAGATTTCAATTCCCAGAAGCCTAAGTCAGTACATTGGCTGATCAGTGCTTTGGGGAATTGACTTAGGCTTCTGGGAATTGAAGTTCAAAAACCAAAGGTTGGGAAACACTGATCTAGTCACAGGGAACCTCAGATTCATTTTAGCCTCTATATGCCATAATTAATGATATATCAGAAAACAAAAACATAAAAATAAAAACACTGCATCCCTTTAAAGACTAATTTTTATATTTTTACTGTGAGCTTTTGTGGATCAAGTCCACTTCTTCAGACAAAGGAGTAAAACTTCCAGGCATGGTTTATATACACCAGATGCAGTGTTCAAGATGTTACAAGGCAAATGGATCACAAAGCAATGAGGTAAAGAGTAATCAAGCAGAATGACAGACAAGCATGCATATTATACAGCTTCCTACAGCTAGCAGTAACAAATGATTATTCAGATTAGTTTTAAATGTCCCCCTTTCAATCTTAAAAGTGTGAAGTTGCCAAGCAAAGCATATGCTAATGAGTTAAATATCTTACTGGTTTAACCTCTTACTTGTGTGGGCACATCCTGTTGTGCTCATGTTGTAAAATAGAATTTGCAGGAAGGTTGGTGAAGGTGGTATAATACACCAAAATATAGTATATAAAATATCTAGCAGCATATAGTAATCTGTGTATCAAATTTGATAATGTCCCAGAAACCCTTGTCTAATATTCAAGCTTCTGTGATGGCTAATATTTAAGCCTCTGTAATAATTAATTATATGACACAGAGACTCAGAAGAAAAAGGGACTGGACGGAGGGGAGGCAGAATAAACTGGCTTTCACATCTACTTTTCTATGATTTGAGAACATTTTAATATCTATTCATCTTTAGTTGATTGATCAAACAGGTACCTTTTCTAGGCCTAAATACCTTTTCATTGGAATTAAGTGTAATGAACTATCCTCCCTTCAGTGTTTAACATTGGGCTAAATTTCTTTCAGTCACATGATAAGCATACAAACTTGATTTTAACATGATAAACCAGAGACAGATGTTTGCACAAGGAGTTCTCAGAAGGCATGGGGATGTGTTCTAAGCCAGCATGTTGAAAGAAAGAAAGAAAGAACAGTTGAGAATTCTGTTGCCCACAGATAATTACCATATTTGCTGGTGTATAAGATGCATCAGAGTATAAGACGTACCCTGTTATTACCAAAATAGCCGACTTTAGGCTACTATATACAGTACAAGACACACTCCATTTTTCAGTGTACTTTAAGGGAGGGGAGGTGGGTTTTATATGCCAGCAAATATGGTAATTAATTGTGGATCATATAGCTTCCAAACTTACTTAAACTGACCTCACTGGCCAATGGCTAAATTAAAAAACAAAGTATAGTAATAAAGATGACTTTCTAATTTTGCCATGAGTTATAGCAATTTTAGAAGTAATATAATAAGCCAGTCAACCAGATCTTTAAAAATCAGAAACTGTTACAGGTAGGAAATCAAAGTAAATTCTAAGCTGATTTGTACCTCTTGAGATTTCATGATATATTGGGCTTGGTCAGTGCTAAAGATTCCTTCCCTTTTTCAGATTGATGCTGCTCTTCCTTGCTTCCCCCCTCCCAAACCAGAATATAGTCTTGTCTCAGATGAAAACTCCTTCAAATTCCAAATCTTATTCCCCAAAGTGACCATCCATAAATCTCACAATGAGAATCTTGCAGGAAAAGCATGTAGATAGTTCTTCTTCCCTGTTGCTTGTTGCAACATATCTGATGTTCAGATTCACAAATAAGTGCTACTAAACAGAGGTGTTATCCACTCCCATCTATTTATTCTGATAAGAACAATGTATGGATGAAATACCTACCAACCCAATCTCTGCACTTAGAAGTCTCACTTCAGCTTCGGTCTAGAGCTGTGTTTCCCAATTTTTGGGTTTTGGACTTCAATTCCCAGATGCCTACGTCAATTCCCCAGAGCACTGATCAGCCAATGTACTGACTTAGGCTTCTGGGAATTGAAGTCCACCAGCGTACCATGGAACATAGTTTGGGAAACACTGGTCTAGAGCATGCAACAGTATCTTACATGAAAATGTCCCAGTTCTTGCACTCTGGGGTCCTCCAAGTTAATCAGGTATCCTTTCCAGGGTAAACTATATGGTACAATTCAAGCAACCTCTTCCAACTTTCCTCAACAGTAACCAATTATAGCAATATAGATCATTTGTTTGGCAGGACAGCAGGTGTGGAGATCTTGGTGTGCTTTGTGCTCTTGAATACTAGGATCTCTGAGTTGGAAGCCTCACAATTAGCACTCCTAAAACACATCAAAGAAATTTATTTGAGGCTGTAAGATCTACACCATCTCCCTTTCATAATGCCTGTTGCTTTTGAAATCTTGCTGAACAGGGTAAGGTAAAAAAGCCTGTGGAAAATCTCAGGCTTGTGATCAATAATGCAGGTTCTATGGTTAAAGAGAATTTGATAGTATATCCTACAGTCATATCCAATAACATCAATGCATCTTACACCAGGATAAGTGATAAGACTTGAGGCTGGTATAATTTTTTAGAAAATCAAATTGCTTAGGCTTGACATGTAAACTGATGGTATCTATTGAACTTAGACTTGGAAACAATGAAGTCAATCTTTCATACAACCATGTTACAGTCTATGAACAGTTCTGTCTACAAAGGCTAGGTCTTGAATTTTATTGCAAATGTTTTTCTTCAACTCTTTCCTACATTCTGCACCAGGGCAGAGGAAGTTGTAGCTCTCCAGGAGTTTGATATTAGATATATCTATCTCTGTCAGGTCTGGCCATACTGGCTAAGGCTGACAGAACTGGAAACAAACAACATTTAGGAATGGAGTAAAAGATTCCCAACATGGTTTTAGATCCAATTTTTAGAATAAATGAATTAATGATACAACGAGCACTAAAAAACAGACCTAGGTGGAAACCTCTTCACTTCACCATTTAAATTTTAGAAACAGGTGATAATGCTTACTTATGATGGACAACTGGTAAATTAAGCTGTTGTTGTTGTTCAGTCACATAGTCGAGTCCGAACCTTTGTGACCCCATGGACCACTGCATGTCAGGCACCCCATCCTTCACCATCCTCCACAGCCTGTTGACCCATTGAGTCAACAATGCCATCTAGCCATCTCATCCTCTGCCGACCCCTTTTCCTTTTACCCTCGATCTTTTCCAGCATCAAGGCCTTCTCGAGTGAGTCCTATCTTCTCATGTGGTGTCCAAAGTACTTTAGCTTCATCTTCAATATTTGTCCTTCCAAGGAGCAGTCAGGGCTGATTTCCTTCAAGATCGACATATTTGATCTCTTTGCTGTCCAGGGTACTCTCAAAATTCTCCTCCAGCACCACATTTCAAATATGTCTATTTTTCTGCCCTCAGCCTTCCTTATGGTTCAGCTCTCACAACCATACATTACTACTGGGAATACCATTGCTTTGACTATCCAGACTTTTGTTGGCAGGGTGGTGTCTCTACTTTTTATTATGCTTCCTAGCATTCTCATAGCTTACCTCACAAGAATTAATTGTCTTTTTATTTCATGGCTGCAGTCCCCATCTGCAGTGATCTTGGATAAATACGTTAAATAAGCAGGGTGACAATATGCAACCTTGTCATACTCCTTTTCCTATTCTAATCCAATCAGTTGTTCCATATCCTGCCCTAACTGTTGCTTCTTGACTCATGTACAGATTTCTCAGAAGACAGATGAGGTGATCTGGTATTCCCATCTCTTTAATTACTTGCCACAGTTTATTGTGGTCCACACAATCAAAGGTCTTGGAAACAAGACAATGAATCAGAAGTAGATTTCTTTCTGGTACTCCTTTGCTTTCTCCATGATCCAGTGAATGTTGGCAATTTGGTCTCTAGTTCCTCTACCTCTTCGGAACCCAGCCGGCACTTCTAGAAGTTCTCGATCCATATACTGCTGAAGCCTAACATGTATTATCTTGAGCATGACCTTGCTAGTATGTGAAATGAGTGCAATTGTTCGATAGTTTGAACATTCTTTAGCATTGCCCTTCTTTGAGATTTGAACATATACTGACCTTTTCCAATCCTGTGGACACTGCTGTGTTTTCCAAAACTACTGGCATGTAGAGTGCAACACTTTAATTGCATCATCTTTTAGGGCTTTGAATAAATCAACTGGAACACCATCATCTCCACTAGCTTTATTGTTGGCAATGCTTTCAAGGACATTCTTCACTTCATACTTCATAATGTCCGGTTCAAGGTCAATGTTCTCATCACTGTGGTTGTTAGGGACGTTGAGGTTCTTCTGTGTATTCTTGCCACCTTTTCCTAATCTCTTCTGCATCTTTTAGGTCCCTACCATTTTTGTCCCTCATCATGGCTATTTTTGCTTGAAACGTTCCCTTAATTTTCCCAATTGTTTTGAAGAGATTTCTAGTCCTTTCCCTTCGGTTCTTTTCCTTTATTACTTTGCACTGTTCATTTAAGAAGACCTCCTTCTCTCTCCTTGCTTTCCTTTGGAATTCTGTATTCAGTTGAGTGAATCTTTCTCTTTCATCTTTACCTTTTGCTTCCTTCTTTTCTTCAGCTATTTGAAGGACTTCATTAGACAACCACTTTACTTTCTTGTACAGTAAAACCAGAGGTGGGATTCAATTTTTTTTACTACCTACTCTGTGGTGTGGTATGGTGGGCATGGGCAGAGGGAAAGCCGTGTGTTGCACCCGAATTAGGAATACTTTATTTCAAAACTTGGATGGGTGGGGCCAGCCAGGATTTCTGCTACCAGTTCTGGCGAACTGGGGCAAATCTGATGAATCCCACCACTGAGTAAAACCTTGTATAATGAAAATAATTTGTTCTGTGGGGCTTTTCGTTATGCGATTTTTTTGTTATATGATGCATGCTTTGTACAATGAAAATCTCTATGGGGAAAAATCATACATGAAAATTTTTCATTGTATGATTTTTTTCCCATAGAGATTTTCATTGTACAGTTTTCCCCATAGAGATGCATTGCATCATATAATGAAAATTTTGATTATATCGGGCACATTTTTTTTAAAAAAAAATCCTCTTTGTTGCATGATGTTTTTGCTATAGGAGGCATTAGTTATACAGGGTTCTACCATATTTCTTTTCTTTGGTATTGTTCTAATTGCTGCTTCCTGTATGATATTATGAACCTATGTCCATAATTCTTCAAGCACTCTGTCTATCAAATCTAATCCCTTAAATCTATTCCTCACATCCACCGTATATTCCTTAGGGATGTTATGTAGGTCATACCTGTGTGGCCTAATTGTTTCCCCTATTTTCTTCAATCTAAGCCTGAATTAAACTGAAGGAAACAGTATATGTTAGTATATGTCGAATTGGATTACAGCAAAACCTTGCATTAAGAGTGCCTTGCTTAGAGACTAAGTTGCTTAAAGAGCAGAATTTGCTTGGTCGCCTTGCTTAACAACTAAATCAGGGTTCGCAATCCCCCCCCCCTTGCCAGAAGTCATAATTGGTCACTTACAATGGTGTTTCGTTTAAAGAGCAAACTTGCTTAAAGAACAATCCCGTGGAACGCATTATGCTCTTTAAGCAAGGTACCACAGTGTTTCTGTATTTATGATGAAAAGAACTTCAGCTTGAAAAAACAAATAATGTGGGGGAAATTGCAATGGACAGATTTGTACACCCATGCACAGTCCTTAGAATGTTTAGCTCTTAGAAATCCAGGATTGAATTCTTGTGTATGCAATCACGAGAGTGTTTGAAATTAGGGCAGTTACAGTGGTTATCTCTTATTTTCAGAGTGCCTGCTTTTATTGTTAGAATTTCCAGGTCAATAACATCTGACATCCTGAGATTTCAGAAGCGAAAGCTAAGATCAGGAAGCAAGCATGTGTGACGCCATGGCATTGGGCAAACAGAGCAATTAGAACTGCTTTTTGGCCAAGAGATCATGAAAATAAACATGATAAGGGTCTGTGTAATGCTGCATTTACGCTATATAACTACAAGCTTACACTGTACAATTATAGTAGTTCAATAGATTATTAACTGTTGTGGTTCCATCCTAAGGAATCATGCAATCTATATCAGATTGCAGTTCAAAAAAAGAAATTCAGGAGCATGTACTAAACTTCTTTAGCAAAGGATATTAAAATTTACAAATCTCAGGATGGTGGTAGGATGATTTGGATCAGTAGTTTCCAATCTTGGATCCCTAGATGTTCTTGGGCTATAACTCCCAGAATTCTTGGTTAGCTCAGCTAAGGACCTCTGGGGATCTAAGGTTGGGCATCACTGGTTTAGAGGGTATCAGATGCCTGCAATTATGTAGCATAGCTCCATTCTAAATGAACCTGGAATCCAGGTAAAACTTAACCACTGAGATAATTTGCCAAGCAAGAGTCAGGAAAGAAATTTCCATTTCTGATGACAAAATTGCACCCTGAAGCTGCAATACCTGTCGCCATTCCATCTAGAGCTGTCAAGACTTACCTATTTCAGAAACTGTTATGTGGTGAGTTTTTCAACATCTTACAGGTATGTTGCTGCTGAAGGTCATGAAGTTATTTTGTTTAAAAAAATCCTTCCTGATGAGCCAGTGAGCCTTCATGCCATTTAAGACTGGGTGGAGATTCTTTCTTTTCAAGTTTTAAAAAGAGCTCACAAATTAAAATTCTCCCTATGATTTCTCTCATGCCTGTAGACCCGAGGAAACACAGAAATCCTCCTGGACTTTAAATGATGTAACTCATACCAGTCCTGCCAACCTAGCAGTTCGAAAGCAAGAAAATGCAAGTAGATAAATAGGGACCACTTCGGTGGGAAGGTAACGGCGTTCCGTGCGCTCCGGTGTCTAGTCATGCCTACCCCATGACCATGGAAATGTCTGCAGAAGCAGACAGTGCTGGCTCTTCGGCTTTGAAACAGAGATGAGCATTGAACCCTAGAGTCGGATACGATGGACTTTCAAGCAAGGGAAACCTAGTCATTTCAAATAAAAACAAAGAGACAAGACTAGGGAAGCAGTGGGCATAAATAGGTAGAAAAACTGTATTTTCATAGACTTTTTTTACTTAGCAATATCTGGTCAATCGATTTCTGCATGCTTAAAGGCATGCTCTTTCATGCCTTTGAAATTGCAAGTAGATAAATAGGGACTACTTTGGTGGGAAGGTAACAGCGTTCTGTGCGCTCTGGTGTCTAGTTATGCCTGCCACATGACCACAGAAATGTCTGCAGAAGCAGGCAGCGCTGGCTCTTCGGCTTAGAAACAGAGATGAGCACTGAACCCTAGAGTCGGATACGACTGGCTTTTGAGCAAGGGAAACCTTTACCTTTACCTTTAGTTGCAACAGAAGTGAGGAGTTTATCCTAGGAGATCCAGTTAAAAAGACGCTTGCTTAATAAATAACAAGGAAAAAATAATACCTCCCAGAGTTAAGGTGCACTCATAACTGAAAAACGTGATGCTTTTATTTGTCAAACTTTTTGTTTCATTAAGATCTTTTTGTATTGATGTTCATCATGCAACAAACAGGGAACTGTCAACAAATATTGATCCACTGAACATGTCAACATTACCACTTTTATATTCCTCATTCCCAGGGACCAATTGCTCTTCAAACAATGCAAGCGCGGCGCCAAAATGGCCGCCGCGCACTTTGCGGGCCCCCCCCCACAGGACAGAGGATCCGGGTAGTTAGGGGCGTGGCCAGCTCCCTTATAAAAGGGGTGGCCACGAGGCAGCCGAGCTGCCATTTTGCCTCAGCGACGGAGCGGAGAAGTTTTTTTCCCTGTACCTCCGTCGCTCGTTGGTATCACCGGGAAGCCTTTTGGGTCGATTTTGCCTAGCTAGCTTCCCTTTTTTGCTCGAGATGCCTTCCAAAAAGAAGGCTGCTGCGAATTCAGCCCGGGCTGTTAGGAGGCGCAACCCAGGTCGGAGGACCGTGGTGCCGCCTCCTCAACAGCCACCTTTGCTATCCCCGGCCGGGGCTGGTGGCTTGGGGTCTATCGCTCCTTGGCCCGATCAGAGTGCGGGCGCGGAGGGCGCTCCGGCCCGCGGCCCGCGAGCGGTGGACACCGCTCCTCCTCCTGCCCAATCTGTTGGGCCGATTACTTTCGGGCCGCAGCCTCTCCCGGGGCCCTCTAGCCTTGGGGGGTGGCCCGGTGCCCTGCCTTGGCAGGTTTCCTCACCAGCCCTACCGGGCTTCGGCCCTGGCCAATGGCCATATATGGGCCATGGGGTGCAGGGAACTGTCCCCATGCAAGGGTCAGGTGGGCCGGCCGGCTCTTTACCCATGGTTAATGTAGACACCTTACTGGCCCGTATTGCGGCCTTGGAGGAGTCTTTGGCCCGGGCCAGTCAGGCGGGTGCCCCTTTCGGGGTACCTTTTGAGGCGCTATCGGCAGCAGGACAACGGCCGGCGGGGAGGGTTGAGCTGCTGCAGGCGGGTGGCGCGGCTCCGGCCACTGCCTCGCAGCTCCCCAGCCAGCAACCTGGTGCGGGTCAAGCCCCGGTGATGAGCTCTACATCGGTCGTGAGCTCCGACGCCCCCAGTGGGCCAGAACCCCCAGTGGGGGCGGCCCGCGGGGGTGCAGCATGTGAGTATATGGTGCAAACGAGTACATCCACACACATTCCCAATATAGGGGGGACCTTTCAGTGGCCTTGGCCTCGCGCGGGTGGTGCAGGGGCTACGCCGCTGGCGACCCACCCGGCGACAACTACTGCCACCATGCCCGCTGGGGTGGGCCTCGGTTCTTACACTGCTGGGAACGTACTTGGGGTGGCAGGGTTAACTCAGGCCCCTTTGGGTAGGCCAGCTATCCCCTTTTCGGCTTTGCCGACGGCAGGGTATTCCTTGCCACTGGGTGATCACTTGGCACAGGCTACCAGAGAAAAGATATGGCGAGGGGAGTATGTAGATATCTTCTCACTCCTGAACAGAGAGCCCACCAAGGAAGAAAGGGAGGGTCAGGATGAGAAGGACAAGGAGCAGGCACGCCGCCGTAAGCCGCCGCGTACCTGGGCTAACTGGCTCCCCGCTTATTTGATTACATGGCGGTATATTTGAGGGCGCGGCCGGATCTAGCTATTCCCATGGTCCAATATTTGGACAACATATATAGGGCGATGGTAGATTTCCCGGGCCCCTCATGGCTAGCATATGATGAGGAATTCCGTATGAGGATTCCCCTACACCCCGAGATGAGATGGGATGAGCCGTGCCAGAGACTGTGGCTCTTGTATATGACACCCACACGTCCTGCCCCGGGGGATAGATACCATTGTGGACATGCGGTCCAGCGAGCAGCTCCAGCGCAGGGTACCCGCCAACTGGCGGGGCAGGGGGTTCCAGCACGCCTGCTGTGCTGGACTTTCTCGTCCAATGGTTCCTGCAGTCGGAAGAACTGCAGGTATAAGCATGAGTGTCCCACATGTTCTGGTCCCCATGCAGCCTCTGCTTGTCCCAAGCCTGGGGGGGCGCGAGGCAGAGGGAGGGGTGGACAGTGGGCTGGCAAGCCTGCCACGGATGGAACTAGTTCTCCGAAAGGCCCCCTCCCCAATTAAGGTGGACATGCTGGAGCGCTGGCTCGCATCGTACCCAAGGGGAGAGGACAGAGAGTATCTCATCCAAGGTTTTAAGCAAGGATTTCGTATCCCTTTTATGGGTGATAGATCCCCTCAGGATGCTCCCAACCTTTTATCCCTCAGAGGAAGGGAGGAGGTAGCCGAGGCCAGCATTAAAAAGGAATTAGACGCGGGCAGGGTCGCCGGACCTTTTCCCGCACCCCCTTTTCCCAACCTTAAGGTTTCGCCATTGGGTTTGGTTCCCAAAAAGTCCCTAGGTGAGTTTCGCCTTATTCATCATTTGTCCTACCCAGCCGGCCGATCGGTCAACGATGCGATACCTGATGACCTTTGTTCGGTCAGGTATACATCGTTCGACCATGCGCTGCGCATGGTGCGCTCGTGTGGCCCGGGTGCCTTGCTGGCCAAGTGCGACATTAAGTCAGCTTTTCGCCTCTTGCCGGTGCACCCGGGCGACTTTGAATTGCTGGGTTTTAAGTTTAGAGGGGAGTATTATTTTGATAAGGCCATGCCTTTTGGCTGCTCCATATCATGCTCGGCTTTCGAGCGTTTTAGTACCTTCCTAGAGTGGGCTTTCGTCCGCAGGTCAGGGTCCCGGTCTGTAGCCCATTACCTGGATGACTTTTTATTTGGGGGTGAACGGGGCTGGGACACGTGTGCACGTCTCCTCAATACATTTCAGACGCTAATGCAGGAACTTGGTGTCCCTTTAGCGCCCGAAAAGACCGAGGGCCCGTCGACCGAACTAGTATTCCTGGGGGTTGAGGTTGATACAGTAGTACAGGCTTCTAGGTTACCGGGTGATAAGGTGTCCAGGATAGTGACCCTTATCTCGGAATTGCTGGCCAAGCGTAAGGCATCCCTGAGGGAACTGCAGGTGCTACATGGGCACCTCAATTTTGCCTGCAGGGTGGTCGCACCGGGCAGGGCTTTCGCCCGGCGCTTATGCGACGCCATGGCAGGGTTATCCAGGCCCCACCACAGAGTCAGGCTTACCCGGGGTATCAGGGCAGACATGTTAGTCTGGTTGCAATTCCTGAGGGAGTTCAACGGGGTCTCATTTTGGAGGTCTGACCTCCTGGCATCCCCCAATTTCCAGATACAGTCTGATGCCTCAGGATCCCTGGGTTATGGGATGTACTTCAATGGGAAGTGGGCCTATGGTGGGTGGCCACCGGCATGGGCAGGCACAGGTCGCCTGCGGGATCTCACATACCTGGAATTTTTTCCCATTCTCGGGGCTTTGATGCTATGGGGCGAACAGTGGGCTAATTCGGTGGTGCATTTCTGGTGCGACAATGCTGCTGTTGTACACATTGTCAATGCACAGACTTCTAAATCGCCCAGAGTCATGGATCTAGTGCGCCATTTTGTGCTGCGCTGCCTGCGCCTCAACGTCTTGTTCAGGGCCAGGCATGTCCCAGGGGTTAATAACGATATTGCTGACGCTTTGTCCCGCCTGCAGATCTCCCGGTTCCGCGCCTTGGCCCCGGATGTGGAGGAATTTCCCTCGCCACTCCCGGACGAGATGTGGACTATTGGCAAGGAGAGGTGAACCGGGCGATTGGCCTGTCACTAGCGCCACGCACGCGTAAGGCGTATCAACAAGCATTCAATTTGTATAGGGCTTTTGCTACTCAATTTCAATTGCCAGAGACCTGGCCTATCCCGGTGGACCATGTTCTGCGGTTCATGGTTCACCTGCATGCACAGGGCCTTGCACCTCGCACCATAGCATCCAAGCTCTCGGCGTTGGCTTTTATGGCCAAAGTAGGGGGTCATGTGGATACCACCTCTGACTTCCGTGTGAGACACGTTTTGGAGGGGTGGGTGCGCGAGCGCGGGCGTTGCCCGGACGACTGGCACCCTATTTCCCCAGTGGTTCTTACCCAGTTGGCCCGGGGCTGGCCAGGCCTCTGTTTTGATCATTATGAGGCAGCCCAATTTCATGCAGCCACAACGGTGGCATTTTTTGGAGCGCTCCGCATCAGCGAACTCGTGATGCTGTCTAAGGCGGATGCAAGTGGTAGGGCACTGGAACGCGGAGATGTCTATGTTGCCAAAGACTGGGCCCAGTTGAGGATTCGCTCCTCTGAAACAGATCAGCATGGCGTAGGCAGTGGAGTAAGACTGCTACGGTGTTCTTTGGCAGACATCTGTCCGGTTGGTGCCCTACAGGAATACCTGGCACTGCGTGGCACGCACCACGGCCCGTTTTTCTGTCACCAAGATGGGTCTCCCCTTGCTAAATTTCAGTTTTGGAAGGTGACAGCCAGAGCCCTCACCAGGGTGGGCCTACCAGGTGCCCGTTATGGCACACATTCGTTCCGTATTGGCGCAGCCTCTACAGCGGCTGCTTTTGGGTACTCTGGGGCTGACATACGTAGCATGAGGTGGGGCTCACAATGTTTTCAGTTTTATGTGCGCCCACTCCCGCCATGAGTACCAATCCAGTCACCTTACCTTCCTTTTTCTCAATTTCTTACAGACCCGGGGTGTCGTATTACACCGGTGACAGTATGGCTGGTGGGCCACAGCTATGTGCTCAGGGCAGCGCGTTACGCTGCGGCGACAGAGTGGACCCCGACTGGGACTGGGTGACCACGCCAGTCTCGCATGGCACGGTAAGCCTGGGATGTTATGGCGGGAGCTGCGGCCTTTCCTTTTTTCTGGCCTGGGGGCTGACCCGCCTGACATTCTAATCATCCACCTGGGGGGCAATGATTTGGGCCAGGTCACCGGCTTATCGCTCAAGCATGCGATTTGCGAGGACCTCGCCTACTTGCATTATGTCTGGCCTGCCACAGCCCTGGTTTGGTCGGACATTGTTCCGCGCCACTCTTACAGAGGGGGCGTTAACCTCCTGGCCCTTGACCGAGCTAGGCGCGCGGTCAATAAGGCAGTGGCGCGGTTTCTCACCACCAGGGCTTGGGGACGGGTTAGTCATCACCCCGATATTAGTCTGCAAAATTGTGACTTGTATGCAGGGGATGGGGTCCATCTGTCGCGTGGAGGTATGGACCTCCTGTTGGGTGACTGGCGAGCAGGCCTGTTGACCGAGCTGACGGTCTGGGGGGGGCGTCAGGTCTTCTGTGAAGCCCCTCCGTGTGGCGGGTAGCACTGGTAAGGTAAACAGTATGACCCACAAGTATCCGGCAGGTTCGCAATTGACTGGACAACACTAGACAGGAATAAAGTAGTTAAACGTTGTCCGGTCAACGACGAACCAGGCGATGGGGTGATGATGATTGCTAACCAGCATGCATCACCCCTGTGATTTCACGGATACGCGTCAGAGGGTGGGGTCATGAGTTAGTTATTGACTACGGTCAACAATTTGTTTGTTGTTGACAAACAAATTGATACAAATGGATACATTGTAACCAATTGCCGTTGGCAATTTTGGGGTGGTACCTTACCAGTGTTACTTCGGCCTGCTTGCCTTAGGAATTATGATTGGTCGTTTTACCAATACAAATTTATAATTCGGACTAGGGCATTGAATCAATAAATGTGGCCCTTTGCTGTTATCCACTTTCAATGTTGTCTGTGTCCGTTATTGGGGGGGTGCGCCTGCAATGCAAGCGCGGCGCCAAAATGGCCGCCGCGCACTTTGCGGGCCCCCCCCCACAGGACAGAGGATCCGGGTAGTTAGGGGCGTGGCCAGCTCCCTTATAAAAGGGGTGGCCACGAGGCAGCCGAGCTGCCATTTTGCCTCAGCGACGGAGCGGAGAAGTTTTTTCCCCTCCACCCCCTCCCTAGTTAACAGTGTGATTATGGTCGCTTCGGGGCCGGGTGGGAATTTTTGGTTGGGACCCATATTGGCTTCGGGTCCTGGCTTTTTTGCCCATCCCACACTGTTGCTATGGTTTGATATAGGGGTCTTTCTTCGTTCCTACTGTTGACTTTGGTCACATGGGCGGGTAGCACTGGTAAGGTAAACAGTATGACCCACAAGTATCCGGCAGGTTCGCAATTGACTGGACAACACTAGACAGGAATAAAGTAGTTAAACGTTGTCCGGTCAACGACGAACCAGGCGATGGGGTGATGATGATTGCTAACCAGCATGCATCACCCCTGTGATTTCACGGATACGCGTCAGAGGGTGGGGTCATGAGTTAGTTATTGACTACGGTCAACAATTTGTTTGTTGTTGACAAACAAATTGATACAAATGGATACATTGTAACCAATTGCCGTTGGCAATTTTGGGGTGGTACCTTACCAGTGTTACTTCGGCCTGCTTGCCTTAGGAATTATGATTGGTCGTTTTACCAATACAAATTTATAATTCGGACTAGGGCATTGAATCAATAAATGTGGCCCTTTGCTGTTATCCACTTTCAATGTTGTCTGTGTCCGTTATTGGGGGGGTGCGCCTGCAAAGATGTTACCTACTGTATATTTATTTCAAGAGCACATTAGTCTGCCCTGTACACGCGCTCTGAGGTTACTATAATAATTATAATTGTCATTCCTATGCTTTCCTAGTTCTGGTCAACACAGTTCAGTGATTGCCATTTGATTCTTTTTCCTAGGAGCAAAAATAGGCTCACTTGTCTAAACACAGCCACTGCTCATTAGCCACAGTCATTTTCATTCTCAGGAATGTGCAGAGATTTGTCATCATGGGCTGTTGGTTGTTTTAGCCCATGTCATGTATGCTAACTAAGGGTTATGGAATTAATCCATTCTGCAGGGTTTTCCTTATAGTGATTTCCCCTTAAAGCAAAGTGCCCATAGGAATGCATTGTGCAGTTTCCCATAAGAGTGCATTGAAAAAAATTCCGTGAAGTGTAGTTTCCCAATAGGAATGAATTGAAAGCCAAAAAACCCCATGTTCTGGACACCACATGATTGTACTGCTCTGTAGGCCATTTTCTCTGATGCATATGAGGTGAGATGACTAATGTGCTAATGTGCCAGAAGGGGCACACAGACCTGTCTCTGTCAGCATGCAGAGATTTGCAACAGCACAGAGTTTGCCCCAACCTTCAGTCCAGCTGCCTAATGGGAGCGCTTCCTCCCTCCGCCAGCACAGAGTTCTCTGTTTGGGCACTCATTCTCTTAAAGGTTCGCCATCACTGATCTAGGATGATTTTTTTTACCTAGAATCTTATTTATTTATTTATAATTCACACTTATAGCCACCCACTCACCGTGGCAACTCAGGGCAGCTTACAAATTAGTGCAACAAATAACAGTAAAATAACAATAGACAACAGAAAAAACAAACAAAATGAAATAGTCACAGTCCTTCCCACCAGACCATTGTTGGGGTCTGGGTCAGCGGCAAAGTCCCTCCTGGAAGTTGATGGGGGTCCATTCCCAAAGAAATGGGATGTGACCAGACTACCAAAGAAACCATGAATAACTAGATACCCATGTCTAGCTTTGTAAAAGCACATTGAGTGAGATTGTTGGCAAAAAAAAGTATAGGGAAATTCTGCATCTTGTTTCTAGAAGAATCACTGCTAGTGGAGGCTTCCACAAAAGGCAATTTTCCTTTCTTTAAGGGGGAGCAGATGCTGGGAATCTAGAAGGCCCTGGTTCCATTAAAATTGGCAAAAGGGTTATTCACCACAGGTATGTACTGTAAGTCTGAAGGTCTACCTGCCAAGAGAGTGCTTTGAAGTGGCTTTGTATTTAGTTATTCTATGTCCCGTGGGGTTTCTCACCTACTTATCTCCAGGAAAAAACACCCTCTATTGTTGACTTCTGACACAACTGTGGTAGGGGGAAAGGTTTAACCTCCACTACCCCCTTCCTCCTGCTATCCTGACATCTTTAAACATTCCCTTCTCCTTTCATGCTAGAATACATGTGTATGTTTGTGTGTATGTGTGTAAGAGAGATAGAGATAGAAATGTTGTGTGTTTTCACTTGCACAGCTTGTGTGATCTTCTCACCTGGCACTGGATGTATCATTCAGGACCCAAAAGATAATGTGTCCCTGATATAGCTGATAAACAGTACCTTAGGATTCAGCTCATTATTGTTTGATCATACCACATTTTTAGAATTCAGTGTAGAGAACTTCAGTTCATTTAAGGAAGGGTCCTTAGAAGATGGGTTTGGTTAGAGTAGGCTGCTTGGCAATCTGGGTAGTTAGGAACATTCACACATACACAGGAGCTGAGCCAGCAGTGGTTTTGTGTTGTTAAGGTTTTTGAGATGTTTCTGCCCAGAATGTAATTTTCAGCATATACCCAGAATGTAATTTTCAGCATATAAAATGAGTACTTGAGATTTACTACTTAAACTAGTTCCATCAAAGGTGAATGATCCATCAAAGGTGAATGCTTAGGCACTTATAGGATAGAACAGGCCCAGCACTATCAATGCCCACTTGAAAAGGAGCAAATTAATGTGGATTGAGGTGGGCTGTGCAGATCTCCATGGTTGTTTCCTCCTTGGAAACAGGGCTTTTTTCAGTGTCTAGACAGGATGTCTTCAGGGTCTTCTTCTTACCATGAAAATGGCTGCAATGTAATGGCAGATCTTGTTTGTAAAGTTATGTCAAATGTATTAAAAACATAAAATGTCTGGCTGGACATCCCGCTACAGTAATGGAGTAGACTGTACAGCCAGCGATTCAGTGCTGAGTGTTGGACAGCAGTAAATAACCTCACTCCCTAAAAAGGCCAATGGCTATGGGTGGATAACCCCTTTAGGTGGGGTTATGGTCCCCTCAGTGGAGGAAATGTCACTGGAAACCATCATATTGGGCCCAATGGCAAAATGAGCAGAGGAGGAACTCCAATTCCCAAAGGTCATGGAGGCAGAAGAGGCCATACCAGATGGAGTGGCTGTGAAGGCACACCTTGATAATATCCTCAAGGCTGCTGCAGTCCATTTCAGTCCCAGTGTTAAATCCTGTATGTTTCATTTCATACGTGCCACAGGAGATGGCTTAGTGATCACAGTGTGTGGATCACTTCATGGCGAGCTGGGATCCACCTTAAATAATTTCACACCAATGGCATTTTTCCTGCTTCAGGAAAAATTCATTCTCGGATACGAGTTGCATCTGCAGCTGCTGACTGAAAACAAGGTGGTTAAGATTAAATTATTTGCTCTCTCCTCACACACAGTTTTTTTTTTAACACAGTACAGTTTATGCAAGTTAGATGTTTTGAGGAGAAAAAAACAGTCCTCCTTATCTTGTTGGATCTTGTAGGGCTTGAAAATTCCTTGCCAGTTTAACTGAAACAGACTAAACTGGTGAGAACAACAGCCCGGTTCTTCTACATCCTTGCCTGTGACTTCTGTACAGGGAGCTTGATCCTTACTATTTGAGGCAGTCGAGTTGAACCACAAATTTTACTTAAACAGATGGTCTGGAAGAAATGGTAAACTATGCCAGATGTATTGATTTGATGCTTTACAAGCAAAATTAAAATATAATAACAAATTACATTGCTCCAAGTAAATAAGGAAACAGTGTTAGAGTGTCTCCTTGAAATTACACCATCTACACCAGCTGGTATCCAGCTAGAGCAGGGGTGCCCAAACTACGGCCCCTGGGCCAGATCCAGCCCCCAAAACACCAATTCATCTGGCCCACACCACCCTTGTCACTCCCGGAAGTGGAAGTAAAACGTGCCCATATGGGTGCATTTTGCTTCTGCTTCTGGGAGTGATGAGGGCAGTGTGGGCCAGATGAATTGGTGCTGGGGACTGGATCTGGCCCACAGGCTATAGTTTGGACACCCCTCATTTAAGCAGAGAAAATGGCAGCTTAAAATCTGTTGCAAATCAGATTGCAAGGTGAGTTTTACTTCTGCTTCTGGTGGGAGGAACCATGTGACCAATCCACTGAACCACATGACCAGCCCGCTGAACCACATGACTGGCCCACAGCCAGAAAAATTTGTGCATCCCTGAACTAGAGGGTGGAAACACTGTATTTGAGGCTGCAACTCACAGGATGCTGGTACGATGTTTTTGCAAGGCTGGTTGGATATCTCAGTGTCCTGGAGCATTGCCAGAAGAAGGGAAGGGTAAAACAATTATCACTAATCAATATGCAATTATTTTGTAAAGGTCTCCATTAGTCCAAATTAAATTGATGGCATATTAGTATACTTCTCAGCCTAAAAAAATTAAATTCTAAAAATCTGTGGCAAGATGTCACATTTGCAAAATCACTGATTTCTAAATGTCAGGAAACAAATTAGCAGCTAAGGGCACTTGCCTTAAATTGGTAACCAAAGATTTTGGAAGGTCTCCAGTTGCTGAAATTAGTATGGGGGAAACGATGACCTGATCTTGTTCCTTTAATATTTCGATTTCTTACATTAATGTTTGTTCGTTTGCATTTTTGGTACTTTATATTTTTTAGGTTGCTTATTGATAGAACTCCAACTTTTATAAGGTATGTTTTTCTTTGTTGCTTATCCAGAAATATAGTATCTAGCTTACTAAAATCTGTTTTATCTGTTAAAATTTCTTTGTCCTGTATAGTATTGTAACTTAATTTTTCAAAACTGGACGTGGCTGAAATTTATAATGTGGATGAAAAGATGTGAGTAGTCGACAAGATTTAGCCAACTGTTAAAAAAATAATTTTTACAACTTGGTCATGCCTGCACATATAATCCTTTCATGCTGTTTTAGCAGACGTTTAATTATAGTATGATGAATTGTTTCTTTGGCTGATGACATAAATCACATCTTCCTTCATAATTATTTTTTGATAGCATCTTGTGCAAATAACTTGGTATCGAAGTGTGAATATGAATCCCTCTGTTTCAACCTGAAGATTACTTAATTTAAGCACAGGTTTAATTTTTGATTATCGACATAACCAATATTTTTTGTAATTGTTGTTGTTATTATTGCCATTGTCTACTCCTCCTCCTCTTCCTCCTCCATCATCATCGTCATCGTCGTCCTGCCATTTGTAAGAGAGGATTGTCCCATGTCCTAGCACCATACACAAATCTTTCAAGAGTCACAAAGCTGCTTTTTAGATCGGCTATGAAAGGTGTTTTCATATATATATGAATATAAATTGTACTTCATAAAGATTGGAATCAAAAGGTATGTAATAGGATGCACTAATTATATTTTGTTACTTGTTACAGAGGCTGAAATGTACCTTCTAGTGTGAACATATAGTGTCCTATCAAGATACGCCTGACATACACAATTCAAGTTAAAAAAATAAGAGGACAAGCTCAAGTTTTTGTGGATGAATTATGTACCATACAGATACATAAAGAAACATATCCATATAATGTTTGCTTGTGGACATTCAAATTTCTTTTCCCACGTTGTCTCTAAGTACCATTGATGAAAACATGTTGTAATGGTCATGAAGTTAATGAAACTTGACAGTTAGATGGAAATCATGAGCACCCAAGAGAGAGCAGAGCCTAATTGGAAGGCCAGGTGGCAGTGAATGAATTGCAGAATAACAACTGTAGTTGCAATACAGCTATGTATCTGAAATATTGTGATTGATAGACATTTTTTAATGTTGTAGACATACATATATATGCTGACTGATTGTTTAATACTTAAGATCTGTCAATGTTCATGTGTGATACAAGAGCCCATAAAAAGTAACTGTATTATATTAAGGATTTTTTACTGTAGAATATAATATATTCTGTATATTATAATATACTGTATTTGCTGGCGTATAAGACACACACATACCCCTCCTGCCTAAAATACACTGGAAAATGGAGTGTGTCTTGTACTGTATATAATGGCCTATATTGCCTATTTTGGTAATAACTGGGTGCATCTTATACTCCGATGTGTCTTATATGCCGGCAAATACTGTATTATATTTTACAAGTTCTATATTTTATATTATAGAATGTAGTACCTATAAGTTATATAATTTGTAGTAAACTTGTAAAATCCTTGTGGATTTATTTAATTATAGTTTTTAGCATGGGACTTGTTGAAATGGACTATTTACCATACTTAAAATCCTGTGGCTAGTTCAACCTATTAATAAAGTCAATTGCTGAATGGTAGACTGACATTTATATAAGTTTCAATGAGTTGATAGTCTACTCTAGACAGGACTAGCAGTAAGATATCGACCAATGACATTATGTTTTTTGCATTATAGGTATTAAGGAAAATTTATTTTTTGTTTGCTCCATTTCTCATGGTAATCCCAAAGTTAAATGCCTCAGTGGAGCTGATGTGTTCGTCTTGAAATGAAATAGTGTTGCATCTAGCTAAATCTTTATAATCCTATATATCATATGGATTTGATTACAAGAGAGCAGATCCAAATCCTTTGTAGATAGAATAAAGTTATAAATACTGTGTGAAATTTCATTTTCAAAATCTGCAGCAATTAAATTCTTAAACAATGCAGGTTAGGAGTGCAGTTTTCAGAGTTCTTCTGGACAATGTAAAGAATGATCAAACAATTTATGAAAATAAGGCGAGAAAGCACTTAAAAATGAAAGTAGTCATTTTTGAATGGCGATTTAGGTAGTCAACTAGGAGACAGCTATCTTGCTTTTCTACTAAGCAAGGTCATTAAAAAGAAAACAGAATTGCCAAACAAAAGTGCCTAATCTTTGTTTTCACTTCTCATATGATAGCATAATCTGAGGAACAAAGAGAAAATAAGGAAAGACATAAGAAATCAGAAAGAATAAGTGAAAAAATGTCCACTATAAAGGGATTATTTCTGACAGCATGGTCTGGTGGGTACAATTATTAAACATCATTGAAAAGCTGGGACCCATACCACATTTCCACAGCCACTCTAAAAGAGTGTAGTCTGTTACATAGGAAACCTGTTGAATTACTTATAGAATGCCTTAAATGATCTGGCAAGTAGCACTCTTTTGATGTTATCCCTAACAAAGTTAAGGCTCATATTGGTTCATATGCCACAAAACCCAGAAATGTTAAGCCTTAACAGGTTTGTCCCATGTTCAGGAAGAATCTGCAATATGACAAGATTGTGCTTTCTTAAAATTTCAGATTATGCCTTGGTGTTTTTTTCAAGGCTCAAATACAGGTGGGAATGATGGAGAACTAAGCATCTAAGATTCTAAGTAATAACATTTATCAAAAGGCCAAAGCAATATGTTCATTGTGACACATCTGAAACTGGATTGTTGGCTTAGTAACTTAATAGTGGGTATAGCTCTCATAAATGGGACACCACATTGGAAAAATTAAACTAACTATCTTGGTAATAATGACACTTTGTATTGTTTATGTAAAAGAAATTGAATTAAGTTGATTTTAAGTAATTATTAACATCTCACTGCTTTGGATTCATCTATTTTTATATAACTAAAACCAAAGCGTCATGGTGTTTGTTATTGAAACGCCACACCACCTTGGCCCCCACCCCGCCCCCCAGAAACCTGTGGCCTGCATACCTTGAGCACCTTACCAGTCCGATGTGGGGTACTGGCAGTGGTCCTCAGGGTCCTTCACCCACAAAACCGGCCTCAAAAGCCCCCCCTCCCTCACCGGCAGCATGCAATGGCTGGGGAGGCAGCACTACACATGCACAGGAATCTGTGGAGGTGCAAAAGATTTCCCGGAGTTGCAGCCAGCACCGCCACCAGGAACTCCGGGCTGGCTTCTGCACCTGCACCGATTCCTGTGCATGCATGTTGCCACCTCCCGGGTTGGGAGCCTCCACTGGCTCGTGGCCAATTTGGCCATAGGACATGGGCCCCTGCCTGACCACCCATCTTGTCTCACTCCAGCCAGTGGCCACCTCGGCCTGACTCCTCCGTCTTCCTGGGGAACACCTCAGGCAGCAAGGAGGACCTGCGGGGGTGGGCTGCTGCCTTCAAAGGGTACCACCCACCCACCCTGGGAGAGCCTCCTGTCCACCTGAAGTGCCCCTTGGGGGTGAAGGGGCACCGATCAGAGGGGGGAGGGGGGATGGCCAGTCAGCTGAAACCACCCCCACCTCCGGCACGTGCCTCTCCATGCGCAGCTACAAATGGGGTGGCAGACGAAGCAGCCTGGCCGGTTGCATCTTGCGGCAGGAGCCGCAATGGCAGCACCAGTTGTTTGGCATGGCGGCCCTCACCCCACTGAACAACCTGCGCCACCATTGCTCCTCCTGCCACAAGACACAACTGGCCAGGCAGCTTCATCCGCCACCCCATTGCTGGCTGTGCGTGGAGAGACATGAACCAGAGGAAGGGCTTTTGGCCACCGCCGCCCCCCCTCCAGCACGTGGACATCACCAGGTAAGGTGGGCCCACCTTACCTGCACAGGGGGATCTCCCTCCTCCACCTCCAGGGCTCCCTCTCAGCCCTCCTGAGCCCGGCCCAGGGCCTGCTCTGCTGACTGGGATGCCCCAGGCTGCGGCGGTGATGGAGATGGGGCACCGCCATCAAGACCAGGTAATCAGGGTGTGTGTCTGTGTGTGTTGTACAAGCATATTGTGTCGTGTGTCATGTGTGTCTGTGTCTGGTGTGTGTCATGTGTGTGTGTGTGTTGTGTGTCACTGTGTTGTGCGAGTGTGCTGTGCCATGTGTGCTGTGGTTGGCAGTGGTGCGAGTGGGTTGTGTGTAGGTTGTGTGTGTGTTGTGAGTGTGTATTATGGGTGTGTGGGTGTATGTGTGTTGTGTCAGAGTGTGTTGTGTGGGTGTGTTGTGTCTTGAGTGTTGGGTCTGGGTGTGATGTGTGTGTGTGGTATGCCGGGTGTGTGCATTATGTGTCTGGGTGGGTGGGTGTTGTGCAAGTGTGTTGTGTCGTGTGTGATGTCTGTCACCTGTATGTGTTGTTTGGCATGTGGTGTGTGTGTGTGTGTGTGTGTGTGTGTGTGTGTGTGTTGTGTGGGTGTGGGTGTGGGTGTGTATTGTGTGGGTGTGTCATGGGTGGGTGTCATATGGGTGTGCTGTGTCGTGTGAGATGTGACTGGAGGAAAATTTGGCCACTTCCAAGCCTGTCCGGCGCCCACGGGACCACCGTGAGAACAACATGCAGGTGCACAAAGGTAAGTCACCACGGGGGCCCCTGGGGGGCCTGCCCTGGTCTCTCCTTGGGTCCCCCACCCAGGCAATGCCACATACCCCTGCTAGTCTATTCTTTAATCCTATTTTTTTAAAGGACCAACTGTAAGAGATTTGGGGAAATCCATGAAATAGATATAGGAATTAAGAACCTCTCAGTCTTGATTTCATTTTGCTTTCAGCTTTTAACTGGTTTTAGTAGCCTATGCAGTCAAATTCTTTTGCTTTAGTTCTACATCACCTTGAGAGTTATAATAAAAATGCAATTCTCAGACTGAATGTTGATTTTTTGCTTACCTGCTGTGTCTGTTTTGACATGCTAGAACACCGTGGTTTAAGTCATTCATGCCAATCATCTGTCATACTGTTACACATACGCAACAATTTCCTGTGAGGTAAATAAGTGGCAGCTTCAAGAGGCATTCTTATAAGAGACCTTCCTTACTTAAGATTGCAGACTTGTAGCAACAGTGACTCAGCTTCCCAAAAAATAGTTTCTGGCAGCCTCACTCTATAAAGATATTTTTATCAGGATATTTTAGGATGTCTTGAACTTGGGAGAAAAAAATGTACAGTATTTGAGATTTAAAAATCTCATTTTGGTACACACTCCTCTAGAATCAGGGCAGCTTCCATCATGGCAAAATTAGACCATCCATAGATAGAATTGTGTGGTGGTGGCCTGGTTGTTATAAGAGATATGTGTGTTCACTTGACTGAGTTTCGTACTGATGCCTCTTTTATGTTTTTCAGGGGCCATATATGGTGGACAGAGGCATGTGCTCCTCTGTGGGAACAGCATCTTTTTCTGGTCTGTGAAGAGGGCACAGTTAGCATTAGCTTCCTATTTAGGGTTAGGGAACAGAACAACCATGGAGTGGAAAGCAAACCAGAGTATGTGTTGACACCAGCAATATTACTAGCTCATCGAGGCATTAATAATATCAGCCTGATGAATGACAAGGAGTTAGTGATTTTAACTATTCAGGAGCTCCACAAAACTGTGAACCAATCATTGTATGGTCTGCCATTTTGCCCACCTAGATGAGTTTGGTGTGGCATTTGTGATCCTGGCTGTTTGGATGGCACACAGAGAGGGATAAACCATGAGTCAAGAACCTGATTGGGGAAAAATCGGGGTTTTTAACGTCGAGCATCTGGGCAATGTGCATGACCATTCAGAAATGTTCTATGGGGTCACAATATACTTTTCAGACTTAGAGATTGACATATTTTGGACGACCAGAGGAGGGGCCTCTTGGCTGCATTTGACAGCTTAATGGGGCAGGGGAGTGAAACATGAGTGGGTAGTACAGCATGAGTGGGTGAATAGCACAGACATTTAATGACTAAACCCCACCCCCCTTTGGGTTACGATGAACTATATGATTCAGGGACTCAACAGGGATACAGCTATGATACAGCCAGTTGGGAGATAGTCACAAGAAGGTCTCCCCAAATTGGCTGCCCTGGACTTATCAGATCCAGGCTGAAGGAGGATGAGGATAGTTCACCAGCTGTGACACCAGGTTAGGGGCACTAACCTAGACCATAGCTGTCAAATCTCCTGTATTGGCTGGGAAGCTCTCGTTATTTACCCCTCTTTCCCGCCATCATCACGTATTTGTATTTTCCCATAAATCTCCTGTATTCTATAATTTTTTTTAAAAATGGGCCGAGAACTACAGCCCCCATGGTGCCTTGCACGGAAGGAAAAGGCAAAACCCGCACTGTGCATGTGCACTGGCGCAGCGACTAACCAGTGCAGCTGGATTTCCCTTACTTTCAAATCCAAAACTTGACAGGTATGCCCTAGGCCCTCCCCCTTCCCCCCAGCAGGTTAGGGGATTAATTTTAAATAAAGTTGTGACTCATGTTTTAACCCCATAATTTGTATCTCATTTCTTCAATTACTGGTGGTGGTAGGCAATAACAGTGTCATAGAAATCCATACAAATAACAATATTAAAATGTTAGTAAAAAAACAATAAATCCAATTACAACATTTGACAATTTAAAGAGTCTGATTAGATTAAAATACCAGAAATGAGAGGTACAGGTTAGGGAAGGGTTGGTTTTCCCCAACTAAAATTTCCCAGAATCTTGTGGATAGCAAACAGGGCATGAAAGGTGCCAGCAAAGAAGAGATCCTCAGCTTTGATGTGGTATAATTGTGTGCTTCTGATTCTTGGGGGAAGCAGAAGATCTAAATGCACAAAAATATTAAAATATTGAGATTCCAAAACATTCAAAGCTGCAAATTTATTTATTTACAAGCATATTTTGCCCAGCGGTGCCGGGCTTTTTAAAATTGTGTTGGATAGTAAAGGGTTTGGTTTTTTTTTTCTTGAACAAATAGTGCCGGGCTGTTTTAAATGGTGTTGAAAGGTTTTGTGAATTTGTGGCTTCGAGGCACTGCGTCCGCCTGCGGCGGACTAGCGCTCCCAGTGTGTTGTTTATTTTTATTTTTTGCATGCCAGCTTCCTCAGTGCCGGGCTCTTTAAAATGGTTTTGGAAGGGTTTTGTTTTATTTTTATGCAAATGAGGTTAGTTTTTAATTGTGGTTTTTTAAATTTTTATTTTTACGCATGGGCTGTTAGAAACTGTGATTTTTTATTTTTTGTTCTGGATTTTTGGTTTTTCAAAAGAGGAAAGGATGATATAATTTTTTTATAATTATTGTATTTAACCAAATAATGTGTTACTATGTGTATTTTTTATATAGTTGTGCCTTGGATAATAATTTTTAAAATGTGTAAGAATATGTTTTTTAATCAATGTTTACATACTGTGTTTAGATGGTTTTTTTTGTTTTTTTGGGTGAAAACTTATTTCTTTCTTTTTTAATTTTTTGTGATTAGTGTAAATATTTTTGAATGATTTGATAACTTATTTCATTAATTTGGGAAGTATTTATTATTTTGAATATTTTTGAATGTTTTTTCTCTTGTGGCCACTGTGTGGGGCTGGTGAGCTTTTCTTCTACTCTACAATTTTTCTCTACTGTTCTCTGGGTGTGGCTTCTTCTTCCGGTAAGTATTCTCTTTATTTTCTCAGTTTAGTTCTGGTTGTCATGGAGTGAAGACGTCTCCTGGTTTGTTTGTTTTTTGGGGGGGGTGTTTTGGTTTTTTTTGGGGGGTCTGTGTGATGTTTTTGTGTTTCCCTTTTGGATGTTTTTGTGTTTCTTTTTTGTATTTTTTATTTTTGGTTCTGAGTATTTTTGACTGTTTTTGGATGTTTTTGTGTTTATTTTTTTAGGGGGGGCTTTCTTTTCCGCGGGCCATGCTTGATGTCTGGCCCATGGAAAGGAAAGGGCGTGGGGGGGCTTTCTTTTCTGTGGGCCATGCTCAATGTCTGGCCCATGGAAAGGAAAGGGCGTGTGGGGGGGCTTTCTTTTCCATGGGCCATGCTCGATGTCTGGCCCATGGAAAGGAAAGGGCATGGGTGGGATTTCGGGTGGGCTTTCTTTTCCATGGGCCATGCTCGATGTCTGATCCGTGGAAAGGGCATGGGGGGCTTTCTTTTCTGTGGGCCATGCTCGATGTCTGGCCCATGGAATGGAAAGGGTGTGGGGGGGGGCTTTCTTTTCTGTGGGCCATGCTCGATGTGTGGCCTGTGGAAAGGAAAGGGCATTGGGGGGGGCCTTTCTTTTCCACAGGCCATGCTCGATGTCTGGCCCGTGGAAAGGAAAGGGAATGGGGGGGCTTTCTTTTCCACGGGCCATGCTCGATGCCTGGCCCGTGGAAAGGAAAGGGCAGCAGCAGCTGCGGCGGGGTTTTTCTTACTTTTATTTTTTGTGCGCCGGCTGCCTCAGCGTTCTGCACACTCATGGTGTGCAGGACACTGGGGCTTGTAGTTTGGCGTGCACGATTTTGGTTAGTGCAGTGTTTTTTTTCCTGCGGCTTATTTTTGATTGGCCGCAGCGCGTTTCCGAACGTTCCTTTTGCTCACGCCGCTCAGCCTGATTAGCTCTGGTGCAGCACGGTGCAAGGAATGTTGGGAATTGAAGTTCCCTTTTTTGTTGCGTCCGGGGGGCTCCTGCCCCACTGGCGCAAATTTCAACCCGACAGTTACCTGTGAACCGGGTTCGGGCAAGTGAACGGAGGCCCATTATGGGCTAGTAGGGCCTGGCTAAACATCCTTTGTCACATTCCAATGGTTAACACACCATTTTATAGGTATAGATTTAGATTTACACCATGCCTTTTTCATTCATGTAGCACTCAAAGTAGTAAACAATGGCAAAAAATAAAATAAATATGATTAATTCATAACCCAGTGTAAAAACACAAATCCATAATGAAAGAAAATAAGCACTCATCTAATTAAACTTTTGTAACCCATCTGCAGCAGCCCAAACCCTGATCAACTTTTTGCCTGCTAATGGACTGATGACAAAGGAGCAGCTAACCTACACTCTATCAGTAGAGAGTCAGAGAGCCTGGAATTGGCCACCACAAAAGCCTCATCTCACATTTTCACCTGGTATCGACCTGCTAATGAATTTCTCACATGCTTCTTTGTTTCTTCAAGTGGGCATGAAGTAAACGGTACCTTATGCTTCCAGTCAGCTTTCTAACCACAGCTGTTCAGGCTTCTGAGCTATCTTCAAGAACAGTCCTCAATAAAGCTAGTTAAAGAAAAGGCATACCACTTCAAGAAAAGAGATAATTTTATATGTACATCTGCTGGAACAGGAAGATGTGCATGTCAAATGGTGCTGAGTGCATGGGAATCAGCTCTCAGTTGAAACTGCAAAATCATTGACACTGCTGCTTCAAACCAATTTTAGTGTAAAGAAAACCTCAAGAAGCCGTATGTGTTTGTTTTGTTTACCAAATGACACTCATATATTTCTTTCTTTAATACTAGTAGGAATAAGAAGAATACTAGCTAAATTTCCAGTTCTGTTTGATTTAGGCTGTTTCACCATGAGACACCTTGAAGAGGAACTCTTGAGCCATGTGAGATTCTTCACCTTCAAATCAGAAGAAAGATATGGTGCACCTTCTTCCAACATTTATGCTTATGAAATATGTGTGAGGTGTCTATGTTGCGGTCTGAGCAAAATTGGTGTTTCTCCTCTTTGGGATGTCAAGGATACTCTTAAGCAACAAGCATAGGATTAGTTTTTTAAAAAAATAAGAAAAGATACAAAAACCACAGGCTATGCAACAAGATAGCAGCTATTACAATTTTGCACAATCTGGATGTTACTCAATTTATGCAAAGTATTCAGTTTTCTCAAGGAGAAACCATTACCACATATATGAAACCATGGTGCCAAAATGGCCGCCGTGCTCTTTGCGGCCCCCCCCGGACTCAGACATCCGGGTGAGTTAGGGGGCGTGGCCACCCTCTATATAAGGGGTGGCCATGAGGCAGCCGAGCTGCCATTTTAGAAAAGAGCGACGGAGAGGAGAAGTTTTCTCCGTCGGTGCTTGTTCCCCCTTAGTCCTTCCCAGCTGGGAGGGAAGGATTTGGCACGGAGCCTTTGGCTTGCTGGGCTCCTCTGTGCCTTTTTCACTGTTCTTCGATCCCTGGAAAGGGATCCTGCTCCTCAATATGCCTCCGAAACGACGTGCCTCGGCGACGAAGCCGCGGCCCGCGGGGAGGACTTCTGGCCCTGCGTAGCGTGGGGGCCAGCCCTTGGGTCGGAGGACCAGGGCTGCGCCCGCGCGCCAGGACTCGACCCCCACCGATACCGGTGGGGCGATGCAGGCTGCTTGGCCCTTCGCCGGTCAGCCTTCAGCTGGCCCTTCCGGGGCTTCAGCCCTTGGCCCGCAGATACCGGCCATGGGTCCAGGCAGCGGGGGTGGGTCTGGTGCTGGTGCGCAGCACGTTCCACCTCCGGCCCCTCATGGGCTGGAATTTTGGGCATGGCCCTATTCGGGCCCGGGCTCTCATCTAAGGGTTTCTGGTCCACTGCCGGGTGGGCCGTCCGGCCCACCTGGCCCACTCTATACTGGGGGATCTGTGGCAGTTGATGCATTGCTAACGCGTTTAGCGGTGCTCGAGGTGTCCTTAGGGATGGCACAAAACCCTGTGCCTGGTGGCCCTTCATTTGCTGCGGGGGCACCTTTGGGTCCTCCGCCTGCCTCAATGGCCGCCACACTGCAGCAGGCGGCTAGCCGGGTTGAGCTGCTGGAGACACTCTGGCCTACCCAGGCCAGTGTCTCGCAGCACCCAGTTCAGCCAGAGATGCAGCAAGAAAGTGGTTCGGTGCGGCCCCAGAGCTCGATTCCGATCGCGAGCTCCAACGCCCGCCGTGGGCCGGAACCCCCGGTGGGGGTGGCTCACGGGGGTGCAAATAGTGAGTATTAGGTCCAAGTTAATGCACCCACATCTCAGTCCACTTTCAATGGTGGGATTCAGTGGCCATGGCCTCGTAATGTAGGGGCGAGTGGGCATCAGTTGCAACCTTATACCAGTGCCCCTTGGTTCCAGACTGGTGCAACGTTGGGGGTGTCCGCCCCCGGGCTAGTGCCGGGCATCGCAGGGACTGTCCAGGTTCCACTGCGCATGCCCCGGGTACCTAATGTGCCGGTGACGGCTTTGCCGACGGCTGGTTATTCGTTGCCCCTTGGTGATCATTTGTCCCAGGCCACGAGGGAAAAGATTTGGCGGGGGGAGTACGTGGATATATTCTCCCTATTGAACCGTGAGCCCACTAAGGAGGAGAGAGAGGGACAGGATGACAAAGACAAGGAGCTGGCCCGCTGTCGTAAGCCACCACGCACCTGGGCCAACTGGTTGCCCGCATATCTTATTTATATGGCGGTGTATCTCAGAGCCCGGCCAGACCTGGCCATTCCTATGGTCCAATACTTGGACAATATTTACAGGGCGATGGTGGATTTTCCTGGCCCGTTGTGGTTGGCTTACGATGAGGAATTCAGAATGAGGGTGCCATTGCACCCGGAGATGAGATGGGATGAGCCCTGTCAGAAATTGTGGCTATTATACATGACCCCCACGCGTCTGGCACCTGGGGATAGGTATCATTGTGGCCATGCCGTTCAGCGAGCTGCTCCAACGCAGGCTTTCCGCCAGCTGGCGGGGCAGGAGGTTCCAGCCCGCTTGCTGTGTTGGAGCTTCTCGGCCAGCGGTGTGTGCAATAAGCGGCAGTGTCGATACAAACATGAGTGTCCCACTTGCGCTGGCCCCCCCGCCGCCGCCGCGTGTCCGCGGGCCGGCGGGTCACGGGGCAGAGGTAGAGGTGGACAGGGAGCGGGCAGAGCAGCTGCTGAGGGAGCTAGCCAGGCAAAAGGCCCCCTCCCCGGTTAATGTGTATATGTTGGAGCGTTGGCTCTCAACTTATCCAAGGAGAGAGGATGCAAAGTACCTCCTTGAGGGTTTCCAGTGGGGCTTCCGAATCCCATTCAAAGGAGTGCGGCGACCCCAAGATGCACCCAATTTACTGTCCCTGAAGGGTAGAGAGGAGGTAGCTGCCCTGAGTATTGCTAAGGAGGTTGGGGCCCAGAGGGTGGCAGGCCCCTTTTCTGTGCCTCCCTTTCCCAACCTGAAGGTCTCCCCTCTGGGGTTGGTACCCAAGAAGGCCCCGGGGGAATTTCGTTTAATCCACCATTTATCGTACCCGGCGGGTTATTCTGTCAATGATGCTATCCCTGATGACCTTTGCTCAGTCACGTATACGTCCTTTGACCAAGCCCTACGGATGGTGCGCTCGTGTTACGTGCCCTCATGACAAAATGTGACATCAAATCGGCATTCCGATTGTTGCCAGTGCACCCTGAGGACTTTGAGCTACTGGGTTTTCGATTCCAAGGGAAGTTCTATGTAGACAAGGCCATGCCTTTTGGCTGCTCTATATCCTGTTCAGCATCTGAACGTTTTAGCACCTTCCTTCAGTGGGCCTTCGTTCACAGGGCCGGGTCTCGGTCTGTAGCCCATTACCTCGATGACTTTTTGTTCGGGGGTGAACGGGGCTTGGACACATGCACGCGTCTCCTCACCACATTTCAGACGCTAATGCAGGAACTGGGTGTCCCTTTAGCGCCCGAAAAGACCGAGGGCCCATCCACTACCCTCACATTTCTGGGTATCGAAATTGACACAGTCGCGCAGGCATCCTGGTTACCCATTGACAAGGTTACCCGGATCTCTGCGATGATTTTGGCCTTGCTCGCCAAATGTAAGGTGTCACTTCGCGAGCTGCAGGTACTGCATGGCCATCTTAACTTTGCCTGCAGGGTGGTTACGCCTGGCAGGGCATTTGCTCGGCGCCTGTGCGATGCCATGTCTGGCTTGACAAGGCGCCATCATAGGGTCCGACTAACCAGGGGCATGCGGGCAGACCTTTTGGTTTGGCTCTCATTCCTGCAGGACTTCAACAGGGTATCCTTTTGGAGGTCCGACCTTTTAGTTTCACCTAGGTTTCAAGTGCAGTCGGATGCCTACGGCTCCCTGGGATATGGGATGTACTTCCAGGGGAGGTGGGCTTATGGCCAATGGCGGGGCACAGATCGCCTCCGCGATCTTACATTCCTTGAGTTTTTTCCAATTCTGGGAGCTTTGATGCTATGGGGCGAGGAGTGGGCCAACTCAGTGGTTCATTTTTGGTGTGACAATGCTGCAGTAGTGCACATTGTCAATGCTCAGACATCTAAATCACCCAGGGTGATGGCTTTAGTTCGCCAATTCGTGTTACGTAGCCTACGCCTTAAAGTGCTTTTCAGGGCCAGACATGTACCAGGCATTGATAATGATATTGCTGATGCTTTATCCCGTCTGCAGATCCCCCGGTTCCGTGCCTTGGCTCCGGACGCAGAGGAATTCCCCTCGCCACTTCCGGCCGAGATTTGGACATTTGGCAAGGAGAGGTGAACCGGGCGATCGGCATGTCCTTGGCGCCCCGCACTCGTAAGGTGTATCATCATGCTTTAGTTCAATTTAATAGCTTTTGTGCGCAACTTCGGTTGCCGGAGTTGTGGCCCATTCCAGTGGCACAGGTTTTACAATTCTTGGTTCATTTACACAGTCAGGGCCTCGCTCCCCGCACTATAGCATCGAGGCTGTCAGCATTGGCATTTGTTGCCAAGGTGGGGGGTTTTGCTGACAGCATGAATGATTTTTGCATACGGCATGTTTTGGAGGGGTGGACACAGGAACGTGGCCGCCGCCCGGACACTCGGCACCCAAGTTCCCCAGGGGTGCTCACATGCCTTGCACGAGGCTGGCCTAACCTATGTTTTGACAGGTATGAGGCAGCTCTTTTTCATGCGGCTACCACGGTGGCCTTCTTTGGAGCGCTCCGCATCAGTGAGTTGGTACTACTGTCTAAGGCGGATGCGACTCGTAGGGCACTGGAACTCGACGATTTCTATGTTTCTAATGAGTGGGCTCAGTTGAGGATACGGTCCTCAAAAGTTGATCAGCACGGCGTAGGCAGTGGAGTTAGACTGCTACGATGTTCAATTGCAGACATCTGTCCGGTTGGTGCCCTACAGGAGTTCTTGGCAGTGCATGGCATGCACCCTGGCCCGTTTAGAATAGGTGCTGCTTCAACTGCAGCTGCATTTGGGTACTTTGAGGCTGATATACGCCGTATGGGAAGATGGGGATCTATGCGTTTTGCATTGTATGTTCGTCCTCTTCAGACATGAGTACCATTTAAGTCACTGTTCTCTTTTTCTCTTACAGACCCTGTGTGTCCCCGCACATCGGTGGCAGTATGGCTGGTGGGCCACAGTTACGTGCACTGGGCAGCTCAGTATGCTGCGGCGACAGGGTGGGGACCCCAGCTTGGACTGCGTGCGGCCGCATGCATACGTTGGTACAGTAAGCGTGGAATGAGATGGCGGGAACTGTTGCCATTCCTTTTCTCCATTAGGGATGCTGAACCGCCTGATGTCCTTGTGCTGCATCTCGGTGGCAATGACCTAGGCCTTTCTTTAAAATTTGCGATTTGCAGGGACCTAGCTTATTTGCACTATGTGTGGCCGTTCACCAGGCTGCTATGGTCGGACATCATACCACGTCACGCTTACAGGGGAGGTATTGACCTCCGTGCCCTTGACCGCGCTCGTCGCTCGGTGAACAGGGCAGTGGCCCGGTTCTTGACTGACAAGGGTTTGGGGATGGTCGTCCGACACCCCACCATTAGTTTACAAAATTACGATCTGTATGCAGGGGATGGGGTCCACCTGTCGGATAGAGGTATGAACCTCTTTTTGGAAGATTTGCAACCAGGCCTTTTGACCGAGCTGACGGTCTGGGGGGGGGGCGTGAGTCTTCATTGAAGCCTCCCCCTGTGGCGGGTAGCACTGGTAAGGTAAAGATTTATGACCCATAGGTATCCGGCAGGTTCGCAATTGACTGGTCAACACTTAGACAGGTACAGGTGTAATAACGTTGACCGGTCAACGACGAACCAGGCAAGGGGTGATGGCACGAGTTTTTCAGCATGCATCACCCCGTGATTTGACGGATACACGTCAGAGGGTGGGGTCAGTAGATAGTTTATTTACTACGGTCAACAATTTGTTTGTGTCAACAAACAAATTGATACAAAATGGATACATTGTAGCCAATTGCCGTTGGCAATTTTGGGAGGAACCTTACCAGTGTTACTGCGGCCTGCTTGCCTTAAATAATTATAATTGGATGAGTACCAATTGAAAGTTATAATTTGGACTAGGGCATTATTCAATAAAAGTGGCCCAATGCCTTTATCCATATACCGGTGTCTGAGTCTTTCTTTGGGGGGTGCGCCTGCAATGAGGTTATGATAAGTAAGGATTCATATTCTTTAATACTAAGTACTGGGAAAATATCTAACTCAGTTGCCTATAAAATTTCATGTTTATATTTCCTTTCTTTCTTGTTAAAATAACTCTTGACCATCTCACACCATCATTCACTGTCAGGGTTTGTTGCAGCAGAAATGACTATTAGCCCCTCACTCTCTTTTGGGAGAGCTGGTAAATTTACTGTAAAGTAATTTGTCCTGGTATATGAGAAGCCATAGTCCATCCTATTTATTTTAAGTAGATGACAGTCTGCTTGGCTCAGGTTCATTACCATAGAACTCTCACAAATGGAGCCACTTTTCATGTTTAGTTTTGGTCTGGAATATATGTTGGATTGTCCAGAGCAGGGCAAATGGCAGCCTATTAACGTAATATAGTGGAATATAGAGCAATAAATGGATTTATGTTTAATATATAACTGATATGCTTGACTTCACTGTAAATTCTGTATAATGCTGTAAATTTTAGGGGAATGTTGGAGATCCTGGCCATATTGTTGTGTAGCACAGTAATTTGAACTAGAGTAGGCCCACTGAATGAATGGGGATTTAATGAGTCGACTCCTTTATAGTTTCCATTGATTCAAATGAGCCTGCTATAACAGTACAGTAAGTGGCTGTGTTTATGGGCATATAGGCTGTTGTCTGAACAGATTGGACCATAGAAGCCCAATTGTATCTCTACTGCAGTCAGGCCAACCGACCCCAAACTGCTCCATTTTAAGACTCCATCAGGGATTAAACTAAATTGCCCTGCTTTATTATAGCTTGTCTCCAGTGTATATACATGCAGGGGCTGCATTACAGTTGAAAGCTCAGGGGTAAAATGCAAACAATACTTTGTAGCTGATGGGAGAATCTACTCTTTGCACCTACTGGGGAAAACCCATCAGCTACAAAGCTCTGTCTCTCTACTACTATGATCAATGTATGACCATTGGAAGGCACTTTTTGCACCTGAGAAGGGAAATTTCCCCCCCATCAGCAACTGCTATAGTCATTTGTTTTTGCTGCAGTCTCATCAGAAAACCAAAATGCTGTTAGATGCAAGATTGCTCGCCCCTGCCCCCCCTTCCAAGCCATTCCTGGCCAGAGGGGAGAAAAGCCGCCGTCACCGCCGCACAGAGGTCCCGTGCTCTCCCCGGAGGCACATCATTGCTCTGGGGATGGGAGCCACCTGTGCTTGCAGCCCCCGCCCCCCCTTCTGAGCCATGCCTGGATGGAGGGGAGAAAAGCTGCTGCATGGAGATCCCGTGTTCTTGAGGACTTTTGCCTGTCCGGTCTTTGTCATGATGTAAGCACAGGCTTGTACTTGCTGTTTGAACTTTTCATCGATTTCTACTGTATTCCTTGTTTTGTATTGATTACACTGTTTAGTGGATTTTGTATTATATACTTATTTATTCTTTATAATGTCATTATTGTATCTCATTTGCTTTTTTCCTGCTGCTGTCTGCTGTGCAGACAGCATGCATTGGTGTAAACCACTTTGAGATGCCTTCGGGCAAAATAAAGCAGTATACAAATAAAAAGTGAAATGAAATGAAATCTTGCCCAAAGCATTTTGCTGTCCTCTGCCGCATTTAGAATAGTCCTATTAGAATTAATGGGACTTTTGATGGAGTTATTTCACTAAATCCCCATAGAGTCATCTCAGTATACTCTGTTAAGAAACAGGACCCTAGCTCAGTTTACTATGGTAAATTACAAGATTTTGGCCATTGTGATATTAGTAGGTATATTCATTCCAGTGGTTAAGCTACAGTACTGTAGCCAAAAACTGCTGACGTTGTGAGTTGGTGCTCCATGAAGTCAAGCCAGAACCCTCATTATAAAAATATATATAAGTAAACCAAGGCTATCATAACTTTCGCATACACTGAGAAGACAGAACTTACTAGAAAAGATCATATTGCTGGGGAAAATGAGGGAAAAGAGTAAGACCTAACGTGAGATGGATTGATTCAATAAAGGAAGACACAGCTGTTAATTTGCAAAACCTCTAAACAGCTGGTAATGGTAATGACAGGACATTTTGGAGTTCATTAATTCATAGTACATGTCAGAAGTGACAACAGGGCTGATCATGATGTGAGGAATGTAGAAGGAGAAGGGCAGGAGGAGGAGATGAAGAGCTGAGATGGATTGACTCAATAAATGAAACAACAGCTGTTACTTCACAAAACCTCAGTCCAGTTGGCAATGAGAGAACATCATAAATTCATACACTCAGCACATGATAGACATGACTTTCCCTTCCGTGCCTAAGCCAGACATGAAACTGCCAAAATGAAGGCACCTTTTGTTGAGTTCATTCTGCAGTTCCTTTCACCTGACATA
Source organism: Bradypodion pumilum (assembly GCA_035047305.1). Taxonomy (NCBI): domain Eukaryota; kingdom Metazoa; phylum Chordata; class Lepidosauria; order Squamata; family Chamaeleonidae; genus Bradypodion; species Bradypodion pumilum. The sequence goes on along the minus strand of JAWDJD010000004.1, from coordinate 304,299,136 downwards.
GTGTGAGAAAGATTAGCCAGCAACACAAAGTTGCCATTACCAGGGTATGCCCGATTGTGGTTCAAAAAATACCACAATCTTTGAGGAGGCTCCTTCTGTGTACCACATAGACATGACTTGACAGCACATAACATGTTTTTTTAAATGAGTAAGAAATGGTATAGTGACAAGAGAGGTAGAATGGGTGAGGTATTGAACTACTAACCAGAAGTAGCTGCATGTAAATGTCCCCAGCTACAGGATCTAGAAACTTGACTGCAGTGGCTCAAGAGGCTAAGATGCTGACTGGAAGGTGGCAGGTCAGCAGTTTGATACCTGAATACTGCAGGATGGAAAGATCTCCCACCTTTGTCCCAGTTCTCATCAACCTAGCAGTTTGAAAGCAAGAAATTGCAAGTAGATAAACAGGGACCACTTTGGTGGGAAGGTGAACAACATTCCGTGTGCTCCTGTGTCTTGTTATGCTTGCCACATGACCACAGAAATGCCTGCATCTGCAGACAGCTCTGGCTCTTTGGCTATGAAACAGAGATGTGCACTGAACCCTAGAGTCAGATCCGACTGGCTTTCGAGCAAGGAGAGACCTACCGCCCCATAAAAGCCGTTCCATTACCTCCGACAACGCCAATGCCAGCCCCGACGAGGCTTTCGCCTGGCATGCCGGTCAGGGGGGAGGGGAGGAGATGGGGAGGAGAGACCTACGGCCCCACAAAAGCCGCTCCCTCACCTCCGATGCCACCAATGCCAGCCACGACGAGGCTTTCCTGACATGGAGCTCCTCCTCCTCCTCCCGGTCGGACAAACCAGGGGGAGTAGAAGCACCTGTGCCACCACCCCCTGCGAGGATGAGAGGACACACTGCAGCTGTTGCCGCTGGCACTAATGCTGAGGGGTGTAGCTCCTTTTTTCTGTTTTGAACATTGAACTGGCCTCTGCTTCACTGCTGCCAGCATCCCCGAGGTGTTGTTGTGTTCCTTCCCCCTGTCCTAGCTGGTGGTGGTGGGGTGAAGTCGAAGCACCTGTGGGCAGCCTCTTTATAGGGACTTTGCTGCTATTGTGGCTGCCGTCGACATTGAGTATGTAAGCTTGCTCTGTTATGTTTTCTGTATTACTGGACATTAATTTCATGCTGATATTTGTATTGATATTTATGTATTTTTGTAATCTGTAATTGTATGCTTTTTTTGAACTTCATATTGCATTACTGTATTTATTGTGTATGTGCATTATTGTATATTGTATTTATTGTCCACTATGTAAACCGCCCTGAGTTGGGCTCCCCTGAGTGGGCGGTATATAAGCGCAAAAATTAAATTAAATTAAATTAACCTTTACCTTTACTTTAGGTGCAACTCTAATAAGCAGCATTCTTTCTCACCCATTCAGGGGAGGGGTCTATAGGTGCTGCCAAAGTCTCATCTTTCTCACCTGAAGCAAGATATACTGAGGCATTCTTCATTCTAATCCTTTCATACCTTAACATTTGGATGGGGACTCTTTCCTCCCACCTCCTTAAAAATTAGGGTTCCCTTCTTTTATTGCTTTGGGAAAAAAAAACAACCTCCACCTTGAAACTTCTCTATGTTTAAATTTAGAGTGTGTGTATATGGATTATATTTCTATGTGTAGCATACATATACACACACACATGCTTGTAAGAAGACAGGTCACCCCCGCATTGTTGGGGAATACATTGCAAGATCTACCAGAGATGCCTGAAACTGTGGATAAAAGCAAACCATATAGTTTACATTGCAGAGATATTTGGGGTAGGGGAGGACCTGTAAGTAACATGTGGAAGTGTTTAAGCAAAATACTTTGTTTTCCAACTTCTACAGTTGCACTGGTATAAGTATATTTTACCTCTGAAGAACAGCTAAAGAAGGCAGTAACCAAACACATTTTTTAAAGCCTGAGAAAGAACTTAACCTTTCCTTTTTTTTACCCCTTTTTCAAAATAGAAGGCAACTAATTTTCAAAGTCTCCCTTGCTTTTGCTATTTTAAAAATCAATTTTCACAATTGCTTAGATAAAAAGGAGAAGGATATCACTTCATTGCCTAAAAGGGAGGTGGTGTCCCTTTGGCCAAAATATAATAATCAATAATAACAGCTTAAAGCCATGTTGACAACAACTGTCACACTTAATGAGCAATGCTGATGGACTTGACTCAGTGGTACAAAATATAATTAACAGGAAGGACAGTTCATAAACAGAAAGGAATAGAACCTTAGGGCATCTTCATCTATGATCTACCTTCTGTATAAAATCTTCAGTATACAAATTGCAATGAAAATGTCCTGCTGAGAAAGTTATAGGCTAAGACTATGAGAAACTGGGAAGCAGCCACAAAAGAAATCATTTGAATAACTTCTAAAAAAAACCTTATTTTTTCAAATCATAGAATAACTAAGCTTGAAGGGGCCTTTTAGGACATCAAGACCAACCAACTATTCAATGCAGTACCTTGGTCTTCAATATTTTAGAATAGAAGAAAAGTCCCATAATTTTGAAGGTATCATAATGTTGTACTGCTAAGTACATGAGTGGGTTGACCTTATATGCCTTTAGTCAAGAGCAATCCCACTTAATCGTATGCTTCTTGCTCCAAAATAAAAATAGGTGACACTGCAGGGGTTGTTATTGTACCACTGAAGAGACAGGACATTGAGGAACCTATCACTAAAGGTCATCTTTGCTTGAAAGCCAGTCATATCCAACTCTAGGGCTCAGTGCTCATCTCTATTTCATAGCCAAGGAGCTAGCATTGTCTGCTTCTGCAGACATTTCTGTTGTCATGTGGTAGGCATGAGTAGGCACTGGAGTGCACAGAACAGTGTTTACCTTCACACCAAAGTGGTCCCTATTTATCTACTTGCAATTTCTTGCTTTTGAACTGCTAGGTTGGCAGGAGCTGGGACAAAGGTGGGAGCTCATTCCGTCCTGCAGTATTGGGGCATTGAACTGCTGACATTTCACCTTCCAGTCAGAAACTTAGCCACTTGAGCCACTGCAGTCCCTAGCTGGCTCCTACTTACTCAGCAAACCAATGCTAATCCTGGTTAGTCTGAGACATAAATTTATCATCTTGACAATCTCCTGCCTGAACCAAGGAGAGCCACATATATCATACCCATCAAGCGCGGCTCAGGAAAATACGGGAACTGCTCCGGCCCAGGCACACATGCACAGCAAAAACTCCTTTGTGCATACACAGAACCCTTTTGTGCATGTGTAGAACCCCTTTGCGCATGCATGCATGTGCAGTAACCCCTTTCCTGGCTGGCCAAAATACAGGATGTCTGTGGAAACAATTGTTGAAGAGGGGTGAAATACGGGATTTCCCGGCCAATCCGGGATACTTGACAGGTATGACATATATACCCACAGGAGCCAAGAAATATTTTACAATACATGTTTTATCAACTGTAGTAAGCAGAACAAAGGAAACATTGAGAAAGATATAATTAGAGAGCGAAAGAGGGGAAAGATACTACTTGCCTCCCACTAACAACAATAATAATAACATGCCATCAAGTTCATTTTGATAGTGACTGTTTTCAGGATTTTCTCAGAATAAAGGACTCAGAACTGGTTTCCCATTCCAGCAATAAAAGTGTAGTATACCTTCAAAAATGGCAAGATAGCATCTATCATTTTTTCCAATGATGAACCTGTTGTCCACCCCAAGTTATCCTTGAGATGCACAACTGAGAAGCAACCTGAGTCATGAGAGGAACATTTTTAACCATATTGATAAGAAAATTTCTTTTCCAAAGAAATGAATGTGGGGCAACTGATAAGGATCTCATATTTCCAGAAACCAGTTAATGGAAGAGAAAGATAGTACTTTAAACAATACAGATTTTGTGCTAATAAAAACAGGAAAGTGCATGTTAATTTTTTCCTGGATACTTAAAGATATTTCTATTTACAAGAGCAGCAGGATTACTGAAATTAAGACAGCAACTGTACCACAGTGGAGAGATTGGATTATGGACCTGTAGAGGTCTATTTGAAAGAATGTTCCTTTTGAGTAAGACCCCAACACCTCTCCTCTGCTGCCTAACTAGTATATTTATAGCTGAAGCCTTTCAGACTGAACACTCTAGCTTTCCAAACCCATCCATGTCTAATCCAAAGTAAATGCCCTGGAATACAGAGGCGCTTCCTTCCTAATAACTACAATTTAGGCTTGTTCTTCTACTGTAGTCTTATACCTCTGTACCAAAGAGTTTCACAGAATTTTGTGGGTTTTTCTCATGAGTAAATGGCCTTCAGGTCTTTCTCTCCTTTCTTTGACTACCGTACCTTGAGACTTCCATCTGCTGAATTTGAGGCACTTGGGTGGACTATAAGATCTCTTGGCTTCAAAGCAAGGACACAAGTTGCTATATAGGCACCTTTTCCTCTCATGAAGAAGCAGGATGTGAATATTTCCAAACTTCATTCTTTTTGGCGGTGGTAGAGAATGTACAGGCAAGTAACTAAAATGCAGATTAACATCCTTTCCTAGAAAGAGGGTGACAGAAAAGAGAAAGAAAAGTGTTAAAAAATCTACTTGGAACCTTCCTGAAGAACCTGCCATTTTGGGTTAATTTTTTAATCCTCTCAGAAGCACACAAAGGTGCTTTCTGGGTTGAAAGGATTTTTGTTGGAGGAACTCCACTCAGGGGATGCCCAAATGAGGCTCCTTTCATGTCCCCAAGATCTTTTACCACCAAAGTGGTCCCTATTTATCTACTTGCAATTTCTTTCTAACTGCTAGGTTGGCAGGAGCTGGAACAAAGACGGGTGCTCATTCTGTCATGCAGTACTTGTGTCTTGAACTGCTGAATTGCCAACCTTCCAGCTAACAAGGTGAGCTTCTTAACCACTGAGCCACCACAGTCTTTATTTGGGTTAATTATACTATAAACTGTTGAGGCAATGTAGCTTTGGTTCTCCCCAGAGAATACTTTCCTAGGCAAAATTTATTTAACCACTCTCCCTACCAAAATCACTAAATAATGAAATGGTATTCTTGTTGCAGTGGGCCAGAAATGGCCCACGGGGTCACGCAATGACTGGACATGAGGAAGGCAAGTGAGGCAAAGATGCGGTGAAAGTCCAGTCCCAATTGATTCAGGGTGCTGGCATTTATTACCTACCTCGGGTCATTGCTTACATAGGTTGCCTGCGACCCGTCACAGAAGACTGTTTACGTGGCACATGTTAATCCAGTTACAATGGCAGAAGTTACTTGGAGGTGATGTGTAATCAGGATATTACCGGGAGGTCTGTTATCTACTAATTAACTACTGGCTGGCAAGACCATTGTCTTGCCCTATCATGGAATCTTTCTGGGACTAACATAATCAAACACAGACATTGCAGTTTGCTCTCCAACTTAGAGAGTCCGTGGATATGATTAATACATTGTGTGTTTACCTTGAGTTATCACCTTGTGGCTTTTGCCCTTGTCCATGTCCGAGTTAATGGCCAGAGTGCTATGAATGTATCCTAACTATGACTAATATGAATCTGCACCCAATTTCCCTTCCAACCAAGTTATGAGGGCTCGAGGGCGTGTGCACCCGAACCCCACCTTTCAGGAAAGGTTATGCCAATTATATTTGCGGATAAACCACATTCCCTCTTTCTTTTATTTCTAAATCAGCCTGGCCAACAGCTCAGTATATATGGCATGATTTGACATGGAGTGATGATGCCTCGGGGTTTCCGCCATGAGGTACACATTGACAGCAGTGAGGGTATACATTGTGCAAAACAGCAAAGCATAACCCCCAATGCTATGGGGCTGTACCCACCTCAAGGCGACTCTAGACCACAGTTCTTAGCCTAATGGGGTATTCTTGACTGAGGTGTCAAGTTTGGTTACCTGGTGAATAGTCTCAGGTTGAGAGCATATGCCATGAATGGCTTCACTGCCTGGCGTGAGAGCAGCAGAATAGTTGACCGCTGCTTGGTTTTCCAGAACTGTGTGTCTGAGTTCAGCCTGCTTTCTGTAGCAAGGCAAGATAATGAGATGAGTCATTGAGGGGGGGGAATAAACTTCTTTTTCCCCCAGTGATAGAACTGGTTTTTATACAAATGTTCTCTCACATGTAGAGAGGTGCGATTAACACTGTCAAAAGGTAACTGATGAATGGCAATAGCCAGGGATTACTCAGGCTGCTGGATGCTCAACTTTTTCTACAGGTGTGGCCATATTTGGATTTTCTCCCTCCCCCATGACCAAGATATGTTTCCTAGCGAGGGGGTCATATCGTGAAAGGAAAATGTGAGGGTGATATACAACCATATGTGTACAGAAATCATATAACCCTTGTAGATCCCTACTCTGAACATTGTACAAAGTCATGAAAATCAATGATATGCCAATACAAATAATAATAGCAATGAAACATAAACATTCATCTGCTTGGCTGATGGGTACTGGCTGGTTGCAAGTCCAAGATATGTTTCCTGTGTCCAGGCAAGGCAAGTGGGGTTATATGTGCAAGGCCAAGGATTGTCCCAAGAGTTCTCTGGTGCATATATAACTCAAAATGTCCGTTGATAGCTCAAAAAGTCTATTGTGTGGCAGTCCGAACTGGCATAAGTAAGCAATAATGTGTGCTTAACAGAGAGTCCTTTGAGGTCATCAAGTGTCCTTGTGTGTGTGTGTGCGCAGTGTCCACGTGGCCCCCAAACCCCCCCCCCCAAAGACATGCCAAAATCATCTTAGGGATGGGAGCAAATGGACAGCTGATGTCATCGCTGGCAATGGCTGAGGTCATCTTTTTGGTGATATCCGCATGGCATCTGGGCCTGATTCTGGCTTCCAGGAATAAGCCCTGCATAGGAGAGAAGACTTTCTGCAAACACAGCTTTTGCAACTTATAGGATAGCAATTTATAGGATAGCTGTGTGTCAGGGGTTACATAAGAACATAAGAACATAAGAACAGCCTTGCTGGAACAGGCCACAGCCCATCCAGTCCAGCATTCTGTCTCACACAGTGGCTCACCATTTCCTTCAGGATATTCCCAAGCAGATGCCTTCACCTGCTTAGGATTCCCTGGAAATGATATTGAGAGATATCCTGCCTATCTCTCCAACCCGGAGGTTGTCCTTAAGTATCCATAATTATAGCCATTGATACTCTTGTCCTCCATGAACTTGTCTAATCCTTTTTTAAAGCTGTCAAGACTGACAGCTGTCACCACTTCTTCTGGCAGGGAGTTCCATAGACCAGTAATCCTCTGGGTGAAAAAGTACTTTCTCTTATTTGTTTGAGAACTAGTACCCAAAAGTTTCATGGAGTGTCCCCTAGTTCTAGTGTTATGCGATAGGGAAAACAGTTTTTCCTTATCTACTTTGTCCACACCGTGCATGATTTTATAAACTTCAATCAGGTCACCTCTTAGACGTCGTCGTTCAAGAGTGAAGAGGCCCAACCGTTGCAGCCTCAGATGGTAAGGAAGGTGTTCCAGTCCCCTAATCATTCTGGTTGCCCTCCTCTGCACTTTTTCCAGCTCCATAATATCCTTCTGGAGGTATGGCGACCAGAACTGTACACAGTATTCCAGATGGGGCCTCACCATAGATTTGTAAAGAGGCAAAATGACACTTGCTGACTTATTTTCTATACCCTTCCTAATGATCCCTAGCATTGAGTTTGCTTTTTTCACTGCTGAGGCACACTGGGTTGACACCTTCATTGAGTTGTCCACCAGGACACCAAGGTCCCTTTCCTGGTTTGTCGCAGAGAGTTCAGACCCCATCAGTTTATAAATGTTTCCCCCCTTCTTTTTACTAAAAGAAAAGACAATGTAGATACATTCCAACATCCTCGCAGGATCTGGCCTTGTGCCATTCAGTTCCTGCTGGGAGGGTTTGCCTGCAAACAAAAATGTTAGACCCTGAGAGAAGAATTGTTTTGAATGAAATCCACATTTTGAGGGAAAGCTGTGAATGTTCAAAAGTCAGCAATTAGCATAGAAGAGCAGATAATCTTAAGAAAAACGATCTGAATGCACAACACTGTGGTGTAGAAAACCTTAAAAATGAAACATACCATGTTATTCTAAAGACAAAAGCATGCAGAAGTGAGACATCTCGAAACCTGTGAGTGTCGAGAGGACCAGTAATTAGAATCCAATTGGCAACCTATGATTGTGTACAATTGCCCTGTGGTGAATGCTTTAAAGCAAGGCTTTCCTGCTGGCAGATCAGCTTTGTTATCCTGATAGTAGCATTTTCCACGCCTGTTCTTGTGTAGTGAAAATTCTGTGTGTCTCAGACCAGTCTGAGGTCCCATGGCGAACCTTGGCACATGGCATGTCAGGCTTCCTTTGGGTAAATTTCTCATGAAGGCCCCCCTCGCATTCTTGCCCATGGCATGCAGTGAACATTTGCTTGGGCATTCTAGTGGAGGGACACATGACTTTTGAATTGGGGTCGTGAAGCAGTTTCTGGAACAGTTCCTTTGCGACTGGACCAGCCCTGCTGTATCCCTCCTGAGCTGGGACCAAGTAAGTCCTGATGGCCAATGTGGGCTGCATGCAGCCCTTCTCTGCACAACTGAAGCTGCATAGTTGTTGCATTTGCTTTTTATCGAGTGGCCTAACTGTTTTGGCTGAGGCGGGCCCTGAGATTTTTGTGAATGACTGTGAATACTGGTTCTTGCTGAAGAAGTGGTATTTAGTAATTATGGCTGGAGAGATAGCTTGCTGTCTACACATACCTGTCAACCCGCGACTCTGAAAAAATGGGACCTGCGCACATTGCTTGTGCACAGGTCACTTTCCACGCATGCGTTGAAGAGTTTTACCCCTTCCATGCATGCGCAGAAGCGCTACGCCGCTTGTGCAGCCCCCACGCAAGTGGCATAGTGCTTCCGCACATGCATGGAAGGGGTAAAATGCAGACAGTGCTGGCTCTTGGGCTATAAAACGGAGACAAGCACCGAACCCTAGAGTCAGACATGATGGGCTTTCCGAGCAAGGGAGACCTTAGAAGTGGAAGCAAGGGACTGACTGACTGAACCGCCCTGGCGCTGCGCATCCTTCCTTCCAGGCCAGCGACTGCTTTCTGGTTGGACAAGATTAGAAGAGCTTTTTAAAATTTTATTATTTTACCAAGGCAATGTCCTTCTCGCCTTTGGACAACTAGGTTTTTCTGGCCCTTTCTCACATTATTCTGCCTTCTTCAGCCCAGCGCTCTCAACCCCCCCCCCAAGAGATGTGGGAACCTTTCTCCCTCCCTAGGAACCTTTGCTGCGGGAGTGCCTGTTGCTGCCCGGGGATCCTCCGGGTGGCTCCGGCTGAGGAGGGGATGCTTTATGGTTACCCCCAAGCGGAGGGAGAGAGCGAGTCTAGGAACAAGGCGGTGGCAGAGGAGGGGGAGGAGGAGGAGGTGACAACAACAGCATGGCTAAATGCCCCCTAGCCCCCGTGCGCGGCACCAGGAGCATGTGGAGGTGAGACCCAGTCTCCGGCTGAGTGAAACCCTTCCACGCATGCACAGAAAGCGCTATGCTGCTTGCATAGGGGCTGCACAAGAGGTGTAGTGCTTCCGTGCATGCGCGGAAAGCATTTTCCCCCGATACCAAATTATGGGGTTTTGGCAGCGTGGGGTGGGTTATGATGTCAATCGACATCAAATTACGGGGTTTCCCTGGCCAAATCGGGATGGTTGCAGGTATGTGCCTACAATGCTGGCTGAGCCTTTTGGCATGTGCCTAGGCTAGCTGCAAAAGAAAGAAGGAAAGAAAGGGTGGCCTGGGAAAGCCAATGTCTGATCAAAAATGTGGCCTGGCTCAATTAATGCTTACTACTGGCCTGGCTGCATTCTTAAAATGGGTCCTAGGCAGCCCTGGCTGCCCAGCTAAGGTTTGGCACTTTGTGCATTCTCAGGAGCCCAGTGGCTCTGGAGGCTGCAAAATTTGTCACTGCCTAAGCTGGCAATGTGTCATACTGGCAATGTGTCAGACTAAGACTTAGAAAGACAATACAATTTTAAAAAAGTCTTAATGCACAAGGTAAAACTTTAAAATGAAGAAAACAATTAAACATGACAAGGAGAAATATTAGAGGGAGAAAAAAGTTAAAGGTTAACCCTTATCAGGTAATGAAAAGGTAACAACCTATTTATCAGTTAATTAAAAAAACTTACTGTAGTTCCTCTCCTGTGGAAGAATCCTGTCAATGAAAGGTTTTAATTAACTCTGGAAGCTGTGGGAGAATGCAATTTAAGTCTTCACAGAATAAGTTGACTGAAGACAAAAGCATGATGCTTTGGAGAGAAGTTTGTAAGAAATTCAAAAGTAATTCCTGTAAAGGGGTAAAGATTAAGCATATCCTGAACCATATAGGCTGTTTCCATACTACTGTGCTGCAGTGTTGACCAGCAAGTCTGAGCACAAAAATGTGTGCGTGCTTTTTTCTGTGAAAAGGGTACACTGAGTAAATTGCTTTTCACATAGATTTAAGTCCAAATACCAGAACAAAAAGCCCTTTTATTGGAGCAACAACTCTGAATATTTTCTGCATAACCAATGAGAGAAGGATCTAAAGCAAATTTAAGAGAAAAAAATGAAGAGCTAGAACCGGGATTCTCAACCTGTGGCCCAAATGTGGCCCACAGCATTGTTCCATGTGGCCCACCACCACCTCCACCACACCAAGAGGTGCTACATGGTGGAGGGAAGGCAAGATGGCCATCCGGACCTCCAAAGCTGTCTAAGGCAGCGGAACCCGGCCCCTGACTCTAAAAGGTTGAGAACTCCTGGGTTGTAAGATGATTAATTTAATTCGTTAAACACATGAAGACAATGCTAAACAATTCTTACATTCCTAACGAGACATGTGATTTAAAGACACTTTAAAGACATTTAAAAACATTTTAAAAACATTGGGGCCCCACAGTTCATGAAGATGATGTCTAAAGATTGCTCTTTATTTTGTCTGAGCACTCTGGTTGGGTGAGAAAACTCAGAGGTAATTTTCCCCAGTTCGCAATGCTGTGGAAAAATGCCTCTTTCCAATGAAGGTCTCTTGTAATGCCAATGTTTCATAAGGATTTTTCATTTACTCAATTATCTGTCCGCCTACAGCAGCACTGACGGCGAAACAATACTGTGGCTCAATCCTTTGACAAGGAAAAAAGCCTCCTGCACACACAAGGAAGAGGGGGGTCACTTTTGTCCCATTTTCAGGCTAGGATTTCCTGCTTCCATCACCCTTGGTGCCTTAAGCTGCTAAGCAGGCAGCAAGACAAAGAGGTTTTGCACACCGTACTTTCTCATACTTTAAATTTGTTCTACCAATGAACAAGTTTAAACTGTCTAGCACACAATACCTGGTATCTCATTGTAACATTACCATGCAGACACACACAAAGAATAAAAACGATTAATATGATTAATACATTGTGTGTTTACCTTGAGTTATCACCTTGTGGCTTTTGCCCTTGTCCATGTCCGAGCTAATGGCCAGAGTGCTATGAATGAATCCTAACTATGACTAATATGAATCCGCACCCAATTTCCCTTCCAACCAAGTTATGAGGGCTCGAGGGCGTGTGCGCCCAAACCCCACCTTTCAGGAAAGGTTATGCCAATTACATTTGCAGATAAACCACATATTCTTCCTTAAGGGTGCTCTGCTGGAAGATTTAAACAACAGAGCAATACACTTCCTTATCTACACAAAAGTAAGTCTTATTGAGTTTCAGGGAGTTTCCTTCCAAGTAAATAGTATGTGATTGCTTCCTTGAGTATTCAAAAATCTTTTCCTCTCTTTTTCTCCTCAAATCTCCATGCCAATCACTTCCCTAACCTATGTAGAAGCATGGCTAGGGACAATTAACTACCAAAAGGAAGGACTGAAAGAATAAAATAAAGGAGCCAGAGCTTCAAGCTGGAACCTGCGAGTCCCCATTTCAGTTGCTGCAGCTCACATGCCACTTAATGGGCTTGTCTGGTTTTTGCAAAGTGAGTGCAACAAAATTCCTGCAATCTGTGGTCATTGTTGGCCTTGACAGCCTCTACGGTGCATGCTTGCAGTTACAAAAATCAATGTATTCTTGTGAAATAAGTAATATTTTAACAGGAAAATACTACATCCCATGCAAAATTGATTTTCTGCAATTATAGGGAAGTGGGTATTCGTTTGACATAGGAAACCTGGTCTCTTTATTTCTTGTAATTTCTAGTTTCTTATCTCTAAATAAGAGAGGGGAGAGGAGTTAATCAGTTGAAAATTATAACTTTAAAACTGTTTCTCCAAATGTCTCCACACCAGAGAGATCTATCAGGCTCTCTAGTTCCACAGTGCTCAGTTGAAACCCACTCCAAGGCTCAGAGGCTACAAACATGGGCATATAGCCTCTAGTTTGGGACAGGTTGGTCCAATAGCATCTTTGCACCTGACAGTAGAACTTTGTTCCATCAGATTCAAAGCCTCTTCCCTTCCTTGATGCCTCACTCTTGCTCTTTGCACTTCCCTTGAAAGGTCATTTTTTAAAACTCAAAGCTAACCCCCAGCTAACTCCAAAAGCCCACCTACCTATTCATTCACAAACGTTTCTGATTTCCTTCTAACTAGGGAGGAATTGGTGAAGAAGAAGTCTCTTCACTAGCTTCCTCCTAGCTGTCCTGATCTGTGAGCTTCCTAAAAAATTACGCACTTAGCATCTTGGCTTGTTTAACCTTGAGGGAATTACTGTGTAATTCTGACCCTTTAATTCAATTTGATTTAAACATCAGACTCCTTTGCAGCAATATGAAAAGATGTGCTTGGGAGGTACAGATCTGCAGTCAGACAGAAAACAAATTGTTAGCGTTCTCCAAGAGCTGACTGATCATGGGATCTGCTTGTCTTAGGACACTGATCTCCCTACCTCTATTCTTTATAGGAATAAAACTATTGTCATCTCATTTATAGCAGACCTATTTTCTCATGGAGATTTTCTAGAGTGCCTCCCTTCTTGCCTTTTGAACTTACAATTATTATCATTTTTTTCCTTATAACCAGTCTGGTCAGGTTATTCTGCTATGTTATTAGAGTAGACTATACTGACAGTGGCTCAATGCCGAGTGTCAGGTGGCAGTTAACTAATCTGACCACCCTGAGGAGTAATGGCCTCGGATGCCAAAGTACACAGGGAAGGGTGATGGTCCCCAAGGGATTAAATCCCATATGAATCCATTTTGAAGAAGGGCAGCAGCTTCATCAATTCCAAAAAGGCTTGGGACCAGAAAGTGACTCACAGAACTGGATCAGTGGAACAGGTGTCATGCTGCAATGTGGAAGGTAAATGAAACGTCACTGAATTATAACCTCAGGACAGTCTTCATGGCTGATCACCGTGATGATTGCCTATATTCAGATTCAGATGTGGCAGAAGAAGAAGAAGAAGAAGAAGAAGAAGAAGAAGAAGAAGCAAATCTGTGCATGGTTTTATCTAAAATGTAGGACAGCAGTGAAAATGCCATCTGTCAAGTTTCATGCCCAGCTGCATGAAATGGTGGAGTGAAGACCCAGTGGAAATTTCTGAACAGTAAAAGCTTTCAGAACAAAAGTGAGTTATTTGGCTTAGATACTACTCTGCTCAGCAGCTCACTTGAAATCTATACAGGTACAGTGGTACCTCAGATAAAGCCCGATTCGGATAAAGTCCAATTCGAATAAAGTCGCAGTTTTCATGCACACATGATGCATCACATAAAGTCCAAAACTGGTAAAAAAATGGACGTTATCTGAGGTATTTGGTATAGGAACCTTGGATAAAGTCTAATTTTGGATGTAATCTGATGCACCACCAATTTGATTCGAATAAAGTCCAAAATCGGATAAAGTCCAAACTTGTGTAATGGAGTTTGGACTTTATCCAAGGTTCTATTGTATGTTTGAGGAAAGAAACTTTCATATGGACTGTGGACAGCCACTGCAAATGAAGATGGTCTTTGAATTGTTGCCATGGTTTGTTAGCATAGCAGCAAAAAAGAAAATATGGTTGAACATTATGTAGCATTTCCCAAAATATCATCGCTTTTAGACATTTGATTTTGGAAGAGAGCTTAATTAGTTTCTGTGAAGCTTCGTTCTAAAAAGAAGACAGACCTCTGGGAATTTCTCTGCAATAGCGGTCAGGTGTAAGTATATGCATGTTGTCTTGGTTTTATTTTTAAGATATTATACTGTAAAGTGAAACAAATAGTCCTTGCTTTCCACAGTAATGTTATTCCATTTTTAAAATCTTTTGTTTATTTCTTATAAAACAAAATTTAATTCTCTGAAGTTGCATGTCATTTATTGCACCACCTGAATATCTGCATTTTTGAATGTTGTATCTCTTGCTGCAGTGTATGGCTACAATTATGTTACATGGAAATTGGATATCATCCCACAGATGATAAATTTGGGACTGTGCAACTGAACAACAACAAAACAAAAAAAAAACACCAAATTGCAGAGGGACATTCACATTAGTCTGTGAAGAATTAATCCAAAACAAAAGGATCTTCTGTCATCTAAAAGCATTACATTGTTGCGGGATCCACGCACGCAATTGGCATACTGTCCCTGACAGAACCATTACTTGGGAGATTGCTCCTTCGAGACTTGGTTCCGAGGGGACAGAAATTGGGGAGCGGATTAATAGCCATAGTTTAATTCACCCGCAGCTGACCTGGCAAACAGTTCGAGCAAGAGGAAATTGGATGGCTGACTCATATGTCAGATAATAGGTAATATCGCACCCATGGATTATCTACAGCCCTAAAACCAACAGTGGCCATGTTTACCCCAGGATAAGCATGGAACAATGGAGTTCCCCTGTCAGTGTTTAATTTAGTTAATTAACTTCCACAGGAGAGGTTCCCAATTAACCCGTGTAAACATGAGATGTGATTCTTGTCAGATGTCAATTCCATCACACGCAGCCTCGCTCTCTATATATGCTGATGATTTTCCCTCAATAAATCACTGGTCTTCGCTCCATCTTGCCTCATGTCTCATTGCTTGACCAGTCTCCTCCGCCCCACGGCTCCAATCCAACACATTGTTTTAACCGTAGAATTGAAGCCACTGGATTCCTCAACTAATTATCCATATGAATAAGCATAAATCAGCCATCAATGTAAGATAGAATATCTGTATATATCTCAGAGAAAACATTTTAGTTTTACAAAGTGAAGCTAACACTTCGATCAATACAAGTGGTAGTAAGTAGTAGGTTATGAAACTCCTCTGGAAATCATTAGTGGTGAATTCTCTTACAGGCTGTGTGTATTGAGAATATAATTTTCAGCAATGTATATAATTTGAAAATCATCATGCTTTACTGGAGAGCCACAAAACCTGTCTCCCTACTCCACCCTATCATTGTCATCAATTGTGGATAATATACAACAAGAAAATAAAGCAGCATATTTATTCCAAAGTAGGATCTTGCACTAAATTAGGACAAAAAAAAAGAAAGAGAAAAGTTGAGGTTTCTGGTACCTACCCTATAATAATACAGTATTAGTATGCATGTTGTATGCTGTTATCTAAACAGTGTGAATTGAAGGTGGATATATTTAACTGAATCTTCTGATTGTTATTTATTGTAGCTGCAAGATCTGTCAGAGGCTTTCAAAGGATGAAATAGCGCCAAGATCTGACAATATATAATTGATTTTTAAGGAACATGTGGGGAAAACATCTAAAAGTGGAGTATTTCTAGAGGTGATTGCATATGAGGGCAGGGGGAATATTGACATTTTAGGATCTTATTTACTTTCCCTCTGCTCTTTTGTAATGATGTGGTGTGTTGAAGTGTTTCCTTTTAGACCACAAGCTATCCATGGTTTATCCTTCAGTGTTTGAATAGTACTAGATTTACAGGTGCCCCATTTGGAGAAAAATTGCTAACTTTATCAGAATAAGATGTATGGAACTGCCAAAAAATTCATTTTCCTAGGATGTTGCTCCTGGCCCCTTTCAAGGACAGCTTATATCATCCTCCAGATCCTCACCCAGGTGCTGTGTCCCCCTTTTCTGCAGCTGCTAGTGGTATTCTCACCAGCACTGGAGTTCTCGCCTCCAGTGCCCCTGGATGTCAGAGCCAGGGTGAGCAGTGGTGGTAGAGGAAGACCTACCTGTCAGTGGTCAGAACAACTCAAATGAAATCTTCTCTTTCAAAGGGCAACATGGGCTCTTGCTGTTCCTTCAGGTACCCACATCTGGTCCAGAAATAATTATTCAGGGCATACTCAAAGAACTGCTCTGTGATGTAGACCTCCTCCATATTGACCCAATCCTCTTCCTTTCTAGATTCTCCTGCTTCAGGCTCTTCTGACTCTTTACTTACTCCACCTCCTCCATCCCTGTGTTTATAGACCCCACCTGTTCATACAGCTCAACCTCTTTTGCCTGGCTGTGATGTGGATTCTTGTTTTCTTCAACTACTTTTTCCTTCTGGGCAGATTAACCATCCTCATCACACACTTGAGGTCCAATAGTCTGTTGGTCTAATAGGCCTTCCATTGGGTGTCAGGTTTGCTCAGATAGCCTGCTCAGGGCACTGTTATAGTGAATTCTTATATATGGAAACACATATCTGAATAATTGGTGTTGAGATTTTGCACTATATGACCAAAGTCCTCTTCATAGAGTAAGCCCAAGTGTAAATTTCTGGTAGTGAAGGTTTGTGAGTGTTGCATATAGCATTGTTACAGTAGCTGTTTATCCAATCTGGAGTCTTTTTGGCAACAGGTAGAATCTAATCTAACTGAAGGCTAAAATTCACTGACCTCAAAGTAAGTCCCACTGAACTCAGTGGACCTGCACTTAAGTAGTTGTGCACAGGAGTGCACTGCATGGTCACATACATCCTACTCTTCACTTTAAGAATTCTACTGTTTTGCTCAATTGCAACATCCTAATTTGTGTTCTGGCTTCTGATCTTGACATCTAGCCTGAAAAAGAGGTCATATGAATATGAATCTTTTCTCCCTTCTTTGTGTCCTTTCACTTGGTCCTAAGAAAGTTATCACCACACTATTGCTTACAGTTAGCTACAGCACTTAATTTTAGTTCTAGCCACTGTGGGCTGGCTAGTCTGAGTAGCAGCCCCCTGAAGTTTGAAATGTGGCTTAGGTGGGTTTTTAAAATTTTTAAGAATGTTTTAAATATTTTAATTTGTTTTAATGTTGATGTATTTTACTATTTTACTGTAAGCCACCCAGAGTCACCTCGGTGAGTGAAATGGCATTAGAAATTTGATTAATAAATAAATAAATAAATGAGTATACTAAATGCAGCCGTGAGAAGAGAGCCTCTTTCTATTGTAGACCAGGACTGAATAGTGAACTTTCACCTGGTCATGAGTGGATGCCCATATCTTCTCTTTTCAACCAAAGTGAGATACTTTGATCAGGTTCTTTAAAAAGAGTGAGAAGTATAAAATGACTGATAGGGAAGTTGTAGGTTAAATCCATTGTGCTTCAGGTCATGAAACAAGTACTGCCTTGGTTAAGAAGCTACAGCACTATCAATAACATGATTAAATAATGCAGCGGACTCAGCTGCAAGCAACAGTAATATATAGCAAATGCACTTGCTTGGCTAGGCATCTTTGGTGCTAAATAGCAGTTCAAGAGATCCACAGTTCTATGATCAAAATAAAATTAATTTCCATTCTGAGTTAATTTTATTTGTAAATAATTGCAACAGCAGAATAACATGTTAGCCAGAATCCTATTAGTAATTGTAGGTGGTTGATGAGGTATCAAGGCATGTCTTGGTCATCTACCTGACCAAAAGCTGAATTGTGCACTGGATATACACCCTAGCATCTTGTCAATTAGCTGTATTTAGCTATGGTACATTATGCAATCCTTGTGTAAAAACCAATATGATTTTGAGCAACATACTGAAATTTGTGCATGGATTTATTTATTTGGTTTATTTATATCCCACCCTTCTGGTGCGAACGCCACCCAGATCTGCTAACAACAAGAAGAGAATGCTCTTTACAAGAGAGAGAGCGATCTCAACAATTCAATAGTGCATAAACACACCAGAATACAAAAAGTACTCTAAAAGAAAAACACATTTTTAAAACCACTAAAACCCTCTAACACCCTCCCTAACCCCTTAAGAAGATAAAAAACAAGAGATTAAATGATAAAATCCATACTAAAAGAAAGCATAAAAAACAAATAACACACACAAAATTCACAGCAATGAGGCAACTAAACCATCCAGTCGGCCTGGGCCGTTCCACCTGTCGGATCCCATACCCGCTGGCATAGCCAGATCTTAAGTGCCTTTCTAAAGGGGAGCAGCTCAGTCTGGAGGTGCAGATCTGGTGGCAAGAGGTTCCACAAGGCTGGGGCAGACACAGAGAAGGTCCTCCTCCTGGTCCCCGTCAAGTGTGCCTCTCTCATCGAAGGGACCACCATAAAGCCTCTCTGATCTGCCCTCGTGGGATGGGTAGATGTGATCCTGTAAGTAACCCGGTCCACTGCCATGGATGCTACATGGGGAAAGCCCCTGTGATTAACCTTTTATTTAATTAATCTTTCAGACGACCAAGGTGACTTTTGACTGGACAACAATGCAGGATGGATCCTAGAATGATAGAAACTGGATCGGGGATAAATTGCATAGTTTCAATGGGTAAAGGGTAGGAAATAAGGATAATGGTGAGGATTTTGCCTTCATTCTTGAGATCAAGAAGTAGTTGATGGCATTGAGTTTCATCCCATATTTGAGCCTTTTATTTTTTACATTTTCAAATTTTGTTCCTTTTTATATAAATACATGTATGTACTAATATTTTAAAATATTGAGATACAAATAAAATCTGGTAGGCTACAAATTAGCTTTCAGTAAACCAGTTATTATGAGAAAATAATTTGTACAGAATCAAAATGTAATATAGTTGGCATATACCTATACCCTTCTTTCACAGTGTTCCTCTTCAAAATCTTTCTTTAAATCAGAAAATAAATATATCTTGTTACCATATTTTTGTGCAATCCCAGTAAAATAGATCTGTAGCTTTTCTTTAGATCTCCCTTGGAAGCTCATTAGCATGAGCAAAAGATAATCTACTTTAAACTATTGCCTTTATTATTTAAATCAGCTCCGTTTGCAGAATCCATAATACTTTAGAAACTGTTTTTGGAAAAATCCTCTTGTTCTGAAGTACATTCTCTACATGTTTTAAAATTCATAATCATGAAAGTAACTAATCTTTAACTGAAATATTTTTGGCAGCTAAATGTTTATTACAGTGGGAATAATGTGTGCTCATGCATCAAAGTAGCACTGTATTGATGTTGTGTTCCTACTATTCATACTTAAATGGAGTTTTATTAAGGTAAAATATGACCATAACACTATGGTACTCAATATAGAACCAGTGTCCATCTATAAAATATGTTTTGATTTGAAATTGAAAGAAGAAAAAACCGATTGAGGCTATATTGGGTCAACAACAATTTTTTTATAATGAATGCAGTCATATCTTCAGTAAATAATAACATCTGTGTTGTCTTCAAAGAGTTTATTCATAAGTTTTTTGTCTTCAAATAGTTCATTCAAGAGTTAAAAAGTCCTCCAGATTAGAAACTTTTTTCGAATACATTCTTCATCAGAAAAATATTTACTGTAAATACAAAAATGAAGATAATAATGTGCTAAGTATTTTGAAAAAGACTGCATAAGCCAATAATAGTGATAAAGCCCATAGAAATACATGGCTGAAACATATTAAGGCATTTACAAATATGTTATAATGTTTACACATGCTATACACATATTCTTTATTCTAGGCTAATGGAATATATACATTTATTTTTATTATTTGTTTGAGTGCATTCCTTGCCTCTCTCAACTTATATCAAGTTCCATGCCTCTCTATAGCTTTACTCTTATTGTGCTAAGGAACTAATTCAGTTTTCAGGCTAAAGACCTGCACTAACTAATACTCCTAATAAAGTACCCCATAAAGCCCATAAAATACTACACAAAAACATGCTGAATAATGTTTACAAAGTTTACAGAAAAATAAGCGTGCTCATTATAGTAGTTATGATATTACAACTGCACTCTATTCATAAGTAGAGTACAATTTTAAGATATTCACAAGACATAACATAGATACCCTGTACATAAAAAGACTATGAAATTTATTTAGTTATTGGTTTTATTTCATTTTATTATTATAATTTTTTTCCAGATGGTGAAATGACAACTGTGAAGTCAAGAGGAGTCTCCAAGCTACTTGAGTCCAGCACCAAACGAAGGAATTCCACTCATCAATAAACACATGGTTTAGAACAGGAGTTCTCAGCCTTTTAAAGCTGGGGCCGGGTCACACTCCCTCAGACAGCTTCGGGGACTGGACGGCCATTTTGCCCTTCCTCCACCACATGGCACTTCATGGTATGGTGGAGGCAGTGGGGGTGGGGGCATATGAAATGGTGCCATGGGCCACATCCGGCCAACAGCCCACAGGTTGAGAATCCCTGGTTTAGAAGATATAATTGAAAAACTGAGAAGAGTGCTAAAATTTTGCAGTTTTTGCCCCTGCTTCCAAGGTTCCACAAGGAAATTTTGTTGGATAAATTGAGTGTAGCTCCACTGGGTACCCATACACAACATCCCAAAGTTTCATTAACTTGGGAATTTTTGCAAGGTACCCCCCTTTTTTTTGGGGACTTATGGTGACTGGGCTATGAGGCCAAAACAAAACAAAAAAAATGTCCATTAGTCAAGTAACGCATTATGGTTTCAGGCTATTATTTAGACTATCAACCATTATTACAGGATTTCTGTTTCTCTTGCAGATAAGTATATCACATTTCCTCATGATGTTAACAGCAGAAAGAGCAAGAGAGCATTTGCATGATACTAAAAGGAGCACAGAACAGGGGAAAAAATGATTCATGGTGATATCCGTTTGGGAGCATGATTTGTTAGCTTCCTGTACTGAGAGAAAAGAGCAACTAATAAAAAGAAGGGCCATCTTGTTGCTGCTGAAATGTGCCAACTTTGTCAAATCTTATAGGGAAATTAATAGCTGGAATGAGATAAATGGGAAAAGATTCATTTGTTGTCTATATGGCAGAAATATGACATTATTATGAGTCAAGAGTGTAAGAAAGTGACCTTGAACTATGAAAACCAGAGTTGTTTGTGGCTGAGAAATTATACAGGTGCTATGAGTGGGCAAAGAAAAGTCTTTTTTTTCTGAGAGGAAAATAGCAATTACACTTATAAATCACCCAATAGCACATAGTGGACTCTTTGGACAGTTCACAAGTTAATTAGCATTTTTGCCCCCAAAATGCTGGATACTCATTTTGCTGACCTGGGAAGGATGGAAGGATGAGTCAACCCTGAGCCCTGGTCAGGATTCAACTCACAACACTCTGGTTGCAGTACAGCCGTTTAACCACTGCACCACGAGAGTTCCTAAGGGAGAAGTATTGTTAGACACAAATATAGGTCAGGGTGACAATAACCAAACTACAACAACAGCTGGGAAAGAACTTAGGCTTCTGAGTCACTCCAGGTGGTCTAAAATATTTTGGTCTCCCTGTGAGTAACATGCAAAGCATATCTCAAAAGAGTTCTGATAGTCGTGAGCCATGCCTTAGGAGGGTCCACCCACAAGTCAAGTATCCCAAACAGATAATACCTGATTTATAGTGTTCCTAATAAAGTTTCAAAGATATAAGATATTCAAAGAGTGATTTACCATTGTCCCTCTCCCACCCCAACATGAGTTTCTCCCAGATGGGAATTTGAACCCAGGTTTCCTGACTGCTGATCGTGCACTTTATCTACTACACAAGTTGCACAACAAAAAGTTTTTAATTTTCCCAGGTTTTAAAACTGTTAACTTTTGAACCTACTCTATTTCAGACCTGTTGTACTCCTAGATGTAGGAATTAGTGATGATAGTTATTTCTGCCCCTTGATCCCCTGCTTCTGAATTTTTATATATTGAATTTTAAGACAGGAATGCTTTTGTTTGCATGTTTACTAAGGTAGCTCAAGTAGTTAAGACGCTGAACTCACTGACTAGAAGGTTGGAGTTCAATTCCCAGATACTGCATGATGGAGTGAGTTCCTGTCTCTGTCCCAGTTCCTGCCAACCTAGCAGTTTGAAAGTAAGAAATTGCAAGTAGATAAATAGGGACTACTTTAGTGGGAAGGTGAACAGCATTCCGTGTGCTCCGTGTTGAGGCATGCCTGCCACATGTCCATGGAAATGTCTGCAAATGCAGATAGCACTGGCTCTTGGACTATAACAAGAGATGAGCACTGAACCCTAGAGTCAGATATGACTAGCTTTCAAGCAAGGATGGCCTTTACCTTTACCTTCCATAATTACCACTGTAATTTTAAAATTATAAACTATCCAATGAGCATTGTTATGGGATGACAATTAAATGCAATAAAAAAGCAAACCCAACCCTTGGCATAGTAAATAAGTATGATTGGGAAACTGCTGGAGAACTTAAGGTATGATGTTTGAAAAACAAAAAAAAAGACGGAATTTAAATGTTCAACATTTCTTTTGAAGAAAAAGCGCATTTAGAAAAAGGAAATAAAACAATGCTGCTTAAAAAGCACATTCCTTTTCTCCAGATTCCCAGATGACAAATTCCATTCTCTGTTTCTTTTGTTTGTTTCTTATTGTCCATTTTTTGGAACATAAAGCCTGCATAGAAAGAACTGCAAAATACACAAGGTGAAATATTAACCTTTGCATTATAATCTGTAATAAAGAACCTGGAAACACTTGAAATGATTCTCAGCAACCACCGCATTATGCCTGACTGCTAATGTAAAGAAGCTTGTCATAATTACTGACTTCATTATCACTCAGACATAACAAATGTAGTCAAAGAAAAATGAGGAACTTACAACATTTTTAGGTGTAAGTTTTGTTAGTACCTACCATTCAATTATTTTACACGTTCAGGATGAAAAGCCTTAGGCACACTTCAGGATCATGGGAATATGTTGCACTTGAATACTTCACATTTACAATTGGAATCAGTTTCTGTCTAGCGCCTAGGGACAAGAGGATTATCCTTAATTCCTTTGACCTCATCTAACCAATGTTATCCAGAAATGAATGCTATTAATGAATTAAGCTAATTCAGTGCTGCTTTCTCTTATGATATTACAGCTCTCACTGGTAGAATAGGAATCTGTTCATTTACTTATAAACAGTCTATCAGAAACAATTAACTTGTATATAAACCAGGGATTCTCAACCTGTGGCCCACGGGCCAAATGTGACCCACGGTGCCATTTCATGTGCCCCCCCAACTGCCTCCCCCACACCAGGAAGTGCCATGTTGTGGAATAAGGGCAAAATGGCTGTCCAGCTCCCAAAGCTATCTGAGGGAGCATGACCCGGCCCCCGGCTTTAAAAGGTTGAGAACTCCAGGTATAAACCAATGACTGTGGCTGTATCGATCTGGAATTTGCTTAATTTATATATATTTTACCCCAGTTTTCTCCTGAAAAGGATCAGACTTTAAACTTGATCAATAACTTTAAATCTATCAACTGCTTGTTAGATACTCTATCCAGTCTAGCTTAGGATGTGATGTTTATGTTTTTGTGTTCTTGTTATGCTGGTCATGGACTGTAAATAAAATTGAATTGTATTATTAGATACTCACAATGAAATCAAAGCTTTCAGTGTATACTTTTTCCATAGGTTGTGAGGAAAATTTGCAGTATAAGAAAAAGGCACAAGTTTTGTATGGCAAGATTTCCCTTCCATTATGTGTAGCCAGTCTGGTTTACTAATCTAGTGGGAAATTTTCAAGGAAGATAAAGAAAAGATTATAATGTCAGCTGCAAGTGTCACGAAACCAGGGCAGCATCTATGCTCTCTGACTGCCCAGTCCCTGCTAAAAGTCTGTATGGTGTAGCAAAGATGTGTTCCAACTGCACCGGGCATTTTGCCTGCGGCACAGATCTTCTATCCAGTTATACTGGCTCACACGTGAACAACAGGAGAATAAGGATATGGCTCACCATTTGTGACTCTGTTTTGGATGATCGAGTTTCCCTCTTGAGAGACTGCTCCACCCTCATCTCCAGAATACCGAATCACCATACCAACGTGACCCTCTCTGATCCTTCCGGCCTCAGTAAATGGTATGGGTTCTGCCTGTTGGTTTTCTCTAAAGATTTCCGGCCTGGCCCTTACAGACTTAGCTATGGCCCCACTTCCGGCTGCCACACCTCTTTCCATAGCGCTGCTCAAGTTGCTTTCAGCTGGTTTCGCAGACTCTCACCCCTTAGGTGGTTCTGCTGAATAGGCGAAATGGATGATTCTGACCATTTCTAGCGGTAATCACTTACTGAGATTTTACAGATTCACAGTCCCTCCTTCAAAGTTTCTTGAAGTTGGTAAACAACTAGTTGTACACACTTACACCACGTGTAGGCTTCCTGTCTTTTTACCGGTGATGTGGCTGGGGTTAAGATGGTCTTGGTTTCGCACTGCGCCTCTGATGGTGGCGATGCTCTTTAAATAGCAAGGGCTTGAAAAACACAGTCTCCCCTAACCAGACTTGGCACTGGGGTAGCCCTCTCTCTGCTGATGCCTTGACAAAAATTATCAGGCAAGATTGGAGCTGGGGATGCTATGAATTCATGGTTGGATGGAGTCTGGGGAGGAATAAGTGGTGGACTTCCCACACAACAACGTGTTGCTCCCCTCTGCTCCCCACAAAGGCTGTGGGACAGGACACTGTTTTGTCGATGAAATAGGATGCATGATGGCCTTAGTGGGCAATGGGCACGAGCATGAGCATGAGGCCTCTAGAACTGGTGTTTCCTCACCTCGCTTCGAGATCAGCATTTGGCATTAAATAGCAGACACACAATTTCCCATCCGAGCCCTTTTCCTCTGGTTTTGACGCTGAGAAGAAGGCCTATCGTGTCCCATTAACACACAATAGTCCAACAAACTTACAGTCCAAAAAATAGGTGTTGGTTAACTCTTCAGGCTCCAGCCTTCGTTGGATAATGGGCTCTGGAATCCCACCGCTACCACCATGTTACGAAACCAGGGTGGCCTCTATGCCCTCAGACCGCCCTGTCCCTGCTAAAAGTCTGTATGGTGTGGCAAAGATGTGTTCCAACTGCACTGGGCATTTGGCCTGCGGTGCAGATCTTCTGACCAGTTATACTGGCTCATACATGGGAATGGCGATTTTATCTGGTAGCAATATTATGTGGCAAATTGAGAGTCCCTTAAGAAATGCCTCATCCCACATAACCACACCAAGTTTGCAGAGAAGGGTTGCTGTGGGAGGTGGCAAGATAAACTTTACCTTCAAAGCAAAGCTGAACAAGCTGATAGCATTCTCCCTCTCTGGGAAACTAAAGTCTCCAAGCCTCCTCTTTCTTCCCTCGATGTACCCATGCAGCTTTAGAAAATGGTCTTATTGTTGACCATTCAGGAGTTATCTCTTCTCCGCAAGTTCTCCCCTCCTTGGAAATAAAGACTCCACTAAAATCTTCAATTTAGCAGCTTCATTGTAGTAAAGTGCATTATCCAAAATATATAGGATAACTGATCTAAAAATCATCTAAACTATGCTGGATAACATATTCAGTAAAACAACAAAGTATGTAGCACAGAAAGTTCTTATTATTTTGGATTTTGAAACAATGTTTTTTTCTTAATATTTTGTGGTTATATAGTAATTAATGAGTCTAGATATTGTTATGTGCTAACATTCAGTAATGTTTGTTAAGATGATACTATGGATCTGTTTATGTATTGTATTGTTAGTCATTGTTTTCTTTTCTTTTTTGTATGTCTTTGAAAAATTCAATAAAAAAAACAAAAAACAACAACAAAGTATAAAGATAACAAACTTAAGTAAAAGATTCTGGCGGGCTTTCTCGCCCTCATGCAAGCCAAGAATTAAGTGATTATTCAAAATGACAAGAGCTTCTGCTGCATTGGAAAAGGCTGCTATTGACCTCCAAAATCAGTGATCCTGTATACCCTTTTGGGGTCCTCCACCCACCTTTAGAATGTAGAATACGTTCCAAAAGACAATTATTTTGACTCTTATCATGTTTGTTAAGATACACTGGTGTCCCTTATCTCTCATGATGTCATTCTTAATTGGCATCTGGAGACTGGTCTTGATTACTTGGCAGGCTCCATCTATTGACGTGCTAATGTGGAGTGTGTGTAGGTGTTGAAATGCAAATGGAATTACAGCCGTCTCTCTTTGCAGGCGTACCCCCCAAAGAAAGACTCAGATACCGGTATTGGATTAAAGGCATCGGGCCACTTTTATTGAATAATGCCCTAGTCCGAATTATCACTTTCAATTGGTGTATCATCCAATTGTAATTCTTTAAGGCAAGCAGGCCGCAGTAACACTGGTAAGCTTCCACCCAAAATGCCAATGGAAATTGGCTACATGTATCTATTTGTATCAATTTGTTTGTTGACACAAACAAATTGTTGACCGGAGTCAAAATACTATCTACTGACCCCACCCTATGATGTGTATCCATTCAATATCAAGGTGATGCAGGCTGCGAAGCTCCTGACATCACCCCTTGCATGGTTCGCCCTTGACTGGCCAATCCTATTTCCCCTGTACCTATCTACGTGTTGGCCAGTCAATTGCGAACCTGCCGGATACCTATAAATCTTTACCTTACCAGTGCTACCTGCCACACGGGGAGGCATCCGTGATGACTCACCGCCCCCCCAGACCATCAGCTCGGTCACCAGGCCTGCTTGCACATCCTCAAGAAAGAGGTTCATACCTCTGGCCGATAGATGGACCCCATCTCCTGCATATAGATCAAAATCCTGCAAGCCTATCCAAGGATGTCGAATTGCTGTGCCAAAGCCATCATCAAAAAGGAACCGGGCAACAACCCTGTTCACTGACCGTCGAGCATGGTCCAAACCACGGAGGTCAATGCCTCCCCTGTAACACTGTCTCGGCATGATGTCAGACCATAGCAGCCGCGTGTATGGCCATAAGTGATGTAAAAAGGCCAGGTCACTGCACACCAACATTTTTAAAGCAAGGCCAGTGATCTGTGCGAGATCATTGCCGCCGAGGTGCAGAATCAGGACATCAGGCGGTCCAGCATCCCTGATGGACATCAGGAATGGCAACAGTTCCCGCCATCTCATGCCACGCTTACCATACCATCGCATACATGTGGCTGCACGTAGCCCGAGATGGGGTCCCCAGTCTGTCACCGCAGCATACTGCGCTGCCCAGTGCACAAAACTGTGGCCCACCAGCCATACTGCCACCGGTGTGCGTGGACACACAGGGTCTCTAAAAGAAGGAAAAGGAATTAAGGACATAACTGGCATTCATGCAGTGAGGGGGCGTACATATAAAGAAAAACATGCAGACCCCCACCTGCCCATGTGACGTATATCAGCATCAGAGTACCCAAACGCAGCCGTAGTTGAAGCGGCACCTATCCTGAATGAATGGGTGCCGTAACGAGCCCTGTGAAGTGCCATACTGGTCACCTTCCAAAACTGGAATTTGGTAAGGGGAGACCCATCCTGGTGGCAGAAAAATGGGCTAGGGTGCGTGCCACGCACTGCCAAAAACGCATGCAGGGCACCAACCGGACAGATGTCAGCAATTGTACACCATAGCATTCTGACACCACTGCCTACTCCGTGCTGATCGGCCTTTGAGGAGCGAATCCTCAACTGGGCCCACTCCTGGTTGATAAAGACATCATCGAGGTCCAGTGCCCTACGAGACATGTCCCCTTTTGACAATGGGACCAGCTCACTGATACGGAGCGCTCCAAAGAAAGCTACGGTGGTAGCTGCATGAAAGAGAGCCTCATCATACCTATCGTAACACAAGCTACGCCAACCTTGTGCAAGGTGGGTCAGAACCTCTGGTGAAACGGGGTGACGTGTGTCCGGGCGGTGGCCACATTCACGTGTCCACCCTTCTAATAAATGGCGTATGCGGAAGTCATTCACGCAGTCAGTGAAGCCCCGTGCCTTGGCCATAAATGCCAATGCTGAAAGCCTAGTGGCGATGGTGCGAGGGGCTAACCCTAGATCGTGCAGATAAACCATGAACTGTAAAATCTGGTCGACCGGGATCGGCCACACTTCGGGCAACTGCCTTTGCCCACAAAAGTTCCTAAACTGTAGGAGTGCATGTAGATACGCCTTACGAGTGCGAGGTGCCAAAGACATGCCGCCCGGTTCACCTCCCCTCGCCAAATGTCCAGATCTCGGCCGGGAGTGGAGAGGGAAGTTCCTCTGCTTCTGGAGCCAAGTCACAGAACCGGGGGATCTGCAGGTGGGATAAAGCACCAGCAATATCATTATCAATGCCTGGCACATGTCTGGCCCTGAAAAGCACATTAAGGCGCAAGGACCTCAAGACAAATTGGTGAAGTAAGGCCATAACTCTGGGGGATTTAGATGTCTGGGTGTTGACAATGTGCACCACTGCAGCATTGTCACACCAAAAGTGAACTACTGAATTAGCCCACCTATCCCCCCAGAGCATTAGGGCCCCCAAGATGGGAAAAAACTCCAGGAAAGTAAGATTGCGTAAACGATCCGTGCCTTGCCATGTCTGAGGCCATTGACCATAGGACCACCTTCTTTCAAAGTAAATCCCATAACCCAGGGAGCCGGAGGCATCCGACTGTACTTGAAAATGCGGGCTGAGCATAAGCTCTGATCTCCAGAAGGAGATGCCATTAAAATCCTGTAGGAATTTGAGCCAAACCGTAAGGTCTGCCCGTAAACCTCTGGTCAGCCATACCCTGTGGTGACGTTTTAAAAGGCCCGCCATGGTATCACACAGACGCCTGGCAAAGGCTCTGCCCAGTGTTACTACCCTACAGGCAAAGTTGAGGTGGCTGTGAAGCACCTGCAACTCTTGGAGAGACACCTTACGCCTGGCAAGCATTGCCAGAATCTTATCAGAGATCCGAGTCACCTTTTCCATGGGCAACCTGGATGTCTGGGCAATGGTGTCAATATCAATACCTAAAAAGGTGAGAGTGGTGGCTAGTCCCTCAGTCTTTTCAGGTGCTAGGGGAACACCAAGTTCCTGCATAAGCGCCTGAAAAGTGGCGAGGAGACGAGCACACGTGTCCGTGCCGTGTTCCCCTCCGAACAAAAAATTGTCGAGGTAGTGGGCTACAGACCGGGACTCTGATCTACAAACAAAAGCCCAGTGAAGGAAGGTGCTAAATCATTCAAAAGCCGAACATGAGATAGAACAGCCAAAAGGCATGGCCTTATCTACATAAAAATTGCCCCAAAAATGAAAACCTAACAGCTCAAAGTCGTCCAGGTGCATTGGCAACAATCAGAATGCCAATTTGATATTACACTTTGCCAGTAGCGCCCCTGGGCCACACGAGCGTACCATCTGTAAGGCCTGGTCAAAGGATGTATACCTGACCGAGCAAAGGTCATCAGGTATCGCATCGTTGACCAAAGAGCCCGCAGGGTAAGAAAGGTGGTGAATTAGTCAAAATTCACCTGGGGACTTCTTAGGGACTAAACCCAAAGGTGACACTTTCAAGTTCGGGAATGGTGGGTCAGCAAATGGCCCAGCCACCCTCAGTGCAGTGACCTCCTTGGCTATAGATTGGGCAGCAATATCCTCATTACCCCTGAGAGAAAGTAAGTTCGGGGCGTCCTGAGGCCCGCGTACACCCTGAAATGGTATGCGGAAGCCAAACTGAAAACCCTCAAGTAGGTACCTCGCATCATCCCGTCTAGGATAAGCGGCAAGCCAACGTTCCAGCACCTGGAATTAATTAGGGAGGGGGCCTTTTTGATGGGTAGCACATCAGAGGGAGCTCTGACCGCCCCCTGCCCACCCCTTCCTCTGCCTCATGACCCACCAGCCCAAGGGCACGCGGAGGCGGCGTGAGGGCCAGAACAAGAGGGGCACTTGTGGCGGAACCGACACTGACGTTTGTTGCACACTCCGCTGGCGGAGAAGCTCCAACACAGCAGGCGGGCTGAAACCCCCTGCCCCGCCGGCTGGCGGGGAGTCTGTGCAGTAGCAGCCTGCTGAACATGCCGTACTGTGGTACTGGTCACCCGGTGCTGGCCGCATGGGGGTCATGTACAGCAGCCACAACTGCTGGCAGTGTTCATCCCACCTCATCTCAGGATGGAGGGCCACTCTCATCCTAAACTCTTCATCATAAGCCAACCATGACGGGCCAGGGAAATCCACTACAGCCCGATAAATATTATCCAGATATTGGACCATCGGGATGGCCAAATCAGGACATGCCCTCAGGTATACCGCCATATAAATCAGATAGACCGGCAACCAATTGGCCCATGTGCGAGGTGGCTTACGACGATAGGACAACTCCTTATCCCTATCGTCCTGCCCCTCCCTCTCCTCCTTGGTGGGTTCACGGTTCAGGAGGGAGAAAATGTCCACATATTCCCCCCACCAAATCTTCTCCCTCGTGGCCTGGGAGAGATGGTCACCCACTGGTAAGGAATAACCGGCCGTCGGCAAGGCTGCCATCGGCATGGATTGAATTGGTGGTGCGTGCAGTGTGCCCGGAATAACCCCTGACACATTGGGCATGCCCACAGGGGCGGTCACCCCTGACATAACCGGGGGGTAATTGGACAACCAAGAATTCACAGGACAGTGTGGATACAACTGCCCTCCTACAGTAACCTGTCGTGGCCATGGCCACTGAACCCCCCCCCCCAGTAGTGCTAGGTAGTGTCACTGGTATACTTAATTGACCAGGATACTCACTCGGTGCACCCCCGTGGGCCGACCCCACTGGGGGTTTCGGGGTCGGAGCTCGCGATCGAGATCGAGCTCTGCGTGCCGCTGCACCCCTGCCACGCAGGACTGGTCCCCGGCAGAAAGCCCTGAAGTGATGTTCTGGTGGGGAGCTGCGAGGCACCAGCTTGGGCTGGCCTGATGGCCTCAAGCAGCTCGACCCTGATAACGGCCCATTGGACAGTCGTGGTCGATGTGTGGGCCGGAACCGGAGGGTTTGCAAGCCCACCATCCAGAGGTGGTGGGGCAATGCCCATTGATGCCTCCAGCACAGCAATGTGTGCAAGGGGGGCATCAACGGTCTCGGACCCACCTGGATAAGGTGGGCCAGATGGGCCGGATTGCCCGCCGGGCAATTGTTGTGGGATAAACCCAGCTGGGGATCCGTGGCCCGAATAAGGCCATGTCCAGTAGTCCGGCCCATGAGGGGCCGGAAGAATGGTGGGGCGGAGACCTGCACCAGGCCCAAGTGGGCCACCCTGCATAGAAGGGGTTGTAGCCTGAGAAGGGCCGGCGGAAGCCTGACCCACATTGGTGGCAGTGGGAACGCTAACCCCACCACCTACTTGACGGGGTGCCGCCCAAGCCCTCCGGCCCGGAGGCGGCCCCCGAGATGTTGGGGTGGTGGGCAGAGCCCTCCCCCTCGGCCGCGGCTTAGAAGCCGGTGCCTTACGCTTGGGAGCCATGTCTCCCAAGCAAGTAAAAGCAAGAAATAGGAGAAAAAACCCTTTAGCAACCAAGATCGGGGCAAAAAGCCGGGGAGAAAGCGGCGGAGCGAACTTCTCCACTCCGTCGCTTCCAAAATGGCAGCCTCGTGGCCACCCCTTTTAAAGAGGGTGGCCACGCCCCCTAACACACCCGGATGTCTGAGTCCGGAGGGGCGCAAAGAGCGCGGCGGCCATTTTGGCGCCGCGCTTGCACTCTCTGAGTTAGGCTACTCAAACTAAAGAGAAATAGAAAAACTACAGTGTACTTCTAAATGAAGATAAAGTAACTCATATAAAAAGTAACTTCTCGATGGATTTTCATGACAGCAAGATCCAAGAGTAAAATTAGATTAGCTCAAGATCAACATAAAAACTGCAATTGTTTCCTTACAATAGACTACATGCAGAAAGTGGTATTATCCTGTAGTAGTTGGAGGCCAAGGACATGTAAGTATTAACGAAGATTGACAGTCATGTTACAGCTTTCGTTTGACTCCAGAACACTGTAAAACTCTAAGAAAAAAAAATCAGTTTTTGAGATGACTGTTTGTTTATTTTTCCAGATCAATATTTTCATTTTATTATTTTATGCTGTACTGCTCTGGTAGTGTGTGCTGATTAACATAACAATCTCTTTGGGATATGGACTTTTTTCAATTAAAAACTATGCCAAATCACATTTGTAGGAGTGTGGAGTCAAGAGATAGAACTGAATATAAATGCAGTAGCTATATTATTATTATTATTATTATTATTATTATTATTATTATTATTATTATTATTATTATTATTATTATTATTATTATTATTATTATTATTATTATTATTATTATTATTATTATTATTTGTTTTAACTATCCATGGAGAAAGACTCACTTAGGATTTGAAATGATTTGTATATAGCTTTTTAAATCAATGAAATAAAAAAAAATCAAGATGATAATGACCTGTATCTGCAACACAGCTGAAATTTCAGAAGACTTGCTTTTAGCAAATGATTTTTTTATGGGGCTCTGGTAGTCATGAGAAGAATATTGGTTAAATTCTTAATTCTTGCCAATTTAGGCTATTGTGAAACTATGCAATCCCTGGCCTTCTAAGTGAGACTGTGTTAGAGAGTGCTTCTTTTCTTTCATAGTATTTCTGCAATTTATGCATAAACTATTTGTATTTAAGAAGCAAAGTACTCACACAGAGAGAAGAGTGCATTGATTACTTATTTTAAAAATACAAACAACCTATCCCATGGAAAACCTTTGGCCCTCATGTTGGATTCCAGCCAAATTCAGCCTCAGCAGGCAAGGTCAAGGTTAATAAAAGATGTAAACCAACTATAGATATTATGTCAGAAGCTCCTCATCAGGACCAACAATGGAAACCAAGGGTGATATCAAAGGGAATGGGCTCTTATGAAGCAACTATAGCAGTGATCCCCAACCATTTTTGGCCATGCCCCACCTAAACATCTCTAAAATCCTAATGCCCCCTCCCCTCCTTGACATATAATTTTTATTATTCAAAAAGTTATCTCCTATTCACATGGAGGAAGCCTAAAAGGTCATTCGCTGTTAATAACTCATTCTCAAATTATCACACTCGCTTTAAAAATAAAATTGCCCCCCTGTGGCAATTCCCAACAGCAATCTTGACTGAAGAGCTGAAGCGTCGCAGGTTCTCTATACCTGCTTAGTTCATTCACTCTATTTACATCTCACCTTTTTTTACAGTAACTTGGGTTTTCAAAGTGTTGAAAACTGTGTGTAAAAATAAATAAATATTAAAGGTAAAGGTTTCCCTTGCTCGAAAGCCAGTCGTATCCGACTCTAGGGTGCAGTGCTCATCTCTGTTTCTAAGCCGAAGAGCCAGCGTTGTCTGCTTCTGCAGACGTTTCCGTGGTCATGTGGCAGGCATGACTAGACACCGGAGCGCACGGAACGCTTAAGACAGTGCAAAATATAAGCAATTGCATTGAAAATACTGAATACTAAATCTCAGATTACAATCTCTTGTTTAGGAAAAGGCTTCCAGAGGAGACAGTGGAGGAAGAATGGGAAATGTGTTACTTATTCAACAGCTAAGACACACGCATGTGCACATGCACATGTGTGTGCGCACATGCACATGCACACACACACACACACACATGCTCACACACAAGACAATGTTAGAGTGATAATGTACTTTTTTTGCTCAGTGACAGCTAATGACCTTGAAAAGATGAAAAGCATTTTAAAAGCCTCAGGGTGGTTGACCATTAGCATTTTACAACTAATCTTCTAGAATTAAACAGTAAACTGTATGCCTGCCTGAAAGAAGATGCAGTCTTGATAATTTGTTTGAAGAAACAGCTCAGCTTTCTTCACCAACTCCAGTGAGGCTGAAGAGCCCTCAGGCTAGAAACATTTATTTTGGTATTCAAAATTAGCCTAGGTTCTCTATAACAGGGGAAGGATAGAAACAGAATTTCCTTAGGAGATAGTGAGTGATCATAACTAAGAGAGAAACAGCAGGAGGACACCATCCTTGGCACCTGAGGGCAATGGCTGACATTACTCTAATTATAAGCTGGTCCTGAATTTCAAAACCTAGCTCCTCTGATACTTTCTGATCACACAGGGAAATAGATTGTAATTTAGACTACTTGAAGAGCAGTGATCGCAGTGAGCACATGATGCAAAGGAAATTGTGCTCCAGCTGAACCCTGATCCATGCCCAGTCTGATCTTTTGGGTCCAGCAAAAGGACCAATACATTTGGGGGCTAAGCAGCAGTGAAGGGCTATGCTTCCAAGGAAGATGGATAGGTTGTTTTAAGAAAATTAGTTCCTGTTCAACTGACCTGTTTTTGGTGCCATCAAGTGTATACTTTGGCAGCTGTCTGATCAGATCCCTAATTTATACAATGTATTGAGGAAACTGCATGCATGCAGCAGACAGTGAATCCAAATATTCAAAAGATGTGGATATTCAGCTTGGATTAAGTTTCTAAGGCCAGCATAAAATGAATGGAACAATGGAGAGTAAAAAGAAGAAGCATGAAGCTACTTCATGGAAATGATGGAATGTTCCAAAACTAGACTTTGTGATCTTCTGGAGAAGTTTCCTGGAATCTGATCAAGGAGAAGGAGAAAAGATCTAATCTGTTAGCTTGAAATGGGATATGTGTGAAACACATATGTAGACTAGAAGAGAGAACACCCAGAAAATGAGATAGAAGAAAACAATGGAGCAAAAAGGGAAATGAGGCGGTTTTTGACATCTGGAATTCATCTTTGCTTTATTTTATATTGGTTAGTCCTTT
Organism: Bradypodion pumilum; assembly: GCA_035047305.1. Lineage (NCBI taxonomy): Eukaryota > Metazoa > Chordata > Lepidosauria > Squamata > Chamaeleonidae > Bradypodion > Bradypodion pumilum. Next base: position 304,264,280 of record JAWDJD010000004.1, on the reverse strand, counting down.
ATGATTGGAAAATACAATATTTAGGTCAGAGAACTCTGATGTTTCAAAGCACTTTTAGTGTGATAGATTTTGTTAAGGAGCATCTGAGGATAACAGTCTCTCAGTAGTAGATTACAGTTGCTCTCTCCCCATTACTACCCCATTACAAAAATTAAGATAATTTTAAAATTAATTATTCACTATATTTGTACAATCCAAAATCCCACAGAAAGTTTTAGAAAAATACTGAGATTCATAAGAAATAATGACAATAACCAGGAGGACAGCACTTAAGGCTATTATTTCAGGAAGCATTTCTCTCTACTTTACAAACTACTTTTTGTCTTAAATAAAGATACCTCCAAACCCTAATAATCACTAGAATTACATTCTACAAATAAAATTTTTACCTAAGTTTTGGGAAACATTTACTAAGTTTTATCTATGTTTTGAGAGGGCCATGATGGCTTGGTTAAGATGCTGAACTTGTTAAGATGCTGAACATGACAACCAGGAAGGTTGGCAGGTCAGCAGTTCAAGACCCGAGTGTTGCATGATGGTGTGAGCAACCTGTCCCATCTCCTGCCAATCTAGCTGTTTGAAAACAAGAAATTGCAAGTAGATAAAAAGTACTGCTTTGGCAGGAATGGTAACAGATTTCCATAGACTCCATGGAAATGTCTGCAGACCCAGACAGCTCTGGCTGTTTACTACACAATCTATCAAGAGTCTATAGAATCCATTTCATAGTTTTTGTAGCTCAGTGGGTTGACGTGTCTGGGTATGGAAACAGAATCTAGGGGTATGAATGTGTCTCCTGGGTGGTGTTCCATTACCTGGAACATATATGGCTAATACAATGGTGTGCCCTGTCACCTGCATAGACTTGGACAAGCTGAACCATCCCAGAATGCCACCAAAAGGAGAAACTTGAAACCATTTCTGAGTAAATTACAGCATGAAAACCCTAGGATGGGAAATCATAAGTCAGAATCAATTTTGCAACACATAATTAATTATGTATACTTCATATGATTAATATATACTTAGAAAGACTTATGGTTGAACCTAAGACCCTCTAATTCTTTGTTTAAAATTATTATTGTTGTTGGATTCTTCAGTATTTTTTACTTTGTATCAGGTGAAATCATAGTTAAGCATAACCCAATTTGTTAAATACAAATGAAGTTAGAAAATATATAACAGCATTTTGCATGCAGTTGTGGTAAAACCCTACAACTGATTGGAATGTAATATTTCATGCTAAATAGACTTTTACAAATTGCTGGTTCTTTTTGGAAGGAGTTAAATGTGTTGTTATTGATCATATTACAGTGAAAAATCCATCAAAATGGTAGAAAACAACAAGACCCTTGCAAATTGATTTTTATCTAATAGTCGTAAATGAGAAAAGATATCCTATAACCTTCTGGGTCAGTCATGACATGACAAATTAATACTGGATTTTCCCCCTAATGCCACGGCAACATTTGTACAATGCAAGAAGTTACTAATTTCTTGCTTGAAAGAAAAGCATATTTGCAAGACCAACTTCAGCTTCAGTATAATAATTTCAGGGTGTGTTTTTTTTTCTATCCCCAGAATGGAAACATGTTTCACTAAAGTTTTTATATTCTTAGACATAATATACCCTGTATGTTCAGTTTAATAGACTCCAGACAAATTATATATAATATTAGAATTCTGTTATCTTTTCATATACATATTAGTTCTACAAAAGAAATTACTCCAATTATTAATAAGAGTTGCAAAAGCAAATATTTCAGTCAAGGAAGATTTTCATGCTATTTTGGTCATTTTATCCTCCGCTCAAAAATGTTCCTAAAGTTGTCTTTTTTGTGCATCTTGACTCTTTTAACAAGGAAAAATCTTCAGATTCTGGCATGTTAGCAGGATAACTTTTCTATAGCTGATGCATCCTTGGAAAACGTAACTTTTTATTCTTGGAGTAGGAGCCAAATTGGAACAATTGGGGAGTGTGCAGAGAATCGTTGCTTACTACTACCGGTAAGCCAGCAGTTATTCCTGGCTTACTCTTTTGTGAAAGGCAAAAACTATCTTCTACAATTTCTGAAAGTTCTGACATTATTCATAGCTCCAAAGCACAATTAAGATGAAGAAGTTTGATAAATCAGGAATACATATTTTGAGAGAACAATATTTGCAGTGTTAACTTTATATTTAAAAATACAAGATTAGATAAATGCCTACTTATACAGATCATGCATATTTTATTCTTATGCAACACATGTTCATGCATTGTTAACACTTCAGATTAATGCAGAGAGAGGACACAGTGGATTTATAAGCCTCCACAAAGAAAAATGACAGAAACTGACTGGCCCCAGTGGGGAAATCTCCTGAGAACATATAGTTCTAGTGGCATCACTTCAGGAAGTCCTCTGCTGCTTTCCTCCATTTCACACCATTTGGCATTGGCATTGGCATTAGCAACAATGGATTCCACATGATACTAGAAGAAAATGGTAATCAGAACTGAGAAGGCAAGCAGTGATCTAAAAGGGCCCATGCTTCTGAATTTTGTTCCCCAAAGCTTGATTGACCAATAATTTAAAATGATATCTGGCTCCTAGAAGGTCCTCAGAGCCAAGATCTTTTGAGAGGTGAACAGTATCAATGTGAAAGACTTTTAGCATATTAGGGGTGGGTGGGATGTAGTGGTAGGTACTCTATGCCCATGCATGTCTGTCACTGTAGGCTTTCATCTTTGCCCGTGGCCTTTATTGCCATTTCTTCTAGATGAAGCTTGTACTGTTTTTAGGTTCTATATTGTCTTTTTCAGTGATGTAAACCACCTTGGGTCATTTTATGGGAGAAAGACAGGATAAATATATTTTAAATAACAACATATCCTACAGAGTATGAGAATGTGTTCTACTCCATGGACTAGAAACAAACTGACCTTGCCCATCTCTAATTTTTCCTAGAATGTAGAAAAGTTACTGATTTGGACTAGAACTCCAGAATCCATGGCAGTAGCCAGACTTCCCAGGGGATTCTGAGAGCTGTACTTAATCTCCTCCCCAACCCCTCCTCCAAAACATTGTGCAATTTCTTTTCCAACTTTTATTGGTTGAATGGGCATATTAGTAACTATTGCATTTTTATATTATGATATTCTCTCACACACGGACCATGAGCAAGGAAACCTACTTTGGAGAGAAGAAAAATAAGCAAATATGACCTTTATCTCAACTATAAAATGTCAAGTCTCACAAGAGTGCTAATTATAACATGCAAATGATTTGAAAATTATGTGAAAATGTTAGCTGTTTGAAGTGCACTATTTGAATTCTTCTTTTTCTTCTGTGTCCTAACAGGTGGTGAACAATATGGTGGTTATGAAGTAGCTCTAACCAGGGGTTCTCATCCTATGGCCCATGGGTTGGATCCAGTCCATGTCACCATTTCATGTGGCCCACCACCCTTGCTTTTTCTGTCACCACTAGAAGTGGCGGAAGAGCCATGTCCGCTTTTACGACAGCTGTAAATGCACCTGTGGCTGTCATAAATGCATGATGACAGCTGTGGATGCGTTTTACAGCAGCGTTTATGGTGGGGGAGACCACCAGTATGGTGCACTCAGTTGTCAAAGGAAGCATGACCTGGCCCATGTCTTGAAAAGATTGAGAACCCCTGATCTAAACAATGATGTTATCTTGCATTCAAAACAGTCTTCAGGATTTTTCAACCGAGAAATCATTTTTGAACCTCTTTTCCTATTTATTTATTTATTATTTCAATTTCTATACTGACCACTTGGCCAAGGCCAACTCAGGGCGGTTCACAATCATAATAAAAACATGATTAAAAACTGCTTAAAAATCTGTCCTCCCCCTAAAAATAGGGTGCAGGGACCAAGGGGGCCGGAATTTCACTATACCAGCCAACCAACGGAAGTCACCCTTCCACCTGCACTCCATACTTTGCCTGTCACCCAGGTTTTAAGTTCTTTTCTGAAAGGCAGCAATTCCATCTGCCCTTAGGCTGGTGCTGGTGCTGATGAATGCCAGGTCGGTTTGTAATAAGGCTCCCCTGATACATTCATTTCATCCCTTGAATGATCAGCTGTAATACTCCATTTATTCCAGTTCTCATTTGTATTCTAGCATGTTCTAGCTTTCTGCATGTCATGTGTTTTACAATTTCTTGGTCTTTATTCATTTACCACAGCACTTCTTCATTAGTCACCATATTGATCCAAGAAATTCTTAGCATCTTGCAATAAATCTACCTTTTAAAATGTAAGTCTTTTTAAATAGTAGCTTGTGTTAAAGTCTGTGATTCCAGGCCATAGATTAAAACCAGGAATATAATGCAAATTGTCAAAGCTCATTTTGTTTGTTTGGTTGTTTTTTTGTTTAATGTCATTTATAGGCCACCTTGCTCCTCATGAAAGGATTCAATGTGTCTCAGAAAGTTAAAACAAGTAGAATTAAAAACACAATAAGTAACATATTAAAAACAATTAAAATATATAATAATTAAAATATGTTCAATTATTAACTGTAAAACAAACTAAACAAGTAAAAAAAGAGCTAAGAACCAGCATCCAGGGACTCAGTTAAATGTTAAATATTAAAAGCCTACCTGAAGACATGGATTTTCAGTTTTATGTTTTTGTGCAAACATTTAAATAATATTGGGTAATTTTAAATAATATGAGTTAAATTCAAAGTTAGTCCTACTTCAAGGGGACTTAAGGTGGTTGTGATTAAATGGTCTCATTCATTTCATTGCATGTACTTTGGATAGGACTGCTGTCCTATGCCTTTCCATATAGGCTGTTCAAGGTGGCTATGTGTAACCTTGTCATGACTATAAAATAATACATGATAACATACAGATTAAGGTGCATGATGCTTCCATCTCAAAAAAAATCTTGGGACTAATCCTATAGTTGTTGATTGTTGTGAGGATCTGTAATTAAAAATCGGCTAGATATTGTTGTTGTTAATAATAATAATAATAATAATAATAATAATAATAATAATAATAATAATAATAATAATAATAATAATAATAATAATAATAATAATAATAATAATAATAATAATAATAATAATAATAATAATAATAATAATAATAATAATAATAATAATAATAATAATAATAATAAGTTATTTCATGTCAGAAATTATTCTGGGTTGAAAGGTTTTTTGCTGGAGAAACTCCACTCAGGGGATGCCTGAATGAGACTCCTTTCATGTCCCCAAGAGCTGGGACAGATGACGTGCTCAATCCATCAAACAGTACCCAGGTCTCAAACAAATCATATAACAATTAGGTTTTTGGGGGAAATGGCATCCCGCACAACAATTTTCCCTGTGGAAAAAAATGTACAACCATTTTTTCAATGGGAAAAACCACTTAGCGAAAAAAATCATTGTGCGATGCATCCCATAGGGAAAATCGCTATACAATGCATGCAATTGTTTCATACATCAACAAGCCCTATGGAATAGATTAAAATTGTTGTATGAGTTACCACTGTATATCTAAATAAATCAAATATTTCTTCAGAATAAATGCTTCCTCTGTGAAAATCGTTGCACATCTATTCCTTTTGTTTCAATTTCTTGATCTCTGTTCAGAGGAACAATTTCGCCATCCACCATTCATACAATGCATTTTTCTTGTTTTATGTAGAATTTTTTTGTAATGCATTGATTTTCTGAGTCTTTCCATGCCAAGACTTCCTGTTGAGACCTTTCATCGCATCAGCAAGATTACTTGATCTTAGTAGAAACTGAGACCAAAGTCTCTCTCTTTCTCTTATTCCTTTTTGAACTTGTTTTAAGCAGGAAACTGCTTGATTATGCTCAATTTAATGTTCTTTTGAATTATAATAATAATTCCATGTCAGAAATTATTCTGGGTTAAAAGGATTTTTGCTGGAGAAATTCTGCTCAGGGGACACCCAAAAGAGGCTCCTTTTATGTCTCTAAGATCTTTTCCCACCAAAGTGGTACCTATTTATCTACTTGCAATTTCTCATTTTTGATCTGCTAGGTTGACAGGAGCTGTGACAGAGATGGGTGTTCATTCCATCATGCAGTATTCAGGTCTCAAACTGCTGACTTTCCAGCCTTCCTGCTAACTAGGCGAGCTTCTTAACCATTGAGCTACTGCAGTCCCATTTCTTTTGAGTTATTCCTATGCAAAGTAGGTGCCATTCTGCTCATGATTCATAGCGATTCAGGTTTCTTTTTTCCTCTCTAAGTACAGTAATTCCTGCATCGAAAAGGTGGCATTCTTTCCAGGAATTGTAAGAACATGTAACAGTTTGGCATTTCTTTCAAGGGCGAAAATTACTATGAAGCTTCTGAGAAATCCCATGAAATTTATCAGGAGGAAACCCCCTTAAACAGAGCAATCTCATTGTCAAGAGAAAAATAGCTGACATACCCAGCAATACAGAATTTCAACAGCTGGCTCTAACAACTAATCAGGTGGTCTCTCCATCCAACCAACCTCTTGGGGTACCCCTGAATAGCTAGGGGAGGACAGCTTGCACCCAAACAATAGCATTCTGTTCACCACAAATTCTTCTGAACAAAGTCATAAATTCTAAGGCAGCAGAGCCTTTAAATTTAAGAGCCCTAGGGCTTCAGTACACAAGTCACACACAATAGTTCCCCAAAAGTGTAAAACAAGAAAAGATAGACTCTCCCAAATATATAAACAAATATAACTTAGAATAACCAATTCCCCCAGATAAATCAAAAGAGAGATGCAAGCAAAGCAACCCCAAACCTGTGGGGGAAGAGCAGGCGACCAGGTGTACAGTATCAGCAAGCAGCAGGTGAAGATTCTTCCACAAAGGAGCATCTCACAAGGGCAAAATACCGTGAGAGGAGCTTGGCCTTTTTGAGAGAGTAACACTGAATTGAGTGATCTCTTTTCACAAATACAGTGGAAGATCAAGTCTCTTCTTCTTGTTGTGCCATATCCAATTCTGAATATTGGCAATCATCATGACGATCAGCCATGAAGACTGTCATGAGAATATAATGCTGTGGCCGTTCATCTGCCTTTTGCATCACAGCGTGGCACCTGTACCACTGATCCAGCTCCACCAGTCTGGTCCTGAGCCATTTTGGCATGCAAAGTCCTCATCAATCCCTAGGCCAGTGTTGATGAACCTGCTGCCCTCCATCAAGATGGATTCAAGTGGGATTTAGTCCACTTAGGGACCGTCACCCTTCCCTGTGGACTTTACCAAGGCAGTTAGTTTTCAGGGTTGTCAGGTTAGTTAACCACTGCCTTTTAGAAAATGCTAAAATACTAAAAACAAAGTAAAAGTTAAATGATACACATCGAAGAGTTAGACTGCAATATAGGTCTGTTTCTGTAACCTTTTTAGTTTTGCACTTGAGAGACTCTGAATCTCTCATTGTTCAGTGTCATTCCATGCATGGTCTTAAATAAACCTATTGGAATACAGCTTTGTTATTGGTATTTCAACATTTTCTAACATGGAGGGATACAAAGGTTTCTGCACATTTTTTCATTGTTGTTCTTTACAAACATTTTGTGCAAAAAAAAAAAAAACCCTTACATTTTGTATACAAATGCATTTCATGTAGCTAGCTGTACTTTTTGGTGGGATGTTTTAACCAGCCAAGAAATCTTTCTCCAAGGACAGGCAAATGTGTGAATTAAACCCTTATCGTGAAATACAGATACTTAACAGTGTAATCTCCTCAGACATACCTGCAAAAAAAGTCCAAAGTATAGCCTGTGTTTTGATTCATATCACCAAACCAGTTTCACTAAGTTTCTCCTCTCTATATAAAAGATGTTTTATGTAAAATTCATAGGTATTAATTACCCTCTCAGCAGGACAACCTTCCCCTCTAGTGCTCTGTTTACAGCAGTGAAACCCCATAGCAATATGCTGGTGCTTAGAAAATTCCACTTTCCCACACTACCATGAGGATTGTAATGAAAGTCAAAGTAATCAGGAAAGCCTCAGAGAGCGAAGGATTATGTAATCAGCTCTGCTAATTAAAAAAAATCCTGTTACTTTGACCCTGTAAGCCCTGCCATCTGTATACAAGCATGAGATGGGAGCCAATAATTGTTAGCAGTCAGTGACAGGTATTCCACATGTAAGTGGATAATAAGAGAGGGACTTTGTTTCCACTAATAATTGGAGGATGACAGGTTGTCATTGTTCATACATTGCACACTAGTTGAAATCCAGTTGTGTTGTTGTGCAAACAATATAACTTTCAGATTGCCAACAGTTAAGAAATTTCTGTAAACACTGTCTGTTGCATGTTGAGTTGTGTGACTCAGTGCAAGACAGAAAATGTCTTAGGAGATTTTGTAATGTACAACAATTCATTTCTAGAAGTTATATTGTTTGCATAACTACGGAGCAGGATTTCAGCCACTTGCATTGATCAAACTATGATCAAGAAAAAAACATCCTTGCTTCACCCTCTGTAGCTGAGATGGGTCCTATGAGAAAATCAAAGGGAGATCATTTCCATCCTCAGAGAAGTGTTAAAATGACCTTACCAAGCAAGCAACAGGGATACTGGTCTGTGCTGATACTAAGTAACTTGACCCACAGAAATTGACCCATCAATTCCAGTGAATGCAAAACCTGTTGGACAAAACAAGATTCTGTGTTTATTTTAAGGAATTTTAAAGGTTTCTATAGTTTAAACATTGGGGATTTTATGTACGCTGCCCAGAGTCACACACCGATTGGGGCGGCTATACAAATTGAAATAAATAAATAAATAAATTTTTATTGTTTTTAAAGGAAGGGTTTGTGCCCAAAACATACCAAGTAAATTCAGAATTTATGGTGAATACAATGCAATATGGCAGCGGTGGCGGCAGCTGCTACTCATATCTGAGTATACATCCCCCCCCCAAATCATTTTCAGGAAAAATGCCATTGGTGTGAATTTTTTTAATATGGATCACAGCTTGCCAGGATTTGACCCACACACTATTATCACTGAGCCATCTCCTGCAGCATGTATGAAATGAGGCATGCAGGACTTAACACCAGGAATGAAATGGACTGCCCCAGCCTTGAGGATATTAACAAGGTGTGCCTTCACAACCAGTCCATCTGGCATGGCCTCTTCCACCTCCATGACCATTGAGAATCAGAATAATGAAGTGGTTCCTCCTCCATTCATTTTGCCAGTGGGCCCAATATGATGGTTTCCAGCGGCATTTCCTCCACTGCAGGGACCATCACCCCACCTAAAGTGGCTGATCTGCCCATAGCCATTGGCCCCTTTAGGGAGTCAGGTTATTTATCACCACTCAACACCCGGCATTGAGTCGCTAGCTGTATGGTCTATCTCCATTACCATAGTGGGATGTCCAGCCAGACAGTAACAATATAATACAATATAGCCAGCTCGTGTCAGAAGTTGCTTTATAATTTAGGCCCAGAGCATTCGTCCATTCAGTCTACAGGTAAAGTAGGCTGTAATCCTCTGGCCTTCTAAATTCTGCTTCTTCTTCCGTTTCTAGGCCAGACGTGAAGATGCTGAGACATAAATCAAAGAAACTGTCTTGCTATTTCAATTATTCACATTTAGATCAATTATGGTTACAAATAAAACTGGAAGATCATTTAAAGTTATCTCATTTCTTCCCTATTTGTATATTTAATTAGCTTACACCACCATCACCTGACATGGTTGTAGTAGATGAGTATGTTGGAAGCCATGAGCCAACACATGTGTGGGACACCAAATTGAGGCATAAACCTTACAAAACTAAGACTTGATAGAGAATTGCTGCCCTTCAGGAAAGGATTGAAGACCTGGCTGGCGGGGCAGGTATGGTGCCCTAATGGGAACACGGGCCCTGCCTGCTGGCTTATATAAACAACTAAGAACTCTCTCTTCTTTTTAAAGTGGGTGGGATGGGTAGGTCTTTTAAAGTGGGTGGGATATGGGTTTTTTAAAGTGTTTTTTTCTGTTTTAGAACTTGTTGTAATGCCGCCCTGAGTCGGGTTCTACCTGAGTGGGCGGCATATATAAATATGACTAATAAATAAATAAATAAAATAGATGGATAGATGGGTTGTATGTATTTATGTATATGACAACCAGGTAGTCACTTTTCATATATTTCCCATTTTAAAAAAAGTAACCTTAAAGACAATTAACTTCTTTGTCTTGAAAACTGATGATTATAAATGCTGACAGTGTGTGTAAATCTTTTGTGCAAAGAAACACACTTTTAATGAATAAAGATGAAAGGGATGACCAAGAAAAATGTTTAACCCATTTTTCTTCTCTGCTATTAATCACTGTGAGGGAGAGACAGTGCACTTTAAATGGGCCATATATGCTGAATAATATGACTGAAGATATTGAGTTAATCTATTGGATCACCAAAAATTATTGTGAGGCTGGAATAGTTCTCCAAGCTCACTCTAACATCTTCCAGTGCAGTAAATCTCATGCATTCTTTTCATCTCTTGACGTGCCAGTGCTTCTATTTGCGGCATTAAAGCTCTGTGCTGCCATCCTCCTCCTTTGACGACTGCCTTTGAATAGATTAACATTCTTCAGGATTACATCCTTAAAAGCATCATCATTCAACCCCTGAAAATATATATATATATATATATCCCTAAGTTTGTGTAGAGCCTAAAATGGAACAGAAAAAATGGAAATTATTTCAAAACGGGAATTAAAAATATAGATCATAAAATCAGGTCAGGGTATTAAAAGAAGAATTAGAAGTTAAACATGTTATAGCTCCTTCCTCACTTGTGGTAGGGTGCTCATTTTCATGAGGCTTTCCTGTTCATCTGTCAAAGTCTATCTATGGGGAAAGTTAACTTGTCTCTTGTTCTTTCATAAGACAAAATATTTTAAAGTCCAATCTTGTGCATGTTTACCAAAAAGTAATGTCACCAGGTACATAGCACATAAAAGAAAGAATGGGTAATACATAGCAAAAAAAAATACTCATTGTGTATTTTCAAGAAAGAAATCAATAAGTCTGGAGCTTTTGGTATACAATATATGTATAGGATCTGTTCTTTGGTTGATTTTTTACACTCCTCTATCTTTTGTTTACTCCGATGAAAAACAGCTTCAGAACTGGTTGCTGTTATTGTAAAAGCGTGAACTGAAATTACTGTTATAGTTTGTGAATGATACATTTGTCTTACATGTCCGTGCTAAATGAGACTCAATAGAAGTGGGCTGGATGAGACTCAACAGAAGTGAGCCAGCTGTCTGGCTGCAAAGTCAGCGACTGGGAGATCCAATCACCATTGTGCTTCTCAGAACAACCAGCTGTGTGACTTTGAACAAGCTATACAGTTCCAGGGTACCCTAAGAAAAGGAATGGTAAACCACTTCTGAGTACAGGTCACCTCCCATATCTATGGGGGATACATCTCATTTAGATCTCCTATGGATGCCTGAAAGTGTAAATAGCATTGAATCCTGTCTTATTGTGCACTTGCCTGAGGCATAAAAAGGTGGTGGTGGTGGAAATGCCTCTGCTAATCTTTATGTACACTCATGAAATGGCCATTGTGAAAGTAGCTTTTGAACCCTGTTCTTCTCAACATTGCATTGTAGATAGTGGTGATACCTCTCAGAAATACGTGTCAGGGATTTTTAATAATTATGTTTGACCCATGGATAAGCAAAACTGCAGATACTGGATTTGTAGATAAGGGTGACCTGTACTCTCTACCTAAAAACCCCTCAAAAATCAAATTTTACTTGATTCTTCTTCTTTGTCTAGGCCAGATATGAAACTGCCAAAATGAAGGCACCTTTTGGTGAGTGAGTTCATTCTGCAGTTCCTTTTCCCTGACCTAGTCACACAACTATATTATTGTTAGGGGTGGAAGGCAAGGAGAAAGGAAAAAGCAATAAGTCTAGAAGAAGGATGTCTCTGAATGTCCCGAGAATCTCTCCATTAAACTCCACTTTGAGAAATACTTGAACCCCTTTCTTCTGAAGGAATGAGGAGGCACAAATGTTACTAGAGACATGAAAAAAATTGCTCGTTTGACCAAAAGCTTTGGTCAAAATAGTCTATCTTGTTATAGTAAATACCCTACTGGAAAATAACATAGTCCTGTAAGAGGTTCTGCCTCCAACATAAAAGCAAGACAACAACTTTTTGGTCATGGTGTTTGGGGTGTTGTTGGGTTGTTGTTGTTTTTTGTGGGGGGTGTATTTGCAACTAGCAAGACTTGTTTCTGAACAGGTGCAGCTAAAAGTACATAAAGACATGCTGACTGACCAAATAGACACAAACAATTCATGCAATGCTGCTATTTTAATACTTCATGTAACAAGAGAATAATTACCAATTTCAACTTTTGCATTTTTATGGAAATACAGTAGTCAAGAACTAGTCTTGGAAGTGTACAAAATCTGTCTTACATGGACAACAAAAACAAGAAGCCCTCCAAACAACCTGCTGCCTTCCACCAAGCAGGAAAAGTTTCATATATATCTTTTTATTAGGTTTACCAAAAATGCAAAAAAAAATGTGTGCAAGCTTTTAACACATTTTGTAAATGAAGAAGGAATTGCTTATTTTCCTGTGAAATATGTCTTCTCAACCAGCTGTTATTTCTCCACTGACAGAACAGTGGAGGTAGTAACATTCACCAGCCTTGCCAGTCTTCTGTAAATGATATAATGATATTTTAGAGAGTTTTAATAACAATCCTCAGCTGTTTAATTCAAAGATATTGAGTTATCTAATTTAATTGTTCAAGTTTTTGTTTTTAGAAATCCAAGAGTTGAATTTACCACTGATAAATCTTGCCTAATTATATATTGACAGAACATGAGTTATATTTTTCACTTATTTCATTTCATAGGGGTGGAACTCACCAAATTGACAGCAGTAAATGGATTTCATGATAAAGATTTGTGGCCGTTAGGTCAGCTCTGTCTTTTCAGAGTATTGGATTTCCAATTTTTCAGATGTTTTAAAATAGCTCAAGAAATATTACCCCTGAGCTACTTACATCCTTTGGCTGAAAACCCTCATATAACAAAATTACTTACCCTCATGCAGAATGATGTAAGACGGATAGAGAGACATCAGTTACCAGATTTTTCTTAGAACAAATATGTGATTTCAAAAGGACATTCCTTATGTGTGCCTGTCAAAAGGGAGATCTCCAAGATTAGCAAAAGGGCAAAAGAAAAGTCTTTTCTCTAATACATTAGCTATCTGTTCTACAAATGGATGGAGTCTAGAACACAGAATGTCATCATTTTTGAAACCATAAAGTTAAACATTATGCTGCGTTGTTTGTTTAGAGCTAAATATTTTTGACAGAAAATGCTGACTTTTGCACAGTAACAAAACAGTCCAATAGATTACTGATTTTGTGCCCCACACCTTGTGTTGACTTCTCTGGTCATGAAGGTTTTTCTTACAAAGCTACAAATAGATTTCAGCACATGTCCAGTTTAGTTTTAAAAATGGTGCAGCCTATGGTGAGTCCTTGGGGCAAAAATCTGGCCCTCAGTTTCCCCAAACATGCTCATTTTGATAGGTGAAGGCACACCTTCAAATATTTGGACTAAATTTCAACTGTTTTGTCCTTATGAATCCAGGACAGCATCTAGACATCTGAAGGTTTTATGATATTCCAATGTATCATCATTGTGTAGATGTAAATTACAGTATATACATACATAAAGAATTAATACACAGTTGAGTTGGCCTAGTTAGGTAAACATATTGGAAGCACCATATGGCCATCATTCAACTAAGAACTTGCTTTGACTTACATTTTCCAGGGAGAGGAATAATTAGTATGTACAGTATTTTGAAGAGTTTCCATTGTATATAGTGTAAAACATCTCAGAATTCCAGAATATCATTATATTTACAAGAATCCATGTTCCATTTGCTTTTCAGTCATACAAATGTTCATACAATAAAACAGTCTAAAAGGTTATGGAAATGCTCAGTGAAGAGTAGCAACTTTAATTATAGTGTATAGGCCATTCCGATGTTTACATTATGCAATATTGAAACGACAATATGTATACTGCAAGTATTCTTTCACCACAGCTTATTAACATTATAATTGTGCTGCTGTTCTGTCCCTCCCCCTAGTGCTGCTTTATTGTCAAGAAGCTGTTTGAGATTTACAATGCAAATTGCCTAAGTGAGCTGAAAACAAAAATGATACATGTACCAAAATCAGTATGATTAGACACAAGCACTGCCTTTGGACAAGTATGCAAAAATGGACTGAATAAGGTTTGTGTGTTGTTGTTTTGTAATTCCCGAACTAAAGTAAAGAGGGGGAGCTACTGTTCAGCCCCAGGACAGAGCAACACCACAACAGATCCTTCACATTATATTCAGCATTTGTACGGTTAAAATGATAGCTGGAAATTTGACTTGAGGAAAGGTGAAATTGAAAGTGCTACAATAGATTGTGCTACTGATGCCAAGGGAAAAGAAAAGTGATTCCCTCTGCCCAATAAAGCCCAAAAAACTGACCTGGACATTCCAACAAATGAAACACGATGGAGGGCTTGGATCATCACACTATATACCTGTAATGGTGAACCTCGGCACTCCAGGTATTCTTGGGTTTCAATTATCAGAAGCCCAAGTCAACACTTCTGATGATCAGGGCTTCTGGGAATTGAAGTTCAAGAACAGCTGGAGTGCCAAGATTTGCCATCACTGCTATACACAGTAGTTCCTCTGGAGGCTGTTTCTATATAGCCATGATGGTGAACCTTGACACTCTAGGTCCGTGATAATGAACCTTGGCACTCCAGATGTTCTTGGACTTCAATTCCCAGAAGCCCAAGCACCCTGTGAATCCACACGAACGGGTTTACTGCAATTCATCTGGCCTGCGCTGCCCTTGTCACTCCCAGAAGAGGAAGTAAAATGCCAAGGTTCGCCATCACGGACCTAGGTGTTCTTGGACTTCAATTACCAGAAGCCCAAGTCAGCATTCCTGCTGATCAGGGCTTCTGGAAATTGAAATTCAAGAACACCTGGGGTACCAAGGTTCACCACCACTGCTATATAGTTTAATCAGTATCAGCACTCAGATATCTTTGCAAGTCACAGAGATTACTGGGATTTGCACAGAGCAGTGAGCTTCTTTTCTGACTATTAGAAGCAGCAGCACAGGAATGAAATGGAAGAAGAAAGAGCTTCTTTAACTCCTAGTTTGATGGTAGTCACTCCAATAATTTTGCCTGAAGGGTTTTGTGTAAATTATGGGACTGTTGTTGTTCAGTCGCACAGTCGGTTCCGACCCTTTGCGACCCTATGGACCATTGTTCTCCAGGCACCTCTGTCCTCCACCATCCCCCTCAGCCCTCCCAGCTCTGTGCCCATTGTGTCTACAATACCATCTACGAGAAGAAAGGGGCGCAAACGGTGAAGAGCTCAACTAGTGAAAAAACCGTTTGGAGAGATATCTTGGCTAAGAAAAGAGTACAACCGTCGTAGTTTCATAAAAGTCTTTATAGGTGTAAATATAGCCAGAAACGTAATAATTTAAAAAATTCCTCTATGGGTGGAAACAAAAACTATAGCTGATCGCTGGTAAATAGGAAAATGAGCTAAGATGAACAAAAATAAGCTGTACAAGCATGGAAGTTCACAGAAATAGCGATGTAGTTCTCTAAGTCGATACTAGTTATTGCGACTTTTCGAATAAGAAATATCTTCTTCAAGGAGATCTATACATAGAAATTACACATAAACAGAATGATTAACATGGCTGAATATAAATAACATAGGCACATAAAAATACAATGTATATACAGAATGAGAATACAAGTTTACCAACGTGTAATGCTGATTTCTTAAACCCGCGTCCTGCCTCCGCTCAACTATTAGGTGCATATGGACGTTGAAAGGTGTATGAGAAACAGCTACCTTTATCACAGTTAAAAGCTGACTCATGTGTAGCTAATAGCTAAATTAGAGCTCACCCAGGTGATGAGGATTGTACTCCTACAGAAACGCTGCCAAGTCGAGCTCATTTTCCTATTTACCAGCGATCAGCTATAGTTTTTGTTTCCACCCATAGAGGAATTTTTTAAGTTATTACGTTTCTGGCTATATTTACACCTACAATACCATCTAGCCATCTCATCCTTGGCCTCCCCCTTCTTCTTTTGCTCTCCACCTTTCCCAACATCAATGCCTTCTCAAGTGAATCCTCCCTTCTCATTTGATGTCCAAAGTATTTTAGCTTCATCTTTACTATTTGACCTTCCAATGAGCAGTCAGGGTTAATTTCTTCTAAGATTGACCTATTTGTTCTCCTCGCTGTCCAGGGGACTCTCAAAACCCTCCTCCAACACCACATTTCAAAGGCATCTATTCTTCTGCGTTCAGCCTTCCTAATTGTCCAGCTCTCACATCCATACATTACTACTGGGAAAACCATTGCTTTGACTATTCTAATTTTTGTTTGCAATGTGATGTCTCTGCTTTTCACTATGTTCCCCAGGTTTCTCATCGCTTGTCTCCCAAGAATCAGTCACCTTTTTATTTCATGGCTACAATCCCCATCTGCAGTGATCTTTGATCCTAAGAAAGTAAAATCTGTCACTGCTTCTACTTCTTCCCCGTCTATTTTCCAGGAACTGATGGGGCCTGTTGCCATTATCTTGGTTTTCTTGATATTTAGTCTCAAGCCAGCTTTTGCACTCTCCTCCTTCAGCCCAATCAAGAGATTCTTTAGGGACTGGAATTATGAAATTATGGGACTGGAAGTCCTAAAATGCCAAAAGGCTAATATAGACCCTAATATAAGCATCTCCTTGCAGCTGCTCCATGAGCAATTTTATGGAGGAGTAGGGCAAAAAGTAGTGTGTCATTGTTTCTGCCTTGGCGAAACATTCCTCTTTTTGTTCATTTTGATTAGCTGTTTGTGCCACCTCCTTCACATAAAAAACCCTGGCAATCTAGGAATGCATAAATAGTATCACAGAACCTAGTATAGATCAGGCTGGAATGTCTCTGAAACTGTAGAGGTTGAGTTGTCCCCAATTTGTACACCCTTTGAGTGATTCGGGAGGCTTCCACAGACTGTTATAATGACGCTTAATGATTGCTTAATCCTAAAATAAGATAGCTCTAGCTTGCTCTGAAAATCAACTAATCTAGGGATGGTCATAGATGGAGCTTTCTTGTCACCTCTTCCAGCTAATTGTAATCCTTGAAAATGCCCTCCAGAGGGTTGTGGGAGCTCTCCTACCATGTGAAATGGATGTGAGGAGTGCAGGTTGACTTTGGATCCTCAGAGAAGTACTGTTCATGAGGAGCTTTCAGCCATCCACAAATATTTTTGGGAGTCACTGGTTCTTGACTAGGGGACAGAGAGGATAACAATCATCCCTTCCATGAACTCAGGATTGAGGTGTATCTAGCAATATAAGAATGAATGGATATTGAAATGACATTCTCACCACCTCACTTGTTAACCCCTGCCATTCTTATATGTCTCAGTTGTTTACCTGTTATTCTAACCATCCACCTGGCACACATCTCTGTTCTATGCTAAATAGCACAGTAGTATTAACACTTTCTTAAGACTGTTGTTCCCAAGCCACCCTCTGAGGATTATTTCTACTTTACTTGAGCTCCTCGAGGCCGTCTCAGTGTTGGCATTGGAGTTTCCTAGGCTGATGGTTCTGGGAGACATCAATTTGCCATCGCTGGGGACTGCCTCCGAGGCTGCACAGGAGTTCATGGCTTCCATGGCAGCCATGAGCCTGACTCAAGTAATTCGGGGTCCGACCAGGGGCAGTGGTCATACACCGGATTTAATTTTCTTGTTTGAGCTGTGGCAGAATGATCTGGGTTTACAGAATTTAGATATAACACCTGTGCCATGGTCAGATCAATATTTGGTGACTCTGGACTTCCTGGGGGTGATGCTTCAATGTAGGGAGGTGAGCCTATTAAATTGGCCCACCCCCAGTGACTAATGGATCTGTTGGATTCCAGAAGGAACCGGGGGATCTTCCTCTGGATTGACAACACGATTCTTCTGAGGCGCTTGTTGACCTCTGGTGTAGGGTGACAGCGGCAGTCTTGGATGAAATTGCACTGCTGCAGCCTCTCCGAGCCTGTGGGGCATGACCATCTCTGTGGTTCACAGAAGAACTGCATGAGCTCAAATGGGTGAAGAGACGCCTAGAGCACCGCTGGGTGAAGACTCAGAGCGATTCTGATTGGACACTAGCTAGAGCCGCTATTAGGGCCTACCTAGTGGCGATGGGGGGTGGTGAGGCGGCAATACTTCACCACCCTTATTGCCTTTGCTGATAATTGCTCAGCAACCCTGTTCTGGGTGACCAGATCCCTCCTTGGCAGGGGGCCCCGGTGCCCAGTTGACAGGGGTCTGCTGAGGACTTTGCTGACCATCTGGTGGAGAAAATCGATCGGATTCGCTCGGGGCTTAATCCTGGCATGGATGGGGAGGGTCCGGAGGAAACTGGAGCACAGTCGTGCCATGTCATTTGGGATCAGTTTGATCCAGTTGGCCCTCATAAAGTGGACAGACTCCTTGCAGCTGTTCATGCCACTGCCTGTCCATTGGACCCCTGTCCCTCTTGGTTGGTGAAGGCCTCCAAGACGGTGACAACTGGCTGGGTTGAGGCGATAATTAATGCATCTTTGCAGGAGGGGATGTTTCCTGCACCATTAAAACATGCCTTTGTGCACCCCTTCCTGAAAAAAACCGTCCCTAGACCCAGCCGTTCTATCCAATTACAGGGCCGTCTCCAGCCTCCCTTTTATGGGGAAGGTTCTGGAGAAGGCAGTGGCACATCAGCTGCAGGGGGTACTGGATGAAGCGGATAATCTAGACCCCTTTCAGTGTGGTTTCAGGCCCAGATATGGTACTGAGACGGCATTGGTGGCACTGATGGATGATCTCTGGTGGGAGCGAGACAGAGGTCGTCCATCTATTCTTGCTCTCCTTGACCTCTCTGTGGCTTTCGGTACCGTCGACCATGGTATCCTTCTGGAACGGCTCCAAGGATTGGGGATCCAGGGAACTGTGTGGCCCTGGTTTTCCTCATTTCTGAAGGGCCGGACCCAGTCAGTGTGGTTGGAGAGTGGGAGATCGAGCTCTAGGTCATGCAAATATGGGGTGCCTCAGGTGCTCTCCCCTCTCCTATTTAACATCTACACGAAGCCACTGGGTAAGATCATTCATTCCCATGGGGTGTGGTACCATCAGTACACGGATGACACTCAGTTGTACATCTCGGCCTGTGGTGATCCCAGTGATTCTATCAAAGTCTTGTCTGGGTTTCTGAAAGCTGTGGGGGTCTGGATGGGGGCAAATGGGCTACAACTGAATCCCAGCAAGACTGAGTGGCTGTGGATTGGGGGCCCTGGGTTGCCCAGGGAATTACCATCTTTGGTTTTGGATGGGTCAGTTTTTCCCCAGACAAACCCGGTGCACAACTTGGGGGTCCTCCTGGACTCACAGCTGCTGCTAGAAGAACAGGTGGCAGCTATAGCCAGGAGGGCTTTCGCACAGCTGCGATTAATTCACCAGTTGTGCCCGTTCCTGGACAGGGACTCCCTGGTCATGGTCACTCATGCTCTGGTCACCTCGAGACTAGATTATTGTAATGCGCTCTACATGGGGCTGCCCTTGATGACCATTCGGAGGCTATAGCTGGTCCAGAATGTGGCAGCCTGGGTGGAGTGTGGACGTTATGCCCATGCCTCACCACTGCTTCGGGAGCTGCACTGGTTACCAATTTGCCTCTGGGTGCAATTCAAGGTGCTGGTTTTGACGTTTAAAGCCCTATATGACAGTGGGCCAGGCTACCTAAGAGACCGCATTGCCCTAAGGATGTCTGTCTGTCCAACCAGGGCGGACCAGAGGGACTCTCTTATTGTACCATCTGCTAGAGGGGCTCGCCTCTCTAGCACAAGGAGGAGGGCCTTCTCTGTATCTGCACCGGCACTCTGGAACTTCTTATCAACAGAGCTTCGTCTCCAGACGGAATTGCTGCCTTTCAGAAAAGAACTTAAAACCTGGCTGGCAGGCCAAGTATGGGGTGCAGGTGGAAGGTGACTCCCGTTGGGTGGCTGGTAAGGTGAGTTCCGGCCCCCTCAGTCCCTGCACCCTTTTTTAGGTGGAGGGTAGTTTTTAAGCTGTTTTAATCATGTTTTTATTATGATTGTGAACCGGCCTGAGTTGGCCTTGGCCAAGTGGGCGGTATAGAAATCAAAATAATAAATAAATAAATAAATAAATAAATACTTTTAACTTTTTCTCTGTTTTAACATTATTTTAAGATAGTTGTCTTTAAAATTATTGTATGTATGTATATATGTATCTATGTATGTATATATCTATGTATGTATGTACTGTATGTATTTTCCTAACTACCTACTGTCACCCATCTGGGAGGGGGTCTCACTCTGGGTGGTTTACAATTCAATATCATAATAATTTTATGTCAGAGATTGCTCTGAGTTGAAAGGATTTTTAGGAGATGCCTGGATGTCCCCAAGGGCAGCTCTTGGGTATCGAAACCCAACCTTCCACTCTCCAGCTCAGTGACTTAGCCACTATGACACTGGGGGAGCTGCTATTATTATTATTATTATTATTATTATTATTATTATTATTATTATTATTATTATTATTATTATTATTATTATTATTATTATTATTATTATTATTATTATTATTATTATTATTATTACAATTCAATAAAGAAATATAATAAACAAATAAGAAAATACAAATATAACCCATATCTTGGTGGTGCCAGTCTTAGTTTTTGTTAATATGTATAAAATTAATCCCAAATATCAAGTCCAGAATCCTAGTAGTAAAAAAAGCCAAATCAACTGAAAAGCAAACATGATCCAAATTTAAAATAAAAACTATACTAATTGGCAGCTGACTGTAGATCTCTGAATGCTTCCTTGAAGAGGAAGGATTTTAGATTTTTCTCAAATATGCACAGGGATTGGCCTTGGCACAGCTCTAAAGGAATGGTATTCCACATTGTTGGTGCTGGCACTGAGAAGGCTCATTTCCTTTTTGAGACCTTCTTTACGTTGTGAATGTGATATAATAATTTACCAGGTGAAATCCTGTTGCACAACTTTACACCATGTAAAGCTGATGACAGCTGTGGCCATTTTGAGAGTAAATAGGAGTTCTCCCCTCCCCAAATTTCTGATGTCCTTGAGAAGCTGTTACAGCTCCCATGTGGTAAAATCATACCACCACCAGCAATTTGTAGAAATTCAAGACTTCTCTTTGGTTCCCAGTAGTTTCCCTAGGATGAAACAGATCCCAAGGAAGCCTCAGAATCATCAGGGGGAATCAGAGACATTTAATACCCCTAACATATCAGCAGCTTACAGCATAAAGCTGTGCAACAGGTTTTCACCATTGTGTTTTTAGTTGCATCTGGGTTTAAAGATACTTTGTAAGCAAATGTACCTGAAATCAGGAATAAAATCCTGGATGAAAGAAGATGATGTTGTATCAGTATTTGAAGCAAAAGGGAAAAATAATTCAAACAGAGCAGACAACCACCATTATACTCTCCAAATGTATGACATCTGATTTTGGAAGCAAAGTAGGACTGGTCTGTAAATTATTATTTTCCCCTTTTGCTTCAAATACTGATACAACATCATCTTCTTTCATCCAGGATCTTGTTCCTGATTTCAGGTACATTTGCTTACAAAGTATCTTTAAACCCATCAAGGATTTCCAGTTGCTGTACTGGGAAGAGGCCATAGCTCGGAATTGTTAAGTGATCGCCATTGAATGGCCTATTGAAAATTGCCTCAATCGCAATCCTGTGGTTTCAAAACCAGACCATAATAGACATCAACTGGAGTTGTCGGAAGACAAGCTACAGTGAATAAGACTTTTTTTCTCATAAAAGGATCAATTCTCTTGTTGACCTTGTTTTACCACAGACAAATTGATTCTGTAAACTGGAGACAAAATTGAATGAACTGCCAATGAAAACTACTTTTGCAGCTGAGGCTTTCCACCATGCTTTCTTATCCTCATGGACTTATGTCTCATTTAAAATGTAATGTATATTGGATATGCATTGTGTTACTTAGAGGCTGTCTATATGGGCATGTAGCCCACTGTTTGGGGTGGGTTGGGGGCAGCTTGGGGTGATTGGTCCAATTACATGCACAAGCCAGCTCTCCAAACCTGCTCATTTTGAGACCCTGTCATGAGACTCAACTAAATTGTCTTTGCTTCATTTTATCCTGTTTCTAGAGCAGTGATAGACAACTTTGGCACTGCAGATGTTCTTGGACTTTAATTCCCAGAAGCCCAAGTCAACACACCTGCTGATCAGGGCTTCTGGGAATTGAAGTTCAAGAATATCTGGAGTGCCAAGTTTGGCCATCACTGCTCTAGAGTAAGTTCACAGGATAAAATAGTCTGGGGACATGTTACAGCTAATAGACGATCAGTTGTAAAGTGGCTCTTTCCCTGTGCCTGCCACTGAGTGCACTCAGTGGTGAGCGGGGGTGTATGGGTAAAAGCTGCTTTACTGCTGACAAAGGAAGCCCTTCTCCTTTCAGCTGCAAAGCAGTTGCTATGGGAATGATGGGGATGATGCAACCCCAACACTTCAGCAAAATGCTGTCTGGATGTGGGGATTGCTGCATTTTGTTCCTCCACCCCAACCTCCACCCCAAACCACTCTGCACCAACCCAGGAGGACCAGTGTAGACACACCTTATGCCTAATTGTTGTAGTCATTACATTTTGCATTGTTGTACTTTTTCAAAGCACACAAAGTCAACTACAACTCAGCCTCACCCAAAAAATACATATATGATGCATATGCACAAGCAAGATGTATTTTCCTAATATGGATCCAAAGACCGACACAAACCTGGATGTTTTACTTGAGTGGTCAGCTGGATTTTTGTAATATTACAAAGATTTTAACGACATACACATGGCTCATTACTTTTGGATTGGAAGAATTAGGGCCTTTCTGACACTCTTTCCTCTTTTTTTGAAAAGAAAGAGAAGGGCCTTATCAAACATTCAAATGAATCAATTTTAATTCCTGGAACAAACAGTGCATCTAGAACAGTGGTTCCCAATGGTGCATGGCACATGCACCACAGGGAGATTTCAATTCCCAGAAGCCCAAGTCAGTACATTGGCTGATCAGTGCCTTTGAGAATTGACTTAGGCTTCTGGGAATTGAAGGCTAAACACCAAAGGTTGGGAAACACTGATGTAGAAGAAGCATATCCTTCCTTCCCAGTTGTGGTATTTTTTCCAGTTCTTATGAGCTTTGAAGGAGTGCTTACAAGATAATTTAGTGACAAATTGCAATATCTCACTCCTACATCCTATCTCGACTTCTCCATATACCTGTACAGTTACTAATTAAAAAATACAGGCTCTAGTATACCCAACCAATATAGTTGATCACCATGCTAAATAGAGGATTCTGAGCATTTTTCTTGTTTTCCAACCTCTACTCAGCCTCTCTTGGCCAAACAGCATGAAAAGCAGGGGCATCAATAAGTTGTGATGGGATTTTTATAGGTAGTATAAGTTATAATTGTGTGCTGTCAACCAATACTGACTTATGGCAAACTTTTCTAACATTTTCTAGGTAGAGAGTAGTGGTTTACCTTCTTCTGGGGATGTTCAGAAGTGGTTTGCCTTCTTCTGATGATGTTCTGAGATTGTGCAGCTTTCCCTAGCTGTCTCTACTTTCAGGAGGCACAATGGAAAAACAAACTCCCAATCTCTGGAGCTCCAGCCAGATACTAATACAGCCCACACTTTAGCATTATATAATAATAAATGTGTGCTGTCAAGTAACTTTGCAGGGTTTTCTTAGGTAGAGGATGATTAGAAGTGGCTTGCCATTCCCTTCTTCTAGGGACATGATGGGACTGTGCAACTTGCCCCAAAGCTGCAGAGGCTGGCTCTTCTTACAAGTGGTAGAGTGGAGAATCAAATTCCCTTAACTACTGAGCTATCCAGCCATGTACATGAGTCAAGAAGCAAAAGTTAGAACAGAATACGGAATGACAGAGTAGTTTGGACTAGGAAAAGGAGTAAGACAAGGCTGCATTTTGTCACCCTGCTTGTTCAACTTATACACAGAGCACATAATGCACTATGCAGGGATGGAGGAATCACAATTTGGGATCATGTTTGCTGGGAGAGAAACATCAACAATTTGAGATACACAGATGATACTACCCTAATGGCAGAAAGTGAGGAAGACCTAAAGAAGCTCTTGATTAGGTTGAAAGAAGAGAGTGCAAAAGCTGGCTTGAGACTCAACATCAAGAAAACCAAGATAATGGCAACAGGTCCTATCAGTCCTTGGAAAAGAGATGGGGAAGAAGTAGAAGCAGTGACAGATTTTACTTTCCTATGATCAAAGATCACTCCAGATGGTGATTGCAGACATGAAATAAAAAGGCAACTGATTCTTGGGAGACAAGCTATGAGAAACCTGGGGAACATAGTTAAAAGTAGAGACATAGTCAAAGCAATGGTATTCCCGGTAGTAATGTATGGTTGTGATAGCTGGACACTAGGGAAGCTGAGTGCAGAAGAATAGATGCCTTTGAAATGTGGTGTTGGTGGAGAGTTTTGAGAGTCCCCTGGCCAGCAAGGAGAATAAATAGGTCGATCATAAAAGAAAACAACCCTGACTGCTCCTTAGAAGGTCAAATAGTAAAGATGAAGCTAAAGTACTTTGGACATCAAATGAGAAGAGAGGATTCATTTGAGAAAGCCTTGATGCTGGGAAAGGTGGAAGGCAAAAGAAGAACGGGGCAGCCAAAAATGAGATGGTTGGATCGTATTGTAAATGCAATGGGCACAAAGCTGGGTGGGTTGAGGAGGATGGTGGAGGACAGTGATGCCTGGAGGACAATGGTCGTAAAGGGTCGGAATCGACTGTGCGACTGAACAACAACAAAATCCAGCCAGCAATTGTGAGTTTGTGTGGTCAAGTCTACTTTGACTTATAGCAACCCTTTGAAGGGTTTTCAAGGTATAGAATACTCAGAAGTGGCTTACTATTCATTTCTTTTGGGGTTTACTATTCATTTCTTTTGGGGGTCTTTTGGGACTGTGCAGCATGCTCTTGCTACACAGACTGGCCCATCTCCTGGGGGCACAGTGGGAAATTGAACAGCCAACCTTTTGTTCTACAGCCAGATAACTAAACCATTAAGCTATCCAGCCAGCCATCCTAAGTATTTTAAGATTTTAAATAAAGCTTTTAAAAAATGAGAACTGGAGGCCAGACTCTTATGCGTGCCTCTCAGTGTGGATGCGCATGCATTTATATGGGCTGTGTACTGTTGGAAACAGTGGCTGATTTATGCCTATTTACCTTGTGAAGATTTGATGTTATAGCTATTGATCTTTTTTGATACATGAGAGAACTGAGATCATTTTCAGTCTACTTGAGTCATAGAACTGTTCCTAAAGATGAAATACTTGCTTTCTGTTGGTTCTCAAGTCCTACTCTGGCATGTTACCGATGCTGCAAACATCTGAAATGGATCTCTGATTAGTGAAAGATAAATGAGCAATTTTACCTCCACCAACAGCAATTAGTGAACTGGCATGAGACTGTTTCTCATTTCAGATCCTGCACTTTTTAACTCAATAAAAGGAAAGAAACCTCTATTTTTTAGAATCTGTCATTGGGGATTTTTGCTGACATAGTCCATGAATAATGTACTCATGTGCTGCTGTGTTGAAGTGGCTGCTTTTTCATCCTGTAACTGAAAATAATGGGACACCCTAACATACCATTAAAACTAATTATAGAAGCTCAAACCACAGGAACAGAGGGGAGGGGTGGGGGAACCTGCAAATGTATCTGACCAGAGACAGCATAATCGAGTCTGAGTCATATGCTGCTGAATTCACACAAGGATAATGATATGCCATTCTCCTGTCCCATAAAATAATAACAGCTAAAATAGCTTCACAGAGGAAGCATCACTGAGGCACAGAACATTGCTTCAAATTGGAGATGTAGAGAAACTGAGGGCCTCACTACATTTTCTAAAAGCAACTTGAG
The DNA here is from genome assembly GCA_035047305.1 of Bradypodion pumilum. Taxonomy (NCBI): domain Eukaryota; kingdom Metazoa; phylum Chordata; class Lepidosauria; order Squamata; family Chamaeleonidae; genus Bradypodion; species Bradypodion pumilum. Next base: position 304,238,163 of record JAWDJD010000004.1, on the reverse strand, counting down.
GTTGGGGGAGATGAACAAAATGCTGTTTGGCACCTTCCCTGCATCCAGACAGTGTTTTGCACTTCCAAAAAAGTAAGCATCTCTGCTAACTGGATGAGCCCTCCTCCATCAGCTGAGATGAAGGACCTTTATAATGCAGCTAAGGGGTGGGACAGCCTCCTCAGTGGCAGCTGCAGTTCTCTGATGATACTTCTCAACTGATTTGAGAAGTGGGTCCTTTGTACTGTTAGTGAGGGGGCTGGGGTATTTCTCAGATGTATTCATCTGTATTCCCTATTGGGAAACCATCCCCTGATCTTCTCAGAAGGGAGACCTTTACTGCCACCCCTCTATTTTGATCCCACCCTCAGCATACACATATACCGCTGGGTGAGATAATTCGTTTCCACGGGGTGAGGTATCATCAGTATGCTGATGATACCCAGCTGCCCATGCCTCGCCACTGCTTCAGGAGCTGCACTGGTTACCAATGTGCCTCCGGGTGCAATTCAAGGTGCTGTTTTTGACCTTTAAAGCCCTTCATGGCAGTGGTCCAGGCTACCTAAGAGACCGCATCACCCCAAGGTGTCATACCTGTCCTACGAGGGCAGACCGGAGGGGCTTGGTTATGGTCCCTTCAGCGAAAGTAGCCCACCTTGCATGGACCAGGAGGAGGGCCTTCTCCGTGTAAGCCCCAGCCTTTTGGAACCTCTTTCCACTCGAACTACGCCTCCAGATGGAGCTCCTCCCCTTTAGAAAACATCTGAAAACATGGTTTTCCCAGAGGGCATGGGACATGGATGCATCAACTTCCCAGTCCTGTTGGCTCATTTAGCCTACATCAGTTTTTGTCCTGATTGCTTTTTAATTGTGCTTGGAGGGAATGGTAATTTAGATGGTTTTTAAAATGGGTTTTAATGGGTTTAGTTAAATTGTTTTATTGTTGTTTTAGTTATGTTGTGAGCCACTTCGGGTCACTCTCGAATGAGGGAAACGGGATAGAAATATTTTAAATAAATAAATAATGGGGTCTCAAAATGGGGTGGGTTTGGGGCAGGTAAGAGAAGATTGGCCAAATCAATGTGTGTACATGATGTCCTCTTTTTTGAAGGTAAATGTGTCCCTTTTTGGCTATATTTGTTCTCCACAATTATCCATTTCAGCAATGCTTGTCCTCCTTTTTGGTTGTGTAGCAATGGGCATCCTACACTGTACCTTTTGATTTTTGCATGCAAATCTCTTACAGCATAACTGCATGGATATGATTTAGTAAGCCAATCTGAGTTCAGATGCTCTAATGCCATGGTTCAGAGATCACTTATAGGTGTGTATTAGTACAACCTTGAGTTCATTCATGTGCTTTGAGAGTAGACAGGATGATGAAATTTAACTCTGAGTAGATACAGACATGTGATATACTAGGTATATTTTGTATATGGAAAGTATCATCAAATAAGTGCTCAAAAGTGATATTTCTATTTATATAGGTAAAGATACCATTTTGAAAGAATGCTAGAAATTTGGTGTTGGTATTTGAAAGGAGCAATATGGTTCCAACCATGGCTGTGATGATTTCTTGAAAATATTTCTCCTTTTTGTTTGTTTGTGATTTTCTTAGATTTACCATGCAAGGAATCCCCATTGATTATTCCCCTTGCACTAGAAGGATTTCTCAGCTTCCTGTGAAAATAAAGGCCTGGTATTATTCTTCGCTTACTATTCATATCCCTGCCCTGCTGTTTTATGTAGGAAAGAGCCAAATTGTTGCTGCTTGATGCCCTGACAAAGTCTCAAAGAAAGGCTTCAAAATCCCAGTATCTTTGCAAATAAGAGTTCACCAATATGCATCTTCCCTTACACTATTCAGGAGATGTGAAACATTTCAGAAGAAATTTCCTTTTAACATCTATTTAACATAGCATAATATATGATGTAACTACTGTGTTACATCATATATTATGATATATACGGGACTGCAGTGACTTAATGGCTAAAGATGCTATTGTGTATTTAAGTTGTGGATTCCCCGTGCCCCCATGGGCACGGAACGGCCCGGCAGAGGCCACTTTCGGGAGAAAGGCTCCCTGGCCCGTGGGCTCTGCGAGCACCCAAATTAAGGGGGGTGGATAAATTATAGGGTTTGATTCACCCAATTCCTTGACCTGACCTAAGACTCTGCCAAGTAAGCAGATCGCTAACTCCTGTAACTTAATTAGGCAAACATTCATCTCCGAGCTTAGCGTAAATCTCTGACGCAAATAGCGGCCATGTTTACCCAGCTCCTAAGCCCAAAACAATGGTGCTTTCCCAGTCCATGTTTGCCCGCACTAATTAACTTCCCCCAGAGAGATTCCCAATTAACCTGAGTAAATAGGTGATGTGATTTACTGTCGGGTGATGGTTTTTTCTAGCTTGCCTTCTGATCTATAAATGGTTATGCCTTTTCCTCAATAAACCACTGATCTTATCCTCCTCCATGCTGCCTCGTATCGTTCTTTGATCAGTCTCCTCCGGGACCTACGGCCCTCAGCGGCCCCGATTCCTACACCTGGTGACCCCAACGTGATCTACTCGTGAGTAAGCGACCCCCGAGCGGTCTTCCTCAGAGTAGCGATCACACGGTCCGGTTCTGTGCTTGAACCATGTCCGAATCATCCCGGAGGTCAGCGCGGCACTCCGTCCGGCAGCCAGCCGATCGGAGGGATGGCCTGCGGTGAGGCAGTCCAAGGAGGCATCCTACAGCTTGCTCCCGACTTTCGCGGCGGCTTGCGCCAAAGGGAAAAATGCGTTCCGCTCAGGGCAGCTGTGAGCCCCTGACAGCGCAGTGGCCACCGAGGGCCCGTGGCCGCAGTCCACGCTCTGAGCTCTACCCAGAAGCGTCGTCGCCAGAACCTATTGCCTGCCACAGACGCGTCGACTCGTCCCGAGGAGGAAACTTCCGAGGACCCAATCGCAGGTAATATGGGGACCTGTCCTCAGCGACAGCGTCCATCCGCTAGCCAAAGAACTCGTGAGGGAGAGTTCAGAATCCTGGCCAGGGTATTTAAGGTGCGTTTTCACAGCAGAGAGCTAGCGAGACTTTTGGTGTACCTAGGGGAATACTGCCTGCTTTACCCAGAAGTAGGTACGTTAACCCTTGAGCTCTGGGATCAGATAGGAGACTGCATTCAGCAACCCCCGAAAGCTCCAGGAGGCGTAATTCGCACATGGAGAAAGTGTAGGAAGCTCTTGGCGGAGATAGAGCCAGTCCGGGTAGAGGCCAAAGAACCCCCAAGTCTGCCAGATGCGCCAGCCGAACCAACGGCGCCTACGGCGCTCTATCCGTCACTCCAATTTAGGCAGAGTAGTGTAGGGAGCTTTCCCTCGGTGACAGCTGCAGACGTCACCGGCGGAATGCAAGGAATGAGGAGCGCAGGCGCTTCTCAGAGAACAACAGGTTCCCTAGCTACCAAAAGTGCCCTTCAGCACACAGTAGAGGAAGAACTCAGGAAGGGGGAATTGCCAGTAGAGGAGCTAGCAGAGCTCAGTCAGATATGTCCCATCCACATGGAGATGGACGCGCTTACGGGCGCCCAGCAGATAGTACACTCCCCAGTCCCGTATAAGCTTCTCATGGCTATACGGAAAGCCATTTCAGAAACAGGGCTCCAAAGTCGTTTTACGAGGGGCATGCTTCAGCAAGTGTGCGAGAACACCATGTGGATTCCCCATGACTGGAAAGCCGTCATGCGGATGATGCTCACCCCTAGCCAGTATTTAATTTGGGACAGCGAGTTTCGCCTTGAGGCGCAGACCAGGGCTGCCAGGATGGGAGGCGCAGTACTTCCTGACCAGTTATACTTCCTGACCAGTTATATCCATCAATGCCCAGATCAACTTGCCACTCGCCACTCTCCAGATGTCGGCCGAGGCCGCCTTTAGGGCGTTTTTCAAAGTCCCAGCAACTGGCAAAGCGGCTAAAAATTACACCGCTATCAAGCAAGGAGCCCAGGAACCCTATATGGACTTCATCAATCGCCTGGAAGAAGCCATTAGCAGGCAGATTGATAATGAGCAGGCCCAACAAGAGCTCATGATGAAGTTAGCCAAGGACAATGCCAATTTAGACTGCCGTAAAATCTTGCAGTCCCTGGGCAATCGTCCTGATTTGACCCTTACGGACATGATTAGAGCTTGCGCCGACGTTGGCACAGAATCCTATAAGATGGGTTTGCTAGCGGCAGCGGTGCAAGGGGGTAAGAGACCAAAAGGAAAGACCCAAGGAGCATGTCACAATTGTGGCAAGGTTGGTCACTTCGCTAGGGAGTGCCGATCCAAGGGAGGCGGACAAAAGTCCGGCCGTCCCAAGGCTCCAAACACCCCATGTCCGAAGTGCAAAAGAGGCTACCATTGGGCTCGAGACTGTCCGAATTCGGGAAACCAGATACCGGTTACTCAATACCGGAGCGGATGTGAGCATGATAAGCCGAAGCCAGTGGCCAAGGGAGTGGGCCATTGAGCCGGTCTCCAATGTGTGGGGGGTAGGCGGCGTCCAGGAAGCGTTTAGGAGCCGAGAGTGGGTGGAAGTCACAATCCCAAAGGCTGACGGCACGGCGGTAATTCGGCCGCACATTCTTGACGTGCACATCAACCTTTGGGGGCGAGACATCTTACAGCAGTACGGTGCTACGCTTACCTTTGGGTAATGGCGTTGCCACTTAAATGGCTCACCGATACGCCGGTTTGGGTAGAACAATGGCCGGTAGTGGGAGAGAAATTAGTTGCCCTCAAGCAACTGGTTAAAGAACAGCTAGACGCAGGACATATAGAGCAGTCCACAAGTCCCTGGAATTCGCCAATTTTTGTGATAAAGAAGAAGTCGGGGAAGTGGCGACTCCTCCACGATCTCAGAGAGATCAATAAATGCATACAGCCCATGGGTCCGCTTCAATGCGGCATCCCAAATCCGAACATGATTCCCGAGGGGTGGGAGATTCTAGTCGTAGATCTCAAGGATTGCTTTTATACAATCCCCTTAGACCCCCGGGACCGGGAAAGGTTCGCCTTTACGGTGCCGGTTGTGAACCACAGCGAGCCCACGCAGCGTTACGCGTGGAAATTTTTGCCACAGGGCATGCTCAATTCGCCCACCCTGTGCCAAATTTATGTTCACAACGCACTGGCAAAGTTCCGAAGCCTTTACCCTAAAGCCATAGTTTGCCATTTTATGGATGACATCTTGGTCGCGATGCCGCAACTCGGCAGCGGAATGTTTTCTGACCTCCAGGCCAGCCTGGGGGACAAAGGTTTACTCATTGCCCCAGAGAAAGTGCAGAGAACCGAGCCCTTCTCATACTTGGGTCATCGGCTTTTCCGCTCTTTCGCAGCACCAGTTTTGCCTCAGATCAATTTACAGGACTCAGTCACCCTTGTAGAGTTGCAGCAAGTTTTAGGTAACATCAATTGGGCCAGACCGTATTTCCGATTGGATACGGATCTTCTAAAACCGCTCTTCTCGCTGCTAACTTTAGGCAAGCAGCCAGCAGACCAGATAAAGATTTCTCGAGATGCACGCTTGGCTATCGAGAAGGTCAACCAAGTTCTCAGCCAGCGATGGGTAGATAGGATCACCCCAGGGCCATATGCTCCGACCCTGAATTTGTACATCGTACGGTCAGGATCCATGTTTACTGGAGCGCTCGGCGCAGACGCCGAGAAAGGGGCGAGTATCGTGGAGTGGGTGTACCTTCCGAACACCTCTTCACGAAACATCGTTCCTCCCCAAGAATTGGTCTCCGCGGTGGTTTACCGCGGAAGGCTGAGAGCTAGGGACATTTCAGGGCATGATTTGGCCAAAATCGTAGTCCCGTTCACCAAGGAACAAATCCAGCAATTAATGCAGCTCGGTGACTCGCTTCCAATTGCGTTGGAGGGATTCACCGGATGCTTGGCATACCACTTGCCAAAGGACCCCAGACTTGTCTCACTCCAAACGCAGACAGTCAGCTTGTTTGAATTGCTCTCGCTGGTTCCGCTTCAGGGAGCCAGGACAGTTTTTACTGATGGTGGTCGCACATACGGTGTCTTGACCTGGCAGGAGGGCCAGGCTTGGCGCACGCTGCTAACTCTTCCACAGAAGTCCGCGCAGCGGGCAGAGTTGGCAGCGGTGAACCTTGCTTTGCGCACCTTCGCCAAAGAACGTTTAAACATCATTACTGACAGTATGTATGTTAGGAACTTGCTTCACAGTCTACCAGGAGCGTACATCACTCCCGCGATAGACAAAAATTTGCTTAGTCTGTTTCTCACTGCTCAATTTCATTTGCAAAACCTCACGCAGCCGCTCTATATTGCCCACATCCGAAGTCACCAAGACCTACCAGGTCCGATTTCCGTGGGCAATAGCAGAGCGGATGCGGCGGCAAAGGAAATTCAGCAACGTTCAGTTTTGGGTGTTTTTACTACTCCAATCCAGAGTCATGCATTTTTTCACCAAAATGCCAAAGCGCTCGCCAGACAGTTCAATCTGCCACTCTCTCAAGCCCAAGGCATAGTTCGCTCTTGCCAGCATTGTGCAGGGGCACCGGGGGGCCCTCGTGGGGGGTCAACCCATGAGGGACAGAGGCTAACCAGGTGTGGCAGATGGATGTCACGCATGTTCCGCAGTTTGGCAGATGGCAGTACATGCACGTTTGCATAGACACTTTTTCTCAGTTCGTTTGGGCAACGGCGCAGAAAGGGGAGACTGCTTCCCACGTGGAGCAGCACCTCCTTTCCTGCATTGCAGCCATGGGCAAACCTCGGCACGTTAAAACCGATAACGCCCCGTCCTACAGCTCTAGGCAGCTGGCCACCTTCATGGCCACTTGGGATATTAAGCATACTTTTGGCGTTCCTTACAATCCGCAGGGGCAAGCGATTGTGGAACGGGTCAATCGGACGCTCAAGTCCTATATTGACAAACAAACAGAAAGGGGGGAGCCACCAGCCCTCCCCAAGTCACAGGGCCAGGCACAGCATTGCCTGAATAAGGTATTGTTCACTTACAATCACCTTAATGTTTTTTCGGATTGTACGCCACAGGAGAAGCACTTCTGCCATTCGGAAGCTCTTCCGTGGCCGATGGTCCGATACCAGGTGCTACCGGACCCTTCTTGGAGGGGCCCGGCGCCGCTCGTAACCTGGGGAAGAGGGTATGCTGCAGTTATGTCTCCTACAAGTGTCGTTTGGATTCCAGCTCGGTGTGTCAAGCCTTACTTGGAACCACATGGCGTGGACCCAGACCGACCAGAGTCCGATCCCGGAGATGGAGGACCTCACTCTGACCGAGAGGACCCGTCGGAAGAGACGGCCACCGACGACAGCACCCAAGATCACCTGGGGGATGGTCAAGATCCTTTGTCGTGAGGCCGAGGACACCGTCCGGCGCGAAAGGAAGGAGCCAACGCCGGAGAACCTCACAGCTGCAATTTTCGCCCAGATTCATGCCAACACCCTGGCGCTCACCATCATCCTGACCCTTTCCCTGCTTTTGGGGGGAGGCGCTCAGGCCGCCTCGTTGGAGGCCAACGATCTGCTGCCCGGCGGAGACCTCTCTGCCCGGATGCAGTACAATATTTGGGAGAGGTTGGCGGGTCTCGTCAACCAGTCCGATTTTTGCCTCAGGCAGGACCTTGGATCTGCCTCGATCCTTAGCACCTGCCTCATCCCTGTGTGCCATTCTCCAGGCGCACACCCCAGGGATGGGGACTGGCTTGTGAAAAGACTTTTCAGCCCATACATTCCAGCGGCTTCTTCAGAGTACGCCCATTGGGAGATGCGGCTAACCATGACCTTGCCGGCTGATGCAGCCACCCTCCACACTCCTCGGGTGGCGGTCAGCCCGAACTCTACCTGTGGACGAATGTACGGCTGCGCCTCAGCTGGTCGTACCCGGCGCCGCTGCCTCAATGTTGGCAGTGGCAATTGTGCTTGCAATAACCCAGTACCACTTGGCACCATGTACGCTCATATAACCCTGCCATCCGGTTGGTTCTTCACATGCAACCAGTACACGTGGAACTACATTCCTGCTAATGTTTCAGACTCTATATGTTGTATCAGCCGTTTGACATTGTTACTCCCTACTAAGGATATGGTCACCCTGAGCACAAATGTTACAAATGCTTCAAATGTTCCCTCACTCATACGGCACACTCGCACCACCCAGTTAGACAGCTCATGTGAGAGCAGCTTTAGAGTAATGAGCCGAATATCTCTCTTTGGCAGTCAGCATCTTTGGCGTGCCAGGCTTAGCTGTCGGCAATGCAAAGAGGATTGGTCGCTTGGCTTGCGGTCTAGCAAAAGCCATCAACCATACCTCCTCAGCGATAGCGCTCCTTAATCAAGAGCAGGCAGAGCTTCGCCATGCCATTCTTGACAATCGAGCGGCTATCGACTACCTCTTATTGTTGCACCACCTGGGTTGCGAATCCTTTCATGGTATGTGCTGTTTCAACCTTACTGACAACTCCCGCAAAGTACAGAGTCAGCTCACTGATCTCCACACCATAGTCCAGGGCATCACAGAGGGTTCTGCATGGGGAGCTTGGTGGAGTTCATTGTGGAACTGGATGTGGTCATGGATCCCCTGGGGGTGGCTCCAAACGGTACTCAAGGTGGTTGTGGGGGTGATTATACTAGGCATAGCAATCTGCTGCTTTGCGCAATGTATTCCCTCGCTGATCTCAAGGTGCCGCCCCAGAAGGAAACCCCGAGACGTCATTCCCGCTCATCAGCTGGTCCTGCTCCTGCGCAGAGTTGCTGGTCAGGCTTTTAAGAAAAATTAAAAGGGGAGATGTGGATTCCCTGTGCCCCCATGGGCACGGAACGGCCCGGCAGAGGCCACTTTCGGGAGAAAGGCTCCCTGGCCCGTGGGCTCTGCGAGCACCCAAATTAAGGGGGGTGGATAAATTATAGGGTTTGATTCACCCAATTCCTTGACCTGACCTAAGACTCTGCCAAGTAAGCAGATCGCTAACTCCTGTAACTTAATTAGGCAAACATTCATCTCCGAGCTTAGCGTAAATCTCTGGCGCAAATAGTGGCCATGTTTACCCAGCTCCTAATCCCAAAACAATGGTGCTTTCCCAGTCCATGTTTGCCCGCACTAATTAACTTCCCCCAGAGAGATTCCCAATTAACCTGAGTAAATAGGTGATGTGATTTACTGTCGGGTGATGGTTTTTTCTAGCTTGCCTTCTGATCTATAAATGGTTATGCCTTTTCCTCAATAAACCACTGATCTTATCCTCCTCCATGCTGCCTCGTATCGTTCTTTGATCAGTCTCCTCCGGGACCTACGGCCCTCAGCGGCCCCGATTCCTACATTAAGTAAATTGCAAGTTGCTCCAGCAACGTCTTGCAAGACAAAATGGCGATTTCCCACCATCGGAATTAAGAGCATGATTTGGCGCATATTCTCCCCTCCTGGGTGCGCTCGTTATGTTAATTAGAGCTCTATGATTGGGTGCAACTTTGGATCCTGCTCCTGATTAGTTGAAACTGAGATATCACATTATGATTGGTTAATTAAGGTTAGCCGGCGGGTTGCTACATTGTATTATGGAGTAACCACCGCCGGGACATTATATAAAGCACCACAGGTAAGCAAGATTGTGTCTGGGCTGGATATACGTTCATCATTTACTGCAAGCTAGGCCTCTCCAGGCTAGCCTTTGGGTCTTCTCCATGCGCTCACATGCAAGGTGTAGCTTAGTTAAACCGCAACGGTATACTTCAGAGAGACTGGTTATTAGGAAGCATGTAGCCATCTGTTGTCCGGATACCTTTGTAATATTGCCTGCAATGTGCTGACTGACAGTCAAATAAAGATATGTATGTATGTAATATTGCCTGCAAGACTTTACAATAAACCACTGTTCGTTGTTCTGTTCATTGTTTGCTGGACTATTCTTTACAAAGGGCTGGACAAAACAGACGCTGAACTTGACAACTGGAAGGTTGGCAGGTAAGCAGTTGGAGACTCAAGTACTGCATGACAGAGTGAGCTCTCACCCTGTCCCAGCTCCTGCCAATCTAGCAGTTTGAAAGCAAGAAACTGAAAGTAGAATAGGTACCACTTTGATGGGAAGGTGAACAGCATTCTGTGCTCTCCAGTGTCTAGTCATGCCTGCCCCATGTCCATGGAAACATCTGCAGATGCAGACAGCACTGGTTCTTTGGCTGTAAACAGATATGAGGACTGAACCCTAGAGTCAAATACGACTGGCTTTTGAGCAAGGGTGGCCTTTTCCTTACCAGGTTCATTCAGGTGAAATCTGTTTGCTAATAATAATTTTGTGTCAAAAAGTACTTTGGGTTGAAAGGATTTTTAGAGGACACCCAAATGAGGCTCCTTTCATGTCCCCAAGTTCAGCTCTCGTATATCAAACCCCCACTTTCCAGTCTCCAGCTCAGCATCTTAACACTAAGCTGCTGGAGGAGCTGCATCTGTTTGGTTATACAGTAAAAACCCTACTTACGGGGGGAAAGTCTGTTCCGTAGGCTTTTGCTTAAATTGATTTTTTTGTAACTTGAAACAAACGCATTGGAAATTTTTTTATTTTTTTATGTAAATCGAAGCAAACCCATAGGAAATCGTGTAAATCGGGACATGGTTATAGGACAAAATCATTATGTAAGTCGAATTTTATGTAACTCGAGGCATTTGCAAGTCGGGGTTTTACTGTACATGTGTAACAGAATCCCTTAACATACTTATAAACTAATGGTATTTGATGAGATACAAAGAAGTAGAGTAACAAAGTAAATCTATCTTATTTTAAAACATTGTAATTTTTTCAATGTATCATACTGAAGCAAAACTTTCAGTTGCAAAGTTAACCAAGACAGAGTTAAAAGGCTTCAAGGCACAGGAAGCTAATATACAGTACAAACATTCCTGTTTCTTTCTTAAACACTTTTAACACTTTAACACTTTAAGACATAATAAACTTAGAGCAAAAATATTACAATACAAATAAAAGAAGAAACATTATGTTCTCATATAGCTGTGCTCTGTTCCCAGTGAAACATCTTTATCTAATAAGCAAACATAGAAAAATAAAAGGAAGTAACTTAAAACATTACCACTTTTTGTTGATCTTTGTGAGTGGTTGGTTGGCAGCCCATGGGAAAGAGTTTTATTTATACCATGAAGAGCAAACTTTTCATGCTGTGGGCCAGTCCCATGGTTCAGCAGGCTGGTCACATGATTCAGTGGGCCAGTCACATGGTGCCTCCCACTGGAAGTGGAAGTAAAACTTGTCTTGCAATCTGCTTTGCAACAGGATGAGATAGATTTTAAGCTGTCATTTTCTGTGCTTAAACTAGGGGTGTCCAAACAATGTCCCATGGCTCTGGCCCCTGATGAATATCCAGCTGTGCTGCCTTCATCCCCCCGGGAAGCAGAAGTAAAACACGCCCATATGGGTGCATTTTTCTTCCACTTTCAGGTGTAATGAGAGCAGTGCAGGCCAGATGAATTGGCATCAGGGGCCGGATGTGGCCCATGGGCTGTAGTTTGGGCACCCTTGATGGAGAGGATGATGTAAATGATCTTTTTTCACCTGGTAGCACTTAGCTTATTTAGATTCTGTAAAAACTCTGCCAGCCTGGCATCTGTTGGTGTGCCAGACTGCTCTTCTTTCTTTTCTTGCCACTCTCTTCTTCAGTTTCTTTTTTATCCATTATAGCTCCATTTTACATTGTTTTAGCTATACAAATTACACTTAAACCTTCACATATTACAATTAGATGTTTAAATAATTTCATGCCTCCTTCTTATAGGTGAGATATGACAACTTTGCAGCTATCATGGACAATCACAACCAAGTTAAAAAAAAATCCCTTTCTCTGATTGCAAGCAACACTTAGTTTCCACACAGCTCCTGAGCAAGGCCGCTCATTAGCTGACTTCTAGTGATCTTAGAAGTTACAAGGTGTCATGATTAGTAGCAGTGATGGGAACTCACTCCATTGCACAGCACTCGGGTCTTGAACTGCTGACCTTCCAATCATCAAGCTTAGCATCTTAACCACTAAGCCACCATGATCCCTCACAATTCTATTATGTCCTATCTGCTGCTGGAGCAACCCCCCCCCCCAATTGATCACCAGGACTGTCACTTACACCACTGCTGCTAATGCACACCAAAACACTAGTGGGACATTGGAATGTGAATTGCAAAATACCATTGAGGCATGGAGATCATGCTAAATACCATTTTTCTCTTCCCCTGCATCACTGTGTCCTATACTGTGCCACCCTAAAAATGGGCAGTTCGGACATCCCCCTTATTTTCAAAATAATATAATGGAAGAAATTTTATTTTAATTTCCTGAACTCCAGTTCTTTTCAGAAATGATTATGTTCTATTGAGGAACCAAGCCATACTCTGTCGCATACAACTTTAATATTTTAAACCAGTAGTGTGAAAAATACTGACCTTCATATATTCCCCCAGGGAATAATTCCTACAATATTTCATGGAGAATGGACAAAGAGTTTCCACTTTAAAGGCAATTAAAAAAAGGCTGACATCCAATCACCTTCTCATTACTTTAGTGTCAGACCACCCTGACTTTTGCCATATATATGTCAAGATTTACATCCACCGTAGTAAGAAATCTGCTACTTTTAAAATATTCCACAATTTTTTTAATGTCAGACAAAGGGTGCCCATGTCAGAGAGAAAGCAAAAATAGCACCTTTTAAATTTTAGGTAATAATTATTTTGTGTCAGAGATTTCTCTGGGTTGAAAGGATTTTTACTGGAGAAACTCTGCTCAGGGAATGCCCAAATGAGGCTCCTTTCATGTCCCCAATTGCAACCCTTGGGTATCAAAACCTGACCTTCCCATGTCAAAGCTCAGTGTCTTAACCACCAAGCCACCAGGGGAGCTGCAATTCTAGGTCAAAAATTCAATGAATTAATTATTTTTGCCTTTCATCTTTTGGTCTGTTCTTTAAACTGGCATGGATATGTAACTTAGGAAGAGGTTGTCCAAAGGACGTAACAGTGACAAAAGGCATATTAATTGCATCAACTTTTCAATGACATTAAATTTTCATTTTCTCAATGATGCCAAGCAGATCATTTCTGAGTAGGTATTTGTACTTTATTTATTATATTTATTTGACATATTTGTAGGCCACCTTTCTCCTGATAGACTCAGGATGTCTCACAATGTTAAAAAGATCAAATTAAAACACAATAAATTATATATTAAAAAAACTATTGTACTAATAATTAAAATACACTTCTCTTCTTTGGTTCCACTTTTATCCCATCAGGTGTCAAGGGAGATACAAGGTTCTTGCTCTGGCACTTCTAGTGGCATCCACCAGTGTTATTTGGTGTTTTTGTAATATTTCTCTCATGCTATCTCTCCAACTTCCTCTGGGTGTGCTTCATTGTCTTTGTCCTTCTCCTTTTTCGACATAAGCCTTGTAAGGTATGGAATTCCAAGGCATTCTCTCCAAATGGACAAATTACTTTATTTGTAGTCTCTGTATGTAGTTCAGGATGGGTTCTATTCCAATGTTTCCCTTTATAACCTCATTCCTGATTTTATCCCTTCTAGTCACTCCAGCAGCCTTCCTCAAACATCTCATCTCCATGGTGACCAACTTTTGCTTATGTTTTGTTGTAAGTGTCCATGTTTGGCACTGGCAACATAAGGTGGGAATGAATATGCTATGTACGAGATTTTTCTTTGTGTTGATTAGTATTGCCTTGTGTTGTAATAACAGAACTAACTGTCCCACTACAGTACACTGTGTTTGGTTTGCCTTACTGCACCGTATGTTAATCTCTTTGCCCATTTTGCCATTTTCAGTAAATGTTTTTACCAGGTATTTGAACTCTGCCACTTGTTTTATACTTGTTCCCTCTATCTCGATATCAAGAATATGCTGTTTTCTTCCAATTGTCATTACCTCATTTTTCTCTTTATTGATTCTTTTATTTATCTTTAAATAAGATTAAAATATACTAAATAATTAAAATCATGACCAAAACATTAAAAACTTTTAAAGAAATCATTAACCTAGCTGAAAAACAACATCCAAGGACTCAGTTATAATTATTAACAGGCTGCCTGAAGAGATGAGTCTTCAGCTGTCCACAGAAGAATAAAAGGGAGGGGACCAACCTAACTTCATGAGAAAAACATTCCACAATCTTGGAGTTGTTGCAAAGAAGACCCTCTCTTGTGTCCCCAACAAACAAAAGCAATTACACTTATATACAACCCCATAGCACTCTCTGTGGGTGGTTCACAAAGTAACTAGCAGTTTTGCCTCAACACACTGGATACTCATTTTACTGACCTCAGAGGGATGGAAGGCTCACTCTCAAGTCTGTTATGACTGAACCCACAATGTCAGCAGTTTTGATTGCAGTGCTACCATTTAACTACTGTGCCACAAGGGCTCCAGTGTATATCTGATAATAACCTTGTATTAGAAATTATTCTGGGTTGAAAGGTTTTTTGAGGAAGAAACTCTGCTCAGGGAATGCCCAAATGAGGCTCCTTTCATGTCTCCAAGAGCTGGGACAGAGACGGGCACTCAATCCGTTATGCAGTACCCGGGTCTAGAACTGCTGATGGGAAATGGGGCTGAAGATGTTGTGACAGATAGGCTTTGACCTGACCCTTGTCCTGGCTCTCTCCCCATTCCTTCTGAGCTTCCAAGACCAGCCAGCTCTGTGGAACTCCCCAAGACTCTGAGTACATGAGGCCTAAATGTTATCCTGCAAAACTTGCAGCCACCTGGGGCTTACCTGTATTAACAGAGCCCAGCAAGTATTGTGGAGAGTAGTATGTGGTAGCCTGCGGCTTATGGCTTAACTCTTGTCTTACCCCCTCTTCTAATAAACAGACGTTGTTGATGAATTAAAGATGTTTTTCCCTTCTGAGGTGTAAGTCTCAGAAACCCCAAACTCGACTCTCATCCCAAAATCCATGTGTCTAAAAGAAAGAACATGAGCTTGGCTCTCCTAATTAGCATACAGCCAAAAAGGGCCCAGGGATTGTATAAACACACCCTGGTTCCCATAACAAATGTCTGGTGTTCCCAGGCTTGGGATGTTGATGCAGTAGACATTCCAGGCCTGGAGGAAAAGACATAACATAAGTCTGAAGCTCTAAGAAGTTTCTACTAAGCACACTTACTTGATAAGCACAGCAGAAAGAATTATGAGGCCTTTGCAAAGAAGCAAAGCTATCTTCTAAGACAGTGTAAAAACCAAAGAGACTCCATATTGAGTAACTTGTGACCCATTTAATCACAGATCTTAAGAGACAAGTAGGTTCCTATTAAACGATATCGTTCTTCAGATAGTTAAACCAGAAGCATCACCTTACACAAGGGTGGGTAGACTTCTAACCTGCAAGATTATAGAGCCATTGAGATCCAGCAGATGGATCAAACTGCAAAATAATGATATGGAAAAACTGGAGGGCATACCACTTACAGTTGATGAACAGGGCATATCCAAATATATCAGCTCTGGAATCCAAATTGGAGCTGATGGTCCCTTCATTCACATATCCTAAACTTTCTTCTTTACAGTAATCTTTAACTAAAGAATAAAAAAGCAGTTGCTTATGCTAAAGAACTGGCAATCAGAATTCCTTCCTGATCTATCACCAGGAGATCTATGAATCAATCCTCTCTCATCTTCTGCCTATCCCTGATCTTATTATGCTAATGATTGTTGTGACATGTGAGATAAAAATCAGTCAAAGCTTTTCTCTCCTGGGTTCTTTTTGTTAACTATCTCTATGACTCAGCTTTCATCTCATTGATTTTTCTGGGATAAATGCCACAGGCATGATGACCAAGCATGGAGATAACGTCATTTGGAGAACAGGACCAACCAACCTGTGCTTGCAATTGCTTGCCTTTCCTGAATAAAGCCATGTAGCCAGAAAAGACTGGTCATGACTAGTTGGCTCATTCTTATTAGCTATTTTAGGAAAGCTCAGTGAACAGGATTACAAAACCCACTACACAGGAAGACTCTTGGTTTTTGGACTTCAATTCCCAGAAGCCTAAGTCAATTCCCCAAAGCACTACTGACTTAGGCTTCTGGGAACTGAAGTCCCCATGTGGAGCATGGGCAACATTGCTCTAGAAACTCTGTCTGATAAGGAGAAAAAAAATCATCAGCCAGTTTCATATTGCTGGTTTGGAACAAGATATTAGAACAGTTTGTGGCGGGTGAGACTGGCTTTTTCAATGAAGTTGAGCCAGCTTGTAATTATTGGCTAGCAACAAAAGCACTCTTTGGTTATGGTGGCGGAATAACTCTGGGTAGCAGATGGACAGCGCAAATGCCATTCCTCTTTAGCTTTCAATACCATAACATCTTTCTCAAGTGCCTTGGCAGAACTGGGAACAGAAAATCCCATTTGGAGTGCTTTCATTTTGACCTCTAGCAGCTTCTCCAGTGCCTTAGTGGTTAAGATGCTGAGCTGGAGACTGGAAGGTTGGATTTTGATACCCGAGGGCTGCACTAGAGAACATGAAAGGAGCCTCATTCATGCAACCCATCAGCAGAGTTTCTCCAGCAAAAGTCCTTTCAACCCAGAGTAATCTCTGACATGAAATTATTATTCTTGTTGTTGTTGTTGTTGTTGTTGTTGTTACCTCTTAGATGCAGGTTTCTGAAGACAGCCCTAAGGACTCCTTTGTCATTCTCTAAGCATGATACTACCCTACAGAATTCCACAGCATCCTTTGTCATTCTCTGTATTTTT
The DNA here is from genome assembly GCA_035047305.1 of Bradypodion pumilum. Taxonomy (NCBI): domain Eukaryota; kingdom Metazoa; phylum Chordata; class Lepidosauria; order Squamata; family Chamaeleonidae; genus Bradypodion; species Bradypodion pumilum. Next base: position 304,221,396 of record JAWDJD010000004.1, on the reverse strand, counting down.
CTACATTTGCATGCAGCTGTTGAGATAGGTTATGAGAGAAATGGGAGTCCAGTAGCATCAGTGTATCCATAAAACATAGTGAAACTGTTGAATCCCTGGAACATGGGCAATAAATGAAGTACAATTCAGATAAAGGAAGGGAGTTTGATTGCTGTTGTCAGTAATCAAGAGACAGAAGCAGGGATGCAGCTTGGTGTTCATTCCAAATAGCCAGTTTTTCTCCTGTAGTTCCAAGTGGTGGCTGTATCAAATGGTACCTTTCTCAGGCTTCACGTGTTCTTCATGTAGCTGTGTGGAATTAATTTGAAAACCTAAAACATTTTGAGTGTGGGGGGAGAAAAATGATCCTTTGACAGTACAGAACAGTAGCAAAAGCATTTGAATTTCTTTGTCTGGCATCAAAAATTTCTTTTATAGCCATAAAATGCAGGGTGTTGTTTTTTCCCCAGTTTTCTTTTCTTTTTCTAATTTCACAGAAGCTGAGGTTTTCTATTTATTAGACTCAATTAGCTGCTAATAAAGTAGTATGATTCCTATTAAGTTACTTGTAAGCAGAATGCAGTTACATTTAAGAACATGCTCTTTCTTCTTTGAGCAAAGAATGATGGTTGAATGCTTGCATTCAAAATAATTAAAATAAATTCCATTTTATCACAAGCAGCACAGTTACCATCCAAAACCATATTCTACACGATATACCTTGCCGTTCACCTTCATGGATTACAAATTAGCCTCTGTGCATGCATGTATGTCTGTTGAAAATTCTATCTAGTCTCATTCTTCACTCTGTGGTGAAAGAATGATAAATGAATGTATATATAAATACTCAGTACCCTTGATAACTACATGCCATAGCCATTAATTTAACTGTTTCATCCGACAATGCACAGGTTTTACAAAGTAACCAAATATGAAGGGGAGGCAATGGAGTTTATTACACCTTTAAAACTACCCATTGCATTTTGGCCCAATCTATGGTCTCTCTCTCTCTCTGCCCTGTAGAAGCTAGGACAAGTCTGGGTTGCTTAGTATTTGGATTAGAGGCCGCTAGAGAATACTAAAAAAAATAGGGTTCACAAACAATATTGCATGAAACCTGGAAGACTTCTGCAAGTCAAGTTGATATATACCGGACACCAACAGTATATATTTGCAACCTCCAGCACACCCTGTATCTTTTCTGGGTGAGTTGTCCCATTGCTTGGACCATGTGCTGTCTCTACATAAACCCACAATTCCTCCTTACTGCTGTTCTTCCAGAATCATGGGGCCAGGAGTTTTCTTTCTTCTCATGCTTTAGTACCTTGCCTTGCTGTAACAGCAGACCAAGTTGTGGGAATACTGGGGAAATGCTCCTGAAATACTCTTGTATCAGCTACAAACTTGGAGATTGGAAGTAAGTATCAGAACCAACATAGTCCTTAGGCAGTGCACATCTATGACTCAGGTGGTAGATATTGATGATTAGGTATCTGCTGATAGAACTGTGTGAGGAATTCACCCAATATTTCTTTCATAAGCAGGCTTGTTGCCTTCATGTGTTGCAGTCACCTTGCCCACATCAAAGCTCAACTCCATCATCTTCTGTACAAATGTCACAAGTTATATGTCATCTGGATTTTCATTTCCAATCAGAGACTATGAAGTTTAACTACATCTCTGATTTCTGATTTTCACAATTTTTTATTGGAAGACCCTGTGCCAGACTTGGAAAATTAAGTGAAAAAGCAGCTGTTGAAGAAAGCTGAACTAGTGACATGACTCTTTGAATCCTGCCATTCCTCCTTGCCCCCGTCTCGAATTTAAAATACTGCCAAAATTTTAAAATACTTTAAAAGCATAGTCAGCAGCTTTCTTTTAATGAAGGAATAATACAGCATTAATTTTTTTCATTTATATAATACTAATTTCAGTAAGCACATAATGTTCCAAATATTCTGCCTGGCACAAACTTGTAAAACTGGAAGCTCTTATTAGCTTCCAGATTTATTTATCTAAATGAAATGGACTCGAGGCATGTTGCCATGGAAACGGAAGATGTTGAGAACAATCTTATTTCTACTTAATTGCTGAATATGTGTATACAAATAATGTAACCATATCTTTTTGCTTCAGAGATTCTGAAGTTGACTTGGAATTCTCTGTTGATGGTGGATTTTGCTGTAAAGAGGGAGTTGGTGTGGAGGATGGAGATGCAGATATTGTTGTAAAACTTCTTCCCCCAATTGGCAACCAATAGGTTTAAATAATTTTACACCAATCATCCCCAGGGTTTGTCATCTGATGGGTTTTTTCCCCATGTCAGAAACACACAAAGGTGTTTTTTGGTTTGAAAGGATTTTTGCTGGAAGAACTCCAGTCAGGGGATGCCCAAATGAGGCTCCATTCATGTCCCCAAGATCTTTTACCACTGAAGTGGTCCCTATTTATCTACTTGCAGTTTGTTTCTTTCAAACTGCTCGGTTGGCAGGAGCTGGGACAAAGACAGGAACTCATTCTGTCATGCAGTGTTCAGGTCTTGAACTGTCAACTTGCTGACCTTCCAGCTAAGAAGACAAGCTTCTTAATCACTGGGCCATTATCGTTTGTCATTTATTGCTTATGGTTTATAGTTTTATCACCTTATGGTTTGTCATTTAATGTATTTGTTTATTGTATCATGTCTGATTGTATATTGTATTGGAAATTTCTTACTTGTTGTACATCGGCCAGAGTGGGAAAAGATCCCAGATGGTTGGGATGGATGGATGAATGAATGAATGTTAAAACAAGCAAGGAACTTGAAGATATTTCTTTTCTAGTGGTGCAAAAGGGCTAAAAAATTTCACACTGTTGTAATGAGGACACATAACATGCATGTTATCATTATGGAAGATTTCTTCAAACAAAGTGAAGCATTATTCCAAATTCAAATGGCATTACCCCAAAACATAACACTGGTAAGAAGGCAAGAGATGTTCAAGGCAGAAAGAGGCAGCATTGCTCCTGTTCCTCACAGTGACAGTTGGTGTTAATTGTGATTTATGGGCTGGGAGAAAGCTGAGGTGACAGCCTGGCCTAGGGGTCAGAATAGCTATTCACATGCAGACATAGAAATAAACACACAAAGGTAGAAATAGAAGCAGGCATTCACAGGCCTCAAGAAAGGCTCTCTTTCCTAAACTCTCTCAGACTGTCTCGCTCCCACTGCTATTAACTCCTTCATTCAATTGAAGGGCCAAGAAGGTGCATGCCTCCAAATTAGAAATATACTTACCTGTTGCAGTTTCTCTCTTCTCCCTCCTCCACTCAGAGTGTGACAAGCCTGGGACTTCAGCTGGAGGGGAACAAAGAAGGGGCAGGAGTGGCTGGCAATGGGCTTCCTAAATTGGGTTGAGGCAAGACTCTATTTGTCCCTTTAAACCTGACGCTGTTGGTTTTTCAGCAGCTCCAACACATTAGTCGAGAACCTGGATACAAGGCAGCAGCAACCCCAGCTTCTGATGACAGACATTCACTGTTGATGGGGCAATCATGATCTTAGCTAATGGATCCTTCTTCTTCTTCTTCTTCTTCTACGTCTAGGCCAGACTTGAAACTACCAAAATGAACCCACCTTTTGTTGAATTAATTCCGTGGTTCCTTTCACCTGTCCTAGTGTGAGAAAGATTAGCTGTCATAAGATTGCCATTGCTTGGAGTACACACACACACACACACACACACACACACACACACACACACACACACACACACTGAAGTTACTGTCTATTCATAGAAGGTACAAAGCCAGCGTGGCATAGTGGTTAGAGTGTTGGACTTAGACCTCAGAGACCATGGTTCAAGTCTCTGCTTAGTCCAGAAGCTTGTTGTGTGCCCTCAAGCCAATCAGTCACACTTTTTCAGTGTTAACTGAGTCACAGGGTTGTTGTGAGGATATCAGAGTGAGGCAGTGAACTATATTTGTGCTATGAGCTTATTGGAGGAAAACCAGGATATAAATGTAAGAAGCGTATAAAATTACAAATAGTTTTGCAAATATATCAGATGGTTTACATGAAGCTTCTCTTCAAAATCTTCTCTAGCCAGCAGGAGAAGTATATAATCTCTATTCTATGGATTTTGTGTCTGCTTCACACTAATATAGTGGCACAAAGTGGGAGGAGGAAGAGCACAAGACAGGATGTGAGTGCGGGTCAAGAATTTTTTACTTCCAATATAGTCAGGAGTGCAGATACAAGCAGATATCCTCTCATGCTATATTTCTCCATAAGTCTAATAATCATGAATTAAGAAACCTAGAATTTTGGAGTCTTTGATTGTGTCTGTATTTTTCTTCTTCATTTCTTCTTATTATTACACTTTCTGCTTTTAGTTATCATGGAAACACACTCCACTTTGCTTCTTTTCATATCCCCAAAGTGTTATGCCCATCTATTCTGATAGGTTTTACTGGTGAGAACATATCATATGTCTCACAGAATAGCAGAAGGATGATAACAACCAGAGTGGACTGGAGGAATTCCCTAATTGTTCCATCAGCCAGGTGGCCCCCACCTCTCTGGCACAAGAAAAATGGCCTTTTCCATGTCCATTCTGGCCCTTTGGAACCTCCTGCCAGTAGAGCTATGGTTGCAGGTGGAGCTGCTGCCCTTCAGGAAAGGACTTAAGACCTGGCTGACGGGGCAGGTATGGAGCCCTGAGGGCACTGTGGCTCCTGCTCGCTGGCTTTTAACATGAGATGTACCCTCTTCTCTGCTTCTTGGGGTGGGTGGGATTTTTAATGTGGGTGGGTTTTTTTTTAAATTATGTAAGCCGCCCTGAGTCAGGCTTGCCAGAGTGGGTAGCGAACAAGTTGAAATATTAAATTAAAATTAAATTAAATTAAATATTTGCAGCAGTTTTAAGAGTGTTATTTTCAAATATATCTACCATGTCCTTAGAACAGACCATAATTTTTATCCCAAGGGACAAGCAGTAGCTTAGATCACACAATTTTTGAAATCCAAGTCTTGTGTATGATGAGGTCCTTTGGTCATGAGAGAAGCCAAAGACACCAAAAGCTGTCCAACAATACAAAAAAGTAGAAACAAATGAATTTTCTGAAAGTGACATTTTCTACAGGAAGACAGGTGTGTGAGGCCAACAAGCAAACTGGTATTTCTCTTTCACTGGCTCTGATTAGTTTATCCATCTATGGTAATGTCAATGACCTCACTGAAGAATAAGCTAAAGTCACTTTGGAATGCTAAAAGGAACTGTTAAATATCCTTTATAAAAATCATTTGTAGGTCTTTCCTGCCAACCTAGCAGTTCAAAAGCAAGAAATTGCAAGTAGACAAATAGTGACCACTTTGGTGGGAAGGTAACAACGCTCTGTGTCTAGTCATGCCTGCCACATGACCATGGAAATGTCTGCAGAAGCAGACAGCGTTGGCTCTACGACTTTGAAACAGAGAAGAGCACTGAACCCTAAAGTTAGATACGACTGGCTTTCGAGCAAGGGAACCCTTTACCTTTACCCAGAGTTTCTCAAATTGGTTATAAGCTTTCTGGATTTTCATTGCATTTTAGATTTGTGCACTATCCTTTCCCCAAAAATTATTTCATGACACCATGCTAATTTATACAAACAGAAGACAACTAGTGATATAAGACAAGACAAATATTGGAATTTTCTCTTTTAGTCCTTTTTTCTTTTCATTTTAAACCTCTTTGGCATGGATAAAAAGAATTGGTTCACACTATCATTCTGTCACACAAACAAAAATCCAAGTGAGACCTTACTTCCTCAATTCTGAAATGCCCAATTTTAGCAATTATAATCAATTAGATATTGGCAGGCTTCCAAGTAGTTGTTTGTTGTCATATCAAATGGAACCAAACATTGGAAAAATTGAATAAATTGTCACCGAAGCATTAAGGGGCAAGTGGATATCATGAAAAGTAATTTTCTGTTCATTTTGTCTTTCAGAAGGCCATGATGCTAGCAAATATAAAGGGTATAACTTTTACAGAGATCTTTACTATCCAATTTAATTTTCAACATTTTCAACAATATATTATTTCAATTATAATTGGAATTTTACATCTAAATACTGTAAGTCTTCCAGTTTTCTATTACAGGGTTATAATGCATTTCATTTTATACTTACTGAATTTCCTTTGTGTGTGTGTGTGTGTGTGTGTGTGTGTGTGTGTGTGTGTGTGTGTGTGTGAATTCATACATTATTTTACTTGCTATTAGCTCTAATCTTTCATTCTCTGGCAGTGTCATTTAAATAGGAGGAAAAGAGTCCCTCAAATACATCTGTCTCAGATAATAATTTATAATATTTCAGAATGTAGATGATTTGCTCCATATTTTTGTCCCTCTCATGAATACTATATTTACTGCTCAAAAGCTGGTAGCTTAAAACTATGGATGATAGGATTAATAAAAAGAAATTCTGTAAAAGTATACACTTTGAAAAACATTTTACCTCATGCTTAACATTTTTCACACTCCTGCAAGGAAATGTCAAGCAGTGTATATTGAGGAGAGCTGCAAGTAAATGGGAAATTATATATTTATTGAATAGTCACCCTGGCAGTCTGTGTAGAGATACCAGACAAAAAACAAAACCAAGTTAAAAGCAAACAAATGAAAATAAAGTAAAAATATTGTGGCACCTTAAAATCTAACAGTTATATTTTAAGGTGAGCTTTCATGGATAAAGCCCACTTCCTCGGACAGGATGTAAAAATATGGCAGTTAGTCTTTAAGGTACAACAACTTATTTTATCTTTATTTTGTTGTTGTTGTTTGTTTTTATTTTATTTTTTGTTTGAACGTGTAAAGATAAACATGGACTCCCCCCCCCCCCCCGAGGCATAATATTTGGCTGTATGAGGACCGTGCTGTAGGTAGTAGCTCTGCTTTGGTATGAAAAACAACAAATTCTTATCAATTTAATTTAAATTAAAAAGCAGTTTTTAAATTAAAAAGCAGTTTTGGCCTGTCTGAACAGATTCGAACTTTAAATAGCAGGGACAATATACATCTGGTCTGGTCTTTACTGAAAGGACAGTTACTGGAAGTACTGTATGGGAACTTCTATTCCTCCCAATGTCCATTGGCCTTTGAATTACTTCATAATTCATCCTGTTTTTTTGTTTTAACCTTCCCTCCAACCCCCCCCCCCCAAAAAAAAAAAAAGCTACATGAAACCACCAAGAAAACTCCCCGGAGGTCTGAGTTGACATGTCATTGGTATGCAGACTCAGCTCTGTCTGTTCCATCTACTAATCACAAGGAAATAAATTGCTGAAGGCAGGACTATGAGGGATGGTGTAAGGGTGAAAACAGTCTCAGCCCCTCTCACTTTGACCCTCTACCATATCACTCTGTCTGACCCTCCAGAAGCTTTGGTGTGGCTTTTGGGTACCCACGGCCCAGCTTTAGGCTAGACCGCTAGAGTGACTATGAATAGGAATCACCCACTGGCTATTTGAGCTTGCACAGCAGCCAGCACAAGTAGGACAGGAGGTCCAAAGTAAAGCAGAGTCAGTTGTTTATGGTAAAGTTGCCAAGGCACCAGATTCCCTCCAACCAGCTTAGCTCTCTAGAGTAACCAGAGACAATGGTTATGGGTTCAAATGATCATTTATTTAGTGTACAAAGTTTAAGTTTCAAAAGATAATAACAGAGGATCATAATGGCTAAATATCAATTCCAAATATGAAAACAACAAAGCCTTTCTAGCTACTTGGCCTAGGCTGGCTTCTTTACTAATAAATTTTATTTTATTTAATTAGAAACTACATTTTGCTAGCTTTTTACTCACAAGCTCCCATCCGATGCAAAGCGATCCAAAGCTTGGCTGTTTGAAAGCAAGAAATTGCACGTAGATAAATAGGGACCATTTCAGTGGGAAGGTAAACAGTGTTACATGCACTCTGGTGTTGAGGCATGCCTCCCACATGTCCATGGAAACATCTGCAGATGCAGACAATGCTGGCTCTTTGGCTATAAACAGAGATGAGCACTGAAATCTAGAGTCGGATATGACCGGCTTTCAAACAAGGGTGACCTTTACCTTTATCCCCCTTCTTTCCATATTCATAACATATTTTCCCACACATAGCCCTCCTTCTGAAGGGTTTCAGCCAATTACAACATAGAATACAATGCCTATCAAACTTAGTTCTATTCTCACAGAATTCAGTTTGTTTTGACACACTATCTTCCCCCAGCTGCTGTTTGAAGACTACATCCCTACCATTGTGAACATAAAAACAGAAATCTACCTTACTGTTATGAAGCAAGCACCCCCTCCTATTTCTTTACAAATGGGGAAAATAAACAGAAAATGAAATAGCTATTGTGGGGGCGGGGGCTGAAGTGGTTTAGATACAATTGCTGATCCCCTCAGGTACACAACGTATACAACAAGGACATACAGTAGAGCCTCGCATAACGATGTTACTTGGTACCCCAAGTAGCGTCATTATGCAGAAAACATCGTTATGCGGGTTTCTATGGAGTTTCCCATGTAACAACGTTTTTAGTGTCGTTATCTGGATAACAAAGGTTATTTTTAGCATTGTTATCTGGATAACGACACTAAAACATCATTATGCACGGGAACATGTGGTACATAATGATGCATAGTTAAGTGAAAATGACGCTATCCGAACACGACATTATGTGAGGATCTACTGTAAAAATAAAACAGCCACTGTTATAGACACCCCACAGAGAGTAAACCAACAAATTGAGCCTTGTCAGATTTAACATACAAATTAAAAAGCCAGCTAACAAGAGGTCACATGGAAATCTTAATATTTAATGTATCCTAATCAGCAGCTCAACTATCAGCACTTACTGAGGGACCACAACCTCTGTACCTCAGTAACTTATTACAATACCACAAGACTCGACAAAAACTGTGATCCTGCCCTCTTCACTTTTCTTCTTTGTTGTTGTTCAATCGCACAGTGGAGTCTGACCCTTTGAGATGCCACGGACTACATCATGTCAGGCTTCTCTGTCGTTCACCATCCTCCAGAGTCCATCCAGATCCACGATCACCATGTCAATGATAATGTCTAACCATCTCATCCTCTGTCACCTACTTTTCTTTTCGCCTTCGATCTTTCCTAGCATCAGGGCCTTCTCCAGTGACTCCTCACAGTTCGTTGGTGGCCAAAGTAGAGCTTCTGCTTCAGTATTTGTCCTTCTAAGGAGCATTCAAGGTTGATTTCCTTTCAGATCAACTGATTTGATCTCCTTGCAGTCCAGTGGACTCTCAAATGTCTCTTCCAGCACCACAGTTCAAAGGTGTCTATTCTTCTGTGCTCAGACTTCCTGGTCCAGCTCTCTTCGAAGTGGTGGTATTCATATTTTTTTTACTACCTACTCTGTGGGCATGGTATGGAGGGTGTGGCCAGAGGGAAAGCCCTGCATTGCACCCGAATTAAGACTACTTTATTTCAAAACTTGGATTGGCGGGCCAGCCAGAATTTCTGCTATCGATTCTGGTGAAATGGGGTGAACCTGCTGAATCCCACCACTGTCTTTCAGCCATACATTACTACTGGGGAGACTATACTTTTAACTATGCAGATGAAGCAGAAGTAGATGCTTTTTCTGGTACTCCTTTGTTTTCTCCATGATCTAGTAAAAGTTGGCAATTTGATTTCTAGTTCCTCAGCCTCTTTGGGACCCAGTTTGTACTGCTGTTTGTTCTCGGTCCACACATTGCTGAAGCCTAGCTTGTAGGATCTTCAGCATGTGAAATTAGCACAATTTTATGACAGCTTGAACATTCTTTGGCATTGCCCTTCTTTGGAATTGGAACATAACTGACCTTTTCTAATCCTGTGGCCACTGTTGCATTTCCCAAATTTACTGGCATTTTGAGTGCAGCACTTTAAAGCATCTTCTTTTGGGATTTAATTAGTTCAACTGGAATACTGTCATCTCCACTAACCTTGTTTTAGTAATGCTTTTTAGGGCCTGCTTGACTTCATACTCCACAATGCAAGCGTGGCGCCAAAATGGCTGCCGCGCTCTTTGCGCCCCCCCCACCGGACGAAGGTATCCGGGTAGTTAGGGGCGTGGCCAGCTCCCTTATAAAAGGGGTGGCCACGAGGCAGCCGAGCTGCCATTTTGCGAAGCGACGGAGCGGAGAAGTTTTTTCCTCTTACCTCCGTCGCTTTTGCCTTGACTGCCTTCGAAGAAGAAGGCGGCCACGAGCGCGGCTCGCGCGGTTCGGAGGCGCAATCCGGGTCGGAGGACCGCAGCTGCGCCTCCCCAGCAGCCGCCTTTGCCTGCACCCACCAGGACCGGTGGGATGGGGTCTATTCCCCCTTGGCCGGAGGCTGGGGACCCAAGCATGGGTCCAGCAAGGGCTGCGGCCCGCGGCCCGCAAGCGGTGGACACCGCTCCTGGTGCTTCCCATTCTACTGGGCCTTCCTCTATAGGGGCGCAGCTCACTCCGGGGCCTTCCAGCCTTGGGGGGTGGTGTGGTCCCCTTCCCTGGCAGGTGCCTACATCGGCCCTACCGGGCCTGGGTGTGGGGTCATGGCCCTATTCGGGCCCCGGGGTACAAGGACCTGTACCCACGCCTGTAGCAGGCGGGCCGGCTGGCCCTTGGCCCCACGTCAGTGTCGAGGCCTTACTGGCCCGCGTTGCGGCCCTCGAGGCTTCCCTGGCTCGGGCCAGCCACGCTGGGGCTCCCTTTGGGGTTCATTTTGACGCGTCGTCTGCTGGGCAGCGGCAGGCGACGGGACGGGTCGAGCAGCTTGAGGCGCGTGGCGCGACTTTGGCCACTGCCTCGCAGCTCCCCAACCAACAGGCCAGTGCGGGTCAGGCCCCAGCGACGAGCTCTACGGCGGTCGTGAGCTCCGACGCCCCCAGTGGGCCGGAACCCCCGGTGGGGGCGCCCCGCGGGGGTGCAGCATGTGAGTATGCGGTCCAAACTAGTGCACCTACACACGTGGCCACGTTGGGGGGGCTTTCCAATGGCCTTGGCCTCGCGTGGGTGGTGCGGCGGTACAGCCGCTGACGCCCCACCTGGCGACGACAACTACCACCCAGGGCCCCGGGGTGGGGGGTGTTTCCTACCCTGTGGGAAATGTTTTGGGGGTGGCTGGGCTAGTCCAAGCCCCTTTCCAGATGCCCGCAATTTCTGCGGTGCCTGTCTCGGCCTTGCCGACAGCGGGGTATTCCTTACCACTGGGTGACCACTTGGCACAGGCCACCAAAGAGAAAATATGGCGGGGGGAGTATGTAGATATCTTCTCACTCCTAAACAGGGAGCCCACCAAGGAAGAGAGGGAGGGGCAGGATGAGAAGGATAAGGAGCAGGCACGTCGTCGCAAGCCACCACGTACGTGGGCCAACTGGCTGCTGGCCTACCTCATCTACATGGCGGTGTACCTGAGGGCCCGGCCGGATTTGGCAATTCCGATGGTCCAGTATTTGGACAACATCTATCGGGCGATGGTTGACTTTCCGGGCCCGTCGTGGTTGGCTTATGACGAGGAATTCCGTATGCGGATTCCCCTGCACCCTGAGATGAGGTGGGATGAGCCATGCCAGTGGCTTTGCCTTCTGTACATGACGCCCACGCGCCCCGCGCCAGGGGAAAGATACCATTGTGGACATGCGGTCCAGCGAGCGGCTCCAGCACAAGTTCCCCGCCAGGTGGCGGGGCAGGGGGTTCCAGCCCGCCTGCTGTGCTGGACTTTCTCGTCCTATGGTTCCTGCAATAGGAAGAATTGCAAGTACAGACATGAGTGTCCCACCTGTGCGGGCCCCCACGCAGCCTCTGCCTGTCCCAGGCCTGGAGGGACGCGGGGCAGAGGGAGGGGCGGACAGTGGGCTGGCAAGACTGCCGCAGATGGAGCTGGTTCACCGAAAGGCTCCCTCCCCAATTAATGTGGACGTGTTGGAGCATTGGCTCACATTGTACCCGAAAGGGGAGGATGTGGATTATCTCCTTCAGGGCTTTAGGCAGGGGTTCCGTATCCCTTTCATGGGTGATAGGTCCCCTCAGGATGCCCCCAACCTTTTGTCCCTTAGGGGGAGGGAGGAGGTGGCTGCTGCCAGCATTAATAAGGAGGTCGATGCGGGCAGGGTCGCTGGCCCTTTCCCTGCACCCCCGTTCCCCAACCTTAAGGTATCGCCCCTGGGCTTGGTTCCCAAAAAGTCTCCAGGCGAGTTTCGCCTTATCCATCACTTGTCCTACCCAGCCGGCCGATCGGTCAATGATGCTATCCCTGATGACCTTTGCTCAGTCAGGTATACATCTTTTGACCACGCGCTGCGCATGGTGCGCTCATGTGGCCCGGGTGCGCTGCTGGCTAAGTGCGACATTAAGTCGGCTTTTCGCCTCTTGCCGGTGCACCCGGGCGACTTTGAATTGCTGGGTTTCAAATTTCGGGGCGAATATTACTTTGATAAGGCTATGCCTTTTGGCTGTTCCATATCATGCTCGGCTTTCGAGCGTTTCAGTACCTTCCTAGAGTGGGCTTTCGTCCGCAGGTCAGGGTCCTGGTCTGTAGCCCATTACCTGGATGACTTTTTATTCGGGGGTGAACGGGGCTGGGACACGTGTACACGTCTCCTCAACACATTTCAGACGCTAATGGAGGAACTCGGTGTCCCTTTAGCGCCCGAAAAGACCAAGGGCCCATCTACCCAGCTAGTCTTCCTGGGGGTGGAGATTGACACGATAGCGCAGGCGTCTAGGTTACCGCGGGATAAGGTGTCAAGGATAGTGGCCCTTATCTCGGACTTGCTGGCCAAGCGCAAGGCATCACTGAGAGAACTGCAGGTGCTACATGGTCACCTTAATTTCGCTTGCAGGGTGGTCGCACCGGGCAGGGCTTTTGCCCGGCGCCTGTGCGACGCCATGGCAGGATTATCCAGGCCTCACCATAGGGTTCGGCTTACCCGGGGTATCAGGGCAGACATGCTTGTCTGGTTACAGTTCCTGAGGGAGTTCAATGGGGTCTCATTTTGGAGGCATGACCTCCTGGCTTCCCCTCGTTTTCAGATTCAGTCTGATGCCTTGGGATCCCTGGGTTATGGGATGTACTTCAATGGGAAGTGGGCCTATGGTGGGTGGCCACCGGCCTGGGCAGGCACGGGTCGCCTGCGTGATCTCACATATCTGGAGTTTTTCCTTATCCTGGGTGCTTTGATGCTATGGGGCGAGGAGTGGGCAAACTCGGTCGTGCATTTCTGGTGTGACAACGCGGCTGTGGTCCACATTGTCAATGCACAGACTTCTAAATCGCCCAGGGTTATGGACCTAGTGCGCCAGTTTGTGTTGCGCAGCCTGCGCCTCAACGTCCTGTTCAGGGCCAGGCATGTCCCAGGGGTTAATAATGATATTGCTGACGCTTTGTCCCGCCTACAGATCCCCCGGTTCCGTGCCTTGGCCCCGGATGCGGAGGAATTTCCCTCGCCACTCCCGGAGGAGATATGGACCATTGGCAAGGAGAGGTGAACCGGGCGATTGGCCTGTCGCTAGCGCCACGCACGCGTAAGGCGTATCACCACGCAATTAATTCTTTCAGGGCATTCTGTACCCAATTTCAACTGCCAGGAACCTGGCCGATCCCGGTAACACATGTTCTGCGGTTCATGGTTTACCTGCATGCTCAGGGCCTTGCACCTCGCACCATAGCATCTAAGCTTTCAGCGTTGGCTTTTATGGCCAAAGTGGGAGGTCATGTGGACAGCACCTCTGACTTCCATGTGAGACATGTTTTGGAGGGGTGGGTGCGCGAGCGGGGGCGTTGCCCGGACGACCGCCACCCGATTTCCCCAGGGGTTCTTACCCAGTTGGCCCTGGGCTGGCCTTGCCTCGGTTTTGATACATATGAGGCAGCCCTATTTCATGCAGCCACAACGGTGGCATTTTTTGGAGCGCTCCGCATCAGCGAGCTTGTGATGCTGTCTAAGGCGGATGCAAGTCGTAGGGCACTGGAACTCGAGGATGTCTGTGTTGCCAAAGACTGGGCTCAGTTGAGGATACGCTCCTCTAAGACGGATCAGCATGGCGTAGGCAGTGGTGTGCGACTGCTACGGTGTTCTTTGGCAGACATCTGTCCGGTTGGTGCCCTACAAGAGTTCCTTGCACTGCGTGGCACGCACCATGGCCCGTTTTTCTGTCACCAAGATGGGTCTCCCCTTACTAAATTTCAATTTTGGAAGGTGACGGGCAAAGCGCTGGCCAGTGTGGGCCTCCCAGGTGCCCGCTATGGCACCCATTCATTCCGTATAGGGGCGGCCTCAACCGCAGCTGCTTTTGGGTACTCCGGGGCTGACATACGCAGCATGGGAAGGTGGGGTTCGCAATGTTTTTAGTTTTATGTGTGCCCACTTCCGCCGTGAGTACCAATTCAGTCACCTTACCTTCTTTTCCTCAATTTTCTTTACAGACCCTGGGTGTCGTATTACACCGGTGACAGTATGGCTGGTGGGCCATAGCTACGTGCACAGGGCAGCGCGTTACGCTGCGGCGACAGAGTGGGGACCCCGACTGGGACTGGGTGCATACGCAAGTCTCACATGGCATGGTAAGCCCGGGATGTTATGGCGGGAGCTGCTGCCTTTCCTTTTTCAGGCCAGAATGCTGACCCGCCTGACATTCTGATCATACACCGGGGGGGCAATGATATGGGCCAGGTCACCGGCTTATCGCTGAAGCATGCGATTTGCGAGGACCTCGCCTACCTGCATTACGTCTGGCCCGCCACAACCCTTGTTTGGTCGGACATGGTCCCGCACCATTCCTACAGAGGGGGTGTTGACCTCCTGGCCCTTGACCTCGCTAGACGCATGGTGAATAGGGCAGTGGCACGGTTCCTTGTCGACAGGGCTTGGGGGAGGGTCAGTCGTCACCCCGCTATTAGCCTACAAAATTATGACTTGTATGCAGGGGATGGGGCCCATTTGTCGCGAGGAGATGTGGACCTCCTGTTGGGTGATTGGCGAGCAGGCCTGTTGACCGAGCTGACGGTCTGGGGGGGGGGCGTCGAGCCTTCTTTGAAGCCCCTCCGTGTGGCGGGTAGCACTGGTAAGGTAAACATTATGACCCACAGGTATCTGGCAAGTTCGCAATTGACTGGACAACACTAGACAGGCATAAGTTGGTTAAACGTTGTCCGGTCAACGACGAACTAGGCGACGGGGTGATGGCTATAGCTAGACAGCATGCATCACCCCGTGATTTTACGGATACGCGTCAGAGGGTGGGGTCATTAGTTAGATATTGACTACGGTCAACAATTTGTTTGTTGTCAACAAACAAATTGATACAAATGGATACATTGTAGCAATTGCCGTTGGCAATTTTGGGTGGTACCTTACCAGTGTTACTTCGGCCTGCTTGCCTTAAGAATTATGATTGGTCAATTACCAATAGAAATTTATAATTCGGACTAGGGCATGAATCAATAAATGTGGCCCAATGCCGTTATCCACTTTTATCAGTGTCTGAGTCCTTTATTGGGGGGTGCGCCTGCAATGTTTGGCTTGAGGGCAGCAATCACACCCTTGTGGTTGTCAGGGACATTAAGGTCCTCCTTGTATAGTTCTTCTGTTTATTTTTGCTAGCTTTTCCTAATGTCTTCTGCTTCTGTTAGGTCCCTACTATTTTGTCCTTTATCATGGCCATTTTTGCTCAAAACCTTGCTCATTACTGCATGGGAATGAAAACGCTTTTCATCCAAACAGCTGTGAAAAAGAATCTGCAGTCTTCACAGTGACAGTAAAGTGTGTGGGGTGCACAGAGAAAACATTGGCAGGCAGAGAGTGGCATTATTTTTCACTAAATTTTCCAGAGTTCTCACTTCCATTCATAGCTATTATCAATAGCTACCATTGTTTAACAAGAAAGAAATAGATGCCGGGGAGGAAGGAAAAACAAGTAATTTAAAGATGTAGTGCAAGTGTATTCATTTTTGGAGCTTGGAAGTAATGTTTCACAAGTAATGATATTACCAAGGATGCATTTCTGTTTTCGGTAAGAAGGAGATAATTATGATCTTTTTGGAAAGTAATGTAACAGCTGGTAATGCCATTACTTCTTTCTGAAACATGTAACATTTCCTGATTGCTTTTATTTGTTACTTCTGAGGTGGCAAAATTGCTTTAGAGAGCATTTTAATAAAATACAGCTTCATATTTTTGGCTATTTTCTTACTGTTCTAGGCAGATCGTCTTTTTAAAAAGGAACTAAAAAGTAATAAAAATGAATGAACAATGCAGTGAGTTATAAAAGCAGGTGGTTGAATTCCAGAAGAAACAGCCTGACAAATAATGAGGCCCCAAACTGCCCAGGGTTTTATATGTTAATACCAACACCTTTAATTGAAGTAAGTGACAGTAATTCCCTCACCACCACCAAAAAGCCACTGATATTTCACTCTTTTCATGCTATTTAGATGTACAAAACTCTTTGCTATATATATTGCCCAATCAAAGCCTGCTTCTTGGGAGATTATGAAAAACTGCAAGGAAATAAAAGAAGAGCCATAGAAAGAATTGCTGGGATACACAATGTGAACCTCTGTTGTACAACTTTGTTGCTGTTGCTCCTTTCCACCTTATTGTCTGTGTCACTGTTTCAAATAGCTTTTAAAAATTATCCATCTTATTTTCAGGCTAAAAATTTGAGGGGAGCATTTCAAGGAATGCTCTGAGGGTTTCTTATTGTATTAGCACAGTGTCTTTCTTGTTGTTGGTATTCCCACTGTTATAATCTAGCAACAATTTCTCACACTCCAGAATGTCCCAGATTTAATGTCATTGCATTGTTACATGTAGGTGTGTGAATGTATAGTGTGGTATGGTGGTGAAAAACCTTAATCACCCCTAAGTACACTTATAAAAGCAAATGATGGAAGATATTTAAAGTCATTTTCCTGATGAGAAGACAATTATCTTCCTATACCAGTGATGGTGAACCTTGGCACTACAGCTGTTCTTGAACTTCAATTCCCAGAAGCCCTGATTAGCAGGAGTGCTGACTTGGCCTTCTGGAAATTGAAGACCAAGAACATCTGGAGTGACAAGGTTTGTCATCACAGTCTTATAACCTTTTATTTGTGATCAAAACAACAGGGATGATAAGAAGCCACTTCAGGTGCTTTTGCCTTTAACAGAAGGACAAATGTGTATGTGAGCTTTGCTTACTACTTTGTTATTTATACAAATGGCAATTTGCCAACCCTTAGATAACAACTGAATATTTGATCTTCAAATGAACAGCAGCCTCTGTTTATAGTGTCCTATTCTAAACCAGCTTTTCTTGGGTGAATTCAAATCTTACAGTAAAAATGCTATATTTGCCAACATTGCTTCTTCTTATTCCATGTCTAAGCCAGACGTGAAACTTCCAAAATGAAGCTACCTTTTGGCGAATTCATTTCATAGCTCCTTTTGCCTGACCTAGCATGAGAAAGATTAACTGGCAACACAAGGTTGCCATTACCAGGGTATGCCAGAGTGTGGTTCAAAAATACCACAGTCTTCCAGGAGGCTCTTTCTGTGTACCCCGACAACATAGCTTATGCCTCATTTAGGAGAGTAAATCTGTTTTGAAAATTTCTCCACCTAATCACTTGCAGCATCTTCAATTGTGTTTTTATTCCATTTTTTTTTTACAGATTGAACTGAATGGCACTGCTTTCTCTTGGCCAGGTATCAATTTTATTAAAATCAACTGGACTGTTTCCATTGGATTCCATAGGCAATATGCAATTTCAATTGTTGCATGAAAATCTGGCTAGCTGCTATGTAGATCATAAAAGACAAATCTATGGGAAACCTAAGAGATAAATCCAGTGCTTGTATGCAGGCAGGCAGGCACCGCCTATGGATCTGACAATTTCTTTGCTCTCCTCCCCCCCCCCCAGCAAGTATCAAGGTTAAAGTGGGGATGTAAAAAAAAATCTTTATATTGACATCATCAGTAGCAGACTGCTGCTGGTTGAAGATTTACTTTTATATTTTAGGTCACCCATGATATGCATGCAATGAAATGGAGTAGCATTGCCTCCAAAATTTTAAAAAAGGTAATACTTAGGTCAGCAGTAATCTGCCACTCACAGCGATGGCCTTCCTTGTTGTGTAGGTGACATCTGCCCAACAAGATTTCAGCTAAATTTAGAAGCCACTCTTGGCATTTGTGAACTTTTGCCAGTGAAGCAGACACTCCTGGTGAAATGGATTTCTCCCTTTTCCTGAAGCTCTCCACAACAGGGATATTAAATGTACATGCAAAATTCCTTGTTCTCCTTGATTCAAGCTGTTTCAACTTGACAATGCACTTAGATGAGGCATTTAGGCCATGTCTGTGAGCGATGGTGAATCCTCAATCCCACACAGAATAAATGGCATGAAAAAAGGAAGAAACACTTGGGGTCCTGTTTAGGCTGAGATAAAGGTCAACCTTCCAATTTTTTCAACATGATGAAGGAACTGCTAACTCTCAGTTCAATGTGACACTTGCAAAAAGAGAAATCAAAGAGGGGAAATACAGAATTGCAACAACAACAAAAAGGAAATGTTGTTAAGTATTAAATTTGGAAGGTAAAACAACTCAAAGCTGTTTTTAAAATATTATTTCCTAAAAAAATTCCAGTTGATCAACACTTTGGTTTTTAATGTTGTTATAATTTATTTGACAATGTCTTGAATACTTGTAAGTTCTTGGAGCATCATTTTTGAAACTGATGCACTATGTGCTGTATAAGCCTTCTACATCTTATTATAGATCCTATTACGAAAGAATTATAAATTGTTCTGCAATTTCATGACTACAAAAGGGTGAAATCCTTTTTGCATAGCAAAATAAGTCACAGCTAGATTAGGCCTATTTGACTCATTGGATCATACAGAGAATGTGATTCACCAAATCCCCACTTTTTCCCAACTCTAGTTGCAATTTATGATGCTAAGCAACAGAATTTTGCCCAGTATATCATTAAAAAGTAGTATAGAGAATACAGTAATGGATATAAAGAAAGAAAGTTGGAATTACTGTGCATTCCATACTTGCACATCAGGTTTAGTTTGGAACAAACAATGATTGGATAATAATATTTTTATTATATTTTAATGTCTACTGGGGACCCTTGGGCCTTGTACAGGCTGAATATGATTTTTGTACTATCAAACAATAGGAGAAAAGATGATGTTGATGGCATTGACCCAGAGAGAAAGCCATTGCTATTTTATTGTGTCATGATCATCTCTCCATGCTATTCTTGCCTAAAGAGCATAACTTTTCTTCTGCTTATTCAGTCTGACAGAATTAGTTTCTTTTCCTTGTATGCATACTTTATGCTCCCCAAACTTTATGCCCCTTGCTATCGCATGCACGAAATATGTGATTAAAATAATCAGCCTTTCGTAAAACATATGATAACAAACACTAATTATTCTAATAACCAGTTTATTTTAGAAACCATTAGAATAGGTTAAAGATCCCAGTGGCCATAGTGTGTGTCTACTTAGATTGTACAAGCAGAGGACCTGGCATTGCCCAGGGGTACCCTACCCGGGCCAAGTAGAGAACCGGGCCCACCCACCCCACCCCCGCCACAGCTGCCTTACCTTTTTGTCTGCTGTCGTTGTGACCGCTCTCTCAGCTCCACTGCGAGGCACCGTCTCAGCCTGACTCTGGCTGCTGTCAGCCTCCCCAGCGACTACAGTCAGTGAGTAGCCATCGCAGCCCAGCCCCTCCGTCCTCCCATGGGTTGTGTCATGCGGAAGAGAGCCTCCATTTGGGCGGGTGGGCAGAGGACCCATTGGTGGGGGCAGAGGCCTGTGGAAGGCAGTGGCCCAGTCCCATCATCCACCCACCCCTGGCTGTGGGTTCTTCCTTCCCCCGCGGTGTGCCTCTGGAGTGCAGAGGATCCATGCCGCAGTGGTCGCCCACCAACAGTAGTCACTGTGGTGGGGCGGCTGTAATGGCTGTAATTGCTGCTGTCCATACTGGCGGCTAGATTGTGTGTCACCTGGAATGCTGGACAGACTTTGGCACATGCGTGGAATTTCACGCATGCGCCACAGCCTGGAATGCCAGGCAGGGTTAGGTGCATGTGTGGATTCTCGTGCAGCCACAGTAATCTCTCTGGGTTGTTTCTGCTTGCCGGGGGGTGGGCATTGCAGCCCCTTTTCGGGGGCAAGGCCCCCAAGGCAGGCTGCCAGTTTACCCACGGCGGCCACCCTAGACGTTGAAGGTAGGCATGCAAAGCAGTTTCCAGCGCAATTGGTGCAGGGATGTCACTTTGTATTAGGGAGCCCTGTGATGTCACGGAGCCCCAGATCTGGTCATCTGGGAATTGGTTGAGCTGTGGTGACGACATCACAATCCCCCCTGGTTGGCTTTTTCCCCTTGCTTTTTCTCCTGTCGGTGGGGGCATCCCCTTTGCAGATTGATTTAGTGGGCGTACCCCTCCCCATGGGGCTTGTCACCACTGCAGTGACTGTCTCTTCGGCCCAAGGTACGTGTGTGCCAAGTTTCAGTGTGATCGGTGCAGGGGTGTGGATTTGTATAAGGAACATACAGTGCCAGACCTTAATTTTAGTTATATAGATGCTAATTGCCTTTTTCGTCTTTAGGTCATATGCTATAATTTATCAGAACTAAGACAAATGAATGGTTTGCTGTGCAAAACTTTTCATCATAATTATTATCTTTCACAGAAAAAGGCACAGGTCTTTAGTTCACTGCATCTTAATTATGCAAATAACATATTTCAGATCCTTATAACTCTGGAGGTCTTCAGATTTTGATTTTGTTATTACTATATTATTATGATGATCATAATCATTGTCCTCTAATGTCCTGTGCCCCACAAAATGCATAATCAGTCCTACAGGCCCAAGTGAGCTTTTGACTTGCACTTCACTTCACATGCAGGTAAATTTTCTCTGAAGTGTTAAAAAAGAGCCATAGCCAGGCTCTGCTATGTGCTCATCATGAATAAGAAAGGGTGGTGGTCTTTAGATAAAGTAAAAGTCACCGTTGCTCGAAAGCCAGTCATATCCAACTCTAGAGTTTAGTGTTCATCTCTATTTATAGCCAATGAGCCAGCGCTGTCTGCAGATGAAGATATTTCCATGGACATATGGCAAGCATGACTAAACACCGGCATGCACGGAATGCTGTTTACCTTCCTACTGAAGTGGTACCTATTTATCTACTTGCAATTTCTTGCTTTCGAATTGCTAGGTTGGCAGGAGCTGGGACAGTGACTGGAGCTCTCTCCAACATGCAGCACTTGGGTCTCAAACTGCTGAACTGCTGACCAGTGGTGAACATCAAAAAAAATTCTGCCACACTGTGGGCGTGGCCTGGGTGGGCATGGCCTGTTGGGCATGTGACTGCTCTTTGCTATAGAGCTATGAAAATAGAAGTCTCTTCTATTTTCATCATTCTATAGCGAACCTCTGAAGCCATTTCCCCCTTGTCCGAGGCTTTTCCATGGCTCTGTTTCACCCCGAAGCACATCCCTAACCACTCCGGAGTCCAGGAAATGGAGCCCAGGAAAAGCCTTGAACGAAGGGAGAAATGGAGCCAGCCCCCTCCAAAGCCTCTTCTAGGAGAAGGAGGAGGTGGGCGGGGAAGGGAGATGGGCAGGGCCAGCCATTTTTTACTACAGATACATGCATACTGGTCCAATCCAGCTAATGCCCCTCACTGCTGCCGACCTTCCAGTCATAAAATTTAGTATCTTAGCCTCTAAGCCACTGCAATCTACATGATGCTAAATGGAGACCAAGACTTGTGGCTCGATTTTATTGCACTTGATTTGGCTCCAAGTGTCCAGAAAAATTGCTTTCAGGCATTTCCCCACTTCTAGGACACCTTGGCTAAGATGTTCCTTGTTGCCAACCATTACATTGTAGAATGGAGGAACTAGAGCTCCTCAGATTACTGCCTGCTGCTCTTCTTTCTCTTCTTTGTCAGCTGCTTTTGGCAACATAGAGAAGCCATGGAGGTTGTGCTGCAGCTGCTCTGCCACACCTACCATTCCATCAAATGGGGTGGTTGGGGTGGTAGATGCCTTAGTTCCTCCAGTAGTGGGGCAGGCACTGGAAAGAAGTTTATAAAGTACTAGCATATTTTGCCCGGCGGTGCCGGGCTTTGTAAAATTGTGTTGGATAGTAAAGGGTTTCATTTTTTTTTCTTGAACCAATGGTGTTGGGCTGTTGTAAATGGTGTTGAAAGGTTTTGTGATTTTGTGGCTTCGAGGCGCTGCATCCGCCTGCAGCAGACTTGCACTCCCAGTGTGTGTTTTATTTTTATTTTTTGTGCACCGGATTCCTCAGTGCTGGGCTCTTTAAATTGGTTTTGGAAGGTTTTTGTTTTATGTTTATGCAATTTTTATTTTTATTTAATTTATTTAATGTAAATTAATTTTTTTAATTTAAAATTTAATTTTGGTTTTTTAAATCTTTATTTTTATGCATTTTTATTTTTTGTTTTGTTTTTTTGGGTTTTTGGGGTTTTGAGTGAAAAGTTGTTTCTGTTTTTTTTGGTATTTTTTGAGATTAGTCTGAATTTTTTTGAATGTTTTGATAACTTATTTGATTAATTTGGGAATTAATCTTATTAGTTTCAATATTTTTGAATGCTTTTTCTCTTGTGGCCTCTGGGTGGGGTGGTGAGCTTTTCTTCCTCTCTACAATTTTTCTCTTCTGTCCTCTGGGTGTCGCTTCTGGTAAGTATTTTCTTTATTTTCTCAGTTGGGTTCCAGTCGGCATGGAGTGAAGACGTCTCCTGGTAAGCTCTCTGTTTTTTTTTGGGGGGGGGGCGTTTGTGTTGTGGTTTTTTTTTGGGGGGTGTCTTTGTAATGTTTTTGTGGTTACTTTTTGGATGTTTTTGTTTCTTTTTGACTGTTTTTGTGACTGTTTTTGAATGTTTTTTGTGTACTTTTTTTTGGGGGGGTGTCTTTTTTTTCGTGGGCCAGGCTCGATCTCAGGCCCGTGGAAAGAAAAGGGCGGGGTGGTGGTCTTTTTTCCCTGAGTTTATCCAGGGAAGAATGTGACCCTTTGTTGCTTTGCATATAGGCACAAATTAAGATGACTGCAGCTATCTGATTATAATCAGTAAGAAAACTGAAGTTCAGGAAGATTGCTTTCTGGCTATGATGAAATATTGGCTACCATTGCTTCATAATGATGAGATTAATAAAGTTTTTCTTAACTGAGCAGCAGTGGTCCATGGAAAATGTAATCTTAGCTTGAATTTGTTAATAATATGCATTAAATAAAGCCTTAGAAAGTATTTACTTCAAGTTGTTTTTGAAAGATCCTAATAATTTATCATTACGGTTTCTATGAAGTATCTATTTACTTCTAATTTAACTGGTTTCTCTGAAGCAATTAAAACATCTTTCAGTTTGAAAAACACAACAACCTTTAAGTCAAAATGCTATTATAATATACCTAAAAATGAAGTTTGGGGTAAACACAAAGCACTTGTTATAAGCATTCTATGTTTTTCACTAGATATAGAAGAAAAGTAGATCAAGTGGGTAAATTCCAAAGTACATCCCAAATATATAAAAGTAACTATGACAATAAGTGAAGAGTTGTAGTTATAACACACACACACACAGAGAGAGAGAGAGAGAGAGAGAGAGAGAGGTTGTCCCACAATGTCACACTCATTATGAAACTAATTATATTGCCATTATTAGGAAATGGGACTTAGTACAAATACCTTATTTGTAAAAAGTTTTTATTTGTAATGAGGTTTTTTTACTAGCAGTTTGATTTCCAAGTACTGCAGGATGGAAATGAGCTGCTGTCTTCATCCCAGCTCCTGCCAACCTAGCAGTTCGAAAGCAAGAAATTGCAAGTAGATAAATAGGGACCACTTTGGTGGGAAAGGTAACAGCGTTCCTTGTTTAGTCATGCCTGCCACATGACCACGGAAACATCTGCAGAAGCAGACAGCGCTGGCTCTTCAGCTTAGAAACAGAGATGAGCACTGGCTTTCGAGCAAGGGAAACCTTTACCTTTTTTTTTTACTATTTTTAAGTTTGGTTAATTTTCATACCACCCATCTGGGAGGAAATGCCTATTTTGAGCAGTTTGATTTCAAACTCTGACTAACTATTAATTCTTGAACCATTTTACCCTCATTCTCTGCATTTCTCATTAACTAGAGAAATTTCCACAGATTCTAAAAAGTTTAATAGAGGTGGATATCATAGCAAACAAGATATTTGGGCAAACTAACCAAGTCTGTTCATTAATTATGGAATGAAGAGTGTGCAATAGTCTGGTTTCAGGCCCGGATATGGTACTGAGACGGCATTGGTCACACTGATGGATGATCTCTGGTGGGAGTGAGACGGAGGTTGTCCATCCGTTCTTGCTCTCCTTGACCTCTCTGTGCCTTTTGATACCATCGACCATGGTATCCTTCTGGAATGGCTCCGAGGATTGGGGATCCAGGGCACTGTGTGGTCCTGGTTTTCCTCATTTCTGAAGGGCCGGACCCAGTCGGTGTGGTTGGAGAGTGGGAGGTCAAGCCCTAGGCCCCTTAAGTATCGGGTGCCTCAGGGTTCGGTGCTCTCCCCTCTCCTATTTAACATCTACATGAAACTGCTCCATTCTCATGGGGTTCAGTACCATCAGTACGCGGATGACACTCAGTTTTACATCTCGGCCCGTGGTGATCCCAGCGATGCTATTGAAGTCCTGTCTGGGTGTCTGAAAGCTGTGGGGGTTTGGATGGGGGCCAATGGGCTACAACTGAATGCCAGCAAGACAGAATGGCTATGGATTGGTTGCCCAGGGAATTACCATCTTTGGTTTTGGATGACAAACCCGGTGCACAACTTGGGGGTCCTCCTGGACTTGCAGCTGCTGCTAGAAGAACAGGTGGCAGCCATAGCCAGGTGTGCTTTCACACAGCTGCGATTAATTCACCAGTTTCGCCTGTTCCTGGACAGGGACTCCCTGGTCATGGTCACTCATGCTCTGGTCATCTCCAGACTAGATTATTGTAATGCGCTCGACATGGGGCTGCCCTTGATGACCATTCGGATGCTACAGCTGGTCCAGAATGTGGCAGCCCGGGAGGTGACGGGGTGCAGACGTTATGCCCATGCCTCACCACTGCTTCGGGAGCTGCACTGGTTACCAGTTTGCCTCCGGGTGCAATTCAAGGTGCTGGTTTTGAACTTTAAAGCCCTACATGACAGTGGGCCAGGTTACCTAAGAGACTGCATCGCCCTAAGAACATCTGTCCATCCAACCAGGGTAGACCAGAGGGGCTCTCTTATTGTACCATCTGCTAGAGGGGCTCGCCTTTCTAGCACAAGGAGGAGGGCCTTTTCCGAGTCCTCACCTGCACTCTGGAACCTCCTACCAACAGAGCTACGTCTCCAGATGGAATTGCTGACTTTCAGAAAATAACTTAAAACCTGGCTGGCAGGCCAAGTTTGGGGTACAGGTGGAAGGGTGACTTCCGTTGGGTGGCTGGTATAGTGTAACTCTGGCCCCCTCCGGCCCTGCACCCATTTTTAGGGGGAGGGTAGTTTTTCATGCAGTTTTTATTATGTTTTTATTGTGATTGTGAACCGCCTGAGTTGGCCTTGGCCAAGTGGGCAGTATAGAAATAAAAATAATAAAAAAATAAAAAAATAAAAATAAATCTTCTAACTTCTAGAATATTCCCTCTTATTTTTCTTCAAATGTTTAATAGTTTTATTTCCTTTCCCTTTCTTTGTGCAAACCTTTGCCTATATGATCTAAAGGAAGAAATGTGATTTCTTTTCTTCTTTCATATCCATAATCCAAAATGTCAGTAAAAATGTACATCAAATGTTATTGAAAATCACAAAGGAAAATTGCCTTAGGTCATTTGGTATTCATATCAAATTCGCGTTCATTCTGCAAAGTCAACACAACTTTCAGTTCACTTCATAACTTACCTGATTTAATAAGAGGTGGATAAAATAGTTAAATTTTCATCAAAAGGGAAGAAGCAAGCAGGCCAGAATTGCTAAATTATTTAAATTATTTCAATGAAAACTATGTGGTGACTTAGTAGTTAAGAATCTGAGCTTGGAGACTGCAAGGTCGGGTGTTGATATCTGAGTGGTGCACGATGGATCTTGTGGACATGAAAGGAGCCTCATTTGGAGTTTCTCCAGCAAAAATCCTTTCAACACAGAGTAATTTCTGACCTAAAATTTACTTATTTACAGCTGGAAAATGATACTGTATCAGTTTTAAGGTGAAAATCCCAACCCTGCATGTTTTCATTAATTACATTTTGGAAAGGAAATATTCTGTGCCTGTTATGTCTGAATGCTATATCAAATAGATAAGGGGCAGATCTTAAGTGTTTCTCGAAACTTTAAAACTGCCACCTTATACCAGCTATATGTCATGGTGCTGTGAAACAGAATCAGAGTGGCCACCATTTTGTTTTGAGGTGCTCTTTGGATTTTGCAGAATTCTAAATGTCTGGAATTATTAAAAAAAGGCTGTTTCCTTTGCAGAAGTCCTCCATTAGAATGTAAAATAAAAAAAAATGCCTACAGCAAAAGTCATACTCTGAGAGAGTAGATGGGTTAATTCTTGCTGAAGCCCAGTTTACTTGAAAGACACAATAAGGAAATCAGGGAGTTTCAAAAGTTGATTAATAATTTTTGCAATGCTGGAAAGAGACCTAGAATATCAAAAAAATTATGGTACTTGCCTCAGAAGGAAGGGGGATTGGGTATGCCAAATTTGATGGCCTATTATAGAGCATTTCAAATAAAGAATGTTGTGAAGATCCTGGCTAAGGAAAAGGTAATATGGGAGGAAATCGAGATGAAGGAATATAGACATATAGGTAAATTGGTTTTCTTAGGAGCTAATATTGGAAAGGTAGTAACCAAAAATGTCATGATGAAATGTTTAATGAATGTATGGAAGAAAGTAAAGAAGGATTTGGTCCCAAACTTGTCTCCGATTGTAGAAATATCAGATATGGTGGGTTTTCCGATTAAGATTGATAACGTGGTAAAAGAAACTTTGGTCAAGAATGCAATTTCTTTGTTGAAAGATTGGATATGGGCTTGTAGGGATGATGTAGCTAGGGTAAACTTATTTGAACAATTGAAATTTAATTGGTTACAGATTGTGAGGGTTAATAATTGGAATAGTAAATACATGAGAGAACTTGACCTGGAAAGAGAAAAGACGGAATTTAAGGTGAAATAGGAGTGAAAGAATTAAAATATTAATTCTGGTTTAAAAAAAGTAAAAACTATTTTCTCAGTACTCTGTAAATTAAACAGATCAGATTGACCTATCAAATAGAACACAATGATGAGGCTAAGTAAACAGAAGGCCTTGTGTCCACAAGCTCAGCACAGTTTGTACAGCTGACAGGGATTTCTCTTAGACTCAAGAAACCATAATGCTGAATAATATTTCTGTGACATGACATGAACAAATATTCTGAATGTTCTAACCTGATCTGCATGACAATGTCAAATGATTAATTAATAATTTTGGGCTTATCCAATTAGTGATGAAATGTGTAGAAATTTCCTAATTTTATGCTATAAAAAAAGATGGCTCTGAAAATGTATATTCATTCAGGGATTATTAGCTTGTTAAAGCGTCCCTGAATCTGTTTGGCCAAATAATAATAATAAAACTCCAAATCTGTCTTACCTGGAATGTGGGTTTGTCTTGCTTTCATTCCATAACATTTTTGGTGAACTCCGCCAGGGACTGACTTGACAAACAGCAGGCGCCATTGTCGCTCCAGATGGCTGTTCCTGATGGGATAAATTGACACCTATCCAGGGATAACCTAAATGCCGGCATAAGTAGACCTTTGAATCTACTCTAGGAAATCAGTGAAGAGGTGGCGAGTAACTATCAGAGAAATAGACCAGTCAAAGGATCCAGAAGGCTAAGACAGAGGGAGAACTCTCCAAAAGCTGGAGCTGGATTTTCAAAAGCCTGCAGGCAAGTATAAAATTGTATGAAACTGTATGAAGTATACTTATGTGTGCCCACTCATTTGAGGAGTGGAAGTGGAGCCTGATCACCTTCAAGAGGATGGGACGGCGATTCCTAAGTCCTTAATGAACCACGGGCGGTAACCCGGTGTTCCTGGAAAAATCAGGGTGGCGAACCTGATTTTTGTGTGTGTAAAATTTATATTGAGTGGGTGGTTAAACCATCGCATTCCCTGATCATTGTCCTTGATTTTTCGGGTGCCCCAGGCCGGTGGTAGTGTTTAGTTTAGAATGGGTGGTGGTAATAGCATTCCAAGAATGCCACTACGGTGTTTCCTTGAGAACTTTGAGGTATTTACACCAGAGACACATGAACCCCCTTTAACAAAATGTGAGTTAAAGTTTTGCGAATATGAATGGCCCAGTTTCCAAGTAGGGTGGCCTCCGGAAGGCTCCTTAGATTTGGGTCTTATAAATAGAGCATTTTGAAGAATAGCAGAGAACAAACATTGGGATCAGTCTCCTTATATGTCTGTATGGCAAGCGGTAATGCAGAAAGCCGTGAACCCCCACCCCCCCACCCCTGGCTAAGGAAATGCCAGGCTGAATGTGTGAAAGCATATTTAATGAAGGAAAAAGAAATCCAAAGATAAGAAATCTAAATTAGGAAGGAAAGTGGTCAAAACATCCAATACCCCAAAAGTAGAGTGGCAGACAGAAGAAAGATTGAAAATTTTAAGCAGAAATAAAGAAGATGAAATTCTGTTTCAAAGACCTCCACCTTATGTCATGCCAAAATCAGCACCACAAGATGGCCAAGTTCCACACATTTATCCAGACCTTGCATTAGCAAGCGTAGGAAGATTTCAAGCCCCTGATAGAAACATGGTTTCTCCAACCACAGAAAAACTGAAAAGGTAACTGAAATCTTGAAAGATGTAATTGAAGAGGGAGAAATAAAATTTAAAAGGTACAGTCAACCTTCTCCCTATAACAATAAAATGGGTAGAGAACCTCCTCCAAACACAGCAGCAACAGCATATTTCTCACCAGTAACCAAAGGAGGAAAGGAGATGATGGCTCCACTGAGGGAGATGATAACCAGCCATATGAGGGAAGATGATGAACCAGTATATCAGTCAATCTTCCAATATGTACCATTTACCACAACAGACTTGTTAAATTGGAAACAGCATTATGGACCTTTTAGTACCAAGCCGAATGAGGTGATTGAACTAATTGGAACCATAGTCCAAACACATAACCCCACATGGAGTGATATGCAGCAAATAATAAATATGCTCCTTAATATGGAAGATAAGGGAAAATTAAAACTGGCAAAAGACAAGATACTCCGTAGAAATTTCCCAGACGCTGATCAGACTGTAGTGCGTATGGCAGATGCTGCTGAACAAAATCCAAATTGGAATCCTAATGATCCAACACATAGGACAACTCTTCAACAGTACAGATATTTGATTTTGGAAAGCTTAAAGGAAGCAGCAAAAGGTCCTGTCAATTTTAGCAAACCGGCTGCTATAATTCAAGAGAAAGAAGAATCCCCTGAAAGTTTCTTAGGCAGATTAATAGAAGCATATAAAGTAAATACAGGGATAAATATGGAAGATCCTGAAAACCGCCAGATGTTAAATGAGAGATTCATTACTCAGAGTGCACCAGATGTAAGAAAGAAATT
Source organism: Bradypodion pumilum (assembly GCA_035047305.1). NCBI lineage: Eukaryota > Metazoa > Chordata > Lepidosauria > Squamata > Chamaeleonidae > Bradypodion > Bradypodion pumilum. The sequence continues at coordinate 304,191,723 of JAWDJD010000004.1, read as the reverse complement.
ACAAAAGCTGGAAGGAGCATTGGGAAAGAATACTAGTGAACTGATAGAAATGGCCAAGAAGATCTATCTAAATAGAGAAGAGAAGAAGGAGAATATGAGAGAATATAAGAAAGCTGAGATGATCACCCTTGCTTTGGGAAGAGGCAAAGGAACACTTGATTACAGTCAGTGTGCTTACTGCAAGCAAGAGGGCCATTGGCAGAGGAATTGCCCCAAGAGAGGAATGGGAAAAATGCACCCATTTGGCAGTGGAAGTTATGGATACAGGCAAGAAGAACATGATGAATTGGCTGAGATGAATGATTGAAGAAACCAGAGGAATTTGGGAAATCCCCCCAAAAAATGTCAACTCCAGCCTTTCAGGCTGTCCCAACTTTTCAGGCAGTATGTGAAAGTATGCAGAAATAAGTGTTAAAAGTTCTAGCAGAAGTGGCAGAACAACCAGCTTGCTTTTTCTGCAGACGTACAAGTACATACTGGCCATGCCCTCCAGATTTGGAAAATAAGGGACATTTATGGATTAGTAATCAAAGACTGATCAAAGCTGACCAGAATGCCTAAATCCCTTGCAATTAATCAGAAAACAGAAGGCACAGTTGGCAAAAAGAAACAGAAGGGCAGAAGCGAAGCAAAGAACAGCTATGTTAAAATAAGCCAAAACAAACACAGGAGTTGTATTTGATTAAAGAATTTGAGGACTTGAAAGTATAAAACATCTGAAGTACACGAAAAAAAATAAAAAGCCAGTAAGGAAATACTTACTTAAAAGCAGGGAGGCTTAGTGGAATCATCCTTGTTCATTTAATCCATAGATAGGAAGAGGTTGAGAAAGCAAGTGGGATTGTTGAAAGCATTGTGGAAGTGTATGAAAGTAAATCAATAAGTCCAGGTTTTAGCCAATGACAATGCATGATATGAGAACTCCCCTCTGTACAAAGTATTGTATTTCCCCATTTGAATTTATGTTTAAACACATAGAGATGGCCAGATCTGGCCCACATAGAAGGGAAATGGAAGTTGGGAAATTATTAACTCGGTCACTGCAGTATAAATCAATATGTGAATCAAGGTACAGCAAGTTTGGTCTATAGTTAAACATTGATAAGATGAATCATTGAAACCAAAATGAAAAGAACTGTATACTGTTGGTAGTATTTTCTTCTCTTGCAGTTTAAAAACCCTGGAAGGATTAAAATGCATAGATTTTGCTTAAATGGACATCGCAAAAAAGAAGACGAAAGCTTGGTGTTAGGCACAAGCTGGAAACTGCCAAAACGCCCAGCTGAAGCTTGAGGAATCTGCAATCAACATGACAGAAATGTTTATTTATTGCAATAAAGTGTAAAAAGTTATTAAAAAATAATAATTTTCAAGAAATCAGGAGGGAATGAAATAGGAGTGAAAGAATTAAAATATTAATTCTGGTTTAAAAAAAGTAAAAACTATTTTCTCAGTACTCTGTAAAGTTAAACAGATCAGATTGACCTATCAAAAAGAACATAATGACGAGGCTAAGTAAACAGAAGGCCTTGTGTCCACAAGCTCAGCACAGTTTGTACAGCTGACAGGGATTTCTCTTAGACTCAAGAAACCATAATGCTGAATAATCATTGTGTGACATGACATGAACAAATATTCTGAATGTTCTAACCTGAACTGCATGACAATGTTCAATGATAAATTAATAATTTGGGGTTTATCTAATTAGTGATGAAATGTGTAGAAATTTCTTAATTTTATGCTATTAAAAAGATTGCTCTGAAAATGTATATTCATTCAGGGATTATTAGCTTGTTAAAGTATCCCTGAATCTCTTTGGCCAAATAATAATAATAAAACTCCGAATCTGTCTTAGCTGGAATGTGGGTTTGTCTTGCTTTCATTCCATAACAGAGGAGCTGGTTCTAAAAATCAGGAAGGGAGATAAAAATATTAAAGGTTTGGTTAGTAAACTATTTACATTGTTGAATAAGGAGGGTGATCTGCAGGAGGATTTGAAATTGATATGGGAAGAAGAACTGAAAATAAAGATTGATAAAGATATCTGGAAAAATAAATGGAAAAAGGAGAATAATGAGAACTATGTCTGTTAGAATAAAGGAGCACAATTTCAAAATGTTATAGAGGTGGTATTTGACCCCAGTGAGGTTACACCAAATGGATAATACAAAAGATGGAATGTGTTGGAGATGTAAGAAACATTAGGGACATATGAACATATGTGGTGGAGTTGTAATGTGGTAAAGGATTTTTGGGGAAAAATTGAAAAAGAGATGGGTGAAATAATGGGTAAAAGAATTAAACTGGGGCCGAGTACCACCATGTTAACGAATGTGGAATTTATTTGTGGAAATAAAGAGGAAAGAGAATTATTAGAAATAATGCTTACAACGGGTAGGCAATGTATTGCTAGAAATTGGAAAAATGATGTAAATATACAGATTAAAGAGTGGTATAAAGAAATGTGGACTTTAGCATTGAATGACAAATTAACATGGGAAATAAAAGAAAAAAGGGGTGATCTGAAAGAGAATAGATTTTGGAAGATATGAAAACCATTGTTGGATCATTCTTCTATGGGAGGTGAAAGAAACATACCTGTACCAGATCAAGGTGGTTTTTGGAGATAATATAATGCGCCACTCGGAGTCCACAGGGCATTGTATATAAACACGGGGTGTTATTAGTTTTCTTTTGATGTGGCCTCCTATCCAGAATATTAAGGATGTGGCTGAAGTGGGTTAACGTGAAGGAGTTAATAGCATTCAAATTTACAAAGATAGTTGGAACAATGTATTAGGATAGGTCATGATATGTTTTGATTACTCTGTATTTAGGTATGTTTGTATATGTTTTATTTCTCTGTATTGTTTTATGTACTGTTCATTTATAAAAATTAATAAAAATATACATTAAAAAAGAAAGACAATATTAAACAAATCTTGCTTCACAGAAAGTGACTGAAGGAGGATTTTTAAATATAAGAATGTGTTGTCCCATGTAGCTGCATTTTCAAACCTGAACTACTAAAATAAAATGTTTTACATAGATTTGAATCTCTCTCTCTCTCTCTCTCAAATACATTGCAACCTCCCCTCCACCATACAGCTTTTATTTCAAAGCATATTAAAAGGCTTAAAGGTGTCCCACATTGTTTAGGATGAAGGTGGGACTCATTGACCCTATGCATCTTTAAACAGAAGTAAGTCCAATTAGGGTCAACAGGACTTACTTTCAGGAAACATACTAAACTGACCAAAAAGGTTGAGAAAAACAGAATTGGAGCAAGAAGAATTTCACAAATGATGATTTTCTCACCATATTACCATAGCAGTTTCACAAAGCTTTGATTCAATCCATGTTTGAACATGTCAGAACTCTTCCGCTGGTGATCAGGTAAAAATCCATAGTCCTGTTCAGATGTTCTGAAGGTATGTGTCCTCTACATATAGTGAGGGAAGAATGCTAGCCATATCCTCCACTGACACTTTTGTTATGTGTGAGTGACAATCTGAAAAGGAGAGACTGTTCTATATAAATATACTTCCCACATGAGATACAATATAACAAAGTGAGGGTTCTGGTTCATATGGGAGGCCTAGACAGACAGCTTCCCTCACTGAAACATGAAACATCTGGGGCGGGGGAAGTTAGCACACTTAACTTATCATGTAAGGAGTACATAACATATTTAGAATGAACATTTCCAATGTTGAGCAATGAGATGACAGTGACAAAATGCACAGTATTTCAGATAATAAAACAATGCCAATGGTATTTCAGTAGCTGAAATCCAGTTGCTTAGTGTAGTAAGCCACAACCAGAGTAGGCTCAGAGAATAAATGGAATGTACAGACAAGCTGACTCACCAAATCCTCACTGATTCAATAGGCCTACTCCAGTTGTGATTTACTATCCTAAACAACATGATAATAGCCAATGAATAATTTCTATGTGCCTCTCCTTATTTATTAGAACACTTTGCTATTGCTGATATGTGCTTTAAGTCAGAACTGACTTATCATAACCTTAATAGGGCTTTCAAGATAAGTGTGATGTTTAAGGAGTGGCTTCACCAGTTCCACACTCCCAGTGTGGTTCAGCATGGATTCGAACCCAGGCTTCCTGAGTCCTAGTCTGTCACTCTATCAACTATGTCACACTGAGTATTCATTAGAATCCTTACTCTTCTTCAGTCTCATAAATTACCTTACCTTGGAAGACCAAGATTACTGTATTCTATCATTTCTTGTGTATCATGACCAATCAGATGCTTCCAGATGCTTCTCTCAACCCTTCCCATATTTGGTGAAGTTTGGAGTTAGGGAGTCTGAGATATGGCCCCAAAAATACTTGCTGAATTTCTCCCAAATCAGCTGTTCCACAATCGATTCCCAATCTATTAGCATTTTTAAAGTATACTAGCATATTTTGCCCGGTGGTGCCGGGCTTTTTAAAATTGTGTTGGATAGTAAAGGGTTCCCTTTTTTTTTTGAACCAATGGTGCTGGGCTGTTTTAAATGGTGTTGTAAGGTTTTGTGATTTTGTGGCTTCGAGGCGCTGCGTCCGCCTGCGGCGGACTTGCGCTCCCAGTGTTGTTGTTTTTTGTGTGCCAGCTTCCTCAGTGCCGGGCTGTTTAAAGTGGTTATTGAAGGTTTTTGTTTATGGAAATGAGGTTAGTCTGTTATTTGTGTTTGTGAAAATGTTTATTTATACACACGGACTGTTTTAAACTGTGTTGTTGTTTTTGTTTTTTTGGATTTTAAAAAGAGAACAGGTTGTTATTTTTTTAATTATTGTATTTTTATAAAAAGAATGTGTTACTTTGTGAATTTTTGTAAATAGTTGTACTTTGGATAATAATTTTAAAAATGTGTAAATATATATATTTTTTAAATTCAAGGTTTTTTACTGTGTTTATATGTTTTTTATTTAAAAGTTATTTATTTATTTGTGAATTACTTTTGATTTTTTTGGATATTTTTGAATGTTTTTGGAATTGATTACCCTAATTTTTGGGATTAATTGAATTTTTGGAAATATTTTGGATGTTTTTTCTCCTTTGACCACTGGGTGGTGGTGTTGAGCAATTTTTGTGTGTTGCTTCTTCCGGTGAGTCTCTTCCTATCTTCATTTCAGTTCCGGTTTTTGTTGAGGCAAGACGTCTAATGGTAAACTCTTTCCGTTTTTTTTAGGGGGGTTGTTTTGGGTTGGGGGGTGTTCTGTGTGTGTTTAGGGTTTTGGGTGGGGGTTTCTGTGTGTGTGTTTTTGAATGTTTTTGGTGTTTTTAAAAATGTTTTTGCATTTTTACGTGTCTGTTTTGGGTATTTTCGTTGGCCAGTCTTGATGGCTGGCCCGTGGAAATACCATCTCCGCTTCATGCGGCGTTTGGGGGTATTGCCGTGGCCCGGGCTGGGTTGCGGTGTGTGTATTTGTGGGGTGGGGTTTGCTTCGCCGCTTCATGCGGCGTTTGGGGGAGGGTATTGCTGTGGCCCGGGCTGGGTTGGGGTTTGTGTGTTTGGGGGGTGGGGGTTTGCTTGCTGGCCTTTTTGTGTTTTGCTTTTGGTTGCCGCCACCACGGCAATTTTTGCAGCGGTTGGGGGTGGTGTTTGGATTTTTTCCAGCGAGTTTGTCTCGCTGGGCTCACCGTGTCTTTGGCTGGGCAGCATGGGGGAGAGGGTGTCCCTCTCTTCCCCATTGCTCTGTGCAAGAAGGCCGATGGGTTTGCGTGGTTTAGTGATGTCGGGGTTTGCGTGGTGTCAGGGTTTGCGTGTTTTTGGGGTTTGGGTGTTTTTGGGTTGCTGCGTCCGCCTGCGGTGGACTTGCACTCACGGTGTGGGTTTGTGTTTTTATTTTTCACGTGGCGGCTTCTTCAGCGTTCTGCACGCTCATGGCACACAGGATGCTGGGGATTGTAGTTTGGCATTTGTGTTTTTGGTTTGTGCGGTGGTTTTTTCCCCTGCGGCTTCATTTTGATTGGCTGCACCGCGTTTTCGAACGTTCCATTTGCTCGCGCTGCTCAACTTGATTGGCTCTGGTGCGGTGAAATGAACGTTGGGAATTGAAGTTCCCTTTTTTTGTTTGTGACTAGAGGGCTCCTGCCCCCGGGTCGAAAATTTCAACCCGACAGTTACCTGCGAACCCCGTTCGGGCGAGTGAACGGAGGCCTGGACGGGGCTAGTGGGGCCTGGTGCAACATCCTTTGTCACATTCCAATGGTTAACGCACCATTTTATAGGTATAGATTTTAAATTGAATTTTGGAAACAAAACAAGAACATTAAATTCTTAATGATATATCAATATATGCAGGACACATTCTTCAAAACACAGAGGTCCATGTAACAGTGAATGTTTGGCATAATGAAATAAGTCTGTCCATAAGTCTCAAAGTAATGCAAGGAAAGATTGTTCAGTTTTATTCAGAACTGCATATTTTGTGAAAGGAGAACATATATTACTTACTAATGAACTAACATTTCTGTGTATGAAGTTCCAGCTATTCAGCCGGAAGACCTGGCTGATGTTCCTCCTCCTTTCTTTTACATTGAAATATAATCTACTCCTTCACCATTTCCCAAAAGACATGGCTGATTATGTTAACTGGTGCCAACTGAAGTACTTGGCACTGCATGTCAGAGATTCCTATTTATTTTATCACTTGCTTTCCCCACACTTTGGGAAAGGTCTCTCGATGGCTGAAATGTTTCATGTGAAATGAAACACATTTCCTTATCAGAATTAAATTATCTTTTGGCCATTTTCAAAAGTTGCAAATTGACGTCATTTTCTGTCTTCTGTGAAATGGAGAAAATTAAATCTGTGCTGCTTCTTTGCAAAGCCTGGCCAGGTAAGGTGCTGAGTAATTTGCTGAAGCCCCATATGGTATATTGTATGTTGACTTCAATTGAAATGGAGGGTGCTGAGCATCTCTCAGCTGGCGTTCAGCACTTTTCAGGATCAATCATGCAATGTTTTGCAGACTATATTTTCCAACCTACTCCTCTCTCCACCTCATCACTAAGTGACCTTATGTGGTAATGACTACCAAGCTGAGTAATTTCAGAAGGTAATTTCCGATGGTAATCATAGCTTCTGCTTTAGTGTTTCCCTGCTGCTTTCAACAATTTATGAACAATAGCGGATGATGCCAAATAATTAATTCTGCTAAGAAAGTCTCTGAATAGATTTCACAAGAATAAAAACAAAACATTTCAGGAGCTCTGAAAGGATGCATACAAGCTTTTGATGGCTGAATTTATCATGAAGCAACATGAAGCAGAGACTATAAGCAGCAAGTTCTAGAAGGGTGTTATTATTTTCTTGTGCATTATGTCTTGGCTATTTTTTAAAAAAAAATCAGCGATTCAGACATTCTTTAAAACTTTAAATGCATAAGACTAAAATTAATAATGGGCTTATTGTCCAAGGTTGAAACTAACCACTGCAAACTGTTTATTTCTTATTTATTTTCAGTTAGATGAGACAAGTTGAAGTATATAACTGATTTAACCTGTAATTAATGAACGATGATTTTAGCCACTGATTTAAGTGTTAGAAAGACAAACAAGGTAAATACCAGTAGAGTTTGAAAGGAGAACAATATGAAAATTGCAAAGAAATGCTGATGCCCTTACCTGGAGCTGTAAATTAGATTGGCCAGCTGGCTAATCTAGTTCTCATCTAAGGATCTAAGTGCCTGACTATGAAACTCCTCTGTTCTGATCAGGCTTAAATGTACTTAACATAATGTAACAGATATTTTCAGTAAAACAGATGGAGAAGATGTGTAGCTATTTTTGCTTGGCACATATACTATCACCTAAAATGCAATATTTTTCCAGAACAATGATGAAGTCAAATTACATTTTATATAGCATTGCCTCCAGAATTTCCCATTATGTTCTTGGCATGGCTAACTGCCTAGTTTCTGTAAGATGCCAGCTTCTATATTCTGCCCATGAAGGATAAAACTTCTTTATCTAACAGAATCTATGCTACCGTATCAATGGGTCCCAAGATGCTTGCTTTTTTTGGGCTAGTTTGTATAAGCATGTTGCATCTGTAATGAAAGCGCCGCGCCAAAATGGCCGCCGCGCTCTTTGCGGGCCCCCCCCCACCCGGACGCAGACATCCGGGTGAGTTAGGGGGCGTGGCCACCCCTCTATAAAAGGGGTGGCCACGAGGCAGACGAGCTGCCATTTTAGAAGAAGCGACGGAGAGGAGAAGTTTTCTCCGTCGCACCTTGTTTCTTCTCGGCTCTCCAGCCCAGTCTTCGGCTGTTGAGCCATTTCGGCGCTTCTGATCCCCGGGAAGGGATCGTCTCCTGCAGATATGCCTCCCAAAAGGAAGGCCCCGGCGACCAAGCCGCGGCCAAGAGGGAGGCACTTGCCTGGCCCTACGCTTGCTAGGGGGCAGCAATCGGGTCGGAGGACCGCGACTGCGCCCCCGCAACAGGGCCCCACATCGATGGCACCCACCGTTACTGGTGGGATGGGGCAGATTAGGGCATGGCCGTCGGCTCTCCAGCCTCAGGATGGCCCTGCAGGGGCTTCGGCCCCCGGCCCGCAATTGCCGGCCATGGGCCCAGACAATGGGGGAGGGCCTGATGCGGTCACCCAGCAGGGCTTGCCTCCGGCCCCTCATGGGCCGGAGTTTTGGACATGGCCCTATTCAGGACCTGGCTCCCAACTGGGGGCCCCCAGTGTACCACCCAGTGGGCCGTGTGGCCCACCTTGCCCGCCTTATACCGGGGGTTCTGCGACTGTTGATGCATTGCTGGCACATTTAGCCGTGCTGGAAGCATCCTTGGGTGTCATTAACAACTCCTCGGGGGGGGACTTCATTGCCAACTGGGGCCCCCTTTTGCCCGCCTGCCACCTCGAGAGCCACCACTCTACAGCAGGTGGCCAGTAGGGTTGAGTTGCTGGAGACGCTCTGGCCTGCACCGGCTGCGATCTCGCAGCTCCCCGTTCGTCCTGAACTACAGCCGGGGAGTGGCCAGAGGTGGCCCCAGAGCTCGATTGCGGTCGCGAGCTCCGACGCCCGCCGTGGGCCAGAACCCCCAGTGGGGGCGGCTCACGGGGTGCAACCAGTGAGTATCAGGTTCAAGCTAATGTCCCCACATCACAGTCCACTTCAGGTATTAGTTTTCAGTGGCCATGGCCTCGTCGTGTTGAGGTGGGTGGATATCAGTTCCCAGCTTACCCTGGTGCCAATGGGTCCCTTAATGGCACAACATTGGGCGGGGGGGGGGTTCCGCCCCCAGGACTGTACTGGGCATCGCAGGGACTGCACAGGCACTGCTGCCGATGCCCCGTGTGAATACAGTGCCGGTGTCGGCATTGCCGACGGCAGGGTATTCCTTGCCCCTCGGGGATCATTTGTCCCAGGCCACGAGGGAAAAGATTTGGAGGGGGGAGTATGTTGATATTTTCTCCTTATTGAACCGTGAGCCCACCAAGGAAGAGAAGCAGGGGCAGGACGACAGAGACAAAGAGCTGTCTCGTCGTCGCAAGCCACCGCGCACTTGGGCCAACTGGTTACCCGCATATCTCATTTATATGGCGGTGTACCTCAGGGCCCGGCCCGATTTGGCCATCCCTATGGTCCAATATTTGGACAATATTTACAGGGCGATGGTGGATTTTCCTGGCCCATCGTGGTTGGCTTACGATGAGGAATTCAGAATGAGGGTGCCCTTACACCCGGAGATGAGATGGGATGAGCCATGCCAGAAGTTGTGGCTTTTATACATGACCCCCACACGCCCAGCGCCTGGGGAGAGGTACCATTGCGGCCATGCCGTCCAGCGAGCTACTCCAACGCAGGCTCCCTGCCAAGTGGCGGGGCAGGGGGTTCCAGCCCGCTTGCTGTGTTGGAGTTTCTCGGCCAATGGCGCATGCAATAGAAAACAGTGCCGATACAAACACGAGTGTCCCTCTTGCGCTGGCCCCCATGCCGGTGGGTCACGGGGCAGAGGTAGAGGTGGACAGGGAGCGGGCAGAACTGCCACTGAGGGAGCTGGTCAGTCAAAAGGCCCCCTCCCCGGTTAACATATTTATGTTAGAGAGGTGGCTCTCGACTAACCCGAGGAGGGACGAGGCGAGGTACCTACTCGAAGGCTTCCAGTGCGGTTTTCGTATCCCATTCAAGGGGGTGCTGGGACCCCAGGATGCTCCTAATTTGCTTTCCCTGAAGGGTAGGGAGGTGGTGGCCGCCCTAAGTATTGCCAAGGAGTTAAATGCAGGGAGGGTGGCTGGCCCCTTTTCTAGGCCTCCCTTTCCCAATCTTAAGGTTTCCCCTTTAGGTTTGGTTCCCAAAAAGGCCCCTGGAGAATTCCGGCTAATTCACCATCTATCATACCCGGCGGGTCATTCGGTCAATGACGCCATTCCTGATTACCTCTGTTCGGTCAGGTATACGTCATTTGACCAGGCCCTGCACATGGTGCGCGATTGTGGCCCGGGTGCACTTCTGGCGAAATGTGACATTAAATCGGCATTCCGGTTGCTGCCAGTGCACCCGGGTGACTTTGAGTTATTGGGTTTTAAATTTCAGGGAAAATATTATGTAGATAAAGCCATGCCTTTTGGCTGCTCTATTTCTTGTTCAGCATTTGAATGCTTCAGCACTTTTCTCCAGTGGGCCTTTGTTCGCAGGTCTGGGTCCCGGTCTGTAGCCCATTACCTCGATGATTTTTTGTTCGGGGGTGAATGGGGCTTGGACACATGCACGCGTCTCCTCACTACATTTCAGACGCTACTGCAGGAACTTGGTGTCCCTTTAGCGCCCGAAAAGACCGAGGGCCCATCAACTACGCTCACATTTCTGGGTATTGAAATTGACTCGGTCGCGCAGACATCCAGGTTGCCTATGGACAAGGTCACACGGATCTCTGCGATGGTTTTGGCCTTGCTGGCCAAACGTAAGGTGTCACTTTGTGAGCTCCAAGTTCTACATGGTCATCTTAATTTTGCCTGCAGGGTGGTCACGCCTGGCAGAGCTTTTGCTCAACGCCTGTGTGACGCCATGGTTGGGCTATCGAGGTGCCAGCACAGGGTCCGACTGACCAGGGGCATGAGGGCTGACCTGTTGGTTTGGCTTAAGTTCCTGCGGGAATTTAATGGGGTATCATTTTGGAGGTCTGACCTCTTGGTATCCCCTAGGTTTCAGGTTCAGTCGGATGCCTCTGGGTCCCTCGGATACGGGATTTATTTTGAGGGGAGGTGGGCTTACAGCTGATGGATCGTCTACGCAATCTCACATTCCTCGAGTTCTTCCCGATACTGGGAGCCTTGATGCTATGGGGTGAGGAGTGGGCCAATTCAGTAGTCCATTTTTGGTGTGACAATGCTGCGGTGGTCCACATTGTCAATTCTCAGACATCTAAATCGCCCAGGGTCATGGGGTTAGTTCGCCAGTTTGTGCTACGCAGTTTGTGCCTCAATTTGCTCTTTAGGGCCAGACATGTACCAGGCATTAATAGCGATATTGCTGATGCTTTATCCCGCCTGCAGATCCCCCGGTTCCGCGCCTTGGCTCCGGACGCGGAGGAATTCCCCTTGCCACTCCCGGACGAGATTTGGACATTTGGCAAGGAGAGGTGAACCGGGCGATCGGCATGTCACTCGCGCCCCGCACGCGTAAGGCGTATCAACATGCATTTAATCAATTTAAACAATTTTGTGTGCAACTCCGGTTGCCCGAAGTGTGGCCCATTCCAGTTGAGCACGTTCTTCAATTTATGGTTTACCTACACAGTCTGGGCCTAGCTCCCCGCACCATAGCATCCAGGTTGTCAGCACTGGCATTCATGGCCAAGGTGAGGGGTTTTGCTGACAACATAACTGATTTCCATATACAACATGTTTTGGAGGGTAGGACACGGGAACGTGGACGCCGTCCGGACACTCACCACCCAATTTCCCCTGGGGTGCTCATACACCTTGCACGAGGCTGGCCTAACCTATGTTTTGACAGGTATGAGGCAGCTCTTTTTCATGCGGCTACCACGGTGGCCTTCTTTGGAGCGCTCCGCATCAGTGAGTTGGTACTACTGTCTAAGGCGGATGCGGCTCGTAGGGCACTGGAACTCGAAGATGTCTATGTCTCTAATGAGTGGGCTCAGTTGAGGATACGGTCCTCAAAGGTTGATCAGCACGGTGTAGGCAGTGGTGTTAGACTGCTACGATGTTCCATTGCAGACATCTGTCCGGTTGGTGCCCTACAGGAGTTCCTTGCAGTGCGTGGCACGCACCCTGGCCCGTTTTTCTGCCACCAAGATGGGTCTCCCCTGACTAAATTTCAATTTTGCAAGGTGACCGGTAAGGCACTGTCCAGTGTTGGCCTCCCTGGGGCTCGTTACGGCACCCATTCTTTTAGAATAGGCGCTGCTTCTACTGCGGCTGCTTTTGGGTACTCTGAGGCTGATATACGCCATATGGGGAGATGGGGATCTAAGTGTTTTACATTATATGTTTGCCCTATTCAGGTATGAGTACCAGATAAGTCACCGTTCTCTCTCTTTTATCTTACAGACCCTGTGTGTCCCCGCACACCGGTGGCAGTATGGCTGGTGGGCCATAGCTATGTGCACTGGGCAGCGCAGTACGCTGCGGCAACAGAGTGGGGACCCCAGCTTGGACTGCATGCATCCGCATGTATCAGGTGGTATGGTAAGCGTGGAATGTTATGGCGGGAACTGTTGCCATTCCTTTTCTCCATCAGGGATGCTGAACCGCCTGATGTCCTGGTGCTGCACCTCAGGGGCAATGACCTAGGCCAGGTCACTGGCCTTTCTTTAAAATATGCGATTTGCAGCTACCTAGCTTATTTGCATTGTGTGTGGCCTTCCACAACGCTGCTATGGTCGGACATCATACCGTGTCACGCTTACAGAGGGGGTATTAACCTCCATGCCCTTGACCGTGCTCGCCACTCGGTGAACAGGGCAGTGGCCCGGTTCTTTGCAGACAAGGGTTTGGGGCGGGTCATCCGACACCCCACCATTAGTTTACAAAATTATGATCTTTATACAGGGGATGGGGTCCATCTGTCGGCTAGAGGTATGAACCTCTTTTTGGAAGATTTGCAAGCAGGCCTGTTGACCGAGCTGATGGTCTGGGGGGGGGCAGTGAGTCTTTATTAAGCCTCCCCGTGTGGTGGGTAGCACTGGTAAGGTAAATATTTATGACCCATAGGTATCCGGCAGGTTCGCAATTGACTGGCCAACACTTAGACAGGTACAAGTTTAATAACGTTGACCGGTCAACGACGAACCAGGCAATGGGGTGATGGCAGGAGCTCTTCAGCATGCATCACCCCGTGATTTGACGGATACACGTCAGAGGGTGGGGTCAGTAGATAGTTTATTGACTACGGTCAACAATTTGTTTGTCATAACAAACAAATCAATACAAATGGATACATTGTAGGCAATTGCCGTTGGCAATTTTGGGAGGAACCTTACCAGTGTTACTGCGGCCTGCTTGCCTTAAGAATTATAATTGGCTGAGTACCAATTGAAATTTATACTTCGGACTAGGGCATGATTCAATAAATGTGGCCCAATGCCTTTATCCATATACCGGTGTCTGAGTCTTTCTTTGGGGGGTGCGCCTGCAAAGTGAAAAGAGTTTCAGTTTAAATAAATATTGTGTATGTTGGAAATTGTGTCACAGATTTCCCCTGTGGCTGTTATTCACACACAAATTGTGAAATAAAAATGACAGAAACAAAAAGTTTTAATTAATTTAATGACATGAGATTATATTATTATTATTATGAGATTATGTTAGCAGAATACTGTAAACCAAACAGAGTCTCAGTACTTTTATGTGTTCTTCCAAATATAGTAGGGTTTTCTACATACTGGTTGAAGTCCAGTAGTAAGTCTCAAATAGTGTAGGGCCAGTGAATTAAGGAGGATTTTGAGAGTTAATTCCTCCATATTTTCCACTAACCTAGGGCCTAATCTAGTTGTGGCTTTATACTGGATTTTGGCCATTGTCAGTGTGATGATACAGGTAGAATTTGGGATGATGTTGCAAAGATGCAGACACAAATCCTATTTCATCCCTAGCCCATAGATTGAGATGTTGGAAAATCTGTGCAGTATTCACATAAAGAAGTATGCAATCTAGAAAAACCACTGTCATCATTTTTTTACCCTCCAAAACCATGAACTTCCTGTGAAGAGCCACAGAGATATCAGAAGCCCTTGCTCTACAAAGTTGTTGCCTTATATATGTAGGAGGTGGGTAATGATAGTACCCTCCCTTCTTTGTGTGAATGCTTTATACACTGAAGATGGAATTTTCACACATCCCCTTGTCCACACAACCATCATGTAGGCAAGCTGAAACCCATGCACAGAGGTTCTGTCTTGCTCTATTGTAAAGAGGATGGTCCAGGTGTCCCCATTGGGCCATCCATTCTTGCAGAACTCAGGTAGACTATGCAGGGCTATAATGAAACCAACTCAGCCCCCCTGAGTGCTGGCAAGATGGGATGCAGCTGGTACCCAGGTTCCATCTTTATCTATATTTAAAAACAATTGAAATCCTTTCTCTTTAAAGAGGCTTTTAAAGAGATCTTATCAATTGCTGAACAAGAAGATTAACTAATTTATACTTTACCACCAGCAATGTGTGTTGTCTTTGATACATGGTTATTGTTTTTGTTTTGCCCATAATTTATGCTATTTTGTTTATTGTTTATATTTAATTTCACATTGTTACTTGTGAAAATCTTTACATAAAGTGTGTGTGTGTGTGTGTGTGTGGGTGGTGGTGGTGGTGGAGGAAGAAAAGGATAAAAACATAAAAATAACCTATCAGCTAGCAGTAAGAAGTACCATTCTGCCTTTTTGAAGCCATGCACGTTTACACAGATTGAGGGCTAGTTTCTAACTCGCATATGTGCATCATCCATGGAATTTGCCACTCAGTGCTTGAAGTGATGAAAATGTGTAAGTCAGAGAGCTGGAAAAAAAACAACAAGGCCTACCAACAGGGTAGGAATACCTACCTATCAGCTTTTTCCTATACACTGTGATTCAGGACGTGAATGTTAAGTTGCCACAGAACTGAAGTAGTTCAGTCAGACCCATTCTGGAGGAGAGAATTAACACAAAGATCTGGTTTTTGAGTCTAATGGCTTTAGAAACCTTTCCCTTGCAGTAATATTATAAATACCACATCCATTTTGAAGTTAGGCTTAAATTAATCTTCACAATATTTGTGTCACTTCTTATTTATGGGTTGGGTCACAGTAACATAAGTACAGACACAACAATACCATTTGGATTTCAATTCTCATCTAAGCATTCACTTATAAGTTGATTTCTATAGTTCCATGACTTTGAATTTGTCTTTTAGCTCTTTTGAAAAGTAGCTTTTCATCCAAAACTAAAGGCAGCTGCCAGGTTTGACAAGAGAACCTTTAGATTGATAGATCCTGCCTATCAGAAAAAGAAACATAGCATAATAAAAACAACAAAAAATTTCGCAAGAGAAAATGTGGCTTTTTAAAGACTACTATATTTTAATGTGAGTATATGTGGGTCAAGTCCACTTCCTCACACCTAAAATGAGCCTGTGACAGCTCTAACCAACAGTAGTACATCTTTCCTCGAGCCATTGCTAACTTCATAACAGTGTTGCCACTTTACCAAAAAGTATATGCATCATAAGAAAGGACAAAGCAAGACGTTGATTTGTTTGCATACCATTACATATACAAATTGATATAGAAAGAGACAAAACTAGAATTTTTTTAAAAAAAATTAATATATATTGCATTATAGTGGGAAGAGAATGGCTATGTGACCTATGCCTGCTAAGTCTGCTATCCCAGTGCTAAATAATAGACAAACATGTTCATTATAATTCATTATTTCTAAATCATTTCTGGACTAGACAGCTCTTCAAATGGAAGATACTGTCAAAAGGAGTATTGACTTTGGGCAGCTCCTCAGAGGACTGCAGTCCTGCTTCTATGAACTTCCTACCAACCCTACCACAAATATATTAGGGAAACAATGTTGGGTAATCTTCACAAAGTGGTGCCACTAGCATGCCCCCAAAGATTAATGTTTAAAATTTTGAAATGCAAGCCTACTCAATTCCCCCTTTCCAATCTCTAAATTATTATCATACCTGTCAAGTTTTGGGTTTGGAAATAAGGGAAATTTCCTGGCAAATAAGGGATACTTGACAGCTATGCTTATCCTGTGCTGCCCTCCAATGGCGGCAATAGGGCATTGCATTCTAATTAATAAGGGATGATGGCGGAAAAGATGGTAAAATAAGGGGTTTTCCTGGCCAATAAGGGATACTTGACAGCTATGGTTATTATTGAACAAATATTAAGGCCTGTAACACTCATTTTCACTCAAAATCAGAACATAGGGAACATTGGTATTGTGCTTGGGAGATTCCAGGAGCTGTAGCTAACATGTTTATGTGTATTCTCTTTTGTTTGTACACACCACATTAACATGGGTTTCCTGCATATCCAGACAGTGCTGGCTAAGTAGTAGAAGTCTGACTTGACTGACAGTTGCTTCCCCTTTCTTGGGATTAGCAGCTCCAATGATGCTTTTTCTTTGAGAGCCAACAGCAGCCACTCAAGGAAAACCAAAACCCTGTTTCGTCTGGTAGCAATTCTGCGAAGTGACCAAGTGGTCAAACCTGCACCAAACTGTTCCCAATCACATTCTGAAAAATCCACAACACATTGATGTGAAGATTTTGGCTTTTACTAAAGGGTAGAAGGGTATAATAAGCCAATTACAATGCTGTCCTAATGATATGAAATATAATAAAGAATATATTCCCCCAGCCAATGATAGGAAAACTAGCTAGCTTTTCCTACTTACTCAAAGGACAGAAAATGACATTCCTTTTACCCCAGTGGGAACAAGATCATAACCAGAGATGACACATGGCTATTTGCAGTTACAATTAATAGAAAAGTTTATTTAAAGTAATTACAAGAAATAGAGATAAATTATAAATGTCTTTTGTTAGTTCAAACATGTTCAAGTAGAATCAGAACAGCAACATTCCATGAAGAGAATAACATTCACAAAATTGAAACAATTGGTACATACGGGAATTTTCCACTCTTATAAAAGTCATCTAAATAGGGCATCAGTAACAAGGGCCTAATAAAAGATATAGATTTCTGAGCTCACACAGAGTGCAGTTCTCATCAGCATAATTATTTACTGAAACTCATTGTATGTGGCCTTCCTTTGCTCTTTTAAACTAATCTTATTCTTTTTTCCTCTTTCACCTACATGTTACTCATCAGTCAAATCCTTCTGGGTTTTTCTCAGAACCTCCCAGAAGATTATCAGTTCTGCAGATACCCAATTGTTTTCTCATCTGTGTGCAACTATGAGTTATGAATAAATTACATCACCCCATTTCAGATGGTTTCAGAATATCCTTGGGTTAACTTCTTATCTTTTGGTAAAGACAGATGGTTCTCTCATCATATCTACTTAATTTGTATAGAAATACAGAAGGCTTAGTCCCCCAGATCAGGATGAATAGGTTCAACAGAGCTTACTCCTTGATCCCAAATGGGGGATCCTGGAAAGGTTCCATAAGAGGGTTGGTAGGGAGAAGAATGCATTAAATACTGTTAATGTATTTTGAAAGCCAGCCCCAACCTCCCTCCCATTCGTCTACTAGGTGCCTCCAAACAATTATTTACCCCTCAATGTTGTTTGGCATTTTAGAAATTCTACATGCTCATCCACAAACCCCAACATTTCCAAGTTCTGCTCACAATTGGTGGTGTATGGCTAATGGGTATTACAGGCCAATAACATCTAAGGGGTGCATGTTACTCATCCCTGATCTAATTACTTACTTTTCTGTAGTCTCCCACATTGTTTTTCATATATCCCCTTTTACTACCAGTTTCAGGAGCCCACGTAAAGCAGGCAGTAAAATGGTTGTTGCCTGAGAAACACAAGACTAAGATTTTTGGCCCAGAGGAAGACAGAGTTTTTAGGCTGAGGTAAACAGGTGTATATGGTTATGTGGACTAGCTATAACTGTATGTTGGTCCTCCTGAAACCTCTTTAAAAGCAAACAGACCATTCAGGCTTCAGGGAATAAAGGATGCCAAATTTTATTTGAAGCAAGATGACTCCAACTTTTGTAGTCTGTTTTTCAGTTTAGATTCACTGTTAAGTGTACAGAAGATGCTGTTCCTGAAATACCTATGAGGAATGTAAACAAGGAGAGCTGTTTTGAGTTAATGCGATTTCAGTGACTATTTTTACAACATGTCACATAAAGTACCATCCAATTTACCTCTAGCAGCACAAACAGTCAGTGCAAAGTAATCAAAGTACAAGGCTTTAAGTTAGACTTCTGAAGTTCCTGGCAAAATCAACAAGAGGAAAACATTTGGCTTACCTGAAAATTGAGTCTGTTGCTCTTGTGCCTTCAAATAAGAAACTGAGGCTGTATTTTTTTGGGGGCCTTTAAATAATACAAATACTGTATATAGCTTAGGCATCCAGCATGGTACAGTTGAAAAATATAAAAAGAACTCAATGTAACAAACAGTACAATTCTCTGTATATTTAAAGGAGGAAATGGATTAATTTGTCAATTCTAGTTTTTTATTTTTCTAGTCTCTAGTTCATTACACCCTGTTTCTTCAGTCATTTATGATTTTTAAAATAAGTCTATACAAAGTCATGTATGCATATTTATACATATTGTTCCTAATATATATGTTTAACACATTTAACCTGATACACATGTTATCAAGTTTTTAAATAGAATGCTTAGTTTTATGCCATTTTTATAAATCTATCTATATATTTGTGATTTTTTTTACAATGTATATATTTGTGCACCCTCAGTTCTTTTCACCAGCATCAGAGTGGGAGTTGCTTGGGGGGAAAAACCCAAATTTTCTTTGAAGTCAAATGACAACAATGACCAAGAAAAAGCAATTAAAGTAAAACATTCTCAACATAGAGAAATTGGCTTTACATATACAGTTTCTAAAACTCTATATCAAGATGGTAATGGCCTCATCACCCTCAGTGGACACAGAAGCTATCCTAACACAACTAACCTATTCATTGGTTACTCATAGATACCTAGTGCCTGAAAAGGGCTACAGATAGAAGGGAAATTTCTTATCATTAAAATGATAACTGGGACATTTGATAGAATGAAATTTCCATAATTATCCACATTTATCCAATTTGTCAAAAGCTTGTGTGATTACTAAACAGCTTACTCCATTGCAAAATGGCCTAGATCTATGCTGCATTGATTTGAATTTATTGCCTCAATGTATTCTCCCCCTGACAAACTATTTTTTTTGTCCTCTAGCAGTGATGTAAGCAGTTCCCTGGTTCCTGCAAATTTAAAACTGTTGATTGAATCTATCTATTAACTTCAAAGGTTAGAATTAATTAATATATGCAGAGAAACTAGCTCTCTTATTCACAGCTATTAGAACTGGAAAAGTGTACAAAGATGACAAAACCCACCCTCCGCACCATCTCCACCAGTCATATAACAATAAGAATAAAAATAGTTTTCTTTTTCCTCAGGTGCTTTCCTCAGGTGCCATATCCATTCTGGATATTGCCTATCATCATGGAGATAGTCTTCCTGTTCCTAATTCCTTGAAACAATTCTTTGTCACACCACTCTTTCAGGTTCTTCAGCCATAAAGTCTGTCTGTGTTCAGGACCTCTCTTCCCAGGGATCTTTCCTTAACCAGCAAGTTGGAGTATTCTATACTTTTTGTTGTTCCTCATGATATGGCCAAGGTATTGTGGCTTTCTTTGCTTAATGGTTTTAAATTGTTCTTGTTCTGTATCCATTAGGTGCAGCAATTCTACATTAGTCACATGGTCAACCCATGATATTGTTAGCGGCTGTCTGTAGATCCACATTCCAAAAGTTTCTATTCTCTTTTCAGATGCTTTAGTCAATGTCCAAGCTTCGATTCCATATAGCAACATTGGGAATACATAACATCTCACTATTCGGATCTTTGTAGCAAGAGTTAGAGCTCTACTGTATAACAAATGTTGCATTTTTATGAAGGTTGATCTTGCTTTTTCTATTCATATAAATCAGGAGTTCTCAACCTTTTAAAGCCAGGGACTGGGTCATGCTCCCTCAGACAGCTTTGGGGGCTGGACAGCCATTTTGCCCTTCTCCACCACATGGCACTTCTGGGTGTAGTGGAGGCAGTGGGGAACACATGAAACGGTGCTTCAGGCCACATCTGGCCAATGGGCCACAGGATGAAAATCCCTGATATAAATAGTCTTAACAATAAATAGGCATATGGTGATATCGGGGGTGGGGTGGGGATTAAAATGCATAAGAGTTCCTCTCTATGGGATTATGTCCTTAAAAGCCAGTTTCAAGAGTTCTGCCTTTAAAAGCTCTTTATTGAAGGAGTTGCTTTACCACATCCGCATTCTCAGTGAGTTTTCATGGCTGAATGGGGATTTGAACCCAGTCCCCTGAATCTTAGTCCATCAATCTACCCACTTCACTGTATTGGACATCACAATGAGGGAGTACATAATAAAATTAAAGATTACTTCACCTGACAACATGAAACTTTGGGGTTTGGAATGGAAAGAACTTGAACAACTGGACATAAGAACAAAAGCAGATGGCTTGTGTAAAATTCTGGAGATGAGATTGGTTTTCCATCCTTTAAAAAACCCTGCTTGAAACATGTTAGAGTAAAAAAAAACATAAATGCCTGAAAACATATTTGAGCTAAAGGCAATCAGTTAGTCTGGCTACAGAAGATCTATTGTTGTTTATCAGTTTTCTTTGATAATACTGTGACAGAAGAGCATCTGTATGGCACAGAAAACACATTAATTTGAAACTGTTCCATAGTTTATTCATTTGAATAGAAGATCACTTTCCTGTAATTAAGACTAAGTATCTGTTATCTGCCTTAAACCAAATTAATACCAATTAGAATATAAACACTAGAAAATGAGCCAGGTCTTGATGAGCAGATATATTCAAGATTATATTAAATTGTACTTGTTCTAGTTTATGATGAATTAGAAAAGCAAGAATTGATTTTTTTAATTTAGAGATATGTAGAGCTATTTCAAAGTACAAGGAGTACAGAATGGACTAGTGTGTGTTTCACAGCTACTTGATTGACTATTTCTCCAATAGATATGGTAAATAGGAATAGTACTGGCTTCCCACTTTTTTTTGTTGGTTAGTAAAGTACAATGTTAGCCTTATTGATTTGGTTGTCACTCATAGGATTAGATTAAACAATTTAATTCTGTGCTGTGGTTTTAAATATCTTACTTTATTTAGGAGCTTGAGTTGTGCCATCTCTTTCTCACATTAGGTCAGGTGAAATGGAACTTTGGAATGAATTCACCAAAAGGTGGCTTCATTTTGGCAGTTTCATGTCTGGCCTAGACATGGAAGAAGAAATCTCCGTGTGAAGTACGCATTCTCCCTTCCCTGAAAGTAAACTTCCTTAGTGATAGTTGATGACAGCTACACATCACAGAAATTGTTTTTCCTCACTGCCTTCCTACTGCATAAAGGGAAACAAGAACAATGAATAATAAGCTGGAAAATATTGTAGATATGTGAATTGAACTTTGGGTTCCATAGGATACATTGATTTGCTATTCTTCTGTGGGAATGGGATGGGTTGTCTATTTCACTGTTGCAAGCCACCCAAAGTGGTGCTTGCACCAATTGGGGCATGGTATAAAATGAATAAATAAAATAAATAAATGGGCTCATTGTATGATCCACACTCTTGGCAGAAGAATCCAAGAAGCTAGAAGCTCCTCTATCCAAATATATCTCTAGTTCTCCTCACTGCAGAAAGGAGATCACCCTGTTCTGTGACATTGGAACAATAGACGACAATAGGTGACAAGACCCTGGGTAGTCTGTAACAGCCTATAGGTAAAGGGCCAAGTGACGCAAACTGGCCTTGACAGCCCTACGTTGTAGACTGGTCTTTTGGTTGCTATTGATAAAGTAGTCCAACCATAACCACTTGTGCTGTTCTAGTGAATGGAAGAAGGGATAGAAATAGATCCCAACCAAGGGCAGGCAGCTTCCTCCTTTTATAGAATTGTTTTGTACCTTTTTTGCAGGGGACTTGCTGATAAGCTGAGACAATATTTTAAAAGAGAACTATACCATTATCCTGACAGGCATTAATTAGACAAAAATTATCGGGAGCTTACCCATATAATTACCTGTCTAATTATTTTAAAGGCATAGAATCAAACCTTTCAGAACAATTAATATAAGTACTAAGAATTGCAATTAAAGCCCAACTTGTCAAAACTATCCTTTGTGTAGGGCTAGTGATCAGCAAATCACTTTGCAAATGTAGTGTTTTATGTGCCTAAATGCTGGTATAATACGGGTGAAGCAAACTCTTAGCAGTTCATGAGCATTACTGCAAACAGTTTGGGTCTCTCAGCAGTCTAATCCATTCACATGGCCAATTTAGAGAACAGTGCGAGTTGCCAACAAGAGAGAGAACTGACACAGCTTGCTTATTTGGATAGAAGATGTCTGATGGTTTATCTTTTTGTTTGCTTGTTGCTAATTATAGTAAAGTATTACAGATAGGCTTAGTTAAAGGATGCAAATTGCAGACACATGCAAAGATCAGTATTCTCAAAACTGAGTTCTACCTCTTTTTCCAAACGAAGTCTTCAAACTGCAGTTCAACTACTACTTCTTCTTCTGTGTCTAGGCCAGATGTGAAACTGCCAAAATAAAGACACTTTTTGGTGAGTTCATTCTGCAGTTCCTTTTGCATGACCTAGTGTGAGAAAGATTAGCTGGGAACACAAGGTTGCCATTACCAGGATATGCCTGATTGTGGTCCAAAAATGCCACAATCATTGAGGAGGCTCTTTCTGTGTACCCCAGTTTGCTGTTTTATTTGCTGTGTACCCCAGTTAAACTACTTTGGTAATGCTAGGTAAACCCCAGTTAAACTACTGTACTTAGGTTAAAATAACAAAGACACTAACCTGTTTTCTTTGGCATAAGCTTTCACAGCACATGAAACAGTAGAGCTACAGAGATTTTGAAACAGCAAAATATATCTTTAGATTCTGCAATGTAAATTGAAGAAGCAGAATGGAATACCTTCATTGTAGCTATGTAAAGTATTACATTATTTTCACATCTTGAAAAGTAAAGAGGGGTGGGGAGGATTTTGCACTGCTTGCTCCAGGTGCCAAACTTGCAAGATACAACTCTTCTTCTGTGTCTAGGCCAGATGTGAAACTTCTAAAATGAAGCCACCTTTGGTAAGCCCAGTTCCTTTTGACTGACCTACTGTAAGAAAGATTAGCTGGCAACATAAGGTTAACAATACCAAGGTACACCCGATTGTGGTTCAAAAATAACACCATCTTCAAGGAGGCTCTTTCTGTGTACCCATACCATGAAGACTGCCCTGAGAATATAATGCAGTGTCCATCCATCTGCCTTCCATATTGCAGCATGACTGATCCAGTTCCACAAGTCACTTTCTGTTCTTGAGCTCTTTTGGCACAAGTGCTCCTCAGCCCCAGGCCAGTATTGATGAAGCCAGTATTGAATCAAGATGGATTCAAGAGGGATTTAATCCACTTGGGGACCATCACCCTTCCCTGTGGACTTTGGCACCTGTTGTGTTCTAACAGTGTAACCTTCCACATGTGATAACAATGTATCTGAACCAATGTAACCTTGCCTATGAGTAACAATGTAACCTTCAGCTGTATCACTATAAACCCTGTAATAGGACGCGAGCTAATGACCACCAGCTGGCAGCAGCGAGCGTCCAAGCTCTCTTGGTTCAAACCCATCAAAGGCCACAGCGCGGGAAGTTTCCCGCCGCTACCTACACCTGGACAAGAAGGGCGTGACCCGCCATGACGTCACGCGGGCAGTAGCCAATGGGCTATCGTGGAGCCACATTCAAATACGTTACTACCATATATATAGAGCTGTTCGTCCGCCATTACCTCATGTTCCCTCTGTCCACCATGAAATAAACCTGAGTTAACCCAGCCCTTGGCTGTTTCCTGTGTCTTGACTCTCATACACTAAACTGGCGACGAAGGTGGGATAATGGATCCCCAAGGAGCCAGGGCACAGAGCGGGTTCAACATTACCAAACCGCAAGACTGGGAGCTCTTTGAGATGGACTTCCAGGCGGCACTGGTGGAACTCAAAGTCAAAGAAGACGACGAGGAAAGGAAGAGGGCCATCCTCACCCGCATGCTTGGGATGGAGACCAAGCGAACGCTGGTGGGCATTATTGCACCGAAGAAGATGAGTGATTTCAAAGCTGGTGACATCATGAAACTGCTGCGTGAGCGTTTCCGACCCTCGAGGGCAATGTTTCCCGCTCGGAGCGCGTTTTGGAGGCGAGTCCAAGCGCCGGACGAGTCGGTAGAAGCCTTCGTAACAGCTATGAGAGTAGCCGCCGCCCCCTGCAGATGGGACCACTTCTTAGAGATGGCCCTCAGGGACGGAGTTCTGTGTGGCCTGAAGGACAAGGAAGTGCAGCGCAGCCTGATGAACAAGGAGCCACCCCCCACACTGGCAGAGGTTGTAGAGGCCGCGGAAGCCGCGGAATCCACGAATGCTGGAGTAGATGAGATGCACAAGTGGCGTGAGTGGCGTCCGAGGGCCGGCAAAGCGGAGAGCTCGTTGCACGGAAAGTCCGGACAGTCGGTGCACGCAACCCGACGGATCTCGAAGTCGTCTTCGGACAGCAGCGACGGCGAGGAGGTCCAGAAGGTCCGAAGGGGAGGGCGCCGCTGCGATGGTTGCGGAGCGGCCCATGAGCGCGTGAGGTGCCCATTCAGAAAAACCGAGTGCTTCAACTGCGGCCGTCGGGGGCACATCGCCAAGGCGTGCAGGAAAGGGAAAGAGGGCCGGAGACAGTCACAAGACCGTTCGGCCAGACCGGACCGTCCAGCGAGGTCCAAAGATGGCGCCCGGACCACGAGGAAGCAGGACGGCGTGGGCCACATCTCGGACGACA
Source organism: Bradypodion pumilum (assembly GCA_035047305.1). Classification (NCBI taxonomy): domain Eukaryota; kingdom Metazoa; phylum Chordata; class Lepidosauria; order Squamata; family Chamaeleonidae; genus Bradypodion; species Bradypodion pumilum. The sequence continues at coordinate 304,166,644 of JAWDJD010000004.1, read as the reverse complement.
GCGAGGGCGACGCTCCTGTGTTCAGCGTGTCTGCGGGACAGGCCCATTACTTCATTGAGGTACTAATACAAGGGACCCCTATTAGGATGGAAATTGACTCGGGGTCCTCCTATTCTATAATTCCCCAGAGAGAGTTCTTGAAAATCGACCCCCACGTGCGGCCCAAACTTAAAGCATTGAGGGCCACACTACGGGACGTACAGGGGAACAACATTCCAGTGTTGGGGGTCGGGACATTCCGGGTTCGTTTTAAGAGACATTCTGCGGAACTTCCCCTAGTGGTGCTAAAAGGGGGGAGTTGTAGCCTCCTCGGAACGCAGTGGTTTCAGCCTTTAGGTTTGTTCATAGGGGGGGTGCATGCCGTAGGCGTGGATCCAATACAAGCGGTGTGCGACGCACACCCCGCCGTTTTTAAAAGTGGACTGGGAAAGTTCAAGGGACCCCCTGTAGCCTTCGACCTAGACCCGGAGGTCCGCCCGATAAGACTCAAACCGCGCAGGGTACCGTTCGCACTAAAGGACAAAATAGAGGCGGAACTGGACAAACTGGTGGGTCAGGGGATTCTTGTTCCTGTGGATTCCGCGGAGTGGGAGACTCCAATTGTAACAGCACTGAAGGCTAACGGGGAGGTGCGCATTTGCGCTGATTATAAATGTACAATTAACAAGGCGATCCGCCCTAACGCATACCCGGTGCCAGTGGTCAGCCACCTTCTGGCCAGGCTGAATGGGGGAAAGTGTTTCGCTAAGCTCGATTTAGCACAGGCCTACCAGCAACTCGCTGTAACCCCCGCCACAGCGGCGGCACAAACAATAGTTACACATAAGGGGGCGTTCCAGGTGTCGCGTTTACAGTTCGGCGTGAACTCGGCACCTGGCCTTTTTCAGTCGCTCGTGGAACGCCTCCTGAAGGGGCTGGAGGGGGTGTTGCCATATTTTGATGACGTGTTGATAACGGGGGGGAGTAAGGCCGAGCTGGCACATAGATTGGATAAAGTTCTGACCGTGTTCGAGAAAGCGGGGCTGCGACTGAGAAAAGACAAATGTGTATTTTTCGAAACAGAGGTTGAGTTTTTAGGGTTCCGTGTCACGCCCGAGGGAATTAGGCCGTCCAAATCTAAGGTAGCCGCCATCAAGAAAGCTCCTCGCCCCACATCCAAAACCGAACTACAGTCATTTCTGGGGCTTCTCAATTTCTACCATACCTTCCTTCCACGGAAGGCGTCTGTTGCCGAGCCGCTCCATCGGTTACTTAAAAAAGAGGAAAAATGGCTGTGGGGTGACGAGCAAGAGAGAGCGTTCACAGAGTTAAAGCAACTCCTAACATCCGAGGCAATCCTGACTCATTTCGATCCCAAACGGCCAGTAGTTTTAGTCTGCGACGCATCCCCGGTGGGGGTGGGGGCGGTGCTCTGCCACGTGTTGAACGACGGAAGGGAGGCCCCGATAGCGTTTTATTCAAGGTCCCTGTCCCAAGCAGAGTGGAATTACGCACAGACCGACAGGGAGGCATTAGCGATAGTAGCGGGAACCAAAAAATTTCACGATTTTCTGTATGGTCGCCCGTTCAAAATCGTGACTGATCACAAGCCCCTGTTAGGAATCTTCACTGCAAATAAGCCTACGCCACAGATCCTGTCCCCGAGGATGCTGCGGTGGGCTATTTTTCTTAACGCATACCAACATGAGTTAGAATACCGGCCCGGGAAGGAGATCAGCCATGCAGACGCGCTCTCACGGTCTCCGTTGCCCTTGTCGGACGACCAGAAGGCAGGGGTAGGAAGAGACCGCCAGGTATTGCTAATAGAGGTCTTAGATTCACCCCCAATAGTACCGGCCGACATTGCCAGGGCGACCGGAAAGGATAGAACACTGGAGAAAGTATGCTCGTGGGTACAGAAGGGGTGGCCGGCGTCATCCCCAAGCACGGAATTCGACCCATTTTTTCGAAAACGAATAGAGTTGTCATTAGAGAGGGGGTGCCTCTTGTGGGGCCAACGGGTGGTGGTTCCTACGTCCCTGCGACCGAAGGTGCTGAAGCTGCTGCACGTCAGCCACCCGGGAATCGTCCGTTCCAAGGCGCTGGCCCGGAGTTACTTCTGGTGGCCCCAGCTGGACGCCGACATAGAGCATATGGTTGGCACTTGTGAGGCATGTCAGTGCTCCCGACCGGAGGTAGCCCGTCTCCCGCATAGGGAATGGGACGCAGCAAGGGGACCGTGGTCCAGGGTGCACGTAGATTTTGCTGGCCCGTTCCGAGGGACCATTTTTCTCCTGGTAGTGGATGCGTACTCAAAGTGGCTGGAGGTCATTCCGGTAAAGAGCACATCCTCCGCCACTACCATTCGCCAGCTAAGGAGGGTCTTTTCCACGTTCGGTTTACCCGACACTCTGGTCAGCGATAACGCTAGCTGTTTCACGTCCGCTGAGTTCACGGCATTCATGGAGGCAAATGCAATTCGGCACGTCACATCCGCGCCGTTTCACCCGGCCATGAATGGCCAAGTGGAACGGTTGGTGCGCACAACAAAAGATGCGCTGCGGCGCATGGGCTCGGGAGATCTAAATCACCAAGTCTGTCAATTTCTGTTAGCGTACAGAGTGACCCCCTTAGCGTCCGGATACTCGCCGGCTGAGCTGCTGATGCGGAGGAAACTGACCACGATTTTGTCCAGGTTAGACCCGACGAGGGTCGAGGACAAAGGGAAGAACATAGGTTTAGCGGTCTCGAAAGGTTTCGGCGTAGGCGACCCTGTACACTGCAGGAACTATGCCAACGCAGGCCCAGTCTGGGTGCCAGGGACGATAGTAGAACAGACGGGACCAGTGTCGTATCGGGTGGAAACTAACACCGGTCTCCTCTGGAGGAGGCACGCTGACCAACTGAGGCACCGAGTGAGTGAGGGGCCGATCAGTGGGGTTCAGCAACCGGATTCAGCGATAGGGTTCTCCCCCACCCGTTTAGCCCAAGGGGGAGACAGAGAAGGACATCAGTCCAAAGCCAGGGGGGAAAGCAGTGGTCCCGACTCATATCCTTTTGACACGCCAGTTCTATCCGAGTCCGGGGAGGGGGAAAAGGAGTTTGCGGCCGCCGCTGCCGCTTCCCCCGAATTCGATTACGATTTTGATTTTGCTAGCCGGGGGGGTTTTTTGGAGTGTTCCCCCACCCATCCAAGCGAGAAGAGGGGTTTTTCGTTAGCCCCCAGTGCCCCCGGTTCTTCCCAAACAAAGAACACACCTCCCAACAATGTCGCAGAGCCGCGGCAAACCACTAACAAGTCATCCTCTCCGATTACAGGGCAGGAAGCCAGGGAGCAAGGAGGAGGGAGCGAAACCGGGGCAGGGCAGCCCGCGCCGAGACCCCAGCGTGTTCGAAATAAGCCATCTTGGCTGAGAGACTTCGTCTCATCCTAGGGGGGAGGAGTGTTGTGTTCTAACAGTGTAACCTTCCACATGTGATAACAATGTATCTGAACCAATGTAACCTTGCCTATGAGTAACAATGTAACCTTCAGCTGTATCACTATAAACCCTGTAATAGGACGCGAGCTAATGACCACCAGCTGGCAGCAGCGAGCGTCCAAGCTCTCTTGGTTCAAACCCATCAAAGGCCACAGCGCGGGAAGTTTCCCGCCGCTACCTACACCTGGACAAGAAGGGCGTGACCCGCCATGACGTCACGCGGGCAGTAGCCAATGGGCTATCGTGGAGCCACATTCAAATACGTTACTACCATATATATAGAGCTGTTCGTCCGCCATTACCTCATGTTCCCTCTGTCCACCATGAAATAAACCTGAGTTAACCCAGCCCTTGGCTGTTTCCTGTGTCTTGACTCTCATACACTAAAGCACCCAAGGCCATTAGTCCTCAGGGTTGTCAGGTCAGTTAACTGCCACCTGACACTCAGCATTGAGTCACTGGCAGTATGGTCTGCTCTATTACTATAGCAGGATAACATGGCCAGACTGGCAGATACAACTCTGATAAGAAAGGAGGAGGTTTCTAGTGGGGAAATGGATGTGACTTAATACATAGAGATTAAAATCTTAAAATGTGGGTGGATGAATTAGTCAACTTTCGTTTCTCCCACATTCATTAAAAAAGTCCTTTCCATCTCAAATGTTAAACTTATTTTTTTAAAAAATTAGGAATGTCTTATATAAATAATTTCAAATTGTACTTGTGGAAAAGGAAGTTTTCATTAGAAACATGTAGTCAAAACTTTGCTTTCCTTCAGCTACAGCAAAAATAACTACAATATTAACCAGCTGTTATTTATTGGTCTGTATAACAGGATTCACTTGCCACTGGTTTTTTGAAGGAATAATAAGAACTAACCTGTTTAACTGTTGACCTGGAAAATGTGTTGCTGCCCTGCTCTCTGAATCCAGTAGGCTTCCAAAGAAATGAAATCTATTAGTGGGTGCTTCAATCCTGCATGGAAGACATTTGCTATTTTTATAGAGTGGCTGGTTTCTTTAAAAGGGCTTTACTTAAGTGCGATCAATTGACTTTAAATATCTTGAAGTGACACAAGAGCAGTAAACTGGATCCACCTTTAGCAGCTAAATTCCTCCAGAATGTAGGAAGCACCAAATGGCAGCCTTGCCATTATTAAGACAAACAGAACTCTCATTACCAATAATGCTTTCTTTTCAGTGCAAGTACACTAGTTCTTTTTTTTTGCACACATTTAACTTGAGCAAGTTAAAGATTGTGCTATTTAGATAGAAGAGACACATATTATCTGCAAATTGGGATGTCACAAAGCAATTAAAAGGAACTCAAAGAGTTTATATATTGGCAATCTTCCCCTTCCCTTGTTCCCATTATCTGATCTCGAAAACCTGCAGTTAGAGGAAAGAGTATATTGCTAGGCAGAATGCAAAGAGGTTAATTTAATTGCAATAAAGAATTCAGGCTTCTGCAAAACATTTCCCATGAAGAGGAAGGAAAGCAGTATTTTCACACGTTAGGGATTTATTTTCCCCCAGAGTATCTCTATAAATTTATTGATTTAGCCTTGCCAATCAAGAGAAGCTTGTAAGAGAGAAAAAAGTAGAACTCTGGAAATGGGGAAGAGCTGCAGAAATTGATTTACTTAATCTTAAAACTGCACAACTGGAAGTGACCTCATGGATCATTGATTCCAGTGCCTAGCAAGAAGGCACAGTGGAGAACTGAACTCCCAGTCTTTGGCTCTGTAACTAAACAACTGAGCTGTCCAGCAGTTTTCTTCCCTCTCCTAGACAGGCTTTTTGCCTGTAAGCGCTGTTGGAACAGCAGGTACTGTTTTCCTGAGAACTTAAACTACATTGAGGGGAAAAATGTATCTCTGTTTGTTTTAAAACATAAAAATAGCCTGAGGTGACATCTATTCATATTTGAAGACCTCATAAATATCTATTTTTTTATCTCATTTCATCCACCAGTGGAACAGTTGCCTATGGGGAGCTCACTAGCAGGGCCATGAAAGCAATAGTCTTCTTCAATTACTGTTCTCGAGTGATAGGCATTAGATTCAAAGCCCCTCTGATCTTGGATCATATACACTACATACAGAGATACTGAGAGAGATCATTGCTGGTAACCATGATTAGCAGCCATGACTATCAGCTATGAGTAATCACCTAAGTTCATGGCTATCTCCATATCTTGTAGAAGCAAAGGGACTATGTAAAGAAAAGATGTTCTTTTGTCTGTTCTGGTTCTCCTACCAGTTATGTTGTAAGTGGCGGGTTAACATTTCACCATATTTACTGTCTTTATGAAAAATTATACACATCACTCTCATGTTCCATTGTTGTCTTTCTCACCTTTTACCAAGCCAAGCCAAGCCAAAAGCAAAGGCAAAGCAAAGCAAAAAACCCTCTCCTCATATGGGAGATTGTTCCAAAGCTCTTCTCATTTTATTGCAGCTGTCTGCTTTTTCTCTAGTTCTTCCTTTTGAAATGTGGTGTCCAGAATTGTATACAGTAATCAAAATATTGTTGCACCAGTGGTTGCTATAAAGCAGGGATTGTCAACCTGCAGCCCACAGGCCAGATGCAGCCCATGACACCATTTCATGTGGCTCCCCACTGCCTCCACTGCACCAGGAAGTGCCATGTGGTGGAGGAAGGGCAAAATGGTTGTCCAGCTGGTGAAGCTGTCTGACGGAGCTTGACCCAGCCTCCAGCTTAAAATGGTTGAGAACTCCTGGTACAAAGGTTCCACATTTTTACATTTTTATTTCCTAAACCAAACACTCCTAACATGAAGTTTGGCTTTTCATAGCTTTTAACCCAGTGAGATTGACATTTTCAATGTCTGCCATATGTTAATATGTTTTGTACCTGTGTTTATTACTGTGCTTTGTAAAGTTCCATGTTCTGTAAATGGTCCAAATTAAATAATTCAGTTAACAAAACAAGGCTTTTAAGTTTAAGACGTTTAAGGGCTTTTCATTGAGACTCAATTTTATTAAGACTAGTACAGATGTAATGTTACAGTGTCCAGAAAATTCATAGAGTTCATTAATAATTTAAGAGATTTTATTTCTTAAAATTAATCATGAATTGTTTTACCTAATCATGGATACTGACTTTGAAAAGAGTCCCTACAAAAGTTCAGAGGGAGGTTATAAGGTTTATATGAGGATTACATCTATCAGAATAAACACCAGGGAGTACATTTTTTGTAATTTACCCCTCAAAGCAATCACAATACATTTAAACCCTCAAATTAGATCCTTGAAAGACCTGCCTGGCACCAACCATGTGACCCTTCACTGCTTGGGATTGTATCTCTGGGAACAACAATGGATGCCCAGGTAAGTTTGGGCTCTGGACTTAGGTCAAAACCCCATTGCTTGGCATAGAAAATCACACTAGAGCAACAGTCAGAGTAGGCCCATTAGAATCCATAGAACTTAAACATGAGTTAACTCACCAAATCCCCATTGCATCAGTAGGCTTACTCTAATGGATACTTTAGCATAGTAAGTCAATGCTAGACAATTTCAATGAATAGAATTTGGGAATGAGTTAATTCATCAAATCCCCATTATTGATGGAATGGTCCTACTCTAATGTGATTTACTATGCTAACCAACAGAAGTTTGGCAATATACAAAAGTTCATATACATTATTTGAAAAATATCTCTGTGTTATGAGCTATCACATCACCTCTGGCTCATTGTGACTCAATTAATTTATGATTTCCCAAAGATCCTTTCATTAACATCCCTTCTCGTATCTTTCAAAATGAAGGCCATGGCTTCCCTTATTGAGAACAAAATTTGTGCACAAATCAATACAGGATATTGGTGTTGTTATTCTTCTTCTCTCCAACAGACATTTGTGCTTCCCCATCCCCTGAATCTTTTTTACAAAAATGGGCAAAGAAATGCCGTATCTCAGCTTGATCTGGAAATGGGATAGGGCAAGATTGTTGACAAATTTCTAGAAGCCATGCTAAACAGGAAGTTTAAAAACAGAATGCAAGCGCGGCGCCAAAATGGCCGCCGCGCTCTTTGCGGGCCCCCCCCCACAGGACGAATGATCCGGGTAGTTTAGGGCGTGGCCAGCTCCCTTATAAAAGGGGTGGCCACGAGGCAGCTGAGCTGCCATTTTAGCTAAGCGACGGAGCGGAGAAGTTTTTTCCCCTGTGTCTCCGTCGCTCCTTACCTAGATTGGAAGCCTTTTGGCGGCGAATCTTCTCTTTCGGCTTCCTTTTGCCTTGAGTGAGATGCCTCCGAAGAAGAAGGCGCTTTCGAGTGCGGCTCGCACGGGTAGGAGGCGCAATCCGGGTCGGAGGACCACGGTGGCGCCTCCCCAGCAGCCGCCTTTGCCGGCACCCGCCGGGACCGGCGGGATGGGGTCGATCACCCCTTGGCCGGAAGCCGGAGACCCAAGCATGGGCTCGGAAAGGGCTGCGGCCCGCGCTCCGCAAGCGGTGGACACCGCTCCTGGCTTTGCCCATTCTGCTGGGCCTGCAGCAGTTGTGGCGCAGCTCCCCCCGGGGCCTTCTAGCCTTGGGGGGTGGTGTGGCCCCCTGCCTTGGCAGGTGCCTGCACCGACCCGGGCTTCGGTGCGGGACAATGGCCCTATTCGGGTCCTGGGGTACAGGGACCTGTACCCGCGCCTCTAACAGGCGGGCCGGCCGGCCCTTGGCCCCAGGTCAGCGTGGAGGCCTTACTGGCCCGTGTGGCGGCCCTCGAGGCCTCCTTGGCTTGGGCCAGCCATGCTGGGGCTACTTGTGGGGTTCGTTTTGAGGCGCCGTCGGTCGGGCAGCAGCAGGCGACGGGCCGGGTTGAGCTGCTGCAGGCGCGTGGCGCAACTTTGGCCACTGCCTCGCAGCTCCCCGGCCAGCAAGCAGGTGTGGGTCAGGCCCCGATGATGAGCTCTACGGCGGTCGTGAGCTCCAACGCCCCCGGTGGGCCGGAACCCCCGGTGGGGGCGGCCTGCGGGGGTGCAACATGTGAGTATGCAGTACAAGCCAATGCACCTACACACATTGCCACTACGGGGGTGGCCTTTCAATGGCCTTGGCCTCGTGCGGGTGGTGCGGTGGCCCAGCCACCGGCGCCCCACTCGGCGATGACAACTGCTACCCAGACCACTGGGGTTGCAGGTGTTCCCTACCCTGCCGGGAATGTATTGGGGGTGGCGGGCCCGGCACAGGCCCCTTTCCAGATGCCTGCGTTGTCTGCGGTCCCGGTTTCGGCCTTGCCAACGGCGGGATATTCTTTGCCACTGGGTGACCACCTAGCACAAGCCACCAGAGAAAAGATATGGCGGGGGGGAGTATGTAGATATCTTCTCACTCTTAAACAGAGAGCCCACCAAGGAGGAGAGGGAGGGGCAGGACGAGAAGGATAAGGAGCAGGCACGTCGTCGCAAGCCACCACGTACCTGGGCCAACTGGCTGCCGGCTTATTTAATCTACATGGCAGTGTACTTGAGAGCGCGGCCGGATTTAGCTATTCTTTGCCACTGGGTGACCACCTAGCACAAGCCACCAGAGAAAAGATATGGCGGGGGGGAGTATGTAGATATCTTCTCACTCTTAAACAGAGAGCCCACCAAGGAGGAGAGGGAGGGGCAGGACGAGAAGGATAAGGAGCAGGCACGTCGTCGCAAGCCACCACGTACCTGGGCCAACTGGCTGCCGGCTTATTTAATCTACATGGCAGTGTACTTGAGAGCGCGGCCGGATTTAGCTATTCCGATGGTCCAATATTTGGACAACATCTATAGGGCGATGGTCGATTTTCCGGGCCCATCGTGGTTGGCTTATGACGAGGAATTTCGTATGCGGATTCCCCTGCATCCCGAGATGAGGTGGGACGAGCCGTGCCAGAGGCTTTGGCTTCTCTACATGACGCCCACGCGCCCCGCGCCAGGGGAGAGATACCATTGCGGCCATGCGGTCCAGCGAGCGGCTCCAGCTCAGGTTCCCCGCCAGGCGGCGGGGCAGGGGGTTCCAGCCCGCCTGCTGTGCTGGACTTTCTCGTCCAATGGTTCCTGCAATAGGAAAAATTGCAAGTACAGGCACGAGTGTCCCACCTGTGCGGGCCCCCACGCAGCCTCTGCTTGTCCCAGGCCCGGAGGGACGCGTGGCAGAGGGAAGGGCGGACAGTGGGCTGGCAAGACTGCCGCAGATGGAGGTAGTGTACCAAAAGGCCCCCTCCCCAATTAATGTGCGTATGTTGGAGCGTTGGCTCACATCGTACTCGAAGAGGGAGGATGCGGAGTATCTCCTTTGAGGCTTTCAGCAAGGGTTCCGTATCCCCTTCATGGGTGATAGGTCCCCTCAGGATGCCCCCAATCTGTTATCTCTTAGGGGAAGGGAGGAGGTGGCTGCTGCCAGCATTAAGAAGGAGGTTGATGCGGGCAGGGTCGCTGGCCCTTTCCCTGCACCCCCGTTCCCCAACCTTAAGGTATCGCCCCTAGGCTTAGTTCCCAAAAAGTCGTTAGGCGAATTTCGCCTTATTCATCATTTGTCTTACCCAGCCGGCCGTTCGGTCAATGATGCTATCCCTGATGACCTTTGTTCGGTCAGGTATACATCTTTTGACCACGCGCTGCACATGGTGCGCTCATGTGGCCCGGGTGCGCTGCTGGCTAAGTGCGACATTAAGTCGGCTTTTCGCCTCTTGCCAGTGCACCCGGGCGACTTTGAATTGCTGGGTTTCAAATTTCGGGGCGAATATTACTTTGATAAGGCCATGCCTTTTGGCTGTTCCATATCATGCTCTGCATTCGAGCGTTTCAGTACTTTCCTGGAGTGGGCTTTCGTCCGCAGGTCAGGGTCCCGGTCTGTAGCCCATTACCTGGATGACTTTTTATTCGGGGGTGAACGGGGCTGGGACACGTGCACACGTCTCCTCAACACATTTCAGACGCTAATGGAGGAACTCGGTGTCCCTTTAGCGCCCGAAAAGACCGAGGGCCCATCTAACAAGCTAGTATTCCTGGGGGTGGAGATCGACACAGTAGAGCAGGCTTCTAGGTTACCGGGGGATAAGGTGTCCCGGTTAGTGGCCCTCATCTCGGATTTGCTGGCCAAGTGCAAGGCATCGCTGAGGGAACTCCAAGTGTTACATGGTCACCTCAATTTTGCCTGCAGGGTGGTCGCACCGGGCAGGGCTTTTGCTCGGCGCTTATGCGACGCCATGGCAGGGTTATCCAGGCCCCACCATAGAGTCAGGATTACCCGGGGTATCAGGGCAGACATGTTCGTCTGGTTACAGTTCCTGAGGGAGTTCAATGGGGTCTCATTTTGGAGGTCTGACCTCCTGGCTTCCCCAAATTTTCAGATCCAGTCTGATGCCTCAGGATCCCTGGGTTATGGGATGTACTTCAATGGGAAGTGGGCCTACGGTGGGTGGCCACCGGCATGAGCAGGCACTGGTCGCCTGCGTGATCTCACATACCTTGAATTTTTTCCTATCCTGGGGGCTTTGATGCTGTGGGGCGAAGAATGGGCCAACTCGGTCGTGCATTTCTGGTGTGACAACGCTGCTGTTGTCCACATTGTTAATGCACAGACTTCCAAATCACCCAGGGTTATGGACCTAGTGCGCCAGTTTGTGCTGCGCTGCCTGCGCCTCAACGTTTTGTTCAGGGCTAGGCACGTCCCAGGGGTTAATAATGATATTGCCGACGCTTTGTCCCGCCTGCAGATCTCCCGGTTCCGTGCCTTGGCCCCGGATGCGGAGGAATTTCCCTCGCCACTCCCGGACGAGATATGGACCATTGGCATGGAGAGGTGAACCGGGCGATCGGCCTGTCACTGGCGCCCTGCACGCATAAGGCGTATCAACAAGCTTTTAATTCTTATAGGGCATTTTCTGCCCAATTTCACCTGCCAGAGACCTGGCCGATCCCGGTAACACATGTTCTGCGGTTCATGGTTCACCTGCATTCCCAGGGCCTCGCACCTCGCACCATAGCATCCAAGCTCTCGGCGCTGGCTTTCATGGCCAAGGTGAGGGGTCGTGTGGACAGCACCTCTGACTTCCGTGTGAGACATGTTTTGGAGGGGTGGGTGCGTGAGCGCGGGCGTTGCCCGAACGACCGGCACCCTATTTCCCCAGGGGTTCTTACCCAGTTGGCCCGGGGCTGGCCAGGCCTCTGTTTTGATCATTATGAGGCAGCCCTTTTTCATGCAGCCACAACGGTGGCATTTTTTGGAGCGCTCCGCATCAGCGAACTTGTGATGCTGTCTAAGGCGGATGCAAGTTGTAGGGCACTGGAACTCGAAGATGTCTATGTTGCCAAAGACTGGGCCCAGTTGAGGATACGCTCCTCTAAGACTGATCAGCAGGGCGCAGGCAGTGGTGTAAGACTGCTACGGTGTTCTTTGGCAGACATCTGTCCGGTTGGTGCCCTACAGGAGTTTCTTGCACTGCGTGGCACGCACCATGGCCCGTTTTTCTGTCACCAAGATGGGTCTCCCCTTACTAAATTTCAGTTTTGGAAGGTGACAGGCAGAGCCCTCGCCAGGGTGGGCCTACCAAGTGCCCGTTATGGCACACATTCATTCCGTATTGGGGCAGCCTCTACAGCAGCTGCTTTTGGGTACTCCGGGGCTGACATATGCAGCATGGGGAGGTGGGGTTCACAATGTTTTAAGTTTTATGTGCGCCCACTCCCGCCGTGAGTACCAACCCAGTCACCTTACCTACTTTCCCTCATTTTTCCTTACAGACCCTGGGTGTCGTATTACACCGGTGACAGTATGGCTGGTGGGCCACAGCTACGTGCAAAGGGCAGCGCGTTACGCTGCGGCGACAGAGTGGGGACCCCGACTGGGACTGGGTGAACACGCCAGTCTCACATGGCATGGTAAGCCTGGGATGTTGTGGCGGGAGCTGCTGCCTTTTCTTTTTTCAGGCAGAAGTGCTGCCCCGCCTGGCATTCTCATCATGCACCTGGGGGGCAACGATTTGGGTCAGGTCACCGGCTTGTCGCTCAAGCATGCGATTTGCGAGGACCTCGCCTACTTGCACTACGTCTGGCCTCACGCAACCCTGGTTTGGTCGGACATGGTCCCGCGCCATTCTTACAGAGGAGGAGTTGACCTCATGGCCATTGACCGCGCTAGGCGCGCGGTCAATAGGGCGGTGGCGCGGTTCCTTGCCGACAAGGCTTGGGGACGGGTCAGTCGTCACCCCGCTATTGGCTTAGAAAATTATGATTTGTATGCAGGGGATGGGGTCCATCTGTCGCGAGGAGGTATGGATCTCCTGTTGGGTGATTGGCGAGCAGGCCTGTTGACTGAGCTGACGGTCTGGGGGGGGCATCAGGCCTTCTTTGAAGCCCCTCCATGTGGCGGGTAGCACTGGTAAGGTAAACAGTTATGACCCACAGGTATCCGGCAGGTTCGCAATTGACTGGACAACACTAGATAGGAATAAATTACTTAAACGTTGTCCGGTCAACGACGAACCAGGCAACGGGGTGATGGCGATAGCTAGCCAGCATGCATCACCCCGTGATTTCACGGATACGAGTCAGAGGGTGGGGTCATGAGTTAGATATTGACTACGGTCAACAATTTGTTTGTTGTCAACAAACAAATTGATACAAATTGATACATTGTAACCAATTGCCGTTGGCAATTTTGGGTGGTACCTTACCAGTGTTACTTCGGCCTGCTTGCCTTAAGAATTATGATTGGTCGTTTTACCAATACAAATTTATAATTCGGACTAGGGCATGAATCAATAAATGTGGCCCAAAGCCGTTATCCACTTTCAATGGTGTCTGAGTCCGTTATTGGGGGGTGCGCCTGCAAAGACTGCTGTGAGAAAATGTTCCTATGATGTTAAATAAAAAATGCAGAATAATTATGCACAGAATGTTGCCTCAAAGTTATAAATGATAAAACAGAAGAGTGGAGCACTGGAAATAATCAACATTTAAAGAATATGTTTACTGCTTTATTTATATTGTCCTGCTCAAATCTATCTGCACTGTGTGATGTCCTTGCTTGTAAGGCATTTCTCTTCTCTCTCATAGGCATCCCTGTCATCAACAAAAAAAAGTGTATCATCTTCCTTTCATTTCATAACTGTTCCTTACAATTATGGAAATTGCTTTCAGAATAGATTTAATATCTGCACTGAAATAAAGCATCTGCTCTAGCAGATGGGGCAAATGACATCAAGTTCAGATGGAATAATAACCCTTCATGATTTGTGTATGTTTACAAAAAATATATATTTGTAATTCTTTCTGGAGACATTATTTTTAATGTATGTGTTAATTTGTTCCCATCCAGGGATGGTGCAGCTGTTACCAGCTCATTTTGATATGATAGCATGCTAGCAGTTGTAGTTTCAAAAACTGGTCAGAAATGATACCCTTAATCTAGAGCAGTATGTTGCTCCAGTGAGAAAAGAAGATTCCTGAATACAGAAAAAAGTTACCCTTTCATGAGGCAACAGTGGGAAAACTTATGTAATTTTGATGACTGGCTCTAAACTGCCTCACACAGACTGCTTACTCAGCATATTCGCCAGTTTGGAGGAAAACAGAATAGTTTTATTTTATTTATTTTTTAAAAATTAAACTTCTTCATCAAATGTGATTTTATTTTAAAATATCAATAAGTTTTGTTTGTTTTAACTAGCTGACTATGAGTATAATGTATTAGGTAAGACAGTTGGATATGGATTTGATACGCACAGGTGATAGTCCTCAGTGAGAGATGAAACCCACTGGGTAAGCATGATCTTGCTATGAGCTAAACTGCAGAGAAAGATGGCTATGTAAACCCCTTGAGCTCACATAGAGAAGGTAGGGTATTAACCAAATAAGTAAATAATGTTTTAAACTCTATCATCAAGGTTAGCTGGTCTCGTGTGTGTAATAGTTAAAACAAAGCGAGATCACAAGAAACTGTTCATCTGAACTATTTCCAGTAAGAGGCAGCATAACAGAGAAACCTGAGGGTGGGATTTATGCAGCCTAAATCCAATTGTTAATCCCAACTAAAGTAGTATCATGGAAACTGAATTTTATTTTATTTATATTTAATTTGAATTTTTAATTCGATTTTAATTTCCAATTTGTACAGTATAGCCGCCCAACTCATAATGACTCAGGGTGGTTCACAGCATTAAAAAAACAATACAACAATACAAAAAACATTAAAACCACACCCATAAAAACCCAATTTAAAGTACTACAGAAATTAAAAGACGGAGGATTAAAGAAAGAGGATTAAAAGAGGAAGCAATGTTGCTGCTATTTTATCAGCCAGCAGGCGGGGGTCACCACCTCACCGGTGCCCCACACCTGCTTCGCCAGCCAGGTTTTCAGTTCTTTCATTAAAAGCAGCAACTCTGTCTGGAGTTAGAGCTCAATTGGCAGGAGGTTCCATAGGGCCAGAGCAGACACAGAGAAGACCCTCCTTCTGGTTTTAGAGAGGTGAGCCTCTCTAGCTGATGACACAATAAGAGAACCTCTCCGGTCTGCTCTGGTGGGATGGACAGATGTTCTCGGGGTGACACAGTCTCTTAAGTATCCTGGCCCACTACCATGTAGGGCTTTAAAGGTGGGTCAGGGCCCCACTACCATGTAAGGCTGTTGTAATGAGCCTTTCCTTTTTGTTGTTAGCCACCATGGGTGGCGCGTGCGCCAATAGGGCGTAATATAAATGACACAACAACAACAACAACAACAACAACAACAACAACAACAACAACAACAACAACAACAACAACAACAACAACAACAACAACAACAACAACAACAACAACAACAACAACAACAACAACAACAACAAGCACCTTGAATTGCACCCAGAGGCACACTGGCAACCAGTGAAGCTCACGAAGCAGTGGCGAGGCATGGGCATACCGCCTGCACCCCATCACTACCTGAGCAGCCATGTTATGGACTAGTTGCAGCCTCTGAATGGTCATCAAGGGCAGCCCCACATAGAGTACATTGCAATAGTCACTTCTGGAAGTGACCAGAACATGTGTGACCATGAAAAAGGAGACCCAGCCCAGGAGCAGGAAGATCACATGAAGTTGTGCAAAAGCCCTCCTGGCAACGACTGCCACCTGCTCTTTGAGCAGGAGTCATGAGTCCAGGAGGACCCCCAGATTATGCATCGGGTCTGTTTGGGGCAAAATAGCCCCATCCAGGACCAAGGATGGTAGATCCTGGGATAACAATGGGGCCCTGACCCACAGCCACTCAGTCTTGCCAGGATTCAGTTGTAGCCTGTTGTCACCCATCCAGACCCTAACAGCCCCCAGACACCTGGATAGGACTCCAACAGCATTTCTTGGATCACCATGGGCCAAGATGTACAGCTGAGTATCATCAGCATATTGACAATACTTCACCCAGTGAGAACAGATGATCTTGCCCAATGTTTCCATTTAGATGTTAAATAGGAGAGGTGAGAGTACTGAGCCCTGAGGCACCCCATATTGTAGAGGCCAAGGGCTGGACCTCCCATCCTCCAACCACACTGACTGGGTCCAGCCCCGCAGTAATGAGGAAAACCAGGACAACACATTGCCCTAGATTCCCAATTCACGGAGCCGTTCCAGAAGGATACCATGGTCGACAGTATTGAAGGATCTTGAGAGGTCAAGAAGAGCAAGGACGGACTTTCCCACTGTGGTCGGTTTACATCATAAAAATTACAACACAACATCCGTGTCCTCACCAGCCCTCTGGAACCTCCTGCCAACAGATCTAAAACTACAAACAGAATTGCTGCCCTTTAGGAAAGGTGTGAAGACCTGGCTGGCAGGGCACGTGTGGGGCCCTAATGGGAATACGGTCTTGCCTGTTGGCTCACAACAAGATAGCAATCAGGAGCCCTCTCTGTCTCTCTTTTACAGTGGGTGGGGTGGGTCGTTGGGATAACTAGCGGCTTTATGTGTTTTTATATGTTTTTAAAAGTTGTAATGCCGCCCTAAGTTGGGTTCACCTGAGTGGATGGAGTATAAATGTGAATATTAAATTAAATTAAATTAAAAATCACAACATCATAAAAATCATCATAAAACATCATAAAAGTCACAACACAAAAACATGAAAACATCACAACACAACACAAGAAAGATGGTTGAAGTGTTGATCCACCAAGCTCCTTTGATTGGTCTACTTTAATTGGGACTAATTGGGACTAAAAATTAGATTTAGACCAAAGAGAATTAATTACTGCTCATTCAGATACTTAAGTCCAATCAATTTTGGCACTTGAGAAGAAAATCACGTATGATTTGCTGATTTTCATTATCAGTGCTACTAGGGTAATTTGAACTAATTATTCAAGAGTTATATGCAACTATGAAAGATATAGTTACCACTGGAAATCCTTACAAGAACAGCAGGGACAAACGGTAGATAAGGTAAGTCACCAGGACAGGTAGTTGTTAAAGTTTATCAAGAGTTTCCAGTTCCCAATTGTTGAACAATAGAGGCGGCGGCTGCAACAACAATCCAGACAGGTGAAAGTGTAGGAGAAAAGAGGAGTATGTAGGGTCTTGAGACACCTTGTTTCTTACTATAATGTTTTTCTGGCTGAGCTGATATGTTGGGCTCAAATATGGAAACTGGAAGGTCAGGTTTTGATACCCAAGAGTTGCACTTGGGGACATGAAAGAAGCATCATTCAGGCATCCCCTAAGAATCCTTTCAACCCAGAGTAATCTCTGACACAAGATTATTATCTGCCTAGGTTATCTTGAAAAACAACACATATCACAGATCTGCCTCCTCTGATTAGATTGTCAAATGTGATGTAGAAATGAATGTAAATCTTAGGGGGTCATCCAGATAAGCATTATGTCTCATATCCTGAGGTGTTTTGGTGTGGGTCTGTTTTTTATGGGGACCACACTTGTTGGATGTTGCAGTAGGCCAACCCCCCTCACTCTCAATCTCACTCTCACTCTCACTCACTCTCTCTCTCTCTCTCTCTCTCTCTCTCTCACACACACACACACACACACACACACACACACCTCTCTTTGCAGCCACACTCAGGGGTCCTACTCTTGTGGTGTGTTTCCATATATGCTGTTCCAAACATCTCTGGATGCTTGATATGGTCAAAGGCTTTTTCTGATGTAAACAACCAGTATGCCGAAGGGGCTAACAAGTTTCTTCAGGATATTAGAAATTCAATTCTTCCTTTTATCATTTGCTGATTGTATATGAGTTATCAAACTACAGTATATAATACTCATAACAAAGAACGACAAAATGTTGTGTTGCTTGCACAGACTAACATGACTACCACTTCTAAAAGTATATAGTCCTTTAGCCCTAAGAAACAAGAAAGTGTTGAAAATGCAAATATTGATACATTCCAATTTAAAATATATATTTGAATTAACCTTAGTAGTAGTGGTGGTGGTGGTGGTTATGTGCTGTAAAGTCATCTCCAACTCATGGCAACTCCATGAACATAAGAACATAAGAACAGCCTTGCTGGAACAGGCCACAGCCCATCCAGTCCAGCATTCTGTCTCACACAGTGGCTCACCATTTGCTTCAGGGTATTATTCCCAAACAGATGCCTTCACCTGCTTAGGATTCCCTGGAAATGGCAGTGAGAGATATCCTGCCTATCTTTCCAACCCTGAGGTTGTTCTTAGGTATCCATAATTATAGCCATTGATACCCTTGTCCTCCATGAACTTGTTTAATCCTTTCTTGAAGCTGTCAAGACTGACAGCTGTCACCACTTCTTCTGGCAGGGAGTTCCATAGACCAGTGATCCTCTGGGTGAAAAAGTACTTTCTCTTATTTGTTTGAGAACTAGCACTCAAATGTTTCATGGAGTGCCCCCTAGTTCTCGTGTTATGCAATAGGGAAAACAGTTTTTCCTTATCTACTTTGTCCACACCGTGCATGATTTTATAAACTTCAATCAGGTCACATCTTAGATGCCATCATTCAAGAGTGAAGAGGCCCAACCATTGCAGCCTCAGATGGTAAGGAAGGTGTTCCAGTCCCCTAATCATTCTGGTTTCCCTCCTATCCTGAATGCCCCTTCCTTAATAGCCCTGTGCAGTTCTTCCAAACACAAGCCCATGGTTTCCCTCACAGTGACTCTATCTCATGTTTAGTCTTCCTTTTTTCCTGCTGCCTTTTCCAGCTTTAGTGTCTTTTACAATCTTGTGTTCTCATGATGTGTCCAAAGTAGGACAGTCACAATGATCCTTGTGTCCAGAGACAGTTAAGGTTTCCTTTGCTGAAGGTCCCTTTTTTGGCAGTCCAGGGTATCTGCAAAAACCATAGTATGGGAAATTATTTAAAATATATATGCTATTAAAAATAGTTGTATCCTACTTTTTTTTTTAGAAAACTGACAATGATGATGACAATAGCCTGCTGGTTTCTATTTTATATTAATATCTTCTGGTTTAAAAATTATCATTTGAGAGGTGATATCCAGGCTTCTAAATCTTCTCCCCTTGTAGCACTGACTAAAGATTATTGGTGTAACAAGGAGACCAGTGCCACAGAGGATTAAATGTATTTTCAGGTCTCTCTTTTGATTCTTGCTTTGCTTTTTCCATTACTATTCTCTTGCTTTGATATCGGGCATATATAATTTTTTAACATTAAAGAAAAGGCTATCACAAAGTGTTATGTCTGTCTTGGGATTTTTTCATTTATTATGTGCTGAGATACAGGTGAATAAGTGTAATCGTTTATCATCTTAGCTTTCTTCTGAAGAAAGCCGGGCAGAATATATTCACTTTCCATTTGAAAGTAAAATGCTAAATGGGGGAAAAAGTTCCATGTTTCCTGTAGCCCTGATATGGGATGTTATGTGAGGTGAACAGAAATTGTGCATGAATCCTAATAAAGGATGCAATCGTGTCTGTTACTGCACAGCCTCTGTTCCCTACCAAAGTGACTTCCACACAAGTAACACTAAAATAAATAGAGGCTTCATGGCTGAACTCTGCAATGGATTGATATTTCTATACTGAGTGATAATAATAATTTATGGTTGAACATCCAGGCATGCATTTTAATGAGACTTTATGGTGAAAGGTTCTGAAATAAATATTCAGTTTATTATTCTTACATTCATCATATGTAGACTAACAAGAAGTTAAGAACACCTAAAGGGCAAGTGACAATATATTATGCGGACTCCGAAGTCACAGTTAGCTTGTCAACTTGTTCACAAGCTATTCATTATGCATTTATGAGAAATCTACAAAACCAGTTCTTGCAAGATTATTCACTACCTTTAGAAATTCAGATTACCAGAAACTACCCAGCACCCTCCGTTTTGCAGACAATTTGCAATGAGGGTGTATATACTCTTAGGTTTGATAGCCTTCATTGTCATGTTCTCAACAGAAAAAAACATACTTACTTCAGTGTGCATTTCACATTTAATCATGAATATATTCTTGTTTTGACATGTGTATGATTTCCCCAGGACTCTCACAATAGAATGCAGCAGGAATTTAAATAAACAATTTAATGGTGTAACTTGGTGACACTGATCTGACAGTAGATGCCATTGATATTAATTGGTTTGGATTGCATGAATATCCCCCATCTGTACATGTCAGCAAGGGACCCAAACAACTGCAGTTGTTGTACAGTGTGGTAAGGGTGAGAGTGTTGGACTGGGCTTGAGTTACCCTGCTTGGACACAAAGCTCACCAGATAATAATAATATTTTTTGTGTCAGAAATTATTCTGGGTTGAAAGAATTTTTGTGAAGGAATGCCCAAATGAGGCTCCTTTCATGTCCCCAAGGACTGGGACAGAAATGGTTGCTCAATCAATAATACAGTACCTGGGTCTCAAACTGCTGACTTGCCAGCCTTCCAGCTAATGAGATGAGCTTCTTAACCATTGAGCAACCAGATGAACATAGTCAAGTCATGTTCTCAGTCCTGACCCATAGTTTTGCTGTGAAGGTAGAGAGTGGAGAATGTAGCAAATAAAAAAAAATGTCATGCTTCTCTAATTGTTAATTTGGAACTAAAACAGAATTGCAGAGTAGTAGCTTTGATGTAAAAAAATGTAAGTTTTGATTGAGACTGTTAAGGTGGATGGGAAACCATTTTGAGAGCTCTTACTTATCAGAATAAACAGCAATCGTGCTGTCATGCACTTTTAAAATCACCTTATTCTTCTGTTCTCTTGAGCTATGAACCAGTCAGAAGGTTAAACTTAAACAAAAGTTACTGGGTTTATTTAAAAAAAATGTTTGATAGAGAATAATAATTGCATGCAATCAAGTCAGTTCTGACTTATGCCAAATCTTTCCACAGTTTTCTAGGAAGAGAATACACTGAAATTGTTTATCATTTCCTTCTTCTGGGGACATCTTGGGACTGTGCAGCTTGCCCAAGGCCACACAGCCTGGCTCTTCTGAAAATGGACTCCCAACCTCTGGTTCCTTAACCTAAAGTACTGAGCTATCTTGCCAGTGAATAGAACATGATGTTATTCTAAAACTAAATGGATAGGACTGAGCACAAGGCCCAGAGAGAAGGGGTTTGGCCCACTCTCAAGAAAGATAGAAATGACTGAGAAACAGAGACACCACGGTGTGAATCTTTAGCAGTCGGACAGCCAATTAAAAGAATAGTTGCCATCTACTTTTATTTCCAGAATGCCTCTTTTGTGTATCCATGGAAGAAATGCAAAATAAGTGATGTTCTGGAAGATTCTTCCAATAGTAAAAACATGCTTGCTTGGAATGAGTAGGTAGACCCAAACTTGCAGGAGTTAAATAAGTTTATCTGACTCTTATCTTCTGCTTTGCTTTGTGGAAATGTACAGAAGGAACATCCTTACATGTGTATTTGATTCATGATGATTTCACTATTTGATATAAAATCCAAGACCCTTAGATAAAGACAATAACTACAATCAAGATGCATCTGTGGATAGTAGAAAGTTTTAGCACAGAAATGTTATAATGAAAATCAGGTACCGGTAGTATTTATCTGTTTCCCATACTATACTGCATAAGATGCTTGTAGTGTTTTTGACCTTGAAATATTTTCTGATGCAGATGTTTCTGTATGTTAGGTAGAACTAGCATCTTCCACTCACCTACTTCTCAAGCTGATTAGATTCAGAATTCTTCAGGGATAACCCTTTTGTTCTTTCTCTGGGAGCTTGTTGCTTGATTCGTGCTATTAATACTCAAATGTGCTGTAGGTATTTGCAGCACATGTTCATATATATCAGAAGCCTTTAAAAAGTGTTGCATTTAATTCATTCCCATTTCTGCATTTGCTTAGTCCAGTGGTTCCCAACGTGGGGCCCACAGCCCACAGAGGGACTTCAATTCCCAGAAACCTAAGTTAGTACATTGGCTGATCAGTGCTTTGGGGAACTGACTTTGGCTCCTAGGAATTGATGTCTGAAAACAAAAGGTTGGGAAAACACTGGCTTAGTCCCATTTTATGACATTTATATACCTCATCCTGTATCCTGATGCATAACCTGCATTGTGGGCAAGAAACTACTATTAGGATGAAATATAGAAGGACTGAATAGATCTCGGTTGGCAAAGGTGTCAGACAAGAATGCATTTTATTCCCCTATTCAATCTCTACCCTGAACATATCATATGGAAAGCTGGGCAAGATTCAGAAGAAGAAAGAATAAGAACTTTATAAATTTTAAAGATAAATAATAAATAAATAATAAACTGGTGGGGGAAAAATATAAATAATTTAAGATATGAAGACAAAACCATTGTACTGACAGAAAGCAGCAATGACTTATTCATTATTGAAAAACTACACAAATTCAATGTTGAAAATAGAGACCAAAATTTTGGAAGATTTTGTATAATTTAGTTCAATCTTTAAACAAAATGGAGATTGCTGTGAGAAATCAGAAGACTGAGACATGAAAAGACAGCAATGGAGGGAATAAAAAAGGTTATCAAGTATCAGGATTATCACTAAAGACCAAAACCAAGATGATCAAAATGCTTGTATTCCCAATTGTTGATCTTGCAGCAGATTTGTGTTTGTTTTGTATACTAACATGCAGATGAGAAGGGCCAGCATTTAACAAACATAGGCACCAATCAGCAGGTTAAATGTTTCATTCCACCAAATGTATTTTCCTTTCCACAGAAAGCTCTCTGTGTGTCCTTGTAGTGCTACTGATAGTTTAATTTAGTTTGACGGTCTAGTTCTGCTTTCTTTCTGACTCAAAGAAAGCCAATAATTCAGTACCCTCTTGCAACCATCATTGGTCTGAGAGACTGCACTACATGTTTTATTACAACAAAAATTAAGTGAACTACTCTACTATAATTTTGCTATCTGCTTGACAATTTTGTGTGAATACAAGCCTAGAACTGTGCCTGAGCATGTGTACAATAGTTAAAGGTAAAGGTTTTCCTTGCTCAAAAGCTAGTCGTATCCGACTTTAGGGTTCAGTGCTCACCTCTGTTTCAAAGCCAAAGAGCCAGCGTTATTTGCTTCTGCAGACATTTCCGTGGTCATGTGGCAGGCATGACTAGACACCGGAGCGCACAGAATGCTGTTACCTTCCCACCAAACTGGTCCCTATTTATCTACTTGAAATTTCTTGCTTTTGAACTGCTAGGTTGGCAGGAGCTGGGACAAAGACGGGAGCTCATTCCATCCTGCAGTACTCGGGACTCGAACTGCTGACCTTCCACCTCCTAGTCAGCATCTTAGCCACTTGAGATACTGCAGTGTACAATAGGAACTAAGAAACAAAAGGGGAATTGAGGAGGGCTTGCATTTCACAACATTCAACCTTAATACCTTCGGACACACTAGTTTCACCACTCTACAAATATTATCCAACACCATCTATAACTATAAAATGGTGCGTTAACCATTGGAATGTGACAAAGGATGTTGCACCAGGCCTTACTAGCCCATAATGGGCCTCCGTTCACTTGCCCGAACCCGGTTCGCAGGTAACTATCAGGTTGAAATTTTCGACCCGGGGGCAGGACCCCCCAGTCGCAAACAAAAAAAAGGGAACTTCAATTCCCAATGTTCTTTGCACCGCGCCATGCCAGAGACAATCAGGCTGAGCGGCGCGGCAAAAGGAATGTTCGGAAACGCGCCGCGGCCAATCAAAAAAAAAGCCGCAGGAAAAAAACTGCTACAGTAAGCAAACACGTGCAGGCAAAACTACAAGCCCCAGCATCCTACACACCATTAGCATACCGAACGCTGAGGCGGCCTGCACGCGAAAAATAAAAGTAAAAAAACGCCCGCCACCGCTGCCCTTCTTCCCTACGGGCCAGCCAGCATGGCCTGTGGAGAAAAAAAAGAAACCCCCGCACCGCCGCTGCTCTTCCTTTCGATGGGCCAGCCGGCGCAAGAAAAATAAAAGTTAAAAAAACCTGCCGCCACTGCCCTTCTTCCCCATGGGCCAGCCAGAATGGCCCGCGGAGAAAAAAATGGAACCCCCTGCCACCACTGCCCTTCTTCCCCACGGGCCGGCCAGCATGGCCCGTGGAGAAGAAAGCAAAGAAAGCACACACCCCCGCCATTGCCCTTCCTTCCCACAGGCCAGCCAGCATGGCCTGTGGGAAAGAAAGCCCCCCCCACCAATGACCTCCCTTCCCACGGGCCAGCCAGCATGGCCTGTGGGAAAGAAAGCCACTCCCCCCCTGAAAAATAAACACAAAAACACAAACGAAAAACAACGAAAAACACTCAAAAAGCCAATAAGGAAACACAAAAACAGCCAAAAACAAACAAGAAAAAACACACAGACCCACCCCCCCAAAAAAAAAATCCAAACCACCACCACCACCACCCAAAAAAACCCAGAGAGTTTACCAAAAGACATCTTCTATCCATGAGGACTGGAACTCAAATGAGAAAATAAAGAAAAAACTGACTGGAAGCGACACCCAGAGGACAGAAGAGAACAATTATAGAGAGGAAGAAAAGCTCACCACCCCCACCCAGAGGCCAAAAGAGAAAAAACTTTCAAAAATATTGAAACTAATAAGATTAATTCCAAAATTAATCAACTAAGTTATAAAAACATTCAAAAATAATCACACTAATCTCAAAAAATACCAAAAAAAACAGAAATCACTTTTCAATCAAAAAAAACCAAAACAAAAAATTAAAAATGCCTAAAAATAAAGATTTAAAAAACCAAAATTAAATTTTAAACTAAATTAAATTAAATTAAATTAAATTAATTAAATTAAAATTTGCATAAACATAAAACAAAAACCTTCAAAAACCAATATAAAGAGCCCAGCACACACACACAAAAAAACAAAAACAAAAAACACTGGGAGCGCAAGTCCGCCACAGGCGGACGCAGCACCTCGAAGCCACAAAATCACAAAACCTTACAACACCATTTAAAGCAGCCCAGCACCATTGGTTCAAGAAAAAAAAGAAACCCTTTACTATCCAACACAATTTTTAAATATGCTAGTAGCATATAAAGAAAGACTTTTTTTAGGAATAAACACATCATGACATCTGAACCATGGGGAGGGAATAATAGAGAAGATCCCACCTTCAGTGGAATATGCTGATCTTTTGAATACTTCTGAGGAAGTATTTCCTTCATGCTTCTCAGTTCCTGGTTTCTTCTCACCATAATACAAGCACAGATCTTTGGAATGCATTTTTTCTCTTTCTGCGACCAGTAATTCCCCTCTCTGTTATGTTCTCTAGTTTGATGTTTCTCCATTAACAACTTTCACCCCCAGAAGCAGACATTGTAATTTATGAAAGAATTTATAAATTCTCTCATGAAGGCTGACCTTGTCATTTTCTGTTATTTCCTCTACAAAGGTATATAGAGATTAGTTAGAAAAAAAGATTCTTCCTGTCCTTGTTATCTTCCCCATGCACAGTTGTTTCTTTGTAGTTTCTCTCCATATATCCTTAGTTTGCATACTCTTGAAGAAATATGCTCTAGTTTCCCCATGCCAGCACAAATGTAAAAAATAATGAAAGAGAAAAACTTCAGCTAAGAAAATAGGTTCCATAGAACCATTGCACTCTGTATGCCTGGTTGCAAATGATATAGGAGGTGGTAGACCTTTGAAACCCATTTAAGGCATTGTGGGCCAAATGCTGGCAAAAATGGATCAGGATTTTCTACATTAGCATGAAATACAGTGGAACCTCATACAACAATCGCCCCATATAGCAATGAAATCACATAGCAATTAGGTTTTTTGGGGAAATGGTGCCCCGCATAACAATTTTCCCTATGAAAAAAATTGTACAACAATTTTTCAATGGGAAAAACCACTTAGCAAAAAAATAATAATCATTGTACGATGCATCCCATAGGGAAAATCGCTATACGATGCACGTATCATATAGCAATTGTTTCATACAGCAACAAGCCCCGTGGAACAGATTAAAATAATTGTATGAGGTACCACTGTAATTGACAGTATTAAACTTTGTCCTACTCTGAATTTGTGGCTTAGCTTGACAAAAAATGCTGCTTAACATTTTGGGTTTTGCAAGGCAAAGAAGGGGCCAGCATTTTACAATGAAAAGGTGTGAGCCCCACTAGCCCTGGTTGACTTAATCCTCCCCCCCCCCCCCACACACACACACACATCCCTTGCTCCATATTAAACAGTAGACTCAGGGTAAAAACACAGCATGGTTTATTGGAATTGGGAAAGGAGTAGATGGATAAACCTGAGTTCTAGATCTGCTAGTCTCTAGGATTCCTTAGCCTCCCAGTTCCCTACACTAAGTGGGTCAGAATCTCTTTGAAGACCTCAGTTCCCTTCACTGGGTTGTCTGTCTGATCACCTGGTGCAGTCCAGTTCTCTGGTTGTCTACCACTCAGATGTATCCCCTGAAGCAAGGGGCATTATGCCTACACTTAGGGCAGCTGTGTTGGGCTTCTTCCACCGGTGTAGCTTGTTTCTCAGCCTCTTGATTTTGGCTACCTTTTGCTTCCTCTTTCTCCACCAGTGTCTACTTTGAAAGAGTATTGGGACACCTTACTTCTTCCTCTCTTTCCTTTCTTTCCTCTCCCTTTCTGCAATAGAAGGACTACAAAAGTGGTTGATACTTGTATTTAGCATTCTCTCTCCTTTGGTAACCTGGAACAGGATACAAACACTTAGCAAGGAGCCCTTTTTAAATATGTAATCGAATATGCCTGAGGGCTATTCCACTTTTGAGGATACCTTGGCCCAGTTAGAGTATGTCTCCAATCCTTGTGCCCTTGAGGTTCTTCATCTTCCCCTAGCCCTTAATCCTCCAGGTTTGAGAAGGTTTGGTGTTTCCCCTCCTGCTCCAAGTTACCTTTAGGGGTTTCCTCTTCAGTTCCCTTTTTGGAGGTTCCTCTACTGAGTCTAAGAGGACTGCTTCTCCCACCTGAGATGGATTCCCAAACCAGCTCTGGGGAATCTGCTTCTCCCCTTTGAGGTCCCCATTTTGGCTCTGGGATGGACCCATCTTTCACGTTGAGGTTCCTGCTCCATCTCTCCTCATAGCCTTCTTTCTCTTCCTTTGCCTCCTCCTCAGTTTTTGCCTCCCCTGGTGGCAAGGTGGCTTTGATAGGTATCATCTGCCAGGGGAGACAAATTCACATGGATCCCTTAGGTATTGTTCCCCACTACGCAGAAGGGACATGATGGCCCTTTCTTTGGTCTGTCTCCTGATTTCCCAGGAAAGGCTAGGTGGCACCTTGGAAATTCCATTAAGCAACTGGGCAGTAGATGAGGTGAAGATATTGGATCCCTAACCTGAGTACAACTGCACACCAAAAGGAGCAACCATAATCTGGTCCTTCTCACAGTGTATGTTTCTAGTAAGGCTTTTAGTAAGAACTTTAATTAAATATTCTCCATCATTTTTAGTGTTTGCTTCTGTGTGTAAATGGATCAAATCCCTTCATGCTTCTCAGCTCCTGGTGTTGGATGTACACTTGGTCTGAAGAACCTGGAAGACACAAAAGGATGAGTAGGTTGCCAAAGTAGCTGCTGCTGTTTAGCAGCAAACACTAAGCTAATAATCGCCTTAGGGGAAAATGTGAATTAATGAAAGAGCCTCTGCAATTTTTATGTCCCCCAAATAGCATAGAAAATTTGAAATGTCTTTTTTGCACTGCTCTAATCTAATCATGATTGGCCTTGCTGACTACTGCTGATGGAAACTGTAGTTTCATACTTCAGCTTTATGATAATAGGTTCAAAAATTCCCAGATGGTGTCAACCCATTAACCTACTTGATTCCACTAATATTATGTTTATTCCAAATTTGTTTTTTTCTCACTGTTGCTGAATGGAAATATTAGAACACTTCAAAATGTGTATGGATTTCCTTTTAAAAAGATAGAATATGAGCATGATGAATTCTGCTACAGATGAATTGTAAGTCACAAAAATTTACTCTTGAGGAAACATATTGAAAATTATACTGTGTCATTATTAGACCCTTCCCCCCCCACCATATAGAATAGTTGACATTCAAAGCAGAAAATAGTTTTTGTGTTGGAATTAGTCTCATGAGGAAATAACATTGAACTGAACAGTACCCTTGTTTTGATTGAATGAATGGTTGTTTTATAATAGATTTGTGCTCCACCTAAGACAAAAAGAAGCAAAACTGAAAATATTTTTATTTTATTATATAACTTCTTTTTTTGTGAATATGTGCTGAGTATTCAAATTATCGAACAATCGCGCTCATCCCACATGCCAGCAAGGTGATGCTCAAGATAATACAGGACAGACTTCAGCAGCATGTGGAGAGAGAATTACCAGAGGTGCAGGCTGGTTTCAGAAGAGGCAGGGGGACTAGAGACCACATTGCCAACATACGCTGGATCATGGAGAAAACAAAGGAATACCAGAAACAAGTTTACTTTTGTTTTATTGACTACACCAAGGCATTTGACTGTGTGGACCACAACAAGATGTGGCAAGTAATTAAAGAGATGGGAATTCCAGAGCACCTCATATGCCTCCTGAGAAATCTGTACATGAACCAAGAAGCAACAGTTAGGACAGAACACGGAATGACAGAATGGTTTGGAATAGGAAAAGGAGTAAGACAAGGCTGCATTTTGTCACCATGCTTATTCAACCTATACACAGAGCACATAATGCGCAGTGCAGGGATGGAGGAATCACAATATGGGATTAAAATCGCTGGGAGAAACATCAACAATCTGAGATATGCAGACAATACCACCCTAATGGCAGAAAGTGAGGAAGACCTAAAGAATCTCTTGATTGGGCTGAAGGAGGAGAGTGCAAAAGCTGGCTTGACACTCAATATCAAGAAAACCAAGATAATGGCAACAGGCCCCATCAGTTCCTGGAAAATAGACGGGGAAGAAGTAGAAGCAGTGACAGATTTTACTTTCTTAGGATCAAAGATCACTGCAGATGGGGATTGCAGCCATGAAATAAAAAGGCGACTGATTCTTGGGAGACAAGCAATGAGAAACCTGGGGAACATAGTGAAAAGCAGAGACATTACATTGCAAACAAAAATTAGAATAGTCAAAGCAATGGTTTTCCCAGTAGTAATGTATGGATGTGAGAGCTGGACAATTAGGAAGGCTGAGCGTAGAAGAATAGATGCCTTTGAAATGTGGTGTTGGAGGAGGGTTTTGAGAGTCCCCTGGACAGCGAGGAGAACAAATAGGTCAATATTAGAAGAAATTAACCCTGACTGCTCATTGGAAGGTCAAATAGTAAAGATGAAGCTAAAGTACTTTGGACATCAAATGAGAAGGGAGGATTCACTTGAGAAGGCATTGATGTTGGGAAAGGTGGAGGGCAAAAGAAGAAGGGGGAGGCCAAGGATGAGATGGCTAGATGGCATTGTAGACACAATGGGCACAGAGCTGGGAGGGCTGAGGGGGATGGTGGAGGACAGAGGCGCCTGGAGGAAAATGGTCCATGGGGTCGCAAAGGGTCGGAGTCGACTGTGCGACTGAACAACAACAAAATTCAAATTTCATTTCCCCCATAATTTCACTCCATTCCTGTCCAAAGACACATTTAACATGTGTTTTGGAGGAAACCAGAATTTAGTAACAAATGGAAATACATTTGCATATATAGACAGCTTCTCCAGAGCTGCTTAAAATCAGTCTCCCATCCAGATGCTAATCATAGCCAAACTGATTTTAACAAGGTGGCTTTTGGTTAAAAAAAACATATATAGAAAACCCGTCTCATGAAAACAACTTTATCAACTAATGTAATTGGTAAAGACCTTGTTGATGGAGTTCTACATTTGCTTGGAAATTCTACTTGTCCTTGGAAATTGCTTTAGATAATGTAGTAGTTAGATGAGGCAAAACGTCTGGCCAGACATCCTCCTATGGTAATGGAGTAGACCTTATAGCCAGTGACTCAGCTCCAAGTGTTGGGCAGTGGTAAATAACCAGACTCCATAAAGAGGTCAATGGCTAAAGGTGGATGAGCCCCTTTAGGTGGGGTGATGGTCCCCTCAGTGGAGGAAATGCCACTGGAAACCATCATAATGTGCTCAATGGCAAAATGAGCAGAGGAGGAACTCTAATTCCCAATGGTCATGGATGTGGAAAAGAGGCCATGCCAGATTTACAGTCCCGGTGTTAAGGCCTGCATGTCTCATTTCATATGTGCCACAAGAGATGGCTCCGGGATCATAGTGTGTGGGTCATTTCATGACACAATGTGTAGAAAATGTATTTAGACTGTGATATCAACAAGATTTTAGCATACCTTTTTAATTATGGTCCCAGATATCTTATTGTCTGTGAGCCAGCCATTCTTTGGAGATTTTGGTTTAATTAAAATTGCTTTGCGATTTTTTTAAAAAACAGAGCTTGAGACTCTCAGTATAGCACCTACTATTGAAACAGCATGAATATATATTAAAATGTTAAAATCTTCAATGGATTTTAAATGTATTTTCCAGGCAGTATCTTGCTTTTTTTGCTACTAGAAAAGCCATGCACTCTAATGTCTGCTTGGAATGTTTTAATTATTAGCTTGTAACCTTTGCAGGTTGCTGTAGCAACCTGTAGCAACCATCTGATATTTAAGGCTACACCTATGTAGGTGTTCACGTTTGTGAGATAATGGCATGGTAAATAGAATCCTGACCTTTATCTCAAGCCAAATAGGTGCTGTTTAATATTCATAATAGCAGTACTTCAGATAACCTTTTGTTGATGTCAGCAGTGGTGGTGGCTGCTACTAGTGTCCGAGTATACATTTTTCCCCGAAAATGTTTTCAGGAAAAATGCCATTGGCATGAATTTATTTAAGGTGGATCCCAGCTTGCCATGAAGTGACCCACGCACTATGATCATGAAACTATCTCCTGCGGCACATATGAAATGAGACATGCTGGTTTTGACACCGGGACTGCAATGGACTGCTGCAGCCTTAAGGATATTGACAAGGTGCGCCTTCACAGCCAGTCCATCTGGCATGGCCTCTTCCACCTCCATGACCGTTGGGAATCAGAATAGCGAAGTGGTTCCGACTCTGCTTAATTTGCCACTGTGCCTAATATAATGGTTTATTTAGTATATTTTTATACCTCACCTATTGGTGACCCAAAGTGGTTTACAGACAAACAAAGATGGTAAATTACATAAAACTTGAAATACAATTAAACATTGTGGCTGAACATCTGAGGGAGCCTAAGAGACCGCATCCAGGCTCAACGTCAGTGATGGAGCCTGGTACTCAACATCCTCTACAACATCCTTGGGCATCTTAAGGCCCATGTCATGGGTAACAGCTGCTCCCACTCCCCTCCAACTGGCTGAGGGGGAGGAGCTTAGGGGGCTCTGTGGCAGGGACGAAGGTGGAAAATGTTATTCACTGAGGGGGCCATCACCCCACCCAAAGGGGTTCATCTGCCTGTAGAAATTGTCTCCTTTAGGGCGTCAGGTTATTTTTCAACACACAGCATTCAGTTGCTGGCTGTATGGTCTATTCCATTACCATAGCAGGATGTCTGGTCAGACAGACACCCTTTGTCAGTGTAGATAAAGGTAAAAGCTCCTTTGCTCAAAAGCCAGTCATATCCAACTCTAGGGTGCAGTGCTCCTCTCCATTTACAGCCAAAGAACCAGCACTGTCTTCATCTGCAGATATTTCCATGGTTATATGGCAGGTATGACTAGATGTCAGAGTGCACTGAAAGCTGTTACCTTCCCCACCAAAGTAGTACTAGGATCAAAAATGATAAAAACAGAATTTAAAAAACACCCATAACAGAAAACATGCAATTTATTCATTAAAAGATACTTCTGTACTATCTGAAGGTGGTTTTCATTTTAATCTATTATATGGGCTTGTTCTTTCAATCCCCAGTAAAAGGGTCAAATATCCAGCTTATTACAATTAACCAAAGTTTGTATTGAAAGGATGCTGGTTATTTTAAAGACTTGTTTAGTGAGCTAGATTTAAGCTGACACTACAGAAAATAGATTAGAGTAGAATGCTGAGGCTGTAAAGTCAGATTCAAAATGCATTTTTAGACTTATTGTCACAATCCTTCAAACTATATATCTTAGTAGGTTTTCCAAAGCTATGTACTGTCCAACACCACTTGCTACTTGTTAAGCAAAAAGGGTACTTTTGGTTAAATAGAAAAAACACCTGGATGCTATACATTACAGGTATGTGGTTAAAAAAAACACCTTCTTACCATCCACACTGGCTCAAAACTCATAGTGAAGGTCATTCCATCTAATAATGTTGTTTGAGCCCAAGGATATGTCTCGCTATAGTTGAAAAAAGAAACATTTCTCCAGGTTTTAGTTGTTCATTACTGTACAATTTGCTTATATAATGGAAAGTTACAATGACAGCAAACACACCTTTATTGCCTAATATTCAGATTTATTTTCTGGGAATAGAAAGAGAAACTGGAGTTGGAAGAGTCCAATTAGGCAGGATGCTTTAAGGTCAGCTGACCTGACGCCAAGGTCAGCTGAAGCTGGGCTGAATCTAAACTCCTCCTAGCCTCAGGATGTTGGAAAATACTTAGGATTACCCATGCCTTGGCCTCATATTGTGCTGGCGTAGTGGCTTCATCCAGAGACTGGAAGACATATAAGTCACTTTCTTCTCCACACGGCCATTTCTAACCCCCATTTTGGCTCTTTTACTGGTTGATCTTAGCAGACAAGAGGCTGCTTTCCATTTCAAATCCACTATAGTTGGCACTTGATTGAGTTAGGATTGCATAATTACCTGTACTTATTCAAAACATACTCAAGCCATCTTTAGAGTGGGATTTGGGGGCACACCTTCAGAAGTAAGAATATATGTTTTTAGTTCTTGGAAATGAGATACAATAGCCCAGTTACATTGCAGGTGCACCCCCCAAAGAAAGACTCAGACACCGGTATATGGATAAAGGCATTGGGCCACTTTTATTGAATAATGCCCTAGTCCAAATTATAACTTTCAATTGGTATTCATCCAATTGTAATTCTTAAGGCAAGCAGGCCGCAGTAACACTGGTAAGGTTCCTCCCAAAATTGCCATTGTATCCATTTGTATCAATTTGTTTGTTGACACAAACAAATTGTTGACCGTAGTCAATAAACTATCTACTGACCCCACCCTCTGACGTGTATCCGTCAAATCACGGGGTGATGCATGCTGAAAAGCTCCTGCCATCACCCCTTGCCTGGTTCGTCGTTGACCGGTCAACGTTATTACACCTGTACCTGTCTAAGTGTTGGCCAGTCAATTGCGAACCTGCCAGATACCTATGGGTCATAAATATTTACCTTACCAGTGCTACCCGCCACACGGGGAGGCTTCAATGAAGACTCACCCCCCCCCCCCCCGACTGTCAGCTCGGTCACCAGGCCTGCTTGCAAATCTTCCAAAAAGAGGTTCATACCTCTAGCCGACAGGTCGACCCCATCCCCTGCATAAAGATCATAATTTTGTAAATTTTGTAAACTAATGGTAGGATGTCTGATGACCATCCCCAAACCCTTGTCTGCCAAGAACCGGGCAACAGCCCTGTTCACCGAGCGGCGAGCGCGGTCAAGGGCACGGAGGTCAATACCTCCCCTGTAAGAATCACGCGGTACGATGTCCGACCATAGCAGCCTTGTGTACGGCCACACATAATGCAAATAAGCTAGGTCACTGCAAATCGTGAATTTTAAGGAGAGGCCAGTGACCTGGGCAAGGTCATTGCCCCCGAGGTGCAGTACAAGGACATCAGGCGGTTCAGCATCCCTGATGGAAAACAGGAATGGCAACAGTTCCCGCCATCTCATTCCACGCTTACCATACCAACGTATGCGTGCGGTTGCACGCAGTCCAAGCTGTGGTCCCCACTCTGTCACTGCAGCATACTGCGCTGCCAAGGGCACGTAACTGTGGCCCACCAGCCATACTGCCACCGGTGTGTGGGGACACACAGGGTCTGTGAAAGAAAGAACAGTGACTTAACTGGTACTCACACCAGAAGAGGGCGAACATATAATGCAAAACGCATAAATCCCCATCTTCCCATACGGTGTATATCAGCCTCAGAGTACCCAAATGCAGCTGCAGTAGATGCAGCCCCTATCCTAAATGAATGGGTGCCGTAACGAGCCCTGGGGAGGCCAACACTGGATAGTGCCATACTAATTGAAATTTAGTAAGGGGAGACCCATCCTGGTGGCAGAAAAACGGGCCAGGGTGCTTGCCACGCACTGCCAAGAACTCCTGTAGGGCACCAACCGGACAGATGTCTGCAATGGAACATCGTAGCAGTCTAACTCCACTGCCTACGCCGTGCTGATCAACTTTTGAGGACCGTATCCTCAACTGAGCCCACTCATTAGAGACATAGACATCGTCGAGTTCCAGTGCCCTACGAGTCGTATCCGCCTTACACAGTAGTACCAACTCACTGATGCGGAGCGCTCCAAACAAGGCCACCGTGG
Source organism: Bradypodion pumilum (assembly GCA_035047305.1). Taxonomy (NCBI): domain Eukaryota; kingdom Metazoa; phylum Chordata; class Lepidosauria; order Squamata; family Chamaeleonidae; genus Bradypodion; species Bradypodion pumilum. Next base: position 304,132,244 of record JAWDJD010000004.1, on the reverse strand, counting down.
TAGCCGCGTGAAAAAGAGCCGCCTCATACCTATCAAAACACAGGTTATGCCAGCCTCGTGCAAGGTGGGTAAGCACCCCCGGTGAAATTGGGTGGTGAATGTCCGGGCAGCGGCCACGTTCCCGTGTCCACCCCTCCAAAACATGTCGTATGCGGAAATCATTCACGCAATCAGCAAAACCCCTCACCTTGGCCATAAATGCCAGTGCCGACAGCCTGGATGCTATAGTGCGAGGAGCTAGGCCCTGACTGTGTAAATAAACCATAAATTGTAAAACTTGGTCAACTGGAATGGGCCACACTTCGGGCAACTGAAGTTGCACACAAAAGGTTCTAAATTGAACGAAAGCTTGGTGATACGCCTTACGCGTGCGGGGCGCCAAAGACATGCCGATCACCCGGTTCACCTCTCCTTGCCAAATGTCCAAATCTCAGCCAGGAGTGGCGAGGGGAATTCCTCTGCTTCCGGAGCCAAGTCGCGGAACCGGAGGATCTGCAGGCGGGATAAAGCATCAGCAATATCATTATTGATACCTGGTACATGTCTGGCCTTAAAAAGCACATTCAGGCGTAGGCTGCATAACACAAACTGGCGGACCAACGCCATCACTCTAGGTGACTTAGACGTCTGAGCGTTGACAATGTGCACTACTGCAGCATTGTCACACCAGAAATGGACCACTGAGTCGGCCCACTCCTCACCCCATAGCATCAAAGCTCCCAGGATTGGAAAGAACTCAAGGAATGTAAGATCGCGGAGGCGATCCATGCCCCGCCATGCTGGAGGCCATTGGCCGTAAGCCCACCTCCCCTCAAAGTAAGTCCCATATCCCAGGGAGCCGGAGGCATCCGGCTGTACTTGGAATCTACGGGAAACTAAAAGGTCGGATCTCCAAAAGGAGACCCCCATTGAATTCCCACAGGAATTTAAGCCAAACCAAAAGGTCAGCCCTCATGCCCCTGATCAGTCGGACCCTATGATGGCGCTTTGACAGGCCAGACATGGCGTCGCATAGGCGCTGAGCAAATGCTCAGCCGGGCGTGACCACCCTGCAGGCAAAATTAAGATGGCCATGGAGTACCTGAAGCTCACAAAGTGACACTATACGTTTGGCCAGCAAGGCAAAAATTATCGCGGAGATCCGGGTGACCTTGTCAATGGGTAACCGGGATGCCTGTGCGACCGTGTCAATTTCAATACCCAGAAATGTGAGCGTAGTGGATGGGCCCTCGGTCTTTTCGGGCGCTAAAGGGACACCCAGTTCCCACATTAGTGTCTGAAATGTGGTGAGGAGACGCGTGCACGTGTCCGAGCCCCGTTCACCCCCGAACAAAAAGTCATCGAGGTAATGGGCTACAGACCGAGACCCGGACCTGCGAACAAAGGCCCACTGAAGGAAGGTGCTAAAACGTTCAAATGCTGAACATTAAATAGAGCAGCCAAAAGGCATGGCCTTCTCTACATAAAACTTCCCTTGAAATCTAAAACCCAATAACTCAAAGGCCCCCGGGTGCACTGGCAGTAATCGGAATGCCAATTTAATGTCACATCTTGCCAGGAGGGCACCAGGGCCACAAGAGCGCACCATCCGTAGGGCTTGGTCAAAAGACGTATACCTGACCGAATAAAGGTCATCAGGAATAGCATCATTGACAGAGGCACCCGCCTTGGATAAGTTGAGAGCCATCGCTCCAACATATACACGTTAACTGGGGAGGGGGCCTTTTGACTGGCTAGCTCCATCAGTAGAAGCTCTGCCCACTCCCTGTCCACCTCTACCTCTGCCCCGTGACCCACCGGCCTGCGGGCACGCGGCGGCGGCATGGGGGCCAGCGCAAGAGGGACACTCGTGTTTGTATCGGCACGGCCGCTTATTGCACACGCCATTAGCCGAGAAGCTCCAACACAGCAAGCGGGCTGGAACCCCCTGCATGGCATGGCCACAATGGTACCTATCCCAATGAGGTGCCATTTTGAAACCAAGGGGCACTGGGATAGACTGGCAACTGATGCCCACTCGCCTCGACTTGACGAGGCCAGGGCCACTGAAACCCACCACTGGAATTGGTCTGTGATGTAGGTGCACTAATTTGAACCTGATACTCACTAGCTGCACCCCCATGAGCCGCCCCCACTGGGGGTTCTGGCCCACAGCGGGCGTCGGAGCTCGCGACCGGAATCAAGCTCTGGGGCCACACCTGACTGCTCCCTGTCTGCAGCTCTGGACGAACAGGGAGCTGCGAGACACCGGCAGGCGCAGGCCGGAGCGTCTCAAGCAGCTCAACCCGGCTGGCCGCCTGGTGCAGTGCGGCAGCCGTCGTGGTAGCCGGTGGACACGAAGGGCCCCCAGCAGAGGAAGAAGGGCCCCCTCCCATAGGGGGCTGTGCAATCCCTAAGGATTCCTCTAGCACTGCTAAATGTGCTAGTAAAGAATCAACTGCCACAGATCCCCCAGCATAAGGCGGGCCGGGTGGGCCGGAAGGCCCACTAGGCATTTGAAAAGGAACACCGAAGTGAGAGCCTGGGCCAGAATAGGGCCATGCCTAAAACTCAGGCCCATGAGGGGCCGGAGGAGGAACGGGTTGCGCGCCCGCACCAGGCCCTCCCCTGCTGTCCTGACCCATGGCCGGCAACTGCGGGCCGAGGGCCGGTGCCCCTGAGGGGCCAGCCGGAGGCCGGCCTGCCAAGGGCCAAGTACCAGCCTGAATCACCCCACCGGTATCGGTGGGCAAGGCTGTGATTGTGCCCTGCCACGGTAGCGCAGCCCTGATCCTCCGACCTGAAGGCTGCCCCCCGTCCTGCGCAGGGCCCGCAAAAGTCCTTCCCTTGGGCCACGGTTTCATCGCTGGGGCCTTCCGTTTGGGAGGCATATCTTCCAAGAAAAAGCAGGATCCCTTTCCAGGGATCAAAAACCTAGCGCCAAAAACACAGAGCAAAGGAAGCTAAGGCTCTGTGCTAATCCTCCCTTCCCAGCCATGAAGGATCAAGGGCTAAAGAGCCGAAGAGTACGGACAAAGAGCGACGGAGAAAACTTCTCCTCTCCGTCGCTATTTCTAAAATGGCAGCTCATTTGCCTCGTGGCCACCCCTTTTATAGAGGGGTGGCCACGCCCCCTAACTCACCCGGATGTCTGAGTCCGGGTGGGTGGGGGCCCGCAAAGAGTGTGGTGGCCATTTTGGTGCCGCGCTTTTATTTGCAGATTTATCTTCCTTTTAAATTATCTTCCTCTTTATTTCTTTTAATTGTTTCTTCTATCCCATTCACTGAGATTGCCCCCTTTTATAAGTTGTCTGTTCCACAATGCAATCTTTATTATTGTCTTCTTTTTCAGATGCTTTGTGACGGAAGTTGACCTTGACAGAGGAGGATTACAGCACTCTCCTAAAGTGATGGCAAGAATTGTTTATCCTAAGAACTAAGAATAATTTTTTTTAAAAAAAAATTATAAGACACAAGTGTGATTCTGACTAGCAAGCATCTAGGTTCCCTACATTATTTCCCCCAGGCCAATAACAAAAGTTTAACTTTATTACCTTATGATTGTAACAATGTCTGAAATCCTGTTGCACAGTTGCTCAAACAGAATGATTTATGGAAGGGAATTGCCATAATTTCCCCAGACACTATCTGTTGCATACTGAGTTATGCAACTTTGCATGCTGTAACATGGGGAACAAACACCAAAGATCTGATGAAGAGAGCACAGCAGAGGTTATATTTCTTGAGAATCCTCAGGAAGAGCAATCTTTCAAAGGACCTGCTGTTGGCATTCTACCAATGTACCATAGAGATTGTGTTAACCTATGGTCTGTGTATATGGTTTGGGAGTTATACAGCTAGGGAAAAAATAATGCTGTCCAGGGTCGTAAAGACTGCAGAGTGGATAATCGGGTGTACTTTTCCCACTCTAGATCAAATCTATGCCTCCAGGTATTATAAGAACGCTGTAGAGATTGCGCAAGATAGTATGCACCCCGGAAATGATCTCTTTCAGCTTCTGCCTTCTATAAGAAGGTATAGGGTCATAAAGACCAGGACCAGCTGCTTGATAAATAGTTTCTACCCAAAAGCGGTTCCAGCTTTGAATGCAGTGAAATGCATTTTATGAGGGAGCTTCTGTTTTAGAGTTGTTAGAGTTTTAGAGCTTTTTAGGGGTTAAATGTGTATATGTGGGGTGGGAGTATGTTGATAATTTTGTATAGTTGGATTTTGTTTAGGTTTTGTTGGGTCAATAAGTGGTTTTTCAATCTCATTGTTCTGTGAAGGACAATAACAATAAAGATTTATCTATCTAGCTATCAAGTAGGACATGGGCATCCTCCAGCCTCCTGGTGATGGGATTGTGCCTGATCCTGCTTCTCCAGTCCAGATCAGATCCAGCAGTTCAGACTTCTCCTATTAGTGTGCCCCCGCCACCCCTGACCTAAATACAGGTGGTGAGCAAAGGGGGCACATTAAACTAGTGTAGATTAAGGTAACTTGAGCCAAAGGAATTTTCCAAGCCTCTTCAGGTATTTAAAAGGTATATTGAAATCAAAGCAAGATACAAGATACAGTCCAGGAAAAACTCAGATAGCATTTCAAAACAAAGAAATAAAGAAATCTGCTTATTTAAGGGATAGTCCATGGGCCTCCTTTTTTCAAGCCTCTACATTTTTGCAATTAAGATCCAAGAGAGTGTCTGACTCCAGCCCCCACCTTCTTGATTATATCTCCTCCCTCAGGGTACACCTTCTTACCCTCCCCCAAGGGATTCCAACCAATGATCTCACAGTATGATATGTCTATCACGCATTAGGTTTTGTTTTCTTTCAAGCCATGAGGCCCACATTGTTTACATTCCATTCTATCCCCCTGATCTGAAATCACCATCATAAAAAAGAGGCTAAAACACAGGGTATAATTCATTTCATTACACATGCAATAGGTAATGTCTACTGAAATTTCTCAATTTATGGCATTTCACTTCCAAAAGCTATGCCATTTGTGCAACTGCAAAGCAGGATTTCAGCCAGTGAGAAATAACATCCTTCTTTTTGTGGTGCAACAATTTTGATAATGTTGTGCTTCTAACAGAGGCTGCCTCCATAAAGGAGGAGGAACTCCTTCCTCCATTGGATATCACTCTTCTTTATGAGCCACAGGGGATCCTGGCCGTAAGGGAACTTTTAAGAGGATATGAAGAGGTGGCATAGGAATGGCATGGAGGTTAGAGGGCTGCTTCACCTCCTGCCAGTTTGATGGCTCCCACTCTCACAATTCAGCCCAAGGGGGCTCCCATCAAATTGTGTGATTGGGCATTTGTGTTTTTCCAAAGTCCCATCCATAAAGGTGACTACTTCTCCTGACTGCTCTCACTCAGTAACCACCTTGCCCTTAGCAGAGGATATACAACAGCCTAATAATAATTGCATGCCACCCCCTTGATTCTAATTTTTTTTGTTCAGTTGCACAGTCGATTGCGACCCTTTGTGACCCTATGGACCACTGCCCACCAGGAACCTCTGTCTTCCACCAGCCTCCTCAGCCTGCCCAGTTCTGCGCCCATTGCATCTACAATACCATTTAGCCATCTCATTTTTGGCTGCCCCTTCTTCTTTTGCCCTCCACCTTTCCCAGCATCAAGGCTTTATAATTTATAATTCTAGTTTATTACAACCTTTTCCATAGTTTTCTAGGTAAGAAAGGTGGTTTATACAGAGAGGTGGTTTATCATTCCCTTCTTCAAACTCCAGATACGTAAACCATTGAGCTATTCAGCCAGTGTCCTTGTGTTATCAAGTCAATTCTGATCCATGTCAACTCTTTTCAAGGTTTTCAGGGAAGAAAAAGCCAGATACCTAGCCTGTCATTAAACAGGAAAAGGAAAGAACTAGGTGGGGTGATTGATTATCATAGACTTTCTACTATTTTGGTAGCTATTGTACTAATTGATTTATAATTGCAGCTATTTGTTAAAGAAGAGTGGGCTTGCTTACAATGTAAGCTGGCCAAACACATTTTGGGAATCAACAACTTGAAAATCTTTGGCAGTGAGAAAGACTCAGAGCAGGTGTGCTTAATGGAACTCTAAGACAGCATATTTATTTTGTTTTGTTTTTTTCAAAAAGCTCTACTCTTCACTGAATGCTTGATTTTTATCTTTACACTCGGGAACCCACTTTCCTTGTATGCATTGTGTTTTCTAAATTGGGCGCAGTGCTGTTTATTAAACAGTGAACTACCAAAATGCAACAGAGGAGTTTCGAATAGAAGCTGCTCTTTGTGTTGCTCACAGATTTAAACGTACATAAACGTCATTTTTGTTTGCCAAAATGTATTTTATCGACTGATGCTGGAAATAAATGTGGTATTTTCAGTATTACATGTGAGTGCTCTAATCTCTACTAAATCATTTTCCGCAGGTGTCACCTCCAAGACAATGATTAACGACATACTAATAAAGCTTACTTTGGCAGTCTGAAACTGAAATGTCATTTCTATTGGGCATGAATAATTTCCAGCTAAATAGAACCTTGCAATGTTCTTGTTCAAGGACTTTATTTTTAAAAGTGTTCTAATACAAACAGAGTAAAGAGGGGGAAGGGGTTTGATGTGCTATGCATTATTTTCATGATGAAGTGATGTTTTTGTTGGCTGATGTCTCTTTTATGCTTTCTACTGCACTCTCTTGGGTAACAGAGTTACTGTTATCAATCACTATCTGAAATCAGATTTACAAATGCATTGTGTATATACCACTGCTGTTGACTGTAATAATTTCATGTCAGAAATTATTCTGGATTGAAAGGATTTTTGCTGGAGAAACTCCACTCAGGGGACGCCCGAATGAGGCTCATTTCATGTCCCCAAGATCTTTTCCTACCGAAGTGATCCCTATTTATCTACTCGCAATTTCTTTCTTTTGAACTTCTAGGGTGGCAGGAGCTGGGACAGAGATGGTTGCTCAATCCGTCATGCAGTACCGGGGTTGCAAACTGCCGACTTGCTGACCTTCCAGCTAACAAGGCAAGCTTCTTAACCACTGAGCCACTGCAGCCCCTTTGCTGTTGACTAATCACAACTGAAAGCACATTTACAATGCCATCCTATACATGTTTTCTCAGAAGGAACCTTTATTCTGTTCAATATGACTTACTGAACAAAAAGTAAATTCATTCTATTTAATATGCCTTATTGAATATTTGCAAGTGTATATTGGATCACAGGCTTAATTCTCCACAATTTGATGCAAGTATAAATGACTGCATGGAAAATAAAATGTGGAAAATAATTAAAGAGATGGGAATACCAGAACACCTTATATGTCTCATGAGAAATCTGTACATGAGTCAAGAAGCAACAGTTAGGACAGGATACGGAATGACAGAATAGGAAAAGGAGTAAGACAAGGCTGCATTTTGTCACCCTCCTTATTTAACTTACATGCAGAGCACATAATACACTATGCAGGGCTGGATGAATCACAAGTTTGAATTAAAATTGCTGGGAGAAACATCAACAATTTGAGATATGCAGACAACACTTCCCTAATGGCAAAAAGTGAAGAAGACCTAAAGAAGCTCTTGCTTAGGCTGAAGGAGGAGAGTGCAAAAGCTGGTTTGAGACTCAACATCAAGAAAACCAAGATAATGGCAACAGGCCCAATCAGTTCCTGGAAAATAGATGGGGAAGAAGTAGAAGCAATGACAGACTTTACATTTTTAGGATCCAAGATCACTGCAGATGGTGATTGCATGAAATAAAAAGGCGACTAATTCTTGGGAGACAAGCTATGAGAAATCTGGGGAATATACCGGTAGTTAAAAGTAAAGACATCACCTTGCAAACAAAAGTCTGCATAGTCAAAGCAATGGTATTTCCTGTAGTAATATATGGTTGTGAGAGCTGGACCATAAGGAAAGCTGAGAACACAACAATAGACACCTTTGAGATGTGGTGCTGGAGGAGAATTTTGAGAGCACCCTGGACAGCAAAGAGAACAAATAGATCAATCTTAAAAGAAATGAACCCCAACTGCTTCTTGGAAGGTCAAATATTGAAGATGAAGCTAAAGTACTTTGGACTTCAAATGAGAAGAAAGGATTCACTTGAGAAAGCCTTGACGTTGGGAAAGGTCAAGGGCAAAAAAAGAAGGGGGCGGCAGAGAATGTGATGGCTAGATGGTATTGTTGACACAATGTGCACATTGCTGGGCAGGCTGAGGAGGTTGGTGGAGGATAGGGGTTCCTGGCATATATTGGTCCATGGGGTCGCAAAGGGTTGGACTCGACTATGCGACTGAACAACAACAAAATAAATAGAAACCCATGTTTTTGTTTTTATATATATAAATTTTTTATTAAATTTTTCAAAAATATACAAACATACAAAAACAATACATCATAAAAATACATATATTTCACAAAAATAATCGCCATATCTGATAATTGATCCAATTCATTTTATACCCATCTTTATAATAAAACATCCTGTTAAAAAAAAGATTAACATTTATTTATGATTTAGTAGTTAATATCTAACCCATTCCCTAAATTCTTCCCAAAACTCTTTATTTGTTACTACCACTAAATCCATTTCCATTACACAGTTCAAAAATATTTTAATTTAGATACAACTATCGAGAAATTAAGAAAAGATGGAAAGAGTACACAGAGGAACTTTACAAAAAGGACCTCAACACTCCTGATAATCACAATGATGAAGAAATTGAACTTGAGCCAGACATCCTGGAGAGCGAAGTCATAAAGGCCCTAAAGAGCACTGCAAACAACAAAGCTAGTGGAGATGATGGTATCCCAGTTGAATTTTTCAAAGCGCTAAAAGATGATGGCGTCAAATTACTGCATTCAATATGCCAGCAGATTTGGAAAACAAAACAGTGGCCACAGGATTGGAAAAGATCAGTATACGTCCCAATCCCAAAAAAGGGCAATGCCAAAGAATGTACAAATTATCGAACAATCGCGCTCATCCCACATGCCAGCAAGGTGATGCTCAAGATAATACAGGACAGACTTCAGCAGCATGTGGAGAGAGAATTACCAGAGGTGCAGGCTGGTTTCAGAAGAGGCAGGGGGACTAGAGACCACATCACCAACATACGCTGGATCATGGAGAAAACAAAGGAATACCAGAAACAAGATTACTTTTGTTTTATTGACTACACTAAGGTATTTGACTGTGTGGACCACAACAAGATGTGGAAAGTAATTAAAGAGATGGGAATACCAGAGCACCTCATATGCCTCCTGAGAAATCTGTACATGAACCAAGAAGCAACAGTTAGGACAGAACATGGAATAACAGAGTGGTTTGGAATAGGAAAAGGAGTAAGACAAGGCTGCATTTTGTCACCATGCTTATTCAACCTATACACAGAGCACATAATGCGCAGTGCAGGGATGGAGGAATCACAATATGGGATTAAAATCGCTGGGAGAAACATCAATAATCTGAGATATGCAGACGATACCACCCTAATGGCAGAAAGTGAGGAAGACCTAAAGAATCTCTTGATTGGGCTGAAGGAGGAGAGTGCAAAAGCTGGCTTGAGACTCAATATCAAGAAAACCAAGATAATGGCAACAGACCCCATCAGTTCCTGGAAAATAGACGGGGAAGAAGTAGAAGCAGTGACAGATTTTACTTTCTTAGGATCAAAGATCACTGCAGATGGGGATTGCAGCCATGAAATAAAAAGGCGACTGATTCTTGGGAGACAAGCGATGAGAAACCTGGGGAACATAGTGAAAAGCAGAGACATCACATTGCAAACAAAAATTAGAATAGTCAAAGCAATGGTTTTCCCAGTAGTAATGTATGGATGTGAGAGCTGGACAATTAGGAAGGCTGAACGCAGAAGAATAGATGCCTTTGAAATGTGGTGTTGGAGGAGGGTTTTGAGAGTCCCCTGGACAGCGAGGAGAACAAATAGGTCAATCTTAGAAGAAATTAACCCTGACTGCTCATTGGAAGGTCAAATAGTAAAGATGAAGCTAAAGTACTTTGGACATCAAATGAGAAGGGAGGATTCACTTGAGAAGGCATTGATGTTGGGAAAGGTGGAGGGCAAAAGAAGAAGGGGGAGGCCAAGGATGAGATGGCTAGATGGTATTATAGACACAATGGGCACAGAGCTGGGAGGGTTGAGGGGGATGGTAGAGGACAGAGGCGCCTGGAGGAAAATGGTCCATGGGGTCGCAAAGGGTCGGAGTCGACTGTGCAACTGAACAACAACAATCGAGAACCAAATTTCACATACAATACAACCTGTGTTTTATTTACATTGCCCTAGAAAGCTCAGAATATCTCATTATTTACCTCCAAAAACTACTTTGATCTGGTACAGGTCTACTTCTTTCTGAGCCCATAAATGAATGATCCACAAAGAGTTTCCAAATATTCCAAAATCTATTCACTTTCAACTTATCTCTCTTTTCTTTTATCTCCCATGTCAGTTTATCATTCAATGCTAAATTCCACATTTCTTTGTACCATTCTTCCGTCTGTATAATTACATCATTTTTCCAGTGTCTAGCGATACATTGTCTACCCATTGTTAACATTATTTCTAATAACTCTTTTTCCTCCCTGTTTAAATTCATACCATCCACATCTGTTAGCATAATGGTACCTGACGCCAGTTTAATCTTTTTACCCAATATTTCATTAATCTCTTTTTCTATTCTACTCCAAAAATCCTTTATCATTTTACAGCCCCACCACATATGTTCATAAGTTCCTATAGTATCTTTACATTTCCAGCATGAATTACCCTTTTTATTATCAATCTGATATAACCTCACTGGTGTCAGATACCATCTCCACAACATTTTATAATTATGCTCTTTAATTCTAACTGACATAGTTCTCATTATCCTTTTCCCCCACTTATTTCTCCATACATCTTTTTCTATCTTTATATTCAAATCCTGCTCCCACTTCAATTTCAAGTCCTCCTGCGGATCACCCTCCCTATTTATTAAAACGTAAAGTTTGCTTACTAGGCCCTTAATACTTCTGTCTCCTCTTCCAATTTTTTAAAACCAATTCTTCAAACTCCGTCTTTTCTCTATGTCCAATTCTCTTACGTATTTACCATTCCAATTATTAACCTTCATTATCTGAAACCAATTCATTTTCAATTGTTCAAACAACTTTTTCTTCCTAGTTTCATCTTTACAAATCCGTAACCAGTCTTTCACCAAGGAAACTACATCCCCCCCCAATATTTCCTTTATTTATCTATTTTAATGGAAAACAAGCCATATCTGCTAATTCCAAGATTGGAGAGAAATTTGGGGCTAGATCATTCTTTAACCTTTTCCACACATTCATAACTCCCTTCATCATCCTTTCCTCCCAAAAAGATCATTTTACCTATATTCCTAAAATTTTTCATTTCCATCTCCTCCCAAATTACTTTTTCTCTTGCCAAGATCTTCACTACGTTCTTAATTTGAAAAGCACGGTAATATGCCACTAAATTCGGCATTCCTAAACCGCCTTCTTTCTGAGGTAGATACCATAATTTTTTGGGTAATCTGGACTTTTTACCTCCATTACAAAAATTGTTAAGCAACTTTTGAAACTCATTAATTTCCTTATCCTTCAATTGAATTGCGAATGCATCAAATAAAAAATTGATTCTAGGTAACAACATCATTTTACTAAGTGCAATTCTCCCAAACCATAACAATTTCAACTTTTGAAAACTTTGTATTCTAATCTTAATTTCCGTTTTTAAACTCTCATAATTCAATCTTTTAAACTCTTCCATTCTATTTGATATAATTATCCCTAAATATTTCAACTTGTCTTTAATTTAAATATTTCTCAATCCCTTTATCTTCCTCCTTTCCCCTTCACCCATGTTACACAACATCATTTCTGATTTATCCCAATTTATCTTCAAGCCCGTGATATCCTCAAACTCCTTAATTTGTATTCTAATCCTATCCATAACCCTCTCAGGGTGTTTGACAATTATCAATGTATCATCAGCATACATACTTATTTTATTCCCCATTATCCCTTCTATTTTTACATCCTCTCTTACCATTTTTGCCAATATTTCCATTGCCATGATAAACAATATAGGAAACAAACGTCAGCCCTGTCTAGTACCTGCCTCTAACTTTACCTCATCTGTGACCTCATCATTTACTCTAATACTGGCTATCCCTTTCTGATATAATAAATCAATTATTCTTCTAAATTTGTCACCAAATCCGTAGCTTTTAATTATTTCCTTAATTGAGGTCCATTGTAGTGAATCAAATGCCTTAAAAATGTCCAAAGATATTAATCCCACTTTTTCTTTCGTTTGATTCACATTATTTATTAGATCTAACACTCTTCTAGTCAAGTCTGCCATATGCCTCCCTTTTAAAAATCCCACTTGATCTTCATTTATATACTCACCCATGAATTTATTTAAATGATTTGTCAATATTGCTGTGAAGATCTTAGCATCTTGATTTATAAGAGAGATTGGTCTATACGATTCCACTTTCTCCAAATTCTTTCCCAATTTTGGCAACAAAACAATCGTATTCCTATACCATGAAGTCGGAATTTGCCCACCATCTAATATATAATTATATAATTTTACTAACTTTGGTATCACAACATCTTTAAATTCCTTATAAAAATCAGCCGGCAAACCATCCTCTCCCGGGGCTTTATCCAATTTCAAACCCGCAATTACCTTTTCTGAGACTTGCTCTTCCATTTTATCCCAAAGTTCCTGTTTTATTCCACTCGTTATTTTCCTCTCTAAAAGCTTTTTAAGCTTCTCCACATCTATCTCTTTTTTTGCATACAAAACTTGATAAAATTCCTTCACAATTTTACATTTATCTCTAATCTTATTACACCTTGCCCCTTGATCGTTAACCAAAACTCCAATTTCTCTTTTTTCTCTTTTAGCTTTTGCCACTTTTGCCAATAATCTTGAGTTTTTATTACTAAATTCAAAATACTCCCTATTAAAATAAATCAAATCTCTTTTTACCTTTTCTATATCTTTACCAACCAATTCTGCCTTCAATCTTTGTAATTTTTCAAAAAAATTCTCATCTTTCTTTTTTGAATGTTCTTCCTGTAACTGTTTTATTTCTTTTTCACTTTTATCCTGTGCTAGCTTATACTTTTTATATCTGTTACTTGCCAGCTTTATACATTCCCCTCTAAAAACTGACTTCATGGCATCCCAAACCATATTAAAATTTACCTCATCATTATCGTTCCATTGCCAACTTTCCATCCAACTTTTTATGATTTGTTCTTTATTTTGATCTTTGAATAAATTGGGATCGTATCTCCAATTCCTCCTTCTTCTGCTATCGTTCTGTAACCTCAATTCCAAAACCACTTTGGCATGATCTGATTCCTTAAAAATTCCAATTTCAATCTCCTCAATATTTTTAACCAAATTTTCAGATACAAATATATAGTCTATTCTAGAAAAGGAGCTATGAACGTGTGAAAAATAAGAATACGCCCTTTCCAGTCCCTTAATCTCTCTCCAAGAATCTTTCAAACCTAATGCAACCATCCAATTATCCAAAATTTTACCTTTAATACCTGCTCCATACCTTGTTACATTTGTGCAATCCAAATTTGATTTTACTAAATTGAAATCACCCGTCACTATCATCTTTGTTGATTTTTCTGTTTCCACAATTTTATGATTTTTTTCTAAAAAATTGGCTTGATATTCATTTGGAGCATAAATATTCACCAAGGTTATTTCCTCATCATCTATTTTCCCTTTCACTATCAAATATCTGCCTTCTGGATCCGAGATACTTTTTATTATCTCGAATCCTAGTCTAGTAGAAATCAGGACTGCAACTCCTCTTGCTTTTGATGTGCCAAATGCCTTTTCATAATGTTGCATCCACCCTAAAAGAAATTTGTTTGTATCCTGTGATTTTTGATGAGTTTCCTGTAGAAAGACTATATCCGGTCTATCCTTCCTCAAGGCCGATTCTAACCTCCTCCTCTTAAGAACAGATCCTGTACCACTTTAATACTTCTCATATTTTAATTCAACATCATCTTCTCTCTCTTCCAAGCTCTCCATTAGGCGTGCTACCTCTAACCCATCACGATTAAAAAAAAACATAAAACAAAAAACATACAGAGCCAACCTCCCCACTTTCTTTTTAAAAAAGCCGCCTTCATTCTCCAAAGAGGGGAGGGGGGACATGCAAGATGTGATTGGAGATTAATGCTCTAGCGCACCATCCCCATTATAAAAACAATTTACAAAAACCTTGTATCATATAAAAATTCTTACATCCTTTTACTCTCTAGCCCTTACTTATCTCTTCCTCCACCACAATCAATGATAACTCATCCTCTTCTCCTCCCTGTTGCCCTCCACCTGTGGGTCCACCCGCATCTGTGCCCTCATAATCTCTTCTCATAATCCCATGTTTAAAGGGCAATTTAATCATGAGAAGAAGAAGAATTAAATAACAGTCTTTATTATATCTATCATATTCTACACAAAAGGCAACTTGCATTTTAATGTAGACAACACCCATGATATACCATATTTTCCAGCATATAAAATGCATCAGAGTATAAGACGCACCCCATTATTACCAAAATAGCCCACTATAGGCCACTATATACAGTACAAGACACACTCCCTTTTTCCAGTGCATTTTTTTTTGGGGGGGAGAGTGGGTCTTATATGCCAGGAAATACGGTATATGTGTGTAGCAGGGAAAATGTTTTGCTTGTGTTAAAAGAATGTACCACTGATATCAGTGGCTTTTACTCCAGACAAGTATGCTTAGAATGATAGCATTCCAATTCCAATTTAATGTATATCCCGCCTTTCTCAAGCTGAATCTGACTCAAGGCAGCAAACAACATATTAAGTCATACAATAATACATATCAATCAAACATAGAATACAATATAAAAACATACCTGTCAAGCGCAGCTCCAGAGATTACAGGATCTGCACAGAATGTTTCTGCGCAGGTCCATTCTACGCATGCGTAAAAGGCTTTTACACATGCGTAGGATGGACCTGTGCAGAACCATTCTGCGCAGCTCACTTCTACGCATGCGTAGAAGGCTTTTACACATGCGTAGAATGGACCTGCGCAGAACTGTTCTGTGCAGCTCATTTCTACGCATGTGTAGAAGGCTTCTACGCAGCCCCTTCTGCACAGAAGCCTTCTACGCATGCGTAGGAGGGTTCTACGCATGCGTAGGAGGGTTCTATGCATGCATAGGAGGGTTCTACGCGGCAGCTCCAGGCGGGAAATGGTGAAAATACAAGAAATCCCAGCCAATCCGGGATACTTGACAGGTATATATAAAAATTTCAGTACAATCAAGCATTAATTTTCAGTTTTTCTTTTGTAAAAGAGAAAGATAATCAGAGGAACTATCAATCTGCACATAATTCCACAGCCATGAAATAATAACAGAAAAAGAATCAAATTGCAAAAAAAAAAGGGGGGGAGACACCAATTGGAGTGTGTAACAGAAAATCCCGATTCTGACCTATTAAGTTACATAAATGTGTTGCTGAATTTTTCCCCCAGGGAAATACACAGTAAGATTTTAGCCTTTATGTGCTTTATACATAATAAAGGAGCTATCTATACTTACAGATACAAGAAGGGGCATGAAAGCTCCCAGTAAGATATATATATTTGAGTCCAATTCATAGTCCTGTTGGTTCCATCTAGAGCTCAGAATAGCTTGATTCCTGGTCTTTCTATCAACTAGCCTTCTTCCCATAAGCCTATAAGCCTATAAAGTTTCCAGGTACAAGGTGAAATCTCAGGAAATTAAACTTCCAGGACTTTTTTGAAAGATTAACCTCAGAGCAAGGGGAGGAGAGAAAAAGTTTAATTTTATTGTGTTGTGTTGGCTTAAATGCCCAGCTTCTCCCTACTCCCAAAAGCACCATGGCTCCAATGCTGCAAAGTTGCTTATATTTGTTTTATACATATAACATTTTTAGGACATCTACATTGTATGATTTTCTCACATTCATACATAGACACTTGCTCATTTATTATGCTAGGATTGTTACACTAGGACACCAAACTAGGGCATTTGTTACTTTAGGACATGACAGGGACCCATCCTCCAGTCTCAGGTTTGGTAATGATATCTTTGTGGCTTTGATTCTTGGTAATTAAATATTTCCTCCTTCCATCCTGAGGCTCTCACAACTTCCAAACAACAAAAAGAATCACACAGAAGCTTAGGAACAGAAGTAGAATATATTTAGTTTCCAAAAATTACCATGTGCTGATAATGTCAATTTATGCAGGGATATCTGCTGAAAAGGGATTTTACTTAATATTTTTATTACTTCTGTTCTACTACTACATAGATTTACTATCTTCTTGGCTCTGAGTTTCTGACAGTGGCACATTTTGAGTTATTCCTCAAATTCTGTTTAGAGTATAGTATGGAATCAAAGGTATTACCATAATTTTTGGTGATCATTTTTGTGTTTTATTTTCCCCCCATTCTTGTTCTTCTAACATTACTTTGCTAATAAGTAAATATATGATTCAAGCAAAATTGTTATCCTAACTGGATTTAAAGAAGCTACTGATTAGGTTGAAAGAAGAGAGTGCAAAAGCTGGCCTGAGACTTAACACCAAAAAAACCAAGATAATGGCAACAGGCCCTATCAGCACCTGGAAAATAGATGGGGAAGAAGTAGAAGCAGTGACGGATTTTACTTTCTTGGGATCTAGGATCACTGCAGATGGTGACTGCAGCCATGAAATAAAGAGGCGACTGATTCTAGGGAGACAAGCCATGAGAAACCTGGGGAACATAGTGAAAAGTAGAGATGTCACCTTGCAAACAAAAATCTGTATAGTCAAAGCAATGGTATTCCCGGTGGTAATGTATGGATGCAAGAGCTGGATCATTAGGAAGGCTGAGCGCAGAAGAATAGACGCCTTTGAGATGTGGTGTTGGAGGAGAGTTTTGAGAGTACCCTGGACAGCGAGGAGAACAAATAAGTCAATCTTGAAAGAAATCAGTCCTGATTGCTCCTTAGAAGGTCAAATAGTAAAGATGAAGCTGAAGTACTTTGGACACCAAATGAGAAAAGATGATTCACTTGAGAAAGCCTTGATGCTGGGAAAGGTGGAGGGCAAAAGAAAAAGGGGACGGCCAAGGATGAGATGGCTGGATGGCATTGCAGGCGCACACCCCAATAAAGGACTCAGACACTGATAAAAGTGGATAACGGCATTGGGCCACATTTATTGATTCATGCCCTAGTCCGAATTATAAATTTCTATTGGTAATTGACCAATCATAATTCTTAAGGCAAGCAGGCCGAAGTAACACTGGTAAGGTACCACCCAAAATTGCCAATGGCAATTGCTACAATGTATCCATTTGTATCAATTTGTTTGTTGACAACAAACAAATTGTTGACCGTAGTCAATATCTAACTAATGACCCCACCCTCTGACGCGTATCCGTAAAATCACGTGGTGATGCATGCTGTCTAGCTATAGCCATCACCCCGTCGCCTAGTTCGTCGTTGACCGGACAACGTTTAACCAACTTATGCCTGTCTAGTGTTGTCTAGTCAATTGCGAACTTGCCGGATACCTGTGGGTCATAATGTTTACCTTACCAGTGCTACCCGCCCATGTGACCAAAGTCAACAGCAGCAACAGACAAAACCCCTATGTCAAACCATAGCAACAGTGTGGGATGGGCGAAAAAACCAGGACCCGGAAGCCAATATGGGTCCCAGCCAAAAATTCCCACCCGGCCCCGAAGCAACCAAAACATCACACTGTTAACTAGGGAGGGGGTGGAGGGGAAAAACTTCTCCGCTCCGTCGCTTTGCAAAATGGCAGCTCGGCTGCCTCGTGGCCACCCCTTTTATAAGGGAGCTGGCCATGCCCCTAACTACCCGGATGCCTTTGTCCAGTGGGGGGCCCCCGCAAAGAGCGCGGTGGCCATTTTGGCGCCGCGCTTGCATTGCAGGCGCACCCCCCAATAAAGGACTCAGACACTGATAAAAGTGGATAACGGCATTGGGCCACATTTATTGATTCATGCCCTAGTCCGAATTATAAATTTCTATTGGTAATTGACCAATCATAATTCTTAAGGCAAGCAGGCCGAAGTAACACTGGTAAGGTACCACCCAAAATTGCCAACGGCAATTGCTACAATGTATCCATTTGTATGAATTTGTTTGTTGACAACAAACAAATTGTTGACCGTAGTCAATATCTAACTAATGACCCCACCCTCTGACGCGTATCCGTAAAATCACGTGGTGATGCATGCTGTCTAGCTATAGCCATCACCCCGTCACCTAGTTCGTCGTTGACCGGACAACGTTTAACCAACTTATGCCTGTCTAGTGTTGTCCAGTCAATTGCGAACTTGCCGGATACCTGTGGGTCATAATGTTTACCTAACCAGTGCTACCGCCACACGGAGGGGCTTCAAAGAAGGCTCGACGCCCCCCCCAGACCGTCAGCTCGGTCAACAGGCCTGCTCTCCAATCGCCCAACAGGAAGTCCATACCTCCTCGCGACAGATGGACCCCATCCCCTGCATACAAGTCATAACTTTGTAGGCTAATAGCGGGGTGACGACTGACCCTCCCCCAAGCCCTGTCGACAAGGAACCGCGCCACAGCCCTATTCACCATGCGCCTAGCACGGTCAAGGGCCAGGAGGTCAACGCCCCCTCTGTAGGAATGGCGCGGGACCATGTCCGACCAAACAAGGGTTGTGGCGGGCCAGACGTAATGCAGGTAGGCGAGGTCCTCGCAAATCGCATGCTTCAGCGATAAGCCGGTGACCTGGCCCAAATCATTGCCCCCCAGATGTATGATCAGAATGTCAGGCAGGTCAGCATTCTGGCCTGAAAAAAGGAAAGGCAGCAGCTCCCGCCATAACATCCCAGGCTTACCATGCCATGTGAGACTTGCGTATGCACCCAGTCCCAGTCGGGGTCCCACCTCTGTCGCCGCAGCGTAACGCGCTGCCCTGTGCACGTAGCTATGGCCCACCAGCCATACTGTCACCGGTGTAATACAACACCCCGGGTCTGTAAAGAAAAATGAGGAAAAGAAGGTAAGGTGACTGGATTGGTACTCACGGCGGGAGTGGGCGCACATAAAACTGAAAACACTGCGAACCCCACCGTCCCATGCTGCGTATGTCAGCCCCGGAGTACCCAAAAGCAGCTGCGGTTGAGGCCACCCCTATACGGAATGAATGGGTGCCATAGCGGGCGCCTGGGAGGCCCACACTGGCCAGCGCTTTGCCCGTCACCTTCCAAAATTGAAATTTAGTAAGGGGAGACCCATCTTGGTGACAGAAAAACGGGCCATGGTGCGTGCCACGCAGTGCCAGGAACTCCTGTAGGGCACCAACCGGACAGATGTCTGCCAAAGAACACCGTAGCAGTCGCACACCACTGCCTACGCCATGCTGATCCGTCTTAGAGGAGCGTATCCTCAACTGAGCCCAGTCTTTGGCAACACAGACATCCTCGAGTTCCAGTGCCCTACGACTTGCATCCGCCTTAGACAGCATCACAAGCTCGCTGATGCGGAGCGCTCCAAAAAATGCCACCGTTGTGGCTGCATGAAATAGGGCTGCCTCATATGTATCAAAACAGAGGCCAGGCCAGCCCCGGGCCAACTGGGTAAGAACCCCTGGGGAAATCGGGTGGCGGTCGTCCGGGCAACGCCCGCGCTCGCGCACCCACCCCTCCAAAACATGTCTCACACGGAAGTCAGAGGTGCTGTCCACATGACCTCCCACTTTGGCCATAAAAGCCAACGCTGAAAGCTTAGATGCTATGGTGCGAGGTGCAAGGCCCTGAGCATGCAGGTAAACCATGAACCGCAGAACATGGGTTACCGGGATCGGCCAGGTTCCTGGCAGTTGAAATTGGGTACAGAATGCCCTGAAAGAATTAATTGCGTGGTGATACGCCTTACGCGTGCGTGGTGCTAGCGACAGGCCAATCGCCCGGTTCACCTCTCCTTGCCAATGGTCCATATCTCCTCCGGGAGTGGCGAGGGAAATTCCTCCGCATCCGGGGCCAAGGCACGGAACCGGGAGATCTGTAGGCGGGACAAAGCGTCAGCAATATCATTATTAACCCCTGGGATGTGCCTGGCCCTGAACAGGACGTTGAGGCGCAGGCAGCGCAACACAAACTGGCGCACTAGGTCCATAACCCTGGGCGATTTAGAAGTCTGTGCATTGACAATGTGGACCACAGCCGCGTTGTCACACCAGAAATGCACGACCGAGTTGGCCCACTCCTCGCCCCATAGCATCAAAGCACCCAGGATAGGGAAAAACTCCAGATATGTGAGATCACGCAGGCGACCCGTGCCTGCCCAGGCCGGTGGCCACCCACCATAGGCCCACTTCCCATTGAAGTACATCCCATAACCCAGGGATCCCGAGGCATCAGACTGAATCTGAAATTGAGGCTAAGCCAGGAGGTCATACCTCCAAAATGAGACCCCATTGAACTCCCTCAGGAACTGTAACCAGACAAGCATGTCTGCCCTGATACCCCGGGTAAGCCGAACCCTATGGTGAGGCCTGGATAATCCTGCCATGGCGTCGCACAGGCACCGGGCAAAAGCCCTGCCCGGTGCGACCACCCTGCAAGCGGAATTAAGGTGACCATGTAGCACCTGCAGTTCTCTCAGTGATGCCTTGTGCTTGGCCAGCAA
The DNA here is from genome assembly GCA_035047305.1 of Bradypodion pumilum. NCBI lineage: Eukaryota > Metazoa > Chordata > Lepidosauria > Squamata > Chamaeleonidae > Bradypodion > Bradypodion pumilum. The sequence continues at coordinate 304,111,495 of JAWDJD010000004.1, read as the reverse complement.
GTCCGAGATAAGGGCCACAATCCTTGACACCTTATCCCCCGGTAACCTAGAAGCCTGCGCTATCGTGTCAATCTCCACCCGCAGGAAGACTAGCTGGGTAGATGGGCCCTCGGTCTTTTCGGGCGCTAAAGGGACACCAAGTTCCTCCATTAGCGTCTGAAATGTGTTGAGGAGACGTGTACACGTGTCCCAGCCCCGTTCACCCCCGAATAAAAAGTCATCCAGGTAATGGGCTACAGACCGGAACCCTGACCTGCGGACGAAAGCCCACTCTAGGAAGTTACTGAAACGCTCGAAAGCCGAGCATGATATGGAACAGCCAAAAGGCATGGCCTTATCAAAGTAATATTCGCCCCAAAATTTGAAACCCAGCAATTCAAAGTCGCCCGGGTGCACTGGCAAGAGGCGAAAAGCCGACTTAATGTCGCACTTAGCCAGCAGCGCACCCGGGCCACAGGAGCGCACCATGCGCAGCGCGTGGTCAAAAGATGTATACCTGACTGAGCAAAGGTCATCAGGGATAGCATCGTTGACCGATCGGCCGGCTGGGTAGGACAAGTGATGGATAAGGCGAAACTCGCCTGGAGACTTCTTGGGAACCAAGCCCAGGGGCGATACCTTAAGGTTAGTGAACGGGGGTGCAGGGAAAGGGCCAGCGACCCTGCCCGCATTGACCTCCTTATTAATGCTGGCGGCAGCCACCTCCTCCCTCCCCCTAAGGGACAAAAGGTTGGGGGCATCCTGAGGGGACCTATCACCATTGAAAGGAATACGGAACCCCTGCCTAAAGCCCCGAAGTAGATAATCTGCATCCTCCCCCTTCGGGTACAATGCGAGCCAACGCTCCAACATGTCCACATTAATTGGGGAGGGAGCCTTTCGGTGAACCAGCTCCATCTGCGGCAGTCTTGCCAGCCCACTGTCCGCCCCTCCCTCTGCCCTGCGTCCCTCCAGGCCTGGGACAGGCAGAGGCTGCATGGGGGCCCGCACAGGTGGGACACTCATGTCTGTACTTGCAATTCTTCTTATTGCAGAAACCATTAGACGAGAAAGTCCAGCACAGCAGGCGGGCTGGAACCCTCTGCCCCGCCACCTGGCGGGGAACCTGTGCTGGAGCCGCTCGCTGGACCGCATGTCCACAATGGTATCTTTCCCCTGGCGCGGGGCGCGTGGGCATCATGTACAGAAGACAAAGCCTCTGGCATGGCTCATCCCACCTCATCTCAGGGTGCAGGGGAATTCGCATACGGAATTCCTCATCATAAGCCAACCACGACGGGCCCGGAAAGTCAACCATCGCCCGATAGATGTTGTCCAAATACTGGACCATCGGAATTGCCAAATCCGGCCGGGCCCTCAGGTACACCGCCATGTAGATGAGGTAAGCCGGCAGCCAGTTGGCCCACGTCCGTGGTGGCTTGCGACGACGTGCCTGTTCCTTATCCTTCTCATCCTGCCCCTCCCTCTCTTCCTTGGTGGACTCCCTATTTAGGAGTGAGAAGATATCCACGTACTCCCCCCGCCATATTTTCTCTTTGGTGGCCTGTGCCAAGTGGTCACCCAGTGGCAAGGAATACCCCGCTGTCGGCAAGGCCGAGACAGGCACCGCAGAAACTGCGGGCATCTGGAAAGGGGCTTGGACTAGCCCAGCCACCCCCAAAACATTCCCCACAGGGTAGGAAACACCCCCCACCCCGGGGCCCTGGGTGGTAGTTGTTGTCGCCAAGTGTGGCGTCAGTGGCTGGACCGCCGCACCACCCACGCGAGGCCAGGGCCATTGGAACGCCCCCCCAACGTGGCCACGTGTGTAGGTGCACTAGTTTGGACCGCATACTCACATGCTGCACCCCCGCGGGCCGCCCCCACCGGGGGTTCCGGCCCACTGGGGGCGTCGGAGCTCACGACCACCGTTGAGCTCGTCGCTGGGGCCTGACCCGCACTGGTCTGTTGGCTGGGGAGCTGCGAGGCAGTGGCCAAAGACGCACCACGCGCCTCAAGCAGCTCAACCCGTCCCGTCGCCTGCCGCTGCCCAGCAGACGACGCCTCAAAATGAACCCCAAGGGGAGCCCCAGCGTGGCTGGCCCGAGCCAGGGAAGCCTCAAGGGCCGCAACGCGGGCCAGTAAGGCCTCAACACTGACGAGGGGCCAAGGGCCGGCCGGCCCACCTGCTACAGGCGTGGGTACAGGCCCCTGTGCTCCGGGGCCCGAATAAGGCCATGACCCCACACCCAGGCCCGGTAGGGCCGATGTAGGCACCTGCCAGGGAAGGGGACCACACCACCCCCCAAGGCTGGAAGGCCCCGGGGTGAGCTGCGCCCCTATAGAAGAAGGAGAAGCACCAGGAGCGGTGTCCACCGCTTGCGGGCCGCGGGCCGCAGCCCTTGCTGGACCCATGCTTGGGTCCCCCGCCTCCGGCCAAGGGGGAATAGACCCCATCCCACCGACCCCGGTGGGTGCAGGCATGGGCGGCAGCTGGGGAGGCGCAGCCGCGGTCCTCCGACCCGGATTGCGCCTCCGAGCCGCGCGAGCCGCGCTCGCGGCCGCCTTCTTCTTCGAAGGCATCTCAGTCCAACCTATGGGAAGCCGAAGGAAGAAAATCAGCAGCCAAAAGGCTTCCCAGTCAAGGCAAAAGCGACGGAGGTAAGAGGGAAAAACTTCTCCGCTCCGTCGCTTCGCAAAATGGCAGCTCGGCTGCCTCGTGGCCACCCCTTTTATAAGGGAGCTGGCCACGCCCCTAACTACCCGGATGCCTTCATCCAGTGGGGGGGGCCGCAAAGAGCGCGGCGGCCATTTTGGCGCCGCGCTTGCATTGTGGACGCAGTGGGCACCGAGCTGAGCGGGCTGAGGAGGATGGTGGAGGACAGGGGTGCCTGGAGATCAATGGTCCATAGGGTCGCAAAGGGTCGGAATTGACTGTGCGACTGAACAACAACAACAACTGGATAACAAGGTCATGCAGCTGATATAGTTTAGAGTTGTTCTGTAATACACCATGGGTCCCTGTTCTGAAAGTTAGACAGAATATAAATAAAATAAGTAGAATATTGTGTAGAGTTAGTTGAAATGTGCTAGTGTATGTTTGAATTTATTTCCCCCAATGCTAAAAACTGTCCTTTTCTGGGAGATTGTTTGAAAAAGAACTACAAATGGAAGAGCTTATTTAATACTAGAAAAGAAGAAGTTAATGGTAGTTAAAAATCTAGTGTATTAAAATAATGTTAATACTGAAAAGCATAAGGAAAAGGCTTTAAATCTCTTTTCCCTCCCAGATTGGAAGGTGATGCTATTCAATGAACAGATCTGTGTTTAAAATAGTTTGGGGCATGAAAATTCAATAAGTTAAACATCTGGCAAACTAGGACTCTGGAGTAAGAAAATGATTGGGCTAAGTTGTATAGAAATTTCTAAACATCTCTATTCCAACACATATGACCTTTCCATCTGAATCTTGTAATCATAGAAATCATTTACATAATAGTGTTTTTGTGATTCATCTTCATTTCTCAGAATATTAAATTTCTCCTGACCTTTAAGCATGTCTTCTTATTTCCGCTCCCTACAGTATCTTTCAATGCACATATAGACTTCCTTGCTACCTATAACCTTTTTCATTCCTTTTGGATTTGTTGCCATCTTTCTGGGTTTTCATTATAGATTAGGGCTCTCCACCTTCTGGTATATGGCGGGTGCACACGTGAGAGTGCCCAATGCCTAAAGAGGGCTGCATCTTAAGTGAAAATGTAGCAAAATTAAATATTCATAGGTCAAAGAAATGTAAATGTTATGAGTTCCTAAACTCTGCTAGCTAGCAAATCACCCAGAATAGCCAAAATGCTAAAATGGAGGATAAGACCAAGAAGGGACCGACAGAAGGAACCATAGAGACCAGAAGGAAGGATAATGCTAGTGTGTGTTTTTGTAAGAAAGGGACAGGTAAAACAGAAGTAGATGCTGCTTGAGGCAGGGGTAACAATGTGGGGCTGAGAGAAGGGCCCTTTCAGAATCTACAAGCAGAATCGTGAGTATGCTTCAATACTCCTAAATCATCCTGCCTTGAGCATGAGAATAAGATGCCAATTTTGTTTTCATTGTGCAAAATTCTTATCTGTGTGTAAAATTAACACACATCAGAGCACAAAAGGGTAGTCTAAGTTTGTTTTTTTTACTTTTGCATTATGTCATTTGTTGTTGTTTCTCCCTTGATGAGTCACAATCCATTTTGAAGTGATACACTCTGAACTTCCTTTAAAATGTTTCTCCTCCTCAGGTAGTATTTCCCAGGTAATTTCTCCTGGCCAATCAATGGTGGAAACTTTTCTTTCACCCTCCTTGTTTCTGGGTTTCTTTAAAAAAAAAATTCCCTACACCTACCATGATTTTATAGGCTACACATTCAGCTAGTGTAGAATTAAGATACTGAAGCTGATGTTGGAAAATTAACAATCTTGCATGCGTCTTTTTAAACCTGGGTGTATGTAAGGAAACATGCCTTCTATCTACTACTAAATTAAAATATTATTTCTATGCTCAGAGTTCTTGAGACTGCATTTCCTTTGTTAGAAACCATGCCTTCTTTCTCCATTTCCATTCTGAAGACACACAAGTAGAGATGTAGCTCACCATATAAAAGAATAGAACGGAAAGTATGTGCTGTTAAAAAAACTTTTCTGTTTCCTTTAACCAACAAGAATATAGACAGAACATTTTTCCTTTTCCAAGAGAAGGTTGAGCCTGAACAAGCTTCCTTAAGCTTTTCTCTGCATCAAATCCCTTTAAGAGCTGGAAATAGCTGAACAAGAGCAACTTTTCTGATTTCATTTTTTGGTCTTAAATTTTAGATTATGTAAGCCGCCCTGAGTCGGGTGGCAAAAAAGTTGAAAAATTAAATTAAATTTAAATTAAATTGGTCTAGAGGAAGTAACAGAATAGAAATTTTGAAGACTGTTTAGAAACATTTATTTATTTGACAAAAATGACTATAACAAACAATAATACCTAGTCACATTATTAGCTCAGTAGAACACTGGCATCCTAAATTCTCATTTTCTCATTAAGAAACTTATTTGGCATCAGAGGTTTTTGACTGACTGGCATACAGTCTTGAGAGATAAATTAACTTGTGCAGACAACCATGCTTAGCTATGACTGCTGTCCAGTCACAGAGTCAAGTTAATATTATTTTCCTCACAAGAGGCAAGAGGCATTACTCACTTATATGTCAATGCACATGCAGAAAAACATGGCATCACTAACTGCAGTGGTTATACAGGTAATGCATTTGATAAATATCTGGAGGATTTAAAAAAATGAAGAATCTGTCTCAGTAGTCCTGCACCATAGAGTACATGGAAGGATAGAATATTGGATGCATTTTGTTGGCCATATCCTACATATGCTCCAAGATTGGCATCCAAAAATTATACTACAATGGATGCCTCCTGGAGGAAAGAAGAAACATGGCTAGCCTTGGAAAACTTGGCTACAAATGCTTAAGGAAGATCTTAAAGGTTGATGCTGAAGTTGTTGCAAATTACCAAAATTACTGTAGAACACCTAACTGCATAATGTGCTTCACCCCATTCTCTGAGATTTTCAGGCCCCAAACCAGAGATGAGCAGTCAGATGTAGATGAGATCACAGATGTGCAACCTTTTGATATCATAGAAGCATGGCAGGTAAGGGTCACAAATCCTTCTAGGCCAAACAGGCACAAGAGAAAGCTAGGAGAATTCTCCCATGATCTTCTTTAAACCCAGTTTAGGCAAAATGATATTAAACAAAGACTGTGACTCTATTTTCTGCTTGCTACCTTTCCCACTAGGAAACACAGAAATGGCCAAACAGTGTAAAATACACAGAAGAAAGACGAAAATCCGTTTGAGGCTCGGAAATGTATTAAATTGTTATTTAATGTAAAAGTCTTAAAGTTTGTATACCAGTCAACTTTTACAACGCTTTGGACTTGTTGTTGTTGTCTTTACTGGAAGAATTTGAATTTATCAACTTTAAGACTTTTACATTAAATAACAATTTAATACATTTCCGAGCCTCAAATGGATTTTCGTCTTTCTTCTGTGTATTTACACTGTACATTGGCATATACTGGACTCTGTGCCAGGCTGCCAACATAGACCTACAATTGGATTCAGAAGAACTAAGACCATAGCGAACTTTGTCTCACGTACTGACATTACCAGCACCTACGAGGCACATCAACCTATAACTCGTGATCATCACTCTTGTGGCCATTGTAAATATTGTGGCCACATGTGGACCACCAACAAAGTTAGTGTGCCCAGTAGCAACTTCTCTCTCGATCTGGGAAGTTTCTCAAATTGCAATTCTAAAGAAATCATATACATGTTAATTTGTAAATGTCAGTTGGCATATGTGGGACAGTCCAGACGACCGCTTAAGGTACGCCTGGGCGAGCATCTCTCTCGTATAAGGAACAAGATTGCCAATGCTCCGCTTGTCAACCATTTCCTTCAAGAAAAACACTCGGTTAAGGACATCAAGGTAGTTGTGTTGGAAACGTTTAGGCAAAATAGATATTATATCACTGATGTAGATCGATTCCTACTACAAAAAGAGGCGTATTACATCCATCGCTTTAATACCCTGACCCCGTACGGGCTTAACACTGAATGGGACCTCTCGGCGTTCTTATAAGAGATAGAACACACAACTATCATCCTGGCAAGCACATGTTGCTTTAAAGATTGTTGGAGAGCTCTAGAGCAGAGACCAATATAATTATTGAGTAACTGAAATCACATGTCCCTCTTCACTCTTGTTATGATTATATATAGAGTATTTTTCAGTTAGCATTTAACGCGTGCACACATGGAGAGAAACGCTAGCAGAGGTGCGAGACGCGCTAGTTACTGTTTATAGGTATGTCATCTATTTCGATCAGATTTATATGGTTACATAGATGCAATTGTTAGATCTATTGATTTGATATGCATTTTTGGCGCGTTGTTTTACCATTTAGTTATGCATTATACACTATATGTATTCATATTGTTGTAGACACTTGAGGAAGATTCGAAATGTCCATATACCGGAAGGGCATCGTGTTTTTGTCTACGTAAATCTGTCTACCATCGCCTGATGCTCATCACCTGGGAACCCTCGTATGGAGCAGGATTGCACCCCCCACCCCCGGCGTCAGCCTTAAGAGCTGAGTAGTTCATTCTCGATCACGGACTTTGAGAGACTGTACTTTGCGGTTTTAACGCTTTATTACCGGACTTGCTGTTATAGCGCTTTACAACTACGCTTCCTATTGTCTACCTAGTACCATGGGGATGAGGGTTCACCTTCTAGGGTCCCGGTGTGTCTTGTATGTTTGAGGTTAATGACTGAGTTGATTTGTGTCATTAGTGTATTAGCATGATTCGCGTGCAGAATGAAATAATACTATATAGGTATATTGTTATGGTTGGGTAATTTTTGCGTTTAGCTTACACACCTTACCTCTTGCCTGACATACCTCAGCATAGGACGTACATGTGAATTTTTCCTTGAATTAAAACACTTGCATTTTACCTTTCATACAATTGGGAGTGTCACATTTTCTTCGCTTGTTCTAACACCCCAGCCGTCCCACCTACCCGCCTATCGTTTCAACGGCATGACGGACAAAGGTTTCTCCTTTTCGTCCGCAGAGAGGGACAGGATTTTAAACAGAGCTACTCCACTGAACCTAGATAATGATAGTCATAATGAACACATGAACCAACTTGAAGTTCTAGAAAGAAAACGTATACGGATTGATTTACACTCTTCGTTCCTGTCGGAGTACTACAAGGCGTCCATTCTTCCTAGGGGTCTCCGCATACCTAAAGGTCCGACACTGTTCGCCAATAAGAAGGATTTCTTAGAGAAATGGACATCGATCTTGGATCGATGCTCATTCGATCTAATATTATTAATCATTGACCAGTGCCACCAGGAAATGGTTTCCTTAGACAAGGACATTGACACTTTAAAAACAATTTTGACAACAACTTCTACAGAGGACTCTCGTTCCTTACTAGGAGATTTAGAAAATAAACTGAGTACTTTCAAGAACGAGATAGTGGCGTTTAAAAATAAGAAGCTTCAGAGAGATCGCAGCGATTATCAAAACGAACGCGTGTATCGCTGGTTATTTGATAAACGTAATACACAGAAGCAGGTATCCTGGAAACAACCAATTGAAACAACAGACTTCGAAACAACCGACTCGGATGGACCGGAGTCCTCAGCAGATGAGAGATGCAGAGACCCATATAACTTCCGGACAAACAGATACAAAGCAAGTTCAGCTATGGCTGGCACATCCAAAGCCAACAAACAGGGTGATTTTTTAGGACGGAGACCCCAGAAAAGAACAAGAAAGAAATGAATCCCTCCCTTGTCTTCAATTTGTCGAGTCGGTCTCTCACAGTAAGAGAAATTCAGCTGTTGAACTTAGGTTTGGGCTATGTTCCCACCCCATACTACTCTCCCTTTAAGACGAAGATTGATATATTCAAACTTGTCAGATTATTAAAACTGCGGGCATTCTTTAAGGAAGACGTAGAGCCCACACGTACACCTGGAGCGTTCGCCCCTTCATCAACATTTACACCGAATATAGATAATCCTTCTATTGAGGTATTCAGGAGATTGGTCATCCGAGATATCACATCTGCGGAGTCTCAGTTCAACAGAAAATTTAATCTCTCTTTAAATGACATCCAATTATTAAAAAACCTAGGAGACGACCCAAATATTGTAATTAAGCCAGCCGACAAAGGAGGAGGGATTGTTCTCCTTAATAAGAAAGATTATCTGGCTGCGGCTCACTTCCAGTTATCCAACATAAACTGTTATCGCAGGCTCGAACATAACCCTACCTCACACGTCACCAATATAATCAGAGTAGTGTTGCAGGAAGGTCTAGCTATGGAAGATATTAATGATAAAACTTACCGCTTCCTGCTCAATAAATTTCCTAGAGTTCCTATTTTTTACCTTTTACCAAAGATACACAAGCTGTCTGGGGATGACCATGTCATTCCTTGTAGACCTATATTATCCGCTAACAACTCCCTGTTAGAACCAGTGGCCAAATTTATAGATCACCATATAAGAACTTTTGCTACTCGCTCCCCTTCATACATCCAGGATTCTACACACTTTATTCAGATGGTGGAAGATTTTCCAGTTCCACAAGACGCGGTACTCCTCACATTAGACGTTTCGTCTCTTTATACAAACATTCCACTGGAGGAAGTTCGCACACTTATTTCTCATCACCTAGACAGTCGTGCCGATAAGTATCCATCCTCCACGTTCCTGTTGGACCTCCTGGATATATGCTTCGAGAATAACTTTTTCAGATTCGAACATTCTTTCTTTTTGCAAACTCAGGGAGTGTCCATGGGTTCGAATTTTGCGCCCTCGGTGGCCAACATTTTCATGTGTCATTTCGACAGGACCTTCATTTTGGACCCGCGTGTTAATCCATTCTTTTCCAACATTCTATGCTATAAGAGGTACATAGATGATCTGTTCTTCATCATTAAGGATCATACAGTCATTGATAATTTTTGTACCTGGATTAATACGCAACATCAACAACTCAAATTCACACATACTACAGATGCTTTCTCCATTCCGTTTTTAGATTTAACTATTTTCATTGATAACAATCACTTAAAGACTAAGCTTTACCATAAACCAACTGACCGGTTTGCTTACTTGCAGTACACCTCTTTCCATCCGCACCATCTGAAGGCCAATATTCCATATAGTCTACTAGTTAGGGCCAAAAGAAATTCATCTCGAACCCATGATTATGTAGAAGCAGCTGCCAAAATTACAACTATCCTACATCGGAGAGGATATCCAAATGACGTGATTAAGGCTGCCAGATACAGGACAGATTTGCGGAATAGGAACTCCTTATTTAATTATAATACTGATAGACATCGCATACGACCAGGGTTATTTTGGTCCGTAGATTACACCCCTATGGCCCAACGGATCAAACAAATTATTTTAAAACATTGGCATATACTGGACTCTGTGCCAGGCTGCCAACATAGACCTACAATTGGATTCAGAAGAACTAAGACCATAGCGAACTTTGTCTCACGTACTGACATTACCAGCACCTACGAGGCACATCAACCTATAACTCGTGGTCATCACTCTTGTGGCCATTGTAAATATTGTGGCCACATGTGGACCACCAACAAAGTTAGTGTGCCCAGTAGCAACTTCTCTCTCGATCTGGGAAGTTTCTCAAATTGCAATTCTAAAGAAATCATATACATGTTAATTTGTAAATGTCAGTTGGCATATGTGGGACAGTCCAGACGACCGCTTAAGGTACGCCTGGGCGAGCATCTCTCTCGTATAAGGAACAAGATTGCCAATGCTCCGCTTGTCAACCATTTCCTTCAAGAAAAACACTCGGTTAAGGACATCAAGGTAGTTGTGTTGGAAACGTTTAGGCAAAATAGATATTATATCACTGATGTAGATCGATTCCTACTACAAAAAGAGGCGTATTACATCCATCGCTTTAATACCCTGACCCCGTACGGGCTTAACACTGAATGGGACCTCTCGGCGTTCTTATAAGAGATAGAACACACAACTATCATCCTGGCAAGCACATGTTGCTTTAAAGATTGTTGGAGAGCTCTAGAGCAGAGACCAATATAATTATTGAGTAACTGAAATCACATGTCCCTCTTCACTCTTGTTATGATTATATATAGAGTATTTTTCAGTTAGCATTTAACGCGTGCACACATGGAGAGAAACGCTAGCAGAGTTGCGAGACGCGCTAGTTACTGTTTATAGGTATGTCATCTATTTCGATCAGATTTATATGGTTACATAGATGCAATTGTTAGATCTATTGATTTGATATGCATTTTTGGCACGTTGTTTTACCATTTAGTTATGCATTATACACTATATGTATTCATATTGTTGTAGACACTTGAGGAAGATTCGAAATGTCCAAATACCAGAAGGGCATCGTGTTTTTGTCTACGTAAATCTGTCTACCATCGCCTGATGCTCATCACCTGGGAACCCTCGTATGGAGCAGGATTGCACCCCCCACCCCCGGCGTCAGCCTTAAGAGCTGAGTAGTTCATTCTCGATCACGGACTTTGAGAGACTGTACTTTGCGGTTTTAACGCTTTATTACCGGACTTGCTGTTATAGCGCTTTACAACTACGCTTCCTATTGTCTACCTAGTACCATGGGGATGAGGGTTCACCTTCTAGGGTCCCGGTGTGTCTTGTATGTTTGAGGTTAATGACTGAGTTGATTTGTGTCATTAGTGTATTAGCATGATTCGCGTGCAGAATGAAATAATACTATATAGGTATATTGTTATGGTTGGGTAATTTTTGCGTTTAGCTTACACACCTTACCTCTTGCCTGACATACCTCAGCATAGGACGTACATGTGAATTTTTCCTTGAATTAAAACACTTGCATTTTACCTTTCATACAATTGGGAGTGTCACATTTTCTTCGCTTGTTCTAACACCCCAGCCGTCCCACCTACCCGCATCCCCCCAGGCCTGGGACAGGCAGAGGCCGCATGGGTGCCAGCGCAGGAGGGACACTCATGTCTGTACTTGCAGTTCTTCCTGTTGCAGGAACCATTGGACGAGAAAGTCCAGCACAGCAGGCGGGCTGGAACCCCCTGCCCCGCCACCTGGTGGGGAGCCTGTGCTGGGGCCACTCGCTGGACTGCATGTCCACAATGGTATCTTTCCCCGGGCGCAGGGCGCATGGGAGTCATGTACAGCAGCCACAGCCGCTGCCAGGGCTCGTCCCACCTCATCTCCGGGTGCAGGGGAATCCGCATACGGAATTCCTCGTCGTAAGCCAACCACGACGGGCCCGGGAAGTCAACCATCGCCCGGTAAATGTTGTCCAAATACTGGACCATCGGAATCGCCAAATCAGGCTGGGCCCTGAGGTATACCGCCATGTAGATGAGGTAGGCCGGCAACCAATTGGCCCACGTACGTGGTGGCTTGCGACGACGCGCTTGCTCCTTATCCTTCTCATCTTGCCCCTCCCTCTCCTCCTTGGTGGGCTCTCTGTTAAGGAGGGAGAAGATGTCCACATACTCCCCCCGCCAAATCTTCTCTCTGGTGGCCTGTGCCAAATGGTCCCCCAGTGGCAAAGTATATCCCGCCATCGGCATAGCCGACACAGGCACGGTGGAAACTGCGGGCATCTGCGAAGGAGCCTGGACTAACCCGGTCACCCCTAGAAAATTCCCGACCGGGTAAGAAGGACCCCCTACCCCGGGGCCCAGGGTGATAGGTGAAGTCACCGGGCGGGGTGTCGGTGACTGGACCACCGCCCCGCCCGTGCGAGGCCAAGGCCATTGAAAAGCCCCCCCCCCAACGTGGCCATGTGTGTTTGTGCACTATTTTGGACCGCATACTCACACGCTGCGCCCCCATGGGCCGCCCCCACCGGGGGTTCCGACCCACTGTGAGTGTCGGAGCTCTCGACCGCCCCAGAGCTCGTCGACGGGGCTAGATCAGCACCGGCCTGTTGATTGGGGAGCTGCGGGGCAGTGGCCGAAGCCGGGCCACCCGCCTCAGGCAGCTCAACCTGTCCCACCGCCTGCCGCTGCCCAGCAGACGATGGACCGATCGGCCCCACCAAAGGGGCCCCAGGGTGACTAACCCGGGCCAGGGAAGCCTCAAGGGCCGCAACGCGGGCCAGGAGGGCCTCCACGCTGACATAGCCACCTAAACCAAGGGGGGGGGGGTAAAGGGCCAGCCGGCCCACTAACTACAGGCGTTGGCACTGGTCCCTGTACCCCGTGGCCCGAATAGGGTCACGATCCAAAGCCCAGGCCCGGTAGGGCCGGGGAAGAACCTTGCCATGGAAGGGGGCCACCCCACCCCCCATGGCTGGAAGCCCCCGCATTAAGCTGCGCCCCAACGGAAGAAGGCCCAGCAGAATGGGTGACGCCAGCAGCGGCGGCCGCCGCTTGCGGGCCGGGAGCCGCGGCCCCTACTGTGCCCGCACGTGGACCCCCTGCCTCCGGCCAAGGGGGAATCAACCCCATCCCACCGGTCCCGGTGGGTTCAGGCAGAGAAGGCCGCTGGGGAGGCGCAGCCGCGGTCCTCTGACCCGGAGTGCGCCTCCACACAGAACGAGCCGCGTTCGCAGTCGCCTTCTTCTTCGAGGGCATTGCAGCCGGTCAATGGTAAACCTAAAAGGAGAGAATCAGCAGCCGAGAGGCTCAGGTGGACAAGCGACGGAGGTAGGAGGGAAAAACTTCTCCACTCCGTCGCTTCGCAAAATGGCAGCTCGGCTGCCTCGTGGCCACCCCTTTTATAAGGGAGCTGGCCATGCCCCTAACTACCCGGATGCCTTCGTCCGGTGGGGGGGGGGGGCGCAAAGAGCGCGGCGGTCATTTTGGCGCCGCACTTGCATTCTCCCCCTCTCCATTTGTTATGCTGTTACTTTCAAGGTTGTGATAAAGGTACTTCACTACCTGCCTTCTTCCAAATGGAATGTTGGGCAAAAGTGTAGGAACCCCTGGGCCTCTCAACATAACCCCAAACAAACCTGTTCATGCTGAGCCACTGAACACTGGGATCAGATGGGAATAGAAAGAAGTGGGTGCAAAGAGTTTATTTGTTGATTGGTTTGTTACATTTATATAGCACACTTTTGGTCCAAGACCATCCAAAGCACTGAATAAGCTTATTAAAGCAATCATATGTATAAATTAATTGAACTACAGTAAAACCCCTACTTATGAAAAAAGTCCATTCTGTAGGCTTTTGCTTAAATTGAATTTTTACATAACTCGAAGCAAACCCATAGGAAAAATGAAATTTGTATGTAAATTGAAGCAAACCCATAGGGAAATGATTTTTTTATGTAACTCAAAGCAAATCCCTAGGAAAAATAATCTTTATGTAACTCGAACCACACCCATAGGAAATCGTGTAAATCGGGACATGATTTTAGCACAAAATCATTATGTAAGTTGAATTTTATGTAACTCAAAGCATTTGTTAGTCAGGGTTTTACTGTACATAAAAATGATAGATAAGTTTAAAACATCATAATAAAAGATGCAATGGGCCCCAAACAGTCAACCAGAAACAATTGTAAGCATTGACCAGGGGGAGGCAGACCATCACAAAAATCCTATTTATAAGTTCCCAAAATTCCTGGAACCACCAACAAGAAGCCCTGGTTCCTTGTCATAACCTTCTGGGTCTCCCTCAAGGTTGGCTCTTGGTGCCTGAGAGCCTGGGAAGACTGGGTGGTATGGGCTGAATTTAGTTAGAGAAGATGTTCCATCAGGTACTGAGGTCCCAATCCACTTTCCAAGCAAATATGAAAATTCCTCCTCCGATTTGACCCTACATTTTTTTTATTTGTTCTATTAATATTGTAAAGTATAACAGTGCCCTGAAACATGGTAACTTAATACATCTGAGAAAAATGATGCATCTCAAAATCACAGAAAGCAAAAAAAGTTGTTAATTTATGTTTGATTGGAAGGTGAACTGAAGCTTGAAAGCCTTCCGCAAGAAATAAACAAAAGCTAACATCTCTTTTTCAAAACATGAACTTGGGTTTCTTCCTTGTACTTAATTTTACTTACATTTCAGAATTTTATATCTGAGGTAAAACTTCATATCTTAATCAATTAAGATATGAAAATTGACAACATTATTTAATAATTAAATATTTTCCATTATGGTAAATCAAAGTTATATTTTCCTGAAAAATCAAAAGCTGTACAGTACTTGAATTTACCAAAGGATAGCATCTATCTCTTCACAACAAATATTTCATTCTTTGTCTTGGGAGACGAAATGACTTTCCTTTTCTTTCTTTATGTTTCAAGCTGGGGAAATGATTCATTCAGATTTAAAGCCAAACATGGAATTCCTCCACTTCTTTCATCCCACTGCCATTCTAGCCCATTGAAAATGTTGCATAGTAAACCAAAGAAACAGGATGAGATGAAATCCTTCTTTGCAGGCGCACCCCCCAAAAAAGACTCAGACACCGGTATATGGATAACGGCATTGGGCCACATTTATTGATTCATGCCCTAGTCCGAATTATAAATTTCAATTGGTACTCAGCCAATTATAATTCTTAAGGCAAGCAGGCCGCAGTAACACTGGTAAGGTTCCTCCCAAAATTGCCAATGTCAATTGGCTACAATGTATCCATTTGTATCAATTTGTTTGTTTACAACAAACAAATTGTTGACCGTAGTCAATAAACTATCTACTTGTTGTGTATGTACAATGCTGCTTCATAAGAATGTACAATATTGCTTTAAGAAATGTATGAATGTAACCTAGCCACAATCACAATGTAACCCAGCTGTTAAAGGAACGCGAGCAAGCTGCCTATAGAGGGCAGCTGCGAGTGTTCAACTCACATGGTTATCATTCCTCAAATCACCTGCAGCCGCGGGAAATTCCCGCAGCAACAAACTACTACTGATCCACCACCAAAGATGGGCGTGACCCGGATGACGACACACCGGTAGCGGCCAATGAGCTACCATGCAGCCAAGTTCAAATGTGTTGTACCACTGTATATAATGTGAGATACCTCCACCATTACCACATGTTCGTTCTGATCATCAACCAATAAACCTGTGTTAGTCCATACTGCGACTCCTTCTATGTCTCCCGGAACAGACACTAAATTGGCGACGAAGGTGGGATCGATGGCGAATCCCAAGGTCAAGGCGTACCAGTTCGATGTGAGCGAGCCCGAACAATGGGAGCTCTACGAGTGCCAGTTTCGGCACGCGATGGAAGCCGTGGGTGTCAACGATGACGCGAAGATGCGCTCCCATTTCCTGGCCCAAGTGGGGCCAGCCACGCTGCGGATCCTGATGACCCTGGTGGCCCCCAGGAAGGTAGACGAGGTCCCCATCGACCGTATCCTGTAGAGACTGGGTGAGCATTTCCAGCCGCCCGTCTCGATCTTCCCAGCACGGGTCGCATCCCACAGGCGAGACCAGCGACCGGGCGAATCCGTGTCCGCCTACGCGGCGGCCCTCAGGCTTGCGGCGGTCCACTGCCAGTGGGATGACCTGGACCAGGCCCTCCGTGACCGCATGTTGTGTGATCTGAGGGACGAGGAGCTGCAGAGGAGGCTGATGACCCGCGACCAATGCCTCACGTTCAATGAGGTACTGCAGGAGGCCCAAGCAGCCGAGGAGGCCAGAAGCGGGGTGAGACTGTTCAAGTCCCGAGGGACGTGGACCCCCTGCCTCCGGCCAAGGGGGAATCAACCCCATCCCACCGGTCCCAGTGGGTTCGGGCAGAGGAGGCCGCTGGGGAGGCGCAGCTGCGGTCCTCTGACCCGGAGTGCGCCTCCGCGCGGAACGAGCCGCGATCCCTCTCTTCAGTCAATTGCGAACCTGCCGGATACCTGTGGGTCATAAATATTTACCTTACCAGTGCTACCCGCCACACGGGGAGGCTTAATAAAGACTCACCGCCCCTCCCCCCCAGATCGTCAGCTCGGTCAAGAGGCCTGCTTGCAAATCTTCCAAAAAGAGGTTCATGCCTCTGGGCGACAGATGGACCCCATCCCCTGTGTAAAGATCGTAATTTTGGAGACTAATGGTGGGGTGTCGGATGACCCGCCCCAAACCCTTGTCAGCAAAGAACTGGGCAACTGCCCTGTTCACCGAACGACGAGCGCGGTCAAGGGCCTGGAGATTGATAACCCCCTGTAAGCGTGATGCGGTATGATGTCCGACCATAGCAGCGTTGTGGCAGGCCACACATAATGCAAATAAGCTAGGTCGCTGCAGATCGTATGTTTTAAGGAAAGGCCAGTGACCTGGCCTAAGTCATTGCCCCCGTGGTGCAGCACCAAGACATCAGGCGGTTCAGCATCCCTGATGGAGAAAAGGAATGGCAACAGTTCCCGCCATAACATTCCGCACTTACCATACCACCTGATACATGCGGAGGCACGTAGTCCAAGCTGGGGTCCCCACTCTGTCGCCACAGCGTACTGCACTGCCCAGTGCACATAGCTATGGCCCACCAGCCATACTGCCACCGGTGTGCGGGGACACACAGGGTCTGTAAGATAAAAAAGGTAGGACAGTGACTTATCTGGTACTCATACTTGAAGAGGGCGAACATATAATTGAAAACACTTAGATCCCCACCTCCCCATACGGCGTATATCAGCCTCAGAGTACCCAAATGCAGCCGCAGTAGAAGCAGCTCCTATTCTAAAAGAATGGGTGCCGTAACGAGCCCCGGGGAGGCCAACACTGGACAGTGCCTTACCGGTCACCTTCCAAAATTGAACTTTAGTAAGGGGAGACCCATCTTGGTGGCAGAAAAACGGGCCAGGGTGCGTACCACGCACTGCAATGAACTCTTGTAGGGCACCAACCAGACAGATGTCTGCAATGGAACATCGTAGCAGTCTAACACCACTGCCTACACCGTGCTGATCAACTTTTGAGGACCGTATCCTCAACTGAGCCCACTCATTGGAGACATAGACATCTTCGAGTTCCAGTGCCCTACGAGCCGCATCCGCCTTAGACAGTAGCACCAACTCACTGATGCGGAGCGCTCCAAAAAAGGCCACCGTGGTAGCCGCATGAAACAGAGCTGCCTCATACCTGTCGAAACACAGGTCATGCCAGCCTCGTGCAAGGTGGGTAAGAACCCCTGGAGAAATTGGGTGGCGATTGTCTGGGCGGCATCCACGTTCCCGTGTCCACCCCTCCAAAACATGTCGTATACGGAAATCATACGTGTTGTCAGAAGAACCCCTCACTTTGGCCATGAATGCCAGTGCTGACAGCCTGGATGCTATGGTGCGGGGAGCTAGGCCCTGACTGTGTAGGTAGACCATTAATTGGAGAATGTGTTCAACTGGAATGGGCCACACCTCGGGCAACCGGAGTTGCGCACAAAAATTTCTAAATTGACTGAATGCATGGTGATACGCCTTACGCGTGCGGGCGCCAGTGACATGCCAATCGCCCGGTTCACCTCTCCTTGCCAAACGTCCAAATCTCGTCCGGGAGTGGCGAGGGGAATTCCTCTGCGTCCGGAGCCAAGGCGCGGAACCGGGGGATCTGCAGGCGGGATAAAGCATCGGCAATATCGTTATTAATACCTGGTACATGTCTGGCCCTGAAGAGCACATTGAGGTGTAGGCTGCGCAACACAAACTGGCGAACTAACTCCATGACCTTGGGTGATTTAGATGTCTGGGAATTGACGATGTGCACTACCGCGGCATTGTCACACCAGAAATGAACCACTGAATTGGCCCACTCCTCACCCCATAGCATCAAAGCTCCCAGTATCGGGAAGAACTCAAGGAATGTAAGATCGCGTAGACGATCCGTGCCCCGCCATGCTGGAGGCCATCGGCCATAGGCCCACTTCCCCTCAAAGTAAATCCCATATCCCAGGGACCCCGATGCATCCGACTGAACCTGGAACCTAGGGGAAACCAAAGGTCAGATCTCCAAAATGACACCCCGTTGAACTCCCTCAGGAACTTAAGCCAAACCAACATGTCAGCCCTCATGCCCTTGTTCAGTCGGACCCTGTGATAGCGCCTGGATAGCCCAGTCATGGCGTCGCATAAGCGTCGAGCAAAAGCTCTGCCAGGCGTGACCACTCTGCAAGCGAAGTTAAGGTGACCATGTAGAACCTGGAGCTCACAAAGTGACACCTTGCGTTTGGCCAGTAAGGCCAAAATCATCGCAGTGATCCGGGTAACCTTATCCATGGGTAACCTGGATGCCTGCGAGACCGTGTCAATTTCAATACCCAGGAACGTGAGCGTAGTTGATGGGCCCTCGGTCTTTTCGGGCGCTAAAGGGACACCAAGTTCCTGCATTAGCGTCTGAAATGTATTGAGGAGACGCGTGCACGTGTCCCAGCCCCGTTCACCCCCGAACAAAAAATCATCGAGGTAATGGGCTACAGACCGGGACCTGGACCTGCGAATAAAGGCCCACTGAAGGAAAGTGCTAAAACGTTCAAATGCTGAACAGGAAATAGAGCAGCCAAAAGGCATGGCTTTATCTACATAAAATTTCCCTTGGAATTTAAAACCCAATAACTCAAAGTCACCCGGGTGCACTGGCAACAACCGGAATGCCGATTTAATGTCACATTTGGCCAGAAGTGCACCCGGGCCACAAGAGCGCACCATGCGCAGGACCTGGTCAAATGACATATACCTGACAGAACAAAGGTCATCAGGAATGGCATCATTGACCAAATGGCCTGCCGGGTATGACAGATGGTGAATTAAACGAAATTCCCCCGGGGTCTTTTTGGGAACCAACCCTAAAGGGGAAACCTTCAGATTGGGAAAGGGGGGCATAGGAAAGGGGCCAGCAACCCTACCTGCATTAACCTCCTTAGCAATACTTAGGGCAGCCACCTCCTCCCTACCCTTCAGGGAAAGTAAATTAGGAGCATCTTGGGGGCACCGCTCCCCTGTGAATGGGATACGAAAGCCCCGCTGGAAACCCTCGAGGAGGTACCGAGCATCCTCCCTCCTCGGGTAAGTTGAGAGCCACCGCTCCAACATAGCTACGTTAACCGGGGAGGGGGCCTTTTGAGTGACCAGCTCCATCAACGGCAGGTCTGCCCGCTCCTTGTCCACCTCTACCTCTGCCCCGTGACCCACCGGCTCGCGGACACGCAGCGGCGGCGTGGGGGCCAGCGCAAGAGGGACACTCATGTTTGTACCGGCACTGTTTTCTATTGCATACACCATTGGCCAAGAAACTCCAACACAGCAAGCGGGCTGGAACCCCCTGCCCCGCCAGCTGGTGGGGAGCCTGTGTTGGAGCAGCTCGCTGGACCGCATGGCTGCAATGGTACCTCTCCCCAGGCGCCAGTCGCGTGGGGGTCATGTATAAAAGCCACAATTTCTGACATGGCTCATCCCACCTCATCTCCGGGTGTAAGGGCACCCTCATTCTAAATTCCTCATCGTAAGCCAACCACGATGGGCCAGGAAAATCCACCATTGCCCTGTAAATATTGTCCAAATATTGGACCATAGGAATGGCCAGGTCAGGCCGAGCCCTAAGGTACACCGCCATGTAAATGAGATATGCGGGTAACCAGTTGGCCCAGGTACATGGTGGCTTGCGACGGTGAGACAGCTCTTTATCCTTATCATCCCGCCCCTCCTTCTCCTCCTTGGTGGGCTCCCGGTTCAATAGGGAGAAAATATCAACATACTCCCCCCGCCAAATCTTTTCCCTTGTGGCCTGGGATAAATGATCCCCGAGGGGCAAGGAATACCCGGCCGTCGGCAATTAATTTAATTTAATTTAATTTAATTGTCACATTTATATACCGCTCACTCGGCCAAAGCCAACTCAGGGCGGTTCACAATAAAAATTAAAAACACATGTTAAAAACAGTTAAAACTACCCACCCCCTAAAAACAAGGGCTGCAGGATCCAAAGGCACCATGGGGAAGAGTTCTTCTACACCAACCACCCAATGGAGGTTACCCTTCCACCTGCACCCCACACTTGACCCGCCAGCCAGGTTTTAAGTTCTTTTCTGAAAGGCAGCAATTCCGTCCGGAGACGTAGCTCTGTTGGCAGGAGGTTCCAGAGGGCCGGCGCAGACACGGAGAAGGCTCTCCTCCTTGTGCCAGAGAGGCGAGCCCCTCTGGCTGATGGAACAATTAGAGAGCCCCTCCGGTCCGCTCTGGTTGGACGGACAGACGTCCTCAGGGCGATGCGGTCTCTTAGGTAACCCGGCCCACTACCATATAGGGCTTTAAAGGTCAAAACCAGCACCTTGAATTGCACCCGGAGACAAACTGGCAACCAGTGCAGCTCCCGGAGCAGTGGCAAAGCATGGGCATAACGCCCACACCCCATCACCACCCTGGCTGCTGCATTCTGGACCAGCTGTAGCCTCCGAATGGTCGTCAAGGGCAGCCCCATGTAGAGCGCATTGCAATAATCTAGTCTGGAGGTGACCAGAGCGTGAGTGACCATGAGCAAGGAGTCCCGGTCCAGGAGTGGGCGCAACTGGCGAATCACCCGAAGTTGGGCGAAAGCCCTCCTGGTCACAGCCGCCACCTGTTCTTCTAGCAGTAGCCGCGAATCCAGGAGGACCCCCAAGTTGCGCACCGGGTCTGTCTGGGGCAAAATAGCCCCATCCAGAACCAAAGATGGTAGCTCCCGGGTTAACGCAGGACCCCTTATCCATAGCCACTCAGTCTTGCTGGGATTCAGTTGTAGCCCGTTAGCCCCCATCCAGACCCCAACAGCTTCCAGGCACCTGGAAAGGACTTTGACGGCATCACTGGGGTCCCCATGGGCCGAGATGTACAACTGAGTGTCATCCGCGTACTGATGGTACCGCACCCCATGGGAACGAATGATCCCACCCAGCGGCTTCATGTAGATGTTAAATAGGAGAGGAGAGAGCACCGAGCCCTGAGGCACCCCCCATTTGAGGGGCCTAGGACTCGACCTCTCACTCTCCAACCACACCGACTGGGTCCGACCCCTCAGAAATGAGGAAAACCAGGACCACACAGTGCCCTGGATTCCCAATCCTTGGAGCCGTTCCAGAAGGATACCGTGGTCAACGGTATCGAAAGCCGCTGAGAGGTCAAGAAGAGCAAGGACGGATGGGTGACCACCGTCCCGCTCCCGCCAGAGATCATCCATCAGTGCGACCAATGCCGTCTCGGTACCATATCCAGGCCTGAATCCTGACTGAAAGGGGTCCAGATAATCCGCTTCATCCAGTACCCCCTGCAGCCGACGCGCCACTGCCTTCTCCAACACCTTCCCTAAAAAGGGGAGGTTGGAGACAGGCCTATAGTTGGTTAGGACAGCTGGGTCGAGGGAAGGTTTCTTCAGGAGGGGGTGCACCAAGGCATGTTTTAAAGGTGCAGGAAACACCCCCTCCCGCAATGATGCATTGATCATAGCCCCAACCCAGCCACCTGTCACCGCCTTGGAGGCTTTCACCAACCAGGTGGGACAGGGGTCCAATGGGCAGGTAGTGGCGCGCACAGCTGCAAGGAGCCTGTCCACTTCATCAGGGGCAACTGGATCAAACCGGTCCCAGATGGTATGGCAAGACTGTGCTCCAGCTCCCTCCGGACTCTCCCCATCCACGCCAGGATTAAACCCCGAGCGAATCCGATCGATTTTCTCCACTAGATGGTCAGCAAAGTCCTCAGCCGACCCCTGCCAACCAGGCACCGGGGTCCCCCTACCAAGGAGAGACCTGGTAACCCGGAACAGGGTGGCTGGGCGATTATCAGCAGAGGCAATAAGGGTGGTGAAGTATTGCCGCCTCACCACCTCCATCGCCACTAGATAGGCCCTAATAGCGGCTCTAGCTAGTGTCCAATCGGAGTCTCTCTGGGTCTTCACCCAGCGGCGCTCTAGGCGTCTCTTTGCCCGTTTGAGCTCCCGCAGTTCATCTGTGAACCACGGAGATGACCTAGCTCCATGAGCTCTGAGAGGCCGTAGTGGTGCGATTTCATCCAAGGCCGCTGTTGTCATCCTGTTCCACAGGTCAACCAGCGCCTCGGGCGAATCGTGTTGCCGATCCAGAGGGAAATCCCCCAGTTCCCTCTGGAATCCATCAGGATCCATCAGTTGCCGGGGGCGGGCCATTCTAATAGGCCCTGCCTCCCTACGATGAAGCGTCGCACCCAGGAAGTCTAGAGCCACCAAATAATGATCTGACCATGGCACAGGTGTTATGTCTAGTTTCCGTAGTCTCAGATCACTCTGCCACTGCTCCGACAAAAAGATTAAATCTGGTGTGTGGCCACTGCCCCTGGTCGGGCCCTGAATTACCTGAATCAGGTCCATGATGCCGACACTGGCACAGTAGTTACACGGGGTATCAGGAGAGGAGCCTGGACAGTTCCTGCAACACCCGGTATAGCCCCTGGGGCGGAACCCCCCCCCCGCCCAATGGTATGCCAGTATGGGACCAAGCTGCACCCGCGTAAGCTGGGCACTGATACCCACCCACCCCGACATTACGAGGCCATGGCCACTGAAACCTATCCCCGGAAGTGGATTGTGATGTGCGGACATTAGCTTGAACCTGATACTCACTGGGTGCACCCCCGTGAGCCGCCCCCACTGGGGGTTCCGGCCCACGGCAGGCGTCGGAGCTCGCGACCACAATTGAGCTCTGAGGACACATCCGCCCACTCCCTGTCTGCAGTTCAGGATGTACGGGGAGCTGCGAGACCGCAGCGGGCACAAGCCTGCGCGCCTCGAGCAACTCAACCCGACTGGCCGCCTGCTGCAGAGTGGCGGCTGTTGTGGTAGCAGGCAGACAAAAGGGGGCCCCAGATGGCAGTGAAGCCCCCCCCCATGGGGTTAGTGGTGATCCCTAGGGATGCCTCTAGCGCGGCTACGTGTGCCAGTAACGCATCCACTGTCACAGATCCCCCAGCATAAAGGGGCCAGGTGGGCCGGACGGCCTGCCGGGTAATGGTCCAGGGACCCCGACTTGAGAGCCAGGTCCAGAATAGGGCCATGCCCAAAACTCCGGCCCATGAGGGGCCGGAGGTAAGCCCTGCTGTGCAACCGCACCAGGCCCTCCCCCGTGATCAAGGCCCATGGCCGGCAATTGCGGGCCGGGGGCCGAAGCCCCTGTAGGGCCAGTCTGAGGCTGGAGAGCCGCGGGCCATGGCCTAAGCTGCCCCATCCCACCGGTAACGGTGGGTGAATGCGATAAGGAGTCCTGTTGCGGGGGCGCAGTCGCGGTCCTCTAACCCGACTGCCATCCGCCAGGCAGGGTCCTCCCTTTCGGGCGCGCCTGAGTCGCTGTAGCCTTCTTCTTGGGAGGCATAGTGAAAAACGATCCCGTTCCAGGGATCACAAGCGCCGAGATGGCTGAGAAGCCGAAGATTGAGAATCCGAATACCCGCAAGGCTCTATAGCCAACTGCAGCTCCAAAGAAACGAAGAGCGACGGAGAAAACTTCTCCTCTCCGTCGCTTTTCCAAAATGGCAGCTCGGCTGCCTCGTGGCCACCCCTTTTATAGAGGGGTGGCCATGCCCCCTAACTCACCCAGATGTCTGAGTCCGGGTGGGGGCCCCGCAAAGAGCGCGGCGGCCATTTTGGCACCGCGCTTTCATTCTCAAGTGCCATTGTTGACACAATGGGCACAAAGCTGGGTGGGCTGAGGAGGATGGTGAAGGATAGGAGTGCCTGGCGTGAGGTGGTCCATGGGGTTGTGAAGGGTCAGAATTGACTGTGTGACTGAACAAAAAAAAATCTGATTCCAGATATTGGCTATCATCATGGTGATCAGCCATGAGGATTGTTCTGGGAACAATATAATGCAGTAGTCTTTCATTTTCCTTCTGCATCACAGTGCGATACCGATATCACTGATCCAATTGTTCAAGTCACCTTCTTGTCCTGAGCTCTTTTAGCACACAAAGTCCTCATCAACCCCAGGCACTATTGATGAAATTGCTGCCCTCCATCAATATAGATTCAAGTGAGATTTAATCCACCCTCTCTTGTGGACTTTGCCACCCAAGGCTGTTAGTCCTCAGGTTTGTCACATTAGTTAATTGCTGCCTGACTATTGGTGTTGAGTCGCTGGCCATATGGTCTACCCTAGGGCTTTTCAATCCCCAAAAATCAAGCAGAAAGACCTTCAGTAGTTGGTATTTACTTTACTGCCTAAAGGTTGTCCATGGATCCAACTAAACATATATTTTGTAATTCAGTCTACTGCTTCATTTTGGACTGATACCTGGTGTGCAAGTTTAAGACACAATTCTAAGTCTCAATACTAAGAGGAGTTGCAAAGTCCTTTTTCAAAGACTGAAGAAAAATCTGGGATGCACATCACAAAATAGCTCCCTTGAGAACTAAGAGATCACATTGAAACTTGGCATTTTTTCCATACTAAACTGATTGTTATCATCAGGCTCACAGTATAATATGCCTATGACCTTGTCCTGCCATTTCAGCTATTTGTGGTTTTATTTTAAAAGCATCCATGCATCTGATAGTGCTTCTCTCTGTGAATGTTATTCCTTTTTGTCAGGACTTATTACATCATGTCATTGGTTAACCACTCAATATTCACTTTGATATGTCACAGAATAAAATTAAATGTGGAGGTCAAGAGGCTCTTCAGGAAAACAAAATGCGATAATAATAACATAACTGTAGGATGTTGCACACCTTTGCCACATCATTAAGGAATGATTTCTGCTACAAGCATTGGAGTTCAAATACTGACTTCTTAATGATGAACCCTGCTATTTGCAGACACTGAGTAGTATCTTGTTTCATAGATCTAGCTATTCAGTGGGAATTATGTCATCAACAGAGGGAGATTGTGGGTAATTAAAGTGCCTCTGCTTCAATCTCAGGTTGGGTACAACCTGAGGTGCGAGTTGGGTGCCACCTGAAATCAAAGCAGGAGCACTTTAATCAGTGTCAATCTGCCAGTGTTCTTGGAGTCTCGCCTGTTGCCAGTGACTATAGAACCAGATACTGATCATTGCCACATGGGAAATTATAAACATAAACCAGGTTAGAAGAAGTTAGAGAATCTATAACTTATATTCATGTGTCTTTTTAAACTATCTATGAACCCAGCAAGCTGAATCTAGACTAAATTAGTTGTGGTTGTTTGAGCCTCCAAGCCAATCATTGGAACAAGTTACAATAATTGGAACAAGTCACAATTGACCTCAGTCCTATTGATCTTAATGAACTAAAGTGTGACTAAATTAGTCTGAAGCCAAATTATTTAATTTATTGGTAACACTTCCAAGGTCAAGGCATCATGTCATTGAAAGGTCTTAGTGTGAGCATTTCAATGCTTCTATCTTATAGAATACATAGTGATGCATAATATAATGGCAAACTATTATACTAGTTTGAAAGTAATTTCTTTAAATAAATGGCATCTACTAATTCAATGTAGTCACCGATTGATCTTAACATATTTTGATTGGTCTTTCTTTTTCCTTTTTGTTATACATAACAAACATACAAAAGACCCAGCATAAAATACAGGCATATAAAAGAAAAACCAAGATAAAATATCTATAAACCTTTAGAAATGCAATCATAGCAATCAGATTAATTATCCTAACCCAATTGGTCTTTCAATCAATTATGTCTGCCATGCTAAGTATTATTACTGATAACTGCCATGGGAAGTCATGAGTTTCATTTTCAAGAAATGATGTTTTCTACCAGGTGCATATTTGCATTAAGAATAAGGAACTGGAGTAAAAGAATGAAGGGAAATTGTAGAGAAATGAATCTGAGGAGCATAAAACAATAAATATAAAAGACTTATGCATTCTTGTGTACCTGCTGTTCTTCCCCCCAAATTATGCTTTCTTATTTTGGTTTACCATGGAAAAAGTCTCAATGTTCAGAAATATACCCTAACTATGTAACCTGCTGTTTCAGCAAAAGAGTTTGAAAGTCAATTCCCTAGCCCCCATTCAAAAAAAGTTCACCATGCTTCTGACATGGTCCTTATTTTCAATTATTTGACAGATGAGCCCATGTTGTTCATTTCAGGCTGGTAAACAAATATAATTCTTGAGTAACAATAGTATTGTACTTCTAACCACAGAGAGGAGTCATGCTAGCCAGCTGTAATGTATAGATATTAAAGTAAATGGTGCCTATAATCAAACTGTAAGACTGGAGAAACACTGTTGCTTGTAGCAGCCGTCTAAGAGCTCACAAATGAAAACAGAATAAGCTACTGAAATACTGCTCCTGTCAGTGGTACCATATGTTTAAAAGAAGCTATTAGAGAAAGCCACGCTCAGTAGTCTTAAAAGGGAGAGGATATATCTAACCAAATCAAGATAGCAGATGGTACACAGCAATAAAAAGTCTCATTATGAAGTGTGATCAACACTATCATATAATCCAGCCTCAAACCTGACAATGTAATATTTTGTAGTAAGCTTCAGTGATTCAGAATCAACAATTCTAAGATTTTTTTAAAGGAAATTGATCCACAACAGGCAGGAATGCCCTAGAAAAACTATTTTCAGCTGAAGAGAGGATGTAAGGAGAGAAATAATTGTGTCAAAGGCCTAAATCAGTGGTGGCAAACCTATGGCATGTGTGCCAGAGATGGCACTCGGAGCCCTCTTTGTGGGCACCCATGTGGTTGCCCCAGCACAGAGTTTGCCTTGTCCCTCTGCCCAGCAGCCCAATGGGAGCACTTCCTCCCTCCTTCAGCACATAGTTTGCCCCGCCCCTCTGCCCAGCAGCCCAATGGAAGAGTTCCCTCCCTCCCCTGTTGCCATGTTGGCACTTTGCAATAAATAAATGCGAATTGGGTTTGCCATCACTGGCCTAAGTAATATTAACCCTAGAAAATGACTGAAGGCAATTCTATTCGGGGGATGTGTTCCTCGAAAGATTTTTCACCACCCAACATTTGTTTTGCTTTGTCTTCACCCAAAGTTAACCTCATAGGCATGCTATATAGCTTAGTAAAAACTTAGGATGTGAAGAAATCTCACCAAAGTCTTAGTTATGGCTGGAAAATGCTAACACAAGAAGGCGAAGCAGAGTGTTGAGGGTGACATCAAATTGGATGCACAGGTTGTTATATGCTGCTATATAGGTTGTATGTTATATGTTGTTATAGTATACCATCTTCACAGAAAATTTCCAGTATAATTCTCATTCACAACATAGGCTGTCTCACAGAACAAACATCAATAGATGCTAAAGGTTAAACTCATTAGCAAATGTCCAATGCCAGGTATTTATTTTATATCCTTCTACTATTTGCAATTGAATGGTGGGATTTATGACTAATCCAAATAATAGCCAGAGATCGTCTGCTATTACCACTTGTAAAAAGCCATATTGACTTGTATACTTATCTGTTATGCTAAACAATCAATCTATAACAATCAATCTGTACCTGATGTGTATAAATTAATGCCATGAAGTCTCACTCCCATGTCTGATGAAGTGGACTTGATCCACAAAGTCTAACATTAAAATATACCATTTAGTCTTCAAAGATTTTGTTTTGCTTTGTTTATTCTCTGATAAGTCAAGGATGACATACTGCACATTTTCTACTCTCTGCCCCATAATGGTTTGTGCTCTTTGTGCAAAATGTCTTCAGTATCTTTTCCCTTTCTGAGCAACACACCCACCCACACAAACATGCACAGACACACATACAGATACATCAAGCACAAAAGGACAGTTGGGTTGCTAAAATAAGATGGAAACAATTCATACAATGTTAGGGGCTGCAGTGACTCAATGGTTAAAAATCTCACCTTGTTAGCTGGAAGGCTGGCAAGTCAGCAGTTTAATTTAATTTAATTTGACTTACTTTTCATGCTTATATGCCATCCACTGAGGAAACCCAACTCAGGGCGGCTCACAAAGCAGATTAAGCGAAATATACAATAAATACACAAATAAAAACATAAAAAATATAAAAACAGATAAAATGCCTTCCCCATTAAAACCCACCCACCCCATTAATAAAAAGAGGAAGGATCTTAATTATTGTACAAGCCAGCAGGCAGGGGCCACATTTCCATCAGGGCCGCACACTTGCCCCACCAGCCAGGTTTTTCGTGCTTTTATAGTTCGAGACCAGGGAACTGCATGACTGATTGAGCACCCATTGTTCCAGCTCTTGGAGACATCAAAGGAGCCTCATTTGGGTATTCCTTTGCTGTCTCCTGGGACCCACCTGCAGCTGGGATGGAGGGCTTGGGACTGCCCACTCCATTGGCATCTTGGCCCCCACCCACCCCCTTGCCAGGGTCTCAAAAGGAGCAGCCGCAGGAGGATTTTGCTGTTTCCTGGGACCCACCTGCAGCTGGGATGGAGGGCTTGGGACTGCCCACTCCACCGGTGTCCTGGAGGACTTTGATGTCTCCCAGAACCTTGCTGATGTCGAGGTACGGAGCTCCTTCCCCCGGCCTGGCAGAGGGAGGGGAAGTTCGGGTGCCAGCACATCACGGCTGTAAGGACTTTGCTGCTGTTGAGGTCATTGCCAAGGCGCAGAGCACCCCACAGCCATAAGGCACCCCGCAGCCATAAGGACTTTTGTTTGTTGCTGGCCACCACTCAGAATTCTGCTATATTGTATTTTTGTCCTCTTTTTGCTTATAATATGGATTATATGGATTGTATTGTATTTTTGTATATTATATTGTACTTTTTGCTTTTTTGCTTCCGTTATTGATATTGCATTGATTATATTGTAATGTGTTATTTTTGTACCATTGTGTATTTATTTATTTTGTATATTGTATACTTATTGTATTGTTGCTGTTATTGTTGTTTGCCGCTTCGAGTCGCCTTTGGGCTGAGGGAAGCGGGATATAAATAAAACTAATAAAACTAATAATTCCCTGAGTGGAGTTTCTTCTGCAAAAATCCTTTCAAACCAGGATAATTTCTGACACGAAATTATTATAATTCATACAGTTTCTAATTGTTGAAAGCCCATTCAATACCCAAGTGGCAGTAAGTTGTTTTAAGCTTTGCTTAAATACATGTCTCATCAGTCTCTTAAACCTACAAATTATGTCTGAGACAAAGAAAAAAGCTCTCCCCCATTGCTGCAAAGAGGTTGTTTCATTCTTTCTTTTTTTGCTACTTCCTCATTTAACATGAAAGAAACCAGGTCATGATTTACAGTTCTAACAGAAACACCAATGTGATCATTAAGGAATTTAAAGGAAGAACTAAAGAAATGTCTATTCTCTACCACAGATATAATTGGATTCTTGCATATCCAGGAGACACTCTATTAAATTGTCATGACCCAGACTTTTAATATATTTCAGGTTTTTCTAGTCCAAATCCACTTTTTGTCAGATTACAAAGCCATTATACCTGTAAACCTGTATCCACCTTCCATGAATTGCACTGTTCATGCCTATCATTGTGAAAGGCACTGGTAACACCAGATCCAAAATAGCTGCTAATTTCACCCCCTCTGTGCTCCTTTTATTGAGATTTTTTAAAAAAAATATGTGTGGTTTGCTGCCTGAGAATAATGGATGTGGATTGTTGTCTGCTGTCATCAGATGTCTTCATTGATGTTGAATTTGTAAGCAAGTCTACTGGATTAAATCCAGTACCAGCAAGACAGAATGGTCTTCCCTTCTAGCATGTATTTTTTCTATCTGTCTGTCTGTCTGTCTGTCTATCTATCTATCTATTTATTATACTTATATCCCCACCCCTCTAGGAAAATTTCCTACTTTGGGCAGCTATCACTTGATGTAGTTTAGAAACTGGTTCAGGAGGGTTTATGCCTCAGTGGGAGGTATGAAGGTACATGGAGGCAAGGTTAATTTTTCCTCCCATTTCTGATGACATATTACTGTAAGTGAATGCACCTTATTAAATAAAGGCCACATTTGAACTTTTTATTCAAAAGTAAGTTAGACAAGACAATCTTTAAATCTGAGTAATTGGTTGCAAATGGGATAACTTAGAGATAGCTTTATAAAACTGAAGGATTTCTTAAAATAATTTTCACTATAAGTACACTTTGATTAAGAAGTATAGAAAAGATGCATTTTAAATTTATATAGATTTTCTGAATGGGAAAAATGCTCTATACATCTCCCACAAGAGACATACCGTTATATATGAACCTGCACTTTATTAGATGTCTGCGATTCCAAGCACACATCCTTAAATGGAAGTAAATCAGCAGAGCTTACTTCCATTGATTTGTTTTACCTGAAGCTGAAAAAGTCTCCAGAAATGAAACTATATGTGAAAGACAATCTTTTGAATGCTTTTGAGCCATAGATCTAATTTTATGGGGTCAAAGTTTGCACAGACAGTCTTTATTGTGTTGCTCCTGGCACTCTTAAGTTACCACCTTATTGTGACCCATTCAAAGGACAAGCCAAACAGTGGCATCTTGTTAAATGTTTGTTACTGTATGTATCATTCTCCAAAGTTTACTTCTTCTAGGGTAGCTCAAACTTAAAGACCTAAATAGGAGATGTGTCCAATTTCTGTCCACTACACATGCACAGTAAATCTGTTCTGGAATTCTACCTGCTTTGATGAATAGAGCCTCAAGAAATGTTCAGTAGGCAAAACACTTTGTCACATTTTTGCAAAAATACCATGTCTTTAATCTCTTTTTATTGTTTTTTTTTTTTGCAAAAGCAGACCAGACATCTTCTGTACTCATCCATACAGCTACTATATCACATGGAGAGGTGAAGTGAAAAAGCTGAGTGGTATGGCTACCTGAGCCCTACTGGCTAGCAACGTGAACAATCCCAAGGTCTCTCCAGAATAAGAGAATGGTAAGGCACTCCTGAGTACTCTCTACCTGAAAAACCTGGAAAGGATAACCATAAGTCAGAATTGAAAAGATATGGTAAACATTTTAAATAAATAAATATACTTTTACCTGCTTACAACTTCAGAGGGCTATGGTGGTTTAGTGGTTAAGATGCTGAACTTGATGACTAGAAGGTTGGCAGGTTAGCAGTTTGAGACTCGAGTACTGCACAACAGAGTGAGCTCCCATCTCTGTCCCAGCTCCTGCCAATCTAGCAGTTTGAAAGCAAGAAATTGCAAGTAGATAAATAGGTACCACTTCAGTGGGAAGGTAAACAGCATTCCGTGCTCTCTGGTGTCAAGGCATGCCTGCTCCATGTCCACAGAAACATGGCTCTTTGGCTACAAACAGAGATGAGCACTGAACCCTATAGTCAGATATGACTGGCTTTCAAGCAAGGGTGACCTTTACCTTTACCTACTTAAAATTTCACTGTTTGCTAGTATCTAAAAACAGCCTAGCAGCAAGGGCTGCATCTTGAGTTTCCTGTGCTCTTGCAAATTCTTATTAAATCAATTCAGGAAAAGAAATCAACAATATTTGTTTATAAATATTTGCTGTCATTTAAAAAATGTGAATCACAAAGTCTTAGGGGTGAATGGAACTGATAAATGGATGGTGCTCTTTTATTTAACCAATGGAAGGTAGTGCTAGTCAACATGCTTGAGGTATCTGTGGATTACTGTTGTTGTTCAGTCGCACAGTCGATTCTGACCCCATGGGCCATTTTCCTCCAGGCACCTCTTTCCTCCACCATCCTCCTCAGCCCACCCAGCTCTGTGCCCATTGTGTCAACAATACCATCTAGCCATCTCATCTTTGGATGCCCCCTTCTTCTCTTGCCCTCCACCTTTCCCATCATCAAGGCCTTCTCAAGTGAGTCCTCCCTTCTCATTTGTTGTCCAAAGTACTTTAGCTTCATCTTCACTATTTGTCCCTCCAATGAACATTCAGGGCTGATTTCTTCTAATATTGACTTATTTGTTCTCTTTGCTGTCCAGGGGACTCTCAGGACTCTCCTCCAACACAAAGGCATCTATTCTTCTGCGCTCAACTTTTATAATGGTCCAGCTCTCACACCCATACATTACCACCGGGAACACCATTGCTTTGACTATGTGAAGTTTTGTTTTCAAGGTGATGTCTCTGCTTTTCACTATATTCCCCAGGTTTCTCATAGCTTGTCTTCCCATAATCAGTCATCTTTTTATTTTATGGCTACAGTCGCCATCTGCAGTGATCCTAGATAAGTAAAATTTGTCACTGCTTCTACTTCTTCCCCGTCTATTTTCCAGGGAACAATTTATCCAACAAAATATCCTGTTTTTTAAAAATGTCTAAGCAAAATGTCTAAGTGCCTGTGCTACAATTATTTTGATGTATCTCTCAGCTATACTCTATGGCCATGTCTAGATGTAGGTTTATTTTGGGGAGAGCTTATTACTTGGATTAACTTTGTATTATAGCACATTTTGATATTTGCTCATGTTTATGTACTCTTAAATTGTTTGCCTGTTGACAACTGGTCAGTGTAAATAGACTCGTTTGCCTTTTATATTGCTAAACGTTTTATTTTTCAACCCTGGAAAGATGGATGCCCATCCCCTGTAATTCAATGGATAGAAGACCTTACTCTGCTATCAAAGATGAACACATGGCTTATGGATGACAATTTTGGATGGATATATATTTTGTTAGTCTGGCCAGGTTATCCTGATATGGTAATAGAGTAGACTATACTGCCAGCAACTCAACAGCAATCGTCAGGCAGCGGTTAACTAACCTGTCAGCCCTGAGAACTAATGGCCTTGGGTGAAAAAAGACCACAGGAAAGGGTGATGGTCCCCAAGTGTATTAAATCCTACTTAAATCTATCTTTATGGAGGGCAGCAGCTTCATCAATCCTGGCCTGGGGCTGATAAAGACTTTGTGAGCCAAAATGGCTCAGGACCAGAAAGTGACTCGCGGAACTGGATCTGTGGTATGGGTGTCACACTGCAATGTGGGAGGCAAATGAAAGGCCACGGCATTCTATGGCTTTTAGGACAATCTTCATGGCTGATGACCATGATGATAGTCAATATTTAGAATTGGATACAGCAATTCTAAACTGCAGTGGCTCAAGTCGCTAAGACGCTGACTGGGAAGCGGAAGGTCAGCAGTTCGATTCCCGAGTACTGCAGGACGGAAATGAGCTCCCGTCT
Organism: Bradypodion pumilum; assembly: GCA_035047305.1. NCBI lineage: Eukaryota > Metazoa > Chordata > Lepidosauria > Squamata > Chamaeleonidae > Bradypodion > Bradypodion pumilum. Next base: position 304,077,863 of record JAWDJD010000004.1, on the reverse strand, counting down.
TCATCCCAGCTCCTGCCAACCTAGCAGTTCGAAAGCAAGAAATTGCAAGTAGATAAATAGGGACCACTTCGGTGGGAAGGTAACAGCGTTCCGTGTGCTCCGGTGTCTAGTCATGCCTGCCACATGACCACGGAAACGTCTGCAGAAGCAGACAGCGCTGGCTCTTCGGCTTAGAAACAGAGATGAGCACTGCACCCTAGAGTCGGATACGACTGGCTTTCGAGCAAGGGAAACCTTTACCTTTACCTTTACAGCACTCAAAGAAGAAAAATGTTTTTATAGATATTTAGAAGTCTCTTCTTTTGAAGCCTTTTTACTGTCCCTTTTCCACCACTCTTTTTCACTTTTCTCTCCCCCCCCCATCCAGTTACTTTTTTTGGGGGGGGGGACATTACTAGTCCTACTGTATTGTTTTTTAATTGTTATATTTTTGTGTTATTAGATTTTAATTAACGAAAATAGAGTGAAATGGGCAACATGCAATGCTGATAGCACCTCTGGACTCTCTAGTCCTTTTAAATTTTAATTGGAAAGCTTGTGGGAAATGTCAAAAGAAGCCCTTTATTTTTGTGAGATTTGGTGTGTGAGTGGGCCATTGAAGTGGAGGCAGCTTCTCAAAATGAGCATGTTGCAGCCTCCTGATTTCGGGAAATCACCTGGCACTGGGAAAAAGGTGTTCTCAACCCCCCATTCTGGAGACATGAAAATAAGAGTACAGGAAGAGCACTGTGCCAATTTATATTTCTCCTGTACTTTTGGAAATTAAATTTTAACTTGAAAATTGAAAAGTCAACAGAAACCAGATAGGTGATAAATTTCTAAATAATTCCAGGTCTTATTTGCTGATACAGTTGAATTTTAAAATTATATATGCACAATGTATTTTTCAGATGAGGGGCTCGTGTTCAGTATTTCTGCATTTCTTCTGGCAGCAAACTTTGGCGTATGAAATTCAAGAGAATTAAGATTGGGGACAATGATCATTAAAATAAAGATCACATTAAGAATGTAGAGAGTACTTGAAACATTTCTCATTTTTGGTTATTTTCTGAGTCTTGCTAAGAAGCCCTCCTGCACTTGTAAGATTTTCTGGTTTTCTACAAGAATAAGGTTCTAGTTTTGTTTTTCCAGTGTATTATTATTGTTTTTGACATTGATATTGTTGTTTTTTAATTGTCACAGTTTGTGTATCTCAATGCACTTTCAAAAGAATTTTGTAGAAGAAAGCTGCCATTTTGGATGACAATTCTCATAATGCTGCGCAGACAGGATTTTCAATGAGTAGGTATTGTAATAATGCAGTGCAGAATGGTGTTTTTTTCCTGGGGGAAATGGCCATGAAAGTTCCAAGAATTTCCACAATTTTTCTGGTGAGATTTATCCGGAGAAAAACAAACAAGCAAACTCTTGCTTATTATTAAAATAATATCTTGCTTATTATTAAAATAAGTAAAAAGTACCGGCCATGATGAAACCTGCCAAAAAAGCATTAGTCTTGAGCAATTTCAAGGGAACAAAGTTGAGATTAAGAGCTTTTCCAGGACTCAGATTTAAAATCAAAACTGGATGTCCTGGACAGTATGTGGAATCGGTTCTAACAGTTACCACATAATGTGCTTGAAAAATGGATTTTGATTCATGAAAGCTGACACTGAAACAAATTTTTGTTAGTCTTTAAAATGCAACAATATTTTCTTAACTTTCTTCCTGCTACTTCCCCTTTAATTTTGCCACTGTAAAGTCTCATCAAAAAGAAGAAGAAGCATATATAATATACATGAAAAACATAATAATTGTGGCACCTTAAACATTAGTAAAATTATTTAAGTATGAGTGTTGTGAATTACAATCCACTTTCTCAGGTACATAATGAAAGCGCGGCGCCAAAATGGCCGCCACGCTCTTTGCGGGCCCCCCACCCCACCCGGACTCAGACATCCGGGTGAGTTAGGGGGCGTGGCCACCTCTCTATAAAAGGGGTGGCCACGAGGCAGCCGAGCTGCCATTTTAAAATAGCGACGGAGAGGAGAAGTTTTCTCCGTCGCTGTTCCTTCGTCTCTTCGGCTCTTTAGCCCTTGGCTTTCTCGGTTTAATCCACCATTTATCGTACCCGGCGGGTTATTCTGTCAATGATGCTATCCCTGATGACCTTTGTTCGGTCAGGTATACATCCTTTGACCAAGCCCTGCGAATGGTGCGCTCTTGTGGTCCTGGTGCCCTCCTGGCAAAATGCGACATTAAATCGGCATTCCGATTGTTGCCAGTGCACCCGGAGGACTTTGAGCTATTGGGTTTTAGATTCCAAGGGAAGTTTTATGTAGATAAGGCCATGCCTTTTGGCTGCTCTATATCCTGTTCAGCATTTGAATGTTTTAGCACTTTCCTTCAGTGGGCCTTTGTTCGCAGGTCCGGGTCTTGGTCTGTAGCCCATTACCTCGCTGACTTTTTGTTCGGGGGTGAACGGGGCTTGGACACGTGCACGCGTCTCCTCACCACATTTCAGACGCTAATGCAGGAAATGGGTCCCTTTAGCGCCCGAAAAGACCGAGGGCCCATCCACTACCCTCACATATCTGGGTATTGAAATTGACACGGTGGCACAGGCATCCCGGTTACCCATCGATAAGGTCACCCGGATCTCCACGATGGTTTTGGCCTTGCTGGCCAAACGTAAAGTGCCACTTCGTGAGCTTCAGGTGCTACATGGCCATCTTAACTTTGCCTGCAGGGTGGTTACGCCTGGCAGGGCATTTGCCCGGCGCCTATGTGATGCCATGTCTGGCCTGACAAGGCACCATCATAGGGTCCGACTGACCAGGGGCATGCGGGCTGACCTTTTGGTTTGGCTCACATTCCTGCGGGACTTCAACGGGGTCTCCTTTTGGAGATCCGACCTTTTAGTTTCCCCTAGGTTTCAAGTACAGTCGGATGCCTCCGGCTCCCTGGGATATGGGATTTACTTCCAGGGGAGGTGGGCTTATGGCCAATGGCCTCCAGCATGGCGGGGCACGGATCGCCTCCGTGATCTTACATTCCTTGAGTTTTTTCCAATCCTGGGAGCTTTGATGCTATGGGGCGAGGAGTGGGCCAACTCTGTGGTTCACTTTTGGTGTGACAATGCTGCGGTAGTGCACATTGTCAATGCTCAGACGTCTAAATCACCCAGGGTGATGGCTTTAGTTCGCCAATTCGTGTTACGTAGCCTACGCCTCAATGTGCTTTTTAGGGCCAGACATGTACCAGGCATTAATAATGATATCGCCGATGCTTTATCCCGCCTGCAGATCCCCCGGTTCCGCGCCTTGGCTCCGGACGCAGAGGAATTCCCCTCGCCGCTCCCTGCTGAGATTTGGACATTTGGCAAGGAGAGGTGAACTGGGCGATCGGCATGTCCTTGGCGCCCCGCACGCATAAGGCGTATCATCATGCTTTCGTTCAATTTATAAATTTTTGTGTGCAACTTCAGTTGCCCGAGGTGTGGCCCATTCCAGTGGAACAAGTTTTACAATTCATGGTTTATTTACACACTCAGGGCCTCGCACCCCGCACTATAGCATCCAGGCTGTCAGCACTGGCATTTATTGCCAAGGTGAGGGGTTTTGCTGACAGCATGAACGATTTCCGCATACGGCATGTTTTAGAGGGGTGGGCACGGGAACGTGGCCGCCGCCAGGACACTCGTCACCCAATTTCCCCAGGGCTGCTTACCCACCTTGCACGAGGCTGGCATAACCTATGTTTTGACAGGTATGAAGCAGCTCTTTTTCATGCAGCTACTACGGTGGCTTTCTTTGGAGCGCTCCGCATCAGTGAATTGGTTCTACTGTCTAAGGCGGATGCGGCTCGTAGGGCACTGGAACTCGACGATGTCTATGTTTCTAATGAGTGGGCTCAGTTGAGGATACGGTCCTCAAAAGTTGATCAGCACGGCGTAGGCAGTGGAGTTAGACTGCTACGATGTTCCATTGCAGACATCTGTCCGGTTGGTGCCCTACAGGAGTTCTTGGCAGTGCGTGGCACGCACCCTGGCCCGTTTTTCTGCCACCAGGATGGGTCTCCCCTTACTAAATTTCGATTTTGGAAGGTGACCGGTATGGCACTATCCAGTGTTGGCCTCCCAGGGGCTCGTTACAGCACCCATTCATTTAGAATAGGTGCTGCTTCAACTGCAGCTGCATTTGGGTACTCTGAGGCTGATATACGCCGTATGGGAAGATGGGGATCTAAGCATTTTGCATTATATGTTCGCACTCTTCAGACATGAGTACCAGTTAAGTCACTGTTCCCTTTTTTCTCTTACAGACCCTGTGTGTCCCCGCACACCAGTGGCAGTATGGCTGGTGGGCCACAGTTACGTGCACTGGGCAGCGCAGTATGCTGCGGCGACAGAGTGGGGACCCCAGCTTGGACTGCGTGCAGCCGCATGCATATGTTGGTACGGTAAGCGTGGAATGAGATGGCGGGAACTGTTGCCATTCCTTTTCTCCATCAGGGATGCTGAACCACCTGATGTCCTTGTACTGCACCTCGGGGGCAATGACCTAGGCCAGGTCACTGGCCTTTCTTTAAAATTCATGATTTGCAGCGACCTAGCTTATTTGCATTATGTGTGGCCGTCCACAAGGCTGCTATGGTCGGACATCATACCACATCACGCTTACAGGGGAGGTGTTGACCTCCGTGCCCTTGACCGCGCTCGTCGCTCGGTGAACAGGGCAGTTGCCCGGTTCGTGGCAGACAAGGGTTTGGGGATGGTCATCCGACACCACACCATTAGTTTACAAAATTATGATCTGTATGCAGGGGATGGGGTCCACCTGTCGGCTAGAGGTATGAACCTCTTTTTGGAAGGCTTGCAAGCAGGCCTGTTGACCGAGCTGACGGTCTGGGGGGGGCAGTGAGTCTTCATTGAAGCCTCCCCGTGTGGCGGGTAGCACTGGTAAGGTAAAAATTTATGGCCCATAGGTATCCAGCAGGTTCGCAATTGACTGGCCAACACTTAGACAGGTACAGGTGTAATAACGTTGACCGGTCAACGACGAACCAGGCAAGGGGTGATGGCAGGAGCTTTTCAGCATGCATCACCCCGTGATTTGATGGATACACGTCAGAGGGTGGGGTCAGTAGATAGTTTATTGACCACGTTCAACAATTTGTTTGTGTCAACAAACAAATTGATACAAATGGATACATTGTAGCCAATTGCCATTGGCAATTTTGGGAGGAACCTTACCAGTGTTACTGCGGCCGGCTTGCCTTAAGAATTATAATTGGATGAGTACCAATTGAAAGTTATGATTCGGACTAGGGCATTATTCAATAAAAGTGGCCCAATGCCTTTATCCATATACCGATGTCTGGGTCTTTCTTTGGGGGGTGCGCCTGCAAAGCATAATAGTGGGGCCAGAGGTTTACATGCATAGAATACTGTACATAGTAAAGGAATGCGGACCAAGTGAGAGGAAAAAAGAAGTCAGTGGCCTTTCAAAATGACAATGACTTCAATAGCAATAATTCAAAAGGCTGATTTACACAGAACTCCTATTACCAACAATTAAGAGGTTATAATGATGTAGCATTCTAGCAAGGAAACATTCTTAGTGATAACTGGATTACAAACTACAAGCTAAAGTACTTTGGACACGAGAAGAGAGGACTCACTAGAGAAACTTTTGATGCAGAGAAATACTGAAGGCAAAAGAAGAAGGATGAGATAGCTAGATGGCATAGGATGAGATAGCTAGATGGCATAGTTGATGCAAGGCGCTTAGACCTAAGTGGGCAGTGGAGGATGGTGGAGGATAGGAGTGCCTGGCATGCAGTGGTCTATGTAGTTGCAAAGGGTCAGACTCGACTATATGACTGAACAACAACAAAAACCATCTATGAATATTTTTGAAGTGATAACCATGTTAGTCTCTGAAAGCATATCAGAGAATAAACAAAACAAGAACAAAAAGCCAAAAAAACGTTGTGGAACCTTAAAGACCAACTACTGTATTTTGATGTTAGCTTTTGTGGATCAAGTCTACTGGGAAACTGGCATGTTCTGAAATTGACTTTTGGGGCTTACCATTTCTGATGTTATATCTGTATCCATTCATTCTCTTTCATAAAGATTGTCCATATACAGTCTGTAGAATGTAGAGGATCACTGCTGACAATGGACAATACAAATCAGATTAACAGATAAACAAGCAATCAGGCCCCTGTTGTTTTGGATGCCATTGTTGGGGCTTTTGATACTTCCAGAGTATATGTGGGGAAATAATTAGCATCTGAATTTGAGACAGCATCTTGTTTCTGTCTCTGTCTATCCCCCAATCTTAAACAACCATGGGCACAAACACAAAAAGTGCAATGCCAAGGCACAGACAGAAAATAGAAATAATTTGCTTGCGACATCTCATTTTTGCTTGTAACATCTCTTGGTGCCTGCCCCAGCCCTGTAGAACCTCTTACCATCTGAATTGCGCCTCCAGTCAGAGCTGCTCCCCTTTAGGAGGGCACTTAAGACCTGGTTATGCCAGCGGGTGTGGGGGCCGTCAGGTGTGACAGCCTAGTCCCGCTGGCTTATATAATTAGTGCCCTACAACTGACTTGTCTGTTTTTATCTCCCCCTTCCTCCCCCTCTGTTTTTATTCTTGCTTTTTCTTTTTTGTTTTTGCATCTCTTAAGGGGTTAGGGAGGGTATTGGAGGGTGTATGTGTTTTAAGATTTATTTTAGATAGGGGTTTTAGTATTGTTTTTATCTCTCAATTCTTTTGTGTTTTATTGTATTTCTTTTCATGCTGGAAGCTGCCCTGAGTGGTCTTGGCACCAATAGGGCGGAATATAAATACTCGAACTAACTAACTAACTAAATAAATAAATAAATTTTCATATTCAGGATATTTGGGGAAATATTTGGCATCTGAGTTTGAGCATCTTGTTTCTGTCTCTGTCTATCCTCCAATCTTAAACAACCATGGGCACACACACAAATAGTACAATGCCAAGCAAGGCACAGACAGAAAATAGAAATAATTTGCTTGCAACATCTCATTTTCATATTCAGGATATGTTGATCTGATTACAGAATGTGTTAGGAGAGTTCAAAAGCAGCAGCTCATTACAACTATTAAAAAGGAAGTAGTTGATCTCTATGTTAAAACAAAGTCTTTCCTGTTTAATATAGTATCTCACACTCTATAGTTCATTCACTCAAATATATCATATTGCTGTCCAGTTCATCTTACACCACAACTCTGCACTCATCTTTTTTCACAGTTATTTTTACACCCTGGTTTGAGGTAAATGTTTCTTTTAAATATCACAGTATTTTCTCTCCTTTGAATCAATAGATAATGGCCTCTTGATATCCTGCAAAAACAGCATACTGTTCTAGAGATTGTTCACTTGAATTCACTTGATGTATCATGTTGTAACATGAAAAGCTGCCTTATATATTCAACTCCCTGGTCTCTTCTTTCAAGTACTTTTCAGAAGCTGTGCCATCTATGCTAATGAACAGGTTGGTTGTTATGAGTCATCAAATCACCTCCAATTTATTGCAACCCTATGAAAGAAAGATCTTCAAAATGTTCTGTCCTCAACAGCTCAGCTCTTCTTCTGCAAGTTATACTTTGTGCCATCCTTTAGGGAATAGATCCATCTTGCTTTTGGCCTTCCTTGCTTCCTGCAGCCTTCCACCTTTCCCACTATGATTGTCTTTTCCAGAGATTCTTGCTGTTTGATTATGTAACCAAAGTAGGACAGTTTCCGTTTCATTATTTTTGCCTACAGAGACAGTTCAGGCTTGATTTGCTCTAGAACATACTTGCTTGTCTTATTTTGGCAATCCAGGATCTCTGCAAAACACTTGTCAAGCAACACATTTCAAATGAATCAATTTTTCCCTATCAACTTTTTTTAGTACCCGGCTTTAACACCCATGCATGATGACTGGAAATCCATTCATGTGGATGATCTTGGTCTCCAGTGATATGTCCTTATAGTCAAAATTCTTCTGATTTCTTAGCTGCAATCCCCATTTGGGTTGATGATGGAGTCTAGGTATTCAAAATATTTCACTATTTCTATTTCTTTATTATTAAACGTGAAGTTGTGCAGTTCTTCTGTAGTCATGATTTTTGTCTTCTTAATGAACAGGTTTACGTTGCTTAAAATAAACTGCTTAAATAATGAAGTAATCACACCAGAGTGTGCAAAATTAGTTTGGATCCAACAAGGCTCAATTTTTCTTTATTATTCTTTCATTGGCCGATTGCAGCCAACAATGCAAGCGCAGCGCCAAAATGGCTGCCGCGCTCTTTGCGGGGGCCCCACCCACCTGGACTCAGACATCTGGGTTAGTTAGGGGGTGTGGCCACCCCTCCATAAAAGGGGTGGCCACGAGGCAGTCTGGCTGCCATTTTGCAAAGCGACGGAGCGGAGAAGTTTGCTCCGTCGCTTTCTTGCTCGCCTCTTTTCAAGAGGCTCGATTTGCTATTCCCAGGAGAGAAACATTTACGTGTCTCTCTCTTTTAAAATTTCTTGATCGGAGGTTTCCCTTCCTCCGAACAGCACTTGACTGCAGTGGCTCAGATGGCTAAGATGTTGACTGGGAGGCAGAAGGTCAGCAGTTCAATTCATGAGTACTTCAGGACGGAATACTCTTTACCCAAGTGCAAGGCTCAGTCGGCCCCCTTGGTCGCGCCTGGGGCGGGCTCAGCCCACCCCCTCTACTTTTTGGGAGTGCCACCGGGCCGGAGGGCTCGGACGGCACCCCCGCAGGTGGGTAGTGGGGTTATAAGACACACTGCCACCAATGAGCCCAGGCTGAGGGCTCGGGAGGTGGGTGGCACAGGCCTGCTCCACTGGGGTTCTTACCCCCACTGCTTCTTTGCCCGGCTTGGGGCATAGCAGCCCACTTGGGCATGGTGCAGGTTTCCGCCCTGCTGTCATTCCTGGCCCTCATGGACCAGATTACTGGACATGCCCCTATTCTGGCCAGGGATTACCACATGGGTTTATCCCGCATCAATTACCCGGTGGGGCCATCCGGCCCATCCGGCCCACCTTGTCCTGGTGGGTTAGATGCTGTGGATGCTCCCCTGCCCGCAATTCGTCACTGGAGGCATCAATGGACATTGCTCCACCACCTTCGGATGGTGGGTGTGCCAACTCGGCGGTTCCGGCCCACATGCCGGCCATGGCTGCGCAGGGGGCCACCAACAGGGTTGAGCTGCCGAGGCCATCAGGCCAGCGCAGGCTGGCGCCTCGCGGCTCCCCATCCAGCCTGGACGCACTGGAACACGGAGCTAGATGGCCATTGAGAACTCTGACGCCCACCATGGGCCGGAACCCCCAGTGGGGGCGGCTTGTGGGGGTGCACCAAGTGAGTATCCTGGTCAAGTCAGCACACCTGTGACACTAGCTCATAACGCTGGGGGGGGGTATAGTGGCATGGTCGCAACAGGCCAATTACACCCTGGTTCTTACTGGGGTGCCCGCCCCTATGCTTTTCCTTAATTTCTCTGGGGCCTGAAGGGCCGATTATGTGTTTACTCACTCCAATCCGTGCCAACGGTTGTTCTGCCGGTGGCCGGTTACTCCATACCCCTGGGTGACCATTTGTCCCGGGCTATTAGCAAGACTATGTGGCTTGGGGAATATATTCACATTTTCCCCCTCCTGCAATGTGAACACACTGATGAGGGCATTGAGGGGCAGGACGACAGAGACAAGGAGTTGCCCCGTCGCCGCAAGCTGCCTCCCTATGGGGCCAATTGGTTACCGGCCTATTGGGCATCCATTGCAGGATATATGAGGGCCCGTCCTGATTTGGCCATCCCAATGGTCCAGTGCTTGGACAATAATTACCGGGCTGTGGTTGTTTTCCCTGGCCCATCATGGTTAGCCTATGTCAAGACCTTAGGATGAGGGCGGCCCTTCACCCTGAGATGCCAGCGATGAGCCCTGCTGGCACTTGTAGTTAATATATATGACTCCTACGTGGCAGCGCTTATGCTCCGTGCGGAGAGTCTACTTTTGGGCAACCACATTTGTGCCTTGATCTGGAGCTCTCAGATTAAGTTAGCTGCTACCATTTGCAACAGGGGACATGTTTTGCAGGGCACTGGAACTAGACTATGTGTTGCTCGATCAGGAGTGGGCTCTGGGGAGGCTTCGCTCCTCAAGGGCCGGTCAGCCGGAAGAGGGTACTAGCCTGGTGCTGCCATATGTCCGGTTGCTTCCCCACAGGTGTTTGTGGCAGCGTGTGGTTCACGCCCTGGCCTGTCGTCTGCTACCAAGCCAGGTCTACCCTTATTGAACTAGAATTGGTACCCATTACTTCTGGTTAGGCACCGCATCAACTGCAGCTGCATTTGGGTGCCTGGAGCCTGACATATGTTGCATGGGCAAGTGGGGATTTGCCCAATTTTCTCTGTCTGTTCATCCCTTCACTGAATGAGTGCCTTGTTCTGCCCTCTATTCTCCCTCCTTATTTTACAGACCCTTTGTGTTTCCGCACACTGGTAGTAGTGTGGCTTGTGAGCCACAGTTATGTGCACCGGGGCGGCACAGTATGCTGCTTCGTTAGAATGGGGAACCCATCTCGGGCTACGCGTAACCATGCGTATGCAGTGGTATGGTGTGCACGGCATATAGGTGGCGGGAACTGTCAACATTCCTGATGTCCATTGGGGATGCTGGGCCGCCACATGTTTTAATTCTGCACCTCGGAGGCGGTGATCTTGCACGGATTGCTGGCCTGGACTTAAAGACTTCCGAGTGCAGCGACCTGGCGTCTCTTTGCCATTTATGGCCATTTACATGATTGCTATGGTCATACATCATGCCGAGGCAATATCATAGGAGATACTTTGACCCAGCAGTCGGACGGTGCCCGATGGTCAGTGAACAGGGCTGTTGCCTGGTTCCTTATCTAGAATGGCTTGGGGACAGCCATTTGTCATCTGGGGGTAGGGTTACAGGAATGTGGCCTGTATTCTTGAGATGGGGTTCACCTGTCAACAAGTGGATGCACCTCTCTTTTGAATAACGTGCAAGAGGGCAGGGTGACCGAATTGTCGGTCAAGGGGAGCGGCCCCTGCTGCAATGTGGCAATGTTGCCAAGTGGAAGGTGCCTCTCCGAGAGTCGCAGGTGATGCATGGCCACATCAACTTTGCCTGCAGAGTGGTAACACCAGGCAGTGCCTTCACCTGGTGTCTGGGACACACTATAAACGACACCGCAGGGTACAGCTGATTAGGGGTTTACGAGCAGACCTGTTTGTTTGGCTCACATTCCCGCAGGACTTTCATGCTGCCTCCTTTTGGAGGTCTGAGCTTCTTGTCAGCCCCGTTCCAAGTACGGTCGGATGCCTCCGGCTCCCTGGGGTGGGGGGACTTATTTAAGGACAGTATGCCTATGGTCATTGGCCCCAGGGATGGCAAGGCATGGATCGCTTACGAGATCTTACGTTCCTGAAAATTTTTCTCAATTCTGGGTACCCTTTATGCTCTGGGGAGACAGGTGGCCTAATTCTGTGCTTCGCTTTTGGTGTGGCAATGCTGCGGTGGTGCACATTGTCAATGCCCAAACGTCTAAATCCCCCAGAGTCATGGCCTCAGCTCACCTATTGTTCTTGGGTCCATGCGCTTTAAGGCGCTCCTTAGGGCTAAACGTGTGCCAGGCATTAATAATGATTGCTGATGCTTTATCCTGCCTGCAGATCTCCCGGTTCCGTGAATGGGCTCCATACGCTTGGGAACTACCCTCTCCACTCCTGGCTGAGATCTGGACACTTGGTGAGGAGACATGAACCAGACGAGTTGCTTGTCTTGGCACCTCGCACACGTACGGCATGTCAGCGTCCACTCCTTCGCTTTGGAGCCTTTTCTGGGCAAAGGCAGTTGCCTGAAATGTGCCCGATAATAATAATAATAATAATAATAAGTTTTATTTCTACCCCGCTTTCCTAGCACAAGTGCCACTCAAAGCGGCTTACAACATATATAAATACAGTAACACAAATATAATTACACCAATAATCAACAATAATACAGTATTATTGTTATAATGCAGTATAACAATAAAACAAAAAACATAGTATCAGTATATCAAATAATACATAATTACATAGCATCAAAAAATATTCAATATTAACAACATCCCCAGGTGATGGAGCACAACTCACATCCCCGTTGGCGCCCCTGCACAATGTCTTGAGCTGCAGTAACATCAGCCTGTCTCCATGTCCATCTGACACTCTCTCTCCCCGCCCCCGCTCTCACCACGGGCGGGGAAGTGACAAATCCAGCGGCTCCATCAGCGGCATGATAGTAAAGCCGCAATGGTCGCTCCACAACTGGGGGCCAGTCTTTCACCAGTCTCTCTCTCCACCCATGCTCTCACCAAGGGTGGGGGTCCGAGAACGTAGCAAGAGCAGCAGAGTCTTAAAGCCGTAGAGCAGCTGCCAGAGTCCAGGGCGCCGTCGGCGTTGCTCCAGCGTGGCCGCCTCTTATACCCCCGCCGAGGAGAGGGGCGGAGGGAGGCGGGGCTGTCCGGGACGCCGGTGTTGGGGCTCTCCCGCCAGCTGCCAGAGTCCAGGGCGCCGTCAGCGTTGCTCCAGCGTGGCCGCCTCTTATACCCCCGCCGAGGAGAGGGGCGGAGGGAGGCGGGGCTGTCCGGGACGCCGGTGTTGGGGCTCTCCCGCCAGCTGCCAGAGTCCAGGGCGCCATCAGCGTTGCTCCAGCGTGGCCGCCTCTTATACCCCCGCCGAGGAGAGGGGCGGAGGGAGGCGGGGCTGTCCGGGACGCCGGTGTTGGGGCTCTCCCGCCAGCTGCCAGAGTCCAGGGCGCCGTCAGCGTTGCTCCAGCGTGGCCGCCTCTTATACCCCCGCCGAGGAGAGGGGCGGAGGGAGGCGGGGCTGTCCGGGACGCCGGTGTTGGGGCTCTCCCGCCAGCTGCCAGAGTCCAGGGCGCCGATACCGGTCGCCTAGGGTTTACAATATATGGTGCACCTCATGCTCTGGGGTTGGCCCCACGCACCATAGCCACCAGGGTTTACACCTTAACATTCATGGCCAAGACATGGGGCTTTACTGACTGTGCGAGTGTTTTCCGCATACGTCATGTATTGGAAGGGTGGACACATGTATGTGGCTGCCGCCCGGACACACGTTGCCCTGTTTTCACAGGTATTCTGACCTTGACCCACCTTGCATGAGGTTGGCATAGACTATGTTACAGTAGGTGGGAGTAGTCTCTTTTTATGCAGCTACCACCGTAGCTTTCTCTGGTGCTCTGCGAGTCAGCGAGCTGGTCCCATGATCAAAAGGGGACAATTTTTGTAGGGCACTGGAACTCGAAGATGTCTCTATCAACCAGGAGTGGGCTCAGTTGAGGATTTGTTCCTCAAAGTCCGATCAGCATGGAGTAGGCAGTGGTGTAGACTGCTATGATGTACATTTGCTGACATCTGTCCGGTTGGTGCCCTACATGCAGTTTTGGCAGTGCCTGCTGCGTGCCCTGGCCTGTTTTTCTGCCACCAGGATGGGTCTCCCCTTACCAAATTTAAGTTCTGTAGGGTGACCGGTACCGCGCTTCACAGGGTGGGGCCCGTTATGGCACCCATTCATTCAGGATAGGCGTCACATTGACCGTGGCTGCATTTGGGTACTCGGAGGCGGATGTGTGTGGGCACATGTGGGTTTGCGTGTATTTTCCTTATATGTACATCCCCTCACTGTATGAGTACCTAGTTATGTCCTTAATTCCTTTTCCTTTTTTACAGACCCTGTGTGTCTCCGCACACCGGTGGCAGTGGAGCTGGTGGGCCGCAGCTATGTACACTGGGCGGCAGAATATGCTGTGGTGACAGAATGTGGACCCCAGCTCGGGCTGCGTGCATCCGCACGTATGCGGTGGTATGGTATGCGCGGCATGAGAGGGTGGGAACTGTTGCCATTCCTAATGTCCATCAGGGATGCTGGACTGCCTGATATTCTTATTCTGCACCTCGGCGGCGATGATCTCACACGGATCACTGACCTTTCCTTAAAATGTCGAGGTGCAGTGACCTGGCATTTTTACATCATTTATGGCCGTACACATGGTTACTATGGTCTAACATCGTGCCGAGACACCGTTTTTAGAGGAGACATGGATCTCCGTGGTTTGGACCGTCCCCGGTGGTCAGTGGACAGGGCTGTTGCCCGGTTTCTTGCTGAGAATGGCTTGGGGACAACCAGTAGACATCCGAGGATAGGCTTGCAAAATTTTTGACCTATAGGCAGGAAATGGGGTCCACCTGTCAGCCAGAGGTATGAACCTCTTTCTGGAGGATGTGCAAGCAGGCCTGGTGACCAAGCTGACGGTCGGGGGGGGGCAGTGAGTCATCATGGACGCCTCCCCGTGTGGCAGGTACCACTGGGTAAGGTAAAGGTTTATGACACATAGGTATCCGGTAGGTTCGCAATTGACTGGCCAACACGTAGATAGGTACAGGGGAAACAGGTTTGGCCGGTCAAGGGCGAACTATGAAAGGGGTGATGTCAGGAGCTTCACAGCCTGCATCTCCTTGATATTTGAAGGGATACACATCATAGGGTGGGGTCAGTAGATAGTATATTGACTCCAGTCAACAATTTGTTTGTGTCAACAAACAAATTGATACAAATTGATACATGTAGCCAATTTCCATTGGCATTTAGGGTGGAACCTTACCAGTGCTACTGCGGCCTGCTTGTCTTAAAGAATTACAATTGCATGATACACCAATTGAAAGTGATAATTTGTACTAGGGCATTATTCAATAAAAGTGGCCCGATGCCTTTAATCCAATACCAGTGTCTGAGTCTTTATTTGGGTGGGTGAGCCTGCAATGCAAGCGTGGCGCCAAAATGGCCACCACGCTCTTTGCGGGGACCCACCCACCCAGACTCAGACATCCGGATTAGTTAGGGGGCATGGCCACCCCTCCATAAAAGGGGTGGCCACGAGGCAGCCTGGCTGCCATTTTGCGAAGCGACGGAGCGGAGAAGTTTTTCACCTCCACCCCCTCCCTAGTGGACAGTTTGATTTCCTGGTCGCTTCGGGGCCGGGTGGGAATTTTTGCTTGAACCTACATTGGCCCTTTGGTTCTTGCTTTTTCGCCCATCCCACACTGTCGCTAGCGTTTGAGATACGGGGTAAGTTGACTTTGGTCACTTTCGGTGGGTAGCACTGGGTAAGGTAAAGGTTTATGACACATAGGTATCCGGCAGGTTTGCAATTGACTGGCCAACACGTAGATAGGTACAGGGGAAACAGGTTTTGCCGGTCAAGGGCGAACTATGAAAGGGGTGATGTCAGGAGCTTCACAGCCTGCATCACCTTGATATTTGAATGGATACACGTCATAGGGTGGGGTCAGTAGATAGTATATTGACTCCAGTCAACAATTTGTTTGTGTCAACAAACAAATTGATACAAATTGACACATGTAGCCAATTTCCATTGGCATTTAGGGTGGAACCTTACTAGTGCTACTGCGGCCTGCTTGCCTTAAAGAATTACAATTGGATGATACACCAATTGAAAGTGATAATTCGGACTAGGGCATTATTCAATAAAAGTGGCCCGATGCCTTTAATCCAATACCGGTGTCTGAGTCTTTATTTGGGTGGGTGTGCCTGCAAAGAGGTTCTGTTGGCAGATCTTTCTGGTGATAAATCTCTGAGATCAACTGGCTCAAGGAGGTTCAGACATGCAAGGGTGTTTTGACCATCATAAGGAGACTTCTACCAATGGAAGTGATATCTATCTATTCCAAAGCTGCTGCTGTAATACATCTTTGAGTTAGGATTGAATAGAAAGATATCATATAACGGAGGTTTACTTACAAAGCCAAAACCAGTTGTGTAATTGCAATACTAAATAAGCCATATATTGCCTAAATCATACTCTACTCAGCATCTTTGTCTGTTGGTAAGAAAACCATAGAAATTGAATTAGCCTGATCTTCCTAGGGAAAGAATTCCAGGAGCAGAAACACCTGTCAAGAAAGTCTAGACAGACAAGCACAATGTAAGGCTATTAAAATAGAGTTTTCTAGTCTGCTAATGGCACAACTTAATATCTCTCTCCCATTTCCCCATATATTCCCTGTCACTTTCTATAACTAGTCCAAATTAAATATTCTTATCTCTCTGTTATTATACACACAGGTGAGAAATCCATTTCAAAGCAAGTACTGCAACGAAAAAATGTGGTGAGAGAGCCCTATTTCAGTTTTTCTTATTTGCTTTTGTCTCCCTTTATTACTTTTCATTTTAAAAATATGGATTTCTCATTTAGTTTTTCATTTGGCTGTAAAATGAATGTATACTACATATAGGGGAATTAAAGGTATGGCAAACACCCTAAACAATGTCCTGCTTCTATTAAAAGCTGTATATGAGTGATATATGACTTAAATCACATTTTAACTTTTTTTTTTGCAACATTAACCAGCTTAGTAACAGCATGGGTAAGTATTATGGCATGTATTATTTTTACTCAAGAAATTAGACACACTTGTCAAAAGAAGGTGTGATGGTGTGTACTCTCTCAGACATTCCACAATACGATTGCAAATCGAAAAATCAGGTTTTCCTTAGCTTCTTCAACTGTGTTATAGCCAATACAAGCAGGGCTTTAGTGGTCTATCTTCATTTACAGTCTTTGTGAACAATTTCTCTTTTCCATTAAAGACTGAATGTTGAAAATGAATGAATGATCCCCAGATGGTTTAACATGTACTGGAAGACGTGTTCTCTGGGGGCCTCACCCTCCCCAATACTTTCCTCCCCCTGTGAATAGGGTTCAAGCAGCCCACAGGAGAGGTGCACACTCCACATGCCTCCCCCTTATTACAATGATGTGGTAAGGAAAAACATAGACAAACTGGAGGAAGGCCAACAGTATTGTGCTGGGTTTGAAATGGAAGTTCTGTAAGGAACAGTTGGAAGACTTGGGTCTTTTTAACTTGGAGGAGATAAAATTAAATATCTGAAAGGGTACTGTGTATAATTTATTGATTTATTATTTATTAGTTAGACTTATACCTCACTCCTCTAGGGAAGAATGAATCCCTATATGAGGCAGCTAACAGCATAAAATCCCCATATAACATACAAACTTATTGAAAATACTCCCCCCCATAAAACTATATACAATAAAAGCTCACAGTAAAACAGACCATAAAAATGGACCAAAATATCGTAAAGCTCCAAAAGACAGAACTACAAGGAACAGGTTGATCTTTTGCGAATGCAAATGTTGACTAAATACTAGGAGAAATTTTCCAATGGAAATAGTAACTGACAATGGAACAGATTGCCTTGAGAGTCATTGGGTTCTCTTTCACAGGGGGTACTCAAATAGAGCATTCAAGAATTTGTCAAGAGTAGAGGACTGGCATCTGCACTTTAGATCTTTTACCAAGGACAGGCTTGAACTATGTCATCATAGCTTCCTTTCAGCTACGTATGCTCCTAAAATTCAGGGATGGGTGTCTCTTGCATTGAGATGCACACACAAAAATACTCACTCAAGAATATGAACTCATCCAAAAATTTACTTCACAGGCAGAATATTTGGAAAAGGGAATTGGTCAGTATTTAATGCTTCCTTACATGGAACAAAAAACAAATCACTTATATAACATTAAATCCCTTCCTGTATATAAATGGACATCTTCTTCCATGCTTCTGAGCATGACCTTGTCTTCTGTTATAAGTACATTGATCGCCACCCAATATGCTTCTCTATGGGGAAAAATTCCATCTTATACAAAAAGTTGTTGCACCTACATATCCATGCCCTCCAGTGATACCTATGGGCTACTTCTTACTTCCTAGAAGGAACTTTCAATCTCTGAAGGCCCAGATGCTATGATACCCTGAGGAATTGACTACTCTGCTTTCAGTGCCATAGGGTATCTTCTTTTCATTTTGGTTGTATTCAAGCTCAAGGTTTTCAGCAGAATTTTGATGTAAAAGTGAAAAGAAGCTGTTGTAATGAACTTCCTTTGCAATACAATCAGACTCATGTGTTCAGATAAGAATGGCTCTGACTTTTAGAACTTTTGCATAATGTTCACTTTCATGTTATATTTGAAATAGCAGTGTTAATCATTACCTGGTCCATTCATCCTCACATACTATAAAAGTGAAAGTCCCTTTTTTTCTCTCCACTCCAAGAAAGCAAGTCTTTTTAGCTGGTCCTAGAGAGAATAAATGCAAATAGTTTTTGTGGATTTTTGTAAAGACTTGGCAAAAGTTAAAACTACAATAATGTGCTACTACCTTATTGCTTTGACTATTTCAAAGTTAAGAGCACTGGATGGCTTGTTTGTGTCTTTGTGAGCAGCAAGCCTGTCATTTTGTGTGAACTATCTGCCAGTGTATGCTTGACTTCACCAAGTGAAAAGATAATAAAGATGTTCAACACAAATTCTGCAAAGCACACCGGAGAAAAATGGATTTGTGTCTTTCCATCACTGTGCAGATGAGATCTCACACAGGGGATTGAGAATCTTTGACAAGCTATATAAAAGGATGTAAACAGCTTGTTTCTGGCCATCAAAAAATTCAGGCAACATTTCTTTAACCCTTTATCTGGAATGTTAAAATATAGTTGGTTTCAGAGTATGTAAGGCATGCTTCTGAATTTGTAAGTAAATATACCTGTATTAAAAAGTTCTTATTTTAAAAACACATATAAATGCATTTTAATCAAGGCAGAATGTATGCAAATACTGTATGTACATTGAGAAAAAAATGTGTGAAATGTGTGAAAACATGACAATTTGGAGAACGGATTATCACAATATGGGCACCTGGGGGGAGGCCTCACAATATGATGGAGGATGTTGGTTGAGAAGAGAATCCTGGTAGGATTCTAAGACATTCAATTTAAAAACAAAGAGAGAGACTTTTACATTCATCTGTGAATTAAGGTAAACTCAATATAAATAGAAATATTAGGACACATTGCATTTCATTGTTAGATACTACAGTAGAAAAAGCACTTCTATTGCTTTCAACAGTTTCTCCATATTGTGAGATTTTACCTCAAAGTCATAAAAGAATTTGTCTCATGCTGTTTTTGTGTGCCTTCAAGTCACTTCTGATTTATAGCAACCCCATGACTTCATACCTATAACTGGTCCTGATTAGCAGGTCTGCACAGATCTTGCAACCTAAAGACCATTGTTTCCTTTATTGAGTCAATCCATCTCACATTCTGACTTCTTTAGTTCTTGCTACTTTCAATTTTGCCCCACATTGTCTTTTCCAGTTAGTCTTGTCTTCTCATGGTGACCCAAAGAACAACAGCCTTTCATAATTTTCTCTTCTTGAGGAAATACAGGTTTTATTTGATCCACCACATGTATATCTCTTTTTCTGATGTTCCATGATATCCATAAGGGTCTTCTCCAACACCCCACTTCAAATCTCTTAGCTACTAATAATTGTTAATACTTTAATGTACTTTTTGATGAGCATGGATCAGATATTGTGTTTCCTAGCATAGTTGGAAGGCACTGGCAATGTTGTATAGAATTTTGAGATTCTTGCCCATCTGAGCAATGAATGTAATTTTCATTTCAGTTATAGGAATCTGACTCCACTTTAACTGCAATTGGTGTATGCTATGCAATTGTGAGATTTGTAGTCTGATGAGGTAATTAAAATTTTCTGCTATAGTTCAGGAGAAAGCTCCAGAGCTGTCTAGCAGAGAATTTTAAGAGAACAAATACATTTCAGGAAACAGAAATAGCAATGTTAGTAAGAGAGTATCTTCACCCAATGGTTGGTCATCTCTGTATTCAGTTCATATATTTTTCATATGGAAAAAGTCTTGCGTAAGCAAGAAAGTTATTTTTAATTCTTGCAAAGATCTCCTGTACCCTTAATCCAATTTTAAGTAGTGTAGTCAACTGCAACAAAGCATATCAGTGATTTGCAGCCCAAAATGTTTATGGGAATATGCTTATCATTACACTAAAGATTGTTTTGAATGACAAGTTAAGCCCCCCCTTTAAATAACACACATTTTGCAAGAGCAAAATCAAAGCAGAAACTGCAGTTCCAGAAATTAAAGAATCATGTACTATGTCTCCAAAACAGTTCAATTTTAAATGGAATTGCAGCATAATCCTATGTATGCAGGCTGAATTAAAAATAATCTCCATTGATTTTAATGAGTGTAATGTGTACAGGATTGACAATGTATAGTTTTCATATTTTAGCTAACCTATTTCCATCTTGTAATAAACTGGAATACAAGAAACATACAGAAAAATGCTGGCAGTGCCTTTTCTTAACCCCATGATACTCTGTTTAAAACCTGCCTAATGTTCTGAAAAATAAATGACATAAATTTAAAATAATACTGTTCCTAAATCTTTCCTCCCTTCTTTCTGTTTCAAAAAACCTTTCAGAGCTACCATATTTAAATGCTAGTTCCTTTCCACAGGAACTTTGTGTGTGGTGGAGAATTTACTCTGACTGCCGCAGCTGCCACTGCTGTTGTGCTGAAAATGCTGACAAGCTTTTTGAAACGGGAAAAAAACAAGCCAAAAATGGAATATTATACTGGGATAGCATTTCCCCCTATTCTTCATCACTATTTTAACATCATTTCCTGGTCTGAATCTTAAGCCCTGTATCAGAATCCAAATGGCTGCCCCAAATTCCAACTGGAGTAGCAAATTGGGAGCAGACCTATTTAGTCTCACCCGCTAAACACTAACATGAGCCTCAAAGTGATATTTGCTAAATCCCTGAAAGGTTTTATTTGTGATTCCAATTTCCAATTTAATTTATATCCCGCCTTTCTCAAGCTGAAGCTGACTCAAGGCAGGAAACAACATATTAAGTCATACAATAATACATAGCAGTCAATAAACATAGAATACAATATAAGAATTTCAGTACAATCAAGATAAATTAAGTAATACAATAATAAAGTTCAAAAATATATATCAATAGAAACTCAATGACAGTCTCAAGAGAGACATTGTCCCCCATGACAGTCGTACTCATTTACAGTCGCACTCAATGAAGACATTGTCCCCACCACATAGAAGTCGGTTGCGTATTGAGGTCTGAAGATAATCTTGTAAATGAATTTGGTTGAACTCACTTCAAGAGCTACCAAGAATCTAGTTTTTCAGTTGATGTTGTTGTTATGTGTCATCAGATTGCCTTGTTCTTATAACAAGCCTATAGGTTGAGGGTACACAAGAGCAAAGTCAAATTAGATGGATGAAGGAACCCACCGAACAAAGAATAACATTAAAGGAGGATATAGCTAAGGAACTCGCCCTCTCCCATGTCACTTGGAGAACTCTGAACAGGCCAAGGGTCAGAGTACCTAAATGTAAGACCAAGTGGGGGCTGTTAGAGGACAACAACATGCTGTGTAAGCATGGAGAGATACAGAATCTGGCTAATTTGCTAGTTTTCTGATTACTAACAGAAACATGTACTGATAAAGATTTAAGTTTGATCAACGACAAAGCCAATAATGTTGCTTCATTTTGGCAGTCCAAAGTTTGATTATGACATGAGAGAAGAATACAAATGTGTCTCATCCCTTACAAATTAATAAGGTCATCTAGTAACTTTAATAGGACACCTAGTAACTTTGTGAAAAGTTGGTTAACGTGTTGCTCTTTCATAATGAAAAAGTCTTCAAATAAAGTAGGCTGCAGTGACTCAATGGTTAAGAAACTTGCATTGTTAGCTGGAAGGCTAACAAGTTAGCAGTTTTAGTGTATGAAACCAAGACACAGGACACAGCCTCGGGCTGGGTTAACTCAGGTTTATTGCATCGTGGACAGAGGGAACATGCGGTAATGGCGGATCGATAGCTCTTTATATACAGTAGTAATACATTTGAACGTGGTGCCATGGTAGCCCATTGGCTACTGTCTGCGTGACGTCATTGCGGGTCACGCCCTTCTTGTCCAGGTGTAGGTGGTGGCGGGAAAGCTTCCCGCGCTGTTGCCTTTGATGAGTTCGGACCAAGAGAGCTTGGACGCTCGCTGCTGCCAGCTGGTGGTCATTAGCTCGCGTCCTATTACAGGGTTTATATGATACAGCTGAAGGTTACATTGTTGCTATAGGCAAGGTTACATTGGCTCAGATACATTGTAATCCATGTGGAAGGTAAAACCATTAGAACACAACACCCCTCCCCCCTAGGATGAGACAACGTCTCGAGCCCACACTTAAATACACTCCCCCCCCTAGGAGACAAAGTCTCTCAGCCAAGATGGCTTATTTCGAACACGCTGGGGTCTCGATGCGGGCTGCCTTTCCCCGGGTTTGCTACCTTCTCTTTGTCCCCTGGTTTCCTGCCCTGTAATTGGAGAGGGAGACTCGTTAGTGACTTGCCGCGGCTCCGCGGCGTTGTTGGGAGGTGTGCTCTTTCTCAGGGAAGAACCGGGGGCACTGGGGGCTAACGAAAAACCCCTCTTCTCGCTTGGATGGGTGGGGGAACACTCCTGAAAACCCCCCCGGCTCGCAAAATCAAAATCAAAATCAAAATTACATTCGGGGGACGCGGCGGCGGCCGCACATTCCTTTTCCCTCCCCCCGGGCTCTGATAGAACTGGGGTATCAAAAGGATATGAGTCGGGATCACTGCTTTCCCCCCCGGTTTCGGACTGATGTCCCTCATTGTCTCCCCCTTGGGCTAAACGGGTGGGGGAGAACCCTATCGCTGAATCCTGTTGCTGAGCCCCACTGACCGGCCCTTCACACACTCGGCGCCTCAGTTGGTCAGCGTGTCTCCTCCAGAGGAGGCCGGTGCTCGTTTCCACCCGATATGACACTGGCCCCGTCTGTTCTATTATCGTTCCTGGCACCCAGGCTGGCCCTGCGCTGGCATAGTTCCTGCAGTGAACAGGGTCGCCGGCGGCGAATCCTTTCGAGACTGCCAACCCTATGTTTTTTCCTTTATCCTCGACTCTCGTCGGGTCTAGCCTGGACAGAATCGTGGTCAGTTTTCGCCGCATCAAGAGCTCTGCCGGCGAGTAACCTGACGCTAAGGGGGTCACCCTATACGCTAATAAGAACTGACACACTTGGTGATTTAGGTCCCCCGGGCCCATGCGCCGAAGCGCATCCTTTGTTGTACGCACCAACCGTTCCACTTGGCCATTCGTGGCCGGGTGAAACGGCGCGGATGTAACATGCCGAATGGCGTTTGCCTCCATGAATGCCCCGAACTCCGAGGAGGTGAAGCAACTCGCGTTATCGCTGACTAAAGTGTCGGGTAAACCGAACGTGGAAAAAACTCTCCGTAGCTGACTAATTGTCGTGGCGGAGGACGTGCTCTTTACTGGGATAACCTCCAGCCACTTGGAGAACGCATCCACCACCAGGAGAAACATGGTTCCTCGGAATGGGCCAGCGAAATCTACGTGCACTCTGGACCACGGCCCCCTCGCTGTGTCCCATTCCCTATGCGGGAGGCGGGCCGCCTCTGGTCGGGATCCCTGGCATGCCTCACAAGTGCCGACCATGTGCTCAATGTCCGCGTCCAGCTGTGGCCACCAAAAGTAACTGCGGGCCAGCGCTTTCGAACGAACGATGCCCGGGTGGCTGACGTGCAGCAGTTTGAGCACCCTCGGCCGCATGGATGTAGGAACCACCACCCGTTGGCCCCACAACAGGCACCCCCTTTCTAGGGACAACTCTAGTTTCTTCCGAAAGAATGGGTCGAATTCTGTGCTTGGGGACGATGCCGGCCACCCCTTCTGTACCCATGCGCTGACTTTCTCCAGCGTCCTGTCCTTGCCTGTCGCCCTAGCAATATCGGCTGGTACTATTGGGGGTGCGTCTAAGGCCTCAATTAGCAACACCTGGCGGTCTCTTTCTACTCTGGCCTTTTGGTCGTCCGACAAGGGCAAAGGGGATCTCGAAAGTGCATCAGCATGGCTGATCTCCTTCCCGGGCCGGTACTCCAACTCGTGTTGGTATGCGTTGAGAAAAATAGCCCAACGCAGCATTCTCGGGGATAGGATCTGCGGAGTGGGCTTGCTTGCCGTGAAAATCCCTAACAGGGGCTTGTGATCCGTCACGATTTTGAACGGGCGGCCATACAGGAAATCGTGAAACTTTTTGGTCCCCGCTACTATTGCTAATGCTTCCCTGTCGGTCTGTGCGTAATTTCGCTCTGCTTGGGACAGGGACCTTGAATAAAACGCAACCGGGGCCTCCCTTCCGTCATCCAACACGTGGCAAAGCACCGCCCCCACCCCCACCGGTGATGCATCACAGACTAGGACCACCGGCCGCTTGGGGTCGAAATGCGTTAGGATTGCATCAGAAGTCAAGAGTTGCTTTAGTTCTTTGAACGCCCTCTCGTGCTCGTCACCCCACATCCATGTCTCCTCCTTTTTAAGCAACCGATGAAGCGGTTCGGCCACGGACGCTTTCCGCGGAAGGAATGTATGGTAGAAATTGAGGAGCCCCAGGAATGACTGTAGCTCGGTTTTGGATGTGGGGCGAGGGGCCTTTTTGATGGCTGCTACTTTGGATTTGGATGGCTTGATACCCTCGGGAGTGATTCGGAACCCTAAGAACTCGACCTCGGTTTCGAAAAAAACACATTTGTCCTTCCTCAGTCTCAGCCCCGCTTTCTCGAACACAGTTAGTACTTTATCCAATCTCTTTGCCAGTTCGGCCTCACTCCCCCCTGTTATCAATACGTCATCAAAGTAAGGCAACACCCCCTCCAGCCCCTTCAGGAGGCATTCCACAAGCGACTGAAAAAGGCCGGGTGCCGAGTTCACGCCGAACTGTAAACGCGACACCTGGAACGCTCCTTTATGTGTGACTATCGTTTGTGCCGCGGCCGTGGCGGGAGTTACGGGGAGTTGCTGATAGGCTTGTGCTAGATCGAGCTTAGCGAAACACTTTCCCCCATTTAGCCTGGCCAAAAGGTGGCTGACCACCGGCACCGGATATGCATTAGGGCGGATCGCCTTGTTAATTGTACACTTATAATCAGCGCAAATGCGCACCTCCCCGTTAGCCTTCAGAGCTGTTACAATCGGAGTTTCCCACTCCGCGGAATCAACAGGAATAAGAATCCCCTGGCCCACCAATTTGTCCAGTTCCGCCTCTATTTTGTCCTTTAGTGCGAAGGGCACCCTGCGCGGTTTGAGTCTTATCGGGCGGACCTCCGGGTCTAGGTCGAAGGCTACAGGGGGTCCCTTGAATTTTCCAAGTCCTTTTTTAAAAACGGCGGGATGCGCATCGCACACCGCTTGTATTGGATCCACCCCCACTGAATGTACTCCCCCTATGAACAGGCCTAAAGGCTGGAACCACTGTGTCCCTAGGAGGCTACAACTCCCCCCCTTGAGGACAACTAGGGGCAGTTCTGCAGAATGTCTCTTAAACTTGACCCGAAATTTCCCGACCCCCAACACCGGAATGCTGTTTCCCTGTACATCTCGTAGCGTGGACCTCAATGTTTTAAGTTTGGGCCGCACGTGGGGGTCGATTTTCAAGAACTCTTTCTGGGGAATTATAGAATAGGAGGACCCCGAGTCAATTTCCATCCTGATAGGGGCCCCTTGTACTAGTACCTCAACGAAATAATGGGACTGTTCCGCGGACACGCTGAACACTGGGACGTCGTCCTCGCTGCCGTCCGAGACGCGGCCCACGCCGTCCTGCTTCCTCGTGGTCTGGGCGCCATCTTTGGGCCTCGCTGAACGGTCCGGCCTGGTCGAACGGTCTGGTGACTGCCTCCGGCCCTCCTTCCGTTTTCTGCATGCCTTGGCGATGTGCCCCCGACGGCCGCAGGTGTAACATTCGGCCTTTCTAAATGGGCACCTCGCGCGCTCATGGGCCGCTCCGCAACCATCGCAGCGGCGCCCCCCTTTTCGGACCTTCTGGACCTCCTCGCCGTCGCTGCCTTCCGAGGACGACTTTGAGGCCCGTTGAGTTGCGTGCACCGATTTTTCTGCTTTGCCAGCTCTGGGACGCCACTCACGCCACTGGTGCATCTCGTCCACTCCAGCATTTGTGGACTCTGCGGCTTCTGCGGCCTCTACGACCTCTGCCAGCGTGGGTGGCGGCTCCTTGTTCATCAAGCTGCGCTGCACCTCCTTGTCTCTCAGGCCACACAGCACGCCGTCCCTGAGGGCCATTTCTAGGATGTTGTCCCATTTGCAGGGGGCGGCGGCTACCCTCATGGCGGCCACGAATGCCTCAACCGACTCGTCCGGCGCTAGGACTCGCCTCCAAAACGCGCTCCGAGCGGGAAACATCGCCCTCGAGGGTCGGAAGCGCTCCCGTAGCAGCTTCATGATGTCGTCCGCCTTAAATTCGCTCACCTTCTTCGGAGCGATGATGCCCACCAGCGTCCGCTTGGTCTCCATCCCAAGCATGCGGGTGAGGATGGCCCTCTTCCTCTCCTCATCGTCTTCCTTGACTTTGAGTTCCACCAGCGCCGCCTGGAAGTCCATCTCAAACAGCTCCCAGTCTTGCGGTTTGGTGATGTTGAACCCGCTCTGTGCCCTGGCTGCTCCTTGGGGATCCATTATCCCACCTTCGTCGCCAATTTAGTGTATGAAACCAAGACACAGGACACAGCCTCGGGCTGGGTTAACTCAGGTTTATTGCATCGTGGACAGAGGGAACATGCGGTAATGGCGGATCGATAGCTCTTTATATACAGTAGTAATACATTTGAACGTGGTGCCATGGTAGCCCATTGGCTACTGTCTGCGTGACGTCATTGCGGGTCACGCCCTTCTTGTCCAGGTGTAGGTGGTGGCGGGAAAGCTTCCCGCGCTGTTGCCTTTGATGAGTTCGGACCAAGAGAGCTTGGACGCTCGCTGCTGCCAGCTGGTGGTCATTAGCTCGCGTCCTATTACAGGGTTTATATGATACAGCTGAAGGTTACATTGTTGCTATAGGCAAGGTTACATTGGCTCAGATACATTGTAATCCATGTGGAAGGTAAAACCATTAGAACACAACAGCAGTTCAAGACCTGGGTACTGCATGATGGATTGAGTGCCTGTCTGTCCCAGCTCTTGGGGACATGAAAGGAGCCTCATTTGGGTGTTGCTTGAGCAGAGTTTCTTCCACAAAAATCCTTTCAACCCTGAATAATTTCTGACACAAAATTATTATTATTATTGGCAGAAGAAAAAAAGAAAAAAGAGTACCAATTAAGTGCTTTAGGTATTTAAAAAAAATTAAAAAGGAAGCATTGTTACATTCTCTTAATATTCCTAACACGCCAAACAGTCTTCTAAGATTGAAATTAACTGTACACTTTTGCAAATGTAGATCTAATTTGAATTGCTAAGTATATTATAATTGAACTCCAGTCTAGCTGAATTGCTAATATGAACTACATTTGTTTACTTGAAATATGAATATTCCAAATACTGGCTGGTCAAGTAATGCCTACAGCTTACTTTTATTAATAAATACTTGTACACAACCTTGGTACTTCAGCAGGCAATAGCTTAATTTTACCACTGTTTTAATTAGTTAAATGAATTATTTATCTTGGTAGGGAATATGGGATGGAAGACATGATGGGAATAGTTTGGCATTGACATTACATGCCCTAGTTTGAATCCATAAAACACAGGGCTGACTAAATGACTTTGTATATAAAAGAAACCCTTGGCTCAAATGGCAGTTTGAAAAGGATGCAGACATCGTGTAGAATACTGAAAATTTCAGCAGCAGATAGCTGTCTCCATATTTCAACTGATTTTTAATTTGTAATTGATTTTTTTATTTGTACAATTAATTTTGTATCTGTAATTAGTTTCCATAGAAAACTATAAACTAACTTCTCCATAAACCAACACTATACAATTGCAGTGACTACAACTCTTGGAAAAGTGTTTCTCAGCTCAAAAAAAATATTTTCTAGCTAATTTCATATGGCTTTTACAATATTTCAAAAAATATATTAAAATTACATTTTTGTTTTAGATATTAAACAGGTAGAAATGAGAATACTGTTGTCAATCTCCACCTATGCAACAAGAATATATGATGATTAAAAGTGTTCCTTTTCAGATTTTAGGGTATGTGTGACTCAGAAGTGACATGTATTATTTTTTTGATTGCTTATGTGTTGCACATTCCCAGGGTGCCCTCAGAAGATGGGAATAGTAAACCACTTCTGAATATTCTCACAATACCTTTTGGTTACCTTTCCCACCAAAGTGGTATCTATTTATCTACTTGCAATTTCTGGCTTTTGAGCTGGTAGGTCAGTGGTGGCGAACTTATGGCACACATGCCAGAGAGGGCACCCTGAGCCCTCTCTGTGGGCATATGCACCATCACTTCAGCACAGAGTTCACCCCACCCCTCTGCCCTGCTGCCCAGAGGGAGTGCTTTCTCCCTTCCCCCAGCACAGTTTTCTCTATCTAGCAGCCCGATGGGAGTGCTCTCTCCCTCCCTCAGCACCGAGTTTGCCTGCCCCTCTGCCAAGCAGCCCAAAGGGAGTAGAAATAATTTTGCATGAATTCATCTGAAAACCTGATTTATTATTTTTAAAATTGCAATAGTGATTGAAACTGTTTGGTATCAGTGTGTCTGCTCAGAGGAACATAGACCTTTTGCTGCTCTCAGATCCCAGGAATGTGGAAGAAAGGGCTAGATGTCATTATCACTGAGTGGTTGTTATGTTACCAGCACTGCACCTTCCTACACAGCATCCTATGCCTCTCATGCACTGTTAAGTCCTAGTGGTCCTGCACCTGGCAAGAGCAGTCTTTTGTTTCATTCCTTTCTCATCTTCACTCCTTTTGATTAAACAGTTCCTTGAAGCCAACACAGGAAGACAAATTATCACACAGAGGTTGGGACTACTGTATCTAGAAAAGCAGAAGAAGGGCACCATGAATTTGCTGACAATACAAAATGGTGGGCATGTTATTACAGTGCACATTCACATGTCCAAATGGCATGCAGGTTTTTACAGAGCACTAGCAGGCAGTTCTTCTGAACAGCCAAGGGGGAAACATGCCTGTACCAACCCATGCATTAAGTCACAGAGGTAGGCAGTGCTGGAAAACCAGAAGAGTGCAGTGGTAATGCCTTACTAAGAACTTGCCAGCTGAACCTACAACTACTCCAATGGGTAGCTCTATAAAGGATATACATATATGCAGATATTAGTATCTACATGAAACCAATATAAACTCCTGTCACTCAACCTAGGTTCAAAACTGGCATTGGCACACAAGCAGCATGATGTTGACACCAAGGTTTGTGTTGCACCTGTACAAGCATAATGTGGCAGCCACATAACAAAGCCCAAACTTTATAGAGAACATGGGGTGTGAGTCTTGTAAGTCAAAGTGGAGGAGTGCCCTGCCATGTTGCAAAAACAAAATAGTAGGTAAGTGTATTTGTGAGCATGAGCAGTTGTTCTTAGAGGGTTACAGAATAAAAATGGGAGGGGGACAGCTCAGGTTAGAAGTGAAATACTACAAGCCATGTCAAGAGGGATTTCTCCAGAAGCTTGGAAGCTTGGGATTTCTCCAAAAGAGATCTTGGCAGTCATGGATGAGATGAAGACCCTTCAGTTGTTAAGTCTCTGGAATGCACATATATCTGTGATACACCTTAAGGCACCTTTGCAAAAGGCAATAATGAAAAATGGAGGCTTATATGGTATGTCAACTACACTAGTGATAAATCTGGAGGATTCTAATTTTGCTGATGTAGGCTTATCACAGAACAGTTAAGACAAATTTGAGGCAAATGATGTTTCCTATTCTGACTTTCTGGATGCCATACATTTGAAGATGCCATGCCAGAAGGAACTGTGAGTAGAGTGAATGTGAGGCTCCCATCATCAAGCAGAAGCCTCTCCCAGATAAGAAATAATTGCCACCAGCATCCAGAAAAACTTTGGTAGCAGGACGATCCCCCAATTAGTGTTACATACTTCCAGGAGTCAAACATGGGAATGAAATTGATGTAGCAGGAGAGCTTCCACTTTTTGTTATTTCCTATGGCTTATTATGCTGCTGAGCAGAAAACCAGGGACAGGGAAAATATGTAATGAGAGAGTACTAGTGATAACTATACTTAATACAAGAATAAGTGTATCACACAATGTAGATTTTGGCATTTTTCTTTGCCGGTCCAGCCCCCCAATAAAGACACAGACACCGTTGCTGGATTTAAAATTTGGGCCACTTTATTGATTATGCCTTAATCTTAGATTATGACTTAACTTTAAATTTAACTTCAACTTTTTGTAACTGTTAAGGCAAGCAGGCCGCAGTAGCACTGGTAAGTACCTACCCTTAATTGCCAATTACTATTGGCTACCTTGTATCCATTTGTATCAATTTGCTTATCACTATAAACAAATTGTTGACCCAAGTCAGGATGCTGCCTGTTGATTCCAGCATCTGACGTATATCTGGTAAAATATCAAGGTGATGCAGGCTGTCTAGATCATAGCATAGTTCATGGTTCGCCCTTGACCAGCCAGCCCCAATTACCCTATACCTTGTCCTTGGGTTGGCCAATCAACTGCGAACCTGCCGGATACCTATGAGTCATCTACTTTACCTTACGAGTGCTACCCACCACACGGGGAGGTGTCCATGATGACTCACCGCCCTCCCCCTGACTGTCAACTCAGTCACCAGGCCCGCTTGCAAATCTTCCAAAAAGAGGTCCATACCTCTCACAGAAAGGTGTACCCCATCTCTACGATACAGGCTGTAGTCCTGTAGCTCTATCCCCGGGTGTGGGATCGATGTCCCCGAACTGTGTTGCATAAAGAACCGGGCAACAGCCCTGTTCACCGACTGCCGGACACGGTCCAAACCACGAGGATCAAGTCCTCCTCTATAGTGGTGTCTGGGTATGATCTGGGACCATAGCAGCCGCGTCCATGGCCACATGCGGTGCAAAACCTCCAGGTCCCTGCGCACGGATATCGTCAACCCAAGGCCGGTGATCTGTGCGAGATCGTTAACTCCCAGGTGAATTAGTAGGATATCTGGAGGTGCGGTGTCCCTAATGGACATAAGGAATGGCATCAGTTCTGGCCACCTCATGCCGCGCAAACCATACCACCGAAGACATGTGGCTGTGCGTAGTCCGAGATGGGTACCCCAATCCGATGACGCTGCATAACGTGCAGCCCAATACACATAGCTGTGTCCCACCAGCCAGATTTCCACCGGTGTGTGCCAACACACAGGGTCTGTAATGAAAGAGAATAAGGTAAGGGCAGGGAAGGCACTCATGCAAGGATAGGGCGAACATACAAAGCAAAACACGCAGATCCCCATCTACCCATCCAACGTATGTCGGCCTCTGAGTACCCAAATGTGGCAGCCGTCGATGCAGCACCTATCCTAAAGGAATGAGTGCCGTACTGCGCACCAGGGAGCCCTAAACTGTGAAGTGCAGTACCTGTAACTTTCCAGAATCTTGGTGGCAAAACAACAGGCCAGGGTGCGAACCGCGCACTGCCAAGAATCGATGTAGGGTGGCAACAGGACAAATGTCAGCAAAGGTACAGCGCAGAAGCATCACACAACTACCTCTGCCTTGCTGATCAGCTTTAGAGGATCGAATCCTCAGGCAAGCCGAATCCTGGGTGAGGGAAACATCAGCAAGTTTCAAAGCCCTACATAACATGTCACCTTTAGAAAGGGGGACCAGCTCACTGATCCTAAGGGCCCCGAAAAAGGCTACTGTGGTAGCCACGTGAAAAAGAGACTCCTTGTACTGGTCATAGCAAAGGCTATGCCAAGCACTAGCGAGGCCAGCCAGCAGAGAAGAGGAATCAGGTTGGCACGTGTCAGGACAGCGGCCGCGTTCACGCGTCCACCATTCCAAGACACAGCATATGCGGAAGTCTCCGGTGAGATCAGGGTAACCCCGTGCCTTGGCAGCAAATGCCAAAGCAGAAAGCCTAGTTGCAATCGCACGTGGAGCCAACCCCTGACTGTGAATGTACACCATATACCGCAAGACATGTTCGACCGGGATTGGCCACAAGTCAGGCAGGTGCACATCCCTACAAAATGCTGCGAATTGAAGATACATGTGCTGGTACGCCTTACGTGGTCACAGGGCAAGAGACATGCCGACCGCCCGGTTCACTTCTCCCCACCAAAGGTCCACATCTTGCTTGGAAGTGGAGAGGGAAGTTCCTCCGCGTCCAGTGCTAAGAGCCAGAACCGGGAGATCTGCAGGCGGGATAAAGCATCAGCACATTAAGGCGAAGGGACCGCAGCACAAACTGCCTAACCAGGGCCATAACCCTGGGGGACCTGGAGGTTTGAGCATTGACAATGTGCACCACTGCAGCATTGTCACACCAGAAATGAACAACGGAATTAGTCGACATGTGACCCCAGAGCATGAGCATGCCCAGAATGGGGAAAAACTCCAGGAACGTGAGGTCCCTAAGACGCTCAGTACCCCGCCGTTCTTTGGGCCACCTGCCATAAGCCCACCTACCCTTAAAATAGATGCCGTAACCCAGTTAACCGGATGCGTCCGACTGGACCTGAAAGTGGGAGGTGGCGACCAATTCCGTGTGCCAAAAAGACACGCCATTGAATTCCTTGAGGAAATCAAGCCAGACGGACAGGTCAGCCTTCAAGACCCTGGTGAGTCGAACCTGTGATGCATTTTGCAAAGACCCACCATGGTGTCACAAAGTCGCCTGGCAAATGCCCTACCCGGGGTGACTACCCTGCAAGCAAAGTTGAGGTGCCCATGGAGCACCTGCAACTCACGAAGAGACACCTTACGTTTGGCAAGCATAGCCAAAATTGCATCGGAGATCCGGGTCACCTTCTCACGAGGTAACCTGGGTGTTTGTGCCAAGGTGTCAATCTCTATACCCAAAAAAGTGAGAGTGGTATCAGGGCCTTCTGTCTTTTCAGGAGCAAGGGGAACACCAAGTTCTGCCATGAGCTCCTGAAAAGTAGCTAACAACTGTCCACAAGTGCCCGAGCCATGTTCGCCACCAAATAAAAAATCATCCAGGTAGTGAGCCACAGCCCGGGACCCCGACCTCTGAACAAAAGCCCAATGAAGGAAGGTGCTGAAGCGTTCAAAGGCCGAGCACGAAACGGAGCAGCCAAAGGGCATAGCCTTATCGACATAGAATTTTCCTTGAAATGAAAAACCTAACATCTCAAAGTCATTGGGGTGTACTGGCAGCAATCAAAATGCCGATTTAATATCACATTTTGCCAGAAGCGCCCCACGACCACATGAGCGGACCATTTGCAAGGCTTGGTCAAAAGATGTATACCGGACAGAACAAAGGACATCCGGTATAGCATCATTGACCGATGAGCCATCAGGGTAAGAAAGGTGGTGAACAAATGAAATTTACCAGAGGACTTCTTAGGCACTAAGCCGAGAGGGGACACCTTTAAGTTCACGTATGGGGGGTTATCAAAGGGTCCAGCTACCCTCCCCTCCCTAAGCTCCTTGGCTATCTTTTCTGCAGCTATGCCCTCGTTACCCCGAAGTGACAGCAGATTTGGAGCATCCTGGGGTGCGCGTACACCCATGAAAGGGATGCAGAAGCTAAAAGTAAAACCGTCCAACAAATAAACCGCGTCATCTTTCCTAGGATAGACGCGTAACCACCATTCAAGAACTTTAAGACGAATTGGGGAGGGGGCCTTTAGGATTTGGGTCCATGTCAGTGGCGCTCCTAACTGTCCCGTGCTGCCGCCGACCCCTGCCATGTGACCCCCTGGCCCGCGGGGATGTGGAAGCAGGCGCCATGCTTAGGCGGCAGGAGTCTTTCGTTTCGGGGCCATTGCTGCCCCGAAACTTGGAAGGAAAGGCTCCAAAAAGGAAGAAGATCGGCTGGAGCAAACTTCTTCACCCAGCCGATCTATTTAAAATGGCGGCGAGCCGCCTCGTGGCCACCTCTTTTATACTGGGGTGGCCACACACCCTGAGCAGCCCGGATTCTGTCTCTTGGGGGGTGGGGGCCGGCAAAGAGCGCGGCGGCCATATTGTGCCACCGCGCTTCCCTTTCTTTCACATTGTTGTCTCTGTGAATACCTACACTTCATTCAGTTACTTTGAAGTATGTGGGAAATATCCTTGAAAAGGAAAACTCAAGTGAAGATCATACACAATTGCAGTTTATGTTTCACAATACTATCTAGTCCTTGCATTACTATTTTGCTAATAATATTAGAAATATTATTCCACTTAATAACTTACTAAAAGAAAGAAAATAGTCAATAATGCAAGTTGCTGTTTTGGATTTTATCAGCAATCCTGTGGTTTTGACTCCCAATCTTTCTAAAACACAATGTGTTTTAATTAGGGTTCTGACTTGTGCCAGAGAGCTTAATACGTTCCATGTTTCCAAGAGGTATTAAACTCGGGGGGCGTGGCTAAGATGGAGAAGGAGTAACATCTATTGTATTTCCCTGCGCACACAATGGGGAATTGAAAGTGACTTTTCTAATTAAAGCAGAAAGAGTTTTATCCTAAAAGAAAATTGGATCGTGCCAGTCTTGCTGTACAGACTGAATTGGTTCCCTTTTGGAGAAGTTGGAATCCGTGGAGCGGCGACGGGTGGCGAGGTAAGCGGACGAAGCTGGGGCCAAGCCAGCTGTGCTGCATGCGGGTGAGACAACGAGAAGGGGGGCTTGAAAAAGTTGGGAAAGCCAAATAAACAAGTTTTAAAGAGGCGAAAGATGACTGGACGGGATTGAGGAGGGGGGAGAGCCCTCTGAAAGCCGAGGCTTGGATCGAGGCGAGAAATAAAGGCAAACACACAAGAGAGAGCACAGCATGGAATCTCGAGGGGTAATGGCAGCGATGCAGAAAATGAAACTTATGGTGTGCTGAGGAAGGAACCTCGGGGAAGGAGCGTGAGTAATGGAGCTTTGAGGCCGTGTGGAGAAGGAGTGTGGTGGAAAAGAAAGATTGGGAAAAGGAACGACTGTGAAAAAGTGCTGCTTGGAGGACGAAAGAACCTGTAAGTCTTAGAGGAGAAGGAGTCTTCGGCCGTGGGGATTTCCGGAGCATGTTAAGTTTTGGATCTTTTCTCTTTCTTTAGTCATTTAAATGGATTTACTCTTTTGCTTTTTGAATTTTTTTTTAGCCCCTTCCTTCGCTAAGGAATATTGTTGTAATTTTTGATTGCAAGAGCCTCCGACTCTGTAGGTACTGGGTTTCCCTCTGCTCCTGTTTTAGGTGAAACCCTTCCTTTTTTCTGGCGTCTTGAGATACATTGCTCCAGCGAGGAAGCTGCTGGTTACTAACTTTCAATCACAGTGATAGAAGACCTTTGGATATATTGTATTAAAGTGGGATTTTGTAAAGTGGGAATCTAGACTGGGGTTTGAGATAACAAAATCTATTGCAGACCCAGAAGGTAGATATTTGATAATAAAAGGGAAATTGGAGGACGAAGAGATAACTCTGGTTAATATATATGCTCCGAATGAACATCAATATGAATTTCTTGAAAAGATGCGAAAAATTTTGGAAAAAGAATTACCAACGAGGATGATTGTGGCTGGGGACTTTAATTTAGTAAGATCAAATTTGGATTGCACAAAAATTTCAAGGAAAAGGAACTAAAAGCCAGATTTTGGACAATTGTTTGATGGCTTTGGGTTTGAGAGATTCATGGAGAGAATTTAAGGGGCCAGAAAGGGCATACTCATACTTTTTACATGTTTACAACTCATACTCCCGAATAGATTATGTATTTGTATCTGAAAAAATGATCAAAAATTTAGAGGAGATGGAAATTGGAATTTTTAAAGAGTCTGACCATGGAAAAGTTGTTTTGGAACTGAGATTACAAAGTGAAAGTAGAGGGAGAAAGATTTGGAGATACGATGTAAACTTATTGAAAGATCAAAGGGTCAAGGCTCAAATTACTGAAAATTGGAAGGATATTTGGCAATTGAATGACAATGATGAAGTAAGTTTTAATATGGTCTGGGATGCCATTAAGTCGGTTTTTAGAGGAGAATGTATTAAATTGGCAAGCAGCAGATATAAAGATTATAAACTGGCACAGGTTAAAATTGAAGAGGAGATAAAGCAGTTACAGGAGGAACATTCAAGGACAAAGGATAATAAGGTTTTCGCAAATTTACAAAGACTTAAAATTGAATTGGTAGGTAAAGATATAGAAAAGGTTAAAATAAATTTGGTGTATTTGAAAAGAGAGTATTTTGAATTCAGTAATAAAAATTCGAAATTATTAGCAAAAGCAGCAAAAGATAAGCGGGTAAAAAGGGAAATTGCAGTTTTGATTGATAAACAAGGGGTAAGAAGTAACAAGAATAAGGATAAATGCAAGATTGTGAAGGATTTTTATCAAGCTTTGTATGCAAAAAAAGAAATAGATGAGGGAAAGCTTAAACAGCAATTAGAGAAACAAACAGTCACTGGAATAAAACAGGAACATAAAGAAAGAATTGAAGATCAAGTGTCGGAAAAGGAGGTAAGGGAGGTGATAGGAAGATTGAAACTGGGGAAGGCCCCAGGAGAAGATGGATTGCCGGCTGATTTTTATAAGGAATTTAAAGATATAGTGGCACCAAAATTAGTAAAATTATATAATCATATACTGGATGGAGGCCAAATTCCGACCTCATGGCACAGGACCACAATTGTGTTATTGCCAAAACCTGGTAAGAATTTAGAAAAGGTAGAATCTTATAGACCTATCTCATTGATAAATCAAGATGCCAAGATCTTCACCGTAATATTAGCTAACCGTTTAAATAATGTTATGGGTAACTATGTAAATGTGGACCAAGTAGGCTTTTTTGAAGGGGCGCCATATGGCAAACCTGACTAGAAGAGTGGTGGATTTAATAGATGTTGTGAGTCAAACAAAAGAAAAAGTGGGATTAATTTCATTGGATATATTTAAAGCATTTGACTCATTGCAATGGATTTCAATTAAGGAAATAATTAAATGTTATGGATTTGGTGATAAATTTAGAAGAGTAATAGATCAATTGTACCATCAAGGCACAGCAACTGTCAGAGTCAATGATGACTACACAGATGAAATAAAGCTGGAAGCAGGTACGAGGCAGGGCTGTCCCTTATCACCAATTTTGTTTATTATGGCCATGGAGATTCTAGCAAAAGCTATAAGAGATGATGGAAACATAGAAGGGATTATGGAAAATAAAATAAGTATGTATGCAGATGACACAATGTTAATTGTAAAACACCCTGAGAGGGCAATGGAGAAAATTAGATTATAATTACAGGATTTTGAAGCTATTACCGGTCTTAAAATAAACTGGGATAAATCTGAAATGATACTGTGCAATGTAGGAGAAGAAGATAGGAAGAAGATAATTGGGAGGAGTAACATTCAAATTAAAGATAAACTGAAGTACTTGGGAATAGTTATATCTAATAGATTGGAAGATTTTAAAAGATTAAATTATGATAGTTTAAAGATGGAGATTAAAAATAAAATACAATCTTTTCAAAAATTGAAATTGTCATGGTTTGGGAGGATAGCGCTTATTAAAATGATGGTGTTACCCAAAATTAATTTTTTATTTGATGCATTAGCAATTCAATTGAAGGACAAAGAAATTAACGACTTTCAAAAAATGATTAACAGTTTTTGTAATGGTGGAAAGAGACCTAGGATATCTAAGAAATTATGGTACTTGCCCCAGAAGGAAGGCGGTTTGGGATTACCAAACTGGAGGGGATACTTCCGAGCCTTTCAAATTAAGAATGTGGTGAAGATCTTGGCAAGAGAAAAGACAATATGGGAGGAAATTGAGATGAAGGATTATAGATACATAGGTAAAATGGTTTTTTGGGAGGAGAATATGGGAAAATTAGACATTAAAGTACCATGATGAAGGGATTAATGAGGGTTTGGAAGAAAGTTAAAAAGGTTCTGGCCCCGAACTTCTCTCCAATTATGGAACTTTCAGATATGATGGGTTTCCCAATTAAAATAGATAGTGTAGTAAAAGAAATTTTGGATAAGAATGGAATTTTTCTATTGAAAGATTGGTTGAAGGTCTGTAGTGAAATTAATTGCAGAACTAGCCTCTTTAAACAATTAAAATTGAATTGGTTTCAAATATTGAAAATTAATAAATGGAACGATAGGTATAGGATGGAATATGGTAGGGAAAGAGACAGGACAGAATTTGAGGACTTGGTTTTGAAAATAAGGAAAGGAGAAAGAACTACTAAAGGTTTAGTTAATAAATTATATTCTTTATTAAACAAAGAGAGCGATCCACAAGAAAATTTGATATCAATTTGGGAGGAAGAGCTGAAAATAAAGATAGATAAAGATATATGGAAAAATAAATGGAAGAAGCGAATAATGAGAACTATGTCAGTCAGGATAAAATAACATAATTTTAAAATGTTATGGAGATGGTACTTGACCCCAGTGAGGTTATACCAGATGGATAATAAAAAAGATAGGATGTGTTGGAGGTGTAAAGATACAGTGGGATCTTATGAACATATGTGGTGGAGTTGTAAGGTGGTAAATGATTTTTGGAAAAGAATTGAAAAAGAAATGAGTGAAATAATGAGTAAGAGAATTAAGCTGGGGTCGGGTACCATCATGCTAACAAATGTGCAATCTATCTGTCATGACAAAGATGAGAGAGAATTATTAGAAATAATGCTTACAACGGGAAGACAATGTATCGCTAGAAATTGGAAAAATGATATAACTATACATTTTGAAGAATAGTACAAAGAAATGTGGAATTTAGCATTGAATGATAAACTAACTTGGGAAATAAAAAAAAAGAGATAACCTAAAAGAGAACAGATTTTGGAATATTTGGAGGCCTTTGGTAGATCATGCAATTAAAGGAGATAAAAGTAACAGGCCTGTATCGGGCCAAAGTAGTTTTTGGATGTAATATACTGTGGTTTCCGAGGTCCTCCAGGGCACATTATATTATCACAGGGTGTTTAGGACAGGTTTTTATTTTCATGTTTAATTCTGTTTTCATTTTATGTATCTTTCATGGTTGTATTATGTATTTTGTTTGTTTTGTATGATAAAAATAATAAAATATATATTCCAAAAAAAACACCTCACTCATTTATCCTCAATTGGGGGGGGGGGGGAGTCATTTGTTAGATTATGAAATGAATGTAATCTGATGCAAATCAAAATTTAATAATCCCTTTTTACCATTAAGGATGTCTGCTGGGGACTGGAAAGCATGACCAAAGTTGCTCCGCAAGCAATCACACTTTTGATTAAGAAGAAGACTTTTGCTCATGTGGGAAGTGAACTGATGGGTCAGTAGATTAGTGTTCTACTCCATACCAATGTATTTAGCAATTAAGTTAAAGCACAATGATAAATACTGTGTACTGTTTGCATATTGCAGTTCAACAGTACTGACTACGGTGTGATGGCAAGCATTGGCTTTATTACAAGTTACAATTAGAGTGCTTTCAGGCAACTTGGATTATAATACAGTGATACCTCATACAACATCCAAACTTGGTTCCACAAATTTGGACTTTATATGGATTTGGACTTTGTATGAGGCATGCAAAATCCTAGCCACGATGCCTCATACAACATCCAAATCCTTGCTGCGATGCCTCGTACAACGTCGTTTCCATAGAGATACATTGTACTGTAACAGCAGACTTCAGGGCAAAGTCAAGGAAACAGACAGGAAACTGACATTTCTTTGGTCATGTGGCAGGCATGACTAGACACTGGAGCACACGGAGCGCTGTTACCTTCCGACCAAATTGGTCCCTATTTATCTACTTGCAATTTCTTGCTTTCGAACTGCTAGGTTGGCAGGAGCTGGGACAAAGACGAGAGCTCATTCCGTCCTGCAGTACTCAGGAATCAAACTGCTGACCTTCTGCCTCCCAGTCAGCATCTTAGCCACTTGAGCCACTGCAGTCTTTCTCTTATGTACAGGCAAAAACAATCATATCATTTTTTTTCTTTCCAGCAAATCCATATTCAGGTGTTAGGTAAAGGTAAATGTCCCCCTTGCTCAAATGCTAGTTTGGCAGGAGCTGGGACAGAAACCGATGCTCATTCTGTTATGCAGTACTTGGGTTCTGTACTGCTGACCTTCCACCTCCAAGTTAGCGTCTTAACCACTTGAGCCACTGCAGTCCCTTCAGGTGTTATCAATATGTTAAACATGGGAGAGGGACCATGTTAGACCGTGATGGTGAAACTTGGCACTCCAGATGTTCTTAGACTTCAAGTCCCAGAAGCCCAATCACCCTGTGAATCCACACGAATGGGTTTACTGTGATTCATCCAGCCAACGCTGCCCTTGTCGCTCCAAGAAGACGAAGTAATTCGCGCCCATACAGGCATGTTTTACTTCCGCTTCCGGGAGGGACGAGGG
The DNA here is from genome assembly GCA_035047305.1 of Bradypodion pumilum. Taxonomy (NCBI): domain Eukaryota; kingdom Metazoa; phylum Chordata; class Lepidosauria; order Squamata; family Chamaeleonidae; genus Bradypodion; species Bradypodion pumilum. The sequence continues at coordinate 304,037,437 of JAWDJD010000004.1, read as the reverse complement.
CAGCCTGGGCCAAATGAATTGCAGTAAACCCATTTGTGTGGATTCACAGGGTGCTTGGGCTTCTGGGAATTGAAGTCCAAGAACATCTGGATTGCCAAGGTTTGCCATCACAGATGCTAGCACTACTTCTTCCTAACTGATTCCTTTTCTATGTACAGAAGGTGAATGTTGTGTTCTAATGGTTTTACCTTCCACATGGATTACAATGTATCTGAGCCAATGTAACCTTGCCTATAGCAACAATGTAACCTTCAGCTGTATCATATAAACCCTGTAATAGGACGCGAGCTAATGACCACCAGCTGGCAGCAGCGAGCGTCCAAGCTCTCTTGGTCCGAACTCATCAAAGGCAACAGCGCGGGAAGCTTTCCCGCCACCACCTACACCTGGACAAGAAGGGCGTGACCCGCAATGACGTCACGCAGACAGTAGCCAATGGGCTACCATGGCACCACGTTCAAATGTATTACTACTGTATATAAAGAGCTATCGATCCGCCATTACCTCATGTTCCCTCTGTCCACGATGCAATAAACCTGAGTTAACCCAGCCCGAGGCTGTGTCCTGTGTCTTGGTTTCATACACCAAATTGGCGACGAAGGTGGGATAATGGATCCCCAAGGAGCAGCCAGGGCACAGAGCGGGTTCAATATCACCAAACCGCAAGACTGGGAGTTGTTTGAGATGGACTTCCATGCGGCGCTGGTGGAACTCAAAGTCAAGGAAGACGATGAGGAGAGGAAGAGGGCCATCCTCACCCGCATGCTTGGGATGAAAACCAAGCGGACGCTGGTGGGCATCATCGCTCCGAAGAAGGTGAGCGAATTTAAGGCGGACGACATCATGAAGCTGCTACGGGAGCGCTTCCGACCCTCGAGGGCGATGTTTCCCGCTCGGAGCGCGTTTTGGAGGCGAGTCCAAGCGCCGGACGAGTCGGTCGAGGCATTTGTGGCCGCCATGAGGGTAGCCGCCGCCCCCTGCAAATGGGACAACATCCTAGAAATGGCCCTCAGGGACGGCGTGCTGTGTGGCCTGAAAGACAAGGAGGTGCAGCGCAGCTTGATGAATAAGGAGCCGCCACCCACGCTGGCAGAGGTCGTAGAGGCCGCGGAAGCCGCAGAGTCCACGAATGCTGGAGTGGACGAGATGCACCAGTGGCGTGAGTGGCGTCCCAGAGCCGGCAAAGCGGAAAAATCGGTGCACGCAACTCAACGGGCCTCAAAGTCGTCCTCGGAAGGCAGCGACGGCGAGGAGGTCCAGAAGGTCCGAAAAGGGGGGCGCCGCTGCGATGGTTGCGGAGCGGCCCATGAGCGTGCGAGGTGCCCATTTAGAAAGGCCGAATGCTACACCTGCGGCCGTCGGGGACACATCGACAAGGCATGCAGAAAACGGAAGGAGGGCCGGAGGCAGTCACCAGACCGTTCGACCAGGCCGGACCGTTCAGCGAGGCCCAAAGATGGCGTCCAGACCACGAGGAAGCAGGACGGCGTGGGCCGCGTCTCGGACAGCAGCGAGGACGACGTCCCAGTGTTCAGCGTGTCCGCGGAACAGTCCCATTATTTCGTTGAGGTACTAGTACAAGGGGCCCCTATCAGGATGGAAATTGACTCGGGGTCCTCCTATTCTATAATTCCCCAGAAAGAGTTCTTGAAAATCGACCCCCACGTGCGGCCCAAACTTAAAACATTGAGGTCCACGCTACGAGATGTACAGGGGAACAGCATTCCGGTGTTGGGGGTCGGAAAATTTCGGGTTGAGTTTAAGAGACACTCTGCGGAACTGCCCCTAGTTGTCCTCAAGGGGGGAAGTTGTAGCCTCCTAGGGACACAGTGGTTCCAGCCTTTAGGCCTGTTCATAGGGGGAGTACATTCAGTGGGGGTGGATCCAATACAAGTGGTGTGCGATGCGCATCCCGCCGTTTTTAAAAAAGGACTTGGAAAATTCAAGGGACCCCCTGTAGCCTTCGACCTAGACCCGGAGGTCCGCCCGATAAGACTCAAACCGCGCAGGGTGCCCTTCGCACTAAAGGACAAAATAGAGGCGGAACTGGACAAATTGGTGGGCCAGGGGATTCTTATTCCTGTTGATTCCGCGGAGTGGGAAACTCCAATTGTAACAGCTCTGAAGGCTAACGGGGAGGTGCGCATTTGCGCTGATTATAAGTGTACAATTAACAAGGCGATCCGCCCTAATGCATACCCGGTACCGGTGGTCAGCCACCTTTTGGCCAGGCTAAATGGGGGAAAGTGTTTCGCTAAGCTCGATCTGGCACAAGCCTATCAGCAACTCCCCGTAACCCCCGCCACGGCCGCGGCACAAACGATAGTCACACATAAAGGAGCGTTCCAGGTGTCGCGTTTACAGTTCGGCGTAAACTCGGCACCCGGCCTTTTTCAATCGCTTGTGGAACGCCTCCTGAAGGGGCTGGAGGGGGTGTTGCCTTACTTTGATGACGTATTGATAACAGGGGGGAGTGAGGCCGAACTGGCAAAGAGATTGGATAAAGTACTAACTGTGTTCGAGAAAGCGGGGCTGAGACTGAGGAAGGACAAATGTGTTTTTTTTGAAACCGAGGTCGAGTTCTTAGGGTTCCGGATCACACCCGAGGGTATCAAGCCAGCCAAATCCAAAGTAGCAGCCATCAAAAAGGCCCCTCGCCCCACATCCAAAACCGAGCTACAGTCATTCCTGGGGCTCCTCAACTTCTACCATACATTCCTTCCGCGGAAGGCATCCGTGGCCGAACCGCTTCATCGGTTGCTTAAAAAGGAGGAGACTTGGATGTGGGGTGACGAGCACGAGAGGGCGTTCAAAGAACTAAAGCAACTCTTGACTTCTGATGCAATCCTAACGCATTTCGACCCCAAGCGACCGGTGGTCCTAGTCTGTGATGCATCACCGGTGGGGGTGGGGGCGGTGCTTTGCCACGTGTTGGATGACGGAAGGGAAGCCCCGGTTGCGTTTTATTCAAGGTCCCTGTCCCAAGCAGAGCGAAATTACACACAAACCGACAGGGAGGCATTAGCAATAGTAGCGGGGACCAAAAAGTTTCACGATTTTCTGTATGGCCGCCCGTTCAAAATCGTGACGGATCACAAGCCCCTGTTAGGGATTTTCACGGCAAGCAAGCCCACTCCGCAGATCCTATCCCCGAGAATGCTGCGGTGGGCTATTTTTCTCAACGAATACCAACACGAGTTGGAGTACCGGCCCGGAAAAGAGATCAGCCATGCTGATGCACTTTCGAGATCCCCTTTGCCCTTGTCGGACGACCAAAAGGCTAGAGTAGAAAGAGACCGCCAGGTGTTACTAATTGAGGTTTTAGATGCACCCCCAATAGTACCAGCCGATATTGCTAGGGCGACAGGCAAGGACAGAACGCTGGAGAAAGTCAGCTCATGGGTACAGAAGGGGTGGCCGGCATCGTCCCCAAGCACGGAATTCGACCCATTCTTTCGGAAAAAACTAGAGTTGTCCCTAGAAAGGGGGTGCCTGTTGTGGGGCCAACGGGTGGTGGTTCCTACATCCATGCGGCCGAGGGTGCTCAAACTGCTGCACGTCAGCCACCCGGGCATCGTTCGTTCGAAAGCGCTGGCCCGCAGTTACTTTTGGTGGCCACAGCTGGACGCGGACATTGAGCACATGGTCGGCACTTGTGAGGCATGCCAGGGATCCCGACCAGAGGCGGCCCGCCTCCCGCATAGGGAATGGGACACAGCAAGGGGGCCGTGGTCCAGAGTACATGTAGATTTCGCTGGCCCATTCCGAGGAACCATGTTTCTCCTGGTGGTGGATGCGTTCTCCAAGTGGCTGGAGGTTATCCCAGTAAAGAGCACGTCCTCCGCCACGACAATTAGCCAGCTACGGAGAGTCTTTTCCACGTTCGGTTTACCCGACACTTTAGTCAGCGATAACGCGAGTTGCTTCACCTCCTCGGAGTTCGGGGCATTCATGGAGGCAAACGCCATTCGGCATGTCACATCCGCACCGTTTCACCCGGCCACGAATGGCCAAGTGGAACGGTTGGTGCGTACAACAAAGGATGCGCTGCGGCGCATGGGCCCGGGGGACCTAAATCACCAAGTATGTCAGTTCTTGTTAGCGTATAGGGTGACCCCCTTAGCGTCAGGTTACTCGCCGGCTGAGCTCTTGATGCGGCGAAAACTGACCACGATTCTGTCCAGGCTGGACCCGACGAGAGTCGAGGATAAAGGGAAAAACATAGGGTTGGCAGTCTCGAAAGGGTTCGCCGCCGGCGACCTTGTTCACTGCAGGAACTATGCAAGCGCAGGGCCAGCCTGGGTGCCAGGGACGATAATAGAACAGACGGGGCCAGTGTCATATCGGGTGGAAACGAGCACCGGTCTCCTCTGGAGGAGACACGCTGACCAACTGAGGCGCCGAGTGAGTGAAGGGCCGGTCAGTGGGGCTCAGCAACAGGATTCAGCGATAGGGTTCTCCCCCACCCGTTTAGCCCAAGGGGGAGACAATGAGGGACATCAGTCCGAAACCGGGGGGGAAAGCAGTGATCCCGACTCATATCCTTTTGATACCCCAGTTCTATCAGAGCCCGGGGGGAGGGAAAAGGAATGTGCGGCCGCCGCCGCGTCCCCCGAAGGTAATTTTGATTTTGATTTTGATTTTGTGAGCCGGGGGGGTTTTCAGGAGTGTTCCCCCACCCATCCAAGCGAGAAGAGGGGTTTTTCATTAGCCCCCAGTGCCCCCGGTTCTTCCCTGAGAAAGAGCACACCTCCCAACAACGCCGCGGAGCCGCGGCAAGTCACTAACGAGTCTCCCTCTCCAATTACAGGGCAGGAAACCAGGGGACAAAGAGAAGGTAGCAAACCCGGGGAAAGGCAGCCCGCATCGAGACCCCAGCGTGTTCGAAATAAGCCATCTTGGCTGAGAGACTTTGTCTCCTAGGGGGGGGATGTATTTAAGGTGGGCTCGAGACGTTGTCTCATCCTAGGGGGGAGGAGTGTTGTGTTCTAATGGTTTTACCTTCCACATGGATTACAATGTATCTGAGCCAATGTAACCTTGCCTATAGCAACAATGTAACCTTCAGCTGTATCATATAAACCCTGTAATAGGACGCGAGCTAATGACCACCAGCTGGCAGCAGCGAGCGTCCAAGCTCTCTTGGTCCGAACTCATCAAAGGCAACAGCGCGGGAAGCTTTCCCGCCACCACCTACACCTGGACAAGAAGGGCGTGACCCGCAATGACGTCACGCAGACAGTAGCCAATGGGCTACCATGGCACCACGTTCAAATGTATTACTACTGTATATAAAGAGCTATCGATCCGCCATTACCTCATGTTCCCTCTGTCCACGATGCAATAAACCTGAGTTAACCCAGCCCGAGGCTGTGTCCTGTGTCTTGGTTTCATACACCAAAGTGAATCTCTGAAAAGATTAGCTTTGTTTTTCCAAAAAAACTAGAAAAGCATAGCAGTGTGTTCCATTTGTAGAAGCAAAGCTCTGAGCTGAACGATACCTTTGTTCAAACAAGGTTACCTGTGCTTTGGTGAGGATACCGGCTCCTCCAGCCTCTATATTTCTACTCATTTTGATATTTTTTAAAAAATAAATTGAATACCTATATTTGATCACCTGTTTTCCAGACATTTTATTGTCTTACTCAACTTATGTCTTTTCTAAGAGGCCATAGAGCTACCCACATCAAGTTTTTCACTGTACAGTACAGAAAGGAAAACCTGTAAACTGATAGCTGACACTGTTTAATAAAACCACATCAAAAAACACTGTCTTGCCTTGGTCAAAAGCAATGAGTGGCCCAATTTTCTGGACTATGCTGAAATATTTTATCATTTTTGCTGATGAAGCATTTATATATAATATAAGATGATTAGTCAACTAAGGATTTTGCTTCTTTCTATGGAGTCTTTTCACAAAATCTGGATTCATTGGAAAAGAAGACTCTTTCCTTGACACTTACAAACTACTATTTCTCTCTCGCTAACACACCAGTGCCTATACCTACACTCCTAGACTAAATTATTCTTAGATGAGGGAGGAATACCATGTACCCACATCATGTTTTCCTATTTTGAATATTCCATAGTCCTCCTGTGTTAAAATCTGACAATTAGATCCCATGGATTTAGGTCATCTAACCATCTCACTACTTAACTGACACGCCAAATGTCAGGTGGCGGTTAACTAACCTGACAACTCTGAGGACTAACACAGGGCCACTATCAGGGCAGTACTACAAGTACTGCCATATAGGGCCCAGAGCTGACAGGGGCTCTGCTGCCACTGGCCATATCTGTGACATTACTGTGTGTGTGTGTGTGTATGGGGGGGGGATAGGATTGCTCAGTATGGGCCCCAGAAATTTCTGATGGCGGACTAATGGCCTTGGATGCTGAAGTACACAGGGAAGGGTGATGGTCCTGAAGTGGGTTAAATCCCACTTGAATCCATCTTTATGGAGGGCAGCAGCTTTATCAATACTGGCCTGAGGCTGATTTAATTTTAATTTTAATTTAATTTAATAGATTTATATACCATCCTATCCAAAGGACTCTGGGTGGTGTATAGAAGTTAAAACCAATATACAGGTAAAACAATTTAAAAAATCTTAAGATATAACAATATTAAACACCCCCCCCCCCGCCGTGCCATCTATTATCTAAAAACAAATGTAAAATCTACAAAAACCTAAAAAAATTAATTACAGGAGGTGAGAAGCCTCAGATGAGCCAAAATGGGGAGCTTGTTGACAATCCTGGCCCCCAGACCCATTTTTCCAACCACATCTTCAATTCTTTCCTAAATGGTAGCAACTGGGCCTGGAAGCCTAGTTTTACTGGGAGGAGGTTCCATAGTGTGGGGGCTACGACCGAGAAGGCCCCTTTCCTTATGCTGGAGAGGTGAGCCTACCCAACAGATGGCACCTGAAGGGTGCCCTCTTGGTTTGCTCTCATGGGATGGGTTGATGTCCTAGGGATGATACGGTACCGGAGGTATCCTGGTCTGCTACCATAAAGGGCTTTAAAGGTGACAACCAGCACCTTGAATTGTACCTGGAGACATATAGGCAGCTAGTGCAGCTCCTGCGGCAGTGGCGAGGCGAGGGCGAAATGACTATATCCCACCACCGTGTGGGCTGCCACATTCTGGACCAACTGTAGTCTCCGGATGGTCATTAAGGGCAGCCCCATGTAGAGCGCATTGCAATAGTCCAAAGGGAGGTGACCAGGGCATGGGTGACCATGAGCAGGGCTTCCCAGTCCATGAATGGGTTCAATTGATTAATAACACACACTTGCCCAAAGGCCCTCCTGGCCATGGCCATAACCTGCTACTGGAGCAGAAACCGTGAGTCCAGGAGGACCCTCAGGTTGTGCACCGGTTCGGATTGGGGCAACAGTGCCCCATCCCAAACCAGCAGCGATAACTCCTTATGAGGACCGGGTTCCCTCACCCACAGCCACTCAGTCTTGCTGGGATTCAGCTATAGTCCGTTGTCACCCATCCGGACTCTAACCGCCTCTATGCAACTGGTCAGGACCTTGACTGCATCACTGGGATCACCATGGGCAGAGATATACAAATGAGTATCATCAGCATACTGATGATATCTCACCCCGTGGGATCGGATGATCTCACCCAGCAGTTTCATGTAGATGTTAAAGAGTAGGGGCAAGAGGATCAAGCTCTGAGGCACCCCACACATGAGCTGCCTCGGACTCGACACCACACACCCCACCCACACCGACAGGGTCTGGCCACTCAGGAAGGAGGAGAACCAGGACAACACAGTGCCCCGGATCCCCAACCCCTGTAGCCAGTCCAGAAGGATACTGTGGTCGACAGTAGGGCCAAAAGGGCTCAGGACCAGATGAGGACTTTGCATGCCAAAAGGGCTCAGGACCAGAAAGTGACTCACGGAACTGGATCAGTGGTATGGGTGTCACACTGTGACATGGAAAGCAGATGTAAGGCATTACATTCTCACGATAGTCTTCATCGTGGATCGCCATGAGAATTGCAAATATTCAGATTCGGATATGGCAGAAGAAGAAGAACTATCTCATATTATTAATATTCTTTGTTAAGTCTTTGGTCAGGATTGTTGGTAGCCCATGATGGGTAGGGAAACACATCTAGACTGGGGACATGTGGCAGGAATAACTGGATGTCAGAAAAGCAGGCTATACCAATACACAGCAATTGTCTCGTTTGTTACCAATTCATCAGAAATGTTTTATTTCAATATACTTCAACCATCGTCATTACCTTATTTCCAGGAGCTCTGGGATTTCAAATTGCAGGCATTACATTAATGCTAAGACTTTTCATGACATCTTGAAGAAAGTTCAAGTTGAGATTTAGCTGATATTTTCTTTCAGTATAGGAAATATCAGCTGGCTGGATAACTCAGTGAAACAGGGGTCTGGCTGCAGAGCCAGAGGTTGGGAGTTCAATTCCTCATTGTACATCTCAAAAGAAACAACCCATGTGGTTCTTTTGGAAGAAGGGAATGGTAAACCACTTCCGAGTACTCTACTTTTAAAAAACACTGAAAAGAGTAGACATAAGTCAGAATTGAATTAGCAGCACATAATAATAATTATTATTATAGGAAATAACAGAATACAAATTTAAAGCATTTACAGTGATACCTCATACAATGTCCAAACTTGTTTCCACAAGTTTGGACTTTATATGGATTTGGACTTTGTATGAGGCATGCAAAATCCTAGCCGTGATGCCTCATACAATGTCCAAATCCTTGCCGTGATGCCTCGTACAACATCATTTCCATAGATACATTGTACTGCAATAGCACAGACTTCAAGGTAAAGTCAAGGAAACAGACAGGTAACTGACAGAACTTTAAGAAATCATTGTCTAAAGGCTAAATACATTACAAAAACATGTCAAACAACCCTGATTTTAGGGGACAAACCATCATGGGGAAAAACCCCAATGCCTCATACAAAGTCGCAGCGACTTTGTATGAGGCAACTTTTTTCAAGGAATTAGGCGATGTTGTATGAATTCGATGTTGTATGAAGCGGATGCTGTATGACGTATTACTGTATATAATAATTCTCAATAGAATTTCAGAATCACTGATTACTAAATAAAGTGTTTAGAATACAAATCTCCTTCCCCTAAGCTACAAAATGGAAAATTAAGAATGTGAATTGATGAATACATGAGTGTTTTAAAACATTAAAGCAAAGATAAATCTAAATACAAAGATAAGCAATAAAATGGCTTTTAGGACCTTCTTTCATGTCTAGGCCAGACATGAAACTGACAAAATGAAGACATTTTTGGTGAGTTCATTCTGCAGTTCCTTTTGGCTGACCTAGTGTGAGAAAGATTAGCCAACAACACAAGGTTGCAGTTACCAGTGTATGCGGATTGTGGTTTTTTTAAAAAAAGATCACAGTCTTCAAAGAGGCTCTTTCTGTGTACCCTGCTTTTAGGACCTGAGACAATGAGATCTTTGTCTGGTGCCAACAGGCTATTTAAAAAGTTGCCAAGCACATATCTTCAGAGGTTAGTGTGCACAGATATCGCCAGTGAAACTGTCTCTTATTAATTGAACTATTTTGATAAATTAATATTAATTTCAAATATTAAGTTATGTGATATATCCACTATGGAGGAAACAATATAGAGATAATTTAAAATAATTAAAAAACACTTATGCTTTTATGACCCATAGAATTTACTTTTATGCTGTGTATCGTTGAGAATCTAAGAACTCCTGTAGACCTGGCCGTTGTACATGTTTTTGTTTTTGTTTTGATAACTGCAGTATGTATCTGGCTAGTGTGGCATTTTGTCTTTACTTGTTAACAGTTATACATAATCCTTCATAGTAGGTCTTTATCCCAGATATTTAAGCAAAGATAAACTGTAAATCTTTTGAAAAACAACATTCTGAATCATAGCTGTTAAGTATCCCTTAGTGGCTGGGAAAACCCCGTATTTTTACCCCTCTTCCCACCTTGTCCACTGTTTTATTAATTTTCCCATAATCTCACGTATTTTTTTAAAAAATTCTGATCAGAGGCAAAGCTGCAGTTTTCTCTCCTGCCACCAGAGGCCACTGTGGCTTTTTGCTTGAGGCAGGGGAGAGAGAAGGAGGGGGAATTCTTCCATCTCTCTGCTTCCTCCGCTCCTTTGACTCATCCTCCTTGTGGGCCCAGTGGCGAGGGGGAAATGGAAGAAAGAGCTGCCCGACTGGCTGGGCCAGGCATGGATGCCCAGGCGCTTGTCCCTTTTGGGTAAGTCTATGTCTTTTGGTTTTGTTTACTTTCCTCTGTGTGTGTGTGTGTGTGTGTGTGTGTGTGTGTGTGTGTGTGTGTGTGTGTGTGTGTGTGTGTGTGTGTAAGTATCTCTGTCTTTTTGCTTTGTTAACTTTGTTTTATTTAGCAATTAGTCTTTGTTTCTGCAAGATTGTGTGGAGGGCCAGTTTGTAAGCTCTGCAGACGTTTCCATGGTCACGTGGCAGGCATGACTAGACACCGGAGTGCATGGAACACTGGTTAACTTCCCACCAAAGTGGTATCTATTTATTGACTTGCAATGTCTTGCTTTCGAACTGCTAGGTTGGCAGGAGCTGGGACAGAGGCAGAAGCTCACTCCATCCTGCAGTACTTGGGTATCGAGCTGCTGACCTGCCACCTTCCAGTCAGCACCTTAGCCACTTGAGCCACTGCAGCTCAGTGGCTAAGAAGCTTGCCTTGTTAGCTGGAAGGCCTACATGAAGGTTTGAGCTTCCATCTCTGTCCCAGCCCCTGACAACCTAGCAGTTTAAAAGCAAGAAATTGCAAGTAGATAAATAGGGACCACTTTGGTGGGAAAGGTAACAACATTCTGGTGTCTAGTTCTCCTGCCACATGTCCCCAGAAACATCTACAAACAGACAGTGCTGGCTCTTTGGTTATAAACAGAGATGAGCACTGAACCCTAGAGTCTGATATGACTGTTAGCATTGGATCTAACAATAGGTAAAGGTAAAGGTTGCCCTTGCTCGAAAGCCAGTCATATCCGACTCTAGGGTGCAGTGCTCATCTCCATTTACAGTCAAAGAGCCAGTGCTGTCTATGTTTGCAGACATTTTCATGGACATGTGGCAGGCATGACTAGAGCCCAGCAAGTCACATGGCCAGATTTGGCCATGCCCACAAATTTCCCTTATTTTCAAATCCCAAACTTGACAGGTATGTTCTGAATACACCTCTTTTGTATTCCTGAGATTTATTCTGCATTCCATTGTAACCATAGGGATCCCCGACCTGCAGCCCATGCGCCACATGAGGTCTCCAATTTCTTTCTGTGTGGCCCTCCACACAGAAAGAAATTGAGGTCTGGCCAGGTTATCCTGCTATGGTAATAGAGTAGACCATGCTGCCAGTGACTCAACACCTAGTATTAGGCAGCAGTTAAATAACCTGACAACCCTGGGGACTAATGGCCTTGGGTGCAGAAGCCCACATGGAAGGGTGATGGTCCCCAAGTGGATTAAATCCTACTTGAATCCAACACAAATGTGTCAAACAAACAAACAAACAAACAAACAAACAAACAAACAAACAAACAAACAAACAAACAAACAAACAAACAAACAAACAAACAAACAAACAAACAAACAAACAAACAAACAAACAAACAAACAAACAAACAAACAAACAAACAAACAAACAAACAAACAAACAAACAAACAAACAAACAAACAAACAAACAAACAAACAAACAAACAAACAAACAAACAAACAAACAAACAAACAAACAAACAAACAAACAAACAAACAAACAAACAAACAAACAAACAAACAAACAAACAAACAAACAAACAAACAAACAAACAAACAAACAAACAAACAAACAAACAAACAAACAAACAAACAAACAAACAAACAAACAAACAAACAAACAAACAAACAAACAAACAAACAAACAAACAAACAAACAAACAATCTTGATGGAGGGCAGCAGCTTCATCAATACTGGCCTGGTGCTAATGAGGACTTTGCATGCCAAAAGGGGTCAGGACCAGAAAGTAACTCGCGGAACTGGATCAGTGGTATAGAGATCATGCTGCAATACATGATAAAAGGCAGTTAAAAAGTCACTGCATTATATTCTCAGGATAATCTGATTGCCATGATGGTCGGCTATATTCTGAAACAGAAATGGCAGAAGAAGAAGAAGTGGCCCTCCAACCTACTTGATTACTGCTATCACCTTCAACCTCAGATCCACACTGTTCTTCCTGCTTCAAGAAGTACCATCTACTGCTGTTTTTCCTGTCCATTTTTTACAACAACAACAAAGCCACAATAGCAACATTGCTTCCTCTGGTCTCCATGGTTTCTTCTGTCAGCCCCTTCTTGGTCTCATTCTCCATTTTGGCCATTCTGGGTGTTTTGCTAGCCAGCAGAGCTCAGGTACCTGTAGCATTAACATTTCTTCATTGAGCTCTGAATGTTTACTTTTGATCTAAATCAGAAGGCTGATAATTGTGTTACATTTTTATTTAAGACACGACCCTTTTTAGGCACTGGACACTTTAATGCAGTCTCCATGTCCCACAGGGTTGGAGAGCACTGTACAGTAATACCTCATACAAAGTCCGCTTCGTGCAACATCAAATTCATACAACATCGCCTAATTCCTTGAAAAATGTTGCCTTATACAAAGTTGCTGCGACTTTGTATAAGGCATTGGGTTTTTCCCCAGATTGCATTGTGCCTGGGCAGTATAAAAGGCAGGACGCATGCATTGCTCTTGTGGGTTTTGCATGAGTGTTTAGGAGTGGTTTTGAGCACAATTTTAATTGTTTGGTGTTTGCTACTGTTTGGATGATTAACACTGTGCCGCATGATGGGACATGTTGCCATCCATTTTGTCCTTGCTTCCATCCAGTAATTGTTTACAGTAGCTTGTACAAAATGGATGATCGGCCGCATGGCTGCAGATTAACACTGCTGCATGATGGGACATGTTAACTTCGGTGGGAAAGTAAACAGCGTTCTGTGCACTTCTGTATCTAGGCATGCCTGCCACATGTCCATGGAAATGTCTGCAAATGTAGGCAGTGCTGACTGTTTGGCTAAAAATAGAGATGAGCACTGAACCTTAGAGTCGGATTGGGCTTCTGGGACTTGAAGTCTAAGAACATCTGGAGTGCCAAGTTTCACCATCACGGTCTAACATGGTCCCTCTCCCATGTTTAACATATTGATAACACCTGAAGGGACTGCAGTGGCTCAAGTGGTTAAGACGCTAACTTGGAGGTGGAAGGTCAGCAGTACAGAACCCAAGTACTGCATAACAGAATGAGCATCGGTTTCTGTCCCAGCTCCTGCCAAACTAGCAGTTTGAAAGCAAGAAATTGCAAGTAGATAAATAGCAGTGCAGACAGCACTGGCTCTTTGGCTTTGAAACAGATATGAGCACTGAAGCCTAGAGTTTGATATGACTGGCTCTCGAGGAAGGGTGACTTTTACCTTTACTTAAAGAAAGAGAATGGCACATGAAGCAGAATATGATCCTCATCATTCTTAGGAGAGAGCAAATAGTGCTGAATGTAGTAGAACATGGCACTGTACCCAAAGTTCTGCTCACAAGGTGAGTTGAGTCCTGACAGGTTCAAGGCTAACTCAGCCTTCCACTCTTTTGAGGTCAGAAAAATGAGCACCCAGTGTGTTGGTGCAAAATGCTAATTACCTGTGAACTGGTATATAAGTATAATTGCTATTGCTAACATGTGTAAGCACACTTAAGAGTTTATTGCATGCCCTGTGTTAGTAATTACATGTCCTGGGCTAGGAATAATAGTGTATTTCACTGGTGCCCAAGGTTAATCAGCATAAGCATATACAAACACAATGGAGATATGCCAATCCACAATCTAAGCAATTCTGACATCTCACAGGAATATTTGATGGAAATTACAACTAACTGATTATATTTTACTTCCACAAGGTTAAGTCTCCATGCATGCCGGCCTGAGTCGGGTTCTGCCTGAGTGGGCGGCATATATAAATATGACTATTAAATTAAAATTAAATTAAATACATGCAGCTTCGGGTGGAAGCTTTTTGCTCTTTCTGTGGTGAGAGCAGGTCAGACCACCATGGTCTCTCTCTCTCCACAGGGGCAGCCTTATAGGCTGGTTTCACCCTTGTTCTGACCCTCTCCAGGGTCATTATGACATACCCATTTTGTCCTCCAATGTGAGACTAAATGGTTGCTTTGAGACCAGGTAGGAATTTTGGGCTCACTCACCTGATTGGCGGACTTACTAACAGTGGTGAGACTTTTTCATCTATCCCATACTTATTGCCTCAGGTCGATGGATAGATCATAGGTGGATTGTCTTTAAATAGGTCAACAACTGGTGGGCAGGTAGTATGGATTTAATCTAAGTTTCTGTGAGTTCCATGGGACATGATTGGTGATTGTGTGTCCTTAACCTCATTAGCCTGGATCACAAGATCTAGCTACAGGGTGGAGTGGAAGCACAGGTGGCAGGCTCTGTTGTTGGAAACCTACGGGAAAGATGCTTGGGTGCCTGGTGGTAGAGCAACACCATCAATGATTCAGCCAGCCAGTAGTGGGCTACCTTATCGGTGGCACACAACCTGGTCTTGGGACTTGTCCATTGACAGCAGGAGGAGGGGTCACAGGGAACCCTTTGGCTCTTGACTTGGAAATTTGCACTATCTTAAGCCTTCAACAGAAATGGGGTTTTAAATGTTAATATTCGATAAAATTGTTGCCCTAGTTTACTCCGACACTGTGTCTGACTCCTTATTTTGGGCATGGGGTGGGGGCAAAGTACATAAGCTATTGTGGACAGATTAACCTCATCTTCTTCCTTGAATTACGCACTTCACAAATGAAACCAAATTCTGCTAGAACTCAATCTTTGAGAAAGTGAAATGTCAGATGTGGAATCTGAATTAGATTTACAGTAAGAAAATCAAAATGAGCACAACTTAATTGTTTTGATAAAATAGCTGGCCTCTACAGAGAAACTTCATGAGTTTGTTAACTGTCAAACATTGTGAAGCATTAAATTCTATTTAACGGTACCTATCATACACTTTCAGATCCCTAACTTTATGTCAGTTTGCAAATCTTATCAAATATTTAACACTACTGCTAAATCAACTAGCAAAGATTCAAATGTCTGCTGAAATACCTGTGACAAATAATAGACTGAAATCAGAATTTTATATATGAAATACTTTATCAAATGTTAGATGAATTAACAGAGGAAATAACAAGGACAAATATGAGGACAATTTTGTTGAACAGAAAGTCTTAGCTGAGATAAAAGGATATAAAAGACTGACAAGAATCAATCTATCAAAATAATTAGATATAATCTATATACTTTGTTGAGGAGAGAGAGAAAATCCTGAAATAGAATTCTATATTGTAATATTTTCCTTCCTGTTTGTATCATCTGTTGTCATGGTTTGTTGATCCCATGAGACCATCGTATTTGATATATCACTTGCTTTTGACCTGGCAAACACTTGATATCTAACATGACACAGATCTGAAAAGCTATAAACTACTGAAGTCCAAGGTGACAGAATGATATTCTTACAAATGGAGCAATAAATGGAGGGAGTATTAGCTGATAGGAATGGAAGAGCACATTCTACTTTAAAGATGAGTTCAATGGGGCAGTTTGAACTATTACATTCATTCTACCAGTTCCTGCTTGTAAACCTGAGTAATAACAGAATATATGTAAAATGTTACCCTGCTGACAGAATGTGACATGCACAAAAACATAATAGTGTATTTCAATGACCTAAGGTTAATCAGTATAAGCATACACAAACTTTTGCATCACATTAAGTCCTTTTCCAATTTTTTGTACCAAGCTGTTCTACAGGTATTTTCTGGATAATTCAACAGGTTCATTGATTAGAGGTCTGGTATCTGTATGTTGTTTTCCTCTGGTCACTCGCAGCACAATCTTAGGTCACAATCTATACCTATAAAGCAAAGGTGTGTCCGTACGTATGTGGAATACGTTTTCATACCCTTGGAGCAAAATCCCATGATACTTGGCACACACATACCTTTCGCAACTGGGCTCAGCACTGCAAGGGTCCTGAGGCCGAGGGTGGGGCCTGCACCCGACAAATTGGACAAAACAGGACAACTACAAGTCCCAGCTCCCCCTGCAGCACACCCCAGCCAATCCGAGAGGGCAGCACATGCACTAAATAGGTAGGGCAATGGCCATGTGGCAGATAAACAAACGGTTGCTGAAACCTCCAGCGCCAATGGCTGGAGAGCAACAGAACTCCGGCGGCTGGAGAAGTGGGGCCCCCACAAACATGGCTGCCGGGCCCACCCCTGCACCACCACCTGCAGCAGGACCACTGGACAAGGAGGCCATCAGCAGGGATGACCTGGATGAGGCAACGCGCCCACCTGAGGAAGCACTGGGAATGGCTACAGGGCCCACCTGGTAGCCACAGGAATGGGACTCCACAGCCGGAAGGATGCCTGCCCAAGGTGGGAGACCCGCCCACAGCAGATGAGTAGGACTGAGGATGGGGATTGTGGCAGGGGAGCCAGCCCCAGGTCCATCCTGCAGCCACTGACCTGGACCGGGGGAAAGAGGGGGACACATGTACCTGGTCCCCATTCATCCAGGATTCCCTGAGGAGCCACCTGTGCCTGGTTCCCCCACCTCAAACCCCAGCCCTTGCAACACTAATCTGCCTGGGGGGCCCTCCCTCCTCCGCCAACCACCAACACACTGAGGGTTCCAGGGCCTGAACCAGGCCATACTGCTCAGCACCGCCCAGCAGAAGGTTAGCCACAGCCTCCACCACCCATGTCCTAGGCCGCAGTGGCCTGAGGCAGAGAGAGAGAGCCTGTGGCCATGCCAGGGCCAGAGACAGAGCATGGTTTGCCAGCTGGGGATTAGCTGATGCCTCCACTGCCCTGATGGAACCACAGGAAGAAGGACAGATCCCCCCCAACAATTGCCCAGGCACAGCCAGGCAATCAGGCTAGTCCTCACCTAAGACATCCAGGAGGTGCCGGGAATGGCCACAGGGCCTGCCTACACCTACACACACACACACACAGAGAGAGAGAGAGAGAGAGAGAGAGAGAGGTATATAGTAAATAGAGAACAGGACAATAGGATATGGATTCGAATTCCTGCTTGGCCATGGAAACTCAGTGCTGGGTGGCACTGGTAAAACAAGTCTGAAAGCCCTAACAAAATCATAATAAATTGAGCATGACTTGGCAGTTCATAATTTGTTAATTATGAAGATTGAAGGTTACAGAGAAAGGGCCCCCTTGAAGATTTTGGTAGATTTTGAACCACAATCGTGTGTACCCTGGTAACAGCAACATTGTGTTGCCAGCTAAACTTTCTTACACTAGCTTAGGCAAAAGGAACTGCAGAATGAATTCACCAAAAGTGACAGCTAGATTTTAGCAGATTTAAGTCTGACCAAAACATGGAAGAAAATGACTGAAGAGGGATTTGCTTCTTGTTAAATGGATGTAGGATTTCAGACCCAGGCCTAGTTCTATTCAGCTCTTCAGAGCAAAAGTGCTGCCCATGCAGCTATGCTGTATTGCCTTTTCTCTCTCATACACACTTCAGGAGCTACCTGTTGACAACAAAGTGCTTTTCAGTGCTGGTCCTGCTGCAAAACAAATGAAAAACAAGCCACTCACTCTGAGAGGTTACAGTTGGTGCAAAGAGGAAGACCAGCCAGGCAGTGATGACAACAAATAATGACAGTAGGTGGTTCTCCGTAGGGCTTACAACTATCTGCTGGAGCAGAGACCAAAGATTACAAGCAAATAGGCAGCAAGGGAGGCAGAAAAACATGTGGAAAGGAAGGAGAGAACTGCTTACAGAATAAAGTACTAGATATATCAGCATTGCTCAAGTACCCCCAAAGAATGTTCACTTGAGTAGTAGGAACTCTGCAAATATATATGATTCAAAATTTTCCCTTATTTCATTTAGAGAACATGGTGGTAATTTTGTCACATTTTGAGCTCTCCCCACGTTTTTTGTGTGGTTTTTTGCCACTATTTGGTCTAAGGGACTCTTCAGTACAAAAAAGCCTTTCTTGGAAGAAAATGAGGAGCCTTGAAGGAGCAAATATGGTTATACAGGGTAATAAAGGTTTCAAAGTATTATAGTTGCATTATAGTGCAGCTATTTTATTGTGCAGTAGAGCAAATCAATGTTCTGAAAGACAATTCTAAAAATGGAGGAAGCCCAAACAAAACATTATAACATTGAAATTTGACTTCAGATCAGTGCCAAATTTGGCGCAGGGAATTAGCGTGCTATTTTGTAAGGCATATTCAAAGTTTTTACTCAGTCACCTTGAATGACATACTCACTCCTTCAATCTCCACCTCACACATACCCACACCCCAAAGAGAACTAAATAATTGAATTTATAATAGACTATGTTGTACAGTTTGTCATAAATACTCTAAAACACAAATGTCTACAAATGTTTATGGGATCTGTTTCTTTGTATTTTTCTTTGTTTAAAGTATTAAATAAATAACTACTTTTTAAATCATTTTTCCAAAAAATAAACTATGAAGCCATTTTCAAAGTGACAAAACCATTATCTGTTTTGTTGTTGACATAAGCCATCAAATCAGTTCCTATTTATGATGACCCTAATAGTATTTTCAAGGTATGTAAAAGGCTCAAGGCATGGTCTATCACTTTCACCACCCAGGTGAGTTTCCAAGTAAGGGTTTGAACCCAAGTTTCCTGAGCCCTAGTATGACACTATACACTATTCACTATTCATATACTATCATTACCCAGTATCCAGTCTGGTATCCAGTATCCTTTAGTCATCTGATTAGTCAGCTGACCATATAAGGTTTTTGTTGTTCAGTCGCACAGTCGACTCCGACCCTTTGCGACCCCATGGACCATTTTCCTCCAGGCGCCTCTGTCCTCCACCATCCCCCTCAGCCCTCCCAGCTCTGTGCCCATTGTGTCTACAATGCCATCTAGCCATCTCATCCTTGGCCTCCCCCTTCTTCTTTTGCCCTCCACCTTTCCCAACATCAATGCCTTCTCAAGTGAATCCTCCCTTCTCATTTGATGTCCAAAGTACTTTAGCTTCATCTTTACTATTTGACCTTCCAATGAGCAGTCAGGGTTAATTTCTTCTAAGATTGACCTATTTGTTCTCCTCGCTGTCCAGGGGACTCTCAAAACCCTCCTCCGACACCACATCTCAAAGGCATCTATTCTTCTACGCTCAGCCTTCCTAATTGTCCAGCTCTCACATCCATACATTACTACTGGGAAAACCATTGCTTTGACTATTCTAATTTTTGTTTTCAAGGTGATGTCTCTGCTTTTCACTATGTTCCCCAGGTTTCTCATCGCTTGTCTCCCAAGAATCAGTCGCCTTTTTATTTCATGGCTACAATCCCCATCTGCAGTGATCTTTGATCCTAAGAAAGTAAAATCTGTCACTGCTTCTACTTCTTCCCCGTCTATTTTCCAGGAACTGATGGGGCCTGTTGCCATTATCTTGGTTTTCTTGATATTGAGTCTCAAGCCAGCTTTTGCACTCTCCTCCTTCAGCCCAATCAAGAGGTTCTTTAGGTCTTCCTCACTTTCTGCCATTAGGGTGGTATCGTCTGCATATCTCAGATTGTTGATGTTTCTCCCAGCGATTTTAATCCCATATTGTGATTCCTCCATCCCTGCACTGCGCATTATGTGCTCTGTGTATAGGTTGAATAAGCATGGTGACAAAATGCAGCCTTGTCTTACTCCTTTTCCTATTCCAAACCATTCTGTCATTCCGTGTTCTGTCCTAACTGTTGCTTCTTGGTTCATGTACAGATTTCTCAGGAGGCATATGAGGTGCTCTGGAATTCCCATCTCTTTAATTACTTGCCACATCTTGTTGTGGTCCACACAGTCAAATGCCTTGGTGTAGTCAATAAAACAAAAATAAACTTGTTTCTGGTATTCCTTTGTTTTCTCCATGATCCAGCGTATGTTGGCAATGTGGTCTCTAGTCCCCCTGCCTCTTCTGAAACCAGCCTGCACCTCTGGTAATTCTCTCTCCACATGTTGCTGAAGTCTATCCTGTATTATCTTGAGCATCACCTTGCTGGCATGTGGGATGAGCGCGATTGTTCGATAATTTGAACATTCTTTGGCATTGCCCTTTTTTGGGATTGGGACGTATACTGATCTTTTCCAATCCTGTGGCCACTGTTTTGTTTTCCAAATCTGCTGGCATAATGAATGCAGTAATTTGACGCCGTCATCTTTTAGCGATTTGAAAAATTCAACTGGGATACCATCATCTCCACTAGCTTTGTTGTTTGCAGTGCTCTTTAGGGCCTTTATGACTTCGCTCTCCAGGATGTCTGGCTCAAGTTCTACTTTTTCATCATTGTGATTGTCAGGAGTGTTGAGGTCCTTTTTGTAAAGTTCCTCTGTGTACTCTTTCCATCTTTTCTTAATTTCTTCTGCATCAGCTAGCTCCTTTCCGTCTTTGTCCCTTATCATGGTCATTTTTGCTTTAAATGTTCCCTTGATTTCGCCGATTTTTTTGAAAAGATCTCTGGTTCTGCCTCTTTTATTGTTTTCCTCCATTTCTCTGCACTGTTCTTTTAGGTAGTTTTCCTTATCTCTCCTTGCTTTTCTTTGAAATTCTGTGTTCAAATGATTGTAGTTTTTCCTTTCTCCTTTGACTTTGGCGTTCCTTCTTTCCTCTGCTATTTTAAGAGCCTCATCAGACAACCACTTTGCTTTCTTACTCTTCTTTTCTTTTGGTATGGTTTTCTTTGCTGCTTCCTGCATGATGTCCCTCATCTCCGTCCATAATTCTTCTGGTACTCTGTCTACCGAGTCTAAGCCATTAAATCTGTTCATCACCTCCACCGTGTATTCTTTAGGGATGCTGTCTAGGTGATATCTTTCTGGTCTCCGTGTTTTCCCTATTTTCTTTAGTCTAAGCCTGAATTTTGCGATCAGTAGGTTGTGATCTGAGCCGCAGTCTGCTCCAGGTCTTGTTTTTGCTGACTGTATGGAGGTTCTCCATCTTTGGTTGCAGAGTATGTAGTCAATCTGGTTTCGGTGTTGGCCATCTGGTGATGTCCATGTGTAAAGTCGCCTCTTGTGTTGCTGGAAGAGAGTGTTTGCTATGACCAGTGCGTTCTCTTGGCAGAACTCTATCAATCTTTGCCCTGCTTCATTCTGTACTCCAAGACCAAATTTGCCTGTTATTCCCTCCACTTTTTGATTTCCTACTTTGGCATTCCAGTCTCCTAGTATAATTTGGACATCATTTCTTGGTGTCTGTTCTATGAGGTGTTGTAAGTCCTCATAGAACTGGTCCATTGTGGCTTCATCTGCACCAGTGGTTGGTGCGTATATTTGGATCACAGTGACATTGAAAGGTTTGCCTTGAAATCTGACTGACATCATTCTGTCATTTTTAAGGTTGTATCCCATTACTGCTTTTCTCACTCTTTTATTGACAATTATGGCTACTCCATTTCTTCTAAGGTTTTCTTGCCCACAGTAGTAGATATGATGGTTTCCAGAGCTGAATTCCCCCATCCCTGTCCATTTGAGCTCACTGATGCCTAAGATATCAATGCTTATTCTTTCCATCTCATTTTTTTACCACTTCCAGTTTACCTTGGTTCATTGATCTCACATTCCATGTCCCTATGCAGTATTGCTCCTTACAACATTGCATTTCCCCTCCCCCTTTCCTGTCCCTCCCCTTCCTCCCCTCTGTGGTGTTAAGCATCCTGTATCACCTAGCCTGCCCCTTTGTTTTGCCTTTTGTTTTGGTCCATAGGGTTCTCTTGGCAAGCTTTGTGGCATAGTTTGCCGGTGTCTACGCCATTTTTCTCTCCTCGTACATTTTATCACAGTTTTTAAAGTTCAAAACATTTAACACAACATATTATCATGCATATTATCACACTTTATACACAGTCTCTATGTCAATTTCTGTATTTAGTTAGTATAAAGTCTCTATGTCAGTTTCTATATTAAGTCTTCTACATCTGCATATCAGGTACTTATCCTTTGCCTGGGACTCTGAGTCTCTCCCCCTGCTTTTCCTCCTCTGCCCTCTTCCCGTCTTTCAGTTGGTCTTCTCTTGGCCTTTCCGCTGCTCAACCGGCTCTCCTCCTCCTCCTCTTCCTCACCCCCCGGCTGGGGGTGGTTGTCCGGCGGCGGCCGCGGCTGGCCCTTCCGCCGCTCACTTGCCCGGCTGGCTGGCTCTCCTCCTCACCCCCCGGCTGGGGGTGGTTGTCCGGCGGCGGCCGCGTCTGGCCCTTCCGCTGCTCGCTTGCCCGGCTGGCTGGCTCTCCTCCTCACCCCCCGGCTGGGGGTGGTTGTCCGGCTGCGGCCGCGGCTGGCCCTTCCGCCGCTCGCTCGCCCGGCTGGCCGGCTCTCCTCCTCACCCCCGGCTGGGGGTGGTTGTCCGGCGGCGGCCGCGGCTGGCCCTTCCGCCGCTCACTCGCCCGGCTGGCCGGCTCTCCTCCTCACCCCCCGGCTGGGGGTGGATTGTCCGGCGGCGGCCGCGGCTGGCCCTTCCGCCTCTCGCTTATATTTAACATATAAGGTTAAATATGATAAAATACATTAGATAAAATATGATTACAAAAACATGGTAAAACAGATTAAAAGTAGAATGATACAATCACAATAAAACGAGATATAAAATTTAGTTGATAAAGTTAAAAACTAAGTTGTATTTTAATCTCAAAGTAATGGCTTTTATAGTGTGTTACCAATCATAGTAAATAGGGAGTTTCTGGAGTTAAATTCTGCAATATTACTTTTATACTAAAGTATACAAATAAAATATCTAAATGAAAGTGATAATGGAGATAAAAGGAGGATACAATGCTTTGTTTTAATGAGTTTTGACACTGCTTATATTTTTCCCCAGTTTGTAATTCTTTCTTTTAATTGTTTTTTAACTTGGGCACTGGAAACCAAGAACATACATAAACTATTTGGTGTTAAATACTTTCAACTCATATATTGAAATAATAACCAAACATTAATGTTATGCAGTTTCCAGGGGTAAGAAAAGCTGTGGCTCCTTGCATTATTGGATTTTCATCCATCATAACTAAGTCAGCAGCAAGGGGAGAGGGATTTTATAACAACTGCATGAATACAGATCCTTCTCTCCTGTTCTGATTGAAGTTAGACATAGTCATTATCAGAATGTATAGATAAAGGGAATTGTTTGTAGTCATGATTAGCTTAAGTCAAATGGTGCTTGCACCAAAAGGGTCGGGTATAAATGTAAATAATAAATAAATAAATATGTCCCACTGAGATCAATGAAAGTATTGACCATCCATTGTGTGGGTTGCCTGCAGGAATAATTGGCCAAACCTTTCCCAAGGGGTTCGCTCAGCTTTCCACAGATTCGGGGACCAACCGGGCTTGGCGGGAAAGGCAATTGGGGTTCGGGCTAGTTAGTTAGTTTGGGAGGTGAATCAGAAAGCCATGGCTGATGGTTACAGTAGAACCAGGGCAAAAACCAAGATGATGATTCTAGTGGAAACACACAATCCTTAGCTGCTAGCTGCAGATTAAGTTGGGCAAATAAGCCACGCCAGACAGCAGGACAAACTAGGCACCCGGAGTCAATACTCATAAGGCTCCGAGATAGGGTAGGAATAATGGGTTTCACCAGCCCAGACCTTAATTTGTTGTGGGTTGTCTATTAACCACAGGGCAATGTCCAAGAGCAGGTATTGTCTTGACCACTGGAAAATACCACGTATGCAAGCCTTCTGTATTAGGGGGTCACGCACATCTTATGCCCGTATCACCCCAAGGCAGGGTAATAAATACATACCACCCAACCCTGATTGGGGCTGGACTTCACCGCACGATTGTCTCATGTGTCTTCCTTGTGGCCAGTCACTCCTACATCTGGTAGCCATTGCAACATAATGGTGACCCCGATGTGATTCTGATCGGAACGTTATCCCGATCGGAACCCGACACAATCCCAAGGCTAGGCCAACACGGTCCCCAGCGGAGGCTACGACGATGCAGAAGCAAGGAAGCCAATGCGACCACAAGCCTGGCAGACCCCATGCATAGGAACGGACACGTTCCAAAGCAGGGGGAGAACCGTGATCCTGGGGGGGGGGGGCGTGTCAAGATGGAGGGCTGAGAGGGGCAAACTTTTCTCCGCTCGGAATGGAGAGAAATGAAAGTGACTTTTAAAAGTGAAAATAGCTCCTGAAATTGGCAAAAAAATGGATTAGAAAAAATAGAAGGAAAAATAGATACGGAAAATACTTTGGAGGCTCCAAAGCAGCGCTGGGAAAGGGAGATAAATTAGAGTTTCGATCTTGGAGAGAGCGGGGGGAGGG
This sequence comes from Bradypodion pumilum, assembly GCA_035047305.1. Lineage (NCBI taxonomy): Eukaryota > Metazoa > Chordata > Lepidosauria > Squamata > Chamaeleonidae > Bradypodion > Bradypodion pumilum. The sequence goes on along the minus strand of JAWDJD010000004.1, from coordinate 304,012,992 downwards.
GCGACCTATAATGGCGACGAGTCCCCGGAGCTCTTAAAAGAAAAGCGGATAGACTGGAAACAAGAGGAGATCGTCGTCCCGGTGAAATTGATTAAAAGTCCGGGCAAAGAGGATAAGCGGATGATTGGATCGAAAAGGGCAACCTCGGCGGGGTGTGAAAGAGGTAAGCTGAAGCGGACCTCGCCCGCCCCCGCCACCCCCTCGATCGGAGACGGCCAGAGCTTTGTGGAGCTGGACAAGAATAAAGGGGAGAAGTGGAGAAAGCAAGACGGTGAGCATTTTTGCAAAGACTTTCAAAGAGGTTAAGGGGAAGAAAAGAGACTGAGACTTTCCGTATTGAGTTTTGCCGGTGGGAGCTGATAAAGCAGCGGCTAAGTAAAGAGAACAATAGAGCTACTTCCTGCTTTTCTTTTTTCTTATTCCCTTTTTTCTTTTTGCTCCCCTCTCTTTATCGTTATGTAAGCTGTGGACTTGGAGTATTGGCTTTTAAAGAAAAAGGAGCGGGTTTAAGTGTGCCCCTGCATATTTTTTTTTTTTGGAGCTATAAAGTGAAGCAAGATGGTGCTGTGGGCTAGAACCTAGGGAAATAAACTGCCGTTAACCTGAAACTTTGGAGAGCAGGAGCCTGAATCCGTCAGTGTTTTTTACTTTTGTATTTATCCCATAACAGCAAGATAAAGTGGGCTCTCCCTCCAATTATTTTTTGAGCTAAAGTCTGAAGACACTTTCTAACTGCTTTTGTTTTAACTCCCCTCTTTTACTGCTTGTGGGAAATTTTTATATTTTTCATTATTAAAAATTTTCACCTTTTTTTTTCTTTTTTCTTTTTTCTTTTAAATATAAATATAATTTTTCTTCTTGGTCTTTTTTGTTTTACCATCCCCCTTTTTATTTTTATCTCCCTCCCCCCCTTTTTTCTTTTTCTGTTTTAAATATTAAAATATTTAAAATATCTAAAATTTAAGAGGGAAAGTAATGAGGCCTAAATTGGGATACTGACCTTTTTCCCGCCATCACCCTCATATAGAGTGAGATCTGGGTGATTACCTGTGTGTGCATGTGTGTGCATATGTGTGTGTAAATACACACACATATATATCACAGGGAGGGAGGGGGAGGGGGAGGAGAGGATAAGGGTTAAGTATTATACTTTGAAATAAATATATTGAAATTGGTTAGATTTAAAATATAGTGTGAATTTTGAATGATAAATTGTTTATGTAAACTGATAAAAGCGAAGCAGTTAGAAATACATTTGGATGAAACGGCAGGGGAGAGGGAAAGAGAAGGAGAAGAAATTGGCTTGGACAAGAGGGCAAAGACCAACGTCCTCAGATAGGAGTTTCAGAAGGCTTACAAGGTTGGATGAGGAGGAAGAGGAGATGAAGAAAACAATGCAACAGGAAATAAAGGACTTGGAGGAACAGGAGACAGTGAAGAAGATGGCACAGCAATTACAACAACAACAGCAACAGAAGACAATAATATCGCCAACTACTGTTGCTCCATCTGCGGTAAAATCAATTGTGATAACAACAGCGAAAGTTACAACAACAACGACAGCTACGACAACTATAACAACTACAGCGGCAATAGCAGGGACAGCACCAACAACGATAGTAACCACAGCCACAGCAACAACACCAACATCGGCAATGGGGGAGGGGCAAGGATTTAAATCTGAATTTGAAAGTTTAAATGAGAAATTTGATAACCTGGGGAATAATATTGGAAAAATGATTGCCCAAATTAAATTGGACATGAAACAAGAATTGCAAGATACGATAGGAAATCTTGTGAAGGAAATCAACGGCCTGAAGGAGGATACAAATAACCTCAAAAAAGAACAAGAAGTCATTAAAAAAGAACAGATAACGATTAAAGCAGAGGTTATGGATTTGAGAAAGAGAGAAAAGGAGAGAGAAAATAAGGTTGGAGATCATGAAAAGAGATTAGAAAATGTGGAAGAACAACTAAGACGAGCAAACGTCATAATTCGAAAATTCCCAGAGAATTCTCCAGATAAATTAAAAGAAAGAATAGTGAAATGGCTTGATGAAATTATGGAAGATGGTTTCACGCCGCAGGAGGTTGTAAATGTATTCAGATTGGGATCAAGAAGAGGTAAAACTGGGTCAAGGAATGTCATGTTAAAATTTGCTAATGTGTCTGATAAACTGCGTTTAATGGCGCTTATACGGGAAAAAGGAACAGAGGTTCTAAAAGTGGAAGGTCATGAAATTGAAGTGTATAATGACATTCCAATTGAGGATCGATTTTGGAGACAATTGATGAAGCCAATTACAAAACGATTTCAGGAAAAGGGAATAAGGTACAACTGGAAATTTCCACGACAATTAAGCTTTTTTTATTTGGGAAGACGTTACTTAATTAGTGAGGGTCCTAATGTCTTGGATGCAATGACAGATGCTAAGTTAGTGGAAGCAGGAACCAAAGAATGGTTTGATTTGAAGGAAGAATTGATTATATCTGGTGGTTATAGAAGACGAGATAGTAATGGAAATGAGAATATGCCTAAAGGGGCGGAAGGAGGAATTGATCCGGGTGGGGAGTAGTTTCTGATCTCTCCCAAGCTCCTATGATTGATCGCACCCCCCCCTCCCCTCTCTGAATCCCAGAGGCCATTTGTTAAAAGTAAATGGGGAGGGATAGTAGTAGATTGTTCAATGTAATTTTTTTAGATGTTTTCTTTTTTCTTTTCTTTCTTACTTATTTGTATAAGGTGAAGGAAATGTTATATGTTAATCACAGGTCCGTAGGAGGAAGCGGGAAGTGTAAAAAATGGTGGGAGAAGCACAATAAATGAGGAATGTAAAAGTAATGACATGGAATGTGAAAGGTACTGGCTGTCAAGTGAAGAGAAGGAGGTTGGAAGCGGCGCTTAGGAAAGACAGACCGGATATAATCTTTCTTCAGGAGACCCATCAGAATTCGGAAAAATCTAATAAGCTATTTCTAGGATGGACTCAAGTTTATGAAAAAGCATACGGTTCTTCAAAGGCCAGGGGGGTCGCAACTTTGATATCAAATAGATTGGGATTTGAGATGATAAAAAGTATATCAGACCCAGAAGGTAGATATCTAATAATAAAGGGAAAAATAGAGGAAGAAGAAATAACGTTGGTGAACCTGTATGTACCAAATGAACACCAAAATAGTTTCTTAAATAAGGTACACCGAATATTAGAGAAGGAAAAAACAATAAAAATGATTGTCGCGGGAGATTTTAATTTAATAGGATCAAATATAGATAGTACAAATACAACGAGATGTGTAGGTGGAAATAAAATGCATGTGTTAAACAATTGGGTGAAATCCCTGGGGTTGAAAGATACATGGAGGGCACTTAAAGGATTGGAAAGAGCCTATACATACTTTTCACAAGTGTATAATACATATTCCAGAATAGACTATATATTTGTTACGGATAATTTGATAAGTAATTTAGATGGTATAGAAATAGGAATTTTCAAAGAATCGGATCATGCAAAAGTTTTGTTGGAAATGAAGATAGATGCTATAAAGAGCATGAAAAATTGGAGATACGATGTTAGATTGTTTAGAGATAAAAAGTACAAAGATCAAATGGTAGAAAAATGGGAAGAAAATTGGAAATGGAACGATACAGGGGAAGTAGGAATAGGCATAGTATGGGATACAATGAAAGCAATATTTAGGGGTGAAAGTATTAAGATGGCAAGCATTAAAAATAAACAATTAAAAATTAAACAAGAAGAATCTGAAAAAGAGATTAAAAGGCTACAGGAGGAACATGCAAGAACTAAGGATAGAAAGGCTTACGAAAGGATGCAGGGATTAAGGAAGGAACTAATAGGAAATGACATGGAAAAGGTGAAAAGAGATTTAATATATTTAAAAAGAGAATATTTTGAATATAGTAATAAAAATTCAAAATTATTGGCAAGAGCGGCTAAAGAAAAAAGAAGTAGAAGGGAAATAGGGATTTTGGTAGATAAGGAAGGTATAAGATATAATAAGACTAAAGACAAATGTAAACTGATTAGAGAATTTTATCAAGATTTATACTCAAAAAAGAAGATAAATATAGATAAATTAAAGGATAGATTGGAGATGCAAATCAAGAATAAAATTAGTCAGGAGCATAAACAAAGAATGGAAGAATTAATAACTGAAAAAGAGATAAAAAAGGTAATAAACAAATTGAAATCAGATAAATCACCCGGAGAAGATGGATTACCCGCTGAATTTTATAAAGAGTTTAAGGATATAGTAATCCCGAAATTGTTAAACTTGTATAATGGGATTCTTAATGGGGAACAGTTACCTGTATCTTGGTATAGAACAATAATTGTTTTATTACCAAAACCGGGAAAGGATCTAGAAAAAGTAGAATCATATAGACCCATCTCCCTGATAAACCAAGATGCTAAGATTTTTACTGCAATATTGGCAAACAGATTAAATAGTTTCATGGATAAATATATAAATAAAGACCAGGCCGGATTCGTGAAAGGGAGACATATGGCGGATTTAGTAAGGCGAGTATTAGATTTAATAGATGTGGCAAGACAAAATAAAGAGAAAGTAGGATTATTATCGTTAGATATCTTTAAAGCTTTTGATTCCTTACAATGGGTAACAATTAACGAGATAATTAAGAGTTATGGATTCGGTAACAGGTTTGTAAAAACAATAGAACAATTATACCAACAAGGATATGCTAAAATTAGGGTCAATGATGGCCTTACAGAGGAACTGAGACTAGAGGCAGGAACAAGGCAAGGGTGTCCCTTATCTCCAATACTATTTATTATGGCAATGGAAATATTAGCCAATACAATAAGGGAAGATAAAAGTATAGAAGGAATAATGGAAAATAAAATTAGTCTATACGCAGATGATACTTTATTAATTATGAAACAATCTAGAAGAACTATGGAAAGGATTCAAAAACATTTAAAGAATTTTGAACAAATTACAGGTCTGAAGGTAAATTGGGAAAAATCTGAATTGATTCTAAGTAATATTGGAAAGGAAGAACAAGAGAAAATTAGAGATGAATTTAAATTGCAGATCAAAGCGAATTTGAAATATCTAGGGATAATTATTTCCGATAAGTTAGAGGATTTGAAAAGATTAAATTATGATAAACAAAAGAAGGAACTTAAGGTTAAAATTTTACAGTATCAAAAACTGAAGTTGTCTTGGTTCGGCAGAATAGCATTGACTAAAATGATGTTATTACCAAAACTAAATTTTTTATTTGATGCCTTACCAATTCAACTGACGGATAAAGATATTGAGGAATTCCAAAAATTATTTAATAATTATTGTAATGGGGGACGTAGAGTTAGAATTTTAAAGAAAATGTGGTATTTATCTCAAAAAGAAGGGGGCTTAGGAATACCTAGCCTAAAGAATTATTACAAAGCATTCCAGATAAAGAACGTAGTTAAGATTTTGATGAAGGAGTCGATTATTTGGGAAGAAATTGAAATGAAGGAAATAAAGGAAGAGGGTAAGAGCCTCTTTTTAGATAAGGAAATAGGAAAAATATTGGTTAAAAATAGAATGATGAAATCAATGTTGGGAGTATGGAAGAAAATTAAAATGAAATTGGCCCCAAATATTTCACCGATTATTGAATTAGAAGATTTGAAAAAGTTCCCAATAAGTATGGATAATGAGATGAAAGAACTACTGTTGACAAATAAGGTTCTCCTGTTGAAAGATTGGATACGAGTTTGTAAAGATGATGAGAAGAAAAGAGAGTTATATACCCGGATGAAGTTGAATTGGTTTCAGATAGCAATGCTGAACAAGTGGAATAATAAATATTGGAGGGAACGGAGCTTGGAAAGAGATAGGACGGAATTTGAGGAATTAGTATGGAAAATAAGGAAGGGGGAAATTGGAATTAAAGGGTTGGTTAGTAAAATTTATAAAATAATAAATGTAGAAGGTAAACCACAAGAAATATTAAGAAATACATGGGAACAGGATCTGAATATGAAGATAACGGAAAAGGAGTGGCAAAATAAATGGAGAAAAAGAATCATGAGATCCCTGTCGGTTAGAATAAAGGAACATAATTTTAAAATGTTATGGAGGTGGTACCTGACCCCTATGAAATTACATCAGATAGATAAGAAGAATAATAAAATGTGTTGGAGGTGTAAAAATACCCTGGGTACATATGTTCATATGTGGCACGATTGTAAAGTGGTAGAAAATTTTTGGTTAAAAATTGAGACCGAGATAGGAAAAATCTTGGAATTGCATCTTAAGTTGGGGCCGGGCACCACCCTATTGACCGATGTTGATAATGTTAATATAGACAAAGATAAGAAAGAGTTGTTGTCAATGATGCTTGTAATGGCAAGAATGTGTATTGCAAAAAATTGGAAAAGTGAAGTAACGTTAAAGGTGGAAGATTGGTACGGGCAGATGTGGGATCTCGCATTGAATGAAAAACTAACATGGGAGTTAAACTTTAAGAAAGGTATAGTAAAAGAAAATAGATTCTGGAATATATGGCGAAAATTTGTTGAATATTCATTGACGAGAGAAGGAACACATAAATTGACACCAGACCAAATGAAATTTTGGGAATAATAGAAACGAATGGGAGATCCCACAACCTCCTAGGACAATGTATATAGCACTGGGTGACAAAGTATATAATTGTATGTAATATATAGTTTGTATTTTTTTTCTCTTCTTTTATATGAATGTAATGTGGTTTTTCTCTTCAGGGTGAATGTATTCAATGTATTTTTGCTCATTTTTTTCTTTATATATGTATCGTATTGTATTGTATTGTAACGTTATGAATGTATTAACTTTGTAATTTGTCTGAAAAATTAATAAAAAATATATATATATATAAAAAAAGAACCGTGATCCTGAACAGCAGAGGCAGAGGAGCAGAAGCTCATGGCAGAGAGCCATAGCCGTGATCCCGATCCACTGACCAGACCCGAGGGACATCGTCCTGTGAATCACCCACCCTGCCGTACTATCTCGAAAGGCACGCCAAACTCGTCCCATGGAAATGAATTCTGGGAACCCCCAACCAGGTAGTAATGAGGGCTTGTATAGGGGAGCAAAACTCAACCGTCAGGCAGCAGGCTCAGGTAGAGATGCTCGAAGCCCTGGCCAGGCAGTTTCAGATAAGGGTGAGGAGGAACCGCCTGACAGACCTGGTGATGCATTTGGGGGGACACTGTCTGTTCTACCCAGGAGCAGGCATGATGGATCCAGAGATTTGGGTCCGAGTAGGGAAGTGCCTCAAAGAAGAAGCCTGAGTGCCCACTAAAATCATAGGGCTTGGAGCAAATGTAGGCAGATAACTGCAGCCATAGGTCCAGCCCAGGTAGAGACCGAGAAACCCCCAGCTTTTATAGAACCATCAGCCCCAGTGTGTCTCTACCCAACCATCAAATTCCAGCATGGGGGCTTGGAGGACTTAGGAAGTGCAGGCGCTTCCTGGGCAGTCAGGAGTCCTTCCCAACAGATGATAGAGGCAGAATTATGGCAGGGGGAATTGCCAGCCGCAGAACAGGCCAAGCTCCAGATGCTGTGCCCAGTCCGCTTAGAAACGGACAATTAGCTGGCAACATACATGACTGTTCCATACAAACTGCTTGCGGAATCCCGCAAAGCCACTACGGACACAGGGCTCCAGAGCCGACTCACTTGGGAACTCAGGAAGAGAGCAGAAACAGGAGGGGCAGAAGGAGTTGGGTAGGGACCCCCAGAAGCCAAGTCTAAAAGTTTAGATCAGATAGGAAGGTAACTGAACTGGAAAGGAAACTAACTTCTAAGCAAAAGCCCAGAGTGGTTGTAAAAAGCCACCTGAGAACAGCCTAAAAAATCTGGTAGCAAGGAATCATTTCCTCATGAGTAGAGCAAAGCATTGCAGACCTGGGGAGGGGGAATGTCCCCAGGAAGGAATGTGGATATCCAAGGTTTGAATGTGTGATGTGTGAATGAATGGTGCACCAGTGTGACTGCAGAATTGTTGAGAATTGTTATGTGTTTGCATGGTTGTGTTATTATGTTGCAACATTAAACATGAGATGCCAGGAGTTGTGTTCTAGAGGTCATAAGGAAGGTGACAGTTAACTCTGTTCATGGGTTGGATACATTGCTTTCAATGGGAGGAAGAAAGTCACCCCAGCCCTGATTCATTCAAGCAGCGGGCTAAAGAAAGTATGAGAAAGAGCGGTGGGCAAAAACTTATTTGTTTCCTGGCTGCCTGCCTAGCAGCATAAGCACCAGGGAGGAAAGAGGAAGAAGGAGGGGGGAATTCTAGCCCACAAATGGGGCAAAAGTGACCCCCCTTCCTCTCAGCCAAGCCTGCCTTTAAATGTGCAAGGGAGGTTTTTTTTCTCTCGTTGCTGGTCTCTTCCAAGAATTAAGCCGCAACTTCCACATTCTTAAACCTGCTTAGCAATTAGTGCTGTTACAAAGCAGACAGCTAATTGGAGAGTGAAAAATAGGGAAGAAATTGATTCATTTACATTAAAGAGACTTGCACTGGAAGAGACAATTTTTATGGCCTTGCAAACCTGAAAAATGGTCTCTGAGTTTCTCACCCGGCAAGAACACTCTAAAAAAGGGGGAAGAGAAAAAATGCTGTTCATCTTCACAAAATGGGGCCCCTATTTACAAATGACGTGTCTCATAACTGGTTAATGAATAGTAAGTCTCGTCTAGTCTTGTTTAAATGTTTTAAGAATATAGTAAAGTCAGATCGGCTGAAATTGAGGCTCTGAGCATGAAAAATTACAGGTTCAGATTTTGCATTAGGTGTGGACACTGGCACTTGAAGTTAAATGGAATCTTGATCAAGGTAAAATGTCACTAATCACTGGTAAGGGGCAAATTCAATGAGAACCTTAATTAACTGCCTCTCACCACTTGTTACAGCGGTAACAGTTGAGAGGCTCCGTCAACAACTGGCTTCTGTGGAAACGTGTTGTTGACCCACTATGGGTGTTAACCTATATAAGTCATTTGGCTGGCCATGTAAGTTTGGCTAACCTTGTCCTCACTATGGCCAACCAAATGGATTTGCCCTATTAAGTAGTAATGCGGTTGCCCCTAACCAGTGCTATCCGCCAGAAGTGGCCAAAAATCTGGCAATATGAAAAAAAAAACATAAGTCACCCATCGGCGACAGTGTGGAGTGGGCGAATAAACCAAGAACCAAGGTGCCAATCAGGTTCAAGCAAAAATTCCCACTCGGCCCCGAAGCAACCAAGAATCACACTGTGACCTAAGGGAGGGGGTAGTGGGCTAATGCGCTCGGGGCCCAGCCAAATTGAAGAAGGGCAGGGCCATTGGCTCAGCCACCCCTTATAAAGGCGAAGCCGGCCATGCCCCCTCTCTGCTCTGTTGTGCCCGTGGCTCAGGGGCGGGGCCAGCAAAGCGCACGGTGGCCATTTTGCCGCCGCGCATCCCTTGCTGTACCCACACCCCAATAACGACACGGACACAAATATTGGATTGAAAATTGGGCCACATTTATTTAATTCAAAATGGTCCTACCTTAATAACGGTTAAGGATCAAACGGGCCAAAATAGCACTGGTAAGGGACAAATTCAATTAGAACCCTAATTAACTGCCTCTCACCACTTGTTACGGCGGTAACAGTTGAGAGGCTCCATCAACAACCGGTTTCTGTGGAAACGTGTTGTTGACCCATTATGGGTGTTAACCTATATAAGTCATTTGGCTGGCCATATAAGTTTGGCTAACCTTGTCCTCACTATGGCCAACCAAATGGATTTGCCCTATTAAGAAGTAATGCGGTTGCCCCTAACCAGTGCTATCCGCCACATGGGGAGGAGTTCACCAACTCAGTGCCCCACCATGACCGCAAACGGTCAACAGGCCCATTTGTAAGGAGTACAAGAAGAGGTCCATGCCTCCTGCTGACAAATGCACCCCGTCCACGCGATACAGACTGTGGTCTTGTACACGCAACAAAGGGTGTGGGACCACTGTCCCCAAAGCATTAGTGCTTTGGTTTTCCTAAGGCCACTGCCCTGTTGACTGCCCTGTGGGTCTGGTCAAGGCCGGGGGGTCAAGGCTGCCCCGGTAAGACACTCGTGGTGTCAACTGGGACCAAACGATCCGCACCTGTGGCCAGGACTGACCCAACAGGGCGAGATCTCTGTGGATGGCACATGCCAAGTCCAAACCTGTGACCCGGGCCAAATCGTTGCCTCCCAAGTGCACGACCAGGACATCCGGCGGACCTTGATTGCTCAGGGACCTGAGGAACGGGGTCAATGTATGCCACTGTGGATCAGGGGATATGGGATCACAGTTCCCAAAGCAACGGGCTGAATGCGACGGGCCCCTGCCTGGTCCATGGACCTGTGGGCCCGGTTTGCGTGCAAGGATGTCCAGAAGAGGTCCATACCTCTGGCTGACAAATGCACCCCGTCACCATGATACAGACTGCGGTCTCTTATGCGGATCATAAGGGTAATGGGCCACTGCCCCATCCACGGCCTGCGGGCCCGGTTGCATGCAAGGGTGTCCAGAAGAGGCCGGTACCTCCGACTGATAAATGCACCCCGTCACCACGATACAGACGGCGGTCTCATATGCGAATCATAAGGGTAATGGGCCACTGCCCTGTTCATGGCCTGCAGGCCCGGTTGTGTGCAAGGATGTCAAGAGGGCCATATCTCTGGCTGATAAACGCACCCCGTCACCGCGATACAGACTGCGGTCATGTATGCGGGCCATAAGGACAACGAGCCGCTGCCCTGTCCAAGGACCTGCAGGCCCGGTTGCATGCAAGGATGTCAAGAAGAGGCCCATATCGCTGGCTGATAACTGCACCCTGTCACCGCGATTCAGACTGCGTCCATGTATGTGGATCATAAGGGTAATGGGCCACTGCCCTGTCCAAGGACCTCGGGCCCGTTGCATGCAGGATGTGAAGAATGGACCCATATCTCCGACTGAGAACTGCACCCCGTCACTGCGATACAGACCGTGGTCACGTATGTGGATCATAAGGGTAATGGGCCGCTGCCCTGTCCAAGAACTAGCAGGCCCGGTTGCGTGCAAGGACTTCAAAAGAGGTCCATATCTCAGACTGGTAAATGCACACCATCATCGTGATAAGACTGTGGTCTTGCCCTGTTCATGGAGCTGAAGGCCCAGCCAACCACCCAAGGATCCACACACCCCAGCAGGACACGCGTGGCACCCCCTGGGCCAATGCTCCGTACCTGTGGCCAGTACTGACCCAACAGGGTGGCAGGAGTGGTGGACTACTGTCCCAACACCCCACCCGGCCAAATACTGGGCTACTGCCCTGTGAGTACAAGGGCGCTGGGCTACGGTCCCTGAAGGAAAGCCGGAGCACTACCCCAAACCCTGCTCATCAAAGACCGGGCCACTGCCCTGCAAGCGCAAGGGCACTGGACTACCGGCCACGACCCATGTTTGGACTACTGTCACCTAACCATGTCAGACTACTGACCCCAAACCCTGTTGGACTAATGTCCATGAACCACGTTGTACCGTAGTACAAGAACACTAGCGGACCGCCGCCCTTGAACCATGTTGGATTACTGACCACAAACCCAGCTGGGCTACTGTCCACTAACTAGGCTGTAATGTTGATTCCAGGCCAGTCAGATCATCGTCCAAGAACATGACTGGTAAATTACCAGGCTACTGCCCGCTCAGGAGAAAGGGGTGCTGAACTACTGTCCTCAAACCCTATCCAGCGAAAAACTGGGCCATAGCCCTGGCAGCACACGGGTGGTGGACTACGGTCCCGGGAACCCGTATGCCAAAATGCCTGGTTAACAAAGGCCAAACATCCCTGCCCTATTCGGCCAAATACCAAGCTACCACCCTGTGAGTGTCGCTAAGATACATCCCCGCGAAGTCGTATGACTGGGCCTATCGGCCAGCGAGGACCCACCGGGGCAAGGTCCCGATGACTAGTGAGTAGCAATTACGAGCCCGAGGTAAATGCTAAATGGATCACTACCAGAGGAAACATAAACTTGGTAGCCAGACTGGGGCCCCCGATGCACCTGGGAAGGGAGCAGTCCCTGCCCCCATCACGCGGGATCCATACCGCCTCCAAAGCGCAACAGTGCAGAGTCCAAAACGCACGCTCTTCGGGGACCAGGTAGCAGAGCAGACGAACCGCTGCGACGAACTCTCTGTGCTAGCACCAGCATCTCTACATGTCCATGGGCTGAAAGAGAAAGGAAAGGACAGGACCAGCGAGCAGCCCACCGAAACCGCAGGAGAACAGCTAATTGCAAACAGATGGATCCACACCCTCCCCCATGCTGGCCACAATCATACGGTCCTTATGGGACAACAGGACAAGGACATAGCCCAGCGGACTCCAATCCCAAAGCAGCGAGGGTGGGCAAGAAACCAATAAAAACTGACCTTAAGTCGGGGGGGAGGGGTGCCTCGAGGTGTCCGGGGAGAACCATGCGAGGTGCTAAACTCAACTAAAAAGGACACCAGGCAAGGGCAGGCACGTTACGGGCATAGTGCCAACAAACGCTGAGAAGGCCACATACGTATGCAAGCTGGACGGGCGAGGGTAGCCAAGGATGGACCTACCCCAAATCGCCGTACCCTGCCAAGCATCCGCAGGCCCCAGGGAGTGCAAGAGAGCCACCAGCACCAGAACGAGAGGCCGGAAATGGGAAAAGGTGCAGGGAGAAAGCAACAATACCCTCAGTAACACCGTGCAAATGTTACCTAATTAGCACGCTTCCTACCAGTAAGCAAAGTAGGGGTTGTTGTTAATTTCCCCCCATTCACAAGCGTATTCATCATGTGCACCATACCATATGCACTGAGTCTTGTAGGCACCAATGTCCCGCATGCAAGCCCTAAGCAACCGAGCAAATGCCCAAACACCTGAGATAGGTGACAGCTGGCTCGGCAGTAACATATGAAGAAAGGGTCCTGCAGTCAAGGAAATCATAAGCCAAACATGAAGAAGGCACGATAGCCTGGTGAGTCACATCACCACTACTTAGTCAGGGACATATGTAAGTAGCTAGGGCTGCGTCTGTGCAATAGAAAATGGCAGTGTCCCGCCATGCAAATGAAGAACACCAAGTGGCGTGAAAAACCCCTGAACAGGGCAGGCTATGGTGCTAATCAAAGTCTGGTGATTGGCTACACTATGGCCCTCATTCCCCCTATGTAAATACATGTTCGCTTTAATGATTGGCTAGTTATGATTACCCCGCAGTTCGCTAGGTTTTACAGAGGAGCCACCACCGGGGAGACATTATATAAGCCCCACGGCAGACAAGGTGGGCTCGGACCAGAGCTACACTTCCCACTCCGTACATGTAGCCAGGAACGTGCTAAGCCTGGGTCTCCACCAGCATGCCACACTCCAGTGCTAGCTAGTGTATTGCCCCACTGCAGTAAGAGTCCGGAGGGACTGAATCCCCATGACGATATAGCTACGTCTGCATCCGGAACACCCTGTAAGTTCATCATGAATACACTGTTAAATAAAGACCCGTTGCTGTTCGGTTCGACATTGCCTGGACTAATGCTTGCTAGCTCCGTAAAGAACAGCATCTGGCCGTGGAACAGGAATTGGGAATTCATTTCCATACAATGTTTCCCCGGGAAAGTAATCAAGTAGTCCTAGGTAAGCTGAACATAACAAGGGTGTGCCTCCACACTCAGAAACCCCAGGAAAGGCCTAAAAGCCTCTCTGGCCCAAAAGCCAGGCATGTCCGACTCCAGGGGTGGCACCCACCTCTAGTAACAGCCAAAGAGCCAGCACTGTTCGCACCTGCAAACATCTCAGGAGGCCACATGGCAGGCATGACTGGATATTGGAGAGCATGAAACATACACAATCCTTTCAAAATTTACTGAAGCAGTACCTATTAGCTACTTGCCATTCGAGACGGAAAACCCCTCGGTCAAGGTACACCTGGGTACCCTCCGGAAGGCCACCCAGGCGCAGGCACAGTGCTCAGCTCCCCGGCTGGTGGGTGTGCCTGTATAGGCGCCGACGCGGCCTACATGCAGGGAGCAGCCTGGGGCCGCGCTGGAGTGTGCGGGTGAAGACATGGCGCCGGCAGGCATGGGAAACTGGTGGGGCCCAGCCAGGAACGCTCAGCCTGCCCCCTTGTGAGCCCTGCAGGCCGGGGGAGTGAGCTTGGTGCTGGAATGGGCCCAGCGCATGGCACTGGGGTGCGATGGTTTCGGGGCACCGCAGCGCCATCCAACGTGGCCTCAGCCCTCGGCGCCATGTGCGCCAGCAAAATGCGCAGACTGAACCTGTTCCCGGGTGAGGTCCGTGCCGAGCTAGGCCCGTTGAGACTGGAGGTGAGGGTGGCTCGCCCACGCAAAGGCGTGCGGTCCCGCCCATTGCCAGCCAGGAGCTGGCACAAGAAGGGCTGAGCCCTGCAGAGGACCCGAGCCAGCCAGCTCGGGTCGAGAGTTGCGCGGCAGTCGGCTGCAAGGAACAGCACTGTGAGCCCGCTCCCGGGCTAGCAGCGCTGAAACGAGGTCAGCTGGGCCCAGAAAACGCCCTCGGGGCCCAGCGGAATTGAAGAAGGATGGGGCTGTTGGCTCGGCCACCCCTTATAAAGGGGAAGCTGGCCATGCCCCCTTTCCACTCTGTTGTGCCCGCACCTCAGGGGTCCCTTATGGCAACAGTCATCACATTATGTTTTAGTATAAATTAGCCATGAGCTGTATCCATGCTTGGGAATACCCTGAAGGAAATGGTGAGCCACTGTGTGAGACAGAATGCTGGATTGGATGGGCTGTGGCCTGTTCCAGCAAGGCTGTTCTTATCCAGAATTATTTTCTTTGTTGTTCTTCAATGTGCCATCCATAAAATGCTGTTTAGTAACAGAGCAGGAAACCAGGGGACAAAGAGAAGGTAGCAAACCCGGGGAAAGGCAGCCCGCATCGAGACCCCAGCGTGTTCGAAATAAGCCATCTTGGCTGAGAGACTTTGTCTCCTAAGGGGGGGGAGTGTGTTGAAGTGTGGGCTCGAGACATTGTCTCGTCCTAGGGGGGAGGGGTGTTGTGTTCTAATGGTTTCACCTTCCACATGGATTACAATGTATCTGAGCCAATGTAACCTTGCCTATAGCAACAATGTAACCTTCAGCTGTATCATATAAACCCTGTAATAGGACGCGAGCTAATGACCACCAGCTGGCAGCAGCGAGCGTCCAAGCTCTCTTGGTCCGAACTCATCAAAGGCAACAGCGCGGGAAGCTTTCCCGCCACCACCTACACCTGGACAAGAAGGGCGTGACCCACAATGACGTCACGCAGACAGTAGCCAATGGGCTACCATGGCACCACGTTCAAATGTATTCCTACTGTATATAAAGAGCTATCGATCCGCCATTACCTCATGTTCCCTCTGTCCACGATGCAATAAACCTGAGTTAACCCAGCCCGAGGCTGTGTCCTGTGTCTTAGTTTCATACACTAAAAAAAGGGATCAGAAGACTTGGCTCTCCAGGTGTTCTTGGACTTCAGTTACCAAAATCCCATGTCATTACACCTGCTGATCAGGGCTTCTGTGAATTGAAGTCCAAGAACATCTGGAGAGCCAGGTTTTTTTGACCCCTGATCTAGAAGGTGCTTCAGTCCCTTGATTATTTTGTTAGCCCTTTCCAACAGTGAGGGATGCCATCATTTTGATGTATTATGAATTATTTTAAGCTGTTTTTTTGTGGTAATGACTATGAAACTACAATGTACATCTTCAGTTCCCAATACCTATGCTTCTAGATTCTTAATGTAAGATCATGCTTAGCAGCGAAAAAAGAAGCAGATAGATTTTCACAGGTTATGAACTCTGCCACTTGAGAGCTGATTTCAGAAAGTTTAGAGTTTTAAAATTTATTTTTTAATACAGCAGAGTTTAGAATTATATTTTCAATTTACTTTAGCCAGCGCTGATGACCTTGAATAATGATAATCTGAAACTGTCCATCAATTTACAATGAAGATTGGAATTTCAGTGTTACCCTTATTATTATATGATACCAGTGAGAAGTAACTCATAAAAGTCTTAATAGTGCTGGAGCTAATTATTTGAATGATGTACAAAACATGACTTTCTTTGCATTCATTTTTATTTTAAATTAGTCCAATTTGAAACAGCACATCAAAACTGGACTCTCAACTCAACCTTTTTAAAAGCAATATATTTCAAAATGATGACAGCCTGTGCTTCAAATGTAGATTGTTTTGTAACTTGAGAGTGCCATATAATAAGACTTGAAAAATGGTTTTCATAAACATTCATTGACATGTAGTTGCCAAATAGTCTTTCAGGCAACAGCCATCACATCATGTTTTGGTATAAATTAGCAAAAGTCTACATAATCAAAGCAATGGTATTCCCAGTAGTGATATATGGTTGGGAGAGCTGGACCCTAAAATTAAGAGCAGAAGAATAGACAGCCTCCTTTGAAATGTGGTGCAAAGAGATTAAATAAGTCAATCCTGAAGGAAATCAACCCTGACTGCTCCTTGGAATGACAAATATTGAAGATGAAGCTAAAGTACTTCTCACATGAGAAGCCCTTGATACTAGGAAAGATGGAAGGCAAAAGGAGAAGGGGGTGGCAGAGGATGAGCTGACTAGATGACATTGTTGACACAATGGGTGTAATGGTGGAGGATAGGGGTGCCTGTCTTGCAGTGGTCCATGGGGTCACAAAGGGTTGGACTTGACTATGTGACTGAACAACAACAAGTAGCAAGCTTCTTGACACAAGTTCAAATCTTGTGCATTTTTAAGAAGAGTTGTTTGGTACAGCTCACAAACACATTTGTCAGTTGGCTATTGGGTTCAGCATGTGAGTTGGCTATTGGGTCACAACATGGGAAGCTACTAGTGTCTTATGTTTCCATTTGGAAACAGACAAAACAAATTTAAGGAAAAAAACATGACCATGGGGGGAATGCATCAGCTGTCATTAAAGTATTTCTTCTTTTACTTATCAAGACAGGATTCCACACAACAACCTACTATGAAATATATTTTTTTTAAATATAGTAGTTCTTTGAAGCCTAATGCCCCTGACCCTCAAGATCAGTGGTTGCTAACCTTTTTTTGGCCATGTCCCACCTAAGCATCTCTAAAAGTGTAATCCTCCCCCACCTCATGACATATAATTCTTATTATTCAAAAAGTGAACTCCTATTCACATGGAGGAAGCCTAAAAGGCCAGTCACTGTTAATAACTCATTCTCTGATTGCCCTCCTTAAAAATCAAATTGCCCCCCTGTGGAGCATGTGCCCCACATTGGGAACCATGGCTCTAGATGCAAATTCAATCCATTTTAGAGACAAAGAGAGAAATAAAACAGGTACAGTAGGTGATGTGAAGAAATCTTAAAATTGGCAAGAATATAGGTGGGACTGGACATTACAGCATGCACTTTGAAGTTTCTCCAGTTCCTTCAGAAGATTTTTGATCAGGGGTGTGTATGGCTAAGATTGCCAATACTGTGGTTTTCTCAGTTTGTACAGAGTGAATTTGAACATAACTTCTGCTTCTGAACAGCAAAAGTAGTGCCTTTTTCCTTCATGAAGGTAAGCATTTACACAAGAGATACAACAGAATAGACTGTTAGAATATTTACAATTATCCCACCAAGGCTATTGCACATTTCAGTATGACTTAAAGGATAATTCAAAAATAACATTAAAATGAGCAATTCTTTTTTACGAATATTACTAATTAAAAATATTTTTCTTCCACAGAAAATAGCCTACCACCTCATGCCACCTCACGCGGAGGAGGGAATTGTTGAATGTTTTCTGCTAAAATGCAAGTAAATCACATCAGGCTTCCCTAGGTGACATTTATGGTTTGTTGGTAGCCTTGCATTTCCTTTGGTAAGCTTCATTGGTTGAAGTCTTTGCTTCAAAAAAATCGTGTTTTGGTTCTTTGGGGGTTTTTTTAGTTAAAAATCAACAGAGGATGCTATAAATCTTTTTATTTTATTTATTTGACATATGTTTGTTATTTGTGTAAACGTTTGATTTATTGTTATTTTTTTACTTGGTTTTACTCTTGTGACCTCTGGGTGTTTCTTCAAAAAATATAAACAATTATTAAGTCAGATAGTTTGCAGAACTAGAGTTTATCATAATAATTTATAATCATAATTTCCTCTGTGAAAGATTATACAGTACTAGCATAGTTTGCCTGGTGTTGTCGGGCTGTTATAAATCGTGTTGTTGTTGTTGTTTGGGGGGGGTTAGTTAAAAATCAACAGAGGATGCTATAAATCTTTTTATTTTATTTATTTAACATATGTTTGTTATTTGTGTAAACTTTTGATTTATTGGTTTTTTTCTTGTTTTTACTCTTGTGACCTCTGGGTAGGGCTGTTTTGTTTTTGACTTGTTTTTAATATTCCGGCCTGCAAGTGGGGCTGTTAGTAACAGTGTTGGGTTTTTTGTTTCACTTGTTTTTTCTCTCCTGGCCTCTAGGTGGGGCATCTTCTGCTAAGTAGTCTTTGTTTCTTCATTTCTGTTCCAGTCTCGTGGAGGGAGGACGTGTTGGTGAGTTCTCTGGTTTAATTTATTCTGGGATTTTTCTTTGTTTTGATTTTGTGGTGGTGGGCTGGGACGTGTTTCCATTTGTTCTTTTGTGGTTTTGTTGGGCTTTAGATGTGTGTAATTGGTTTGTTTATTTCTGGTTTTGTTTATTTTTGTGATTTTGTTGGTGTTTATTTGTGTAATTTGTGGTAGTTGTGTTGTTAGAGTTAGGTATTTTTGTGTTGTAGTTAGGTGTTTTCTCTGTCCTTTTCTGGTATTGAGGATGTTTTTGTTTGTGGATTTTGTTGTTTACTTATTTGTTTATTAATGCATTTTTTAATAATTTATTTATTTGTGTTTTATTAATTTTTATTAATTTTGGTGTTTGTTGTTGGTGTGTACTTTTGCATGAAGAATGGGCTGCCTGTCGGTTCTTCTTTTCCCCATTGCTGCTTTGAATTTTGGTTTGGATGCAGCAATGGGGAAAAGGAGGAGCCGGCAGTCAGCCCAGTCTTCCCCTGGTAAGGTTCGTTAGGTAGGTCGGGGGAGAAGGAGACAGAGAAGAGCTATCTGCCTGAGGTTCTCTCTTCTCTGTCTCCTTTTTCTCCTGGCTTACCTAACTGGAGATCGGCAGGCAGCGATCCGTAAGGGGTGGTGCTCTTCCTTGCGCATTGCTGGCTGCTGTTTTTGTATTTTCTCCACCGCTGTTTTGTGTTAGTTCTCAAAACAGTGGTGTTGGAAGTACAAAGGCAGCAGCCAGTCATTCACCAGGGAGTGTGCTTCCCCTGATGAACTGCTGCCTGCTGTTGGTTTTTTCCACCCTGGCTCAACATACCTTGAGGCCGGTGGTGGTCTCACCATGTCTTTGGTGGGGTGGCGTGGAGGAGAGGGAGTCCCTCTTCTCCCCATTGCTCCAGGAAAGAAGGCCAGCAGTGGTCTCGCCGTGGTTTTTGTGGGTGTTTAGATTAGATTAGATTAGATTTATTTGATTTATATGCCGCCCTTCTCAGCACATGCCGACTCAGGGCGGCTCACAACACATCAAACAAAATACAATATAGCAAAAATACAATAGCAAATAATAACTCAATAATACAATACAAAAGAAATGGCAGCAGAGTCTCGCTGCCTCAACGGCCTTTTAAGTCCTGGCCGGAGGCAGCTGGAGGCGTGGCGGGTCCCAGGAACGCCGGCGGTGGTCTCGGCGTTCGGCGCTGCAGGGGTCCCTCCACCCTGCCAGGAGGGCCGGAGGCGGCGGCAAAGTCTCGCTGCCTCAACGGCCTTTTAAGTCCTGGCCGGAGGCAGCTGGAGGCATGGCGGGTCCCAGGAACGCCGGCGGTGGTCTCGGCGTTCGGCGCTGCAGGGGTCCCTCCACCCTGCCAGGAGGGCCGGAGGCGGCGGCAAGTCTCGCTGCCTCAACGGCCTTTTAAGTCCTGGCCGGAGGCAGCTGGAGGCGTGGCGGATCCCAGGAACACCGGCGGTGGTCTCGGCGTTCGGCGCTGCAGGGGTCCCTCCACCCTGCCAGGAGGGCCGGAGGCGGCGGCAAGTCTCGCTGCCTCAACGGCCTTTTAAGTCCTGGCCGGAGGCAGCTGGAGGCGTGGCGGGTCCCAGGAACGCCGGCGGTGGTCTCGGCGTTCGGCGCTGCAGGGGTCCCTCCACCCTGCCAGGAGGGCCGGAGGCGGCGGCAAGTCTCGCTGCCTCAACGGCCTTTTAAGTCCTGGCCGGAGGCAGCTGGAGGCGTGGCGGGTCCCAGGAACGCCGGCAGTGGTCTCGGCGTTCGGCGCTGCAGGGTCCCTCCACCCTGCCAGGAGGGCCGGAGGCGGCGGCAAAGTCTCGCTGCCTCAACGGCCTTTTAAGTCCTGGCCGGAGGCAGCTGGAGGCGTGGCGGGTCCCAGGAATGCCGGCGGTGGTCTCGGCGTTCGGCGCTGCAGGGGTCCCTCCACCCTGCCAGGAGGGCCGGAGGCAGCGGCAAAGTCTCGCTGCCTCAACGGCCTTTTAAGTCCTGGCCGGAGGCAGCTGGAGGCGTCGCGGGTCCCAGGAACGCCGGCGGTGGTCTCGGCGTTCGGCGCTGCAGGGGTCCCTCCACCCTGCCAGGAGGGCCGGAGGCGGCGGCAAGTCTCACTGCCTCAACGGCCTTTTAAGTCCTGGCCGGAGGCAGCTGAAGGCGTGGCGGGTCCCAGGAACGCCGGCGGTGGTCTCGGCGTTCGGCGCTGCAGGGTTCCCTCCACCCTGCCAGGAGGGCCGGAGGCGGCGGCCTTGTTTTGTGAGGCCTGCGGCAGACTTGCTCTCCCATTGCAGGATGCTGACATTTTCTAATTTTATTTTTCATGTGCTGGCTTTCTCAGCATTCTGTGCACTCACGCCCTTGAGCCTGATTGCCTGAAGTGCTCAGGGCACGTAGGACACTGGGACGTGGAGTTTTGTGTTTTTTGTTTGTATTCGTGCGGTGGTTTTTTTCTACGGCTCGATTTCAATTGACCGCACCGCGTTTCCCAATGTTCTTTTTGCTCGTGCCTCTCAGCCTGATTGGCTGAGGCACGGCGCAGAGGACATTGGGAAATGAAGTTGTTTCCCTTTGTTTCACTGGTGCCTTTGGCAACCCTGCAGTTCCCTGCGGGCCAGGTTCGGGTGAGTGCAGGAGGCTCGGTATGGGATAGTGTGGACGGGTGCGGAAGCATATGCCAAATTCCAACAGTTAACCCTTGGATTTATAGGTATAGATAGAGAAATATATTGCCACGTTTTCCGTCTGTAAGTACGCTGTGGTGCCTTTTCTTGCAGAAGTGTCTGTGATTTTGTCGAATAATAGAGAATTAATTGGGCTGTTCTACATGTCCCTTATCTGATGATCATAATATGACAGAAGAGGAAACAAAGATGGACTGTTCTTCACAGGGAAGTTTGTATTCTCTTGTAAAGCCATTTTGAGTGAAAATCTAACAGTTCTATCCTGAAGTTCATTTTTTATCTAGGACAGGCTTTCTCAACCTTTTGGGGCAGGGCCTGGATCACTTCCCTCAGAATGGCTGTGTGGGCTGGTCACATGTTTCTGTGTGAGTTCTCGCACAATTTTGTTGAGTTCTTGCTGGTATTCAGCACTTCCAGGTGGCAGTGGCAGCGAGAACGTGGAGGGCATTGGGGGCCGGATGAAAAGGTTTTGGGGGGCGGGTCTGGTCCATGGGCCAGAGGTTGAGAATGCCTGATCTAGGAGCTAGAGAAGTCAGAGTTATTTAAACGCTCAGCATGGCAATCAATAGCATTGTTTTTAACAGACCACTAGAAATACAGATTCTAATGACAATTAGAACAGATAAGCCTATAACAGTCAATTTATAAAGGCTAGGCTATTAGGAATGTGAGGCAATTGCCTCAGGGGAGCAGATGTGAAGAGAGAAGAACCCACAGCAAATGGTTAGTTATTTAATCCATTGCAGTTTTTTCTTCCCTCTTGTACCAAAGTGATTTGGTTGTCTTGAATATTGTGCCCTTGGATTTGGGGTGGACGGGCAGCACTCTTTGCCTATTCAATTCAGACAACAAATATGCCTTGAGAGACTCTTTCAGAAGCTTACATAATTTGAAGGTTCTTTTTTCAGATGTATGAAGCTTAACAAGGAGATCTAGTCCAGAGTCATACTGGATAAATTCACCTGTTCTGTCCCCAGCAACGTAAATATGGATGGGCTTTGCAATCAAACAAAAGTCAAGACGGTTGAAGAATTGGCATGGGTAGAGTCTAAACAGGAAGTAAGGTATTTTGATACTTTCATTTTGCTCACTCTGCAGTTGTTATCTTGCATAGCGATTTGTCAGCAGGAAGTTCTGGAGAAAATGAAAGCTCCTATTCATAACCTTTTGGTGATTAAACAAAAGTAGCACTCAGCCTAGTGTCTTTCACACAGTTCCTTTCACTCCTCTTTCGGATATTTCAAGCATAACATACAAATATCATAGAAGAATATGCTCTGATTCTTTTTACATAGAAATCCTTCAACATCCTGAGAGCTTCAGGATTAGTGTTCCTACCTCTTAACCTTCCTTATTAGTTCAGCTAATCACACAAATTAGTGGGGCTAAACAAGCAGAACATCAAAGGCCTTACTGAACCTACAGTATAATGATGGGTAACTAGTCACTTCATTTTAATTATTAAATGCAATGCAGCACAACAGGTCATTATTGCTTAATGGTCATCATAACCTCACATTAACCCACACAATAATTTCAGTTTTCAGAGTGGATATGATGAGCAAAATAACATTCTGCATTATAATTTTACATAATACAGTACTCCATTCTTGTATGTTCTTCATTTTGAAAGCATATTCAGTGTTGCTGTTTGTTGCCTGTAGTGGAAGTAGGAAATGGGCACAGAACTGGTTGATATATTTATAACTACTATGTTCTAGTCTTCCAGTTCAGGAATAATCTTAATATTTTTGTTGAGACACACAATTCTTTATGAAAATATAACTCTCTCCTCAGCAATTCTTCCCTGGTCATATCAAGACATAGTCAAACTTAGAGTAGATGGAAGGAAATATGTGGGAATTAGACCTGGGATCTAATCCCTCTCAAACGATGAAAGCGAACTGAGGCTGGGAGTGGAACTGGTAAAACCACTCCTTAAATATCTCTCTTGCTTTGAAAGCCCTATTAGATCACTACAAGTTGGTTTTGACTTGGCAGCACACAACAACAAGGAGAGAGCTGTTAACATAAAAAACAAGTTATACGAATGAGTTAGAATACTCACAAATGATCATCAAAACTAGCTGTCTGTTAGCACAGGAATCCAGACTTAAAACATTCCTGACAGACAGCCATTTGTAAGGCACTAGTCTAGTGCAGTCATCTTCCATAAGTGGACTCTCTCAAGCAGCAAGATATCTTGGGCTGTACACTGTGTGACAATAGTGACAGAGCTAAAGGAAGAGCTTTACTGTGGCTAGGCCAAGACATTCTGTTGTCTGAGAGGTGCAGCAGCAAGTGGCATCCTCAAATCATCCAAGTCATAGTGGATAATCTCCAAAATCAACCATATTATTTTGGTACCTGATGCAAAAAATCCCACTGCCACTTTCTGCCTCCCTGATAGTATACAACAATACTATTTAACACAACAAATATTTCTAAAGATATTTTTGTCACACAGCTTATGCACAGTAGAATACTATCACTTCCATTTGTGGTATATGCCAACAAGTCAATTCTGATGTATAAAGACTGTAGTAGGCTTTCCAAAGTGGGTAAACATTTAAGGGTTTGAGCAGCAGCACCTTCCAGTGATTTTCTATAGCCAAGTAATAATAATAATTTCATGTCAGAAATTATTCTTAGTTGAAAAGATTTATGCTCTTTCGGGTGTCCCTCTGCTCTGTTCCTCTCTACTGTAGATCTAGATCAGGGCTATGCAACCCATCACCCACAGGCCGGATCCAGCCCACAGTGCCAAATAATCCAGTGGGGGCCTGTTATGTATGTTAACTGTGTTTTCTGACAGGAGCGGAATGTATCTTTTCTCATGCAAATAAGTGGATTAAAAATGTGCACACTCTGTTAGCCAATGGGCTTGTTGTATTATTGTTACTGTTACTGTTTATAGTGTATATAAGTCCGAGTTTTGCCCCATCCAAACTGTGTTCAAACCCCACTAATAAAGAGCTGAATTTCACTACTTCATTCGTCTGCTTCTTCATTCCTTGAACACTAAAACCACTGAGCCACCACACTCCCTATGGTTAAGTGAAGATCTGAATACAGGGCGCTGGCTCCTAGTCAAATGCTCTCCCCACTAACTTATACAATTAGCTCCCAAACTATAGGACTAGTTCTGAATCCAAGCAAATACTCAGATGAGTGCATATTCAGTAATACTAAAGGTTTCCCTTGCTCGAAAGTGTAGGAATCGGGGCCGCTGAGGGCCGTAGGTCCCGGAGGAGACTGATCAAGGAACGATACGAGGCAGTATGGAGGAGGAGACTGATCAGTACTTTATTGAGAAAAGGCTGCAACATATATAGAAGGAAAAGCGCAACGGTGGCAAGACTGTCACCTGACAGAAATTACATCGCCTGTGTACTCAAGTTAATTGGGAACCTCTTTGGGGAAGTTAATTAACTGGGGCAAACATGGACCTCGGAGTCCCCTTTGTTCAGGGATCAGGCAGGGGTAAACATGGCATCTGTTTGTGCCTGAGATTACACTGAGACACGGAGATGAGTGATTACTCTAATAGGTAACTGGGTTAGGTATTTTCTCTCTTCAGCAGAATCGCTGGTCAGGTCAGGAGTTGGGTGAATCAAACCCTATCATTTATCCACCCCCCTTAATTTCTCTGCCCGCAGATGCCACGAGCCAGGAGTTTTCTCTACCGTAGTGGCCTCTGCCAGGGCCGTTCCATGCCCAACGGGCGTGGGAAATCCACAGAAAGCCAGTCGTATCCGACTCTAGGGTGCAGTGCTCATCTCTGTTTCTAAGCCGAAGAGCCAGTGCTGTCTGCTTCTACAGACGTTTCCGTGGTCATGTGGCAGGCATGACTAGACCCTGGTGCGCACGGAACGCTGTTACCTTCCCACCGAAGTGGTCCCTATTTATCTACTTGCAATTTCTTGCTTTCGAACTGCTAGGTTGGCAGAAGCTGGGATGAAGACAGGAGCTCATTTCCGTCCTGCAGTACTCGGGAATCGAACTGCTGACCTTCCGCTTCCCAGTCAGCGTCTTAGCGACTTGAGCCACTGCAGTCTAGCCCTTGGAAAAATTACTTTTGTGGACAACAGTTCTCTGAATTTCGCAGGAGCATAGCTAGTGCCCATGATAGCTAGGGAATTTTAGGAGTATTGTGGGGGTGGGGGTGGGGTTAAGAAAGAAACTCAAATTCAATTATTTTGGCAGCTGAGCTGGGAAATCCCTGTGACATTTTTCTCCATGTTTGCCAGTGAAATTGCAAACTAAACAAGCAATGGCCTACAGCTCTTTCAACACAGCCTAAAGCTGCTGCACACAGGAGGTACCTGTCACATTCAGCCTAAAGTCCTGTACCCTGGGGCAGCAGCTCTTTTCTATCTCATCACCCTTCTGGGCATATAGCAGCTCATATAGGGCTAGAATTCCACTGCATATAAACTGTGTAACAAAATGTTTAACAAAGTAGTCCCTATTTTTCAGCACAGAGTTGGTTTTCTTCTTCCATGTCTAGGCCAGACATGAAACTGCTAAAGCGAAGCCACCTTTTGGTGAGTCTATTCTGCAGTTCCTTTGGCCAGACCTAGTATGAGAAAAATTGACCGGCAATCTACTAGGGTATGACCAATTGTGGTTCAAAATTAACACAATCTTTGAGGAGGCTCTTTTTTAGTACCTGTACCAAGAAGATTGTTGTGAGAATATAATGCAGTGGCCTTTTATCTTCCTTCCACATTGCATCATGACACCCGTACCGCTGTTCTTATGTTCTTATGATACAGTTCCGTGAGTCACTTTCTGGTCCTGAGCCCCTTTGACACACAAAGTCCTCATCAGACCCAGGCCACTAGTGATGATGCTGCTGCCCTCCATCAAGATGGTTTGAAATGGGATCTAATCCCTTCCCTGTGGACTTTGGCACCCAATGCCATTAGTCTTCAGGGTTGTCAGGTTAGTTAACCACCACCTAACACTCAGCGTTGAGTGGCTGGCAGTATGGTCTACTCCAGTGGTATTGAAGTTTTGCGCTCCAGGTGTTCTTGGACTCCTTTTGATCAGGGCTTCTGGGAATTGAAGTTTGAGAACACCTGGAGTGCCAAGTGTCGTGATAATCCCAAGGGACATACACACATTTTAATTTCTTTACATTTATTAAGTATTAAAGTTCACATCACATATTTTCTGTAAGGTTTGAGAATGGCTAACTTGATGGGGAAGGCTCTCTGATGTCAGCAGCATTCCAATACACATACCATTCACATTCCACACATCAATACGTCATGAGGCATGTGGGTTGCTAAACCGCATTTAGACACCTGTAAAGGACCCATGCTTGCACATTAGCATTTGAAGAGAAGAGGGTTTACCCAAGGTAACAAAGGGTCATTCACCTAGGAAAGGGAACACTTTCAACCTGTCATTTCACATTTGACATTTACACCATCACCTTAGAAAGGAGAAAGTTAACATTCTCATAGGAGTGGATTATGGGATATCCAACACCTGGAAGAGGGATTGCATCAATCTTACATCACCCCATGTCTGGATAAACAACTTTTAGTCAAAACAATCAGATACTTCACATTCTTGAGGGGAGGAATGAGTGTGCAAAATAGAATATAAACCCCAAAATTGGGAGTTCAGAGGCACCTATTTTGGAGTAGGCATGAGCCTACATTCTTTGCAGGCACCCCCCCCCCAAAGAAAGACTCAGACACCGGTATATGGATAAAGGCATTGGACCACTTTTATTGAATAATGCCCTAGTCCGAATTATAACTTTCAATTGGTATTCATCCAATTATAATTCTTAAGACAAGCAGGCCGCAGGAACACTGGTAAGGTTCCTCCCAAAATTGCCAACGGCAATTGGCTACAATGTATCCATATTTATCAATTTGTTTGTTGACACAAACAAATTGTTGACCGGAGTCAATAAACTATCTACTGACCCCACCCTCTGACGTGTATCCGTCAAAACACAGGGTGATGCATGCTGAAAAGCTCGTGCCATCACCCCTTGCCTGGTTCGTCGTTGACCGGTCAACGTTATTACACCTGTACCTGTCTAAGTGTTGGCCAGTCAATTGCGAACCTGCCGGATACCTATGGGTCATAAATATTTACCTTACCAGTGCTACCCGCCCAAGTGACCAAAGTCAAGAACAAAACCCCTATGTCAAACACTAGCAACAGTGTGGGATCGGCAAAAAAGCCAGAACCCAAGGGCCAATTGTAGGTTCAGGCCAAAAATTCCCACCCGGCCCCAAAGCGACCAAAATATCACACTGTTCACTAGGGAGGGGGTGGAGGGAAAAACTTCTCCTCTCCGTCGCTATTTCTAAAATGGCAGCTTGGCTGCCTCGTGGCCACCCCTTTTATAGAGGGGTGGCCATGCCCCATAACTCACCCGGATGTCTGAGTCCGGGTGGGGGGGGGCCTGCAAAGAGCGTGGCGGCCATTTTGGCACCACGCTTTCATTGCAGGCACACCCCCCAAAGAAAGACTCAGACACCGGTATATGGATAAAGGCATTGGGCCACTTTTATTGAATAATACCCTAGTCCGAATTATAACTTTCAATTGGTATTCATCCAATTCTAATTCTTAAGGCAAGCAGGCCGCAGGAACACTGGTAAGGTTCCTCCCAAAATTGCCAATGGCAATTGGCTACAATGTATCCATTTGTATCAATTTGTTTGTTGACACAAACAAATTGTTGACCGGAGTCAATAAACTATCTACTGACCCCACCCTCTGACATGTATCCGTCAAATCACGGGGTGATGCATGCTGAAAAGCTCCTGCCATCAC
Source organism: Bradypodion pumilum (assembly GCA_035047305.1). NCBI lineage: Eukaryota > Metazoa > Chordata > Lepidosauria > Squamata > Chamaeleonidae > Bradypodion > Bradypodion pumilum. The sequence continues at coordinate 303,984,916 of JAWDJD010000004.1, read as the reverse complement.
CCCTTGCCTGGTTCGTCGTAGACCGGTCAACGTTATTACACCTGTACCTGTCTAAGTGTTGGCCAGTCAATTGCGAACCTGCCGGATACCTATGGGTCATAAATATTTACCTTACCAGTGCTACCCGCCACATGGGGAGGCTTCAATGAAGACTCACCGCCTCCGCCCCTAGACCATCAGCTCGGTCACCAGGCCTGCTTGCAAATCTTCCAAAAAGAGGTTCATACCTCTAGCCGACAGGTGGACCCCATCCCCTGCATAAAGATCATAATTTTGTAAACTAATGGTGGGGTGTCGGATGACCATCCCCAAACCTTTGTCTGCCAAGAACCGGGCAACCGCCCTGTTCACCGAGCGGGGAGCGCGGTCAAGGGCACGGAGGTCAATACCGCCTCTGTAAGAATGACACGGTATGATATCTGACCATGGCAGCCTTGTGGACGGCCACACATAATGCAAATAAGCTAGGTCACTGCAAATCGTGAATTTTAAAGAAAGGCCAGTGACCTGGGCGAGGTCATTGCCCCCGAGGTGCAGTACAAGGACATCAGGCGGTTCAGCATCTCTGATGGAAAACAGGAATGGCAACAGTTCCCACCATCTCATTCCACGCTTACTGTACCAACGTATGCGTGCGGATACATGCAGTCCAAGCTGGGGTCCCCACTCTGTCGCCGCAGCATACTGCGCTGCCCAGTGCACGTAACTGTGGCCCACTAGCCATACTGCCACCGGTGTGCGGGGACACACAGGGTCTGTAAAAGAAAAAAGGGAACAGTGACTTAACTGGTACTGATACCTGAAGAGGGCGAACATATAATGCAAAACGCATAGATCCCCATCTTCCCATACGGCGTATATCAGCCTCAGAGTACCCAAATGCAGCCGCAGTTGATGCGGCACCTATCCTAAATGAATGGGTGCTGTAATGAGCCCCGGGGAGGCCAACACTGGATAGTGCCATACCGGTCACCTTCCAAAATTGAAATTTAGTAAGGGGAGACCCATCCTGGTGGCAGAAAAACGGGCCAGGGTGCGTGCCATGCACTGCCAAGAACTCCTGTAGGGCACCAACCAGACAGATGTCTGCAATGGAACATCGTAGCAGTCTAACTCCACTGCCTACGTCGTGCTGATCAACTTTTGAGGACCGTATCCTCAACTGAGCCCACTCATTAGAAACATAGACATCGTCAAGTTCCAGTGCCCTACGAGTCGCATCCGCCTTAGACAGTAGTACCAACTCACTGATGCGGAGCGCTCCAAAGAAGGCCACCATGGTAGCTGCGTGAAAAAGAGACGCCTCATACTTATCAAAACCCAGGTTATGCCAGCCTTGTGCAAGGTGGGTAAGCACCCCTGGAGAAATTGGGTGGCTAGTGTCTGGGCGGCGGCCACGTCCCCGTGTCCACCCCTCCAAAATATGTCATATGCAGAAATCATTCACACAGTCAGCAAAACCCCTCACCTTGGCCATGAATGCCAGTGCTGACAGCCTTGATGCTATAGTGGGGGGAGCTAGGCCCTGACTGTGTAAATAAACCATAAATTGTAAAACTTGTTCCACTGGAATGGGCCACACTTCGGGCAACTGAAGTTGCATGCAAAAAGTTCTAAATTGAACAAAAGCATGGTGATACGCCTTACGCGTGCGGGGCACCAAAGACATGCCGATCGCCCGGTTCACCTCTCCTTGCCAAATGTCCAAATCTCGGCCGGGAGTGGCGAGGGGAATTCCTCTGCGTCCGGAGCCAAGGCACGGAACCGGGGGATCTGCAGGCGGGATAAAGCATCAGCAATATCATTATTAATACCTGGTACATGTCTGGCCTTAAAAAGCACATTAAGGCGTAGGCTACGTAACACAAACTGGCGGACCAACGCCATCACCCTGGGTGATTTAGACGTCTGAGCGTTAACAACGTGCACTACCACAGCATTGTCGCACCAAAAATGGACCACTGAGTCGGCCCACTCCTCGCCCCATAGCATCAAAGCTCCCAGGATTGGAAAGAACTCAAGGAATATAAGATCGCGGAGGTGATCCATGCCCCGCCATGCTGGAGGCCATTGGCCATAAGCCCACCTCCCCTCAAAGTAAATCCCATATCCCAGGGAGCCGGAGGCATCCGACTGTACTTGGAACCTAGGGGAAACTAAAAGGTCGGATCTCCAAAAGGAGACCCCATTGAATTCCCGCAGGAATTTGAGCCAAACCAAAAGGTCAGCCCTCATGCCCCTGGTCAGTCGGACCCTATGATGGCGCCTTGACAGGCCAGACATGGCGTCACATAGGCGCCGCGCAAATGCTCTGCCAGGCGTGACCACCCTGCAGGCAAAGTTAAGATGGCCATGTAGTACCTGAAGCTCACGAAGTGACACTTTACGTTTGGCCAGCAAGGCCAAAATCATCGCGGAGATCCGGGTGACCTTGTCAATGGGTAACCGGGATGCCTGTGCCACCGTGTCAATTTCAATACCCAGAAATGTGAGCATAGTGGATGGGCCCTCGGTCTTTTCGACCACTAAAGGGACACCCAGTTCCCGCATTAGCGTCTGAAATGTAGTGAGGAGATGCGTGCACGTGTCCGAGCCCCGTTCACCCCCGAACAAAAAGTCATCGAGGTAATGGACTACAGACCGAGACCCGGACCTGCAAACAAAGGCACACTGAAGGAAAGTGCTAAAACGTACGAATGCTGAACATGAAATAGAGCAGCCAAAAGGCATGGCCTTATCTACATAAAACTTCCCTTGGAATCTAAAACCCAATAGCTCAAAGACCCCCGGGTGCACTGGCAACAATCGGAATGCCGATTTAATGTCACATTTTGCCAGGAGGGCACCAGGACCACAAGAGCGCACCATCCGTAGGGCTTGGTGAAAAGACGTATACCTGACCGAACAAACGTCATCAGGAATAGCATCATTGAAAGAGTAACCCGCCGGGTACGATAGATGGTGGATTAAACGAAATTCCCCCGGGGCCTTTTTGGGTACCAACCCCAGAGGGGAGACCTTCAGGTTGGGGAAGGGTGGTACAGAAAAGGGGCCCGCTACCCTCTTGGCCTCTACCTCTTTGGCAATACTCAGGGCAGCCACCTCCTCCCTACCCTTCAGAGAAAGTAAATTGGGGGCATCTTGGGGTCCCCGCACTCCTTTGAATGGGATACGGAAGCCCCACTGGAAACCCTCCAGGAGGTACCTCGCGTCCTCCCTCCTAGGGTAAGTTGAGAGCCATCGCTCCAACATATACACATTAACTGGGGAGGGGGCCTTTTGACTGGCTAGCTCCATCAGCAGAAGCTCTGCCCGCTCCCTGTCCACCTCTACCTCTGCCCCGTGACCCACCGGCCCGCAGGCACACGGCTGTGGCGTGGGGGCCAGCGCAAGAGGGACACTCGTGTTTATATCGGCACTGCCGCTTATTGCACATGCCATTAGCCAAGAAGCTCCAACACAGCAAGCGGGCTGGAAACCCCTGCCCCGCCGGCTGGTGGGGAGCCTGTGTTGGAGCAGCTCGCTGCACAGCATGGCCACAATGGTACCTATCCCCAGGCGCCGGACGCGTGGGGGTCATGTACAAGAGCCACAATTTCTGACAGGGCTCATCCCATCTCATCTCCGGGTGCGAGGGCACCCTCATTCTAAATTCCTCATCGTAAGCCAACCACGATGGGCCAGGGAAATCCACCATCGCCCTGTAAATATTGTCCAAATATTGGACCATAGGAATGGCCAAATCAGGCCGGGCCCTAAGGTACACCGCCATATAAATAAGATATGCCGGCAACCAGTTGGCCCATGTGCACGGTGGCTTACGACGGCGGGACAGCTCTTTGTCTCTGTCGTCCTGTCCCTCTCTCTCCTCCTTAGTGGGCTCACGGTTCAATAGGGTGAATATATCCACGTACTCCCTCCGCCAAATCTTTTCTCTCGTGACCTGGGACAAATGATCACCAAGGGGCAAGGAATAGCCAGCCGTCGGCGAAGCCGTCACCGGCACATTAGGTACATGGGGCATACGCAGCGGAACCTTGACAGCCCCTGCGATACCCGGCACGGCCCTGGGGGCGGAAACCCCCACCCTCAATGAGGTGCCATTATGAAACCAAGGGGCACTGGGATAGGCTGGCAACTGATGCCCACTCGCCTCGACTTGACGAGGCCAGGGCCACTGAACCCCACCACTGGAAGTGGTCTGTGATGTGGGTGCATTAATTTGAACCTGATACTCACTAGGTGCACCCCCGTGAGCCGCCCCCACTGGGGTTTCTGGCCCACGGCGGGCGTCAGAGTTCGCGACCGGAATCGAACTCTGGGGCCACACCTGACTGCTCCCCGGCTGCAGCTCTGGATGAACAGGGAGCTGCGAGACACCGGCAGGCGCAGGCTGGAGCGTCTCAAGCAGCTCAACCCGGCTGGCCGCCTGTTGCAGTGTGGCGGCCGTCGAGGTAGCGGGTGGACACGAAGGGCCCCCAGCAGAGAGAGAAGGGCCCCCTCCCATAGGGTTGTGTGCAATCCCCAAGGATGCCTCTAGCACAGCTAAACATGTTAGTAACGCATCCACTGCCACAGATCCCGCAGCATAAGGCGGGCCGGGTGGGCCGGAAGGCCCACTAGGCATTTGACAAGGAACACCAAAGTGAGAGCCTGGGCCAGAATAGGGCCATGCCCAAAACTCCGGCCCATGAGGGGCCGGAGGAGGAATGGGTTGCGCACCCGCACCAGGCCCTCCCCCGCTGTCCTGACCCATGGCCGGCAACTGCAGGCCGAGGGCTGAAGCCCCTGAGGGGCCAGCTGGAGGCTGGCCGGCCAAGGCCGGCTGCCAAGCACCAGCCTGCATCACCCCACCGGTATCGGTGGGTAGAGCTGGGGTAGTGCCCTGCCGCGGGGGCGCAGCCCTGGTCCTCCGACCTGAAGGCTGCCCCCCGTCCTGTGCAGGGCCCGAAAAAGTCCTCCCCTTTGGCCGCGGTTTCATTGCCGGGGCCTTCCGTTTGGGAGGCATATCTTTCCAGGGATTGAAAACCTAGCGCAAAAAGGCACAGAGCAGCCAACAAGCTAAAGGCTCTGTGCGACTCCTTCCTTCCCAGCCGGGAAGGACCAAGGGCTAAACAGCCTAAGACTCAAACAAACAGCGACGGAGAAAACTTCTCCTCTCCGTCGCTATTTCTAAAATGGCAGCTCGGCTGCCTCATGGCCACCCCTTTTATAGAGGGGTAGCCATGCCCCCTAACTCACCCTGATGTCTGAGTTCGGGTGGGGGGGGCTGCAAAGAGCGCGGCAGCCATTTTGGCACCACGCTTTCATTTGAACTAGAAACATGGAACCTTAGGAGAAATCCTATGGGGCGAAAGCCCAGCGCAGCAGTCTCTGAGTCTTTGCCTAAATCATCTGGGGCAAAGTACTTAGTTTCTGACAGAAGAAATGACAACTTAGAAGAGTTAGTTTATTTAGTTTGTGTTAAGTTAGGATAGATATAGGGGTCCTATCACTGGACTATTCTTAGTGTAGATAGTATTCAAAGTAGAGTTAGATTGATTGCTTTGATTTGCATTTGGATTATTATATGGATGAAAATACTTCTTCAAATAAACTTCTGTAAAGACACCGAGAGCAGAGTTTCAACTTTGAGCATCAGAAGAGGGAGTGTTTGTGGAGTGGAGCCAAGATAAGGTCAACCTAGTGGCTATATCTTGACACCAGCTCATCCTTGAGATGCAACATTTCTCAGAGGGACATTTTACTTTGAGAGATAAGGTCTCTATGGAGATACAAAGGGAGTAGCTCTTCCTTCTATTATTGGCCTGGGAATATTATCTGCCGGGGCGTTCCATTCTTTGAAGGAGAAAGCTATCTTCAGGCCAGTTTCCTGGGGCAAGCTCCATCTGTGTATGGATGGGAAGGTGAATATTTTAAAAGGACTGTGTTCAGCCAAGCTACTATATTTCCCAGCTTCAAAATGAAGCGTGGTCATCTTTCCATCTGCAAATGAAGACTGGAGGTCAGCGGGCTGCAAGGACCCAAAGCGAGTGCCCATGGGGACCTCCTTCAGGACACCAAGGTTCGCCACCACTGGTCCACTCTATTATAATAGCAGGATAACCTGGCCAGACAGAGTTGGTGCTAAGAAGCTAATAAAAATGGGAGTGGGGATGGTTTAGAGACAGCTGGTATACAAATACAGAAAGAAGCTCAGCTCTTGTGGAATGCCTAGTTCCTCCAACATGATTTGTTTACAGCTAAAAAGAGCAGGAGAATTCTTTCTCCAATAGAGCAAATAAAATGCAACCCCAGATGGAATCAATCTGCACTTGCCTTCTCTAACACACCTTGCTTCTGTTATTTTCTTATCTACTGACATCATGATATTGCCCTTTCTCAGGCACAAGGTTCACCCACCTGAGAAATCTCCCATCACTTCATTCAATCCATATTTACCCTATGTCTCCTCCCACTTCTATTATTAGTGATTCTATTAACTTTTCAAGCAATCTAAATTAGCAGTCAGGGAAGGCAATTGAACTGCAAAAAGTTATGCCATGGTTCAGCACTTTAATTAAATTCAGAGAAAGAACAAGTGCCTAGTTTAATTCCGGTGGAGTCCACAGAGAACGCCCCAAAGCTCAAGTAATTTCAGGAGAATGAGAGCTTTATTTACCAAGAAAGCAACCAAGCAGGCAGAAAATAAAACAACCAAATGCAACCAAAGAGAGAAAAAGTAAGAACTTCTCAGAACAAACATTTCATGTTACTAGAATGTCCTGCAAATGTGTTCAAAGATTATGGGTTTGCCTGCATGTAAGCCAGGCAAATAGATGGAAAAAATGATTAAATTAGCAAAATGTATGCAGGGATAATATTCCTCCATCATGCCTCATTATTCAAGAAACAGTGATTATCTCTGTTTAAGGAACTGGCTTCTCTAGAGCTAGGATAGCCACTAACAGTGATGACAAACTTTGGCACTCCAGCTGTTCTTGAAATTCAATTCCAATTGATCAGCAAGAGTGCTGACTTGGGCTTCTGGTAATTGAAGTCCAAGAACACTGGAATGCCAAGGTTCACCATCACTGCACTAACACATCATAAAAAGGTAAAGCAAAAGAGGATTTTACTCACTCAACAGCTCCACCTCCAAATCAGCAATCAACTCTAATCGAGTGCATCAACAGCATTCTTCTTCTTATACTGCCATATACAAATCTGAACATAGATGATCCTCATGGTGATCAGCCATGAAGACTGTCCTGTGAATATAATACAGTGATCATTCATCTGTGTTCTGCATCATGGTGTGACACCCATACCACTGATACAGTTCCACAAGTCACTTTCTGGTCTGGCCCCTTTTGGCACACAGTCCTCCTCAGCCCCAGGCCAGTATTGATGAAGCTGCTGCCCTCCATCAAGATGAATTCGAGTGGGATTTAATTCACTTGGGGAATCATCACCCTTCCCTGTGGACATCAGCACCCAACATACCTGTCAAGTTTCAGGAAATTTCTGTCAACCCCCTGTATTTTACACTCTTTCCTGCCGTCATCTCGTATTAGTTAGACTGCAATTATACTGGAGTTAGACTGGAGGCCAGCACAGGATAAGCATAGCTGTCCAGTTTCCCATTTTGGCCCAAAAATTTCCCTTATTTGACAGAAATTTCCCAAAATTTGACAGGTATGGCACCCAAGCCATTAGTCCTCAGGGTTATCAGTTAAGTTAACCACCACCTTACACTCAGTGTTAAGTTGCTGGCAGTAGGGTCTATTGGCAGTAGGCAGCATGATGGCTGGATATTCAAAGGGAACCACATTAAATAATCTTCTCTGTGTTCAAAATTTTCTTTGAGGTAATTGCCCTCTATCAGATCTTTTCTAACATTTGCCTTCTCAGTCCAGAAATATTTCTTCTCTCAACTTCTCTCTCCTTTTACAATATGCCTTCCATTCTCTATATGGTCAACCTTATTTGCACTTAAATCAGTGCCAGATGTAACAACTGTTCATCAAAAGGTTTTTATTTTGTCCTTTTTCTCTTTTGATATTTTTCCTATCTTTTGAGCGATTGATTTTCATTTGTGCTCAATTCACTGATATACCTTAGTTTTCCACAACTATTGTTTCAGATGGGCATACCCATTTATTTGTTCATGAGTACTACAGAGTCTTCAGCATACATTATTTTCTGTTGGAGAAATTCCATCATCTTTTTTCAGCCTTCAGCACTGGATACATAATTTGGTCCTCAAGCGTATGAAGATATATACCAACTTAGGGGGAAAACCTCTTAGCAAACATAAAGCAAATGTAATTCTTAACGAGCTGCACCTACCAAACTCAGTAAGCACAGGCATTCCCAGCATGGAGAACTTTATATTTTAGCAAGGTTCATCTATGTCCATTGTCAGAGTGTTTTACTCTGCCAATTTGCTTCTCACCTGTCTTTGAACAATGACTTGCTGGTTGTTGTATACTGCTGAACACAAGATATCAAGCAAACTTTTCAAGATGTAAGCAAAGGATTGATCTTCTAGATGCCCTTTTTCTTATAATCAGCTTCAAAAAACATATCCCTACCTCTATTATAGGCTAGTTATGTGCCATATATGGATCTTATCAAACCAATAAATATTTATTACCTTAGACATTTTTCTTTCTGCCTAATCTCACACCTCCAACTATAATGAGTAGCCATGGTAGCATGCTTGTTGACACATCAACTTACTTTATGATTGGGAGGAGACACAGAATTTTTAGAAAATAATGTGGAAGCCTGGCTAGGCCATAGCATTTCTGTCCTCTAAGATGAGGCTGACAAACAGATGTCCCCCCCCCCCCCCATTTTTAACAAGTGAAACAGTGCCACTAGAAAAATCCATGAGAAAAGCTGAATGGATAAACTGTGTTGTGAAGTGAAGCTGTACTGCTTCGCTGAAAACTACCAGCAGCACAGAAAGAAAGACAGACAGACGTCCCCTAGTTATTTTGTGAAATGATGCACCCACAATCATGTCTCAGACATCCTGCGACCTTTTGCTCTTTCATATGAATGGATCAGAATTCCTTTGCTCTGTTTGGCTAGAGAAAAGCTCCACTCAATGCTTGTGTGAGAAATTTTGAAAAGCACTCATAAAAATAGCAGCTGGAACTAATTCAAGGATGAATAATCTAGAGTTTATTCTCAGCCTCATGGGATATTGAACTTCCTGGGAAATCTAAAGCTAACAGAAGTAACAACTTTCAGTGCATTTTAACAGCAAAATAACAGTTAAACATTACAGCAAGTATCTCCATCTCAGCCATAAAATTCTGACACATTTTCTTCCCAGTCTTTGTAGACAACCTATTAACGACAACCCAATATGTTCTGCTGATATATTTCTTTTCTCCACTTTCATTCAACAGAAGTAGCTGGATCTTACTAGTTGCAGCCAATTTAGCTAATTACATTTTATTTGATAAGACTTCGTGCTGATAAGTCTCATTAATTGTTTTAATATGGGAAAGCCTTTATAATGTGCACAGAAGCCTTGTCAGATGGCTTATGTAGAGAAATTATAATGCATAGTAATGACTTATCCAAGGCCACTGATGTTAGCAAAGCTGAGTGGGAAGTTCACACTCGGCTCAATACAATGTACTTTCAACTGGTTCATAAGGAGTGTCATATCAATTCTGTAGTGTGATGAAAACTTGTTCTCTCTTCACACTCCACATCAATGAATTTGGCCTGTATAATGATACAGATGTCTATCTACTAAACTTGTCAACTTGTATAATGTTAACTTGAGGGATATATAAAAGTAATAGTGAAACAAAAGGCTGCATTGCATGTTAAAGCATATCTTTTATTTGTAGCATAAGGCTGGTGATTTATCTTGTTTTCACACACTACCTGCATATTAACATATGACACAGACTGTGGCCAAGGAACATCTAATTTTAAAATTAAAGCAAAAATTATTCCAGAAAAATTAAGATAGTAAATTAAGAATGAATCTTTATTGGAACCCATGAAGATAGTATTTCTATGCTCTTACATAGGCTTTATTTTGGTTGGGAGAAACAGAAACCATTTTGTTTCACTATAGGAATAAAAATTACTGCTACAACCAGTATTTCCAGGGGAACACACAAGAAAGAAAGATGCCCTAGTCTATTGCATAAAATTCAGTCATATTCAGTTTTGAAAAGTTGATAAATTGAAATTCAAACTATCAGTTGTCTAGCTGTGTGGCTGTCAAAACAACATGTTAGCATAGCCAGTGTTTTTGTTGAAAACTATTCAACAAGGTACATCAAAAGCCTGATCACATAAATAACTTGAAGAGCCATGATTATATTGGTTCAAGACAGGCTGTTCAACAGGTGCATGTTTCAGCTGCTTTACAGCTGGTTGTACCCACAGCTGCAATGGCTGATTCACGACTGTGTAGCTAGCCTTTTGTACAGTTAGATGGACAAGACATACACGTGCACAAGCACGCATACATGCACGCAAGCACACATGCACACACACAGTTTAGAAAAGCTGGTATTCTATTGTCAGGCATGCAGTGCACTGGTGGCACAATACTTGAAGCCGTAGTCTTTGGTACAAGCACAGCTTTCAAGAATGCAATTCTACTTCCACATTATAAAGTGATCAAGTAGGACTTTGTGAAGGTGAATTACTATGGCAACAATACATTTCCATTTCTTATTTGTTGAATAGCTAGAATATCTTAGTTATGAACATGACATATCTCCAACATTTATTTTCTGTTAAAACTGCTCAGAAAATCCCTCTGGGGCCATGAGAGGCAATTTTGTAAACATTTTGGTAGAGTATAGCAACCTTGCCTCCTTCCAAGCCTGAAAATAATTTTTGTCATTTTGTTTTCTTTTTAGAAAATTGACCACCAGAAGCAGTGCATGGGCTTTGCCACCCCTGTCCCCAAACAAAGATACAGACACCATGGTTGGAGTTAACTAAAGGGCCAAAATTTTATTAACTGTTAACTTTAACTGGGAACAGTCCCTCCCTCCCTGCACTGAGATCTATGTATGTAGTGTGGTATCCTGGAATGGAGCCACGGGATTCCTCTTTATCCCTGCTCCTGCTACCCATTCAATGAGTCCACAAGCCCTGAGAGTATGCTGTTGCTTGACATGCACAGTCCCGGCCAGCCACTAGGGTAAAACTTGGCCGATAATCACCACCCAAGCCTTGGGATTTTAGGTGGGCATCATCATCAGTGGGCCACCAATGCAATCCCCCATTCTGGAACTGAATATTGGGATTCTGGTATCCAAGATGTTGGGCACCCTGGGACCCGCTCCTGAGATATCCTGGGAGTACACCAAAGCTTCTGACAACTATGACCAATTTAATAAGCCCTCCAGATTGACCTGCATAACCCATTCAGAGATAGTATGGGATAGGCAAAATATCACCCATGGTGTGATGCCTGAGTATAGGGTGAAAAAAATCCCCCTCAGGGTAGCAACATCTCTGAGGAGAATGCCATGTTCAGGATGGAGGGAGAGTGACTTTAAAAATAATTCAGAGTGTATTGACTCTAGTGGGAACTCTGAAAGAATTCTGTCATATATCCTTAGAAATGAGTAACTCAATATATTTTGAATTTGAGATGGCTTTCATGAAGGTAAGGAAGCTCAATTTCCAGACAGCTTTCATATCCTATTGCTACTTTTTTCAAAAAGTAGTCTGGTTCACTGAGCATAACATTCACCCAAAGTTCAGTATGACTGGGAAGACATTTATGTTAGTAAAAGTGCTCCTGAAATGCTTAAAAAAACCTTAAAAGTGGCACAAACTCTACAACATTGATGAAAGTGCAACTGTTTGGCTAGTTTAGCACATTTGTTCAACATCTACAATTAAAATTTTCCAGTGAGAGCATTGATTTCTGTGAAAGATGACATAAATCTCCCAAATATATTGAAAATGATTTTTTCTATAGGCAAATGCACTTTTCAATAGCCTGTGATGATCACAGTTCATTGCATTTTGGGTGTCGGCTTTTGCCTCTTGTTCCCCCCCTTGTTACACACCCTTGCCATCTTTCCCTGTCACAGTCCAGTGTGAGCATCTTCTACCATTAAAAGTTAAAACAGATTTCAGTGAGCTAAAGAAAGACACTGCTTTTTCTATCAGATGTTAAGGCACCCTAGCATGATATCCAGTGGTGGGCTCCCAAAAAATTATTACCACACTGTGGGCATGGTATGGCAGGCATGGCCAGGGGGAGAGCCCTGCATTGCACCCAAATTAGGACTACTTTATTCAAAACATGGATGTGCGGGGCAAGCCAGAATTTTTGCTTCTGGTTCTGGTGAACTGGTGTGAACCTGCTGATGCTCACCCATGGCCGCCATCAGAAATTTCTGGGCCCCATACTGAGCAATCCTATTGGGCCCACACACACACATTATGGCCACACCCCTATGTGACCATGTCCAAATCTGTGGGTGTCGCCAAATCTGTGGGTGTGGGCTACCCGGCTTCGCTGGTCGAGTTCCCAGGGCCCGCTTTTTACCTGTCAGGGTGGCGGTGTAGGCGGGAGGCATGGGTGGCAGGCAATTGACGTTTGATTGGGGGAGGGGGTTAGTGGGGGCACTTCCACTTGTGGGTGGCTCTTGGGGATGGCATGGAGCATGTGGGTGCTGCCCATGCCCTGGACTCTGACAGCATATGCAGGTGGGTAGTGGCAGGCATGACTAGACAGCAGAGCGCACAGAACGTCGCGGTGGCATGTTAAATTTTTTTAAACTTATTTTTACTTTTTTTCTTTAGCTTTTTTTAACCAGTGGCACGCAGTGCCACTGCGCATACCCCACCAGAGGGCTCCGCTTTGACCCGGATATCCAGAGCCAGCTGCTGCAGAGGAGGAGGGGCAACTGCACCCCAACACTTGGGCTGTGGTGCTTGGTGGTCTCGCCTCCCTCTCCCTGTGCTCCGTCCATCGCACCTGTCACAGTGTGTGGCGTATGGGCACAGGCAGGCAAGGTGGGAGAGAGGGAAGCAGGGGAGTTTTTCTCTCCCTCCTTCTCTCTCTGTGTGTGCATGTGTGTCTGCGCAGTTGCCCCCTCCTCCTCTGCAGCAGATGCCTCCACTGCCTCCAGCCCCAGCACGGGTCTCTGCTGGACCAGCGTGCCTCATGGGCTGAAGGCTGAAGCCTTCCCTTATTTGACAGAAATATGCGGGATATCTGGGTCAAGGCAGAGCCCTCTGGTGGGGAATGCACAGTAGCGCTGCCTGCCGTCGGTTAAAAATACTGGGAAAAAAGAAAAACATTTTTAAAAGAAAAAAAATAACACGCCACTGCCTGGGCCCCTGCCAGCACCGAGCCATGGACGGCAGTCCCCCTTGTTCCCCCCTGATTGCGGCACTGTGCCCAACACTGATGATATCCATTGTGTCAGCAATTGTAAGAAACAGTAGGAGCTGACACTCTTTGGAGTGGAGAGGAAGTTTATGTCAATCTTAACTGTGACTTTCATTCAGTTTAAAATCAGTTTTGATAGCTAGGCAAGGGGCAAGGCCTGTGTTTTAGACTTTCACACTGAAAAGATGGATGAAAGGAGAATAATTGTTTTTTGCCTTTTTGGACAGGCGTTTTATTTCAACATTTTCTGAATCACACTTGTTCCCTATTGGAAATGGATGCTAATATTATTATTATTTTCCTTTCCTTTTCTTGGCACTTGATGAAGCTGCAATCCATTCCTTAACTGTGCTGATTTTGATGCATCTGCTATGCTCAAGGGTCAGTGCAGATCCAAGAAACCTTATTTAGAATAGATGCTCACATTCTCCAAATGAAAATGGAAGCAGTAACTCATTTTCCCTAGACCATCAAAGCAGTCTACACATCACGCCAGCCATCACACCAGTTTGAACCAGTTCCCATAATGATGCTGCATTTATTCATTTGGGATACATATTTCTTTCAGGTAAACTTTAGTAAGACTTTAAAAACTTAACCACTTCTTTCATATTTGGATTATAAAAATTTACAATTTATTTTTAAAAAAATCACATATGGGAGATACCAATATTATCAGGTTCTCCCATTCATCACCAAGGGTTTGAAAATGTAACTTGTACAATTCTGTCTTTGAATTGTTGTGTATTCAACCATATTAGCACTGAATCAATGTTGCCTCTTTTGATGTAGGCAGATTGATTGCACTCAGAGGCAGCAGGAGGGCCAAACACTTCTTTATTGCAGCATGGTCAATCTGTACATGAGGTTACACTGGGAGACGCAGCTCCTTTTATCATGCATTTGAATTCCCCGCCACAATACCCATTGGTTGACGTCACTGTATTCCTGCCCATGATTTCCCATTGTGTTGTATTCCCAACCATGAACACCCTGATTACCTATTGTGTTGTATTCCTGACCATGAACACCTGGAGGCAGGGAGTTCCCCATGGCTAGCTATTAACTGGGTGATTGGAGCTGCATGGGCTTGGCTCCTTTAGCTGTTATCTTCTTCCGTTGCTGCCTGCTGAATTCCGTGTGGAACTAGCTGCTTGCATACACAATACCTCTTTTTCTTTCAGACAGGTCTAATTTTCATGACATACAAGTACAGTAGACCCTTGCATAACGATGTTACTTGGTTCCCCAAGTAGCTTTGCTAAACAATGTTTGTTGTTATGCAGGTTTCTATGGAGTTTCCCGCATAACAATGTTTTTAGCGTCGTTGTCCGGATAATGACAATTATTTTAGTGTCGTTGTCTGGACAAAAACACTAAAACCTTGTTATGTGGGGGGACACGTGGTGCATAATGATGCATTGTTAAGTGAAAATGATGCTATCTGAACGCATTGTTATGTGAGGGTTGACTGTACAAGATGGTTTTCTCCACCTTTTGAATTGCTGTACCTACACAGGTTGTTCAATGTTGAGGCAAATGAGGATTTTGCCAACATTTGCATTTGCTGTCAACTTAATCTGCTTATTTCAGGTCAGAAGATCACAGCAATACCTTTTTGTCCTCAGTTGCAAATGGACTGGTCAGAATAAGAGGTAATATTATGCTTGTGCCTATTCTCTTGGAACACTTAAATTACATTTACATTTGATATTTTCCATTTATTTGTGAAGTCAACTCAAATGGCACCATCTATCACTTCAAGTCATTTATTATTGAGTACATAGAAACACATGATCTCCTTTAAAATATAATGAGTTCTGTTGAAATTAGATTGCTCTCAAATATGAACTGGCAATATGGACGCATGTTAAATCTATCTTCCTACGCTCTGCATAAAGTGCTGGTCTTAATTTCCCACAGAACAAAAGCTCAATTTACAAAGAATTAGGAATTCTTTTATTGTGCTAAATGGAGTGCATCATTATTAGCAATGAACCCTAAGGAGATCTGAAACTGGATCAAGACTGACTAATGAGGAAAGGAGAAAAACATGGCTTCCATCCCAGAAAAATGACTCATAGAGGAACAAAGCCAAATGTAAAACATTCAGTGAGGACAGAAAAATATATGCAGGTAGAAGTCTGCTTCAATGTAGAAATCTTCATTCTTCTGTCTGTTCAAAATGTGTAAAATTACACAGACATATTTCGTACACACTCATTTTGCTTCTTAACCAAATAGGAACATAAAAAACGTTAAAGAGCAAGTATTCATGTCTTAACCAAATAGGAACTTAAAAACATTAAAGAGCAAATATTCAGCAGATTCATGTTTTCTTTATTTGTTCCTTTTTCTCACAGGGCAAACAAGATGCCTCTAGGAGAGGCTAACACATCACATCTACTAGGATTAGAAATTTTTTAAAAGATATTTTCCTTTACCCAGTGCCAAAATTGTTATTTCCAGTGACTGGTAAAATGACCCAATGTAATGATTAAATGAATTATAAAATGCCAATACAAGGCCCACATAGCATTTAAATTTTTATTATGGATTATTGAAGATAAAAAGATTTTACACAATAAGATTTTTTAAAATCTTGCATTTGTATTATTACCAATTGTTACCATGTGGCCAAAACTCCAGTTTGTGAAGGTTTCAAGGTGATACTAACAAAAAGAGAGGCTGCTCTGTTTTTTATATATTTTTATTTATTTTTTATAAATCCCTATCTTTGCTTAACTAAACTCAGACTATTTGTTTCACATTAGGGTTCACTGCATTTCTCATTTGACTTTGATCTATTGTTTTGTTGTTGTTGTTCAGTCGCACAGTCGGTTCCGACCCTTTGCGACCCTATGGACCATTGTTCTCCAGGCGCCTCTGTCCTCCACCTCAGCCCTCCCAGCTCTGTGCCCATTGTGTCTACAATGCCATCTAGCCATCTCATCCTTGGCCTCCCCCTTCTTCTTTTGCCCTCCACCTTTCCCAACATCAATGCCTTCTCAAGTGAATCCTCCCTTCTCATTTGATGTCCAAAGTATTTTAGCTTCATCTTTACTATTTGACCTTCCAATGAGCAGTCAGGGTTAATTTCTTCTAAGATTGACCTATTTGTTCTCCTCGCTGTCCAGGGGACTCTCAAAACCCTCCTCCAACACCACATTTCAAAGGCATCTATTCTTCTGCGTTCAGCCTTCCTAATTGTCCAGCTCTCACATCCGTACATTACCACTGGGAATACCATTGCTTTGACTATTCTAATTTTTGTTTTCAAGGTGATGTCTCTGCTTTTCACTATGTTCCCCAGGTTTCTCATTGCTTGTCTCCCAAGAATCAGTCGCCTTTTTATTTCATGGCTACAATCCCCATCTGCAGTGATCTTTGATCCTAAGAAAGTAAAATCTGTCACTGCTTCTACTTCTTCCCCGTCTATTTTCCAGGAACTGATTGGGCCTGTTGCCATTATCTTGGTTTTCTTGATATTTAGTCTCAAGCCAGCTTTTGCACTCTCCTCCTTCAGCCCAATCAAAAGATTTTTTTAGGTCTTCCTCACTTTCTGCCATTAGGGTGGTATCGTCTGCATATCTCAGATTGTTGATGTTTCTCCCAGCGATTTTAATCCCATATTGTGATTCCTCCATCCCTGCACTGCACATTATGTGCTCTGTGTATAGGTTGAATAGGCATGGTGACAAAATGCAGCCTTGTCTTGATCTATTGTTGCCTGTTACTAAATCCTTATATGTTTAGAAATTGTATTTAATAGTTGACAATCAAAGCATTTAATGATGTATAAGTGGACAATTGCTGCTAGAATAACAACCATACAAGAAGCAAATCAGAGAGTAAACAAAACAAAATAACAAAAAATGACAAAAATCATTGTGACATCTTAAAGACTAACTCTTGTATTTAACTATGAGCTTTCATGGATCAAGTCCACTTCATCAGACATAAGAGTGAGACCTCACTTTATACACATCAGACACAGAGGCACACAATGGTTGGCCAGCCCAACAAAAAAAAAAACAGCAGCAGACAGGCAAAACACATACAAAAGGACAAACAAACAGTGGCTCAAGTGGTTAAGATGCTGACTGGGAGGCAGAAGGTCAGCAGTTCAAAACCCAAGTACTGCATGACGGAATAAGTGCCTGTCTCTGTCCCAGCTCCTGCCAACCTAGCAGTTTGAAAGCAAGAAATTGCAAGTAGTTAAATAAGTACCACTTCGATGGGAAGGTAAATAGTGTTCTGTGCACTCCGGTGTCTAGGCATGCCTGCCACATATCCACGGAAACCTCTGCAGGTGCAGATAGCACTGCCTCTTTGGCTATAAACAGAGATGAGCACTGAACCCTAGAGTTAGATATGACTGGCTTTCGAGCAAGGGTGACCTTTACCTTTACTACAAACTCGAAGTAACATTAAAAAGCATAAGAACCAAACAGCCAATACTAACAGTTTAAAAATGGAACTGAGCAATGTAATCAATGACTTCCTTAAAGATAAATGTCTGCAGCAGCTGATAAAATAGAAATAGAGGTACAGTGGAACCTCATACAACAATCGCCCGATATTGCAATGAAATCGCATAGCAATTAGGTTTTGGGGGAAATGGCATCCCGCATAACAATTTTCCCGATGGAAAAAATTGTACAACAATTTTTAAATGGGAAAAACCACTTAGCAAAAAAATAATTGTACGATGCATCCCATAGGGAAAATCGCTATACGATGCATGCATCATATAGCAATTGTTTCGTACTACAACAAGCCCCGTGGAACGGATTAAAATCATTGTATGAGGTACCACTGTACTTATTTTTTTACTGCGACTCCTAGAATTCCTTAGTAACCATTGGCAGTTCGTATGGCATTTGGAAGATTCTGGGAGTTGTAGTAATTTTCCCACTTGAGATAAAGAATTCCACTCACAGCGCATGAACAGAGAGAAAATTATCTTCAGAAGGCAAGGCAGTGGCAGAGGCAAAAGTAGATTGACAGCTGATCTTAGAGAAGAGACAGATTCACAGGAGAGAAGAGCTTCTTCAGTTAATATGGTCTCAAGCTATTTAGAGCTTCAAAGGTAATAAATAGCACCTTGATGTTTGTTCAGGAGCAAACTGGCAAGTAGGACAGTTGATCAAATAAAGTGGTTCTGTGATTCCCTCATCAGATTGCCCTTGGCAAAATTTTAGATACAATATGCCATGCCAACTGAAATTCCCATGTGATATGCAAAGGAAATCTCACACAAAGGTTGCTGCACTAATGTTCCAGTTGATGTATATCTAATTTATAGAGGGCTATGGCAAGATCCAAGGGATTGGAAGAAGCAGAGCTGCAAGGGTAACAGTAAGAGGCACAAACCAGGGTGTGTTAATATCAACTAAACTAACTTATATTTGAACATTTTCTATACAAATTGTTTTGAACATTTTCTATACAAATTGGAACTGGAGGTGGCCTGGAATGATTTGTGCAGATATTTGTGGAATGAACTACAAACAAGGAATACAAAGAGTTATGGTCTTTGGGGTATTACATAATACCATCATTTTTGGGTGGACCTTCCAGTGTGTAGTAAAGATCCTACCAGCTGATTGTTTGTTTGCATGTTTCCAGACATTTTCTTTAAAAACAGAAAGTTTAAAGTGATGCGGGAGGGGGAGTTCATCATCATCTCACATACAGGCAATCCTAAGTGAAGCTAGAACGGAGTTAGCTAGTCCCTATAGGTGAACAGGGGCCGCAACGGCTTAGTGGTTAAGACAATGAGCTTGGTTCGGCAGGTCTGCAGTTTGAGACCTGAGTGCTGCATATTGGAGTGAGTGCCCATTATCTGTCGCAGTTCCTGCCAACCTAGCAGTTTGGAAGCAAGAAATTGCAAGTGGATAAATAGGAACCAACTGCCTCAGCAGGAAAGGTAACAATGTTCCATGCATTCGAGCATCTAGTCATGCCTGTTACATAAACACAAAAATATCTGTAGACGTGGACAGCACTGGCTCTTTGGCTGTAAATAGAGCCATTTCCTAGAGTCAGAAACAACTGGCTTTTGATCAAGGGAGACCTTTACCTTTATCTATAGGTGATGGTGAACCTTTTAGGGACCGAGTGCCTAAGGAGGAGGAAGCAACACATGGGCAGGCACCACGATTGCCCATACACCAATGTGATGTCTCCAGCATGCTTCTGGTGAAGTCACATGGGTGTGTGCACATGAGTGCCACTTGATGTATGCCAGCAACATCATGTGTGCACCTGCCACACCACACAGGTGCTCCCCCCCACGGGGCTTTCCCACCACACAAGTGCTCATTATCCCTATGGGGGTCTCTGCACCATGAGTGCTTTCCACCACCCTGTGTGGCTTCCCACCATGAGTGCTCCTCACTCCTTATGGGGCCTCCATACTCCCCATGAGTGCTCCCCACTCCCCTTAGGGCCTCCCCACCTCCATGAGAGCTACCCACTCACAGGGCCTCCCCACCCTTCTGTGAGTGCTCCCAACCTCTGATATGGCCTTCCCACCCCTGCCATGAGTGCTCCCTACCTCTGTGAGGCTTCCCCACCCCATGAGGGCTTCTCACCCTACCCCACCACCACAGGGCTTCCCCACTCCCAACAATTGCTCCCCACCTTACCTCACCCAGCTGCAGCCTCTCAGTCGGGATTTCAGCCTCCCCTTTTGCCTCCCTTTTGGCAGAGGGAGGGGGTGGTGGGGAAGCAGGATGGGGCTTCACCTCAATGTCCCACATACCAGAAAAAAGGCCTTTGCATGCCACTTTTGGCATGTGTGCGATAGGTTCACAACCTTTGTGTTGCTTGGAATGTCTGATTGTAGAAAGCCTTCTCTTTGCATACTGCTTTCATTTTGGGGCCACCTTAAAACCTCATTGTTAATCTGAGCATTTTACATAGAGAGAGATCTGGCTTTTTTCTTTCTTTTTTTTACAATCCTTCTATTTGTTAGGTTTTCTTTCCTTTGAATTTTTAAGCTTTTAAAAAGTGTTTTGAAGTGTTTCAACATATTTACATCATTATAAATGT
This sequence comes from Bradypodion pumilum, assembly GCA_035047305.1. Taxonomy (NCBI): domain Eukaryota; kingdom Metazoa; phylum Chordata; class Lepidosauria; order Squamata; family Chamaeleonidae; genus Bradypodion; species Bradypodion pumilum. The sequence goes on along the minus strand of JAWDJD010000004.1, from coordinate 303,964,467 downwards.
ATCATTTATTATTTATGCATTCCATTTAAATGCAAGCTTATTGTTAAACCCAGAGTGGCATGCAACATACAGGTAGCTGAAAAGCAGTGCCATTAGAACAAGTAAGTTACAAGGACTAAAATATAAATAAATAAAGCTGTTATAATATTAAAACATAATTAAAATGGAATCACCATAAAATATCTTGATTAAAACACTACTAATAATTTACATTGCAAAGAAATAAAATCTTTTCACATGCAGGTAAAATCTCCATCCTTAGCTGGCTGCCAGTTGTCAAAAGCCTGTTGGAATAAAAAGGTATTTGTTTCCCAGCAAAAGAGATCCTAAATTCCTTCAGTAAATAGTTCTGGGCTTTGGTAGCAAATACTGTACAGAGAAAATCTTCTCTCATGTTTTTATTAGGCTTAGAATTTGGTGATACTAGGAAAAAAGTTCTTCTTTGGCAAATCTCTACTGAAGATGCTATTCCAGGGGTCAGGTCAATAATGGTCTTCCAACTATCTTTTTGAGCTCACTTGTATGGGGGAAATATAATCAGTTAATTAGTCTGGAACATAAGAGTCTATTTAGTTTAACTCGCATTTTGAACTGTACCCAGAAACAGAAACAAATATGATCCCAGTTACAGAGGGAGAATTTCAGCAAAGGCCTCTTTGTAAAGAAAAGTTTTTAATACTTTTCTAAAGATATTAATCAATATAGCCTTTTGGATTTCAATCAGGAGATCATTACAAATGGAGGTTCTGGATATCAGTCCTTCTGGCCTTTCTAAAGGTGGTTACTCTTAACATCATAGCTTGGGAGGACCTCATGGAAAGGGAGATCTTTCTGTGGGAGGGTTGCTTCATCAGGTAACAAAGACCAAACTGAGTAGGATTTTGGATGTCGGAGCAAGTATGTTGAATCTGGCATGGAATACAACAGGTATCCAGTGCAGGCATACCAAAACCGGGGATATATGATCATATTTAATAGTTTCTGTAATAAGTCTGGCAGCCACGTTTTGGACCTATTCAAATTTCTGTACCAGTTTCAAGGCCAGCTGCCCACACAGAGAGTATTACAGTAACTATTCTGAGTGGGGGCAATGTGGGAAAGAAGAGTGGTCTCTTTGCTGCCCGCACCTACAAACAGTAGGCCTTCCAGTGGATTCTAGTCTTTGTTTGGCCAGACTTGCTTTGAGTTTTCCACTATTCTAGTCAGTTGCTAGTTCCCTATGAAACTATGTTCTAGTCCAGGGGTCAGCAAAAATTGGCTCTCCAGATGTTCTTGGACTTCACTTCTCAGAAGCCCTGATGAGTAGGTGTACTGACTTAGGTTTCAGGTAACTGAAGTCCAAGAATGCCTGGAGAACCAAGTTTGCTGACCCCCTGACAATCAGACAGATACTTAGGAGTGATTGTGTCCACTGGGCTGACCAATTTCCCATTCTAGAAGTAAACCAGGGATTCAATAAAATTATATTATTATAATACAATAGTATTGATTGTATCCTGCCCTGATATCTGTCAATATAATGCTGTCTAGAAATGATAGATAGATAGATAGATAGATAGATAGATAGATAGATAGATAGATAGACAGACAGACAGACAGACAGACAGACAGACAGACAGACAGACAGACAGATAGATAGATAGATAGAATACATTAATTACTCAATTAATGTAACTCATTTGGCCTTACCTGTGAGGGTTAAATACATTGGTTTAGATCAGGGGCTCACAACCTACAGCCTGCAGGCCGAACCCAGCCCCCGACAGCAAACCATCCGGTCCACGACAACAACCCTGGCAGCAGAAGCGGACACATTTATGGCAGCTGTAAATGTGCCCATGCATGCGCAAACACACTTGCCATGGTTTATAGCAGCATTTACAGCAGAGGGAAACCATGTGTCTGCCCACTCAGCTGTCTGTCCCCAGCGCGGAATGGTTGAGAACCCCTGGTTTAGATACTCTTTTTAAAGGACATTTTTTGTATCTAAGCCATGGACCCCCTGTTGTGTGTTATCATTTTCTGTTACAGTTATGTACATCATGACAAATATTTCTTTTCCTTTGACATTTCTTCTTCTTTCCCCCTGGCCAGCTATACTTAAGCTAATATGAGAAGCAAAAGAAGAAAAAGTTCTAGTGATTTGTGTCTCCTTCCATGAATAAGTTTATTGCATTCTGAAATAACAAAGCGAAATGCCGACAATGTCAGTTTGAGCTTTTTCTCCTCAATCAAACAAAAGTGCCTCATAGTCTCCTTGGGGAATCTGTTTGCTGTTATAATTCTAGATCAACACATCATGGCAGGTCAGGTTTTCTGTCAGCTGGAAATGCAATAAAGAAAAACCCTTATGAAAAAGAATGAAATAATCCAATATCTCTGCATTCTGCTTTAAATGAAAGTCCCAGCTGTCTGAGTTTTGTAACAATGACAACAGCAATAATTCATATGTTAAGGTCAGCACACTGAAATTCATTTGAATATCACTTTCAAAATGCTATAATCATATGATTACGAATATTTAAAATAATCATAAACGTTGTTTCTAGTTTTTAATGTACCATTTTTTGATGGAGATAAAAGAACAAATGAGCACAAAACTTCACTCATTTTAGTGATTCAAAAGGTGTTCTGAGAAATAAGGAAAGGTTTATTAACTGTATTTTGAGTAAAGTGGTTTTATATGTGAAAGGAATAAATGTTGACACAATGTTTAGGTCTCACAGAACATGAGACAGAAGTCCATTTATATCTTTGTGAAATGTAAGTATTTTGTTGTTGTTCTTTCACACAGTCGAGTCCAACCCTTTGTGACCCCATGGACCACAGCACACCAAGCTCCTCTCTCACCCACCATCCTCAAGTCTACTCAGATTCACACCCACCACATCAATGATGCTGTCTAAGCATCTCATCCTCTGCCTCTCCTTTCTCATTTTGCCTTTGATCTTTCCTCACATCAAGACCTTCTCCAGTGAGTCCTCTCTTCTCATTTGATGGCCAAAGTATTTGAGCTTCAGCTTCAATATCTGGTGAAGTGCCAGACAATTGGAGGAAGGCTAATGTTTTCCCTATCTCAGAAAAAAGGGCTAAAAGGAAGAACTAGGAAACTACAGGCTACTCAGCCTGACATCAATCCCAGGGATAACTCTGGAGCAAATTATAAAGTAGTCAGTCTGCAAGTAACTTGAAAACAAGTATCCTCTGGATATGATCACTGAGTTGTCCAATGTCCAATCCCAACAATTTGTCCAGGAGGATATCATGGTCAACAGTATCAAAGCCACTGAAAGATCCAGGAGGATCAGCAGAGACACATTCTTCTGACATCCTTCTGGAGGAGGTATCTATCAGGGTGACCAAGACTGATTTAGCACCATACTGAACCAGTTGAGATCAGTCCTACACAATTTGATAGGACAGTACATTGGAAATCACTTCACAATTAGCTGTACCATTAAGAGAGTCCAGGTCTATGAATGGCTTCACCCTTAGCTCAAAAGGGGGGTGCAAACATGTTACAGATGTTAACTTCAAGCTGAAGAATATTACCATTGCAATTTCCACCTAATGTGAGGTCTTGGACCACTCTACAGATCAGATTTTCTTTATACTGGAGATTTTCTTCTGTAGAATTTGTTTCCCAAAAAATTGTCAAAACTATTGTAGTAATGGCTTACAGCCACATGCAATCTATCAATATCTCATGAAAACAAGGGATGCTATCTTAAAGATCAGATGGCTCACAAGATTGCTCAGGCAGACTCCTCCAAACATGTTATTTAAAAGCTGTTGAGTGCCTTGTAATCTGTCCAGGAGCTGTATTTCTAGAAGACAAGTACATTTTGTTTAATTTTATATACTGTAGTATAAGAAAAGTAGGATACTCGTTTTAAGTGGTCTGGGGCTAAAGCACATACCCTTCTCTGTGTTATGAACAGCTTAGCACAGGGTTGCCTAAACCTTTTCAGGCCACGGGCCAGTCACGTGGTTCAGGGAGCCAGTCACTATGGCCCTGGGGCCGGATGCAGCCCCTGATGCCAAAACATCCAGCCCACAAAGCCCTCGTCACTCCTGGAAGCGGAAGTAAAATGTGCCCTTATGGGTGCATTTTACTTCCGCTTCTATGAGCAACGAGGGCTTCACAGGCTGGATGAATTGGCATCGGAGATCACATCTGGCCCCCAGGACGTAGTTTAGGCACCCCTAGCCTAGCAGAATAAACTGAACTGTGGGGGAAGGGGATTGTTTTACTATTGTATATGAAATAACCACAGGTTCCTCCTCTGTTTATCACTGCTCCCATTTTCACAATCTTTTTCTTGGAGAAATTAAATGTGTGTTCTTTATCAAATGCCACCTACCTAGAATAGTCTCCTATTACAATAATTGTGTCTGTCTATCTGTCACGGCTACAAAACAATAAAAACTAGATATCTGAAATGATGACTATTTTGGGCTTTTCCATGTTGCAACATTCATTTATTGTATTTTTGTTATGTTGATCGTTGCTTTCCTTTCAGAAGAATGCAGAGGCAAAAGAGGAATTCAGCAGTTCTGCCTTCTCCCTCTCTCTCTCTCTCTCTCTCTCTCTGCTGATAGCATTTCTCAATCATTTCTACACAGTGGACCTTTCCTTTTCCCTGTTACTATTCTGAAAATTTAAAAATAAATATTAAATTAAAGCCCTGGTGGCACAGTGGATAAACTGCTGTATTGCAGTTAAAATAACTGCTGATGTTGTGAGTTCGATCTCAAAAGGATCGAAGTTGACTTGTCTTCCATCCTTCCGAGTACCCAGCCTGTTGGGGGTAAAATGCTAATTACCTTGTGAACTGCCCAAAGAATGTAGTAAGCACTATGGAGCAGTAAGATAAAAGTAAAGGTCACCCTTGCTCGAAAGCCAGTCATATCCAACTCTAGGGTTTGGTACTCATCTCTGTTTATAAACAAAGAGCCAGTGGTGTTTTCTTATGCAGATGTTTCCATGGACATGTGGCAGGCATGACTAGACACAGAACACTGTTCACCTTCCCACCAAAGCAGTAACTATTTAGGTAAAGGTAAAGGTTTCCCTTGCTTGAAAGCCAGTTGTATCCAACTCTAGGGTTCAGTGCTCATCTCTGTTTCAAAGAAGAAGAGTCAGCACTGTCTTATTCTGCAGACGTTTCCGTGGTCATGTGGCAGGCATGACTAGACACCAGAGCGCACAGAACACCAGTTACCTTCCCACCAAAGTGGTCCCTATATATCTATTTGCAATTTATTGCTTTCGAACTGCTAGGTTAGCAGGAGCTGGCACAGAGACAGGAGCTCACTCCATCATGAAAACTTGGGTCTTGAACTGCTGACCTGCTGACATTCCAGTAATCAAGTTCAGCATCTTAACCACTAAGCCATAGCATATAAGTATAATTGCTAAAAACAAATTTTTTTAAATAGTAAAAAATAATTTGCAAGTTTGCGTTTCTCTCTCCATTGCAAATTATCAGCAATGTAAATTATGTCTCTAGCCATACTTGAATCACTTGACAGCAAACATGGGAAAAGGTTGGAGAGATCCTGAAAGGTAGTTGTCTCCTTAAGAGTAGAAAGCCTTGCAATTAAATCCAAATGTTTACCTGGTATTAGATGGAACTTGGGAGAGACAAGACAATGGCAGTATTCACTTCTGGTCTTTAAATGGCTGGGGGAAAACAGGTTCTACTTCTGCCTAAAGCTAGTTGCCTGGTGAACTTAGCCTGTTCCTGAGATCAAGTATATGTTATGTGGTGTGTTTTTGTTTTTTTTTGTTTTGTTTTTTGTAATTTGCAGAAACATAGCCTTGCATAGCAGAGTAGAAGGGATCAACACAAGGAGCCACAGCCCCTGAATTCTGGGCTCTGGCAATGCATGTATAGTTTTTTAACACATATTTTGCATTTTGGGTGGTGTATTTTTTGCCCTGTTTTTCCTGACTTTGAGTGTTTGTGATACGGCAAATATTCTGCCAGCATAACAGCACTGTATGTCCATTTGTGGCAGAATGTTCCTATAAGGTTGTCATAGGAATAGAAAAACAAATGTCTGGCCAGGTTATCCTGCTATGGTAATAAAGTAGACTGTACAGTACTGCCAGTGACTCAATGCTGAGTGTCAGGTGGCGGTTAACTAACCTGACAACTGTGAGGTCTAACCTGTGCCAAAGTCCGCAAGGAAGGGTGATGGTCCCCAAGTGGATTAAATCTCACTTGAATCCATTTTGATGGAGGGCAGCAGCTTCATCCATCCTGGCCTGAGGCGGATGAGGACTCTGCATGCCAAAAGGGCACAGGATCAGGGTTATGGGGCCATGCTGTGATGTGGAAGACAGATGAAAGGCCACTACATTATATTCCCAGGACAGTCTTCATAGCTGATCGCCATGAGAATCGCCAATATTAGGATTAGGATGGAGGAGGAGGAGGAGGGATAGAAGAAATTTTGACTAAACTCAACAACCTCAAGATAAGTAGGTGTTTGAAACTCCCAAACTGAAGTGAAAACACACCTTGCTTTCATATGTACAAATTTTGAAATGCAAACAGTTCAACTGTGGACGATAGAAACAATGCAAAAACTGTTGTAAACATGTAAATTAGATAAAGAACGTAACCTTGTCTGTTACATACAATGCAAAAAATGGTCTCTTTAGGGCAAATGTGCAAAAATGTATATTAATTTCAATGCAAACAAATACCCAACAAGTTTTGCATCACCCCAAAATCAAAAGCAATATTCAATTCCTAGACTGTTTGCATATTCTATTTTAGGCATTAAAATGCCTGTATTTACATCAGGAGTTCTCAACCTTTTAAAGCTGGGGGCCAGATCACACCCCCTCAGACTGTTGCTGGGCCAGACTGATGTTCCCACCTGCTGCTGCCAACACTCCCCCCATGCTGCTGCTGCGTCTCTGCTTACTGGCCTGCTGTGGGTGAAGGCCCATGCTTGGCCAGAGCAGCACTCAGGAAAGACGTGGGTGGCTGCATGTGTCTGCCACTTATTCTTCCACCACCCGCGCCATCATCTTAAAACATCTGCCCTGATATGGAGTGGCATTAGGGACACACTAAGCCAGGCAGAGAGGAAAAGATGGGTGCAGGTGGGGCACAAACACTGGCACAGGCTGGATGGAATGGTACCATGGGCCGAATCCGGCCCACAGGCTGTAAGTTGAGAACCCCTGATTTACATTCTGGTTTTTTTAAACTATGTTTACTTCTTCAGGTTAAAGTGATGAATGTGTACTGCTGGTTGATGTGAACCTAGTATTTTGCCACAATATGGATAATAGCCACATTCCCCACAAGATTTCATTTACTGCTATTTTGTTGTACTTGTCAAATCTTGGCATGACAAAATGGCAACACAAGGAAACTTAGGTGATAAATGTCTGTCAAAAATTGTGGAGGAAAAGATTCAGGAACTTAGAGGAGACAGATATCAATCTCACCCATAACTTTGACCTTTCTGAAATTGCAGCTATCTGCCACATGTCTATTTATTGTGTTTCTCATAACTTTCCGCATCTACAGGAATATGGTTAGAGAGCAGCCTCAACCCTCCTTTGGGGACTGAAAGATAGTGCAGAGAAACTCGTCAGTTCTACAGACCTTACAATTGATTTGAGCTGTGTTCTGACATACTCAAAGTCCTCTCCTGTGAGACATTTGAGTATGGAGAGAGGAAAGAGAGCAAGATTTTGCTCAGTAGCCCAGTGATATTCAATCTTTGCAGGCGTACCCCCCAAAGAAAGACTCAGACACCGGTATATGGATAAAGGCATTGGGCCACTTTTATTGAATAATGCCCTAGTCTGAATTATAACTTTCAGTTGGTACTCATCCAATTATAATTCTTAAGGCAAGCAGGCCGCAGTAACACTGGTAAGGTTCCTCCCAAAATTGCCAATGGCAATTGGCTACAATGTATCCATTTGTATCAATTTGTTTGTTGACACAAACAAATTGTTGACCGGAGTCAATAAACTATCTACTGACCCCACCCTCTGATGTGTATCCGTCAAATAACGGGGTGATGCATGCTGAAAAGCTCCTGCCATCACCCCTTGCCTGGTTCGTCGTTGACCGGTCAACGTTATTACACCTGTACCTGTCTAAGTGTTGGCCAGTCAATTGCGAACCTGCCGGATACCTATGGGTCATAAATATTTTCCTTACCAGTGCTACCCGCCTAAGTGACCAAAGTCAAGAGCTAAAACCCCTATGTCAAACCTTAGCAACAGTGTGGGATGGGCAAAAAAGCCAGAACCCAAGGGCCAATTGTAGGTTCGGGCCAAAAATTCCCACCCGGCCCCGAAGCGACCAAAATATCACAATGTTCACTAGGGAGGGGTTGGAGGGAAAACTTCTCCTCTCCGTCGCTATTTTTAAAATGGCAGCTCGGCTGCCTCGCGGCCACCCCTTTTATAGAGGGGTGGCCACGTCCCCTAACTCACCCGGATGTCTGAATCCGGGTGGGGGGGCCTGCAAAGAGCGCGGTGGCCATTTTGGCACCACGCTTTCATTGCAGGCGCACCCCCCAAAGAAAGACTCAGACACCGGTATATGGATAAAGGCATTGGGCCACTTTTATTGAATAATGCCCTAGTCCGAATTATAACTTTTAATTGGTACTCATCCAATTATAATTCTTAAGGCAAGCAGGCCGCAGTAACACTGGTAAGGTTCCTCCCAAAATTGCCAATGGCAATTGGCTACAATGTATCCATTTGTATCAATTTGTTTGTTGACACAAACAAATTGTTGACCGTAGTCAATAAACTATCTACTGACCCCACCCTCTGACGTGTATCTGTCAAATCACGGGGTGATGCATGCTGAAAAGCTCCTGCCATCACCCCTTGCCTGGTTCGTCGTTGACCGGTCAAAGTTATTGCACCTGTACCTGTCTAAGTGTTGGCCAGTCAATTGCGAACCTGCCGGATACCTATGGGTCATAAATATTTACCTTACCAGTGCTACCCGCCACACGGGGTGGCTTCAATGAAGACTCACCGCCCCCCGCCCCAGACCGTCAGCTCGGTCAACAGGCCTGCTTGCAAATCTTCCAAAAAGAGGTTCATATCTCTAGCCGATTTAGGTGGACCCTATCCCCTGCATAAAGATCATAATTTTGTAAACTAATGGTGGGGTGTCGGATGACCATCCCCAAACCCTTGTCTGCCAAGAACTGGGCAACTGCCCTGTTCACCGAGCGGCGAGCGCGGTCAAGGGCACGGAGGTCAATACCTCCCCTGTAAGCGTGACGCGGTATCATGTCCGACCATAGCAGCCTTGTGGACAGCCACACATAATGCAAATAAGCTAGGTCACTGCAAATCGTGAATTTTAAAGAAAGGCCAGTGACCGAGGTGCAGTACAAGGACATCAGGCGGTTCAGCATCCCTGATGGAAAAAAGGAATGGCAACAGTTCCCGCCATCTCATTCCACGCTTACCGTACCAACGTATGCATGCGGATGCACGCAGTCCAAGCTGGGGTCCCCACTCTGTCGCCGCAGCATACTGCGCTGCCCAGTGCACATAACTGTGGCCCACCAGCCATACTGCGACCGGTGTGCGGGGACACACAGGGTCTGTAAGAGAAAAAAGAGAACAGTGACTTAACTGGTACTCATACCTGAAGAGGGCGAACATATAATGCAAAACGCATAGATCCCCATCTTCCCATACGGCGTATATCAGCCTCAAAGTACCCAAATGCAGCCGCTGTTGAAGCAGCACCTATCCTAAACGAATGGGTGCCGTAACGAGCTCCTGGGAGGCCAACACTGGATAGTGCCATACCGGTCACCTTCCAAAATTGAAATTTAGTAAGAGGAGACCCATCTTGGTGGCAGAAAAATGGGCCAGGGTTCATGCCACGCACTGCCAAGAACTCCTGAAGGGCACCAACCGGACAGATGTCTGCAATGGAACATCGTAGCAGTCTAACTCCACTGCCTACGCCATGCTGATCAACTTTTGAGGACCGTATCCTCAACTGAGCCCACTCATTAGAAACATAGACATCGTCGAGTTCCAGTGCCCTACGAGTCGCATCCGCCTTAGACAGTAGTACCAACTCACTGATGCGGAGCACTCCAAAGAAGGCCACCGTGGTAGCCGCATGAAAAAGAGCCGCCTCATACCTGTCAAAACACAGGTTATGCCAGCCTCGTGCAAGGTGGGTAAGCACCCCTGGGGAAATTGGGTGGCGAGTGTCCGGGCGGTGGCCACGTTCCCGTGTCCACCCCTCCAAAACATGTTGTATGCGAAAATCGTTCGTGCTGTCAGCAAAACCCCTCACCTTGGCCATAAATGCCAGTGCTGACAGCCTGGATGCTATAGTGTGGGGAGCGAGGCCCTGACCGTGTAGATAAACCATAAATCGTAAAACTTGCTCCACTGGAATGGGCCACACTTTGGGCAACTGAAGTTGCACGCAGAATTTTATAAATTGAACGAAAGCATGATGATACGCCTTACGCGTGCGGGGCGCCAAAGACATGCCGATCGCCCGGTTCACATCTTCTTGCCAAACGTCCAAATCTCGGCCGGGAGTGGTGAGGGGAATTCCTCTGCTTCCGGAGCCAAGGCACGGAACCGGGGGATCTGCAGGCGGGATAAAGCATCGGCAATATCATTATTAATACCTGGTACATGTCTGGCCCTAAAAAGCACATTCAGGCATAGGCTACGTAACACAAACTGGCGAACTAACGCCAGCACCCTGGGTGATTTAGACGTCTGAGCATTAACAATGTGCACTACCGCAGCATTGTCACACCAAAAGTGGACCACTGAGTCAGCCCACTCCTTGCCCCATAGCATCAAAGCTCCCAGGATTGGAAAGAACTCAAGGAATGTAAGATTGCGGAGGCGATCCGTGCCCCGCCATGCTGGAGGCCATTGGCCATAAGCCCACCTCCCCTCAAAGTAAATCCCATATCCCAGGGAGCCGGAGGCATCCGACTGTACTTGAAACCTAGGGCAAACTAAAAGGTCGGATCTCCAAAAGGAGACCCCGTTGAAGTCCCGCAGGAATGTGAGCCAAACCAAAAGGTCAGCCCTCATGCCCCTGGTCAGTCGGACCCTATGATGGCACCTTGACAGGCCAGACATGGCGTCACATAGACGCTGCGCAAATGCTCTGCCAGGCGTGACCACCCTGCAGGCAAAGTTAAGATGGCCATGTAGAACCTGAAGCTCACGAAGTGACACTTTACGTTTTGCCAGCAAGGCCAAAACCATCGCGGAGATCTGGGTGACCTTATCGATGGGTAACCGGGATGCCTGTGCGACCGTGTCAATTTCAATACCCAGAAATGTAAGCGTAGTTGATGGGCCCTCGGTCTTTTCGGGCGCTAAAGGGACACCCAGTTCCTGCATTAGCATCTGAAATGTGGTGAGGAGACATGTCCAAGCCCCGTTCACCCCCGAACAAAAAGTCATCGAGGTAATGTGCTACAGACCGAGACCCGGACCTACGAACAAAGGCCCACTGAAGAAAAGTGCTAAAACATTCAAATGCTGAACAGGATATAGAGCAGCCAAAAGGCATGGCCTTATCTACGTAAAACTTCCCTTGGAATCTAAAACCCAATAGCTCAAAGTCCCCCGGGTGCACTGGCAACAATCGGAATGCCGATTTAATGTCACATTTTGCCAGGAGGGCACCAGGACCACAAGAGCGCACCATTCGCAGGGCTTGGTCAAAAGACGTATACCTGACCGAACAAAGGTCATCAGGAATAGCATCATTGACAGAATAACCAGCCGGGTACGATAAATGGTGGATTAAACGAAATTCCCCCGGGGCCTTTTTGGGTACCAACCCCAGAGGGGAGACCTTCAGATTGGGAAAGGGTGGTACAGAAAAGGGGCCTGCCACCCTCTTGGCCTCTACCTCTTTGGCAATACTCAGGGCAGCCACCTCCTCTCTACCCTTCAGGGACAGTAAATTGGGTGCATCTTGGGGTCCCCGCACTCCTTTGAATGGGATATGGAAGCCCCCCTGAAAACCCTCCAGGAGGTACCTCGCGTGCTCTCTCCTTGGATAAGTTGAGAGCCATCGCTCCAACATATACACATTAACTGGGGAGGGGGCCTTTTGTCTGGCTAGCTCCATCAGCAGAAGCTCTGCCCGCTCCCTGTCCACCTCTACCTCTGCCCCGTGACCCACCGGCCCGCGGGCATGCGGCGGCGGCGTGGGGGCCAGCGCAAGAGGGACACTCGTGTTTGTATCGACACTGCCGCTTATTACACACGCCATTAGCCGAGAAGCTCCAACACAGCAAGCGGGCTGGAACCCCCTGCCCCGCCGGCTGGCGGGGAGCCTGTGTTGGAGCAGCTCGCTGCACGGCATGGCCACAATGGTACCTATCCCCAGGCGCCGGACGCGTGGGGGTCATGTACAAAAGCCACAATTTCTGACAGGGCTCATCCCATCTCATCTCCGGGTGCAAGGGCACCCTCATTCTAAATTCCTCATCGTAAGCCAACCACGATGGGCCAGGAAAATCCACCATCACCCTGTAAATATTGTCCAAATATTGGACCATAGGAATGGCCAGATCAGGCCCTGCCCTAAGGTACACCGCCATATAAATAAGATATGCGGGCAACCAGTTGGCCCAGGTGCGTGGTGGCTTACGACGGCGGGACAGTTCTTTGTCTCTGTTGTCCTGTCCCTCTCTCTCCTCCTTAGTGGGCTCACGGTTCAATAGGGAGAATATAACCACGTACTCCCCCCGCCAAATCTTTTCCCTCGTGACCTGGGACAAATGATCACCAAGGGGCAATGAATAACCAGCCATCGGCAAGGCCGTCACCGGCACATTAGGTACACGCGGCATACGCAGCAGAACCTGGACAGCCCCTGCGATGCCCGGCACTGCCCCGGGGCGGAAACCCCCACCCCCAATGTTGTGCCAGTATGGAACCAAGGGGCACTGGGATAGGCTGGCAAATGATGCCCACTCGCCTCGACTTGACGAGGCCATGGCCACTGAACCCCACCACTGGAAGTGGACTGTGACGTGGGTGCATTAACTTGAACCTGATACTCACTAGGTGCACCCCCGTGAGCCGCCCCCAGTGGGGGTTCTGGCCCACGGAGGGCGTCGGAGGCTCGCGACCGGAATCGAGCTCTGGGGCCACACCTGACCACTCCCCGGCTGTAGCTCTGGACGAACAGGGAGCTGCGAGACACCGGCAGGCGCAGGCCGGAGCGTCTCAAGCTGCTCAACCCGGCTGGCCGCCTGTTGCAGTGTGCAGCCGTCGAGGTAGCCGGTGGACACTAAGGGCCCCCAGTAGAGAGAGAAGGGCCCCCTCCCATGGGGTTGTGTGCAATTCCCAAGGATGCCTCAAGCACAGCTAAACGCGTTAGCAACGCATCCACTGCCACAGATCCCCCAGTGTAAAGTGGGCCGGGTGGGCCGGACGGCCCACCAGGCATTTGACCAGGAACCCCAAAGTGAGAGCCTGGGCCCGAATAGGGCCATGCCCAAAACTCCGGCCCATGAGGGGCCAGAGGGGGAACGTGCTGTGCACCCGCACCAGGCCCTCCCCCGCTGATCTGACCCATGGCCAGCAACTGCGGGCCAAGGGCCGAAGCCCCTGAAGGGCCGGCCTGAGGCCGGCCAGCCGATGGCCAAGCACTAGCCTGCATCGCCCCACCGGTATCGGTGGGTAAAGCTGGGGTAGTGCCCTGCCGCGGGGGCGCAGCCCTGGTCCTCCGACCTGAGGGCTGCCCCCCGCCCTGTGCAGGGCCCGCAAAAGTCCTCCCCTTCGGCCGCGGTTTCGTCGCCGGGGCCTTCCGTTTGGGAGGCATATCTGTTAGAAAGAGCAGGTTCCCTTTCCAGGGATCAACCTGACGCCAAAAAACACAGAGCAGCCAGGAAGCCAAAGGCTCTGTGCTAATCCTTCCTTCCCAGCCGGGAAAGACCAAGGGCTAAAGAGCCGAAGAGTCGAAGGAACAGCAATGGAGAAAACTTCTCCTCTCCGTCGCTATTTTTAAAATGGCAGCTCGGCTGCCTCGTGGCCACCCCTTTTATAGAGGGGTGGCCACGCCCCCTAACTCACCCGGATGTCTGAGTCCGGGTGGGGGGGGGCCTGCAAAGAGCGCGGCGGCCATTTTGGCGCCACGCTTTCATTTGTACCTTACAAGAGGAAACAGGTATACAAGTGGCAAAGTTCAAATACTTATAAACAACATTTACTGAAGAGGGACAGTTAATTCCGCTCTTACAAAATAAGGCAATACCAACCAGAACAAAGAAACACCTTATACAAAACATATTCATCCCCACCTTATGCTACCAGTGCCAAACATGGACACTTACAACAAAACATAATCAAAAGTTGGGCACCATGGAAATGAGATGTTGGAGGAAGGCTGATGGTATGACTAAAAGGGATAAATTCAGGAATTAGATTATAAGGGAAAGAATTGGAATAGAACTAATTTTAAACTACAGTATATACAGATACAACAAATAGAATGGTTTGCCCATTTGGAGAGAATGTCTTGGGATCCCATACCTTACAAGGCATATGTGGAAAGAGAAGGACAAAGAGCACAAGGCAGATCCAGAGGAAGGTGGAGAGATAACATCAAAGACACACTACAATAACACCAAATAACACTATTTGAGGCTGCTAAAAGTACAAGGACCTTGTATTTCCTTCAACACCCAAAGTGGTAAAAGAGGAAGTAAAGAAGGAGAAGAAAGAGTCCTCCCTCATATCCTACCACTCATTATTTCAGAGAATCTGGATCCCACTATGAAATTAAATGCTTACTCTTTAAGAAAGGCATTTATATGGTTCCAGGCATTTGTATTATTATCATCATTGATTGTGACTATTAGGGACATAGAATACCATAATATTGTAGAGAATAAACAAAAATCAAAATTGCCTTAGTACCTGGCTTTATTGACATGCTAGGCATGCGGTGGTCCATGGGGTTGCAAAGGGTTGGACTCGACTGTGTGACTGAACAACAAAACTATATAATAAATATAAACCATTGCAGTAGAATTATTGACAACAAATTATGTTACAATGATGATAACAAACAAAAAATAGTAACATATAAGTTCCATAATAATAACTACCTAAGGACCTATTGAAACTATACCTATGGTCCACTAGTGTTTCATATAATACTGGCCGAAACCCACTGTTGTAGTCCCTCCCCTAGGTTATTGCTTTGCTATAGCTCCTTCCACATATTGGTTGCTTCACTTTTCTCACTCTCAAGGATATGCATGACAGTCATTCCCCATTAAATCCATGTGAAAAAGTTCCATGTGCTTTATTGAATAGCGTCCTTTGACACAACATATCTACATGCACATCTGTGTGCATATGGCCTCTATTTGCACTTACAAGAAATGCAGAGCCATGAGATGAGATTAGTAAATGCTACCCTGATTGCCTCAAGCCTTGAAGCTTTGAAGGAAGTCATCTGTGCCTTCACCTTCTTCCTAGAATAAGCATAATCTTTTAACAGAGATCAAAGTTTAATTTCCCTTTTAATATTCAAGAGAAATCCTCATTAACATTGATGCTAGTTTTGACTTTGCATGGAGGGCAGAATTTGACATATGGTAATGCTGTATGCACCTAATTGAAATGAATTAAGTTGGTCATTTCCTTTCTGAATCTTCATAGCTTCATCTTGTCCAAACAATAAACAGTATTTTGCTTTTTAACTAGCTTGCAGCATTTGTAAAATAATTGTAGAGATGTAAATAATGGCTAGAGTTATTGCCAGTTTTTACATTAGAAGCAAAGAGCCAAAACAGCATTCTGTAAGCCATTACTGATAGGAGAGAGCATTCGAAACAAAAAGTTGTTCCCCTGCCATGATCTTATTTGCTACTATTTTTCATGGCTTGTAGTTAAAGCAGTGTATCTTCAAAAGTCTAACACTGCTCCTGAAAAGGGGAGTCAAAGTCAGAGAGAGAGAGAGAGAAAGGCAGAGGAGTGTAGGGCTGTGATGGTGAACCTTGGCACTCCAGATGTTCTTGGACTTCAATTCCCATTAGTCAAAGCACCCTGTGAATCTACATGAATGGGTTTACTGTGATTTATCCAGCCCACACTGCGCTCCTGGAAGCGGGAGTAAAATGCGCCTGTACGGGCACGTTTTACTTCTGCTTCCGGGAGCGACGAGGGCAGCACGGGCTGGATGAATTTCAGTAAACCCATTCATGTGGATTCACAGGGTGCTTTGATTTCTGGGAACTGAAGTCCAAAAACATCTGGAGTGCCAAGGTTCACCATCATGGGTCTAGGGGAAGGAGAGGGAGGGAGGAAATTTGATGGAAGGCAGAGAAGAGATTAGAAGATAGCATGTGCCCCAATGAGAAATACTTAACTATTGATGTCAATATTCAGGCTAGCTTTTGCTATGTAACGCTTGTCTTTTTTTTTTTTTTTTGCTGGAATTACTGTTGAACATTAAGAAGACAAAAATCAAAGTCATAGAATAATTAAACAACATTCCTGTTGCAAATGGACATAGTTAAAAATGGAGATTTTAAGCAAGAAAGCAGAAAACTGAAACTTGGGAGGGCATCTAAGATGAGACTAGAAATGATATTTTTGTGTATAAATTGTGCCTTGAAGAATAGGCCAAGTTTTTCTACACTATGGTATTCCCTTTTATTATTATAGATGTGAAAGCTGCGCAATGAAGAAAATGGGAGGAAATCAAGTCATTTGAAATGTGTTGTTGAAGGAGAACTTTATGGACATTGTGGACTGAATTTTCCTTTGAAATTCTCATAAGAAGTCTCACTGGAAAAGACAATAATGTTAGGAAATGCAGCAGGAAGAAAGAACTGAAAATGAAATGATTTAACCCAATAAAGGCACCTATAGCCCCCTTAGACCTGGGTATGGCTGCTAATTAGTGGATAACACTAATTTATATAATACCCAGTATGGTATAGTGGATAAAGTGATGGACTTGGACTCAGGAGACCTGGGTTCAAATCTCCACTCCTCCATGAAAACACACTGGAGGGTGGGGGGAGAGGAACTGGTAAAACCATTACTTAAATATCTCTTCTCACTTACCTTGAAAGCACTATTAGGGTCCGTGCAAGTCAATTCTGATTTGATACCACACAACAACAGCAAACAAGTTTGTAAGGTCACCATAAGTTGGAAGCAAATTGATGTCAGAGAACAAAAGGGGACTCACACTTCTCCAAGCAGCCTGATTTGTTTAAGCTTTGTAGAAGGGAGACATGTTTCACAGGTACTGAGGCATGGCAAAAGCCCTTAAGACTATCTTCAGATTTTCCACTTTGTCAGGAACAGAAAAAATTCAAGCAGCCTTTCTCTGAGCGTAAACATTCCTGCCACCACGCTTGTTAGCTTGATTCTATTGGTGTCTGCAAAAACTACAGCAGGCATCTTCTGGGTAAAAAGCCCATAATTTCCCTAGAAAGTGGCATCAAAGAGTTGTTTCAAAAGTAATCTAGCATGCTGTCATTATACTCATTATTGTGTGCATTAACCCAAAGAAGTGGAAAATTGAGAATGAGCTGTAGACTTCTTTTTCCCTCTGACTTTTTTTAAGGGTGTTGCCATGTGCTTCAAAATCAGCAGCTGTATTTGAGACATGTTGACCTAACTGCAGTGGCTCAAGTCGCTAAGACGCTGACTGGGAAGCGGAAGGTCAGCAGTTCGATTCCCGAGTACTGCAGGACGGAAATGAGCTCCCGTCTTCATCCCAGCTCCTGCCAACCTAGCAGTTCGAAAGCAAGAAATTGCAAGTAGATAAATAGGGACCACTTCGGTGGGAAGGTAACAGCGTTCTGTGCGCTCCGGTGTCTAGTCATGCCTGCCACATGACCACGGAAACGTCTGCAGAAGCAGACAGCGCTGGCTCTTCGGCTTAGAAACAGAGATGAGCACTGCACCCTAGAGTCGGATACGACTGGCTTTCGAGCAAGGGAAACCTTTACCTTTACCTGACCTAACAGACATATGCAACTAGAGATGGAATATTTTATTGATCCATTACTTAGATGAATTCATGTCCTGTACAATCTAATGCAGGAATGAAGGTTGGTCTCACTACATTCAATAGGACTCACTGGCGAATAAATGTGTGTATGAATTTACCCTATAGACATTTACATTAGTCTAGGAAGGTTTACTTTGAAGCAAGTCCCACTAATTTCCCTTGTGTAAGTGAATTGTGCACCAAATTGTAACTTAAAAGAATAGCAAAGATGGAGTTTAATCAGGCAGCAAGAGTATTCTGGGATACAGTTAAAAATATTTTCCTGTTTTCGGTTAAATTGTTATATTCCTTTGTAGAACTGCCTCTGAAAACTTGTTTTGGGGGAAGGATAGTTGGATAGGGTTATTGATTTCTACTCCATCTGCAAGTTTTTCTGAAGGCATCTGATTGACCATTGTACCTGTAGAAGGCAGAATGCCAGATTAGGTGGATCTTTCGTGTGACTCAGTGTGATCTTTTTAAGTGTTCATCATCTCTGTAACAAAAGTGTACTATGTTTTGCACAAGTATTAATGAAATATATGGACAAATTAATCAGTTTTTTAAATAAAATATTGGGTGACAGGCAGCCCTGTCTGCAACATAACATTGCTTCAGATTTAATCTGAAATGGTCAAATCTTGTTTATCTGTTTCCTCTCTACTGTAGATCTAGATCAGGGCTATGCAACCCATCACCCACAGGCCGGATCCAGCCCACAGTGCCAAATAATCCAGTGGGGGCCTGTTATGTATGTTAACTGTGTTTTCTGACAGGAGCGGAATGTATCTTTTCTCATGCAAATAAGTGGATTAAAAATGTGCACACTCTGTTAGCCAATGGGCTTGTTGTATTATTGTTACTGTTACTGTTTATAGTGTATATAAGTCCAAGTTTTGCCCCATCCAAACTGTGTTCAAACCCCACTAATAAAGAGCTGAATTTCACTACTTCATTTGTCTGCTTCTTCATTCCTTGAACATAAAACTGGTGAAAAAGGTGGGATGGCATCCCCACACGGCAGCAACATCAGCCCATTCGACCCAGCATGTCCAGAAAAATGGGCAACAAGCAAACACCGGTTCCGCCACACAATGGCCGCGCAGAAGATCACTGACAAAGACCAGAAGTGCTCCTGCTTCCTCGCTCAGTTTGGTGCTGAGATGCTTGAGATGGCAACCAATCTAATTCTTCTGTGGGATGTGGATGTGGTGCCGCTCGTGGAGATCATATCCGCACTGAGGAGGCACCTGCAGCCAGAGGTCTCGATCTTCCCAGCCAGGGTGGCCTTCCACAGAAGAGAGCAGCGTCTCAGCACTACACCGCTGCGCTGCACATTGCTGCTGCTCCGTGCAAGTGGGACAACATCGAGGAAGCACTCCAGGACCATCTGCTGGCCAGCATGAGGGATGAAGATGCTCAATGTCACCTCATGATCAGAAAGACGCTAACCTTCAAGGCTGTCCTAGAAGAGGCAGTAGCGTCTGAGGCAGCATGGTCTGGGAGAAGGCTCTTCCGGCATCGCCACTCCACCACCAGTGCCATCGACTCAGCTGTGCAACCTCAGCAAAGTTCATCTTCATCCTCCTCAGCATCGCCTGGTTCCACCTCTTCATCAAAGTCCAGCAACGCAGGAGAAGTCCGAGCGGTCCGACGAAAGCACTGAGAGCACCGTGACGATCGGAAGAAGAAATTCCTTCGCAAGTGCGATGGCTGCAGAGCCTGGCATGACTGCAAGAAGTGCCCCTTCCGCACCACAAAATGCCACAACTGTGGGCAAAGAGGGCACATTGCTAAAGTATGCTGACAGCAAAAGCAAAGAACTCCAGTGCCTGAGTCCAAGAAGAGTCATCACTGCAAAACGTCCATCACCAAAGTGTCACTCGAGCCTGAGCCATGCCAAGTGGGCATCAGCGAGCGTTTCTTCGCAGACCTGAGCCAGCAGGACGTCCCCTTCAAGATGGAGGTGGATTCAGGTACTACCTTTTCCATAATCCTACAGCGGGAGTTTTTGAGAATTCCCCCTGCCTCTTGGCCCAAGCTTAAATCCTTTAAAACTTCTCTCTGGGATGTGCAAGGTTGCCAGATTCCGGTCCTGGGGGTGGGTAATTTCTTGGTTAAATTCAAAAACATTCGCACCTCCTTGTAGTTGTAGTTAAGCAGGGCACTAACTGTCTTATTGGGACCCAATGGTTTAGGCCCCTGGGAATCCAGCTTTCTGGCATCCACGCAATAGACTCTGACCCAATCTAGGACGCTTGTGCTGCACATCCTGAGGTATTCAAAAAAGGTTTAGGTTTCTACAAAGGACACCCTGTTGACTTTGAGCTTGACCCAACCATCCGGACCATCCGGATGAAGCCACGCCAGGTACCCTTTGCTTTAAAGGAGAAGATAGAAGCTGAGCTGGACAAACTGGTGGGGCAGAGCACCCTAGTGCCAGTGGACTCCGCAGAGTGGGAGACACCAATTGTGAGCGCTTTGAAAAGTAACAGGTAGGTCAGGATATGCGCTGACTACAAATGTATCATCAATAAAGCTATTCACCCGAACGCATATCCTGTGCCCATGGAAAGCCACCTTCTTGCCTCCTTGCATGGAGGAAATTGCTTTGCAAAACTTAACCTTGCCCAGGCTTACCAACAATTAACTGTGTCTCCTGCTGCTACCATAGCCCAGACCATAGTAATGCATAGGGGGGCATTTAAGGTAACTAGACTACAATTTGGGGTGAATGCGGCCCCTGGAATATTTCAATCTCTTGTAGAACGTATTTTGAAAGGGTTGCCTGGTGTCCTGCCATATTTTGACAATGTCCTGATCACTGCTAAGGACACCGTCAAACTAGTGGCCAGGCTTGATCGAGTCCTCTCACGTTTCGAGAGGGCTGGTCTATGTCTCAGAAGAGACAAATGTGTGTTTTTGGCATGGGAAGTTGAGTTCCTAGGGTACCGCATTACACCCCAAGGTATCATGCCCTCTGACTCCAAGGTGATGGCCATGCGGAATGCACCCAGGCCAAAATGTAAAGCCGAATTGCAATCATTCCTAGGATTGTTAAACTTCTATCACGTTTTTCTCCATCGCAAAGCCTCACTTGCTGAACCATTACATCAGGTTCTTAAGAAAGATACTGTTTGGCACTGGGGTCATTGCCAGGAGAAAGCGTTCCTAGAACTCAAAAGGCTGCTATCTTTGGATGCTGTATTAACTCATTTTGATCCTAACAAAGAAGTTTTACTTGTGTGTGATGCATCCCCTGTGGGCATGGAAGCTGTGTTATGCCATGTACTAAGTGACGGGGGGGAGCCCCCATAGCATTCTATTCCCATTCGCTCTCAAAACCTGAGAAAAATTACGCTCAGACAGGGAGGTGTTGGCAATCGTGGCAGGCATGAAGAAATTCCATGATTACCTTTACAAAAGGCCTTCTACCATCCTAACTGACCACAAGCCCCTCCTTGGAATCTTTGCGAACAGGAAGCCCACACCTAAAATTCTGTCCCCAAGGATATTGTTGGGCAATTTTCCTAACTGCATACAGTTTTACTTTGGTGCACAGGCCCGGCAAGGATATCAGCCACGCTGATGCCCTGTCACATTCTCCACTGCCAGGGGTCAGGGAAGCCGATTGTGAGATTGAAAGGAACCACCAGGTCCTCATGATTGAGGCATTCGACTCGCCCCCAGTCATTCCCTCAGATATAGCCAAGGCTACGGCCAAGGATGTAACATTGACTAAAGTAATGTCTTGGGTACAAAAAGGTTGGCCTGTCTCTCCTCTAGCTGAGGAATTCAGAACATTCCACTGCAAGCATTTGGGACTGTCAGTGGAACGAGGTTGCCTCCTATGGGGCCAGCAGGTGGTCATTCCTGTCACTTTCAGGAAAAAAGTTTTACATTTACTTCACACAAGTCACCCAGGAACGTTCCAAAGCTCTTGCCCGTAGCTACTTTTGGTGGCCTCAACTGGACTATGACATAGAACAGATGGAGAGCACTTGTGCCAGATGCCAATCCTCTTGCCCAGAGCAATCCCACCTACCCTCTCAGGAATGTGATTCTGCCAGGGGCCCATGGTCCAGGTTGCACATAGATTTTGCAGGTCCATTTAGGGGTGCCCTATTTTTGTTGGTTGTGGATTCATACTCTAAGTGGCTAGAAGTGATTAGGGTGCCTAATACCACTTCAGCCACCACAATAATGCACCTGAGAAGGCTGTTTGCAGCATTTGGACTTCCAGATGTGCTGGTGTCCGACAACGTGTCCTCATTCACATCTGCAGAATTCCAATCCTTCATGGAAAGGAATGCAATTAGGCACATCACTGCCACCCCATTCCACCCAGCCACCAATAGTCAGTTGGAGCGGCAGGTGTGCACAACTAAAGATGAGCTTTGGCGTATGGGTGAAGAGGATTTGGAGCTCCAGCTATGCCAGTTTCTTTTCACATATAGGCTCATCCCCCTTGTGTCAGGGCTGTCCCCTGCTGAATTGCTCCAGTGAAGGAAACTGTCATACTTGCTGGACAGATTGAATCCCTCTAGGGTGGAGGAGAAAGGCACAAATATAGTGATCCAACACCAGAAGGGGTTTTCTCCAGGAGACCCTGTATATTGCCATAATTATGCAGCTGGTGGTCCTACGTGGGTGCCTGGGTTTGTGATCTATCAGACTGGTCCTGTTTCTTACAGAATCGAAACAGCCACTGGTCTGATCTGGAGGAGGCATGGGGATGAAATGAGACCCAGAGTACTGGACCCACAAGATGAATACAGAAACTCAATGCTAGGGTTGGCCCCCACCTGTTTAAACCAAGGGGGCAGAGGTAATAGTCAGCAGCCAGCCAACATTGACCCAGAGGTGCGTTTTAGGGACCAACTTCAAGGGGAAATTGTGGAATGCTCCTCTTCTCCGGCCCCGAGTACCCCTACACTAGTCCTAGCCTAGCACTCTGGATTCCTTTATTGATGATGACCAATTTTGTTCAGAGTCACCCTCCACTCTTAGTACACACAGGAGGGACCCTGAGTTGTCTTATTCATCCACAGAATTAGATTTTGGTTTTGAGCAATCCCCTGCTCCTCCATCTCACAAACGGGTTTTTAATTTGGGTTAACAATCCTCCCCCTCTAGTCAATCCCTCACTCTTGGGTCACCCATCCTACGAGCCCCTGAGCTGGCTCAGCCACGTGTCCGACTCAGAAGGGAAACTAGACCGCCATCCTGGTTAAAGGATTTTGTTTTTACCTAGGGGGGGGAGGAATGTTATGTATGTTAACTATGTTTTCTGACAGGAGCATCTTTTCTTCTTTGCATCTTTTCTCATGTATCTATTCTTATGCAAATAAGTGGATCGAAAAATGTGCACACTCTGTTAGCCAATGGGCTTGTTGTATTATTGTTACTATTACTGTTTATAGGAGTGGAATGTATCTTTTCTCATGTATCTATTCTTATGCAAATAAGTGGATCAAAAATGTGCATACTCTGTTAGCCAATGGGCTTGTTGTATTATTGTTACTGTTACTGTTTATAGTGTATATAAGTCCGAGTTTTGCCCCATCCAAACTGTGTTCAAACCCCACTAATAAAGAGCTGAATTTCACTACTTCATTCGTCTGCTTCTTCATTCCTTGAACATGAAAAGGCCTCACTCCTGATTTGCTGGATTCGGCCGCTGACTCATTTATGGTGGCCATAAACACGATTGCGGCAGTCATAAATGGCGTGGGGGGGGGCACCAATCCAGCCCCCTCAACTGTCTGAGGGAGCATGACACAGCCTCCAATTTAGAAATGTTGGCAACCCCTGATCTAGATTATAGTTAGATAGCTGACACCTTCCTTCTTGTTGATGTCATTATGGTTTGCTATATAGCCAAGGAAATGAAAAGAATCATATCTTCAAAGCCTGGATAGGTCACTTTTCTAATTTGCTACAACTACCAGAATCTCTCAACCAGCTTGTCCAAAGGATTCTGAAAGTTTAGCCAAAGAAAGCAACTATTCTAAGCTCTGGATAAGTTTATTCTATTTGTCCAAGAATTTTGTTTTTTAAAAAATAGTGCCTCTACGTAAATCAAAAAACAACAACAAATAATTAACTCACAAACTGTACGCCAAGATGATACAGCTGCTACTGCAGATGGAACAATCTTCATATAAAGATTGTTTATATGAACAATCTATAAACACCACTTTATAGAAGGAGATTGAAGGGAGATTGAAGATAGAAGGTATTATTTTAATTAAGGAGATTCAGTTCAGTTGACAGAGAAATGCAGCAGACGAGGTAATCCATACAATACTGTATATATTAACAAATTCGGATGTGCTTGAGCACTCATTTCAGTTTATATACCTAGCTTTCTTGTATTTAATTACCTTTTGGGAACTTGGTGAAATGTAAACATCTAAAACATCATTTTTCATAAATATAGTGAAAGATTTCATTTATTTACTTTGCAAATGGAATGATTTCTTATTTATCACTCTCTTCCAAAAGGGGTATATGAGCAAAGATAAGGTTTAAGAGGGCATAAAACTGGCTTATTTTAATTTTTATATATAATAATTTACACATACACACAGAGGTAATAGAGTATATCATACTGCTGGCGACTCAATGCTCATTGTCAGGCAGGCAATGGTTAACTAACCTGACGATCCTAAGGACTAACGACCTTAGAACATAAGAACATAAGAACAGCCTTGCTGGAACAGGCCACAGCCCATCCAGTCCAGCATTCTGTCTCACACAGTGGCTCACCATTTCCTTCAGGGTATTCCCAAGGAGATGCCTTCACCTGCTTAGGATTCCCTGGAAATGGCATTGAGAGATATCCTGCCTATCTCTCCAACCCCGAGGTTGTCCTTAAGTATCCA
The DNA here is from genome assembly GCA_035047305.1 of Bradypodion pumilum. Taxonomy (NCBI): domain Eukaryota; kingdom Metazoa; phylum Chordata; class Lepidosauria; order Squamata; family Chamaeleonidae; genus Bradypodion; species Bradypodion pumilum. The sequence continues at coordinate 303,939,527 of JAWDJD010000004.1, read as the reverse complement.
TAATTAAAGCCATTGATACCCTTGTCCTCCATGAACTTGTCTAATCCTTTCTTAAAGCTGTCAAGACTGACAGCTGTCACCACTTCTTCTGGCAGGGAGTTCCATAGACCAGAAATCCTCTGGATGAAAAAGTACTTTCTCTTATTTGTTTGAGAACTAGTACCCAAAAGTTTCAATGAGTGTCCCCTAGTTCTAGTGTTGTGCGATAGGGAAAACAATTTTTCCTTATCTACTTTGTCCACACCGTGCATGATTTTATAAACTTCAATCAGGTCACCTCTTAGACGCCATCGTTCAAGAGTGAAAAGGCCCAACCGTTGCAGCCTCAAATGGTAAGGAAGGTGTTCCAGTGTCCTAATCATTCTGGTTGCCCTCCTCTGCACTTTCTCCAACTCCATAATATCCTTCTGGAGGTATGGCGACCAGAACTGTACACAGTATTCCAGATGGGGCCTCACCATAGATTTATAAAGAGGCAAAATGACACTTGCTGACTTATTTTCTATACCCTTCCTAATGATCCCTAACTTTGAGTTTGCTTTTTTCACTGCTGAGGCACACTGGGTTGACACCTTCATTGAGCTGTCCACCAGGACACCAAGGTCCCTTTCCTGGTTTGTCACAGAGAGTTCAGACCCCATTAGTTTATAAAAGTAATTGGGGTTTTTTGCCCCAACATGCATCACTCTGCACTTACTAATGTTGAAGCTCATTTACCACTGTTTTGCCCACTCCCCCAGTGTCAAGAGATCCCTCTGGAGCTCCTCACAATCTCTCACAGTTTTCACTACCCTGTATAATTTAGTGTCGTCAGCAAATTTGGCTATCTTGCTTTTTACTCCTACCTCTAGATCATTTATGAAGAGGTTGAAAAGCAGGGGTCCCAGTACTGAACCTTGGGGGACCCCACTCTTTACTTCCCTCCACTTGGAGAAGTGTCCATTTAGTGCTACCCTCTGTTTCCTGTCCCTTAGCCAGTTGCTGACCCAGGACAAGACCTGTCCCTTTATTCCATGACTTGTAAGTTTATTCAAGAGCCTTTGGTGTGGGACCTTGTCAAAAGCCTTCTGAAAGTCCAGATAAACAATGTCAACTGGATCCCCCTTATCCACATGCTTGTTGACACTCTCAAAAAATTCCAACAGGTTAGTGAGGCATGATTTGCCCTTGTAAAAGCCATGTTGGCTCTCCTTTAGCAGCGCCTTCTCTTCTATGTGCCTATTAATTCTATCTTTTAGGATGGTTTCCATCACTTTACCTGGGACACTTGTCAAACTGACAGGTCGGTAATTTCCTGGATCACCCCTGGATCCTTTTTTGAAAATTGGTGTTACATTCACTACCTTACAGTCATCAGGCACAAAGCCTGATTTGAGGGAAATATTATATATTTTGGCTAGGAGATCAACAATTTCATCTCTAAGTTCTCTGAGAACTCGTGGATGGATACCATCTGGTCCTGGTGATTTGTTAGTGTTTAGCTTAACAAGACATGCAAGGACCTCCTCCCTGGTTATTTCTATCTTGCTTAATTCTTCGCTTTCCCTCCCTACGAAGATAGGCTCTGTTTTGGGCATGTGGTCTCTGTCTTCTTCAGTGAATACTGAAGCAAAGAATTCATTGAGTCTCTCTGCAATCTCTGTTTCCTCTTTAATAACCCCTTGCCTTCCATTGTCATCTAATGGGCCAATGGCCTTCCTAGTTGGGTTCTTACTTCTAATGTACTTAAAGAAGTCTTTGTTATTTCTCTGAGTATTTTTACCTATACGCTCCTCAAAGTCTTGCTTTGCTTTCCTGATTGTTGCCTTGCATTTGTTCTGCCAGAATTTATGTTTCTGCCTGCTGTCCTCATTCGGATAAGCCTTCCATCTTCTAAATGAGCTTCTCTTGCTCTTGATCACTTCCCGAACAGCTCCTGTAAGCCACATCGGAGTCCTCTTGGACCTGGCAGTGCCCTTTTTCCTTTTGGTTATGCATTTCAATTGGGTGGTGAGGTCCACAGGGCATACCTGTCAACCCGCGGCTCCGGAAAAAATGGGACCTGCACAGATTGCTTGTGCGCAGGTCGCTTTGCACGCATGAGTGGAAGCGCTACACCGCTTGCGCAGTGCCTACGCAAGCGGCGTAGCGCTTCCACGCATGCGTGAAAGGGTTTTGAACCCTTCCACGCATGTGTGGAAGCACTCCACCGCTAGCGTAGGAGCTGCGCAAGCAGCATAGCACTTCCACGCATGCGTGGAAAGCGTTTCCCCCTGCTGCCAAATTACGGGGTTTTGGCAGCGCGAGGCGGGTTATGACGTCAATCGGCGTCAAATTACGGGGTAATCCCGGCCAAATCGGGATGGTTGACAGGTATGCCACAGGGAAGGGTAATGTTCCCCAAGTAGATTAAATCCCACTTGAATACATCTTGATAGAGGACAGCAACTTCATCGATACTGGCCTGGGTCTGATGAGTACTTTGTGTACCAAAAAGGCTTAGGACTAGAAAGTGATTCACGGAACTGGATCAGTGGTATGTACGTAATGATACAATACCGAAGACAAATGGAAGACCACTGCATTATACTCTCAGGACAATCTTCATGGCTAATCACTATGATGACAGCCAATATTTGGAATCTGTTATGGCACTTGAAGAAAATATATAATTTGGAATAATTTCATTTTAGAACTGATTTTTCACCATTCATCCTAAATCACATCAGGTTTCTCATACTTACTGAGTGGTGTACCCACCAGGAGGGCAGGATATAAATGTGCAGAAATAAATAAATAAATAAATAAATAAAATTCCTTTATGTTTTGTTTGCTGTATGGGCTGCATCTGCATATAGGTTAATGCCTTTCATAGAGGCATTAGTATCCAAGCTAATTGAATGCTTCTTTGCAAGCACCACCCAGAAAAGTATTGAAATAATTCCTTAAGATGAGTTGGACTGGCTTTCATCACTGAGATTTAGCCTATATATACTATTACAGGGTGAAAGTTCTTCTTTTACTTCTAGTTAAGGAACTTCTTCAACTTTAAAGGTAAAGGTCGCCCTTGCGACCTTTCTTCTGTAAAAAACCAAAAGAACGAAACAATTTCATTTACAGTGGTTAAACTGCTGTACAGCAGCCATTATGAGTTAGATCCTGATGGGGATCAAATATGACTTTCATCCTTCCAAGGTTGGTAAAATGAGTACCTAGCATGTTGGGGGCAAAATGCTAATTAAATTGTGAGCCATCCAAGAATGCACTAATTGCTATAGGGTGGTATATAAGTGTAATTGCTCTTGCTCTAAAATAAGGAACTAATTACAAGTCTGCTTTTGACCATGTTTATTATACAGTACTTACTTGTGCACTGTTGGTAGTAAATTGTTCAGTGGAAAGTCTTTGCAGGCGCACCCCCCAAAGAAAGACTCAGACACCGGTATATGGATAAAGGCATTGGGCCACTTTTCTTGAATAATGCCCTAGTCCGAATTATAACTTTCAATTGGTGTATTCATCCAATTGTAATTCTTAAGGCAAGCAGGCCGCAGTAACACTGGTAAGGTTCCTCCCAAAATTGCCAATGGCAATTAGCTACAATGTATCCATTTGGATCAATTTGTTTGTTGACACAAACAAATTGTTGACCGGAGTCAATAAACTATCTACTGACCCCACCCTATGACGTGTATCCGTCAAATCACGAGGTGATGCATGCTGAAAAGCTCCTGCCATCACCCCTTGCCTGGTTTGTCATTGACTGGTCAAAGCTATTACACCTGTACCTGTCTAAGTGTTGGCCAGTCAATTGCGAACCTGCCGGATATCTATGGGTCATAAATCTTTACCTTACCAGTACTACCCGCCTAAAGTGACCAAAGTCAAAGAAACCCCTTTGCTCAAACACTAGCAACAGTGTTGGATGGGCAAAAAAGCCAGAAACCAAGGACCAATTGTGGTTCAGGCCAAAAATTCCCACCCGGCCCCGAAGTGACCAAAATATCACACTGTTCACTAGGGAGGGGGTGGAGGAAAAAACTTCTCCTCTCCGTCGCTATTTCTAAAATGGCAGCTCGTCTGCCTCGTGGCCACCCCTTTTATAGAGGGGTGGCCATGCCCCCTAACTCACCCAGATGTCTGAGTCCGGGCCCCCCCCGCAAAGAGCGTGGCGGCCATTTTGGCGCCGCGCTTTCATTGCAGGCGCACCCCCCAAAGAAAGACTCAGACACCGGTATATGGATAAAGGCATTGGGCCACTTTTATTGAATAATGCCCTAGTCCGAATTATAACTTTCAATTGGTGTATTCATCCAATTGTAATTCTTAAGGCAAGCAGGCTGCAGTAACACTGGTAAGGTTCCTCCCAAAATTGCCAATGGCAATTGGCTACAATGTATCCATTTGTATCAATTTGTTTGTTGACACAAACAAATTGTTGACCGGAGTCAATAAACTATCTACTGACCCCACCCTATGACGTGTATCCATCAAATCACGAGGTGATGCATGCTGAAAAGCTCCTGCCATCACCCCTTGCCTGGTTCGTCGTTGACCGGTCAAAGCTATTACACCTGTACCTGTCTAAGTGTTGGCCAGTCAATTGCGAACCTGCCGGATACCTATGGGTCATAAATATTTACCTTACCAGTGCTACCCGCCACACAGGGAGGCGTCTATGAAGACTCACCGCCCCCCCCCCGACCGTCAGCTCGGTCACCAGGCCTGCTTGCAAATCTTCCAGAAAGAGGTTCATACCTCTAGCCGACAGGTGGACCCCATCCCCTGCATACAGATCATAATTTTGCAAACTAATCGTGGGGTGCCGGATGACCATCCCCAAACCCTTGTCTGCCAAGAACCGGGCAACAGCCCTGTTCACTAAGCGGCGAGCGCGATCAAGGGCATGGAGGTCAATACCTCCCCTGTATGAATGACGCGGTACGATGTCCGATCATAGCAGCCTTGTGGACGGCCACACATAATGCAAATAAGCTAGGTCACTGCAAATCGTGAATTTTAAGGAGAGGCCAGTGACCTGGGCGACCTCATTGCCCCCAAGGTGCAGTACAAGGACATCAGGCGGTTCAGCATCCCTGATGGAAAACAGGAATGGCAACAGTTCCCGCCATCTCATTCCGCGCTTACCGTACCAACGTATACGTGCGGTTGCACGCAGTCCAAGCTGGGGTCCCCACTCTGTCGCCGCAGCATACTGCGCTGCCCAGTGCACGTAACTGTGGCCCACCAGCCATACTTCCACCGGTGTGCGGGGACACACAGGGTCTGTAAAAGAAGAAAAGAGAATAATGACTTAACTGGTACTCATGCCTGAAGTGGGCGAATATACAACGCAAAACGCATGGATCCCCATCTCCCCATTTGGCATATATCAGCCTCAGCGTACCCAAATGCAGCTGCAGTGGATGCAGCACCTATCCTAAATGAATGGGTGCCGTAACGAGCCCCAGGGAGGCCAACACTGGATAGTGCCACCTTCCAAAATTGAAATTTAGTAAGAGGAGACCCATCCTGGGCAGAAAAACGGGCCAGGGTGCGTAACACGCACTGCCAAAAACTCCTGTAGGGTACCAACCGGACAGATGTCTGCAATGGAACATCGTAGCAGTCTAACTCCACTACCTACGCCATGCTGATCAACCTTTGAGGACCGTATCCTCAACTGAGCCCACTCATTAGAAACATAGACATTGTCGAGTTCCAGTGCCCTACGAGTCGCATCCGCCTTAGACAGTAGTACCAACTCACTGATGCGGAGCGCTCCAAAGAAGGCCACCATGGTAGCCGCGTGAAAAAGAGCCACCTCATACTTATCATAACACAGGTTATGCCAGCCTCGTGCAAGGTGGGTCAGTACCTCTGGTGAAATTGGGTGGCGAGTGTCCGGGCGGCGGCCGCGTTCCCGTGTCCACCCCTCCAAAACATGTTGTATGTGGAAATCATTCACACAGTCAGCAAAACCCCTCACTTTGGCCATAAATGCCAGTGCCGACAGCCTGGATGCTATAGTACGAGGAGCCAAACCCTGACTGTGTAGATAAACCATAAATTGTAAAACCTGTTCCACTAGAATGGGCCACAATTCGGGCAACTGAAGTTGCACACAAAAGGTTCTAAATTGAACGAAAGCATGTTGATACGCCTTACGCGTGTGAGGTGCCAAAGACATGCCGATCGCCCGGTTCACCTCTCCTTGCCAAATGTCCAAATCTCGTCCGGGAGTGGCGAGGGGAATTCCTCTGCTTCCGGAGCCAAAGCATGGAACCGGGGGATCTGCAGGCGGAATAAAGCATCAGCAATATCATTATTAATGCCTGGGACATGTCTGGCCTTAAAAAGCACATTCAGGCGTAGGCTTCGTAACACAAACTGGTGAACCAACACCATCACCCTGGGTGATTTAGACGTCTGAGCGTTGACAATGTGCACTACTGCCGCATTGTCACACCAAAAATGGACCACTGAGTCGGCCCACTCCTCGCCCCATAGCATCAAAGCTCCCAGGATTGGAAGGAACTCAAGAAATGTAAGATCGCGGAGGCGATCAATGCCCTGCCATGCTGGAGGCCATTGGCCATAAACCCACCTCCCCTCAAAAAAAATCCCATATCCCAGGGAGCTGGAGGCATCCGACTGTACTTGGAATCTAGGGGAAACCAAAAGGTCGGATCTCCAGAAAGAGACCCCATTAAATTCCCGTAGGAATGTGAGCCAAACCAAAAGGTCAGCCCGCATGCCCCTGGTCAGTCGGACCCTGTGGTGGCACTTTAACAGGCCAGACATGGCATCACATAGGCGCCGCGCAAATGACCACCCTGCAGGCAAAGTTAAGATGGCCATGAAGTACCTGAAGCTCACGAAGTGACACTTTACGTTTGGCCAGCAATGCCAAAATCATCGCGGAGATCCGGGTGACCTTCTCAATGGGTAACCGGGATGCCTGTGCGACCGTGTCAATTTCAATACCCAGAAATGTGAGCATAGTAGATGGGCCCTCGGTCTTTTCGGGCGCTAAAGGGACACCCAGTTCCAGCATTAGCGTCTGAAATGTAGTGAGGAGATGCGTGCACGTGTCCGAGCCCCGTTCACCCCCGAACAAAAAATCATCGAGGTAATGGGCTACAGACCGAGACCCGGACCTGCGAACAAAGGCCCACTGAAGAAAAGTGCTAAAACGTTCGAATGCCAAACACGAAATAGAGCAGCCAAAAGGCATGGCCTTGTCTACATAGAACTTCCCTTGGAATCTAAAACCCAATAGCTCAAAGTCCCCTGGGTGCACTGGCAGTAATCATAAATGCCGATTTAATGTCACATTTTGCCAGGAGGGCACCGGGACCACAAGATCGCACCATCCATAGGGCTTGGTCAAACGACGTATACCTGACCGAACAAAGGTCATCAGGAATAGCATCATTGACAGAATAACCTGCCGGGCACGATAGATGGTGGATTAAATGGAATTCACCCGGGGTCTTTTTAGGTACTAGCCCCAGAGGGGAGACCTTCAGGTTAGGGAAAGGTGGTTCGGAAAAGGGGCCCGCTACCCTCCTGGCCTCTACTTCTTTGGCAATACTCATGGCAGCTACCTCCTCCTTACCCTTCAGGGAAATTAAATTGGGGGCATCTTGGGGTCCTCGCACCCCTTTGAATGGGATACGAAAGCCCCACTGGAAACCCTCCAGGAGGTACCTCACGTCCTCCCTCCTTGGATAAGTTGAGAGCCATCGCTCCAACATATACACGTTAACTGGGGAGGGGGCCTTTTGACTTGCTAGCTCCATCAGCAGAAGCTCTGCCCACTCCCTGTCCACCTCTACCTTTGCCCCGTGACCCACCAGCCCGTGGGCACGCGCAGGCGACGTGGGGGCCAGCGCAAGAGGGACACTCATGTTTATATTGACACTGTCGCTTATTGCACACGCCATTACCTGAGAAGCTCCAACACAGCAAGCGGGCTGGAACCCCCTGCCCCGCCGGCTGGCGGGGAGCCTGTGTTGGAGCAGCTTGCTGCACAGCATGGCCACAATGGTACCTATCCCCGGGCGCCGGATGCGTGGGGGTCATGTACAAGAGCCACAATTTTTGGCAGGGCTCATCCCATCTCATCTCCGGGTGTAGGGCCACCCTCATTCTAAATTCCTCATCGTAAGCCAACCACGATGGGCCAGAGAAATCAACCATCACCCTGTAAATATTGTCCAAGTATTGGACCAAAGGAATGGCCAGATCAGGCCGGGCCCTAAGGTATACCGCCATATAAATAAGATATGCCGGCAACCAGTTGGCCCAGGTGCGTGGTGGCTTATGACGACGAGACAGTTCCTTGTCTCTGTCATCCTGTCCCTCTCTCTCTTCCTTAGTGGGCTCACAGTTCAATAGGGAGAATATATCCACGTACTCCCCCCGCCAAATCTTCTCCATCCTGACCTGGGACAAACGATCACCAAGGGGCAAGGAATAACCAGCCGTCAGCAAAGCCGTCACCAGCACATTAGGTATATGGGGCATACGCAGTGGGACCTGGACATCCCCTGCGATGCCCGGCACTGCCCCGGGGGTGGAAACCCCCACCCTCAATGAGGTGCCATTTTGAAACCATGGGACACTGGGGTAGGCTGGTAACTGATGCCCACTCGCCTCAACTTGACGAGGCCAGGGCCACTGAACCCTGTGGGAAGGCATCTGGTTTCTGTCTTGCCTGTCTCTGACACATTTTGTAACCAAAAGCCTCTTTGCTTGCATGCGTAGAATAGTGAAAAAGTATTCTCCTTATTTGGGCTCTGACACTTCTGATTGGCTGTGGGCCCTCAGTTTTGTCTCTGTTAAGTTTCGTTTCTGATATACATTGCTTGCTTAAGTTTCGTTTCTGAGACTCTCTGCCTGAATAAAGAGAAGGGAGGAGTATCGTTTGTCAGCCAAGGACTGGAGTCGTGTTTTTTCTGTCTCTACCTCAAAAGATCTGAGGATATAAACTGCTGCTAATGAGGCTGACTGATTGAAGAGATCTTTACATGAATCAGATTCCAACAAGTGGTGCCCCGTCGCGAGGCCATTGAATGAAATTCAAAGGAATGCTTTGAACTCTGCTTCAGCGAACAGCAATTAACACCTCATCGACCGGGGACAAGGTCTTCATTCACCTCCGACCAGACAGGTCCGACCAGAGGAAAGGTCCAATCGAGCGCTTGAGAATTACAATAGGGTGAGTGGAAAATGGGGTGTGTGCTTTCTTCGCAAATGCATGAACTTTGTAGAGATATCTCAGATCTTTTGAATAACAATGGGCGAAAGGCTGATGAGAAGGAGATACAAAAGCTAGTTAAAGCTATAGGGAAAATCAGTCCTTGGGTTAAATATGATCAATGTCTGGACTTAAAACAGTGGAAACAGATTGGGAGAGAAATGCAGAAGCATAATGGAATTCCTATATCAATATTATTTACATGGGAGGAAGTCAGAGACTGCCTTCAGAGACTCACTCCAAAGAATATGTTATTCTCTCAGAGGCTTGATGGCCCCCTCCCAAAGCTTTTGCCACCAGACAAGGGAGGGGCTATGGCAACTGCTCCTCCATCATATGAAAAACAACAGCCCCCTGATGGGGGTGGAGGTGGAAAAGGAGATGGGACATTATATCCTGCCTTGCAGCAATCAAGCACTTTTAGCCCTACCAAAACACAATTCTCTGCTGCTTTAACGGCAGCTGTACTGGATGTGGAATCTCCTGAAATATACCCAGTGATAAGGGGGGCTCCGGCTGTGGGCAATGCATTGGCAGTCCCAGATAGATATGAAACCCTCCATTACAAATATCTGAAGGAACTAAGAGTCAGCATACGTGACTATGGGTTTAATGCACCTTTTACGAAAGCTTTGTTGGAAGCCATTGCTTCTCAAAAATTGCTACCAGTGGATTGGAAACAGATGATTAAAGCGCTCCTGCCTCCTGCAGAAGCCATGCTCTGCTTGCAAGAGTGGAGGGATATGGCTTGGGAGGTAAATCGCACACGCCCTGCACTCACGATGGATATGTTATGTGGGGAGGGAAATTTTGCCAACCCCACACAGCAGTTGGCACTCACTGATGCCCAGCTGGGAGAGATTGCACAGATAGTCATGCGTGCCTGGAATAAGATTCCTTCCAAAGGGGATAGCTCAGTTGCTGGATTTGCAGCAATAAGGCAGGGCCCTAAAGAGGATTACACTGAGTTTATTAACAGACTCATGACTGCTCTCATCCGCCAGGTGGAAAATGTGCCGGCACGGGAAATGCTCATGAAACAACTGGCTTTTGAAAATGCCAATGAGGATTGTAAAGGGGCTCTGACAGCTGTTTATGCTAGGCCAGGAACATCTATAGCAGACATGATGAAAGTTTGTCAAAATGTGGGGACTCACAGTTACAAGGCTCAACTTCTGGCAGCTGCAGTTCAATTGCCCACAACTCAGGCTCAAAACAAACGTTGTTTTGGCTGTGGAAAAGAAGGACATTTTAAAGCACAATGTCGCTTCTCTCAAAAGCAGGCAGCACGCCCTTCAAGGAAGTGTCCCATTTGCCAGAAAGGGTACCATTGGGTCAATCAGTGCCGCTCAAATCCTAATGCCAATCCCTCAGCTGCTCAGCACAAAGACTCTGACTTTTCTCCACAGCAGCAGGGAAATGGGAGTGCGGGCCAGGCTCGGGCCCAGGCAAAATAATAGGGCTACCTGAGGTCAGTGAGGAAGCAATACAGGAGGTTTTGGAAGAGATGGCAGAAGATATGGAACTTGCCCAAGAAATGATTTCACGATATAGAAAAAACCATCCTCTAAAAGAAGGACTTTTATTGAGGTTATCTAAGGACTGTACTTTTACTATGCCAGGGTGTGTGGAGGCTCTTCCCACAATGGTTGATGATGTTAATTTCCAGGGCATGATGGGCATCGTTCTTCCTTGCCCAGACGCCTTACCCGCTTCTGTACACATTGCAGCAGGGTCAGTTACATTGGGTCACCAAGAAATTGTCGTCCCTGCATCAGCCACGCAACATCTCACCCTGCCTAAGGGACAACCTGTAGGACGCCTTCATCTGCTCCCACTAGGGACCACTGCAACTCCATCCCAGGAGGCGACTGTAACAGCAGCTATGGCGGTGATACAAATCACCGAGGATAGACCGACCCGCTCGCTGATTATGGGTGGACGTTCAGTGTCTGGATTGGTCGATACAGGAGCCGATATTTCAGTGGTGGCAAAAAAAGATTGGCCAACTGGATGGGCCGTCCGCCCCTGTAGGGAAGTTTATGGGGTGGGCGGGTACGAGCCAGCACAGCAAAGTGTTCATCCAATCGTCTTTGAGACCTCAGGGGGAACAAAAGTTTCTCTTCACCCACTGATTATGGATATTCCTATTACTCTGTGGGGCCGGGATCTCCTGGCTAAAACAGGGTGTACCTTGCAGACAAATTTTTGATACGGGCCTCCCCTGCAGCGCCGTTGCATGCACTTCCACTACAATGGAAAAACACCCCGCCAGTGTGGACGGATCAATGGCCGCTCTCAAGAGAAAAGCTCCAGGCGGCGGAGGCCCTTGTACAGGAGCAATTAAATCTGGGACATATTCAACCAACCACTAGTCCTTGGAACTCTCCAAATTTTGTGGTGAAAAAGAAGTCTGGAAAATGGCGATTGTTACATGATTTGAGAAAAGTTAATGAGCACATCTTGCCAATGGGACCTCTACAATCTGGACTTCCTAATCCGAACATGATTCCGGAAGATCATCAACTCATGGTCATAGATTTGAAGGACTGTTTTTATACAATCTTGCTAGCGCCACAAGACAGAGAAAAAATTGCATTTACATTGCCAGTATACAATAATGAACATCCTACTCAACGGTTTGAATGGTGTGTCTTGCCTATGGGTATGGCCAACTCGCCGACTCTATGCCAACATTTTGTGAACAAGGCTTTGGAACCTTTCAGGCAACGTCATCCAGAGGTTAAAGTCTATCATTACACAGATGACATTTTATTGCATGGTCCACAAGTCACGGAGAAACACCTGCAGGACCTAGCAGACATTTTGCAACAAGCGGGCTTGATCATAGCTCCTGAAAAAGTGCAGCGGATGTATCCATTCCAATATCTGGGACATAGGCTCTCAGCTACCGCTTCGACTCCGCTATTGCCAACAATAGCTATTCCAGAGCAGTTCACTCTTGTACAATTGCAACAGTTGCTAGGGAACATAAATTGGGCTCGTCCTTTCTTGGCCCTGAGCACGGAGGAACTGTCACCACTCTTTGCTGCTCTTTCTGGACACACTTCTCCAGCAGACATCATTCCCTGCACAACGGAGATGCGTACAGCTCTTCAAGCCTCAACGAAAAGCTGCATACCATCGCTGTGGATCGGGTGCCCTCAGGCACCGTTGCGCTGGCATGCGCTCTTCTTCCTACACCGAGGCTGCCCACTGCTGTTTTGTTCGTGCCTGTCAACGCTCAGAAGGTGGCCATCGTGGAATGGTTACACTTGGCGCACACTCCCTCGAAAAACTGTTATCGCCTGCCTGATGCGATTGCTGATCTTTTCCTCAAATGCCGTACTAGGGCAAAGCATTTGACTGGCTATGACGTTGACTTTGTTTGTTTTCCTTTTTCGCAGGATCAGCTAACCGCCTTACTACAGCATTCTGAGGCATTTCAGGTGGCCATGGCGGACTTTGTGGGACAAGTTAAATTTAACCCCCCCAAGGATAAGCGGTTTACCTTGCTGAATCTCACTTCTTACTCCCTGTCATCCCCGCTTTGCATGCAACCTATCTTGCATGCCGTTACTCTTTTCTCGGATGGCTCCCCCTCCCGTGGAGTCCTTACATGGCAGGGTCCTACTGGGGAATGGGAGGTTGTTTTTACAGGACCTCAAGCATCGGCCCAGCGGTCGGAACTGGCAGCGGTCATACTTGCTTTCTCTACGTTTTCTGATGTGCCTTTTAACCTGATTGTGGATACTCAATATGTTTACCGCCTTGTTTTTACTTTAGCTCAAGCTTATTTGTCTCCATCGATGGATAGGGATCTTTTTGCTTTATTCCAACAGCTTCAAGGTTTTCTTTCCAACCGTACGGTCCCTTTCTTTATTGCCCACATACGCTCTCACACAAGGATCCCAGGTTATTTGACGGAGGGCAATGCACGAGCAGATTCTGCTCTCCGAGACTCTGCTGAGGTTTTTTCTCTCTTTGACAACCCCATTGACAGTCATGCAATGTTTCATCAATCTGCTAAGGTTTTGCATAAACGATTTTCCATTCCTATGTCACAGGCTAGAGACATTGTGTCATCCTGTGCTTCCTGTACGAAGTCTCCTATATTCCTGCCATTTGATGCTGTTAATCCTCGAGGAACAGAAGCTAATCAGCTATGGCAGATGGATGTCATGCAAGTACCTGCTTTGGCTCCGCTTTCTAAGTTACATGTGACTGTTGATACCTTCTCTGGATTTATATGGGCTACACCCTTACGGGGTGAAACATCCAGACATGTTATACAACATTGCATTCGTTCGTTTGCGGCAATGGGTAAACCTAAAAGCCTTAAGACAGACAATGGGTCATCATATGTTTCTTCTGCCTTTCAGGACTTTTGCTGTCAGTGGGACATTAAGCTAACCCATGGAATACCCTATAACTCGACTGGACAGGCGATTGTTGAAAGAGCCCACCTGACATTCAAAAATTTGTTACACAAGCAAGTGGGAGATAGAGGGGTTCCTGTGGCTGAAATACCTACAGCTGTTGCTAAAGTACTGTATACTCTTAATTTTCTTCTTGCTCCCCATAACAGGTCACACTCTCCAGTCGAATTGCATTTCAGGACCGAGGAGTGTCTTCCTAAGCCATTGGTCGTTTATCGGCAGCAACCCGATCCTGAGTGGAAGGGTCCTGTACCTCTAATCACCTGGGGACGAGGATACGCAGTGGTTTCTACAACCTCAGGACCTGTGTGGATTCCTGCTCGAGCGATCCGCCCATGGAGAGAGAAGAAGGTTACTCAGCTCCAGGATGGTGGTTCACCAGTAGACTAAATGTGCTGACATTTGTTTTGTTCTTTCTTGCTGTGCTTCCAGCTGTAAGAACAATACCTCATGGGGGCAACCCCAACTTTTGGATTCGTCATGCTAACTATATGTTTGAAGTTCATGGTAAGAATGCAACGTTATACTATGAGCATCCACTGGCAGTGTCTCAAATGGCCTTTCTTCCGGCATTGTTCAACACGCCAGAGTTGGTTATTGGACATTTGCAACATCTTGATAGATCTACACTCTTCTCTAATCCTCCAGAACAATTTAACAACACCCGCTGGCGAAGCATGGCATTCAAGAAATACACTAAAGGACTTTGTTTCTGCTGTCATAGTTCTGGAGTCTGGAATAGTAAATGAAAGTACTGGACTCAAGCAAAAAGGGTTTTGCGGAGTGTAGGCAATTATACGGGTTGTGATGATTATTTTTGGTTATGGGGTAGTTATAACAGTTCTTATAAGCTTAATTATACCTTGTTTAACACTACTATTGAAGATATATATGATGTATTTCCTATGTTTACTCCTGATTATTCTGCTATAGATAGTGGTTCAATTTGCAATGGATGGCAAATCAAGGATCCCAACATGTGGTTCTTTTTTAATGGAGTTGCCACGAATTTCCATCCAGGACAATATCAATGTGCAGCATTGGGTTATTTTACCTTACCTGTACAAGTGCAAATGCCGCTTTGGGCAGATGCACGGCGCCGGAGAGCTGCTGCCGGCCCGATGGGTTCTGGGTGCAATGATGAAGTGATAATCGATGTTCAGCTTTCTGATGGTAGCTCCTGGGGGAGAGCTATAGGGAGTGCTATCACTGGAGCACTCACCTTGGGATCATACCCAGGTGTCATTTCCCAGGAGAATAGAAGGTCCATTTTGGGACTCACCTGTAGGCTAGAGAAATCAATCAATGCCACAGGGAGGGTCATACGGGATCTTCAAATGGAAATCACTGAGCTTCATCAAGACCAAATGCAAGACAGACTGGCCATAGATTACCTGTTAGCAAAATCCGGAGGATTTTGTAAACTGGTCGGGAACCAGGGATGTCGGGTAAAATTCCAGGATCTGAATAATACTATTGAGAAAGAACTTCAGAATTTACAGGAGAGTATTACTAACAATGTACGCACTGATGTTAATCTCTTTGATTGGGTGACTTCTTGGTTGCCTGATTTGTCTGTCCTTAGACAAGTTTTCTTTTATGGGTTTATTATTATTATCTGCTTTATACCTTTGTATTTTTGCATTACTTGTATTCCTAACCTTATTTCTATGTGTAACGCATGTCCACTGCGTAGAAGGGAGACATCGAGTTTTGCACGACGGCAATTGTACTCAATGAGGTATCATCCTCCGGAACAAGGTACCATGAGTCAAGAGGGGTACGATGTTCAGGAGGACAGTGATGATGTATATGGAGGAGTAGTTATGGAGTATGATGACATGCAGGGGTATGATTAGCCGTCTGTCCCTCTCTCAAATTTAAATGAAAAAGGAGGACATGTGGGAAGGCATCTGGTTTCTGTCTTGCCTGTCTCTGACACATTTTGTAACCAAAAGCCTCTTTGCTTGCATGCGTAGAATAGTGAAAAAGTATTCTCCTTATTTGGGCTCTGACACTTCTGATTGGCTGTGGGCCCTCAGTTTTGTCTCTGTTAAGTTTCGTTTCTGATATACATTGCTTGCTTAAGTTTCGTTTCTGAGACTCTCTGCCTGAATAAAGAGAAGGGAGGAGTATCGTTTGTCAGCCAAGGACTGGAGTCGTGTTTTTTCTGTCTCTACCTCAAAAGATCTGAGGATATAAACTGCTGCTAATGAGGCTGACTGATTGAAGAGATCTTTACATGAATCAGATTCCAACAGAACCCCACCACTGGAAGTGGGCTGTGATGTAGGTGCACTAAATTGAACCTGATACTCACTAGGTGCACCCCCGTGAGCTGCCCCAACTGTGGGTTCCGGCCCACGGCGGGCGTTGGAGCTCGCGACTGGAATCGAGCTCTGGGGCCACACCTGACTACTCCCAGTCTGCAGATCTGGACAAACGGGGAGCTGCAAGACACCAGCAGGTGCCGTCCGGAGCGTCTCAATCAGCTCAACCCGGCTGGCCGCCCGTTGCAGCGTTGCGGCCGTCGAGGTAGCCGCTGCCAACGAAGGGGCCCCAGCAGAAAGAGAAGCACCCCCCTCCACAGGAGGCTGTGCAATGCCCAAGGATGCTTCCAGCACTGCTAAACGTGCTAGCAGAGCATCCACTGCCACAGAGCCCCCAGCATAAGGCGGGCCGGGTGGGCCAGACGGCCCACTAGGCAGTTGGAAAGGTACCCCAAAAGGAGAGCCAGGGCCAGAATAGGGCCATGCCCAAAACTCCGGCCCATGAGGGGCCGGAGGAGGAACGGGTTGTATGCCCACACCAGGCCCTCCCCTGCTGCCCTGACCCATGGCCGGTAACGGCGGGCCGAGGGCCGAAGCCCCTGAGGGGCCGGCCTGTGGCCGGCCAGCCAAGCCCGGCTGCCAAGTGCCAGCCTGAGTAGCCCCACCGGTATCAGTGGGCAAGGCTGGCACAATACCCTGCCGCGGGGGCACAGCCCAGGTCCTCCGACCCAATGGCTGTCCCCCGTCCGGCACAGGGCCAGTAAAAGTTCTCCCCCTTGGCCGCGGCTTCATCACCGGGGCCTTCCGCTTGGGAGGCATGTCTCCCTAGGAGTAGAAGAAGCAGGATCCCTTTCCAGGGATCGAAAACCTAGCGCTGAAGCACGCGGTAGCCAAGCAAACCAAGGCTCTGCGTGCGCTAATCCTCCTTTCCCAGCCGGGAAAGCACCACAAGGGCTAAACAGCCGAAGACTAAATGACTAACAGCGACGGAGAAAACTTCTCCTCTCCATCGCTATTTCTAAAATGGGAGCTCGTCTGCCTCATGGCCACCCCTTTTATAGAGGGGTGGCCACGCCCCCTAACTCACCCGGATGTCTGAGTCCGGGTGGGGGGGCCGCAAAGAGCGCGGCAGCCATTTTGGTGCTGCGCTTTCATTCTCCCCTCTGTAACATGTAATTTGAACAGCTCAAAAGTAAAATAATAATAAAATAATAATACATGGTAGTTGGCCAGGGTATCTTAGAGACCGCATCGCCCTAAGGACGTCTGTCCGTCCAACCAGAGCGGACCGGAGGGGCTCTCTAATTGTGCCATCAGCCAGGGGGGCTCGCCTCTCTGGCACAAGGAGGAGGGCCTTCTCCGTGTTCGCACCGCCCTTTGGAACCTCCTGCCTGTGGAACTGCGTCTCCAGACGGAGTGGTTGCCCTTTAGGAAGGAACTAAAGACCTGGCTGGCGGGCCAAGTTTGGGGTGCGGGTGGGGATAGGGGTACCGTTGGGTGGTTGGTATAGAGAAGTGTGCCTTCCCCCAAGGTCCCTTCGGTTCGTGTGCACCTTTTAGGGGTGGGTTTTTTTAGTGTATGAAACTAAGACACAGGACACAGCCTCGGGCTGGGTTAACTCAGGTTTATTGCATCGTGGACAGAGGGAACATGAGGTAATGGCGGATCGATAGCTCTTTATATACAGTAGGAATACATTTGAACGTGGTGCCATGGTAGCCCATTGGCTACTGTCTGCGTGACGTCATTGTGGGTCACGCCCTTCTTGTCCAGGTGTAGGTGGTGGCGGGAAAACTTCCCGCGCTGTTGCCTTTGATGAGTTCGGACCAAGAGAGCTTGGACGCTCGCTGCTGCCAGCTGGTGGTCATTAGCTCGCGTCCTATTACAGGGTTTATATGATACAGCTGAAGGTTACATTGTTGCTATAGGCAAGGTTACATTGGTTCAGATACATTGTAATCCATGTGGACAGTAAAACCATTAGAACACAACACCCCTCCCCCCTAGGACGAGACAATGTCTCGAGCCCACACTTAAACACACTCCCCCCCCTTAGGAGACAAAGTCTCTCAGCCAAGATGGCTTATTTCGAACACGCTGGGGTCTCGATGCGGGCTGCCTTTCCCCGGGTTTGCTACCTTCTCTTTGTCCCCTGGTTTCCTGCCCTGTAATTGGAGAGGGAGACTCGTTAGTGACTTGCCGCGGCTCCGCGGCGTTGTTGGGAGGTGTGCTCTTTCTCGGGGAAGAACCGGGGGCACTGGGGGCTAACGAAAAACCCCTCTTCTCGCTTGGAAGGGTGGGGGAACACTCCTGAAAACCCCCCCGGCTCGCAAAATCACAATCAAAATCAAAATTACATTCAGGGGGCGCGGCGGCGGCCGCACATTCCTTTCCCCTCCCCCCGGGCTCTGATAGAACAGGGGTATCAAAAGGATATGAGTCGGGATCACTGCTTTCCCCCCCGGTTTCGGACTGATGTCCCTCATTTTCTCCCCCTTGGGCTAAACGGGTGGGGGAGAACCCTATCGCTGAATCCTGTTGCTGAGCCCCACTGACCGGCCCTTCACTCACTCGGCGCCTCAGTTGGTCAGCGTGTCTCCTCCAGAGGAGGCCGGTGCTCGTTTCCACCCGATATGACACTGGCCCCGTCTGCTCTATTATCGTTCCTGGCACCCAGGCTGGCCCTGCGCTTGCATAGTTCCTGCAGTAAACAAGGTCGCCGGCGGCGAACCCTTTCGAGACTGCCAATCCTATGTTTTTTCCTTTATCCTCGACTCTCGTCGGGTCCAGCCTGGACAGAAGCGTGGTCAGTTTTCGCCGCATCAAGAGCTCTGCCGGCGAGTAACCCGACGCTAAGGGGGTCACCCTATACGCTAACAAGAACTGACATACTTGGTGATTTAGGTCCCCCGGGCCCATGCGCCATAGCGCATCCTTTGTTGTACGCACCAACCGTTCCACTTGGCCATTCGTGGCCGGGTGAAACGGCGCGGATGTGACATGCCGAATGGCGTTTGCCTCCATGAATGCCCCGAACTCCGAGGAGGTGAAGCAACTCGCGTTATCGCTGACTAAAGTGTCGGGTAAACCGAACGTGGAAAAGACTCTCCGTAGCTGGCTAATTGTCGTGGCGGAGGACGTGCTCTTTACTGGGATAACCTCCAGCCACTTGGAGAACGCATCCACCACCAGGAGAAACATGGTTCCTCGGAATGGGCCAGCGAAATCTACATGTACTCTGGACCACGGCCCCCTTGCTGTGTCCCACTCCCTATGCGGGAGGCGGGCCGCCTCTGGTCGGGATCCCTGGCATGCCTCACAAGTGCCGACCATGTGCTCAATGTCCGCGTCCAGCTGTGGCCACCAAAAGTAACTGCGGGCCAGCGCTTTCGAACGAACGATGCCCGGGTGGCTGACGTGCAGCAGTTTGAGCACCCTCGGCCGCATGACTGTAGGAACCACCACCCGTTGGCCCCACAACAGGCACCCCCTTTCTAGGGACAACTCTAGTTTTTTCCGAAAGAATGGGTCGAATTCCGCGCTTGGGGACGATGCCGGCCACCCCTTCTGTACCCATGAGCTGACTTTCTCCAGCGTTCTGTCCTTGCCTGTCGCCCTAGCAATATCGGCTGGTACTATTGGGGGTGCATCTAAGACCTCAATTAGCAACACCTGGCGGTCTCTTCCTACTCTAGCCTTTTGGTCGTCCGACAAGGGCAAAGGGGATCTCGAAAGTGCATCAGCGTGGCTGATCTCTTTTCCGGGCCGGTACTCCAACTCGTGTTGGTATGCGTTGAGAAAAATGGCCCATCGCAGCATTCTCGGGGATAGGATCTGCGGGGTGGGCTTGCTTGCCGTGAAAATCCCTAACAGGGGCTTGTGATCCGTCACGATTTTGAACGGGCGGCCATACAAAAAATCGTGAAACTTTTTGGTCCCCGCTACAATTGCTAATGCCTCCCTGTCGGTTTGTGCGTAATTTCGCTCTGCCTGGGACAGGGACCTTGAATAAAATGCAACCGGGGCCTCCCTTCCGTCATCCAACACGTGGCATAGCACCGCCCCCACCCCCACCGGTGATGCATCACAGACTAGGACCACCGGCCGTTTGGGGTCGAAATGCGTTAGGATTGCGTCAGAGGTCAAGAGTTGCTTTAGTTCTTTGAACGCCCTCTCGTGCTCGTCACCCCACATCCAAGTCTCCTCTTTTTTAAGCAACCGATGAAGCGGTTCGGCCACGGACGCCTTCCGCGGAAGGAATGTATGGTAAAAATTGAGGAGCCCCAGGAATGACTGTAGCTCGGTTTTGGATGTGGGGCGAGGGGCTTTTTTGATGGCTACTACTTTGGATTTGGATGGCTTGATACCCTCGGGTGTGATCCGGAACCCTAAGAACTCGACCTCGGTTTCGAAAAAAACACATTTGTCCTTCCTCAGTCTCAGCCCCGCTTTCTCGAACACTGTTAGTACTTTGTCCAATCTCTTTGCCAGTTCGGCCTCACTCCCCCCTGTTATTAATACGTCATCAAAATAAGGCAACACCCCCTCCAGCCCCTTCAGGAGGCGTTCCACAAGCGACTGAAAAAGGCCGGGTGCCGAGTTCACGCCGAACTGTAAACGCGACACCTGGAACGCTCCTTTATGTGTGACTATCGTTTGTGCCGCGGCCGTGGCGGGTGTTACGGGAAGCTGCTGATAGGCTTGTGCCAGGTCGAGCTTAGCGAAACACTTTCCCCCATTTAGCCTGGCCAAAAGGTGGCTGACCACCGGCACCGGGTATGCATTAGGGCGGATCGCCTTGTTAATTGTACACTTATAATCAGCGCAAATGCGCACCTCCCCGTTAGCCTTCAGAGCTGTTACAATTGGAGTTTCCCACTCTGCGGAATCAACAGGAATAAGAATCCCCTGGCCCACCAATTTGTCCAGTTCCGCCTCTATTTTGTCCTTTAGTGCGAAAGGCACCCTGCGCGGTTTGAGTCTTATCGGGCGGACCTCCGGGTCTAGGTCGAAGGCTACAGGGGGTCCCTTGAATTTTCCAAGTCCTTTTTTAAAAACGGCGGGATGCGCATCGCACACCGCTTGTATTGGGTCCACCCCCACTGAATGTACTCCTCCTATGAACAGGCCTAAAGGCTGGAACCACTGTGTCCCTAGGAGGCTACAACTCCCCCCCTTGAGGACAACTAGGGGCAGTTCCGCAGAGTGTCTCTTAAACTCAACCCGAAATTTTCCGACCCCCAACACCGGAATGCTGTTTCCCTGTACATCTCGTAGCGTGGACCTCAATGTTTTAAGTTTGGGCCGCACGTGGGGGTCGATTTTCAAGAACTCTTTCTGGGGAATTATAGAATAGGAGGACCCCGAGTCAATTTCCATCCTGATAGGGGCCCCTTGTACTAGTACCTCAACGAAATAATGGGACTGTTCCGCGGACACGCTGAGCACTGGGACGTCGTCCTCGCTGCTGTCCGAGACGCGGCCCACGCCGTCCTGCTTCCGCGTGGTCTGGACGCCATCTTTGGGCCTCGCTGACCGGTCCGGCCTGGTCGAACGGTCCGGTGACTGCCTCCGGCCCTCCTTCCGTTTTCTGTATGCCTTGGCGATGTGCCCCCGACGGCCGCAGGTGTAGCATTCGGCCTTTCTAAATGGGCACCTCGCACGCTCATGGGCCGCTCCGCAACCATCGCAGCGGCGCCCCCCTTTTCGGACCTTCTGGACCTCCTCGCCGTCGCTGCCTTCCGAGGACGACTTTGAGGCCCGTTGAGTTGCGTGCACCGATTTTTCCGCTTTGCCGGCTCTGGGACGCCACTCACGCCACTGGTGCATCTCGTCCACTCCAGCATTCGTGGACTCTGCGGCTTCTGCGGCCTCGACGACCTCTGCCAGCGTGGGTGGCGGCTCCTTATTCATCAAGCTGCGCTGCACCTCCTTGTCTTTCAGGCCACACAGCACGCCGTCCCTGAGGGCCATTTCTAGGATGCTGCCCCATTTGCAGGGGGCGGCGGCTACCCTCATGGCGGCCACGAATGCCTCGACCGACTCGTCCGGCGCTTGGACTCGCCTCCAAAACGCGCTCCGAGCGGGAAACATCGCCCTCGAGGGTTGGAAGCGCTCCCGTAGCAGCTTCATGATGTCGTCCGCCTTAAATTCGCTCACCTTCTTCGGAGCGATGATGCCCACCAGCGTCCGCTTGGTTTCCATCCCAAGCATGCGGGTGAGGATGGCCCTCTTCCTCTCCTCATCGTCTTCCTTGACTTTGAGTTCCACCAGCGCCGCATGGAAGTCCATCTCAAACAACTCCCAGTCTTGCGGTTTGGTGATGTTGAACCCGCTCTGTGCCCTGGCTGCTCCTTGGGGATCCATTATCCCACCTTCGTCGCCAATTTAGTGTATGAAACTAAGACACAGGACACAGCCTCGGGCTGGGTTAACTCAGGTTTATTGCATCGTGGACAGAGGGAACATGAGGTAATGGCGGATCGATAGCTCTTTATATACAGTAGGAATACATTTGAACGTGGTGCCATGGTAGCCCATTGGCTACTGTCTGCGTGACGTCATTGTGGGTCACGCCCTTCTTGTCCAGGTGTAGGTGGTGGCGGGAAAACTTCCCGCGCTGTTGCCTTTGATGAGTTCGGACCAAGAGAGCTTGGACGCTCGCTGCTGCCAGCTGGTGGTCATTAGCTCGCGTCCTATTACAGGGTTTATATGATACAGCTGAAGGTTACATTGTTGCTATAGGCAAGGTTACATTGGTTCAGATACATTGTAATCCATGTGGACAGTAAAACCATTAGAACACAACAGTTTTTTAACTTTTAACTTTGTTTTATCATATGTCTTTTATGTATTTACTGTCTGCTATGTAAACCGCCCTGAGTTGGGTTGTACCTGAGTGGGTGGTATATAAGCATGAAAAATAAATAAATAAATAAATAAATAATGTACAATCTAAAAGCCCACTTGGGTAGAATAAAATTACATATGTATGTGTAGTATTGCTAAGTAATATATAGACAGGACATTTTCTATTAAAACTTCATGAATGTATTTTACAAACAAGAAAAACAAATACCTTCATTTCAAAGGTTCATAAATCTTTTCTGTTTGCCCTTTCTTGTGTGGTCGCTATAAAACCATCATTTAAATACTAAAGTGATTTCAATCCTGCTTTGCATAGTTTTGTTGTATGTCATCTCAGGTGCATTTTGTAGGAAGGCAATTCAAATGTGTTATTATTTTCTTCTTACATATCCTTATTTATCATATCTTTTCCCACTGAAGTTGTCCCTATTAATCTACTCACAATTTCTTGCTTTCAAACTGCTTGGTTGGCAGGACCTGCGACAGTGATGGGTGCTCAAACCATCATGTAGTATCTGGATCTCAAACTGCCGACGTGCTGGCCATGCAGCTTACAAGGTGAGCTTCTTAACCACTGAGCCACCACAGCTCCTAGTCACTTCTTATGTCTGCACATATCCTTATACCATTATTCGGGTTCCTTTTTATTTACCTTTTCTGTATAAATTATCAAGGTAACAATCCCATAATTGGGATATTCAGAATAGCTGGAATGCTCTTGAATAGAATTCAGTAAGTATCTGTATATGTTAACCATACCTGTCAAGTATCCCGGATTGGCCGGGAAATCCCGTATTTCTCCATGCGTTCCTCCCCTTTCCCGCTGCCATCCTGTATTTGAATGGCGGGAAAAGGGGTTACTGCGCATGCATGCCCATTGCAAATGGGATCTGCACATGTGCAAAGGGGATCAGCACATGTGCAAAGGGGATCAGCACATGTGCAAAGGAGTTGTTGCTGCACATGCATGCCCGGGCTGGAGCAGTTCGTGGAGCTGCATTTGACGGGTATGATGTTAACACCAGTACAGCTATCAGTGAACAAATAATGTAATTTAATTTGTATTAAAAATGCTAGAGGTTAAGTCATTGCAGGTTAATTATTACTTTTTTCTTTTGGACTGGGCTACAAAGAAAGACACTACTATCCTCTGATATAGTTAGTTTCTGCTGCATATATTCATAACAGACAGGGTGTATTTATAAACATTAACATTAGTATTATTTTTAAGCCTGATAAAAAGTAGAGAAACCCTTCTTTTTTTCCTGGGAAACCACTGTCCAAAAGAATGAAACAATTTCATTATCTCTAGAGCAGGTAAACAGGAATGGAAGTCTGGCCCCTTTACTGGGCCACCATCATCAGCACTCTACTGGCATTGGAAAGGGGGTGATAATGGCCATAGTTGATCAAAGTTTTCTGAAAACAGAGGAGAATATGGCTGCCTAGTGCAGTGCCCTAAAGCTTACGTATACTTGCACTCAAACTTCTTCTTCTTTTGTGTCCAAGTCAGATTTCAAACTGCCAAAATGAAGCCACCTTCTTGGCTTTGTCATTGGCCAAACCTAAATCTTAATTGGTACATGTTTCTGGTAGTATCCTACAAACCAGCAAATGAACTGGATTCTGTATCTCTTCACATGCACACAGCATCTTGTTGTCCACCACCAGCCCTCACGTAAGCATGTTGATCTTACATTTAATAATTTTTAATAAGTTTGTTTGTTGTACGAGGGATTTTATGATATTAGCTGCTTCGTGTAGGGATGTACACCTAGAGGAGTAGGATACAAGTGTAACTAATAAATAAATAAATAAATAAATAACATTTAGGGACTCTGACCCTCAGTCTATTCATAGTCCTCCAAAGTCCTCTATAGGCAAGGTTGAGATCAGAGATATCTTCCTTTAATGCTATTCCTTTTTCAGTGAGCTCCTTCCTCCATCTTCTAATTTGGTTTTGCTCTTGTTTGCCCTGAAGAATGTGTGATCTTCCTGGATCTGAGTTGGTGGACTTGAGGAATATATCCATTCAAAGGGTGCCAATGGATGCTCTCAGATAGATGAAATACAGCTGCTTCCAGCTCCTTTAAGGATTAGTGTTGCTCCCTTGGTATATCATTAAAAACAGTCCTTGTTACAGTACAGTATAAACCTTTGTTTTAAATAAGAATGGGGAGCAATTTCTTTTGTTTTCTTTTTAGAGAAGAAAATAACCAGATGACTTAATGAATTGTAAGAAATGATATTCACAAATTTCTTTGAAATAATTTGAATTTTAAAAGAATTTTAAAAGAAAATGAATATAGGCTAAAATAAACATAACAGATTCAAGCTGGCTGGGTAGCTCACTAGTTTAGGTATCTGGCTGCAGAAACAGGGATTGGTAGTTCAATTTCCCCAATGAGCTGATCTATGTAGCCATGGACAAACTGCATAATCCCAGGATACTTCCAGAAGACATGAATGGCAAACTAATTCTGAGTACTGTTTACCTAGAAAATTCTGGAAAAGGTTGTCAGGAGTTATAATTGATTTGAGGGCATGCAATTATTATTAGAATTTCAAGGGCAGTTTTGGCTAAAGCCATGTTGCTATAATGGAACTAGCTAACTAATTAACTGGAAAGAAATATTTCAGTGTATTATCACATTACTTTGGTTATTTAGTGGTGCTTGTAGTACTGATCTCTCTCCCCTCTTTTGGAACCCATTTAGAGGATGCAAGACAACACACTGCCATGATGGAATATAACTGATGGAGTGGGGTGGGGGAATAGCAATTTTAATTATGGGAATGATCAGACAGATCCAGTAGATGAATATAAATGAGCTTGTGTGCTCTACATACAGCATAGAAACTTTACTGGGAAATGTGCTTTGATTCTAAAGGTAGAAGCAGGTATATATGCAGCACCTTGTATGATCACACTGCACACATATCTCCAAGTGCTGTATAAATGGTTTTTCTGTGCAGGACAGCCTTTGGTGTAGAGCAGAAGTTCTCAACCTTTTAAAGCCGGGTGCCGGCTCACGCTCCCTCAGACAGCTTCTGGGGCCAAATGGCAATTTTGCCCTTCCTCCACCACATGGCACTTCCTGGTGTGGTGGAGGCGGTGGGGGGGGCACATGAAATTGTGCTGTGGGCTACATCCGGCCCATGGGCTGCAGGTTAAGAATCCCTTGAGTAGTGGAATCATGTACAAGAGGACATTAATCACACAGACCCCTGCTGCCTGATTATGAATGTCCTTTCTGAGAATGGAAAAGGTTTCCTTGTTGACCTACAAATGGTTTAATGCAATGGAAAGGCTCTGTTATGCATAGTTTATTATATTTTTAACATTTAATACCATTTCAGAGACTAATGGGACTTAAGTCTGTGTTTTGTAATCAAAGACAAAATGGCACACATTGTTGTTGACAAAATGTCGGTTCTGATTTAATTCCTTTTCTAAAGCATCCTTGGCTAACCATACAGATTATTTCAGCAAAGGCTATTTGTTCTTAACAAGTAATATAAGCTTTAGATAAGGACGTGTACTTTCAGTTGCCCAAGAGCTACATAAATGTCAAAAGCAGTGTGTGTGATTTGAATATTACCTTTTCTCAATTCTTTTTCTCAGAAATTGAAAACCTCTGTGTTATTCTTTTCTGGAATTTGTGCTTTTATAATTCATTTATGAGGATGGTGCTTTGTTGTTGTTGTTCAGTCGCACAATCGATTCTGACTCTTTGCGACCCCATGGACCATTGCCCTCAAGGCACCTCTATCCTCTACCATCCTCCTCATCCCGCCCAGCTCTGTGCCTACTGCATCCATGATGCCATCTAGTCATCTCATCCTTGGCTGTCCCCTTCTTCTTTTACCCTCCACCTTTCCCATCATCAAGGCCTTCTCAAATGAATCCGCCCTTCTCATTTGATGTCCAAAGTACTTCAGCTTCATCTTTGTTATTTATCCTTCTAAGGAGCACTCAGGGCTAATCTCTTCTAATATTGACCTATTTGTTCTCCTCGCTGTCCAGGAGACTCTCAAAACTCTCTTCCAACACCACATCTCAAAGGCATCTATTCTTCTGCGCTCTCCTTTCTAATGGTCCAGCTCTCAGAACTGTACATTACCACTGGGAATACAATTGCTTTGTCTATGCAGACTTTTGTTTGCAGTGAGATGTGTCTACTTTCAACTATGTTCCCCAGGTTTCTCATAGCTTGTCTCCCAAGAATCAGTCTCCTTTTTATTTCATGACTGCAATCCCCATCTGCAGTTATCTTTGCTCCTAGGAAAGTAAAATCTGTCACTGCTTCTACTTCTTCCCCATCTATTTTCCAGGGATCCTAACCAAAAGACATAACCAAAAGACATAACCTGACATGAAAACAGTGGGTATATAATCTTAAAGCTAATATAACTAAACATTACCAATATAAGGAATAGAAGATAAATATAATTTCCTTTTCTGGTCTTAATTACTCCCTAGACTCAAACTCATAAATGTTTTTGTGGTATATAGGACAAAAGCAAAAATAAAAATCCTTCATATTGTGAAAGTATGATATTTATTTATTCTGTTATTCTTGCAGAGATTTTCCCTGTTTTTGATATTGTTTTTTGCACTTTTCTGTAAATTCTGTTAATTTCTGTATAACATGCAAAACTGGAAAGAAATTGTAGTAACTGTCCTTTGTTGCAGAGATGATTGATTGTTCTGGCATGGATAAGCTCTTTGTGCTTTTGCCATCTTTTAGCTTGTTGCACCGTGCTTGCTATCCAAGTGCTTTGCTTCACAATGAGAAAAGACACTAGTTTATATAGACCCATTTTGTGTCTGTCATGAAGACTGGAGAATTTGTAACAGCCTGGTTCTGATCATTCATCTAGTTATGTACTGTCAAGTTAGAACCAACTTAAAGCAAGCCTTACAAGATATATTTAAGGACTTTAACCAATTTCAAGCCTCAATCCAGGTTGGGTTTATAGTTTACTTTCTTTTATTTGCCTGTGAACCACCAACAGTAAATATATTATTAGACGGATTTTATACAAATGAATGGTGGTTTAGCCCATGGTTACTGAATGAACAGGATACTCAGTGTAAGTATAGTGACAGAATGATGGACAAGGACTTCCCACCTGGCCATGGAAACTCATTGGAGGCCTATAGAACTCTATTGCATCCAGGAGCTTCTGGCGGCATACCATCCCAAGCCGTCCATTCTTTCCATGGAGTAGAGACACCAACATCAGTCCAAATGCAAAGAGGAAAAACATGAAACAAAGATGAGTGAGCAAGCACTGCCTTCTCCTTTATCTCTTTCTTTATGCAGATAACAGATTTACAGACTAATCAAGCAATGAAGGATATCAATGTGGTCCAAAGCTTGGGGAAAACAAGGTTCTGGCTTTCATGGAGAGCCCCCATAGATTCACAAGTTCTCTCTCTTCTGGCTTGATACTTTTTGTCAACATAGCTACAGTGGATGGCAGGGCTAGCTCAAGCTCTTTTTCCATTCATTTGATTCTGAATGGCACATATTGTTTACCAAAATAACATTGATCTTCACAAATCCACTTCTTGACCCAAACAATTAAGTAATCAATTGAAGAACTTGCATGTGACAATCCATTTCTGGTGCTGCCTATCTTTCACTGTCAATGTACTTCTCCCCCACTCATCTTATTGTTTGCTGCTCACCTGCTCTACATCCAAGCATTCCTACTGTGGCAATGCTCCATTGGGTATTGCTACACCAATAATGGGTAACCTTGTTACTCCAGCTGTTCTGGAACTTCAGTTCACAGAAGCCCTGATCAGCAGGAGTACTGTCTTGGGCTTCTGGTAATTGAAGTCCAAGAACAGCCGGAGTTCCAAGGTTAGCCACCAGGATGCTAGACCATGGCCTCAAGTGGCCTGTGAAACAACCATCAGCAGCCATTGCATTTAAACAGTGGCTTGAAATTCAGTAGTAAATTACAGCTAGAGTATGCCTTGTTTTGATACCCTAGAGCTGCACTTGGAGACATGAAATGAGCCTCATTTAGGTGTCCCCTAAAAATCCTTTCAACCCAGAGTAATCTCTGACACGAAAACATACATACAGTAAAACCCCTACTTATGAAATAAGTCCATTCCGTAGGCTTTTGCTTGAAATTGTGTGAATTGGGACATGGTCATACCTGTCAACCACGGCTCCGGCGAATCCGAGACCTGCGCAACCCGGGTCTGCGCAGGTTGCGTTGTACGCATGCGCGTCGAGGGCTACGCTGCTTGCGTAGACTATGCAGGCGGCATAGCCTTCTGCGCATGCATGGAAGGGAACTACGGAAGTGTAGAGCCCTTCCACGCATGCGTGCAACGCAACCTGCACAGATGGGCTGTGCAGTGCCTCCTTTCCCCCACTGCCAAATTACTGGGTTTTGGCAGCGCGGATTGGGAAATGACATCAATTGGCGCAGGATTATGGGGTAATCCCGGCCAAATCGGGATGGTTGACAGGTATGGACATGGTTTAGCATAAAATCATTATGTAAGTCGAATTTTATGTAACTCGAGGCATTTGTAAGTCGGGTTTTACCGTACAATGAATCAGAGAACTGATAGAGGAAGTGACTCATAAATTCCCTCCTAGTTCCATAGGTCTACTCTATTTGTGCTTGCTACTGGATTTCAGACGATATTTATAGCTGCAAACAAGAAGTTAGTGGAGCTGTCCAGGACTCTTCCTAAGTGCTTTTTTGTGATTATCGTTTAACCATTTCTTTTCAGTGGCCATTTTATCTTCAAGTATCAGCTAGTAGAATTGCTGGCACTAACAGAGCTTTAACAGTATCAGTTCTTAGTCAGCAATGATCAAAGCTAAAGGTCAATCAGCACACCATGTGGTTCTTCATTTTTCAACTATGCATGGAATGGGTAGTTTTTCAAACAGGTTTTGTTGCAATGTTGAGAACAGGGACAAATAAGCATATAAAGAGACTGATTACACTAGCCCTATAATTCTCCATTGTCGCTTTCTTTATCTAGGCCCGTGATGGCAAACCTTGGAAGTCCAGATGTTCTTGGACTACATTTCCCAGAAGCCCAAGCCCCCTGTGAATCCACATGAATGGTTTTACTGCTATTCATCCAGCCTGCGCTGCCCTCATTGCTCCCAGAAGCGGAGGTAAAGCACGCCCGTATGGTATCATATATCATTTAGCTATAAAGATGATGATCTTTAGTTATAAAGATGATGTAAGTCAGAGAACTATTCTCTGGCAGCCCTTGAAATAAACAGGGATGTATGGATGGCCACCATGGGGAGCAGGTCACAGGTCACATTACAGATTATCGAGAACAATAGCAGCAAACTGAGAAAGTAGACAGCATGTACCATGAAATCTGGCAGAGCAGGTGTGGGGCACTGTCAGTGCTGTGGTCCCAGCCTGCTGGCTGATTTAAGAACACTCTCTCCCTCTTTATAAACTGGTGGGAGGGTAGGGAATGTTTTGTGGTAGTTTTTAATGGGGTTTTAATTGTGATTTTAAAATTGTGATGGTTTTAATATCTGTACACTGCCCAGAGTCTTTGGAATTGGGCGGCAATACAAAGCCTAAAAAATAGAAATAAATAAATCTTGTGGATGTCAGTCTGACTGTGCTAATAAAAAGTGTGCCTTGTTCTCTAGCTATCCTAATTATTAATCAGCCACATGATTCTCATTTTCTTCTATACTTCTTTCTTCCTTGCGGCAAGTACTCTAGCAGCAGTCCTTGGCTTTTGCTCCTGGAAAAGAAAAACAATTTTTAAACTGTCTTTTTTTTTTACTTCTGTCATCAATTAATTCTCCTTGCCATATTTTAAGGTCCCGAAAGACATCTGCAGTGATCTTTGGCTCTTCATATAATAGGAGAGAATCATATTACTTATCTGGAAGCTTTGTGTAATTCTGTTATACTGACTACATCTTCTTCTGTTCTTTGTCAAATTATTTCATAATAAGGTAATCTATGTGTCTGACCTTGCATACTCTGTGTACAGTGCACCTGGTTACCTTTGAACCATTTCCCTGCCAAATAAGCTTTTCATTTAGTGAGTCATAAGCTTATTTTTACTGCAATATGTTTTATGATCTTCAAGGATTTTTTTTCTGCCAGATTGGACACAAAGAGAAAAAATGTTGCTTGGAATCAAACATGATAAATTAAGAGAGAGGGAATTGGAAGATCTGTTTTATCTTAGTGAGATCAAAGTCAAATGATATTTATTATCTAATTCCCTCTGGTACACATGGTGCAAGGAAACAGCTATGTGTTATGTCAACAAATATGCTGATTAATAGATTCCTCAGAATAAATGTGCCCTCAGGTAGTTCAAACTTATGGGAAACTGCTTAATCAAACTAATCATGGATTCAGAGATTGGATTCATCTTAACTATGTTACTCTAACTATTATTTAAATTAAAGCCAAAATCCCTCATATTTTTGTGCTTCTATAGCAGGCAAACAGGTCATACATAGTGGACTACTGGGTACTTCACTACCTTATACAACATGTGGAATTGTGGTTCTAAATCTATGGGGAATGTGAGGTTTTCACAATGATTATTGAGAATTCACTATGCTTCAGCTATGCTTTATTCTTCAGTTATGGGGCCACATTGATTTAGTGGTTAAGATGCTGCACTTGATCACTGCAAGGTTGGCAAGTCAATAGTTTGAGACCCGAGTGCTGAATGATGGAATGAGCTCCTGTTGTCTGTCCCAACTCCTACCAACCTAGCAGTTCAAAAGCAAGAAATTGCAAGTAGATCGATAGGTATTGCTTCTATGGGAAAGGTAACAGCATTCCATGTGCCCCGGCATCTAGTGATGCCTGCCATGTGACCATGGAAATGTCTGCAGATGCAGACATTGCTGGTTCTTTAGCGGAGATGAGCACAACCATCTAGATTTAGACATGACTGACTTTCTAGCAAGGGAGACCTTCACCTTTACCTATGCTTCATCTGTTGGTATGATTATCCTTTATGGGGAGTAAAGCGGTATAGAAATCTAAACAATAAATAAATAAATAAATAAATAAAATTAGCAGTAGCAATTTTTCAGAAATGGAACATTTCAATCTTCACTCCTGAAGCTCCAAAGGCTTCAGTGCAATCCATTTCACTGTATGGTATCTACCTTCTTCTTCTTCTTCTTTGTACCTTTGTTTTGGAACCTGGTGTGAAAATACAGTGGTACCTCATCCAACAATTTTAATCCGTTCCACAGAGCTTGTTGTTGTATGAAACAATTGCTATACGATGCATGCATCGTTTAGCGATTTTCCCTATGGGATGCATCGTATAACGATTCTTTTCATTAAGTGGTTTTTCCCATTGAAAAATTGTTGTACGAATTTTTCCATAGGGAAAATTGTTATGCGGGACACCATTCACAACCCCCCCCCCCAAAAAAAAAAGAAAGAAAAAAAAGAAGAAAACACCCTATTTGTTATGCGATTTCATTGCTAAACGGGACGATTGTTGTATTAGGTTCCACTGTACAATGACTTTTGATCTGCAGCCATAACAGGTCGAAATCTTGGTATAACAGTAGCTGGGGGCATGTGGTTGAAAGTCCTTCCCTCTTCAGTGTTATAATCTTGATACAGATCGAGTATTTTATTCTTCCTTGTAAGTAGAAAGGAGGAAAATACCTGTTTGCTATGTTTCCAAATTAACATTTATTTTGACCTTGGGGTTGTAGCCCCAATACAGAGTTGAGTCATGTGCAACAAGGTAAAAATCCTTTGTTTTGATGGGTCCAGATAGAGAAGTGGATCTACATCAGTGTTTCCCAGAAGCCTAAGTCAATTCCCCAAAGCACTGATCAGCCAATGTACTGAGTTAGGCTTCTGGGAATTAAAGACTCCATGTGGTGCCTGGGCCTCACATTGGGAACCACCAGTCTACATTAATAGCTGAATGATATGATTGATGCGAGGTATTTAGAATCACGTAGAATATGCTGTCTTTGCAGCATGATCAGACATGCATTATTATGTGAATGTCCATCCAGATACCCAGTCACATATGATCTGCAGCTATCATGTGCTGGATGCTTCTTGTAATTCATAGTTCATCATCAGTGAGAGATAGATGTATAGTCCTGGTTACTGGATTTGGCGACTCCTCCTGGCATATATCTTCTGGAGTCTTTTATCAGCATGGGGATCATATCAGGAGCAGCTTGAATTCTTCCACCTCACAAGAAGTATTTCATGTCTCCAGGTTTTAGCCACTGCCTACCCTTCCTTCATTGTTGTAATTCCACTTCCTATTTCTCCACCTTCCTGCCTTTCTCCATTGTCACTTTACACTGCTGCTGGGTAGGTGGTCTCTGTGATACAGTCCTTTCTCAGAAGAAGAAGAATGGGCAGTCTCAGAGGGTACCCTTTGCACAATGCCTGGATCAGAGAAGCAAATTTAGTAGTCATAGAATAACTACTGCCAACCTAGCAGTTCAAAAGCAAGAAATTGCAAGTAGATAAATAGGGACCACTTCGGTGGGAAGGTAACAGCATTCCGTGTGCTCCGGTGTCTAGTCATACCTGCCACATGACCATGGAAACATCTGCAGAAGCAGACAATGCTGGCTCTTCGGCTTT
The DNA here is from genome assembly GCA_035047305.1 of Bradypodion pumilum. Lineage (NCBI taxonomy): Eukaryota > Metazoa > Chordata > Lepidosauria > Squamata > Chamaeleonidae > Bradypodion > Bradypodion pumilum. The sequence goes on along the minus strand of JAWDJD010000004.1, from coordinate 303,906,072 downwards.
GAAACAGAGATGAGGACTGAACCCTAGAGTTGGATACGACTGGCTTTCGAGCAAGGAAAACCTTTACCTAGAATAAAAGTTCTTCTAAAGTTAAAAAAAAACAAGAAGCAGCAAATATGAATAAACAGTACTAATAGGAGGGTGACATCTACAGTGATGAGCATAAAGTCTAGTGCCCTTAAACCACGGATGACCAAATTACGGCCAACAGACCATATCTGGCCCCTGATGCCAATTCATCTGGCCCATGCAGCCCTCATCGCTCCTGGAAGCAGAAGTAAAATTCAGTGTAGGCTGGATGAATTGACATTGGGGCTGGATCCAGTCCATGGGCCATAGTTTAGGCACCACTGGTTTAAGCAGAGAAAATGTCAGCCTAAAATCTATCTCATCCAGTTGCAAAACAGATTGCAAGGCGTATTTTGCTTCTGCTTCCAGTGGGAGGAACCACATGACCAGCCCACTGAACCATGTGTCCAGCCCATGACCCAAACAGTTTGGACACCCCTGCTTTAAACATTTTTTTTTTTGCAAATAATCTGGTATCAGGTGAATGATGTAGCCTTATGTGCTGGTGACAAGAAATTCTTCAGGGCAATGGGGAAAAAAGTGTTTGTGGAGATCTCTAAGATTATTTTCTTCAAATTTCCTGTGGTCAATGTCATGCTATAACTAAACTTTTATCTTCAGAGTAGCCATTTATGATAATGAAAGCGCGGCGCCAAATGGCCGCTGCGCTCTTTGCGGGGGCCCCCACCCGGACTCAGACATCCGGGTGAGTTAGGGGGCGTCGCCACCCCTCAATAAAAGGGGTGGCCACGAGGCAGACGAGCTGCCATTTTAGAAATAGCAAAAGAGAGGAGAAGTTTTCTCCGTCGCTGTTTGTCCGTAGTCTTCAGCTGTTTAGCCCTTGATCTTTCCCGGCTGGGAAGGGAGGATTAGCACAGAGCCTTTAGCTTGCTGGCTGCTCTGTGCTTTTGGCGCTAGGTTTTCGATCCCTGGAAAGGGATCCTGCTCTTTCTTTGAAGATATGCCTCCCAAACGGAATGCCACGGCGATGAAACCGCGGCCAAAGGGGAGGACTTTTTCGGGCCCTGCGCAGGACGGGGGGGCAGCCATCAGGTCAGAGGACCAGGGCTGCGCCCCCACAGCAGGGCACTATCCCAGCCTTGCCCACCGATACTGGTGGGGTGATTCAGGCTGGTACTTGGCAGCCGGCCTTGGCTGGCCAGCCTCAGGCCGGCCCCTCAGGGGCTTCAGCCCTCAGCCCGCAGTTGCTGGCCATGTGTCAGGACAGTGGGGGAGGGCCTGGTGTGGGCGCATAACCCGTTCCTCCTCCGGCCCCTCGTGGGCCGGGGTTTTGGGCATGGCCCTATTCTGGCCCAGGCTCTCACTTCGGTGTTCCTTTTCAAATGCCTGGTGGGCCTTCCGGCCCACCCGGCCCTCCTTGTGCTGGGGGATCTGTGGCAGTGGATGCTTTACTAGCACGTTTAGCAGTGCTGGAGGCATCCTTGTAGATTGCACAGCCCCCTATGGGAGGGGGCCCTTCTCTCTCTGCCGGGGGCCCTTCGTGTCCAAGGAGGGAGGACGCGAGGTACCTCCTGGAGGGTTTCCAGTGGGGCTTCCGTATCCCATTTAAAGGAGTGCGGGGACCCCAAGATGCCCCCAATTTACTTTCTCTGAAGGGTAGGGAGGAGGTGGCCACCCTGAGTATTGCCAAAGAGGTAGAGGCCAAGAGGGTAGCGGGCCCCTTTCCTGTACCACCGTTCCCCAACCTGAAGGTTTCCCCTCTGGGGTTAGTACCCCAAAAGGCCCCCGGGGAATTTCGTTTAATCCACCATCTATCGTACCCGGTGGGTTACTCTGTCAATGATGTTATTCCTGATGACCTTTGTTCGGTCAGGTATACGTCTTTTGACCAAGCCCTACGGATGGTGCGCTCTTGTGGTCCTGGTGCCCTCCTGGCAAAATGTGACATTAAATCGGCATTCCGATTACTGCCAGTGCACCCGGGGGACTTTGAGCTATTGGGTTTTAGATTCCAAGGGAAGTTTTATGTAGATAAGGCCATGCCTTTTGGCTGCTCTATCTCATGTTCAGCATTCGAACGTTTTAGCACCTTCCTTCAGTGGGCCTTTGTTCGCAGGTCCGGGTCTCGGTCTGTAGCCCATTACCTCGATTACTTTTTGTTCGGGGGTGAACGGGGCTCGGACACCTCAATACATTTCAGACACTAATGCGGGAACTGGGTGTCCCTTTAGCGCCCGAAAAGAACGAGGGCCCATCCACTACGCTCACATTTCTGGGTATTGAAATTGACACGGTCGCACAGGCATCCCGGTTACCCATTGACAAGGCCACCTGGATCTCCGCGATGATTTTGGCGTTGCTGGCCAAACGTAAAGTGTCACTTCGTGAGCTTCAGGTACTTCATGGCCATCTTAACTTTGCCTGCAGGGTGGTCACGCCCGGCAGAGCATTTGCGCGGCGCGTATATGACGCCATGTCTGGCCTGTCACAGCGCCATCATAGTGTCCGACTGACCAGGGGCATGCGGGCTGACCTTTTGGTTTGGCTTAAATTCCTGCGGGAATTTAATGGGGTCTCCTTTTGGAGATCCGACGTTTTAGTTTCCCCTAGGTTCCAAGTACAGTTGGATGCCTCCGGCTCCCTGGGATATGGGATTTACTTTGAGGGGAGGTGGGCTTATGGCCAATGGCCTCAAGCATGGCGGGGCACGGATCACCTCCGCGATCTTACATTTCTTGAGTTCTTTCCAATCCTGGGAGCTTTGATGCTATGGGGCGAGGAGTGGGCCGACTCAGTGGTCCATTTTTGGTGTAACAATGCTGCGGTAGTGCACATTGTCAACGCTCAGACATCTAAGTCACCTAGAGTGATGGCGTTGGTCCGCCAGTTTGTGTTACGTTGCCTATGCCTGAATGTGCTTTTTAAGGCCAGACATGTACCAGGTATTAATAATGATATTGCTGATGCTTTATCCCGCCTGCAGATCCCCCGGTTCCATGCCTTGGCTCCAGAAGCAGAGGAATTCCCCTCGCCACTCCCGGCCGAGATTTGGACATTTGGCAAGGAGAGGTGAACCGGGCGATCGGCATGTCTTTGGCACCCCGCACGCGTAAGGCGTATCACCATGCTTTTGTTCAATTTAGAACTTTTTGTGTGCAACTTCAGTTGCCCGAAGTGTGGCCCATTCCAGTTGAACAAGTTTTAGAATTTATGTTTTATTTATACAGTCAGGGTCTGGCTCCTCGCACTATAGCATCCAGGCTGTCGGCACTGGCATTTATGGCCAAGGTGAGGGGTTTTGCTGACTGCGTGAATGATTTCCGCATACGACATGTTTTGGAGGGGTGGACACAGGAACATGGCCGCCGCCCGGACACTCGCCACCCAATTTCACCGGGGGTGCTTACCCACCTTGCACGAGGCTGGCATAACCTGTGTTTTGATAGGTATGAGGTGTCTCTTTTTCACGCGGCTACCACGGTGGCCTTCTTTGGAGCGCTCCGCATCATTGAGTTGGTACTACTATCTAAGGCGGATGCGACTCGTAGGGCACTGGAACTCGACGATGTCAATGTCTCTAATGAGTGGGCTCAGTTGAGGATATGGTCCTCAAAAGCTGATCAGCACAGCGTAGGCAGTGGAGTTAGACTGCTACAATGTTCCATTGCAGACAGCTGTCCGGTTGGTGCCCTACAGGAGTTCTTGGCAGTGCGTGGCATGCACCCTGGCCCATTTTTCTGCCACCAGGATGGGTCTCCCCTTACTAAATTTCAATTTTGGAAGGTGACCAGTATGGCACTATCCAGCGTTGGCCTCCCTGGGGCTCGTTACGGCACCCATTCGTTTAGGATAGGTGCTGCATCCACTGCAGCTGCATTTGGGTACTCTGAGGCTGATATACGCCGTATGGGAAGATGGGGATCTATGCGTTTTGCATTATATGTTCGCTCTCTCCAGGTATGAGTACCAGTTAAGTCACTGTTCTCTTACACACCGGTGGCAGTATGGCTGGTGGGCCACAGTTACGTGCACTGGGCAGTGCAGTATGCTGCGGTGACAGAGTGGGGACCCCAGCTTGGACTGCGTGCAACCGCACGTATACATTGGTACGGTAAGCGTGGAATGAGATGGCGGGAACTGTTGCCATTCCTGTTTTCCATCAGGGATGCTGAACTGCCTGATGTCCTTGTACTGCACCTCGGGGGCAATGACCTCGCCCAGGTCACTGGCCTTTCTTTAAAATTCACGATTTGCAGTGACCTAGCTTATTTGCATTATGTGTGGCCGTCCACAAGGCTGCTATGGTCGGACATCATACCGCGTCATTCTTATAGGGGAGGTATTGACCTCCGTGCCCTTGACCGCGCTCGCCGCTCGGTGAACAGGACTGTTGCCCGGTTCTTGGCAGACAAGGGTTTGGGGATGGTCATCCGACACCCCACCATTAGTTTACAAAATTATGATCTTTATGCAGGGGATAGGGTCCACCTGTCGGCTAGAGATATGAACCTCTTTTTGGAAGATTTGCAAGCAGGCCTGTTGACCGAGCTGACGGTCTGGGGCGGGGGGCGGTGAGTCTTCATTGAAGCCACCCCGTGTGGCGGTTAGCACTGGTAAGGTAAATATTTGTGACCCATAGGTATCCGGCAGGTTCGCAATTGACACTTAGACAGGTACAGGTGTAATAACTTTGACCGGTCAATGACGAACCAGGCAAGGGGTGATGGCAGGAGCTTTTCAGCATGCATCACCCCGTGATTTGACGGATACACGTCAGAGGGTGGGGTCAGTAGATAGTTTATTGACTCCGGTCAACAATTTGTTTGTGTCAACAAACAAATTGATACAAATGGATACATTGTAGCCAATTGCCATTGGCAATTTTGGGAGGAACCTTACCAGTGTTCCTGCGGCCTGCTTGCCTTAAGAATTACAATTGGATGAATACCAATTGAAAGTTATAATTCGGACTAGGGCATTATTCAATAAAAGTGGCCCAATGCCTTTATCCATATACCGGTGTCTGAGTCTTTCTTTGGGGAGGTGCGCCTGCAATGTACAGCTGGGCTTAAGATCCATAATGCTCACCTGCCTGAAATTGTGCCACTTTCCATCTGTTTATGCACCTGCGGGATGGAGCAAGGGCCATTTCCATGGTGAATTTCTGAAGTGTGAAACATGTTATAGCCATCCAGCATGAAGGCTTATGTGAGATCAGGAGATCTTTAACTAATACAGCTCATTCTTCTCAATCAGAGACAGATTCTGGTGATATGTCGGATTGTAGCAATCAGATTATAATGTGCAGTATTCAGTGTTTGGGAGTTAAAGCTCTGTGTTCCCTTGTCTAGGTAGCTTTACTATAGAAGAAGAGTGCAATGGTGATTTTGACAGAGTCTTAGAGAAGCCACTTCACCCCTCTTTGTGCATTCTGGACTGTAGCAAATAAATAAATAAAAGGTTCAGCAACGATAACTGAATGTTTCATCTGGAATGTATTTCTTTCACTATTGGATACATGAACTGGCAGTTGTATTGATCGTTCAACATGATGATTTTGAGATATTACTGCTATTTTTAAATGTGTGCCAACTTATCTTCCATCAGCCTTATGGCAGTTACAATTGCAGCTGCTACTGTTGTGCCTTTAAGCACACGTCCTGAATTTAAATCCAGCTGGTAGAAAATAGACACTTAAAATTACAAGGTCTAAAGCAATTAACAAGAGTCAGGGTGGCATAGTGGTTAAAGCTTTAGAATATATTTTGACAAATCCAGGTTCAAATTCCCACTCAGTTCAAATTGGGCCAATTACTTCCTCTCAAATTAACCTATCCTCACAGGGTAATTTTGAGGATAAAGTGAGGAGCTCTTTGTAGGAAAAGCAGGATAGAAATGTAATTCTTTGAGTTTACTGGAAGGACTGGATGTGATATAACTACCCATACATTAAAAATAAACATATATGGGGACTAATATTTTAGGAAGCCAGTGAAACTACATGGAATCATAAACATGATAGTGTTTGAGATCTAAAAGAGCCAGGACAAATATTATACATATAACCCATAAACTACACCCTTACATCAAATGGCAGCCCTATGGACAGAGCATTGCAGTAGTCTGTTTTTCAGATTACCAAAGCATGAACCAGTGCTATTAGGCTTTTTGCTCTCCAGGTAGAGTACAATTGGGAAACCACCAAAGCTTATGAAAGGGCTCCTGGCTGTAGCCAATGTTTAAGCCTCCATAGAGAGTGCCTGATCCAAGAGCCCAAGTTGTGAACTCAATCTTTCATTGGGGCATGTAACCTGTTCTAGGCCAGGTAGATTTCTTCCAGCTGGTTATGTGAGCCTCCCAGGAACAGGAGTTCCATCTTGTCTGGATTCAATTTCAATTTATTGGCCCTTGTCCATCTATTATCAATGTCAGGCAGTGCTCAAGGACATGAATAGATTCCTTTGCAGATAAAGCAAAGGAGAGATACAGCTATGTGTCCTCAGCATACTGGTGGCAACACCCTGCCAATACTCTGAATTACTTCTCCTAGTGGCTTAATATAGATATGGGAACATATTGGGGCAATTATCAACCCTTGTGGCAACTCAAGGGGTTGACACAGCATCCCCAAGCTGTACCATCTGGTTTGGCCATCAAGGAAGGATTGGAGCCTCTTAAGCACCATGTCTCCCAATCTCCAAACTTAAAAGTCTTCCCAGAAGGATAGTATGATTGACAGTGTCAAAGGTCACAGAAAGATTACACACCCCTGTCAGCCTCCCTTAGTAGATTGTCCTGCAGAGTGACCAGTGCATTTCAATATCATAATGTTTATTTATTTATTTATTTTGTTAAATTTCTATACCGCTCACTCAACCAAGGCCGACTCAGGGCAGTTCACAATCATAGATAAAACAGATGAGAACAGATAAAAACATACAGAATTAAAAACCCACCCCCTAAAAAGGGATGCAGATACCAATGGAACCATGGGGGAAGGCCTAAACCAGTGTGGCCTAAACCTCAATTGAAATGGATCTAGACTAATGATCTTTTCTAAGAATGCATGCAACTGATCAGTCATCACTCTCTCAATTAACCTGCCCCCAAAAATATTTATTTATTTATTTATTAGTTATATTTCTTCATGAAATATTTATGATGAGCCCATTTGTTATTTAGATCATCCATCACCAGGTTGAATTTCTTAAGGATGGCCGCTTCATGTTTTCTTTTAGGCAGGAATGCCTATGTCCTTCCTGAAGCAATGTTTAATAGCATGAGTGGCCAATTCTATTAAAATTCTCAGCAGAGTTTAGTAACCAAAATGAGCATGTATATACTAGGGAAATAGTAGTTTTATGGCATGCAATTGCCTTGTCAACGTCATCAGATTTTACAAATAGAAACTGATCCAAAGAACCACAAGTATATGGTGCATTGGAAATCTCCATTCAACCTGAACTGCAAAAAGAATCCAGGTGTCTGTACATTTTCTCTATCTTAGATTTAAACTGGGCTGACCCATCAAATTTACACCATTTGTGCAATGGCAGCATAATATAAATCAGGTTTTGCATAAGTGGTGTGTCTAGAATTGTTTGTCACAAGTTCAGACATGTCATGCAAATGCAAGCGCGGCACCAAAATGGCCGCCGCGCTCTTTGCGGGTCCCCCCCCCACAGGACGAATGATCCGGGTAGTTTAGGGCGTGGCCAGCTCCCTCATAAAAGGGGTGGCCACGAGGCGGCCGAGCTGCCATTTTAGCTAAGCGACGGAGCGGAGAAGTTTTTCCCTGTGTCTCCGTCGCTCCTTACCTGGAAGCCTTTTTGGCGGCGAATCTTCTCTTTCGGCTTCCTTTGCCTTGAGCGAGATGCCTTCGAAGAAGAAGGCACTTTCGGGTGCGGCTCGCACGAGCAGGAGGCGCAATCCGGGTCGGAGGACCACGGTGGCGCCTCCCCAGCAGCCGCCTTTGCGGGATGGGGTCGATCACCCCTTGGCCGGAAGCTGCGGCCCGCGCCCCACACGCGGTGGACACCGCTTCTGGATCTGCTCATTCTGCCGGGCCTGCACCAGCGGTGGCGCAGCTCCCCCCGGGGCCTTCTAGCCTTGGGAGGTGGTCTGGCCCTCTGCCTTGGCAGGTGCCGGCACCGACCCTCCCGGGCTTCGGTGCGGGACAATGGCCCTATCCGGGTCCTGGGATACAGGGCCCTGTACCCGCGCCTCTCACAGGTGGGCCGGCCGGCCCTTGGCCCCAGGTTAGCGTGCAGGCCTTACTGGCCCGTGTGGCGGCCCTTGAGGCCTCTTTGGCTCGGGCCAGCCACGCTGGGGCTACTGGTGGGGTTAGTTTTGAGGCGCCGTCAATCGGGCAGCAGCAGGCGACGGGACGGGTCGAGCTGCTGCAGGCACGTGGCGCAACTTCAGCCACTGCCTCGCAGCTCCCCGGCCAGCAAGCAGGTGTGGGTCAGGCCCCGATGGTGAGCTCTACGGCGGTCGTGAGCTCCGACGCCCCCGGTGGGCCGGAACCCCTGGTGGGGGCGGCCTGCGGGGGTGCGACATGTGAGTATCCGGTACAAGCCAATACACCTACACACATTGCCACTACTGGGGGGGCCTTTCAATGGCCTTGGCCTCGCGCGGGTGGTGCGGTGGCCCAGCCGCCGGCGCCCCACTCGGCGATGTCGACTGCTGCACAGCTTGCTGGGGTTACAGGTGTTCCCTACCCTGCCGGGAATTTATTGGGGGTGGCGGGGCCAGCACAGGCCCCTTTTCAGATGCCCGCGCTGGCTGCGGTCCCAGTTTCGGCCTTGCCAACGGCGGGATATTCTTTGCCACTGGGTGACCACCTAGCGCAAGCCACCAGGGAGAAGAAATGGCGGGGGGAGTATGTCGATATCTTCTCACTCTTAAACAGTGAGCCCACCAAGGAGGAGAGGGAGGGGCAGGATGAGAAGGATAAGGAGCAGGCACGTCGTCGCAAGCCACCACGTACCTGGGCCAACTGGCTGCCGGCTTATTTAATTTACATGGCAGTGTACTTGAGAGCGCGGCCAGATTTGGCTATTCCGATGGTCCAATATTTGGACAACATCTATAGGGCGATGGTCGACTTTCCGGGCCCCTCGTGGTTGGCTTATGACGAGGAATTTCGCATGCGGATTCCCCTGCACGAGCCGTGCCAGAGGCTTTGGCTTCTGTATATGACACCCACGCGCCCTGCGCCAGGGGAGAGATACCATTGTGGACATGCGGTCCAGCGAGCGGCTCCAGCTCAGGTTCCCCGCCAGGTGGCGGGGCAGGGGTTCCAGCCCGCCTGCTGTGCTGGACTTTCTCGTCCAATGGTTCCTGCAATAGGAAAAATTGCAAGTACAGGCATGAGTGTCCCACCTGTGCGGGCCCCCACGCAGCCTCTGCCTGTCCCAGGCCTGGAGGAACGCGGGGCAGAGGGAAGGGCGGACAGTGGACTGGCAAGCCTGCCGCAGATGGAGCTAGTTCTCCGAAAGGCTCCCTCCCCAATTAATGTGGACATGTTGGAGCGTTGGCTCGCATTGTACCCGAAGGGGGAGGATGCAGATTATCTGCTTCGGGGCTTTAGACAGGGGTTCCGTATTCCTTTCATGGGTGACAGGTCCCCTCAGGATGCCCCCAACCTTTTGTCCCTTAGGGGAAGGGAGGAGGTAGCTGCCGCCAGCATTAATAAGGAGGTCAATGCGGGCAGGGTCGCCGGCCCTTTCCCTGCACCCCCATTCACTAACCTTAAGGTATCGCCCCTGGGCTTGGTTCCCAAGAAATCTCCGGGCGAGTTTCGCCTTATCCATCACTTGTCCTACCCAGCCGGCCGATCGGTCAATGATGCTATACCTGATGACCTTTGCTCAGTCAGGTATATTTCTTTTGACCATGCGCTGCGCATGGTGCGCTCATGTGGCCCGGGTGCGCTACTGGCTAAGTGCGACATTAAGTCGGCTTTTCGCCTCTTGCCTGTTCACCCGGGCGACTTCGAATTGCTGGGTTTTAAATTCCGGGGTGAATATTATTTTGATAAGGCCATGCCTTTTGGCTGTTCCATATCATGCTCGGCATTCGAGCGTTTCAGTACCTTCCTGGAGTGGGCGTTCGTGCGCAGGTCAGGGTCCCGGTCTGTAGCCCATTACCTGGATGACTTTTTATTCGGGGGTGAACGGGGCTGGGACACGTGTCCACGTCTCCTCAACACATTTCAGACGCTAATGGGGGAACTTGGTGTCCCTTTAGCGCCCGAAAAGACCGAGGGCCCATCTAACAAGCTAGTATTCCTGGGGGTGGAGATCGACACAGTAGCGCAGGCGTCTAGGTTACCGGGGGATAAGGTGTCCCGGTTAGTGGCCCTCATCTCGGATTTGCTGGCCAAGCGCAAGGCATCGCTGAGGGACCTTCAAGTGTTACATGGTCACCTTAATTTTGCCTGCAGGGTGGTCGCACCGGGCAGGGCTTTTGCCCGGCGCTTATGAGATGCCATGGCAGGGTTATCCAAGCCCCACCATAGAGTCAGGATTACCCGGGGTATCAGGGCAGACATGTTCATCTGGTTACAGTTCCTGAGGGAGTTCAATGGGGTCTCATTTTGGAGGTCTGACCTCCTGGCTTCCCCGAGTTTTCAGGTCCAGTCTGATGCCTCAGGATCCCTGGGTTATGGGATGTACTTCAATGGGAAGTGGGCCTATGGTGGGTGGCCACCGGCCTGGGCAGGCACGGGTCGCCTGCGTGATCTCACATACCTTGAATTTTTTTCCTATCCTGGGGGCTTTGATGCTGTGGGGCGAGGAATGGGCCAACTCGGTCGTGCATTTCTGGTGTGACAACGCTGCGGTTGTCCGTATCATCAATGCACAGACTTCTAAATCACCCAGGGTTATGGACCTAGTGCGCCAATTTGTGCTGCGCTGCCTGCGCCTCAACGTTTTGTTCAGGGCTAGGCATGTCCCAGGGGTTAATAATGATATTGCCGACGCTTTGTCCCGCCTGCAGATCTCCCGGTTCCGTGCCTTGGCCCCGGATGCGGAGGAATTTCCCTCGCCACTCCCGGACGAGATATGGACCATTGGCAGGGAGAGGTGAACCGGGCGATCGGCCTGTCACTGGCGCCCCGCACGCGTAAGGCGTATCAACAAGCTTTTAATTCTTATAGGGCGTTTTCCGCCCAATTTCACCTGCCAGAGACCTGGCCTATCCCGGTGGACCATGTGCTGCGGTTCATGGTTCACCTGCATTCCCAGGGCCTCGCACCTCGCACCATAGCATCTAAGCTGTCAGCATTGGCTTTTATGGCCAAGGTGGGGGGTCATGTGGACAGCACCTCTGACTTCCGTGTGAGACATGTTTTGGAGGGGTGGGTGCGCGAGCGCGGGCGTTGCCCGGACGACCGGCACCCTATTTCCCCAGGGGTTCTTACCCAGTTGGCCCGGGGCTGGCCAGGCCTCTGTTTTGACCATTATGAGGCAGCCCTTTTTCATGCAGCCACAACGGTGGCATTTTTTGGAGCGCTCCGCATCAGCGAACTTGTGATGCTGTCTAAGGCGGATGCAAGTTGTAGGGCACTGGAACTCGAAGATGTATATGTTGCCAAAGACTGGGCCCAGTTGAGGATACGCTCCTCTAAGACTGATCAGCAGGGCGTAGGCAGTGGTGTAAGACTGCTACGGTGTTCTTTGGCTGACATCTGTCCGGTTGGTGCCCTACAGGAGTTCCTTGCACTGCGTGGCACGCACCATGGCCCGTTTTTCTGTCACCAGGATGGGTCTCCCCTCACTAAGTTTCAGTTTTGGAAGGTGACAGGCAGAGCCCTCGCCAGGGTGGGCCTACCGGGTGCCCGTTATGGCACACATTCATTCCGTATTGGGGCAGCCTCTACAGCAGCTGCTTTTGGGTACTCCGGGGCTGACATACGCAGCATGGGAAGGTGGGGTTCACAATGTTTTCAGTTTTATGTGCGCCCGCTCCCGCCGTGAGTACCAACCCAGTCACCTTACCTCATTTCCCTCAATTTTTCTTACAGACCCTGGGTGTCGTATTACACCGGTGACAGTATGGCTGGTGGGTCACAGCTACGTGCAAAGGGCAGCGCGTTACGCTGCGGCGACAGAGTAGGAACCTTAATGGGACTGGGTGAACACGCCAGTCTCACATGGCATGGTAAGCCTGGGATGGCGGGAGCTGCTGCCTTTTCTGTTTTCAGGCAGAAGTGCTGCCCCGCCTGACATTCTCATCATGCACCTGGGGGGCAATGATTTGGGTCAGGTCACCGGCTTGTCACTCAAACATGCGATTTGCGAGGACCTCGCCTACTTGCACTACGTCTGGCCTCCCGCAACCCTGGTTTGGTCGGACATTGTCCCGCGCCATTCTTACAGAGGAGGAGTTGACCTCATGGCCATTGACCGCGCTAGGCGCGCGGTCAATAAGGCGGTGGCGCGGTTCCTTGCCGACAAGGCTTGGGGACGGGTCAGTCGTCACCCCGCTATTGGACTAGAAAATTATGATTTGTATGCAGGGGATGGGGTCCATCTGTCGCGAGGAGGTATGGATCTCCTGTTGGGTGATTGGCGAGCAGGCCTGTTGACCGAGCTGACGGTCTGGGGGGGGGCGTCAGGCCTTCTTTGAAGCCCCTCCGTGTGGCGGGTAGCACTGGTAAGGTAAACAGTTATGACCCACAGGTATCCGGCAGGTTCGCAATTGACTGGACAACACTAGATAGGAATAAATTAGTTAAACGTTGTCCGGTCAACGACAAACCAGGCGATGGGGTGATGGCGATAGCTAGCCAGCATGCATCACCCCGTGATTTCACGGATACGAGTCAGAGGGTGGGGTCATCAGTTAGATATTGACTACGGTCAACAATTTGTTTGTTGTCAACAAACAAATTGATACAAATTGATACATTGTAACCAATTGCTGTTGGCAATTTTGGGTGGTACCTTACCAGTGTTACTTCGGCCTGCTTGCCTTAAGAATTATGATTGGTCGTTTTACCAATACAAATTTATAATTCGGACTAGGGCATGAATCAATAAATGTGGCCCAATGCCGTTATCCACTTTCAATGGTGTCTGAGTCCGTTATTGGGGGGTGCGCCTGCAATGCAAGCGCGGCGCCAAAATGGCCGCCGCGCTCTTTGTGGGCCCCCCCCCACAGGACGAATGATCCGGGTAGTTTAGGGCGTGGCCAGCTCCCTCATAAAAGGGGTGGCCACGAGGCAGCCGAGCTGCCATTTTAGCTAAGCGACGGAGCGGAGAAGTTTTTCCCCTCCACCCCCTCCCTAGTTAACAGTGTGATATTATGGTCGCTTCGGGGCCGGGTGGGAATTTTTGGCTGGGACCCACATTGGCTTCCGGGTCCTGGTTTTTTTGCCCATCCCACACTGTTGCTATGGTTTGATATAGGGGTTCTGCTATGACTGCTGTTGACTTTGGTCACATGGGCGGGTAGCACTGGTAAGGTAAACAGTTATGACCCACAGGTATCCGGCAGGTTCGCAATTGACTGGACAACACTAGATAGGAATAAATTAGTTAAACGTTGTCCGGTCAACGACGAACCAGGCGATGGGGTGATGGCGATAGCTAGCCAGCATGCATCACCCCGTGATTTCACGGATACGAGTCAGAGGGTGGGGTCATCAGTTAGATATTGACTACGGTCAACAATTTGTTTGTTGTCAACAAACAAATTGATACAAATTGATACATTGTAATCAATTGCCGTTGGCAATTTTGGGTGGTACCTTACCAGTGTTACTTCGGCCTGCTTGCCTTAAGAATTATGATTGGTCGTTTTACCAATACAAATTTATAATTCGGACTAGGGCATGAATCAATAAATGTGGCCCAATGCCGTTATCCACTTTCAATGGTGTCTGAGTCCGTTATTGGGGGGTGCGCCTGCAATGGATACCTGAGCATATGACAAACTTCTCACAAAATGTAAAAAACTATCTGCGCAATTGCCCTTATGTGTGTAATATTTCGCAACAGGACTTTTGCCTGAGGATTGAAGATAAAATGTGTTGGATCTAAGGTCAATAGGACCTTAGATCCAACTCATAAAGTCCCTGCCTACATGGTCACAAATGAGGAAAATACACACCAGTCAACACACATGATTTCGGTCGGTATCTTGCAGAGAAGTTTATTTAGTGGGGTGGGGGGGGATATCCAATTTACTTTCTGCTCTGCAACTCTCAAGATAGTATACAATACATATTAAAATAATGAAACAAATACAAATGTCTTTTTAAAAATCCACTGAACAGCAAAAATATCTAAATGCCTGTCTTCTAATAAAACAAGAAAAATGTTCATCAATGCTATGTAAAAATAAGTCAATGGAGTGCATTTTACTATATGTGCTATAATGTACACAGCAGGTAAACAAAAGAATTTTCTATAAGTTCATGGAGTTCTATTTCTTTCTACAGTACATACCGTTTCTCTTCTAATTCATTAAAAAGAAGAAGTGTTGTATGCTTCATTTCATCACTGAAGAATGGCTTAACAAAAGAGTTTCTTCCCCAAGGAGTATGGTTATTTTGAGACTTCTGATACCTAGGAGCATCAACTCATCTATCATCCTAAAACAACCAGTCAGTGCTATTTTCGCTTAAAATAACTTTCACTTTATTAGGCTCCAGCCCTGTGCAGAAATATGGCTCTATGCCCTTCAGATATTTAGCAGTTCAACCGCAACTGATTGGGTTTATAAATAGGAGTTTTAAATATGTTATGAATTTGTTTGAAGATCATAAGCAGTAGGAAATGAATTTAATTGGATTGTGAATTGATGGGGGTTTGCTGGTGTCTGAGATGTACTAAAAACAGTTTAAGGCACCTAAAACAAGATGGATTCTTTTAGCTTCCAAAATATCTCTGTAACTGCACAGAACAATTCCCTGAGGCAGCAACAGTGGAAGCTTGATTTTTAATTGGAAGTGAATTGTGCTGTGCATAGCCGTATCCAGACCTGAACGATGTCATGCAAGAGAAAGGTTAAATCAGCTATGCTTTGGAATCCTAACTTAGAGCCAACAGTGCTTGGAATTTTCCACTCATCCTTCCATTTCACTCTAAAGGGTACATCTGCAAAACAGAGAATAAATGCTTCTCAACATACATGTGTGAAAAATTTTTATATGATCTAACTCTTGCTTTCTCAAGGGAAGATCAAATGACCAATTTGGCACACTTTTGTGTAGTTTGGTTTCCGGAGACCACTTGTGGTTTAAGTCTCAGCAATCCATCTCAGCCCTATTGTGAGCTTTTCAATTCTGTTCTGGCACAGTGCTAGGCTGCAGTTTATTGGGTATGATTTGGAGTTCTCCTGATTACCCCATTCTGGAATGTAAGCCAAGTTGCTTAATTTGCTTTCAACTAGAGCTGTGAATGGTATTCTTTTCAGTGGCAAACCTATAATATGGTCAGTGAGTTGTGACAGTAGAAAGGACAGTGCAAAAATGTTTTCCTCTAATTTCCTTTCCATACATGTTAAAAAATATCATGCGATGTGATGCAGTTATTTCAAACATAAGGGAGTGGAGTGATGTATTTCTGTAGCGTTATGCTACCTTCTAAATAAAACAAAAAGGAGAAGTTACTTTAGCCTGTGGAATGACAGGCTCAACAAAAGACACGAATAGGGGTGGGGTGGTGGTAGGGAACTTTTAGAGCAATGGAAGTCTCACTGAACCTGAGGATGATCTGAAATGAAGTCTGTGCTGAACATTCTTGGTTTCCACACACAAAGAAGTTCTTCCTGTCTTCATTGCAGAATGAACTTCTATGTGAAGGTCTAGTCAGGTCACAGATATCAGTTTCTGTTGCTTCTACTGCCACTTCCACAGGACAGTCACACCACTGGGGGGAAAAAAGAAATTGGTTTAATCACCCATGGATAATTTTTGACAAATGTTGACTGAATCTTGTGCTTGGAACAAAACCTTGTGGTAGTTATCTGGGATGATTTATGTGGTCCCTTCCAAGATTTCTTGACCATCATTGCCAGAGATATGGGTGGTCCATTAGCTTTGCTGTGGAATGAAGAGAGCCTTTGGCACTTTTAAAGACTGACCACAAGCTTATTAAACTATGAATTTGAAGTTTGTGTTATTTTATTACTCATATGATGTTGCAACTTTTGCAAGAAAAATAGTGAAATGTAAAGCAATCAAGGAGGAAATCAATGTAGCAATATGCTAGATGGGAGGTATATACATGTAACTAACTATCAAAAAACCCTCTAAAAGGGCACAGGATAGGTTGTTCCTACATTGTATGCTTTATTTGGACACTAACTGGGTTGGGAGACCAGTGCACTCCTAGCTGATTACTAAAGATTCCTCATATCTTCTCTTTTGATGTAACTAATTTAGCATTAGAAAAGAAATTCTTACTTATCTTTACTTTTTTATCCTCAAAAAACATGACATTTAAATTTTAAAACTTGCAAATTCTTTTGGATTATGGATTATTTTTGGGTTGAGTGAGGAAATGGGGTTGATTCTATGGATCATCGCTTGAATGACTGAAATGCCTTTTAGCAACAATCTAAGTTTCATGATCCATGAAACACTGAAGCTGGAAGATAATAATTGTCTCCAGAAGATAATATGCAAATTGCAATATATTTACTGAACCAATTGATTAGGAAATTGCAATCAGCATTCTCATCATCTACTTGAAATAATTAGTCCTGCATGCTATTGTTCAGCAGTTGATTAAAAATATTTGTTTAATATACTTGAAATGTAACATAAGATTACAGAGCTCTATTAGCCTTTCTGTTGTGAAATATGTTTTTCATGGGACTGTGTACCATCCAACTCTTTAATCATTCCAATTGCAAATTGGTATTAATATTTTCATTAGTGCAAAATAACAGTCATTCATAGGATAAAGAAGTACAAATATGGTTTTAGTATGCAGGACTCTGCTCTAAAAGGTCTAAAAATGTCTGAGTGCAGCCTCCTTGCCAAAGTTCAGTAGGTTTGGTCCAGGTTGGAGTGTCTGAACTATGCCTGGTACTCTTTGTTGATGCTGTGACATACTGAGTAGGTAGGTAGGTAGGTAGGTGGCTGGCTGGCTGGCAGTTTGGCAAATTGACAAGTTGGCAGGTTGGCAGGAAATGGGACAGACAATGGGAGCTCACTCCATTGTGCAGCACTCAGGTTTTGAACTGCTGACTTTCAGACCTTTTGGTCATCAAGTTCAGCATCTTAACCACTAAGTCACCTAGGCACCAGTTTTAACATACAAAGCCCTAAACAGGTTAGGTCTTATAGAATGTCTTTTCCAGAAGGATTTGGCCCTGAAACCACCTTCCTGCCAGGTCTGAGGACTGAGGATAGATAGATAGATCAATCCTGGAAAAATCAAAACTGGATATAGCCAGAAAATGTTTGTGGTTTTTTATTGTTACCTGAAAACTGTTTGTACAATTTCCAATATATTTTAAATTAGTTCGTAGACTGGTGGAGTAACTTACCATTAACAGTAATAAAGAAATAACGTAGACTTTAATTAAGACAATATAAAAAATAATTTTATTTGACAAGCGTTTAATCTGCAGTGGCCTTCTGTAGAGAAAAAGCTGTCTAAACTAAATCAAAGAACTATGTGAGCTTTCCTAGGTGTACTCAGGATCGCTGCTCAGGCAACTTAGAAGCCAGCCTTTATACTATTCTATCTCTACAGTTCTACCTGATTTTACATAATAAAGGTTACAGTGTGTGAACAATTTAAGGTTCAAAGAGGGTATGAAAGAAACAAAGGGGATTACTTAAAGGGGATTACTTAATTACAGCAATTCAAAGGAAGTACATGGCCAATACATATGTTATACAGGTACATTTCAAAGGAGATACAAAGCAAGAGGGCACTTCAAAGCAGATAGGTGTCAAGGAAGGGGGTTTCAAGGGATGCGATCTTGGGTGCGAATCAAGGAGATAGGGTCTGGATGTGATCAAAGGGATCAAAGAGATGAGATCTGGGTTTCAAAGGTGGGAACCATATGGGGAACCTCATAGCTTGGGGCAATGGAGGGTAATCAAAGGATGTGCAGAAAATATCACTTGGCCAACCAGGGATCGTCCATATCTGAGGCAAGGATTCCAGCGACCAACCACATCAATGGAAATGTCCAAACAGAAGTTATGTGGCCCAGCACCATCTAGCCTCAATTTACAAATGCAGAATTACCTGGCCTCAGATTTATATTGGCGACATACAGCAAGAGATTGAGGTGTGACATGTTTGGGAACAAGGGACATATACACATCAAAGAAACAACTGAAATAGCAAGGAAACAACTAGAGAACAGTACAAGTACACAACTAAAGCAGAAATAAACAACTTTAGATCAAAGGGCTGAATGTGAAGGCTTGGAAACTGTTGGTCACCTCGGTGTAAATGGGAAACCCAAATGGTTGGGGGATTTTATTGATTCCTGTGAAATTCAGCCTTCCTGGATAGCCCAGAATAAACTGAGGTTATGCTGAGGACATCCTGCTTCAAGATATAAAACAGATTATGTTAAAAATAAAATTTAAATAAAATAATTAATTAATCAGGTGTCTAATAATCAATTGTGCCAGTTAGTATTCAAATGGAACTCTCAAACCCCCAAAACCACAATTTAAACTAAGTCTCCAGGGCTGAGAAATCCTTAGGGGCTACTTTTTAAAAAGTCTTCCTGTCTGCCGTTTTTCTCTGCTGGGTGACAAGTTTTCAGGGGGGTGTTGTGTTAATCCACCCTTCCTTTCAGAGTTAACTCCAGGGGAAAAACCGAGAGGGTGGCTGACCTGAAACAGATAATTTCCCTTTTGCCTCAATGAGCCAAAGCTCTCTCGCAATTTGATTGCGTGAACTTCGGTCTACTTGCGTGTAAATGAATGGTAATCGTGTGCTGCTTGTGGATGACTTCAATGGGGGAAAGATTAAAATAAAGGAATAATATTTTATTGGAAATGAAAAGTATATATATGAGAAAGAAATGTCTATTTCTGGAAATTATGGTATTATTATGTAATGTTGATAAGATGCAAGGAGGATGTGAGCAATATTTTTAAACATTTTTCCCCATCATAAATGATTGGGGGAGTGAGTCCAGAAAGATACATTTGTTACTCAAGTGTGTATTACCTATTTGGTCCCTGTAGAATTATTATTATTCATTTTTCTGTAACCACGATGTTAACTAGTAGACTTGGATGGAGAATAACTTGGGAGGAAGTGTGTTGGGAAAGTCTTCTTACCAAGATACTGGGCAGGAGATACTTGCAGGAATGACATTTCCTGTGATAAGAACCTCTCTGAAGTGGTGAAAGTGCTATGTGAAGATCTGATGTTAACATCTTTATAAGGTGTCAGGCTACCAGCTGGAGTCACAGAATTTCACAGTTGAACCAGAAATTTTCTTGCAGCGAATATTGCCTCTGGGCAATGCTGATTAAAATTTAAAATTCTGCACCAAGTTGGTATTCCATGGTTACAATAGCTGGACAAAAACTAAGACAATTTAAAAAGCAAAATACAAGAATGTGGGGGCAGTCTAAAGACTAAATTTTAGATTCAAATATGAGCTTTCAAAGATTAATCCACATTGTCAGATATATTTGAGTGGAGGAACATTAAACTACTGTACATGTATCTATAAGGTAAAGGTAAAGGTCACCCTTGCTCGAAAGCCAGTCGTATCCGCTCTAGGGTTCAGTGCTCATCTCTGTTTTAATGCAGAAGACTTAGCACTGTCTGCTTCTGCAGACATTTCCGTGGTCATGTGGCAAATGTGACTAGACACCGGAATGCACGGAACATTGTTTACTTTCCCAACGAAGTGGTCCCTATTTATCTATTTGCATCATCGAGTAGGGTGGCATACAAGTCTAATAAATGAAATGAAATGAAATTTCTTGCTATCGAACATTTATTTATAGGCAGAGATTATAACACGTTTCCTAATTAAGTCATAAATTCTATTTCAATGGGGAAAGAACACTCATACATAGAAGACAGGACTCTAGCCCTAGATTTTTTGGCTCCCTCTATGTAGCTAGGGCTGTGGTGGCTTAGTGGTTAAGATGCTGAGCTTGACAACCAGAAGGTTGACAGGTCAGCAATTCAACACTAACGTGTTGTGCTACGGACTGAACTCCCATCAACTGTCCCAGCTCCTGCCAACCTAGCAGTTTGAAAGCAAGAAATTGCAAGTACATAAATAGGTACTGCTTTGGCAGGAAAGGTAAGAGCATTCTGTGCACTCTGGTCTCTAGTCTTATCTGCCACATGTCCATGGAAACATCTAGAGATGCAGACAGTTTTGGCTCTTTGGGTGTAACTGAAGTTGAGCATCAACCCTTAGAGTCGGACATGACTGGTTATCAAGCAAGGGAGACATTTACCTATGTGTCTAAAGAGGTAGACCCCCGTTATATATGGGAATTTTTCTCTGACTCACTTGGAGAGCCCACACAGATGCTGTGGGCCCTCCCTCTTCAGATTCACCATCACCCATGTGTGGGGGGAATGATGGATGTGACAAATGACATAGGTGAGTTTAGAGTGCTGCCCTTAGGCATTAGAATTCTGCTCCATTTGGAATGCTTGAATAGGGCCTGTAGGCTAGTTGATTACATACTGGTATCTGTCTATCAATGACAAGAGTCAAAATGAGCTCTTTTAAAGCTTTGGGGGAATAGCCCCTTCAGCTATATATTCAGTTTGCAGCTTGCAAATGGGAAACATTGGCAAGGGGAAAAATCATTCCAGAAGGTGTCCTTGAATAGTAAAGGCAAGTGTTGTATTATATTGCCTAAGGTTAATTGATAACATTAAACAGTCTATTAGTGTTAGCCACACAATAAACACAGTATTTTCTTTTTTTATGATTTGCTCAATACTAATTTAAAATGTTCCATCTGTTCTATTTATAAGCTCTTTCAAGATGAAGAAAAATAGATTCTTAGCCTACTTCAAAGGCCTTAATTGCTTTTTTTGTGTATTCATCTCTTATTTTTAAAATCTGAGGATTTTATTGGGTTGAGCAGGTCAAGATTGGCTTCACAAGCAAAAGATAGATCCCCTCCCCCCTCAAACGGTTCATTCATACTGAAGCTGATGATTTAGGCTTTAGATGTAATTTTCAGATTCTGGCAACTGAACTGTCTTTGTCTTTGAACTTCATACATGTTCCTAAAATTGAACTGATAATTTTTTTGGCATCAAAAAATCTTTTTGAGGGAGCAGAGAGCCCAGAATTATTCAGTGCAAACAGAACATGTTAAGTGTATAGAATATTTACTAAGTGCTAGGATACAAGATGAAAATCAGGGAGGGTGAAATTGAATGGAGTATCCTGGGAAAGGGTATTTCTGGTCCTCTCTTGAACCTATCTAGTTACAGATCCCCCTTAGATTCTTCTTTTCCCAAGCTCTAGCATCAATGTTTACTGCAATGCATCCCTATAAATGAAGTTGCCCTGTTAGCAGTAAAGTGAAAACATGTTGCTTTATATGTTTCTTTTGTAATCTTTAAGAAAGAATCAAGAAAGCTAAAATAAAGTCAATATTAACTATGATTACTTTGCTGTTCATAAGGCAAAATACCGTGTAACACATGGTGCTGTTCTAGCATTGTTTTAATTAAAGACTTCCATCTTGCCATCAACAGACTCTAAATTATCCCTTGTTATGTTGATGTAAGTCACTTTAGAGTTTGCCTTTTGGTGAATATTTCTACTTGGCTCACTCCCAATATTCAATAAGCAATTGTCCTGTTTAGTGCTGAGTTCAGTCATAGTTGTGTGGAGTGTCAATCAACTGAAGCTAAATGCAGATGAATTCGTGACTCAATGACTAAGAAACTTTCTGCTCTACCTCTTCTAGATGAACCTACAAAGACCTTTTTATTCAGCCTTTGGCAATTAATGTCTTTGTTTGTGCCTCCATCATTAGACATATTCTGCCAAGATAGATAAATCATTAGATTTGCTCTATACCCGGATAGTAAACTCTTGTACCAATCTGTCTCCACCATGGTTGTAGTGCTGAGGCGTGGTAATCATGGAATAGCATTGTATTTTGAGGATGTTTAGTAGTATGTGCCATTTCTCTAAAAGGCTCTTGAAACAGCTACAATTCCATACAGACCTATATACGCTGAGTTGGCTTGCCTAGCAGGAAAAGGAACTCCCTGAGTTATCAATTTGAGACATTTATTCCCCAAAATACTTGGATGATGCACCACTGCAATAATGTTGAGGAGAGTCCTTGACCAAGATAAGATAGCACAGTATGAAGGTTGGTACCATCCTCAGAATCTTTGACCAAAATAAGAGAGCATAGTACCATCCTCACCTGTCAAGATGTTTATGCCCATCGGTCCACACCAGGTACTATTAATTAAACCTAGGAACATGTACGCACCTCTCAGCAAGTGGCTTAGAGCGAAGGGTACTGAAACAGCACCTTCACCCAGGGGATAAAAGAGGGCAAGCTAGACCACCAAGGGCAGCTCTCCACAGATCTGGCACCTGGTGCTGTATTGCTGTTGGCCTGGGGCTTCTCTGCTATCCATTCCAGGCTCCTGGTAACTGAAAAGAGAGAATGCAAGCGCGGCGCCAAAATGGCCGCCGCGCCCTTTGCGGGCCCCCCCCCACAGGACAGAGAATCCGGGTAGTTAGGGGCGTGGCCAGCTCCCTTATAAAAGGGGTGGCCACGAGGCAGCCGAGCTGCCATTTTACCTCAGCGACGGAGCGGAGAAGTTTTTCCCCCCGTCGCTCTGTCGGACCCCTGTGGCTCAGGGGATTAAGATCCTGAACTCGCTGCCTGGAGGGTCGGAGTTTGATTCCTGAGCACTGCAAACGCTCTCGTGCTCCGGCTTTCCAGTCAGTGGGTGCTGAGCCCTGGATAGGGATCGTGTTGCTCTATACTCCTTGAATGGCTGGTGAGTGTACAAATAAAGCGACGGTGAGGAGGAGTTTTTTCCGTCGCTTTATTCCCTTCTGCCGCTTTGCAAGAGGCTTGAGTTGCCAGCCTTTGTTCGAGGCTTCCTTTCGGCTTTCCAGCCTATTGCCTTCAGAGCGCGGGGGAGCAGAGAAGTTTGCTCCGTCGCTCACTGATTTTTCCAACTTAGGGGTGCCCAAACTTTAAGTAGGACTGCAGTGTATCCAGTGCTACAGAAGCTGACTGGGTTGTTTAAGGTCAGTGTTTCAATTTCTGCGCATGCAGGACAGGATGAGCTCCCGTGCCGTGCCGTTTTCAACCCCAGGCCGGCCCTGCGGGGGATGCGGCCCTTGGCCCACGGCGGCCCGCCAGGGGCCGGGACAATTGGGGGGAGGGCCTGGTGCTGCCTCACAGCATGTTTTTGCCAATTAGGGGCTGGAATTTTGGGGCATGGCTTATTCGGGCACAGGCTCTGAATTCAGGGCCTCTGGCACACTTCCCGTCGGGCCGTCCGGCCCGCCTGGCCCACCTACTGGGGGTTTACTGTGGCTGGGGGTGCCTGGTTGGCACGTTTGGCTGTACTGGAGGCATCCTTAGCAATCCAGTGGGTGGGGGGTCCTTTTCCGATCTACCGGGCCCTCCTGTCCGCCGGCTACTTCCACCGCTGTCACTCTGTAACAGGCGGCCGGCTGGGTCGGGCTTATGGAGACAGTCCAGCCTGTGCCTGCCGCTGCCTCGCAGCTCCCTGTTTGTCCGGTACAGCGATTGGAATGCGTTGGAGGTCGTCCTAGAGCTCGATTTCGGTCGCGAGCTCCGACGCCCACGGTGTGCCGGAACCCCCAGTGGGGGCGGCTCACGGGGGTGCAACTAGTGAGTATGGGGTCAAGTTGAATACGCCCACATCTCAGTCCACTTTCAGCGGGGTGGTTCAGTGCTCTTCGCCTTGCCAATTAGAGGCTAGTGGGGCATCACTTGTCATTCTATCCCAGTGCCCTTGGTTGCATTATGGCACGACCCTGGGGGTGGGGATTTCTGCCCCGGGGCAGTATGTGGCACTGCATGGGCTATCCAGGTCCCGCTGCGCATGCCTGGTCTACATTTTGTACCGACAACGGCCTTCCCGATGATTGGCTAGCCACCACGCACGTCGTGGTTGGCTTATGGAAAAAAAGAATTCCGTACAAGAGTGCCCCTACACCCGGAGATGAAGTGGGATGAGCCCTGTCAGAAGCTGTGGCTTCTGTACATGACCCCACGCGCACTGCGCCTAGGGAGATGTATCATTGTGGAATTGCGGTCCAGCGAGCTGCTCCAGCGCAGGCACCCCGCCAAGTGGCGGGGCAGGGGGTTACAGCCCGCCTGCTGTGCTGGACCTTCTCGGACAATGGCTCCTGCAATGGGAAGAATTGCAAATACAGACAGGAGTGTCCCGCCTGTGTTGGCCCCCACGCGGCCTCTGCCTGTCCCAGGCCTAGAGGGATGCGGGGCAGAGGGTGGGGCAGACAGGGGGCTGGCAAGACTGCCGCAGATGGATCTAGTCCACCGAAGGGCTCCCTCCCCAATTAAGGTGGACGTGTTGGAGAGTTGGCTCACATTGTACCCGAAGGGAGAGGATGCGGGTTATCTCCTTCAGGGTTCTAGGCAGGGGTTCCGGATCCCTTTCATGGGTAATAGGTCCCCTCAGGATGCCCCCAGTCTTTTATCCCTTAGGGGGAGGGAGGAGGTGGCTGCTGCCAGCTTTCACAAGAGGGTCTATGCGGGCAGGGTCGTTGGACCTGTCCCTGCACCCCCGTCCTGGGGAGCATATTATTTCAATGATGCCATGCCTTTTGGCTAGTCCATGGGGGCTCGGTATTCGAGCGTTTCACCACTTTCCTAGAGTGGGCTTTTGTCCGCAGGTCAGGGTCCCGGTCTGTAGCCCATTCCCTGGATGGTTTTATTCGGGGCTGAACGGGGCTGGGACACGTATACACGTCTCCTCAACACATTTCAGACGCTAATGGAGGAACTTGGTGTCCCTTTAGCGCCCGAAAAGACCGAGGGCCCATCTCCACAGCTAGTATTCCTGGGGTGGAGAGTTACACGGTAGCGCAGGATTCTAGGTTGCAGCGGGATAAGGTGTCAAGGCTAGTGGCCCTTGTCTTGGTCTTGCTGGCCGAGCGCGTGGCATCACTGAGGGAACCTCTGGTGCTACATGGTCACCCCAGCTTTGCTGGCAGGGTCGTCGCACCGGGCAGGGCATTTGCTCTGCGCTGGTGCGACGCCATGGCGGGATTATCCAGGCCCCACCACAGGCTCAGATTTACCCGGGGTATCGGGGCAGACGTGCTTGTCTGGCCATAGGTCCAGAGGTAGTTCAACGGGGTGTCATTTTGGGGTCTGATCTCCTGGCTCCCCCTTGCTTTCAGATGCAGTCCGATACCTTAGGATTCCTGGGTTTATGGATGTACTTCCATTGGAAGTGGGCCTATGGTGGGTGGCCACCATCCTGGGCAGGCAAGGGTCGCCTGCAGGGTCTCACGTATCTGGAATGTTTACCTACCCTGGGTGCTTTGATGCTATGGGGCAAGGAGTGGGCCAACTCGGTTGTGCAATTTCGGCATGGCAACGCGGCTGTTGTCCGCATCGTCACTCCACAGATTTCCAAATCGCCCGGGGTCATGGAGCTGGTTTGTGTTATGCAACCTGCGCCTCAACGTTCCCTTCAGGGCCAGGCATGTCCCAAGGGTTGATAATGATATTACTGCTGCTTTGTCCTACCTGCAGATCTCCCGGTTCCATGCCTCGGCCCCCGGATGCGGAGGAATTTCCCTCGCCACTCCCGGACGAGAGATGGAATGTTGGCAAGTAGAGGTGAACCGGGCGATTAGCCTGTCAATAGCGCCATGCATAGTAAGGCGGATCACCATGCATTTAGTTCCTTCAGAGTATTATGTACCCGATTTCGATTGCCAGGAACCTGGCCGAGCCCAGTAACCCATGTTCTGCGGTTCATGGTTTACCTGTATGCCCAGGGCCTTGCACCACGCACCATAGCATCTCAGCTGTCGGGTTGGCTTTATGGCCAAAGTGGGAGGTTGTGTGACAGCACCAATGACTTCCGGGTGAGACATGTTTGGAGGGGTGGGTGCGCGTGCGCGGGCGTTTCCCGGGCGACCGCCACCCCATTTACCCAGGGGTTTTTTACCCAAGTGGCCCGGGGCTGGCCTGGCCTCTGTTTTGATAAATGAGGCAGCCCATTTCATGCGGCTACTACGGTGGCCTTTTTGGAGGCGCTCCGCATCAGCGAGCTTGAGATGCTGAATAAGGCGGATGCAAGATTTTACCAGGGTTTTACCCAATTGGCCCGGGGCTGGCCTGGCCTCAGTTTTGATAAATGAGGCAGCCCACTTCATGCGGCTACAACGGTGGCCTTTTTGGACCCCTCCGCATCGGCGAGCTTGAGATGCTGAGTAAGGCGGATGCAAGATTTCCCCAGGGTTTTCACCCAATTGGCCCGGGGCTGGCCTGGCCTCTGTTTTGGAAATGAGGCAGCCCACTTCATGCGGCTACAACGGTGGCCTTTTTGGAGCGCTCCGCGTCAGCGAACTCGTGATGCTGTCTAAGGCGGATGCAAGTGGTAGGGCACTGGAACTCGAAGATGTCTACGTAGCCAAAGACTGGGCCCAGTTGAGGATACGCTCCTCTAAAACAGATCAGCATGGCGTAGGCAGTGGTGTAAGACTGCTACGTTGTTCTTTGGCAGACATCTGTCCGGTTGGTGCCCTACAGGAATTCCTGGCACTGTGTGGCATGCACCACGGCCCGTTTTTCTGTCACCAAGATGGGTCTCCCCTTACTAAATTTCAGTTTTGGAAGGTGACAGCCAGAGCCCTCACCAGGGTGGGCCTACCAGGTGCCCGTTATGGCACACATTCATTCCGGATTGGTGCAGCCTCTACAGC
Organism: Bradypodion pumilum; assembly: GCA_035047305.1. Taxonomy (NCBI): domain Eukaryota; kingdom Metazoa; phylum Chordata; class Lepidosauria; order Squamata; family Chamaeleonidae; genus Bradypodion; species Bradypodion pumilum. Next base: position 303,879,129 of record JAWDJD010000004.1, on the reverse strand, counting down.
AGCTGCTTTTGGGTACTCTGGGGCTGACATACGCAGCATGGGGAGGTGGGGCTCGCAATGTTTTCAGTTTTATGTGCGCCCACTCCCGCCATGAGTACCAATCCAGTCACCTTACCGCCTTTTTTCTCAATTTTCTTACAGACCCTGGGTGTCGTATTACACCGGTGACAGTATGGCTGGTGGGCCACAGCTATGTGCGCAGGGCAGCGCGTTACGCTGCGGCGACAGAGTGGACCCCGACTGGGACTGGGTGACCACGCCAGTCTCGCAGGGCATGGTAAGCCTGGGATGTTATGGCGGGAGCTGCGGCCTTTCCTTTTTTCTGGCCTGGGTGCTGACCCGCCTGACATTCTAATCATACGCCTGGGGGGCAATGATTTGGGCCAGGTCACCGGCTTGTCGCTCAAGCATGCGATTTGCGAGGAACTCGCCTACTTGCATTATGTCTGGCCTGCCACAACCCTGGTTTGGTCGGACATTGTCCCGTGCCATTCTTACAGAGGGGGCGTTAACCTCCTGGCCCTTGACCGCGCTAGGTGCGCGGTCAATAAGGCGGTGGCGCGTTTTCTTACCACCAGGGCTTGGGGACGGGTCAGTCATCACCCCGATATTAGTCTACAAAATTATGACTTGTACGCAGGGGATGGGGTCCATCTGTCGCGAGGAGGTATGGACCTCCTGTTGGGCGATTGGCGAGCAGGCCTGTTGACCGAGCTGACGGTCTGGGGGGGCGTCAGGTCTTCTTTGAAGCCCCTCCGTGTGGCGGGTAGCACTGGTAAGGTAAACAGTATGACCCACAAGTATCCGGCAGGTTCGCAATTGACTGGACAACACTAGACAGGAATAAATTAGTTAAACGTTGTCCGGTCAACGACGAACCAGGCGATGGGGTGATGACGATTGCTAACCAGCATGCATCACCCCTGTGATTTCACGGATACGCGTCAGAGGGTGGGGTCATGAGTTAGTTATTGACTACGGTCAATAATTTGTTTGTTGTCAACAAACAAATTGATACAAATCGATACATTGTAACCAATTGCCGTTGGCAATTTTGGGGTGGTACCTTACCAGTGTTACTTCGGCCTGCTTGCCTTAGGAATTATGATTGGTCGTTTTACCAATACAAATTTATAATTCGGACTAGGGCATTGAATCAATAAATGTGGCCCTATGCTGTTATCCACTTTCAATGTTGTCTGTGTCCGTTATTGGGGGGGTGCGCCTGCAATGCAAGCGCGGCGCCAAAATGGCCGCCGCGCCCTTTGCGGGCCCCCCCCCACAGGACAGAGAATCCGGGTAGTTAGGGGCGTGGCCAGCTCCCTTATAAAAGGGGTGGCCACGAGGCAGCCGAGCTGCCATTTTACCTCAGCGACGGAGCGGAGAAGTTTTTTCCCCTCCACCCCCTCCCTAGTTAACAGTGTGATATTATGGTCGCTTCGGGGCCGGGTGGGAATTTTTGGTTGGGACCCATATTGGCTTCCGGGTCCTGGCTTTTTTGCCCATCCCACACTGTTGCTATGGTTTGATATAGGGGTCTTTCTGTGTTCCTACTGTTGACTTTGGTCACATTGGCGGGTAGCACTGGTAAGGTAAACAGTATGACCCACAAGTATCCGGCAGGTTCGCAATTGACTGGACAACACTAGACAGGAATAAATTAGTTAAACGTTGTCCGGTCAACGACGAACCAGGCGATGGGGTGATGACGATTGCTAACCAGCATGCATCACCCCTGTGATTTCACGGATACGCGTCAGAGGGTGGGGTCATGAGTTAGTTATTGACTACGGTCAATAATTTGTTTGTTGTCAACAAACAAATTGATACAAATCGATACATTGTAACCAATTGCCGTTGGCAATTTTGGGGTGGTACCTTACCAGTGTTACTTCGGCCTGCTTGCCTTAGGAATTATGATTGGTCGTTTTACCAATACAAATTTATAATTCGGACTAGGGCATTGAATCAATAAATGTGGCCCTATGCTGTTATCCACTTTCAATGTTGTCTGTGTCCGTTATTGGGGGGGTGCGCCTGCAAATCTTGCTTGGTATGCTTTGATTTCTTGTTATGTATTCACTCTTAGTTTTTAGGATAAGATCTACAGTATCTAATAAAGCATCATTTCTTGCCATCCACTGAGTGTTTATAGCCTCCAGATTAAAAAAAAAACACCTGTGTCCAGCTGGCCTGCCCTGCCTTGCTAATGTACATGTTTCAGGAGTTTTGCCATGTTCAAGTGTATTGGACCTTGAACATCAGTATTTGTAATTGGTTCCATATTAACGTCAAGTTTTTCTGGCTGTGTAATGTTGGCAAAATTATATGTTGCTGTTAGGCTAGTTTGGTTCAATATATCACAAAAATATTCAGCCCACTGTTTGTCCTGTTCTTCCTTTCCAAGAAGCATATTCCCATACTTACCTTTGGTTGGATCATTGGCCTTAGTTCTAACTCCTGCAAATTCTCAGGCAATAAAGTATAGCATCCTGGCATCATCCTTTGTTGATGCATCTTGTGTCTCAGCTGCTATTATTTCCAACCAGTCTTTTTTATCTTCTTTGCAAGTACATTTAATATTCTAGGTTTTTGTATCACCTCGTGGATTCTGTCTTCTACTTTGGCATTTTTGCTAGTTCTAACTGGCATTTATCCTTTTTCCATTCATCAACTTGCTGACACCATCTGTCTTGGATCCACCATTCTTTTTAGGTTCCTCTTTTTTGGTCAATAGTACACTCCACCATATCAGTTATGATTTCTTTGAAGTGTGTCCAGTGGTCTTCAATATTTTTCACTCAGGAACTGATTCTGCATCTGTAGCTTGGAATTCTTTTTCAAGGGTACACTCTTTTTGTCTTTCAATGGCCAGTCAACAAATTGTTTTTTGTGTCTGAAGTTTTTTCAGGTAATGATGAACTGGCAACATCAGAAGGTAATCGGCTGATACAATATCTGCTCTTTGGTATGTATCACTATTATCATCATTCAATTGGCTTACTGTTTCTTTAGCAGCTATAAGTTTTATGGGGCAGGGGCACCTCCACGCCGAAGAGCCTGACCCTTCTCACTTTATCCAAACGTGGGACTGGTTGGGTTTCTTCAAACATAATCATCCCAGGTGGAGTTTTGAGTGTCTTTACTGGAATTAATTAATGTATTTATCTTATAAAACATAATATCATAAAGGGGAGTTAGCAATACCATTGCTTGTTGGATTTCTGGCATGACATGGCCAAGGATGTCACAATGTACAGCTTTGCTAAGGAACAATATTATTTAATTAAAAACTCAACTGGTGAAAAGAAATGCATACTTCCCACAGGAATTTATGGCATTTGAGAGTTGAATAACTGATAGTACTGTAGGTTTATACTGCTTACATGGATGTAAGACTACTCAAATTTTGAATGTATGTAAAAGAAAATGAGGCAAAAGAAAATCAACTATATAAAATATTACCAGAAATCTGGAGTTATATTTATAATAAGCTTTCACTAGGAAATTACCAGAGGAAGTATGCTGAATATAAGAAGTAGTTCTTTGAATATATCACATCCTTATTCCTGAATAGATTACAACTTTGCTTTCAATTATGTAGTATTCATAAAATTCATATTGATGTCTGGGTTTCTATGCCTTTTGATGTGTTGTACAACAAATTATATCAGATCACTGCGCATCTGATGCAGTTCTCTATTTGGCACAATTCACTTGCATCAGTAAAATATGCTCCATTGATTTGATGCTGAAGAAATATTAGTCAATTTAAAGGCATGGCAATGTCTGACATTTTTAATGTGAATCTCACCCACACTGGTGATTGAAATATATGGCATAACAAAAATATTTTCTTACTATGGTTATTATTCTGTACATGTTCTGTTCTACAGCACCTAAATCTTTTTCTTTGTTTCTTTTTCATTAAAATTAGTCTGCAAGAGATATAAACAGCTCACAGGCAATGATGGCATGTGTGCTTTGCATGTGTAAAGTTACAAACGTGTTGCGACATTTCTCTGATTAAACAGGTTTCAGATACAGAAAAGATCCTTAACTGCTGTTCATCATTGAGATAGCATTGGATGCAGGGGAGTTAACACTACCAGAGATGAGGGAAGATGTACAGAGACAGAAACCAGGGTTGACTGGATCACTTTGCATTGACATAGTTTGAGGGTCAGAATGCCAAATATGTGGTGTTAAGTGCTATAGTTGTGTTTTCATCCAACATTGCTCAGAGCTGCTGTGGAAGAGTGGGTTGGGAGCATATTTGTCTAGATGAGTACACAACACTTCCCCCTACCCCTACCCTGTGAAATAAAGAGGGAAGACACAAAAAGCTTTAGTACAAAACTTGGGCCACATTTATTGAAATTTATCAACCATAGACTTTTGGTGGGGCTTGGTAATGCTAAACAGGGGAATCCCCCCCGCCTCCCTGGTCTGGACAGCTGAATCCCTAGTTTCATGCAGTACTACTCCTTGCCGGCTACTGACAGGCTGGCTGTTTCAGGGAGAGAGCAATGCAGGGATTTCCAATTCTATTCCCAAGAACAGATAATGGTTGTACCACATGTCTGTCACATGGTGTGCTCTGCATGCCCAACTGATTCGCTCAAATCATGTCAGGCTTACAGAGACCATCTTGAGACTAAGCCCAACAATTCCTATCTGGCCCCCAAGGGTGACCCATTAATCACTCTAGCCTGCACAGCAGGTTGGCAGGCTGATCAAAGGTGAATGAAAAGAGGCCAGGACTGCATCGGGAAAAGGTGTAAAAGCCCTACCTCCACACCGAAGAGCAGTGATGCTCGGCAATAGAACCCTAAACAAAAAAGGGGGGAATTGCTCAGTTCATCTTTTAAATCATCAAATGACAACCATCAGCACTCACATGTTATTAGACTACTAGCTAATTACCCAGGCTTGCCTGGGTTGTTTTTGTCCTTTAAAGCAAGAGTGACGTGGCTTGACTGTGGTTTTACTTTTTGCCTAGCGGCAACCCTGACCCATAAACATTAAGTTTTATCATTCCACAGCCTCGTTTGGTCAGCAAACGGAGACCACAGCATGAGAGAACTGTAACTTTTTGGCCGGAGATTCTGCCACTGAAGAAAGCTGTGGCTGCTGATCGTAGCCACAGCTTTCTTTAGCGGTGACAAGTCCAAGTTGTTGATTTTTGCTAAAGGCAGGAATGGCTCTTCTGTCTCTTTCTCCTCCTGCCTCACAGGGGGTGTTCACCTGAGGCCTTTTTTCGTCTTTGCTCTCCAGGACACACACGGCCAGCCTTCCTTTCCAGCTCCCCCCCCCCCACCTCAGCCTGGTGCCAGAGCAGGCCTGCCAGCTCTTCATTCTCTCTGCAGCCATGGAGCTCATGGCCACCACTTCTGGCCCGGCCTGCAATGGAGGCTGTGGTGTGCATGTGCAGTACTGCTCATTGGTTGCCTTTTTGCCTGTTGGTGGGTGTGTCCCCTTTGCATCCCATTTTGGGGGACATAAACCCCCAAAAGGGTTTTGACAACCCCACCGTGCTGATCTCGCAAGCTCAAGGTAGGTGTGCACCAGTTTTCAGTGAGATTGGTCCAGGGATGTGGGTTCCTTTACAGGACATACAAGACCACACCACTGTTTTATAGATATAGATTCACCCAAATGTTCCTTGTTATATAATGTGTGTTTATAGCCATGAGTAGAGACAAAGGTTCCAGCAGATGTCTTGCTTTATTTTGCTGTTCTATGAATTTCAAGCCTTGGACTTCTCTAGCTGTCTGAAATGATTGTTTATACCTACATGTTCCTGTGTAATTTAAACAAGAATGATCAGTGCTGTGGATTAATATACCATCTTATTTTTTTAAAACCATAGAAGGAGGATTTGATGTTCGGAAACTTCTTTTTCTTATCATGTATTCCTAACGGGAAGTTAAATCCCACTCTAATTGTATCTAAAGCAGACCTATTGAAGTCAATGGTAATTAAATGAGTTGTAGCTAACAAATCCCATCAATAAAAACAGCACAAAATCAGATACATTATAGTAAACAATTGTCCTGTCTGGAAAATTCCTCTCTTAGATAAGCTGAGACACAGATAAAACCCAGTACAGTATGTATGCCTGGGAGAATTTCATGACAACTTGCTTTCCCATCTTCCCTACAGTCCCCAGAGCGCCCCCCCCCCAAAAAAAAAAAATCTGGCCCAACAGAGTTACCCAAGCTTCTGGAATATTTTCTCCTGGTTGCTTGGGTGACTGGATGAGCAAGTGCCTTTCTCAGTTCTATTAGACAGCACTGTTCCACCAATGGAAATCCTTCACTGGATCCTGCACATACCCAATTCTTTCTGTAGTTAGCCTCACAAACATTTATTATTGGTTCAGTTCTCCTCAAAATCCTGTTCAAATTGCCAAGCTTTCTTGCAGCACAGTTGAAAAAGAAGTGACAGCATTCAAGTTGTAGGAGTGTTTGGTTTGAGAAAAGAAAGAAGGGAAATAGGTTAAAGCCATAACAAAAACTTATGAAATGTTAAAATGACAGGAGCTTTATATATCCCAAAGCCTACAGAGGAAAAAAAAATCTTGTATCATGCTGCCTGCCTTTCCTTCTACACAAACTGCCCTTCCAGTATATTTATTACCCACTGAGCAAAGGAAGTCAGCTGCAAACTGATGTTTGATATTCCTTATTATAAATAAAAATTTGTTAGGGTCAGAAAACACTATAGTTTGTCATCTAATAAAATCTATTCTCCTCTTCCCATTGGTCCAAGTTCCCACGGAAAATAGGTTAACAGGAAATTAGTCCAAGACAGTCACTTGCATTCCTCTCAGAAATCAAATACAGCTGTTTATTATGCAAACCATGTTTTATTTTAAGATCCCTCATTGGAATAGAAACCTCTCTGCCATTTGTCTTGCACAAATAAACATACAAGAGAGGGTGCCAAATAAAGAAAGCACAGTTTGTTTATCATTGCAGCCAAATAGTTCTGAAAGGTCAAAGACATCATCCTTTACCTCTTACCAAATGTATCCTACAAAGCTCAAAATAATTTCAAGTGTATTAAAGTCACAAATAATCAGTGTGCTTAATACTTATGTTTTATAACATCAAATTTAGCATGTACACCTGGGAACTCTGTTATCTTGCAGAACTAGCATTCCAGGAAGCCATTATCCATATCCGGCATTTTTGGTATCTGACATTGTTCATCTGTATGCTTTGAAAAAAATCTAACTACACTTCTCCATCATTTAATACTTTCACTATGATTACCTTTCAAACGTTACCATAAGATACAGCTTCTGAAAATTAGCCATCATCGTAAAACCATTCCAATGTCTATAAATTAGCAAGTAAATAACGTTCCATTTAACAGCAAAAGAAGACACTGGGAAAAGTTATTTTTGGAGTACAGTACTGTAACCCACCATCCATCACAGGAACAGTCTAGAATAGCTGGAACATTCTAGGAGTAAGAGGCCAATTTCACTTTCAAAACAATGGATAGCAGGATGGATGGATGGACAGACAGTTGGACAGATGGCCAGATGGATGGACGGACAAACAGATAAATCAACTTATTAGAGTTTGCAACAGTACTTGACGGAACAAATTCATTACATTCCTTGTTGCTTTGCTCAGATGGCAGTTTCATAATGTGACTAGAGTTATGCGACTAGCTTACATAATCACAAATTATGTTTTAGTAGCAAGGTAGCAGTCATGTTCCCACTGTGCTCCCCAAAATTAGAAAGCCACACTCAAAGTGTCTTTTCCAATTTAGCAGCTTCTGCACCTGCCTCCTCCTGCCCATCAACCAACCTTCTATTCCTCCATTGAAATTCCTCTTTCTTAAAACATTTTCTTTTCTTCTCTACCTTTCTTTTAATTGATTAGCCAACATGCATGTTATGTGAACAGCATCTTCAAAAGCCTATTCCAAGAAATATCTGGAAGAATTAATGGTACTTTCCAGGAGTATCTGTGTTACTATAACTCTGTGTCGCCATAGGAACAAAAATAGTACCATCTCTGAATGGCTTTCTAAAGCACTTACAGACTTTGGGTTTAAATGAAGAAAAGGCACTTTATGTTTGAGAAAGAAGAAAATGGATGGCAACTATGAGCAGTAATTCAGGAAGTAATTCAGTTATGGGAAAAGAAATAACCAATTCTGTCACCATATTCTTTGTAAACAGAACAGCAGGGCCATAGCCAGGCTTGATCCACCCTGAGTTAGCAGTTTGACCACCCTGGCAAAGCGCAGTTTCCCATGCATTGAAAAGAGGTTTTGTTACCCATCCTGAAAAAAGATTTGCCCACCCATATTTAGAATCCTGGCTATGGCCCTGCAGAGCAGAGATATGACTTCTGTGTTAGAGAGTTTCCAATGATTTGGTCCAATAACTCCAGAGTCATTAGCTTTATTTAAAAGTCTTTATTTCCACTGGCCACATGGCAGTCAGTGGTTGTCAGTAAGGTCAGCAAGGGAATGGGAAGTGGGAAAGCTGGGGTCCTTTAATAAGGTTAGGTGAGATCAGGGTGATGTCACATGGGCAATGCATTGTGTTACATGTAGTTCATGGCAGTCTGATATTACATCTAACATTCTGGTATTTCAGTATCCTATGCAGTAGGCCATTATATCTAACAAACTCTTTGCATTGCCCACAGAAACAATGAGCTCTCTCCAGGAGCAGCTTGAGCATCTCCTCAGAAAAATGCTTTTTAGTAGCCTCTTCTCACCAGGCACTTGCCTCAGTGCTGAGGAACATACAACCCTGCAAATGTTGTTGGACTGTAGTTCCCATAATTCATTAACACTGGCTATGATAGAAAGGCTAATGGAAAATTCAGATGAGCAATTTCTAGAAAGTGACACATCACTCAATCTTGCTGTGGAACCAAAGGAAATGAAAGCCAGTCATGCCAGCACATCAGCCTCATAGCAGGGGTCCATTGGGGCAGCCAGCAGTCTTGGCATAAAAACCATACAAGATAATATCTCACTATTAAGTGACCCATTGTCAGAAAAAGAGATCAAATTAATTCTACATGCTTATCTCCATCCTATAGTTCCTTTTGAGTCTCTCCTGACTGGCTTTTCTTCTCAGCTAAGTGGAAGCTGACTAGTCCAATGGCTTGGGGGTGGGGAGTAGAAACTTTACTATAAAACCTATACAAAATTCTGAGCCTTGAATATCCTCCTGCAATGTTTAGGCTAAAACCTGCCCCAAACATTGAAACTTTTCCTTATAAGAGAGTTAGAATTCTTGATAATTTGAAGTTCACTTTTTTGAACTCCCCCCATTTTTTTCTAGAAATGGAATATTATCAAGGAGAAGGCTTGTCACTCTACTTGATTATTTAGAGACAAAAAGATTTAGGAGTGAACATTTCTAGCTCTTCAAACTGGCTATAAGAGGAGGGCCCAACTAATAGTTCTTTAAGTGCAATTTGTATCTACATGTCACAGCAGTAATTTTATCACCTTCTGTAATTTGTGAACTATCCTGCTTAGTTTTATCTTTGGCCAAAAGTACAATCTTTCTTTGTAAGTTTAATTGCTCAGACGTGAAGGACTGCCACAATCATGTCCCTTGAATACTAATGTGATTTCAGTTCTAATGACAGGATATTTTAATGTATAATTTGGACCCCAGCTAAGACTAAGCAGGTCTGTATGATAACCTCTGTGCTATTACTATGTGACAACATAGAAGTCATAAGTTTTAAATTAAAACAAAAAGTTGCTCAGGAAATGTTTGCAACAACCACCACTGAAAACTTGAAGAAATATTTGGGGAGGGGGACTATTCATCTGTAAGACTCTACCCCTGATGTCACATTGACTATAAAATCAGATTGTTCTTCTCCAAAAATAAATTGCAGTTAAAGTGCACCATAGTCTCGATCAGCTTATTTAGGAAATTCAAAAAAATCACTGTGGCCAAAAATTCACTGCTGATGCAAACAAGCTTAAGTCCATTGATCTTAATGACTTTGAGCCCCTTTCTTTTACCAAAGAATTTGGCTCAGGAGTCTAATGGAACCACTAAAAATATAAAAGATAACATTTAATGTCTCAGAGTTATCATTTAATTTTAATTAAGTTAAGGAGTTTATAACTTTTTCCTGGTGTGGCACATTAAACAGCTATTTCTTAGATGGCCGCATCTAAGTTCAATTTTTTTATGACCCTTTATTCTACTCTTTAATTTTAAAATGTGCTAAAGTAATGGAATGAGTGCTTGATGGATCATCAGTCATCTGGAGCAGCTATTTATATTACTACAATTTATGAAGCAGGACATGCTTGATTGTAGCTCCACAGTTCTTCTGCTATTTTACAGCTACCATTGCCTTCATATTTCTCCTGTTCTCATGAAAAAAGAACAAAAAAATATTCATATATAATTTTTTTGTTTTCATGGACTAATCTAAATAATAGACCCAGGGACAGCAGACTCATGGAGTCATTGGCTGAAATCCTTTTGCTGTGTGTAGCTCACTCTAGAATAGGCCTAATGAATCAGTGGAGTTTTGCTAGGTCAACTGTTTGTGTACTGACAGTAGAGTATCCCCATTGGAATGACTGAAACTTACATAGGAGTCAACTCACTTAATCCCCACTGATGCAATGGGCCTGCTCTAGTACAACTAAGAAATGGTATTTCACTAGTACACTAAGCAACAATTTTTCAGATAATGAGAAACTGTTAAATTAACCATTATGTAAGTTCTGTCATTTCATTGGGTCTGTTGCATTTAACATTAACAACTAGATGTAAACTAATGATATCTAAGGCTATGTCACACATTTGTACCAACAAGTTTTTTTTAAAAAAAATGGATTCATCTAGTTCCTCACTTCATCAATACTGGATATAATTTGCAACAAAAGAGGAGGAAGACAAAGGAAAAGGAGGAAAGAGATGCTGTTATAACAAAGTAATTTTCTTAATTTACCCAGGCTTTATTCTTTGAGCCATAGGGATGGGATTGTCATAGTTCCAGAATTTGCCAGGCAGGCTTATGGGATTGGGAGAGGAGAATTAGAAAGCAAAAGAGATGCCATTTTCTGCTTCACTCCAAGTGGTTTGTCTGGAAAGAGGAAGGCAATGTTTCCTCAGTTACACTGCTTCCTGGGAGTAGCCTCAGTCATTCATGAGAAGGTGGTTCAGTAAGAGGCTTCCCTTAAAATGTCAGATGGATCATGAGACTATCCGATTTACAGAAAACTAGGGTGTTTCTCAGGAAGCATTACAACTGAGGATACATCCTCTTCTGCTTCCCAACCAATATGTGTGGAGAGAAAAAGATCTTTTTTGCCTTTTAATGTCTCCCCTCAGAGTCCCAGAAGGCTGCCTGGTAGATTCTAGGATCATATTCCCAATGCTATTCAACATCTATATTAAGCTACTGGAAGAAGTCATACAGAGATTTAGGGTGTGCTGTCACCAGTATAGTGATGACATGCAACACTCCTTTGCATCCTTTGCATCATTGACAGTGGATGCAAACCTAGTACTCAAGGTGATCTTGGACTTCAATTACCAGAAGCCCAGGTCAGTACACCTGCTGACCATCGCTTAGCCACAATAACAGACTGAAGAAGGACTAACATGTTGAAGTTGAGTACAGACAAGATGGAGAGAGGGATTCCTGACCAATTGGGAGCTTAGCAACCTTATCTGGATAGGTAGGTTCTCCCTTTGACATGCCAGATTTTGGATCAGGGTGTTATTCTGGACCCAGCTATCTATATGGAGAAGCAAATATCTGCCATGGCCAGATCTGCCTTTCTATGCAGATAGCTCAGCTTCACCTGCTCCTGGAAAGGAAAGTCCCTCATAGAGTGCTTCATGTATTAGTAATCTTGAGAAGGGATTATTGCAAGGCATTCTACATAAGCTACATTTAAAGATAATGCAGAAGCTGTAGCAGGCACAGAAGCCAGCTACTTGGCTTGTGTTGGGAGTGCTAAGAGTTGATCATATCTCCCTGACCCTAGCCTCCCTGTATTGGTTGCTTTGTAGGCTTCCCATGCCAGATTCAAGCTTTTGCCTTTAACATAGGTTTCCCTTGCTCAAAAGCCAGTCTTGTCCAACTCTAGGGGTCGGTTCTCATCTCCAAAGAGCCAAAGAGCCAGTGCTGTCTATGTCTGCAGACATCTCTATGGTTATGAGGAAAGCATGACTAGCTGCTGGAATGCACACAATGCTGCTACCTTTCCCACTAAAGCAGTATTTATTTATCTACTGTGGGCAAGAAAACCTTAGAAGAAATGGAGTAGCCATAATTGTCAATAAAAGAGTGAGAAAAGCAGTAATGGGATACAACCTTAAAAATGACAGAATGATGTCAGTCAGAATTCAAGGCAAACCTTTCAATGTCACTGTGATCCAAATATACGCACCAACCACTGGTGCAGATGAAGCCACAATGGACCAGTTCTATGAGGACTTACATCACCTCATAGAACAGACACCAAGAAATGATGTCCAAATTATATTAGGAGACTGGAATGCCAAAGTAGGAAATCAAAAAGTGGAGGGAATAACAGGCAAATTTGGTCTTGGAGTACAGAATGAAGCAGGGCAAAGATTGATAGAGTTCTGCCAAGAGAACGCACTGGTCATAGCAAACACTCTCTTCCAGCAACACAAGAGGCGACTTTACACATGGACATCACCAGATGGCCAACACCGAAACCAAATTGACTACATACTCTGCAGCCAAAGATGGAGAACCTCCATACAGTCACCAAAAACAAGACCTGCAGCAGACTGTGGCTCAGATCACAACCTACTGATCGCAAAATTCAGGCTTAGACTAAAGAAAATAGGGAAAACACGGAGACCAGAAAGATATCCCCTAGACAGCATCCCTAAAGAATACGCAGTGGAGGTGATGAAGAGATTTAATGGCTTAGACTCGGTAGACAGAGTACCAGAAGAATTATGGACGGAGATGAGGGACATCATGCAGGAAGCAGCAAAGAAAACCATACCAAAAGAAAAGAAGAGTAAGAAAGCAAAGTGGTTGTCTGATGAGGCTCTTAAAATAGCAGAGGAAAGAAGGAACGCCAAAGTCAAAGGAGAAAGGAAAAAATACAATCATTTGAACACAGAATTTCAAAGAAAAGCAAGGAGAGATAAGGAAAACTACCTAAAAGAACAGTGCAGAGAAATGGAGGAAAACAATAAAAGAGGCAGAACCAGAGATCTTTTCAAAAAAATTGGCGAAATCAAGGGAACATTTAAAGCAAAAATGACCATGATAAGGGACAAAGACGGAAAGGAGCTAGCTGAAGCAGAAGAAATTAAGAAAAGATGGAAAGAGTACATAGAGGAACTTTACAAAAAGGACCTCAACACTCCTGTTAATCACAATGATGAAGAAATTGAACTTGAGCCAGACATCCTGGAGAGTGAAGTCATAAAGGCCCTAAAGAGCACTGCAAACAACAAAGCTAGTGGAGATGATGGTATCCCAGTTGAATTTTTCAAAGCGTTAAAAGATGATGGCGTCAAATTACTGCATTCAATATGCCAGCAGATTTGGAAAACAAAACAGTGGCCACAGGATTGGAAAAGATCAGTATATGTCCCAATCCCAAAAAAGGGCAATGCCAAAGAATGTTCAAATTATCGAACAATCGCGCTCATCCCACATGCCAGCAAGGTGATGCTCAAGATAATACAGGATAGACTTCAGCAACATGTGGAGAGAGAATTACCAGAGGTGCAGGCTGGTTTCAGAAGAGGCAGGGGGACTAGAGACCACATTGCCAACATACGCTGGATCATGGAGAAAACAAAGGAATACCAGAAACAAGTTTACTTTTGTTTTATTGACTACACCAAGGCATTTGACTGTGTGGACCACAACAAGATGTGGCAAGTAATTAAAGAGATGGGAATTCCAGAGCACCTCATATGCCTCCTGAGAAATCTGTACATGAACCAAGAAGCAACAGTTAGGACAGAACATGGAATAACAGAGTGGTTTGGAATAGGAAAAGGAGTAAGACAAGGCTGCATTTTGTCACCATGCTTATTCAACCTATACACAGAGCACATAATGCGCAGTGCAGGGATGGAGGAATCACAATATGGGATTAAAATCGCTGGGAGAAACATCAATAATCTGAGATATGCAGACGATACCACCCTAATGGCAGAAAGTGAGGAAGACCTAAAGAATCTCTTGATTGGGCTGAAGGAGGAAAGTGCAAAAGCTGGCTTGAGACTCAATATCAAGAAAACCAAGATAATGGCAACAGGCCCCATCAGTTCCTGGAAAATAGACGGGGAAGAAGTAGAAGCAGTGACAGATTTTACTTTTTTAGGATCAAAGATCACTGCAGATGGGGATTGTAGCCATGAAATAAAAAGGCGACTAATTCTTGGGAGACAAGCAATGAGAAACCTGGGGAACATAGTGAAAAGCAGAGACATCACATTGCAAACAAAAATTAGAATAGTCAAAGCAATGGTTTTCCCAGTAGTAATGTATGGATGTGAGAGCTGGACAATTAGGAAGGCTGAACGCAGAAGAATAGATGCCTTTGAAATGTGGTGTTGGAGGAGGGTTTTGAGAGTCCCCTGGACAGCGAGGAGAACAAATAAGTCAATCTTAGAAGAAATTAACCCTGACTGCTCATTGGAAGGTCAAATAGTAAAGATGAAGCTAAAGTACTTTGGACATCAAATGAGAAGGGAGGACTCACTTGAGAAGGCATTGATGTTGGGAAAGGTGGAGGGCAAAAGAAGAAGGGGAAGGCCAAGGATGAGATGGCTAGATGGCATTGTAGACACAATGGGCACAGAGCTGGGAGGGCTGAAGGGGATGGTGGAGGACAGAGGCGCCTGGAGGAAAATGGTCCATGGGGTCGCAAAGGGTCGGAGTCGACTGTGCGACTGAACAACAACAATTTCTTACTTTTGAACAGCTAGGTTGTCATGAACTAGGGCAGACAATGGGTGCTCACTCCATCGTGCAACACTCAGGTTTTGAACTACTGACTTTCTGACCTTCTGGTGATCAAGTTCAGCATCTTAACCACTAAGCCATCTCAGCCCCAGCTTTAACATACAAAGCCCTAAACAGTTTTAGGTCTCATAGAATGTCTCTCTCAGAGGGATTTGGCCTGAGGACTGCAAGTGCCCAATATAAAAATGCCTGGATAGTTTCAGTCAGAAACAAGGTTTTCTCCATGGTGGCCTCATCCCTTTGGAATGCCTTTCCATTGCAGGTTCCTGCCAATCCTTCAGTCCAGATTTTCATAGGTTAGCCAAAACTGATCTTAATAAAGAAGCATTCCAGAGCTTGTCCTTGTGATAATTTTATCCCTTGTTGGCCATTATTTGTTTGCTTTGCGTACGTTATTTTTTTTAATAAGTGTTGTGTACATTTTTAGCTTGTGGGATAGATAGACAGACAGACAGACAGACAGACAGATACTTTTGATGTATGGTCCCAAATATAAAGCCTGAGTAAATTAAGGAAATGACTTTGCTATAACTGCAAAGTTATAGCAAAAACATATGTTCTTGCTCTTCCTCTCTTCCTCCTGTTTCTCCTCCTTCTTCCTCCACCTTTGTTTATGCATTGATGACCAATGCAATTTTTCCATAATTTTTGCCTTAGTAAAAATAAACTACTTTACCTTTCTTAAGCCTTCTCCTCCTCCTCCTTCTGCCGTATCTGATTCCTAATATTGGTGATCCTCATGACGATCAGCCATGAGGACTGGCCTGCAAATGTACTGTAATGCTGTAGACTTTCATCTGCCTTCTGCATCGCAGCATAACACCCGTAACCACTGAACCAGCTCTGAGAGTCACTTTCTGGTCCTGAGCCCTTTTGGCATACACAGTCCTCCTCAGCCCAAGGCTAGTATTGATGAAGCTGCTGCCCTCCTTCAAGATGGATTTAAATGGGATTTAATCCACTTAGAGACCATCACCCTTCCCTGTGGACTTCGCCAAGGGTTGTCAGGTTAGTTAACCACCACCTAACACTCGGCACTGAGTCACTAGCAGTATGATCTACTTTATTATTATTATATTAATAATAAATTTGTGTCAGAAATTATTCTGGGTTGAAAGGATTTTTGCTAGAGAAGCTCCACTCAGAGGATGCCCAAATGAGGCTCCTTTCATGTCTTCAGGATCTTTTCCCACTGAAATGGTCCCTGTATCTACTTGCAATGTCTTGCTTTCAAACTGCTAGGTTGGCAGGAGCTGGGACAGATACAGGTGCTCAAGCCATCATGTAGTACCAGGGTCTCAAACTGCTGACTTGCAGGCCTTCCAGCTAACAAGGTGAGCTTCTTACTGAGCCACAGCAGCCCCATAACCTGGCCAGTCTTCTTAAGCTACATAAAAATATTAGCTCTCAACATAATTAAGGTCCTATGGCATTTTGGCAAGTGATTATATTAAGCAACAATGATCTTCTCATTGGAATCAATGCATTGTTGTTTCCTACTACAATTCCTTCTTCTCTTCTCTTTTTCTTATTGAACGTATTTGCATCACAATTGCCCCGCGTCAGTCTCTTTGGAGACAAGACTGAGAACTGAATCCTGTTAGCTGGGTGATATCAATGGCAAGCCTCTCAGGTTGAAAGTGCTTTTGTGTCTTCATAGCTAATGGTTCTGTAATGTGCCATGATCAGGCAAGCTGAAAAGATGGGTATGGAAATATTGCCTTTTGTTGTTTTGCCCCCATTTGGGGATGTCTAATAACTCATGCTTCAAACTATCATCTGGGGAAGGAAAAAAAGAGTGCGAGTCAGCAGACTGAAGACTTACAGCGCTGGATATTATGAACATGTCTGGGTGAAGATATGCATAGCAAAGCTTTCTCTGGGTAACACATTATTGAAATGCCACAAGATGAAACAGGCAGCTAAGATAAACCCATTGCTGCATATAATAATGTTCCATCTGCCAGTGCTGACAGCTTTTATCTGCTCTCTCCCCTGCACAAGGGCTTCTCAGCCACAATAATAGCGTTATTATTCTCCCCTGGATGCCGGTTTCATACATAATTATTAATAGCCAGATATTTTTTCACAAAAAGAAAAGGCACAAGCATTACAGCTTCATTTAGTGTACAGTTCTTGGCTACATTTGCATGCAACAGTTCTTAATTAGTAAGATGTTCTTATTCCAGTTTCAGTGATGAAGAATCTGATAGGTCCCTTTGTTAACCCCCTGGGAAGACCCACCTGCTACTCAAGCAGCTATGATTTTCCCAATCACTGGGCTTTTTCTCAGAGTCCAATTTTAGGAAGAAGGGCATCTGTAGACTACAAAAATAGACACATTACCTTCTTTATCTAGGTATTACAATAGATTTCACTGATAATGATCACAAAAAATGCAGGGTGTATGGTGGACAGAAAGGCACATTATAGTTCAATATGATGCCAGCTCACACATTTAATCATTTTTTAGCTTTCATAATCTATACAGACAATGTGGCATTAACTCAAGAAGGTAAGGAAAGGAAAAGAAAAGAAATGTTTTCAGGGTTTGGAGAGAGAGCAGATGCTTTCAATGAAAAAATGAATAATAATAGTGACTTAGCACTTAGAACAGGAAACAACAAACTCAGTTAAGGTCCTTTTTCAGTTTTTTCTAACAATCTGAGGACTGCACAGCCATGGGAATAAGGTGAAAGGCAATAGACATGAGCAAAGAGTGCACATTTTTTTAAAAAATAATGTAGTGGTTGTATATTGTAAAAGTGGCTCCAATAGGTTTTGGTTAACTGAAAAATGTGGGGGTAGGTGGGTTAAAAAAGAATTCCTCAATCTCTAGTGCCCAAATATATATATATATATATATATATATATATATATATATATATATATATATATATATATATATATATATATATATATATATATATATATATATATATATATATATATATATATATATATATATATATATATATATATATATATATATATATATATATATATATATATATATATATAAAGGCCCCTTAACCATTGGGCTTGTTCAAAGGCTCCTGCACCAGGCCCAACCATCCCCGACCTAGCCCTCCGCACTCACCGTAACCCCTGCCTTCCGAAATGCCACGGGGTTTTGGTGGTCGCCAGTGAGGCAGCAGCCCCATGAACACGACCATCAAAAATAACTATGATTCCCAGAGTCCTCTGCGCTGTGCAAACCCTCAGCCAATCAGGCTGAGGGACGCGAGCACAGAGGAGGCTGGGAAAGCGTGGCGCACTGACTTTAAAAAAACCCAGCCACAAAAAGGAAAGTGAGGAGATGAAGAGGGAATGAGGAGACAGCCCATGACCCACGCTGCCCACCCGCCCCACCACCTTGCCCCCTCAACAGTCCCTCTCCCCCACCTCTCCCCCACCCCACTTACCTCTTTAAGGTAGGTGTTTTTCCAAAAAAAAACCGCCTTCTCCGCTGGAATGTGTGGCAATCTCTCCTCCGATCCTGCTGGCGTCGAGGCCTCAATGCTGGCAGGATCAGAGAAGAGATCAGTGCGCATCCCAGTGGAGAAGGCCATGCTGGGGAAAACACGCGAACCAAAAAAATTTAAGGGGGAGGGCAGGTCCCCATTTACCCGGGAAGGCAGGGCCGAAGGACCCGGCCACTGACACCCACGGGTGATGGGGAATGCCACCACTAAGTTTCCCAAATCCTGGCCTTGCAGTCCAGGCTAAGGGAAACCCCCGCCCCCCTGGCCAGCTCCACTTTAAAAAAAAAACAGAAAGCAAAGACAGCGAACAGAGCCCCGTTCGCTGTCTTTGTTTACCGGGAAAATACCCCCCTCCCTGCGGTCATCGCGGCCGCAAGGATTCCCATGGTCTGACCACCAAAGGCAGACAATGGGAACCCCCTCCCCCACTGCCACCACCACAGCAGCCAAATTTACCACATCCTGGCCAGCAAGGCAAAGCCACGGTAAACCCTCGCAACACAACCCACTCCCCAACACAAACACACACACACACACACACAACCCACCCAACCAACCAACAAACACACCCACCAACCCACAACAACAACAAAAAATTCAAACTTACCTAAATGGAGCCACCCTCACACACCTCCGTCCTCCATGACTGCCTCTTCCATCTGAATGTTAGTGAATGTATTCCACCAGAGGGAACTATCTCTAACTAAATATAGCACCCACTGGTGGACTATGTTCACTAACTATCTCTCTCTCTTTCTCTCGGACACACACACACACACACACACACACACACACACACACACACACACACACACACACACACACACACACACACAGAGTGCTTTTCTATTTGTCTCTCTCACACACACACACAAACACAGACAAACACACACACACATGATACTACTGTCTTTAAAAAAAAATAATGTGTGTGTTGGTGGTTGAAGAGGTATTTTACGTAAGGTTGGTGGTTGTACAGAACCAAAACCACCCCAAACCACCAACACACACATTAAAATGCCCCACAGGGCTGGGCAAACTATGCTAGTAATTTATGAAAATAAGAATTTAGGAGGTGGGGTCCCATGACAATACTGCCCCCCTTGAGAGCACAAGGGGGCAAAATATTTTTTTTAAAATCAAAATGTTCGAGGGTTTCAGAAGAATGGCAAAAGTGCCCCACAAGAGGGAACAAATGTTTTTTTTTTCTGAGCAATTAATTTTTCTTCAAAAAAAGGCACCTGGAGATAGCTTTATATGAGAGCTGGCAATGTTTAGGAAACCCTGACTATAAGTTCCACTCATCTACTTGTGACTTCCCAGTGTGTGTTAACTATCCTAAAATATCTTTCCCATTTTTACTTTTATTGTAACAATTTTCAAAGCAGTAGCCATGTTAAACTACTTCAGCGAAAACTCCCATGGGACCCTAAAGACTAAAAGTTATAGCATGAATTATAGTTCACTGACACCACAACATTGTAATCAAAGTTGAAGGTCACATGAAAGAGGACATAGAAATTTTGAAGTAGAGTATATGAGATCAGCAATGGGGTTACAGCTTTCTTTTAGAAAAAGTGAACAGGTTATTTCTTGAATGAAAACACATATATGGACACATTAGTCTCTTATGTACTCTATGATAACTCTTCCAACTTATCAAGCCCAATATAACAAGTTATATTCCCTTTCCATTGCTTTTTTCAAGATCATTATTTTCAAAGCATTAATATGCACATTGTTTAATACTCACACACACAAATGTGATGGAATAGCCAAGTATCTTTGTTACCCATCCCTACCTGGCAATGCCCAAACCTGTAAAGTATTTATTCTACCACTGAGCTATGCAGTTTTCTTTCATGAGTGGTCTGAATTCAGTTGGCAAGTTCATTACCAACACAGTTGAAGGGGTAAAAGAGAAAGTAAAATACTCAAGTGGCTAAGATGCTGACTGGAAGGCGGGAGGTCAGCAGTTCGATTCCTGAGTACTGCAGGACGGAATGAGCTCCCGTCTTTGTCCCAGCTCCTGCCAGCCTAGCAGTTCAAAAGCAAGAAATTGCAAGTAGATAAATAGGGACCACTTTGGTGGGAAGGTAAACAGTGTTCCGTGTGCTCCGGTGTCTAGTCATGCCTGCCACATGAGCACAGAAACGTCTGTAGTAGTAGACCACGCTGGCTCTTCGGCTTTGAAACAGAGACGAGCACTGAACCCTAGAGTCAGAAATGGCTGGCTTTCAAGCATGGGAAACCTTTACCTTTAAAGAAGAAGAGGAAGACAGCCCTCTGCATGTACAACATATGGCATTCAAAAATTAAGACAATGGGCATGGCTGACGAAGGCATTCTATTTCCTGAAGTGAACAACCCGAGGACAGATGGTGACTGTGATTTCATTATGCCAGTTAATCTGTTCCCAGATTTAGCGTTAATCTTACAGTATTCACAAAGGTTGCTGGACCACATCTTCCAACTAGGATCAGCACCATGGACAGTGCTTTTCAAATTTACATGGAAACCTAGAGCACTAGCAGCTTCTTGAACATCACACTTTAGATCAGTGTTTCCCAACCTTTGGTTTTTGAACTTCAATTCCCAGAAACCTAAGACAGTACATTGGCTGATCAGTGCTTTGGGGAATTGACTTAGTGTTCTGGGAATTGAAGTCCAAAAACCAAAAGTTGGACAACACTGCTCGAGATGTAGAAACTGGCAACAGAATCTGTTTTGGACACTGTCAATGGTGCAGCATGGGAGACTTTCTTGGGCATTTGAGGCCTACTACAGTATATCAGATACAGTTCTATCCCCTAGCACAGGGGTGGTCAACCTTTTTGTGCCATGGGCTTGACCACACCCCCAGAACAACTGAGTGGGCCAGAACATGCCCCCCAGAAGCAGAAGCAGATGCATTTATGGCTGTGGGGTCTTTGCGCATGCACAGGTGCATTTTATGGCTGACGTAAACATGCTCGCTTCTACTTCCGGGTGCAGGGGAGACGCTGACATGCCGTATTGAATGGTGTTGGGGGTCATGGCTGGCCTGCAGGCTGTAGTTTGGGAACCTCTACTCTAGCATCATTCTGTGGCTTCCCACACAAACACATCCCTTTATCTCTGTCCAAAGTGGTTGGCTTATTTTGCATAATGACAGTGCAACAACCAGCCACCACAGACAGCCCTAAAACTCTGGAAAGCAAGGAAGGAGCTACCAGACATCTGGGCAGAACCACATGATGCTCTACCGCCTGGCCAAGAACAACCATTGCCTGTGTGGAAAGCTTTAAACAGACTTCCGGGGTAGGAAGATCAAGGGCTAATCTGAGAAAGTGGGATTTCCCTGTAGATGACAGCCTGTGTGAATGCGGAGAAAAACAAACTATCATCCATATGATGCAATGTACACTATGCCCCTCAATATGCACTGACCTTATGTTGGCAAGTGGAAATGCTGTTGATGTGGCTTAATATTGGGCAGATGTCATTTAGCCCTTTTAATTCCTTTTTGTTTTAGATATGTTGATTTTAGCTTTGTATGTTAAATTCGGATAGTCAAAGCAATGGTATTCCCAGTGGTAATGTATGGCTGTGAGACATGGACCATCAGAAAAGCTGAGCGCAGAAAAACAGAGGCGTTGGAGGAGAGTTTTGAGAGTCCCCTGGACAGCAAGAAAAACAAATAGGTCAATCTTAGAAAAAATCAACCGCAACTGCTCCTTGGAAGGTCAAATAGTAAAGATGAAGCTAAAGAACTTTGGACATCAAATTAGAAGAGAGGATTCACTTGAGAAAGCCTTGATGCTGGGAATGGTGGAGGGCAAAAGAAGAAGGGGGCAGCTGAAAATGAGGTGGCTAGATGGCATTGTAGACACAATGGGCACAGAGCTGGGCGGGTTGAGGAGGATGGTGTGACTGAACAACATCAAAATGTTATTAGATGCTGCTGGTGCCTCTGACACAAATAAAGAAAAGAATGATGGTGCC
Source organism: Bradypodion pumilum (assembly GCA_035047305.1). Classification (NCBI taxonomy): domain Eukaryota; kingdom Metazoa; phylum Chordata; class Lepidosauria; order Squamata; family Chamaeleonidae; genus Bradypodion; species Bradypodion pumilum. The sequence goes on along the minus strand of JAWDJD010000004.1, from coordinate 303,856,655 downwards.
AGCCCTGCTGGTGGTGTGTAAACTGGCAGACAACATGACAAGAAGCTGGCACTAGCATGTCTGACAGTGGAGGTGGTGGATCAACTCTGGAGATTATTCTTCTATGGGTTAATCAGAGTTCAGTGTCTTGTATAAATTTCACACTAAATTTTGAATTGGATTCATTGCCACTGTTATCAGCCTCCACTCCCTTGGAGATTTTTATCCATTCCTAATAATAATAGTGCATAATAAAATCAAAACTATGTAAAATATTACATTTGTCATGTTAACCTCAGCCGCCCAGAGTGGGAAAATATCACAGATGGGCAGGGTATAAATGTAATAAATAAATAAATATAAATACAAATGAATAGCTTTCAAAATGTATAACCACTTTAATATTCAATAACTATTCTATTTCTTTCAGGTAGGAATCAATGATTTATTCCAAAATAAATTGTCCTTTGATGGAATTATTTTATATTCTCACAAAGAATTTATAATAGTATATTTAAAATGCCTTTCTGCACACAAAGAAATTCAGATTTTTCCAAAGGAGTGGTTGTGAAAATAAACAATGGCTTTGTTTAAATGGAAGAGGTCAACTTTCAAGGACAAAGTTAAGCTGATTTTTTTTTGTTTCCATATCAGTTGGTAGGTTTTTCCTCTTACACTTTTTAATGCTTTTTCTTTCTTCAACAAAAATTGATGCCAATCACAAAGCTGAACATAGGAGACTTTAAGTGCTACTGGAGGTGGGTGGAGGAGCTTAACTAAACTATAGATTTATGGAGCAAGCTGTGAATGAAATGAAGTGTTCTTCAAGAACACACAGGCAGGTAGGTGATATATTTCTGGTGAAAACAATTACAACCCCCTTCCACATACACACATGTTGCTTAAGAAGGTAACCTAATTTTATACCTTAGTGATACACCAGTTGAAAGGGCTAATTCTACTTGCTGGTTTTGATTATGATAAAGACTGTTTATGAAGTTACTTAAAGGACCATTTTTTTCAAGGTATTTAATGAACCATATATTAACATTGTTACTAAAAACATACTCAGCAGTTGAGTCTAACCATTTGAAGTGAGATAAGAGGCTTCCAGTTTTTGAGTCTTCTGAGTTGTGGTACCACAATGTTGAGTATCTTTCAAATCTACATATTTGACCATATTTTGATTTCAAAGTTAATTTCAAAAATTAATACCCAAGAAGTAGAGGAAATGATCAAAGACATAGGACAGGTAATGAGATATTACATAGCTCTGGCCTACAGAAGAGAACAGGGGCCTAGGAAAAATACCTGGAGACTGCTATTGCTGACCTCAGTTTCTACTGTCTAAGACAAATCTCCTAATGGTAAAGCCAACCCTGGGACAGAGTTGGAAAAATCATAATGTTTAATTGGTGCCTAAACCTGGGCCAGAAGGAAAATTGTGTAAGCATTCCTTCTGCTCTAAGCAGGCTGTCATTAGCATGCCAGTTGTCAATTGTGAAAAATTACACAAATGTGGTACAATGGACTGTGGTGACTCAAGTGGTTAAGATGCTGAACTTGATGACTGGAAGGTTGGCAGGTCAGCAGTTCAAGTGCTGCAAGATGGAGTGTGCTCCCGTCTCTGTCCCAGCTCCTGCCAACCTAGTAAATTGAAAGCAAGCAATTGCAAGTAGATAAATAGGTACCACTTCAGTGGCAAGGTAAACAGCATTCCGTGTCTGCCACATGTCCAGGGAAATGTCTTCAGACACAGACAGTGCTGGCTATAAACAGAGATGAGCACTGAAGCCTAGAGTCAGATACGACAGGCTTTCAAGCAACAACAACCTTTACCTTTTCCTTTACCAAGTACAATGGAAAGCCTGCAGGAAGAGAAGGATTTCCTTTTGGGTCCACATGTAGAGAGGAAGACGCATGTCTTAATTCCTAATTTTCTAATCAATTTGAATGCCATTGGTTCAGTTTAGTTGCTAGATAACCCATCACATGGTAAAAAATGCTATAGTCTGGAGGGATTTGATGCAGTTCTACAATTTGAGCTAGTCTTTGTGTGGCTTTGAGTGTCACCTCAATGGAAGACTGCCTGCAAAAGAAAGACAAGTCAGTTCTTTCAAATAATATGGATACAACAATAATGATGTGTGGCCTTTTCAGGATTGTACCCATATCTGTTCCTTCTGGCTGTTCTTGAAATTATTGAAACATGAAATTGTTTTTGTGTCTACTCCTGATATTAAGTTGTACATTCTGCATGAAGCTGAGCTTATAGTTCTATACACAAGCGTCGAATTTATTTCCTCTCTTCCACAGCATACCCATTCTATATCTTTCAAATTACTGCAAACAGATCAGAGGCTAAATACATAAGCTCCTGTATTACAGAAGGTACAGAAGGATTATACTTGCAGACACTAAATCCAAACCTGGAGGTCTTGATAAAGGAAGAGAAGGATGCTTTCTATGAATAGCTCCAAACAAATGTCAAATGATACTGTAGATTTGTTAAAAGTGTTCTTATGTGGGATTAAATTTATCAGTGATTGTTTGGTGCTAGCTAGTGTGTGATCCTGTCCCTCCCCACTTTTATTACCACCATTCATGAAAGATTTATGGATCAATATAGGCCAAATTGAATGTTCAGAATAAATCAGGGTAAATATGCATAAGGAACACTGATAGCTATAATGAATTAGATAGGTTACCTTGAGGATCATTGAATGGTGTATTGCTGTATTCTTTTATTTAAAGAGTTACCTGGCCAACCTCCAAACTGCATTAAAAAGATATATTAAACACACCAACTAGCTTGCTCAGACTCTAAACATAGATTCTGCTCTTAAATTTAGGCCCAGGTATAACATATTCATTGGCAGAATGCAGACTACTAGCATACACAGCCCATAACCTTTTTTAAAGCGGAGGAAGCATTGCTCTTTATCCCACAGTGGCATAAGATTTTCACTAGTGGCTCATAGTTTTCCACTATTTAGTAAACTTCGCTTTATGTTAGTGAGTCACCATAGTGCTATACACTTGGCTGAGACTCATGAGGGCCAGGAACTGAAGATACCAGCCATGAGACAATCTACATCATAATGGAAATATGGTCCCTGCCTGTTAGCTCATTTCAAGCTAAGCATTAATCTAGAGTGTCCCTCCCTCTGTATTTCTCGCATTCCTTTTATTGCTTTTAAGAATAGGGTGGGGTAGGAGGGTGGGTAGGAGGGTGGCTGACTTGGGGTTTTAATATGCTTTATATGTTTTAATCTGTTGTAAGCCGCCCTGAGTCGGGTCCACCTGAGTGGGCAGTATAGAAATCTGAAAATTAAATTAATTTAAATTAGAAGGGTCTTTTGACTTGAGAGGAGGGGAAATGTTCTAGGAAAAGTTGAATACGAGATAGGTCAGTTGCTTGATAAGTCTTCTGTTTTTGCAACGTTTGGATCTAGCCCATTCACTTTGAAGTAAACCCAATTGTTTCTGAGTAAAAATGATCCACATTAGTTACTCTTTGCCATATATAGCAATGGCAGTTGCTTGTACGTATACTGGTTTATTTGCTTGTTTAGATGCTTCTTTCTTTTTCTTCTACCAGATTTTATTTTGAAAAGTTTGTGCTCACCTTATGTCAAACTAGTCCCAAGAGGCATGCAGCTAAGTCAATAATGTAACAATTAAAAATAAGTTTCCAATTTGTTACATGAAAATACAAACACATCAGCAGAAAGCAACACTTTTTAAATTAAAAAATCTGGTTGATCAGCTCTACTAAGATAGTTTAGAATAAAAACACTACACAGCAAAAAAAACATTAAAAAGAAGATCAAAGCAATAAAAGCACCAGAATTAGTGTAGAAATCATCTACTGAAACCCTCTCAAGTGAAATGCTGGAGTAAATCAAGCAACCTGGTGTTCCAAAGACTACACACCAAATTCCCCATCTTGGATTAGGTTAAAGCAAAGGGTATAATTCATTCTATCACACAGCATTTTAGCCACAATTGTCTTCACTCAGAAAGAGGTGGCAATAGGGTTTTATTTTAAAAAACAAATTGTATTTCTTGAAAATAATTACTGTTTCACATTTAGTGGCTTTTACCAAAAAGAAATGCATAATTGTAAAGCCACACTACATTCATTTAAAACAAATTCATATACTTAAAACCCCTCTATATAGTGCATTTTTTTTAAAAAAAACAAGCTGAAAGTGAGAGCCTCCCTTTTATGGCATAATTACTGGTAGAGATTTATTACTGTAGCTAAGTGTCTAATTTCTTGTTAGTTTCTGGTCATATTTCACCATGTATTCCTTCTACTTAATATGTATGAAGCTGTTGGGTGCAAGAAAAATTGTTCCACATTAGATACTAATCATAGATCTGGACTTTTTAATTATGCATTTTAGATTATTTAAAATTATAAAAATGATTAATTGTGAACTAAGGGGATGATTGCTTTGAAGTGTGTTGAGGGCACACATGGGATAATGTTGTTATTCAGTCGCACAGTCGATTCCAACCCTTTGCGACCCCATGGACCATTGCCCTCCAGGCACCTCTGTCCTCTGTACCTTCAGTTTATTTGAATTCCCAAAAGTTTGAATTCATGTATGGGATTTTGGGCAGAACAACCTACCTGGACTTACCTTTAAGATGAAGTAGTTTTCATGATGAGGATGTATTAATCTGTGAATCTTTTTTGCTTAGCCAGAGCACATAGGCACAAACATTTCAGTGATGACACAGAGAGCTGAATCCAATCAAATAGAAGATATATCTGTTTTGGATATACTCTATGACCATTATGAACAGCTCTTAGATTATACATGAAATAGCTGCCTTCTAAGGAGTTGACAACTGGTGTTCCAGGTCAAAGATTCTTTCTAAAGCAATTGTACAAGAGTCATTTGATTATGAAATGGCCAAGGCTAGTTTTTTACTGAGGAGATTAAACAGGCCAAGTAAAGAGCCATAAACGTGAATCTATGTGATTCAGGAAGCCAAAGTTTTCAGACATTCTAATATATTTTTGTAAGATAATGCAAACTACTGTGATGAAACTTGCCCCCAGACCTTTTACTTGCAGGTCAACATGAAACAACCAAATATCTGTGACTTGGTTCTCTAGAGATTATTTGCTTCGTCTCAGATCCCCTAGACTGTATCTGGTATTGATTCAAATACTTAGAATCATTTGGACCAATTGTCATAATGTAAGCCACTTAAGGATATAGTGTGTTATAAAGTGTCATACACATTAAATGGATGGTAATGATAATGGGATGATATCTCAATGATGCACACCAGCCTGGCAGATGCCTTAAAATTAGCTATATAAAACTGGGGTTTAAATTTACTAGCAAATTAAATTTAAAAAATAACCAAAATTAGAAGCAACTACCATATCTTGGACTAGGAGAATAGTTGAACATATTTTCACTCCCTTTTTCACATGTTGTTTCTTGTTCCACCCAGTGTTTCACTCACACCTAAATTTTATATGTCTAGGAATACTACAGGTCTCTTTGCCCAGGCCTGATATCTGCCAAAATTACTGAGAAAGTGATATTGCCACCATTTATAATAATAATAATAATAATAATAATAATAATAATAATAATAATAATAATAATAATAATAATAATAATAATAATAATAATAATAATAATAATAATAATAATAATAATAATAATAATAATAATAATAATAATAATAATAATAATAATAATAATAATAATAATAATAATAATAATAATAATAATAATAATAATAATAATAATAATAATGTTTTATTTATATCCCGCTTCCCTCAATCCAATGGATGACTCGAAGCGGCTTACAACATGATTCAACACACTGTGATGGTGAAAGATTTACACAAATATTCAGATTCCCTAACTGTCCTAACACTAAATCATGTTTCTTTCGGTTTCATGTGGGACATGATTTATCCTGATCTTGTCACTATGAAAGATGAAAAACACCCTAAAAAGAACATACCAGAAAAATATTATATACACCTTAAAGCAGAAAAAGAAAATAGCCTGCCCAGCTCAATTGAATAACTAGAGTGCATAACTGAACTAGATCCAGTCATTGTAACTGTGACAGTAAATTGAATTTCAACATCCTCAGCTCTTCTCTCAAGGTGATAGTGAAGTATGTCCTTTAATGACATTTTAAGAACTGCAGGACCTGGGCTGGTAGCATTATTTGTGGCCCATTTGCCCATTCCTCAGATACTTAATTTTCCCAGCATCAAGGAGAACTTGAACACGGTTCCTTCTGCAATCTAAGTGATTTAATGCAATGCAAACAAACAGCAAAGGGATGCCAAAACAATAAACCTAAGGCCAATAGGGCCCCTTCCTTTCACAGTACACATTCACCAAGTAGACTAAGAAGTCTAACACCCACTTGCACTCACCTCAACACCGTAGCATCATTTTATACCATTTTCATCACCCCCTTCCGTCAATTGCTGTTTTTATCCAATCCTGACCTTCATAGTGATGGTCTGAGGCTTCCTTCTTGCCTTGCTTTCTCTGGGGTAACTATCTGACAAGACCATTCTCTCTGTAAAGGCCAATTCTCCCTCCCTTTCAAAAGTGCCTCTGTTAAGATGACTGGCTAGAGAGAAATTACTCCCTTCCTCCAGTCACCTGTTTGTTTTTTGCAAGTTTGTCTTTCTCTTATTATGGTCAACAGGAAGGGTTTCTCACTCCACATCTTACAGACATAAATGTTCAGTACAAAACTTGGAAAAAGTATGCCTTTGTTCTATATCTCATGCAGGCCATATTCATTAAGACTATTTCAGGAGTTGTAGTTCAAGATTAAAAATCTATAGTTCAGAGGCAGAGCCGGCTCTACTGTTAGCCAAGATGAGGCAAGTGTTTCAGGAAACAGATGTTGTAAGGCAAAAATAGCAGCCCCCCTCCCAATATTCCTGTGTCCTTTAGCTATTTTTGCTGTTGTTATCATGTCTGCACTAGATATTTACACAGCAGTATCTATTGTCCTTTAATAGACCATGACTTGTACCCTTTACTCTTCTTTTTTTGAACCAGTTGTTGAAGGAAATAGAAAGAATGCAAGCGCGGCGCCAAAATGGCCGCCACGCTCTTTGCGCCCCCCCCCACCGGACTTGGACATCCGGGTAGTTAGGGGGCGTGGCCAGCACCCTTTGAAAGGGGTGGCCACAAGGCAGCCGCGCTGCCATTTTGCGAAGCAACGGAGAGGAGAAGTTTTTTCCCACTTGCTCCGTCGCTCTTCCCTTTAGCCGGGAAGCCTTTTTCGGCAGCAGTTTTTCTTCCCTTTCTTCGGCTTCCCAGCACTTCGCAGCAATGCCTTCCAGGAAGAAGGCGATTGGGAACACGGTTCGTTCCTCGCGGAGGGGCCAGCCGGGTCGGAGGACCGCGACTGCGCCCCCTCAACAGCCCCCCTTTCCGGGGGCGCCCGCCGGGACCGGCGGGATGGGGATGGTTGCTCCCTGGCCTGAGGCTGGGCAGCCTCAGCCTGGCCCTGCAGGGGATTCGGCCCCCGGCCCGCAATCAGCGGCCACCGGCTCAGGCCTGGCGCATAGCCAGGCTGGGCCTTCGGGTGTGGGCGTTCAGCTTCCAGCGGTGGGTTTCAATCAAGGGGGTTGGTTGGGTTCCCTTCCCTGGCAGGGCTTGCCCCCGGCCCCGCAGGGGCCGGTTGTTGGCGCATGGCCATATTCGGGCCCTGGGGTCCAGAGACCTGGCCCGGCACCAGCGACCGGTGGGCCGGCTGGCCCACCCATTAGTGTTGGGGGCTATGTGAATGTGGATGCCCTACTGGCCCGTGTAGCGGCCCTGGAGGCATCTTTAAGGGTAGTTAATCCACCCGGGGCACCGTTTGGTTTATAGGTCAACTCAGCGCTTGCCGGTACCCAGCAGGCAGCCGCCAGGGTCGAGCTGCCTGAGGCAAACAGGTCGGCATCAGCCGCGGCCTCGCAGCTCCCCACGCAGCTGATTCCACCAGCAGGTAGTGGTCAGGTCCCATCTTCGAGCTCGGTTGCGGTCACGAGCTCCAACGCCCGCAGTGGGCCGGAACCCCCGGTGGGGGCGGCTCACGGGGGTGCAACTTGTGAGTATACGGTCCAATCTAGTGCACCCACGACACAACCCACAATGGGGGAAGGCTTGCAGTGGCTGTGGCCTTGCCTGGCTGGGGCGGCGGGTCAGCCGCCGCCGGCCCATCTGCGAACGGCCCCTCCACTCCAGGGCCCCTCTTGGGGCGGGGTACCCTGTCCCGCGGGGAACTTACTGGGGGTGGTGGGGCTGGTCCAGGCTCCTTTCATGGTGCCCAGTACTGCCCATGTTCCGGTGTCGGACTTGCCGATGGCAGGTTATTCGTTGCCCCTCGGGGACCACCTGGCCCAGGCCACCAAGGAAAAGATATGGCGGGGGGAGTACGTGGACATTTTCTCCCTCCTGAATAGAGAACCCACCAAGGAGGAGAGGGAGGGGCAGGATGAGAAGGACAAGGAGCAGTCTCGTCGACGTAAGCCGCCACGCACATGGGCCAACTGGTTACCCGCGTATCTTATATACATGGCGGTGTATCTCAGGGCCCAGCCTGACCTGGCAATTCCGATGGTCCAGTATTTGGACAACATATACCGGGCGATGGTTGATTTCCCTGGCCCGTCGTGGTTGGCTTACGACGAGGAATTCCGTATGAGGGTGCCCCTACACCCTGAGATGAGGTGGGATGAGCCCTGCCAGAAGCTGTGGCTTCTGTACATGACCCCCACGCGCCCAGCGCCAGAGGAGAGGTACCATTGTGGACATGCGGTCCAGCGAGCTGCTCCAGCCCAGGCACCCCGCCAGGTGGCGGGGCAGGGGGTTCCAGCCCGCCTGCTGTGCTGGAGCTTCTCTGCCAATGGTGCGTGTAACAGGAAGCAGTGCCGATACAGGCACGAGTGTCCCTCTTGTTCTGGCCCCCATGCCGCCTCCACGTGTCCTAAGGCGGGCGGACTGCAGGGCAGAGGTAGAGGTGGACAGGGGGCCGGCAGAACTGCCGCAGAGGGAGCTGGTCAGGCAAAAGGCCCCCTCCCCAATTAACGTGGACATGTTGGAGCGTTGGCTCACGATGTACCCGAGGAGGGCAGATGCAGCTTACCTGCTTGAGGGTTTCCAGCAGGGGTTTCACATTCCTTTCACGGGGGTCAGGTCCCCTCAAGATGCACCCAACCTCTTATCACTCAGGGAAGGGAGGAGGTGGCTGCCAGCAGCATTGCTAAGGAGGTTGCGGCTGGCAGGGTTGCCGGCCCTTTCCCTCTCCCGCCATTCCCCAACCTCAAGGTCTCTCCTTTGGGGTTGGTGCCCAAGAAGTCGCCGGGGGAGTTCCGTTTGATACACCACTTGTCTTACCCGGCTGGCCGTTCAGTCAATGATGCTATCCCTGACGACCTTTGTTCGGTCAGGTATACATCTTTTGACCAGGCCCTGCGCATGGTGCGCTCATGTGGCCCGGGTGCACTACTCGCTAAGTGCGACATCAAGTCCGCGTTCCGTCTCCTGCCAGTGCACCCGGGCGACTTTGAGTTGCTGGGTTTCAAGTTTCGGGGTGAATTTTATTTTGACAAAGCCATGCCTTTTGGCTGCTCAATTTCCTGCTCGGCATTTGAGCGCTTCAGCACCTTCCTCCAATGGGCCTTTGTTCGCAGGTCAGGGTCCCGGTCTGTAGCCCACTACCTTGATGATTTCTTGTTCGGGGGTGAACGGGGCTGGGACACGTGCACACGTCTCCTGAACACATTTCAGACGCTAATGAAGGAACTCAGTGTCCCTTTAGCGCCCGAAAAGACCGAGGGCCCTTCAACCAAGCTCACATTCCTGGGGGTTGAGATTGATACAGTTGTGCAGGCATCCAGGTTTCCTGCTGACAAGGTTTCATGGATCGTTGCACTCATTTCGGACTTGCTGGCAAAACGCAAGGTGTCCCTTTGGGAGTTACAGGTGTTACATGGCCACCTTAATTTCGCTTGCAGGGTTGTTGCGCCGGGCAGAGCGTTTGCTCGACGCTTGTGCGATGCCATGACTGGCTTGGCCAGGCCCCACCACAGGGTTTGACTGAACAAGGGCATGAGGGATGACATGCTCATTTGGCTCCAGTTCCTGAGGGGATTCAATGGGGTGTCCTTTTGGAGGTCCGACCTTTTGGTTTCCCCTCGTTTTCAGGTTCAGTCGGATGCATCAGGGTCCCTGGCTTATGGGATTTACTTCGAAGGGAAGTGGGCCTACGGCAAATGGCCGCCACACTGGTGGGGCACGGGTCGATTGCGAGATCTCACGTACCTGGAGTTTTTTCCTATTCTGGGAGCTTTGATGCTATGGGGCAAGGAGTGGGCTAATTCGGTTGTCCATTTCTGGTGTGACAATGCGGCGGTGGTCCACATTGTCAACTCACAGATGTCAAAATCTCCCAGGGTCATGGAACTGGTTCGCCAGTTCGTGTTGCGCAGCCTACGCCTCAATGTGCTTTTTAGGGCTCGACATGTTCCAGGTATTAATAACAATATTGCTGACGCTTTGTCCCGCCTGCAGATCCCCCGGTTCCGTGCCTTGGCCCCGGACGCAGAGGAATTTCCCTCGCCGCTCCCGGACGAGATATGGACACTTGGCAAGGAGAGGTGAACCGGGCGATCGGCATGTCGCTCGCCCCCCGCACGCGTAAGGCGTATCACCATGCATTCAGTTCATTCAGGGCCTTTTGTGCCCAATCACGGCTGCTGGAAAGTTGGCCCATCCCAGTGGCTCATGTCCTCCAATTTATGGTTTATTTACATGCTCAGGGCTTGGCCCCCTGCACCATAGCATCCAGGCTGTCAGCGCTGGCATTCATGGCCAAGGTGGGTGGGTTTGCTGACAGCACAACTGATTTTCGCATACGACATGTTTTGGAAGGGTGGGTGCGGGAACGTGGGCGCAGCCCGGACGACTGCCACCCTATTTCCCCTGGGGTCCTTACCCAACTGGCACGGGGTTGGCATGACCTGTGTTTCGACAGGTATGAGGCAACCCTGTTTCACGCGGCTACTACGGTGGCCTTTTTTTGGAGCGCTCCGCATCAGTGAGCTGGTGCTACTGTCTAAGGCAGATGCGAGTCGTAGGGCACTGGAACTCGAAGATGTCTATGTTTCCGATGATTGGGCTCAGCTGAGGATATGCTCCTCTAAGGTTGATCAGCACGGTGTAGGCAGTGGTGTAAGACTGCTACGATGTTCCATGGCTGACATCTGTCCGGTTGGTGCCCTACAGGAGTTCCTTGCACTACGTGGTACGCGCCCTGGCCCGTTTTTCTGTCACCAAGATGGGTCTCCCCTTACTAAATTTCCATTTTGGAAGGTGACCGGTAAGGCACTAGCCAGTGTTGGCCTCCCTGGGGCTCGTTACGGCACCCATTCATTTAGGATAGGAGCGGCTTCCACCGCAGCGGCGTTTGGGTACTCAGGGGCTGAGATATGCAACATGGGATGGTGGGGATCACTATGTTTTCAGTTGTATATTCGCCCTTTTCAACAGTTCAGTCACGGCCCTGTTTCCTTTTTTCCTTGACAGACCCTGGGTGTCGTCTTGCACCGGTGACAGTATGGCTGGTGGGCCACAGCTATGTGCACAGGGCAGCGCAGTTTGCTGCGGCGACAGAGTGGGGACCCCGACTGGGATTAGGTGCATCCGCAAGTCTCAGGTGGTACGGTAAGCGCGGAATGTTATGGCGGGAACTGTTGCCATTCCTTTTCTCCATCAGGGATGCTGACCTGCCTGATGTCCTGATTATACACCTCGGGGGTAATGATTTGGGACAGGTCACGGGCCTATCGCTGAAGCATGCGATTTGCGGTGACCTGGCCTACCTGCATTATGTGTGGCCCGCCACAACCCTGATTTGGTCGGACATGGTACCGCGGCACGCTTACAGGGGAGGGTTTAACCTCCAAGCCCTTGATCGGGCGCGGCGTCTGGTGAACAGGGCTATTGCCCGGTTCCTTAGGGACAAGGGTTGGGGGCGCGTCATAAGACACCCCACCATCAGTCTCCAAAATTATGAGCTGTACATAGGGGATGGGGTCCATCTGTCGCCGGGAGGTATGAGCCTCTAGTTAGGAGATTGGCGAGCAGTCCTGTTGACCGAGCTGACGGTCTGGGGGGGGGCGGTGAGCCTTTATTGAATCATCCCCGTGTGGCGGGTAGCACTGGTAAGGTAAACATTTATGACCCACAGGTATCCGGCAGGTTCGCAATTGACTGGACAACACTAGACAGGCACAAGTTGGTTAACGTTGTCCGGTCAACGATGAACCAGGCAATGGGGTGATGGCATGAGCTGGGCAGCAGGCATAACCCCGTTATTTTACGGATACGCATCAGAGGGTGGGGTCACTAGTTAGATTATTGACTACGGTCAACAATTTGTTTGTTGTCAACAAACAAATTGATACAAATGGATACATTGTAACCAATTGCCGTTGGCAATTTTGGGTGGAACCTTACCAGTGATACTTCGGCCTGCTTGCCTTAAGAATTATAATTGGTTGAATACCAATAGAAATTTGTAATTCGGACTAGGGCATGAATCAATAAATGTGGCCCAATGCCGTTATCCACTTTTACCAGTGTCTGAGTCCTTTATTGGGGGGTGCGCCTGCAATGCAATCACGGCGCCAAAATGGCCACCGCGCTCTTTGCAGCCCCCCCCACCGGACTTGGACATCCGGGTAGTTAGGGGTGTGTGGCCAGCACCCTTTAAAAGGGGTGGCCACGAGGCAGCCGCGCTGCCATTTTGCAAAGCGACGGAAAGGATAAGTTTTTCCCCTCCACCCCCTCCCTAGTTAACAGTGTGATATTTTGGTCGCTTCGGGGCCGGGTGGGAATTTTTGGCTGGGACCTACAATTGGCCTTCAGGTCCTGGCTTTTTTGCCCATCCCACATTGTTGCTATGGTTCGACATAGGGGTTTTTCTTGTTCTGCTGTTGACTTTGGTCACATGGGCGGGTAGCACTGGTAAGGTAAACATTTATGACCCACAGGTATCCGGCAGGTTCGTAATTGACTGGACAACACTAGACAGGCACAAGTTGGTTAACGTTGTCCGGTCAACGACGAACCAGGCAATGGGGTGATGGCATGAGCTGGGCAGCAGGCATCACCCCGTTATTTTACGGATATGCGTCAGAGGGTGGGGTCACTAGTTAGATTATTGACTACGGTCAACAATTTGTTTGTTGTCAACAAACAAATGGATACAAATGGATACATTGTAACCAATTGCCGTTGGCAACTTTGGGTGAAACCTTACCAGTGTTATTTTGGCCTGCTTGCCTTAAGAATTATAATTGGTTGAATACCAATAGAAATTTATAATTCGGACTAGGGCATGAATCAATAAATGTGGCCCAATGCCGTTATCCACTTTTACCAGTGTCTGAGTCCTTTATTGGGGGGTGCGCCTGCAAAGTAGAATCTTAGGTGTTGTAATGTGCTGTCAGGTTACATCCAACTTACATGGTTTTCAGGATAGCTGAGATATTTAAGTTGTTTCACCATTGCCACAATGCACTGATTTTCCACAGACGAGCAAGGATTCAAACCCAGCTTTCCTGAGTTCTAGTTTATTTATCCATCCACTATACTACATCATTTGTTCAGAATTATAATTACCAAACCTTTAAAAAGAAGTTCTAAATATCAATTAGAATTCAATACTGAAAACAATTTGCTAGAGAATTTTGTTCTCCAAGAGTTTTATAAAAAGTACTGCAGTGTTAAGTGGGTTTGTGCAATCTTGAAATACAGTGTTTGTTGCTGTAATTAGAACTTCATAGTTTGACATTAGCAAACAGATTTAAGTTTTTGAACTGTATTTGGCAGAGTTGATCTTGTCAATCTGGTTGACATGGCAAATTTTATCCATCAGCAGAGGGTAATAATAATTATTTTGAAAGTGTCGTCTTTAAACCTCCACTATTACAATGATTGCTTTTGAGGAAAACAGTTTAACACATTGACAATTACATCATTTTCTTAATGGATGCTGAAACAGAACTACTTCATAATGCACATCTTTTTTTTCTTTGTAAATTTCTGTTCGGGGTAGATTTCAGTGTGTGATACATTTCACCAGAAAATATATGCCAGTAAAATATATTGTGTTGCTGCCTTCAGTTCGGATACAATTGGCTGCTGTCTAAAACAAAGACATATCTTATAATTTGCAGGTATCTGACAAGCACCTAAGTGTGATACACTAAGGAGAAAGGCCAAAATTAGAAGGCTTATCTGGGCCTAGTTTTTTCCAAACTTCCTGTTTCTTCCAGTGGTACCTGAGGGCTTTCTTTCTGAGCAGGACATTTAGGAAGAGCTTAGCCTAACTAAGCCTCAAAGACTTCTAATATAGGCCTTCTTCCCAAAATGTATCACATTGAGGCATTTGTCAGGTCCTTGTAAGGTAGGTAAAACTTCCAGAATAAAGAATTATGGTATATATTGTCCAGAAAATCCAAAAATCAATCCCTAGTTCTCAATATGTAATCTGATCAGGTAAGTGACCAATATACTGAAGAGATAATATTTTGTTGGTTTATAACGATCACTGGATAATTTCATAGTGCAGGAATGATACAAGTCTGTCTCCCTGTGCAATTAATAGCATGAAATAAGGTGCAGTCACTATACGAGTATCTGATCACATGGATGCCTAGTTCACTTCAAATGAGGGAGACTAAGCCAACATTTGCATGGTTGGGTAGACCCAAAGAACACTTCTGTCATGGTTACTTGATTACACTTGCACCTCATAGTGAGGGGGAGAGGGCAACTCTTATCCTAGGACATAAATTATGCAAATATTTTTATGAACCAGGAGTTTGATATCTTCAGGAACCATGTCACAACTTTTATGACAAAGGCTATCATCATGTAGCCTATACTTACTCAAAATTGAGTTTTGCGATACCGGATACTGTGAATGTTTACCGACAGTAATGTCATAGTTCAATCAGCAGTGAAGGCTGAAGAAAGAACTGACTCACAGGTGTCACAGAATGAAGTTGAAGTAAACTTGTAGAGAGAACAGTCTCACACCAAGTGTCCTATAGCTAATATACCTGAAAGCATATGTACGTATGTGCATTTTAATTTGACTCACCCATTATGAAAATTCTTAATTATGAATGAGCATGTTAGGTGAAAACTATATTGTTATTTACCTGTGTGATAGCTGTTATCAGGCCATAATAATAACAATTCAAATCAATTCTAACTTACGCCGACCCTTTCCTAGGGTTTTCAAGGGACAGAATGCATAGAAGTGGCTTATCAGTCTCCTCTGCTGGGAGCACTCTGTGACTGTGCAGCTTGCCCAAAACTACACAGCCTGGCTCTTTTCCCAAGAAGCACCTTGGGGAATCAAATACTTAGCCTCTGGTTCCACTGCCAGATACCTAAACCACTGAGCTATGCATCAGATTGTGGGGAGTATTAATTTATATCACAGGGACTAATAAACATATAACTTGGAAAGTACCAAGTGAGTGTAAATGGGAAATTTTGACTGGTCTCTGTGAAAGCAAAGGGGTGTTTTGACCACATTTACCTTCTTTTTAGTAAGTTTACATTTCTTCTGGCAACAGTTATGGATATCTGTTAATGATTATGAGAAAGCACAAACAAATATGTGTAAAGGCAAATCTAAGAGCCATCTCCCCCTGCCTACAACACAATAATTAAAATCCAAGTTCAATTTGAATTAAATTGGGAGATAATGTAGCATGGCTCATCATTGTTTTCCCAATTTTGCAGCCACCCCTTCCTACTTCCAAAACTTACCTTATGGAAGATGTCACCGTAGATGATTTCATTTATTCGTACCTTGATGAATGCTGAAATGGCAACATCACCAAGGATCCTGAGAAATTTATTTTTTCTTAGACACTCATCTATGGAGATGACAGCAACTAAAAATTATATGTTCCACTAATCTTTGCACCTATACCCTGGAATTTCTGGATAGTTTTCGGGGGAAATTGTTGTTCCTCCACCCTGTTAAAACCAGTCAGATCCATTTTGAAGTAAATCAAGTGATGGAACAACATCAGATGGTCTCCTTCAATACTAATGGCTTTTTCATAGTTTATAAAAGATTTTCTTCAATTTCAATGCAGGCTTCATTCATTCATTCATTCCATTTACATCTCACCTTTCTCAGCAAGGAGTCAAGGCAATGTTTTGTTTTCTACCCCTGAAATTATGTTGAAAAGCTTTACCTTTATATTCATCATTCATTCATCACCTCTCCCAACCCCCACCTGGTCAAATAATTTATACTTCCTCAGCACTACTTGAAAGGCATAATGTTAATTATCTAAACATGTTCATTTCTTTGTTCCAATCAATATTGTTCATCTAGACTGACACTGCAATAATTCTTTCTTATGTTTTCAGCCACTCTGAGTTATGTAACTGTTCCATCCAGTTCAAATTATTCTTTCAAGGACAAGCTGCAGTGTAATATTGTGGAGACCTTAAATCTCTCTAGGGTCTAGAGCAGTGGTGACCAAACTTTTTCTTCTACGGGCCAGTCCCACCACCGACACACAGCTGTGAGGGCCGGAGGCGGGCTGCTCCCACTGCTGACCATTTCAACGTCAAGCAACGGCGGTGGCAGTGGTGATTGTGCTTTGTCCCCGCTGTTCCGAGCAGCCTCTGGCTTCGTCCCCACACTTCAGCAGCCTTTGAGGATGTGGATCGCTGCCTTGGGGAAATTTTTGGAGCCTTCCCCACTTCAAAATCTGCGGTGCTAGGAGAGCCCCTTGGCATGCCTGGGATGACGTCCGGCAGTTTGGAGAGGGCCCGGATTCTCAGCCCGGGCGGGATTAATGAGATGAATGGGCCTAATTGGGCCCGTGGGCTGTAGTTTGTGCACCGCTGGTCTAGAGCATCACATTGTTCACAGTACACAACCAATTTCTTTCTTAAGAAGTAAGCATTCAATTGATAAGAGAACAACCTCTGTATATTTGGATTCTAATGTCTGTAATTTGTTATCGTTATATTAATCCAACAGTTATTTCCATGTGGTCTTACATTTTTTAATCATAAAAACATTTCACTTTTATTTTTCTGTTCCAAATATCTTTTGCAAACTGAACAGATGCATATGAGAACCAACTTAAGACATTCTACTATTAGATGCAAAAGATGAGAAGATACTCCTCGCTATTTCAAGTATAAACTGGACTGATAGTTGAACCTTTTGTCAAAGCATTTGGACGTCTCCTTTTTTTTTGGGGGGGGGAGGAAAAGCATGAAGAGAGCCACTTAATCTCACCACCTTCCTTACAAAAGAGATGCTTATTGGTTTGTGAAGCAAAAACCTTTTATACACAGTTTATACTTTTGTTATTTTCTTTTCTATAGTGTAGACCTACATGCCTATATGTAAGTCTGTAGAGAGCAGAAAATGGAGGGGACAGGAAAGTCAGCTAATAAATAAATAACAAAACAAAGCAGTCACAATTACAGGTACTATATATACCACCCCATAGTGCTTTCCTTTACCATTTACAGGATCAAACTCACAACCTTTTGATTGCAGTACAGCAGTTTAACCACTGCACCACAAGAAGGAAGCTGGAGTGTTGCCAACCCGGGAACCTCAAATTACCATACGGGCCAAGCCAAATTACCATACTTATACCGTATGGGCAGTGGGCGGAGTTGTGGGTGGAGTTGTGGGCGGAGTCTGGGTGGACTTTTTTTGAATATTTTTCATGAAATAACGAGAAGCAACCATTTTTTTAAAAAATGTTCAGGAAAAACCGGAAGTAACTTTTTAAATATATATTTTCCAAAATTACCGTACTTCTCCGTACAGTAACCGTACACCATACGGAGGGCCAAATTACCGTACGGTATAGTAATTACCATACACATTGGCTGCTTGAGGGGGAGCCCTTTAAGTGTATAACTATGCAGCAGAAAGAGGTAGTTACACCCAGGAAGTAAGATTTTCCCAAGTTAACTTCCTTCAGCTGATTACACAGGAGGCAGCTTGTTAAACATTTGAATCCTTTCTTCACACGTGGTGCTTGGGTCTCTTTGTTTCTCTCTTCTCTTCTCTTCCTGTTCTGTTCTGTTTATTTCTTTTATTTCTTTTTTTAGGCTTATTGCTGTAGAGCAGGGTGGCCAACCTAAGTGCCCCAGGTATTCCTGGACTTCAATTACCAGAAGCCCAAGTAAGAACACCTGCTGATCAGGGCTGCTGGGAATTGAAGTCGAAGAACATCTGGGGCACAAAGTTTGGCCACCCCTTCCCTAGAGCTTGCCATCTAGGTGGCCGGGGGCTGGGGGGAGGCTGACAATTCAGCAGATAGACAGAGTGAAGTTTTCACTTCAGTCTTGTTTCCAGCTTTTTATGGTAGCTCTGCTCTTAGATAAAGGTAAAAGTCTCCCTTGTTCAAAAGCCAGCCATGTCTGCCACTAGGGGATTTTATTTATTTATTTATTTATAGTCAAATTTGTATATGCCGCCCGCTCAGGCAGAACCCGACTCAGGGCGGCTTCACAACAATTCACAAAAGACATAAATACAATTATAAAAAGTATAAAAAGCCCCCCCAACCCACCCCCTTTAAAAACCCATATGTCCCACCCACCCACTATACAAAGGAGGAGGAGAAAGTTCTTATACAAGCCAGCAGGCGGGCACCATAGTCCCATTCGGGCCCCACACCTGCCCTGCCAGCCAGGTCTTCACTCCTTTCCTGAAGGGCAGCAGTTCACTTTGGAGTCTTAAGTCTATTGGCAGGAGGTTCCAGAGAGTTGGTGCGGACACGGAGAAGGCCCTCCTTCGGGTGCTAGACAAATGTGCATCCCTAGCCGGTGGCACCACTAGAGAACCCCTCCTGTCCGCTCTGGTTGGACGGGCAGACACTCTTGGGACGATGCGGTCTCTAAGGTATCCCGGCCCCCTGCCATGTAGGGCTTTAAAGGTCAAAACCAGCACCTTAAATTGCACCCGGAGACAAACTGGTAACCAGTGCAGCTCCCGAAGTAGGGGAGAGGCATGGGCATATCGCCCACACCCCATCACCACCTGGGCCGCCGCATTCTGGACCAGCTGCAGCCTCCGAATGGTCGTTAAGGGCAGCCCCATGTAGAGCGCATTACAATAGTCTAGTCGGGAAGTAACCAGAGCATGGGTGACCATAAGCAAGGAGCCCCGGTCCAGGAGAGTGCGCAATTGGCGAATCACCCGAAGTTGGGCAAAAGCCCTCCTGGCCACAGCCGCCACTTGTTCTTCCAGCAGCAGCCGCGAGTCCAGAAGAACCCCCAAATTGCGCACTGGGTCTGTCTGGGGCAGAACAGCCCCATCCAGTACCAAAGATGGTAACTCCCTGGATAACGCGGGGCCCCTTATCCACAGCCACTCTGTCTTGCTGGGATTCAGCCGAAGCCCATTGGCCCCCATCCAGACCCCAATGGCCTCTAGGCATCCGGACAGGATTTCAACAGCATCACTGGGGTCCCCACGGGCCGAGATGTACAACTGTGTATCATCCGCGTACTGATGGTACCGCACCCCGTGGGAACGAATGATCTCACACAGCGGCTTCATGTAGATGTTAAATAAGAGAGGAGAGAGCACAGAGCCCTGAGGCACCCCATATTTGAGGGGCCTAGGGCTGGACCTCTCACTCTCCAACCATACCGACTGGGTACGGCCCTTCAGAAATGAGGAAAACCAGGACAACACAGTGCCCTGGATCCCCAGTCCTTCGAGCCGTTCCAGAAGGATACCGTGGTCGACGGTATCAAAAGCCGCTGAGAGGTCAAGAAGAGCAAGGACGGATGGACAACCCCCGTCCCGCTCCCGCCAGAGATCATCCATCAGTGCGACCAATGCTGTCTCCGTTCCATATCCGGGCCTGAACCCTGATTGAAAGGGGTCTAGATAATCCGCTTCCTCCAGGACACTCTGCAGCTGACGTGCCACCGCCTTTTCCAAAACCTTACCCAAAAAGGGCAGGTTGGAAACTGGCCTGTAGTTGTTAAGGACAGCTGGGTCGAGGGACAATTTCTTCAGGAGGGGGCGCACCAAAGCATGTTTTAGCTGTGCAGGAAATACCCCCTCCCCTAAAGAGGCATTTATTATCCCCCCTATCCAGCCACCTGTTACCTCCTTGGAGGCTTTCACCAACCAAGTAGGACAGGGATCCAAAGGACATGTAGGGGCACGAACAGCTGCAAGGAGCCTGTCCACTTCATCAGGGACAACAGGATCGAACTGATCCCAGATCGTACAGCAAGACAATGCTCCGGCACCTCCCCGACCCTCCCCATCCACGCCAGGATTCAATCCTGAACGAATCCGATCGATTTTCTCCACCAGATGGTCAGCAAAGTCCTCAGCCGAACCCTGAAAACCGGGCACCGATCCCCCTCTACCAAGGAGGGACCTGGTTACCCGGAACAGGGCGGCTGGGCGATTATCAGCGGAGG
Organism: Bradypodion pumilum; assembly: GCA_035047305.1. Lineage (NCBI taxonomy): Eukaryota > Metazoa > Chordata > Lepidosauria > Squamata > Chamaeleonidae > Bradypodion > Bradypodion pumilum. Next base: position 303,836,142 of record JAWDJD010000004.1, on the reverse strand, counting down.
CAATAAGGGTGGTGAAGTATTGCCGCCTCACCACCCCTATCGCCACTAGATAGGCCCTAATAGCAGCTCTAGCTAGTGTCCAATCGGAGTCATCCTGGGTCTTCACCCAGCGGCGCTCTAGGCGTCTCTTTGCCCGTTTGAGTTCACGGTGCTCATGGTGCTCATCTTCTTTTGCAGCCAAAGAGCTAGAGCTGTCTGTGTCTGCAGACATTTCCATGGTCACATGACAGGCATGACTAGATACCAGAGCACACAGAACACTTACCTTTCCTGTCAAAGGGGTACCTATTTATCTATTTGCAATTTTTTGCTTTCAGTCTGCTAGGTTGGCAGGATTTGGGGCAGACGATGTGAGCTCACTCCATCATGCAGCATGCGGGTCTCGAACTGCTGACCAGCCAACCTTCTGGCACAGCATCACATCCCTGCCCAGAGAAGGGAATAGTTTTCTACTTTCTTGGTAGCCATGAGACCAAATGTCATGGTCAAAATAAACAATCTATGAAGAAACCTCATCAGATTGTTTTAGCTCTGGAAAGTAAACTCAAGGCCTTTGAACATAGATATTCTTCTCATCTACCCTATCAGCATTCGTAAGAAGGAGAAAGGAAAATAGCCAAGGTCAGTGATGGTGAACCATGACATTCCAGCTGTTCTTGAACTTCAATTCCCAGAAGCCCTGGTCAGCAGGAGTGCTGACTTGGGCTTCTGGGAATTGAAGTCGAAGAACACCTGGCATGCCAAGATTCACCATCACTGGTCTAAGTGATGCTGATGTGAGAGGTTTGGCTTTTTGAACCATGGTACCATGCCCAAAAGGACCTTGCAGAAGGGCATGGCTTTGCCCCCTCTGCCCCAGAGGGAGATGGAGGAGGCATGCCTGGTGGTATGCTGGGTCAGAAGGGGAGGCGCTAGGTTTGCCTCTTAAGGCAGCTTTTCCCCAGCTCTGGCCTTTTTTCAAGCCAGTAGGAGAGTGAAAGCCCACCCTCCCACTCTCCCATTGCAGTGTGAGATTTGCTGGTTGCTTCGGGGCTGATTAGGAATTTTTGCTCACCCCGATTGGCCTTTGAGGTGTGGTGTTTTTGCCCATTCCACACTTTTTCTGTAGGGGTATTGTTTGTCCTTGTGGTGGATCCAAATTGGTCACTTTGGCGGGTAGTGCGGGGTGAAGAAGGTAGATAAAGGCCCAGGTTTATTTGGGAATGGGTCAGGTGTGATAAATAGCTGGGACTACAGGATCTTATGGTTTGACTCCCAACTGGGGGGCATACCGATGACCTGTTGACCACGCTATGGGTCTACAGCCCTATCGCTTGAGTGTAGCATTGGTCACTGCACCTGAATTGCAAACCAGGAGGGAGACTGTTGTAGGGCAGGACACTCCTGGTGAGCAGGCAACTATCTACAAGTGAGTGGAAAAGGTATAGGATGACTACCTTTGCTCCATCACAGAGACCCACACTACTCAGGTTCACTGAAGGTAGGGCATAGTTTCAGTTGAAGTTAATCATTAATAATAAAGTGGCCCTTAGTTAATTCCAACAATGTGGGAGCAATGGCTATGCTTCCTGGAACATGGACTGTTGGCAAGTGATGGGTTGCACCTCACAAAGACTAGAAAGAATATGTCTGGCCAGAGCATGAAGAAATTCATCAAAAGTGCTTTCAACTGAATTGGAACATGGAGTGAGACATAGAATCAGAGGTAAATATAGATAAACACTTATGCACAATTAGAGGAGCAGATCAAGCAATCCTAATGAGGCCCAATAATAATCTTCATAAAATGTAGTAAGAAAAGCAGACCACAAACCAGAAAAAACAGAAAAACTGGAGATCCTTAGTTCATTGGGGGGGGGGGGATATGACTTGATTTGAATAACTTAAACTTTGTGGGATGATTTTCATGATTGGAATACAGCAATTGAAGGCTATACAGTTCAAGAAAAACACAAGGCATAGAAAAGGAGATGGAGTCACACCATATGTTAAAATTACAGATTCCTGGACAGAAAGATAGGAAGACGAGCTTAGTTTCCAATTGAGAGCATCTGGGCTGCTATAATTGGGTTGAAAAACTAAAGAAATGTGGTTATTGGCATTAGTCACTGCACAATTAAAGAGAAGATGGAGATGAAAGTTGTGAAAAACAAATTGCAAGACTTTCATAGAGACATGTAATGGAAGATAGCAATTATGCTAATAACTGAGTGCCTCGGGGCTCTCTCCTCTCCTATTTAACATCTATATGAAGTAGCTGGGTGAGATCATCTGTTCCCATGGGGTGTGGTATGATCAGTACGCAGATGACACTCAGTTGTACATCTTGGCCCATGGGGACCCCAGTGATGCTGTCAAAGCCCTGTCCAAGTGCCTGGAGGCTGTTGGGGTCTGGATGGGGGCCAACGGGCTACAGCTGAATCCCAGCAAGATTGAGTCACTATGGATAAGGGGTCCTGTGCTTTACCAGGAGCTACCATCTTTGGTTCTGGATGAAGCTAGTTTGCCCCAGACAGACCCGGTGCACAACTTGGGGGTCCTCCTGGACTTGCGGCTGCTGCTAGAAGAACAGGTTGCGGCTGTGGCCAGGAGGACTTTTGCCCAACTTCAGGTGATTCACCAGTTGCACCTGCTCCTGGACCAGGACTCCTTGCTCATGGTCACTCACGCTCTGGTGACCTCCAGACTAGATTACTGTAATGCGCTCTACATGTGGCTGCCCTTGATGACCATTTGGAGGCTGCAGCTGGTACAGAATGCGGTGGCCCGGGTGGTGATGGGGTGTGGACATCATGCCCATGCCTCACTACTGCTTCGGGAGCTGCACTGGTTACCAGTTTGCTTCTGGGTGCAACTTAAGGTGCTGGTTTTGACCTTTATAGCCCTATATGGTAGTGGGCCAGGATACCTAAGAGACCACATCATCTTGAGGATGTCTGTCTGTCCAACCAGAACGGACCGGAGGGGCTCTCTAATTGTTTCATCAGCCAGAGAGGCTCACCTCTCTGGCACAAGGAGGAGGGCCTTCTCCATGTCCACACTGGCCCTCTGGAACCTCCTGCCAACAGAGTTACATCTCTGGATGGAATTGCTGCCCTTCAGAAAAGAACTCAAAACCTGGCTGGCAGGCCAAGTATGGGGTGCAGGTGGAAGGGCGACCTCCGTTGGGTGGTTGGTGTAGTGGAAACTCCTTCCCCCCTGTCCCTTCGGTCCCTGCACACTTTTCTAAGGGATGGGTAGTTTTAATCAGTTTTTAACTATGTTTTTATTTATGATTGTGAACCGCCCTGAGTCGTCCTAGGCTGAGTGGGCGGTGTAAAAATCTAATAATTAACATTAAATTAAATTAAATTAAATTAAATTAAATTAAATTAAATTAAATTAAATTAAATTAAATTAAATTAAATTAAATTAAATTAAATTAAATAACTGTTGTGAGGCAAATTCTGCTACAAAATATTTCTGGCTTGTGTGGCTGATTATTTTTGCCAACAAAAAGTGGAGGAATTTTTAATTTTTAATTTAATTTAATTTTCGCACTTGTATGCTGCCCAATCAGGAAACCCGACTCAGGGCAGCTCACATGGTAAATAAACAATATACACAATATACAATACACAACATACACAGTAAATACACAGTAATACAATATACAAAATTCAATTTACCAAAAGTAGTATATAATAATATTATATTATAAGTAATGAAGTAGCTATCCTTGACTTGATTCTAATCAATAAAGATGATTTCGTGGAAGAAGTGTCACTAAGGAGAACTCTGTCAGAAAGTGTCCATGTTCTACTGGACTTTTGATTCCAAAAGAACAAAAGCAGAGTGTTATCTATGAAGGTTTCTGGATTATTATCCAGTAATTTGGCTGTTCAGTCTCTATCAACCTGATTCATCTCATAAAGTATTAACTACAAAGACGGGAGTTTCATAGAGTGGTTAGAATTTTAGCCTAGGGTCTGAGACATCATAAGTCAAATCCACCTCTGGCCATTAAACTCATTGGGTAATTATGTGAGGTCAAAAACTAACAAAAAGTAAAGAAGACAAAACATGCCATTTTAAAGACTAACTGCTATATTTTAAGTTGAACTTTTATGGATCAAGTCCACTTTTTCAGACATAAGAGTGAGATTTTAAGGCAATAATTTACCCCATGACTGAAGGACAATGGTTGGTTAGTATAGGACAGTGTTCCCCAACCTAAGTCCAGTACATTGGCTGATCAGTGCTTTGGGAAATTGACTCAGGCTTCTGGGAATTGAAGTTCAAAAACCAAAGGTTGGGCAACAGTGGTATACCAGACAAATTCTAAGTCATGCGAAGCAGTGTGCCATTTCACAATTGGTTGTGAATGAAGACCCCTTATTGATATTCAGATTTATTCATGTAAAGCTTTGTTCTGTAGAAGTGGGAAATGCTTAATAGATAAATGCACATAATTATTGTGGCAGTACATATTTGGTAATGAGTTTACCTTTCAGACTTTGTATTTTGCATTTACAGACTTTGTAAATGCAGATGGCTGGTGAATTTACTGATGGCAGAGTTTACTAACCTTGGGTCCCCATGTGTTCTTGCACTTGATTCTCAGAAATCCAAATCAGTAGACCTGCTGATCAGTGCTTCTGGGAATTGAAGTTCAAAAACAAATGAGGGCCCAAGATTGGAAAACTCTGATTTAGAGTAACTAAGGCCATATACTATTTTCACGCAGTCTGGTCTACCTCAGAGGCTATTTTGAGGGAAAAGAAGGAAGGAGGAAAATGTGTATATTGCCTTGAGCTTCTTGGATTCAGAGTAAATTTCATCAATACCTCAATTCATCATTTGATATTTGATCAACCCATCAGATTCATAGCATCCAGCACATTGAATATCAAATGAAGAACTGTGTGAAACAAGTGTCAATGTTGATTGAGTTTGCAAGGCATCAGTGGGCCAGGAGTGTGTGGCTTCAAAGATGGCAGGGGGACAAAAGCTATCACAGAGCGGATACCACTTGACATAAAGTGACTGCTAGCAAGGCCAGCAACCAGATGGAAAGACCAGTTCTGAAAGCGCGGCGCCAAAATGGCCGCCGCGCTCTTTGCGGGGCCCCCACCCCACCTGGACTCAGACATCCGGGTGAGTTAGGGGGCGTGGCCACCCCTCTATAAAAGGGGTGGCCACGAGGCAGCCGAGCTGCCATTTTAAAAAGAGCGACGGAGAGGAGAAGTTTTCTCCATCGCTGTTTGTTTCCCCCTTGGTCCTTCCCGGCTGGGAAGGAAGGATTTCGCATGGAGCCTTGGCTTGCTGGCTCCTCTGTGCCTTTTTGTGCTCTTCGATCCCTGGAAAGGGATCCTGCTCCTTCCGATATGCCTCCCAAACGGAGGGCCTCGGCGACGAAGCCGCGGCCCACGGGGAGGACTTTTGGCCCTGCGCAACGTGGGGACCAGCCCTCGGGTCGGAGGACCAGGGCTGCGCCCACGCGCCAAGGCTCTACCCCCACCGATACCGGTGGGGCGATGCAGGCTGCTTGGCCCTCGGCCGGTCAGCCTTCGGCTGGCCTTTCTGGGGCTTCGGCCCTCGGCCCGCAGATACCGGCCATGGGCCCGGGCAGCGGGGGTGGGTCCGGTGCTGGGGCGCAGCACGTTCCACCTCCGGCCCCTCATGGGCCGGAGTTTTGGGCATGGCTCTATGCGGGCCCTGGCTCTCATACCGGGGTTCCTGGTCCTATGCCTGGTGGGCCGTCCGGCCCACCCGGCCCACTTTATACTGGGGCATCTGTGGCAGTCGATGCATTGCTAACGCGTTTAGCTGTGCTCGAGGCATCCTTAGGGATGGCACACAACCCCGTGCCTGGTGGCCCTTTATTTGCTGCGGGGGCACCTTTGGGTCCTCCGCCTACCTCAATGGCTGCCACACTGCAGCAAGCGGCTAGCCGGGTTGAGCTGCTGGAGATGCTCCGGCCTACCCCGGCTGGTGTCTCGCAGCTCCCTGTTCGGCCAGAGCTACAGCAGGAGAGTGGTCAGGGGCGGCCCCAGAGCTCGATTCCGGTCGCGAGCTCCGACGCCCGCCGTGGGCCGGAACCCCCAGTGGGGGCGGCTCACGGGGGTGCAACTAGTGAGTATCAGGTTCAAGTTAATGCACCCACACCACAGTCCACTTCCAATGGTGGGGTTCAGTGGCCATGGCCTCGTAATGTCGAGGCGAGTGGGCATCAGTTGCCACCTTATCCCAGTGCCCCTTGGTTCCATACTGGTGCAACGTTGGGGGTGGGGGTTTCCGCCCCCGGGCCAGTGCCGGGCATCGCAGGGACTGTCCAGGTTCCGCCGCGTATGCCCCGGGTACCTAATGTGCTGGTGACGGCTTTGCCGACGGCTGGTTATTCGTTGCCCCTTGGTGATCATTTGTCCCAGGTCACAAGGGAAAAGATTTGGTGGGGGGAGTACGTGGATATATTCTCCCTATTGAACCGTGAGCCCACTAAGGAGGAGAGAGAGGGACAGGATGACAAAGACAAAGAGCTGTCCCACCGTCGTAAGCCACCACGCACCTGGGCCAACTGGTTGCCCGCATATCTTATTTATATGGCGGTGTATCTCAGGGCCCGGCCAGACCTGGCCATTCCTATGGTCCAATATTTGGACAATATTTACAGGGCGATGGTGGATTTTCCTGGCCCATCGTGGTTGGCTTACGATGAGGAATTCAGAATGAGGGTGCCATTGCACTCGGAGATGAGATGGGATGAGCCCTGTCAGAAATTGTGGCTATTGTACATGACCCCCACGCGTCCGGCGCCTGGGGATAGGTACCATTGTGGCCATGCCATTCAGCGAGCTGCTCCAACGCAGGCTTCCCACCAGCTGGCGGGGTAGGGGGTTCCAGCCCGCTTGCTGTGTTGGAGCTTCTCGGCCAGCGGTGTGTGCAATAAGTGGCAGTGCCGATACAAACATGAGTGTCCCTCTTGCGCTGGCCTCCATGCCGCCGCCGCGTGTCCGCGGGCTGGCGGGTCACGGGGCAGAGGTAGAGGTGGACAGGGAGCGAGCAGAGCGGCTGCTGAGGGAGCTAGCTAGGCAAAAGGCCCACTCCCCAGTTAATGTGTATATGTTGGAGTGATGGCTCTCAACTTATCCACGGAGAGAGGATGCGAAGTACCTCCTTGAGGGTTTCCAGTGGGGGTTTCGAATCCCATTCAAAGGAGTGCGGGGACCCCAAGATCCACCCAATTTACTGTCCCTGAAAGGTAGAGAGGAGGTGGCTGCCCTGAGTATTGCTAAGGACCAAGAGGGTGGCAGGCCCCTTTTCTGTGCCACCCTTTCCCAACCTGAAGGTCTCCCCTCTGGGGTTGGTACCCAAAAAGGCCCCGGGGGAATTTCGTTTAATCCACCATTTATCGTACCCGGCGGATTATTCTGTCAATGATGCTATCCCTGATGACCTTTGTTCGGTCAGGTATACGTCCTTTGACCAAGCCCTACGGATGGTGTGCTCTTGTGGTCCGGGTGCCCTCCTGGCAAAATGTGACATCAAATCGGCATTCCGATTGTTGCCAGTGCACCCTGAGGACTTTGAGCTATTGGGTTTTAGATTCCAAGGGAAGTTCTATGTAGATAAGGCCATGCCTTTTGGCTGCTCTATAATCCTGTTCAGCATTTGAACGTTTTAGCACCTTCCTTCAGTGGGCGTTTGTTCGCAGGTCCGGGTCTCGGTCTGTAGCCCATTACCTCGATGACTTTTTGTTCGGGGGTGAACGGGGCTTGGATACGTGCACGCGTCTCCTAATCACATTTCAGACGCTAATGCAGGAACTGGGTGTCCCTTTAGCACCCGAAAAGACCGAGGGCCCATCCACTACCCTCACATTTCTGGGTATCGAAATTGACACGGTCGCACAGGCATCCCGGTTACCCATTGACAAGGTTACCCGGATCTCTGCGATGATTTTGGCCTTGCTGGCCAAACGTAAGGTGTCACTTAGGGAGCTCCAGGTACTGCATGGCCATCTTAACTTTGCCTGCAGGGTGGTTACGCCTGGCAGGGCATTTGCTCGGCGCCTGTGCGATGCCATGTCTGGCCTGACAAAGCGCCATCATAGGGTCCGACTAACCAGGGGCATGAGGGCTGACCTTTTGGTTTGGCTCTCATTCCTGCGGGACTTCAACGGGGTATCCTTTTGGAGGTCCGACCTTTTAGTTTCACCTAGGTTTCAAGTGCAGTCGGATGCCTCCGGCTCCCTGGGATATGGGATTTACTTCCAGGGGAGGTGGGCTTATGGCCAATGGCCTCCAGAATGGCGGGGCACGGATCGCCTCCACGATCTTACATTCCTTGAGTTTTTTCCAATCCTGGGAGCTTTGATGCTATGGGGCAAGGAGTGGGCCGACTCAGTGGTCCATTTTTGGTGTGACAATGCTGCAGTAGCACACATTGTCAATGCTCAGACTTCTAAATCACCCAGGGTGATGGCTTTAGTTCGCCAATTCGTGTTACGTAGCCTACGCCTCAATGTGCTTTTCAGGGCCAGACATGTACCAGGCATTGATAATGATATTGCTAATGCTTTATCCCACCTGCAGATCCCCCGGTTCCGCGACTTGGCTCCGGACGCAGAGGAATTCCCCTTGCCACTTCCGGCTGAGATTTGGACATTTGGCAAGGAGAGGTGAACCGGGCGATTGGCATGTCCTTGGCGCCCCGCACGCGTAAGGCATATCATCATGCTTTCGTTCAATTTAATAGTTTCCATGTGCAACTTCAGTTGCCAGAGGTGTGGCCCATTCCAGTGGAACAGGTTTTACAATTCATGGTTCATTTACACAGTCAGGGCCTCGCTCCCCGCACTATAGCATCAGGGCTGTCAGCATTGGCATTTATTGCCAAGGTGGGGGGGTTTTGCTGACAGCATGAACGATTTTCGCATACGGTATGTTTTGGAGGGGTGGACACGGGAACGTGGCCACCGCCCGGACACTCGCCACCCAATTTCCCCAGGGGTGCTCACACACCTTGCACGAGGCTGTCCTAACCTATGTTTTGAGAGGTATGAGGCAGCTCTTTTTCATGCGGCTACCACGGTGGCCTTCTTTCGAGCACTCCGCATCAGTGAATTGGTACTACTGTCTAAGGCGGATGCGACTCGTAGGGCACTGGAACTTGACGATGTCTATGTTTCTAATGAGTGGGCTCAGTTGAGGATACGGTCCTCAAAAGTTGATCAGCACGGCGTAGGCAGTGGAGTTAGACTGCTACGATGTTCCATTGCGGACATCTGTCCGGTTGGTGCCCTACAGGAGTTCTTGGCAGTGCGTGGCACGCACCCTGGCCCGTTTTTCTGCCACCAGGATGGGTCTCCCCTTACTAAATTTCAATTTTGGAAGGTGACCGGTATGGTACTTTCCAGTGTTGGCCTCCCTGGGGCTCGTTACGGCACCCATTCATTTAGAATAGGTGCTGCTTCAACTGCAGCTGCATTTGGGTACTCTGAGGCTGATATACGCCGTATGGGAAGATGGGGATCTATGCGTTTTGCATTGTATGTTCGTCCTCTTCAGACATGAGTACCATTTAAGTCACTGTTCTCTTTTTTCTCTTACAGACCCTGTGTGTCCCCGCACACCGGTGGCAGTATGGCTGGTGGGCCACAGTTACGTGCACTGGGCAGCTCAGTATGCTGCGGCGACAGAGTGGGGACCCCAGCTTGGACTGCGTGCATCCGCATGCATACATTGGTACGGTAAGCGTGGAATGAGATGGCGGGAACTGTTGCCATTCCTTTTCTCCATTAGGGATGCTGAACCGCCTGATGTCCTTGTACTGGACCTCGGGGGCAATGACCTCGGCCAGGTCACTGGCCTTTCTTTAAAATTCGCGATTTGCAGAGACCTAGCTTATTTGCACTATGTGTGGCCGTTCACCAGGCTGCTATGGTCGGACATCATACCACGTCACGCTTACAGGGGAGGTATTGACCTCCGTGCCCTTGACCGCGCTCATCGCTCGGTGAACAGGGCAGTTGCCCGGTTCGTGGCAGACAAGGGTTTGGGGATGGTCATCCGACACCCCACCATTAGTTTACAAAATTACGATCTGTATGCAGGGGATGGGGTCCACCTGTCGGATAGAGGTATGAACCTCTTTTTGGAAGATTTGCAAGCAGGCCTGTTGACCGAGCTGACGGTCTGGGTGGGGGGGGGGACGGTGAGTCTTCATTGAAGCCTCCCCGTGTGGCGGGTAGCACTGGTAAGGTAAAGATTTATGACCCATAGGTATCCGGCAGGTTCGCAATTGACTGGCCAACATTTAGACAGGTACAGGTGTAATAACGTTGACCGGTCAACGACGAACCAGGCAAGGGGTGATGGCACGAGCTTTTCAGCATGCATCACCCCGTGATTTGACGGATACACGTCAGAGGGTGGGGTCAGTAGATAGTTTATTGACTACGGTCAACAATTTGTTTGTGTCAACAAACAAATTGATACAAAATGGATACATTGTAGCCAATTGCCGTTGGCAATTTTGGGAGGAACCTTACCAGTGTTACTGCGGCCTGCTTGCCTTAAAGAATTATAATTGGATGAGTACCAATTGGAAGTTATAATCCGGACTAGGGCATTATTCAATAAAAGTGGCCCAATGCCTTTATCCATATACCGGTGTCTGAGTCTTTCTTTGGGGGGTGCGTCTGCAATGAAAGCGTGGCGCCAAAATGGCCACCACGCTCTTTGCGGGGGGCCCCCACCCGGACTCAGACATCCGGGTGAGTTAGGGGGTGTGGCCACCCCTCTATAAAAGGGGTGGCCACGAGGCAGCCGAGCTGCCGTTTTAAAAAGAGCGACGGAGAGGAGAAGTTTTCCCTCCACCCCCTCCCTAGTGAACAGTGTGATAGTTTGGTCGCTTCGGGTCCGGGTGGGAATTTTTGGTTGGAACCCACAATTGGCCCTTGGGTTCTGGCTTTTTTGCCCATCCCACACTGTTGCTGAGGTTTGATATAGGGGTTTTTCTTGTTCTTGACTTTGGTCACTTAGGCGGGTAGCACTGGTAAGGTAAAGATTTATGACCCATAGGTATCCGGCAGGTTCGCAATTGATTGGCCAACATTTAGACAGGTACAGGTGTAATAACGTTGACCGGTCAACGACGAACCAGGCAAGGGGTGATGGCACGAGCTTTTCAGCATGCATCACCCCGTGATTTGATGGATACACGTCAGAGGGTGGGGTCAGTAGATAGTTTATTGACTACGGTCAACAATTTGTGTCAACAAACAAATTGATACAAATGGATACATTGTAGCCAATTGCCGTTGGCAATTTTGGGAGGAACCTTACCAGTGTTACTGCGGCCTGCTTGCCTTAAAGAATTATAATTGGATGAGTACCAATTGAAAGTTATAATTCAGACTAGGGCATTATTCAATAAAAGTGGCCCAATGTCTTTATCCATATACTGGTGTCTGAGTCTTTCTTTGGGGGGTGCGCCTGCAAAGGGCAAAGTTCCTGAGGCCCTGGATGAGAATGGCAGCAGATCGGAAACAGTGGAAGATAATATTTCGTTCCGCCCCATCAACCTGATGTGTGAAACATGGATCAAACAAGGAACCTCAATCCATACAGGAGGAAAAGAAGGGAAAGAGAAACAGGAAAGATGGTTCTTGATTTGATAAAGTCACAGAAATATCTTCAGTTTTGCCTGGTTGTCCCTGAGCTTATATTGTGTTTTTGCATAAGTGTAGAAAAATCTTCACAATGATTGATTTTAGAATGGATTTGTTTGATCATAAATTGATATACTTGGTCATAAACTCCAAGACCTCTGGATTCTGTGCTTTAGACTGCACATTTTTAAACAGTTGTGCAGGGCTCTGAGCTTAATCCTTTACAGTCAAGCCAAGCTAGTAGTAGTACTGTATTGTTTTTCTATGAATCATGTAGCAAACAAGAAAATTTGGTGGAATATTTTAAAGACCAATGAATTCTATTTTACTGTCAAGCTAGCATAAAAATGTCAAATTGTATGTATTTCATACGCAAGAATATCTAGGACACACAATTTTTCAAAACCTAGCAGAAGGTAAAACAGATGTTCAACTGGGACCATAAATTTTAATTCCATGTTGAATTAATTATCAGTGACAGAAAGTCTATAATGGAAGTGGACACTTCCCTCCTGGAATTTCTTGCTTTTTTTAAAAATAATTTCTCTGCAAATTCTGTACTAAGAAGTTTTAGCACATGGTTTAAAACGTTCTGACAGCAATTCAATATCTATAGCTGAAAAGCCTGTTGTCTGAAATTATTTCCCAGTATGTGACAAGAGATTAATTTAGAATTCATTTAAGAGGAGAAAACTCAAACTCACTGCAGCTGCTGAAATCACTGCTCACACAGTACTTTTCTCCATTTTGGTGTAAAGTCAATCAGTGTTTAAATCAATGTCAGAAATCAATGTCACAAGAGCCAACACAGTATCACAAATATAACCTAGTGATAGTTATTATTTTGGAAAATGTTTTAATGTGAAAAGCAGAAAGCCATAAGAACCATTCTTAAACAAATCCCATCTTTTACAAAGGGAAAGGGTGTGCATGCAGGGAGTTCAGGATGTATTTGCACCATCAGTTATGAAATTAAAGAAAAGGAGAAAAGAGGCATCAGCCAGAGATGGAGTGAAGAACTCCAGGCAAGTTTTGGTCTTTCTTTCTGAGTGATTCAATTCTACCATTTATTTTATGCCCTTTGCCTGCCATAGAAATCATTGCAAAAAGTGTTGAATTCATCTGAAGCTCAGAGATTTGTTACAAGTTCCATGGGAGTTTTTTTCCCCAAAGTGAAAATGTGCATGTCAGATTGCACCTTTAAAATAATTGTTTCTAATATTCCTGATGCAATTTCACAACTTGGTATCCTTTGGATATAAGTGGATAAAATTCCCATTCTTTGGAACTATTTATTTACATTTATATCCTGCTCTTTTGATGCAAGCACCACTCAGGAGAGATACAATATATTAAAAATATACAATACACATCATTATAAATATATAATATAGAAATATCTCAGATGGGTGGTATAAAAATGTAATAAATAAAAATTGCATGCATCAATAGGCTGTGATCTAATCAAGAAGGCATCTCAACCTATCATGTTGCTGTATAGACCACGGAGAACCATTGATTATAACTTATGGTTATTTAGTAGGATCTTGTGTGATCTTTCATGATGCTTCTACCTAGCAGATGGGACTCTGCCATGCATTCCAACTCCTGAGCCAACTCCTGAGCCTGTCTAAAGCCCCTTTATCTCTTATGAATATCACCTCTTGGGGATTTCAGCAGTAAACAAAACAAAAGGGGGAAAAGAAAGTTAAAAGGTAACACTCCTTGACAATATCAGATATTGCCAATTGGCCCACAAGAAGAAACTCTAAAGAGCTATGCCCAAACCTGTCAAGCATCCTGGATTGGCCGGTATTTCACCTATTCCGGCACCAATTTTCATCCTTTCCCGCCCGGAGCTGCTGCTATCCCAGATCTTGGCAGCGGGGGGAAAGGAGTTACTGTGCACCCCTTCTGCGCAGATCCTTTCTACGCATGCGTAGAACCTTTCTAAGCGTGCGTAGAACCCTTCTACGCATTGAAGGGTTCTGCGCAGAAGGGGATGCGTGGAACCCTTCTACGCATGCGTAGAACTGACCAGCGCAGAACAATTTTGTGCAGGTCCATTGTACGCATGCATAAAAGCCTTCTACACATGCGTAGAATGGACTTGTGCAGAACAGTTCTGCACATGTCCATTGTATGCATGCGTAAACGGCTTTTACGCATGCATAAAACGGACCTGCGCAGAACCGTTCAGCACATGTCCCGTATTGTCCGGAGCCGCGCTTGACAGGTATGGCTATGCTAGCTTTACGTTCAATCCACCATCCAATGGAAAATTATGTGGAAGACTTACTCCTCTACACCTTGCTGGGGTGCAAACATATAAGAACATAAGAACATAAGAACAGCCTTGCTGGAACAGGCCACAGCCCATCCAGTCCAGCATTCTGTCTCACACAGTGGCTCACCATTTCCTTCAGGGTATTCCCAAGCAGATGCCTTCACCTGCTTAGGATTCCCTGGAAATGATATTGAGAGATATCCTGCCTATCTCTCCAACCCGGAGGTTGTCCTTAAGTATCCATAATTATAGCCATTGATACTCTTGTCCTCCATGAACTTGTCTAATCCTTTCTTAAAGCTGTCAAGACTGACAGCTGTCACCACTTCTTCTGGCAGGGAGTTCCATAGACCAGAAATCCTCTGGGTGAAAAAGTACTTTCTCTTATTTGTTTGAGAACTAGTACCCAAAAGTTTCATGGAGTGTCCCCTAGTTCTAGTGTTATGCGATAGGGAAAACAGTTTTTCCTTATCTATTTTGTCCACACCGTGCATGATTTTATAAACTTCAATCAGGTCACCTCTTAGACGTCGCCGTTCAAGAGTGAAGAGGCCCAACCGTTGCAGCCTCAGATGGTAAGGAAGGTGTTCCAGTCCCCTAATCATTCTGGTTGCCCTCCTCTGCACTTTTTCCAGCTCCATAATATCCTTCTGGAGGTATGGCGACCAGAACTGTACACAGTATTCCAGATGGGGCCTCACCATAGATTTATAAAGAGGCAAAATGACACTTGCTGACTTATTTTCTATACCCTTCCTAATAATAAATAAGATCATCAAGTTTGCTGACGACACAACGGTGGTTGGTCTGATTACTGCTGGGGAGGGGAAGTCGGCTTACAGGAAGGAGGTTGAGATGCTGACAGAGTGGTGTAGGGAAAACAATTTATTCCTCAATGTAAAAAAGACAAAAGAGATCATTGTGGACTTTAGAAAATGCAAATTGAACATCCAGCCATTTATCATTGAAGGGAATTGTGTGGAACAGGTCTCGGTGTTTCGATCTCTGGGAATGGAGCTGAGGGATGATCTAACATGGGGAGCAAACACCAAAGATCTGATGAAGAGAGCACAGAAGAGGTTATACTTCTTGAGAATCCTCAGGAAGAACAATCTTTCAAAGGACCTGCTGTTGGCATTATACCACTGTACCATAGAGAGTGTGTTAACCTATGGTCTGTGTGTATGGTTTGGGAGTTGTACAGCTAGGGAAAGAACAATGCTGTCCAGGGTCATAAAGACTGTGGAGGGGATAATCGGGCGTACTCTTTCCACTCTAGATCAAATCTATGCCACCAGGAGTTATAAGAAAGCTGTAGAGATTGCGCAAGATAGTACGCACCCCGGAAATGATCTCTTTGAGTTTCTGCCTTCTAGAAGAAGGTATAGGGTCATAAAGACCAGGACCAGCCGCTTGAGAAATAGTTTCTACCCAAAAGCGGTTCTGGCTTTGAATGCAGTGCAATGCAGTCTGTGAGGAAACTTCTGTATATAGTTTTTAGAGTTTTTAGACTTTTAGAGCTTCTTAGGGGTTAAATGTGTATATGTGGGGTCGGAGTATGTTGATAATTTTGTATAGTTGTATTTTGTTTAGGTTTTGTTGGGTTGATAAGTGTTTTTCCCCCCCAATCTCATTGTTCTGTGCAGGACAATGACAATAAAGATTTATCTATCTGTCTATGATCCCTAGCATTGAGTTTGCTTTTTTCACTGCTGAGGCACACTGAGTTGACACCTTCATTGAGCTGTCCACCAGGACACCAAGGTCCCTTTCCTGGTTTGTCGCAGAGAGTTCAGACCCCATCAGTTTATAAATGTAATTGAGGGTTTTTGCCCCAATGTGCACCGCTCTGCACTTACTAGTGTTGAAGCTCATTTGCCACTGTTTTTCCCACTCCCCCAGTGTCAAGAGATCCCTCTGGAGCTCCTCACAATCTCTCACAGTTTTCACTACCCTGTATAATTTAGTGTCATCAGCAAATTTGGCTACCTTGCTGTTTACTCCTACTTCTAGATCGTTTATGAAGAGGTTGAAAAGCAGGGGTCCCAGTACTGAACCTTAGGGGACCCCACTCATAACTTCCCTCCACTTGGAGAAGTGTCCATTTAGTGCTACCCTCTGTTTCCTGTCCATTAGCCAGTTGCCGATCCAGGACAAGATCTGTCCCTTTATTCCATGGCTGGTAAGTTTGTTCAAGAGCATTTGGTGCGGGACCTTGTCAAAAGCCTTCTGAAAGTCCAGATAAACAATGTCAAAGCCTGAATAGGCTAAGGAATTCTGACCCTTAGCCTAATCAGGATCCTCCAAATGATGTAGTGGAGATTGAGTTCCTCTGCTATATCCTCCTATAGCTGAGTGAGTGCCTAGCCAGAGAAGAGGGGTTTGTATGTGTGTGTGTGTGTGTGTGTGTGTGTGTGTGTGTGTGTGTGTGTGTGTGTGTCTGTGTGTGTGTGTCTGTGTGTGTGTGTGAGAGAGAGAGAGAGAGAGAGAGGAGGAGGAGGAGAACGAGGAGGAGGGAGAGGAGGAGAGATAATTTTGCTTCTAGTATGTCAAAGTGTGAATGTCATGGGGCACAATAATGTCACATTTCATTAAAATGTTATTAATACCCATCCATTTAATGTCGTCATAACAAGAACCCAAGAATATTAACAGCAATCTACTTTCCGGCATAACACATAATGGATATGGTAAGAGATGTGAACCATAGATGAAAAATTATTTTCAAGGCAAAGATTGCCCTGTGATGCAACATAGAAAAGATTGATTGCTTAAAAGCATCTTTGAGATTCAAAGATCAATGGTACTCAATTGAATTTGCACAAAGCTAAAAATAGGTTCTCATTTAAATTAGGGGGGAATCACAGCTCTTATCAAAACATCACTAAGTGGGTTAGATCCAATGCAGAGCTGCTCTAATACCACATGTTTAGGCAGCTATGAGAGCATGCCTGTTTACTTCCTACACACAGGAAGGAGAAGAATCAATGACAGATTCAATGACATCACATTGCAATATCAGGCACAGAGAGAGAGAGAGAGAAAGCTTTATGTTTCCTGCCCTAGTTCTGATGCTGCCCTCGTAGATAGTTCTTGGCCTTACTCATGTTCCCTGTGGGTTCAGCACAGATTTACCTGCTTATTTAGGGGGTTTATGGGCATTTTGGCTCAGATCCCCTGATTAACTTATTGAACAAAAAGTGGATGGGATGTTTTTGCCTGTCTGAACAAATTGCTCACAGAATTCTGAAATTCTTTAGAACACTCCGTTAGGCAGCAGATATTTGCAATATGATATCTAGTTCCTCTTCCTTTGCAGAATCAGCCTTTATTGAAACATCTTGAGCATCACTTTGCTTGCATGACAAATTAGAGCAATGGTCATAGTTACTGTACTCCTTGGCATCAGCTTTCTTTAGAAATGGAATGTACCTGTATATTGAACATTGCTGGTCTGTGGGCCATTGTTTTGTTTCCATATATTGTCATATTGTTGTTAGGATTTTAACCAATTCAGTTCCTGTGGGGCTGAATTGAAGCAGTTCTATTAGTATTCCATTTACCTCTGGTGATTCATTTTATCTTAGTGCTTTCAGAGCAGATTTTACTTTACTTTCTAGAACTGCAAGCTCTTCATCATAGAATTTCTCTTCAAAGGGGTGAGGGAGCGACATACACATATGAATAAATATATAAATACATAATAAAGGAGTGTGTCATTCTTTTATCTCTTCAGTATACTCTTTTCACTTTCTTTTCTATTTTTTCCTGGTCAGATAGTTGGTCATTCAGGATTCCTAGCATAGGTTTACATTTCCCCTTGAGTTTTTGAATCTTCTAGAAAAGGTCTCTTGTTGTTCCCCTTTTTGTTTTTCTTCTCTATTTCTTTGTACTAGTTACTGTAATAGTTTTCTGAATGTGTTAGTCATGCAACTTCTGAGGAATGGTCAAAAATGGGAAGGCTTTTTTTTTCAGTGGTAGAACATGTGCTTTGCATGCAGAAGATCTCAATTCAGTCTCTGGTATCTCTAAATAAGTCTGGAAATGTTCCTTACTGTGGTTCCAAAGAAATATTGCCAGTCAGTGTTAACAACACTAGAGGGACAAAGGACCTATCAGGATAAGGCACTTTCCTATGTCCTAATATTACTGACACCGTTAATCATAGGAATACTTATACCACACATGATAGACTTCAGTAGCAATTTGACTAGTATCATGAAAGAGAGAAAGTAAGCAAATGGGATAGGTACACCAAGGATGCTGCAATATGAACTTCCTGTTCCATTTTAGTCCACTGTCCATCTGAGTACATATGAAACAGTCAAATAGCTACACAAATTGTAATAGGGGAAATTTAATACAGTCGTTTATTTCACCTCCTTATTGCTAGGATCACCAATTATCCGAGGAAGACTGCATTTGACTAGAGCTGTGCAGTTATACAGAGTAAAAGCCTGTATGTAGCAGACTTTGTGTACGCAACTTCTCATTCAGGTATAGATATTTCCCTAATTATATGCCCTCTAATTGGATCAAGATACCTCGCTTGCTCTATCTCTCCTTGTGTACTGTATATAATGCAAAGAATACAAATACAGTGGAACCTCATACAACAATTGCCCCGTATAGCAATGAAATCGCATAACAATTAGGTTTTGGGAGAAATGATGTCCCGCGTAACAAAAATTTCCCTATGGAAAAAATTGCACAACAATTTTTCAATGGGAAAAACCACCTAGCAAAAAAATTGTTGTACGATGCGTCCCATAGGGGAAATCGCTATATGATGCATGTATTGTATAGCAATTGTTTCGTACAACAAGCCCTGTGGAACGGATTAAAATCATTGTATGAGGTACCACTGTACAACTTAATACTGCAATGATAGTAGACCACACTGCTTTTCTTCTTGTATGAAACAAATAAATCTTTTTGGAAAACAAATGTCAAGCTTATTATCCCATTTCCTTTCAAAACTGACTATATATACAAATTATTGAACAATGCCTCCTTTAATGAACAATTATGTAAAATGTATTTTCATTGTTACAAAAGTATGATTCAGAAAAATGTCATAGCACAATTTATTTGGATGCTAAGAAGCACTTAAAAGCATCTCCAAGCATCAATTGTTTTAATTATAATAGTGCCTGAAATTTTACCTGACAACATATATTACCTCTGTAACACTTT
Source organism: Bradypodion pumilum (assembly GCA_035047305.1). Lineage (NCBI taxonomy): Eukaryota > Metazoa > Chordata > Lepidosauria > Squamata > Chamaeleonidae > Bradypodion > Bradypodion pumilum. The sequence goes on along the minus strand of JAWDJD010000004.1, from coordinate 303,817,006 downwards.
CACACAAACATCTTTTTACTTCAGAGAAAAGTAGTAGCTAGATGTGTCTTCCATTAATCCTGCAATGAAAAATATTCCTCGTTTATGATACAGCCACTCTATTCAGTTCTTTGATCCCCTGTTCCCATTGAAGAGCAAGGACAAAGACCCTACACAATTCTCATTGCACTATTTTTAATGTAAAGAGACTTTTCCTAAAGACTGTCTGTACTTCTGCCAGCTTTGGTCTTTTTAAACAGCTGCACCTGGCGCCACTCCCCCTAACCCCATTTGGGCGGGGGGTAGAAGTGTCAGAGCCGCCAGAGCCATTGGGCCCACCGCGCCTCTCCCGGGTCTCACGCCATCACCCCCGGGATGGGAGGCAGCGGGGGGGGGGAGGTAGAAGAAGCGCCAGAGCTAGCGGTTGGATGTTGAGCTTTGGGCTCCTTGGAGGTGCTGAGCAGAAAGGACTTTGTGGAAAGACTTTGCGTTTGACTTTCAGTATTAACTGTATGTTATTGAATTTTATATATCGTATTATTGTATTTATTGTGCACTAATGTATTTGGTAACATACTTGCTGCTCTCCTTTTGGATATGCAAGAAGAAATCCGTCGACAGAAATGACTCAAAGTCATAAATAAACTCAAATTCCTTTACTTCAGGTGATGAAAACTTCCGTAATAGTAACTCAAAATCCTTTACTTCAGGTATGTAACACCCATATAAATCCTTATTCCAAGTGAAAACCAAAGCTATCCGGTGTACAGCTTTTCACTACAGTTTCAACTGGGTTTTCTACAAGAAATACAATACATTATAATTATTATACAATATAATTATTATACAAATATTCTACAAATATTTACAATATTTTCAACATGATACAACTATATATGGATCCAAGAATCGCCAAAGTCTTACCTCCAAGGTATATAAATTTCTATAGTCAGGTAAATTTCCTTTATTATTAATGTATTCTTATTTTTCTTAATATCGTGTCTCAGCCTCTCAGTATATTCATGTGTGCCTATGACGTTACTAAGAAAAGGTCTCCGTCCTCATTTATACTTAACAATTTGCCCCAGCTGTGACTAACTAGTTATCATACATTATCCTTAGGTTACAAGAAACAGCTGAGATCTAGGTCCTGATTCAAACCACGAGGTATAAGAGAGTCAAATAAGTGAATGTAATATGCTTCCCTATGCATCAAGAGTCTGTCCATATCTATTTTTTCATATTTCTTAGATGAAAGCTTTTCAAGAGCTAGAAATTTTATATCATCTTCTGTGCGATTCTTTTCTGAGAAATGGGAAACCAGAGGAGCGGTCATAATCTGGCTACGAATACGGGATCGATGTTCCAAAATCCAAACCTTCAGAGGGCAACTGGTTAAACTGATATAAAACTTACCACAAGGGCAAATTATAGCATAAATTACATTATGAGAGTTACAGTTAGTAAACCCCGATAGCTTATGATCATATTGTTTGCCCTGTATAGAGATAGATTTTACTTCAAGGGTAAACCGGCATGCTGCACAGCCCGCACAGCGATAATGTCCTCGAATGATGGACGGGGGGAAGGTTCAGAGCGAGTGTCAGAACTTACAACGTGGTTTCTAATAGACTTAGTTTTCTTAAAATTGAATACAGGAATTTGTGCGCATCCTGGTAAGTCCTCTACAATATGCCAAAACTTACTTATTGATTTCTTGATCTTAAGAGCTAGACGTGAGTAATCAAATGAACAAGGCAATCGGGAAATGGTACCTTTACTCTTGTGTGTAAGAAATTCACTCCTAGGAGTCAAATTGACTCTATAAAGCTGCTGTTTTGCGATGTTGTCAGGATAGACCTTGTCCTTAAGATATCCCTTGATCATTGATCTCCTTTTGGAGCCATATTTTGAACTGTATTATTATTGTATCTTATTGTAATTGTGTTCTGTTTCATTCTTTTGTATTTATTGTATATTGTGCATTGTTGAGCTTTCTCTTTATGTTGTAAGCCGCTCTGAGTCGTGCTTGCACCAGGAGGGCGGAGTATAAATAAACCTTCTATTCTATTCTATTCTAACTCTCTAAGGCATATATACTATTGCTCTTAAGTGGGGCTGTTTTGCTACATAAGCAGTGGCAGACATGGTCTGAGCACCAAAAAGATGAAGAAACAATTGTGGTGGGATAAATTCATTGTTGTCTGGACCCCTGTGTCCTTTATCCCTTAACAATTGGCTCAGCTCAGAAAGGTTTCCCAGAGCCCTTATCCAACCACTTTGGGGGGTAGTTAAAGTTAAAAGTCTCCCTTTCTCTAAAGCCAGTCATATCCAACTCTAGGGTTCAGTGCTTGTCTCTCTTCATCTTCTTCCTCCGTATCTAAGCCAGACATGAAACTGCCAAAATGAAGCCACCTTTTGGTGAATTCATTCTGCAGTTAATTTCACCTGACTCAGTGTGAGAAAGATTAGCCAGCAACACAAGGTACACCCAATTGTGGTTCAAAAATACTACAATCTTCAAGGAGGCTCTTTTATAGCCAAAGAGCCAGCACTGTCTGCATCTGCAGACATTTGTGTGGACATGTGGCAGGCATGCCTCGACACCTGAATGCATGGAACACTGTTTACCTTTCCACTGAAGTGGTACCCATTTATCCACTTGCAATTTCTTGCTTTTGAACTGCTAGTTTGGCAGGAGCTGGGGTAGATGGAAGCACACTCCATCATGTAGCACTCGGGTTTCAGACTGCCAACATTCCAGTCATCAAGTTCAGCTTCTTAACCACTAAGCCACTGCAGTCCCTCTACTTTTGGGGGTGCAGAAGCCCAATTTTGGGGATTGCAGTGGTTTTCCAGATAATTTCTGTGTTGTGGAAGGTGAACTGCATTCCATTTCTGTTGGATTCCATTTTACCACCAGTAGTAATCTACCGGCAATGAGCATGTTGCATGCCTTGATTGTCTTTATTTCCACCTGCCTTGGGATTCAGCAACCTCCATTTATACTTCTAATCAATAATGTTTGACACATAATTTTCAGACAAAAAGCAATTAATTATAAGTAGCCAAGAGATATTATGTAGGTGACTGACATCATAACAGCAAAAATTAATAGTTTTCTTTCAGCGATAGATACGATCTAGCCCAGGGATGTCTAAACTAAAGCCTGTAGGCCAGATCTAGCCCCCAGAGCCAATTCATCTGGTCCATGCCCCCCTCGGCATGGAAGTAAAATGTGCCCATGTCGGCGGGGTTTACTTCCACTTCTAGGAGTGACAAGGGCTGTGCAGGCTGGATGAATTAGAATCAGGGGCCAGAACTGGACCACAGACTGTAGTTTGGGCACCCCTGGTTTAAGCAGAGAAAATGAAAACATATCTCATCCTATTGCAAAACAGATTGCAAGGTGTGTTTTACTTCCACTTCTGGTGGGAGGGACCACTTGACCTGCCCATTTAACCATGTGACCGGCCCACTGAAACACATGACTGGCCCATTGCCTGAAAAGTTTGGGCACCCCAGATCTAGCCAAACTTGAAATCTCAATAGATTTCTTGTTTAGATGTCCTTGACACATAATAAAGAGCAAAGCAACTCAAGGGGCTTGGAAGTCCACAGCACAGCTATCTTACTGTATTCTTATACTGCTTTTTTCAGAAAAGTCACTGATTAGATTATCATGTTGTCAGTCTCCTGAAAGCAATGAACAGTACAAAGTTCCCTCTTGTTCCTATTATTTCTGGATTATTTCATCTTAAAAGGTAAACAATTACTAGAAAAGAAAAATATGATTATATTTACATATCAAAAATCCATGAATGCTCTAAAGTAACTGTACCAGCCAACTGGAGATGATGTTCTCCCTTGAAATCCATACACACTCACACTTTATTTTGGCTATTCCATGGCAAAAGGTTGCAGTGGGAGAACCTATCTCCCACTGCAACTGTGTGGTCCTGGTTTTCCTCATTTCTGAAGGTTGGACCCAGTCGGTGTGGTTGGAGAGCGAGAGGTCCAGCCCTAGGCCCCTCGAATATGGGGTGCCTCAGCACTCAGGGCTCTCTCTTCTCCTATTCAATATCTACATGAAGTCATTGGGTTAGATCATCCATTTCTACAGGGTGAGGTATCATCAGTATGCTGATGATACTCAGCTGTACATCTCGGCCCATAGTGATCCAAGTGATGTTGTCAAAGTCCTATCCAGGTGTCTGGAGGCTGTTGGGGTCTGGATGGGGGACAATGGGGCACAATTGAATCCCAGAAAGACTGAGTGGCTATGGATCAGGGGCCCTGCGTTAATTCAGAAGCTACTATCTTTGGTTCTGGATGGGGCTATTTTGCCCCAGACAGACCTGTTGCGTAACTTGGGGGTCCTTCTGGACTCATGACTACTGCTCGAAGAGCAGGTGGCAGTTGTGTCCAGGAGGGCTTTCGCACAACTTTGTGTGATTCGCCAGTTGCACCCACTCCTGGACCGGGACTCTTTGCTCATGGTCACAATGCTCTGGTCACCTTTAGACTAGACTACTGTAATGCGCTCTACATGGGAGCTGCACTTGATGACCATTTGGAGGCTGAAACTGGTCCAGAATGTGGCTGCCCTGGTGTTGATAGGGTGCGGGTGCTATGCCCACGCCTCGCCACTGCTCCGGGAGCTGCACTGGTTACGGTATTTAATTTAATGTAATATAATTTTCCCTCTTGTATGCCACACAATCAGGAAACCCGACTCAGGGCGGCTCACACAATAATTATACAATATATACAATAATAAAATATACACAATAATTATACAATATTCAACCTACAAGAATAGCATATAATAATATACAACAATACAATACTGCAGCGGCCTCTCCACCCCAGCTGCAGGCAAAGTCTGATGGTGGAGGCAGTGAAGTTCTGCCGCCCGCCGCCATAGTGGCCTTTCTAAGCCTCGGCCAAGGGCGGGGCCCAGGGGTGCTGGCGGTGGAGTGGTCCTGGCACCTGTTGCTGCAGTGGCCTCTCCACCCCAGCCACAGGCAAAGTCCGAGGGCAGCGAAGTCCTGCCACCTGCCACCATTGGGGCCTTTTTAAGCCCCAGCAAAGGGCAGGTCCCAGGGGTGCTGGTGTTGAAGGGGTCCTGGCACCCATTGCTGCAGCAGCCTCTCTGCCCTGGCCACAGGCAAAGTCTGGGGGCACCTGCAGTGAAGTCCTTCCACCCACCACCGTAGCGGTCTTTTCAAGCCCCGGGCAAGGGCAGGGCTCAGGAGTGCCAGCTGTGAAGGGGTCCTGGTGCCCTTGCTGCAACGGCCTCTCCACCCAAGCCACATGCAAAGTCCAGGGGCAGCGAAGTTCTGCCATAGCAGCCTTTTCAAGCCCAAGCCAAGGGTGAGGCCCAGAGTGCCGGAGGTGGAGGGATCCTGCCGCCTGTTGCTGCTGTGGCCTCTCTGCCCTAGCTGCAGGCAAAGTTGCGGGGGGGGGGGGTTGATGTGCAATTCAAGGTGCTGATAATGACCTTTAAAGCCCTACATGGTAGTGGGCCAAGATATCTAAGACCGCATCACCCCAATAACATCTGTCTGTCCAACCAGAGCGGACCGGAGGGGCTCTCTAATTGTACCATCTGCTAGAGGGGCTCATCTCTCTAGCACACGAAGGAGGGCCTTCTCTGTGTCTGCACCAGCCCTATGGAACCATCTGCCAACAGAGTTACGGCTGCAGATGGAATTGCTGCCCTTCAGGAAATAACTGGAAACCTGGCTGGCAGGGCAGGTGTGGGGCACCGATGGAGGGGTGACCCCCACCTGCTAGCTTATATAATTAATATTTTTCTCTCTATTTTAATGGATGGGGTGAGTGGGTAAATTATTTAGAATTTTTAATGGGGTTTTTAAGGGTTTTTAGTTAGTTTTTTGATGTTACTTTTAATTGCTGTTAGCCACCCAGAGTCGTTGCTGAGTTAGGCGGCAATAGAAATTTGAAGAATAAAAATAAATAAATAATTCCATCCTACCTGTATTGTCTTTCTATGAGTAACTTCTCCTTGGAAGCATCCAACTCAATATAACACTGCACTGACCACAAGATTTGGCTTGGGGCACAATTCAGTGCTTCAGGATCACAGTCTGATTTATATCAGACCAACTTGGAAGCTGCCTGTTTTGATTTGGATAGAATCTGAATCTTCATTTAGAAATCTAAATCATTTTTCCTTTTGTTGACTATCCTTTGAAAACAGTTGGCGGTTGTAACTTTTTGTTTGTTTGTCAGAACTGAGTGAAATTTTTAGGCAGAAGGAATTTACATATCAGACTAGCAAAAACTCAATTTCTATTTATGAGTGCTAGTGGACTCTCTTCCAGTGGTGCTAGTGATGAATGAGACTCCCAGAAAAAACTCAGTGGTTGTAAGAATGACCAAGAAAAGAATTACAGTACATCCATCGTCGTTTATAGCCAAAGAGCCAGCACTGTTTGCATCTGCAGACATTTCTGTTATCATGTAGCAGGCATGACTAGATGCTAGAGCGCAAAGAATGCTGTTATCTTTCCTGCCAATGCAGTACTTATCTACTTGCAATTTCTTGCTGTAGAACTGCTAGCTTGGCAGGAGCTGGGAGAGATTATGGGAGCCCACTCCATCATGCAGTACTTGGGTCTCAAACTGTTGACCTCAAATCTCCTGGTCATCAAGTTCAGTGTTTTAACCACTGAGCCACCATGCCCCTGTAAAAGCCTATGCATGCATGCAAATGTAGGCCTTTCTAATAAAGATACCTATGCTTAGTACATGGACAGCAAGAACACATTTTGGGAAAGAAAGTCTATTTCCAGTGAGGCAGTGTCCCTTCCTATGCATTGCCCTCTCTTCATGTCAGCATGAAAGGGACTTTAGATTTCCTTAGATGTTGTCTATAATATGGCTTGATTCCCACAGTATTTCCCCCCTTTTCTGAGACAAAGGTCATTTGCATTTCAATTTTAAGAGAAACTTCCCCCAAAGTCCCCTGAGATTCATTGCCCAGAAAGACATTTGTTTGGCAAGACTGGGATGAAATCATTCCCAAATTTTATTTGCTTTCACCCAACAGCTCTGCGCTCAATTAGTAGCTTAAGAAAAGCACAGACTGTAAGCTTGTAGCTAATTCTTCCTTTATGCCTTCTTGGCAGTCAGTCTAAATACTATACATTTAATACAATGGGAATCATCACTGCATTACATTACATTCTTGCTTAATTGGATACCACAAAATGCCCTTTGTCTCAATAAAGAAAGGACAGGGAGCATTTTAACAACTAGCACCTGACATGCTGGATAGCTCAGTGGTTTAGGTGGTTTGGTTATCTGGCTGTGAAGCCAGAGGTTGGTATTTGATGTGCCTCATTGACAGGGGTTGGACTCAAGGAACCATAGCATCCTTTCCACTTCTGTCCTTCTGAGATAATGATGATAATGCAAAATAATGAAGTTACAACTTTATAGGTCTTTATTCAGGGATCAGATGATAGCAATACAAGTATAAAAGAATCTTTTAACTCCTTGCAACTGTTTACCTTATCTCCATATCCAAAAGTGATAATGCCAAAGCAAAGAAAATCTAAAATGCCTTCACTGAGTTAAAAATGAGGTACAATAACAGGGCTACATGTTTATATCTGGGAGCAGACTCATAGCCTTCCAGATTAATCTATCCTGTCAACAGTTACCTATGTTGAGTCCTTCAAAGAGATAATTTAAAGATATGGAGAAATCTTTCAATATGTTTATATGCAGTAGCTCTCTTTTTCTGTTCTTGCAGATAATAGTACCGTACAAATAACTGACTCTGAACTGGTGCTCTAGCTGCCCTACATAGAGGGTACATACATTAAATATGATGTCCAAACACCCGTTTGATTTTGCTGTGTTCAAGGATGGCCCCAATTATCGAAATTGACACCAGACGTAATAGGACATAAAGCTACCAAAAAGGACAACCAAGGAGATAAAATTCCATTTCACTGATATGTGCTTGTCCATGTGTGTATGTGCAAATGTAGAAATCAACATTATAATTTAAAAAGAAATGTAATATATTGCCACACAATATATGAAGACGACAGTGGCCAGGTGATAAGCATTCTATCTTGCTCTACTCTTTACAGGTAGGTGCCACATTTTGAGGGACAACTCCAAAGTCTTTGTTCTCCCTTCCTACAGTTATTTAGCCATAAACTGGACTTGGACTAGATGGTCGTTCAGACAGAGGGCTGGCCTCTATCGGATGGGAAAGAAAACAGGCTATATGACCACTCTGCATTTATTATTCCCATCTCACCCTCCTTCATTGGTTTTGCCAATGAACACTTAATGAACACAAATTCTTCAAAGGTTCTGTCTGGATTACTAAGCCTTCCCATAAGTCTATGTCAAACAAGCCTTTCAAAATCACTGTAGCTCTCTTGTTATCTTTAAAGCCATGGACAAATTAGGCTAGAATATAACAAAAGAAAAAGTGAGAGCAGATACCAAGGAAAAGTCTGCTTTACAAAAACCTCACAAGCTGACACCTTCTCAACTGCCCTAATTAGCTTTGATATGCAGGAGGTGAACCTGGCCTTGTACTTAAAACCTATCTTGTGGGCAGCTCTGCTTATCAGTGCGAGTGAGTAGGCAACGTAGTATTGACTCTAAGCACTACACAGTTTTGTAGTGTTTGATTTTGGCCTAAGGAGCTGTCTCCTCAGGTGACTATCATAAATTATTTTATCACAGAAGATTAGTCAAAATGACATTTATAAGATGGCTGGGAGCAGCAAAGCAACGGGAGGATGCTTCATTTCACCAATGAAGTGTGTAATGCTGCTCAAGGTCATAGTTCCTGCTGATATGTGGGCTCTTTAATGTACTCCTCTATTAAGGGATAAATCACATTTATATACTTTTAAGGTTGAAGGTTTTCTGCCCCTATAACAGTATAAAGGATGTCCATGTTCACTACTACATTCATTCCTTTATTCTTCTTATCATATTTGGCACCTACCAATGTTTTCTAAATAGAATTGAGCATCATATGTGCAAGAAGCAAAACATTTGCTCATGCAAGGTTGCTTCAAATGTAGGAGTGGCAGTACCATTAGACAGAATACAACTTAAAATAGGAGATGCTCAACACTGTTCATTCATCTGGCATCCAGGACACTATCCCACTACCACTATTGAATAGCCACCTTTTAAATATACAGTTGCCTTCTATACATACCTGTCAACCCATGGCTCCAGAAAAAATGGGACCTGCGCAGAACGGTTCCGCGCAGGTCACCTTCCACGCATGTGTGGAAGGCTACGCTGCTTGCGCAGCCCCCTACAAAAGCGGCGTAGGCTTCCACACATGCGTGGAAGGGTTATACACGAGTGTAAAACCCTTCTATGCATGCGTAGAAGGCGACTTGCGCAGAAGGGCTGCGTAGTACTTCCTTTCCCCCGCTGCCAAATTACAGGGTTTTGGCAGCGCGGGTCGGGAAATGACGTCAATCGGCGCAGGATTATGGGGTAATCCCGGCCAAATCGGGAAGGTTGACAGGTATGTTTCTGTATATGTACTGAAGAGGGACACTATGTTCTTTTCATATTTGACCAACCTTGCCAAAAGAGCAGTGGGATTGATGTGAAGATCAATTTTCTTTGTCTGTATATATAGGCGTTATTATATATCCATTCTGTGGTAAGGTAAAAGCAAAGGTCACCCTTGCTTGAAAGCCAGTCGGATCCGACTCTAGGGTTCAGTGCTCAGCTCTGTTTCATAGCCGAAGAGCCAGCGCTGTCTGCTTCTGCAGACATTTCTGTGGTCATGTGGCAGGCATGACTAGACACCGGAGCGCACGGAACGCTGTTTACCTTCCCACCGTAGTGGTCTGTGGTAGTTTTGCATATTTAGTCCCAATTTCCCTGTATGTCATTTAAAAAAAAAAGCATGAAGATCTGCATTTATTTTCAATTTTCCCTAAGATAAACATGTTTACATGTAATTTCCCCTAGTAAACACGTATTGGTACACAGTTTTCATTAAAATACACCTTTCTTATACAGAATGTTCCATAGATGTGCACAATTTCCCCTAGGCAATGCATTTTTCAACCCAATTTTTAAACTATGAGTAGCTTTACAAAATTAGTAAAAGTGAACAATTCAAACTCAAGCTTGGCAAGGATGGCATGGGATGAGAAAAAGCCCTCGACCTATGGCTGGAAAATAAGTAAAATGATGATGTATGCCATGATCCAGCCATCCCTGATCCATGCTACATGCATTTTGGTCCCTCTCGGGGATTATTGTTTTCTTGTTGTTTTGTGTGTGGGTAGGATCATTCCATTTTGGTTCAAATGCAACATATGTGATTGATGGAAGCAAACCACAGCAAATGGCTTAAGCTGTCCTTTTCCTTAAGCAGCTTCAGAGTCTTGGGAAACAGAAACCTTCCTCTTCCCCCCCCCTCCTGCCCCTTCCATGAAGGGCAAGAGGGAGGAAGCAAAAGGGTTCTTTCAAGTCCTTGTAAGGCAACACTCACTGATGTAATGCTTCACTAAGGAAAAAATATTGAATGCTTCCTCTATCCCTCATTCCTTCAGCTTCCCAAGATTGTGTGAAGCAGCTTAAATAAAGTACAGATGATGAACAAAGAGAGGGATTTCCCCTCTATCTTTCTTCTCTTGAGGCGCATGTGGTAAACACAATGACCCTCAACATACACTGAAGAGGACCTTATGTTGGCAAGTGGCTGTTGAAGTGGTCCAATACTGAGTGGATCTCATCTAGCCCTTTTTAATTCTATTTTGTTTTTAGATGTGTGATTTATAGCTTTGTATGTGCTGGTTGTACATCTGACATGAATAAAGACTTGCATGTAGATACCAAGATCATCTTAAATGACATAACTCAGCTAAAAATGACCCTATTTAGCACAGTCAGGCCAGAGCCAGGCTAGGATAATTTGATTATCTAGTCACACCTTTAGAGTGAGGGAAAACAACAGAAAGATTCCTCTGGTATCTTAAAGTTGAACATATTTATCATGGTGTGAACTTTGGTGAATGATGAGCTCATGAGGTAACTTTCCCAGAGCTAATCAATGGTATTCCATCGCTCCATAAATCAAGTCCATAATTTTGTGACAGTAGTCTGCAGCTACTTATTCAGGGATGAAAAATCAAGAGCAGACATTTCCTCTGGAACCCCATTGTATTTTTGCAGTGTTCGCTATTTCATAAGTGCCCATTAATGTCCATAAAACTCACAGCAAATTCTCAAGGGATAGAAAGTATGCTATACCTAATAAAGTGAAATGAGACAAGATAATATATTCCAAAAAAAGTGTCTCAATTTGCTGTACTAGGAGACTTACCAGGGTGACTCCATTTAAAAATGCAGATGATAGAGACAATAAGTTCATTCAGTAGGTTCACAACCCTCACGTAAATTCATATTTATGGACTCCCATGCTTCTGTACGGAAGTCTTCTATTTCCCTTTCATAAGCAGATTTTGAGCATAGTCAAGAATAATAGCCAGTTAAGATCTATTTATTACCTCTTTAGGTCACTTATCATTGCTATGGCCTGTCATTATAGCTCTTAGACATGTCTGCTGCTAGGCCTACTGGCCTGTTAACAGTTTATTTCACATGGCACTCCACATTTACTGTGAATTCCTAGTCTGAACAATCTATAACCATGACACTAAAGTGAAATTGTTTTGAAATTAAATTGCATTGTGCACAATAAACAGTTCATCAGACCAAAACATATTTAAATTAAACAAAGTGTTATAGCAGAACAGGGTGCAGGAGCAAAAAGACTATAAATAGAATTGGTTTAATAGCTATCACAACATTATCAGTTGCAACTCAGAAAGCTTAAAATGTCAGAGGCCAATCAAAGTGTCAAACACTGAGCAATCCAAATTTTAGCTAATATCACCACCTGAAACCATTTTCTGAGCTATTACTGATGAGGGAGGGAGAAATCTCAAGCCATCCATAATCTAAACAGATAAAGTGAGCAGTTATTGTGACCTGGGTGAACAGCATGTGAGGCAGTCATTTAGTCAGGCTACAGTCTTGAAACAGCTCTTCAAAATCATTTACAGTAGGAATGTGCAATATGAAGACTTAGGGGTGAATGTGGCCCTCATAGGCTTTCTAAAGCCAAGGAGAACCCCACCCATTTTGGTTTGCACCTCAGGTGATCAGCTGAGAAGCTAGAGGAAATTAATGATACTTGGTTTCTGAAATTATTAGTTGCTGCTATGTGCCACCAATTCACAGCCAACTAATAACAACCCTCATAAGATCTCCAAGGTAAATGAGCTCTCTAAGGAGTGGTTTTACCATTCCACATCTCCAGTGAGATTCCATGGCCAAGCAGGGACTTGAACCCTGGACTCAAAAGTCCTAGTTCATCAACCACACCTGGTTTCCAGATTTACCTGTAAGGAAAAGATAAGGAAAAGTTCACCCTGGCTCAAAACCCAGTTGTATCTGACTCTAGGGTTCAGTGCTCATCTCTATTTACAGCCAAAGAGCCAGCACTCTCTGCGTCTGCAGACATTTCCGTGGACATGTGGCAGGCATGCCTCAACACCGTAGTGCATGGAATGCTGTTACATTCCCATTGAAGTGGTACCCATTTATCTACTTGTAATTTATTGCTTTCAAACTGCTAGGTTGGCAGAAGCTGGGACAGAGACGGGAGCTCATTCCATCATGCAGTATTCGGGTCTTGAATTCCAACCTTCCAGTTATCACGTTCAACATCTTAACCACTTGAGCCACTGCAGTCAAAAAATTGCCTGTAGCAATGGATAAACAATAGCCTTGGAGAACATTGCTGAGCTGATGTACTCTGTATGCGTGTGCACATATGTATGTCTGTTGCAAAGAGTTGAATGTTGTATGTCTTTACAAGTTTATGCTAAGGCTTCCACTCTCGCAGTGAATACCAGTAGTAGCTCTCTGGAGATAAAATCCTGTGTGTCTCTTTGACCTACATTAGGTGGATCCAAGTAGCCCCTTGCCATTTATTTCTACTATGGATCTGGTCCAATGCAGCAAGACATTTCAATTGAACATGCAGCAAGATGTTGCAATTGTAATATATGACACATTGTTAAATGCCAAATAAAAAATATTACTAGAAAGAATAATAAAATTGCCCTATTTTTGTGAAATCAGTTGTGAATTGCAGGTAAAAATTCCCTCCTCTTTCTGTAAACCTTTGTCTACCACAGATTAACAAATTCAAAAAAATGTGTACCAAACATTGTTCTTAACGATGCATTAACTTGATCATAAGTGCCTTGCAGGCGCACCCCCCCAATAACGGACACAGACAACATTGAAAGTGGATAACAGCATAGGGCCACATTTATTGATTCAATGCCCTAGTCCGAATTATAAATTTGCATTGGTAAAACGACCAATCATAATTCCTAAGGCAAGCAGGCCGAAGTAACACTGGTAAGGTACCACCCCAAAATTGCCAACGGCAATTGGTTACAATGTATCAATTTGTATCAATTTGTTTGTTGACAACAAACAAATTGTTGACCGTAGTCAATAACTAACTTATGACCCCACCCTCTGACGCGTATCCGTGAAATCACAGGGGTGATGCATGCTGGTTAGCAATCATCATCACCCCATCGCCTGGTTCGTCGTTGACCGGACAACGTTTAACTAATTTATTCCTGTCTAGTGTTGTCCAGTCAATTGCGAACCTGCCGGATACTTGTGGGTCATACTGTTTACCTTACCAGTGCTACCCGCCAATGTGACCAAAGTCAACAGTAGGAAGACAGAAAGCCCCCAATATCAAACCATAGCAACAGTGTGGGATGGGCAAAAAAGCCAGGACCCGGAGCCAATATGGGTCCCAACCAAAAATTCCCACCCGGCCCCGAAGCGACCATAATATCACACTGTTAACTAGGGAGGGGGTGGAGGGGAAAAAACTTCTCCGCTCCGTCGCTGAGGTAAAATGGCAGCTTGGCTGCCTCGTGGCCACCCCTTTTATCAGGGGGCTGGCCACGCCCCTAACTACCCGGATTCTCTGTCCTGTGGGGGGGCCCCGCAAAGGGCGCGGCGGCCATTTTGGCGCCGCGCTTGCATTGCAGGCGCACCCCCCCAATAACGGACACAGACAACATTGAAAGTGGATAACAGCATAGGGCCACATTTATTGATTCAATGCCCTAGTCCGAATTATAAATTTGCATTGGTAAAACGACCAATCATAATTCCTAAGGCAAGCAGGCCGAAGTAACACTGGTAAGGTACCACCCCAAAATTGCCAACGGCAATTGGTTACAATGTATCAATTTGTATCAATTTGTTTGTTGACAACAAACAAATTGTTGACCGTAGTCAATAACTAACTTATGACCCCACCCTCTGACGCGTATCCGTGAAATCACAGGGGTGATGCATGCTGGTTAGCAATCATCATCACCCCATCGCCTGGTTCGTCATTGACCGGACAACGTTTAACTAATTTATTCCTGTCTAGTGTTGTCCAGTCAATTGCGAACCTGCCGGATACTTGTGGGTCATACTGTTTACCTTACCAGTGCTACCCGCCACACGGAGGGGCTTCAAAGAAGACCTGACGCCCCCCCCCAGACCGTCAGCTCGGTCAACAGGCCTGCTCGCCAATCACCCAACAGGAGGTCCATACCTCCTCGCGACAGATGGACCCCATCCCCTGCGTACAAGTCGTAATTTTGTAGACTAATATCGGGGTGATGACTAACCCGCCCCCAAGCCCTGTTGGCAAGAAACCGCGCCATTGCCTTATTGACCGCGCGCCTAGCGCGGTCAAGGGCCAGGAGGTTAATGCCCCCTCTGTAAGAATGGCGCGGGACAATGTCCGACCAAACCAGGGTTGTGGCAGGCCAGACATAATGCAAGTAGGCGAGGTCCTCGCGAATCGCATGCTTAAGCGATAAGCCGGTGACCTGGCCCAAATCATTGCCCCCCAGGTGGATGATTAGAATGTCAGGCGGGTCAGCACCCAGGCCAGAAAAAAGGAAAGGCCGCAGCTCCCGCCATAACATCCCTGGCTTACCATGCCATGCGAGACTGGCGTGGTCACCCAGTCCCAGTCGGGGTCCCCATCCTGTCGCCGCAGCGTAACGCGCTGCCCTGTGCACATAGCTGTGGCCCACCAGCCATACTGTCACCGGTGTAATACGACACCCAGGGTCTGTAAGAAAATTGAGAAAAAAGGCGGTAAGGTGACTGGATTGGTACTCATGGCGGGAGTGGGCGCACATAAAACTGAAAACATTGCGAGCCCCACCTCCCCATGCTGCGTATGTCAGCCCCAGAGTACCCAAAAGCAGCTGCTGTAGAGGCTGCACCAATCCGGAACGAATGTGTGCCATAACGGGCACCTGGTAGGCCCACCCTGGAGAGGGCTCTGGCTGTCACCTTCCAAAACTGAAATTTAGTAAGGGGAGACCCATCTTGGTGACAGAAAAACGGGCCGTGGTGCATGCCACGCAGTGCCAGGAATTCCTGTAGGGCACCAACCGGACAGATGTCTGCCAAAGAACAACGTAGCAGTCTTACACCACTGCCTACGCCATGCTGATCTGTTTTAGAGGAGCGTATCCTCAACTGGGCCCAGTCTTTGGCTACGTAGACATCTTCGAGTTCCAGTGCCCTACCACTTGCATCCGCCTTAGACAGCATCACGAGTTCGCTGATGCGGAGCGCTCCAAAAAATGCCACCGTTGTGGCTGCGTGAAAAAGGGCTGCCTCATAATGATCAAAACAGAGGCCAGGCCAGCCCCGGGCCAACTGGGTAAGAACCCCTGGGGAAATAGGGTGCCGGTCATCCGGGCAACGCCCGCGCTCGCGCACCCACCCCTCCAAAACATGTCTCACACGGAAGTCAGAGGTGGTATCCACATGACCTCCCACTTTGGCCATAAAAGCCAACGCCGAGAGCTTGGATGCTATGGTGCGAGGTGCAAGGCCCTGTGCATGCAGGTGAACCATGAACCGCAGAACATGGTCCACCGGGATGGGCCAGGTCTCTGGCAAGAGAAATTGAGTAGCAAATGCCCTATAAGAATTGAATGCTTGTTGATACGCCTTACGCGTGCGTGGCGCTAGTGACAGGCCAATCGCCCGGTTCACCTCTCCTTGCCAATAGTCCACATCTCGTCCGGGAGTGGCGAGAGAAATTCCTCCGCATCCGGGGCCAAGGCGCGGAACCGGGAGATCTGCAGGCGGGACAAAGCGTCAGCAATATCATTATTAATCCCTGGGACATGCCTGGCCCTGAACAAAACGTTGAGGCGCAGGCAGCGCAGCACAAAATGGCGCACTAAGTCCATGACCCTGGGCGATTTGGAAGTCTGTGCATTGACAATGTGGACAACAGCAGCATTGTCGCACCAGAAATGCACCACCGAATTAGCCCACAGTTCGCCCCATAGCATCAAAGCCCCCAGAATGGGAAAAAATTCCAGGTATGTGAGATCCCGCAGGCGACCTGTGCCTGCCCATGCCGGTGGCCACCCACCATAGGCCCACTTCCCATTGAAGTACATCCCATAGCCCAGGGATCCTGAGGCATCAGACTGGATCTGGAAATTGGGTGACGCCAGGAGGTCAGACCTCCAAAATGAGACCCCATTAAACTCCCTCAGGAATTGCAACCAGACGAACATGTCTGCCCTGATACCTCGGGTGAGCCTGACTCTGTGGTGGGGCCTGGATAACCCTGCCATGGCGTCGCATAAGCGCCGAGCAAAAGCCCTGCCTGGTGCGACCACCCTGCAAGCAAAATTAAGGTGCCCATGTAGCACCTGAAGTTCTCTCAGTGATGCCTTACGCTTGGCCAGCAATTCCGAGATAAGGGCCACGATTCTGGACACCTTATCACCCGGCAACCTAGAAGCCTGCATTACTGTGTCAATCTCAACCCCCAGGAATACTAGCTTGGTCGATGGGCCCTCGGTCTTTTCGGGCGCTAAAGGGACACCAAGTTCCTCCATTAGCGTCTGAAATGTGTTGAGGAGACGTGCGCACGTGTCCCAGCCCCGTGTACCCCCGAATAAAAAGTCATCCAGGTAATGGGCTACAGACCGGGACCCTGACCTGCGGGCGAAAGCCCACTCTAGGAAGGTACTGAAACGCTCGAAGGCCGAGCATGATATGGAGCAGCCAAAAGGCATGGCCTTATCAAAATAATATTCCCCCTTAAATTTAAAACCCAGCAACTCAAAGTCGCCCGGGTGCACCGGCAAGAGGCGAAAAGCTGACTTAATGTCGCACTTGGCCAACAGGGCACCCGGGCCACACGAGCGGACCATGCGCAACGCATGGTCAAACGACGTATACCTGACTGAACAAAGGTCATCAGGAATAGCATCATTGACCGATCGGCCGGCTGGGTAGGACAAATGATGAATAAGGCGAAACTCACCTAGTGACTTTTTGGGGACCAAACCCAGTGGCGAGACCTTAAGATTGGGAAACGGGGGTACGGGGAAAGGTCCAGCGACCCTGCCCGCGACTAACTCCTTCTGAATGCTGGCCGCGGCCACCTCCTCCCTTCCTCTGAGGGATAAAAGGTTGGGGGCATCCTGAGGGGACCTATCACCCACAAAAGGGATACGAAATCCCTGCTTAAAACCTTGAAGAATATACTCCCTGTCCTCCCCCTTCGGGTACGATGCGAGCCAGCGCTCCAGCATGTCCACCTTAATTGGGGAGGGGGCCTTTTGGAGGACTAGCTCCATCCGTGGCAGCCTTGCCAGCCCACTGTCCACCCTTCCCTCTGCCTCGCGGCCCTCCAGGCTTGGGGCAAGCAGAGGCTGCGTGGGGGCCAGAGCATGTGGGACACTCATGCTTATACCTGCAGTTCTTTCGATTGCAGGAACCAGTTGACGAGAAAGTCCAGCACAGCAGGCGGGCTGGAACCCCCTGCCCCGCCGCCTGGCGGGTAACCTGCGCTGGAGCCGCTCGCTGGACCGCATGTCCGCAATGGTATCTATCCCCCGGGGCAGGGCGTGTGGGTGTCATATACAGAAGCCAAAGCCTCTGGCACGGCTCATCCCATCTCATCTCAGGGTGAAGGGGAATCCTCATACGGAATTCCTCATCATATGCCAGCCATGAGGGGCCCGGGAAATCGACCATCGCCCTGTATATGTTGTCCAAATATTGGACCATGGGGATAGCTAAATCCGGCCGCGCCCTAAGATATACCGCCATGTATATCAAATAAGCGGGGAGCCAGTTGGCCCAGGTACGCGGCGGCTTACGGCGGCGTGCCTGCTCCTTATCCTTCTCATCCTGACCCTCCCTTTCTTCCTTGGTGGGCTCTCTGTTCAAGAGTGAGAAGATATCTACGTACTCCCCTCGCCATATCTTTTCCCTGGTAGCCTGTGCCAGGTGATCACCCAAAGGCAAGGAATACCCCGCTGTCGGCAAGGCCGAAAAAGGGACAGCCGGCCTGGTAAAAGGGGCCTGAACTAATCCAGCCACCCCCAGAACATTCCCAGTAGTGTAAGGACCCATGCCCACCCCAGTGCCCAAGGTGGCAGTCGTCGTCGCCGGGTGGGTCGCTGACAGCGTGGCCCCCGCACCACCCGCGCGAGGCCAAGGCCATTGAAAGGCCCCCCCCCCGAATTGGGAATGTGTGTGGATGTACTCGCTTGCACCGTATACTCACACGCTGCACCCCCGTGGGCCGCCCCCACCGGGGGTTCCGGCCCACTGGGGGCGTCGGAGCTCACGACCGACGTAGAGCTCATCACCGGGGCTTGACCCGCACCTGGTTGCTGGCTGGGGAGCTGCGAGGCCGTGGCCGAAACCGCGCCACACGCCTGCAGCAGCTCGACCCTCCCCGCCGGCTGTTGTCCTCCAGCCGACAGCGTCTCAAAAGGAACCCCGAAAGGGGCGCCCGCCTGACTGGCCCGCGCCAACGACGCCTCCAGGGCCGCGATGCGGGCCAGCAAGGTGTCCACGTTGACCATGGGCAAAGGGCCGGCCGGCCCGCCTGGCCCAGGCATGGGTACAGGTCCCTGTACCCCAGGCGCCACATATGGCCATTGGCCAGCACCTAATCCCGGCAGGGTTGGTGGAGAGACCTGCCAAGGCAGGGGGCCGCACCACCCCCCAAGGCTAGAGGGCCCCGGGAGAGGCTGCAGCCCAAGAGGAGTAGGCCCGACAGCGTGGGCAGGAGCAGGAGCGGTGCCCACCGCTCGTGGGCCGCGGGCCGGAACCCCTTCCGCGCCCGCGCTCTGATCACCCACCCCGGGCCAAGGGGCAATAGACCCCATTCCGCCGGCCCCGGCCGGGGCCGGCAAAGGTGGCTGCTGAGGAGGCGGCACCGCGGTCCTCCGACCTGGGTTGCGCCTCCTAACCCCACGAGCTGAGCTCGAAGCTGCCTTCTTCTTCGAAGGCATCTCCACCGTAGCAAAAAAGGGTAAGCCGAGAAGGCAGAAACGCTACCAAAAGGCTTCTCGGTAAGCTAAAGAGCGACAGAGACGCAGGGAAAAAACTTCTCCGCTCCGTCGCTGAGGTAAAATGGCAGCTTGGCTGCCTCGTGGCCACCCCTTTTATCAGGGGGCTGGCCACGCCCCTAACTACCCGGATTCTCTGTCCTGTGGGGGGGGGCCGCAAAGGGCGCGGCGGCCATTTTGGCGCCGCGCTTGCATTCTCTGCAGAACTGACCACTGCACCACTGAACCCAGGACTTAACATCTCTGTCCATTTCAAATACAACTTTTCCCTTGCTTACATTAAAATATTGTGACCGATTTCCAGTGACTTGCCAGCAGTAATTCTGGTGACTCTCCAGGGAGTGTTCCACCATAGTTTTCAAGCACCTATTGAGAGTACTACTGTTTGGATAGCTCAATGGTTTCAGAGGCTGTGAGTTAGATTCCCCACTGTGCCTCCTGCAAATACAATAGAACCAGCCTGTATAGTGTTGGGCAAGCTGCACAGTTTCAAGATGCCTCAAGGAGAAAGAGATAGTAAACCCCTTCTGAGTATTCTCTACCTAGAAAACCTTAAAAAGAGTCGCCATACATACATACCTCCAACTGTACTTGATGGCAAATTATAATTGTAATAATAATTGAGAGTGCTGATCCTTCTGATGCCTCAACTTGCCTCACAATCTTATTCAAAGAATGCTCTTGGGTCATATTTGCTCTCATAATGAGTTAGGATTTACAATTAGTCTTTTTTCATATGTTGGCCAGAGCTTTCAAAGAAAACTTGAAGGAAGTCTCCCATGCTGTTAAAAATGGCACAAACAAGCTAATACGAGATTTCTGGATGAAAGTGATTTTAAAAACATATTCTTTTACATGTGAGAAAACAGGATAGAGAGTGAGAAACACTATTATTTTGCTGGTGGAATCATGCAGTGTTCCCCCACCCCATCTCTTTTTTTATAAAATGGTATTTTCCTAACAAGGCATCAAAATGAATTTTTGATGTTGCTCTTTTTATATATCTGATGGCAAAACTAATATCCAAACTGAAGCTGCAATCTTATATATACATTTACTTCAAGCAAGTTCTTACTCGGCTAAGTGGGGCTTCCTTTGCACAGGATTGCACTTTAGTATTTGAAAGATTTAGTCCATGTAGATTAAATCTAGTTTAGAAGGTAATGCTTCCAGAGCGAAGCATGCACAAAGAGTATAGTTCTGCCTTTTGATTTTATTTGTTTTGAAATGTACTGTCAAGTCATAAAGCCTCAGATGCTTAATGCAAGGTGAAAATAATTTGGGCAGAAATGAAAGTATTTCTATGATCTTCTAGCACATCAGATTCACTCTGAGCAGACTTGCAGAATAATACTGTACATGTTTACTGAAGCTAGGCTGAAAATGCTGCCCTATTTCCATTGTCCTATTTGTATTCTCAGTAAAACAGAGAGGATTTTCAGTAATATTCTCTGGTGAGGGGACCACAAATGAACACTTAGCCCATGAAGATGCCTATCCTGATATGTAGTGGTATATGCATTCCTTTGTTGCTGCTGCCAAATGGCAGGCTGCATTTTCCCCACAATCTTTAATACTTTATATTATAATAAGCTCAAAGTATATGTATAGTAGTTAAGACTATAATAGGTTCAAATCTATGCAAGTCTGGCGGCTAGGGCCTTTATGTGGCAGCTAGGGCCTCTTTGGCCAGGTGATGTGGATTAAGTTGGTGTCAGACAGAGCAACCAGCAGCTATTGTAATCTATTCCATTCCCATCCTAGAGGAAGAAGTTTCTTCTAATATGGAGTAACAGTTGGTTTCTTGTTCCAAATTGAAGCATGGTGACTATTATTCCTTGTCTCCAATGCACAGGAGTTGCTTTCCTGACATGGCAAAGCACTTTCAGCTCCTATCTGTAGGCAGGTTTTGTTGCTTTCCTCTGATGGGTGATGCAAGGCATTGAAGAGGCACCACATTTTCCAAGGCTGCCCAGATGAAGCCAAACCAAAAATATGCACTTCACTGCATGCAGTTTTGAATTCAGCCACTAGAAGCTGGCACACCATATGACTGTTCCCTCTCTACTTCTTTTCCAGCCCAGGTCACTTCTCTTTTGCTTTTTGGTCAGTGGAAGAAGAATGGAAAGATGCCTTCACAGCTGATCACCTCCTGGCAAAGGGTATCATTAAAACAATTGATGAGGAGGGAAGGTGAGTGAAAAGCTAAGGAACTGTTATTAGAGTATGGATAGCATTAGGAGAAATTTGCCTGGCATATTGCTTCAATGTTGTTGTACACCAAACTTGTGGAGATTTTTCTCTAAAGCAGGTATTGTGCATCTCTGTCTCTGTCTGTCTGCCTGCCTGCCTGCCTGCCTGTCTCTGTAATATATAACTACTCCCCCCACTTCTATACACAAAATTTAACAGGATTGACAGTTTTAAAAGTAATGGGAATGGCAAACCATCCTCCATTTCACATTCAGGTAGCAGGATGTATTATAGGGAACAGAGCAACCTGCCCAATCCACCCTTGTCTCCTCTCATAATGTGACAAGATTGTCTGATTCTCCCTGAAGTCTACTCATCACTCTCTCTCAAAACACATACAGATACACACATCTATAATAATAACCTGCTGTTAAATTAATTCTATTTTTATGACCATCCATTTCAAGTTTTTGTAGGTAGATAGTACTCAGAAGTGGTTTAACATTCCCTTCTTCTGGGGGTGCCCTTGGACTATGCAGCTTGCCTAAGGCCATGCAGATTGGCACTTCTCACAGGAGGCACAGTGGGAAATCAAACTCCCATATATCTGTTGGAAAATAATAAAACACACCCACTCTATTCTGCCATGTTCCAAGGCACCTGACCTCATCTGAGTATTTTACAGGGTATTTGATTAAGGTTAATTTTTTAAAAAAATAAAATGATTGTTCTCCACTATAATAATTTCCCATCATTAGCCGCAAGAGATTGTTCAAATTTCTGAATTAAAGTTGGAAGCTTTTGCATTGGTCATTTCAACTGCCCTTAGCCACCCTTTAACAGCTGTTTAAGAGATGGATATCATCTGAAATGTTATTTACTTGCCCTGGAGCTATTATATACCTACAGTGTTAGTTCAGATAAAATGTAGCAAACTGATCATTAAAGGTGATCTTGTCTGTGCTCTTTCACATGCCTACCCCATTAAGGTTTACTTGCTGATCTGTTAGGCAGGCAATTTTGTCTGTCAACTTCTTTCACACGTCCAGAAAAAATGAGTGCAAAGGGAAACTGACTTCAAGCAATATTCAGTTCTGATTTGTAACTTTTCTCTCCAGGCTTGGGCCATGCCCCATTACTTCACATGCTTTTTACAGCATCAGGAAATGTCAGAGAAAAGTAGAGAGGCATAGACATTTTCTAGTTATAGGTGCAGTACAGCAGTGATGGAATATATTCATTTCCATTACTATTATACTTCACCTATGAATGCCAAACTAAAAGTCACAGCCATTTTCTTAGAAACTGAAGAATCATTGTTCCTCCTTTCTGATTAAACACAGCCTTAAATATTTTATTTTTACATGCAGGGCAATATTTATTGCATAAAGGTTTCCTTTTAGCAGCTGTCATATGCCTCTAATCCTATATTACAGGAAAGGACAGTATTAAATCTCTCACTCACTACCACTCCCAATTTGTTAAAAAAAAGACAACTAGTTCTCAGGTGAGATGCCATATGGAACTATTTTCCTGAGGGGAAGATGATCCAGGGTTGAAGCATGGGAGGTAAACTCTGATATAGCACAGATTTCCTGGCTACAACAGTAGCTGCTTAATGCAAAGGACCATAATGTAACCAATACCATTTTGCCTACAGACACTAACCAGTTTAACCTTAGCTGAGTACTGGTGATATGGGGCAACTTGGTGATGGAGGAGTCTACTTTCTTTAGAGAGTAGAAAACAGACCTCATGGTATACAAAGTTCTGTTCTTGAGCACTTTTCTAATTTCTTCCTGATACAATTGTCTAATTTCTCTCATGGTGGTCGTCGTCAGTTGCTACTTTTATCCAAGTAAACATTTTTCCTGGAAATCATTTTCACAGTTGATGGATGTGTCTCCAGGAAATGTGCCACTGGTATGAATTTGTTTAAGTTGGATCACAGCTTGCCATGAGGTGACCCATACACTGTGATCACTGAACCATCTCCTGCAGCACGTATGAAATGAGGCATGCAGGATTTAACACTGGGACTGCAATGGACTGCTGCAGCATTCACAGCCAGTCCATCTGGCATGTCCTCTTCCGCCTCCATGACCATTGGGGATCAGAATAGTGGTTCCTCCCCCACTCATTTTGCCATTTGGCAACTCTCATGGTAAAACCAGCTTATTCCTCAATGTCCAGGGACCACCATATTACCCTGAGGATATAATATCTTCCAGTTTTGAAAGCTAAGGAAAGACAGGCCTTGATTAATATGTAGATGAAATATCACCAAAGATTCTTCAAGTAGGGTTTGGAAAGAACCACAATGGACAACTTCTACCAGAACTTCTATGGACCAATAATCTAACTCAGCATAATGCAGCTTCCTATGGTATACCCTAAAAAGAAGCTGAGATCATCAACAAACTTTTATTTTAATCATTAGTTACATGTTCATCTGTCCAATGTTGCTGATGGCAGCTTAATTCATGGATATTTTTTTCAAGCTCTAAAGAAATATTTATTCGTTCACTATGGAAAATGGGATACAATGCTGTTTATATTTTAGTTTTTCATTCATGGATTGTAATGGACATTTGGAGATTCATTCTCATAAGAAACATCCATAAAAATAAACAAAAACAATCTGATCTCAAGACATATTCTTCCTATCAGCAAGGGACAAATTACTGAAAATTTTCGAAGCTCATACAAATATGGGGACAAGGTAATCTCAATGAAGTGCAGCCTTCCCCATTCCCTATTTAACATCCAAAAAAGCTCACAATTGATCGATCAAGCTCATCTACATTCACACTCCTACATTCCTCTATCAAATTTTTCAATTTTAACATCTTAGCTCAAATTTGTGAACCTAGTATGTATGATAAGACCTTTCCAAGTACAGTAAAACCCCGGATTACAATGGAGGTCCATTCAAACAGCCTCCATTATAAACCAAAACAAACGTAAACCGAACCACAATTCCCCTTAGGAATGCATTGAAAATTTTAAAAAAGGTCCCGACGGACCAAAAATAATAATAAAAAAGATTTTTAAAAAATCACCAAAACATCCAGAAAATGCTAGACACTATCATCCCCAACCCCGACAAAGGGGAAACAGTCCCTACCAGACAGAAAAATCCCCCCAAAAATCCAAAAACCGCCCAAAAAAGCTAAAAAAATATCTGACACGATCATCCTCCACCCCCACAAAACTGACAAAGTGATCTCCCTACCCTTTCCACACTACTGCTTCCTCCTGAGTGTTTTTTTCCAGCTGCCAGGGGACCCCATTTTCCACCCCTAGTGGCATCAGGAGAGTCTGGGGACCTTATCCGCTCGGTTCCAATCTGACCTTCATCCGAGTTCCCTAAGCAGTGCTACAGCTAAAAATGTGCACCTCCCACAGGTCCATGTTCCCATCTGTAGCACTGCCCAGGGAGCTCGGACAAAAGTTGGAACCCAGCAAATGTCCCCAGACTCTCCCGGTGCCAGTAGAGGCAGAGGACAGTGCAGAAATAGCAGCAAAAATGATGACAATGGCACCTCCACAATGGTAAGTGCTGAATCATAACTTCCAGCAGAGGGAGCGAGCACCATTTTAAAATCTAAAATGGCACTGGCCACCATGTTAAAGCTTAAAATAACACGATTTTCAGTCATAGATAAATAAATAAAATCGTAAACCCTGGCATTAATTTAATAAAATTTGCCATTGTAAACCATGCCAAACGTAACCCTGGGCAATTGTAACCCGGGATTTTACTGTATTCCTTTGTTAAGACAGGTCAAAGTTAGGCAATACAGTGATACCTCATACAACGTCCAAACTTGGTTCCACAAGTTTGGACTTTATACGGATTTGGACTATGTATGAGGCATGCAAAATCCTAGCTGTGATGCCTCATACAACGTCCAAATCCTTGCTGCGATGCCTCGTACAACATCATTTCCATAGAGATACATTGTACTGTAACAGCACAGACTTCAGGGCAAAGTCAAGGAAACAGACAGGAAACTGACAGAACTTTAAGAAATCATTGTCTAAAGGTTAAAAACATTACAAAAACATGTCAAACAACCCTGATTGTCCAAGAACCTGAACAATGCTGCAAAAATCCCAGGAATGCTTCTAAAAATTCTGATGACAAATTCAAAAAAATCCAAATTCGCACTCAAAACCACTCCTAAACACTCTTTGCCTCATGCAAAACCCACAAGAGCAATGCACGCATGTGTCCTGTCTTTTATACTGCCCAGGAACAATGCAACCTGGGGAAAACTGAATGCCTCATACAAAGTCGAGTGACTTTGTATGAGGTAACTTTTTTCAAGAAATTAGGTGATGTTGTATGAATTCGACGTTGTATGAAGCGGACTTTGTATAAGGTATTACTGTACTGCCTTTTAATGAGTTACTTATGGAACTGCTTAATTTCTGTATTCACAAGCTGAAACAAAGTTACTTTTTCACATGTACAAACTATGGCTGTAATGTACTACTTTTCAGTGGAATGAATAAATAAATTATGTGTTTGAAATTACTCTGGGTTAAAAGGATTTTTGCTGGAGAAACTCCGCTCAGGGGATGCCTGAATGAGACTTTTTTCATGTCCCCAAGATCCATCATGCAGCACTCGGGTATCAAACCCCATCCTTACAGTCTTCAAGCTCAGCATCTTAACCACTAAACCACAGCAGTGGAATGAAAACAAGTGTCTTATTGCAGGCAATGGAGTGGTCTGAGCCACAAGAGATGAGGAAGAAGGGTAATGGCACACAAAAGCCTTGCAAGCTTCATTTCATGTTGCACTACATTAATAATCGTATATTCTGATAGAGCAGTGATGGTGAACCTTTTAGAGACCAAATGGTTAACAGGCTGTCATCCATACCGCAGAGGGGTGGGTCAACTCTGTGCTAGAGGAAGAGAGGAAGTGCTCCCATTGGGCAGGGGGGGCGAACTCTGTGCTGGGGGGAGCATACCTGTCAAGTTTTGGATTTGAAAAGAAGGGAAATTTCCCAGCCAAAATGGGAGACTTGACAGCAATGCTTATCCTGTGCTGCCCTCCAGTGGTGTCATTTGGGCATTGCAGTCTAACTAATATGGGAGGATGGCGGGAAAGAGGATAAAATAAGGGAGTTTCCTGGCTAAAATTGGAGACTTGACAGCTTTGGGGGGATGGAGGGAGTGCACCCAATTGGCTGCTGGGCAGAGAGGTGGGGGGAACTCTGTGCTGGGGTGATGGTGCACATGCCCACAGAGAAGGCTCTGAGTGTTCCCTCTGGCACACATGCCATATGTTAACCACCACTGTGGTAGAGAATTCACTGAAATGGATGGTATGCCATTTGTCTCTGGTTAGTGGAACTAAGGATTTTAATGAAAAGAAAATGAATCTCAGAAGCCTGGAATCTGCCTAGAGTTGCTCCACAATTTAATAACATTTGCAAGTTTTCTAATCTATGCATTCCCATTTAAATGTAAGCTTTATTCATGCATGTTATGTGAATTAATAAAGATCCCACCTTCTTTTTATTGGATCCAAAGAGTCATATTTATGTAGAAGAAAGGAGGCATAAACTAATGCAAAAAGCAAGAGCATGGATTTTAACCATTTGGAAAACCAGCCAAGACAGTCAGCCATTTGAACTGGTTCTGAAAAATACTGTTTTGTGTACTGCTATGGATGGAAAGGAATTTTGTTAGATTCTACTTTCTCAGTGCAAGTAGTATTTCAATACTTTTGAACTTTAAAATTAACCCTTGAGAAATAAATTTGTGAGGCTTATTTTAACTCTCCTATACCAATATCCTGGAAAAATACATTTTACACCAAACTATTTACATATTTTAAAATGTGAACAAATGTTTATGTTTTAAAATTCACACAAATACACTGTAGTCAACAAGGGACAAAAATATGTAAAGCAATATATACTTTAGAGAAAATGTAGGGGGGCGTGGCTAAGATTGTGATGGAGTAACACACATATCTGTGAGCTTGCGCATTACAATGGGACACTAAATTAGAAAATAAACTTTAAGGAGACATAAAAGCTTGTAAAAGCTCACCCAAAAGAAAGCTCTTAATTCCTGTGCTTCAAGGTCAGAGTTTGGAAAGTAGCCTTGGCTGGGGAGGCAAGTGGCGAAAGCCGCGGCTTTGCCAGCTGGGCAGCAGCGAACAGGACCAAGAAGGAAACAAGAAGGGCAAGAAAAGTGAGATTTTGCCGAAAAGTAAGGATTTGAATTTGGAGCTGTGGCTTGCCTGGTTGCTGGGGTGAGTGGAAGTAAGGACTTCCAAGCGGAAAGTAAGTGGAGAAGGAGTGAGGAAGGGTGTGTGTGTGAAAGAAGAAGGGGTCAATGGCGGCGGTGGTGAAGGAAAATGAAAGTGAAGTGGAAGGTTAAGATTGAAATGGAAACATCGGAGGAAGGTTTTTGCTTGTAAAAAGAGAAGAAGGAAAAGAAGAAGAGGTGAACGGAAGGAGAGGGAGGCTGAAAAAACGGGAGGAGGAGGAGGGAAAAGGAGGAAAAAGAATGGGAAATGGAGTGGAGGACTGAGGGTCTGGAGTGTATGAAGAGGAAGGAAGGAGGGGCACCCCATGGAATCTGCAGCCGTGGCTGGTTGTTAATGGTGAAGCGGTAATCTCTTTGTGGGGTGAGCTTTTTGAGTTCAAACAACATAACTTTTTTGGGTAAGAGTCTTCTTTTCTCTCTTTGTGGAGCTTTATTTTTTGGATCCTTCAGATTGTTCAATTGGATTGCAGCAGGATTTTATGTGTGCCTGACTTTCCTGTTCCCTTTTGCCTTTTAAATACTGGGGTTTTGGATACACAATAGCTGGATTACTCAATTGCATTCAGGATTTTTGAGACAATCTTCAATCAAGTTGTGGTGGTTTGGAAGCAATTTCATTATTGGATTATAATAAAGAATTAGGACTCTTTTTTCCTCTTTCTCTCCTGATTTTGCCACTTGTTTGTTTTAAACTGGAGATAGTTTTGAATTTGGAGTTTTGAATTACGTCATCCTGCTTTTTTTTTCTTTCCTTGCTTTTTTCCCTTTGCATTGGAGATACATTGGACTTACAATATTGGCAATAGATACAATTTTACTCTTTGTGGATTTACTCTCCCTTTTATGTTTTGTCACCAACATTTAAGTGGAATATAAAGTGTGGGTTTTTTCTATTTTTACTGAAGTTGGCGTTTATGAAGTTGGATTAACACCAAGACAAGGCTGCTTGTGGATTATAATTGGATCTAATAAAGAGGATGGTTGGCACACTTGGATTACAAGGAGTCTTTAAATTTTTTAAATTTTCAAGCTTGGTTTTTAAAGTGAGTTTGTTCTGCTCTCGGAGTACTGGGCACATCATTTTGGCTTCCCCTTTCTCTTTTGGTCTTCACACTGGAGGCATAATACCACCCTTATTTTTGGCGGATACAATCTCTTTCCTGTGTTTTGGATTGGAGATTGGCAAATAATATAATATATTTGGATAACATCAAGCTTGAATTCTGGAACAGTTCCAAGGAGAGAGACCTTTGGGAGTTAAAAAAGTTGCTGCATAGAAGCTATTGTTTGATATCACAATGGATAAAATTGCAAGGGGAAAAGGAAAGGATGAGGAGGTTGTGAAACCTAAGAAAAAAGACAAACCATTAGAAGAGGTATCTCCACCAACTTCATCGCCTGAACCACCATTAATTGACCAAACACAAATAATGGTTGGATTTGGGAAATTGTTCAAGAAATTTGAGAAGATGGAAGAGGCAAGAGTGAAAAATAAAAATGAAATCTTGGGGGAAAAGGATAAATTGGCTACTATGTTTATTGATTTTTCTAAAAAAGTTGATCTCAATTTGCAAAGGATGGATGCCAATGTTAAGTCGATGCAAAATGATATGAAATTGATGCAAGGGGATATTAAAGGGTTGCATTAGGAGGAGAAAGAAATTAAAATGAAAGTGGATGTGCAGGAAAAAAGGATAGATGTCATGGAAAAGATGATGAGAAAACAGAATATATTGATTCAAAATATGGTGCAAAAAACGCCAGGCCAGCTAAAGGACAGAATAATTGATTGGTTAAACAATTTGAAAATGGGGAAAGATTTTGTTAATGAGGATATTGTAAGTGTTTACAGGGTGGGTCCGAGGAAGGGGAATGCTGTACAGAGAAATGTATTGGTCAAATTTGCAAACTGGGGTGACAAACTGATGGCCTTTTTAAAACAAGCTGGTTCTGGCGCTTTAAAAATTGATGAGAATGATGTGGAAATTTACAATGACATTTCTATGAAGCAACGTGGTTGGAGGTAAAAGATGAGGCCGGTAACAAAAATTTTGATGGAAAAAGGGATAAAATATAATTGGTGTTTTCCACAACAGTTAAGATTCTTTCCTGAAAGGAAAATGCATGTGATTGATGCTGAGATGGATGCATTGGAATATCTGTGTTTAAAGGATTTGGTTAAGGCATCTTCAGGAGAATGGTTGGCACTGAGGAAGGCTTTGTTGGAGACTGGGGCTATAAGAAGAGATTATGGAGGAGCTAAGGAGGAAGGAGCTGCAGGAGGAGAGGAAACGATCGAGACTGAGGTTGATTTACAATCATTGGTACTAGTTGATGTGGGGGGAAGTAAAGGCCAGAAGGGAGGGAAATAGGTGAAGGGACTGAAGTTAATGTGTTTTAAGGGAGATTAAATAAACTGGTTGATTATATTATCAAGAAGAGTAGCGCTAGAGCTATTGCTGTTCAGCACATCTTACATGTCCCCCCCTCCCCTCTTCGGAATATGAAGGCGGCTTTTTTGAATAAAGAAGTGGGGAGGACAGAATTGAGTGTTTTTTGTGTTTTTTGTTGTAAGTATTGTTTTAATTATCATGGGTTAGAAGGTCTCCCACCTAATGGAGAATTCAGGGGTGGAAGAAGAGTGTGGCTAAATATATTATGAGGAGTTTTAAAGTGATATCATGGAATGTGAAAGGTACAGGTTCTCCAGTTAAGAGAAGGAGGATTGAATCAGCGCTGAGGAAGGACAGGCCAGATATAGTCTTTTTTGCTGGAAACTCATCAAAAATCGCAGGATACGAATAAAATTTTTCTGGGATGGATGCAACATTACGAGAGGTCATATGCTACATCAAAGCAAGAGGAGTGGCAATTTTGATATCAAATAGACTGGACTTTGAGATAACAAATAGTATTTCGGACCCGGAGGGTAGATATTTGATAGTAAAGGGGAAAATAGATGATGAGGAATTAACTCTGGTGAATTTATATGCTCCAAATGATCATCAAGTTGACTTTTTAGAAAAAATTCGTAAAATATTGGTAAAAGAGAAAACAGCTAGTATTAGACATAAAAAAAATTAAGATGGCACAGAAAAAAATTGAGAGTGAGATAAAGAGGTTGCAGGAGGAACATGCAAGGATGAAGGATAGGAAGGTTTTTGATAATTTGCAAAGATTAAAGACTGAGTTGATAGGAAAAGATATAGATAAAGTGAAAAGAGATCTTGTCTATTTAAAAAGAGAATATTTTGAATACAGCAATAAAAATTCAAAAATATTAGCAAGAGAAGCTAAAGAAAAGAGGGAAAAAAGAGAAATTGGAGTTTTGATAAACAAACAAGGATTGAGATGTAATAAGATTAGAGACAAATGTAAAATTGTGAGAGATTTCTATCAAGCGTTATATGCAAAAAAAGAGATAGATGTGGATAAGCTTAAAAAACAATTAGAGAAGCAAAAAGAGGGTGGTATAAAGCAGGAACATAAGGATAAAATGGAGGAACGAATAACAGAAAAAGAGGTAAAAGAGGTAATAGGTAGTTTGAAAACAGGGAAAGCACCTGGGGGGGATGGGTTACCTGCTGATTTCTATAAAGAATTTAAAGATATAGTAGTTTCAAAATTGGTGACATTGTATATATATTAGAAGGGGGGCAAATTCTGACTTCATGGTATAGGACCACAATTGTATTGTTGCCACAACCTGGAAAGGACTTGGAAAAAGTGGAATCCTATAGACCTATTTCACTTATTAATCAGGATGCCAAGATCTTTACAGCGATATTGGCAAACAGGTTAAATAGTTTTATGGGCAATTATATAAATGTAGACCAGGTAGGCTATTTGAAGGGGAGACACATGGTGGACTTGACAAGAAGAGTGGTAGATTTATTAGACACTGTGAGACAAACAAAGGAAAAAGTGGGACTAATATCTTTAGATATCTTCAAGGCATTTGATTCTTTACAATGGGCTTCAATTAAGGAAATAATTAAATGTTATGGATTTGGTGACAAATTTAAAAAGATAATAGATCAATTATATCAACAAGGTACAGCTATTGTCAGAGTAAACGATGAGGTCACAGAGAAGATAAATTTAGAAGCAGGCATGAGACAGGGTTGCCCATTATTTCCGATTTTGTTTATCATGGCAATGGAGTTATTAGCAAAAGCTATAAGAGAAGATGGGGAAATAGAGGGGATAATGGGAACTAAAATAAGTTTATATGCTGATGATACCTTGATAATTGCTAAGCACCCTGAGAAGGCATTGGCTGGGATTCAAGGGCACTTGAAGGTCTTTGAGGATATTACAGGATTGAAGATAAATTGGGATAAATCGGAAATGATGCTATGTAATATAGGAAAGGAAGATCAGAAGAGGATAAAAGGAATGGGTAATATTCAAATTAAAGACAAATTGAAATATTTGGGGATAAATATTTCAAGTAGTCTTGAAGAGTTTAAGAGATTGAACTATGACAGTTTGAAAAATGAAATTAAAGTAAAAATTAAAAATTTTCAAAAGTTAAAACTGTCATGGTTTGGAACAATCGCACTTACCTAGACTTAATTTTTTATTTGATACTTTAGCAATTCAAATGAAAGAGAAGGAAATTAAAGAGTTTCAAAAGTTGATTAACGATTTTTGCAATGGTGGAAAGAGGCCAAGATTATTTAAAAAATGGTATTTATCCCAGAAAGAAGGTGGATTAGGGATGCCAAATTTGTTGGTATATTAACGAGCTTTTCAAATCAAGAATGTTGTGAAGATCTTGGCTAGGGAAAAAGTAATATGGGAAGAAATCAAAATGAAGGATTATAAACATATAGGAAAAATGGTCTTTTTAGGAGCTAATAGTGGAAAAGTTGTAACCAAAACACAATGATGAAGGGATTGATGAATTCTTGGGAAAAAGTAAAGAAATTTCTGGCCCCTAATTTCTCACCGATTATTGAATTGGAGGATATGACAAATTTTCCAATAAAGATAGATAAAAGGGTAAAAGAAGTATTGGTTCTTTATTAAATGTGTATCAAATCTCCAATGCTTTTGTTTTTTATTATCTTGTTTGGTCAGTATCTCCACTTTAACCATTGCATGGTCTGATTCCCTAATTATTCCAATTTCTGTAGTCTTCAGTTGTCCCACTAAATTGCTTGATACCATCAGGTAATCAATTCTCGAATACGATTTGTGCATTGGGGGGGGGAGTATATGCCCGCTCTGTCCCTCTTAAAACTCTCCATGTGTCTTTAATTCCTAAATTCTCAATCCATTTTTCAAATCCTAGATTTTTTGTTCTTCTTCCTACATTACCTTTTGTGGACGTATCCAGATGAGTTGCTATCATGTTAAAGTCTCCACCTATTATCAAGTTTTGTATATCCTCTTTTTGTATCATTGACCCTATTTTCTCCAAATAACCCTCTTGCATTTGATTTGATGCATAGATATTAACTAGGGTTATTTCCTCTTCTCCAATCTTTCCCTTTACTAACAAAAATCTCCCCTCTTCATCCTTTACCAATTTGACTATAGAAAAATTTAATTTTTTTGGAGATGAGAATAGCAACCCCTATTGCTTTTGAGGATCCAAATGATTTTTCATATATTTCCATCCAACCCAGGTAGAGATTATTAACGTTATCCATTTTTGATGTGTTTCTTGCAAGAATAGAATATCCGGCTTCTCTTTTTTTAACGCATTTTCCAATTCTTTTTCTCTTTATCACTGTCCCCAACCCTTTTACATTCCATGATGCTATTTTTATTACGTTTGACATAAATAAACTTGAGTGAATTAATTCAGTGCAGACAAACAAAACACGAATAAACAAATATATATATTTACCTTCACCCACCTCTTATCTATATCTTTCCTCTCTGCTGTCCTCAGGCAGCTGCCTTCTAGTGCAGAAGTTTGAGAGGGATAGAACCTCCGTTCTAGCGCTTACCCACACCTTTAAGGGTGGGATTAAGTTGAGCAGAACTCACTCTCATCTTCGTAGTATCTCCAATAGGGAGTTGCTTGCTTTCAAATATCCTTACCCTTCTATTTTTTATGTTTTTTGATACACATTTAATAAAGAACAAGAAGATATTAAACAAGTTAAAAGTAAAATGGCAGGAAAACTGGATGTTAAACGAGACAGGAGAGGTAGAGATGCAAAATCTTTGGGATGCTATGAAAGCAGTATTTCGGGGGGGATTGCATTAAAGAAGCAATAATGCTGAATAATCAAAAGAAGTTAATAGTACAAAATTTAAAAAAGGAAATAAAATGTTTAGAACTAGAACACGCAGAAGGCCAGAAGGAAGAAGTATTCCAGAAATTAATAAGATTGAGAAAATGAACTTATAGGACAAGAGTTGGAGAAAGTAAAAAGAGACCTGATCTATTTAAACAGAGATAATTTTGAATTTACCAATAAGAGTCATAAGAGATTAGCTAAGGCTGCCAGAGACAAGAAAGTAAGGAGGAATATAAATGTATTAGTAGATGACAAGGGAAACCGTATGGTTAAAACCGAGGAGAAACTAAAAATAGTTGAACAATTTTTTAGTGAATTATATACAGAAAAACCAATAGACATGCAAGAATTAAAAAGACAGTTAGAATTAGAGACAGCACTAAGATTGCAGGAGGAACATAGACAATTAATGGAGGATAAAATAACGGAAAATGAAATAGAAGAAGCAATTAAGAAACTTAAACTGGGAAAATCTCTGGGAGAGGATGGGTACACAACGGACTTCTATAGGACTTTCCGATAAATAATTACTCCAAAATTATGTATTCTATATAATCATATACTAGACGGAGGTAAGGTTCCAGATTCTTGGAACAAATCAATAATTGTTTTAATTCCAAAGCCAAATAAAGACCCAGAAAAGATTGATCATTATAGACCGATTTCCCTATTAAATCAAGATGCTAAACTGTTTACATCTGTAATGGCTAATAGATTGAGTACTTTTTTAGGAAAGTATTACAGAGAGATGAAGTAGGATTTCTTAAGGGAAGACAACTAGGAGAGCACATAGAAAGAATTATTGATATTTTGAAACAGCAAGAAAGGAGAAATATAAACTAGGTATTTTGTCACTTGATCTATTCAAAGCATTTGACTCTGTACAATGGCAAACATTGCGAACTATAATTCAGAAAATGGGTTTTGGAGTCAAGTTTCAACATGTATTTGATCAGTTGTACAATAAAGCACAAACAATCATAAAAGTGAATGATGTATACACTAAAAAGATAGAAATTACGGCAGGGACAAGACAAGGTTGTCCACTGTCACTGTTATTGTTTGTGCTATCCATGGAGTTGCTAGCTAGTGCCATCAGAAGGGATCAAGATATTAAGGGCATAAGTGGGCAAAAAATTAGTATGTTTGCTGATGACACATTGCTTGTATTAAAAGATGCGAAAAATGCAATTAGCAAAGTTCAAGACCATTTCCAAAAACTTGAAAAAATAACTGGTTTAAGAGTCAATTGGGAAAAGACTGAAATGATTGCATGTAATTATAATAAAATGGATAAGGATGAGATCAAGAAGAGATTTAAATTAGAAATTAAGGAAAGTCTGAAATATTTGGGAATATACATAATGGAGAATATTAAAAAAGTTAAACATAGACAAACTAAGGCAAGATTTGAAAATAAGCATAACAAAACTTAATAAATAAAAATGTCCTGGTTTGTGAGAATAAGTCTGGGGCGAATGAAAATTTTACCAAAAATAAATTTCGTAATAGGAAATCTCCCATTAAAGATTTGTAAAAAACAATTAAAGGAATGGCAAAAAAAATGCTTGATAAGTTTTGCAATGGAGGTAGGAGACCCAGAATATTGAAGTCATTGTGGTATCAAAGTCAGGGAGACGGGGGGCTGGGAATCCCAAACATAATAAACTACTATAAGGCATTTCACTTGAATAGAATCATTAATTTACTAATACAAAATAACAATGAAGTTGAAGGCACAAAACAGAGTGAATATAAGAAATATAAAGGGAGTCTATTTTTGTGTACCCAAGATAAGAAAATACAATTCAAGACCAGGACATTGAGGGAATCTTGCCAATTTTGGAAAGTAATAAAAGAGGAGTTAGTAATAGGAGACTCTCCAATTTTGGAAGTGATGGATTTAATGGACTGCCCGTTTAACAAGATGAAAGAAATGGAACAGAAGTTAAGGTCAAATAATTTAATACAAATTAATGAGTGGATTTTGAAGGGGTCAACATACCAAAAGAGAGAAGAAATTTATCAAACATTAAAGTTAAATTGGTTACAAAAGATTCAGGTTGAAAAATGGGACAAAAAAGTAAGGAAGAAAAGACAGACAGTTAGAGAGGTTTCAAAATTTGAAGAACTCGTTTATAATGTAAGAAAGGGGATTGTGGGTAAGAAAGGAATGATAAGCAAATTATATAAAATGTTAAATAAAAAGGAAGACCCCCAACGATTGATAAGGAATGGATGGGAAGAGGAATTGAATATAAAGATAAATGAGCAAACATGGAATGGAATATGAAAGCAAAGAATAATGAAACAGTTATCAATAAGGGAAAGAGAGCATAACTTTAAACTAATTTGGAAGTGGTATTTGACCCTGATCATTTTACACCACATGGGCAAGGCAAAGTCAAACAAGTGTTGGAGGTGTAATAAAGCTTTGGGTACATATGTCCATATGTGGTGGGAGTGCGAACACACACAGAAATGTTGGCAGATGGTCGAAAAGGAGTTAGGTAACATTCTGAACAAAAACATAATATTAAATCCAAAAATTGCTTTGTTGGGACAGATGGATGATGTAAATATAGAACATAAAAAGAAGGAGTTAATAGCTATCCTACTCACAGCTACAAGGCAGATAATTGCCTTAGAATGGAAAAATAAGATAAATATAAGGTAAATATAAGTAAAGAAAGATGGTTTAGACAGATATGGCAGTTGGCATTAAATGATAAATTAACATCTGAAATGAAAGTAGAAAGAGGAGAGGTTAAGAATAGTGTTTTTTTGGCAAATTTGGGTAGAATATGGTATGTTAAGCAAGGATGGAATAAAACCTGCACAGGAAGAGAGCAAATTTTGGGCGAATTTATAGTTCATAAGGGAATGTAAATGGCTGGCATTATTAAGTTCAACACAGGGTGGGGGAAGGAGGGTGGAGGGGTGTAGGTTATGGGTTTTATGTCATGGTATGTTATTTTGTTTGATGTATGTATTTAATGTATACAATTTTTAAAATACATTTTTTAAAAAAAGAAGTAGTATTGGATAAAAATGAAGTTTTCCTGCTGAAAGACTGGTTACGGACCTGTATAGATATAGATAAAACAACAAATTTGTTTGGGCAAATAAAATTGAATTGGTTTCAGACTGCGCTGGTAAATAAATGGAATAGTAAATATTTGAGAGAATTTGAGTTGGATAGAGAAAAGATGGAATTTGAGGAGTTGATTTTGAAATTAAGAAAAGGAGATGGAAATATTAAGGGTTTAGTCAGCAAATTGTATATAATTTTGAATAAGGAGGGTAATCCACAGAAGGATTTAAAAGCAAGTTGGGAGCAGGATTTGAATATAAAGATAGAAAAGGAATGTATGGAAGCATAAATGGAAAAAGAGGATAATGAGAACTTTGTCAGTTAGAATAAAGGAACCTAATTATAAAATGTTGTGGAGGTGGTATTTGACCCCAGTGAGGTTACATCAGATTGACAACAAAAAAGATAAAATGTGTTGGAGATGCAAAGAGGACATTGGTACATATGAACATATGTGGTGGAGTTGTACTGTGGCTAATGATTTTTGGAAAAAAGTTGAGAAAGAGATTGGTGAACTTATGGGCAAGAAAATTAAACTGGGGTCAAGTATCACCATGTTAACAGATGTGGAATGCTTTAATTTAAATAGGGATGAAAAAGAATTATTAGAAATAATGCTTACAACTGGTAGACAATGTATTGCTAGAAATTGGAAAAATGATATAAGAATAAAGATAGAAGAATGGTACAAAGAAATGTGCCTCTTCTATGTGCCTATTAATTCTATCTTTTAGGATGGTTTCCATCACTTTACCTGGGATACATGTCAAACTGACTGGTCGGTAATTTCCTCGAACATCCCTGGATCCTTTTTTGAAAATTGGTGTTACATTCGCTACCTTCCAGTCTTCAGGCACAAAGCCTGATTTGAGGGAAAGGTTATATATTTTGGCTAGGGGATCAGCAATTTCATCTTTAAGTTCCCTAAGAACTCGTGGATGGATGCCATCTGGTCCTGGTGATTTGTTAGCATTTAGTTTAACAAGACATGCAAGGACCTCCTCCCTGGTTATTTCTACCTGGCTTAATTCTTCGGTTTCCCTCCCTACGAAGATAGGCTCTGTTTTGGGCAAGTGGTCTTTGTCTTCTTCAGTGGATACTGAAGCAAAGAATTAATTGAGTCTCTCTGCAATCTCTGTTTCCTCTTCATTCTCCAAAGAGGGGAGGGGAGGGACATTCATTCATTTTCATTCATTTATTTGATTTGTATGCCGCCCACTCAGCATACGCCGACTCAGGGCGGTTCACAACATATCAAACAATGATACAATACAGGAAAAATACAGTACACAATATAATAGAATACCGTAACACAGTAACATCTCAGTAATGCAATAACATCTCACACATCTCTCTCCGGCCCCAACAAGTCCAAAAGTAAAAAGTGGCAGTGACGAAGGTCCTGCCGCCTCCATGGCTTTTCAAGCCCTGGCCGAGGGCAGAGCCTGGGACGCCGGTGGTGGTGGTGGTTCCCGGTGTCCGATGCTGCAGAGGTCTCTCCGCCCCATCCGCAGGGGAGACCGGAGGCGGTGACCAAGTCCTGCTGCTTCTGTCTCCACTCCCGGGGCCGATGGTGTGGGCTCCCGGGCGAGACATGGAGCTCCTCGAGGGGCCGGCGTCGGCGTCGTCCTTTTCTGCTCTCCGGGCAGGCGGGCCCAGAGAGCGAAGGCAGCTGCGGCGGCTCCGGCGGCGGCTCTGGCGGCTCCCACCTGTCTCCACTCCCGGGGCCGATGGCGTGGGCTCCCGGGCGAGACAGGGAGCTCCTCGAGGGGCCAGCGGCGGCGGCAGCGGCCTTTTCTGCTCTCCGGGCGGGCGGGCCCGGAGAGCGAAGGCAGCTGCGGCGGCTCCGGCGGCTCCCACCTGTCTCCACTCCCGGGGCCGATGGCATGGGCTCCCGGGGGAGCACATGCAAGATGTGCGTGAAGATTAATGCTCTAGCGCACCATCCCCATTATGAAACCTATTTATAAAAACCTTATATCATATAAAAATTCTTACATACTATTCTTTTACTCTCTAACCCTTACTTAACTCTTCCTCCACCACAATCAATGATAACTCATCCTCTTCTCCTCCCTGCTGCCCTCCACCAGTGGCACCACCCGCATCTGCACCCTCATAATCTCTTCTTATGGCACCTGATTCCAACAAATCTTTTCTAAAAGCTACCCACTCATCAGAACTCGCCTTAATCAGATCAAGCAAACTCAAATACTCCAGTGGATTAGTCCCTGCATCAATGACCTGCATTTTTTTTCATAAAAAAATCTTAACTGTTGTGGAAATCTCCAATTATATCTTACACCTTTTTTCATCAGCATTTTGGTTACCGGCTTCATCTTATATCTCCAAACTCGTTCCTTAATAAAGATATCATTGTATACTTCCACAGCAGAGCCGTCGATTTTCAGAGCGCCAGAACCAGCTTGTTTTAGAAAAGCCATTACCCTAAGCTTATCTCCCCAATTTGCAAATTTAACCAAGACATTTCTTTGAACAACTTTTCCTCTTCTTGGACCCACTCTATATGCACTTACAATATCCTCCTGTACAAAATCCTTTCCCATTTTCAGATTATTTAACCACTGAACAACTCTATCTCTTAGCTGGTCTGGCATCCTTTCAATTAAATGACATATCACAATATTCTGTTTTCTCATCAATTCTTCCATAGCATTAATCCTTTTTTCATGTTCATCAACTTTCACCTTATTCTCCCTCACCCCTTCCTGTGTCCCTTTTATTTCCCCTTTCATAGCCAAATGTCATGCTTTGGTCTTCTGTTGGCCACTTGAAGAGATCTATGCAGCTTCATCCTTTGAGTTATTAAAGTATTTGGGGATTTAAGATAGGATCAGCAGCATCTAACCATCCCTTAATTTCTGTTCTAGATGAGACCTTAGTGTAAAACCTCAGTTCTGATATTGGGAACATTAATGTGCGATTTAGCAGTTGCCTATTAAATGTTTACTGTTCCTGCAGCTTTGCTGAAAACTATTTTAAGAATGTAGTCAGCGTCTATGCTCCAGCAGTGCTTGAGAGAATTTATGTGGCAATTTAACAAGCACGAGTCTTTTCTCCATAATTGGGAGCAAAATATACTAAAACAACAGTATTGCTCCGAACAACTTAAGTGAAGAAAATCACAGGGATAAAAGGTAAGATTATGGAAACTTAAATCAATAATACTGGATCAGAGCTCAGTTTTCTGAGTAAGAATAAGACTGCAGTATCAGTGTGAAAGAAAACAAACAGCTCTAGGGATGCAAAAATTCCCAAACACACACTTCAGTCATGCATATTTATTTGTGTACAATTCAACAAGAAGACAGTGAGGAAGGATTTGCGGCTTTCTCCTGAGGATGGAAAATAGCAAGATATTTGCATGCTCTTGTTACTAATCTCTCAGAACATGATTTAATGGATTTTTTATTTTAAAAATGCATATTTATCCTGTGCAGTTCTTCCAAAGATGCAGAGATTGATACCATAGCATTCTGAATTAAAGATGCTGAAACAAAGCCCATACTGAACTATGTTCTGAGATTCCACATATCCTATATATATAATCATCATCATCATCATCTATATACTTTTATTCTTCATAAGAGCTCTATGTAATATACACTAATGAAATTCCTTTCAATTCACCAATCACAAACACATAAAACGTGCATCACAAAAATATATTGTCTGCTTCTTGGTCTAATCCATGTGTCCTATACTAAATCAAGTACACTGAATCCAAATCTGAAGTCCGATTCTGCCTAGGACACCCTCTTGGTTAGGTTCTTGCATTGATCACGTAGAGTATATCTGCCACAAATATATTTGCCACAAATGTAACAAAAAATTTCCAGTTTATTAACACAGCTGCTCCTACTCATCTTTAGCTCAAAACAGACTCACAGTGGCCTAGCTGTACTATCCAATAAGATGGTTTCACACTAGAGACAAGCCCTTGGTCCATCTCGCCTTATATACCTATTTTTGACATCAGCTCACTGACTTGCCCAGACATGCCCGGCTGCTACTAGCACATGCATACCACCAGGGGATGTGATTCAACTGAGGTGGCAGCAGGCATAGTGGTAGCTGCAACTGTTATAATGTTCCCATGTAAAAATACATTACCCAATTACCAACCGTTTGAACAGCTATAGCATGCCTATAAATCCGCACATGATAGGCAAATTCTGAGGTCAGATTTGGAATCAGCATACTCGATATCATGTAAATAACTTGTGTTATTCCCAGTAGCAAAATCGTTGTGCAGTGATTAGTCTCAAGCCCTATGCATGTCTTATTCAACCCAGCATCATGAACTATGTATACATATACTACACATAAATTCAAACAGAAACTTCCCTCGTGTAGAATTACACAGTGCTGGAAGATTCCAGAAGATAAACACATGATCTGTACTGTGGTCTCTGAGAGTGGACAGAAGCAAAGAAAGCTGGAATGTGGCTGTAATCCCTCGGTGACAAAGGGCCATTTTGGACTTCATGAAATGGTGACTCAAAGGTGTAAGTGCAACACATAAAATAGAGAAACATACACCCCATTTAACCTCTCAGGTAAACTAATGATGCTGGGCTTGCTCTGCAGAATGCAGACTAGACAGCTATCTTCCAATTTCCAGACTCTTTCCTTGAGGTAGCCAAACGGGGGAGAAAAGCTGTATTTGACCAAAGTTTCTGAGAACATATGCTTTGCAGGTGCACCCACCCAAATAAAGACTCAGACACCGGTATTGGATCAAAGGCATCGGGCCACTTTTATTGAATAATGCCCTAGTCCGAATTATCACTTTCAATTGGTGTATCATCCAATTGTAATTCTTTAAGGCAAGCAGGCCGTAGTAACACTGGTAAGGTTCCACCCAAAATGCCAATGGAAATTGGCTACATGTATCAATTTGTATCAATTTGTTTGTTGTTTGTTTGTCAATATACTATCTACTGACCCCACCCTATAACATGTATCCGTTCAAATATCAAGGTGATGCAGGCTGTGAAGCTCCTGACATCACCCCTTTCATGGTTCACCCTTGACCGGCCAATCCTGTTTCCCCTGTACCTATCTACGTGTTGGCCAGTCAATTGCAAACCTGCCAGATACCTATGGGTCATAAATCTTTACCTTACCAGTGCTACCCACCAAAAGTGACCAAAGTCAACTTACCCCGTATCTCAAACACTAGCGACAGTGTGGGATGGGCAAAAAAGCCAAGAACCAAAGAGCCAATTGTAGATTCAAGCAAAAATTCCCACCAGGCCCCGAAGCAACCAGAAAATCACACTGTCCACTAGGGAGGGGCTGGAGGGAAAAACTTCTCCACTCCGTCGCTTCTCGTAAAATGGCAGCGCGGCTGCCTCGTGGCCACCCCTTTTATAGAGGGGTGCCCACGCCCCCTAACTAGCCCGGATGTCTGCATCCGGGGGCCCCCCGCAAAGAGCGCGGTGGCCATTTTGGCACTGCGCTTGCATTGCAGGCGCACCCACCCAAATAAAGACTCAGACACCGGTATTGGATTCAAGGCATTGGGCCACTTTTATTGAATAATGCCCTAGTCCGAATTATCACTTTCAATTGGTATAATCATCCAATTGTAATTCTTTAAGGCAAGCAGGCCGCAGTAACATTGGTAAGGTTCCACCCAAAATGCCAATGGAAATTGGCTACATGTATCTATTTATATCAATTTGTTTGTTGTTTGTTTGTCAATATACTATCTACTGACCGCACCCTATGACGTGTATCCGTTCAAATATCAAGGTGATGCAGGCTGTGAAGCTCCTGACATCACCCCTTTCATGGTTCGCCCTTGACCAGCCAATCCTGTTTCCCCTGTACCTATCTACGTGTTGGCCAGTCAATTGCGAACCTGCCGGATACCTATGGGTCATAAGTCTTTACCTTACCAGTGCTACCCACACAGGGAGTTGTCCATGATACCGCCCCTCCCAGACCGTCAGCTCGGTCACCAGGCCCACTTGCACGTCCTCCAGAAAGAGGTTCATACCTCTAGCCGACAGGTGGACCCCATCTCCTGCATATAGGTCAAAATCCTGCAAGCCTATCCCCAGGTGTCAAATGGCTGTCCCCAAGCCATTCTCAACAAGGAACCGGGCAACAGCCCTGTTCACTGACCGATGGGCACGGTCCAAACCACGGAGGTCCATGCCTCCTCTAAAACACTGTCTCGGCACGATGTCAGACCATAGCAACCATGTGTACGGCCATAAATGATGTAAAAACGCCAGGTCACTGCACACCGACATTTTTAAGGAAAGGCCAGTGATCTGTGCTAGATCATTGCCGCCGAGGTACAGAATCAGGACATCAGGCAGTCCAGCATCCCTGATGGACATCAGGAATGGCAACAGTTCCCGCCATCTCATGCCGCAC
The DNA here is from genome assembly GCA_035047305.1 of Bradypodion pumilum. Classification (NCBI taxonomy): domain Eukaryota; kingdom Metazoa; phylum Chordata; class Lepidosauria; order Squamata; family Chamaeleonidae; genus Bradypodion; species Bradypodion pumilum. The sequence goes on along the minus strand of JAWDJD010000004.1, from coordinate 303,773,267 downwards.
ATACCATACCACTGCATACGTGCGGATGCACGCAGCCAGAAATGGGGTCCCCACTCCGTCGCTGAAGCATACTGTGCCGCCCAGTGCACGTAACTGTGGCCCACCAGCCATACTGCCACCGGTGTGCGTAGACACACAGGGTCTGTAAAAGAAGGAGAAGGAATTAAGGACATAACTGGTACTCATACAGTGAGGGGACGTACATATAAGGAAAAACGCACGGACCCCCACCTGCCCATCTGACATATATCAGCCTCAGAGTACCCAAACGCAGCCGCAGTTGAAGCGGCGCCTATCCTGAATGAATGGGTGCCATAACGAGCCCCAGGGAGGCCGACACTGTGAAGTGCCATACCGGTCACCCTCCAGAACTGAAATTTGGAAAGGGGCGACCCATCCTGGTGGCAGAAAAATGGGCCAGGGTGCGTACCACGCACTGCCAAAAATGCATGTAGGGCACCAACCGGACAGATGTCAGCAAATGTACATCGTAGCAGTCTAACACCACTGCCTACTCCATGCTGATCGGCCTTTGAGGAACGAATCCACAACTGAGCCCACTCCTGGTTAATAAAGACATCGTCGAGTTCCAGTGCCCTACGAGACACGTCCCCCTTTGACAATGGGACCAGCTCGCTGATTCGCAGAGCTCCAAAGAAAGCTACGGTGGTAGCTGCATGAAAAAGAGCTGCCTCATACCTATCGTAACACAGTCTATGCCAACCTCGTGCAAGGTGGGTCAGAACACCTGGTGAAACAGGGTGACGTGTGTCCAGGCGGTGGCCATGCTCATGTGTCCACCCTTCCAATACGTGGCGTATGCGGAAGTCATTCATGCAGTCAGTAAAGCCCCGTGCCTTGGCCATAAATGCCAAGGCGGAAAGCCTGGTGGCGATAGTGCGTGGGGCTATCCCCTGATCATGAAGGTGCACCATATACTGTAAAATCTGGTCGACCGGTATCGGCCACATTTCGGGCAATTGCCTTTGCCTGCAAAAGGTCCTAAATTGGAGGAGTGCATGTAGATACGCCTTACGCGTGCGAGGTGCCAAAGACATGCTGATCGCCTGGTTCACCTCTCCTTGCAAAATGTCCAAATCTCGGCCGGGAGTGGAGAGGGAAGTTCCTCTGCGTCTGGAGCCAAGGCAAGGAACTGGGAGATCTGCAGGCAGGATTAAGTGTCAGCAATATCGTTATTAATGCCTGGCACATGTCTGGCCCTGAATAGCACATTAAGGCGCAAGGACCTCAAAACAAATTGGCAAACTAAGGCCATGACTCTGGGGGATTTAGATGTTTGGGCATTGACAATGTGCACCACTGCAGCATTGTCACACCAAAAGTGAACTACCGAATTAGCCCACCTGTCCCCCCAGAGCATTAGGGCCCCCAAAATGGAAAAAAACTCCAGGAACATAAGATCGCATAAGCTATCCATGCCTTGCCATGTCTGAGGCAATTGACCATAGGCCCACCGTCCCTCAAAGTAAATCCCATAACCCAGGGAGCCAGAGGCATCCGACTGCACTTGGAAATGAGGGCTGACCATAAGCTCAGATCTCCAAAAGGAGATGCCATTAAAGTCCTGTAGGAATGTGAGCCAAACCACAAGGTCTGCTCGTAAACCCCTGGTCAGCCGTACCCTGTGGTGTCATTTTGAAAGGCCCACCATGGCGTCAAACAGATGCCTGGAAAAGGCTCTGCCTGGTGTCACTACCCTACAGGCGAATTGAGGTGGCCGTGAAGCACCTGTAACTCTCGGAGAGACACCTTACGCTTGGCAAGCATTGCCAAAATCGCAGCAGAGATCCGAGTCACCTTTTCCATAGGCAACCTGGATGTCTGGGCGACGGTGTCGATTTCAATACCTAAAAAGGTAAGAGTGGTGGCTGGGCCCTCAGTCTTTTCAGGTGCTAGGGGGACGCCCAGTTCCCGCATAAGCACCTGAAATGTGGTAAGCAGGCATGCACACATGCCCGTGCCATGTCCACCCCCGAACAAAAAATCGTCGAGGTAGTGGGCTACAGACCGGGACCCTGACCTACAAACAAAAGCCCAGTGGAGGAAGGTGCTAAATCGTTCGAAGGCCGAACAGGAGATTGAACAGCCAAAAGGCATGGCCTTGTCCACATAAAACTTGCCCCGAAAACAAAAACCTAACAGCTCAAAGTCATCCAGGTGCACTGGCAACAATCGGAATGCCGATTTGATATCACACTTTGCCAATAGCGCCCCGGGACCGCACGAGCGTACCATCTGTAAGGCCTGGTCAAAGGACGTATACCTGACAGAGCAAAGGTTGTCCGGTATAGCGTCATTGACCGAGGAACCCCCAGGGTAAGAAAGGTGGTGAATTAGACAGAATTCACCCGGGGACTTCTTAGGGACTAAACCTAGAGGGGATACCTTCAAGTTAGGATATGGGGGGGGGTCATCAAATGGCCCCACCACCCTCTGTGCCTTGACCTCCTTGGCTATCTGCTCCACAGCAATGTTCTCATTACCCCTGAGAGACAGTAGGTTCGGGGCGTCCTGAGGCCCACGAACACCTTTAAAGGGTATGCGGAAGCCAAACTGGAAGCCCTCAAGCAGGTATCTCGCATCATCCTGTCTAGGATAAGTGCGCAGCCATCGTTCAAGCACTGGGACATTAATTGGGGAACGGGCCTTTTGAATGGGTAGCAACGTCAGAGGGAGCTCTGGTCGCCCCCTGAACACCCCTTCCTCTGCCTCGTGACCCACTGGCCCGCGGGCACACGGAGGCGGCATGAGGGCTGGAACAAGAAGGGCACTCGTGCCTATATCTACACTGGTGCTTGTTGCACACTCCGTTGGCGGAGAAACTCCAACACAGCTGGCAGGGAGTCTGTGTAGTAGCAGCCCGCTGTACGGCATGGCCACAGTGGTACCGGTCACCAGGCGCCAGCCGCGTGGGGGTCATATACAGCAGCCACAACTGCTGGCAGGGCTCGTCCCACCTCATCTCAGGGTGAAGGGCCACCCTCATCCTAAATTCTTCGTCATAGGCCAACCATGACGGGCCAGGGAAATCAACCACGGCCCGGTAAATATTGTCCATGTACTGGACCATTGGGATGGCCAGATCAGGACGGGCCCTCAAGTATACTGCCATATAAATCAGATAGGCTGGTAACCAATTGGCCCAAGTGCGAGGTGGCTTACGATGATGGGACAACTCCTTGTCCCAGTCATCCTGCCCCTCCTTCTCCTCCTTAGTGGGTTCATGGTTCAGGAGGGTGAAAATGTCAACGTATTCCCCACACCAAATCTTCTCCCTCGTAGCCTGGGATAAATGGTCACCCAGGGGTAAGGAGTAACCGGCCGTCAGCAGGGCCACCATCGGCACGGATTGAATTGGGGGTGCCCACAGTGGGCCCTGTAGGACCCCCGAGAAATTAGGCGTACTCATAGGGGCAGTCACCCCTGCAATAACCAGGGGATAATTGGGCAACCAGGAAGTAACAGGACAGTGTGGATTAAACTGTCCTCCCGCAGTAACTTGTTGCGGCCATGGCCACTGTACCCCCCCCCAGCAGTATTAGCTAGTGTCACTGGTGTGCTGACTTGACCAGGATACTCACTCGGTGCACCTCCATGGGCCGCCCCCACTGGGGGTTCCGGCCCGCGGTGGGCGTTGGAGCTCACGATAGCTATCGAGCTCTGCGTCCCGATGCATCCCTGCCAAGCAGGACTGGTCCCCGGTGGAAAGCCTTGTTGTAATGGTCTGATGGGGAGCTGCGAGGCGCCAGCTTGCACTGGCCTAATGGCCTCAAGCAGCTCAACCCTGTTGATGGCCCACTGTGCAGCCGTGGCCGGCATGTGGGTTGGAACTGCAGAGCTATCAAGCCCACCATCCGAAGGTGGTGGAGCAATGCCCATTGATGCCTCCAGTACCGAAATGTGGGCAAGGAGAGCATCCACAGCATCTGACCCACTGGGATAAGGTGGGCCAGATGGGCCGGACGGCCCACAGGGTAATTGATGAGGGATAAACCCGTGTGGCAATCCCTGGCCAGAATAGGGCCATGCCTAATAATCCGGCCCATGAGGGGCCGGAAGAACGGTGGGGCGGAAACCCGCACCGTGCCCGAGTGGGCCGCTATGCCCCAAGCCGGGCAAAGGTGCAGCAGGGGTAGAAACCCCAGGGGAGCAGGCCTGTGCCGCCCCCGCCTGAGTCCTCAGACTGGGCGGGTAGGCGGAGCCCTGGTCACCCTCATTGGTGGCAGTGGGTATTATAACCCCACCACCCCTCTGTGGGGGTGCCGCCCGAGCCCTCTGGCCCGGTGGCAGCCCCGAGGAGGTCGAGGGGGTAGGCCGAGCCCTCCCCCTAGGTCCCGGCCTACGGGCCAGCTGGGCCTTGCGCTTGGGTGCCATGGCCACCCAAGCAGGCGCTGGTCAGAGGAGGAATATCCTCCAATCAGAGTCAAAAGCAGCGTCGGAGCGATATCCTCTGCAGATTCCAAGGATATCCTCCGATAAAGGGGAGAAAGGTGAAGCCGAGGGAAAGAAGTGTCGGAGCGAACTTCTCCGCTCTGCCGCTTCTCGTAAAATGGCAGCGTGGCTGCCTCGTGGCCACCCCTTTTATAGAGGGGTGGCCATGCTCCCTAACTAGCCCGGATGTCTGCGTCCGGGTGGGGGCCCCCGCAAATAGTGTGGCGGCCATTTTGGCGCTGCGCTTGCATTGTATGTTTTTCCAAAAGATGTCATCTTACCTTTTGACGTTAGAAAAAGGGAGAGATTGGGGTTAGCAAAGATTGACACTGGAATCAAAGGTCAAAATCATCCATACTGTGTAAAAGAAAGACAGGGAATAAAGACATGGGGAAATCAACTTATCTGAAATTTGGTATTGGAGGCGTTACAGATATCACAGACAACTGAAAAGGCAGATCATTGATCTAGTCAAGCCTGAACTCTCACTAGATCAAAAATGGATAAATTGGGGTTATCCAACCATGCACATAAAGTTGGATAAAATACAAAACTGATTAAAAATACAATATTGCTGTGGAAAGGGAGGGAGACCTAACATGAGACCAAGTGTCTCAATAATGGAAGCCAAAGCTGTTATTTTCCAAGACCTGAGCAAAACTTATAGGAAAAGACAATTTTGCTAGGAAAGAGAGGGCAGAAGGAAGAGAGAACAGCCTAACATGAGATGCTGTTGGTTTGTAAGACCTGAGCAGAACTGTGAATGATAGGACATTTTAGAGTCATTAATGCATATAGTCACCAAACATCAGAAGGGACTTGACAGCACAGCACATAATGTAGTTTAATCACCAAAAAGTTGTTTAGTGATTTAGTGGAATAGTTGAGACCATGTTGAGACAATAAGTAGACAATCCCCAGTTACATACTGCAATTTCATAATTCAAAAGAGTGAGTTTCTGAATATTTTTACATCTTTCTCTCTCTCTCTTTTTCTCTCTGATACATGTACCTTTTGGATTCATTCACAATCCTAGATAGAGCTGTAACCAAAGAGTTCTTTTGCTTGATATAGCTGATTAGCAGTGTTAAAAAGGCCATTGTCATTTTGAAAGCTCATTATCAGTATAATTGTCATTTCCCATTTCATTTGGTCTCCAGCTCCTACCATGTCCTCTGTGTACTTAAACCGGTAACCTAATTATGAACCTATTATGCTCCATGTGTCTGAAGACATAGATTGCAATTCACAAAAATTCAAACTGAAATACATCTGTTTGTCTTTAAAGTGTCACAACTCTTCTTCTTTTTTAAACCAAAGACACTTGTTAATCTTTAAAGTGGCATAACAATATGTATTGTTTTCCAGCAAGGATACAATTTCAGAACCATGTTAAAGCAAAAAAGACAGAGTTAAGAAATAGAACAACACAAGCATCAAAATATGAGAATTGCTAATTTTAGCAATAATTACAAAATATTATAGAATGCATTCAAGGAAAAGAATGTTAATGGAATCCAATATATCTCATATACTAGTGCGCCATTACAATAGCATACCATTACAGATGGCTTTATCTGTACATCTTTTAGTCAAGTCAAACACATTATTTGGTCCTCCAAACCATCATCTAAACATTCAGAAGAGCATGGGAAGTGATACTTAGTGTAGAGAAAATTCTGGTCTTCCTGGAGCATTGGAACTGTCCTGAAGTCTGGATTCAACCCACTCCCCTAGACATTTCTACTTGAAATACCAGTAATGTTTGGTATCTTTCTTGCATTTAGGCACAAGATCAGGAGATTGCTATAACCAAACTCCTTTTGAGTAAATTATTCCAGCATGAAGGTGATGATGTCACTGGCAGGGGAGACTCTCACTAATTGAAGAATTCCTGCTTACATACTAGTTTGTGTGAATTATGCATAATCAGTCTCACTGTGCCTAACACATGATGCTACCTTCTCCAGATGTAATTTATATGATAGGACCATGGCCTATAAATCACCAAGTCAAAACATTATAAGGAGAGGTCTGCTGAATTACATCAAAAGCTCCATTAGTTTGTTCTCCACTTTGTTTGTCTGACCTGAATATTTCCTCAACATTTGTTTTATTTCACCTTTTAAAGCTATCTTTGTGGGATTTCAGTGGCTCAAGTGGTTAAGATGCTGACTGAGAAGAGGAAGGACAGCAGTTCAAAACCTGAATACTGCATGACAGAATGAGCACCCAGCTCCTGCCAACCTAGCAGTTTGAAAGCAAGAAATTGTAAGTAGATAAATAGGTACCACTTTGGTGGGAAAGTAAACAGTGTCCCATGCACTTCAGTGTCTAGGCATGCCTACCACATGTCCGTGGAAGTGTCTGCAAATGCAGACAGTGCTGGCTTTTTGGCTATATACAGAGATGAGCACTGAACCCTAGAGTCTGATACGACTGGCTCTTGAGCAAGGGTGACCTTTACCTTTACATAAAGCTATCTTTATCTTGGAGGGCCATACATGCCCAGTATCTACTAGTGATTTTATTTTTTATTTATTCATTTGCAGTATTTATATATCTACCAGCGATGGAAGGACTTGTTGAATTTACCCTATGGAGTAGCTGGATAAAGATATGGCTCAACACTACAATCTTGTTCTCAATGCTGTCATTCTAACAAACTACAACAAAGTACCTTATATCTCTAATAAGGTAGCCATCTTCTGCTCTTCCCTTCCCAACTAGTGGGATTTTCCAGCCTCATTGCCATGAATTTCTGTGGAATTTTGTTGTAAAATTAATTAATTAATTAACCCAAGACAAAATAACATGCCACTATGTTTTCACTTACAAGATAGTGAAAAAAGAAATGTTTGCCTATGAAATGTGATAAACCTGCAAGAAATGAAAATTGCCAAGAATCACGGGCCACATATTTCCAAACTAAACTTTATCTCTTTCTCAGAACAATAATAGTCATGTCATTTCTTTGCAATGTTATTATTCTGGTCAATTAAACTGCTACTGTGCAATTTTATTAATTTGATGTCCTATGGCCTTTTGTTCCAGTCCCTTTCCTATAGTGGCATTGATTTGGAGACAGTGCTAGTTATTTGAACTTCTGTTGCTATGCAAAGAGTTAAGCTTTAACCTTTAAAAGTATTGATTCTCCATGTGGAAAAGCATTAAAAATTCACTTTCAAGATTTATGTTGTTCCTAATGTTCAACATAACCATCTACATTCTATCACTGTTTAAAGGGAAGCATAAAATAATTCCCTTTTTCACTTTTTGTTACAAAGGCTTAAACTGTTCTTACATGATTATCTTTTCTTAGAATAATGTAAGGAGGGACTGGTATACCATTATGAAGTGGCTAATGAGCCATTTCACAATACTGGCAAATAGAACACTTTACCTGCCATCTGCAGACAGTTGAGAAAGTGATATATTTTTTTCAATTTGGTAGATGAACACATCTGGTAGATGTTGTTATTTTTTAATATTCAGTAGATGTTTGCTGTTGCAATGCATCACTCAGTTATCTAAGTGATGCACTGCAACAGTGAGCATCTACTGACTGTACAAAATAATTTCATGCAGATGGTCAAGGAAAGTGTTCACTTTGCTGGTATCATGAAGTGGGTCATCAGCCGTTTCACAATACAGTGGAACCTCATACAACAATCGGCCCGTATAGCAACGAAATCGCATAAAAATTAGGTTTTGGGAGGAAATAGTGCCCCGCATAACAATTTTCCCTATGGAAAAAAAATTGTATAACAATTTTTCAATAGGGAAAACCACTTAGCGAAAAAATCGTTGTACGATGCATCCCATAGGGAAAATCGCTATACGATGCATGCAAATAGTTATGAAAACAAAACAACTTACAAGACTTCACCATGTAAAGCTGCTTCAGGATGCAAAACATTGACAACAGGAGCTGTGGTGGCTCAGTGGTTAAGAAGCTTGCCTTGTTAGCTGGAAGGCTGGCAAGACCGCAGTTCAAGACATGGGTACTGCATGACGAACTAAGCAATCATCTCTGTCCCATCTCTTGGGGACATGAAGGGAGCCTCATTTGGGCGTTCCCTGAGTGTTTCTTCTGCAAAAATTATTTCAACCCAGAATAATTTCTGACACAAAATTTATTATTATTATTATTATTATTATTATTATTATTATTATTATTATTATTATTATTATTATTATTATTATTATTATTATTATTATTATTATTGATAACAGAAGCTGAGTTTGCCCATTCCAGTGTCCAACATTTTTAGATGTCATAAACAAGAGCAGACCAGCACCCCACTACCACCAAAATGCCCCAAAGAGCAGGATATATCCCTTTCTGGAATGGCTAGTTTTCAACTTGTGCTTAAATTCACCTGATATGATTCATGAAATTAATATCTTTTGAGGATAATGTGTTTGATTGCTCAGATGGTGAGTCTAAGGAATGTCCCAAAAGGAAAAAAAAACTGGGATTACAGTATGTTTATATTAAAGATTTATTTTTCCCTAGATAAGCAAGTCCATGCCTTCTCAGACCAGAATAAAAATTGGTAGGGATATCACTAGAGAACAAACAGTTAACATTTGATGTTTAATTTATAAGTGTACATGAAATATTCTGGAAGCTGTGGGTGGAAGTTTCATGAAAAACCTCATGCTGGCTGTTACATCAATTGCTTATTATCTATGACATATTGATGCTTCATAAAATGTTGAATAACAGTTTTCCACATCTTGTGTCTTTCTGGTTAGTGGTGTATTAATAGCCCTATTATCTTACCTTCTCAACCTGCTAAATGGGGTTATTTTCCATAGAAAATTCAACCCATATGTTTATATACCCCCTACTTCTTAGTCCACTTCATCCTTGTGATGGAGTAGACTGTCACCTACAAAAGCTAAAGCTGCAATAAATCACTTTGTCTCAAAAGTATCCCAACACTCCTTGGTATATTGCTGAATTATTCTGTAAAGCGACGTTACCTCTGAAAATCTAATGCACTTAAACCTGTGTGGAATCATGAAAAATAACACTGCCCTTGCTCAAAGTACTTTACTTTTATTGGAAGTGAAATGGAGGACATTACTTACATATGACATCTTTCATGAACATTGTTTGGACTATATCTCAGAGGTTGCTCTGTATGGTATACACACTTCTGCATTACTACCATATAAAACAGGTCCTTGTTGCATGGAACTTAGGAGAGAGCCTTATTCTGGAAGTAGCCTGAAAGCATGTGTACTTGTCCAAACATGTTTTTCTATGTAACAATTGCAATTTAAAATAACAAAGATTCTGCCCTCTAAAACTGGCAAATTCCAAAGAGGAGATATGGATTGTTAAATATATGTTCCACAAGAATAGCAATACAACCTACTTAGGTAAAAGAACCCGCCAAATAGTAGAACTCAATGAAGTAAAATAAATCCCATTATCCCAATATCTAACAGACAGGGACAATTTGAAATTGTGCAAGGTGAACACTGCTCGTCTTTAAAAAAAAATTATCCTTACTGTCAAGGTAAAACTGAAGGTGAATGTCACCCTTGCTTGAAAGCCAGTCATATCTGACTCGTGGTTACGGTGCTCATCTCTGTCTATAGCCAAAGATCCAGTACTGTCTGCATCTGCAAACATTTCCATGGACATATGGCATGCATGATTAGACACTGGAGTGCATGGAATGCTGTTTACCTTCCCACCAAAATGGTACCTATTTATCTACTTGTAATTTCTTGCTTTCGAACTGCTAGGTTGGCCGGAGATGGGACAGAGATGGGAACTCAATCCTTCGTGCAGCACTTGAGTCTCGAACTGTTGACCTGCCAACCTTCCAGTCGTCAAGTTTAGCATCTTAACCACTAAACCATCAGTCCTTATACTGTCAAGCTAGGCCACTGTTAATTGATTTGGGGGAAGGGGGCTTTCCGCAAATGAGTTACAAGTTGGGGTGCTTGCTTACTATGTTACTGGTTTAAAATTTCCAACAAAAGATACAACTAGTTAAGGTAAAGGTAAAAGTTTCCCTTGCTCAAAAGCCAGTCGTATCCGACTCTAGGGTTCAGTGCTCATCTCTGTTTCAAAGCCGAAGAGCCTGTGTTGCCTGCTACTGCAGACGTTTCCGTGGTCAAGTGGCAGGCATGACTAGACACTGGAGCGCACAGAACGCTGTTTACCTTGCCGCCGAAGTGGTCGCTATTTATCTACTTGCAATTTCTTGCTTTGAACTGCTAGGTTGGCAGGAGCTGGGACAAAGACGGGAGCTCATTCTGTCCTGAAGTACTTGGGAATTGAACTGCTGACTTCCGCTTTAACAACTAGTTAAGGTGTTCTCTAATTTTAAAAAATATCTTTCCATATTCCAGTTTCAAAACAGAAATCCTAAAAAGTTTGAAATTCAAAATAAATTAATATTCAGAGACTACAGTTATATGACTTATTCTTCCATGTCTAGGCCAGACATGAACCTGCCAAAATCAAGCCACCTTTTGGCGATTTCATTCTGCAATCCCTGTCACCTGACCTAGTGTGAGAAAGATTAGCTGGCAACACATGGTTGCCATTACCAAAGTACACCTGATTGTGGTTCAAAAATACCACAATCTTTGAGGAGGCTCTTTATCTGTACTGTACCCCAATTAGGTTACTAAAAATCATGTATTTTCCCAAAAAAAATTATTTACAGGCACATGGGATATTTAGATAATGAAGCCTTGTAAATTGCTTTATTTTAATCTAAACCTTACCTAGATGATATTTACATGGTGAAGTCTTGTAAGTTGTTTTGTTTTCATAACTATATACCAAACCTCATGACTACGATGCTTTGCAAATAGTTTCTTTTTAATTCAACTCTAAATGTGATGAGCTTCTGGTTCTGGTCTTTCTCCTGCACTTAGAAGTGTGATTTTAAAGTTACACAGACATATTCACACACACACAAATTGGAATGTAAATTTGCTCCTCAATAAATAAATTTCTTAATATATTGGAGGAAATATTTACTCATCTACCTGGGTACATACATAAAATCAGTAAAATTAAAGATGAAACAAATATTGTTTTAAAGTAAAGAACCCCCTCAAGACTATTTTAGATAACCCATGTGAGGGCATGTAATGCAAGATTACATGTGGGTCATGTAAACAAAAAATGATTTGATTTCACCAATATCAACTTTGACATAAATGTGTTACTTTTTAAGCATTTAACTGCACCCAGAGTAAGCATTCTGGATACTCAGTGGAAAATATATATCAAGTCTCAAAATTTTATGTTAGCCCGAGCTAAAAAGAGACCCACTCAATTAACTTCCTTGAACAAATTAGAATATACTGCTTGTTATGCAGTAGCATCATCAAGATATTTGAGGAATTAGAGAATGGAGATGCTACTGTTTTTAATACAAATGCTAAGTCTTAATATTTTGTTTTAATGTAATAGCTTGCTATTATCTTCATATTAGAACATTATCTCCTAAACCTCCCAGTGAAAGTAATCTTGTGCTGGCATTATTATCAGATTTTCCAGACATTCACTGACATCTCTTTACCCATTACCTTAACATGGCAGTGTTTTTTGAGCAGGCTTGACATAATTTCTCCATCAGGCTGACACATAGCTTTGCTTCAGTGGGTCTGTGCTGACACTGAGTGCATAAAACATCCATGCTGCGTTAAGTTAATATGACTTTGGTTACAGAGCTATTTTTGTTTTCAAAACAGTTCATCCCACTATAGTAACAACTTCTAAGTGTTGATGGTTATTTCCCATCTACTATATGAATGCATTTATCTCTGGCTTTTTAAATCTAAAATAGTAAACAGTAGAATTCGGGGAACCCAAAAAGGATGCTCTGAGCTATAATTCAACATGTGTGGCCAAACATCCCGCTATGGTAATGGAGTAGACTATACAGCCAGCAACTCAACTCAGTGTTGGGCGGCAGTAAATAACCTGACTCTCTAAAGGGGTCAACGGCTACGAGATTGATGAGCCCCTTTAGGTGGGGTGATGGTCTCCTCAGTGGAGGAAATGCCACTGGAAACCATCATATTGGGTCCAACAGTAAAATGAGCAGAGAAGGAACTCTGATTCCCAATGGTCATAGAGGTTGAAAAGGCCATGCTATATGGACTGGCTTTGAAGGTGCTCCTTGATAATATCTTCAAGGCTGTAGCAGTCCATTGCAGTCCTAATGTTAAAGCCTGCATGTCTCATTTCATATGTGCTTGCAGGAGATGGCTCCATGATCATAGCGTGTAGGTCACTTCATGGACAAATTCATGGCAATGGCATTTTTCCTACTTCAGGAAAAAATGCATTCTCAGATACTAGTTGCAGCCAACAACAATATCTCAACAAGAACTATAACTCTAAAGAAGCCTGTATATTATTTATTTATTTATTTTGTTAAATTAACATCTGACTGACCAACTAAAAGTCTCCTTGCACAATAACCAGTTGATTCTTCCCACAGAGACCTCTAGATAGAGAAGATGTTTCCTATATTTATTTAGTTTTAATAACAATAGGTGTCACAGATCTACTTGTTGTGTATTGCTCCTGCCTCAAGCTTTTATTTGATCACTTGCTCCAGTATAATTTTGATGTCTTTGGCAACTATTTTTGAACATTCTGTGTCTTTTGTAATTTCTTTTTACCATATTTAATAAAATATAAAAATGAATTCATTCAGGGTTGGGTGGTGTGTATGTGTGTGTGTGTGTGTGTGTGTGTGTGTGTGTGTGTTTGGGGGGTGGGGGCTGAGATGGCTATGGCACTTAAAACCAGCCCTTGCCTTGGGAGTTTGTAAGTTTGTGGGTGTAGTGGTAGTTTTGCTTATCAGGGTTGGTGTAGCCAACACTTAACATATGAATTTTGCACTACATGGAAGCACTGCTTAGTCAAATCAGCCAAGTCAACTGTAAGTCTCTGCACTGGCCACTAAAAACAAAGGTGAAGAATGGTGTGAGCCACAATCCAACAAAATTTGGAAGGGCATACTTTGCCCACCCATTACCTAGCAGTATGTACTTTTCCTACTTCTTCTTAGTCCAATACTGGGTTGGATTAATATAACAAATGTTGATTCCTCCTTTGCCTTGAAATGAGAGTTCTAATAGTGATATCTCCTTGGTCTCCAAGCCATCAGAGCTGTAGGACACCTGAGTCCTTAAAAAAGATGTCAGATATTCTGGCAAATACATTTGTTGGGTGTTTTCATGCTTGACAAGTTGCTTAATATTATAAAATACACAACATAAGAGTTCTTTGTCTATTTTTTACTCAAGCTGCATGTTGTCAAGCTGTGTCTTAAGTCTATCCTACTCTTTAGTTGACTGAAGGGTGATGCTAATATATTGTTTTTGTAAACCAGGAGTTCATTACCTTTTAAAGCTGATCACTGGGTCACGCTCCCTCAGACAGCATCGGGGGCCGGATGGCCATTTTGCCCTTCCTCCACCACATGGCACTTCCTGGTGTGGTGGAGGTGGGGGGGACACATGAACTGGTGCCATGAGCCGCATCCAGCCCATAGGCCACAGGTTGAGAATCCCGGTTGTAAACTAATGAATGGCTTGCTGGACAAGTCTGCAGACCTTGGGAAAGTCTGCCTGTTGATCTGCCCTGAGGCAATGAATTAGCCCTGGGGTTCCCAACCTAAGGCCCCAGGCCGGATCTAGCCCGTGAATCCATTTCATGTGGTCCCCCACCTCTCCAAGGGCATTCAAGATACAAAATGGCCATCCCCTTTGAAGCTGTTGGTACAAAAAATGACTGCCCCCATCATGCAGGCAGTGGAAAATGGCCATCTGGCCTTCAAAGCTGGGTGAAAGGGCATGACCCGGCCCCCGCTTCAAAAGGTTGGGAACCCCTGAGATAGCCAATAAGAAGATGAGCATGAAAGCTAAGCAGAATTAATTGATTACTCTGCCAAAGAGTACAGACTAGTTTGTGCAATGCACTAAATTTGCCTTGACACTACAAATGGAAAAGGAGAACCAGAGAAAGCCACTTCAAAGCCATCAGTTCATAGCAGGAAGCTATCAACAAGGCACGCTATTAAAGGTATAAAGAGAAAGTTATTGAATTGGTTACTGGTTCCAAGTGTATGAGAAATGGAGTGAAAGGGAGGTTGTTTCAGTCTAATTATACTTAGAGTTAGATGGTGAAAGTAGTTATGAAAAGTGCTGGAACACAGTCTGAGGCAGCACAATAAGACATAATGGCAGGGAAGTTGAAAGCAGAATGGGATTGTCAGTACCTAGGAGATGATAAAAGCACCAGACAGCCTTAATGATAGAAAAGAAGCTACAGGAGGTAAAGGTCACACTTGCTCGAAAGCCAGTCGTAGCCGACTCTAGGGTTCAGTGCTCATCTCTGTTTATAGCCAAAGAGCCAGTGCTGTCTGCATCTTCAGACATTTCCATAGACATGTGGAAGGCATGACTAAACACCAGAGTGCACAGAGCACAGTTTACCTTCCCACCGAGGTGGCACCTATTTATCTACTTGCAATTTCTTGCTTTCACACTGCTAGGTTGGCAGGAGCTGGGACAGAAATCACTCCATCATGAAGTACTTAGGTCTCGAACTGCTGAACTTGCCAACTTTCCAGTCATCAAGTTCAGCATATTAACCACTAAGCCACTGCAGTCCCTATGCTACAGGAAACCGAGTGTTATTTGATCCCAGCAGGAGACTATTTTGACAGCCCCAGTGATATCCAAAACAGCGGAAAGAAGTATCAGAACCTCCGGAGTGTATGGTTTCCTATATATGACGAATAAAATGCCATTAAGCCAGACCATCAAGGATGAAACACTGAAGATTTTGCCGTATCTCTGTATGATAATTTCTAATTGCTATTGTTTTTTACTTCTTGAAAACTATTTTCCCCAAGTTGTGAGAACTTAAATATATATGTACTTAAATTATGACCCCATATCCAATGACAAACTCTAGAAAATTGTCTTTAGTCCTTTTAAAGCTAACTCACTTGCACTAGACTTGTCATTTTTATGGGATTAGTGTAGTTGCTCTCACTCAAGACTTCTGCAGAAAGTGAACTACAGTATATATATCTCTGGAAGAACAGTCAAAGTTCAATAAGAAAAATGTAGTCTGAATTAAATGCTGAAGAAAAAGAAGCCTACAGTGCTGTGTCTCCTTATTTTAGTCTCCTTTCTCCATCTGGCTAAGGCATCAAGTTCAGTGTTTTACAGAAAGAAACGCACAAGACAAGGAAAGATAAAGCAGCATTTGACATGGAAAAGGCAATGCAACCATTTGATTCACAGAATGTTTCCTTAGGGCAAATGAAAGAGGGTAACGGGAGATACAACCTTCTCAGGGTTGGTCTAGTAAAACATATAAATTGTTTGCATGCTACTGTACACTTGCTACTGATCATTTACCTATTCATTCCTTAATTGGAACATGTCAGGAAGAGTGATTGATGGAACCTAAGACAAATATGGACATCAACCTTCCTCTGCTCTTACAGACAAAAATAACCTCACTACTTCAAAATGGATCATTGCTATGTTTGGACTCGGAATTCTGAATCAGAAAACTCTTTGCCCAGCACTGATTAGGAAAGGTCATGATTGGCTGATAAAACTGGAATATGTCTGAAAGAAAACAGTACAGTTCTAGGACATTATAAGTAAGTATGGCAGAAGATTTATAAGCATTGGCTTAAATATTAACCTCCTTTCTATTAGTGGGTCAGAAGCGGCAGTGACGAAGTAAGTATATTAATGGTGCCATTCCTCTGCTATATTCTGGTACCTCAGAACCTGTACATGGGGTTGGATGATCATTGGGAATGGTGCAGTGTAGTGCATGGCAATGAAGAAGAAGAAGCAGCGGCAGCAGCAGCACATAGAAATCATTCTTTCCTTTTAAAAATGGAAGAACGATCTTTGCAGGCGCACCCCCCAAAGAAAGACTCAGACACCGGTATATGGATAAAGGCATTGGGCCACTTTTATTGAATAATGCCCTAGTCCGAATTATAACTTTCAATTGGTACTCATCCAATTATAATTCTTAAGGCAAGTAGGCCGCAGTAACACTGGTAAGGTTCCTCCCAAAATTGCCAATGTCAATTGGCTACAATGTATCCATTTGTATCAATTTGTTTGTTGACACAAACAAATTGTTGACCGTAGTCAATAAACTATCTACTGACCCCACCCTCTGACGTGTATCCGTCAAATCACGGGGTGATGCATGCTGAAAAGCTCCTGCCATCACCCCTTGCCTGGTTCGTCATTGACCGGTCAACGTTATTACACCTGTACCTGTCTAAGTGTTGGCCAGTCAATTGCGAACCTGCCGGATACCTATGGGTCATAAATATTTACCTTACCAGTGCTACCAGCCTAAGTGACCAAAGTCAAGAGCAAAAACCCCTATATCAAACCTTAGCAACAGTGTGGGATGGGCAAAAAAGCCAGAACCCAAGGGCCAATTGTAGGTTCAGGCCAAAAATTCCCACCCGGCCCCCAAGTGACCAAAATATCACACTGTTCACTAGGGAGGGGGTGGAGGGAAAACTTCTCCTCTCCGTCGCTATTTTTAAAATGGCAGCTCGGCTGCCTCGTGGCCACCCCTTTTATAGAGGGGTGGCCACGCCCCCTAACTCACCCGGATGTCTGAGTCCGGGTGGGAGGGGCCTGCAAAGAGTGCGGCGGCCAGTGCTACCCGCCACACGGGGAGGCTTCAATGAAGACTCACCGCCCGCCCCCCAGACCGTCAGCTCGGTCAACAGGCCTGCTTGCAAATCTTCCAAAAAGAGGTTCATACCTCTAGACGACAGGTGGACCCCATCCCCTGCATAAAGATCATAATTTTGTAAACTAATGGTGGGGTGTCGGATGACCATCCCCAAACCCTTGTCTGCCAAGAACCGGGCAACTGCCCTGTTCACCGAGCGACGAGCACGGTCAAGGGCACGGAGGTCAATACCTCCCCTGTAAGCATGACGCGGTATGATGTCCGACCATAGCAGCCTTGTGGACGGCCACACATAATGCAAATAAGCTAGGTCACTGCAAATCGTGAATTTTAAAGAAAGGCCAGTGACCTGGGCGAGGTCATTGCCCCCGAGGTGCAGTACAAGGACATCAGGCGGTTCAGCATCCCTGATGGAAAAAAGGAATGGCAACAGTTCCCGCCATCTCATTCCATGCTTACCGTACCAACGTATGCATGCGGATGCACGCAGTCCAAGCTGGGGTCCCCACTCTGTCGCCGCAGCATACTGCGCTGCCCAGTGCATGTAACTGTGGCCCACCAGCCATACTGCCACCGGTGTGCGGGGACACACAGGGTCTATAAGAGAAAAAAGAGAACACTGACTTAACTGGTACTCATACCTGAAGAGGGCGAACATATAATGCAAAACGCATAGATCCCCATCTTCCCATACGGCGTATATCAGCCTCAGAGTACCCAAATGCAGCTGCAGTTGAAGCAGCACCTATCCTAAACGAATGGGTGCCGTAACGAGCCCCTGGGAGGCCAACACTGGATAGTGCCATACCGGTCACCTTCCAAAATTGAAATTTAGTAAGGGGAGACCCATCTTGGTGGCAGAAAAACGGGCCAGGGTGCGTGCCACGCACTGCCAAGAACTCCTGTAGGGCACCAACCGGACAGATGTCTGCAATGGAACATCGTAGCAGTCTAACTCCACTGCCTACGCCGTGCTGATCAACTTTTGAGGACCGTATCCTCAACTGAGCCCACTCATTAGAAACATAGACAGCGTCAAGTTCCAGTGCCCTACGAGTCGCATCCGCCTTAGACAGTAGTACCAACTCACTGATGCGGAGCGCTCCAAAGAAGGCCACCGTGGTAGCCGCATGAAAAAGAGCCGCCTCATACCTGTCAAAACACAGGTTATGCCAACCTCGTGCAAGGTGGGTAAGCACCCCTGGGGAAATTGGGTGGCGAGTGTCCGGGCGGCAGCCACGTTCCCGTGTCCACCCCTCCAAAACATGTCGTATGCGGAAATCGTTCATGCTGTCAGCAAAACCCCTCCCTTGGCCATAAATGCCAGTGCTGACAGCCTGGATGCTATAGTGCGGGGAGCAATGCCCTGACTGTGTAGATAAACCATAAATCGTAAAACTTGTTCCACTGGAATGGGCCACACTTCAGGCAACTGAAGTTGCACGCAAAAATTTATAAATTGAACGAAAGCATGATGATACGCCTTACGCGTGCGGGGCGCCAAAGACATGCCGATCGCCCGGTTCACCTCTCCTTGCCAAATGTCCAAATCTTGGCCGGGAGTGGCAAGGGGAATTCCTCTGCGTCCGGAGCCAAGGCGCGGAACCAGGGGATCTGCAGGCGGGATAAAGCATCGGCAATATCATTATTAATACCTGGTACATGTCTGGCCCTAAAAAGCACATTCAGGCGTAGGCTACATAACACAAACTGGCGAACGAACGCCATCACCCTGGGTGATTTAGACGTCTGAGCATTAACAATGTGCACTACCGCAGCATTGTCACACCAAAAGTGGACCACTGAGTCGGCCCACTCCTCGCCCCATAGCATCAAAGCTCCCAGGATTGGAAAGAACTCAAGGAATGTAAGATCGTGGAGGCGATCCGTGCCCCACCATGCTGGAGGCCATTGGCCATAAGCCCACCTCCCCTCAAAGTAAATCCCATATCCCAGGGAGCCGGAGGCATCCGACTGTACTTGAAACCTAAGGGAAACTAAAAGGTCGGATCTCCAAAAGGAGACCCCGTTGAAGCCCCGCAGGAATGTGAGCCAAACCAAAAGGTCAGCCCTCATGCCCCTGGTCAGTCGGACCCTATGATGGCGCCTTGACAGGCCAGACATGGCATCACATAGGCGCCGAGCAAATGCTCTGCCAGGCGTGACCACCCTGCAGGCAAAGTTAAGATGGCCATGTAGAACCTGAAGCTCACGAAGTGACACTTTACGTTTTGCCAGCAAGGCCAAAACCATCGCGGAGATCCGGGTGACCTTATCGATGGGTAACCGGGATGCCTGTGCGACCGTGTCAATTTCAATACCCAGAAATGTGAGCGTAGTTGATGGGCCCTCGGTCTTTTCGGGCGCTAAAGGGACACCCAGTTCCTGCATTAGCGTCTGAAATGTGGTGAGGAGACGCGTGCACGTGTCCAAGCCCCGTTCACCCCTGAACAAAAAGTCATCGAGGTAATGGGCTACAGACCGAGACCCGGACCTGCGAACAAAGGCCCACTGAAGGAAAGTGCTAAAACGTTCAAATGCTGAACAGGATATAGAGGAGCCAAAAGGCATGGCCTTATCTACGTAAAACTTCCCTTGGAATCTAAAACCCAATAGCTCAAAGTCCCCCGGGTGCACTGGCAACAATCGGAATGCCGATTTAATGTCACATTTTGCCAGGAGGGCACCAGGACCACAAGAGCGCACCATTCGCAGGGCTTGGTCAAAAGACATATACCTGACCGAACAAAGGTCATCAGGAATAGCATCATTGACAGAATAACCCACCGGGTACGATAAATGGTGGATTAAACGAAATTCCCCCGGGGCCTTTTTTGGGTACCAACCCCAGAGGGGAGACCTTCAGGTTGGGAAAGGGTGGTACAGAAAAGGGGCCTGCTACCCTCTTGGCCTCTACCTCTTTGGCAATACTCAGGGCAGCCACCTCCTCTCTACCCTTCAGGAACAGTAAATTGGGTGCATCTTGGGGTCCCCGCACTCCTTTGAATGGGATACGGAAGCCCCCCTGAAAACCCTCCAGGAGGTACCTCGCGTCCTCTCTCCTTGGATAAGTTGAGAGCCATCGCTCCAACATATACACATTAACTGGGGAGGGGGCCTTTTGTCTGGCTAGCTCCATCAGCAGAAGCTCTGCCCGCTCCCTGTCCACCTCTACCTCTGCCCCGTGACCCACTGGCCCGCGGGCACGCAGCGGCGGCGTGGGGGCCAGTGCAAGAGGGACACTCGTGTTTGTATCGGCACTGCCGCTTATTGCACATGCCATTAGCCGAGAAGCTCCAACACAGCAAGCAGGCTGGAACCCCCTGCCCCGTCGGCTGGCGGGGAGCCTGTGTTGGAGCAGCTCGCTGCACAGCATGGCCACAATGGCACCTATCCCCAGGCACCGGACGCGTGGGGGTCATGTACAAAAGCCACAATTTCTGACAGGGCTCATCCCATCTCATCTCCGGGTGCAAGGGCACCCCCATTCTAAATTCCTCATCGTAAGCCAACCGCGATGGGCCAGGAAAATCCACCATCGCCCTGTAAATATTGTCCAAATATTGGACCATAGGAATGGCCAGGTCAGGCCGGGCCCTAAGGTACACCGCCATATAAATAAGATATGCGGGCAACCAGTTGGCCCAGGTGCGTGGTGGCTTACGACGGCGGGACAGTTCTTTGTCTCTGTCGTCCTGTCCCTCTCTCTCCTCCTTAGTGGGCTCACGGTTCAATAGGGAGAATATATCCACGTACTCCCCCCGCCAAATCTTTTCCCTCGTGACCTGGGACAAATGATCACCAAGGGGCAATGAATAACCAGCCCTCGGCAAGGCCGTCACCGGCACATTAGGTACACGGGGCATACGCAGCGGAACCTGGACAACCCCTGCAATGCCCGGCACTGCCCCGGGGGCGGAAACCCCCACCCCCAATGTTGTGCCAGTATGGAACCAAGGGGCACTGGGATAGGCTGGCAAATGATGCCCACTCGCCTCGACTTGACGAGGCCATGGCCACTGAACCCTACCACTGGAAGTGGACTGTGATGTGGGTGCATTAACTTGAACCTGATACTCACTAGGTGCACCCCCATGAGCCGCCCCCACTGGGGGTTCCGGCCCACGGCGGGCGTCGGAGCTCGCGACCGGAATTGAGCTCTGGGGCCACACCTGACCACTCCCCAGCTGTAGCTCTGGACGAACAGGGAGCTGCGAGACACCGGCAGGCGCAGGCCGGAGCGTCTCAAGCAGCTCAACCCGGCTGGCTGCCTGTTGCAGTGTGGCAGCCATCGAGGTAGCCGGTGGACACGAAGGGCCCCCAGCAGAGAGAGAAGGGCCCCCTCCCATGGGGTTGTGTGCAATCCCCAAGGATGCCTCAAGCACAGCTAAACGCGTTAGCAACGCATCAACTGCCACAGATCCCCCAGTATAAAGTGGGCCGGGTGGGCCAGATGGCCCACTAGGCATTTGACCAGGAACCCCAAAGTGAGAGCCTGGGCCCGAATAGGGCCATGCCCAAAACTCCGGCCCATGAGGGGCCGGAGGGGGAACGTGCTGTGCACCCGCACCAGGCCCTCCCCACTGACCTGACCCATGGCCGGCAACTGCAGGCCGAGGGCCAAAGCCCCTGAAGGGCCGGCCAGAGGCTGGCCAGCCGAGGGCCAAGCACCAGCCTGCATCGCCCCACCAGTATCGGTGGGTAAAGCTGGGGTAGTGCCCTGCCACGGGGGCGCAGCCCTGGTCCTCCGACCTGAGGGCTGCCCCCGCCCTGCGCAGGGCCCACAAAAGTCCTCCCCTTTGGCCGCGGTTTCGTCGCTGGGGCCTTCCGTTTGGGAGGCATATCTGTTAGAAAGAGCAGGATCCCTTTCCAGGGATCAACCTGACGCCAAAAAACACAGAGCAGCCAGCAAGCCAAAGGCTCTGTGCGAATCCTTTCTTCCCAGCCGGGAAAGACCAAGGGCTAAAGAGCCGAAGAGTCAAAGGAACAGCGATGGAGAAAACTTCTCCTCTCCGTCGCTCTTTTAAAAATGGCAGCTTGTCTGCCTCGTGCCCACCCCTTTTATAGAGGGGTGGCCATGCCCCCTAACTCACCCGGATGTCTGAGTCCGGTTGGGGGGGGCCTGCAAAGAGCGTGGCGGCCATTTTGGCACCGCGCTTTCATTCTAGATCTAAATTAGGTAGTTTAGTCAGCACCCATTTATAAGTATTTCATGTAAAATAATGCAGTTTGTATCAAGCAAGAAGAAATTCCTTGCCATGTAGAATGCGAACTACTTCATCCTCCCAAAGGAGAAGAAAAGATTATCCATCACACACAAATGACACAGGTTTGCAGAATTTTTTTTTAACCAGATGAACTTCAGTCAAAGATTTAACTTTGACTGAATAGGTCTTAAAACAGAAGACTGTAACGTGTGCTGAAGGATGCATGACCACCCAGTAAGAATCAGAATTACTGGCCAAAATAGAAACTTACAATGTCAAAAGAAAGCATTCTGCAGGGAGCTATTAAATGCCTACCTGGTTTCTTGTGTTTGTGGAATGGGAGAGATATCAGATCCAACCTGCTATTTTTGCCCGACTCACCTCTAAGAAACAAAGCCTGGCATAACATCTTGCCATGGCTTTTGAGGACTCTCCTTGATAATTTTCCTGCACCATTCACAGGAAATTGGTGCATGCCTAGAGAAATAATCTTGCATCATAAGAGCTTGTGTAATGTTTGATCTTTTTTTCAGTGATCCAATAAAACTATTGCCTTTCTACTCCAATTATAATGAAATAACATAATGCAATAATGATGAAGACAAGTTCCAAATTCAGAAGCAATCTTCTCTGGAAAATGTCACCAACATGCAGATTAAACCTAGTTTTGCATCTCACCTTCCTGAATCAGCACCAGGACATTTTAGATACCCAGTGCTTTTTCTTTTCTTTCAGAATTCACTGAGAACTAGACTATTAATGTACTGTCATCTAAAGAGCTGCAAATAATGTCTCTAGATTTCAGCTACTAGTCATAAACAAATGATGCAGGATAAAAACCTAGGCTATAAAAATGGCCCAATAAATCTATTGTGGTTTTTTTTAAAAAAAATACTGGGGCAAAGTGTCTATAGACTGGAGGCTAACACTGTGACTAGAGTGAGAGGATTTATATCAAGACACAAAAATGGTTCGGCATAATGGTATGCACTTTTTCATTCAACTGGAATGGTGAGAAGCTAAATTGATGTATACTGGCTTTCACTATATGCATCCTATCAGGTGGGAGAAGGAGAAATTGAACTTCTTGGTGGGTTCAGGAAATACTGGGCATGTAAAATTAACCTTTAATCTAACTATAACCAAAAGCCCATCCCTACTGTTTTCTTGTTGTTCAGTCACACAGTCGAGTCCGACCCTTTGTGACCCCATGGGCCACAGCACGCCAGCCTCCTCTGTCATCTGCCATCCTTTGTAGTCCACCCAGGTCTATGCTCACTATGTCAATGATGCCATCTAGCCATCTCATCCTCTGCTGTTCCTTTCTCCTTTTGCCTTCGATCTTTCCTCACATCAGGGCCTTCTCCAGTGAGTCCTCTCTTCAAATCTGGTGGCCAAAATACTTGAGCTTCAGCTTCAGTATTTGTTCTTCCAAGGAGCAGTCAGGATTCATTTGCTTTGGGATTGACTGATTTGATCTCTTTGCAGTCCAGGGGACTCTCAAGAGCCTCCTCCAGCACCACAGTTCAAAGGTGTCTATTCTTCTGCGCTCAAACTTCCTTATGGCTCTCACAGCCATACATTCAGAGATGGGATTCAGGTGGTTGCACCGGTTCAGGCAAACTGTTAGTAGAACTGGCTGGCCCTGCCCACCTCCTTCTCCTCCTCTCACCCCACTCTAGGTGTCTGGACCCAGCATTGCTGGATGTTGGAGTCGTGGCCAGGACGCACGATGAGGAGCCAGGAATGCAGCGGCAGCTCCGGCCAGGCAGCTGGGAGAGAAGGGTTATCCAGCCCTGTGTTGGGGAAAGAATTTACCGGGACAGATGGCCACATTCCTCTGCTCAAAGCCCATATTTTAAAGTGAAACATCACCTCAGCAGATTCCCCTTTGCTTCCCCTCACCAGGCTTCGCTTCCTTGGGAGAAAGTCCAAAGCACTTCAGGAGCTTTGGCAGCTTCTCTCTAAGTGCTTTGGACTTTCTCTCATGGAACAGAGTGAAGCATGAGAAGGGGAAGCAAAGGGGAATCTGCTGAGGTACTGTTTCCCTTTAAAATATGGGCTTTGAACAGAGGCACATGGTTGGCCACCAGGTAAATTCTTTCCCCAGCACAGGGCTGGGCTTCTTCCCCAGCCGCCCAGTCGGAGCTACCGCTGCATTCCTGGCTCCTCGTGGGACCTGGACTTGCTCCAGCCATGTCTCTCCCAACTCTTACTCCAGATCGGGGGGAGGGGGTTTCCCTCTTCGTACACCGGAGTGATATCACCATCACCACCTCCAAGACACCTCCCACCATGGGTGGAGGAGGTCCTTACTGCCACCCACCCCCTTCAGCCCAGCCCCAAAAGGGCCTCTCTCCATCATGGAATGCATGAAGCATGCCCAGGCCACGGCAAACCTGCCTGGAGCCCCTCATGGGGCTTTCGGCTCCAAGAATAATAAAACCACAACTCCCACAAATCAATGGGACTTGGGCCGCTGAGCTCTTTGCATGCTGGGAGTTGTGATTTTATAGCATGATGGAGCATGCTCCCATCGTGTCCCAGCTCCTACCAACATACCAGTTTGAAAGGAAGAAATTGCAAGTAGTTAAATGATTGTTATAATGATAGCAATAGCACTTAGACCTATATACCACCCCATAGCACTTAGTGCATTCTTTGGGCAGTTCACAAGTTATAGCATTTTGCCCCAACATGCTGGGTCTTCGTTTGACCAACCTGGGAAGGATGTTTACTGTCAGATATGCTTACAGATTAACACAGGTACCACTTCAAAAATTTAATTGTTGTTGTTGTTGTTCAGTCACACAGTTGATTCCAACTGGATTTGAAACACTAAATTGCATTTTTTGGTTTAAAACGCCCACCCAGTCACATGGTGTTGTGTATTGAGGCACATTTGCAAGTAGCGCGGGCAGCGCTCTTGCAAGAGGAAAATGGTGGTTTCCTGCCATCCTAATTAGAAGCCTAAAGCCTAAAATCCCCTGCACGAGGATGTGTTCATTATGCTAAACCAAGCCCTGTGATTGGTTACAGTTTTGGATCCTGTTCTCCATTGGTTAACAACATATATTCCCTGTTATGATTTGTTAGTTACGTTTGTCCGGCAGGTTGCTACTTTGTATCAAGAAGCTACTGCCGGGGAGACACTATATAAGCCCCATGGGTAAACAAGGGTGGGGCCGGACCAGACCTATACTTCCTACTCCATACAGGTAGACTGCTAGCACTAAGCCTGGGTCTCCTCCATTATGCTACGCTTCTATGGTAGCTAGTTATTGCCTACTGCTTAGCAAGAGTCCGTCCAGAGGGACTGACTCCACTAGGATTGTATAGTCATCTCTGTATCCAGAACGCCTTTTAAGCTCATCTCTAATAGACCGTTAAATAAAGACTGTTGTCTGGACTGGTGCTTATAAGGGCTGGATTCAACACATGGCTGCCTGGCCACACCCACCGAGTTACATGGCCACCTGGCCACACCAACCCTGTCACATGGCCACCTGGCCACACCCACAGAGTAGTTAGTACAGATTTTGGAATCCCATCACCGCATACATTATGAGTAGGAATACCATTGCTTTGACTATGCAGTGTTGGGGTGATGTCTCTACTTTCTATTATGCTGCCTAGGTTGACTAATAATATTGTTTACTTGTTCTTAGTACCAGCTGTCAAGTTTATTCTAAATTATGGCAACCCCCTCCACAGTTTTCCAGGTAGAGAATACACAGAAGTGGTTTACCAGTCCCTTCTTCTGGTGGGTGATCTGAAACTGTGCATCTTGAGAAAATGAATTCCCAACCTCTAGCTTTGCGGTCAGTGTTCACTGAATTTCTACATCTTCTTTTTTTCTAGCTTCAGAATTTGAGAGTTCTGTTTTTCCCCCAGACTGAATTTTAACTTTTAAAACAAATAGAGAATTTTCCTAACTTATTTTCAGTTCATTCTCAATGTTGAGCTAAGGAAAAGTTTACATGAAAATTTGTACACACTTTCATGGTGACATCTACTAATCTATCGATGTTTGCATATAATTTTGAAAACAATTCAAAAAACAATTCTAAAAATAGTGTGCTTTGGGGTATTATTTGTGCAAGCAGTTTTCTATAAAATAAGCATTTTCTAGCCATTTCCTCCACTGGAGAACACTAATGCGAAATTCACAGAAGTTTTGGAAATGATAAAGATTTCATCGCAATGAACCAATGGAATTATTTCCCTTATTCTACATTTGAAAAGACACAGCTATAGTGATCCTGTACGTTATAAACAAGCTTCTTTGATAGCTCAGGTATCTGGCTCTTGAGCCAGAGGTTGGAAGTTAAATTTCCCACAGTGCCTCCCATGAGAAGAGTCAGCCTATGAGGCTTTGGGCAAGCTGCACAGTCCCAGGATGCCTCTCGAAGAAGGCAGTAGTAAGCCACTCCTGAGTACTGTTTATCTAGAAAACCCTGAAAAGGGTCACCATAAGCCAGAATTTACTTAACAGCACAAAATTAATATTATTAAGTATTATCATGTCAACATTTTACCAGCCAGAAGAGACAGAGATGTTGGTGGGGGGAAATTAATTGAAAAGCAATGGTATATGAAATTCTGGTTTCCTGTTGAGAAATTAAACAGCTTTTAAATAGTAGTAATGTATGGTTGTGAGAGCTGGACCATAAGGAAGGCTGAGTGCAGAAGAATAGACGCCTTTGAGATGTGGTGCTGGAGGAGAATTTTTAGAGTTCTGTACTCTGGACAGCAAAGAGAGCAAATAGGTTGATCTTAAAAGAAATCAAACCCGACTGCTCCTTGAAAAGTCAGATATTGAAGGTGAAGTTAAAGTAATTTGAACATCAAATGAGAAGAGAGGATTCACTTGAGAAAGCCTTGATACTGGGAAAGGTTGAGGGCAAAGGAAGAAGTGGGTGGCAGAGAATAAGATGGCTAGATGGCATTGTTGACACAATGGGCACAAAGCTGGGTGGGCTGAGGAGGATGGTGGAGGATAGAGGTGCCTGGCATGCGGTGGTCCAGGGGGTGGCAAAGAGTCGGAATCGACTGTGCGACTGAACAATAACAACCTCTTATTTTTCCAGTACTACTCTCAGTTTTTAGGAGGAACTATCACTCCTTTACATTCTAAGGCTATTCAGCTGTATTCTTGCAACACTTCCACAAGTTCTCTTTCACTTATAATATGCCTGCTGGAAAATTGCCATTGGGTTTTCTAGCTTTGGCTTATTGTCAAACAAAGATGGGGAAAAATTCTGAGCATTTTATTTTCAAGCTAAAAGCCATATCTTATCCGGTCATGATTTTTATACCATAAATTACATCAGGGGAGGGGGACAGAGAATCCACTGAATTCAAGGACAATTTGATAGAGTTAGGTCAAATCACTGTTTCTCACCAGTTCCTATTAATAGTCTCTTATTTTATTCTATGAGTGTGATTGATGATGATGATAAATGTAGGAATTTTAAAACATTTTTATCATATACATATTGTAACTTCTTTTAAGTGTGTCTTTATCTTTATCTGAATTTATGGAATTATCTGATTTAATTCTAAGCTTTATAACTTGGTCTAGTTTCTATAAACCACCTTGATGAAACATGATATATAAATATTTTGAACAACTCTGCAGCTGGGAAATTAGAAGAAAACTGAGTTTCAGAAGGGCAGCAAAGAAGAAATAAGAAAAGATCATAAAATGTAAAGAAGTGTGATTGGAGACCAAGACCAAACCTACCCACACTATTGTATTTCTAATCACCATGTATGGGTGTGAAAGCTGGACAGTAAAGAAAGCAGATAGGGAAAAACATTGTCTTGTTTGAAATGTGGTGCTGGGAGACAGTTTTGTGGACAACCCAGAGTGCCTAAAAGACAAATAAGTGAGTCCTGAGCAAGTCAAGTCTGAATGGTCTCTGGAGGCAAAGATGGTGAAACTGAAACTGCTCTACTTTAGGCACATCATAAGAAGGCAAGACTCTATGGAAAATACAGTAATGCTGGGAAGGGTAGAAGGAAGCAGGAACAGAGGAGGGCCCAAAGCAAGATGGATTAATTCCCTAATGAAAGCAACAAACTAACTTGCAGGAGTTGAGCAGGGCTATTAAGAACAAGACAATCCATAGATTTCTAATTCATAGGGTTGCCATAAATTGACAAGTTAATACATAGACTAGGGATTTTCCCTTTAACATTATTATACCAAATGAAATAGGCTCTTTTTATAATTTCTGTACTGGTATTAGACAGCAAAAAGAGGGCAAAAATGCATGAAATGAGGGCGTGACTAAGATGGCCGCTGTGTAACATCTAGTTTCGGACGCTCGCGCTCAACAAAGTGGTGAACAATGTGAAGGAGCGGAGTAGAAAAATTTTAAAGTGGTAAAGCTTAAAGATAAGACCCTTGCCTGTCTCCTTGGAAAGTTTGCTGAGCCTTTGAAGCTGGATGATCGAAGTTCGGGAGGTTTTCTGGGCGGTTGGGCTGTGACGGTAGTCGCGGCTTTTCCGCTGAGGAGCCGAGGAACGGGATCAGCGAGATTGTGAAGAAGGCTTTGGAACTGGTTTTGGAAGTGGCAAGAAGCGGCTGAGAGCGAAAGTAATTTGTATGTAAGTGCCTGAAGGGAGATACATTCCTAGCTACAAGCCATAAAACCGGCTGGGTTTCTCAAAAGAAAAAAAAAAGAGAGGGGGAAGAGGTGGAGGCACTGTAATGGCGACGGTCAGGGAAAACGAAAGTGATCGTGTATAGACTGTGGTTTTTTTTTCTACATTCCAGAGGACCGCGCCACGTTCTGAGATCAATAAGGTGGATTAATCTTCCTTTTTCTTTTTTCTCTGGGCTGGAAAAGTGGAGAAGCTGTGGGAGTTTTTTCTTTTTTTTTCTCTCTTCTGTTTAAGCTGCCTGCTCATTCAGGGAAGAGGGGGAAGAGGGGGGGCTTCTTCTCACTTCAAAGTTAAGGCACTCGCTGGAAATTGGTGCTTTGATTATCCACTTCAAAGGAAGGATTATGTGGCTTTGATTGCATGGTTCCTTCACCGTGTGGATTATAAATAGCTGCTCAACTCCTCATCTTAACCCCTTGGTGGCTGGATTTTTCTTTCCTTCTGAGCTCCCCCCCCCCTTCAGCAACCTGATTAATTGTTTCTCTGAAGCCCTTTTGCTGTGGTTGGAAGACGCTTTTGGACTGCTGGCTTTGTGGGAAAGGATTATTTGTGGTTAACAATTTTTATTTTTAAATTGCCTGTTTGGAGAGCTGTTTTCTTTTGCTTCATCGTTGTGGATTACAGTAAATTTTGGCTCTTCTGCTGACATAAGAACTTTCCGGTTGTATCGGTGGAACCTATGGCTGCAGTGTAGTAAGCCTTACTGTATTGACAATTTGTTACAGCGATCTGCAACATTGGGTTTGAAATATATTACATCACTATGGATAAAGGTACGAGAGCGAAAGCGAAGGAAGAAGAACAAGTTGTAAAGCCTAAGAAGATTGAAAAAGCACCAATGGAGGAATCTGCTCAGTCAACATCCGTGTCTACAGTGCCATTGGATCAGACTCAAATTATGGTGGAAATTGGCAAGTTGTTGCAAAAAATGGAGAAAAATGAGGCTTCAAGGGTGAAAGATAAAAATGAAATGTTTAAAAGGCAAGAAAAGATGATGTCAACACTGACAGATTATACCAAAAAGGTGGACTTAAGTTTGAATAAATTTGAGGGAATGCTGAAAGTGGTTCAAATCGAGGTGGATGCTGTAAAGAAGGAAGTAAAAGGGACTCAGGAGATGGTGCGGGATAGCAAGTTAAAACTGGAGGAACAAGAAATGAGGATAGATGCTGTTGAAGATATGATGAGAAAGCAGAACATTCTGATCCGTCAGGTGCCGGTACGCACTCCGGATTTGTTAAGAGAGAGGGTGGTTCAGTGGTTAAATGGTTTAAAAATGGGGAAGGAATTTGTTCAGGAGGATTTAGGAAGTGTATTCCGGGTGGGTCCAAGAAGAGGGAGAGTGGTTCAAAGAAATGTGTTGGTTAAATTTGCAAATTGGGCAGATAAATTAAAAGTAATGGCTCATCTGAAAAGAGTTGGTTCAGACGCGTTGAAATTTGATGGTTCAGATGTAGAAGTCTACAATGATATTTCATTAAAAGAAAGAACATGGAGGTATAAGATGAGGCCGGTTACTAAACTACTGATGAGCAAAAATATAAGGTATAACTGGAGATTTCCACAACAATTGCGTTTTTTCTATGATAAAAGAATGCAAGTTATTGATGAAGGCACCAACCCATTGGAATATTTGAGTTTGTTGGGATTGGTACAAGTAGATTCGGAAGAATGGAAAAATCTTAAGAAGGAAATGACGGATTCTGGAGCTTTGGGGAGGGAACATGGGAGGGAGGAAGCTGGTGGGGCAACAGGTGGTACACCACAACGAGGGGAGGAGGAGGAGGAGTTGTCCTTGATTATGGTGGAGGAGGAGATAGGTAAGGAACAATGAGAACTAGATAGTAGTAATCTTAAGTACTTAATAGAGGTAGAATGGGTAGATAGCGCATAGCGCCGGCAGTAGGGCGCATCTTGCAGGTCCCCCCTCTCCCCTCTTTGGTTGACAGAGGCGACTTTTCGTTGAAAGGTGGGGAGAGTGAAAATGTGTGTTCTATGTAGTGGGTATGGTGAAGGGTTGTTGGTGGCACGCCCGATGGAGAGTTTAAAGTTGGGAGAAGAATTTGGTTATGGGAAGTATTAAAATAATATCATGGAATGTGAAAGGTACAGGTTCTGTTCTTAAGAGACGGAGACTGGAATTGGCGTTGAAAAAAGATAGACCAGATATTTTGTTTTTACAGGAAACACATCAGAAGTCAAAAGACACGAATAAACTTTATTTGGGTTGGATGCAACACTATGAGATGGCGTGTGGAACATCCAAAGCAAGAGGGGTGGCAACTATGATTTCCAGAAAGTTAGGATTTGAAATTACAAAAAAAATTGTTGATCAGGAGGGTAGGTACTTGTTGTTAAGAGGAAAATTGGAGGATGAGGAAATTTTGTTGGTAAATATTTATGCTCCGAATGATCACCAAACAGTGTTTTTAGAAAAGATTCGGAAAATAGTGGAGTTGGAAAACGTTGCAAAAACTATTGTGGCTGGTGATTTTAATTTGATTAGGTCAGGATTAGATTGCACAAACATAGCTAGAAGTGGAATGGGTGTGAAAGGGAAGGCGATGGATAATTGGATGAAAGCTACGGGTTTGAAGGATTCGTGGAGAGAGTTTAAAGGTTCGGAAAGGGCATATTCCTTTTTTTCGCATGTACATGGGACCTACTCGAGAATAGATTATGTTTTTCTGTCGGAAAACTTAATTGGGGATATAGAGGGTACGGAAATTGGGATTATTAAGGAATCGGATCATGCTAAAGTATATTTGGAATTGAAAGCACAAAAAAATATTCAAAGAGTTAGAAATTGGAGGTACGATCCTAATTTGTTCAAAGATCAGAAAAGTAAAGAGGCAATTATGGAAAGCTGGAAAGAAAGTTGGCATTGGAACGATAATAATGAGGTTAATTTCAACGTTGTATGGGATACCATGAAGTCAGTTTTTAGGGGGGAAAGCATAAAACTGGCAAGCCTCAAATATAAAAAGTATAAAGCAGAACACATAGAAAAAGAAAGGGAAATAAAACAATTACAGGAAGAACACGCAAAAAGTAAAGATAAAAAAATTCTCTTGAAATTACAAGGACTCAAGGCAGAAGTAATGGGTAAAGATATTGATAAAGTTAAACGAGATTTGATTTATTTAAACAGAGAATATTTTGAATTTAGTAACAAGAATTCAAAACTATTAGCAAGAGCAGCTAAGGTTAAAAGGGAAAAAAGAGAAATTGTGGTGTTAGTCGACAGGCAAGGTTCAAGGTGTAATAAGAATAGCGATAAATGTAAAATAGTTAGGGAATTTTACCAGGTGTTATATGCAAAAAAAGAGATAGATATGGAAAAGCTTAAAAGGATATTGGAGAGGCAGTTAGGGAATGGGATAAAACAAGAGCATAGGGAGAAAATGGAGGAAAAGATAACTGATAAAGAGGTTAAGGGGGTAATAAGTGGATTGAAGATAGGGAAAGCCCCGGGGGATGATGGATTATCAACGGAGTTTTATAAAGAATTTAAAGAGGTGGTGGTCCCGAAACTGGTGAAGTTATATAACTATATATTAGATGGAGGATCAATTCCGGCTTCATGGTACAATACTACAATCGTTCTTTTGCCAAAACCTGGTAAGAATTTGGAAAGAGTGGATTCGTACAGACCAATTTCGCTTATAAACCAAGATGCGAAGATCTTCACGGCAATATTGGCTAATCGATTAAATAATTTTATGGGGGAATATATAAATGTTGATCAAGTTGGGTTTTTAAAAGGACGACACATGGCGGATTTGACCAGAAGGGTAATAGATCTAATAGACAATGTTAATCAAACAAAGGAAAAAGTGGGATTATTATCATTGGATATTTTTAAGGCATTTGATTCATTGCAATGGTCTTCAATTAAGGAAATAGTTAGAAAATATGGGTTTGGGGATAAATTTAATAGGGTTATAGATCTACTATATCAAAAAGGAAATGCCAAGGTTAGAGTAAATGAGGAGCTTACGGATCTGGTAAAGCTAGAGGCAGGCACTAGGCAGGGTTGCCCATTATCTCCTATTTTGTTTATAATGGCAATGGAGATTTTAGCTAAAAGTATAAGGGAGGATTCAAATATAGAAGGGATTATGGGTAATAAAGTGAGCATGTACGCTGATGATACATTGCTTATGGTGAAGCACCCGGAACAGGTAATGGACAGGATTAAAGATCATCTACAAGTATTTCAAGCTATAACTGGATTAAAGATAAATTGGGATAAATCTGAATTGATGTTGTGTAATTTGAAATTGAGCGAGATGGGTAGGACGGTGTCGACACTTAATATACAAATTAAAGATAAGTTGAAGTATTTAGGGATAATTATTTCAAACAAATTAGAAGAACTTAAACGATTGAATTATGACAGCTTGAGAATTGAATTTAAGAATAAAATACGAGAACTTCAGAAGTTAAAGCTGTCATGGTTCGGAAGGATTGCTATGTGTAAAATGATACTGTTACCAAAGATTAACTTTTTATTTGATACGCTCGCGATCCACTTAAAAGAGAAAGAAATTAATGAGTTTCAAAAAATGTTTAATGATTTTTGTAATGGAGGAAAAAAATCTAGGCTTCCAAAGAAACTATGGTATTTGTCTCAGAAAAAAGGGGGGTTGGGTATGCCAAATTTGTTAGCATATTACCGAGCATTTCAAGTTAAGAATGTTGTGAAGATCTTGGCAAGAGAAAAGGTAATTTGGGAACAACTGGAAATGAAAGAATACAGAAATATTGGAAACTTGAATTTTCTGGGAATGAAGGATAAGGTGAAAAGGTCGAATAATACTATGATGAAAGGTCTCATGGAGGTGTGGAAGAAGGTAAAAAAAGATATGGTTCCGAATCTCTCCCCAATCTTGGAATTGACTGATATGATGTGTTTCCCAATAAAATTAGACAAAGAAAAAATAGAAATATTGGATAAAAATGGGACGTTGTTACTGAAGGATTGGTTAAAAGCATGTGATGTTGATGCCGAGCGGAAAAAAATGTTTGAGATACTAAATTTGAATTGGTTTCAGAAGTTAAAGGTGGACAATTGGAATAAAAAATATAAAAGAGAACTAGGGTCAGGTAGAGTACTTACGGAATTTGAGGAATTGGTAAGGAAGATTAGAAAAGGGGAAAGTAGTATTAAGGGTCTTGTAAGTAAGCTTTATAATATATTGAATAGAGGTGCAGATCCACAGGAGGATTTGAAACGGAAGTGGGAACAAAATTTAAATATAAAAATTGGGGAGATTGAATGGAAAAATAAATGGAAAAAGAGAATTATGAGAACAATGTCTGTAAGAATTAAAGAACATAATTTCAAGATGTTGTGGCAATGGTACCTGACTCCATTAAGACTTTACCAGATGGATAATAAAAGAGATAAGTTATGTTGGAGATGTAAAGAATGTGATGGAACATATGAACATATGTGGTGGAGTTGTAAAAAAATAAGGGATTTTTGGGGAAGAATAGAAAATGAATTTGGTGAAATATTGGGTAAAAGTGTTAAGCTGGTGTCGGGTACTATTCTTTTAACGAATGTGGAAGATTTGGGTTTAAACAAGGAGGAAAAAGAATTGCTGGAAATTGTACTGACAACGGGTAGACAATGTATAGCCAGAAATTGGAAAAATGATGCAGATATTCAGGTTGGAGAATGGTATAAAGAAATGTGGAGTTTAGCACTGAATGATAAATTGACATGGGAGATTAAAGTCAAAAGAGATAATTTAAAAGAGAATAGATTTTGGAATATATGGAAACCGTTCGTGGATCACTCTATTATGGCAAGTGATAGTTCAGGACCAGTACCATCTCAAAGAAGCTTCTGGAGCTGAGTAGAAAATAAACTCTCCGGGCATTGTATATATTCACAGGGTGATTTTTTTTTATTGGTTAAAAAGATTAGTGGTAGTACAGAAAGTTCTTTTTATTACTTTGGACTTTGAAATAATGGTTCTTAATATTTGGTGGTTAAACAGTAGTTAATGAATATAGATATTGTTATGTGCTAGCATATAGTAATGTTTGTTAGTATGATACTACGGACTTGTTAGTGTAATGTATTGTTAATGTACTGTTAATGTTTTCTTTTTTTTTTCTGTATGTTTATTAAAAACTCAATAAAAAAAATTTAAAAAAAATGCATGAAATTCCTACATAGTGACTCCTAAGTGAACCTTCCTAAGTGAACCCTGTCTTATCTTACCTCTCTCCCTCTTCTAATTCTTTCACAATGGACTTCATCGCTCTGTATCCTAGTACCCATGATCCTGTACTAAAAATCCATTATTCCCATC
Source organism: Bradypodion pumilum (assembly GCA_035047305.1). Taxonomy (NCBI): domain Eukaryota; kingdom Metazoa; phylum Chordata; class Lepidosauria; order Squamata; family Chamaeleonidae; genus Bradypodion; species Bradypodion pumilum. The sequence continues at coordinate 303,737,846 of JAWDJD010000004.1, read as the reverse complement.
CCATGCTACAATGATCTTTCTTCTCCCAATAACACAGTGGGTTCTGTGGTTCCCCCCACCCCCAATGTAGGTCTTTTTGCTCCCTCTGCCTTGGTACCCAAATCACTATTCAAAGACAAAAACAGTTGACTTTTTGGATTGCAACTCTCAAAGTGAGAAAGCCAGCATGTCTTGTTGAGAAGGTTTAAAGTTGGAAAAATCAACAGTATCCATGAAAAAAGATTATGTTTCTAGCTCTCACAATTTCAGAATTCTGACCATTTCAATTATAGGATTAAACCCCTAAAATCCACTAGCCAACATGGCCAGTCAAGAAATACCCAACCAGTTATATAGTCTTGAACCACAGTAATGCAAATAGAAAATTTCATGTTTCTAGCTCTTACTGTTGCAAAAGGTTTGATAATAACTTTAGGAGCTCTTCTTTTTGATTGAAGTTCAGAGTTGTGTAATGAGGTTGCTCAGGAAATTTCTTAGGGCAAACGATACTTTCCAGACCTATAACAACCACTAGGTCTGTTTAGCCATCTATCATTTATTTTCCCCACACTTCCCCTTCATTTTTGCTTCTCCAGATTTGTGATACTCATGATGAAAATGATGCACTCACATCCAATTCTAAAATCACAGCTTACTGTTGCAATCATCTTCATTGGCAACTTTAGGCTGTTCTTTTGATTTCACAGATATTCCCACATTTACTTTCTTCAGCAAGGTTCTCCTTATTTCATTTTGCTTGCTTATAATTTTGGATCCAGTTTTCTCATGGATTTCAACATCCTACCCTGCCACAGTTAGCAAACATCCATATTTTATGTGTATTTCTTTCTGGGTGTCCAGTTCATGTGCTAAGTCTCATAGCACTCATTTTATATTTTGCCTTAGTACTATTATATATCATACTGGACTCATTGATTTACAGCAACATAAAAACCACCACTGTTTCCTGTTTATCTTTTTTTAAAATGGAGCGCTGCATTGCTTTACTTCTACAGTATACCTTTTCCTCTGTATTCTTATACCTGTCATATATTCTGGCTTAAGGCCTTGGTTATGTTAGCAGCTGCCTTTATGTTTTGTATTCCTATAGCACACCTATGCTATCTGCCTCATAAATCATCCACTTCTCTGTTCAAGTGCTTTTGTTTTGCCATATTTAGCTTTTTTGCAGGGGGAAAAACATTCTCCTGACTTAAGGGCCAAGCTAAACATTGTGGGAATAAAAACAAGAAATATTGTCACTTTTTCTTCCTCCTGCATTTTAAGTTTTAAACCTCAAACTCACTCCATTATACTTAAAAATAAATATACATGTGCTGAAAAAACCTTCAGATATGAACCAAAATGAAAATCTACCCCACCTGCATCATCTAAATATGTTTAGTTGTGGAGGGAACCATGTTCTACCTAAATATCATATAGTGTTAAGAACCCTTGAGAGGAAAATTAAAAACAAAAAAACAAAATAGATATTAGCTCTAATTTAGCACTATATGATTGATAGTGTTGTTTTGTGAAACTTCTAGCAAGCCTAAGAGGGTTTTCAAAATAAGTGAGATATTTAAAGAGTGATGTTACCAGTGATGTTATCTCACTCAGCTTGTACGACAAAGTAAAGATTCAAACCCAGTCCTCCTGAGTTACTGTATTTTCCGGCATATAAGATGACTGGGCGTATAAGATGACCCCCAACTTTTCCAGTTAAAATATAGAGTTTGGAATATACTTGCCGTATAAGACTACCTCTCTTCCAATGCACACCAAATAAAAATTAACCCACACTCAACCCAAAGACACGCAGCCCTCCGAGTCGAATGGGCAGGTTCTGGTGGAGTGCCAATCCACGCTCACGTTCTCCTCCTCGAGGTACAGGAAGATGTGTGCAACTTGCTTCCCCTTGCTTCATACTCCCCGCACAGAGCAGGGACTCGGCCGCGGCACCCCCCACCATATGCACCGGATATATGAAGCAAGGGGAAACAAGCTGCAGTTAAGTACCTGTCCTATAAGACGACCCCCAACTTTGGCACAGATTTTTCGGGGTTAAAAAGTAGTCTTATACGCCAGAAAATACAGTACTTTATCATTGAACTTGAGATTCGGCAGATTTCTCTTCTTCTACAAAGATCACAAATCATAGAGCAATGGAGTTGGAAGTGGCCAGTAAGGTCACTGTGCCCTACCCCTTAATGCAGAATCCAACTTAAAGTATATCTTTAAAATGGCTGTCTAACATCTTCTTGAATGCCCCCAGTGCTGGAGTGCTCACAAGGAAAAACTTCATTCCCAGAACAATAAAAACAACTCCTCACATGCTTTCCTAGATATGTAAGTTGTGTATGAGTTATACAAACTGCACTTCATTTTGGTCCTACTGAAGACCCAAAAAGGGATGTTCCTACTTTTACTTGAGCGACAAAATAGTGACTTTAACTGACTGTATTGGTACATGTCAGGTCTCAGTGCTTCGAAATAACTCAGCTAGTTTTACCTCATACCCATATATTTAATAATCTGCCTCCCCTCTCTCTCTCTGCCTGGTTATATCCTTTTGCATTTCAAATGTTTTCAGCCTTTTTGGAAAATGGCCAGTAATAATTTATTTGAAATTCTTAAATTAGTGTGCTGTTATCTGTGGGCAGAGCACCTGACTTAAAATATTTCATTACCATGACTACATTGTTATGAAGTCTTTGACACTTTCTGAAGATTTCCCAGAATGATAAAAGACTCACATAACCTGTGAAAGAAGCAAAGATTGAACAAACTGTAGCTCTCCATATATTGTCAGACTGCAACACCTTTCTGGAGGGTCTCAGTTTCCATATGCTGTCCTAAGAATGAACAAAACTAAATTGTTGACATTTATCATTCATAGTAGCATAAATTTCTAAAGCAGGGGTGCCCAAACTATGGCCCACAGTGCCAGTTAATCCAGCCCATGCCACTCCCGAAAGCTTACATTACAGAGTTGTGTAATGAGGTTGCTCAGGAAATTTCTTAGGGCAAATCATACTTTCCAGACCTATAACAACCTCTAGGTCTGTTTAGCCATCTATCATTTATTTTTCCCTCACTTTCCCTTCATTTTTGCTTCTCTAGGACTGAGCTAAAAGACCCAACTTCATTATTCTCCTCTACAGTCTGAAAAGATAATCTCTCAACCTGCAGCTGCATGGAGAGTCTAATATTAAAGGCTGGCTAAGGGTGTTTGCTAAGATTCAGGAAGATGCAGCTTCACAACATTATATGTGCATGTACACATACATACATAAATCATATATAAACCAGCATGCTTTGGAACATGCACAAAATAATTTCTTTTCTATCCTTGGCCAAGCCCACCATCAGTCTTCTAATAGAAATGTTCATGACTTTAAATCCTCAGCACCATCTTTGGTTTGTGGGATTTCTGCTTAAAAAACCCAAGTTCTTTAGAATTTTGCTTCAGATAACACTTTAAAAAACCTTGAGAATGTAGAGGTGCTGATTTTAAAAAAATAGCTACTTAATTAATTTATGGCATGCCTTTTGATAAAAACATTTCTGGAAACTATAGTGAAATAAATAAATAAAGCAAAATATAACTACTGTGCCCTCGTGGCACAGTAGTTAAACTGCTCTACTGCAGCCAAAACTGTGCTCATGATCTGAGTTTGATCCTGAAGAGGCTCAATGTTGACTCAGCTTTCCATCCTTCCAAGGTTGGTTAAAAAATTGACCAGCATGTTTGGAACAAAATGCTAATTACCTTGTCAACCGCCCAGAGAGTGCACTAAGCACTTTGGGGCAGTTGTTATTGTTCAGTTGCACAGTCAAGTCTAGCCCTTTGTGAGCCGATGGACCACCGCATGCCTGGCTCCTCTGTCATTCGCCATCCTCCATAGCCCACCCAGATCTAGGCCCACTGTGTCAACAATGCCATCTGGTCATCTCATCCTCTGACACCCTTTTCTCCTTTTGTCTTCGATCTTTCCTAGCATCAGTAGTTGTCCTTCCAAGGAGCAGTTAGGGTTGGTTTCCTTTAGGATGGACTGATTTGATCTCCTTGCAGTCCAGAGGTACAGGCCCCACAGTTCTTCTGCATTCAGCCTTCCTTATAGTCCAGTTCTCACAACCATACATTACTACTGGGAAGACCATTGCTTTAACTGTGCAGACTTTTGTTGGCAGTATATAGGTGTATTTGTTATTGCTAATGCCCAAGTGTTCTCACAATGCTTTCCACTCTTCAAAGAAGTAACTTAATAGACTTAGTGAAGTAGGCAGATCAAAATATAGTTAAGTAAAATTGGACTAAAATGAGTACAGGACAAATTGTTTCTAAATGTGGGTGAAAATTGATCAGTCCTTGCAACGTATTTCACACCACATGTGAATAAGATCTGATAAATAACTGAGTTAATGCTATGGAATTAGCCCACTACAAAAATAATCTAATTATTTTAACAATGTAATTTGTTTTTAATTTTACCAATATTTCACATACTGTGAATTCATAGTGTCAAATTGTGCAGTGCTCTGACCTGAAGAAAAAAGAGTACAGTGGAGTGTTATGTCTGAAAGAATCCCAAGAATAGTTATGGGCTTTTGCAATAAATAATTGTTGACAGATAAATGAAGGTTGTTGTTGTGCAATCACATAGTCGAGTCCGACCCTTTGCAACCCCATGGACCACTGCATGCCAGCCACCCCTATCCTCCACCATCCTCCTTAACCCGCTCAGGTCTTTGCCATTGCATCAACAATACCATCTAGCCATCTCATTCTCTGCCACCCCTTCTTCTTTTGCCCTCAACCTTTCCCAACATAAAGGCTTTCTCAAGTGAATCCTCTCTTCTCATTTCATGTCCAAATTACTTTAGCTTCATCTTCAATATTTGACCTTCCAAAGAGTAGTCAGGGTTGATTTCTTTTAAGATCAACCTACTCATTCTCCTTGCTGTCCATGGTACTCTCAAAATTCTCCTCCAACACCACATTTCAAAGGCATCTATTCTTCTGTCCTTAGCATTCTTTATGGTCTAGCTCTCACAACCATACATTGCTACCAGGATTACCATTGCTTTAACTACGTGGACTTTTGTTTGCTATGTGATTCTCTACTTTTGACTATGTTCCCCACGTTTCTCATAGCTTGTCTCCAAAGAATTAGTCGCCTTTTTATTTCATGGCTACAATCTCCATCTGCAGTGAACTTGGATCCTAAGAAAGTAAAGTCTGTCACTGCTTCTACTTATTCCCCATCTATTTTCCAGGGTATGATAGGGCCTGTTGCCATTATCTTGGTTTTCTTGATATTAAGTATCATGCACTCTCCTCCTTCAACCTAAGCAAGAACTTCTTTAGGTCTTCTTTACTTTCTGCCATTAGGGTAGTATCATCTTCATATCTTGTTGATGGGTACGAGGGTATCAATGGCTATAATTATGGATACCTAAGGACAACCTCCGGGTTGGAGAGATAGGCCAGATATCTCTCAATGCCATTTCCAGGGAATCCTAAGCAGGTGAGGCATCTGCTTGGGAATACCCTGAAGGAAATGGTGAGCCACTGTGTGAGACAGAATGCTGTACTGGATAGGCTGTGGCCTGTTCCAGCAAGGCTCTTCTTATGTTCTTATGATGTTTCTCCCAGCAATTTTAATTCCGACTTGTGATTCATCCAGCCCTGAGTTGCACATTATGTGCTTTGTATATAAGCTAAATAAGCAGGGTGACAAAATGGAGCCTTGTCTTACTCCTTTTCTTATTCCAAACCACTCCACCATTCCATATCCTGTCCTAACTGTTGCTTCTTGACTCATGTACAGACTTCTCATGAGACATACAGGTATAAGGAGTTCTGATATTCCCATCTCTTTAATTACTTGCCATATTTTATTGTGGTCCACACAGTCAAAGGTCTTGGTGTAATCAATGAAATAGTAGTCTTGTTTCTGGTATTCCTTTGTTTTCTCCATGATCCAACATATGTCTCTAGTTCCCCTACCTCTTCGGAACCCAGCCTGCACTTCTGGTAATTCTCTATCCACGTGCTGCTGAAGCCTATCCTGCATTATCTTGAGCATGACCTTGCTAGCGTGTGGGATGAGTGCAATTGTTCAATAATTTGAGCATTATTTGGCATTGCCCTTTTTGGGGACTGGAGCATATACATTTCCTTCCAGATTATGTCTTGCTGCCCTTCTCTAATAATTTTAATAATTAGTCCCTAATGCTGGTCTTTTCTTAAAAAGGTTAGAACTAGAAAGAGAGACTTCTTGGTGATGGCATTTACCTTATGGAACAGCTTGCCAGTGGGGCTGCCTCAAGCCCCTTCTTTTTAAAATGTCTAAAAACATTATTTAAGGAGGCCTTCATACCACCTTGGTTGATTATTTTGTATTTGGTTGTTTTTTGGACCCAAAATTATTTTTTATTTGATAGCTCTTAATCGTCAAAGACTCGTAAGAGTTGGACAAGCCATCCAGCCTGCAACCATGTGTACAATAGAAGATCTAGTAAATGCCCAAGCTAATGCTATTGAAGTCATCGGCTTGTGGTAAAACATTGTATAATTATTTTAAATTTTAATTTGTTTTGAATTGTACTTATATTTCATATGCACCCATAATTTTAAATTGTGCAACACTCTGACATGAAGAAAGAAAGCACAAATAAATATCACTAAGGCTGTGAGTACATATTAAAATGGAAAAGTCTCCTGAAGCAACAGCAGCTACATATTTAAGTAAGAAGACAGAAATACAGTTAAGTCAAAGGCAATACCCACAAAGAATCATTCCTCACTAGTGGTTCCTTTTAAGCTTTTCATTAAAGTCACCATCAAGACAAATTGCAGAAGTGCACTGGCTTTCCAATAGAGATAAATATACAAGAATAGACCTTGTGCTTTCAGAACTGGAAATATTTTTAGAATATAAGAGTTGCTTTCTTGGATGAAGGCCAAGGGTTCATCTAATTTAACATTCAGGGGCAATCACAGCTAAGCCAACCAGCTATGTCTGGAAGCTGCAAATACAGGATGGAGGTGACAGCTATCCCCTGTCAGCCCCATTGATTAACTAGGCAGACAGCGCTCGATGGTATATTACTTCCCAGCCAGAATGATTCAATATTATGTAGAACCTAATGGCCAACTGAATTCCTCAGTAACTCCTGCAGAAAGTATTAATAACTTTCAATTTAATGAAGGCCAAAAAAAGTATTAAAAAGCTTACATTAATAAGCACTGTACACGACACCACCATTTCTCAACTGACAGCTGGTTTTTAAAGAAAGGCACTTATTCCCTACATTCAGAGAAGTGAGGAAGATTAATTTTAAAAGTCATATTCTTTAAGTTATCATTTTCTGTGTAGGCAGTTCTCTTTTTATCTTAGGAGTAATTTCAGCAGTCCCTGCCATGCTGCATTAACTAACTAATATAAAATATTGTATTATATAGTGCAACATTTTTTAAAAAACTAGAAATATTAGTTAATTGTGTTAACTGATATTTTAGATACTAGGAATAGCTTGGAGTAATGATCTAAAAATATCAGTCTAAGAGGGAGCGGGATTATGACCTTTAGAACTGTCTGTAAATGTTTATTGGCATTTAATTTAATTTAATAGTCATATTTATTTATATATATTTCATATTTATATATTTCATTCCATGTATATCCTATATTAGCTGTCTGGATAGATCAGCAGTTTAGGTAGCCAGAGCATGGGAGTTTGATTCCCCACTGTACCTCTGGGAGAAGAGTCAACCTACGTGGCCTTAAGCAAGCTGCATAGTCCCAGGATATACCCAGAAGAAGGGAATGGTAAACCATTTCTGTGAATTCTCTACCTAGAAAACTCTGAAAAGGGTTGATAATGACATGCAATTACTATTTATGCTCTATATTAATGTATTCTTTGTTGCACATTGCAGTCATCTCAGGATAGCATTGCCAGTCTACCTCTATGATGCCATATTTTCATGGAGAATGTTACAATCATACAAGGTGTTTTCCAAGCCAGAGACGAAAGCAGTTATCTCAGGAGGTACAGAGGGAAATCAAATTCTCGAAACTCTGCCTCCACGGCTAGCTACCTAAACCACTGAGCAATCCAGATATGTAATATAGGATATACATGGAAAGGAGTGACAATACTGTTGACAATACTGTAAGTTTGTCTTTCCACACATTTGTCAATGGGTTTTGTGATCTAGTGAAATGGCAGAGATTTACTTTTGGCAGTATGTCTGCCTTTGATGAATATGTAAATATGGACAGAATCAAGGCTGTATAATCATTTCAGAGAGAAACATAGGGCAAAGCAAAGAGACAAGAGGCAAGAGTCGCACTTCACAGAGATCCTTTGTGTTACATTTTTGTGGAGTTAAAAAGTTCAAAAAAAAAGGATACCATACAATTAAAACTCATGGAAAGGAAATTGAAAGTATCTATACCTTGTAAGGAAGACATTGAGCCAGCATCAAAGGAAAAGACTAATTGCTTCCCCACCCCACCCCCAGCCACCCCTTAAAGCACAGGACCTCCATTGAACATGCCAATCACAGAGGGTGTCTAGTTTTTCAAATGTTGTACATTTTATTTCTAAGCTATAGTACAAAATGAGGTACTTCTGTAGGTACACCACAATGCTTAGGCCTGAGCATGCATTTCTGTCTGGATGGACTCTGAGTAGTTTACTCTTGGATGCTAAAGTCTGCCTCTGTGCCCCCTCCCCTTACCCATTTGGTTGTTATTTTCATGTGGATGCAGTTCCATCATTATAATATTAAAAGGTGACAGTGAAAAACTTATCTAATATTTGCACTGATACACTCATGGATACAACCATTCAGAGCTTGTAAAATGTACCTTTTGTATGTCAACTTTCATCATCCCCTGAGCCAGTTTGGCTTCCTTAATTTTATTAGGCTACATTTCCTGTTATTGTTTGTAAAGGGTAATTTAAAATCCAGCAAGAATTTCTGCACTTGACTTTTTGATACTCAGGCTGTAACCTGGAAATTTCGTTAATAAACCAGACCAGAAATCAAGACATATCCTCCTTTAGAATCATTTTAAAATGACAATTTTCTACATATCTAGAAGGTCTCTGTATGGCTACATATTTATATTATACCAGATGACAGCAGGAGCTGTGGGACCTTTAACTGAGCTGATTATTATCCACCAGGCATTGTCAATGCCTAGAGTCATTACGCTTCAAATGAAATTAATTACTGATCTTGTTTTCTCCCCATTCCTCTGTAGCCAAGGGGGAGATAAAGCAGCTGCACAGAGATGGAAGGAAATGGCTTGTTACCATTTATGTCTGACTTTTTACGTCACTCTACCTGTCACTGAAAACAAAAGGCTATACCTTTTTTTAAAAAATAGCACCCAATGTTGCAACCTTTGATGTGTGACCACAGCATATGCTTCTTGTTCAGAGAGATAAGAAAGCCATGTTCAGCCCAGAAGGAATGTGTGCAGCCATCTATCTTGTACTAGAAATCAAGAGAGCGTCAGGCCTGAGAAGATGCAGGCAGGATGGAAAATGAGAAATTCAGGTGGCCAGCCCTCATGTGTGAAACAGCATGAAAAATCTGCATGAAGAACAGCAAGTAGATGCATGAGCATTAGAGAAGTAGTGGATAACTCCTAACACAGAATGAGGGAGGAAGAGGGGACTCCTTATTTTTTCATAGTCTCACATATACAATATGTTTTGTAAACATGTTTACTCAGAGTGTTAGAAAGTTATTTTTGCAAGTGATAATTTCCAGTATCCCAAAGCCATCATGATAGTTGAGCTATTCTGAAAGTTGTAGCCTATGAAAGCAAGATTTCTAAAAGCTCTATTTCACATGCATCCTACAATGCATGTCCTTTCAGTCTTTTCCTCCCTAGTAAAAAAAGGCATCTCTGCTGTAGTTCTTGAGACGCATGTGAGCATGCATGAAACTTCATTTTTATGGTAAGGCAGGGAAAGTATCGTGAACCTTTTCCTGTTCTGGACAAACAGGTCACATCGTAGATTGAGGTGGTATTTTTCAGTTATATTAGTTAGTGCCCCTACTGACGCTCCAGTCGTACACCTAGTTACAGTCACTTATAATGTTATGTATTCTTTCTGACATGCATGATTAGATATACTGTATGAAATTTTTGCAAGCACTACCCTTATATCACCTTTTTGTCCATATTCTCCCATGTTCAACATATCTTTGAGTGTGTTTTTCCTTCAACATTTGCATTTTTACTGGGAGATCTATATTGCAAAATTCCAAGAAAAGTGAATACTGAACTACACACATTAAGAAGACAAATGAAAGCGCGGTGCCAAAATGGCCACCGCACTCTTTGCAGCCCCCACCCCACCCAGACTCAGACATCCGGGTGAGTTAGGGGGCGTGGCCACGCCTCTATAAAAGGGGTGGCCACGAGGCAGCCGAGCTGCCATTTTAGAAACGCGATGGAGCGGAGAAGTTTTCTCCGTCGCGTTTTTGCTTGGAGTTTTGCCCTTCGTACCTTGTCTTAGAGCGGAGTTTCTTCACTCTTCGCTACTGCAGTACTCAGGGCTCAGGATCCGATCCCTGGCCAGGGATCCTTCAGGAGGTCTCCGGCGGTCAAGCCGCGGCCGAGGGGAAGGGCTTTCCCTAACCTTCATAGAACTTTGCATGCCTCTTTGCAAGAGGCTTGATTTCATTCCAGACTGCAGTGGCTTAGGTGGCTAAGAGGCTGACTGAGAGGCTGAAAGTCAGCGGTTCGATTCCGAGCACTGCAGAACGGGATGCTTCAATGTGGTGGGCTCTGCCCACCCCTTTATTGGGAGTTCCACCGGGCCAGAGGGCTTGGATGGCAACCTCACAGGTCCAAAGAGCCCAGGCTGTGGGCTCAGGCGGGGGTGGCACAGGCCTGCCCCGCTAGGGTTCTTACCCCTGCTGCTTATTGGCTCCCTGTATCAATTACCCGGTGGGGCCATCCGGCCCATCCGACCCACCTCGTCTTGGTGGGTTAGGTGTTGCGGATGCTCCCTTGCCTCCACTTTGGCAATGGAGGCATCTCTGGTCCACGTGCCGGCCATGGCTACGCAGTGGGCCGCCAACAGGGTTGAGCTGCCAGAGGCCTCAGGCCAGTGTAGGCTGGCGCCTCGCAGCTCCCCATCCGGCCCAGGATGCACGGGAACACGGAGTGAGAGGGACATCGCGGACTCCGATGCCCGCCACGGGCCGGAACCCCCAGTGGGGGCGGCTCGTGGGGGTGCACCGAGTGAGTATCCTGGTCAAGTTAGCACACCTCTGACACTAGCTTGTCATGCTGGGGGGGGTGTAGTGGCCATAGCTGCAGCAAGACAATTACACTCTGGTTCTTATTGGGGTTACCGCCCCTATGCCTTTATTTACTTCCCCTGGGCCCGTAGGCCCGGTTATGTGTTTATCACTACAATCAGTGCCAACGGTGGTTCTGCTGTTGGCTGCTTGCTCTATGCCCCTGGGTGCCCTCTTGTACTGGGCTATTAGCTGGGCACTGTGTTCTGGGGAATATATTCACGTTTTCTCCCTCCTGCATTGTGAACACACTGATTAGGGGATCAGGGGTAGGACGACAGGGTCAAGGTGTTGCCCCATCGCCGCAACCTGCCCCCCCTATGGGCCCGATTGGTTGCCGGTCTATTCGGCATCCATGGCAGGATGTATGGGGGCCCTTCCTCATTTGGCCGTTCCAATGGTGCAGTGCTGGGACAATGATGGCAGGGCCGTGGTTGTTTTCCCTGGCCCGTCATGGTTAGCATACGTCAAGACCTTAGGCTTAGGGCGGCCCCTTCCCTTATGAGGCCAGCGACGACCCCTGTTAGCGAGTGTGGTTACTGTATGTGACTCTTACGTGGCAACGCTTATGCTGCGTGCGGAGAGTCCACTTTCGGGCAACCACTTGTACCTTGATCTGGAGCTCCCAGATTGAGTTAGCTGCTACTACCTTTAATGGGGGACATGTTTTGCAGGGCACTGGTGCTAGATCACGGGTTGTGCGATCAGGAGTGGGCTTTGGTGAGGCTTCGCTCCTCAGGGGCCGATCAGCCGGGAGAGGCTACTAGCCTGGCGCTGCCATATGTCTGGTTGCTCCCCCACAGGTGTTTGTGCCAGCCCTTGGTTTGCTTCCCGGCCTGTCGTCTGCCACCAAGCCGGGTCTACCCTGACTGAACTGAAATTGGTACCCATTCCTCCTGGTTGGGCGCCGCATCAGCTGTGGCTCCATTTGGATGCCCAGAGCCTGACATATGTCGCAGGGGCGGGTGTGGATTTGCCCAATTTCCTCTGTCCATTCGTCCCTGCACTGAATGAGTGCCTTGTCTGCCCTCTATTCTCCCTCCTTATTTTACAGACACAGTGTGTTCCCGCACACTGGTGGTAGTGTGGCTGGTGGGACACAACTCTGTGCACTGGGGCAGCGCAGTATGCCGCTTTGTTAGAATGGGGACCCCATCTTGGACGACGTGTAACCGCACGTATGCAGTGGTATGGGTGCATGGCATAGAGGTGGCAGAAACTGTTGACATTCCTGATGTCCATTAGGGATGCTGGGCCGCCACATGTTTTAATGCTGCACTTCGGAGGCAGTGATCTTACCGGATTGCTGGCCCGGACTTAAAGACTTCCGAGTGCAGGGACCTGCCGTTTCTTTGCCATTTATGGCCGTCTACATGATTGCTATGGTCATATATCATGCCGATGCAATATCATGGGTGACACTTTGTCCCAGCGTTTGGACCGTGCCCGACGGTCAGTGAACAGGGCTGCTGCCTGGTTCTTTATCTAGAATGGCCTGGGGACAGCCATTTGTAGTCTGGGGATAGGGTTACAGGAATTTGGCCTGTATTCTGGAGATGGGGTTCACCGTTCAACAAGTCGAGGCACCTCTCTTTTGAATGACATGCAAGAGGGCCAGGTGACCGAATTGTCGGTCAGTGTGAGCGGCCCCTGCTGCAAGGTGGCAATGTTGCCAAGTGGAAGGTGCCTCTACGAGAGTCACATGTGATGCAGGGCCGCATCAACTTTGCCTGCAGAGTGGTAATACCAGGCAGTGCTTTCGCCTAGTGCCTGGGTCACGCTAGGGCGGGTCTCGTTAAATGAAGCTGCGGGGTACAGCTGATTAGGAGTTTACGAGCGGACCTGTTGGTTTGGCTCACATTACCGCAGGACTTCCATGCTGTCGCATCGGGAGGTCTGAGCTTCTGGTCAGCCCCAGTTACAAGTACAGTCGGATGCCTCCGGCTCCCCGGGTGAGGGGATTTAATTAAGGACTGGGGTCTATGGTCATTGGCCCCAGGGATGGCAGGGCACTGATCATTTTACGTGATCTTATGTTTCTAACATATCTTCTCAATCCCAGTTACAAGTACAGTTGGATGCCTCTGGGTCCCCGGGTGGGGGGATTTAATTCAGGACAAGGGTCTATGGTCATTGGCCCCAGGGATGTCAGGGCATGGATCGTTTACGCGATCTTATGTTTTTAACATATCTTCTCAATTCTGGGTACCCTTTATGCTCTGGGGGACAAGCAGCCTGATTCTGTGCTTCACTTTTTGGCGTGGTAATGCTGCGGTGGTGCACATTGTCAATGCCCAAACGTCTAAATCACCTGAGTCATGGCCTCAGCTTGCATAGTGTTCTGGGGTTCATGCGCTTTAAGGTGCTTCTTTGGGCTAAACATGTGCCAGTCATTTATAACAATATTGCTTATGCTTTCCCCCACCTGCAGATCGCCTGGTTCCGCGGCTGGGCTATGGACACTTGTGGCTACCCTCTCCACTCCTGGCTGTGGTATGGTCATTTGCTAGGAGACGTGAACCGGGCGAATTGCATGTATTGGTAACTCGCACGCGCACTGCGCATCGGCATCCAATCCTTCACTTTAGGGCCTTTTTGTTGATAAAGGCAATTGCCCAATATGCGGCTGACATTGGTCGACTGGGTTTTAGATTGTATAGTCTGCCCTATGATCTGGGGTTGGCTCCACGCACCATAGCCACCAGGCTTTGAGCATTGATACTCATGGCCAAAGCACGGGGCTTTCCTGACTATGCTAGGGTCTTCTGAATAAGCCATGTATTAGGGGGTGGACACGTGTACGTGGCTGCCGCCTGACACAGGTCGCCCTATTCTCACAGATATTCTGACCCACCTTGCACGAGGTTGGCATAGACTATATCACAGTAGGTAGGAGGAGTCTCTTTTCATGCAGCTACCGATGTAGCCTTTTTCTGGAGCTCGACGACTCAGTGAGCTGGTCCCATGGTCAAAGGGGGATGTGTTTTGTAGGGCACTGGAACTCGAAGATGTCTATATCAAACAAGAGTGGGCTCAGTTGGGGATTCGTCCCTCGAAGGCCGATCAGCATGGAGTGGGCAGTGGTGTATACTGCCATGACGTACATTTGCTGACATCGTTCCGGTTGGTGTCCTACATGCGATTGGCAGTGCCTGCTGCGCACCCTAGCCTGTTTTTCTGCCACCAGGATGGGTCTACACTTACCAAATTTTACTTCCAAAGGTACCGCGCTTCCCAGTGTGGGGCCCGTTATGGCACCCATTTACTTAGAATAGGCATCGCATTGACCGTGGCTGCGTTTGGGGTGCTCGGAGGCAGATATAGGTGGGCACGTGGGTGTCTGCGCGTAATTTTTCTATATGTACGTCCCCTCACTGTATGAGTACCTAGTTATGTCCTTAACCCCTTCTCCTCTTTTACAGATCCTGTGTGTCTCTGCACACCGGTGGCAGTGGGGCTGGTGGGCCGCAGCTACGTACACTGGGCGGCAGTATATGCTGCGGCGACAGAGTGTGGACCCCAGCTCGGGCTGCATGCATCCGCACGTATGCGGTGGTATGTATGCGCGGCATGAATGGGCGGGAACTGTTGCCATTCCTGATGTCCATCAGGGATGCTGTACCGCCTGATGTTCTTATTCTGCACCTCGGCAGCAATGATCTCACACGGATCACTGACCTTTACTTAAACTGTCGAGGTGCAGTGACCTGGCGTTTTATATCATTTATGGCTTACACACGGTCGCTATGGTCTAACATCATGCCGAGACACCAATTTAGAGGAGACGTGGATCTCCGCAGTTCGGACCGTCTCGGTGGTCAGTGGACAGGGCTGTTGCCTGGCTCCTTGCTGAGAATGGCTTGGGGGATAGCCATTAGATATCTGAGGATAGGCTTACAGAAACTTTGGCCTGTAGGCAGGATATGGGGTCCACCTGTCGGCTAGAGGTATGTACCTCTTTTGGATGAGGTGCAAGGAGGCCTGGTGACCGAGCTGACGGTCTGGGGGAGGGGGTGGTGAGTCATCATGGATGCCTCCCCATGTGGCGGGTAGCACTGGTAAGGTAAAGATTTATGACCCATAGGTATCCGGCAGGCCGGTCAAGGGCGAACCAGGCAAGGGGTGATGGCAGGAGCTTCACAGCCTGCATCACCTTGATATTTAACGGATACACATCATAGGGTGGGGTCAGTAGATAGTTTATTGACTCCGGTCAACAATTTGTTTGTGTCAACAAACAAATTGATACAAATAGTTACATGTAGCCAATTGCCATTGGCATTTTGGGAGGAACCTTACCAGTGTTACTGCGGCCTGCTTGCCTTAAAGAATTACAATTGGATGATTACACCAATTGAAAGTTATAATTCAGACTAGGGCATTATTCAATAAAAGTGGCCCGATGTCTTTATCCATATACCGGTGTCTGAGTCTTTCTTTGGGGGGTGCACCTGCAAAGAAGAACCATGGTTTTGATCAGCAATACAAAGACAGTGCAGAGAAAATTTGTTTTATTTACACAAAGCAATGCAATGCTTCAGTTATCATCTCTAAAAGTTAAAAAATGTCACTCTCCCTGACCATCCCTCAGAAATCAGGGGAAGTGTTTAATTGAGATTTAAATTACTGGTTCCTGTTCAAACATTAGAAGAATGCTAAATGGCATATCACTCCTTCCCATGAATAGGTACCAATGCTTTTCTGGACAATCCAGTCTTTACATTCCCTAAGTCTCCTGAAGGCAGATAGACATTACAGATAGAGCTTTATGTATACTTCGAATACTCTGTCAAGCGGCTGATGACAGTTCTTCTGTCTTATTCACAGATAGGTTTGACTAGCATTGCTTCTACCTGTCAGCATCATAGTTTGTCAAAAAATGTAATCCTCTCTCAGTAGGTTTTTTAAGACATCTTTTTGTTCATTTTTTATTTGTTAAAAAAGTCCTACATATGGCAAGTGAGTGAAACTTGGGGAGGATGTTTATAAGTCTTAAGCTTCCAGAATGCCTACATTGCTGGCCTAATTCTGTATGGACTTTGCACCAGCACCTGACTTTGGGGAATTATGTCCATTGGAAATTGTATCCCAAAAATGTAACTCAGGTTGGAAAGACCCACTTGCTAAGATACAATCATCATCATCATCATTGCAGGCGCACCCCCCCAATAACGGACACAGACAACATTGAAAGTGGATAACAGCAAAGGCCACATTTATTGATTCAATGCCCTAGTCCGAATTATAAATTTGTATTGGTAAAACGACCAATCATAATTCCTAAGGCAAGCAGGCCGAAGTAACACTGGTAAGGTACCACCCCAAAATTGCCAACGGCAATTGGTTACAATGTATCAATTTGTATCAATTTGTTTGTTAACAACAAACAAATTGTTGACCGTAGTCAATAACTAACTCATGACCCCACCCTCTGACGCGTATCCGTGAAATCACAGGGGTGATGCATGCTGGTTAGCAATCATCATCACCCCATCGCCTGGTTCGTCGTTGACCGGACAACGTTTAACTACTTTATTCCTGTCTAGTGTTGTCCAGTCAATTGCGAACCTGCCGGATACTTGTGGGTCATACTGTTTACCTTACCAGTGCTACCCGCCCATGTGACCAAAGTCAACAGTAGGAACGAAGAAAGACCCCTATATCAAACCATAGCAACAGTGTGGGATGGGCAAAAAAGCCAGGACCCGAAGCCAATATGGGTCCCAACCAAAAATTCCCACCCGGCCCCGAAGCGACCATAATCACACTGTTAACTAGGGAGGGGGTGGAGGGGAAAAAACTTCTCCGCTCCGTCGCTGAGGCAAAATGGCAGCTCAGCTGCCTCGTGGCCACCCCTTTTATAAGGGAACTGGCCACGCCCCTAACTACCCGGATTCTCTGTCCTGTGGGGGGGGGGGCCCGCAAAGGGCGCGGCGGCCATTTTGGCGCCGCGCTTGCATTGCAGGCGCACCCCCCCAATAACGGACACAGACAACATTGAAAGTGGATAACAGCAAAGGGCCACATTTATTGATTCAATGCCCTAGTCCGAATTATAAATTTGTATTGGTAAAACGACCAATCATAATTCCTAAGGCAAGCAGGCCGAAGTAACACTGGTAAGGTACCACCCCAAAATTGCCAACGGCAATTGGTTACAATGTATCAATTTGTATCAATTTGTTTGTTAACAACAAACAAATTGTTGACCGTAGTCAATAACTAACTCATGACCCCACCCTCTGACGCGTATCCGTGAAATCACAGGGGTGATGCATGCTGGTTAGCAATCATCATCACCCCATCGCCTGGTTCGTCGTTGACCGGACAACGTTTAACTACTTTATTCCTGTCTAGTGTTGTCCAGTCAATTGCGAACCTGCCGGATACTTGTGGGTCATACTGTTTACCTTACCAGTGCTACCCGCCACACGGAGGGGCTTCACAGAAGACCTGACGCCCCCCCCAGACCGTCAGCTCGGTCAACAGGCCTGCTCGCCAGTCACCCAACAGGAGGTCCATACCTCCTCGCGACAGATGGACCCCATCCCCTGCATACAAGTCATAATTTCGTAGACTAATATCGGGGTGATGACTAACCCGTCCCCAAGCCCTGGTGGTAAGAAACCGCGCCACTGCCTTATTGACCGCGCGCCTAGCTCGGTCAAGAGCCAGGAGGTTAACGCCCCCTCTGTAAGAGTGGCGCGGAACAATGTCCGACCAAACCAGGGCTGTGGCAGGCCAGACATAATGCAAGTAGGCGAGGTCCTCGCAAATCGCATGCTTGAGCGATAAGCCGGTGACCTGGCCCAAATCATTGCCCCCCAGGTGGATGATTAGAATGTCAGGCGGGTCAGCCCCCAGGCCAGAAAAAAGGAAAGGCCGCAGCTCCCGCCATAACATCCCAGGCTTACCATGCCATGCGAGACTGGCGTGGTCACCCAGTCCCAGTCGGGGTCCCCACTCTGTCGCCGCAGCGTAACGCGCTGCCCTGAGCACATAGCTGTGGCCCACCAGCCATACTGTCACCGGTGTAATACGACACCCAGGGTCTGTAAGAAAATTGAGAAAAAGGGAGGTGAGGTGACTGGATTGGTACTCATGGCGGGAGTGGGCGCACATAAAACTGAAAACATTGTGAGCCCCACCTCCCCATGCTGCGTATGTCAGCCCCAGAGTACCCAAAAGCAGCTGCTGTAGAGGCTGCACCAATACGGAACGAATGTGTGCCATAACGGGCACCTGGTAGGCCCACCCTGGTGAGGGCTCTGGCTGTCACCTTCCAAAACTGAAATTTAGTAAGGGGAGACCCATCTTGGTGACAGAAAAACGGGCCGTGGTGCATGCCACGCAGTGCCAGGTATTCCTGTAGGGCACCAACCGGACAGATGTCTGCCAAAGAACACCGTAGCAGTCTTACTCCACTGCCTACGCCATGCTGATCTGTTTTAGAGGAGCGAATCCTCAACTGGGCCCAGTCTTTGGCAACATAGACATCTCCGAGTTCCAGTGCCCTACCACTTGCATCCGCCTTAGACAGCATCACGAGTTCGCTGACGCGGAGCGCTCCAAAAAATGCCACCGTTGTGGCTGCATGAAAAAGGGCTGCCTCATAATGATCAAAACAGAGGCCTGGCCAGCCCCGGGCCAACTGGGTAAGAACCCCTGGGGAAATAGGGTGCTGGTCGTCCGGGCAACGCCCGCGCTCGCGCACCCACCCCTCCAAAACGTGTCTCACACGGAAGTCAGAGGTGGTATCCACATGACCCCCTACTTTGGCCATAAAAGCCAACGCCGAGAGCTTGGATGCTATGGTGCGAGGTGCAAGGCCCTGTGCATGCAGGTGAACCATGAACCGCAGAACATGGTCCACCGGGATAGGCCAGGTCTCTGGCAAGTGAAATTGGGTAGCAAAAGCCCTATACGAATTGAATGCTTGTTGATACGCCTTACGCGTGCGTGGCGCTAGTGACAGGCCAATCGCCCGGTTCACCTCTCCTTGCCAATAGTCCACATCTCGTCCGGGAGTGGCGAGGGAAATTCCTCCGCATCCGGGGCCAAGGCGCGGAACCGGGAGATCTGCAGGCGGGACAAAGCGTCAGCAATATCGTTATTAACCCCTGGGACATGCCTGGCCCTGAACAAGACGTTGAGGCGCAGGCAGCGCAGCACAAAATGGCGCACTAGATCCATGACTCTGGGCGATTTAGAAGTCTGTGCATTGACAATGTGTACAACGGCAGCATTGTCGCACCAGAAATGCACCACCGAATTAGCCCACTGTTCGCCCCATAGCATCAAAGCCCCCAGAATGGGAAAAAATTCCAGGTATGTGAGATCCCGCAGGCGACCTGTGCCTGCCCATGCCGGTGGCCACCCACCATAGGCCTACTTCCCATTGAAGTACATCCCATAACCCAGGGATCCTGAGGCATCAGACTGGATCTGGAAATTGGGGGATGCCAGGAGGTCAGACCTCCAAAATGAGACCCCATTAAACTCCCTCAGGAATTGCAACCAGACGAACATGTCTGCCCTGATACCCCGGGTAAGCCTGACTCTGTGGTGGGGCCTGGATAACCCTGCCATGGCGTCGCATAAGCGCCGGGCGAAAGCCCTGCCCGGTGCGACCACCCTGCAAGCAAAATTGAGGTGCCCATGTAGCACCTGCAGTTCCCTCAGGGATGCCTTACGCTTGGCCAGCAATTCCAAGATAAGGGTCACTATCCTGGACACCTTATCACCCGGTAACCTAGAAGCCTGCACTACTGTATCAATCTCAACCCCCAGGAATACTAGTTCGGTCGACGGGCCCTCGGTCTTTTCGGGCGCTAAAGGGACACCAAGTTCCTGCATTAGCGTCTGAAATGTATTGAGGAGACGTGCACACGTGTCCCAGCCCCGTTCACCCCCGAATAAAAAGTCATCCAGGTAATGGGCTACAGACCGGGACCCTGACCTGCGGACAAAAGCCCACTCTAGGAAGGTACTAAAACGCTCGAAAGCCGAGCATGATATGGAGCAGCCAAAAGGCATGGCCTTATCAAAATAATACTCCCCTTTAAATTTAAAACCCAGCAATTCAAAGTCGCCCGGGTGCACCGGCAAGAGGCGAAAAGCTGACTTAATGTCGCACTTGGCCAGCAAGGCACCCGGGCCACACGAGCGCACCATGCGCAGCGCATGGTCGAACGATGTGTACCTGACCGAACAAAGGTCATCCGGTATCGCGTCGTTGACCGATCGGCCGGCTGGGTAGGACAAATGATGAATAAGGCGAAACTCACCTAGGGACTTTTTGGGAACCAAACCCAATGGCGAAACCTTAAGGTTGGGAAAAGGGAGTGCGGGAAAAGGTCCAGCGACCCTGCCCGCGTCTAATTCCTTTTTAATGCTGGCCGCGGCCACCTCCTCCCGTCCTCTGAGGGATAAAAGGTTGGGAGCATCCTGAGGGGATCTATCACCCATAAAAGGGATACGAAATCCCTGCTTAAAACCTTGGATGAGATACTCTCTGTCTTCTCCCCTCGGGTACGATGCGAGCCAGCGCTCCAGCATGTCCACCTTAATTGGGGAGGGGGCCTTTCGGAGAACTAGTTCCATCCGTGGCAGGCTTGCCAGCCCACTGTCCACCCTTCCCTCTGCCTCGCGCCCCCCCAGGCTTGGGACAAGCAGAGGCTGCATGGGGACCAGAACATGTGGGACACTCATGTTTATACCTGCAGTTCTTTCGACTGCAGGAACCATTGGACGAGAAAGTCCAGCACAGCAGGCGGGCTAGAACCCCCTGCCCCGCCGGTTGGCGGGTAACCTGCGCTGGAGCTGCTCGCTGGACCGCATGTCCACAATGGTATCTATCCCCCGGGGCAGGACGTGTGGGTGTCATATACAAGAGCCACAGTCTCTGGCACGGCTCATCCCATCTCATCTCGGGGTGGAGGGGAATCCTCATACGGAATTCCTCATCATATGCTAGCCATGAGGGGCCCGGGAAATCTACCATCGCCCTATATATGTTGTCCAAATATTGGACCATGGGAATAGCTAGATCCGGCCGCGCCCTCAAATATACCGCCATGTATATCAAATAAGCGGGGAGCCAGTTGGCCCAGGTACGCGGCGGCTTACGGCGGCGTGCCTGCTCCTTGTCCTTCTCATCCTGACCCTCCCTTTCTTCCTTGGTGGGCTCTCTGTTCAGGAGTGAGAAGATATCTACGTACTCCCCTCGCCATATCTTTTCTCTGGTAGCCTGTGCCAAGTGATCACCCAGTGGCAAGGAATACCCTGCCGTCGGCAAAGCCGAAAAGGGGATAGCTGGCCTATCAAAAGGGGCCTGAGTTAACCCTGCCACCCCAAGTACGTTCCCAGCAGTGTAAGAACCGAGGCCCACCCCAGTGGGCATGGTGGCAGTGGTTGTCGCCGGGTGGGTCGCCAGCGGCGTAGCCCCTGCACCACCCGCGCGAGGCCAAGGCCACTGAAAGGCCCCCCCTATATTGGGAATGTGTGTGGATGTACTCGTTTGCACCATATACTCACATGCTGCACCCCCGCGGGCCGCCCCCACCGGGGGTTCTGGCCCACTGGGGGCGTCGGAGCTCACGACCGATGAAGAGCTCGTCACCGGGGCTTGAGCCGCACCAGGTTGCTGGCTGGGGAGCTGCGAGGCAGTGGCCGGAGCCGCGCCACCCGCCTGCAGCAGCTCAACCCTCCCCGCCGGCCGTTGTCCTGCTGCCGATAGCGCCTCAAAAGGTACCCCAAAAGGGGCGCCTGCCTGACTGGCCCGGGCCAAAGACGCCTCCAAGGCCGCAATACGGGCCAGTAAGGTGTCTACATTGACCATGGGCAAAGAGCCGGCCGGCCCGCCTGACCCTTGCATGGGGACAGGTCCCTGGACCCCGTGGCCCATATATGGCCATTGGCCAGGACCGAAGCCCGGTAGGGCTGGTGAGGAAACCTGCCAAGGCAGGGCACCGGGCCACCCCCCAAGGCTAGAGGGCCCCGGGAGAGGCTGCGGCCCGAAAGCAATAGGCCCAACGGATTGGGCAGGAGGAGGAGCGGTGTCCACCGCTCGCGGGCCGCGGGCCGGAGCGCCCTCCGCGCCCGCACTCTGATCGGGCCGATGGGCGATAGACCCCAAGCCACCAGCCCCGGCCAGGGATGGCAAAGGTGGCTGTTGGGGAGGCGGCACCACGGTCCTCCGACCTGGGTTGCGCCTCCTAACAGCCCGGGCTGAATTCGCAGCAGCCTTCTTTTTGGAAGGCATCTCGAGCAAAAAAGGGAAGCTAGCTAGGCAAAATCGACCCAAAAGGCTTCCCGGTGATACCAACGAGCGACGGAGGCGCAGGGAAAAAACTTCTCCGCTCCGTCGCTGAGGCAAAATGGCAGCTCAGCTGCCTCGTGGCCACCCCTTTTATAAGGGAGCTGGCCACGCCCCTAACTACCCGGATTCTCTGTCCTGTGGGGGGGGGCCCGCAAAGGGCGCGGCGGCCATTTTGGCGCCGCGCTTGCATTATCTTAACACTGCAGAACTGGAAGGATCATCAAGTCCATCTCCTGTCAAGAAGGCACAGTGGGGAATCAAACTGGACCCAGAGGTTAGGGATTTGATTCCCCCTGTGAGTTCTTTATTCTGCAACCCACCTAGCTATTTAGCAATTCTCCAAGTTCTCATTTGATTCTATTGCAGAGATTGCTTAACCTACATCTTGAAAGAATTTATTTATTCAATTTTCTTTCTCTTTTTTTAGAGGATGTCCTCTATTTTCCCCTTCAGGTGTTTTAAATATCCTTTGCTGATTCACTATGCAACACCTCACAGCAATGTTCACTGTGAAATTTTTATGATAATAAACAGAAGCTTGCTCTTTGTTCCAGCAATATGAAAATGTTGCCTCTTTTCAAGCTGTTCTATTTTTCTTCTAGTTAAATGAGTCTCCTTCCCTGACACAGTTACACATCTTCCTGCAGCATAAAACAGATATGCCATATTTTTTAAATTTTATTTTTTTGTCCAAATGGCCCAAAATCTTGATAATGTCTCTAGTGTGACTCAAACTAATCTTTCCTGTTCAGTGCTTCTTGAATCAAAAGTGAGCAATTTCACATATTTTAAATGTCACATTCTCTCCTTAACATTTCTTTTCCTTCTTATTGTCTTCTGGATGGGCATTGCCTTTGGTTAAAAAATTGATAGCCATTGCCAGGGAATTTTGGCTTTATAAGGAGCTAACTCACACACCACTGGAGCCATGAGTAGTTAAAAATATTATCTGTGAAGTGAGAAGAATCAGTAGGTAAGAAAAGAAAGTAATAGAAAAATAAATAACAGAATAGGACAGAGCCATATAGAAGGATGATTAATAGGAATGCAGTCATGAGAAACCTGGGGAACATAGTGAAAAGTAGAGACATCACATTGCAAACAAAAATTCGTATAGTCAAAGCAATGGTACTGTATCCCCGGTGATAATGTATGGTTATGAGAGCTGGAATATTAGGAAAGCTGAGTGCAGAAGAATAAATGCCTTTGAAGTGTGGTGTTGGAGGAGAGTTTTGAGAGTCCCCTGGACAGCAAGGAGAACAAATAAGTCAATCTTAGAAGAAATCAACTCTGACTGCTCCTTAGAATGTCAAATAGTAAAGATGAAGATGAAGTACTTTGGACATCAAATGAGAAGAGAGGATTCACTTGAGAAAGCCTTAATGTTGGGAAAGGTGGAGGGCAAAAGAAGAAGGGGGCGGCCAAAGATGAGATGGCTAGATGGTATTGTAGACACAATGGGCACAGAGATGGTGGGTTGAGGAGGATGGTGGAGGACAGAGGTGTCTGGAGGACAATGGTCCATAGGGTCGCAAGGGGTCGGAATCAACTGTGCGACTGGACAACAACAAGTCATGTTATAAAGTAATATAGCTCTGTTTTAAATACAGTACATTGGTTCCACAAGTTTGGACTTTATACAGATTTGGACTTTGTATGGGGCATGCAAAATCCTAGCCATGATGCCTCATACAATGTCAAAATCCATGCTGCGATGCCTCGTACAACGTCGTTTCCATAGAGATACATTGTACTATAACAGCACAGACTTCAGGGCAAAGTCAAGGAAGCAGACAGGAAACTGGCAGAACTTTAAGAAAACATTGTCTAAAGGCTAAATACATTACAAAAACATGTCAAACAACCCTGATTGTCCAAGAACCTGAAGAATGCTGCAAAAATCCCAGGAATGCTTCTAAAAATTCTGATGAAAAATTCAAAAAAATCCAAAATCATGCACAAAACCACTCCTAAACACTCTTTGGCTTGTGCAAAACCCACAAGAGCAATGCACGCATGTGTCCTGTCTTTTATACTGCCCAGGCACAATGCAACCTGGGGAAAACTGAATGCCTCATACAAAGCCGAGTGACTTTTTATGAGGTAACTTTTTTCAAGAAATTAGGCGATGTTGTATGAATTCGATGTTGTATGAAGCGGACTTTGTATGAGGTATTACTGTAGTTGAAAAGAAATCACATGGATTTCTGAATGCAAGAAACTTCACATACAGCTTTAATTTACATATGTGGTTGGACAGTAACAGTCTGGCCAGGTTATACTGCCAGCAACTCAATGCCAACGACTAACAGCCTTGGGTGCCAAAGTCCAACAGGGAAGTATAATGGTCCCCAAATGGATTAAATCACACTTGAATCCATCTTGATGGAAGGCAGCAGCTTCATCAATACAGGTATGGAGCCGAGGACTTTGCGTGCCAAAAGGACTCAGGACCAGAAAGTGGTTCACAGAACTGGATCAGTGATACAGGGGTCGTGCTGCAATACAGAAGGCAGATGAAAGTCCACGGCATTATATTCTCAAGACAGTCTTCATGGCTACTTGCAGGGCTGTTAGCAAGCCATACCAGAACTTCAGTATTTCCCCTTGCTAGTGCTAATGGGAATTAGATGATAAGGTAAAGAATTGATATAGAACCAATCTTAAACTACATTCTCTCTGACCATTTGGAGAGAATGTTTTGGAATTCTATACCATACAAGGCATATATGAAAGGAGGAAAAGGACAAAGAGCATGAGGCAAACCTAGAAGAAGGTGCTGAGCCACCATTGAAGAAATATTATGAGAACACCAAATAATGCTGGCCCAGGTGTCCCTAATCTAAACAGGGTAATTCCCAAGGTGTAATAAAGTCTCAAGGCTGGCTCCAGGACAAAAGAGATAAAGAAGACTGTCTCCTGATCCTCCCAGCTGGCTACAATTTTAGTGCTTCCAAGGCTGTTTGGTCTCCACTCTTTCTGCCCTTTGATATTAGCATTAACCCTTGAGGGTCAAGTTCTTCACAATGACTTACTCTTTGAATCAAAAGAATTTATGGAAGAGTTGGCTTACCAAAACCCCGCTGATTAAATAGCAATTTACAATGCTAAGAAAGAGAATTTTAGCCATTGTTGCAAGCTTTCTCTGTTGTAATACTGAGTATTTCAGGGTGCTTCACTCTTGAAAGGGAAGTGAGAACTATCAACTTTACAAAATATCTATTCCTCATTTGCTGATAGAAAATGATCCAACGTAGCTTGGGGTAGATGGCTATGGGAGCTGGCATGAAGAATACCTGAAGGTACTTTAATTTTATCACTTCACCACTATTCAGGAGAATGGCTGGGAGGCTGCTTTCTTCTGACTAATCTTTGTGATCATAGGGCCTCTGTCTATCGTAGACAAGGAAGTAAGTGTGTGTGCATGTGTGTGTGTGTGCGTGTGTGGTCAAAAGACTTACCAACATCTCAGCTTATTAAAGTGAGATAAGAGCATCCCTAATAAAGCCAATACAGTTTGTGTGCACCATGTTCCTTTTCAAACTGCCCTTGGCTTTAAGCCTGCTCTTAATTATCTTCATATCAGTTATCTGTGATCTCTTTCTGTGATCAGAGGACCAGTGTAAAAAAAATTGTAGCATGCTGTTGGAAATAGCTTCTGCAAATTTCTTTCTTTTTTCTTTTAATACACTTTTACAGAAACGTATGCAGTGGAAGTTCTTATTCCCCAATCTTGTTGTTCTGTGCAGGACAATGACAATAAAGATTTATCTATCTATCTATCTATCTATCTATAATTCTAAATATTGATTTATTTGTTAGTTACACTTATATTCTGCTGTTTCCCTAATGACTTCAAGGTAGCATACATGGCTCTCTCTCACTATTTCTACCATTATAACAATCCCATAAAGCAGATCAGGGTAAGAAAAGATGACAGGACCAAAAGCACCCAGTGAATACCATGGCTGAGTGAGGATTTGAACCCAGGTCTGACCATGAATGGGGATGTGATCATTCAGAACCCAAAATACCAGCCTTCCTTTGAGTCACTTGATTGTTTGATAAAATGGCCAAATTTAACTAGCCAGATTTCTCAGGCAATGGACAAGCTTATATGGCAAACACAAAGTCCTGTGTGGAGTACAGAACAATTAGCCTCATGAGTCATGCTCTTAAGATCTTCTTGAAAATAATCCATAGTAGAATTTAAAAGAAGTGTGAAGAAAGTACAGATGAAACACAATTTGGCTTCTGGAATTCTATAGGTACCAGAGAGGCATTGTTTACAATGCAGGTCCTCATAGAAAGATGTAGAGACATGAGATGTGACATGCATGCATGTTTGATAGATTATGCAAAAGCCTTTGACAGATGGCAGCATGAGATGAGCACATCACTGAAGAAAATAGGTGTAGATGATAGAGATGTCAAAATCATCACCAACTTTTATTGGAATCAGACAGCTCAAGTCAGAGATGAAGAGCAGCTGACGGAGCAGGTTCAAATTCATAGAGGTGTGCGACAAGGCTGTGTGTTGTACCAAACATTGTTTAATATATATTCAGAGAGTATTTTCTCAGAAGCATTGATTTAAACACTGGCATTAAAATTAATGGGAAATATCTGAATATTTTGAATAGCTGATAACACAGTGTTGTTGGCCACAAACCTTGCAGATCTTCAGTTGATGCTGGATCAAGTTAGAGCTTTAAGTTCAGAATATGGTTTGGATCTCAACATCAAGAAGATGAAATATCTGGTTATAAACCAAACACCAACTCAAGGCAAGCTAATGGCAGGAACACAAGAAATCAAAAGAGTAGATAAAATTGTCTGTTTGGAGAGTATGTTAAATGAAAATTGAGATCCCAAGGTAGAGATTAAAATAAAAATAGAAAAAGCAAGATCCATCTTCATAAAAATGCAATGCTTGTTATGCAATAAAGATTGTAACTCTCGCTACAAAGATCCAAATAGTGAGATGTTACATATTCCCGGTGTGGCTCTGTGGAGCTGAAGCTTGGACATTGACTAAAGCATCTGAAAAGAGAATCAAAGCTTTTGAAATGTGGATCTACAGATGGCTGCTAAGAATATCATGGGTTGATCATGTGACTAATGTAGAAGTATTGCGCCAGGTGGATAAAGAAAAAGAACTCTTTAACACCATCAAACAAAGAAAGCTCCAATACCTTGGCCATATCATGAGGATCAACATAAAATATAGAATACTTCAACTTACTCTACAAGGAAAGATCCATGGGAAGAAAGGCCCTGGGGGGCGTGTCATGATGGAGGGCTGAGAGGGACGAGCTTTTCTCCGCTCGGAAAGGAGAGAAAAGAAAGTGACTTTTTTAAAGTGAAAATAGACCCTGAAACCGGCTGAAAAATGGACTAGGAAAAAGAGAAGGAAAATTAGCAGTGGAAAATATATTGGATGCTCCAAAGCAGCGCCGAGAAAAAGAGGTAGGACAGAGTTTCGATCTTGAGAGCGGGGGGATGGGCGACCAGTAATGGCGACGAGTCCCCAGAGCTCTGGATCGAAGAACGGAAATTCTGGAAACGGGAGGAAAGCGGCGTTCTAGTAAAAGAGCTTAAAAGTATGGGCAAAGCATAAGTGGACGTCGGAATTAAAAGTAAATCTGTTGGGGGGCCGAAAGAGATTTTGTAGCGGGCTCGCTTGGTCTCGTCGCCCCCCCCCCCCGATCGGAGACGTACGGAGTTTCGAGGCGCTGGAAAGGAGCAAAGGGGAAAGCGAAGAAGTTTGACGGTGAGCAAAGTTGTAAAGACTTATAAAGAGAAAGGGGGAAGTAGAAAGCAGAAGTAAAGAGACTGATTTTTTCTTATCTTTTTTTTTCTTATTTTTTTTTCCCTTTTGAAATGTTTTATGCCGGTGGGAGTGGATAAATTAATGGCTAAGTAAAAGGGGCAAGATAGTATTCCCTGCTTTCCTTTTTTTGTTAATTTTTTTCTTCCCCTTTCCTTGCCTCCCCCTCTCGCTATTGTGCTGTGGTCTAAGAGAACTGGTTTTTTTTTTAAAGAAGAAGAGAGACGATAAGCCTGTCCCTGCATACATTTTTTTGGAGATACAAAGAGAAGCAAGAAGCTGTTGTGGCGTAGTTCTCTGAGAAATAAACTGCTTGTAGATTGGAACTTTGGAGAACAGGAAAGTGAACTCATCAGTGTTATCTTTGTCTCTGCTGACTCCCCCTCTTTCCCTCCTTAAAAGAGATTTGGAAACCGTTTGCAATTTACAATAGAGAGTTGGCTCCCCCTACAGTTAAATTTTGGAGATAGAAAATTTTTTTTTCTTTTTAATTGCTGTTATTTTTGTTTGGTTTTTTTTTCTTGGCTGGTTTGAAGCTTTTTAATTTTTAAATATTTTTTCAAATAAGATTTTTCTAACCATTTCCTTTTTATAAAAAAAAATTTTCTTCCCCCTTTTTTTTCTTATTCTTTTTTGTTTTTATTTTTATTTTATTTTGAACCTTGTGGGGAGGGGAAACATCAAAGTAGATAAAAATATAAGAGGGAAATTAATTAAATTTAAATTGGGACAACGGAGGTTTGAACGACTCTCTGGATATACATGTGTGGGTATATGTGTCTGTAAATACACGCGCATATATAGGACAGAGAGAGGGAGGGGGGAGGGGATAAGGGTTAAGTACTGTATTTGGAAAGTTTAATAAAATTGGTTAGAGATAAAATATATGGCGAATTTTGAATGATTAAACTTTATATGTAAATTGATAATAAGCAGTTAGAAATATATTTGAATGAAACGGCAGGGGAGAGGGAAAGAGAAGGAGAAGAAATTGGCTTGGACAAGAGAGCAAAGACCAACGTCCTCCGATAGAAGTTTCAGGAGGCTTACAAGATTGGATGAGGAGAAAGAAGAAATGAAAAAAGCAATGCAACAAGAGATAAAGGATTTGGAGGAACAAGAGACAGTGAAAAAGATGGCACAACAACTACAGCAGCAGCAGCAACAGAAGACAATAATATCACCAACGGCGCCTACTCCATCTGTGGTAAAATCAATCGTGATAACAACAGCAAAAGTAACAACGACAACAACAGCTATGTCAACAGTGTCAACGACAGCGGCGATAGCAGGAACAACACCAACAACGATCGTAACCACGTCCACGGCCACAACACCAACGACATCGGCGACAGGGGGAGGAGAAGGAACTAAATCTGAATTTGAAATTCTTAACGAGAGATTTGATACCCTGGGGAATAATATTGGAAATATGTTTGCTCAATTTAGAACAGAATGGAAGAAGGATTTGCAAGATGTATTAGTAAACATTATGAAGGGAATTGAAGACATGAAAGAGGAAACAAAGACCATTAAAAAAGAGCAAGAAGAGATAAAAAAAGATCAAGCAATGATAAAAGTAGAGGTCATGGACTTAAAAAAGAAAGAAAAGGAAAGAGAAAATAAAGTTGGGGATCATGAAAAGAGATTGGAAAATGTAGAAGAACAATTAAGAAAAGCAAATGTTATAATTCGAAAATTCCCAGAGAATTCACCAGATAAATTGAAAGAAAGAATAGTGAAATGGCTTGACGAAATTATGGAAGATGGCTTCACGCCGCATGAAGTGGTAAATGTATTTAGGCTTGGTTCAAGAAGGGGCAAAACTGGGTCAAGGAATGTCATGTTAAAATTTGCTAATGTATCAGATAAATTGAGGTTAATGGCGCTTATACGTGAAAAAGGACCAGAGGTTTTAAAAGTAGAAGGCCATGACATTGAAGTGTACAACGACATTCCAATGGAGGACCGTTTCTGGAGACAGTCGATGAAGCCAATCACAAAAAGATTCCAGGAAAGGGGAATAAGATACAATTGGAAATTCCCAAGACAATTAAGTTTTTTTTATCTGGGAAGAAGATATTTAATCAATGAAGATATTAATGTCTTGGATGTAATGATAGATGCCAAATTATTGGAAGCAGGAACTAAAGAGTGGTTTGATTTGAAGGAAGAATTGATTATATCTGGTGGTTATAGAAGAAGGGATAGCAATGGAAACGAGAATATGCCAAAAGGGGCAGAAGGAGGAATAGCTCCGGACGGGGAGTAGGTTCAGGCCCAACCCAGACTCCTATGTATGACTGCACCCCCCCTCCCCCCTCTGAATTTTGGAGGCCATTTGTAAAAAAGAAATGGGGAGGGAGAGTAGTAGATTGTTTAGTGTATTTTTTCTTTTAGATGTTTTTTCCTTTTTTATTATTATTATTACTTTTTTGTATAAGGTGAAGGAAATGTTATATGTTGATCACATGTCCGTAGGAGGAAGTGGGAACTGTAAAAAAAGGGAGGGAGATACATAATAGATGAAGGATATAAAAGTATTAACATGGAACGTGAAAGGTACTGGTTGTCAAGTGAAGAGAAGGAGGTTGGAAGCGGCACTCAGAAAAGATAGACCGGATATAATTTTTCTTCAGGAGACCCATCAGAATTCGGAAAAAACCAATAAATTATTCTTAGGATGGACCCAAGTTTACGAAAAATCATATGGCTCCTCAAAGGCTAGGGGGGTCGCAACTTTGATATCAAATAGAGCGGGATTCGAGATAATAAAAAGTATATCAGACCCAGAAGGTAGATACTTGATAATAAAGGGGAAGATAGAAGAAGAGGAAATAACGTTGGTGAATTTGTATGTGCCAAATGAACATCAAAACAGGTTTTTAAATAAGATATACCGAATACTAGAGAAAGAAAAAACAACAAAAATGATTGTAGGGGGAGATTTCAATCTAGTAGGATCAAATATAGATAGCACGAATATGAAGAGAAGTGTAGGTGGAAATAAGACGTTTGTGTTAAATAACTGGTTGAAATCCTTGGGGTTGAAAGATACATGGAGAGTACTTAAAGGACAGGAAAGGGCCTATACGTATTTTTCACAAGTGTACAATACATATTCCAGAATAGATTACATATTTGTTACGGATAATTTGATAAGTAATTTAGATGGTATAGAAATTGGAATATTCAAAGAATCGGATCATGCAAAAGTATTGGTGGAATTGAAAATAGATGCTATAAAGAGCCCGAAAAATTGGAGATATAACGCTAGATTGTTTAGAGATAAAAAAAGTAAAGATCAAATGGTAGAAAAATGGGAAGAAAATTGGAAGTGGAATGATACAGGGGAAGTACGAATTGGTACCGTATGGGATACCATGAAAGCAATATTTAGGGGTGAAAGTATTAGGTTGGCAAGTATTAGAAATAAACAGTTAAAAAGTAAGCAAGAAGAAACAGAAAAAGAGATTAAAAGGTTACAGGAGATACATGCAATAACTAAGGATAGAAAAGTATATGAAAAGATGCAGGGACTAAGGAAGGAATTAATTGGAAATGACATAGAAAAGGTGAAAAGAGACCTAACATATTTAAAAAGAGAATATTTTGAATATAGCAATAAAAATTCAAAAATGTTGGCAAGAGCGGCTAAAGAAAAGAGAGGCAGAAGAGAAATAGGGATATTAGTGGATAAGGAGGGTATAAGGCATAATAAGATTAAAGATAAATGCAAGGTGGTCAGAGAATTTTACCAATCCCTATACTCTAAAAAGAGAATAAACCTAGACAAATTAAAAGATAGATTGGAAATGCAAATTAAAAATAAAATAAGCCAAGAGCATAAACAAAGAATGGAAGAATTAATAACTGAAAAAGAGATAAAAAAAAGTAATAAACAAATTGAAAATAGATAAAGCACCTGGTGAGGATGGATTACCTGCTGAGTTTTATAAAGAATTTAAGGAGATAGTAATCCCGAAACTGTTAAAACTTTATAATGGTATTCTTAAAGGGGAACAGGTACCTGCATCGTGGTATAGAACAATAATTGTCCTATTACCAAAACCGGGAAAAGATTTAGAAAAAGTAGAATCATACAGACCTATATCCCTGATTAATCAAGATGCTAAGATTTTTACAGCTATACTGGCAAACAGACTGAATAGTTTTATGGATAAATATATAAATAAAGACCAGGCCGGCTTTGTGAAAGGGAGATATATGACAGATTTAGTAAGGCGAGTACTAAATTTAATAGACGTGGCAAGACAAAATAAAGAGAAAGTAGGTATATTATCATTAGATATTTTTAAAGCATTTGATTCTGTACAATGGGTAACAATTATCGAGATAATTAAGAGTTATGGATTCGGTAACAGGTTTATAAAGACAATAGAACAACTGTACCAACAAGGATACGCTAAAATCAGGGTTAACGACGGTTTAACAGAAGAATTAAGATTAGAGGCAGGAACAAGGCAAGGATGTCCCCTATCTCCAATTCTATTTATTATGGCGATGGAAATATTAGCTAATATAATAAGAGAAGACAAAAATATAGAAGGAATACTGGAAAATAAAATTAGTTTATATGCAGACGATACTTTGTTAATTATGAAACACCCCAGAAGAACCATGGAAAGGATTCAAAAGCATTTAAAGGATTTTGAACAAATTACAGGTTTGAAGGTAAACTGGGAAAAATCAGAATTAATTTTAAATAATATTGAAAAAGAAGAGCAAAGGAAAATCAGGGATGAATTTAAATTACAGATTAAAGGGAGTTTGAAATACCTGGGGATAAATATATCCAATAATTTAGAGGACCTGAAAAGACTAAATTATGATAAACAAAAGAAGGAACTTAAGATTAAAATTTCACAATATCAAAAACTGAAGTTGTCTTGGTTCGGCAGAATAGCACTGACTAAAATGATGTTACTACCAAAACTAAATTTTTTATTTGATGCCTTACCAATTCAGCTGATAGATAAGGATATTGAGGAATTTCAAAAACTATTTGATAGTTATTGTAATGGGGGACGCAGACCTAGAATTTTAAAGAAAATGTGGTATTTACCTCAAAAAGAAGGCGGTTTAGGAATGCCTAATTTAAAGAGTTATTATAAAGCCTTCCAGATAAAGAATGTAGTTAAGATACTGATGAAGGAGCCGGTTATCTGGGAGGGAATCGAGATGAACGAAGTAAAGGAAGTTGGTAAGAGGTTTTTTTTAGACAAGGAAACAGGAAAAATATCGATTAAAAACAGAATGATGAGATCTATGTTGGGAGTATGGAAGAAAGTTAAAATGAAATTGGCCCCGAATATCTCACCGATAATTGAAATAGAAGACTTGAATAACTTCCCAATAAGATTGGATAACGAGATTAAGGAAATTTTGTCGACAAATAGGGTTCTCCTATTGAAAGATTGGATACGAGTCTGCAAAGATGATGCGAGGAAAAGAGAGCTATATACCCAGATGAAGTTGAATTGGTTTCAGATAATTATGGTGAATAAGTGGAATAATAAATACTGGAGAGAACGAAGCCTAGAAAGAGACAGGACGGAATTTGAGGAATTAGTTTGGAAAATCAGGAGAGAGGAAATTGGTATTAAAGGGTTGGTTAGTAAAATTTATAAAATAATAAACACAGAAGGTAATCCACAAGAAACATTAAGAAATACATGGGAACAGGATTTGAACTTGAAAATAACGGAAAAGGAATGGCAAAATAAATGGAAAAAAAGAATTATGAGATCCCTATCGGTCAGAATAAAGGAACACAATTTTAAAATGTTATGGAGGTGGTATCTGACACCCGTGAGACTGCACCAGATGGATAAGAAGAACAATAAAATGTGTTGGAGATGTAAAAACAGTTTGGGCACATATGTTCATATGTGGTATGAATGTAAAGAGGTAGAAAACTTTTGGACAAAAATTGAGATCGAGATAGGGAAAATTATGGGAGTACGTCTCAGATTGGGGCCAGATACCATCTTACTGACAGATGTTGAGAATATTAAAATAGATAATGATAAGAAAGAGTTGTTGTCTATGATGTTAGTAATGGCAAGAATGTGTATTGCAAAAAATTGGAAAAGTGATATAATGTTAAAAGTGCAGGATTGGTACGGGCAGATGTGGGATCTCGCATTGAATGAAAAACTAACATGGGAATTAAATCTTAAGAAAGGTATAATAAAAGAAAGTAGATTTTGGAAAATATGGCGAAAATTTGTGGAATACTCAATGACAAGAGATGAAATAAAAAAATTGACACCAGACCAAACGAAATTTTGGGAACAATAGAAATGAATGGGAGATCCCACAACCTCCTAGGACAATGTATATAGCACTAGGGTGATGAAGTCTGTAAGTGTATGTAATATACAGTCTGTCTTATCTTTTATATTATGATTTTACTTTTATTAAATTTTTGTTATTTTTTTTTGTCATGTATAAAATGTTTGTTTCATGTCTTATGCTTTAAAAAATCAATAAAAATTTATATATATATAAAAAAAAAAAGAAAGGCCCTGAACGTACATAAGAACATAAGAACAGCCTTGCTGGAACAGGCCACAGCCCATCCAGTCCAGCATTCTGTCTCACACAGTGGCTCACCATTTGCTTCAGGGTATTCCCGAGCAAATGCCTTCACCTGCTTAGGATTCCCTGGAAATGGCATTGAGAGATATCCTGCCTATCTCTCCAACCCAGAGGTTGTAGACGGACTTCATGGCTGAAGAACCTGAGAGACTGATGTTGCATGTCCTCAGAAGAACTGTTCTGAGGAGTTAAGAACAGGAAGACTATTGCCATGATGATAGCCAATATCCGGAACGGATATGGCAGCTGAAGAAGAAGACTGTGGAATTAAGTGAAAAGATCTGTGACAAAGAATGAAGCCATTATTACACACACACTTCACCTGTGTGTTGTTTATACAGTAATACCTTGGATAATGTTTGCATTGGATAATGCTAAAATCGCATAACGTTAAGCAATCTGGGGGGAAATTGCAGAACGTTAAAATCCTATGGAATGCATTGAATAATGTTCGCTAAAGCCTGTGCCGGTTACAATGTATATCTATGAAGTTTTAACATTATCTGATACATCCCATAGGATTTTAATATTATCCGATGCATGCATTTCTGCATGCATCTGATAACGTTACAAATCAGATAACACTAAGACTGTAAAAGCAAATTAAAATTCTTATCTATAAAAAAATTAGTAAGTAATTTAATTAGAAGAAATAGTACACAAGTAGAACATTCTAGGATCTGGGCAGTTCATGGCTTTATGGCAAAAGTTGACATAGTTACAATTTTTGTTTAAATTGAAAGTAAAGAAAATTGACGTAATATAACGATAAAAAGTAGGCAAGTGCTCTTCTAGGTTCAGAATTTATTTGGGAAACAAAGCAAGGGGGTAGGGGTAGTAGGAGTCCATTTCTGAATTGACTTGAAGCAAAGCAAGAAAATACAAAAGTGGAGTTCAAACTGTATCAGGGCTCTCTGAAGTACCAAATTTTGTTTCAGAGGCTGAGAGATTAAAAATCTAGACAAGCATCTTTTCCTTTAGAGTAGTAGTTCTCAACCCTTTTTTATGCCAGGGGCTGGTTCACACTCCCTCAGATAGCTTCGGGGGCTGGATGCCCATTTTGCCCTTCCTCCACTACATGGCACTTCATGGTGTGGTGGAGGCAGGGGGGGGGTGTCACATGAAATGGCACCATGGGCCACAGTTGAGAATCCCGGCTTTAGAGAATCCAGGAATAACTAACAAGGAGGCCACAGGGCCCAACCATTGTGAAATGAATTCATGAAAGAGTAGGAGCTGGACAAAAACTAAATTGCATAGTTCCCAATGAACAGTGGGAGGGAGGGAAGTATTGAAGTTTTGGCTGCATGCTGGAGATTTAACAGTGGTTGATAGTACTGAGTTTCACCTCCCATCTCTCTCTCTCTCTCTCTCTCTCTCTCTCTCTCTCTCTCTCTCTCTCTCTCTCTCTCTCTCTCTCTCTCTCTCTCTCTCTCTCTCTCACTCACTCACACACTCACACACACACACACACACACACACACACACACACACACACACACACACACACACACACACACACACACACACACACACACACACACTTCCAGCACGTACAAATGCATACAAACATTTTTAAACATTTGGATACAAGTCAAATGGAATGGGCTACAAATCAGTCAAAATATGTAAACCAAATAAATTGGATCAAATCAAAGAGGCCAGTATTCACACATCGCTACTACAAAACAAGAAGTAGGCTTTCAAATGCAATCATCTGTGCAGTTCAGGGCAGAGAAAAGATGACTAGAACATCTGTATTAATAGGCAGTCCTTATTGTTTATTCAGGTTTCATTGCAAACCAGCCCATTTCACAATTGCTAAGATATATGGAGAGGGCTTAAAACAAAAATCTTTCATTATCTAAATAGGACACAATTGGATATGAGTAAGTATTGATTCTGGGTGACAAGCCTGTTCAGCATATCCTGTACAGCTCATCAAAGCTTATGCCAACTATGACAGCTAGAAAATATCATTAGATATCCAACATCAGATAATTGACACAAGATTCTAATCTGCCTTGATCCTGTATAGACATGGAACTTGTCAGCAACCTTGTCAATGTACTGTGGGAGAATTCTTATTAGTTAACTCTGGTTGACAGTATCTCAGCGATGTGATGCTTGAAGTCTGAAATGTTCTAACTGTTGACATGTCAAAGGTTTTCTCTTTCTCTTTGGGATAATTACTGTTATGGTTCATAAGCACGTGTTTTTGATTGTAAGATCTACTTACCAATTGATGGAAATATGTTCCATGTAACTTCAGTTTTTCTTTCCTATTGCATGTATTCTATCACCTTGCAGAAATGTTTAGGTAAAGGTAAAGGTCACCCTTGCTCGAAATGCAGTCATATCCGACTCTAGAGTTCAGTGCTCTAGGGTTCAGTGCTCACCTCTGTTTACAGCCAAAGATGCAGCGCTGTCTGCATCTGCAGAAGTTTCCGTGGACATGTAGCAGGCATGCCTAGACACCGGAGTGCACTGAACACTGTTTACCTTCCCACCAAAGTGGTCCCTATTTATCTACTTGCAATTTCTTGCTTTCAAACTGCTAGGTTGGCAGGAGCTGAAACAGAGACGGGAACTCACTCCATCATGCAGAAATGTTTAGATTACACATAATAAGTCCTCACCTCATCTATGCTAATTTCTTCCCTATTTAATGATCCTCTATTATAAGCTCTTGTTTTTCTCCACTTGATGTTAATGTGAAGCTGTCTAAAATAAAGGAGAATGTTACTAAGACCATTTGGAAACATGATGAGCACTGATGAAAATGTGAAGGATGTTGTTGTAAATATGGTAAGTAGAAATTCATCATTCATAGCTTGATAACCCTTGAGTCAGACGGGTCCCAGGAAAAATAGCCAGCATAAATATAGTTTCTGGGATGCACACCTCTTTGTGAGCTATCTGAAGGATGTTCATCATTTCACCACATTAATGTTATCTCTATTATTGTCTAAATATCTAAATATGTACAATACCTGTACTACTTTTGGAAATTAGTGACCTATTCTGAAGACAAGCTGTTCCAATAGTTTAAATGCAATGTTCTTTGGAAAGCAATTGATTTGCTTCTGCTGCTCATATTTATACCACCTAACGTTTTAATTAGAATTATAGTTGATAATAACTTGATTTTTCACAGGAAATCTGAATAACAAAATAATTTTACTTAACCTGCTTTGGTCAATCAATATACCCTGTTTGAGATAAAAGCTCTTTTTCCTTCATAGAACTGCTGCTGGCATGAGAAAATATAGCATCTTACAAAGCGATTAAGGCAAGTATAGAAACCAAAATAATTCTGACACTCGGTTGATACTACAAGCTTTCTGACAGGAAGGAGATAATCTAGTTTTTCCCAACAAACTAAAAATTCAAAGACTTAATGCTGTCTAAATTTGAATCATTAGTAATGTGCCAAACTTTGTGCAAGATAGAATAGCCCTTGTCTTAATACTCTGTTTAAACTTTAAGCAAAGAGCCTCTTTATGGAGACCTATTCCTACCTTATACCAAAGTGTGAGTGAAACTGTAGCCTCACAAGAGGGGTGAGAAGCAAGCCTATAGTTCTCAAGCTACATTGCCTGCAATATTATGGGCTCTTTGGAGAAATTTCCCACCTAGTGAATGGCACTGAACATACAGGCACACTAACACTGAATGAAATGAATTGATGTCTGTTGAGAACAAAATAACAGCCAGGCGTACATCCTACTATCCCCTAGTACAGTGATGGCCAACCTTGGCACTCTAGGTATTCTTGGACTCCTGACCTGGAGTGTCAAGGTTGACCATCACTGCCCTAGTATGACTGTCCAGGTCCTTAAGCTTCATATTCTTGAAGCAACAACTCTGAAAGTTTAACAGACAGACATTATAAGGAGCTTTATTAACTTATGTATAAACAAACAGCAACCCATGTTTAAACTAC
This sequence comes from Bradypodion pumilum, assembly GCA_035047305.1. Lineage (NCBI taxonomy): Eukaryota > Metazoa > Chordata > Lepidosauria > Squamata > Chamaeleonidae > Bradypodion > Bradypodion pumilum. Next base: position 303,698,803 of record JAWDJD010000004.1, on the reverse strand, counting down.
ATCTTCACAAGATATATATATATATCACTACCTGTCTGACAAAGGTATAGTTTTTATTTTGACTTACTCTACATTAAAAATTGCTGGTACATGGTAAAAATGGTACCTCATATTGAAGAAACTGAATAAGATCTATAGTATTGCTGAAAACTGATGCTGATAATGTGAGGTGAGAAAAGAAAAATTTTATACACTTATGGTGGAAGTCTAGTAAAGTCAAACAATACTGTAGAATGATGATTGAAATATTGCCAGCAATGCCATATACAGATACTTTTCAACAACAAATGACCTTATTGTGCATCTCTTAAATCAGGTCAAGGTATATGACCTTGGAAAGAATATATCTTTGTAGAGATGCTAGAACAGGGAAGACATCTACACAGGAGGTAGCATAATATCCTGTGCCCTTTTCTTTTTGCTGTATCTCATCTCGATTCTTCAAGATCTCTTTGATCTGTTAGGTGGTAGAAATGAACTACACTTTCCTCCAGTATACTGTACTCTCCAGTAAATGCTGCTCTTTGTGCATTTTCTTCTTCCACTAAACTGTATTCCCAGCAGTTAAGGAAACAACACACTTGTGCTAATTAATGATGAGCAAGAACAGGAAATCAATTTCATCCATGGCAAGCCCTCTCTTTCCTTTAGGGGTGATAATGTGAGATGGGAAAATTACCCTAAAAGACAAAATGCCCTCTGGTTTGGCTTTCCCCCAAATCCAAATGTCCCAAAATTAATGGAAAACTGCAGGAATAATATGAATTGCTCTTGTAATTTGAAATGTGATTTAAATATATGATTTTTATTAAATTTGATTATCCTTGCATACAAAAATAAATATGCAAAGCAGATCAAATGCCCAGACTATAGTGATGAGGCAATAGAGACATTTTTAGAGTTGTATTCCAATGAAACTTCCTATTTTTGATGATGATCCACCAAAAGTTCAGACCAGAGTTTTGGAAACCCACTACTCAGGTCCTAGCCCTGGACCTAAGAATCAGTGAAGTATAATCTGATAATGTAGAACAGGGGTCCACAACATTTTCAAGCCGGGGGCTGAGTCACACTCCCTCAATCAGCTTTGAGGGCTGGTTGGCCATTTTGCCCTGCCTGCACAATGTGGTTGGTCATTTTGTCCCAACAGCTTCAAAGTGGCAGCCATTTTGTTTCTTAAATGCCCTTGGAGGGATGGAGGACACATGAAATGGTGCCATGGGCCAGATCCAGCCCATGGACCTTAGGTCAGGAACCGCTGATGTAGATGGTACATAGTCGTGTTATACTATGCAACTGCTCTATCACGATCTTATCAATGCCAATCACACTCAGCCCTTTTTCAGACCCTTTGGGATTGCTCCCAGCACTCCTATCACTTCTGGTATCATTATTGCTCTTTTTCCCACAAATGCACTGAGGGATACTACCTTTGTATGATTGGGAGGAGTGTGTGTTCCCATAAGGCAGAAGGCTATGCTGGTGGGGCTATCCAAGCCAGAAAGGCTTGCAATGAAGAGCCAAACTAAAAGTGTCCTTACTCATATGGTGAGAAAGTCTAAAAAGAAATCCATGCCAGATCAGTCGTCACCTTGGGTCAATAAGGACCATGTCTGATGTTGGGGTTCCTAGTCATTCAATGTTAACTGGGCCACAGGACCAAGTTACTTCTGTTGAGCAACCAGGCAGAATGCTGAACAGTGACTGGAAGAGTAACCCCAAAGAAGATACTGGAAGTCCAAATATTGAGCTATAGTTGAATGTTACTATCAAGCGGATCCAACTATTTGAGATTATCAGAAATGGATGTTTGCTCTCTGGAGACGAAGGTTTCCTTATTCCAATGTAACTTAAAATCAACTTTGCAACTTCAGTGGTTTATTATGACAAATAGAATATTCTCCAATGTCTGGTTGGAGGGGGGGGACAGAATTTGGGCATGTCAGAAAAACATGATATTCCTGAACACAAGAACAAGGAATTGATTGGAACTGATTTTTAATAGGACATGACATATCAGGTGCACCAAATCTGCAAGACTAACTACAAGAAGTTGAACACCTCCCCATGGAGGCTCACTTAGAACTGAAGAGGAAAATAATTAGGCCAGCTGAAGTCCCTCCCTTCCTGTTTATTGGAAAGATTTAGATACAACAGAGCCTTAGCCAGCCTATTGTCAGCCTAGCTAGTTAGGATTGTGCCCAATATCTACTTTTCTCAATTGTGCCACAGAATAACACGTAAATGCTACAATATAGGGTTGCAGGCAAACTGTGGACAGAGAAGTTTTTATCGTGTGTGTGTGTGTGTGTGTGTGTGTGTGTGTGTGTGTGTGTGTGTGTGTGTGTGTGTGTGTAGTGAGAGAGAGATATGTTATTCAAAAGGAGAAAATCCAAGTCCATTTCACCTTCCTTATTCATTCAATAATTCATTCATTTATTTAGATTTATATGGCTGCACCTATCACTGAAGTGACTCAGGCCAGCTCACAACTCATAACCCACAATCACAATAAAATGGTCCACTATCATTAAAAACTGTACACTAAAGAAATAACCTCATGAGCCAGCCATGTCTTCAGTCCTTTCCTAAAAACCAACAAATCTGGCTGAAGATGGAGGTCAATCAGCAGGAGGTTCCACAGGGCCAGAGTGGATACTGAAATGGCCCTCCTTCTCGTGCTAGAGAGGCAGACCTCTCTAGCCATTGGTACTTTTAGAGACCCCTCCAGTCTGCTCTAGTGGGATGGGCAGATGTCTTCAGGGGTGATGCAGTCTCTTAGGTACCCTGGTCCATACCTGTCAAGTTTTGGATTTGGAAATAAGGGAAATTTCCCAGCAAATACGGGATACTTGACAGCTATGCTTATCCTGTGCTGCCCTCCAATGGTGGCAATAGGGCATTGCAGTCTAATTATTAAGGGATGACGGTGGGAAAGAGGGTAAAATAAGGGGTTTTCCTGGCCAATAAGGGATACTTGACAGCTATGCCCTGGTCCACTACCATGTAGGACTTTAAAGGTAATAACCACCACCTTGAATTGCACCCGGAGGCACACTGGTAGTCAATGCAGCCTTACCTTGTATGTCTCAAAATATTCATTTTTGCAGAAAGCAAAATGCTCGAGCAATGCCATGTTATGAATATGTGATCATTTTGAACACAATTTATTGTGATTTCAAATCAAAATTGTTCTAGTTTCAGATCTGGATTTACTCATACTTAGAGTAAAGCTATTGAAATAAATTCAGAACAAGAAAATACTGAAGTCTGCTAGAGGAAAATTTCCTCTTCCAGTGCATTTCCTAAGTTATTTCTAGAGAGATATAAAACTCTTTAGCACTGATTTTCCAGTAGAATAACACACTTGTTGAAGGCAGAGTGCAGGGCAAAACTCTGTAAATTCAAAAGGCAGAATGCTGGATTTAGCTCCCTGTCATTTAGTTGAGTTAAACCGCCTTGGCCTAAATTCAGTTGGTTGTCCTAACCAGAGTATATCCACTGGAACATGTACTGAATGGTAATATAACACTTACTGCTCCATTAATGTAATATGTCTACACCGGTTGGCATTAGCAATTGGATTTAGACCACTGATTTTATTAGGTTTGACCTATCCACTGGTAGCTACTGTGGCTCAAAAACTATTCGGTGGTGATGGTTGTTTATTTTTTTTTGGCAAAATGGACTCCAGCATACCTGTCAACCTTCCCGATTTGGCCGGGAAAACCCCGTAATTTGACGTCCATTGACGTCATAACCCGCCTCGCGCTGCCAAAACCCTGTAATTTGGCAGCGGGGGGAAACACTTTCTGAGCATGCGTGGAAGCGCTATGCCGCTTGTGCAGCCCCTACGCAAGCGGTGTAGCGCATCCGCGCATGTGTGGAACGGGTAAAACCCTTCCACGCATGCGTGGAAAGCGACCTGCACACAAGCGATGTGCACAGGTCCCATTTTTCCAGAGCTGTGAGTTGACAGGTATGGACTCCAGTAGCAGAGAAAAAAGGCTAAAGGAATCATATTCTTTGGCAAGCCTTCTGTATTGCCTACATTTAGTTTATTATTAACTGCATTTTTTCCTAAATACTATGAGTCAGTGCATCAAAGAGAGTGTGCAATCATTTGGATTGATACTGTACCTGTTACCAGGAGAAATTTAATCTGCAGCAACAGTTGATAACTGTTTGAATTTTTCAGCTTTTCTTACAAAGGAGAAAATAACTAATGGCTTCAGGTGCCTCTTTAAAATGACACATGATACAGATTGGAGACAGGCAGATATGGAGATCAGCAAGGAACATCAACAGGAAGAATCTGTAGTGTTGCTACATATGCTAATTTTGCAGAGAGTGTTGCTAATGCATTCATCAGAGACCAACCTGGTCAGTTTAGAAGCACCTGCTGTCACAAGCATGTGAAATTTTCATTGACAGCTAAATTAGCAAGGAATGGGTAAACAGAGAAATACTAGAGCAATTTTAAGAACATAGAATGTGCTTAATTCTTCAGGGTTTAAGATGTGAAGCACACAGATAGCATGCTTCATATCTTAAACCCCAAAGACAACCTCTGAATTGGAGATTTTTCATAAGTATCAAAAATTGTGGCTCAGAATAAGGATTAAATTAAACAAGTAGGGACAGCAGAAGAAAATTTACCAGGTCTGCACACTATTTTCAGACAAATATGTAAAAAAAGATGAAATCATATATTTGCATGATTCCAGGGTGACACCAGGGCAGAAAGAAAAGGCTTTTTTTCATTCATGTGGCAGAGACAGCACAACACCACAACATATCACATCCATCATAAATCATTTGGTATTTGTAAAATCAATAAGATATCTGGCATTTTAAGTTGAGAAGAGAGGATCCAAAAAGTAACGTCACAGACTGCTGTGAAATAGTACAGTATACTGAATGTTCTAACAAAGACCAATATTTTCTTTGGACACTAAGGTGCTAAGAAGGGACACAACACACAGACACAGACACACAGACACACAGACACACACACACACACACACACACACACACACACACACACACACACACACACACACACACACACACACGTAAATCTATTTGCCTGCAGCTGTTCTGCTAATTATTTTGGAAATCTACAGGGCAAGGAGACCGCTGTTCTACGTTGTGAAATATTCTTTTCTGCATTCTCTTATTTTGTTAAGCCAAAAACAGAGTTTCTTTATTTCATCTATCAAAGGTAAGGTAACTTATTTTCATTTCTGAGGAGTATGATTCTGTCAGTAGATCCCAGAGACACAACTTTTATAAAATCAATTTAATTACACATTGTAGCATTGATTCTATAGCTAATTTTATTCCATGAGATATTTAGGGACAGGAACCTCAGGATATAGTACTGGAGATCTTTCTCTGTCTTATTTATTTTTTTTTGTTCAGTCACACAGCTGATTCTGACCCTTTGTGACCCTATGGACCAAAGTCCACCAGGCATCTCTGTTCTCCGCCATCCTTCTCAACCCACCCAGGTCTTACTAGCAGAAAGGTATTCTGAATTGTACATTTCAGAATATGCTAGAAATAGAAGTCATTATTCCCTCTATAGTACTTTAATGGATAAACCAGCACAGGAAATTCTTGCAAGATTTAAATATGCATAAGATTGCAATTGTATGGGCAATCTTCTACCTGCTTAACAAGAAAAATGCACCTTGCTTTTCAATGGGGATTAATGCCACATAAAGTAGTATTGGATTGCACCCTAAATCTTTTCAGACACATTAGTTATATTTACAGCTATATTTACAGTAAGAATAATTTAGGGATAAATCCAATTGTTAGGCCCAAACAGAATAGACCCATTGTATCAGTGGGAATCTGATTATTCAGCACTTATGTCGTACCGAATCAATATACTGTTGTCTGTATGTTCTATCTATACATTTTTTTGTGAATGATTTCTATTTCAATAAAAATGGACTCTTTAAGAATATATATTTATTTATCTATAGTACAATTTAAAGAAATTGACAGTAGATCACTATAAGAGAATGGAAGGATGACAAGGATGGAACAGAAGCTCCCAAATAATTTAAGAAACAGAATGGATGAGACCCACTCATTTTTAAACTGAAGAAAAAACTACCACTTCATTTTCAAAGAAAAATAAAGGATTGCTTGTTTAATAATAAAGGAACCATCCGACAAGAAAAATTACTACATTTTAAATGCAGCGACTGGTAAGTTATCTGACAGGCAGAGCCAATAAAACAATAATGCATTGGAGCATAAGCTAAAGAAAAAATGTTAAGTGTAATATTAACAAGGCTTGGTTTTCAACCACTGGTTTTAAAGGGTTCCATTAACAATGACAAGGTAAGAGTCAAGACAAGTCCCACAGTAAAATGACAAAAGCTGAAACATTCTTTTTGAGACACAAATAGACCCTTCAAGGTGATGCTGATAACATGTTCAAGGTTTACTTCTTTTGTTAGACAATCAAAAAATGTAGGTTGTTTCATTTTCTCTGACTGCAACAGATTCAGGCACCTGGACAACAATTTCTGTAAACAGCAGGGGACTGCAGCAGACACAATGGCTTTTACAAAAACACCTCTGCACAGATGTGGCTAAATTCATAACTCGGGGACTTTACAGGAATATAGATAATAGGCAAAGCACTAGTAAATCTCAAGTGCCTTTTGCTAAACTGTGTGAAGTACATTGAAAATGACCTTTCATTTCTCTGCCTCTACAGAGCAATCTAAAGTTTAAGGAAAAAACATGTGGTACAAACCCTTCTGGGACTGGGACTGTCACAAGTACAGGTAAATGCTTAAGCAAGTAAGAAGTCCCCACCAATGAAACTAGGGTTAGAAACTGCTGACATGTCCAGCATCCATTTTAGATAGCTTGAAGAGTTATCTGTCAGTTTTCTTTGTTGTACCTATTACATGTGGCTTTATTGCAGGCGCACCCCCCCAATAACGGACACAGACAACATTGAAAGTGGATAACAGCAAAGGGCCACATTTATTGATTCAATGCCCTAGTCCGAATTATAAATTTGTATTGGTAAAACGACCAATCATAATTCCTAAGGCAAGCAGGCCGAAGTAACACTGGTAAGGTACCACCCCAAAATTGCCAACGGCAATTGGTTACAATGTATCAAATTGTATCAATTTGTTTGTTAACAACAAACAAATTGTTGACCGTAGTCAATAACTAACTCATGACCCCACCCTCTGACGCGTATCCGTGAAATCACAGGGGTGATGCATGCTGGTTAGCAATCATCATCACCCCATCGCCTGGTTCGTCGTTGACCGGACAACGTTTAACTACTTTATTCCTGTCTAGTGTTGTCCAGTCAATTGCGAACCTGCCGGATACTTGTGGGTCATACTGTTTACCTTACCAGTGCTACCCGCCCATGTGACCAAAGTCAACAGTAGGAACGAAGAAAGACCCCTATATCAAACCATAGCAACAGTGTGGGATGGGCAAAAAAGCCAGGACCCGAAGCCAATATGGGTCCCAACCAAAAATTCCCACCCGGCCCCGAAGCGACCATAATCACACTGTTAACTAGGGAGGGGGTGGAGGGGAAAAAACTTCTCCGCTCCGTCGCTGAGGCAAAATGGCAGCTCGGCTGCCTCGTGGCCACCCCTTTTATAAGGGAGCTGGCCACGCCCCTAACTACCCGGATTCTCTGTCCTGTGGGGGGGGCCCGCAAAGGGCGCGGCGGCCATTTTGGCGCCGCGCTTGCATTGCAGGCGCACCCCCCCAATAACGGACACAGACAACATTGAAAGTGGATAACAGCAAAGGGCCACATTTATTGATTCAATGCCCTAGTCCGAATTATAAATTTGTATTGGTAAAACGACCAATCATAATTCCTAAGGCAAGCAGGCCGAAGTAACACTGGTAAGGTACCACCCCAAAATTGCCAACGGCAATTGGTTACAATGTATCAAATTGTATCAATTTGTTTGTTAACAACAAACAAATTGTTGACCGTAGTCAATAACTAACTCATGACCCCACCCTCTGACGCGTATCCGTGAAATCACAGGGGTGATGCATGCTGGTTAGCAATCATCATCACCCCATCGCCTGGTTCGTCGTTGACCGGACAACGTTTAACTACTTTATTCCTGTCTAGTGTTGTCCAGTCAATTGCGAACCTGCCGGATACTTGTGGGTCATACTGTTTACCTTACCAGTGCTACCCGCCACACGGAGGGGCTTCACAGAAGACCTGACGTCCCCCCCCAGACCGTCAGCTCGGTCAACAGGCCTGCTCGCCAGTCACCCAACAGGAGGTCCATACCTCCTCGCGACAGATGGACCCCATCCCCTGCATACAAGTCACAATTTTGTAGACTAATATCGGGGTGATGACTAACCCGTCCCCAAGCCCTGGTGGTGAGAAACCGCGCCACTGCCTTATTGACCGCGCGCCTAGCTCGGTCAAGGGCCAGGAGGTTAACGCCCCCTCTGTAAGAGTGGCGCGGAACAATGTCCGACCAAACCAGGGCTGTGGCAGGCCAGACATAATGCAAGTAGGCGAGGTCCTCGCAAATCGCATGCTTGAGCGATAAGCTGGTGACCTGGCCCAAATCATTGCCCCCCAGGTGGATGATTAGAATGTCAGGCGGGTCAGCCCCCAGGCCAGAAAAAAGGAAAGGCCGCAGCTCCCGCCATAACATCCCAGGCTTACCGTGCCATGAGAGACTGGCGTGGTCACCCAGTCCCAGTCGGGGTCCCCACTCTGTCGCCGCAGCGTAACGCGCTGCCCTGAGCACATAGCTGTGGCCCACCAGCCATACTGTCACCGGTGTAATACGACACCCAGGGTCTGTAAGAAAATTGAGAAAAAGGAAGGTAAGGTGACTGGATTGGTACTCATGGCGGGAGTGGGCGCACATAAAACTGAAAACATTGTGAGCCCCACCTCCCCATGCTACGTATGTCAGCCCCAGAGTACCCAAAAGCAGCTGCTGTAGAGGCTGCGCCAATACGGAACGAATGTGTGCCATAACGGGCACCTGGTAGGCCCACCCTGGTGAGGGCTCTGGCTGTCACCTTCCAAAACTGAAATTTAGTAAGGGGAGACCCATCTTGGTGACAGAAAAACGGGCCGTGGTGCATGCCACGCAGTGCCAGGTATTCCTGTAGGGCACCAACCGGACAGATGTCTGCCAAAGAACACCGTAGCAGTCTTACTCCACTGCCTACGCCATGCTGATCTGTTTTGGAGGAGCGAATCCTCAACTGGGCCCAGTCTTTGGCAACATATACATCTCCGAGTTCCAGTGCCCTACCACTTGCATCCGCCTTAGACAGCATCACGAGTTCGCTGATGCGGAGCGCTCCAAAAAATGCCACCGTTGTGGCTGCATGAAAAAGGGCTGCCTCATAATGATCAAAACAGAGGCCTGGCCAGCCCCGGGCCAACTGGGTAAGAACCCCTGGGGAAATAGGGTGCCGATCGTCCGGGCAACGCCCGCGCTCGCGCACCCACCCCTCCAAAACGTGTCTCACACGGAAGTCAGAGGTGGTATCCACATGACCCCCTACTTTGGCCATAAAAGCCAACGCCGAGAGCTTGGATGCTATGGTGCGAGGTGCAAGGCCCTGTGCATGCAGGTGAACCATGAACCGCAGAACATGGTCCACCGGGATAGGCCAGGTCTCTGGCCATTGAAATTGAGTAGCAAAAGCCCTATACAAATTGAATGCTTGTTGATACGCCTTACGCGTGCGTGGCGCTAGTGACAGGCCAATCGCCCGGTTCACCTCTCCTTGCCAATAGTCCACATCTCGTCCGGGAGTGGCGAGGGAAATTCCTCCGCATCCAGGGCCAAGGCGCGGAACCGGGAGATCTGCAGGCGGGACAAAGCGTCAGCAATATCGTTATTAACCCCTGGGACATGCCTGGCCCTGAACAAGACGTTGAGGCGCAGGCAGCGCAGCACAAAATGGCGCACTAGATCCATGACCCTGGGCGATTTAGAAGTCTGAGCATTGACAATGTGTACAACGGCAGCATTGTCGCACCAGAAATGCACCACCGAATTAGCCCACTGTTCGCCCCATAGCATCAAAGCCCCCAGAATGGGAAAAAATTCCAGGTATGTGAGATCCCGCAGGCGACCTGTGCCTGCCCATGCCGGTGGCCACCCACCATAGGCCCACTTCCCATTGAAGTACATCCCATAACCCAGGGATCCTGAGGCATCAGACTGGATCTGGAAATTGGGGGATGCCAGGAGGTCAGACCTCCAAAATGAGACCCCATTAAACTCCCTCAGGAATTGCAACCAGACGAACATGTCTGCCCTGATACCCCGGGTAAGCCTGACTCTGTGGTGGGGCCTGGATAACCCTGCCATGGCGTCGCATAAGCGCCGGGCGAAAGCCCTGCCCGGTGCGACCACCCTGCAGGCAAAATTGAGGTGCCCATGTAGCACCTGCAGTTCCCTCAGGGATGCCTTACGCTTAGCCAGCAATTCCGAGATAAGGGTCACTATCCTGGACACCTTATCACCCGGTAACCTAGAAGCCTGCACTACTGTATCAATCTCAACCCCCAGGAATACTAGCTTGGTCGACGGGCCCTCGGTCTTTTCGGGCGCTAAAGGGACACCAAGTTCCTGCATTAGCGTCTGAAATGTATTGAGGAGACGTGCACACGTGTCCCAGCCCCGTTCACCCCCGAATAAAAAGTCATCCAGGTAATGGGCTACAGACCGGGACCCTGACCTGCGGACAAAAGCCCACTCTAGGAAGGTACTAAAACGCTCGAAAGCCGAGCATGATATGGAGCAGCCAAAAGGCATGGCCTTATCAAAATAATACTCCCCTCTAAACTTAAAACCCAGCAATTCAAAGTCGCCCGGGTGCACCGGCAAGAGGCGAAAAGCTGACTTAATGTCGCACTTGGCCAGCAAGGCACCCGGGCCACACGAGCGCACCATGCGCAGCGCATGGTCGAACGATGTATACCTGACCGAACAAAGGTCATCAGGTATCGCATCGTTGACCGATCGGCCGGCTGGGTAGGACAAATGATGAATAAGGCGAAACTCACCTAGGGACTTTTTAGGAACCAAACCCAATGGCGAAACCTTAAGGTTGGGAAAAGGGGGTGCGGGAAAAGGTCCGGCGACCCTGCCCGCGTCTAATTCCTTTTTAATGCTGGCCTCGGCTACCTCCTCCCTTCCTCTGAGGGATAAAAGGTTGGGAGCATCCTGAGGGGATCTATCACCCATAAAAGGGATACGAAATCCCTGCTTAAAACCTTGGATGAGATACTCCCTGTCCTCTCCCCTTGGGTACGATGCGAGCCAGCGCTCCAGCATGTCCACCTTAATTGGGGAGGGGGCCTTTCGGAGAACTAGTTCCATCCGTGGCAGGCTTGCCAGCCCACTGTCCACCCCTCCCTCTGCCTCGCGCCCCCCCAGGCTTGGGACAAGCAGAGGCTGCATGGGGACCAGAACATGTGGGACACTCGTGCTTATACCTGCAGTTCTTCCGACTGCAGGAACCATTGGACGAGAAAGTCCAGCACAGCAGGCGGGCTGGAACCCCCTGCCCCGCCAGTTGGCGGGTAACCTGCGCTGGAGCTGCTCGCTGGACCGCATGTCCACAATGGTATCTATCCCCCGGGGCAGGACGTGTGGGTGTCATATACAAGAGCCACAGTCTCTGGCACGGCTCATCCCATCTCATCTCGGGGTGCAGGGGAATCCTCATACGGAATTCCTCATCATATGCTAGCCATGAGGGGCCCGGGAAATCTACCATCGCCCTATATATGTTGTCCAAATATTGGACCATGGGAATAGCTAGATCCGGCCGCGCCCTCAAATATACCGCCATGTATATCAAATAAGCGGGGAGCCAGTTAGCCCAGGTACGCGGCGGCTTACGGCGGCGTGCCTGCTCCTTGTCCTTCTCATCCTGACCCTCCCTTTCTTCCTTAGTGGGCTCTCTGTTCAGGAGTGAGAAGATATCTACGTACTCCCCTCGCCATATCTTTTCTCTGGTAGCCTGAGCCAAGTGATCACCCAATGGCAAGGAATACCCTGCCGTCGGCAAAGCCGAAAAGGGGATAGCTGGCCTACCCAAAGGGGCCTGAGTTAACCCTGCCACCCCAAGTACGTTCCCAGCAGTGTAAGAACCAAGGCCCACCCCAGCGGGCATGGTGGCAGTAGTTGTCGCCGGGTGGGTCGCCAGCGGCGTAGCCCCTGCACCACCCGCGCGAGGCCAAGGCCACTGAAAGGTCCCCCCTATATTGGGAATGTGTGTGGATGTACTCGTTTGCACCATATACTCACATGCTGCACCCCCGCGGGCCACCCCCAACGGGGGTTCCGGCCCACTGGGGGCGTCGGAGCTCACGACCAATGTAGAGCTCATCACCGGGGCTTGACCCGCACCAGGTTGCTGGCTGGGGAGCTGCGAGGCAGTGGCCGGAGCCGCGCCACCCGCCTGCAGCAGCTCAACCCTCCCCGCCGGCCGTTGTCCTGCTGCCGATAGCGCCTCAAAAGGTACCCCGAAAGGGGCACCTGCCTGACTGGCCCGGGCCAAAGACTCCTCTAAGGCCGCAATACGGGCCAGTAAGGTGTCTACATTAACCATGGGTAAAGAGCCGGCCGGCCCACCTGACCCTTGCATGGGGACAGTTCCCTGGACCCCATGGCCCATATGTGACCATTGGCCAGGGCCGAAGCCCGGTAGGGCTGGTGAGGAAACCTGCCAAGGCAGGGCACCGGGCCACCCCCCAAGGCTAGAGGGCCCCGGGAGAGGCTGCGGCCCAAAAGTAATCGGCCCAACGGATTGGGCAGGAGGAGGAGCGGCGTCCACCGCTCGCGGGCCGCGGGCCGGAGCGCCCTCCGCGCCCGCACTCTGATCGGGCCAAGGGGCGATAGACCCCAAGCCACTAGCCCCGGCCGGGGATGGCAAAGGTGGCTGTTGAGGAGGCGGCACCACGGTCCTCCGACCTGGGTTGCGCCTCCTAACAGCCCGGGCTGAATTCGCAGCAGCCTTCTTTTTGGAAGGCATCTCGAGCAAAAAAGGGAAGCTAGCTAAGCAAAATCGACCCAAAAAGGCTTCCCGGTGATACCAACGAGCGACGGAGGCGCAGGGGAAAAAACTTCTCCGCTCCGTCGCTGAGGCAAAATGGCAGCTCGGCTGCCTCGTGGCCACCCCTTTTATAAGGGAGCTGGCCACGCCCCTAACTACCCGGATTCTCTGTCCTGTGGGGGGGGGCCCGCAAAGGGCGCGGCGGCCATTTTGGCGCCGCGCTTGCAATGTAACAGTAAAATTGGAAGAATACACATTTATTACACATTTATTATTTTATTCCTGAATAAAGTTATTTCTTTTTATTTTATTTTGTCCTCCAAGTTACACAGTCAGGCATATGTTGCATTAAGCAGTACACTGACACCAACCCATCCAGGCACCTTGCAGAAAAATAACTGCAGGAGTCATTTCTAACAAGTTAAATTTGAAATTGACATTCTCCATTCACTTGCATGGGATGGTGAGCTGTTTTTATATCCTTGCCATTCGCAAGTATTTTTTGGTGGATCAATCACCATCCAATGCAAGTGAATATAAATGCAAATGCATATATACCATCACATATATAAGCACTCTCTAGGTGGTTTTCAAGGTAATTATGCAAACTACAATTTGCCTCCCAACAACTTGGGTGCTCATTTTATTGACCTTGGAAGGATGAAAGGGATTTCCCGCATGCTATTTAGCAACTACATGGCATAGCTGAAAGAGATTGACTGGAGTTTTGGGGTAAGGTGTCACTAGCATGTGGATGCAAATCAATTCTATCTCTCCTTTCTATCTAAATCCAACAAAGCTGTTTCAGTTCTAGATTGGTGTCTGGTGTCAATAATAGACTAAAATGAATAAACTGAAACTTAATCCAAAGAAGAAAGAGGTGTTCCTGGTCAGTTGAAAGGCATAGAAGGAAAGAGGGATCTGACCCCTTCTGGATGAAAGCACAAGTGTGCTGCTTCGGTGTGATCCTCAATTTATCCTTGTGCCTGGATGCCCAGGTTTCAACAATGGCCAGGCATACATTTGTACAATTAACACAAATGTGCCAGCTGTCCCCATTCCTGGAGATGTCTGATCTGGCCATGGTGACACATATTGTAGTTACATTCTGATTGTGCTCTGCATGGGGCTGCATTTCAAAAGTGTTTAGAAACTGAGAGGTATGCCATATTTGTAAGATACTGTACTGGCAAACAGAACTGTATATACCAGATTGCCTGGCCTACTCCACTGCCATAGCATTTCTTTAGCTCTTGAGTGTAACAGGAAACATTTATCCACTAGCAGCATTTACCTCTTTATTCAGTAATCCAGTAATTTTCTGGACCCATAATATGACCGGCATGTTTCACGCCAGCTTGTGCTTGGCCCAAGACCTGAGTAGAGTGTGTTTGTACCTTAACTATAAGAAAGGATGAAGGGACATCTGCTGTTCAAATCACAAGCAGCATTCATTAATTATTAATCTATACCTATAAAGCAAAGGTGTGGGTTCGGTGTCCATCTCTCTTGTGCAAACCAATTGTATTTTCATCACTGATGACCCACATAATTTTTTAAGGTGGATCCCAGCTTGCCAAGAAGTGATCCACACACTTTGATCACAAAGCCATATGAAATGAAATGTGCAGGATTTAACACCGGGACTACAATGGACTTCTGCAGCTTTGAGGTTTAATAAGGTGTGCCTTCACAGCCAGTCCATCTGGCATGGCCTTTTCCACCTCCATGATCATTAGGAATCAGAATAAATTGTTCCTCCTCTGTTAATTTTTCCATTGGGCCTAATATGATGGCTTCTGGTGGCATTTCCTCCACTGAGGGGACCATCACCCCATCCAAAGGGATTTATCCACCTGTAGCTATTGGCCCCTTTCGAGAGTCAGGTTATTTACTGCCACCCAACACTCATTGTTGATGGGTTCATGTGTATGTGGTCACATGTTTCATTCGAGGATCGGTTTATTGAGCCACCAGAAACACATCCATCAACTGAGAAAATTACTTCCAGGAAAAATGTATGCTCGGATATGAGTAGAAGCCAACGATGAGGAGCCACAGAAAACAGATGACTCAGGAGGAGGTCCTTCCTCGGGTATTTGGAGGTAACACAAAGAATTCTTAATGGCATAACACTTTTCCAACATGTTCCTAAGAAACTAAAATCCACAATGGTGCCTTTTGTTGAAGAATAAATCTACAATGTGTTTAATGCCACTGGTAGATGCAGAAACTATGCAATAAAGCTGTGCTGCCTATCTCAGAAGTTATAATGTAGAAAAAGAAAGGAGAAAAATAAATCCAGCTCAAATAAGATGAAGCAGCTGGAAGAAAATGAAAAAATATCACTTTTAAGCATAATCATTAATAAGTCATGGATCTAGTGCCAATGACAAATACCACACTGAAACCAAACCCTTCTCACTGAAGCAATGATGAAGGAATTTATTTCCAAAGGGCTTTTGCAGATGAGAAATGGAGTGGATTAACATTTTTAAGAAATTACAAAAATGCTAAAAATAAAAATGCAACATTGCAGCAGAAATCTGAATGGCAAACTGACCTCATTAAAAAGTCTGCCATCAGATATTTATAAATTAAAATAGGAAAATGGTATTTAACTACCCGATATTTAGTCGTATTTCCTTCATTACATTGGCTGGATTTTAAAAAATACTTGGAAGACGTTTGTCTTTTAAAAAAAGATAATGCAAAAATGAATTATGCACACAGAGTGTGACAAGAACACTGATTGAAACCTGCTTCTAATAAAAGCCTGTCATTGCTTATTCAGAAAATACAGAAATTCGATTCTACATTTTTGGTATCAGTACATTTTCAATTCCAAAATAATAATAATAATAATATTCCATTCAAAAGAGGATATAGAAATGATTCATATTGCTAAAGAGATTTGGGTCAATTACACCTTGGGCCGAACTAGACGCTACAGTACATTAATTGCATGGCCCTATTAGGAGAATGTTTTAAAATGTTAATCCTAGGTGTGATTACAGGAAATATTATGTAATTTGGAATTACAGAACAATTGCATCTCCTCAGTGCAAATTTGATGAAATATCCTGATTTGTAGCACAGATGTGGCTGATTATTGCCTGGATTGTATGTGAGGAAGGAAAGAAGAACTGCAGTCCTAATGAACCTCATGTATAAGATTAATATTTTAAGATCGCCTTATATTTAATAATGCATGCCAAAGTACTAAAAGCGAAACCTAATCCTCAATCTCGTCCTTCACTGACTGGAATGTCTATGAACCTCAGCAGGGAAAGGAACTGGAGCTGAATGCTTTGCATGCAGACGAATACCACCTTCAGATTGGCATTGCCAGTTAAATTTATGGAGCAGAACTGCTTTCAGTGCTAGAGTCAGATCCAGATATGTCATGGGTTGTACTCCAGATGGGCAAAAGGGGTAGTAATCAGAAATGCCAGCATGTTATAGGCTAAATCTCTTGCTGCCGGGAGCAAATCTTACCACCACCAAGCTCAGAGTGGGTTCACTATCTACTGTGTTTTCTGATGTTCTTTTCAGCCTTTTACCAGATAACTATACCTTTCTCATCCTAGTTATTATTTAATGGGATTTTTCATGGATTATTATGCATGCATTTATTTTTGGACTACTGTGGCCAGATTTTATCACCCCAGGAATGGTCATAGCTGTCATTTGAAGCTGACCTCAAATATTCAAACTTACTGAGCTTATATGAGCCTGCAGAGACAAAGATGAATCCAGTAGTATCCCCAAATTACGCACCTGCTCCTTCAGGAGGGAGGTGCAACTACACCAGAACAGTCTCCTAGGAATGTAACAGTCAATGACATAGGCAGTTGGCTGGTAGAAGAAGCACAAGGACCCATGGCAACCAAGCTAAAGTTCAAAGGCAAACCTTATCCAAATCCCAATCCAAGTCCAGGGTCAAAGTCAGGAACAGACAGGGAAAGTCCAGTAGAGGAACATATTTCAAGCAGGCCAGAAGTCCAACAACCAAAGCAGAGCTGGAGCAAAAGCAGGAAGTTCAAGCAGGCAGGAGTCAGAGAACCAAGGAAGCAACTGAAACAATGTACCTTTAGGGCTGGAGGAAGAACCAGAGAAATCACAACAAATCCAGAAACCTTTGTTCCTGAGGCAGCTTCTAGGTGGAGGAGCTGGTTCTTCTATAGCTCTTTCCACGGGTGGCACTCATCAGCTGAAGCAGGATGTGAGTCCAATCTGATTTGCTTTTTTCCCAGCTGGAGCTCTGGAGCTGCCTCAGACCCTGACAGGGAACCACTGACCCACTATCTTATCTGGGGTCAGCTTGAATTTATGGTTCAGCCTTACCAACCCTGATGATGAGGAGACATGAGTGTTATCAGTATATTGATAATGGACAACCCTAAAATCTTAATGACTTCTTCCAGTGACTTTCAATTAACTCTACAGCACCTCAGAACTTAATTCAATTTCTCAGGGAAACTAGCACTGATACACAGGCTGTTTTGCTGCAATGAACAAAGCGAAATCCTAATTTATCATGGCTTCTCTGGAGTTTGCTGGATCCAGTGATTCTCAGAGCCAGAATAACAGAACCGGTCAGTACCCTTTTGATCTGCATAAAAATGCTGCAAATTATTGTCACTCCCACAGCTGCCTTGCTGATCAGTATGCAATCTTTAGAAAAGAACTAACTTCATCATTACGTCTAAAGGTCAGATAGCAGCAAACATTTTAGAGTTATTCAGAGCAAGTATAGGCTAGAGTTGTTACCTGCTGGGAAACATAAAATGTCTTACAAAGAAATCACAATAATTTAAAATGTTGAATTCACAGCTTTGCTGTATATTAATAATATTAATTATGTGCTGTCAAGTCAATTCTGACTTATGATGAACATTTGCAAAGTTTTTTAGGTATAGAGCAGGTGTTCCCAACATTTTTAAGTCATGGGTCAGACTACGCCCCCTCAGACAGCTGAGCAGGATGGACTGGTGGGTTCCCCCACCATAAACACTGCCGAAAAACGCATCTGCGGCTGTAGTAAATTGATTTACGACAACCGTGGGCACATTTACAGCTGTTGTAAATGCTTCAGCTCGCTCCTGCCAGTGATAGCAGTGCAGGCCACATGAAATGGTGCTGTGGGCTGGGTTCAACCCACAGACCATAGGTTGAGAACACCTGGTATATACTCAGGAGAGTTTTACCAGTATCTTCTGTCTTGGGGGGGGGGGGGAATGTTAGTTTTGAGTGAGTGTTGTAGCAGTCTGAGTTGCAATAGGTCCAAGAAAGAAGACTATACACCAGGTTTAGCTTAAATCAAACTGGTATATTAACAACATTTACAGACAAAGTAAATTAGCATTACATCCTGCAATGTTCAGCTGTGCTCTGCTCTGTTCTGTTTCTGCTAAACAAGCTCTGCTGCAAGCAACTATTTCTACAGAGAGTAAACACTTAAGGTTACAATGTATCTTATTAACTGTCAATCACAGCAATGCTGAGCCACGATGATTGCTTGCAACTGTTCCTTGTTAACTGATCTCAGCCTGTCCTTGACATTATCTCTGCTTTGCCTCACTTATATGGATATTATTGACAGGGAATACATTGGGGAATCAAAATTGCCGGCTCACTGAGCTATCCTGTCACCTTTTCTGTATATTAGAGGGAACAATAAGCAATATTTTTTTAAACAGATAAATACCATGAGATATCAAATAGATAAACAATCTGACTGGAATTAACTTGAACAGTTGAATAAGGCACCACTTTGCCTTGCTGTATATTTTGGAATGTAGGAAAAGAGAATAAAATAGTGTGGTGGGGGGTCTTCTGCATATATACTGAAGGAATTTTCCAGTCTATCATTTTTGGGGATTAAATTGAAACATATTTGTTTTGCTCCATTATCTGTGTTTTTGTATCTTCACCAATGCTGGTGGACAGAACCAATGTCAATTAGAAAGCAGATCATTTGTGCATATCCTAAAATTAAAGGGACAGGTCCCAATCCAGGAGTGTGTGCAAAGAATTTAGAATCCTTTGAAATGGCTGTGTAAAAGAGAAACCTGTGACCCACTGGAAGGGATCATAGAGCGGAATAAGGCTTTCTACTCCAGCAGTTTAGTAGCAGGACTGCAGCTTTTTTTTAAAAAGTACTCCATCCTGATAGTGCAGCCTTGACTCACACAGGGAGACCATCTTGTTTCTTTTCT
Organism: Bradypodion pumilum; assembly: GCA_035047305.1. Classification (NCBI taxonomy): domain Eukaryota; kingdom Metazoa; phylum Chordata; class Lepidosauria; order Squamata; family Chamaeleonidae; genus Bradypodion; species Bradypodion pumilum. Next base: position 303,679,499 of record JAWDJD010000004.1, on the reverse strand, counting down.
TTCCATGTGAAGCTTAGGATATAAGTAGGGACAGTTCATGAACCAAGCAGTGAGGGTGTCTTGCCCCAAACTGGGGATTGCCCTTTTTCTGGTTCTGAGCTGTGGATGAACATGTGCAAGTTCATACTTGCTCAGAAAGCATGCACCATTGAGCAGGATTGAGACAACAGAAAAGAAGCCTTGCTACCTTTTGTTCTCCCAATTCATTTCTGCTCTACCTAAATCATTTCTTTTACAACTGTCCTAACATACTCACAAAGATTTCTATAAAATCTGAGTCAGGCTTCCCTGAATTAAATGGTCTGTAAGTTACAGCTTTACAGCAGCAGAGCTAATAATAAATATATTACCTTCCAAAGCTGGAACAAGCTTAGCATCAGCCTGACATTATCAGTTCCAGACATAAGAACTCTTGTGCCACTCATGATTCAAAATCTTGTGTGCTCTGCATTCTTTAACTGGTGAGAAGTACCTTTTGCAGCAGTACCTGGATTTTGTCTTTTTTTTTTTTTGACAGAAAGCATACTAAAGGCATAAGGCACAATATTTGAGTAATGTTAGCACTTGGGAGTAATTAGTTGCAAAAAGTGTATGCACAGGATTATAACTAGTAACCTTTTAGGTAAACAATAATGTATTTAGTTACAACATTTAATGATAATTTAGCAAGTCATCATAGAGCTGCAGCTCAGGTGTAATAAGAAGCAGTTTCTAGTTTTAAGGATACTTTAGGTAGATGGATGGAATTGTTGATGCAATGGGCGCAGTTCTGGCCAGGGTGTGGAGAATGGCAGAGGACAGAGGAGCCTGGTGTGCGGGTGGTCCATGGAGTCACAAAGGGTCGGACTTGACTGTGAGACTGAACAACAAAAAGGTAGTGTTGGGAAACCTATGGTGTGCATGCCAGATGGGACACTCCTAACCCTCTCTGTTGGCACGTGGGTCTTCACCTCAGCACAGAGTTTGCCCTGCCCACCTGCCCAGCAACCCAATGGGAGCACTTCCTTCCTCCCTCCCCCAGCACAGAGTCCATTTTACTGTGGTAAGCTGCCCAGAATAGTGCTTGTAACAACTGCAGTGGAGTATTGAATGAATGAATGAATGAATGAATGAGATTGCCTTACCCAATCCTCTTAAGCGAAAAAGGCTGTCACTCATTAAACATTCAGGAACCTCTAGCAAGTCATTTATTTATTTATTTATTTATTTGTTGGATTTATATAACCGCCTTTTTTCGCCTAAGCGACCCAAGGTGGCTCACAACATCAGTTAAAACCCATACTCAATACTAATTAAAACCAAATACTATAAAACTATCTTAAAACATCCATAAAACCTCCCCAATCCCCTTAAAAAGAAGGACACCCGGGCAGGAATAAAATAAAAACCCTGAGCAAGGCTAAATTAGCCAGCAGGGCTGGGTTGTGGTACCAGTTGTACCCCACACCTGCCGGCATAGCCACGTTTTTAAGGCCTTCCTGAAGGAGAGCAACTCTGCCTGGAGGTGCAGTTCAAGTGGCAGGAGGTTCCATAGGTCCAGAGCAGATATGGAGAAGGCTCTCCTCCTGGTCCCATTGAGATGTGCCTCCCTGGCTGATGGGACCATTAGGGAGTCCCTATGGTCCACTCTCGTAGGACGGGTCGGAAACCTTGAAGTGATGCTGTCTCTTAAGTATCCTGGCCCACTACCATGAAGGGCTTTAAAGGTCAAAACCAGCACCTTGAATTGCACCCGGAGGCACACTAGTAACCAATGCAGCTCCCTTAGCAGCGGTGAGGCACGGGCATAACGCCCGCACCCCATCACCACACGGGCAGCCACATTCTGAACCAGCTGTAGCTTCCAGATGGTCATCAAGGGTAGCCCCATGTACAGCACATTACAATAATCCAGTCTGGAGGTGACCATTGCATGGGTGACTGAAAGTAAGGAGTCTCAGTCTAGGAGCAGGCATAATTAGCAGATGACATGAAGTTGCGCAAAGGCCCTCCTGGCCACAACTGCCACCTGCTCTTTGAGTAGTAGTCGTGAGTCCAGGAGGACCCCCAAATTATGCACCGGGTCTGTTTGGGGCAAAGAAGCCCCATCCAGCACCAAAGATGGTAGCTCCCGGGATAACATGGGGCTCCAAACCCACAGCCACTCAGTCTTGCCAGGATTCAGCTAAAGCCCATTTTCCCCCATCCAAACCCTTACAGCCTCCAGGCACCAGGATAGGACTTCAACTGCATCACTCGGGTTCCCACGGGCTGAGATATACAGTTGGGTATCATCAGCGTATTAATGATACTTCACTCCGTGGGAACGGACGATCTCACTCAGCAGCTTCATGTAGATGTTAAATAGAAGAGGCCAGAGTACCGAGCCTTATGGCACACTGTTCTGAAGAGGCCTAGGGCGGGACAACTCATCCTCCAACAACACCAACTGGGTCTGGCCCATGGCTGACAAGTATCCCGTATTGGCCAGGAAACTCGGTATTTTACCCTCTTTCCCGCCATCCTCCCGTAATAGTTAGACTGCAATGCCCTAATGCCACCACTGGATGGCTGCACAGAATAAGCATAGCTGTCAGGTTTGGCCGGGAAATTTCCCTTATTTTCAAATCCAAAACTTGACAGGTATGGTCTGGCCCCTCAGAAACGAGGAAAACCAGGATCACACAGTGCCCTGAGCCCCCAACCCTCAGAGCCATTCCAGAAGGATACCATGGTTGATGGTATCGAAGGGCGCTGAGAGGTCAAGAAGAGCTTAACTGTCCCACAAATATAGGAAGCTGGGATATTTTGTATAACCGGCCTGCTGGCCTAACAATATGGTTAGTATTTTAAAGTCTCCACAAACCATCCAGTGATGTTCTTGATATTTGATTTTGTCAAGAATCACAGTTAAATCATTATAGTTTTCATCAAAATGCACCGAGTGTCCTATAGGAAGTGATGCAAATGTATTTCCATTATGCAGCAAGACTACTTTCAGGCTTGTTTTAGACAAATCAATTAATAGGCATCACTCAGATGAATCATAATCTATTTCAAAGCACTTCATTAGCCCTTGGAGAAAAACTGAGTGAATTCTTTCTCTCAGTGCCTGTACCACGAAAATGATGTTCCAGGTGACAGCAGGTTTTTATTTGCTAGTCTTGACCCCAGCAATATGTCTGAATCTTTGGAAGGGCCTAACTAGGTGATTGAGCTCACTCTGAGAAAAAAGTTACCTCATCAACAGAAAAATCTGAGCTAGATTCGTCCTGGGAAGGTAATGTGTCTTCATCCTCCAAATCACTCAGGATATTATCCAAACTGGAAGGTGGGTGTGCAACTGGTATTTCAGAGCTATGAAGCACTGGACGAATAGCTGAATCAAGGTTTGTGTAAGATATCTTCTTTTTATTTTTTGTATTAAAGCCTTTCATATCTACCAAACAGAAATAGCAGTTTGGTAGTGTGGTTTTGCTGTTCACGCCACATCATAGGAATGCCAAAAAGTCATTACTGAGGTTTTCTTACCTTTAAACCACAAACAAAGATCTTCTTCACACCTTCTACACACCTTATGAGGAGCCCATGCTTTGTCTTGATCCCCAAGTTTCAACTTGAAGTAAGCAAAATACACTTTCTTCACAAAATCACTTATGTTTCTTTGTTGACTTTTAATAGTGTATTCACCATAAATAAAACAAAAGTTGTCCAGAGAAATAACACAACCTCTTGGAGCCATAATAAAAATGAGCACAGTCATGTTTGAATGCAGGATGTAAACTGAGTGTGGCTCATACAGCAACCAAGATCCTGAACTTATTTAGTATGTTGAAACATGATCAAATCTGAGAGTAGCCATGTTTATACTCATTTATAATACGCCAGAGAACATGTCAAAACATGCTCAACCCATCCAGTAAAATTCCTGGATATGTTCACCTTTCGCCTCAAACAAAATAAACCTGTTGGGACATGATCATCTGAGCTTACTCACACCACTAAACCTACACTACAGCCAGTTGTGGGCTCCCAAAAAATTTACTACCACACTGAGGCTGTGGTATGGTGGGTGTGACCAGGGGGAAGCTCTGTGTTGCACCCATATTAGGACTACTTTATTTCAAAACTTGGATGGGCATGGTTTGCCTAAGTGGGCGGCATAGAAATTTGAAAATTAAATTAAATTAAATTTCTGCTACCGGTTCTGGTGAACTGGTGCAAACCTGCTAATGCCCACCACTGACTATACCCCCACCAGCACCATTCCTCTTATTTTCTCTTTGCATTATTCTTGATTCTAGCTCTAATAAATATTAAATGAAAGTAAGAAATAATTTTTGGATAGGGTTTTTAGAATCAAGAATAGGATCTCAGATTTTGAGTTAAAGGCAAACTTCACACTAAATTAAACTAAAAACATGAGTTTTGCAAGAAAACTTGACAAGTTGGAATTTCTTTTAGTATTTTTCTTGGTTTCACTAAGTAAAAATCTATAAGAAACAGTAAAAAAAAATCCTATGCAGTTTTTTAGTTGCAGACCTGTGTTATCTTGCCAAAGTATTTGTTTGTACTTTTATTTTTGTGCATTTGTTTTAAGATAATAAGACCCCTCCACACTTGGGTTCCAAGGCTGAGGCTAATCTTCGATCTTCAGCAGGTAAACTGAACCAAAAGAGAATCTTCAAAGCTTGAAAACACATCTTTGTTACTGTACAACCCTCAGAGAAAGAAATCCAACTGACCTTTAATTGCAGCAGAGATGGCAAACACTGAAGTCATGGAGCTGAGTCAGAGGATGGAAAGAGTGTGCAAAATAGCTTTGAATGTGGAGAAATGTAAATTTTATGAGACTAGTAGCCTGTCATATTGGGGGCAGACTCTCTACTGAAAGACAAAGTTAGAAAACAAGCATGTAAGGAGAACCTTGATTCACTGCAGAAATGTATTTCCAAATATGTGTGCATAGATCTTCAGCCAAAATTAAAAATATAAGTTTTTATGCAGTTAATATCCACATTTTCATCATGCAAGTTTGTATCCCACCTTTTGAACTAAAATAGTGCTCAGGGTGCCCAATAAAATAATAAAATACAGAAATTGCAAAAACAAGTTGATTAAAAACGCAACTAGAAGCCAATCATATTTAGGTATGTACTTCTTTGCATGGCTCGTAGGTGGCTCAAGTGATTAAGACACTGAACTCGCTGACTGGAAGGTCAGAGTTCGATTCCTGGGACTTGCATGACAGAGTGAGCTCCCGTCTCTGTTCCAGCTCCTGCCAACCTAGTAGTTCGGAAGCAAGAAATTGCAAGTAGATAAATAGGGACCACTTCGGTGGGAAGGTAAACAGCGTACTGTACACTACGGTGTTGAAGCATGCCTGCCACATGTCCATGGAAATGTCTGTAGATGCAAACAGCGCTGGCTCTTTGACTATAAACAGAGATGAGCACTCAACCCTAGAGTCTGACTTTTGAGCAAAAGCGACCTTTACCTTTACCTCTTTGCATGTACACCACTAATGATAATAACATGACCGCAGGCCTATAGCCATAGTTTCATGTGTTACAAATATAAACTTATACATCGGCTTCACTTATGTTTTCTCACAAGGAAGTCAAGTAGGCATGCATAGCATTGTGGCCTTAGTATTTTCACTTTAGAACTAAGCACTCTGTTTTGATAATTACAATTTTTTCTTCAAAGTTTTGTGCTGACATAACAGTTAGTTTGGCCTCATTAACTCCCAAAAACTCTATCAAATCTGGATATCATCTTATCTATTGTTATTAAGTCTTCCATTAATAAAAATAATGCAATCATGGATGAGATGATTCAGTCTTACTAAAATACATAAAGAATAATTTATGAAAACCAACTCGTTTGTTTTAATATATTTATGACATTTGTAATGCATCATGTCCTTCTTCCAAGGAGCTTAGGAGGGCAACCAATGCAGGTTTTTAATGTAATTTTCACATTTATTTTAAAAACTTGTGTCACCTTTTCTGAAAAGTTACCTAATAAAAAGAGCAGCATACTATATGCAGAAAACATATAGAGCATACCCATTCTAGCCAAAATGATTGCAACAGTAAAAATGCCAAGATAATAAATCCGCTAAAGTAACAATTTGTAGTAACAGCAGCTTACTCTATGGAAAATTAAAGACGAACAAAGCAAATAAATCCCTGAATTTGACTCCTATTTTTCATCAGGCAACCACTTCTTACCCAAATATGAATCTATTGTCATGGCTGTTGTTGTTGTTGTTGTTGTTGTTGTTGTGTGTTTTGGTTTTGGTTTTGGTTTTTACATTTTCTCTTGGTATCTATTGCTTGGGGAATAAAGTAATCTAAATACCCAGAAGAAATTTGTGCTTCAAATTGACTGTTCTCCTTTGTACATCTAGAAGGTACTGAAGGCTTAATCCAGTTGTGGTGGATCAGCTACAAGTGTTCTTGGATGAAACTGACTGCCTGGTTCTATTCCAGTTGGGGCTCAGGCCATGGTATGGTACCAAAACTGCATTGGTCGCACTGCACAGTGACTTTTTAAGGAAGGCTGACAGTTGCAATATTGTTCCTTTAATACTTCTCAATCTCTCAGTGGCTTTTCATAACATCGACCACTGTACCCTCCAGACGGTTGGGATTGGGGACCTCACTTTGCATTGACTCAGGTCCTTTCTTGATGGTTGTGTCCTTGCTTCAGTTCTCAAAACTCCTTGTTAAAACAGCAAGCCATGTGATCTCCCCAAAGAGTAACAGAATGTCAAAGATTAATGTCATGTCCGGCCCTTTTAGTAAGAATAGTCCAACAGCGATGAACAAGCCCGTGGCTCTGAAGCCTGACCTTGTGAAAGCGCACTAGGAGAGGACCAAGGCTAGCCGCAGCGTTGACCACCTGTTGTCGAGTAGAGAAGCATAGATCCAGCCCGGCCACGCCCTTGTTTACCCGTGGCTCTTATATACTGTCTCAGCTAGGGTCATTCCCTATACAATGTAACAACCCTCCGGGTGTTTCTTAACTAACCAATCATATCGTGAAGCTAACAGTATAAACCAATCCGGAACAGGATCCAAACTTGTAACCAATCAGGGGGCTTTGGTTAACATAATGAGTGTGCCCAGGAAGGGAGAATACGCACCAATTCTTACCCATATTACTGATGGCAGGAAATTGCCATTTTGTCTTTTTACAAGCATTGCTGAGCAACCTGCTTTTATTTGAATACACAACAAGTAACTATATAGTCACTTTCACTTTCCAGAAATTGACCAAGGCAGTAATGGAACCTCCATCCATAGCCATCAGGAATTCACCTGGATCTGGAAGCCTCTGAGCATGAAGCATACAACAAATTAATAAATTCTAATAGCTACTGGTGGTCAGTGGTTTGAGCAGGTTGTGGGAGGAGGAAGAGAATGTCACCTTTTGGAAAAGATGTCCTATCCTCAGAATGATATAGAACTCCTTGCCCTGTGGAGTTTGACAACTGACAACATCCTCTCCTTTTGTTTTTCCTAATTGATTATTTATCTAATCACTTGGAAATTGTATAAACTCCTGCCTAAGTTCCCAGAAGGCTGAAGGAGAGGAGATGCAACTTTTATTTTCAAATTAAATTCCAGTTAGATGCATAATTTTAGAACTTGGAGAAGTTCCTATTTCACACTACAAACCCCAGATTCTCCCAGCCAACCGGGGAGCTGTTGTTAAAAAATTACTCACAAAGCAGCTAGGGCCAGGCTTTCCCAAAACTACAACATTCTAGAGTAGATGAGACATTAATGTATGCATCTGTAAGATTTCTTGAACTGTCAGTGGCTTCACTCTTTGTATGATTGCACAGGAAATCAATTTATCACAAAACAATTTGTGAAATGGTACTTGGCTGTTTTGCCCTTCCATCCAAGCTTCAATGAGAGCTACAACTTAAAAATATATATATATACCAGATGAAGATCTAAACAGGCACTGGATGTTATGCCTAGGCCCCAGGTAAAACTCAGTAATAGAGCCTTCATGGTGCTATAGTCAGGCTGCAGTACTGCTCACATTGTGAATTCTATCCTGAAGGGATTGAGGTTGACTTAGCCTTCCATCCTTCTGAGGTTAGTATGGTAGGAACAAAAATGCTAATTACTTTGTGAACTGCTCAAAGAGTGCTCTAAACACAATGGGGCAGTAAATAAGTGTGTTTGCAATTGCTAATATAACAAAATATATGAAAGGTTAACTAACATTTCTGTTAATGTCTTAGAAATTGTCTGTAATAATTTGTTATTATGTACTTATTTTGTATATATTGATTTATGTTCATAAATATATATAAATAAATTGTCCATCATAGACTGCAGCCTGTTCCACTCCCACCTCTAGAATTTGATCATGTAAATCATATTAATAACCAGGTAACTGTAATTATATAATAATGAATGTAATAGTGCAATAAATCATTAGGCAAGTAAAATGACATAATGTTATAGGTCCCCTTGGATTTAATTACAGAGGAGCAACTATTAATTTATACCAGATTTTTTTTTTACTTGGCACCAAAGACCTCTTGATATAATACTCCAAAATACATTACTATTTAGATATACTTATTTAAAGCATTAAAACCCTTCTTTGATTGGTTTATGGACTAATAATCAGTGCCCAAGCAGATAAATGATGAGGCTGAAGGCCAAACTATGAGTGGGATTGGATATTATCCAAGTGGCAAACTGCAATTATCATTTGTGGAGTCCAGTGAGCACTTAATTTTATTGATAGAATCTCTGTATAGCCACACAGGTTTAATAGAAAGTTTGCTCTGTAAATAAATTGAATTATCCAAGGTCTGAATTTTCCCCTAAATCGCTTGGAGGACCCTGAATAAGCTGAGGGTTGGAGTCCCTAAATGCAAGACCAACATGCTCAAATGGGGATTGCTGGCAGACAACAACACACTGTGGGAATGTGGAAATACAGAGTCTGGCCCATTTACTGGTCTGCCAATTGCTGCCAGATGAGGACTTGGGTTTGGGCAATGACAAAATGAAGGAAATGGCTTCATTTTTGCAGTCCAGGGTTTGATTGGGACACAGAAAAAGAAGAAGTTTGGAAGCAGTGACATCACAAGCCTAATTCAGGAGGAATACTTTGATGTTCGGGAATTGAAGAGAAGCAGCCAGCATGAAAGGGCCAAACACAGCTTTATTGTAAGCAAACCAAACATGAACAGCAATGGTGCAATGGTGCAATGGATACATTTGGGTGGGAAACAATATGATTAGTTAGAAGAGGAGTGGGGTGATTGTGGGGTTACCGGACGTGAGTGAAGACTTTGTGTGTCTTGTTAGAAAGGGCGGGAATGCAAGTCCCGTGATAGTTCAGTACCAAGAAGAAGACAAAATGGAGGATCACCCCGATCCCATAATAACAATTACACAACATTGCAGCAATAATGAAAGTTACATACACAACAAATACCTGAAAGCCTTGAGAAGCCTACACATAGTAGGGTTATAAGCCCCAGTCACCATGTGCTCTCCACAAGGTGGAAATTGATCAAATCTCCATCCATTGAATTCAATGAAAAAGAACTTATTCATAATGATTGTCCTTATAAAGGTCTCTTGCTGTTATCATGGAGGTTGAACTGCCAAGAGGGTGTTTTGCTAGTACTGTATATAAAAGAAAAGATACAGCATCTGGATGATATTAATCTCCCGCAATTTAAATGAAATTAAGATGATGTTCATATAAACCAGGGTTGCCCAAACCTATTGGGCCATGGGCCAGTCACATGGTTCAGGGGGCTGGTCACTATGGCTCAAGGGCTGGATCCAGCCCCTGATGCCAATTCATCCGGCCCACAAAGCCCTCGTTGTTCCCAGAAGCGGAAGTAAAACACGCCCATACGGGCACGTTTTACTTCTACTTCCAGGAGCAATGGGGGCTTCGTAAACCAGATGAATTGGCATCAGGGGACAAATCCAGCCCTCGGGCCATAGTTTGGGCACCCTTGATATAAACTGCTAGAGTTCCAAAAAACTGCTAACTATGAAGCATGCAGGTCACTGCTATGCTGTTTCTCCTGTAGATGCAATTATTCCAATGTTTGGTAATAAGATGTAGAGCTCATTGGTCAATTGAAATTGTTTGCAGAGAATTCTATGCACTTTGTGTCTGTGCATTGAGAAAAGGCAGTGTTCCCAGTTGTACAAACAGATTCTCCTTCATAGAGAGGTATACATGAACAGGGTTCTATGCATGCCTTTAGCTGAACCCAGTAAGGATGAGACCAAAGCCTGCTACTCTCACCCTGCTCTTCATCTTTCATCCTTTCAGTGAATACATTTTTAAGCAAAGAGGATTAAAGTCAAAGAAATGTGATAGTCTACAACACTCTGGAGGCAAAAAAGCAGAGGTAGACAACAATGGGATGAGAAAGAGCTCATAACATAAACCCTGACTAACTTCAAAGCACTAACAGCATATAGCTTTACTTCTGAGCCCTCTATGAAACCTGTTTTCACTGGAGAGAAGGAAGAGGACCACAGAAGGGAAATGCACGATCCCATTCTCAACACAAAGGGTGTGGCACAAGCACATAATCTTCTCATGCCAGCAAGAGCATTGGTTTATACTCTTCAGACTTTTTAGTATGTGAGTTGAGGAATGGAATAGTAATAACCACAGGAATCTCAAAATTTCCTATTCTAATCAGACAATACTTGGTTTTCAACTGTTTATGTTATGTTTGTGGGGAAGCAGACTAAAAACTATGCATCTGTAATGATGCTGACACTTGCCAGAAGTACAACATGTTGTTTGGGCTGGCTTTTCATAGCCGTGAGTGTATGTCATACATACACACATGCTCACATATCGGAGAGCCAGAGAATTACAATGAGAGAAAATACAGGAGATAGAATCATCTCTGAATTCCACTCCATTACTTCAAAAGACATTGGATTCATGAAGTCTGCACTGCTGAGCTGGTAAATTAGAAATTCACAACACTGTTTTGTTATTGCAGCCTGACTGCATTAATGGATGCAAGGACTGAATTCATCTGAAAAGCCAAGATAGGAAGAATAGCTAGTAACCTACCCTGAATACTCAGGATAAAAAAGAATAAATAGTCAATATATTTTCATTGGAAACCCTTCTTGATTAGGTTCAGTTTCCAGTACTCAGTGCATGGAGAATCATACAGTGAGACATCTTTTGACATAGAGGTTGGTTTTGTTGGGGGCAGAATGTCAAATTAACAAAGACTACCCCTTTAGGTGTGGGCCACATCATCCTGGGGGGAAATGGGAATCATCTGGGAGAGGAGCAATATTCCATTAAGTGTGCTCCTCCCATCCAAATGGGATTGAATATTTCTCTTGTATGGCTCCAGATAATCAGGGAAAGTGCAATTTGTTTTGTTTCATTTTGGGAAGATCAGTCTTAAGATGCATTGCTTAAAGAATAAGTTTTTCTCCTTTCCTTTTCTGTGCCAGTCAAAATACACAGAAAGGGAAATATATATATATATATTTACTGTCATCTGACCAATGCAATTGAAAATTGATCACCTAGAAACATTTTTAAAATTGCATTTCCCCTGACCATCCATAGATGTTTAGGGGAAATATTCCTTTGGTGAAATCTAGAAGTGTATCATCAGGCATTTCACGATACTGGCAAATTTTCCTGATGGAGGAATTGTTGCAGGCCTCCTAAATTCTGCTGATTCTTTCACTTATTTGTATATTTTAATCGGTTGGCCATGATATTTGATTTTAATGATTTTCAATTGAATTTGTACTGAATGATTTATACTGACTATATGATTTATGTTGATTGTAACCCACTTTTACCTTTACCTAATATTGGACAGGGACTGTGGTGGCTTAGTGCTTAAGGTGCTGAACTTGATGACTGGAAGGTCGTCAGGTCAGCAGTATGAGACCCAAGTGCTACATGACGGAATGAGTTCCTGCCTCTGTCCCAGCTCCTGCCAACCTAGCAGTTTGAAAGCAAAAAATTGCAAGTAGATAAATAGGTACCACTTTGATAAGAAGGTTAACAGCATTCTATGCACTCCAGTGTCTAGTCCTACCTGCTACACATTCTCAGAAATGTCTGCAGATGCAGAACACGCTGACTCTTTGGCTATAAATGGAGATGAACACCAAACCCTAGAGTCAGATACAACTGGCTTTTGAGCAAAGGCAACCTTTACCTTTACTAATAGTGGAAAGGCTGCTGCTGCTGCTGCTGCTGCTGTAGTACTAGTAGTAGTAAAAGCAGCAGCATCTTATCAAAACCAAAACTACCTGTAGTCTTGCTAGTTTCAGATGGTGTTGCCAACAATAAACAAGAATATTACTCAATTATTAATCTAGATAAAGCTTGTAAACTTATTCAAAAATTGATCCATCATGGCAAAATGAAGTACATGTGTTTTTCCATTTTGATTTATGAGAATATTGATACTCATAATTTGCAATTATGGCACTCCCATGTCCCATTGTAAAGAAATGAAATGATTTGACCTCCATTTCATTCAGTACAAGAATATGATCAAAACTATAACAGCAATCAAATCTCTCTTCTGTGTGTGGGTGGGGGGCACACTTGGCTACAGTTTGGGGACTCTGATAGATTAATTCCATTCTCTTGCAGACTCTGGATATTGAGGTGAGTTTTTAAAAAGGTGGTTACACAGCTTATTCATATGCCTTTATTTTCAGTAGGAAGATAATGCAAGCGCGGCGCCAAAATGGCCGCCGCGCCCTTTGCGGGCCCCCCCCCACAGGACAGAGAATCCGGGTAGTTAGGGGCGTGGCCAGCTCCCTTATAAAAGGGGTGGCCAGGAGGCAGCCGAGCTGCCATTTTGCCTCAGCGACGGAGCGGAGAAGTTTTTTCCCTGCGCCTCCGTCGCTCGTTGGTATCACCGGGAAGCCTTTTTGGGTCGTTTTGCCTAGCTAGCTTCCCTCTCTTTTGCTTGAGATGCCTTCCAAAAAGAAGGCTGCTGCGAATTCAGCCCGGGCTGTTAGGAGGCGCAACCCAGGTCGGAGGACCGTGGTGCCGCCTCCTCAACAGCCACCTTTGCCATCCCCGGCCGGGGCTGGTGGCTTGGGGTCTATCGCCCATTGGCCTGATCAGGGTGCGGGCGCGGAGGGCGCTCCGGCCCGCGGCCCGCGAGCGGTGGACACCGCTCCTCCTCCTGCCCAATCCGTTGGGCCTATTGCTTTCGGGCCGCAGCCTCTCCCGGGGTCCTCTAGCCTTGGGGGGTGGCCCGGCGCCCTGCCTTGGCAGGTTTCCTCACCAGCCCTGACGGGCTTCGGTCCTGGCCAATGGCCATATATGGGCCATGGGGTTCAAGGACATGTACCCATGCAAGGGTCAGGCGGGCCGGCCGGCTCTTTGCCCATGGTCAATGTAGACACCTTACTGGCCCGTATTGCGGCATTGGAGGCGTCTTTGGCCCGGGCCAGTCAGGCAGGCGCCCCTTTTGGGGTACCTTTGGAGGCGCTATCGGCAGCAGGACACCGGCCGGCGGGGAGGGTTGAGCTGCTGCAGGCGGGTGGCGCGGCTCCGGCCACTGCCTCGCAGCTCCCCAGCCAGCAACCTGGTGCGGGTCAAGCCCCGGTGACGAGCTCTTCATCGGTCGTGAGCTCCGACGCCCCTAGTGGGCCAGAACCCCCGGTGGGGGCGGCCCGCGGGGGTGCAGCGTGTGAGTATATGGTGCAAACGAGTACATCCACACACATTCCCAATATAGGGGGGGCCTTTCAGTGGCCTTGGCCTCGCGCGGGTGGTGCAGGGACTACGCCGCTGGCGACCCACCCGGCGACAACTACTGCCACTATGCCACCTGGGGTGGGCCCCGGTTCTTACACTGCTGGGAACATGCTTGGGGTGGCAGGGTTAACTCAGGCCCCTTTTGATAGGCCAGCTATCCCCTTTTCGGCTCTGCCGACGGCAGGGTATTCCTTGCCACTGGGTGATCACTTGGCACAGGCTACCAGAGAAAAGATATGGCGAGGGGAGTACGTAGATATCTTCTCACTCCTGAACAGAGAGCCCACCAAGGAAGAAAGGGAGGGTCAGGATGAGAAGGACAAGGAGCAGGCACGCCGCCGTAAGCCGCCGCGTACCTGGGCCAACTGGCTCCCCGCTTATTTAATATACATGGCGGTATATTTGAGGGCGCGCCCGGATCTAGCTATTCCCATGGTCCAATATTTGGACAACATATATAGGGCGATGGTAGATTTCCCGGGCCCCTCATGGCTAGCATATGATGAGGAATTTCGTATGAGGATTCCCCTCCACCCCGAGATGAGATGGGATGAGCCGTGCCAGAGACTGTGGCTCTTGTATATGACACCCACACGTCCTGCCCCGGGGGATAGATACCATTGTGGACATGCGGTCCAGCGAGCAGCTCCAGCGCAGGTTACCCGCCAACCGGCGGGGCAGGGGGTTCCAGCCCGCCTGCTGTGCTGGACTTTCTCGTCCAATGGTTCCTGCAGTCGGAAGAACTGCAGGTATAAGCATGAGTGTCCCACATGTTCTGGTCCCCATGCAGCCTCTGCTTGTCCCAAGTCTGGGGGGGCGCGAGGCAGAGGGAGGGGTGGACAGTGGGCTGGCAAGCCTGCCACGGATGGAACTACTCCTCCGAAAGGCCCCCTCCCCAATTAAGGTGGACATGCTGGAGCGCTGGCTCGCATCGTACCCAAGGGGAGAAGACAGAGAGTATCTCATCCAAGGTTTTCAGCAGGGATTTCGTATCCCTTTTATGGGTGATAGATCCCCTCAGGATGCTCCCAACCTTTTATCCCTCAGAGGAAGGGAGGAGGTGGCCGCGGCCAGCATTAAAAAGGAATTAGACGCGGGCAGGGTCGCTGGACCTTTTCCCGCACCCCCTTTTCCCAACCTTAAGGTTTCGCCATTGGGTTTGGTTCCCAAAAAGTCCCTAGGTGAGTTTCGCCTTATTCATCATTTGTCCTACCCAGCCGGCCGATCGGTCAACGATGCGATACCTGATGACCTTTGTTCGGTCAGGTACACATCGTTCGACCATGCGCTGCGCATGGTGCGCTCGTGTGGCCCGGGTGCCTTGCTGGCCAAGTGCGACATTAAGTCAGCTTTTCGCCTCTTGCCGGTGCACCCGGGCGACTTTGAATTGCTGGGTTTTAAATTTAAAGGGGAGTATTATTTTGATAAGGCCATGCCTTTTGGCTGCTCCATATCATGCTCGGCTTTCGAGCGTTTTAGTACCTTCCTAGAGTGGGCTTTCGTCCGCAGGTCAGGGTCCCGGTCTGTAGCCCATTACCTGGATGACTTTTTATTCGGGGGTGAACGGGGCTGGGACACGTGTGCACGTCTCCTCAATACATTTCAGACGCTAATGCAGGAACTTGGTGTCCCTTTAGCGCCCGAAAAGACCGAGGGCCCGTCGACCGAACTAGTATTCCTGGGGGTTGAGATTGATACAGTAGTGCAGGCTTCTAGGTTACCGGGTGATAAGGTGTCCAGGATAGTGACCCTTATCTCGGAATTGCTGGCCAAGCGTAAGGCATCCCTGAGGGAACTGCAGGTGCTACATGGGCACCTCAATTTTGCTTGCAGGGTGGTCGCACCGGGTAGGGCTTTCGCCCGGCGCTTATGCGACGCCATGGCAGGGTTATCCAGGCCCCACCACAGAGTCAGGCTTACCCGGGGTATCAGGGCAGACATGTTCGTCTGGTTGCAATTCCTGAGGGAGTTTAACGGGGTCTCATTTTGGAGGTCTGACCTCCTGGCATCCCCCAATTTCCAGATACAGTCTGATGCCTCAGGATCCCTGGGTTATGGGATGTACTTCGATGGGAAGTGGGCCTATGGTGGGTGGCCACCGGCATGGGCAGGCACAGGTCGCCTGCGGGATCTCACATACCTGGAATTTTTTCCCATTCTGGGGGCTTTGATGCTATGGGGCGAACAGTGGGCTAATTCGGTGGTGCATTTCTGGTGCGACAATGCTGCCGTTGTACACATTGTCAATGCACAGACTTCTAAATCGCCCAGAGTCATGGATCTAGTGCGCCATTTTGTGCTGCGCTGCCTGCGCCTCAACGTCTTGTTCAGGGCCAGGCATGTCCCAGGGGTTAATAACGATATTGCTGACGCTTTGTCCCGCCTGAAGATCTCCCGGTTCCGCGCCTTGGCCCCGGATGCGGAGGAATTTCCCTCGCCACTCCCGGACGAGATGTGGACTATTGGCAAGGAGAGGTGAACCGGGCGATTGGCCTGTCACTAGCGCCACGCACGCGTAAGGCGTATCAACAAGCATTCAACTCGTATAGGGCTTTTGCTACTCAATTTCACTTGCCAGAGACCTGGCCTATCCCGGTGGACCATGTTCTGCGGTTCATGGTTCACCTGCATGCACAGGGCCTTGCACCTCGCACCATAGCATCCAAGCTCTCGGCGTTGGCTTTTATGGCCAAAGTAGGGGGTCATGTGGATACCACCTCTGACTTCCATGTGAGACACGTTTTGGAGGGGTGGGTGCGCGAGCGCGGGCGTTGCCCGGACGACCGGCACCCTATTTCCCCAGGGGTTCTTACCCAGTTGGCCCGGGGCTGGCCAGGCCTCTATTTTGATCGTTATGAGGCAGCCCTTTTTCATGCAGCCACAACGGTGGCATTTTTTGGAGCGCTCCGCGTCAGCGAACTCGTGATGCTGTCTAAGGCGGATGCAAGTGGTAGGGCACTGAAACTCGGAGATGTCTATGTCGCCAAAGACTGGGCCCAGTTGAGGATTCGCTCCTCTAAAACAGATCAGCATGGCGTAGGCAGTGGAGTAAGACTGCTACGGTGTTCTTTGGCAGACATCTGTCCGGTTGGTGCCCTACAGGAATACCTGGCACTGCGTGGCATGCACCACGGCCCGTTTTTCTGTCACCAAGATGGGTCTCCCCTTACTAAATTTCAGTTTTGGAAGGTGACAGCCAGAGCCCTCACCAGGGTGGGCCTACCAGGTGCCCGTTATGGCACACATTCGTTCCGTATTGGTGCAGCCTCTACAGCAGCTGCTTTTGGGTACTCTGGGGCTGACATACGCAGCATGGGGAGGTGGGGCTCACAATGTTTTCAGTTTTATGTGCGCCCACTCCCGCCATGAGTACCAATCCAGTCACCTTACCTTCCCTTTTTCTCAATTTTCTTACAGACCCTGGGTGTCGTATTACACCGGTGACAGTATGGCTGGTGGGCCACAGCTATGTGCTCAGGGCAGCGCGTTACGCTGCGGCGACAGAGTGGGGACCCCGACTGGGACTGGGTGAACACGCCAGTCTCGCATGGCATGGTAAGCCTGGGATGTTATGGCGGGAGCTGCGGCCTTTCCTTTTTTCTGGCCTGGGGGCTGACCCGCCTGACATTCTAATCATCCACCTGGGGGGCAATGATTTGGGCCAGGTCACCGGCTTATCGCTCAAGCATGCGATTTGCGAGGACCTCGCCTACTTGCATTATGTCTGGCCTGCCACAGCCCTGGTTTGGTCGGACATTGTTCCGCGCCACTCTTACAGAGGGGGCGTTAACCTCCTGGCTCTTGACCGAGCTAGGCGCGCGGTCAATAAGGCAGTGGCGCGGTTTCTTACCACCAGGGCTTGGGGACGGGTTAGTCATCACCCCGATATTAGTCTACGAAATTATGACTTGTATGCAGGGGATGGGGTCCATCTGTCGCGAGGAGGTATGGACCTCCTGTTGGGTGACTGGCGAGCAGGCCTGTTGACCGAGCTGACGGTCTGGGGGGGGGCGTCAGGTCTTCTGTGAAGCCCCTCCGTGTGGCGGGTAGCACTGGTAAGGTAAACAGTATGACCCACAAGTATCCGGCAGGTTCGCAATTGACTGGACAACACTAGACAGGAATAAAGTAGTTAAACGTTGTCCGGTCAACGACGAACCAGGCGATGGGGTGATGATGATTGCTAACCAGCATGCATCACCCCTGTGATTTTACGGATACGCGTCAGAGGGTGGGGTCATGAGTTAGTTATTGACTACGGTCAACAATTTGTTTGTTGTTAACAAACAAATTGATACAAATTGATACATTGTAACCAATTGCCGTTGGCAATTTTGGGGTGGTACCTTACCAGTGTTACTTCGGCCTGCTTGCCTTAGGAATTATGATTGGTCGTTTTACCAATACAAATTTATAATTCGGACTAGGGCATTGAATCAATAAATGTGGCCCTTTGCTGTTATCCACTTTCAATGTTGTCTGTGTCCGTTATTGGGGGGGTGCGCCTGCAATGCAAGCGCGGCGCCAAAATGGCCGCCGCGCCCTTTGCGGCCCCCCCCCCCCACAGGACAGAGAATCCGGGTAGTTAGGGGCGTGGCCAGCTCCCTTATAAAAGGGGTGGCCACGAGGCAGCCGAGCTGCCATTTTGCCTCAGCGACGGAGCGGAGAAGTTTTTTCCCCTCCACCCCCTCCCTAGTTAACAGTGTGATCATGGTCGCTTCGGGGCCGGGTGGGAATTTTTGGTTGGGACCCATATTGGCTTCGGGTCCTGGCTTTTTTGCCCATCCCACACTGTTGCTATGGTTTGATATAGGGGTCTTTCTTCGTTCCTACTGTTGACTTTGGTCACATGGGCGGGTAGCACTGGTAAGGTAAACAGTATGACCCACAAGTATCCGGCAGGTTCGCAATTGACTGGACAACACTAGACAGGAATAAAGTAGTTAAACGTTGTCCGGTCAACGACGAACCAGGCGATGGGGTGATGATGATTGCTAACCAGCATGCATCACCCCTGTGATTTTACGGATACGCGTCAGAGGGTGGGGTCATGAGTTAGTTATTGACTACGGTCAACAATTTGTTTGTTGTTAACAAACAAATTGATACAAATTGATACATTGTAACCAATTGCCGTTGGCAATTTTGGGGTGGTACCTTACCAGTGTTACTTCGGCCTGCTTGCCTTAGGAATTATGATTGGTCGTTTTACCAATACAAATTTATAATTCGGACTAGGGCATTGAATCAATAAATGTGGCCCTTTGCTGTTATCCACTTTCAATGTTGTCTGTGTCCGTTATTGGGGGGGTGCGCCTGCAAAACTCATTTTTTCCTCCTGCCATTCTTTATCTCATTCTTCTGCTTCCCACTCTACTGAAGCCTGGCTACTCAAAACAAGATTTGACTTTGTTTTACTGTTTCATCAGCTTCCCTGGATAGCAATCCATAATATGATCTCACCTGTGATTTATGCCACAGGAACTAAAACTTAACTGTCCATGAAATTTACTGCATATTGTTTGATTCATTTCTATGGAGCCTACACCAAATACTATCTATATTTCAAATATTACCCTTGCAGCAGCTCTTTCATCAGAATGATTAACCATAATTCAAATGCAAATATGAAACTGCTGTGAGAATTTGTTACTGACAGATTAAAAATTAGTTGGAAGCTTTAAAAAAACCTATATTTGCAATTTATTGGCTTGATCCTTTTGCCAGAAGTTATACCACATAAGACTGGTATTTTTTAGAAATTAAATTTCCCTTGGAAAAAAGTCTTGATGCTCCTTTGGGATCCCTTCCTCATGGGGAAGTCATTAGAAACTGCAAGATAACAGGCAAAATCCTTCTAATGGTGCTGATTTCAAGGACTCGAAGACTGTTTTCTTTAATTTACAAATAGTTACCACAATTTATGATGTAATCAGCCTTATACAGTCTACATTGTGAAACAGGCTTTCAGCCATAATCTTTTCCTGTCACAGGATGGCCGCTGTCATGCTGCATGTAATCTGTAACAGAAGTAAAGATAAAGCTCTCCTTTGCTCGAACGCCAGTCGTATCAAACTCTAGGGGGCAGTGCTCATCATCTCCATTTAGAGCCAAAGAGCCACCGCTGTCTGTAGATGTATCTGCAGACATTTCAGTGGTCATTTGGCAGGCATGACTAGATGTCAGAGTGCATGGAATGCTGTTGCCTTTCCAGCCAAAGGGGTAACTATTTACTTGCAGTTTCTTGCTTTTGAACTGCTAGATTGGCAGGAGCTAGGACAGATGACAAGAGCTCATCTTGTCATGCAGCACTCAGGTCTCGAACTGCTGACCTTCCAAATTTTTGATCATCAAGCTCAGCATTTTAACAACTAAGTCACCATGTCCCATCATAAAATAGATATGCAATACTCAGCTTCATAATAATTATTTATTGTTTGGAGATGCAGGTGCATTCCCATGTGAAACATTTTAGGCTAGGACATGTTTAGTGCCAAACAATATCTCTCCCTAGTTTACTGGTGGAATTAATTTGAGGGTCAGGCCATGGAAAGATCTTGGCAGTGATCTTTCCCTTCCTCCATGGAAAGACTGTGCTAACTCATGTAATTTGAGTATGTAAAGATCAAGTTCAGATGAAATGTATAAACACCAAGAGTTAGATGACTTGTATGATTTTTTGTTTAATAAGAGAAGGATAAAGTGAAGAAGTGGGTATCATAAAATAAAAACATACAAAATCGTTTATGTTACAATTAAGATATTAAAATCTGGTACACAGCTTCTTTTCTCAAACATTCACATTTAATTTATACCTATAAGAAGGTGGTTGGGCCGTGCGTGTCCGGCATGCATGGCCACACCTGGCCCAACCATCCTGTACCGAGCCGGCCACACTTACATTAAGACCCTGAGAGCATCGCCGCAAGGGTCTTACAGTCGAGAGTGGGGCAACCAACCACAAACCAGAACAAAAAAAATATGCCTCCCAGCGTCCTTCGCACCACTCCACCCCTCAGCCTATCAGACTGAAGGATGCAATCGTGGAGGAGGTGGGGCAAGCGGTGTGCACTTTTTTTAAAAATGGCCAATGCGTCTGGAAGACAAAGGCCAAGAACAGCGCTCCATTCTTGGCCTTCAACTCCCAGAGATAAGCCATCACCTTCCACGGAAGGCAGGGGCTGAAAGCTTTGGTCCACGCCCGCCGAGGAAAATGAACCACTTCCCTCCAGCGCCAGCCTCACCAAGGCTTCGGGGGGGAGGGGGGAGCCCCTCCTCTCCCAACGCAGCTTTGGTGTGTGTTCGTGTGTGCATGTGTGCACGGCGCCGGCCTCGCCAAGGCTTCGGGGGAGAAAGGGGAGCTCCTCCTCTCTCCATGCAGCTTTGGTGTGTGTGTGTGTGTGTGTGTGTGTGTGTGTGTGTGTGTGTGTGTGTGTGTGTGTGTGTGTGTGTGTGTGTGTGTGTGTGTGTGTGTGTGTGTGTGTGTGTGTGTGATCAAACATACAGTAAGAATGGTGAAAGAAAAATACAGTACAGTATGTACAACTTTCTTGGGAAACTGGAAGCACAATCCTAACTACCCAAGATGGCTGAAATGACACTAAAGTTGCAGAGGTTGAGTTGAAGCCAACCCCCTCCCATGTTAGGGATGTTGGAAATTGCTTGAGTCTACTCTTGTTTTGTGCCAGCAGACAGGCTAAGTGTAAGTTGGATATAGTAGGCTGGATTTATTTATTTATTTAAATTTATATGCTGCCCCCTCGCCATTGGACGACTCCGGGCAGCTCAACAACATAAGACATAAACAACAACGACATAAAACAATCATAAAATAGAAAAGAAAAACCCTCCTAAAAACTTTAAAAACTCAATTCATATATAAAAGCCCCAATTAAAACTATTAAAGACTCACCCTCCCCCCATCAGTGCAAGAGGGATGCTTTTCTTAGATGACCCAACAGGCGGGGCCACATCCCCATCAGCCCCCCACACCCACCCTGCCAGCCAGGTTTTAAGCCATTTCCTAAAGGGCAGCAGTTCTGTCTGCAGCCGAAGTTCTACTGGCAGGAGGTTCCATAAAGTTGGAGAGGACACAGAGAAGGCCCTCTTCCTTGTGCTAGAGAGGTGAGCCCCTCTAGCCGATGGCATGTTGAGGGAGCCCCCCCGATCTGCTCTGTTTGGACAGGCAGACACTCTCGAGGCAATTTTGTCTCTTAGGTATCCTGGCCCACTACCATGTAGGGCTTTGAAGGTCATAACCAGCACCTTGAATTGCACCCGGAGGCATACTGGAAACCATTGCAGCTACCGAAGAAGAGGTAAGGCACGTACATAATGCCCACACCCCACCACTACATGGGCCGCCACATTCTGGACCATCTGTGGCTTCCGAATGGTCATCAAGGGCAGCCCCATGTAGAGCACATTACAATAATCTAGTCTAGAGGTGACCAGAGCATGTGTGACCATGAGCAAGGAGTCCCTATCCAGGAGTGGGCGCAACTGGCAGATTACACGAAGTTGTGCAAAAGCCCTCCTGGCCACAACCGCAACATGCTCTTCTAGCCACAGTTGAGAGTCCAGGAGGACCCCTCACTTTCCCAGCCCCATTTTGACTTTTCTGCTACTTGATCTCAGCCAGGATAGCAGTAGTACCAACAATTCTGAGATCAGACAGTACAAGAGAATTGTTCATGTATAACAGCTGTTGCAGTGGCACAAGAGGACCCAGCCCATTCTAAGCTATTAGAGCTGTGAATCTGAATTATGCTTCCTGTCTGTGCTCTGATGCAGCAAAATCACTGTGTAATTGCACAGTGCAACTCCTTGTTGCTGGACATAATGCCAGGCACATTTATGCTAGCATAACATTACTCTTTTTTTCATATGATCTCAAGTTAATGCTGACTTATCATGACGCTTTTCAGGGTTTTCCAGATAAGAATATTCAGAAGGACTTTACTATTCCCTTCTTCTAGAGTAGTGTTTCCCAACCTTTGGTTTTTGGCCTTCAATTCCCAGAAGCCTAAGTCAACTCCCCAAAGCACTGATCAGCTAATGTACTGATTTAGGCTTCTGGGAATTGAAGTCTCCTTGTGGGGCATGGGCCCCATGTTGGAAACCACTGTTCCAGAGACATCATGGGACTGTGCAGCTTGCCCAAGGCCAAAGCCTTGAGCTCTCCAGCCACTAGCACAATCAGGATACTGGCCAATGTTGCCAGTGATCAACATAACCGAGGCCATTACTGTAACTGCACTGGTTGCAAAAAATAAAAATAAATTATCAGTCAAGTCAGCTGCTGCCTCTGTCATACAATAACCTTTGAAGAAAAATTGTCCACAACAAAGTCCTTGAAATGCCGTTTTCCTACATGAACCGTAACTTGGATTTCTGCCATGTAATATCAAATGTAACTCTGTAAACACCAGACAGCCTGAATACATGCATGATTCTTTCCATTCAAATTGTGTAGTATGTTTAGGCAGGAGTGAGACCTTCATACTTTATATTCAATACAGTCAGTTACACTGAACCCAGTGACATCTTCTGAATGGGGCAGGGGGCACCTCCAAAGATTGTAGGATGAGCAATCTATGAGTAACATTGACATTTTACTTCTATTGAAAGTTTGTTTCCATGAAACAAAGCAGGATGATGTATTCTATTAGGTACTGGTAGGTTTCTTTTCTTCTTGTAGTTCCTAAATTTGTTAAAACCTGAGGTGGAATGTTTTGGTACACAAAAAGTTTCATTTAACACTTCTTGCTCAAAATTCATATCACTGCAAGAATACCCAAAATTGGTTTTCACTGTAGGCAATGTGCTAGTAAATTAAACTGAAGAATTATCTGGTGTCATAGCGCTATCAGAGCTGCACTCCTCAATCCACCTGCTGATGAATGATGCTGCAGTTTTCTATATTCAGTAAATCTTACTGAAGTGTGTGGGTCTTCCTTGTGAGTAGGAATGCACAAAATTGCATTATAAGCCTCATGGATTTCAACACACCTTACTTTTCAGTAGTGTGCTTGTTAGGTATTGGGGTCTGGGTGTAAATCCTGCAGAGCTAAGCAGTTAGCTTGTGGCAGCAGCGGTGGTGCCCGTGTAGTGTTTTCACTCTCACCCAGACAATAACATGGAGAGAAACGATGAAAACAAAATAGCTTTTACTTCAGCAAGTCAGTTCTTAAGGTCAACATAAAACATTAGATTCCTCTCTATGAAAGCAAGGTCAGGTAAACAGTTTGTAAGTCTTTGTAAGCAGTACTTTCAAGGTCTGAGTCCCAGTCAAAGTACACACAGCAAAGTCCAACCTTCTCCAGGGCTGGCTGTAGGCTATGCAAAGCCTTGTTGTCCTGGCTTGAGGAAAATATCAGAGCCTCCAGGTTCAGTGTCTTTGCTAGGCATTGCCTCTAGAAACTAGGCTCACTTTGTCGATTCAGTTGGATTCCAATCCTCTCTCCTCCAGAAATTTCAGCAAAGCCAGTAGCAGAACCCCAGGAGCTGAAGCATCCTGGCAGAAGCAGTTTTAGCAATAAGGCAGTATGGCTAGCAAGCAGTTCGGCTAGCAAGAGTTTTGGCATGAAGCAAAGTGGCTAAAACCATTTGCCTAGAAGTTTTGGCATAGAAGCAATGTGGCATAGAAGCCTGTGGCTAAAAGCAAATTGGCTTCTGAGAAGCCTAGATTTATACTTGACAATTTGATCAGTCACCCACTCAGTGGTAACAGCTGGGTGCTGTGCTGAAGGATCTCTTAAAGATACAGCTTCATGCATCTTACACAATACCTACATGACATCACAATCCTATCAGTCCTGTTTGAAATAATGTTGCGGTCATTTTATGGAAATGCTATTGTAATTGTGATTTTTATTTATATACCGCCTTTCTTGGCCCAATGGGCGACTCAAAGTGGTTCACAAGCGATTAACGATACAGTTACAGATCACAAAATATGGATTCAAACAGTAAAACACAATTACAAAGGCAACACTCTGGAAAGTGTAGGAGTGAAGTTCGAAATTATAGCCTAAGGAAAGGAATGTGTCAAATGACTGGGATGTTCTCTCAAAAAAGTAACATCATTTTAAGCTATAGGCAAAGATTTAATGCTCAGTCTGAGCCCTGTCAAAATAACATAGTATTTTCCAGTGCTATTCTTACATGTCTAGCATATATTAATATTGTGGGGCATTGTAATTTGGATGTCTACTAGCCTATAAAAGCAGAATTTTTTAAAAGGAAAACAGAGTATTAGTTGTGACCATCTTCATATTGCAGTATCTACATCTAAAAAATAAAATATACGCAAATCATTCTCTGTTAAGTATTCATATTTTTGGAGTGAACCTCATAATGTTCTGAGAAAATCATCTAGGAAATAATGTACACACTTTGTTTTCAAAACAAAGGAATGCCAAGAACTTTATTGTAGAATTTAAATGATAAGTTCATAGCAAAGTACTTTATGTGACATTCACAGATTACCAAATTTGGAACAAGACCACCAAAGATTGATAAGAATGTTCAAAACACCAAGTAGCCAATCATGTGAACAACAGAAGATGCCTTACATGGAATCAGCCCAATGGTCTAACTAGACTAGGGGTTCGTAATCTACAGCCCGTGAGCCAAATCTGGCCTGCAGCATCAAACAATCCATCCCGACCTCACTCCAGCTGCCTCCACTTACGGCCATCATAAATGCATTTACAACAGCCATAAATGAGTTCACGTAGTAAACATATTTACTACAGCTGTAAATGAGTCCATGGCCATCATAAATGTATTTCTGACAGCCACGGACATGTTTTATGGCAGCATTTACAGTGGGCGGAATCACCAGTCCAGCCTGCTCTGCTGTCTGAGGGTGTGTGGTCTGGCCCACAGTTGAAAAATGTTGAGAACCCCTGAACTAGACTCATACTGTTGGTATGTCAAGATGGAACTACCTTATAGTGACCCTAATAGGGCTTTCATGGTGAGAGATTAAATGAGTCATTTTACCAGTTCCACTCCCTCAGTGAGCTTCCATGGCTAAACAGAAATTAGAACCCAGATTTCCTGATTGCTAGTCCATCATTCTATCCACTTCACTACACTGAGTATCTTCTGTATTGTAATGGCTTCTTGAGGTTTCCTTTCCTAGACTAGCTGGAGATACCAGACATTGCTACTGAATCATGATCATTCCCCTAGCAGTTTTTCCCAGCCTTTGGTTTTTGGACTTCAATTCCCAGAAGCCTAAATCAGTACATTGGCTGATCAGTGCTTTGGGGGATTAATTAAGGCTTCTGGAAATTGAAGTTTAAAAAACCCCAAAGGTGGGAAACACTGCCCTGGATTACAGATCCTCAAACTTGGCTCTCCA
The DNA here is from genome assembly GCA_035047305.1 of Bradypodion pumilum. NCBI lineage: Eukaryota > Metazoa > Chordata > Lepidosauria > Squamata > Chamaeleonidae > Bradypodion > Bradypodion pumilum. The sequence goes on along the minus strand of JAWDJD010000004.1, from coordinate 303,653,350 downwards.
GATGTTCTTGGACCTCAATTCCCAGAAGCCCTGATCAGCAGTTGTACTGACTTGGGTTTGCTGACTCCTGCCCTAGATCAGCATTTCCCAAACTTTGTTTTTTGGACTTCAATTCCCAGAAGCCTAAGTCAATTCCCCAAAGCACTGATCAGTCAGTGTACTGACTTACTGTAGGCTTCTGGGAATTGAAGTCCACCAGTGTTCCATGTAGGGTTTCCATACGTCATGGAAACCCAGGAATTTCCCAGGTTGTAACTGTCCCTCCCAGTTCCATAAAAAAACATTGAAAATTCCCGGTTTTCAAATCAAGGGTCATGTTTGGTTTGAAGAAATAATAATAATGCCCTTTTCTTGCCACCTTAGAGTGGTGCCTCTATTTAAACACCAGCAGCCAGTGTCATTAGCAGCAGCCACACAGTCACAGAAGCAGCAGCTTGGTGGCCAAAGAGGAAAGAGATCAGGTAAAATTTTATGCAAGTAGAAAGTTAATGTCAAAATAGGAGTTAGTCTTTAAGGTGCCACAAAACTTTGGTGTCTTGGAATGCCTGTTGCCACATGTCCACGCAAACATCTGCAGACACAGACAACACTGGCTCTTCGGCTTTGAAACACAGATGAGCACTGAACCCTGGAGTCAGATACGACTGGATTTTGAGCAAGGGAAACCTTTACTTCTGTCCCAGTTTTGTGGGAGAGAATTATGGCAACCCTAGTTCCATGGAACCTAGTTTGGGAAATGCTGCCCTAGGCCATCCAAATCTAAGTTCAGGCAATGCTCTTTGCTTTCCACTTCTATAGACAGCTACAAATTTCACCAAACACAGTTTCTGACTGTACTGTAGTGTTCAACTACGATGCCATTGTTTTAAACATTTATAGAGAGTACTTGAAAAGTCACTATGGATTTCTGTCAGCTATTTCTGATGGGGGAATGATGTTAGAAAATGGCAATGCTTCAGCTAAATAGACCTGCTGCAAGGCAAAGACAGAAAGAAGCAAGGTGTTCTTGGAGTAGTACAAGTGAGGGTCAGGAATGGCTACTAAATTTCTGCAATTGGGTAATGATGATAAATGAGGCAACAACTGCACCTGCAGCCTTTGGAAATACATGCCTATAAAGATTTTATCGGAACACACCCACAAAGCAAGTACATAACAAGGAAAGTGCTAGAAACAACTAGACCGCAAATAGTGGACTGGAAAGTCTCATAGATCTTTTGGAAGACTCTCACTCCCACCGTCAGATAAAGGCGGTCTGTGTATTTGTCTTTGCTAGCAATTGCTAAGCTCAGGCAGCTTATGGTGGAGAATGTAAGTACTGTATAGGCGTGTGTGACTTAGTGACGTAATGCCTGAAATGAATCACAATGATGGTTGTTGTTTTTTTCGGGGGGTGGGGAGAGCATGAAATAGTTGATCTGAGAAATTATGTTTCTTGCTGTTAATGATGTTGGGGTCTCCATAACAATGATATGTTCTGTTACAAACATGAGCCTTTAACTAATTTAAAATCTATTTCTACCTAATGCTTGTACTGAAGGCTAACTGTACAATTTATAATATTTGAGGACTTTTACATTGTCAAAATCATCCTTTCAGACATATAGTTGTTACAGTAAGTCATGTGATCAATGGTAATCTCCAAAATACTGAAATTTCATTGCACAGATCATGGAATCAACATCTGCATGTACGGTTGGTGATGCAAGGTGATTTTCTGATGTAATTAAACTTCTATATACTGTGTTGAATATCAGGGGGGGAAATGTCAACTGACAGAGCAGTATGACAGTGAAACCATCTGCCTTGAGAGGTGGTGTGTGCTCCAACACTAGAAAGATTCAAATGAGAATTGGACAACAATCTGTCAGACCTGCTTTGATTTTGATTCCTGCATTGAGCAGGTAGTAGGAATTGATGTCCTAAAGGCCCCTTCGAGCTCAGTGATCCTAGGATTATATGCTTAATACTTTTAGATTTCAATGTGCTTGACAACAAATATTAACACAGTGGTACCTCATACAACAATTTTAATCCATTCCATGGGGCTCATTGTTGTACGAAACAATTGCTATATGATATATGCATCGTATAGTGATGGGATGCATCATACAACATTTTTTTTTATTTTATTTTTTTGCTGAGTAGTTTTTCCCATTGAAAAATTGTTGTATGATTTTTTCCATAGGGAAAATTGTTATGCGGGACACCTTTCCTCCCAAAAAAACCTAATTGTTATGTGATTTCATTGCTATATGGGGCGATTGTTGTATGAGGTTCCACTGTATCAGCATATTGATAATTCTACAATACCCGTAGTCTGAAAGCATGCACAATATCACTTTATCAGCCAGTGGTATATAGTAATACCCATTAGGCACAGACATAATATAGGTGAGATCAAGGGTTTTCATAACATGAAATGATGGCATTATTTTAGAGAGTATTTTTATCATAACAGCAACACTTATTCTTAACAATACTGCCACATTTATTACCTTTGCATTTCACAATCACTATAGCACTGAAATGTATACTTTAACGTATAAAATTAAAGTACTGTATTACTTTAATGTTTGAGTACTAATAATTTTTAATTATTATTATAACTAGTTAATATTGCTAATTATTTTAATGCTATTATTTTTCTTTACTTTTAATCCAACAATAGCATTGCAATTTTTACATCCTAAAAAATAGATTTCTTGTGTCTACCAGGGTTGGGACCAACCTAGTTAATTGGAGTGATTGGTTGTGGTCAAACAACTGAAAGTCTGTAAGATCACTGTAGTCAAGGGGTTCCCAAATTTTTCATGCCGCAGGTCAGTCACGTGGTTAAGCGGGCCAGTCGTGTGGTTCCTACCACTGTAAAACACATCTGCAGCTGTTGTAAACACATTTATGACATCCACGGGTGCATTTACAGCAGCATTTACACATGCATGGGTGCATTTTACTTCTGCTTCCAACAGTGTTTACGCTTGTGTGGGTGTATTTTACTTCCACTTCTGGTAGCGGCGAGGGTGGTACAGGCTGGCTTATTTGGCCGCTTTGGGTGTAGCTTGGCTACCCCTGCTGTAGTCCAATTATCCCTTTCCAGAAATGGCCAAGCTGGTGAAGTAGACAAAGGTGCTCTTTAAAAGGTCCCTGATACCAGCTGGATCTCTACTTGATCTCCAGGAATGCCCTCAACCTGCAAATGTATTATTCAGAATGAGTACAATCCCAGGAAAGTCAACTTGAACACCAATTCCCTGACACCCAAAAATCATCTACCACTGCAGTCTACTTTGCCAGGATCACATCTCAGTTTACCGGCCATTATCCAGCCCATTACTAAACAAAATTCAGTACCATACCCAGAGGATGCAAGCGCGGCGCCAAAATGGCCGCCGCGCTCTTTGCGGGGCCCCCCCAGGACGAAGGCATCCGGGTAGTTAGGGGCGTGGCCAGCTCCCTTATAAAAGGGGTGGCCACGAGGCAGCCGAGCTGCCATTTTGCGAAGCGACGGAGCGGAGAAGTTTTTCCCTCTTACTCCGTCGCTTTTACCTTGATTGGGAAGCCTTTTGGCTGCTGACCTTCCTCTTTTCGGCTTCCCTTAGGTCCGACTGAGATGCCTTCGAAGAAGAAGGCGGCCGCGAGCGCGGCTCGGGCGGTTCGGAGGCGCAATCCGGGTCGGAGGACCGCGGCTGCGCCTCCCCACCAGCCGCCTTTGCCGGCACCCACCGGGACCGGTGGGATGGGGTCTATTACCCCCTGGCCGGAGGCCGGGGACCAGAGCAGGGGTCCAGCGTGGGCTGTGGCCCGCGGCCCGCAAGCGGCGGACGCCGCTCCTGGTGCCCATTCTACTGGGCCTTCTCCTATTGGGGCGCAGCTCACTCCAGGGCCTTCCAGCCTTGGGGGGTGGTGTGGTCCCCTTCCTTGGCAGGTGCCTACATCGGCCCTGCCGGGCCTGGGTGTGGGGTCATGGCCATATTCGGGCCCTGGGGTGCAAGGACCTGTACCCACGCCCGTAACAGGCGGGCCGGCTGGCCCGTGGCCCCACGCCAGTGTGGAGGCCTTACTGGCCTGCGTGGTGGCCCTCGAGGCTTCCCTTGCTCGGGCCAGCCACGCTGGGGCTCCCTTTGGGGTTCACTTTGATGCGTCGTCTGCTGGGCAGCGGCAGGCGACGGGACGGGTTGAGCAGCTTGAGGCGCGTGGCCCGACTTCGGCCACTGCCTCGCAGCTCCCCAACCAACAGGCCAGCGCGGGTCAGGCCCCGGCGACGAGCTCTACGGCGGTCGTGAGCTCCGACGCCCCCAGTGGGCCGGAACCCCCGGTGGGGGCGGCCCGCGGGGGTGCAGCATGTGAGTATGCGGTACAAACTAGTGCACCTACACATGTGGCTACGTTGGGGGGGCTTTCCAATGGCCTTGGCCTCGTGTGGGTGGTGCGGCGGTACAGCCGCTGACGCACCACCAGGCGACGTCAACCACCACCCAGGGCCCCGGGGTGGGGAGCGTTTCCTACCCTGCGGGGAATGTTTTGGGGGTGGCTGGGCTAGTCCAAGCCCCTTTCCAGATGCCCGCAGTTTCTGCTGTGCCTGTCTCGGCCTTGCCGACAGCGGGCTATTCCTTGCCACTGGGTGACCACTTGGCACAGGCCACCAGAGAGAAAATATGGCGAGGGGAGTATGTAGATATCTTCTCACTCCTAAACAGGGAGCCCACCAAGGAAGAGAGGGAGGGGCAGGATGAGAAGGATAAGGAACAGGCACGTCGTCGCAAGCCACAACGAACGTGGGCCAACTGGCTGCCGGCTTACCTCATCTACATGGCGGTGTACCTGAGGGCCCGGCCGGATTTGGCAATTCCAATGGTCCAGTATTTGGACAACATCTATTGGGCGATGGTTGACTTTCCGGCCCCATCGTGGTTGGCTTATGACGAGGAATTCCGTATGCGAATTCCCCTGCACCCTGAGATGAGGTGGGATGAGCCATGCCAGAGGCTTTGGCTTCTGTACATGACGCCCACGCGCCCCGCGCCAGGGGAAAGATACCATTGTGGACATGCGGTCCAGCGAGCGGCTCCAGCACAGGTTCCCCGCCAAGTGGCGGGGCAGGGGGTTCCAGCCCGCCTGCTGTGCTGGACTTTCTCGTCTAATGGTTCATGCAATAAGAAGAATTGCAAGTACAGACATGAGTGTCCCACCTGTGCGGGCCCCCATGCAGCCTCTGCCTGTCCCAGGCCTGGAGGGACGCGGGGCAGAGGGAGGGGCGGACAGTGGGCTGGCAAGACTGCCGCAGATGGAGCTGGTTCACCGAAAGGCTCCCTCCCCAATTAATGTGGACATGTTGGAGCGTTGGCTCGCATTGTACCCGAAGGGGGAGGATGCAGATTATCTCCTTCAGGGCTTTAGGCAGGGGTTCCGTATTCCTTTCATGGGTGATAGGTCCCCTCAGGATGCCCCCAACCTTTTGTCCCTTAGGGGGAGGGAGGAGGTGGCTGCCGCCAGCATTAATAAGGAGGTCAATGCGGGCAGGGTCGCTGGCCCTTTCCCTGCACCCCCGTTCACTAACCTTAAGGTATCGCCCCTGGGCTTGGTTCCCAAGAAGTCTCCAGGCGAGTTTCGCCTTATCCATCACTTGTCCTACCCAGCCGGCCGATCGGTCAATGATGCTATCCCTGACGACCTTTGCTCAGTCAGGTATACATCTTTTGACCACGCGCTGCGCATGGTGCGCTCATGTGGCCCGGGTGCGCTGCTGCCTAAGTGCGACATTAAGTCGGCTTTTCGCCTCTTGCCGGTGCACCCGGGTGACTTTGAATTGCTGGGTTTCAAATTTCGGGGCAAATATTATTTTGATAAGGCCATGCCTTTTGGCTGTTCCATATCATGCTCGGCTTTCGAGCGTTTCAGTACCTTCCTAGAGTGGGCTTTCGTCCGCAGGTCAGGGTCCCGGTCTGAAGCCCATTACCTGGATGACTTTTTATTCGGGGGTGAACGGGGCTGGGACACGTGTACACGTCTCCTCAACACATTTCAGACGCTAATGGAGGAACTCGGTGTCCCTTTAGCGCCTGAAAAGACCGAGGGCCCATCTACACAGCTAGTCTTCCTGGGGGTGGAGATTGACACGATAGCGCAGGCGTCTAGGTTACCGCGGGATAAGGTGTCAAGGATAGTGGCCCTTATCTCGGACTTGTTGGCCAAGCGTAAGGCATCACAGAGAGAACTGCAGGTGCTGCATGGTCACCTTAATTTCGCCTGCAGAGTGGTCGCACCGGGCAGGGCTTTTGCCCGGCGCTTGTGCGACGCTATGGCAGGATTATCCAGGCCTCACCATAGGGTTAGGCTTACCCGGGGTATCAGGGCAGACATGCTTGTCTGGTTACAGTTCCTGAGGGAGTTCAATGGGGTCTCATTTTGGAGGCATGACCTCCTGGCTTCCCCTCAATTTCAGATTCAGTCTGATGCCTCGGGATCCCTCGGTTATGGGATGTACTTCAATGGGAAGTGGGCCTACGGTGGGTGGCCACCGGCCTGGGCAGGCACGGGTCGCCTGCGTGATCTCACATATCTGGAGTTTTTCCCTATCCTGGGTGCTTTGATGCTATGGGGCCAGGAGTGGTCCAACTCGGTCGTGCATTTCTGGTGTGACAATGCGGCTGTGGTCCACATTGTCAATGCACAGACATCCAAATCGCCCAGGGTTATGGACCTAGTGCGCCAATTTGTGTTGCGCAGCCTGCGCCTCAACGAACTGTTCAGGGCCAGGCATGTCCCAGGGGTTAATAATGATATTGCTGACGCTTTGTCCCGCCTACAGATCTCCCGGTTCCGTGCCTTGGCCCCGGATGCGGAGGAATTTCCCTCGCCACTCCCGGAGGAGATATGGACCATTGGCAAGGAGAGGTGAACCGGGCGATTGGCCTGTCGCTAGCGCCACGCACCCATAAGGCGTATCACCACGCAATTAATTCTTTCAGGGCATTCTGTACCCAATTTCAACTGCCAGGAACCTGGCCGATCCCGGTAACCCATGTTCTGCGGTTCATGGTTTACCTGCATTCTCAGGGCCTTGCACCTCGCACCATAGCATCTAAGCTTTCAGCGTTGGCTTTTATGGCCAAGGTGGGGGGTCATGTGGACAGCACCTCTGACTTCTGTGTGAGACATGTTTTGGAGCGGTGGGTGCGCGAGCGCGGGCGTTGCCCGGATGACCGCCACCCGATTTCCCCAGGGGTCCTTACCCAGTTGGCCCGGGGCTGGCCTTGCCTCTGTTTTGATGCATATGAGGCAGCCCTGTTCCATGCAGCCACAACGGTGGCATTTTTTGGAGCGCTCCGCATCAGCGAGCTTGTGATGCTGTCTAAGGCGGATGCAAGTCGTAGGGCACTGGAACTCGAGGATGTCTGTGTTGCCAAAGACTGGGCTCAGTTGAGGATACGTTCCTCTAAGACCGATCAGCATGGCGTCGGCAGTGGTGTGCGACTGCTACGGTGTTCTTTGGCAGACATCTGTCCGGTTGGTGCCCTACAGGAATTCCTGGCACTGCGTGGCACGCACCATGGCCCGTTTTTCTGTCACCAAGATGGGTCTCCCCTTACTAAATTTCAATTTTGGAAGGTGACGGGCAAAGCGCTGGCCAGTGTGGGCCTCCCAGGCGCCCGCTATGGCACTCATTCATTCCGTATAGGGGCGGCCTCAACCGCAGCTGCTTTTGGGTACTCAGGGGCTGACATACGTAGCATGGGACGGTGGGGTTCGCAATGTTTTCAGTTTTATGTGCGCCCACTCCCGCCGTGAGTACCAACCCCGTCACCTTACCTACTTTCCCTCATTTTTCCTTTACAGACCCGGGGTGTCATATTACACCGGTGACAGTATGGCTGGTGGGCCATAGCTACGTGCACAGGGCAGCGCGTTATGCTGCGGCGACAGAGTGGGGACCCTGACTGGGCCTGGGTGCATACGCAAGTCTCACATGGCATGGTAAGCCCGGGATGTTATGGCGGGAGCTGCTGCCTTTCCTTTTTTCAGGCCAGAACGCTGACCCGCCTGACATTCTGATCATACACCTGGGGGGCAATGATTTGGGCCAGGTCACCGGCTTGTCGCTGAAGCATGCGATTTGCGAGGACCTCGCCTACCTGCATTACGTCTGGCCCGCCACAACCCTTGTTTGGTCGGACATGGTCCCGCGCCATTCCTACAGAGGGGGTGTTGACCTCCTGGCCCTTGACCGTGCTAGACGCATGGTGAATAGGGCAGTGGCGCGTTTCCTTGTCGACAGGGCTTGGGGGAGGGTCAGTCGTCACCCCGCTATTAGCCTCCAAAGTTATGACTTGTATGCAGGGGATGGGGTCCATCTGTCGCGAGGAGGTATGGACCTCCTGTTGGGTGATTGGCGAGCAGGCCTGTTGACCGAGCTGACGGTCTGGGGGGGGCGTCGAGCCTTCTTTGAAGCCCCTCCGTGTGGCGGGTAGCACTGGTAAGGTAAACATTATGACCCACAGGTATCCGGCAAGTTCGCAATTGACTGGACAACACTAGACAGGCATAAGTTGGTTAAACGTTGTCCGGTCAACGACGAACTAGGCAACGGGGTGATGGCTATAGCTAGACAGCATGCATCACCCCGTGATTTTACGGATACGCGTCAGAGGGTGGGGTCATTAGTTAGATATTGACTACGGTCAACAATTTGTTTGTGGTCAACAAACAAATTGATACAAATGGATACATTGTAGCAATTGCCATTGGCAATTTTGGGTGGTACCTTACCAGTGTTACTTCGGCCTGCTTGCCTTAAGAATTATGATTGGTCAATTACCAATAGAAATTTATAATTCGGACTAGGGCATGAATCAATAAATGTGGCCCAATGCCGTTATCCACTTTCATTGTGTCTGAGTCCTTTATTGGGGGGTGCGCCTGCAATGCAAGCGCAGCGCCAAAATGGCCGCCGCGCTCTTTGCGGGGGGCCCCCCACAGGACGAAGGCATCTGGGTAGTTAGGGGCATGGCCAGCTCCCTTATAAAAGGGGTGGCCACGAGGCAGCCGAGCTGCCATTTTGCGAAGCGACGGAGCGGAGAAGTTTTTCCCCTCCACCCCCTCCCTAGTTAACAGTGTGATATTTTGGTCGCTTCGGGGCCGGGTGGGAATTTTTGGCTGGGACCCATATTGGCTTCCGGGTCCTGGTTTTTTCGCCCATCCCACACTGTTGCTATGGTTTGACATAGGGGTTTTCTGTTGCTGCTGTTGACTTTGGTCACATGGGCGGGTAGCACTGGTAAGGTAAACATTATGACCCACAGGTATCCGGCAAGTTCGCAATTGACTGGACAACACTAGACAGGCATAAGTTGGTTAAACGTTGTCCGGTCAACGACGAACTAGGCGACGGGGTGATGGCTATAGCTAGACAGCATGCATCACCCCGTGATTTTACGGATACGCGTCAGAGGGTGGGGTCATTAGTTAGATATTGACTACGGTCAACAATTTGTTTGTGGTCAACAAACAAATTGATACAAATGGATACATTGTAGCAATTGCCGTTGGCAATTTTGGGTGGTACCTTACCAGTGTTACTTCGGCCTGCTTGCCTTAAGAATTATGATTGGTCAATTACCAATAGAAATTTATAATTTGGACTAGGGCATGAATCAATAAATGTGGCCCAATGCCGTTATCCACTTTCATTGGTGTCTGAGTCCTTTATTGGGGGGTGCGCCTGCAAAAGCGAGCTGCTGTGAAGGAATTCCTTCCATGGTGTTCACAGAACTTTTGTCCAGGGTTTTACAGAATGTCATGTTGAAAACAGGTCTATAGATATTGTAAATATATACATAAATTCAAGTAAAATATGACATGATCATGCTCCAACTCTGCCATATATCACTCAGCTCACTTCATTTTCAAAAGGCAGGCATTTTATCCCAACTCAAAATACAGTGTAAATATGCAATACCATTAAAAGACCACTAATTTTAACATTTTTTTAAAAAAATGAGCAAACAGTAAAATGTGCAGCATGCCTTAGTAAAGCTCCTCTCATGGCTATCTAAAATCTTCCCAAAATGTCTTTGCCTACCAATGGAAGGTAGCTAATTTGGTTTTCCAAGGGAGGACAGTGCACAAATTGGGAACAACTCCCAAGAAGGCCCTGTCCTGCATCCCACCTAAATATGGAGGCTAGTGGGATCAGGAGAAGGACCTCTGCCGAAAAGCCAAAAAGGGTCATACAGGGATATGCAATCCTTGAGCTAGCCTGGACCCATCACATAAATTCACAAGCAATGTTTATGTTGGGCCTGGAAGTGACCTGCAATTTTAATGCACAACTAAATGACATGTAATAGTGAAACATCATTGAATTGGGGCTGTGGTGGCTCAGCAGTTAAGAAGCTCACCTTGTTAGTTGGAAGGCCAGCAAGTCAGCAGTTCAAGACCTGGGACCTGATGGTTTGAATGCCCGTCTCTGTCCCATCTCCTGCCAACCAAGAAGTTTGAAGGCAAGAAATTGCAAGTAGATAAATCATGACCACTTCAGTGGGAGAAGATCTTGGGGACATGAAAGGAGCCTCAGTCAGGTGTCCCCTGAGTGAAGTTTCTTCAGCACAAGTCCTTTCAACCCAGAGTAATTTCTGACACAAAATTATTATAATTGAATTAAAAAGCAATAGAAAAATGCATTACAGTATTTTAAAAAGGGCAACATTAAACCATTGAAAGTCTCTTTATCACCAGCTGATTAAAAAGGACTTTCTCCACTTGCAGAAGGATAGACAAGAATGGTCAAGATTGGCCCAAGGCATTTTGCAGCCTGAGGCAGAGGCACAAAGACTGCCTCTCTTAGATGACAAACCCCTAGAAATTACTTTGGTCTCTGAGGGAGATTCCATTACATTTGCTTTGTCACACCTTAGGTTCAAGAAGGCATCTGTACCCAAAGCTGTAGGATTAACAGCCTCACCTGGCCTAATGATAGCCACCTCTGAGTGGTGCTAGTTAGTAAGTAAGTAGTGGATGTTGTGGAAGTAGCCTAACCTTCCTTAGAATGGAATTCCATACACTGTAAGAAGACCTTGCTGCTTCTCTCCCACAGCCCACACCACCAGCCCAAGATGAGAGGCAGCTGTGGCCGCCCCACCACTCTCCTGACCCCGCCTGGCCAGAGGATTGAAGAGACGCTGTAGCCTCGGGTTGGAGGAACTTGCCACTTCTCTCCCACAGCCCACACCATCGGCCCGGAACGAGAGTCGGCTGCAGACACCCCACCACCCTACTGGCCCCGCCTGGCCAGAGGGTTGAAGAGACATTATAGCCATGGGCTGGAGGATCTCACCACATCTCTTCTGCAGCCCACATCATAGGCCCAGGATGAGAGGCAGCTGTGGCCGCTCTGCCACCATCCTGGCTCCACCTGGCCAGAGGGTTGAAGAGACGCCATAGCCATGGGCTGGAGGACCTCACCTCTTCTCTCCCACAGCCCACACCATTGGCCCTGGATGAGAGGCAGCTGTGGATGCCCCAGCACCCTCCTGGCCCTGCCTGGCCAGAGGATTGAAAAGATGCTGGGCTACTGGGGTATCATCATCCGAGCCACCAGGGCTGGAGTGGCCGAAGATGCCTGATGCTGGATGCCGGATGCCCCCTCCAACCCTCATCACCGGCCAAAGCCTGAGGACTTTTAAAAGCTGCCACATTTGCAGAGGACATTGAGCCCCGGGCTCTGTTGAGGATGTTGAGCCCTGCGCCTCTTTGAGGACGTTGAGCAGCAAGGACTTTGTTATTTATTTTCTATTGATATTTTAGTGTTAAATTGTGCTTTATTGTGTACATTGTATCTCATGGTGTTTTATTGTGTTGATGTATATTGTTGAGGTTATTATATGTTTGTGAGCCACCCAGAGTCGCACTTCGCAAGTGGGGTGGCATATAAGTCAAAAAACAAAATAAATAGATACAGTATTTATTTCTCTGTCCCAGCTAAATGACTATGGACACCGTTTTACATAGATGTTGATAGCATAGTAATAATAATTGTGTACTGTTGAGTCGAACCCAAGTTGTGGGGATTCTTTTCATAGTTTATCAGGTAGAAATGCACAGAAGTGGCTTACCATAGCACTGTGCAGTTTGCCTAAGGCTATACTGGCTGGCTCTTCTCCCAGGAGGCACTGTACGGAATCAAACTAAACCACTCAGCTATCCAGCCAGCTGGTAGCATAGTAGTATTATAAACAACTCTCTAGCAAGATTCAGAAAAAAGGGCCTGCAGCAGGTTTTATCTTAGGCTAACAGAAGAGATGAGAGTGGGGGGATGGAGTCTGGATGTTGTTCTGCATAAGAAGGAAAGCTTATTGATTAAATGGAGAGGAAGTATAATATTATTTTTGGTGACATTTATCTTCCTCTATTTCCAAGCAAATGCAGATAATTTTAACATTTGCATTCACTGGCACTAATTCTTTGTGGTAAGTGCCATATGATTGCACAACTTCGGCCATTATCAATTAAAGCTTTGATGAGGGATATCTTCTGCTATTCATTGTAATGCATTAAATACAATGGCAATCTATATTTGCATGGACGGCATATTGACTTTGAGCAATTAACCCTGATAGTTTCAAACACTTGCCTTTCTAACAAAGATTTAAAAAAATTATGATATTTGCATCATTTTGCATACTGTAAAGTGCAAAGATTGGTTTAAATACTTAACTCTACAATGAAAATGGCATGAAAAGAGCAGAGGCAGGGAGTAAACAGTGTAAAGGAGATTACATAAAATGGGAAGAGAATGAAAATAGAATCACACCTTCACAGGAGAGAACTAAGCAAGGGAATGATCTTCGTCATCCTCTAAATGAATATGAGCCTCAAGTCTGCCAGCTCAGATCCAGGAAGAGCTTTATGGGAAGAACAAACATTCTTGAGAGTACGCAAGAGCAAAATCAAATTAGAAGATGGAGGAAGGAGCTCACTGGACAAGAAACAACATTAAAGGAGGATATAGCTGAGGAACTCAACCTCCCCTTCATCACTTGGAGGACTCTGAATAGGCTGTGGGTTGGAGTGCCAAAATGTAAGACTAACATGCTCAAGTGGGAGCTCCTGGTGGACAACAGCATGCTGTGTGAATGTGAAGAGAGATACAGAACCTGGCTCATTTACTGGTCTGTTGATTACTGCTAGAAACAAGCACAGATGAGGATTTAAGATTGGGCAATGACAAAGCGAAGAAAGTGGCTTCATTTTGGCACTCAAGGGTTTGATTGGGACACAAAAGAAGAAGAAAACCTTGACAGGAAACTAAAATTAAACACTTGTGCTTTTATGATCTTTTCTATGCTTCTCTTCACTCCTAAAGGCTACCATTGTGGTTTTTACAATGGAGATTTCTTGTCTTTCTCTGTTCCTTTTCCACTTAGAACTAAAACACTAGCTTTCAGAAGATAACAACTTTCATTTAAAGTAAAACCAATAAGTAAGACTAGAGCCTCAAACTTAAGACCAGTCTTAACTTCAGGGTTGGGTATACAGAAAGAGCCTCCTTGAAGACTGTGGTATTTCTGAACCACAATAAGCCATACTCTGGTAATGGCGACCTTGTGTTTCCGGCTAATCTTTCTCACACTAGGTCAGGCAAAGGGAACAGCAGAATGAACTCACCAAAAAGTGGCTTCATTTTGGCAGTTTTATGTTTGGTCTAGACATGGAAGAAGGAGAACTCTAGGGCAAGCCCTGCCATTAGCCAAACTAACCACTGAGGTAGTAGACCACCAAAAGCCATTGCTTTTGCAGTTCTCCCCCTTGGGCCATTGCATTTGCATTTCCACCCACTGAGTCTCCCCCACCAAGAGAGCTGACGCTGTATTGTATTGCATATTTTAAAAGAAATTATCTGCACTCTATGAGGAAACTCACTTAATACTCAGCACACAATCCATTCCTTGCTCTGAGAAGGCCTCAGATCTCAGACAACTATGTGGAGAGCAGCGCCTTACATACTGCTGTCCCCAGAGTTGTTCCATTGTTGTCTACAGGACATGGGAGGAGAACAAAAACAATGGCCATATATAAGCAGAGAAGGGGTGGTGTGAGTCAGAATTGACTTGATGGCACACAATGATAAATAGTATAACTGCCACCTCCTACCAAAACATATTCCTACCACCCATTTATGACAGTCCTCACAAACCATGCAATCTGTTACTTCTCTTCAGGTTTCATCATCTTGGTTTCAGTTGCAGGCTAAAATCAAACTTTCACTGGAAGCATCATTACCGCACAGCAAAGGTAAGAGTGTGGCAGATAATAGACCTTCACAGTGTCCTTCCATTTACTTGGTGGGAATTATAATCCTCCTAGAAAAGGAGCAAGATGGTTTACTCTCCTCCCATATGAAGATGATTCCAGTTGTTTCAGCTACTCTGCAGGAGTAAGGAGCAAGCTTTCTCCTGAGATTTCTGCCATCCAGACCAAATTCAGGAATAGAACACTAATTAGGTCAACTCTGGTCCTACTTGTCATTTCCCAACCCAAAAGCATCTAGTTTGACAACAGAAGCATCCAAGAAGCATTCTATATATTTTACACATTCTAAACCAGGGATTCTCAACCTGTGGCCTATGGGGTGCATCTGGCCCATGGCACCATCTCATGTGGTGGAGGAAGGGCAAAATGACCATCCAGCCCCCGAAGCTGTCTGAGAGAGCATGAACGCTGCAGCCCCTGGTTTTAAAAGGTTGACAACTCCTGTTCTAAACACTTGATAGATTGAGACAAATCTTTGGCATTATGATCTTTTAACATGAACATACAGCAAGGCTATTATTCTGCAATAATATACTGAATTAATTTAAACATGTAACACAAGAAGTACACATTTGACAGCTAGTTTTCAACTGACTTGAATTTCATGCATTTGACTCTGATTCTTTTCCCCAAGTCATCAGAATAATCATTATACATCAAAACGGGCCATAAATGAAGTAACTGCTAGTTGGTCCCTATTTTTATCCAACTTGTTTAGAGGGATTTGTGGTAGTTAACTTTTCTTCATTTGGTTCATTTGGTGGTTCTTTTTCTTCATTTGCAAAACTGTGCCATTAGAACATGTAAACCTAGCTAGTTCTTCTATACTTAAAATGGTTTCAATATTTATGGAGAAAGTAACATAAATATAATTTATTTCCCCTTCCTGTTAGGTAATAGCCCCTCAGGACCACAACACACGTTTGTATTTCTTCTCACACAAAATATTTTGTTTTTTATATTCATGTCTTACCCATCCATGCATTTAAGATATTACAAGAATCTTGCCTGTAATGACCTTCTGCTGTCATGTCTAGTAACCATTCAGGTGGAAAGAAGAGTGGCTGCTTCTTTTCTCCCTGATAACCAAAAAGGTTTATGCTTAGATTAAATTCTCCAAGAAGTACATGCTCTTGGCCTGTACTCAAGTGGTGTCTGTAATTTGAATATTTTAATATGCCAAAAAATAAATAATTATAATAAAATTTATAATTATTTTATGCTAAATATAAATAAGTATATATTGTACTTTCATATTATTAGTTGTGCCTTATTTCTTTGGTTTATTTGTTGCTGTTTTGATGATTTTATATTTATAAGTGGTGCACCAAAAGGGTGGGGTATAAATGCTAAAAAATCATTCAATCTATCTATCCATCCATTCATCCATCAATTAACTAATTAATGGCTGCTATTGTTTTCTTATTCCTGTCTTTTAGTGTTCATTGCTTCTAGCAAGTCAATATTGAAGCTCACAACATCCTAAAATATTTTAAATATATGGGACTTGTCCCCACAAGTAATTTTTCCAAGCTCTGTTTCTGAAACTTCATCCAAATGCCATTTTTATTCCAGAAGCAAAATTCAGAGAGATCTAGATGGACATTTTCTGCTTCTGCAAAAGGTAGGACCCAAACAAATTCAGTCAAAAATCAAAAGAAGGGAAATTCTGACTAAACATTAGGAAGAAAATGCTGGTTGTATGAACTGTTTATTTAATGCAGTGGATCACCTCAGACAATTGTAGACTCTTTTTTCATTTGAGGTTTTAAACAATAGTTGGATGCTTTAATGGTGAAATTGGCAAAGGGTAGGGATAAATTATCCCTTGCAGTCCCTTCTGGTTCTACAATTGCATAAATACTGCCAGGATTTGATTCTGGCTCAATATTGTAAAGTTCAGAGCTCTTGAAAGAGATAAAATAACTCAATGAACCATTGGTCTAGTGGCAGAAGAAAAAAATGGGCTTGATATGCTGGTCTTTGAATTGTACTCAAGTATGTCTGCCTGGGGGAATTGTGATCCCCTGAGAGAAACAGGCTGTCTAGTTCTAAAGAGGGCTTTCTACAAGATAAATCTTCTCTAGAGAACCAAAATGTGTAAACATTGTCTTTCATTTCTGTTTGTCAGTATTTTGAAGAATGAGCTTATCACACCACCATTTTCAAAAGTAAATACAGAAGTCATCAAAGCATAACCAAAGATGACATCAATCATCAATGGAGTCAGGCTAGAGGAAGAAATGGAAAGGAAATACAGGACAGAACTGTTATGTAAACAAGCTGCAACAGTGGAGGTTAGAAAGTACAGCTATTTACCATGAATTGAGATGAAATACTGAGAGATCAAACACTGGACACAGCATACCAGTGAGTTCATTTTCACTTCAAATCTTCCCACTAAGAGTGAGACAGTATTATGTACACATTTTTAAGGAATCAGGGTATAGAAACTAGAATAGAATTGGGTGGATTTGGCAGTTCTAGTGGTTTACCATGGTGGTCCTTTGGTAACAATAACATGGGAATATGCTACTAGTCCACTTCTAGTTTTGGAAAATGGGAGTTGGGGGAGATAGTTGCTGGTATCTTATTTATAGAGGAAATTTCCACAATTGGATGTATCCAGGACCTGCAGTTCACCATTTTTTCTTTGGAAAAAGAAGAGGGACACAGTGGACTACCCCCCCCCCACCCCCAAATAATTTAGGTTTGGAAGCCAAGAATCTAATGAGAGAACCAAACAGAGAAGTTCACACCTCCTACAGTAACAATTATGCTAATATGGGCTTGTCACTAACAAATTTGACAATGGGGAAGGTTGGGTGGTCAGAGAAGGCTCTTGGATATTGAGTAGTGCAACATCAAAGGTTGATCAGGGGGAAAGTGAAAAGGAAAAACCTCAGAAGTACAGACTGTTCTGCTTCTAACCTGAAGCAATTGCTCATAAAGCCAACCTCATTCAGGAATCATGAAAGATGCAACTATCCTGGATTCATCCTTTTCTTCAGCTATAAAAATGATATAATCTTTTAAGCTCAGAATTGTCACCTCACCTGACTTGGCTGACAATAGCAATATTTTAAAGCAATTTCATATCTGGCAGTGAAAGACTGGCCAGTACACGGTTGAGACTGTAACTGACTGTACCAAATTAATTATACATAACTTGGGCTAGATTGCTTTCTGCAGTCAATGAAAGGACTAAAAGAAGTCAAGTCTGTTCATAGGAGGTGAAAGGTATATGGATTCTATGCAAAGACATATTGCCTGTATTAGTGATAAATCTATGAAGCTAGGAAATTTTACTGTTATCTATAGCTACTGTATTTCTGGATTTCAGGTATGCAATGATAACACTTTCCAAGCAACTAGCTAAACATGCATTTCTTTTATTCTTTTTTGATGCCACAAGCTAAGTAATTTGATTTACTGAAGTATACCATGCAGTTCCCTTTTACTGTCATTCTTACTGGATAGCGGCAGAAAAGCTACCCTATTTGCTATATATTTAAATACAAAATATCAGAAAGGTTTCATCCAAATGTTAATTAGATGATTACTTTTTTCACATGTTAAATTTATAAAGGGAAGGATGTCATGCAAATGTCAAGCAGACCTCCTGGACACACATCTAGATAAGGTTGAACAGTAGGACTAGACTTGACATCCTAGCAAAAAATCAAAATACATAGAATGCCAGCTTTGTCAGTTAAAGTGGCACTTCCATAAGAGTTCACTGTTGTTCAGACTGACTCAACTTTATTTAGTGAATAGACATTAGTAGGTAAACAAGGGGATTCATTTATAATGTTTTCTCACCTTCTGATTGCAAACCTCTGTTTTATTGCCTTCTAAGTGCAGAACTAAGGGCCGCAGCAGCCACCTTGTGCAGGCTAATCTTTCTCACACTACAGGTAGGTCAGGTGAAGGAAACTGTAGAATGAACTCAGCAAAAGGTGGTTTCATTTTGGCAGTGTTATATCTGGCCTAGACATGGAATAGAAAGAAGATACACTCTACTCACAAAAGATTTTCACTCGAACGAGGTTGAAATATGTTTTACACTTAGACTGCTGAGAAATAAAGCAGCGGAAGAGTTTGAGATCCACAGCAGACTGTGCTAGTGCTTTTTGAATAACTTAAACAGGTACTGGAGTGGGATCCAGAGGTTGTTACTGACCATTTAGTTTCAAGAGAGCTTAAGAGACCCCTTCAGGAATCAATTGCAACAACTCATGATGATTGCAGATCTAGGAAATCAATTCCTGAGTAGTGAAGCACAGCTGGTACAATTTCCAGGAATAATGAAATACAGTCATTATCCTCTGCCTCACCTATTGGACAAGAAGAAGACAAAGAGTGGTGTGGGGTTTCTGAAGTTCACAGAGGCCCAAATTCAACTTGGTCAAAGAAAACAATTATTGACAATGCTCAGATTTTTTTCTACAATATAAAATGTGTGATTTCATCAGCCTTTTGAAGAGATTTATGCACTGAAAGATCTCAGCTTTTTCTTTAATGCATAGCCCTTTTCTAAATGCACGAATAACACAAACATGCTTTAAATATTTAACCAGCAACACAGTTATTACATTGGAATTGTTACATTTTTGTTGTTACATGCTGTCAAGTCTTATTAGACCTCTGGAGACCCTATGAGTGCAAGATCTGCAAAATGTCCTGTCTGCAACAGCCCTGCTCAGTTCTTGCACGCTCAAGGATATTATATATATATATTAAAAGTTTCCCTGTGTTATCAAGAGAGCATCAGGGACTTTATTGCCATTTGGGTGAAGAGGGATCATATTTCCTAAATTTAGTGGTTTTCTTTGAAATATAAAGGTGTAATGAGAAATATTTCAGTTTTTTTTTAAAAGCATATACTTTATTTGAGTGATTGAGGACTCCTTAGGAGCAAGTGTAGACCACCAAAGTGCAAGGTTTGGCTTGTGCAGATATCAAATCTCTGAAAGCTGCCAACCCTTTGAGAATAGCCGCCTCATTTTACCAAAATAAAAGATAGGCTGGACGTGCCACAATAAATGTGCATTCCAGATTATTGATTCTTAATCTGCAAAACTCTTCCTAAACACTTCTGCACATTGTTTTATGAAATGTACTAATCCAGTACATTTAGACCAGTGGTTCCCAACATGGAGGACTTCAATTCCCAGAAGCCTAAGTCTGTACATTGGCTGATCAGTGTTTTGGGGATTGTCTAGGCTTCTGGTAATTGAAGCCCAAAAACCAAAGGTTGGGAAACACTGATTTAGACAGTAATAATAAGATATTTCAAATAATCCTTTGAGAATTTGGATTTATATCCCTGCTTTGTTCTGTTAATCTCCTTCACATACCTGCATCTCATGAGGCAAGCACCATATTCCTTGGTTTTGCCTTTTTATTTTATTTATTGTTCTTGGTTATAAGAATTAACTTCATTTTGAAAAGAATAAAACAACCCCTGTGATTTATATGGACAATCTGAATGAAAGGCCAATGTTCCCCCTTCTGCTTTAGCACACAAAATACCTACAGCAAATTATTTTTGGTTGGCCTCTGAAATACCATAAACATCAGAACAAAATATAGCCAGCAATCCTAACAAATATATCAAGGAGAAAGAGATCCTGCTTATGGGCAGTGCTTAACTGAGAGGTCAAGCCTCAGATAGTAAATTGTTTGCTTCAAACTACTTCCTCAGCATCTTCTGTACACCCATTTTCAGTGAGGGGATGGTTTAATCGATGTGTTCCTTTCTAAAGTGACAAGAAAAGGGTCTCAGGGTTACTTTTTATTGTGTTTAAACCAAATCTTTATACCCAAGTGGGAAATACAAACATCTCATGTAAACTGTTGATTGAGAGATTGACAATATCTAGTTAAAAACAATACGTTATTTGTAATTAACAAAGACATAAACAGGTTGCGCTTTTCTCGCTAGGTGTTTATTACAATATTTGTATACCATTTTTCAACCCACCAATCCAAATGTAGTTTATTATATAACCACCTTAAAACCTGTGAGACATATTAAAATCAATTAATAAAAGTAGAAAGAAGCAATACAATGGTAAAAAATTGAAGCAATTCAGATCTTATTTTTTAAAGAAATGTAATAATAATAATAACAAGAAGAATTGTGACAATATTGAAGCTATAATTAATACAATTGTGTATTAAAATAAATTTCCAAGTTTATAATATATGCACATGTGAATAATGTATGGTTTTTCACATCATAATTCTCAAAGGCAGTTGACTAGTACCATATCTGTTATGAGAATTTAGAAAGAACAAAATACAAATTACACCTCCATAACAAAAGTTTACACAGTTATCTACTTGGGCAGCAAAACGCTTATAGATAGGAGCAAAATAAGCCCTTCACCTTATTTTCCAAAGTTTTGCTGACACACAATCTTGATGCTAAGAAATTCTGACTATAGAGCTTAAGAAGCTAAAGCTGGGAATAGCTTGACCTTGATTCTCATTCTTTGGGCTCCATTTAATGTTAAAAGCAAACACCATATGACAATAATATCAACGTTATTACATTATTAATACAACAAATCAGTGTCTGTAGATTTGTTTGAACCTTGGCACTCTAGGTGTTCTTGGCCTTCAGTTACCAGAAGCCCAAGTCAGCACTCCTGCTGATCCAGAATAGTTATAGTTCCATGGTTCACCATTGCTGGTACAGTAGACCCTCGCATAACAATGTTACTTGGTTCCCCAAGTAGCGTTGCTAAGTGATTTTTGTTGTTATGCGGGTTTCTATGGAGTTTCCCCCATAACGACATTTTCCTGGATAATGATGGTTATTTTAGCGTGGTTGTCTCGACAACGACGCTGAAAATGTTATGCAGGGGAACACGTGATGCATAACAATGCGTTGTTAAGCAAAAATGATGTTATCTGAACGCATTGTTATGTGAGGTTGACTGTATAGTGTATCAAATGTATTGTTATAATTTCAGTTATATGTTATATATTTCAAATGATCACTTATACATTGTGTTTCAAAGTGAATTTAAATAAACCCAATTTTTTAAAAAGTAACCTTTTACAAAACAAAGTTAAATTGAAAGCCCAATTTTAAAGAATTAAAAGCACAGTTTAAAAACAAATTTCAAAGAAAAACATAGTATCCAATTGATAGCAGGCCACTGAATTGCCAAAAGTCTATTTCAATTTAAAAACAATGGCTGAAATCCAATTATTAAGATGCAACTAAATTAGGTCCACTAAATCAGTGGGAATTTGGTGAGTCAACTTCTCTGCCAGCTCCATTGATCTAGTGGATCTTTACTAGCTGTAACTTACTACTGGAATTCAGCCATTTCACTTAGCAGAAAGACAACAGAGAAGGAACCAGTCTTTTCCATCACCACCCCTTGACAGGCTGTGGAAGACCAGGAAGAGTTACCATAAAACATTACTCTGAAATTAGTAAGAATGAAAGCAAGGGTTTCCTGGCAGATCTCAAAATCCAGACAGCATTGCCTGAAGACTATGTGCATGTTTACTCCTGGTTGTCTGTGGTGTGTAATTCACATATCAGCATCCAGTGTCACCAGACCAGAATACTTTGTGCCAATACAGATTTCCCATTTTTCTATAACATAACAGTATGGGTATATAGAGATCGAAGCACTGATAGAACAGCTGGAAGGGGGTGGTAAAGTTGTCCCCATTCCTCAGCCAAGGTAGAACACACTTCAAGGCTGTAAGATGTCATAGCAAAATGAAATACCTTCAACGTAGATGTATTTTTGGTGACAGCTTTCACAATATGCTTTCAGTGCTGACAGGGGGAACGGCAGGAATTGATAAAAATGAGATGCCCTTAGGTGAACGACTTCCTTTACAATTTCAGCTTTCTGCTTTAAAAAGGAAAACAGTCATCTTGAAGCTAACAGGAAATACTATTTTTCCATGGATGCATATGTCAAAAACACCCACACTGGTCACAAGATGAGGTTAGCTTCCTAAGCCAACACTTTTCATAATAAATTCAAGGCTTTCTCCTAGGTAACATTGTTTCAAATCCCTATGAATTGCCAAAAACTGAGAAAATCCTGGGTTGTGTGAATTGCATTTGAATAGAGCACTTTGTACCCAAGCACTTGAGTTATTTTGCTGACACACTGCCTTTCCATGAATATCACTATGTTGGTCTCCAAATTTAGGGATCACATAAAAACGTCTGATAGTGCAGAATGAGAAAAAGATGAATGCTTCAAGGTTATGGTCTTCCATTACTTCAGCCTTCCAGATACTGATTTTACTCAGTTTTGTCGCTTCTGCTACAGTCCAAAATGTATCAAGAACATAATGGTTGAAACACTAGAAGTCTGTCTACAGTTGACATCGGCTGCAACTCCTATCCAAGAATGCATTCCCCCCCCCCCTCAGGCAGGAAAAATGCCATTGGTGTGAATTTGTTTAAGGTGGATCCCAGCTTGCCATGAAGTGACCCATACACTATGATCACAGATCCATTTCCTGTGGCACATATGAAATGAGACGTGCAGGATTTAACGAACTCTGCACGGGACTACTGCAGCCTTGAGAATATTATCAAGGTGCCCCTTCACAGCCAGTCCATCTTGCATGGCCTCTTCTGCCTCCATGATCATTGAAAATCAGAATAGTGAAGTGGTTCTTCCTCCGCTCATTTTGCTGTTGGGACCAATATGATGGTTTCCAGTGGCATTTCCTCCACTAAGGGGACCATCACCTCATCTAAAGGGGCTCATCCACACATAGCTGTTGGCCACTTTAGGGAATCAGGTTATTTACTGCCACCCAACACTCGGCATCTGACTACAGTACATAATAATGAAAGCATGGTCTTCATTTTCTCTTGCTTTTGTCTGCGCTGTTGTAAGCTCACAAGCCATCCTATCTCTTGTGTTAATAAAATACCCAATTGACAGTACAATCTTCTGTACATTTATTCAGAATTGCCACTGAATTCAGCAGGACCTTCTACCAGGTAAGGATGGAAAGATAGCATTCTGAAATCCTCATCCTTGTTGACTTCAGCAATTTTAAGAGAGCAGGACACTTCAGTGAGGAATATTGCAGCCCCATGAAATGACTCACCTCCATCTATAGATAAGACTAAGAACCCTCCCTGCTGTTTTTAGAGTCTCTATAATTTGAGTAAAATATATCTAGTGGTTTTTCCATTTCAGGAGCAAACCACACACATGGATCAAACACAGAAGGACTGGCTGATTGTTAAGAAAGATGGGGAAAAACCTACTATTACTTCAAATTTTAAAATAAAACAGCACCCAGCCTAGTTTTGAACAATGCACCCTATTGTATGAATTGTGCGATTTTGTTCAAAATGGACAATCTTCTTGCAAAACATCAAACCCACCGAGATGAGAGCTCTGTTGAGAGTGACAGAAAATTTCTCACTCTCCTTGCCAGCAATGGAAATAATATTGTAATGACTCATCTTTTGCATGAAAAGAAAGACAAAGAATTCCTTACTTTCCCTGCTCCCAGGTAAATGTTGGTTGGGCTGTAGTCTAATAAGATTTTGAACAGAGGCAAGAAACCCTTTAATTCTGACACATTTGTATGACTTGTTAGCTGCAGTAAAATGGGAGGAGAAAGTTTGTTCATGATAGCAGTAAGCCATTGCGAATCTCTGTTTGAAGGGCTTTTGATGTCTATCTGTCTGTCTGTCTGTCTGTCTGTGTGTATACCTAGTGCTCTGTATAATAGCAGCAAAAGATATAGCCATCATCAAATGAACTTACAATCTTCATTTTAACAGTGTGAGGGATACAATAAAAAGTGGCAGGAAAGATAACAAAAAGCAGAACTGATGTGGATGTAAATGCACATACTTACGATTGGTATTTGCAGGAAATTAGTAGGAAACTAGTTGGTATCTTCATTTTACAATCTTCTCACTGTGCCATTGGTCAATATGAATCAAGATTTATCCCCAACCTTTAAAAAAAAACAGAAAGGAAGAAGAAGAAGGAGAACTGCTATGGCATATTAGAATAAGGAAATCCAGAAAATTAAAATTTTAAAATAGGTTGATCACTTAAGGATTAATGCTGTTCTGCAGACAATGCAGTACTTTATTTCCTTACAGAATATGTGGGCTCTGCCTACAGCAGTTCTCACCTGTTTTAAGCCAGGGGCCGGGTCACACTCCCTCAGACAGCTTCAGGGACCAGATTGCCATTTTGCCCTTCCTCCACCACATGGCACTTCCTGGTGTGGTGGAGGTGGTGGTGGGCCACATGAAATGGTGTTGTTGGCCATTTTGCCCTTCCTCCACCACATGGCACTTCCTGGTGTGAAGGAGGTGGTGGTGGGCCACATGAAATGGTATTGTGGGCCCACGGGTCACAGGTTGAGAATCCCTGGCCTAGAGATTTAATAGTCAATTCTTTCGTTCTTGCACAAGAATAAAATATTTTTTAAAAAATTCCTCTTCCTCTATGAGACTGCAATGATTTTTTTAAAAATCTGTCTTCAACAGTTTTTTCAAGAAACTGCCATATCGTAAACCATGAGAGTTGCTCCTTTTTTACATGAGTTTGTGAAAACAAGAAGCCTCAAATTGATTGCTAGCTTCTTTTTCATCAATCTGCTCTCAATATGTGTGTGGGTAGGTATGTATTTGTGCTTAATTTCACAAAGGGAGAGATACCAGTTCTCTTCACCAAGGGAAGAAACACCAGTTTTGCACGGAAACATTTTGTAAAAAAATGTCAACATTTCAATTTTCAAATGTAGAGCTCATTGTTCCACTGTAATGTTGGAAGGAGGGAATCTCTCAGGGGACAATAAATTCTCAACATAGCAGCAAATTGGGACGGCCTTAAAGAAAACAAGAATGATGGCAAGGTTTTTTCACACTTTTCTTCTGCCCCATCTGTTTCTGCCTTCATCATGCTGCAAAATCAGGGTTCTAAATAAAAAAAGAGGTCCTGTGACTTAAAAGATGAGCTTATGTTGAGCATAGTTGCTTGCTGACTTGTGGAAGGCAGTGGTCAAAGGACCCCAATGGAGGAGCAAGACAGACCTAGTGCATTCATCCCTGCTCTTCTTGAGAGCTGAAGTAATTTAGAGTGCCACAAAGACATTCAGAAAGGAGAAAAATCCATCATACTCCTTGCCTAAAACTTCTAAGATATCCTGCAGCTTAGGTTTCTGAAAGGAACTTTCTGAAAAAACAAAGTTTCTACCTTTGATACAGTAGATTTACAGACTCGATTCTAAATATTCTCACTCTTCTGTGGGCTAAAATGTCAAAGCTAGGTAAAAGATGAAGAGCTCATGGGGCAAGGACCCTGAATAGGCTGAGGGTCTGAGTCCCTAAATGTAAGACCAACATGTTCAAGTGGGGGCTGCTGGTGGACAACAACATGTGGTGTGAATGCAGAGAGATACAGAATCCAGCTCATTTACTAGTCTGCCAATTACTGCCAGAAACATGCACCGATGAGGGCTTGTGTTTGGCCAATGACAAAGCCAAGAAAGAGGCTTCATTTTGGAAGTCCAGGGTTTGATAGGGACATGAAAGAAGAAGTAAATGAACAGTCAGCGGCTGACTACAGTCTTCCTTCCTAGGCTGCTACGCATGATTCAATCTACTGAATTGCTGCTGTTGAGTAGCACTCCAACTGTTCTTCCTGTTAATATGCAAATAAACAAAACCAAAGACAACAGCAGCACAGCATTGAAATTGTTCACATTCATGGTTCCTGTAGTCCCAATACAATCTGCACAATTCTGACGTTAGTGCATTTTGATCTTGTAAGTGGTTTGTTTGTGAATTAATATTTTAAGCTTCTCATTCATCCTTTTAATGGTGATTTACATCAACACTGAACACTGCCTTCTAACCAGGTTCAAGGCTTTCCACTATTGTCCTCATTCTGTTTTCAAATGAAACACAATTCTTTTGTTTTAAAAAGAAAATTTGCTTGCACCAGAATTGTCATAGCATGAGCTCCAGCTGCTTAAACTAATGTGGCACATTGTTAAGTCAACTGCTAGTAGCAAACATGGCTCCTACCACAAACATCATTTTGAAGGTCAACAGTGTTTGAGAAAGGAAGGGGGAGCTCTGCAGACTCTCTCTGTTATCCTCTAATTCAGTAGACAATGGGGGAAACAAGAACTGATATCAGACATGTTTATAATATATACTCCAAAAGCCTTTTGATTGACTTAAGGCTGCAATCATCTTACTTAGGAGCACAGGAAAAATGCAGGTTTCACCCACTGCTTTCACGGATGACAAAGAGCCAAAGCAAAGTTGATGTCAACTACCTGTGTGCATTTAATGGGGAAATTTTATCAAGTAAATTGTAGTGTTAATAAATCACTTGTTTTAGCTCTTGTTCTTCATGACGTGGCCATGACAAATATGGTAAATGTATTCATGCAATTAATATTGCATCAAATTTGGCCCTCAGATTGAAAAAGGGAGAAAATGCAAATGAAAAGGAAGGAAGAAGAGACTGTTATGGAAGAGACCATATGAAAATTGAGCTCTACAAGTTGTGGAAGAAATGATTCAGGATTAAGGGAACAAATTGTCTTGTTCTACTGCAGAAAAACATTTATTTTCCCTTCTCTCCCACAAGTGAGATGATATTTTTACAGGACTCGAGATGTGAATTCTTCAATTTTCAAGAACAGTTTTTGCACAATCTGCCTACATTTTTGCTATCTTGGGGTATAGCTGTTTAAGAAGTATAAGAACTGTGTGGGTTTTATGTGTCTTTCTGAGTAAACAGTGTGTTGGTCTGGGGTTGCCCTTTTTGTCTGCTCAGAGTAAAAGTGCACTGCTTTTGTGATGTGAAAAATAAGAGAAAGTTCAATTTTTAAAAGAAAACATATTTTCCCTTTCTCACAGTGAAATTGAGAAATCTTACAGGTATCACCAATTTCTTTCAAAATCAATTGCTGGGCTGTTTCACCAAGAACGAGAACCATTTCACCAAAAATAGAAAATTCTTCAAATTCCTATTCAGAAAAGGAGATATTCAGCTATCCCTCCCACTCAGTGGTTTCTACAGTTCATTTTAGTACAAGTAGACTAGATTTTGCTTGTGTACTGTTGTTAAATAAGGGGCAGGCAACTTCCAATGAAGAAAATTACATACTATTTCCCCCACGCACCCATACACGATAGCCCCTCCACTCTCTGCTGCCTCTGTTACTACTCCATTGACAAAATGTTGGCGGTGGAAACCCACATGAACAGAGAGACATATACACACAGTTTTTCTGTTAAAAGAAAGCAAGCTTCCTCTCTGTGCCTTGTGATTCTCCTTATAAGTGAAGCAAATGCACAAGCCGCATTGCAAGAGTAGCCTGGGGCACACACACACCGTTCACAGGGTAGTCATCTGTTGTTTACTGCTATCTTAAACCTTCACAAGTAGAACTAGAAATGTACTTCAAAGCAATAAATGCATGAAATTCCAAGGAAAGGCAGATCTCCGTAGGTCTTCCTTTAAGTAGGAATTAGTTTATGACTATGGAAATTGGTTGCCAGTTGGGAACAGAGTGCTTCCCTGGCTTGAGCAACTCTATCTATTTCACACACTCAGAAAGCACTCTGCATTTGGTGGGAGATTTCTGCATTTTCAAGTAAGCCTCTCGGTTTGTATCATCCATCATTGTTTGACTCTGTGACAAACGGCATCTCTTGCAAACGATAATCAATTGCAAAGTCATTCCAGTACCTATCACTTTAATGAAACACATTTTTAAATGTACCTGTAGACAAGGAGAGCAATTAACCCTTGTCCACTGGAAGGCTCAGACATGGTGCCATTTATGCAAACATTTAAGACTCCTGTTGTAGTCGAAAGCAGGGGAGAGCACATGATATAAGAGGATTGTAACAGCCTTTGACTGACACTGCACATTCCAGTTATATACACAGCAGATAGCCCCTTGACAGAAACATCCCAGAATACAAAATCATGAAGTACCACTGCATATCCATAAATTAGCACCCCTGAACATGTTGAGATTATGATATAACCACACAAGTAGGAAGTCTGTGTTACAATCCTTGGGTTTCATTTCCCAGGCCAGAAAATACATCACTTAAACTTGTACTTTTCAAGCTACAAATGTGTTCTTCAACTCCCAGAATTCTCCTACAAATACCCCACCCCCAATGATTCTAGGAATTATCACTCAGCAAAGTAATTATCACCATAGATGTCCATAAAGGAATGCAAGGAGATATTTGGCCACAGTTCCATCGCCGGCTCCCTCCCCCACCCTGCCCAGCAGGGGAGGTGGGAGCGCAGCTGACAGGTGTTACGCAGCGGGACTTTGAAAAGCCACTCAACCAGTGTCACCGGAGCCACAGTTCCATCGCTGGCTCCCTCCCCTGCCCCGCCCGGCGGGGGAGGTGGGAGCGCAGCTGACCGGCGTTATGCAGCATGACTTTGAAAAGCCGTGCCGCCAGTATCACCGGAGCCACAGTTCCATCGCCGGCTCCCTCCCCCGCCCTGCCCGGCAGGGGAGGTTGGAGCGCAGCTGACCGGCGTTACACGGCAGGACTTTGAAAAGCTGCTACTACCAGAGTAGCCAATGCCAGTTTTTTTCCTGGTCTCAGTTGCCTTGGAGCTGGATCATCCTCTTCTTTGGCTCCGTCAGGGACTTGCGACCCATGGGGCTATATTTTGGGGGGACGTTAGTAGCCGAGGTATTGTGTAACTGTTTTGTTATGTTAGAACTTAAATGTTTATTGCATATTTTATTGTTTAATTTGCTGTATTGTAACATTGTACCATTTGTAATTTTTGTATACTGCATTTGATTTGCTTGTTGTAAGCCGCCCTGAGTCGGCCCTGGTCGAGTAGGGCGGGGTATAAATCGAAAAAATGAATGAAAATGAAATGAATGAATTTGCCCCCTCTCCAGTATCCAAATTTTTTGTAATTGTATTAATCTATAGTGGCTGAAATCATACACAACTAGGCCCATTTGAATCAATAGGACTTATGGAGGAATTGATTCCCAAATTCCCACTGATTCAATGGGCCTGCAGTAGTGTGATTTACAATACAGTACTAAACAACTATGCCCATGTCAGTTAAATATGATAGAAACCTCTGAGCATGTTCTGCTAGAGTGTCCCCTATATAATAAACCCAGGAGAGACCTTTTAGTGTTTTCCTGAACTTGAAGTCTAACAATAAAGTCAGGATACTGAATATTCTTTTATTGGGTGAAGGGCAAGATACGACGATAGCGGTCGCTAGATTCTCATGGTATGTAACTTGTATTCATAAAGGCAAGATAAAATCACAGGAATAAGGAAAATTCTTTCAGATTACAACTTGACTGTCATAGAATATGTTTGCAGGACATAGAAATAACAACCCTTGAAATTCTGGTTGCATGTTGCTATTGTATAAATAATCTAGTGTTCGTGATTTTGTGATAGTTTTATTAGGTTGTCTCACTTGTGTCAAGCTGCTTGATTTTGTGATATTGTAACACTGGCCTTGGGCTGTAATAAAGAATTTGTCTGTCTGTCTGTCTGTCTGTCTGTCTGTCTGTCTGTCTGTCTGTCTGTCTGTCTGTCTGTTTGTTTGTTTGTTTGTTTGTTTGTTTGTTTGTTTGTTTGTTTGTTTGTTTGTTTGTTTGTTTGTTTGTTTGTTTGTTTGTTTGTTTGTTTGTTTGTTTGTTTGTTTGTTTGTTTGTTTGTTTGTTTGTTTGTTTGTTTGTTTGTTTGTTTGTTTGTTTGTTTGTTTGTTTGTTTGTTTGTTTGTTTGTTTGTTTGTTTGTTTGTTTGTTTGTTTGTTTGTTTGTTTGTTTGTTTGTTTGTTTGTTTGTTTGTTTGTTTGTTTGTTTGTTTGTTTGTTTGTTTGTTTGTTTGTTACTAAGCAACAGAAATTCAACCACTGTGTTGCTGTGGTATGTGCTATGTTGGCAAATTACTCTGACATATCACTATGCAGCTGTGTAGTCTGTTCACATGTGATGTCCTCCAGATGTTTTGGACTTCTGCTCCCACCAGTCCAAGCCAACAACACCAAGAGACAATCATGAAGGAAACTGTTGTTTTCAGCTTCTGATGGGTAGGAATATTAAGGGAAACTGATAGAGGACCACTGCACATAAAACTCTGTTAAGTAGTAATTATGTGATTTATAAAAGTTGTACACAATTGAGATGCATTCCACATGAACTCATAGGGTGTTTTTTTAAAGTGGTTAAGGTGGCCACTATTTTTTTAAAAAATATAGGGAACACATGCAGACCAATGTCTGGTACTGGAAGCCTTGCATAGTTGCTTTACAAAAAAAAAAACTTAAGAGACATTATAATTATATTGCTGCAATCTATCCAGGTTATCCTGCCAGGTAATAGAGTAGACCATACTGCCAGCAACTCAACACTGGATGTCAGGCGGCAGTTAACTAACCTGATAACCCTGAGGACTAATTGCTTGGGTGTCAAAGTCCACAGGGAAGGGTGATGGTCCCCAAGTGGATTAAATCCCATTTGAATCCCTCTTGCTGGAGGGCAGCATCTTCATCAAAACTGGCCCGGGGCCAATGAGAACTTTGTGTGCCAAAAGGGCTCAGGACCAGAAAGTGACTCATGGAACTGGATCAGTGGTATGGGTGTCATGCTGCGATGCGGAAGGCAGATGAAAGGCCGCTGTATTATATTCTCAGGACAGTTTTCATGGCTGATCACCATGATGATTACCAATATTCGGATTCAGATATGGTAGAAGAAAAAGAAGCAATCTTATTTCCCACTCCCATGACCCCAGACCTGTCCCAACCTAAATGCATTTATTTTGGTGGGGAAAGTTTATACACCCAACCAGAGCCAGTGCCAGGGGGTGGCCAGGGTGGTCTTTGCCCACCCTGAGTTAGCAGTTTGCCCATCCTCAAACTCCCAGCTGCTTATATATATGACATACATATATATGGCATTGTTGCTCACCCTGAAAAAAATATTCACCCACCCACATCTAGAATCCTGGCTATGGCCCTGCACCCAACACTGGCTATTCAAACCTGCAGTGATTTCCCAAATACTCAGAAGGCTCTTAAGCCTGCTACCTGAGAAAGATTGGTGCTTCTAAAAGCAGTGCATTAAAATAAGAGGGGAAGGGAAACTATCTTTCATCTCCCTTTCTGTCTTATCTTGCCATTCTCTCTCTTTGCTGCAATCTATTTTTAGCATTTGCTCTGTTTCCTTGTTTTTACCTTCAGAAAAGACACCACACAATGGGATTCATCATCTTTTAAGATGCCCAGCAGTGGAGCAACTGCCATATTGTATAGCATCTCCCCATAACTTCATGTCTTGGGTAGGAAACCTTTCAATCAACCACTTATTCATTTGAAGTTCCAGATATTGTTCCTTGGATGTGAAAAAAAGGAAGAGGAAGAAGAGAATATTTGATCTGCCATTGCTGTTTTTACACAGACCTTTTTTTCCTAGGGAAGGGGGGGGGGATGAAATGTATTAGACAAAGGTTGTTTTAATTGTTTGCCAGATTTCTCTGAATGTTTAATTCTACTCTCCTAAGGTTTTGTTAATGCAATTTATTTGCATTTAACATGAGAGAGAATGGAAGAAACAAATGCTAAAAAAGCCCAGTTATGCAAATGTCTCCTTTTGTGATGCAAAATAAAGGTAAAATCGCTCAAAAGATATTGAGAATATTTACTTTCTATTAGAGAAAATGGATTAAAGTGGCAATACAGAGCACAGTCAAGTGCATTCCTTGAGCAATTGGTAGAATGGCTACATCAATAACCTTTTTAGCTAGCCATAAATCCAATAAAATGTGAGGTAAAGCAGGTAGACTTTTTCCTTACATACTTTATCCTTTTCACATTGTCATTGTCTTATGCCTCCAGATAAATATTAATATGTTTATGAATACTCAACTATACAGACTGAACTTCAGTATTAACATGCAGTCTGAATCTGCTGCATTAACTCTGAAACAAAGTATAGTTTCCAAGGCACTATATTTCAAAATTAGATTTAAAAATTTTTAAAAACTAAACTAACTGTCTGAAGTTCCAAACTTTCCATTCAGGAGAAAGCCCTCTCTTTGGTTGAAGAGAAAGGTTCCACAAATTGCTACTAGACCTTCCTGAAAGACCTTCCAGAGGAAGCAATGATGGTAGGTGGCGAAGGCAGGTAAAATGATACTGCCTTGTGTGACTCAACAGGTTCAGTCCATGTTTACTATACAAGAGCCAATCACAAAACAACACTTGTCAGAATGTCAGATGGATAGATAAAATAAAGCACATATTATGACAGACAGACATATTTCACAAATTAAGGGATCATTATTTATTTATTTATTTATTTATTTATTTATTTATTGATTGATTGATTGATTTACACACACTTATATCCCACCCTTCCAGGGGGAAATCATCCGTACTCAGGGCGTCTAAAATCATAAAACCAGTCATAAAGTTACAAATTACGCACAATGAAACTCACAATAAAATCATCACCACATATTACAATACTGCAATCCAGGACCCTTAAAACACAACCTATTTAGAATGAAAAGGAGACAGGCAGCATATTTAATGACCAGACATAGGCACCACCTTCCCAAAGGCCTCCTCAAAAAGCAGTGTTTTAGTTGTTGTTTTTAAAGACTGCAGGGATGTAACCTGGTGTAGCTCAGCTGGAATGGCATTCCACAGCATTGGTCCTGCCACTGAAAAGGCCCTTCTCCTTGTCATGGCCTTTGCAGGCGCACCCCCCAATAAAGGACTCAGACACCAATGAAAGTGGATAACGGCATTGGGCCACATTTATTGATTCATGCCCTAGTCCGAATTATAAATTTCTATTGGTAATTGACCAATTATAATTCTTAAGGCAAGCTGGCCGAAGTAACACTGGTAAGGTACCACCCGAAATTGCCAATGGCAATTGTTACAATGTATCTATTTGTATCAATTTGTTTGTTGACAACAAACAAATTGTTGACCGTAGTCAATATCTAACTAATGACCCCACCCTCTGACGCGTATCCGTAAAATCACGGGGTGATGCATGCTGTCTAGCTCTAGCCATCACCCCGTCGCCTGGTTCGTCGTTGACCGGACAACGTTTAACCAACTTATACCTGTCTAGTGTTGTCCAGTCAATTGCGAACCTGCCGGATACCTGTTGGTCATAAATGTTTACCTTACCAGTGCTACCCGCCACACGGGGAGGCTTCCCAGAAGGCTCACCGCCCCCCCCCCCCCAAGACCGACAGCTCGGTCAACAGGCCTGCTCACCAGTCCACTAACAAGAGGTCCATACCTCCCTGCGACAGATGGGCCCCATCCCCTGAGTAAAAGCTCGTAATTTTGCAGACTGATGTCGGGGAGGCGAATGACGCGTCCCCCACCTTTGTCGAAAAGGAACCGGGCAATAGCCCCGTTCACGGAGCATCGGCTCGGCCAAGAGCCTCGAGGCCGCACGCCCCCCTGTAAGCGTACCGCGGTATCGTGTCCGACCAATTGAGGGTTGTGGCAGGCCACACATAACGTGAGTGGGGCAGGTCACTGCAAACCGCAAGCTTCCGCGATAGGCCAGTGACCCGCCCTAAGCCATCGCCCCCAAGGTACATAACCAGGACATCCGGCGAGTCAGCATCCCTGATGTAGAAAAGGAATGGCAACAGTTCCCGCCATAACATGCCACGCTTACCATAGCACCTGAGACGTGCGGATGCACCCAGTCCCAGTCGGGGTCCCCACTCTGTCGCCGCAGCGTAACGCGCTGCCCTATGCAGCGTAACGCACTGCCCTGTGCAGCGTAACGCGCTGCCCTGTGCAGCGTAACGCGCTGCCCTGTGCACATGGCTATGGCCCACCAGGCACACTGTCACCGGTGTAATACGATACCCAGGGTCTGTCAAGGAAAAAAAGGGGGGGGAGAAACAGTGCAGTGACTAAACTGGTACTCACAGTTGAAGAGGGCGAACACAAACTGAAAACATTGTGATCCCCACCCTCCCATGCGGCGTATGTCAGCCCCGGAGTACCCAAAAACAGCTGCAGTAGAAGCCGCCCCTATCCTGAATGAATGGGTGCCGCAATGAGCCCCAGGGAGGCCAACACTGGCTAGTGCCTACCGGCACCCTCCAAAATTGAAATTTAGTAAGGGGAGACCCATCTTGGTGACAGAAAAAACGGGCCATGGTGCGTGCCACGCAGTGCAAGGAACTCCCGTAGGGCACCAACCGGACAGATGTCTGCCAAAGAACACCGTAGCAGTCTTATTCCACTGCCTATGCCATGCTGATCCGTCTTAGAGGAGCGTATCCTCAACTGAGCCCAGTCTTTGGCCACGTAGACATCTTCGAGTTCCAGTGCCCTACGACTAGCATCCGCCTTAGACAGCATCACAAACTCGCTGATGCGGAGCGCTCCAAAAAAGGCCACCGTTGTAGCCGCATGAAACAAGGCTGCCTCATACCTAGCAAAACATAGGTCCTGCCAGCCCCGTGCCAGTTGGGTAAGAACCCCTGGGGAAATTGGGTGGCGGTCGTCCGGGCTACGCCCACGCTCCCGCACCCACCCCTCCAAAACGTGTCTCACACGGAAGTCAGCGGTACTGTCCGCATGTCCGCCTACTTTGGCCATAAAAGCCAGCGCTGACAGCCTGGATGCTATGGTTCGAGGTGCAAGGCCCTGGGAATGCAGGTCAACCATGAATTGAAGTATATGGGCCACCGGGATAGGCCAGGTATCTGGCAGCCGGAATTGGGCACAGAACGCCCTGAAAGAATTGAATGCGTGTTGATACGCCTTACGCGTGCGTGGCGCTAGTGACATGCCGATCGCCCGGTTCACCTCTCCTTGCCAAAGGTCCATATCTCATCCGGGAGTGGCGAGGGAAATTCCTCCGCATCCGGGGCCAAGGCGCGGAACCGGGAGATCTGCAGGCGGGACAAAGCGTCAGCGATATCATTATTGACCCCCGGGACATGCCTGGCCCGGAACAGTACATTAAGGCGCAGGCTGCGCAATACAAACTGGCGCACCAGGTCCAGCACCCTGGGTGATTTGGAAGTCTGTGAGTTGACAATGTGGACAACGGCCGCATTGTCACACCAGAAATGAACGACCGAGTTGGCCCACTCATCACCCCATAGCATCAAGGCCCCCAGGATGGGAAAAAATTCCAGGTACGTGAGGTCCCGCAGGCGCCCCGTACCTGACCAGGCTGGTGGCCACCCACCATAGGCCCACTTCCCATTGAAGTACATCCCATAACCCAGGGACCCAGAGGCATCGGACTGTATCTGAAAACGAGGGGAAGCCAGAAGGTCAGACCTCCAAAATGACACCCCATTGAACTCCTTCAGGAACTGGAGCCAGATAAGCATATCTGCCTTAATGCCCTGGGTTAGTCTGACCCTATGGTGGGGCCTGGACAAGCCTGTCATTGCGTCGCACAAGCGCCGGGCAAATGCCCTGCCCGGTGCGACCACCCTGCAAGCGAAATTGAGATGACCATGCAACACCTGCAGGTCCCGCAGTGATGCCTTGCGTTTAGCAAGCAAGTCCGAGATAAGGGCCACTATCCTTGACACCTTATCCCCTGGTAACCTAGAAGCCTGCGCTACCGTGTCAATCTCCACCCCCAGGAAGACTAGCTGTGTAGATGGGCCCTCGGTCTTTTCGGGCGCTAAAGGGACACCCAGTTCCTCCATTAGCTTCTGAAATGTGTTGAGGAGACATGTGCACGTGTCCCAGCCCCGTTCACCCCCGAATAAAAAATCATCCAGGTAATGGGCTACAGACCGGGACCCTGACCTGCGGACAAAAGCCCACTGTAGGAAGGTGCTAAAACGCTCGAAGGCCGAGCACAATATGGAACAGCCAAAAGGCATGGCCTTATCGAAATAATATTCACCCCAGAACTTAAAACCCAGCAACTCAAAGTCACCCGGGTGAACCGGCAGGAGGCGAAAGGCAGACTTAATGTCGCACTTAGCCAACAGCGCACCCGGGCCACATGAGCGCACCATGCGCAGCGCCTGGTCAAAAGATGTATACCTGACCGAGCAAAGGTCATCAGGGATAGCATCATTGACCGATCGGCCGGCTGGGTAGGACAAATGATGGATCAGGCGGAACTCGCCCGGTGACTTCTTGGGCACCAAGCCCAAGGGTGACACTTTAAGGTTGGGGAACGGGGGTGCAGGGAAAGGGCCAGCGACCCTGCCCGCATCAACCTCCTTAGAAATGCTGGCGGCAGCCACCTCCTCCCTCCCCTTAAGGGACAAAAGGTTGGGGGCATCTTGGGGGGACCTATCACCCTGGAAAGGAATACGGAACCCCAGTCGAAAACCTTGAAGCAGGTAAACCGCATCTGCCCCCCTCAGGTACGATGCGAGCCAACGCTCCAGCATGTCCACATTAATTGGGGAGGGGGCCTTTCGGTGGACCAGCTCCCTCTGCGGCAGTCTTGCCAGCCCCTTGTCCGCCCCTACCTTTGCCCCACACCCCTCCAGGCCTGGGGCAAGCGGAGGCCGCATGGGGGCCAGCGCAAGAGGGACACTCATGCCTGTACCGGCAATTCTTCCTACTGCAGGAACCATTGGACGAGAAAGTCCAGCACAGCAGGCGGGCTGGAACCCCCTGCCCCGCCACCTGGCGGGGTGTCTGTGCTGGGGCCGCTCGCTGGACCGCATGTCCACAATGGTATCTGTCCCCAGGCGCAGGGCGCGTGGGAGTCATATACAGAAGCCACAGCTTCTGGCAGGGCTCATCCCACCTCATCTCAGGGTGCAGGGGAATCCGCATACGGAATTCCTCGTCGTAAGCCAGCCATGACGGGCCCGGGAAGTCGACCATCGCCCGGTAAATGTTGTCCAAATACTGGACCATTGGAATTGCCAAATCCGGGGGGGGCGTGTCAAGATGGAGGGCTGAGAGGGACGAACTTTTTCTCCGCTCGGTAAGGAGAGATATGAAAGTGACTTTTAAAAGTGTTAATAGTTTCTGAAACCGGCATAAAAATGGACTAGAAAAAATAGAAGGAAGAATAGCCACGGTAAATACCTTGGAGGCTCTAATGCAGCGCCGAGAAAAAGAGATAAAACAGAGTTTCGATCTTGGAGAGAGCGGGGGGATGGGCGACCTATAATGGCGACGAGTCCCCGGAGCTCTTGATTGAAATACAGACGGAGTGAAACGGGAGGAGATCGGTGTTCCGGAAAAATTGATTAAAAATATTGGTAAAATAGACAAGTGGACGACTGGATCGAAAAGGGCAAACTCGGCGGGGTGTTGAAAGAGGTAAGCCGAAGCCGACCTCGCTCGTCCCCGCCGCCCCCTCGATCGGAGACGCACGGAATTTAGCGGCGCTGGAAAAGAGCAAAGAGCAGAAGCGGAGAAAGCAAGACGGTGAGCAATTTTGTACAGAATATTAAAGAGGGAAATAGTAAGAGGAGGAAAAGAGACTGAGCTCTTCCGTACTGTGCTAAGCCGGTGGGAGCTGATAAGCCAGGGGCTAAGTAAAGAGGACAATATAGTATTTCCTGCTTTTTTCTTTCCTATTTCTTTTTCCTTTTTTCCTTTTTGCTCCCCTCTCCTTGCCGTCGTGTAAGATGTGGATCTGGAGTATTGGCTTATAAGGAAAAAGGAATTGGCTTAAATCTGCCCCTGCATATCCTTTTGGAGATATAAAGAGAAGCAAGACGGTGCTGTGTCTTAGTGCTGTGAGAAATAAACTGCTGTTAGTCTGGAACTGTGGAGAGTAGGAGCCTGGATTCGTCAGTGTTTTTTACTTCTGTATTTTTTTCAGACCAGAAAGATAAAGTTGGCTCCCATTCCATTTATTTTTTGAGTTAAAGTTTGAGGACATTTTGTAACTGCTTTTATTTTTATATTTTTTACTACTATTATTTTTTTCAATTTTAAAATACGATTTTTTTTTTCCTTTTGGCCTTTTTTTTCTTTCCTTTTGTTTTGTTTTTTCATCTTTTTTAATTTTTACTCTCTCCTGTTTATTCGGGGGTAGGGAAAGGATAAATAAAAACAGAAATAAAATATTAAAATATTTAAAAATTAAAAGGGAAATTAATCAGGCTTGAATTGGAATATTGACTTTTTTCTCTCCATCACCCTTACATTGAGTGAGAGT
Source organism: Bradypodion pumilum (assembly GCA_035047305.1). Lineage (NCBI taxonomy): Eukaryota > Metazoa > Chordata > Lepidosauria > Squamata > Chamaeleonidae > Bradypodion > Bradypodion pumilum. The sequence goes on along the minus strand of JAWDJD010000004.1, from coordinate 303,614,860 downwards.
CGGGTGATTACCTGCGTATACATGTGTGTGTATATGTGTGTGTAAATACACACACATATATATGACAGAGAGGGAGGAGGAGGAGAGGATAAGGGCTAAATATTGTATTTGGAAATAAATATATTGAAATTGGTTAAATTTAGAATATAAGGTGAAGCCTGAATGATAAATTGTTTACGTAACCCGACAAATAAGAAGCAGTTGGAAATATATTTGGATGAAACGACAGGGGAGAGGGAAAGAGAAGGAGAAGAAATTGGCCTGGACAAGAGTGCAGAGACCAACGTCCTCAGATAGGAGTTTTAGAAGGCTTACAAGGTTGGAAGAAGGGGAAGAAGAGATGAAAAAAACAATGCAGCAAGAGATAAAGGATCTGGAGGAACAGGAGACAGTGAAGAAGATGGCACAACAATTACAGCAACAACAGCAACAGAAGATAACAATCTCGCCAACTACGGTTGCTCCATCTGCGGTAAAATCAATTGTGATAACAACAGCAAAAGTTACAACAACAACAATCGCCACAACAACCGTAACAACTACGGCAGCGACAGCAGGGACAGCACTAACAACGATTGTAACTACAGCCACGGCAACAACACCAACAACATCGGCAATGGGGGAGGGGCAAGGACCTAAATCTGAATTCGAAATTCTTAATGAGAAATTTGACAACCTGGGGACCAATATTGGAAATATGATCGCTAACATTAAACAAGACTGGAAACAAGAACTGCAAGATATGTTAGTAAATGCTATGAAAGGAATTGCAGATATAAAAGAGGATACAAATAATCTCAAAAAAGAACAAGAAGTTATTAAAAAAGAACAGGCAACGATTAAAGTAGAGGTTATGGATTTGAGAAAGAGAGAAAAGGAAAGAGAAAATAAGGTCGGAGATCATGAAAAGAGATTAGAAAATGTAGAAGAACAATTAAGACGAGCAAACGTTATAATACGAAAATTTCCAGAGAACTCCCCAGACAAACTAAAAGAAAGAATTGTGAAATGGCTCGACAAAATTATGGAAGATGGCTTTACGCCACAGGAGGTTGTAAATGTATTCAGGTTGGGGTCAAGAAGAGGTAAAACTGGGTCAAGAAATGTCATGTTAAAATTTGCTAATGTGTCGGATAAACTGCGTTTAATGGCGCTCATACGGGAAAAAGGAGCAGAGGTTTTAAAAGTGGAAGGCCATGACATTGAAATGTATAACGACATCCCAATTGAGTATCGTTTCTGGAGACAATCGATGAAGCCAATTACAAAATGACTTCAGGAAAAGGGAATAAGATATAATTGGAAATTCCCACGACAATTAAGCTTTTTTCACCTAGGAAGACGTTATTTAATCAGTGAGGGTCCTAATGTCTTGGATGTAATGATAGATGCTAAGCTATTGGAAGCAGGAACCAAAGAGTGGTGTGATTTGAAAGAAGAACTGATTATATCAGGTGGTTATAGAAGACGGGATAGCAATGGAAATGAGAATATGCCAAAAGGGGCAGAAGGAGGAACTGTTCCGGGCGAGGAGTAGGTTCTGATCTCTCCCAAGCTCCTATGATTGATCGCACCCCCCCTCCCCTCTCTGAAATTCAGAGGCTATTTGTCAAAAGAAAATGGGGAGGGATAGTAGTGGATTGTTTAATGTAATATTTTTAGTTGTCTTTTTCTTATTGTTTCTTATTTATATGTATAAGGTGAAGGAAATGTTATATGTTAATCACATGTCCGTAGGAGGAAGTGGGAAGTGTAAAAAAAGGGGGGAGAAATATAGATGAGGAATGTAAAAGTAATAACATGGAATGTGAAAGGTACTGGTTGTCAAGTGAAGAGGAGGAGGCTGGAAGCGGCAATTAGAAAAGATAGACCGGATATAATCTTTCTTCAGGAGACCCATCAGAATTCAGAAAAAACCAACAAGTTATTCTTAGGATGGACTCAAGTCTATGAAAAAGCATATGGTTCCTCAAAGGCTAGGGGGGTCGCAACTTTGATATCAAGTAGACTGGGATTTGAGATGGTAAAAAGTATATCAGACCCAGAAGGTAGATATCTGATAATAAAGGGGAAAATAGAAGAAGAGGAAATAACATTAGTGAATCTGTATGTACCAAACGAACATCAAAATAGATTTTTAAATAAGGTATATAGAATATTAGAGAAGGAAAAAACAATAAAAATGATTGTAGCGGGAGATTTCAATTTAATAGGATCAAATATAGATAGTACAAATATAACGAGATGTGTGGGTGGAAAGAAAATGTATGTGTTAAACAATTGGTTGAAGTCTTTGGGGTTGAAAGATACATGGAGGATACTTAAAGGACTGGAAAGGGCCTACACATACTTTTCACAAGTGTATAATACATATTCTAGAATAGACTATATATTTGTTACAGATAATTTGACAAGTAGTTTAGATGATATAGAAATAGGGATTTTCAAAGAGTCGGACCACGCAAAAGTTTTGTTAGAAATGAAAATAGATGCCATAAAGACTACGAAAAATTGGAGATATAACGCCAGATTGTTTAGAGATAAAAAGTGCAAAGATCAAATGGTAGAAAATTGGGAAGAAAACTGGAAGTGGAATGATACAGGGGAAGTAGGAATTGGTACAGTATGGGATACAATGAAAGCAATATTTAGGGGTGAAAGCATTAAGATGGCAAGTATCAGAAACAAACAGTTAAAAAGTAAACAAGAAGAAACTGAAAAAGAGATCAAAAGGTTACAGGAGAAACATGTAACAACTAAAGACAGAAAGGTTTACGAAAGGATGCAGGGATTAAGGAAGGAATTAATAGGAAATGATATGGAAAAGGTGAAAAGAGACTTAGTATATTTAAAAAGAGAATATTTTGAATATAGTAACAAAAACTCAAGATTGTTGGCAAGAGTGGCTAAGGAAAAAAGAAGCAGAAGGGAAATAGGGATTTTGGTAGATAAGGAAGGCATAAGATATAATAAGATTAAAGATAAATGTAAAGTGGTTAGAGAATTTTACCAAGATTTATATTCTAAAAAGAAGATAAACATAGATAAATTAAAAGATAGATTGGAAATGCAAACTAAAAATAAAATAAGTCAGGAGCATAAACAAAGAATGGAAGAACTAATAACTGAAAAAGAGATAAAAAAAGTAATAAACAAATTGAAAACAGACAAATCACCTGGAGAAGATGGATTACCTGCTGAATTTTATAAAGAGTTCAAGGACATAGTAACTCCGAAATTGGTAAAATTGTATAATGGTATTCTTAACGGGGAACAGATACCTATATCATGGTACAGAACTATAATTGTCTTATTACCAAAACCGGGAAAGGACCTAGAAAAAGTAGAATCATACAGACCTATCTCCCTGATAAACCAAGATGCTAAGATCTTTACGGCAATATTGGCAAATAGATTAAATAGTTTTATGGATAAATATATAAATAAAGATCAGGCCGGATTCGTGAAAGGGAGACATATGGCAGACTTAGTAAGGCGAGTATTAGATTTAATAGACGTGGCAAAACAAAATAAAGAGAAAGTAGGTTTATTATCATTAGATATCTTCAAAGCATTTGATTCTTTACAATGGGTAACAATTAGCGAGATAATCAAGAGTTATGGATTTGGTAATAGGTTTATAAAAACAATAGAACAATTATACCAACAAGGATATGCTAAAATTAGGGTGAATGATGGTCTTACGGAGGAGCTGAGATTAGAGGCAGGAACAAGGCAAGGGTGCCCCCTATCTCCAATACTATTCATAATGGCAATGGAAATATTAGCTAATACAATAAGGGAGGACAAAAGTATAGAAGGAATAATGGAAAATAAAATTAGTTTATATGCAGACGATACTTTGCTAATTATGAAACAGCCTAGAAGAACTATGGAAAGGATTCAAAAACATTTAAAGGACTTTGAACAAATTACAGGCTTGAAGGTAAATTGGGAAAAATCTGAATTGATTTTAAGTAATATTGAAAAGGAAGAACAAAGGAAAATTAGAGATGAATTTAAATTGCAGATTAAAACGAACTTGAAATATCTAGGGATAAATATTTCTGATAAATTAGAGGACTTGAAAAGATTAAATTATGATAAACAAAAGAAGGAAATCAAGGCTAAAATCTTACAATACCAAAAACTGAAGTTGTCTTGGTTTGGCAGAATAGCATTGACTAAAATGATGTTATTACCAAAACTAAATTTTTTATTCGATGCCTTACCAATTCAAATGACGGAAAAGGATATTGAGGAATTTCAAAAACTATTTGATAATTATTGTAACGGAGGACGTAGACCTAGAATCTTAAAGAAAATGTGGTATTTATCCCAAAAAGAAGGTGGTCTAGGAATACCTAATCTAAAGAATTATTACAAAGCATTTCAGATAAAGAACGTAGTTAAGATTTTGATGAAGGAGTCGGTTATTTGGGAGGAAATTGAAATGAAGGAAGTAAAGGAAGTGGGTAAGAGCCTCTTTTTAGATAAGGAAACAGGGAAAATATTGGTTAAAAATAGAATGATGAGATCAATGTTGGGAGTATGGAAGAAAGTAAAAGTGAAACTGGCCCCAAATATTTCACCGATAATTGAAATAGAAGACTTGAAAAAGTTTCCAATAAGAATGGATAATGAGATGAAAGAAATACTGTCGACAAATAAGGTTCTCCTGTTGAAAGATTGGATACGAGTTTGTAAAGATGATGGGATGAAAAGAGAGCTATATACCCAAGATGAAGTTGAATTGGTTTCAGAAAGCAATGTTGAATAAGTGGAACAATAAATATTGGAGGGAACGGAGCTTGGAAAGAGATAGGACGGAATTTGAGGAATTAGTATGGAAAATAAGGAAGGAGGAGATTGGAATTAAAGGGTTGGTTAGTAAAATCTACAAAATAATAAATATAGAAGGTAAACCACAAGAAATATTAAGAAGTACATGGGAACAGGATCTGAATCTGAAGATAACGGAAATGGAATGGCAAAATAAATGGAGAAAAAGAGTTATGAGATCCCTGTCGGTTAGAATAAAGGAACATAATTTCAAAATGCTATGGAGGTGGTACCTGACCCCTATGAGACTGCACCAGATAGATAAGAAGAATAATAAAATGTGTTGGAGGTGCAAAAACTCTTTGGGAACATATGTTCATATGTGGTATGAATGTAAAGGGATAGAAAACTTTTGGATAAAAATTGAGACTGAGATAGGAAAAATTATGGGATCGCGTCTCAAGTTGGGGCCAGGTACCATCTTATTGACTGATGTAGATAACGTTAATATAGATAATGATAAGAAAGAGCTGTTGTCTATGATGCTTGTAATGGCAAGAATGTGTATTGCAAAAAATTGGAAAAGTGATATAACGTTAAAAGTGGAGGACTGGTACGGGCAGATGTGGGATCTCGCATTGAATGAAAAATTAACATGGGAGATAAATCTTAAGAAAGGTATAATAAAAGAAAACAGATTCTGGAATATATGGCGAAAATTTGTTGAATATTCATTGACGAGAGACGGAATATATAAATTGACACCAGACCAAAGGAAATTTTGGGAATAATAGAAATGAATGGGAGACCCCACAACCTCCTAGGACAATGTACATAGCACTGGGTGATGAAGTATGTAATTGTATGTAATATATAGTTTGCCTTTTTTCTTCTTTATGAATGTAATTTTGTTTTGTTTTTTTCTTCATCTTTTTTCTGTCTAAATGCTATTTTTATTTTTTGTCTTTTTTTCCTCATTATATGTAATTAGATGACTTGTTTTATTTTATTTTTTTCTGAATGTTGTTATTATGTCTTTAAATGTATGTTATATATTTTGAAAAATTAATAAAAATTATAAAAAAAAGGAATTGCCAAATCCGGCCGGGCCCTGAGGTAGACCGCCATGTATATAAGGTACGCCGGCAAAAAATTGGCCCACGTACGTGGCGGCTTACGACGACGTGTCTGTTCCTTATCCTTCTCATCCTGCCCCTCCCTCTCCTCTTTGGTGGGCTCTCTGTTAAGAAGGGAGAAGATGTCAACATACTCCCCACGCCAGATCTTCTCTTTGGTGGCCTGGGCCAAATGGCCCCCCAGGGGCAAGGAATACCCCGCTGTCGGCAATGCTGACACCGGCACAGTGGGAACCACAGGGATCTGAAAAGGAGCCTGGACCAACCCAGCCACCCCTAACACATTCCCAACTGAATAAGAGGTACCACCCAAAACTGGGCCCTGGGTGAGCGGTGAAGTCGCCGGGTGGGACGTCGGCGACTGAACCGTCGCACCACCCATGCGAGGCCACGGCCACTGGAATGCCCCCCCCAACATGGGTAGGTGTGTGGGTGCACTAGATTGAACCGCATACTCACATGCAGCACCCCCGCGGGCCGCCCCCACCGGGGGTTCCGGCCCGCTGGGGGCGTCGGAGCTCACGACCGCAATTGAGCTCGTTGACGGGGCCTGACCAGCCTCAGCCTGTTGAGTGGGGAGCTGCGAGGCAGTGGCTGAAGCCGGCCCACGCGCCTCGGGCAGCTCGACCCGTCCTGCCGCCTGCCACTGACCGGCAGACAATGGATCAACCTGCACCCCAAAAGGCACCCCCGGGTGGCTAACCCTCGCGAGGGATGCCTCGAGGGCCGCAACACGGGCCAGAAGGGCCTCAACATTAACGTAGCCCCCTAAGCCAAGTGGGGGCAAAGGGCCAGCCGGCCCACTGGGTGCCGGCGCCGGTCCAGGTCCCTGGACCCCGGGGCCCATATACGGCCACGACCCCAGGCCCGGCCCCTGCAGGGCCGGGGGGGTACCCTGCCAGGGGAGGGAACCCAGCCACCCCCCATGGCTGAAACCCCCCGCAGGAAGCTGCGGACCCATGGAAGAAGGCCCCGCAGAATGGGCCGCGCCAGAGGCAGTGGCCACTGCTTGCGGGCCAGGGGCCGCGGCCCCAGCTGGGCCGGTACGCAGACCCCCGGCCTCGGGCCAAGGGGTAATTAACCCCATCCCACCGGTCCCGGTGGGCTCAGGCAAAGGAGGCTGCTGGGGAGGCGCAGCCGCGGTCCTCCGACCCAGCTGGTGCCTCCGCGCAGAACTAGCCGCGTTCGCAGTCGCCTTCTTCTTCGAGGGCATAGCAGCTAACGATGGGAAGCCTAAAAGTCAAGAAAATCAGCAGCCAGAGGCTTCCCCGAGCAAGGCAAGAGCGACGGAGGTAAGAGAGAAAAACTTCTCCGCTCCGTCGCTTCGCAAAATGGCAGCTCAGCTGCCTCGTGGCCGCCCCTTATATAAGGGTGCTGCCCACGCCCCCTAACTACCCGGATGTCTTTGTCCGGTGGGGGGCCCCGCAAAGGGCGCGGCGGCCATTTTGGCGCCGCGCTTGCATTCTAGCCAGTCTCGGGGTCAGCACCTGAAACTGTACTAACATTGAGGAGTGAGTGGTGCGGGCTACGTTCCACAAGAAAAGAAGGTCCCAAACTATTTAGGGCTTTAAAAGTTAGTACTAACAACTTGTACCTGATACAGAAAGGGACAGGTAGCCAGCGCAGGCGTGCCAAGGCTGGGAAGATATGATCAAATTTTATCGCCCCCGTAATCAGCCTGGCTGCTGCATTCTGGACTTGCTGAAGTCTCCGTAGCAGGGACAAGTGAAGCCTCATGTAGAGAGCATTACAGTAGTCAATATGAGAGACTACCAGTGAGATAACTACTGTTGCCTACTTGTCCAAGAAGGGAAATTCTGAACAATTCGGTGTAGCTGGGAAAAAGCGACTTTACATACTGCTGCAATCTACACCTCAAAGCTCAGATGCTGGTCTAATATAACCCCTAAATTGCATACCTGGTCTCTCGGGGAGAGAGCCATCCCACCCATCACAGGCACCAGATCTCCCAGTTGGGCAGATGGGGCTCTCAACACCAGAATTTCCATCTTGTCCGAGTTCAGCCTCAGCTTGTTAGCTCTGGTCCATGCCAGAGCTTCTTCTAATTGTAGTTTAACACTTATAGGAATCATTACTTTTGCTAATTATAGATTAACACCTGAGGTGGAGTTTTAACTGCATAAATATAAACATGAGAAAGTCAAAGTGGAACTAGTTTATTATCATTCAAACAAATAAATGTGAGTGGACTTAAGAAAATACTAGACAATCAGCCCTGAACTACACATTTTCTGTACTTTCATTCTATACACAGAGTCATGCACAGTAAGATTTATGGGACATAGGGTACCTTTACACCATAGCAATTGTTCATATGAGTGTTCTCTCATGGGGAAGCCATATGTGGTGTGCCTCAGAATTAACACTTGGGCATGCACACTACTCCTGAAAACAGACTGTCACATTTTATTTTAACATAGACATCATGTATTGTTCACATGCACACCCATTACCTCCAGCCTTGCTTTGCAGTATTTGGAATGAGCATATGCATCAATCATGCATGTCATCATATGTGCACATAGATAGATAGATAGATAGATAGATAGATAGATAGATAGATAGATAGATAGATAGATAGATAGATAGACAGATAGACAGATAGACAGATAGACAGATAGACAGACAGATAATCTCTATGAATTACTGGAAGATATGGCAATAAACATGAAATAACACTGTGAAATGTGAACTGCTGGAAGGTATGGCAAGAAGCATATACATACTGTGTATATTCCAAAAAAGGTTTGTTGCTCTAACAGCAATTCCTCCATTTTTACACCACATTGAAAGGCCCATCTTTCATATGTTATTATGTGCATTCAGTTCATTCTGTCACTGCCAGGTCAAAATCCCTAGAGGATCAACGGAAAGTTACATTTAGTCCAAAGTTCTCTTTCCCACAGCAGACAACAGATGTTTCCAGAAGAACTCCCCATTATGGGTCGAGAGCTAAAAATGGTCATGTCGTGCTGCCCAAGGGATATGGTGACATAATTTCACACTGGATTCACAGCTCAAAATTCATTCCACTATTCCCATTACCTGGAGAAGCATTTAATAGAACTCTTGTCTCACATACACACATCAAATATTGCTCAAAGGTATCCATAAAATCTTACAAAAAAGCAAACAGAAATAAGATTTCTCAGAGTGGGGAAACTGCAGTTTTCTATGTGTTGCTGAGCTGGTCACTAAGTCCACTCATTCCTGGCCATTAGCTATATTGCTGTGGCTGATGGGTTGTGTAATCCACTGGCCCGTGGAAGACCAGATGGTCCCCACTCCTGGTTTATCCAAAACAAGTACCAGATAAAAAGGTATCAAGGGAAAATGAGTCTGTATTTAGACCAGTAACGTTATTCCCATAATACAAAAGGGTTAACCTAACAGAATGATGTCACTTTGATTTTACAGTGTCTCAGCTTCTCCGCCCTGATACATTCTAAGATTAAAAGAAACTTTCAAACACATCCATCACCAAATCTATTCTGTTTTTAAAATCTAATTCACTGTCTTCAGACAGAAGAGTAGCTTGTAAACCTTTAAAATTGCACAATTCAGAAAGGACTTTAAATGAGTATAGTCTGTAATGTGGTCATCACCAAAGCATCTTTACTTTGTATCTAGGTTCTTGTTGGGCAGAAGGAGGGAGGACTACAACTGAAGACACTTTAGCTACACCTGAGGAAATGCTTTTTTTTCTTCATATTCCTAGCAGTATTGCGGTTCCTGGCAATTATGCTACCTTAGTCTTTTCAGGACAACTGAATTTTGCTTATATTAAATGCATGATGTTGCGACAGCTGATCTGAAGTCTTGACAAGATGAGCTTTCATTTCTCAACATACTGAAAGACCTTTCCTTCTTTCCATACCTGTCAACCTTCCCAGATTGGCCAGGATTTCCCGATTTTCGGGGCCGATTTGCGTCATTTCCCACCCGCAGCTGCCAAAACCCCGGAATTGGCAGAGGGGGCAAAGAGGTACTGCACATCCCTTCTGTACAAGTCGTGTTCTACGCATGCGTAGAACCCTTTTACGCTTGTGTAGAACCCTTTTACGCTTGTGTAGAAGGCTACACAAGTGTAAAAGGGTTCTACACAAGCGTAAAAGCCTTCTATGCATGCGTACAACGCAACTTGCACAGAATCATTGTGTGCAGATCCCGGATTGTCCGGAGCTGTGATTGACAGGTATGCTTCTTTCTGCCTCAAGTTCAAGTGTAAGTCAAATCTAGGGGGCTGGAATGCCATCCTTAAAACCTCAGCAAAACTGAGTTATTTGCAAAAGTAAACCAAAAGTCCATTGGAATAGAGCATTCCAGTGCAGAAGAAGAAAGAATAAAACTTTAACATAGTAATTGTCAAGCATTTCCCACAGCAACTTGTTTTTGTATCACTCCTGTGATGAAGCAAATGGGAAGAGAGATGTCAAACATATATTGTTTCAAAAGCAACTCCATCAGCAATACTGATTATTATATCCAGCTGCTCGTCAACTGCAACTTGTATCTGAGAATGCATTTTTTCCTGAAGCAGGGAAATATCATTGGCGTGAATTTGTTTAAGTTGGATCCCAGCTTGCAATGAGGTAACCCACACACTGTGATCTCGGAGCCATCTACTGCGGCACACATGAAATGAGACATTCTTCTGCCTCCATGACCGTTTGGAATCAGAATAGTAAAGTGGTTCCACTCATTTTGCCATTGGGCCCAATATGATGGTTTCTAGTGGCATTTCCTCCACTGTGGGAACCATTACCATAGGTGTCAAGTATCCCATTTTGCCCAGGAAAACCTCTTAATTTAGAGCCCCTCTTCCCACCATCACATTTTTTATTTATTTATAATTTCCCATATTTTTTTAAAAAAAACATCCAGGGGCATGTAAATCTCCCATATATTATTGTGTTATATCTTTGTTCATGAGGTGTTTGGATCATACCAGAGCAGAGGAATGTTGGGCTCTCCCTGGTGGAAGAAGAACCACCCCATAGGCATGACTGTTTCCCCTCATGGAGAAAAAGGCAGCCAGCAAGCCAGGATTACTGTAATAATTCTATTTTAAATTTCCCCCTATTCTCCCCCTATTTGACTGCATTTCATATTATGGTGATTTTTCATGGAACTGTTTTTTACACTTTAATCAGTTAATTGTCTACTGTCAGCGTTTTGTGCCTCAATTTCATTTTTTAAAACTCTGTGTTTAGGAAAAAACCATGGAAGTATCCTGTTTATGCTGTATGCAAATATACTTGAAGCCGATTGGCTCATTGACTTCCCTTTAACACCCTCTTTCCCAGGAGAGATGGCTTCAAGTATATTTGCATACAATATAAGCAGCATACTTCCGTGAAAAACCTTTCCTTCTTTCTGCCTCAAGTTCAAGTGTAAGTCAAAGCCAAAGCTGTCTGAGGGAATGTGACCTGGCCCCCTGCTTTAAAAGGTTGAGAACTCTTGATATATTATGTATGTTCATTCACCACCTGGAGTAGTGCCTGCACTAAATCAGGTGGTATAAAATTGAAGTAAGTAAGTAAGTTCAGTGAAGTATTAGGAGGCTCCATCCTTTTCTTATATCTTTTTCTCAAGGCTAGTGGTTTGGTTGATGCTGTCTTGTTGATTGACCTTCCACTGGAATTCCAAGCAAGTCAAGTCCAAAATTCCAGACATGGATTTTCTGGAGGTTGATGGTTTTAAAATCAGGCCATCATGCAAGCAGGTGATCAACTACTTCCCAACTTCTGTAACATTTTTGTTGACTCTTGTTGTGTATGTAACAGTATTACTTTAAGAATGTATGAATGTAACCTGACAATGATTACAATGTAACCCAGCTGTTTAAGGAATGCAAGTAAGCTGCCCATAGAGGGCAGCTGCGAGCATTCAGCTCACATGGTTCACATTCCCCCAATCACCGGCAGCCGCGGGAACCGTTCCCGCGCTAGGATCACCTGGAGAAGATGGGCGTGACTCAGAATGACGTCACGCCGGTAGCAGCCAATGAGCTACCGTGCAACAGTATTCAAATGTATTACTGCAGTATAAAATGAGCTGTACCTCCGCCATTACCACATGTTCATCCTGACCATCATGAAATAAACCTGTGTTTTAGCCCCCACTGCGGCTCTTTCTTTGTCTTCCGTGCAAGACACCAAATTGGCGACGAAGGTGGGATACATGGCGTGTCCCACGGTCAAAACCCACCAGTTTGATATCAGCGATCCAGAACAATGGGAGCTGTATGAATGCCAGTTTCGGCATGCAATGGATGCTGCAGGCATTGACGACGACGGGAAGATGCGCTCGCACTTCCTAGCCCAGGTGGGGCCGGCCACACTGCGTATCCTGATGAACCTGGTGGTTCCCCGGAAGGTAGATGTGGTGCCCATCGACTGCATCCTGGCGTTACTGAGGGAGCACTTCCAGTCTCCCATTTCAATTTTCCTGGCCCGGGTCGCGTTCCACAGGCGGGACCAGCGCCTGGGAGAGTCCGTATCCACCTACGCGGCAGCCCTCAGGCTCGCGGCCATCAATTGCCAATGAGAGGACCTGGACACAGCCCTCCGAGACCGCATGCTGTGTGGCCTGAGGGACGAGGAGGTCCAGAGGAAGTTGATGACCCACGACCATCGTCTCACGTTCAACGAGGTACTGCGGGAGGCCCAAGCAGCCGAGGCGGCCAGGAGCGGGGTCAGAGTGTTCAAGTCCCGAGGGGCCGCACCTGAGAGGGCCAAGTCACCCGTACAAGTGGCCCGGTGGACGTCGGCGAAAATGGCCTGGCAGGCACCCCGGTCGCCCGCAGGCACTCCAGCAACATCCGAGGAGTCTTCCACGATGGCGGACTCCTGCTCCAGCGAGGATGACGACGTCCAGAAGGTAAAGAAATGCGGAGAGAGGTGCCAGGCCAGTGAGCGAGGAAGCCACCGTTGCGATGGCTGTGGGGCACCTCACGACCGGACGAGATGCCCATTCCAGAAGGCCGAGTGCCACAACTGCGGCCAGAAGGGCCACATCGCCAGAGTCTGCAGGCGCAGGTGAACCGAGGACAAGGGCGCATCAAGACACCCTCAAGCACACCAATGAAAGGCGGCCGGCATCGGAAAGGTCTCAGCCAACGATGGCGCGGAAGGCATGAACCGCGTGGGCCTGGAGCACCGGCGCTTCTTTGTAGAGGTACTGTTACAAGGGGTTCCAGTGAGGATGGAAATAGACTCGGGGTCATCCTACTCCATCCTGTCCCAGAAGGAGTTCATGCGCATTCCCCCAAATGCGCGGCCCAATTGCGAGCCATGAAGTCACACTGGGCTATGGGATCCCAGTGTTGGGGGGTGGGGAACTTCACGATGAAGTTCAAAAATTACACAGAGAAGCTGCCCTTAGTGGTTCTCAAGGGGGAAGATGTTGCCTTTTGGGAACCCAGTGGTTTGCCCCCCTGGGAACTGAACTGTCCGGCATTAATGCCATAGAGACTGACCCAATGTGGGACGTGTGCGATGCACACCCGGACGTTTTCAAGAAGGGGCTCGGGACTTACAAGGGGCCCCCAGTTTCCTTTGAGTTGGACCCAGAAATCCGGCCCATACGTCTCAAGCCAAGAAGAGTGCCCTTCGCCCTCAAGGACAAGATTGAGGCAGAACTGGACAAATTGCTGGGGCAGGGGATTTTGGTTCCAGTTGATTCAGCGGAGTGGGAAACTCCAATTGTTACAGCCTTAAAATCCAACGGGGAGGTCAGTATTTGCGCTGACTACAAATGTACAATTAACAAGGCCATTCGGCCAAATGCACATCCGGTGCCAGTGGTTAGCCACTTACTGGCTACGTTGCATGGGGGGAGGTGTTTCGCCAAGCTAGACCTGGTGCAGGCGTATCAGCAGCTCACGGTAACCCCAGCTGCTGCCGCTGCGCAAACCATCATTACGCACAAAGGGGCATTTAAGGTAACGCGCCTACAGTTTGGTGTAAATTCAGCCCCTGGGATCTTCCAGTCCCTTGTGGAACACCTTTTAAAGGGGCTTCCAGGCGTGCTCCCATATTTTGACGATGTTTTGATAACAGCGGGGAGCGAATCAGAACTACCAAGGAGGCTAGACAGGGTCCTTTCGGTATTCGAGAAAGCGGGACTTAGACTGAGAAGGGACAAATGTGTATTTTTTGCGAGGGAGGTTGAGTTTCTAGGGTTCAAGATAACCCCGGAGGGCATCAAGCCTTCCGAGTCCAAGGTTGCAGCTGTGCAAAACGCCCCTCGCCCCACCGTGAAACCAGACCTGCAGTCATTCCTAGGGCTCCTAAATTTTTATCATTCCTTCTTACCAAGGAAGGCATCCGTTGCAGAGCCACTGCATGTGCTACTAAAGAAAGAGGCAGTTTGGCGGTGGGGAGATAGGCAGGAGAAAGCTTTCAAGGAGCTCAAGGCGCTCTTATCCTCGGATGCTGTCCTGACTCATTTCGACCCGAGGAGACCAGTAGTTTTAGTCTGTGATGCATCCCCAGTGGGGGTGGGGGCGGTGCTGTGCCACATGTTAGAGAGCGGGCGGGAAGCCCCGGTTGTGTACTACTCCAGGTCCCTTTCAAAGGCGGAGCGCAACTACGCGCAAACAGATAGGGAGGCCCTGGCCATCATCGCGGGAACAAAGAAGTTCCAAGATTTCCTATATGGCCGCGAGTTTATGGTTGTGACTGATCACAAGCCCCTTCTGGGAATCTTTACCACAGGCAAGCCCACCCCACAAATTCTGTCCCCCAGAATGCTACATTGGGCGATTTTCCTTAACGCATACCAGTATGAGCTGGTCTATCGCCCAGGGAAGGAGATCTCCCATGCGGACGCGCTGTCCCGGTCTCCCCTCCCTAGTTTAGGAGATCCCGCATGCGAGGTAGAGCAGGACCACCAAGTCCTGCTGATCGAGTCTCTCGGCTCGCCCCCCCCCCCCATAGTTCCAGCAGACCTCGCCAAAGCCACGGCAGCTGACAAAATTCTGTCCCAAGTCAGTTCCTGGGTAAGGAAAGGGTGACCCACAACTCCCCCCGAGGAGGAGTTCAAATCGTTTTTCAGGCGCAGAGTCGAGCTCTCCCTTGAAAGGGGCTGCCTACTCTGGGGCCAGCGGGTAGTCATCCCAGAGAAGTTACGAGAGAAGGTGCTGAAGCTGCTGCATACCAGCCACCTGGGAATAGTGCACTCCAAGGCACTGGCCAGGAGCTACTTCTGGTGGCCCCAAATAGATGCGGATATAGAACACCTAGTGGGCACGTGTGAGAGCTGCCAGAGCTCTCAGCCCGAGGAGTCCCGGTTACCCCATAGAGAATGGGACACAGCCCACGGGCCATGGTCCTGAATACACGTCGACTTCGCTGGTCCCTTCCGCGGGTCCATGTTCCTGCTCATAGTCGACTCATACTCCAAATGGCTGGAAGTAATCCCCATGAATAGCACCTCATCTGCCTCAACCATTAAACACTTGCGCAGGGTGTTCAGTTGTTTCGGCCTGCCGGACATCCTTGTGAGCGATAACGCCAATACCTTCACCTCCGCGGAATTCAAGGCGTTCATCGAGAGGAATGCTATCCGGCACATCACCTCTGCCCCGTTTCACCCCGTCACAAACGGTCAGGTAGAGCGCCAAGTGCGCACCACGAAAGACGCACTGCAGCGCATGGTCCCGGTGAGTTGAACCTCCAACTGTGTCAGTTCCTCATCTGTTATAGGGCAACTCCCCTAGCTTCAGGACTTTCGCCGGCCGAACTCCTCATGAGGAGGAGGCCGGTAACCCTTTTTGATCGGTTGGATCCAACCAGGGTGGAGGATGAAGGGAGAAATATAGTAATAGAGGGTTCCAAAAGCTTTTCGGTAGGGGACCCGGTTCACTGCAGAAACTATGCGGCCTCGGGACCAACGTGGGTCCCAGGGACGATCATTGAACAAACGGGGCGAGTATCCTATAGGGTCGAAACTAGCACAGGTCTACTCTGGAGAAGGCACGCTGACCAACTCAGAAGGCGAGTCACTAGTGAAAGGGAATCAGCGTTAGGGTCCTCCCCCACCCGCGTAACCCAGGGGGAGACACGGGGGCATCCTCGGGTACAAATGCATACCCTGGATTCTCAGCCGAGGAGGAGGATACTTTCAAAGAGTGGAATGAGTTTGATTTTATGTTACCGTACCAGGGGGGTGTCGCGGAGTGCTCCCCCACCCGTCCAAGTGAGAAGAGGGGTTTCAGTTCAGCCCCTGGTACCTCCAGTCCCCCCAGCCCTTTTGTTTTAGAGTATACCATATCACCAAGCCCCTGAGCCAGGCAGCAGGGGGAAGTTCATTCTCCCCATCCCCTAGAACTCCGGGTCAGGCAGCAGGGGGTGGCGCAAGTATGCCGGTTGCAGGCACCGGGGCAAGACAACAAGGGTCTTCTCGTCGGTTCCGAGGTTCATGCTGGGGGGTCCCCAGATGCCACGGGCAACAGGCAGGGGTTCACATCTCAGCTGTAAGTTCCATTCCCTTCTCCCAATGCAAGGTTGTCACAGAGTCCCCGCCAAACGACTAATGAGTCCCCCCTTTCCATTGCAGGATGAGACTCTGCGGAATTTGGAGCCCCTAGTTCCCCTGCGCTAAACCAAGCAGCCGCACGCCCCAAGCGTATGTGCGGGAAACCACAATGGTTGAGGGACTTCGTCCCATCCTAGGGGGGAGGAGTGTTGTGTATGTAACAGTATTACTTTAAGAATGTATGAATGTAACCTGACAATGATTACAATGTAACCCAGCTGTTTAAGGAACGCGAGTAAGCTGCCCATAGAGGGCAGCTGCGAGCGTTCAGCTCACATGGTTCACATTCCCCCAATCACCGGCAGCCGCGGGAACCGTTCCCGCGCTAGGATCACCTGGAGAAGATGGGCGTGACTCAGAATGATGTCACGCCGGTAGCAGCCAATGAGCTACCGTGCAACAGTATTCAAATGTATTACTGCAGTATAAAATGAGCTGTACCTCCGCCATTACCACATGTTCAGCCTGACCATCATGAAATAAACCTGTGTTTTAGCCCCCACTGCGGCTCTTTCTTTGTCTTCCGTGCAAGAAACCAAAACTCTAGAATAGCTTTTCTGTTTGTTTGTCTCCCTTTCTCTCTTGCAATATACGAACATCTATAGCTATCCAAATTCTTATAGAACAGCCTCTATAAAAATTGCATGAAGCCATGATTGTGGACTGAATATAAATCCACAGCATCCTGCATCTTTGACCACTTAAGATCCATGTAATTTAATAAAGACAGAAGTAATTTACTTCTCCATGATTAACAACAGCAATTCAGTTTACTTGTGTGAGGAAAGGATACAAAAAAGGCAAGTTAAAAGAAAGGTAATGATGTTCCTGTTGATTTTAAGGCTTGTGGAAAGGGCTTTTCATTTTTTAAGACTAAGTTAATTGCTTTTAGATTACCAATCAACTGTGATTGTATCTCTATATGATAGGTTTTCATGTTGTAAATTGCATGATAATTTGTAGTGATTCTATCTTGTAGTTCATGTTTTTATGTTGTAATTGTAAGCTAATTTTTGATTGTATATTTTATTCCATCCAAGAATTTCCTCCTTGAAGTAATGATTTATTACAAACAGCTCATGCCCTTTAGGGAAGTAAGTATATTTCAGAAGAGAGTGATCTATCAAGGGTATTGGTCTGTATTAGTGCAATATACAAATAAATCCTGACAGTGTGGTACACAAGGATTTTGTCCGGTCATAATTTTAAATGAACCAACTTGATTAGCATTCCTGGACTAAAGCACAGATTATCTTTTCTTTTTGTGTTTCTGCAAATCAGTCCTGATGTCAAGAAACAATTTAAAGAGGGTCCATACCCTTTCTGGGTATTACTATGATGAGTAGTAAGGAGATTGGAAAATTGCAGGAGCTTGGATTCTGCTTATATTAAGATTTTATGGAGCAATCAGCCTTATTTTCTTTTTAAAAAGAAAATCTTGTATTTTTAACAAAAGGAAAATAGATTATTCCTGTCTCTTTTGTTTTCAGTTTGGTCACCTTGTGAATATTCTTAAGGGCTGTCATTGTGAATTGGGACAATGATTTTCAAAGAACCCAACCT
Source organism: Bradypodion pumilum (assembly GCA_035047305.1). NCBI lineage: Eukaryota > Metazoa > Chordata > Lepidosauria > Squamata > Chamaeleonidae > Bradypodion > Bradypodion pumilum. The sequence goes on along the minus strand of JAWDJD010000004.1, from coordinate 303,596,816 downwards.
GTCTCTCTCCCCATGCAAAAGAATGGCATAACTCTAACCTAACGGGGCAGAGTTGGAGCATTCACTATTTGCTAAGGATTGAATAGAGATACTCTATGTGGGATGCTTGACAGGCCAGTTGCAATCTACTTTGCTCAGAGTTGTGATCAGTTCTGCAAAAGGTATGATGGTTCTCCTTTGAAAATGTCTTTTCAAATGGTTATGATTGCTGATTTGTTGGCTGCAACTCGATCCAAGTTTACATTATTCCTGCCCCTGGCACTTGGAGGCCTGGTCTTGGAGGCCGGCTGGCTCTGGGCAATCTTTGCCCTCCAAGGTAAGTGGGGAAAATGCCACTGGCATGAATTTATTTAAGGTTGATCCGAGTTTGCCATGAAGTGACCCACACACTCTGATCTCGGAGCCATCTCCTGCAGCACATATGAAACAAGACATGCAGGATTTAACACTGGGACTGTAATGGACTGCCACAGCTTTGAGGTGTGCCTTCACAGCCAATCCCTCTGGCATGGCCACTTCCACCTCCATTTTGCTGTTGGGCCCAAATGATTGCTGATTACTATGATAATTTGGGCAGCTTTAATTATTGCAATTCCTCCCCCAAGGATCGTTGTCTCCCCATGGTGAGGGGGCTTGTGTAGCTCGATGAGGCTATGAGTTATGCCATGTAGGGCCACCCAAGACTGCCAGGCCATAGTGGAACTCAGACTAAACACAACCCACTAGGGAAAGAAATGGCAACCCACAGCCGTATCCTTGCCAAGAAAACCCAATGGACAGTATCAAAAGGTTAAAAAGTATGATGCTGGAAGTTGAGCCCCTCAGGTTGGAAGGTGTCCAATAGGCTACTGTGGAAGAGTGGAGGGCAAGTACAAGTAGCCTCAGGAAGAATGATGTGGCTGGGCCAACCCTGAAAGGATGCTCTGCTGTGGATGTGTCTGACAGTGAAAGGAAAGTCTCCTGAGAGACCTGTATGCCAGTGACAGGACAAGATATGGAACAACTGGTTTAGAATAGGAAAAGGACTACAAAAAGGTTGTCTATTGTCACCCTGCTTATTTAACTTATATGCAGAGTACATCATGCATAATGCAGGGCTGGATGAATCACAAGCTGGAATTAAGTTTGCCGGGAGAAATATCAACAACCTTGATATGCAGATGACACCAAACTAATGGCAGAAATCGAAGAAGATCTAAAGAGCCTCTTGGCGAGGGTGAAAGAGGAGAGTGCAAAGGTTGGCTTGAAACTCAACATAACCCACCCACCTACTCACCCACCAAGATTATGGCATCTGGCTCCATCACTCCCTGGCAAATAGAAGGGGAAGAAATGGAAGCAGTGACAGACTTGTAGCAGTGGAAACATAAACATTTGCTATTCTAACTTCAATATCAAGAAAACCAAGATAATGGCAACAGGCCCAATCAGTTCATGGAAAATAGATGAAGAAGTAGAAGCAGTAACAGATTTTACATTCTTAGGAGCAAAGATCACTGCAGATGGAGACTGCAGCCATGAAATAAAAAGGCGACTGATTCTTGGGAGACAAGCCATGAGAAACCTGGGGAACATAGTGAAAAGCAGAGACATCACATTGCAAACAAAAATTAGAATAGTCAAAGCAATGGTATTCCCGGTGGTAATGTATGGATGCGAGAGCTGGACAATTAGGAAAGCTGAACGCAGAAGAATAGATGCCTTTGAAATGTGGCATTGGAGGAGAGTTTTGAGAGTCCCCTGGACAGCGAGGAGAACAAATAGGTCAATCTTAGAAGAAATCAACCCTGACTGCTCATTGGAAGGTCAAATAGTAAAAATGAAGCTAAAGTACTTTGGACATCAAATGAGAAGGGAGGACTCACTTGAGAAGGCCTTGATGCTGGGAAAAGTGGAGGGCAAAAGAAGAAGGGGGAGGCCAAAGATGAGATGGCTAGATGGTATCGTAGACACAATGGGCACAGAACTGGGAAGGCTGAGGGAGATGGTGGAGGACAAAGGCGCCTGGAGGACAATGGTCCATAGGGTCGCAAAGGGTCAGAATCGACTGTGCGACTGAACAACAACAACAACAACATTCTAACTTCTCTTAATATCCTAATACAATTAACTTTGCATATTAATAAAACAATGATTAGGTTCTTAAAAGTCTTTCCCAAAACCTTCCAAATATTTCCTCAGGTTTTGAAGCAGAGTCTAAAATGTGTATTATTTTCTATTGCTGAGGCAGAAGCAAATAACTCAAAGGGCAGTGGAAATGACCAATGAGAACACATAGCGGACAGGGAGCTGTGGTGCTCCCTGTCTTTGGAAAACTCTTCCGTTTGTTTCTCCAATTAAATTATTGGTGGCTCTCCATTAGAAAAGTGGGCTTGAACCCATTCCTTCATCACCTACCTCCTTATCAGAGACGTAATACATGATTTGTGTGAATACACATATTTGCTCCTGGCTTCCCCCCACCATCTGTTGCCCTATCAATTGCAAGGAGACATTGCTTGAAAGTATAAAAAGAAAGAGATTTGTATTCAGTTTTGGAGATAACAGAAGGCGAAGACATGGTGGAAAGCAGATGGTGAGCAAGCACGTTTCAAACCCTTCTAAACCCCTTTTCAGACATTAAAGCTGAGAGTATGGAGAGCTATGGTATGGTGGATTGTCCTCTAATGTCCTTGTGCCACCTGTACTAAGGCAGCCTTCCTTTTCTTCACTACAAAGGTCTGAAGAGATAAATCTAATCATTCAGATAATGTAGCTAGGTCACTTTCAAGATCAGAACTCCTAACAAAGTAGGATTCTCAATCACATGTGCCTTTCCTACGTTGTAATAACATCCCTCCATGGTTTCAGACTTAATGCCTGTATCGAGATCTATTTATAATAATTTAGACTTTATGTTATGTATCTGACAAGAAAGGCGTCAGCTATTCAGCCTGGAAATTAAGTTTTGCGCTGTTTGCATCTTTCAGAAAAACAGCAATCCAAGCAATGCCAGCTATACAAAACCTGTTTACCTTTGGCTGTGAGGTTCTTGCTTTTAATGGTTTGTTTAATGTTTTATTATGAGACTTTGTAAAAAAATCCATTTTAATGTATTCCATTCTCCAGCAATATCAGAAATGCCAATGAGAAGATATGGACACAGCAGAAATTTAGAACAAGCTGAGAAGCTATCTATCCTCTGGGGACCTACCATTTGGATGAGGCTAAACTTTGTTATTTGTAATCTTTATGAAAATACCAGCACAATAAAATGCCCCAGTGATTTTAAATGAGCTGACACAATGAAATATATTCTAAGTACAGGAACAGAGTTGCAGATTAATAAAACAAGGAGAGCATAATCATAATAATAATAATAAAAGAAGCAAAATGTTGACCAATATCTTGTTACTTGCATTATTTTATCAGATTTTGAAGATATTTTTGTTAGCTTTGTAATGTTGCAAAGCCAACTTCCTGTACTTGGCTTGCACAGTTAGGAAGCCATGAAAAATATAAACATCTTTATTGAGTTTTCAGTATTTGATGCAAAAAGGTAACTGCTGATGAGTTGTCTACATTCATAATATTCATCAAAAAATCATTGCTGCTTCTCCAAATCACTAAAGAAGTGGGAACAGCCAAATGACTGTGAATCATGACAGCATTTATCCATTTTTCCTGTGTTGTAAAGCTCTTCAGACTGTGGTTTGACTGTAGTGGGGCAAGTAGTATCCTTTCTTCTATGCCCCCACACTGTTGCACCAGTTTCTGTATGTAAAGATGCTAAAGGAATGTGGTGGCTTAGTGGTTAAGGTGCTGAACTTGATAACAAGATGGTTGGCAAGTCAGCAGTTATATACCTGAGTGCTGCATGATGGAGTGAGTGTCCATCTCTGCCCCAGCTCATGCCAACCTAGCAGTTCAAAAGCAAGAAATTGCAAGTAGATAAGTAGGTAATGCTTTGGTGGAAATGTAACAGCATTCCAGGCACTCTGGTGTCTAGTCCAGGCCTGTGCTGGCCATTTGGGACATAGGGGAAAGTCCCAGTGTGCCCCAGTGACTGGCACCCCCCCCCAGAGGCAGATAGAAGTATGTCATCTGGCAGCTACACTAGATTTCCACCAAGCCGAAACCTTCCAGTTGGTGGGGTGCTGTTTCTGTGGGGCAGGTATTGTCATGCACCAACAACCCCCACCCCCACCATGGGTATATCCACCATGCACCAACCAACCCAGCCCCTCATGGCCTCAGTGGATGGGAAAGACCCACTGGGTTTCTTCACAGCGGTGGCAACAGCAGCGGCAGCACCAGGTTAGATTCCGAGGGAGAAGGCAGGGGATTGCTCAGCAGCCATCCCAGCAGCCAGGGTCCACCATGCCTGAACCAAAATGCTGGGGTGAGGGGGGGGTGGTGGGAGAGGCAGCTGAACTGGATTAAAGCTCTCTCTGTGTGTCTCTCTGTCTCTCTGTCTCTCTGTCTCTCTCTGTCTCTCTGTCTCTCTCCCACCCCCCGCTGGGTTCTGCCTCTTTCTTCTTTCAACCCCTCCCCATTGTCCAGTGGAGGTGGAGGGAAAGGAAGGCGAGGGAAACACCTTTCTCTATGGTGCCCCTCTATCCATTACTCTTCCCCTCCATGAGGAGGGCGAATGAGGCTCCTTTCATGTCCCCATGATCTTTTCCCTCTGAAGTGGTCCCTATTGATCTATTTGTAATCAGTGGTGGGCATCAGCAGGTTCACACCAGTTCGCCAGAACCGGTAGCAGAAATTCTGGCTGGCCCCACCCATCCAAATTTTGAAATAAAGTAGTCCTAATTCAGGTGCAACACAGGGCTTTCCCCCTGGCCGCACCCACCATACCACGCCCACAGTGTGGTAGTACATTTTTGGTAGCCCACCACTACTTGTAATGTCTTGCTTTCAAACAGCTAGGTTGGCAGGAACTGGGACCCAAGATAAGTGCTCAATCCATGATGTCATGCAGTACCCCCCATAGATATCGCCCCTTCCCCCTGTCCAGCGCCCTTCTAGCATAGCCAGCATGCTCCTGGTTTAGTCATGCCTACCACAGGACCATGGAAACACCTACAGATGCAGATAATGCTGGTTCACAGCCCCCTAGAGTCATACATGACTGGCTAAAGGTATATTTGTGTACAGATATTTATAAGGTAAGCAACTGCTTGGGCATTTGTACCTTTAATTCTATTTCCAACTGTTTTTTGTACTGATTTTGTTCCCATTTGACTAAATCCTAAATATGTGAAAACACTCAAAATTGGGGGGGGGGGCAGGAATCCACAAGAAAAAGGAAGAGAGACCCATACTGTTGCTTCTAGCTGCTAAAATCAAAGTTACTTTTACTGATTGGGTCTGTATGGGGGTGTATTATAAAACTATCATAATTTTTTATAGAATAACAGTATCATGTGCAGTATATTTATGATGGCTATTAATCATGGAGACACATGGAATGCAAAAGGGTAGACTTTATTAGACTCTGGCGCACAAAGCACATCCACTGCCTGGCAGTGTGTGTGCAGGAAATGTATCAGAGATGCTCAGTCTCAGGTGTATAAAAGAGGAGAACTCTTGCCTGCAGAAACTGCATAAACAATAGCCTCAGAGGTACCTTCACAGTTGATTTCTTCCCCTCCACCCAATCAGTATTTCCCTCCTCTTCTCATTGTACTTATATGCAATATATATCAGTGAAAAGGGCTTAGATTTGAATAGTGCCAAAAAATGTATACACATTTTAAGAGATATTATCTATGTATTACTATTCAAAGTTGAATTGACTTCAGCATAGCATTTGACAAAGTACCCCATGGTGGTTACATGATCACAAAAAGAGATGAGATACTCTGGCAGGATTTGTTCTTGATAAATCACAATATCCTTTCTTACAATGTGTATACACTTTGGCACCATCTGTATATAGCCAAACAACATGTGGGAAGTCATAAGATGTACTTACTTATAACAGCTTTTTGGGGATTGTAGGGTACATAGATTTTAGTTGCACAATGGTTTTTAATGTTTTTAATGATTTGCTACTGGATTTTAAATGGCTTTCAATAGCTCATGTTTTAAAATTGTTTTATACAGCTTTGTAACATGAGATCCTATGATATAGGGTGAGCTACAAATATTTTAATTAAAATTTGATTAATTAATTACTATAATTTTAATTATATTAATTCTGGGGCTGCGGTGGCTTAGTGGTTAAGAAGCTGAACATGATGACTGGAAGGTCAGGAGGTCAGCAGTTCAAGACCTGAGTGCTGCATGATGTCCCAGCTCCTGCCAACCTAGCAGTTTGAAAGCAAGAAATTGCATGTACTGTAGGTAAATAGGTACCACTTGGGTGGGAAGGTAGTGTTCCGTGCACTCTGGGGTCTAGTCATGTCTGCCACATGTCCACGGAAACATATGCAGACGCAGACAGTGCTAGCTCTTTGGCTATACACAGAGATTAGCACCGAACCCTAGAGTCAGATACAACTGACTTTTGACTTTACCTTTAAATTGATTTGAATATCTTATGCTTTAAAATTGTTTTATACAGCTTTGTAACACAAGATCCTATGTTATAGGGTGAGGTACAAATGTTTTAATTAAAATTTATATTAATTAATTACGCTTATTTTAATTAAAACCTATAATTTTAATTGCATTATATTAATTTTAATTAAAACATTTATAGCTCTATATCACAGGATCTTGGGGCACGTTGCAAAGCTTATAAATTAAATAGAAAACACAATGGCATCAATGAAGATTAGTTTCAGGTTAGATATATGGTATTACGGAACTGCACTTGCCTCTCTCATTACAGAGTATTTTATTTATTTATTTATTTTACTTATACCCTGCCCATCTAGGAGGTTTTCCTACTCTAGGCAGCTAACAACACAAAACTCAGTAAACAGGTAAAGGTAAAAGTCACTCTTGCTCAAAAGCCAGTCGTATCTGACTCTAGGGTTCAGTGCTCATCTCTGTTTATAGCCAAAGAGCCAGTACTGTCTACGTTTGCAGATGTTTCTGTGAACATGTGGCAGACATGACTAGACACCGGAATGCTGTTTACCTTCCCACCAAAGTGGTACCTATTTATCTACTTGCAATTTTTTGCTTTCGAACTGCTAAGTTGGCAGGAGCTGGGACAGACGATGGGAACTCTCTCTGTCATGCAGTACTCAGGATTTCCAACTCTGACCTTCCAATCTTCAAGTTCAGCATCTTAACCACTTGAGCCACCGCAGTCCCTACAAAGTACACAACACCCCATCAAACAAAGCACCAGAATGGAAAATGATGGGAAGTGGCAATTATATTGCCATTATATTCCATTTCTTTATGAATTGGTTTTACAAGGTGGTTGGAAATGATACAATGCAAGCGCGGCGCCAAAATGGCCGCCGCGCTCTTTGCGGCCCCCCCCCCACTGGACGAAGACATCCGGGTAGTTAGGGGGCGTGGCCAGCACCCTTATATAAGGGGCGGCCACGAGGCAGCCGAGCTGCCATTTTGCGAAGCGACGGAGCGGAGATGTTTTTCCCTCTTACCTCCGTCGCTCTTGCCTTTCTTAGGGAAGCCTCTGGCTGCTGATTTTCTTGACTTTTCCGGCTTCCCATCGTTTAGCTGCTATGCCCTCTAAGAAGAAGGCGACTGCGAACGCGGCTCGTTCTGCACGGAGGCGCCAGCCGGGTCGGAGGACCGCGGCTGCGCCTTCCCAGCAGCCTCCTTTGCCTGAGCCCACCGGGACCGGTGGGATGGGGTTAATTGCTCCTTGGCCCGAGGTGGGGTGTCCGCGTACCGGCCCAGCTGGGGCCGCGGCCCCCGGCCCGCAAGCGGTGGCCACTGCCTCTGGCATGGCCCATTCTGCGGGGCCTTCTTCCATTGGTGCGCAGCTTCCTGCGGGGGGTTTCAGCCATGGGGGGTGGCTGGGTTCCCTCCCCTGGCAGGGTACCCCCCCGGCCCTGCAGGGGCCGGCCCTGGGGTCGTGGCCGTATATGGGCCCCGGGGTCCAGGGACCTGGACCGGCGCCTGCAGCCAGTGGGCCGGCTGGTCCTTTGCCCCAACTTGGCTTAGGGGGCTACGTTAGTGTTGAGGCCCTTCTGGCCCGCGTTGCGGCCCTTGAGGCATCCCTCGCGAGGGTTAACCACCCGGGTGTGCCTTTTGGGGTGCAGGTTGATCCTTTGTCTGCCGGTCAGCGGCAGGCGGCAGGACGGGTCGAGCTGCCCGAGGCGCGTGGGCCGGCTTCGGCCACTGCCTCGCAGCTCCCCACTCAACAGGCTGATGCTGGTCAGGCCCTGTCGACGAGCTCAATTGCGGTCGTGAGCTCCGACGCCCCCAGCGGGCCGGAACCCCCGGTGGGGGCGGCCCGCGGGGGTGCTGCATGTGAGTATGCGGTTCAATCTAGTGCACCCACACACCTACCCACATTGGGGGGGGGGCATTCCAGTGGCCATGGCCTCACATGGGTGGTGCGACGGTTCAGTCGCCGACGTCCCGCCCGGTGACTTCACCTCTCACCCAGGGCCCCGTTTTGGGTGGTACCTCTTATTCAGTTGGGAATGTGTTAGGGGTGGCCGGGTTGGTCCAGGCTCCTTTCCAGATCCCCGTGGTTCCCACTGTGCCGGTGTCGGCATTGCCGACAGCGGAGTATTCCTTGCCCCTGGGGGACCATTTGGCCCAGGCCACCAAAGAGAAGATCTGGCGTGGGGAGTATGTGGACATCTTCTCCCTTCTTAACAGAGAGCCCACCAAAGAGGAGAGGGAGGGGCAGGATGAGAAGGATAAGGAACAGGCACATCGTCGTAAGCCGCCACATACGTGGGCCAATTGGTTGCCGGCGTACCTCATATACATGGCGGTCTACCTCAGGGCCCGGCCGGATTTGGCAATTCCGATGGTCCAGTATTTGGACAACATTTACCGGGCGATGGTCGACTTCCCGGGCCCGTCGTGGTTGGCTTACGACGAGGAATTCCGTATGCGGATTCCCCTGCACCCTGAGATGAGGTGGGATGAGCCCTGCCAGAAGCTGTGGCTTCTGTACATGACTCCCACGCGCCCTGCGCCTGGGGAAAGATACCATTGTGGACATGCGGTCCAGCGAGCGGCCCCAGCACAGACACCCCGCCAGGTGGCGGGGCAGGGGGTTCCAGCCCGCCTGCTGTGCTGGACTTTCTCGTCCAATGGTTCCTGCAGTAGGAAGAATTGCTGGTACAGGCATGAGTGTCCCTCTTGCGCTGGCCCCCATGCGGCCTCCGCCTGCCCCAGGCCTGGAGGGGTGTGGGGCAAAGGTAGGGGCGGACAAGGGGCTGGCAAGACTGCCGCAGAGGGAGCTGGTCCACCAAAAGGCCCCCTCCCCAATTAATGTGGACATGTTGGAGCGTTGGCTCGCATCGTACCCGAAGGGGGCAGATGCGGTTTACCTGCTTCAGGGTTTTCGACTGGGGTTCCGTATTCCTTTCCAGGGTGATAGATCCCCCCAAGATGCCCCCAACCTTTTGTCCCTTAAGGGGAGGGAGGAGGTGGCTGCCGCCAGCATTTCTAAGGAGGTTGATGCGGGCAGGGTCGCTGGCCCTTTCCCTGCACCCCCGTTCCCCAACCTTAAAGTGTCACCCTTGGGCTTGGTGCCCAAGAAGTCACCGGGCGAGTTCCGCCTGATCCATCACTTGTCCTACCCAGCCGGCCGATCGGTCAATGATGCTATCCCTGATGACCTTTGCTCGGTCAGGTATACATCTTTTGACCAAGCGCTGCGCATGGTGCGCTCATGTGGCCCGGGTGCGCTGTTGGCTAAGTGCGACATTAAGTCTGCCTTTCGCCTCCTGCCGGTTCACCCGGGTGACTTTGAGTTGCTGGGTTTTAAGTTCCGGGGTGAATATTATTTCGATAAGGCCATGCCTTTTGGCTGTTCCATATCGTGCTCGGCCTTCGAGCATTTTAGCACCTTCCTACAGTGGGCTTTTGTCCGCAGGTCTGGGTCCTGGTCTGTAGCCCATTACCTGGATGATTTTTTATTCGGGGGTGAACGGGGCTGGGACACGTGCACACGTCTCCTCAATACATTTCAGACGCTAATGGAGGAACTGGGTGTCCCTTTAGCGCCCGAAAAGACCGAGGGCCCATCTACACAGCTAGTCTTCCTGGGGGTGGAGATCGACACGGTAGCGCAGGCTTCTAGGTTACCGGGGGATAAGGTGTCAAGGATAGTGGCCCTTATCTCGGACTTGCTTGCTAAACGCAAGGCATCACTGCGGGAACTGCAGGTGCTGCATGGTCATCTCAATTTCGCTTGCAGGGTGGTCGCACCGGGCAGGGCATTTGCTCGGCGCTTGTGCAACGCCATGACAGGCTTATCCAGGCCCCACCATAGGGTGAGACTAACCCAGGGCATTAAGGCAGATATGCTTATCTGGCTCCAGTTCCTGAGGGAGTTCAATGGGGTGTCGTTTTGGAGGTCTGACCTTCTGGCTTCCCCTCGTTTCCAGATACAGTCCGATGCCTCTGGGTCCCTGGGTTATGGGATGTACTTCAATGGGAAGTGGGCCTATGGTGGGTGGCCACCAGCCTGGTCAGGTACGGGGCGCCTGCGGGATCTTACGTGTCTGGAATTTTTTCCCATCCTGGGGACCTTGATGTTATGGGGTGAGGAGTGGGCCAACTTGGTCGTTCATTTCTGGTGTGACAATGCGGCCGTTGTCCACATTGTCAACTCACAGACTTCCAAATCACCCAGGGTAATGGACCTGGTGCGCCAGTTTGTATTGCGCAGCCTGCGCCTTAATGTGCTGTTCCGGGCCAGGAATGTCCCGGGGGTCAATAATGATATCGCTGATGCTTTGTCCTGCCTGCAGATCTCCCGGTTCCGCGCCTTGGCCCCGGATGCGGAGGAATTTCCCTCGCCACTCCCGGACGAGATATGGACCTTTGGCAAGGAGAGGTGAACCGGGCGATCGGCATGTCGCTAGCGCCACGCACGCGTAAGGCATATCAACACGCATTCAATTCTTTCAGGGCATTCTGTGCCCAATTCCGGCTGCCAGATACCTGGCCGATCCCGGTGGCCCATATACTTCAATTCATGGTTGACCTGCATTCCCAGGGCCTTGCACCTCGAACCATAGCATCCAGGCTGTCAGCGCTGGCTTTTATGGCCAAAGTAGGCGGACATGCGGACAGTACCACTGACTTCCGTGTGAGACATGTTTTGGAGGGGTGGGTGCGGGAGCGTGGGCGTAGCCCGGACGACCGCCACCCAATTTCCCCAGGGGTTCTTACCCAACTGGCACGGGGCTGGCAGGACCTATGTTTTGATAGGTATGAGGCAGCCCTGTTTCATGCGGCTACAACGGTGGCCTTTTTTGGAGCACTCTGCATCAGCGAGCTTGTGATGCTGTCTAAGGCGGATGCTAGTCGTAGGGCACTGGAACTCGAAGATGTCTATGTGGCCAAAGACTGGGCTCAGTTGAGGATACGCTCCTCTAAGACGGATCAGCATGACGTAGGCAGTGGAGTAAGACTGCTACGGTGTTCTTTGGCAGACATCTGTCCGGTTGGTGCCCTACAGGAATTCCTTCAACTGCGTGGCACGCACCATGGCCCATTTTTCTGTCACCAAGATGGGTCTCCCCTTACTAAATTTCAATTTTGGAAGGTGACCGGCAAAGCGCTGGCCGGTGTTGGCCTCCCAGGGGCCCGTTACGGCACCCATTCATTCAGAATAGGGGCGGCTTCCACGGCGGCTGCTTTTGGGTACTCCGGGGCTGAGATACGCCGCATGGGGAGGTGGGGATCGCAATGTTTTCAATTTTATGTCCGCCCTTTTTCACCGTGAGTACCAGTCGAGTCACCGCACCTTTTCTCTTACTCGTTTTTTCCTTGACAGACCCTGGGTGTCGTATTACACCGGTGACAGTATGGCTGGTGGGCCATAGCTACGTGCACAGGGCAGCGCGTTACGCTGTGGCGACAGAGTGGGGACCCCGACTGGGACTGGGTGTATACGCAAGTCTCACATGGTATGGTAAGCCTGGGATGTTGTGGAGGGAGCTGTTGCCATTCCTTTTCTCGGGCCGGAGTGCTGACCCGCCTGACATCCTGATCATACACTTTGGGGGCAATGATTTAGGTCAGGTCACCGGCCTATCGCTGAAGCATGCGATTTGCGGCGACCTCGCCTACCTGCATTACGTGTGGCCCGCCACAACCCTCGTTTGGTCAGACATGGTGCCGCGGCACGCGTATAGGGGAGGGTTTGACCTCCAGGCCCTGGACCGGGCTAGACGCATGGTAAATAGGGCTGTTGCCCGGTTCATTGTCAGCAGGGGTTGGGGGCAGGTCAGTCGTCACCCCGCCATTAGTCTGCAAAATTATGGCCTGTATGCAGGGGATGGGGTCCATCTGTCGCGAGGAGGTATGGACCTCCTGTTGGGTGATTGGCGAGCAGGCCTGTTGACCGAGCTGACGGTCTGGGGGGGGCGTCGAGCCTTCTTTGAAGCCCCTCCGTGTGGCGGGTAGCACTGGTAAGGTAAACATTTATGACCCACAGGTATCCGGCAGGTTCGCAATTGACTGGACAACACTAGACAGGTATAAGTTGGTTAAACGTTTTCCGGTCAATGACGAACCAGGCGACGGGGTGATGGCTACAGCTAGACAGCATGCATCACCCCGTGATTTTACGGATACGCGTCAGAGGGTGGGGTCATTAGTTAGATATTGACTACGGTCAACAATTTGTTTGTTGTCAACAAACAAATTGATACAAATAGATACATTGTAACAATTGCCGTTGGCAATTTTGGGTGGTACCTTACCAGTGTTACTTCGGCCTGCTTGCCTTAAGAATTATAATTGGTCAATTACCAATAGAAATTTATAATTCGGACTAGGGCATGAATCAATAAATGTGGCCCAATGCCGTTATCCACTTTCATCGGTGTCTGAGTCCTTTATTGGGGGGTGTGCCTGCAAAGCAAATTGCAGGCAAAGACACTGATTATTTTGCCTCTTTCTTGTCTTAAGGTACAGAGCTGTGCACACATTTTTGGTCACCACCAGCTGGTTTAGGGAGTATTCAAGAGTCATTTTGTGGGGCATAACTCAGCCCCCGAGCTATGTAGACATACCAAAATGGGAGATATTCTTCTTCTGACTCTCCTCTCTATTCTCTCCATGTTTAGTGGATTTAGGGTGTCTGAGTTATGTTCAGGTTGTGTCTAGGTAGAGTTGCTATAATTCTCTTCCACAAAACCGGGACAGAAGTATACTTGACAAAAATGGGCCAGTTATCTACAAAATAGCCCTTTTTTTAAACGAACATAATATAATGACAGCTATAAAACACTTTCACATTAAATATATCAGTGTCAAGTTCAGCGTCTTAGTCACTAAGTCACTGCAGCCAATAATATACGTTATTGTAGTTATTCTTTGTTTTTTATTAGTCTCTTTACTTTATTTGTTTAAAAAAAGAAATCCATTCAAACATGAAAAGAAATCCCAGAAAGAAGTTACTATCTTCCATGCAATATTGTGCAGAAGCACAAGCTACTTTAAGGAACCAGTCAGCTTTAACATGTGTGCTACCAAGTTAGGAGATGTTCGGGACAGGTTTTGTAAGCGAGCCGAGTGTAAGGAAGCCCACACAAAAATGTCCTTCCAAGCCTGCCTCTTGCCCTTTCATCCCCCATCTCTTTGCTCTCAAATCTGCTCATCAGCTTTGCTAGTTGATGTAACCCAAAACAAGCAGCCCTACCTGAGAGCTGGCACTTTCACCTTGATACGTAAAGCATGCACAGGTTCCTTTTTCGGCATGTCCATTGAGATTTTTGGAGCCATCATTGTGTTATGGCACTCTGCGCTAGCTGCCTTTCCCTCCTCCTGCACCGTCAGGAGGATGTTTTGTTGACCCCGCGCAAAGCCTTTCAAAGTCCCCGCAGGGCCACTTCAAGTCACCTTCCTGCTTTTTTCTCTCCAGCTCCGAAGCTACACTTTATCACAAGACCAGTGGGAGGGAAAGGCTCAGAAACAGAGGAGAGGAGAGGCAAGCCACATGTGTCCCAAGCCATCCTTGTTTGATAGCGAGAGTTCAAAAATCTGGGACTTTAACAAGATTTTTATTAAACTGGCTGGGACAATTTTTCCAACCTTGAATCGGGGACAATCCCGGTTTTCCATGATGTATGGCAACCTTATGTCTAGATTCCTTTTTCATTGGGACTATCTGGGATGCTTCTGTGGTTTATTATAGAATTCTCAAAACTGAATATTCCATGAAAGATAACTGGAACATAAGGAGAAGGAACACCCCCCTCCCCCAAAAAAAAATTTATATGGAAAATATAGTACAGGCTCATTTTAAGTTGAAATTTTTTGGTATAGTAGCCATGTTAGTCTGTGGTTCAGGCACAGTAGAAAATAAAAATAATAAACAGGAACTTAATCTGCAAGTCTAATTGCTTAAACACACACCTCTGATGATATTCTCTTGTTAGAGGTGAAATGAGTTAATTGGAGGGATAGATATCACCTTTATCTTCCAGTTTGCCCGTGTGTAATGCAGGATAGTGAAGCTTTGTGTAGAAATGTATGTGCTTTCACTTGCCATACCTCCTGTTACAAACCAGATGGTATATTCTGAAGTCAATAAGACTTCTAGAAATGCTCATAAACAGATTTCTCTCCAATAACTTCAAAAGGGAGGAAGATTGAATCTATACTGTACAGCTAATTCAAATTTAACCCTGAACTAGATGACCATCTGGAAAAATGTTTGACTTTTGCTTTGGTTTGATGCATGTATTAACTGTGTTATCTTGTAATTAGACAATGCAGATATTTAATTTGAAAATGAAAACACTAGGTTTAAAACAGAGACAGTTGGGAAGGCTTGCCAAATTTGATTCCATGGTTACCAAACAGATGCTAAAATTTGAATATGGAAATAGGGGACAATCTCTTTAATCGTATTAGCTAATCCAGATTGATTAGATAGACACAAAAATTATTTATAAATCCCAATGCTATGGGTTGAACTCTGAGATGTAAAAACATCATGTTGGATATGCTGCTCCTTTGCAGCATACAAAATA
Organism: Bradypodion pumilum; assembly: GCA_035047305.1. Classification (NCBI taxonomy): domain Eukaryota; kingdom Metazoa; phylum Chordata; class Lepidosauria; order Squamata; family Chamaeleonidae; genus Bradypodion; species Bradypodion pumilum. The sequence goes on along the minus strand of JAWDJD010000004.1, from coordinate 303,581,721 downwards.
TTCTCCATGATTATTTTAATTACAGGGTAGTCCTTTGCAAATATTAATTTACTGTGAATATTTAATTTACAATGGATATTTTTGACATTAGGCACTTTTAATAATTTCTGTGTCACATACACAATGTTTCATTTGCTCTGGAACAGACACTGTGACATTTTCCCTGAGCAGAACGTGATTATGTATTTTAATCATTAAATAACTATTTACCATGTAGCTTCCCTCCCCTCCTTATGCTTATTTTTGGATTTTCTTTCCATTCAATAAATGGAATGTAGCATTTTCCTCTTGGTGTTTTGAAAACCTTCTTTCTTTGTCTTAAGTGCTAACGTAACTCGGCTTGATGTGTCAGAATATCAAACAAAAGCGACATTTCTGTTCTGTTTCTACCAAAGGCATCTCATAAAATGTTGAACTTGGTGGCTACTTGGAAGAATGACTGTCAAGTCATCTCAAAGTATGTGACTATGGTTATGGTTTTTTGCTCTACTTCCCATATTTATCTGTCTACTTATCTATGACTCATGAGTAGCTGCAGGATATTTAAGAAAAGAGAAAGTAAAGAGAGTTTGAAATGTTCAAGCCATTAATAATAACTAATTGGGGAGGGGGGTTGCCATTATACGTAATTATTATTTAATAGTAGTTCAGACAGTTACTTTTTAATCAGCTGGAAAAGCTCTTCTCTACAAGTGGAAAAAACCAGAGAGGTCCCTGGTGTATCTTTTTATTTATTTTATTTAAAATATTTCTATCTCGCTTTCCTCAATCAAGAGTGACCAGAAGCGGCTCAACAACACAATTAAAAACAACAATAAAACAATTCAAAAACCCCATTAAAATCCCATTTTAAAATCATCTAAAAAAATCCCTACCCTCCCAATACAGTTAAAAAGCGAACAGGACAAAACCAATATAGGCTAACTAAGACAGCAGGACTGGGAATTTGATGCAACCATACCCCGTATCCGCTGGCATAGCCATGTTTCCTGAATGGGAGCAGCTCCATCAGGAGGAATAGTTCAAGCGGTAAGAGGTTCCAAAGGGCCAGGGCAGACACAGAGAAGGCCCTCCTCCTGGTCCCTGTAAGGTGGGCTTCTTTTGCTGAAGGGACCATAACCGAGCTCCTCCAGTCTGCCCTCGTAGGACGGGTATGACACCTTAGGGTGATGTGGTCTCTTAAGTAACCTGGCCCACTGTCATGAAGGGCTTTAAAGGTCATAACCAGCACCTTGAATTGCACCCGGAGGCACACAGCAACCAGTGCAGCTCCCGAAGCAGCGGTGAGGAACGGGCAAAATGCCCCCGCCCCAACACCACCCGAGCAGCCGCAGTCTGGACCAGCTGAAGCCTACAAATGGTCATCAAGGGCAGCCCCATGTACAGCACATTACAGTAATCCAATCTGGAGGTGACCTGAACATGAGTGACCAAGAGCAAGGAGTCCCGGTCCAGGAGCGGACGTAATTGGTAGATGACACAAAGCTGCAAAAAGACCCTCCTGGCCATGGCTGCCCCTACTCTTCGAGCAGTAGCCCCGAGTCCAGGAGGACCCCCAAATTAAGCACCGGGTCTGTCTGAGGCAACATTGCCCCATCGAGAACTAAAGATGGAAGCTCCCGAGATAACACGGGACCCCAAACCCACAGCCACTCAGTCTTGCCAAGATTCAGATGAAGCCCGTTGTCCCCCATCCAGACCCGAACAGCCTCCAGACACCTGGTTAGGACTTTGACTGCATCACTCGGGTCCCCACGAGCCAAGATGTACAGCTGGGTACATCTGCATACTGATGATACCTCACCGCGTGGGAACGAATGATCTCACCCAGCCTTAATCCTAACCCTCTTCATTTATTATGGGAGTTAAGATTGTTCTGTCCATGCTTTTCTGCATATGTTTGTACCTTTGATGTCCAGGTACATAGACGTTTTCCACTTCAGAATTGTCACTTTGTACATGATCAAAATGAAGATGTAGGGGTAGGGCTATTATTCTTAGTCTGAATATGCTTCCACCATCATCAAATGTTGCCTGCCTGTATGCCATGGAATTCTTTTTCACCTTTCTCCACAAAATGGGACTCAATATGGCATACAATAATAATGGTAAACACTGAAACAAAATTAATTAATGAGAATTAATTAAAATTTGGCATTGCAAACACCTTCCTCAGCAACAGAGCAGTTGCCAGATGTGTTGATTTTTTAAAAATAAAATAAAATAATGGAGAGTGGTGGCAGAATAGCCAGAGAGTGACCACTGAGAAAATCCATGGTATAGGACCTAAACATTATTTTAACATTTTATACCACTTGAAAGTACACAATTTTGCAAAGTTTCAAGTGGAAGTTGGTATGTCATACAGTATAATGTATTTTGAAAACAATATAACCAAATCTTTTTAAATAATAAGTAAATAATTCATAATAATATTCCTACTACTGCTGCTGCTGTTTATAATAATAATAATAATAATAATAATAATAATAATAATAATAATAATAATAATAATAATAATAATAATAATAATAATAATAATAATAATAATAATAATAATAATAATAATAATAATAATAATAATTTTGCATCAGAAATTATTCTGGGTTGAACAGATTTTTACTGGAGAAACTCTGCTCAGGGATTTCCCGAATGAGGCTCTTTTCATGTCCCCAAGAACTTTTTCCCACCAAAGTGGTACCTATTTATCTACTTGCAATTTCTTGCTTTCGATCTGCTAGGTTGGCAGGAGCTGGGACAGAGACAATCCATCATGCAGTACCCGGGTCGCAAACTGCCGACTTGCTGGCCTTCCAGATAACAAGGCGAGCTTCTTAACCACTGAACCACCACAGCCCAACAGCTAATGATAAGAAAAGGACATGTAAAAATAATTACTGGCCAGGGAAATGTATTAAATAGGGTCTCTGGTTCTGGTATGATTTTCTGAGATATTAAGCTGTGTGACTTAATGAAATTTAAATGTTATTTAGTATGTATTTGAAAATAATCATAAATCTAGCCATATGAGCTAGTGATAATAACATTTTTGTATGCATACTGATACTTAATACTCTTTCGCTAATTGGTTTGCTGTGCATAGATTAAATCTGATAGAACACTGAGGAATTGATTGTAATGCCCTCTCTCCATCCCTACTGCTTCTTCTAAGTTATGATGAAAGCAGTACAATTTATGTCTATGCTTTCTAAACACATTCACAACATGCTTTATAAGCTGATGAACTAAGAATTTGATTCAGTATACGTCTGCTTCCTGTATTCCCATGCTCCCCCATGTAGTATATTTGACATTTTTTTATAGTCAAGAGGTAAATATCAACATGTATGTATAGACCATAGACAAATAATAAATATAGAAGCAACTATTAAAGTAGATGTTTCATGCTGGAGTGGCTAAAAAGAAATCCATGGGCTAGGCAGAATCTAGAATGATAAGAGTTCATGAGGTATCACCACCACTAGAAAATCCCTAGTCCTATTCAGGTCTTCTGTAAAAGGATTAGTAAAGCAAGTAAGGAGTGGAGATTCAAGCTGTGTCCCTCCATCATTCTTTGATCGTTTAAAAAGGAGCACTTCCTTTAAACCTGGAGGCTCATGACACTAGCTATAACCCTGGAACATCAGTGTTGAGTCTCTTCCATACTCCTTCTATATAATCAAAAGGATGAGATAAGGGTGGGACTAGCACACCCCTCTCCTTGAATGTCAAGTTAACCCTTTTACAAAACATCTGAATAGGGCTTCTGAAAGAAGGACATAAAAAGGAAGTGGTCTTTTATCACTGCTGTCCCTTTAAAATGGTGTCTCATGGAAGGGAATTCTATTTGAGTGATAGTTTGAATCTTTAAAGACCTAACAGTTCAGGATTAGGCTATCTGAAGCACTGCTTGTGCTATTTGTTACAGACTTGCTTGTACTTTCAAATCAATGCCGGGAGCCAAGGGCATGTTGGCTACGCTAAAAGGGGGCTGGGCAGGGAAGGAGGGTGGCACCTATGGGGGGTACTGCATGACATCATGGATTGACCAATCATCTCAGGTCCCAGCTCCTGCCAACCTAGCTGTTCAAAACCAAGACATTACAAGTAGATCAATAGGGACCACTTCAGTGGGGAAAGATCTTGGGGACATGAAAGGAGCCTCATTTTCCCTCCTCATGGAGGGGAAGAGTAATGGATGGAGGGGAACCGGAGAGAAAGGTGTTTCCCTCCCCGTCCTTTCCCTCCACCTCCACTGGACAATGGAGAGGGGTGGAAAGAAGAAAGAGGCAGCACCTAGCGGGGAGAGAGAGACCTTTAATCAAGTTCAGCTGCCTCTCCCACCAACCCCCCTCTCACCCCAGCATTTTGGTTCAGGCATAGTGGACCCTGGTTGCTGGGATGGCTGCTGGGATGAGGCCTCCTACTCCCACCCCCTGCCTCCTCCCTCAGAATCTAACCTGGTGCTGCCGCTGCTGTTGCCACCACTGCGAAGAAACCCAGTGGATCTTTCCCATCCACCGAGGGCAAGAGGAGTGGGGTTGATTGGTGCATGGTGGATATCACTGTGCACCAACCATCCCTGCCTCCCCTGGCCTCGATGGATGGGAAAGACCCACTGGGCTTCTTTGCAGCTTGTGGCAGTGGCGGCAGCATCAGCAGCGCTGGGTCTAATTGGTTAGTGCACAGCGATACCCAACATGCACCAACCAGCCATGGTAGGGGGTGGGGGTGGTTGGGGCATGGCAATATCTGCCCCACAGAAACTGTGCCCCACCACCTGGAAGGTTCCGGCTTGGTGGAAATCTAGTTTAGCCGCCAGGTGACATACTACTGCCTGCCTCTGGGGGGCGCCAGTCACTGGGACACACCAGGACCAAATGGCTGGCATGGGCCTGCAGGGATCTCTACCTTTTGGAACCCAGATTATGCATTGGCGTGCCCCACCTTGCTGAGTCATCTTCAGATGGGGCAAGATAATCTCTTGCGGGCAGAGGAAAGATGTGCACAAGAGTGACTCAATATTTCAGTGGACAGCACTTTCTCAGTAGTTTTGGAAGATAGGCAAATAGCACTTCTGTCACTGAGATATCACAGAATGAAGAGAGTCTGGCAGACATGATGGGGTTGTTTGTTTGGGAGAGTGGCAAAATCTCCAAAGTTTGGAACAAAAGCAAAAGCAGTTTCTGAAGGTTTCTGGATAGCTAATTGGAAACAGTTGTATGCCTGGGAAAGGCACTCTGAGAATGATAAATTATGTTCATTTGGGCAACCACATACCAGAGACAATTACTGTAGCTGAGGTGTATCCCTCAAAGAGGAGATTTTTGGAATCCAAGGACTCCCAGTATAATAATTTAGTAGGATCTTCCCAGACTGAATTATGGGACTGAGATTGTCATTCCAGCAGGAGGTAGAGTGTTCCCTCACCTAAATGCCACTTTAGAAAAATGCTATACTGTGCCATGGGACTTGTGAAGATTCCATATAATTTGCAAAGCTGCATATTGGAATGAGTTCTGATGGAAGCAGCCTCTGTCAAAAACCAGATGACTGGTTTATTGTATTGTATTTTGGACTTCTAGAGCAGGGATTCTCAACCTGCAACCCATTAGCCGAATGTGGACCATGGCACTATTTCATCTGCCCCCCCCCCACCTCCACCACACCATGAAGTGCCATGTGGTGGAGGAAGGGGAAAATGGCCATCCGGTCCCCGAAGCTGTGAGGGAGCATGACCCAGCCCCTGGCTTAAAAAGTTTGAGAACTCCTGTTCTAGAGTCTTTAAACAACAGTCCTATACTTGGAAAAACTCACTTTAAACAATAGCTCCAATACTTGCTGTCTGTAACATTACAGACATAGACTCTGGACAGGTCCTTGTCAGCTGTGCCCTCCTGTATTATGAAACTCCTTAAGAGTTATATGTTTTGTGTATTGTTGAAATTGAATTATTGGATGACATTGATTGGGTATTGTGCTGTTCTACTAATCTGCTACTGTGTTAAATCTAAAAGGAGTTTTATGCCAGCTATTGCATTTTTAATCTAGTGACAGTATCTCTTAAATGCTTTTATCATTCTCAAGATTTACTATATTAAAATTTTATATATGCATGTTCTGGGTGGAAATAGTTGAGAAGAGCAGCTCATAATGGCTTACTATAGTAAACTGCATTTTGTTGTAAGTCCCATTGATCCCAATAGGCCTATTCTAATTGCAACTTACTAGGCTAAAAAGAAAGTCACATCGAGAGTAGACTTATTTGATTCAATGGAAGGTGCAGATGAGCTGAGTCACCAAATCCCCACTGTTTCAATGGGTCTGCTTTAGTATGATTTAATATGCTAAGCAACAGGATCTTGGCTATTAAATACATAAGAAGTATTTTTAACAGTCAAAATATTCAGCATGTTTTCCTGGTTGCTGTGGGAATTACAAGGTTAAGAAACAATCTATAGAAAACAGGCTGTTTTGACAACTCCTTGTCAGGTGATATAAGAATAGCATATTGGCTATTTTCTCCTTCCTTTGTGTTTCTGATAGTTTTATGGTGGCCAGAATAACAGCTTGGACTGGCAGATAATTGTAGGATTATTGCTGATGCTAAGCAGGTCCGGCTCTGTTAACTGGGTTTATAGAGACCTCCTGGGAATCATATGTATGTAAGTTCACTGTGGGAGATCTTCAGAGGAAGAACTGTGTGTGTGTGTGTGTAATAGGTGTTAATAATAGTATATGTTGTTGCAGTGGAGCAACTACACAGCTGTTTACAGAGTAAGCCATCTGTTAATTATTTTGATGTCTGGCTTGCATTTAGGATGAATGATAAGGAAAAGAGGGCTAGTTGTTTAGAGAATTGCTGTGAGAAGTAGGAAACCAGAATTCACATATGTCCTGAAATGATGATTGAACTTGAATCTTTCCCCACTGTTTTTTTAATTTTGTATATTTTGCTCTGAAGTCTGAAATAGAGTAAACTCTAGTAACCTCTAACAAGACTTTAAAACATTATCTCTATCTTTTTTTACAGTTAGAGCAACAAGCAACAGATCTAGATTTTTGTAGATCAATTCAGAATGACATCCTTTCCTTGAGCAATGCAAGGCCTGCAGGTAAGAAAAGCTGCAAGACAACACAAAGGTAGTTTACCTCCAGCATCACAGGTCAACAAAAGGACTTCCTATCAACAGAGCAGATTTGTGAGGAAGATAAATCTCAGCTGTCACACTCAGCTGTCAATATGGGAATATCAAGACATAAAATGTGACATGTATGGAGTTAATTAAGGGAATGTGTAGAAAAGGCATCCCTGAATATGTATTGAATTTTAAAAATAAGACTTATGAAAAGTTGCTGCAAAACAATTAGCTCCAGTTGAGCCTGGAGGTAACAGTATGGTATTATTACACAGCTGACAGTTGAACATGTTTTACAAATGATAGTTGCAAAAAATATTGAAAGAGTATTGAAATATGTAAAATGTTGCAATGTGATTGGGGAGGGGGGATTCCAAAACATGCACTCGTTCTCCCGGAAATTTCTTGAATTGTGGCTCAAGTGATTAAGATGTTGAACTTGACATTTGGAAGATTGGAGTTTGATTCTTGGGTACTGCACAATGGAGTGAGCTGCCATCTCTGTCCCAGCTCTTGCCAACCTAGCAGTTCGAAAGCAAGAAATTACAAGTAGATAAATAGGAACCACTTTGGTGGGAAGGTAAACAGCATCCCGTGCACTCTGGTGTTGAGGCATGCCTGCCACATGTCCACAGAAATGTCTGCAAACGTAGACAGTGCTGGCTCTCTGTATGTAAACAGAGATGAGCACTGAACGCTAGAGTCAGATATGACTAGCTTTTGAGCAAGGGTGATCTTTACCTTACCATTAGATCTTATATTTGATAGATAACAATAAAACCACCTTCCTTCCTTGTCTGCTACCTCTCATTTTGGTTTTGGTTTTGTAGTTTGTCATTTTATTTACAGACTACTAGACCAAATAACCATTTGTTCTTATTGTTCATAGCTCTCTTTGTAGTCATAATTCATGGAATGTGGGACGCTGTTTAACAACTTTATATTTTAATTATAGACATTTAGTTGTAAGGAAATATGTCATACTTTATCTTGCTGTAATTGCTAATCCAAGGGCAAGTCAATAGGAGGGAAATATTAAGCAACATTGGCTGATATCGGTAAAAAAAAAGAAGGTTTAAAACATGAGAAAACATGAGAGAAAAAACAGGTCCAGATAACCTTATTATTCCTGATTCATATTTGTTTATATACAATCAATTGTATGCATGTCTTAATTTACAGTTTTCATCCTTCCATCTATATCTTGGCCTTCTGCTGGAAAAAAAGACAACTCAATAAAATTACAACTTATCTAGAGATCACATACTTCCACTACTTTATTTCTACAGAGGAAATTCCAACCTAGCTAATTACATTCCGGCTTATCTTCATTACCCTGGAGCTCAGAGGACAAATTATGTCTTATCTGGCCATTTAAGCAACAATGTAGTTTCAATTATTGTTATATATATATTACAGTTTCAAAGTCCCTGTGTTAAATTCTGTATTTGTTTGGTTTCTGGTGTGCATATTATTTATAGAGAGTGATCGTTCTGAGACAAAAGCCTTTCAGCCCATTTATTATTTCACACACAAGGAAGCAAGGGTTCTACGTGCTTTCATTGGTGCAGGCAGTGTGCATGAGGGGAATGCGCAATTGAGCAGTTACTTAGCTCATGGACAGTGCTTGCAGAATAACAGGAAATGGTAGCTGTTTACTTAGGTGGGTGACTAACCAATTGGCCTTCTGCCCAGCCTTATGTAACCCAGTTTTCTAGGGACTACAGACTGTTAGGAGGACCCCAACATTTAGGCGCTAACCTCACCAAGTGGCCAGGATGCTTTAAAGCAAGGGTTCCCAACCTTTTTATGCCGTGGACCTGACCATGCCCCCCGGACAGTTGAGCAGGCTGGACCACGCCCCCCGAAGCAGAAGTAGGCACCTTTACGGCTGTCATAAATGTGCCCACTTCCAAGTTTGTGAAAGTTGCAGGTGCATTTACACATGCACAGGCATGTTTTACAGATGACGTAAATGCATCTGCTTCCACTTATGGGTGTAGCCTTGTTGGCACAGGCCACATGAAATGATGCCATAGGCCAGCTGCTTAGAATCCTTGTTGTTTTAGCAAAATGGGAGAACAGGAACTACAAAAAGCAAGCTGTTGGAGCACACACATGCAAGAAGGGATGAAGGCACAGAGGAGAAAAAGGGAAGACAGGGAAGTAAATTAAGGATACATTGCATGCTTCCTTCTCTGAGATTGGAAATGGTATACATCTTTGTGCGCTGAGGAACGATGTAATCATATTGCCACTTTTAGATGCAGACTAGTAACTAGCTTAGCCTTGCCAACCTGGAAACCGTAATTACCGTACGGTGCTGCGCAAAAATTACGGTACATTACCGTACGGGGTTCGCGCATGCGCAGATCCATTTTTGCGCATGCATACTGGGCAGAGCTATGGGCGGAGCCTGGGCAGAGCTATGGGCAGAGCCTGGGCGGGCATTTTCTTTGAATATTTATGAGGGAAGAAAACAGAAATAATCTTTTTTTTTTTTCATTTTTACCCAGGATGGAACTGGAAATAATCTTTCTTTTTTTTCTTCATTTTTACCCTGGACAGAACTGGAAATAATATTTTTTTTCTTTTGTTTTTTTTTTTAGTGCCAAACAAAGATCTGAAAGGAAAATCTGAAACAAAAGTACCCTGAAAGAGTCGGGTCTAACGAAATAGACTTGATCCTCAAAAGCTAACAATAAAATTCATTCATAGTTTTATTTATATCCCGCTTCCCTCAGCCTGAAGGCAAATCGAAGTAGCAAACAACAATAGCAAATACAATACAATAAGTACCAAATACATAATAAATAAATACATAATAGTATACATAAAATCTATGAAATACAAAAAAGTATGGTAAATACACTTACAGTAAAAATACAATGGTATACCAGGGTATAACAATCCACCCAATAGTGGCAGAAATCACAGGAGTCCTCCATCCCTCACATCTCCACAGTCCCAATGGAGCCAGGGCTCATTGTCCTCATGGAGCCCCCAAAACTCAACGTCTTTGCAGAGCCAGAACTCCAGTGCTCCTACTTCTCCATCAACCTACTTCCCCATGCAGCTGTTTTCCATCTCCCCTCGAGACCCAACTGGCTGGGAAGAGAGTTCCCCTGTGTTGGCGGCAACAAGGCTGGTGGTGCTTAGCAGTTAGTCTTTAAAGTACCACAAAGTTTTTGTTTTGTTTTCCTTTGTTTACACTCTGATATGCTTGAAACACTGACTAACTGATGGATTTAAATGGTATTAAAATTCACACAAATAAAAGAGAATTAGTAATAATAATGGCAACAGCTATGAGACTTTTGATTGAAAAGAATTGAAAAATGAACATCTCTATAGATATAAACAGTGGTATAAAGAAACATGGGAAATAGCCTTGAATGGTCTGAGAGTTAAAAAAGAAATAACTGAAATAACTGATTTTTTTTTAGTATATGGGAAGATTTTGTCCAATATTATGTTCTACAAAGTTCAAAAGGAATTAAGCCTAATAAAGAAACTATAAGCTTTTGGAAATAGGGGGATATATTGATATACAGTAGGGGCGGGAGGAAAAAAAGGTATGGTTCCAAGGATGGAGGGTGCACATTAATATTGTTATAGAGATAGATAATAAGGAAACTATTTGTGTAAAGGTTTCCCCTCCCCCTCTGTTTTAATTTAATTTAATTTAATCTAATAGTCATACTTATAAATGCCGCCCACTCAGGTAGAACCCGATTCAGGGCGGCATTACAGCAAATTCTAAAAACATAAAAACACTTAAAACCCCATATCCCACCTACCCATCCCACCCATTATAAAAGGGAAGAGAGGGTTCTTAATTGGTTACATAAACCAGCAGGCGGGGACCATATTCCCATTAGGGCCCTACACCTGCCCTGCCAGCCAGGTCTTCAATCCTCTCCTGAAGGGCAGCAAATCTCTTTGAAGTCTTAGATCTGTTGGCAGGAGTTTCCAGAGGGTTGGTGCGGACATGGAGAAGGTCTCTTAGGTATCCTGGCCCTACCATATAGGGCTTTAAAGGTCAAAACCAGCACCATGAATTGCACCCGGAGGCAAACTGGTAACCAGTGCAGCTCCCGAAGTAGCGGTGAGGCACGGGCATATCGTCTGCACCCCATCACCACCCGGGATGCCACATTCTGGACCAGTTTCAGCCTCTGAATGGTCATCAAGGGCAGCTCCGGGTAGAGCGCATTACAGTAATCTAGTCAGGAAGTGACCAGAGTGTGAGTGACCATAAACAAGGAGTCCCAGTCCAGGAGCATGCGCAACTGGCGAATCACCCGAAGTTGGGCAAAAGCCCTCCTGGCCACAGCCGCTACCTGTTCTTCTAGCAGCAGCTGCAAGTCCAGAAGGACCCCCAGGTTGCGCACCAGGTCTGTCTGGGGCAAAACAGCCCCTTCCAGAACCAAAGATGGTAGCTCCCGGGATAACACAGGGACCCTTATCCATAACCACTCTGTCTTGCTGGGATTCAGCCGAAGCTCATTGGCCCCCATCCAGACCCCAACGGCCTCCAGGCATCTGGATAGGATTTCAACAGCATCACTGGGATCCCCATGGGCCGAGATGTACAACTGAGTGTCAACTGCGTACTGATGGTACCGCACCCCGTGGGAACAAATGATCTCACCCAGCGACTTCATGTAGATGTTAAATAGGAGAGGAGAGAGTACCGAACCCTGAGGCACCCCATACTTGAGAAGCCTAGGGCTGGACCTCTCACTCTCCAACCATGCTGACTGGGTATGACCCTCCAGAAAAGAGGGAAACCAGGATAATGCAATGCCCTGGATCCCCAGTCTTTTGAGCCATTCCAGAAGGATACCATGGTCAATGGTATCGAAAGCCGCTGAGAGGTCAAGAAGAGCAAGGACGGGTGGATAACCCCCATCCCGCTCCTACCAGAGATCATCCATCAGTGCGACCAATGCTGTCTCCGTACCATACCCGGGCCTGAATCCTGATTGAAAGGGGTCTAGATAATCTGCTTCCTCCAGAACACTCTGCAGCTGGCGCGCCACTGCCTTCTCCAATACCTTACCCAGAAAGGGAAGGTTGGAAATCGGCCTGTAGTTGTTAAGGACAGCTGGGTCAAGGGATGTTTTCTTCAGGAGGGGGTGCACGAAATAATATTTTAGCGGTGCAGGAAACATCCCCTCCCATAATGATGCATTTATTATCGCCCCGACCCAGCCACCTGTCATCACCTTGTTTTGTTGTTTTTATATTTTTGTTTATTTTATGTGTTGTTTATTATAAATAATTTAATAAAAATTATAAAAAATGGAAAAAAAGTTTTAAAAATGAAACACAGACTAACACGGCTAATATTCCAAACAATTCAGGTATTTTCAAGTTTACTGAAATATCTGGTACCAACAGGATCCCCAGAAAGAAAGAAGAGTCCCCCCAAAAGACCCTGCAATGAAAGCAACCCAAAGGTTTCCACCTTACATACCTGGTAAACATGGTTACAGAGAAAAACAGAAGCCCCAGCAGGCAGCTGTTACTATGTTCCAGTACAACAAGGTAACCTGTTAAGTTAGGGCCGAATGTACTTGTAGGGCTCTGAACTACTTTCATCTTAAAAGAAAGAGCCCATTGATGTAATATTCTAAAGAAATGCAATGGTGTTTTTTTAATGTATATGCATCATTTTTAACTTGACACGCCAAGAAGCAGTTGCTGGCAAGTGATCAAAACTGCCAAATGCCTTTGTTGTTCTCAAAAGTGTAAAAATATTTTGGCACCAGAAGTTGAGAATTTTATTTGAATGCTAAGTACTAAAGCAAAATGGATTAGTCTTTCCTAAGAGGAGTTTGAAATTGCCCGGTGCCAGGGGGTTAATGGAAAGCAGTATGTCATATATGCTAGTTTCTTCTTTTGCTATCTTGGCCAAAACACCTGGGTAATGTGTTCTACATAAATTATAAGTCCATCATTCTTCTGAGCATTTTAACATGGGCTCTTTGAGGGGAAATTTCTGTTTTTAAATCAAGGCATCCAGTTAAGCATTCTGTTTTGATTAGTCTTATCGTTGATATTCTGCATATTAAAAAGGATATACATTGCACTGTGGAAATCATCTGCATTTTTTATTGCTTTAGGGCCTTCTAAAATACTATGATCTGCTACCCATTTTCTCAATGTGACATTTAAAAAACATCCCCATGAGTTTTAAATGGTTCCCTTTAACTAGATTTGCAATATTACTTTACCAGGAATGCAGAAACATTTTATCTTAGACTATAAAGCAGAAAATTAAAAATGTATTTCCTGAACCTATTTAAATTCCAGAGGCTTGTCATCTAGCTTCAGTTGGTAAAATGCTTGACACTCCACTCTCACCAGCCAGGCATTATGCATTGCTTTGCATTTTCAGTGACTGGCCATTACTTTATCAATGAATCACTTGCATCGTTAGGTGACAGTGTATGGCATTTTTGAAATTTAATATTGAAAGCCTGAGAAAGAGTAAGAATTCTAAGAAGAATAGAATTGACACATACCTTCATAACATAGAAAGAAACAATATCAGATATCCACGTTTAATGCAAGAATTTGTATAGCTGCTAAGTGGAAGGGAGGAGAGCAAATAAAAATTGAAGATTGGTATGTTCAAAATTGGACAACAGCATTAAATGACAAACTTACATGCGAAATAAATATTTAAAAAGGTATCATGAGGAAAAATAAATTTTATGAGATTTGGACGCCCTTCCTAGATCATACTATAACTAAAGGTAAAGGGAGCAAGCCTCCTACGGATCACTTATCATTTTGGACTGAGACTTAAATGTTTGTGTGTACATTTTATTATTGGTTCTTCTAGGGAACGTATAACCTGTCTCTGATGGATATCATCAATGTTAGACTAGATAGAGTAACTATAAAAGTATTTAACTTTGTAGCGTTGAATTGTATTTTTCTTTCTTTTTTTCCTTTTCTTTTTCTTTCTCTTTGTTTGTGTTGGTGTGTACACATATGTTGTCTTCTGTTTTAAATTTAAAAAAAAGATATCCATGTTTAGCAAGCATGACAAGAGTTTTAGTCCAACACTATCTAAATGGCCTTCCATTTTCCATCCCTTTGTGAAACAAAAAGCATCTTTTCACTTGGCAGCTATTTTTACCTATAAAATCTTGCATTAACCGTTGGTGTCCAGCATGCACACCCGCACCCGGCCCAACCATCCCGAACCAAACTGCCTACACTTACCTTTACAGCATCCGAGCATCGCCACAAAGGTCCGCCAGCCATGGGTAGGGCAACCGCCCCACGAATGTGGCATGAAAAAAAAACAGGGCCCAGCGTCCTCCACGCGTGCCACCCCTCAGCCAATGAGGCTGAAGGGCATGAGCACGGAGGAGGCCGGGAAAGCTGGCGCATGCAGGAAAAAACTGCCAACGCGCAGGCCGCCACTTCCCCACAGCCCCAGTGACTAGCGGGAAGAAGAGGGGGAAACCAAATTCTCCCCAAACACCTGCCGCTTCCCTCAGGGAGACAAAGGCTGAGAACTGGTCTCAGTTCTCTGCCTTCGCCTCCAGGAGGGAAGCCATTGCTTTTCATGGGGGGGGGGCGGAGGGTGAAGGAACTGCTGCCTTCATCCCCCTCCCACTGAGGGAAGTGAACAACTTCCCCGGGAAGAAAATGCAGTGAACGGAGCTCTGTTCACTGCCTTTACTTCCCGAGGAAGTGTTTCGCTTTCAACAGGGGGTGGGGGTGAAGGCACAAGTGCCTTCGCTGCCCAACCCCCCCCCCTTGAAAGCGAACCAGTTCCCCAGGAAGCAGAGGCAGTAACCAGGGCTCTGGACACTGCCCTTTACTTCCCAAGGAAGTGTTTCACTTTCAATGGGGGGCGGGGAGCGAAGGCACTGATGCCTTCATCCCCTACCCCAACCCCCACCCTGTTAAAAGCGAACAACTACCTGGGAAGTAAAGGCAGCGAACGGGGCTCCAGTCGCTGCCTTTGCCTCCTGGAGGTACACATCCAGGCGCAGCCTCCTCCCCGCCCCGCCCCCCTCTCTCACTCACTCACTCACATACATACACACACTACACCTACTGGGCTGTACATTTCAAACCTGCCCAGTGTGTGTGTGTGTGTATGAGTGTTCACACACACAAACCACCCCTAACCACCAACATACAAAATAAACATGCCCAGCTTGCCAGGCAAAAATATGCTAGTTATGATAAAGAAACGTAGTACCTTTGAATTTGTTTTCAGACATCCAGTTCCTTAAATCCAGTGCATTTTTCTGGAACTGCCATTTTGAAATTTTCTTTCCATTCCTGTGATGAATCTCTTTTCTACTGCCAAACATTTTTCAAATACTGTAGTGAGCAAAGCAACATCATAGGCATATTTTAAGACCTTGCCTTTCTGCCTTGTCTAACCAGGAACTCAACAAAATTCACAATCCCAGTATAAATGGGAGAACATCATATGCCAGGGAGTCAGCAAATGTGAACTGTAGCATTCTCATATCTGATTTTTGTGCTGAACATAAAAAATAAAACATAGTCTCTCTGAGCTGTTTTTATGCAAACAGTTTATACGTTTTATGATCATGAAAATCAGTCTCTCTGCAAGGGGAATAAGCGCACTTTAAATGTAAGTCATTTTGCAGCAGTAATTTTGAGAAATTCTAATACAGCTACGTTGTTGTTTCATGTCAGACATCAGAATGGAAAACTATATGACCTAGATGAAATTTCAAAAAGAAATTAAACAGTTATCTTTAGGCAGGGATTAGTAGTTAGCATTTTATTTGAATATACATGCTTAAGTAATGAGCAAATTAGATAGTTTACAAACATCAATATCAACATAGAAATGACTGCCACCATTAAAATTTAATACAAAAAGTTTGACAGAAAATTTGCTGGATGCATTCCAATCCATCAAAACTTCATTTGGAACTGGCCTGGAATTCACACCAGCCATGGGTAGGCAGGCTTATTTTCATTTCTGTGTAAGTCACTCTCTAGATGTCCTTTGGTCTTTAATCTAATTGTCAGAGAATAAACAATATAAAACAAACTGTAGCATTTTAAGGAATAACTTATATTTTAATGTGAGCTTTTGTGGGTCAAGTCCACTTCATCAGACATGATGATGTCTGATGAAGTGGACTTGATCCACAAAAGCTCAGATTGAAATATAACAGTTAGTCTTTAAACTACTACAGTTTTTTTGTTTTGTTTTGTTTATTCTCTGATATGCCTGAAACACAGACTAACATGGCTACTATTCCAAAAAATTAATCTAATTGTGTCATTGATGACAGGTGCATTTTGCTTTTGCTCTTTTTTGTAGTAGCTGATTGAGTGATTTCTGATCCATGAGTCTCATCTCATGTTTCACTTTGGGTTGTCTCATCATAGGGTTTTCATAGTAAGGAAATGTCAGCAGTGGCTTACCATTTCTACCTTCTGTGCAGTACTAACAAAAGTTAGCTTGAGTGCCACAACTGTTACCTCTTCTGTCAGTGTCTCTTTCAGCTGCCACTGCTGTTCAGTAACTGCCACCACCCCTCACCATTGGAAGTATCCATTCCTTTCTGTTGATGTCGCCATTACCCTTGAAGAAGATGGGTGCATCTTAACCTGGTGTATCATTCTGTTATGAATTACCCTGCTAGGAGTCCAGGCTAGTAATTAAATCTAGCCTCCTAATGACATTACTCTCAGTTTCACTGACAGACTCAAATGTTATGGTGTGTGTCAAAGAAAAAGAGAGAACATATTTAAATAGTCTAATGGATGAACGAAGCTAACATTTTCTCTCTCTCCTCTTCTGCTTTCTATTTTGGAGAGGCAGAAGAAAACTTAATTTTTTCATAGACTTCTATTGTTGGTTTCCTTCTGAACTGTAGTAAAATTATAACTCAGTGATCTAAAGTAATGTTTGTTTGTTTGCCTATTTCTTGCTGTTCATTGATGGAGGAGACAATGGCTCCTCTTAACGATCTATATCAGGAGGACATTATTTTAATGCATATAGAGTAGTAGCAGAGGTAGGATCTAGGAGCAAGATGGAGGAATGGAAGTGGCTGGTGCAGGACTTAAGGCAGAAAGCAACTAAGTACAAAAAAGCTGATGTGTTAGGACAGACTCACCTTCATTGGGAATGAGTGTTAGAGACTTGAAAATGAGAGATGAAAGTGTGAGTAAATAAGCTACCAATTGAGCTTTGAAATCCGGCAAAGTGTTTACATTAACTTGGTAAGTAACAATTGGGAGTTTGATTTCCCACTGTATTTCCTGGCAGAAGAGCCAACCTTTGTAGTCATAGGAAAGCTGTAGACTCTCCAACAGCCCATTCCAAGAAGGAAATGGTAAACCACTTCTGAATGTGCCTAGGAATTCCTGGATAGGATTGCCATAACATTGGAATCAACTTGATTGCATAGCAGATAGGGATGTGATTTGGTGGTAGGCTTGTGGAATGGATGAATGGGGTGGGGAAAATGTATTGAAACAATTTTTCTACTGTCTTCATATACAGCACACATTAAAATTATAAAACTATGTGTCTAAGGTCACAGAAGTGCAGATTGTAAAGTTGCACTTGAGAAGTTTTTGACGGGTCAAGACTTTGATTGCTTTTTAATACATGACTGTAACTCATAGTGTTATTTGAACTGAAAGGGTTTTTGATCAGTATGTTCAACTATGCCACATTGAAAACAAATGTGTCATAAATACATGGCAACAATGATGAACAAGCATTATTTTGTTACATAGTACTTTGTCTGCTTTGACAGTTCTCCACCCCATGATTTTATCAGTAATTGTAATATAAGCGTGGAACTGGTCGAGATGTATAATTAATCTCTGTCCATCTCCATCGAAATACTTTGGAGGAACAGTCTGAAGATAAAACGTCTCCTGTAGTTGCCTGTTGCATAGATTTTCCATAGCTGAATAAGTCATTTCCATTTCCAACAGTTTCTCATAGGTCTTAAATATGCCTGTTTAAAATATACTTTTCAGCTAAAAACTGGAATATGCTATATTTTTTAAATATAGCCTTGAATACCAGCTTAGAAATAAGAGGCACATAAAATGCAGTTTGGGAATTTCTGCATAAAACACTAGAGAGCAGAACATAAATATGGACATCCCTTATAAATTAGAGTGGTACTGAATTCGGCTGTTCAATCAAATGTCATCTCTGCTGAATCTCAAATATTCTAGTAGGGAGGAAAGCTCAGAAAATGTACCAGTATTGTAATTGATGAAGTTGCACTAATGTGTTTACAAGTTGGTATAGGCATTGCAGATGTTCTTTTGAACAATGGTGAGCATCTGCACTAAAGACAGAATTCTAGTAATTTAGTTATTTAACAAAAAACAGTTATGTGTTTCCATTTGAACTCCTAGTTGTGATTTTTTTCTCATGAAGCATTTTTAATTATCAGCTATGTTTTGTCTTTAAAATGTGCACATGCAAAGTGGAGTCTTGGTAGCAATTCTCAGCACCTCTTTTTACAAAAAATTTTAAGCCTAGAGACAAAAATGTATAATTTGCTCC
Organism: Bradypodion pumilum; assembly: GCA_035047305.1. Taxonomy (NCBI): domain Eukaryota; kingdom Metazoa; phylum Chordata; class Lepidosauria; order Squamata; family Chamaeleonidae; genus Bradypodion; species Bradypodion pumilum. The sequence goes on along the minus strand of JAWDJD010000004.1, from coordinate 303,563,016 downwards.
TTAAAATGAAGTTTATGAATATGAATTAAGAAACAATGTTGTGAAGTTTTGTGTGCGCAATCAAAAGCTGAACAGCCAGCTTGGAAAGCTGTGGCACTAGAAGTGCAATTAGCAAATAATTTTTTCATGCATGCTGCATAGCAGTAATGATGGATGTCACATGACAGATTGCGCAATAGAATTACATAATTCTTGTCCCCTTGATGTTATGCCTGGCACGGTAATGCAGCCATAAATTTTCATTGTGTGAAGATGACCAGGGTTTCAACCAACATGGCATCACACTTTGACCTCATTTGCCTTTTAACAAGTCTAGTTTAGTGGCATTTCCTTTGGGGAGAAAATCTAAATGAAAAGAGAAGAACGTTTGTGGAGAAAAATCTGTTCATCAAAACATAAATCAAGTCTTCCATGGAAAAACAACATAGTACACTGTGAACAAATTAAAAATGCTCAAATTCCCTGACAAGTGCAATAGCAGATTGGTGAAGTTAATTTAGGTAATGCAGTTTTTGTTGTGTTACTCGGTTACATTTGTCAGTGGAACAAGTAAGTCTCTGTTGCTCAAACAATATTTCTTGTCCACAGCAGAAGTGACATGTATCACAATGCATGTTTCCATTTCCTACCATACATGAAGTCTTTTTTATTTAAAAAAAAATCTTGAAAGAAAAAAAACCCACTGGATTAATGAAGAGTGAATCAGAAAGCCTTCCAAAGTATACAGACCTGATTTAAATGTTCTTTATTTGACTACAAGTTCCTTCTGCACACTCCAATACTATGTCATGAGGGTAGGAAGAAAATACAGGGAAATTTCTCCCTCTTGATGTCAATTTTTGGGAGAGGGAAAAACACAGAAGTTAATGGGGAAAGAGAAAGTTACAGAATACAAACCACAACTCCTTGTTATGAAACTTTTCTCATCACTTGAAGAACATTGCAAACATCAGGCTGAGAGAGATACTCGAAGATATCTCAAATATTCTGGGTCATTCATGAGAAGAGTGTCTTTTGAAGTATGCTAAATTTGGCTTTCAGTTTATTATGCATTATTATTATTATTATTATTATTATTATTATTATTATTATTATTATTATTATTATTATTATTATTATTATTATTATTATTATTATTATTATTATTATTATTTGGGGGGGGATGTACAAGGACAAATCAACTCCTTGGTTTCATTTTCTTTCCATACTCTGCTCCTCTCATGTTTTTCCAAGTCAATAAAATACAATAGTTTCTCTCACTTGAGTTCATGCTCCTTCACCTACCTATCTATTTCCTACAAAGTCTGCATGCAGCTTTTGAAGTATTTTCGGTAAAGATTACCTGAAGTATGTCAGATTGACTCAATGACTTCTTCACCACTTTTTACATTGATTCACCTGACCTGTAATGGAGAGGTGATAACACATTACAAAAGTTTCCAGTATCTCCATTGATTGCTTTGGTTCAAAGGAACTGCTGCCCGATTTAGTCGAGGTGTGAACTTATATCACCAAAGGGCAATATATGAAACATCAAAGAGATCATTTTATCCATCATATAGCCTCACATTCCTCCTAACGTTATAGAGGGGAAGATCCTGTATTTCTTTTATTTAGTGTGCCAGTGGATGACCTTTACAAATTGTATGCAGCTCTTTGAAATCTATTTGTTGGGAGGATGGTTTTTTACCCCTGATTTATGCCAATGAAAATGAGTAGGGAGGGAACCTAAGCCATTATTTAAATGGACATTCTGTATATGAAGAATATATCAAAACCCATTAGGTCACAGAATACATTATTAATGTGCTCAACTAGTTATATGGATCTGGATGCAAATGAATTCTACATGTCAAGACCCGAAATAATCCCTTGGCCCACTTCACATATTTCCCAATTGTGTGCCCAATTTTGCATGATTGATCTAATGCAAGTGTAAATCAACAGGTGAATTTTGTCCATAACCTTCCTTAGATGAATACTTATGAAGAATATATGCTACTTCATAATGGAAGCCATACGAAAATGTTACAAAAATATATCTGAAAGGACTTTTCTGATTCTCCCATTACTTTCCTCTAATAGGCCTTCTCTGTGAAATCAAAATGACATTTCTATCTCATTCCTGAATTTCCATATTTGTTCCTCCAGAAAGATTCTTTTGGAGAACTTGTAGGTTCTCTTCAATGAGTGATGGTAAATACAGTAAAACTTTGCATAAAGAGTGGTTTGCTTAGACACTAACTCGTTTAAAGAGCACAATTTTGTCTGAATGGTCACCTCGCTTAACAACTAACTCATTGTGCTCTTTAAGCGAGGTACCACTGTAGTTTAATGGTGTGCACAGCAGAGCCATAGATCCCATAGCATCAGAAAAAGGTGACTATGTGGCCAGGATGAGTTCAAAGTGACTGAGCTGAGCCAATATTTTCCATTTAACATGGCTGGGATATGAGCGTTCTCAAATTTATTTAGATTATTGTGCTGTTTATTTTATTTTGTTATTTGTTTTATTATGTTGATGTTATTTGTACATACACCACCCAGAGTGGGAAATATCCAAGATGAGCAGAATAAAAATGAAATGAAATGAAAATAAATAAATAAACTTTTATATATTTTAAAGCTTTATTAGATGGCTCACGTACCCCAAGATCAAGGTGAATAATCCAAAAATTTAATAAAACTATAATTCCACTCAACCAATTTCAGTGGCATTTGAAATAATCTAGAATCAGCAATAGCAGAATAATAGAAAATAATGATCCCATGATTGGTGAAGGAACAGTTAAAAAGGGGAAATATTTCTGTAAGTAAAAGAAAAAGAACTGGAAGACAGCATATAAATTAGATGTTTCCCTAGATTCATTCTGTCCTGGATTTATATATGATGGCCTAATGATTTATAATAAAAACTCTTGGAATTTCTTAACAGTGGAAAATGATACATTCTTCTGCCTCCCCTTGTGGATTGTATGCTCAGCTGGAGCAGCATTTAAATCGATTGGATTTTCTAATTCCCCTTCGACTCGTGAAAGGATTTAAAAATTATTGCTATTTCCTCTGTGCTCTCTGAATATGCATAGTGTAAATACCAAAACAAATTGCTTTTTTCCTTGCTCAGAAGGAATTTAGCAATCATATATATTTCCATAAACACACTGCAGTGTGCTTTTTGTTCTCCCAGTGAGCCAATCAGCAATATGTATTGGGAAAACAAATTTCTAGATTTGTGGGAAACATGAATTATTATGAAATGGTGGGTATGTCTCTCTCACACATACCCATACATATACATGAACATTTAGGAGTACTGGGATCAAGGCACGGTGAGAAAGTCTATATTTTTAATGACCCAATCTGTGAATACTTCACAAGCTTCTATCAGGTTATGGCTGGGCTTTGCTGATAAGTTTTTCATGAAAACTGCTGCATCTCTATATGTCATAGTATATGGGCTTATCAAGGCACTAATTTCTGTGGTTGTTGTCAGAGGTGGTTGAACAATTTAGTCCCTGCAAACGCTAGTGGGAACTGCTAATTTCTGAAACTAACATGTAGATTGGCTGGGCCGTCTCTACTATTAGGTATAGCAAAGAGGGGTATTTCAGGCACCCAACTGTAGCTGTTATGAAAGTGAAGCAAATTGTTTCTTGCTTATTTTATTCTGACTGCATTTATTTATACTGCCAGTAAGTTGGGAAAGTGTTTATAAAACTTTCTCTCTCAAATTGGCTCTATATCAGGCAGTCACTTCAAGTGGCGCAGCACTCATCTAGAGTTCTGGATAATTTTGAAATGAAATTTCAAAATGGTTTTTAGTTCTCCAGTAAAAGAATGTTAATTCTCAAACCATGTTTGTGATTTTGTTGGTCACCCCGTTTTTTTCTCCTTGTGAGGAAGGTCAGATTGAGAGAAGGGAGTGTTTCAAGGTCACCTCATAGGTTTTATAGCTTTGTGGACCTGACCAAGGTCTTTCGATCCCCATCCCTAACCCTTATGCTAGCCACAGCAGCTAATTTGGACCTCAATATACAATAGCAGTCTATCTCAAAATCCCACTTGTAAGGTACAAATACAGAGAGTATGCATCTAGTAAATATTAATTAAATATGCATTTTAACTAATATCAAGTCTCTGTGACTTATTTATTATTATTATTATTATTATTATTATTATTATTATTATTATTATTATTATTATTATTATTATTATTATTATTATTATTATTATTATTATTATTATTATTATTATTATTATTATTATTATTATTATTATTATTATTATTATTATTATTATTATTATTATTATTATTATTATTATTAGGACATATACCCCACCCATCTGGGATGGACTCCCACTCTGGGCAGCTTAAACTTTTTAAAAAGTGAAACAAACACCATTAAGACAATAAAACAACCCCCATCCACCTAATCAAAATCAGAACCAAGGACCCCAAAGTCTTGTGACAGAAAGGCAATGGGAGGGTCTCCTATTTGGTATTCAACAAACTGCTAAAGGCCTCCTCAAGCAGAAAGGTTTTCAGTTGTTTCTTGAAGGTCCTTAAGGAGTCAATCAAACGCAACTCCCCCGGCAGTGCATTCCAAAGAGCTGGAACTGCAGCTCTACAGCAGGTAACGGACTTTCTAGCCAACTTGGGAATCAGAATTTGGAGTTGAGTTGGATAGATAAAGGTAAATCCCAGGCTGAGAGAGTGGGACTAGTACAGGGGTTTGCAAGCTATGGCCGAGCCTCTGATGCCATTCCATCCTGCCCACAGCAATGACCACAGAAGCAGAAGTGGACGCGCCCACTCAAATGCACTCACACATGTGCATCTGCACATGTGCAAATGCATCCACACATGTGCAAACACATCCACACGTGTGCAAACGTGCCCACTGGTTTACAGCAGTATTTGCAGCTGGGGGAAACCATGTGTTCAGCCCACTCAGCTGACTGAGAGGGAGTTGTCCGGACCGTGGCACCAAAACTTTGAGAACCCCTGGACTAGTATAAAGTCACCCATGGCTTTATAGTGCCTTGAGTCGGCTATTCCAAAGTCTCAGTCTTACCTAGCTATATACATTTTTATTTTGTATCAGTTAAACACATTCAAAAATCAATAGCATAACTTTTCTGATTCTACTTCATAACCATCTGTGTTATGGTATAATGTATTCATATTTGCAGTTCTCCTTTTATATTATAATTTTCCTGAATAACTTAAACAAATTGGATCTTGATGTGTTAGCAGAAAACACATCTCAGTTAATATATACTGTAGTTTTGCTAAAACCAAAAACATCGTAGTATTTATATAATTGAATTTTGGTGACCCAGGATGTTTAGATAAATGTCTATTTTGTAAAGCAGAGAGGAATGCTGTGTGCAGTTATATTCTTAACATATTTCTTTTCTTTAAAAAAAATCTTTGCTCCACATGGATTCCAGGTGTTTCTCCAACTCTCTCCAGATTTTATAGGTATAAATAAATGTCTAGAATCCAGTAATATGGATCCTTTAATGGCTGAAATCTTATTGCTTTGCATTAGTAAAAGGCTGAACATTCACTCCAACTCAAGCAGGCAAGTAAAAAGTACCCCCTGGGATTTTTGAGCATATACCATGCTGGGAGCACTTTTGGGTTAAGAACGAATGAATGTTACACCTTTTGCTATGCCATTATGCTTACAAATAGAGTGGAAGGAGTAAATATATCAGTTCCTAAGGTTGTAACCCCAAAAGCCCTTTTCTCCAGTACATCCCAATGCAAGTGCATGAGAAGGTTTAACAGCATTTCAAAAGGCTTATTGGTTATGAGACCCAACATTTTCTTTTCACAACTGCTTGCTTGTTTTGTTATTCAGCTACTGATCTTGTTGCCTGGCAACAGTTTTTCTTTCTTGCACCCTTCCTTCCCTAATTTAATACTAATACTAGTAATATGCTAGTAAATGAGAAATGTTCATGCAAATATTTCCTTGATTCCTTGATTGACCAGACTATCATAGGATAACTTCCTGCTGGTTGCAACTTGTTTTACATTCATTTTGCTGCCATGTGTTTCTTCTCCATGTTCGACCAAAAGTCTTCATGATTGGGTCTTCCCATCTTTTGGGGGGGCCTGCCAAGGGGTCTTTTTACTCCTCTGGGATAACACTCGGTAACTGCTTATGTCCAACGCCGTATGTCACTTGAGAGACGTGTCCAGCCCAGTGGAATTTCCGTTTGTGATATTCAGCAACAGCTTCATTGAGTCTGCAAATATTTCAGTGTTAACAAATCACTTTGCAGGCGCACCCCCCAAAGAAAGACACAGACACCGGTATATGGATAAAGGCATTGGGCCACTTTTATTGAATAATGCCCTAGTCCGAATTATAACTTTCAATTGGTACTCATCCAATTATAATTCTTAAGGCAAGCAGGCCGCAGTAACACTGGTAAGGTTCCTCCCAAAATTGCCAACGGCAATTGGCTACAATATATCCATTTGTATCAATTTGTTTGTTGACACAAACAAATTGTTGACCGTAGTCAATAAACTATCTACTGACCCCCCCCCTCTGATGTGTATCCGTCAAATCACGGGGTGATGCATGCTGAAACGCTCCTGCCATCACCCCTTGCCTGGTTCGTCGTTGACCAGTCAACGTTATTACACCTGTACCTGTCTAAGTGTTGGCCAGTCAATTGCGAACCTCCCGGATACCTATGGGTCATAAATATTTACCTTACCAGTACTACCCGCCACATGGGGAGGCGTCCATGATGACTCACTGCCCCCCCAAGACCGTCAGCTCGGTCGCCAGGCCTGCTTGCACCACACACAGAACGAGGTACATACCTCTAGCCGACAGGTGGACCCCTTCCCCTGCCTACCGGCAAAATTTTTGTAAGCCTATCCTAAGTTGTCCAATGGCTGTCTCCCAGCCATGCTCAGCAAGGGACTGAGCAACAGCCCTGTCCACTGACTGCCGGAACAGTCCGAACCACGGAGATCCACGTCTCCCCTAAATCGGTGTCTCGGCACGATGTTAGACCATAGCGACCGTGTGTAAGCCATACGTGATAAAAAACGCCAGGTCACAGCCCCTCGACAGTTTAGTAACAGCAGTGATCCATATAAGATCGTTGCCACCGAGGTGCCTATTAAGAACATCGGGCGGTCCAGCATCCCCGACGGACATCAGGAATGGCAACAGTTCCCACCCCCTTGTGCCGCGCATACCATACCATCGCATACGTGCGGATGCACACAGCCCAAGTCAGGGTCTACTCTCTGTCGCCGCAGCTTATACTGCTGCCCAGTGTACATAGCTGCGGCCCACCAGCCCCACTGCCACCGGTGTGTAGAGACACACAGGATCTGTAAAAGAGGAGAAGAGGTTAAGGTCATAACTAGGTACTCGTACAGTGAGGGCACGTACATATAAGAAATAGCGCATACACGCATGTCGGCCTCCGAGTACTCCCAACGTAGCCGTGATCAACACGACGCCTATCCTAAATAAATGGGTGCCAAAACGGGCCCCCACACCGCAAAGCGCGGCACCGGTCACCCTCCGTAACCTTACTTCGGCAAGGGTAGACCTATCCTGGTGGCAGAAAAACAGGCTGGGGCGCGCAGCAGGCACTGTCGAAAATTCATGTAGGGCACCAACCGGACAGATGTCTCCAATAAAACTTCGTAGCAGTCTAACTCCGCTGCCTACGCCATGCTGAACAACCTGTGAGGACCGTATCCCCACTTGAGCCCACTCATGTGTGACAGAGACATCGTCGAGTTCCAGCGCCCTATGAGACACATCTGCCTTACACAGGTGGTACCAACTCTGGCACCCACACACTGATGCGGAGCGCTCCAAAAAGGCTACCATGGTAGCTGCGTGGCCAAGAGCCACCTCACACCTATCTGAACATAAGTAATGCCAGCCTCGTGCAAGGTGGGTCAAAAAACCTGGGAACTAGGGTGACTTGTGTACGGGCGGCGGACACGTTCCCGTGCCCGTCCCTCCCACACACGACGCATGAACGCATGGTGATACGCCTTACGCGTGCGAGGTGCCAATGACATGCCCGGTTCGCCTCTCCTCGCCAAACGTCCAAATTGGCCGGGAGTGGCAAGTGGGACTCCTCTGCCTCTGGAGTAAGGCCCAGAACCGGGGACCTGCAGGCGGGAGAAAGCAGCAGCAATGTCATTATTAATACCTGGAACATGTCTGGCTCAGAACAGCACATTTAGGCGTAGGCTTCTCAAAAGGAATAGACAAACTAATGTCATAACCCTGGGGGATTTGCATGTCTGGATGTTGACAATATGCACCACTGCCGCATTGTCACACCTAAATTAGACCACTGAGTAGGCCCACTCATCGCCCCATAGCAGTAGTGCTCCCCAAAATGGGGAGAAACGCAAGGAAGATAAGATCGCGGAGGCGATCCGTGCCCCCACCCCCAGAGTAAACCCCCATAAGTCCGGGAGCCGGAGGTATCCGACCGTACTTGAAATCTAGGGCAGACCATCAGGTCTGATCTCCAGGACGAGAGCCCGTTAAAACCCAGGAGTAAATTGAGCCAGACCAGAGGGCCCACCCGTATGCCCCTGTGTCGACGTTGTAACAGGCCAGCCATGGCGTCACACAGGCGCCTGGCCAATGCTCTGCCGGACGTAACCACCCTGCAGGCAGAAGTAAGGTGGCCATGAAGTAACTGTAGCTCACAAGGGGACACTTTATGCCTGGCAATCAATGTCAAAATCGCTGCGGAGATCCAAGCCACCTTGTACATGGTTAACCCGGATGCCCGCGTGACAGAGTCGATTTAGAAATGTGAGCTTAGTAGCTGGGCCCTCGGTCTATTCAGGCGCCAAGGGGACACCCAGTTCCCACCTGAGTGTCTGAAATGTAATGAGGAGACGCGTGCATGTGTCCAAGCCCCGTACACCCCCGAACCAAAAGTCGTCGAGGTAATGGGCTAGAGACCGAGACCCCTACCCGTGAGGAAAGGCCCACTGAACGAAAAACCCAATCGTTCAAATGCTGAACATGTATTAACTCAGACAGAAGAGGTTGGCCTTATCTAAGTAAAATTCCCCTCGGGACCTAAAAAACCCAATAGCTGTACATCCATCGGGTGCACTGGCAATAATCTGAAATCCGAGTGCATATCGTACTGTGCCCGAACAGCACCAGGACTGGGTGCGCGTGCCACCCATAGGGGCCAAACCAACTACGAGTACCTGATTGAGCGAGGTCATAGGAATGGCATCCCTGAATGGATAACCCACAGGGTAAGATAAATGGAGGACTAATGACATTCACCCCGTTCCTAGCTCGGTACGAGCCTCATAGGGTAGACAGTCGACTTAGGAAAGGTGGTTCCAAGAAGGGCGCCGCTACTCTCCTAGCCCCAACTCCCTCAGCTGTGCACAGCGGAGCCCCCTCTTCGTTACCCTTCAAGGGAACCAGATTAGTAGCATCCTGGGACCCCTAACACCCCTGAATGGAATACAAAAAGCCCCATGGAAAACCCTCCAGCAGGTACCCCGCCCCATCCCCTCTTGGATGAGCTGATTGCCATCTCTCCCACCTGAGTACACCCATTGGGGAGGGGGAGGAAGCTTTGTCAAGGCTAGTTCTTTAGACGGAGCTCTGATCGCCCCTGTGCACCCAGACCTCTGCCCCGTAACCAACCAACTGCGTGCACGCGGAGGCGGCGTAAGGGCCAGTGCAAAAGGTGCCACCAAGCCGGTAACGACACTGGCGCTTAGCACACACATCGCCAGCTGAGCAGGTCGAACACAGCAGGCGGGCTGGAACCCCCTGCCCAACCAGTTACCTGGAGCCTGTGTCTGAGCAGCCCGCTGCTCGGCATGACCACCATGGTACCTATCACCAGGCACCAGTCACGTGGGAGTGATGTACACAAGCACAACTGCTGACAGTGCTCATCCCACCTCCTCTCATGGTATATGGCCACCCTCATCCGCATTCCCCACCGTAAGCCAACTGCTATGGGCCCATCCAGTCAACCATCGCCCTGTCAATCCTAGCGATGGGTGGAACCATCAGGATGTCCCAATCAGGCCGGGCCCTGCGGCATACCACCATATATACCAGGTATGCCGCCCACCAGTTGGCCCGAGGTGCGCGGTGACACATGACGATGGGACAGCTCTTTGTCTCAGTCGTCCCGTCCCTCTCTCTCCTCCGCAGTGGGCTCACAGTTCAATAGGGAGAATATCCACCTGTCCCCCTCCAGCCCTTACCCCCCATGACCTGCGGCAAATAATCATCCAGGGGCAAGTAATTACCAGCCGTCGGCAAAGCCATCGACGGCACATTCTGTATAAAGGGCATACGCAGGAGGACCCGGACCGCCCCTGCGATGCTCGGCACTGTCCCGGGGGCGGACACCCCCCTGCGTGGTGGCTTACTCCGGGGGGACAGCTCTATGCCTCTGTCACCCTGTCCGACTCTCCCCTCCTTAGTGGGCTCCCGGTTCATAGGGAGAATATATCCACGTACTCCCCCCGCCAAATCTTTTCCCTCGTGACCAGGGACAACTGATCACCAAGGGGCAATGAATAATCAACCGTCGGCAAGGCCGTCACCGGCACATGAGGTACACGGGGCATACACAGCGGGACCTGGACAGCCCCTGCGATGCCCGGCACTGCCCCGGGGCGGAAACCCCCACCCCCAATGTCGTGCCAGTATGCAACCAAAGGGCACTGGGATAGTCTGGCAACTGATGCCCAGTCGCCTCAAATTGGCGAGGCCATGGCTACTGAACCCTGCCGCTGGAAGGGACTGTGATGTGGGTGCATTAACTTGAACCATACTCACTAGGTGCACCCCCATGAGCTGCCCCCACTGGGGGTTCCGGCCCACGGCGGGCGTCGGAGCTCGCGGCCAGGAATCGAGCTCTGGAGCCACCTCTGACCACTCCCAGGCTGGAGCTCAGGACGAACAGGGAGCTGCAAGACAGCGGCAGGCACAGCCGAGGTGTCTCAAGCAGCTCGAGCCGGCCGGCCACCTGGTGAAGTGTGGCGGCCGTCGAGGTAACCGGCGGGCACGAAGGGCCCCCAGTATATAAGGAAGGGCCCCCTCCCACGGGGTTGTGCATAATCCCCAAGGATGCCTCCAGCACCGCACGGAACCCTCAGTATGAAGTGGGCCAGGTGGGCCGGACGGCCCGCTAAGCATTAGACCAGGATCCCCAATTTGGGAGGCCAGGCCATAATAGGGGCATGCCCAAACTCCGGCCCATGAGGGGCCAGAGGAAAACCGTGCTGCGTGCCAGCACCAGACCCTCCCCCATTGTCCCGGCCCATGGCCGGCAACTGCGGGGCGAGGGCCGGAGCCCCCAAAGGGCCGGCCTGAGGCTGGGGAGCCGAGGGCCATACTCCAGCCTGCCCCTCTCCACCGGTATCGGTGGGTAAAACCAGTATCGTGCCCTGCTGCAGGGGCGCAGCCCTGGTCCTCCGACCCAAGGGCCACCCCCCGCCCCACGCCGGGCCGATAAGAGCAGGATCCCTTTCCAGGGATCAAAATCAGCGCCAAAAGCACAGAGCCACCAAAGTGAAAAGGCTCTGTGCGATCCTCCCTTCCAGATAAGGGAGGCCCAAGGGCTAAAGCGCTGAAGACTGGAAAGCACACAGCAACGGAGAAAACTTCTCCTCTCCATCACTATTTTAAAATGGCGGCTCAGCTGCCTCGTGGCCACCCCTTTTATAGAGGGGTGGCCACGCCCCCTAACTCACCCAGATGTCTGAGTCCGGGTGGGGGGGCCCCGCAAAGAGCGCGGCGGCCATTTTGGCGCCGCGCTTTCATTTGCTTTTAAAATATATACATTGAATACATTTAATTTAATCACCGATTTACATTAGCAAATATTCAAAATAATTGATAATTTAATTGTGACATGTTATGAATGCTTACCTCTATTCTGGACTACTGCAACATGCTGAGTGTAGCACTTCCCTTGAACTTGATCCATTCTGCAGCTGTTGCAGAATGCCATAGCATGAAATGGGCTTCACATTTTTTAGACATTGGGTGTTATTTCATCACTTAAGGTATTTTGCTATTTTGTGTGATTTCATGATAAACAGCCAAGAACTTTCTATAAAACAAAATGACAAAAAGCTAATTAAAAGTGGCATTGCTTCTACTTCTACAAAAAGAGCCCTGGTGGCACAGTGGTTAAACTGCTGTGTTGCATCCAAAATGTTGTGAGCTCGATCCTGAATGGGATCAAGGTTGACTCAGCCTTTCATCCAGTGGTGGGCATCAACAGGTTTGCACCAGTTCACCAGAACCGGTAGCAGAAATTCTGGCTGGCCACGCCCATCCAAGTTTTGAAATAAATTAGTCCTAATTCTGGTGCAATGCAGGGCTTTCCCCCTGGCCATGCCCACCATACCATGCCCATAGTGTGGAGCCCACCACTGCTTCCATCCTTCTGAGGTCGGTAAACTGAGTACCCAGCATGATGGGGACAAAATGCTAATTAATTTGTGACACCCACCCACCCACCCACCCCCACACACACACACACACAGAGTGCACTAAATGCCATGGGGCACTATATAAGTGTAATTGCCATTGCTATCACTACTTCATTTGATTTCATGTGTTCTGGGTATTTTGCAAACTCTAGTACCCTTTCCTATCTTATTTCTTGCTAAGCCTCTGAATATGAGGATACCTTGCTTTTCCATTCACCACCTTAAAACATAAGTCTAGTAATTTAACTCTAAAAAGAGGCCATTATAGATTCTGAATTTCATTCAAATGACTGCCAGTATGTTGAATATGTCTTAAAATTCATTTTGTGCATGTTTCCCACCTATTTAAACAACCTGTCCACCAGTGAATTAAAGTTATTTATTTTTTGAAAAAACAAATAAGGGGGTCAAACTAATTACTATTTGAGTAGTAAGATGGGAAAGAGACAGAGCTTCTGTACTGTTAAAAGTTCTGTAAAAGAGATCTCTTAGAAATTAAGAACAGTTATGCTAAACAACTATTTAAAGAGGAAGAAGCCCTGTCTTCATTTTTCCTAGCAACCAGATTGCTTAGTAATCTGTTGGAGGACATAAAGCAAAGCAAAAATAGCAAGAAGCTGAAAGAGTCTGTCAACACCAGAATGTAGTTTTAGCAGAAACTGGAGAAAAACAGGTAATTGTGAACAAGAAACTATTCTATATTTATGGATAGGAAGGTCTGCTTCTTTTTGCCAAGACACAATTTTTGACTAAAAGCTCTGTAACTGCCAGAGACTATGACTCCAGGGCTGTAGGTATAATCAATTACCTATTGACTGTTTTAAGGTCTCTAATAAAATGGCTCCATCCCCATTTTACATTTTGATTGGCCTTTTCAATGTTCAGGTTAATTCCCCTCCTACCAACATCAGTAAAAGACAAAATTGGTTCCTGGGAGTCCATCCAAGTAATTTGACTGAATTGCTTTGATTAGACTTTGTTATATGCATTCCAACCCATATTTGTCCAAATATAACCATTGATTAAAAGCTCGTGTAGATTATGTGCCACAAAACATTATGTTTTATTTTCTAAGATTAATTTTATTGCAATGGAATCTACTAAAGCTATAAATGATATTCATAGATTTGTTACCAAATATTGCCTATTGCAGGAATATAAAGTAGGTCTAGTGTTCATTTTGTGTGTGTGAATTATTCCAATTGTCTTGGAGCCTTGTCTGTAAAATGTCATGTTTGTAAAAACACCATTGGAACTTGTAGGCTTATGATCCATGCAACTAATGTGGAACCAAAAAGAGTGAAATATTATTTTATTGCTTGGAAACTGTATTTCAAATTTTATACTTGTCCTGTTTCTACTGAGCTGTGCCTTTGCAGGCGCACCCCCCCAATAACGGACACAGACAACATTGAAAGTGGATAACAGCAAAGGGCCACATTTATTGATTCAATGCCCTAGTCCGAATTATAAATTTGTATTGGTAAAACGACCAATCATAATTCCTAAGGCAAGCAGGCCGAAGTAACACTGGTAAGGTACCACCCCAAAATTGCCAACGGCAATTGGTTACAATGTATCGATTTGTATCAATTTGTTTGTTAACAACAAACAAATTGTTGACCGTAGTCAATAACTAACTCATGACCCCACCCTCTGACGCGTATCCGTGAAATCACAGGGGTGATGCATGCTGGTTAGCAATCATCATCACCCCATCGCCTGGTTCGTCGTTGACCGGACAACGTTTAACTACTTTATTCCTGTCTAGTGTTGTCCAGTCAATTGCGAACCTGCCGGATACTTGTGGGTCATACTGTTTACCTTACCAGTGCTACCCGCCACACGGAGGGGCTTCACAGAAGACCTGACGCCCCCCCCCCAGACCGTCAGCTCGGTCAACAGGCCTGCTCGCCAGTCACCCAACAGGAGGTCCATACCTCCTCGCGACAGATGGACCCCATCCCCTGCATACAAGTCACAATTTTGTAGACTAATATCGGGGTGATGACTAACCCGTCCCCAAGCCCTGGTGGTGAGAAACCGCGCCACTGCCTTATTGACCGCGCGCCTAGCTCGGTCAAGAGCCAGGAGGTTAACGCCCCCTCTGTAAGAGTGGCGCGGAACAATGTCCGACCAAACCAGGGCTGTGGCAGGCCAGACATAATGCAAGTAGGCGAGGTCCTCGCAAATCGCATGCTTGAGCGATAAGCCGGTGACCTGGCCCAAATCATTGCCCCCCAGGTGGATGATTAGAATGTCAGGCAGGTCAGCCCCCAGGCCAGAAAAAAGGAAAGGCCGCAGCTCCCGCCATAACATCCCAGGCTTACCGTGCCATGCGAGACTGGCGTGGTCACCCAGTCCCAGTCGGGGTCCCCACTCTGTCGCCGCAGCGTAACGCGCTGCCCTGAGCACATAGCTGTGGCCCACCAGCCATACTGTCACCGGTGTAATACGACACCCAGGGTCTGTAAGAAAATTGAGAAAAAGGAAGGTAAGGTGACTGGATTGGTACTCATGGCGGGAGTGGGCGCACATAAAACTGAAAACATTGTGAGCCCCACCTCCCCATGCTACGTATGTCAGCCCCAGAGTACCCAAAAGCAGCTGCTGTAGAGGCTGCGCCAATACGGAACGAATGTGTGCCATAACGGGCACCTGGTAGGCCCACCCTGGTGAGGGCTCTGGCTGTCACCTTCCAAAACTGAAATTTAGTAAGGGGAGACCCATCTTGGTGACAGAAAAACGGGCCGTGGTGCATGCCACGCAGTGCCAGGTATTCCTGTAGGGCACCAACCGGACAGATGTCTGCCAAAGAACACCGTAGCAGTCTTACTCCACTGCCTACGCCATGCTGATCTGTTTTAGAGGAGCGAATCCTCAACTGGGCCCAGTCTTTGGCAACATATACATCTCCGAGTTCCAGTGCCCTACCACTTGCATCCGCCTTAGACAGCATCACGAGTTCGCTGATGCGGAGCGCTCCAAAAAATGCCACCGTTGTGGCTGCATGAAAAAGGGCTGCCTCATAATGATCAAAACAGAGGCCTGGCCAGCCCCGGGCCAACTGGGTAAGAACCCCTGGGGAAATAGGGTGCCGGTCGTCCGGGCAACGCCCGCGCTCGCGCACCCACCCCTCCAAAACGTGTCTCACACGGAAGTCAGAGGTGGTATCCACATGACCCCCTACTTTGGCCATAAAAGCCAACGCCGAGAGCTTGGATGCTATGGTGCGAGGTGCAAGGCCCTGTGCATGCAGGTGAACCATGAACCGCAGAACATGGTCCACCGGGATAGGCCAGGTCTCTGGCAATCGAAATTGAGTAGCAAAAGCCCTATACAAATTGAATGCTTGTTGATACGCCTTACGCGTGCGTGGCGCTAGTGACAGGCCAATCGCCCGGTTCACCTCTCCTTGCCAATAGTCCACATCTCGTCCGGGAGTGGCGAGGGAAATTCCTCCGCATCCGGGGCCAAGGCGCGGAACCGGGAGATCTGCAGGCGGGACAAAGCGTCAGCAATATCGTTATTAACCCCTGGGACATGCCTGGCCCTGAACAAGACGTTGAGGCGCAGGCAGCGCAGCACAAAATGGCGCACTAGATCCATGACTCTGGGCGATTTAGAAGTCTGTGCATTGACAATGTGTACAACAGCAGCATTGTCGCACCAGAAATGCACCACCGAATTTGCCCACTGTTCGCCCCATAGCATCAAAGCCCCGAGAATGGGGAAAAATTCCAGGTATGTGAGATCCCGCAGGCGACCTGTGCCTGCCCATGCCGGTGGCCACCCACCATAGGCCCACTTCCCATTGAAGTACATCCCATAACCCAGGGATCCTGAGGCATCAGACTGGATCTGGAAATTGGGGGATGCCAGGAGGTCAGACCTCCAAAATGAGACCCCGTTGAACTCCCTCAGGAATTGCAACCAGACTAACATGTCTGCCCTGATACCCCGGGTAAGCCTGACTCTGTGGTGGGGCCTGGATAACCCTGCCATGGCGTCGCATAAGCGCCGGGCGAAAGCCCTGCCCGGTGCGACCACCCTGCAGGCAAAATTGAGGTGCCCATGTAGCACCTGCAGTTCCCTCAGGGATGCCTTACGCTTGGCCAGCAATTCCGAGATAAGGGTCACTATCCTGGACACCTTATCACCCGGTAACCTAGAAGCCTGTACTACTGTATCAATCTCAACCCCCAGGAATACTAGTTCGGTCGACGGGCCCTCGGTCTTTTCGGGCGCTAAAGGGACACCAAGTTCCTGCATTAGCGTCTGAAATGTATTGAGGAGACGTGCACACGTGTCCCAGCCCCGTTCACCCCCGAATAAAAAGTCATCCAGGTAATGGGCTACAGACCGGGACCCTGACCTGCGGACGAAAGCCCACTCTAGGAAGGTACTAAAACGCTCGAAAGCCGAGCATGATATGAAACAGCCAAAAGGCATGGCCTTATCAAAATAATACTCCCCTCTAAACTTAAAACCCAGCAATTCAAAGTCGCCCGGGTGCACCGGCAAGAGGCGAAAAGCTGACTTAATGTCGCACTTGGCCAGCAAGGCACCCGGGCCACACGAGCGCACCATGCGCAGCGCATGGTCGAACGATGTATACCTGACCGAACAAAGGTCATCAGGTATCGCATCGTTGACCGATCGGCCGGCTGGGTAGGACAAATGATGAATAAGGCGAAACTCACCTAGGGACTTTTTGGGAACCAAACCCAATGGCGAAACCTTAAGGTTGGGAAAAGGGGGTGCGGGAAAAGGTCCGGCGACCCTGCCCGCGTCTAATTCCTTTTTAATGCTGGCCTCGGCTACCTCCTCCCTTCCTCTGAGGGATAAAAGGTTGGGAGCATCCTGAGGGGATCTATCACCCATAAAAGGGATACGAAATCCTTGCTTAAAACCTTGGATGAGATACTCTCTGTCCTCTCCCCTTGGGTACGATGCGAGCCAGCGCTCCAGCATGTCCACCTTAATTGGGGAGGGGGCCTTTCGGAGAACTAGTTCCATCCGTGGCAGGCTTGCCAGCCCACTGTCCACCCCTCCCTCTACCTCGCGCCCCCCCAGGCTTGGGACAAGCAGAGGCTGCATGGGGACCAGAACATGTGGGACACTCATGCTTATACCTGCAGTTCTTCCGACTGCAGGAACCATTGGACGAGAAAGTCCAGCACAGCAGGCGGGCTGGAACCCCCTGCCCCGCCAGTTGGCGGGTAACCTGTGCTGGAGCTGCTCGCTGGACCGCATGTCCACAATGGTATCTATCCCCCGGGGCAGGACGTGTGGGTGTCATATACAAGAGCCACAGTCTCTGGCACGGCTCATCCCATCTCATCGCGGGGTGTAGGGGAATCCTCATACGGAATTCCTCATCATATGCTAGCCATGAGGGGCCCGGGAAATCTACCATCGCCCTATATATGTTGTCCAAATATTGGACCATGGGAATAGCTAGATCCGGCCGCGCCCTCAAATATACCGCCATGTATATCAAATAAGCGGGGAGCCAGTTAGCCCAGGTACGCGGCGGCTTACGGCGGCGTGCCTGCTCCTTGTCCTTCTCATCCTGACCCTCCCTTTCTTCCTTGGTGGGCTCTCTGTTAAGGAGTGAGAAGATATCTACGTACTCCCCTCGCCATATCTTTTCTCTGGTAGCCTGTGCCAAGTGATCACCCAGTGGCAAGGAATACCCTGCCGTCGGCAAAGCCGAAAAGGGGATAGCTGGCCTACCCAAAGGGGCCTGAGTTAACCCTGCCACCCCAAGTACGTTCCCGGCAGTGTAAGAACCGAGGCCCACCCCAGCGGGCATGGTGGCAGTAGTTGTCGCCGGGTGGGTCGCCAGCGGCGTAGCCCCTGCACCACCCGCGCGAGGCCAAGGCCACTGAAAGGTCCCCCCTATATTGGGAATGTGTGTGGATGTACTCGTTTGCACCATATACTCACATGCTGCACCCCCGCGGGCCGCCCCCACCGGGGGTTCTGGCCCACTGGGGGCGTCGGAGCTCACGACCGATGTAGAGCTCATCACCGGGGCTTGACCCGCACCAGGTTGCTGGCTGGGGAGCTGCGAGGCAGTGGCCGGAGCCGCGCCACCCGCCTGCAGCAGCTCAACCCTCCCCGCCGGCCGTTGTCCTGCTGCCGATAGCGCCTCAAAAGGTACCCCGAAAGGGGCACCTGCCTGACTGGCCCGGGGCAAAGACTCCTCCAAGGCCGCAATACGGGCCAGTAAGGTGTCTACATTGACCATGGGTAAAGAGCCGGCCGGCCCACCTGACCCTTGCATGGGGACAGTTCCCTGCACCCCATGGCCCATATATGGCCATTGGCCAGGGTCGAAGCCCGGTAGGGCTGGTGAGGAAACCTGCCAAGGCAGGGCACCGGGCCACCCCCCAAGGCTAGAGGGCCCCGGGAGAGGCTGCGGCCCAAAAGTAATCGGCCCAACGGATTGGGCAGGAGGAGGAGCGGTGGCCACCGCTCGCGGGCCGCGGGCCGGAGCGCCCTCCGGACCCGCACTCTGATCAGGGCAATGGGCGATAGACCCCAAGCCACCAGCCCCGGCCGGGGATGGCAAAGGTGGCTGTTGAGGAGGCAGCACCACGGCCCTCCGACCTGGGTTGCGCCTCCTAACAGCCCGGGCTGAATTCGCAGCAGCCTTCTTTTTGGAAGGCATCTCACCGCAGCAAAAAAGGGAAGCTAGCTAGGCAAAATCGACCCAAAAGGCTTCCCGATGATACCAACGAGCGACGGAGGTACAGGGAAAAAACTTCTCCGCTCCGTCGCTGAGGCAAAATGGCAGCTCGGCTGCCTCGTGGCCACCCCTTTTATAAGGGAGCTGGCCACGCCCCTAACTACCCGGATTCTCTGTCCTGTGGGGGGGGCCCGCAAAGGGCGCGGCGGCCATTTTGGCGCCGCGCTTGCATTCTGTAGGCATAGCTCTTTCATTTTTCCAAGATCATGAAAGCAATGTGACGAATACTCACAAAATTCTACATCTACCTTCATTTGGGCTGTCTCTGCCTGAGGTGAATCTTCAAATTGAGGAATCTGAGGTATTTTATTTGACAGGTGGGCATGATTCCTCAACTACAGCAAAAGGTGAGACAAAGGGATTGAGCTTTTTGTTTAAAGCCTATGTGTTTTGCATAGAAAGGGTTTCATTTGTCTTGAAAAGCAAGCCAAATATACACACAGCAAGTGTAACTGTACAACAAATGTTTTGTCTATTGATGTATCAATCTAAACAAATATTTTGTCTACTGATGTATCAATCTATCAAAACCGTATGAGGAAAAAGTTAAAGATTTGGGTATGTTTAGCCTTGACAAAAGAAGGGGTACACAGAAAGAGGCTCCTCAAAGATTGTGGTATTTTTTAACCTCAATCGGGCATACCATGGGAAATGGCAACCTTGTGTTGCCAGCTAATCTTTCTCACACTAGGTCAGGTGAAAGGAACTGCAGAATGAACTCACCAAAAGGTGCCTTCATTTTGGCAGTTTCACCTCTGCCCTAGACACAGAAGAAGGAGAAGAAGACTGAGGGAACATATGATAAGTACTTTGAAAGTTATCATAGCACATGGGGTGGTGTGGGTTCACTAATCAGAATATTATGGGACATTTTTCTGAAATGGAGAGATATTTTCTTCATGAATGTATGTGGGAAATGATTTCAGGTGAGAGTTTACAGGAATGAATGCAGCCCTTCAAGCATTCTCTGAATGAAAATATGCTCAAACCTCATCAATTAAGATCCAGGAAGAGCTTTATGGCAAGGACAAACATTTTTGAAAGTATGCAAGAGCAAAATCAAATTAGAAGCTCACTGGACAAAGAATAATATGAAAGGGGGAGATGGCTGAGGAACTCAATCTCCCCTATGTCACTTGGACGACTCTGAATAGGTTGTGGGTCGGAGTGTCTAAATGCAATACCAACATGGGCAGGGGGCTGCTGCTGGTGAACAACAACACACTGCGTAAATGTGGAGAGATACCGAATCGGGCTCATTTGCTGGTCTTCTAATTACTACCGAAAACATGTACAGATAAAGATTTCATTTTGGCCAATGACAAAGCCAACAAGGTGGCCTTATTCTGACAGTTTTATGTTTGATCTGGACATGAAAGAATGGGTTTTCTTTTTTGTTCAATATCATCCCCCATCAAGCTCTTGTAAGGGAAGCAGTGCTGCATCTGGCTCCAGAAAGAATACATTAATGATGCAAGTGTTCACTTACACACCACTTTCCTTTTTAAAGAGAAATACTCTATGTCTCTTTTTCACAGAATGATGAGAAAACTCAAAAGGCTTTAAAGACTTGCTGATCAATTTTATATTTAGGTGGCCTGGACAGTCAAGATGGCCTAAGTCAATGGGAATGAAGACTTTAGAACCCTTTACATTCCTCAACCTGAAAGGGGACATAAAGGCTAAATAGGATTTTCATCATTTTAATTAATCACTTAATGTAAAAAACTGTATAGCTCTTATGAAGGCATCATGTCCCTGCATAAAGTTAAAGTCGCTCTTGCTCAAAAGCCAATCATATCCGACTCTAGGTTTTGGTGATCTTCTGTTTACAGCCAAAGAGTAAGCGCTGTCTACATCTGCAGATGTTTCCATGGACATGTGGCAGGCATGACTAGACACTGGAGCACATGGAATGCTGTTACCTTCCCACCAAAGTGGTACCTATTTGTCTACTTGCAATTTCTTGCTTTCAAACTATTAGGTTGGCATCGTGCAGCACTTGGGTCTCCAACTGCTGACCTGCCAGCCATCCAGTCATCAAGCTCAGCATCTTAACCAATAAGCCACCACAGTCCCTAGGCCAGTGATGGTGAACCTTGGCACTCCAGCTGTTCTTGAACTTCAATTCCCAGAAGCCCTGATCAGTAGGAGTGCTGACTTGGGCTTCTGGTAATTGAAGTCTAAGAACACCTGGAATGTCAAGGTTTGCCATCACTGCCCTAGCCCCACATTATTACTCATTTGTTTATTGTTCTAAAGATATCAGGAAGATTTCTGCCTTCTTTGTATGACTTGACCTGGAAGAAATCAGCCATATCTGATTAGGGCCTGGCATTTTGATGTAGCAATGCAATTTCCCCCCACTCTTTTGCTTGCAGATTAAATTGGTAAGAGTGGATATTGTCCAAAAATATGTCTTCCAATCTTACTGAACAAACATTCAGCCTTAATAGTGTTCAGCCACTCTCCTTTGTTTTGATAAATCATGAACGGAGAACAAGTTCATGCTATACTATGTCTGCCCTTAAGCCGTGTGTTCTCAAACTTAAATCACTAGGAATTCTCTTGCTTTCTATAGAGTGATTCATCTTAGCTCACTTCTCAGAAACTCAGTAAAATACTGTTTTAAGGCAGGAGCAATATGATTTAGCTGTGGATGTCATCTCATTATGCAACTGCTATAGAAATTAAAGAAGGGGTGAAAGCATATTATTACATTGAGAAAGGCTATTGAAAATTCCTAGTGTTGGAGTAGTAACTCTATAGTAATACTTTGCCTTGTGTAGATTAAAAGTTTTATTTAAACTTAAAGGATGCAAGAGCATTTTTTTATTAGGCCTCTTACAACTGTACTGAGATCCTGGAATGTAGAGAGGGTTATAAATGTCTTAAGTAAGTGAGCAAGTAAGCAAATAAGTAAAATTATGCTAAGAACAGTATTACATTACATGAAAATGTGAAGTTATCTTCTTGCCACCATTTGTTTATCTCGTGCTGTACTTTCTCCTCTGGCATCACTTCTCCAAGTCCAGAGATACAGTTTAGTACTAAACTGTGAAATTTCTATGCATAGGGTTTTATTTATTCAGAGTGGATTATTTTACTTGTTACGGCTACTGTTCTCAATTTCCTCCATTCCTTTCTATTCTTCCTTTTTGTTGCAAATCATGAAAATAAGAACAACTTAGACAATTTGAAATAACTGAAAAAAATGGGATAAAAGGGATCTCATAGGGTGGGAGATGTAATAATATGTCACTAGTCATCAAACATGGCATTTCCCTGTTTCTTAAACTGCTTTTAGAGGAGCTGTTTTGCCCCTGTATCGAAGGTGGGCCTCTTGACTTCCTCTTGCAATCTTATTGCGATGTTGATAGACAAATGGTGCTAAAGAATGTTGTTTACCACCCTGGCTGAAGATGCTGTTCTTTCATCACCTGACACAGATAGCCAATTGATTTGAAAGCCAGGTGTTGTTTAGTTAATTTTGACCCTGATTGGCCTTATGCCAAATGGGGAGGTCAGGTCAGGCCTCCTTTGTTTTACCAGACCTCATGGTCAGTCTGATCCAGAAAGATGGAGGATTAGCACCTCACCTGGTGCTGCTGTTCATAATGGTAACTTAGAAATAGTTAGATTATATTTCATTGGTGGGGAAAGCCTGTTATGTGGAAACCCTGGTGTATTTTGATTAGCTGTATCCTGATCCTTTTTGTATTCTGAACTACCTATGAACCTGAAGAAATAAACAACTTTGATTCAACTACCTGCTTGATCTTTGGAAGGGGTAAGATAAGAGTTCAGCCAATCTCCATGCTACTTGATTTTTTTTCCTCTCCATTTAATTTTCTGGGACTTCCTGAGGCAGGAACCCAGGTAATTGCAACCTTGGGCTGGACTGGTCTTTAAGACCTACAGGTCGGAGTCTTTGGGCTGGGGAGACCCTAGAAGGCAAGGCCTGGAGAGGTTTAAAGCTCATAGGAGACATATAGTCAAGCTACATTAAACTTTCCTTCCTTCCTTTGTTCTGTTCTGCCACATTGTTGTTGTTGTTCAGTCGCACAGTCGATTCCGACCCTTTGCGACCCTATGGACCATTGTTCTCCAGGCGCCTCTGTCCTTCACCATCTCCCTCAGCATTCCCAGTTCTGTGCCCATTGTGTCTACAATACCTCCAGCCATCTCATCCTTGGCCTCCCCCTTCTTCTTTTGCCCTCCACCTTTCCCAACATCAAGGCCTTCTCAAGTGAATCCTCCCTTCTCATTTGATGTCCAAAGTACTTTAGCTTCGTCTTTACTATTTGACCTTCCAATGAGCAGTCAGGGTTGATTTCTTCTAAGATTGACCTATTTGTTCTCCTCGCTGTCCAGGGGACTCTCAAAACTCTCCTCCAACACCACATTTCAAAGGCATCTATTCTTCTACGTTCAGCTTTCCTAATTGTCCAGCTCTCGCATCCGTACATTACCACTGGGAATACCATTGCTTTGACTATTCTAATTTTTGTTTGCAAGGTGATGTCTCTGCTTTTCACTATGTTCCCCAGGTTTCTCATGGCTTGTCTCCCAAGAATCAGTTGCCTTTTTATTTCATGGCTGCAATCCCCATCTGCAGTGATCTTTGATCCTAAGAAAGTAAAATCTGTCACTGCTGCTACTTCTTCCCCATCTTTTTTCCATGAACTGATGGGACCTGTTGCCATTATCTTGGTTTTCTTGATATTGAGTCTCAAGCCAGCTTTTGCACTCTCCTCCTTTAGCCCAATCAAGAGATTTTTTAGGTCTTCCTCACTTTCTGCCATTAGGGTGGTGTCGTCTGCATATCTCAGATTGTTGATGTTTCTCCCAGCAATTTTAATCCCATATTTTGATTCCTCCATCCTTGCATTGCGCATTATGTGTATAAGTTGAATAAGCAGGGTGACAAAATGCAGCCTTGTCTTACTCCTTTTCCTATTCCAAACCACTCTGTCATTCCGTGTTTTGTCCACATACAAATCAGCAAAAAATACTTTGTACTCATATGTGTTATATACAGAGCAAATCCTGCAGTATATGACAAAGTAGTCAAGCACTGCCTCATGCATTTCATTACTAGACATGTGGATAATCTAAGTCACCTTCAACAGAATTCTGGAGACAATGTTGATGTTTTATGTGTAGTAGCTGGCCTGGCTGGACGTCCCGCTAGGGTAATGGAATAGGCCATACAGTCAGCGACTCAATGCTGAGTGTCAGGTGGTGGTTAACTAACCTGACTTCCTAAAGGGACCAACGGCTACGGGCAGATTAGCCCCTTTAGGAGGGGTATTTGCATTCCCAGGTTCAGTGATTGGCAGAGATTGGAAGGTCAGCAGAATCATAATCATGTGTGAATCATAATCATGTGTATGGCTTTTGACTAGGACCATCAGAGCCACAAGTACAAACTGGATTGCTTGCTTTAACAATAAACACATGCAGACATCTACATTCAATAGTAAAATAGTTTAAATGGGGTACACAGAAAGAGCTTCCTCGAAGATTGTGGCATTTTTAAACCACAATCAGCTGTACCCTGGGAAACTGCAACCTTGTGCCAGCTAATCTTTCTCACGCTAAGTCTGCCAGAAGGAACTGTGGAATGAATTCAACAAAAGGTGTATTCATTTTGCTGGTTTCAAGCCTGGCCTAGACATGGAAGAAAAAAGAAAGGGCAGTTCAAATTGTTCAAAGCACTTCAAACACAAAATCTTTTTAATCTTTTTGGGAAGTCAGTATTACTATTCCCCTCCCATGTGGCAGATGGAGAAATGAAACTGATTGATGTCCCCAAAACCTATTTTTAAAGAAAAGTATTGGTTACCTTTGTATTATGTTCATGACAACACAACTGTCTCTCCTCTTCCACAAATCTTCCTCTCAACAACCCAGTGAAAGTATGCAGTCAGCCCAAGGTCACCCAATATGTTTCATGACTCAGTAGGGACTTGAACCTAAATCACCTAGGCTCTGGTCCGATTGTCAAACCATCACAGTACTCTGATTCTTGTACATTTTTAATAGAGGTGAGATTCAGGGACTGACTGCTGAAGGTATAAATGATCAGGACAAAAAGCTTTCCATTGCAGGGATTAAGAGAAATACTGATTCATCTGTAGTACCCAAGTTCAAAGCCATGATAGACAGTAGTTGTTTTTAAAAGAGATTTGAAACCTTTATATTAATAACACATTTAAAAGCCAGTCCATTCTATTCTGTTTGAAGAGTGTGATTGTTTCATACTGTGCTTCAGATCCTGAGACGGACTGAACAACAGCTACCAGCAGCTGTTTGGGTTTTACAAAGAAAGATAGATCTAAGTATAATCACCAAATAATCACTGGTGTGAAAAGTTTTTATGTTTTGGTCAGTAATTTGCTTTATTTGATACCTAGGCATTATCCATTCTGCCAGAATCACAGAATGAAAGATCAGACAAGGCTGCCCCCACAAGCCATGCGTTCTAACCTTATGTGTCACATCAGCCTTTGAGTGTGTTCAAGTTATTATTGCAGAAAGTCTACTCGTCGGTGTTTAATAAAAAGATTGCTTTTGAAAATACATCAAGCCTTGAGCACAGCCTGGAATTTCATTAAGCTTAGCTGGAACTGTGGAGGAAAGTTTCTCCATTGATATACTTTGTGAATACTGAGATGAATTCCAGTATCAAGGTTTTCTTCTGTGCAAAGAGAAAGAAAAAGCATTAGTCCTTTTTCCCAGCAATATTTGTATCATCCTTTAAAGCAAAGCTTATTGCACTTAATAGGCACTTTGCCAATAACAGGACCAAAACCCATTGAAGTCCATGGAAAGTTTCCCACAGACTTCAGTGGGCCATTTTTTTATTTTATTTTTTAGCAAGCCTGAAATATCTTAAGATCTAAATCTCAAAACGTTCTTTGTCTTCTATCAAAGATGATGACCTGCTTTGAGTAAGCTTGTTGGAGCCATTTGAAATGGCACTTTTATATATTTAAATGTTTAACATTAAAGGCACAGATGAGCAGATTTTGGGATTCTGGAATCTTTTTTTTAAATTAGCACCCCAAAACTAGGCATGAATGGAGGTTAGGTTGGACCCCTCCCTTTTTATCCTTCCACCAACAGTTCAAGAGCCACAGGGTTTAAATAACTGTGGCTGAGACCATGGGTGCTAGGGTTTATTGTTTTGTTTTGTTTATTGTTTGGTTTTCTAAGTGTGTTTTTAAACATTTTAGAACTTTTAAATTATTTAATAGGTTGTAATTATCATATTATGCTTAATTTTTTTAAAATCTGCAATTTATTGCACTTTTAGTGTCACTTGTTTTAACATTGTGAGCTGCCTTGGGTCTCACATGCTGAAAGGCAGCTTACAAATGAGGCAAATAAATAAATGGATAATGATTACCTGATTAGCAAAGGTAAAGGTCTCCTTTGCTTGAAAGCTAGTTGGGCCCAAATGTAGGGGGCAATGCTCTTCTCCATTTACAGCCAAAAACGTTTGTGTCTGCAAACGTTTCTGTGGTCATGTGGCAGACATGAGTATACTCCAAAGAACATGGAAGCAATACCTATTTATCTACTTGTAATTTCTTGCTTTTGAACTGCTATCTGCAGTCTGTTGTTCCAAGAACAGCTTGGGCTGAATTTTCTCCAGATACTGACTGTGCATGTGCATGTGTGCAAGTACATGTTTATGTGTGTGTCTATAGAACCTGAATACAGTCACCACAGACAGAATTCCATGTACGGAGGAAGAAACTTTTTGTCAAGGGACTTTAAATTAAACAGATGCCTTAACTCTAGGAAATTGGGAATTCATTATAAGGCTTTATTTTGAGAATATACCATCACACATAATTTGACCCAGGATCAATTGCTTCATGTGGCAGAAAAACAAATTCTCTCTCTGCAACAGTTAGGGTGTACAGTATCCAAAGCTAGATAAAATTCCCTTAGTTTGAGGACTGGGGGATGATACCGACCAATAGCAACCTGATGCAGTCTGCTGTTTGTTTGTTTTTTCCCTTCTTCAATTCACCTCTAAGAAACAGGGCTTGGCACAGATATCTGTCATGACCTTTTGGAACTCTCATTTATAATTTTCTTGCAAGACATTGGTGCATGCTTGAAGAAGTGATCTTGAATCACAAACACTGACATAGTGTTTGATTTTGATTTTTTATTATTATTATTTTGTGATTCAACAAAGGTATCGCCTTAATCCTGTATTGGGTAAGGATCACATAGAGCTCATGGATTATTTCTAAATTATTTTGGTACTTGAGGAAGAAAATACCACAACAGCTTCTTCCGGGGAGTGAAAACAAATTATTTGCTGTCCTTTCATGGTACCAAATAGCTGGCTGTGCCATGGCCGAATTAAATGACCCCACCCCAGTGGTTCCCAACATTTTTTGGGCCACGCCCTACCTAAGCATCTCTAAAATCCTGACACACACACACCCCCGGTACATATGGTTCTTATTATTCAAAAAGTGAACTCCTATTCACGTGGAGGAAGCCTAAAAGGCCATTAACTTGGTCTAACTCATCCTCGAATTGCCTCCTCCGCCCCCTTAAAAATCAAATTGCCACCCTGTTGTGTCTTAAGCTTTAAAATGAAGAGTCCAATGAGCAGTGATTCAAACAAAGATGCAACGATTTATTCATAACTCTTTTAACAATACTACAGCTTAAATAGACATAAGTCTATACATGAGTTGGCTGCGCTTGCTCCACTATTCTGCTGCCTGGGATTAGTTCTGCACCTGCGCCTGCTGAAGGTACTCCACACGTGTGTGTGCCGTGTGAACCAAGAGCCAACGCCCTATTTGCAAGTGGCACCTATATAATGCCCAAGCAACCATTACCCAATGCTACAAGGTAGCAACCCTTTTGGACAACCTTAATTAACCAATCAGTAATGCTATATTTAAGCCCTGACGAATCCCTGCTAGGATCCAAAATAGTACTCAATCGGATATAACACATTTGCATAAGGGCACACCTTGAACCAGGGGAGGCACGCCAAAATTTCCTTTAATTAGAATGGCACAAGTTGCCATTTTAACATGCAATAATAAGTAATAATAATATTACTGAATATTATCTTAATACACAACACACCCTGTGGGACATGTGCCTCACGTTGGGAAGAATGGCTATACCCAGTGATTTTTAGAGCCCTTAAACAAACAAAAAATCTAGTTGGTTTCATGGGTCATCTGTCATCTCTCCCTTATCAGAGGGAGTCAAGAAAGATCTGATAAGCAATGCCACATATGGGAACTGTAGCATGTATGACTATAATGTTTATAGTGGAACATGCACTGTTTCTTTCATAAGCCTTCCAACCTAAGCTCTGATCTGCTCAAACCATCATCTATCACAGGGGTGCCAAATATTTTGGGCCGGGGGGGCTGACCACGCCCCCAGAACAGCAGAGCAGGCTAAACCATATACCCAGAACAGGGCATGTTTGTGCATGTGCATCCATATTCACTTGCTGATTCAGTGCAGACACTTCTGCGCATGCACGAGCACGTCTGCACCAAACCAGGAAGTGAATACAGATGCTTCTATGCATGCGTGAGCACGTCCACACAGAACTAGGAAGTGAATACGGACGTGTCCACACATGCGCAGAAGCGTCCCTATTCACTTCCTGGTTTGGCGAGGGCATCGTGGGCCTGACAGAATGTATGTAGCCCTTTAGTGTAAGGGACCAAAGACAATGAAACAGCCGAAGGGTTGGCTTAACACAGGTTTATTGCATGATGATCCGGAGGAACATGTGGTAATGGCGGATGAGTAGCTCAATATATACAGCTGGCTATACATTTGAATGTGGCTCGTCGACAGACTATTGGTTGCTGCCTGCGTGACGTCGTAGGAGGTCACGCCCTTCTTGACCAGGTGAAGAGGTGGCGGGGAATCTTCCCACGCAGCTGAACCAGGTGAATATGATCCATGAGAGCTGGACGCTCGCTACTGCCCTCTGGTGGTCACTAGCTCGCGTCCCCTTATTAGGTTTACATTGATACAGCTGATGGTTATAATGTTGCACACAGAAAGGTTACATTGATAGCACATGGCAAAGGTACATTGTTAAAGGCACAGCTTTACAGAACACAACAAGCCCATAGTTTGGGCATGCCTGATCTATCAGATTTAACAGTAATTGAGGAAAGAGAAAGCTGCCTATAAGAAAGAGTAACATAGTACTGGTTGAATACAGCGGTGGGTAACATATGCAGATAATAGACAGGGCAAATAATAGCTAACAAAAATGTTTCTTTGCCACACAGTGTCCCAAATGAAATGTTAGAGATGGCAACAGTTCCTAGATGTATCTATACTTTTGATAGTGAAGCAAAATCCAGGGGAAAGCTACTGAAGCTGTCTGTTTCCCAGCAAAAAGTCACCCCAGGTAAGCCTATAGCAACATTTCCACATATACATTGTTTTCCATGCAAATATCAGCACTTCTATCTATAATTGAAGAACCATTTACTGAACAAAAAACATTCCCTGCTGTTTTTTCCATGCAGGGATTAATTGGGTCTATAAATCTGAGGATTTCCTGGGAATAAATGGGATTTCCCCCTCCTATCTGCTTTCATGGTGTCAGCCAGATTCACAATAATGGGCAACTGCAGCTGAATTAGCAAGCTCAAGCTTAAGAATGAAAACCATTCCTTCCTTAGGACATTAATATGCTATTTTAGCAACATTCCTTATTTTAAAAATGCTATAGATGAATTTAAAAGGGGATATGAGGACCCACTTGCTCCAAAGGGCTAAATCCAAACATTGGTTCCAACTAGAAAAGTCCTGCTGAGTCAATGGGACTTAAGAGTATACTTTAATTCTATAGTTCCCAATGTGCTGCTTAGGTTAGAATGTGTTATGCCCATCCAACTGAACATAAATTTGATGTCATTATGGGGACAAACTATCTGGCCAGGTTATCCTGCTATAGTAGAGTAGACCATACTGCCAGCAACTCAACACCAAGTGTCAGGCATCAGTTAACTAACATGACAACCCTGAGCACTAATGGCCTTGGGTGGCGAAGTACACAGGGAAAGGTGATGGTCCCCAAGTAAATTAAATCCCACTTGAATCGATCTTGATAGAGGGCAGCAGCTTCATCTATACTGGCCTGGGGCTGATGAGGACGTTGCGTACCAAAAGGGCTCAGGACCAGAAAGTGACTCGCAGAACCGGATCAGTGTTACAGGTGTCATGCTGTGATGAGGAAGGCAGATGAAAGGCAACTGCATTATATTCTCAGGACAGTCTTCATGGTACAGGAACACAGAAAGCACCCCCTCAAAGATTGTGTTATTTTGGACCACAATTGGGCATACCCTGGTAACGGTAACCTTGTGTTGCGGCTAATCTTCCTCACAGTAGGTCAGACCAAAGGAACTGTAGAATGGACTCACCAAAAGGTGGCTTCATTTTTGTCAGTTTCACATCTGTCCTGGACACATAAGAAGAGTATGGGTTCACATATAATTAAAAGGAAAGATTTGCCAATGTCTGAAGAACAGCTATTATAAGGGAGATTTCCTAATCCAAAAAAGTATAGCCTTGCTTTCGTTGCTTTTATTCTGATGACAATCATATCTACTGTACAATGATTCATCCAAAATCTTCCAATAAGATTTGAATTATTTCCCTTTCTAAAAGCAATTTGACCTATCCGCTTATTCTCCAGAAAGTAACATATTAACACACGCAAGCACCAAACATATCAAGTTATATGAAATCCAACATTTTAAACAAGAAAATATAGATGAAATGATGGGGTTATTTTCCCATTTCCTCTTTACCTGATATAATGCTTCAGCATGAAATTCTTAAGCCTTCCAAAACCTAGGAAAAAGTTTTACCCCAACTCTGAAGGTTGTAATATGAGCTTGAGAAGAAAGGTCTGACAACAGCAAAAACATGACTGAGTGGAAGCAGTACATTTTCATCTGTCAGATGCCCTTTAAATAAAGAACAAAGGCAGAAAAATATGTATGGGGAGCAGTCCGGTGTATAAATGTTTTTTTCCTGATACAGATGACTTCTAAAGCCCTTGAGATTTCAAGTGTGTTTTGACTGATTTCACCTTAACGTAGATTGTGTGGGTGAAAGTGGATTTTGATGAAGAGCAAATCAAATGACAGCAGGAAAAAAAGCAATGATCCAGATTCCACTCAAATAATGATTTCACCTGTGTCAGAAGGAAAAAGAGACAGCTTATGTTGTCATGGGTGAAGGGTACAGCCCCTGGGCACCCACAGAAAAAGGAAATGGTAACCCACTTCTCTGTATTCTTCACACAGGAAAGGGTTGCCATAAATCCGAATCAACTTGGTGGCACATAACACAATAAATACTGCATCATAAAGCTGTTTAAATGCATAAAGAGAAATAATCAGAATTTGGATCTCTGTCTCAGTCACTAATGCATCAGTGGAAGGTCAGCCCTCCAGCTGTCATTGGACTGCAACTGGTATCATCCCTCCCCATTGGTTATGTTTTTAGGGCCACATACAAAAGCATTTAGAGAGTCACATGTTCCCTACATACTGTCTTAAATATGCATGTCACATGAGAAATGTGCACAGGGATGGGCTCTTCCAGGTTTTTTTCCATTTTCTTTTTCTTCTTCTGTGTTTCGGGTACTAGCCCAAATAAAGCCCTACAGCAGGGGTGCCCAAACTTTTCGGGCCATGAAACACTGACGTAAATGCACATTGTAAATGTGTTTATGATAGCCGAGGGTGCTTTATGGCAGCATTTTGTGCATGTGCGGGCACAGCAAGGGAGGCGGGGGATGGATTATTTGGCACTGTGGGCTGGATCTGGCCCATAGTTTGGCCACCCCTGCCCTACAAGTAAAGGTCTCCCTTGCTCAGAAGCCAATCATGTTTGACTCTAGGAGGCATTGCTCATCTACATTTACAGCTGAAGAGCCAGCGTTCTCCTCACCTGCCGACATTTCTATGGTCATGTGGCAGGCATAACTACCATATATACTCAAGTATAAGCTGAGTTTTTTATCCCCAGATATGAGACACAAAAAGGGAACACAGCTTACACTTAGGTCAATGACCACAAGGGTCCCGAGACTGTGCCGGATTGAGATGTGCCGACAATTTAATTAATTTTACCTTATTTTCATGTATTTTGATTATTGAAACTCACTAGGAGCTGCTGCATTTCCCACCCTCGGCTTATACTTGGGTCAATCTATTTTCCTGGGTTTTCTGGTCAAAATTATGTATCTCCTGGCTTATATTCAGGTCAACTTATGCTCGACTATATACGGTAGATGTCAGGGCACATGGAATGCTATTACCTTTGCCACTGAAGCTGTACCCATTTATCTACTTGCAATTTCTAGCTTTTGAACTGCTAGGTTGGCATTAGCTAGGATAGATGGCAGGTACTCACTCTGTTGCAAAGTACTCGGGTCTTAGGACTGTTTCCATGGGTAACAAAACAGTCATCTTCTTCAAAAATGGACAACAATGAAAGTACAATGCAAAGTTCCATCAACCATTATCTGACCTAGGCAAACCTCTAATATATGTTAATACTCACTTTTATCTTATCATCAACATCCTTCTAATCATCATTAGTGGTAGGAAATAGTATATGAAAAAGAGAAATCATGATCAGGCATTATCAATTTATCATTATCACCAATGATCATATGGTGCTGCCAGTGTCTAGTGCCATGGTTCCCAATATGGGGCACATGCCCCACAGAGGAACAATTTGATTTTAAAGGGAGGATTTGGAAGCTTGTTTAGACCAGGTTAATTGTCTTTTTAGCATCCTCCACATGAATATGAGTTCACTTTTTTAATAATAAGAATTATATGTCATGGGGGGAGGCATCAGGATTTTAGAGATGCTTTGGTGAGGCATGACCAAAAAAGTTACACAAGTAACTTTTGGTAGGTAAGAGAGGGTGCTGGCTAGCCTCAAAAATTGGCAAGGTGATTTTACACACATGGGTAAAACAAAAATAATCTAGGTGAAGAAATCCAAATGAAAACCTGAAATTTTCATGTTCCTCTCTTTCACTATTCCAAGTTGTTTAGATTTCAGAGGCTGTTTTTCAGAAATGAAGGAAAGATTATTGCCCCAAGAATGATGGGTCAGCACTTAAATTCTGGTTCACTCAGCATCATTTTAACCAGTTAAATATTCTAATTAAACTGAACTTTTAGAAAAAAATATAGCAATAGCAATTACATTTCTATCCCACCCCATAGCGCTTAGTGCACTCTCTGGGAAGTTCACAAGATAATTAGCATTTTTTTACTACAACATGCTGAGCACTCATTTAACTGATATCAGAAGGATGGAAGGCTGAGCCAACCTTGAGCCCATTAGGACTAAACTCACAATATGAGCAGTTTCTGCTACAATACTACAGTTTAATCACTGTGCCACAAAGAACATTAAATCATTGATCAATAAATAAAGTTCAGAGCATTTTAAAATGTCTTTTTTTTTTAACAGCAACTCTCAGAGTCTGTGCGTTCTAATCTTCAAAAATGATTTTTCCAAGTTCTAGAAAAGATTGGGCCGGTCCTACCATAGGGTAGAGTGTGGCATGGCTTCCTCAGGTGGCTGGGAGCAGCAATGAGGGGCCATTGGATAGAGAAATATCCATTATATTGCCTAAGGTGCAGTGGAGAAAACATGTCCATCCTCCTTGCATTAGAATAAGAATCAACAACTAGTTAGGTCCATTTTTGTATACTGAATGTGGAAAGATCACTTACCTCTTGAACTCTGCTCCAGGCAGAAAAGTTGGACCAGCCTTCAATAACAAGACATTTTTGTACTTATGCATATATGAAGTTGTGTTTCACTTATTTTCAGCACCTATTATATACTGTCATTTGATTTTACATTTGTGTTCCTTCAAATTATAAATACTACAGCCAATTTAACAGGCTCATACAGTAGCTGTTGACATTTCAATTATATCCACAGTATACAAACAAAACAAAACAAAATCAATAGGCTCTTGCTTGCTTCAGATCTGACCTTGAAATTGGATCCTATTTATTTCATTTTGTTTTACTCAAATCTCTTTTTTCCTCTATATAAACATTCAATTTACCAAACAGTTGGCCTATGATCACAGTAATGAATACCATTGTTACAAGTTGGAAATAAATGCCAAAATAAACTGTCAAATGATGAAGGAGAAATATGATTTTAATTTTGTTTCACTTGTTCTTGGATATGTATCAGTAAACTAATTATAAGGTACACCTCAACTGCCTTTTCTATCATAGGAGAAGGATCACTGATTGCCGGTGTTATTTTTAATTCTATTTGATGAATTGTGGTTAATTGTACCGCAATTATATAATATGCTTAAGTTTTAGAAGAAAGCAAAACATGCCGTATAATATATTACCAATCATGAAAAACAAGAATCCCAATTATTGTCAATGGTGTGCAGTAGGTATTTGTCATTCTTTCTTTTTTAAAACAACACATTCTAGAATTCCAGAGACCACCTAGACAGACACCTAGGTATGGTTCACCTGGGGGGAAAGCCTCAAATAGATTGTGTGTTCAATCCATACCTGTCAACCCGCGGCTCTGGAAAAAATGGGACCTGCGCAGATCGCTTGTGCGCAGGTCGCTTTCCACGCATGCGTGGAAGCACTACGCCACTTGCGCAGCCCCTACGCAAGCGGTGTAGTGCTTCCACACATGCATGGAAGGGTTTTACACTTGTGTAGAACCGTTCCACGCATGAATGGAAAGCATTTTCCCCTCTGCCAAATTACGGGGTTTTGGCAGCGCGGGGCAGGTTATGACGTCAATCGGCGTCAAATTCCATGGTAATCCCGGCCAAATCGGGATGGTTGACAGGTATGGTTCAATCCTACTGAACCCACAAGCCTCCTGTTCAAAAACAAAGCTTCTAGCTAGCACCAGACCAGTTTGCACATTGAACTGGAAGCAGCACAATGCTAGGCATGTATTAGGCACCATGTCCTTCAAAAATAGGCTTTTCTCCCCAAATGTGTCTGTAGGTATCGGTGAGGTAAACTTCCAGAATGGAGAATTCTGGCATTTTAAATTTAAAAAATGCAAATGGCAAATCCGAATATGCAGCTATTTTTGCTTTGGAAGCATAGGAACAACTTTTTAAAATGTTATTTCTATTATACATGAACATCTGTGAGTTCTCAGTATTGAGACTTCATTCAATCTGAAGAAAATCAGTGGAAGTGGCTGCAACTGATATCCGGGAATACATTTTCCCCCCTGAAGCAAGAAAAATACCATTGGCGTGAATTTGTTTAAGGTGGATCCCAGCTTGCCATGAAATGACCCACACACTATGATCACAGAGCCATCCCCTGTGGCACATATGAATTGAGACATGCAGGCTTTAATACCAGGACTGCAATGGACTGCCTCAGCTTATCAAGGTGCGCCTTCACAGCCAGTCCATCTGGCATGACCTATTCCACCTCCATGACCATTGGGAATCAGAGTTCCTCCTCCACTCATTTTGCTATTGAGCCCAATATGATGGTTTCCAGTAACATTTCCTCCACTGAGGTGGTCTTCACCACACCTAAAGGGGATCACATGTCCATAGCCATTGGCTCCTTTAGAGAGTCAGGTTATTTACCATTACTCAACACTCAGCATTGAGCCACTAGCTGTACAGTCTATCGCATTACCAGGGCATTTCTGAAGAAAATAGTTTCAGACCAAACTCCATTATCCCTCATCAGAATAAGTCATCCAAGTATAATTTTAAAAAGTCAGATGTTAATATGGGCATCTTCTTCTTCATCATTATCATCTTCTTCATCATCTTCATCTTCATATTCTTCTTTTTCTTCGAACTGAAGAGCTGGAAGGGACCCTATGAATAATCAAATCCTTACCTTGACAAGGAGGCACAGTGAGGAATCCAACTCCCATCCTCTCGCTCATTGGCCAGATGTCAAAACCACTGAGATATCAAGTTCATATGCATTGTCTTTGGACCAATTAGCAAAATTGGTACACAGAAAGAGCCTCCTCGAAGATTATGGTATTTTTGAACTACAGTCGGGCATACCTCGTGTAACAGCAACCTTGTGCCGGCTAATCTTTCTCACACTAATTCAGGTGTAAGGAAATACGAAATGAATTCACCAAAAGGTGGCTTCATTTTGGCAGTTTAAAGTCTGACTATTTGTGCAATTCTGGGACAACAGTGGGGTGGGACGAGGAACCACTGTTCACTCCCAGGATGGAGTAATATTACAATATTTCTTTCATATCCTTCAACATTTGTATGATTAAAAAGGTAGTCAGCCTTTTAAATTGAACAAACAGGAAATTGAAATTAATACAATTGATGCAGCTGAAAATACCAAAGGAGAAGGCAAATGACAGCTGGACTCCCCAATAAAGCCAAAGATCTCCTCTGGACACTCAAACCTCTGAGGTACTAGAGAAGGTCGGAACTGAGGCCACCATCTAATAT
Organism: Bradypodion pumilum; assembly: GCA_035047305.1. Taxonomy (NCBI): domain Eukaryota; kingdom Metazoa; phylum Chordata; class Lepidosauria; order Squamata; family Chamaeleonidae; genus Bradypodion; species Bradypodion pumilum. Next base: position 303,526,200 of record JAWDJD010000004.1, on the reverse strand, counting down.
ACATATCCCCTTCTCACTTGCAAATTTGAGACAAGCAAGGATTTATACACAGAAGTAAGACTATGTATTGGTTCTTTCAGGGAATTGTTTGGCTATTGCTGCCGTCATTCCTCCTGTGCTGGCCATGGCTGACAGAAATTACATATAAAAATATCTGAAAGACCATTAATTGCCCATCCCAGCTTACTGTTGTGTAATGTAATGTTTGTAAGTATGAGTCTTATATGACATTTTGCAGTCAGAAAAGTTCACAAAAGTTCATCTTAAGAGCTCACCAATTCTTAAAAGATTGTGGTCAATCAACCATTCCATGAATAGCTCACTCACAAGGATTTCCTGCATGACTTGGCTATAGCCAGTTAATGTCAAGATATCCTGCCCTAGCAAATGTTGGCGCTAAGCAAGGGGCCTGTTCTCCCACCCCCACCCTCCACTAGACAGAGTGGAACAAACATCTCAAGAAGCTGATATAGAATGTCATGAAAGGGCAGTAATTTGGTTTATCTTTTATTCATGCTAAAGTTTTGCTGCCAGATAAAAATCGAATATGAGTGAAATATATAAAATAGTGCTTATAGTATGCTGAATGCCTCTTTAAATAACCCGGAATAAGACAATGGAACAACCTGGTTCTTCCTCTGATAACTGCTTGATGTGGGCCAGTCCCAATGGGTGTAGCTCTTGTTCCATGTTTGTTCTCTTTTAATGTATTCCCAGTATATGTGGATACTGGAAATAGGGTAAAAGTGAGCACCGTGGCTGTCAAAGCCACTTCCAGTGTAAGCCTCTGGTATCCTAGAGTGGCTTAGGAGCTGCTTCAGAATTTCAGAAATTGAACATTTCTCCTGATAGTCTTTAAACCAGGAGTTCTCAACCTTTTTAAGTCAGGAGCTGGGTCACGCTCCCTCAGACAGTTTCAGGGGCCGGATGGCTATTTTGCCTTTCCTCCACTACATGCCACTTCCTGGTGTGGTGGAGGCAGTGGGGGCCACATGAACTGGTGCCATTGGCCGCATTCAGCCCACTGGCCACAGATTGAGAATTCCTCTTTTAAATAGTCAGAGGAAGTGAGATGGTTTTTAACATCTACTAGATAATCACTGGTACAATGCATCACTTTGTTTAAAAATATTTTTTAAATTGTTTTGTGAATTGCTGATGAAACTATGGCTGCAGGCAGTTTCTCAATTGGCAATAAGTAAAAGGTCAGTCGTATCTGACTCTAGGGGGTGGTGCTCATCTATGTTTACAGCCAAAGAGCCAGTGCCATCTGCTTCTACAGATGTTTCCATGGTCATGTGGCAGGAGTGACTAGATGTCGGAATGCACAGAATGCTGTTACCTTTCCCACTAATAATAATTTCATGTCAGAGATTACTCTGGGTTGAAAGGATTTTTAGGGGACACCCAAATGAGGCTCCTTTCATGTCCCCAAGTGCAGCTCTTGGGTACAAAAACCCTACCTTCCAGTCTCCAGCTCAGCATCTTAACCACTAAGCCACCTTTCCCATTGAAACGATACCTATTTATCTACTTGCAATTTCTTGCTTTTAAACTGCTAGGTTGGCAGGAGCTGGGACAGAAATGGGAGCTCACTCTGTCATGCAGCACTTGGGTCTCGAACTGTTAACCTGCCAACCTTCTAGTCATCATGTTCAGTGTCTTAACCTTTAAGCCACTGCAGGTGTACAGTTGCTAGGTTGGCAGGAGCTGGAACAGAGGAGGACTCCATCATCCAGTACTTGGGAGTGTTATTCCACCCCAAGTGTAACTGATGCTATTCAGCCCAATCCAGCTGCACCAAAATAGGCAGTCTGGACAGCCCCCATGTTTCCTTAAAAATATTCCCTGTGCTGCTTTACAACAGTAAAATGTTCACTTTCTAAAAATACGTTTAATGGGTCTATAATGAATTCAGGTTCATCCCAAAGAGGCTTTCCTTTGTCAGTCACATATTTCCATGTCTCCTTCACTTTAGCTCATTTTGATGCAGAACCAAGAAGCAAGGATCCAGCCTGACAGGATGATCTTCTGACTGACAGGCAACGCAGAGACACAAAGCAGAATGCCAAAGTACACAGCACGATAGAGCTAACCATATTACAGTACCGTCATGATAATGCCATCCAACTTTAAATGCTCCTTCCTTTTGACAAGCGAGCCTTGTAACTCATCATATGTGTGCCTGAACTCTTAATGTTTATTTGGATAGAGCAAACTTTACCATGTCTTAAATTGATTAACATGTGGTAAATATGGTTGGTATTTTGGCTTCGCTCAGACTTGCACAACATCCTAAGGCCTAATTTTGCAACATTTTTGAAATTCCCAGCATCTCCAAGTAGCTTAATCACCTGGCCATGCTGGCAGATGGATTTGTTGTGATACAGTGATACCTCATACGATTTGGACTTTGTATGAGGCATGCAAAATCATAGCCACAATGCCTCATAAATACCTGTCAACCTTCCCGGATTGGCCGGGATTTACCGGTTTTCGGCGTCGATTTTTGCCTTTTCCCGCTCCGCGCTGCCGAAACCCCGGATTTCAGCAGTGGGGGAAAGGGGGCACTGCGCAGCCCATCTGCGCAGGTCGCATTGCACGCATGCGTGGAAGGGCTCTACACTTCCGTAGCTCCCTTCCACGCATGCGCAGAAGGCTACGCCGTGTGAGTAGAAGGCTATGCAAGCGGTGTAGCCCTCCACGCGCATGCGTACAACGCGACCTGCGCAAACCCAGTCCGCGCAGGTCCCGGATTTGCCGGAGCCGCGGTTGACAGGTATGGCCTCATACAACGTCCAAATCTTTGCCACGATGCCTCATACAACGTTGTTTCCATAGAGATACATTGTACTGTAACAGCACAGACTTCAGGGCAAAGTCAAGGAAATAGACAGGAAACTGACAGAACTTTAAGAAATCATTGTCTAAAGGATAAATACATTACAAAAACATGTCAAACAACCCTGATTGTCCAAGAACCTGAAGAATGCTGCAAAAATCCCAAGAATGCTTCTAAAAATTCTGACAAAAAAAATCGAAGAAATCCAAAATTGTGCTCAAAACCACTCCTAAACATTCTTCACCTCGTGCAAAACCCACAAGAGCAATGCACGCATGTGTCCTGCCTTTTATACTGCCCAGGCACAATGCAACCTGGGAAAAACCCAATGCCTCATACAACGTCACATGACTTTGTATGAGGCAACTTTTTTCAAGGAATTAGGCGATGTTGTATGAATTCGATGTTGTACGAAGCGGACTTTCTATGAGGTATTACTGTACAGTCCAAAAATGTAAATGTTCTGAGCTCTGGTAAAGCACATCAGTAGTTGGTATACTTGGTTAGCTTCTCTTGTTTGCCCTTTAATTTCTTTTTGTTTCAGGTACTATGAAATGAAAATACTTAGTTTGGACACTGTTTCAAACCTTGAATTGCTTCCCACAGTAGCTTTGCTCACCAATGTGATAAGAAATTTAATTAGCAGTCAGACTGTCAATTTTACATAATGTTCGTAAGCAATATTACATCAGTGCTATTGTAGGGATGAAGATGATAGCTCTCCTAGATATATTTGGTAGGAAATCCTCATATTCCTTCTCCAGTCTTAATTTAATTTAATTTAATTTAATTTAATTTAATTTAATTTAATTTAATTTAATTTAATTTAATTTAATTTAATTTAATTTAATTTAATTTAATTTAATAGATTTATATACCACCCTATCCAATGGACTCTAAGCAGTGAACACAAGTTAAAACCAATATAAAACAATTAAAAACCCTTAAAAACATAGCAATATTACCCCCTGCTGTGCCATTTACTATCTAAAAACAAATATAAAAGCTACAAAACCTAACATTTAAAAATTAATTACAGGAGAGGAGAGCCTTAGAAGAGCCAAAAAGGGGAGCTTGTTCACCTGTAAGCTTGATGTAGAGGGTCTATATGTAAAGGACCACACTGCGATAGATGACCCTGGAATCAGGGATTTCTGGGATTTAAAATACCAAAAAAAAAACTTTTCAAGTCTGAAGCAGGTCCACCAACAAACATTTTGCCTTATAATGTTTGATATGTCAATTATGTACACATCAAGTTTGAGAGAATCTGTATGGAGACTGCACAGTGGCTGAAAAGGAGCCAGATATCTAAAGAAATGTGCTGGGACACACAAAAGCCCATGAAAAATAAAAATTAGTTAATCATAAATATGCTACAGGATTTCTGGATTCTCTTCTGCTACAAACAGACTAACACAGTTATTGCCTAGATTACATAATGGCTGAGACTCTGTAGCAAGTAAGAGTAGGGTCATTTGATAAATCTATACTGTATATATAAAAGAGAGGTGTAACATTTGTGGAACCGGTATACAAATCCACTCCCCTGGACCAAACCCCCTGAAATTTGGCATACACATACCCATGGGTGTGTGGGCCTTTGCCTGTCAGGGTCCGGACCACCATGGGGGGCCCCGTGCCCCCCAAAAATCAAAAAACAAAAGGCTACATGTCCAAGCAGCCCCCGCGGCATGCCACAGGCAATCATGGAGGACTGCATGGGCACTCAAGAGGCCATCACATGCATGAAACATGGCCAAAGGGTGGTCCTGCACCCCTGGCAGGGGAACCCAAGGCTGTGGCAGGCAGGCCACTGACCTTGCCCTTGAACCCCTGTGCCCAGGGTTGGGGGCCCCCGATGCGCCTAGGGCCGCCAGGACCGGACTGGCAACGGCAACCGGGATGATGCCCTTGGAAGAGGAGGCCTCAGTTGAGTCACCACAATCACCCAAGGAGTCACCAGGCCCGGCAAGCCACACACCACAAACACACTATGCAGGTGGCAGGCCGGCAGATATACCTGTGAGGCACGGGAGGCCTCGGTGATGGACATGGGAGTGTCGGTGTCGGAGGCTCAAAAACTGACCTCGCCAGGTAAACTTGCAGTGGTTGGGACCTGCGGCAGGGGGGAACAGCCCAGGGCATCCAGACAGGACATGTGGAGGCTGGGCATGCCCGCAAACAACGAGCAACGACTAGGCCTGCACCAGGAAAATTGCCTGAACGAGGCCGGGTACCAGCCTGGCCAGGTAGGGTGGGCTGTGAACAGAGACTGCAGCAGGGAGCCCAGTACCCAGTGCATTGAATGGATGCATGGAGGCCGGGCATGCCCATGGCCAGGGATCCACGCCCTGACCCGCACCAGGAAAAAAACCCGGGCGAAGCCGGGTACCAAGCTAGTATAACATATAAAGGAGTTTGCTCATAAAATTCCTATTGATTCAATGGGACTACTCTAGCTATGACTTACTACTGGATTTCAAACTACATGTGTACTCCACAGAAACAACACCAAGGTTACTAGCATGTAGAAGCCTGTGAATTTATTAATGAAAATTATTCCCTTTGAACCATTATATTAAAAATGTGACCGCAACTCAGTAATTCTCTTCAGCATGATGTCCAAATCAGTGAAAGGCTAAAAGGTGGTGAAACTGGGGTACAGATAGAAACCCTACCCCTTACATCCCCACCCCAATCAGAAATCAACGAGAAGTTCACATGCTTAACACAAAGATCTGCAGATGAATCTGCAGGCATGTTCTACTGAAAGTGGATTTATTTTACAGGGTAGTGCAAGGTGGAAAGCCATAAAACTGCCGGGTACTCTATAGCACTTATTTGGACTAGTTTGCCTTTAGTCTTGTGACAGTGTCCTGGATCTCCTCCTCCTCCTAACTGTACCTCACACTATCTGATATCTTGAATATCAGGTAAATAGGTAAAAGTAAAGGTCTCGCACTGGGGGCTCGAACTGTTGGCCTGCCGACCTTCCATTCTTCAAGTTCATTGTTTTAACCTTTAAGCCACTGCAGGTGTTCCATTTTATTACTGTGTATTTTTATGAGCGTTTTGTGAAATTAGAAAGACTTTTTGTCTTTTATATTTTGTACCCCTCATTTTATAACCATAGTTTACATGGCTTATTTTGTCAGAGGATTTATCAGTTCCAGAGTGTGGAAGTCTTGACTCTGCCCAGATTCCAGACATGGAGTATTTTAGCAATCTGAAGAACTGCTGTCCAAACTGTGTTGAAATCTAGCTGTGCCATTCTGCTGCCATAAAGAATGCTCCCGTGAGCATTTTGATCCAGACTATGCACAATGGGAAGAATCCAATGTAGTCTCCAGTGCAACTGGGAACCAGTTGCTCAACCTGTAATGTGCCTAAAAAATACATATGTGCCACTGTTTGCAAACTGGGGTGAAAAAAACAGTGGGATTCTGCTCTTTTCTTCCACCATCATTGTTGGATTTCAGCCAGTATACTTTAGCATAGCCACCAAACAGAAGCCACCAAAAATGATTTTAAAAAAGAATGGTTGAGACAAGGAACTTTTTCCAAGAGCCTCTTCCATGTGGCAATTCCCATCTGAGTCAAACAGAAGCTCAGTTCAGCCTGAAGAAATCTGCTGCTTTAAAGAATTACCGAAAGGTTAAAGAGATTCAGCTAATGCTAGCTGAAATGGTAGCATTCTCAATTTACAAGGATTATTCCTGCCTTGTGCCTTTAATGGATTGTGTTCATGTTTGCTCTTTCTTGCACTGCTGAATTACATAAATTGCTATGCAAGCAGAAGATAATATTTTCAAATCTACTCATTGCCCCATTTATCTGCAGTGCTATAATCTGCCAGATGATCAAGGGGGGAAGAAGGAAAAGGAAAACTTTATAAAGCTGTGAATGTCAGCTCCCTTGAGCAGGCATGGTGCCATCATTAACTCCATACAAGCTCAGCTTGTAGTCTCCAGTGCAACTGGGAACCAGTTGCTCAACCTGTAATGTGCCTAAAAAATACATATGTGCCACTGTTTGCAAACTGGGGTGAAAAAAACAGTGGGATTCTGCTCTTTTCTTCCACCATCATTGTTGGATTTCAGCCAGTATACTTTAGCATAGCCACCAAACAGAAGCCACCAAAAATGATTTTAAAAAAGAATGGTTGAGACAAGGAACTTTTTCCAAGAGCCTCTTCCATGTGGCAATTCCCATCTGAGTCAAACAGAAGCTCAGTTCAGCCTGAAGAAATCTGCTGCTTTAAAGAATTACCGAAAGGTTAAAGAGATTCAGCTAATGCTAGCTGAAATGGTAGCATTCTCAATTTACAAGGATTATTCCTGCCTTGTGCCTTTAATGGATTGTGTTCATGTTTGCTCTTTCTTGCACTGCTGAATTACATAAATTGCTATGCAAGCAGAAGATAATATTTTCAAATCTACTCATTGCCCCATTTATCTGCAGTGCTATAATCTGCCAGATGATCAAGGGGGGAAGAAGGAAAAGGAAAACTTTATAAAGCTGTGAATGTCAGCTCCCTTGAGCAGGCATGGTGCCATCATTAACTCCATACAAGCTCAGCTGACTCATGCAAACATCTACATGCAGAAACATTAATTTCCTTAGTGTTACAGTACATTATGTGCTGAAAGAGGATAAGAAGGAAGCAAAGTCATCTGGAAAATATAGGCTAAATTTGTAAAGTCTGGATGGAAAACTTAAAGTCAGCTGCCAGGAGAGATACTGAATAATAAACCAATGCTGTTAGAAAGTGAGGGCACAAGTTTTAGATATTCATGCTTTCAATCTTCTCCTGTCCAAGACTTACAAAGCAATGTAAGAGTAGCACAGAATATACCTGAATAGTTGGGTTTGGCAGCTCAAACACAAACCCCATGAAGTAATATAATCTGACTGTTTTTTAGAGAGCAGAATTACAGTGGATCACTGCAGATGGTGACTGCAACCACGAAATAAAAAGACCATTAATTCTTAGGAGGCAAACCATGAGAAACCTAGGGAACACAATAAAGATTAGAGAGATCACCCTGCCAACAAAAGTCTGCATAGTCAAAGCAATGGTCTCCCAGTAGTAATGTATGGTTGTGAGAGCTGGAATATAAGGAAGGCTGAGTGCAGAAGAATAGACGCCTTTGAAATGTGGTGCTGGAGGAGAATTTTGAGAGTACTCTGGACAGCAAAGAGATCAAATAAGTCAATCCTGAAGGAAATCAACCCTGACTGCTCCTTTGAAGGACAAATATTGAAGATGAAGCTAAAGTACTTTGGACACCAAATGAGAAGAGAGGACTCACTCAAGAAAGCCTTGATGATCAAAGGCAAAAGGAGAAGAGGACAGCAGAGGATGAGATGGTTAGGTGGCATTGTAGATGTAATGGGCATAGAGCTGAGTGGGCTGTGAAGGATGGTGGATGATAGGGATACCAGGCATGCAGTGGTCCATGGGGTCGCAAAGGGTCAGACTTTGTGCGACTAAGCAACAACAACACAGTGGATTTAACTAGATTCCAGTGTATTCTGAAGGGACTAAAAATACATTAGACATTTTTCGCATTGATTAATGGCCTATCATTTTTTTAAAAACTAAAGAGAGAATGAGCAACACATGAAAGAATTGGGTTTTAAAGTATCTTTGTGAATAACAAGGTTGGCAATTTCGTTGCAGTTTGGTTTGGATGAAAATGTATATACATGTTGCGCGCGCCCCCCGCCCCCACCCCGTTATCCACAGGAGATATATTCTGAGACCTACCATGGATACCTGAAAGCATGGATAACAGTGAAACTTATATTTAAAATTCAGACAGTGGCCTCTAGTAGCCAGCTGTGGTAACGTGCCATAGAAATACATATATATTGTTAAACAAAATTAAGCCCTGTGGCCCATCCATTAAATCAAACAAATGCAGGAGGGAGTTGTTATGTTTTTAAGGTCACTTTAAAAATTCCAAACTTTGCAAGATTTCATAACTCATGGTGACTTTTTCAGCCTTCATCATTTTTAAAATGACCTTTAAAAAGGTATTGTATCCCTCCTACATATATATTGTGTATTTCAGAGAGATTTATATTGAATATTTTTAGACCTGTGGATAATTAAAACCATGGATACTGACTGCAGAAGAGAGGACTCAACCTTTATATTCTTCATATAGAGTATTTATAGTTTAAATTGTGAACCCAGCCGGGCGAGCGGCGGAAGGGCCAGCCGCGGCCGCCGCCGGGCAACCACCCCCAGCTGGGGGGTGAGGAGGAGGAGGAGAGCCAGCCAGCCGGGCGAGCAGCGGAAGGGCCAGCTGCGGCCGCCGCTGGGCAACCACCCCCAGCCGGGGGGTGAGGAGGAGGAGGAGAGCCAGCCAGCCGGGCGAGCGGCGGAAGGGCCAGCCGTGGCCGCCGCCGGGCAACCACCCCCAGCCGGGGGGTGAGAAAGAGGAGGAGAGCCAGCCAGCCGGGCGAGCGGCGGAAGGGCCAGCCGCGGCCGCCGCCAGGCAACCACCCCCAGCCGGGAGGTGAGGAGGAGGAGGAGAACCAGCCAGCTGGGCGAGCGACGGAAGGGCCAGCCATGGCCTCCGCCGGGCAACCACCCCCAGCTGGGGGGTGAGGAGGAGGAGGAGAGCCAGCCAGCCGGGCGAGCGGCGGAAGGGCCAGCCGTGGCCACCGCCGGGCAACCACCCCCAGCCGGGGGGTGAGGAGGAGGAGGAGAGCCAGCCAGCCGGGCGGGCGGCGGAAGGGCCAGCCGCGGCCGCCGCCTGGCAACCACCCCCAGGAGGAGAGCCGGTTGAGGGGCGGAAAGGCCAGGAGAAGACCAACTGAAAGAAGGGAAGAGGGCAGAGGAGGAAAAGCAGGGGGAGAGACTCAGAGTCCCAGGCAAAGGATAAGTACCTGATATGCAAATGTAGAAGACTTAATATAGAAACTGACATAGAGACTTTATACTGACTAAATACAGAAATTGACATAGAGACTGTGTTTTAAAGTGTGATAATATGCATGATAATATGTTGTCTAAAATGTTTTAAACTTTTAAAAACTGTGATAAAATGTATGAGGAGGGGAAAATGGTGTAGACACCGGCAATCCACGCCACAAAGCTTGCCAAGAGAACCCTATTGACCAAAACAAAAGGCAAAACAAAGGGGCAGGCTAGGTGATACAGGATGCTTAACACCACAGAGGGGAGGAAGGCGAGGGACAGGAAAGGGGGAGGGGAAATGCAATGTTGCAAGGAACAATACTGCTTAGGGACATGGAATGTGAGATCAATGAACCAAGGTAAACTGGAAGTGGTAAAAAATGAGATGGAAAGAATAAGCATTGACATCTTAGGCATCAGTGAGCTCAAATGGACAGGGATGGGGGAATTCAGCTCTGGAAACCATCATATCTACTACTGTGGGCAAGAAAACCTTAGAAGAAATGGAGTAGCCATAATTGTCAATAAAAGAGTGAGAAAAGCAGTAATGGGATACAACCTTAAAAATGACAGAATGATGTCAGTCAGAATTCAAGGCAAACCTTTCAATGTCACTGTGATCCAAATATATGCACCAACCACTGGTGCAGATGAAGCCACAATGGACCAGTTCTATGAGGACTTACAACACCTCATAGAACAGACACCAAGAAATGATGTCCAAATTATATTAGGAGACTGGAATGCCAAAGTAGGAAATCAAAAAGTGGAGGGAATAACAGGCAAATTTGGTCTTGGAGTACAGAATGAAGCAGGGCAAAGATTGATAGAGTTCTGCCAAGAGAGCGCACTGGTCATAGCAAACACTCTCTTCCAGCAACACAAGAGGCGACTTTACACATGGACATCACCAGATGGACAACACCGAAACCAAATTGACTACATACTCTGCAGCCAAAGATGGAGAACCTCCATACAGTCAGCAAAAACAAGACCTGGAGCAGACTGTGGCTCAGATCACAACCTACTGATCGCAAAATTCAGGCTTAGACTAAAGAAAATAGGGAAAACACGGAGACCAGAAAGATATCACCTAGACAGCATCCCTAAAGAATACGCGGTGGAGGTGATGAACAGATTTAATGGCTTAGACTCGGTAGACAGAGTACCAGAAGAATTATGGACGGAGATGAGGGACATCATGCAGGAAGCAGCAAAGAAAACCATACCAAAAGAAAAGAAGAGTAAGAAAGCAAAGTGGTTGTCTGATGAGGCTCTTAAAATAGCAGAGAAAAGAAGGAACGCCAAAGTCAAAGGAGAAAGGAAAAAATACAATCATTTGAACACAGAATTTCAAAGAAAAGCAAGGAGAGATAAGGAAAACTACCTAAAAGAACAGTGCAGAGAAATGGAGGAAAACAACAAAAGAGGCAGAACCAGAGATCTTTTCAAAAAAATCGGCGAAATCAAGGGAACATTTAAAGCAAAAATGACCATGATAAGGGACAAAGACGGAAAGGAGCTAGCTGATGCAGAAGAGATTAAGAAAAGATGGAAAGAGTACACAGAGGAACTCTACAAAGAGGACCTCAACACTCCTGTTAATCACAATGATGAAGAAATTGAACTTGAGCCAGACATCCTGGAGAGCGAAGTCATAAAGGCCCTAAAGAGCACTGCAAACAACAAAGCTAGTGGAGATGATGGTATCCCAGTTGAATTTTTCAAAGCGCTAAAAGATGATGGCGTCAAATTACTGCATTCAATATGCCAGCAGATCTGGAAAAGAAAACAGTGGCCACAGGATTGGAAAAGATCAGTATACGTCCCAATCCCAAAAAAGGGCAATGCCAAAGAATGTTCAAATTATCGAACAATCGCGCTCATCCCACATGCCAGCAAGGTGATGCTCAAGATAATACAGGATAGACTTCAGCAACATGTGGAGAGAGAATTACCAGAGGTGCAGGCTGGTTTCAGAAGAGGCAGGGGGACTAGAGACCACATTGCCAACATACGCTGGATCATGGAGAAAACAAAGGAATACCAGAAACAAGTTTACTTTTGTTTTATTGACTACACCAAGGCATTTGACTGTGTGGACCACAACAAGATGTGGCAAGTAATTAAAGAGATGGGAATACCAGAGCACCTGAGAAATCTGGTGCCTCCTGAGAAATCTGTACATGAACCATGAAGCAACAGTTAGGACAGAACATGGAATGACAGAGTGGTTTGGAATAGGAAAAGGAGTAAGACAAGGCTGCATTTTGTCACCATGCTTATTCAACCTATACACAGAGCACATAATGCGCAGTGCAGGGATGGAGGAATCACAATATGGGATTAAAATCACTGGGAGAAACATCAATAATCTGAGATATGCAGACAACACCACCCTTATGGCAGAAAGTGAGGAAGACCTAAAGAATCTCTTGATTGGGCTGAAGGAGGAGAGTGCAAAAGCTGGCTTGAGACTCAATATCAAGAAAACCAAGATAATGGCAACAGGCCCCATCAGTTCCTGGAAAATAGACGGGGAAGAAGTAGAAGCAGTGACAGATTTTACTTTCTTAGGATCAAAGATCACTGCAGATGGGGATTGTAGCCATGAAATAAAAAGGCGACTGATTCTTGGGAGACAAGCAATGAGAAACCTGGGGAACATAGTAAAAAGCAGAGATATCACATTGCAAACAAAAATTAGAATAGTCAAAGCAATGGTTTTCCCAGTAGTAATGTATGGATGTGAGAGCTGGACAATTAGGAAGGCTGAACGCAGAAGAATAGATGCCTTTGAAATGTGGTGTTGGAGGAAGGTTTTGAGAGTCCCCTGGACAGCGAGGAGAACAAATAGGTCAATCTTAGAAGAAATTAACCCTGACTGCTCATTGGAAGGTCAAATAGTAAAGATGAAGCTAAAGTACTTTGGACATCAAATGAGAAGGGAGGATTCACTTGAGAAGGCATTGATGTTGGGAAAGGTGGAGGGCAAAAGAAGAAGGGGAAGGCCAAGGATGAGATGGCTAGATGGCATTGTAGAAACAATGGGCACAGAGCTGGGAGGGCTGAGGGGGATGGTGGAGGACAGAGGCGCCTGGAGGAAAATGGTCCATGGGGTCGCAAAGGGTCGGAGTCGACTGTGCGACTGAACAACAACAACAACAAGGTTGTTGTGGTTTGTTTTTAAAGGAAAACTGGGGGAATTTAAAATATTTGAAGACTTCATGGATTTGAGCAGTTCACTCCCAAAAATCTGCATTTGAATTACTGTGTATACAGTCTTGTTAATAATGATTTAAGGTTGTGATCTCTTTGACAGCACAGCAAGGTCCTCTCCATGCTGAGAGTAACTATACTTACTTAATCCCCTCCTCTTCTACTTTATGGTGTAGAGGGTTCCACAAAGAATCTCCATTGGGAACTCTCCTTCCAGTTCATCTTGTGTGTTCTTTTAATCTGTTAAATTTGGATGTGTGGGTGATTGGTCCTCAGCACCCTAGCATGGTGAAGGGACTACCTTCTTAGCGCCTCCATGCTGATGCTGACGCTGCTTCAGGTACACTAATTTTCATGCTCCTTACTATTGTTTTCTCAGGATCCACAGTTGTTAGAGTTATACCGTCCATACTTGGGCCCCAGCAGAAAGTTAGCCACCACCATAATGACGGTGCCCCCCCACCCTGGGATGAGGATCCACCTACTGAGATTTGCCTGGGTGTAAACAGTTACAGCAAAAGCCCCCTGTTCACTCCCAGCTGGGGGGGGATAATTATACCTGCCAAATATAGACAATGCAGATGGGTGAGAATGTCCTTTCCATTGTGGTAAGGCATTGCCAGAAACTACTTTTTTTTCAAATTTAGAAAAGAAAATTGAGAAAAATGTGAATGTAGGAGAAAGGAAAACAGATGGATTGTGTAATCACTACTAGGTGGGCAAGTAAAGCAAGCAGCTCCAAATTCAGAGCTCTGGTAATCATTAGAGAAAATATGTCCATGCTCCTCTCCCAGCATAGATGGAGAATGAGAATTTCTGCTTCCATTTTTACAGTGTACCATCCAAACCTAAACTATGGTTAATCTTAATTATTAAGATTAAAACATTCAGTCTTAATAACTAATTCTTTTGAGTTGAATTGTTCAAACCAAGACACAGTAGACTTAATCACAGTTTATTAGATTAATATTAACAAGTATCAATTAATCAAATATTTGCAAATTCTTCCACATATCTACATCAGAGAAGGGGAGAAGCAAGGGAAGATTTTGGTCATAGTAAATTATGGTTTGTTGTAAGTTTTAACACAGCCAAGGAAAGTTGTGCTATAATTAACACATTCACCTGTATCGTATAATTTCATAGAATTTATATACAAGTACATCTACTATGACACATGTGTCTGGCCAGATGTCCCACTGCAGTAATGGAGTAGACCATACAGCCAGTGACTCAATGCCTAGTGTTGGGCAGTGGTAAGTAACCTGACTCCCTAAAATGGCCAACAGCTATGGGCAGATGAGCCCCTTTAGGTGGGGTGATGGCCCCCTCAATGGAGGAAAAGCTACTGTAAACCATCTTATTGGGCCAAATGGCAAAATGAGCAGAGGAGGAACCACTTCACTATTCTGCTTCCTAACAGTCACGGAGGCAGAAGAAGCATGCCAGATGGACTGGCTGTGAAGGTGCGCCTTGTCAATATCCTCAAGGCTGCGACAGTCCATTGCAGTCCTGATGTCAAATCCTGCAAGTCTCATTTCATATGTGCCGCAGGAGATGGCTCCGTGATCATAGTGTGTGGGTCGCTTCATGGCAAGCTGGATCCACCTTAAACAAATTCACACCAATGGCTTTTTTCCTGTTTGTCTTTCTTCTTTCATCCATCAGCTGTGAAAATGATTTTTATGGGAAAATGTATACTCAGACACAAGTAGCAGACGACAATGAAGACTATGACAAAACTGCAGTTTCATGACAATGGACTCATAATTTGCTCTACCTTTGTACTTCTTTAAGATCAGTGGTTCCCAATCTTATTTTGGCCATGCCCCACCTAAGCATCTCTAAAATCCTGATGCACTATTCTTATTATTCAAAAAGTGAACTATTTACATGGAGGAAGCCTAAAAGGCCATTAATTTTGTCTAAACAAGCTTCTGAAATTGTCCCCTTTAAAAAATCAAATCCCCCATGTGTCGGGCATGTGCCCCACATTAGGAACCATGGCCTTAGATCATGGGTAAGCACCTTCAGTGAATCTGAGTATGTGGAGACTTTGCCATTCACAGGGATGGTAAACTTGGTCAGCGATTTATTCTAAACTTTACCAGACCTCTGCAAGGTGATGAAACCACATCTCCAAAATAGAAGTTAACATTGTCAGATGCATCAGCCCTCTGAAATCAATCAGCAGCCTCTATTGGTCTGAAACCAATGTCATACACATCCTGGAGCCACCACCGTCTACTGTAGTAGGATTAAAGGAGGGGATACAAACTTCTGCTTTGAAACAAAGTGTACAATGAATACACACCCTGATTTAAAGGAAAATTATGTTTCTGGGTTGCCTCCAAGAGAAACTGGAACAAAAGACTTGCCTTTTTTTGGTGTCTGTTCCAGGAGACATAGAAGGAGTCGCAGTATGGACTAACACAGGTTTATTGGTTGATGATCAGAACGAACATGTGGTAATGGCGGAGGTATCTCACATTATATACAGTGGTACAACACATTTGAACTTGGCTGCATGGTAACTCATTGGCCGCTACCGGCGTGACGTCATCCGGGTCACGCCCATCTTCGGTGGTGGATCAGTAGTAGTTGTTTGCTGCGGGAAGTTCCCGCGGCTGCAGGTGATTTGAGGAATGATGACCATGTGAGTTGAACACTCGCAGCTGCCCTCTATAGGCAGCTTGCTCGCGTTCCTTTAACAGCTGGGTTACATTGTGATTGTGGCTGGGTTACATTCATACATTTCTTAAAGCAACATTGTACATTCATATGAAGCAGCATTGTACATACACAACATCCCTCACCCCTAGGATGGGACGAAGTCCCTCAACCATTGTGGCTTGCCGCACGTGCGCCTGGGGCGAGCGGCCGCTTGGCTTAATACAGGGGAGCCTGGCTCTGCAGAGTCCTGTCCTGCAATGGAAAGGGGAGACTTGTTAGTGGCTCGGTGTGGGCTCTGTGGTAACCTTGCATTGGGGGAAGGGAATGGAATGAACAGTTGGGAAGTGAACTCCTGCCTACTGCTTGAGGAGCTAGGGGTCCCCCCAGCACGAATCTCGGGACCAACGAAGAGACCCTCGTGGTCTCGCCACACCCCGTTCCCTGCCTGGGAGTGCCGGGGACTGTGGTGGTTGGACTCCCCCCCGATGCCTGTCTTGGGGGTGCTGGCCTCCGGGGGGCTGGAGCTATGGTATATTCTAACACAAAAGGACTGGAGGGACTGGAGGTACCAGGGGCTGAACTGAAACCCCTCTTCTCGCTAGGACGGGTGGGGGACCACTCCGCTACACCCCCCTGGTACCGTAACTCATAATAATCAAACTGATCCCTCTCTTTCAAAGTATCCTCCTCTGTGGCTGAGAACCGAGGATATGCATTTGTATCCCCGGTTTCCGCCGTGTCTCCCCCTTGGGTAATGCGGGTGGGGGAGGACCCTAACGCTGAATCCCCTTCACTAGTGACCCGCCTTCTGAGTTGGTCAGTGTGCCTCCTCCATAGTAGACCCGAGCTAGTCTCAACCCTGTAGGACACTGGTCCCGTCTGCTCGATGACTGTCCCTGGGACCCACGCCGGCCCTGACGCCGCGTAGTTCCTGCAGTGAACCGGGTCCCCTGCCGAAAAACTTTTGGAGTTCCCTCCCCCTATATTTATGTTTCTCCCTTCATCCTCCACCCTGGACGGATCCATCCGGTCAAAAAGTGTTACCGGACGCCTCCTCATGAGGAGTTCGGCTGGGGAAAATCCTGAAGCTAAGGGGGTTGTCCTGTAGCAGATGAGGAACTGGCACAAATGCAAGTTCAAGTCACCGGGACCCATGCACCGCAGTGCGTCTTTCGTAGTGCGCACTTGGCGCTCTACCTGACCGTTTGTGGCGGGGTGAAACGGGGCAGCGGTGATGTGCCTGATGGCGTTCCGCTCAATAAACGTCTTGAACTCTGCAGACGTGAAGGTACTAGCGTTATCGCTAACAAGGACGTCTGGCAGGCCGAAACAGGCAAAAAGCTTGCGCAACTGCTTGATGGTTGCGGCGGAGGAGGTGCTGTTCATAGGGATTACCTCCAACCACTTGGAATAGGAGTCGACTACCAATAGAAACATGGACCCGCGAAAAGGGCCAGCGAAGTCGACATGGATCCGGGACCATGGCCCGCGGGCCGTATCCCATTCCCTATGGGGCAACCGGGACTCCTCGGGCCGAGAGCCCTGGCAGCTCTCGCACGTGCCCACTAAACGCTCTATGTCCCAGTCTATCTGGGGCCACCAAAAGAAACTCCTGGCCAGAGCCTTGGAGCGCACGATCCCGGGGTGACTGGTGTGCAATAGTCTCAGTACCTTGGCCCTCAGCTTCTCTGGGATGACCACTCGCTGGCCCCAGAGTAAGCAGCCCCTTTCCAGCGACAGCTCTACTCTGCGCCTAAAAAATGGTCTGAACTCTTCATCGGAGGGAGTCGTGGGCCAGCCCTTCCTAACCCAGGAACTAACTTGGGCCAGCATCTTGTCGGCCGCCGTGGCTTTGGCGAGGTCGGCCGGGACAATGGGGGATGAGTCGAGAGACTCGATCAGTAGGACTTGGTGATCCTGCTCTACCTCGCATGTGGGGTCCCCTACACTTGGGAGGGGAGATCGGGACAGTGCGTCCGCATGGGAGATCTCCTTCCCTGGGCGATAGACCAGCTCATACTGGTAGGCGTTGAGGAAAATGGCCCAACGCAGCATTCTGGGGGATAGTATTTGCGGTGTGGGTTTGCCGGTGGTGAAGATCCCCAAAAGTGGTTTGTGATCGGTCACTACCGTAAACTCGCGGCCGTATAAAAAGTCATGGAACTTTTTCGTTCCAGCGATGATGGCTAGGGCCTCCCTATCAGTTTGCGCGTAATTGCGCTCGGCCTTTGAGAGGGACCTAGAGTAGTACGCTACCGGGGCTTCCCTCCCGCTTTCCAACACGTGGCACAGGACCGCCCCCACCCCCACTGGGGACGCATCACAGACTAAAACCACTGGTTTTTTCGGGTCGAAATGGGTCAGGACAGCGTCCAAAGACAGGAGTGACTTAAGCTCCTTGAATGCTCTCTCCTGCCTGTCCCCCCACCGCCAAGCCGCGTCCTTTTTGAGCAGCGCGTGCAGTGGCTCCGCGACCGATGCCTTCCGAGGCAGGAAGGTATGATAAAAATTTAGGAGCCCTAGAAATGACTGTAGCTCCGGTCTTGCGGTGGGGCAAGGGGCGTTCTTCACGGCTGCAACCTTTGACTCAGAGGGTTTGATCCCATCCGGGGTTACCTTAAAGCCTAGAAACTCAACCTCCCTCGCAAAGAATACGCATTTGTCCCTCCTCAGTCGAAGGCCTGCCCTCTCGAACACTGAAAGGACCCCATCTAGCCTCTTTGCCAACTCTAATTCGCTCCCCGCCGTTATCAACACGTCGTCGAAGTATGGGAGGACGCCTGGAAGCCCCTTTAAAAGGCGTTCCACGAGAGATTGGAAAATTCCGGGGGCCGAATTCACGCCAAACTGAAGGCGCGTTACCTTAAACGCCCCCTTGTGCGTCACTATCATTTGCGCGGCGGCAGCAGCCGGGGTTACAGAGAGCTGCTGATACGCCTGAGCCAGATCTAACTTGGCGAAACACTTCCCCCCATGTAACGTGGCCAGCAAGTGGCTGACCACGGGCACTGGATATGCGTTTGGCCGAATGGCCTTGTTGATGGTACATTTATAGTCTGCACAAATCCTGACTTCCCCGTTCGACTTAAGGGCTGTAACAATCGGCGTTTCCCACTCCGCCGAGTCAACTGGAACCAAAATCCCCTGCCCCACCAATTTGTCCAGTTCCGCCTCGATCTTGTCCTTTAGGGCGAAAGGCACCCTCCTTGGTTTGAGGCGGATGGGCCGGATTTCTGGGTCCAGCTCGAAGGAAACCAGGGGCCCCTTGTATTTCCCGAGCCCCTTCTTGAAAACGTCCGGGTGCGCGTTGCACACGTCCCGCATTGGGTCGGTCTCGATGGCGTTAATGCCGGACAGTTCGATTCCCAGGGGAGCAAACCACTGCGTTCCCAAAAGGCAGCACCTCCCCCCTTTGAGGACCACTAAGGGCAGTTTCTCAGAGTAGCCCTTGAACTTCACCTTGAAGTTCCCCACCCCCAACACTGGGATCCCGTTTCCCTGCACGTCCCGAAGGTGTGACCTCATGGCCCGCAGTTTGGGCCGCTTGTCTGGGGGAATACGCATGAACTCTTTTTGGGACAGGATGGAATAAGATGACCCCGAGTCTATCTCCATCCTCACTGGGACTCCTTGCAACAGTACCTCTACGAAAAACCACCGGTGCTCCAGGCCCACGCGGTTCACGCCTTCCTCATCGTAGCTGGCTGCGACCTTCCTGGTGCCGGTCGCCTTCCGCTGGTGCGTCTGGGGATGGCTGGAACTCCTCTTGTCCTCGACTCGCCCGCGCCTGCATACTCGGGCGATGTGCCCCTTTCGGCCGCAGTTGTGACACTCGCCCTTTCGAAACGGGCACCTCGTGCGGTCGTGGGACGCCCCACAACCGTTGCAACGGCGGTCCTGCCGTTCTCCGGACTGCCGCTTCTCACCACGCTTCTTGATCCTCTGGACGTCGTCGACCTCGCTGGAGTAGGGGTCCGCTGTTGTGGACGACTCCTCGGACGACGTTGGTGTGCCGGCGGGCGGCTTGGGGGCCCGCCAGGTCGTCTTCGCTGATGTCCGCCGGGCCGCCTGTACTGGTGACTTGGCCTACTCGGACGCGGCCCCTCGGGACTTGAACAGCCTCACCCCGCTCCTGGCCTCCTCAGCTGTTTGGGCCTCCCGCAGCACCTCGTTGAACGTGAGGCGTTGGTCGCGGGTCATCAGCCTCCTCTGCAGCTCCTCGTCCCTCAGACCACACAACATGCGGTCACGGAGGGCCTGGTCCAGGTCATCCCACTGGCAGTGGATCGCTGCAAGCCTGAGGGCCACCGCGTAGGCGGATACGGATTCGCCTGGTCGCTGGTCTCGCCTGTGGAATGCGACCCATGCTGGGAAGATCGAGACGGGCGGCTGGAAATGCTCACCCAGTCTCTCCAGGAAACGGTCGATGGGGACCTCGTCTACCTTCCGGGGGGCCACCAGGGTCATCAGGATCCGCAGCGTGGCCGGCCCCACTTGGGCCAGGAAGTGGGAGCGCATCTTCGCGGCGGCGTCGACGCCCGCGGCTTCCATCGCGTGCCGAAACTGGCACTCGTAGAGCTCCCATTGTTCGGGCTCGCTCACATCGAACTGGTACGCCTTGACCTTGGGATTCGCCATCGATCCCATCCTCGTCGCCAATTTGGTGTCTGTTCCAGGAGACATAGAAGGAGTCGCAGTATGGACTAACACAGGTTTATTGGTTGATGATCAGAACGAACATGTGGTAATGGCGGAGGTATCTCACATTATGTACAGTAGTACAACACATTTGAACTTGGCTGCATGGTAGCTCATTGGCCGCTACCGGCGTGACGTCATCCGGGTCACGCCCATCTTCGGTGGTGGATCAGTAGTAGTTGTTTGCTGCGGGAAGTTCCCGTGGCTGCAGGTGATTTGAGGAATGATGACCATGTGAGTTGAACACTCGCAGCTGCCCTCTATAGGCAGCTTGCTCGCGTTCCTTTAACAGCTGGGATACATTGTGATTGTGGCTGGGTTACATTCATACATTTCTTAAAGCAACATTGTACATTCATATGAAGCAGCATTGTACATACACAACACTTTTGAAAGACAGAGTTCGAATGATTCACCCTTAAAAGTGTAGGTTTGACATGTTGATCCTGAATTTGAGTTGTCATATATTTTCTTCTAGAAATTACCTGGAGGTGCACCACATTTCCCCATCTTCTCGCAAGAAAACCCCAACTTCTGTTTCAAGATAATGTGTAAAGAGACCATGACCTTTCTTTTAAAGTACAGTTATGCTTTTGGGTTGCTTTCAGGAGGGGCTCACTGGTGGTCCCATCAGTGAAAGAAGTACATCTTATTGGGACCAGGAAAAGAGCCTTTTCCGTGTCTGCCCCAGCCCTGTGGAACCTCTTACCACCTGAGTTGTGTCTCCAGATGGAACTACTCCCCTTTAGAAAGATGCTGAAGGCATGGCTCTTTCAGCAGGTTTGGGGCACACTTGACTCTACCAGTCAAGCCCTGTGGCTGATTTAGCCTATGTGGGGGTTACATTACCCCGGCTTGGTTATTCTGTTTTAATGGGGGTAGGGTGGGGGTAGGGTGGGGGTGGGTTGTTTTTTTAATGATGTTTTGTTTGTGTTTTTAATGCTGGTTTTTAATTGGGGGTGTTAGGTTTGTTTTAGCTATTGTTGCTGAATTGTTTTTATTGTAATTTTTATTATATTGTTAGCTGCCCTGAGTGGTGTACCCACCAGGAGGGCGGGATATAAATGTGCAAAAATAAATAAAAATAAATAAATAAAATATAAATGCCATAGAGCAGTGATGGTGAACCTTTTAGAGACCGAGTGTCCAAACAGAGGGGTGTGGTGAACTCTGTGCTGGGGAGAGGGAGGAAGCGCTCCATTGGGTCACTGGGCAGAGGTCCAGGGTGAACTCTGTACTGGGGGGAGGAAGTGCTCCCATTGGGCTGCTGGGCAGAAAGGCAGGTCAAACTTTGTGCTGGGGGAGGGAGGAAGCACTTCCAATGGGCTGCTGGGCAGAGGGGCAGGCCAAAGTTTGTACTGGGGTGATGGTTTGCATGCCCACAGAGAGGACTGTGAGTCCCCCCTCTGGCACACATGCCACAGGTTCACCACCATAGGGTATGTGCTCCCTAAATGCCTTGTAAAAGATAGAGCCTTTCCCCCACTCCATTTTCACCACAAGGCAGAGTTTTGACACTGGTGGCAGGAGAGAGATAAGTGGGAGCTACAAAAACAGGGAGTGGGGCTGCTTCAGTTGCCATCCTCATCAAACATCCATCTGTATCCATCCAAAGCAAACTCGTTGTTTACATCACATGGGTCCGCTGTAATCTTTTGCGTATAATTCACTGTCATAGCCAATGGATTCCGATGGGAGGTGCTGAGTATATTCCAGCAAAATCATAAAGCTGCACGTCGTAAAAGTTATAATTTTCAAAACAGGCAACTGGAAATAAATTTCAGCAGTAAAAAGTAACAGCACATTCACTTACTACTTTGTGGACCACTGCGTAGAACATTAGCTGAGCTGCCTCACTTGGAGTCATAAAGGCCTGTGGTAGGAGGAAAAATAGTAATTTGGAAGGCATATTCGTTTATGATCTTCCAGCACCAAGAGAGAAATCAAACTTGTGGTGTTAAAATCATCTTTCAGAAGGAAGCACCCAGCACAAAACAACCAAGCACAAAGCAATCTGCTTTCTCTCAGCAAGATACGTTAAAGTCTATGGAGGTACAACAGAGCAAAGCTTGGCTATGTGCAATTTTTCAAGGTGAAAGAAAATCCCTGTCAAATCCCAGCAGTGAAAGAAAATGAGAAAGCGTGATTAATAGCACCGTTGAAAGCAACAAAATAAACCATAAAAACTAAACTGCCTAACATTGTGCAGAAAGCATGTAAAATCACAAGAGTTTTTCCAGTGTGTGCAATGGTAGTGGCTAGTAGTATATATCTATCTAAAATGCAAGTGTTGTTTACGGTTCTTGTGCAAATTGCATTTCAAAATTAAATTAAACTGGCATAGAGAAAATCATCCAGTTCACCAGGCCCCATGCCACAGCCTGATACTAAGGGTTACTGGGTAATCCTGTGGCACAAATGTGGGGGAATTGTTCTTGACAGAAAAAAATAAATTAAATGATCTGTTTATAGGGTTGTTTGATGAGTGAACAAGTTAGGTATCTGACTGTGGAGACAGAGGTTAGGAGTTTAATTCCCCACTGTGCCTGTCCCAGAAGTGCCCTCAGAAGAAAAGAATGATAAAACAATTCTGGGTACTCTCTGAGGGGTATACAGAAAGAGCCTACTGGAAGATTGTGGTGTTTTTGAACCACAACTGGGCATAGCCTAGTAACAACAACTTTGTGTTGCCAGCTAATCTTTCTCACACTAGGTCAAGCTAAAGCAACTGCAGAATGAACTCACCAAAAGGTGCCTTCATTTTGGCAGTTTCACATCTGGCCTAGACATGGAAAAAGAAAAAGAAGAATTGACTTGACAACACATAATTATTATTACTACAAAAAATATTTGAAGGGATACAGACCTTTGGAGCTACAGTGTGCCTATGGTCTTAAATTTAAGACCAGGGCTTTAGACCTTGAAAGACTGTCCATTGAGCAATATACTTTTTTAGAGACCCAGAATTCTTATCTATTAATCCCTGCATTTTTTCCAGAATCCTGCCTAAAATACAAGAGAGCAAATCTCAAACAATGGTTTACACTAGGCTAGTCAAACTAAAGCTCTGACTCAATAGAAGACAACTTTCTCCGTTCCTATAATTAGAGTGATCCACACAATTAAAAGAAAAAAACAGGTGAGATATGCATGCAAATATATTATAAAAATGTATTAAATATACATTTATTTATTTATTTATTTATTTATTGGGGGGGGGGTATGCTTTATTGACTAGTTATAAACCTAACTCTGCCCTAGCTTCATGTTTAAAAAGTCCACTAGTGAATTTACCTGTCAGGTTTCTCATATTATGAAGCTGTGGTGTGACCTGACAAAACATATATTATTGTGCATTGGCACAAGGCACTTCCATCTTGATAAACCCTCTAATTTATTTCGTGCCAGTCCTTTTGTGCAACTTCACAAATGAATTCTTAGAAATGTTTGACCCTCACAAGAGATAAACCTTTTATAAGAAAAATAGCCATCTTAGTCTGTTTCAGCTACGAAAATATGATACAACAACAATAAAACAGAAGAAGCAAAGTTATTATGGAACTAACAATCTTATTTCACTGTAAGCTTTCATGGATCACACTCGATTTCAGGGGTGCTCAAAATTTTTGGGCCATGGGCTGGTCACGTGGTTCCTCCCACCAGAAATGGAAGTAAAATGTGCCTTGCAATCTGTTTTGCAACAGGATGAGATAGATTTTAAACTGCCATTTTCTATGCTTAAACCAGGGATGCCTAAACTATGAGCCATGGGCTGGATCTGGCCCCAATGCCAATTTAATCAGCCCATGCCACTCTTGTTGCTCCCATACAGGCATATTTTACTTCTGCTTCTGGGAGCAACAAGGGTGGCACGGGCCAGATGAATTGGTTTCAGGGCCGGATTTGGCCCCTGCTCTATTTCATGTGACTAAAGAAAAGGATGATCCTCCCTGAAGTTTGGTGTCTTTTTGAACCACAATCGGGCGTACTCTGGTAATGGTAACCTTGTGTTGTCTGCTAATCTTTCTCATGCTAGGTCAGGCAAAAAGAACTTTATTGAACTCACTAAAAGGTGGCTTCATTTTGGCAGTTTCACATCTGGCATAGACATGGAAGAAGAAGAAGATGAAGAAAAGGATTGTGATTCATGGAACCTTATGTGCCACAATACTGTTTTGTCTATTTGTTTTTTGGGGGAAAGTGCAGATCAACACATGCAAAGCAGGTGGATGTGGCCATAAATGAAACAGCGATATTGGTCACAGGATGCCTAAAACCATCCACAATAGAAAAAGTGCATTGCTTAGCTGGCATCCCTCCACCAACATTCCACCGAGAAAGTGCTGCTCAGCAACCACTACCCCACAGCCCTTCAAACTTGTTCAGGCAGCATGAATGCCAGAGAGTTTATGCACAGGACTAGAAGAAATTATGTAACTTGCACATCTCTATATCACACCACCTCATTGTATCATACAGGCAATTGTTTGCTCCTCTCTGCATTCAAACAGGCTACCATCTACAGGAAAACCCCACTCTCTCACATTAGCCCTTGATCTTCCTACCCCAGCACACAGTCTGTTTAAAGCTTTCTATATGGGCCATGGTTGTTCATGGCTAGGCAGTAGAGAATCATGTGGTTCTGCCCAGTTATCTGGTAGTTCCCTGCTTGCCTTCCAAAGTGCTAGGGCAGTCTACGGGGGATGTTTTTTTGTGGGAACAGAAGCTATGAGGAAACTGTGCCCTGATTTAACAGTAGGCATATACTATCGGCCTCCGACCCAAACTCTTGAGGGAGACTGGCAGTTGGAGAATGTTGTAAACGAGGCATCCAAGAAGGGAAGCCTGGTTATAATGGGGGACTTCAATTACCCTCACATAGACTGGGTGAACTGTTGTTCAGCACATGATAAAGAGATAAAGTTCCTAGATATGCTAAATGATTGTTCCCTGGGACAGATGGTTGAAGACCCAACTAGAGGTACAAGAATCCTTGACTGGTGCAAGATGTTAATGTGACTGATCCAATAGGGAACAGTGACCACAACTCAATTATGTTTAATTTGATCATAGACCGCAAGTCACTGATAAAATCTAACACAGAGACCTTAAATTTTCAAAAAGGAAATTTCCCAAAGATGAGGAAACTAGTAAAAAAGAAGCTGAAAGGGAAAATTGAGAGAGTCCAAACACTCCAAGAGGCATGGAGGCTGTTTACAAAAACAATAACAGAGGCCCAATTGGAATGCATACCCAAAAGGGAAAAGGGCACTGCCAGGTCCAAGAGGACTCCAATGTGCCTTACAGGAGCTGTTCAGGAAGTGATAAAAAGCAAGAAAAGCTCATTTAGAAGATGGAAGGCTTGTCCGAATGAGGACAGCAGGCAGAAACATAAATTCTGGCAGAACAAATGCAAGGCAACAATCAGGAAAGCAAAGCAAGACTTTGGGAGCATATAGCTAAAAATACTCAGAGAAATAACAAAGACTTCTTTAAGTACATTAGAAGTAAGAACCCAACTAGGAAGGCCATTGGACCATTAGATGACAATGGACGGCAAGGGGTTATTAAAGAGGAAACAGAGATTGCAGAGAGACTCAATGAATTCTTTGCTTCAGTATTCACTGAAGAAAACAGAGACCACATGCCCAAAACAGAGCCTATCTTCGTAGGGAGGGAAAGCGAAGAATTAAGCCAGATAGAAATAACCAGGGAGGAAGTCCTTGCATGTCTTGTTAAACTAAACACTAACAAATCACCAGGACCAGATGGCATCCATCCATGAGTTCTCAGGGAACTTAAAGATGAAATTGCTGATCTCCTAGCCAAAATATATAATATTTCCCTCAAATCAGGCTTTGTGCCTGATGACTGGAAGGTAGCGAATGTAACACCAATTTTCAAAAAAGGATCCAGGGGTGATCCAGGACATTACCGACCTGTCAGTTTGACATGTGTCCCAGGTAAAGTGATGGAAACCATCCTAAAAGATAGAATTAATAGGCACATAGAAGAGAAGGCGCTGCTAAAGGAGAGCCAACATGGCTTTTGCAAGGGCAAATCATGCCTCACTAATCTGTTGGAGTTTTTTGAGAGTGTCAACAAGCATGTGGATAAGGGGGATCCAGATGACATTGTTTATCTGGACTTTCAGAAGGCTTTTGACAAGGTCCCACACCAAAGGCTCTTGAATAAACTTACCAGTCATGGAATAAAGGGACAGGTCTTGTCCTGGATCAGCAACTGGCTAAGGGACAGGAAACAGAGGGTAGCACTAAATGGACACTTCTCCAAGTGGAGGGAAGTAAAGAGTGGGGTCCCCCAAGGTTCAGTACTGGGACCCCTGCTTTTCAACCTCTTCATAAATGATCTAGAGGTAGGAGTAAAAAGCAAGGTAACTAAATTTGCTGACGACACTAAATTATACAGGGTAGTGAAAACTGTGAGAGATTGTGAGGAGCTCCAGAGGGATCTCTTGACACTGGGGGAGTGGGCAAAACAGTGACAAATGAGCTTCAACATTAGTAAGTGCAGAGTGATGCATGTTGGGGCAAAGAACCCCAATTACATTTATAAACTGATGGGGTCTGAACTCTCTGCGACAAACCAGGAAAGGGATCTTGGTGTTCCGGTGGACAACTCAATGAAGATGTCAACCCAGTGTGCCTCAGCAGTGAAAAAAGCAAACTCAATGCTAGGGATCATTAGGAAGGGTATAGAAAATAAGTCAGCAAGTGTCATTTTGCCTCTTTATAAATCTATGGTACTGCAGGATGGAAATGAGCTCCCGTCTTCATCCCAGCTCCTGCCAACCTAGCAGTTCGAAAGCAAGAAATTGCAAGTAGATAAATAGGGACCACTTCGGTGGGAAGGTAACAGCGTTCCGTGTGCTCCGGTGTCTAGTCATGCCTGCCACATGACCACGGAAACGTCTGCAGAAGCAGGCAGCGCTAGCTCTTCGGCTTTGAAACAGAGATGAGCACTGCACCCTAGAGTCGGATACGACTGGCTTTCAAGCAAGGTAAACCTTTACCTTTTTTAAATCTATGGTGAGGCCCCATCTGGAATACTGTGTACAGTTCTGGTCGCCATACCTCCAGAAGGATATTATGGAGCTGGAAAAAGTGCAGAGGAGGACAACCAGAATGATTAGGGGACTGGAACACCTTCCTTACCATCTGAGGCTGCAATGGTTGGGCCTCTTCACTCTTGAACGATGACGTCTAAGAGGTGACCTGATTGAAGTTTATAAAATCATGCACGGTGTGGACAAAGTAGATAAGGAAAAACTGTTTTCCCTATCGCATAACACTAGAACTAGGGGACACTCCATGAAACTTTTGGGTACTAGTTCTAAAACAAATAAGAGAAAGTACTTTTTCACCCAGAGGATTACTGGTCTATGGAACTCCCTGCCAGAAGAAGTGGTGACAGCTGTCAGTCTTGACAGCTTTAAGAAAGGATTAGACAAATTCATGGAGGACAAGGGTATCAATGGCTATAATTATGGATACTTAAGGACAACCTCCGGGTTGGAGAGATAGGCAGGATATCTCTCAATGCCATTTCCAGGGAATCCTAAGCAGGTGAAGGCATCTGCTTGGGAATACCCTGAAGGAAATGGTGAGCCACTGTGTGAGACAGAATGCTGGACTGGATGGGCTGTGGTCTGTTCCAGCAAGGCTGTTCTTATGTTCTTATGATTTCAGTCTCAGCTTTGGTGGTTGGTGATCAAATAGCAGGTGTGTTTCAGAGGAACTTGCTTTGACCCACTCTTGAAGTTTGCATGAAGTCTGAGCCAAAGAGAATGTGGAAACTGACAGAAACCTAACAGTGGACTAAATTAAAACCTCACCTCTCCAATCTGATGTAGGGAACCCCATCCACCTCCAACCAGCTAATTTAACCCCTGATAGGCCAGTTTGAACACAGGGTCTACCAATACAGCAAGATAACATTAGAAGCTGGTGGCTGCACTGGTAGAAAAAATGGTGCCTACCAGTAAGACCAAGGTGAATTAGGAGACTCAGGCTTTCTGGGGTTTTGTGAGGTATCTAGAATTCTTTGCTGTAGTAAAGCCTTGTGCAAAACAAAAAAAATCAGTGCCTCACCAAATTGGGCATGCTAGCAATGGGATTCTGGGAGTTGCACTCAACCCAAAAGGAACTTTCTTCAATCCTGCCTTTCAGTAAATCATTTCTAAAACCTCTGAAGAACTGAGTAAATTACAGCGGTTAGTTGTCTCTGCCAAGAAGGATGATAACTGTGCTGTGAAATACAGTTTATGGACTGGACTGAAGAAGGACAAATTCCAGATACAGAAGAAGCTTGGGGTGCTATTGATGAGCTAGCAACTGCCTGTGAGCAAAACCCATTAATTTAAGGCTTTCTTGTGGGGAATCTGTTGTCTTGCAGCTGTTCCTGTATCACTATGCCATTTGCCTTGAGAAACACCTAGTGAGAATCAAATGAAGCACTGGAAAGGTGTAATTCAAACTAAGTTAGCTTAAAAGTGTGTAACAGATGGTCCTCATTCACATTCTGCGTGAGTCAGTAACTATACACCTAGCATACATTTCTGTGACTTAATATGTTACTGTCAGAGCCCTGCATCAGCAGAGCTCTATATCTGGTTAGAGCTACAATGGGGGGAAGTGGAGCTCTTCTTTACTTCAGCTTTCAAAAGGAGTAGAGCAGAGTCGTTGTCGCCAGTCCGGAGGTCAGGAGCCAGTGGTCAAGGTCATGGGCTGAGGTTCAGAATCCAGTAAATCAAGGTCAGGAAGCCAGGAGTGCAGCGTCAGGTTCACCAAATTGGCCCGACAAGGGCCTCTCCTTTATGGGGAGTCAGACCCCACAGCTGAGGGTCTGTTCAGGAGGTGTGCCCAGGCCCTCCTCCTTCACAGCTGCAGCTGATGCCTCAATGAATCCCTGTAATGAGCAGGTGTCCCTGCCTGCTCCTGAGTAGCCTGCCTGCTAGCACCTCTGGCCCGGCCTGGGATGGCTGTGGAGTAACAGCTGGCTGCAAGGCTGGTGCCTGGTCCATGTCCTCTGACCCGGCCTCCTGATCTGAGCTGGCCGTAGCCTGGGGGGCCAGCAAGGGCCCTTCCTCAGGCTCAGATTCCAAGTTGGAGCCGGCAGCACGCAGCTGGGTGGAAGTCCTCCTCCTCCTCGCACCCAGGACCCCCAGGTCACAACAGTTACACCATAATGTACTCCAACCAACACTTTTTGTCAAAGTCAGACACCTCTTTCAGGTTTTCTATTTCCCTTTGAGGTTGGACACTTTAAGTCTGGCTCTGCCCATGAGTTCTCCTCTCCAAATTGGCTTCCTGTAACATGCTTTAAGTTGGGGCCACAGTGGCTTATGGGTTAAGATGCTGAACTTGATGGCCAGAAGGTTGGAAGGTAAGCAGTTCTAGACCCGAGTGAACACCCATTGTCTTTCCCAGGGCAACAGAGTGAGTGCCCATTGTCTGTCTCAGCTATTGCCAAAGTAGCTGATCGAAAGGAAGAAATTACAAGTCAATAAATGGGTACTGCTCTGATGGTAAAGTTAACAGCATCATGCCTGCAACATGACCACAGAAACATCTGCAGAAACAGACAGCACTGGCTCTTTGCCTGTAAACAGAGATGAGCACCATACCCTAGAGTCAGACATGACCTTTATCTTTAATATGCTTTTTATCTGACGGATTCCAACATGTATTATAACCTCATAACAGGGAAGAGCTAGCTATTTGGGACAGGGAGATTTTGAAACTAAGAGATAGCAAAAAGGAATGGACTATATACTTCTTTTTTGCTACTTTTCTTTTCAAAATCACATCCAAAGCTTGCTTCCCTGCTTTCTTCCTTTTTTGCTTGCTTGCTTGCTTGCTTGCTTGCTTTCTGTGGGTGGGTTGGTAGTGTGGTATCAGGGATAAATTAAATATATATATACACCTAATGTAACATTAGCTCCCAAATGATTCAAGATGAATGTCCAGGAACCTAGAGGCCTCAGCAAGCTTAATATTAATGGAGTGCTATTCAGACTTTTGGACTACAAAATTCCTCATTTGGAGAGATCCACCTGTGTTGTGTCCAAATGCTTTAATTGCTTTAATTCTGCAATCACCATTAAGTCTTTGCTGTAAACGTACGCCCTCTCTGTAAGGCGCCACATTCATATGTAGTCAATGTAATCAGATTGGTTCTAACACAGGTTTCCCGCGTTATCAAAAGCCCGGGCAAATGTATCACTGTAACTGCCATTCTGTCTGTATATAAGTTGCTACCTCGTCCCCTTATTCCCCAGTCCAAGTTATCCAAGCAAGCAGTATCTGAGCTGATAATAAATCACTGATGTTAACCCCGAACATGCTGTTGTGTTGCTAATTACTCTCAGACTCAACAACCTGGCAGGACCAAAATGTGACTCACCTGGAAAAAAGGCCTAACATAGGCTATCTTTGCCCTAGCTTCCTATTAGAAGAGAAAGCAATCCTAAAATTTTCTAGGAAATCTTCCTTCTTCTTTTATGACATAACAAAGTAGAAATCAAATCTTTGCTCATTCCCATGTATTTTAAAGGGAAGAGCAGTATACACTCCATAACTGATGCATTATGTGCATATTTTGTACTTTGAAGCCTGAAACCAAGTGGAAAATATCAAGCAAGAAGTAGCCCTTGCAGCTACCTGTCTGCAGCACAATAATTTGAAGGACAAGTATCATTGACACTATTATGGATCATTCAGCCTTGCCCTTGTGCAGCTTACTGTGCTGTTTTTATCTCTACAGATATTACACTATTTCATGTAAGATATGTTAGCTTAACTATATCTTAGAAAAATAAATGACAACCTTCTGTAAAGGGTTCTGTCATCCTAAGCATTTTTACGGGTCCTGTATTCCTATAAAGGTGAGTTTCCTAAGGATTTAAAAGTTGCTAGAGGGCATGGTGCTGAAAATGGATATTTGGACACCAGGCATCATATTTCATCACTCAGAACTATGGTTCTCCCCCCCACACACACACACACACACACAAAATTCTTGTTTTATCAAATTATCACATGAAGGCTGAAAGTTAACAGTTCTTTTTAAATCAGAAATTACAGCCCTGATGACTTATCTGGTACTACTCCTGCTGCTGCTTCTTTCGTGTCCAGGTCAGACTTTAAACTGCCAAAATGAAGCTTCCTTCTTGGCTTTGTCATTGGCCAATCTCAAATCCCCATCAGTACATGTTTCTGGCAGTAATCGGCAGACCAGTAAATGAGCTGGATTCTGTAATCTCTCCACATTCACACAGAATGTTGTTGTCCACCAGCAACCCCCACTTGAGCATTTTGGTCTTGCATTTAGGGAATCCAACCATCGGCCTAATCATGGTCCTTCAAGTGACATGGGGACGGTTGAGTTCCTCAGCCATATCTTCCTTTTTCAAAGAGCTCCTTCCTCCATCTAATTTGATTTTGCTCTTGCATTAAGAACTCCTTAAGGAATGAAATCACCAAAAAGGTCTTCGCCAAGACCAACCTTAACAATGATCAGATACTGTTGAAAGACAGGTTTAATTCTCCAGGTATTGGGACCAGTGGTGATTTTTGGGATATTAAAAGCCTTCCTTACTATCCTGATCCTCACAAAGATTTTTTATATATATATATATAATTTTTATTGAATTTTTTTAAAGACATACAAAAAAGAAAAGAAAACAATGACTAACAATACAATATATAAACAAATCCATAGTATCATCTTAACAAGCATTACTAAATGTTAGCACATAACAATATCTAAACTCATTAATTGCTATATAACCACTGAATATTAAAAGCCATTATTTCAAGATCCGAAATAATAAGAACTTTCTGTGCTACCACTAATCTTTGGTTAAATAATAATCACCCTGTGAATATATACAATGCCCGGAGAGTTTATTTTCTGCTCAACTCCAAAAACTTCTTTGAGATGGTACTGGTCCTGAACTATCATTTGCCATACAAGAATGGTCCACAAATGGTTTCCATATGTTCCAAAATCTATTCTTTTTTAAGTTATCTCTTTTCACTTTAATCTCCCACATCAACTTATCATTCAGTGCTAGACTCCACATTTCTTTATACCACTCTCCAATCTGTATGTCTATATCATTTTTCCAGTTTCTAGCTATACATTGTCTACCCGTTGTCAATACAATTTCCAATAATTCTTTTTCCTCCTTGTTTAAACCCAAACCTTCCACATTCGTTAAAAGAATGGTACTTGACACCAACTTAACACTTCTACCCATTATTTCACCAAGCTCACCTTCTATTTTTCCCCCAAAATCCCTTATTTTTTTACAGCTCCACCACATATGTTCATATGTTCCATCAAATTCTCTACATCTCCAACATAACTTATCTCTTTTATTATCCATCTGGTAAAGTCTTAATGGCGTCAAGTACCATTGCCACAACATTTTAAAATTATGTTCTTTAATTTTTACAGACATTGTTCTCATAATCCTCTTTTTCCATTTATTTTTCCACTCAATCTCCCCAATTGTTATATTCAAGTTTTGTTCCCACTTCCGTTTCAAATCCTCCTGTGGATCTGCACTCTATTCAGTATGTTATAAAGCTTACTTACAAGACCTTTAATGCTACTTTCCCCTTTTCTAATCTTCCTTACCAACTCCTCAAATTCTGTATGTGTTCTATCTAACCCTACTTCTTTTTTGTATTTTTTGTTCCAGTTATCCACCTTTAACTTCTGAAACCAATTCAAATTTAATATCTCAAATATTTTTTTCTGCTCAACATCAGATTTGCAAATTTTTAACCAATCCTTCAATAAAAGCATCCCATTTTTATCCAATATTTCCATTTTTCCTTATCTAACTTTATTGGGAAACACATCATATCAGTCAATTCCAAAATTGGAGAGAGATTTGGGACCATGTCCTTTTTTACCTTCTTCCACACCTCCATGAGACCTCTCATCATAGTATTATTTGACCTTTTCACCTTATCCTTTATTCCCAAAAAAAATCATATTTCCAATATTTCTATATTCCTTCATCTCCAATTGCTCCCAAATTATCTTTTCTCTTGCCAAAATCTTCACAACACTCTTAACTTGAAAGGCTCGCTAATATGCTAGCAAATTTGGCATACCCAAACCCCCTTTTTTTTTGAGACAAGTACCATAGCTTCTTTGGGAGCCTAGATTTTTTGCCTCCATTACAAAAACCATTGAACATCTTTTGAAACTCATTAATTTCTTTCTCTTTCAAGTGGATCGCTAGTGTATCAAATAAAAAGTTAATCTTTGGTAACAATATCATTTTACACATAGCAATCCTTCCGAACCATGACAGCTTTAACTTCTGAAGCTCTTGTAAATTCCACTTTCAAGCTGTCATAGTTCAATCGTTTAAGTTCTTCTAATTTGTTTGAAATGATTATCCCCAAATATTTCAGCTTATCTTTAATTTGTATATTAAGTGTCGACACAATCCTACCCATCTCACTTGGTTTCAAATTGCACAACATCAGTTCTGATTTATCCCAATTTATCTTTAATCCAGTTATAGCTTGAAATACCTGTAAATGATCTTTAATCCTGTCCATTACCAGCTCCGGGTGCTTCACCATAAGCAGTGTGTCGTCTGCATACATACTCACTTTATTACCCATGATCCCTTCTATATTTAAATCCTCCCTTGTACTTTTAGCTAAGATCTCCATTGCCATAATAAACAGGATAGGAGATAATGGACAGCCCTGCCTAGTACCTGCCTCTAGCTTTACCACATCCGTAAGCTCCTCATTTACTCTAACCCAAGCATTTCCTTTTTGATATAATAAATCTATAACCCTATTGAATTTATCCCCAAACCCATATTTTTTAACTATTTCCTTAATTGAAGACCACTGCAATGAATCAAATGCTTTAAAAATATCCAATGATAATAATCCCACCTTTTCCTTTGTTTGATTAACGTTGTCTATTAAATCTAATACCCTTCTAGTCAAATCCGCCATGTGTCGTCCTTTTAAAAACCCAACTTGGTCAACATTTATATATTCCCCCATGAAACTATTTAAGTGGTTAGCCAATATTGCTGTGAAGATCTTCGCGTCTTGATTTATGAGTGAAATTGGTCTGTACGAGTCCACTCTTTCCAAATTCTTACCAGGCTTTGGCAGAAGAACGATTGTAGTGTTATACCATGAAGTCGGAATTGGTCCTTCATCTAGTATATAATTATATAACTTCACCAATTTCGGGACCACCACCTCTTTAAATTCTTTATAAAACTCTGTCGATAATCCATCATCCCCCGGGGCTTTCCCTATCTTCAGTCCGCTTATTACCTCCTTAACCTCTTTATCAGTTATCTTTTCCTCCATTTCCTCCCTATGTTCTTGTTTTATTCCATTCCCCAACTGTCTCTCCAATATCTTTTTAAGCTTCTCCAAATCTACTTCCTTGTTTGCATATAATACCTGGTAAAATTCCTTAACAATTTTACATTTATCTCTATTCTTATTACACCTTGAACCTTGGCTATCAACCAATACCCCAACTTCTCTTTTTTCCCTTTTAACCTTGGATGCTCTTGCTAATAATTTTGAGTTCTTATTACTAAATTCAAAATATTCTCTATTTAGATAAATCAAATCTCGTTTAACTTTATCGATATCCTTACCCATTACTTCTGCCTTAAGTCCTTGTAATTTCATGAAAAAATTTTTGTCTTTATTTTTTGCATGCTCCTCCTGTAATTGTTTTATTTCTCTTTCTTTTTCTGTCTGTTCTGCTTTATATTTTTTATATTTAAAGCTTGCCAATTTTATACTTTCCCCCCTAAAAACTGACTTCATGGTATCCCATACAACGTTAAAATTGACCTCATTGTTGTCGTTCCACTGCCAACTTTCTTTCCAACTTTCCATAATTGCCTCTTTACTTTTCTGGTCTTTGAACAAATTGGGATCGTACCTCTAATTTCTTACTCTTCGAATATTTTTTTGTGCTTTCAATTCCAAATATACTTTAGCATGGTCTGTTTCCTTAATAATCCCAATTTCCGTACCTTCTATATCCCCAATTAAATTTTCCGAAAGTAAAACATAATCTATTCTTGAGTAGGTCCCATGGACGTGTGAGAAAAAGGAATATGCCCTTTCCGACCCCTTAAGCTCTCTCCACGAATCCTTCAAGCCCATAACATCCATCCAATTATCCAACACCTTCCCTTTCAAACCAATTCCACTTCTAGCTATGTTTGTACAATCTAATCCTGACCTTATCAAATTAAAATCACCAGCCACAATAGTTTTTGCAACATTTTCCAACTCCACTATTTTCCGAATTTTTTCAAGAAACTCTGCTTGGTGGTCATTCGGAGCATAAATATTTACCAACATAATTTCCTCATCCTCTAATTTTCCTCTTAGCAACAGATATCTACCCTCTTGATCAGCAATCTTTTTTGTAAGGTCAAAAGATTTTTGCAGGTCAAAAAAGATGCCCGGAGAGCCTTGGAAACTATAGTGGGAATAGAAGATTTTAGATTTAAGAATAATGTGTGTGACTGTTGATGTCATCAACCTTTGTGTGGAGTTGCACAACAGGATACTGGCCACTCGTATTCAACATTGTAAATGAACTTTATTTCTTAAGAAATGACTTAAAATTAAATCAAAGATCAAATGATGTAATTTTAGATACTTTATTGACAGTGTGTCAAACTTCACAAAAGTTCCCCTTTCTCCTCTCATAGGCAGGTACAATTTTGGTTGGAACAAAGCAGCAGTATAGATAGTAGGTCAATCTGAATCAGCTGGGGAGATATAGGCTAATCACGTCAATGTATTCACCTCATTTCCAGATTTATATTCAGGTTGGTCTTCCTTGGTATGCATCCTTATTGTTGTTGTTGTTCAGTCGCACAGTCGATTCCGACCGTTTGCGACCCTATGGACCATCGTTCTCCAGGCACCTCTGTCCTCCACCATCCCCCTCAGTCCTCCCAGTTCTGTGCCCATTGTGTCTACAATACCATCTATCCATCTCATCCTTGGCCTCCCCCTTCTTCTTTTGCCCTCCACCTTTCCCAACATCACGGCCTTCTCAAGTGAATCCTCCCTTCTCATTTGATGCCCAAAGTACTATAGCCTCATCTTTACTATTTGACCTTCCAATGAGCAGTCAGTGTTGATTTCTTCTAAGATTGACCTATTTGTTCTCCTCGCTGTCCAGGGTACCCTCAAAACTCTCCTCCAGCACCACATTTCAAAGGCATCTATTCTTCTGCGTTCAGCTTTCCTAATTGTCCAGCTCTCACATCCGTACATTACCACTGGGAATACCATTGCTTTGACTATTCTAATTTTTGTTTTCAAGGTGATGTCTCTGCTTTTCACCATGTTCCCCAGGTTTTTCATGGCTTGTCTCCCAAGAATCAGTCGCCTTTTTATTTCATGGCTGCAATCTCCATCTGCAGTGATCTTAGATCCCAAGAATGTAAAATCTGTCACTGCTTCTACTTCTTCCCCATCTATTCTCCAGGAACTGATCGGGCCTGTTGCCATTATCTTGGTTTTCTTGATATTGAGTCTCAAGCCAGCTTTTGCACTCTCCTCCTTCAATCCGATCAAGAGATTCTTTAGGTCTTCCTCACTTTCTGCCATTAAGGTGGTGTCGTCTGCATATCTCAGATTGTTGATGTTTCTCCCAGCAATTTTAATCCCATATTGTGATTCCTCCATCCCTGCGTTGCGCATTATGTGCTCTGTGTATAAGTTGAATAAGCAGGGTGACAAAATGCAGCCTTGTCTTACTCCTTTTCCTATTCCAAACCACTCTGTCATTCCGTGTTCTGTCCTAACTGTTGCTTCTTGGTTCCTGTACAGATTTCTCAGGAGGCATATGAGATGCTCTGGTATTCCCATCTCTTTAATCACTTGCCACATCTTGTTGTGGTCCACACAATCAAAGGCCTTAGTGTAATCAATAAAGCAAAAGTAAACTTGTTTCTGGTATTCCTTTGTTTTCTCCATGATCCAGCGTATGTTGGCAATGTGGTCTCTAGTCCCCCTGCCTCTTCTGAAACCAGCCTGCACCTCTGGTAGTTCTCTTTCCACATGCTGCTGAAGTCTATCCTGTATTATCTTGAGCATCACTTTGCTGGCGTGTGGGATGAGCGCAATTGTTCGATAATTTGAGCATTCTTTGGCATTGCCCTTTTTTGGGATTGGAACATATACTGATCTTTTCCAGTCCTGTGGCCACTGTTTTGTTTTCCAAATCTGCTGGCATATTGAATGCAGTAATTTGATGCCATCATCTTTTAAAGCTTTGAAAAATTCAACTGGGATACCATCATCTCCACTAGCTTTGTTGTTTGCAGTGCTCTTTAGGGCCTTTCTGACTTCACTCTCCAGGATATCTGGCTCAGGTTCAAAATCTTCATCATTGTGACTATCAGGAGTGTTGAGTTCCTTTTTGTAGAGTTCCTCTGTGTACTCTTTCCATCTTTTCTTAATTTCTTCTGCATCAGCTAGCTCCTTTCCGTCTTTGTCCCTTATCATGTTCATTTTTGCTTTAAATGTTCCCTTGATTTCCTGGATTTTTTTGAAAAGGTCTCTGGTTCTGCCTCTTTTGTTGTTTTCCTCCATTTCTTTGCACTGTTCTTTTAGGTAGTTTTCCTTATCTCTCCTTGCTTTTCTTTGAAATTCTGTGTTCAAAAGATTGTATTTTTTCCTTTCTCCTTTGACTTTTGCATTCCTTCTTTCCTCTGCTATTTTGAGAGCCTCATCAGACAACCACTTTGCTTTCTTACTCTTCTTTTCTTTTGGTATGGTTTTCTTTGCTGCTTCCTGCATGATGTCCCTCATCTCTGTCCATAATTCTTCTGGCACTCTGTCTATTGAGTCTAAGCCATTGAATCTGTTCATCACCTCCACAGTGTATTCTTTAGGGATGCTATCTAGGTGATATCTGTCTGGTCTCTTTGTTTTCCCTATTTTCTTTAGTCTAAGCCTGAATTTTGCAATCAGTAGGTTGTGATCTGAGCCACAGTCTGCTCCAGGTCTTGTTTTTGCTGACTGTATGGAGGTTCTCCATCTTTGACTGCAGAGTATGTAATCAATCTGGTTTCGGTGTTGGCCATCTGGTGATGTCCATGTGTAAAGTCGCCTCTTGTGTTGCTGGAAGAGGGTGTTTGCTATGACCAGTGCGTTCTCTTGGCAGAACTCTATCAGTCTTTGCCCTGCTTCATTCTGTGTTCCAAGACCGAACTTGCCTGTTATTCCCTCCACTTTTTGATTGCCTACTTTGGCATTCCAGTCTCCTAAAATAATTTGGACATCATTTCTTGGTGTTTGTTCTATGAGGTGTTGTAAGTCCTCATAGAACTGGTCCACTGTGGCTTCATCTGCACCCGTGGTTGGTGCGTATATTTGGATCACAGTAACTTTAGTGTATGAGAGTCAAGACACAGGAAACAGCCAAGGGCTGGGTTAACTCAGGTTTATTTCATGGTGGACAGAGGGAACATGAGGTAATGGCGGACGAACAGCTCTATATATATGGTAGTAACGTATTTGAATGTGGCTCCACGATAGCCCATTGGCTACTGCTCGCGTGACGTCATGGCGGGTCACGCCCTTCTTGTCCAGGTGTAGGTAGCGGCGGGAAACTTCCCGCGCTGTGGCCTTTGATGGGTTTGAACCAAGAGAGCTTGGACGCTCGCTGCTGCCAGCTGGTGGTCATTAGCTCGCGTCCTATTACAGGGTTTATAGTGATACAGCTGAAGGTTA
Organism: Bradypodion pumilum; assembly: GCA_035047305.1. Lineage (NCBI taxonomy): Eukaryota > Metazoa > Chordata > Lepidosauria > Squamata > Chamaeleonidae > Bradypodion > Bradypodion pumilum. The sequence goes on along the minus strand of JAWDJD010000004.1, from coordinate 303,487,028 downwards.
CATTGTTACTCATAGGCAAGGTTACATTGGTTCAGATACATTGTTATCACATGTAGAAGGTTACACTGTTAGAACACAACACTCCTCCCCCCTAGGATGAGACGAAGTCTCTCAGCCAAGATGGCTTATTTCGAACACGCTGGGGTCTCGGCGCGGGCTGCCCTGCCCCGGTTTCGCTCCCTCCTCCTTGCTCCCTGGCTTCCTGCCCTGTAATCGGAGAGGATGACTTGTTAGTGGTTTGCCGCGGCTCTGCGGCTTTGTTGGGAGGTGTGTGCTTTGTTTGGGAAGAACCGGGGGCACTGGGGGCTAACGAAAAACCCCTCTTCTCGCTTGGATGGGTGGGGGAACACTCCAAAAAACCCCCCCGGCTAGCAAAATCAAAATCGTAATCGAATTCGGGGGACGCGGCAGCGGCGGCCGCAAACTCCTTTTCCCCCTCCCCGGATTCGGACAGAACTGGCGTGTCAAAAGGATATGAGTCGGGACCACTGCTTTCCCCCCTGGCTTTGGACTGGTGTCCTTCTCTGTCTCCCCCTTGGGCTAAACGGGTGGGGGAGAACCCTATCGCTGAATCCGGTTGCTGAGCCCCACTGATCGGCCCCTCACTCACTCGGTGCCTCAGTTGGTCAGCGTGCCTCCTCCAGAGGAGACCGGTGTTAGTTTCCACCCGATACGACACTGGTCCCGTCTGTTCTACTATCGTCCCTGGCACCCAGGCTGGGCCTGCGTTGGCATAGTTCCTGCAGTGTACAGGATCGCCTACGCCGAAACCTTTCGAGACCGCTAAACCTATGTTCTTCCCTTTGTCCTCGACCCTCGTCGGGTCTAACCTGGACAAGATCGTGGTCAGTTTCCTCCGCATCAGCAGCTCAGCCGGCGAATATCCGGACGCTAAGGGGGTCACTCTGTACGCTAACAGAAATTGACAGACTTGGTGATTTAGATCTCCCGAGCCCATGCGCCGCAGCGCATCTTTTGTTGTGCGCACCAACCGTTCCACTTGGCCATTCGTGGCCGGGTGAAACGGTGCGGATGTGACGTGCCGAATCGCATTTGCCTCCATGAATGCCGCGAACTCAGCGGACGCGAAACAGCTAGCGTTATCGCTGACCAGAGTGTCGGGTAAACCGAACGTGGAAAAGACCCTCCTTAGCTGGCGAATGGTAGTGGCGGAGGATGTGCTCTTTACCGGAATGACCTCCAGCCACTTTGAGTATGCATCCACTACCAGGAGAAAAATGGTCCCTCGGAACGGGCCAGCGAAATCTACGTGCACCCTGGACCACGGTCCCCTTGCTGCGTCCCATTCCCTATGCGGGAGACGGGCTACCTCCGGTCGGGAGCACTGACATGCCTCACAAGTGCCAACCATATGCTCTATGTCGGCGTCCAGCTGGGGCCACCAGAAATAGCTCCGGGCCAGCGCCTTGAGAACGGATGATTCCCGGGTGGCTGACGTGCAGCAGCTTCAGCACCTTCGGTCGCAGGGACGTAGGAACCACCACCCGTTGGCCCCACAAGAGACACCCCCTCTCTAATGACAACTCTATTCGTTTTCGAAAAAATGGGTCGAATTCCGTGCTTGGGGATGACGCCGGCCACCCCTTCTGTACCCACGAGCATACTTTCTCCAGTGTTCTATCCTTTCCGGTCGCCCTGGCAATGTCGGCCGGTACTATTGGGGGTGAATCTAAGACCTCTATTAGCAATACCTGGCGGTCTCTTCCTACCCCTGCCTTCTGGTCGTCCGACAAGGGCAACGGAGACCGTGAGAGCGCGTCTGCATGGCTGATCTCCTTCCCGGGCCGGTATTCTAACTCATGTTGGTATGCGTTAAGAAAAATAGCCCACCGCAGCATCCTCGGGGACAGGATCTGTGGCGTAGGCTTATTTGCAGTGAAGATTCCTAATAGGGGCTTGTGATCAGTCACGATTTTGAACGGGCGACCATACAGAAAATCGTGAAATTTTTTGGTTCCCGCTACTATCGCTAATGCCTCCCTGTCGGTCTGTGCGTAATTCCGCTCTGCTTGGGACAGGGACCTTGAATAAAACGCTATCGGGGCCTCCCTTCCGTCGTTCAACACGTGGCAAAGCACCGCCCCCACCCCCACCGGGGATGCGTCGCAGACTAAAACTACTGGCCGTTTGGGATCGAAATGAGTCAGGATTGCCTCGGATGTTAGGAGCTGCTTTAACTCTGTGAACGCTCTCTCTTGCTCGTCACCCCACAGCCATTTTTCCTCTTTCTTAAGTAAACGATGGAGCGGCTCGGCAACAGACGCCTTCCGTGGAAGGAAGGTATGGTAGAAATTGAGAAGCCCCAGAAATGACTGTAGTTCGGTTTTGGATGTGGGGCGAGGGGCTTTCTTGATGGCGGCTACCTTAGATTTGGACGGCCTAATTCCCTCGGGCGTGACACGGAACCCTAAAAACTCAACCTCTGTTTCGAAAAATACACATTTGTCTTTTCTCAGTCGCAGCCCCGCTTTCTCGAACACGGTCAGAACTTTATCCAATCTATGTGCCAGCTCGGCCTTACTCCCCCCCGTTATCAACACGTCATCAAAATATGGCAACACCCCCTCCAGCCCCTTCAGGAGGCGTTCCACGAGCGACTGAAAAAGGCCAGGTGCCGAGTTCACGCCGAACTGTAAACGCGACACCTGGAACGCCCCCTTATGTGTAACTATTGTTTGTGCCGCCGCTGTGGCGGGGGTTACAGGGAGTTGCTGGTAGGCCTGTGCTAAATCGAGCTTAGCGAAACACTTTCCCCCATTCAGCCTGGCCAGAAGGTGGCTGACCACTGGCACCGGGTATGCGTTAGGGCAGATCGCCTTGTTAATTGTACATTTATAATCAGCGCAAATGCGCACCTCCCCGTTAGCCTTCAGTGCTGTTACAATTGGAGTCTCCCACTCCGCGGAATCCACAGGAACAAGAATCCCCTGACCCACCAGTTTGTCCAGTTCCGCCTCTATTTTGTCCTTTAGTGCGAACGGTACCCTGCGCGGCTTGAGTCTTATCGGGCGGACCTCCGGGTCTAGGTCGAAGGCTACAGGGGGTCCCTTGAACTTTCCCAGTCCACTTTTAAAAACGGCGGGGTGTGCGTCGCACACCGCTTGTATTGGATCCACGCCTACGGCATGCACCCCCCCTATGAACAAACCTAGAGGCTGAAACCACTGCGTTCCGAGGAGGCTACAACTCCCCCCTTTTAGCACCACTAGGGGAAGTTCCGCAGAATGTCTCTTAAAACGAACCCGGAATGTCCCGACCCCCAACACTGGAATGTTGTTCCCCTGTACGTCCCGTAGTGTGGCCCTCAATGCTTTAAGTTTGGGCCGCACGTGGGGGTCGATTTTCAAGAACTCTCTCTGGGGAATTATAGAATAGGAGGACCCCGAGTCAATTTCCATCCTAATAGGGGTCCCTTGTACTAGTACCTCAACGAAGTAATGGGCCTGTCCCGCAGACACGCTGAACACAGGAGCGTCGCCCTCGCTGTCGTCCGAGATGCGGCCCACGCCGTCCTGCTTCCTCGTGGTCCGGGCGCCATCTTTGGACCTCGCTGGACGGTCCGGTCTGGCCGAACGGTCTTGTGACTGTCTCCGGCCCTCTTTCCCTTTCCTGCACGCCTTGGCGATGTGCCCCCGACGGCCGCAGTTGAAACACTCGGTTTTTCTGAATGGGCACCTCACGCGCTCATGGGCCGCTCCGCAACCATCGCAGCGGCGCCCTCCCCTTCGGACCTTCTGGACCTCCTCGCCGTCGCTGCTGTCCGAAGACGACTTCGAGATCCGTCGGGTTGCGTGCACCGACTGTCCGGACTTTCCGTGCAACGAGCTCTCCGCTTTGCCGGCCCTCGGACGCCACTCACGCCACTTGTGCATCTCATCTACTCCAGCATTCGTGGATTCCGCGGCTTCCGCGGCCTCTACAACCTCTGCCAGTGTGGGGGGTGGCTCCTTGTTCATCAGGCTGCGCTGCACTTCCTTGTCCTTCAGGCCACACAGAACTCCGTCCCTGAGGGCCATCTCTAAGAAGTGGTCCCATCTGCAGGGGGCGGCGGCTACTCTCATAGCTGTTACGAAGGCTTCCACCGACTCGTCCGGCACTTGGACTCGCCTCCAAAACGCGCTCCGAGCGGGAAACATTGCCCTCGAGGGTCGGAAACGCTCACGCAGCAGTTTCATGATGTCACCAGCTTTGAAATCACTCATCTTCTTCGGTGCAATAATGCCCACCAGCGTTCGCTTGGTCTCCATCCCAAGCATGCGGGTGAGGATGGCCCTCTTCCTTTCCTCGTCGTCTTCTTTGACTTTGAGTTCCACCAGTGCCGCCTGGAAGTCCATTTCAAAGAGCTCCCAGTCTTGCGGTTTGGTGATGTTGAACCCGCTCTGTGCCCTGGCTCCTTGGGGATCCATAATCCCACTTTCGTCGCCAGTTTAGTGTATGAGAGTCAAGACACAGGAAACAGCCAAGGGCTGGGTTAACTCAGGTTTATTTCATGGTGGACAGAGGGAACATGAGGTAATGGCGGACGAACAGCTCTATATATATGGTAGTAACGTATTTGAATGTGGCTCCACGATAGCCCATTGGCTACTGCTCGCGTGATGTCATGGCGGGTCACGCCCTTCTTGTCCAGGTGTAGGTAGCGGCGGGAAACTTCCCGTGCTGTGGCCTTTGATGGGTTTGAACCAAGAGAGCTTGGACGCTCGCTGCTGCCAGCTGGTGGTCATTAGCTCGCGTCCTATTACAGGGTTTATAGTGATACAGCTGAAGGTTACATTGTTACTCATAGGCAAGGTTACATTGGTTCAGATACATTGTTATCACATGTAGAAGGTTACACTGTTAGAACACAACAGTAACATTGAAGGGTTTGCCCTGAATTCTTACTGACATCATTCTGTCATTTTTGAGGTTGTATCCCATTACTGCTCTTCTCACTCTTTTATTGACAATTATGGCTACTCCATGTCTTCTAAGGTTTTCTTGTCCACAGTAGTAGATGTGATGGTTTCCAGAGCTGAATTCACCCATCCCTGTCCATTTTAGCTCACTGATGCCCAAGATGTCAATGCTTATTCTTTCCATCTCATTTTTTACCACTTCTAGTTTACCTTGGTTCATTGATCTCACATTCCATGTCCCTATGCAGTACTGCTCCTTACAACATTGCATTCCTCCTCCCTCCTTCCTGTCCCTCCCCTCCCTCCACTCTATGGTGTTAAGCATCCTGTATCACCTAGCCTGCCCCTTTGTTTGCCCCTTTGTTTTGCCTTTTGTTTTGGTCAATAGGGTTCTCTTGGCAAGCTTTGTGGCGTGGTTTGCCGGTTTCTACGCCATGTTTTTTCTCGCATCATACATCATATCACAGTTTAAAAAATTTAAAACAGTTTAAACAACATATTATCATGCATACTTATCACACTCTAAAACACAGTCTCTATGTTAATTGCTATATTAAGTCAGTGTAAAGTCTCTATGTCAGTTGCTATATTTTTCACATCAGCTACTTATCCTTGTGTCCTCACTCCCCAGGTGGGGTTGTTGTCTCTGGGCCCCTTGCTCCCGTGACATCGCAGTGGCGAGCAGTGGATGTTTTCCCCGTGGGTCAGCTGTTCCTCTTCCTCTGCCTCTGGTGGCGGTGGTGGATGGTGACTTTTTCCGCCGCCTGCCTGGTCTTCTTCACCACCGGCTGGGGTGGTCTCGCGGCTGCTCCTGGCCGCGGGTAGCCTCCTCGCGGTGGCGGCGGTGGTGGATGGTGACTTTTCCCGCCGCCTGGCCAGTCCTCCTCACCCCCGGCTGGGTTGGTCCCGTGGCTGCTCCTGGCCGCGGGCAGCCTCCTCGCGGCGGCGGCGTTGGAGGATCGGTGGAGGATCACGACCTCTCCCGCTGCCTGGCCGGTCCTCCTCACCCCCGGCTGGGGTGGTCCCGCGGCTGCTCCTTGCCGCGGGCAGCCTCCTCGCGGCGGCGGCGGTGGAGGATCGCGACCTCTCCCGCCGCCTGGCCGGTCCTCCTCACCCCCGGCTGGGGTGGTCCCGCGGCTGCTCCTTGCCGCGGGCAGCCTCCTCGCGGCGGCGGCGGTGGAGGATCGCGACCTCTCCCGCCGCCTGGCCGGTCCTCCTCACCCCCGGCTGGGGTGGTCCCGCGGCTGCTCCTGGCCGCGGGCAGCCTCCTCGCGGCGGCGGCGGTGGAGGATCGCGACCTCTCCCGCCGCCTGGCCGGTCCTCCTCACCCCCGGCTGGGGTGGTCCCGCGGCTGCTCCTGGCATCCTTATTACCTCTTCCTATAATGCAACTTCCTGTTTCTAATTTTTCTCTTAAGTTAGAGCAGGGGTCGGCAACCTCTTTAAGTCAGGGGCTGGTTCACACCCCCTCAGACAATTGAGGGGGCTGTACTGGTGATTCCACTCCCTGTAAACACTGCCATAAAACACGTCCACAGCTGTCTCTGCATTTATGGCTGTAAAGGCTTAAGCAGGAAGGAAATAAACTGTTGCCCCCCTTATCTTCCTCTTATTTTCCCCTACTAACCTGTTTTGATGGAGGCATGATAGTGCAGATGCATTTATGTCTGTTCTGACACTTCCAGCAGGAGCGAAGGTGGCAGGCCAGATGATTTGGCCCCGTGGGCTGGATCCGGCCTGTGTGAGGTACGATGCCAACCCCTGAGTTAGAGTAATAATCAAATGAACAGACTTGCATGTATGGAAAACAAGTACAATGACCTTACCTTCAAATGGGTTACCAAAGTTAATAAAAGGCTCTTCGAGAAAGCGCATTTGTTTCTCCAGTTACTAGCATTTGTCGTTCTGTTTTCTCACAGGGCTCGTCTGGAGTTACTGCAATTCATGTCTGTAAGCTATATTTCTTCCCATCCCCACATACTTCAGCCATGGGGAAAAATGTATCTTACAGCTATGAAGACCTGCATTGGATTGCAAAAATGCCCTGGGTAGAAGAACAAAAAACTAGTACTTTTTAATATGCATTTGTATCATTTCTCTAATCTAATAGTTTGTGTACTTGCTTGCTGGCCTGTCTTCATGCCTCTGCTGGAAAGGTTTGAGATGGAAAGACACCAATCTTACAGAAAATCCCCAAGCACCAGCCTGAAGCCTTCTTTATTTAGAATGGATTCTACATCTAGCCTGCCTCCATCAAAACTAAATAAAGGGGAAAATAAGAGGAAGAGAAGGGAGGGAGCATAACGGTTTATTTCCTTTCTGCTTAAGTGTTTGCTGCAAGATCAGTGTCTCCCTCCCAGCTTAACTCTTTACAGCAGCTGGTAGAACATGTTCAGAACTAAGACAGACAGAAAATAAACAGAATTTTGCTCCAGCCAGGGATTCTGGCATCAGTTTTCCTTCTGCTGTTGTTTTAGTCAGTAACCAGAATTAAGACTACAGGGGTGTCAAAAATGTATACACGTTAACCAAAATGTCCACTTGTATTGCTGTGCATACTGTTTCAATTTCTTCCCAAAGTACTGCCAGTGTAGCTAGTTTCGAGCAAACGTCATACTACACGTTGCTACCGTAATTCAATTCAACTTTGAAAAGTAATGACTAGATCTCTTAAACTGTGTATATGTTGCAGTTAAAAATAGTTTCCAGTTAAAAATAGTTTTCTGTAGTTGAAACCAGCTTTAATCAAATGCCTTGGTTAGAACTAAAATAAAGACGACTGATTATGGGAAGACAAGCTATGAGAAACCTGGGGAATATAGTGAAAAGCAGAGATATCACCTTGAAAACAAAAATTCACATAGTCAAAGCAATGGTATTCCTGGTGGTAATCTATGGGTGTGAGAGCTGGACCATTAGGAAAGCTGAGCGCAGAAGAATAGATGCCTTTGAAATGTGGTGTTGGAGGAGAGTCCTGAGAGTCCCCTGGACAGCAAAGAGAACAAATAGGTCAATATTAGAAGAAATCAACCCTGACTGTTCATTGGAGGGACAAATAGTGAAGATGAAGCTAAAGTACTTTTGACACCAAATGAAAAGGGAGGAGTCACTTGAGAAGGCCTTGATGCTGGGAAAGGTGGAGGGCAAGAAAAGAAGGGGGCGTCCAAAGATGAGATGGCTAGATGATGGACACAATGGGGACGGAGCTGGGTGGGCTGATGAGCATGGTGGAGGATAGAGGTGACTGGAGGAAAATGGTCCATGGGGTCGCAAAGGGTCGGAATCGACTGTGCGACTGAACAACAACGAAAGTTCTGACGCGTTCAGTTAAAACTGGTTTTACCTAGGGACAACTAGTTTTAACTGGAAACTAGTTTTAACTGTAACATATACATTTTTGTCATTCTCTGCATATTTTGACAGAGAATGCTGGGCAGTTTTTATTTTATTTTAAATTTACGCCTAGAAAGGAGCATAGCACTAAATGGAGCCTCTATAGGGTAAGCCTTGGAACAAAAAACTCACAAAGGCAACAGGGACCGAAAAAATGCTTGGGAAGACAAAGATAAGTGTTACATCATGTGGATGGTGGTAATGTTATCCCAAATCTGAAAATTACTGCTTTTATTATTTTTATATACTTTCATTTCCAATAAAGATGCTTTTACTCCTTATTTTTAATTTTTCCCCATTTCAACGTTAGGCTTACATTTACACAAGCACTACACTAAAACACACATCGATTAAACACACCTCACAGATAAATAACTGCAAAGATCCATTTTTAATGAATTTGCAAAGGATCGCAAAAAACACGATTTAAAACGCCTCTGCAAAAGCATATTCAATCGCATGGGCGGTAGACTGGCCCTCGCTCATTCACTTGCATCTACATCCAGTGCTTCTCTTCACAATGATCTTCCCTTACATAATAAGTTGGAGTATTCTCTACTTCATGTCATTCCCTCATGATATTCCCAAGGTATTGGAGCTTTGCAGGCGCACCCCCCAATAACGGACTCAGACACCATTGAAAGTGGATAACGGCATTGGGCCACATTTATTGATTCATGCCCTAGTCCGAATTATAAATTTGTATTGGTAAAACGACCAATCATAATTCTTAAGGCAAGCAGGCCGAAGTAACACTGGTAAGGTACCACCCAAAATTGCCAACGGCAATTGGTTACAATGTATCAATTTGTATCAATTTGTTTGTTGACAACAAACAAATTGTTGACCGTAGTCAATATCTAACTGATGACCCCACCCTCTGACTCGTATCCGTGAAATCACGGGGTGATGCATGCTGGCTAGCTATCGCCATCACCCCATCGCCTGGTTCGTCGTTGACCGGACAACGTTTAACTAATTTATTCCTATCTAGTGTTGTCCAGTCAATTGCGAACCTGCCGGATACCTGTGGGTCATAACTGTTTACCTTACCAGTGCTACCCGCCCATGTGACCAAAGTCAACAGCAGTCATAGCAGAACCCCTATGTCAAACCATAGCAACAGTGTGGGATGGGCAAAAAAGCCAGGACCCGGAAGCCAATGTGGGTCCCAGCCAAAAATTCCCACCCGGCCCCGAAGCGACCATAATATCACACTGTTAACTAGGGAGGGGGTGAAGGGGAAAAACTTCTCCGCTCCGTCGCTTAGCTAAAATGGCAGCTCGGCTGCCTCGTGGCCACCCCTTTTATGAGGGAGCTGGCCACGCCCTAAACTACCCGGATCATTCGTCCTGTGGGGGGGGCCCGCAAAGAGCGTGGCGGCCATTTTGGCGCCGCGCTTGCATTGCAGGCGCACCCCCCAATAACGGACTCAGACACCATTGAAAGTGGATAATGGCATTGGGCCACATTTATTGATTCATGCCCTAGTCCGAATTATAAATTTGTATTGGTAAAATGACCAATCATAATTCTTAAGGCAAGCAGGCCGAAGTAACACTGGTAAGGTACCACCCAAAATTGCCAACGGCAATTGGTTACAATGTATCAATTTGTATCAATTTGTTTGTTGACAACAAACAAATTGTTGACCGTAGTCAATATCTAACTGATGACCCCACCCTCTGACTCGTATCCGTGAAATCACGGGGTGATGCATGCTGGCTAGCTATCGCCATCACCCCATCGCCTGGTTCGTCGTTGACCGGACAACGTTTAACTAATTTATTCCTATCTAGTGTTGTCCAGTCAATTGCGAACCTGCCGGATACCTGTGGGTCATAACTGTTTACCTTACCAGTGCTACCCGCCACACGGAGGGGCTTCAAAGAAGGCCTGACGCCCCCCCCCCAGACCGTCAGCTCGGTCAACAGGCCTGCTCGCCAATCACCCAACAGGAGGTCCATACCTCCTCGCGACAGATGGACCCCATCCCCTGCATACAAATCATAATTTTCTAGTCCAATAGCGGGGTGACGACTGACCCGTCCCCAAGCCTTGTCGGCAAGGAACCGCGCCACCGCCTTATTGACCGCGCGCCTAGCGCGGTCAATGGCCATGAGGTCAACTCCTCCTCTGTAAGAATGGCGCGGGACAATGTCCGACCAAACCAGGGTTGCGGGAGGCCAGACGTAGTGCAAGTAGGCGAGGTCCTCGCAAATCGCATGCTTGAGCGACAAGCCAGTGACCTGACCCAAATCGTTGCCCCCCAAGTGCATGATGAGAATGTCAGGCGGGGCAGCACTTCTGCCTGAAAACAGAAAAGGCAGCAGCTCCCGCCACAACATCCCAGGCTTACCATGCCATGTGAGACTGGCGTGTTCACCCAGTCCCAGTCGGGGTCCCCACTCTGTCGCCGCAGCGTAACGCGCTGCCCTTTGCACGTAGCTGTGGCCCACCAGCCATACTGTCACCGGTGTAATACGACACCCAGGGTCTGTAAGGAAAAATGAGGGAAATGATGTAAGGTGACTGGGTTGGTACTCACGGGGGGAGCGGGCGCACATAAAACTGAAAACATCGTGAACCCCACCTTCCCATGCTGCGTATGTCAGCCCCGGAGTACCCAAACGCAGCTGCTGTAGAGGCTGCCCCAATACGGAATGAATGTGTGCCATAACGGGCACCTGGTAGGCCCACCCTGGCGAGGGCTCTGCCTGTCACCTTCCAAAACTGAAATTTTGTGAGGGGAGACCCATCCTGGTGACAGAAAAACGGGCCATGGTGCGTGCCACGCAGTGCAAGAAACTCCTGTAGGGCACCAACCGGACAGATGTCTGCCAAAGAACACCGTAGCAGTCTTACACCACTGCCTACGCCCTGCTGATCAGTCTTAGAGGAGCGTATCCTCAACTGGGCCCAGTCTTTGGCAACATATACATCTTCGAGTTCCAGTGCCCTACAACTTGCATCCGCCTTAGACAGCATCACAAGTTCGCTGATGCGGAGCGCTCCAAAACATGCCACCGTTGTGGCTGCATGAAAAAGGGCTGCCTCATAATGATCAAAACAGAGGCCTGGCCAGCCCCGGGCCAACTGGGTAAGAACCCCTGGGGAAATAGGGTGCCGGTCATCCGGGCAACGCCCGCGCTCGCGCACCCACCCCTCCAAAACATGTCTCACACGGAAGTCAGAGGTGCTGTCCACATGACCCCCCACCTTGGCCATAAAAGCCAACGCTGACAGCTTAGATGCTATGGTGCGAGGTGCGAGGCCCTGGGAATGCAGGTGAACCATGAACCGTAGCACATGGTCCACCGGGATAGGCCAGGTCTCTGGCAGGTGAAATTGGGCGGAAAATGCCCTATAAGAATTAAAAGCTTGTTGATACGCCTTACGCGTGCGGGGCGCCAGTGACAGGCCGATCGCCCGGTTCACCTCTCCCTGCCAATGGTCCATATCTCATCCGGGAGTGGCGAGGGAAATTCCTCCGCATCCGGGGCCAAGGCACGGAACCGGGAGATCTGCAGGCGGGACAAAGCGTCGGCAATATCATTATTAACCCCTGGGACGTGCCTAGCCCTGAACAAAACGTTGAGGCGCAGGCAGCGCAGCACAAACTGGCGCACTAGGTCCATAACCCTGGGTGATTTAGAAGTCTGTGCATTGATGATACGGACAACCGCAGCGTTGTCACACCAGAAATGCACGACCGAGTTGGCCCATTCCTCGCCCCACAGCATCAAAGCCCCCAGGATAGGAAAAAATTCAAGGTATGTGAGATCACGCAGGCGACCCGTGCCTGCCCATGCCAGTGGCCACCCACCATAGGCCCACTTCCCATTGAAGTACATCCCATAACCCAGGGCTCCTGAGGCATCAGACTGGACCTGAAAACTCGGGGAAGCCAGGAGGTCAGACCTCCATAATGAGACCCCATTGAACTCCCTCAGGAACTTTAACCAGACAAACATGTCTGCCCTGATACCCCGGGTAATCCTGACTCTATGGTGGGGCCTGGATAACCCTGCCATGGCATCGCATAAGCGCCGGGCAAAAGCCCTGCCCGGTGCGACCACCCTGCAGGCAAAATTAAGGTGACCATGTAACACTTGGAGTTCCCTCAGCGATGCCTTGCGCTTGGCCAGCAAATCCGAGATGAGGGCCACTAACCGGGACACCTTATCCCCTGGTAACCTAGACGCCTGCGCTACTGTGTCGATCTCCACCCCCAGGAATACTAGCTTGTTAGATGGGCCCTCGGTCTTTTCGGGCGCTAAAGGGACACCGAGTTCCTCCATTAGCGTCTGAAATGTGTTGAGGAGACGTGGACACGTGTCCCAGCCCCGTTCACCCCCGAATAAAAAGTCATCCAGGTAATGGGCTACAGACCGGGACCCTGACCTGCGCACGAACGCCCACTCCAGGAAGGTACTGAAACGCTCGAATGCAGAGCATGATATGGAACAGCCAAAAGGCATGGCCTTATCAAAATAATATTCACCCCGGAATTTAAAACCCAGCAATTCAAAGTCGCCCGGGTGCACAGGCAAGAGGCGAAAAGCCGACTTAATGTCGCACTTAGGCAGTAGCGCACCCGGGCCACATGAGCGCACCATGCGCAGCGCATGGTCAAAAGATGTATACCTGACTGAGCAAAGGTCATCAGGTATAGCATCATTGACCGATCGGCCGGCTGGGTAGGACAAGTGATGGATAAGGCGAAACTCGCCCGGAGATTTCTTGGGAACCAAGCCCAGGGGCGATACCTTAAGGTTAGTGAACGGGGGTGCAGGGAAAGGGCCGGCGACCCTGCCCGCACTGACCTCCCTATTAATGCTGGCAGCAGCCACCTCCTCCCTTCCCCTAAGGGACAAAAGGTTGGGGGCATCCTGAGGGGACCTGTCACCCATGAAAGGAATACGGAACCCCTGTCTAAAGCCCCAAAGCAGATAATCTGCATCCTCCCCCTTCGGGTACAATGCGAGCCAACGCTCCAACATGTCCACATTAATTGGGGAGGGAGCCTTTCGGTGAACTAGCTCCATCTGCGGCAGGCTTGCCAGTCCACTGTCCGCCCTTCCCTCTGCCCCGCGTCCCTCCAGGCCTGGGACAGGCAGAGGCTGCGTGGGGGCCCACACAGGTGGGACACTCATGCCTGTACCTGCAATTTTTCCTATTGCAGGAACCATTGGACGAGAAAGTCCAGCACAGCAGGCGGGCTGGAACCCCCTGCCCCGCCACCTGGCGGGGAACCTGAGCTGGAGCCGCTCGCTGGACCGCATGTCCACAATGGTATCTCTCCCCTGGCGCAGGGCGCGTGGGCGTCATATACAGAAGCCAAAGCCTCTGGCACGGCTCGTCCCACCTCATCTCGGGGTGCAGGGGAATCCGCATGCGAAATTCCTCGTCATAAGCCAACCACGAGGGGCCCGGAAAGTCAACCATCGCCCTATAGATGTTGTCCAAATATTGGACCATCGGAATAGCCAAATCTGGCCGCGCTCTCAAGTACACTGCCATGTAAATTAAATAAGCCGGCAGCCAGTTGGCCCAGGTACGTGGTGGCTTGCGACGACGCGCCTGCTCCTTATCCTTCTCATCCTGCCCCTCCCTCTCCTCCTTGGTGGGCTCTCTGTTCAAGAGTGAGAAGATATCGACATACTCCCCCCGCCATATCTTTTCCCTGGTGGCTTGCGCTAGGTGGTCACCCAGTGGCAAAGAATATCCCGCCGTTGGCAAGGCCGAAACTGGGACCGCAGCCAGGGCGGGCATCTGAAAAGGGGCCTGTGCTGGCCCCGCCACCCCCAATAAATTCCCGGCAGGGTAGGGAACACCTGTAACCCCAGCAAGCTGTGCAGCAGTCGACATCGCCGAGTGGGGCGCCGGCGGCAGGGCCACCGCACCACCCGCGCGAGGCCAAGGCCATTGAAAGGCCCCCCCAGTAGTGGCAATGTGTGTAGGTGTATTGGCTTGTACCGGATACTCACATGTCGCACCCCCGCAGGCCGCCCCCACCGGGGGTTCCGGCCCACCGGGGGCGTCGGAGCTCACGACCGCCGTAGAGCTCATCATCGGGGCCTGACCCACACCTGCTTGCTGGCCGGGGAGCTGCGAGGCAGTGGCTGAAGTTGCGCCACGCGCCTGCAGCAGCTCGACCCGTCCCGTCGCCTGCTGCTGTCCGACCGACGGCGCCTCGAGACTAACCCCACCGGTAGCCCCAGCGTGGCTGGCCTGAGCCAAAGAGGCCTCAAGGGCCGCCACACGGGCCAGTAAGGCCTGCACGCTAACCTGGGGCCAAGGGCCGGCCGGCCCACCTGTGAGAGACGCGGGTACAGGGGCGGAGGGTCGGTGCCGTCACCTGCCAAGGCAGAGGGCCAGACCACCCCCCAAGGCTAGAAGGCCCCGGGGGGAGCTGCGCCCCCGCCGGTGCAGGCCCAGCAGAATGAGATCCAGAAGCGGTGTCCACCACGTTTGGGGCGCGGGCCGCACCTTCCGGCCAAGGGGTGATTGACCCCATCCCGCCGGTCCCGGCGGGTGCCGGCAAAGGCGGCTGCTGGGGAGGCGCCACCGTGGTCCTCCGACCCGGATTGCGCCTCCTGCTCGTGCGAGCCGCACCCGAAAGTGCCTTCTTCTTCGAAGGCATCTCACTCAAGGCAAAGGAAGCCGAAAGAGCAGATTCGCCGCCAAAAAGGCTTCCAGGTAAGGAGCGACGGAGACACAGGGAAAAACTTCTCCGCTCCGTCGCTTAGCTAAAATGGCAGCTCGGCTGCCTCGTGGCCACCCCTTTTATGAGGGAGCTGGCCACGCCCTAAACTACCCGGATCATTCGTCCTGTGGGGGGGGGGCGCAAAGAGCGCGGCGGCCATTTTGGCGCCGCGCTTGCATTCTTTGTGTAATGGTTTTACACAGTTCTTGTTTTTTAATCCATCCGGTGCAACACTTCTACATTAGTCACATGGTCAGCCCATGATTATCCTTATTCAAAGCTGATGGATGGTGTAATTCCAGAGAACTCACGCAACATCTGATTTCAGTTAGAAAATTTCATCTTATTTAATTTTGTTATTTGATTTTACTATAACCTTTTCCAAGTGATGCAATGAATTTTATTGGCAATGCCAATAAAGATAGCTTGACCAAGAAGCCCAAATATTAACATCCTTCCATCCTCTGCTTCCAGATTCTTCAGTTACCTTGAATTGCAGTGTTCGCTGCTATTGCTCTTTTCTTAATTACCAGTCCATTTGTGGGTGCATATGAACTTTTTCATTTGTATTGAATGGTTCATTAGAGAAGCACTAGCAGTAGTTTGTTTGTATTTTGCTTGTGGTGCTTCCAGTACATGCACAGATTCATTAAGTACATTCTACAAAAAGAAATCAATAAGATCGACCTTCAATTTTTAGAAGAAAGAGAAAAGAAAAGTACACAAGCTGCTCATCCATTGAAAATAAAATATTTAAAAGGTCAATTAAACATACCGAACTAAGAGGTTGTAAACCTGTTCTGTGTTTGACAATTAAATCCATGTGTACATGTCCGTGTACCAATAAATAGAAGCTGTCCAGCAAATAAATATCAGGTGCCCTGTGTTAAAAATAGGAGTGGAGAGGGAGGAATCTATCAGTGCATATCATTATGTAGATTGAAAGAGAATATCTCATCACACATGTAACTAGTGGACCTATCCAAATGACATATCAAAACATGAATTGCAGGAATAGAATAGAATGTGGTTTTGTTAATGAGCCATCACATTATGTTATTGTTATTACTATTCCACTGTTTCCTCTGCAAACATAGGTCTTTTATGCTCAAAAGCTTTCTTCTTTTCCAAACTCTCATTAGAAGCTATTTTTCAATCATAGCACAAATAATGCTTCCGTTATTACTTTGAGTGCTGAAGTTTGCCTCAGACTTCAGCTGAGGCTTAAAAACAGGAGTACAATGAAATGGATTCTTCAACATATATATATATAACAAAAAGACAATAACAGAGAATGAAGTTTCAAGCAAAATGACCAAGCAACTGTTGAAATTGCCATTATTTTATGATTTATTCCTTTTCTACTGCTGGATAGCTGTATGCTTTGGGTGGGAGTGATTCCCCGTTGTGCTTTCTTGACAGAGGCTGGATCTGCAGTTTATTGCTATTTGTTTATTTGTTTGCTTGTTAATGTCTATTGTTATACATTATATAGTTAATTAATTTTTCAAAATGAACTAACCAAGCTTCTAATCACTGTACAAACCTGAACAGATATTGGAAAATAGTAAGCTGTTTAAGAGGTGTCACTGCTATTGCCCTCCAGATAGATATTTATCAAAATCAGCAAATGCAAGCGCGGCGCCAAAATGGCCGCCGCGCCCTTTGCGGGCCCCCCCCCCCACAGGACAGAGAATCCGGGTAGTTAGGGGCGTGGCCAGCTCCCTTATAAAAGGGGTGGCCACGAGGCAGCCGAGCTGCCATTTTGCCTCAGCGACGGAGCGGAGAAGTTTTTTCCCCTGTGCCTCCGTCGCTCGTTGGTAACACCGGGAAGCCTTTTGGGTCGATTTTGCCTAGCTAGCTTCCCTTTTTTGCTGCGGTGAGATGCCTTCCAAAAGAAGGCTGCTGCGAATTCAGCCCGGGCTGTTAGGAGGCGCAACCCAGGTCGGAGGACCGTGGTGCCGCCTCCTCAACAGCCACCTTTGCCATCCCCGGCCGGGGCTGGTGGCTTGGGGTCTATCGCCCCTTGGCCCGATCAGAGTGCGGGCGCGGAGGGCGCTCCGGCCCGCGGCCCGCGAGCGGTGGACACCGCTCCTCCTCCTGCCCAATCAGTTGGGCCTATTACTTTCGGGCCGCAGCCTCTCCCGGGGCCCTCTAGCCTTGGGGGGTGGCCCGGCGCCCTGCCTTGGCAGGTTTCCCCACCAGCCCTACCGGGCTTCGGTCCTGGCCAATGGCCATATATCGGTCAGGGGGTGCAGGGACCTGCCCCCATGCAAGTGTCAGGCGGGCCGGCCGGCTCTTTGCCCATGGTCAATGTAGACACCTTACTGGCCCGTATTGCGGCCTTGGAGGCGTCTTTGGCCCGGGCCAGTCAGGCAGGCGCCCCTTTTGGGGTACCTTTTGAGGCGCTATCGGCAGCAGGACAACGGCCGGCGGCGAGGGTTGAGCTGCTGCAGGCGGGTGGCGCGGCTCAGGCCACTGCCTCGCAGCTCCCCAGCCAGCAACCTGGTGCGGGTCAAGCCCCGGTGATGAGCTCTACATCGGTCGTGCGCTCCGATGCCCCCAGTGGGCCAGAACCCCCGGTGGGGGCGGCCCGCGGGGGTGCAGCATGTGAGTATATGGTGCAAACGAGTACATCCACACACATTCCCAATACAGGGGGGACCTTTCAGTGGCCTTGGCCTCGCGCGGGTGGTGCAGGGGATACGCCGCTGGCGACCCACCCGGCGACAACTACTGCCACCATGCCCACTGGGGTGGGCCTCGGTTCTTACACTGCTGGGAACGTACTTGGGGTGGCATGGTTAACTCAGGTCCCTTTGGGTAGGCCAGCTACCCCCTTTTCGGCTTTGCCGACGGCAGGGTATTCCTTACCACTGGGTGATCACTTGGCACAGGCTACCAGAGAAAAGATATGGCGAGGGGAGTACGTAGATATCTTCTCACTCCTGAACAGAGAGCCCACCAAGGAAGAAAGGGAGGGTCAGGATGAGAAGGACAAGGAGCAGGCATGCCGCCGTAAGCCGCCGCGTACCTGGGCCAACTGGCTCCCCGCTTATTTAATATACATGGCGGTATATTTGAGGGCGCGGCCGGATCTAGCTATTCCCATGGTCCAATATTTGGACAACATATATAGGGCGATGGTAGATTTCCCGGGCCCCTCATGGCTAGCATATGATGAGGAATTCCGTATGAGGATTCCCCTACACCCCGAGATGAGATGGGATGAGCCGTGCCAGAGACTGTGGCTCTTGTATATGACACCCACACGTCCTGCCCCGGGGGATAGATACCATTGTGGACATGCGGTCCAGCGAGCAGCTCCAGCGCAGGTTACCCGCCAACTGGCGGGGCAGGGGGTTCCAGCCCGCCTGCTGTGCTGGACTTTTTCGTCCAATGGTTCCTGCAGTCGGAAGAACTGCAGGTATAAGCATGAGTGTCCCACATGTTCTGGTCCCCATGCAGCCTCTGCTTGTCCCAAGCCTGGGGGGGCGCGAGGCAGAGGGAGGGGTGGACAGTGGGCTGGCAAGCCTGCCACGGATGGAACTAGTTCTCCGAAAGGCCCCCTCCCCAATTAAGGTGGACATGCTGGAGCGCTGGCTCGCATCGTACCCAAGGGGAGAAGACAGAGAGTATCTCATCCAAGGTTTTAAGCAGGGATTTCGTATCCCTTTTATGGGTGATAGATCCCCTCAGGATGCTCCCAACCTTTTATCCCTCAGAGGAAGGGAGGAGGTAGCCGCGGCCAGCATTAAAAAGGAATTAGACGCGGGCAGGGTCGCCGGACCTTTTCCCGCACCCCCTTTTCCCAACCTTAAGGTTTCGCCATTGGGTTTGGTTCCTAAAAAGTCCCTGGGTGAGTTTCGCCTTATTCATCATTTGTCCTACCCAGCCGGCCGATCGGTCAACGATGCGATACCTGATGACCTTTGTTCGGTCAGGTATACATCGTTTGACCATGCGCTGCGCATGGTGCGCTCGTGTGGCCCGGGTGCCTTGCTGGCCAAGTGCGACATTAAGTCAGCTTTTCGCCTCTTGCCGGTGCACCCGGGCGACTTTGAATTGCTGGGTTTTAAATTTAGAGGGGAGTATTATTTTGATAAGGCCATGCCTTTTGGCTGCTCCATATCATGCTCGGCTTTCGAGCGTTTTAGTACCTTCCTAGAGTGGGCTTTCGTCCGCAGGTCAGGGTCCCGGTCTGTAGCCCATTACCTGGATGACTTTTTATTCGGGGGTGAACGGGGCTGGGACACGTGTGCACGTCTCCTCAATACATTTCAGACGCTAATGCAGGAACTTGGTGTCCCTTTAGCGCCCGAAAAGACCGAGGGCCCGTCGACCGAACTAGTATTCCCGGGGGTTGAGATTGATACAGTAGTACAGGCTTCTAGGTTACCGGGTGATAAGGTGTCCAGGATAGTGACCCTTATCTCGGAATTGCTGGCCAAGCGTAAGGCATCCCTGAGGGAACTGCAGGTGCTACATGGGCACCTCAATTTTGCCTGCAGGGTGGTCGCACCGGGCAGGGCTTTCGCCCGGCGCTTATGCGACGCCATGGCAGGGTTATCCAGGCCCCACCACAGAGTCAGGCTTACCCGGGGTATCAGGGCAGACATGTTCGTCTGGTTGCAATTCCTGAGGGAGTTAATGGGGTCTCATTTTGGAGGTCTGACCTCCTGGCATCCCCCAATTTCCAGATCCAGTCTGATGCCTCAGGATCCCTGGGTTATGGGATGTACTTCAATGTGAAGTGGGCCTATGGTGGGTGGCCACCGGCATGGGCAGGCACAGGTCGCCTGCGGGATCTCACATACCTGGAATTTTTCCCATTCTGGGGGCTTTGATGCTATGGGGCGAACAGTGGGCTAATTCGGTGGTGCATTTCTGGTGCGACAATGCTGCCGTTGTACACATTGTCAATGCACAGACTTCTAAATCGCCCAGAGTCATGGATCTAGTGCGCCATTTTTGTGCTGCGCTGCCTGCGCCTTAACGTCTTGTTCAGGGCCAGGCATGTCCCAGGGGTTAATAACGATATTGCTGCCGCTTTGTCCCGCCTGCAGATCTCCCGGTTCCGCGCCTTGGCCCCGGATGCGGAGGAATTTCCCTCGCCACTCCCGGACGAGATGTGGACTATTGGCAAGGAGAGGTGAACCGGGCGATTGGCCTGTCACTAGCGCCACGCACGCGTAAGGCGTATCAACAAGCATTCACTTCGTATAGGGCTTTTGCTACTCAATTTTACTTGCCAGAGACCTGGCCTATCCCGGTGGACCATGTTCTGCGGTTCATGGTTCACCTGCATGCACAGGGCCTTGCACCTCGCACCATAGCATCCAAGCTCTCGGCGTTGGCTTTTATGGCCAAAGTAGGGGGTCATGTGGATACCACCTCTGACTTCCGTGTGAGACACGTTTTGGAGGGGTGGGTGCACGAGCGCGGGCGTTGCCCGGACGACCGGCACCCTATTTCCCCAGGGGTTCTTACCCAGTTGGCCCGGGGCTGGCCAGGCCTCTGTTTTGATCATTATGAGGCAGCCCAATTTCATGCAGCCACAACGGTGGCATTTTTTGGAGCGCTCCGCGTCAGCGAACTCGTGATGCTGTCTAAGGCGGATGCAAGTGGTAGGGCACTGGAACGCGGAGATGTCTATGTTGCCAAAGACTGGGCCCAGTTGAGGATTCGCTCCTCTAAAACAGATCAGCATGGCGTAGGCAGTGGAGTAAGACTGCTACGGTGTTCTTTGGCAGACATCTGTCCGGTTGGTGCCCTACAGGAATACCTGGCACTGCGTGGCATGCACCACGGCCCGTTTTTCTGTCACCAAGATGGGTCTCCCCTTACTAAATTTCAGTTTTGGAAGGTGACAGCCGGAGCCCTCACCAGGGTGGGCCTACCAGGTGCCCGTTATGGCACACATTCGTTCCGTCTTGGTGCAGCCTCTACAGCAGCTGCTTTTGGGTACTCTGGGGCTGACATACGCAGCATGGGGAGGTGGGGCTCACAATGTTTTCAGTTTTATGTGCGCCCACTCCCGCCATGAGTACCAATCCAGTCACCTTACCTCCCTTTTTCTCAATTTTCTTACAGACCCTGGGTGTCGTATTACACCGGTGACAGTATGGCTGGTGGGCCACAGCTATGTGCTCAGGGCAGCGCGTTACGCTGCGGCGACAGAGTGGACCCCGACTGGGACTGGGTGACCACGCCAGTCTCGCATGGCATGGTAAGCCTGGGATGTTATGGCGGGAGCTGCGGCCTTTCCTTTTTTCTGGCCTGGGGGCT
The DNA here is from genome assembly GCA_035047305.1 of Bradypodion pumilum. Taxonomy (NCBI): domain Eukaryota; kingdom Metazoa; phylum Chordata; class Lepidosauria; order Squamata; family Chamaeleonidae; genus Bradypodion; species Bradypodion pumilum. The sequence goes on along the minus strand of JAWDJD010000004.1, from coordinate 303,465,720 downwards.
GACCCGCCTGACATTCTAATCATTCACCTGGGGGGCAATGATTTGGGCCAGGTCACCGGCTTATCGCTCAAGCATGCGATTTGCTAGGAACTCGCCTACTTGCATTATGTCTGGCCTGCCACAGCCCTGGTTTGGTCGGACATTGTTCCGCGCCACTCTTACAGAGGGGGCGTTAACCTCCTGGCTCTTGACCGAGCTAGGCGCGCGGTCAATAAGGCAGTGGCGCGGTTTCTTACCACCAGGGCTTGGGGACGGGTTAGTCATCGCCCCGATATTAGTCTACAAAATTATGACTTGTATGTAGGGGATGGGGTCCATCTGTCGCGAGGAGGTATGGACCTCCTGTTGGGTGACTGGCGAGCAGGCCTGTTGACCGAGCTGACGGTCTGGGGGGGGGCGTCAGGTCTTCTGTGAAGCCCCTCCGTGTGGCGGGTAGCACTGGTAAGGTAAACAGTATGACCCACAAGTATCCGGCAGGTTCGCAATTGACTGGACAACACTAGACAGGAATAAAGTAGTTAAACGTTGTCCGGTCAACGACGAACCAGGCGATGGGGTGATGATGATTGCTAACCAGCATGCATCACCCCTGTGATTTCACGGATACGCGTCAGAGGGTGGGGTCATGAGTTAGTTATTGACTACGGTCAACAATTTGTTTGTTGTTAACAAACAAATTGATACAAATTGATACATTGTAACCAATTGCCGTTGGCAATTTTGGGGTGGTACCTTACCAGTGTTACTTCGGCCTGCTTGCCTTAGGAATTATGATTGGTCGTTTTACCAATACAAATTTATAATTCGGACTAGGGCATTGAATCAATAAATGTGGCCCTTTGCTGTTATCCACTTTCAATGTTGTCTGTGTCCGTTATTGGGGGGGTGCGCCTGCAATGCAAGCGCGGCGCCAAAATGGCCGCCGCGCCCTTTGCGGGCCCCCCCCCACAGGACAGAGAATCCGGGTAGTTAGGGGCGTGGCCAGCTCCCTTATAAAAGGGGTGGCCACGAGGCAGCCGAGCTGCCATTTTGCCTCAGCGACGGAGCGGAGAAGTTTTTTCCCCTCCACCCCCTCCCTAGTTAACAGTGTGATTATGGTCGCTTCGGGGCCGGGTGGGAATTTTTGGTTGGGACCCATATTGGCTTCGGGTCCTGGCTTTTTTGCCCATCCCACACTGTTGCTATGGTTTGATATAGGGGTCTTTCTTCGTTCCTACTGTTGACTTTGGTCACATGGGCGGGTAGCACTGGTAAGGTAAACAGTATGACCCACAAGTATCCGGCAGGTTCGCAATTGACTGGACAACACTAGACAGGAATAAAGTAGTTAAACGTTGTCCGGTCAACGACGAACCAGGCGATGGGGTGATGATGATTGCTAACCAGCATGCATCACCCCTGTGATTTCACGGATACGCGTCAGAGGGTGGGGTCATGAGTTAGTTATTGACTACGGTCAACAATTTGTTTGTTGTTAACAAACAAATTGATACAAATTGATACATTGTAACCAATTGCCGTTGGCAATTTTGGGGTGGTACCTTACCAGTGTTACTTCGGCCTGCTTGCCTTAGGAATTATGATTGGTCGTTTTACCAATACAAATTTATAATTCGGACTAGGGCATTGAATCAATAAATGTGGCCCTTTGCTGTTATCCACTTTCAATGTTGTCTGTGTCCGTTATTGGGGGGGTGCGCCTGCAATATTCATACATCAGTATCTGTATAGCATCTGACACTTCCCACTATCTGATTGGCACTAATCCTTTGTTACCTTCTCATTCTTTTGTACTGAGTGCAAATAAGATTGTTGTAAGATTGTTACAATTCATCACAACAACAGTAGTGAATCCAAGTATGCTACGGTTGAGTGTGAAATCATGAGATCCACTTTAGCTGGCGAAAAGGCAATTTAAAAAAAACTTCCATTCTTGCTATCAAGAAGAGTAAAGAAAAGGCAAACAAAGGCTGTACCTGAAACATTTCCAGAAAAGCTTTCCCAAACCTATAGAGAAAATGTGCATCTGCCAAGATGACAGAGGTATTTTTATGCATGTTATTTAGCAGAAAACACTTGCAGCTTTTTGGCATAGGAAATTTGGGGTATTCACAGATTAGTTTCACCAGACCATCAAATAGCAAGAAATGTAATTTTCTGTATCTGTCAAGAGGCTAAAGTTAAAACTAATCTTGCAATTAACACGAAAAAAGAAAGAAAAAGCACTGTGCCACCATAATGGCTACTTGGTTTATTGAGGTCAGCTTGTTTGCTCACTCCATCAAAGTCATCTGTTTGTCTGCCTTACAAGAGGATTTGACCTGCAGCTTTCCCTATAGTAATCCAGTAAGGACTGGTAACAGCAAATGTACTAAGTTTAATAAAAGATCCCATCTAATTTCACTGGAAAAGAATCACTGCACTGCATGTATCCAGGCATGCAGGAATTGTTCCAACCCAGCTCTCAGAAAGAGTAATCTTACCGCTGAACCAAAGAGGTCCAGTTGGGTACAGAGCAGGGTCAGGCTGGTTTGCAATCTCCTGTATGCCAACTGATCACCAGAAAATAGCTTGCACCAACTCATGCCACAAGCAGTTCAAAATACAAGCTACATCGCCATCTTATTTCACCATGCGACCACTTTCTAGTAACAACATTGTGAAGATGATGGAAGTTAGTCCAACTTACCTAGAAGGTGCTGGCTTGGGAATTTTGACTCACTTTATTTCCCTTCTGGACCAGATGCGTCTGCCACAGTACTGAATAATCAAATCAACTTTTCAATTGAATTGACTGACAAGTGAACACTTGGCCAACACTTGGTTAAATCCCACTAAATAAATGGATGGATGCACTTGAGTTATAAGAAGCAATTGTGTTTCATCCACAGAGTCTTACTGGACTGAGTGGATACATTCAGATGTCAGGACATTTCAGAAGTTCCTGAGGTCTTTAAATTCCAGCTTGTTGACAATAAGATGGTATACTTGAGCATGCTAGTATATTTTCAGTTTGTACAGGAGTGACTTAATGAACAATAAATCCTCAGCCTATAGTTAATTTAGCAAGACATTCAACTTCTGATGGAGCTGGCCTTCTGGCTTGTTGCCTCAAGCACATGGCAAAAAATATATTTCTTTAATTGCTCTTCTGTCTTGTTGGGTTTTTTTTTTAGGTGTCTTGCTAAAGAGACCATGGGCAAAAGTCTTGTATTTGTTAGCGACTCATATTCAAAGTGGGAGTGATTACCCAATGTGTACCAACATGTTCAAGAAACCAGAGGTCCTCTAGAACAGGAGTCAGCAAACATGGCTCTCCAGGTGTTCTTGAACCATACCTGTCAAGTATCCCATATTGGCCAGGATTTCCCGTAATTTAGTGCCGCTTTTCCTGCTTTCCCGCCCACAGCTGCCACCATCCCATAATTTGATGGCGGGGGAAAATAGTTACTGCGCATCCCCTTCTGCGCAGAACCCTTCTGTGCATGTGTAAAAGGGTTCTATTCCCAGAAACCCTGATCAGAATGTGTACTGACTTAGGTTTCTGGTAATTGAAGTTCAAGACATACCTGTCAAGCACAGCTCCGGAAAATATGGGACCTGCACAGAACCCTTCTGCTCAGGTCCCTTCTACGCATGCGTAAAAGGCTTCTATGCTTCCCTTCCATACAGAACCCTTCTGTGCATGCGTCTACGCATGCACAGAAGGGTTCTGTATGGAAGGGAAGCATAGAAGCCTTTTACGCATGCGTAGAAGGGACCTGAGCAGAAGGGTTCTGTGCAGGTCCCATATTTTCCGGAGCTGTGCTTGACAGGTATGTCTTGAACTTCAATTACCAGAAACCTAAGTCAGTACACATTCTGATCAGGGTTTCTGGGAATTGAGGTCCAAGAACATCTGAAGAGCCAAGTTTGCTGACCCTTGCTGTAGAACCACAGCTTACCAAACTTCTATCATTTTGTTTCCAAAATGTATCACAAGCCATCTGTGATTATGATTTAACAGCTAACTAATCCATCCAGAAGGTTGCATGGCTCTTTATAGGCTACTATATGGGAGACTTTTGCTTTGAGTAATCGCAATGAAATAGAACCTACAAATGGGTTTTCTTATCAACATGAAGAAGTGTACATTTAATCTAGCTACTGTTGCTTTATCTCAATACTTTTTAAATTGACATTCTGCCTATACTAATGAAAAACCAACTCCCCTACACTGTCTACCATTAGTGCCTTATTTTGGCCTTATCAGGAATGACTGAACTGGGAAGTGAAGCTTGAACACTGATAGCTGGAAATCTTTTTGTTAATCCAAAGTCAACAAAATCTTCAGACTTCTCACATTGGATATGTAGCTATTATTCAGTATATCTAAGTTGAAGAGGATTTGAAATAGACGATAACACAATTCACTAAGACCTTGACACTGCCTTTTAACTGTCTTTGAAGGGTCTCCTTGGGTTATTAAATTTATTTGGTGAGGACTCTTTTTAAGGAGAAACATAACACACTAATATATCAGAGAGTAAACAAAACAAAACAAAAAACATTGTTGCACTTTAAAGATTAACTCTTGTATTTTAATGTTAGCTTTCGTGGATCAAGTCAACTCTGTCAGACATAAGAGTGAGACTTCATGACATTAATTTATACAAATCAAGCACAGAGGTAGACAACAGTTGGCTGGCATAACAAATAATTTTGCAAGTCAGTGTGACTATTTAGAACCAGTAATATCAGGATATCAGCAATGGCTATGACAGGAACTACATCTCAGATACATAACAAAAGCTAATGTGTTGGTGTAAAAGCTCCATTTTGATAACTCAAAGTTTTAAATTAGCCAAGCACATCCATCAAATCATTAAACCATATAAGGGCCAATTTCCTTCTCAGTACCTTCTGAAATTCATCCATTTGAGTAATTGAAACCTAGACAGCCTCTTACAATGGTTATGAATAAATACGCAAGACCAGTCAATTTGCTTTTTTTATATTAGTCAAATTCATCTATATGTAAGAATGAGTGCCAATCGAACAGAATGAGAAACTATTCTCACTGCAACCTTTGCAGAACGTCTGAGAATGTATATTTAAAATTCCTGTTATATCTTAAGTACTAGTCTGCAAACTAATTTTAGCATATGCCCTGCTAAATGTATTCTTCTTTGAATCTAATAACATACCTCTTCACATCAGAAACAAGTGGAGAAGGAAACAGAAGTGGTGACAACATTGAACAACAAAAGGGCAGAAGTTCAGCCACACTGACGAGTTTCCGTCTGATCTCAGAAATACATCATTTAAGCACAACTAGAAATCAGTCAATAACATGACCAATGCTAGAAGACAGTCAACAAACATAAGCAGTTGTATAAAGGATGTAGACCAGTATGAAACACAACTGATATTGTGCAGCTTGGGGGGGAAATGGAGAGAGAGCAATTAAGCACTTATGATGCACAAGTGTTTATTTAAAAGTTAGATGACATGTGAATGACATGTAATACAAATTGCATAACTGAAAAATATGATAGATTTCTATGCTGATACAATCTATTCAAAACTTATTCTTTTAGGCCAGATCTCCCCTTCCATTTTGAGGCAGTTAACAAATAGTCACCAGTCAAGCCAGGTTATCCTGCTATGGTAATGACCATACTCCCAGTGACTTGAAGCCGAGTGTCAGGCAGCAGTTAACTAACCTGCCAACCCAGAGGACTAACAGCCTTGTGTCCCAAATTCCACAGGGAAGGGTAATGGACCTCAAGCAGATTAAATCCCAGTTAAATCCATCTTGATGAAGGGCAGCAGCTTCATCAATACTGGCCTGGGACCAATGAGGACTTTGTGCGCCAAAGGGCTCAGGACCAGAAAGTGACTCGTGGAACTGGATCATTGGTACAGATGTCATGCTGTGATGTGGAAGGCAGATGAAAGACCACTGCATTATATTTTCAGGGCAGTCACCATGGCTCATCACAATAATGATTACCTATATTCGGATTTGGATATGACAGAAGAAGAAGAAACAAATACCCCATATTAAATACCCTTGAATTATTCTTTGTGTTCTATGCTTGTCACACACCCCATGTTACTTCATCTGCAGCTGATGCAAACACAGCTAGTTTAGATGCTCCATTGGTTAATCTTGTCAGCGCACATTAGATGAGCCAATGAGTCAAAATCGGGGTTAGCAGAGTAACATGGAGAAAACTATAAAATTAAAAAGTGAAAGCAAAGCAATCACACTTATATACCACCCCATAGCGCTTAGTGCACTTTCTGGGCAGTTTACAAGTTAATTAGCATTTTGCCCCCAACATGCTAGGTACTCATTTTGCTGACTCCAGAAAGATGGAAGGCTGGGTCAACTTTGAGTCCTGGGTAGGATCAGTAGTGGGCTGGCCCATCAGGCAACCAGGACTCAGCCCAGGGCACCCTCCAGGCCCCCAGTGCCATGGCGTCCCCACTTGGGTGCCAATGCAAAGAGCCGAGCTGAGCTGCGATGCCCGGAATGATCTAGCAAAAGAGTGGGGCTCCGTGTTCCTCTGACTGCCTGCCTTCTCCTGTGCTGCCAAAGATAAGATTACAAAAGCAGCTCCATTGACAGCAGAGCGCCATGTCTTAGAGGTTGCAATTTTGCCTTGTAAGCAGGATATTGTTGGTTCAAATCCCCAGAGGGGAGTTGAAATTAGAAGGCAAGTGGGAATGTATATATTTTGTTAGGGTTAGATGCCCTAATCACTCCCTGTCCAGCACCCTTTTAGCTTAGCCAGTACGCCCCTGGCCAGGATCGGACTCACAACCTTTTGGTTTCAGTACAGCAGTTTAACCACTGCACCACAGAGCTAGACCTTGGGAATGTGAGACTCAGCAAAGTGTTCTTTAGTGCATTCTTTTCAAAATGAATGCCTCCTCAGCTTCTTGCAAATGCCAACATCTAAACAATGTTTTAAAAAGTATATGTGCAGATGAATAGACAGACAAAATTATAAATGCCTTGGACCTATCAATAACTCTCTGAATTCAATAGGAATCAAATAATCAGAAGTGAAGGAAAAATACATTTTCCTTTGCCATTTAGGGACTGTGTTGTGCACGAGATCAAAAGTTTTAAGGGGGGAGTTTTTAAATCCTTGTTTCTCACTTGACAAAATTATAGTTTTGTTTTTCAACAAATCTTTGAGACATTGGTCTGAGAGGTAGAATGTCACTCATGAAACCCTCATGAAACCCCAAAGATTCATCACTCCTCCTATCCAGGCACATAGGAAGAAATACAATCCTCAGTATTCCACACGGTAAAACAAAAGTATATAACTAATGAATTTGATAGTTACGGATTTCCACTGCTGCTATCTTCTTTCACAGTCACTTTAAGCTTTTAGTTTTTATTTAAAAAGCTTAATTGGGAGTTTTTATTACTCCCAATTAAGCTTTTTAATTAAAGGGGGAAATAAAAGGAGGCTGCAGGCAACTACTTTCTAAAACGCCTCTCTTCTCCCTGACCCCCTCCGAAAAACACTGAAGGGGGAGGGGATGTTTTCATAAAATTGCAACTGTCAAACAGCTGCCACTTTCAGTACTGCTCACTACTGGTCCTATTTACCTTGCCAGGGGCACTTTGCAAAGGCAGAGATAGGCCTGACTAATTGGAAAAACAAGGCAGCAGCTTTATCTGTTATTATAAAGCAATTAAACCCATTCCACCAAAGCAAAATATATATCACAGGAAAACACCCAACCAGTTCCGTCTTTTCAGATCTGTACAATTTTTGGATCAGGTTCCTAAACGGAACAGAGGCCAGCATGACATGGCACTAAGAGCCCTGGTGGTGCAGTGGTTAAACTTCTGTACTGCAGCCAAAACATTGTGAGTTCTATCCTGATGGAGAACAAGGTTGAGTCAGCATTCCATCCTTCCTAGGTCAGCAAAATGAGTACCCAACATGTTGCCGGCAAAATGCTAATTAACTTGTGAACCGCCCAGAGAGTGCACTAAGCACAAAGGGGCAGTAGTAAAGGTAAAGGTCACCCTTGCTCGAAACCCAGTCTTATCCGATTCTAGAGTTCAGTGCTCATCTCTGTTTATAGCCAAAGAGCCAGTGCTATCTGCATTTGCAGACATTTCCATGGACATGTGGCAGGCATGCCTAGACACCGAAATGCACAGAAGGCTGTTTACCTTCCCAGAGAAGTGGTCCCTACAGTATTTGCAATTTCTTGCTTCCAAACGGCTAGGTTGGTAGGAGCTGGGACAGTGATGGCAGCTCACTCCATTGTGCAGTACTCAGGTCTCATACTCCAACCTTCCAGTCTTCAGGTTCAGTGTCTTAACCACTTGAGCCACTGTAGTCCCAAAGGGGTGGTATAGAAGTCTTATTGCTATAGCTATTAATGAATTATCTCCTCCTAAAGGAGGGTTGGGTAAGCACTGTATTGTTTGTTAAGTTTTAGCATTCTCAAGAAATTTGTCATCCCTGTGTTTAAGGAATAGCTGATTATTTTGTTTCAGTTTGTGTTTGATGAGGCTTTATCAAAATTTGCAGCTTTCTTCAAATCTGGGATGGAACAATTTTAAAAATCAAGTGGCGTTGAAAGGCCCTCGTGATGCAGTGGTTAAACTGCTGTACTGCAGGTCAAACTATTGATATTGTGAGTTCAATCCTGACAGGACTCAGCCTTCCTTCTTTCCAAGGTTGGTAAAATGAGTACCCAGCATGTTGGGGCAAAATGCTAATTACCTTTTGAACCACCTAGAAAGTGCACTAAGCACTATGGGGTGGTAAGGTAAAGGTTGCCCTTGCTCTAAAGCCAGTCATATCCAACTCTATGGTTCAGTGTTCATCTCTGTTTATAGCCAAAGAGCCAGCGCTGTCTGCATCTGCAGACATTTCTGTGGACATGTGGCAGGCATGCCTCAATGCTGTTTACCTTCCCACGGAAGTGGTCACTATTTATCTACTCGCAATTTCTTGCTTTCGAACTGCTAGGTTGGCAGGAGCTTGGCCAGAGATGGAAGCTCACTCCATCATGTAGTACTGGGGAGAGGGGGCGTGGCCAAGATGGCGAAGGATTAACATCTCCTTTAACGTTGTGCACTCTACAATGTGTTTTCAAATGAGATTTCCTTATTTAAAAAACCAAAAAAAACAACCAGCAGCAAGCATTTTAAGTGTCTGGGAAAACTGAGGTTACCTTTGGTCATTGGTGCCGGGAGTCATCCTCGGAGTGGCAGCGGTGGCAGGTGAGGCTTGCAGCAAAAGCCGGGGGCCAAGCAGGCTGATCACGGGTTGCGGACAGGCAAGACTTCTGAGAGGAGACCGAAGGGAGAGAAAGGTGAAGAGAACACCTAAGTGGAAGTACAAACTTTGTGTTGGTGGTGGACAAGACTGGTGAGCTGATTGTGGGTGCCTGGTGAAGGAAATGGTGAAGAGGAAAGAGGAGGGTGGAAGTCAAAAGAAAGTGAGAGTGAGTGAGTGGACGGTGGTTAATGGCAGCAGAAGAAGAAAACGAAAGTTAAAGAGTGAAGGGGAAGCAATGGCGGATAAGTAGTTGCGGAGGTGGTGGATTTTGGGAAGAAGTGTGGAGAGAGGTGAGAGAGAGAGGAGGAATAGGACGGAGAAGGAAGAAGGAATTAAAGAAACAAGTAAAGATTGGAGGAGAGTTCAAGACAGATTTTTTGGCGTGTTCAGGCGGGAGGAGGAGGATGATGATGAAAGAAGACTGGTCTCGGAGGCTGCAGTGAGATTTTTTCTTTTTTCGTTTTTGTTGCATGTTGGAGTTAGTTGGGCTTTTTTATGGACTGATAAATTGAATGAAGTTTCGAGATTGGGGTTTTTTCTCTTTCTTCAACGTGGTTTTCTTCTGCTCTGATCCCTCCTCTCTTGCCTGATATATACAGAGGACAGATGACAAAGATTTCCTCCTTCCCCCCTTCTTCTCTCTTAATTTTTTAAATATATATATATAGAAAGAGGCAATTCTTTTTCTCTTTTTTCTTTTTTGGATATTTTTTTCTTTTTTCATTTTAACTATTATAAATTGATCCAGTATTTAATTGGTTTGTATATAGATTATTTGGTTAATCACCAATTGTAGATTAATTTGGATGATTGGGTATTAATTACAAATCAAATTTTTAAAATAATAAATTGATAAATTAAACTGAATATATACTACATATACTACACTTGATTTAATTGACTGGGTATGATTAATTGATAAGTTGGTTATAATAAGGACAATACAAAAATTATATTTAAGTTTTTTAGTTAAGTATTTTGATTGTTTAAAGGTTAATAATTAAAATTGTAAAATTATACATTGAAAGAAAAAGAAATTGTTACTAAGAAATTAGTTGGTGGATAAATTTAAGGGTTGAAAAATTGAAAGTGATTCAGTAATACTGGAGGTTGATCAGAAGAAAGGATTGAAAGAGACAAAGGGAGTTTTGGCTTTGGCTTTACTATTTGAAGAGATAATGGAAAAAGAAGAGGTTGTAAAGCTTAAAAATGGAGAAGGAGAAGGAAAAGGACAAGAAGGAAAACCCACTGCAGCACCTGCCTCAGGATCGGGTTCTACAGCACTGGACCAGTCTCAAATTTTAATGGAATTAGGAAAATTGGTGGAGGGATTGCAAATGATGGAGAAGGCAAGATTGAATGATAAGACAGATATCTTGAAAGATCTTCAAGAATTGAAAGAAGAAAGAGTAAAAGAGAAGGAAGAGATTATGAATAGTCATAAGAAGCTTACATTAGCGGTTACTGAACTCGCTAAAAAGGTAGATTCAAGTTTTCAGAATGTTGAGAAAGCTATGAAAAATTTACAGGTTGATATGAAAATGGTAAGATCTGATGTGAATGAGTTATTTACAGAGAAAAACAAAAGCTAAGGTTGAGGCCCAGGAGAAAAGGGTTGATATGGTTGAAGAGATGTTGAGAAAACAGAATATAGTGATCCGTAATTTGAAGGAAAAAATGCCAGACCAGTTGAAGGAGCAAATAGCTAATTGGTTGAACAATCTTAAAATGGGAAAAGATTTTGTCAATGAGGATATTGTAAGTGTTTATAGATTGGAGGTGAGGAAAGGGAGAAGCATTCAGAGGAATGTTTTAGTTAAATTTTTGAATTTTGAAGATAAATTGAAAGTAATGGCTTTTTGAAACAGGCTGGTTCTGGTGTTTTAAAAATAGATGGAAGTCATGTTGAAGTGTACAATGATATCTCAATGGATGAACAGGTGTGGCGATACAAGATGAAACTAGTGACAAGAATTTTGATTGAACGAGGGATCAAATATTATTGGAGATTTCCGTCACAATTGAGATAAGAAAATGCATGCAATTGACACAAAAATGGATCCATTGGAGTATTTATCTAGGATTGGACTGACTAAAACAGGTTCTGAAGAATGGTTAGGACTGAGAAAGGCATTGATTGAAACAGGAGGTGTAGAAAGGGAGGATGGAAAGGATGAAGAGCGGGGTGCAATGGGAGGATTAGATGCAGGTGCTAATGGTGGTGAAGTGATGGTGTTGGAATCAGATGAAGGATGAGGAGAATTATTTTAGATAGTATGCATATCTTACATGTTCCCCCCTCCCCTCTTTGGGTGGCAGAGGTGGCTTTCTGAGAAGAGTGGGGAGGGTAGGTAAGATTGTTGTTTATTTGTTAAGTTTAATTGTGGTTTTTTTGTGTGGTTTTTAGTTAAGGTGGTGGGATTAGGTAAAAACACGCCCAAAGGAGGTTGCAGTGGTCATGGGAGGTGGAGATGGAAGTAAAAAATGAAAGACATTAAAGTATTGTCATGGAATGTGAAAGGTACTGGTTGTCAAGTCAAGAGAAGAAGGTTAGAAATGGCCCTTAGGAAAGAAAAACCGGATATAGTCTTTTTACAGGAAACTCATCAAAAGTCAGGTGATGTGAATAAGATATATTTAAGATGGATTCAGATTTATGAAAAGTCTTTTGCCACTTCAAAGGCAAGAGGAGTAGCGATTTTTATTTCAAACAGATTGGGGTTTGTAATGACAAAGAATATCTCTGACCCTGAAGGTAGATATTTAATTATAAAAGGGACAATTGATGATGAGGAAATAACTTTGGTGAATATTTATGCTCCAAATTAATGGCAAGACAAATTTTTGACAAGGTGTATCATATTTTAGAAAAAGAAAGAACAACAAAAATGATTGTGGCAGGTGATTTCAATGTAATAAGGTCAAATATAGAGTGTACAAATACAGCGAGGTGTAGAAGTGAGTTTAATCTGCGAATTTTAGATAATTGGATGAAATCCCTGGGTTTGAGAGATACATGGAGGGAACTTAAAGGATCAGAAAGGGCTTATACATTTTTCTCACAAGTTTATAATACATATTCTAGAATTGATTATATATTTGTAACGGACAATATAATGAAGTATTTAGAGGAAATAGAAGTTGGAATATTCAAGGAATCTGATCATGCGAAAGTACTGTTGGAATTAAGAGTGGTGGGTGTAATGAAAACTAAAAATAATTGAAGATATGATGCTAAATTATTTAGAGACCCTAAATGTAAACAGCAAATAATGGAAAAATGGGAAGAAAGCTGGAATTGGACTGATACGGAAGAGGTTAGTTATAACATGGTTTGGGATACTATAAAATCGATATGTAGAGGGGAAAGTATAAAGTTAGCCAGTATTAAAAATAAGCAAGTTAAAAGTAGACAAGAGGAAATTGGAAAAGAAATTAAAGTGTTGCAAGAGGAACTTGTAAAAACAAAAAATAGAAGGGTGCTTGATAGGATTCAAAGATTAAAAATGGAATTGGTGGGGAAAGAGAATGAAAAAGTTAAAAAAAATGGTTTACCTAAAGAGGGAGTATTTTGAATTTAGTAATAGGAATTCTAAATTATTAGCAAGAGCGGCTAAAGAAAAGAGAATTAAGAGGGAAATTGGAATTTTGGTTAATAAAAATGGAATGAGATGTAATAAGACTAAAGATAAAAGTAAGATAATTAAACAATTTTATCAGGATTTGTATACAAGAAAGAATATAGATTTGGGGAAATTAAAAGATCGATTGGAAAAGCAAATTAGAAATAAAATAAACCAGGAGCATGTAAATAGGATTGAAGAGTGAAAAACGGAAAAAGAGAAAAAAGAAGTGATAGCTAACTTAAAATCCCCAGGAGAAGATGGGTTATCAGCTGAATTTTATAAAGAGTTTAAAGATAGGGTCGTATTAAGATTATTGAAGTTATTCAATTATATTTTGGATGGAGGACAAATTCCAACTTCATGGTACAGATCTATAATTGTGTTGTTGCCAAAACCTGGGAAAGATCCAGAAAAAATAGAGTCATACAGACCCATTTCGTTAATAAATCAAGATGCAAAAAATTGTACTGCAATTTTAGCAAGAAGATTAAATAACTTTATGAGCAACTATATCACTAAAAATCAAACAAGCTTCCTTAAAGAAAGGCATATGGTGGACCTAATAAGGAGAGTTTTAGACTTGATAGATATTACAGAACAAAGCAAGGAGAAAGTGGGGTAACTAGCATTAGATATTTTCAAGGCATTTGATTCGCTTCAATGGGAAACAATTAATGAGATAATTTAATGTAACAGATTTGGGAACAAGTTCAGTAAGGTGATAGAACAATTGTATTGGCAAGGGTCCGCCAACATTAGAGTTAATGATACTTTTATGGAAGACATAAAGTTGGAAGCAGGGATGCCCGTTATTCCCAATTTTATTTGTTATGGCAATGGAATTGCTTGCGAATGCCATAAGAGAGGATAAAAGTATTGAGGGCATAGTAGGTAATAAGATAAGTTTGTATGCTGATGATACTTTGATGACTATGAAAAATCCTATGAAGGTACAGATACATTTGAAGCAATTTGAAGAGATGACAGGTTTAAGGATAAATTGGGATAAATCTGAAATGATATTGTGTAATGTGAGCAAAAAGGAGCAGGAGAAAATAAAAGACAAGTATAAGATACAAGTTAAAGAAAGTCTGAAATATCTGGGGGTAAATATTTCAAATAAGGTAGAAGATTTTAAGAGATTAAATTATGGAAAACAAAACATGGGAAATTAAGGATAAAATACAGCAATACAATAAATTAAAGCTGTCTTGGTTTGGTAGGATTGCATTATGCAAAATGATGTTATTACCGAAGCTTAATTTTTTGTTTGATGCCTTACCAATTCAACTTAAGGAAAAAGAAATTAAGGAATTTCAAAATTTATTCAACAATTATTGTAATGGTGCGTGGAAAGCTAGAATTACTAAGAATTTGTGGTATTTATCTCAGAAAGAAGGAGGACTGGGAATTCCGAACATTAAGAATTATTACAGAGCTTTTCAGGTTAAAAATATTATGAAGGTTTTGATGAGGGAAATGGTGATATGGGAGGATATTGAGATGAAAGAGTTAGCACAAATTGGTAAAGCGGTATTTTTAGATAAAGAAGTAGGCAAACAAATAATAATTAAAAATAAAATCGTGAAAACAATGATGGATGTATGGAAGAAGGTAAAAAAGAAATTAGACCCAGATTTTTCCCCGATTATAGAAATGAAGGATATGAAAAACTTTCCAATAAAAATAGATGAGTGGGTGAAGGAAGTTTTTAATAGAAATGGTGTTTCCTTGTTGAAAGACTGGTTACGGGTTTGTGAGGATAGAGAGAGGAAAGTAGAAATATATACGCAATTGAGAATGAACTGGTTTCAGATTGCTTTAGTAAACAAGTGGAATAGTAAATTTTCGACGGAAACCAGTTTGGGAAGGAGTAAGACTGAATTTGAGGAGTTGGTATTAAAGATAAGAAAGGGAGAAAGGGGAATTAAGGGCATTGTAGGTAGGATTTATAAGATGTTAAATAAAGAAGGCAATCCACAAGATGCATTAAGAAATCTTTGGGAACAAGATCTCAATGTAAAAATTACAGATGTGGAATGGAGAAACAAATGGGAAAAAAGGATTATGAGAACTATGTCAGTCAGAATAAAAGAACATAATTATAAAATGTTGTGGAGATGGTACTTGACCCCAGTAAGGTTACATCAGATGGATAATAATAAGAGTAAAATGTGTTGGAGATGTATGAATACAATGGGGACGTATGTGCATATGTGGTGGAGTTGTAATGTGGTAAAATATTTTTGGGAAAGAATTGAGAAGGAAATTTGTAGTATTTTTGAAATGAGATTTAAACTGGGGTCAAGCACCGCTTTGTTGACAGATATGGATAATATAAATTTAGATGTTGATAAAAAAGAGTTACTGGCTATAATGTTGACAACAAGTAGACACTGTATAGCTAGAAATTGGAAAATAATGTAAATTTGAAAATTGAAGATTGGTACAAGGAAACGTGGGATCTTGCACTTAATGATAAATTAACATGGGAATTGAATTTTTAAAAGGGTTTAATTAAAGAAAATAGATTTTGGAAAATTTGGCAACTATTTGTAGAGTCAAAATTCGCTGGAGGTGTGGGGGTTGGGCCAGTACCTGATCAATTTACTTTTTGGAAACAGTGAAAAATGTGTGATATCCTGCATCCTCCAGGGCATTGTAAGATTGGGTGTGTAGTTTGATTTTGCATACATGTTTTTATTATTGTATTTTCATGATATTATTTTAGGATGGTAATACTATTAACTAATAAGTTTTGGGTGGAAA
The DNA here is from genome assembly GCA_035047305.1 of Bradypodion pumilum. Lineage (NCBI taxonomy): Eukaryota > Metazoa > Chordata > Lepidosauria > Squamata > Chamaeleonidae > Bradypodion > Bradypodion pumilum. The sequence goes on along the minus strand of JAWDJD010000004.1, from coordinate 303,450,014 downwards.
AAAAGAAGATGGTGTAAATACGAATATTATAGAAATATATAAATAAGTTTGCTTTTGAGATTATTTTATAAGAAAAAGAAAATATTACAAATGTAACTTTTAAGTTGCATATAATTATATGAGTTATAATAATTAAGATTTAGTGAAGGATGGGAGGTATTACCTTGATAAGTAGAGGTATTGTTATAGTGGTAATTTTTAAGTATTGTTTATTATTTGTTTATTTTTGTTTATTATTGTATGACTTTTATGTATTGTATTGTATATTGTCATATGATTTTTTTGTATTGTATTTTTTATTTAGGTTTTGTAATTTAGGTTTTGTAATTATATTTTGAAAATTAATAATAAATAAATAAATTAATTAAATAAAAATGTAGTACCGGGGAATCAAACTCTGACCTTCCAGTCAGCGAGTTCAGCATCTTAACTACTTGAGCCACCACAGTCCCTGGGGTGGTATATAATAAGTGTAATTGCTGTTGCTATTGCTATTTTGAAAAGAAATAAATAAAATGGAGGAACTGAAACAGAAACTCTTTAGCATAATAAAATAAAATAAATATAAATATTATAAGATGAAAGTAATACCTAGCAACTAGTCATACTCCTTAAAGTACTAGAAAAATAAGTGTTTTAGAAAGCCATGTATGCACAACAAATGTGCCTGGGTGATAGATTAATGGTTGCTCATAGTTTAAGCTAGGCTCCCTTTCCATTGTGTAATGGATTTTTCCATTGTTCCGGGAAGCCATCCAACTATTCATCTGACAGCGGGAGAATGCCAGGTTTAACAGTTGGTTGCATGATTCTTAGTGGTAAGCTTTGAGAAAGAATACCGCTCAGCATCCTTTTAAAGATGAAAGGGAATGGTTTGAATGGATTAAAATAATACTGATAAAGCAGTCCTACAACAGTAGGAGATGTAAGTTTTCCTTATTATGATACTTTAGGTAATGACCACCAACTGTCCAAATTCCCAATTAAATCTGCCTGATGGGAAATGCTGGTATTTAACTCTGCTGTCTTTGCCAGGAGGCTTTTATTTGATGCTGTTTCAAATCTGTGTCATGGTGACAGTTCAACATTTGATGCTTGCTGAAGATTCTGGGCATATGATCAGCTGTGCAATTGTTTATCATTTTGCTTCCCATAGTGGCCTCTTGACCACCGCAACCCACATAAAAGGCTATGTGACATCACAAGAGTCTGCCCCCGGTCTCAATAATATATGATGATCCTTCTGGCTGATACACAATAAAGTTCAGCTAGCTAGTTCAGTCTCTTTTTTTATAAAGACCATTTAAAATGCATAGGCAACTTATAACACAGGGATGCCCAAACTATGGCCCATGGGCCAGATCTGCCCCCAATTCATCCAGCCCACACTGCCCTTGTCAGTCCCGTAAGCGGAAGTAAAATGATAGATAGATTGATAGATAAATCTTTATTGTCATTGGCAGCTTTGAATCTATCTCATCCTGTTGCAAAACAGATTGTAAGGTGGGAGGAACCACATGACCAGTGGGAGGAACCACGTGACCAGCCCATTGAACCATGTGACTGGCCCATGGCCTGAAAAGTTTGGGCACCTCTGTTGTAACAGGTCAGGGAGAACTCCTGGCCAGACTATTTCTAAAATAAATTATCCTGAATCAAAACACTTTGCACAAATTATGCATGCTGTTATTTTCCTCATGGGAAATTTGTTCTTTAAGACTAGGGATGGATCTCTCAAGTCTAAACAAAATACCCAAAGCAGGAAAGAGGCTCTCTCTCTTATGTAACGTATGATCCTTCAGTTGCCAAAAGATAGCCTCTTAAACACAAATAACTAGTGTTTACAACATAAAGATACATTAAATTTTGGGTTCTTTCATGTCCCCTCTTTCATGCAAATTTTTGGTGCCCCTTCACCCTTTTCCAGATCTAAGAAATTTTGCATTCAATAGTGTTGTGTGAGCTCTCAGTCCCCATTCAGCATATCCTGGAGGGAGCAGGAATTTATTGACTTGCAAACTGCTTCAAGCTGATTTGTAGCCTGTCCAGTTCAATATGTATCCACATATTTGAAAGTACTTTGCAGGCGCACCCACCCAAATAAAGACTCAGACACCGGTATTGGATTAAAGGCATTGGGCCACTTTTATTGAATAATGCCCTAGTCCGAATTATCACTTTCAATTGGTGTATCATCCAATTGTAATTCTTTGAGGCAAGCAGGCCGCAGTAGCACTGCTAAGGTTCCACCCAAAATGCCAATGGCTATTGGCTACATGTATCAATTTGTATCAATTTGTTTGTTGACACAAACAAATTGTTGACCGAAGTTAATATACTATCTACTGACCCCACCCTTTGACGTGTATCCGTCCAAATATTAAGGTGATGCAGGCTGTGAAGCTCCTAGCATCACCCCATTCATGGTTCGCCCTTGACCGGCCAATCCTGTTTCCCCTGTACCTATCTACGTGTTGGCCAGTCAATTGCGAACCTGCCGGATACCTATTTTTAAGGAAAGGCCAGTGATCTGTGCGAGATCATTGCCGCCAAGGTGCAGAATCAGAACATCAGGCGGTCCAGCATCCCTGATGGACATCAGGAATGGCAACAGTTCCCGCCATCTCATGCCGCGCACACCATACCACCGCATACGTGCGGATGCACGCTGTTGTGTTCTGTAAAGCTGTGCCTTTAACAATGTACCTTTGCCATGTGTTATCAATGTAACCTTTCTGTGTGCAACATTATAACCATCAGCTGTATCAATGTAAACCTAATAAGGGGACGCGAGCTAGTGACCACCAGAGGGCAGTAGCGAGCGTCCAGCTCTCATGGATCATATTCACCTGGTTCAGCAGCGCGGGAAGATTCCCCGCCACCTCTTCACCTGGTCAAGAAGGGCGTGACCTCCTACGACGTCACGCAGGCAGCAGCCAATAGTCTGTCGACGAGCCACATTCAAATGTATAGCCAGCTGTATATATTGAGCTACTCATCCGCCATTACCACATGTTCCTCCGGATCATCATGCAATAAACCTGTGTTAAGCCAACCCTTCGGCTGTTTCATTGTCTTTGGTCCCTTACACTAAACACGCAGCCTGAGATGGGGTCCCCACTCCGACGATGCAGCATACTGTGCCGCCCAGTTCACATAACTGTGGCCCACCAGCCACACTGCCACCGGTGTGCGTAGACACACAGGGTCTGTAAAAGAAGGAGAAGGAATTAAGGACATAACTAGGTACTCATACAGTGAGGGGACGTACATATAACAAAAAATGCGCGGATCCCCACCTGCCCATCCGACATATATCAGCCTCAGAGTACCCAAACGCAGCCGCAGTTGATGCGGTGCCTATCCTAAATGAATGGGTACCATAACGAGCCCCAGGGAGGCCCACACTGTGAAGTGCCGTCCCGGTCACCCTCCAGAACTGAAATTTGGTAAGGGGAGACCCATCCTGGTGGCAGAACAACGGGCCAGGGTGCGTACCACGCACTGCCAAAAATGCATGTAGGGCACCAACCGGATAGATGTCAGCAAATGTACATCGTAGCAGTCTAACACCACTGCCTACTCCATGCTGATCGGCCTTTGAGGAACGAATCCTCAACTGAGCCCACTCCTGGTTGATAGACACATCTTTGAGTTCCAGTGCTCTATGAGACACGTCCCCATTTGACAATGGGACCAGCTCGCTGATTCTCAGAGCTCCAAAGAAAGCTACGGTGGTAGCTGCATGAAAAAGAGACTCCTCATACCTATCATAACACAGTCTATGCCAACCTCGGGCAAGGTGGGACAGAATACCTGGTGAAACAGGGTGATGTGTGTCCGGGTGGCGGCCACGTTCATGTGTCCACCCTTCCAATACATGGCGTATATGGAAGTCACTCACACAGTCAGTAAAGCCCCGTGCTTTGGCCATGAATGCCAAGGCCGAAAGCCTGGTGGCGATGGTGCGTGGGGCCAACCCCTGATCATGAAGGTGCACCATATACTGTAAAACCTGGTCGACTGGTGTCGGCCACATTTCAGGCAACTGCCTTTGCCTATAAAAAGTCCTAAATTGAAGGAGTGTATGCTGATATGCCTTATGCGTGCGAGGTGCCAAAGACATGCCGATTGCCCGGTTCACCTCTCCTCGCCAAATGTCCATATCTCGGCCGGGAGTGGCGAGGGATGTTCCTCTGCGTCTGGAGCCAAGGCACGGAACCGGGAGATCTGCAGGCGGGATTAAGCGTCGGCAATATCGTTATTAATGCCTGGCACATGTCTGGCCCTGAAGAGCACATTAAGGCGCAAGGACCTAAGAACAAATTGGCAAACTAAGGCCATGACTCTGGGGGACTTAGACGTTTGGGCGTTGACAATGTGCACCACAGCAGGATTGTCACACCAAAAGTGAACCACAGAATTAGCCCACCTGTCCCCCCAGAGCATAAGGGCACCCAAAATTGGAAAAAAAAACTCCAGGGACGTAAGATCACGTAAACGATCCGAGCCCTGCCATTCATGGGGCCATTGACCATAGGCCCACTGTCCTTCAAAATAAATCCCATACCCCAGGGAGCCGGAGGCATCCGACTGTACTTGGAACTGGAGGCTGACCATAACCTCAGATCTCCAGAAGGAGATGCCATTAAAGTCCTGTAGGAATGTGAGCCAAACCGACAGGTCTGCTCGTAAACCCCTAGTCAGCCGTACCCTGTGGTGTCGTTTAGAAAGGCCCACCATAGCATCACACAGACGCCTGGCGAAGGCTCTGCCTGGTGTCACCACCCTGCAGGCGAAGTTGAGGTGGCCGTGAAGCACCTGCAACTCCCAGAAAGACACCTTACACTTGGCAAGCATTGTCAAAATCGCATCAGAGATCCGAGTCACCTTTTCCATAGGCAACCTGGATGTCTGAGTGACGGTGTCGATGTCAATACCCAAAAAGATAAGGGTGGTGGCTGGGCCCTCTGTCTTTTCAGGTGCTGGGGGTCACCCAGTTCCCCCATAAGCGCCTGAAACGTGGTGAGCAGGCATGCACACGTGCCCGCGTCATGTCCACCCCCGAACAAAAAATCGTCGAGGTAGTGGGCTACAGACCGGGACCCCGACCTACGAACAAAAGCCCAATGGAGGAAGGTGCTAAATCATTCGAAGGCCGAGCACGAAATGGAACAGCCAAAAGGCATGGCCTTGTCCACATAAAACTTGCCCCGAAAACAAAAACCTAACAGCTCAAAGTCATCCGGGTGCACTGGCAACAACTGGAATGCCGATTTGATATCACACTTTGCCAATAGCGCCCCGGGACCACACGAGCATACCATCTGTAAGGCCTGGTCAAAGGACGTATACCGGACAGAGCAAAGGTCATCCGGTATAGCGTCATTGACCGAGGAACCCGCAGGGTAAGAAAGGTGGTGAATTAGACGGAATTCACCCGGGGACTTCTTAGGAACTAAACCCAGAGGGGATACCTTTAAGTTAGGATATGGGGGGTCGTTAAATGGCCCCGCCACCCTCTGTTCTCTAACCTCTTTCGCTATCTTCTTCACAGCAATGTCCTCATTACCCCTGAAAGACAGTAGGTTCGGGGCGTCCTGAGGCCCACAAACACCCTTGAACGGGATGCGGAAGCCAAACTGAAAACCCTCCAGCAAGTAGATTGCATCATCCTATCTAGGATAAGCGCGCAGCCAGCGTTCAAGCACCGGGAAATTAATTGGGGAGGGGGCCTTTTGAATGGGTAGCACCATCAGAGGGAGCTCTGGCCGCCCCCTGAAAACCCCTTCCTCTGCCTCATGACCCACCAGCCCACGGGCACGCAGAGGCGGCATGAGGGCCAGAACAAGAAGGGCACTCATGCCTGAATCTACACTGGCGCCTGTTGCACACTCCGTTGGCGGAGAAACTCCAACACAGCAGGCGGGCTGGAACCCCCTGCCCCGTCGGCTGGCGGGGAGTCTGTGTAGTAGCAGCCCACTGTATGGCATGGCCACAGTGGTACCGGTCACCAGGCACTGGCCACATAGGGGTCATATACAGTAGCCACAACTGCTGGCAGGGCTCGTCCCACCGCATCTCAGAGTGAAGGGCTGCCCTCATCCTAAATTCTTCGTCATAGGCCAACCATGACGGGCCAGGGAAATCAACCATGGCCCGGTAAATATTGTCCAGGTACTGGACCATTGGGATGGCCAAATCAGGACGGGCCCTTAGATATACTGCCATGTATATCAAATAGGCCGGTAACCAATTGGCCCATGTGTGAGGCGGCTTACGATGACGGGACAACTCCTTGTCGTCCTGCCCCTCCCTCTCCTCCTTAGTGGGTTCACGGTTCAGGAGGGTGAAAATGTCAATATATTCCCCACACCATATCTTCTCCCTAGTAGCCTGGGATAAAGGGTCGCCCAGGGGTAGGGAGTAACCGGCCATCGGCAGGGCTGCCGTTGGCATGGATTGAAGTGGGGGAACACATAATGGGCCCTGTCGAACCCCCGAGAAGTCAGGCGGAAGCATAGGGGCGGTCACCCCTGTAAGAACCTGGGGGTAATTGGGAGCCCAGGAGGTAACAGGGTAGTGTGCATTGAACTGCCCTCCCGCAGTAGCCTGTTGCGGCCATGGCCACTGGAAACACCCCCCCCCCCAGTGTTATGAGCTAGTGTTACCGGTGTACTGACTTGACCAAGATACTCATTTGGTGCACCCCCATGGGCCGCCCACACTGGGGGTTCCGGCCCACGGTGGGCGTCGGAGCTCGCAATGGCCGTCGAGCTCTGTGTCTCCATGTGTCCCTGCCAAGCAGGACCGGTCCCCAGTGGAATGCCCTGCTAGAATGGCCTGATGGGGAGCTGCGAAGTGCCAGCTTGCACTGGCCTGATGGCCTCCAGCAGCTCAACCCTGTTGATGGCCCACTGCGCAGCAGTGGCAGGCATGTGGGCCACAGCCGAGGAGCTGCCAAGCCCACCCTCCGAAGGTGGTGGAGCAATTCCCATGGATGCCTCAAGTGCCGATATGCGGGCAAGGAGAGCATCCACAGTGTCAGACCCACCAGAATAAGGTGGGCTGGGTGGGCCGGACGGCCCGCCGGGCAATTGATGAGCGGGCGGAGGGGGAAAACCGTGTGGCAATCCCTGGCCAGAATAGGGCCAGGCCCAATAATCTGGCCCATGGGGGGCCGGTGGAATGGCGGGGCGCGATCCTGCATTGTGCCCGAATGGGCCGCTATGCCCCATGCCGGGCAAAGGTTCGATAGGGGTAGAAACCCCAGGGGAGCAGGCCCGTGCAGCCCCCGCCCGAGTCCTGCGACTGGGCGGGTAAGCGGATGCCTGGTCACCCTCATTGGTGGCGGTGGGAAATGTAACCCTGCCACCCCCCCCATGGGGCAGTCGCCCGAGCCCTCCGGCCCGGTGGCAGTCCCAAGAGGAGGTCGAGGGGGTAGGCCGAGCCCTCCCCCTAGGACGCGGCCTCGGGGCCACCTGAGCCTTTCGTTTGGATGCCATGGCCACCCAAGCGCTGGAGCACTGATCGGAGGAGAGATATCCTCCGATCAGAATATGAAGGCAAAACCCAAAGAGAGCAGCGTCGGAGCGAACTTCTCCGCTCCGTCGCTGTTCTTTAAAATGGCAGCGAGGCTGCCTCGTGGCCACCCCTTTTATAAAGGGATGGCCACGCCCCCTGACTAACCCGGATGTATGAGTCCGGGTGGGGGGCGCAAAGAGCGCAGCGGCCATTTTGGCACCGTGCTTGCATTTGTGCATTTCTGTGTGTTCAAAAAGTTGGAGGGGGGAGTAAGAAATCTGCGGTGGGAGGGGGACTATTATGATCTGGGACTGAACCTCAATGCCATCAACTACTGCTGAATCTCCAGTGTTAATCTTATGGGTCAGCTAGGAATAAGTGGACATATATACCCAGGCTATCTTGAGACTTGAGCTAGCCACTATTTCTATACAGTACTGTACAAAATAAGTTCTACTTTCTCAGTAGTTGCTAGGAAGAAGGGTAAATATGCAATTAAATCTAGTTGTTAATAGGGCAGGCCTATTGATTCAAGAGTGTCTCAAGCCAATACTAACATATCTTCAAATGATGCCATGAGTCTACCCTAGCAAAGATAATTTAATCCAATTTAAGTCAAAATAGCCTAAAGCCTCTTGCATCACTATACAAATGGTGTAACTTTTGGTAGTAACATTCCCCAAGTAAAGAAATCACCATAGAAGTCATCAGTTGCATGCTGAGTGACATAACTTGGTGTGAAGTTATGTTGGTTTCTTAGAGTAATTCACCTCGAAAAGTTGCATCATTTCTATTACACCACAGCAACTAAACAAACACTAAACTAGGTAACATTTGAGACAATGTGTTGCACACATTTTGCATCCTTCTCATTTTTTCTTTATTATACTGGGCCCAAATACTCTATTAGCAACTGAAATATATGATCAGATTGAGATATTACAGGTCAGCAGTGATTGTGATTATAATACACCAGCAAAGTCATCATGTAGACAATTTTTTTAGCATTATGGAGAATTATGATAAAGCATCTCTACTTACAACCTCTGTACAAATTGAGAAATGATGCTGCATGAGTTTATGGACCACATAAGAATGGGACTGCGGTGGCATAGTGGTTAAGACGCTGAAATTGATGATTGGAAGGTTGGCAGGTCAGCAGTTCAAGACCAGAGTGCTGCATGACGAAGAGAGCTCCCATTGTCTGTCCCAGCTCCTGCCAACCTAGCAGTTTGAAAGCAAGAAATTGCAAGTAGATAAGTGTTTAGTCATGCCTGTACCTAAGCTACTTCACTACACATGTATACACAATCACACACACTATACCAGCATATTACAAAACAAGGCTAAGAAAAGGCAATGATTCTTAATTCTAGCTTTCTGTTGTAAAGGGAAAAGTGAATGAAGTACTTACTGCCAGAAAAATTCTATGAGAGATTGGTCACACAGTGGCAATCATGAGTCCCGGTATGAATTTCAGCCGAGAAAGACCAAAAAGCAAGAGGAATCACTCAAACCAAATTGGGAATATTCTCAAGGGCTACGTGTGAGAAGAAGATAAAATGGGAATCTTTGAAATAGAGCAAACTCTCCCAAATGCCCTTTCTGAACAATAGAGCAAACACTCATTTGTTATATTTGTCAGGATAACAAATCATAGTAACCAAAGTGAAAGGACTGTTGAAAGGACAAAGTGAAAGCATTTTGAGATGTACAAGACGAATACATTGCCTAATGAAGAACAATAGAACTGGATGCTCTATTAAACTGCTAATCACTACTCTCTTCCCTTCGTAGGGCTTGGAAGAGAATCATGATGAAGGAGAAGAGTTTATTTACACAGATGGCCAAAAAGACAACTAGGTTTCAGAAAGGACAAAGGCACAAACCCAATTCAGCAGGTATTAAAAGGCAATCAGAACTAGAGAGCATTGCAAGATCTGCAGAGGTGGTCAAATGCCAGGGCTAGAAAGCTTTCACAACAGGGGATATGTCAGAAATGCGTCACAAAAATATGATGGTTGATAAGCAGGGATAAGGAGAATTTGTTTAAATAGGCTAACTTCACAGGTTTGAACTAAATATATTAACCAGCCAAAGTGATGACTTAGTCACTTGGGAGGTATAAACAAACAATCAGTCAGGATTTGCAGCTGCTGCTCTAAATCCTGCAGGATTTGACCCCCTCAACACAGAAGCAGCTGCTCTAAATCCTGCAGGATTGGAGCCTCACCCTGCTACAGCTGCTAACTCTCACTTGAGAGCCCTGGGCAAGTTTCCAAACTTTCATACCCTCCACCTCGGGACCCTGGGTGGCTTAGCTATATAAGAACTGGCCCTTATTCAGCAATGAAGGTCAGCAGATTTGCAGTTGCTTGGCTCTCCTGCTTTGTTCCTGCTCCTGAAGACTCACTGCTTAGTTCCTGTAACTGTTGCTGCTGTTTGCCTGGTTCCTGGAAGTCTGTCCTCACCATGCTCCAGCTCCTGAAGATATTCTGCCTTGTCTGTTCTCCCATTTATCTGACTTCTGGCTCATTTGGACTATGCTTTTATTGTCTGGACTCATTCTGCTTCCCTTGCTTGAATTGGTTTTAGACTCTGGACTTCTACTTTCATGTCCCAATCAAAACCTGGACTGCCAAAATGAAGCCACTTTCTTGGCTTTGTCATTGGCCAAAAACCTAAATCCTCATTGGTGCATGTTCCTGGCAGTAAATAGCAGACCAGTAAATGAGCCAGATTCTGTATCTCTCCACATTCACAGCGTGTGAATGTGGTTTTGGACTCTGGACTGAGATACAGTTACAATTTGGCCTGTTACCTGGTTCACCTTGGTCCTTGTGTTTGTCTTAGCTGCCAGCTTCCCACTGGCATAAGTTGTGCCTTTAAATTCATACTGAATTTTACCATTGATGCTGCCTAACAATAAATTGATATAGAAATGCATGCAGTAGGGGAAAGTGCATAAAAATGCACGTTTGTGGAGGGGGCAGGGGGAGATCAGGGGGGGAAATGCCAGAGTCCTAGGTCACATTAAAAATAAGTAATTTGTTGTGACCTATTGTTTGCAAGACATTACCTTGTAAAAAAAAATTCACATAGTCAATGGTATTCCCGGTGGTAATGTATGGTTGTGAGAGCTGGACCATAAGGAAAGCTGAGCGCAGAAGAATAGATGCCTTTGAAATGTGGTGTTGTAGGAGAGGATTTTTTAAAATATTTTTTATTAATTTTTACTACAACAAAATTATAAAAACATACAAAATATTATAAAAAAGAGAAAATACATAAACAAAAAAAGAACAATTTCATACATTACATTGCTTAAAGTCTATTATAATAGTATTGTGAACAATACCAATTCTAGAACCTTGTATTCATCATACATTTTACAAAATTTATACTATGCCTTATTTCATTATTTTTCAGAACTTATTATTTTACAAAATAATAACACCCAGTGGTATATACATATCATGAGGAACAATATACTAATTTAATCCTTCCAAAAACTCATATATTGAGGTATTGGTTTATCTCCTTTGTCACATATTAACACATATTCCACAAATGGTTTCCAAATTTCCATATCTGGCCATTACAAGGATGGGATACCACAAATGAATACCCTATGGAGCAGAGAAGGCATTCCACTTGAAGCACTGCCACTTGGTGTTACTGGGATAAATGTGCTAATGCCTTGATTAGGTACTTTTTGAGATATTAAAGAATTGCAAGATGAGTTACAGCTGAATAATTGAACAAATTACCACTCTGTTAGACATGGAAACAGAAGAGATTAAGACTAGATTTTTCTCCTCAGGTACAGGAATATTTTGTCCCTAAATAGGGCTTACTGCACAGTACCACGTTTATGAGAGATACAGATAGTTAAAATATGTCCCATGCTAGATTCTGTGAACTTAATTCAGCTTTCCCATTAGCAGAACTGTTCAGAGAGCCCTTTCACTGAAGAAAAGGAAGGCATCAAAAGTTACTTATGCCCACTGAAAAACTGCTACAGATGATTGGAGGATACTTAGAATAGCAGAAGTGGGGGCAGGGGAAATAGGAATAGGAATTAGCAGAAATTTAGTTTTTTATTTGGCTTCTTCCAGCAGAATCTCTATCACAATTGTGAACATGGTTGGTAGGAGGAAGAATAGCTTTGGATCTAACATATAAATGCAGCCTAATATGTCAGACATCTCACTGCATTGAGAAGCGTCATTTCCAGGAAAGGTCAGGTGGAATTATACCCTCATTTTCTAAGACTGAGCAGTTTCTGTGACAAAACTGAGACCTATCTCCAAATGAAGCATTTTTTTTTTGGCACTTCAGTTCTTATGTTATTTCAGAGTAATGGTGGACTGGGAAAAACATTTCTCACGTGGGAGAAGTAACTAAAAGGGTATAGATGTACAATGTTGCATTATTTATACTCAAACTAGATAATTTATCTCTTTAATTTTAATCTCCCCTGACTTTACTATTTATCCAATCTGCTTTATCCACCTTGTGAAAACCATTATCTTCCCAGGATAGTTTAAAGCCATTGTAAATTTTTTAAAAAATATCTTCATAAAATTTCATTCAATATACGGTAATCAACTATGTTAAATGCAACAAACTAGAATAAAATCTCTATCAACATTAAATAATGTACGTGTCATGTTCAGGCTGATCCACAGAGTTCACCTCCAAGAGTAACTCTCAAAAATCACTTTTTTTTACTGATGGCTGGAGTTGAATTGGACTTTTTATAGTGTTGATTGAGGACCACACCCCCAGGCGCCATACTAAGCAGGAATCATTAAAGCAAGGGTGCCCAAACTATGGCCCATTGGCCATATTTGGCCCCCAACACCAATTCATTTGGCCCATGAAGCCCTCGTCGCTCCCAGAAGTGGAAGTAAAATGCACCCATACATGGGCTGGATGAATTGGCATCAGGGTGGATCCGGCCCCTAGGCCTTAGTGACCAGCCCCCTGAACCACATGTCCAGCCCATGGCCCAAAATGTTTGGGCACCCCTGCATTAAAGGAACACATTCTGGCCTGAAGCCTGGCACTTTGTCATCTCTTCAAAAACTCTTGCTGAACATGATTCAGCATTGGTATTCCACCTTTCAGGATCAGGGCTATTCCTAAGAAGACTGAGCCACAATAGTGCTTGGGTCAGTTGATGTTGCAGGCACCAAGATCTCAGGTTCAGGGGTTCAAAGACTAGTAAGCTAAGCTGTTGGATCTTCAGCCACCCCAGCTCTAGGGTGTGAGGCCTGGCTGGCTTAGCTGTGGGGCATCAGCCAGATGTATGTTCTGCTAGTTCAGTGATGGTGAACCTTCGCACTACAGCTGTTCTTGAACTTCAATTCCCAGAAGCCCTGGTCAGCAGGAGTGCTGACTTGGGCTTCTGCTAATTGAAATCCAAGAATACCTGGAGTGCCAAGGTTCACTATTGCTGTGCTAGTTCATCAGTTTCCAAGTCCGTGTTCAGATCACTGCTGAGCTCTTGAAATGCACCAATAAGAACATTTCAAAGAAATCTGGCTTTACAAAAAAAAGTCTTAAAAGCAGCTGCATGTTGGGTTTCTCTTGGAATTCCATACAGTAGGGCCACCTTTGGGAAGGTATTATCTCTAACACCCACTAGTTTCACTGATTTGGGGGGTGAGCTAATGAAGAGGGCCTGCTGATGAAGAGTTGACAATAGGTTAGAATAGAAATTTCACAACACTGTATAACCATTTACATTTTGCATGCATAGGTAAAGGTAAAGGTCGTCCTTGCTCGAAAGCAAGTTGTATCCAACTCTATGGTTCAGTGCTCATGTCTGTTTATAGCCAAATGTCTGTGTCTGAAGACATTTCCGTGGACATGTGGTGGGCATAATTAGATACCAGAGTGCATGGAATGCTGCATACCTTCCCACCGAACTAGTACCTATTTATCTACTTGCAATTTCTTGCTTTCAAACTGCTAAGTTGGCAAGAACTGGGAAAGAGACAGAAGCTCACTCTGTCGTGCAGCACTCAGGTTGTGAACTGCTGACCTTCCAGTTGTCAAGTTCAACATCTTAACCACTAAGCCACCACACTCCCTTTGTATGCATAGCTTCTATCATTCTTACCCCACCATACTTAAATACCCACTAAATCCACCTATCTGACACAATTATTCCTGAACTTCACAGCTGTTCCACAAGGAGCATGCATCCCACAAACAGCACTACAAGATGATTAAAATGTAAGACAGTTTCCCCCTTCTCCTAAAGAACTAGAGAAGAAACAGAAGATCAAAAGCTCCTGATGCTCAAACTTGTTTCACTGGAGAAACCGCCAACTAAACCAGACACAAATAGAATATAATTAGGTTGTAAGTAACAGAATCCATGATCAAGATGAAGAACTATGAATAAGTGAATGGCTAAATGTTTTAGCATTTCATTAGTGAATGTCACCAGTGATTAGGGAAAGGGATTTTATGTCTTAAAATAGAAATAGTCAAGCTGAAAGTGTTCTAGGTAAGGAATGTATAATTTTCTTGAACATGAATGCAAGCTTTTACGTCATTCTGTTCAAAAAGAAAGTGCTGGTTTGTGAGAGCCATCTGTATCTGTTTTGCTGAATTTATGCCTTGACTTTCAATCACCTGGCTCAGATCTAGTGCATGAAAATCTTTTATTTTTGAAGTATACACTACAAAACATTCAGAAATTCTGTGTGTTGTTTTTTACTGCAAACATTGTGATACAGTCATACATAAAATTGTAGGTTTTTTTTCTTATTTGCACAGTTGGAAGATTGGGTTCTGAGAGAGGAAATCTGAATTTGGTATATTTTATTTGCTGTGGTTTAAAACATGGGGTTATAGATTAGATGAAAGAAGGCACAGTAGATAACTGAAAGCAAAGTTGTATAAACAGACCTGGTACAGTCTCATTATTATGTGGTAAACAAACCCTGGTTGTAATCATTACAGACTTGTCATCCCTAATTCTAATATTGTCTGTATTCTTACTGAAGGGAGATAGAAATGTTTTGCTGGATGTTAACAATTCCTTCCATTTCACAGATAACACCTGTCTACGCCATCTTCCAAAAGGCCATTCTAGGCCCATTATCAGAGTTGGTCACTAGAAGCCACTGTATACAATGAAAAATATATGGTGTGTTGTTATACATGGCTTCTCACAACATCTCTTCCATGGATGTGGGGAGCAATGTATAGTTGAAATGAAGCTAAATAGATTGGCAATTGGATATTGAATTCCACAGAGGTGCAGGGACAGTGCACAACTACTAAAGCCGGTAGGGTGGGGAGGCAAGGCAGACTAAAAAAGATAAGAGATAGTACCTTCTTAACGATAAGCAGATAGGATATTGTAGAAGACAGACATGGCATTTGGTGTTAGCCAGTCAGCCTTTCTGACTTTATCGCAGACTAAACTGATCATTCAGGCACTATGCCTTGCTTAACAGTGCATGGATTTAAGTATCATCCTATGATTATCAATTTTGTGTTTCCTTGCAATGTGCTTTGTTTATTGCCATCCCAGTTACATTTTTAGCATTTCATTAATTAATTTTGGCAATGGCTGGGGAGTACAGGTACAGTGGAACCTCATACAACAATCGCCCCGTATAGCAACAAAATCGCATAACAATTAGGTTCTGGGGGGAAATGGCGTCTTGCATAACAATTTTCCCTATGGAAAAAATCATACAACAATTTTTCAATGGGAAAAACCACTTAGCAAAAAAAATCATTGTACGATGCATTCCATAGGGGAAATTGCTATATGGTGCATGTATCATATAACAATTGCTTCGTACAACAAAGTGCCCCGTGGAACGGATTAAAATTGTTATATGAGGTACCACTGTACTTTCGATATCCAAAGAAAGATAGCCAAAGGGGGGGTCATTTGCACTTCCCGGTGCAGGGTGCTCAGTAATTCTGATGCTGCCACTAATGTTTAAATTGTTTGTTTGGTTTTTTTATAAAGCCATAAGGGACTGCAGTGGCTCAAGTGCCTAAGACGCTGACTGGGAGGTGGAAGGTCAGCGGTTCAATTCCCGAGAACTGCAGGACGGAATGAGATCCCGTCTTTGTCCCAGCTCCTGCCAACCTAGCAGTTCGAAAGCAAGACATTGCAAGTAGATAAATAGGGACCACTTTGGTGGCAAGGAAACAGCGCTCCGTGCGCTTCGGTGTCTAGTCATGCCTGCCACATGACCATGAAAACGTCTGCAGCAGAAGACAGCGCTGGCTCTTCGGCTTTGAAACAGAGATGAGCACTGCACCCTAGAGTCAGATACAACTGGCTTTTGAGCAAAGGGAACCTTACCTACCTTACCTAAGTATGACCCTCCTGTGCTTTAACAATGAAATGATAGGATTGTTCATAAGCACATAGGCAAAGTAGATCTCATATTTCAGGATGAAAACCCTTTGGCCTCTGTATGTTTTGCATGTCAACCCTGAGCCAGTACAGACAATTAAAACTTAAAACATATAGAAGCCAAACATTTCTAATCCACAACATATATTACACAGGTAAGAGTGTGACTAGAGTGTTACTTTTAGATTGAACACATTGGAGTTATTTGCAGGGGTTGTTCAATATGCATGAAGTTGTTCATATTACTGACTGGTGCTGGAATGAGAGAGAGGAAGTTTAAGACAGGCATTTAATCTGTTTGTTGAACAAGCAAGTGAACTTGTACAGGTTTCCTGCCATTCTTGGAGAGATCATCTTCTTACTGAACACTGCCACCCAGAGGTCGATTTGTAACATAAATGCACAACAAAGTTTAAAATTTATATATTATTCTTTTGCATAAAAGTAGGGGGACTGTGGTGGCTTAGTGATTAAGACAGTGAACTTGAGGACTCAAATATCAGCGGGTCAGCAGTTTGAGACTTGAATGCTGCACAACAGAGTGAGCTCTTGTCTCTGTCCCAACTCCTGCCAATTTAGCAGTCCGAAGCAAGAAATTGCAGGTTGATAAATAGACACCACTTCAGTGGGAAGGTAAACAGTGTTCCATGCACTCCAGTGTCTAGGCATGCCTGCCACATGTCCACGGAAATGTCTGCAGACACAGACAGCTCTGGCTGATTGGCTACAAATGCAGATGAGCACCAAACTCCAGGGTTGGATATGACTGGCTTTCGAGCAAGGGCGACCTAGAGGAATCATTGAAGGACCAGGATGTTTAGCAGTGCATCTCATAAATGCATGGATATGTCAGACACCATCCACAGTATATGTGTCTGCAAAATAATCCCATGTTAAAACTCTCTTCCCATCTCCCCTTGTATTTTTGTTTTTGTTTTCAGATCAGGTATCAAAGACAGAAAAGACATTGGGTAAGATGACCAGATAGTTACATACCTAAATCATTGGGGAAATATAAAGAGATGTCCAATAGCAAATCATTGTGATGTGACATCTGGTGCTCTTCTGTTAAAACTCTTTGTAAGTATAAAGGACTGAGATGCATTCCTGTCAAAAGAGAAATGTTATAGAAAGCTAATGTATAAAGACCCAAAGGGAGGCAATGACCTATAGATAAAAAAATTATTTTTATTTATTTTTTTATCTTGATAGTCTGGATGGAAACAGAAATCACATAATTTGAACCTTACTACATATTTATTCAATCTGTTTTCTGCCAGGGTGAGTCAGAAATCACATGCATCTCTTTCAGTAGCCCATCACTGGGAAGTAATTAACTATGATCAGTAGTCTTTTAACTTTTTTACTATTTAGATTGTATTCAAGGAAATACAAATGTCTAAAAATGCTTGCCTTTTTCTTTTCTACTTTTGTATCAGTGTTGCATACTTTAAAATGATGGTCATATATGAAATATAGGTACATTGAAAACAAATTAAATTGTGAAAATGGCTAGCCTACCTTTGACCAGAAGGAGACAACTTCAATAGTGTTATCTTGGTTATTTACTAGATCTTCTTTTGTACATGTATTGGGGCATAAATTTCATGCACATAAATACTACATGGATTGAATTTGTTCACATTCACAACCAATTTGTTCTACAATGAAGTACCTTCATTTTACTTGACTGTTTCTACTACAAAGTCTGTTAAGTGACTTCCAGATGGTCCAGATTCTTGTCCTGATGGGAAACACTCTTTGACATTCATCCATTCAGCATAGTGTATTGTTTTTACTCTTTGTGGGTTTCACTTAGCCCCTTCTGGTTTAATATTTAGAACTTGTGAGGTATGCAGAAACGTTTCCTCAATTTTAGCCATTGACTAGGCCGGGGTTGGTGTCCATGAAGAGGATGGGTTTGGTGCTGTATAACTTATTATGTTCATTATTTGCTAGCATCTCTCAACATACTTCCAGTCAGCCCTGTGGTGGGGAGAGAAATTACCGAGACAGAATTACTGGGAGAAGCTGCCAAAGCTGCCTGAAGTGCTTCAGACTTTCTCCCATGGAGCAGAGTGGAGACTGGCAAGAGGAAGCGAAGTGGAAAATGCCAAGATGGTATTTCCATTTAAGGTATGGGCTTTGAGCAGCGGCGCATGCACGCCCATCCTGGTAAATTCTCTTCCCACCATGGACCTGCTTCCAGTGGAGCAATACCAACCAAATAATAGAATTTTTCCATGGGGGCAGGTTTCGGGCAGCCACAATTATTCTCCATGAATCATTAAGTGCTGCATATACTTGTTTGGCATGTGCTGGTTAATACCATACAGGGTTATCACATTCTGCTATGGCAGAACAGGGTTTTTCAAATCTTTGAAAATCCTCAACTTCTTATATAAAGCTTTTCAGCAACATGATATTTTACGTCATATGTTGGAAAATTATGATGACTTACACACTTTTGAAAAATCATTCTTATCACACACGTGTGTGACCCAAAACGGCCCAAGCAGGGTGGCTCCTTTCTCCATTGCTTCTTCCATAAATGACAATATATATGGTTGCAGTGAAATGGGGTTTATTAACAAGGATACAGGGGAAAACAGTCAAACCAAGATTAACAAGTCCTAAACTAGTTCTTTTCACTGTCTGGGTTACAAAGTCCAAGTCTATGAGGTGATCTTTCCCCTTCTATGCTGGTTGCCTTTGCCAAGGGGAGGGTTACCCCAGGGTCCTTTGTTTGTACAGCTCCCACGTACTTGAGGCAGGAATCTCTTGGGTGAAATGGGCATTATTTCCACACTGAATGGTAGCAGAACCTTCTCTTCCTCTTCTGTCAGTTTGCCTCCTTCTGCCTTTGGCGTACCTTCTGATGTTGCTTCCACCATGAATGGCTCCTCAGGGTTGGCTTGCTCTTTGTAGCATATTTTCTCCCACTGCTCATGCTCCCCCTAGTATGGAGGTACTTTAGGGTTTAGGTTTTGTCCACATCATCACAAGAAACGTGCAGTTGCACAAGTACCTCTGTCCAGAGTTGTCTTTGTAGATATATTCCCACAACCCTAGTAGAAGGGGTTCCTCAGGAAGCTCTACCTCAACCTGATATCCTTTGAAGGGCTCTTCTGTGTTGAGGAATGTAGTTGGAAAACAAAAGAGGAGCAATTGTTAAGATGGGAATTGTTTGAAAGTTCCCCTCATGCCCAGCACATTTCCAAACCAAAATTAGTTACTCCAAACAGGTTTGAGGTGAAAAAGAACAAGATATTTACTCACTATATGCTCAGAAATGTTAACAGACTGGCTGCCAGCAAGTTTGTTAGAAGGGAATGAAGATCTATATTAGTTACAAGGAGGGAAGTGTTTTCTTTCATTTGGCTGAAAAGAATACAGAGAGAGTTCAAAATGGCTACATCTTCCTTAAAAACAAATGGCCATTTGTTCCCTTATTGTGGAACGAGTTGCCAGTGGAAATTAAATCTGCTTCCACATTAATGGCTTTTTTGAAACAACTAAAAACATTCCTATTCAAACAAGCATTTCCTTCATTAGTAAAGTGTTCATTGTTTAACTTGGATGTCATTGAGGTAGGTATTTTATTCTTGTTATTCAATTTTAGTTAATTGGTTTTAGATTAAATTACATAATTTGTTTCTGTTTATTTTATGGTTATTTAATGTTGTAAACCACACAGAAGAACTGTTTAAGGCCATTAAATAAAGAAAGCTCCAATACCTTGGACATATATCATGAGGAATGGCATGAAACTTAGAATACTCCAACTCGTTATGCAAGGGAAGATCCTTGGGAAGAGTGGCCCTGGACATAGATGGGATAAATTGGGTGGATATAAGTTATAAATCTTGATTGATTGGTTGGTTGGTTGGTTGGTTGGTTGGTTGGTTGGTTGGTTGATTTTGTTGTACATCCCCAGATATGTAGTAATCTAAGAACTGCACTTCCACAGCATGTTGTTATGTGCCACCAAGTTACATCTGACTTACAGAACCCTCCAATATGCTTTTTGAGGTATGCAAGATACCCAAGAAAAGATTTACATGAGTCATCCTCCAATGAGGATCTATGGCTCAACAGGAATTTGAATCCAAATTACCTAGTTCCAGTCTGAGTCTTTACCCACTATACCACACTGGTTGGCTGTACCTTATGGAGGTATGTGATATCACAGGTCTGTCAGACCACACTGCTCTGCATAATCCTGGTAATGACTCTTTTGATCACAGACTCCTTTCCCATCACTGCCGAAATCCTTTCAGCTGAAGATGCCAGTGACTGGACCTGAGACCTTCAGAATACAAAGTATGTGTGCTATCACTGAACTGTGACCTTTCCTTGACTAGAAGGACATGCCATACATTTTGTCCATATTGATCTCCTAATAAAGAGTTCAGGTGTGTCACTTTTGCCAAATAAGAATGGAAAGAATTATCCACTGGCCTACATGGGGTTTCTCAAGCAAAATCACTTCATAAAGTAATGAAAATGAATATAAAATGTATTTCCCAAGATAGGTTTGCAAAGCATTCATCTTTTCTCTTAAATATCATTTTCTTTTGAAAAATGGCATTGCAATGAAAAGGTTGAGAAGAAGCAAACTAAATGCTGCAGCTAAAAGCTCTCCAAGGAACCATCCCTCATGTATACTGAAAACAGTGATTTTCAAATTGGAGATATCAAAGGTTTGTTTTGGCTTAAAGTGATCTTGAAGGTCATCATGAAAGAAGAAAGAATTGTGAACTGTTGTCTAAGACAGGCAAGTATCAATCTCAAGTTCATACATGTTTCTCAAAATGCCTTCTGCACTTCTCCAATGTCGCTAAGGGTGTATTAAGGGCACATGTAATATTAATATACTTTGTATCAGTATCTGGTTTTAGTTGGTGGATGGTCATGGGGAGCAGGAAGAAGAGGAAGAGCTCTTCCTACACTCATTGTTTTGTTCATGCAATTATCTATCCAGTTTGTGTCGTCATCGTCAGCTGCAACTCATATCCGAGAATGCATTTTTCCCTGAAGCAGAAAAAAATGTCATTGGTGTGAATTTGTTTAAAGTGGATCCCAGTTTGCCATGAAGTGACCTACACAATATAGTCACAGAGCCATTTCCTGCGGCACATATGAAATGAGACATGCAGAATTGAACACCGGGACTGAAATGGACTGCTGCAGCCTTGAGAATATTATCAAGGTGTGCCTTCACAGCCAGTCCATCTGGCATGGCCTCTTCTGCCTCCATGACGATTGGGAATCAGAGTTCCTCCTCCACTCATTTTGCCGTTTGGCCCAATCTGATGGTTTCCAGTGGCATTTCCTCCACTGAGGTGACCATCACCCCAACTAAAGGGGCTCATCTGTCTATAGCCATCGGCCCCTTTAGGGAGTCAGGTTATTTACCACCACCCAACACTTTGCATTGAGTCATTGGCTGTACGATTTGGCATTGAATTGATGTCCAGCCAGTTTGTGTAGTCTGGCATGTATTGTATGTATTATATTACTCCAACCTGAAGGTGATACATCATGACTAGATCATGGGTATTATCCATGAATGCAGACATGAAACAAAGTTAGCAAAACACAGAATGCCAATTTCCATAATACCCGAGTGCATTCAAATTATCTTAGACTTCGGATTTCAAGATACAAAGGCCAATATTCTACTCTGAGAGTAACAGTACTCATATAAACCAGGGGTGCCCAAACTACAGCCCATGAGCCAGATCTAGCCAGCAGTGTCCTCACTGCTCCTAGAAGCAGAAGTAAAATGTGCCTGTGCAAAACGCTGCCATAAATTACCCGTGGCTGTCATAAACTTGTTTACAACAGCCACAGGAGCATTTACAGCAGCGTTTTGTGCATGCTTGGGTGCATTTTACTTCCGCTTCCAGTGGGAGGAATCATGTGATCAGTCTGATTAACCACATGACCAGCCCACAGCCTGAAAAGTTTTGACACCCCTGATATAAATACTTCTTTGCTCTGGCAGGCTTACTATTGCTCAACTGATCACGCAACCGGTGGCACAGCCAATCACACAAATGTTGCAAAACTAGGTTTGCAAGAGGGAACCTTCTAGAGCAGGAGGAATGTTTGCATGATCACCCATCTTGCATAATGCAATAGGATGCTGGCCATAGTTAAGAAAACTGACTAAAAATTTATCACAAAGGAAGCAATGTGCCTGGAAAATAGTGAATTCTTGCAGTTGCCTCAACCATTTGTTTTCATGCCTGTATGCTGGCCCTAGTCAATCTTGCCCTTGGGCAGTTCATCAGATCAACCACGATAGTCATGTCCTACTTGTCTATGTTCTTTGCAGAAAAGCATCTTGCCTCAGTAGGAGGAAAATAGAACCTGTCAAGAACATGAGGCATCAGCTAGCAACACTCTCCAAGAATAATCTCTTAGTCTTTGAGAATGTTGGCAACTCCAAGCACTAGAGCAGGAGTTCTCAAGGTTTTTGCACTATGGGCTGGACCACTCCCTCTCAGACAGCTGAGCAGACCAGACATGTGGTCACCCTTAGTCATAAACATGTCCATAAACCTAATCGGGCATGTTTCAGTAGCCTTCCTTGTATTAGATTGGTTTGTTAGTTTGACTGATGCTCACTCTTAGCCCAGTTAGATTTGAAAGTGTACGTGATTTACAATTTGACTGCTGGTTCTCGTGTCTGACTTTGACCTTGAAACTTGGCTTCAACTACTCAACCGTTTGGTCAAGAGTGGCTGTGTTGCCTTCTCACTCCTGTTTATAGATGCTTGCTGCCTTAAAACACACCATTGATACTATAACTTATTCAATACAAATTCAGATAACTGGCCTTAGCTCATTCAAATGTTGACCTTATCCTTTGTTTCAATTCCCACTCTGTTGGGTGTTGAACCAATGAACATGAAATCCACATGCAGTTCCTTTCACCGCTTTTAACCTTCACCCTGCCTTTGCCATTGCTTAAAAACCATTTGCTAACATCCCCATTGAGGAGGCGAGAAGAGTAATTTACAATGTTTTGAGCTCCCATCCTCCACAGACGCCACCAACCCATTTTTTTGATGGACCTATTAGATCTATGCCTTGGGGGAAAAAATTCGTTTTGAGGAAGAATTCTTTCTCCAGGTTAAAGGTGTAGCTATGGGTAACCCATTAGCCCCTTCAGTTGCAAACATTTACATGATTGAGTTAGAAACTACCACCATTCTCAATTCAGCAGTTAACCCTTTTTTTGAGCACATTATTATTTATAAAAGGTTCATTGATGATCTTTTCATTTTTGATGAATTTGAGCATGTTCCATCTTTTATTTCATGGGTAGGAGGTTTGAATCCCAATTCAAGTTTGAGTCACGTTTCTAGCAGGACTTCCTTACCGTTTTTGGATCTGGTAGTTTTTGTTAATGACGAACATAAAATCAACACAAAACTATACAGGAAGTCCATGGAACAATGCATATCTCAATTACAAATCTTTTCACCCAAATCATCTAAGGAGAAATATCCCGTACAGTCTTCTGTCATGGGCTAAAAGAAACTCCACTTCAGAAAGGGATTTTAAAGAGGCTGCCCAAGAGATTTCCAGCAGGCTAGCGTCAAGGAGTTATCCATTAGGCATCATGAATAATGCTTATAAGAAGGTTTCGGTTACACCTAGATGGAAGTTTTTCAGTAGGAAACAACAATCAAATGAAGGAAAAATGTTTTGGTCCATGGAATACTCGCCTTTGGCAAATAGCATCAAGATTTCTATTTTAAGGCACTGGCACATTGTCTCAGATATACCGGGCTGTGAAGCCCATCCAAAGATAGGTTTTAGATGCTCTAGAACTATTGGGAACATGGTGTCTCGCAGTGATTGTTTAATTAGATCCCCCAAATACTAAACTATTAATTGGGCATTACAGGTGCCAGAATTGCACTTACTGCAAATTCACCTGGGACACAAAGGAAATTTTGATACCCCATTTGGGCTTTTCGCAGAAATTGCAGTTTTTCTAACTTTAGAACCACGTTTTGCATTTACCTCTGTTTTTGCCTTTGTGGGCTCATTTACATGGGCCAGACCATGAGACCTGTCAGGATCAGGATTGCTGAGCACAGGTCTCGGATACAGCATCAGAATACAATGGCCCTGATGGTTTTGCATTACCTTGAAAATAATCATACCCACGACCAACTCAAGTTCATAGTTATAGAGGTAGTACGACCACAAAGTTACACCGTTACAAATATAGAGAAGGTTTTGTTAGAACGAGAAGCCCACTACATTCATTTACTGAAATCTGTAACTCCGAGGGGTCTTAATCAGGAGATATACCTTTCATGTTTTTTATGAACTAAATTAGAGCAATTTTTACTGTCGCAAGAACACCAACAGGCTATTGGGTGATTCACCTTTAAGAGTTCATTCCGAGGGTTTCAGCCAAGCGCAGGTGTTTTGCATTCACTTAGACCATGTATATTTAGACGTTCACACACTAGTTACCTTTGACGTCTTTGGGCACCAAAAGAGTAAGCATGTGAGGCCATTTTGACATGACTGGGTAAGCTTCTAGAACTGACATGAATTGTTTAGATTTAAAAATGTTTGTTTGGACTTGTGACTTAATGTGTACTTTCATTGTATCCAAGAAACATTTAAATCTTCCTGATGAAGAAATTTTAATGAAAAACCATCTACCAGATTAGGTTTTGAATTTTGAGAATTTACATTACCTTTTCAAACATATGAAATGAATATCCAATTTGGATCCTTTAATTTTTGAATAAGTATCTTGAGAAAGTGACTATACCTTTTGGAATTTGTAACATGGACATTATTTGGATGTTTATTTGGGAATCTCTACTTGTGAGAATTAGAGACTTATACATTACTTTTTGGATCTTTGAACAAGCAACTAAGTGATTAGAATAAATGGACTTTTACTAATTATTTTGTGGATTTTTGCCTCAAACGGTTGTTTCTAGATTAAAAACCATATGCACCAGGAACACAGCTTGTGTTAGTTCTCTGTGCAGAAAATATAAGTTGCAATATCGCACAAATATATATTAATTTGTGTTATTTAGAATTCTATACTCCCTATTCTATTGCCAGAAAATAAAGGCAATCTCCCATATACTAAAAGTAGTTAGAAAAGTTAATGGGAGAGCCATAAGATGTCTCACCACTTACCTCTTCAGGTCATCAAAGTTAAAAACATTCATCATTTGTTATGCTGCAGCTATTGTCTCATCTTTTTTTCAAGAATGTGCACTGTATTACCCATATCAGTGAGCCATCTCTCTAAACAGTGCAGTCGGTGACCAAAATTATCATAAAAAGTCTATGCACAAGGTGCCTCAGACATTAAAATATATGGAAGCTGCCAGCATTAATAATAGAGATTTATATCATGCTCCAAGAGGAGTGCACATAAATTTTAATATATGCCAAGTATATGCCACATGCAAATCATCCAGCTTCACAAATGCTCAGTTTTTTAAAAATGTATTATTTTTCTTTTGTAGAAGACAGGCTTTAAGGAATTTTTAGATGCATGAGGGTTTTTTGCAGGGATGGGGAAACAAGAAGAAAATTTCAAACACAAACTGGTAATTTTGTATTTTAAATACACCAGGTCTCATCTTCTATGTGGCTGGAGGTATGCATTGATAGCAAAGTGTTGTTCAGTAGTAAAATGCAAATCACTGATTTATTGCCTTTATGTAAATTTGCCAGTGGATTCAGAATATATGGGAAATGTTCTGATTAAACATCTTTTCTCTTCCCCACCCCCCAACAAAGATTCATAGTCAGCAATAAAGCAGCACAGGGGTGGTAGTATTAAACTGCATGTAACATACTCCAATGGCCTTTCTAGTTCACAAGCAAGGTAAAACTCTTTAAATAAATAAATACTAGCAATTGATTCACAACAAATGGTATCTCCATAGTCCGGGATCTGTTATAGATCCCTTGTGAAAAATAGATATGCAGTTATAACATTTCTATATGAAAGAAACC
Source organism: Bradypodion pumilum (assembly GCA_035047305.1). Classification (NCBI taxonomy): domain Eukaryota; kingdom Metazoa; phylum Chordata; class Lepidosauria; order Squamata; family Chamaeleonidae; genus Bradypodion; species Bradypodion pumilum. The sequence goes on along the minus strand of JAWDJD010000004.1, from coordinate 303,424,060 downwards.
ATAGCAGGCATACTTTGGATTAGGGCAGATATGCACATATTATTACATGAATTGTACAACTGCTATTTTTCAAGATGAAGATTGATCCTTCCTTCCTGTCAGAGTGTTGCACAATTTAAAATATGCTGTTCAGCACTACTGCACTCCTATTTAGGGAGGCCACATGTCCACTTTGAGGGAAAGCAGTTCTCTTTTCAAGACGTTGCCAGAGGACAATCCTTTTAAAAGTGCCCACTGTTTGAATAGCTCAGCAGTCCAAGTCTGGCCTTATAATTCCCCAATTGACCAGACTATCAAGGAGTGAATTTCTGCTGGTTGCAATTTGCTTTCCATTCTTTTCACTCAGGGCCATAGCCAGGATTCTAAATTGGGGTGGGGGGATTTTTCAGGAGGGGCAACAATGTCACACACACATATATAACATTGCCATCCCAGGGTGGGTTTGGGGGGCCAGGCTGTTAGCTCAGGAGGGTTTTCACCCGCCCTGCCCCCCCCCCCCGGCTACAGCCCTGCTTTCACTGCTGCACACTTCTTCTCCAAGTTCAACCAAAACTTTTCACTATTGAGTCTTCCCATCTTTTCTGGGGCTTGCCAAGGGGTCTATTTACTCCTCTGGGGTACTACTTGGTGACTGCTGCTGTCCAACACCTGTTTGTCATTCGATAGACCTTAAGATAAAGAATTTTAAAAGATCAGAAACTTTGAGGTTTCTCATCCACAATGATCACCTGGACAGGAGTCTCAGCTGACACAGGTCATTTGATTGCTTATGGCATCTTGTCAATATCCTCAAGGCTGCAGAAATCCATTACAGTCCTGGTGCCAAATTCTACATGTCTCATTTCATATGTGCCGCAGGAGATGGCTCCGTGATCATAGTGTGTGGGTCATTTCATGGCAAGCTGGGATCCACCTTAAACAAATTCACACCAATGGAATTTTTCCTGTTTTTCGAAAATTATTTCCAGGGGAAAAAATACATACTCGGATATGAGTAGCAGCCGACGATGATAATTCTAATTACATTATCTTTTTTAAAAAATCCCAATTCTACACATATAAATCAGTTTAGGCACTTATATGCAAATCAATTTCTTCTTTGTTCTTTTCAGGAGGGTTTATTTGTTCGTTTTGTATTTGTTTCATTTTTGTATGCAGTGGTGGAATTCAGCAGGCTCACCCCAGTTTGCCAGAACTGGTAGCAAAAATTCCAGCTGGCCCCACCCATCCAAGTTTTGAAATAAAGTAGTCTTAATTTGGGTGCAACGCAGGGCTTCCCCCTGGCCACACCCACCATACCACGCCCACAGAGTAGGTAGTAAAAAATATTTGAATACCACCACTGTTTGTATGGGTGATTTTTCCCCCCACTGGTGATAAGTAAGGCATCATCCTACTCCTTTTATATGTAGGCTGGTTTGCATTCTACAAATAATCAGGAACTGTTAGACTTTAGCTATAATCTGAATTGGAAAGAACTGAAGAACATTTTGTGTTATCTTTCTGCATCCAGGTTATTCCCTCTGGATTTCGATATGAAGCAATTATTCAGAAGCAAAGGAAGAGAAGCTTCCATCCAGAGAAAAGCACCTTTCCACTTGGCTGCAATATTATACCAGAGCACAACAAAATCTGGAAAATCAATATTAGGCTCTATGCACTGTACCATTTTTTAATTTGAATACATACACACACTGCGATTTGCTCTGCCTTGCTTTAAATATCTGATGGCAGCACACTTCACGGCCATTGACGCCATGGCTTAGTCTTATGGGATGTAAGGTGTGAATTGCTTGCTGTACAAATGGAAGTTCAATTCGAGTGCCTACATCATGCTGCAGCTTTTGGTACACAGAAGAATCAATAAAGCATGACTTTAGATTTTAAAAAAGGGTTAGGCGGTTGGAGGAAAGTACAGAGAAAGCAGAGAGAGATAAAACTGCAAAGAAAATCAGAGGATGGGATTGAGGATGGTATAGAATCTCTTCCACTCATCTAGTGCAAATATATTTGTATGTTTACTGTATTTGCCATGTCTCTCAGAGACAAATCATAATTGTTCGGTGTTTTTTCAAATGTGTGAAGCAGCATCCAGACAACCAATTTAAAATAGATTTAATTTTGACACACAGAGGCCCTGAGGCAATGCTCAGCTGCTCCAAATGTAATTCATAGTTTATAAAATGCAAATAGTAATAAGTCATTCCAGTAAGATGGATGATTGGTTATAGTCCCAGTCTGAAGTGTACCAGCTAATACGTATGTAAACATTGACAAAAAGCTGATGCTATTGTTTCCTGGTTGAAAAATTCTAATCCGAGCATGCATCTGATGCTAATCATAATACAATATTTATGTTATTTGTTGACCTCTGGTTTGTTATGCTTTCTGTTATGGACTGTATGATCTTAATTTCCCTCTTTATAAATAACATTAAGGATTTCATAAGGGAACGAATACAGCTCTGAAATCCTTTTTAAACAATGCAGTTAACATTCAAACTAACAATGTAACTTTATGGTCTGAGCAATAAAATTGATCTAATGCTTGATTAACAGAAGATATACGTTATGAAATCATAGATCTCATTTTCCTTCTTCTGCTACACAAAATAAAAGTACATTTGCTTGCTTTAATACAACAGCAGCAACAAAAATATGCTTGTGCTTAAATTATAGTTTTTCTTCCTGGGTTGCATTTTGTATTATTGGGGAATCTAAAGGGCAGATAGATTCCACAGTACCTTGGGTAAGAATAATAATTTTGCGTCAGAGATTACTCTGGGTTGAAAGGATTTTTGCTGGAGAAATTCAGCTCAGGGGATGCCCGAATGAGGATCCTTTCATGTCCCCAAGTGCAGCCCTCAGCTATCAAAACCCAACCTTCCAGTCTCCAGCTCAGTGTCTTAACCACTAAGCCACTGGGGAAACTTGGGTATCCTCTACTAAAACAATCTTTCATTCCTGAGCTTTATTTGTTTTGGTCTTTATCTGAATGAAAATCTTTTGAAATAACTGAAACCAAAGCATCAAATGAGTGCAAGAGTACAGGCTGAGCTTTTTAAGCTTGAGTAATTGCAGACCCTGCTAGATGAGAGCCTTGTCAGGGCACAAGGACTTGAGAAGTCTAACTAGGCAATGTTGCCCATCTCTTGTTAGGCTGGGACTAAAACTCACCAAAGCATCTTCCATCAGATCCCTTGGGCAAGGTGAAAGCAGAGAGCACATGTCACGGTCCGCCTGGCCAGCAGGTGACATGATATCCAAATGGCTTTACCCCCCCCCCCCCCCCCGCTTTGAAATTCACTATCTGTTGAGCTGTCTCAGGTCCATCTTTGGGCATTTTTAATAAAAAGCTCAAAACCTTTCTCTTCAAGGAGGCCTTTAAGGATATTTTACCTTTGCCAATAAGTTAGTTGTTTAGATTTGAGCCTGCTTACCTCATCACCATCAGATATTTATTTTATTATTTGTCTGTTGTATGGTATTGCTGTTTATTTGTTTGTACACCACCAGAGTGGGGAACATCCCTGTTGTGTGGTATAAAAATGTAATGAATAAATGAATACATTTGGTCTACATCCCCCACTGGATCAGACCACTATGTTTAGTGTAACCTGGGAATCAAGCCTTGTGGCCTAACAGAATTCCTCAGGGCTGGCGGTTAAAACTCAAGCAACCTCTTCCCAGCCTTCCTGGGATTAACAATCAATTTGTTACTAATATGTGTTGTCAATCAATGGTAAAGCTGCATTATTTTTGGGTCGTTGGGGTTTAAAAAGAAATACTTGCACTGATAAAATAGGAGAAAGGCTTTATTCTGACGAAGTGGACTTGATCCATGAAAGCTAGCATTAAAATATAACAGTCTTCAAAGTGCTACAGCATTTTTGTTTTTGCTTTCTTTAGTCTCTGATATGCTTGAAACACCGCCTAACACAGCTACTATTCCAAAAATTCGGCTTTATTCGTCGTATGCATACAGGCTTTCCGCCTTGCAGCAAAGAGGGAGGAGTAAACAGACAAAGGCTTTTTTGTAAAATGGCCAAGACAGACAGCAGACATGCTGAATACACAAAATTCACAATTAATTTAATTTAATTTAATAATTTAATTTAATAGTCATATTTATATATGCCACCCACTCAAGCAGAACCCGACTCAGGGCGGCATTACAACAAGTTCTAAAAACACATAAAAACACTTTAAAAGACCCATATCCCACCCACTTTAAAAGACCCATATCCCACCCACTTTAAAAGACCCATATCCCACCCACCCATCCCACCCACTATCAAAAGAAGAAGAAAGAGTTCTTAATTGTTTACATAAGCCAGCAGGCGGGGACCGTGTTCCCATTCGGGCCCCACACCTGCCCTGCCAGCCAGGTCTTCAATCCTTTCCTGAAGGGCAGCAATTCTCTTTGAAGTCTTAGATCTGTTGGCAGGAGGTTCCAGAGAGTTGGTGCGGACACGGAGAAGGTCCTCCTTCGGGTGCTGGATAGATGTGCACCCCTAGTTGATGGCACTATTAGAGAGCCCCTCTGGTCCACTCTGGTTGGACGGGCAGACACTCTTGGGACGATGCGGTCTCTAAGGTATCCTGGCCCACTGCTATATAGGGCTTTAAAGGTCAAAACCAGCACCTTGAATTGCACCTGGAGACAAACTGGTAACCAGTGCAGCTCCCGAAGTAGCGGTGAGACATGGGCATATCGCCCACATCCCATCACCACCCGGGCTGCCGCATTCTGGACCAGCTGCAGCCTCTGAATGGTCATCAAGGGCAGCCCCATGTAGAGCGCATTACAATAATCTAGTCGGTAAGTGACCAGAGCGTGGGTGACCATAAGCAAGAAGCCCCGGTCCAGGAGCGTGCGCAACTGGCGAATCACCCGAAGTTGGGCAAAAGTCCTCCTGGCCACAGCCGCTACCTGTTCTTCTAGCAGCAGCCGCGAGTCCAGAAGGTCCCCCAAGTTGCGCACTGGGTCTGTCTGGGGCAAAACAGCCCCATCCAGTACCAAAGGTGGTAACTCCCTGGATAACACGGGGCCCCTTATCCACAGGCACTCTGTCTTGCTGGGATTCAGCCGAAGCCCATTGGCCCCCATCCAGACCCCAATGGCCTCCAGGCATCCGGATAGGATTTCAACAGCATCACTGGGGTCCCCACGGGCCGAGATGTACAACTGAGTGTCATCCGCGTACTGATGGTACCGCACCCCATGGGAACGAATGATCTCACCCAGTGGCTTCATGTAGATGTTAAATAGGAGAGGAGAGAGCACCGAGCCCTGAGGCACCCCATACTTGAGGAGCCTAGGGCTGGACCTCTCACTCTCTAACCACACCGACTGGGTACGGCCCTCCAGAAAAGAGGAAAACCAGGACAACATGGTGCCCTGGATCCCCAGTCCTTTGAGCCGTTCCAGAAGGATACCGTGGTCGACGGTATCGAAGGCCGCTGAGAGGTCAAGAAGAGCAAGGACGGATGGATAACCCCCGTCCCGCTCCAGCCAGAGATCACCCATCAGTGCGACCAATGCCGTCTCCGTACCATACCCGGGCCTGAATCCTGATTGAAAGGGGTCTAGATAATCCGCTTCCTCCAGGACACTCTGCAGCTGGCGCACCACCGCCTTCTCCAAAACCTTACCCAGAAAGGGCAGGTTGGAAACCGGCCTGTAGTTGTTAAGGACAGCTGGGTCAAGGGATATTTTCTTCAGGAGGGGGCGCACCAAAGCATGTTTTAGCGGTGCAGGAAATACCCCCTCCCATAATGATGCATTTATTATTGCCCCGACCCAGCCACCTGTCACCACCTTGGAGGCTTTCACCAACCAGGTGGGACAGGGGTCCAAAGGACATGTAGTGGCACGCACAGCTGCAAGGAGCTTGTCCACTTCATCAGGGACAACAGGATCAAACCGATCCCAGATCGTACAGCAAGACTGTGCTCCGGTGCCCCCCCCCCCCCCCGACCCTCCCCATCCACGTCGGGATTCAGCCCTGAACGAATCCGATCAATTTTCTCCACCAGATGGTCAGCAAAGTCCTCAGCCGAACCCTGCCAACCGGGCACCGATCTCCCCCTACCGAGGAGGGACCTGGTTACCCGGAACAGGGCGGCTGGGCGATTATCAGCGGAGGCAATAATGGTGGTGAAGTATTGCCGCCTCACCACCCCCATCACCACTAGGTAGGCCCTAATAGCAGCTCTAGCTAGTGTCCAATTGGAGTCATCCTGGGTCTTCACCCAGCGGCGCTCTAGGCGTCTTTGCCCATTTGAGTTCCCGCAGTTCATCCGTGAACCACGGGGATGACCTAACCCCACGGGCGCGGAGAGCCGCAGTGGCGCGATTTCATCCAAGGTTGCTGTTGCCATCCTGTTCCACAGGTCGACAAGTGCCTCGGGTGAATCGTGTAGCCGATCCAGAGGAACATCCCCCAGTTCCCTCTGGAATCCATCTGGATCCATTAGTCGCCGAGGGTGGGCCATTTTAATAGGCTCTGCCTCCCTATGATGAAGCATTGCCCCCAGAAAGTCAAGAGTCACCAGATAGTGATCTGACCATGGCACAGGTGAGATGACTAAGTCCTGTAATCTCAGATCACTCTGCCACTGCTCCGACAAGAAAACTAAGTCTGGCATGTGACCACTGCCCCTGGTCAGACCCCGAACTACCTGAGTCAGACCCATGGCTGCCATGGAAGCCATGAACTCCCTTGCCACCTCAGAAGCCATCCCCAATGATGGCAAATTGAAGTCCCCCAGAACCATAAACCTCTGGAACTCCAACGCCAGCATCGAGACGGCTTCGAGGAGCTCAGGCAGGGCATCCCTTACCCTGCAAGGGGGCAGGTACAGGAGTAAGATCCCCAACTGACCCTTGGGGCCCAACCGTAGAAGCAGGGCCTCACTACCAGACACTTGTGGAGCAGTGGCCCTAGCAACTCCCAATGACTCCCTGGCAACAATGGTGACACCACCGCCCCTCCCCTCCCCTCTAGGCTGGTGCCAAATACCGAACCCAGCTGGACACATGTCCGAAAGAGGTACTCCATCCTCAGGTGTCAGCCAGGTTTCGGTGATGCATGCCAGGTCGGCCTGCCCCTCCTGGATAGAATCTTGGATCAGGGGGGCCTTATTACAGACCGATCTGGCATTCACCAGCAGCAGCCTAAGGGCGGGGTCACTCTGGATCTGCTGCTCAGGGCCCAGAGATGTACCTGCAGGCCTGGAATGAGGGACCGCACTTAAACATCGGACCCGCATTCCCCAAGTGCGGCCCGCCCCACGGTACCCGCCATACTGCCCCATGCCCGTCACAACACCTATATGGATCCCTGGAACCCCCCTAGGTGGAATGCTGTCCCTCCTTCCTGGCTGGCAGGACCAACTCTCTCTCTCTTCCCACCCCATCTACAATCTCCCCCCTGGTTCCAGCAACAAGCATGGGCTCCCGGAATGAGCAGGGAGCGCTGGCGAGCCCCGGCGTCGGCGTCTCCTTTTTCTTCCCCCCAGGTGGGGACGGTGGAGGCAGAAGCGATGGCTCCCACCTGCCTCAAATCCCAGGAGCCAGTGGCATGGGCTCCCAGAACGAGCAGGGAGCGTTGGCGAGCCGCGGCGTCGGCGTCTCCTTTTTCTTCCCCCCAGGTGGGGAGGGCAGAGGCAGAAGCAATGGCTCCCACCTGCCTCAATTCCCGGGAACCAGTGGCATGGGCTCCTGGAACAAGCAGGGAGCGTTGGCGAGCCGGGGCGTCTCCTTTTTCTTCCCCCCAGGTGGGGACGGTGGAGGCAGAAGCGATGGCTCCCACCTGCCTCAAATCCCAGGAGCCGGTGGCATGGGCTCCTGGAACGAGCAGGGAGCATTGGCGAGCCGCGGTGTCGGCGTCTCCTTTTTCTTCCCCCCAGGTGGGGAGGGTGGAGGCAGAAGCGATGGCTCCTGCCTGCCTCAAATCCCGGGAGCTGGTGGCATGGGCTCCCGGAACGAGCAGGGAGCGTTGGCGAGCCGCGGCGTCGGTGTCTCCTTTTTCTTCCCCCCAGGTGGGGAGGGCGGAGACAGAAGCAATGGCTCCCACCTGCCTCAAATCCCGGGAGCTGGTGGCATGGGCTCCCGGAACGAGCAGGGAGTGTTGGCGAGCCGCGGCGTCAGTGTCTCCTTTTTCTTCCCCCCAGGTGGGGAGGGCGGAGGCAGAAGCGATGGCTCCCACCTGCCTCAAATCCTGGGAGCCGGTGGCATGGGCTCCCAGAACGAGCAGGGAGTGTTGGCGAGCCGTGGCGTCGGCGTCACCTTTTTCTTCCCCCCGGGTGGGGAGGGCGGAGGCAGAAGCGATGGCTCCCACCTGCCTCAAATCCCGGGAGCCAGTGGCATGGGCTCCTGGAACGAGCAGGGAGCATTGGCATCTCCTTTTTCTACCCCCCAGGTGGGGAGGGTGGAGGCAGAAGCGATGGCTCCCACCTGCCTCAAATCCCGGGAGCCGGTGGCATGGGCTCCTCTGTGGTTGAAGCAACTTCTGGAATAGGCAGTTCTTTTATAGCTGAGCCATCCATGGTCTCCAGGTAGAGCCTATGAATGACCAGCACCTTCTCCAGGGCTCTCAGGAGGGGCAATAGGTCAGATCTGCATTGGAAAGGAGAGAGAATTTTTATCCTTTGGTTCACAAAGTTCAAAATGGTTGTATTTTATGTTTTATTGCAGGCCTGGTGTTTTGAACAATAAAGAGTATAAATGCATAAAACAGACTAGTTACCTAGATGAGAATAATAAACAATTATGTAGTGGAACCAGGGCTTTCAAGGTCAGAACCTAGGACAGTGGTGGTGAACTTTGGCACTCCAGGTGTTCTTGAACTTCAGTTTCCAGAGCTCAAGTCTCTGTGAATCCACACGTACGTGCAGTAAACCCATTTGTGTTGATTCACAGAGACTTTGGATTCTGGGAATTGAAGTTCAAGAACACCTGGAGTGCCAAGGTTCAGCATCATGGATGTAAGATTTTGAGAGTGAAAGAGATTTTGACATCTCTGTTCACACCACCACTATCACAAGCTTAGATGCAATTCTCACAGTAGCTGCAAGAGAAAAGCATTTTCCAAGAACCATTTATTTCTGCAGTCTGTACGGGTTGTAATGAAAAATCCTTGAGGTTGATTGAGTCTTAAATAGGCTATTAAGAGTCCTTAATTTCACAAAGGACTCTCTTCTTATTTGCTCATCTGCTCCAGTCCAACAGCTTTTTTTCTTTTTTAAAAAAGCTCTCCCTATGGAGTAGAGTGGTGATTAGTGGCAGTCATGAGAAGCACATGCTCCTCCAGAATTATTGCTATACCATTTATCATGATAATCACAAGGGATGATTTCATATTTTAATTTTCTTTACATTTATTAAGTGTTAAGATTCATATAGTATATTCTCTGTAGGTTTGAGGATAGCTAACTCTTAAAAGGAAGACACTGGTGTCATCAGCATACCAAACACATTCCACACATCAACAGGTAACTAAGCATCTAGGATGCTAAGTAGCAATGCCAGTCACTTAGACACCTGTGAAGGAGCTCACACTTGCATAACAAGGGGAATTCCCAAGGTTACAATCAGTCAATCACCCATCACCTTAGAGAGAGGGGAAAGGTGACATTCACATAGAAGTGGATCCTGGTACATTAACATCTGTTCAAACATCTGGGGACAGGGTGACAACAACACCTGCACAGACACCTGAGAATTAGGTTACATCATTTCATGTATAGGAATTTGGTTACATCATAAACACCTGTTTGGATAAACAACTTTTAGTCAAAACAATGAGGTAATCTCACATGTTTAACTTTCTGGAGGAAGGTGTGAAGACCCCAGAAAATATATTTAAACCTCAGGTTTTGAGGGATCAGAGAGCACCATTTGGGAGGAGGCGTTAGCCCACGTCACTTCGAACCCAGACCTTGCAAATCTAAAGGAAATCCTATGGGGGCTTTCTTAGTGAAGTTAGCTATTTTCTTATTGTCTTAGCTTGTTAAGTTAGGATAGATATAGGGGTCCGATCTATGGACATGCTTAGCATAGACAGTATTCAAAGTAGAGTTAGATTGATTGCTTTGATCTGCATTTTGATATATTTTTGGATGAATATTCTTCTTCAATAAAAAGCCTCAAAGACATTGAGAAAGCCTCGTCTTTGAACCAGAAAGGGAGTAATTTTGTGGAGTGGAGAGGAGCCAAGATAAGGGACTGTGGCCAAGCTAAAGGCTACATTTTCACACTGGCTCATCCTTGAGGCGCAACCTTTCTCAAAGGGACATTTACTTTTGGGGAGATAAGGTTGCCACAGAGATCCTAAGGGAGGAACACCTGCTTCAATCATCGACCTGGGAATATTATCCCAGCCTTTGAAGGTAAAAGCTATCTTCGAGGAGGGCAGTTTCCCAGGGCCAAGTCCGCTTTGTGTGGGTGGGAAGGTGGCAACATAACAGACTGCTACCATACTTATATTCATATTCAGCCTTGCTACCATACTTGCTACTACATTCCTGCCTAAGGTGCAGAAGTACCATCTTTCCCATTCCGGCAGCAGGGGACCAGGGAGAGTATTCTTGGGGTAGGCGGGCCGCTGAACCTAGAGGGATTGCCCTGTCTGGGTATCCCAACTCTGGGGACCCCTAATAACCTCTTGAGACCTCTCCCTGGGCCCCCGACACCACTGATTATAAATTATTTATGAGCATTTCTTCAGTGAGTGGTTGGCCTTTACAAATGCTACCTACTCATTTTTGATGAGTCACCCTTCTTCAAATTCCTATACATGTCCCTTTTAAATGTCAGCTATTCTGAAAGTTTCTTTAGATGTCCCAGTTTTCTTTCTTACAGTGATTATTTGGGATAGTGCTTTCAGTTTCTCACCTATATAATAAGGTAAGAGGTTTTGCTGAAAGCAGAAACAATTTGCTTAGTGATTCAGTGCTAAGCCTGTATGAATCAGAAAAGCTGTTGAAACTCATCACAATAATGGGTAGAATGCACTATGGTCCTGCCAGGCTGACAGACCTAAGAGGATGAAAACCACTTTCAACAATTCCTTCCTAACTTACAAACTAGAGAACAAGGTGCAACCAATGGAGAAAGGAATAAAACAATGGTACCTCTAAGACAGAAGAAAAGTACCATCTGTAACATCTGGCCAAAAAAAAAAAAACAACCCAGCAATATCCCTCTTTAGCATAGTACCCTTGTCACTATCAAAGCAATCCTAACTCAATGTGAAACAATAAACATTTACAGATGGGTTTTTAAATGGAAGAATGTCCTCACTACCTGTGGAAATCCTAAATGAATTGTACATTATGCTTGGAAGTCAGCTACACATAACTTAGTTACTTAAAATCCACTATTCCAAATGTATGACATTGTAAGTCTCATATCATTGAATTATAGAGGAAGACAATTACATAGTTCAGTTCTAGTTTTCGTTGGGCCATTTGCTGCTGTCTCACCCTGTTTTTGAGGGAGATGAGGAGTTGACAACATAGATGAGAGATCTAGTTTCCTACATCAGGTCAGCTATTTTACTAAAATGTAACTAGTTACTTTTGAAATTTTTGAAATGGTAGCCATGTTAGTCTGTTTTTCAAGCATATCCAAGACTAAACAAAACAAAACAAAAAGATAAAAAACGTTGTGAGACTTTAAAGACTAACTGCTGCATTTAAATGTTAACCTTCATGGACTTAATCCACAAAAGTTAACATTACAATACAGCAGTTAGTCTTTAAAGTGCCACAAAAAAATTTGTCATTTTGTTTTGTTGTCTCTCTGATATAGTTATTTTTGTAAACTTCAAAATTAAAGAGACAAAGTATATGTTCTCTCACAAAGCTGTTCTACCCATAAAAATAAAAAAACTACAGTACTGCCTATTCACATTATCCTTTGCTGCAGTAGGTTGTTTCACCCCACCATTTTGGACTGAGGCACTTCCCAGCACAGATCATTGGCTCCCATTGGACTGGAATGGTGTGTGACATTGTGGTCCACTCTTTTCCCTTACCCTCTGATCTTGCCAAACCATTTAGTCTTCATAAGTAAGGATGTAATGGGTGCTCAAATAAATACGACATTCTTTGTCTCTCACCATGTCAGGACTCCCTGTTGAGTCTTCCACGCACCAGCAAGATGTCCCCATATCACCTTTCTGTTGGGAGGTGTGTCTTTCATGTTTTTGTTCCAGAAACAAAACCATTTTCTGTGTAGAACAAAGACGTACCATCATGTACAGAAAAAGATTAACTGGGAACAAAAAATGACTTCCTGCACAATTTTTCTTTTCTTTTCCAGTACAGCACAAATTGGACAAACTTCGTGACACTGTCTTGCCCTGACACCTGAATCAGGTTGTCTTTCAGGACAGGACAGGATGGGTCATTATGATCAATTTGGGCAAGGGGCAGGCCATTAGGGAGGCATAGTTGCATCAATCAGAGTGTGATGGCCCTTCATAGGAGGTGCATTTCCTTTAGTGTTCTAGCCCTTCTGTTCATCACTCTAACAAAGGCACTTTATGAAAGGGTAACATTATCCTTTTGAGGCATTTTATTGCATTGTCAGTGTGTCAACTTCCACCATTTGTACCAGCAGTGATCTTTTAGCTTCAGAATAATGTTTTTCCATTCTGAATTGGGTTACCTTTCTCATGGGTAAACAAAAGGATTCCCCCTCTCTCTGTTTTTCTTTCTTTTTCTCTTTTAAAAACTCTACTGTGCATGAAAGAAATACATTCCTGAATGTAAGAGGGTTGAGGGTTTATATAAATGAAATACTGTTGACCGTGACAAATACTCGCGCACTCAAGTAGTCAAGATGCAGGTATCTCTGTAGTAATTTACCATTGCCTCTTGTTGCCTGCTTGATTCCCCAACCTGGGTTTAAAAAAAACTTTGTGAAAAATCTGTGGTACGAAGACCAGAACAACAGCCATTTTGAAACCCAGTTGCTAGAAATACTGGCCATGTTTCACCAGGTGATCATTACTTTGCATGGTTTCTGGGAATTAAGTAGAGTGGAATTTTTGCACCAGAAAAATACCATCTTGTGCAAGAACTATGGAAATTCTGTGTACATTAGCATTGTACTGTAGGTAGGGAAAGGTAAAGGTATACTTTCGAGTCAGTTCTGACTTATTACAATCCTTTTGAGGATTTCCTGGATAGTCCTTAGAAGTGGTTTACCATTCTGTTGCCAAAAATGGGCAAATAGCAGCTCATGTGACTGTGGGTACCAAAAGGAATATATGCACCAAAATTAGAAGCGAGAGAGGAGGGCTTTATTAAAAATACTTTTGCAAAAGGGCCCTCTTCTTTCTATCTTCAAGAGATGGAAAGAGAAAAGAAAGACAACCAGTTCAGGAGTACAGGTACAAGCAGTTTTACAGACTAAAACAAAAGACAACTCTAGAAACCATATGCTCTATTGTTTCCTCATCCTTAGCTCTGCCCCTCTTTCACAAACTTAGTAAAGGTAAAGGTTTCCCTTGCTCGAAAGCCAGACGTATCCGACTCTAGGGTTCAGTGCTCATCTCTGTTTCAAAACCGAAGAGCTAGCGCTGTCTGCTTCTGCAGACATTTCCGTGGTCATGTGGCAGGCATGACAAGACACCAGAGCGCACGGAATGCTGTTTCCTTCCCACCAAAGTGGTCCCTATTTATCTACTTGCAATTTCTTGCTTTTGAACTGCTAGGTTGGCAGGAGCTAGGACAAAGACGGGAGCTCATTCTGTCCTGCAGTACTTGGGAATCGAACTGCTGACCTTCTGACTCCCAGTCAGCGTCTTAGGCACTTGAGCCACTGCAGTCACAGATGTAAGCCAGTTTAATGGCTGAGCCATCTCAGGGCCACACAGGCTGGCTCTTCTGGGATGCAAACTGGGAAACTAAATATCTAACCTCTGGCTCTGCAGCCAGATATCTAACTTACTGCCAGCTCTTGATGCACTAGATACCATGAAATCACCTCAGATCCTTGCTAGATATTTCAGCAAGTAACTGAATACTTTTAAAGATAAATATTTGAATTTACAGTTGTTGAGAATGGTATCTCTAGTCTGATGCATGATTATTATCTGGATTTCATCTCACTAAATAATTCAGAAAAAGAGACAACTGCAAATGGTTAGATGCAGATTCATATGCAGAAGTTTTGGATGAGCTATTCTTTCTTCACTTCAGCAGATATTGGGGTTGGGCCCTGGGACGTGTTGGGAATCCAGCGGCATCTCCACATTTTATCCCTATCATATAGGGCCCACATATCTATACTAATTAGAAGCTCCTGAGTTTTTAAAAATAATGATGAAAAACATAATAAGAATAGCAAGAGCTGATGTCCCCCACTCTGTTTCCTGATTAAAATTGCTTCCCCCAAACTGCTTGTTGCTCGGGAGAAGAAAACCAATAACTACCAAATTGGAGTAAATGTCAAGTCCATACACCATGCCAGCCAAACTGGGACTTCCTCCTCTTCCCAACCTGTTGCAACCTGTAGCACCAAAAGTCTGCTCATGAGCTTATCCCAGACACCTGACACTGATATTCAGACTGCATCAGTGGCTGCAGGTATGAAAGGAGGTTATTAATTCTGGCAGATGCAGCAGGATTCAGCAAAGTACACAAACATGAGATTCTGGGCAACATTAATTAATGTTCATTTGTGTCCCACTTTTCAAACATAAGCCATGCTTAAAGCAATTCAGAAGCTCATATTAATTTACATAAATCAGCAGTTTTTCAAGTTAGTTGTCTAACAATTACAAGAAATAGTACAGTATAATTTGGCATACAAATATTAATATGATAATGGAAATACCTATGAAGGAGCACTGATTTTAATCATGTCTTAGAGCAGTGGTTCCCAACCATTGGTCCCCAGATGTTCTTGGACTCCCTGGTTCAAAGCAGACCAGACTCGGATCTGTATGCCTTTATTCAAGTACAGAGGCTGCACGATGGCTCTTGGGGATATGAAAGGAGCTTCATTCAGGTGTCCCCTGAGCGGAGGTTTTCCAGCAAAAATCCTTTCAAGCCAGAGTAATTTCTGACACGAAATTTATTTAGTTGGGAAGGCACAGTGCCTGCTCATCCCAAGTCACACCAGTGCCCTAAATCCCGACTTTGTATGACCAGTTTCACGAGCCACTAGGAAAGTGCCCTGCCCAATTTTACCAGTCAATTTCACATCAGCGCCTTGATCTTGCTAGTTCCTTTCACAACCAGGTTAGGAAATTGCAGGCTTTTATTATACTCTTAATCCCTGGGGTGGTGTTTTGTTTTTGGGTTGTTGTTGTTGTTTTTTGGGGGGGGGTATTTGTTTGGAGGAGGGGAATTTGTTTTGTTTTGCTTGTTATTTCAAACTTTTTTTCCAAAGGGAGAGGGAAGGCAGCAAGATGTGTCAATTCCATCTCCCTGTTTGCTTGTTATACAGGAAGCCTTTGTACAATTTCAGAGTGCCCTTACTCCAGAAAATGAGTATTGCAAGAACAAGGTTTTGTTTGTGTTTGACAGAGATGGATCATCCTTACTCCCTCACAAGACACGCAACTCCCTAGAAATTGCATCCGGTAAGGCACCTAGGGTCTGAAAACACCTTTTTTTCTGTCTTGCTGCCTGAAGATAAGATGTTTGTAGAATCACTCTGGTAATTAACTCCCACTGAACTTGAAAATGTTACCTTTTTTGTTACAGTTCAGAGAATCTACCAATGAGTAGGGCATTTTTTTGGGAGTTATAATCCAGAAGAGTAACTTTTCCAACTTTAGATTTATTTCTATACAAAGATGTTTAAATTTGAGGGGCAAAAGAATGAACACTGTATGGAGTTGTAGGGTGGTAAAGGAATTTTGGGGGAAAATAGAGAATGAAATCTTCAGTATTTGGGGGTGAACATTAAACTGGGGCCAGACACAGCTTTGCTGACAGACACAGGAAATACTAATTTAGATAAGGACAAAAAAGAGTTGCTCTCTGTATGTATGACAATTGGAAGACAATGTATAGAGAGAAAATGGAAAAGTGATGAGATTCTAAAGATGGAAGATTGGTATAAGGAAATGTGGGAGCTTGCTTTGAATGACAAATTAACATGGGAGCTGAATAAGAAAAAGGGTATAATAAAGGAGAATAGATTTTTGCAAATTTGGCAACTTTTTGTTGATTCTTCAGGTATTAAAGGAGACGGGAGCAGTCCAGTACCAGAAAATTACAGATTTTGGAAATTGTGAAATAATGTATACCACTGCATCCTCCATGACATTGCACAGTCACATGGGGTGAATTAGAATTGTTTTATATTTTTGCCATATTTTGGTTAATTAATAGGTTAACAGAGTACCTAGGAACAGAAATATACATTTAATACCAGAACATTCCTCATGAATAAAAGAAATTAGATAAATTAATAAGAAATATATGGTAGATGAAGGACAGAATGATTAATGTAACCTACTATCCGGTTGACAATAAACAATTTTGAATCTTAATGTAGTATAATATAACCAAATGGTTTTTATATGTATTTTTAGTATTTGTACTATAGTTTTTTATAAGCCCATGTCAACGTTATTATTTCTTTTTTGTATTTTGTATTTTTTGCATCTTTCATTTCTGTGTTTTTTTCATATTCACTTATTTTGTAACCTTTAAAACTTAATTTAAAAAATTTAAAAAAGAATAAACACTGTAGTTCTAAATATGAAAATATTTTATAAGACTGTAAACTCTCACAACAGGAGAACAGAAGTGGAAAAATGAATGCCAACAGACAACAACTGACTATTGTTAGCAACTTCAATTACTTATTCGAAAGATCATCTCTCCTACTTTTAGTTGCCCTGACAGTCATGTCCATTTGTCCCAATCAATCAATATTGCATGAGGTAATATTGTTCTTGTGCACAAAATCTTGTATTGATCACTGCCAGGTATCTTTTCCCCCCAAGTCTAGAACAGGAGTAGGGAATGATTGGCCCACTGAATATTTTGGACTTCAATTCCCATTAGTCCCCTGCACATCCAATAGTAAGGAATAATGGGAAATGAAGTTTGAAATTTGTAAAGCCCCCAAATCTCCCAACCCCTAGCCTAGAAGAAAGAAAACACCATAGAATGTAGGTCTGCCATCACTAATATGGTTATCTCCAGATCTACAAGTATGCAGCTCGTGAAATTCTTTGCCTGCTACCAAACCTGGAAAGATGGTCTATGTCACTTGGCCACACAGAGGGGATGTTTAAGAGAGATAAGCAGCATATTTTATGCCTTTCTCTACACATATTTGTTAAGTCCTTCTTATGCCATACAAATTTTGACTGGCTCCAATGTGAGTAAAGTTCATTAGTGTATTCTGGTGAAAAAGAATCTTGGTAGATGTACCTGCACCTTCTAGAACATCTGTTTAGTTTTAGCAGCAGGAGACCTCTGGAGAGGAATCAATCACATTATGGTTACTTACCCTTACCTTACTAGCCTGTGGTGTGAACATCTGGCACATACATATGGATTTTTAATTGAACAAGGTAATAATTTGTTTTCTGATTTTCTGTAACAAGCCAATGTATTGCCAAAGGACACAGTCAAAAGCAACCTATGCCCTTTTCATTTGCTTTGATAATGGTGCCTTTGTGCCTATGTATTTGGGGGCTGGGGAAGGGACAGAGAGCCACCCCTTTGTACTGTATTGTTATACTGATATGTAACTTTAACTTGGAATTGTATTGTTATACTGATATGTAACTTTGTAACTTGTAATTTATTGTATATTCTCTGCTGTAAGCCGCCCTGTGTCACATTTTTGTTGAGTAGGGTGGGATATAAATCTAATAAATGAAGGAAATGAATAAATGAATAAGGCAGTGTAGTTATTCAATATCTTTGTCTGAAAAAAGTGGATGTGAATGGTAAATCAGCAAGATTGGTGGTATTCCACATTGCTGGATCAAATGCAATTTCTAATGCTTTCTGCAAAAATGTGTGTCTCCTTCTGCAACAAACACATCTATATTGATGCAGAAAGCCTTCACTTGCTCAGCAGCTGTTGGAAGGAGTGAGTACATCTTATGTTATGTCAGAAAATCATGCCTCTTCCAGTCTCATCTACATCAGCAGCTGCACACAAGTCTATGGAACCAACAGCAAGATCATTAGCAAGCTAATATGCAGCTGGCTAATCAGTTGGCTAAATACATATGGCTAAATACATACTGCAATATGCTACTGTAGTAAAGACAATCAAATAGTATGGTTGGTGAGTTAATATTTGCAAAAAGGAGTCATTCGCCTATTAAAGCAGTCTGGATTGAAGTCTAGAAGGAGCCCTTTTCAAAAACATTAAGAGGGGGTCAATGTTACTGTGGGTCAGGGGTAGGGCACCTTGGCCGGGTCTAGCCCTCCTGAGATCTCAGTTCAGCACTATGCAGTTCCCCAAATTGGCATGTTCCTTTAAGTACGATGTCATCACTGGGTGGTTTCCCAGTCTGTGTAGATTTAAACCCCCCCCCCCTTCATTCTAGAAGTTTGAAAACATCACTGGCAGTAAGGGCATTAAGCTAAAGTACACTTAATGCTGTTGTTCTTCCGTATCTAGATCCAAATATTGGCAATCTTCATGGAGATCTGCCATAAAGACTGTCCTGAGAATATAATACAGTGGCCTTTCATTGGCCTTCCACATTGCAGCATGACACCCGTACCACTGATCCAGTTCCATGAGTCACTTTCTGGTCCTGAGCCCTTTTGGCACACAAAGTCCTCATCAGCCCCAGGCCAGTATTGATGAAGCTGCTGCCCTCCATCAAGATGGATTCAGGTGGAATTTAATCCACTTGGGGACCATCAGCCTTCCGTGTGGACTTTGGCACCCAAATCTATTCCTTAGGGTTGTCGGGTTAGTTCACCACCACCTGACACTCGGTGGTGAGTCGCTGACAGTATGGTCTACTCTATTACCATAGCAGGATAACCTGGCCAGACAGAATAAAGTACACTGCCATTATTATTATTATTTGCCCCACTCACTTTTGATATGCTCTGTCCATCACTGAAATTGTCAATAAGTGAAATTTTGCTAAAATTAAAATGGTGTGATAAAAGCAATCCTGAGTGCCTGTTATATTTTTAAAATGAAGTTTACAAAAGGTAACTTCAAATCAATTAGCTCTAGCTCTAGCTCTAGCTCTAGCCAGGTATGAAAAATAAGATCATCTATCTATACCTATAAATCCAAGGGTTAACCGTTGGAACTTGCTATACGTTTCTGCACCCGTCCATCCTATCCCGTACCGAGCCTCCTGCACTCACCAGAACCCGGCCTGGAGGTTACTGCTGGGTTGAGAAAGGCGCCAGTGGGGCAAGAGCCCCGCGAATGCGAAAAAAGGAAAAGAACTTCACTTCCCAACGTTTTCTGCACTGCGCTGCGCCACAGCCAATCAGGCTGAGAGGCACAAGCAAAATGAACACTGGGAAATGAGGCGTGGCCAATTACAATCGAGCCAAAGAAAAAAAAACAGCTGCATGAACGCAAACCAAAAATGAAAAACTCAAAGTCCCAGCATCCTATGTGCTGTGAGCATGCAGAACGCTGAGAAAGCCGGCGCACAAAAAATGAACTTAAAAAACGCAATGGGAGCACAAGTCCCCAGCAGGCAGACGCAGCGCCTCACAGCCTCGCAAAACAGAAATCCACCGCGAGACACCTGCTGGCCTTCTTTTTTGGAGCAACGGGGAGAAGAGGGACTCCCTCTCCTCCATGCTAGCCCCCCGAAGACACAGCGAGACCACTGCCGGCCTCAAGGAAAGTTGAGCTGGGGTGGGGAAAAACCACCAGCAGCAGGCAGCAGTTCGTCAGGTGAAGCACCCTCCCTGGCGAATGACTGGCTGCTGCCTTTGTACTTCCAATGGAGGTAATACATAAGCAGCAGCCAGCTATCCGCAAGGAAGAGCACCACCCCTTACAGATCGCTGCCTGCTGATCTCCGGTTAGGTAAGCTGGGAGAGAAAGGAGACAAAGAGGAGAGAACCATCATCAGGCAGATAGCTCTTCTCTGCCTCCTTCTCCCCCAACCTACCTAACGAACCTTCCCGGGAGAAGAACGGGCTGACTATCGGCTCCTCCTTTCCCCCATTGCTGCATCGAAACCAAAATTCGAAGCAGCAATGGGGAAAAGAGGAACCGACAGGCAGCCGTTCTTCACGCAAAAGTACAGACCAACAACAAACACCAACATTAATAAAAATTAATAAAACACAAATAAATCAATAATTAAAAAACCATTAATACACAAAAAAGAAAACAACAAAATCCACAAACAAAAACATCCACAATTCCAGAAAAGCACAGACAAAACACCTAACTACAACATGAGAATACCTAACTCTAACAACACAACTATCACAAATTACACAAATAAACAACAACGAAATCATAAGAACATAAGAACAGCCTTGCTGGAACAGGCCACAGCCCATCCAGTCCAGCATTCTGTCTCACACAGTGGCTCACCATTTCCTTCAGGGTATTCCCAAGGAGATGCCTTCACCTGCTTAGGATTCCCTGGAAATGGCATTGAGAGATATCCTGCCTATCTCTCCAACCCGGAGGTTGTCCTTAGGTAGCCATAATTATAGCCATTGATAGCCTTGTCCTCCATGAACTTGTCTAATCCTTTCTTAAAGCTGTCAAGACTGACAGCTGTCACCACTTCTTCTGGCAGGGAGTTCCATAGACCAGTAATCCTCTGGGTGAAAAAGTACTTTCTCTTATTTGTTTGAGAACTAGTACCCAAAAGTTTCATGGAGTGTCCCCTAGTTCTAGTGTTGTGCGATAGGGAAAACAGTTTTTCCTTATCCACTTTGTCCACACCGTGCATGATTTTATAAACTTCAATCAGGTCACCTCTTAGACGCCGTCGTTCAAGAGTGAAAAGGCCCAACCGTTGCAGCCTCAGATGGTAAGGAAGGTGTTCCAGTCCCCTAATCATTCTGGTTGCCCTCCTCTGTACTTTCTCCAACTCCATAATATCCTTCTGGAGGTATGGCGACCAGAACTGTACACAGTATTCCAGATGGGGCCTCACCATAGATTTATAAAGAGGCAAAATGACACTCGCTGACTTATTTTCTATACCCTTCCTAATGATCCCTAACATTGAGTTTGCTTTTTTCACTGCTGAGGCACACTGGGTTGACACCTTCATTGAGCTGTCCACCAGGACACCAAGGTCCCTTTCCTGGTTTGTCGCAGAGAGTTCAGACCCCATCAGTTTATAAATGTAATTGGGGTTTTTTGCCCCAACATGCATCACTCTGCACTTACTGATGTTGAAGCTCATTTGCCACTGTTTTGCCCACTCCCCCAGTGTCAAGAG
Organism: Bradypodion pumilum; assembly: GCA_035047305.1. Lineage (NCBI taxonomy): Eukaryota > Metazoa > Chordata > Lepidosauria > Squamata > Chamaeleonidae > Bradypodion > Bradypodion pumilum. The sequence goes on along the minus strand of JAWDJD010000004.1, from coordinate 303,402,657 downwards.
ATCCCTCTGGAGCTCTTCACAATCTCTCACAGTTTTCACTACCCTGTATAATTTAGTGTCGTCAGCAAATTTGGCTACCTTGCTTTTTACTCCTACCTCTAGATCATTTATGAAGAGGTTGAAAAGCAGGGGTCCCAGTACTGAACCTTGGGGGACCCCACTCTTTACTTCCCTCCACTTGGAGAAGTGTCCATTTAGTGCTACCCTCTGTTTCCTGTCCCTTAGCCAGTTGCTGATCCAGGACAAGACCTGTCCCTTTATTCCATGACTGGTAAGTTTATTCAAGAGCCTTTGGTGTGGGACCTTGTCAAAAGCCTTCTGAAAGTCCAGATAAACAATGTCAACTGGATCCCCCTTATCCACATGCTTGTTGACACTCTCAAAAAATTCCAACAGATTAGTGAGGCATGATTTGCCCTTGCAAAAGCCATGTTGGCTCTCCTTTAGCAGCGCCTCCTCTTCTATGTACCTATTAATTCTATCTTTTAGGATGGTTTCCATCACTTTACCTGGGACACATGTCAAACTGACAGGCCGGTAATTTCCTGGATCACCCCTGGATCCTTTTTTGAAAATTGGTGTTACATTCGCTACCTTCCAGTCATCAGGCACAAAGCCTGATTTGAGGGAAAGATTATATATTTTGGCTAGGATATCAGCAATTTCATCTTTAAGTTCCCTGAGAACTCGTGGATGGATGCCATCTGGTCCTGGGGATTTGTTAGTGTTTAGCTTAACAAGACATGCAAGGACCTCCTCCCTGGTTATTTCTATCTTGCTTAATTCTTCGGTTTCCCTCCCTACGAAGATAGGTTCTGTTTTGGGCATGTGGTCTCTATCTTCTTCAGTGAATACTGAAGCAAAGAATTCATTGAGTCTCTCTGCAATCTCTGTTTCCTCTTTAATAACCCCTTGCCTTCCATTGTCATCTAATGGTCCAATGGCCTTCCTAGTTGGGTTCTTACTTCTAATGTACTTAAAGAAGTCTTTGTTATTCCTCTGAGTATTTTTAGCTATACGCTCCTCAAAGTCTTGCTTTGCTTTCCTGATTGTTGCCTTGCATTTGTTCTGCCAGAATTTATGTTTCTGCCTGCTGTCCTCATTTGGACAAGCCTTCCATCTTCTAAATGAGCTTTTCTTGCTCTTGATCACTTCCCGAACAGCTCCTGTAAGCCACATTGGAGTCCTCTTGGACCTGGCAGTGCCCTTTTTCCTTTTGGGTATGCATTCCAATTGGGCCTCTGTTATTGTTTTTGTAAACAGCCTCCATGCCACTTGGAGTGTTTGGACTCTCTCAATTTTCCCTTTCAGTTTCTTTTTTACTAGTTTCCTCATCTTTGGGAAATTTCCTTTTTGAAAATTTAAGGTCTCTGTGTTAGATTTTATCAGTGACTTGCGGTCTATGATCAAGTTAAACATAATTGAGTTGTGGTCACTGTTCCCTATTGGATCAGTCACATTAACATCTTGCACCAGATCCTGAGTATTACTCAGGATCAAGTCAAGGATTCTTGTACCTCTAGTTGGGTCTTCAACCATCTGTCCCAGGGAACAATCATTGAGCATATCTAGGAACTTTATCTCTTTATCATGTGCTGAACAACAGTTCACCCAGTCTATGTGAGGGTAATTGAAGTCCCCCATTATAACCAGGCTTCCCTTCCTGGATGCCTCCTTTACAACATTCTCCAACTGCCAGTCTCCCTCAAGAGTTTGGGTCGGAGGCCGATAGTATATGCCTACTGTTAGACCATCCTTGTGGCCTGGTACTCTTACCCACAGAGCTTCTAATGGTGACTCTAAATCACCTAGATATTCCAATTCATAAGATTTTATCACTTCTTTGACATACAAGGCTACACCACCTCCTGTTTGCCCCTTCCTATCCTTCCTGTACAGTTTGTAGCCTGGGATAACTGTATCCCATTGGTTATCATCCGTCCACCAGGTTTCAGTGATACCAATAATATCAATATTCTTATCTATTGCTAAGTATTCCAGCTCCCCTATTTTGTTCCGGAGGCTTCTGGCATTTGTATACAAGCATTTATATATGCATTTCTGACACAGTCTTTTGTGTCCAGTTGCATTGTTAGACTGCCTCTTGCATCCTTCTGCTAGAATGCTAGTGACTAGCTCCTTGCTCTGCAAAAATTAAACAAACCAGAAGAAACAAACCAATTAAACAAACCTAAAACCCAACCAAACCACAAAAGAACAAACAGAAACACCTCCCAGCCCACCACCACAAAAACAAAACAAAGAAAAACCCAGAAGAAAGACCAGAGAACTCACTAGCACATCCTCCTCCACGAGATCGGAACAGAAATGCAGAAACAAAGACTACTTACCGGAAGAAGCCCCACCTAGAGGCCAGGAGAGAAAAAACATGTGAAATGAAAACAAAACCACTAATAGCCCCACATAACAATAAATCAAAAGTTTACACAAATAACAAACATATGTTAAATAAATAAAATAAAAAGATTTATAGCATCCTCTGTTGAGTTTTAACTCAAATAAAAACCCAAAAAATCTAAACACAGTTTAAAAACATTGAATGTAAAAAAACATGTACTTTCACATTTTTAAAAATATTACCTATGGTACAACTATTAACAAAAAAAAGTCACATACTAAAACGTTATTTGGTTAAATAAAACAATTTGAAACAATTATATCATCCTTCTTTTTTTAATCCACAAAAAAGCCCAAAAAAGCTGATCACAGGCAACCTATGCTAGTATATATAAAAGAGAGGTGTTCTCCTGTGGGTCCTGAACACAAATCCACACTCCTGCATTGTCTGGGACAAAACTTTGCACACACATACCTGGCGCGTCAGAGGTCACGGTGGGGGTCTGGACAACAATGGTGGGCCCTGCACCCCACAGATAGGAAAAAATGGAAAACTACACAGGAGAAGCAGGGCCGTGGTCACACAGCCGGCACACCAATGGCTGCTGCACAAGCACAGGCAAAAGCAGTGGGGTGCTCCAGCACCCCTGACCAGACAGCATGGGAATGCTGCTGCCTGGACATCACCACAACTGGAATGGGGAGGCCACCACACCCAGGACCGCCAGGAACACCCCAACACAGGGGCAAAGGCGGATGCCACAGGACAACGCCACCAAGGGAGATAAGGCCGTGCCAACCAGACCAAAACCGGGTGCGACAGCCGGCATGCGGGTGCTCCCTTTGGCCCCTGCCTTCATGAGAAGCCAAGGTGAAAGACCCACCTTGCCATCTCTGGAATGTGCAGGTGACGGCAGGGAACACCAGGTAAGCCATGACCCCCCTCCCCATGTAGCCAGCAAGCCCCCTCCTCCCCAAACGACTCCTTGCCTGCCCGGCCAGCCGGCAAAAAAACTCACCGCTCTTCTATTCCTCCTCCTTTCCACTCAAGCGATGGCAGAGAAACAGAAGTTCTTTTGGGTGAGGCTGAGATGCATACCCGGTCCCCCCTCCTTCCCTCCCTCCCTCCGTGTGTGTGTGTGTGTGTCCTTCCAGAGAAGCCAAGGCAAAAGGCCTGTCTTGCCATCTGAGAAAAGCTCTGGCGGCAGCAGGGAACACCTGACCTCCCTCTTCATGTAGCCAGCAAATACCCTCCTCCCCAAACAATTCCCTGCTTGGCCGGCTGGCTGGCCGGCAAAGCGCCTAACAGCTCTTCTAATCCACCTCCTCTGCCTACTCCTTTCCAGTCAAGTGGAGACAGAGATCAAGGCAGAGAAACATAAGGGCTTCCTGGTGAGGCTAGGATGCTTACCCAGTTCCCCCTCCCTCCCTCCTTCTCTTTCTCTCTCTGTGTCACAGGGGGCCCTCGGGGACCCAACAGGTGGCATGGGGCAGAGGTGGCAAAAGGAACCTCCTTAGCCAGATAAAACTATAACCCCACCCCGGGCAAAGCCGGGTCCCCAGCTAGTTGTACAATAACATTGCCTTACGAAAGAATTTTTCCTTGGCTGACAGTCAAGCCATTTGAGAGAACTGAAAGTGAAATGAAATAATCGGAATTTATATTGCATTTGTAATATGACCAGAGATGGTGTTTAGACTTGCACTCTCTAGCTAAAACACTCTACTTGTACAATACCTTGGTACACTAAGTTCTTTAGTTTATTGTCATAGTGGCAGCCTGCTAGATTCTGAGTTACAAGCCCATGTATTTACAGGATGTGCAAGAGCAATAGTGATTCCTATTTAAAAAATCCTTGTGAACCAGACTTCTGTATCTCCAGGCCCAGCAGAAAGAATTGTGGATAGTTGATGAAGGAGAGATAAGAGTATGAATGACAGTGAGAAAAGAGAGCAAGGCATTAGGATCAACATAACACAACAAAATGTGAACACATTTTGGCACCCTCTGTATTTACATGGTGTCATCTTGTTTTCATATCTTATTTAATAAAAAGGCACACAGACGCACAGACACTATTCACCTTCCCACCCAAGTGGTCCCTATTTATATACAGTAAAACCTTGGATAACGCTAAAACTTGGTTCCACAAGTCTTAGTGTTATCCAATTTTTAACGTTATCCGATGCATGCATCAGATAACATTAAAATCCTATGGGATGCCTTGGATAATGTTAAAACTCCATAGAGATATATTATAACCGTCGCAGGCTTTAGTGAACGTTATCCAATGCATCCCATAGGATTTTAACGTTATACGATGCAATTTTTTTCCAGCTTGCTTAACGTTATGCGGTTGTAGCGTTATCTGATGCAAACGTTATCTGAGGTATGACTGTACTTGCAATTTCTTGCTTTCGAACTGCTAGGTTGGCAGGAGCTGGGACAAAGATGGGAGCTCACTCCACCGTGCAGTACTCAAGAATCTAACTCTGACATTCCAGTCTTTTAGTTCAGCATCTTAACCACTTGAGCCACCGCTCAAATGCTATGATCACCAGCTAATCTTGACCCTCATACAAAAGTGAAACTGGAATTTGACAGATAAGCAAAAAGCATGAAATGGCTACACATCTGATGCACATCTGCAGACACAGATTAAACAAATCCCATATCAGGTATACTCCAAATTTTCCTTTGTTGTTGAAAGAGAAACAGCTCTGTATTACACAAGAGCCCGCCACTAGCTTATAATGGCCAGTTTTCCTCAGACTGATATCCTTCATTGGACCCAAACAAAATGGAATTTTGCCAGTCAAATAAATCCAGAATAGCAGTTTAGATAGTAGGAGGCTGACTTCTCTGCAAGATAAATGTTTGAGAGAGGAATCATAAATAATTGCTCGCTGCCTCCTTCTGAGGCAGAGCTCATCAAATCCAATTTGTGCTTTGTGCCATATGATGAAGGTTTCCTTGTCTTCAGATGCTCACATCATGCAACAAATTATTATACATCAAAGAAATGAGTTCTGCTTCAAAAAAAAGGATGGTATAGGGCTCTATGAGCTAGAAAGTAATGAAAACGTGGCACCTGCAGAATTACAAAAACCATCCGAATAAATACGTTAACAGCGACTGCTTCCAGTTTCTTTTCAAATTATTTGGTGCTGAATCAATTCGATTAAATTTTAAAAAAAACATCTATGCCTTGTGTGTGGTGCTGATGGTGAAACTGCTCACAGCTGTAGTTTCTATCTGCACTTCAAAGAGGCAAAGAAAAAATCAAATTTAATGTTTCAGCACATTAGTGATGGTCTAGCAGAGGTTAAAAAAATCACTCATTCCTCTACAGAGGAGCAGAGGAAGTGTTCAATTTGTCATAAAGTGACTCACTTACTAAGCCACTTCATTGTAGCAGTAATTGAGAGCAGAAAGAGACTTGATTTTGATCCATTCCCACTGATTGCCCAGTGTTTGCACACCTACCTGCATCAAAAAGGTAGAAGCCCCTAATAGTAAAGGTAAAGGTCTCCCTTGCTCGAAAGTCAGTTGTGTCTGACTCGAGGGTGCCGTGCTCATCTTCGTTTACAGCCAAAGAGCCAGCACTGTCTGCGTCTGCAGATGTTTCCATGGTCATGTGGCAGGCGTGACTAGAAGCCAAAGTGTATGGAATGCTGTTACCTTTCCTGCCCAAGCAGCACCTGTTTATCTACCTGCAATTTCTTCCTTTCAAACTGGCAGGAGCTGGGGCAGACAACGGGAGCTCACTCTGTCATGCAGCACTCGGGTTTCAAACTGCTGACCGTCAAGCTCAGTGTCTTAACCACTAAGTTGCTGAGAAGCCCCTAATCCCTTTATCATCCAGCGTATATATTCATTGAAATGTCTGTGACCAAAAAATAACAACCCACTGTTCACTGTCTCTCTCTTATCTCAAAATCACTTCTACTTTGAGCTTTATTTTTTCCCTGATGCATCCTATCCCAACTGACATAACTCTCAAACTGAATAGCTTTGCGATCTTTGCAGTTGTCTACATAAGACATTTTGATCTCTCCCCAGTCTTTTCTACAGTCGTCTTTATGCATTTGTCAAATTATCACTTTTACAAGGAACACTTTATTACATCACATTTTAAAAAAGTGCTACTATTCAGGTTTATTTTGAGCAAGACAGGAAGAATGCAGTGCAATTACCAATGGATACAAAAGATAGCCGTAACAAGCAGCAGTGAACTAAATTGACTATGTGTTGTGGTTTGCTTATCTGCTTTTCAATGTGGAGCGTTTTAATTGAGCATTCTTGTTCCATTTGAACAGTGTACCCAAACCTGGCATCCTTGACTATACATCTCCCAATCACCAGAATCAATGGTGCTAGACTGATGCGATACTGATGGCGAACCTTGGCACTCCAGGTGTTCTTGGACTTCAATTCTGAGAAGCCCAAGGCTCTGTGAATCCATGCAAATGGGTTTACCGCGCATAACCACAGTAAACCATCTGTGTGGATTCACAGAAACTTAGGATTCTGGAAATTGAAGTCCAAGAACACCTGGAGTGCCAAGGTTCACCATCACTGTTCTAGAATGACCAGCCCACAGGACTAAATGAAATATGCTAGGAACTGTAGAAATAAGTTGTTACAAGTTTTGCCAAGAACCCCTTACCTATTATGGGTAAGGCTACTCTATGCATTAAGACTGAGTGGCTTTGGGTGCGGGGTCCTCCTGGACTCACGGCTACTGCTTGAAGAGCAGGTGGCAGCCGTGGCTAGGAGGGCCTTTGCACAGCTCTGTGTCATTTACCAATTGCGCCCGTTCCTGGAACTGGGACTCCTTGCTCATGGTCACTCACGCTCTGGTCACCTCCAGATTGGATTATTGTAACGTGCTCTACATGGGGCTGCCCTTGGTGACCATTCAGAGGCTTCACCTGGTCCAGAATGCAGCTGCCCGGGTTGTGATAGGGTGCGGGTGTTATGCTTGCACCTCACCACTGCTCCGGGAGCTGCACTGGTTGCCAGTGTGCCTCCGGGTGCAATTCAAGGTGCTGGTTTTGACCTTTAAAGCCCTTCATGGCATTGGACCAGGCTACCTAAGAGACCGCGTCGCCACAAGGACATTGACCCGTCCCACCAGAGCAGATTGGAGGGGCTCCCTAAGAGATCTATCTGCCAGAGAGGCTCATCTCTCTGGCACTAGGAGAGCCTTCTCTGTATCTGCTCCGGCCCTGTGGAACGTCTTACTGATATGTCTTTAGTTAAAAATAAAATAAAAATGAATAGAATTATACAGTCATTGAGTTGGATGGAGCTTATGAGGCCATCAAATCCAAACCCCTGCTCAAATTAAAAAGGGAAAGCATAAAGAAGTTTTTTATGCAGATCAATAGTCCAGAATCCATAGACCTAACTATTCATGCAAAACTGGACAAGGAATAACATTAAAGGAAGATATAGCTGAGGAATTCAACCTCCCCTATGTCATTTGGAGGACCCTGAAGAGGCTGAGGATTGGAGTCCCTAAATGTAAGACCAACTTGCTCAAATTGAGGCTGCTAGTGGATAACACATTGTGTGAATGTAGAGAGATACAGAATCCAGTTCATTTGCTGGTGTGCCAATGAAGATTTAATTTTGGCCAAGAACAAAGTCAAGAAAGTGGCTTTATTTTGGCAGTCCAAAGTGTGGTCTAGACTTGAAACAAGAAAAAAGAATAGTCCAGAAAAGAACTTTACAAGTTGGAAACTGAGAAGCAGACAAAATAAAATATGAATAAAATAAGTTGGGAATATTTACTAAAACTCTGCAGGGATGAAAAATAAATCTTATTGCCACAAGGTGGCTTCATATTACTTTTCCAAGAAATATTAGCTCTGTTTAATTTTAGATTCCACCTTCTGTGTTTACATTAACACCTCTAGCACAAAAAAAAAATCTCAGTGCACCTCAGCTATAAATTAAATTTATATTGGACAGAAGTGAATCTTTTGCTTACCCAAATGATGAAGTCCTCATAGAAATTGCCAATCTAAGCAAATTTAGCTCATTTCACTGCTTTGCGTGGATTTATTGATGTGGGTTGCTACAGTAACTTAAAGGGACCTAGTTTGAAAATAAATTGAATCAAAACAGGTCTCCCACCCCACACACACCTTTTGTGTGTGTGTGTGGGGGGGGGGGTAGTTGCACCCTCAGTCTATAGCAGTGGTTTCCAACATGAGGCTCACACCCCACAGGGGGAACTTCGATTCCCAGAAGCCTAAGTCAGTACATTGGCTGATCAGTCCAATATTGATTTGTCATTGCTTTTAGCAAAAATCAACTGAACTCCAAAATGTTCTATCCTTTGCCTTCTGTTTCCATTTCTGGCCGAACAGCTTTGCCATCAGCTTGTCCCATCGTTTTCGGGGTCTGCCTAGTGGTCTTTTGTGGTCTCTTAGCCGACAGATCCATCTGTTATCATTTAGGCGGGTGATATGGCCTCCCCATGTTTTTTGCAACATATAGTTCATTGACCACATCACGCAGTCCAGTTCTTTGGTGTAATTCCTTATTGCTGACCTTACCGCCAATTTTTCTTGCTTTGATTTTGTTATTGCCCTGATATTCATCAGCATACTGTCTTCTGTTAGCACTGTTAGGTTTTTGTTAAATGCAATCCAAGCTGCTTTGCATCGTCTTATCCACTCCACCACATGGTATGTTGTCTGTTTGGATTTGCAGACCAAGGTAGACATAATCAGCTACTTCTTCAATCTCAGTTCCATTTATAGTGATGTAACCCCGGGAATATTGGCTATTTCTCATCCATTTTGTTTTTGTTAAAATAAACACAAAAGGGCTGATCACTGCTTTGGGGAATTGAGTTAGGCTTCTGGAAATTGAAATCCAAAAAACCAAAGGTTGGGAAATTCTGGTCTATAGGAATCTGTTGTATATCTCTTAATAAAGCAAATATTACAAAGGGACCAGAAGAGATTCCAATATGTTTTTACCCACAGGATATGTAAACTAGAATACTGTATAGAGGCCTGTTGAGTTCAATGGGATATGCTGCTCAGCAGCCTTGCCTGTAGGAATCCATCATCTGGTGGCAATCCTATGTACTAAATCCACGTAATTATTTTCATGTAAAACATGCTTAGAATCAAGGTGCAAACTTGGCAGCTTCATCATTGGAATAACTTGCCTTTCCTGGATGTGGTAGACAGGCACCAATATTAATTTTCATCATGGAAAATTTGTCTCTTCCTTACTTCCCCCCCCCCTTTTGTTCCAAGGAAAGTCTTTGGGGCTATTTAGGGTGAAACATGATTTCTAATGGACCCGGTTTGATAGCCTGCAGCTCTTTCCTTCCCACTGTATTAGTGGTTGCTGCTTCCCATTGGAACTGGTAAGTGGCTTTCCCTCTTACCTTTCAATGACACTAAAGCAGTGGATTCCAATGTGGGGTCCAAGCGCAGAAGCCATAAGTCAGTACATTGGCTAATCAATGCTTTGGGGAATTGACGAAGGCTTCTGTGAATTGAAGTCCAAAAACCAAAAGTTGGGAAACACTGCACTAGAGTGTGACTCTCTTATATTTAACACCAGAAGAATTGAAGACTTGTATTTTAAGCAAGTCCAGTAGGATTCCATAGTATTTTTTCCTAGGAAGAGGTATAGTCCATGTGTTAATAGACTAACCTCTCTGGATAGCATGCAGACTGCCCAACATCAGCATCAAGACTTGCTCTTTCCCCGCCTAAAGAAAAAGATGTGTGATCTCAAAAGCTTTTTGTGGTTTTCCATTTAGTCAAATAGAAGCAGGGTCACCACCATAAGGATTTTGCAGTTTTAATAGGTAATTTTTTTAAAAAAAAATCCAAATTATATCAAAAGCAAGTTAATTGAGACTTTTCTCCAATAAGTGAGTAGAAAGAAATGGAAGGAACCTGATTCATTTTAGCCGTAATGTATCTTTGTAAGGTTTGTTGGTGGAGGAGAAGGAAGATAAACTGGAGACAGATTTGCGGCTGTACATTTTGACCCCGACATTTCACATAAGAGAATAACAGATATGTTTACAAATCACTGTGGCATATCATATACCTAACCAAGCATTGTGTACCTCTGTTCCTGATATGTATAAAATGAAATCTCACTCTTATGTCTGGCGAAGTGGAGTTGATCTACAAAAGCTAGCATTAAAATACAACAGTTAATCTTTAAGGTGTCACAACGTTTTTTGTCTTTTTTGTTTGTTTAACTCTGATTAAAATATAGCAGTCTTTAAGGCACCGCAACATTTTTTGTCCTTTTTGTTTTGTTTTATTTACTCTCTGATATGCTTGAAACACAGACTAACACAGCTACCACTTCACATTTTTTTAGTAAAGGTTTCCCTTGCTTGAAAGCCAGTCGTATCCGACTCTAGGGTTCAGTGCTCATCTGTTTCAAAGCTGAAGTCAGAGTTGTCTGCTTCTGCAGATGTTTCCGTGATCATGTGCCAGGCATGACTAGACACCGGAGCGCACAGAGCACTGTTACCTTCCCACCGAAGTGGTCCCTATTTATCTACTTGCAATTTCTTGCTTTCGAACTGTTAGGGTGGCAGGAGCTGGGACAAAGACGGGAGCTCATTCCGTCCTGCAGTACTCAAGAATCTTCCTACTCTGAACGGCATAAAACATAATAATAATAATAATCTTTACAATAATTAAAAAATTGTAGACTAATTGAATTTTTTTTTATAAAAATCAAGAAAGCAAAAAGAACACCCACTTTTTTAAAAATGCCAGAAACAGGTAGGTGATGCAGGTAGGTGTTTGCACACCTACCTGCATCAAAAAGGTAGAAGCCCCTAATAGTAAAGGTAAAGGTCTCCCTTACTCAAAAGTCAGTTGTGTCTGTCTCTAGGCTACGGTGCTCATCTTTGTTTACAGCCAAAGAGCCAGCACTGTCTGCGTCTGCAGATGTTTCCATGGTCATGTGGCAGGCATGACTAGAAGCCAAAGTGTGTGGAATGCTGTTACCTTTCCCGCCCACGCAGTACCTGTTTATCTACCTGCAATTTCTTCCTTTCAAACTGCTAGGTTGGCAGGAGCTGGGGCAGACAACAGGAGCTCACTCTGTCATGCAGCACTCGGGTTTCAAACTGCTGACCGTCAAGCTCAGTGTCTTAACCACTAAGCTGCTGAGAAGCCCCTGATAGGGGCTCAAAAAGGTGTGAGTAGGGGCGCTCTGGAGACAAATTGATCTGCTCTAATGATCAGGTAGCTTGTTTGCTGGATATAAAAGCATGAACCAACCCACCCTGATGGCACACAAACCAGCAATCAAAGGCCCATCTGATTGAGCCCTAAGATTCTTCACTGGAGGATAGCAAAACATTGTCAACTTCTTAAAGCAACTCTGTTTTGATTTCGGAAATGGGTATTTAATCTAGTTTGGTTCTCAACGTTGTTATTCTTTCATCTAATTAAAATTATTTGCTAAACCTTTGAAGAAGTGCCCAGCTTCCTTATAAAGGTAAAGGTTTCCCTTGCTTGAAAGCCAGTCGTATCTGACTCTAGGGTGCAGTGCTCATCTGTTTCAACGCCGAAGAGCCAGCGCTGTCTGCTTCTTCAGACTACATTTCTGTGGTCATGTGGCAGGCATGACTACACACCGGAGTGCACGGAACGCTGTTACCTTCCCACCGAAGTGGTCCCTATTTATCTACTTGCAATGTCTTCCTTTCGAACTGCTAGGTTGGCAGTAGCTGAGACAAAGACGGGAGCTCATTCCGTCCTGCAGTACTCGGGAATCGAACTGCTGACCTTCCGCCTCCCAGTCAGCGTCTTAGCCACTTGAGACACTACAGTATTTTACTGTATTTTAATGTTCGCTTTCGTGGATCAAGTCTAACGAAGTTTACTTCTACTAGAAGTAACGTAAGCGTAGCGTTGGTGCAATCGCAGTATACTACTACCCCAACACGCGATCTGTTTGCAGTCGCGGAGAAAATACTACAAATCCCGGCAAGCAAGGAAACGCAAATGTAGGCAAAGGACCGGCGAGGAGGCTCTTACCGCCCTGATCAGAATATGCCGATTCACGGCCGCTTCTCGCCCCACTGCCTTCTGGGATTTGTAGTTTCAGAGCTCCAGCGGCGCTTTCAGTCTCCTCCCGCCTCGCAGGGCACCTCGGGAGGTGTAGTCCAGGGAAGCTGGCGAACCAGTGGCGGCGACCCCAAAGTCGAGGCAGGCAAGCCCGTCCATCCTTCCAACAGGTACGCAGTGTTCCCCTTCCTCTGCTTTCCGCCCCGTCTCCGGCGCTCCGCGATGGGTTCCGCTTCTCGGTTGGCGTCGTCCTCTTTGGGGGCGGGCAGGCGAAGAAGGGGGAGGCCAGGAGCGGGAACGACCGACAGTCCCTCCCTGGATCCAGCCCCACCGCCTCGCCTCCCTCTCTCTGGCTGCCCCCTTTCCTGGCCAGGCGAAGCGTGGATCGCCTTGGCTCCAAAGCCCCAAAGGCTTCTGTGACACCTTTAAGGATCACAGACTGAATGACTGCAGAGTTTCCCCTGGTTTGGAAGGGAGTTTGATCGGACGCCCAGAGTTTAAGCCAGCATTGGGTAGGTGTATGGCCATCGGGGCAGAGATAAAAATTGATGTCCCGCGAGTCATGAAACAGGACAGGCTCCTCTGGGTCGGTCTTTGGGTCGCTGGAATTGCCCTGCTCTTTGATCCTCCTCTTTGCATTCCCCTCCTTCCAGTAGCATTCCTAGTGTACTGAATACATCAACCATATGATAAGATGGGCTTTGTGTTATTTTGCACTGGGTCCGTCTGTCTGTCTCTTTCTTCCTTTTTTAATTTCCTCTTTCCTCCCATCTTTCTTTCTTTCTTTCATCCTTCCTTCCTTCTCCTTCTCCCTCCCCCATAACTTAACTAATGTGTCTCTGAAGTTCATAGCTATTTGTCAATCCTCTGCTCCTTTTCCTTTCTCTCTCTTCCTTCTCCAACCCCCGCACCCCCAAAACATTGATAGGGCATGACTTCTGCATTTTGATACTGTAAGGGTATTTTCCAAATATTTTGTTCTAAAACAACAGCCTGGGAGCGTTTGTTTTCATTTGCGTGTTTGAGGTGTTTTCCTTTCTCTGTTGTTTTCCAATGGCATCTTGGATTCTTGCTACTTTGTGGTTTGTTAAGGTAAAGGTTTCCCTTGCTCGAAAGCCAGTCGTATCCGACTCTAGGGTTCAGTGCTCATCTCTGTTTCAAAGCCGAAGAGCCAGCGCTGTCTGCTGCTGCAGATGTTTCCATGGTCATGTGGCAGGCATGACTAGACACCGAAGCGCACGGAACACTTACCTTTCCACCGAAGTGGTCCCTATTTATCTACTTGCAATTTCTTGCTTTCGAACTGCTAGGCAGGAGCTGGGACAAGGACGGGAGCTCATTCCGTCCTGCAGTACTCAGGAATCAAACTGCTGACCTTCCGCCTCCCAGTCAGCGCCTTAGGCTTTTGTTGTTCCTAACAAATGTGTGGCAATTTGATCTGTGGGGTGGGCAAGGATAAATCTTTTTAAAGCCCTAAAACTGTTGAAATGATGTCCAGGTTTAAGAGAATCTCTGTCTAAGCAAACATTTCAGAGTTGGACAGAAACCTTTTAAAAAAAAATCACAGCTTGACATTTTACCTTCTTAATTTAGTCTAATAGTGCTAATTCACGTAAATTGTTTTGAATTGACATTATTTAAATTTTGATGCACCAAGAAGGATTACAGTATTACTGGGCTAGCAACTTTGTTATTCCACAGCAAGATTTGAGGCTTACTTTTCTAGGGTGCAAACAGCCAACATGTGAGCAGTTTCTAAACTGTGATCTTCAGTGAACTCCATTCTCAAGTGCCTCTCTTTAAAGGAAACTGCACTTTGGAAGTTTTATATTGTTATATTTCTGTAACTGTTGTAGGATCTTCACATGCTTTGCTAGTTCTTCAAGCATGCCACCGCAAGCTAAGGTCTAATATTATAGGAGTAGTTCTTGAGTCTTTCATATAATATTTTTAGAATATTACAGGCATATTTGAAAGGAGATAGTGCCCCACCAATAGATCCCATAGAAGTGATAACAGTTTCAGGCAATAGTTTTACTCTGACAAATAGCTCTTGTGATAAGCCTTCCTCTAGTCCAATGTTGGCAAACCTTGGCACTCCAGGTATTCTTGGACTTCAGTTACCAGAAGCCCAAGTCAGCACTCCTGCTGATCAGGGCTTCTGGGAATTGAAGTTCTAGAACACCTGGAGTGCCAAAGTTTGCCACCACTGCTCTAGTCCAAGACTTCCTAATCCAAGACTAGAAGAAGTCTTATCACAAGAGCTATGTGTCAGAGTAAAACTACTACCTGAAAAAGCCATCGCTTATAGGGCATTTCAAATACACCTGCAATATTCAGAGACATATGAAAGGCTATCTCAAAGGATTCAAGAACTACCCCTGTAACATTAGGAGAATGAATGATCACATATATTAAATTTGAGAGATGAGTTACCTCTCTAACATAGTGGTATTATAGTTGTAATATAGTTGTATTGCATAGTTGTAATATAGTTGGTCATTTCTTCTGCACTGATTTCCTACATTGCAGCACTGATCTCTTCAGACTTTGTGCAGCATTATCAAAATAGCACTTTGCATACTTCAGTAAAGCAAAATGGATCTGCCCTAGCAATGCTCAAAGATTCACTAAACTAAGCTGAGCCACTGAAGCTGATACAAAGGTCTTTCCACCTCCATAAGCACATTTCCTTAATACACTGTCAGCCTAAATGTTTCTGACCAGTTCAGTTGTTATTGTGTTGTTGTTGTTGTTTTGGGGGGGGTGTATTGGGGGGGGCAACCAGTCTGGCCTCTCAACAGTCTGACGGAGCATGACCTGACCCCCAGCTTTAAAAGGTTGAGGACCCCGGCTATTGGTTATATTCATTTAGCATAAATATAATATTTCTTAATTCAAAAAAATATGAAGCTCAATGCATGGATAAAATTCAGTAAGTACTAATGTTCTTTTAAAACTCAGATTATTTCTCTCTGTGTGCTAGATGGCATAATGATTCTTGTAATGAAGAGAGAGCCATATTAAATTTTAATGTCAGATAGTCAACTCATTTAAAATATGCACATTTCTTTCCTTCCTTGGTATCTTATGAAAAGACTATTTTGGGAAGTTATTGTTTTTTACATACAGGTGAAACTCGGAAAATTTGAATATAGTGCAAATGTTCATTCAGTTCAGTAATGCAACTTAAAAAGGTGAAACAAATATATGAGATAGACTCATTACATGCAAAACGATATAGTTCAAGTCTTACTTTGTTATAATATTGATCCTTATGGCTTACAGTTTATCAAAACCCCAAGCCCCCAATCTCATGTACCCCATAATCATCACATAATCTCATGTACACTGTACACCATGATCATTACAATTACAATGAATTAAGACATGACATCTCTCGCTTTGCATGTAGCGAGTCTATCTCATATATTTGTTACACATTTTAAGTGGAATGAATTAACATTTGCACAATATTCTAATTTTCTGACTTTCACCTGTATGTTATTCTTTCAAGAATCTTTGAAAAGTTGATATTATTAGAAGTTTTATACCTTGGGTGTTCTTTTCTCCAAATTAGCAACATATAGTTCATAGAAGAAACATTATATTGATTCTTCTTTTTAAAATTGTAAATAGCTTATGTTTTAAAACTTAAAATGCTTGTTTTTTTCATGCAATAAAATACAAAATAAAAATGAACTCTTCAGAGATGGCATAATAATGTGGACTCAATTCTTGTAACAATTATACACTTTCCAAAAAGTCCTTTCATCCCCATATTAATATGTTTAGATCTGAAATACAGGTTTTTCGTTGTTGTGCTTCTTTTGTTTGTTTGTATCAGAGCGTTGCACAATTAGATTATAATTGATTAGAAGTGGGCTACTTCAGTAGCATTATCCCCATCAATTATTAGATCTTCTGTAACTGAGGTAAGGCATAAATTGCTTCAAAATAAATGCTATATTGATTGGATTTCTTCACAATCATAGAAAATGTATTGTCTATCTAAGTACCCTCATTTTAAGCCTCCCCTTACACTGAACACTGATTCAAAGTCAAGAATAATATAATCATGTATATTGTATTATATATTATAATATATGGTTATACGTATAAAGAAAATACCCCTATAAGTAAGTGTTTTCCTTCATTTAATTGTTTGTTCATTTTTACCATTTTTGTATGGTAAAATGGTCAATTCCAGCTCAAAAACGGAGATGTTTTTGTGCTGATGGGAAGTGAGGCCAAGACTTTTTCTTGGGGGGGGGAAGCTTTTAAGATACCCTAGACTAGAAATGAATGCAGATCAAGTGAGTTAGATTGCATTAAATCTTGTTAATAGTTTTCAGTTCTGGTAAGTTTCTCAGGAAATTTAACAATACTTTATAATACATTATCTGAGTACAAAGGTTCCTATAAAGGGGCCATTCAACAATTACGTGATCCATTTTTGGGGGAAATTGACACACACACCCCTATGTAATCTGACCGTAATTTTCACTTCGAACCCCCACTCCCTTTAAAATTACGTAATCCAGAGCTTTTGTATCAAAACTCTAATTTTTAGAGCTTTTCACTATTAGCGCCTAATGCAAAACGTATCGGTGAGGATTCAATAATCTCAAATCAGATCAAAATTCCCAGAGATCATTTTTAAACCTAAAAAAGTGCCATGTTTCAAAACCATAACAGCTCCAAAAGGATTACATAACCTTTGACCTGACCCCACCCCCCACCCCCACGTAATTTTCCATAATTCAGATGGTGGGACACACACACCCCTCCCCAGGATCACATAATTGTTGAATGGCCCCTAGTACTCAGTGCAGTCTTCATCAGTGGACATCTTCCAGGTGTGTTGAACTGCAACTCCCTTCACTGTCCGCTGGCACATCCATTTGCCATCCTGACTAGTTGATGAAAAATTAAGCCCACATTTGGGGAGACTGCCTGGTTGGAAATGTACAAGAGTATTTCTGCTTCATTCTGTGTGATGATAGTGAGTGTGTAAGATTTGGTAACATGTGAAAAGCTATAGAAGTTTGAAATAACTTGTTGACTGGTGTGCGGACGGGCATAAACTATTGATCTGGGAGAAGGCTTAAGTCAATGTCTGAGCTGAAAAGTTACCAAAGTGTTTTGTCAGAGTTAGTGGAGTTTTTATATTTGTTTTTGAAATTATTCCTTGCTTCATAATATTTCATTCTGGATATAATATTATTAAACCCTTATTGCAGGGGCTCTCAACCATGGGCCGGCCAGAGGTCATGGCACCATTTCATATGGCCTGTACTGCCACCAGAAGCGGATGCATTTACTACAGCCGTAAATGCGCCCGCGGCTGTTGTAAACACGTTTATGACTGCCAAGGACGTGTTTATGACAGCTGTGGATGCATTTTACAGCAGCGTTTACAGCAGAGGGAACCTCCAGTCCAGCCAGCTCAGCTGTCTGAGGGGGCGTAGTCTAGTCCATGGCTTGGAAAGGTTGAGAACCCCTGCCTTATTGGCATAAGTGGAGGCAAAGAAAAGAATTAATAAAATGTACACCGTCATTCCAACCAAAGCTGACCATACTTTACACAAAAGTGTGTTAGGAAATACAGTTGTCATGTCTATTAAGTACTTCATCTAGGAATTGGACAAATATTTGTTAAATTTCAGGCAGAGAGTCACTTACAGTAATAAGTATTGGTAAGAGGGCACAGCCTTTGTTGGGAATTTGAAGGAACTGAAAGAAATTCATGGTGAAGAGGCACATATAAGTGAGGCAGATATAATGTGTGGGATTGAATCAAGAGATCCACAAGAGCAAAACCTATTGTATTTAGGGGTATGTTTGTACCTTCCAAAAAGCAACTCTGAGGGGAAAGAGTTTACTCTGTTCAGAAAGAAAGTTCTTCTATGAGTAGGAATCGTTCAGTCATAAAAAATAATGTGCAATTTTACCCAAACAGGAAGGCCATTAAATCCTATTATGTTCTGTTTCCAGGTAACTGACAAAAAAGAAAGCAGGCTACATCCAAATACCAACTTTTTAAAGATTTCTGATGAAGGATGGCTACTCCGTATGTTCCTATACCAATTCCTATAGGAAATTCTACTAGTTTTACTGCAAAGAGAAATGAAAGAAGGTCATCTCTTGGGAGCATTTCGACAAGTTCAGATTCTTCAAAGGGGCAGCTGGAAGACTCTTCAAACAATAGTTTTAAAAAGATGAGTGTCCCTGATGGTATTGGAGCCACTTCATCTCCTTGTAACAGTCCACTTGTTAGGACTAAATTTATAGGTATAAACACATCAATGGAATACTGCATTCAACCATCAGAAAATACAGAGCAAAATAGAGACTCTGGGAGTTGGGAAAATCGGCCTGCTACACCTACAATATTAGGTTATGAGGTGATGGAAGAAAGGGCAAAATTCACTGTAAGTTGTGATTTTTTTCCTTCAAAAATATTGACACTAGTCTAGCATTTAGTCACACCTTTACCATAGGTAATAGGAATAAGGATGGGACTCACCCTTGATTGTTTCCTCTGCAAACTGCTCTTGGGCTACTTATTAGATACATTCCTAAACTAGACTTTCCATCATAGCTAACACTATGCAGAAAGCTGCCTTTTCAAAAGCAGTTAGCATTACAGTAAAACCCCTACTTACGAGAAAAAAAGTCCATTCCGTAAGCTTTTGCTTAAATTGGTTTTTTATGTAACTCGAAGCAAACCCATAGGAAAAATGAAATTTTTATGTAAATCGAAGCAAACCCATAGGGAAATAAATTTTTACATAACTCAAAGCAAACCCATAGGAAATCGTGTAAATAGGGACATGGTTTTAGCACAAAAACACAAAAAGGTAAACAGCATTCAGTGCACTGCAGTGTTTAGTCATGCCTGCCACATGTCCATGGAAACCTCTGCAAACGAAGACAGCGCTGGCTCTTTGTAACTTTAAACATTTTAAAATAAATTAATGCTTATATATATTCTTTCTTGTTATGTGTTGACTCAATGTGTAAAATACATAGTTACTGGGAAATATGTATTCATGAAATAATTTTTAAAAGTGCACACATGCACAGATACTCTCAAATTCTGAGGATTTGTAGGGGAAATATGCCTGTAAAGCCCACGCAAGTACTAGACTTGCTTGAAAGAGTTGTTCATTTTTCAAACATTGGCAACCTTTGATAACCGTTGCTCTCCTTTTTAAGACAGACAATGGTTATGTCAGCCTTCTAATAATTACACTGTCATATAAATAGGCTGTGCCACTCACAGTATTTGTGGAAGCTGCACTAATAGATTTTTTTTGTTTAACAGGTTTACAAAATTCTTGTTAAAAGAAATCCAGATGAGAACTGGGTTGTCTTCAGAAGATATACAGACTTCTCCAGGCTTAATGACAAGGTACATGCATTTGAACTGGCCACAACCTAGTTAGTAAGTAACTTAAAATTAAAGCAAAAAAAGAACTGAAAATGTTAAGAACTAATGAATACAACACACAATGGCCAAAACCCTGTTGCTACATTTAGTAGGTCAATTCCTCTGTAAGTTCCATTGGTTGAGGTTTTTGACTAGTAGCTATATAAATTCAGACTTGTGTACTGCCTAATGAAGGTAGTGAATTATAGGTGAAGAAGGCTTTTTGTCTATCATACTTATATTTTGCATATGAAAAAGGGGTGGTGCCCTTACCTTGATTCGGAACAAGGACATATAAATCATGCACTCTGTTTACAGCAAAGACATACAAACATCTTTTTCCTGGCTGCCCAAATAATTCTCCCCATGAAGCCTGGCTAAATGAAAATGTATTATACAAGATGAATGAGAAATCCAGACTATACACGTAAGAAAGCCAACATGTCTGACTTTCTCATGAAGTAATCTAATTCTATATCTTCTCTATAGCAACGATTGTGTCTGACTAGCATAACCTATTTTATTTCTTCCAGTTGAAAGAGATGTTTCCTGGCTTTCGACTGGCACTCCCACCAAAGCGCTGGTTCAAGGATAATTATAATCCTGACTTCCTGGAAGATAGACAGCTGGGGCTACAAGCATTCCTACAAAATTTAGTTGCTCATAAAGACATTGCGAACTGGTATGTGATCTTCATGGTCCTATAATGGTAATCCTTTCAAAATTTTAACAAAGGTGTGTGGGGTTGTTGTTTTTGTTGTTTTGGTGTTCCTACAGATTTGCAAATAATTCATTTTTTCCTGTGTGAAGTATTTCATAGCATGGGAAGTTAAGTTGACCTAAATTACAAAAATCCATGTCTTTATGAGAGTAGAAATTGCAAACATAGTTCTGAGAGATAATCTGTAAAAATATTTCATACAGCTAGGTTTTAGCAAGAAATTAGAGTGACAAGGTAGTAAGCTATGTAAAGTTCTGAAGAAATTCAGAAATAGAGAAAGCATGATGGACGGAATGTTTTTGTGACCAGATAAACAGCTTTTGGTATTGTAATGTGGTTCCAAAACTGTGAACTGTAAATTTGAATGAAGCACATTCCATCTTTTCCTGTTATATTATTCCTATTATCTAGTCACTGGAGAATATTCACATGCCAATACTTGAGTCATTGACATTCCATATATTTTTCATTGAATAGACTAACTTCTGATACATTGCATGATCTTGAACTATTTATATTTGGAAGAGTTTGCTATTTGAATTTTAAATGTAACCTCTGATCCTGAAATGTTCAGTTTCAGTGCATTTGTTTTATTAATTGCAGTTCTTTGAGAGATGGGTAATTTGACTGGAGCCCTACATTATTGGTTGGGGCAGATGATGGAAGGAGTGAATTTCTCAGAATGTCAGACACTGGTCAAAATAACTTATGTCTCTGGCACTCCCAGGAAGTGCTTCCACAAAACAGCCAAGAATCTAGTGAAGGAAATGAGACCTTTATTTGCTGACAAGACATCTGCCACATTTGACAGCCTGCTTGAGATTTATCAAAGAAATTACATCTTTTGCTACTGCATCAGTTGGATGCACACCTTTTCCAGATTATCTTATACTAGCAGATGTACCCATTTCGCTGGGTTGTGCAGTCTTACCTGCCATCTGCGCGGCGGCCTTGCCTTGCCCGGTGGTGCCTTGGCGGGCACAGCGGCCACCTGCGGCAGCCTTGCCACTGGTTTCCCTTGCCTGCGGCGGCCTTGGCTCAGGCGCCAGTGCTGTGGTGGGCCTACCTGCCCCCCCTGCAAGACCCTGACCCCCATGTGGGACCCCCTTGTCTCCCCGTCTCTGGGCTTCTGCTCCGGCGTCCTCAGCATGGCGACGGCGGACGGCTCCTCAGCGGCTCTGGCTTCCGGGGGGCAGATGCAAGGTCAGATATCCATCCTGGCGCAGTCCCTGGTGCCTTGTGGGTTGGCACACACTGCGCATGCGCATGCACATCAGGATTCTGGGCAGACGTAGTCCGGGCCTCGGTGCCTGCCCCCCCGGGCGCTGGGGGCACCCCCTTTGCAGCCCTTTTTCAGGGTGAAGGCACCCGGATCGCACTGCCAGTACCCCACACCAGACACACCTGGAGTGCGAGGTAGGTGGGGCCAGCGTTGTTTGGGCGGGTGTGTGTGCAGGTCTCACGCTGTGTGTTGGTAACATACAGCGCGACACCTTGATTTTAGTTATATAGATAGATTGCAAGGCTCAATGGAAAGTTGTAACTTAATTGTGTCAATGAGTATTTGGGACATGTTTGAATTTTTAAAAATTCTTATAGCCAAAGAGAAACGGAATATAAGCAACAGAGAACATTAATACTCTAAATGTGCTAATTTCTTCCAGTTCTGTCAAGGCAGCTCCCATTACTAAAACTAGCAAGAGGGCCAGATTTGTGAGGGCCAGAAACTCTTTAGCAGCCCTTAAATCCCTCTCCTTCTAATGTTCTTTCTCCTTCTCCTGTCCCTCCCCTCTACTTATTTCTTGAAAATCCCTTCTCACCAGTCTCAGTCTCTTTTAGAGACTGAATGCCCAAACAGAGGGACAGGCAAACTCTGCTAGGGGAAGGGAGGAAGCACTCCCATTGGGCTGCTGGGCAGGGGGAGGGCGAGGCTCACTCTGTGCAGGGCTATCATGCACGTGCCCACAGAGAAGGCTGTGAGTGCCACCTCTGGCATGCGTGCCATAGGTTCATCACCACTGCCCTAGGCAATGCACACTTTTAAAGTCTTTTTAACATGGATGCTAAAGTTCAGATACTATACCTACATTTCGTAGATTGGGAGGCAAATATACATTCTCTTTTAGTCTGTGGATTGACTATTATTTTTAATTATATATTAATATGTTTCTAAATATATATATATATAGACCAATCTCAGGGCAAAGTACAATCATGCAATAATATCAAAAAAATCTAAAACCATTCAAATACTTTCAACAATGTAAAACATTTTGAAAGACTTAAGAACAACTTAACAATTCAAGTCAATAAAAAGAGGACCAACTGTTCCCTTGGGTGTTTCTTCTTGGCATTCACTTAAAACTGTTGTATGTGCTGATTGTTCAAAGCAGGTTGAAACACATTAAGTTTGTACTTGAGATAGCACTGGACGTCTCTGCATGCCACTTAGCACTACAATGATTGCCCATGGATCAGAACACTGGAAGTGGCCATAGATTATCTCTCCCCGTATAGACCACCACCGCCTTTCTTTGTTATGCATGAGTTTTGTGTCTATTTGCATGTCCACAGACATGAATGATCTGTTTGGAATAGAAATAATTATAAATAATGAATATAAGTACAGTACATGGTGGGGGCTGTCAGGAATGACAGAGAGGGTGATCCTAGATCAGTGATGGCGAACCGTGGCACTCCAGCTGTTCTTGAACTTCAATTTCCAGAAGGAGTGCTGACTTGGGCTTCTGGTAATTGATGTCCAAGAACATTTGGAGTGCCAAGGTTCACCATCACTAACCTAGGAAGTAGTGGATAAGGTAAAGGTAAAGTTCACGCTTGCTCGAAATCCAGTCGCATCCAACTCTAGGGTTCAGTGCTCATTTCTGTTTCATAGCCAAAGAGCCAGCGCTGTCTGCTTCTACAGACGTTTCTGTGGTCATGTGGCAGGCATGACTATACACCAGAGCACATGGAGCGCTGTTTACCTTCCTACCAAAGTGGTCCCTACTTGCAAGTTCTTGCTTTCGAACTGCTAGGTTGACAGGAGCTGGGACAAAGATGGGAGCTCACTCTGTCCTGCAGCATCCGGGTATAGCATCTACTGACTTGCCACCTTCCAGTCAGCGTCTTAACCACTTGATCCACTGCAGTCGCTGGGGAGTAGTGGGTAGGTTATGCCAAAGAAAGATGCAAGTTTGCAGTGTTTTAAAAAAAACTTGAATAAGAAAATATGGCAGACATTCCCCTTGACAGTATGTCACATGGAAACATTTCAGTTAAGAGCCTTCAGTTTTTAATAACATTTTTGTTGTTATTTGATTTTTAATTCCGTTACTGGAATTATTCTCTCCTGTTCCCAGTCTTCGATTTAAAAGGAAAGGAGTAAGACAGACTAGATAAAATTCTTGTTGGTAACCAGACCTGTGCTGGGTGGCCTGGGAGGGTGGTGGATGGAGTGATGAGGGTTACCCTCTAGAACAGGGGTCGCCAACCTTTTTACTTTGGGGGCTGGGTCACGTGCCCTCAGACAGTTGAGGGGGCCAGACTGGTGGTCTCCCCGCCATTTACAGCTGCTGTAAATGCATCTGTAGCCAATTCTGGTGGCTGCTGGAATCGGCTGGAGCAAGGGCATGGGCCAGATAATTTGGCACTGCAGGCCAGATCTGGCCCACAGGCTGTTGGTTGCTGACCCCTACTCTAGAAGTTAGAATTTTCCCTACAAGACACATACTTTCTGCTGCTATCAATTTGGCCAGTCTTGGTGCAACAGAGCTAAAGTAGTTGTGCTTAAACACCTTTTCATAGCATACAGTTATTACCAAACCCATTAAGAGTAGAATTGTTTACCCGCACAAGACTTGTTTTCCCCACAATGGTTTGCTTGCAGAACAGGAACCCCAAACATTGCTTCTTTGATGTGCCCCCTAAAGATGTCTTAAGTGGACTTTTTGCACATGCTGTCAGAATCCTGTTGGTAATTTATGTGTGTATAAGTTAAACTTGCTAGCTACCAAGTCGCTGGGTCACATTATAAGGCGAATATCCAATTGTGCAACTGTTATGTGATTAGATACAAAGTTGAACTACATATTTTCAAGTGAAAGAGATTCATTTATTTTACTAGTGATATACCTGTATGTGAAGTCTGGCTATCTGTCACTTTTCTGAAACATCAGCTAATAACTTTAAACAAGTGCTTGAATGTAATGGCTAAACCCTTTATCATCACTGTTTATGTGGTATGTTTACAGCCTTAGTCATTTACAATACAAACTATAGTTTAGTACCATCAGAGTAGTCCTTACCAGTTCAGTTTAAATTAAATGCATCACAGACCAAATGAATTCAAGAGTAAAGAGGACATTGGTAAGCAGCAATGATTTCACATGATAAGCTGTTTTGAGGCCATCATTTGCAACTTCATTCCAACAGCCTTTCAAAATAACAGTTCAACCATGAAAAAGAAGGTCTACTGTACTACAACAACGCTTGGAATGGGTCAGCTATTATAACTCAAGTGAAGCGAAGAAGTTTTGTTTCCAATTTTTCTAGATAATTCATTCAGTTGGAATAATGTTGTGACTGGGAAAAGATTAATTGGATTCTATACATTTGATGGTGATTGTAACGGCTGACTATTGTCTTTGTATTCAGTAATATAGAGCTTCTCTTATGCCCAACCCACCCATGCATAGAATAGAATAGTAAGACATGACTCGATTTGTTATAGACATGACTCGATTTGTTATAGAACAATGTGTTTTGCTTTTTAAAAGCCCAAGACTTTTCGGTTTGTTCATTACAATGTTTGTAATAACATAGAATAGATAACACATAAATGCATTTGGATATCATCACAAAATATATAAACATTTTGTTATTTTTAATGCTGAAGCAAATAACCTTATACAAACTTACACTAAAATAAGCAATCTGTAAGCTCTCCCAATTATTATTGGCAATAAACACAAGTGAATGAAAGGCCATGAATTTTAGTCTGTCTTATGCATGCAGATGCAGCCTGGAATTGAGATTCAAGGGCACTCTTATCTGGACATGACTAGGCAAGGATTTGGGGGAGGATTTAGAAAACCAAAACTACTTGTAGAGTAGAAAAGCCTGATTTCTCACCTGATAAAATAAAATCCACTCTATTTCCTTTTGCATCTTTAGTATGAAGCATTTGTAGAGTCCAGAGTCTAGGGTCCATGTTCTAAGTTTCACAAATTAGACAGCTAGAGGACCATATCCTCTTGCTTCTTATGTTACATAGGTATTCCCATGTTAGATTGTTTAGGAATCTTGTTTTTCCTACATAGATTTTTTGAACACTTGCCCTGAATAACATAGAAGACAAAATCACTATTACATATGGCAAAATGGTGTAGCACATAACTCATAAAGTTAAGGTGGTCCATAAATTTCATTCTCTGTGAAATATCTCTGCAATAAACACAGTGTCCTCAAGCAAAGTGATCTTTGGAGCTAGATGTCCCCTGTATAGTGATGTATGTCTCTGTTCTTTGACTTTACTCTTGACAAACATGTCTGTACGTTTCTTGGGATTTTTTTTAAAATGAGATTAAGGATTTGTCCTTGCTCCCTATTATTTGTTGAATCATGTGCCAGTGTTTCTTAATAGTCCCTTGAAAGCTGTTATAAAGTTGATGGAATGCAAGATTATAATTCAGACAGTTCTTCCTTTGTGTCCAGATCAAACTTTGGACTGCCAAAATGAAGCCACTTTCTTGGCTTTGTCGTTGGCCAAACTTAAGTCCTCATTAGCACATGTTTCTGGCAGTAATCTGAAGACCAGTAAATGAGATGGGTTCTGTATCTATCCACACTCATACAGTGAGAAGGTAATCTATTACGATGCCTAGGAAAGCCATGTTTTATGCTTTTTAAGATGCCTTGGATGAATTTCTGGTAACAATTCTGTACAGATGACCCATTTTATATAATTCCATGGCCCCTTGAAGAAGCAGAAATACATCCGGCTTTCAAAAAAAACCTCATTTCTTCACGTCGTCAGCTGTGCCTTAATTGAACCTTGGCCTTTCTTTATTATCAGACATTTTTCTTTATGATTATATGCATTTATGCATCGTAGGGAATATGCAAATTGTATGGAAAATATTCGTGGTGCTGAATTTAAAAGGCAGATGTTTGTTTACATAATCTCCAACTTGCTTCTTTTCTGAATAGCACTGCACTTTATTTGCATCTTCACTTTCAGGCTGTTCCATTTTGAAAGTCAACCTCTTTTTTAACTTTCCTTCTTCCATAGCCTTGCAGTAAGGGAGTTTCTTTGCTTGGATGATCCGCCTGGACCATTTGACAGCCTTGAAGAGAGCCGAGTGAGTGTGATAATGTTGTTAGTACGACAATGTATTTTTAAAATTATGTATAATGTTTGGTATGTGGTACCTTTTTTAGGAGACACAGGTGAAACTCAGAAAATTAGAATATCATGCAAATGTTCATTCATTTCACTTAAAAGGTGAAACAAATATATGAGATAGACTCACTACATGCAAAGCGAGAGATGTCATGCCTTAATTCGTTATAATTGTAATATCATGGCGTACAGCGTACATGATAATATGGGATGATTATGGGATACATGAGATTGGGGGGGGGGGTTGGGGTTTCCACAGAAACATCTGCAAACGCAGACAGCACTGGCTCTTCAGCTATAAACAGAGATGAGCACTGAACCCTAGAGTCAGATATGACTGGCTTTCAAGCAAGGGTGACCTTTACCTTTACAGGTAGCAGTAAATCTTTGTTCTTCATTTAAAGTAGACAGCAAATATACATACCTTTCCACACACAAAAAGGCATCAAACAAATAACCTATGGGGTGTACATTAATACAATAGAGCAGTGGAAATACAAGGAAAGACACAAGAATCGCTTGAGAAAGACTATTGAGGAATAGGATGAGGAAGAACTATGGAGCAATCCACAAGATGTCTCAATTTTGTACCTGGCCATTTTGGATTCTCCCTTTTGCTTTACCCATGGTTAAACCTTGATAAAGCTGTATGTTTTCCTCCTTTATTTTTCCATCTGTCAGAGCTTCCACAAATGTATGTTCTTCTCCTGTGCCTATAACTTTTGATGATGCAGATTCAAGGTACTTAAGCTGTACAGTACAGTACATCTAGATCTTAATAGAGTACATAAATGAAAAGGTTTAATTAGAATAAAAGGACATGCTATACTGGTCTTATGATTAACTAGGCATGCTATAATACCAAATGAGGATCACTGCCAAGTTACATAAGTTTCTTTGCTAGTGAAGTTACTGATGAATTTTGAAATGTAAACTACTTGGCCAGAATCCTGTTGGATTCATGTGAGTAAGTAGGCAATTACATTTGTGTTCCTGCTTGGCATGCCACCCTTCTGCCTGTCCAGGAAAACAGTGGCTTGTTCAATCATACATACATACATACATACATACATACATACATACATACATACATACATACATACATACATACATACATACATACATACATACATACATACATACATACATACATCTAGACATGCCAGAGGATCTTTGGGACTTTTTGCCACTACTCAACATGAATGCTTGTCATTGTTTAGTCTCATTATTACCCATCAAAGTGCCCAGTGAGGACATCTCAAACAAGTTGTTTGCTAATGTAAACATGAAAACCAAAGAATTACAATATAGGAACCATGCATAAGTGTAAGATCAGTGTCATGTTTTGGCATGTCTTACACAATGTTATCATTTTTTAAAATTCTATCCCCTCCTTCCCTAGGCTTTTTGTGAGACATTAGAGGAAACCAACTACCGTCTGCATAAGGAGCTCATCGAAAAGCAAAAAGAGGTGGAAGTATTCAAAAAATCATTACATGAAAAAGAAGAGTACATAGAGGTGTTGGAAAAAAGGATTGGGTAGGTTCTAAGAAATGATAGTATGGTTTAGCATTTGTTGTTTTTGTTCTGTTGCACAGTTACCTGAATGCTGTATGACAGATCTTGGGGACATGAAAGAAACCTCGTTTGGGAATTCCCTGAGTGGAGTTTCTCCAGCAATTTTTTTTTCAACCCAGCGTAATTTCTGACACAAAATTTATTTATTAGTTGCACAGTCAAGTCTGACCCTTTGTAACCCCATGGATCACAGCACACCAGGCTCCTCTGTCATCTGCCATCCTCTGGAGTCTGCCCAGATGTGCCTCATCCTGGCACATTAGTGATACTCTATAGCCATGTCATCTTCTGCTGCTTCTTCTCCTTTTGCCTTCAATCTTTTGTAGCATCAGGGCCTTCTCCAGTGAGTCCTCACTTCTTGTTTGATGGGTTTAGCATATAGAGTGACAAAATAGGACTTGGAAGACCTGTGTTTGACTCCCTACTTGGCCATGGAAGCTCCCTGGGAGGCTAGGAGTGGAACTGGTAAAACTATTTCTTAAATATCTCACCTTGATTAGGGTCACTATAATTCAGTTCCACTTTAATAATATATGACACACAGGTTGTAAGAAGGTGTTTAAAGTCAGGCCAAAGTCAGATCAACACACACACACAATTTTTGAATCTCGTAGACCTCTGAAACAATACTTCTTTTCATTGTTCTTATCCTGGAAAGTCAATAGATACTCAGAGGAATTTTTTACATGGTGTATGGAACTGCAATGCAAAAAGGAATGGGAGGCTTCATTTCTGTGCAGAGAAGTCCTTGAGTGCCTCGGTGGGACTTTTTGATACAGGTCATATCAGCAATCTAACTTGCTTTTGAGAGATGAAACACATACAACTGGATATAAACAACAGAGTTGGGCATTTTCAAGTAGCAGCTTTGTACAAAATACAGGCCATTAAGGGTGGAACATCTCTCTCTTGTGTTGTAGGGCAGAAATAGTATTACCTTTTAGAAGTGAACATTTTAGAAATTATATTAACTAATATTAATATCATATTTGAATGTGAGCATTCAAAGATACTTAAATATTTTATTCATATTAAGTAATATGATTTCCAAAATTTTCACTTTTCCAGCTTTAAATAATAGTCAACATGGTCAGTGCTGAAATATCCCAAAGAATTTTATAAACCTTAACTAAATAAGAATACTATCAAATGTTTCAATGATAAATATTTTAATATTATTTAAATGTATCTTAACATTGAGTGCTTAAAAAGTGATCAGGCCTGGAACTATTCTGAAGCCTGTCTCGCTCGGGTGTTTTTCCACCATATTTAGCTTGAATGGAGTGTTATATACTTTTTAATTTTGTTACAGGGATTTAAATATAGGGGAAATGAAATTTCAGACGCTGTCAGGACAGGAGAGTGAGTGCAGTGGCAAAGTGGAGTCATCTGTAATAGAAGCAGATCAAGGAGCTCTGGAAGAAGGCAACCGGTAAAAGTTCAGTTGTTTTAGTTTAAAGATATTTTCTGAAACGCACTTCACTTTCAGGCTGAATACATAGTTCTCTGGATTTTCTGCTATAGAAGTTCCTGTTCCTTTCAAGGAATCTAGCAGGAAGCTATTTTCCACAAGATTTGCTTGCCTTTTAGAATCTAGCAAGGTTTATCATAGATATGTAATTGTGCATTCCTTGCCTTTTCTCTTCAAAAGATCTTTACATAAGATGGAGGTTAAAATTTAAATAGCTTAGGTCAGGGGTGCTCAAACTATGGCCCACGGGTCCAATTAGGTCCCTGCATATCATCCTAAGGATAAGGCTGGACAGGTGCTCACCGTGGACCACCCCACCCACCTGCCCTCACCACCTGACATCAGCAGCGGTGGCGGCAAAGGCAGTGACCACACTTTGTGCAGGCTGCTCCGAGTAGCCTTTTGCTCGGTCCCATCCCCTCAGCAGCCTTTGCTAAAGCCCATCGCTGCTTCAGGAAAATTTTCGGAGCCTCCTGTGTTTCAAAATTCACTGCGCTAAGAGAGGCCCCTGGCATGCTTGGGATGACATCACCGCAGCGCGCCAGGTTTGCCCTTCCAGCGCCGTGAATTTTGAAACAGGAGACTCCGGAAATTTCCCCAAAGCAGCTATCAGCTTTAGCAAAGGCTGCTGAGGGGATGGGAACAAGCAAGAGGCTACTCGGAGCATCCCGGGCAAAGCGCGGTCGCAGCAGAAGGGGCAGCCC
Source organism: Bradypodion pumilum (assembly GCA_035047305.1). NCBI lineage: Eukaryota > Metazoa > Chordata > Lepidosauria > Squamata > Chamaeleonidae > Bradypodion > Bradypodion pumilum. Next base: position 303,371,901 of record JAWDJD010000004.1, on the reverse strand, counting down.
GCTTCCGGCACTCGCAGCTGTGTGTCAGGGGCAGGACCGGCACACTTTTAAAAAGTTTGGGCACCACTGGTTTAGGTTAATATCTCTGTGGATTGGTCAGAGAATATGAGCACAGCAGCGAAAGGAATGGAAAGCGAGTTGCAACCAGCAGGAACTCCATCCCATGATAGTGGTCAGTTGAGGAATCTCTATGGATATTTAGATATCCTAAATAAAGTAAGTATAACTAAATTTATCTGAATGCAAATCAATCTGGTAAGGCTTACTATGTGTGGCTCATGTTATCTGTTTTGCATAGCATATAAAACACAAACCCTCCAGCCTGAAACTTAGATCTGTTGGGTCTTCGGGACAAGTAATCTATAAATCTGTACTGGATTGAAAACATCAAATTTACACAGTCACAAAACCTGAGAGAGAACTTTTACAAAATGTACTTTAGATGGTATTTGGATCCTATGAAATTATTAAGGATGTACAAATGGGGTTAGAAATATATGCTGGAAATGTAAAAAGAAAGTAGGGTCATTCTATCGTATGTAGTGGACATTTGGGAAAACAGGAGAATACTGGACTAGAGTTAGACTCCAAATGAAAATGAAAATAAAAACTGAAATACCAAAGGATCCCAAACTGTTTCTTTTGGGGATCTTGAATAAAGAACTAAGGGAAAAAATAGGAAAGTAATAGTATATATGATGACAACAGCAAGACTTCTATATGCTCAGAAGTGGAAAAAAGAATAAATAACTAGTATGAGTGAATGGTTGGTTAAATTAATAGAGGTGGCAGAATTGGCAAAATTATCAACAATTTTGAAAGAGCAGCTGGAGAAATTTAAAGAAGAATAGTCACCTGTTATAAACTATATAAAGAATAAAGAAAAGAATCAAGAGTATGTTATGGGTTTTGAGGTATAAGGCACTAGTGCAGGAGAAGAACATAAGAATTATATATGCTAATAATATGTGAAGAAAGGAAAATTAATGAGATGTAGCAGTTCGAAAGCAAGAAATTGCAAGTAGATAAATAGGGACCACTTTGGTGGGAAAGTAACAGCGTTCCGTGCACCCCGGTGTCTAGTCATGCCTGCCACATGACCACGGAAACGTCTGCAGAAGCAGACAGTGCTGGCTCTTCAGCTTTGAAACAGAGATGAGCACTGAACCCTAGTCGGATACGACTGGCTTTCGAGTAAGGGAAACCTTTACCTTTACTAATAATAACTAATAATTATATTAACAGATATAGTCAAAGTAATTGAATAAAGATGAAAAGTTATTAGTAATGGTTAAGAGTAATGACAAAAGATAAAGAGTAATATAGGAAATAAAACACATGTTAATAGAAATTATTTATAGAACATGGGGAAAAGAATGAAGATGAGAATTTAAAATGATAAGATAAGATACTACGGGAGGGGTTGGAAACCACCATTATATATATTGCATTTGAGAGTGTATTGGAGGGTTGATTTTCTTTTCTTTTTATTTTAATTATCTTATTGTATTCTATTTTGCTTTTTTGTTTGTGTGTACATGTTAAAAGAAAGAACAGGCGTATCTCTGTTGTTGCAGTGTTTTTCATTGCCTGCTGTTGTCAAAGGTATAAATGTGGTGTTGGAATGGGAAAATAAAACTTTTTTTAGAAAAAAAATCTGTACTAAATAAGATCAAACCAGATTTTAAAATGTTTCATCTCTCAGAATCACGAGATAGATGCAACCATTCCACTGACAAACCTATTTATCTACTGTTGGACAAACATATCTATCTCTTTCCTAGTTCAGATAAGGAGAATCAAGAAACATGTTGGAGTGGTACATTGGCTGAAAACTCTATACCAGAAATTGAAGTTGCTGAGGTAGCATATTCAGCTGTCGATGAGATATAATCACCTCTCGCTGCCTTTAAATCAGTGTTTGCAAAACAAAACATGACGTCTGGAACTCACTGAACAAAACATAGGAGCTCTAAAGCAGAAGATGAGAAGACACAAATTTGAATGTTTACATAAACCAATCTGGAAAAACTTTCAGCATAGGACAGATAATTTGTGCTGCTGTTATTAGCCTATTAGATACTCAGATATATGTATATATATTAATATATAAAATGCTCTGGTTAAGGCCAGGTGAAATTATGCCTAGAATCCTAAATAATGTGCATAAGTTATAATTTACCAACATGTAAAGGCTAAATGTCTCTTATGTAGATACCCAACAAGTTTGTTCCTCATCTGGCATGTTGTATATTATATTTGCTACTAATAGATGGCACATTTTGTATAGGCAGCTTTTGGTATCTGGTTTTTCAGATTCTTTATGCTCTGGGAAATATAATTTTGCTCCAAGAGCTTAGTGGGGGGTGGGGGTGGGGGAGGATATGATCTGGTATGGTTTTAAAATGATGAGTGGAGATAATAACATGCAAAATTTTATGCAATAAGCTAGGAAAGCTTGCAGTACCAAAATGATATTTCAGAAATAGGAATATGGTTAAGCATTTTATGTTATCTTGGTGAAGGAAATTACAGAACCCAAACACACTACAGATATTTGCCCTCACTTGTAAATAGTGTTAAAAGTGGATATAATGTTTAATTCTTCTTAAAATCTATAAAACCTTTGCCACAGAGCCATGTAATCACAGAATCAACAGCTCTGCCTTATATAAAGAACACTACCTCTTACATTGTTGCTAATGCATAAGTGTGCTGTTTAAAATATGTACATTGTATACTAAACGTTTGTATTAAGCCATAATTGTCTTCACAATTAATTACTTTGGTTAAGAATAAGTACAACATGTATCTATTTTCCAAATATTGAACACACAGATGTGCTACCATTAGTTCTTCTTTTTTAAATTACATTAAGCCCAATGATGCACTTTAAAAGTTAAAAAATGACTTATTGTGCCAAGTTTATTGGCGTTTTTGAGTTGGACCTTTCAGTAAAGGTAAGACCAGTTTGCACAGTAGTGCCTCTTTGTATTATCTTGTTACAAATGTTTGCTATAATAGTGTGGGTCAGCTTTATGAGATCTTCAAAAACCTTCTGCTCAGCAGTTGTTTGCTGAAAGTGCCTTTTGTCTGCTCTTCCAGTGGGAAGAATGCTGCTTTTGTTTTTCACTGTGCCACCTACATCTTTGTTTTAATGCTCTTAACACACTGTCTCTATGTGCTCACTTGTCTTCAGTGCTCACTTTGTATTTGGGGATGTAAAGATAAAGATCTGTGCAGAACTATTTGAAAGCATCTGGGGCAAATAAACCTTTGAACACGACAACCTATGTCTTTCTGTCTTCTGTTAAAAAACATGGTCGACTGAAAAATGTCCAGAATACAAAACAAACTTTATGCTGAGATGGTTTTATCATGCTCATGAAGTGCCTTGGGCTTTGCAATGCAGCACACCTGGGGGATGCCAGGTTGTAGATCAGGGATTCTCAATCTGCGGCCCATGGGCTAGATGCGGCTCATGGCACCATTTCATGTGGCCACCCACTGGCTCCACCACACCAGGAAGTGCCATGTTGTGGAGAAAGGGCAAAAGGGCTGTCCAGCCCCCGAAGCTGTCTGAGGGGCCGTAACCTGGCCCCCAGCTTTAAAAGGTTGAGAACTCCTGTTGTAGATGACTGAGCTTTGAGTCTGGCCAGGTTATCCTGCTATGGTAATAGAGTAGACCACACTGCGAGCAACTCAATGCCAAACAAACCTGACAACATTGAAGATTAACAGCTTGTGTACCGAAGTCAACAGAGAAGGGTGATGGTCCCCAAATATATTAACTTCCACTTGAATCTATCTTGATGAAGGGCAGCAGGTTCATCAGTACTGGCCTGGGGCCGATAAGGACTTTGTGTGCCAAAAGGGCTCAGGACCTGAAAGTGACTCACAGAACTGGATCAGGGGTATGGGTGTCATGCTACAGTGCGGAAGGCAGATGAAAGGCCACTGCATTATATTGTCAGGACAGTCTTCATGACTTATCGCCATGAGGATCACCAGTATTTGGATTCAGATACAGCAGAACAAGAAGAAGGTGACTGAGCTAGGATGAAACATCCTAGTAAGAGCATTGGGGGTCTTGCCACTATCAAGGCATATTAACTGGTGGAAAATAGTGGGAGCTTGAGTGAAGAATACTGGTCCTGTCTTTCTGAGGAGCAACAGACTTCAAACAATCTTCTCTTTTCCTTCTTAAAATTAAATGTGTGTTTGGGCCAGAGGAGAAACAATGGAGGCTTGTTGTATGGCCAAGTGGAGGGGGAACTGTTTCTACTGTACAGTATTTTAGACTGATGGGAATAGAAACCCAAGAAACAATGAAGCAAGGCTAGGGAACTTTAAAGAAGCCGTGGAAGATGAGGAAAGCCCTGAAGGAATGATTACTGGTTGAATGTACAAGGAAATCAATTGTGCATTATCTCTGCAGACAAGCATTAAATAATCCATTTATTTGCTTCCCAGAACAGTTGTCCAAAGACAGGAAGCATGTATGATTCAAGATACTGAAATGTTAGACTTTCTTTTATAGCCTCATTTTGAACTATTGTTAGTATTTCTTTTCAGGCATTGAACTTTAAATGTGCATCATAATTCAGAAAATAAATCACTTTCGCTCTGAATAATAAGAATTATATATTACCAGGTCAATTCTAATTTATAGCAAGCTTTTCCAGGATTTTCTAGGTAGAGAACATTAAAAAGTGGTTTACAGTTCCCTTCTTCTGGTATGGGGAGCACCCTGGGACTGTGTAGCTAGCCCGTGGTTGGCCATTCTCCTATGAGGCACAGTGGGGAATTGAACTCAGTGAGGAAATGGTGAATGTGGTGAATGTCTAGCTCTACAGCCTGATACCTAAACCACTGTGCTATCCAACCAGATTCACTCTGAAACTTGGGTAATTTGAAAGCTTTGGGCAATCAAAAAGTCTTAAATATTTGCATAAAGTTTGGTGGTGTTTTTTTTTGTATGTTTGATTTAATGGATTTGTTATAAATTGAGTGTGATATTCTCCAGATCACCTAATCACAAGCTTTTTGTCACCTCAAATGGCTAAGACGCTGACTAGGAGGCGGAAGGTCAGCAGTTTAATTCCTGAGTACTGCAGAACGAAATGAACTCCCGTCTTTGTCCCAGCTCCAGCCAACCTAGCAGTTCGAAAGCAAGAAATTGCAAGTAGCTAAATAGGGACCACTTCGGTGGGAAGGTAACAGCGTTCCGTGCGCTCCGGTGTCTAGTCATGCCTGTCACATGACCACGGAAACGTCTGCAGAAGCAGACAATGCTGGCTCTTTGGCTTTGAAACAGAGATGAGCACTGAACCCTAGAGTCGGATACGATTGGCTTTCGAGCAAGGGAAACCTTTATGTTTACTACTTTGGCTTTATACCCAACATATCAGATATATTTACATGATGAGAAATGTGACATTAGATTCATTGAGACTGGCAAAACTGAATGGGCAGAGGAGTAAGATGGTAATCAAGCAATTTGTTGTCAGGCTTCTATAACTCTATCGATCGCTATCCCATTTTCCTAAGAAAATCTTGGTCTGGTATCGTACCAGGGTAGGACGCTTTTAACTGTGAAGTCTGGCCTGGATTTTTTCTTAACACCAGACAAGCCATGGGATCTTCATTAGCTCAATCCCAGCCTGTCTTCACAAATTACACCCTGCCCTCTTCCCAGGGTTGGCTCATAACCAGCATTATGGTCTATTCTTGGTAGCGTGTAACTAAAAAGAAACAAACTCCCTTTACAGGTGAGAGGAAACACAAGGGCTCCTCTGGCCCAAACACACAGGCTGGGCGGCAATACAAATTCTAAAATTAAATTAAATTTAACTTTTAGAAATGTTTCTTTAACAACACTGAGGTAGCTACAAAAATCAGCAGTCAGATTTCAAAAGGGGGGAAACAAAAGGCAGTTTCACTAAAATGCTAATAAAACACTTTAGGCAACAGATCAGCACTCCTAGACCAAAATGCATATGATCTGGATTAGTACATAGACACTAATATCTGACTGTCCAGATTGTTGAGATCAGGCAGGAAGGGATTTGAAAAGGTTCTTCTAGAGACCCCCTTCAGTCCTGGAGTATACTTTCAGCTAATATAAGGCAGTGTCCTACATTCCAAGTATTCTTGCCTAAGAGAGAACAAAAAGCTGTAATTCTATATATTCTATGAAGAAAATAGGCTTAAGAAACAACTGCCATATAATTGCAAAACTTTGGCAAAGTTTCTCTTTCTTTTGTTCTCCAGTGGTGTGTGGTATGCTTTGTTAGTACAGCCAGGTTTCAAGAAAGCAGCTCATTTTACATGCTAACCAATGTTTCCTGCCAACTACAATGGAGAATGAAGATTTAGTAGTAGTAGTAGTAGTAGTAGTAGTAGTAGTAGTAGTAGTAGTAGTAGTAGTAGTAGTAGTAGTAGTATCAAAAAGATGGCAAGAGTACACAGAGGAACTCTACAAAAAGGACCTCAACACTCCTGATAATAACAATAATGAGAAATTTGAACATGAACCAGACATTCTGGAGAGTGAAGTCAGAAAGGCCCTAAAAAGCACTGCAAACAATAAAGCTAGTGGAAATGATGGTATCCCAGTTGAATTTTTCAAAGCCCTAAAAGATGATGGAATCAAACTACTGCATTCAATATGCCAGCAAATTTGGAAAACAAAACAGTGGCCACAGGATTGGAAAAGATCAGTGTACGTTCCAATCCCAAAAAAAGGCAATGCCAAAGAATGCTCAAATTACCGAACAATTGCGTTCATCCCACATGCCAGCAAGGTGATGCTCAAGATAATACATGATAGACTTCAGCAACATGTGGAGAGAGAACTACCAGAGGTGCAGGCCGGTTTCAGAAGAGGCAGGGGGACTAGAGACCAAATTGCCAACATACGTTGGACCATGGAGAAAACAAAGGAATACCAGAAACAAGTCTACTTTTGTTTTATTGACTACACCAAGGCTTTTGACTGTGTGGACCACAACAAAATGTGGCAAGTAATTAAAGAGATGGGAATATCAGAACACCTTATATGCCTCATGAGAAATCTGTACATGAACCAAGAAGCAACAGTTAGGACAGAAGACAGAATGACAGAGTGATTTTGAAGAGGAAAAGGAGTAAGACAAGGCTGCATTTTATCACCCTGCTTATTCAATCTATACACAGAGCATATAATGCGCAATGCAGGGATGGAGGAATCACAATATAGGATCAAAATTGCTGGGAGAAACATCAACAATTTTATTATGGGGAGACAAGCTATGAGAAACCTGGGGAATATAGTGAAAAGCAGAGACATCACCTTGAAAACAAAAATTCACATAGTCAAAGCAATGGCATTCCCAGTGGCAATGTATGGGTGTGAGAGCCGGACCATTAGGAAAGCTGAGCGCAGAAGAATAGATGCCTTTGAAATGTGGTGTTGGAGGAGAGTCCTGAGAGTCCCCTGGACGGCAAAGAGAACAAATAGGTCAATATTAGAAGAAATCAACCCTGACTGTTCATTGGAGGGACAAATAGTGAAAATGAAGCTAAGGTACTTTGGACATCAAATAAGAAGGGAGGACTCACTTGAGAAGGCCTTGATGCTGGGAAAGGTGGAGGGCAAGAGAAGAAGGGGGCATCGAAAGATGAGATGGCTAGATGGTATTGTGGATACAATGGGGACGGAGCTGGGCGGGCTGAGGAGGATGGTGGAAGACAGAGGTGCCTGGAGGAAAATGGTCCATGGGATCGCAAAGAGTCGGAATCGACTGTGCGACTGAACAACAACAACAAAATTAGTATTAGTATTAGTATTATGTTTCCACTTGTATGCCGCCCACTCAACCATGTGACTCAGGGCAGCTTACAAAGTTACACATAAAATATCACAAAGTATCAAATTAGCATCACATAAGTTATCAAGACACATTAAAACCCACAGCAACCCGATAAAAAGTTCAAGAAAGATCTAGCACTAGAAACAGTTTTATTACATCTCCCATGATACCCTGCTATGTTAGCTGGCAGAGTCTGGGAGCTGCAGTTGAAAAACTATTTTCCCCCAATTCAGTAGTGTCTCTAGAATGGCTAGTACTAGATGAGTGTGTGTTGAGAGGGGCGTTATTTCTACAATTTACCTGTTCAAATACAGAATTTTCTAACAGCTCTATATGTTGGGAGTCTTCTTTTTACACTCCACACTCTCCCATTACCTGCCATTTAACAAGACCAATCTATGAAGGAAAACAAGCTCCTCTTAGCTGCACAATCAATGTTAATTGATGTTTTTAGGAGCCTTCCATCTGCAAGCAGATGAGAGTTTGTTGTTGGCAGGCATTCAGTCCAAGGGGCTGATGGAGAAATGGTGAGGGCAGAATGGTTGGAAGAGACTTTTTGTTCTTGTTCTGCCATATTCAATTCCAAACCTTGGCTCTCCTTATGGTGATCATCCATGAAGACTGTCCTGAGAATTTAATGTGGTGGCCTTGCATCTGACTTCCGCATCGCAGCATCACACCTATAGTACCACTGTTCCATTTCCACAAGTCACTTTCTGGTCCTGAGCCCTTTTGGCAAGCAAAGTCCTCATCAGAATGGCAGGGTCAAATCCTGCCTATTTGGCCATCATTTTTATTTTCACATATTTCATACTTGTATTTAAAAAAACACCCAGAGACCTTCCTTTTGTGTGTGGGAAGTGCTGTTTTGGATGCAAAATGATTAGGACACACCTCTGACTTTGCTGTTGGTAGAAATTATGGGATTAATTTATAGATATGTGTACACAATTGAAGTGGACATTATAATTATGCATGCATCCCAAACGCTGCATGTTCACTTCATTAAGAGCCCTGGTGACACAGTGGTTAAAGTGCTGTCCTGTGACCAAAATGTTCTGTGTTTGATCCTGACCATGGCTCAAAGTTGACTCAGCCTTCCATCCTTCCAAGGTTGGCAAAATGTGTACCCAGCATGTTGGGGACAAAATACTAATTAACTTGTGAACTGCCCAGTGAGTGCACTTGCTTTGCATTAATATCCCATTTATTTATTACCATGTGGCTATGTTGTTGTTAATTATACACATATCTACTCTGTTATATAAAATAATCCAGTAATATAAAATGCTTCCAGTATTTCAAAAAATAATAATAATCAAAAACATCAGTGATATTTACAAAGCCCCGAAGACTGCGTTTGCCTTAGCTGATATATTACAACTTCCAAAAACTCAGTTGATCTGGCACTCGTCTGCCACCATTAGCTTTATACAATGTATAATCCACAAATAGTTTCCATATTTCCCAAAATTTATTTTCTTTAATTATACCTTTTTTTTTGGTTCAATTCCCATGTCAAGAAGTAATGGGCGCAAACGGTGTAGTACTCAACAGATAGCAAAAACTGTTTGAAATGGTGACTGTTTTATCTCTAAAGATAATATGGAATGAGATGTATCCGACTTGGTAAAGAGTTGATATAGTTTATTCTTCTTCACAAACGAAAGGCTATATATATACAAAAATTCCTCTATGGATGATTTTTCATAATTCTTGATAAGAAAAATAATTCCTCTATGGGTAAGTATAAATGATTCACTGATACAGCTATAATTTTCAAAGTCGATGCCAGTTATTTCGACTTTTTGAATAACTTTTTCTTCTTCAGGAAATCTGCACACAAAAATAATTGTACATAAACATAATGATTAGCATGACAAAGTGATGGAGAGGACTGTTACACATGAATACCATCCATAGAGGAATTTTTGTATATATATATATATATATAGCCTTTCGTTTGTGAAGAAGAATAAACTATATCAACTCTTTACCAAGTCTTTATCAACTCTTTATCAACTCTTTCCGGCTGGGCCGATCGCACTCTGCGCCTCCCTTGCGCAGCCTTCTGAGATGGGCTGCTTGCCTTCCGCACCACCATGGCCCAGCCTGAGGCAGCTTCAGCGGGGTTGTGGAGTTGTGTTGTGTCTGTGTGTGCAGCCTCGCCGAGGCTTCAGTTGGAGGGGGAGCCCCTCCTCTCCCCACATAGCTTCGGCGTGTGTGGGTGGGTGGGTGGCCTCGCTGAGGCTTTGGGGGAAGGAGGTACAAGGTAGTAAATGGCAAGACGGTGGAGATGCAAAAATAACAAGAAATCCGTGTGAAAACAAAATTCCTTTACTGCAGGAGTGAGAAAACCAAAGCTCACTAGTACAAAAGCTTTTCACTGCCGCTTCTTCACGGGTTTTCTCAGGATAGGTATAATCATAGAAGATTTAGAAAACTTTTAAACACGTCGTGGCCTCTTCGTGTTTTCTTTAGTGCACTCGACGTGTTCTCACTCCTGCAGTAAAGGAATTTTGTTTTCAGATGGATTTCTTGTTATTTTTTTGGGGGGGGAGGGGCAGCCCTTCCTCTCCCCACATAGCTTCGGCGTGTGTGTGTGTGTGTGTGTGTGTGTGTGTGTGTGTGTGTGTGTGTGTGTGTGTGTGTGTGTGTGTGTGTGGTTGCATGTTTTTTTTGTGTAGTTGTGGTTGTGTTGTGTATTGTGTGTGTATATTGTGTGTGTGTTTGTGTGTGTTGTGTATGTGGTTGTGTAGTGTTGTGTGTGTGTGGTTGTGTTGTGTGTGTGTGTGTGTGTGTGTGTGCACCCCCCAAAACCACCCCTACCACCAACACCCCCCAAAAAACTGTCTGGCAGTGCCGGGCAAAAAATGCTAGTATTCCATATTTCTTTATACCATTCCTCAACTTTCAAACTTTGGTGTGTTTTTTTTCTTCTCAATTTTTTGCAATACATTGTCTTGCACTTGTCAGAAAAATAGATAATAATTCTTTTTTATTAACATCTATGTCTATATCCTCAACATCTGTCAATAAGGTTCCAGTTTAAGGTATTATATCTGATATCTCCTTTTCAATCTTTGACCAAAAATCCCTTTTCATGTTACAACTCCACCGCATGTGTTCATAATTTCCCCATGAATTATTACATCTCCAGCTGTAGGAATCGGGGCTGCTAGGACGGCCGTTAGGTCCCTGAGGAGACTGATCAAGTAACGATACGAGGCAATATGGAGTGAGATCAGTGATTACCTTAATGGGTAACAGAGTCTAGAGGAATGCCTCCTCAGCGGAACCGTCGGTCAGGTCATAATTGGGTAAATCAAACCCTATTATTAATCCACCCCCCCCTTAATTTCTCTGCCCGCAGAGCCCACGGGCCAGGAGCGTTCTCACTGAAGTGGCCTCTGCGCGGGCCGTTCCATGCCATTGGGGCATGGGGAATCCACATCCAGCAATATTTGGTTTTTGTGTTATCCATTTGATGTAACCGAACTGGAGTCAGGTACCACCTCCACAGCATTTTATAAATTTTATTCTTTAACCCTGACAGAGTCCTCATAATTCTTTTTCTCCATTTACTTTTCCAATTTGCTTTTGCCACTACTTTCAGGCTCCAACAAGTACCCGGAACCGCCAGAAAGGAATCTCACAAAGTCTTGAGCCTCAACCACAGCATCCTTATTTAAAATTTCTCAGTTTAATGTAATTGTTCTCATCAATCCACCTTTGAGATAGCAAGAGCAAAATGGAGTTCATGTTACTCCGTTGCCATCTTGGACACGCCCCCAGAATTTCAGATCTGGGACTGCAGCAAAGGACTTATATACTTGACTTTATACAAGAATCAAGCTTCCAGGTAGCCGTAGCTCTTAACAAAGGCTGTCAGAAATGCAGACTGTCGTGGTAAAGTATAAGTAGCTTTGATATTGGCTGAAAGATTAGCGGAGTCATACCCATGCTTCAGGGGGGGAAATGCATTCTTGGATATGAGTTGCAGTCGACGACCCATGGAATAAAACTCAGAATAGAAACAGCCAGGATTTACTGCAAGATTTTAAAGAATATCTGTGGTTGAGACAGTGACCCACACAGATTTTCTAATGTGAATAAATAAAGGCCAAAAAAATCATAGAACACCCCCCCCCAAAAGCAGAATTTTAGCACTGTTCACCCATGTAATGAGAATGGAAATTACAGATTGTTACATCTGATTACCTAAGATAAAATGAATGTGGAAGAAAACACAGGAACAAAAGGCCAGCATGGTATTGAGGCTGGATAGCTTTGCTAAGACAGGTCTAGCCTTACTGATCTTCACCCAGCAATCTAACCTACCTCAAATGGTGATTGAGGGAAGGAAGCAGACAACATTTCAAACGCATTGCAGAGGCTGTTTTTAAACAAGAGCAATTTTTTGTGGCACTTTCAATGTGAGTGTTAACATAATTTTAAGGAACTGAGGAAATTGAATATTTATTCATCCAAATTCCAGCACCTTATGGTAGGGAAGGAGGAGGAAGGAAAATACTTCATGCAGTACTTTAAAACCAGGAGATGTGTTTTATGTTCTGCCACCCCCACCCCCACCCCCTGGACTTTTAAAGTGACAACCAAACCTATATGAAGAGTATTTACATGTTGTTTAAACCAGTTCTGGTTATACTGTTTTTCTTGGTTACGCTGCAGTTGAATTCAGAGTGCCACCTAGAGGGCTCTAAAACACCCCTTATGCTTTGCAAAATGATTCAGAACAAAATGTAATCATCTGAGGGGTCAGTCGAAGGTACGTAGCTCCAAAGTACACAAGTGTTAAACAGTTTAATGGGGTTATATGATCTTCTCATAACTGATTACTCTACTACAGTCTAGCAGTTTTATTATTGCATATTTAACTGCAATGTTTTTGTAATGGTTGCACATTGCTCTAAACGTTTGGTAGGCAGCAGTTGATATTATTTCTATACATAAATTAAAATTGCTTTTATTTTAGATATATAGTCAGTATGAATAGAAATAACAGAACCATATCGCTGCCACTACATACACCATGTGGTTTTTTCCCCTCTGTTGTCACTGCTGGATAGCTCAGTGGTTTAGATACCAGACGTTGGGAGTTCAATTCCCCACTTTGCCTCCTTAACAGGTGCTAGACTTGATCATCCATAGAATTCCTCTAAAAGAGGCAGAACCAGAGATCTTTTCAAAAAAATTGGGGAAATCAAGGGAACATTTAAAGCAAAAATGACCATGATAAGGGACAAAGATGGAAAGGAGCTAGCTGATGCAGAAGAAATTAAGAAAAGATGGAAAGAATACACAGAGGAACTTTACAAAAAGGACCTCAACACTCCTGATAATCACAATAATGAAGAAATTGAACTTGAGCCAGACATCCTAGAGAGTGAAGTCATAAAGGCCCTAAAGAGCACTGCAAACAACAAAGCTAGTACAGATGATGGTATCCCAGTTGAATTTTTCAAAGCGCTAAAAGATGACACGTCAAATTACTGCATTCAATATGCCAGCAGATTTGGAAAACAAAACAGTGGCCACAGGATTGGAAAAGATCAGTATACGTCCCAATCCCCAAAAAAGGGCAATGCCAAAGAATGTTCAAATTATCGAACAATCGCGCTCATCCCACATGCTAGCAAGGTGATGCTCAAGATAATACAGGATAGACTTCAGCAGCATGTGGAGAGAGAATTACCAGAGGTGCAGGCTGGTTTCAGAAGAGGCAGGGGGACTAGAGACCACATTGCCAACATACGCTGGATCATGGAGAAAACAAAGGAATACCAGAAACAAGTTTACTTTTGTTTTATTGACTACACTAAGGGATTTGACTGTGTGGACCACAACAAGATGTGGCAAGTAATTAAAGAGATGGGAATACCAAAACACCTCATATGCCTCCTGAGAAATCTGTACATGAACCAAGAAGCAACAGTTAGGACAGAACATGGAATGACAGAGTGGTTTGGAATAGGAAAAGGAGTAAGACAAGGCTGCATTTTGTCACCATGCTTATTCAACCTATACACAGAGCACATAATGCGCAGTGCAGGGATGGAGGAATCACAATATGGGATTAAAATCGCTGGGAGAAACATCAATAATCTGAGATATGCAGACGATACCACCCTAATGGCAGAAAGTGAGGAAGACCTAAAGAATCTCTTGATTGGGCTGAAGGAGGAGAGTGCAAAAGCTGGCTTGAGACTCAATATCAAGAAAACCAAGATAATGGCAACAGGCCCCATCAGTTCCTGGCAACAGGCCCCATCAGTAGAAGCAGTGACAGATTTTACTTTCTTAGGATCAAAGATCACTGCAGATGGGGATTGTAGCCATGAAATAAAAAGGCGACTGATTCTTGGGAGACAAGCAATGAGAAACCTGGGGAACATCGTGAAAAGCAGAGACATCACATTGCAAACAAAAATTAGAATAGTCAAAGCAATGGTTTTCCCAGTAGTAATGTATGGATGTGAGAGCTGGACAATTAGGAAGGCTGAACGCAGAAGAATAGATGCCTTTGAAATGTGGTGTTGGAGGAGGGTTTTGAGAGTCCCCTGGACAGCGAGGAGAACAAATAGGTCAATCTTAGAAGAAATTAACCCTGACTGCTCATTGGAAGGTCAAATAGTAAAGATGAAGCTAAAATACTTTGGACATCAAATGAGAAGGGAGGATTCACTTGAGAAGGCATTGATGTTGGGAAAGGCGGAGGGCAAAAGAAGAAGGGGAAGGCCAAGGATGAGATGGCTAGATGGTATTGTGGACACAATGGGCACAGAACTGGGAAGGCTGAGGGGGATGGTGGAGGACAGAGGCGCCTGGAGGAAAATGGTCCATGGGGTCGCAAAGGGTCGGAGTCGACTGTGCGACTGAACAACAACAACAAGAATTCCTTCCAGCTCTGCAATTCTATTATGATGAGATGATTATGGTTATTTGACTAAAGGACTTCAGAAGGATGGAAGGCTGAGTCAACTTTGGCCCCAATAGGATAGTTTTGACTGCAGTACTACAGTATGCATAAAAATAGACGCCTTTGAAATGTGCTGTTGGAAGAGAATTTTGATAGTACCCTGGACAGCAAGGAGAAGGGATAGGTCGATCTTAAAAGAAATCAACCCCAACTGTTTCTTGGAAGGTCAAATATTGAAGATGAAGCTAAAGTACTTTGGACATCAAATGGGAGGATTCACTTGAGAAAGCCTTGATGCTGGGAAAAGTCAGGGGCAAAAGAAGGGGGCGGTAGAGAATGAGATGGCTAGATGGTATTGTTGACACAATGGGCACAGAGCTGGGCGGATTAAGGAGGATGGTGGAGGATAGGGGTGCCTGGCGTGCAATGGTCCATTGGGTTGCAAAGGGTCAGAGTCAACCATGCGACTGAACAAAAAAAAAAAAATAGAGTTTAACCACTGCACCATGAGGTAGGAAAATTAATAGCCGCCGCTGTTGGCTGCTATTCATATCCGAGCATGCATTTTTCCTGGAAGTCATTTTCTCAGTTGATAGATGTGTCTCTGGTGACTCAATAAATCGATCCTGGCATGAAACATGCAATCACACACATTACACTTAAATAGATGGTAGAGGGCGTAGTTGAGTTTGACGAAGCTTTCGTGTTTGTCGCTTAGCCTCTTCGTATCTGCAGCATTTCCCTTCGAAGTGATCGGTAACAGTAGAGATGGTTTGGTGCCAAAGTGGGCAATCTATGGCTGCTGCCTCACAAGTTTGTGGGTTTATACCTGACACCTTCATGGTTCATTTCAGCTGGAACTTATAATGCTTCAAAGGATATCTGCGAGGTCTTGTACTGGAGCTAAGCTCCCTATAAAGAATTTGACACAGAACCCTGGAACCATCTATACGGCAGGCATGCCCTATCTATCTAAGACGATGGGCTATGATGGAAGCGTCAATGATATTTACATGTGTCTACTTGAGAACTGCAATGATGGTGACATAGTCATCCCACTTGATGTTAAAAATGGACCTTAGCTTCTGTTGGTGAAAGCGCTCAAGCTTTTTGATGTCTTGGCGATAGAGGATCCATGTTTCACAGCCATACAATAATGCTGAGATAACAACAACTTGGTATACCATGAGCTTAGTCTGGATTGTTAAATCTTCCCACTGCACCATGAGGTAGGAAAAATAATAGCATTGCAAACACAATAACTATCACCAGGACCAGCCCTACCACTATGCAGGGTGAAGGCTCTTCCAGAGACATCACTTGTTCTTCCTCTGCACCCTTTTGTCACTTGTTTTAAAAATGTGGAATTTTCTGTGATTTACATCTTAAATTCTTTTTTAAAAACACTTACCTTTAAGAAATCTGTAAGAAATCCTTGTCCTCCATTGCTTCTTTGCTGGTATGAGTGTGACTGTGTACATTAGAACCTCATATAATGAAAATAATTGGTTCCACAAGGCACTTCATTATACGATTTTTTTCGTTGAATGATGCATGCATCATACAACGAAAATCTCTATTGGCGATTTTATGTACGCCACCCAGAGTTGCATGTCGATTGGGGAAGCTATACAAATTGAATGAATGAATGAATGAATAAATAAATAAATAAATAAATAAAAATCGTACAATGAAAATCCCTATGGGAAAAATCATACAAAGAAAATTTTCATTGTACAATTTTCCCCAGAGATTTTTGTTATACAATGCACCCATTCCAAAATTCTCTTAATTGTACGATTTTTTTCGTACGATGCATTGTTATACGAGGTTCCACTGTATATGTGTATGTGCATGCGTGGAAGCTGCCAATGGGTGTCTCCACCACAGACATCACCTGCAAACAAGAAATGCTAAATCTCATTTGAATACAAAGTGATGTTTAAAAAAAGCCTTTCAGAGCAGACAGCCACAAGACTGTATGAAGCAAAGTAAGGGGAATATACAGATGGTGGCAAAAATAACAATAAATTAGTGTCAAAGGATCCTTATGAATAGACAGTGGTGAACTTTGCAACCAGACATTTAAGAATAACACTATTACAGAATGCATATGTTAAAAATAATCCAAGGACAATAGTTAATACAGCAGAAGCCTCTTCACATATTATCTTATCTTTATTCTGGCATTCAGTCTAAACTGAAGTACTAGATACTCAGTTGATATAGACAATCTCCCCAAGTATGAATTGAAACTTATTAGTGTGTTGGCTGAAGGCAGGGCAAGTGGGACTGTGGTTGCTTAGTATTTAAGACAAATAACTTGAAGACTGGATGATCGGCAGGTCAGCAGTTTGAGACCCGAGTGCTGTATGACAAAGTGTGCTCCCGTCTCTGCCTCAGCTCCTGTCAATCTAGCAGTTCAAAAGCAGGAAATTGCAAGTAGATAAATAGGTACCGCTTCAGTGGGAAGGTAAACAGCATTCCGTACACTCGTCCAGGCATGCCTGCCACATGTCCACCGAAACGTCTGCAGATGCAAATAGCGCTGGCTCTTTGGCTATAAACGGAGATGAGCACTGAACCCTAGAGTCGGACACAACTGGCTTTCAAGCAAGGGTGACCTTTACCTAGGAAGTCTAGATTTTTTTGCCCACAACTCCCAACAATCCAGCATGGCCATGAGTAAAGGACAATAGTAGTTGTAGTCCAAAACATTTGGGAACCCAGAGTTCCCAACCCATTTTCAATGCAACAAAGCTTTCTGCAAAGCGGTTAGTAATGCTTCCAGGGAATACTAGTCTATACTCCCTTCTCTCCTGCCGCCTTTCAATGACTTGCAAGACAATTCTATGTTTTCTCAATTCTTTGAAATGAGTGTTCAAGAGGATACTTGCCAGTTTCATTCAGCTATGACAAATACACCAGAGAATCCTATGGTGCTTATTTTTGTGACTTTGACTGGCTTGCTTGTAACACTTAAGGAAAAAATGTATAGCACTGCTCACATCTCAGTATTAGCATTGTTCCGAAAGAAATGAAACTGCTATTGCCTACAGACTAGTTTGGAACTGCACAAGGAGATACCATAAAATTGGCTACAGACTTGGACCTCTGAAAGCAGCCCAAATTGCATGGTCTGTATATAGATGTTAATTATAGGGTAGTCTTAATTTTCTTACGTAAGCATCAGGCTTCAGATTTTTTTTTTCCTACCAAAACCACTAGACTACCAACTAAAAGAATTCAGCCTCAACATGCTTCTTCTGCACCCGCTTCACTTTCTATGTACCAATGTTTATACAAAAGTAAAGTAGATGATGTCCCAAAATACAGCACTGTTCATGAGTGGCTCATGAATGGTGCACCTTAATAATTATTTGAATTACAGTATATGCAAGCATTTACATCTTCATGCACATGTCCTAGAACTGTGATGGTGAACCTTGGCACTCCAGTTGTTTTTGGACTTCAATTACAAGGAGCCCAAGTCAGCACTCCTGCTGATCAGGGTTTCTGGGAATTGAAGTTCAAGAACAACTGGAGTGCCAAGGTTTGCCCATCACTGTCCTAGAATGGTTTTTTTAATTCTCTGTGTCTGGCAGACATGTACACACAATGGGCAACATTTTGACCCTTGCCAAACAGAAGTGCAAATATTTGTGCAAAAGTGTGCATTTGGAGGTATGCGCTATAGTGCTGTAAAAATGTCAAGGGAGACCTTTACCTTACAGTTCCTACAATCTCAGAACGTTAGCTATGCTAGCTGGGGCTTCTGAGAGGAGAAGCTTAAAACATCTGCAGGTCTCATATTTGTTTTAAAAAATTTAAGTTCAGTGCCAAGCAACCTGATGGTAAATCTATTTCAAGAAATAAATATCATCCTTAAAAGGACATTATACAAGGACAGAACTACATGTTACAAAGAATGAACACAACACACCAAAAATTCACCAACAATATAGTAGTCAGAGGGATTGGGCTGTTTCTACTGATGCACTTACATTGACCTCCTGCTTTCTATAAGCGGGAGTTACTTGGACTTTTGAGTGTTAGACCCACCGTGAGGGGATGGGTGTTCACACCTTCGTGCATGTGCTTGCTAGACCTGGCCCAGCTCTAAGAATGAAGGGGAGGGCAAGATGCCTAGGGAGCAAGCCTTCAAGACCAGTGGTCCCCATCATTTGGGTTTTGGACTTCAATTCCCAGAAGCCAAAGTCAGTACATTGGCTGATCAGTGCTTTGGGGAATTAACTTAGATTTCTGGGAATTGGGGACCACTGTTCTAGAACTCACTTACAAAGCTGGAACAGTTTAATGAGGAACAGCTGAACAGGGCTAGTCCCACAGAGATAAGAGAGCAGGAGGGGTGTGTGTGTCATCATTGATGTTGGCTACAGAAGAGCAAGAGATGGCCCAAGATGTGGAAGAAGACTGCTTTCCTGCAATCGGACTCTCTTTTCCCCACAGCAGTTCCAATCCTAAAGTAGCCACGACATGAAAGAGGGGCACGTCAACAGAAAGGCTGGACCAGGGAAAGTCACAGAGCCTGTCTCTTTCCACCCATCAAAACAAGCCCTCCTTACAAAGGACGTGCTCTCATATGAAGTTTATTCTCCCACCCAACTGCCTCCTAGAACTTGGATTTGGGAACTCCTGTGAGGATGGGTGAAACCCTAAACCAGGGGTGGCTAACCTTTTTCCGTTGTGGGCCTGACCACGCCCCCAGACAGCTGAACGGGCTGGACCATGCCCCCTGGAAGCGGACGCATTTATGACTGGTGTAAATGTGCTCATTTCCGCCAGCCGCAAGCGCATTTGTGCATGTGTCGGAGTGTTTTACGGATAATGTAAATGTGGCTGCTTCCACTTCTGGATGCGGCAAAGGCATTGATGGGCCGGATGGGATGGCGTCTGGGGCCAGGGCTGGCCCACGGGTCGCAGGTTGGGAACCCCTGTCCTAAACAGTCAAAAAGTGCTCAAGAAGAGAGTGACTCAACCTTCTGATGTTGGGGGATAAAACACTTGTTGCAAGCAAGAAAAGTGACCAAGGACCTGCCACTGCCCTGGGAAGTGTGTGTGTGTGTGGGGGGGGGGGAGACAACAGAGAGCACACTCACCAACAAATCATCCCCAAATCTCTGTGGATGGCAAAGTATCACACTTCCAGTCTAACATTTATATCATTAAACATCAACCAGGAACCTAAAGAACAACAACTGTATTGCAACACGTGAAAGATGAAATCTATTAATTTTTTAAAAAAATACAGACTAACATCACATTGCCTTTCAAAATCAAATATAATATATATGAATAGACTGCTGGGCTTCACAGCAAGACACTGAATGCATTTCCCACACAAATGCAAATAAAACTGGTTTTATAACAATATATTTTATTTCCTTCCAATATTCAGTTACTGTATCTCTATAATCAGTTCCCTTTCCCAGGACAAAAATGACGATGCCAGCATTATGGTACACAAAGTCACATAAATTATTCAAATTCAGTGATTAAATATTTGAACAGAAAAGTGCTTTATTGAAACAAAGAAAAAGACAAAGCAATTAAGTGAACAGAACAAGAACATTTCCAAGGAGCATTTAAGATGAACTACTCGACAATAGGGTTCCCAAAGGAGCCACATTGTAAACATAGTCAGCTTTGAATAGAATAGGTTATTTTCATTGATTCTCTCAATCCAGCATGCGCTTAAAGATCTTCATTTCCTGGATTGCAACTTCCATTTTCTAAAATGGGGATGGAAAACCTGTGTCCTGTCAGATATTGCTTGAATGCATTTCCCACCATGCCTGACCTTTGGCCATGGGGCTGACAGGAGTTCAAAAACTTCTAAAGAATCTGTCTCACTCTACACATACATGTGCACACAATCTTGAAGGTGTTATTTTTAGAGTCTGAAGAAATAATTTAGAATTTAGTTGGTAACTCATCTTCCTGCAACCATCCCTTTCATTAACATTAAATTCATCCAGTTCATATAAGTTGATGGGGAGTTTTACCACTGCCAACTGCCAGCAAACTTTCATACCAAATACTGTATTTTAGATTTCACAATACTCTGTGGCTGCATGTCCACATTGAGTTATGTCTCTTCCCCTTTACCCACCCCTATACACTGATGAACTGGGCTCTTTCTTGCCAAAACAAGACCAGTGGGTGATCCACTATCTCCAAAGCCCTGACAGCACAGAGCAGAGCACTACAAGAGAGAAGATAGGTTTACCTGAGAGCAATTCTGTACTGTTTTTAGTTTCTTCCCATTGACATGAATGCAGATGAAATTAACTCCAGGTTGGCATAGCTGATGACTCCAACCATGGATTGTTTCAGGGGAAGAAAGTGGGTTGGATCCTGAAAATCCAGGTGACTTGCCCTGGAATACTTCAGGAAACAAATGTTACAAGAGCGGGCTAGAGGTTGCTTTGGAACCACTGGCAATAGATCTATAATAATGAAGCTTTCTATGATGGCCTTATGCCAGAGATACTCCCCTATTAACAGAACCAGTCCCTGCAAATGAAGGGAGCTTCCTAAGCCCTTCCAGACAATTAATTGTGGAGAGCAGGATTGCACTTTTAGGCTAAAATCCTGTTTGTTTGCATTAGAGTGGGCCCACTGAATCATTAGGGATTTGGTGAGTCAATGCTTCCATAGGTTTCATTGATTAAAATGGACTTATTCTATTTTCAACTTCAGCACAATAAGTCACAACTACATGAGGCCCATTTGAATCAATGGGATTTATGGAAGATTCAATGGGCCTACTCTAGTGCAACTTATTATGCAAAGCAACAAGATTTCATCCTTAGCCTTTGAGATGAGACACTAGGTTCTCACTCCTTCCGTTTCGGACCCTGAGCAAGTAGCAAGTAGCAGTGAAGGAAAAACCTTGTCTAAGCCAAAGAAAGTCAAAAGTGTAAACTTCTCACCAACTTAAAGTGGGAGTGAAACAACCACACATTTCATTCATTCTAAACTTGTTCTGAAAACCACCAAAAAGAAATTTCTGCCCACCATTTCTATCTCACAGTATCAGAAGCATGGTTCACTCCTCTTTGTAGCAAACAGTTTTTTGTAGTCTGCATTTTCTCAATAAAAGCCAATACATCTATTTAAAAGCAAAAAAATTGATGGCCTGGTGGGGATATATGAATGGCTAAGATCTTATTTTGCTTTTGTGGAACTGAACTTGATTTAGCTCATATAAATCCATGCATAAAGTGCATACATACACATATAGAGAGAGCTTCAATATCACATGCCAAAGCTTGTACAGAAACAGCCTATTTAGGCAGTTTGTATCCACAATTTAGAAATATCATCAGGTATTTTTTAAAAAGGTCAAGTGAGGTACATCTAAAGGAGAAAGAACATTTTGAGTAAGAGATCTTGAGTATTATCAGCTCTTTTAAAATGTACATATATATATTACACAGACTCCACGAACCCCCACCAAGGATCAGTTTTGGTCCTTGTCAGACACAAACATGTTCTGTGTATAAAATGCTGTTAATGAGTTCCTTCCACTGTAAACCTCTGAAAGGGTGTTAAGAAGCCCAGGCTGCCAACTGCTTCATTTCATCTTCATCTTCCACCCTCTTCTTTGATGATGCTGTAGAGAAAAGAAATGAGCAATAACTTGTCAGCATTCAGGAATAACAAGATACAAATGGGATGACTCAGTGGATAGCCTTGCCTATGCTACATCCAATCCATATTCTAATGAAACCAAATGAATGACATAGTCACCATTGTCATGGATGACCTCAGCAGAAGATGTTGTACCAGGAACTGTTGACACAGTCTGAAGTTAAATCTGAAGTCAAACCTTTGGACCCAGCTGTCCAATATCAGTTTCAGAGAGATGCATGTCCCTGACTATATTCAATGATGACTCTTTATGTAGCGTATTTTACTCTCCAAAGCATGGAAATCTACATTTTGGACAATTCTTAGAACTTGACAGGAGGATTCAGGAAGTTGTAGCCCAATAATGTGGGGTTTCCAATCTTGGTCCCCATACCTGTTCCTCAGTCCCCATACCTGTACCTGTTCTTATGTACAGGCATGATCAAGTAGTCACAGGGAAGAATGGAAAAGGTAGAAATGGGGACTATAGCAAAATTAAAAATGGTCAGTCCAATTTACATCTAAGGACAAAAATCTTTTAAAGCTACTCATGCAGGATGGCATTAACTGGAAACCTCTACTCTTTCTACAAAGTTGCTGAAGTTTTCTAGAATGGATAATTACATGACATCAGTTTATGATACAAACATGCATGTATGCATTTTCTTATTACTGGTGTGCTGTAGTCTACATTTTACATATTTATCTGAAGTTCCATTGTTTAAAAATGGTCTAAAATCAAGTAATCCATATGTTAGTGTCAGATGTGACTATGAAGCACAACAACTTTAAAAACCTGAACTCTAACTTTGACTAATGCAGTGCAAAAGCCTTGACAACGCTGCTGCTGCTGCCATTTTCATACAAACTTTGAACACAGATCTTCCTATCACCTACATATTCACTCTGTGCACCGGTGGCTTTCACTGTTGACAACTCAGTCAGAATCAGAAGGAACAAGGGCAGAGGCAGTCTTCCAAGGGGAAGGTTTGTACCCAAGCAATAAAAAAGGATATCATTAAAGCATTTCTGTCATTGATGATGACTAAACCAGGTTCATTGATTAATATAGACCTCTAGAGCTTTGCAACACATTTATACTAGCAGATAATGCACACAGAGAAATAGGATTTCCCAATGGGGAAGATAATGTTATTAGAATCAATTAAAAAGCTATAAATTTAACAGCTATAAATTACATGGCTGGCTCCATCTGCTGCTGTTTTAGAAGCAAAAAAGAAGTAGTATTGCAACATATTTCACATTACCAAATTAATTTTACACTGAAATAAATCTTGTTCTTCCTTTACTTATTGTTATAAATGCTGACATAGATTAAGCAACTATCTCTTTGAAAACTGTTATCTGAGAAAGAATTTTAACAATATATTTGGTTTACTCAGCTGTGGAACAATTTGTTTAAATTAAATGCACTGCTATTGCTTTTTTCCTCGTTCATTCTTATATTCATGTCGCTTATGAATATTTTGTATTGATTCTGAATATTATGTCTCATTTCAAGATTAGAGACTATGGGACCCCCCCCTCCCAAAGTTACTAGACATAAGTCCCATGAGGCTTAGCCAGCATTGCCAATGGCTAAGGACCACTGGAGTGGCATTTCCACAACATCTGGAAGACTTCACATCCCCAAATTTCTGTTTTATGATACAAACATCGTGGGAAGGCTGAAGTTCTAAAAATCAACTATGAAATGTGTTTCACTATGACTGCTCAAACAAACATGGCAACATTGCACTGGCTATGTGAATTGTTCTCCATGGCAAACAATTCACATGAAGCAACTCATAATGCAGATCCAGAGGTCTTTCCAAACACATCAGTGCAAATCAAAGAAATTAAAAGGTGCAGGCATGCTAAACATGCAGGGTAAAAGAAACATGAGTATGAAGTCAATGGGGCTCTAAAGCACTTAAGCCACACCTAGGAAGGTCAACAGGACTGCGGTGACTTAGTGGTTAAGACGCTGAACTTGATGACTGGAAGGTCAGCAGGTCAGCAGTTCGAGATCCAAATGCTGCACGATGGAGTGAGCTCCCGTCGTCTGTCCTAGATCCTGCCAACCTAGCAGTTTGAAAGCAAGAAATTGCAAGTAGATAAATAGGTACTACTTGGGTGGGAAAGTAAACAGTGTTCCATGCACTCCGGTGTATAATAGGCATGCCTGCCACATGTCTATGGAAATGTCTGCAGACACAAACAGCACTGGCTCTTTGGCTGTAAAAAAGAGATGAGCACTGAACCCTAGAGTCAGATACGACTGGCTTTCAAGCACGAGCAATCTTTACCTTTACAAGGCAGGTCAATGGCTCAGACAAAAACAAAGATAAAGTTAACCCATCTGTATTACACTCTGAACTCTCACTTTCTTTCAGCTGAATATTCCAATGCAATAGTAAAAAAAAAGCTGATTAAAAAACAAGTTTACCAGGATGGGAAGGCAATGGCGTAGTCGGTGCACTTGGTAATCGGACATTGCTCATTTTATTATTCAATTCTTCTTGCTCCAGTTCCTCTAATTCTGCCAGAAGCTCATCCTGAAAGCAAACATTTAGCAGGTAACTTTTCAAGCACACAAAAATCAATTATACCAAGACAATTACATTAGAACATCATTATGAAAAAGTGTGTCTGCCAGTCACAATGAAAAAGCCCCTGCTGGCAAATGGGCAAAAATGTTTCAGCAAGCTGCCAAAGAATCATATTCTTTGGGGCTTTCGACATGGCAGAAGTGACTTATATGAGAGCAATCAACTGGAAACATTTCTGAAAATTAGTAACAGGGCTCAGAAGTAGATTCAAATATACTGATGAACTACCACTTTTAGAAGAATAAGGGGATTAAAGGTGATTGATTAAAGGCGTTAAAAAGAGTCACTATATTACCTAAAATGGTTATCAAAATATACAGTTATTTCAATTTATTTATTAAAAATTGTGGGAACTGAGGAATTCTAATTACAGTGGTACCTCGGAAAAAGTCTGATTTGGATAAAGTCCGATTCAGATTAAGTTGCGGTTTTCATGCACACGTGATGCTTCTCATAAAGTCCAAAACCACTAAAAATGGACGTTATCCGAGGTATGTTGCCCATTTGATTCAGATAAAATCCAAATTCAGATAAAGTCCAAACTTGTGGAACGGAGTTTGGACTTTATCCGAGGTTCTACTGTACTTCAAAATACATCTTTTTAGAACAATGCTAAGGAAGGACTATTTTCTTTGGTTGAGAGACTATGGTTGATAATGCTCAAGATGACGTTGAGGATGGTGAAAAAACCTGCATGGTTCAGATATCAAAGAACAAGCAAGTAAAATGGGGCTACTTGGATACAAGACAATTTTCTGTGAATGTGGAGAAATTCAAGAATCTAGATATATATACATGCAATTTATGCCCTATCAGGGGTCCAAAAGAAGATCTTGTAAATGGCTCAGATAATACTATTGAAGTAACCCACTTCAAAAATAGCATATTTTTAAACATTCTATTTTGAATTTTACTTATATTTCATATATACACTATACAGTGGTACCTCATACAACAATTTTAATCTGTTCCACGGGGCTCGTTGTTGTACAAAACAATTTCTATATGATACATGCATTGTATAACGATTTTTCCCTATGGAATGCATAGTACAACAATTTTTTTCTAAGTGGTTTTTCCCATTGAAAAATGATTGTACAATTTTTTCCATAGGGAAAATTGTTGTGTGGGATGCCATTTTCCCCAAAAACCTAATTGTTATGCGATTTCATTGCTATACGGGGAAATTGTTGTATGAGGTTCCACTGTATTTGTAATTTTAGATTAAAGGAAAAAAGTACTGGACAAGAAGCAATTTCCAATCACAGCTTGGAAATAACTTCTTAGATGTAATATCCTAAGTTTAAAATCATTTGTGTTAACAAGAAGACAAGCCAACTGATGCTTCTAAGGGAAAATGTGTACGCCTTCATGGCAAATGGCCATTCCTTAATGAGGCACTGATTGTATTCCTGGGCATCTGCCCAGTCCTGTAATGGAGTGCACACTGAAGAACATAACCAAACCTTATTAAGAGGCAATATGCAGCTGAAATTTGCATAATTTCCCTTAGTGCTAGTTTTTATGGATTTTAAGGGTTTTTAGTGTGTTATTTGGATTTTTAGTGGATGTAAGCCGCCCAGAGTCACTGGAGTCACTGGAGCAGATCGCCTGCTTAAACAACCCCCCCCCCATATATATATAGCAGACCACCTTTTACCCATCCTGTTCCTTTTCACCACAATACACAGCTAGAATCTTTAGAGAAGTGGTTCACAACCTTTTCAAGCCGGAGGCTGTGTCATGCTCTCTCACTCAGCTTCAAAGGCCAGAGGGCCATTTTGCCCTGCCTGCATAATTGGAGTGGCCATTTTGTCCCAACAGCTTCAAAGGGGGGGGTCATTTTGTTTCTCAAATGCCCTTGGAAGTGGGGGGGCATATGAAATGCTGCTGTGGGCCAGAGCCGGACCACGGGCCTTAAGTTGGGAACCCCTGCTTTAGAGCATAATTCACCAATTTACGTTAGTGTCTTTCTGAAAATAAGAGGACTAGAGCCACATTTTAAAAAGCCTCTATGGACCCAACTGGAGAGGCAAATTAATCAATTTTGAAATATTCCTCAGCTAGAGACACTACATTGACCTTGCAGGGAAAGTGAAAGACAATACAGTAATACATCCAGTTGTTTTTTCATGTATTTATAGGGAATTCTGTTCTCTGAGAGTAGATTCATACATAATCACTTTATTTTAGAAAAAAACACCAACGAGCTAGTGATGGGGTGGGGTGGGGGTAATGGCTAGCAAGGCATCTCACATATGTTCCTGACAATTTTTCTCAGAATAATCTGAAATCTAACTTCCCTCCATTTAAACAGCTATTTTCATTGTCAGCTGAGAATCTGAGTGCATTTTTAAAAATGTCACATATTTGAACAATGTATCCTGTTTCCAAGAAGCATCGTTTAACAATATCTTACAATGCACAGAATAATTCTCTTATTTAAGCTGTATCTACTTTTATGTTCTCAGCTACCATTACCAACCTCGTCGAAGTCTTCACCCAGTTTTCTTGTAAGAGCTTCTGAGATTTCCTGTGCAACATCCTGCTGTTCATTGATGTCTTGGAGCATTTCATCGATTTTGTCCAAATCCCTGAGGAAACAAAAACAACATTTTAAAAAAACCTTCCATACCACCCTTGAATATGTAAACTACCATAGTGGTATGTACACATAAAAAAGGCCAGAGTATCGTACAGATTATGAACTACCAATAAATTCAGCATTAAAGATTAGACATTAAAGAAGTCCTCAGATGTTCAAAGTATGAAATAATAATGAAGAGCTAAATCCAATTGCTAGTCACAACAATAAAACTACTGAATCAATTCTTGGCTGAAATCCAGTGGTAAATTGCATTTAGAGTTGGCCCATGGAATCTGAGAAGATCTGGTAAGTCAACTCCTCTTTAAGTTTATTTATTTATTATTTATTTATTTAATCACATTTTTCCTGCCACCCTCTTGCCGAGGCGACTCAGGGCAGCTTACACATATAAAAACACCAGTTAAAAACTCTACAGAACAACGGGATAAAAGACATTAAAATATTAAATTGTTAAAATTTAAAATTTTAAAATACCCTCTCCAGTGCTACATCTTCAAATTTCTAAAACTAACACTAAAACACTGAAAACTGGGAGCCCAGGTGGCACTCATATGAGCCAGCCTGGAGTGGCTATCTCCCCAGCCACCCCCCACATTGAATGAAGTTCCTTTCATTCAATAGTTGCAACTTACTACTAAATTTCAATTCCTGAATGGTATAGCACTAAGACACAAATCCTTTGATACAATTGTTATATCTTATTATTATTTGCTGGCATTAGCAATGAGATATAGGCCAAGGTCTTTATCTGGCATCTAGAAAGCATTGACTTAGGCACTGGATGAGTCTCTCTGATAAGAAATGCCATAAATGGGAGAGCAAAACTGGGATAATGGACATTAGTAAGCATCTTAATGCAAAAGGCTAGAATACTTGAAGGAAAATCTCCACGGAGAATTTCAGCACATGGTCTGGAAAATGTGTTTTTTGGTTCGGAAGTTTGATGTATAAAATATTAGGGATAGGATGTTTGGATTTCCTGGACTATACATTACACAATTCTCATTACAGACATATGGGAGAAAGACCTCAAATAGAAGTCTTTGAGGCTTAGCTTGGCATAGCTTCCTGTTCAAAAAGAAAGCTCCCAGCAAGTACTGAACGAGGAACAGGAAATTTGGTAGGGATAAACTTCCAAGTTTTTCAGTTTAGGTCTTTTCTTCTAAATGAGTCAAATTTAGGTGTCTGTAAGTCAGGTAGCGCACCCAACATGAGGAACTGTGGTATATACAGTCCAAGAAAATCTGAAAACCCCATCCCTTTAAATTACATTGATACCATATTTCATTAATATCATGCCACCAATTTAGTGCGAGGCAGAAGGGGAGAAATCAAATGGCATGAAACATCCTACATTGTATTTATGAATGTCTTCTTCTAAGAATAGCTTATCTTATCAAGATGATGACATAGTGACCTGTTCAAAGGAGTTTGTCCCCTCATAACAGCTTTCCTTCCCTGAAAGGGATGCTGCTCATCTCTCCCTGTTAGTTTTAGTAAATAGTTAAAATATAAAACTTCTTCTCAGTGCTCAAATCTGGGTAGCCTCTGCATTGTAGAAGGGAGGTCCCAATCACCCATATGACATGTCTCAAAGGACCATGCCAAAATAGACTGGAGGTTGTGGGGTGGGGGATTAATAGCATTAGAGCAATTGCTTGTTCCCTTTTGTTATATTTTATCATCTTGCATCTGTAACGACCATCTATGCCCGTGATGGCAAATCTTGGCACTCCAGATGTTCTTGGACTTCAATTCCCAGATGCCCAAGCACCCTGTGAATCCACACGAATGGGTTTACTGTGATTCATCCGGCCCACGTTTTATTCATCCGGTGTGTTTTACTTACGCTTCTGGGAGTGACAAGGGCAACAAGGGCCAGATGAATCGCAGTAAACCCATTCATGTGGATTCACAGGGTGCTTGGGCTTCTGGGAATTGAAGTCCAAGAACATCTGGAGTGCCAAGGTTCGCCATCGCGGGCCTGTGCAATAAACCTCCCAGGGTATCAGCGGCTTCTTATCTCCAACAGGATACAAAGAACAGAAGCCCATTCACCGTCTGGCTGACCCCAAACTGCAAGTTCACGTGGAAACGGACATTGTTCCAACTTCCTGACTCCCAGGCTTTAAAAAGAAACAAATCAACAGCTAGTGGAGATTTTTTTTATGAAATATAAATGAGATATGATTTTAATGTCTGATTTCAAGTTAGAATCCAACAGCTGAAGTAATTTTTGTGTCGTCTTCAAAGGCAGACCACATACAATGGATTGCCAATGGTTATACTGTATTGCAAGTTGCCAGACCACAGGTTACAACCCCTCTCACTTATAAAAGGAACAGTTCAAAGTTTAATCTTTGTAGAAACCATTCCTCATTTTAACAATGTAGTAGGACATACTTTGAACATTGGGATCTTAATGGAGTGGACATGCAGTATATTTGAAGAGAGTCCTCAGTCTAGATACCATATATTCCACTGAGCTGTCAATCAGGGCATACTAAATAGGGCTAATACAAGACATTGAACATTGGGTATAAAATTCAACAGGTAACACAACGCCTGATAATTGCATCCATAGCTGCAAACAAAGCAGTGTAAGGAGATCTAGCCAAAATAACTGTTAAAGTATGCATGTACACGCAGAAGAAAGCACACGTCTCTCAAAAATGAAGCATATTTTCTATAGGCTGTTGTGAACAGTCTTTACCACTTACATATTTTCGTGTACTTTTTTCATAGCTTGGGCAGCATAACCCATATTCTTGAACACTTCCGTGTTAGTGTGAGAATTTTCAAGAGCTTCACGCTGGAATTCAATGGTGGAAAGTGTCCCATCAATTTGACTCAACTGCTTCTCGTATCTCTTTTTCCTTTTCAGTGCCTGTAGCGCAGCTGTTGACAAAAAAAAAGGATGTCAACAATACAGCATTTCATAAAACAGCATTTCCCAACCTGGCACCTTCCAGATGTATGGGCTAAGTAGCCATCACACACCACTGGGACAACCATTAGCCAGGCATGATTAGAATTGTATTCCAACACATCTGGAAGACATCATGGTGGCAGACATCATCAGAACACAATGCAATGCAGAGAGAACTGGTTGCAGATCATATCAAATAAATAAGAGACCAAATATGCAAGGAAGCAAACAAGACTAAAAATTTGACAAAAGACAAAATAAGGAGACATCCATCCGGTCACAAAGAGTTTTTAGTTTACTTTCATTTTAGTTTTCTTAGTTTTTATGAGATAATAGAATTGTGGTTTGCAAAATTAAGGCTATGAAATTCAATTGCATTTTTAAAAAGTCAAGATATACCCCCACCCTGTATGTTACCAAGATCTGGGGAGGAAATACAAACCACACATACAGTACAGTATTTGAAAAATATTCAAGTATTCTCTACAGATGAGAAACTAAAGAAATATACATTGCAAAAAAATTTATGACTGTTTTTAATTTAAATTACCCTAGTCTTCTGCATTCAATGCTGAAATCTTATTTGACTGCAATTTACTGTACAGCATGGGAATAAGTGGTGAAGACAAACTTTTGGAAGCAGAAGAAATGGAAAATCTTTTTGTATGGACACAAGTTCATAGATCAAAGAGGAGACAACTGGACTGTGGCCATAATTTCTTTTGTTTTTCTTTTATGAATGGATTTTCAAGTGTGTGAGGAGGACAGGTACATATTGTTGGGTAATATTTGCAGAGTGGTTCAGCTAGCAAGTACCCAAGGATTAAGACTGAATGATTTGAAATGCAAGCCCTCCTCAATTCCCTTTTTCTTTCTTCTTAATGCCTATTGAACAAATGCTCAGGTACAGCTTTAGCAGAAGGAAAAAATAAAGTTTTCTTACAAGGCGTCTGTTCAAATAAAGTTGTCAGATAGATGGCAAAAATATAATACAGCAGTTCATTACATCTTGGTTACAGGAAGAAAAAATCTCTCAGGCAAATAATGGCTGCAAGAAGGTACTGAGTTACTAGTTTTAGGCGCTGAGCTTGGAGACTGGAAGGTCAGGGTTCGATACCTGAGTGCTGCACAACAGGACATGAAAGGAGCCTCATTTGTGCATCTCTTGAGCAGAGTTTCTCCAGAAAAATCCTTTCAACCCAGAGTAATTTTTGACACGAAATTTATTTTACTAGATTTTTGAGACTAACACATTTTGAGATGGAAAGAAAACTAAACTGAATAACTGAACACTCAGATAGAATAGACAGAACTACACTAAACCTACAATACATCCAAACACAGAGCAGAAAGCAATTACTTTTGGAGAGAAGAAACATTTAGCTTGCTGATTGGCTGCTTAGACTCAAAGCAGGCAAATACAGTATTACTGTATTAAATGCAGGCCCTTCCCGTCTCCATGTTACTATGTAAAAAAAAATGCAAAGCATGATGGGATTGCCTGATGTAAGCTCAACATATAGATGACCTTGTTGCCAGTCCAGAGATCCAACCCAGGACCCAGCGATCCTACTACAGGGTATGCATAATATATATTTGCATGTCAGAAATTATATTGGGTTGAAATGGTTTTTGCAGAAGAAACTCCACTCAGGGAACGCCCAAATGAGGCTCCTTTCATGTCTCCAAGAGCTGGGACAGAGACAGGTGCTCAAACCATTATGCAGTACCCCGGTCTCGAACTACCAACTTGCCAGCCTTCCAGCTAACAAGGTGAGCTTCTTAACCCTGAGCCATTACACTTCCCAGGGTATGCAAGAAGCAGAGGAAGAATCTGCAAGCATGTGTTTTTTTCCTGAAAAACGGGACAGAACCAGTGGCATATGAGTTCATGTAAGCCTTGGGGATTGTAGGACACACCAGAAGAGAGAGGGAGGAATTGATTTGTCTGTGTCACCTGCTATGGTAATAGAGTAGACCATACTGCCAGTGACTCAATGCCAATCATCAGGTAGTAGTTAACTAATGACAACCCTGAGGACTAATGGCCTTGGGAGGTTAAGTCCACAGGGAAGGGTGATGGTCCCCATTTGGATTAAATCCCACTTGAATCCATTTTGATGGAGGGCAGCAACTTCATCAATCCTGACCTGGGGCTGATGAGGACTTCATGTGCCAAAAGAGCTTAGGACCAGAATGTGACTCGCAAAACTGAATTAGTGGCACACGTGTCACACACTGTGATGCGGAAGACAAATGGAAGACTACTGCATTATATTGTTCCCAGGACAATCTTCATGGCTGATTGCCATGATGATAGCCATTATTCAGCATCAGATACAGCATTTGAAGAAGAAGACGTGCCACCAGAGGGGAAAGGAGAAAGCAACACCTCAGAAAAAGAAAGTAGGGCATCAGATCGAACTTGAAGAGACACAGCAATGACCGATGAAGGATCAAGCTTTGATGAGGGAGCTGGAAAACCTATTGGAACACTTGAAGAATTGGGACAGTATTACAATACCAACCCTTTGAAGCCTAATCCAAGCAAGACTCAGATGTGTGCTTTCCACCTTCGAAACCAAGAGACAAGGGTTGCATTGCATGTTATGTGGCAAGGAACTGATTACAGCATTGCCCAGCACCAAAATATCTTGGTGCGACACTTGGAAGGACACTCTCTTTTAAGCAGCACTGTCTGAATACCAAAGACAAAGTTAGTACAAGGAACAACGTCATGAGGACACACACAAACTATAAATGAGGAACTCAGCCATCCACACTGCGTACAACAGCTTTGGCCCTGAGCATCTCCGCAGCAGAGTATGCTGCTCCAGTATGGAGCATAATCACAAATGCAAAACAAGTTGACATCACTGTTAATGAAGCCATGCGTATAGTGACAGGATGCCTCAAACCTACACTACTTGAGAAAATATACCCTCTTGTTGGTATCGCTCCACTTAAAATCAGGAGAAGTAGCAGCAGGTGCTGAGAGAACTAAGCAAGAGAATAACCCACAACATCCTCTGAATGGATATGAGCCTCAAGTCTGCCAGCTCAGATCCAGGAAGAGCTTTATGTCAAGAACAAACATTCTTGATGTACTGTATTAAAGGATGTACTGTATTAAATAATATACAGGTTGTGCTTCTGTTTACAGTAGCCAAAATATGAAATGCATGTCAAAAATCACCTGGTCTTGCTTGTCTGGCAACAATATGTGCTCAGACCATGTTATGAAATATAGTACCTTGAGCATTTAAATGAAGTTGGTTATCATTACAGATCCATATACTTAAGATAGATGCCAATTCCTTCAATTTTATATCCTGAACCATCAAGGCAAATACAGTATATATATAGTCAACACTTTTATAATTCTACAATTAATATATTTTGCTCAATTTTGTAAAATGTAATAGTTAATCTGAACTACCTCTGGACAGTCAGATATTGGTATATATGATGTACGTAAGTAACAAAACCCTAATGAACAAAAAGGTCCACAATTATCAAGGACAAGTTATTAGAGCACTCAAGTTTAATCAAATTAAAGTTATTAGATTACAGTAGGACTGTAGATTGAGAAAAATAAAGACTGGCGAATATCCAGTGATTTTAGGTCGCTCTCAAATTTCATAGCATTAAGCAAACTGGACAGTGAGTTTACATTTTTCAAGTTAGTCAATAATTTGTTTATTTGTCCAGTAAATATTTGGCCAACATGATCTCCCCTCAGTGTTTCACAACGTTGGAGATGAACTTACTTCACACATATTCTGAAAGACTGGAAAAAGATTTCCCCATTCCAAAGATTCAGAAAAAGAAGAGAGCCAGAAAGGAACCAGAGAGCAATCTGGGGAAAGAAAGGTAACAGCAAAGGTCATAACACAGTACAGATTTGCTTAAATATCCTTTACTTTAACAAAATAATGATTTAGAGTGACAGTTTGGGGGGGGCAGTGTATTTTCTTGTACACTGTTTGTCCATAGAGGCTGAAATCTATCCGTAAAATAATAAACTCAACTAGAGGATTCCCACTGAAGCAATATTGTTGTTTTAAACAGAGAACTGACTCTCCAAACATTTAATGATTCAAGTGGCCTTTTCTAGCCACTTTTTCTAATGTCATTCTAATGTCCTTTTCTAATGTCATTTACTACATTAAGCAACAAGATTTCAGCCATAGTTATATACCAAATTAAGGAGGAAAATATCCTTTGAAGAACAGAAATGAAGTAAGCAAAAAACAAACAAACTGTTAAGGCAGGGGTTCTCAACCTTTTAAAGCCATGGGCCAGACCATGCTCCCTCTGACTGTTGGTGAGCTGGACCACCCACCCACCCCCGCTGGCAGTGGGACCAACCCGAGCCCCCCCTCCCCTCCCCACTCCACTGCTTCACCGCTTACCAGCCTGGAGGAGCTGCATGGAGGACTCCAGACTGTCCTTCTTGCCCGTGCTCTACCAGAGCAGCCCTTGAGAAAAATGCAGGCAGCCACGTGCATCCATCACTTCTGTTGCTACCGCCTCAATCCTTTCCCCCTCCACTTGGCTTGCTATGTCCCTAACAGTGATCCATAGCAGGGTGGATGTTATAAGGCTTACAACATCTATCCTGCTATGGAGTGCAGTTAAGGACATGCCAAGCCAAGCAGAGGGGAAAAGGACTGAGTAGAAGTCAGTGATGGGAGCGAGGGCACGGGCCACATGAAATGGCACCACAGACTGGATACAGCCCTCGGGCCGTAGGTTGAGAACCCATGCTCTTCCAAATCAGAAATTGCTGGAATAAAGAGCTAGGAAGGGAAATGAAGTAGTTTTCTCCACAAACTTTAAAAGTATAAAAAGATTGTTCAATTATGTCTATAGTGTTACATAACGATGATGGGCAGAATTCAGAACATTCCTTTTAAAAGCAGTTTTTTGCCAATCTGCTTCAATTGTAGCATGAATAAAGCCCATTTCCAATCCACATAAGCAGAGCACAGTGTAAAGTGGAAAAAATACCCTTCCTTTTGAATTGTGAAAAACCATAGATAACCGGTCAGAATGTTATAGTGGAGGAAAAACTGGGATTTTTATTTTGTTCTTCATCTCATACCACAACATACCTGTCAACCTTCCCGGATTGGCCGGGATTTCCCGGTTTTCAGCGCCGATTTGCGCTATTTCCCGCCCCGCGCTGCCCAAACCCTGGAAAGGAGGTACTGTGCAGCCCTTCTGCGCAGGTCGCCTTCTATGCATGCGTAGAACC
Organism: Bradypodion pumilum; assembly: GCA_035047305.1. Taxonomy (NCBI): domain Eukaryota; kingdom Metazoa; phylum Chordata; class Lepidosauria; order Squamata; family Chamaeleonidae; genus Bradypodion; species Bradypodion pumilum. The sequence continues at coordinate 303,336,043 of JAWDJD010000004.1, read as the reverse complement.
CTTCTACGCATGTGTAAAGGCGACCTGTGCAGAACCGTTCTGCGCAGGTCCCCAATTGGCCGGAGCCGCGGTTGACAGGTATGTACCAAAACAAAATGTTGTTTTTATTTTTGTACACTCTGCTTACAGCATTCTTGGAAGCAACGCTGGCACATGTACATTTATAGTTTATGAAATTATTTATAAAGATCACACATTTCCTAAATTCAGTGCTTTTTTAATAGGAAGATCTCAAAGTACCTATGGGGCTTTTCCCTGGTAAGAAAATGATTTTTATTTGAACGGGGCTAGATTAGCTGCACTGCACACACTTGTCAAATATTTACTCTTGGAGCTCCTTATTCCTAAATTGTTGGGTAGCAAGCCTGTTTATAGGCTGTTGCTGCTGCATCAAATCCGTGGGATGATTAATGGATGAAAGATTCTTTTTCCTTCCAAGTTACAGTTCAAAGGCAAACCCAAGGAAGTTGTTCTTGCTTTTGCTTAGTATCAGCTTTGGATCAAGGTCTACCCAATAGGAGTTACAGTGATACCTCATACAACGGCCAAACTTGGTTCCACAAGTTTGGACTTTATACGGATTTGGACTTTGTATGAGGCATGCAAAATCCTAGCCGCGATGCCTCATACAACATCCAAATCCTTGCCGCGATGCCTCATACAACGTTGTTTCCATAGAGATACATTGTACTGTAACAGCACAGACTTCAGGGCAAAGTCAAGGAAACAGACAGGACTTTAAGAAATCGTTGTCTAAAGGCTAAATACATTACAAAAACATGTCAAACAACCCTGATTGTCCAAGAACCTGAAGAATGCTACAAAAATCCCAGGAATGCTTCTAAAAATTCTGATGAAAAAATTCAAAAATATCCAAAATCGCGCACAAAACCACTCCTAAACACTCTTCGCCTCATGCAAAACCCACAAGAGCAATGCACGCATGTGTCCTGCCTTTTATACTGCCCAGGCACAATGTAACCTGGGAAAAAACCCAATGCCTCATACAAAGTCACAGCGACTTTATATGAGGCAACCTTTTTCAAGGAATTAGACGATGTTGTATGAATTCGATGTTGTACGAAGCAGACTTTGTATGAGGTATTACTTTTATTACCTGATAAGATACACTGCGGTTTATTGGGGGCAAAGTACCTCAGTGGTTTAGGTATGTGGAGCCAGAGTTTGGGAGTTGGATTCCCCAAAGTGCATCCCAAAAGAGTCAGCCTGTGTGACCTTGTTTACTCGTGGGGCTTATATAGTGTCTCCCCGGCAGTGGCTCCTTGATACAAAGTAGCAACCCGCCGGATAACCGTAACTAACCAATCATAACAGGGTATGTATGTAATTAACCAAAGGAGAACAGGATCCAATCACAGGGCTAGGATTAGCATAATGAGCGCGCCCTGGAACAGGGATTTCGCACCCTTTTTGGCTCCTAATTTGGATGGCGGGAAACTGCCATTTTCTTCCTTGCAAGGCGCTACCCGCGCAACTTGTAATAGTGCCTCAATACACAACACTTAGTGATCAAGATGCTGAGAATGAAAACTGGGAAGTTGGCAGGTAAGCAGTTCAAGACCCGAGTGCTGCATGACAGAGTGAGCTCCTGTCATCTGTCCCAGCTCCTGCCAACCGAGCAGTTTAAAAGCAAGAAATTGTGAGTAGATAAATAAGTACCGCTTCAGCAGGAAAGGTAATAGCATTCCATGTGCTTTGATGTCTAGTCATGCCTGCCACATGACCAAGGAAACATCTGCAGCAACAGACAGTGCTGGCTCAATGGCTGTCAATGGTGATGAGCACTGCCCCCTAGAGTTGGATCAACTAGCTTTCCAGTAAGAGCGACCACTACCATTAGGCAGGCTGGAGCAACTACCTCTGGAAACAAGTGAGGTAGGGCAGAATTGCCCCTGATTGTTCCTCCTGAGCCCCATGACAATTTCTCTTTCTTGGAGGACAGAACTCTATGCACTAAGTCCCGATCCCCAAAATTAGCACAGGGGCATCAAATGTGATAAGGTAACACCCTTTAGTTGTCGATACTGGCATACAGTTCAATTACCAGTTAGCTTCTACTTATGGAATCGGGGTGTGGCTGTGCTCCATTTTGCCATTTGCTTTGGGCTGCAAAGTATTTGAAGCTGACTTTGACTGTAGAAATAAATACTGTACATACAAGCTGCTCCTACTTGTAAAACTTTCTCAATGGTTCCAGAAAAACAATCAAAGCCGTAAAACTCTCAGCAGAAACTTACTCCTGTACAGTGGTGGGCTGGCCCATCAGGCTACCGGGACTCAGTCTGGGGCGCTGTTGTGTCCAAGCGTTATTTATTTAAAAATGCTATTAGCGCCGTAAGGTCTACGACAGAATAGCGCGCATCTTGCAAAGGCGCCATTTTCAAACTAATGTCAAAATAGCTGATTCGTCAGTACAAACTTCCCGCTTTTCCTGAAACCCGCCGAAATGTATCAACCTGTGTAACTGCCATTCTCACTGTGTATAAGCTAGCCACCTTGTACATGTTCCTCAGTCCGGTATCTATGAGCTAAATAATAAATCACTTGTGTTTGACCCAACCCTACTGGTCAGAATACTTCCCTTGGGTGCTCCTCTGCCTGCCTTCTCCTCCTTTGCCGCCAAAGATAAGGTTACAAAAACAGCCCCATTTACAGCCCTGTGTCCACTGTGGCTTGAAGGTTGCAATTTTGCCTTGTAAGCAAGAGGTTGTTGATTCGAATCCCAAGAGGGGAGTTGAAATTAGAAGGCAAATGGGAACGTATATATTTTGTTAGGGTCAAACGTCCTCATCACTCCCTGTCCAGCACCCTTTTAGTGAAGCCAGCACGCCCCTTGCTCCTGTATTCTTGAAATAATGGTGCAATATTTTTCCAGGCAAAATTAAACTATACAAGAGCACACAAACAAAATCTAAAATAAAGTAAAACCTGTAAGAGCACAAAACAAGAAGAAAGGCACCAACAGGTAACCTGTTGCATAAAACGTTTTAAAAGCACCAAAAGCCTAACATGATTGTGATTAAAAAGTCTGAGAAATTAATTTTTTTAGTTTATTGGGGTAGAAGACAGCATGACACAGATCTTAACCTATAAAACCAAGGGTTAACCATTGGAACTTGCTATAGGTTGCTATGCCTCGCCCTACTTGCCTGCACTCACCCTTCGTGCACAAGGCCGATCTGGGTCCGCAGGTCAACAAAGGATTGAGAAAACAGGCGGTGGGGCAACAGCCCCACAAACGTGAAAAAAGGGAAACAACTTCATTTCCCAACATTCCTTGTGCCATGCTGCGCCAGAGCCAATCAGGCTGAGAGGCTCTCGCACGGCGCGGTGCAAGGAACGTTCGGAAACATGCCGCAGCCAATCAAAATAAAACCGTTTTTAAAAATGCAGCACAAACACAAAGCACAAACCCATAACTACAAGCCACAGCGTCCTGTGCGCCATGAGCATGCAGAACGCTGAGGAAGCCAGCGCCCAAAAATTAAAACAAAACAAAAATAACACCGGGAGAGCAAGTCCGACAAACCGCGGGAACCAAAGCCCCCCTCCCCATCGGTGCCTGAAGCTCCTAATCGGAGTGTCCCCTTTAATATCACTGGGGGGGGTGTTGTGCTCCCCCTCTCTACTGGCTCCCCTGGGGTTGAGAGGGTTGGGGGGACCAAAGGAGCCTGTCTCTCCAACCCTCCTGACCCCAGGGGACCTGGCAGAGAGTGGATTCCCCTCCCCACACACACACACGCCCCATATTAAAGAGAAGAAACCAAGCAGTTACTTCTCTTTAAAAACGGAGTTGGGGGGAAATCCCCCTCTCCGATGGCTCTCCTGGGTCCGGAAGGGTTGGGGAGACAGACCCCTTTTCTCAACCCAACCCTCCCAAACCCAAGGAAGCCAGCGGAGAGGGGGATCACAACACCCTCCCCCTGATATTAAAGGGGAAACCCCAATTGAGATTTCCCTTTTAATATCAGAGGGTAGCCTGGATTCGATCCCCTCTCCTGGGTCCCATGAGTCTGGAAGGTTGGGGGGGACAAAAGGAGCCTGTCTCCCCAACCCTCCTGACCCCAGGGGACCTGGCAGAGAGGGAATTCCCCTCCCCACATACACACACGCCCCATATTAAAGAGAAGAAACCAAGCGGTTACTTCTCTTTAAAAACGGAGTTTGGGGGGTGGAATCCTCTCTCCGATGGCTCTCCTGGGTCCGGAAGGGTTGGGGAGACAGACCCCTTTTGTCCACCCAACCCTCCCAAACCCAAGGAAGCCAGCGGAGAGGGGGATCACAACCCCCCCCCACTGATATTAAAGGGGAAACCACAATTGAGATTTCCCTTTTAATATCAGAGGGTGGCCTGGATTCGATCCCCTCTCCTGGGTCCCATGAGTCTGGAAGGTTTGGGGGAACAAAAGGGGTCTGTCCCCCCAAGCCTTCCAGAGCCAGAGGAGACGGCAGAGAGGGGATCCCCCCGTAGGACACCAAAAAACACAAAAACAAACAATCAAAAACATTCAAAAATACACAAAAACAAACAAAAATAACACCAACAAACAATACAAAGTAACCAACAACAAACATTTCCAAACACACCCAGGACCCAGCCATACACCACAAAATCCAACCACCACCACCACCCCAAATAAAGAAAAACAGCCGACTCACCACCACACGACCTCACACCACAACGACTGGAAAAGAAATGAATAAAGAAAGAGACTACTTACTGGAAGAAGTTCCACCCAGAGGCCACGAGAGAAAAAACAGTCAACATACAAGATAACCCCTACCAGCAGCACTTGCTGCCCACAATAGTAAAAAAAAAATTCAAAAAGACACAACAGCCCCACACAAAAGGCCCCAAGAGTAAAAACAAGTAAAAACAAATAACACAAAATCACAATGTTACGCAAATCAAAAACAGATGTCAATAAAATAAAATAAAAACTATTCAAAAATCCTGTGCTGAATTTTTACTCAAATAAAAAACAAAAACATCAATACACAGTTTAAGAACATTTAGTGTGAAAAACATGTACTTTCACATTTTTTAAATTATTACCTACGGTACAACAATTTAAAAAAATACATACTAAAAATATTGGGTTAAATAATTTTTTTGGAAAACGTATATCATCCTTTATTCTTTTTTTCATCCACAAAACCAAAACACCAAACAAAACTCATCACAGTTTATAACAGGCCATCAAAAAAAAATTGTATAAATAAAAAATTTAAAAATTTCAATTATAGACTAACCTCTTCTTTACAAACATTAACAACAACAAAAACTTTCCAACACCATTTAAAACAGCCTGGCAACGCCGGGCAACCTCTGCTAGTACCATAATAAACCATCCCAAAACCAAAGTGGAACCAGTGAAAATGCTGTTTTCATTTCTCCAGTTGCCACCAAATGTACCTGGAAAAAGGATTCAGAAAATAACCTCAAGTTTCTTAAAGGTAGGTAGGTACAGTATCTTAATTGTTTGAATTGTTTCAGCCTAGTAAAACTGAAATGAATCATTTCACCATAAATTACTACTTTTGGGGGGAGGGGAAATGCAGGCAAACAACACAGGCTACTGCTGAGGGAACCCCTTAATGCTATATATAGATGGCTGAGGAGTTGTTAACATGTGGATTGAAAGGGACACAATACACAAAGTAATGAATACAGTACATGCCTCTCCATTCATTTGTCATTTGTCATAGTTACAGACATTTTAGACAACAAATCCACAACCTTTCCTCAAGTATTGTCCTTTTTACATAACTTCAAGTTTAACTTTTAAAGTTAAAAGCAAAACAAAACATAAAGCAGAGGTGTTGCGTCCTAGACCAGTGATGATGAACCTATGGCATGCGTGCCAGAGGTGGCACTCAGAGCCCTCTCTGTGGGCATCCATGCAGTCACCCCAGCACAAAATTTGCCCCACCCACTGCCCAGCAGTCCAATGGGAGCACTTCCTCCCTCCCCCAGCACAGAGTTCACCCACCCCTTTGCCCAGCAGCCCAATGGGAGTGCTTCCTCTCTCCCCCAGCACAGAGTTCACCCCACCTCTCTGCCTAGCAGCCCAATGGGAGCATTTCCTTCCTCCCCTGTTGCTATGTTGGCACTTTGCGATAAATAAGTGGGTTTTGAGTTGCAGTTTGGACACTCGGCCTCTAAAGGGTTTGCCATCACTGTCCTAGTCTATTTTCAAAGCAATGCAAAACTGTTTACATTGGGGTTGTTCTGTAACAATAGCAAAATTTAACTTAACAGGATATTTTACAAGCAGACATCACGGCCTTGTTATCACTGAGACAGCTGCCTTGCAGCCTTTATAATTATTTGTCTATGGAACTCACTACCACTGGATATGTAGGATCTCTGATATCCTTTTCAGAGCTCCATATCTGCACCTGACCTTTTCTGCCTGAATATAGGATGGGTGATACCTGCCTTAGCAATATGATACAGCATATCTGTGGAGGATGGTCTCTGGGTGTTAGGAGCAGGCGGGAAAGAGAAAGCGGGCTGATGGCACAGTAGTTAAACTGTTGTTCTGCAGCCAGAACGTTATGAGTTCAATTCAGATGAGGATCAAGGTTGACTCAGCCTTCCATCCTCCCAAAGTCAGTAAAATGAGTACCCAACACATACCTGTCAACCGCGGCTCCAACCAATCCGGGGCCTGCACAGAACGGTTCTGCGCAGGTTGCCTTCTACGCATGCATAGAAGGGTTTTACGCTTCCATAGCCCCCTTCTACGCACGTGTAGAAGGGTTCTACGCAAGTGTAAAACCCTTCTACGCATGCGTAGAAGGTGACCTGCACAGAAGGGCTGCGCAGTACCTCCTTTCCCCCGCTGCCAAATTCCGGGGTTTCGGCAGCGCAGGGTGGGAAATGGCGCAAATTGGCGCTGAAAACCGGGAAATCCCGGCCAATCCGGGAAGGTTGACAGGTATGACACAGCATGTTTTGGGCAAAATGCTAATTACTCTGCAAACTGCCCAGATAATGCACCATGGCACTGGAAAATGCCATTCTTTCGTAATTAAAGTCACTCTTTTCCAAGTAAGAAATATACATTCTATTCATTAGTCTTCTTCTGTGGAACAGACAGCAATGGTGAGGAGCAGGGGTTCACAACCTATGGCCTGTGGGCCAGACCCAGCCCATGGCAGCATTTCATGTGGCCCGCCGCTGCTGCTGCTGCTGCCACCACCAGAAGTAGACACGTTTATGACAGCCGTAAATGCACCCAAGGCTATTGTAAATGCGCATGGATGCATTTTACGCTAGCTTTTATGGCAAAGGGAACTACCAGTCCAGCCTGAAAACTTCAGCCCCCACCCACTGAGGAAAACGAACTGCTTCCCTCCAGAGATGAAGGCCGAGAATGGTGCTCCATTCTCAGCCTTCGTCTCCCGGAGGGAAGCCATTGCCTTCCACGGGAGAAGACACCAGGCAAGGATCCGCCAGGGTAGGCTCCTCCCCTAACAGATTACTGCCTCTTGCCCTAGACATTCTCCCTCCGTTGTTTCGTGGGCTGTTTTTGAAACAGAAGAAAGAGAATGGCAAGGGCAAGAGATAGAAATCTGTCAGGGGAGAAGCCTACCCTGGCGGATCTCTGCCTGTCGCTATTGCCGTGTCTTTGGCAGTATAAAAACAACCCCAAAACACATAAAAAAACCAAAACCTGCCCAGCAAGGCCGGGCAAAAATGCTAGTTTTGCAATAAAAACACACCTCCACATTTTTGTCTCTCACAAATTAAAAGCAAAGCTCCTTCCTAGAAGACTCAAAATCTTGGGATACTATGTTTATTCAACATCCTGATTTACCCGGGTTTTGACACCTTATTTTTGTAAAGAGTCTGTCGAGCTTGTTCTGTAGTAACATGAAACTCTAACCTCATTGCCCGACTTCAAGTAGCAACACAGTCATGACATCTAAGTCATGCTCCAGGAATGCCAAGCATCCTGTTGTGATGATCCTCATCATCATAAGACATGTACAACAGCAGTAACAGTGCATATGTCATAAGTGTCTCTCACCAGTCACTTAGGCTGACTCTATCATTTCCTTCTATGTAGTTTTAAGCAATGGCACTGCTATTTTGTCTGTGCGCTTAAAGGGATACAAGCAGCAGCCTGGAGTTTCATGCGGTCAGACAAGACTATAACTGCTTCCCCAACATGTTTCTCAGTTCTTCACTGTAGTTGAATTCCTCCTCCTGCCAGTTATAACAATCATATAGATTGGTCATTTATCTGCTCTCAACAGTGAGGAAAACATTGATCTGTATTTGCACTGCTGCCCTTGTACCTGACTTTTATAATTTACATGCCATTAAGTTACTTCCAACTTAATGGCAAGCCTGATAGGTTTTAGAAGTACTTCGGGAAAGAGAGGTACAGTGGAACCTCATATAACAATCGCCCTGTATAGCAACGAAATTGCATAACAATTAGGTTTTGAGAAAAATGGTGTCCCGCATAACAATTTTCCCTATGGAAACAATCGTACAACAATTTTTTAATGGGAAAAGCCACTTAGCAAAAAAAAAAAACCATAGGGAAAATCGCTATATGATGCACGTATCGTATAGCAATTGTTTCATACAACAACGAGCCCCATGGAACGGATTAAAATCATTGTATGAGGTACCACTGTACAGTATTTCGTTTTTACTGCTTCCACGGACACTGTTGAGGCCAAACAGGATTTGAAATCAAGATCTCCTGAGCAATACTCCAAGATTCCACCCACTACATCATCACTCTGTCTCTGACTTAAATATTATTCAATACTTAAAACAGGACATACTTTCCTCAGAAACATATTCTTGAACATGAAGATCAGCTGGATATTAGTAGTGATTTAAGTAGTGACAAGGGACAACTATAGGTAAAGGTTTCCCTTGCTCGAAAGCCAGTCGTATCCAACTCTAGGGTTCAGTGCTCATCTCTATTTCAAAGCAGAAGAGCCAGCGCTGTCTGCTTCTGCAGACGTTTCCGTGGTCATGTGGCAGGCATAACCAGACACCGGAGCGCACAGAACGCTGTTACCTTCCCACCGAAGTGGTCTCTATCTATCTACTTGCAATTTCTTGCTTTCAAACTGCTAGGTTGGCAACTATACATTCCCCTTTTATTGGATTATTTGGGGGGAAATGTGTCTAATATTTGGGTTTTTTTTAATTATTTGGAGTGTGTCTACATTTCTCTGTGTTACCTTGCCATGTATAGTAACTGCATTTTAGGAATGGTCTGTTAGCTATATATATTTTTAAAAAAAACATTTTAAACCTCCAGCAGGCACAACTATTTCAACCATTTTCTTTATCGCTTCACATTTTCCCAGTTCCTTGAAGGCTATATGCCAGGGTAGATACACTTGCAAGAGCTGATGCGAGCTGCAGCCCAACATCTGGCACCCTACCCCCAATTACCCCTTGCAATATATTTGTTCATTCTTCTGTGCCTATCTGGCAAGACAAGAATGGAGCAATCAGCACTACAGGTATCCATTCCCTACAGTAGGACTAGCTATGTGTTACTATTACTACCTGATGGAGTATCTTACACAGTCGTTCAAACGGTGATGGGGAAGGAATAGGGATATCACGCAAAGCCTATTTGGATGGTGTGTGCCCTACCAACCCTAGCCAAGTGAACAAGACCTTCCTATTCCAATATTTGATCCATAGACCCTGCCACAGCAGGTTGAAACAAAATGAGGCTCATTGCAATAGTCTGGGGGTTAACAACTGGATAGTTCTCAACTGTGCCCAGGCTGGCTTGCTACACCTCCTTGATGCCAGTGGTAACTTTCCCAGAATCCAGTTCTTCTCCCTCTCAGCTAACCTCACTGGGAGGGGTTCTGGTCCTTTGCAGAAGGCCTGCAATGGATATTGATGATATGGAACACAATGAATGCTAGTTCGCTGCCATTTGTTCCTCTAGCTAGGTGCTCTTTGCTTCTGCCTCCATCAGCATCTCTGTTATGTAGTAATTGGGTTCTTAGTGTTGCCTTCCTCAGCCTGGAGTTTCCTCTCCTTCTGCTCCCTCTCCTAGTAAGAAGAGTGAGAAGGCAGGCAAGGGTTCAGGTGGTCTCCTTCATCCTGACAGACCTGGAGTTGGACCAGGACTCCTGTCCAGGGGGGGCTCCTTGAAGATTTACTCCAGGTCCCTGGGTGGCTCACTTTCTTCTGAGAGTTCAACCTCCACTTGATACTCTGGAAGACTTAGTGACAACCTTGCAGATGAGTTCTGACTGAAAACCTATATTTTTATTCAAGCAGCAAGTCCAAAATTGGACTACATCTGGATAGCTACAAAACCAGCTTTAAAAATAAAGGACAGACTCTACTATTGCTCCTTCAGGACTCCTTTTTTTTTTTTGTACAACAGAGTTTTCCTTATCTATAGCAAACACACCAGCATTAACTTCCTCTACCCACTTGCTTTCAAAAATCCAATGTGACATATCCAGACTAGCAGCTTTATTTGAAAGTACACCGAGTATATTCCAAGATGCTGCTGTGGTTACATGCCATCATGTCATCTCCGATTTATGGCAACGCTATGAATGAAAGGCAACATTTCCAAAATGACATGTCCTCAAAAGCCCTGCTCAGCTCTTATAAACTCAAGGCTGTGGCTTTCTCCATCTTGTATGTGGGCTTCCTCTTCTCCACCTGCTTTCAGCCTTTCCCACCTCTAATGTCTTTTCCAGAGAATCTTGCTTTTTCATGATGTGCCCAATGTAGGACATCCTCAGTTTCATTATTTTTACCTCCAGAGATAGTTCATGCTTGATTTGCTCTAGGACCCATTTGTTTGTCTTTCTGATGATCCAGAATATCTACAAAGCTTCCCTCTAGCACCATATTTCAAATGAATCAATTGTTTCCTGATAGCTTTTATTACTATCCAGCTTTCACACCTTTACACAGAGATTGGAAATACAAAAGTTTGGATGATCTTGGTCTCCGGTGACTACATCTTTATACAGTACTTGGTGATCTTTTGCTAATTCCTTCATTGCTGTCCTTCTTAATCTCTTTTTTTTTTCATTTCTTGGCTGCAAGTTCCTTCCAGATTAATGATTGAACCAAGGTTCACAAAATCTTTAACAATTTCAATTTCTCCACTGTCAAAGTTGTGTACTTTATGTTAGATTCATTAAATTAACATTTGATTCAGGAAGGGAGAATCTAACATTAGATTAACATTAGATTGAGGATTAGATTAATATTAAAGTCAGGAAGGAAGGCACATAGTTGGAGAAGAAAAGCACTTCTCATCTTCTTTGCCTTCCTTCCCGACTACTCTCCAACCTTCCTGAATTTAATGTTAATCCAATGTACAGTCTGTCATGTGACTGGATTGTAAACATTTGGATGTATAACTATTATTCATCAGTGTTGACATAACACATTCTAATTCCTGTAGCAGCACTTTGAAGGGTTTTAAAGATCCTCAGGGGAATTCTATTCACAAAAGAAAATGAGTGAAGGAATACAGAGTTCCGTGGGATTTACTCCTAATAAATTTTATGCAGGACTGGAATAAATCTTTTAATTAGGGTACAGACAGCACCATTTGTCTTGTACCGAAGTTTGAAAACTGAGCACTGCCACAAAACACAAAGCTATTCTTATAGGGTGCTATTATATATAACGAGAACACACCTATGTGACTGCATGCAGCTATTTTTATTGGCCAGAAAAAGGGTGGGTCTACAAGATGCAGGAAAGGGACTGGAATTGCAGCAGTCAAAGGCCAATATATAAAAATAACAAGAATGTTCTTCCTTTGGGCTTCTTCTTCCATGTCTAGGCCAGACTTCAAACTGCCAAAATGAAGGCACCTTAGGATGAGCTCATTGTACAGTTCCTTTTGCCTGACCTAGTGTGAGAGAGAGTAGCCGGGAACACAAGGTTGCCATTACCAGGGTACGCCAGATTGTGGTTCAAAAATACCACAATCGTCGTGGAGGCTCTTTCTATGTACCCTGGCATAGTTCCTGACACCATATATTGATACTCGTTTTCATTCAAAAACATATTGCTGTAGGTTTTAGGTATAAATCTGAGAAAGGAGCCTAATTGTGAAATATTCTACTCAATATTAATGAATGACCTACCCAAAACACAAAGTCACCAAAAGTTAAAAGTTTTCATATTTTTAAAGATTATTTAAAATATGACTTAATTACAGATAGATTTTAAAAGGCAAACATACCTGTATATGATATCCCAAACAAATCTGAAAGCCATTTCTGCCTTAGACCTCAATTCATTTCAAATATTATGATGTACATTAACAATCCAAAGCTTCTTTATATATGAGGAAGTCTATATGAAATATGGAATTTTCCTTCATAAATGTATTCCTACAGGCAGCCTACTTTCAGTGCTAACAGGGGGTCATAACAAGCCATGCTTCCTGCCCAAATGAGTCACAGTATATTTCACATCATTTCGGGGGAACAACTTTTGAACATTTGTTTCTGAAGACCCTAACTGAAAGAGTATTTTTGTGTATTACTACTGATAAACTATGGCCTGTGGGCCAGATCGGGCCCTCGATGTCAATTCATCTGGCCCGTGCTGCCCTCGTTGCTCCCTGGTGGAAGTAAAATGCACCTGTGTGGGCGCATTTTGCTTCCGGGAGCAACGTGGGTGGTGGGGGCTGGATGAATTGGCATCTGGGCCGGATCTGGCCTGCAAGTCATAGTTTGGTCACCCCTGGTTTAAGCAGAGAAAATGGCAGCTTAAAATCTATCTCATCCTGTTGCAAAACAGATTGCAAGGCATGTTTTACTTCCGCTTTCAGTGGGAGGAACCACTTGACCAGCCCACTGAACCACGTGACTGGCTTGCTGAACCATGTGACCAGTCCATGGCACAAAAAGTCAGGGCACCCCTGCATTAAACCAACCTGATCAGCATAATAGACTTTCAACCGGGTATAAAGTTCACTGTACAGTATTGGCATTGTGATTATGAAGGAAGACGGTGAAAAAGAAATGTGCAGCAATATTTTAAGGGAGCTATCCTTGAGGAGCTGAGTTCTCTTTTCTAGTGACTGCATATAAAGATAATGCAAGTTGTAGAATTTGAAAGTGCCAGAAAGCCAATTCTGATAAATCATTAGGAAGAACTGCCAAACACAGCAGAACTGATTTAATAGGTTTAAAAGAATAGATACTTTCATTTCACATGGATCCATCTAAGATCAGTGGGGAAATGGTAGTAAACCATTTCTGAGAACTATATAGACAACACTGAAAAGGGTTTGTCATCTGTCACAATTGACTTATTGATGTACAGTGATACCTCATACAACGTCCAAACTTGGTTCCACAAATTTGGACTTTATACGGATTTGGACTTTGTATGAGACATGCAAAATCCTAGCCACAATGCCTCATACAACGTCGTTTCCATAGAGATACATTGTACTGTAACAGCACAGACCTCAGGGCAAAGTCAAGGAAACAGACAGCAAGCTGACAGAACTTTAAGAAATCATTGTCTAAAGGCTAAAAACATTACAAAAACTTGTCAAACAACCATGATTGTCCAAGAACCTGAAGAATGCTGGAAAAATCCCAGTAATGCTTCTAAAAACTCTGACGAAAAAAATCAAAAAAATCCAAAATCCAAATATGGGAAAACCCCAATGCCTCATAAACGTCACACAACTTTGTATGAGGCAACTTTTTTCAAGGAATTAGGCGATGTTGTATGAATCCGATGTTGTATGAAGCAGACTTTGTATGAGGTATTACTGTATAATTATTGCTAGTTGGATAGACAGTAGTTTGGATATCTGGCTGCAGAGCCAGAGTTTGGGAGTTCAATTCATCAATGTGCTTCCTATGAATAAAGCCAGTTTATATAGTCTTGGACAAGTTACACAGACCCATGGCATCCCCAGAAGAAGAGAATGCTAAACCTCCTCTGAGCACTCTCTATCTAGTAAACCTAAAAAAGGATTGCAACCAGTCAGAACTGATTTGATGGCTTGCAATTATAAGAGCTGGCTGGATAGGTTGGCCATCCCTGATTTACATATCTGGCTGCAGAACCAGAGCATTGGAGTTCGATTCCTCACTGTGTGTCCTAGAAGAGCCTGTGTAGCCTTGAGCAAGATAAACAGTCCCAGGGCGCTCCAGAAGGGAATGGTAAACCACTTCTGTGTATTCTCTTCTTAGAAAATTTGGGAAAGGACTACCTAAGAAGACTTTCTAGGTAAGTGAGATAAGGGAAGGGCGGTTTACCAGTTCCATTTTCTTCCACTTAGCTTCCATGGCCAAGTGGGGAATTGAACCTAAAGCTCTGGAGTCCACTCCATCTTGAGTCACTCCATCCATTATACAACACTGGGCATCTACAAGATTCAGGACCTGGATTCAGGTCGGAAGTGGTAGCAGTAAAACACTCCTTGAAAATCTCACATACTGTACCTCAAAACCCATGCATTGGAAGCAACCATACAATGTGTAACCCTATATGGTCATTAACTGCCTAAATGCACTATGGTGGAAGAAGCTGCCTACAGCCCAATGTTACTGAGGAGATCCATGGCAAACTGTTTCTCATATAATTCATGACTGCATAAGCAGGGCATTTACAGGAGATATGACCAATTTTCTTATTTTATCTCCTTGTGCAATTGACTGTAGCAAGAGCCTGGGCATACCACTGTGATGTGTATACATGTATATTTTATATTTTATCCATAATTTATTTATTCTTTACCAATATTTGACCTATACTTGTGTTAAATGTTATAGTATTATCAACCATGTGTAGGGTTTTCTTTTGTTTGTGTCCAGGCCAAATTTTAAACTGCCAAAATAAAGCCACCTTCTTAGCTTTGTCGGTGGCCAAACTTAAATCCTCTTGGGTACATGTTTCCGGTAGTAATCGGCAGGCTAGCAAACCATGTATTTATAAAGCCACAAGATAAATAAATAGTTCATTCTGTGGGAATACAAACACTAGGAACGGCAGATTCCTGTGAATGTCAAGCTCATGGACTAAAGGTCAACCCCTGACTTCATTTGGAACACCTACAACTCCTTTCAACGTGAAAAATAAACCTCCCACAGAACTTACAAAAACCTGAAAGCAAATTCTAAAACAATGTTTAAAACTGCAGTAGTATACAGTCAGAGCACAAACTACAGAACAAGCACTAATTAAATCCAAAATAACAGAGGCACATCTGAACAGGCTGAGGGTTGGAGTCCCTAAATGCAAGACTAACATGCTCAAGTGGGAGGTGCTGGTGGGCAACAAAACGCTTGATGAACATGAAGACACACAGAATCCAGCTCATTTACTGGTCTGCCAATCACTACCGGAAACATGTACCAACAAAGATTTAATTTGGCCAACGACAAAAGCAAGAAAGTGGCTTCATTTTGACAGTCCAAAGTTTAATCTGGGCAAGAAAGAAAGAAGAAATGGCCAAGGTGAAACTACTTCCAAAGAATATCAAATCAAATCAATCTTTACTACGGTCAAAGACCAGCATAGTACAACAAAAATAGCAGAAGCTGAACTATATATATCAAGAGACAGAAGTGAAAATGAGGGTACTACTTGAAATATATATATTTTAAAGAAGCATAGAATATGAACTTTGTA
Organism: Bradypodion pumilum; assembly: GCA_035047305.1. Classification (NCBI taxonomy): domain Eukaryota; kingdom Metazoa; phylum Chordata; class Lepidosauria; order Squamata; family Chamaeleonidae; genus Bradypodion; species Bradypodion pumilum. The sequence goes on along the minus strand of JAWDJD010000004.1, from coordinate 303,320,370 downwards.
TCAACTGAAAGGAGGCTTTGTCTCTTCACTTCACACGCAATACAGTAAAACCCCTACTTACGAAAAAAAGTCTGTTCCGTAAGGTTTTTCTTAAATAGTTTTTTACGTAACTCAAAGCAAACCATAGGAAAAATGAAATTTTTATGTAAATCGAAGCAAACCCATAGGAAAAAGAATCTTTATGTAACTCGAAGCAAACCCATAGGAATTCGTGTAAATCGGGACATGTTTTGTGCACAAAACCATTATGTACGTCGAATTTTATGTAACTCGGGGCATTTGTAAGTCGGGGTTTTACTGTAGTTGTGTCTCTAAGAGCAGCAAAATACTGTAGTCCTAAACTCCTAAAAAGCCAGGCGCTGGGGGGTTAAAGGAGGCGTTAGCCATTGAAAATGGGTATGTACTCTTTACACCAGGGGTGTCCAAACTACGGCCCGGGGCCTGGATCTGGCCCCCAGCCACCAATTCATCCGGCCCACAAAGCCCTCGTTGCTTATGGAAGTAAAACACACCTGTATGGGCGTGTTTTACTTCCACTTCCGGAGGCAACGAGGGCTTCGTGGGCCAAATGAATTGGCATCGGGGGCCAGATCCGGCCCGCCCACCATAGTGACCGGCCCACGGCCAAAAAGTTAAGGCGCCTATATGTTCAGAGGTATAATACCGTTGCCTCCCAGTTGAACTCCGGGACACCTAAACTCCCCGGGGGCGGGGGGGGGGGCGAAAGCTACTGCCAATGGAGGCCGGATCCGACCTGGAGCTCACCTCGCTTGTCTTTGGTGCCGTGTCGCCTGGCCAAAGCCAACTCCTTCTCGATCCTGGCCTCCAGGTACTCCTGTTTCTTGGTCAGCATCTCCTCCGTCCCCCGGAGCCGGGCTAAAGCCTCCTGCGGGGAGGGCCCCGCTTTGCCTTTCCCCTTGGGACCCCCTCCGCCGCCCTTGAAAAACTTCTGGAGTTTACTCATCCTGACGCCCGGGAGACCGACGGACGGACGGAGACACACGCTTCAGTCCAAGCGATCGCGGCGGCCCGGAGCTCCAGGCAGGCCAGCCGTCCGGCCAAGCCAGGCGCCGACACCCCCCCGGGTCCCTCTCCAGGGCTCAACCACAAGAGGGAAGCGGCGGCTGCATTTCCTCGCTCCGTCCGTCCGTCCGTCCGTCCGGGGCAGTGGAGACCCGCCCGCCTGCCTGGGGAAGGGAGTCACGTGACCGAGAGACGCACCTGCCGCAGGTGTTCCCACCTGGCGCGGCGCCCGGCCTCTCTCCGGTGACGTCCACTCCACAGCCGCGCAGCACAACAGACACGACAAATCCTAGAGGCCGGCTGTGCACAATGGCTACTAGACGTCCATGCCCGCCTCCTCAAGACCGCTTAGTAGTAGGCGGTTCACAAAGGAATTAGCATTTTTGGGGACTGCAGTGGCTCAAGTGGCTAAGGCGCTGACTGGAAAGCGGGAGGTCAGCAGTTCGATTCCCGAGCACTGCAGGACGGAATGCGCTCCCGTCGTCTGTGCCAGCTCCTGCCAACCTAGAGGTTCGAAAGCAAAAAAAATTGCAAGTACTGGTACTGTAGATAAATAGGGACCACTTCGGTGGGAAGGTAACAGTGTTCTGTGTGCTCCGGTGTCTAGTCATGCCTGCCACATGACCACGGAAACGTCTGCAGAGCGCTGGCTCTTCGGCTTTGAAACAGAAATGAGCACTGAACCCTAGAGTCGGATACGATTGACTTTCGAGCAAGGAAAACCTTTTCCTTTAGCGCTCTCTCTGGGCGGTTCACAAGGCAATTAGCATTTTTTTTGGGGGGGGAGGGGGCAACATGGTTGGGTGCTCATTTGGCTGACCTGGGAAGGATGGAAGGCTGAGTCAACCTTGTGTACCATCAGGATCGAACTCACAATGTCAGCAGTTGTGGCTACAGTACAGCGCAGTAGTTTGGTGGTTAAGATGTTGAGCTCGACGACCGGAAGGCCAGCAGTTCGAGATCTAAGTATTGAGCGACGGAGTGAACTGCCATCATCTGTCCCAGTCCTGCCGGCCTAGCAGTTCGAAAACAAGAAATTGCAAGTAGATAAATAGATACCACTTTGGCAGGAAAGGTAACGGTGTCCCATGAGCTCTGGTGTCTCATCATGCCTGCCACATGACCATGGAAGCATCTGAAGATGCAGACAGCCAGGGCTGTAGCCAGTGTTCTAGGGGGGGGGGGTTGGGGTTCAGGAGAGGCAAAAACATTTCAGGAGGGGCAACAATGTCACACTCATATAACATTGGCATCACGAGGTGGGGTGTGGTGTGTGTGTGTGGTTGTTAGCACGAGGTGGGGTGTGGTGTGTGTGTGTGGTTGTTAGCTCAGGAGGGATTTCGTCGCCCCGCCCCCCTGGCTAAAGCCCTGCAGACAGCGCTGGCTCTTTGGCTGTAAACGGAGATGAGTAACGTACCCTAGAGTCAGACACGACTGGCTATGGAGCAAGGGAGACCTTTACCGTTTTACAGCAATTTAACCATTGCAATACCTGGGCTACTTTAATGCCCTCTGCAGTACTCCGGAATCGAACTCCGACATCCCAGTCAACGAGTTCAGTGTCTTAACCACTTGAGCCACCACCGCAATCCTTTTCAAAGAAACCATTCTTGAGCCTTAATACCCAAATCCGAAATTGCTTAACCCCGCCTCTCTGTGTGACGTCACGATAGCCCAGCCTTTGGGATACGCCCGCTTATGTAGGGAGAAGTCACGGAGTCGGAAAGATGGAAGCGGAGTGCGCATGCGTCTTGCAAAATCATGGCGGAATTGGAGGTTGGGAAGCACTGCCAGGCGGAGCACTGTGGGCAGCTTGGTAAGAGGGAGGCAAAAGTGTGGCAAGGGCAGTGGGATAAGGCTACTGGGTAGGGGGTGTAAATATCCATGATTCTCTACCAGGTGCCTCCACAACTCAGTCATGCTTAAGGGTGGAAACACCCCTGGATCTCAGCTGTTGGTCTTGCCCCTCATGGCAACATTGGTCAAATGGGCACCGGAAGTGTAGGCTAATGTGTCTGTTACCTGTTTTTCTAGTCTCTATGAATGCTTTCCGACAGCAGCGATGATTAAAAAGGGGGCGTGGCTCTTCTTAGGAGTGGGCGGTGACTAAGCTGCTAGGTGGTCCACGTGTTCTGTCAAGGAGGCGTTTGTTGTCATTGAATGTGAAAGACGTCTCGTGTCGTGGGGTGGTTAATCTGGTTTTTTAAAATCCACCTATAGAAGTGATATCTACGTATTTCAGGTTTAGAAATGATATATCTAAATCAGGGATGCCCAATTTTTTTGGGCCGTGGGCTGGTCACGTGGTTCAGGGGCTGGTCACTTTGACCCATGGGCCGGATCCAGCTCCTGACACCAATTTATCCGGCCCACGAAGCCTATGCATGCATGCAGGAATGGGTAAAAAGTTTCAGGACTAGTCATACTGTCAGATCCTCTGCATTCTCTTTCAATAGTATGTTGAGGGTGACCAACTGAAAAAAGAAAGCAGTGTTCCCACAATTTAAATAGCAAGAGCAATTACACTTATATACCGCCCCATAACGTGTAGTGCACCTTCTGGATAGTGCACAAGTTCATTAGCATTTTGCCCCCAACGTGCTGGGTACTCATTTTACTGACCTCAAAAGGCTTAGCTCAGTGAGTTGGACTTCTGGCTTTGGAGTCAAGAGGTTGAAAATTCAGTTTATCACTATGCTTCCTAGAAGAAGAGCCAGCCTGTGAAGTCATGAGCAAGCTACACAGTCCCAGGGCATCCTGTAAAGAGGTGATGGCGAACCATGGCACTCCAGTCCAGGTGTTCTTGGACTCCAATTCCCAGAAGCCAGAAATCCCAGAAATCAGCAGGAGTGCTGACTTGTCCTTCTGGTAATTGAAATCCAAGAATACCTGGAGTGCCAAGGTTCGCCATCACTGAAGAAGGGAATGGTTAACCACTTCTGAGTATTGCCTACCTAGAAAACCCTGGAATGGGTTTCCATAAGCAAAAGATTGACTTGAAGGCATATAATTACTGTATTATCAATGTGGTGTAACATATACGGTGGAGCTCAGAAGATGTTCAAGTCCCTGTTTGGCTACAAAAATTCAACAGAAGATTGCCCTGGTACAATCAGATCTTAAATATCTTATATTTCCTCAAAAACCCAGTTAAGGTTACCATGCATTGTTGCTATTTGATAGCACAAAACAGCAAATAATATTTAAATTAAAAAATGATTTTAAAACAAACAAAAATTAACAAAAACTCAAAAATGAACCTACAGCATCAAAAATTGATGACTAGTTGAAACTTTGCAAGGGTGTGTGTGTTATTTTTTATTATTGGAGTTTTATCATGGAACATGACAGAAAGAAAAGTACAGCATCCAATTCCTTGTTTTATTCTTTTTACAATTAGTGAATAAGCCCTCTTTGAAAGTCCTAAATCAGTCATGACACAGAAGTTACGTATTCTTTAAGTACAGTATTTGTGTTATGGCTGTGGTTTGCATTGTATTATAACTACACAGATGGGGGAGATTGACATGAAAATAGGGAAATTTATTTTTACCTTGGGCATGAACATCATTCTAATATGTCAATGGATACTCTCTCTGCACTTTTAGATTTTCTACCTTTTGTCTGTGATGGCTGTTCAGGGTTGTTTTGGTAAGGAATTCTTATTTAATATATGTATTTTACAATCAGGTTTTTTTCTAGTTAATGATAATATAAGACAATTTTAAAAATTATTTGTGTCCTGTGGAAAACACATGTAAATGTAGATAGATGGGGAATGGAGAGAAGGATAACATAGAAGGGAGATAAACAGATTAAATAAAAGGAAACATCCAGGTAACAGCGTTCCGTGCGCTCCAGTGTCTAGTCATGCCTGCCACATGACCACAGAAACGTCTGCAGAAGCAGACAGCGCTGGCTCTTCGGCTTAGAAACAGAGATGAGCACTGCACCCTAGAGTCGGATACGACTGGCCTTCGAGCAAGGGAAACCTTTACCTTTACCATGTTTCTTGCACATATGGCATTATCTTAATTTAAGGTGAGCCACACAAGATTAGACATACCTGCCACATGGCCACAGAAACTTCTGCAAATGCAGACAGCACTGGATTTCGAGCAAGGGCGACCTTTACCTTACACAAGATTAATTTAACTGTCTTTTCTATTTTAATCCTAATTCTTTTCTATTGCTATTTGTGTTTTTATGCAACTGTAAGTCTTCAGCATAGAAGTCGGGATGCTCATAGTTGTTGTGAGGTAAGTTGATAACTGGTACCTAATCTGTCTCCTTTAATACTTTGTTTCAGCTAGTGTTGATAGCAATTATCTTAGTTTCCTTTCAAACTATTTCACAAGGAAGATTTAACAGGTTTTTTTTAGGCAATCCAAATTATCATACCCATTTTTCTATCAAAGAGCACTTGAAAATAAGTGCCCCTTTCAATCATCACGCACTGTTCTTTTTATGGGACAGTGCAGAAAATTCAGTCTGAGCTGGGTTGTTTGTTATTACAGAAACCATTTCAGTCCACATGTGCCTAGGGCAGTGATGGCAAACCTTAGCACTTGGAGTGTTCTTAAACTTCAATTCCCGGAAGCCCTGATCAGTAGGATTGTTGATTTGGGCTTCTGATAATTGAAGTTCAAGAATACCTGGAGTGCCAAAGTTCACCACCACTGGCCTACAGGAAAGTGCCACCATTGTAATTTGTGATAATTTCCCACCACCTTATAGAACAGGGTGGGAAACCTGTGGTCCTTCCAGTGGACTCATAGCACAAACCTGCTCAAGACAGCCAAAGACAAGAAAAGATGACAGTAGATCATTGCTAAACCTGGTTTAAATCCAAACTTATCGCAGCTGAGGAAATTTGGAAATGACTTAGAACTATTCTTTCCATGTAAGACCCAGTGGGGTATAGTGGATAGAATGTTGAACTAGGACTCAGGACACTATAGTTCAAGTGCACACTCAGCTATGGAAACTCACTGGGGTGTGGAACAGATACTGTTACTCCTTAAATTCCTTAGAAACCTTACTAGAGATACCATAAGTCAGAACTGCCTTGGTAGCATGTACACAGAATACACTTTCCTTTGACCTAGCATTGTGCTGTAATTTTGGCTTTCCCCCTGGCCCACATGAGATTTGGATATGCATAACTCAGTTCTTCCCTCAACCTGTTTCTTCCATGTCTCTTTTTCAGGTCTTCTGCCAGCAGATCTTAGCAAGCAGAATAATCCTAATGTCAGAAATCTAGCTCTCTGAGTTCAGCTGGCAGAAGGGCATTTTTGTCAGCAGGAGAAGCTTATGCCTGTTCCAATATCAGTACAGCTGGTATGTCTTTGAGTTAGGACTACATTGTCCAAGCCCCCAACCAGAATTGCCAATGATAAGTTATAATAATTCTATAACACACTATATTTAGGTAGTTTGTTATAGAACATATGCCATATACCGCTACCTACCTCCTTTTTGCACAAAGTCTTTTATGGGAACTGTTTTTACAAAGGGTTTGCTTGCATATATGAACTATTCCTTTAAAAGTCATGTTGCATGAGTGGTACAGTAGGGTAAATCATAGAATAATTGAGTTGGAAGGGGCCTATGAGACCATCGAATCCAATCTTCCATTTATTGAAGAATGGAAATGGACATTCAACAGTGGTATTGTCTAGGAGTCACGCAGTCCCAATTCTTACATTGTCTTAATTATTTTAAATTAATGTTTTGCAATAAATCCTTAGCTGAAATCCAGTAGTAAATTGCAATTAGAGTAGGCCCCTTGGAGGAGGGCACTTATGGAGGAGTTGTTCATCAAGTCCTCACTGACTCAGAGAACCTACTCTAATTGTGACTTACTTATAGATTTCAGCCATAGATTGTGCTTGTCCTACAAAAAAAAACTGAATTGAAAAGCAGGGCTTTATGGAATCACAAAACTGTAGAGTTAAAAGAGACCCCAAGGATTGCTGGAGGTTGGGATGACTGAAAAAATGCCAGGTTTAAATGTCACATAACATACCACTTCAGAATGTTTACATAGCAGACATCTTTAATATACATATTTATCTAATTTTTCTTTTGAATTTAACTTAGGTGAAACTGAAGAGTGAGGATGTGAAACCAGATCATCACAAATCTTTCTTGTGCTCTTCTAAAGGCTGTGAAGGAAGAGAAGTTGTACCTGTGTTATGTGTTTACTGTGAAAAACATTTTTGCTTAAGGCAAGTAAAATTATGAATTTGAACAGTCTCGTCGGGGCCATTGCGTTACCTTGCAAGATGCCTGGTTAAAAAAATGTTATCTGTTATTTTAAGGCATCGTCATCAGTCTGATCATGAGTGTGAGAAATTGGAAATCCCTAAACCTCGCATGGCTGCTACCCAGCAACTTATCAAAGACATTGTAGGTGAGTATAGTAGCACTATCGTTTGTAGTACAGTTTGGGACTGGCCAGTAGAATTGATAGAATATTGGCATTAATGTTAAAAATCTAGGTTCTATATCATGACAATTGCAGCCTATGAATTGTGACTCTACTTACATCACAATATTGTAATGTTTTCTTGGATGTTAACTGCCAGTCAGTGCAGTTAGCTTTATTCTGAGTTATGTGAACACATAATTTTGCAAATGACCAGGACTAAAGTTGCAATCTTTTATGTGAACTTATTGGGCCTTCTGGTGGGAAGCGGAAGGTCAGCAGTTCGATTCCTGAGTACTGCAGGACGGAAATGAGCTCCCGTCTTTGTCCCAGCTCCTGCCAACCTAGCAGTTCGAAAGCAAGAAATTTCAAGTAGATAAATAGGAACCACTTCGGTGGGAAGGTAACAGCGTTCCGTGCGCTCCGGTGTCTAGTCATGCCTGCCACATGACCACGGAAATGTCTGCAGAAGCAGACAGCGCTGGCTCTTCGGCTTAGAAGCAGAGATGAGCACTGCACCCTAGAGTCGGATACGACTGGCCTTCGAGCAAGGGAAACCTTTGCCTTTACCTATTGGGCCTTCTGACTTGTAGAAGATTGTACCATAAGGTCTGTGGAGTTCTGTTGTATCCTGAGTTCTGTAGTCATTTTCAATGCCCTGATAGGCTTCTGTTATGATTAATAGAAGTATAGTCTTAAATCTATCCCTTCAAGTCTTCACATATGGAAGATTTGTGCAAGTGTATAGGGCATTCTTCCAAATGCACAAGTTTCTCAGAATTTTGAAAGTGTGCACTGGAGCCCATTTTGTTCTTTAGTAAAATGAGAAGCCATTCCTGTTACAATGAGCATGCTTATCCCGCACAGAATCTAAGAAAGAAGTCACAGTGGGTAAACGATGCAGAGGAGCCAAGAACAGTGAAACTGCAGCCAAGGTGGCTCTGATGAAACTTAAAATGCATGCTCGTGGGGATACATCTGTGCCACAGGTAAATCATACTTACCTTACTGACATCAAAACAGCATACAATTTTGTATTTACTGCCTTGTTTAGTTAGAAAAGTCAGTCTTGTTACATTTTTAATAAAGTTTTTTCAGATAAGGTTTGGGTGCTACCTGTCCAGAGGCAGAGTGAAAGTAGGCAATATTGAAACGTGGTATATGTGGAACGAGGCCTGCAGTGACTTAGTGGTTAAGACACTGAGCTTGACAACTGGAGTTCAAAACCTGAGCAATGTGCAACAGAGTGAGTTCCTGTCATCTGTCCCAGCTTTTGCCAACCTAGCCGTTCGAAAGCAAGAAATTACAATTAGATAAACAGGTACTGCTTCAGCGGGAAGATAACAGTGTTCCATGCACTCGTGTCTAGTTATGCCTGCCACATGTTCATGGAAACACCTGCAGACACAGACAGCTCTTTGACTGTAAATGGAGATGAGCATCGATGGATTCAGATGGATTCCAGAGGGAACTGGGGGATGTTCCTCTGGATCGGCTACACGATTCACCTGAGGCACTTGTCGACCTGTGGAATAGGACGACAATAGCTGCCTTGGATGAAATCGCGCCACTGCGGCCTCTCCGCGCCCGTGGAACTAGGTCATCTCCGTGGTTCACAGAGGAACTGCGTGAACTCAAACGGGCAAAGAGACGCCTAGAGCGCCGCTGGGGGAAGACCCAGGATGACTCCGATTGGACACTAGCTAGAGCCGCTATTAGGGCCTACCTAGTGGCGATGGGGGTGGTGAGGCGGCAATACTTCACCGCCCTTATTGCCTCCGCTGATAATCGCCCAGCCGCCCTGTTCCGGGTAACCAGGTCCCTCCTCGGTAGAGGGAGATCGGTGCCCGGTTGGCAGGGTTCGGCTGAGGACTTCGCTGACCATCTGGTGGAGAAAATCGATCGGATTCGTTCAGGATTGAATCCTGGCGTGGATGGGGAGGGTCGGGGGGGTGCCGGGGCGCAGTCTTGCTGTACGATCTGGGATCAGTTTGATCCTGTTGTCCCTGATGAAGTGGACAGGCTCCTTGCAGATGTTCGTGCCACTACATGTCCTCTGGACCCCTGTCCCACCTGGTTGGTGAAAGCCTCCAAGGAGGTAACAGGGGGCTGGGTTGGGGGGATAATAAATGCTTCATTACGGGAGGGGGTATTTCCTGCACAGCTAAAACATGCTTTGGTGCGCCCCCTCCTGAAGAAAATGTCCCTCGACCCAGCTGTCCTTAACAACTACAGGCCGGTTTCCAACCTGCCCTTTCTGGGTAAGGTTTTGGAGAAGGCGGTGGCGCGCCAGCTGCAGAGTGTCCTGGATGAAGCGGATTATCTAGACCCCTTTCAATCGGGATTCAGGCCCGGATATGGAACGGAGACGGCATTGGTCGCACTGTTGGATGATCTCTGGCGGGAGCGGGACGGGGGTTGTCCATCCGTCCTTGCTCTTCTTGATCTCTCAGCGGCCTTCGATACCGTCGACCACGGTATCCTGCTGGAACGGCTCGAAGGACTGGGGATCCAGGGCTCTGTGTTGTCCTGGTTTTCCTCTTTTCTGGAGGGCCGTACCCAGTCGGTGTGGTTAGAGAGTGAGAGGTCCAGCCCTAGGCCCCTCAAGTATGGGGTGCCTCAGGGCTCTGTGCTCTCTCCTCTCTTATTTAACATCTACATGAAGCCACTGGGTGAGATCATTCGTTCCCACGGGGTGCGGTACCATCAGTACGCGGATGACACTCAGCTGTACATCTCGGCCCGTGGGGACCCCAGTGATGCTGTTGAAATCCTATCCGGATGCCTGGAGGCCATTGGGGTCTGGATGGGGGCCAATGGGCTTCGACTGAATCCCAGCAAGACAGAGTGGCTGTGGATAAGGGGCCCCATGTTATCCAAGGAGTTACCATCTTTGGTACTGGATGGGGCTGTTTTGCCCCAGACAGACCCAGTGCGCAACTTGGGGGTCCTTCTGGACTCACGGCTGCTGCTGGAAGAACAAGTGGCGGCTGTGGCCAGGAGGGCTTTTGCCCAACTTCGGGTGATTTGCCAATTGCGCACGCTCCTGGACCGGGGCTCCTTACTTATGGTCACTCATGCTCTGGTTACTTCCCGACTAGATTATTGTAATGCGCTCTACATGGGGCTGCCCTTGACGACCATTCGGAGGCTGCAGCTGGTCCAGAATGCGGCGGCCCGGGTGGTGATGGGGTGTGGGCGATATGCCCATGCCTCCCCGCTGCTTCGGGAGCTGCACTGGTTACCAGTTTGTCTCCGGGTGCAATTTAAGGTGCTGGTTTTGACCTTTAAAGCCCTATATGGCAGGGGGCCAGGATACCTTAGAGACCGCATCGTCCCAAGAGTGACTGCCCGTCCAACCAGAGCGGACCGGAGGGGCTCTCTAATGGTGCCGTCAACGAGGGGTGCACATTTGTCTAGCACCCGAAGGAGGGCCTTCTCCGTGGCCGCACCAACCCTCTGGAACCTCCTACCAACAGATCTAAGACTTCAAAGTGAACTGCTGCCCTTCAGGAAAGGAGTAAAGACCTGGCTGGCAGGGCAGGTGTGGGGCCCGAACGGGACTATGGTTCCCGCCGGCTGGCTTTTATAAGAACTCTCTCTTCTTGTATGGTGGGTGGGATGGGTGGGTGGGATATGGGTTTTTAAAAGGGGGGGGAGTGGGTTTTTATAGGTTTTTATAATGTTTTATGTATTTTTAGAAGTGTTGTGATGCCGCCCTGAGTCGGGTTCTGCCTGAGTGGGCGGCATATACAAATGTGACTTATAAATAAATAAATAAATAAAAACCCTAGAGTTGGATACGACTAGCTTTCAAGCAAGGGCAGCCATTACCTTCTGTTTAACATAGAGATGCAGATATCTTTGCTTCATTGCTTGTTACATTAGTTTCTGTTGGACTGATTTTCTGTTAAAATTCCACTGGTACTTTGGATGATGTTCATAGAAGCATCTTGAGACTAAAAGTGGAATGATGGGAAATATTTGACCTATAAAGGAGTAAATCACCTAAATAACGAGTGGGAGGTAGAGAGAGTAAAAAATGTTGGAGAAATTATTTCAAAACAGGAGAGAAAAAGCATTATGAAACTGAAGCAACATTTCTGGGTGGGTTATCTAATTTTTTAAAATAATCTCTGTTTTGGAGGAGTTACATTAATTTAAAAGATGCACCCAAGAACTGACATGCTAACATTTTTCTGTTGCAGGCAGAAAGAATCTATTTCCAAGTATTTTTGCCTAAAGGATGGAAGGAGAAAAGCAAACCCATGTTCTTTTGTAGCAGCTGGAGTATTGGCAGAGTTGTAGATGCTGCAGCTTCCTTGGCTAATCTTAAAAATGACAACAACAGAAGCACAGCAAAGGTGAGTAAATTGAAGAAGACTATTTTTGTGTTCTAATATCACTGGTGGCAGAGTGGTTAAACCAGGGATTCTCATCCTGCGGTCCATGGGCCAGATGCAGCCCATGGCACCATTTTGTGCGGTCCCCCACCGCCTCCACCACAACAGGAAGTGCCATGTGGTGGAGGAAGGGCAAAAATAAATAAATAAATTTGGCAAATAAAAATGGCTGTCTGGCCCCCCGAAGCTGTCTGAGGGAGCGTGACCCAGCTCCTGGCTTTAGAAGGTTGAGAACTCCTGGGTTAAACTGCTGTCCTGCAACCAAAAGGTTTGAGTTTGATCCTGACCAGAGCTCAAGATTGACTCAACCTACCATCTTTCCGGGGGCAGTAAAATGAGTGCCCAGCATGTTGGGGGCAAAATGCTAATTAACTTGTGACCCACCCAGAGAGTGCACTAAGTGCTATGGGGTGGGATAGAAGTGTGATTGCTTTTGCTTTAGAACTGAATGAAAAAATAAAGTTTTTCTCCTCCCTTACTTTTTCAGAAGTTAAGACTTTGTCATGCAGCATCTGGAGAAGCCTGGCCCTTGGATCACAGCCTAGCATCTTGGATAAACTCTGAAGAATCTCCACTATATAATGGCAGCAGTGTAATCTTGGAATACCTTGATAATGGTGTTCATTTTTTAGAAGATGCAAATAAATATCTGGACTAATTCTGCAAAAGCCTCTCCAAGTCATTATGACATTAAACACAAGACAAAATTTGCTTTGCTTTTGGCTTGCTTGATATAAATATGTTCTGTGCACTTTTCTTACTGACATGAAATCAGGACAGGTACATATCATTCCATTCAATGTAGGCTGAGAAATTTCTCATAAAAAAATGGCTTGATCCTATGAAAACTATCTCTCCACCACCCTGCAAAGCCCTAGTCTGAGCTGACATATCTTTTAGCTGTATATCTTTTGTCACAAGCATTTATTCTGATAAACCTGTAGGCTAGGTTTATCAGAAGTTCAGTAGCCACAAACAATAACTGAGGAATCGATTGGACTTTAGGACATAATATCTACCTGCCCTGAACTGAGGGTGTATTCTGTGTATTCTCTACCTAGAAAACCCTAAAAAGTGCCCCATAAATCCGAATTGACTTGATGGCATACAATTATTATTATTTTGCAACATCTCTTAAAACAGGTTTTAGTGAAGGAAATATAACTTTTGACCCAGATGTAACAAGCTTCAAAAAAGAAATGCATGGTGGTGCTGGTCAAAAACTGAAAACTCATCTGTGTTACATGCTTTGTCAATGGTCCTCCCTGATTATATAAAGCTGCCACAGGTAATAGAGGTAGAGAGCTGTATGTACTCTCCACACTACTATGCTTTTTGCTAGAGGATATATTTGCAGCTACTTTCATGATATTCTGAGAGATAGCAAATACTTGGATTAAAATAAAGAATTGAGAGAGAGAGAGATAGGCTGTCATAGTTGATCTTTCTCTTATCATCAAAAAATTCCCGATGTTGATGGCATGGAAATAATCATTAGTCACCCCAGTTAACACTGGTAGATTCGGAATGATAATCTAGTTAAATCTATGAGGATAGGTAGTATGTACTCTAGCTTCTCTTCCTACTGCAGCATTGCTTTACATGCCAGAAATCTTTGAAGCAAAGCTAAAGCTAAGTGGGTGGGATTAATATTGCCAATTAATTGCCAATATTAATGAAGTTAATTTACTCTTGGCATGTTCTGCTTTCATCTTTACAAGCAAAATCCTATTTCAGTTCAAATTATATTATTGCCATATGCATGCTAAAATGTTTTGAATACATGGTCTTGGTCCTAGACATTATACTTCTTCTTTCGTGTCTAGGCCAGACGTGAAACTACCAAAGTGAAGGCAACTTTTGGTGAATTCATTGTGCAGTTCCTTTTGCCTGACCTACTGTGAGAAAAATTAGTCGGCAACACAAGGTTGCCATTACCAGCGTATGCCTGGTTGTGGTTCAAAAACACCACAATCTTCGAGGAGGCTTTTTTGTGTACCTCAACTTTATACTAGAAAACCATTTTTAAATGTATGATGGGGCATTGGCTATTAACAGCATATTCATTCAACAGCAATGAAATGTAGAAGGGAAAGCCCCAAAGTTTGTACTCTGCTGGCCATAAAATAATAAAAGAATGTGGTAGTATGGTTGTGAGAGCTGGACCATAAGGAAAGCTGAGTGTGAGCGCAGAAGGATAGATGCCTTTGAAATGTGGTGTTGGAGGAGAGTTTTGAGAGTCCCTTGGACAGCGAAAAAAACAAATAGGTTGATCTTAGAAGAAATCAACCCTGACTGCTCCTTAGAAGGTCAAATAGTAAAGATGAAGCTAACGTACTTTGGACATCAAATGAGAAGAGAGGATTCACTTGAGAAAGCCTTGATCTGGGAAAGGTGGAGGGCAAATGAAGAAGGGGGCAGCAGAGAATAAGATGGCTAGATGGTATTGTAGACGCAATGGGCACAGAGCTGGGTGAGTTGAGGAGGACAGTGGAGAACAGAGGTGACTGGCGGGCAATGGTCCATGGGGTCGCAAAGGGTCAGAATCAACTGTGCAACTGAACAACAAAAGTTAGGTCCCTGACTGACTATTACTTTTGGTTATCCCTGCTACAAACTCTGGCGGGTGTCTCGTTCTGCCTTTGTTTCCTGTTACAAAACGCTTAAGGCTGTGATGGTGAACCTTGGCACTCCAGATGTTCTTGGACTTCAATTCCCAAAAGCCCAAGCACCCTGTGAATCCGTACGGGCGCGTTTTACTTCCACTTCTGGGAGCGACGACAGCAGCGTGGGCCGGATTAATCACAGTAAACCCATTCGTGTGGATTCACAGGGTGCATAGGCTTCTGGGAATTGAAGTCCAAGAACATCTGGAGTGCCAAGGTTCGCCATCACGGCCTTAAGGTGTTCCTATTTCCAGATTCGTTTTTACTACAATTCCCAGAGTCCCCAGCGAGACTTGCTGTGGAATTCTGGTAGTTGTAGTTTAAAAAAACTCACGAGAGACTCCAATAACGCTTAGAGGCGTTCTCGGCGACGAGCCTCGTCCTGCCCCGCCCCCAAAGAACATCAGAACGCGTGAGAGCCAATCCGATGCGCCGGCTGGTGTAGCGCGAGCCGGCTTTTTCCTCCTCGATTCCCCACTCCTTCTCCCACGTGACCACGGAATTAGATGCTGGCCCGGAGGAGAGTTTTTCGAGACACGTTGGCGCCTGCGCAGTGCAGTCCGTTGAGGTCACAGAGCAGGTCCAAGGAGCCGGGGTTTTGCCAGTCTCTCTGGACTAGCTGCACCGGTTTGACTTCATAACAGTAAGCCCTGGCTTGTGCCTTCATGCTTCCTTATCGAGTCTGATCTACCTTCTTTTGTGCATTTCTAATTATTTTGTTTCTCCCCGCCGTTCCTGGCTTTTAACAGGTGCGCGGGAGTAAACTCTGCTTACCCTACTCTTTTAATATTGCTATTACTAGTCGTGCATATAAGCCTGGCACTGGTCCTTCACCAGAAATATCCATGCTCTGAATCAGGCCTGTGCCCTACAGAAGGGAAACATCCAAGAAAAAATGCAGCGGTGCAAGCTAATATTGCAAAACAACATGCAGTATTTGATTGCATTGAAAAAAAGCACATTTCCTGGTATTGAAGAGTTCCTTGAAAATCACATGAATCTAAAAGTATAGGACTTTAGCCATTCTTGTGAGACAAGGAGACAAACTTGCTCTTTGAGGTGCCATTCTAATAATCCACATATAAACCAGAATTCAAGAATTGGTTTTCCTCGCTATGGTTAAACTCACTTCAACTATGCAAGGTCACTGCAAAATATAGAATTTACGAGGATTGCAACAGAGATTACAAGAAATCCCAAAAATCAGCTATGCATCTTCATAGTACTCCCAGTGAGATCACAGATTGCTTCTACAGACCCCAGTGCAATTTAGAGTGCAAAAACTGGCTTGAGACTTAATATCAAGAAAACCAAGATAATGGCAACAGGTCCGATCAGTCCCTGGAAAATAAATGGGGAAGAAGTAGAAGCAGTGACAGATTTTACTTTCCTGGGATCTAAGATCACTGCAGATGGCGACGGTAGCCATGAAATAAAAAGACGACTGATTATGGGGAGACAAGCTATGAGAAACCTGGGGAATATAGTGAAAAGCAAAGACATCACCTTGAAAACAAAAATTCACATAGTCAAAGCAATGGTATTCCCAGTGGTAATGCATGGGTGTGAAAGCTGGACCATTAGGAAGGCAGAAGAATAGATGCCTTTGAGATGTGGTGTTGGAGAAGAGTCCTGAGAGTCCCTTGGACAGCAAAGAGAACAAATAGGTCAATACTGGAAGAAATCAATCCTGACTATTCATTGGAGGGACAAATAGTGAAGATGAAGCTAAAGTACTTTGGACATTTTAGTGTATGAGAGTCAAGACACAGGAAACAGCCAAGGGCTGGGTTAACTCAGGTTTATTGCATGGTGGACAGAGGGAACATGAGGTAATGGCGGACGAACAGCTCTATATATATGGTAGTAACGTATTTGAATGTGGCTCCACGATAGCCCATTGGCTACTGCCCGCGTGACGTCATGGCGGGTCACGCCCTTCTTGTCCAGGTGTAGGTAGCGGCGGGAAACTTCCCGCGCTGTGGCCTTTGATGGGTTTGAACCAAGAGAGCTTGGACGCTCGCTGCTGCCAGCTGGTGGTCATTAGCTCGCGTCCTATTACAGGGTTTATAGTGATACAGCTGAAGGTTACATTGGTTCAGATACATTGTTATCACATGTAGAAGGTTACACTGTTAGAACACAACACTCCTCCCCCCTAGGATGAGACGAAGTCTCTCAGCCAAGATGGCTTATTTCGAACACGCTGGGGTCTCGGCGCGGGCTGCCCTGCCCCGGCTTCGCTCCCTCCTCCTTGCTCCCTGGCTTCCTGTCCTGTAATCGGAGAGGATGACTTGTTAGTAGCTTGCCGCGGCTCTGCGGCTTTGTTGGGAGGTGTGTGCTTTGTTTGGGAAGAACCGGGGGCACTGGGGGCTAACGAAAAACCCCTCTTCTCGCTTGGATGGGTGGGGGAACACTCCAAAAAACCCCCCCGGCTAGCAAAATCAAAATCGTAATCGAATTCGGGGGAAGCGGCAGCGGCGGCCGCAAACTCCTTTTCCCCCTCCCCGGGCTCGGATAGAGCTGGCGTGTCAAAAGGATATGAGTCGGGACCACTGCTTTCCCCCCTGGCTTTGGACTGGTGTCCTTCTCTGTCTCCCCCTTGGGCTAAACGGGTGGGGGAGAACCCTATCGCTGAATCCGGTTGCTGAGCCCCACTGATCGGTCCCTCACTCACTCGGTGCCTCAGTTGGTCAGCGTGCCTCCTCCAGAGGAGACCGGTGTTAGTTTCCACCCGATACGACACTGGTCCCGTCTGTTCTACTATCGTCCCTGGTACCCAGACTGGGCCTGCGTTGGCATAGTTCCTGCAGTGTACAGGATCGCCTACGCCGAAACCTTTCGAGACCGCTAAACCTATGTTCTTCCCTTTGTCCTCGACCCTCGTCGGGTCTAACCTGGACAAGATCGTGGTCAGTTTCCTCCGCATCAGCAGCTCAGCCGGCGAGTATCCGGACGCTAAGGGGGTCACTCTGTACGCTAACAGAAACTGACAGACTTGGTGATTTAGATCTCCCGAGCCCATGCGCCGCAGCGCATCTTTTGTTGTGCGCACCAACCGTTCCACTTGGCCATTCGTGGCCGGGTGAAACGGCGCGGATGTGACGTGCCGAATTGCATTTGCCTCCATGAATGCCGCGAACTCAGCGGACGTGAAACAGCTAGCGTTATCGCTGACCAGAGTGTCGGGTAAACCGAACGTGGAAAAGACCCTCCTTAGCTGGCCAATGGTAGTGGCGGAGGATGTGCTCTTTACCGGAAGGACCTCCAGCCACTTTGAGTACGCATCCACTACCAGGAGAAAAATGGTTCCTCGGAACGGGCCAGCAAAATCTACGTGCACCCTGGACCACGGTCCCCTTGCTGCGTCCCATTCCCTATGCGGGAGACGGGCTACCTCCGGTCGGGAGCACTGACATGCCTCACAAGTGCCAATCATCTGCTCTATGTCGGCGTCCAGCTGGGGCCACCAGAAGTAACTCCGGGCCAGCGCCTTGGAACGGACGATTCCCGGGTGGCTGACGTGCAGCAGCTTTAGCACCTTCGGTCGCAGGGACGTAGGAACCACCACCCGTTGGCCCCACAAGAGGCACCCCCTCTCTAAGGACAATTCTATTCGTTTTCGAAAAAATGGGTCGAATTCCATGCTTGGGGATGACGCCGGCCACCCCTTCTGTACCCACGAGCATACTTTCTCCAGTGTTCTATCCTTTCCCGTCGCCCTGGCAATGTCGGCCGGTACTATTGGGGGTGAATCTAAGACCTCTATTAGCAATACCTGGCGGTCTCTTCCTACCCCTGCCTTCTGGTCGTCCGACAAGGGCAACGGAGACCGTGAGAGCGCGTCTGCATGGCTGATCTCCTTCCCGGGCCGGTATTCCAACTCATGTTGGTATGCGTTAAGAAAAATAGCCCACCGCAGCATCCTCGGGGACAGGATCTGTGGCGTAGGCTTATTTGCAGTGAAGATTCCTAACAGGGGCTTGTGATCAGTCACGATCTTGAACGGGCGACCATACAGAAAATCGTGAAATTTTTTGGTTCCCGCTACTATCGCTAATGCCTCCCTGTCGGTCTGTGCGTAATTCCGCTCTGCTTGGGACAGGGACCTTGAATAAAACGCTATCGGGGCCTCCCTTCCGTCGTTCAACACGTGGCAAAGCACCGCCCCCACCCCCACCGGGGATGCGTCGCAGACTAAAACTACTGGCCGTTTGGGATCGAAATGAGTCAGGATTGCCTCGGATGTTAGGAGTTGCTTTAACTCTGTGAACGCTCTCTCTTGCTCGTCACCCCACAGCCATTTTTCCTCTTTTTTAAGTAACCGATGGAGCGGCTCGGCAACAGACGCCTTCCGTGGAAGGAAGGTATGGTAGAAATTGAGAAGCCCCAGAAATGACTGTAGTTCGGTTTTGGATGTGGGGCGAGGAGCTTTCTTGATGGCGGCTACCTTAGATTTGGACGGCCTAATTCCCTCGGGCGTGACACGGAACCCTAAAAACTCAACCTCTGTTTCGAAAAATACACATTTGTCTTTTCTCAGTCGCAGCCCCGCTTTCTCGAACACGGTCAGAACTTTATCCAATCTATGTGCCAGCTCGGCCTTACTCCCCCCCGTTATCAACACGTCATCAAAATATGGCAACACCCCCTCCAGCCCCTTCAGGAGGCGTTCCACGAGCGACTGAAAAAGGCCAGGTGCTGAGTTCACGGCGAACTGTAAACGCGACACCTGGAACGCCCCCTTATGTGTAACTATTGTTTGTGCCGCCGCTGTGGCGGGGGTTACAGGGAGTTGCTGGTAGGCCTGTGCTAAATCGAGCTTAGCGAAACACTTTCCCCCATTCAGCCTGGCCAGAAGGTGGCTGACCACTGGCACCGGGTATGCATTAGGGCGGATCGCCTTGTTAATTGTACACTTATAATCAGCGCAAATGCGCACCTCCCCGTTAGCCTTCAGTGCTGTTACAATTGGAGTCTCCCACTCCGCGGAATCCACAGGAACAAGAATCCCCTGACCCACCAGTTTGTCCAGTTCCGCCTCTATTTTGTCCTTTAGTGCGAACGGCACCCTGCGCAGTTTGAGTCTTATCGGGCGGACCTCCGGGTCTAGGTCGAAGGCTACAGGGGGTCCCTTGAACTTTCCCAGTCCACTTTTAAAAACGGCGGGGTGTGCGTCGCACACCGCTTGTATTGGATCCACGCCTACGGCATGCACCCCCCCCTATGAACAAACCTAAAGGCTGAAACCACTGCGTCCCGAGGAGGCTACAACTCCCCCCTTTGAGCACCACTAGGGGAAGTTCCGCAGAATGTCTCTTAAAACGAACCCGGAATGTCCCGACCCCCAACACTGGAATGCTGTTCCCCTGTACGTCCCGTAGTGTGGCCCTCAACGCTTTAAGTTTGGGCCGCACGTGGGGGTCGATTTTCAAGAACTCTCTCTGGGGAATTATAGAATAGGAGGACCCCGAGTCAATTTCCATCCTAATAGGGGTCCCTTGTACTAGTACCTCAACGAAGTAATGGGGCTGTCCCGCAGACACGCTGAACACAGGAGCGTCGCCCTCGCTGTCGTCCGAGATGCGGCCCACGCCGTCCTGCTTCCTCGTGGTCCGGGCGCCATCTTTGGACCTCGCTGGACGGTCCGGTCTGGCCGAACGGTCTTGTGACTGTCTACGGCCCTCTTTCCCTTTCCTGCACGCCTTGGCGATGTGCCCCCGACGGCCGCAGTTGTAGCACTCGGTTTTTCTGAATGGGCACCTCACGCGCTCATGGGCCGCTCCGCAACCATCGCAGCGGCGCCCTCCCCTTCGGACCTTCTGGACCTCCTCGCCGTCGCTGCTTTCCGAAGACGACTTCGAGGTCCGTCGGGTTGCGTGCACCGACTGTCCGGACTTTCCGTGCAACGAGTTTTCCGCTTTGCCGGCCCTCGGACGCCACTCACGCCACTTGTGCATCTCATCTACTCCAGCATTCGTGGATTCCGCGGCTTCCGCGGCCTCTACAACCTCTGTCAGTGTGGGTGGTGGCTCCTTGTTCATCAGGCTGCGCTGCACTTCCTTGTCCTTCAGACCACAAAGAACTCCGTCCCTGAGGGCCATCTCTAAGCAGTGGTCCCATCTGCAGGGGGCGGCGGCTATTCTCATAGCTGTTACGAAGGCTTCTACCGACTCGTCCAGCGCTTGGACTCGCCTCCAAAACGCGCTCCGAGCGGGAAACATTGCCCTCGAGGGTCGGAAACGCTCACGCAGCAGTTTCATGATGTCATCGGCTTTGAAATCACCCATCTTCTTTGGTGCAATAATGCCCACCAGCGTTCGCTTGGTCTCCATCCCAAGCATGCGGGTGAGGATGGCCCTCTTCCTTTCCTCGTCGTCTTCTTTGACTGAGTTCCACCAGTGCCGCCTGGAAATCCATCTCAAAGAGCTCCCAGTCTTGCGGTTTGGTAATGTTGAACCCGCTCTGTGCCCTGGCTCCTTGGGGATCCATAATCCCATCCTCGTCGCCAGTTTAGTGTATGAGAGTCAAGACACAGGAAACAGCCAAGGGCTGGGTTAACTCAGGTTTATTGCATGGTGGACAGAGGGAACATGAGGTAATGGCGGACGAACAGCTCTATATATATGGTAGTAACGTATTTGAATGTGGCTCCACGATAGCCCATTGGCTACTGCCCGCGTGACGTCATGGCGGGTCACGCCCTTCTTGTCCAGGTGTAGGTAGCGGCGGGAAACTTCCCGCGCTGTGGCCTTTGATGGGTTTGAACCAAGAGAGCTTGGACGCTCGCTGCTGCCAGCTGGTGGTCATTAGCTCGCGTCCTATTACAGGGTTTATAGTGATACAGCTGAAGGTTACATTGGTTCAGATACATTGTTATCACATGTAGAAGGTTACACTGTTAGAACACAACAGACATCAAATGAGAAGGGAGGACTCACTTGAAAAGGCCTTGATGCTGGGAAAGGTGGAGGGCAAGAGAAGAAGGGGGCATCCAAAGATGAGATAGATAGATGGTATTGTGGACACAATGGGCACAGAGCTTGGTGGGCTGAGGAGAATGGTGGAGGATAGAGATGCCTGGAGGAAAATGGTCCATGGGGTCGCAAAGGGTCGGAATCGACTGTGCGCCTGAACAACAACAACAAGGGGTTCTCAACTCTCTGGAGCAGATTTGGGCTGGCACGTGACTGTGGGAAGAGGAGTTGGCAAATACGCCCCAATTCCTCTCACCCTCGGAAACATTCCATGAGTTCTGCTTACAGGGAACTTGCAAAAATTTAGGGCCAAAACCAGTACTGTATCTCTAATATACTAGGATCAGGTAGCATCAATTGATTAAAATCGGGTGTTTTTTTTCTC
Organism: Bradypodion pumilum; assembly: GCA_035047305.1. Classification (NCBI taxonomy): domain Eukaryota; kingdom Metazoa; phylum Chordata; class Lepidosauria; order Squamata; family Chamaeleonidae; genus Bradypodion; species Bradypodion pumilum. The sequence continues at coordinate 303,298,486 of JAWDJD010000004.1, read as the reverse complement.
ATTATCTCAGGTAGATATGTTCTTCTTTATTTGTGACTTCTTTGTTCTCCTTAAGTTATATCTTTTGCTAATAGCAATTCCATTCAGAGTTTAAACTCATCCTTGCCTTTATTATTTAGAGATGTAGCTTTTATTATTCAAACATGTAGCTTTCTGCTCTCAGCATCCTGCCTCTCTCACTCTGTCACCCTCTCCTTTAAACGTTGCTTTTGTTTATTACACTTATCCCTTGTTACTTATCCGTGTCCTCCTCTTTGAAAAAGCAGTGGAATAGCAATGAACCACAAACTTTATATGGGAGATACAGATTGAAATTTCAGCTCATAATGGTAAAAATAATTCAGAGTAATGTATAATTTTAACAGCCTTCTTTCATGTTCAAAAATCCTTTCCTAAGTTACACATTGATCTTATTTACATTTACTGCTTGGTGTATTTACCAAACAAAGTTTCTAAATATATAGAAATAAGGTTCATACCAGGTAATATTCATCCACCAGGTCAGTGTGCTGCATGATGGCGACACTCCCCCAGGTCTCTGGCAGATATTTTTTACATCACCTGATTTCTGGATACAGTATCAGAGAATAAAGTGCTGTAGCACTTTGAAGACTAACTGATATATTTTAATGTTAGCTTTCATGGATCACGTCCACTTCATGAGACATGATTTCTGGATGTTTAATTGAACCTTCCACATACCAGACATGTACATTACTGACGATCTTTGGTCTTTCCCAGGAATATATTTGCTGAAATCAATGAGGTTTATGTTCTACTAATTATATTTGAGGCTCAGTCCCAATTGAATCAGTGCTGCATAATCAAAGGATGATCAGCTGACTACCGGTACAACTTTACTGAAAGGGAAGTCTCACTCACTTTTTTACATCTCAACATACAGTATGTGTAAAAGTACATAGAATAAACCAATAGTTGCAAATCAAGAAGTGCAGAAAGCAGTGAACATTTAGTAAATATTACTTTTTTATCATAGCAACTCTTCTATATCATATGCTGTTAACATGCATAACCTGGTGAAATATGCTCTTTTGCTTAGATAAAAATGGCTGATCCTTGGAAAGAGTGCATGGATTATGCAATTACTTTAGCAAAAAAAGCTGGAGAGGTACGTATACTTCAACTTCTCTTAAGTATTTTATTATTATCTTATTCCGATCAGGCATGTTTGCCTTATAGTGCTATCTAGTGCCTAACCAGTATGAAGAGATGAAGGATTTTAAAACAATGGAAAGGGAGTGTATACAATACAAAATTGTTCATCTATGCAGACAACACAGCAATGTCCATTCAGGGATCAAGCTTTGATGAGGTAGCTGGAAAATGTACTGGAGCACTTGAAGAATTAAGGACAGTATTACAACATCAACAATTTCAAGCCATTTCAAGCAAGACTCAAGTGTTTGCTTTCCACCTTCAAAACTGAGAGGCAAGGTTTGAGTTGAATGTTACATGGCAAGGGAACTGATTACAGCATTGTTCAGCTCAGCATCAAAATACCTCGGTGTGACACCTGACAGGACACTCTCTTTTAAGCAGAACTGCCTGAATACCAAAGCCAGAGATAGCCAACGGCCAGGGATGAGGAACAGCTGCATCTACTGTCGCCACCCTCCTGGCCTCGCCTGTGGCTGGAGGGTTGAAAGGATGCTGCTGTCATGGGGGCTGCTGAGGACCTGGCTACCTTCCCTGGCCCCCGCCAATGGCTGGGGATGAGGAGCAGCTGCGGCCGCTGTTGCCACCCTCCTGGCCCCGCCTGCGGCCAGATGTTGGAGAGGACATTGCAGCCACACTATTGCTATGGACTTGTCGGGTGAATGTTGTGGACTTTTAAATGAGTGTTTTCCCTTGCAATGTTTTATGCCTAGCGATACTGTATTTATATTTTATATTGTAACATGAGATGTTTTATGGTGTATGTAAGCCGGCCTGAGTCGTACCAGTCGAGTGGGCGGCATACAAATCCAATAAATAATAATAGTACAAGGAACAACAACATCAAGAAACTCACAAACTATAAATGGGGAACTCAACCTTCCATGCTGTGTACATCAGCTTTGGCCCTGAGCGTCTCCACAGCAGAGCATGCTGCTGCAGTATTATGTGCATCCACACATGCAAAAGAAGTTGACATCATCGTTAATGAAGCCATGTATAAAGTGACAGGATGCCTCAAACCTACACCATTTGAGAAAATATACCCTCTTGTTGGTCTTGCTCCACTTAAGACCAGAAGAAAAGTAGCAGTGGACTCTGAGAGAACTAGGCAAGAGAATGACCCTCAACACCCTATGAATGGATATGAGCCTCAAGCCCACCGACTCAGATCCAGGAAGAGCTTTATGCGGCATAGAAATTTAAAAATTAAATTAAATTAAATTATGGCAAGAACAAACATTCTTGAGGGTACAAATGAGGAACGCCAAATTAGAAGATGGAGGAAGGAGTTCACTGGGCAAGGAATATAATTAAAGGAGGATATAGCTGAAGATCTCAACCTCCCCTATGTCACTTGGAGGACCCTGAATAGGCTGAGGGTTGGAGTCCCAACGGCAAGATTAAATGTGGTTTATCGGCTTTGTAAAGAAGTGTAAAAAATAATATCCAAAATTTTGGAGCCAGCTATGGCATATGGACATAGCTTCTAGATGTTTGGATGGGCAGTTCTGCTTCTAGGAGGACTTATTGATAATGAATAACAGTGTTTGTTCAAATCTACATTAGATAATTAAGTGTCATGGGAATCTTTTATAACAGTGCTTCCCTCTTGCTGCTGCTGCTTTTTCCTCCCAAGAAGAAACATTTTAATTAAATAGTATGCTTCCCTTTTAAATTTATTTTTTAAAGTTATGTTAATTCACATTTTAAAAAAATTCATATACAGAATTTTTATTACAGGTAATCCGGGAGGCTTTGACAAAGGAGGTAGCAATCATGATTAAAAGCTCTCCAGCAGATCTAGTGACAATCACTGATCAAAAAGTAGAAGAAATGATTATCTCTTCTTTAAAAGAAAAATATCCATCTCACAGGTACATCATATATTAGTACTCTATTATGGTGAGGAGAAATTGGATCTAAAACACAACTACTCAATCTTTTGTTCTTGATGGCTCAAAATTAAGTAAAAAAGACAATGCTTTTTAAATCTTGGTTTATATATGCTTGCATTTGTCCAGGAAAATATTCATTGCTTCTTTTAACTTTCAGTTAGGGAGGGGAGAAAGGAGCTGACTGGTTCACAGTCTTGCCACATTACCTGACATCAGTTTGACCCAGTTGGCCCTGAGGAAGTGGACAGGCTCCTTGGATCTGTCTGCGCCACTGCCTGTGGGTTAGATCCTTGCACTGCCTGGTTAGTTAAAACGACCATGGCAGTGACAGGCAGTTGGGTTGAAGCAATGGTTAATGCATCACAAGAGGGGGTGTTTCCTGAACCTCCGAAACATGCCTTGGTGTGCCCCCTCCTGAAGAAGCCATCACTTGACCCAACAGTATTGACCAATTTCCGGCCGGTCTCCAACCTTTACTTTTTAGGGAAGGTATTGGAGAAGGCGGTGGCGCAGCAGTTACATGGGGTTCTGGATGAAGCGGATTCTCTGGACCCTTTTCAGTCAGGATTCAGGCCTGGATATGGTATCGAGACTGCATTGATCGTGCTGATTGATGATCTCTGGTGTGAGTGGGATGGAGGTAACCCATCCGTCCTTGTTCTTCTTGACCTCTCAGCAGCCTTCAATACTGTTGACCATGGTATCATTCTGGAGCAGCTCCAAGGATTAGGGATCCAGGGCATTGTGTGGTCCTGGTTCTCCTCATTTCTGAGGGTTCGTACCCAGTCGGTGTGCAAGGGGGCCAGAGGTCCAGCCCTAGGCTCCTTCAATATGGGGTGCCACAGGGCTCGGTGCTCTCGCCTCTCTTATTCAACATACAGTGATACCTCATACAACGTCCAAACTTGGTTCCACAAGTTTGGACTTTATACGGATTTGGACTTTGTATGAGGCATGCAAAATCCTAGCTGTGATGCCTCGTACAACACTGTTTCCATAGAGATACATTGTACTGTAACAGCACAGACTTCAGGGCAAAGTCAAGGAAACAGACAGGGAACTGACAGAACTTTAAGAAATCATTGTCTAAAGGCTAAAAACATTACAAAAACATGTTAAACAACCCTGATTGTCCAAGAACTTGAAGAATGCTGCAAAAATCCCAGGAATGCTTCTAAAAATTCTGATGAAAAATTCAAAAAAATATATCCAAAATCGTGCTCAAAACCACTCCTAAACACTCTTCGCCTCATGCAAAACCCACAAGAGCAATGCACACATGTGTCCTGCCTTTTATACTGCCCAGGCACAATGCAACCTGGGAAAACCCCAATGCCTCATACAACGTCACACGACTTTGTATGAGGCAACTTTTTTCAAGGAATTAGGCGATGTTGTATGAATCCGATGTTGTATACATGAAGGCGCTGGGGGAGATTATCTGTTCCCACAGGGTGAAGTATCGTCAATATGCAGATGATACACAACTGTACATCTCAACCTGCGGTGATCCCAGCGATGCAGTGGAAGTCCTATCCAGGTGTCTGAAGGCTGTTAGGGTCTGGATGGGGGACAACGGGTTACAGCAAGGCTGAGTGGCTGTGGGTTGGGTGCCCAGTGTTATCCTGGGAGTTGTCATCTTTGGTTCTGGATGGGGCTCTTCTGCCTCAGACAGACCCGGTCTATAACTTGGAGGTTCTCCTGGACTAATGCTTCTTGCTTGATGAGCAGGTGGCAGTCGTGGCCAGGAGGGCTTTTGCGCAGCTTCGCATAATTCGCCAGTTACGCCCACTCCTTGCTCATGGTCACACTTGCGCTGGTCACCTCCAGACTAGACTACTGCAATGCGCTCTACATGGGTCTGCCCTTGATGACCATTCAGAGGCTGCAACTGGTGCAGAATGCAGCTGCCCACATGGTGACAGGGTGTGGGCAGCTGCATTCCCCTCCACGCCTTTCCCCTCCGGGAGCTGCACTGGTTACCGGTGTGCCTCTGGGTGCAATTCAAGGTGGTGGTAATGACCTTTAAAGCCCTACATGGTAGTGGACCAGGGTACTTAAGAGACTGCATCACCCCACGGACATCGACCCGGCCCACCAGAGCAGATCGGAGGGGCTCCCTAAGAATTCCATCTGCCAGAGAGGCTCGTCTCTCTGGCACTAGGAGAGCCTTCTCCGTATCTGCTCCGGCCCTGTTGAACATCTTAGTGATCGAGTTGTGCCTCCAGGCAGAGCTATTGCCATTCAGAAAGGGGCTAAAACATGGTTAGCTCACCAGGTGTGGGGTGCTGCCGGTGGGGCAGCGCCCCCCCCCCCCCCCCCCGGTTGGTTGATATAAAGGCCATCCGGGGGAGTAGCTTTATTATTTGAGTTTTAGTTAGTCTAAATGTTGTAATTGGAGGCAGAGGATGGTCAAAGGTTTTAATAATTTTAAGCTTAGGGTTTTTATGTTTATTGTGGGGATGTTTTTATATGGGATTTTGTAATGTTTGGTGTAAGCTGCCCAAAGTAGCCCTAGCAAGGGGGTGGCGGTACAAATTGAAGAAAAATAAATAAATAATATGTCTTCTCTCTTCTAATTTGGTCTTCCCTAATCTGGTGTCTTCCAGATGTTTTGGGCCACAATGTCCATAATTCATAACCAATATAGGGAAGCTGGCAGGGGATAGAGAAATTATAGTTCAGCACATTTGGAGAGTATTAGGTGTGTGGATACTTTTCAGGTCCATTCCAGTCATGTAACATGAATAGTCTAAAGGAAGCATCTGTGGTGGAAATTAAGAGAAGGAATGGAAAGATGTATAATGGACAGCTAGATAGCCAATCAGGACTTGGAAAGAAGACACTAGTCTACAGGCTAAAGAAGCATTGTGGTGTGACAGACGTCTGACAAGACAAGTACTTGAAGAGAAACCTGGTTTTGCCATTAGGACCTTTGTAGATGAAAGTAGAAAGAAACAGAGTCTTGTTTAGCATGGGCAGTATTTAAGGTGCTAAAATCTACATTCCGTATATCTCTTTTGTAGCAGGTTATTCATGTACTGTACCATAGCAGGAACTGTTTCACCCAATTATTGCATAATTATCAAGATGTGATACTCATTGCCTTTGAATTATGCAATTGAAGAATGACAATGAAAAGTGGCTGGTAGCTAGTGTAGACCCATTAGGGGTGATGCTAGATATTTGAGAGGCATCCTCTACAAGGGCTAAGAAGCAGAGGGACTGTAGTCCCCTAATGTTTTGCTATTCCCATGGAGTTTAGCAAGCTCTGCCTCTGTGTGCATACTTTAATAGCCGTCTACAAAAATTGTTTTGGCAAGGAACAAGTGAGGTTCCTGGAACGCCTCTACGAAGGTTGGGTGGCTACAACTACTGTACCAGAATTCTAACTATGGGAATTTCTGCAGGAAAAAAAATCCAAAAATCCCATGGCTAATAGTTTCTATCTGACAAAGAGATGGCATTTCCTCCTCCTTCTTTGTGTAGACTGAGATTGGACTGGCACCCGAATCATGCTTCAGTGCAAAATATTGGAGAGCAATTTCCATACTACCCGAGGGGCAGAGGCGTCACTTAAGATATGAGGAGCAGACTGCATCGTGCATACAGCTGTGTCCTCTTAAGATTTTGCCACCATTCCATGTACTTCACAATCTGTCTCAGATTGCCATTTATATAGAACTCCATGTTTGGAGGTAGAGTCACAATTAATATCTGTTGCTTGGTGGGGAAAATTCTCTTTTATTCACATGCTTCTTGTAGCCTTTCTTCAGGTAAGCCCATGTGATTCAGCCACAGGACCATACCTTCCAAGTCTAGAACACTTAATTAAATGCACCCTTTAGTCTAGTTGACAAGATGGTGTATATTTATGCCTTCCCACTGTTTAAAGCAGGGCTGAGAAATCTCTGGTCTTGCCTGTATTGATAATCTGCTACTACAATTGTACTTCAACAGTGATCAGGCTTGCATGGGACCGATGGGAATTGGAGTAAAAAAAATATGTGAAGGACATGTTCCCCAGCAATGGTTTACAGTTAAATGAGTCTTAAAAATTGGGGATAGTCAAGGAATTATTTGTTTGAGTTTTTAAAGTTATGATAGTTTAAAAACTATATGTGTCTAATGTAAATAGCACACATGCTCTTAACTGCAAAAACATATTTGTTGATTCTAGCTTCATTGGGGAAGAATCTGTTGCAGCTGGTGCAGGGAGTACCTTGACGGATAATCCCACTTGGATTATTGATCCTATTGATGGAACTACTAACTTTGTACATAAGTATGATATTTTTAACTTTCTCTTCATCACTAAATAAGGTGGGAGGACAATTTTAATGCCTCATTTGTCTAGGACAATAGTAAAACTTTTGATCTGCTATTGGTAATAGAGTAGACACTACTGCCAGCGACTCAGTGCCCAGTGTCAGGCGGCGGTTAACTAACCTGACAACCTTGAGGACTAACGGCCTTTAGTGTCAAAGTCCACGGGGAAGGGTGATGGTCCCCAAGTGGACTAAATCCAACTTGAATCCATCTTGATGGAGGGCAGCAACTTCATCAATACTGGTCTGGGGCTGATGAGGACTTTGTATGCCAAAAGGGCTCAGGACCAGAAAGTAACTCACGAAACTGGATTAGTGGTCAGGGCGTTGTTCCCTTACCAATAAATTAGCCAGTTAGGTTCAGTCTTGATGCCCTCAGACACCAATTATTTTATTTTATTTTGTGATGTATTTGTTGGTGGTGGTTTTTGATTTGTTGTGGGTATTGTTATTGGTTTTCTGTTTTTTCACTGCCCAGAGTGGGATAACACCCAGATGGGCGGTATAGAAATTCAGTGAATGAATGAATGAATGCAATGTGGAAGACAGATGAAAGGTCACTGTATTATATTCTCAGGACAGTCTTCATGGCTGATCACTATGATGCTTGCCTATACAGGTACAGTGGTACCTCGGATAAAGTCTGATTCGGATAAAGTTTTATTCAGATAAAGTCACGTTTTTCAAGCACACGTGATGCATCGCATAAAGTCCAAAACCGCTTAAAAATGGACGTTATCCGAGGTATTTGGTATAGGAACCTCGGATAAAGTTCATTTTTGGACGTTATCTGATGTATCACCCACTTGATTCGGATAAAGTCCAAAATCAGATAAACTCCAAATTTGTGGAATGGAGTTTGGACTTTATCCGAGGTTATACTGTATTTGGATTGTGATACAACAGAAGAAGAAATTGTGGGATGTATATATTATACTCTGCCACCACCACCACCACCACCACCACCCCACACACACACCATATGTTTGGAAGGGTGTAGTTAAATATTTATATTTTAGAAAATATTTTTGTTTGTTTCAATCTTATTTTTCTATTTTCCATTTGTTATTCTTATTTTGGCTTTTTTTTGCTGATGAGTGCTATATGTTTCTTTAATACTCAAGGTTTCCCTTTGTGGCAGTTTCAATTGGCTTTGTTGTGAAGAAGCAGGTAATTGGTTGATTCATTTTCATGCTTAGTTGAAAAAGAAAAATCCTTCCTTTTACTTGTTTTCTTTCTCCCATTAAGTGTCATGTTTTCCTGGTTGCAGATGGAATTTGGAATTGTGTATAGTTGCGTAGAAGATAAAATGTACACTGGCAGGAAAGGGAAAGGAGCGTATTGCAATGGGCAGAAACTTCAAGTGTCACAACAGCAAGGTAAGAGGGACTCCTTGCTCACGGTCACTCACGCTCTGGTCACCTCCAGATTGGATTACTGTAACGCGCTCTACATGGGGCTGCCCTTGATGATCATTCGGAGGCTGCAGCTGGTCCAGAACGCGGCTGCCTGGGTAGTGATGGGTCGTGGGCGTTATGCTCATGCCTCACCGCTGCTCCGGGAGCTGTACTGGTTACCGGTGTGCCTCTGGGTGCAATTCAAGGTGCTGGTCTTGACCTTTAAAGCCCTACATAGCAGTGGACCAGGATACTTAAGGGACCATGTCGCCCTGAGGTTTTCTGCCCGTCCTACTAGGGCAGACCAGAGAGGCTCTTTGGTGGTCCCGCCTACTAAAGAGGCACATATGAGGGGACTAGAAGAAGAGCCTTTTCGGTGTTTGCCCCGGCCCTGTGGAACCTCTTACCATCAGACCTACGCCTCCAGACTGAGCTGATCCACTTTAGGAAGGCCCTTAAGACTTGTCTGTGCCAGCAGGTATGGGGCCCGTCAGCTGTAACGGCCCAGTCCCGCTGGCTGGTATGATGGCCTGCTGTAACACACCTGACTGTTTTTATTACACCTGTCTGTTTTTTATTGCTCCCCCTTGTCCCCTGTCCCTCCCCCTCCCTCTTTTAGCTTATTTTAACTTTTTAATATAATTTTTGGCATTGTTTAATTCTCTTTTAACAGTTTTAAATTTTGTCTATGTATCTTTCTCTTAAGGGGTTAGGGAGGTTGGGGTGCATATTGTTGTTTTAGCTTGTATGTATTTTAGCTGTCATGTAAGCCACCTTGGGTCATCCTTGGATGAGGAAGGCGGGGCAGAATTTTTTTAAATAAATAAATAGAGGCTGTCCTCGTGGGTGTCATGGTGAAAATGTGACACAGTAGTTTTATAATCTTTTCTACATGCTTTCTTTTCTACATAATGTCTTGTTTATATGAGAAAAAAATAGGGTGAGGGACTTCAATTATGGATTCCTTATTACTAATTAAATATACAGTGGAACCTCATGCAACAATCACCCCGTATAGCCACAAAAGCGCATAACAATTAGGTTATATCAATTTTCCCTATGGAAAAAATTCGTATAACAATTTTTCAATGGGAAAAACCACTTAGCGAAAAAAAAGTTGCATGATGCATCCCATAGGGAAAATCGCTATACGATGCATGTATCACATAGCAATTGTTTTGTACAACAACGAGCCCTGTGGAATGGATTAAAATCGTTGTATGAGGTACTACTGTATATATGTAAATGCTCCAAGGCTAATTTCAGGGCAGGAAACCATGCTAGAGGATTGTCAGAGACATGCAGTATAGCCCATCTGGAGAGTCAGTGTGGTATTGTGAGGTGGTTAGAGTGGGTCTTGAAAGGCCCAAGCTGAAGGCCACTCTCCCCCTGGATCTATGATTGTTTCTCAGGTAAGTCTAACTTGGAGGGTAGGTATAAGGTTAAAACGAGTGGAGAGGCATGTAGGCACCTAGTGGTTATTAGAGCAAAATCACTTTGTAAATCTCGTAAATATTTAGATTAAATAAATATTTATTGCTTCTCAAAGTAGATGAGTGCTGTAGGCTTGGCCTTTAGTCAGAACCTTCTAGAATCTAGATCAACTTTGCATTGTTCAGATCTTTGTTAGGGATCACATATTCATTCATTCATTTAACTTGCATCCCATCCAATTGATAATAAAAGTCTAATAATAAAAGTCAACTGGATTATAGTTCATAAATCTTGCATCATAATAAACATTATTAGTGTTCAAAGTGCCAAAAAAATCTCTTTTCATATAATTCCAGGTATAAAACCTGTTTTCATAAAAAAAATCTTTGGGTGGGAGAAATCAAATCCTGTCACTTTGTTATTATATGCTATTACATGCTAATGGTGACTTCTTTTAAGAAATGCAGTTTTAAAAGATTTTAAGCTCTTTTTATTCTCTTTGAATAATACAGGCCAGATGTAAATGAATGTAGCAGATACTGTAGTCTTAATTACACTTTCCTTTTTAAAAAAACAGATATTACAAAAGCACTGTTAGTGTCTGAGCTGGGATCCAATCGTGATGCAGAAGTTATAAAAATTGTTCTTTCTAACATGCAGAGACTCCTCAGCCTTCCTGTTCATGGGTATGACATTTTTCTTGTTTCTCTTTTCATTTACCTAGTTTTTAGTACTCTCCTTCTAACATGTTTCTCAGCCAGTAGATCCAGCACATAAATAAAATACAAATAGCCCCAGGAAATATAAAAATACTTTTCACACCATCCATTCAAAGAGGCCAAATGAAAATCTCCTTGACTAAAATTCTGGCTGAAGGACAACATGCTGTCCTACTTAATGTGAACAGAAGAAAAGTCCTTGTTTTGATCAGAAAAGGGATGGCTCAAGTGACTAAGATGCTGACTGGGAGGCGGAAGGTTAGCAGTTTGTTTCCCGAGTACTACAGGATGGAATGAGCTCCTGTCTTTGTCCCAGCTCCTGCCAACCTAGCAGTTTGAAAACAAATTGCAAGTAGATAAATAGGGACCAATTTGGTGGGAAGGTAACAGCGCTCCGTGCGCTCTGGTGTCTCGTCATGCCTTCCACATGACCACGGAAATGTCTGCAGAAGCAGACAGCGCTGGCTATTTGGCTTTGAAACAGAGATGAGCACTGAACCCTAGAGTCAGATACGACTGGCTTTCGAGCAAGGGAAACCTTTACCTAGTGCAGAGAACATTGGTGTAGCCCTTACCCTTGCATGTAAAGGACAACATATTCCAGTGGTAGCCAACCTTGGCACTCCAGTGTTGGACTTCAATTCCCAGATGCCCTGATCAGCAGAAGTGCTGACTTGAGCTTCTGGTAATTGAAGTCCAAGAACATCTGGAGTGCCAAGGTTGGCCATCACTGGCATAGTCCCTTACTCTGCTTATGGAAGGCAGTACAAGAATAAGAAGAAAAGGAGTAAAGCTGGGTGCTAGCAATGTTAACAGTAGAAGTCGCTGTTCTGTCAGAGATGTATTATCAAAGGGAGGTCACTGCTTCTAACAATAGATGACATAGAAGTAGATATACCCTTCCATCTTAGGTCTATTCATAGGTAGAGAGTTAAATTGATCTTGAACACACTTCATGATGGAAGGGGGTATTTCATCTTACCAGTTTTGGGGAGATGTACTTCTGGCTAGAAAACCCATTTCCCTGTGTCTGAAACATTTAATTAAAATGCCTTAAATAATAAATAAACCTATTGTCACTTATGGTTCGCATGTATCTTTTACAATAGGGATGTGCAGCCTTTTTGGCCTAGGGAGCGCTATATACAGATTTGTGCCCACATACCCTTCTCAGCCTACAGTGGTGTGGGAGACATAAACCTTTCTTACTTACTGAGTTTTAGTGGATTAGTGGTTAAGACGCTGAGCTTGACAACCAAAAGGTTGGCAAGTCAGCAGTTTGACACCCGAGTGTTTTGCAACACTCTGGAGGCCTGGTTTTAAATCCTCATTCTGCATGGAAGCTCACTTGCGGAACTGGTAAAACCACACCTTTGAAAGCCCTATTAGTTAAAGGTCGCCCTTGCTCGAAACCCTGTCGTATTTGACTCTAGGGTTCAGCGTTCATATCTGTTTATAGCCAAAGAGCCAGCATTGTCTGCGTTTGCAGATGTTTCTGTGGACATGTGGCAGGCATGCCTCAACACCTGAGTGCACCGAACACTGTTTACCTTCCCATCAAAGTGGTCCCTATTTATCTACTTGCAATTTCTTGCTTTCGAACTGCTAGACTGGCAGGAGCTAGGACAGAGACAGCAGCTCACTCTGTCGTGCAGTACTCGGGAATCGAACTCCGACCTTCCAGTCATCGAGTTCAGCATCTTACCCACTTGAGCCACTGTGGTCCCAAAAGTCCAATTAGAGTTGCTATAATATAGCTCCAACTTGACAGCATGTAACAAAGACTATATAGCTTTTCATTCATAGCACCTATATATATGTGTGTGTGTGTGTGATCTGTTTTAGGATTAGGGCAGTAGGAACAGCAGCCGTAAATATGTGCCTAGTGGCAACTGGTGGAGCAGATGGCTACTATGAGATGGGCATTCACTGCTGGGATATGGCAGGAGCTGGAATAATCATCACAGAGGCAGGCGGAGTGCTGCTCGATGTGTCAGGTAAGCAACAAATACAACAATCCCATTTTGGTTTATTGTGCTTAACTGAAACCCCTACTTACGAAAAAAATCCATTCCGTAGGCTTTTTCTTAAATCGTTTTTTATGTAACTCGAAGCAAACCCATAGGGAAAAAAGTTTTTTACGTAACTCGAAGCAAACCCATAGGGAAAATGATTTTTTTAAATGGAAATCGAAGCAAACCCATAGGGAAATGAATTTTTACATAACTCAAAACAAACCCATAGGAAAAAGAATCTTTATGTAACTTCATGCTTATGGGAAATTGTGTAAATCGGGGCATAGTTTTAGCATGAAATCATTATGTAAGTCGAATTTTATGTAACTTGGGGCATTTGTAAGTCGGGTTTTACTGTATATATATTGTGTGTTCCTTTCAGTCACTAATTACAGAATGACAAGTGGTCTGTGGAATGTTGAGTTAGACTTTAGCATGGAACTATATTCCATTCAATTGGGCAGCTATGGATTTCATTAATTATGATGATGATGAAATATCTTGCTCTAAAGTTGGAGATCTTTGCAGGGGGGGGGGGTTAGAGATATTGCAATAACATTCAGCATTTAATAACAGTTATAAAACACTTGATTTTTATCAGGGAGTTACTATTTGATTAGTATCTTGGGTATAGATCTCTGGTGGTGCAGGGGTTAAGCTCCTGTACTGCAGCCAGAAGGTTGTGAGCTCAATCCTGACTTGGATCTCAAGGTTGACTTAGCCTTCCATCCATCTGAGGTCGGTAATATGAGTACCCAGCATGTTGGTGGCAAAATGCTAATTAACTTGTGAACCACCCAGAAAGTACATTAAACGTTATTGGGCAGTATATACGTCTAATTGCTATTGCTATCAGATTAGCAGATGTGCTCTTTCTTGTCACTGTCAAAATCATAGTTGTATTTCATAAGCCAATAATTTGGCAGATCCTTTCGAGCAAGGGATATCTTTGCCTTTAATTTACTAGGAGTAAACTTTGTGCCACTATACAAACTTTTTTGTTCACACCTGTCCCCTACTGTTGTAACTACTAACTGGGAACCTGGCTTCTTATGCCCTTTACAAACCAGGAATCAATAACATAGACGGACTTGCAATACTGACCTATAATGAGCATGACACAGACTGCGGTTTAAATAGGACACTAAACAAATCAGGATTGGTTGGTTGAGTTGTCGACTGCAACTTGTATCCGAGAATACATTTTTTTCCTAAAGCAGGGAAAATGTCATTGGCGTGAATTTGTTTACGGTGGATCCCAGCTTGCCATGAAGTGACCCACACACTATGATCATGGAGCCATCTCCTGGTTGAGTAGTTCTCCCAAGAAGGGAAAGCAAATTGGAAACAAGCAGGTTGCATGCACAAATACATTTCTATTCATGGTAGACCAGGATTGTCAGGAATTGTAACATGTCATATCATAAGAACATAGGAAACCATCTTATACTGAATCATACCATTGTTCTGTTTAGCCCATTATTGTCTGTCTTGGCAGCAGTTCTCCAACTTTCATGCAGGAGTCTTTTCCAGACCTGTACAGAGACCCCTAATACTGTTTGGTGACCTGCCATCCATGTACTTGGCCTGGCCCTGCTTGGTTTTTAAAATCAAAGAGATCAGGGTAAAATGGGGTCACTTTTAAGATTAACTGCATTTTTTTTTCTCCACCAGCCATTGGCATGAGATATCTGGGGTGCTGGGAAAACCACAGTTTACATCCTGGGCTGGTAGCCAGTTTTGCCCACCTTCATCCTAGCAAAGATTTCTGTGAGGGAAAAGGAAGGGGAGGTTGTTTGCTGATTTCTAATGCAATTCATCACATTACATTCCACACTGTTCAGAGGATTTATCAGCGGAGGCAGAAAGAGTTCTAGGGAAAAGGGTGAATCTGGAAAAACTGCACACCCTCTTTCCATGAGAAACGGGATATGACTAGACCCCTGTTCTGGTATTGAGGTTTACTTCATAATATTCAGTCTGAACTTTGAGCAGTAAACCATATGCATTTTCTTTGTATTTTCTTTTCTAGGCGGGCCATTCGATTTGATGTCCAGGAGAATAATCGCTGCCAATAGCCAAGCACTAGCAGAGCAGATAGCGAAACAACTTCAGGTCATTCCTTACCAAAGGGATGATGCAACAGATTAATATGTGAAAATAGCATCTTTTATGCGCGTGACAGTTCCTTTCACTTGGATCACATACCTCAAAAGCATTTTCTGGGTGAACATCCTTTGCCCTTGAGTAGTGTGGTCATAAACTATAGCATTAGCGATGACTCCTGCCATTTCAAAGCCTGCTTATTTGCTTCCTTCCCCAACCCAATTTCCCCCCGGACATATCTATTGTCTTTCAAATTGGAATATAAGGACGAAAAGCAGATTATTTTAGTTTAGTATCTGGTTTGTTGTATTATACCATGTATGTAATTCAGGGTCATTTCACCTCACAACAAAATTGCTGGATTTATGCAGGCATTGTCTTGTCATATGAGCTTTATAAAATACTGTATCTTTTTAAAATGGATGATGGATGAATTACTCTCCAGATGTGCTGTATGGTACTGTGTCCACGATGACTCTATGTTGATTCTGCTGGCTCAAGCAACTGGTTGTTTCAGACCAGGTGAACAGAAAACATTGCAAGGAGACAACAATTCCTAAGATACCACCAGCCAAAATAACCATGCCACGTAGGATATTCTGAGAGTTGTAGTCCAGAAAAGTAAGATTGTCTGTTCAGACCAATGACATCTGAAGAACAGATGCCATAATCTTAATCCTTTATTTTAAAAAAGAGGGAGAAAGAACCACGGTTGAATACTATTTTGACTAGTGAAAAAATCCCTAGTCAGGCACTTGTTCTGTTGTAAACCAATGAAATTCTTTCCTCCCAAATGTGTTTGTTTTGACTCAAACTAGCTAAAGGGGCAAAATAAACTTATTCCAGTGCATCCCTGTTTTAACAATGCGAGTCTTATGGTGCAATCCTGTAAACCATTGTGCTAAAACTGCAGTACTGTACATGCTACGTGGAGGTCAGCCCTAGACTAGAGCAAGAGGCATGTTCGTGAAAACTGTCCATAGATAATTTTGTGCTTCAGCTGCCTTTGGGCTGTCACTTACACAATTGTTTTTTTTTTTTTAAATAGTAGGTCAAAAAGGCAAAATCTCAGTATTTGTTAAAGTTTAAATTGGAGGTAGGGGGAACAAAAGCAGGGTTACTGTATAAAATGATTTTTAAAAATAGTGTAGTCTACCAATGCATGGGCTCCTTGCTGAATAACGACTCCAAGGTATCTAAGGTATATATTGTAGCACAACATTTAAAATAATTATCAGCTTAGACTCTTGCTTTAAAATTAATATGAAAATTATCTCCCTACTTTTCCTGATAAATGACCCGTTATTCCAGAACTATAAACTCCAGAGTGTCAAATATTGAGGAATTATTATTGAACGGGTATCTATGTGTAAAGGAATCTTGCTTTAGCCATTATTTTGAAAATAAATGAAACTGCTTTTACTTGAATTATTAAATCACCTGCAGCTGAAATGTACTGTATACATTTAACTTTGTATAGGTGTACAGTTAAGTTTCAGCCAGTAGAGGGACTCAGTTCACTATATTGAAATGTTAATTTTCCTTACTGTTGCCTCATAACCTGAGTATCATGTACTGTATATGTAACAGACAGATCTTTTCTTTCTTAAAATACTTCATCTTTTAGTCTCCATCAGCTTGCTGCTGTTGACATCCGGTAGAATGGCCTATCTCTGTATATCATACACGGGGGGACTGCAATAGCTCAGTGGTTAAGAAGCTTGCCTTGTTATCTGGATAGGTCGGCAGTTCAAGACCAAGGTGCTGAATGACAGAATGAGGGCTTGTCTCTGTCCCAGCTCCTGCCAACCTAGCAGTTTGAAAGCAAGAAATTGCAAGTAGATAAATAGGGACCATTTCAGTGGGAAAAGATCTTGGGGACATGAAAGGAGCCTCATTTGCGTGTCCCCCAAACGGAGTCTCTCCAGCAAAAACCCTTTCAACCCAGAATAATTTGTGGCATGAAATTATCGTATATGGGAGATTCAATGAAAACCTCATGTCATAATAGTAAAAGTAATTCAGTGTAATGCGTATTTTAAAAGCAGCCTGGTTCATACCAAAAAAAAATTCCTGGCTTGACAGATTGTTGACTCCACAGAACTCTATGAGTCGTGCTTCATTTTTTACTCCTAGCCTAGACTAAATTTTCCAACATAATTTGGTTCTTTTCTACTTTTGTGTTCCAGTCACCTATAATAAGCATATCTTCTTGTGGTTTGTGATCAATTCCCTCTTGGATGACAGCATCTTCTTCAGCATTGGTAGTTGGAGCATAGGCTTGAATGTTGATAATTTTCCAGGAAATCAGATTGCTATTATTTGGTCAAATCTTGTATTGCAGTCCCTAAATATCTGAGCTACATTTTGCCTCAGTATTAAAGCCACTCCATTTCTTCTCGGTTTGACTGAAAATATTCCATAATTATTTGTCTCATAATTATCTTTGATTAACTATGAATACTTCCATATTTATTTTATTATGTATTTATTTATTTATTCAATTTGTATCGCCGCCCAATCGACAAGCAGCTCCGGGTGGCTCATAACATCATTCCATCATAAAAACTATCACCAAACAACACTAAAATCATTAAAACATTTAAAAGTATTTACAAATACACACACACCGACCCGACCCATTAAAAAATAACTAAAGCATAATCTGCCATGTTCTATCAGCCAACCCGGGGGGGGGGGGGGGAGTCACGTTCTCTGTGCCCCACACTTGCTGTGCCAGCCAGGTCTTTAAATCTTTTCTGAAGGGCATTAGGTCTGTCTGGAGACGAAGCTCAATCCACAGGAGGTTCCACAGGGCTGGGGCAGAGACCGAAAAGACCCTCAATCTGGTAGCAGAGAGGTGAGCTTTTAAGGAGCCCCTCTGGTCTGCTCTAGTGGGACGGACAGATATTCTTCGGGTGACGTGGTCTCTTAAGTACCCTGGATCACTACCATGTAGGGCTTTAAAGGTCATTACCAGCACCTTGAATTGCACCCAGAGGGATACTGGCAATCAATGCAGCTCCCACAGTAGAGGTGAGGCGTGGGCATAATGCCACACCCCACCACCACGCGGGCAGCCACATTTTGAAACAGCTGCAGCCTCCGAATGGTCATCAAAGGCAACCCCATGTAGAGTGCATTACAATAATCTAGTCTAGAGGTGACCAGAGGGTGTGTGACCATAAGCAAGGAGTCCCGGTCCAGGAGTGGGCATAATTGATCTCCCTGTAACCAATGCTTCATTTCAAAGTATTTTTACCACCACAGATTTCATAAAATCATTGGAATCAGTATTTTATGAAATAAAGGTAGCATCTTTATTTCTTTGAAACTAAATCAAGAGAAATTACAATTAAAACATTAGCAGAGACATTGTCCTCATGATTGTCATGATATTTAAGAGATTTACAGCTTTTCCCATCTCACAAAGAAAGCCATGTTTACAATCCCAAAACAAGGGTAGGTGACACCTTTATTGTACCATTTGACACTGAATGGTAAGCATTATTTTAATCCTGCTGTACTCGGTACAACCTGGTATGTGTCCCTCTCTCCCCTTGAAGAGTTAATTGTGGAAAGGACTTAGTGAAGTGATTAGATCTGCCGAGACCTTACAGACAATTCTGCAAGAAAATCCCTCTTTCCATCTACATAATGAACTATTTTTTATTCCATAAACAGCGCAACATTTTAGGGTTCACTGACAGTGTGAGAGGAATTATAAGTGGCTGAAGGCAATTTTATTCTCCAGAGAACATATAAGACATCCTTGTGTAAAAAACAATCATAGATCTTTTCCTAACTGATCAAGGGTCTAGGGCCAGTTCTTCAAT
Source organism: Bradypodion pumilum (assembly GCA_035047305.1). NCBI lineage: Eukaryota > Metazoa > Chordata > Lepidosauria > Squamata > Chamaeleonidae > Bradypodion > Bradypodion pumilum. The sequence goes on along the minus strand of JAWDJD010000004.1, from coordinate 303,279,577 downwards.
TGCAAACTTATTAATGCTAAATGGAGTATCAATAAATTATAAATGACATTTTAATTAAGCACTAACATTAATAACATTTTAAGCACCCAGCCATGTAGGATTAGATCAAAATGTTTTGAACTCTCATATTAATTTTGGATGATCCTTTCTTGCAGTGCAAGAACACACTAAACAACCTTTGGTAGAGCACATATTTTGTATGTAAAATGTACACCAAATTTAAGTACCATCATCTCAACATAGAAAAAGCCTGCAAAGTCTAACAGTTACACTCCCATTCTGTTGCCTGAAGCAAAGATAAAATGGCATATATTCATCTGCATAGGATAGGAAGAGGGATAGTTGGTTTTTACTTCAAAAGTGGCAGAGTCCTTCTCGCATCCAAGGTAACTTAGAGACATCAGCATAGATTTCAGAGCACCCACACCTCTGTCCTTCAACACCTTAATAGCTAGTATAGCACCTGTAATCTGACAGCCACCTGTTTCTCCAAAAGGAGGAATAGGGAATGTGTGGGCCTGTGGATATTAGTGGGCTGTAACTCTTACTCTAAATGTAAGAAATTAAGGGCACATCTCTTATCATTGGTCTTACTGCAGAGATGGGGGCATTTATGGTTCTCCAGATGATGTTGGACCAGAGCATGACTAGATGAAGAATTAAGTGATTCAGTTCATGCTTAAAAAGCACTTACCTCCAGAACAATTTGAGTATGTGTAAACTGTCCATCAAAGGCAACTTCCAGGGTCAACATCCAGTATGCTGAAGGGACAGACAAGCACCATCAGCATATTGCATACAGCAGTTAAACACTTCCCCTGCTCCTTTGCAGTGGGGCAAGGAAATTGTAATTATTTTTCACTTCCTTCCTGACTGTTGTAGCACTGCATCAGTTAAGAGAATGAAAAAATCTTCATCTCTCCATGTAGTACTGATCAAAAACTGTTCTCATCTGTGGTTGCATTTTGCCTCAGAGCCTCTCCATTTTCTCTGAGTCTGTCATTTCCAGAGTAGAACACCTTATAGTTGCCTGATGAAAATATCCTGTTCCAGTCCGATTGAATTCACTGATACCAAGGACTGCAATGTTTATATGCTCCATTTCTTGCTCTATGGTTTCTAGTTTACCTTGAATCATACTTCTAACTTTCCATGTTCTGATTATATACGTTGTATAAGACTGGACCTTCCTTTCACTTCTGTGCATGTTGGCCACTAGATAACCTTTTGCCTTCAATTTAGTTGTATCACTAGTTTCATACTTGACATTACACAGTAGCTGATTAAGTGCTTTATAACGTGGGAATTTCACCTTCTATCATTATCTCTTGTTTCATTTTGAACCGTCTCATCCTAAGATTTTCATCGTAAGGACAATTCAGCAGGGATCTAGCCAAAGTGTATTTTATTTAAATCATGTTAAATTAAATCACAATTTAAATAACTAGGCAGCAAGACTATATTTAGAACATGGTTTTCTACCTAAAGACTCAAAGGTTTCATTTTCATTTTTACTGCTTGCTGCTCCCTCCTCATACTTAGCTTCTTGTGTAGATCTATTCCACTCCCAACACTCTTCTATTCACAGGATCATTTTTCACTACTAGTGTAGGAAACTGCCTGTAATTATCAGAGGTGTGCTGTCCTTCAAGTACTCCAATAAAAATGGCTTGGCCATTATAGAAAATAGAAATAATCTGGGCACAATTACTGCCTTCTCATCAGAGCTAACACTAATGAAGGACTGTCTGGAAGTGACTCAAGTCAATCTTGGTTCAGGAAGAAAACCTTTATTCCTTTTCAAGTAAACACACTAGATTCAAACATGCATCTCTGAACCAATGACTGTCACATAGGCTTAACCTTTAGATAGCATGTCTTCATACTCTTGTATAGACTCTGGTGCTAGTGACATCATTCATGGTACATTCCTGTCAGAGAGAAAAAAATAATGGTAAGAGAAATGCCGTAGCCTTCCATTTGTTATACGGCAATGAATGACCTTTTTACTCATTCCTGTGAACAGGACTTTGGTTATCATGAAGGGATGATATTAAGCCACTCTGTTTTCTCTTTGGCTATCCTATTTTCTAGTATAATTGTGGTAACTGTTAACAACAATAAAAAGTGAACCACTTCTGCCAGGAGGCTGGATGTCATGGCAACATGGCAACGCATTGTGTTTTTGAAGTGGAGGTAGTTGTCTTATCACTACCCTGCTTTTGAGACTACTATCTGAAAATAAAAATTAGTGTTTTTAAGTGTTCTTATCCAAGTACTATTTTCCTTTTTTTAAATGGCTAGGCATCTTTCTTGTCCAGAGGAAAGGTTTATCAACCACTCTCCTTTTGCTGAGCAGCAATTCTTTCAACTGCAGCCTCAATGAGGTATCTCCATTTTAAAACTTTGAAATCCAGAATTTGATCTGCCTTAACACTCCAAAGAGTGTTCTTATCTTCCTCTGTACTATATTCCCACAGCTTTTTCTCCCTTCCAAAACCCCTTGGGAAACAGGATATAATAGTCAAGAAATCACAAAATTTACCAGACAGTGGCAAGTGCAAGTATCACACTATCTCCTTGTAAATTCTTGTCACACTATCTAGAGCAGGGATTCTCAAACTGCAGCCCGTGGGCCAGATGTGTCCCATGACACCATTTTATGTGGCCCACCACCACCTCCAGCACACCTGGAAGTGCCAAGTGGTGGAGGAAGGGCCATCCAGCCCCCGAAGCTGTCTGAGGGTGCGTGACCTGGGTTCTGGCTTAAAAAGGTTGAGAACTCCTGATCTAGAGCAGTGTTTCCCAATGTAGGGCCCAGGTCCCACAGTGAGACTTCAATTCCCAGAAGCCTAAGTCAGTACATTGGCTGATCAGTGCTTTAGGGAATTGTTTTAGGATTCTGGGAATTGAAGTCCAAAAAACAAAGGTTGGGAAACACTGATCTAGAGAGCTCCAAGACCATGACTGCCATGATAGTAATCACACGGAAGCACTATAAGTAAAGGTAAAGGTTTCCCTTGCTTGAAAACCAGTCATATCCGACTGTAGGGTTCAGTGCTCATCTCTGTTTCAAAGCTGAAGAGCCAGCACTGTCTGCTTCTGTAAACATTTCCATGGTCATGTGGCAGGCATGACTAGACACCTGAGCGCACAGAATGCTGTTACCTTCCCACCAAAGTCGTCCCTATTTATCTACTTGCAATTTGTTGCTTTCGAACTGCTAGGTTGGCAGGAGCTGGGACAAAGACGGGAGCTCAATCCGTCCTGCAGTAGATTATCACTGCACAACAGTGCAGTAATCTTGGCTGGGAAATTCTGGGAGCTGTAACCCAACAAATTGATTTTTTTCAAGGCTCTGAGGAAGGCCGAGAATGGCACTATGGCTGCGATGGCGAACCTTGGCACTCCAGATGTTCTTGGACTTCAATTCCCAGAAGCCCAAGCACCCTGTGAATCCACACGAATGGGTTTACTGCAATTCATCCGGCCCGTGCTGCCCTCATCGCTCCCGGAAGCAGAAGTAAAACGCACCCGTATGGAGGAAGGGTTAACCCAGAAGAGCCTTAACCGTACGGGCGCGTTTTACTTCCACTTCCGGGAGCAACGAGGGCGGCGTGGGCTGGATGAATTGCAGTAAACCCATTTGTGTGGATTCACAAGGTGCTTGGGCTTCTGGGAATTGAAGTCCAAGAACATCTGGAGTGCCAAGGTTCGCCACCACGGCACTATGGTCACTTGACTAAACATTGCAGCCCTCTATATTCAGCCCCTCAGAGTCACACAGGAACCAAATGAGTTAAACCCTGGTTATATTGTTCCAGAATGAATCAGAGGGAAAGAAACTCACCAACACCATATTTCCATCCACTAATTTTCTCTTCAGAACTGTGACGTGGTTGTTCCATTTCTGTTGTTGCACCAGCACACCGTTGTCCAATGTTACAACACTCTAGAAAGACGTCATAGAAGGGGAAAGGTTATAAAAAGAAAACTGTCCACTGACTTTCTCACAATTAAATGAACTACAGTACTGCTATATTCTATAACAAAGAAAATATGTCTTTAAATTTGGATAATTAGAAGACTGTATTGTCAAGATGCCCTATTTCTTAAGTCATGGTGACAATTCCTAGAGAGAATAGTCATGGTCACCTTGACACGCCTATTATCCATTGTTGTTTCCTCAAACTCTTGGTCCAGTCTGAAGGAGATCTCATTGACTTTAAAGACAGTCTCTGTCCTAATGGTAATAGTATCCTTGTTCCTGGTGATGATCACAGTAGGTTGGGCTAGGCTGCCCAGTTTCCTCTGGGGAAAACTAACCCCTAGAGGAGAGAAAAAAGTAAACCAGCATATGATCAGGTCACATGTCAAAACAAATATATATTTCCAGTGTCATCACTCTAGGCGTACAATCTTTCTGTATTACATGTCTTAAGAAATTAAGGTGCAAAGAAGGATATGTTCCTTTCCAACTGCAAACTCATTAGCTAGCTGTAGATTGAGACTGCAGCGGCTCAAGTGGATAAGACACTGACTGGGAGGTGGAAGGTCACCAGTTCGATTCCCCAGTACTGCAGGATGGAATGAGCTCCCGTCTTTGTCCCAGCTCCTGCCAACCTAGCAGTTCGAAAGCAAGAAATTGCAAGTAGATAAATAGGGACCACTTCGGTGGGAAGGTAACAGCGTTCTGTACGGTCCGGTGTCTAATCATGCCTACCACATGCCCACGGAAACGTCTGCAGAAGCAGACAGCACTGGCTCTTCATCTGTGAAAGAGAGATGAGCACTGAATCCTAGAGTCGGATACGACTGGCTTTCAAGCAAGGGAAACCTTTACCTTTACTAGATTGAGACGGGTCCCTATTGGAATAAATAAATAGTTTTGTCTTCTTAATAGTACATTGCTTCTGGATACAGAAGCAGCATCACTTCTAATGAGGCCTAGGGATATAATGATTGTGTCAGACTAGATCCAGATTCTAATCCTGAATGAGTTAAATGTGGTTCATAAAATACTATATTAAATTATATATCTCTTGTAAGACATAATTTATTATACTGAAGAGGCACATGCAACGTTTCTAGATAATGACAGTACAGTGAAACCTCATACAACAATCGCCCCGTATAGCAACGAAATCGTATAACAATTAGGTTGTTTTTTTTTGTTGTTGTTGTTTTTTGGGGGGGCATCCCGCATAACAATTTTCCCTATGGAAAAAATCGTACAACAGTTTTTCAATGGGAAAAACCACTTAGCGAAAAAATCATCGTACGATGAATCCCATTGGGAAAATCGCTATATGATGCATGCATCATATAGCAATTGTTTTGTAGAACAACGAGCCCTGTGGAACGGGTTAAAATTGTTGTGTGAGGTACCACTGTATTTGTTGCCTGCATATTTGTTTAGAAAGAAATCCTGTTGTATTTAGTGGTACAGTGGAACTTTGTATAACAAACGCATCATACAACGAAAAATTGTACGATGAAGAGAATTTTGGAATAAATGGGTGCATTGTACAACAAAAATCTCTATAGGGAAAATCGTACAACGAAAATTTTCTTTGTACAGTTTTTCCCATAGAGATTTTGTTGTATGATTTTTCCCATAGGGATTTTCGTTGTACGATTTTCCCCACAGAGATTTTCGTTGTACGATGCATGCATCATATAACGGGAAAAAATGTATAATGAAGTGCCTTGTGGAACCAATTATTTATATCCCACCCATCTGGGATATTTTCCAACTCTGATTGGCGGAAAACATCATAATAATAATCTTTACAATAATTTAAAAATTGTAGACTAATTGAATAAAATTATAAATATCAAGAAAGTAAAAATAACACCCACACTTTAAAAAAAATGCCAGAAACAAAAAACATAGATGTCTACTCAAAAGTAAGTTGTATTCTATTACTCCCAGCTCAAGTTTACAGTTGCACAGAGCATTATATTCTAAGAAACATTTTATTTGGTACAAGAAAAAAAGAAAATAAAAAATACAAGAAAATCCTCTTAAGACTTTTTGCTAATAAAATTTTACACAAAATGGGGACAGCATTGGGACCACTTCACAATCCTAAAAATGTTGCTTATTACCAGCAATTTTTGTGGGTTTGAACAAAAGCTTTGCAACTGATTCTGCTGAAGACTATGTACTTGCCACTAGGAAGATCAAACAGCTAGGTTGATATATACCTTTTCATGCAAATACACCAGATTCTGGGGTGTGTCTGTGTGTGTCTGTGTCTAAGGTTATTTGAAGGAAAGAATAATAACAGGACCCTTTGAAGTTATTCCATTTCAATAAAAAATACACATTCCATTTTTTCATTCTGTTAAAAATTACACTCTAGTCTCACATACAGTGTCGAATTTTTCACCATTGTGCATACACACATGGAATAACAATAAATCAGACAGAGGAAATTTGTGGCCCATATGCTAAACAAAGCCCAACATGGTTTCCTCATCCAACCCACCAGCTTCCTCCCCAGAGAGCAGATCAGAGATAACAGCATTTCCCTGTTCAGCATTGAACATGGGTCCCTTGAGGAAGAGACCTGGCAAGGGCACATAGATTGCACATTTCTTCATGTATGTCTGAATTGTTTCACAAGGTGGAGTGTATATTTCAGAGGACACATAGTTGAAAAAAGTCTCCAACTCCTGTATTCAATTTTGTTTACATTAAATATTCTCCAGTAATTAAGTACAGGATTACAGTCTTAAAACAGTCATGTAAACTGAACCATGTATTCTGTTTTTGCTTTTAGCTCTGATCTGTGGTTAAAAAAAATTGTGGAGCGTAAGAGGAGACATCTAGACCAGGGATTGTCAACCTGCAGCCCACGGGCTGGATGTGGCCCACGGCACACCATAAAGGCTTTAAAAAAGTGTGTGTGGGGGGGGAGCCAAGACGGAATATTAATCATATGGACTTTATGGACAGCACATCTATTGTTGAAGTGACAGCTGTTTCTTATTTTGCAATGACACAAGTTTGCTCACCCAGTTCTTTCATATATTCCTCAAAGTTTTCACTAGAGATGAGTTTCCAGGTTCCCAAAAAATGATCAGCCATGATGAACTAGCAATGAGGCAAAATCCTGCAAGGGCAAAGGAGGAAGGAAAGCATTTGCAGAAAAAGAAAACAAGCTCTGGAAGATTCTCACAAGGCAAACTCAAAATGTTCATAGAACTCTCATGTACAGGGAGATACTACTTTTGATCCAGGGTAAAACAAGCGACAGGTTGCTGTCTCTCTTCCATTCTCTCTATAAATACCACCTGGATGGACAAATGAACTGCTCTTCACAAGCAATGTATCTTGTCCTCTGCTACGCCTGAAAGTCTGCTAGTCTATAAAGATGTACAGTAATTCTTCCAATACCTAATTGCCACTGTAAAGGACCTACCACCTGAAACATCTGCTTCACTTTACTAGACGGCAGGACTGACCATGTTTTCTTCATTGCTTGCATCTTCTCCCTTCCCATATTTCTTTCTTATTTAGCCGTCCAAGGTCAGTAAAATGAGTACCCAGCATGTTGGGGGCAAAATGCTTAATTAACTTGTGAACCATCCAGAGAGTGCACTAAGCACTGTGGGACGGTATATAAATGTAATTGCTATTGCTATTATTTTCCAGAGCTAGCCCATTAGGAGCAGAGGTGAACATGGGATGGTTGGCTTTTGTTTTTTTGCCCCGTACTTCCCAGAATCCTTCAGCCAGAACAGCCATCCCAGCTAGGGGATTTTGAGAGGTAAAATTCAACTAAAGCAATTCCTATTCAAGCACTGGGGTCGTTATTTCAGCATATTATCACCCCTCAGGACAGACAAAATGGGGGCAAGCTGAAGCAATGGGGATATTGCAACTATCACCATGAACTATTTTGCCTGCTGAAGATAAAACTAAAGCAAAAGGCACAGGTTTTTTTTAAAAGAGAGAGATACAGTAAAACCCCGGCTTACATATGCTCTGAGTTACATAAAATTTGACTTACATAATTATTTTGTGCTAAAACCATATCCCGATTTACATAAATTTACGTAACACGATTTCTTATGGGCTTGCTTCAAGTTAAATAAAAAAATCATTTTCCTATGGGTTTGCTTCGATTTACATAAAAATTACATTTTTCCTATGGGTTTCCTTCGAGTTACATAAAAACCCGATTTAAGCAAAAGCCTACGGAAAGGACTTTTTACATAAGTAGGGGTTTTACTGTACTTATTTTGCTGGAATAATTTACCTCTTCTCCTTTTTGCCCCACAGCCTCCCACTATATTTTAAATATATTATTCTTATTATTCTTATTCTTATTATTGATTGATTGATTGGATTTATACCCTGTTCTACTAAAGCCAAAGGCCGAGTCAGAGCGGCTACAACAGGATTAATATACATATAAGTTACAATGATATAATAATACACATACTAGCAAATATCAAATAAATAAATGAAAACAACAACTATTATTATTATTATTATTATTATTATTATTATTATTATTATTATTATTATTATTATTATTATTATTATTATTATTATTATTATTATTATTATTATTATTATTATTATTATTATTACATGCCACCCACTCAACAATGCGACTCCTGGCGACTCACAACAATACCATATCTAATACACTATACATATATCGCATTACAATAAAATAATATATAAATAGCATGCAATAATAGAAATAAATCACAGTATCAAAAAACCACATAAATCAAAACATCACAAATCAACTACCATCATAAAATATTTAAAAAGTCATTCATCTAAAAAGTTCAACAAGTTGACCGCAAAAGAGTTCAAGGCCTAGACTGGCCAGGGGGCGATATCCAGCCCCCCACCCCCCACCCCCGCCCCAGTCCATGGCAACAGACAGCATGTGGCAAGAAACTCCGCCACACCAGGGCCCCTGCCACCAGTCCCTGTGTGGCTTTATCATCTATGACCTAGTTTTTATCCAGTGTTCATACAACAGTGACAAAAGCTTTAAGGAGATGAGAGATATAAGCATAAAGAAATAAAAGCAATTCACCAAGGGAGGTGGACGCAACCCTGTCAAATTTTGTGCAAAAATGTCCAAAAACATGTTTTGGTTCTAGTTTAAAATTAGAGGCACTCAGCATGTCCTCATAGGACACACCTTCATTCATGTTTATCATTTATCCACCTGATTCAGTGTACTGGTGAACAACACCACAGCAGATCTTACAAGTCTAAATCTTGTTGAACTCTGGAGTTTAAATGCAGTTGCCTTTATACATGTGTGCATTAAAGGCACAGCGATCCTGCGTTGCAGACAGTTAGGTCACCTAGGCCAAAGCCACAGTTTTGCAAACAAACCCTTTGTTCAGAGAGAATATCTATCCATTTAGCATTCACATTTTTCTTCTTGGCTACAGGATGCCCAAGATGACACTTAAAAAATCTCCTGACTTACCCACGCAACTATTCCACCTTTGAGGCTACAAATGAAAAAAATGTCACTTGTGTTAACAGGAAAGTCACAAGAACTGTGCTTTGCGGGGCTGGTATAATTTGAGAAATAGAACAGTATCTTAAACACACAAAGCAAGGCAGATAATGTTGGTCTCTCCCTCCCTCTCAATAAAAGCTGTTCTTCTTTGAGCCTTAAATCATAATGTCATGAATTTCTATCAAGTTATTTTATTCCTTACTCCCCCTGCCATGGCAGTTGGTATGTTCCTACTATATTCAGAAAACCCTTGTTTTCTGTTAAATATTTAAATATTTAAATATTCAAATATTTAAAACCCTCAAAAATCTAGCAAAGAAGGAAGGCTTATGCTATTTTCCTATCTCTTCATCTGAGAATGAATTCAATTAATAAATCTGCAAAGTTGTTGTAAAAATTGAGGATAGTTGTGTTTGTTAGTTTGCTTGTTTGTTTAATTGAACAAGTTATTCATTTGTTGTTCAGCCGCACAGTCGATTCCGACCCTTTGCGACCCTATGGACCATCGTTCTCCAGGCACCTCTGTCCTCCACCATCCCCCTCAGTCCTCCCAGTTCTGTGCCCATTGTGTCTACAATACCATCTATCCATCTCATCCTTGGCCTCCCCCTTCTTCTTTTGCCCTCCACCTTTCCCAACATCACGGCCTTCTCAAGTGAATCCTCCCTTCTCATTTGATGCCCAAAGTACTTTAGCCTCATCTTTACTATTTGACCTTCCAATGAGCAGTCAGTGTTGATTTCTTCTAAGATTGACCTATTTGTTCTCCTCGCTGTCCAGGGTACCCTCAAAACTCTCCTCCAGCACCACATTTCAAAGGCATCTATTCTTCTGCGTTCAGCTTTCCTAATTGTCCAGCTCTCACATCCGTACATTACCACTGGGAATACCATTGCTTTGACTATTCTAATTTTTGTTTTCAAGGTGATGTCTCTGCTTTTCACTATGTTCCCCAGGTTTTTCATGGCTTGTCTCCCAAGAATCAGTCGCCTTTTTATTTCATGGCTGCAATCTCCATCTGCAGTGATCTTAGATCCTAAGAATGTAAAATCTGTCACTGCTTCTACTTCTTCCCCATCTATTCTCCAGGAACTGATCGGGCCTGTTGCCATTATCTTGGTTTTCTTGATATTGAGTCTCAAGCCAGCTTTTGCACTCTCCTCCTTCAGCCCAATGAAGAGATTCTTTAGGTCTTCCTCACTTTCTGCCATTAAGGTGGTGTCGTCTGCATATCTCAGATTGTTGATGTTTCTCCCAGCAATTTTAATCCCATATTGTGATTCCTCCATCCCTGCGTTGCGCATTATGTGCTCTGTGTATAAGTTGAATAAGCAGGGTGACAAAATGCAGCCTTGTCTTACTCCTTTTCCTATTCCAAACCACTCTGTCATTCCGTGTTTTGTCCTAACTGTTGCTTCTTGGTTCCTGTACAGATTTCTCAGGAGGCATATGAGGTGCTCTGGTATTCCCATCTCTTTAATCACTTGCCACATCTTGTTGTGGTCCACACAATCAAAGGCCTTAGTGTAATCAATAAAGCAAAAGTAAACTTGTTTCTGGTATTCCTTTGTTTTCTCCATGATCCAGCGTATGTTGGCAATGTGGTCTCTAGTCCCCCTGCCTCTTCTGAAACCAGCCTGCACCTCTGGTTATTCATTATATCCTATCAAATAATATAGTTAAACTAGCAGGTTTATTTTGGGTGTAGGTGGTGGGGTGGTTTTGGGGTGCACACACACACACATACATGCCGAAACTGCGTGGGGAGAGGAGGGGCTCCCCTTCCTTCTCCTGTAGCCTCGGCAAGGACACACACACAAACACGGGGGGGGGGGAGCTCTGGATGGTTTTCCCTCCGGGAGATGGAGGCCGACAGCAGTGCTCTGTTCTCAGCCTCCATCTCTCGTAGGGAAGCTGTTTTCCTTGGTGGGCGGGGGCCGAAGCTTTTGACCCTCGCCCTCTGTGGAAGGCGTTGTCTTCCCTCTGGGAGACAAAGGCCGAGAACGGAACGCCGTTCTCAGGCTCCGTGTCCCGTAGGGAAGCTTTTTGCTGGGGCCGTGGAGAGAAGAGGGACTCCCTCTTCTATCCACAACCCCGGTGAAGTTGCAGTGGGTCCGGCGCCGGGGCCGTGGAGAGAAAAGGGACTCCCTCTTCTCTCCGCAACCACAGAGAAATTGCAGTGGGGCTGTGGCCATGGCCATAGAAAGAAGAGGGCCTCCCTCTTCTCTCCGCAATCCCACTGAATTCGCGGTGGGGGCGGTGCCGGCCTTCATCACTGGGCCCTGGACGCAGCGGTGGTTTTTTCCCACACGCGGCGCTTTCCCGACCTTCTCCACACTCACGTCCCTCAGCCTGATTGGCTGAGGAGTGGCGTGGAGGACGCTGGCCTTGTAGGGTTTTTTTGTTTGTTTGTCTTCATGGGGCAGTTGCCCCATTCTCAACGACCGGACCCTTGCGGCGATACTCTCAGGGTCTAAAGGTAAGTGTGGGCAGCTTGGTATGGAATGGTTAGGCCGGGTGTGGCCGTGTATGCCGGACACACACAACACATCCATCTTCTTATAGATAAAGATATTCTGAATTATGGCATGGTGGTAAAATATCACTAAATCAATCTCAATACCTTATGTCATCCAGAGGAAAAGAAATTGTTTATATCTAAGGTGCGATGGATCTGCAGATATCCTATCCACCCTTCTTTTAACCAGAGCAATAGAAAGATCTTCCATAGAGGGCAGGGCTACTAATTTTTTTCTGCAGTCAAGACTATCGGCTGAAGTCTGTTCCTATCCTGCTTGGTTGCTGCATCAAACCAAACATTTATTGTAGTACAGTAAAACCCCGAATTACATATGCCTCAAGTTACATAAAATTCAATTTATATAATTATTTTGTGCTAAAACCATGTCCCGATTTACACGATTTCCTATGGGTTTGCTTCGAGTTACATAAAGATTCTTTTTCCTATGGGTTTGCTTCGAGATACATAAAAATTCATTTCCCTATGGGTTTGCTTCGATTTACATAAACATTTTATTTTTCCTATGGGTTTGCTTTGAGTTACATAAAAAATAATTTTTCCTATGGGTTTGCTTCGAGTTACATAAAAAACCGATTTAAGCAAAAGCCTGTGGAACAGACTTTTTTCGTAAGTAGGGGGTTTCCTGTACAAAGAACAGATTCAATAATTTCTTTATAAAACTGAATCAGTAACTCTTTAGGCAGTTTGAACTTCCTGAGCTGTCACAGAAAGTACTTTCTCTGCTGTGCTTTCTTAATGATAGTATGAACATTTCAGTTTATAGAACTTGTTGTGTCCAAACGTTTATTAACGTATATTGCTTAAGTTGCAATTGTCATTGAGTCTTTGCTGTAATCACGCCCTTTTCTCTAAGGCACCTTATTCATATGTTTTTTATGTACCCTGATTGGTTCTACACAGATTTCCTCCTGTTAACTAGAGTCTGGGTAAATGTATCACTGTCACTGCAGTTTTGCTTGTATATAAGTGCTGCCTCATCCCTATTTTCCCCAGTCCGAAACTGTTGTGTATTAAGGCACAATTACAAGTTACGTAGGTAGTGCCTTGCAACGAGAAAATGGCGGTTTCCCGCCATCCAAATTATGAGCTAAAAGTGGCACGAAATCTCCCTCTCTAAATGCGCCCAGTATGCTAATAAAATTTCCGTATTTGATTACAGTTTTGGATCCTGTTCCCCATTGGTTAATTTAATTAATTTAATTTAATTTAATAGATTTATATACCGCCCTATCCAAAGGACTCTGCGCGGTGTACACTAAGACCAATATACAGGTAAAACAATTTTAAAAACCATTAAAAACATAACAATATTAGCCCCCACCCCACTTCCAGCCATGATAACTATTATCTAAAAACAAATATAAAATCTAAAAAACCTTTAAAAAATTAATTACAGGATGGGGGAAGCCTCAGATGAGCCAAAAAGGGGAGCTTGTTGACATTCCCAGCCCCCAGACCCATTTTGCCTAAATGGTAGCAACTGGGTCTGGAGGCGTAGTTCTACTGGGAGGAGAACTCCCATGTTATAATTGGTTGGTTATGCTTGTCCGGTGGGTCACTACTTTGTATCAAGGAGCTACCGCTGGGGAGACACTATAAAAGACCCACGGGTAAACAAGGGTGGGGCCAGACCAGATCTATGTTACCCATTCTCCACTGATTGCCAGTACGTGCTAAGCCTGGGTCTCCTCCACACGCTAACACTACTAGTGAGCTTAGTCATTCCCAATCTTCTACGGCAGATTCCGGAGGGACTGATTTCATGGGATTCGTATAGCCATTTTTATGTCCATAGCGCCTTGTAAGCTTTATCTGAAAGACTGTTTAATAAATGCCTCTTGCTGTTCTGTTCATCATTGCCTCGACTATCTTTACCTATAAGAAGGGACATTGACCGTTGGTGTCTGACATGCATGCCCGCACCTATCCCAACTATCCCATACTGAGCCCCCAACACTTACCTTTACATCGTCCGAGCATCGCCGCAAGGGTCCAGCAGCCGTGAGTGGGGCAGCTGCCTCATGAACGTGACCTGAAAAAAACTACAAGGCCCAGTGTCCTCTGCGCTGCACCACCCCTCAGCCAATGAGCTGAAGGGCGCGAGCGTGGAGAAGGCGGGGCAACCGGCATGTGTGGTAAAAAACCCACCAACGTGCCAATAACCTCTCTCCAGGAGACAACTCATCTCCTGAAGGGAAGCCATCCCCACCCTCTCGCCCCGCACAGCTTTGGAGAGGCAGTGGGGAGAGCACATACTCTCCACACAGCCCCGGAGCCTGGCGCCGGCCTCCCTGTAGCTTCCGGGGGAGAGGAAGAGCCCCTCTCCCCCCCACGTGGCTTCGACGAGGCAACATCGAGAGCCTCCCCATAGCTTGGGGGGAGAGGAAGAGCCCCTCTCCCCCCCACGTGGCTTCGACGAGGCAACATCGAGAGCCTCCCCATAGCTTGGGGGGAGAGGAAGAGCCCCTGCCCCCACACGGCTTCAGCGAGGCAGCTTCAAGAGCCTCCCCGTAGCTTCAGAGGAGGAGAGGAAGAGCCCCTCTCCCCCGTGTGGCTTCAGCGAGGCAGTGTGGAGAGCCTCGATGCCGGCAGGGAAGAAGGAAAGGCCGGTGAGCTTCGCAAAATCTAAAATCCTCACTAAACCATTAAAAAGGACAAGGTAAAATGGGGTAGGGTTTATGGGGTGGGGGGACAGAAATACAATTACCTAAGGCTAGTGCATAAGCTACACAGGCTGACATGCCCCACACCTGCTGGCATAGCCATGTCTTCAGTGCCTTCCTGAAGGGGAGGAGCTCAGTTTGTAGGCAAAGATCGGATGGAAGGAGGATTATGTTCCATAATCACCAATAGCAGGAGCCCAAGAGGAATAGGGGTAGTTCTAGAAGAAACAACTGTTTTTGAGGTACCTAAAGTGGAGTAGATAGCAGAAGATGATAATAACTGTTTCTCAAATCTACCATAAAACCTATTCAGATCATCATCCAATTGACAGCTTTCCTCAATAGGAGGAGATGGTGTTTTATAACCAGAGGTGTTTTGTAGACTTCTCCACACAAAAGCAGAGTCATGGGCTAGAAACTGGCTTTCCAGGTTTCAGAATAGCTCCTCTTTGCTACCTTGATTTCTCTCTCTTGTCAAGGCATTTTTTGTACAAAATTCCACCTGCTTTCCTGTAGGCTTCTTTGATGTGACAGACCTGCTTAAGCTTTAATGTGGACTAAGGCTAACTATTGTTATGTATGCACACCCTCCTAGTGGCCACACACATATTCTCACAAAAGCTGATATATGATGTCACAATGTCAGTAAGTTCGTCCAAATTCACCGAAGCAGCTTCAAAAACAGTCCTGGCTGTATAATCAAGTGGTAAAGTTTTGCTATTAATCCAGCTGAAAAACAAACAAGCACATGTTGTGTTAGTTCAATTTTTGGTATTGGCTTGTCCCATGCACTAAAAGAGAGGGACCTGGGGGTCATAATAACATTAAATAATCTGACATTTGGTTTGTCAACATTAAACTTGGACAAACACCTAGCATCAGCTGCTGCTGCTGACTCTGTGGCATTAACCTGGAAGATTTTATGGCAATGTAGTGCATTAAGTGAACTGGTTAAAAGGAAGCCTTCAACAATGTTGCTTTCTTCCTAATGACATTTGATTAAGAATACGTATGTCCAGCCGCAAGCAATCTTAGCCTAAAATCCTTCATAGCCAGGAAAAGGGAAGCACCTGAGTTTATGATCTGTGTATGACTAATCTAAGATGTTTACTTTATATTTCTCCTGTTTTATCCACTTCTGTGAGATCAAGGCCATATTTTGCAAACTTAAGTTCCTTTTACGAAGCAGTAGGATGCTGTGGATGCTTAATGTCAGTTTTTGCACAAGTTTTTTTCCTTTAACTTATTTATCGGTAATATTTTACCATAGTTTGTGCTGTAAGTGCAAGGAGCTAGTCCTAGCTTCATAGTAAGTAAGTACAGTATAAAAGAAACCTCTCTGAAAGAACACATTCAAAGAGCGAACTAAAGCTTTAGTCTAGAATTGTGTTTCTAATAAAAAAAAAATTAAAAAATAATCAAGTTAAGGTCACGTGGGGTTTCGGGAAGTTTGTGCCTTTGGGAAACCTTGCACAAAAAGGGCTTTTTGCACCAAGCAGACTTCCAATTTCTCTCTTTCCCTCTGGTATCATAGGGCCTGTGCCAATCAACTATTAGGTGACCAGCCTCTGTTCCGAAGGGTGCAACCCCCTCACTGCTGTTCAGTGCCAGCCAGCTGGTACCAAGGTGCTAAAAACTGTTAAGGTCATATCTAAATACATAGGCAGTTCCTAGTAAGTCATTTGTGAAGTTAGTGTATTCAAATCCAATAAATCTAAAAAATCAATAACATCTAGGGCAGGGGTTCTCAATGTTTTCAGGTCGTGGGCCTGACCACGCCCCCCAGACAGTTGATCAGGCCAGTCACATGGTTCCTCCCACCAGACACTGAAGTAAAATGTGCCCTGCACATGCACAGGACCCCCATCCATTGCCCGCCCAACCGGAGGGGAAGAGGCAACAGCTGCAAAGGGCTGGCAGCTGGTGGGAACTGTGCTGCCACTGGCAGACCCCCGTCCATCGCCTGCCCGACTGGAGGGGAAGAGGCAACAGCTGCAGAGGGCCGGCCGCTGATAAGAACTGCACTGCCACCACCGCCAGACCCCTGTCCATCGCCTGGCCGGCCAGAGGGGAAGAGGCATCCGCTGCGGAGGGATGGCAGCTGATAAGAACTGTGCTGCCACTGCCGCCAGACTCCCGTCCATCACCCACCCAGCCTGAGGGGAAGAGACAACAGCTGTGGAGGGCGGGTGGCTAGTAAGAACTGTGCCACTGCCACCACCAGAACCCCGTTCATCACCCACCCGGCTGGAGGGGAAGAGGTACAAATGCAGAGGGCCAGTGACTGTTTTTGCAATGTCTTATGATGTTTTACAATGATATGATATTGTTGATGTATGTGCTGTTATTTTACTGTATTCTATTCTATTGTAATATTAGATGTTTTGTGGTTTCTGTGAGCCGCCCTGAGTCGCGTTGTCGAGTGGGTGGCATACAAATCCAATAAATCAAATCAAATCATGCCATGGCAGTTGGTATGTTCCTACTATATTCAGAAAACCCTTGTTTTCTGTTAAAGACAAATATTTAAAACCCTCAAAAATCTAGCAAAGAAGGAAGGCTTATGCTATTTTCCTATCTCTTCATCTGAGAATGAATTCAATTAATAAATCTGCAAAGTTGTTGTAAAAATTGAGGATAGTTGTGTTTGTTAGTTTGCTTGTTTGTTTAATTGAACAAGTTATTCATTATATCCTATCAAATAATATAGTTAAACTAGCAGGTTTATTTTGGGTGTAGGTGGTGGGGTGGTTTTGGGGTGCACACACACACACATACATGCCGAAACTGCGTGGGGAGAGGAGGGGCTCCCCTTCCTTCTCCTGTAGCCTCGGCAAGGACACACACACAAACACGGGGGGGGAGCTCTGGATGGTTTTCCCTCCGGGAGATGGAGGCCGACAGCAGTGCTCTGTTCTCAGCCTCCATCTCTCGGAGGGAAGCTGTTTTCCTTGGTGGGCGGGGGCCGAAGCTTTTGACCCTCACCCTCTGTGGAAGGCGTTGTCTTCCCTCTGGGAGACAGAGGCTGAGAACGGAACGCCGTTCTCAGGCTCCGTGTCCCGTAGGGAAGCTTTTTGCCAGGGCCGTGGAGAGAAGAGGGACTCCCTCTTCTATCCACAACCCCGGTGAAGTTGCAGTGGGTCCGGCGCCGGGGCCGTGGAGAGAAAAGGGACTCCCTCTTCTCTCCGCAACCACAGAGAAATTGCAGTGGGGCTGTGGCCATGGCCATAGAAAGAAGAAGGCCTCCCTCTTCTCTCCGCAATCCCACTGAATTCGCGGTGGGGGCGGTGCCGGCCTTCATCACTGGGCCCTGGACGCAGCGGTGGTTTTTTCCCACACGCGGCGCTTTCCCGGCCTTCTCCACACTCACGTCCCTCAGCCTGATTGGCTGAGGAGTGGCGTGGAGGACGCTGGCCTTGTAGGTTTTGTTTGTTTGTTTGTCTTCATGGGGCAGTTGCCCCATTCTCAACGACCGGACCCTTGCGGCGATGCTCTCAGGGTCTAAAGGTAAGTGTGGGCAGCTTGGTATGGAATGGTTGGGCCAGGTGTGGCCGTGTATGCCGGACACACACAACACAACCACCTTCTTATAGATAAAGATATTCTGAATTATGGCATGGTGGTAAAATATCACTAAATCAATCTCAATACCTTATGTCATCCAGAGGAAAAGAAATTGTTTATATCTAAGGTGCGATGGATCTGCAGATATCCTATCCACCCTTCTTTTAACCAGAGCAATAGAAAGATCTTCCATAGAGGGCAGGGCTACTAATTTTTTTCTGCAGTCAAGACTATCGGCTGAAGTCTGTTCCTATCCTGCTTGGTTGCTGCATCAAACCAAACATTTATTGTAGTACAGTAAAACCCCGAATTACATATGCCTCAAGTTACATAAAATTCAATTTATATAATTATTTTGTGCTAAAACCATGTCCTGATTTACACGATTTCCTATGGGTTTGCTTCGAGTTACATAAAGATTCTTTTTCCTATGGGTTTGCTTCGAGATACATAAAAATTCATTTCCCTATGGGTTTGCTTCGATTTACATAAACATTTTATTTTTCCTATGAGTTTGCTTTGAGTTACATAAAAATAATTTTTCCTATGGGTTTGCTTCGAGTTACATAAAAAACCGATTTAAGCAAAAGCCTATGGAACAGACTTTTTTCGTAAGTAGGGGGTTTCCTGTACAAAGAACAGATTCAATAATTTCTTTATAAAACTGAATCAGTAACTCTTTAGGCAGTTTGAACTTCCTGAGCTGTCACAGAAAGTACTTTCTCTGCTGTGCTTTCTTAATGATAGTATGAACATTTCAGTTTATAGAACTTGTTGTGTCCAAACGTTTATTAATGTATATTGCTTAAGTTGCAATTGTCATTGAGTCTTTGCTGTAATCACGCCCTTTTCTGTAAGGCACCTTATTCATATGTTTTTTATGTACCCTGATTGGTTCTACACAGATTTCCTCCTGTTAACTAGAGTCTGGGTAAATGTATCACTGTCACTGCAGTTTTGCTTGTATATAAGTGCTGCCTCATCCCTATTTTCCCCAGTCCGAAACTGTTGTGTATTAAGGCACAATTACAAGTTACGTAGGTAGTGCCTTGCAACGAGAAAATGGCGGTTTCCCGCCATCCAAATTATGAGCTAAAAGTGGCACGAAATCTCCCTCTCTAAATGCGCCCAGTATGCTAATAAAATTTCCGTATTTGATTACAGTTTTGGATCCTGTTCCCCATTGGTTAATTTAATTAATTTAATTTAATAGATTTATATACCGCCCTATCCAAAGGACTCTGCGCGGTGTACACTAAGACCAATATACAGGTAAAACAATTTTAAAAACCATTAAAAACATAACAATATTAGCCCCCACCCCACTTCCAGCCATGATAACTATTATCTAAAAACAAATATAAAATCTAAAAAACCTTTAAAAAATTAATTACAGGATGGGGGAAGCCTCAGATGAGCCAAAAAGGGGAGCTTGTTGACATTCCCAGCCCCCAGACCCATTTTGCCTAAATGGTAGCAACTGGGTCTGGAGGCGTAGTTCTACTGGGAGGAGAACTCCCATGTTATGATTGGTTGGTTATGCTTGTCCGGTGGGTCACTACTTTGTATCAAGGAGCTACCGCTGGGGAGACACTATAAAAGACCCACGGGTAAACAAGGGTGGGGCCAGACCAGATCTATGTTACCCATTCTCCACTGATTGCCAGTACGTGCTAAGCCTGGGTCTCCTCCACACGCTAACACTACTAGTGTAGCTTAGTCATTGCCAATCTTCTACGGCAGATTCCGGAGGGACTGATTTCATGGGATTCGTATAGCCATTTTTATGTCCATAGCGCCTTGTAAGCTTTATCTGAAAGACTGTTTAATAAATGCCTCTTGCTGTTCTGTTCATCATTGCCTCGACTATCTTTACCTATAAGAAGGGACATTGACCGTTGGTGTCTGACATGCATGCCCGCACCTATCCCAACTATCCCATACTGAGCCCCCAACACTTACCTTTACATCGTCCGAGCATCGCCGCAAGGGTCCAGCAGCCGTGAGTGGGGCAGCTGCCTCATGAACGTGACCTGAAAAAAACTACAAGGCCCAGTGTCCTCTGCGCTGCACCACCCCTCAGCCAATGAGCTGAAGGGCGCGAGCGTGGAGAAGGCGGGGCAACCGGCATGTGTGGTAAAAAACCCACCAACGTGCCAATAATCTCTCTCCAGGAGACAACTCATCTCCTGAAGGGAAGCCATCCCCACCCTCTCGCCCCGCACAGCTTTGGAGAGGCAGTGGGGAGAGCACATACTCTCCACACAGCCCCGGAGCCTGGCGCCGGCCTCCCTGTAGCTTCCGGGGGAGAGGAAGAGCCCCTCTCCCCCCCACGTGGCTTCGACGAGGCAACATCGAGAGCCTCCCCATAGCTTGGGGGGAGAGGAAGAGCCCCTCTCCCCCCCACGTGGCTTCGACGAGGCAACATCGAGAGCCTCCCCATAGCTTGGTGGGAGAGGAAGAGCCCCTGCCCCCACACGGCTTCAGCGAGGCAGCTTCAAGAGCCTCCCCGTAGCTTCAGAGGAGGAGAGGAAGAGCCCCTCTCCCCCGTGTGGCTTCAGCGAGGCAGTGTGGAGAGCCTCGATGCCGGCAGGGAAGAAGGAAAGGCCGGTGAGCTTCGCAAAATCTAAAATCCTCACTAAACCATTAAAAAGGACAAGGTAAAATGGGGTAGGGTTTATGGGGTGGGGGGACAGAAATACAATTACCTAAGGCTAGTGCATAAGCTACACAGGCTACACCAATTAGCGGGATTGGGCCAAAGTGCTGACATGCCCCACACCTGCTGGCATAGCCATGTCTTCAGTGCCTTCCTGAAGGGGAGGAGCTCAGTTTGTAGGCGAAGATCGGATGGAAGGAGGATTATGTTCCATAATCACCAATAGCAGGAGCCCAAGAGGAATAGGGGTAGTTCTAGAAGAAACAACTGTTTTTGAGGTACCTAAAGTGGAGTAGATAGCAGAAGATGATAATAACTGTTTCTCAAATCTACCATAAAACCTATTCAGATCATCATCCAATTGACAGCTTTCCTCAATAGGAGGAGATGGTGTTTTATAACCAGAGGTGTTTTGTAGACTTCTCCACACAAAAGCAGAGTCATGGGCTAGAAACTGGCTTTCCAGGTTTCAGAATAGCTCCTCTTTGCTACCTTGATTTCTCTCTCTTGTCAAGGCATTTTTGTACAAAATTCCACCTGCTTTCCTGTAGGCTTCTTTGATGTGACAGACCTGCTTAAGCTTTAATGTGGACTAAGGCTTACTATTGTTATGTATGCACACCCTCCTAGTGGCCACACACATATCCTCACAAAAGCTGATATATGATGTCACAATGTCAGTAAGTTCGTCCAAATTCACCGAAGCAGCTTCAAAAACAGTCCTGGCTGTATAATCAAGTGGTAAAGTTTTGCTATTAATCCAGCTGAAAAACAAAAAAGCACATGTTGTGTTAGTTCAATTTTTGGTATTGGCTTGTCCCATGCACTAAAAGAGAGGGACCTGGGGGTCATAATAACATTAAATAATCTGACATTTGGTTTGTCAACATTAAACTTGGACAAACACCTAGCATCAGCTGCTGCTGCTGACTCTGTGGCATTAACCTGGAAGATTTTATGGCAATGTAGTGCATTAAGTGAACTGGTTAAAAGGAAGCCTTCAACAATGTTGCTTTCTTCCTAATGACATTTGATTAAGAATACGTATGTCCAGCCGCAAGCAATCTTAGCCTAAAATCCTTCATAGCCAGGAAAAGGGAAGCACCTGAGTTTATGATCTGTGTATGACTAATCTAAGATGTTTACTTTATATTTCTCCTGTTTTATCCACTTTTGTGAGATCAAGGCCATATTTTGCAAACTTAAGTTCCTTTTACGAAGCAGTAGGATGCTGTGGATGCTTAATGTCAGTTTTTGCACAAGTTTTTTTCCTTTAACTTATTTATCGGTAATATTTTACCATAGTTTGTGCTGTAAGTGCAAGGAGCTAGTCCTAGCTTCATAGTAAGTAAGTACAGTATAAAAGAAACCTCTCTGAAAGAACACATTCAAAGAGCGAACTAAAGCTTTAGTCTAGAATTGTGTTTCTAATCAAAAAAAAATTAAAAAATAATCAAGTTAAGGTCACGTGGGGTTTCGGGAAGTTTCTGCCTTTGGGAAACCTTGCATAAAAAGGGCTTTTTGCACCAAGCAGACTTCCAATTTCTCTCTTTCCCTCTGGTATCATAGGGCCTGTGCCAATCAACTATTAGGTGACCAGCCTCTGTTCCGAAGGGTGCAACCCCCTCACTGCTGTTCAGTGCCAGCCAGCTGGTACCAAGGTGCTAAAAACTGTTAAGGTCATATCTAAATACATAGGCAGTTCCTAGTAAGCCATTTGTGAAGTTAGTGTATTCAAATCCAATAAATCTAAAAAATCAATAACATCTAGGGCAGGGGTTCTCAATGGGGTTCCTCCCACCGGACACAAGTAAAATGTGCCCTGCACATGCACAGGACCCCCATCCATCGCCCGCCCAACCGGAGGGGAAGAGGCAACAGCTGCAAAGGGCTGGCGGCTGGTGGGAACTGTGCTGCCACTGGCAGACCCCCGTCCATCGCCTGCCCGACTGGAGGGGAAGAGGCAACAGCTGCAGAGGGCCGGCCGCTGATAAGAACTGCACTGCCACCACCGCCAGACCCCTGTCCATCGCCTGGCCGGCCAGAGGGGAAGAGGCATCCACTGCGGAGGGCTGGCAGCTGATAAGAACTGTGCTGCCACTGCCGCCAGACTCCCGTCCATCACCCACCCAGCCTGAGGGGAAGAGACAACAGCTGTGGAGGGCGGGTGGCTAATAAGAACTGTGCCACCGCCACCACCAGAACCCCGTTCATCACCCACCCAGCTGGAGGGGAAGAGGTACAGATGCAGAGGGCCAGTGACTGTTTTTGCAATGTCTTATGATGTATACTGATGTTTTACAATGATATGATATTGTTGATGTATGTGCTGTTATTTTACTGTATTCTATTCTATTGTAATATTAGATGTTTTGTGGTTTCTGTGAGCTGCCCTGAGTCGCGTTGTCGAGTGGGTGGCATACAAATCCAATAAATCAAATCAAATCATTTGCGTCAGCGTTCTGCGCATGCACAAGCATGTTTTACTTCCACTTCCAGGAGCAGTGAGGGCGGCGCAGGCCGGATGAATTGGCATAATGAGCTGGGGCCGGTTGTGAATGCATGATCTAGGGAGTCCTTTAGGTATTGCTCCAAGGGTTCCGGTCACTATGGGTTCGACAACAGATATCTTCCTCCATAAACACTCAACTTCAATTTGCAAATCACACTTTTTCTGATTTTCTTCAGTTGTTTGTCCTCAATTCATGCTTCTCCTGGCATAGCAATGTCAATAAACCAGGCCTTCTTCTTTTCCACAGTAGTTATATCAAGTGTATATTGAGTCAGATGTCTGTCTGTTTGAATGTTAAAATTCCACGGGAGATTGACTCTCTCATTTTTCCAACACTTTCTTTACCTGATGTTCTCAATTTGTTAATGCATTCAAATCCAAACTTTAGACAAAGTTTCCAATAAATAATTTTTGCAATACTGCCATGGCATTGCAAGTAATCATGGCATTGAAATTTTGCTGTGTCCAGGGCTGACATCAGCAATTTCTGGGCCTGGTATGTGAGCCCCCCCCCCCCCATATTTTGGCCATGCCCCCATGGTTTCTACGCATGTGTGGTCTGTTTGCGCATGCACACATTGTTTGTTTCCTGGTGCTAACAGGCCCCCTTCATCTCCAGGCCCAGGATGGGAGTCCTACTTGTCCCCCCTGATTGCAGCACTGGCTGCGTCCGCTGATCAGATGAACTACTGCTTCATCCTTTTCATTACAAAGCCATTTTCTATTGCTGGATACATGCTGTATTTTAGTCTCCATGCAATTTGTTGGCAAGTTTATTTATTTATCTATCAAATGTATACTACCACCCCCTCACCGTGGTGACTCTGGGCATCTTACAAGTTAACAATAAAACCTCTGAACATTTAAAAACATATAAAATAGGCTTTTGAGTTACAAATTATAAAATATTTCTTAAAAAATATTTTTAAAAGTACCGCATACCATAACATGCTGCCAGAAACTGTCAGCCCAGGCAAACCTAGATGAGCCAACCCAAGCCGGCTGTCCCCCACGGCCACCCCACACACCTGCTGGGCAAGCCAGGTCTTGAGGCTCTTATGGAAGGGGAGAAGCTCCGCTTGGAGGTGACGTTCAGTCGGCAGGAGGTTCCACAGGGCCAGAGCGGACACAGAGAAGGCTCTCCTTCTTGTGCTAGAGAGGCGAGCCTCTCTATCCAATGGCACTATGAGAGAGCCCCTCCGCTCCGCTCTGGTGGGATGGGCAGATGTCCTTGGGGCAATGCGTTCTCTTAAGTATCCTGGCCCACTACCATGTAGGGCTTTAAAGGTAATCGCCAGCACCTTGAATTGCACCCGGAGGCACACCGGCAACCAGTGCAGCTCCTGAAGCAGAGGCGAGGCATGGGCATAACGCCCACACCTCATCACCACCCAGGCAGTCGCTGTTGTTATTGTTGTTATTGTTAGCTGTTATTGCAATAGTTCGTTGTTATAACAGCAAATAAATTACTGAACTGTTGTAGAGTTAGAACTATAAGGACTGCGGAGAACCATTTTAGGGCGAATTACAGGGAAAACTATATGCACCACACATGCATGCACACAGAATAATTCCTTAGTTCAGGAATTGGTGCAAAATAAATAACTTCTGACAGGTGGTTTAAAATAAACTGCATTTTGACAGGTTAATGTGCAAAAGCCTTTGACAGATGCCAGCATGAGAAGATGATCACAGCACTGAAGAAAATAGGTGTAGATGATAAAGATATCAGAATCATCACCAACCTTTATTGGAACCAGGCAGCTCAAGTCAGAGTTGAAGAGCAGCTGACAGAACAGGTTCAAGAAGACGAAATATCTGGTTATAAGCTGAACACCAACTCACAACAAGCTAATGGCAGGAACACAAGAAATTGAAAGAGTGGACAAAATTTTCTATTTGGGGAGTATGTTAAATGAAAATTGGGATCCGGAAGTAGAGATTAAAATACGAACAGAAAAAATAAGATCCACCTTCATTAAAAAAAAATACAACACTTGTTATGCAGTAGAGATCTAACTCTTGCTACAAAGATCTGAATAGTGAGATGTTACGTATTCCCAGTGTTGCTATATGGAGTTGAAGCCTTGACATTGACTAAAGCATCTGAAAAGAGAATCGAAGCTTTTGAAATGTTGATCTACAGACAGCTGCTAAGGGTATCATGGGTTGATCATGTGACTAATGCAGAAGTATTGTTCGTTAAGACCATTAAGTAAAGAAAGCTCCAATGCCTTGGCCATTTCATGAGGAACAATATAAAATATAGATTATTCCAACTTGCTTTGCAAGGAAAGATCATCGGGAAGAGAGGCCCTGGATGTAGATGGATTTAATGGCTGAAGAACCTGAGAGACTGGTGTGGCATGTCCTTGGAAGAACTGTTCCAAGGAGTTAAGAACAGGAAAACTATTGTCAAGATGATAGCCAATATCTGGAATGGATACTGCAGCTGAAGAAGAAGAAGAATGTGCCCTCAGTTTTGCATTGCACGTTCCTTGGTCTTTGACTTGATTTCAAACCTGGCAAAGATAACACAAATGTTTTACTTTTTGCTAATCAAAACATACCCTGAAATATATGCTTCACTGAAAAAATGCAATAGATCTCCAATTTGCCAGCTCAACAGGCTGGTAGGAACCTGGTACCACTAGAACAGTGATGGCGAACCTTGGCACTTCATGTGTTCTGGAACTTCAATTCCCAGAAGCCCTGGTCAGCAGGAGTGCTGACTTGGGCTTCTGGTAATTGAAGTCCAAGAACACCTGGAGTGCCAAGGTGCATCACTGCACTAGAACATATATTGTCCAGGAAGGCAGTAATGTCTTTTGCGGTGCCTATTTAGGTTTGTGCAGTGCAGATATGACTTCCTTCCTGTCAATACTAAGCTCAGCATCATCTGCTCAATTCAACTTTTGACATATTCACAAAAGGTACATTTATGTAGATTACTAGAGGCATACCATTGTGCCACAAAATGAATCTTGAGTAATTCGTGAACACCAGCGATTCCCAAACTTCGTTCCGCGGAACACTTGTGTTCCATAGAGGACTGTCGCTGCCAGAAGCCTTTGTCTGCACACCAAATACTGAAGACTTCTGGGAATTGTAGTCCAAGAGTACATGGGGACCCAGGTTTGGGAACCACTGGTGTACACCAAGGTAAAGATCAGCATGGTCAAAAGTTTTCATTCAGTTGTGCCAAATAAAAATTGCAGACCTTAAGGGTGACACGAAACTGCTTGTTTTTATTGCAACAGACTAACATGCCTGTCCATCTGAAAATTCCTAGTATGGATTTGTTACTGCCAGCAAAAAGGAAAAAAACCGAGTTCTATTGTTACTTAGACTGTCCCAAGTGCCACATCAACAAAATATTTTTATCACAAAGAATAATAGGCTAATTTCCCTCCATAAAAGTGCAACTGTGTAGCTGAAATTTCATTTCCCCTGTAACAAAAAAAAGGGAAAAATACTGTAAGCAGGAGTCAGAAGGAGGTGGGAATGCAGGAACAAAGTTCAGAGAGATCATTTCCTTGCTAAAAGCAGCGATTATGACACCTGAGAGGTCTAACACAATGTAAGTTATCATATCATACTAGAGGTAAATCTCCGCTACTTAGCTTTAGAAACATTATACAAGTAGTACAATTGAATATGTACCAAATAAGATATCAGAAATTATACAAAACCTTTTTTCCCTTTTTATCTATACCTATAAAATGGTGCATTAACCGTTGGAATGTGACAAAGGATGTTGCACCAGGCCACACTAGCCCATAATGGGCCTCCGTTCACTCGCCTGAACCCGGTTCGCAGGTAACTGTCGGGTTGAAATTTTCGACCCGGGGGCAGGAGCCCCCCAGTCACAAACAAAAAAAGGGAACTTCAATTCCCAACGTTCCTTGCGCCGTGCCGCGCCAGAGCCAATCAGGCTGAGCGGCGCAGCAAAAGGAACGTTCGGAAACGCGCCGCGGCCAATAAAAAAAAGCCGCAGGAAAAAACCGCTACAGTAAGCAAACATGCGCAGGCAAAACTACAAGCCCCAGTGTCCTGCGCGCCATTAGCGTGCAGAACGCTGAGGCGGCCGGCGTGCAAAAAATAAAAGTTAAAAAAAATGCCCGCTGCCGCTGCCCTTCTTCCCCATGGGCCAGCCAGCATGGCCCGTAGGGAAAAAAGACCCCCCCCACCGCCACTGCCCTTCCTTTCGATGGGCCAGCCGGCACAAGAAAAATAAAAGTAACCCCCCCCACCGCCGCTGCCCTTCTTCCCCACAGGCCAGCCAGCATGGCCCATGGGGAAAAAAGGAACCCCCCGCTGCCACTGCCCTTCTTTCCCAAGGGCCAGCCAGCATGGCCCATGGGGGAAAAAAAGGAACCCCCTACCGCCGCTGCCCTTCTTCCCCATGGGCCAGCCAGCATGGCCCTTGGAGAAGAAAGCAAAGAAAGCACCCCCCGCCATTGCCCTTCCTTCCCACAGGCCAGCCAGCATGGCCTGTGGGAAAGAAATCCCCTCCCTGAAAAAGTAAACACAAAAAACAAACCAAAAACAATCAAAAATCCAAAAAGGAAACACAAAAACAGCCAAAAACAAACAAAAAACACACAGACCCCCCTCCAAAAAAATCCAAACCACCACCCACCCACCCACCCCAAAAAAACCCAGAGAGCTTACCAAAAGACGTCTTCTATCCATGAGGACCGGAACTCAAATGAGAAAATAAAGAAAAAACTTACTGGAAGCGACACCCAGAGGACAGAAGAGAACAATTATAGAGAGGAAGAAAAGCTCACCACCCCCACCCAGAGGCCAAAAGAGAAAAAAAACATTCAAAAATATTGAAACTAATAAGATTAATTCCAAAATTAATCAAATAAGTTATTAAAACATTCAAAAATAATCACACTAATCTCAAAAATACAAAAAAAACCCAAAAACAGAAATCACTTTTCACTCAAAAAAACCAAAACAAAAAATAAAAAATGTGTAAAAATAAAGATTTAAAAAACCAAAATTAAATTATAAACTAAATTAATTTAAATTAAATAAATTAAAATAAAATTTGCATAAACATAAAACAAAAACCTTCAAAAACCAATATAAAGAGCACAGCACACAATAAAAACAAAAACACTGGGAGCGCAAGTCCACCGCAGGTGGATGTAGCGCCTCGAAGCCACAAAATCACAAAACCTTACAACACCATTTAAAACAGCCAGCACCATTGGTTCAAGAAAAAAACCAAACCCTTTACTATCCAACACAATTTTAAAAAGCCTGGCACTGCCGAGCAAAATATGCTAGTAAATGATATGAGAATCCAAAAGAGGTCTAGGGTGTTCAGCACTGAAAAGAAGACAGGATTTATATACCTTTAACAGTAGTTCAAAAGAAGGAATTTCAGGAGATGTAACATGAAAGGGACACCTGCTTAAATCCCTGCTCCTATGTTTTGTTGAACCCCGTTGGGCTTATTTCTGAGTAGAGGTGTCTACACGGTTGCATCGTCCAGCTTCTTACCCTATGCATACTTATAAGCCTTATATTTACGTCATGGAACTTACTTAGGTGATGTGATGAAAGGGATGTAAAGACATCCTGTGACTTTAATAGAGGTGCCAAGTAGCAGAATTTTCACCAGGTGCAACTTTTAATGAAAGCTATACCTGCTGAAATTTCTTCCTCCAGACATCTATTTAAAGTGTGGGAACAATACATTCTTTTTCAGTGGGTCACCTTCAACTAAGACTTGAGAAAGAATGCAGAGGATCTGAGGATTTGGCAGTATGACTACAGTCCTGAAACTCTTTACCCATTCATTCATTCATTCATTCATTCATTCATTCATTCATATACATATTTCTATACCATTCATCTGACTAAACTGTCACCCTGGGTGGAGAACAAGCACATATACAAATAAATAACAATCACTGTATATTCACTCAGCCGTAGCCCAAAAAAATAAAACACCTTATATCTAAAAAGAAACTAATAGCGGAGGAAAAATACATAACTTGATGCAGCAAGAGCCAAAGGTATGAGCCAGGAATTACCCATGAGTAATCCAGTCCCACAGAAATGAGATGGTGAATGACAGAGGAACCTGGCGTGCTGTGATCCATGGGGTTGCAAAGTGTTGGACTTGACTGTGCGACTGAACAACATCAACAATCCTACAGTCCAGACTTACAAATAAGTGTTGTTTCAAGTGATTGCCACGATAGTCTTATGGGTATTCTGTTTATAAAGTCACTTCTGTAACACTGAAGTGATATTCTGATCAATAAGGATACTTTCTCTGCATTTGAATCATTTATGGCAAACAGGCAGCTGCATGTTATTTTGATGTTGCTTAAGTTTTTTAAATTGTTTATATGTGTTTTAAATAATTTACCCTATCCTTGAGCTGTTCAGATGTTGGGCAGTGCAGGCACCAACAAACAGGATCACTACCTTGTCATGGCTTTGAAGTTTCAGCAGACCGTCTTTGAATGACTTCTTTGTGACTGCTTGGAGCAGCAATTTCAGAACCACTGTTTGATTTGTTTTATACTTTTATTGTTTTGGCAAACATTATTTGGGGCAACTGAGGTATCTGTACACAACTGAATCACTAAGGGAAGATAGTTTTAAAAAGACCTTTTTGCTTTTTCAAAAACAAAAATACTTCCTGGTTGGCTGTCAATTACAGTCTGCTGTTTCTTCTTTTTTTCCCTTAACTCCTGAGTTCTGATGGCCTAGCTGAACAAGATGAAATCCTAGTTGTGCTTGAGAAGGAAGAAAACACCCACTAATACTTTGCTTCATGTGAGTAGCGACAGCTGCTAATTGCAACCGCAGAAACCACTGAGCTAACAGTTTTTCCTTCTAGGATTAAGATATGCCATACCTAAACTGGACATTTTAAACTCATCAAACCAATTACTCTTTCATGTCTCAATTATGTTGTTGTTGTTCAGTTGCACAGTCGACTCTGACCCTTTGTGACCCTATGGACCATTGCCCACGAGGCACCTCTGTCCTTCACCATCCTCCTCAACCCGTCCAGCTCTGTGCCCATTGCGTCTACAATACCATCTCATTTTTGGCCGCCCCTTCTTCTTTTGCCCTCCACCTTTCCCAGCATCAAGGCTTTCTCAAGTGAATCCTCTCTTCTCATTTGATGTCCAAAGTACTTAGCTTCATCTTTACTATTTGACCTTCTAAGGAGCAGTCAGGGTTGATATCTTCTAAGATCGACCTATTTGTTTTTTTCGCTGTCCAGGGTACTCTCAAAACTCTCATCCAACACCACATTTCAAAGGCATCTATCCTTCTGTGCTCAGCTTTCCTTATGGTCCAGCTCTCACAACCATACATTACCACTGGGAATACCATTGCCTTGACTATGTGAATTTTTGTTTGCAAGGTGGTGTCTCTACTTTTGACTATGTTCCCCAGGTTTCTCATAGCTTGTCCCCCAAGAATTAGTCGCCTTTTTAGTTCACGGCTGCAATGTCCATCTGCAGTGATTTTTGATCCTAAGAAAGTAATTATAAGAGCTTGGAAAAGTACCCTCTTTAAACTAGCATGCCTCAGATCCCTGGCCATACTGCCTTGCGAATTCTGGAAATTGTAGTCCTTGCTCAAAAGCCAGTCGTATCTGACTCTAGGGTTCAGTGCTCATCTCTGTTTCATAGCCAATGAAATTGTAGTCCTGAAAATAAAAACTTTTCTTAGCACTAAAGTAAGGGTAAAGGTCACCCTAGATCAAAAGCCAGTCGTATTCGACTCTAGGGTTCAGCTGTCTGCTTCTGCAGATGTTTCCGTGGTCATATGGCAAGCATGACTAGACACCGGAGCACACAGAACACTGTTTACCTTCCCACCAAAGTGGTCCCTATTTATCTACTTGCAATTTCTTGCTTTCAAACTGCTAGGTTGGCAGGAGTTGGGACAAAGACAGGAGCTCATTCCATCCTGCAACATCCGGGTATCGAACTGCTGACCTCCCACCTTCCAGTCAGTGTCTTAGCCACCTGAGCCACTGCAGTCGTGCTTTCTTAGCACTGGTGATATGAGAAAGAAGTTGGATTGCTCCTGCACCTTATTTACCCTTGTAAGAGAGTGAATCTGAGCACATGTTGATACTATTTAAAACAGAACATAATCCAATTCCCTTTTTAACATTCTGGACCATGCCTTTCCTTTTTTGGCTCCAATTTGATTAATTAAAAGAATACAAACTTTTGAAGCAATACAGACTATGATTGCAATTTCCTAGACCAAAGATACTTTCTTGCAAAGAAGTAGCATTTTTCCCCATTAAAAGAGCAGAACCTGCCTAGGGTCTGGAAGCAAAACAATTTAATGCTGACAACACAGTGGTTTATACACCAGTGACCTATAGCCCTATAGCCCTCTGATGGGAACAGAACAAAAATCTGTTAATAGGAACTAGCCTTCTTAGCCTCTGCTGCTATTGGCTCATCTTAGAAAGTCACATGCACAAGCCTGCTTTTTAAAAGTCATTCTTGGGCTCTGCAGTCGAGTTAGCATTCTCTCTATGATCTACATTACAGAACTTTTATAAAGTTCCTTTGGGAGATTAAATCTTGCACAATGTGTGAACAGTTTCTGGGAACTTGGAAGCTGGTTTCTAGTGAGAAATTTGATGACTACATGAAAGAACTTGGTAAGAAATAATGCCTTTGGGCTTTACCTTTTTATTAGAGTGACAGCTTTAACCAAGCAAAAAGTTATTTTCTGCGTGCACACACACACACACCTTGCAGTTTTAAAATTATTGAGTTGCAGACTAGAATTTATAATCTGGCAAACATTTGTCAAGTTATAAACTCTGAATACCTTTTATAGTTGATTCATTCCCCCACCCCACCCCACCCCCAAGTTGTTAAATTTAAGTTTACTGTTAGACCGCCATCAGGAACCAGGAAAATGGAATGCTGCAGTTTGAATCAAGATATTTCTGCTGAATTTCTCTTTAGGATTTTCCACTCAATTTCTGTTTTTGAGTATATTCTTTGTAATTGTACTTAATATTCCTCAAT
Source organism: Bradypodion pumilum (assembly GCA_035047305.1). NCBI lineage: Eukaryota > Metazoa > Chordata > Lepidosauria > Squamata > Chamaeleonidae > Bradypodion > Bradypodion pumilum. Next base: position 303,247,072 of record JAWDJD010000004.1, on the reverse strand, counting down.
GTATTTTGTAGGTGGTAAGTACTTGTGAATTTAGTGTAACCTTCCTCATTAATAAACATTGTTTGGCTTCTGTGTGTATCTGTCAAGGAATTACTGCTTAATGGATGTCTGATTGAGGGTACTCAGTCTTTAATTATAGGTAACTAGTGGTTATTATATTTAGAATTTTTCTGGAGCCTTAATACCAAGATTAAGTATTACAGACATCAAAAAGGAAGTCCCTTGCTGCTGATTTATATTGACCAGAAACATATATTTAGTTGAATTGCAAAATTACTGGGTTGGCTGCTATGGGTTATAGGCTGTGGTTAAGGTTCACTGGTTTCTAAAGGCTGGAAGGATATACAGTAAAACCCTGACTTATAAATGCCCTGAGTTACATAAAATTCGACTTGCATAATGATTTTGTGCTAAAACAATGTCCCGATTTACATAAATGTCCGGATTTACATAAACTTATGCAACACGATTTCCTAGGGGTTTCCTGCGAGTTACATAAAAAATTCATTTTTCCTATGGGTTTGCTTCGAGTTACATACAAAAATAATTTTTCCTATGGGTTTGCTTCGAGATACATAAAAAACCAATTTCAGCAAAAGCCTACGGAACGGACTTTTTACTGTACAATGGTACCTTGGTTAACTCAATTAATGCATTCTCCGAGATGTTTCTTACAGTGAAAATTACTTTAACTGAATTTCCCATAGGAATGCATTGAAAGCCAAAATACATTAACCAAAATGCAGTTTCTCATAGGAATGCATTGAAAACCAATTAATCCGTTCTGAAAAAAATCCGTAAATGGAGCCACTATTTTCTATGGATTTCCTTTTGTTATGCAATGTTTATGTTAACTTAGCCATTTGTTAACTGAGGTTCCACTGTACATAAATAAGAAAATAATGGGAAGTTGTGTTCCCAAATGGATGACAATTCATATCTCAGAACAGGAACCAACAAAGGATTACACCACAATTTTTCATTTTGATGAGTCCTATTTGTGGTGCTGCTTGCATTTGGTTTTTAAAATAAGATTATAATTTTTAAATCAAGGAATGTTTGTTTGGCATTTATGGATCCAAAGAAGTGTTAACTAGAGGTGGGCTAGAACTCAAGGATATATATGCTACCTGGAGAATTTTGGGATTTCCAATCTCAGAGTAACTAATCTACACACCTCTTGACTCCAGACAGTAAACTTCATTCACTCATTTTATTGGAGCTATTTTTCTATTAAACCTATGCTAGATTTTAGCTTTGGACCTTTTTATCCCAGATATTTAGGCAGAGATTTAAATGCAAATAGCTTCTGACCCATCATCAAGCTGCTGTATAGTTAAGAAGCTCTAAAGTGGGTATAGATCCTGACTTCTCTAACTCTTATAAGGGTTGCAGTAGGTCTCAGGAGGTGTCTACCTGATGGTTCTGGTATTTTCCATATAGAAGGGCACCTAGAGACAAATGAAATAAAACACTGTGCTAAGAGCATAGATAACTGCATCCAGATGGAGTAGCCAAAAAGTGAGCTTGATGGACAAACATTTTAAAATCTCCCTGTTCTGTTGAGAACACGGAAAATCACTTTTTTTGCATTGCATCACCACCACCACCCCAATAACATCCCAGTCACCATAGTTACTGACCATACCAATAGGAGAGGGTATTTGGGAGTTGCACTTCATAAGTGACTTTTGCAAGCTGTGCAATTGCTAAGTCACTTCTGTGCTTAAATTTAATCAGTTGGCAATCTTCCAACATAAAGCATGACTTCTGATGCTCATTAATTGTGATTATCTCCAGTACATTTAAATACATATGTCATGGTGATGGAGGTTACAGCTTTTAATATCAGAACAGTTCCATTCACTTGAGTACAACATATACCTATGTAACAGTTGGCTTCTTTGGCTTGTCTGGGCAGTGACCCTGTTGTATTTTTTTGATTAAACATTAAAATACCATAACTACTAAAGCTGAAGAGAGCTAAGGTTCATGGAGGTTATCTTTAAGCAAGCAAGATTACAAGAGCAGATTCAGATTGTGTCAAATTAATGTGAAATAGTCACACACACCATCCACACATTCAATATGTACAGTTATCCATGGGTCTAAGATATTCAGTTTTTAAAAAATCACTGAAATACACAATATATATTTCTATGTCATTACTAAAGCTGGCCACTAGAGGTCACTGTCTACAATGTAATTTTTATAAGGAATGGAGGCAAAGATTTTGGTAGCTCTTATGTAGAATGATGGAGGAATTTGAACCATCACCACCCCTCCTATGAATCAGGTCTATGTTTAAATATAGAACTCATTGTTTTCTGTGGTTTCATGTATCCACAGAAGCTCTCAGAAAATATCCCCCACAGATATGGGGGAGAGCTGTAGTTCATATACAGTGATACCTATTAAGAAATATACATACAGTACTAGAAAAATGCAATAAAAAAGTGCCTTAAACTGAAGTCAAATCTTTTCTCCATCTAGTCCAGTCTTACTGACAGTGATTCTACCAGGATTCTGATATGATTTCTCTAGCCTTTAGCCAAAATCGATTTTTAGGGCATTCACTACTAATAAAACCCTTCTCTGTTTTGTCCCAATTGAGCATTGAAATCCTGCCCTGTGTAACAGCTGGTGGTCAGTTTATTTAGTTACTAGTTATCATTATATTCTGTCTTTCATCACTGAGCTCACAGTTAACATGGCTGTCCTTTGTATTATCTTCATAACAACCCAAAAAGATTCTTTTGACTAAAGGGGAACTAGATTGATAGATACTGTGAGAAATGCTCTTGGATTGGGACAATTAGATTTGTATTATTTTTCTTTGACTGTATAATATACAAATTATGTGAAATTAGCCTGCAGCTTTCATACAATCCATACCTTTTTTCTGGGGGAAGGCTTCTAATTTTTTTGGCAAGTTAATGCTTTCACATTGGCTCAGGTCCTGTGAATTCTCATACTGATACAAAAAAAGTATGTGCATATGTGTTGATGGTTGGTGGGTTGAGAAAAGAAGCAAAAAGGCATTCAGGACAGCATCCGAAGCATCTCTTCTCTGCAAACCACCCCTCCCCCAAATGCTTGGTGCTAGTCTCAAACAAAACTTGGGCGATGAGATAGAGGAGGAAATTTCCAATCAATCCTTGTCCAAAGCTTGTTAAGATAGCTTCTGCTGAATCCAAGCCTGGACATCCAGCAGACGTTGCCTTAATAAGCTGCAAACAAGGGTTGACAGCAGATCAATGTGCATTTTTTCTGCTGTATAATGGTCACCTGAGGGAAAGTAACTGGCTAAAGATTATCTACTGAGTTTTGTCACTCAGCCTCCTGGCATGGGGTCCAAGAGCTGCAGTCCTAAAAAGAAACTTTTCCAAACTTCAAACTGAAAACGAGAAATTTGCCTTATAACAAGTTGAATTACTTGTCCACCTAGACCTCTAAGCTTAGGCTAATTAAATTGTGGGAATAATTTCCAAAAGATGTTGTGAATGCTACCTATTTAGGTAGCTTAAAGAAAAATAGCTCCATGAATTATCTATGGATCATACTAGCTGTATGCTGACTTACTTTGAGGATGGGATGAAAGGGATCCCACAGAAGCCTCAGTCTTTCAGGGGTGGGGTTTAATTTCTGAAAAATTGCTGTAGCAGTTTTCAGAGTCAATCCATGCTATAGTTCCATTCTTCACTACTCTCAATGTATAGAACTCAGCTTGCCACAGGTCGTCATGTGTTACCAGTGTTCCCATAGTGATCTTTAAGGACTTGTCAGCTTATCATTGGAGTATGAGAGGGCCTAATGGTGCTTTATTTGGTTTCTAGGTGTAGGCTTTGCCACCAGGAAGATAGCTGCAGTTGCCAAGCCCAATGTAACCATCAGTTGCAATGGAGATAAAATTACTATCAGAACAGAGAGCAGTTTCAAGAACACAGAACTTACCTGCAAACTAGGGGAAGAGTTTGATGAAACCACAGCCGATGACAGAAAAGTAAAGGTAAGCTCTGCACCTTAGTTTGAAGAGCATGGAGAAATTATTGTTTTAGCTGCCTTAAAAGTGCCACTATGGCAGGTGCAGGCTGTTTCTTTTATGCTCACATCTTCCATGTTCACATCTACACCTTGTATTCCTAAAGAAATTCAGAGTCCAAATATTTATTTTATTTATTTGTTTACATGATTTCTACCCCGCCTTCCTCATCCATGGATGACCCAAGGCAGCTTACATAAAAGTTAAAAAACATATAAAGATTACGAACAGCTAACCCCCACCCCACCCCCCAAAAAACCCCTCTCCCTAACCCCTTAAGAGAAATACACAACACAGTTTAAAAACTCATAAAAAGGATTAAAATAAGAAAGAATTTAAAAGATAAAAGATAGAAGGGGGAGGAGAGATAAAAACAGACAGGCATGTTAAGGAACAGGCTAAACTATATCAGCCAGCGGGACTGGGCCGTCACAGCTGTCGGGCCCCACACCCGCTGGCACAGCCAAGTCTTAAGCCCCTTCCTAAAGGGGAGTAGCTTATCATCAGGCAGCCTAGCTTTTCACACGCCATTCACATTCCCAAATGTTGCAGCAGTTGGTTTCATAACTGCATGCCTGTCTGTAGTCCATTGTCTGGAGTGATGGCTCCAACTCTGTGGTTTGGCCAATTGGATGGCAACATGCCAACATTTAGATCAGCTTTCTTAATCCTGAAGTTGCATCCAGTCTAAGATGGCTGTGTGGGGGTTTTAAGATTTGCAGGGTTGTGCTGCAACTGTTTATTCACCAATTTGAAAGCACTTAACCCAGCAATGCCTTTTTTCTTGGCAGAGCATTATGACCTTAGAGAATGGCATACTTAATCAAGTGCAAAGATGGGATGGCAAAGAGACCACAATAAAAAGAAAAATAGAAGATGGAAAGCTGATTGTGGTGAGTTTTCTTTTTTCAGCATTTACAATGAACTGCAAAAACAGATGTCCAAATTTGGAGGTAGATCAAAGGAGAAAAGTTGAATTAAAGGAAAGTGATAAAAAGGGTTAAATGCAGAAAATGGTATGTTGTGCTGCAGGGGTTCTCAACCTTTTCAAGTTGGGGGACAGATCATGCTCCCTCAAACAGTTGAGGGGACCAGACTGGTTGTCCCCCTGCCATTTATGGCTGCCATAAATGCGTCTGTGGCTGATTCCACCAGCAGCGGCAGTGGCTGGAGCGATGGTGGGGGTCACATTATTTGGTGCCATGGCCTGGATTTGGCACACTGTCCATAGGTTGAGAACCCCTGTTGTAATGGATAGAGTTGGATTAGGATTCAAAGGTATGCAAATTTCCACAGAAAAATGAAAATTACTAGATGGCCTTAAGCCAGTTATACTTTCATAACCTCGCTTCATTGGTTTGTTCTGACGAGACCCATGTCAGCTGCCTTAGGTTTATTGGAGGAGTGGCACCCTAACAAACAAATGCAAGATGCTCTTTCTTTTATTTGGGGACACCATAGGCATAGAGTATTATTTTGCATTTTAATCTATTGGAACACAGAATACAAATATCAAAGCACTTTTGACAGCCAAATACAAGGCAGTTTTTTCTTAGTAAAATATGTCTAGATAGCACTTCTTATTTTTAGGAGCCAAAACATAACAGTGAATCTAAACTTTCCATTTTATTCTAGTTTCCTATTTGTACCCACCTTTCCAGAAAAGAAGCTAGAGATGATTAAAAATAATGAAATACAAGTGGAAATCAAAATGTTGATTAAAACATAAAAGCAATTAAAATACAGCAATTAAAGGGCAGATGATTTAAAGCATTATTTTTGTCTTCTGCCTTTGCTTCAACAAGCTGAAGGCAGTATATGTAGTCCCCCCCCCCCCAATCCACTTAACAATCCTATAAAGTAGATCATGTTAAAAGAGAATAACTAGACCAAGGTGGCTCAGTGAAATCTTGAACCTGGGCCTCCCAATTTCTAGTCCAACCCTCCCTGTAGTGACTAGTGTGTATTTTTCTTAATGGGATGTTAGTTGCAGCACTAGAGGTGGGTTCCGCCATGGGAGACAGCCAGAACCGAAGTCAAAAGTAGGCATTTAGACATACATATGCAATGGGACAAGGCCAGTGATGAGATTCAGCAGGTTTGCCCCAGTTCACCAGAATCGGTAGCAGAAATTCTGGCTGGCCCTGCCCACCCAAGTTTTGAAATAAAGTAGTCCTAATTTGGGTGCAATGCAGGGCTTTCCCCCTGGCCATGCCCACTATACCACGCCCACAGAGTAGGCAGTAAAAAAAATGAATCCCACCACTGGACAAGGCTGGTAGTTTAGTAGGAGGCTCACGCCGAGTCCTGACCGAGTCGTGTCAGCATCTGACACGAAAGCAGGCAAGACTGGCTGACTAGTGTAGTCCATGGTGAAGTAATGAACCTTTTTATTATGAGGACAGGCTTCATTCTGCATCAGTCCTAGCCAATAGCTGGTGAGAAATGGGCTTCAGGGCTTTGGATGTAAGCTCCTTGGTAAGAAAAAACAGACCTATCAGTGGTGAGATGGTATTTATTTGTAGTATGTCTGTACTATTTAATAGATTATTTCTAAGGGGCTTACCCACAAAATGCTATGAAACTGCCACAGAAATACATATAGAATACAACATAAGTAATGAAATGGAAGCAAGCTGCCTCAGTGTTGTAAGCCATGGGAAGCTTGTATAAAAATGTTTTGAGAACATATTTAAAGTTCATTCGGGAAATCAGTGTGTCAGTCACACAGCAGCCAACAAAGCCACCTTTAAAAACATCCATGGCTTCTGATTTGTACTATCCTAAGTGTTCAGAGCAGAACTCCTGAATCTGAAACCATTTGTATCTTTGCTCAGACTAAATTTCAGTGCATAACTCTACAAGAGCAATGGTCAAATCCTTAGTTGTACTTCGGGGCTGGTGACATTAATCCAGAACTAGCCTACTTTCATATTGTTCTAACATTTGGAGAGCCATATATTCTCCCTCCCTGGATTATATTCTGCTTTCTGACTGGCTGTTAGCTTTTCTCAGGGATGGTTCAGAAAGGGGCAACTTCCATTCATTTGCTCCTGCTCTTCTTGCAAACATGTGGACCTGAGATTCCTGTCCATTTTGCTTTTTTGGGCTAGAATTCCATCAAGTGAGTGAGTCAATGTGAGAAATCCCTTACTTTTTGAGGTAGACATAATAAAAGGCAAGGAGAAAGGAGGTAGATGGTAGCAAGGTAAGGTGAAGAAAATGGGTGCTGAACAAAGACAGCTGAGAAGCACTAGTAGAAGCTTATTTAGCTGAGCCTCAGCCTATTATTTATTTATTTATTTCTCACATTTCTACCGCTGTCTGTGTGCTCTCCTCTTTCACACACACAGAGCAATTGGACTGTGCACCACAAAAATACAGAGATGGAGTGAGTTGGCTGCTTACATTCTCAAGTGTAGGTGTAAAGCAAAAGGAAGGAATTTTAATTCGTGTACCATCAACAACTTTCTAAGAATGGATGCTCCATTCAGAAGTGCATGACTTTGTACTGTAGGAAACCTTCTGTGGAAAATGGAATGTCTTTATTTCTTATATAAGGTTATCAATTAAGGTTGATATGATGCTGACACTGATGTTTCCCTCCCAGGAA